>CM059432.1:84681798-89559298 GCA_030390025.1 Squalus acanthias
GAGAGTGCGAACAGCGGAATAAAGAGCGCGAGAGTGGGAACAGCGGAATAAAGAGCGCGAGAGTGGGAACAGCGGAATAAAGAGCGCGAGAGTGGGAGCAGCGGAATAAAGAGCGCGAGAGTGGGAACAGCGGAATAAAGAGCGCGAGAGTGGGAACAGCGGAATAAAGAGCGCGAGAGTGGGAACAGCGGAATAAAGAGCGCGAGAGTGGGAACAGCGAAATAAAGAGCGTGAGAGTGGGAACAACAGTATAAAGAGCGTGAGAGTGGGAGCAGCGGAATAAAGAGCGCGAGAGTGGGAACAACGGTATAAAGATCGGGAGAATGGGAACAGCAGAATAAAGAGCGCGAGAGCGGGAACAGTGGTATAAAGAGCGTGAGAGTGGGAACTGCAGAATAAAGAGTGGGAGAGCGGGAACAGTGGAATAAAGAGCGTGAGAGTGGGAACAACGGTATAAAGAACGTGAGAGTGAGAACAGTGGTATAAAGAGCGGTAGATCGGGAACAGCGGAATAAAGAGCGTGAGAGTGGGAACATTGGTATAAAGAGCGCGAGAGCGGGAACAGCGGAATAAAGAGCGTGAGAGTGGGAACAGCAGAATAAAGAGCGCGAGAGCGGGAACAGCGGAATAAAGAGCGCGAGAGCGGGAACAGCGGAATAAAGAGCGGGAGAGTGGGAACAGCAGAATAAAGAGCGCGAGAGCGGGAACAGTGGTATAAAGAGCGTGAGAGTGGGAACAACGGTATAAAGAACGTGAGAGTGAGAACAGTGGTATAAAGAGCGGTAGATCGGGAACAGCGGAATAAAGAGCGTGAGAGTGGGAACATTGGTATAAAGAGCGCGAGAGCGGGAACAGCGGAATAAAGAGCGTGAGAGTGGGAACAGCAGAATAAAGAGCGCGAAAGCGGGAACAGCGGAATAAAGAGCGCGAGAGCGGGAACAGCGGAATAAAGAGCGGGAGAGTGGGAACAGCAGAATAAAGAGTGCGAGAGCGGGAACAGTGGTATAAAGAGCGTGAGAGTGGGAACTGCAGAATAAAGAGTGGGAGAGCGGGAACAGTGGAATAAAGAGCGTGAGAGTGGGAACAGTGGTATAAAGAGCGGGAGAGTGGGAACAGTGGAATAAAGAGTGCGAGAGCGGGAACAGCGGAATAAAGAGCGCGAGAGCGGGAACAGCGGAATAAAGAGTGCGAGAGTGGGAACAGCGGTATAATGAGCGCGAGAGCGGGAACAGTGGAATAAAGAGTGGGACAGCGGGAACAGTGGAATAAAGAGCGCGAGAGCGGGAACAGTGAAATAAAGAGCGTGAGAGTGGGAACAGCGGAATAATGAGCGCGAGAGCGGGAACAGCGGTATAAAGTGCGTGAGAGTGGGAACAGCAGAATAAAGAGCGGGAGAGTGGGAACAGCGGAATAAAGAGCGCGAGAGTGGGAACAGTGGAATAAAGAGCGCGAGAGTGGGAACAGTGGTATAAAGAGCGTGAGTGGGAGCAGTGGAATAAAGAGCGGGAGAGTGGGAACAGCGGAATAAAGAGCGCGAGAGTGGGAACAGCGGAATAAAGAGCGTGAGAGTGGGAACAGCGGAATAAAGAGCGGGAGAGCGGGAACAGTGGTATAAAGAGCGCGAGAGCGGGAACAGCGGAATAAAGAGCGTGAGAGTGGGAACAGCGGAATAAAGAGCGGGAGAGCGGGAACAGTGGAATAAAGAGCGTGAGAGTGGGAACAGCGGAATAAAGAACGCGAGATCGGGAACAGTGGAATAAAGAGCGAGAGATCGGGAACAGTGGAATAAAGAGCGCGAGAGCGGGAACAGTGGAATAAAGAGCGCGAGAGAGGGAACAGTGGTATAAAGAGCCCGAGAACGGGAACAGTGGTATAAAGAGCGTGAGAGTGGGAACAGTGGAATAAAGAGCGCGAGAGTGGGAACAGCGGAATAAAGAGCGGGAGAGTGGGAACAGCAGAATAAAGAGCGCGAGAGCGGGAACAGTGGTATAAAGAGCGCGAGAGTGGGAACAGTGGAATAAAGAGCGTGAGAGTGGGAACAGCGGTATAAAGAGCGTGAGAGTGGGAACAGTGGAATAAAGAGTGGGAGAGCGGGAACAGCGGAATAAAGAGGCGAGAGCGGGAACAGCGGAATAAAGAGCGCGAGAGCGGGAACAGCGGAATAAAGATGCGGAGAGTGGGAACAGCGGTATAATGAGCGCGAGAGCGGGAACAGCAGAATAAAGAGCGGGAGAGCGGGAACAGTGGAATAAAGAGCGCCAGAGCGGGAACAGCGGAATAAAGAGCGGGAGTCGGAGCAGCGGTATAAAGAGCGTGAGAGTGCGAACAGCGGAATAAAGAGCGCGAGAGTGGGAACAGCGGAATAAAGAGCGCGAGAGTGGGAGCAGCGGAATAAAGAGCGCGAGAGTGGGAACAGCGGAATAAAGAGCGCGAGAGTGGGAACAGCGGAATAAAGAGCGCGAGAGTGGGAACAGCGGAATAAAGAGCGCGAGAGTGGGAACAGCGGAATAAAGAGCGCGAGAGTGGGAACAGCGGAATAAAGAGCGTGAGAGTGGGAGCAGTGGAATAAAGAGCGCGAGAGCGGGAACAGCGGTATAAAGATCGGGAGAGCAGGGAACAGCGGAATAAAGAGCGTGAGAGTGGGAACAGCGGTATAAAGAGCGTGAGAGTGGGAACAGTGGTATAAAGAGCGGGAGAGCGGGAACAGCGGAATAAAGAGCGTGAGAGTGGGAACAGTGGAATAAAGAGCGCGAGAGTGGGAACAGCGGAATAAAGAGCGTGAGAGTGGGAACAGCTGGAATAAAGAGCGCGAGAGTGGGAACAGCGGAATAAAGAGCGCGAGAGCGGGAACAGCGGAATAAAGAGCGTGAGAGTGGGAACAGCGGAATAAAGAGCGCGAGAGCGGGAACAGTGGTATAAAGAGCGTGAGAGTGGGAACAGCGGAATAAAGAGTGGGAGAGCGGGAACAGCGGAATAAAGAGCGTGAGAGTGGGAACAGTGGAATAAAGAGCGGGAGAGCGGGAACAGTGGAATAAAGAGCGTGAGAGTGGGAACAGCGGAATAAAGAGCGGGAGAGCGGGAACAGCGGAATAAAGAGCGCGAGAGCGGGAACAGTGGTATAAAGAGCGCGAGAGTGGGAACAGTGGAATAAAGAGCGTGAGAGTGGGAACAGCTGGAATAAAGAGCGGGAGAGCGGGAACAGCGGAATAAAGAGCGTGAGAGTGAGAACAGTGGAATAAAGAGTGCGAGAGCGGGAACAGCGGAATAAAGAGTGCGAGAGCGGGAACAGCGGAATAAAGAGCGCGAGAGCGGGAACAGCGGAATAAAGAGTGCGAGAGTGGGAACAGCGGTATAATGAGCGCGAGAGCGGGAACAGCGGAATAAAGAGCGGGAGAGCGGGAACAGTGGAATAAAGAGCGGGAGAGCGGGAACAGTGGAATAAAGAGCGCCAGAGCGGGAACAGCGGAATAAAGAGCGGGAGTCGGAGCAGCGGTATAAAGAGCGCGAGAGCGGGAATAGTGGAATAAAGAGCGTGAGAGTGGGAACAGCGGAATAAAGAGCGTGAGAGTGGGAACAGCGGTATAAAGAGCGTGAGAGTGGGAACAGCAGAATAAAGAGCGGGAGAGTGGGAACAGCGGAATAAAGAGCGCGAGAGTGGGAACAGTGGAATAAAGAGCGCGAGAGTGGGAACAGCGGAATAAAGAGCGGGAGAGCGGGAACAGCGGAATAAAGAGCGGGAGAGCGTGAACAGTGGTATAAAGAGCGCGAGAGCGGGAACAATGGTATAAAGAGTGTGAGAGTGGGAACAATGGAATAAAGAGCGCGAGATCGGGAACAGTGGAATAAAGAGCGCGAGAGCGGGAACAGTGGAATAAAGAGCGCGAGATCGGGAACAGCGGAATAAAGAGCGCGAGATCGGGAACAATGGAATAAAGAGCGCGAGAGTGGGAACAGTGGAATAAAGAGCGCGAGAGTGTTAAAAGTGGAATGAAGAGCGTGAGAGTGGGAACAGTGGAATAAAGAGCGGGAGAGTGGGAACAGCGGAATAAAGAGCGCGAGAGTGGGAACAGCGGAATAAAAAGCGGGAGAGTGGGAACAGTGGAATGAAGAGCGTGAGAGTGGGAACAGTGGAATAAAGAGCGGGAGAGTGGGAACAGCGGAATAAGGAGCGCGAGAGTGGGAACAGCGGAATAAAGAGCGGGAGAGTGGGAACAGCGGAATAAATAGTGCGAGAGCGGGAACAGTGGAATAAAGAGCGTGAGAGCGGGAACAGCGGAATAAAGAGCGGGAGAGCGGGAACAGCGGAATAAAGAGCGAGAGCAGCGGGAACAGTGGAATAAAGAGCGCGAGAGTGGGAACAGTGGAATGAAGAGCGTGAGAGTGGGAACAGTGGAATAAAGAGCGGGAGAGTGGGAACAGCGAAATAAAGAGCACGAGAGTGGGAACAGCGGAATAAAGAGCGCGAGAGTGGGAACAGCGGAATAAAGAGCGCGAGAGCGGGTACAGTGGTATAAAGAGCGTGAGACTGGGAACAGCGGAATAAAGAGCGGGAGAGCGGGAACAGTGGTATAAAGAGCGTGAGAGCGGGAACAGTGGAATAAAGAGCGTGAGAGTGGGAACAGCAGAATAAAGAGCGGGAGAGCGGGAACAGCGGAATAAAGAGTGCGAGAGCGGGAACAACGGTATAAAGATCGGGAGAGCTGGAACAGCGGAATAAAGAGCGTGAGAGTGGGAACAACGGTATAAAGAATGTGAGAGTGGGAACAGTGGTATAAAGAGCGGGAGATCGGGAACAGCGGAATAAAGAGCGTGAGAGTGGGAACATTGGTATAAAGAGCGCGAGAGCGGGAACAGCGGAATAAAGAGCGTGAGAGTGGGAACAGCAGAATAAAGAGCGCGAGAGCGGGAACAGCGGAATAAAGAGCGCGAGAGCGGGAACAGCGGAATAAAGAGCGGGAGAGTGGGAACAGCAGAATAAAGAGCGCGAGAGCGGGAACAGGGGTATAAAGAGCGTGAGAGTGGGAACTGCAGAATAAAGAGTGGGAGAGCGGGAACAGTGGAATAAAGAGCGTGAGAGTGGGAACAGTGGTATAAAGAGCGGGAGAGCGGGAACAGTGGAATAAAGAGCGTGAGAGTGGGAACAGCAGAATAAAGAGCGGAGAGCGGGAACAGCGGAATAAAGAGCGCGAGAGCAGGAACAGTGGTATAAAGAGCGCGAGAGTGGGAACAGTGGAATAAAGAGCGTGAGAGTGGGAACAGCAGAATAAAGAGCGGGAGAGCGGGAACAGCGGAATAAAGAGCGTGAGAGTGGGAACAGTGGAATAAAGAGTGCGAGAGCGGGAACAGCGGAATAAAGAGTGCGAGAGCGGGAACAGCGGAATAAAGAGCGCGAGAGCGGGAACAGCGGAATAAAGAGTGGAGAGTGGGAACAGTGGAATAAAGAGCGGAGAGTGGGAACAGTGGTATAAAGAGCGCGAGAGCGGGAACAGCGGAATAAAGAGCGGGAGAGCGGGAACAGTGGAATAAAGAGCGGGAGAGCGGGAACAGTGGAATAAAGAGCGCGAGAGCGGGAACAGTGGAATAAAGAGCGGGAGAGTGGGAACAGCGGAATAAAGAGCGTGAGAGCGGGAACAGTGGAATAAAGAGCGTGAGAGTGGGAACAGCGGAATAAAGAGCGGAGAGTGGGAACAGTGGAATAAAGAGCGGGAGAGTGGGAACAGTGGAATAAAGAGCGCGAGAGTGGGAACAGTGGTATAAAGAGTGTGAGAGTGGGAACAGCGGAATAAAGAGCGGGAGAGTGGGAACAGTGGTATAAAGAGCGGAGAGTGGGAGCAGCGGAATAAAGAGCGGGAGAG
Organism: Squalus acanthias; assembly: GCA_030390025.1. Classification (NCBI taxonomy): domain Eukaryota; kingdom Metazoa; phylum Chordata; class Chondrichthyes; order Squaliformes; family Squalidae; genus Squalus; species Squalus acanthias. Next base: position 84,687,654 of record CM059432.1, read on the forward strand.
TGGGAACAGCGGAATAAAGAGCGCGAGAGTGGGAACAGCGGAATAAAGAGCGGGAGAGCGGGAACAGCGGAATGAAGAGCGTGAGAGTGGGAACAGTGGAATAAAGAGCGCGAGAGTGGGAACAGTGGAATAAAGAGCGTGAGAGTGGGAACAGTGGAATAAAGAGCGGGAGAGTGGGAACAGCGGAATAAAGAGCGCGAGAGTGGGAACAGCGGAATAAAGAGCGGGAGAGTGGGAACAGTGGAATAAAGAGCGTGAGAGTGGGAACAGTGGAATAAAGAGCGGGAGAGTGGCAACAGCGGAATAAAGAGCGCGAGAGTGGGAACAGCGGAATAAAGAGCGGAGAGTGGGAACAGTGGAATAAAGAGCGCGAGAGCGGGAACAGTGGAATAAAGAGCGCGAGAGCGGGAACAGCGGAATAAAGAGCGGGAGAGCGGGAACAGCGGAATAAAGAGCGTGAGAGTGGGAACAGCGGAATAAAGAGCGCGAGAGTGGGAACAGTGGAATAAAGAGCGTGAGAGTGGGAACAGCGGAATAAAGAGCGGAGAGTGGGAACAGCGAATAAAGAGCGCGAGAGTGGGAACAGCGGAATAAAGAGCGTGAGAGTGGGAACAGCGGAATAAAGAGCGCGAGAGTGGGAACAGCGAATAAAGAGCGCTAGAGCGGGAACAGCGGAATAAAGAGCGCGAGAGTGGGAACAGCGGAATAAAGAGCGCGAGAGCGGGAACAGCGGTATAAAGAGCGCGAGAGTGGGAACAGCGGAATAAAGAGCGTGAGAGTGGGAACAGCGGTATAAAGAGCGGGAGAGTGGGAACAGCGGAATAAAGAGCGCGAGAGCGGGAACAGCGGAATAAAGAGCGGGAGAGTGGGAACAGCAGAATAAAGAGCGCGAGAGCGGGAACAGCGGAATAAAGAGCGCGAGAGCGGGAACAGCGGAATAAAGAGCGGGAGAGTGGGAACAGTGGTATATAGAGCGGGAGAGCGGGAACTGTGGAATAAAGAGCGTGAGAGTGGGAACAGCAGAATAAAGAGCGGGAGAGCGGGAACAGCGGAATAAAGAGCGTGAGAGTGGGAACAGTGGAATAAAGAGTGCGAGAGCGGGAACAGCGGAATAAAGAGTGCGAGAGCGGGAACAGCGGAATAAAGAGCGCGAGAGCGGGAACAGCGGAATAAAGAGTGCGAGAGTGGGAACAGCGGTATAATGAGCGCGAGAGCGGGAACAGCGGAATAAAGAGCGGGAGAGCGGGAACAGTGGAATAAAGAGCGGGAGAGCGGGAACAGTGGAATAAAGAGCGCCAGAGCGGGAACAGCGGAATAAAGAGCGGGAGTCGGAGCAGCGGTATAAAGAGCGCGAGAGCGGGAACAGTGGAATAAAGAGCGTGAGAGTGGGAACAGCGGAATAAAGAGCGCGAGAGCGGGAACAGCGGTATAAAGAGCGGGAGAGTGGGAACAGCAGAATAAAGAGCGGGAGAGTGGGAACAGCGGAATAAAGAGCGGGAGAGTGGGAACAGTGGAATAAAGAGCGCGAGAGTGGGAACAGCGGTATAAAGAGCAGGAGAGTGGGAACAGTGGAATAAAGAGCGCGAGAGCGGGAACAACGGTATAAAGATCGGGAGAGCAGGAACAGCGGAATAAAGAGCGTGAGAGTGGGAACAACGGTATACAGAGCGGGAGATCGGGAACAGCGGAATAAAGAGGGTGAGAGTGGGAACATTGGTATAAAGAGCGTGAGAGTGGGAACAGCGGAATAAAGAGCGTGAGAGCGGGAACAGCGGAATAAAGAGCGTGAGAGTGGGAACAGCGGAATAAAGAGCGCGAGAACGGGAACAGTGGAATAAAGAGCGCGAGATCGGGAACAGTGGAATAAAGAGCGCGAGATCAGGAACAGTGGAATAAAGAGCGCGAGATCGGGAACAGTGGAATAAAGAGCGTGAGAGCGGGAACAGTGGTATAAAGAGCGCGAGAGCGGGAACAGTGGTATAAAGAGCGCGAGAGCGGGAACAGTGGTATAAAGAGTGTGAGAGTGGGAACAGCGGAATAAAGAGCGCGAGAACGGGAACAGTGGTATAAAGAGCGCGAGAACGGGAACAGTGGTATAAAGAGCGTGAGAGAGGGAACAGTGGAATAAAGAGCGCGAGAGTGGGAACAGCAGAATAAAGAGCGCGAGAGTGGGAACAGTGGAATAAAGAGCGTGAGAGTGGGAACAGTGGAATAAAGAGCGCGAGAGTGGGAACAGTGGAATGAAGAGCGTGAGAGTGGGAACAGTGGAATAAAGAGCGCGAGAGTGGGAACAGTGGAATGAAGAGCGTGAGAGTGGGAACAGTGGAATAAAGAGCGGGAGAGTGGGAACAGCGGAATAAAGAGCGCGAGAGTGGGAACAGCGGAATAAAGAGCGGGAGAGTGGGAACAGTGGAATGAAGAGCGTGAGAGTGGGAACAGTGAATAAAGAGCGGGAGAGTGGCAACAGCGGAATAAAGAGCGCGAGAGTGGGAACAGCGGAATAAAGAGCGGGAGAGTGGGAACAGTGGAATAAATAGCGCGAGAGCGGGAACAGTGGAATAAAGAGCGTGAGAGCGGGAACAGCGGAATAAAGAGCGGGAGAGCGGGAACAGCGGAATAAAGAGCGAGAGCAGCGGGAACAGTGGAATAAAGAGCGCGAGAGTGGGAACAGTGGAATGAAGAGCGTGAGAGTGGGAACAGTGGAATAAAGAACGGGAGAGTGGGAACAGCGAAATAAAGAGCGCGAGAGTGGGAACAGCGGAATAAAGAGCGCGAGAGTGGAAACAGCGGAATAAAGAGCGCGAGAGTGGAAACAGCGGAATAAAGAGCGCGAGAGTGGGAGCAGCGGAATAAAGAGCGCGAGAGTGGGAACAGCGGAATAAAGAGCGCGAGAGCGGGAACAACGGTATAAAGATCGGGAGAGCAGGAACAGCGGAATAAAGAGCGTGAGAGTGGGAACAGCGGTATAAAGAGCGCGAGAGCGGGAACAGCGGAATAAAGAGCGCGAGAGCGGGAACAGCGGAATAAAGAGCGGGAGAGTGGGAACAGCAGAATAAAGAGCGCGAGAGCGGGAACAGCGGAATAAAGAGCGCGAGAGCGGGAACAGCGGAATAAAGAGCGGGAGAGTGGGAACAGTGGTATATAGAGCGGGAGAGCGGGAACTGTGGAATAAAGAGCGTGAGAGTGGGAACAGCAGAATAAAGAGCGGGAGAGCGGGAACAGCGGAATAAAGAGCGTGAGAGTGGGAACAGTGGAATAAAGAGTGCGAGAGCGGGAACAGCGGAATAAAGAGTGCGAGAGCGGGAACAGCGGAATAAAGAGCGCGAGAGCGGGAACAGCGGAATAAAGAGTGCGAGAGTGGGAACAGCGGTATAATGAGCGCGAGAGCGGGAACAGCGGAATAAAGAGCGGGAGAGCGGGAACAGTGGAATAAAGAGCGGGAGAGCGGGAACAGTGGAATAAAGAGCGCCAGAGCGGGAACAGCGGAATAAAGAGCGGGAGTCGGAGCAGCGGTATAAAGAGCGCGAGAGTGGGAACAACGGTATACAGAACGTGAGAGTGGGAACAGTGGTATAAAGAGCGGGAGTCGGGAACAGCGGAATAAAGAGCGTGAGAGTGGGAACAGCGGAATAAAGAGCGCGAGAGCGGGAACAGCGGAATAAAGAGCGCGAGAGCGGGAACAGCGGAATAAAGAGCGGAGAGTGGGAACAGTGGTATAAAGAGCGTGAGAGTGGGAACTGCAGAATAAAGAGCGTGAGAGCGGGAACAGCGGAATAAAGAGCGTGAGAGTGGGAACAGCAGAATAAAGAGCGCGAGAGCGGGAACAGCGGAATAAAGAGCGCGAGAGCGGGAACAGCGGAATAAAGAGCGGGAGAGTGGGAACAGTGGTATAAAGAGCGTGAGAGTGGGAACTGCAGAATAAAGAGCGCGAGAGCGGGAACAGTGGTATAAAGAGCGTGAGAGTGGGAACTGCAGAATAAAGAGTGGGAGAGCGGGAACAGTGGAATAAAGAGCGTGAGAGTGGGAACAGTGGTATAAAGAGCGGGAGAGCGGGAACTGTGGAATAAAGAGCGTGAGAGTGGGAACAGCAGAATAAAGAGCGGGAGAGCGGGAACAGCGGAATAAAGAGCGTGAGAGCGGGAACAGTGGTATAAAGAGCGTGAGAGTGGGAACAGCAGAATAAAGAGCGGGAGAGCGGGAACAGCGGAATAAAGAGCGTGAGAGCGGGAACAGTGGTATAAAGAGCGCGAGAGCGGGAACAGCAGAATAAAGAGCGCGAGAGCGGGAACAGTGGTATAAAGAGCGTGAGAGTGGGAACTGCAGAATAAAGAGTGGGAGAGCGGGAACAGTGGAATAAAGAGCGTGAGAGTGGGAACAGTGGTATAAAGAGCGGGAGAGCGGGAACTGTGGAATAAAGAGCGTGAGAGTGGGAACAGCAGAATAAAGAGCGGGAGAGCGGGAACAGCGGAATAAAGAGCGTGAGAGCGGGAACAGTGGTATAAAGAGCGTGAGAGTGGGAACAGCAGAATAAAGAGCGGGAGAGCGCGAACAGCGGAATAAAAAGCGCGAGAGTGGGAACAGCGGAATAAAGAGTGCGAGAGTGGGAACAGCGGAATAAAGAGCGCGAGAGTGGGAGCAGCGGAATAAAGAGCGCGAGAGTGGGAACAACAGTATAAAGAGCGTGAGAGTGGGAGCAGTGGAATAAAAAGCGCGAGAGTGGGAACAACAGTATAAAGAGCGTGAGAGTGGGAACAGCGGAATAAAAAGCGCGAGAGTGGGAACAGCGGAATAAAGAGTGCGAGAGTGGGAACAGCGGAATAAAGAGCGCGAGAGTGGGAGCAGTGGAATAAAGAGCGCGAGAGCGGGAACAACGGTATAAAGATCGGGAGAGCAGCAACAGCGGAATAAAGAGCGTGAGAGTGGGAACAACAGTATAAAGAACGTGAGAGTGGGAACAGTGGTATAAAGAGCGGGAGATCGGGAACAGCGGAATAAAGAGCGTGAGAGTGGGAACATTGGTATAAAGAGCGCGAGAGTGGGAACAGCAGAATAAAGAGCGCGAGAGCGGGAACAGCGGAATAAAGAGCGCGAGAGCGGGAACAGCGGAATAAAGAGCGGGAGAGTGGGAACAGCAGAATAAAGAGCGGGAGAGTGGGAACAGTGGTATAAAGAGCGTGAGAGTGGGAACTGCAGAATAAAGAGTGGGAGAGCGGGAACAGTGGTATAAAGAGCGGGAGAGCGGGAACAGTGGAATAAAGAGCGTGAGAGTGGGAACAGCAGAATAAAGAGCGGGAGAGCGGGAACAGCGGAATAAAGAGCGCGAGAGCGGGAACAGTGGTATGAAGAGCGCGAGAGTGGGAACAGTGGAATAAAGAGCGTGAGAGTGGGAACAGCAGAATAAAGAGCGGGAGAGCGGGAACAGCGGAATAAAGAGCGTGAGAGTGAGAACAGTGGAATAAAGAGTGCGAGAGCGGGAACAGCGGAATAAAGAGTGCGAGAGCGGGAACAACGGAATAAAGAGCGCGAGAGCGGGAACAGCGGAATAAAGAGTGCGAGAGTGGGAACAGCGGTATAATGAGCGCGAGAGCGGGAACAGCGGAATAAAGAGCGGGAGAGCGGGAACAGTGGAATAAAGAGCGGGAGAGCGGGAACAGTGGAATAAAGAGCACGAGAGCGGGAACAGTGGAATAAAGAGCGTGAGAGTGGGAACAGCGGAATAAAGAGCGTGAGAGCGGGAACAGTGGAATAAAGAGCGTGAGAGTGGGAACAGCAGAATAAAGAGCGGGAGAGTGGGAACAGCGGAATAAAGAGCGGGAGAGTGGGAACAGTGGAATAAAGAGCGCGAGAGTGGGAACAGTGGAATAAAGAGTGTGAGAGTGGGAACAGCGGAATAAAGAGCGGGAGAGTGGGAACAGTGGTATAAAGAGCGTGAGTGGGAGCAGCGGAATAAAGAGCGGGAGAGTGGGAACAGCGGAATAAAGAGCGCGAGAGTGGGAACAGCGGAATAAAGAGCGGGAGAGCGGGAACAGCGGAATAAAGAGCGGGAGAGCGTGAACAGTGGTATAAAGAGCGCGAGAGCGGGAACAATGGTGTAAAGAGTGTGAGAGTGGGAACAGTGGAATAAAGAGCACGAGATCGGGAACAGTGGAATAAAGAGCGCGAGAGCGGGAACAGTGGAATAAAGAGCGCGAGATCAGGAACAGTGGAATAAAGAGCGCGAGATCGGGAACAGTGGAATAAAGAGCGCGAGAGCAGGAACAGTGGAATAAAGAGCGTGAGAGCGGGAACAGTGGTATAAAGAGCGCGAGAGCGGGAACAGTGGTATAAAGAGCGCGAGAGCGGGAACAGTGGTATAAAGAGTGTGAGAGTGGGAACAGCGGAATAAAGAGCGCGAGAACGGGAACAGTGGTATAAAGAGCGCGAGAACGGGAACAGTGGTATAAAGAGCGTGAGAGAGGGAACAGTGGAATAAAGAGCGCGAGAGTGGGAACAGCAGAATAAAGAGCGCGAGAGTGGGAACAGTGGAATAAAGAGCGTGAGAGTGGGCACAGTGGAATAAAGAAGGGAGAGAGGGAACAGCGGAATAAAGAGCGCGAGAGTGGGAACAGCGGAATAAAGAGCGGGAGAGTGGGAACAGTGGAATGAAGAGCGTGAGAGTGGGAACAGTGGAATAAAGAGCGGGAGAGTGGCAACAGCGGAATAAAGAGCGCGAGAGTGGGAACAGCGTAATAAAGAGCGGGAGAGTGGGAACAGCGGAATAAATAGCGCGAGAGCGGGAACAGTGGAATAAAGAGCGTGAGAGCGGGAACAGCGGAATAAAGAGCGGGAGAGCGGGAACAGCGGAATAAAGAGCGAGAGCAGCGGGAACAGTGGAATAAAGAGCGCGAGAGTGGGAACAGTGGAATGAAGAGCGTGAGAGTGGGAACAGTGGAATAAAGAACGGGAGAGTGGGAACAGCGAAATAAAGAGCGCGAGAGTGGGAACAGCGGAATAAAGAGCGCGAGAGTGGAAACAGCGGAATAAAGAGCGCGAGAGTGGGAACAGCGGAATAAAGAGCGCTGAGAGCGGGAGCAGCGGAATAAAGAGCGCGAGAGTGGGAACAGCGGAATAAAGAGCGCGAGAGCGGGAACAACGGTATAAAGATCGGGAGAGCAGGAACAGCGGAATAAAGAGCGTGAGAGTGGGAACAACGGTATAAAGAACGTGAGAGTGGGAACATTGGTATAAAGAGCGCGAGAGCGGGAACAGCGGAATAAAGAGCGTGAGAGTGGGAACAGCAGAATAAAGAGCGCGAGAGCGGGAACAGCGGAATAAAGAGCGCGAGAGCGGGAACAGCGGAATAAAGAGCGGGAGAGTGGGAACAGCAGAATAAAGAGCGGGAGAGCGGGAACAGTGGTATAAAGAGCGTGAGAGTGGGAACTGCAGAATAAAGAGTGGGAGAGCGGGAACAGTGGAATAAAGAGCGTGAGAGTGGGAACAGTGGTATAAAGAGCGGGAGAGCGGGAACTGTGGAATAAAGAGCGTGAGAGTGGGAACAGCAGAATAAAGAGCGGGAGAGCGGGAACAGCGGAATAAAGAGCGTGAGAGCGGGAACAGTGGTATAAAGAGCGCGAGAGTGGGAACAGTGGAATAAAGAGTGGGAGAGCGGGAACAGCGGAATAAAGAGCGTGAGAGTGGGAACAGTGGAATAAAGAGTGCGAGAGCGGGAACAGCGGAATAAAGAGTGCGAGAGCGGGAACAGCGGAATAAAGAGCGCGAGAGCGGGAACAGCGGAATAAAGAGTGCGAGAGTGGGAACAGCGGTATAATGAGCGCGAGAGCGGGAACAGCGGAATAAAGAGCGGGAGAGCGGGAACAGTGGAATAAAGAGCGGGAGAGCGGGAACAGTGGAATAAAGAGCGCCAGAGCGGGAACAGCGGAATAAAGAGCGGGAGTCGGAGCAGCGGTATAAAGAGCGCGAGAGCGGGAACAGTGGAATAAAGAGCGTGAGAGTGGGAACAGCGGAATAAAGAGCGCGAGAGCGGGAACAATGGTATAAAGAGCGTGAGAGTGGGAACAGCAGAATAAAGAGCGGGAGAGTGGGAACAGCGGAATAAAGGGCGGGAGAGTGGGAACAGTGGAATAAAGAGCGCGAGAGTGGGAACAGTGGTATAAAGAGTGTGAGAGTGGGAACAGTGGAATAAAGAGCAGGAGAGTGGGAACAGTGGAATAAAGAGCGCGAGAGCGGGAACAACGGTATAAAGATCGGGAGAGCAGGAACAGCGGAATAAAGAGCGTGAGAGTGGGAACAACGGTATAAAGAACGTGAGAGTGGGAACAGTGGTATAAAGAGCGGGAGATCGGGAACAGCGGAATAAAGAGCGTGAGAGTGGGAACATTGGTATAAAGAGCGCGAGAGCGGGAACAGCGGAATAAAGAGCGTGAGAGTGGGAACAGCAGAACAAAGAGCGCGAGAGCGGGAACAGCGGAATAAAGAGCGCGAGAGCGGGAACAGCGGAATAAAGAGCGGGAGAGTGGGAACAGCAGAATAAAGAGCGCGAGAGCGGGAACAGTGGTATAAAGAGCGTGAGAGTGGGAACTGCAGAATAAAGAGTGGGAGAGCGGGAACAGTGGAATAAAGAGCGTGAGAGTGGGAACAGTGGAATAAAGAGCGTGAGAGTGGGAACAGCAGAATAAAGAGCGCGAGAGTGGGAACAGCGGAATAAAGAGCGTGAGAGTGGGAACAGCAGAATAAAGAGCGGGAGAGCGGGAACAGCGGAATAAAGAGCGTGAGAGTGGGAACAGTGGAATAAAGAGTGCGAGAGCGGGAACAGCGGAATAAAGAGCGCGAGAGCGGGAACAGCGGAATAAAGAGTGCGAGAGTGGGAACAGCGGTATAATGAGCGCGAGAGCGGGAACAGCGGAATAAAGAGCGGGAGAGCGGGAACAGTGGAATAAAGAGCGGGAGAGCGGGAACAGTGGAATAAAGAGCGCCAGAGCGGGAACAGCGGAATAAAGAGCGGGAGTCGGAGCAGCGGAATAAAGAGCGCGAGAGCGGGAACAGTGGAATAAAGAGCGTGAGAGTGGGAACAGCGGAATAAAGAGCGCGAGTGCGGGAACAGCGGTATAAAGAGCGTGAGAGTGGGAACAGCAGAATAAAGAGCGGGAGAGTGGGAACAGCGGAATAAAGAGCGGGAGAGTGGGAACAGTGGAATAAAGAGCGCGAGAGTGGAAACAGTGGTATAAAGAGTGTGAGAGTGGGAACAGCGGAATAAAGAGCAGGAGAGTGGGAACAGTGGAATAAAGAGCGCGAGAGCGGGAACAACGGTATAAAGATCGGGAGAGCAGGAACAGCGGAATAAAGAGCGTGAGAGTGGGAACAACGGTATAAAGAACGTGAGAGTGGGAACAGTGGTATAAAGAGCGGGAGATCGGGAACAGCGGAATAAAGAGCGTGAGAGTGGGAACAGCAGAATAAAGAGCGCGAGAGCGGGAACAGCGGAATAAAGAGCGCGAGAGCGGGAACAGCGGAATAAAGAGCGGGAGAGTGGGAACAGCAGAATAAAGAGCGCGAGAGCGGGAACAGTGGTATAAAGAGCGTGAGAGTGGGAACTGCAGAATAAAGAGTGGGAGAGCGGGAACAGTGGAATAAAGAGCGTGAGAGTGGGAACAGTGGTATAAAGAGCGGGAGAGCGGGAACAGTGGAATAAAGAGCGTGAGAGTGGGAACAGCAGAATAAAGAGCGGGAGAGCGGGAACAGCGGAATAAAGAGCGTGAGAGCGGGAACAGTGGTATAAAGAGCGGGAGAGCGGGAACAGCGGAATAAAGAGCGTGAGAGTGGGAACAGTGGAATAAAGAGTGCGAGAGCGGGAACAGCGGAATAAAGAGTGCGAGAGCAGGAACAGCGGAATAAAGAGCGTGAGAGCGGGAACAGCGGAATAAAGAGTTTGAGAGTGGGAACAGCGGTATAATGAGCGCGAGAGCGGGAACAGCGGAATAAAGAGCGGGAGAGCGGGAACAGTGGAATAAAGAGCGCCAGAGCGGGAACAGTGGAATAAAGAGCGCCAGAGCGGGAACAGCGGAATAAAGAGCGGGAGTCGGAGCAGCGGTATAAAGAGCGCGAGAGCGGGAACAGTGGAATAAAGAGCGCGAGAGCGGGAACAGCGGTATAAAGAGCGTGAGAGTGGGAACAGCAGAATAAAGAGCGGGAGAGTGGGAACAGCGGAATAAAGAGCGCGAGAGTGGGAACAGTGGAATAAAGAGCGCGAGAGTGGGAACAGTGGTATAAAGAGTGTGAGAGTGGGAACAGCGGAATAAAGAGCGGGAGAGTGGGAACAGTGGTATAAAGAGCGTGAGTGGGAGCAGCGGAATAAAGAGCGGGAGAGTGGGAACAGCGGAATAAAGAGCGCGAGAGTGGGAACAGCGGAATAAAGAGCGGGAGAGCGGGAACAGCGGAATAAAGAGCGGGAGAGCGTGAACAGTGGTATAAAGAGCGCGAGAGCGGGAACAGTGGTATAAAGAGTGTGAGAGTGGGAACAGTGGAATAAAGAGCGCGAGAGCGGGAACAGTGGAATAAAGAGCGCGAGATCGGGAACAGTGGAATAAAGAGCGCGAGAGCGGGAACAGTGGAATAAAGAGCGCGAGAGCGGGAACAGTGGTATAAAGAGCGCGAGAGCGGGAACAGTGGTATAAAGAGCGCGAGAGCGGGAACAGCGGAATAAAGAGTGTGAGAGTGGGAACAGCGGAATAAAGAGCGCGAGAACGGGAACAGTGGTATAAAGAGCGCGAGAACGGGAACAGTGGTATAAAGAGCGTGAGAGTGGGAACAGTGGAATAAAGAGCGCGAGAGTGGGAACAGTGGAATAAAGAGCGTGAGAGTGGGAACAGTGGAATAAAGAGCGGGAGAGAGGGAACAGTGGAATGAAGAGCGTGAGAGTGGGAACAGTGGAATAAAGAGCGGGAGAGTGGGAACAGCGGAATAAAGAGCGCGAGAGTGGGAACAGCGGAATAAAGAGCGGGAGAGTGGGAACAGTGGAATGAAGAGCGTGAGAGTGGGAACAGTGGAATAAAGAGCGGGAGAGTGGGAACAGCGGAATAAAGAGCGCGAGAGTGGGAACAGCGGAATAAAGAGCGGGAGAGTGGGAACAGCGGAATAAATAGCGTGAGAGCGGGAACAGTGGAATAAAGAGCGTGAGAGCGGGAACAGCGGAATAAAGAGCGGGAGAGCGGGAACAGCGGAATAAAGAGCGAGAGCAGCGGGAACAGTGGAATAAAGAGCGAGAGCAGCGACACAAAGAGCGCCGAGAGCAGGAGCAGCGGTAGAAAGAGCGCCGATAGCGGGAGCAGCGGCACAAAGAGCGCCGAGAGCGGGAGCAGCGGTATAAAGAGCGCCGAGAGCGGAAGCAGCGGTATAAAGAGCGCCGAGAGCGGAAGCAGCATGAGAAGGACCAGACCTGGTGGGGGCACAGCGAAAGCAAGCAGTTAAAAGGAGCAGTCCCGAGCAGCAGCAACTCAACAGAGGCAGGTTTTGAAAAAGTGACGTTGGCACAAGGGAAGGAGCTGATTGGTGAGTAGCTGGTGAGTGTATTTTGATTTAAGTTTTTAGTTTATTTCTGCTAAGTTAGTTAATAGCTTATTAAATAGAGGGAAAGAGCTGATTGGTGAGTAGCTGGGGAGTGTTTTTTGTTAAGTTTTAAGTTTATTTCTGCTGGGTTAGATTTTTGTCCATTAACGAGAGGTATGGCAGGGCAGCTTCATCCCGTGGAGTGCACATCCTGTGCCATGTGGGAAGTCCTGGACACTTCGCATTGAAGGGATAATTACCAGTCCTAGCCCTTTTTGAGCTACCCCAGATCAGGCGTATTCCCCAGACATTCACCTTCAACTAAAGTTAGCGATAGCCGAATCCTACAGATGCTTAATTGGGTCTAAAGGTCAGACTACCTCTCCCTAAAGGAAAGGAACGGCCTGAAGATGTTACCGTCCTCTGGATAGCACTTTTAACAAGTTTTGTAGGCTTCGCAAAATTCCCCAGAAACTCGAACAGAACCCTAAAGGGGGTGATTTTTGGATTTTTATACGAATTTGGAATGATGGGACCTAAATGAAGGAATTTGAGGTGAAAACCCCAGTTTCGGACATTTTTAAGGATCAGGGAAGAAAAACCCTGAGGAAAATGACTTTGGAAAAATACTATACCTTTAAAAGGGCCATTAGGAAAGCCTGCAGTCACAGAAACTCCACAGGCTGCAGGAAAGGGTGTGGTGAGGCAGTGGACAGCTTTTGGATATTGGGACCGAGCCAAGCTGTCTGGGAGATGTGTGCACTGCAATCCAACCAAGGAGGAAGAGCCTCACCCAAAACCTCACATACACATCCAAAAATGAATAATCCAAGACCCCTTTTGAAATCCCCAGGCCCAAACAGGATGCTAGAAGCCTGAAAACAATAAAACATCCAGTACACCTATTACCCCATCAAAAACCAATTAGCCAAGTATCTACAGGGACAGATTAACAAGCCCGCCAAAAACCTAAGACAAAAGGGGCGAGATTTGGCGCGTAGATAAAGGCCCTGCCTAAATGGATGACATCGGAAGCCATCAGGACAAGTAAACATAAAATTAAACCCATCAAACTTAACGAGCCTGCCAAAACCTAAGACAAAAGAATGAACAGGCCTCAACTGAAACCTAAATCACTTCAACACGAAACCGATTTAGTAAAGCGCTTTTGGCACGAAAAATACACTGGGCCTGAACGGTATAATTGAGGGCCTATTCCCCCAGCAAACACAGCAAGTTACTCACTGCTACAGGAGCCACACAACACGAGCAAGAGGAGGAGAGAAGCAGCAAGGCCATGAGGCAGACCCGGGGCGAGATCGGAGGCAGGGACAGACAAGGCCAGGCAAGGGCTAGAGCTGACACCACTGGGAGCGAGTCGGCATCGCTCAGTACACGGTCCAGCACTAACAGCCACTAGCCAAGGTCACTGGAGGCTGGGAGCAAGTCGGCATCGCTCAACCCACGGTCCAGCCCCAGGAGGTACCGCCCCGACAGGCCTCCAACGCAACAAATCGACCACTAGAGCCACCAAGGGCTCCACGAGGTAGACCGCCACTCAAAAGTACCACATGGACCAAGGCCCCGTGCAACGACCAACCACCAGGCAACCATGACCTAAATCAGCCAACCAGGGGAAACCTGAACAAACGCCAACCCTACAACTACTCCTGGCTTACCCCTGGGTAAGACTTGCATGCAAAGACTCTAAACCTACAGCTAGAAGCAAAGAAATCGGGTACTTACCTGATAAATCCACAACTGTGCCTTACCGCATCTGCGGACTCCACCTGACCGAGGAGCCTTTGCAGATTCCACAGACCGGTACCATGTGGGGACGGCAGGCCCCAAAGGACACAAAGAGAGTACCCCAAAAACGCAATCAACTTACCTGGCTGGATTTCGAACTGTCAAAACCCCTGTTTGGTGATCATTATCCCTGATCTCCTGAAACAAAAACTTAGCTAGACAATGGGATTTTGGGAGGGATAAGGGTTTTTGTAGATTGTAAGGGGGAAAAATTCAGTTGGTTGCGCCTCCCGTTAGCGCCTTAAGAGGGCGCTAATGGGGCGCAAAGCAGCTCGCGCCCGGGCGCAGCGATGTTTGCACTGCTCGCGAACTTAACTAGACATTTTGTGGCGGCGCTAAACTTTATCGCCGCGATCTCCTGCGCGCGCAGATTGTGACGTCATACGAGAGTGCAACGCCCTTGTGGCGCCCCCATCCTTACCGCCTGGCGCATCCAACGACCGGTAGAGTGGAACGCTATCAATCGCTGTGGGGCTGGGGGGGGGCGCTATTTAAAGGGGGCCTCTTCCTGTCTTTCTCTGTGGTTGACATTTTTGCACCACTCGTTCTGAGAGAGAGAGAGAGATTCGGAGAGAGAGAAAGAGAGACTTCTGCATTGAGTCAACGCTGTGTGAGGTAGTTTTGGCTACTCATCCTAACTTCGCTGGTACTTTGGTTTCTGGCCTTCATAACTTTGCTTGCTAAGAGATATGGGGGCTGCACTGATGGGGGGCGTCGTCCTGCGCCAGCTGAATCGGAGGAGACAGAGACGCAGAGAGAGAGTGGCAATGATGGCCAGACGGAGGAGGGCCAACAGGCGTCTGTACAGGAGAGCTTACCCTCCCAGGGTATATCGTGAACAGCTCTCCTACATTCATATGTCTGAGGAGCAGTGTCTGCGAAGGCTGTGCTTCAGCAGGGAGGTGGTCACTGAGCTCTGCCACCTGCTGCAGCCAGATCTGCAGCCTCAACTGAGGTCCAGGACGTCTCTGTCGGTGGCAGTGAAGGTCACAGTGGCTCTGAACTTTTATGCTACTGGCTCATTTCAATCTGCTGTTGGGGACATCGCCAATATCTCCCAGTTCGCGGTGCATTGCTGCATCCGGAAGGTCACAAATGCCCTCTTTAAAAGGAGACGAGAGTTCATCTCTTTCCCCATGACCCCAGACAAGCAGCAAGAACGCGCTCTGGGCTTTGCGAGGATAGCGGGCTTCCCCATGGTGCAGGGCGCCATTGACTGCACGCATGTGGCTTTGCATGCTCCGCATGAGAATGCCGAGGATTTCCGGAACAGAAAGGGGTTCCATTCCTTGAATGTTCAGTTGGTCTGTGACCACAGACAGCTGATACTCGCTGTCAATGCCCAGTATCCTGGCAGCTGCCACGATGCTTTCATCCTGCGCCAGACTACTGTGGCAGAACTTTTCGAGGCACCGCATCAGCCAGTTGGTTGGCTTCTCGGGGACAAGGGGTATCCACTGAGCACCTGGCTGATGACACCGCTCCGTACGCCCAACACCCCTGCTGAGCTGCGGTACAACGAGAGCCATCAAGCTACCAGGAACATCGTGGAGCACACAATCGGCGTGCTCAAGCAACGGTTCCGCTGTCTCGACCATTCGGGAGGAGCCCTGCAGTACTCGCCTGAGCGAGTTTCCAACATCGTAGTTGTGTGCTGCATGCTGCATAACATGGCAATCCTCAGGACCCAGCCAATGCCACCAGGCCTTGGAGCACCACCAGAGGAGGAGGAGGAAGAGGAGGAAGAGGAGGAGGAGGATGATCAGCAGCAGCACCAAGGCGTGAGGGCGGCCCACAATGGTGAAACTGCAAGGGCCGTCCGTCAGCGGCTGATAGCAAGCCGCTTCTAGGCCCCTGCTGTGGAAATGGCTTCTGCCATTGAGAACAGCATGAATGAACCCAACACGCAACCCCTAAGCCGGCCAAGGCACCAATGATTCCAAACACCAAACATGTATATTTTGAGTACCAAAACTTATTTATTTTACAAACTCTGTGTGTGTCATTTCTTCATGACAAACTCATACAAATAAACACAAAAAAACAGTCATTACCGTAACTGGTTCTCACAACCTGGAGATCATGTGCAAAACACTCAACAAAAGTTTGACCACGAACCTCGGCCTTTAATAAAAAAATGACCAACATTTTGTCACAGCTCCTACATCGAGGGTGAACTCCTTCCCGTGCGCCCTTCCCCCCTTCTTACCCTACTGCTCCTCCGCAATGGGACCTCAGTGGCTGCAGCAAGGCTGGTGGAAGGCTGCTGACTGTCAGGCCCTGACAATGCAGATGCCCTTGAGGGACGGCCTCGACCAGTTCTGGGCCTGGAGGGCCCGGCTGCAGACTGCACCAACTCTGCATGGGCGGCAGCAGTCTGTCCTACAGGCGGTGGCAACTGCAGTGGAGAAGTGACAGTGGTGGCAGCAGGAATGCTGTCATCTTGAGCGAGGACAGCAACTCCCTGCTCGACCGGCACACTGGCACTCCCACGGGGCAGCACCTCAGCATCCGGAGCAATCTGCTGGAGCACAGATTGCTGGCCTGCTGCGGCGCGGTGAGAGCCCCGGGGAAATGTGAACGAACCAGCGAGGATGGCAGCAGACAGTGCTCGCGTGGCCTCAATCTGAGTCTGCATGAGAGCAGTCTGAGATTGAATTGCAGCACTGAGCTTCAGTGTCGCATCCGCCTGCGCTGCAGCGAAGTGCTCCACACTCCTTGCCAGTGCTTCAATGCATTTGGGCACCCTACCCACTGCAGCCATGAGCTCAGTGTGCATGCCCACCGCCTGGGTGTTCATTTCCGCGATCAGCCGCTCCTCCTCTGCGTCCAGTGCAGCAGGACTCGCTGGCATATTCTCCCTCCGGGGAGAAGGCCCCCGAGCTTCCCTACCCCCATCGCGTTGCTGCAGCCCGCTGGGTCCTGGAGCTTCACCCTCATCAGACCCTTCCCCCCTGCTCCCCTCCAGGGAAGGCGTGTTCCCAGTGTCGGCATGGGCTTCCTCGGGAGAGGGAGGCACTGATGCTCCGGCTTCCTCTTCCTCCTCGGCTGCAGCTTCACTCCCACTGGCAGCTTCAGGGCCCGTCTCCTCAGCTGGTGAATCACCATCTGAAAGCAGGGAGGTACAAGAGTGGCTTTAGCGTGAGGACAGGCTGGCAGTAAGGGAGGAATAAGTGCAGCGAGTTAGTAAGTTGGATTGAAAGTGTCAAAGGCTGGTGTTGTGAGGGACAAGTGGAAGGACAGAGGACAAAAAGGTGATGACCTTACCATTGCTGTCCAGAACGGGGTCGGCGTCTCCAGTGGCGACGGGACCGATCACCCGGCTTGCCACAATCCTGTGGATGCACTCCTCAAGATCGCTGAGGGGTTGCAGCTGAGGCCGCCCTCCACCTGTCCGTTGCTGCTGTCTCCTATTATGCGCCAGCTTGGCCTGCAAGAAAAAGGACGGCGTCTGAGTAAATATACAGCCATGGTCTTGCCTGATGTGCCTCCCATAGGTGAATAGCCCTTACTGTATGCAGCCATGGTCTTGCCTGATGTGCCTCCCATAGGTGAATAGCCCTTACTGTATGCAAAGTATGGAATGTGTGTGTGTGCTTCATGAAAGGGCCATAGGTGTTGGATGAGTGTTGTTAATTGTGGTTTTAAGACCCTCTGGCCATAGAGTGAGGTTGAGATGGAGGGATGGAGAGGTATTGCAAAAAAGCCACTCACCCTGATGACCCGAGTGAGGTCGTTGAACTTTTTCCGGCATTGGACATCGGTCCTGGGCACCATGCTCCTGGAGGAGACGCGCTGAGCCACCTCCCTCCACACTCTTCTGTAGTCGCGCGGCAAAGGCCTCCTGCCACTCTCTGGGTACAGTATTGCTCTTCGACGCTCCACCGCGCCAACCAGAGCATCCAAGGCCCGCTCGGTGAAGCGCTCAGCTCGTTCTCTCGCCCTCTCCATCCTTGGCTGGAAATGGAATCTCAGGTCTCTCCAGGTCGAGATTCAAGGCTGCAATGAGCAGGGTGTGGCTGGGGAGCAAGATCGCCCCCCCCTTTAAGAACTGGCCGGCGCCAGTGTGTCTGTGTTCCCTCGCTAACTGGCAGCACCTGCGCTGCGCTCGCGCTCTGAGTTAGCGCCTCACTCCTCGGCCTTTGCGCCTTAAGACAGGTGTGCAGCACCTGATTTAGCGCTCCAATCACCTCCCGGGGCGTTAAAAGTGAAGTTTCCAGTCAGTGGCGATAATTAGCGCCAGGCGCTAATTTTTGCGCCCGGACGATATTTGCGCCCCAAACGGGGCGCGACTGAATTTTTCCCCCATTATATTTTCAAAGCCTCTCTGTAGGTATATTTTACAACTTGTAAATTGAAAACACTTCTCTTAGGGTGTTTACTTGTTTTCTTGCTATCTCAATTGGTTGCATATTTATTCGTGTTTCCTGTCTTATTTGATGTTACTTTATGAAGGCATATGGTTGTTTAAAGTTCTACGTTTCTGTTTCCCTGAGTGTTAGCTTATAACACTTTACTTGGGTCATTCCATTGTGTTTCTCCCAAACTCCAGACCTTCTGGAAGCGCCAATGGTTTGCTTCAATAGGGCCATTGTTTTTGTGTTTACAACCATCTCCCATTTCAAAGCTTGTGGTGTTTTACAGCTTTTGTGTTAACACTTCATCTTATCTCAGAAGCCTGTATTGTGTTTGCAGCCTGTGTCGCCAAGGCTTTCCAGACTTTTAAACTCAGTATGTCTTGTATTAATAATATAAGAAATCTGTTTATAGGATGATGTATTTCTTGGAATATGGCTTATTCCATTACAGCATAGCCTGGACGACCACATGTGTGGGAAGTGTTGCCAGCTACAGCAACTCGAGCTCTGGGTTTTGGAGCTTGAGCGGCGACAGGAGTCACTGCGGTGCATCCGCGAGGCTGAGAGTTATGTGCATAGCATGTTTCTAGAGGTGGTCACCCCGCAGTATAAGGGTATGCAGGCAGAGAGGGAATGGGTGGCCGTCAGACAGAAGAGGAGGACCAGGCAGGTAGTGCAGGAGTCCCTGGAGTGCATCACGCTCTCCAACCAGTATGCTGTTCTGAGTACTGGTGAGGCGATGGTTTCTCTGGGGAGTGCAGCCAGAGTCAAATCCATGGCACCACGGGTGGCTCAGCTGCACAGGGGGGGGAGGAAAAAGAGTGGAAGAGTAATAGTGGTATGGGATTCAATAGTTAGGGGAGCAGACAGGCGTTTCTGTGGCTGTAGACGTGACTCCAGGATGGTATGTTGCCTCCCTGGTGCCAGGGTCAAGGATGTCACTGAGCGGCTGCAGGACACTGATGGGGGAGGGTGAACAGCCAGAGGTCGTTGTCCATATCGGTACCAATGACATAGGCAGAAAGAGGGATGAGGACCTGCAGGCAGAGTTTAGGGAGCTAGGAGAGAGATTAAAAAGCAGGACCTCAAAGGTAGTAATCTCCGGATTACTCCCGATGCCACGTGAAAGTGAGTACAGAAATAGGAGGATAGATCAGATGAATGCGTAGCTGGAGAGATGGTGCAGGAGGGAGGGCTTTAGATTCCTGAGGCATTGGGACCATTTCTGGGGAAGGTGGGACCTGTACAAGCCAGATAGGTTACACCTCAACAGAGTCGGGACCAATATTCTCGCGGGGAGGTTTGCCAGTGCTGTTGGGGAGGGTTTAAATTAGCTTGGCAGGGGGATGGGCACCAGCATATAGGAGTAGAAAAGAGGAATAAGGTGCATAAAAGAGTGATCGTGTGGGATAGTACTAGAGAAGATAGTACTAGAGGCGGTAGTAGTACCATATTAGATAGGAGCAGACTAAGACAGACTACAAAAAATTCAAAAATGGGTTTAGAATGCATGTATGTAAACGCACAAAGTTTGGTGAATAAGGTTGGTGAGCTACAATCACAATTAGCCATGTGGCAATAAAATGTGGCAAAAACGGAAACGTGGCTTAAAAATGGTGAGGGCTGGGCACCTAATATTCAAGGGTACAAGGTGTTCAGAAAAGATAGGGAAGGAAAAAAGGGAGGTGGGGTGGTAGTGCTGATGAAGGAAAACATTGTACTGTTGGAAAGGGAGGGAGTTCTTGAGGGGACAAGGACAGAATCCATTTGGTTAGTGTTGAGCAAAAAGGGTATGATCACGCTATTGGGGGTATTCTATAGGCCTCCAAATAGTGAGAGGAAGGATGAGGAGCAAATCTGCAGGGAAATCACAGAGATATGCAAGAGCTATAGAGTGGTGATATTGGGGGACTTTAATTACCCAAATATCGATTGGGATAATGCTAGGGTAAAGGGAAAGGATGGGGAAGAATTTCTGAAATGTGTTCAGGAGAATTTCATTGACCAATATATTCTTGGCCCAACTAGGAAGGAGGCATTGCTGGATCTGGTGCTGGGGAATGAGGTGGGCCAGGTCAACCAAGTGTCTGTGGGAGAACACTTGGTTGACCTGGCCCACCTCATTCCCCAGCACCAGATCCAGCAATGCCTCCTTCCTAGTTGGGCCAAGAATATATTGGTCAATGAAATTCTCCTGAGGGAGTGCTATTTAAAGGCGACCGCTTCCTGCCTTTTTTAGTTGGCGACATTTTTGCACCACACATTCTGAGAGAGAGAGAGAGACTTCTGGAGAGATTCAACGCTGTGTGAAGGAGTTTTGGGTACTGAGCAGCACTTTGCAGGTTCATTTTGATTTGACCTTCCTTGCATCGATTTAGAAGAGACTGTGGGGCTGCACTCTGAGCTCTTTCCCTGGTCCTCTCCATTGTTCTTTCCAGCAAATTTGATGTACAGGTCTCTCCAGGCCAAGATTCAAGGCTGCAATGAGCAGGGTGTGGATGGAGAGCAAGATCGGCCCTCCCCTTTAAGAACTGGCCGGCGCCAGTGTGTCTGTGTTCCATTGCTGACTGACATCACATGAGCTTCGCCAGCGCTCTGTGGTAGCGCCTCGCTCCTCAGCGTTAGCGCCTTAAGAGAGGTGTGTAGCGCCTGATTTAGCACTCCAATCACCTCCAGGGGCGATAGAAGCCAAGTTTGCAGTTGAAGGCGATAAGTAGCGCCAGGCACTAAACTTTGCGCCCGGCCAATAATTGCACCCCAAACGGGGCGATATCGAATTTCTCCCCCTCAATGTTTTCAAGGGAAAACTGGATAGGCACTTGAGGGAAATACACTTGCAGGGCTATGGGAATAGAGTGGGGAAATGGGACTGACTGGATTGCTCTACAGAGAGCCGGCATGGACTCGATGGGCCAAATGGCCTCCTTCTGTGCCGTTATGACTCTATGACTTCTGACAGTGCAGCACTCCCTCAGTAGTGCACTGATGTGTTAGCCTAGATTATTGCCCTGGTATCTGTGCACCCTGGATTGACTGATGTTGTTGATATTCCCTGTGGTGCCTTTGAATGAGCCTGAAGGATGAAAGCTCAGGGTTGTGGTCAACTTCACTACCAGTGGCAGTGTCACTCCTGTGGTGGAGGTTGCTTGCTGGCCTGATTCAAGCAAATGGTACAACGGTGTCATTAGCTGCCTGCTGAAGCAGAGCCTGCAGAGGTGGGTTTCCTTAGACATTCTCATAGAAGTGTAACTGGATCAATAGACATAAAGGAAAGTACAGGCAGTCCACCTCTGGTGTAAGCAAACCTGCTTTGCATCCCTCCTTTTATCCTCTTCTTCCTTCTCTTTAATAATACAGGAAGAGAAGAATCTCATTGGAATTCCTACATCCAGAATTTTGATTGTAGCAATGATAAATCTTGGGCCAGAAATTGTTGGAAAGTTGTTTCATTAGAATGACGCATTAATGGTATTGCCATTATTAATTTGTAAAAATTCAGGAATTTGCAGAGGAAAAGAGATATTACATGAGCTCTGATTTGCGCTGCTCCACTGTTAGCCTCGCCAAAGCCGATAAAAGTACCTTCTCGCCGTGAGGCTGCCCATTGAACTGGATGGCAATTGTAAAATTGGTCTTTTTTCGTCTAGCAATTCCTATGTTCTTATGAAAGCAGTGCAATGATGTACCCACTGGGTGTTCCACTGTTCTTGATCATGATGGAACTTTACTCATGACTCAAGAATGTTTGTACATTTTGCACACCTACCCTGACATTCACTCATTAACTTCTCAAGGACCAATACAGTCATTCCCCAATGCAACTGGGTTACAATGTTCTCTTCTTCTGCTGGTTCTTCTTAATATTTTGCTAATTTTTCTTTTCTGTCTTCTTTTTCTCTCTCTCTCTCTTAATCCACTCTCTTTCTTTATCTCTCTTTGTTCCTCTTTCTGTCTCTAAATTTCATTTGACTCTAATTCACCCTATTTCCTTCTCCGTCTTTTGCTTTGTTTCTTTCTCTATCCTATACTTTCATTGGTTAAGGAGCTAAGTCATTGGGTATGACATTCACGAGGTCCCAGATGCGACATTGACGTCACCAATATCGGATCGAAGTTCCCGCAATTTGCAGTCCAAATATAGTGCATGTCAATGGTGACCATAATAGCCCAATTAACATTGTTTGCCATGAGATCTGCCATTGCAGCAATTTCTATCCCCTTGTAGCCAAAAATCTGAAGACTCCAAAAGTAAGCAAAGTGCCAAAAAAAGATTGAAAATTTTAGTTCTGATCATCCAAAAATTAAAGGAGCTGATTTTCCTGCTCCTGTGTCTGTGATGCAACAAATAGTGAGAAATTGGACAGGGAAGATCACCAGGTGCCCTAAAGTCCAGCTTTATATAAGCTCAAAATCAAAATACAGCTGGTCCCTCTTTAAACATTGACATCCTGTCAGCCCGGAACATGTCTGCCCTGATCACATGTTTTATATGGGTGGTCTAAGTGCAGAGCAAATTGGAGAATCAAACCTGTGCTGATTTCCATCTCATTAACGTTGATTATAATATTTAGATAAAGAGTTCACACATTTTGCACTTTAGGCCAGTCTACAAGGCCAGCTAGAAGATTGCATGGAGTGAACAATGGATGGACATCTGGGGAGGTTCATCTCCATCCAATGTTCCAGTTCTCAGTCACAAATTCCACCCTGGCACCACCAATCATGGTTAACAGAAGATTAGCCCTATTAAATAATGAAGGAATGTAATGAACATACATTTATATAGAGCTTTTACATGCTTAGGATGCCCGTAAGTACTTCACAGCTAATGAATTACTTTTGAAGTTTGGTCACTCTTGTTATAAAGATAAACATGACAGCCAATATGCACACAGTTAGATACTACATTGGTACCTGTTGAATCAGTAGCCATACGTGAGAAGCAACACATGACTGAGCACTATCTACCATCATTCTCATTTGAGGTAGGAAAGGTAGCAGTGCTATTGGATGATGAAATGAAAGCCCTGCATACCGAATGGCCCTAGTCAGTTGTGTGGAGATACTTTCTTTGAAGTGGATGCTTCTGTAGCAGCAGGTCCATATTAAGAAGCCACTTCCACCTTCCTTATACAACATAGGAAAATGGTTAGTATAGTATGGAGGGATCCAATACCCACATATGCACTGCCATCACCTAAAAGAAGCTAGGCTCCTATTATCCCAAATGGTTATGGATGATAGGACAATTGGAGCTTCCAAGACTGAGATACATAGATTTTTGTTAGGTGAGGATATCAAGAGATATGGAAGGCGGGTAAATAATTGAGGTGCAGATCAGCCAACACTGTACTCGCACAGAGTTGCCATAAATGGAGTGCATTGCAAACAGTGTGTAAAAGATGAGAATTTGGTGAGAGTGGGAATTTGGTGCAGAGGAGGAAGGAGGTGCTGCTTTCTGCCTTCAATGGCCCAAAAATTCATCCCGGTGCGCGAGAGTACGCACTGCGTACTCTCGCGTATTCCCTCTGCAATTGCCGGTTTTCTGCATGCCCTGCGCATGCGCTGAAAACCGGCAATTGCTCTTTTGAAAAGGGGGCGGTTCCTCGGTGCATCGCGTGCACGCTACAGGCTGCGCGCACGCTGTGCACTTCATGCTTTGGACACGCAGGTAAGTACTGAAGATTTTAGAAATGTAAAAAGGAGGAGTAAGACCCACTTTTAACAAGGTTAGTAGTAAATTAAGTATTTTTTTGAATTTTTTTTTACAGGTGTATCTTTTTTAGAGACTTTAAAGACAGGTAAGTTTATTTTTATAACTTTTTAAAAGATTTTAAATTTTTTCAAAAATTTAATTTTTTATTTAAAATGGTTAATTTATTTAACTATACTTATTTTATTAATGTGATGGTTTTTTTTAAATTTAATTGAGGTTTAGCTGTTATTTTGGGGGGGTGTAAGATTCATAGATTTCACAGCACGTATGTGAAACTTATGAATGGAAGATGGTGTGCTGCCTTTGGCTCTAACTGAGTCACGTGATCCCACAGCTCGCACGAATTCACTACGCCGGTGGGATACGCAAGCACTGCCCGGCTGATGTCTGGAACATCAAGTTCGTGCGAGCTGGATCTGAAAAACCACAAGCGAGGTGAGAGATCGCGGGGAAGGCTTACCCCCGCGGGAACAGAGCGAGATCAATTTCTGGGCCCATATTTGAAGTGGTTTATGTAAGTTTGAGGCAGTATTTAAAATTTTGTCCAGTGTTTTAGTGCTTAGTACAAGTTAGTGTGTAAACAAAAACCTTACAACAGACTAAAAAGTAGATAGAAATAATATAGACTAATATATAGCAGAGCAGGTTGTGTGTCTGGACTGCAGTATGTGGGAGTTTATGCACAGCGAGACTGTCTCGAATGAACACGTCTGCAGTATGCCTCCATCTCAAATCTCTCGGCTCAGAGTCATTGAGCTGGAGCATGAATTGGAGATGCTCCGACACATAAGAGAGGGGGAAGAGTACCTAAACAATTTGCTCCAGACCTCGTCACACCTTGTAGAGAGGTGCAGGATCAGAATGGGGTTGGTGTGACCGATAGCGTACAGAGTAAGAGGAACCCAAGTGAGATAGAGAACAAGGATCCACAGAAACTGATCCTATCCAACATGCACAATGTACTTGCTACCTGTGAGGATAAGGATAAAGACTGTCGGAAGGACAGCCGGAATGCTGACCATGGCATCTTGGAGTCGGAGGCTGTCCAAAGGTGGAACGAGGAGGAGGAGGGGAAGTTTAATGTGGAAGTTGTCGGGGTTTCAATAATTAGGGGGACTGATAGCATCTTTTGTAAGCAGGATAGAGAGTCCCACATCTCGAACCGGGTTGAAAGGATATTGAAGCGGGAGGGGGAGGATCCAGTCATTGTGGTTCATGTTGGGACCAACAAAATAGGGAAGAGTAGGCAAGAGGTCCTGTTTGGGGAGTACCAAGAGCTAGGAGCTAAATTAAAGAACAGGACCTCAAGGGTTATAAACGCTGGATTATTACCTGAGCCACGTGCAAAGTGGCGTAGGGATAAGCAGATTAGGGAGGTGAACACATGGCTGACGGAGTGGTGTGGGAAAGAGGGGTTTCATTTCATGTGACACTGGCACCGGTACTGGGACAGGAAGGAGCTATACCATTGGGACGGGCTCCACCTGAACCGGTCTGGGACCAGGGTCCTAGCAGAAAGGATAAATAGGGCGGTCACAAGGACTTTAAACTAGTAAATGGGGGGAAGGACTCAGGTGGAAAAGATAGTATAAGTAACAGTTCTGAAACAAATGAAAAAGAAGAGAGTAGAGTTAAGGTCAAAAATTGTGTTTTAGGGAATAGTAAAAGATGTAAAGTAATAAAACCAGGATAGACAAATAAGAGATGTGTGAGCAAAACATTAGAGCAGAAGGACAGGTTAGGATGTGTGGCCTAAATAAGCTTTCTGTGTACAAACGCACGGAGTATAACGTACAAATTGAATGAAATACAGGTGCAAATTCAACTTGGAGGGTATGACATGGTAGCCATTACTGAGACATGGCTGTAAGACAAGTAGGACTGGGAACTAAATATACCAGGTTATAACATCTATAGGAAAGATAGGGAAAATAGTAGAGGGGGAGGAGTAGCCTTAGTGATTAAGGATAAAATCACTTCAGTGATAAGAGAGGATATATCGAGAGGTAAGTAGGCAGTGGAGACTTTATGGGTAGAATTAAGAATTAGAAAAGGATTTAAGACTGTAGTGGGAGTTGTGTATAGGCCCCCTGGTAGCACTGTGAAGTAGTAGAATGTATAAATGCAGAGATTAGACACGCATGCAGTAAAGGCAGCGTGGTTTTAATGGGGAATTTTAACTTTCATATAGATTGGGATAAGCAGACTAGCACCTGTTAGAAAGGCAGTGAATTTCTTGAGTGTGCTCAGGATAGTTTGCTGCAACAATATGTCCTAGAACCAACAAGGGGGCATGCCATATTAGATTTAGTAATGAGTAATGAGCCAGATTTAGTTAACAGCCTATCGGTGCGTGAACATTTATCGAACATGATCGAGTTCAACATAGTGTTTGAAAGGGAGAAACACAAAACAGCTACTGAAATTAAAGATTTAGGCAAGGCTGACTTCAATGCGATGAGACAGATACTGTCCACAGTAAACTGGGCAAATCTGTTAATGGGTAAAACGACAGAAGATCAGTGGGAGGTGCTCAAAAAGAATTTAATGTGATACAGAACCAGTTTATACCCCTGAGGGGCAAGAGCTCTACTTGCTACATAAACACCATGGATGACTAAAGAGGTAAGAAACAACATAAAACTAAAAGAAAAAGCATACAAAAATGCAAAATATAGCACAGATCCTTGCGACTGGGAGAGATACAAAGAACAACAAAAGATGACAAAACAGATAGCAAGAGCTACAAAAAGGGAGTATGAAAAGGAAATTACAAGGGATATCAAAATCACAATTTTTTTAAACAATTATATTAGAAAAAAGAGGGTGGTCAGGAGCAATGTGGGCGCCTTGAAAACTGATAACGGTGTTATTGTAAATGAAAATAAGGAAATGGTGGACATGTTGAATAATTACTTTGCGTCAGTATTTACAGTAGAGGAAGAGGATAGCATGCCAGACATCCCAAGGAAACTAATATTGAATCACGGACTGGGACTCACCAGAATTAACATAATCAAAATAACAGTAATGTAAAAAATAATGGCACGAAAGAGTGACCAGGGCCAGATGGTTTCCGTTGTAAGGTTTTAAAGGAGGTAGGTGAGAACATTGCAGATGCCCTAACTATAATCTTCCAAAGTTCTATCGATTCGGGAACCATTCCTTTAGATTGGAAAATTGCGCATGTCACTCTGCTATTTAAGAAAGGTGAGAGAGGGAAACCAGGGAATTATAGACCAGTTAGCCTAACATCTGTTGTTGGGAAATTGCTAAAGTCTATAATTAAGGATAGAGTGATTGAACACCTTGAAAATTTTCAGTTGATCAGAGAGAGCAAGCATGGATTGGTGAAAGGTAGGTCATGCCTGACGAACCTAATTGAATTTTTTGAGGAGGTGACTAAAGTAGTGGACAGGGGAATGTCTACGGATGTTATTTATATGGACTTCAAGAAGGAATTTGATAAAATCCTTCATAAGAGATTGTTAGCTAAAGTTGAAGCTCACGGAATTGAAGGCAAATTATTGACCTGGTTAGGAAATTGGCTGAGCAGCAGGAGACAGAGAGTAGGGATAATGGGCAGATACTCTAATTGGCAGGATGTGACTAGTGGTGTCCCGCAAGGATCTGTGTTGGGGCCTCAAGTTTTCACTGTATTTATTAATGACTTAGATGATGGGTTGGAAAGCCACATATCCAAGTTTGCTGATAACACGAAGATAGGCGGCATTGTAAGCAGTGTAGTTGGAAGCATAAAATTAAAAAGAGATATTAATAGATTAAGCGAATGGGCAAAACTGTGGCAAATGGATTTCAATGTAGGCAAATGTGAGGTCATCCACTTTGGACCTAAAAAGGATAGAACAGGGTACTTTCTAAATGGTGAAAAGCTAGAAACAGTGGAGGTCCAAAGAAACTTAGGGGTCCATGTACATAGATCATTAAAATGTCATGGACTCATACAGAAAATAATTAAAAAGGCTAATGGAATGTTGGCCTTTATATCTAGAGGCTTAGAATACAAGGGGGTAGAAGTTACACTACAGCTACACAGAGCCCTAGTTAGACCACACCTGGAGTACTGTGAGCAGTTCTGGGTACCACACCTTAGGAAGGATATATTAGCCTTGGAGGGGTGCAGTGTAGATTTACCAGAATGATACCTGGACTCCAAGGGTTAAATTACGAGGTGAGATTACACAAATTAGAGTTGTATTCCCTGGAAATTAAAAGGTTAAGGGGTGATTTGATCAAAGTTTTCAAGATATTAAGGGGAACTATAGGGTAGATAGAGAGAAACTATTTCCGCAGGTTGGGGAGTCTAGGACGAGGGGCCATAATCTAAAAATTAAAGCCAGGCCTTTCAGGAGTGAAGTTAGGAAACACTTCTACATGCAAAGGGTGGTAGAAGTTTGGAACGCTTTTCCAGAAACGGCAATTGATGCGAGGTCAATTGTTAATTTTAAGTCTGAGATTGATAAATTTTTGTGAACCAAAGGTATTAAGGGATATGAGGAAAAGGCGAGTATGATCGCATTGAATGATGAAACAGGCTTGAGGGGCTAAATGGACTACTCCTGTTCCCATGTTCCTATGTCCTATGTTCCATTATCAAATTGAATGGTGGAGCAGGCTCAAGGGGCTGAACAGCCTACTCCTGTTCCTAATACAAAAGCAAAATACTGCGGATGCTGGATATCTGAAATAAAAAAAGAAAATGCTGGAAAGGAGCAGCGGCAGCAGCGGGAGCGGCGGACCTGTGAGGGAGCAGCGGCTGTGGGAGTAAATAAAGGTCGGTGATTTTCAGGTCCAGTTGAGCAGCGGCAGCAGCGGGAGCGGCGGCAGAATTCGAGAGTGACGTCACAGTACAAAAAGTGATGTCGGCGCAGGGGAAGAAGCTGATTGGTGAGTATTGGGTGAGTGCTTTTTTTTTCTTCAATTTTAAGTTTATTTCTTTTAAGGTAGTTCATAGTTAAGGCAGTTTGGGAGAGCGAGAATCCGAGAGTTTAAATTTGAGGTAAGGGATTTTTAATTAAAAGTATGGCGGGGGACCTCAGTCCCATGCGTTGCATGGCCTGCAGCATGTGGGAATTCCTAGATGCTTCTTGCAGTCAGGATGTCCGCATGTGCAGTAAGTGCCAACGGTTTGGCCAACTTGAGATCCGGTTTTCGGAGCTCGAGCATCAGCTGGAGGCACTGCGGTGTATCCGCGAGGCTGAGAGTTACGTGGATAGCTCGTTTTTAGATGTGGTCACCCCGCAGCTTAAGAAGCTGCAGTCAGAGAGGGAATGGGTGACCACCAGTCAGAAGAAGGGGGGCAGGCATGTAGTCAGGAAAGCCCCAGAGTGCATCTCACTCAACAACCGTTTTTCTGTGTTGGAAAACGGTGAAAGTGATGGTTCCTCTGGGGAGTGCAGCCAGAGCCAAGTTCACGGCACTGTGGGTGGCTCAGCTGCACAAGGGGGGAGGAGTAAGAGTGGAAGGGCAATAGTGGTAGGAGACTCAATAGTGAGGGGTGCAGACAGGCATTTCTGCGGCCGCAGACGTGACTCCAGGATGGTATGTTGCCTCCCTGGTGCCAGGGTCAAGGATGTCACTGAATGGCTGCAGGGCATTCTAAAGGGGGAGGGCGAACAGTCAGAGGTCGTGGTTCACATTGGTACCAACGACATAGGTAGAAAGAGGGATGAGGTCCTGCAACAAGAATTTAGGGAGCTAGGTAGCAGATTAAAAAGCAGGACCTCAAAGGTTGTAATCTCTGGATTACTCCCGGTGCCACGTGCTGGTGAGTATAGGAATAGAAGGATAGAGCAGATGAATGCGTGGCTAAAGAGTTGGTGCAGGAGGGAGGGCTTTAGTTTCCTGGATCACTGGGTCTGTTTCTGGGGAAGGTGGGACCTGTACAAGTCGAACAGGTTGCACCTGAGCCGGAACGGGACCAACATCCTTGCCGGGAGGTTTGCTAGTGCTGTTGGGGTGGGTTCAAACTAACTTGGCAGGGGGATGGGATACGGAGTGGAGCTATAGTAGGGGGTGATGCACAGCCAAATATAGAGGAAAAAACAAATCAGTCTGGAAGGCAGAGCAAATATGTAATGGCACAAGGGAGTATGGCAAGGCTAGATGGCATTTATTTTAATGCAAGGAGTCTTACGAGTAAGGCAGATGAATTGAAGGTGTTGATGAACACATGGGAGTATGATATTGTTGCTATCACAGAGACATGGTTGAGGGAGGGGCAGGACTGGCAGCTCAATATTCCGGGGTATAGAATCTTCAGGCGAGACAGAGGGGTGTGTGAAAGAGGAGGGGTGTCGCAATATTAATCAAGGAGTCAATTACTGCAGTAAGGAGGGATGATATCTTAGCAGGTTCCTCTAATGAGGCCATATGGGTAGAACTTAAAAACAAAAAGGGGCAAGCACTTTGCTGGGAGTGTACTATAGGCCCCCAAACAGTCAGGGGGAGATAGAAGAACAGATATATAGGCAAATCTCAGAGAAGTGTAGAAATAATAGGGTAATAATAGTAGTGGATTTCAACTTCCCCAATATTAACTGGGATAGTCAGAGTGTGAAAGGCTTAGAGGGTGCGGAATTATTAAAGTGCATCCAGGAGAGCTTTTTGAGCCAGCATGTAGAAAGTCCTACAAGAGAGGGGGCGGTTCTGGACCTAATTCTAGGGAATGTAGCCGGGCAAGTGGTAGAAGTGTCAGTAGAGAGCATTTTGGTGACAGTGACCATAATTCGGTGAGATTTAAGGTAGCCATGGAAAAGGACAAAGATGGACCGGAAATAAAGGTTCTAAATTGGGGGAAGGCCAATTTTAATATGATAAGGCAGGATCTGGCCAAAGTGGACTGGGATCAGCTACTTGTAGGAAAATCCACATCAGAGCAGTGGGAGTCATTCAGAAAATGAAATACAGCGCCAACATGTTCCCGTGAAGGTCAAGGGTGGGACCAACAAGTCCAGGGAACCCTGGATGTCAAGGGATATACAAGAATGTATTAGGGGAAAAAAGGAGGCTTTTGGCAGATACAAAGGACTAAAAACAGTGGAAGCCCTAGAGGAGTATAGAAAGTGCAGGGGGGTACTTAAAGAAGAAATTTGGAGAGCGAAGAGGGGGCATGAAATAACACTGGTGGGCAAAATAAAGGAAAATCCCAAGGTGTTTTATAAGTATATTAAGGGCAAGAGGATAACCAGGGAAAGAGTAGGGCCCCATTAGGGACCAAAGTGGCAATCTGTGTGTAGAACCGGAAGATGTAGGTGAGGTTTTAAATGAATATTTTGCATCTGTGTTCACTATGGAGAAGGACGATGTAGGCATAGAAATCAGGCAGGGGGATTGTGATATACTTGAACAAATTAGTATTGAGAGGGAGGAGGTACTAGTGGTTTTAGCGGGCTTGAAAGTGAATAAATCCCCAGGCCCAGGCGAGATGTATCCCAGGCTGCTGTGTGAGGCAAGAGGAGATTTCAGGGGCTCTTACACAAATTTTCAGAACATCTGTGGCCACAAGGGAGGTGCCAGAGGACTGGAGGACAGCTAACATAGTAACATTATTCAAGAAGGGTAGTAGGGATAAACCAGGGAATTGCAGACCAGTGAGCCTAACATCAGTGGTAGGGAAATTATTGGAAACATTTCTGAGGGACAGAATTAGTCTCCACTTGGAGAGGCAAGGATTAATCAAGGATAGTCAGCATGGCTTTGTCAGGGGGAGATCATGTCTAACCAATTTGATTGAATTTTTCGAGGGGATGACTAGGTGTGTGGATGAGGGTAGTGCGTTGATGTAGTCTACACGGACTTCAGTAAGGCTTTTGACAAAGTCCCGCATGGGAGACTGGTCAAGAAGGTAAGAGCCCATGGGATCCAGGGCAATTTGGCACATTGGATCCAAAATTGGCTTCGTGGCAGGAGGCAGAGGGTAATGGTCGAAGGTTGTTTTTGTGACTGGAAGCCTGTGTCCAGTGGTGTACCGCAGGGATCGGTGCTGGGTCCCTTGCTGTTTGTAGTGTACATTAATGATTTAGATATGAATGTAGGAGGTATGATCAGTAAGTTCGCAGATGACACGAAAATTGGTGGAGTAGTAAATAGAGAGGAGGGAAGCCTTAGGCTACAGGATGATATAGACGGGTTGGGCAGAACAGTGGCAAATGGAATTTAACCCTGAAAAGTGTGAGGTGATGCATTTTGGGAGGACTAACAAGGCAAGGGAATACACAATGAATGGTAGGACCCTAGGAAGGACAGAGGATCAGAGGGACTTTGGTGTGCATGTACATAGATCCCTGAAGGCAGCAGGACAGGTAGATAAGGTGGTTAAGAAGACATATGGGATACTTGCCTTCATTAGCCGAGGCATAGAATATAAGAGCAGGGAGGTTATGATGGAGCTGTACAAAACGCTAGTTAGGCCACAGCTGGAATACTGTGTGCAATTCTGGTCACCACACTATAGGAAGGATGTGATTGCATTAGAGAGGGTGCAGAGGAGATTCACCAGGATGTTACCTGGGATGGAGCGTTTCAGCTATGAAAAGAGACTGGACAGGCTGGGGTTGTTTTCCTTAGAGCAGAGAAGGCTGAGGGGGGACCTGATTGAGGTGTACAAAATTATGAGGGGCATAGATAGGGTAGATAGAAAGGAACTTTTCCCCTTAGTAGAGGGGTCAATAACCAGGGGGCATAGTTTTAAGGTAAGGGGCAGGAGGTTTAGAGGGGATTTGAGGAAAAACTTTTTCACCCAGAGGGTGGTTGGAATCTGGAACTCACTGCCTGAAAGGGTGGTAGAGGCAGGAACCCTCACAACATTCAAGAAGCATTTAGATGAGCACTTGAAACGCCATAGCATACAAGGCTATGGACCAAGTGCTGGAAAATGGGATTAGAATAGATAGGGCTTGATGGCCGGCGCAGACACAATGGGCCGAAGGCCCTCTTTCTGTGCTGTATAACTCTATGACTATATGAAATACTCAGCAGGTCAGGCAGCATCTGTGGATAGAGAAACAGAGTTAACGTTTCAGGTCAATGACCCTTCATCAGAACTGGAAAAAGCTGGAGATCGAACAGGTTTTTAAGCAAGTGCAGGGGCAGGGAAAGGGGGGAGGGGAGGAAAGAACAAAAGGGAAGGTCTGTGATAGGATGGAAGGCAGGAGAGATTAAGAGACATTAAGAGATGGTGCAAGGCAAAAGGAGATGGTAACGGGACAAGTTAAGAAACAAAAGATGGCTCTAGATGAAGTGTAAATGGCACTGGCAGAATGAAAGACAGCTGCCATGTGGGAGAGAGAAATTAAAAATAAATAAATAAATAAATAAATAAATAATAAATAAAATAAATGGAAAGAAAGGATAGGGGCAGAGGTTATGGTCTGAAATTGTTGAACTCTATGTTGAGTCCAGAAGGCTGTAAAGTGCCTAATCAAAAGATGAGATGCTGTTCCTCGAGCTTACGTTGAGCTTCATTGGAACAGTGTAAGAGGCCGAGGACAGTGAGGTCTGAGTGGGAGTGGAGCGGAGAATTAAAGTGACAGGCGACTGGAAGCTCGGGGTCACCCTTACAGACTGAATGGAGGTGTTCCGCAAAGCCGTCACCCAATCTGCGTTTGGTCTCCCCAATGTAGAGGAGACCACATCGTGAGCAGCGAATACAGTATACTAAATTGCAAGAAGTACAAGTAAATCGCTGTTTCACCTGGAAGGAGTGTTTGGGGCCCTGGACAGTGGGAAGGGTGGAGGTAAAAGGGCATGTGTTGCATCTCCTGCACTTGCTGCCGGATGAAGGGGAAGGGGTGTTGGGGGTGACAGAGGAGTGGACCAGGGTGTCACAAAGGGAGCGGTCCCTTCGGAATGCTGAAAGGGGAGGTGAGGGGAAGATGTGTTTGGTGGTGGGATCACACTGGAGGTGACGGAAATGGCAGAGGATGATCCGTTGAATGTGGAGGCTGGTGGGGTGAAAGGTGAGGACAAGGGGAACCCTATCTTGGTTCTGGGAGGGAGGGGAAGGGGCGAGAGCAGAAGTGCTGGAAATAGAACGGACACGGTCAAGGGCCGTGTCAACCACAGTAGAGGGGAATCCTCGGTTGAGGAAAAAGGAAGACATGTCAGAAGCACTAGTATGGAAGGTGGCAGCATCAGAGCAGATGCGGCGGAGACGGAGAAACTGGGAGAATGGAATAGATTCCTTACAGGAAGCAGGGTGGGAGGAAGTGTAGTCCAGGTAGCTGTGGGAGTCAGTGGGCTTGTAGTGAATGTTTGTCAATAGCCTATCCCCAGAGATGGAGACAGAGAAGTCGAGGAAGGGAAGGGAGGAGTCGGAGATGGACCATGTGAAGGTGAGGGAAGGGTGGAAATTAGAAGCAAAGTGAATAAAATTTTCTAGTTCAGGGCGAGAGCAGGAAACAGCACCGATACAGTCATCAATGAAAAAGAGGTGAGGGAGGGGACCTGAGTAGGACTGGAACAAATAATGTTTCACATATCCCACGAAAAGGCAGGCATAGCTGGGACCCATGTGGGTTCCCATAGCAACACCTTTAATTTGGAGGAAGTGAGTGGAGTCAGAGGAGAAGTTGTTCAATGTGAGAACAAGTTCAGCCAGGCGGAGGAGGGTGGTGGTGGATGTGGACTTGTTGAGCCTCTGTTCAAGGAAGAAGCGGGCACCCTCAGGCCATCCTGGTGAGGGATGGAGGTGTAGAGGGATTGGACGTCCATAGTGAAAAGGAGACGATTGGGGTCAGGAAACTGGAAACTGTTAAAGTGATGGAGGGCGTCGGAAGAGTCGCGAATGTAGGTGGGAAGAGACTGGACAAGGGGAGAAAAAATAGAGTCGAGATAGGAAGAGATAAGTTCCGTGGGGCAAGAACAGGCTGAAACGATGGGTCTACCGGGGCAGTCCTGTTTGTGAATCTTGGGAAGGAGGTAGAAGCGGGCTGTGCGGGGTTGGGGAATTATGAGGTTGGCGGCCATGGAGGGAAGATCTCCAGAGGAGATGAGGTCAGCGACGGTCTTGGAAACGGTGGCTTGATGTTCGGTAGTGGGGTCATGGTCCAGGCGGAGGTAGGAGGAGGTGTCGGAGAGTTGGCGTTCACCCTCCGCTAGGTAGAGGTTGGTTCGCCAAACAACAACAGCACCACCCTTGTCAGCAGGTTTAATGATAATGTTGGGGTTGGATCTGAGAGAATGGAGTGCTGCAACTTCAGAGGGAGGTAGGCTGGAGTGAGTGAGGGGAGCAGAGAAATTGAGATGGCCGATGTCACGCCGGCTGTTTGCAATGAAAAGATCTAGAGAGGTTAAGAGGCCAGAGGGAGGGGTCCAGGTAGAACGAGAATTCTGAAAACGGGAGAAAGGGTCAGCTGTGCGGGGGGAAGACTCCTGGCCAAAGAAGTGGGCACTGAGATGAAGGCGGTGGAAAAAGAGCTCAGCATCGTGCTGAGCTCGAAATTCATTGAGATGGGGGCGTAAGGGGATGAAGCTCAGGCCTTTGCTAAGGACTGATCATTTGGGGTCAGAGAGGGGTAGGTCAGAGGGGATAGTGCAAACACGGCAGGGGTTGAGATTGGGAGAAGGGATGGGGTCAGAGGAAAGTGAAGGGGAAGAAGGTTCCAGAGGGGTGTTGGTGTCCAAGAGTTGTTGAAGCTTGCGATCCTTGACACCTGAAAGGAAGAAAAAAAGTTTTTTGTTAAATCGCCGGATGAGCCGAAGGATGAAATGGAACTGCGGACCAGGACAGCTTTGAGATAGAGTGAGTCGGTGCTGCTGAAGAGAGAGGTCGAGAGTGTTCATGTGGTGGTGCACAGCATTCAGCGTGGATCTCAGGATACGGCGAGAGCAGTGGTTCAAGGAACACTGAATATCTTGGAGATATCTGTAGTCCTGGGTGGAATTTCAGTTGGAATCCACGTGGAGTAAGTCGGAGCCAGAGACAGTTGCTGAGTGTTGGGGAACTCGTTGCCCACCGGTAATTAACCACTCAGAGTCCAGGGTTTCACTAGAGTAAAATAGCTTTTATTACAAGTTAACAAGGGAGACACTCATCCAAGGACAAATGCTCTCTGAACACAGTTTTTCTACAGGTTTTGTACAACTTGTGGCATTGTTGTGTCGTGTGCAGAACTTATGTTTCGGGTGCGAAGAAGTCTGTACCGAGTGCAATGCCCCATGTCAGGTGCATCAAGTCCTTCACAGACATCTCCGGGCGTTTGGCCAACTTTCTTATCACCACAGTTCTGTTGAGTCTTACAGCATGTTCTCACGTTCAACAGTCCCTTATTTCTGTGTTACTGACAACACTTATATATATATTGTGCATATTAGCACAAAGTTGTTAACCCTTTAGTTCCCTTAGTGTCCAATTTTACTCCCCTTTCACTGAGGAAAGATACGTGGCTGTGAAAGCGAGTTTTGGTAGATACCTGATCAAACACGAGAAGGGAGACAGAAAGCAATGAAGACGAACAAGGTAAAAGAGGCAAACGGAAATCCTGTCGGAGAGAAGAGCAGAACTTCTTCAAGGTGGGCATTCTTAGAAGAGAAGTGGCAGTGAATTAAACATTAATACAAAAGCAAAATACTGCGGATGCTGGAAATCTGAAATAAAATAAGAAAATGCTGGAAATACTCAGCAGGTCAGGCAGCATCTGTGGAGAGAGAAACAGAGTTAACGTTTCAGGTCGATGACCCTTCGTCATAACTGGAAAAAGCTGGAGATCGAACAGGTTTTTAAGCAAGTGCAGGGGCAGGGAAAGGGGGGAGGGGAGGAAAGAACAAAAGGGAAGGTCTGTGATAGGATGGAAGGCAGGAGAGATTAAGAGGCATTAAGAGATGGTGCAAGGCAAAAGGGAATTGGATAAGCACCTGAAGAGATGCCTTGCACCATCTCTTAATGTCTCTTAATCTCTCCTGCCTTCCATCCTAACACAGACCTTCCCTTTTGTTCTTTCCTCCCCTCCCCCCTTTCACTGCCCCTGCATAGAAGCATAGAAGATAGGAGCAGGAGTAGGCCATTCGGCCCCTCGAGCGTGCTCCACCATTTAATGAGATCATGGCTGATCATCCAAATTCAGTACCCTGTCCCTGCTTTCTCCCCATATCCCTTGATCCCTTTAGCCTTAAGAAATATATCTATCTCCTTCTTGAATATATTTAATGAATTGGCCTCAACTGCCTTCTGTGGTAGAGAATTCCACAGATTCACCACTCTCTGGGTGAAGAAATTCCTCCTCATCTCAGTCCTAAATGGCTTACCCCTTATCCTTAGACTGTGACCTCTGGTTCTGGACTCCCCCGCCATCGGGAACATCCTTCCTGCATCTAGTCTGTCTAGTCCTGTTAGAATTTTATAAGTTTCAATGAGATCCCCTCTCATTCTTCTAAACTCTAGTGAATACAAGCCCAATCGACCCAATCTCTCTTCATACGTCATTCCTGCCATCCCAGGTATCAGTCTGGTAAATCTTCGCTGCACTCCCTCCATGGCAAGAACATTCTTCCTCAGATAAGGCGACCAAAACTGCACACAATACTCAAGGTGTGGTCTCACCAAGGCCTTGTACAACTGCAGCAAGACATCCTTGCTCCTGTACTCGAATCCTCTCGCTATGAAGGCCAACATACCATTTGCCTTCTTAACCGCCTGCTGCACCTGCATGCTTACCTTCAGCGACTGGTGCACAAGGACTCCCAGAACTCGTTGCACTTCCCCTTTTCCCAATCTATTGCCGTTCAGATAATAATCTGTCTTCCTGTTTTTGCCACCATTTTCTTTTTTTACTCCTGTTCCGAATGTTGCTATGTTCCTATCCACTAGAGGGAGTGCAGGTCGCAACCCGGTGTAAGTGTGGAGATGCACCTACCTGGGACATCCACCAACCTTCCTAAATATTGTGGTGTCAGGGTGAGGTCCCCTATTTTATGGGACAATTGCGGGTGCCAACAGCAAGGCACATTTAGGATGCCTAGCCAGTTGATGAGGCCAGAAAATCCAGCTGAAAATTGACTAGGCAGGTCCCTCCTGAATCATCTGAAGGTTGCCCCCTGTGGCTCTCTTTGCAAGGAGGACGCATATAAAAGTGTTAACTGTTGCACTTTGTGGGTCCAGGCTATGATCCTGGCCTGAACCCCAAGTTTGGGAATGGTAGTGTAATATTTACGTTACTAGGAACATTAGGAACAGGAGTAGGCCATTCAGCCCCTTGCGCCCGCTCCACCATTCAATTAGAACATGGCTGATCTGTACATCATTTCCATTTTTCCACCTTTGCTCCATATCCCTTGAAACCCTTACCCAACAAAAATCTCTCGAAACAGGGACGCCCTTCCAGCTTCTCAACTGATTGCCATTTTTACTGTGCTGAAATTGCAGCTCACTGCAGCCAAAATGAACCTCCCTTTAAGAAATAAAGGCTGCCTTCAAATGATGTCAGAAACACTCGATTTTCCCGTGCCAATTAGCTGTCAATTCTTAGAATCATAGAATCATAGAATGATTACAGCACAGAAGGAGGACATTCGGCCCGTTGAGCCCGTGCCAGCTCTCTGCAAGAGCACTTCAGCTAGTCCCACTCCCCCGCCCTTTCCCCGTAGCCCTGCAAATTTTTTCCTTCAGGTACTTATCCAATTCCCTTTTGAAAGCCATGATTGAGTCTGCCTCCACCATCCTTTCAGGCAGTGCATTCCAGATCCTAACCACTCGCTGCGTAAAAAAGTTTTTCCTCATGTCGCCTTTGGTTCTTTTGCCAATCACCTTAAATCTGTGCCCTCCAGTTCTCGACCCTTCCACCAATGGGAACAGTTTCTCTCTAGCTAATCTGTCTAGACCCCCTCATGATTTTGAACACCTCTATCAAATCTCCTCTCAACCTTGATACAATAGCAAAATACAGCGCATGCTGGAAAACTAAAATAACAACAGAAAGCGCTGGAAAAACTCAGCAGGCCAGGCAACATCCGTGGAGAGAGAAACAGAGTTAACGTTTCAGGTCGAAGACCCTTCATCAGAACTGAGAAAAAAGCAGGAAATGTAACAGATGAAGTTGGAGGCTGGAGGAAGGAATAAAAGAACAAAAGGGAAGGTCTGTGAGGAGTAGAGACATTAAGAGATGCTCAAGGCGAGACGAGATGGTAATGGGACAGGTTAAGAAACAAAAGATGGCTCAGAAGTGTGAAATGTGCTGGCAGAATGAAAGACAGCTGCAGTGGGGGAGAGAGAAAAAAAAAGGGAAAAGGCAAAAACCAAAAGTGTGGATAAAAAAAAAAAAAAAATATATATATGGTAGGGGCCGAGGTTATGATCTGAAATTGAACACCTCTATCAAATCTCCTCTCAACCTTGATACAATAGCAAAATTTCAGATCATAACCTTGGCCCCTACCATATATATATATATTTTTTTTTTTTATCCACACTTTTGGTTTGTGCCTTTTCCCTTTTTTTTCTCTCTCCCCCATGGCAGCTGTCTTTCATTCTGCCGCATCCTTCCTAAAGTGCGGTGCCCAGAATTGGACACAATACTCCAGTTGAGGCTGAACCAGTGTTTTATAAAGGTTCATCATAACCTCCTTGCTTTTGTACTCTATGGGGTAGAAATTAGGTCGCGCTCCATTTGGGGCGCAAATATCGTCCGGACGCAAATATTAGCGCCTGGCGCTAATTATCGGCACTGACGGGAAACTTCACTTTTACCGCCCCGGGAGGTGAGTGGAGCGCTAAAGCAGGCGCTGCACACCTCTCTTAAGGCGCAAAGGCCGAGCAGTGAGGCGCTAACTCGGAGCGCTGGCGAAGCTCATGTAATGTCAGTCAGCAATGGAACACACACACAATGGCACGGGCCAGTTCTTAAAGGGGATGGTTAATCTTGCTTTCCATCCACATCCTGCTCATTGCTGCCTTGAATCTCGGCCTGGAGAGACTTGCACATCAAATGTGCTGGAAAGAACAATGGAGAGCACCAGGCAAAGAGCTCAGAGTGCAGCTCCCACGGTCTCTGCTAAATCGATACAAGGAATGGCAAATCAAAATGAACCTGCAAAGTGCTGCTCAGTACCCAAAACTCCTTCACACAACGTTGAATCTCTCCAGAAGTCTCTCCCTCTCTCTCTCAGAATGCGTAGTTCAAAAATGCCACCAACAATAAAAGACAGGAAGAGGCCCCCTTTAAATAGCGCCCCCCCCCAGCCCCACAGCGATTGATAGCGTTCCAGTCTTCTGGTCGTTGGAAGCGCCAGGCGGTAAGGCAGGGGGCGCCACTCAATTTCTGCTACGGGGCGCCCCAAGGGCGTTGCACCATGGAATGACGTCACAATCTGCGCGCGCAGGTGGTCGCAGCGGTAAGTTTTAGCGCCGCCGCACAATCTCAAGTTAAGTTCTCGAGCGGCGCAAACATCGCTGCGCCCGGGCGTTAGCGGCTTTGCGCCCCATTAGCGCCCTCTTAAGGCGCTAATGGGTGGCGCAACCAAGTGAATTTTTACCCCTATGCCTCTATTCATGAAGCTCAGGATCCCATTTGCTTTTTTAACCGCTTTCTCAACCTGCCCTGCCACCTTCAACGATTTGTGCCCAAATACCCCCAGGTCTCTCTGTTCATGCACCCCCTTTAGGATTGTACCCTTTAGTTTATATTGCCTCTCCTCGTTCTTCCTACCAAAATGTAACCCTTTGCACTTTTCTGCATTAAATTTCATCTGTCACGTGTCCACCCATTCTACCAGCCTGTCTATGTCCTCTTGAAGTCTATCACTATCCTCCTCACTGTTCACTATACTTCCAGGTTTTGTGTCATCTGCAAATTTTGAAAGTGTGCCCTGTACACCCAAGTATAAGTCATTAATATACATATATATCAAATTTCTTGCACCCATGTGATCGAGTGCACGTTCCGAGCGCACCACATATTTTTGTGCACGAAAATGAGCCTAAACCAGTTTCTCCCCCCAAGTGTTTTTTTGGTGGTTCTGTGCAAACATTGCAATAACCTCTTTTTCATCAAGTTTAATACTAAATTAAAAATAATTGCAAAATAATGTCTATCACCATAATAATTGTTATATTGCTTATGTTTCAATTGGAGGTAGTTACAAAAGCACAAATGGCTTCATGGGCTATTGTGTTAATCCTCTGAGCACCAGGAGGAAGTCAACTTCACAGTAACAACTGGGGCTAAATTCGATGGCCCTGAAATCGGGCACGGGGATTGTGATGCGCAATTAACCCACGTCTGTTGCTTCTGATGCAGGCAGCATGCAAACTTCATGCTGCCTGCTAACTTAAATGATTGCTGCATGGAGCCCAGCATTAAACGAGCTGTTGAGAGGTTGCAGGCCTCAGCAGGGGGCCCAAGTTTGTGCGAGGCTAGCACCACTTAAAGCTATAATAAAACCAGAAAATGCTGGGAATACTCAGCAGGTCAGGCAGCATCTGTGGAGAGAGAAACAGAGTTAACGTTTCAGGTCGATGACCTTTCATCATAACTGGAAAAAATTAGAGATGTAACAGATTTTAAGCAAGTGTAGGGGCAGGGAAAGGGGGGAAGGTCTGTGATAGGATGGAAGGCAGGAGTGATTAAATGACAAAAGGTATGATTGTACAAAGCCAAAGGAGATGGTAATGGAACAAGTAAAGAAACAAAAGATGGGTCTAGAAGAGGTGTAAATGTGAATAGCAGAATCATCAACAGCTACTATCTGAAAAAATAGAGACTGAAATTGTTGAACTCAATGTTGAGTTCGGAAGGCTGTAAAGTGCTTAATCGAAAGATGAGGTGCTGTTCCTCGAGCTTACGTTGAGCTTCATTGGAACAGTGTAAGAGGCCGAGGACAGTGAGGTCTGAGTGGGAGTGGAGCGGAGAATTAAAGTGACAGGCGACTGGAAGCTCGGGGTCACCCTTACAGACTGAACGGAGGTGTTCCGCAAAGCCGTCACCCAATCTGCGTTTGGTCTCCCCAATGTAGAGGAGACCACAGAGTGAGCAGTGAAAACAGTATACTAAATTGCAAGAAATACAAGTAAATCGCTGTTTCACCCAGAAAGTGTGTTTGGGTCCCTGGATGGTGGGAAGGGAGGAGGTAAAAGGGCAGGTGCTGCATCTCCTGCGCTTGCACGGGAAGGTGCCGTGGGAAGGTGCCGTGGAAGGGAGGGGTGTTGGGGGTGATTGAGGAGTGGACCGGGGTGTAGCGGAGGGAGCGGTCCTTTCGGAATGCTGAAAGGGGAGGGGAGGGGAAGATGTGGTGTGGTGGTGGTGGGAACCCGCTGAAGGTGGTGGAAATGGTGGAGTATAATTCATTGGATGTGGAGGCTGGTGGGGTGAAAGGTGAGGACAAGGGGAACTCTTTCGTGGTTCTGGGAGGGAGGGAAAGGGGTGAGAGCAGAAGTGCAGGGAAATAGAATGGACACGGTTGAGGGCCATGTCAACCACGGTCGAGGAGAATTAATTAAACCAATTAAAGCTAGCCTGCATTACTTAAAGCCAGCTTACACCTCTTAAAGGGGAGGTGCATTCTGGCTGAAGCAGGTGCTGGAAGTGGCTAGGGAAGAGAGAGTGAAGAAGAACACTGAATTATGGCGCAACAGGGCAGAGAGCATGCTGCAAGGTTCACAGGCGCTGCACTGGAAGCCTTGGTGGAGGAGGTGAACAGGAGGAGAGCGGTCCTCTATCCACAGGGGCCAGGATGCCCCCCAGACAAACTCTGCAATGGCAGTGGGAGCAGGTAACAGTGGAGGTTAATGTCAAAAGTCAAGCCCCAAGGACCTGGATGCAGTGCCGCAAAAAGTTCAATGACCTCACACGAGTGGTCAAAGTCAGTGAATTCATCTTCAAAAGACATATTCCACCATCTGCTCCAATAGCCTCTCACATGGCTCAATGCACCACACCCCTTCACTCACCTACCAAAAATCTCTATCAAACCGGACTCATACCTCACATTCGTAGCTTCACCTCACATTCACACACTTAGCACTGCTGCAAGCCTCAAACCCACATCTGATAGCCTGTACACACTGTCAGCTATTTTTACCATGACAGGCACATCACCCAAACACATTGCACCAAACTCACTGACACCCTCTCTCTTGCAGGAGAAGATGGTGCACAACTGGAGGCAGCAGGAGCTAACTGGCAGAGGACAGGCACACCTGCATGACCTCATGCTGATAGAGGAGACGGTGATCGCCATCATTGGGACGTCCAGGATTCGCTGAGTCTGGTCGCTGAGGCCGTGGCCAGTGGCGGGGCTCAAACCATCGAAGATAACGGTATTCTCATACCTAATCCTCTTTCTTACATCTCAATTCCCCCTCATCACACAACGTCTTTTGATGTAAAAGCTGCAGATGGTGTAAGCTTGCACCTCTTACTTTCCCCCCTCCCCACACCGCAACACTACCCTTGTGCCTTTCTCTTTTCAGACACCCAAGAATGCAACTGGACCAGGCAGTGGTGGAAAACCAACAGGTGTAGGAGGAAGAAGGCAGTGATGATGAAGACACAGCACCATCACTCAATTTCACACTCCGCGTAATTTCTTCTTCTTAGGCAGTCCCTCGGAACCGAAGATGACTTGCTTCCACATTAAAAATGAGTTCTCAGGTGACTGATGAGTCCA
This sequence comes from Squalus acanthias, assembly GCA_030390025.1. Taxonomy (NCBI): domain Eukaryota; kingdom Metazoa; phylum Chordata; class Chondrichthyes; order Squaliformes; family Squalidae; genus Squalus; species Squalus acanthias. The sequence continues at coordinate 84,730,698 of CM059432.1, forward strand.
ATGCGGGACCTAGAGTCTCTGTCACAGGTGGGGCAGACGGTGGTTGAAGGGGCGGGTGGGTGGGGTGCTTGGGTTGACGTGCGCTCCTTCCGCTGTTTGCGCTTGGCTTCCGCTTGCTCCCGGCGAAGAGACTCGAAGTATTCGGCGCCTTCCCGATGCTTCTCCTCTACTTTGTACGGTCTTGGGCCAGGGATTCCCAGGTGTAGGTGGGGATGTTGCACTTTTTCAAGGAGGCTTTGAGGGTGACCTTGAAGCGTTTCCTCTGCCCACCTGGGGCTCTCTTGCCATGTCGGAGCTCCGAGTAGAGCGCTTGTTTTGGGAGTCTCGTATCGGGCATGCGGACGATGTGACCTGTCCATCGGAGCTGATCGAGCGTGGTCAAAGCTTCGATGCTGGGTATGTTGGCCTGAGCGAGAACACTGACGTTGGTGCGCCTATCCTGCCAATGGATTTGCAGGATCTTGCGGAGGCAGCATTGGTGGTACCTCTCCAGTGCTTTGAGGTGCCTGCTGTACATGGTCCATGTCTCTGAGGCATACAGGAGGGCGGGTATTACTACTGCTCTGTAGACCAAGAGCTTGGTGCCGGGTTTGAGGTCCTGGTCTTCAAACACTCTCTTCCTCAGGTGACCGAAGGCTGCACTGGCATACTTCGTCATCGACGTCTGCCCTTGTTGACAGTAGGCTCCTGAGGTATGGAAAGTGGTCCACGTTGTCCAAGGCCTTGTCATGGATTTTGATAATCGGGGGGCAGTACTGTGTGGTGGGGGCAGGTTGGTAGAGGACCTTTGTCTTACGGATGTTTAGTGTAAGGCCTATGCTCTCGTACGCTTCGGTGAAGGTGTTAAAGATGGTTTGGAGTTCGACCTCCAAGTGTGCGCAGATGCAAGCGTCGTCTGCATACTGTAATTCAACGACAGAGGAAGGGACAACCTTGGATCTGGACTGGAGGCGACGGAGGTTGAACAGTTTCCCGTTTGTTCTGTAAATTAGCTCCACTCCAGCGGGGAGCTTACTGAGGGTGAGATGGAGCATTGCCGCAAGGAAGATCGAGAAGAGCGTTGGTGCGATGACACAGCCTTACTTGACCCCGGTCCGTGCACGAATTGGGTCTGTGGTGGAACCATTGATCAGGATCACAGCTTGCATGTCGTCATGAAGCAGGCGGAGGATGGTGACAAACTTTTGAGGGCAGCCGAATTTGAGGAGGACACTCCATAATCCCTCACGGTTGACAGTGTCAAAGGCCTTTGTGAGGTCAAAGAAGGCCATGTACAGCAACAATTGAAGAACAACAAGGCCTCAGAAGCAGATGGAATCCCTGCCGAGGCGCTAAAGCATGGCGGAGAAGCACTACTGGCGCGAATTCATGAACTAATTTCTCTTATTTGGAAGGAGGAGAGCATGCCAAGGGATCTCAGAGATGCCGTAATTGTGACCATCTTCAAGAAAGGTGACAAGTCCGATTGCGGTAATTACAGAGGAGTTTCCCTGCTGTCTGCCACAGGGAAAGTCATCGCAAGAATCCTCCTCAATCGCCTTCTCCCAGTGGCTGAAGAGCTCCTCCCAGAGTCGCAATGCGGATTCCGCCCACTAAGGGGCACAATTGACATGATCTTCACCGCGTGCCAATTACAAGAGAAATGCAGGGAACAGCACCAACCGCGTAATTTAGAGGATAGCTTAGATGCAGGATCTGCACATGGTGAGACACCAGGCACGCGTGACCTGCAGCCAGGGCAGGAAACAAGGATAGCGCAGGTGCCAACTTGCCAGAGGGCGAGTTGCACACGAGTTCTACTGCAGAGGACTCAGATGAGGACTTCAATGGGGTGGGCTACAGAAGAAGGCTGATGGGTATGCACAATGAAATTCTTGGGGCATTGGCAGCCTGCCAGAAAGCCTGCGTGCAATGTCAAGGAGCATGGAGGAGAGCAGCACCAACTTGGCACAGGGTTTTGCGCAGAGCTTGGAGCCCATGCTTTCTAGCATGGAAGTGGTGGTCAACTCCATCAGCACACTTGCAGATCCAACCATGATGCAGCGTCTGATGGCCGATATCTCAGCTTCCATTGCAGCACAAGCAGAAGCCACCCAATGACTGGGTGCTGCAGTGGAAGCTCAGACTTCTGTCATGCAAGCTCAACCTGCTGCCATTGTGGCTGCGGTTACCAATGTTCAAAGGGGCTTGCAGGGTGTTACAGTAGTCCAGCAATAGTCCTCCAGCAGATTACTTGGTTTGCTGAGGCACTGCCCTGGGGGAGTGGCAGTGGGTCCGTGGAACATGAGCTTGCTGTCCTCTCTCAGGATGACAGCATTTGTCCTCCCACCACTGACACTCCGCCAGTTCCCTTGCTTCTGCCTGTCAGCCAGCCAGCCCAGACTGCTGCCACCCATGCCAAGGTGGTGCAGTCCAAAGCCGGGTCTTCTAGGCCCAGAGCTGCTCGAAGTTGTCCTCCAAGACCATCTGCAGTCTCCCCCACTGAAAGTCAGCAGCCTTCCAACAGCCATGCTGCAGCTACTGGGGTAGCACTGCATTTACTAGTATCGCAGCCAGATAAGTTGGTCATGGAGAGCCCAGCCAGAAAGGGGCTGTCTGGGTTGCCTCCTTCTCCTTCTCTTGCTCCTCTTCCTCCTCTTCCTTCTGCTCTTCTTCCTGCTTCCCCTACTCCTGAGCCAGTCGCTGTAAAGCTGGTGGCAAGGTCTGTGCCCTCATGATGGTGATGTTGTGCAGCATGCAGCGGACCAGAACGAATCTCGACACCCACTCTGCCGAGTACTGCAGGGCTCCTCCAGATCATTCCAGGCAGCAGAAACATTGCTTCCGCACACCAATGGTCTGCTCGATTATATTTTGTGTGTGGCTTTTGTTGTATCAATGCTGCGCACTGGTGGGTGGGATACGCACAAGTGTCATGAACCATATTGTTAACAGATAGCCCTTGTTGCCCAGTAGCCACCCTTTGGTTTGTCATTGTGGCCCAAATGCAGATGGCACAGCTGACTGCTGCAGAATTAAGGAATCATGGCTGCTGTCAGGACACCGGGCATTCACATGCAGGATTCGCTGAGTATGATCGAGTGTAATGTATCCAAGTTTGCTGACGATACAAAGCTAGGTGGGAAAGTAAGCTGTGAGATGAGGATGCAAAGAGGCTGCAAAGGAATATAGACAGGTTATGTGAGTGGGCAATAAGGTGGCAGATAACGTATAATGTGGGGAAATGAGAGGTTATTCACTTTGGTAGGAAGAATAGAAAAACAGAATATTTTTTAAATGGTGAGAAACTATTAAATGTTGTTCTGATGAAGGGTCCCAGACCTGAAAAGTTAACTCTGTTTCTCTCTCCACGGATGCTGCCTGGCCTGCTGAGTATTTCCAGCATTTTCTGTTGTTATTTCAGATTTCCAGCATCCGCAGTATTTTGCTATTGTATTAAATGTTGGTGTTCAGAGAGATTTAGGTGTCCTCGTACAGGAAACACAAAAAGTTAGCACGCAGGTACAGCAAGCAATTAGGAAGGCAAATGGCATGTTGGCTTTTATTGCAAGGGGGTTGGAGTACAAGAGTAAGGACATCTTTCTAAAATTGTACAGGGCTTTGCGGGTGGTGCCATAGGACTGGAAAATTGCAAATGTTACACCCTTGTTCAAAAAAGGGTGTAAGGATAAACCCAGCAACTACAGACTAGTCAGCTTAACCTCGGTGGTGGGGAAACTTTTAGAAATGATGATGAGGACAAAATTCACAGTCACTTGGACAAGTGTGGATTAATTAAGGGAAGGCAGCATGGATTTGTTAAAGGCAAATCGTGTTTAACTGACCTGATTGAATTTTTTGATGAGGTAACAGAGCGGGTTGATGAGGGCAATGCGGTTGATGTGGTGTACATGGACTTCCAAAAGGCATTTGATAAAGTGCCACATAATAGGCTTGCCAGCAAAGTTGAAGCCCATGGAATAAAAGTGACACTGGCAGCATGGATACGAAATTGGCTAAGCGACAGGAAACAGAGTGTAGTGGTGAATGGTTGTTTTTCAGACTGGAGGAAGGTATACAGTGGTGTTCCCCAGGGGTCAACACTAGGACCACTGCTTTTCTTGATATATATTAATAATTTGGACTTAGGTGTACAGGGCACAATTTCAAAATTTGTGGAAGACACAAACTTGGAAGTATAGTGAACAGTGAGGAGGATAGGGATAGACTTCAAGAGGATATTGACAGGCTGGTGGAATGGCGGACACGTGGCAGATGAAGTTTAAAACAGAAAAGTGCAAAGTGATACATTTTGGGAGGAAGAATGAGGAGAGGCAATATAAACTAAATGGTACAATTCTAAAGAGGGTGCAGGAACAGAGAGCCCTGGGGGGCATATGTGCACAAATTGTTGAAGGTGGCAGGGCAGGTTGAGAAAGCGGTTAAAAAAGCATACGGATCCTGGGCTTTATAAATAGAGGCATAGAGTACAAAAGCAAGGAAGTTATGGTGAACCTTTATAAAACACTGGTTCGGCCACTACTGGAGTATTGTGTCCATTTCTGGGCACCACACTTTAGGAAGGATGTGAAGGCCTTAGAAGAGGGTGCAGAAAAGATTTACGAGAATGGTTCCAGGGATGAGGGACTTCAGTTACGTGGCTAGACTGGAGAAGCTGGGGTTGTTCTCCTTAGAGCAGAGAAGATTGGGAGGAGATTTGATCGAGGTGTTCAAAATCATGATGGGTCTAGACAGAGTAGATAGAGAGAAATTGTTCCCATTGGCGGAAGGGTCGATAACCAGAGGACACAGATTTAAGGTGATTGGCAGAAGATCCAAAAGACGACATGAGGAAAAACTTTTTTACGCAGTGAGTGGTTATTATCTGGAATGCACTGCCTGAGAAGGCGGTGGAGGTAGATTCAATCGTGGCTTTCCAAAGGGATTTAGATAAGTACCTGAAGAAAAAAAATTTGCAGGGCTACAGGGAAAGGGCCGGGGATTGGGACTAGCCGAAGTGCTCTTGCAGAGAGCCGGCACGGGCTCGATGGGCCGAATGGCTTTCTACTGTGCTGGAACGATTCTATGATTCTATGGTGAGACCACACCTGGAGTACTGTGCACTGTTTTGGTCTCCTTATCTGAGGAAGGACATAATTGTCTTAGAGGCGGTACAACAAAGGTTCACTAGATTGATCCCTGGGATGAGAGGGTTGTCCTATGAGGAGAATTGAGTAGATTGGGCCTATACTCTCTGGAGTTTAGAAGAATAAGAGGTGATCTCATTGAAACATATAAGATTCTGAGGCGGATTGACAGGGTAGATGCTGAGAGGTTGTTCCCCTGGCTGGAGAGTCTAGAACTAGGGGGCATAGTCTCAGGATAAAGTGTCGGCCATTTAAGACTGAGATGAGGAGGAATTTCTTAACTCACAGTGTTGTGAATCTTTGGAATTCTCTACCCCAAAGGGCTGTGGATGCTGAGTCATTGGGGGAGAAATTGCGTATCGCCCCGTTTGGGGGCGGTAACATCCGGTAGGTGAGACATTTTACGTCAGGCACGGAAGTTCCGCTCCGCTCGCTAAATTCGGGTTACTGCTCCCGGAAGGAAGTGGAGCACTAAATCAAGCGCTCCACTTTCTTCCTGGGGCGGGAGCGGGGCGCACAACTCAGCAACGCTACGCACTGGGCCGTGTAGCGCTGCCATGTACGAGGGTCACTTCCCTCAATTAAAGGGACGGGCCCAAGCTGCATACTCGGCCAAAGAAGAAGCCACCTACCTGGACCAGCGGGGAGTGGGGGGTGCCACACGATCAGCCCAACACTCAAGCAGAGTGCCGGGCTGAGTGATCGCGGCAGTGAACCCGCCAACAAACCGCGACCGGAGCGGCAATGAAAACGGCACATTTTTTTTCACAGCAGCTGGCCACCCTCCCCTTTAATTTTCACAGCGGCCGGCCGCCCGGTGCGTGTCCCCTAAAGCTGTCGCTGTCATCGCCAGGCGCAGCTTCAGGAGGCAATACCCAATTTAGGGTCCGGGGCGCTAACAGGGCAATGCGCCTGGAGATGACGTCATGGTCTCCAGGCGCAGGGGATCAGGGCTCAATGCCGTAGTGCCGCCGCTAAACTCCCGCCGAATATGGCGGGAGTCGTTAGCAGTGCTGCGCTCGGTCGCCAAGTCGTTTGCGCCCAGGAACACTAACGGGAGGCACAAATGACCCGAATTTCTCTCCCATTGAGTCTATTCAAGGCTGAGATAGATCAATTTTTGGACTCTAGAGGAATCAAGGGATATGGAGATCGGGCGGTAAAGTGGAGTTGAGGTTGAAGATCAGTCATGATATCATTGAGTCAGGGTCGAAGGGCTGTATGGCCTACTCCTATTTCTGATTCTTGTGTTCTTATGTTCTCAATCCCATGAGCCCTAATTTTGTGTAATAACCTCTTGTGTGGCACCTTATTGAGTCTTCTTCCTACCTGTCTGCCCTGGCCTGACACACTCCTAATCCAAGGAATGGAGGCATTTGTATAATAATAGTGGGCGATCGTTCACAGCATTACTGGGGTGCCTGCCCCATGGGGGCAATGGGATTTTGAACCTGTACCTTGCTGGGGGAGAACCTTTGGGGGTTCTCAGGTCAATTTGGCCTAAGTCTGCTTAGTTCAGAATTTTGAATGCAGGCTCTTCTGTTCTTCCTGTGCCACTCTCCTAATGGCAATCGGAATTTCTCAGAACAGGGCAGAAACCCAACAGAAACAGGTTCCACTCCAAATCCCTCCCCCCCACCCAAATTAGGCTAATTCCGTGCCCCAAGTGGGTGGAATTTCTCGACCCTTATGTTTAAATACTTGAAGATTAAGAAAAATAAGGTCACATATTACTTGGAAAATAAGAATCTAAATGGGGTAGAAGAGCAAAGGGATCTTGGAGTAGAAATACACAAATCATTAAAAGTAGCGACACAGGTTAATAAGGCAAACCAAGCACTAGGGTTTATTTCTCGAGGGATAGAATTGAAAAATAGAGAAGTTATGCTAAATTTGTATCAAACCTTGGTTAGACCACACATGCAGTGCTGAATACAATTCTGGTCATTGTATAAAAGGATATAGAGTCACTGGAGTGGGTCAAAAAAGATTTACAAGGATGCTACCAGAAACGCAAGGTTCTACTTATCAGGAAAGGATGAATAGGCTGGGAGAAGGCTGAGGGGTGACCTAATAGAGATCTTTAAAATTATGAAAGGTTTTCATGCAGTAGACACAGAGAGAGGGGGACAAATTCAGTAACTTAGCGCCTCCAGTTAGCGCCTGGCGGGTCTATAATGGGGTGTTGAGGCAGTAGTGGCGTGGCGCGGTGAATCCAGTGCCGTGCACCAAATTCAGCCCCCCCGTAGTGCCGCCGCTACGAGTTAGCGCCAGAGGCTTGAGCGCCAGGCAGATCGTGATGTCAGTGAGTATGCAATGCTCACTGGGCGCCCGATCTGCCAAATTGAGTATCGCCCCCTGCCTTAGCGCCTCGCCCCGACAGCGACGGGAGAGGAGGCATGAAGCAGTCGGTAGCCAGCTCCAGAGGCACTACTTAAAGGGAGCATTAATAATGAGTCGGAGCTCTCAGGTTAGTGCTGTTTCACTGCCTTCTTCATTGTGCAACAGTTTAAATCAGTCATTTAAAGGTTGTTTAGTCTCTGGAGTGTTGTGGGTACTAAAAATTAGTTACATTTATTCTCACAACATATCAAAGTTCTACACTTCAGGCTCCGCTTCAGCAAGGAGGTGGTCACAGAACTCTGCCACCTCCTGCAACCAGACCTCGAGCCCCAGATCAGGACGAAGACGGCTCTCTCAGTGGCAGTCAAGGCCAGCATCGCCCTCAATTTCTTCGCCAGCGGATCCTTCCAGTCTGCAACAAAAGGAGATATAGGTAACATTTCGCAGTTCGCCATTCATCGCTGCATCTGGGAGGTCACAAAGGCTCTCTACAGTAGGAGAAGGAACTACATTTGCTTCCCCCATCACCAGAGATAAGCAGGATGAGCGTACATGTGGCTTTGCCAGGATAGCGGGCTTCCCCATGGTGCAGGGCGCCATTGACTGCACCCACATGGCTTTGCGGGCACCGCATAACAATCCTGAGATCTTCCGTAACCGCAAAGGCTAACACCTTCTTAATGTCCAGTTGGTGTGCGACCACAGACAGCAAATCCTCACTGTCAATGCCTACTATCCTGGCAGCAGCCACGATGCCTTCATCCTGTGCCAGCACTCTTCTAACCACCGCATCAAGCTCGTGGCTGGCTGGTTGGAGACAAGGGTTATCCGCTCTCCACCTGGCTCATGAGTCCCCTCCGCAACCCCAATACTCCTGCACAGCACTCTTATAATGAGAGCCATGTTGCCGCCAGGAACATCATTCAGCAGACCAACAGCCTGATGAAGCAACGGTTCCACTGCCTTGACCACTCAGGAGGAGCCCTCCAGTACTTGCCGGAGCAGGTGTCCCATTTCGTGGTGGTGCGCTGCATGCTTCACAATCTGGCCATTATGAGGGCCCAGCCCTTGCCAGCAGGGATTGCGGGATCACCTCAGGAGAGAAGAGGGAGAGAAGGAGGAGGAGGAGGAGGAAGACAAGGTGGAGGAGGAGGAAGAGGAACAGGAGCGAGGGAGGAGGCAGCCACTCGATCGGCCTTCCGGAAGGGTGGTCCGTAACTGCCTCATCAGACTGCGGTTCCAGTAAATTCAACCCCAGATCCCCGTTGCTCACCAAATCCCCATCATTCTATCCCTGTTGCAGGCCATATCACAGTGCACAGCTGAAATGAGAGACAGTACAAAATTATCCGAAGTGAATTAATAAATGTATCAATAATCAGTGAACACATCTTAACAACAACAATATTTACTATTCACCCTTGTGCAATCCCTTAGCGCCTCTCGTTACTGTGCCTGTGCCTACTCTAGTGCTCCTACGAAGTGTTGGCCCAGTAGCTGCAGCACGGCTGGTGGAAGGCTGCTGAGTGTCCGTGCGGGAGACTTCAGATGGCCTTGCAGGACGTCCTCGACCATCTCTGGGCCTGGAAGGCCTGGCTATAGACTGCACCACCTCAACATGGGCGGCAGCAGTCTGGGCTGGCTGGATGACAGGCAGCAACAAGGGCAATGGCGGCGTGGCAGCAGTGGGAGCAGGAATGTTATCATCGTCAGAGAGGACAACAGGTTCCTGCTCCACAGACCCACTGCCACACCTCCGGGCAGCACCTCAGCATCCCTAGCAATCTGTTGCAGCACAGATTGCTGGCCTGCTGCAACACTGTGAAAGCCCCGGTGGATGGTGGTCGACCCAGCCACGATGGCAGCAGTCATAGCTTGCGTGGCATCAAGCTGAGACTGCATGAGAGTAGTCTGAGATTGAATGGCACTAACCATAGACTGCATTACAACAGTGACTCCACTTCAAAAGTACTTAATTGGCTGTAAAGCGCTTTGAGACGTCCGGTGGTCGTAAAAGGCGCCATATAAATGCAAGTCTTTCTTTCTTTCTTTCTTTCTTTCTTTCTTTCTTTCTTTCTTTCTTTCTTTCTTTCTTTCTTTCTTTCTTTCTTTCTTTCTTTCTTTCCAGCACTAAGACGTTGCGTCACTTCTGCTTGTGCTGCAATGGAAGCTGCCAGATCGCCCATCACACGCGGCATCAGGTCTGGGTCGCCACAGTCTCTCTGGGAGTCAACCATCCTTTCCAGACTGGAAATGATGAGCTCCATGGTGTGCGCAGAGCTTTGTGCAATGTTGGAGGTGAACTCCTCCACACTCCTTACCATTGCCGCCAGGCTCTCGGGCACCCTTGCCGTTGTACCTATGATCTCCTTGTGCATGCCCATCACCCTTCTACTAAAGGCCTCCCCATCGAAGTCCTCATCTGAGTCCTGTGCATCAGACCTCACGCCCGAACTCGCCCTCCGAGGAGCTGGCCCCTGAGCTGCCCTTTCCATCTGGCCTTGCTGCAGCCCGCTCATCCCCGGTGCATCACCCTGTGCAGATCCCGCTACTATACTAGCCTCTAAAGAACGCGTAGTGCCAGTATTTGAGCTGGTGCCTGCGAGTGAGACATGCAGTGACACGGTGTGTTCTTCCTCCTCCTCTTCTCCCGCCTCGCTCTCAACGGTGCCCTCAGGGACAGGCAGCTCAGGTGCTTGCTCATTATCTGAAAGCATAAAGGCGTAAAAGATGGGTTAAGGTGAGGGGAGGGGGGCAGGTAGGGAGAAAGGCATGCATACAGCATGATTATCTGGAAAGTGCAAAACGCTTGTGGGGTGATGGGGAACTGGCATGTGAGAAGAAGGAGTAGGGATGAACATACCGTTGTTGTCCCCAAGGGTGTCAACGTCGCCGGTGGCCACGGCGCCCACCACCTGGCGCCCAATAATCTGCAGCACTCTATTCTCCAGCGCAGACAGTGGTTGGGTGTCGGCTTGTCCCCTGCCTGTGGCTCCTGTTCCCTCCTATTGTGAGCCACCATGGCCTGCAAGAGAAAGGAAAGTGTGTGAGTGAGTGTGGAGCAATGTTTGGGTGATGTGCCTGCCATAGTTGAATAGCTGTCATTGTGTGCAAGGTGTGAGATGTGGGTGTGAGTGTTGGTAGGTAGAGATTGTTGGTTGGTGAGTGGTGGGGGTGTGGTTCTTTGGGCAGTGTGTGCAGACTGTGGTTCAGATGGTGGTATGTAGCATTTGTAGAAGCATTGACTCACCCTGACCACCCGAGTGAGGTCGTTAAATTTCTTCCTGCACTGTGTGTGGGTCCTGGGGAACACAGTGCTGCCCGAGAGCTGATGGGCAATCTCCCTCCACATGGCATGGAAGACTTGCGGTGAGGGCCTCCTGTCACTTGCCGGGTAGAGCACCGCCCTCCGTCTCCCCACAGCGGACACCAACTCCTCCAATGCTCGGTCCGAGAATCTGTGGGCTCTCTCCCTGGGGCGTGGATCTGCCATGAGTACAGCTGGTTGAGTCGTCCGGCTCCTTGGACTTGGCCTGCTCCTGCTACTGACACAGGTTCACAGGCAGCAATGCTGAGAATGAGGTTCTGCAGCATGAATGTACCTCCCCTGTAAGAACTAGAAAGAGCCTGTGGCGATGGTGACTTGCGATTAGACTGCACCTGAAATTGCTTAGCGCTTTGAGTCTAACGCCACTGAGCTATGCCGTTAGCGCTTGATTTAGCGCTCCCATCCTTTCTTTGAGCGATGACACTGAATTTTGCGTGCAGCGAGATTCATTAGCACCTGGCGCTAAATCTCAATCTTTTCCAAAGTTAGCACCCACTCCTGGGCTATAATGAATTTCTCCCCCAGAGTGTTTCCTCTTGTGGGGAAGAGCAAAACTAGAGGCCATCAATATAAGATAGTCACCAAGAAATCAAATAGGGAATTCAGAAGAAACTTCTTTACCCAGAGAGTGGGCCTACAGAACAAAATCTGCCTACAAAGTTGGACATTTGTTCTGAAAGGCTGTAAGGATGGCTTCAGTAACACTCGCTACCAAGGATATTCCGGGAGCACGTCTCCTACATAAATTTAACTGAGGAGCAGTGTCTTAGAAGGCTCCGCTTCAACAAAGAGGTGGTCACAGAGCTCTGCCACCTCCTGCAGCCAGACCTCGAGCCTCAGATCACGACCACCACAGCTCTCTCAGTGGCAGTCAAGGTCACCGTTGCCCTCTATTTCTACGCAAGCGGATCCTTCCAGTCTGCAGCATGAGACAGAGCTAACATTTTGCAGTTTGCTGACCATTGCTGCATCTGGGAGATCACAGAGGCTCTCTATAGAAGGAGAAGGGACTACATTTCCTTCCCCATCACCAGAGAGAAGCAGGATGAGCGTGCATGTGGCTTTGCCAGGATAGCGGGATTCCCCATGGTGCAGGGCGCCATTGACTGCACCCACGTGGCTTTGCAGGCACCCCGTAACAATCCTGAGGTATTCCGTAACCGCAAAGGATACCACTCACTTAATGTGCAGTTGGTGTGTGACCACAGACAGTGAATCCTCACCGTCAACACCCGCTATCCTAGCAGCACTAGAGTAGGCAAAGGCACAGTAATAACAGACACGAAGGGATTGCACAAGGGTGAATAGTTAATATTTTTGTTGTAAATATGTGTTAACTGATTTTCGATAAATGTATTAATTCAGTTTGGATTCTTTTGTGGTGTGTCTCATTTCAGCTTTGCGCTGTGATATGGCCTGCGACAGGGATGGAATGGTGATGTGGTGAGCAACAGGGATCTGGGGTTTAATTCATTGGAACCGCAGCCTGATGAGGCGGTCAAGGACCGCCCTTCCAGAAGGCAGATTGAGTGGCTGCCTCCTCCCTCGCTCCTGTTCCTCCGCCTCGTCATCCTCCTCATCTTCCTCTTCCTCCTCCTCCTCCTCACCCTCTTCCTCCTCCTCCTCACCCTCTTCCTCCTCCTCCTCCTCCTCACCCTCTTCCTCCTCGTCATTCCCCTCTTCCTCCTCCTGAGGTGGTCCTGCAATCCCTGGTGGCAAGGGCTGGGTTGTGGAGCATGCAGCAGACCACCACGAAATGGGACACCCGCTCAGCCGAGTACTGGAGGGCTCCTCCCAAGCAGTCAAGGCAGCAGAACCGTTGCTTCATCAGGCCGATGGTCTGCTCGATGATGTTCCTGGTGGCAGCATGGCTCTCATTTCTGAGTGCTGGGCAGGAGTGTTGGGGTTGTGGAGGGAGTCATGAGCCAGGTGGAGAGCGGATAGCCCTTGTCTCTGACCAGCCAACTGCGAGCTTGACGTGATGGCTGGAAGAGTGCTGGCACACCGGTCTGGTGCAGGATGAAGGCATCGTGGCTGCACCATAGGGAATCCCGCTATCCTGGCAAAGCCACATGTACGCTCGTCCTTCTTCTTTCTGGTGATGGAGAAGGAAATGTAATCCCTTCTCCTACTGTAGAGAGCCTCTGTGACTTCCCGGATGCAGTGATGGACAGCGAACTGCGAGATATTAGCTATGACTCATGCTGCAGATTGGAAGGTTCCGCTGGTGAAGAAATTGAGGGCGATGGTGACCTTGACTGCCACTGAGAGAGTCATGGTCGCCCTAATCTGAGGCTGGAGGTCTGGTTGCAGGAGGTGGCAGAGTTCTGTGAAGCGGAGCCTTCTAATACACTACTCCTCTCGCTTAATTGGAGAATTGCTGTCGGAATACCCTCAGAGGTTAAGGCCTCCTGTTGACAGCCCTGATGGCCCTCTTCCTCCCTCTGGCCAGATGTTCCAGTCTTTCTCGCTGCTTCCACTCCCTTCGCCGTAGACCCTTCGCGAGGTTGACTGCCAGTACAATGCCCATTAATGTAACCAAGTGTAGCAGTTTGATTTTTTTAAGAATAAATGTAGCTACCTTTTAGTTGCCACAACTCTCCTGATACTAAATAACATTGAAATTATGGAATGAGACTGTTGCACTATGTGAAACTGACAAGAAAGCACTGAAACTCCACTAACCTACAGCTGCAACTCATTACTGAGGATCCCTTTAAATAACATCCCTGGAGCCGGCTTCCTGTTGCTTCACGCCAGCTCTACCTGTTGCTGTTTCCTCCAGGCGCAAAGGTAGGTGGCAACAATCACTTTTGCAGATCGGGCAGTCAGTGAGCGTTGACACTCACTGACGTCACGATCCTCCTGGCGTTGAGGCTCCAGGCGATAACTGTTAGCGGCGGCGCTGCGGGGGGGGTGGGGCAAGATTTAGCATACGCCATTGGATTCGCCTTGCCCCGGCGATAACACTCTAGCGCCCCATTAGTGCCATCTGCTGGCGCTAATGGGAGGTGCTAAGGTACCAAATTTTTTGCCCCATATGATATTTGAATTTTCATGTAAAATCATTCAACCATAAATAGCGGCAATTCAAATTGTTTGGCTTAGCTCGATATAAATACATCGCACAACCTTTCTGAAGTGTATAGAGAATTTTTTTATGTCTCGTGTGGGCTTCCCCAAATTCCGATTGAGTTGCTCAGTGCATATGAAATGTTTAGGTTTATTTCAGCATTGTTGCAAACATAACTGCACAGTAATAATTCTCAATTGGCTTAAAGAAGTCATTTTCCGACTTTGTGTTCCAATGAGTCAGCTGACTCACCAAGGTGCACATCACAACCATGGAGATGTGTTGTGTACAACTTTCAACATGCAACACAATATGCATTTCCAGTGATTGAGGCTCACTGCCTGAAATGCCGGCCTGAATTTTAACATCAAAGAGTGAATGGGTTTGGGAGCAGGTGGGTAGTTAAAAGCGCTGAAATTGACAGCGCATCAAAAATCTGGCTTCAACCCTCTGGCTTCCGCATTTAACTGGAGCGCGTTAGGGTGTGAGCAAGAAACGCTCTTGAGAGAGGTGTATTAGCTATTTAAAGCAATTACCAGCTATTGAAGAGGCTATTAAGAACCTTTTTTACCTGTGGTTTGAACTTTTACTGGGTGTCCACAGGATTCCCGAGCTTGCTGAACCTTGCCAGTGAAAGTAAGGCAAGAGCAGAGCGGCAATTGAGGGAGCTGAACAAATAACAGTCAAAAAATCCCATAAATGCTGGAAGAAGACCTGCTACCAAGTGGACCTGGTGGACACACGTTACCAGTGGCTGTCAAAGTGACCACTGCCCTCAACTTCTTCACCTCAGGCTCCTTCCAGAGATCTGCAGGAGGTATTTGCAGGATCTCACAGTTGGCTGCCCACAAAAGTATCACCCTGGTAACCGATGCCATGTTTACCAGGGCAAGCACTTATGTACACTTTGCCACCGATGAAGCCAGTCACAATGAGCGGGCCCTTGGGTTTGCAGCTCTTGCTGGCTTCCCACAGGTGCAAGGCATCATCGACTGCACACATGTGGCCATCAAGGCACCCCTAGATCACTGAGGAGTGTTCGTGAACAGTAAGGGCTTCCACTCCATCAATGGGCAGCTCGTCTGCAACCACAAAAAGATCATCATGCATGCATGTGCCACATTCCATGGGAACTGTCATGATTCATTCATCCTGCGCCAGTCCACCCTCCCTCAGCTCTTGCAACCTCCGACCAGACTTACCGGCTGGCTGCTTGGAGACAAGGGTTATCCACTGAAGACGCGGCTAATGATGCCGTTGAGGAGGTCAAGCAATGAGGCTGAAGAGCGTTACAATCAAAGCCAAATGACAACGAGATGTGTAATAGAGCAAGTAATTAGGATCCTGAAGATGCGCTTCAGATGCCTGGACAGATCTGGAGGAGCCCTTCAATACACACCAGCCAGAGTCTCCAGAATGATCCTGGTATGCTGCACTCTGCACAACACAGCGCAGCAGCGAGGATTGAAGCTACAGGAGGAGCAAGGCACAAAGCCTTTTCGGAGGAGCAGGAGAAGGAGCAGGAGGAGGAGGAGGAACTTGATATGGACATGGCTTTAGCAGCGACGCACATTGCTGCCTGGGATGGCCGGGGTTGCCTCATAATGGCACGATTTAGTTAGGTTGCACCAGTACATCTGGCATCCAAATGCTGAACCAACTTTCCCCCCAAACTCAAACCAGTCCTAAAATAACTGAACCATTCCTGTCACACATATCCATTGCTCGCAGTTAAGTCATGTCTTACCATTCATTACAACTGACAAGACCACTTGCCAGGCAGCAGGCAAAAATGGGCAAGACGGGAAAGTGGTGCAAAGAAATAACCTAACCTTCACGGTGCAACATTGCCTAACACACCCTTGTGCATCTAGAGTTCTTTCATCTTCCTCTTCCTACCACTTCTACGTCGTGCAACCCTCGCAGCTTGAGCAGAGGTAGAGGCAGGATGCTCACTTACCCGCTCGGACTGCTTAGATATTTTTGACCTGACATTCTCTGGGCTTTGGAGCCCGTGAGGGCCCCGCCAAAGACTGCTCCTCCTGCACCAGTGCAGGAACAGACTCGGCCATTGGGACACAAGGCAGCATCTGGGGCTCTGACTGAGCGGGGGCAACAGAGAAGAAGTGGAAGCGCTTTGAGCAGAGTCCCCACTTCCATGTCCCCTTTCACCATCATCCCTCTCATGGCCCACCTACACTTCCCTGCTTCACGGAGTAATGACGGCAAATGCTGACAGTTTTACCTCAACTGCACTTTCTCCCCCGATCCATCTTTGTTCAGTCCTCAAGCATGACCCTGAGCTTTCGGTCCATCAACCAGGATGAAACATTACTCCATGGACTTGCGCTTCAGTTTTCCAATTTAACTTTGAGAGATGGAAAGCTGGACAGGGAGCTATCCTGCTGGGTTTCCACGTATTCTTACTCAAAAATGGGTTGGTCTTTTTCAAGTAAGGCAGTAACGATGAAGTGATTTTGGGGGAAAAATTCAGCATCGCCCGTTTGGGGCGCGATTATCGGCCGTGCGCAAAGTTTAGCGCCTGGCGCTAATTATCGCCTCCGACTGCAAACTTGGCTTTTATCACCCCTGGAGGTGATTGGAGCGCTAAATCAGGTGCTACACACCTGTCTTAAGGCGCAAAGGCCGAGGAGCGAGGCGCTAACTCAGAGCGCGGGCACAGCGCAGGTGCTGTCAGTTAGCGATGGAACACAGACACACTGGCACCGGACAGTTCTTAAAGGGGAGGGTCGATCTTGCTCTCCAGCCACACCCTGCTCATTGGAGCCTTGAATCTCGGCCTGGAGAGACCTGTGCCTAAATCTTGCAGCCAAGGACAATGGAGAGGGCCAGGGAGCGAGCACATCACTTCAGCGAGCGGGCCTTGGAGGCTCTGGTTGGCGCGGTGGAGCGCAGAAGATCAATACTGTACCCAGAGAGTGGCAGGAGGCCTTTGCCGCGCGATTACAGAAGAGTGTGGAGGGAGGTGGCACAGAGCGTCTCCTCCAGAAGCGTGCCCAGGACCCATAAACAATGTAGAAAAAAGTTCAACGACCTCACTCAGGTCGTCAGGGTGAGTGGCTTTTTTTCAAGAACCTCTCCATCCCTCCATCTCAACCTCACTCTATGGCCAGAGGGCCTTAAAACCCCAATGCCCAACACTCATCCAACAGCTATGGCCCTCTCATGAAACACACATGCACATTCCAAACTTTGCATATAGTAAGGGCTATTCACCTATGGGAGGCACATCAGGCAAGATCATGGCTGTATATTTACTCAGACGCCGTCCTTTTTCTTGCAGGCCAAGCTATCTCATAATAGGAGACAGCAGCAACGGACGGGTGGAGGGCGGCCTCAGCTGCAACCCCTCAGCGATCATGAGGAGCGCGTCAAGAGGATTGTGGCAAGCCGGGTGATCGGTCCCGTCGCCACTGGAGAGGCCGACCCCGTTCTGGAGAGCAATGGTAAGGTCATCACCTTTTTGTCCTCTCTCCTTCCACTTGTCCCTCACAACACCAGCATTTGACACTTTCAATCCAACTTACTAAATCACTGCACTCATTCCTCCCTTACTGCCACCCTGTCCTCACGCTAAAGCCACTCTTGTACCTCCCTGCTTTCAGATGGTGATTCACCAGCTAAGGAGACGGGCCCTCAAGCTGCCAGTGGGAGTGAAGCTGCAGGCGTGGTGGAAGTTGAAGCCGGAGCATCAGCGCCACCCTCTCCCGAGGAAGCCCATGCCCACACTGGAAACACGCCTTCCCTGGAGGGGAGCAGGGGGGAAGGGTCTGATGAGGGAGAAGCTCCAGGACCCAGCGGGCTGCAGCAACGTTATGGGGGTAGGGAAGCTTGGGGGCCTTCTCCCCGGAGGGAGAGTATGCCAGTGAGTCCTACTGCACTGGACTCAGAGGAAGAGCGGCTGATCGCTGAAATGTACACCCAGGCACACTGAGCTCATGGGTGCAGTGGGAAGGGTGCCTGAATGCATTGAATCACTGGCAAGGAGTGTGGAGCACTTCGCTGTAGCACAGGCGGATGCCACGCAACTGTTTAGTGCTGCAATTCAGTCACTGGCTGCCATGACCCCATCGCTGACTGCTCTCATGCAGACTCAGATTGAGGCCACGCGAGCACTGATTGCTGCCATCCTCGCTGGTTCGGACACATTTCCCCGGGGCTCTCACCGCGCCGCAGCAGTCCAGCAATCTGTGCTCCAGCAGATTGCTCCGGATGCTGAAGTGCTGCCCCGTGGGAGTGCCAGTGTGTCGGTCGAGCAGGGAGTTGCTGTCCTCTCTCAAGATGACAGCATTCCTGCTGCCACCACTGTCACTTCTCCACTGCACTTGCCACCGCCTGTAGGACAGACTGCTGCCGCCCATGCAGAGTTGGTGCAGTCTGCAGCCGGGCCCTCCAGGCCCAGATCTGGTCGAGGCCGTCCTTCAAGGGCATCTGCAGTCTCAGGTTCTGACAATCAGCAGCCTTCCAGCAGCCTTGCTGCAGCCACTGGGGTCCTATTACGGAGGAGCAGTAGGGTGGGAAGGGGGGAAGTGCGCAAGGGAAGGAGATCACCCTCGAAGGGCAAAAAGTAGGAGGTGTGACAAAATGTTGGTCATTTTTTTATTAAAGGCCGAGGTTCGTGGTCAAACTTGTGTTTAGTGTTTTGGACATTATCTCCAGGTTGTGAGAACCAGTTATGTTAATGACTGTGTTTTTGTGTTTCTTTCTATTAGTTTGTCATGAGGAAATGACACACACAGAGTTTGTAAAATAAATAAGTTTTTGTATTCAAAATGTACATGTTTGGTCTTTGCAATCATTGCTGCCTTGGCCGGCTTAGGGGTTGCGGGTTGGTTTCATTCATGTTGTTCTCAATGGCAGAAGCCATTTCCTCAGCAGGGGCCTAGAAGTGGCTTGCTATCAGCCGTTGACGGACGGCCCTTCCAGTTTCTACATTGTGGACCTCCCTCCCGCCTTGGTGCTGCTGATGATCATCCTCCTCCTCTTCCTCCTCCTCCTCCTCTGGTGGTGCTCCAAGGCCTGGTGGCATTGGCTGGGTCCTGAGGATTGCCAGGTTATGCAGCATGCAGCATACAACAACGAAGAGGGAGACTCGCTCAGGCGAGTACTGCAGGGCTCCTCCAGAATGGTCCAGACAGCGGAACCGTTGCTTCAGCACTCCGATTGTGTGCTCAACGATGTTCCTGGTAGCTAGATGGCTCTTGTTGTATCGCAGCTCAGCAGGGGTGTTGGGCGTACAGAGCGGTGTCATCAGCCAGGTGCACAGTGGATATCCCTTGTCCCCGAGAAGCCAACCACCTGGGTGATGCGGTGCCTGGAAAAGTTCTGCCACAGTAGTCTGGTGCAGGATGTATGCATCGTGGCTGCTGCCAGGATAGCAGGCATTGACAGCGAGTATCAGCTGTCTGTGGTCACAGACCAACTGTACGTTTAAGGAATGGAACCCCTTTCGGTTGCGGAAATCCTCGGCATTCTCATGTGGAGCACGCAAAGCCACATGCATGCAGTCAATGGCGCCCTGCACCATGGGGAAGCCCGCTATCCTCGCAAAGCCAATAGCACGTTCATGCTGCTTGGCCGGGGTCATGGGGAAAGAGATGTACTCTCGTCTCCTTTTATAGAAGGCATTTGTGACCTGACGGATACAGCAATGGACCACGAACTGGGAGATATTGGCGACGTCCCCAGTAGCTGACTGAAATGAGCCGGTGGCATAAAAGTTGAGAGCCACTGTTAGCTTCACTGCCACCGACAGAGACGTCCTGCTCCTCAGTTGAGGCTGCAGATCTGGCTGCAGCAGGTGGCATAGCTCAGTGACCACCTCCTTGCTGAAGCGCAGCCTTTGCAAACACTGCTCCTCAGACATATTAATGTATGAGAATTGTTGGTGAAATACCCTGGGAGGGTAAGGTCTCCTGTACAGAGGCCTGTTGGCCCTCCTCCGTCTGGCCATGATTGCCACTCTCTCTCTGCGTCTCTGTGGCCTCCGATTCTGCTGGCGCAGGACGACGCCCCCAATCAGTGCAGCCCCCATAGTCTCTTGGCAATCAAAGTAATGAAGGTCAAAAACCAAAGTACCTGCAAATTTATGCTCAGTAGCCAAAATTACTTCACACAGCGTTGACTCAATGCAGAAGTCTCTCTTTCTCTCTCTCAAAATCTCTCTCTCTCTCTCTCAGAATGAGTGGTGCAAAAATGTCTACCACAGAGAAAGCCAGGAAGAGGGCCCCTTTAAATAGCGCCCCCCCCCCCAGCCCCACAGCGACTGGGAAGCGTTCCAGTCTACCTGTCGTTGGTTGCGCCAGGCGGAAAGGAGGGGGGCGCCACTCAATTTCCGTTCTGGGGCACCCCAAGGGTGTTGCACACTCGAATGACGTCAAGATCTGTGCGCGCAGGACATCGGGGCGGTACTGTTTAGCACCACCGCAAAATGTCCGGTCAATTTCGCGAGAGGCGCAGATATTGCCGCACCCGGGCGCTAGTTGCTTTGCGCCCCATTAGCGCCCTCTTAAGGCACTAATGGGAGGCGCAAACCAACTGAATTTTTCCCCCATTATATTTTAAATTTTCCATCATATCATCATAGCAACACTGGACATATGGAACACCAGCATACAACAGACCCCCAGCATTGTCAGGACCAACAAAGACATTTTAAAAGTTCAAGGATGCACCTAAGGGAATGTATTTGATCATGTTAATCAATTCGCACTGCCTCACTACCACTTTGTAGTTCATCTAACAGAGGCCAAATGCTTTTCTCTGCCCTAGAAGGGAGGACCGCTTTTAAGCTATTGCAGATGCCACTATCCCCTAAAGTGTAGGCTCCCAGCACACAGAAACCCTGCAAAAAATACATCAATTAAGATTGACCCTGGGAAATTCACCATGTTCAGTAGTACGACTGTTGGGAACGCGGATATCCTGCCATTCCAAACTTCTAGAGACATAGCCGCTAAAGTGCAACATTTGTACATTGTAAAATAAGACTGCGGCTTCTTTTTGAAAAGTGTTTTTATCCCAAGGTCTGGAAGGAAGTTTTAAAGGATCTCACTTCCTCTGACTCTATTTAGCCCTGTGTAAGTAGATTCCAGAATGATTCAATGGAGGTGAAATTCAACTTCAGTGAGGATGCAAAATGAGCAGTAATGTGTCAGATGCCTGTTATATACCCCACGCATTGAAGTCACTGGAAAGGAAAGTCAGGCGGGGTGTATAACTGATCCTCTACCACTCGTTTTGCGCCCCCACCAAAGTTGTATTTCCCTCCCATCTCATTCACATTGCTACTTCTGTAAATAACTCCGACCATGAATATACCTGTTTAATCTGTTCTAAAAATGTCTGACATGGCTGATCCATTTTCTGAAGTGGTATGAGATGTAGAAGTCCTACTTATTATCTGGTAATGATGAAAGGATTGATTATTTTCCAGCGCACACAATCTTGCAGTACCTTTGATTCCTAGGAGACTAGGACTTGTCTATATGCCCCCTTCTCAGCCCATGTAGTCTTACCAAACTCTTTAATCCTGCCTGAAATGTACGTCTGGGCTAGCTCCTGCTTGAAGTGGTGTGAGTGCTGAGGTGTCTGTGATGACTCTTGTTACTGGCGTCCTCCTCCTGGGTTGTGGCCCTTTTGTTTAAGAAGAAACTGATGGCCCAGGATGACTCCTTGGGCACTGTTATGCACATAGTTGTTATAATAACAATAATGTTTCAGTACAAAGGTGCGCCTGCCTGAGCTCAGATTAGGAAATCGCAGGAATGATCCCATGGTTTTTCATGGACAGAAAAAGATGCAGATCATTCCCGCAATTTCCTCATCTGCACTCCCCACAGGTACTGGAAGCATGCATTCGGAAAATCAATGTTATATTTCATGGAGGAACATAAATACACCTTTGAACCTAAGGAAAGTGAATGGATATGATTATCATTGCAAAAACCAAAAGCACTGTCAGGCACAAACGTTATCAGCCACAGGACTTGCATGGCCTTCCACCTTTGCTGGTCCCTCTGTTTAGTGGCAGATTAACCTTCAGACTTGCAAACGGTATTTCTTTGTTTTTTATGCCATCCACAATGTGAAGGATTTCATCAGTAAAGCAGGCCTTTCTATGCCCTACTCCTTCCATTAAACCTCCAATTTGTAAACTCTCCAGCTAGATTGAAGTGCTGAGGACTTCAATAGCTCTTAAATGGCTATTAAGAGTGTTAAAGAATGTTTCAGCATAATGGCCCAAAAATTAGTGAGGGCGCCTTCGTGCGAGGGTAAGGCTTCCCCGCGATCTCTCACTGCGCGCTGGCTTTTTCATTCCCAGCTCGCACGAACTTGATGTTCTGGACAGCAGCTGTGCAGGGCTTCCGTATCCCACAGGCGCAGTTAATTCATGCGAGCTGTGGGATCACGTGACTCAGTTAGAGCCAATGGCAGCACACCATCTTTCATTCATAGCTTTCAGCAAAAGTGCTGTGAAAGCTATGAATCTATACCCCCCCAAAAGAACAGCTAAACCTCAATTAAATTTAAAAAAAACCATCACATTAATAAAATAAGTATAGTTAAATAAATTAACCATTTTAAACAAAAAATTAAATTTTTGAAAAAATTTAAAATCTTTTAAAAAGTTATAAAAATAAACTTACCTTTCTTTAAAGTCTCTAAAAAAGATATACCTGTTGAAAAAAATTCAAAATAATACTTAATTAACTACTTACCTTGTTAAAAGAGGGTCTTACGCCTCCTTTCTTTATGTGCAAAATCTTCCATACTTACCTGCGCGTTCAAAGCACTAAGTGCACTGCGTGCGCGCAGCCTGTAGCGCGCACGCGGTTCACCTAGGAACCGCCCCCTTTTGAAATCACCAAGTGCCGGTTTTCAGCGCATGCGCAGTGCATGCAGAAAACCGGCAATTGGAGACAGAATACGCGAGAGTACACAGTGCGTACTCTCGCGTAGCAACACTAATTTTTGGGCCATTATTACATTTTTTTCTGATTGGCTGTTCAAAGTGTGATTTTGTAAAATTGTCCCTACAGAGCTACCTTTGTTGCTATGAGTGCAACTCCCACCTTAAAATTTGAGATAGTTTCCAAATCTATCATTGTGTAGGGATTAAAGATAGGGACAATGTGAGCCTTTCTAATGTTGTATGGCACCCTTGTTCCCGATTAATACACTTTGTTGCACTCTGTTATTTCCACTTGTATTAGTGCACACCAAACATCCATTATTGTTCAATTTCACATAATGAATGATCATCTGATCCAATGAGACATGGTGGATGTATTTTTAACTGGAACAAATTGTGCAATAGAAAATAACTACTTATGTATTTACCCTTATTCAGTGACCTATGTTCAACATTACCAAAACTCATTACGGTATAGGAACAGAGGAACGACGAAAAAAGGCAAAGGTCCATCTCAAGGAACAGCACCTCATCTTTCATAGAATCATAGAATCATAGAAGATAGGAGCAGGAGTAGGCCATTCGGCCCCTCTAGCCTGCTCCACCATTCAATGCGATCATGGCTGATCATCCAAATTCAGTACCCTGTCCCTGCTTTCTCCCCATATCCCTTAATCCCTTTAGCCTTAAGAAATATATCCAACTCCTTCTTGAATCTATTTAATGAATTGGCCTCTACTGCCTTCTGTGGCAGAGAATTCCACAGGTTCACCACTCTCTGAGTGAAGAAATTCCTCCTCATTTCTGTCCTAAATGGCTTACCCCTTATCCTTAGACTGTGACCCCTGGTTCTGGACTCCCCGACCATCGGGAACATCCTTCCTGTATCTAGTTTGTCCTGTCCTGTCAGAATTTTATAAGTTTCAATGAGATCCCCTCTCATTCTTCTAAACTCCAGCGAGTATAAGCCCAATCGACCCAATCTTTCTTCATACGTCATTCCTGCTGATCCCAGGTATCAGCCTTGTGAATCTTCGCTGAACTCCTTCCATGGCAAGAACATCCTTCCTCAGATAAGGCGACCAAAACTGCACACAGTACTCAAGGTCTCACCAAGGCCCTGTACAACTGCAGCAAGACATCCCTGTTCCTGTACTCAAACCCTCTCGCTATGAAGGCCAACATACCATTTGCCTTCTTAACCGCCTGCTGCACCTGCATGCTTACCTTCAGCGACTGGTGCACAAGGACTCCCAGGTCTCGTTGCACTTCCCCTTCTCCCAATCTATTGCCATTCAGATAATAATCTGCCTTTCTGTTTTTGCCACCAAAGTGGATAACCTCACATTTATCCACGTTATATTGCATCTGCCACACTTCTGCCCAATCACCCAACCTGTCCAAATCATACTGGAGTTTCTCGGCATCCTCTTCACAGCACACACGCCCACCCAGTTTTGTGTCGTCTGCAAACTTGGAGATATTTGATCTAGTTCCCTTGTCTAGATCATTAATATATATTGTGAATAGCTGGGGTCCAAGGACCGATCCCTGCGGTACCCCACTAGTCACTGCCTGCCACTCGGAAAAAGACCCATTTATTGCAACTCTTTGCTTTCTGTTTGCCAACCAGTTCTCTATCCAAGTCAATACCTTGCCCCCAATCCCATGTGCCTTAACTTTACATGTTAATCTCTTATGCGGGACCTTATCAAAAGCCTTTTGGAAGTCCAAATACACCACATCCACTGGTTCTCCCTTATCTATTTTACCAGTTACATCCTCAAAAAATTCCAATAGATTAGTCAAGCATGATTTACCTTTTGTAAATCCATGTTGACTTTGTCCGATCCTGTCACTGTTTTTCAAGTGCTCAGCTATTACATCTTTTACAATGGACTCTAGCATTTTAGGCACTTTACAGCCTTCCGGACTCAACATTAAGTTCAACAATTTCAGATCATAAACTCTGCCCCCATTTTTTCAGCCGGCAATTGTTGATGATTCTGCTATTCCAATTTACAACTCTTCTAGACCTATCTTTTGTTTCTTTACTTATCCCATTACCATCTCCTTTTGTCTTGCACCATCATCCCTTTTGTCATTTAATCTCTCCTGCCTTCCACCCTATCACAGACCTTCCCTTTTGTTCTTTCCTCCCCTCTCCCCTTTCCCTGCCCCTGCACTTGCTGAAAACCTGTTATATCGCTAACTTTTTCCAGTTCTGACCTGAAACTTTAACTCTGTTTCTCTCTCCATAGATGCTGCCTGACCTGCTGAGTATTTCCAGCACTTTCTGTTTTATTTCAGATTTCCAACATCTGCAGTAATATGCTTTTGCATCAGTCCATCTAGTTTGACTTCTACCACCCTGGTAGTCACATGATACAACAATAATGGAGTTGTTGACTAATCATAGCAATCATTCTCTATTAATTAGTCTACAATAGACCCAGACATAACTCTAAAGTCACCTGTTCCTCCCAAGCCTATTACACTTACCATATGTCATGTCTCAAATTACTTGTATGCTGTATCCCAAAATATTATTTTCTGAAAGAAATTTATCTAATTTGCATTTTAATGAATCAATACTATCTGTTTCCACCATTTCCCTAAAGAGCCTGTTCCATAGATTGGCCACTCGTTCACTGAAATAGTTTCCACGGATTAGTTTTGAATTTACCCCTGTTCTGCTGCAAGAATGTCCAATGAGTGCAAGTGTCCTCAAAAAAGGAGACAAATTTAATTAATTTGATACACAATAAATGCATCAAGAGCAAATGAAACACCCAAGGATAATTGGATTGGAGTCCCAGGTAGATGAACACACTCTAATGTGACAATATGCGGCCTAAGCTGAGCATAAGCAGGACCGCTTGTTCTTGAGCAGAGGGCACCCTCCTCTAAGGTCAGTGTTTGAGCTATGAACATACGAACATACAAACAATGACGGACAGGTAAAGAACATCTGTTCCATCACGCCTGTCCCACACAATTGTGATACCTTGAGTATCACAATATATACACTCAACTGCACCCGAAACCATGTGATCTCCTGGGAGAGGCAAAAAAAAACCCAGGCCAATTTGGGGAAAAAAATCTGGGAAATTCCTCTCTGATCCATCTAGCCGATCGAAACTAGTCCAGGAGACCACTCTGGCCCTGAATTCTCTGCAGTGCAGTACCTACCTTCTGTAAGAGGTGATCTCCGTCCCAGCTATAAACAAATGCAGCTCTCACTTGAAGGAATTCAACGAATCAGCATCCATTGCACGAGATGGCAGCCTGTTGCAGAGGTCCACTATTCTCTGGGAAAAGAACCACCTCCTGACATCTAACCTAGATCTGGCCTTATACAGCTTAAATTTGTGACCCCTGGTCCTCCCTAATCTATTTAATTGGAACAAACTGTCATTGGAACACAATCTATTCTCTTCATTATCTTATAAAACTCAATCAGATCCCCCCCCCTAAGTCTACGCTTCTCTAAAGTGTAGAGTCCCAACTCTTTTAGCCTATCTGGATAACTAAGGTGCTTTAGACTGGGGATTAGTCTATTGGCCTTCCTCTGTACCCTTTCCAAAGCCTCAATATCACCCACCATGTGAGGAGACCAAAACTGGTCTCAGTACTCCAAGTGCGGCCTGACCAAACTAGTATGCCTCGTCTTGTAATCAATTGTCCCACGGATACACCCCAACACCCTATTTGCTCTACCTATCGCTTCAGGGCATTTAAAGATGTATGCACTAGCATGCCCAAATCTCTTTCTATCTCCACCTTCTTTAATGCTTTTCCCTGAAAGGTGTATGAATGTTGAGCATTTGCCCTGCCCACATGCATAACTCTGCACTTATCCAAGTTATACAACATTTGCCAGTCATGAGCCCAATCTCCCAACACATTGCATTCCACTTGAAGCAGACCAGCATCGTCTACAGCAGCATTTCCCAATGGTCCGCGAGGGTACTGCAGGTGGTCCGTGAAAAAATGGTCCAAATCCCTAAAATAAACGTGTCTGTTGTCTCCACAGATGTTGAATGACCCGCCGTGTGGTTCCAGCCGTGTGGTGCTGTTTAAAGCTGGGTTTTGGGGATGAGCTGATGAAAGTGAAAACCTGCTGTGGATGGAGGGCGGGTTGGTTTTCTGGAAGGAGCAAATCAACTGGGCCGAAAAATCAGCTCCAGACAAATTCACCAAAATATTTCCCACCTCACTACCGCACAACGGCAAGTACTGCTCCACTCTATCATATAAACCCAACCAGTGCCCCCTCAATGCAGCAATCTTCACCAGTGTCCCCACCATTATACAACCTCAGGTTTGCATGTACGGAGTGTGCGTCTTTGACAGTGGGCTTTATACAACCGCAGCCGCCGGTACTCTTGAGTCACACTAAGTAAATGTAGATGTCATAAATATAAGATCCTCAATAATAAATGCAGGAGAGAATTCAGGAAAAACTTGTTTATGCAAAGAGTGGTTGGAATGTGGAACGCGATACCACAGGTACCAGATATCAGTGAGGGGAGCAAAGAAGTTTCAGCCGTGAGTTGGCTCCGTGGCTTAGTTGGTCAAAGCGCCTGTTTAGTATACTAGGAGAGCCTGGGGTCGATTCGTAGCGGGGCATTTTTTAAAGAACAAAATATTCTCTTATGATCTCACAGAGGGATCAGGCTGCAAGATAAACTTTTATCAGCAAACCGAAGAAAGACAAATTAACAGAAAGATGTGTTGCTTCGCCCAGTGCAAAGGTGAAATGGATGTTATTGAAAATAATTTTCCCCTGACAGTTTGTGTAGATTTTTTGTAAAGTCTGGATTTTCAATGTCAGGAGAAACCGAAAAAGTAAGAAATAAACTGCTGATGACCCGTACACAGATTAAACCCGTGCCCTTAGCGATATCAGCACCACGCTCTAAACAACTGTGATAACAGCTGTCCGGATTGTTCGAGCCCCACGCTGGGCGGTTTATGTTTTACTTCTCACACTGGGTCACGGAGTTATTGTACAGATAATGAACACACCACATCCCTTAAACATGATTCCGATATAAAATAATCACTGTTCGATAAAAACCGAGTATGTAAATCGAAAGTAACAGAAAAAGAGCACTTAATTGTGAAAAGAATGATTGCACCAACATTGAAGGGGAATCTGCCGGCCTCCGCCATTCTAATCCTGTGACTGTGGGAGTTTGGTTCGGGCAGAGCTTTGCCTGTGACGACACGAACACCCCACCGCCGCCCCCCCCTCCCCCCCACTCCATCCATGTTAAATCTGAAAAGTGTCTGGCAAAAATTCGGAACAGGCAGGGAGGAAGTAACCCTTCGGAGAGGTTTGTGTTTCTGAATCCCTAACTCATCTTGTTCTTTTTGACATGTCCCCATTCAATGTACAGACCCTCTCCTCAGTCTGCCCCTCGAGACCCGTCACCTCACATTTCTCTCCAGTTAATTTCAAAACATGTTTTACACACCCCTCCAGGATTGTACTGGAGTCCCAAATACTGTGTCAATTGTAGCACTTTCTGAAATACTACCCGTGTCATGTGTTAGTCAAGAGAGACAGAGGGGAATTAGACAGACCAAGCGTCGCTGAGCCTTTGCTGTAGTGAAACAGGGGTTCGTTTCATGAAACAGTACTACAGCTTTCGGAATAGAGGGAGCTTATAGAGACATGATGGGTTCCACCGAAACAAAACGGTTTGAGGACAGATAGAATGTGGGGAGTGTTTAAACAAGATGTGAAGGTTGTTGCTGTAGTTATTCTATGGAGTTCCTTCAAGGAGGTGAATCTGAATGCAATGGATCAACGTGTACCCATGAAAAGCAAAGGTACTGAGCGTCATTACAGTCCAGCCTGGTTCAAAGGAACTAACAAACAATTCATCCAGAAGAGAAAAAGGGATTTAAGGCCATGACGGTAAATGGCACAGACTTCAGGCGGCTTCAAAACCATAAGGCAAGACAAGAGTGTAAAAACTGCAACAGAATGGCAAAGAACAACTTCACATTTAACATGGCAAGTGAAGAGAAGGGTAAAAATAGTGCCAGAGGTAAGTTGTAACATTATTCACCAAATGTTTTAAACGGCTTGCTTACGTTGTGGTCCGCAAAAGCTTTTGATGACGATGTAGTGGTCCGCATAAAGGAAAAGGTTGGGAACCGCTGATCTACAGTCCTAACACTCACACAGATCTTGGTATCATCTGCTGTTAGAATACAATGAATAGCATTATATTCAAGTGCTCAAAATAAAAGGAAAAGCATAAATAAAGGTAAGTGTTTCTCTTGGAAAATACAGCTTATGCAACAATCTATTCCTTTTAAATATTTTAGGCTGTATGAAGCTGAATGTAGAATTTGTTTCCATGCATCACTAAAAATCTTTTGAAAGTATAACACGCACCTGTGTTTAAGATTTGTGTTCAAGAAACATTCCTTAGAGGACACAGATACATTGTAATATATGTACCACTAAGGAAGGCACTGAAGGTTTGCTTAGTATAAATATCACTGTGAATGTGTTTATTCAACTGAAATACATTTTCAGACTCACATCATTCATCAAGCCTTTGAAAGCATAGAATGCCTTAATCATTAGGATTTATGACAACCCAGGATTAGCCAAAAAAAAGTTAATGCTTTTTTGGAAACAGATATTTCTGTGATTTGATAGAAAATAAGTTTTGATAAAAATTCAAAAAGCTCTGTAGATCGTGTGGTCAGAGAAAGGTATAGAAACAATTCCCGGGCTAAGGAATTTACTCATAATGCAGAATTAATTACCAGGATTAACATAATAAAAGCTGTGAGTTCAACAAAATTATGGGGATCTAGGAGGTAATGGGAACCATCCAAACTAACTGAGTGTCTTTGGTAGTGCTGTAAGATGTAATCCTTGTCAATGAGGCTATAAGTTCAGATGACTTAGAAAAACAGACAGGGTGTTAGTGGCACAGCCTTCTGGGAATGTTTCTCAAGCACAGCTGTGTTAATAAAACATTTTCAAATACAACATAAGCAGCTTCTAAATTTTTATAATTCAGAATTCTTTCTGAATAATTTGTTAGATAAAAACACAAAAAGGAAGATCAAGTCAGATTTGTTTTTTAATGTAACCTTTAAGTAAGTGGCTTCCACAGAAGTGTGTTTGGAAAAATCCCAGTGCCTGCCAGTGTGACTGTTTTAGTCTCAGTTTTTTGTTGAAAATCTGAATGGCCGATTTTGCTTGCTTCAAATGTTAAACTTTATCATTTTCAAAAAAAATTGAAAATAATTGGTTTGGGGTTTCCGCTCGGTGGCACTGTTTCTCCCAAAATCAACCAACCAAGAGCGAAAGATTGCAGAACTTCAAGTGAAAATTACATCCAGCGTAAATCGAGCTTCCGTGATCTTTTGCACTAGTTAAAAAAATACCGGGCTAAAAATTGGATTACCCCGAAAACGGGCGCGGGGATCGCGATGCATGATCACCCGGCACCTGTTGAAAGGAATGCAGGCAGCACGCAACCTTTGTACTGCCTGCTAATCATAAAGATTGTAGCGTTCAGCAATCTCAAAGAGGGAGCCTCAAACAGGCGTTAAGCCCCTTATTTGCGTATGCAAAGTGATGATGCCTGTTTCAGGCATGGGCCTTTATCAATATAGCAGGTGGCACACTTCCAGCTCGTAATGGGCATGTGCATCCTGCCCACCCTATTGGAGGCTTAGGAGGCCCTAAAACCCGCTCAGGTGTGCGAAAACATGTACTAAGGACTTGCACAAGGGTGATGAATCTTTTTTTTTCAGTGCTGTCCGGATTTGTTTGATAAATATGTTTTTTGTTCTGGATTTGGTGTTGGTGTTTGTCTTTGTAGTGAAGTGAGGACAAGACCCATAAGTCTGGAGTGAAGAAAGGCAATTGGATGGTGGTTGCAAGAAGAATGGTAAGGATTGTGGGATTGTTGGTGAATGGGAGTTGTGGCTGAAGTAGGTGACATAGCTCAGTGACAGCCTGATGAAACAAAGGCACCTCATACATTGCTCCTCAGTAAAGTTGATGTAGGAGAAGTGCTCCCTAAAAGCCCTCTGTGGATAAGGCCTCCTGTTCAGTCTCCTCCTCTTCCTCAGTCTCCTCCTCTTCCTCAGTCTCCTCCTCTTCCTCAGTCTCCTCCTCCTCCTCAGTCTCCTCCTCTTCCTCAGTCTCCACCTCCTCAGTCTCCTCCTCCTCCTCAGTCTCCTCCTCCTCCTCAGTCTCCTCCTCTTCCTCAGTCTCCTCCTCCTCCTCCTCAGTCTCCTCCTCCTCCTCCTCAGTCTTCTCCTCCTCCTCCCTCTTCTGGCAGCTTCTCCTGGTCTGAGGTGTCTTCCTTGCTGCTCCCCCTCATTCATCAATACTAAATCTAGGTTGACACTTCAGTGCAGTGCTGAGGGAGTGCTGCACTGTCGGAGGTGCTGTCTTTCGGATGAGATGTTAAACCAAGGCCCCATCTGCCCTCTCAGGTGGATGTAAAAGATCCCATGGCACTATTTTGAAGAAGAGCAGGGGAGTTTTTCATGGTGTTCTGGCCAATATTTATCCTTCAACCAACATCTCAAAACAAATTGTCTGGACATGATCACGTTACTGTTAGTGGGATCATGCTGTGCACAAATTGGCTGCTGTGTTTCCTACAGTACAACAGTGACTAAACTTCAAAA
Source organism: Squalus acanthias (assembly GCA_030390025.1). Lineage (NCBI taxonomy): Eukaryota > Metazoa > Chordata > Chondrichthyes > Squaliformes > Squalidae > Squalus > Squalus acanthias. The sequence continues at coordinate 84,762,188 of CM059432.1, forward strand.
GTACTTCATTGGCTGTAAAGCGCTTTTGGGACGTCCATAGGTCATAAAAGGCACTATATAAATTCAAGTCAGTCAGTCAGTCAGTCTTTCTTTCTTTCTTTCTTTCTGACTTTCTTTCTGACTTTCTGTCAGAGCTGCCCTGTTCCAGTTCATCCTTTGCCTCATCCAGCGCTTTCACAAACAACTATGGCCGGGAAATTCCCTACCGTAGTGCCAACTGTTAACGCCTTATTTCTTCAAAAAATGGCAGCAGCCTCGCTTCCACCCGCTTCCAGCGCGAGACATGGCAGCCGCCATTTTGGAGAGGTCGATAACCCTGCCATTGCCATGCTCGCCTCTCCAATGCAAATGTGCAGATCGTGACGTCAATCGGCATGCAACACCTGATTTGAAGCACGACTGCGATTTTGGACGTTGCCGCACGCCAAAACGCCCTCTCCTAACCATGCATGGAAGAACGTGCGTGCAGCAGTACTGCAGAGATGCTGTCAGCGCTTCTGAAAGGGACACACACATCTTCTAGGTTAGTTTCGATTTCAGCTTATGGACCTTTTTTTATATTTTATTGAAGTAGTGGCTTGGTACAATACATTTAAAAAGTTGTTAAAGTGTGCAGGGAGTGCTGCTGGATGCTTGCAAGGCCTTGGATGGTAAAGGAAGGCCTCTGAGAAAAGAGAAAATACTGGAAATACTCAGCAGGTAAGGCAACATCTGTGGACAGAGAAACAGAGTTGTTGGGCCAGAAATTCGGGTCTCCATGGGTGAGTACGCGCTGTGTACTCACCCGTAGACCCAACGAAAATGCCGGTTTCACGCATGCACTGCGCATGCGCTGGCAACCGGAACTTCCATTCCCTTGAAGGAATGGGTTCGGAGGTCAAACGTGTGCGCTGGAGAGGCAGCGCGTACGCATCAGACTTCCATTTTTTTCAGGTTTCTGTGTGAGGGTAAGTCCCCAGCAGCTGCGCGGGGAAAAAGCAGGCGCAAAGCCTGCTTTTAACAAGGTAAGTGGTGAATTAACTAAAATTAAAACATTTTTTCCACAGGTTTATTATTTTTAAATACTTTAAAGAAAGGTAAGTTTATTTTTAGCCCCGTTAAAAACTGCAATTAATTTTTTCAAAAATGTAAATTATTGTTTAAAATAGTTATTTTGTGTAATTTATAGTTATGTTAAAACTGTGATTTTTTTAAAAAATTTATTTGAAGTTTTAGTGAGGTTTTGGGGCCGATCTCTATTCATAGATTTGACAGGTCTTCCTGTCAAATCTATGAATGGAGATTCCCTGTTCCGATTGGCTCTCCATGGCCCATGTGATCCCAGGGGACGCTTCGAACTAACTGCGCCCCTAGGATACGCAAGCACTGCACACCGGCAGCTGGAGCAGGCCCAGGATCGGAATCCCACGCGGGCCCACAGCACAACGGCAGGCGCGCTAGGTAAGTGCAGGTTGGGGGCTTGCACGGGCCAGAAATTCGGGTCTCCACGGGTGAGTACGCGCTGTGTACTCACCCGTAGACCCAACGAAAGTGGCGGTTTCGCGCATGCACTGTGCATGCGCTGGAAACCGGAACTTCCGTTCCCCTGAAGGCAGGGGTTCAGAGGTCGAACGCGTGCGCCGGAGAGGCAGCGCGCATGCAGCGAACTTTGTTTTTTTTTCAGGTTTCTCCGTGAGGGTAAGTACGGAGAAGCTGCGCAGGAAAAAAGGAGGCGCAAGGCCTGCGTTTTAACAAGGTAAGTGGTGAATTAAGTACAATTTAAACATTTTTTCAACAGGTTTATCTTTTTTGCATACTTTAAAGAAAGGTAAGTTTATTTTTAGCACCGTTAAAAAGCGTAATTAACTTTTTCAAAAATTTAAATTTTTGTTTAAAGTAGTTAATTTATGTAATTTATAGTTATTTTAAATATGTGATTTTTTTTTTATTTATTTGAAGTTTTAGTGAGGTTTTGGGGCCGATCTCTATTCATAGATTTGACAGGTCTTCCTGTCAAAATCTATGAATGGAGATTCCCTTCTCCGATTGGCTCTCCATGGCCCACGTGATCCCAGGGGACGCTTCGAACTAACTGCGCCCCTGGGATACGCAAGCAGTGTGCGCCAGCAGCTACAGGAGGCCCAGGAGCCGAACTTCACGCGGGCCCGAAGCACAACGGCAGGCGCGGTAGGTAAGTACGTGCGCAATCCTTGCACCCGCGGGAAGCCGGAGAGCTGAATTTCTGGCCCAATGTCTTTTTTTTTTCAGCAGGTAGTCGAGCTCTAAGACCTAGAGACTGCCTATTTTTGAAAGTCTTTTTTTCATCAGGCAGTTCCCTTTTAAGGGCTCGAGACTGCTTTCTAAAATGACAGCCTTGCTTTAAGGAGCGCTGCTGGGATGCTACATTGGGCCTCCTGCTCAGCACACAGCTTGAAACAACAATTATGTCGCTTGGCTGTGTGCTGAAATCATTCAAATCAGCAGGCAGCACCAAAATAACAGTGCTGCCTGCGATTTTTTTATGGGCACGAGCAAATCTCGGCCTGTGGTGGCACCGGCTGTTTTCGGGCCTTATAGAATTTCTAGGCCCTTTTTTCTTCCTTTCAGGTGTCAAGGACCGCAAGCTTCAACAGCTCTTAGGTACCAACACACATCCTGATCCTGCTTCTGCTTCTTTCCTCTGACCCCATCCCTCCTTCCAATACCACCTAGTGTCAGCCGTGGCTCAGTGGGTAGCACCCTCTAGGTGGGAGGGGCTAGGAGTGAGCAGGTGCTTGATTACTGCAGGGAGTTGGAGTGGGTTTGTAAAAAGTTGGAGATAGGTTTTTTTTCAGGTTTTAGGGCCTTTTTAGTCCTTAAACAGCAGCCAGATGGAGTGCCGTGCCCAGGATGAATTTAATCAGGGGAGAAAATGTTGGGGGAAGGGAGAAAAAAGGCCCAAAGATTTGGGCCGGGACCCCAAGAGGTTTGGAAAAGAAAACACAGTGGTGGTTCAGTGCGAGGATAAGGAGATACAAGCTTGGGATATTATCCAGGCGGTACATGAGGACTGCGGTGTGGGAAGCTGCTTTGCCTGCTGACTAAAGCCGAATGTTGGGTTCGAGGTGTTGGTCTGGCCAAGAGGAGGTGGAAAGATCTTACTGAGTTTTAAGGTTGGAGATAAGTTCTTGGAGGTATCTCTGCTATATTCTGAAGAGGTGGTGGTCTCATTCTTAAACCTGCCGGTTTATATTGAAGATGATGTGCTAATAGAAAAGTCGGAGACATGGGACATTAAAATTTGCTTGGCAATAAAGAGGAGATACTGTCCAGGAACGCGGGTAGCAGATGGAACCCGTTATGTAAAGGTGCAGTTCTCAGAGGGGGTGAAGTTATTGCCGTATAGCATGAAATTCAAGACAATGGAAGGAGTGCAGTACTTCTGGGTACTGCATGATAACCAGGTTGAAGGTTTGTTATTATTGTCTTGGACACGACCATCTTGTAAGAAGCTGTCCAGACTTGTACTGTTATAACTGCGGCAAGTCTGGACACATCGCTCGGAGCTGCAAGGCGGAGAGCTGTGGGGTGTGTCTCAAAGGCCCCACCCGCTGTGAGTGTGAGACAGAAGGAAGTCCCTTGAGTGACGAGGAGATGGGAGAAGGAGCAGGAGGTGTGAGTGGAGCGGACGGATGAGCAGTGCAGGCGGAGGACACAGCTGGTGAATGGAGGAGAAAAGAGCGCAGGAAAAGTCAGAAAATTGCAGCGCAGAGAACATGATGGAGATGGCAGAAAACACACCAAGTCCGTTGGAAAAGGACAAAGATAGCAGAGGGCAGCACGGGTCGAGGGCAGAGTCGAGTCATACTGCGGCTCGGCTCTCCCTAAAGAATCTGGTGTTCACGGGGTGAGAGGGGGCGGGAGTGGGGTGCGGGATAAGGGTAAGTACTCCAAAGAAAGACATCTCGGGGAGCAGGAGGGGGAAAGACAAGGAGAGGGTGCAAGAGGCAGGAGCCTTAAAGGGGCAGAAGGAGGGGAGTGGGGAAACAAAGACACCAGAAGGGAGCAAGATAGGTGCAGGTGCGCCATTGTCCCAGAGAGAGAAGAAACGGGGAGCAAGGCATCAGCGGTGGCGAAGGGAGTGGCACTGTTGGAGAAACCATGATAACAGGAAGACTCTCTAAGGGAGATTATGGCCGCGATCTTACCTGGGAGCGGGTCAACTGACTTGCGGGTTCCGATCCTGCCCCAACGACATCCGACGCACAGGCGCTATTTTGTGTCAATTGGCCTTGTTAAGCCCGCCCTGCGGGCTTGCCAGCCAATTAAGAGAAAGCCAGTGTCAGATGATGTCAGTTGATGATGCGTCATCTGCCAGTTTTCTTAAAGGGGACAAGCTAAATTTTGCTTGACAGCTGATTTTTCAGTGTTTGACAGCATTGAGGTCCTGCAAACACTGCCAATCACTGTACAAAGGTGAGCCCTTGCATCCAGGCTCTCCAGAGACTCTCTCCTTAGGATAAAACAGATGGCAGCTGCAGGTGAGGTTACAGAAGCAATCTGTCACTGGTGAGAGAGGTTCTCCCAATGAGCTGGGACTACGCAAACACTTCAAACCTTATTGCCTACCGAAATTTTTTCCCCAGCATTTCCTTACCTCTGAAACTCACCAGTGTACCATTGGATCCTTCACACCACTTCTGCAGCTGTCATCAATGAAGAAACATTACAGTAGACTCACAACACGCCACAATTACCTGGCGTGCTGTCCGGACGTCGGGAAGCCCGCAGTCGATCTGGCAAAATTGGAAAAAGCCTCTTAACTGCCTGTTAACTACCTGTTAACAAGCAGTTAAGTGGCTATAATCCTCTTCCCACCACTAGGAGTCGGGTCCCTGCGCAAATCGGGGACCCGACTCCTGGGAAGATTGATTGGAGGCGGGTTGGAAGCGGGTTCGGGACCCGCTGACAATCTTTTTGACTTTGCCAGCAGTCCCGCCTCCAAACCCGACCCCTGAGCGCCGGCAAAATCGCCCCCTTTGTATCTGACGGGGAGCAGGGACGGGAGGTTACAGAAGAGCTCGAGAGTGAAGAGTCAGAGGGGGACAGAGACATGGAAGTGCGGGGTGGGATGGCATCATGGGAAAGGTTAGTGAGGGGCAGAAGGAGGGAGAAGGGGCAGCTCCTCAGCCCAAACCTGATGGAAGGAATGTAAGGGATTCTGACCCTGCGTGTCTCGCAGCCTGTGAGATTCACGCGGCTCTGTGCAGCCTGTATGTCAGTGCGGGTCTAGGCCTCGTTGCCTGTTCTGGTCTCCAGCCAGTCTGGGAACACTAGACACACCTGTGAGTGGTTCGAATCACTCTCCCTTACGGTTCTAGACACTGGACTTAGATGCGAGAGCAGTAATGGAGATGAAACTCATGTAGACTCGGTTTGAATGGTACGAAATGGAAAATCTTTATTGCATGATACTTAAGATTATGAAATACATGTCATAAGCACAGATTAATGACAGTACAATCTTACAAACAGTTATATAGTCGATCTTAGGGAAACGAGGAACGAACGGCACAAAGTAAATAGGGGCACACATTACAAATATCCTTAATCCTTAAACCCTCCCCTATCAATATCTATCCTAAACTAGATTCGTAGGATCTCGAGACTCATGCTCACCACTCGTGATAACTCGGAGAAATTCCGAATAGCTGATCGGATGTTTTTCACCGCAGCACCCACGTGTCGGTCAGGAGATCTCCTGGTCCCACTTGTTTACTTGCTTCTGCTGCTCCGGCTAGCAGGCTGGAACGTCTGCTGTGATGAAGACCTGTGTTGGTTGGTTTAACAGGTACTTTTCGAGCACAGTTGTCGATATCATCGATACGATATGTTTCTTTGCAAGTTCGAAGAAGTCTTCCTGGCAAGGAAAACTTGGCTAATCGACCTACAGGCGCGGTCGGGATTTACTGACCGTGGCGATGGATATGGTCTTCCTCTCTTCTCATCTCATCTCATCTCATCTCATCTCATCTCATCTCGGGCCTTTGGTTCCGCTGCCAGTTACCAACATAGGTCTTCGTTACGCGACACGAGGTAGATCCGAACGGATCAGAAAGTTCAACAGTCTTTTCAGAAGAGGCAACAGGCAAGCAGAAGCGAGCCCAACTACGAGTACACAGGAGCAGCCACGAGGTTACGAAAACAAGAGCACAGGAGCAGCCACGATGATAAGAGCAGCAAGAGAAAGATGGACGGTTTGGAGCCTGCAATTATAGTGCAAAATCTTCCGTTTCCCGCCCAACTATAATGTCCATTCTTTTGTTTAGGGTCTGGCGCTCAAATGTCTTGTATGGGTGATCTCCGTTCTTAATGGGTTTCGGGGCTACTCGTAAATGTCTGAGTACCTGTTAATATTTCTCCCATTGTTAAATCGGTCGGTGTTCTCCCTGGAGGGGTTTGGGGCTTCCAAGTGTCCTGTATAACTACCTGCTAACGGCTCTCTCATCGTAGAGTCGTTGGGATTTTACATATTAATGTCTTTTGGATGGGCCCTTGATTACTCGGTACAATGGCTTTCCTTTGTACCTGGGAGACCGATTTCAGTATCTATGTGTATACTGCAAACCCATAATGTCTCGTGTATTATCTTCACTGTGCTGAATCTTAATCGATCTTGCACAAATGTTTATTGGAACGCCATCTTGTCTGCCTGTTGAAAAGTCTAGAATGTTCTGTCACGAGGTGCGGCGGCCATTTTACAGGCTGCTTGTGTCCACTTTAAACCTGCCAGCATTCTGCTGAAATAAAAGCTGTTTGAACGAAACTCTGTGTTTTCTCCTTATTAATAAAATCGCGATATATTGCGAATTCTACAGTCCCTCCTGTTGATGCGAATAACTCCGCTTATCGTATCAAAAATCATAGTGGTGAGCAATATTATCTCGATTTCTCTCCGAATCCAGTAAATTAATCCCATAATTTTAACCTAGCTAGGGTCTCTGTGTCGTCCTCATTTCCCAAGAAAATTACATTTTATATCACCGTAGGCATTATTTGCCCTTAAACTTACACCACTTGTTTTCCTTCCCGGCGTAACCAGGCCGATGCCTCTCGTATCACCTGTATATTCATCTTTTATTCAGGGAAAGGAAAAACAAAACCCAAAACCAAACAATCATTTTTAACTGTAACACCATCACCAAAATAATCAACACCAACTCTTAAAACATGTCGAGTTCCCAACGTATTTACAATCTCTGAAAATCATCATCGAGTACAAACTTCCGCGGCGCACGTGGCGAGCGGGAGTGACGCCATTTTCCGATCACACGGTGCTTTCATCGTGCACGCGCACGTAACGTTCTCGCCACTCTCCCGTGTTTTCATGCTTGGTGAGGCGCTTGTCTCTTTTACAATGTACGACCAATAGGTACACTACAATGAAAACTTGGCATACGACTAAAATGTGGGAGGCTATTCTGATCCATGAAGGCACTTCAATATTGGTGAACAGATTCCACCACGGTGGAACTACTATATCCAAAATGTCTGTTCCTATTTCGACAGTTTTCTGTTCTAATGTGTAAAAGTGTTTCTGTGACACCGCGACGGCTTTTAAAAGCTTGGTGAGGTGTTCAGGGAGAGGGGGAATGAGGTATCCAAAATGCGCGACGAATCGCTGCAAGTCGGTGAAATTCTCTTTTACTGTGAGATGAACAGTGGATGGTTCAGGGATTGGGATAATTCGCTGTTGTGCTACTTGAACTTCCGCCCTGGGTTTAAAACAGAAACTGCTGTCACTCACCGGACACCGGCTACGGTTTCCATGCTGGTAGTGTTGCGCTGCAGTGGTAACACAATATGTTCCACCCCCGATGTATGCTACCTGCGGAGGCACATGATCTTGTGCCATTGCCTCCATGGTGCAATTCATGGACTTGGCGCCAGTCGTTCTGAACCCGCACTGTGGTGTTAAAAAGGCATTCAAGTGCTGGGGGCACAGTATTATGTGTGCTCCCCTGCCACGACAACCAGAGAGATCTGTACCTGTCATCGTTTGCTCCCAGCGGATGACGTAAGGTGGAACCGCTGCATAACGAATGTGGGCTCCCCCCTGAATGACACCAATGTTCTCTACCCGATATACCGGGGCGGGCTTTGCTGTGTCGCCCAAAACCGGCATGCGTAATACTATTCCCATAATAGTATGGTTTGAACGTCCGCAGTCCACGGGGACTGGGTAAGCTTCTGAAGCTAGCCTGAGCTGGCACGGACTTAATGCGTTCTGAAAAGGGTGGAGCGCCCGCAGGTGTTTGTTACTTATCCAGGACGGAACCAAACCTTGTTTTAAATCCTCCAAATTACTGCGGCCCTCGCCCAGTAACCACGCCCCGTAAAGCACGCACACCTCGTTCTGCGCAGCTTGATCGGATGCATTCCGATCTTCCCTAATCAGGGCATTTACCGTCTTTGCATGTTTCTCCAACTCTGCTATAATTTCCTTTAAATGGAGAGTCATGGCTTGGTCCTCGTGTAGACCCGACCCTACCACTTTATTCTCATCTGTTAGAATGTCCTTTAATTGTGTCTTTAAACCATTAATCTGGGTCTGCAGCTCCACACTGTCTAGAGCGTTGACCACAGATGTACCCGTGTTAAAAGCAGTGAACGCATCGTTCACCAAACCCCTTCTTTGCCTCCCTGCTTGATTCAAAACTTCCTGTGGTGCGGTGTACAAACTTGTCTTATCAATTTCCGCGAAATCGAATTCGTAAAATTGTCTGAACATCTTGGTCAACAGGACCTGATACAACTGTTCCGTCTTTTTGGGGCACCACTCTGGTAACCGCACCTCGGTGAGATTTAAAATCACCGAGGCCACCGCGTAATGTACCCCCTGAAATAGTATCTGGTCTGTGGGGACCAGTACCAAACCATTCCCGGGTCCCTTACTAGTTTTAGGGCACCCTTCTTCCTCAGCTAGAACCACCGGAATCGTGGGCGGGGCTTTGCGTGGGCGCGTAATGAGCTCAGTGGCATTTACTGGGATCGGGGAGAATGGGGCTCCGCACCCCCTGGTGCTCGCATCCCACCTCATCCCCTGTCCGTTATCCTGCCATTGATTAATGAAAAATATGGAGATGCCTTTGGGGCAAACGTACTTTGACCCCCACATACATACATAAATTCCCTCATCCGGTTCCCACCATTTGTCCCAACAGACTTTCACTTGTCCGTCTGTCCCCGTAATTGTCCGATGGGTATTATTACCCAGTCGTTCCCACTCGACCGAAGAGTTCCTCATAGTGTTGCTCAGCTTTCGCAGCCACCACCATCGGCTCAATGGGACCTTCCCACTACAAGTCAAACAAATCCGTTTGCCGACGGTGACGCTGATCCTGGGTGCGATGATCCTTACTTTGGGGCACAGTAAAGAAGTCTCTTTGTAGGCAAACCCCGATGTGCTGGAATACTCCGTTGAGTTCGTTCCCAGCCATCCTGGCCACCTTCCCTTGTGGAAATAGGTGCTGGTCTCCTCTGCCTCCCGTCTTCCGGTCCCATCCACCGCGATGGGGGCCGTGTCCCCGGAACATCCAAACACCACGACATCCTTGGTGCGGCCTCGATAGGCCAATCCACATCCGATTGCCACGAGCAATACTAGAATTCGTTCCATCCTTCCTTGGTTCCTGTGATCAGATAGAATGAGGTAGCCAGCCTCGCAAGAGTCTCTGGCTTTTGTGAAGGGTGAGCGGGTCCCCTGACCTCGCCTCACGTAAACTTCCACGTTTGCTGTATAAACTTTTCACTAAACCTATCTTTAAAACTCCCATCATTTTATCGTTTTCTGTTTAAAACACTACAAACTTAACCTTATTAAAACTATAAACTTAACCTTGAACTATTAACTTAAAACTTAACCTTGAACTATAAACTTAAAACTTAGAACTATAACTATACAGTGCCGCCCGTTCTCAGGGCGGCCCCTTTAAATTCTGAGAAGGCTGCTGCGAGCTCTTCCCGACGGTGGGAGGGCACTGACCCTTCCCTCTGATCTGCCGCAGCCTGTTGCTGCGCTGACCCTTCCCTCTGATCTGCCGCAGCCTGTTACTGCTGCGATGTGGCCGGTCTGTATCTGGGTTATCTTAACCTTAAATTTTCGCCTTGGGGCAGTCTGGGGACATGACCACATCCTCCTGGGCTGGGGTTCTCTACCTGACCTACGGGGAGTTGCTATGGGCGGGGGTTCCGTGACGGACGGACCGGGTTCCGAGACTTCCATCGGGATGACCTGGGGTTCCATCACAGTCGCTGGCTCCGCCTCCGCTGACTCCGCCTCCCTAACCTCGGGGCTGGCAGTTCGTGGCTCCGCCCTGCTTGGCCCAGCAGGCGGCCCTTCACTCGTGATCTCTGCCTCCCCTGAGGACTGGACGTTCAAAGCGGGCGGCCACATCTCTGGGAGCCACACCGGTACTCTCTGTGCTCCCATAGCGGCTGGCCCTGCCTCCTCTAGCTCCTCCCTCCTGTCTTCGGGACCTGCAGCTTGGGTGTCCACCCTGTGTTGATCTCTACCTACAGCCCCCATTCCCTCCAGACCGTTCCTCAGAAACCACCCGTCATCATCACTATTCTCATCTGCACTATCCTCATCTGACCAGGGTGCCCTGAATTCTTCCTCATCTAACCCCCAATTCCAGAAAAACGCTGCATGATCGTCCGGGATGTCCCTTCCCCTGATGCAAGCTGCTATGCCTGCCTGTGTGCCTTGTGGTCCTACCTGGGGCTGTGCTTTCCCGTTGGCGGGATTTACCCCTGTAGTTTTCCCTTGCGCACCTGGCTGGTACAGTTTGCATTGGTTTATGTGGAACCACTTAGTGCGCCGTGGTACTTTTACGGCGTAAACCATGGGACTCGCCTTGTCTACAATGTTGTAGGGTCCCATATACAGTGGTTCCAGACTCCCTACTCTGGCATAGTTTCTGACCATGACCTGGTCTCCCACTTCCCACTCCCGCGTTTTGCGGGGTTCCAGCAACAAGCGATTGCCCTGATGCTGCCTTCCCATGTTCCCAGCCGCCTGCTCATAAACTTGCTTCAGGCGCTCCAAGAGAGTCTGGGCGAACTTGTCCCTGCTTATCTCTTGGAGCTGACCCTCAGTGAGCACCGGGGCTAGCACATGGGTGGGGGTTCGCATGAGCCTGCCGGTCATTACCTCGTGCGGGGAGTACCCCGTACTTTTTGACTGACTGGCCCGGACCCCCATGAGGACTAAAGGCAGAACTTCCGCCCATTTTTGGGGCGAGTTCCTAGTCTCTTTCCTCAATTTCTCCTTCAGGGTCCGGTTCATACGTTCAACAATCCCGGATGACTGGGGATTGTGTGCTACGTGCCACTTCCCTTCAATGCCCAAAAGCATGAGGGTGGTCTGCATCACCTGGCCGGTGAAATGACTCCCTTGGTCTGACTCCACAAAACGGGGGAGTCCCCACCGCGAGAACACTTCCCGGACCAAGATTTTTGCTGTACCTAGTGCCGTAGCTGTTCGACAAGGGAAGGCTTCCACCCACTTGGAAAACACATCCACCAGGACGAGGCAGTACTTATAACCTCCCTGGGTGGTGGGCAGGGGTCCTATATAGTCGATCTGTATCGACTGCCATGGTCCCTCTACCCTTCTTACGTGTCCCATGGGCACCTTCCTTTTCTGGGGGTCTGGGTTGTTTGCAGCGCACACAAGACAGTTTGCACAGAACTCGCGGACTTGTTCCCTGAGCCCTGGCCACCATCCCGCTTGCTCTACCCGTTGCCAGGTAACCTCGGGCCCGGGGTGCCCTGCCCCTGGTCCCTCGTGAGCCAACTGGAGGAATTCCCTCCTGTGCTGCTGTGGCACAACCCACTGCTCCTCGCGGAACAGCATGCCTTCCTTAACTGAGAGGGTTGCCGTACTGTACGGACCTTCTACCTGTCTCCCCTCAGCAATCGTTTTTAGGACTGCTTTTAGGGCGGGATCCTGGGCTTGGACGGTCTTAAGGTCTAGGGGCAATGCTACCCTGGTGTTCCCGGGATTCCCGTCCCCGCCTCGGACCGCTGCTATGGGTCCGGCCCTATAGGGGTTCCAGAAAGTGCCGTCGCGGGCACCTTCCCTGGCTAGCGCATCCGCCTGCCGGTTGCCTTCCCCACGGGGCTCTGTGGAGGAGTGAGCTTTCACCTTATGGATGAAAATCTCTCCTTCCTCCCCTACTGCTGCTGCTAAGATCTTTTCCAGCAAGGGCTTCACCGTTAAAGGTCGCCCGTCCGCGGAGGTGTATCCGCGGCGGGACCAAATGGCCAGGTATTCCGTACACGAATTGCAGGTGAACATACTGTCCGAGCAAATCGTGTATGGGGTTGGGAAAATGTCTGGGTGGGTCACAACGTACACCACGGCAGACAGCTCAGCTTGCTGCGCGCTCATGGTGCTAGGGAGCTTGATCGCCAGGGCAAGGTCTGCCGCAGGGTCATAAACTCCACACCCTGTGAGTCGCTCGCCAGCAGATACTGTGCTAGACCCATCAACATAAATCTCGCGCCCATTGGGATGTATCCCGGCCCGTAAACCTATGTTGACGTCCCACACCCCTTCCACCGAACACCGGTGGGCTGTACCGGGGTATACCAAATTGGCCGCAAGCCTGGGCTCGCAAAGACCTTTTACTCTAAGATCCAACTGGGAGAGAAGAAGGGTCCAACGCGCAATGCGCGCGCTGCTTACGGTCCCGTCTTTAATCCTCCCATCCAGAAGCATCTTAGTTGGTGTGTGATGTGTGAGGAGAGTGATGGGAGAGAGCCCTGTGAAGATCGCTGATCTTTTCACAGCCCAATGCGTGGCTAAAAGGTGCCTTTCGCAATTGGAGAAACTTCTCTCCACATCCGTTAACACCCTGGATGAATAGACAACCGGCCTCAGCTTGCCGTGACGCTCTTGGAGCAGCACGGCGCTTAAGCTGTCTCCGCTGGCAGCTACCTCCAGGAAAAACTCCCTCCCCCCATCTATGGCCCCTAAGGCTGGCGCGGTCTGCAGATCCCTTTTTAACTTCTCGAAGGCTGCTTGGCAGCCCTCGTCCCAAAACCACTCCACCCCCTTATGGAGGAGTCGGAGGAGCGGCGCTGCTGTGGCCGCATAATCTTCGATAAAATCCCTGCAGTAACCGGTCAGTCCCAAGAAGGACCTCACACCCCTTACGTTGTTGGGAATCGGTAATTCTTGCACCGACTCCCTCCTTGCTTTGTCTATGGCTCTTTCCCCAGCGCGTATGGTCAGTCCCAGGAATTTTACTTCCCGCTGACCGATACGTGCTTTCTTAGGATTTATTTTAAAACCCTTTCTCGCTAGCAGCTCCAATAACTCGTCCAGTAGTGGTCCATGCTCCTCCCTTGAGTCCGTAAATAGGAGCAAATCATCCACATACTGCACTATCTGATTGGGCTGACTAAACTCCTTTAAACTTCCTGCCATACACTGATGAAAAATACTGGGGCTATTGTGGAAACCCTGTGGCAGACAGTTCCACGTGTACTGTTGCCCTTTGAAAGTAAAGGCAAACTTGTACTGGTCCTCTCGCCGCAGCGGGATGGACCAAAAACCGTTCGAGATATCCAGCACCGTGAACGTGGTCGCGGACGCTGGGATGCTCCCTATTAGGTCAGCAACTGCTGCTACTGTGGGCGCGCAGGCGGGAATGTTACTGTTAAGGACTCTGTAGTCCACCGTGGCTCTCCACGAATTATCCGGCTTCCTAACCGGCCATAATGGGGAGTTCACGTGTGTGGCTATCGGCCTCAACACGCCCTGCTGCACCAAGGAGGACATTGCTGTCTCCATATCGGGTTCTGCTTCTTTGGGGAAGTTATACTGCTTTTGGGGTCGGGTCATGGGGTCCCCATCTATGCTGACCTCAAACCCGACCACTCTCCCACAATCGTGCTTGTGGGTTGCAAACGCGTGCATATTATCTGACACGTACGTTTGCATGTCCGTTGGGACATCTGCGACCATAAGCCTGAGGTCGTAGCCTCCGGATGGCTGTACGGTACACAGGACCCCTGTTTCTTCCTCCCCCGGAATCACTATTACCTCGCCTTTTTCACCTTTAGCCCCCCAGAGACAGTGATTTCTGAGGTCCACGAGGATCCCGTGTCCCGCTAGGAGATCGGACCCGAGAATACCTCTTCCACCCCCCTTTTGCCATGCCATCAGTATACACTTCCACTTAAGGCGAAGTGTTCCTAAACGAATGGATAGCGGAAGGGAAAACGTGCCAGCCTGTTCTTTTCCTGTGAACCCTGCTAACGTGAATGGGACCTTGGTAGATAGCGGCGAGTCAAAAGGGTTATCAGTATGGATTATGGTGCAAGAAGCTCCCGTGTCCAACAAATAACTACCCTTCTGTTTCTCTACCTCCATCTCCACCACAGGTCGCCTCCACGCATCATAGCTAAGCGGACACAGGTAGACGGGCTGCGCCGGTTCTAGTCATGGGGTACTATTAGACGGTCCTGCGGCACCTACGGGGCCGGTTGCGACCGCCACCTGTCCACGCGCATTCAAGACCAGCTTGCGCATGGCTCCTAACACTGCTTCGAGGTCGTCCGGAGGGGTGGGTGCACTAGCTTCCCTAGCCGGGACAGGCGCCTGGGCTCGGACCGCGGGATTTTTATCCTTGGAATCCTTCCAAGGGTTCCTGCAATGCTTGCGCCAGTGCCCTGTCTTCCCACACCCGTAACAAGCATTACTTGCCTGTGGGGCGCGATTACCCTCCTGATGCCACTCTCTTTGATACGGGGCTGCGGGTCGTACCTCATGTACTCTTCCCTTAAGGGGACGTGTTGCCATACCCCTTATATTGCGATAACCTAACGTGAGTCGATTCAAGACCGACTCTTCCGTAATGTTGGGGTCATTGGGATCAAACCATGCTTTTGCCTGCTCTCTGACGGCTGGTAAACTGTTGGCTATTATGCACCTAAGCCAATGAGTTAAAGCGGTGCCTTCCACATCTTCGCGCTCGGGCGCACCTAGGCAGCTGCGCTCATATACTGGCCACAGCCTGTCGGCAAAAACCTTCGGGGGTTCTCCCTCCATCTGCACTGTCTGTCCCACTCTAGCAAACGGACCTTCGTCGTTCGCCCCCAACACTTCTAGGACCTCATTCTTTAATTCCTCATAACTCTTGGTTCCCCTCTTGCTCTCGCCTGAGAGACACTGAAGGACCGAGCTGTCTAATGAGAACAGCAGCATTTTTGCTGTCTCCCCATCATCGCAGCCGTTAATGGCTGCGGCTTGCTCAACTTCTCTGAAATGTACGGAAGGGTCGTCTGCCTCGGTCAGCTTCCGTACGTGATTTATCATAGCTCTCAGCTGATGTGAACTGTGAGGCAACACCAACTGTCCGAGGAGATCCCCCGGTTCTTCCCCACCGTTTCTGCTTGGGCCCCTTTTAATACCCGTTACTGGATACAACGATCCCTTTCCTACTTCTTTTTCAATGGGCTCTTTTGTTTCTTCCATTGCTTCCTCCCTAACCCAGGTTTCTGAATAGCTGGGTGGCGCGGAGGGCGCAGTGGCTACTACTTCTTCTGCTTTACTTGGTGGGGATTTTCTAAATCTCTCATTTACTAGCGGCTGGTGTGCCGACGGATTGATAAGGCACACCATGCCGTTCGCATTGTTCACGGCCTTTTTGAGGTGCTCTATCTCCCTTTGGCAGGCGCTATGATCGGCTCCCTGAAACTTATCCTCAAGGGCCAACTTATATGCCGCCCTAACCCCCGTTAAGCTCTCTTCTTGAGTTCTTATCTGGGCAGCTTGGCGGTTACATCTTTCCTTTAACCTGCTTTCATTCAACTTCGCCTCAGTGACCTGGCACTCGAGATAATCTATCCTTGTTTTAAGGTGACTGGAGACTTCCTGGCTTTCTTGGTTCAACTCATTTAAATTCTTAATGAGCACCTCTCCTCCAGAAACCTTCTCATCCATTTCTCCCTCTAAATGACTGATTCGAGCTACTAGCGCTGTAATGGTCTGGTTTGAAATCTGAACCTGCCTTTTGTAACACATAAGCCAGACTGCTTTCTCAAGTGTCTTTCTATGTTCTTTACTATCTGTCCACCTTTCAGCTGCCTCTAGTGGGCTTTTATCCGCTAACAATTCACTTATCCATTTCTTAGTTAGATTAACCTTTCCAAACACATAATCCGCTATCTTTTCCTGCATAACATTTCGTACAGTCATTCCAAAATCTAACACACTACCCTCTCGCTGCCAGTGTCCTGCCGCGGTCGCCATTTTCTGTAAGGGATTCTGACCCTGCGTGTCTCGCAGCCTGTGAGATTCACGCGGCTCTGTGCAGCCTGTATGTCAGTGCGGGTCTAGGCCTCGTTGCCTGTTCTGGTCTCCAGCCAGTCTGGGAACACTAGACACACCTGTGAGTGGTTCGAATCACTCTCCCTTACGGTTCTAGACACTGGACTTAGATGCGAGAGCAGTAATGGAGATGAAACTCATGTAGACTCGGTTTGAATGGTACGAAATGGAAAATCTTTATTGCATGATACTTAAGATTATGAAATACATGTCATAAGCACAGATTAATGACAGTACAATCTTACAAACAGTTATATAGTCGATCTTAGGGAAACGAGGAACGAACGGCACAAAGTAAATAGGGGCACACATTACAAATATCCTTAATCCTTAAACCCTCCCCTATCAATATCTATCCTAAACTAGATTCGTAGGATCTCGAGACTCATGCTCACCACTCGTGATAACTCGGAGAAATTCCGAATAGCTGATCGGATGTTTTTCACCGCAGCACCCACGTGTCGGTCAGGAGATCTCCTGGTCCCACTTGTTTACTTGCTTCTGCTGCTCCGGCTAGCAGGCTGGAACGTCTGCTGTGATGAAGACCTGTGTTGGTTGGTTTAACAGGTACTTTTCGAGCACAGTTGTCGATATCATCGATACGATATGTTTCTTTGCAAGTTCGAAGAAGTCTTCCTGGCAAGGAAAACTTGGCTAATCGACCTACAGGCGCGGTCGGGATTTACTGACCGTGGCGATGGATATGGTCTTCCTCTCTTCTCATCTCATCTCATCTCATCTCATCTCATCTCGGGCCTTTGGTTCCGCTGCCAGTTACCAACATAGGTCTTCGTTACGCGACACGAGGTAGATCCGAACGGATCAGAAAGTTCAACAGTCTTTTCAGAAGAGGCAACAGGCAAGCAGAAGCGAGCCCAACTACGAGTACACAGGAGCAGCCACGAGGTTACGAAAACAAGAGCACAGGAGCAGCCACGATGATAAGAGCAGCAAGAGAAAGATGGACGGTTTGGAGCCTGCAATTATAGTGCAAAATCTTCCGTTTCCCGCCCAACTATAATGTCCATTCTTTTGTTTAGGGTCTGGCGCTCAAATGTCTTGTATGGGTGATCTCCGTTCTTAATGGGTTTCGGGGCTACTCGTAAATGTCTGAGTACCTGTTAATATTTCTCCCATTGTTAAATCGGTCGGTGTTCTCCCTGGAGGGGTTTGGGGCTTCCAAGTGTCCTGTATAACTACCTGCTAACGGCTCTCTCATCGTAGAGTCGTTGGGATTTTACATATTAATGTCTTTTGGATGGGCCCTTGATTACTCGGTACAATGGCTTTCCTTTGTACCTGGGAGACCGATTTCAGTATCTATGTGTATACTGCAAACCCATAATGTCTCGTGTATTATCTTCACTGTGCTGAATCTTAATCGATCTTGCACAAATGTTTATTGGAACGCCATCTTGTCTGCCTGTTGAAAAGTCTAGAATGTTCTGTCACGAGGTGCGGCGGCCATTTTACAGGCTGCTTGTGTCCACTTTAAACCTGCCAGCATTCTGCTGAAATAAAAGCTGTTTGAACGAAACTCTGTGTTTTCTCCTTATTAATAAAATCGCGATATATTGCGAATTCTACAGGAAGAGGCTGAAACTGCAGGGAAGGTTCAAACAAGAGGTGAAAAAGAGCTGGAGGCTGCAGGAGAAAGCAACAGCTGCCCGAAAAGTTGGGAAGGAGCATGAGAGGAGGGAAGGGGGGATGGGGGGATTATCAGGCACACTTCCCTTATTTGGAGCCATGATTACTGATCAATTTTTAAAGTACATTAGATTAGTATATGTTATGGGAGACAAATTAAACTTCAGGTTTTGATGCTAATATGTGGTGGAGGAATGGCTGTGCAGAGCGGCGGAATGGATTTGTATGATACAGTGGAATGGTCACGATGTTGTAAATGTTTTTAATGTTCAATAAATAATATATATTTAAAAAAGTGGGTAGCACCTTCGCCTCTATGTCAGAATGTTGTGGGTTCAAATCCCACTCCAGAAACTTGAGCACAAAAATCTAGGCTGACACTCCAGTGCAGTACTGAGGGAGTGCTGTACTATTGGAGATGCTGTCCTTCAGATGAAATATTAAACCGAATCCCTGTCTGCTCAGGTAGATGTAAAACATCCCATGGCAATATTTGGAAGAAGAGCAGGGGAGTTATCCCCAGTGTCCTGGCCAATATTTACCCCTCAACCAACATCACTAAACAGATTATCTGGTCATTATCATATTGCTGTTTGTGGGATCTTTCTGTGCGCAAATTGGCTGCCACGTTTCCTACCTTACAATAGTGAGTACACTTCAAAAAAAGTACCTCATTGGCTGTAAAGTACTTTGGGACGTCCAGTGGTCGTGAAAGGTGCTATATAAATGCAAGTCTTTCTTTCTTTACCGTGTTTTCACTATCTCTCTGACCCCAAACGATCAGTCCTCAGCAAAGGTCCCAGCTTCATCCCTTACGCCCCCACCTCAATGAATTTTGAGCGCAAGATGATGCTGAGCTCTTCTTCCGTCGCCTTTGCCTCCATGCCCACTTCTTTGGCCAGGAGTCTTCCCCTCGCACAGCGGACATTTTCTCCCATCTTCAGAATTCTTGTTCCACCTGGATCCCTCCCTCTGGCCTCTTACCCTCTCTTGATCTTTTCATTGGGAACTTTCAGCATGACTTCGGCCATCTCAATTTCTCTACGCCCCTCACTCACTCTAATGTACCTCCCTCTGAACTTCCAGCACTCCGTTCTCTCAGGTCCAACCCTGACATTGTCATTAAACCTACTGACAAGGGCTGTGGTTTGGTGAACAGACCTCCACTTTACGAAGGCTGAACGCCAACTCTCCAACATCTCCTCCAACATCCCCCTTGACCACGATCCCACCACCGAGCATCAAGCCATCATTTTCCAGACCGTCACAGACCTCATCTCCTCTGTAGATCATTCCCCCATAGCCTCCAACCTCATAGTCCCCCAAACCTGCACAGCCCGCTTCTACCTTCTTCCCAAGATCCACAAACAGGACTGCCCTAGTGGATCCATCGTTTCAGCCTGATATTACTCCACAGAATAGGATAGTTTTTACTATCTCGACTCTATTTTTTCTCCCCTTGTCCAGTTGCTTCCGACCTATATCCGCGACTCTTCCGACGCCCTCTGCCACTTGAACAGTTTCCAGTTTTCTGGCCTTAACCATCTCCTTTTCACCATAGATTTCCAGTCCTTCTACACCTCCAGCCCCCACCAGGACGGCCTGTGGACGCTCCGCTTCTTCTTGAACAGAGGCCTAACTAGTCCCCATCCACCACCACCCTCCTCTGCCTGGCTGAACTTGTTCTTACATTGAACAACTTCTCCCTTGACTCCTCTCACTTTCTCCAAATACAAGGTGACCCTATGGGAATCCATATGGATCCTAACTATGCCAGCCTTTTCGTGGGATACGTGGAACATTCTTTGTTGCAGTCCTACTCAGGTCTCCACAATCACTTCTTTGTCTGGTACATTGACGACTGTGTCGGTGCTGCTACCTGCTCTCGCCCCGAACTGAAAAATGTCATCAACTTTGATTCTAATTTCCACCCTCCTTTGCCTTCACATGGTCCCTCTCCGACTCTTCCCTTCCTTTCCTCGACTTCTCTATCTCCATTTCTGGGAATAGCCTGTCAACCAATAACTACTATAAGCCACAGCTACCATGATTACACTTCCTCCCACCCCGCTTCCTGTAAGGACTCTATTCCATTCTCCCAGCTTCTCCATCTCTGTCGCATCTGTTCTGACGAAGCCACCTTCCACACCAGTACTTCCAATATGTTTTTCTTTTTCCTCAACTGAGGATTCCCCTCCACTGTTATTGACAGGGCCCTCGACCATGTCCGTCCCATTTCCCGCACTTCTGCCCTCCCACCTCCCACTCCCTCCTAGAACCATGATAGGGTCCCCCTTGTCCTCACCTTCCACCTCACCAACCTCCAGATTCAACGGATCATCCTCCGCCATTTCTGCGTCCTCCAGCATGAAGCCACCATCAAACACATCTACTCCTCCCTTCACCTTTCAGCATTCTGAAGGGACCATTCCCTCTGCGACACCCTGGTCCACTCTTCCATCACCCTCAACCCCCATTCCCCTTACCATGGCACCTTCCCTTTAACCTCCTCCCTTCCCACTATCCAGGGCCCCACCCACTCCTGCCAGGTGAAACAGCGATTTACTTGTACTTCCTTCAATTTAGTATACTGTATTTGCTGCTCACGATGCGGTCTCCTCTATACTGGGGAGACCAAGCGCAGATTGGGCAATTGCTTTGCTAAACACCTCCGTTCAATCCGCAAGCGTGACAATGAGCTTCCGGTCGCTTGCAATTTTAATTCTCCATCCCGCTCCCACTCTGATCTCTCTGTCCTCCGTCTCCTACACTGTTCCAATGAAGCTCAACGGAAGCTCAAGGAACAGTACTTCGTCTTTCGATTAGGCACTTTACAACCTTCCAGACTCGGCATTGATTTCAATAATTTCAGATCATGATCACTGCTCCTATTTTTTTGGACAGCAGGTGCTGGTAATGGTTCTGCTGTTGCCATTTATACCTCCTCTAGACCTATCTTTTGTTTTTTTACCACTCCCTTTTGCCTTGCACCATCATCCCTTTTGTCATTTAATCTCTCCTGCTTTCTACCCTATTACAGACCTTCCCTTTTATTCTTTCCTCCCTTCCTCTCCCATTTCCCTGCTTAAAACCTATTGGGGGAAAAATTCAGTTGGTTGCGCCTCCCGTTAGCGCCTTAAGAGGGCGCTAATGGGGCGCAAAGCAGCTAGCGCCCGGGCGCAGCGATGTTTGCGCCGCTCGCGAACTTAACTAGACATTTTGCGGTGGCGCTAAACTTTATCGCCGCGATCTCCTGCGCCGGCAGATCATGACGTCACTCGAGTGCGCAATGCCCCGGTATCGCCCCGGAGCGGATATTGAGTGGCGCCCCCTGCCTTACTGCCTGACGCTAGCAACGACAGGTTGAGGGGAGCGTTCTGCAGTCATGAAGGGAAAGGGGGAGCGCTATTTAAAGGTGACCGCTTCCTGCCTTTTATTGTTGGTGCCATTTTTGAACTACGCATTCTGAGAGAGAGAGGGAGAGACTTCTGGAGAGATTCAACGTTGTGTGAAGGAGTTTTGCATACTGAGCAGCACTTTGCAGGTTCATTTTGATTTGCCATTCCTTGTATCGATTTAGCAGAGACTGTGGGGGCTGCACTCTGAGCTCTTTGCCTGGTACTCTCCATTGTTCTTTCCAGCACATTTGATGTGCAGGTCTCTCCAGGCCGAGATTCAAGGCTGCAATGAGCAGGATGTGGATGGAAAGCAAGATTAACCATCCCCTTTAAGAACTGGCCCGTGCCATTGTGTGTGTGTTCCATTGCTGACTGACATTACATGAGCTTCGCCAGCGCTCTGAGGTAGCGCCTCGCTCCTCGGCCTTTGCGCCTTAAGACAGGTGTGAAGCGCCTGATTTAGCGCTGCAATCACCTCCAGGGGTGATAAAAGTCAAGTTTGCAGTCGGTGGCGATAATTAGCGCCAGGCGCTAATTTTTGCGCCCGGACGATATTTGCGCCCCAAATGGGGCGCGACTGAATTTTTCCCCCATTACATCTCTAGCTTCTCCCACTTCTGATGAAAGGTCATTGACCTGAAACGTTAACTCTGTTTCTCTCTCCACAGATGCTGCCTGACCTGCTGAGTATTTCCAGCATTTTCTCTTTATATTTATTGCCCATCCTTAGTTGCCCTGAGAAGGTGGTGGTTCTTCTTGAACTGCTGTAGCGGTTTGATACAACTGATTGGCTCGGTCGGCTAATTCAGAGGGAAGTTAAGATTCAACCGTGTTGGTATGGGGCTGGAGTCAAATACAGGCCAGATTGGATAAGGATAGAAGGTTTCCTTCCCTAGAGGGCATTAGTGAACCAGTTGGGCTTTTGCAACAATCAAACAGTTTTGTGGTCACCAGCATTTTATTTCTAGATTTTTTTAAAAACTGAATTCAAATTCTCAAACTGCCATGGTGGGATTTGAACTTTTGTTCTCTGAATTATTAGTCCAGTAACATAACAAGTACACTACTGTACCCGGTATCTATAAGTACTGTGTGATCCTTTTAAATAGCACTGGTGAGGGGCCCTTCCCGCTGGTTAGTGCCACGTTGTGCTGTGTGAGATCAGCACATGGTGAGTGAAGTGTTGGGGTGATTGAAAATTGAATACAGGTCCTGCAAGAAGCGCAGGATCCTAATTTGCATGCATTATTCCTCACTTTGAATGTTGCCAGTGTGTGTTCCTGCCACCAGCACGACATCCTCTATCAATATGGCAGGCTTCCAGCTGGAAATGTGTGCATGCTTCCTGCCCGCCATATTGGGAACTTAATAGGCTGGTTAGTGCCAAAAAACGGCCACTATTCAGTTGCATTTATAGGCCCGAGATTGGCAAGGATAGGGGTGATAGGCAAGTGGGGCTGAAAGTGATGAGAACATGAATGAAGGTTTCCAATGGCAGTGTAAATGAGATAAGGGCCAAGGTGGGCAATGTGGAAGTGGAAATAGGTGGTCTGGATTTCGTTAGGATATAGGATTTCTAAGCTCATCTCAGGGCTAAACAAGACACCAAAGTTGTACTGTTAGACTGAGCCTGATCAACCAGTTGAGGAGGGGGATGGAATTGGGAGAGTTTCTGCTATCCCGAGTAATCAGCTGGCATTCATCTGCATTATCCTGTGCAGATGGTCACAGAGGAGCTGTACATTGATTGAGTGGAAGTCCTTGAGGTTCATGATGGCTCAACTATTATGGGTAGAAGCATTCAGAGTTACATGTGTGCAATGAATGACACTCCAGGCTTTGGCAATTCTTGCAATCTGGGCAAAACACAGGGCCCTATCGTGCTATTTCCAGTTTACCACTGGGCTAAGTGATGGAGCATTTTGCTCTGGCAAAGAACATGTCAGTCACCTGCTTTATGTGAGATAGATGTACATTGGCTGATGCTACTGCAGTGCCATGCTTGCTTTAGAGTTTGGTAAGAAACCTTGCAGGATGCTATGCAACTCCAACACTGCCTCCCTGGAGAAGCATAGCCTCCACACGCATTGCTCTTTTGACGTTCATAAATATCTGTCTCAGTGCTCATTTGAGAGAAAAGGGCAGGTAGCAGCAGGCCTTCTACTAACTGAGTTAATTAACCCTAATCCTTGCATTCCTCATCTTCTTGTCTTCCTTTAAATAAGCCAAGAGGGATTCCCACTGAGGCACCCATAATCCAAGGGGTTAGAAAGCTTTCAGAAGTCGGGTCACCAAAACATTTTCTACAAACCTCCTTCACACACAGAGTGCAGAAAACTGAAATTTATTCATGAGAACAAAAACCACCATTTAATGAGAGCTTGTACCTTTAGATTCTTTGGTGCTCAAACGGTAAGCCCTGTTATCTGTGGACACCCAAGTTATAGGAGTGTGAAGAGCAACAAGTGTAGACAGGTTATAAATGACCTTCCCATTTCCATATCATTATGAAGCTGCCACCCGTTTTGGACATGAGTTTCTGCTTCCCCACCAGAAACTTGAGTTGCACACAGAATGGCTAATCTCCATCCATTTACACATTCCATTGCACCACATTGGCGTCTATCTGAAGGATAGGGTTAACACAGAGTAATATCGGCCTCATTCAGTGCTGAGGCAGGTTGCTTGGCTAGCAACAAGGCAGCTTCTTAGAGGGAATATTTGCATTTTTGACGGCTATGCTATTTTATTTTTATTCGTTCATGGGATCTGGGCGTCGCTGGCTAGGCCAGCATTTATTACCCATCCCTAATTGCCCTTGAGAAGGTAGTGGTGAGCCGCCTTCTTGAACTGCGTGTGATGAAGGCACTCCCACAGTGCTGTTAGGGAGGGAGTTCCAGGACCCAGCGACTATGAAGGAACGGCGATATAATTCCAAATCAGGAAGGAGTGTGACTTGGAGGAGAACTTGGAGGTGGTGGTGTTCCCATGCGCCTGCTGCCTTTGTCCTTCTAGGTGGTAGAGGTCGCGGGTTTGGGAGGTGCTGTCGAAGAAGCCATGGCGAGTTGCTGCAGTGCATCTTGTAGATGGTATACACTGCAGCCCCAGTGAGCCTGTGGTGGAGGGAGTGAACATTTAAGGTGGTGGATGGGGTGCCAATCAATCGGGCTGCTTTGTCCTGGATGGATTTCAAGCTTCTTGAGTGTTTTTGGAGATGCACTCATCCAGGCAAGTGAAGACTATTCCATCACACTCCTGACTTGTGCCTTGCAGATGGTGGAAAAGCTTTGGGGAGTCAGGCGGTAAGACACTCGCCGTAGAATACCCAGCCTCTGACCCTGACCCGCTATTGTTGCCACAGTATTTATGTGGCTGGTCCAGTTAAGTTTCTGGTCAATGATGAACCCCAGAATATTGATGCTGGGGGATTTGGCGATAGTAATTGTAATATATGTGGGTAGAACAAATGAAGGACAGAGACACGGTGAGTTGCTAGTCAAGGTGCTTGTTTATTAGGCCAGAGCGAGCCGAGCATGCTCAGACTAAACCATGTGACAAACCATGTGATAATACATTACACTGCTTTCCTCTTAAAAAAAAGTACATATTTCCCTCAAATACAACAAAACTATGGTCCCACCTTTCCCAGCATTAAATGTACCACATAACAAAAACGCCTGGCGTTTTTTCGTTTAAATCAACAACAAATGCTACAAATGAACTACAAATCCAGTTTAATAGCAGGTTTACGGAGCCTTCCTGATCTCCTTACAAAAGGTTTTGGTGTTGAACCAATTTTCGGGCTGTTTTGTTCTGGTTCCGAACTCAAAAATGATCCTGTTTCTATCTCAGATTTGTTTGAACCTGGTACTTCAGTTTCTGAAGTCTGAGCAGAGTCAAACTCATGTATGTGTTCATCATCAAGTGGTTCAAGATCATGTCTTGGTTCATCTCTAGCAGAGATCCTTTGATCTACATGAACACTTCAATCTCCTCTTCATCAAGAGTTCTGCTGGGGTATATCCAGTTGTAGTGTGCGGAGTAGTTCTGTACTTCAGCAAGTAATCTACCATGTTTCTTCATGCTGAGTCCCAAACAACCCTGCAACACTTGCTTTTTGAGAGCTTCTTTCACTATTCTGACTGACCTTTTGGCTGCTCCGTTTGAAGCTGGATGATATGGTGGAACAAACGCGTGTTTGATACCATTCCATTTCATGAACTCTTGAAATCGAGCAGAACGGAACTGAGGGCCATTGTCAGAAACAAGCTCTTCAGGTAAGCCATGACAGGCAAAGATAGACCTCAACTCATCTATGGTACGTTCAGTTGTAGTATTTGAACCCGTGTTTCACTTCAATCCACTTTGAGTGACTATCTACAAGTACCAGAAAATAATCATTTGCTTTCTCACAGAAGTCTACATTTACTCTCTGAAAAGGTCTACTTGGCCATGACTAGGGTTGTAGTGGAGTTTTGAGTGGTTTGTTTCTGCAATTTTGGCAAACGCTGTATTTGCTGACAAGTGATTCAAGATCACTGTCCAATCCAGGCCAGTAAACAATTGATTTCATACTGACGATCCCTGGATGTTCAGTATGAAGTTCGGCCAGAATTCTATCTCTCAAAGAAGTAGGTACCGCCACTTTGTTTCCCCACTTGATACAACCTTGCTCACAAGACAATTCAGTATGACAGTTATGGAATGGTTTCAACCCTGTGTCCAGACACTGATCAGTCCATCCATTCAAGGTGTTTTCATACACTCTTTTCAGTACTGAGTCCTTTTGAGTCTCATCTGCAATTTCAGCTGCATTCACGGGAAAGTCTTTGTCAACTGCACCTAGCGTGAAACTAACACCTTTAATCCCAACACGAGTCCTCATGTGGCAACCAGGACAAGGCATCTGTGGTTGCGTTTTGCTTTGAAGTGCGATATTCAATCGTGTAGTCATATTGTGGCAACAACACTGCCCAACGTTGCATTCCTGATGTGGCCATTGCAGGGATGGCAGATTTGGGCTCGAATATTGCTAGGAGCATTTTGTGATCGGTTATCAAGGTAAACTTTCTGCCAATCAGGAACTGTTGGAATTTCTTGATTCCAAACACTATGGCGAGTGCTTCCTTTTCAATTTGCATGCAGTTTCTTTCGTTCTTTGTGAGGGTTTGCGATGCAAACACAATTGGTTTCTCTTGGCCATCATCCATTACGTGGCTTATGACAGCTCCCACACCATAGTTAGAAGCATCACACGCTAACTTAAGCTCACGCTCTGTGTCGTAGTGCACCAGTAGAGCATCGTTAGAGAGACTTCTCTTACAAGCGTCGTAAGCTTCCTGTTGCGTTTTTGTCCACTTTCACTGGACATCCTTCTTGAGGAGCTCGTGCAGTGGAGCTAACATGGTCGCTAACGCAGGTAAGAAACGTGTGTAGTACTGGACCATTCCAAGGAAAGATCTAAACTCAGACACGTTCTGTGGCTTTGGAGCATTGATGACAGCATCAACCTTTTCCTTAATTGGTTGCAAGCCATTTGCATTAACTTTCAGACCAAAGTACACAACCTCAGGCTGCACAAAAGCACATTTGCTCCTTTTCAATTTGACATTGTGGGAATTCAACCTCTGAAGCACTAAATCTAACACCTCTAGATTTTCTTCCTCGCTGCTTGTTGCGATCAGCACATCGTCTTGATTGCATAAGCAATTTAGAATTCCTTGCAAAATCTTATCCATTGTAGCCTGGAAGATTTTGGGGGAGGACTTTATACCATACGGCAGCTTGGTGTCTGAGTACAGTCCCTTGTGTGTGTTGATGGCGAGATACTATTGACTCTTTTTGTCAACATTCAGTTGAGCAACAGGTCAAGTTTAGAGAAAACCTTTGACCCAGAGAGTGCTGCATACAAACCTTGCAATATAGGTAACGGGTACTGCTCATTGTCAATTGCTTGGTTGATAGTAACTTTGTAGTCACCGCACAAGCGTACAGATTTGTCTGCTTTGGGCACTACCACAATCAGGGTAGCCCATTGACTTTTGTCAGTTTTTATTCGCACTCAGTTATGTCTCAGTTTCTCAAGCTCTTCCTCCACCTGATTTTTCAACGCATAGGGGACCGGCCTTGCCTTACAATAGACAGGCTTCCCGTTGGACTTGATGCGGATATGCGCGTCATACCTAGTGATGCCCTCATAACTGTCTGTGAACATGCTTTTATACTTGTTCAGCATTGTGTCGAGTCACTTCTTTGAAGCATCTACACTGAAGACGTTTTCCCAGTCTAGTTTTAACTTTCTCAACCAGTCTTTGCCCATGAGGGTTGGCCTGTTGTTGTAGCTCACTACAATAATAGGCAGCTTTACTGACTGGCCATTGTGCTGAGCTGTACATTCCATTTGTCCACATGTCTCTAGGCGGGTGACTGTCTGTGTGGAGTTTGCACATTCTCCCCGTGTCTGCGTGGGTTTCCTCCGGGTGCTCCGGTTTCCTCCCACAGTCCAAAGATGTGCGGGTTAGGTTGATTTGGCTATAATAAATTGACCCTTAGTGTTAGGGGGATTAAATACGTGGGGTTACGGGGATAGGGTGGGATATGTGTCGGTGCAGGCTCGATGGGCCGAAATGGCCTCTATCTGCACTGTGGGGATTCTGTGATTCTGTGATTCTGTGATTTCTCCGGAGTAGGTTTTTAACTCTACGGTACTCTTTGTAAGTGGTATTTGATTAAACTTACTCTCATATGTGTCCTTAGTCATGATAGAGCAGTCCGCCGCTGTGTCAATACACATATCAATATATTGGTCATTGATCAAAAGTTTTGTGCGGAAGTCTTTCTCACGACTGCTAGCATTGCCGCTAGTGGAATAGATACTGTAGATGCCTAGTCTTCAACATCAGGTGTGTTCATTTCAATATTGTGAATTCCTCCCTTTTGTTGTCGTTGCTTTGCGTTGCCACTAGAATGGTTCTTACTTCTTGCTTTCGATCTAGCTCTGCAAGCTGTTGAAATATGGCCTTGCTTCTGGCGGTGAAAACACTTCGCATTTCTGTATTGGCAGGACTGTGGTGAGTGATTTCCATTGAAGCAATAACAATTCACTGAACTGCTCTCACCAACATGCTTTTGACTTGGTCTCACAACTTTAGGTTTGGCGGTGGCTTTGTGACTGTAGACCCCAGCTGCACTAGTCACTTGAGTTGGACGGAGCTCCCTAGCATTCTTAGACGCTATCTCCATAGATAGAGCAATTTTGCATGCTATGTCAAACGTTAGGTTCGGACTGTTCAGTAATTTGGACTGTGTGCACTCATCCACCAGTCCACACACAAACATATCTCGCAACGCCCGATCTAAAAATGTGCCGAAGTTACAATGCAAAGACAGGTTCTTAAGAGCTGAAATGTACTCACTGATGGTTTCACTTTCTTTTTAGTTTCTGGTATCAACGCTGTAGCTCTCTGCTATTTCTAATGGCTTTGGGTTGAAATGGTCCTCGAGTTTCTCGACAATGTCTTCAAACGATGCATCCTTCGCTTTCCCTGGCTTGAGTAGGTTTGTCAACGTTCCGTAGACATCTGGCCCAATCTCCGTTATAAAAATTGCATTTTTACATTCACGAATTACTTTATTTTGAGTTTGAACAGTCTCATCTGCACCTTCGGTCTCAATAATGTTATAGGCCTTAAAAAACATCTCCATCCACTCAATGTAAGAACTGAATCGTTCGCGAGCTCGGTCATACATGCCGAGGCTTCCGATGAATCCCATAGACGCAGCCATGTTTGTCCCAATCCCGTTGAACAGTGACTCAGCACGCTACCTGTGTACCTGTGAGAATCAACGCCACTGTTGCTGTGTTTACATACACACAAAGACGAAGCACAGATAATTCTGCATCAGCGTTAACAGTAAAACATCGCAAAAAAATCAGCTTAGATGCCACAAAATCAACTTAAACTTTTCCACTCGAAGGCTGAACACTGTGTCCTTCCATGATCCCTAAAAATGGCTTTGGGATCCCATTCTCGTACCCAAAAATGTAATATATGTGGGTAGGACAAATGAAGGACATGTGACAAACCATATGATAATACATCACAGTAATGCCGTTGAATGTCAAAGGGAGGTGGTTAGACTCTCTCTTGTTGGAGATGGTCATTGCCTGGCACTTGTGGGCGTTAATGTTACTTGCCACCTATCAGCCCAAGCCTGAAGTTGTTCAGGTCTTGCTGCATGTAGGCACAGACGGCTTCATTATTTGAGGAGTTGCGAATGGAACTAAACATTGTGCAATCATCGGCGAACATTCCCACTTCTGACCTTATGATTGAGGGAAGGTCATTGATGAAGCAGCTGAAGATAGTTGGGCCGAGGACACTGCCCTGAGGAACTCATGCAGCGATGTCCTGGGGCTGCGATGATTGGCCTCCAACAACCAAAACCATCTTCCTTCGTGTTAGGTATGACTCCAGCCAGTGGAGAGTTTTACCCCTGATTCCCATTGACTTCAATTTTACTAGGGCTGCTTGATGTCAAACTTGGTCAAATATTGCCTTGATGGCAAGGACAGTCACTCTCATCTCACCTTACCTCTGGAATTCAACTCTTTTGTCCATGTTTGGGCCAAGGCTGTAATGAGGTCTGGAGCCGAGTGGTCCTGTCGGAACACAAACTGAGCATCGGTGAGCAAGTTATTGACGCATAAGTGCCACTTGATAGCACTGTCGATGACACCTTCCATCACTTTGCTGATGATTGAGAGTAGACTGATGGAGTGGTAATTGGCCGGATTGGATTTGTCCTGCTTTTTGTGGACAGGACATATCTAGGCAATTTTCCACATTGTCAAGTAGATGCCAGTGTTGTAGCTGTACTGAAACAGCTTGGCTAGAGGCGCAGCTAGTTCTGGAGCACAAGTCTTCAGCATTACAGCCGGGATGTTGTCGGGGCCCATAGCCGTAGCTATATACAGTGCACTCAGCTGTTTCTTGATATCACGTGGAGTGAATCGAATTGGCTAAATGCTGGCTTCTGTGATGATGGGGACCTCAGGAGGAGGCCAATATAGATCATCCTCTCGGCACTTCTGGCTGAAGATGGTTGCAAACGCTTTAGCCTTGTCTTTTACACTCGCGTGCTGGGCTCCACCATCATTGAGGATGGGATGACCATGGAGCCTCCTCCTCCCGTTAGTTGTTTAAATGTCCACCACCATTCATGACTGGATGTGGCAGGACAGCATGTGAGAAGTATCTAATGTCTTCCATCTAATTCCTATGTTTACCTCCATCTATTTGTGCAAACTTTGTTTTTCTATTTTGCAGCAGGCAATTTCCAAGTGTAAATCTTTTTGACTGGTGCTTACATTTGGGTTAGAAATTCGTCATGGCTCAGTTTTGGGCACATAACTGATGGTGTGCTTCCAAGGCACACACATGAACTGGGAGTCCTGAGGCTTGCCCGAAATTGGATCTCGGGCCTCATTGTAATAATTGGGGCGACCTACTGGCGACTTCGCGCTTCCAGAGGCAACTCGCTCATTTCCATCCATCCTATTTGGGCTTCCTACCTCGCCAGCAGCGGCCCTCAGGTACATCCCGGGTGGGAGCGCGGGTAAAGGAGAATGTGATGAGGTTGATCAGAGCTGGCAGTGGCCCTCAGGAGGGCTGTAGAGTCAGAAGGAGCATTCCTGCTTCTCTTGGCTCCACATGAAAGTTTTTTTTAAATTTACCTTTTGTTGGCAGCTGCTTGTTAGGCCGCTTCCACGCCAGGAAAACCTGAGCAGAGCAGGCCCAGTGCCCGTTCCACCCAGCGCTGTCCGTTTTCAGGAATAGATCCCAAAACAGGTGTTAGGCTCCTCATTAATATACATAAAGGACCTAACACCTGTTTTAGGCGGCTTCCAGGGACGCTCTGTGAGAACAACAGTGTGTTATTTGGCCACTATGTGACAACCTCTTTAGTAGTAAACTCTTATTTCGTTTGTTACAGGTTAACCAGATTGGAATAGTAATGTAATAATCTTAAAAAGTGGAGTTTCAGTCACATTATATTATATTGTTATAGTCTTGGCTATATTCCTTGATATCACTGCCAGGTATTGCAGCAATATCCTAGCAATACATATTTCAAAATATTTTTTGCTTAATCTCTTTATATTTGTGACTAAAGGAAAATACATCTTTTTTAAATTAAAAAATGACAAATATTTTATGATATTCGACTAACGTCTCGTAGCAATGGGCATTTAAAAAGCAAGTGCACTTCAGTGAATACTGGCAAAACCTTCGTACTTTGGAACTGCCAGGGTATCAGCATTCCGAGCATATATTGCCTCTCATAAACTGAGCACATGCCCCATAAATTGCCTTTATTCCTAATTTTGTTCCGTGTTGTGTGTTGGTTCTGCAGTTCTGCAAGAATTAATGTGACATTTATACTGGTACATTGCCTTTGGAGAAAACCCACTCTGTGTGAGGTCAGAATGGAGGTGAATATAATTGACAAGATTTTAAACTCCCTTGGACAGTCTGTCAGTAACGAATTCCAGAATTAACACAGGCTTTGGGTGGATCTGCAACTTATCAATATCGACTTCCTGGCTTTCAAAATTATTTAGGAGCCCAATATTAAATGTATATTGTGCACACTCAGAAACCAAAGTGCAAAAACCATATAAAACACAATACAACACAACTGAAAATCAAAGTTATAGTTAGAAAAAACAGGGGTCCTGTAGTTGACAATGGAATTCCATTTAATCATAGTATATTTCACAAAGTAAATTACATTTTGATAATTCCAGGTTATTTTCTTTTATTAATGCTTTGATCCACACTGAAAAACTGCAAATAAAAATTAAACACAAACAAGTTGAAAGAAAATGAATGAAATTACCGAGGGTTCACAAGGGGACCCCAGGGAGTCCCTCATATCAACAGCTTTCTGTTTACCTGCCATAAGTGGTGTTTGCAGGGAGCACCTCAGGAAAATAATGTGAGAGGCTTTGATTTTTCATGTGTGGTGCTTTTATAATTTCCAAAGATATGCTCTCTGCAAGTGCCACTCCCCATTGGGACTGTTGGATTTCAGAATGACCCTTTATATCTATTGTATAGTAATTAAGAAACATATTTTGCTATGATAGTACAAATTTGCACTCCTAATGACAAAAGTAGTATGGAGCTTGTGCCTGAATTCCCGATATGTACTTCTTGTGGGTAAAGCTCCGCATCAGGTGCACGGAATCTAAAATTAGCCCTTGTTTTCCATTGGGTAGTTGATATTGTCATTTTTTAAATTTAGATTTCTTTCAGAAAACAACATTTTGGGATACAGTATATGAGTAATTTAAGACACATTGGCCTAGAAATTGGATATGGTCCGAAAACAGGCGTTGTCATGGCCCAGCGCTATTTAGCTGCGTGGGTCAAAGTGATCTAGGTAGCATGCAAAATTCATGCTCCATGCTCATTTGCATGATTATAGTGCTGATCTCAGCGCTAAAACCGCTGCTCATTGGCTTACCGCTCAACAGGTAGTCCAACATCGGGTGCAGTTTAATTCCAAGTCATGTTTGGCCTAGGCTTTATCCTCTACTTAAAGGGGAGGCGCATTGATGCAACAGCACCTCATTGTCATTCCATTTGGAACTCCACTTGGAAGAGATGGCTGAGCAACAGCAGATGGAGAAAGCAAGACACTTCTCAGATGCGACTCTGGAGTCACAGGTGGTGGCCGTGGAGAAGAGGTGGGCTGTCCTCTTCCCGCAAGCTGGCAGGAAGCCATCAGCCCATACGTGTAGAAGGCAGGAGATATCTGATTACATGACAGTCAACAATGTGGTCCCCAGGTCCTCCATCCAATGCCACAAGAAGTTTAATGACCACACACGGCAGGTCAAGGTGAGTGAAGGCTTCAGCAAATGCCATATCCCACCATCTGCACCACAAGCCTCATACACTGCTCAATGCACCACACCCCCATCTCTCATCTACCAACAATCTCTACCTATCACCACTCGTACCACTCCGTAAGGGTGACCCTGAGCTTCCGGTCGCCTGTCACTTTAATTCTCCGCTTCACTCCCACTCTGATCTCTCTGTCCTCGGCCTATTACACTGTTCCAATGAAGCTCAACGTAAGCTCGAGGAACAGCACCTCATCTTTCGATTAGGCACTTTACAGCCTTCCGGACTCAACATCAAGTTCAACAATTTCAGACAATAATCCCTGCTCCCATTTTTCATGCTGTGTGATTTTGCTATTCCCATTTGCAACATTTTATCTTTCCTGCCTCTTACATAAGCATAGTACGTTCTTTCAACTCCTTCCTCCCCTCCTAAAACCTCCCCCCCTGTCTCTGCACCTGTTTAATATCTGTTACATCTCCAGCTTTTTCCAGTTCTGATGAAGGGTCCCAGACCTGAAACGTTAACTCTGTTTCTCTCTCCACGGATGCTGCCTGGCCTCCTGAGTATTTCCAGCATTTTCTGTTGTTATTTCAGATTTCCAGCATCCGCAGTATTTTGCTATTGTATACATTGCCCCATGCAGTTTCATAAAACATTGGCTATACATTACAGCAGTTAAAGTAAATACAGCCCAAAATGCACACATTTGATGTTGAATATATCAATATCTTTCACACTATTGTATTTAAAGGATTTTTCTTTGATTTTTACTCAGTTATAATGGATGTAAAACGACTAGTTTAAATTGAAATTTAGACAGAAAAGCTGCACTTTTGCTGTTCGCATTCAAATAATTGAAGTACTATTTAAACACCATCCTTTAAGCATTTATGCTCAGTTTCATCATGGAAAGTGTCTGAACTACGAACTAATTCTGTCTTGTTGCACTGTATCGCTTTTAATGCAAGATCCCACTTGCTTCCCTTTCTCTTGAAATGTTGCCTTTTTGCTTTGCTGTACTGAGAGTGTTCTACTTGGTCCTGGTCTTCTGCCTCAGAATGAATTCCCAATTTTTGAATGATGAGCATAAGAAGCTCATGCTCCTTCTGCATTGCTGCTGAAATGTCCTTCAACCTGCAGATTTAACAATGGGAAAGGAATCAGCATCGCAAAGTAACATTTCAATGAAATATAGTCTAAATTTTTGATAGGTGATTACGGACCTATAT
This sequence comes from Squalus acanthias, assembly GCA_030390025.1. NCBI lineage: Eukaryota > Metazoa > Chordata > Chondrichthyes > Squaliformes > Squalidae > Squalus > Squalus acanthias. The sequence continues at coordinate 84,796,743 of CM059432.1, forward strand.
TTCTGTTTCTCCAGTTGTAATTCAAGCTTTTTGAAATCAGTTGCATGGCTGTTCATTTCAGAGTATGTGTCAGGGTTTTGTGATCCTGAAAATCCCTGGAACAGAGTCTGCAAAAAGGAGCAGGTTTGACCAATAAATTCGGTTTGCACTCCACGTTTCTGTAACAACTACAAACTGCATTGATACCCAAGTTGCATTCTCACTTGGTTTGCAAGCCATAAAAACTTTTAATCAGGTGAACAGTACAACAGATTTTTCAATACTAGTTATTTTATTTGAAAAGCATATTGTATCATTATTTTGGATTAATAAGTTTGGCGGAATTTTATTATAATCAATAGATTGCAATGGACAAAAATGATGCTTAGAACTAACAACTTCATGTTAATGCAGGACAGCTTTACGCATAATTGCTGAGTAAGTGTGGAAACTGCTCTATAAATATATTTTATTCATGCTAAGCAGCAGTTTGTGCTTCAGATGAAATTCTTGCTCTACCTGTACACAGTAATAGGAAAGAGATATGTTTGAGTGCAGGCTCAGCGGCCGGAGCTCTTATACGATCTGAATTTCCATTCCAGAACATTCTGTTTCACTTTAACCTCTGCTCTTACCATACCAGGAAAAAAGATATACAACTGCAACAGCTTGCATTTAAATAATGCCTTTAACATAGGAAAATGTCCCAAGGCGCTTCACAGGAGCATTATCAGATAAAATTTGACACTCAGCCACATTAGGAGATATTAAGACAGGTGACCAAAAGCTTGGTCAAAGAGGTAGGTTTTAAGGAGCATCTTAAAGGAGGAGAGAGAGGTGGAGAGAGAGGGAGAGAGGTAGTGAGAGAGGGAGAGAGGTAGCGAGCTAGCGAGGTTTAGGGAAGGAATTTCAGGGGATGCACAAGAGCCAGATTTGAAAGAATGCAGCATCTTCAAAGGGCTGTAAGGCTGGAGAAGGTTACTGAGATAGGGAGGAATGAGGCCATGAAGGGATTTGAACACAAGGATGAGAATTTTAAATTTGAGGCATTGGTGGACTGGGAACCACAGAGGTGATTGGTGAACGAAACTTTATGCAAGTCAGGATATGGGCAACAGAGCTTTGGATGAGCTGAAGTTTACAGAGGGTGGAAGATGGGTGGATGGCCAGAAGAGCATTAGAATAGTCGAATCTGGAGGTAACAAAAGCATGGATGAGGGTTTCAGCAGAAGATGGGCTGAGGAAGGGGCGGAGACAGGTGATACTACGGAGGTGGAAGTAGGTCATCTTGGTGGATGGAGAGGATAGTGGGTTGGACACATCAGCTCAAGGTCAAATAGGACATAAGAATTAGGAGCAGGCATTGACCATACGGCCCTTCGAGCCGGTTGAGGTTGCGAACAATATGGTTCAACCTGAGACAAGTGGCCAGGGAGGGGAATGGAATCGGTGGCTCGGGAAAGGAGTTTGTGGTGGGGGCCGAAGACAATGGCTTCAGTCTGCCCATTATTTAATTGGAGGAAATTTCTGCTCATCCGATACTAGATTTCGGACAAGCAGCATTTATATGGCACCTTATCACTTCTCTCTGAAATGTCTAAAAGTATTTCACGTACAATGAGCTACTTTAAAATGCAATGAATAGTGTTACATTAGTTATTTAGTACTAATTCTTCACGAAGTGATGATGGGTTTGTGTGCAAATTCAGCAAAATCCAATGTCTATCAGAAATATTAACCTTTGTAAACTGAGTATTTGCCCAGGTGCACCTCAGTGGCATACACCAATTCCAATTCCTGGACAGTAAAACAACATTCAGGCTCTGTATCTGAATTGGTCATTTGTCTCCTAACTGTTCTTACTCTTCCATACAGTGATTTTTACACTACCTGCCATGACCAGTGCTCAGGCTCCAAGCGCCCCTCCAGATCTACCTTGCTGCCAGCCTGTTTGGGTTCCCAGCTGCCCAATATTGTGCCGGCTTAGAGCCAGCAGGATGCTGTGGGGTGGCCATTTGACATCGACCGTCCATCAGCAACATGGTAATGAGGCCGGGCCCTCAAAATAAGCCAGGCCTCTCACTGGCACTATCATTGGGCTCACCGGCGCTATCATTGGGCTCACTGGCACTATCATTGGGCTCACCGGCGCTATCATTGGGCTGGCCAATGCACTCCGCCAGTCAGTCACCCAATAATTAATATCTACCCTTATTTGCTTTGATGTGGTCATTCCATCCATTTGTAAACAATTAAATACTGCAAAGCTCAGTCTAGTTTCTCTCACCTTCACTTAAAAAATATATTCAAGGTTCAGAAGGAAACAGCAGATTTCGATTGATCCCAACCTGGGACACAGATTTACATTTGTGCTGTGAGGCTACAGTACCTCATGTTCTAAGTGGAATACTTTAAAGTAGTACTAGTGTATGAACCCCCTCTGATTAGTTCTATGTAACCACTGGCTTGCATGCCTTAATATGCCTGTATGCCTTAATATGCCTGTATGCAAAGAGCGGCCAGTTTGGAGTAACTAAGAAATTTAAATCTGACATTTAACTTTAAACAACATTAGGCAGCTTCTTAGTTTAATCTTTCTTAAGAACTTCTTTTTCAGACTTCAGCTGTGCAATTTTTAAAATTTACATTAAACTTTCAAAGTCTACTGTAGTCTGTTGATTTATCTTGTGTTGTGCACCATATAAACTAGTACACTGGAAAAATATCGAGGGAAATAATTAATCGTGTGTGAAAAGCACAGAACAAATGTATTAATGCACTGATAATCCTGAAATATCCACATGTGCTCCTTCCTTGCAATGTACACAAAATCAACTAATATTTAATTAATAATATTACTAAATGGAGTTAATGGATTTTTTTGAATGAGCTTTATATTAGTTGTGACAAATTGTGACGTCTTCATACGAACATAGGAACAATGACGGACAGGTAAAGACCCTCTGGTCCATCGAGCCTGTCCCAGATTATTGCGATACCTTGTGTATCACAATATATACACTCCACTCCACCTGAAACCATCCCCTGGGAGAGGCAAAAAACAGATTAAAAAAACTCCAAGCCAATTTGGGAAAAAAAATCTGGGAAATTCCTCACCGACCCATCTAGCCGATCGAAACTTGTCCAGGAGATCACTCTGGCCCTGAATTCCCTGCAGTATCTACCTTCTGTAAAAGGTGATCTCCGCCCCAGCCAGAAACAGGTCCAGCTCTTGCTTGAAGGAAATCAGCAAATCAGCATCCACCGCATGAGACGGCAGCCTGTTCCAGAGGTCCACTATTCTCTGGGAAAAGAACCACCTCCTGACATCCAACCTAGATCTGGTCTTATACAACTTAAATTTGTGACCACTGGTCCTCCCTAATCTATTTAATTGGAACAAACTGTCAACTGGAGCACAATCTATTCCCCTCATTATCTTATAAACCTCAATCAGATCCCCCCCTAAGTCTACACTTCTCTAAGGTAGAGAGTCCCAACTCTTTTAGCCTACCTTGATAACTAAGATGCTTTAAACTGGGAATTAGTCTATTGGCCTTCCTCCTGTACCCTTTCCAAAGCCTCAGTATCACCCACCATGTGAGGAGACCAAAACTGGACTCAGTATTCCAAGTGCGGCCTGACTAAGGTCTTGTTCAAGGATGAAATAATACGCCTTGTCTTGTAATCAATTGTCCTATGGATAACACCCCAACACCCTATTTGCTCTAGCTATCACTTTACGGCATTGCTCATGTACCTTCAAAGATGTATGCACTAGAATGTCCAAATCTCTTTCTTTCCCCACCTTCTTTAATGCTTTTCCCTGAAGGGTGTATGAATGTTGAGCATTTGCTCTGCCCATGTGCATAACTCTGCACTTATCCAAGTTATAAAACATTTTCCAGTCATGAGCCCAATCTCCCAACACATTGCGATCCACTTGAAGCAGATGAGCACCATCTACAGTTCAAATACTCGCACAGATTTTGGTATCAGCTGCAAATTTGCAGATCGTTCCCCCAGCACCTACATCCAGATCATTAATAAAAATAGCAACGGTCCTAACACCAATCCCTGCGGGGCACCACTGGTGACCGGTCTCCAAACAGATCCAAATCCACCTATAACTACTTTTTACCTACATCCTGCCAGCCAGTTCTCAATCCAACTTACCACTAATACCAGAGGCTTCGATCTTATAGAGAAGGCTCTTGTGCGGTACCTTATCAAAAGCTTTTTGGAAGTCTAAGTAGACAATGTCTACTGGACTTCCCTCATCCACAAACTCTGTAACTTCTCTAAAAATTACAATTAGATTTGTAAGACATGACCTCCTTTTTATGAAGCCATGTTGGGTGTCCCAAACCATCCTGTGACGAATAGGGAAAATTGTTATATCTTTTGTAATGCATTTCTGAAATGTTTAGAGTTAAAATGGAACTATCATCCCTTATTAAACTTCAAAATGGAGAAGGGCGAGGAAATTGGTCTTAGGTGGGGGAGTAAAGTGGTTGATCACGAATCGACAACTCGTTTTACGTCCCACCTGATTTTCTTTTTCATTTACTTCAAAGAGAAACCAATTCAATGGAATAAAAATCAGACGAGTTCTGTAATTGGTGGGAGATCCACTCCACCAGATTACCACCGATACTGTGAAAATGAAAATTTATGCCATTAATGTTATTAGCTGCAGCATTTAGAATATTACCGTTTTAAGTAACAGAATTAACCCCATCTAACCACCATCACATTATATCTCTCAATCCTTTCACCTGTCCAGTGCAAGGTCAATAAATTTGTTGCAGTCTTTCACATACTTACCCCAATCATAAAACCACTTGGCTTGTTAGGATATATTGTTGTTTTCTCTTGGTCAACTTGGTTAAGAAACCAATAGGGAAGTTTCTCCTCCAAACTGGTATGAAGAGAAACCTGCAGGAATAGAATTGATTCATTAGAAATGTTTTCATGATAATGTTACATTTCTTCCTTCTTCAGAAAGATTGAACATCTTCACTGAATCATAAAGACTAACCTGCATTGTAATCCTTTTTAAGGATGCAGTTCTCTGGACTTCTGCAATGTCTCCCACAGCTAAACCAATCTAAATTAAAAACAAAAGATATGTCAGAAATTGTTTGCATCACGAATGTCAAATGAATAGACTCTCTTATCAAGGTTTGTATTCCAGACATAGGCCATGTATCAACTCTCCCAGTTTCGGTAGGAGTCTCACTAATGAGATTACAACCTCACGCCTTCACTTTCTTCACAATTTCTCCTTTACCTTTGCTGCAGAGTGAGAAAAATCAAAATAATAGAGTTGCAGAATTTATACCACAGAAGGAGGCCACTTGGCCAATGGTGCCTGTGCCTGTGCTAACACTTCAACTGGAGCTATCTACTCTAATCTCATGTCCCTGCCCTTCTGATATATTCTTTTATATTCTTCATTTTCAAATACTTATCTATTTCCCTTTTAAATTACATTATAGTCTACGGGGTAGAGTTTCCGCTAGGTTGCGCTGTTCAAAATTGGCCAAACCAGCGCAAAAGATCGAGGAATTTCAAGCGCAAATTTTATCCAGCGCAAGTTCAGTTTCCATGATCTTTTGCGCTAGTATAAAAAACATCGCGATGGAAGCCAGCCCACAAGGCTGGCCACACTCCCAGATCAAATTAATCACTATTGTGAGTATCCGCTAATTGAGCCCGTTTATTGGCCTTCGAGGAGGCTCTTAAAATTAAGCTAATTTTTAGGAGCAAGGACACTAATAGGCACCTTTTAAATATTTAAAAGTATTTAATTTACTTGGAAATTGATTACTGTACACCAATGAAACTAGTAAATTGTTCTGTATAGTTTTTTAAGTCATTTTCAGTTATTTAAAATCAGGTTACTCACAGGTAGTGGACTAGACACCAACATTCCCTACAAGGTACATCTTTGCCGGTCCCGCATAGCCGACCAAAAGGGCCGGGAAGTCGGTGGGAAGAAGCTCCCCAGCCAATAAAATTGCATGGCTCAGAAGCCGTCGCCAACAACCTGTCCCCAGCACAAGGTACGTGGCTGCCAGGGCTCAGAGGCGGGGGTGGAAACGCAGTCATTGAAGGGGATGGGAAGCCAAGAGAAGGGGAGGACCAAGGTGTCCCTCAGGGGCCCAGAGGAGCACTTCTGTTCCTCCTGGCCCACGAGGAACCTTACAAAAAAAATGTAAACTTCCATTCTGGCCCTGGCTCCTGTTCCTGGCACAGTTGGCCTGGCGGGAAAGCTACCAATGCTCCCCTGTGCAGGTAACGTGTAAAAATAGCAGTCAGGCGTCGATGATATCATCAGTCCGATCTACATATTTACAAAGGTCACTTCCAGCTTCGAGCGGGTATCTTTGCTGCCTGCAATTTAAAATTGCAGTCGGATAAATCGGGGCAGAAGCAGTATGGGTAAGCTCCCCACTCCATTTATTTTAACTGCCCCTGCCTGGTTTTTGGCAGGTGGTGGGGGTTAAATTTTTACACTCTTTCACTGTTAAGCCTATCAACATCTTTCATAATTTTCAAACCTCTATTAAACCTTCCCAACCTTCTCTGCTCCCGTGATAGAGTGGTTACAGAGAGAATGTTTCCACTTGTGGGGAAGAGCATAAGTAGAGGCCATCAATATAAGATAGTCACCAAGAAATCCAATAGGGAATTCAGAAGAAACTTCTTTACCCAAAGAGTGGTGAGAATGTGGAACTCGCTACCACAGGGAGTGGTTGAAGCGAATAGTACAGATGTATTTAAGAGGAGGCTAGACGAGCATATGAGGGAGAAGGGAACAGAGGGTTATGCTGATAGAGTTAGATGAGGAAAGACGGGAGGAGGCTCGAGTGGAGCATAAACGCCGGCATGGACTGGTTCGGCCAAATGGTCTGTTTCTGTGCCGTATAAACTATGTAGTCTTATGTAATAACTTCTTTGCTTTTATATTCAGTGTTCCTATGTATAAAACCTAGAATTCCATTTGGGATTTTTTTTTGTCAGCTGGGTATCTGACAAAAGCAAAAAAAAATCACTGTATTTAAGAGTCTCCAATTTAAGCTGTTTAGAAAACTACACCCACTTATAGGATTTATGTTTGGCTAATATGGAGCGAACATACTCTTCCTATAGGGACACATTCCACTTACCCAAGTCCAGAGAGCTTGGGCACAGGTTGGCAGAGCCAAGGCTTAGGAACTCCCAAGTGTGCACAGAGGTACTGCTGCAATTTAGTCAGTGAAACACATGCAACACGGAGCACTGATAAGCTACCCACTACATGTTCAGCTAAGACCATACTGCCCATTGCATCATTGATTTACATGGTTATCTGCATCAACTGAGTAAAATCCAGCTCTAAGTGATAGGTCTACACCTTCCAGGTCCAATAGTGAGCCCGGCCATCTGGTTAATCATTAGAATTCAGCCAATTCGATTCACTCCATGTGATATCAAGAAACGGCTGAGCGCACTGGATACAGCAAAGGCTATGGGCCCCGACAACATCCCGGCTATCGTGCTGAAGACTTGTGCTCCAGATCTAGCCACGCCTCTAGCCAAGCTGTTCCAGTACAGCTACAACACTGAAATCTATCCGACAAAGTGGAAAATTGCCCAAGTATGTCCTGTCCACAAAAAGCAGGACAAATCCAACCCGGCCAATTACCGCCCCATCAGTCTACTCTCAGTCATCAGCAAAGTGATGGAAGGTGTCATCGACAGTGCTATCAAGCGGTACTTACTCACCAATAACCTGCTCACAGATGCCCAGTTTGGGTTCTGTCAAGACCACTTGGCTCCCGACCTCATTACAGCCTTGGTCCAAACATGGACAAAGGTGCTGAATTCCAGAGGTGAGGTGAGAGTGACTGCCCTTGACATCAAGGCCGCATTTGACCGAGTGTGGCATCAAAGAGCTTATGGTGTGTGCTGCACCGGACACCATCTTGGTGAGGGCAGTAGAGCGGGCGTTAGGAGCGTGCACTGGAAGTATGCAGAGTGCGCTGATCGTGACACCAATCAGCATGCAACGCTGATTTGACGCTAACGCTGCCATTTTGGTTGTCAAGGCTGGAGATAATGCCTTGTGTTAATCACACACAGCTGAACATGCGTTCAGCATCAACAAGGATCCCCTACCAGCGATATTTATAGGGATCAGCAACCACTCTAAGGTTAGTTGCTGATTGATTTCTACTGGCTCTGTGCATGTTTGTGGAACTGTTTGGAGCTTTCTAGAGTTGTTTAAAGTTGGTGAGGTGACAGGGAGTGGTGCTGCAAGTGGAGAAGGCCTTGCTACTGACTTCAAGGATTTTAGTCAGAGCACTTGCTCCCAATCATGGGTGTGCTAGTTGCCATTTCCCTTGGCCTGCAGCATGACAGGGAAATGGAGCAGAGGAAGCGAAGAAGAGGAAAAGCTTCACACAGAGGGAGGGGGAGGAGGGGGAGAAGGGCTCTCAAAAGGAGGCCTTACCCACCTTGGGTCTTCCGAGAGCAATTCTCTTACCTCGGCCTGAGCCAGGAACAGTATGTGAGGCGTGTGAGCTTTACAAAGAAGGTGCTCACAGAACTCTGCCACCTCTTTCAACCAGCCTCACATCAGGGCAAGGACAGCGCTGCCAGTGACTATGAAGATGACTGTAGCCCTGAATTCCTTTGTGTCAAGATCCTTCCAGGCTGGAGCAGGCTACATCTGTAACATCTCACAGTTCACTGTCCACTGCTGCATAAGAGAGATGACTGACGCTCTTTGTTCCAGGCGAGGGGACTTCATTGTCTTCTCTCTGAATAGAGAGAAGCAGGCGGAGTGTGCACGTGGTTGTGCCAGGTAGCGGGTTTCCCCATGGTGCAGGGCACCATCGACTGTGGCTTTGTGGGCACTGCATCTAAATGCTGAGATGTACCGCAACCACAAAGGTTTCCATTCACTCAATGTGCAGTTGGTGTGCGACCATGCTCAGCATATCATGATGGTGAATGCCCAGTATCCTGGCAGCAGTCATGATGCTTTTATTTTGCGCCAGTCTGCTGTTCCTTCAGTCTTTGAGCCACCACGACAAACCAGAGGCTGGCTGCTATGCGACAAGGGCTATCCCTTGAACACTTTGCTCATGACTCCACTCTGCAACCCAACCACATGCGGCCAGCATGCGTAAAATGAGAGCCATGCTGCCACACGAAATATCATCGAGCAGACCATTGGGGTGCTGAAGCAATGGTTCCGCTGCTTGAACCGCCCTGGAGGAGCCCTGCAGTATTCACCAGAGTGCATCTCAAGATTCGTCGTGGTCTGCTGCATGCTCCACTACCTCGCCATCATGAGGGCACAGCCCTTGCCACCAGGAGGAGGAGGAGGAGGAGGAAGGGAGGAGGCAACCCAGACAGCCCCTTTCTGCCATGCTGTCCGTGATCGACTCATCCGACTGCGGTTCCAGTGAACGCAACCCCAATTCCGCATTCACCAACAGTCCCACATCTTACCATCCCTCTGATATTCACCAACACAGTGTCCTCATGGCCACAATGCTGAAATAAAAGCCAACATAAAGCAAAAACATCCAAATCAACATTATATAACAATCCATCAAATATTACATAAAAGAGTCAACTAATCACCCTTGTGCATTACCTTAGTGCTTGTCCTCCATGTGTCTTTGCCTGTCCTAGTACTCCTACAAAGTGTTACCCCAGTGGCTGTCAAATGGCTGGTGGAAGGCTGCTGACTTTCAGTGGGAGAGACTGCAGATGGCCTTGCAGGATGACCTCGAGCACCTCTAGGCTTAGAAGGCCCGACTGTAGACTGCACCACCTTGGCATGGGCTGCAGCAGTCTGGGCTAGCTGGCTGACAAGCAACAGCAAGGGCACTGGCGGAGTGGCATTGGTGGGAGCATGAATGCTGTCATCTTTTTTTTTATTCGTTCATGGGATATGGGTGTCAATGGCAAGGCCAGCATTTATTGCCCATCCCTAGTTGCCCTTGAGAAGGTGGTGGTGAGCCGCCTTCTTGAACCTCTGCAGTCTGTGTGGTGAAGATACTCCCACAGTGCTCTTAGGGAGGGAGTTCCAGGATTTTGACTCAGCGACGATGAAGGAACAGCGATATACTTCCAAGTCAGGATGGTGTGTGACTTGGAGGGGAACTTGAAGGTGATGGTGTTTCCATTGCGCCTGCTGCCCTTGTCCTTCTAGGTGGTAGAGGTCGTGGGTTTGGGAAGTGCTGCCGAAGAAGCCTTGGCGAGTTGCTGCAGTGCATCTTGTAGATGGTACACATTGCAGCCACGGTACGCCGGTGGTAGAGGGAGTGAATGTTTAAGTTGGTGGATGGGGTGCCAATCAAGCGGGCTGCTTTGTCCTGGATGGTGTTGAGCTTCTTGAGTGTTGTTGGCGCTGCACTCATCCAGGCAAGTGGAGAGTATTCCATCACACTCCTTACTTGTGCCTTGTAGATGCTGGAAAGGTTTTGGGGAGTCAAGAAGTGAAACAGTCGCCACAGCATACCTGGCCTCTGACCTGCTCTTGTTGCCACAGTATTTATGTGGCTGGTCCAGTTAAGTTTCTGGTCAATGGTGACCCCCAGGATATTGATGGTGGGGGATTCAGCGACGGTAATGCCGTCGAATATCAAGGGGTGGTGGTTAGATGCTCGCTTGTTGGAGGTAGTCATTGCCTGGCACTTGTGTGGCGCGAATGTTACTTGCCACTTATCAGCCCAAGCATGAATATCATCCAGGTCTTGCTGCATGTGGGCATGGACTGCTTCATTATCTGAGGAGTTGTGAATGGTACTGAACACTATGCAGTCATCAGCGAACATCCCCACTTCTGACCTTATGATGGAGGGAAGGTCATTGATGAAGCAGCTGAAGATGGTTGGGCCTAGGACACTGCCCTGAGCAACTCCTGCAACGATGTGCTGGGGCTGTGATGATTGACCTCCAACAACCACGACCATCTTCCTTTGTGCTAGGCATGACTCCAGCCAGTGGAGAGTTTTCCCCCCGATTCCCATTCACTTCAGTTTTACTAGGGCTCCTTGATGCCAGACTCGGTCAAATGCTGCCTTGATGTCAAAGGCAGTCACTCTCACCTCACCTCTGGAATTCAGCTCTTGTGTCCATGTTTGGACCAAGGCTGTAATGAGGTCTGGAGCCGAGTGGTCCTGGCGGAACCCAAACTGGGCATCAGTGAGCAGGTTATTGGTGAGTAAGTGCTGCTTGGTAGCACTGTCGACGATACCTTCCATCAGTTTGCTGATGATTGAGAGTAGACTGATGGGGTGGTAATTGGCCGGATTGAATTTGTCCTGCTTTTTGTGGACAGGACATACTTGGGCAGTTTTCCACATTATCAGATAGATGCCAGTGTTGTAGCTGTACTGGAACAGCTTGGCTAGAGGCACAGCTAGTTCTGGAGCACAGGTCTTCAGCACGACAGCCAGGATGTTGTCGGGGCCCATAGCCTTTGCTGTATCCAGTGTGCTCAGCCGTTTCTTGATATCACGCGGAGTGAATCAAATTGGCTGAAGACTCTCTTCTGTGGTGGTTGGGACCTCAGGAGAAGGCTCCTCCAGAGAGAGGACAGCAGGTTCATGCTCCACGGAGCCACTGCCACTCCCATAGTGAGATTATGTAGGTGCACCTGTGCCCCTTCAGGTAGCCCCTGCTGGCTCCGATTTTGAGCGACCTTGTTCAGCAAGAGAAAGTGTGTCAGTGAGTGTGGTGTAATGTGTTTGGGTGATATGGCTGCCATGGTTGAATAGCTGACAGTGTATGCAATCTGTGAGATGTGGGTGTGAGACTTGCAGCAGTGGTAAGTATGTAAGGGTCAGGTGAAGCTATGAATGTGAGGTTTGAGTCGTGTTTTGCAGAGATTGTTGGTAGGTGAGTGATGGGGGTGTGGTTCACTGAGCATTGTGTGAGGCTAGTGGTGCAGATGGTGGGATATGGCATTTGAAGATTAATTCACTGACCTTGACCACTTATGTGATGTCATTGAACTTCTTCCTGCACTGAAGCCAGCTCCTCAGGGCAACACTGCTGGCATTGACAGCTATGGCAGTCTTCTCCCATTGGCATTTTTGAGTTTGCCTGAAGGGCCTCCTGGGCCCCTGTGGAAATATGGCCTCTCTCCTCCTTTCCACCTCCTGCAATAAGGCCTCCAGTGCTGCATCAGAGAACCTTGGCGCACGCTCTCTCCCCTGTTGTGACATTTGCACTGTCTCCCCTAGCCAGTTGCATGAGCTGCTGCAGGCAGAATGCACCTCCCCTTTGAAAGGTGCAGGCTGCCTTTAAGAAGTGCAGGCTAGCTTTAATTGGTGCTAGCCTCGCATGAACTGGGGCCCCTACTGAGCGTCAGTCATTCAGCAGAGCGTTCAGCTCTGGGCTGAATGCTACATCATTATACTTAGCAAGCAGCCGAAAGTCACGTGCTGCCTGCATTCCTTTCAACGGGATCTTGTTCCCCATGCCCGTTTTCGGGAGCAATCCAATTTTTAGCCAAAAACTATTTATCCCTATTCTTTGCTTTCTACTCCTGAACCATTCTTTAATTATGCACTTATCTCCCTTTTGCCATGTGCCATCATTTTCATAATGTCTTTCACGTTGCACCTTATCAAACAACTTCTGAAAATTCATACACACATCTATTTATCCATGCATTCTGATTTCTTGAAAAAAATTCAATTAGTCAAACAGGACCTGCCCTTTCCAAATGCATGCTGACTGTCCCTGATTAAATCATGCTTTTCTAAGTGTTCACTGGTTTATCTCACATTATGGACTTTAGAGATGGAATTTTGCAAAGTTGCACTCCCGAAATGGAGCCTCACAAGTGGGGAGCGTATATTAGGAATTTGATTACATGCTCCCAAGATTTGCATTCTCAGTGGGTGAAGATCCATGCCAGAAGTGTGGTTTTATAAAATTATCCTTTAGAAGTTTACTCACAGCCGAGGTAAGATTTATTGCCGTATAATTTTGCTGGCATTTCTGGGTCTGTTGTAGACTAATTGATAGAGAGTGATTGCTGTGATTAGTCAACAACTCCATTATCATTGTATAATTTGACTACCAGGGTGGCAGAAGATGAACTAGATGGACCATGGTCTATTTTCATCTAGCTATTCCTATGTTATTTCCTCTTTATTGAACAGGGGTGTAATATTTGCCACCTTCCAGTCCTTCAGCATAATTTCTATTTCTCAGTTCCCAAGAGGATGTTATGGGGATGGATTATCCTAGCATTGAAAGCAATAATGAAAGCTATTAAAACTGTGGTTCTCACGGTAGCAGAATATTCCTTAATTATGGATTAGTAGCACTTACACCTATTTTTATGAAGACAGAAATGAAAAAAAGAAAATGAAAATGGACTGAATAGGGAAAACAGAGAGAAAATAAGACATAGAGAAAATATACTGATATCATGGTTATACTGCACTGATGGGCACACTGGCGGTAATTTTAACTTTTATCATCGGACAAAAACGGGTGATAGTGAATTTATATTAAATTTATGTAATGCCCTACCACATCTCTGAGCAGCATCTCAAATTGCTTCATACAAATCACTTTTGAAATGCAATCACTGGGGCATTTACTGTGATTATGTCAGCAAATCTACACATAAAACTTACCAGTAAATTCATGAGGAGGATTGGCAAAAGCAACATAAAAAGAATTAGCATTGTAAATGTCAGGATAGGGTATGGCAGCCGGTTTGTGTTATATGGGACAAAAAAGTTCTCATTGTAGTTAATATCACCCAACATCATTACAAGTATCTTCATCAGAGAAAGAACAGGATTTCCAAATGCCATCTGAAAAGAGAAAATGGATCATCACAGTATCCTGTCAATCAATTTTAAATGAATACATCAAATATTCTTGCTTCTGAAAGTGTGTTTTCCTCACATCTCTGTGAAATGCCTTGGGACAGTTTTCTACAATAAAGGCATGATGTAAATGCAAGTTCTTTTTGTGTCTAAAACTGACAAATAAGAATCTAATAAATATTATGCCATATGTATGTGTCTGGGTGCGTCTAGATGTACCCCACGCCCATATTCTGATGATGATCTACCATTTATAGAAGAAACTATTGTAAACTAGTTTAGTAAATGGTAACATTTTGGACAATGTTTCTGAACCCAAAGCTGCATATGTTTTCAAATTTTAAATAAAAAATGTTGATATATTTATTCATTAATGATTGCTCATGGATAGTAAATATACTGAGGAGGACGGTGCATGGTCCAAAAATCTTTTTCCAGCAGAAGTTATCATATGTGCTGTACAAATTATAAGAGGATCCATTTAAGTTTTGGAAATAAATGGGAAGCAAACTGAATCAGTATTTGTGATCTCGACTGCTGGACGATGTAATTTAGAGCTTTAATTTCATCAGCAATTAGAGCATTGAGCTCGGGTCAAACAGGGGGAAGCACTTACCTTCTCCCTGAAGTTGTCCTCACCTCCCTTCAGCTGCTGGGTTTCCCAAGGCCTGGTAAACCCGGCCGGCCAAGGTTAAACCTGCAAAGCAGGTTAAATCAGAGGCTGCCAGCCTCATCAAAATATTTAAATTGCCAACCCACAATCAGACTAACTTCCAGGCGGGGAACATGTCAAAGCAAAACTATGCACGCTGTGGAGTCAAAACTCCACCCCTCCCGCCTACGTAGCCCACTCCTGTCAAGATTCAGCCCAATGCTGTTCCAAAGAAATCCAGCTGTTCTTAAGTAAACTTCATTTATTTTAATTTAATATAAAAATTCTACCTTTCCACCTGTGGTATCTATGTCAGTAGCATAAAATCCTGACAAATAGGCATTTAAATGTACGGTCATCAAAGGAAAATAATTGATGCTGTAGAAGAAATAAATGGAAAATGTGGGAAGCTTTTAATGCCAATCTAATGGGAAATCCAGCACTATGACAACAAAGCCACAAACATAAATATAATAAGAATCCATGAGAAAACTGCATAAAAAAGAAATAAGGAGATCTGCTGAGCTTAACAATGGGCGCTCTCCTTTCTCTGCTATAAAACTATGCAGTGTATTCTGCTTCTCATTGCACCAAAGCTATCATTAACCTGTCATTAATGTAGTTATTTGTAATAAGTGTTAAGTAAAAATAAGAAAAAAGCATACTTATGTTACATTTTCCCTGCAGGATTCATGGTATTCCACAACAGTATAGAAAATATAAGAACAAATTTCTGTAACTGGTGCCAAAATACAGAAAATGTAAAATCATATCCAAAATTGCGTGTCAAGACTAACAGAGCACTTTAAACAATTCCTCAACGTTGGCCAGTGCATGCTACACCAAATAATATTGGGGGACTTACTTGATGTCAAAATGTCCTGTTGGTGCATTTACATTAATTTATCTATAGCTCGGATCCTGCCCACTGCCACTCAGGTGAACAAAAATAATGCTTTTATATTTTCTTTATACTTGACTATGAACTCCTAACAGTGGGGCACATACCTGCTCAAATAAAAGAATGTAGAAGGTCAATCCAAAAGCCAGGATAAGGAAGAAAAACAGAAAAATAATACGTAACAAGGTCTTCAGAATCTCCCCAAACATTACAACATAGATTCCACAAATATCGAATCTGAAGAATAAACACAAATACAACCATAAAAACCTGCACCACGTCTATATGAAAATTATCATAACATTTATCTTTGTGTATTCTCTTTGTAAATCACCACGGTACTCCCGAACCATTGTTTGTTGTAGTCTAAAACAACTTTCTGCTACCTAGAGCTACCGGGTCTCAATTCTCCCTGGCTTCCAGCACTGAAAAAAAAAACATTTACAGTCCAAGACTGTCACTGACCTCATCTCCTCTGGAGATCTTCCCCCCACGGCCGCCAACCTCATAGTTCCCCAACCCCGCACAGCCCGCTTCTACCTCCTTCCCAAGATCCACAAACAGGACTGCCCCGGTAGACCCATCGTTTCAGCCTGTTCTTGCCCCACGGAACTTATCTCTTCCTATCTCGACTCTATTTTTTCTCCCCTTGTCCAGTCTCTTCCCACCTACATCCGCGACTCTTCCGATGCCCTCCGCCATTTTAACAGTTTCCAGTTTCCCGGCCCCAACCGTCTCCTCTTCACTATGGACGTACAATCCCTCTACACCTCCATTCCCCACCAGGATGGCCTGAGGGCGCTCCGCTTCTTCCTTGAACAGAGGCCCAACCAGTCCCCATCCACCACCACCCTCCTCCGCCTGGCTGAACTTGTTCTCACATTGAACAACTTCTCCTTTGACTCTACCCATTTCCTCCAAGTTAAAGGTGTTGCTATGGGTACCCGCATGGGTCCTAGCTATGCCTGCCTTTTCGTGGGATATGTGGAACACTCTTTGTTCCAGTCCTACTCGGGTCCCCTCCCTCACCTCTTTTTCCGGTACATTGATGACTGTATCGGTGCCGTCTCCTGCTCTCGCCCTGAACTAGAGCATTTCATTCACTATGCTTCCAATTTCCACCCTTCCCTCACCTTCACATGGTCCATCTCCGACTCTTCCCTTCCCTTCCTCGACTTCTCCATCTCCATCTCTGGGGATAGGTTATTGACCAACATTCACTACAAGCCCACTGACTCCCACAGCTACCTGGACTACACTTCCTCCCACCCCGCCTCCTGTAAGGACTCTATTCCATTCTCCCAGTTTCTCCGTCTCCGCCGCATCTGCTCTGATGATGCCACCTTCCATACCAGTGCTTCCGACATGTCTTCCTTTTTCCTCAACCGAGGATTCCCCTCTACCGTGGTCGACACGGCCCTCGACCGTGTCCGTTCTATCTCCCGCACATCTGCCCTCACCCCTGCTCCTCCCTCCCGGAACCACGATAGGGTTCCCCTTGTCCTCACCTTTCACCCCACCAGCCTCCACATTCAACGGATCATCCTCCGCCATTTCCGCCACCTCCAGCGTGATCCCACCACCAAACACATCTTCCCCTCACCTCCCCTTTCAGCATTCCGTAGGGACCGCTCCCTCCGCGACACCCTAGTCCACTCCTCTACCACCCCCAGCACCCCTTCCCCTTTGCCCGGCACCTTCCCGTGCACGCGCATGAGATGCAACACATGCCCTTATACCTCCCCTCTTCCCACTGTCCAGGGCCCCAAACACCCCTTCCAGGTGAAACAGCGATTTACTTGTACTTCCTGCAATTTAGTATACTGTATTCGCTGCTCACGATGTGGACTCCTCTACATTGGGGAGACCAAACGCAGATTGGGTGACCGCTTTGCGGAACACCTCCGTTCAGTCCGTAAGGGGGACCCCGAGCTCCCGGTGGCCTGTCACTTTAATTCACCGCTTCACTCCCACTCTGACCTCACCGTCCTCGTCCTATTACACTGTTCCACGGAAGCTCAGCGTAAGCTCGAGGAACAGCACCTCATCTTTCGTTTAGGCACGCTACAGCCCTCTGGACTCAATATCGAGTTCAACAATTTTAGATCATAACCTCAGCTCCAATCACATTTATATTTTATTTTATCCA
Organism: Squalus acanthias; assembly: GCA_030390025.1. NCBI lineage: Eukaryota > Metazoa > Chordata > Chondrichthyes > Squaliformes > Squalidae > Squalus > Squalus acanthias. Next base: position 84,814,286 of record CM059432.1, read on the forward strand.
CCCTTTTATTTGTCCCCCCCACCTTTTTTTTCCTCCTAGAAGCTGGCAGCTGTCCTTCATTCTGCCAGTGGATTTCACACTTCATTCAGCCTTAATCTGTCACATTAACACCACCTCTAGCCTTGCATATCTCTTAATGTCTCTTAATGTCTCTTCATCTCCCCCTTTGTTCCTTTATCCCCTCCCCCTTTTCCCAGCTTTACCCTGGCCTTAAATCTATTTGATTTCCGGCTCTTCCCAGTTCTGATGAAAGGTCATCGACCTGAAACGTTAACTCTCTTTCTCTCTCCACGGATGCTGCCTGGCCTGCTGAGTTTTTCCAGCGTTTTCTGTTGTTATTACAGAAATGTAAATGTTGGCCTAAGCTTTCCGGCCCCGACACATCAGTTCTCTCATGGAAAGATGGAGCCAAATATGTGCTCTGGGCTGCACTTTGCTGTGTCCCTGCTTCCCTCCTTTACTGGAAGGCAGTTCCTTTGATACAACAGGCACTTTGCCCATATGTGAAAGGCCACATGCAAATTACATGGAAATAGGGGAAACAAGGCCTCCTCCATGTTTCCCGCCCGATGTCCTTATTGAACACTGGATGCAGGGCTGCCTGTTAGGCTTGATGTGCAGTGTTCCTTGGTTGGCAGAGAAGGCCTCAGTGGAGCAATGGAAGCAGGGTCTGTGCAATTGCTCTCAAAGCACGATGAGCACAGGCCCCATCGGGCGGAGAAGAAATTTGCAGCATAGCTGCCTGTTCCTCCCTCTGTAGTAAATCCCTAAGCCTACCACAGCAAGTCCCGGCTGAAAGTCTGGTGTGACTTCCCTGGTGGAGGCCATGGGAGCCCACCCCTGTGTGCAAATTACCCTGGGGTCAGAAGTACAGGCACGATCAGGAGGACATTTCTAAGGCAGGCAGAAGTCCTGCCCCACCATAGATGTCCCAAATAGGAAAGCCTAGGCCATTGTTTTGACCTCAGTCTTTCTTAACTAAAATAAATATCTGATTTTAAAGTGGGGACGGCAACGGAGCATGCGATCCCTGAAATGGACGATAACCAGGAGAGTCTGGTGATGTGGAGGACCAATCAACCTTAATGGCCGGGGCTCATTTACATAAATTCTCCCGGAGTCCTGTCTGAACCCAGCCAGATCCATTACCTGGTTTGGCGGCATGAGGCAGCAGCCGGTGGCCCGTGCAAGCGGTCGTTGGCCGTTTGTTGAGATGGGGCGCTCTGGAGATGATCGGGTGGTGGCGGGGGGGCTTGTATCCACTTTCTGGCGGCAATCCAGGCAAAACTTTCTGGTCATGATTAAGGGTAGGGGGAGAGCCCAGAGCAAGGAAGGCCCAAGGCTTCCTTGTGAGACCTGGAGGAACACTGGCCCACAAGGAAATGTAAAATACTTTTTTCAAACTCACCTTGCTGTGCTTCTTCTGGCCCACAAACCCCCTCTCGACAGGTCTGGCCTCACAGGGAAGCCATCACTGCTCCCCCACTCAGGCCTCCAATTAATATTATAGTCAGGTCCCGATGTCATCATCGCATCTGATCCGCACAATTATAGAAGGATCCCACATCCTTCCTGCGGGTGTCCGGCTAGCCTGATCAAAAGGGCAGGTTAACGTCAGGACATGGCGGGCAGGCAGCGAGATCAGAAAGACAAGTGACTGGCCTAATTTTATCTGCTTCCCACTACTTTCCATCAGACGGGGGGAGTTAAAATCAACACCACAAATTTTATTCTGGCGGCCTCCAGCAGTCCCTTTGAGGACTGTTGGTTCGGCTCCTCGTAGACCAGGTAATAAGAACATAAGAACATAAGACGTAGGAGCAGGAGTAGGTCATTTGGCCCCTCGAGCCTGCTCCGCCATTCAATAAGATCATGGCTGATCTGATCTTGGCCTCAACTCCACTTCCCTGCCTGCTCCCCATAACCCTTGACTCCCTTACCTTTCAAAAATCTGACTATCTCCACCTTAAATATATTCAATGACCCAGCCTCCACAGCTCTCTGGGGAAGAGAATTCCAAAGATTCACGACCCTCTGAGAGAAGAAATTCCTCCTCATTTTCGATTTAAAAGGGTGCCCCCTTATCCTGAAATTATGCCCGCTAGTTCTAGATTCAACAGGTTCAAGGCTCTTACTCCCTGTGAGGACGGGAGCAGGGACTGCAGGGAGGATGAGCAACCTGGCCACAGCACTGTGGTACGGGGAGCCATTCAAGTGGGGGGAGTAAAAAGAAATGTTGTAGTGGTAGGGGATAGTATCATTAAGGGGATAGATAGGGTTCTTTGCAGCCGAGAGCGAGAGTCCCGAAGGCTATGTTGCCTGCCCGGTGCCAGGGTTAAGGACATCTCCTCTGGGCTGGAGAGAAACTTGGAGTGGGAGGGGGAAGATCCAGTTGTCGTGGTCCATGTTGGTACCAATGACATAGATAGGACAAGGAATGAGGTTCTGCTGAGGGAGTATGAGCAGCTAGGGGCCAAATTAAAAAACAGAACCTCTAGGGTAGTAATCTCTGGATTACTACCTGAGCCACGAGCAAATTTGGCTAGGGTAAATAAAATCAGAGGGTTAAATGCGTGGCTCAAAGACTGGTGTGGGAGAAATGGGTTTTGCTACCTGGGACACTGGCACCAGTACTGGGACAGGAGAGAGCTGTTCCGTTGGGACGGACTTCACTTGGCCAGTGCTGGGACTAGAGTCCTGGCGAATCGAATAACTAGGGCTGTAGAGAGGGCTTTAAACTAATTAGTGGGGGGGAGGTTTCAAGAGAGCAAAAAATAAAAATGTCAGCGGAGAAGGCAATAGAGCAAAGTAGCAGTGGGGTAATTAAAAACCAGAGCGTGTCAGGAAGGGACAGAATATATAAAGATAAAGGTAAAGTAGTAAAGGGGGTAAAAGCAGGAATAAATTGTCACAAAACATATTTAAAAGTTCTTTATCTGAATGCACGCAGCATTCGTAACAAAATAGACGAATTGACGGTACAAATAACTACGTATGGGTATGATCTTGTGGCCATTACAGAAACATGGCTGCAGGGTGACAACGACTGGGAATTAAATATGCCAGGGTATTTAACAATCAGGAAGGACAGACAGGAAGGAAGAGGAGGTGGGGTAGCTATGTTAATAAAGGAAGGAATCACTGTATTACAGAGAAATGATATTGGGTCAAAGGATCAGGATAATGAAACAGTTTGGGTGGAGATAAGGAATAATAAAGGGAAAAAAACACTAGTGGGAGTAGTATATAGGCCTCCTAATAGTTGCAACTCTGCTGGAAGAAGTATTAATCAGGAAATAGTTGGGGCATGTAATAAGGGAACAGCTATAATTATGGGGATTTTAACTATCATATTAACTGGACAAATCAAATTGGGCAGGGCAGCCTTGAGGAAGAGTTTATTGAGTGTATTAGGGATGGATTTCTTGAGCAGTATGTAACTGATCCTACAAGGGGGCAAGCAACCTTGGACCTGGTCCTGTGTAATGAGTCAGGATTAATTAATAATGTCCTAGTTAAGGATCCCCTTGGAATGAGTGACCATAACATGGTTGAATTCCATATCCAATTAGAGGGTGAGAAGGTTGGTTCTCAGACAAGCGTACTGAGCTTGAATAAAGGAGACTATGATGGTATGAGAGCGGAATTGATTAAAGTGGACTGGGAAAATAGATTAAAGGGTAAGACGGTACATGAGCAGTGGTGTTCATTTAAGGAGTTATTTTACAACTTTCAAAAAATATATATTCCACTGAGGAAAAAAGGGTGTAAAAGAAATGACAGCCATCCATGGCTAAGTAAAGAAATTAAGGATAGTATCCAACTAAAAACAAGGACATATAAGGTAGCCAAACTTAGTGGGAGGATAGAAGATTGGGAAGTCTTCAAAAGACAGCAAAAAGTAACTAAAGGATTGATTAAGAAAGGGAAGATAGATTATGAAAATAAATTAGCAAAAAATATAAAAACAGATAGCAAGAGTTTCTATAGTTATATAAAAAGAAAAAGGGTGGCTAAGGCAAACGTAGGTCCCTTAGAGGATGAGACCGGGAAATTAATGGTGGGAAACATGGAGATGGCAAAAATGCTGAACAAATATTTTGTTTCAGTCTTTACGGTAGAGGACACTAAGAATATCCCAACACTGGACAAACAGGGGGCTCTAGGGGGGGAGGAGCTAAATACGATTAAAATCACTAAGGAATTGGTACTCAGTAAAATAATGGGACTCAAGGCGGATAAATCCCCTGGACCTGATGGCTTACATCCTAGGGTCTTGAGGGAAGTGGCAATAGGGATTGTGGATGCTTTGGTAATAATTTTCCAAAATTCCCTGGACTCAGCAAAGGTCCCGGCAGATTGGAAAACTGCTAATGTAACACCCTTATTTAAAAAGGGTAGTAGGCAGAAAGCTGGAAATTATAGACCAGTTAGTCTAACATCTGTGGTGGGTAAAATTTTGGAGTCTATTATTAAGGAGACAGTAACGGAACATTTAGATAAACATAATTTGATAGGACAAAGTCAGCATGGCTTTATGAAGGGGAAATCATGTCTGACAAATTTGCTTGAGTTCTTTGAGGACATAACGTACAGGGTGGATAAAGGGGAACCAATGGACGTAGTGTATTTAGACTTCCAGAAGGCATTCGACAAGGTGCCACATAAAAGATTATTGCTCAAGATAAAAAATCACTGGATTGGGGGGAATATTCTGGCATGGGTGGAGGATTGGTTATCTAACAGGAAGCAGAGAGTTGGGATAAATGGTTCATTCTCGGACTGGCAACCAGTAGCCAGTGGTGTTCCGCAGGGGTCGGTGCTGGGTCCCCAACTCTTTACAATCTATATTAACGATTTGGAGGAGGGGACCGAGTGTAACATATCAAAGTTTGCAGATGATACAAAGATGGGAGGGAAAGTAGAAAGTGAGGAGGACATAAAAAACCTACAAGGGGATATAGACAAGCTGGGTGAGTGGGCAGAGATTTGGCAGATGCAATACAATATTGGAAAATGTGAGGTTATGCACTTTGGCAGGAAAAATCAGAGAGCAAGTTATTATCTTAATGGTGAGAAACTGGAAAGTACTGCAGTACAAAGGGATCTGGGGGTCCTAGTGCAAGAAAATCAAAAAGTTAGTATGCAGGTGCAGCAGGTGATCAAGAAGGCCAACGGAATGTTGGCTTTTATTGCTAGGGGGATAGATTATAAAAACAGGGAGGTATTGCTGCAGTTATATAAGGTATTGGTGAGACCGCATCTGGAATACTGCATACAGTTTTGGTGTCCATACTTAAGAAAAGACATACTTGCTCTCGAGGCAGTACAAAGAAGGTTCACTCGGTTAATCCCCGGGATGAGGGGGTGGACATACGAGGAGAGGTTGAGTAGATTGGGACTCTACTCATTGGAGTTCAGAAGAATGAGAGGCGATCTTATTGAAACATATAAGATTGTGAAGGGGCTTGATCGGGTGGATGCGGTAAGGATGTTCCCAAGGATGGGTGAAACTAGAACTAGGGGGCATAATCTTAGAATAAGGGGCTGCTCTTTCAAAACTGAGATGAGGAGAAACTTCTTCACTCAGAGGGTAGTAGGTCTGTGGAATTTGCTGCCCCAGGAAGCTGTGGAAGCTACATCATTAAATAAATTTAAAACAGAAATAGACAGTTTCCTAGAAGTAAAGGGAATTAGGGGTTACGGGGAGCGGGCAGGAAATTGGACATGAGGCTGAGTTCGGATCGGTCGAGGCCCTGTGGGTGGCATAGCGGGCCCAGGGGCTGAGTGGCCGGGTCCTGCTCCTACTTCTTGTGTTCTTTAGATTTGAGGTGAGGATCAGATCAGCCATGATCTTATTGAATGGCGGAGCAGGCTCGAAGGGCCGATTGGCCTACTCCTGCTCCTATTTCTTATGTTCTTATGTTCTTATTCCCCCACGAGGGGAAACATCCTCTCTGCATCTACCCTGTCAAGCCCCTTCAGAATCTAAACTGTTTCAATAAGATCACCTCTCATTCTTCTAAACTCCAATGAGTATAGGCCCAACCTGCTCAACCTTTCTTCATAAGACAACCCCTTCATCTCCGGAATCAACCTCGTGAACCTTCTCTGAACTGCCTCCAATGCAAGTATATCCTTCCTTAAATAAGGAGACCAAAACTGTACACAGTACACCAGGTGTGGTCTCACCAACGCCCTGTACAGTACTTCCCTACTTTAATACTCCATTCCCTTTGCAATAAAGGCCAACATTCCATTTGCCTTCCTAATTACTTGCTGTACCTGCATGCTAACTTTTTGTGATTCATGTACAAGGACCCCCAGATCTCTCTGTACCTCAGCATTTTGTAATCTCTCCCCATTTAAATAATCATTTGCTTTTTTACTTTTCCTACCAAAGTGGATAACCTCGCATTTTCCCACATTAAACTCCATCTGCCAGATTTTTGCTCACTCACTTAGCCTATCTATATCCCTTTGGAGATTCTTTGCATCTTCCACACAATTTGCTTGCCCATCTATCTTTGTATCATTAGCAAATTTGGCTACATTACACTCAGTCCCTTCATCCAAGTCATTAATATAAATTGTAAATAGTTGAGGCCCCAGCACTGATCCCTGCAGCACCCCACTAGTTACAGTTTGCCAACCTGAAAATTACCCATTTATCCCGACTCTCTGTTTTCTGTTAGTTAGCCAATCCTCTATCCATGCTAATATATTACCCCCAACCCCGTGAGCTCTTATCTTGTACAGTAACCTTTTATATGGCACCTTATCGAATGCCTTCTGGAAATCCAAATACACGACATCTACTGGTTTCCCTTTATCCACCCTGCTCGTTACATCCTCAAAGAATTCCAGCAAATTTGTCAAACATGATTTCCCTTTCATAAAACCATGCGGACTCTGCTTGACTATATTATGATTTTCTAAATGTCCTGCTACCACTTCCTTAATGATGGACTCCAGCATTTTCCCAATGACAGATGTTAGGCTAACTGGTCAATAGTTGCCTGATTTCTGTCTCCCTCCTTTCTTAAATAGGGGTGTTACATTTGCGGTTTTCCAGTCCGCTGGGACCTCTCCAGAATCTAGGGAATTTTGGTAGATTACAAGCCAATGCATCCACTATCTCTGCAGCCACCTCTTTTAAGACTCTAGGCTGCAGGCCATCGGGTCCAGGGGACTTGTCCACCTTTAGTCCCATTAGTTTGCCTAGTACTTTCTCTCTAGTGATAGTGATTGTTTTAAGGTCCCGTCCCCCACCCCAATAGCCCCTTGATTATCCATTATTGGGATGCTTTTAGTGTCTTCTACCGTGAAGACCGATACAAAATATTTGTTCAAAGTCTCCGCCATTTCCCTGTTTCCCATTATTAATTCCCCAGACTCTTCCTCTCGGGGACCAACGTTTACTTTAGCTGCTCTCTTCCTTTTTATATACCTGTAGAAGCTCTTACTGTCTGTTTTTATATTTCTTGATAGCTTACTCTCATAAGCTGTCTTCTCTCTCTTTATCATTTTTTTAGTCGTTGTTTGCTGGTTTTTAAAAATTTCCCAATCCTCTGACCTTTCACAATTCTTCGCAACATTGTATGCTTTTGTTTTCAATTTGATACCATCCTTTACTTCCTTAGTTAGCCTCGGATGGTTCATCCTTCTCTTAGAGTCTTTCTTTCTCACTGGAATATATCTTTGCTGAGACTTATGAAATATCTCCTTAAATGTTTGCCACTGCTTTTCTACAGTCTTACCCTGTAATATATTTTCCCAGACCACTTTAACCAAGTCTGCCTTCATACCTTTGTAATTACCTTTGTTTAAGTTCAGGACACTAGTTTGAGACCTAGCTTTCTCACCCTCAAACTGAATTTGAAATTCTACCATGCTATGATCATTCTTCCCAAGAGGATCCTTCACTTCGAAATCATTAATTAATCCAGCCTCGTTACACATTACCGGATCTAAAATAGTGTTCTCCCTGGTTGGTTCCACAACATATTGTTCCAAGAAACCATCCCGTATACACTCTAAGAACTCTTCCTCAAGTCTACCTTTGCCAATTTGCTTTGTCCAATCAATATGAAGATTAAAATCTCCCATGATTATAGTCGTACCTTTCTTACAAGCCTCTATTATTTCTTGATTTATACTCTGACCTTCAGTGTGGCTACTGTTTGGGGGCCTGTAGACCACTCCCACCAGTGACTTCTTACCCTTATTATTTATCTCCACCCAAACTGATTCTACGTCTTGATCTTCTCGGCCAATATCATTTCTCATTACTGCACTGAACTCATCCCTTATTAACAGAGCTACACCATCTCCTTTTTCTTTCTGCCTATCCTTACGAAATGGCAAATACCCCTGAATATTCAGTTCTCAGCCTTGGTCACCTTGCAACCACGTCTCTGTAATGGCTATCAGATCATACCCATTTATTTCTATTGTGCTGTCAACTCATCTATCTTGTTACGAATGCTGCTTGCGTTCAGATATAGAGCTTTTAACGTTGTCTTTTTACCATTTTTTCCTACTCTGACCCCTCTTTCTTATGCACTCTTATGTGTATACGCTCTGTCCCTTCCTGTCACACTCTGGTTATCATTATCCCTATCGCTACCCTGCACTTTTGCCTTCTCATTTTTCTTTGACTTTTTAAATTTCCGCTCAGCGTATCCCTCCCCACCACCCCCCCACTATTTAGTTCAAAGACCTATCTACAGCCCTAGTTATTCGATTCGCCAGGACACTGGTCCCAGCCTGGTTCAAATGAAGCCCGTCCCGACGGAACAGCTCCCTCTTATCCCAGTACTGGTGCCAGTGCCCCAGGAATCAAAACCCATTTCTTCCACACCAATCTTTGAGCCACTTGTTCATCTCTCTGATCTTATTTACCCTATGCCAATTTGCACGTGGCTCAGGTAGTAATCCACAGATTATTACCTTTGTGATTCTGCTTTTTAATGTAGTCCCTAGCTGCTCATACTCCCTCAGCAGTACCTCGTACCTACATGGACCACGACAACTGGATCTTTCCCCTCCCACTCTAAGTTCCTCTCCAGCCCAGAGGAGATGTCCTTTACCCTGGCACCGGGCAGGCAACACAGCCTTCGGGACTCACGCTCTTGGCTGCAGAGAACAGTGTCTATCCCCCTAACTATACTGTCCCCTACCACTACCACATTTCTTTTTGCTCCTCCCATTGAATGGCTCCCTGTACTACAGTGCTGTGGTCAGTTTGCTCATCCTCCCTGCAGTCCCTGCTCTCGTCTACACAGGGAGTAAGAACCTCATAACTGTTGGACAAGAGCAAGGGCTGAGGCTCCTCCATCACTACCTCCTGGGTCCCCAACCTGCCTCGCTCGTAGTCACACACACCTGTTCCTGACCACGGACCAAATTTGAATCAATTAAACTAAGGGGTGTGACTGCCTCCTGGAACACAGCGTCCAGGTAACTCTCCCCCTCCCTGATCTGTCCCAGTGTTTGAAGCTCGGACTCCAGCTCATCAACATGGAGCTGAAGTTCCTCAAGCAACCAACACTTACTGCAAATGTGGTCGCCGTGGACCTCAATGGTGTCTACCAGCTCCCACATGTTGCAGCAGTAACACATCACCTGCCCTGCCATCTCTAATGTATTTAATTAATTAAGGGGGAAAAATTCAGTTGGTTGCGCCTCCCGTTAGCGCCTTAAGAGGGCGCTAATGGGGTGCAAAGCCGCTAGCGCCCGGGCGCAGCGATGTTTGCGCCGCTTGGGAACTTAACTAGACATTGTGCGGCGGCGCTAAACTTTACCGCTGCGACCACCTGCGCGCGCAGATTGTGACGTCATTCCATGGTGCAACGCCCTTGTGGTGCCCCGGAGCGGAAATTGAGTGGCGCCCCCTGCCTTACCGCCTGGCGCATCCAACGACCGGAAGACTGGAACGCTATCAATCGCTGTGGGGCTGGGGGGCGCGCTATTTAAAGGGGGCCTCTTCCTGTCTTTTTCTGTGGTTGACATTTTTGCACCACTCGTTCTGAGAGAGAGAGAGAGATTCGGAGAGAGAGAAAGAGAGACTTCTGCATTGAGTCAACGCTTTGTGAGGTAGTTTTGCCTACTGATCCTAACTTCGCTGGTACTTTGGTTGCTGTCCTTCATAACTTTGCTTGCAAAGAGACTATGGGGGCTGCACTGAATGGGGGCGTCATCCTGCTCCAGCTGAATCGGAGGACACAGAGACGCAGAGAGAGAGTGGCAATGATGGCCAGACGGAGGAGGGCCAACAGGCGTCTGTACAGGAGAGCTTACCCTCCCAGGGTATATCGTGAACAGCTCTCCTACATTCATTTGTCTGAGGAGCTGTGTTTGCGAAGGCTGCGATTCAGCAAGGAGGTGGTCACTGAGCTCTGCCACCTGCTGCAGCCAGATCTGCAGCCTCAACTGAGGTCCAGGACGTCTCTGTCGGTGGCAGTGAAGGTCACAGTGGCTCTCAACTTCTATGCTACTGGCTCATTTCAAGCTGCTGCTGGGGACCTCGCCAATATCTCCCAGTTCACGGTGCATTGCTGCATCCGGCAGGTCACAAATCCCTCTTTAAAAGGAGACGAGAGTTCATCTCTTTCCCCATGACCCCAGACAAGCAGCGTGACCGCGCTCTGGGCTTTGCGAGGATAGCGGGCTTCCCCATGGTGCAGGGCGCCACTGACTGCACGCATGTGGCTTTGCGTGCTCCACATGAGAATGCCGAGGATTTCCGGAACAGAAAGGGGTTCCATTCCTTGAATGTTCAGTTGGTCTGTGACCACAGACAGCTGATACTCGCTGTCAATGCCCACTATCCTGGCAGCTGCCACGATGCTTTCATCCTGCGCCAGACTACTGTGGCAGAACTTTTCGAGGCACCGCATCAGCCAGTTGGTTGGCTTCTCGGGGACAAGGGGTATCCATTGAGCACCTGGCTGATGACACCGCTCCGTATGCCCAACACCCCTGCTGAGCTGCGGTACAACGAGAGCCATCAAGCTACCAGGAACATCATTGAGCGCAGAATCGGCGTGCTGAAGCAACGGTTCCCCTGTCTCGACCATGCTGGAGGAGCCCTGCAGTACTCGCCTGAGCGAGTATCCAACTTCGTAGTTGTGTGCTGCATGTTGCATAACATGGCAATCGTCAGGACCCAGCCAATGCCACCAGGCCTTGGAGCACCACCAGAGGAGGAGGAGGAAGAGGAGGAAGAGGAAGAGGAGGATGATCATCAGCAGCACCAAGGCGGGAGGGCGGCCCACAATGGTGAAACTGCAAGGGCCGTCCGTCAACGGCTGATAGCAAGCCGCTTCTAGGGTCCCTGCTGTGGAAATGGCTTCTGCCATTGCTAACAACATCAATGAACCCAGCACGCAACCCCTAAGCCGGCCAAGGCACCAATGATTCCAAACACCAAACATGTATATTTTGAATACAAAAACTTATTTATTTTACAAACTGTGTGTGTGTCATTTCCTCATGACAAACTCATAGAAATAAACACAAAAAAACAGTCATTAACATAACTGGTTCTCACAACCTGGAGATAATGTCCAAAACACTAGACAAAAGTTGGACCACGAACCTCGGCCTTTAATAAAAAAAATGACCAGCATTTTGTCACACCTCCGACTTTTTGCCCTTCGAGGGTGATCTCCTTCCCTTGCGCACTTCTCCCCTTCTAACCCTACTGCTCCTCCGTAATGGGACCTCAGTGGCTGCAGCAAGGCTGGTGGAAGGCTGCTGATTGTCAGACCCTGACACTGCAGATGCCCCTGAAGGACGGCCTCGACCAGTTCTGGGCCTGGAGGGCCCGGCTGCAGACTGCACCAACTCTGCATGGGCGGCAGCAGTCTGTCCTACAGGCGGTGGCAAGTGCAGTGGAGAAGTGACAGTGTTGGCAGCAGGAATGCTGTCATCGTGAGAGAGGACAGCAACTCCCTGCTCGACCGACACACTGGCACTCCCAAGGGGCAGCACTTCAGCATCCGGAGCAATCTGCTGGAGCACAGATTGCTGGCCTGCTGCGGCGCGGTGAGAGCCCCGGGGACATGTGAACGAACCATCGAGGTTGGCAGCAGTCAGTGCTCGCGTGGCCTCAATCTGAGTCTGCATGAGAGCAGTCAGAGATGGGATCACGGCAGTCAGTGACTGAATTGCAGCACTAAGCTTTAGTGTGGCATCCGCCTGTGCTACAGCGAAGTGCTCCACACTCCTTGCCAGTGACTCAATGCATTCGGGCACCCTTCCCACTGCACCCATGAGCTCAGTGTGCATGCCCACCGCCTGGGTGTTCATTTCTGCGATCAGCCGCTCCTCCTCTGCGTCCATTGCAGTAGGAGTCTCTGGCATACTCTCCCTCTGGGGAGAAGGCCCCCGTTCTTCCCTAGCCCCATGGCGTTGCTGCAGCCCGCTGGGTCCTGGAGCTTCACCCTCATCAGACCCTTCCCCCCTGCTCCCCTCCAGGGAAGGCGTGTTCCCAGTGTGGGCATGGGCTTCCTCGGGAGAGGGTGGCACTGATGCTCCGGCTTCCTCTTCCTCCTCGGCTGCAGCTTCACTCCCACTGGCAGCTTCAGGGCCCGTCTCCTCACCATCTGAAAGCAGGGAGGTACAAGAGTGGCTTTAGCGTGAGGACAGGGTGGCAGTAAGGGAGGAATAAGTGCAGCGAGTTAGCAAGTTGGATTGAAAGTGTCAAAGGCTGGTGTTGTGAGGGACAAGTGGAAGGACAGAGGACAAAAAGGTGATGACCTTACCATTGCTGTCCAGAACGGGGTCGGCGTCTCCAGTGGCGACGGGACCGATCACCCGGCTTGCCACAATCCTGTGGACGCGCTCCTCAAGATCGCTGAGGGGTTGCAGCTGAGGCCGCCCGCCACCTGTCCGTTGCTGCTGTCACCTATTATGCGCCAGCTTGGCCTGCAAGAAAAAGGACAGCATCTGAGTAAATATACAGCCATGGTCTTGCCTGATGTGCCTCCCATAGGTGAATAGCCCTTACTGTATGCAGCCATGGTCTTGCCTTATGTGCCTCCCATAGGTGAATAGCCCTTACTGTATGCAAAGTGTGGAATGTGTGTGTGTGTTTCATGAAAGGGCCATAGGTGTTGGATGAGTGTTGTGCATTGGGGTTTTAAGACCCTCTGGCCATAGAGTGAGGTTGAGATGGAGGGATGGAGAGGTATTGAGAAAAAGCCACTCACCCTGACGACCCGAGTGAGGTCGTTGAACTTTTTGTGGCATTGAACATGGGTCCTGGGCACCATGCTCCTGGAGGAGACGCTCTGAGCCACCTCCCTCCACACTCTTCTGTACTCGCGTGGCAAAGGCCTCCTGCCACTCTCAGGGAAGAGTATAGATGTTCTGCGCTCCACCGCGCCAACCAGAGCATCCAAGGCCTGCTCGGTGAAGCGCTGAGCTCGTTCTCTCACCCTCTCCATCCTTGGCAGCAAAATGGATTCACAGGTCTCTCCAGGCCGAGATTCAAGGCTGCAATGAGCAGGGTGTGGCTGGGGAGCAAGTTGGCCCCCCCGCTTTAAGAACTGGCCGGCGCCAGTGTGTCTGTGTTCCCTCGCTAACTGGCAGCACCTGCGCTGCGCTCGCGCGCTGAGTTAGCACCTCACTGCTCGGCCTTTGCGCCTTAAGACAGGTGTGCAGTGCCTGATTTAGCGCTCCACTCACCTCCCTGGGCGGTAAAAGTGAAGTTTCCAGTCAGTGGCGATAATTAGCGCCAGGCGCTAATTTTTGTGTCCAGACAATATTTGCGCCCCAAACGGGGCGCGACCTAATTTTTCCCCCTAAGTGTTTAAGTTTTGATTGTTTAGTTTTTAATCCCAGCTCTTAATTTAAACCAATGCCCAAGAAAACAGAGAAATACTGACCAACCAATCACTTCCCTGCTTTCCTGTGACGTCACTCCTTGTTTTTGTTGTCAGGTCCGTTGCCTCTGCTCTCGGGTCTTCCTCTGCCACGTTGCTTATTTGCTCTGCCTCCGCTCTCGCTCACGTTCAGATCCACTGCCTCTGCCTTTTCCCTGTGATGTCAGCTTTTATTTTTCTCCGAATGTGGTTGGGGGGTTTCACAGAGCCGAACTCCCACTGGTTCTCTGTTCCCTCTTGTGCAGATTTGTAACTCCTGTTCTCCTGGAGGCTGACAAAGATAGAAAAAGAAGAAAGGAGTACCACCCTCCCCTCCTCACTGAACTCCCTTACTCACCAAACTCGCAGGCTTACACTCTGTTCCAAGCTGCACTCCGTAATGCTGAGCAGAACAGGTCCAGCACCTGTTCCACTCCAGGCAGGCGCATTTCATGGATAGTTCCTGAAATGGGTACAGGACCCTCATTTCCATATTAAAATGAGAACTGCGCTTATCTCAGGAAAGGACCTGAGAAGTTTAGCAGTACCTGCGCTCTCGCGCAAATCAGGCACGAGCCTTTCCACTGCCAAATTTGACATTATTATGCCCATCTTACACCCATGAACTGGCCACAACAATGTTGAATTTCTGCCCTGTGGTTCCTAATAATGTTACACTGCTACAAAGAGCTATATACCCATGCATTCAGAATTCATGCTCTCAACTCCCTATACCAGCACTGATCAGCTAAAGCCTTACAGTTCTCAAGTGCCACAGGACGTCTCAAGGATTTATGAACACAAAGCTAAGTACTTCCTTAAATGTAGATTATAGTTTCTTCTGTTAAATCCTGGTAAGAGCACAGGACATAATATTGATAAATTAAAATATTTTTAAAAAAAATGTGAAATAAACGATACCTTTGGAGGTATAATAGGAAGTTTGCCCATGCTGCATATGCACTAATAGTACCACACTGCCACTGCATTGGATGTGAGACATGGAACATCCAGGGAATTACAAATAGAATGGATGTCACACACATAAGCCAGTCTAGAAGATTGGTTGAATCAAACAAGTACTGCCATCTCTGTTTATTAAGACAAAAAAAATGAACGTTAGCACAGTAGCAATTAATACAATCATAATAACATTTACAATATTGTTTTATTCTTTCCTGAATTACTGTAGGGATTGATCAGCTTGACGTGTGTTGCATTCTACCATCCTTCCGAATGCATTCTTTTCATTAGCTAGCCAGGTGAGTGCTGTTTCAAATTTTCAAATACATTGATTTATTTTAGCTTCCACTGACCTGTTTTGGGCAGTACCTTACCAGGAGTCAATGGAAATATAATGTGGCTTTAAACACTGTTTAAGACTGTCCTCGTACTCCTAACACTGCCCTCCATGACTGAATTTGCTTTCCTTTAGCAGATTCAGCAAGTCCTCACTAATTAAGCCAAGTATTAATGGCTCAATTTAAAAACTATTTACAAACATTTTCTACCCATCTGTTGTATGCAAAAGTAACACACAAAAAGCACTAACTCACACTCTTCAGTTTAAGATAGTAAATGTATAATAATTAGTATGAAAGGAAGGAACCAAAAGAGGAAGTATGTGTTACACCAAGAGTCGCTTTGGTAGTCCCACCACTGACCAAGTATATACCTGCCAGATTGGTTCTGCATCAGGTGGTGAAGGAACCAGCATGAAGGATTAACCCACTTCACCTTGTTCTTACCAATCTATCTGTCACTGAGTTGTCTACCATTGATAGGTGTGACCGCTGCATAGTCCTTGTGAAGACAAAATCTTGTCTACACTGTGAAGACATCCTCTGTCATGTAGTGTGGCACTACTAAGTGCTAAGTGAGACAGAATAGAACAGATAGAAACATAGAAACATAGAAAATAGGTACAGGAGTCGACCATTCGGTCCTTCGAGCCTGCACCGCCATTCAATGCGTTCATGGCTGAACATGCTACCTCAGTACCCCATTCCTGCTTTCTCGCCATACCCCTTGATCCCCCTAGTTGTGAGTGTTATATCTAACTCCCTTTTGAATATATTTAGCGAACTGGCCTCAACAACCTTCTGTGGAAGAGAATTCCATAGATTCACCACTCTCTGGGTGAAGAAGTTCCTCCTCAGCTCAGTCCTAAATGGCTTCCCCTTAATCCTTAGACTGTGACCCCTGGTTCTAGTTTTCCCTACCATTGGGAACATTCTGCCCGCATCTAATTTGTCTAAACCAGTCAGGATTTTAAATGTCTCTATAAGATCCCCCCTCATTCTTCTGAACTCCAGAGGATACAAGTTCAGTTGACCCAATCTTTCTTGATATGTCAGTCCGGCCATCCCAGGAATCAATCTAGTGAACCTTCGCTGCACTCCCTCAATAGCAAGAATGTCCTTCCTTAAGTTAGGAGACCAAAACTGCGCACAATACTCCAGGTGTGGCCTCACCAAGGCCCTGTACAACTGCAGCATCACCTCCCTACTCCTGTACTCAAATCCCCTTACTATGAAGGCCATCATTCCGTTTGCTTTCTTGACTGCCTGCTGCACTTGCATTCCCACCTTCAATGACTGATGTACCATGATGCCCAGGTCTCGTTGCACCTCCCCTTTCCCTAATCTGCCACCATTCAGGTAATAGTCCGCCTCTCTATTTTTACCACCAAAGTGGATAACCTCACATTTATCCACATTGTACTTCATCTGCCATACATTTGCCCATTCACCCAACCTGTCCAAGTCACTCTGTAGCCTCCTAGCATCCTCCTCATTGTTCACACTGCCTCCCAATTTAGTGTCATCCGCAAATTTGGAGATATTACATTTAATCCCTTCGTCCAAATCATTAATATATAATGTAAACAGCTGGGGTCCCAGCACCGAACCCTGCGGTACCCCGCTGGTCACTGCCTGCCATTCTGAAAAGTACCCATTTACTCCTACTCTTTGTTTCCTGTGTGCCAACCAGTTCTCAATCCACGTCAACACATTACCCCCAATCCCATGTGCTTTAACTTTGCTCACCAATCTCTTGTGTGGACCTTGTCGAAGGCCTTCTGAAAGTCCAAATACACCACATCTACTGGTTCCCCCCTGTCCACCCTATTGGAAACATCCTCAAAAAATTCCAGAAGATTTGTCAAGCATGATTTCCCTTTCACAAATCCATGCTGACTTGGACCTATCATGTCGCCACTTTCCAAATGGTCTGTTATGACATCTTTAATAATTGCTTCCATCATTTTACCCACAACCGATGTCAGGCTGACCGGTCTATAATTCCCTGCTTTCTCCCTCCCTCCTTTTTTAAAAAGAGGGGTTACATCGGCCACCCTCCACTCCATCGGAACTGATTCAGAGTCTAAGGAATGTTGGAAAATGATCGTCAATGCATCCACTATTTCCAAGGCCACCTCCTTAAGTACTCTGGGATGCAGACCATCAGGCCCCGGGGATTTTTCAGCCTTCAGTCCCATCAATTTTCCCAATACCTTTTCCCGACTAATAAGGATTTCCCTCAGCTCCTCCCTCTTACCAGATCCTCTGACCCCTTTTATTTCCGACAGGTTGTGTGTGTCCTCCACAGTAAACACCGAACCAAAGTACTTGTTCAATTGATCTGCCATTTCCTTGTTCCCCATTATGACTTCCCCTGTTTCCGACTGCAGGGGACCTACGTTTGTTTTTACTAACCTCTTTCTTTTTACATATTTATAGAAGCTTTTGCTGTCCATTTTAATGTTCTCTGCAAGCTTCCTTTCATATTTTATTTTCCCTGCCCTAATCAAACCCTTTGTCCTCCTCTGCTGAGTTTTGAAGTTCTCCCAGTCCCCGGGTTTGCTGCTACTTCTGGCCAATTTGTATGCAACTTCCTTGGTTTTAATACTATCCCTGATTTCCCTTGTTAGCCATGGTTGAGCCACCTTCCCTTTTTTATTTTTACGCCAGACCGGGATGTACAATTGTTGTAGTTCATCCATGCGATCTCTAAATGTCTGCCATTGCCCTTCCACTGATAGCCCCTTAAATATCGCTTGCCAATTTAACCTCGCCAATTCACGCCTCATACCCTCAAAGTTGCCCTTATTTAAGTTCTGGACCATGGTCTCTGACTTAACTGTTTCCTTCTCCATCCTAATGTAGAACTCCACCATACTATGGTCACTCTTCCCCAGGGGGCCTCGTACCACAAGATTGCTGATTAGTCCTTCCTCATTACACAACACCCAGTCCAGGTTGGCCTCCCCTCGAGTTGGTTCCTCAACATATTGGTTTAGGAAACCATCCCTTAAACACTCCAGGAAATCCTCCTCCACCGTATTGCTTCCAGTTTGAGTAGCCCAATCTATATGCATATTAAAGTCACCCATGATAACTGCCGTGCCTTTTTTGCACGCACCTCTGATTTCCTGTTTCATACCCTCCCCCACCTCACTACTGCTGTTTGGAGGTCTGTACACAACTCCCACTAACGTTTTCTGCCCTTTGGTGTTCTGCAGCTCAACCCATATTGATTCCACATCCTCCAAGCTGATGTCCTTCCTAGCTATTGCATTAATCTCCTCTTTAACCAGCAATGCTACCCCACCCCCTTTTCCTTTTATTCTATCCTTTCTGAATGTTGAATACCCCTGGATGTTCAGTTCCCAGCCTTGATTGTTCTGGAGCCACGTCTCTGTAATCGCAATCACATCGTATCCGTTAACATCTATTTGCACAGTCAATTCATCCACCTTATTACGGATACTCCTTGCATTAAGACACAGAGCCTTTAGGCTTGTTTTATTAACATCCTTTGTCCTTTTAGACTTATGATTTAGTATGGCCCTTTGTGTTTCTTGCCTTTGTTTACTCGGCCTTCCCCTATTGTTTCTCACCCTTCTAACATTTGTTTCTGACTGCATATTACTTCCCCCTGTTTCGCTACATAGGTTCCCATTCCCCTGCCATATTAGTTTAAATCTTCCCGAACTGCTTTAGCAAATATTACCCCGAGGACATCGGTTCCAGTCCTGCCCAAGTGCAGACCGTCCCTTTTGTACAGGTCCCACTTCCCCCAGAACTGGTTCCAATGCCTCAGGAATTTGAATCCCTCCCTCCTGCACCACTGCTCAAGCCACGTATTCAATCTCACTATCCTGTTCTCTCTATTCTGATTAGCACGTGGCCCTGGTAGCAATCCAGAGATTACTACCTTAGAGGTCCTACTTTTTAATTTAGCTCCTAGCTCCCTAAATTCTGCTTGTAGGACCTCTTCCCGCTTTTTACCTATATCGTTGGTACCTACATGCACCACGACAGCTGGCTGTTCACCCTCCCTCTTCAGAATGTTCTGCAGCCGCTCCGAGACATCCTTGACCCTTGCACCAGGGAGGCAACATACCATCCTGGAATCTCGGTTGCGGCCACAGAAACTCCTGTCTATTCCCCTTACAATTGAGTCCCCTATCACTATAGCCCTGCCACTCTTTTTCCCGCCCTGCTGTGCAGCAGAGCCAGCCATGGTGCCATGAACCTGGCTGCTAGCAGCCCAAAACTGGGCACCCATGAGGTGTTGAGAACCATCAGCAGAAGCAGATTTGTATATTACCACAATCTGTAATCTCATGACCCCACATAACCCTCACTCCTCTATCACCACCAAACCCAGAGACCAACTCTGGTTCAATGGGGAATGTAGAAGGGTGTGCCAGGAACAGCACCATGCATATCTTTGTATGAGGCACCAACCTAGTGAAGCTCCAACACAAGGCTAACTGTATGCTAAACAACACTTAGGCTACAGACAGACCTAAGTAGTCCCACAACAAACAGATCAGTGCAAAAGTTCTACAGCCTTACCACATCCTGTCAAGACTGACAGAAGGAGAAGGCTGTAGCAACATACCCAGAGACTTGAGCACAAAAATCTAGGCTGACACACCAGTGCAGTACTAAGGGAGTACTGCACTGTCGGAGGTGCCGTCTTTCGGATAAGACGTTAAACTCTCAGGTGGATGTAAAAGATCCCATGGTACCAATATTCCCTTTAAGCTGCGCGGCCGCGCAGTGCTCAAGGGATCCCGCACAGCCAGCTTGCCGGCTTTTCAGTGCATAAACCGCATGCATGGTATTTCGAATGGGCCATGCAGCCCCTGAAAGGGGCCATGCGGCGCCAAACAAAATTACAGGGAACATTGTATGGCACTATTCGAAGAAGAGCTGGGGATTTATCCCTGGTGTCAAGGTCAATATTTATCCCTCAATTAACATCACTAAAAATAGATTATCTGGTCATTATATGTGTGGGAGCTTGCTCTGCGCAAATTGGTTGCTGCATTTCCTACATTACATGAGTGACTACAATTCAAAAGTACTTCATTGGCTGTAGAGCGCTTTAGGATGTCCTGAGGTCATGAAAGGCGCTATATATATGCAAGTCTTTCTTTTTTTCCCCTCAACTATGGCAGATCGCAATACGTGAGTGCAAGACACGTGGCTGAAGTATTTACAAATGTCTTAGTGCCAAGTAAACTATCGCACTCTGCCTCTTCCTGAGGTCCCCACCATCATCAGTGCCAGTGTCCAGCCAATTTAGTTCATCCCATGTGATAGTAAGAAGTGGTTAAGTGCACTTGACATTTCACAGGCTAGGAGTCCTGACTACATCCTGGTAGGCCTCCCCACTCAATTTTCCTTCATTTTCCATTGTGATAGCTCCTCATTTCAGGTAGCTTTGTGAATGAAAATCCAGCACTAAAATTATTGTGCACATTGCATACCATAGCACACTTCCTGTAACTGTTTTATGTAACAGTTCCGGTATGACTTCTGTGTCATTCTTAATCAAAGGCTCTCTTTACAAGGTAACCAGTCATCTCCCAGAAACAGTACAAATACAAATTTTTGTGTTACATTTTAAAAACGACATAAGTAAAAGAAAAAAACCCTGTAATTTCTTGCTGGTTTCTGAGAAACTTCCCCAGGAACAAAAATACCCTTAAATTGACCTCAGGGTTTGTCTATTTCTGATAATAAGACCATGGCGCATTAAAGGATCATACGACAGTATACTGTGAACTATAACACCTGCTACTCTTATTTAACGAGAACAGTTGACACAAGAAATACTTTTATTTTCACCAGCTTGGCCTGATGCACTGCCTGAAAGGGAAGCAAATTCAATAGTAACTTTCAAAAGGGAATTGGATAAATGCTTGAAAAAGAAGAAATTTGCAGGGCTATGGGAAAAGAGTGGGGATGGGGAGGGAGACTAATTGGACAGCTCTTTCAAAGAGCTGGCACAGGCACCTGGGCCGAATGTCCTCCTTCTGTGCTGTGAGATTCTATGATGGACTTTCAGTTCGTTACAGCTAGTTGTTAAAAATCGAAGATCAGTATTTAGAAGAGAACCACACTTAAACTTTCCTTTATGTGCATCTTACCTGTTGTAAAATTTGATAAATCTCCTTACATACACCAAGAATGCTCATGGTAAATACAGCTATTGTACATATTTCATGAAATGAAGATTCCTGTGGAAGGAACAACAAGTTGAAACTATTCAATGCCATGTTAGTATTCCATCTGACACAAGTATGAATAAACTTCAAGTATTTAAACATAAGGGTCTAGAAATTCCACCCACTTGGGGCACGGAATTAGCCTAATTTGGGTGGGGGGGGAGGGATTTGGAGAGGAACCTGTTTCTGTTGGGTTTCTGCCCTGTTCTGAGAAATTCCGATTGCCATTAGGAGAGTGGCACAGGAAGAACAGAAGAGCCTGCATTCAAAATTCTGAACTATGCAGACTTAGGCCAAACTGGCCTGAGAACCCCCAAAGGTTCTCCCCCAGCAAGGTACAGGTTCAAAATCCCATTGCCCCCATGGGGCAGGCACCCCAGTAATGCTGTGAACGATCGCCCACTATTATTATACAAATGCCTCCATTCCCTAGATTAGAAGTGTGTCAGGCCAGGGCAGACAGGTAGGAAGAAGACTCACCCTGCCTCATTTCATTGGTGGAGCAAGGATTCCAGAATTTCTAGGCTAAGTTCTTTTGAGTTCTTCACTCATATTCTATACATCTTACCCAGCTTTTTCAGAAATAGATTATCAGAACGTACATAAAACTACAGAAACATAATTAAATAGCTGATACCCAAGATATCAGTTCTGTTGGACTATTAAACTTTCAGATATTGTCCATTTATCTGAACCACTATGCTGTTCTGATTCCAAAGTCTTTTAAAGCTTATTTATATAAGGTTTTACTATTTTTTTTCCATGGACCTGAATTAGTGACCTGAAGTTATATGAATTGGTCTACTTTGTATTATTCAGGAACATATTAAACAGGTGCAAGTCCAGTACTCAGAATCCCAGGTATTCTCTTCATTTACATATACAATACAGATATACCTGCTCTGCTTCATGTCCTTTTAATTAAACCACTAGCCATAGGACTGCATGAGACTCCAGATATTAAGAAGATTGATGTACGCATCAGGATTATGGGTCAACTCCAGTAACAACATAAACCTATGCCAGTTGCACAGGTTACCTTTGTATCTAGTTTCCCTGTTAATGGATAAATCAAGGTATGTATGTCTACAGCGTTTATTATCCATACCTAAGGGGATTTGTGCGCATCTAATTATTCCCTACCAGCCGAACACCGTAAACTTGACTTGATCAAATGAACCACTCACTGCTCCATGGATGGCTTAGTGAATGTTATTAAAATGAACTAATGAGGCTCAATTATTTATTCCATATGCTACGCCTTCCTATTCCTTCATATGGCTTTCAGGGTGGCACCATCATACTCTGTTTGGGAAGGCTTACAATGAGGTATCGGCCTGAAAACTTTGCTATTGTCATGGGAGAATTGGGAGCACTTAATCTGAAGGTAACATAGCTGCAGAGTATGGTGGCCTAAAGCACTAGAACACTGCACCACACGTGGTGGTCTGAGAAGATCAGACTTCCACTGCTCTTACACTGGTAAATGCATTTCCCAATGTGGAATTGAATCTGATTGACATGGGAAATACCAAGTTTAAACCCCAGCCTATGCTGACTTAGATGATCTCAGGGAGTGTGACAAGAAGGGGTGCTTGGCTAGAGAGGGGAGAAATCATCCAAGGCTCCTGCTCCTATCTGCTATCCAGTGCTCCTGCTGGAAAGTGTGTATATGTGGAGGTCAGATAATGATAGGATCATCCATCGCTGTGGTTCCTAGTCACGATTTAGGCTCACACATACGAATGCCGACTTGGCCAAGATATCAGCAGGCAGTGCCCATGGATATTCATCTCAATATGAGTCATTGAGGTAACTGCATCAATGCACTGACAAATACACTGCATCAATGGCTACCACTATCACAGGCACGAGCTTACTCCTGAGGTCCCTGCCATCACAGAAGCCAGTCTTCAGCATATTCGATTCACTCCACGTGATATCAAGAAATGGCTGAGCGAACTGGATACAGCAAAGGCTATGGGCCCCGACAACATCCCGGCTATCGTGCTGAAGACTTGTGCTCCAGAACTAGCTGCACCTCTAGCCAAGCTGTTCCAGTACAGCTACAACACTGACATCTATCCGACAATGTGGAAAACTGCCCAGGTATGTCCTGTCCACAAAAAGCAGGACAAATCCAACCCGGCCAATTACCACCCCATCAGTCTACTCTCAATCATTAGCAAAGTAATGGAAGGTGTCATCGACAGTGCTATCAAGCGGCACTTACTCACCAAAAACCTGCTCACTGATGCCCACTCAGCTCCCGACCTCATTACAGCCTTGGTCCAAACATGGACAAAAGAGCTGAATTCCAGAGGTGACATCAAGGCAGCATTTGACCGAGTCTGGCATCAAGGAGCCCTAGTAAAACTGAAGTCAATGGGAATTGGGGGAAAACGCTCCACTGTCTGGAGTCATACCTAGCACAAAGAAAGATGGTTGTGGTGGTTGAAGGTCAATCATCACAGCCCCAGGACATCGCTGCAGGAGTTCCTCAGGGCAGTGTCCGAGGCCCAACCATCTTCAGCTGCTTCATCAATGACCTTCCCTCCAACATAAGGTCAGAAATGGGGATGTTCGCTAATGACTGCACAGTGTTCAGCGCCATTCACAAATCTTCAGATAATGAAGCAGTTCATGCCCGCATGCAACAAGACCTGGACGATGTTCAGGCTTGGGCTGATAAGTGGCAGGTAACATTCGCGCCACACAAGTGCCAGGCAATGACTATCTCCAACAAGCGCGAGTCTAACCACCTCCCCTTGACATTCAACGGCATTCCCATCGCCGAATCCCCCACCATCAACATCCTGGGGTCACCATTGACCAGAAACCTAACTGGACCAGCCACATCAATACTGTGGCAACAAGAGCAGGTCAGAGGCTGGGTATTCTGCGGTGAGTGTCTCACCTCCTGATCCCCAAAGCCTTTCCACCATTTTAAAGGCACAAGTAAGAAGTGTGATGGAATACTCTCCACTTGCCTGAATGAGTGCAGCTCCAACAACACTCAAGAAGCTCGACACCATCCAGGACAAAGCAGCCCGCTTGATTGGCACCCCATCCACCACCTTAAACATTCACTCCCTCCACCACTGGCGTACCGTGGCTGCAGTGTGTACAGTCTACAAGATGCAATGCAGCAACTCGCCAAGGCTTCTTCGGCAGCACCTCCCAAGCCCGTGACCTCTTCCACCTAGAAGGACAAGGGCAGCAGATGCATGGGAATACCACTACCTCCAAGTTCCCCTCCAAGTCACACACCATCCTGACTTAGAAGTATATCGCTGATCCTTCATCGTCACTGGGTCAAAATCCTGGAACTCCCTACCTAACAGCACTGTGGGAGTACCTTCACCACACGGACTGCAGCAGTTCAAGAAGGCGGCTCACCACCATCTTCTCAAGGGCAATTAGGGATGGGCAATAAATGCTGGCCTTGCCAGCGACATCCACATCCCATAAACAAATTTTTTAAAAAGACTGGCATCACGCGCAACTTAGAGGCTAGCTTAGATGAGGTCTCCTCACAGTAGGATGCACCGGGCACGAGCAGGCAGCAGCCACGCTGGATGGAAGGGACACCACAGGTGCCACCTTTCTGGGGGGCTAGGTCATATACTAGTTCTGCTGCAGAGGGTTCAGATGAGGACCTCGCAGGGCCAAGCTTCAGAATAAGGCTGATGGATGCAACGAACCAAATGCTTGTGTAATGGAGAGCCTGCATGAAAGCCTACGGGTCATGTCTAGGAGGATGGAGGAGTCCACCTCCACCTTGGTCCATGCATGGACGCAGAGCCTGGAACACATCCTCTCCAGTGTGGAGAGGATGGTGACCTCCATCCAGTGACCTGTGGAGCCCGACATCATGCAGCATCTGAGGACTGATGTCGCAGCTTCCACTGTAGTCATTGCAGCTTCCAAGGAGCGGCAAACTGCTGCAATGGAAGCTCGAGCAGCTGCCATGGTGTCTCTGGGCACCTCGGTTGAAAGGAGCTCGCAGACTGTCTCCGATGCCCACTGATCTGTCCTCCACCAGAACATTGGGTGGGGTGAACAGAGACCTGAGGTAGTGGTGTGAGAATCATGGAGCAGGGACCTCCAGCATTGCTGCTCTCTCCTCCGCCACTCCACCATTGCTCTTGCCGTTGCCTGTCAGCCAGGTGGCCTAGACTGCTGAAGCCCATGCTGAGATGGTGGAGTCTGAGGCGGGGCCATCATGGCCTACAGCCTCTCGAGGGCATCCCAGGAGGACATCTGAACTGCCCTCTTCAGATTCAGAGCAGCCATCCACCTTGCCTGCTGCTGCCACTAGAGTTGCACTTTGTAAAAGCACTAGATTACGCAAGAGCACTTATAGATAGCCACCAGGGTGAAAAGTGATGGAAGGTGTCATCGACAGTGCTATCAAACGGCACTTACTCACCAATAACGTGCTCACGGATGCCCAGTTTGTGTTCCGCCAAGACCACTCGGCTCCTGACCTCATTACAGCCTTGGTCCATACATGGACAAAGGAGCTGAATTCCAGAGGTGAGGGGAGAGTGACTGCCCTTGACATCAAGGCAGCATTTGACCGAGTCTGGCATCAAGGAACCCTAGTAAAATTGAAGTCAATGGTAATCAGGGGGAAAATGCTCCACTGGCTGGAGTCATACCTAGCACAGAGGAAGATGGTTGTGGTGGTTGAAGGTCAATCATCACAGCCCCAGGACATCACTGCAGGGGTTCCTCAGGGCAGTGTCCGAGGCCCAACCATCTTCAGCTGCTTCATCAATGAACTTCCTCCAACATAAGGTCAGAAATGGGGATGTTTGCTGATGACTGCACAGTGTTCAGCACTATTCACAACTCCTCAGATAATGAAGCAGTCCATGCCCGCATGCAACAAGACCTGGACAATGTTCAGGCTTGGGCTGATATGTGGCAGGTAACATTCGCGCCACACAAGTGCCAGGCAATGACTATCTCCAGCAAGCGAGAGTCTAACCACCTCCCCTTGACATTCAATGGCATTACCCTCGCCGAATCCCCCACTATCAACATCCTGGGGGGGTCACCATTAACCAGATACTTAACTGGACCAGCCACATAAATACTGTGGCAACAAGAGCAGGTCAGAGGCTGGGTATTCTGCGGTGAGTGTCTCACCTCCTGACTCCCCAAAGCCTTGCCACCATCTACAAGGCACAAGTAAGGAGTGTGATGTAATACTCTCCACTTGCCTGGATGAGTGCAACTCCAACAACACCCAACAAGCTCGACACCATCCAGGACAAAGCAGCCCGCTTGATTGGCACCCCATCCACCACCTTAAACATTCACTCCCTCCACCACTGGCGTACCGTGGCTGCAGTGTGTACCATCTACAAGATGCACTGCAGCAACTCGCCAAGGCTTCTTCGGCAGCACCTCCCAAACCTGCGACCTCTTCCACCTAGAAGGACATGGGCAGCAGGCGCATGGGAACACCACCACCTCCAAGTTCCCCTCCAAGTCACACACCATCCTGACTTAGAAGTATACCGCCGATCCTTCATCGTCGCTGGGTCAAAATCCTGGAACTCGCCAAGTTAACAGCACTGTGGGAGTACCTTCACCACATGGACTGCAGCGGTTCAAGAAGGCGGCTCACCACCACCTTCTCAAGGGCAACTAGGGATGGGCAATAAATGTTGCCCTTGCCAGCGACGCCCACATCCCACAAACGAATTTAAAAATGTTTAATATTTGTAAGTGATGTTTGTTCTGTCATGTTTACATATTTTGGGGGGAATTTTGCGGGGGGTCAGCAGGTGCATTCGGTGGCGGCTTGGGTTATTTTGACAACGGGTTGGGACCCCGCTGTCAACCCGCCGCCATGCGCATTTACAAAATGTTTTGTCTGTCAGCGCTGCGCAGATCTGACACGCAGTGGCAGGGGAAGTAATTAAAATCATTAGTGGCTTGTTTTCAGCCACTTAACAATGCTTTTTACCCAGCTTTTTGAATTGGACAGGTCGCCCACCAGTTTCCTGCTGTGCCTAGGCCTCGTCTGTGAAGCTGAGGCGGGAGGTCACAACCCATTGCATCAGCTGATGAGTTGACAGCTTCAAATATCAAGTCAAAGCTCCCAGCTGATTGAGAAATGTTCCCTTAGCCACTAGCTTCTCTGAACTGCATTTCCACTACAGATTCAGAATGCTGCAAGTCTTTACACAAGTCTCCATCTAGTTTGACCTCATTACTTCTCTCACCATTGACAGGACGCTTCTGTCATCTCTACTTCACCTGCCATCTATTCCATCAGCATCGGTGCACTTCCGCCACTGTGTCGCCCGCCACAGACCCGCTGAGGTTGGTAAAATCCAGCACTTTGTTTCTGATGTATATAAACAGTGATTATGGTAATTGGGTAGTGGTGGATCTTCATGGGGAAGGGGTTGAAAGGATTGAGTGGATGAATTAATGGCACTAATAGAAGTAAATGGGTATGATGTAATTGCCATTACAGAGACATGGTTACAGGGTAACCAAAGCTGGGAACTGATTGTTCCAGGGTACTCAACATTTAGGAAGGACAGACAAAAAGGAAAAGGAGGTGGCGTAGCGCTGTTAATAAGGGATGAGATCGGTATAGTAGAGATAAAAGATCTTGGCTCGGCAGATCGTGATGTAGAACTGGAATCAATTTGGGTGGAGCTAAGAAACAGCAAAGGGCGGAAAACATTGGTGGGAGGTGTGTATAGGCCACCAAACAGTAGTGGTAATGTAGGGCACAGTATCAATCAAGAAATTAGAAGTGCATGTAACAAGGGCAATACGGTAATCATGGGGGACTTTAATCTACATATTGACTGGGCAATTCAAATTACCACTAATGGTGTGGAGGACGAATTCTTGGAATGCATGCGAGATGGTTTCCTGGATCAGTATGTGGAGGAACCAACCAGGGAACAGGCTATTCTGGATCTGGTACTGTGTAATGAGAAAGGGCTAATCAATAATCTTGTGGTAAAGGGGCCTTTAGGGACAAGTGACCATAATATGATTGAATTTTATATTAAGTTTGAGAGTGATGTAGTCCAATCTGAAACTAAGGTCTTCAATCTAAACAGAGGAAACTACAAGGGTATGAGGGACAAGTTGGCCATGGTAGATTGGGAGACTACACTAAAAGGTATGAAGGTGGACATACAATGGCTAACATTCAAGGAAATAATGCATAATTTGCAACAAACATATATTCCTCTAGGGCACAAAAACCCAAAAGGAAAAGTGATCCAACCATGGCTAACAAAAGAAATTAAAGCTAGTATTAAGTCAAAGGAGGAAGCTTATAAAGTTGCCAGAAAAAGCGGTCAGCCTGAGGATTGGGATCTTTTTAGAAATCAGCAAAGGGGGACCAAGAAATTGATAAAGAAAGGGAAAATGGAATATGAGCATAAACTAACAAAAATTATAAAATCGGATTGTTAAAGCTTCATAGGTATGTGGAAAGGAAAAGACTGGCGAAGGTAAATGTAGGTCCTTTACAGTCAGAGACGGGAGAATTTATAATGGGGAATGAGGAAATGGCTGAGAAATACTTTGTTTCTGTCTTCACGGAGGAAGACACAAAAAACCTCCCAGAAATACGAGAAAACCAAGTGTGTGGTGAGAATGAGGAACTTAAAGAAATTATTAGTAAAAAAACAGTACTAGCAAAATGAATGGGACTAAAAGTAGATAAATCCCAACGACCGGATGACCTACATCCTAGGGTTTTGAAAGAGGTGGCCATTGGGATAGTGGACGCATTGGTTGTCATCTTCCAAAATTCTATAGATTCTGGAACGGTTCCTGCAGATTGGAGGATAGCAAATGTAACCCCGCTATTTAAGAAAGGAGGGAGAGAGAAAATGGGGAACTACAGACCTGTTAGCCTCACATCAGTAGTTGGGAAAATGCTGGAATCTATTATAAAGGATGCAATAACTGGGCAATTAGAAACTAATAGTAAGATTGGGCAGAGTCAACATAAATTTATGAAAGGGAAATCCTGTTTAACAAACCTATTGAAGTTCTTTGAGGATGTAACTAGTGGAGTAAACAAAGGGGAACCAGTAGATGTGGTGTATTTGGATTTTCAGAAGGCCTTCGATAAGGTCCCACACAAGAGGTTGGTGAACAAAATTAGGGCACATGGAATTGGGGGTAATATACTAGCATGGATTGAGAATTGGTTAACAGACAGAAAACAAAGAGTAGGGATAAACGGGTCTTTTTCAGGATGGCAGGCTGTGACTAGTGGGGTACCGCAAGGATCGGTGCTTGGGCCCCAGCTATTCACAATCTAGATCAATGATTTGGATGAGGGGACTAAATGTAACATTTCCAAATTTGCTGATGATACAAAGCTAGGTGGCAGTGTCAGTTGTGAAGAGGATGTAAAGAGGCTTCAAGGGGATCTCGACAAGCTCAGTGAATGTGCGAGAACATGGCAGATGGAAAATAATGTGGATAAATATGAAGTTATCCACTTTGGTAGAAAAAACAGAAAGGCAGAATATTTCCTAAATGGTGAAAGATTGGGGAATGCAGATGCTCAAAGGGACCTGGGTGTCCTTGTAAATGAGTCACTGAAAGTGAATGTGCAGGTGCAGCAAGCCATTAGGAAGGCAAATGGTATGCTGGCCTTCATTACAAGAGGATTTAAGTACAGGAGTAAAGAAGTCTTACTCCAATTATATAGGGCCTTGGTGAGACCACACCTGGAGTACTGTGTACAATTTTGGTCTCCTTACCGAAGGAAGGATATACTTGCCATAGAGGGAGTGCAACGAAGGTTCACAAGATTGATTCCTGGGATGGCGGGACTGTCGTATGAGAAGAGATTGAATAAACTAGGCCTGTGTTCTCTTGAATTCAGAAGAATGAGAGGGGATCTCATTGAAGCATGCAAAATTATTACAGGGCTTGATAGGGTAGATGCTGGGAGAATGTTTCCCTTGGCTGGGGAGTCTAGAACCAGGGGCCACAGCCTCAGGATAAAGGGTAGGCCATTCAGAACTGAGATGAGAAGAAATTTCTTCACACAGAGGGTGGTGAATCTTTGGAATTCTCTACCCCAGAGGGCTGTGGAGGCTCAGTCATTGGGTATATTCAAAACAGAAGTCGATAGATTTCTGACTAGTAAGGGCATCAAGGGATATGGCGATAGGGCCGGTGAATGGAGTTGAGGCAGAAGATCAGCCATGATCTCATTGAATGGCAGAGCAGGCTCGAAGGGCCGAATGGCCTACTCCTATTTCTTATGTTCTTATGTTCTTGTGATGGACTGCCTGATGGATCCTAAATCGTGGAAGGTACCTCATGTGGCCACAGTGCTCTGGAGTCTGATGGTGGATCACGTCTCTCAAAAGCACTGTTCAATTAGGTGGTGGCAGTCATCCCTTCCAGGTGCGGCCCCTCTACCTGGCAGTCTCTGGTGCTCCCTCAATCCTCCTCCTCCTCCCCCTCTTCCTCCTCCTCTTCCTCCTCCTGTTGTGGCTCCTGATCTTGACCCTCCAGCACAATTGTTGTTGGTAACGGCTGGTTGTGGTAGCCAGATTGTGGAGCATGCAGCAAATCACCACGAATGTGGAGACCTTCTCGGCCGAGTACTGCAGGGCACCTCCTGACTGGTCAAGGCATCTAAACCTCTGCTTGAGGACCCCAATGGTCTGCTCAATGATATTCCTTGTGGCTGAGTGGCTCTCATTGTATGAGTGCTCAGCTGGTGTCTGGGGCTTTCTCAGGGGAGTCATGAGCCATGGTATCAGAGGGTATCCCTTGTCACCTAGTTGCCAGCCGTGCACATTGCGTTGGAGCTCAAGGATCTGTGGGATGGATGACTATCTCATTATAAAAGCATCGTGCCAGCTCCTTGGCTAGCAGGTATTCACCTGCATGATGCGCTGCCAGTGGTCACAGATAAGCTGTACGTTGAGGGAATGGAATTCCTTCCTGTTCCTGAATACCTCTCAGTTTAAATGAGTGGCTCGCATGGCCACATGTGTACAGTCAATGGCTCCCTGGACCATGGGGAACATTGCAATCCTGTTGAATCCTCGTGCTCTCGGCCTCTGTTTTTTTCTGGCAAGAGGGAATGATATGTGGTCATTCCTCAGAGCGTATAGAGCCCTTGTGCAGAAGTGCACAGAGGATTATAAGATGTGACTTATATCACCTGTGGCAGCCTGCTAGGTTCCAGTAGCATAAAAGTTAAGTGCTATTGTGACCTTGACTGTCACAGGCAATGCGGTCCTGGCTGTGCTGCGATATCTGAGTCTTTGTTCCACAAGGCCACAGATCTCTGTGATGATCTCCTTGGTAATGAGCAGCCTCCTCATGCACTGGATGTGAATGTAGGAGTACTGCTCTTCGAATGCGCTGGGTGGATAGGGCCTCCTGCTGAGAACCGTCCTCACCCTCCTGTCCCTCACTCCTGCAGCAGTTGGTGCTGCTCTGCCTAGCCTCATCCCCTCCTCCAAATTGTTATGCAGAGCAAGGGGGACCTCTATCAAGATGCCCATGACCAACCACTCCCTTTCTCCTGGTGACTCCTGTAAGGTGCCCAATAAGGTAGAGTAGCACAGCACTCACTCTTTTTAGGTGAAGTCCTGAGAGAATATCCAGGAAAAACATTGATAGAGTGTTGTGAATTCTTGACAAAGTGTCCCAGGAAGTCTCCTGATGTGTCTCAAAAGTCCTCTTCAAACGCAGTGTAGTCAGTCGATCTCAATCAGCAAATGAACAGTGAAAGCTGAGCATGGCTTTAAGTAGCGCTCGAAATACTCACCAATGACTTGTTTACTCCTGTTCAGCTGGTTAGTGTTATGAGAGGTTGTTAAATTACGCATTATCAAAATGGCGTGCATCCTCTTTAATGAGCGCTAGCAGGCAATTTAATTTTCAATCAGCCACTTAACGATCCTCCAGGCAACCGTTCCTAGTGCTGGTTTCAACTCCTTTACCAAACGTCTTGTGCTAAACACGGGCTAAACTGGTGTTGCAGCTTAAGATCCCATCTCTTTAACTCTTTAGCACCTAAAGTATTCGATCAAAATAGCCCCCAGAAATTCAATACAAAGTGGTCAAATTTGCAGATAATATCAAACTAGGAGGGCAGTTGAATCAAAAGAGAAGAAAATTATAGAATGAGCTGGACAAATTATGCAAATGTTCATTATAGTGCAATTGTGCAATATTACTGGCACATCGGTACTGGAACAAAATGAGATAATAAAATAACAATCCATATCTTGCATAAAGAACCAAGATGTGGAGATGCCGGTGTTGGACTGGGGTGGACAAATGTGAGAAGTCGCACAACACCAGGTTATAGTCCAACAGCTTTATTTGAAATCACAAGCTTTCGGAGTGCTGCTCCTTCGTCAGGTGAAGTGAAGAGATACATATCGGCACAGCATATATAGTCAGAGAACACTGCCAGATGATTACAGTTAATCTTTCCAACTGCCCTTTATCACACCTCGGCAGAGAGATAATCACAGCAATCAAAGACGGACACCTCAGCACTTCACTCTACCGCAAGCCCACGGACAACCTCACGATGCTCCACTTCTCTAGCTTCCACCCTAACCACGTTAAAGAAGCCATCCCCTATGGACAAGTCCTGCGAATACACAGGATCTGCTCAGACGAGGAGGAACGCGATGGACACCTACAGACGCTGAAAGACGCCCTCGTAAGAACGGGATATGACGCTCGACTCGTCGATCGACAGTTACGACGGGCCACAGTGAAAAATTGCATAGACCTCCTCAGAAGACGAACACGGGACACAACCAACGTCCAGTACTTCCCCGGAGCGGAGAAACTACGCCATGTTCTTCGCAGCCTTCAACATGTCATCGATGACGACGAACACCTCGCTAAGGCCATCACCATGCCTCCATTACTCGCCTTCAAACAGCCGCCTAACCTCAAACAGACCATCGTTCGCAGCAAATTACCCAGCTTTCAGGAGAACAGCGACCACGACACCACACAACCCTGCCACGGCAACCTCTGCAAGACATGCCAGATCATCAACACCGATACCATCATCACACGTGAGGTCACCACCCACCAGGTACATGGTACATACTCATGTGACTCGGCCAACGTTGTCTACCACATACGTTGCAGGAAAGGATGCCCTGGAGCATGGTACATCGGCGAGACCATGCAGACACTGAGCCAACGTATGAACGGACACCGCGCAACAATTGCCAGGCAGGAGTGTTCCCTCCCAGTCGGGGAACACTTCAGCAGTCCAGGACATTCAGCCTCCGATCTTCGGGTAAGCGTTCTCCAAGGCGGCCTTCAAGACACACGACAACGCAAAATCGTCGAGCAGAAACTGATAGCCAAGTCTCGCACCCATGAGGACGGCCTCAACCGGGATCTTGGGTTCATGTCACGCTACATGTAACCCCACCTGACGTAGAGTCATCCAAACTCGAGTTGTCGTTGGCTTGTTCTCTCTACACAGATGCGGCCGGACCTGCTGTGATTTCAGCAAAAAAAGTTTTTTGTTTTCCATACAGACACCAGCATCTGCCACATTTGACCCCTTGTGACCCCACCTCATTGTCTTTGATGTAATGTTTTCCTGACTGACCTGTTTGGACACCATCCACACCTATGATTGCCGTGATTATCTCTCTGCCGAGGTGTGATAAAGGGCAGTTGGAAAGATTAACTGTAATCATCTGGCAGTGTTCTCTGACTATATATGCTGTGCCGATATGTATCTCTTCACTTCACCTGACGAAGGAGCAGCACTCCGAAAGCTTGTGATTTCAAATAAAGCTGTTGGACTATAACCTGGTGTTGTGCGACTTCCCACATAAAGAACCAAAGAATGGCTATCCCATGAACAGACCTGATATTCGCTCCAGGGCACTGTCACTGCCTGAGTAGAGTTGAGGGCAGTATGTGATTCATTGCCGAAAGCATGTGGTCGTGATACAATAATAAGGAATGTTAATGGTAGAAGTAATACTGAAAAGAGAGCCATGTTCATGACATGTGCTCGAAGTCCATACGCCTGCCTAAAAAAAAAAGTTAAATACATTAGTCTTTTGTAAATATCAAAATTAACCACAAAAACAAAACCATCCTTTCCCTTCTCTATGCATACACTCGAATGGCGATTACTGGATAACACATTTTTGTACATGTATGAGAAATTAAACTAATAAAAAAAGAAATCAAAGCTGTGAAAACGCCATTCAGCTTTCATGATATTGGTGTAATCAGCAGACTAACATGTACCTGAAGATTATTGGGCCGGATCTTGCTGGAAAAGTAATGGTGTGGTAATGACGCTCGTCATTATTAATGTGCAAAACAGCCAGTAGGTTCAGGAAATTAAGAGATACGCCATGAGTTGCAAATCTCCAGAACTTACTGGTATATTTACACCGCTTGCACAAACTGCATCTCACCCTTAGCCTCCGTTATTTTTAAGAACTTGCTGCATTTGCACATTAATTGCCCATTAAACGCGCCACAGAAAGTTACGTCTGGTAATTAACAGCGTAAGTAC
Source organism: Squalus acanthias (assembly GCA_030390025.1). Classification (NCBI taxonomy): domain Eukaryota; kingdom Metazoa; phylum Chordata; class Chondrichthyes; order Squaliformes; family Squalidae; genus Squalus; species Squalus acanthias. Next base: position 84,849,249 of record CM059432.1, read on the forward strand.
CTTTTTAACAATGTGGTAATTGTTAATGCAGTGCCAATCAATCTCTCTGGCCTAGAAATTGAATAACTTAAACTGTGGAGTCTCATTCCTTCAGGTGGTAAATTGTTCTTCGAGATTTTTAAAACGTCACATTTTAAATTTTTACATTTTTATCTTACTTTTCCTTTCTGGCTCATTTCTCTCTCTCTCTAAATCCAAACTTTCTTTTCTTCTTTTTATTTCCCTTTCTGTACCTGATTTGACTCTAATCCACTCTAATTTACCCTCCTTCTCAGTCATTCCTTAGTTTCTTTCTCAATTCTTAAATCTCATTGGTTAAAGAGATACACTGTTGGTCCCACTATTCACTGAGGTCCCAAATGGCCTGTTGCTCTCGCCACACCATTATCAGCTCGCACTTCCAACAAGTTATGGTGCAAAAATGTGTTGAGCTGAAAGGTGCAGAAAAAAGTCTAACTAACGGGGCACGCCACGAGATGCCCCGCTCCAGCAAGATCTGACCCACTATGTTTGTTTAAGTAGCTTTTAGTGTTAAATAATTAACATGCTAATTTATAAAGGCAGGCCATGCTTGACTAATTTAATCTCATTGCTCAAAGCAAGTAGCGAGCATATAGACAAAGGGAATGTACTAGATAAAATGCCATATAGGCACCTTGTTACAAAGCGATATATCACCTGCCTTATTAAAGATAAGGTGACAGAATGGACAGCATATTAGCTAAAGGATGGAAAGCAGAGGGCAGGGAAGTAATTTTCTGACAACATGCTGGTAGTGATAAATCTTGTCCACTACCAGTGCATACTGGAGAATTCTGATAGGCACTGATGGTGGGCAAGGTTCCCTGTCACCGGTGCATACTCAGAAAATGAGCAGCACTAAATCAACGCTTTTCAGATTGGCAGGATATAGCTAATGGGTTAGTTGAGGATTTGATTGGGATAACTTTTGCATTACACAAGTGATTTGAACGTGGGCATAGAGGAAATAATACCAAAATTTGCTGATGATACCAAATTGGCACAGCAAACTGAGCAAGAATGCAGGAAGTTGCAGGACATGGACAGGGTAGGAGACTGGTCTGATATGTGGCAAATGCAGTTTTCGGTAGATAAGTGTGAAGTAGTACATTTTGGGAAAAATAGTGAATGGAAATATGCCCCAAATGGTAAAATCCTCAATTGAGTGGAGGTATAGAAAAATCTAGGAGTGCAGACAACACAGATATATTTAAAAGCAGGATTACAGTTGGAAAAAATCATTAAAATGGCAGATGGGATTCTGGGTTCTATATATTGGAGTATTGAATACAAAAGCACGGAAGTGAATATAAATCTGTACAAGACACTGGCTGAAATACAGTGCACAGCTTTGGGTGCGCCATTATTGAAAGGATATTAAGAGGTGTCAGCCATGGCACAGTGGTAGCAAACTCATCTCTGAATCAGAAGGTCGTGGGTTGAAGTCCCACTCCAGAGACTTGAGCTCACAATCTAGGCTGACACTTCAGTATAGTACTGAGGGAGTGCTGCACTGTCAGAGCTGCTGTCTTTCAGATGTGAAGTTAAACCGAAGCTCTGTCTGCCCTCTAAGGTGGACGTAAAAGATTCCATAGCACTTTTCGAAGAAGAATAAGGGAGTCCTGGCCAACTCAACCAACATCATTAAAATCAGATTATCTGGTGATTTCTCTCATTTCTGTTTATGGGACCTTGCTGTGCACAAATTGGCTGCCATATTTCCTACACTACAACAGTGACGAGACTTCAAAAGTAGTTCATTGGCTGTAAAGCACTTTGGGATGTCTTCATCCCACCTATACCCAATTCTACCATCTTAGCATCGAACTTTATTATGAATATCTCCAATACTTTTGTGACCAATATCTTGGATGTGAATTTATTCGAAATATTTATCACTCTTTGAGTAAAGAGGCCCTTTCCCATATCTGGTTTAAATTTACTTTTCACCAATTTCCATGTTTTATGATCCTTTCTTGGCAAACTTTGAATGGATATTTTGGGTTTACTTTATATACACCATTTAACACTTTGTATAGCCTGACGAAATCTACCCATCACTGGCTTCTTTCAAGACTTAAAAGCTTGAGCTTCTCTAACCTTTCTCCTAGATTTAAACTTTGAATCATCTTTGTCGCTGATCTCAATATGAGGACAGCAGCAAAAGTTGGGTCTGCCAACTACGCAAATACCTTCCCCAATTTCTGCAATTAAAGACTTAAGCGTACCATAACAATGTATGAATAACTATTTGGTAGGGATTGTCTAAATGCATCAAGTATAAGTGTAGAATTTTGTATTCAATAATAGTTTTAAGTTTTAATTAAGAACCTTGCAAGCATGCATGCTAAAGAATTATACCAGGACATTTTGATAAGCTGTTCTTAATCCAACTCACGGCATACCATTTCATTTTAAGAAACTGTTCACAGACTGGATGCTTCAAAAGCTCTACTTGATTGAAGTGTATCATAGCCTAAAAAATAAAACAGAAACGCCTCAACATAATCAATTTTAAAAATCAAAAAAATGTGTGTACCAAAATGGCTATTTAAATAATTAGTACATGTAAAACCAAGAGGTGAAACAATGCAATTATCCTCTATATGATTCATGTGCTCTTTGCCATGAAAGATATAAAGGGCTACAAATTGGGTATAGCCAAGAAAGTGGCAGTGTTAAGACTAAATGGGGGAAAAATTGGGTCGCGCCCCCTTTGGGGCACTAATTTCACCGGCGCACTACTTTTAGCGCCCCAAAAAAGTTAACGCCCCTGTGCCGGAAATGGAATGGTAGTGCCCCAAGCAGGAGGCGGGGCGTTACTGGAAGCACCCCCCTCCCTCTTGGGGTGCTACCATTCAATATCACGGCGCTACATGCAACAGCGCTACGCGCGTCGGCATGTAGTGCCGCGGTATTGCAAACCTCCCTCCCCGATTAAAGAGGAGGGGCCTAGTGCAGCACGCACCAGGGCCCTGCTGGACCACCGGGGAGCGGCATGCCGGCAAAAGAGCCCGGCACTCAAGAAAGTGCCGGGCTGACCGATCGCAGCCGGCACCCTGCAGGAGAAGGCGAAAGAGGGCAGGTGCTGGCAGGCGGCCCTGCGCTGCCGTGGCCGTAAACACGGCACCCTGACCCTGTCGGACATAGCATCCGGCGATAGGTCAGGGGGCGCGAGCGAAGTTTGTGGCTGGGGCGCGAGCGGGGCGCTGTGCATGGCGATGATGTTATCGCCGGAGGCACAGTGCCACAGAGCGCTACCGGCTACCGCCGCTGGTATTTTGTGCCCCGTTAGCGCCCCCTTGGGATGCTAACAGGAGGCGCAAAGCAACCCAATTATTCCCCCAATGAGGTTAAGCTGCACCACCTGAAAATGGTCTAGTTAAGATGCAAAGTTTGTCCTCACTCTTCATTAACATGATTTTAGTCATGATTTCAGCGCTAAATCTGCTGCTCATTGGTGTTACACTGAACAGATGGACCAATAGCGGGAACGGTCTAATCCACAGTCATGATAGCCACCAGCTTTTTCCACTACTTAAAGAGAAGGTGCATTCATGCTGCAGCACCTCATTGTCAGGCTGTTCAGCTGCCGCAACAGCACAGTGAAAAGGCGGACGGTGAAGCAACACTTACAAGTAGTGATAGCAGAACATAGACAGAGGGAGAGAGCCCCTAGGTTCTCAGACGAAGCTCTCCAGGCATTGGTCTCCACGCTGGAGAGGAGGCGGGCAGTGCTATACCCGCAAACAGGCAGGAGGCCCTCGTCACACACATCCAAGACCATGTGGTGTGAGATCGCAGAGCCACCCAAGCTCCGACTGCTGCCATTGTGGCTGGTTGCCCACCGTCAACTGGGCTTGCAGAGTGTCGCAGCAAGTCAGCAATCTATGCTGCAACAGATTGCTGGGAGTGCTGAGGCTCCGCCCCGGGGCAGTGACAGTAGCTCAGTGGAGCAGGAGCCTCTCTCAGGATGACGGTATTCCTCTTCCCACCACTGCCACTCTGCCATTGTCATTGCTGCTGCCTGTTAGCCAGCCAGCCCAGACTGCTGATGCCCATGCCAAGGTGGTGTAGTCTACAACTGGGCCTTCTCGGTCTGGAGCTACTCAAGGTTGTCCTGCAAGGCCATCTGCAGTCTCCCTCGCTGAAAGTCTGCAGCCTTCCACCAGCCATGATGCAGCAACTGAGGGGGCACTTTGTAGGAGCACTAGAATAGGAAAAGCCACACCAAAGTCAGTTACTAAGGGATTGCACCAGGGTGATTAGTTGATAGTATAATTGTAAATAAGTGTCTTGTGATTATTGATAAATGTATTAATTGTGTTTGGAATATTTTGTAGGGTGTCTCATTTCAGCTTTGAGCCCAGGAGAGCGATGTGATATTCCATGACACAGGGATGGTATGATGGGGATGTGGTGTGCAACGAGGATCTGGGGATTCATTCATTCGAATCGGAGTCTAATGAGCTGTTCACGGACAGATGGACGAATGGGTGCCTCCCTCCTCCCTCCTTCCTCATCCTCTTGCTCCACGTCCTTGTCCTTTTCCTCCTCTCCCTCATCCTCCTTGTCCTTGTCCTGAGGTGGTGGCACAATCCTTGCTGGCAAGGGCTGCGCCGTCATGATGGTCAAGTTGTGGAGGGTGCAGCAGACCACCACGAAATGGGACACCCGCTCCGGTGTGTAATGGTGGGCTCCTCCCGAGTGGTCAAGGCAGCGGAACCTTTGCTTCAGCAGCCCGATGGTCTGCTCGATGATGTTCCTGGTGGAGGCATGGCTCTCATTATAGGAGTGCTGGGCACGAGTGTTGGGGTTGCGGAGGGGAGACATGAGCCAGGTGGAGAGCAGATAGCCCTTGTCTCCAAGCAGCCAGCCGCGAGTTTGCTGTGGTGGCTGGAAGATTGCTGGCACGCTGGACTGATGCAGGATGAAGGCATCATAGCTGCTGCTAGGAGGGTGGGCATTGACATTGAGGATTCGCTGTGCCTGGTCGCACACCAACTGCAGATTAAGTGAGTGATAGCCTTTGCGGTTCCGGAAGATCTCTGGATTGTTATACGGTGCCTGCAAAGCCACGTGTGTGCAGTCAATGGCGCCCTGCAACATGGGGAAGCCCGCTATCCTGGCAAAGCCACATGCATGCTTATCCTGCTACTCTCTGCTAAGAGAGAAACCAATGTAGTCCCTTCTCCTGGTGTTGAGAACCTCAGTTACCTCCCGGATGTAGCAATGGACGATAAACTGTGATATTAGCTATGCCTCCTGCTGCAGACTGGAAGGATCCGCTGGTGAAGAAATTGAGTGCCACGGTGACCTTGACTGACTGCCACTGGGAGAGCTGTGGTTGCCTTGCTCTCAGGCTGCAGGTCTGGTTACAGGGGGTGGCAGTGTTCTGTGACCACATCCTTGCTGAAGCGCAGCCTCCTAGGACACTGCTCGTCGCTTAAGTAGAAGTAGGAGAAGTGCTGTTTGAAGACCCTAGGTGGGTAAGGCCTCCTGTTGCAAGCCCTCATGGCCCTCCTCCTCCTGCCTCTGCGCGCAGGTTCCCATCTTACTCGCTGCCTCCTCTCCCTCTGCGTAGGTCCTGGAGGGGGAGGTTGACTGCCACTACAGCCTCCATGACTGTGAGCAGAAGCCTTTTAAAAAATGTGGGACTTCTGCACTTGAATCAACACTCCTTGTTACCAAAAAACTTGAAGTAACTAAAGAAAGCTGTTTCAGTTACAGGAAGTAGCAAACAGCCACTGAAACTGCTGAACCATGTCAGGTGCAACTAATTGGGGATGGTGCCTTTAAATATCGCTGCTGCAGCCTGCTTCCTGCTGGGACGACAGCTCTCCCTGTCGTTGTTCTGCACTGACGGTAAGTACAATGGCTAAATGCAATGTTGGAGATCGGGCGGCATGTGAACGTTACACACTCACTGACATCACGATCTGCCATTTAAATCTCCCTGTGCTAGTGTTTACCGGCAGCAGCTCAAAAATGGCCCGCACCGATGGAGAAGAATGCTGGCCGCCGTCTTTTGCCATTTCATGGCAGTAGCAGCTGGCGCTAAAGCTTCCAATTTCTCCCCCAAAGGGCTTATATAGGTGACCCGCAAGAAAAATCTATTATGCTGTGCTTGAACTCTGCACCATCAAAAATGTAACAGTTACATTTAGTTAGCGTACTCAGAACTGATTTTCAACTATGATGTGATGCAGGAAATATTGGACTTATTGTATCTTTGAAACTTTTAGGTAAGATGCAATGGGTTATAGTTTCCAGATTTGATTAGGAGGATCTTAGGTCAACTGCGCCAGCTGTCAAATTCTGATGTGCAGGCAAACCTTATGATTGCACTATTCCAGATGGGGTAATGCAGCGGTGCAGTAGGGAGGTTGGCTTCAACATCAGGAGATGGCAGCTGACAAAGGTGATCAGGCATCCCCCTAAATAGATTGGAAGACTTATAAGTGTTAAGATTTGTGAAATTCAATTTAAATGGGAAACACATTTTAGGATAGGCAAGACACAAATATCACATGCTGAGACATTGACCCTGAATTTCCTCGATGTCAGTTACGCTGTTGCTACGCCACTGTAGCACTGGAAAGTTATGCTGTTCACCAGCCCAGGGAGTTGCACGCAAGTCTCCTCGTGTAAGTTAATTTAAATATTTCTGTGGTGTTTCTGGTGCAACTTGAATGTAGAAACTGTGTAAGGATTCCTGGCAAGATCCTGCTGGCCCAAAGACATCTGCTTTGCTGTCATCTAGTAGGATGGGTAGAAGAAGATAGGGCTGAGGTGCAGCCACTGCAGTCGATCAGTCAATGAAGGCTTCCTGCAGAAATGCCCTCGAATGTCCCTTGCCGTAGCGAGTGAGGACAAGGCCTGGTTTGCTTCAGACTAGCTGGACATCCTAGAAATGGAACCCTTTCCTATTTGCATATGTGGGCGGCTTCTTGGTTGCTGCTTTCAATGCCACATACATGGTATTGTGGCACCCTGCACCCTGGTGAATCCAGCTATCCTGTAGAAGTCCCTGGTTCTGTGCTGCTGCTGCCTAAGGCTAATCAAGAGTGGATGAATTCACTTACTCCATGAAAGAGGTTGTCCATCAACTGCACGATTCACGCCCTAACAGCTTCCTGGTTAATGTTGCACAGATCACCCTGTGGCAGCCTGGAAGGATCCAGAGCCATAAAAGTTGAGGGCTGTTGTCACTTTAATTGCCATGGACAGAGCAGTTGCGTCAAAGGAGTGAGTCTGCAAATCTTCATGATGAAGTTGGTAGATGCCCAATGGCATCCTTGGAAAGGCAAAACATTCATATATACAACTCCTCGAGAGGTTCTCGCAGGACTGCTGTGGCCTGTACACACGTTGGGGAGGATCCTATCTGGTGGGTTACATCCTCGGCCATGCTGCCTGATTCTCCTGGTCTTGACACGCTGCTGCTGCAACTCTTCCTCCATTATGATGGCATAGAGCGGTTTGCCTTTGGGGAAAACCATCCCTTGTCCAAAGTTAATCGAAGTGTGGGTTTGGGGGTGCGGGAAGTTGGGGTCCGAAAAAAAATTCTGAAGAGAAGAAAGCACTACAGTAAAATGAACTGCAGGTGTCAGTGATCAAAAATGTAAAGGAAGTGGTTAAAATAATTTCATTGGTAACCTGTGTTCAGTAAGTGAAGTTGGCACCCTCTGCTCTCTCAGGTGGACGTAAAAGATCCCATGGCACTATTTCGAAGAAGAGCAGGGGAGTTATCCCCGGTGTCCTGGCCAATATTTATCCCTCAATCAACATAACAAAATCAGATTATCTGGTCATTATCACATTGCAGTTTGTGGGAGCTTGCTGTGTGCAAATTGGCTGCTGCGTTTCCTGCGTTTCCTACATTACAACAGTGTCTACACCTTAAAAGTACTTCATTGGCTGTAAAGCGCTTTGAGACGTCCAGTGGTCAAGTAAGGCGCTATATAAATTCCTTTCTTTCTTTTCTTTTTTTTTCTTTCTCTCTCACCAACTCCTCATTTCCACTAGTCTTAGGTGCTAGGATCAGCTATTACACTGGGGGTTTTTTGGGTGTAAAATGACACTGATTGTAGGAGCAGCATAAACCCAGGAAACTTCCCTGTAACTGAACAGTGGGGGACGTCAATGTCAAGAGTGGCTCAGTAGCACCACTACTGGTGCCTGTGGCAGGTGGTAAGAGAACTAACATGAGGGAAAAACCTACTTTCCCTCGTTCTCACCAATCTACCTGTTGCAGATGCATCTGTGTATGACAGTATTGGTAGGAGTGACCTCCGCACAGTCCTTGTGGAGACGAAGTCCTGTCTTGGGATAGATTCAGAACAGATCTAGGAGCTCAAAAGTGGGCATCCATGAGGGGCTGTGGGCCATCAGCAGCAGCAGAATTGTATTCCACCACAATCTGTAACCTCATATATCCCTCACTCTACCATTACCATCAAGCCAGGGGACCAACCCTAGTTCAATGCGGAGTGTCGAAGAGCATGCCTGGAGCAGCACCAGGCGTACCTAAAAATGAGGTGCCAACCTGGTGAAACTACAACACAGGACTACATAAATGCTAAACAGCGGAAACAGCATGCTATAGACAGAGCTAAGCGATCCCACAACCAACAGATCAGATCAAAGCTCTGCAGTCCTGCCACATCCAGTCATGCATGGTGGTGAACAATTAAACAACTAACCGGAGGAGGAGGCTCCATGAACATCCCCACCCTCAATGATGGTGGAGCCCAGCACATGAATGTAAAAGACAAAGCTGAAACATTTGCAACTGTCTTCAGCCAGAAGTGCCGAGTGAATGATCCATTACAGCCTCCTCCTGAGGTCCCCACCATCACAGAAGCCAATATTCAGCCAATTGGATTCACTCCACATGATATCCAGAAATGGATGAATTCACTGAATACAGCAAAGGCTATGGGCCCCCAACAACATCCCGGCTATTGTGCTAAAGACTTGTGCTCCAAAACTAGCTGCGCCTCTAGCCAAGCTGTCCCAGTACAGCTACAACACTGGCATCTACCCGACAATGTGGAAAATTGCCCAGGTATGTCCTGTCCACAAAAAGCAGGACAAATCCAATCCAGCCAATTACCACCCTATCAGTCTACTCTCAGTCATCAGCAAAGTGATGGAAGGTGTTATCGACAGTGCTATCAAGCGGCATTTACTCACCAATACCCTGCTCACTAATGCTCAGTTTGGGTTCTGCCAGGATCACTCGTCTCCAGACCTCATTACAGCCTTGGTCCAAACATGGACAAAAGAACTGAATTTCAAAGGTGAGGTGAGAGTGACTGCCCTTGACATCAAGGCAGCATTTGACCGAGTGCGACATCAAGGAGCCCTAGTAAAATGGGAATCAGGGGGAAAACACTCCACTGACTGAAGTCATACTGAGCACAAAGGAAGATGGTTGTTGTTGTTGGAGGCCAATCATCTCAGTCCCAGGACATCGCTACAGGAGTTCCTCAGGGCAGTGTCCTAGGCCCCACCATCTTCAGCTGCTTCATCAATGACCTTCCCCCTATCATAAGGTCAGAAATGGGGATGGTCGCTGATGATTGCACAGTGTTCAGTTCCATTCACAACTCCTCAGATAATGAAGCAGTCCATGCCCACATGCAGCAAGACCTGGATGACATTCAGGCTTAGGCTGATAAGTGGCAAGTAACATTCGCTCCACACAAGTGCCAGGCAATGACCATCTCCAACAAGAGAGTCCAATCAATGCCCCTTGACATTCAATTGCATTACCATTGCCGAATCCCTCACCATCAACATCCTGGGGGTCACCATTGACCAGAAACTTAACTGGACCAGCCACATAAATACTACAAGAGCAGGTCAGAGGCTGGGAATTCTGCGTTAGTGTCTCACCTCCTGACTCCCCAAAGCCTTTCCACCATCTACAAGGCACAGGTCAGGAGTGTGATGGAATACTCTCCACTTGCCTGGATGAATGCAGCTCCAACAACACTCAAGAAGCTTGACACCATCCAGGACGCACGTGACTGCAGTGTGTAACATCTACAAGATGCACTACAGCAACTCGCCAAGGCTTCTTCCACAACACCTCCCACACCCGCGACCTCTACCACCTAGAAGGACAAGGGTAGCAGACACATGGGAACACCACCACCTGCAAGTTCCCCTCCAAGTTACACACCATCCTGACTTGGAAATACATCGTCGTTCCTTCATCGCCGCTGGGTCAAAATCCTGAAACTCCCTCCCTAACAGCACTGTGGGAGTACCTTCACCACATGGACTGTAGCGGTTCAAGAAGGCGGCTCACCACCACCTTCTCAAGGGCAATTAGAGATGGGCAATAAATGCTGGCCTTGCCAGCGACGCCCACATCCCAGGAATGAATTTTTAAAAAATTCAACTATACGTTAATCACTCCTTCTTAAATGACGTGCAATTATATTTATATGAAGACACAAACACATGAATGTACAAACAGATGCATGGCCCATAAATGAGCAGCATTTCTGTAAATTCGAATCTTATAATCTGAAAATTACAAGTCACTTGCAGAGACTCCATGCCAGCACATACAAACATATGAAAGTGACAGACAGGAAAAGACCATCTGGTTAATCTAGCCTGCCCCACAGAGTCGTGATGCTTGAACAACCCTAACCCATGAGCAGCCATGTAATCTCCTGGGAGAGGGGGGAAAAAACAGATATAACACCCCATGGCCAATTAGGGGGGGAAATCTGAAAAATTCCTCTCCCAGTTCCTTTGGCTTATCAAAGCTAGTCCAGGACACCACGTTGACCATGCTTATATTACCATTATTTACGTTTTATCTAATGTGATCTCTGTCCCAGCCAAGAACTGGGCCAGCTCTCTTTTGAATGTATGCAGAGAGTCAGCACTCACTGCATTAGTCGGCAGCTTGTTTCATAAGTCGTCTATCTTCTGGGAAAAGAAGAACTGCTTAACATCTAACCTAGTCTTACTCTTGTATAACTTATATGAATGAACCCTAGTCTTTCCCACTCCATAAAATTGAAATAATCTATCAATAGGAACACAATCTAGGCCTTTAACTATTTTATATACCTCTATCAAATCACTCCAAAGTCTACGGGCTGGATTTTGTCAATGGGGAGCTTTTGGAGGCGGGACTCCAACTTGTCGGGTTTCAGTCCCGCCTCCATCAACTTCTGGCCAACCCACGCTATTTTCCCTTGATTGACCTTGTTAAGCCCGCCCAGCGGACTTAGCTGGCCAATTAAGGGAAAGCCGGTTACAGAGAACGTCAACGTATGACGTTTCATCTGTCAAAAATTTTTGACAGATGAATTGTCAGCGTTTGACAGCTCTGTGAAGCTGTCAAACACTGACACTCTCTGTAGTTTGATGAGTTCTTGAATTGAAGACCTCGTCAAACCTCTTTCAATTGTAGAAATTAGATGGTTGCTGCATTGGAGAATGCAACGACCATCTGTCATCTCTGCCGCAGAGGTGCGAGACTCTCCGCATACCCACCGATTGAAGCCTGCAGGAAGAAACAAAGGTAAGTACACTTTTTCTAACACTTTGCACTTACCTCAGATACTCACCTCTCCACACTTGCACCCATCACTCACCTCCACAGCACACTTTTGGACCCCTCCAACCCCTGCAGACCCACTACTCACCTCGGTGACCCTGGCGGATTTCGGAGCCTTTGGGAAGCCCGCACTTGTGTGGGCAAAATGGTAATAATCTTATTTTCTGCCTGTTAACTACCTGTTAACAGGCAGTTAAGTGGCTGTAACCCCTTCCCGCCTCCAAGGAGATGGGATTCGATGCGGGACGGCTACCTGCCTCCTGGGAAGAAACCATGGGGGCGGGTTGGGCACCCGCCCCCAAATTCTGCCATTTTCCCGGCAGTCCCGCCTCCAAACCCGCCTCCCCAGGGCTGGCAAAATCCAGCCCTACATATCTCTAAAGTGAATAGATCCAGCTTTTTAAGCCTATCTGAGTAACTAAGTTTGTTTAAGCTGGGAATCATTCTTGTGGCCCTCCTCTGAACCTTTTCCAAAGCTTCATATCACCCATCATATAAGGGGACCAAAACTGGACATAATATTCTAAATGTGGTGCAACCAAGGCCTTGAAGAAGGAGAAAATGGTGTGCTTTGTTTTATACTGAATAGTCCTATTAATACCCTATTTGCTTTGGCTATGGCTTCTCAGCATTGGTCATGACCTTTAAAGAATTATGAACTATAATGCTAAGTTCTTTTCTCTCTCAACTGATTTCAGATCTGTTCCATGTAAACCTGGCCAAATGCATAACACTGCAGGTATCTAGGCTAAATACTATTTGCCAGGGTTTGGCCATTTCTCCAGCAATGGCACTAACACAGCACTAACCTGTGAGACACCTCTAGTAACCAGTTTCCAAGCAGATCCACAGCCATTAATAACAACTTTCTGCCTATGAGTATGCAGCCAATTCTTAATCCATTGTAGCAACTTCCCACTGATTCCACAAGATTCTGACTTGTAGAGTAACCTATTGTGAGGTACCTTATCAAGGCTTTCTGAAATCCAACTAGACAATGTCTACTGGGATACCCTCATCCACTAAATATTGCACTTAACTACTAAAAACAAAAAGACATACTTACATTTAAAGCTGTTAGCGGTGCATATAGTATCTTTCTGTCCTCTTTTATGAGTTTTCTGATCTTAAGTGGACATTGCAAATATGTGAAATTGTATTCATTCTGTATAATAAAATAATATGGAGTTAGAGGTATGTAATCAATATAACTTAGCTGACCACAGATTCAGATAAAATGCTCACTTACTGAGAAGTTTATACTTGTCCTGTCTTCTGATGATTCTGTCATACATTTGTCCAAAAGGCCCTTAAAATAAATGCAAAAGCCTCCTAAAGATAGCTGTAACATTTTCAAGGTAACATTATGACACACCCATGAAGAAACTAAACCTGTCAGAAAGATTAGAGCAAATAGATTATAAATGAAAGCAATGAAAAAAAAAGAATTCTAGACAAGTGTGATATGGGGGTGGGGTGGGGGGGAGTCAATTAGATAGGGTGGAATAATAAAGTCGAAATCTTAGACAAACTTGATGTTGAGCAAGAGGGGAGGAAAAGGAATGGTTAGAATATTATATATCTCAGATGGAGTCAATTGTGTCAATGTCACAGAATCACAAAGCAGGCTTATTATCAGTTTGCATTCAATTCATCTGCAGATGTTCAACTATTTAAAACTCCACTATGTAGCACAAGACCAAAATGTATACCGAATATGGCTCTGATGCATGGTTCCTAAATTCATCTTGAAGCTAATGTGTGTGAAATAAACTACTTCGGTATTTAAAAAAATTTTAGAACACTTTTTTCTGCATAATAGTTTTAAATGAATAAAAACACAGAGCACATTCCAAAGCAGGGAGGAAAGTAACAAATTCAAGGGTGCGATTTTCCATTATCAAGTTTGTTCACACATCACCCCTGTGCTCGCTGACCTTCTTTGGCTCCTGGTCTGGCATCACCTCAAATTAAAAATTCACATCCTTATGTTCAAATTCCTCCATGGCCTCGGCCCTCCCTATCTCTGTAACCTACTCCAAACCTACAACCCACTGAGATCTCTGTGCTCTTCCAATATTGGCCTCTTGTGCATTCCCGATTTCCATCATCTCACCATTGGTGGCCGTGCCTTCAGCTGCCTAGGCCCTAAACTCTGGAATTTACCCCCTAAACCTCTCTACCTCTCTCTCCTTGTTTAAGAAGTTCCTGAAACTCTAACTCTTTAATCAAGCTTTTGGTCACCTGTCCTAATATTACTTTATGTGGATCGGTGTCAATTTTTGTCTGATAATGCTCCTGTGAAGCACCTTGGGATATTTTACTACATTAGAGGCGCTATATAAATGCAAGTTGTTGTTGTTATCAGCAAGATTCCTGCCAGAAATGGACTCCACTGAGTGGCCAGCCCATTTTCCTGGGTTGGGTTAATTACTACTACTCTATTTTGCAGAGTTCACAGCATGTTGCAGAATTTGCCTCGCTGCACCATCTTAGAGACTGGTCAGCAACTTCCTAACAGAGATAAGTGTTGAAACTGCAGAGGCACCAATATTGATACGCACCTCTTCTGAAACTCTAACAGGGAGGAGCAGGAAGCAGCAGAACTGGGCAAAGAAAGCAACCAGCTGATCTCAGCATTCATACTGCCGGCTCCCAAAAAAGAAAGAACTTTGACATCTCCTCCATCAAAGCAATGACCCCGGGAGGCAGATCAAGGGAAGAATGGAAGGAATATGTGAGAGTGCACCAAGTCCTGCCCACTCCCTGTCATTTACACGTGGAGGAGAAGGCCAACAACATGTGGTGTCATTCACCCACAAGAGGGTGGGTGGAAAATAAATGGGACATTTCCAGGGGTGGGAATTCAGTGGAGGGCCACTCCACATCGTTTCCCTCCTTTACATGCCCAGGACTATCCAAAAATGGATGTAAAATCTTGCCCCATCTCTGCTTTCAAATTACATGCAGTAGATGATGATTTTCTGTTAAACTCCTGGCTGTCTTTACTATGCAGCTTTCTTTTCTACTTTTTAACCTCAATCCCAACAGACATGTCAGATTGTAAGTCTTTAATAAAGAAACTTTACAGGTAGATTTTCAATTTACCATCCGGGCATTAAACTGACATTGCGGATTGGATGCTCATTATAGAAACTGCCCAATTTTAATTTCCATTAATCATTTACACACATAAATGAGAGCAGCCCTGAGGATATTCCCATTGACAAATCTATGACCCTTTCATATCTTGTAACCTATAAAGTCTGGTAGAACTGCCATAGGTTCTGCCAGGACCTGGATACACCAGCTCCCAGACTGACCCTGGAGTATCTTGTGGGCTTTTTTAGATGCTGAGCCTTCACCTGCCAATGACATGGATAGGCATGGCCAAGGGTGGGGACTTCCTCAGCTGGGAATGCCTGCATCCCGGCCTCACATGGGCCCGGTGTAATTCTGGAGTCCAATATACTGCTGGGAGAAGTAACATATCCAAAGAGGTAAGGATTTAAATCAAGCAGCCACCTTTGCACAGAGGCCGCTGGGCATAGGTTGGCATTTCCGAGGGGGCACCCGAAACCATCCCAACTCAATGTTCGATGCATCTAAACGAAGGTGGGTGTCTGAAATATACCTCTAGAGATTCAGGTGCCCGCTCAGCTCGTTCAAATAGGGTGACTACCCCACTGACCCTGGATAATCTAGCAAGTGACTTCACATGAGGAAGGGGCAATCGATAGCTCCGAAAGCTTGTGATTTCAAATAAAACTGTTGGACTATAACCTGGTGTTGTGCGACCTCTCAATTTAATCTAGCAAGCTCATTGGTCGAGGTCACTGCTGTGTGTAATCTTAGCGTAACGCCAGGATCCTGTCCCCCAAGTAATCTTAGACTCACCAATCTTGTGAATATTGTAAGGAATGAATGGATTAAGCATATAGATACTTCTGAAAAATTTCAGTTTCCTTTTGGTTAATTAACTAAAACAAAATTCTGTACTTATAGAAGAAAACTACATTCCGCCTTTCGGGGAACCAAATCTAGCTATCAGCAACAAAATTACCTGAAGTGATTTGTTAAAATCAATACAACCAGTCTAAGTTGTCTAACTTATTTACACTGCATTTCTTACAAACATTACAGAAATTAACTTACCTTGAAAGCTTCTGGGAGGTATTCAATCATCTCCATTGCTGGGCATTTCATGGAGGAGCCATGAAGAAAGGCTGTCATAGCCTCTTCTAATCTAAATGCAAAGGGTTAGAAAGTGAATAGCAAGTCCCATGGCAGAATGTTAGGTATGTTACGTGCACCTTTGAGTTGATTATTCTGAGAATGGTATTGCTTCACTCACCTAAAGGGAGGTAATTCACTGCACTGGAAAGGTGAGACTTCTCTACACATTCTTGCAGCATCTTATTTTAGCCTCAGTACTATCAATCCTTCTTCTTCTTCCTACTTCCCAGGCCTCTCCTCCAGTCACAATGGAATACTTTACTACACCTCCTTCCATTTGCATTCACACACTCAACACCTTCTACTTCTCTCACAACTACTTTCCCCTCTTGACCACACTTGCTGCTTCTTCCCTTCTTCGTGCACACTATTCTAAACTGCTTCACACATCTTCAAACCCGTTCAACAGGGTACACACTAACCCACTCCCACTTTTCTTGCCGAGGATGCTGGCACAGAATCAGAGAGACCTCAAAAACAGGAGGAGGGAGTCCCCCCACATTACAAACTCTGATATTAATGGAGGACATGGCCATCAGATCATTGGCAGAGAGAGGACAAGCAGTGCTGGATATGCTGGGGCTGGAGGCCATGCACAACAGGGTGTTTGGGCATTTTCCCTTCCTTTTCTCTTTCCACTTAACTCTCTTGCTCACACAATCTCTTATTCACACACTCAGCATGACAATCTAATACTGCATTGCACTGTCACTCATCTGCTACTGCTTACCGTTACCAGTACATTCTAACCCTTGCCTTTTTTCTAGATTCTTCAGATGACAGGGGCCCTGCAGCCACTGCAACGAGCTGCCGCTGAAGAATTCAGGCTGCAGGCAGGTGTTAGAGCCATACTGCTCCTTCATCATTTGATCCATCATCTCCCTCATCAGAAGATGCAGAAGATCCTCGTCCAATGGTGACTCCATGTGTTGACCTCATTGCAGAGCAAAGTTATGAGACAGAGGGGGAGAACCCTCTCAAAGATGTATCATTTGCTCTCACCCTTCCAAACACCAGCATAGAAATGGCAGCGTGTGTGGTATTAATAGCGAGTTAAAGGGGTCAGCACAGAATGATTCACAGAGCACAAGTGAATAAGAACAGGTGCAGGTGGAAAAAACAACTCACCAGACGGCAAGCTCACATCCTGGGTTTGCTGAAGAGGGCAGAGATCCAGACTTTAGGGGGCCATTCTTTAAAAGAAAGATGCTTTCTGGGAATCACCATTTACTCAATGCAATTTACTGTCTTTCAGGGAGCTTCTGCAGCATGTGAGAGAGTGTAGAGGAGTCCACTACCAACTTGTGTTCTCACTCCTAGCATTAACACTCTGTCGTCAACCATGGAGTATGTGGTCACCTCAATGGAGGCTGCACCATGACCCTCTTTGTAGGAATCTGTGGCGCCAGTAGTACCATCTCTCAGGGGTGCTCACACTGGGGCGTTGCAGGCTCTGAGCACCACTGCTCCACCTTGGACAGGCTGGGAGACTGAATGGATGGGGGTTTCAGTCTCATCATGGATGTCCTGGTCTGCTTTTCTGAAGATCAGGTGTGCTGAGCTAAAGCCTGATAGCAGGGGCAGTCGTGCAATGAAAGGGAACATGTTGCCCTTTCTCAGGATGACAAACATCGTTCCTGACCAATGTGCGCCCTGGTGCCAAAAATGGCAGCTCGGCCAAATTGCCCTGTCCGATGGCAAGTTGCTGCAGTTTGCAGCCGGATCCTTTCAGCACTGAGGTCCTAGACGACCATGAGCATCTCAAGAGCCCTGACAGAGCTACAGCAGCCTTGCACCTTCCATGGTGCAGCTACTGGGGAATCACCTCATGGGTGCATCAGAGTAGGTAAAGAGAGCACTTAAGATAGGCACTAGAGACTCACATCAGGGTGATAATCAGTGTGCAGGCATTGTGTAAGTCATTAAAATTATACTGTTTTTTGAAATCTGTGTATGCAGAGAGTATTCCAGAAGTAGCAGGTGACATTGCAATATCAGATGACATGAATATAATATTGATCTTTGGACTGATGTAGTTTAATGGAGGGTGGAAGGACTGGGACAGATGCTGGGCATGACTGTTAATGTGGAGGACCGGGAATTGTTCAGCTGTCGAAGAGCTCTGGCTGCAGGCAACCATTGGAGCCCTCCTGCTTCCTTGCTACCGTCTATGTCATTAGTCTCATCATCCTCATTAAGCTGAAGCTCCTTCATGGTGGTTCCATGTTATGACCCTGCAGCAGAGCAAAGTTATGCAGCACACCACAGTCATATAGAGCTCAATTTTACCAGGCCCGAAAAGGCGGGATTGGAGGCGTGTGAGTTGTAAAAATTGCAAAAAATGGCGGGCTCCGATCCCGCCTCCATCCCGCCTCCAAGCAATTTTCCCACATTCGTGGTTTCAGACCCCGTTTCCATCCCGCCTCCAAGAAGTGGGATAGGCCCTTAAGTGCCAGTTAAGTGCCTCTATAATCCCATTTTGAGAGGACTTTCTGATTTTAGCACATTTCCCCCGTCCTGCACGTCTCCTCTGGAACACGCCAGTTAATCCTGGCAGCCTCACAAGTGGATTGCTTACTAACAGCTGCAGCTCCACCATTAAAAAGGAGTTTTCACCAATGATCATTTGCAGGTGGCAGAACTTTGTTGTCTCAGGTCTGAGGGAACTTTTAGCAGGCCTACTCATTGTTGTGGAAGTTTGGAGCCTGACACCCATCTCCAGTGTGACCTCCTGGGAAACCCCTCTCCCCACCTTGACTGAGGTATATACCAGAAGCATGGGAACCATTTATTTCCTTTCCTCCTGGACATCAGAATTGGACGAAGATCAGCCGCGGCAGCAGCAGAACCCTGAACAACAGCACCACCAACAGCAGGAGCAACAACAGGAGCGCCAAGCTGCTGCTCACCCACCTGAAGCTGCACAGGCCAGAAGGCGCCAGCACGCAACCACATTGCTGCCCGAGATGCAAGGGGCGCACTCATGTTGGCCAAATTTGCTTAGCCTGCACAATCAAACACTTTTGCCTCGCACCTTCTTACCAGAGCATCGACAATGGACAAGAACCTACGGATTCCTATCACTCTGACCACCATACTGACAATTGCAAGTCGTCCTAAGCTCTCAGTGTGGAAGTCCCATTTGCAAAATGACATAGGCCACAACTTCAACAGTTTGCCATCAAATCTGTTTATCATCACAATTCAAGGATGGCTTGTCAAAAATCAATACAGCAGAACACCCAAGTGACTACCCTTGTGACTACTTGTGCTTTATCTTCCTCTTACGCATGCTCCTACGTGGTGCTTCCCCTGTGGCTTCAGCAGATGTGGAGGCCCCTTGCTCACTTTTTTGCTGCTCCTGTCTCGACACCTTTGGTGGCCGTCCTCTGGGGTTGCGAACCTGTGAGGGCTCGGCAACAGTCTGCTGTTCCTGCGGCTGTGCAGGGGATGAGACACCCATCTCTGGTGGGGCTCTGTCCAAGGACTTTGCAGTGGCATGGTCGTGTGAGCGCTTGGAGAGGAGCCCCCACTTCCTTGTTGTCTGACACCAACATCCCTCTCATGGGTCAGCCCCACTTCAGAGCTAGCAAGTGGCTTGACAGCACCTTGCTGCCCTTCAGGGGTGCCATGAGGACCCGTTTCTGCACTGGAAGTCCTACTCCAGAGGACTTCCATGAAGGTCTGGTCTCTATGCTCAATAGCTGATCATCGCTCCTCAAGAGATGTCTGTCTATTCTGAACAATGACCATGTTTCCAATACCCTGGCGACTAAGCTCCTCCTTGGCCGTAGCCATCCTCTCCTCTACCGTAGCTATCCTCTCCTCTACGGTAGACAGCCTTACCACGGAGGTAGCCATCCTTTCCATGGAGGTTGCCATCCTTTCCATGGTGATGCGTTCATGCCTCCACAAAGGCACTGCTCATGTTCGCGATGGACTCCTCCATTCGCTCCACACTCGCAGCGACCCTGGAGACAAAACCTGCCAGAGACTCCTGCACCTGTTCCTGGAGTTCCAGCACCGCTCTCGTTCTGGATGGACCCGGAGGCACAGGGTCGACATGCAGCTGACCGAGCTGGCAGAGTCCTGCGCCCTCCGATGAGGACTCTCCACTGCTGTCCCTGTCTCCACCATCTGCTGATGCTCACTTGTGATCTGTGATACACCAGGTGACAACACTACTCCATCTCGCGAAGGCCCCACCGAGGTGTGATTGTCTGCGCTTGTGCTGGGTGCGCTGAATTCTGTTGACGCTGCGCCCTCAGAGGTTGCAGCTTCCTCTGAGGCTGTTCCTCCTGGACAGTGGGGACGGGGGCTCTCGATGGTCCTGTGGGGGAGTAAAGGAAAGAGTTAGAGATGTGAGGTAAAGGTTGCATGCACATTGAATTGTGCAGATGATCATAAGTCAATCTGTTAGAGCATCAGAATCATTATCAGTCACTCATGCAATGTCAATGAGAGAGATGCTAAACTATTCTGCCACCAGCTTGCTGTGATGCACCCGTCTGTCTGTCCCCCACTTGCAAATCGTCCTCCACTCCGGCGATCTCCAGGGCCGCCTCCTCCGAAGTGGTGAGCTGGGCTACTGAGGGTGACCCTCCTCCTGTCCTCGCCCTTTCCCTCTTATTGTGGGCTCTCTTTTCCTGCAATGAGGGACACAAGTGGAGTTTGAGTGAGAATGAAGGAGAGTGGAGAGAATCCATAGCATAGATGCTTAGAAGGAGACAAAGGGCCCTCCCTGTGTGTTGTAAGTTATTGTCATTGCATCACAGTGATAGGGAGTGTGAGGGCTGCATGGTCGAATAGTTAAGTGAATGTGACCATAGAGAGAGAGGGAATGGGTAAGGATGCAGGGATGTAAGGGTCAAGTGGGATGTGGAGGAAGAGGTTGGCAAAGCAGAGTGCTGGTGAGGAGAGGCGATGGGGATCAGATTGAGGCTGATGGGAACGGAATACTCACTTTTCCTGTGCGGAGAAGGTCATGAAACCTCTTCCTGCACTGCAGCCAGGTTCTGCTGCACATAGAAATTGCGTTTGCCTCTTGGGCCACTTGCAGCCACACAGCTTTAGTCTGCTGGGGAGGCTTTTTCCTCTCTGAGGAAGGGAACAGCACCTCCTTATTTGATCTTGCTCCCTCCACCAGAGCTTGGAGGGAGGCCTCATCGAATCTTTGAGCACACTTTGGTCTACTGGTGGACATAATTGGTGAAGGAAGCGCTCAGAACAATGGGCATAAAGTTTAAAGGCTGAAAAAGAAGCAAGCCTGCTTGCAGGCCTTAAATCCAGCAGCATTGATGACGTCATTAGAGGCGACTTTCTGTATGAAAAGGCTCATTGGGCCAGGGGTTCCCACACGCTGGAAATCAAGTGCCCAATTAGGGCAAAATCGCACTTCTGTCCCACTTTACATCGGAGTCGGGATCCTGACATGATGACCACCTGACATGCCCCCAGCCCGCCCCCAATGACAAAATCCAGGCCATAGTCTCTATGGGCTCTATTGTAGGAAGCCACCAGACCTGTCCAGGGAGTGGCATAGTTGCTTGAGGGCTCCACTAATCTGCTGAAAGAGGACTCTAGTTGGCCCATGCATCTGATTGTAGCGCTGTTCAGCTACTGAATGTGGGTTCCTATGAGGAGTCATGAGCCAATTGTGCAGGGGATAGCCCTTGACCCCAAGCAGCCCGACGAAAGGTCATCAACCTGAAACGTTAACTCTGTTTCTCTCTCCACAGATGCTGCCTGACCTGCTGAGTATTTCCAGCATTTTCTGTTTTTATTTCAGATTTCCAACAACCGCAGTATTTTATTTTTGTAATATTGCAACGCTCTCATTTTGCTGCTGTTGGCTGGAATGGCCCATGAGGAACAGCAAAAGGCGGTCTGTGAAGTGAGGTGGCACAGAAGGTGCACAGTCAGGTCCTGCCAGCACCCACAACAGCCAGAGCTACTTGATAATGATGAAGCTTAGGCTAAGTTAGGAGGCTGTCACCGACCTGTATCATTTGCTGAACAAACACCTGCAGGCAAATCAAATATCAATGCAGCACCTCCACTACAAGGATTATCAATGAACATGCAACTGGGGTCCTGAAGCAGTGCTTCAGTTGTTTGGACTGATTAAAGGGTCCTTACTTCACAACCCCTACTGGGAATGATTGTCATCTGGTGCATGTTACATAAATTTTCTCTTTAAAGAGGCCGCACAACAGACAGAAGAAGAGCAGAATCCAGAATCTATGGCAGAGGACAAGGTCAAAAGTGAGGAAGCTAAACCATGTGGGTATCAGTATTCTTCAGATCAACCCCATGATCTTCATGAAGAGAAAACATTTGCATTCAATTAATGTTCAGGTGCTCTCTGACCATGGCAACAGCCTCATGCACGCTGTTGCTCAGGAAGTAATATGATTGGGACATTCCACAGTGCCCGCATTATATAAAGAAGAAATATTGGGTGGATGGTTCTTAGGCAAATTGAGCTAAACTGTGCTTCTATGGCTATTGATCCCACTGAAAGACCCCCTAACATCAGAAAGCATCTGGGCGTGGATGCCAGAATCTGTTTGTTGTTCCTTGGCTGCCACTGCCACCTTCAAGATTATGCATAATAAAAGACTATGTGGAAAAGATTGTGCACAATGTTTGAAGTAGCACCTTGCAGAGGGGACTAAGTTCTCAACTTAAGTTTGTGCCATGGTTGATGAACCCCACAAGAAAAGTGAGCAAAGTTAAAGAGTGCCATTACATTTGACATCCTCCTGGTGCCAACAAGCTTGTTCCTCATTTGCAACCAGGTAAGAAGGAGAAAGGTGACTGCATTGACTCAGTGGGTGAACTCCTTCCATGCAGCTGGCACCTGTGCTTTCACAGGATGGTGGCCTTCCCACCCAAATAGAATGATCCTTATTGGTAGCACTCAAAAGGAGCAGTGTTATCTACAAGTCTGTCTTGTGCTATGGTGAACGATCAAGCAACTTGTCAGCCACCACCACAACTTTCCGTTATATGGCAAGCTGCATCCTTTAAGAGCTGCTCTTGTGCTGGATTTTGTGAGCTCCAGCTGGGGTGCTACAGCTAAGCTCATTGTAGGCTCATTCATAATAGACAGCAGAGCTTATATTGGAAAGATTAGCGCATCTGGCTCCCTGCTCTATAGATGCAGATATGCCTGAAAATCTGACCGGCTCAAATACATTTTTGCCAGGATTGCTTATGTTTTCATTTTGGTCATCGGCGTCTGACATGTGTGGAAAAATGCTTATCCAAAAAAAACTACAAGTAGAGTTCCCGGGCCTGAAGATGTCAACACCGACTCCACCTGCCCAATGTTGTACCACAAATTGCGGCCTGTTTGGCAGGTGGGCAGGCACCTACTGGTGGTTCTGCCTGACAATGATAGTCCAATTAAGGGATCTCCCTTTGAATCAGCTAACTTTGACAGGGTGTGTGGCTGATATCCTGGTCGTGCTCATCCTGGTACTTTCGCTGGGATGTGCCACTCCCCACAGATTCCACCCGCTCCAACCCATTTCAATTACATGAACTGTGCACTATATTTCCGTGAGGACATATCCCAGTTATCTAAGTCCACAGTGCTTAGGGACAGGTTGGCAATAGCCAAGGCTTAGGGATCAGGTGTGTACAGGGGTATTGCTGGTGTTTAACCTACTAAAACTAGGCAACTTACCAGTACAGAGCACTGCTAAACTTCCCACTAGCCAGGACCAAACAAGCCTGAAAACTCTGTTTGGGCCACTGTGCCATCAAAAGTGTGGCAGGGTGAGACTTCCGCTTGCCAGTGTGCTTAGCACCAATCCCATTCAAAATCCCAGGGACAGGGCCATTAACATAAAGGGAGTGGCATCTGTACCATTTACGGTACTCCTGGAACATCTGCCGTGTGGCAGTAAGGAATTTCAGGCAGGTACTTTGCTGTTCGGTAGGATATAGGCTGTTCCCACCAAAAATGCCGTTTAAAAAAAAAGGCTCCTGGACATTATATTTGGAAACCAGAAATGGGGGCCCCACTTCTGCTATGATGCAGTCCTGGCAAGAAATGTACGTTTGCTTCATGCAGGCATACATTATGCTGGGGCTCAACATGGCAGAAAAATTTTAAAATTAATTCTCAGGATGTTGGTGTTGCATGCAAGGCCAACATTTATTGCCCATCCCTAGTTGCCTTTGAGAAGGTCTGTGTTGGGCCTTCTTCTTGAACCGCAGCAGTCCGTGTGGTGAAGGTACTCCCACAGTACTGTTAGGGAGGGAGTTTCAGGATATGTCCAAGTCAGGATGGTAGGTCACTTGGAGGGAAACCTGGAGGTGATGGTGTTCCCATGCACCTGCTGACCTTGTCCTTCTGTTAGTTGAGGCTTTATCTTAAATATGTAAATAACTAGACAGTTTTTATGTGGGCAACTATAAACATTCCCTATAACTATAGCAAATAACAATCTGTAACACAATGGAGTCTCCTATATTTTCACTTCAACTATCCAATGGAAATTTCACGTGACAAATCTGTGTGAGATATCACCTCTATCGTTACTTTTACAATGCACAGTAGGCCTCACCCCAGATTTTCCATCATTCCCTGTTGCTATGCAGCCCAAAGTTTAGCTGGATTGTGGAAGACAATCTGGGCTCATATCTTATATTTTAACATTTAAGACATTTTCACATAATTAATTTATTGATGATTTTTGTAGAGTCGATAAATTGGCCCAAAAATTCAGCCGAATACGGGAGAGTACGCACTGTGTACTCACCCGTATTCGATCCCGGAGTGCTGGTTTCCTGCATGCACTGCGCATGCGCGGGAAACCGGCACTTCCGGTATGGCGAAGGGGGCGGCTCCTAGGTGAACCGCGTGCGCACTACAGGCTGTGCGCACGCAGCACACTTAGGTTTTTTTTCAGGTTTCAACGCGAGGGTAAGTATGGAAGATTATACACATGTAAAAAGGAGGCGTAAGACCCCTTTTGAACAAGGTAAGTAGTTAGTTAAGTATAATTTTTAATTTTTTTCAACAGGTTTATCTTTTTTAGAGACTTTAAAGAAAGGTAAGTTTATTTTTAGAACTTTTTAAAAAAAATTAAATTTTT
Source organism: Squalus acanthias (assembly GCA_030390025.1). Taxonomy (NCBI): domain Eukaryota; kingdom Metazoa; phylum Chordata; class Chondrichthyes; order Squaliformes; family Squalidae; genus Squalus; species Squalus acanthias. The sequence continues at coordinate 84,874,209 of CM059432.1, forward strand.
TCAAAAATTTAAATTTTTGTTTAAAGTGGTTAATTTATTTAACTATAGTTATTTTATTAATGAAATTTTTTTTTAAATTTATTTGAGGTTTAGCTGTTCTTTTGGGGTCTCTTTCAATTCACAGATTTGACAGGTCTCTATGAATGAAAGATAGTCTGCTGCCATTGGCTCTCCATGGCCCACGTGATCCCAGAGGTCGCATCGCACTAACTGCGCCCCTGGGACACGCAAGCACTGCGTGCCGGCACTAGGGAGAGGCCCAGGACCCGAAGTTCCTGTGGGCCCAAAACACAACGGCTGGCGCGGTGGGTGATATCACGCGCGATCCTTACCCCCGCGGCAAGCCTCCGAGTCAAATTTCTGGGCCATTGTGATTTTAAACCTACAATTGTTTTAAGTAGTAAAATGTCTTCCAGAAAAAATATCAGAACCCACATAAGTACAGTAATAGCTGCAATATCACATTCATACCTTTCACTTTGAATAATAGCTAAACTGGTATCCATTCTTTTATTGCGAATTGCTTTATGGAAAAATGAAGCTTCATTGTTATTCAGTGTTATAGCAGCTCCCTGGGTTAGTAGCAGACGTACAGCACTGCTGTGTCCTTCTCTTGCAGCCAGATGGAGGGCAGTGTTCTTTGGAACAAATTACAAAAGACATTTTGAGAACCAGTTTGATAAATATGAGAAAAACACAAATCTACATTGTATAACCTGAATGAATAATTGCTTTGTGTTTATAAAATTCTTAAGACTTTTACTTGATGAAGCATAATTTAAAAGTCTTGTGTTGCTTTCTTCCCTGAGTCTCAATAATAGCTATTGATGGTCAACCAGAGATAATTGGAAGCTGCAGATTTATTGCTAATAAAATCAAGTTAACTCCATTTGTGAAAGCACTGGCAAAAAAATATGTACAATGTTGTATTGTTTACGCCACAACATTACACACTTATTTCTTGTAGTTTGATTCAGCAGTATAGACAATACTTGTATATTTTTTAGCACCCAGGCACTATTACTGGTGCTGAAACTGGCAGAGCTGTGCATCAGTAACCACTCTGGCAGAGCCACTTCAGGAATAAACTGCATGGTTAAAATGACGGTTGGCAGGATGCAGTGGGAACGGAGCGGTAAGTACTTTACAGAGATTTTAACTACCCTCCCGCAGGAAGGGTGGGTTAAAATTGCCCCTTGTATTTCAACATGTGGTGCATTTGAATATAATTTATAACTTTTATTTAAATTAAAGCAACAAATTTGTTAACTACCCCATGGTTGTGCCTAAACACAAAAACTACAAATCAATTAATCTTTTTTACACTGGATGTAAGTGTAACTGGATGAGTGAAGAACCCAGAAATAGAGCTGGAGTTGGAGTTCTGTCAGAAGCGCTTTATTATTTGTGCCCACAGTGACTCAAGTGCCATTCTTCCAATTAAAAATCTGGAAGCTGTTTACTTCGACCACTTGCTGATTTTATTTTACACCTACTTAATCAATTATTGGCTGAACATACTGTTTACAATATTAATGGCTGGATGTTTAGTGCATTTAGATGACATTCCTTTGTTTGCTAAACAAAATGTTTATTTATTTTAAATGGGTTGGTGCCGCCATTTAAATAGCAGACAGAGTAATGTCAGATAAAGCCATTAAGTCTTTGTCAATATCTCCAACACTAACACTAGCCTCTGTGTAAAGATATTGGCCCAGAAATTAAAGACGGAGCCTTCCTGCGGGGGTAAGGCTTCCCCGCGATATCTCACTGCGCGCCTGCCTTTTCCTTCCGAGCTCACACGAACTTTAGTTTCAAGGCTGCAGCTGTGCAGTGTGTGCGTATCCCACAGACGCAGTTAATTCGTACGAGCTGTGGGATCACGTGATTCAGTTAGAGCCAATGGCAGCACACCATCTTTCATTCATAGTTTTGACAGCAAGGGCTGTCAAAGCTATGAATCTATACCCCCCCAAAAGAACAGCTAAACCTCAATTAAATTTTTTTTAAAAACCATCACATTAATAAAATAAGTATAGTTAAATAAATTAACCACTTTAAACAAAAAATTAAATTTTTGAAAAAATTTAAAATCTTTTTAAAAGTTATAAAAATAAACTTATCTTTCTTTAAAGTCTCTAAAAAAGATAAACCTGTTGAAAAAAATTTAAAATACTTAATTAACTACTTACCTTGTTAAAAGAGGGTCTTACGCCTCCTTTCTTTATGTGCAAAATCTTCCATGCTTACCTGCGCGTTCAAAGCACTAAGTGCACTGCGTGCGCGCAACCTGTAGCGCGCACGCGGTTCACTAAGGAACCGCCCCCTTTTGAGTTCACCAAGTGCCGGTTTTCAGCGCATGCGCAGTGCATGCAGAAAACCGGCAATTGGAGACAGAATACGCAAGAGTACACAGTGCATACTCTCGCGTACTAAGACTAATTTTTGGGCCAATGGCCTGGAATTTGCAGTCAGCGGCAAAGCAAAGGCGTTCGCCGCTGGCCCTGAAGTAAGCTTTACACAAAGATCCAGCGATCTCTGTGTCGAGAAGTTTGGGTTTTCTGACGTGTAATTCAAATCAGCGCAGTATAGTGGGAATCCCATAGTGCGAGCTGCTGTGACATCAACAAGCTGTCTAAGCAGCCAATCACAATGCAGAATTCTCACAGACAGGAAACCAGGAAGTGGGTAAGCTGCTAAAATTCTAACTTTTTAAAACTGTTAGAGAGAGCAAAACAAAGATTGGGGCTCTCACATGGGGAAAAGGCAAACTTAAATAAAGATGAACAAACGCAGCCGGTGGAGGAGCAGTGAATGACAGACCATAGATTCCGGATTTCCGTATTAGGCTGTGCATGTGCTAAAACCTGAAGTTGCGGTCAGTTTCAAAGGCGAAATGACAGTGAATGATGCCAGTTCACAGTCATCAGGACTGCAAATTCTGGGCCAATACTATTATTTGTTTTATCTCCTCAGAGGGTATCTGCAGCAACATGAAAGGAAGTGAAGACTATGATGCCAGATGCAGCACAAGAGGTGGGATGGGAGCAGGAATGGCATCTTGTGTGCCAAAGGAAAAATCAGAACCTAACTTGTTGAACAGAAGATTCAGGTCAATAGGAACTTGGATATGTAAACAATGAATTCAATAAGGGAAGAACTATTAGGTTTACAGAGTACAAGCACTGTTCAAGTACCATATCATGGTCCTACCTGTTGAAATGAAATGCATTCACTTACCCCATTTTCATCCACCTGGTCGAGCAATGTCATATTAGTTTGTAATAATACTTCCATTGTCGTAGTATATCCTCCGAAAGCAGCATAATGTAAACTTGTCCAACTCTTGTAATCCCTTCAAAGATTAAAATGAAAAGTGAAAAACTAGTTTCAGAAAATTCATGGATTAAATTTATACCCAACTAACATATTGGCCCTGATATTTATAGGAAGGGTTCGGGTGAGGCTGAAGATGCCGAGATCCTGCAGCTATTAACGGCAGGGCATCATTAACATCTTGCAGCTCTGCCTCCCAGCCGGACAAATGGATAGCCTGGCTGGCGGGCGAGAAAGAATACCAGTGACAGAAGGCCGCAGTCGGCGACCCTTGGGGACGGTCCCCGGTGGTGGGTGGGCAATTGGGATGGGGGGAAGGAAGCTCCAGTCGGAAATCGGAAGTGGGGGGGAGGCCTGTGATCGGGAGAGCTGGGGGCTGAGGCTGCAGGTCAGGGCTGGGGGTGCTGAGGGCTTCCTTGAGGAGCCTAGGGGTTAGCACGCCTGCTCCTCCTGGCCCACAAAGAATGCTTGGGGATCCGGCATCTCCGCCTCCATTTCACTGCCGAGTTTCATGACCCCTAGGGCGGGAAACCACTTGCAGCACGAGTTAATTTCTAATCAGGCTCCCATTCGCACTGTGGGAGCCTGATTTAAATATATTAGTAAGCGTCCCGCCTCCGTGGTGGGACACTCAGGCACCCAGATATCCGGCGGCGTAAAAATGGCAAAGGGTGCAACGGGGTTCGGTTCTGCAAATTTCACCTTTTAATCCTCCCCGACTTTCTCCTGCCCGTCATGGGGGGTTAATATTGAGGCCATTTTGTCAGAAAACAATGGCATTACTGTAAGTTACTTTTCTCCTGACAGTTTTTTAAGAATTGCATATATGAAGCTATGTGGTTTAAATTTGCTAAACAATGAAAAAGAGATCTGCAACTTACTGCACATCTGAAGTCAACAATTAACAGTGTTACTGAGTACTGTATTCCTATATATTATCCTGGACAATTGCTCTATCTATAAAGAGTCACCCATGTGTTAGGTAGTTGCTGAAAGATGGACTAACAGATATACTAATAGTATAAATAGTAACACATATTATACTTTCATCTCATACATATCATAGGAGCAGAGTGCACCATTTGTATAGATGAGTACATTTATACAGCAGCAGTTCATGTATGGGGCGATGGACATATTGATCCTGCTATGGTTACAAGCTTGTGCCATTCATAAACATAGCTCCTTTATTATATTACACATTTTACAGTGTATGTGTGCAAAACTGAATAGTGAGACACACACAAAAGCTATTCAGCACTAGATCAGACTGAACCATCAGCCAGTACCCAGTTGGGCGATTGCAGGCACTGATGTGCTCCACTGCATCGGATTTCTGCTCCCCGTAAAATGCGGCAGGAAAGACTGAGGCCTGCAACATATCTAATGGGCTCAGCACAGCCCATGAAACTGGCCAGCGCAAAAGGTCACTTGGAACCTCTGCACAAGCCCATTAGGGCCGTGAAAATTATTCCAATTAGGGGGCCTCCTCATAATGTGACTGGGGCACTTGAGCAGCACTCTAGTCACACAGCTGCCAACATCTCTGTTCTTTTCATAATAATCTTATGTAATCAATGTAAGGGACACTGAAGGGAAAAACATTTCCCTTTCTTCCTCCCCTTTCGCCCTGTTTCCCACCTTGCCACACTCTCCTCTCACGAAAACCTCCCAGAGCTCCTGACAGTATATTGAAGTCAGCTGACCTTGCATTATTAGGCAGACACACAGAGCCCCTGGAAAGTTCTGCCACAGGGACCTCATGATCAGCTCCAGCACGTACTGTCCAATAACTCATACAGTTATGCATATGTTTGAATGTTATAATCTGTGCAATAATAGTTAAGCAATTTTAGCCTAAAAATGAGAAGGCACAACCCTCTGACTAAAAGACACGGCTGCTACCCAAATGAAAAACTAAATTTACCCGCCACTAAATTCGACTCCGTAGTGCCTGTTTTTTTGGCGCTACGGGTGCTGATTCAGGTCCAAAATGGCATCCGAGGAGCCCACTTCTGGTGCAGGCCGCACTGGATGCCATTTTGAGTAGGTCATTAGCGTGGGCACTGGGAGCATGCACTGGAAGTATGCAGAATATGCAGATCATGATGTTAATCAGCGTGCAACACTGATGTGACACCAGTGCTGCCATTTTCAACTGCAATGCTCCAGCTAATGCCCTCTCAAAGACGCACAGCTGAACATGCATTCAGCAGCAGGAAGTACCCACTGCCAGTGCTATTTAAAGGGATCATCAACTGCTTTCAGGTTAGTTGCTGATTGATTTCTACTGGCTCTTCGTGAGTTTGTACAAGTGATTGGTGGTTTGTTATCTTATTTGAAGTTGCTGAAGTGTCCAGGGAGTGGTGTGGCAGGTTACTTCAAGGCATCTGCTCAGACCAGTTGCTCCCAAACATGGGTGCAATAGTTTGCATCCACCTTGTCCTGCAAGAGAGAGGGCAGTGGTCAGTGAGTGTGGTGCAATGTGTTTGGGTGATGTGCCTGTCATAGTTGAATAGCTGGCAGTGTGTGCAAGCTGTAAGATGTGGGTGTGAGGCTTGCAACAGTGGTAAGTGTGTGAGGGTGAGGTGAAGTTATGAATGTGCGGTATGAATTGTGATTGATAGAGATTGTTGGTAGGTGAGTGAAGGGGGTGGTGTTGAATTGAGCAGTGTGTGAGCTTAGTGGTTCAGTTGTAAGGATATGGCATTTGAAGATGAATTCACTGACCATGACCATTCGTGTGAGGTCATTAAACTTTTTGTGGCGATGCATCCAGGTCCTCGGGGCTACACTGCTGGAATTGACTGTGATGACTATCTGCTCTCATTGCCTTGTCACAGTTTGTCTGGAGGGCCTCCTGGCCCCCTATGTTAAAAACTAAGAGGGCTAAAAATTAGATTGCCCCCAAAAACTGGCATGAGGATTGTGATGCAGCCAGAATGCACCACCCCTTTAAGAGGTGCAGGCTGGCTTTAATAAGTGCAGGCTAGCTTTAATTGGTGCTAGCCTCGCACAAACTTGGGCCCTCTGCTGAGCGTGCAGCTACTCAGCAGCGCGTTCAGCACTGGGCTGCATGCCACAATCATTATAATTAGCAGGCAGCACGAAGTTTGCATGCTACTTGCATTACTTTGAACGGGCATGGGTTGATTGTGCATCGCGATCCCCATGCCTGTTTTTGGGGGCAATCTAATTTTTAGCCCTCTTAGTTTATAACATACAAATTCAATGCTGTTTTATTGTGATGGATTTTGGCGGGCTCCTGAAAGTAGGCATGCTAAGCTCCTTTTAAATATGATCCAGGTTTTTTATAAATTGAAACAATCTAGGTGAAGTGTCCAGACCCATAGAACAGCACACCACTGGGCAGAACAGAGCTGGAGAGAAGATAAGGCAAATCTTTAAGAAGTGATTATGTTGTTGATATTTTCAATGACTTTATCTATTTACAAGCACACATTCAGAGAATTATATATTTGAACCCATAGACCACTTTGTTTACCCACATTCATCAGTGTCTTTCCATTCAGTGTATACTCCCATTCCTTGTATTTCCTCCCAAAATGTATTACCTCACACTTATCCAAGCAAACTTATATCTGGTGCCTGTCTGCCCATTCCTCTAACCTGCCTCTGCCTTCTTGAAATCTTTCCAGTCATTCTCAGTTTACTAAGCCAAACATATTCTATGCCCTAATAAAAACAGAAAATGCTGGAAATACTCAGCATGTCAGGTAGCATCTGTGGCAAGAGAAACAGAGTTAATGGCCGCGATCTCAGAGCGGCGGCGGACCTGCGGGAAACCAGGCGGCGGCGGCAAGACTCAAAAGAGGCGGCAGAGACCAGGTAGACGTACCAATCTCCGAGCTCAGAGGGAGGGAGAGAAATAAAAAGTAATCGAAGTGTGACATCACCAGAAAGCAGGTAAGTGATTGGTTGGTGAGTATTTCTCTCTTTTTAAACTTAAACTCTGTGGTTTATAGTTTCTAAGCTCTCTGTGGTTTAGCGGGGACTGTTGGTAAACCAGGGCCCTTATGTATATCATTTAACTGTAGTGTAATTGGTGGGATTGATTTGATTTAATTTAATTTGAATTAATTAAAGGGTAAGTCATGGCAGGAGAGCTCGGCCCCGTGGTATGCTCCTCCTGCGCTATGTGGGAACTCAGGGACACTTCCTGTGCTCCTGACAACCACGTGTTCAGGAAGTGTATCCAGCTACAGCTACTGGCAGACCGCATTATGGCGCTGGAGCTGCGATTGGATACATACTGGACCATTCGCGATGCTGAGGACGTCGTGGATATCACGTTTGAGCAGTTGGTCACACCGCAGGCAAAGGATGCACAGGCAGAAAGGGAATGGGTGACCAACAGACAGAGTAGTAGGCGCAGGCAGGTAGTGCAGGAGTCCCCTGCGGACATCCCCCTCTCAAACAGATATACCACTTTGAATACTGTTGGGGGGGATGGCTTATCAGAGGAAGGCAGCAGCAGCCAACTTCCTGGCACCAGGGGTGGCTCTGCTGCACAGGACGGGAGGAAAAAGAGGGGTAGAGCTATAGTGATAGGGGATTCTATTGTAAGGGGAATAGATAGGCGTTTCTGCGGCCGCAAACGAGACTCTAGGATGGTATGTTGCCTCCCTGGTGCAAGGGTCAAGGATGTCTCGGAGCGGCTGCAGAACATTTTGGAAGGGGAAGGTGAACAGCCAGTTGTCGTGGTGCATATAGGTACCAACGATATAGGTAAAAAAGGAGATGAGATCCTAAAAGCTGAATATAGGGAGTTAGGAGGTAAATTAAAAAATAGGACCTCAAAGGTAGTAATCTCCGGATTGCTACCAGTGCCACGTGCTAGTCAGAGTAGAAATAGAAGGATATTTCAGATGAATACGTGGCTAGAGGAATGGTGCAAGGGGGAGGGATTCAAATTCCTGGGACATTGGAACCAGTTCTGGGGGAGGTGGGACCAGTACAAACCGGACGGTTTGCACCTGGGCAGGGCCGGGACCGATGTCCTAGGGGGAGTGTTTGCTAGTGCTCTGGGGGAGGGTTTAAACTAAAATGGCAGGGGGTTGGGAACCTGAGCAGGGAGACAGAGGAAAGGGAAACAAGGATAAAAGCAAAAGATAGGAAGGAGAAAAACAAAAGTGGCAGTCAGAGAAATCAACGGTTTAAATCAAACATGGCCACTGTAAATAATAATTCTAATAGGTCTAAGAGCGTTAAAAAAACAAGCCTGAAGGCTTTGGGGTAAAAATTGAGTCGCGCCCCATTTGGGGCGCTAACCTCGCCGGGGCGCGACTTTTAGCGCCCCGAAAAAATTAGCGGCCCCGCGCCGGAACTTCAGTGGTTGCGCCCCAAGAGGGAAGCGGGGCGCAACTGGAAGCACCCCGCATCCCTCTTGGGGCGCTGCGAGGGAATATCCTGGCGCTACGTGCCGCGGTATTGCAGGCCTTCCTCCCCTTCTTAAAGGGGAGGGACCCTGCGCAGCGCGAACCGGGGCCCAGCTGGGCTCCCAGGGATCGGGAGTGCCGGCAAAAGAGCCCGGCACTCAAGAGAAGTGCCGGGCTCTTGGAGCGCAGCTGGCACTTCACGGTGGGGGGGCTTCACGGGGGCCGGGGACAGCAACGGGGGCAGGTGCTGGCAGGCGGCCAGCAACAAAAATGGCCGCCTGCCACCTCCCCTTTAAATATCGCCGCCCCGGCCGCACGTACGCCTACCTGAACCCGTCGGACATAGCGTCTGGCGGTAAATCAGGGGGCGCGACTGAAGATCGCGGCTGGAGCGCGAGCGGGGTGCTGCGCACGGCGATGACGTCATCGCCGGCGGCGCAGCGCCACAGGGCGCTACCGGCTGGCGCCGCCGCTAACCTCCCGCTGAATTTTACGGGAGGCGTGGGCGGCGCTGCGCCCGGGCGTTAGCTGCTTTACGCCCCATTAGCGCCCTCTTAAGGCGCTAACGGGAGGCGCAAGCAGCTGAATTTTTCCCCCTTTGTGTCTTAATGCGAGGAGCATTCAGAATAAGGTGGATGAATTAGCTGCGCAAATAGAGGTAAACGAATGTGATTTGATTGGGATTACGGAAACATGGCTCCAGGGTGGCCAAGGCTGGGAACTCAACATCCAGGGGTATTCAATATTCAGGAAAGATAGGCAAAAAGGAAAGGGAGGTGGCGTAGCATTGCTGGTTAAAGAGGGGATTAACACAATTGTAAGGAAGGATATTAGCTCTGATGATGTGAAATCTGTATGGGTAGAACTGAGAAATACCAAGGGGCAGAAAACGTTAGTGGGAGTGGTATATAGACCTCCAAACAGTAATGTGGAGGTTGGGAATGGCATTAAAAGGGAAATTAGAGAAGCGTGCAATAAGGGCACAGCAGTCATCATGGGTGACTTTAATCTACATGTAGATTGGGCTAACCAAATTAGTAACAATACTGTGGAGGAGGAATTCCTGGAGTGTTTACGGGATGGTTTCCTGGACCAATATGTCGAGGAACCAACCAGAGAGCAGGCCATCTTAGACTGGGTATTATGTAATGAGAAAGGATTAATTAGCAATCTTGTTGTGCGAGGCCCCTTGGGTCGGAGCGATCATAATATGATAGAATTCTTCATTAAGATGGAGAGTGAAGTAGTTGACTCAGAGACTAGGGTTCTGAATTTAAATAAAGGAAACTATGATGGTATGAGGCGCAAGTTGGGTAGGATTGATTGGGGAATGTCACTCAAAGGGTTGATGGTGGATAGGCAATGGCAAACATTCAAAGACCGCATGGATGAACTACAGAATTTGTTCATCCCAGTTTGGCATAAGAATAAAACAAAAAAGGTGACTCAACTGTGCTAACAAGGGAAATTAGGGATAGCATAAGATCCAAGGAGAGGTCATATAAATTGGCCAGAAAAAGCAGTTAACCTGAGGATTGGGAGCAGTTTAGGATTCAACAAAGGAGGACAAAGGGATTAATTAAGAAGGGGGAAATAGAATGTGAGAGGAAGCTTACAGGGAACATAAAAACTAACTGTAAAAGCTTTTTTAGATATGTGAAGAGAAAAAGATTGGTGAAGTCAAGCGTAGGTCCCTTGCAGTCAGAATCAGGGGAACTTATAATGGGGAACAAAGAAATGGCTGACCAATTAAATACATATTTTGGTTCTGTCTTCACAAAGGAGGACACAAATAACCTCCCAGAGATGTCGGCGAACATAGGGTCTGATGAAAGGGAGGAACTGAAAGAAATCAGTATTTGTAGGGAAATGGTGTTAGGGAAATTGGCGGGATTGAAGGCCGATAAATCCCCAGGGCCTGATAATCTACATCCTAGGGTACTTAAGGAAGTGGCCCTAGAAATAGTAGATGCATTGCTGATCATCTTCCAACATTCGATGGAATCTGGAACAATACCCATGGATTGGAGGGTAGCTAATGTTACCCCACTATTCAAAAAAGGTGGTAGAGAGAAAACGGGGAATTACAGACATTGGTAGTGGGCAAAATACTAGAGTCCATTATAAAAGATGTAATAGCAGAGCACTTGGAAAACAGTGACAGGATCGGACAAAGTCAACATGGATTTACAAAAGGTAAATCGTGCTTGACTAATCTACTGGAATTTTTTGAGGATGTAACTGGTAAAATAGATAAGGGAGATCCAGTGGATGTGGTGTATTTGGACTTTCAAAAGGCTTTCAATAAGGTCCCGCATAAGAGATTAGCGTGTAAAGTTAAGGCACATGGGATTCGGGGCAAGGTATTGACTTAGATAGAGAACTGGTTGGCAGACAGAAAGCAAAGAGTTGGAATAAACGAGTCTTTTTCCGAGTGGCAGGCAGTGACTAGTGGGGTACCGCAGGGATCGGTTCTTGTACCCCAGCTATTCACAATATATATTAATGATCTAGACAAGGGAACTAGATGTAATATCTCCAAGTTTGCAGACAAAACAAAGCTGGGTGGGCGTGTGTGCTGTGAGGAGGATACCGAGAAACTCCAGGATGATTTGGACAGGTTGGGTGATTGGGCAGAAGCATGGCAGATGCAATATAACGTGGATAAATGCGAGGTTATCCACTTTGGTGTCAAAAACAGGAAGGCAGATTATTATCTGAATGGCAATAGATTGGGAGAAGGGGAAGTGCAACGAGACCTGGGTGTCCTTGTGCACCAGTCGCTGAAGGTAAGCATGCAGGTGCAGCAGGCGGTTAAGAAGGCAAATGGTATGTTGGCCTTCGTAGCGAGAGGGTTTGAGTACAGGAACAAGGATGTCTTGCTGCAGTTGTACAGGGCCTTGGTGAGACCACATCTTGAGTATTGTGTGCAGTTTTGGTCGCCTTATCTGAGGAGGGAGGTTCTTGCCATGGAAGGAGTTCAGCGAAGATTCACCAGGCTGGTACCTGGGATGGCAGGAATGATGTATGAGGAGAGATTGGGTCGATTGGGCTTATACTCGCTGGAGTTTAGAAGAATGAGAGGGGATCTCATTGAAACTTATAAAATTCTAAAAGGACTGGACAGACTAGATGCAGGAAGGATGTTCCCGATGGTCGGGGAGTCCAGAACCAGGGGTCACAGTCTAAGGATAAGGGGTAAGCCATTTAGGACAGAAATGAGGAGGAATTTCTTCACCCAGAGAGTGGTGAACCTGTGGAATTCTCTACCACAGAAGGCAGTAGAGGCCAATTTATTAAATATATTCAAGAAGGAGTTGGATATTTTTCTTAAGGCTAAAGGGATCAAGGGATATGGGGAGAAAGCAGTGACAGGGTTCTGAATTTGAATGATCAGCCATGATCGCATTGAATGGTGGAGCAGGCTAGAGGGGCCGAATGGCCTACTCCTGCTCCTATTTTCTATGTTTCTATGATCTTACCTGAGGAGGCGCGTTGGGAGCGGGACTGCTGGATTCCGGGTTCTAGTCCTGCCTCCAGCGATGTCTGATGAACAGACGCTATTTTTCCTTGGTCTTACCGGCCAATTAAGGGAAATTAAGGGAAAACCGGTGTCAGATGACGTCAGTGCATGACGCTTCATCTGCCGGTTTTCTTAAAGGGACAGGTCCCATAATTTTTTGACAGATGAATTGTCAGTGTTTGACAGCATTGAGGTGCTGTCAAACACTGACAATCACTGTCCAAAGGTGAGCCCTTGCAGCCAGGCACACCAATTACTCTCTCCTTAGGAGAAAACATATGGCAGCTGCATGTGAGATTGCAGAAGCCATCTGTCAATTCTCCTGATCAGATGAGGCTTCACAGAAACCTTAAATCTTGTCACCTGCAGATACATATAAACAGAATAAAAATATTTCTCACTACATTCTCTCACCTGTCATACTTACCTGTGCACCATTGCACCCATCACACTACCTCTGCAGCTATCATTTGCACACTTACACTGCAGCAGACCCACAGCTCGCCTCGCTGACCCTGGCGGGGTTTCCCGACATCCGGAAGCCCGCATCAGCAGGCGGAAAATGATGAAAAGCCTCTTAACTACCTGTTAACTACCGGTTAACAGGCAGTTAATTGGCTCTAATCCCCTTCCCGCCGCTAGGAGATGGGTCCCTGTGCGAGTCGGGGACCCGCCTCCTGGGAAGATGGTTCGGAGGCAGGTTGGGAGCGGGGTTGGGACCCACTCCCAATTTTTCCCAGCAGTCCCGCCTTCAAACCCACCTCCTCGGGGCTGGTAAAATCCAGCCTAACGTTTCAGGTCGATGACCTGACAAAAGGTCATCGACCTGAAACATTAACTAATTTTCTCTCTCCACAGATGCTGCCTGACCTGCTGAGTATTCCCAGCATTTTCTGTTTTTATTTCAGATTTCCAGCATCCGCAGTAGTTTGCTTTTGTATTAATGTTCTATGCCCCATTTGGCCTCCTTAACCAGGGGGGGCAATACAAAAATCTTGCTTTTTAAAATGCTCTTATATCTAGGGGTCTAGGCTGCTTCCCTGGTCTGGACCTCCCCAGTGGGGCCCCAGTGTAGGGAGCCCCCATTTCTGGTCCCACCTGCTCCACCTCTGTCACCCTACAATGAGTGGCACGGGGTTCCACCTAACACAAGCAGGAAATCCCAGTTTAGGTCAGGACTCAGCAGAATGGCTAAGATTATCATGAACAGAAGAGATGTTTTTACACAGAGGGTTGTTAGAACATGGAATTCCCTACCAGAAGCAATGGTTGGAGCAGAATCCATAATGGATTTTAAAAGGGAAGTGGATGATTATTTGAGAAAAAATTTTTTAAGGAAAATAGAAAGAGGCATGGGTCTAAGGGGATAGCTGTTTCAGGGAGCTGGCACAGGGTGATAGGTTGAAAGACCTCCTTCCGTGCTGAAAAATTCTGATTCTAAAATATAATAGGGTAAGATGCGAGTCAGTGAGCGAGGCTCCCTGCCAGCCGGCCACTCATAAAATTACCCCAGTATGTAAAAAAAAAAGCCTTTTATTGTATGCAGTTCATCAAAACTTTTGCTGCAGGAATTTTGGGGCAGCTCAGCCCAGTACCTACTGAGTATGGATCCACAACATAAAACTGCTCAGAATTGGTTATACGTCATTGTTACTACATTGTCAATCTTGCTTAGGGGGGGGCCATAAAACGATAGCTGGTGTGAGAAAAGAAGTGTTACATTGGTACAGTAAGGAGCATTCCTCTGAAGTGAGGATTAAAGTATATTGCTTGGACAGAATAGAAGAAACCTACCTGATGCTGAGTGCAAACAATGGGAAAGTGATCGATTCCCCAGCAGTGACACCTCTCACTGAGTTTAGCAAAAGAAAGAAAGAAATGGGAGGCCCTTCTGTGCTCATTTCTAAAGCCAGTAACTTGCTGCTTGTCTCAAGCTATAAAAGAAGCTACATAACCTATTTATAGTGAACAATCTGAAAGGTAGAAATTGCTCATGCAAAATCATTCTCAGTGCTCAGTTACCGCATGAAAAGAGCTCCTTTACTGAGGAGCAGTTGAACCACTTTGGTGTGCCCGTTCTGGGCCGCCAGGAGCAGTGGAGTCATTCCTTTCTCATCTCCTTCATTCAGAGGTTTTGTCTCATTTATGTTTTGCAGCAGCAGTTTGCATGTGTTGAGCCGGCCATAACTGTAGTTAAAGATAAATTGGTGTCATTAGTGTTATTTTTGTACAATTTGTCAAAAAAACATATAGGGAACTGTAAATATTTGTTTAAATAAATTGTCATGGGAATTAAAATAGGCATGCTAGATATACACAGTTGGTGTCTAAGGGGGGAAACCAATTAATTTTTCTGGTGCTTCTGAACTGCTGAAGAGTTTCACCAGAAATGTTAACCGGTCCCTCATTCAGTTACTGACTGACGTGCTGTGTATTTCCAAGCCTGGACCCCAGGTGGGCTACACTTGATCCACTGAGCCGATAGGTTCACCCCTGTGTCCAAGTCACTCACCGGTACGGAGGCTGGGTGAACAAAGTGCCATTCCTCCTCCCCAGTATTGCTAAAGACCAGGAGACCAAAATTCCTCGGTCCCAACATCGCTCCGGCAGGGTAACTCAGGTGCAGGTGGCCAGATAAAGGTAGAAATGCTGGTGGAACCCAGGAATACCAGGTCTCCTGGCTTCTTTTCTCCACTACCAACTGTCTCCTTAAACCCCTCTCCCCTGCCCCCTTCACCTTCACCTCCAACAATGGGTGCGAAGAGCTCATGGATTTCTTTGTCACTAACATTGAGACCAACCTTTCAGCTGCCTCTGCTGCTTCCCCCCGCCCCCATTCCCCTTACCCACTAAACCAAACTATTCCAGTCACCCCCTTGCCCCAGCCTGAATCCGCGTCTCACTCGGGTTTCTCCGCCATCTTCCCTCATGCCCTCCCTGGGCTTATCTCGTCCGTAAGACCCATCTCTTGCTGCCTTGACCCCATTCCCACTACACTGATGACCACCCAACTTCCCTTCCTGGCATCCACGCCAGTTGACATTGTAAATGGTTCCCTCTCCTCAGCTACTGTCGCCCTCCTCCTCAAACCCTCTGTCCTTATAAACTACTGCCTCAGCTCCAATCTCCCTTCCCTCTCCAAAGTCCTTGAATAGGTTGGCACCTAAAAAATCCATGCCCATCTTTCTCGCAACTGCCTGTTTGAATCTCTGCAATCAGGTTTCTGCCCCTGCCACAACACTGAAACAACTAAAACCAAAGTCACAAATGACAAACCTATCCAATCATAGTCATCTCCAGCAATGGCTTTACCCTCTGTAAACTTCAGTTAATCCAAAATTCTGCTGCCCATATTCTATCCCGCACCAAGTCCCTCTCACACACACTCCTGCCTGTGTTGAATTACACTGGCTTCCAGTCCCCCAACACCTTAAATTTAAAATTGTTATCCTCGTGTTTAAATCCCTTCATGGGCCTCACCCCTTTCTGTGTATATAACCATGTCCAGTTCTACAATCCCCCACACCGAACCCTCCATTCCTCTGAATCTGGTCTCTTCAGCTTCCCCCCAACCCTTCATCTCACCATTGACAACCGTGCCTTCTGTCACCCAGGCCTCCTGCTCTGGAATTGTATTCTTAATCCCTTAACCTCTCCACTTCCCTCTTCTCCTATAGAACCCTGTTTAAAACCCACTTCTTTGACCTAGCTTTTGTTTGCCCTTCCTAATATCAACTTCTTTGGCTTGGCATCCAGTTTAGCCATTTTTCTTTTGATGGTGTCAGCCAGTCAGTGGTAACATGCACGCCTCTGAGTCAGAAGGTTGCGGATTCAAACCCCACTCCAGAGACTTGAGTACGTAATCTAGGCTAACTGAAGGTGCCATCTCTTGGATGAGACATTAAACCGATGCCCCATCTGCCCTCTCAGGTGGATTACATAGAATTTATTGCACAGAAACAGGCCATTCGGCCCAACAGGTCAATGCCGGTGTTTATGCGCCACATGAGCCTCTTTCCACTCTACTTTATCTGACCCTATCAGTATATCATGCTATTTTGTTCTCCCTCATGTACTTATCTAACTTCCCCTTAAATGCATCTATGTTATTCGCCTCAACTAACCATTCTCGGGGTAAAGAAGTTCCTTATTAGATTTATTAGTGGCTCAGTTGGTAGCACCCTCACCTCCGAGTCAGGAGGTAGTGGGTTCATAATCCCACTCTAGAGACTTGAGCACAAAAATCTAGGCTGACACTCCAGTTCAGTACCAAGGGAGTGCTGCACTGTTGGAGGTGCCATCTTTCGGATGAGACATTAAACCGAGGCCCCGTCTGCCCTCTCAGGTGGATGTAAAAGATCCCATGGCACTATTTTGAAGAAGAGTAGAGGAGTTATCCCCGGTGTCCTGGCCAATATTTATCCCTCAATCAACATCACTGAAACAGATTATCTGGTCATTATCACATTGCTGTTTGTGGGAGCTTGCTGTGCACAAATTGGCTGCCACTTCAAAAAGTACTTAATTGGCTGTAAAACGCTTTGGGATGTCAGGTGGTCATGAAAAGTGCTATATAAATGCAAGCCTTTCTTTCTTTTTATGACCCCTAGTTTTTGACTCCCCCACAAGTGGAAACATCTTCTCTATGTCTAATTAGTCTAGATTCTAAAGACTAGTATGGGTACATCACAAATGCAAAAATTGCATTCAATACCTAGAAGTGTTTTGTGGTCCCAACAACCAGGTTATAAAAGATCCCATGGCACTTTTCGAGGAAGAGTGGGAATGTTTTCCCATGTCCTGCTCAACCAACATCACTAAAAAACAGATTATCTGGTCATTTATCTGTTTGTGGGACCTTGCTGTGTGTAAATTGGCTCCCGTTTTTCACAACATTACAACAGTGAGTACATTTCAAAAGTATTTAATTTACTCTGGGATGTCCTGAGGACGAGGAAGGTGCTATATAAATGCAAGTTCTTTCTCTCTTTATATGAAGCACTTTGGGATATTTTTCTATGTTAAAGATGCTACATAAATGCAAGTTGTTGTTATTGATGTCACTTATCACCTGCATTTTAACTGAGATGGTTGAGGAGCCCGCCATAAGCACATGGGAAACTCATGAATTTATGCAAGTCAGGGTCCCATTACATCAATGGTACCTTAGTTGCATTTGAACCTGGGCTTGAGCGGGGAAACTGCCACAGCTTTCCAGCTAGATGGAAGCAGGTCGGAAGCTGTCAGGAAGGGCAAAGTGGCCCTCCAAGGCAAGTGAAAAACTTTCCTTTGTGGGGTCAGGAGGAGCTGCAGTGCTCCTCCAGACCCCGCAAGGAAAGTTTTATACTTGGCTTGGACTCCCTCCTGCGAGACCCACCCGAAACCCCTTCCCTGCATGTTATCTGCTTGCCAGTGATCCTCTCTTTGGTGATGGCCAGCAGCCTCTGACTACCCAAACGTCTTCGCCCTCCTGCTGGCTAGGTGCCGTTTTCTGCCTGTTTTGAGCGGCAGCTCACAACAACAACAACTTGTATTTATATAGCGTCTTTAACATAGTAAAATGGCCCAAAGTGCTTCACAGGAGCATTATCAAACAAAATTTGACACCGAACTACATAACGAGATATTAGGGCAGATGACCAAAAGCTTGGTCAAAGCGGTAGGCTTTAAGGAATGTCTTAAAGGAGGAAAGAGAGGTAGAGATGTAGAGAGGTGGAGAGCTTTAGGGAGGAAATTCCAGAGCTTAGGGCCTTGGCAGCTGAAGGTATGACCGCCAATGGACAAGCGATTAATATTGGGGATGCTCAAGAGCCCAGAATTGGAGGAGCACAGATATCTCACAGGGTTGCAGGGCTGAAGGAGATTATGGAGATAGGGAAGGGGAGGCCATGGAGGGATCTGAAAACAAGGATGAGAATTTTAAAATCGAGGCCTTGCTTAATCAGGAGCCAAAGTAGGTCAGTGAGCACAGGGGCAATGGGTGAACGAGATTTGGTGCGAGTTAGTGCACGAGCAGCAGGGTTTTGGATGACCTCAAGTTTACAGAGGGTAGAACGTGGGAGGCCAACCAGGAATGATTTGGAAAAGTCAAGTCTAGAGGTAACCAAGGCATGGATGAGGGTTTCTGCAGCAGATGAGCTGAGGCGGGGCGGAGTCGGGCGATGTTATGGAGCTCGAAATAGGCGATGTTAGTGATAGCATGGATATGTGGTCGGAAACTCAGCTCGGGGTCAAATATGACAGCAAGTTTGCGAACAGTCTGGTTCAGCCTCAGTCACATGCCAGGGAGAGGGATGGAGTCTGAGGCTAGGGAACGGAGTTACTGGCGGGAGCCGAAAACAATGGCTTCGGTCTCCCCAATATTTAGTTGGAGGAAATTTCTCCTCATCCAGTATTGGATGTCGGTCAAGCAGTCTGGCAATTTAGAGACAGTGGCTGGCAACATCCAGATGTGGCCCAGGAGTTAAAATACCCCGGGCCTCAAACATAGGCCAGCGAATGTGTTTTTAACTTGCTCCACGCAGACCCCCACCACCCCCAACCACCCCCCCACCCCCTCACCCCCCCCCCGCCCACTATGCACTTCAGACGACTCACTGGGGGTTAAAATCAATCCCCAAAATTTGCTGCTGAAAACATTTCAGAAAACATTTTGATTCATTTTATGTAGAGAAAAAAATAGTAAATAATGAGGAGGGTAGTAACAGACTTCAGGAAGACAGACAGACTGGTAAAATGGTCAGACACACGGCAGATGAAACTGTGCGCAGAAATGTCTGAAGTGATACATTTTGGTAGGAAGAATGATGAGAGGCAATATGAACTAAATGGTACAATTTTGAAGGGGGTGCAGGAACAGAGAGACCTGGGGATGTATTACACAAATCTTTGAAGGTGGCAGGACAAGTTCAGAAGGCTGTTAAAAAAGCATATGGGATCCTTGGCTTTATTAATGGAGGAATAGAGTACAAAAGCAAGGCAGTTATTCCCTACATTACACAGTGACTACATTTCAAAAGTACTTAATTGGCTTTAAAGCTCTTTGGATGTCCTGAGGTTGTGAAAGGAACACCTACATCCGCGATTCCTCTGACGCCCTCCACCACTTTAACAGTTTCCAGTTTCCCGGCCCCAACTGCCTCCTTTTCACCATGGACGTACAATCCCTCTACACCTCCATCCCCCACCAGGATGGCCTGAGGGCGCTCCGCTTCTTCCTTGAACAGAGGCCCAACCAGTCCCCATCCACCGCCACCCTCCTCCGCCTGGCTGAACTTGTTCTCACATTGAACAACTTCTCCTTTGACTCCACTCATTTCCTCCAAATCAAAGGTGTTGCTATGGGTACCCGCATGGGTCCTAGCTATGCCTGCCTTTTCGTGGGATATGTGGAACACTCTTTGTTCCAGTCCTACTCAGGTCCCCTCCCTCACCTCTTTTTCCGGTACATTGACGACTATATCGGTGCCTTTTCCTGCTCTCGCCCCGAACTAGACAATTTCATTCACTTTGCCTCCAATTTCCACCCTTCCCTCACCTTCAGATAGTTCATCTCCGACTCTTCCCTCCCCTTCCTCGACTTCTCCGTCTCCATCTCTGGGGATAGGTTATTGACCAACATTCACTACAAGCCCACTGACTCCCACAGCTACCTGGACTACACTTCCTCCCACCCCGCCTCCTGTAAGGACTCTATTCCCTTCTCCCAGTTTCTCCGTCTCCGCCGCATCTGCTCCGACGATGCCACCTTCCATACCAGTGCTTCCGACATGTCTTCCTTTTTCCTCAACCGAGGATTCCCCTCTACCGTGGTTGACACAGCCCTCGACCATGTCCGTTCTATCTCCCGCACTTCTGCCCTCACCCCGGCCCCTCCCTCCCGGAACCACGATAGAGTTCCCCTTGTCCTCACCTTTCACCCCACCAGCCTCCACATTCAACGGATCATCCTCCGCCATTTCCGCCACCTCCAACGTGATCCCACCACCAAACATATCTTCCCCTCACCTCCCCTTTCAGCATTCCGTAGGGACTGCTCCCACCGAGACACCCTAGTCCACTCCTCTATCACCCCCAGCACCCCTTCCCCCTCGCCCGGCACCTTCCCGTGCAAGCGCAGGAGATGCAACACCTGCCCTTATACATCCCCCCTTCCCACTCTCCAGGGCCCCAAACACCCCTTCCAGGTGAAACAGCGATTTACTTGTACTTCTTGCAATCTAGTATACTGTATTCGCTGCTCACGATGTGGTCTCCTCTACATTGGGGAGACCAAACGCAGATTGGGTGACCGCTTTGCGGAACACCTCCGTTCAGTCCGTAAGGGTGACCCCGAGCTTCCGGTCGCTTGTCATTTTAATTCACCCCTCCACGCCCACTCAGACCTCACCGTCCTCGGCCTCGTGCATTGTTCCACAGAAGCTCAGCGTAAGCTCGAGGAACAGCACCTCATCTTTCGTTTAGGCACTTTACAGCCTTCCGGACTCAATATCGAGTTCAACAATTTCAGATCATAACCTTGGCCCCTACCACATATATATACATTTTATCCACCCTTTTGGTTCGTGCCTTTTTCCTTTTTTTTTTCTCTCTCTCCCCCTACGGCAGCTGTCTCTCATTCTGCCAGCATTTCACACCTCACCTTTTGTTTCTTAACCTGTCCCATTACCACCTCGTCTTGCCTTGAGCATCTCTTAATGTCTCTACTTATCATAGACCACCCCTTTTGTTCTTTTATTCCTCCCCCCAGCCTCCCCCTTGCTTTTTTATCCGTTTAATTTCCTGCTCTTTTCTCAGTTCTGACGAAGGGTTTCGACCTGAAACGTTAACTCTGTTTCTCTCTCCACGGACACTGGGGAGAACTCCCCTGCTCTTATTCAAAAAATGCCATGCTATCTCTTACATCCATCTGCAAAAGCAGACAGGGCCACAGTTTAATGTCCCATCTGAAAGCCAGCACCTCCAGACAGTGCAGCACTCCCTCAGTACTGCACTGACGTGTCAGCCTAATTTATGTGCTCACTGCTCTGGAGTGGGAGTTGAACCCATGATCTTCTGATTCAGAGACAAGAGAGAGAGATTGATAGAAATAATTCAATTTTAAATTTATTCTGACCTATATTTGAGAAAACTAAATCTTGACAATCAAACGGATGAATTGAAGATGTGAGATTTCCTACCCTGCTGCAAAATGCAGTGATGATTTCTTGTCCATTGTTTTCAAATGAAGAGATGCTTTTAAGGCCAACATTTTATCCACAGAATTTGTTAGACCCTGTCTACACACATAGTGCAGTGGAGTACAGCCATTAATATCTTTGTCATTCAACAGCTCCTGTACTTTGTCGGACTGCAAAAGTATACATATAAATGTTAAAGACTAAAGAAATAAGATGGGGTAAATAGATTAAGACAAAATATTTTCTTAAAAAAAGAAGCCTCAAAATAGCTGATATAATTTTTACACCGCAAAGCCACAGCATTACAGCACACTTTTAGGTTTGAATACTCTGATGCCATCTGCAGTATCTGCCTAAACTGGAAACAATTATTTAGAAAAATCTGAATAAATCAGCTACTAGCCACTTTTTTACTAAGTATTGCTGTATTACTTGTTAATCATGAGAATTACTAACAGGTCTGAAAATCTGTCAATGTAGAAACATAAATAAGTATTGACCTGAAGAATTTCTTCACTGAGGTTTTTTAATCCTTTGGGTTGCAGGACAGTTAGATGAAGGAAGTTACATTCCGCAGAATTCTTTATTTTCACATTAGCTCCTAAGAAAGTCACAACATTAAATATTTTATTAGTTTGATAAGGGGAGTTGATATGCCTTGGCTCTAATGAAGAAGTGACAGCAGAAAGTCCTGTGATATGCTATGCATAAACTTCCCAAAAAGCCTTCGACTAAGTTCTGTATGAAAACATTTTTGGTACGCTGGGAGTGCGCACCAGAAGCTCGATCGAAATTGGGCCTCAGGCCTCATCAACGTATTTCTGGCAAGCTGCAGTCGCCAATCTGGCATTCTGAGGCAGCTTGCCAGACACTGGAACACCAATTTGGCCCTAAGGTAGATCCTGTGTAGTGGGGGGTGGGGGTGGGGGTGGTCGGAGAACAGGAGACGACGAACACAGACCGCCAGCGGCCCGCGGTAGTGGTGTGGAGCCGAGGAGCACTCTTAAAAAACACATAGCTTTTTGGTGGCAGCCATCAACAGATTTTCCTGCCTGAAACTGCTGAAAGGCTGCTTGCAAAATCATTTCTCAACAGTACAGCTGAGAAAAGATTTTTCTAATCGCGCCAGTAAAAACTGAAATTTCAGACAAACCTTGTGGCAATTGCCTGCGTGTGAACACCGCCATTTCCTAATTTGACAAGTCATGCAGATAACTGACTCTTTTCTACAGGCTTTAGTTAAGTCAGGGGCAAATTCTGATGCAAATGCAGAATTTCTGAGACAGCAGAGTTTGTCCTCATTATCCTGTCATTTGCATACATCCACCACGTTGAAGATGTGCACGTCTGCCAATTGCCTCTTCTAGTGGTATTTAGTGTAACCCTGGTATATCTCCTTTATGCCCCAATTTCTGGCCTCCTACACTAGAACAAGATCACCTCCCCCTGCCCTGCCACCACCCCCCCACCCCCCCAAAATCATTGAATTTTAGACCCTTATTTTAACTTTTTTTAAAGAAATGTAATTTGTAAGCTCAAAAGAAAATCAAACTTACCGTAAGTTTGCTGGCAATTCTCTCAACTGGGTCCACCTTCTTGGCATTTCCAAGGCTCAACACTATAAGATGATATCGGGACAATTTTAACTCTACTGGCAGGTCAGCAGTTAAAATGCCCCGGCTTACTTACCTGTCCTGGAGCTGCCCAGATCCCACTGTCTGCGATTTTGACACAGGCTTTTGGATGGATGGCTAATCCGCCTGGCCAAAGGCAGCGGGGTCCTCATTAACATATGCAGGTCAGAGTCCAATGACATCACTGGGCCATGGCTGCTATTTTAACACTGGCCTGAGCGGGGAAGCCACTGTGGCTTTCCCACCAGGTAAAGTCAAGCAAGAAGATGATCCGGGACCAAATGAGGCCATTTAAGGTAAGTTGTATGTTAATTTTCCTTGTGGGGCTAGGAGGAGCAGCAGTGTTCCTCTGTGCCCCACAAAGAAAGTTTAGAGCTCCCGTGCCCTGGACTCCCCCCCCTCTCCCGCCAACCCTCCCTTCCCTTCCCACGAGACCATCCCGGAATCCCCTTCCCCACACCTGCCTGTGTGCCGGCGGGTGACTGTGGGCTGCCCGATTTCCGCAGGCCGCCAGCCACTTTCCATCTGTTCCACATGAGATGTGCATGTTAATGAGGCCTGGGAGTTAAAATTCTATCTACTCCCTGGTCCATTCCCCCTTATATTTTTTAAATAGATGCTTGAGTATGATGCGATTGTGGAGCCTTAACCTGGAGTATTCTTGTAATGTTTATTCATTCAACAACTTAATTGTGACTTTGAACAGAGCGTAGCAAGAATGCAAAAACCTTTAATATACCTTTTACTAATATTTTGAAATTAGACTCATCCATATTATAAACAGAAACAAGAAAAAATGCAATGAACATCCTTTGCTTGGACTAGAGATGATGTGACATTATTTATTTTAAGAATTGCAAAAATTCAGTAGTTAATGGCTGAGTAAAGTTATGGAACTAAGTTTTGTGGGCAGCTACTGCCTCCCTGTGGTTATGGAACTTAGCTAATGTTTAAACTGCTGTTAATAAATACTCACATAGATTCAACCATTATTTTGTTCCTGGTCAGCTATTTTATTCTATTGAATTTGTAAAAGTCAGTTCTATTTCCAGACAAAGTTTGCTACAGAGATAATGAGGTGATATCTAAACTTACAGACCTTAAAACACTTTTGACATTTTTGCAGCAGTAAGTGCTATAAGTGTACGTGAGTTGATACCAGTTAAGAGCAGAGTTAGACTTGGTTGTGATGCCCCCACAATTGATAAGTGCTCTGGCACATGCATAAGTGAAGGCCATTTGGGTTAGGTACTAGAGGGCCACTGCTCCACATGGAACAATAGGGTAAATTCACTGATCCCAAATTTCTTGTAATGTTGGAAGAAAATACAAGTCGGAGACAGGAAGGTAGAAATTGGTATACTTTGGTCTCTGTTTTTTGGGCATAAAACGGGCTCAAAGCACACCAATTTAGTAGTGGGTCTGCCTGCACCCAATTGCGCAGGTGTTGGTCCCACTGCTAAATTTGTGGGCCCTTTTTTTAGGCATCCCAGGCGTTGGGCTCCTTCAACACATAAAGGACTCCATCGAGAAATTAGTTGGTGATGAGCGGGGCGGGCATTTGGCTTATTTCGCTCAGGATACTGCAGTGGCTCCTGCGGCCACCAACTCCAAGTAAGTTAAAAAAAAAAAATTCCTATGGAGCCAGAAGGAGCAGGAATGCTCCAGTGGAGGCATGACCAGTGCCAGCAACTCATGTCAAATATGATGATGAGTTCTGAGAACCGATTTCCTTCAATCCTTGAGCCTCTCTGTTCGGGTGAGCACTGGTTGAACAGTGCTGAGTCTGAGCCAAGGCCTCAGCAATTTAGCATGGATTTTCTGACCCATCAAGATTGGTACATCTGCCATTATTGGAAAGATACCAAAGCTTTGTTTAACATTTTGATAAATGAAGGAAGACTAATGCATACATAACACATCTACAGTAGTAGTACAATATCCGTAGCAGAAAATAAAAAATCCTTCCTATGTTTCCTACATGTTGGCCCGAAAATTAGACCTAATACGCGAGAGTACGCACTGTGTACTCTCACGTATTAGGTCCCGAATTGCCGGTTTCCTGCATGCACTGCGCATGCGCGGGAAACCGGCACTTCGTGTATTGCAAAGGGGGCGGTTCCTAAGTGAACCGCGTGCGCACTACAGGTTGTGCGCACGCAGTGCACTTAGTTTTTTTTTCATAGAAACATAGAAACATAGAAGATAGGAGCAGGAGTAGGCCATTCGGCCCCTCGAGCCTGCTCCGCCATTCGATGAGATCATGGCTGATCATCTAAACTCAGTACCCTGTACCTGCCTTCTCCCCATATCCCTTGATACCTTTAGCTTTAAGAAATATATCTAACTCATCCTTGAATATATTTAATGACTTCGCCTCAACTACCTTCTGTGGTAGAGAATTCCACAGGTTCACCACTCTCTGGGTGAAGAAATTCTTCCTCATTTCTGTCCTAAATGGTTTACCCGCTATCCGTAGATTATGACCCCTGGTTCTGGACTCTCCGACCATCGGGAACATTCTTCCTGCATCTAGTTTGTCCAGACCTGTCAGAATTTTATATGTTTCGATGAGATCCCCTCTCATTCTTCTACACTCCAGTGAGTATAAGCCCAATCGACCCAATCTCTCCTCATATGTCATTCCTGCCATCCCAGGTATCAGCCTTGTGAATCTTCGCTGAACTCCTTCCATGGCAAGAACATCTTTCCTCAGATAAGGCGACCAAAACTGCACACAGTACTCAAGGTGTGGTCTCACCAAGGCCCTGTACAACTGCAGCAGGACATCCCTGTTCCTATACTCAAACCCTTTCGCTATGAAGGCCAACATACCATTTGCCTTCTTCACCGCCTGCTGCACCTGCATGCTTACTTTCAGCGACTGGTGCACAAGGACACCCAGGTCTCGTTGCACTTCCCCTTCTCCCAATCTATTGCCATTCAGATAATAGTCTGCCTTTCTGTTTTTGACACCAAAGTGGATAACCTCGCACTTATCCACGTTATATTGCATCTGCCACGCTTCTGCCCACTCACCCAACCTGTCCAGATCATCCTGGAGTTTCTCGCTATCCTCCTCGCTGCACACACTCCCACCCAGCTTTGTGTCATCTGCAAACTTGGAGATATTACATTTAATTCCCTTATCTAGATCATTAATGTATATTGTGAATAGCTGGGGTCCAAGGACCGATCCCTGTGGTACCCCACTAGTCACTGCTTGCCACTCGGAAAAAGACCCATTAATTCCTACTCTCTGCTTTCTGTCCGCCAACCAGTTCTCTATCCAAGTCAATACCTTGCCCCCAATCCCATGTGCCTTAACTTTACCCGCTAATCTTTTATGCGGGACCTTATCGAAAGCCTTTTGAAAGTCCAAATACACCACATCTACTGGTTCTCCCTTATCTATTTTCCCAGTTACATCCTCAAAAAATTCCAGTAGATTAGTCAAGCACGATTTACCTTTTGTAAATCCATGTTGACTTTGTCCGATCCTGTCACTGTTTTTCAAATGCTCAGCTATTACATCCTTTATAATGGACTCTAGCATTTTCCCCACTACCGATGTCAGGCTTACCGGTCTGTAATTCCCCGCTTTCTCTCTACCACCCTTTTTGAATAGTGGGGTAACATTAGCTACCCTCCAATCCATGGGTACTGTTCCAGATTCCATCGAATGTTGGAAGATGATCAGCAATGCATCTACTATTTCTAGGGCCACTTCCTTAAGTACCCTAGGATGTAGATTATCAGGCCCTGGGGATTTATCGGCCTTCAATACCGTCAATTTCCCTAACACCATTTCCCTGCAAATACTGATTTCTTTCAGTTCCTCCCTTTCATCAGACCGTATGTTCTCCAACATCTCTGGGAGGTTATTTGTGTCCTCCTTTGTGAAGACAGAACCAAAATATGCATTTAATTGGGCTGCCATTTCTTTGTTCCCCATTATAACTTCCCCCGCTTCTGACTGCAAGGGACCTACACTTGATTTCACTAATCTTTTTCTCTTCACATATCTATAAAAGCTCTTACAGTCAGTTTTTATGTTCCCAGCAAGCTTACTTTCATATTCTATTTTCCCCTTCTTAATTAATCCCTTTGTCCTCCTTTGTTGAATCCTAAACTGCTCCCAATCCTCAGGGCTACCGCTTTTTCTGGCCAATTTATATGCCCTCTCCTTGGATCTTATGCTATCCCTAATTTCCCTTGTTAGCCACGGTTGAGTCACCCTTTTTGTTTTATTCTTATGCCACACTGGGATGAACAAATTCTGTAGTTCATCCATGCAGTCTTTGAATGTTTGCCATTGCCTATCCACCGTCAACCCCTTGAGTGACATTCCCCAATCAATCCTACCCAATTTCAGGTTTGAACGCGCAGGTAAGTGGTGAAGATTTTACACATAAAGAAAGCAGACGTAGGACCCCCTTTTAACAAGGTAAGTAGTTAATTAAGTGTTATTTTAAAAAATTTCAACAGGTTTATCTTTTTTAGAGACTTTAAAGAAAGGTAAGTGTGGTAACACAATACAGCTTCCTGTGACTCGAACTTTATTGCATCACTTCCTGTGATTAGTCCAGGATAAATACTGGACTGATCAGTTGGATCCTGGAGAGGCATAGAGTAAGACCTCTTTTGTATGTAGCACCTTTTTTAGTTGATTAAAGCTTACTTTAAGTTCACCACGCGTAAGGCTCATTCTTACGACAATTTAATCAACTTTGGAAAACTTCGCACTCAAACTTTTTGGACGAACTCGGAACTAAGGATCCAGGGAATCACCCATCATGGAAAACATCCTTAAACCATCGCGTCTTGACTTGGACCCAAACACCCCAGCAGCCGGTAAGGTGTGGAAACACTGGTATCGCACGTTTGACAATTTTCTGGAATATTGTAAGGCGAATGATGACTCAAAGTTGCGGATACTCATCAACTGTGTCACCCTGAATGTATTTCAGTATGTGGAGGAATGGGACAGTTACGAGGAGGCAATTCGGAAGCTTAAGAGACTATATACTAAGACACCGAATGAGGTCTATGCCAGACATCTACTTGCTACAGCCCAACAAGGGCCGGAGGAATCCATTGATAAATTCCTCCAAGAGCTTCGCAGACTTAGTATGGACTGTAACTTTCGGGCGGCCTCAGCGGAGCTGTACCGTGAAGAAATGATCCGTGATGCTTTCATCTGCGGGCTTGCCTCCCCATTTATACGCCAGCGTCTACTGGAAAGTAAGACACTTGAGCTTCAGAGAGCTTATGACATGGCTTGCTCTCTAGATCTGGCAAAAAGAAATGCAGACCTCGGTCTACTGCCTTAACTACAGTCAGGCAATTTAAGAGGCCACAGGTGAACTCTATTAGGGAGGTCTTTATCCCTGACGATCAATCTGATGACTTCACTGATGAAGAGGATGATGACCCCACTGTGGCAGCCTCTTGGCAATCTAAGAAATGCTTCTTTTGTGGTGATGAGTTCCACCCTCGGAAATTCTGCCCTGCTCGCAATGCGTTTTGCAGTCATTGCAACAAAAAGGGTCATTTTGCAAAGGTTTGCCTATCAAGAGCCTCTATGAGGGCTTATCAAGCTAAGTCCTACCGAACTGCCCCGGTAAGGGCCTATCAAGATTTTCCGGCTAAAATCTATCATGCTTCCTCTCGAAGAAACACAGCTAGAGTTTCAGCCACTCTTTGTGCAACGACACCACTTACAGCTGCTTGTCCTCAGAACCTATTCCATGCAGCTACAAAAGCATCAATTAATGGACATACTTTAGATGCCTTAATTGACTCAGGTAGCACTGATAGTTTCATTAGGGAACAGATTGTTGCAGAGTTAAAGCTACATGTTTTCCCATCGGACCAGGCAGTTGCGATGGCTCAGTCATCACTTAATACCAGAATTTCTGGCTTTTGTAGGGTTGAAATAATACTTAATGGTCACAGGTATCCCTCCACCTGGCTTTTGGTGCTCAAGGACTTATGTAGTGATCTTATCTTAGGGCTGGATTTTCAAAAGCAGCATAAGAAGCTCACCATTGAGTTCGGCGGATCTAAACCTGAACTCACTATTTCTAATATACTACCTTGATTACCGTTCTGTGCAATGTCAGCAGCTTCACTGGATGAACCCTCACTGTTTTCCAGTATCCCTCCTCGATGCAAACCGATTATAACAAAGTCACGACGTTTCAGTCAGGAAGACCAGTCTTTTATTGCGGCTGAGATTTCTCGGCTTTTAGCAGAAGATATCATCGAGCCTTGTTCGTCGCCATGGCGCGCCCAGGTCGTTATTGTTAAGAACCCTCTACAACCTCACAAGAAACGGCTGTGCATTGACTATTCACAGACCATCAATCAATATACGGACTTGGACGCATACCCATTGCCGCGCATCGATGATATGGTTAATAAATTGGCTGAGTACACGGTGTTCTCAACATATGATCTAAAAAGTGCCTATCATCAGGTACCCTTGAAGGTCTCAGACAAGCAGTATACGGCCTTTGAAGCCAATGGACGGCTGTATCAATTTCGTCGCCTCCCCTTTGGGGTCACTAATGGAGTGGCTGTCTTCCAGCGAGCAATGGATGACCTGGTCAAACAGGAAGACTTGAAGGATACGTTTCCTTATCTGGACAATATTACTGTCGCAGGTCGCAATCAGCGGGAACATGACGCCAATCTCCAACGATTTTGGGATGCACTCCAGCACCGTAATTTGACATTAAATGCGGCTAAATCCATTGAGTCACAACCAACCATCAACATCCTTGGCTATTGTGTGGGCAATGGCATCATTAAACCTGACCCTGAAAGGCTTCGCCCACTCCAAGAACTCCCGCCACCTAAGAATCCGGCCTCCTTGCGCCGGGCCCTCGGCCTGTTTGCATACTATGCTAAATGGATTCCTAACTTCTCGGACTGAATCCAACCTCTACTGAAGGCCAGCACATTCCCACTAGACACAGCGGCTGTTGCAGCCTTTAACGTCCTGAAAAAACAGTTGGAGAAAGCGACTCTTCACTCCATCGATGAGAGTCTTCCTTTTGTCGTTGAGTGTGATGCCTCGGAGGTGGCGATCTCGGCCACTCTGAATCAGGAAGGTCGTCCGGTGGCATTTTTGTCCAGGACTTTTCAAGGGGCTGAGCTACATTATCCTCCAGTCGAGAAAGAAGCTACAGCCATCATAGAGGCAGTACGGAAGTGGAGTCACCTCCTAGCTCGCCAGCACTTTACCTTAATCACGGACCAGCGATCGGTCGCCTTCATGCTCGATAATCGAAAACGGACCAAAATTAAAAATAATAAAATCCAGCTTTGGAGGCTGGAATTGGCCTCTTTTGGTTACACCATCCACTATCGACCTGGCAAGGAGAATGTGGCTCCAGATACCCTCACACGAGCATTCTGCTCCGCCATGGCACCCTCTACGCTCGTAGACATCCATGATGGGTTGTGTCATCCGGGCGTTACTCGCATGCTACACTTCGTGCGGTCCCGAAATCTCCCATTCTCTACCGGGGATGTAAAGAAGATGTGCTCGGACTGCAGAGTCTGTGCGGAATTGAAACCTCGGTTTTTCCGCCCCTCGGGTGGTATACTCATACATGCGACCCAGCCAATGCAACGGCTTAGCATCGATTTTAAGGGGCCGTTGCCCTCTTCAACTCGCAACACTTATCTATTGACCATGGTTGATGAGTATTCCCGTTTTCCGTTTGCCTTTCCCTGCCCCAATATGCTGACGTCCACGGTTATCAGCTGCCTTGAGCAGGTATTTGCTTTCTGTGGCATGGCATCCTATGTTCATTCGGATCGGGGCCCTTCTTTTATGTCAGGAGAACTCAAGGCCTATCTCTCGGAACAGGGTATTGCTGCCAGCAAAACGACGCCTTATCATCTGGTCGGGAATGGGCAAGTCGAGCGTTTTAACGCTATCATCTGGAATGCGGTACGTCTGGCTTTGAGATCTCGGGGCCTACCCAACCAGCAATGGGAAGCAGTACTTCCAGACGCATTACACTCCACACGGTCCCTCCTTTCGACCGCCATAAATACGACGCCTCATGAACGGTTCTTCCGATTTCAGCGTCGCTCATCCTATGGGATATCTCTCCCGTCGTGGCTGACTGCACCGGGACCAGTGCTACTCCGAAGATATGTCCGGGCGTCTAAGAATGACCCCCTGGTAGATGAGGTTGAGCTCACTGACGTCAACCCTACCTACGCCTATATTCGGTATCCTGACGGTCGGGAATCTACCGTGTCATTGCGGGATCTGGCTCCCTGCCCGCCAAAACATAGAGGGACACCAGGGGATGATATTGTACCAGGCACATCTCTGGGCTCGCCAGGTGCCTCTCATCATGATCTGGATCTGACGCCGGCTGGTACCTCACTCCAGCGTGCCGACCTGGGGCAGACTGACTATGAGCCCGTCGGGGCTCGCACGCGCAGCCACGATCCACCCTGTACCGTACGCTCGGAAACTGATCTGCCACAGCCCTGCCCGACACCCGTTCGGGCACCAGTACACAGTCAGGATCGTCCTGACCCCTCACAGAGCGGGCTGGATCACTCGGACTCTGGTCCACGGCCCGCGGCGGGTAAACGGGCTAGGGGCCCTCTACCGCAACGAGAACCCAAACGGGTGCGGCTCTCCCTCGTCCAGCGGCTACGAAATGGAGGGAGAATGTGGTAACACAATACAGCTTCCTGTGACTCGAACTTCATCCCGGCCTCCTAATCTTTTGGGGGGGGGAGAATGTGGTAACACAATACAGCTTCCTGTGACTCGAACTTTATTGCATCACTTCCTGTGATTAGTCCAGGATAAATACTGGACTGATCAGTTGGATCCTGGAGAGGCATAGAGTAAGACCTCTTTTGTATGTAGCACCTTTTTTAGTTGATTAAAGCTTACTTTAAGTTCACCACGCGTAAGGCTCATTCTTACGACAGTAAGTTTATTTTTATAACTTTTAAAAAGATTTTAAATTTTTTCAAAAATTTAATTTTTTGTTTAAAGTGGTTAATTTATTTAACTATAGTTATTTTATTAATGTGATGTCTTTTTTTTAAATTTAATTGAGGTTTAGCTGTTCTTTTGGGGGCTTGTAGTATTCATAGCTTTGACAGCCCTTGCTGTCAAAACTATGAATGAAAGATGGTGTGCTGCCATTGGCTCTAACTGAATCACATGATCCCAGAGCTCGCACGAACTAATTGCGCCTCTGGGACACGCAAGCACTGCACGGTTGCAACAGGGAGAGGCCCTGAAACTGAAGTTCGTGTGGGCCCCAAACAAAAAGGTAGGCGCGGAGTGCGATATCGCGGGGAATCCTTACCCCCGCGGGAACCATCGATGTTTAATTTCTGGGCCATTAATACACCTTATATAAGCAGGAGTTCATTATTGCTAATCTTTTGTTTTGTTTTCCTTAGCTACTTTTTAAAAATTCGCTTATGGGATCTGGGCGTCGCTGGCAAGGCCAGCATTTATTGCCCATCCCTAGTTGCCCTTGAGAAGGTGGTGGTGAGCCGCCTTCTTGAACTGCTGCAGTCCATGTGGTGAAGGTACTCCCACAGTGCTGTTAGGTAGGGAGTTCCAGGATTTTGACCCAGCGACGATGATGGATCGGCGATATACTTCTAAGTCAGGATAGTGTGTGACTTGGAGGGTAACTTGGAGGTGTTGGTGTTCCCATGCGCCTGCTGCTCTTGTCCTTCTAGGTGGAAGAGGTCACGGGTTTGGGAGGTGCTGCCGAAGAAGCCTTGGTGAGTTGCTGCAGTGCATCTTGTAGATGGTATACACTGCAGCCACAGTACGCCGGTGGTGGAGGGAGTGAATGTTTAAGGTGGTGGATGGGGTGCCAGTCAAGCGGGCTGCTTTGTCCCGGATGGTGTCGAGCTTCTTGAGTGTTGTTGGAGCTGCACTCATCCAGGCAAGTGGAGAGTATTCCATCACACTCCTTACTTGTGCCTTGTAGATGGTGGAAAGGCTTTGGGGAGTCAGAAGGTGAGGCACTCGCCGCAGAATACCTAGCCTCTGACCGGCTCTTGTTGCCACAGTATTTATGTGGCTGGTCCAGTTAAGTTTCTGGTTAATGGTGACCCCCACGATGTTGATAGTGGGGGATTTGGCGATGGTAATGCCATTGAATGTCAAGGGGAGGTAGTTAGACTCTCGCTTGTTGAATAGTCATTGCCTGGCACTTCTGTGGCGCGAATGTTACCTGCCACTTATCAGCCCAAGCCTGAACGTCGTCCAGGTCTTGTTGCATGCGGGCATGGACTGCTTCATTATCTGAAGAGTTGTGAATGGCGCTGAACACTGTGCAGTCATCAGCGAACATCCCCATTTCTGACCTTATGTTGGAGGGAAGTTCATTGATGAAGCAGCTGAAGATGGTTGGGCCTAGGACACTGCCTTGAAGAACTCCTGCAGCGATGTCCTGGGGCTGTGATGATTGACCTTCAACCACCACAACCATCTTCCTTTGTGCTAGGTATGACTCCAGCCAGTGGAGCGTTTTCCCCCTGATTCCCATTGACTTCAGTTTTACTAGGGCTCCTTGATGCCATACCTGGTCAAATGCTGCCTTGATGTCAAGGGCAGTCACTCTCACTTCACCTCTGGAATTCAGCTCCTTTGTCCATGTTTGGACCAAGGCTGTAATGAGGTCTGGAGCCGAGTGGTCTTGGTGGAACCCAAACTGGGCATCAGTGAGCAGGTTATTGGTGAGTAAGTGCCGCTTGATAGCACTGTCGATGACACCTTCAATCACTTTGCTGATGATTGAGAGTAGACTGATGGGGCGGTAATAATCAGATACTAAACAGATAAATATGTAGAACTGCTAGAAAGAGCAGATAACTCTCCATATCATTATCGGCCAAAATCTGTTCTTTCCAACCCACTGCAATAACACAAAAGTAAATTATTCTTAATTAACTTTGGGTACGATAGTGTAGTGCTTGGTTACTGGACTAGTAATCAGGAGATGCAACAATCACGGAAAATGTGAGTTCAAGTATGAGAATTTGAATTCAGTTTTAAAAATCTGGAAATAAC
Organism: Squalus acanthias; assembly: GCA_030390025.1. NCBI lineage: Eukaryota > Metazoa > Chordata > Chondrichthyes > Squaliformes > Squalidae > Squalus > Squalus acanthias. The sequence continues at coordinate 84,908,369 of CM059432.1, forward strand.
AAACCAAAATAGTGACCACGAAGCTGTTGGATTGTCATAAAAACCCAATTCCTTCACTAATGCCCTTTAGGGAAGGAAACCTGCTCTCCTTACCCGCTCTGGCCTATACATTACTGCAGTCCCGCACCAACATGGTTGACTCTTAACTGCCCTCTGAAGTGACCTAGCAAGCCACTCAGTTGTATCATACCACTGCAAAGCAGAATTGTGGGAACACCTTCACCTCATGGAGTGCAGCAGTTCAAGTAGAGGTGGACAATAAATGCCAGCTTTGCCAATGACACCCACACCGAGAATTAAAAATATTTAAAATATTACGGTCAAGGTAAGTGTTGAGAAATAGCTGGCTCTTCAGTCACTGCATGAAAACATAACCTTAAAGCAACAGGGAATCAGCACAAATGTACTATCTCCTCTCACAACTATACATGGACAGTAAAGGTGGCTGACCTCTCGTCACCAGAATTCTCACAGTATTCCAGGCTCCACGTGAAGCAGCCCACAGTAGAGGAGTGCGGGATTCATTGTCGATCATATTCATGTCTGACCCCTGTCATAAAAAAACCAAAAATGACTTGCACATAAATTAAGTAGAATTATTTACTCACTTACAAATTAATTAATTTGCATATAAGTTCTAGTTTTCTGTCTTGTTGGAATACACCTCCCCTGCTCCAAACCATCTAATATAAACTAGCCAAAGGCCTTGGGACAGTAAGGGAGGGTGGGAGGGAGGAAGGAAAGAGAAAAGAAATTAAGTACTTTTGAAGTGTAGTCACTGTTGTAATGTAGGAAACGTGACAACCAATTTGTGCACAGCAAGCTCCCACGAACAGCAATGTGACAATGAGCAGATAATCTGTTTTAGTGAAGTTGGTTGAGGATTATAAAATCCCCTGCTCCTCTTCAAAATAGTCCCATGGGATCTTTTACGCCCACCTGAGAGGACAGACTAGACCTTGGTTTAATGTCTCATCCGAAAGACGGCATCAAACATCAAAGGTGCTATCTAAGCACAAAATGCTGTTGTGTCCACAGTGAGATAGAAAGACAGAGAAATAGAAAGAGCATAAGAGGCCAAGCCTAATCCTGTCCTCACTAATCTTTGTACACATGCATATTCAGTGAAGGGGTTGGATTGTGAAACTCTGACCAATTTCTGCTCCCTACTCCAGGGGAATAGAGGCTAATTGTAATATCCCTGCCATCTATGCGGCTGAGATCAGCAAACTCAGCACAGACTAGAGATTCATTGTTGGTCCTTCCCAGTCTTTATCGCTAAGCTACTCATTGGATAAACGAGTTCAGACATTGGGGAAACTTCTTAAAAATTATTTTGTTCTTATGATCATTTTTATCTTATTCTCTGTCTAGCATACAGCTAGTAAAATTTAACATTTTTAACTGCTTAGAAGAGTTGTGTGAGAATACCTGTTCAATTAAGTATTCCACTAGTTCTGAGTAGTCATACGTTGCAGCCCTGTATATAAAAATTACACATTATACATTAAAAATTACCACCATCAATAGAGTTTGAATTACTTTACTGGAAACACACAGTCAACAAACTAAAATCCGTTCAGTTTCAAATTAATCTTCTCTTACTTGTGCAATGGTGTTTGTTTAATGTCATCCAGAAGGTGAAGTATATCATTTTCTCCCTTGTATTTGGACAGCATGAGCTTGACTGCCTCAACTGCCCCCTGCATACAGGCAAAGTGAAGGGCAGTAGACTTATCCTTCTGTCAATTATAAACAAAAAGCAAACATATTCATTCAGAATTTATTCTATAAAGTTTAATAGATATAAGCCTAGAAATTATTGTTTGAAATAATAGTGGGCTTTCATTTAGTAGGTGAATTTCCTCACCGTCTATGGCATACTTACAGTGCTGGAACGGAGTAGGATCAATTTCAAATGGGGAAACTTGGGTGGAAGTGATTTCAGCTGCCTGTGCACCTTTAAATCGCTTCCCCCCACCCCGACCCCCGAGTTTCCTCAATCTTCTGGGCCCTTCCCACGACCTGCTCACCAAACCCCCACAGGACTCATTTACATACAGCTTCTGTCACCCAATGGCACTGCAGATGCGAGATTCCTGCTTTGTGCCCCTATTGCACTCAATTAAAAGAGGCACAGCAGCTCCCCCATCACCTGATCCAGGTGCAAGTGAGAGGCTTGGGAGCTTTGAAGAGTCACAAAACTTTGTTTACTAATTACTGGCTTCTGAAAACATATTTTCATTCCTTTTATTTTGCTTTGCCCTTACTGAGCCTGCACTTCATTTTGACTGAGTGTTACTGTCTCACTCCACTCAAAGATTTTCACCACCCAATCCTCCCCCCCGCAGTCAGATCGACTCAGAGGCAGGTATGGATTTCCCCATGAGGATACCTCGCTTAGCTTTAATTTTAAGGAGGAGGGACAGCAGCAGCATTTGGTGAGAAGGAGAGTCAGGCAGCCTGGCAAACGACTGCAGCCCACAAGATATTACCACCCCCTCCCAAAGAAGCTATCGGCAGGACAGGTCCTATGAGGACTTCTCTGAGGAGCTGTGTGTCAGAAAGGTTCGCTCTCCAAAGGTGCCAGTGGTCATCTCTGTGACCTTCTGAATGAAGATCTGAAGCTACGCTCATCTGCCAACACTGCTCTCTATCTGTGACTAAGAACGTCACCACTGCCCTCATTTTTTTTAAATCTCAAGCTCATTTCAAGCATCCACAGGGGATCTCTGCAACGTAAGACAGGGAGCAGTAAGGGTATCAGGGAGAAGAAAGGGCACCGGGGAGCAGTAAGGGCACCGGGGAGCAGTAAGGGCACCGGGGAGCAGTAAGGGCACCGGGGAGCAGTAAGGGCACCGGGGAGCAGTAAGGGCACCGGGGAGCAGTAAGGGCACCGGGGAGCAGTAAGGGTATCAGGGAGAAGAAAGGGCACCGGGGAGCAGTATGGGCACCGGGGAGCAGTAAGGGCACCGGGGAGCAGTAAGGGTATCAGGGAGAAGAAAGGGCACCGGGGAGCAGTAAGGGCACCGGGGAGCAGTAAGGGCACCGGGGAGCAGTAAGGGCACCGGGGAGCAGTATGGGCACCGGGGAGCAGTAAGGGCATGCATATGCCAGATCACGGACAGCCTGTACAGCAGAGTAGCCCACTTCATTATGGGGTTGCTGGCTTCCCCAAGGGACAAGTGTCCAATCGATGGCATCCATGTCGCATTGAACCCCTTCACCTATGTGAACAGGAAGGGATTCCAGTCTATGAATGTGCACATAGTTTGTGAGGCCATTCAGAGGGTCCTTCATGTCAATGCCCAGTATGCAGGAAGCTTCCATGGCACATTCATCCCCCAACATTTAGCGCTCCCTCATCTCTTCAGAGAAGAAAATAATATAACCAGATGGCTACTGGGTGACAAGGCATTCCCCTGGGTGGATTACCTATATCCTGGCCAGCACTCATCCCATAATCAACGCCTCCAAAAAGATTGATCAATTGGTCACTGTATTTGCCTACATAACAAGAGCCACTTCACTTCAAAACCATTGAATATGAAGCACTTTGAGATGTTTCTGAGAGGTGTGATAATGTGGTAAATGCAAACCTTCAAGTTCTCATACCCTTTGAAATAGACTTCCTTCATGTCTCTCACAAATCTAATCAACAGCTAGCTACAACCTCTTATATTCTATGATTCCAGCAGCTATCTTTAATCATTCTTCATCTAATGATATTTATTGCTTCACATTCTACCCCACCTCAAATGGAACTCCCACATCATTTTCATTATTAAAATTGCCTTCAAGAGGCTTAATTTTCTCTTTCATGTGAAGTACGTTCTCCCCAACAACTTTTAATTCATTATAAAGCCAAAGACCATTCAAGACTAGAATATTACTCCCATATCTGGAAAGCTCTTCTAACACCGCTGCCACACTTTTGGATAGGTTACCATAAAAAACTTGCCAATTGATAAGGTGATTAATTTCTCATCTTCAGCTTCCAAACTCTCTCTGTCACAAGTTGTAGTAATTCATCTATTGCAATGCGCGAGGACTAGCAGTTGCATGTACTGGGAGCTTTCTCTCTATCTTGTTGAAGGGCAGTGCTCCTCTGAAATTTCCTCTCTTGTTCCTCTAAGCTCCAAATACAGTGATCGACAGGCTCTTCCTTCGCCCTGCATCTTCACTGAAATCAAGACACATCAGATATGCTGGGAATTTCCTTGGAGCTGCTTTCGCTCAGCCAGCATAACTTCGCCGGAAGTACAGCATAAACCCCGTTTATTTGTGAAAATGGGGTTTCAGCCGCATTTCCAGCGAAGTTACGGTGGTAGAACGAGAGCAGCTACGAGGAAATTTCAGGTCATAATCTTGCACTAACTCGTTCTTACACAGGACTTCAAATCTGTAAAATATTTTACCTCTCCTTCCTCTTACCATTGTCAGACTTTTCAAATCTTAGCTTGAAGTAGCTTAATCACTAATCCCTGATTTATCTTGTGTTCTCTTACTCTTTTGAACACTAATGCCTGCACTATAACCTTGGCCCTTTAATTTAAAAAAAAATCATAATTGTTTCAGCAAGAGGACAAATAAGTGATACATATGATAAAAGATAATTACCAGCGGGGCAGCACTTATCACTAAAATTATTATCTTATAACTAGCCAGTTCTAAAAAAAAGTTATACCAGCAGTATTGTATGTTTTTATTTCAGTTGCTGACTGATCGGCTGTTCAGTTGCAGGCTTTTCTGTTTTTATTTCAGAATTTCTAACATTCATTTTTTTTCCTTTTTCCTTCACCTTATGAGTGTTCTGTAAACACATACCTCCTGTAAATCAATTTTTGCTCCATTTTCAATGCAGATTTTAATTGTCTCAATTTTTCCACCAAGTAAAGCCAAATGAAGAGGGGTATGGAGTCCTTCATCGAGAAAATTTGAATGTTTTTCACGAGGGTAGCCCAGTTCCTCGCCTTGAAAGACAAATACTGTGTGATTAAACTGTTTGTATAAAATAAATAAAGACATAAAGGCAAACTGCCTCTTCAATCATTAACGTTTTCCTTTATACTAACCATTCTGAAGTATTGCTTCGAGTGTCTTCTCTGCACCTGAAAAAGCAGCTTCATGAATAGGAAAACGTCCCAGCCTATTCTGTTTGCATAATAATGCTCCATGCTTCAGCTAAAAAGAATTAATCAAAGGGCAACTTTAATATAGTTCTAGAAAAACAGGCTTAGTAAGATAACTCTGAGTATTGCTCTTAATAGCTATTTTCATAGTCATGGGAATTAAGTACATGTCATAAAGTGCCGTGTAACATTGAGTTGAAACTGCTCAGAACAAACCTTTTACAAGCTGCTTATTCCAAAATAGTTCCTTATAATATATTGTTCCAATATGAAATCCACAGTTTATAGGCCACTGATCATCAGGAAAACAAATTAATCGTTTTCTGCTATGGTGTTCATGTTTGATGAATCCAATTTGTGTCATATGGAGTAACCTAATTAGGGCTTATAGGAGCATCGGAACGTAGGCGCCCCTCGCGGCTGCTCCATCATTCAATTAGATCATGACTGATCTGTACCTCAACTCCATTTACCCGCCTTAGCTCCATATCCCTTGATACCCTTACCTAACAAAATCTATCAATCTCAGTCTTAAAAGCTCCAATTGTCCCAGGATCTACAACCTTTTGGGTGAGAGAATTCCAGATTTCTTGGGACTTCCACAATCTTTTCTGATTTACAAGCAGCAGATAGTTTCAGCATTGCACCCCTTGCATTCTCCTCCACCCTCACCACAACCCTACCCTTGTGCCTTTCTCCTTTCAGGTAGCCAAGAACTCCAACCTGGCCAAGCAGTGGTGGAGGAGCAGGAACTGTAAGAGGAAGAAGGCAGTGATGCTGAAGACACAGCACCATCACTCGATTTCACACTCGTAGCCACCAACTCAGATACTTAAACTGCGCATACTTTAGAGGGTAGCGTAGAGGTGGGATCTGCATGTGGTGAGTCAGCCGGCACAAGTGAGCTGCAGCCAGGGCAGGGCTAAAGGGGAGCGCAGGTCCCAGCTCCCTGGAGGGTGAGGTCGCACATGAGTTCTGCTGCACAGGACTCAGCTGAGGACTTCGATGGGGCAGCCTTCAGACCAGTACTGATGGGTATACACAATGAGATGCTTGGTGCATTGGCAGGCCTGCCAGAAAGCCTGAATGCAATGTCAAGGAACATAGAGGAGTCCAGCACCAACCTTGCACAGGGTTTTGTGCAGAGCTTGGAGCCCATCCTTTCCAGCGTGGAAGTGGTGGGCAAATCCATTAGCGCACTTGTGGACCCAACCGTCATGCAGTATCTGATGGCGGATGTCGCAGCTTCCATTGCAGCACAATCAGAAGACACCCAACGTCTAAGTGCTGCAGTGGAAGCTCAAACTGAAGTCATGCAAGCACAGACTGCTGCCACACAAGCACAGACTGCTGCCATCATGGCTACGTTTACCAGTGTTGAAAGGGGCTTGCAGGGTGTCACAGCAGTCCACCAATCTGTCATCCAATGGCAGTGGCTCCGTGGAGCACGAACCGGCCATCCTCTCTCAGGATGATAGCATTCGTTCTCCCACCCCTGCCACTCAGTCAGTGCCCTTGCTTTTGCCTGTCAGTCAGCCAGCCCGGACTGCTGCCGCCTATGCCAAGGTGGTGCAGTCCGAAGCCTGGTCTTCTAGGCCCAGAGCTGCTCGAGGTCATCCTCCAAGGTCATCTGTAGTCTCCTCCACTGAAAGTCAGCAGCCTTCCACCAGCCATGCTGCAGCCACTGGGGTAGCACTGCGTAGGAGCACTAGGACAGGCAAAGGCACATGGAAGACAAGCATTAAGGGACTGCACAAGAGTGATTAGTTGACTTTGGAATGTAATATTGGATGGTTTGATTATAAATTTGGTTTGGAATGTTTGTTTTGAGATGGCATTTTTTGTAGCCTTGTGGCCAAGAAGATGCTGTGATGGTCAATAACAGAGGGAGGTAAGGTGTGGGACTGTTTGTGAATGGAGAATTAGGGTTGCATTCACTGGTACCGCAGTTGAATGAGTCAATCACGGCCAGCCTGGCCAGAAAGGGGCTGTGTTAGTTGCCTCCTCCCTTCTTCCTCCTCCTCCTCCTCTTCCTCCTCCTCCTCCTCTTCAGCTCTTCGCCGTATACATGGTGGCAAGGGCTGTGCCCTCATGATGCCGAGGTTGTGGAGCATGCAGTAGAAGATGACGAATCTTGAGATGCACTCTGGCAAGTACTGCAGGTCTTCTCCAGAGTGGTCCAGGCAGCGGAAGCATTGTTTAAGCACGCCAATGGTCTGCTCTGTCAGATTCTGTGTGGCAGCATGGCTTTTGTTATATGCATGCTGCCCACGCATGCTTGGGTTGCCCTTGTCGCCCAGTAGCCACCCTCTGGTTTGTCGTGGTAGTTCAAATGCTGATGGTACAGCGGACTGCCACAGAATGAAGGCATCATGACTGCTGCCAGGATACCGAGCATTGACCTGCATGATGCGCTGAGTATGGTCGCACAGCATAGGCAGCATCCATCCTGATGTGATAGAGCAAACCTCCAAAGTAGAGCAAACCTCCAAAGTGTAGAAAGTAACCTCTAAATTGTACAACGTAATCTCTCAGCAAAAGTACTGTGAACAAACTCTTTCGCACTAGCAGGTAAGAAAGCAGCTGTGATTACTGAGTATTTATTGGCATCCTTGCCTGAGATTGCTTCAGCCCCCTCACTGGCGAGTTTCAGGAAGTCGGCAAACCCATGGACCCGATGTTAAAGTGAGAACAGTGTGTCAGTATCACTTTAATTGAGCAATTAGCATATGAAAATTGGCAACCCGAGGGGGTTGCACGCAGGCAGCCTAACGCACTGGAGTCAAATGCAGAAATCTGGAGGTTGGAGCCGGCTTCCTGACGTGCTGTCAATTTTGCTGGTTTTACTCTATCCTTGCCCATCCGTTGCCATCCTTTGCCCTTTCTCCCCCAATCTCCTCTCTTCCACTGTTTAAGTTCCCCTGGCACTAATAATGGGTGCATTTTAGCCCTAACTACAACTTCAAGCAGCAAGTTTAAAGTTACCTGGTCCCACTGCCCATCCCCCGACCATGCTTGCTCTTTGTTTTCATCAGTGAGCACTGGATCTTTGCTCAAATCTGGCTTTCAAGTCCCTGGACTTCTCTTGACATCAAGACGAAGCTACTCCGTTGGACTACACTGCAAGGGTCAGCTGCTATGAATCTGATCTTCTATTCAGATGCTTAAATTTTAAGTTTTAACCCTACAGAGATCACGAGGTGAGCTCGGGGCCAGAGATCGCGAGGGGAGCTCGGGGCCAGAGATCGCTAGGGGAGCTTGGGGCCGGAGATCGCGAGGGGAGCTCGAGGCCAGAGCTCGCGAGGGGAGCTCGGGGCCGGAGATCGCGAGGGGAGCTCGGGGCCAGAGATCGCGAGGGGAGCTCGGGGCCAGAGATCGCTAGGGGAGCTCGGGGCCAAAGGTCGCGAGGGGAGCTCGGGGCCAGGGATCGCGAGGGGAGCTCGGGGCCAGAGATCGCGAGGGGAGCTCGGGGCCGGAGATCGCGAGGGGAGCTCGGGGCCAAAGATCGCGAGGGGAGCTCGGGGCCAGAGATCGCGAGGGGAGCTCGGGGCCAGAGATCGCTAGGGGAGCTCGGGGCCAAAGGTCGCGAGGGGAGCTCGGGGCCAGGGATCGCGAGGGGAGCTCGGGGCCAGAGATCGCGAGGGGAGCTCGGGGCCAGGGATCGCGAGGGGAGCTCGGGGCCAAAGATCGCGAGGGGAGCTCGGGGCCAGAGATCGCGAGGGGAGCTCGGGGCCAAAGGTCGCGAGGGGAGCTCGGGGCCAGGGATCGCGAGGGGAGCTCGGGGCCAGAGATCGGGAGGGGAGCTCGGGGCCGGAGATCGCGAGGGGAGCTCGGGGCCAAAGATCGCGAGGGGAGCTCGGGGCCAGAGATCGCGAGGGGAGCTCGGGGCCAGAGATCGCTAGGGGAGCTCGGGGCCAAAGGTCGCGAGGGGAGCTCGGGGCCAGGGATCGCGAGGGGAGCTCGGGGCCAGAGATCGCGAGGGGAGCTCGGGGCCAGGGATCGCGAGGGGAGCTCGGGGCCAAAGATCGCGAGGGGAGCTCGGGGCCAGAGATCGCGAGGGGAGCTCGGGGCCAGGGATCGCGAGGGGAGCTCGGGGCCAGAGGTCGCGAGGGGAGCTCGGGGCCGGAGATCGCGAGGTGAGCTCGGGGCCGGAGATCGCGAGGGGAGCTCGGGGCCAGAGGTCGCGAGGGGAGCTCAGGGTCAGGGATCGCGAGGGGAGCTCGGGGCCAGGGATCGCGAGGGGAGCTCGGGGCCAGAGCTCGCGAGGGGAGCTCGGGGCCAGGGATCGCGAGGGGAGCTCGGGGCCGGGGATCGCGAGCGGAGCTCGGGGCCAGGGATCGCGAGCGGAGCTCGGGGCCAGGGATCGCGAGGGGAGCTCGGGGCCTGGGATCGCGAGGGGAGCTCGTGGCCTGGGATCGCGAGGGGAGCTCGGGGCCAGAGATCGCTAGGGGAGCTCGGGGCCAGTGATCGCGAGGGGAGCTCGGGGTCAGGGATCGCTAGGGGAGCTCGGGGCCAGAGATCGCTAGGGGAGCTCAGGGTCAGGGATCGCGAGGCTCACAGGCACAAATACAAAAAACTGATGGGTTCCACTAACCTCTCCCCGGTTAACCTTCACCAGAATATTGGTGCTATTTTGATCTTGTGAAAGACAACATCATTCATGTCCGAGGCCGGGTCCCAGGAGCGAGGATGAGGCCCAGGAGCGAGGTCGAGGCTCAGGAACAGGGGCGTGAGGAGCAGCGAGGTCGGGGCCCAGGAGTGAGGACAAGCCCAGCAGCATGGTCGAAGCCCAGGAGTGGCGCAGCGTGGACCAGCAGCAGCGGGGTCGCAGCCCAGGGAAGGTGCAGCACCGGCCAACAGCGAGGTCGGGAGGACCTCACTGCATCCTTTGAAACCCAGGCAGAGAGGACCTGCGGGAAGGAGGGAGGAGGACAGTAGGAGTATGTTTGTGTGTGTGTGCTAGGCCGATGTAGCAGAGCCTGGTCTCCAATCATCTTGGATCCCTTGCCATTGGACCAAGACCTTGCTCTGTCAAGCCCGTGTGGTAGCTGGTGTGCAACGGCCAACCCACGTTAAAAGAATTCACGCACAGGCATCTTCCACCCTTTAAAATGAAGTTCGGAACCTGGAACGTCAGGACCCTCATGGACAACCCCAACAGTGACAGACCAGAACGCAGTACTGCTATCATTGCCCGGGAGCTCAGACATTTTGACATTGACATCGCCGCCCTAAGCAAGGGCAGGGGAAGGCCAGCTCAAGGAGCAAGGCGGTGGTTACACCTTCTTCTGGAAAGGCAAACCTGAAGAAGAACGCCGCCTCCATGGGGTAGGCTTCGCCATAAAAAATGAGCTAGTTGGGCGTCTCAGAGATTCCCCTAGCGGTATAAACGAGCGCCTCATGACTCTTCGGCTCACCCTAGCCCGGAACCAGTGCGCTACGATCATCAGTGCGTACGTGCCAACACTGGAAGCCACAGACGAGACCAAAGAGGAATTCTACTCCAGCCTCGAACAATCCCTGTCCTGAGTCCCAACGGGCGACAAGCTGATCCTCCTTGGCGACTTTAACGCCAGAGTTGGAAAGGACACAGACCTCTGGGGAGGTGTGATCGGCAGAGAGGGGGTAGGGAAAGCCAACTCCAACGGTACCCTCCTCCTGTCGAAATGCTTAGAACATGGCCTTGTCATAACCAACACCTTGTTCCATCAGAGAGACAAGTACAAGGCTTCATGGCAGCACCCTCGCTCCAAGCACTGGCATCTGCTGGACTACGTCATCGTCTGAGCGAGGGACCGCAAGGACGTCCGCATCATCCACGCCATGACAGGAGCTGACGACTGCTAGACAGACCACCACCTAATCCGCTCTGTCATCTCCATCAACGTAGCCCCAAAACAGTGGCGGCAACAGAAACAATGCCGCAGGAAAATCAACGCTGGAGCACTCAAAGACCCCGCTAAGAAAGCCTTATTCAGCCTGCGCCTCACAACCAGCCTGACGACTCCCAGTGATTCAGAGACACAGAGTGTCCACAGCGCCTGGTCTGCACTCAAGGCCTCCATAATCAGCACCTGTGAAGAGACACTCGGTCACTCGACCAGGAAACACCAAGACTGGTTCGATGAGAACGACCAGGAGATCCAGGAGCTAATAAGCCATAAGCGCAAGGCATTCCTGATCTGGAAACAGCAACAGAACTCGAGAGCAAGAAAGCAGCTCTACAGACGCCTGAAGGCTGAGGTCCAACAAAAAACTCGCGACCTAAAGAACAGATGGTGGGTGGAGAAAGCGCAGGAGATCCAGCAGCTAGCTGACAACCACGACGTGCGTGGATTCTTTAGCGCAGTCAAGACAACCTACGGCCCAAGCACCCAAGGTCCTACCCCACTGCGGGCCAAGAATGAAGAGGTGCTCATCAAGGACAGAGAGGCAGTCAGTGCCCTCTGGAAGGAGCACTTCGAAGATCTCCTTAACCGAGACTCTGTCTTCGACGCAAGTGTCCTCAACTCCATCCTGCAGCATGCTACCCGCCACCAACTCAGCACAACCCCAGCCCGGCATGAGGTTGAAAAGGCCATCTGACAACTGAAGAACAACAAGGCCTCAGGAGCAGAAGGAATCCCTGCCGAGGCACTAAAGCATGGTGGTGAAGCACTATTGGCGCAAATACATGAACTCATTTCTCTTATTTGGAAGGAGGAGAGCATGCCAGGGGATCTCAGAAATGCCGTAATCGTGACCATCTTCAAGAAAGATGACAAGTTCAATTGCGGTAATTACAGAGGAATTTCCCTGCTGTCTGCCACAGGGAAAGTCATCGCAAGAATCTTCCTCAATCGCCTTCTCCCAGTGGCTGAAGAGGTCCTCCCAGAGTCGTAATGCGGATTCCGCCCACTAAGGGGCACAATGGACATGATCTTCACCGCGCGTCAACTACAAGAGAAATGCAGGGAACAGCATCAACCGCTGTACATGGTCTTCTTTGACCTCACAAAGGCCTTCGACACTGTCAACCGTGAGGCATTATGGAGTGTCCTCCTCAGATTTGGCCACCCTCAAAAGTTTGTCACCATCCTCCGCCTGCTTCACGACGACATGCAAGCCGTGATCCTGACCAATGGATTCACCACAGATCCAATTCACATACGGACTGGGGTCAAGCAAGGCTGTGTCATCGCACCAATGCTCTTCTCGATCTTCCTTGCTGCAATACTCCATCTCACCCTCAGTAAGCTCCCCGCTGGAGTGGAGCTAATCTAAAGAACAAACGGGAAACTGTTCAACCTCCGTCGCCTCCAGTCCAGATCCAATGTCGTCCCATCCTCTGTCATCGAATTACAGTATGCAGACGACACTTGCATCTGCGCACACTCGGAGGTCGAACTCCAAACCATCATCAACACCTTCACCGAAGTGTATGAGAGCATGGGCCTTACACTAAACATCCGTAAGACAAAGGTCCTCTACCAACCTGCCCCCGCCACACAGTACTGCCCCCCATTATCAAAATCCACGACGAGGCCTTGGACAACGTGGACCACTTTCCATACCTCGGGAGCCTACTGTCAACAAGGGCAGACGTCGATGACAAAGTCCAACACCGCCTTCAGTGTGCCAGTGCAGCCTTTGGTCACCTGAGGAAGAGAGTGTTTGAAGACCAGGACCTCAAACCCGGTACTAAGCTCATGGTCTACAGAGCAGCAGTGATACCCGCCCTCCTGTATGCTTCAGAGACATGGACCATGTACAGAAGGCACCTCAAAGCACTGGAGAGGTACCACCTCCGCAAGATCCTGCAAATCCATTGGCAAGATAGGTGCACCAACGTCAGTGTTCTCGCTCAGGCCAACATCCCCAGCATCGAAGCTCTGACCACACTCGATCAGCTCCGACGGATGGGCCACATCGTCCGCATGCCCGACACGAGACTCCCAAAACAAGCGCTTTACTCGGAGCTCCGACACGGCAAGAGAGCCCCAGGTGGGCAGAGCAAATGCTTCAAGGTCACCCTCAAAGCCTCCTTGAAAAAATGTAACATCCCCACCGACACCTGGGAATCCCTGGCCCAAGACCGCACAAAGTAGAGGAGAAGCATCCGGGAAGGCGCCGAACACCTTGAGTCTCTTTGCTGGGAGCAAGCGGAAGCCAAGTGCAAACAGCGGAAGGAGCTCACATCAACCCAAGCACCCCACCCACCCGCCCCTTCAACCACCGTCTGCCCCACCTGTGACAGAGACTGTAGGTCCCGCATTGGACTCATCAGTCACCTGAGAACTCATTTTTAGTGTGGAAGCAAGTCATCCTCGGTTCCGAGGGACTGCCTAAGAGAGAGAATTGAGCAATTCGCATATGAAAATTGGCAACCCGAGGGGGTTGCACGCAGGCAGCCTAACGCACTGGAGTCAAATGCAGAAATCTGTAGGTTGGAGCCGGCTTCCTGATTTTGCCGGTTTTAACACCCTGCCCGCACCCAAACCCACCCAAGGTTTAATGAAGGGTTTTATTTTAGAAATTACAAAGAGTCTGGTAGGGTGAAGAGGGAAAGACTACTCTCTTTAGTTTCAGTATTAGTGACAAGAGGTCATCAATTTATAATATTCATGGAAGGAGGTTAGGAGAAATGTCTCTAGCCGAAGAGTTAGAGCTTGGAATGCTTTGCCACAAGGAATAGTTGAGGCAGAGACCATTACTCATTTTAAAAGAAAAGTGGATCAATATTTGAAGCAGAAGAAAATACTAAATTTACTAGCATGTTACCAGATATGAAGGCTCATAGAGAAACTTGAAAAGTCAGGACTTTTATCATTAGAGCTGTGAAAGTAAAGGGGGACCTGATAGAGGCCTTCAAGATTACGAAGGATTATGATAAATTGAGCAGCAATAGATTGTTTTCACTGGTAGAAAAAATAGTCACAAATTTAAGTTAATCTCAAAAAGAAATAAAGGAGGAATTAGAAAAAATCTTTACACAGAGAATGGTTAGAATGTGGAATTCTCAGATACAGATCATTGGTGAAGCAGAATTCATGAATTCATTAAAAAAGCCATTAGTTGCTTGAAAAGGAGAAATAGTAAAGTATATCGGAAGTGAGCAGTAGAGTGGGAAATAGACTAGATGGCTCGTAGAGAAAACCAGCAGGACTGACTTCACGGACCAAGTGGCCTGTTTCTGTACTGTAACATTCTATAGGACTGATTTTAACTCCCGGTGGAATGCTGGCGGTATCATGGCAGTCTTCATCAGAGGCCCAGCAGATTCTAACTGCTGGGCCTCATTTGAATGTCACCAGTCAGCTGCTCACCCATTTCAGGCAGAAGGCGGCAATTGTCCAGGCGGGATAGGATTGGCCGCCTGCCGGCAGCAAGGTAAGTCTGGGAGGGGAGATATTGTGAGGGTCTCACAGCTGGGGAGGGTGGGAATCAAAGAGCAGCAGAGGTCCGGACTTTCCTTGTGGGGTCTGGAGGAGTACTCCTGCTAGGTATTCTGCGGCGACTGTCTCACATCCTGACTCCCCAAAGCCTTTCCACCATCTACAAGGCATAACTCAGGAGTGTGATGGAATACTCTCCACTTGCCTGGATGAGTGCAGCTCCAACACTCAAGAAGCTCGACACCATACAGGACAAAGCAGCCCGCTTGATTGGCACCCCATCCACCACCTTAAACATTCACTCCCTCCACCACCAACACACCGTGGCTGCAGTGTGTACCTTCTACAAGATGCACTGCAGCAACTCGCCAAGGCTTCTTCGGCAGCACCTCCCAAACCCGGGACCTCTTCCACCTAGAAGGACAAGGGCAGCAGGCGCATGGGAACACCACCACATCCAAGTTCCCCTCCAAGTCACACACCATCCTGGCTTAGAAGTATATCGCCGATCCTTCATCGTCGCTGGGTCAAAATTTGTGACTATATTTCCTAGCATGGTTCAAGGCCAGAGATAATTGCACCGGGTGCACAATGATAATTCAGTCTCCATTTTAAAGTCATGCATTCTGTCTTTATTTTTAAATAATACTTTGATTTTATATTATTATTTATAGTTAAATGGCAAGTTGGGAAGGAGAGTAGCAGAGGTGGTTGGTGCATAGGAATTTCTCTGCAGTACAGGTTGAGAAGCTAGGAGGTTGAGATGCTACATCACCACCACTGGTGGGAGGGTGTCATTACAGCATGACAAATTTACATAGGAAGGTTCCATTGTAAATATGGCCATAGGAATGTATAATTTTAAAAATTGACACAGGAACTGGATGTAGAAGTCAGATTTTTTAATATACTATAGTTAGATATGCAGGAATAGTGCATTGCATGAAGCAAGCTTTAGCATCACATGAATTAACTTGTAGCAGACTGTGTGTGTAAATTAAGTTCTGCAGTCATATTAAAGGTCAAATGGAAGATGTGCTGGTGGAGCAGGTAGCCTGTGGAATGTGTTCTCATACCATTTTCAAGCTCCCACATTCTCAAAGCCTGCTGGCAGGAATGATTCCACTGCACAGAAAATCCACTGTAACTAACGGAAATAACTTACCGATTTGTCTTTTCTTCTTGTCAGGAAATATCTGATCTTAATTCAGTATCTTGACTGACAGCTCAGCCAGGATCAGAAACTCAGTGTGTGGACTGATAAGTATTACTATAACAATTTGCTTGCATTACTAGGTCACTCAATTTCACTTAATTTTTTTGTGCTTTTACGCTTATTAAGGTTAGTGCAAGGGAGTGGAGGACTTTCAATATTGTCAGCAACCAGAACTTCCAGGTCAGGTCCAGCATGGAGTGGACACAGAGTAAAAGCCCTTTCACTATGCCCCAGAAACGTATCTCAACCCCAACCTCAGAAGAGCGCTCCCTTTTGCACCACGATGACATTTTTTCAATTCCTACCACGGTCATCTTGTGGTCTCTAAGTGAGATTACCAACTTTATGCCAAATTAAGGATAGTTTTGTGGTTTATTCCCATGGGAACTAGATTAAGATTACCCAAAGTCATTTTACCTAGGACCCTTACAGCAAGTAGACAGGGGACACTTTTGTTCAATTGGCCTGGGCTAGATTCAAATCTATTTCCCCAAAGGTGAACATTTTTTTTAAACAAGTATGATCGAGATAATTGCAGAGTCTCAAGCAGAGAAATGCTTTTTCTTTTGTTATAGATTTAAGTTTATGCCTAAAAAAGAGTAAGACAAATAGGGGGAAAAATTCAGTTGGTTGCGCCTCCCGTTAGCACCTTAAGAGGGCGCTAATGGGGCGCAAAGCACCTAGCGCCCAGGCGCGGCGAAGTTTGCGCCGCTCGCGAAATTAACTAGACATTTTGCGGCGGCGCTAAACACTACCGCCACGATCTCCTGCGCCGGCAGATTGTGACGTCAGTCGAGTGCGCAACGCCACGGTATCGCCCCGGAGCGGATATTGAGTGGCGCCCCCTGCCTTACCGCCTGACGCTAGCAACGACAGGTTGAGGGGAGCGTTCTCCAGTCATGAAGGGAAAGGGGGAGCGCTATTTAAAGGTGACCGCTTCCTGCCTTTTATTGTTGGTGCCATTTTTGAACCACGCATTCTGAGAGAGAGAGAGAGAGACTTCTGGAGAGATTCAACGTTGTGTGAAGGAGTTTTGGGTACTGAGCAGCACTTTGCAGGTTTCATTTTGATTTGCCATTCCTTGTATCGATTTAGAAGAGACTGTGGGGGCTGCACTCTGAACTATTTGCCTGGTACTCTCCATTGTTCTTTCCAGCAGATTTGATGTGCAGGTCTCTCCAGGCCGAGATTCAAGGCTGCAATGAGCAGGATGTGGATGGAAAGCAAGATTAACCATCCCCTTTAAGAACTGGCCCGTGCCATTGTGTGTGTGTTCCATTGCTGACTGACATCACATGAGCTTCGCCAGCGCTCTGAGGTAGCGCCTCGCTCCTCGGCCTTTGCGCCTTAAGACAGGTGTGAAGCACCTGATTTAGTGCTCCAATCACCTCCAGGGGCGATAAAAGTCAAGTTTGCAGTCGGTGGCGATAATTAGCGCCAGGTGCTAATCTTTGCGCCCGGCCGATAATTGCACCCCAAATGGGACGATACTGAATTTCTCCCCCATATAGTACAAATAAGAACTCAAATACATACCAATATGGACAGTCCTTCATCATTATCTCTGGAACATGCTAACATCAATGGTGTGTTTCGAAGATCACCTTCCAGGTTCAGCTCTGTAGTTTTGTGTGAGGCTAGTACCTAGAGGAATTGATAATAGTAAAGGAAATTAAAATTTTATATACCAAAACACTTAGGGGTAGATCTTAACTTTGTGCGATGGTGTAAAACAGGTGATAGCGAATCGGTAGCCTGTTTAACATCTCTCTCGTAAGTAGAGATGTAAAGTGGACTGCCGACTCGCTATCACCCATTATACACTTTCGCACAAAGTCAATATAGCGAAATAGAAATTTCCATTTGAATGGACCAAAATAACTGGAAATGCACTAACTGCAGCAATTATTTATGGTTAGGAATATCTCAGGCTTCCTATTGATTAGGACAGCAAATAGAGAGATGGACACAGGCAGAATCTAAATTGCAAGTCGTGCACAACTGGGATGCACATAATTAGATGATGTTTCTCTATATGTCTAATTATGCTTGGGGAATGGGGATATGAAGCATTCTAACCAAACAGCCCTGTCCCAAAGGCCAGAACTGTATGCAGAAATATCATTAAGATAAAAATAAATCAATTGTGATCAAATGATTAGCTTGTTATGTAGCCAAGTACTCCAAAAAATGGAGATCACATGGACTGGAGTTTCACTTGATTGAAATGTATATTTCCAAGATATACTTAGTCTGCATTAGGAGACTCAAGTGCTTCCATTGGAGTGGAATGCAGCAACATGCTGAGAGCAGCAGGACATTTGTAAGTTTCCTAGGTCAGAGTTTAAGGGGATAGTAATTCTGGGTTACAATGGAATGTGTCTCAATGTGTACTAATTTGAATGAGCTCCAATAGCGCTATATCCTGTGATATGGCTGATAAGATGAAACTAAGCCCAGCCTTCTGCAGTCCGGCCAACAACTTGATGGCATTCAGGGATGAAATTGTGAAATGCGTGGAAATGAGATGCATCCTCCATAATATATTGATCTGGCTTCTTTGTAACTGCTGTAACATGATCAAAGTCTAATATTTGCTGTATTGCTGACATGATCTCTGGCCTCATCTGAATGCAGCAAATACATAAGGATAAAGTAATTTTAATTTATTTCCTGAAATAAGATTTCTTGTGAGATTGCAAGTCTGGTCATGTGTGCACAATAAGAGAAGTTGTAATCACAGACAAGGCCATCTCTGATCACTTCCTTGTATCCATCACCACTCATATCCACCTTCCAACCCCACTTCCTTCTGCATCCACCACTAGGAAAAGCTTTCCCCCAAGTCGTGGTTGTGGTTGTTGGGGGTCAATCATCTCAGCCCCAGGACATTGCTGCAGTAGTCCCTCAGGGCAGTGTCCTAGGCCCAACTATCTTCATTACTTCATCAATGACCTTCCCTCCATCATAAGGTTAGAAGTGGGGATGTTTGCTGATGACTGCACAGTGTTCAGCACCATTCACAACTCCTCAGATAATGAAGCAATTCATGCCGGAATGCAGCAAGACCTGGGTGACATTCAGGCTTGAGCTGATAAGTAGCAAGTAACATTCGCACCACACAAGTGCCAGGCAATGACTATCTCCAACAAGCGAGAGTCTAACTACCGCCCCATGTCATTCAATGGCATTACCATTGCCAAATTCCCCCACCATCAACATTCGGGGGTCACCATTGACCAGAAACTTAACTGGACCAGCCACATAAATAATGTGGGAACAAGAGCAGGTCAGAGGCTGGGTATTCTGCAGTGAGTGTCTCACCTCCTGACTCCCCAAAGCCTTTCTACAAGGGCATCTACAAGGCACAAGTCAGGAGTGTGATGGAATACTCTCCACTTGCCTGGATGAGTACAGCTCCAACAACACTCAAGAAGCTCGACACCATCCAGGACAAAGCAGCCCGCTTGATTGGCACCCCATCCACCACCTTAAACATTCATTCCCTCCACCACCGGTGCACCGTGGCTGCAGTGTGTACCATCTACAAGATGCACTGCAGCAACTTGCCAAGGCTTCTTCGGCAGCACCTCTCAAACCTGTGACCTCTACCACCTAGAAGGACAATGCCAGCAGACGCATGGGAACATCATCACCTGCAAGATCCCCTCCAAGTCACACATCATCCTGACTTGGAAGTATATCGCCGTTCCTTCATCGTCGCTAGGTCAAAATCCTGGAACTCCCTCCATAACAGCACTGTGGGAGTACTTTCACCACACGGACTGCAGCGGTTCAAGAAGGCAGCTCACCATCACCTTCCCAAGGGCAATTAGGGATGGGCAATAAATGCTGGCCTTGCCAGCGACGCCCATATCCCATGAATGAATAAAAAAAAGTCACTTCTAATAGTGCTTTCAAACTCCCAACAGCCTTTGGCCCGCCATTTGCCACAATACTTTTGCAACTTTTGATCTGCTTAATCACTCAATCACCTCCGTCTTTGATGCCCTTGTCCCCAAAAAAACCTTTACTCACTCCCATCCTGGTCATTCCTCCTGGTACAACCCCCAACTTCACTCCCTTAAGATCAACGGGTGCAGATATGAGCGTAAATAGTACACAACTGATTTAGTAATTTATCGCCTGATTTGGCTGGACCATATCAAGCACTATCAGGCCCTGCTCTTCTCTTCCAAAACTACTCAATATGCCAAGATCATCCTGGAGAGCAAAGATAACTCCTCGCAACAACTGTCTCCATAAACCCCTCTCTCCTGCCCCCTCCACCCTTATTTCCAACAAGTGCGAGGAGCTCATGGACTTCTTTGTCACTAAGGTTGAGACCATCCATTCAGCGGCCTCTGCCATCTTCCTCCCTTTGCCTTTTCCACCAAGCCAAGCTTCCCCTAAGGTTCCTTCCTGCCCTAGTCCTGAACCTACATCTTTCTCTAATTTCTCTCCTATCGACCCTCATGCCCTATCTGGGCTCATCTTGTCCATGAGACCCAACTTCTGCTCTCTTGACCCTCTTCCCACTACACTACTGACCACCCAATTGACCTTCCTAGCCCCCACACTAGCTGATATTGTAAACAGTTCCCTCTCCTCAGATACTGTCACCCTCCCTTTCTAATCTGTCGTCACCACCCCCCCTCAATAAATCCACCCTTGAGAGCTCTGTTCTTGCAAGCTACCGCCCTATCTCCAACCTCTCTTTCCACGCCAAAGTCTTTGAATGCATTATCGCCTCTCAAATTTCTTTCCCTTCTTTCCCACAACTCCAAGTTTGAACCTCTCCAATCAGGTCTCCGCCCCTGCCACAGCACCAAAACGGCCATCATCAAAGTCACAAATGACATCTCTGTGACTGTGAGAATGGTGCACTATCCCTTCTTATCCTTCTCCACCTCTCTGCAACCTTTGACATGATTGACCACAATATCCTCCTCCAATGCATTTCCTTCATTGTGATACTGCCCTCGCCTGGTTCCACTGTTACTTAACAAGAAGTAGCCAGAGAATCTCTTGCTTCTCTTTCCATCCCCTACACCGTTATCTCTGGAGTCCCCAAGAATCTATCCTTGGCCCCCCTCCTATTTCTCATCTACTTATTGCCCCTTGACAACATCATCCAAAGAGATGACTTCAGGTTCCAGATGTACGCTGATGACACCACCACCTCTCACGATCCCTCAATCGCCTGTGTTGTCAGCCTGCATGTCCAATATTAAAGGTGCTATATAAATGAATGTTGTTGTTGGTGATAAGTTGTATAAAACAATGGTCAGAGTACTGCGTACAGTTTTAGACTGGAGATACAGAAAAAGTAGCAGAGCAGATGGAAAAGGGATTTGATTGCATTGCATTACAGTAATGAAGATTGTCAGCCCTTTCCCCTTGGCCTTCCAGCTATCAAAATGGATAGAGGAGGAGATGGAGAATCAGTGCATGAGTCATACCAAGTGACTCTTGTGTTCATCCCAAGTGAACAGTAAAACGGTAGCACAAGCAGATGGCTGAGGACTGATCATCTGCCTATTCTCTCACCTGAGAAACTGTGTCGGGCACTGGGGGCATTACAGGATAAGGGTTGTTATTTGCCACATTGAGGAGAATGAACAGTTTAACTGACAATATGGTATTATAATTATTGTTATATAATAATAAAAAATGATTAACTCTCTCACCTTCACCACTGCATTGTGATTTAAAAACACAGCCAGATGAAGAGGCGACATCTGTGCGTTATTCAGAATATTGGGGTTCGCACCTCTGTCAAGTAGAGTTTGGACGCAATGTGTTTGATTTTTCTCTGTAGCCCAGTGCAAAGGTGTGTTTCCATTGCAATCAATCACATTTAAAACTGGAAAAGGAAACAAAATACAATGTACTGCATGACCAGACATACATCCTTCATTAGACAAGAGATTATGAAATTGTTCCTCAGATGATATGAGATCATTAATGAGCTCTATTGTTTTCCAGGACAGTTATTCCATACTCATAGAGACTAGATTCATTTTAGGGTACACCATTAATTATTTATATAAAAGCTATTTCATTCACATGAAATAACAGCAGGATAGTGAGCACAAAATGTATATACACATAAAGGGCAGGAGTTGTTAATACTTCCAGTGCAATTCGCCCGAAATCGGCCAAACCAGCGCAAAAGATCGAAGAATTTTAAGCACAAATTACGTTCGTCACAAATCAAGTTTCCGCGATCTTCTGCGCTAGTTGAAAAAACATTGCATTAGAATCCGGGTCCACCCACAAACCTGGCCACGCCCTCAGATCGAATGAATCACCATTGCAAGTGTTCGCTAATTGCGCCCGTTTGCGGGCCTTCGAGGAGGCTCTTAAAATTAAGCTGTTTTTGTTAGGCGCAAGGACACGAATAGGCAGGTTTTAAGAGCTTTTGAATTTTTTTTTAATTTACTAAGAAACTGAGGGATAAAAATTGGGTAGCATCCCCTTCAAAGCAAACATTTTTCTTTAAAAAATTACGTTCTAAAATGCTGCCCAATTGCACTGGTTTGTTGAAGATTTTACATTCGGCGATATGCAAATGAGCTTGAGTGGAAACTTGAGTAAAAAAATTTTCTCAAAACAAGCGCAATTTTGGGCACAATTTGCGCCTAGATCACCGATTGGGCCCAAAGCGGAAACTCTAACCCAAACTGTATTTCTCAGTGAGCACCTTGTAAAGGACGTTAATTAATACAATGGCCAGGCTTGTGTCTGTGAACGAGTGCTCATTAGCTTCGTACTTGTTCGTCCAACAAAGCAACACAACCAGAGAGGTTCAGAGGTCTGCACTGAGATTCTGTGACTAACTTCTAAATTATTTGTAGTTTTTTAAATAAATCTACAGTCATCTTTCTGATGTAAGGATTTGCCCTATTGTCAATTTCAAAATAAAGGGGCCATCATGTTACAGCAAATCAGGTTGTAGTAACATTCTTCAAAAACTGCAGAGAGTTGGGGGCATCCCGGGTCTGTCATTCCTCTTTTACTGAAAAATGTAACAAATCCTTTTTCTTCCCCCATAATTAATGAACTGTTATAAACTGCAGCTTTGAGCTCTGCAATTTCTGAGAATATAATTTCATCAGTGTGGCAATGATAAGTAGCAGGCAACCACTATGCACCTCCAATAATACAGTGGTAATGATTTTCAATTTGCTGATGAATTACTTAACGAGAATCATTTTCAAAAAAAATTGATAATCCATCTGCACTAATGCTCTGAGAAAATTCCTCTGAATGATTTACTTCTCTCACAGCTGTGGAGATCCTTTGGCACCTTTCCTTCATTTAACTCACTA
The DNA here is from genome assembly GCA_030390025.1 of Squalus acanthias. Classification (NCBI taxonomy): domain Eukaryota; kingdom Metazoa; phylum Chordata; class Chondrichthyes; order Squaliformes; family Squalidae; genus Squalus; species Squalus acanthias. Next base: position 84,931,425 of record CM059432.1, read on the forward strand.
ACCTCAGGTCTGACCTACAGTAAAATATATACATTTTAATTCGACTCTTCAGCTGTGGAATGCTGCATGAGTTTATAATTAATGATCTTAAAAAAGTCTTAACGCATAAAGAAACAAACTTCTTCTCACTTTTGGCTAAGGTATTTTATTCCTTTTCGGGGGGTATGAATGCTTAGATCAACATTAAACATGCATAACTGGCCCGCGGCATTTTCTATTGACATTTTATTACTTCCTATACTCTAAAACTGGCAAAAAGAGGATTGTCAGGGGGTAATTTTGGAATTGAAAATCAGGAGTGATGTATAATGGGCGGCTGAATCGATATCGTCTGTTTTACACTATCACCCAAAGTGAAAATTACCCCCGAGAGAGAAGGAAATAGAAAATTTGATAGTAGAACTAATTGCAAAGGATTAAATTGGACACATGCAATCATGAGAGAGGCGCACTAATGGTCCAACATTCCCACATTGTTAACAGTCAAAACAGCATCCAAAATACAACTGATTGGAAAAAGAATCTTCAATTATCAAAAACTGAAAACCTTCTGAGTGCTCCAGCTCAGCTCAATTCAAATACCATTTTAGATTATGAAAGCTCGCATCTGAGTCTAACATCTGTGGTGGGTAAAATTTTGGAGTCTATTATTAAGGAGACAGTAACGGAACATTTAGATGAACATAATTTAATAGGACAAAGTCAGCATGGCTTTATGAAGGGGAAGTCATGTCTGACAAATTTGCTTGAGTTCTTTGAGGACATAACGTACAGGGTGGATAAAGGGGAACCAATGGACGTAGTGTATTTAGACTTCCAGAAGGCATTCGACAAGGTGCCACATAAAAGATTATTGCTCAAGATAAAAAATCACTGGATTGGGGGGAATATTCTGGTATGGGTGGAGGATTGGTTATCTAACAGGAAGCAGAGAGTTGGGATAAATGGTTCATTCTCGGACTGGCAACCAGTAGCCAGTGGTGTTCCGCAGGGGTCGGTGCTGGGTCCCCAACTCTTTACAATCTATATTAACGATTTGGAGGAGGGGACCGAGTGTAACATATCAAAGTTTGCAGATGATACAAAGATGGGAGGGAAAGTAGAAAGTGAGGAGGACATAAAAAACCTACAAGGGGATATAGACAAGCTGGGTGAGTGGGCGGAGATTTGGCAGATGCAATACAATATTGGAAAATGTGAGGTTATGCACTTTGGCAGGAAAAATCAGAGAGCAAGTTATTATCTTAATGGCGAGAAACTGGAAAGTACTGCAGTACAAAGGGATCTGGGGGTCCTAGTGCAAGAAAATCAAAAAGTTAGTATGCAGGTGCAGCAGGTGATCAAGAAAGCCAATGGAATGTTGGCTTTTATTGCTAGGGGGATAGATTATAAAAACAGGGAGGTATTGCTGCAGTTATATAAGGTATTGGTGAGACCGCATCTGGAATACTGCATACAGTTTTGGTGTCCATACTTAAGAAAAGACATACTTGCTCTCGCGGCAGTACAAAGAAGGTTCACTCGGTTAATCCCCGGGATGAGGGGGTGGACATACAAGGAGAGGTTGAGTAGATTGGGACTCTACTCATTGGAGTTCAGAAGAGTGAGAGGCGATCTCATTGAAACATATAAGATTGTGAAGGGGCTTGATCGGGTGGATGCGGTAAGGATGTTCCCAAGGATGGGTGAAACTAGAACTAGGGGGCATAATCTTAGAATAAGGGGCTGCTCTTTCAAAACTGAGATGAGGAGAAACTTCTTCACTCAGAGGGTAGTAGGTCTGTGGAATTTGCTGCCCCAGGAAGCTGTGAAAGCTACATCATTAAATAAATTTAAAACAGAAATAGACAGTTTCCTAGAAGTAAAGGGAATTAGGGGTTATGGGGAACGGGCAGGAAATTGGACATGAGGCTGAGTTCGGATCGGTCGAGGCCCTGTGGGTGGCGTAGCGGGCCCAGGGGCTGAGTGGCCGGGTCCTGCTCCTACTTCTTGTGTTCTTTAGATTTAAGGTGAGGATCAGATCAGCCATGATCTTATTGAATGGCGGAGCAGGCTCGAAGGGCCGATTGGCCTACTCCTGCTCCTATTTCTTATGTTCTTATGTTCTTATATTAGATATATACACTGTATTGGAAACTAACCCAATATCACCGATAATTCAGATATTACTGCAGCAAATGACTTTCTTACAAATGCATTTCTGCACGTGTTATAGTCAAGAATCAAAGCCAATTGAATGTCAACAGAACTGTCCACAGGCTGCTTGTTTGTTCTCAGTGTTACACTGTCAATATATAAAAATGACTTTAACCGTTAAAGTCATTGGCATGAGAACTCAACTCAATTTAGTGTGCCCTGCAAAATGTTAGAGGTAATAAATCCCATAGATTACAAACATGAATGTGCACAAGTACGACACGGTGCTAGGTGCATGACCTTACTGAATAGACACAAACTGATGCTCCATCAGCATAAAAGTAATGTAAAATCATTAACTGAAAATATGCGCTGTCACTTTTATAAGGTGGCATCCATGGCACCTGCATTGTCAGGAATAACTGTGTCTGTTCGAAATAAGCCCAACTCCTGATCACTGACCCTCTGGTAGATTAGAACCATGTTTGTTACCCTTTTTCTTCTCTCCAATCCTATCCTCTCCAGCTGACTCACTGGTCTGTTTGGATCGATTTTAACTCAGGGCAGAATCGGTACGTGGGGGGTCAGAGAATGGAGCAAGGCCTGGCTAATTTTAACAGCTGGGCCTCATTTTAATATTGGACATCTGGCTCCTGGCCAAAGCAGGTGGAAATTACGTCAAGGCCAGCAGGCGGGAGCTGGATGGCATCAGGGACCCAAAGGAACAGTCCTTGGCATTAGGTACTTGTGGGAGTTTGCAGAGCTGATGGCTGTTGGGAGAGGGAGAGGCAAGATCAAGGCAGAGGAGGCCAAAGGATTCCTTGTGGGGCGCAGAGGAGCACTCACGCTCATCTTGGTCCCCATGGAATCTTTCCAAAAGTTAAAAAACTTAACTTACCTTGATTTCTTCTGGCCACTCTTCTGTCTCCCGCCAGGTTTGCCTCCCCTTGATTTGCAGCAAAATTAACAGTACCAATGACATCATCATCCGCAACTATAATATTTCAATTAGGCCCCAGCCTGCTTACAGCAAGAGCCTCAGCTGACTTGAAAGCTGGCGAAGAAAAAATGGCATCGGGCAGGAAGGGAGCAACCTCCGGCCGATAAGTCAACTCACCTAATTTTAACCCCGCCCTTGCTCTGTTCCTGCCCAGCAGAGGGCAGTTTAAATCAACCTCACTGTTTCATAGGGAGCATAGTTCTTCAATATCACCACCAAATGGCCGTTAATACGTGTATCCTTCTACAGCGAGTACTGGCAAACGATTCAACAAAGGAGGGCATCACAGCTGAGTACCATTTGAGAAGGGCCACCAGAAGGCAGTTACACATCGGTATATTCATTAAGGGCCATTGGATAGTGAGCAGGAGCAGGAACCCTAACTGATATTAATTTTGCTAACCCTGAAGCACAATGGCCAATGGTAGCCTCCTACCACTGCCCTGCCTGAAATCAGCACAGGCTGGGGATCGAATCCATGATGTTGAATGACCTCGTCAGGAGTTTACAATGGTTAATTTTAACTATTTTGGTCTTGATATACTCGTATCATTTTTACTACAGTTTACTATACCTTTTTTACAGACTGATTCCAATGCCATGCTATTTATAATGTAAACTATGCAAGGGGTGGCTCTCAGTTCGAAATTTCATTTGATGAGAGTGTTGATTGGAGAATACTCTGCAGTCCCCTCAAGGGAACCGTGGAATTCTGAGAACAACGCAAGGTTGGTGGAGATCCAGAATCCCAAGTCTCCACCCTTTTCCTTTTCTTGGCACCTGAAAACAAAGTGTTCCCCAGACTCTAAGGAAGGAAAATATGCACCCAATTTGTGGAAGTCTTAATTTTCCAATAATTAATTCCATGGCCTCTGCACCCAAATTGCCAATTTGTCCTCCCACCACACGAGGCTCTGTGGTAGGAGGACAACCACCAAAAATTATCTTTGTTATCTCTTTACAGGCTGAATCCAACAGCAGGTGAGGTTTGTGTCTTTACAGATTAAATCTGCTGACCTATGACTTTCCTCTGCTTACCATTTGATAAATGCTCAGTTGCCAGGCACAGAGCAGAGTTAAAGCAAAGGTTACCTTTGCATTTCTCTGGAACCAGGATGCTGCTTGGCGCTAGCTTTCGCTGGCAGGTCTGTGACTGCAACCCTAAGTCGGCCTACAGTTAAAACGTCATTTAAATTAGGCCTCCACCCCCTGGGCAGGCAGATTTCCCGTGCCTCACTTCGGGTAAGTTAAGACGTTGAGCGGCGGAAACGCATAACCTGCCGGGTTAGGGTGTTAAAATACCCCCTTATAAATTAGTGTGCTTTATAGCATAATCGTATGTAAACAGTGTATGTTTTCTTACATTTTATCATCTAATTACTACTTGCCTTCAAAGTCAGCATGTTTGGTGATCAATGTCAAGATGCTATGGTTACCGGCTCCAGCAGCGTGGTGCAGTGGGGTGGATATATGTTCATCCATTCTGCTGAGGCAGTCAAGGTCTTCCTCCATTAACTTTTCAATTAGTGTTATATCACCATTGTCAACTAGCTAAGAGATAAAATTAAACTTCAAAATTACCCATTTCCACAAGAATAGATACAATTTTTCACTTCTTGGTGAGGTGTTAAATATCTGATGAGGTTATATAGATGTATTTATGTTTTATTTTAGCAAAAAAGAAATGTCATATTTCACAGACAATAATTTAGTATTTTTTTCTTCAAACACCGCATTTCATACTTACTTTAAATATGTTTGCTCTGTTCTGTGAATTTAGTTCATGTGTCCTTTGTGCTGATGAATAAACACTATTATTTTGCTGTCTTCTTTTGAAAAGATTTTTCATTGCAGATTTTTTCATCACTCCTCTGCCAATAATTTGCCTTGCTATCCCAAGCACAATTTAATTTACTTTTAAACATACATTTACACAGTCTCGATCCTGAAAAACAACAGAAAGCACTCTAAAAAAATTAATAAAGCACACAGAAGTTTGTTAATTTGACAGTAATTATGACGAGCATTTGTGGAAGTACCATCATCAATTCGTTGATGTATCCTGCAAAAATATGTTGGGAAATCTATTGAAATAATAGCCCAAAAATTGCTGTGGCAGGCCAATGAATGATGCCCACTGTTAGTTAGACTTGCCCTTGCCCGTTTAATCTCCATGATATTTTGCGTAGCAAGTTGTTGGAATGGCAAGATGGAAATGGTGCAGCGAGCTATACAGGGCATCTGGGATCTGAGTGAACAGGGCAAGCAACTGTATCTCCTTAACCAATCAGATTGAAGGATTGTAAAATTAGCAGCGCAAAGATTGAACAAGGAAATGTAACTTAGAATAGTGAATTCAATATAAAATCAGTTACAGAAAGAGAAATAAAGAGAGGGAAAGAAGGATTGGATTAAGAGAGAGGAAAAAAAAGAGACAGAAAGAAAATGTTTAAAAATATCAAAACGATTAAAACCTGAAGGAATGAGACTCCACACTTTTTAGTTAATTTTCAGGGCCAGAGAGGTTAACTGGCAGTAATTAATACTTAAAAGGGTAATTAGCCTTGAAATGATTTGACTTAACTTTCTGTAGCGAGTTTAATTCGTATCTACTGCACAAGTACAGGAACTTCACACTGCTCAATGCATTTGAATAGGGAACCAGACAGCAAGATGCTGTTTTTACGAAGCTAACAGTGGAGCGGCGCATCTCCGACAGCTACTTTTTCGATTTCCACATTTAATAGCATATCTGCTCTCGCCTGAAGTTGCTGTAGCATTTGCACATAAATAACGGCCAGCACTATTAGCCTCACCGTTACTTTTGAATGCAATTTTTGGGCCAATATTTATGCAGGCAAAAGATACTAATCTTCCTTCTCTTGCCATACACCTGTCTCATTTTGTTTCCATGTAGTAATAAGGTAAGCTTTGTTTTAGCAAAAATGCAGGAAAGCATTGTTCCATTGCTCCCATGACATGACATGATCTGATCTCATGGATCAAACATCTTGGTTCATCCTTACTATTCCTGTACGTCCTGCCTATTGTATATTTTCCCATGTAGCTATGACTGTAAGCATAGAATTTCTTTTCTTTTATCTTTTTCTGTATTTCTTTTCTCATCTCTTCTGGTTCTCTGCTTCTTTGCTTTTCATGGATGGACAAAAGGGCTGAATTCCAGAGTTGAGGTGAAAGTGACTGCCCTTGACATCAAGGCAGCAATTGAGTGAGTGTGGTATCGAGGAGCCCTAGTAAAATTGAAGTCAATGGGAAGCAGGGGGAACACTCTCCACTGGCTGGAGTCAAACCTAGCACAAAGGAAGATGGTTGTGGTTGTTGGAGGCCAATCATCTCCGCCCCAGGACATCGCTGCAGGAGTTCCTCAGGGCAGTGTCCTAGGCCCAACTATCTTCTTCAGCTGCTTCATCAATGAGTTTCCCTCTATCGTAAGGTCTGTTCACTGATGATTACACAGTGTTCAGCTCCATTCACAATTCCTCAGATAATGCCCACATGCAGCAAGACCTCGACAACATCCAGGCTTGGGCTGATAAGTGGAAAGTAACATTCTCACTATACAAGTGCCAGGCAGTGACCAAGGCTGGGGCTCTTTTCTCAAGAAAAGAGAAGGCTGAGGAGTGACTGAATAAAGATCTTTCAAATTATGAAGGGAATTGATAGACTAAACGTAGAGAAGATGTTTCCACTTCTGGAGGAGTCCAAAACTAGGGGTCATAAATATAAGATAGTCACTAATAAATACAATAAAGGAATTCAGGAGAAACATTCTTTACCCAGAGAGTAGTTAGAATGTGGAACTTGCTACTTCACGCAGTAATTGAGGTGAATAGCATAGATGCCTTTAAGGGGAAGTTAGCTGAGTACATGAAGGTGAAAGGAATAGAAGAATAGAAAGGATATGCTGATGGGGTTAGATGAATTTATTACATAAATTTAAAACCGAAATAGACAGTTTCCTAGAAGTAAAGGGAATTAAGGGTTACGGGGAGCGGGCAGGAATTTGGACATGAGTCTAGGTTCGGATCGGTCATGGCCCAGGGGCCGTGTAGCCTGATCCTGCTCCTATTTCGTGTGTCCAATTCTGTTGGGTTCAGGAGATGGTTCTGTGACAGTAGATTGGCGGTTAGGATCAGATCAGCCAGATCTTATTGAATGGCGGAGCAGGCTCGAGGGGCCAATTGGCCTACTCCTGCTCCTATTTCTTATGTTCTTATGAAGGAGGGTGGAAGGAGGCTCGTGTGGAGCATAAACACTGGCATAGATCAGTTGGGCCGAATGGCCTGTTTCTGTGCTGTATATTCTATGTAATTTTATGTAATCTCCAAAAAGAGAGAGTCTAAGCACCTCCCCATGTCATTCAATGGCATTGTCATCACCGAATCCACCACCATCAACATCCTGGGGATCACTATTGACCAGAAACTCAACTGGACCAGCCAGATTAATGCTGTTGATAATATATATCAGGTCAGAGGCTAGGTATTTTGTGTCAAGTGGCTCACCTCCTGACTCCCTGAAGCCTCTCCAACACCTACAAGGCACAAGTCAGGAGTCCAGTGGAATATTTTCCACTTGCCTGGATGGATGCAGCTGCAACAACATTTGAGAAGCTCAACACCATCCAGGACAAAGCATTTTGCTTGATCGGATGCCCATCCACCACCTTAAACATTCACTCCCTCCACCATCAGCGCACAGTGGCTGCAGCATGTACTATCTATAGGATGCACTGCAGCAACTCGCCAAGGCTTCTCCGATAGCACCTCCCAAACCCACAACCTCCACCACCTAGAAGGACAAGGGCAGCAGGTGCATGGGAACACCATCACCTCCAAGTTCCCCTCCAAGTCACACACCATCCCAACTTGGAAATATATCGCCGTTAGTTCATCGTTGCTGGGTCAAAATCCTGGAACTCCCCACTATGGGTGTACCTTCACCACACGGACTGCAGCGATTCAAGAAGGCAGCTCACCACCACCTTCTCAAGGACAACTAGGGATGGACAATAAATTCTAGCGTTGCCCGCGACGCCCACATCAAGAATGAATTAAAAAAGCTTTTTTTTTTAATTTGTTGGTGGGGGGGAGGGGGGAAGTGTGGGCGATTAGGGTTGCCAACTCTGGTTGAACATATTTCTGGAGGTTGGATCATGCGATATTTAATCACTTGACATTTGGGCTGGGGAATAAGTAGAGTGAGAGACCAAACCCTTATGATCTAGAATTTAGGAGAGGAAAGCAATAAACATTGGAGTAAGAATAGGAGCCTGAAAATCAGTGATGTTGCAAAAGCTCCAGGACAAAAGTAGTATTCTGTACTAGTAGTAAATACCAGCAGCTTGTCAGACCAAATCATCAAACCCAGAGTCTGAACAATCATGACCAAAATTCTATTGATATATTGAGGTTTTAATTCACTTCACTTCACTTCAACAACAAGTGAAAAGAGCCCATGGACTTCTTTGTCTCTAAGATTGAGACCATCCGTTCAGCTGCCTCTGCCACTTCCCTTCCTTCCCCTAGCCTACCGGGCCAAAATTCCTCTAAGGTTCCCCCCTTGCCCTAGCCCTGAACTCACATCTTTCTCCAGTTTCTCTCTAATCTCTCCTCATGACCTCTCCGCACTCATCTTGTCCATGAGACCCATTTCCTGCTCCCTCGACCCTATTCCCACCAAACTGCTGACCACCCAACTTCCTTTTCTGGCTCCCATGTTAGCTGACATGGTTAACGGTTCTCTCTCCTCAGGTACTGTCCCCCTCTCCCTCAAATGTACTGTCATCACCCCTCTCCTCAAAAAAACAACCCTTGACCCCTCCGTCCTTGCAAACTACCACCCCATCTCCAACCTCCCTTTCCTCTCAAGTCCTTGAATGTGTTGTCACCTCACAAATCCGTGCCCATCTTTCCCGCAACTCCATGTTTGAATCCCTCCAATCAGGATTCTGCCCTTGCCACAGTACCAAAACGGCTCCCATCAAAGTCACAAATGACATCCTTTGTGACTGTGACAAAGGTAAAACTATCCCTCCTCGTCCTTCTTGACTTATCTGCAGCCTTTGACACAGTTGACCACTCCATCCTTCTCCAACGCCTCTCCACTGTCGTCCAGCTCGGTGGGACTGCACTCACCTGGTTCCATTCTTATCTTTCTAATCGTAGCCAGAGAATCACCTGCAACGGCTTCTTTTCCCATTCCCGCATCGTAACCTCTGGTGTCCCCCAAGGATCTATCCTTGGCTCCCTCTATTTCTCATCTACATGTTGCCCCTTGGCGTCATCATCCAAAAACACAGCGTCAGTTTCCACATGTACGCTGACGACACCCAGCTCTACCTCACTACCTCTTCTCTCGACCCCTCCACAGTGTCTAAATTGTCAGACTGCTTGTCCGACATCCAGTTCTGGATGAGCAGAAATAATCTCCAATTAAATATTGGAAAGACCGAAGCCATTGTTTTCGGTCCCCGCCACAAACTCTGTTCCCTAGCCACTGACTCCATCCCTCTCCCTAACATCTGTCTGAGGTTGAATCACACTGTTCGCAACCTTGGTGTCATCCAAAACTCGGCTGCCCATGTCCTAACTCGCACCAAGTCCCGTTCACCCATCACCCCTGTGCTCACTGACCTACATTGGCTCCTGGTTAAGCAACGCCTCGATTTCAAAATTCTCATCCTTGTTTTTAAATCCTCCATGGCCTCACCCCTTCCTATCTCTGTAATCTCCTTCGGCCCCACAACCCCCTGAGATATCTGCGCTCCTCTAATTTTGCCCTCTTGAGCATCCCTGATTATAATCGCTCAACTTTGGTGGCCTGTGCCTTCTGTTGCCTAGGCCCTAAGCGCTGGAATTCCCTGTCTAAACCTCTCCGCCTCTCTACCTCTCTTTCCTCCTTTAAGACGCTCCTTAAAACCTACCTCTTTGACCAAGATTTTGGTCACCTGCCCTAATTTCTCCTTATGTGACTCGGTGTCAAATTTTTTGTCTTATAATACTCCTGTGAAGCGCTTTGGGACGTTTTACTACGTTAAAGGTGCTATATAAATACAGGTGGTGGTGGTTGTTGTTGTTTCTTGGCTATATCCAATTTCTAGTCCAAAGCCTGTGCCTGACATGACTGGGAATTAGACTGGACCTGATATTGGCCCAGCTGTTGAGCGGTAAGCCAATGAGCATCAGTTTTAGTGCTGAGATCAGCACCACAATCATGTTAATGAGGATTGAGCACAAATTTTGCATGCTACCTAGACCATTTTGACCCGGTGCAGCTTAACATCGTTGGGCCATGACACCGCCTGTTTTGTGGCCATATCCAATTTTTAGCCCAATGGTTTTGGTCGTCCCAGTGTTTAGTTGGAGGAAGTTATAGCTCATTCAAAACTGGATGTTGGACAACCAATTTGAGAGTATAGAGCGAGTTGAAGGGTTAAGGAAGGTGTGGAAAGACAGAGCTGGGTGTCATCAGCATACATATGGAAGTTGACCTTTTGCTTTTGATGATAAACCAAGGAACAGCATTTATATGAGGAAGCAGGGGGCCTCCAAAGGGTGGGAAGAAAAGCCATTGATACATCTGCTCTGGCTACAACAGGGCAGATAAGAATGGAACCAAGCAAGGGGAGTCCCATAGGGATGTTGGAGGAGGATCATGTGATTGACTTTGTTGAAAGCTGAAATGAGATCAAGGAAAATGAGGAGGGATAAGGCACCACTGTCACAGTCAATAAGAATGTCATTTATCATTTTGATTAGGGCTGTTTCAGTGTTATGGAAGCGGCAGAAACCTGATTGGAGGGTTTCCCACAGGAGAGGTAACATTGTTGGGCCATGACACCGCCTGTTTTGTGGCCATATCCAATTTTTAGCCCAATGGTTTTGGTCGTCCCAGTGTTTAGTTGGAGGAAGTTATAGCTCATTCAAAACTGGATGTTGGACAATTAAGGACCTTGGAGACGAAAGAGGTTGTAGGTGGGACAGTAGTTAATGAGGACAGAGAGGTCATTGGTGGATTTTTTGAGGAGTGGGATGATGGTGGTGCTTTTGAATAGTTGTGTCTGAAGAGAGGAAACCATTAGCAATATCAGCTAAAATGTTCCTTTAAGAGGCCTCCTGGAGCTGCTGAGCTCCAAAAGGCCCTGTTGTGTTGTTTTTCTGGGCGAAGCTCATACTGTATCTCACCCAAACTCATAAAATTGGGCCAGTGCTGTTTAAAGTGCCATTTAATGAGATGTCCGCACACATCTGAACTGCTGGCCTCAAAACAGCCCCCAAATCTGTTCTTGCAACATTTTGTGCACCAGGACTTAGACACATTGCATCCTAATCCTAACCCCAATTCTGTGAATCCCACTGGCTACATGCAGGGCCCCACCAGCAGCTTGAAGCCTCACAAAATCAAGGTTATAAAACCCACCTCTAAAAATCAGTATTTGATTCATCAATAGTTCAGGGCTCAGAAGGGTGCAGCATTTATCATGCTGTGTACATATAGAGTATCGACTTGTTCTACAGTCACAGCTGCTCTGTACAGAAGCAGGCAGATACTTATCTTTAGGGCCAGTAAAAGACTCTGCACACAGGCCAACCCAGTAAACTAGAAAAACTGACCAAAACCTACAAATAAGCTTAGGTTTGCCCAAAATAGTTGACAGCTCAAAAACTAGCCTGAAAGTAGCCTAAGGACATGTGAAGGCCCATTTCTCAGTGTCAGCATCATTTTCATATGGAGGGTGGGTGTCGGGGCCACTCGACGCATGCTCAGTTGGGTGGGGGTGGGGAGATGGCAAATTGCTGCAGCATTGTAGCATGGGCAATGGTGGTGGATCAAACTATTTTTAATTTAATTTAATAGTTCTTAATTAATTGCCTTAGAAAAAGCAGCCATTTTCATTCGAAAGAGACACAGGCCTGTCATAACTTAAGCTGTGGCTGCACTTCACAATGCAGATTGCAGGAATGACAAATTTCTAAAGGGCAATTTGAGTGCTGAAGGCATAAGATTTATTTCCCTGAGGGACCTGGGGAAAATCCTTGGAAATTTTAAAATTTTGACACTTTATTTGCTAGATTTTCAAGACATTTTAGAGCCTACTGTCGTGTTGCCCTTCAAATCATTAAATAATTTAGTTTGGAAAGGGTACAAATATTTTATATATGAAAATAAAAGTAATTGTAGGAACTCCAATACAACTTTACCAGGCCTAGTTCTTTTCATTGGGAATCAAACCCCAAACATTATCATGTTTGTTTGTGAATTGAAACCTTTTACAACATGCCCGTACACTAATCCCAACCAACATTCTATGTTCACAAGACAAATATGGCTCACTGTCTCTTCCTGTTGCCATAATGCCCAAAGGGAGGAAAGTGGAGATTAGTTGAAATAAGAGTATGCCAATTTAATTGTTTTAAATAAACAGCTGTATTTCTAAGTAGCTTCAGGAGGGAGAGTGAGTCAATAACATCAAAACAAAACCTTTAAACTGAGTCCTCATAATAGGGTCACACCCAAACATTAACCTCTCGTTTCCTCTTATGCATTTAAACATTTTTTTGTTTTAGAACCTTAAAACCTGAGGCTATGGATTACACTTGGTGATAAGAGAAAATAAATATTTAATGCATCTAGACGTCATTCCTTTGTCCAGTATTTTACCGAATGTGCTAACACATTTACAATAAACAGGTCACTTTATAACTTCTCTGCCTCAACTTTGTTTGCAACTAACAGTAAGAGAAAATAAGGTCTGGTCGATTGGTTAGCAGCCTTCAGTTACACCCTCCAACTAATCTGATTGGTTCTGACAGCCTCCAGTCTCAACCTCGAATTTATCTGGTTGGTTGTTACTAATAATCTCCAATCTTATTGAAAGAAAGCTAACTTTCCTTGTGAAACACTAGGAAGCTGACACATGGGTTGGAATGCTGGCTAAAACTTAAAACATTGATGTATAATATGTATGACTCTAAGCTTGGATTTTCCTCTTGGAATCTGCCATGTGCCAAGGAAAATGGGGTAGAGAAGCCTACCATTGATCCCTGCCCTAAACAGACCTTCACTGTTTCCCTGCCCAACCCCCCCCCCACCCTCCCTGCACTACTTGCAGGGACATCAGCCACCAATCCATTAGTTGTCCCACAGTAAATGACAATGGAGTTGGGGCTTTGGGCTCTGGCCAATTCCTTCACATACCACTCCTGCGCTGCTGTTGCCAAAGAAGTGGGAAGAATATGGCCCTGGGAGGCACAAAACTGGCTGCCAGGAAAGGAATGGCTAACTTTCTGCCTCCCATATGATGCAAATAGTTAAAGTAGTGATCCAGGACTCCATTAAAGACTCCAAATTTAGGCACATCTTATTTCAATGGGCTTCTGGAATGCAGAAGATAGAAAAACAAGAAAAGCAATAAGACTGAGGCGATGCGCGATTACCTCGCGCCCGTTCAATGTAATGAAGGCAGCACACCAGCTTTGTGCTGCCTGCTCATTATAATGACTGCTGCGTACAGCCAGCACTAACCACGTTGTTCATTGGCTGCACGCATCGGCAGGGGGCCCAATATCGTTACTTGCTAGCACTACTTAATGCTAGCCTGCACCTCTTAAAGGGAAGGTGCATTGTGGCTGCTAAAGGTGCTGACATCATTCAGAATAGTGTTGTGCAACAAAGAACAATGGCTGACCATGGGAGAGAGCAGGCTCCAAGGTTTTCCAACGCTGCACTGGAGGTCTTGGTGGAGGAGAAAATAAGGAGAGAAGTCTTGTATCTGCAGGGGGGCAGGAGGCCCTCCAGACACATGTTGAGAAGGCAGTAGGAACAGGCAGCTGCGGAGCTAAATGCCAGTTTAGCCCCGAGGACCTGGATGCAATGTTCCTATTTAGCCCCACGGCTGTGCAGCTGTCTGAATCTCCCATGCAGGCCGATTGCCGGTTTCTCAATGGAAAAACCGCGCATGCATGGAAATTTGAATGGGCCGTAAGGGACTGCGCACATTAAAAATAACTACAGGGAACATTGCCTGGCAGCAGTGATGCAAGAAGTTTAATGACCTCACACGAGTGGTCAAGGTCAATGAATTCATTTTCAAATGCCAGATCCTACCAACTCCACCACTAGCCTCATCCACTACTCCATTCACCTCACCCCCATTACTCACCTACCAGCAATCTCTATCAATCAGGAATCATACCTAACATTCATATGCTTCACCTCACCCTCACACATGTAGCACTGTTGCAAGCCTCACACCCACATCTCACAGCTTGCACTCACTGCCAGCTATTCAACCATGATGGCCACATCACCCAAACATATTGCACAACACTCACTGACACACTTCCCTCTCTCTTGCAGGAGAAGGTGGTGCACAACCGGAGGCAGCAGGAACTAACCGCCTGCATGTTCTAACCTCCGTGGAGGAGATGGTGCTGAGCCATTGCTGAGGCTGTGGCCAGCGGCGGGGCTAAATCCAGTGGATACCAATGTTTAAAGGGGCTCGCAATCTGTCCTCCAACGGATTATTAGAATTTCAGCAGCACTGCCCCGGGGGATGACAGCATTCGTGATCCCACCCCTGCCACTCCGCCAGTGCTCGTGCTGTTACCTGTCAGTCAGCCAGCCCAGACTGCAGCCGCCACTCATGCCGAGGTGGTGCAGTCTGAAGCCGGGCCTTCTGGGCCCAGAGCTGCTCAAGGTCGTCCTCCAAGGCCATCTGTAGTCTCCATCATTGAAAGTCAGCAGCCTTCCACCAGCCATACTGCAGCCACTGGGGTAGCACTGTGTAGGAGCACCAGGACAGGCACAGGCACTAAGGGAATGCACAAGGCTGATTAGTTTTATTTTGTATGCAATATGGCATGATTTAATTTATAAATTTGATTTGGAATGTGTCTTTTGTGTTGGCTTTTATTTTTGTGTTGCAGCCAAGGGGACGATGTGATGGTCAATGGCAGAGGGAAGGTAAGGAGTGTGGGACTAATGGGGAATTGGGGTTAAGGTACTGGTATCATACTTGAATTAGTTCTTCACATACAGCCCGAGCAGAAAGGGACTGTCTAGATTGCAGCCTCCCTTCCTCTTCCTCCTCTTCCACATCCTCCTCTTTCTCATCCTTTCTCATTGTTGCTAATACCTCCAGCACCAGCCAGCTGCGTAAATGTTCATAGCCACGGTCACCTTCACAGCCACTGGCAATATGGTCCTTGCCCTGCTCTAAGGTTGGAGTTGTGGCTGCAGTAGTTGGCAGATTTCAGTGGGGACCTCCTTACTGAAGCACAGATGTCTCAAACATTGGTCGCCACTGAGATTCAGATAGGAGAGTTGCCCCCATTAACATCTTGTGTGATATTGCCTCCTGCTGAGAGTGCTTCTCCCCCTCCGCCTCCCTCTCCTCCCTCTTCTAGCAGCATGTCCTGCTCTGCATGGCCTCTGCTCATTCTCCCAGTCATGCTTGATTCCAAGAGGGAGGCCTTCTAGTGCACCCATGTGTGGGAGCAACTGGTTTGTGCAGAAGCCTTGAAGTCAGCAAAAAGTAGTTCAACACCTGCCACACCACTCCTTGTAGACATTTGAAACTTGAAACAATTATGGAAGGCACCAAAAACATGTAGAATTGTAGCAATAGCCAGAAAAAAATCAACCAGTAAGTAGTTGATGGTCCCTTTAAATAGCGCTGGTGTGGGGGTCCTTGATGCTACTTAATGAGTGTTCAGCTATGCAAGTGTCGGCTGGAGTGTGGAGCTCCAAAATAGCAGGGCTGGCATCAAATTAGTGTTGTACGATGGATGTTAAATGCGCGTGCACGCTAACCCCTTTACCAAGATGGCATCTGGCATGCTTCACGTCAGAAACAGCAGACACCATTTTGGAACCATAAGGGCACTCGTAGCGCCCAAAAAACATGCGCTACTGAGCTCAATATCGCCCGCCGTGTGTCTATAGTGTAC
Source organism: Squalus acanthias (assembly GCA_030390025.1). Taxonomy (NCBI): domain Eukaryota; kingdom Metazoa; phylum Chordata; class Chondrichthyes; order Squaliformes; family Squalidae; genus Squalus; species Squalus acanthias. The sequence goes on from CM059432.1 coordinate 84,947,535, forward strand.
ATTGAGAAAACTGTCTGGGGGTGATTTTCCCTGGATTCCTTAGGCAGTAAAGAGCCTCACAGGTGGCCAAGATGGAATCTTGAACTGCAACGCCGGTTTAGCACAAGATGCCATCTTGGTAAAGGAGTTGAAGCGTGCTCTAGGAACGGCAGCCCCGAGGATCGTTAAGGCTCTGATTGACAATTAAATTGCCTGGTAGCGATCATCAAAGAGGCTGCACGCCATTTTGCTGCCTAGTGCTGCAATTAACGACCTCTCGTAACAGTGACCAGCTGAATATGAGCAAACAAATTGTTGCTGAGGATTTCTAGCGCTACTTATAGCCATGCTCAGCTTTCATTGTTCTCTTGCTGCTGGAGATTGACTGGCTAGACTGCGTTTTGAAGAGGAGTTTTCAGGATACTTTCTGGGACAAGTTGTCAGGACTTCACCAACACTCTCAACATTTTTCCCAGAAATTCTTTGAGGAATTCACCTTGAGTGAGTGCTGTGCTACTCTACCTTATTGGAGACCTTATAGGAATCACCAGGAGAAAGGGAGTGGTTAATCATGGGGATTTTGCTAGGGGTCCCCCTTGATCTGGAGGCAGAGCAGCACCAGCTTCTGCAGGAGAGGGGGACAGGACAGCTCTCAGCAGAAGGCCCTATCCACCCAGGCTCTTCAGAGAGCACTACTCCTACATTCACATGACCCAAGACCAGTGCATGTGCTTTCCCAAGGAGATCTGTGGCCTCGTGGAAGGAAGACTCAGCCCTCTCAGCACAGCCAGGACTGCATTGCCTGTGGCGGTCAAGGTCACAGTAGCACTTAAATTTTATGCTACTGGAATTTTCCAGGCTGCCACAGGTGATATCAGTCAGATATCACAATCCACTGTGCACTTCTGCATAAGGGAGGTTGCTGAAGCTCTATACGCATTGAGGAATGACAATATATCATTCCCTATTGCCAGAGAAGACCAGAGGCAGAGAGGTCGAGGTTTTGACAGGATTGCGGGATTCCCCGTAGTCCAGGGAGCCATTGACTGCACACATGTGGCCATGCGAGCCCCTCATTTAAACACTGAGGTGTTCAGGAACAGGAAGGGATTCCATTCCCTCAATGTGCAGATCGTGTGCAACCACCAGCAGCGCATCATGCAGGTGAATGCCTGCTATCCAGGATACGTTTATAATGAGACAGTCATCCATCCCACAGATCTTTGAGCCCCAGCGCAATGTGCATGACTGGCTACTAGGTGACGAGGGATACCCTCTGATACCATGGCTCATGACTCCCCTGAGAAAGCCCCAGACACCAGCTGAGCACGGATACAATGAGAGCCACTCTGCCACCAGGAATATTATTGAGCAGACCACTGCTTCCTCAAGCAGAGGTTTAGATGCCTTGACCAGTCAGGAGGTGCCCTGCAGTACTCGGCCGAGAAGGTCTCCAGATTCATGGTGACTTGCTGCATGCTCTACAATCTGGTGATCATAGAGACCAGCTGTTACCACCAGCAATTGTGCCAGAAGGTCAAGCTCAGGAGCTGGAGGAGGAGAAAAACGATGAGGGGGACCAGGGGGATCACCAGAGGGTTCCAGGTAGACGGCCCTCACTTGGGAGGGGCACTTGCCACCATCTTATTGAAGACGGTTTTTGAGAAACTTCCTCCACCATCAGACTTCGGAGCACTGTTGCCACATGCCTTACCTTCCATGACTGAGGATCCATCAAGGAGTCCACCATCTGCACTCAATCCTTTCAATCACTTCCTCATGAACAACACAATAAAAAGGACCACTGTAATGGAAGCTGTTTGAGCTTCCATTGCAGAACTTTGTTGTTCCATGCATGCTGTTTGGCGTTGAATGGAAGCTGCAATGATTGCAGTACAAGCTGCGACATCAGTCATCAGACACAGCATGATGTCGGGCTCCACAGGTCGTTGGATGGAATTAGCCAGCCTCTCTATGCTGGAGAAGATGGGTTCCAGGGTCTGCATTAACCCACGGGCCAAGCTGAAGGTGAACTCCTCCATTCCATTAGCTACGATCTGTAAGCTTTCAGGCAGGCTGTCCATTGCACCAAGCATTTGGTTTGTCAAATCCATCAGCCTTCTTCTGAAGCTTGGCCCAGTGAGGTCCTCATCTGACTCCTCTGCAGTAGAACTAGTTTGTGTCTTTGCTCCCTGGCAAGGTGGCACTTGTGTACCTTCCACCTGGCGTGGCTGCTGCCCACTAGTGCCCGCTATGTCCCAATGTGTTCTACACTCCCCCCTAAGTCACATGTGATGTGATGCTTGTCTTTGAGCTCGTGCCTGCAACAGTGGTAGCGATTAAGGCAGAGCCATCTTCCTCGCTCTCCTCCTTCTCCTCCTTTTCCTCTGGGGGGTGAGGGGGATCTTGATCCTGGGAGCCTACAATGATAAGGTTTAGAAGGGTTAGGGTGCAGCGCATGTGGCCACTGTAGGAGGATGTGTGTGATGATGGAACTTGTGAGTGAAGATAGGTTTGGGGGATTAGGGATCAGGAATAATTATGGATATGTAATGAAGCTGGAGTGGCCACATACACCTAGGTGATCTGCCCCCTGCTCTGCCTGTGGCCACAGTGTCTGCCACTCCCTCCCGATCACCACCAGCACTGCCTCCTCAAGGGAGTGATCTCATGGAGTCGTGCTTCCCCTCACCCGGTCAGGTCCTGCTGGCGACTGTTATGTATTATCTTGTCCTGGAAGAGAAAGAGTGGTAATTATAACTTGAGTGTATTTTCAGGAAAGATTGTGTATGTGTGTGTGTGATGCCTCACATGGTTGAAGAGCTGTGAGCTGTGTCTGAGGTGTGAGTTGTGCCTGTGAAGGATGCAATAGTGTGGGTTGTGTGAATGTCAGTGCATAGTTAGATGGTGGATGCAGTGTGTTGAGATTGTGGTGCTAGTGGTGGTGCAGTTATTGAGCAGCGTGTTTGTGAGATGGATATCTTGCCTTGACCACTCATGTCAAGTCGTTCAATTTCTTGTGGCACTGGAGCCATGTCTTGGGGCAGGGCTGCTGGCTGTTGCCTCCTGGGTGATCTCTCCCACATCCGCCACATTAGCTGCCTCTGGCCTTCTTCCTCTGCCCCCCCCCCCCCCCTAGCGGGTACAGGCCATCCCTCCTCTTCTGGTCCTCCTCCACCAGAACCTCCAGTGCTGCATCCGAGAACCAGTGTGCCTTCTCCCTCGGTCCCTGAGCCATCCTCAAGTGTTGCGTTATATGTCAGCCAGCACACTGCATACCTTCAGTGGAAGTGGGTGCACGGAGGCCACGAAAATTGCTTCTAATTAACGATTGAGTGCTAAACCTGCAGATGTCTGTATTAGTGCCTCCAGGCATGTTTAATTCATGGTAATCACCAATTAGCCCCAAAATTGTGGGCTAAAACCAGACTTTCAAACAGACGTGTCTTAGTAGCACTTAGCGCCTGTTTTTCACCCTTTCACCAAAATAACCCCCTCAATGTTTTTACAGTTGAACCAGTAAGCGTTCCATTAGTGCTGAGCCATTAGTCAATTTTCTTCTTTCTCATTGATTAAGAATTTAAATCACTGTAGCCAGAAATTACACTGCATGATATTATTGTACAGTATTATTGCATTTGTATCAACATCCTATGTCCATTATTTTAACAGAAATGCAATTCATTTAAAATGTTCAAATAACTGACTGAGGAATTTGATACGAATCAAGCAATTGTACAAGTATGTCCCACAACATCATTTTCAGACGTGCTTTTCTCTTTTTTAATTGGTTATTTTCCCCTTTGGTTGTGCCTTTATTATTCACCAATCTTGCTACGCAAAATCTTTCTCTCCAATCACATTCCACTCAAAAACATTCTACATGATCACTGTTACAGTGATGCTTTTAAAACACAGTTTCTGTGTCAATGGCTGTACCAGAGTCCCCTTGAGTCTTAAAAACAGGAAATGTACATTTTAGGTTGTGTAACTCAGTTACCTTATATGGCAGAAATACTGGAACAAGAATTTACATAGGATGCCCAGCACATTTCTTATTAGTCTGAAAGGTGGAAAATATCAAATGGGAGACCCACTTCATCTAGGCAAAAACTACTGCTTGAATTTATTAGCAATTAGATGATTTATAGATGTAAAGATACAGGGACAAAGGCCCTGAAATTCTGTGGGGCTGCTACCGCTCTTCTGCCATAACACCAGCGGAAGACCAGCAGAACCCTAAGGGAATTATGAAAAATACCCATTTCTGCTGTTTCCCACTGATATCCTACCAGAGTTGCAGAGGGAGAGTAGTAGAACTCCATCAAATTGTAGGGCAAGCTACTTCACAATAGAAGTAGTAATTCATAATATACAACCAAATGGCTGCTTAAATTGTTCGCTCAACCTCCAGAAAACTCTTGCAATGACCCATTCTCTTGTTGTAAAGAGAAATAGCAGTTACCTTGAAAAATTAAATGACAATATCATGGAGATGTTCTCATTGAATGACTGTCGGGACTGTATCACCAGCCCATTCTCACAGGTAGCCACCAGATATTATCAACATGGAACAACAACAATCCATTCTACACAATCTCATTGTAACATATAAAATTGGTCTAAGCACATCCAGCAAAAAAACCTCATGAGTTTCCTTGGTAGTTTCTCACCCAACCCATTGTATACCCCTAGAAATAAAATCACATAACAAATAAAAAATTCACCCAAAAGAATCGCAGACGTACAGATAAATGTTGTTTCAATAACTTTCCCTTCTCTTCCACAAACAACACAATGCAAGCTGCCAGACCGTTAAACATCCTGGGCTGATTGGGCTCTGGATAAATTCCCCCTCCCCGCCAACTCAACCACCTGATGTTTCATGTACAGAGGTCCTAATGTAAGCAGGCAAACAAACAAACATGCATAGGACCCCATCTCCAACGTGAAAGACTGCAGAATTACTTTCTTTACTGCCTGGGCATTAAGCATCCCCTGTACGCAGTGCAGAGAGAAGATCAGGTGGGGAGGATTGCATACCATGAACAGAGCCTGCCTGATTTTCCTTGCTTTTAATTTAATGGAAGGAAGATCAGACAGGCTTCATCGTGGGCATGCAATCCTCCCCCACCCGATTTTCCTCTCGACACTCCACCCGGGTGATGCAGTAAAGATGAAAATCTAATCCTACGGTTTCCAAGGACACAAGTCGGCACAGTGTAACCCCTGCATTACACGCTAAGTAATCAGCAGAGATTAGCAAGTCTGGGATGAGAAGTCCCAGCAGAGGCACAACCTGCACGAAAGGAAAGATCTGGACATGTGAGTAGTTTACTTACTTCAGCCATTTAACTTGCAGTTGCTGATATCAGTTGTCAGTGTGTCAGTCCAAGGCTCAGTTCAATCTTTCACTAAAACCCCTAATGGCCTTGATCAGTGTGTGTGCCTCAGCTGATACTGATACTGACAGAAAAAGCAACAGAAGGAATGGGAGCTTACCCTCAACATTGTCCCCACAGGGATAAATAACAAGAGAGAAAAACAATACCAAGAGAAATAAATATATTAAAAGAGAAAAGAGAGAATGACAGAAAAACTGAGGGAAAGAAGTACTAAGGAGAAGAGAAAAATAAATAAGAGTAGTAAGATAATTAAATACTTTAAAAAAGACTGAAAAATAACTATTATAAAATAGAAATAAATATTGAAAAATAAATAGACATATATAATTATTGAGAAACAGAAAGAATTTCAATCTAGATTGAGAAACAGAGAGGCAGTATAAAACAAAGAGAAAATCAGGAGAGAAGGCGGCTAGAGCTATTTTTTTTTAAATAAACCCATCAGTACTAATATGCATAGCTGGATGGATCCAAGGCACTATTGGAAGTTTTTAGTGAGGCCTGCTTCAGAATCACTAATAACACCACCAACAACCCAATATCCAAATGTACTGGAGTTTGTCTCTGTTGCATGAATCCCAATTTCACTTACTTCAATAATGGGGAATAGGATAAAAAGAGAAACAGATGATGCCGGAGGAGGGAATGGGGAGAAATATCCCTTTTGAGGGGAGGGTGTAAGGGGGCTAAGGGAGAGGGAGGTAAAACGATTTGGCAATGCAGAACAGATTGAGAGACACTATTCAAGAGAGAGAGCGGAGAGATTTTGCTGGATGGGGGTTGGGAGAGACAAGAGAACAGAAAAGATGTTTTCTTGGACAGAGAAAGAGATTATGGGGGAAACTTTGGGTTTTGCGCAAATCCCGTAGTGCCCGGGCGTGGCGCCGCTAACGCCTCCCATGAAATTCAACGACCCGCTTGTGCCCAGGCCGCAAACTTCCCTTGCGCCCCCTGACCTACCGCCGGACAATATGTCTGACAGGATCAGGGGGCGTTTTTTGCAGCGGTGGCGGCGCCGCTACTTAAAGGGCAGGTGTCGGGCGACTATTTTTATTTTGGCCGACTGCCAGCACCTGCCCCCTTTTTTATGCAGGGTGCTGGCACTCCTCTTGAGTGCCGGGCTGCTTTCACGGCTCCCCGCTCCTCGGTGGTCCAGCAGGGCCCCCGTGCGCGCAGCGCTAGGCCCCTCCCCTTTAATCGGGGAGGAGGCCTGCAATGACGCGGCGCTACGTGCAGCTGCGCGTGTAGCAGTTGCACGTAAAGCTGCGAACTTCAGTAGTAGTGCCCCAAGAAGGAGGGGGAGCACTTCCAGTAGGGCCCCACCTCCTGCTTGGGACGCAACTACTGAATTTATGGTGGAGGGGCACTAACTTTTTCGGGGCGCTAAAATTAGCACCCTGGCAACATTAGCGCCCCCAAAAGGGGCGCCATCCAATTTTTCCCCCCGTGAATAAAACAGGCTCAAAGCATACCAATTTAGCAATGGGACAGCATGAGCACAATCTGTGCAAGCATCTGGCCCATTTTTGGGTGTCCCGGTAAGATGCCTAAAACAGGCATTAGGCCCCTAGAATATGTAAATTAGAGGCTTATCACTTGTTAAAGGACCCCTTTTCCCAGCTCCACAGCAATCTCGAAGACCATTGCCAGTCCCCACTTGGCCCTCTCCTGATCGCCTCCCCCTTTCTCCCGATCAGCCTGGGGACACGCAGTAGGCATCTGCAGCTCGTCAATCAAATTTAAATGAGGCCCAAGGCCCAATTTTGATCGGGCCTCAGGTATTGCACCAGCCACGTGATGTTCATGTCTGGCATGATATTGGAGAGCTGGATTTGTTATATCTGCTTGTTTTTTTTCTCCCACTGAGATGAAGTCCTTCAATGGACATGAGTTCCAAAATGAAACAAAAGCCTAAAATAAATAGTTACGTATTTCTTTTCACTAGCTCTAATTATACTCAATATGGAATGTTTTGTACCTTTAAAAATGGTACCATGCTGACAGAAAGACACATATTATGGAGATAAAGGAAAATACTGCAGATGCTAAAAATCTGAAACAAAAACAGAGAATACTGGAAACACTCAGCAGATAGAGAGAGCAAAAGTCAACGGTTCGGGTATGGATTCTGATTTTTCCACTTCCCCCTTTCCCTTGTTCTGTTCCTTTATTAAATGCTGTTCTTCTGTAATATTTTACAGTTCTGAGGAAGGGCCTATCCCCAAAACATCGACTTTTGTTCTCTCCTGACCTGCTAACTGTTTCCAGCATTTTCTGTTCTTTTACACATATTATTGGAATAGTTTCAGGATCATGGGTGAGAATCACAATACAACATTCTATGGCTACCAAATTTGGAGTCAGTTACATGAATAGGTGAACATGTGACACCAAATTCAAGCACGGTAGCAACCCTTCTCCCATTGTAATTAACACAAGGAGCGTGAAATTGGTCCTTGCCTGTAGCTAGGGTTGTCAACCCTTCAGAATTGTCCTACATTCACCAGGGTTTAAAGATTAATTTCCTAGACACTGCTGCGAACAACGCAGGAGAAAAAAACATCATAGGTGAATTTAAAAATTGTGTGGTCTTCTCATCTTACATAGATTTACATCTAATTTTACAGCATAGAAACAGGCCATTCGACCCAACAGATCTATGCTGGTGTTTATGCTCCACAGCAGCTGCCTCTCACCTTACTTTATCTCACCCTATCAACATATCCTTCTATTCCTTTCTCGATTATGCTCACACTAGGACAGGATACTGCAGTGATCAATGCTCATGGAATATTTCACCCAGCAGGAGTCAACTCCTTCAGAAGGGGCAAAATTTGGCACATATATTTTTTTCCTCATTTAAGTGTTTGGATACAATGTAAGTTCTAGGTCTGCATATAAGGATATCAGGAAATGTGAAACCCTGTGTACAGATTCCAAAGCTATTGGCCCAAAAATTCGGCCGAATACGGGAGAGTACCCGCTGCGTACTTACCCGTATTCGTTCCCGAAGTGTCGGTTTCCTGCATGCACGGGAAACCGGCACTTCCGGTATGGCGAAGGGGGCGGTTCCTAAGTGAACCGCGTGCGCACTAGAGGCTGCGCGCACGCAGCACACTTAGGTTTTTTTTCAGGTTTCAACGCGAGGGTAAGTATGGAAGATTCTACACAAGTAAAAAGGAGGCTGTAAGACCCCTTTTGAACAAGGTAAGTAGTTAATTAAGTATAATTTAAAAAATTTTCAACAGGTTTATCTTTTTTAGAGACTTTAAAGAAAGGTAAGTTTATTTTTATAACTTTTAAAAAGAATTAAAAAAATTTCAAAAATTTAAATTTTTGTTTGAAGTGGTTAATTTATTTAACTATAGTTATTTTATTAATGTGATGTTTTTTTAAAAATTTATTTGAGGTTTAGCTGTTCTTTTGGGGCCGATCTGTATTCATAGATTTGACAGGTCTTCCTGTCAAATCTATGAATGAAAGATGGTCTGCTGCCATTGGCTCTCCATGGCACACGTGATCCCAGAGGTCGCATCGCACTAACTGCGCCCCTGGGACACGCACACACTGCATGCCGGCACTAGGGAGAGGCCCAGGACCCGAAGTTCCTGTGGGCCCGAAACACAACGGCAGGCGCGGTAGGTAAGAGCGCGCACGATCCTTACCCCCGCGGCAAGCCGGCCACCCGAATTTCTAGGCCATTGTGTTTAGTAACTTATTTATTGATTGCCAAGTCAAAATCTTCCCCATAGCCTCCCAAGTGGAGCAACTTTCTTGGTGCAGTTTCTGAGTCTGGCTACTGGAACATTTGGATCATTACTTTCATTGGAGCAACAGGGGGTAAGTTACTTTCCAGCAGCTTTGCACTGGAAACTACACAAAGATGACAGTTCTGATGAGACCAACCACTGAAGTGATCATTTTTAAAATTTTGAATGGAGGAAATTCTGCACACATTAATATGATTATTCAATGGCATACATTGCAATTTACAACAACCCTTCAGTAGATTTTACTTTAATTTTCTTTGAATACTTTTGGTTATTAATTATAAGAGTATTGGAAGTAAGAAAAAAAGGCTGTTTGACTGGGTGGGGCAGGTTTGGAGCTTCGATGTCATGCAATGAAATCTCCAGGAATACGTCCAACCAGAGCTGGCAGCCCTACCAGTGTTAAAAACCAGGCTCATGGTGAATCGGCAGCCTGTTTTCCACCACACCCAATTTCCTTTACCATTGAATTTGATTCACTATGAGCCTGATTCACGCTACTGGTGAAGACCAATTTCAACCCCAAGGTGTTTTCTTCAAGCAGTTTGCTGAGAAACAGCAAAATGCACCCACCAGGGATTGAGTAAGTTTACACATCAGTCAAGATGACATACTCGGTCACCTCAACAACAAATTGTATTTATATAACGCCTTTAACGTAGTAGAATGTCCCAAGACACTTCACAGGAGCGTTGTAAAACATAATTTGACACCAAGCCATTTAAGGAGATATTAGGACGATGACCAAAAGCTTGGTCAAAGAGGTAGGTTTTAAGGAGCATCTGAAAGGAGGAAAGAGAGGTAGTGAGGCAGAGAGTTTTAGGGAGGGAATTCCAGAGCTTAGGGCCTCGGCAGCTGAAGGCACGGCCACCAATGGTGGAACGATTAAAATCGGGGATGCTCAACAGGCCAAAATTAGAGGAGCGCAGACATCTCGGGGTGTTGTGGGGCTGGAGGAGATTACAGAGATAGGGAGGGGGCGAGGCCCTGGAGGGATTTGAAAACAAGGATTTTAAAGATTCTAGATTCATCAGCCTGCTACCACTGGAAAACAATAAAGCCCTGGTCAAAATAATTTTATTCATGCTTTAGATTCTTCCTGACTGGAACAGTAGTTACTCGGGGTTACCTATCAGTTATGTAACAAATAAGGAAATCCCAGAAAGAGAAAAGAAAAATCAAATGAACAATTCTCTCAGCTTTACTGCTGAAACCTCTTCCTCAGTGATGAAGAGTTAACAGGTTTTTTTTAAATTTTACTTGTTATTTTAAATGTGCGATATATTTTTACTTACACTAAAGTCTTTAAAGTACTTAGGATCCTTCCAATTTTCTCCTAATTTAACTATATTTATTTTTCTTTTGCTCTTCATTCCATTGGATTTTACTGATTTGTTAGGCAAGGGTCTTTTTCTACATAACACAATAAACAAATCACTGGGTGGCTAATCTGTTTAGTTTGCTTAAAATTGTATTGAATTTGACAGGTGGATCACAGGAAGAGATAGTCTGCGGAACCCATGTTATAAAACAATTTACCCTTTTCAATTAATGATAGAGGATGCTCAGAAAGAATTAGTCAGATTAGAAATGTTCTTTAAATATTAGGATCCATTTTTCACACAGTACTTAACATCCTGAACCAGTAACTAAACAACACTCACCTAATAGTCATTCTCCAGTCAGCTTAGGTTATACTGTGGTCTTAAAGATCTAATGAAGAGCGAGTCTGCTTGTGACCAGCAGTAAACAGATATGCTTGTTAGATGTTCAAGCATTCTTCGTTTGCAGAAGGTGGGTCTACTTAATACTGGTGGGAGGTGCTAGAATGTGTTTACACATTGGGCCCTGCCTACTTGCTGTCCCAATAATATTAAGTCATCGTGTCAAATGAAATTATTTTGATATTAGAAATGTAACCTTTCTGCATTAAAAACTGACCAAAGCAAAAAAAATATTAAAATGAGCATGTGAAGAATGCAAAATACTTCTAAAGTTCAGTGTTTTTACATAATTGAAGTTATAATAAATGTTTACACCCAAAGCATTAAGCATTCTTTCTCTTTCCAATGCTTTTTTATAAAAAGAAAAATAAAGCTACACGATTCATAACTGATAAAGGCAAAAAGTCATTTGAAATGGGGACAAAATAGGGAGCCATCACTGGAGAAGGACCTTCAACATGTAGATGGAGAAGACACTGATGACAGAGGATCGTGAGGAAGAAGAAAGGCTCCAAAAATTGCCTGCAGCCAGAACTCTTCAGTAGCAGCTTATTGGAGTGCACTTGAGCTGAACAATCCCCACTCCCCTGCAGTAACAGTCAAGTCCAACATCTCTCCCAGTCCTTCCACCCTCAAATAAATTGCATCTGACCAGTATTGATATTCATGGCAACTAACATTGCAGGGTCACCAGTTATTATAGGAATGCTCTCTACATACAAAAATTTCAAAAAAAATTATCATTTTCATACCACTCTGGATGCCACAGTTATGCAACATATAACAATGATCTAGAAAATCGTGGTTGGGTTGTATTGTAGGACCCTCCCAGATCTGCCTAGACATCTGAAATGTTGATTCAAGATGCTTATCGTTTGTTCAGTGATGACCCCGGTGTCTGCCTAGCCTCATTGTATATGTGCTCTGCTGCTGTTTGTGGCTGTCTGTTCATGGTGTCATAAGCCAGGCTCAAAAGGATAGCCATGTTCTCCGAGGAACCAAACTTGCATGCTTCATTGTAGCTCAAATAATCCTGGCACAGTGCCTTAAAATGAAGACATCATGACTACTACCTAGATAGAAGAAAGAAAAACTTCCCTTTATATAGCACCTTATCACACCCTCAGAATGTCCTAAAGCATTTTGTAACCAATGGATTACTTGTGAAGTCCAGACACGCTGGGCTGGATTTTCCCGGGTTCCACCCACATGCTGCAGGGAACCTGGGAGATGGCGGAAAACCCGGAAGTTTGGGTTTCCCGGTACGCTGTGGAGCCCCAGGATCCCCGGCCTCCTGCACTTAAAACCTGCAAAGCAGGTTAAAGTAGAGGCCTCAGGCCTCATTATCATATGTAAATTGCCAACCTGTCTCCTGGCAGCGGGTTGGCTGCCCGCCTCCCCATTTGTGGTACAGCTGGGTACCACAAACAGCAAATCAGAGGAATGACCACTTGAATTCAGATATTGTTTGATGGAAGAATTTTGAATAACTCACAGGAGTACTCCCTTCTTTTCTTCAAACAGTGCATTAGGATTTTTTATGTGAACCTTAACAGGCATATGGGGTCTCAGCTTAAGGTCTGATCTGAACGTCAGCACCTCTAACACTGTGGCACTCAATACTGCTACTGCTACTGAAGTAACAGCCTACATGCTCTAGTCCTGCAGTGAGGCATGAACCCAAAAAGGAATTGCAACGTAGGAGCATCGTAGAGCCACAAGAATGCCATCAATGATGCCCTGGACTTTGGGGATTCTTCCAAGTGAAAAAAAAATATTGCCGCTGCAGGTTGCCACGGGTGAACTGCAGATTGATTGATGTTGCTGATATCCCCTGCAGCTGCTAAGAATGAGCCAGAGGACATATAAGTTTAGAACTGCAACGTGACAATGCCTTCCTTGTTGTGGAGGCTGGCTACAGGTCAGTGTTTAGGAGATGTCACTGCCTTTCAGGGGAAGATAATTTTTTCAGTGAGTGTTCCTCAAACATGAGGTTTGCCTGTAAATACGGCTCTGTGGATAATAGTAGGCATGGTCAGCCCAGTCAGCTATCGTTTCACTTCTCTCTTTTCTCCCTCTTCAATTTCCTTCTCCAAATAGCACTGAAATAATTGGATTCCCACTGAAGTGCCCTTGTTGTAAATTGTAGTTACAGCAGCTGAAAATATGTCAGCTTAGATTCTTGTCCCAAGACCTTCAAAACTAACGTGGCAAAAGAAAAGCTGGCCAAATAACCAGTTACCAAAAATTAGACTGAAACAGCAATTTCAGTGTTCAGTAATTCAAAGCACCATTGTCTCTTTAGCTGCTGTCTTTCCATCAACACAGAGTGGCTTCCCTCCAATGCCCAGTTTATGTGAACAAAAATGAGAAGTCGCACAACACCAGGTTATAGTCCAACAGTTTTATTTGAAATCACGAGTTTATGTGAGTGAGACAAGCATACAGTAAATTCCCACTGGGATTCACAGGAAGTTACATGTAACTTTAATATCATAACGAAGCTCTCATCTGTTTTCTTGTTCACCATAGAATCACAGAATCTTACAACACAGAAGGAGGCCAGTTGGCCCATCGTACCTGTGCCGGCTCTTTGAACGAGCTATCTAATTAATCCCAATCCCCTGCTCTTTCCCCATAGCCCTGCAATTTTTTTCCCTTTAAGTATTTATCCCAATTCCCCTTTGAAAGTTACTATTAAATCTGCAGCCACCACGTTTTCAGGCAGCGCATTCCAGATCATCATAACTCGGTGCGTAAAACAATTTCTCCTTATCTCATCTCTGGCTCTTTTGGCAATTACCTTCAATCTGTGACCTCTGGTTAGCGAACCTTCTGCCAGTGGAAACACTTTCTCCTTATTTTCTCTACCAAAATATTTCAAGATTTTGAATGCCTCTATTAAATCTTCTCTTAACCAGCTTCTCTAGTCTTGCCACATAACTGAAGCCATTCATCTCTGGTACTATTCTAGTGAATCTCCCTGCACCCTCTCTAAGGCCTTGACATCCTTCCTAAAGTGTGAAGCCCAGAATTGGACACAATACTCCAGTTGAGATGGAACCAATGATGTATAAAGGTTTAGCATAACTTCCTTGCTTTTGTACACTATGGCCCCGATATTAATCTGAAGGCAGCTTCTGAAAGGGGGGTGGGTTTGAATTGCATGGGCAAAACTCAGAAGTCAACTCAGTGGGTCAGAATCTGTGATCACAACAGAATTAAAGCAAATAATGCGGACTTCCGGGCTTTACGTCTCCAAGTTGTGCAGCGGGAATGATGCGCACCCGCATGATACGATCTCAGTTGCATTTAAAGGGACAATGCACAGATGCAAATTGGTGGTGTTCATGATGGATGGTGCACACAGAGCAAGGGCAGCATCCAGATTCAATGATGCATCACTGGAATTACTGCTGGGTTGTAGTCAGGAGCAAGAGGGACATACTTTTCCCCAACAATGGGAGGAAGAAACCTGCAGCTCTCACCAAGAAGGCGTGGTTGGAGGTAGCTGAGGAGGTGAGCAGCAGGAGCGTTGTACCCAGGTCTTGGATGCAATGTAGGTGGTGGTTTAATGACCTAACCAGGTCAGGAAAAGTGAGTGGATTTGCTGATTCAACTACATCCTGTGGTTTAAGCCCCCTCCCCCTTTCAGTCTGTCTTGCCAAGCATTCTCCATCATATCACTCCTCAGGCCCTCTCAACTTTCAACAGCACCCAGCCATCATTTTTTATGCACTTCATCACAGTACCCTAATCCTTATGCAATGTGATCCATTTGTCTCATAGTCACCCGCTACGAAACACAACAATAAGAATGAAACCGGACAGACCACCCAGCATCGACCTCGGCACCGGCTATAGACACGGCAACGGCACACCCAGCCCAGTCGACCCTGCGAAGTCCTCCTCACCAACATCTGGAGACTTGTGCCAAAATTGGGAGAACTGTCCCACAGACTAGTCAAGCAACAGCCTGACATAGTCATACTCACAGAATCATACCTTTCAGCCAATGTCCCAAACTCCTCCATCACCATCCCTGGGTATGTCCTGTCCCACCTGCAGAACAGATCCACCAGGGGTGGTGGCACAGTGGTATACAGTCGGGAAGGATTGGCCCGGGGAGTCCTCAACATTGACTCCGGACCCCATGAAGTCTCATGGCTTCAGGTCAAGCTTGGGCAAGGAAACCTCCTGCTGATTACTACCGACCGCCCACCCTCAGCTGATGAATCAGTACTCCCCCATGTTGAACACCACTTGGAAGAAGCACTGAGAGTAGCAAGGGCACAGAATGTACTCTGGGTGGGGGACTTCAATGTGCATTACAAAGAGTGGCCCAGAAGCACCATTACTGACCGAGCTGGCCGAGTCCTGAAGGACATAACTGCCACTCTGAGCCTGCGACAGGTGGTGAGAGAACCAACACGAGGGAAAAACTTACTTGACCTCGTCCTCACCAATCTACCTGTGGCAGATGCATCTGTCCATGACAGCATTGGTAGCAGTGACCACCGCACAGTCATTGTGGAGATGAAGTCCCATCTTCACACTGAGGACACCCTCCATCGTGTTGTGTGGCACTACCACCTAAATGTGATAGATTCAGAACAGATCTAGCAGCTCAAAACTGGGCATCCATGAGGCACTGTGGGCCATCAGCAGCAGCATTGTATTCCACCATAATCTGTCACCTCATAGCCCGGCATATCCCTCACTCTCCCATTACCATCAAGTCAGTGGACCAACCCTGGTTCAATAAGGAGTGTAGAAGAGTATGCCAAGAGTAGCACCAGGCATACCTAAAAATGAGGTGCCAACCTGGGGAAGCTACAACACAGGACTACATGCATGCTAAAAAGTGGAAGCAGCATGCTATAGACAGGGCTAAGCAATCCCACAATCAACAGATCAGGTCAAAGTACTGCAGTCCTGCCACATCCAGTCGTGAATGGTGGTGGACCATTAAACAACTAACGGGAGGAGGCTCCATGAATATCCCCATCCTCAATGATGGTGGAGCCCAGCACGTGAGTGCAAATGACAAGGCTGAAGTATTTGCAACCATCTTCAGCCAGAACTGCCGAGTGGATGATCCATATCAGCCTACTCCTGAGGTCCCCACCATCACAGAAGCCAGTCTTCAGCCAGTTCTATGCACTCCACGTGATATCAAGAAATGGCTGATCGCTCTGGATACAGCAAAGGCTATGGGCCCTGACAAAATCCCGGCTATCGCACTGAAGACTTGTGCTCCAGAACGAGCCGCACCTCTAGCCAAGCTGTTCCAATACATCTATCCGACAATGTGGAAAACTGCCCAGGTATGCCCTGTCCACAAAAAGCAGGACAAATCCAATCCGGCCAATTACCACCCCATCAGTCTACTCTCAATCATCAGCAAAGTGATGGAAGGTGTCATCAACAGTGCTATCAAGCGGCACTTACTCACCAATAACCTGCTCACTAATGCCCAGTTCAGGTTCCTCCAAGACCACTCAGCTCCCGACCTCATTACAGCCTTGGTCATGCAGAGAAACTCCAGTATGATTTGGACAGGTTGGGTGATTGGGCAGATGCAGTATAATGTGGATAAATGCGAGGTTATCCACTTTGGTGGCAAAAACAGGAAGACAGATTATTATCTGAATGGCAATAAATTGGGAAAAGGGGAAGTGCAATGAGACCTGGGAGTCCTTGTGCACCAATCGCTGAAGGTAAGCATGCAGGTGCAGCAGGCAGTTAAGAAGGCAAATGGTATGTTGGCCTTCATAGCGAGAGGATTCGAGTCCAGGAGCAAGGATGTCTTGCTGCAGTTGTACAAGGCCTTGGTGAGACCACACCTTGAGTATTGTGTGCAGTTTTGGTCACCTTATCTGAGGAAGGATGTTCTTGCCATGGAGGGAGTGCAGCGAAGATTTACCAGACTGATACCTGGGATGGCAGGAATGACGTATGAAGAGAGATTGGGTCGATTAGGCTTATATTCGCTAGAGTTTAGAAGAATGAGAGGGGATCTCATTGAAACTTATAAAATTCTAACAGGACTAGACAGACTGGATGCAGGAAGGATGTTCCCGATGGCGGGGGAGTCAAGAACCAGAGGTCACAGTCTAAGGATAAGGGGTAAGCCATTTAGGACTGAGATGAGGAGGAATTTCTTCACCCAGAGAGTGGTGAACCTGTGGAATTCTCTACCACAGAAGGCAGTTGAGGCCAATTCATTAAATATATTCAAGATGGAGATAGATATATGTCTTAAGGCTAAAGGGATCAAGGGATATGGGGAGAAAGCAGGGACAGGGTACTGAATTTGGATGATCAGCCATGATCTCATTAAATGGTGGAGCAGGCTCGAGGGGCCGAATGGCCTACTCCTGCTCCTATCTTCTATGCCTCTATGCTTCTATAGGACAATGCCCCCATCCCAGGAACCAGTCTGATGAACCTTCGTTGCACTCCCTCTATGGCAAGTATATCCTTCCTTAGGTAAGGGGACCAAAACTGTACACAATACTCCAGGTGTGGTCTCACCAGGGCCCTATATAATTGCAGTAACACGTCTTTACTCTTGTACTCAAATCCTCTTGTAATAAAGGTCAACATACCATTTGATTTCCTAATTGCTTGCTGTACCTGTATGTTAACTTTCAGTGGTTCGTGTACAAGGACACCTAGGGCCCTCTGAACACCAGCATTTCCCAAACTTTCAACATTTAAAAATTACTCTGCTTTTCTATTTTTCCTACCAACGTGGATAACTTCACATTTCTCCACATTATATTCCGTTTGCCATGTTCTTGCCCACTCACTTAGCCTGTCTATATCTCCTTGAAGCTCCTTGCATCCTCCTCACTACTTACAATCCCACCCAGCTTTGTATCATCAGCAAACTTGGCTATGTTACATTTGGTCCCCTCATCCAAATCATTGATGTAGACTGTGAATAGCTGAGGCCCAAGCACTGATCCTTGAGGTACCCCGCTAGTTACAGCCTGCCAACCCAAAAATGACCCGTTTATTCCTACTCTCTGTTTTCTGTCCATTAACCAATCCTTAATACATGCTAGTATATTAACACCAATCCCATGAGCCCTAATTTTGTTTAATAACCTCTTGTGTGGCACCTTATTGAATGCCTTCTGAAAATCCAAATACACCACATCCACTGGTTTCCCCTGATCTATTCTGTTAGTTACAACCTCAAAAAACTCTAACAGATTTGTCAAACACGATTTCCCTTTCATAAATCCGTGTTGACTCTCACCAATCCTATTATTATTTTTTAAGTGCCCTGTTACCACATCCTTAATAATAGATTCTAGCACTTTCCCTACTACTGATGTCAGGCTAACTGATCTATAGTTCCCCGTTTTCTCTCTCCTTTTCTTAAATAGTGGGGTTACAATTGCTACCTTCCAATCCATGGGAACCGCTCTAGAATCTATGGAATTTTGGAAAATGACAACAAATGCATCCACTATCTCTATAGCCAACTCTTTCAAAACCCTAGGATGTAGGCCATCAGGTCCAGGGGATTTATTGGCTTTCAGTCCCATTAATTTCTCCAGTACTACTTTTTTACTAGTACAAATATCTTTCAGTTCCTCATTCTCGCTAGACCCTTGGTTCTCCACTATTTCCGGGAAGGTTTTTTGCATCTTCTTCCGTGAAGACAGACACTAAGTATTTGTTTAATTTCCAAGCCATTTCCTTATTCCCCATTATAATTTCTCCTGTCTCAGCCTGTAAGGGACCCACATTTACTTTCACTAATCTTTTCCTTTTTACATATCTATAGAAGCTTTTACAGTCTGCTTTTATGACTCTCGCTAGTTTACTCTCATATTCTATTTTCCCTTTCTTTATCAATTTCTTGGTCCTCCTTTGCTGAATTCTAAAATTCTCCCAATCATCAGACTTACTACTCTTTTTGGCAGCATTATAAGCCGCTTCCTTTGATCTAATACTATCTTTAACTTCTCTTGTTAGCCACAGTTGGATCACTTTTCCTGTGGGGTTTTTGTGCCTTAAAGGGATGTATATTTGTTGTAAATTATGTATTAATTCTTTAAATGCTAACCATTGCTCGTCCACTGTCATACATTTTAATGTAGTTTCCCAATCTACCTTCGCCAACTTGCCCCTCATACCTACGTAGTTTGCTTTGCTTAGATTTAAGACACTAGTTTTGGATTTAACGAAGTCACTTTCAAACTCAATATAAAATTCTATCATATTATGGTCACTCTTCCCTAAAGGCCCCTTTACTACAAGGTTATTAATTAACCCTTTCTCGTTGCACAATACTAGCTCTAAAATAGACATACTGATCTAGAAAACTATCTTGCATACATTCCGTGAATTCGCCCTCCACACTATTACTGCAAATTTGGTTTGCCCAGTCTATATATAGATTAAAGTTCCCCATGATTACTGTATTATCCTTGTTACATGCGCCTCTAATTTCCTGATTTATACTCTGCCCTACATTACAACTACTGTTTGGGGGCCTATAAACAACTCCCACCAATGTCTTCTGCCCCTTGCTGTTTCTTAGCTCCACACAAACTGATTCTACATCTTGATTTTTGGAGCTAAGATCCTTTCTCTCTACTGTCTTTATCCCATCCTTTATTATCAGGGCTACCCCTCCTCCTTTTCCATTTTGCCTATCCCTTCTAAAGGTTATGTATCCTGGAATATTTAGTTCCCAACCGTGGCCATTATGCAACCACGTCTCCGTTATGGCTATTAGATCAAACCTATTAATTTCTATCTACGCTATTAATTCATCTATTTTGTTGCGAATGCTTCGTGCATTCAGATTTAGTGCCTTTAGCTTTGACTTATTTCTCTTTTTCCCTGATGTCACCTTAGTCACTGATGCCTTATTACCTTTGTTACTCTCTCTGTCCCTTCCTGACCCACTCTGCTTATTTTTACCCAAAACTCTACTCTGCTCTAGAGCCTTGATATTTCTCTCGCTGCTTTTAAATTTACTCTTTCCTGAATCCTCCCGCCCCCACTTCATTAGTTTATATCCTGTCTACTGCCCTAGTTATTCGGTTCGCCAGGACACTGGTCCCAGCCCGGTTGAAGTGGAGCCCGTCCCAATGGAACAGCTCCCTCTTTCCCCAGTACTGGTGCAAGTGCCGCATGAACCGAAACCCCTTCCTCCCACGCCACTCTTTGAACCACGCATTTAAACTTCTAATCTGTTTGTCCCATGCCAATTTGCGTGTGGCTCAGGTAACAATCCAGAGATTATTACCTTTGAGGTTCTGCTTTTTAATTTGGATACTAGCTCCTCAAATTCCCTCAGCAGAACCTCATTCCTAGTTCTACCTATGTCATTGGTTCCTACGTGGACCACGACAACTGGATCCTCCCCCTCCCACTCCAAGTTCTCCTCCAGCCGCGAGGTGATGTATTTAACCCTAGCACCGGGCAGGCAACACAACCTTCCGAACTCTCGGTCAGGGCTGCAGAGAACAGTATCTATCCTCCTGACTATACTGTCCCCTACCACAACTACATTCCCTTTCACTCCCCCCACTTGAATGGCCACCTGCACCATGGTGCCATGGTCAGCCTGCTCATCCATCCTGCAGGCTTTTCCCTCATCTACACAGGCAGCAAGAACCTCATACCTGTTGGACAAGGGCAAAGGCTGAGGCTCCTCCAGCACTGCACCTGGGGGCCCCTTACCTGCCTGAGTTGCAGTCACACCCTCCTGTCCCTGACCACTAACCAGACCTGTACCACTACCTAACCTAAGGGGTGTGACTGCCTCCTGGATCAAAGTGTCCAGGTAACTCTCCCCATCCATGATGCCCCGCAATGTCTGTACCTCATACTCCAGCACAAAAACTCTGAGCTGAAGTTCCTCAAGATGCAGGCACTTACTGCAAATGTGGTTGTCCGGGATCACAATGCTCCCCACAAACTCCCACATGCTGCAGTTGCGGCACACCACCTGCACTGCCATCCCTATAGGAACTTGATTTATTTAATTAAATTTAATTGCATTTGTAATTAGGTAACTTGGTTTACAGTGTAGTTTCTTGACTACTTACTTGATCTAGATTAAGTTAAGGGTACTGAAATTAAATATCTACCTGTAACACAATGCACTACAAGTAGTGTAGGCAAAAAGCAACAACTCCTTCCCTCTCTTCTCTGAATTCCCACTCTTTCCAAATTCCCAACCAAAGCACTCTGTTCAAGTCCACTCCGTTTAATCCCACTCTGTGCAGACCGCTCTGTGCTCAGAGGAAATAACAGACAATAAGCAGGTGTAGAAGATATGGCTGTCATCACCAGATCACCCTGCAAGCCAATTTCCTAATGAGTAGGGTGATTCTGGCTGGATTAGTAGCAGGAAGTTTACCGGTGCTCTTTGTGTAGTTTTAGCTGATTAAGCTTCAGCAATATCCCTGCGCAAACTTGATTAGCAAGAAGCTAATCATTGCCTCTGTCAACCTGCACCTAAACTCTCTGGGATTAGATTATTTGGGTATGCATTTATGAGGATAGAGTGTACACTGTATATTGGGCTAGCAGAATCTCTACCTGTGTAAATTACTCAGCAGCTTAATTTGGAGCCCTAGAAATTCGTAGTGTTTGCACTGGCCGTTAAGGCCCGTTTCAGCAAAAAAAAAGGCCGCCTTACTTCCGCCCACTGCCGGCGGGTCCCGTGGTAGCCGCCATCTTTGGCTGGACAACAGTGCTTGCCAGCAATATGCAGATTGGAAGTCTCCAGCCTGGAAATCTTGGGGTCCAAGCTTTGCACAAAGTCCCTTCCAATGTTGGAGCCGGACTCCTCCATACTCCTTGACATTGCCAAGAGGCTCTCTGCAGGCTTACCATTGCACCTAGCAATTTGGTGTGTATGCCCATCATCCTTCTTCTGAAGGCCGCCCCATCGAGGTCCTCACCTGAGTCCTGTGCAGCAGAACTTACATGCGAACTCGCCCTTCGGGGAGCTGGTCCCCAAGCTACCCTTTCCCCCTGGACTTGCTGCAGCCCACTCATGCCCAGTGCCTCACCATGTGCAGATCCTGCATCTATACCACCCTCTAAATTCCGTGCAGTGCCAGTTTCTGAGCTGGTGTCTGTGAGTGTCAGATGCAGTGACGGTCTGCCTTCTTCTTCTCCTTCACTCTCCTCCATTGCTTCGGGAACAGGCTGTGCGACTGGCAGATCTTGGTCATCTGAAAGCAGAAAGATACAAGAGTTGGGTTGTGGTGAGGGGAGGGGGAAAAGCAAGCTATCCATGCATACAGCATCAGCAGCTTGTAAGTGAGAAGAGATTGCGGGATGAAGGGGAAGTGGGATGTGAGAAGAAGGATTAGGAATGAGCATACCGTTGTTGTCCCCAAGGGATCGGTTGTCACGGCCTGGATCCATGTTCTGGGGACCACACTGTTGTACCCAGATATCTCTTGCCAGAGCCTTCTCGCTATATGGGCTGATGGTTTCCTGTCAGTCTGCGGGAAGAGGACAGCCCAGCTCCTCTGCACAGCCACCTCTAGTGCCTCCAGAGACGCATCTGAGAACCTTCGGGCTCTTTCTCTCTGCTGGTGCTCAGCCATGCCTTCCAACTTCAGGTGTGAATCCAATTCGAGCTTCAACTACAATGACAATGAGGTGCTGCTGCATCAAAGCATCTCTCCATTAAGTAGTGGAGAAAGCCTAGGCCAAATATTACTTGCAATTAGACTGCACCCGATATTGGCCCACTTGCTGAGCGGATGCCAGTCAGCAGCACGTTTAGCACTGAGATCAGCACTATAACCGTGTAAATGAGCACTCAGCACGAATTTTGCGTGCTACCTGGACCACTTTGATCCAGTGCAGCTAAATAGCACTGGGCCATGACACCGCCCGTTTTCAGGCCATATCCAATTTCTGGGCCGGAGACTTTTAAATATGGAGATGAGTTTCCGTGTGTGTCAGATACCCAGCTGATCAAACAAAATGACTGAGTGCACAAAACCCAAAATTGCCACTTTCAACTTCAGAGACATGAAGGCCCTCAAATCAAAACAACTCAGAATGCATGAGAGAAGCCTTCATATAAAATATAGCAATAAATCTAACTACTATGTGTTAGATAATGGGCCAGAAATTCAGCTTTCAGGCTTCCTGCGGGTGCCAGCATCGCGTGTGTACTTACCTACCGCGCCTGCAGTTGTGCTTTGGGCCCACGAGGACGTCGGGTCCTGGGCCTCCTCCAGCTGCCGGCGCGCAGTGTTTGTGTATCCCAGGGGCGCAGTTAGTTTGAAGCGTCCCCTGGGATCACGTGGGCCATGGAGAGCCAATCCTAGCAGGGCATTTTCATTCATAGATTTGACTGGAAGACCTGTCAAATCTATGAATAGAGATCGGCCCCAAAACTACACTTAAACTTCAAATAAATTTTAAAAAAACATCACATTTTTAAAATAACTATAAGTTAAATCAATTAACTACTTTAAACAAAAATTTAAATTTTTGAAAAAATTAATTATACTTTGTAACGGTGCTAAAAATAAACTTACCTTTCTTTAAAGTATCTAAAAAAGATAAACCTGTTGAAAAATGTTTTAAATTGTAATTAATTAACCACTTACCTTGTTAAAAACAGGCCTTGCGCCTCCTTTTTAAAAGTGCAGCTTCTTCATACTTACCATCCCGGAGAAACCTGAAAAAAAAATCGAAGTTCGCTGCGTGCGCGCAGCCTCTCCCGCGCACGCGTTCGACTTCTGAACCCCTCCCTTCAGGGGAACGGAAGTTCCGGTTTCCCGCGCATGCGCAGTGCATGCAGGAAACCGGCACTTCAGGTGGCCTTACGGGTGAGTACACAGCGCGTACTCACCCGACAACAGCCGAATTTCTGGCCCAATAAATTTGCATGCTATTTTTAAAAAAACTGGGTTGGAGTGCAGCTCATGAGTTTTTTTTCCAACAATCCTTACCAACTATGAATGTATCCTTGAGGGGAATTTTAACCTGGAGGAGCGCGTGGGTTTGGGTCCGGGCGGGGGGTTAAAACCAGCAAAAATGTTAATGCGTCGGGAAGCCGGCTCCAACTCGCTAACTTCCGCATTTAACTGAAGCGTGTTCGGCTGCTTGCGTGCAGCCCCCTCGGGAGAGGCAGGTTGCCTATTAACAAATGTTAATCGCTCAATTAGAGCGATATTTCAACTGACTTTTAAATTTACTGACACATTCACATGTTTCCCTGGCTTCCTGAAACTCGCCAGTGAAAGCAAGGCGACAACACAGCGGCAATTTAGGGGGCTGAATCAATCTCATGGAAATAATCCAATAAATACTCAGTACTCACAGCTGCTTTCTAACCTGCTAGTGGGAAAGGGTTTGTTGACAGTACTTTTGCTGAGAGGTTACTTTCTACACTTTGGAGGCTTTCTCAATCACATCAGGATGGGTGGCGCTTTAGCTGCCTTAGATTGGACCTCGGACGAGGACCAATATGACCAGCAGCAGCCTGCTGTTCAGAGACCTGCAGCTGGACAGCAGAGAGGGCAGCAGCAGAGAGGGCAGCTCGCAGGATGCACTGCACGCGACACAGGATTACAAGCAGAGGCTAAGTTTCCTTGAAATGTCTGAACAGTAGTGTTTCAGGGGGCTCAGGTTGCTGCCTCTTAGAAGAAGAGCTGCTGAACCTGGTGGCCATGTGTTACCAGTGGTTATCAAAGTCACCACCGCCCTCAACTTTTTTGCCTCCAGATCCTTCCAGGGCACTGCTGGAGGCATATCCAGGATCTCCCACAGTCGGTAGCCCATAAATGCATAAGACAGGTGACTGATGGCTTGTTTGCCAGGGCCAGCAATTATGTCAAGTTCGCCTGCAATGACGCCAGTCAGAATGAGTGGGCACTCGGTTTTGCATCTCCGGCTGCCTTCCCACAGGTGCAGGGCGTCATCGACTGCAGACACGTGCCAATCCGGGCATCTCCAGATCAACCAGGAGTATTCATCAACTGCAGGGGCTTCCACCCCATCAATGTGCAGCTGGCATGCAACCACTAAAAGATATTTCTGCAGATGTGCACAAGATTCCCGGGCAGCTGCTATGATGCTTTAGTCCTGTGGCAGTCCAGGCTCCCTAGCGTCTTCGCAGCTGCAAGCACACTTAAGGGGTGGCTGCTAGGAAACAAAGGATACCCACTTCAAACTTGGATGATGACACCCATCAGAAACCCAATCAATGAAGCCCAACAGCACTACAATGAATGCCATATGGCCCCCAGATGTGTGATCGAACAACCCATCGACATGCTGGAGTAGCGTTTCAGGTGCCTTGACAAATCTGGAGGCACCCTTCAGTACGCACCAGCCAGGGTCTCCCGAATGTTCGTGGTGTGCTGCTGTCTGCACAACGTTGTGCAGCAGCGAGGTTTGGACCTGCAGGAAGAACTAGGCGCAGAGCTCAGAGCCTCTTTGGACGATTCCAAGAAGGAGGAGGAAGAGGAGGAGGAAAGTGATGAGGGCAGCGCACCATCAGGTGCTCTCATTGCTGCCCGGGATGCCACGGATTAACTTATTAATGCAAGGTTCACTTAGGTTGCACCAGTGGACCCATGTACATGCAACGGCCACTTTTCCTGCCCCTGCCCCCATCCCCCCCCACCCCATGCCACTGACACAAAACAGTCCTGCAAACAGCCAACAACCCCTTACACATCCCCCCATTCGTCCCCATCAATTCATGCCTTTCCAATCATCATCAAACAACTTGCCACCCTGCAACCAAGAATGAGCAAGATGGGAAAGTAGTGCAAAAGAAGAATATTTATGGGCTTTTAACAATCAACAGAAACTTAACACCATTATATTTTATCATACACCTATGTGCATATCCTTGTACAACTACAAAGCTTTTCTCTTCCTTTCCTACTACTCTTACATGGTGCAACCCCTGTGGCTTGGGCAGAGGTAGAGGCAGACTGCACACATCCCTGCGCTAACAGTAGAGGTCCTCTTGGGCAACATAGTGGTTAGCACTGTTGCCTCACAGCGCCAGGGACCCGGGTTCGAATCCGGCCTCGGGTGACTGTCTGTGTGGAGTTTGCACATTCTCCCCGTGTCTGCGTGGGTTTCCTCCGGGTGCTCCGGTTTCCTCCCACAGTCCAAAGATGTGCGGGTTAGGTTGATTTGGCTATGATAAATTGACCCTTAGTGTTAGGGAGATTAAGTACGTGGGGTTACGGGGATAGGGTGGGATATGTGTCGGTGCAGGCTCGATGGGCCGAAATGGCCTCTATCTGTACTGTGGGGATTCTGTGATTCTGTGATTCTTGGCCGACAACCTCTAGGTTACGGAGCCCGTGAGGGCACCGACAAAGATTGCTCCACCTGCTCCTGTGCAGGGGCAGAGTCGGCCATCGGGAGATGAGGCAACATTTCGGCTACTGACAGAAGTGGTGGTGGGGCGGGGTGCCTAGGGTGAAAAGTGGAAGGGCTTTGAGTGGAGTCACAGGTTCTATGTCCCCTTTGCCATCATCCCTCTAATGGGCCAGCTGCACTTCACTCCTACCACTCTGCTGGAGAGCACATTGGTGTAGATCAGTGCAGTCCAGTAAGGCCAAGGCTAGGGCATCTGTCATCCTATTTAAGGTGGTATCCGGAGTGTGCACGGCCTTGGTCAAGGCAAACATTTGATTGCAACATTTGATGTTCTATGGAGCTGACCACTCTATCCATGGAAGAACACATCATCGCAATGCCCTGCAACATCAACTCACTCAGGCTTGAGCTGGACTCCTCCATTCTCTCTGCAATTGGGATCAGTATGCTTGTAAGGCCTGTCAGAGCATCGCACGTTCTCTGCGGCTGCTCAATGATTCTTCTTCATCGACGGCCCTGTATCTGTATCCAGCTGAGCAGCGCTTGGAGAGGGCTGTGCCCTCCGACGCTGATTCTCCACTGCTGTGCCTGACACCACCATCTGCTCTAGCTCACTTGTGCAGTGAGTCACCAGGTAAAAACCAAACTATCTGTCTAAGTGGTCCCACCGAAGTGCTAGCTGGTACATGACAAGCATGAGTCCTGTGACGGTGCACCCTCAGAAGAATTCAGCTTCTCTGAGGAATCGTCATCAGCGACCTCCACCGATTGCTGCTGCACGTGTGAAGGCCCTGTCAGAGATAAAAGACATGAATCAGTACTGACAAGGTAAGCATGTTGCAACTTATATTATGAAGTTGATCATATTTCACTCGCTGTTGAAATCTACTCAACATGACTGAATGTTGTATGACATGCAGGTCGCTGATATTTAATTGTGTCACCAGGTAGCTGGGAGGTCTCAATCTCGCCATCTCTGATGCCCAGGGATGCTGAAACTCCACTGATTTCCATTGCCTCTTCCTCTGCACTTGTGAGCTGGGAAATGTGTGGAGGCCCACCTCTGGTTCTCTCCCTCTCCCTAGTGTTCTGAGCTCTCTTCTTCTGCAACGAGGTAAAGTACAGACCTATGAGTGAATGTAATGACATGTGTTCACCCAATGGATGGAGTGCATTTGGTGAGGAGTATCAGGGAGAGGCATGAAATTGCATATAAGAATGAGGGTGACTGGCATTGGTAGATAGATAGATAGGGATGTGAGGAAGTGCATAGAAAGAGAAGGATGGGTGGGTGGGTGTGCAAGGTAAGTGGGTATGAGGAGTGATGTGATGGAGTCAGCTTGACAAGGCAGAGTGAGGGGTTGGGGTGAAGCGCACAGCAGGGTATGGATGCAACTGTACTCACCTTTCCTGACCTGGTTAGCTCAGCAAAGCGCATACTGCACTGAATCCATGAGTGTGGCACTACGCTCCTGCTGCTCATCTCCTGGGCCACCTCCAGCCATGTCTTCTTGGTTTCACCAGCAGGTTTCTTCCTCCAATTGCTGGGGAAAAGTATCTCTTTCTGGCTCCTTACTGACCCCAGCAGCACATCAAGGGAAGCGTCATGGAAACACGACGCAGCCTTTACACGTCTCTATTCTATCACTAAACTTCCTCTTCCTTTGTTGCAACCTCCAACTCCTCCAAATTGCAGCTTCGGATTGACCCTTTAAATACTGGAGTTCAGATTGTGTCATGCGAGTACAGTTGCACCTACATCCCGCTGCAACGCATTGGACGTCAAACCTGAAAGTAAAACGCTAATGAACTGGCTCAGATAAAAAGCCACTGACTGACGTGCTCAACTTATTTCCGGGTTTCCCGGGAGATTTCGGACTCCACCGCTCCCAACGCATCTCCAAGTAAATATCGGGGCCCTCATCATTATGGTTGTCAGTGCTGAAAGAGTTAAATTTAAATTTTCAGTGTAACTGTGTCAGTTTGCAGGATGATCCTCAGGATTAGTTCTTGTTTGCAGTAGGAAGAGCTCAGTTGCTAATAGCCT
Source organism: Squalus acanthias (assembly GCA_030390025.1). Taxonomy (NCBI): domain Eukaryota; kingdom Metazoa; phylum Chordata; class Chondrichthyes; order Squaliformes; family Squalidae; genus Squalus; species Squalus acanthias. The sequence continues at coordinate 84,975,820 of CM059432.1, forward strand.
TTTATCATAAAATAAATAGACTAGGAAAGAAAGTGTTATCAGAGCTCTGGGTAATTTCCTGTATTGGCCTCCAACAATACTGTGAATTATTAACTATTCCAGGATTTTAATTAAAGTGTATTTATTCACAACTTAAACTGACATATGTTACCAGACACCTGCTGATCTTAGTTTGGTGCTCTAGATCCAGAATATAGTGTCAGAAAAAATGTACTAGCACACAACGATCTGTCAATTTTTTTTATAATTTCACTTAAATTTTCAAAAATGTTTCAAAAAAATAAATAAGTAATACCACATCAAAGAGTAGCTTCTTCATGAAAAGCCTCTGGCATACTTATTGTTTCCAAACACACAATGTGATAATGTCAGAATTCCTCATCACTCAGATCTGGATGACATCACCTCACACAAATGAGGCTCATTGCGCATCTCTCCCTCCCCCAAAAACATTTCCAAACGCTTTGGCATGAAGTTGGTGTTCCTTTAAAGTACCTTATTCCCAGCAATAAATGTTCATTTTTAGTGAGTATGCTCTGTCATAACTAGGGGTTTTCTTTAGGTGAAGCAGGGTTAGAAGGTGGAGCATAATTAGACCAGGTTGCACATTTTAAAATCATACAATCTGTGGTCAATTTTATATTTGTATCATAAATTCTTATATCCACATTCACAATGGAAACTGCCTATGGCCGGGAATATCCTCAAAACTGGTTCCCCTCAGTTGCCGTATCTTTGCCAGAAGTGTAAATTTATCATGCTATAGTTGCATCTTCCCACCAGTGGTGGTGCTAAGGTGGCTCCACTTGTGGGAGGGTGTATATAAAGTGTAACGGGCTAAAAATTTGGCTGCGTAGCGCCCTCTCTTTGGGTCAGGAAATGGCGTCTGAGCAGCACATGCACATGCACACTTCTGGTGCGGTCCGCGCGGACACCATTTTGGTGATCGTGTTAGCGTTGGCATTGGGCGCGTACCCCAGAAGTATGCAGAGTACGCAGATCGTGATGTCAATCAGCGTGTAACGCTGACTTGACGCCAGCACTGCCATTTTTGACCTCAACGCTGGAGCTAATGCCCTCTCTTAACCTTGCACAGCTGAACATGCGTTCAGCAGCAGGAAGGACCCCCCACCAGTGCTATTTAAAGGGATCATCACCTACTTACAGGTTAGTTTCTGATTGATTTCTACTAGCTGTTGTTGAGTTTGTAGAAGTGTTTGGTGCTTTCTAGATTTCTTTAAAGTTGCCTAAGGTCTACAAGGCCTGGTGTGGCACATGCTCAAGGACTTAGTACTAACTTGCAAGTGGTCTGTTCAGGCCAGATGCTCCTGGACGGTGCAGTAGTTTGTATCCCCCTTGGGCTGCTGCATTACATAGGATTACATAGGATATATGTCACATTATCCACCTGTCCTGCTACCTTCAGGGATCTGTGGACATGCATTCCCAGGTCCCTCTGATCCTTTGCACTTCTCAGTGTCCTACCATTTATTGTGTATTCCCTTGCCTTGTTAGCCCTCCCCAATTGTATTACCTCACGCTTCTCCAGATTGAATTTAATTTGCCACTGTTTTGCCCACCTGACCAGTCCATTGATATCTACCTGCAGTCTACAGCTTTCTTCTTCATTATCAACCACACGGCTAATTTTTGTATCATCTGCAAACTTCTTAATCATACTTCCTACATTCAAGTCCAAATCATTGATATATACCACAAAAGCAAAGGACCCAGTACTGAGCCCTGCAGAACCCCACTGGAAACAGCCTTCCAGTCACAAAAACATCCTTCGACCATTACCCTTTGTTTCCTGCCTCTGAGCCAATTTTGGATCCAACTTGCCACTTTGCCTTGGATCCCATGGGCTTTTACTTTCATGATCAGTCTGCCATGCGGGACCTTATCAAAAGCCTTGCTAAAATCCATATAGACTACATCAAACGCAGTACCCTCATCAATCCTCCTTGTTACCTCCTCAAAAAATTCAATCAAGTTAGTTAGACACGACCTTCCCTTAACAAACCAATGCTGACTGTCCCTGATTAATCTGTGTCTTTTTAAATGAAGATTTATCCTGTCCCTCAGAATTCTTTCCAATAATTTTCTCACCACCGAGGTTATGCTGACTGGCCTGTAATTATTCGGTCTATCCCTTTCTCCCTTTTTAAACAACGGTACCACGTTAGCAGTCCTCCAGTCCTCCGGCACCACACCTGTAGCCAGAGAGGATTGGAAAATGATGGTCAGAGCCTCTGCTATTTCCTCTCTTACTTCTCTTAACAGTCTGGGATACATTTCATCCGGGCCTGGGGATTTATCCACTTTCAAAGATGCTAAACCCCTTAATACTTCCTCTTTCACTATGTTTATTTCATCTAATATTTCACACTCCTCCTCCCTGATTGCAATGTCTGCATCGTCCCTCTCTTTTGTGAAAACAGACGCAAAGTATTCATTAAGAACCATACCCATGTCTTCCGCCTCCATGCACAGGTCACCTTTATGGTCCCTAATAGACCCTACTCTTATTTTAGTTATCCTCTTGCTCTTAATGTATTTATAAAACATCTTTGGGTTTTCCTTGATTTTACTTGCCAATATTTTTTCATGCCCTCTCTTTGCTTTCCTAATTTCCTTTTTAATTTCATCCCTGCACTTTCTATACTTCTCTAGGGTTTCTGCAGTATTGAGCCCTCAATATCTGTCATAAGCTTCCCTTTTTTTCTTTATCTACCCTGTATGCCCCTTGACATCCAGGGAGCTCTAGATTTGTTAGTCCCACCCTTTTTCTTTAAGGGAACATACTTGCTCTGAACCCTCACTATCTCCTCCTTGAATACCTCCCACTGCTCAGACACTGATTTACCTTTAAGTTTCTGTCTCCAGTCGACTTTGGCTAAATCACATCTCAGCTTAGTAAAATTAGCTTTTCCCCAATTGAAAACTTTTATTCCTGGTGTTTCCTTGTCCTTTTCCATAACTACGCTAAATCTAACTGAATTATGATCACTACCACCAATATGCTCTCCCACTGATACCCTTTCCACCTGCCCAGCTTCATTCCCTAAAACTTAGTCCAGAACCACCCCCCTCTCTTGTTGGGCTTGCTACGTACGTGCTAAAAAAGTTCTCCTGAATGCATTTTAAGAATTCTGCTCCCTCTATACCTTTCACACTAATTTTATCCCAGTTAATACTAGGGAAGTTGAAATCCCCTACTATTACTGCCCTATTTTTGCACGTCTCAGGAATTTCTATCTCCCTCTGACTGTTTGGGGGTCTATAGTACACTCCCAGCAGTGTGATTGACCCTTTTTGCTTTTCAGTTCAACCCATATGGCCTCGTTGGATGATTTTTCTAAGATATCATCCCTCCTCACAGCTGTAATTGTTTCTTTAATCAATATTGCGACCCTCCCCTCCTTTTTTATCCCCCTCTCTATCTCGTCTGAAAACCCTGTAACCAGGAATATTGAGCTGCCATTTCTGCCCTTCTTTCAGCCATGTCTCAGTAATAGCTATAATATCATACTCCCACATGTCTATCTGTGCCCTCAGCTTATCTGCTTTATTCCCTAGACTCCTTGCGTTGAAGTATATACCATTTAGCACTGCCAAACTCCCTTGTTGTCTATTTTCCAGGCTTTGTTTCCTCTGCTTTCCAAACTCGCTTACTAATTTTCTGCCTTCCATTTCCAGCTTTGCTTCTCTCCCTTCTGAATCTACTCTCAGGTTCCCATCCCCCTGCCAAGCTAGTTTAAACCCTCCCCAACAGCACTAGCAAACCCCCCCCGCAAGGATATTAGTCCCGGTCCTGTTGAGGTACAACCCGTTTGGCTTGTACAAGTCCCACCTCCCCCAGAAACCGTCCCAATGCCTCAGGAATCTAAAGCCCTCCCTCCTGCACCATCTGTCTAGCCACGCATTCATCTGCTCTATCCTCCTATTTCTGTACTCACTAGCACGTGGCACTAGTAGTAATCCGGAGATTACTACCTTTGAGGTCCTGCTTTTTAATCTCTTTCCAAGCTCCCTAAAATCTGCCTGAAGGACCTCATCCCTCTTTCTACCTATGTCGTTGGTACCGATATGGACCACGACCTCTGGCTGTTCACCCTCCCCCCTCAGAATGTCCTGCAGCTGCTCAGTGACATCCTTGACCCTGGAACCAGGGAGGCAATATACCATCCTGGAGTCACGTCTGCGGCCACAGAAACGCCTGTCTGCTCCCCTAACTATTGAATCCCTTATGACTATTGCTCTTCCACTCTTCTTCCTCCCGCCCTGTGCAGCTGAGCCACCAGTGGTGCCTTGGACTTGGCTCTGGCTGCACTCCCTAGAGGAACCATCGCCTCCACCAGTATTCAGAGCTGAAAACTGGCTAGTGAGCGAGATGCACTCAGGGGATTTCTGCCCTACCTGCCTGGTCCTCCTCTTCTGCCTGGCCTTCACCCATTCCCTCTTTGCCTGCACACTCTTAAGCTGCGGGGTGACCACCTCCTGAAACGTGCTATCCACGAAGTTCTCAGCCTCGCGGATGCACCGCAGTGACTCCAGCCGCCGCTCAAGCTCTGAAACCCGGAGCTCGAGCTGCTGTAGCTGGCGACACTTCCTGCACACGTGGTCGTCCAGGGCATGAGAAGCGTCCAGGACTTCCCAGATGGCACAGATGTGCATTCCACGGACTGAGCTGTCCTGCCATGCCTTTACTTTATAGACTATCAACTAGAAACACTTACCAGCTACTCACCAATCAGCTCCTTCCCTTGTGCCGACATCACTTTTTAATTCTGACGTCACTCTTTCAAATTCTGCCTTTGTTGAATTGCTCCCACTCAGGTCCGCTGCCTCCACTCTCGGGCCTTCCTCTGCTGTGTTGTTTATTTGCTCCGCCTCAGCTCTCGCTCCCGCTCAGGTCCGCTGCCTCCGTCATGTAAAGGAACCCCTTCTTCCCACACCAGCCCTTTAGCCACGTATTAATTCTCCTGATCTGTCTGCTTCTATGCCAATTTGCACGTGGCTCGGGCAATAATCCAGAGATTATTACCCTCGAGCATGACAGGGAGATTAAGCAGAGGCGACACAGAGCAGGACAAGCTGGCACAAGAGGCAGGAGGAGGAGGTGGGGGAAAAGGGCTCTCAACAGGAGGCCATATTCACCCAGATCTTCAGGCAGCAATTCTCCTACCTCAACCTCAGCAATGAACAGTGCATGTGACATCTTGGTTTTATTAAGGAGGTGCTCACTGAAATCTGCCACCTGCTGCAGACAGACCTGCAGCCTCAGTCCATTGCCAGAGGCTGTAAAGGTGACCGTGGCCTTGAACTTCTTCGCGTCGGGCTCCTCCAGGCTGGAGCAGGCGACATCTGTAACATCTCCCAGTTCACCGTCCACTCTGTATAAGGGAGGTGAGTGAGGCTCTGTATGCAAAGAGAGCTGAATACATTTCATTCTCTTTTGCCAGAGAGAAGCAGGCGGAGCGAACACACGGCTTTCAACAGGATAGCAGGCTTCCCATGGTGCAAGGTACCATTGACTGCTTTGTGGGCGCTGCATCTCAATTCGGAGATGTACCTGCAACCAAAAGGATTCCGCTCCCTCAATGTCCAGCTGGTGTGCGACCATACTCAGCGCATCATGCAGGTCAATGCTCCATATCCTGGCAGCAGTCATGATGCAGCATTTTCTGTTGTTATTTCTAGTAATCTGCTGGACTGCTGTGACACCCTGCAAACATCTTTCAACACTGCTAACCGCAGCAATGATGGCAGCAGTCTGTGCTTGTGTGGCAGCAACCTGAACTTGCATGACTTCAGTCTGAGCTTCCATTGTGACACTCAGACATTGAGTGGCTTCTTCTTGTGCTGCAATGGAAGCTGACACATCGGCCATCAGACGCTGCATGATGGTTGGGTCCACAAGTGCACTAATGGATTTGCCCACCCTTTCCACACTGGAAACAATGGGCTCCATGCTCTGTGCAAAGCCCAGTGCAAGGTTGGAGCTGGACTCCTCCATGCTCCTTGACATTGCATTCAGGTGTTCTCGCAGGCCTACCAATGCACCAAGCATTTAGTTGTGCATACCCATCAGCGTTGTTCTGTAGCCCACCCCATCGAAGTCCTCATCTGAGTTCCATACACCTGCGCTAACCTTTAGCCCTGCCCTGGCTGCAGACCACTCATGCCCGGTGACTCATCACGTTCAGATCCTGCCTCTAAGCTACCCTCTAAAGTCCATGCAGTGCCAGTATCTGAGCTGGTGGCTGTGAGTGTCAGATCGAGTGACTGTGTTTCTTCTTCATCATCACTCTCCTCTTTCTCTTCCTCTTTGAGCACTGCCTGGCCAGGTTGGATTTCTTGGGTCTCTGAAATGAGAAGGCACAAGGGTAGGGTTGTGTTGAGAGGAGTGAGCGGGGTGGAAAGCAAGAGCTGCATGCTGACACCATCTGCAGCTTGTAAGTCAGAAGAAATTGTGGGAGGAGGGGGAAGTGGGATGTGAGAAGGAGGATTAGGTATGAGCATACCGTCATCTTCAATCATCTCAGCGCTGCCGCTGGTCACGACCTCAGTCACAGCCACTCCAATTATGCTGAGCACTGTCTAGTCGAGCGGGGTCAATATATGGAGGTGCGTCTGTCCCCCTCCCGTTTGCCACTGCTCGCAGTGATTGTGAGCCACCTTGTCCTGCAAGAGAGAGGAAAGTGTGTCAGTGAGTGTAGTTCAATGTATTTGGCTGATGTGGCTGTCATGGTTGAATAGCTAGCAGTGTGTGCAAGCTGTAAGATGTGGGTGTGAGGCTTGCAGCAGTGGTAAGTGTATGAGGGTGAGATAGAGCATAGGAACATGAATTATGAGTTGTGAATGATTGAGATTGTTGGTAGGTGAGTAATGGGGTGTGATGAATTGAGCAGTGTGTGAGGCTAGTGGTGCAGTTTCTGGGATATGGCATTTGAAGATGCATTCACTGACTTTGACCACTCGTTTGAGGTCATTGAACTTCTTCCCACACTGCATCCAGGTCCTCGGGGCAACACTGTTGTTATTGACCTCCGTGGCTATCTGCTCCCACTGCCTTCGCAGTGTCTGTCTGGAGGGCCTCCTGGCTCCTGTGGAAACACGACCTCTCTCCTCCTCTCCACTTCCAGTGCTGCATCTGAGAACATTGGAGACTTTTCTCTGGTCTGTTGTGCCATTGCTGAATGTTTCCCAGTTGAAACTGCCTTCTAGAATAACTTCCAGCACATGGTCGCATCAAACTGCACCTCCCCTTTAAAAGGTGCAGGCTAGCTTTAACTGGTGCTAGCCTTGCACGAACTTGGGCCCCCTGCAGAGTGTGCAGCCACTCAACAGTGCGTTTACTGCTGAGCTGCATGCCACTATCATTTAAATTAGCAGACAGCACCAAGTTTGCGTGCTGCCTGCATTACTTTGAACGGCTGCGGGTTAATCGCGCATTGCAATCCCCATGCCCGTTTTCGGGGGCTATCGAATTTTTAGCCTAACAAGTTTACAGTCATTTTCCATTATAATTATGGACATAGGTATTTATAACGGAAAAAGTTGATAGGAATTGCATGCAGATGTAGGATTTTTAATATAGATAGAGTAATTTGCCAAAGTTCTTTAATCATGGTTATACTTTGGTCATGAGTTTGTATAATAGGAATAAACAGATACTGTACACTGGATTAGGCATGTATTCATCCTGAAATTAAATGTAAAGAAAATTTCAATCAAATGAACAGTGCAAAAAAAAATTGAAGCAAAACAATTTGCCTCTTTCTTGGCTGTTGTTGGAAGCTTCTTCTCTTCGGGAGGGATTCTATTATACTATCACTTTTGCATCAGTACAAAGCAGTTTTGAAAGGCATACCAATGTGAAAGAAAGAAAGACTTGCATTTATATAGCGCCTTTCACGACCACCGGACGTCTCAAAGTGCTTTACAGCCAATGAAGTACTTTTGAAGTGTAGTCGCTGTTGTAATGTGGGATACAAGGCAGCCAATTTCTGCACAGCAAGCTCCCACAAACAGCAATGTGATAATGACCAGATAATCTGTTTTTTTTTGTTATGTTGATTGAGGGATAAATATTGGCCAGGACACTGGAGATAGCTCCCCTGCTCTTCTTTGAAATAGTGCCATGGGATCTTTTACATCCACCTGAGAGACTGAGACTGGGTAGGATAACTCGGGATCCACACTGCTTTGTTTTTTTGAATGTAACTGGAGTCAGGTAAGCAAATCTAATTTCCAAGTGCACTGATGTGAAATATGTGAGGTCACCTGTAGTAGGTAGTCTCATGTTGTTTGGGCGTCACAATGGGTAAAACTCCAGACTGGTGCAAAGACAGATTTTAAAAAAGCAAAGGGAAATTTTTAAACTTATTATAGAATATTTCTAATAAGAAAGATTTGCATTTATATAGCACTTTTCACCACCTTGTGACGTCCCAAAGCGCTTTAACAGCCAATTAAGTACTTTTGAAGTGTAGTCACTGTTGTAATGTAGGAAACACGGCAGCCAATTTTTGCACAGCAAGGTCCCACAAACAGCAATGTGGTAATGACTAGATAATCTGTTTTAGTGATGAAGGATAAATATCGACCAGAAAGAAAAAAGAAAGGCTTTCATTTATATAGCTCCTTTCACAACCTCGGGACGTCCCAAAGCGCTTTAGAGTCAATAAAGTACTTTTTTTGAAGTGTATTCACTGTTGTTATGCAGGACCAGGACACTAGGGAGAACTCCCTGAAACAGGCTTGCTCTATGCTGGAACAGTGAGTGCAATCCATAGTGAGGTACAGCTGGCAATGCAGCTGTGTCTGTCACGTAGATATTTCACTACATAGAAATACAAACAGGAATTTGTAGCAAAACTGCAGCCTTAACCTCCAGTGAGATCTGCTCCATTTTCACCATCTATTCCAATACCATCGAGAGAAATTAAACCAAAAATATAGGGCTAGAAATTCAAGTTCGCCACGAAAGTTCCGGCAACTGGAGTTAACGGCCGCTGAAAATGGCCGCAACGCTAAAGAGAATAAATTTGTCTAGGGGGCTGGAGATTGATGGCGCAGCGCTAACCTTCCATGCAACACCATCCTGGTGGCGTTAGTGGAGAAGGGCTATGAATTAAAGGGGCAATGCACTCAGAGAGCCAATACAAATTAAAATGCAGTGAAAAAATGCAGTTTTCAGCCCTTACTGCCTTAAAAAAAAAATTAACATTAAAAAGAAGTCCCAAATGTGATTATACAGCTCTTAAAGCTGAATTCCCTTCCGAATCTCAAAAAAATGGGAAAACTGCTTCAGCACAAACACAAATGGCTCAGCAAGCCAGGGAAGTGGCACCCAGGGTCTCGAACGCAGCACTCCAGCTTTGTGCAGGGGGTCAACATTACAAGACAGGTTCTCTACACACAGGGGACAGGAGACCCTCCAGAAAGAACGATGTGGGACTACATCACCGAGGCCGTCACTGCCAGCAGTGTCACCCCCACCACCTGGCTCCAGTGCCCAAAGAAGCTTCATGACTTCAGATCATTGGTCAAGGTCAGTGAATGCATCTTCAAAAACTGTCTCCTACCAACTGCATCACTAGCCTCACACACTGGTCAATGTATGACTCCCCCCTCCCAACACTCACCTACCAACAATCTGTACCAATCATGAGGCACATCTCCCATTCCTAGCCTCACCTCACCTCCTTGGAGGAGATGGTGCAGGCCATTCTTGGCAGGGCATGGCTGAGCCCTTGGCCAGCAATGGGGCAGGAAGGATACAAGATTCTGGTATCCTCATACGTTATCTTCCTTCTGGCATGTACCTCTTGTTTGCCTGCCCTCCAGTCACCACAACTCCACCCTTGTGCCTTCCTCATTTCACACACCCAAGTAATGCAGCCTGCCCAGCCAGTGGAAGAAGAAGAAGAAGAAGAAGAAAAGAAGAAGAAGAAGAAGAAGAAGAAGACCGTCACTTGATTTGACACTCCCAGTCACCAGCTCCTCAAGGTCAACCAAAATGTCAGCAGCCTTCCACTAGCCATGCTGCAGCCACTGGGGTAGCACTGCGTGACATCAGTGGGATAGGCAAAGGCACACACATGATGTCATATTGGATGGATAGATGTATAAAGTTGGATTGGAAGGTTTGCTTTGTGGTGGCTTTTATTTCAGCATTGTGGCCAAGAGGAGACTGTGATGGTCAGTAACAGAGGGAAAGTAAGGTGTGGGACAAATGTGGAAAGGGGAATTGGGGTTGTGTTCACTGGTACCCCAGGAGGATGATTCCATCCCAGATATCCCGGCCAGAACAGGACTGTTTGGGTTGCATCCCTCCTTCTGCTTCCTCCTCTTCGGCACTTTTCCTCTTCTGTGTCTTCCTCTTCCCTCTGCGAACGGATGCTGTAAACCTGAAATGTCAGCATAAAATGCTGGAAATACTCAGCTGGTCAGGCAGCATCTTGACCTGAGATGTGAACTCTGTTTCTCTCTCCATGGATGTTGCCTGACCTGCTGAGTATTTGCAGCATTTTCTGTCTTTATAGAGGCCTTCCTTTACCATCCGAAGCCTTGCAAGCATCCAGCAGCACTCCCTACACACTTAAAAACTTTTAACATCTATTGCAGCAAGCCACTACTTCAATAACATTTAAAAAACCCAGTCCAAAAGCTTAAATCCAAATTTACCTGAATGATGTGTGTGTCCCTTTAAGAGGTGCTGACATCGCCACTGTCAGCCTGCTTAGGACTCAGTGCTGAATTCAGTGCTAGGGTTGAAGTTCGGAGTGGTGACGTTAAATCGGCATTGCACGCCGATTGACGTCACCACGCCGCCATTTTTTTCTCCAGGGCGCTGCCAGTCACCGGCAGCGCAAAGGGAGGGAGGAAAATGGCAGCCACCACGGGACCCGCCACCAGCTGGCGAAAGAGCGGTGTCCGGCGTTTTAGCACCATTTCATGGCACTGACGTGTAGTGCTGAAGACACGTATTTTCAGCCCAAATTTTTAAAAATTTGAAGTACAATTTGTAAAAGTTTTTTTTCTTTTATTAATACAAAAGTTCAATTACTATTAACCAATATTGAGGGGTGATAGTTAGAATTTTTCCAAAAGTTAAACAAATCCCAATCAAATATTTTGTCCCTCTTGCTTCCATTTTAAGAGGCACATGTCTTTAACCTTCAAACAACAGCTCATTAGGTAAGATTCAGAAATGAGAAACTTACATTATGCTAATCCGCCTCTCCTTAAGTAACTAATCCACATCCTGCCATTAATGAGGGAATTTCATTTCCCAATTAAAAAGCACAGATGTTACCAGAACCTGAGATATCATGCTTGGTATCTTAATGGTCTCTTAATGGCAGTTTACATTTTCCAAAACAAACAGTTGTGGTAGGTTATATGAAATGAAAGCTTTAATAATTTGATTTTATCACATTAATCTTTCAGAATATGTCAGTGTTGTGGCTGAACTCTTACCATGGGTAGCTGAGGAGCTGAATTACAGACATAGGATTACATAGGATATATGGCACAGAAACAGGCCATTCGGCCCAATCAGTCCATGCCGGCGTTTATGCTCCACTCGAGCCTCCTCCCGTCTTTCCTCATCTAACTCTATCAGCATAACCCTCTGTTCCCTTCTCCCTCATATGCCTATCCAGCCTTCCCTTAAATGCATCTATACTTTTTGCTTCAACCACTCCCTGTGGTAGCGAGTTCCACATTCTCACCACTCTTTGGGTAAAGAAGTTTCTTCTGAATTCCCTATTGGATTTCTTGGTGACTATCTTATATTGATGGCCTCTAGTTATGCTCTTCCCCACAAGTGGAAACATTCTCTCTGTATCCACTCTATCAAAACCTTTCATGATTTTAAAGACCTCTATTAGGTCACCCCTCAGCCTTCTTTTTTCAAGAGAAAAGAGACCCAGCCTGTTCATCCTTTCCTGATAGGTATACCCTCACATTTCTGGTATCATCCTTGTAAATTTTCTCTGCACCCTCTCCAGTGTCTCTATATCCTTTTTATAATGTGGCGACCAGAACTGTACGCAGTACTCTAAGTGTGGTCTAACCAAAGTCCAATACAGGTTTAGTATAACTTCCCTACTTTTCAATTCTATCCCTCTAGAAATAAACCCTAGTGCTTGGTTTACTTTTTTTTATGGCCTTGCTAACCTGTGTCGCAACTTTTAGTGATTTGTGTATTTGTACTCCTAGATCCCTTTGTTCCTCCACCCCACCCAGACTCGCACCCTCCAAGTAATAAGTGACCTCCCTATTCTTCCTACCAAAATGTAATACCTCACATTTATCTGTGTTGAACTTCATTTGCCAATTATATGCCCATTCTGCAAGTTTATTAATGTCCTCCTGTAACTTGTTGCAGTCTTCCTCAGCATTGACTATCCCCCCCAATTTAGTGTCATCCGCAAATTTAGAAATTGTGTTCTCAGCAAGCTGAGATTGCATGAGTGCAGTCTGAGCTTGGGTGGCAGCAAGCTGAGATTGCATCCACTGCTGCACTAAAACGTTGGATCGCTTCCGCCTGTGCTGCAATGCCAGCTGTGATATCGCCCATCACACGCAGCATCATGTCTGGGTCGACATGGTCCCTTCGGGAGTTTTCCATCATTTCCAGTCTGGAAATCCTGGGCTTCAACTCTGTGCAAAGCCCCTGTTAGAAATCAGGGGTGTTCAAAATGTATATGGTTTTGCTGATAAAACTGTGATGCGAGTAATGCTGTATTTACATGTTTGTATTAGAACTAGAGACAGAAAGTCTCTCAGACTAGTATTAGAATAATTAGATAGATGCATAGGGCTGGATTTTCATTGACCAGTGGAGACGGGTTTGGAGGCATGTGGGGGGTTAAAATTGCGAAAACTGGTGGGTGGGCACAAGTCTGCCTTCTGGCTGCTGGCTGGATGGATGGATGGATGGATGGCTGGATGGATGGAAAGCAGACATATCTGGGAGTGGTGGTGTAAAAATATCTGGGAGCAGACTTGGACTGCTGCTGCTCATTTTGCATGTCCTCTCACAGCAAAGGCCAGGCAGTCTCTGAAGACCTTCAATGCAGCAGCAATGATGACATCATCAGAGGCGACTTTCAGACTGAAAACACTAATTGGTTCATGGGTTCCCACATGCTGGAACTCAATTGCCCAATTAGGTGAAAATTGCATCAATCTCCCACATCCAATTGCAGTCGGGTGGATAACACGAAAAGTGGATGACACGACCCCAACCCGCCCCAGTATCAAAATCCAGCCCATAGTCTCTGCCTGTGTTTTGCTTCCCTGCAGATGTTATAGCATTCTGCAGTGTGACGGTCATAAATAATTTTGTTTTCAAGTTAGGATTTCAACCTTGTTTATGTTTCTCTAATTTGACCAACCAAGGCCCAACGTTATATTTCTTCCATTACTGCTAATAACCATATTATAATGCTAAGTTAGGATTTTGACTTTGTTTAACAAAACTGCTTTAAAATGTGTAAGTTAACTAGTATATGAGAATAGAATAGAAGATATCTTTGGGAATGTAATGATTAATTCCATGGTACAATAGTCTGAGAATGAAATAGTTAGTTTTGCATAGCTAAAGCTGCATGAACAGCATGAACATAAATAACTGATAACAAGCAGTTATGAACATCTGATGGCCAAGAATCGCATGTCCGACTCCAAACTAGGGAGGATAGGGACAAGAGAGATAAGACACGAATTCCAAAGGAAGAACCTTCAGAAAGATTAAACGATAAGACAAATTGGATGAGGTAATGAGACCCGCTTTTGGGGAGGGCTTTCATCCAAGGCCCAAGACAAAGAACTTCAGCTGTCATTGGGTGATGAGGTTTTAGAGGAACCTCTATAGGTTAAATGGTCTTGTCAATAACTTGGCCTCAGGCCCACCCCTAAAAAGAGAATAAAAGTGACACCCTGAGTGCTTGTCCACACAGACGGTGGAGGAGAGAGCCAAAGAGAAGTTGGGCTGGTCGAACGCTCTTTTGAGAGTGATCCCTCGCTCACCATCGAAGGCCCTAGAGAGAGAGAGAGAGCGAGAGAGGCCAGGCCGTCTGTCCGATCGGGACCGGTATTAGCTACTTGTCACAGTCATATGTTTTTGCTGTATAACTAGCATGTTACATTCCGTCTTAAACTCTGATTAAACACAATATACCCACCATATTGGTTTGCAGTCAATTCTGATTATTTGAAAGACTAGAGATAAGCTACTAATTGGCCAAATCTCTACACCCCATGCAATGTTGGAGGTGGACTCCTCCATGCTCCTTGACATTGCCAAGAGGCTCTCTGGCAGGCTTGCCATTGCACCGAGCAATTCGATGTGCCTGCCTATCACCTGTCTTCTGAAGGCCGCCTCATCAAGGTCCTCATCTGAGTCACGTGCAGCAGCAGAACCCACGTGCAACCTTGCCCGCCATGGAGCATGACCCGAGCTACCCTTTCCCCATGACCTTGCTGCAGCTCACTCGTGCCTGGTGCCTCACCCTGTGCAGATCCCACTTCAACACTAGTCTCTAAATTATGCGCAGTGCCAGTTTCTGAGCTGGTGTCTGCAAGTGACAAATACAGTGAAACTGTGTCTTCTTCTTCTTCTCCTCCCTCGCTCTCCTGCATCGCCTCAGGGACAGGCTGCTCTGGTGCCTGATCACGATTATCTGAAATCAGAAAGGCACAAGAGTCGTGTTATGGTGAGGGGAGGGGAGGAGGGGGGAAGCAAGATATGCATGCATACAGCATCAGCAGCTTGAAAGTGAGAAGAGATTGTGGGATGAGGGGGAAGTGGGATGTGAGAAGGATTAGGAATGAGCATTACGTTGTTGTCCCCAAGAGCTTCAACTTCACCGGTTGCAATGGCCTCCATGACCTGCCGCCCAATGATCTCCAGCACTCACTCCTCCAGTTGGCTGAAGTCCTGGATGGCAGCTTGCTCCCCGCCTGTCTCCCACTGCTCCCTCATGTTATGCGCGACCTTGGCCTGCAAGAGAAAGGAAAGTGTGTCAGTGTGTGCGGTGCAATGTGTTTGGGTGATGTGCCTGCCATAGTTGAATAGCTGTCAGTGTGTGCAAGGTGTGAGATGTGGGTGTAAGTGTTGTAGTAGTGGTAAGGTTGTGAGAGTGAAGTGAAGCTCTGATTGTGAGATCTGAGTGGTGATAGGTAGAGATTGTTGGTAGGTGAGTGCTAAGGGTGTGGTGCATTGAGCAGTGTGTGAAGCTTGTGGTACAGATGATGGGATATGGCATTTGCTGAAGCCTTCACTCACCTTCACCTGCCATGTGAGGTTATTAAACTTCTTGCGGCACTGGATCCCTGACCTGGGGACCGCAATGCTGGCCGTCATATATCTGGCTATCTCCTGCCACAGCCTTCGAGATGTATGGGACAAGGGCTTCCTGCCAGTCTGCGGGAAGAGGACAGCCCATCTCCTCTCCACAGCCACCACCAGTGCCTCCAGAGCCGTGTCTGAGAATCTTTGGGCTCTCTCCCTGTGCTGAGGCACAGCCATCTGTTTCCAGTACCATCTGCTTCCAGGTGGAGGTCGAACTGGATTGACAATGAGGTGCTGTAGCATCAATGTACCTCCCCTTTAAATACTGAATAAAGCCTGTGCCAAACATGACTGGGAATTAGACTAGACCCAATATTGGCCCAGCTGTTGAGCGGCAAGCCAATGAGCAGTGGTTTTAGCGCTGAAATCAGCACCATAATGATGTTAATGAGGACTGAGCACGAATTTTGTGTGCTACCTAGACCATTTTGACCCGGCACAGTTTAACATCGTTGGGCCAATGCACCACCCGTTTTCTGGCCATATCCACTTTCTTGGCCCATATTTCCTATGATTCAGTTGTAGGCTGTTGTAGAAAAATAAGAACATAAAAACATAAGAACATAAGAAATAGGAGCAGGAGTAGGCCATTCAGCCACTCGAGCCTGATCCGCCATTCAATAAGATCATGGCTGATCTTCTACCTCAACTCTTCTTTCCTGCACTATTCCCATATCCCTTGATTCCCTTAATATCCAAAAATCTATCGATCTCTGTCTTATACATTTGATGTAGGGAAAGATTTAATCTATGCATTTTCTCTGTGTTTTTATATTCTGTGAATTCTGATAGATTCTCTCACAGTAACTTTGCCTGACGAAGGGGCGACAGCTCCGAAAGCTTGTAATTTTAAATAAATCTGTTGGACTATAACCTGGTGTTGTGCGACTTCTCATTTTTGAATATACTCCACAGCCCTCTGGAGTAGAAAATTCCAAAGATTCACCATGCTCTGAGTGAAGAAATTTCTCCTCATCTCAGACCTAATTGGCCGACCCCTTATTCTGAGACTGTGACCCCTGGTTCTAGACTCCCCAGTCAGGTGCAACATCCTCCCTGCATCTACCCTGTCAAGCCCTGAAGGAATTTTGTATGTTTCAATGAGATCACCTCTCATTCTTCTAAACTCCAGAGAATATAGGCCTAGTCTACTCAATTTCTCCTCATAGGTCAATCCCCCCATCCCAGGAACCAGTCTGGTGAACCTTCGTTGTACTCCCTCTATGGCAAGTATATCCTTCCTTAGCTAAGGAGACCAAACTGCACACAATACTCCAGGTGTGGTCTCACCAGGGCCCTATATAATTGCAGTAAGACATCTTTACTCTTATACTCAATTTATCATGTAATAAAGGCCAATATAACATTTGCTTTCCTAATTGCTTGCTGTACCTGCATGTAAACTTTCAGTGATTCGTGTACAAGGACACCCAGGTCCCTCTGAACACCAACATTTCCCAATCTCTCAACATTTAAAAAATACACTGCTTTTCTATTTTTCCTACCAAAGTGGATAACTTCACATTTCTCCACATTATGTTCCATTTGCCATGTTCTTGCCCACTCACTTGGCTAGTCTATATCCTTTTGAAGCCTCTTTGCATCCTCCTCACAACTTTCATTCCCATCCAGCTTTGTATCATCAGCAAACCTTTGGTCCCCTCATCCAAATCATTGATATAGATTGTGAATAGCTGAGGCCCAAGCATTGATCCTTGCGGTACCCCACTAGTTACAGCCTGCCAACCTGAAAATGACCCGTTTATTCCTACTCTCTATTTCTGTCCGTTAACCAATCTTTAATCCATGCTAGTATATTACCCACAATCCCATGAGCTCTAATTTTGTTTAATAACCTCTTGTGTGGCACCTTATCGAATTCCTTCTGAAAATCCAAATACACCACATCCACTGGTTCCCCCTTATCTATTCTGCTAGTTACAACCTTAAAAAACTTGACAAGATTCGTCAAACATGATTTCCCTTTGATAAATCCATGTTGACTCTGCCCAATCCTATTATTATTTTCTAAGTGCCCTGTTACCACGTCCTTAATAATAGATTCTAGCATTTTCCCTACTACTGATGTCAGGCTAACTGGTCTGTAGTTCCCCATTTTCTCTCTCCCTCCTTTCTTAAATAGTGGGATTACATTTGCTACCTTCCAATCCGCGGGAACCGTTCTAGAATCTATGGAATTTTGGAAAATGACAACCAATGCATCCACTATCTCTGTAGCCAACTCTTTCAAAACCCTAGGATGTAGGTCATCAGGTTCAGGGGATTTATCGACTTTCAGTCCCATTAATTTCTCCAGTACTATTTTTTTACTAATACTAATTTCTTTCAGTATCTCATTCTCGCTAGACCCTTGGTTCTCCACTATTTCCGGGAAGTTTTTTGCGTCTTCTTCCGTGAAGACAGACACAAAGGGCTGGATTTTATCAATGGGGACGCGTTGGGGGCGGGACTGCTGGTTGTCGGGTTTCAGTCCCGGCCCAACGATGATCGGCCAACCCATGCTATTTTCCCTTGATTGACCTTGTTAAGCCCACCCAGTGGGCTTAGCAGGCCAATCAAGGGTCCCTTGGATACAGGTGATGTCAGCCATTGAAATTTCATCTGTCAAGAGCTTTTGACAGATGAAATTTCAGCGATTGACAGCTCTGTGAAGCTGTCAAACACTGACAATATGATTTCTAACGTGAGTCCCTGTAGTTAGACTCAGTTAGAAATCAATCCAGCACAGAAAGTAGAGACTGCAGCTTTTGACAGCTCCGCGGCCATTCTGCTTTCTGTGCCGGTGAGCTGAGGGACTCCCGAGAACTGAAGGAAGGAAGCCTGCAGGACAAAGTTAAGGTAAGTACAAGTTCTTAAAACACTTTACACACACCAAACACACTTACCTCTGCACTCATGCACCCATCACTCACCTGCACACCGGACATCTCGACCACTCCAAGCCCTCCAGACCGACGGTCCGCCTCGCTAAATCGGCGTGGTTCGGACCTGTCGGGAAGCCCACACTTCAGGGCTAAAAATAGGGATTAGGCAAAAAACTGCCTGTTAACTACCTGTTAACAGGCAGTTTATTGGCACTAATCCCCTTCTCGCCTCGGGGAGGCGGGTCCCAGCACAGGTCGGGTACCCGCCTCCTGTGAAACAGGCATGGAGGTGGGTTGGGGGCGGGATGGGTTCGGGACCCCCGAATCTGCTATTTTCCCACCCCACACGCCTCCAAACCCGCCTCCACAGGCCGGTGAAAATTCAGTTCTGATGAAAGGTCATCGACCTGAAACGTTAACTCTGTTTCTCTCTCCACAGATGCTGCCTGACCTGCTGAGTATTTCCAGCATTTTCTTTTTTTATTTCAGATTTCCAGCATTCACAGTATTTTGCTTTTGTATAATGTTAGCTATTCCACTACCATTGATTCAAACTGAAGTATATTGCTCCTTTAAATATAGCAGTACTTTTAGAGATAAATAATTTAAAAGCAACTATCCACAATAAATGCCCATGAACTTGTAATGGCAGAAAGAATATAATTGGGAATAGTCTTCAAATTAAATAATCCACATTAGCAGGAGACTCAGAGAATAGAATAGTATGCTTTCAAACCACATAATGTTGTTACTGGCTTTAATGGTTACTTACAGTAAATATTCTGGATGAAGTTTCCCAGAAACAGTTTTAAAGGCAGCAATATACAAATCTTGCAGAATAGAAAGAAAAGTATTACAGTTGAATTATTAGTATTGTGGCAGATCGCCACCTAAAACGGGCATAATCCACTCTTCCGTCTGTGGACAAATTTCCAGCACCTTCCCTTTAAGGCACTTTACCTTTAAGGCAGAAGGGGCGGGGCCTCAGGTTTTACCCAGAGAATTCTGGGAGCTTTTCAGTCTGCCATTTTGTGCCATGCTGTGATTAAAAAGTCTCTTGTTTAACACAAATGGATTCAGCCTTAATTCGTGTTTCGCGGCAGCCTCAACATTGGTGACCCCGACGCTCAGAACGTATTCCGAGCACTGCAATGGCGGACACGAATGCAGTTTCCGTGAAACTGCCGGAGTTTTGGGAAAACCAGCCCGAAGCCTGGTTTCTCCAAGCTGAATCTCGCTTCCGGCTGTGAAATATCACCACAGATGGGACGAAGTACGACTATCTCGTCACATCACTCGGTAGCGCCGCAGTTTCCAAGGTTTGGACAATGCTGCAGAACCCACCAAAGGAAGGCAAGTACGCACATCTCAGGACAGCGCTCCTTAAAAAATTTACGGCCTCGGCATATCAGCGAAACTGCCACCTCCTCGACCTTCCAGGCCTCGGTGATGCCTCACCGTCAGACCTCCTCTCCCACATGCTCTCCCTCACCGACGAGAGCCCACCCGGATCCCTCTTCCGCACGCTGTTCATCCGCCAGCTCCCTCTCAGCATCCGCCCAGCGATCGTGGCGTCCGGCCTCACGAACCTGGAAGCCCTGGCCGATGAGGCCGACAGGCTGCTGTCCGCTCACTCCAGCCGTGACGTCACTCCGGACCTGGCAGCCAATGCCTGGGCGCGCCCCTCACCATCCAGCACGCGGCCACAAGGGCCTGTCACCAGGCCCACGGGGCCTTCATGCCCCACTAACCCGGGCCACTGTTACTACCACGCACGGTTGGGCGCCAGGGCACAACGGTGCACACCTCCCTGCTCTTTCAAGTCCGCCCCCGTACCAGCCCCCGTGATGGCCGTGGGCCACGCGGGCTCCCTGCTGTTCATCACGGATGACAAAACCGGCCGCCGGTTCCTGTGTGACACTGGGGCTCAGCACAGCATCACCCCGGCCTCCTCCCTCGACATCCAAAAGGGCGAACGAGGACCGGCGCTGGCTGCTGCTAACGGCTCGGAAATCCGGACAGTCACCCTCGACCTTGCTGGTCACCACTACCGATGGGAGTTCATCACTGCCAAGGTGCTCTCCCCCCTCATCGGCGCAGATTTCCTGTGCGCCCACGGCCTACTGGTAGACATCCCTCGTCACCGCCTCGTGGACATGAACACCATGTCCCCCATCCTGGGCGCCATGGCCCCCCGTCAACCCGCTGAAATGGCGTCACAGTGCCACGCCCGCGCCACGGATGACTACTCGGCACTCCTGGCCGAATTCCCGGCCCTTACCAATCCGACCTTCTCCGCGGAGGCCGCCAAACACGGGGTGGAACACTTCATCCCCACCACAGGCCCCCCAGTGTACGCCCACGCCCGCAGGCTGGACCCAGCCAAACTGGAGATCGAGCGGACCGAGTTTGCCACCATGGAACAGCTCGGCATCATCCACCGCTCCAACAGTCCCTGGGCCTCCCCACTCCACATCGCCCCCAAACCAGGTGGAGGTTGGCACCCCTGCGGGGATTACCGCCGCCTCAATGACGCCACCACCCTTGATCGGTACCCCGTGCCGCACATTCAGGACTTCTCGGCTAGACTGGCCAGCCGCTCAGTCTTTTCCAAGGTCGACCTGGTGCGTGGCTACCACCAAGTCCCCGTCCACCCCGCGGACGTCCCCAAGACAGCCGTAATCACCCCCTTCGGCCTGTTCGAGTTCCTGCGGATGCCCTTCGGCCTCAAAAACGCGGCCCAGGCATTCCAACGGCTCATGGACTCGGTCCTTCGGGACCTGAAGTTCCTGTTCGTCTACCTGGACGACATCCTGGTAGCCAGTTCCTCCAAGCAGGAACACCTCGAACACCTTCGCATCCTGTTCGGGCGCCTCAGCGAACACGGGCTCATCCTCAGCCCAGCCAAATGCCAGTTCGGCCTGGACAAGATCGACTTCCTCGGCCACCACATCACCCATGCTGGGGCCATTCCCCTGCCCACCAAGGTGCAGGCTGTCCAACAATTTCCCCGCCCCATCACCATCAAAGGCCTCCAGGAGTTCCTCGGGATGGTGAATTTCTATAACCGCTTCATCCCCAAAGCGGCGTCCCTCATGAGGCCCCTGTATGAAGCCCTCCGGGGCAGGAGCGGCAAGATGGCGGTCGAATGGACGGCAGACGCGTCCGCCGCCTTCGATTCCACCAAGACCGCGCTCGCCAACGCCACCCTGCTCGCGCACCCACGGCCCAATGCCAGGGTAGCGCTCACCACGGACGCCTCCGACCACGCGGTCGGCGCTGTGTATGAGCAGTGGGTCAACGGCGCCTGGCAACCACTTGCCTTCTTCAGCCGCCAACTACGCCCCCTGGAGGTCAAGTACAGCACCTTCGACCGCGAGCTCCTCGCGCTGTTCCTGGCGGTCCGCCATTTCCGGTTTTTGCTTGAGGGCCACCCCTTCACTGCGTTTGTCGACCACAAGCCCCTGACATTCGCAATGGCAAAGACAACCGACCCCTGGTCCGCCAGGCAGCAGCGCCAGCTCGTGGCAGTGTCCGAGTTCACCACGGACATCCAACACATCTCCGGCCGAGACAATGTGGTAGCCGACTGCCTCTCCCGCCCCGCCATCCACGCCGCACACCTAGTAGTCGACTACGCTCAACTCGCAGCAGACCAGATCACCGACCCTGATCTGCTCTCTGCACCCACCAACCTACCAGGGCTATGCCTGGCCGACGTCGCCTGTGGCCCGACCGCAGTCACGGTCAAGTGCGACATATCCCTATGTCAACCTCGGCCCGTCGTCCCAGCGTCCTGGCGCCGCCGGGTATTCGACATTCTCCACAACCTCTCCCACCCGCGCATCCATCAAATTGGTAGCCAACCGCTTTGTCTGGCGCGGCCTTCGCAAGGATGTGCGTACTTGGGCCAACTCCTGCCTAGCCTGCCAATGGGCCAAGGTACAGCAACACACGAAAGCACCCCTCGAGGAGTTTACCGTCCCCTCGCGGAGATTCGACCACATCCACGTGGACATCGTCGGGCCCCTGCCGCCGTCGCAAGGCCACACGCACTTGCTGACCATCGTTGACCGCACCACACGCTGGCCTGAGGCAATTCCACTGACCTCCACCACCACCGCCGACATCGCCAGAGCCTTCGTCAGCACCTGGGTCGCACGGTTCGGCATCCCCTCCGACATGACGTCGGACAGAGGTCCGCAATTTACCTCTGAACTCTGGACCGCCGTCGCACGCAATCTCGGGATGACCATTCACCGCACCACAGCGTATCACCCCCAAGCCAACGGACTGTGTGAGCGGTTCCACAGATCCTTGAAGGCATCTCTTCGAGCCAGCCTCCAAGACGGCGCCTGGACCGACCGATTTCCGTGGGTCCTCCTCGGCCTGCGCACCGCGATTAAAGAAGACCTCCACGCATCGGCAGCAGAGCTCGTGTACGGTCAGCCGCTTCACGTACCCGGTGAGTTCCTGCCCACCGCCATGACACCCTGGTCAGCCGACCAGCAACGCCACGACTTCGCCTCACCGGCACTGCAGTTCGCCCCGGTGCCCATTGCCCGACACGGCGAATCCACCTCACACGTCCCACTAAGCCTGCACCAGGCACAGTTTGTTTTCGTCCGGCACGACGCCCACCGCTGACCCCTTCAACCCCCGTACGACGGGCCCTACAAGATGCTACAGGCTGGGGACAAATTTTTCACCCTGCAAGTGGGCGACAGGACCGAAAAAGTGTCGGTTGACCGACTCAAGCCAGCACACTCGGAGCCCGGTGAGCAGGTCCCTGTAGCTCATCCACCTCCACGCGGCCGACCTGCCCTCAAGCCGGTTCACCCGGCTGCTCCACGCCCGGCCGTTCCACGTCCACCGGCGTCCTACAAGAGCCACTCCGGCCGGCCCATCAGACCGCCGCACCGTCTCGTCCACACCTCCTAAGCGGATTCTGGGGGGAGCTGTGTGGCGGATCGCCACCTAAAACGGGCATAATCCACTCTTCCGTCTGTGAACAAATTTCCAGCACCTTCCCTTTAAGGCACCTTGGGGGAGAAATTCAGTATCGCCCCATTTGGGGCGCAATTATCGGCCGGGCGCAAATATTAGCGCCTGGCGCTAATTATCGCCACCGACTGCAAACTTGACTTTTATCGCCCCTGGAGGTGATTGGAGCGCTAAATCAGGCGCTTCACACCTGTCTTAAGGCGCAAAGGCCGAGCAGCGAGGCGCTACCTCAGAGCGCTGGCGAAACTCATGTAATGTCAGTCAGCAATGGAACATACACACAATGGCACGGGCCAGTTCTTAAAGGGGATGGTTAATCTTGCTTTCCATCCACATCCTTCTCATTGCAGCCTTGAATCTCTGCCTGGAGAGACCTGCACATCAAATCTGCTGGAAAGAACAATGGAGAGTACCAGGCAAAGAGCTCAGAGTGCAGCCCCCACAGTCTCTTCTAAATCGATACAAGGAATGGCAAATCAAAATGAACCTGCAAAGTGCTGCTCAGTACCCAAAACTCCTTCACACAGCGTTGAATCTCTCCAGAAGTCTCTCCCTCTCTCTCTCAGAATGCGTAGTTCAAAAATGGCACCAACAATAAAAGGCAGGAAGCGGTCACCTTTAAATAGCGCTCCCCCTTTCCCTTCATGACTGCAGAACGCTCCCCTCAACCTGTCGTTGCTTGCGTCAGGCGGTAAGGCAGGGGGTGCCACTCAATATCCGCTACGGGGCGATACCGGGGCGTTGCGCACTCGACTGACGTCACCATCTGCCGGTGCAGGAGATCGTGGCGGTAGTGTTTAGCGCTGCCGCAAAATGTCTAGTTAATTTCGCGAGCGGCGCAAACTTCGCCGCACCTGGGCGCTAGATGCTTTGCGCCCCATTAGCGCCCTCTTAAGGCGCTAACGGGAGGCGCAACCAACTGAATTTCCCCCCCCTTACCTTTAAGGCAGAAGGGGGCGGGGCCTCAGGTTTTACCCAGAGAATTCTGGGAGCTTTTCAGTCTGCCATTTTTTGCCATGCTGTGATTAAAAAGTCTCTTGTTTAACACAAATGGATTCAGCCTTAATTCGTGTTTCGCGGCAGCCTCAACAATATAGAGATTATGTAACTCAAAGACACTAAATTACAGTAACAATTATTTTATATTTGCTCTGTTTAATTCTTGAATATAATGGCTTTATAAAAAGTTAAAAGTGCTGTATTTTGAACTTAGACCTATTTTTCTGCACAAGATTGAATATTCTTAAGAGGATTTTTGCTTCAGTTCAGTTGCATTGATGAAAGCAAAGGTAAAAACATTTTTTTTGATAAATTGATCTGGACACTACAGAGTAGAAATTCTGTCAGCATACTTATCATATGAATGTTTAATGCTTTGTTTTAGGTTACCACCGCCATTAAAATGATGGAGAGAGGAATTTGACAGGAATGCATTAAGCATTCATATTCTAATACTGGCAACAGTCATTTCTACCCTTAAATCTATTCATTTTAGATCTACTTCAGCTGAATTCTACTAGAGAATTGCTCAACTGTTTATGCCTACATTTTCCCTGCATGCAGATTTACTGTTTTTCTACCTGTTGGTTGTGACTTTTGACTGGTCTGATGCAGATTTATTGGCCCCAATATTTGTGAGGAGGGTGCGGGGGAGGCTGAAAACAGCTGAAGAATCCGGCAAGGCCAGGACATGCAGATCCTGCTGAACTTAACGCAGGACCTCATTGTCATTTTTTGGATCCGTTTCCCACTTGGCAGCCAGCCAAATGGACAGCCTGGCCAGCGGGCTAGAGGAGAAACCTGTGTTGGCGGGGGGCGGGAATTAGACATCGCAGCGGTGGGAGGTGGGGAGATTAGACAGGAGATTAGGCTGTAGTGGGGGAGGGGGGGTGTTGTTCGGCGATTGGGAGGGGGGAGAGATAGGCCTCGATCGGCAGTTGGGAAGAGGCTAGCCACTTTCCCAGGCTCCTTCTAGCTTTGGCAACAGTATACAGTATTACCTTTTTAGGGAATAGGTTGGTTTCAGAATATGACGGAGGCTAGGATAACACTGCCTCAAATAGCTTCCCCTGAATTACTCTTGATTTGAGATTTGAGCAGCAGAAAGTAATAATAATTAACACAAAGATGTAGTAGTATGTCAGCCTAGAAGGAGGGGCAGAGACACATTGATTGAAGGGGAGACAAAGGAGGACAGAAACAATCATAGGTGGATTTAGAGCATCTGAGGTATCAGGCATAAGTGGGCATCAGAAGAAGAAGATGGATGACAGAAATATTATAAAAGAAGGAACAGAGAGTGCTATGAGGGGATGAGAGGCTCAGAGACATGTACAGGCAGGAAGACAAATCAATAACAAGTAAATAGCATTGCCATTATTGTCTAAGGGTCTGAAATTGTGCTACACAATATTAGTAACAAACATGTTTGTATGAAATTCCTTTGCCTGCTTTTTAACAGAGGCATTAACCCATTTGTTTGTTAGTATAGTGGACAGAGGAATTTCATACAAACATGTTTACATATTCATTACTATTTATTTCATAGCACAATTTCAATCAATAAATCCCAGGTTCAAATTCTGTCTTGTGTTAATGTGCCATCTGAATGGTGCTGTAACATAAGACTGCTCTTGTACTCTGATGTTAACAAAGGTAAAATTTTAATGCACAGTACTTCCTGAAGTACCACCTCAGATCCCTGGACAAATCAGGGGACACCTTACTATGCAGCCCTGCCAGAGTATGACAAAAACGAGTATTTTTATTTACTGTTGGCCATCTCCTTCTCTCATGGCTCATGACACCTGTCCACATGCCCACAACACCTGCAGAGGACAGATATAACAAAGTTCATAACACAACCTCTAATTTCATATAGCACTCTCTCGACATGTTAAAGGGGTGATTTTTCTGTCTCTGTTCTTCTGAAGCCGTTGTGTAATATAGCCCTAGCATAGTCTCAAAATTTGTTGTGGCTTGCTGCGTTATTCACAGTTATGCCCTGCAGAAAGGTTTTGTGATGGATATCCCTGAGGAGGAAAGGGAGGCAGGAGTGAGAGGAAGTCAAGTAGCAACAGCAACAACAGGAGGAAGAAGAACAGCTGGGGCCAGGAGCAAGAGATATTCAACAGCAGCTTATTAGAAATCAGTAAATAAAGACAAAGACCTCTATTGTAGCCTCATACATTCATAATTTCATACATTCCTGTCTAAGATCCCTAGCACAGCTCTCTCATTGAAAGGCTCCTAGGACACCTCACATTCCCCAAACCATTTTCACCAGAATTCCTGTGAACAGGTGCTTCCGTCTTGTGTCCCTTGTGCTGTCCTTACCTGGTCATTATCACATTGCTGTTTGTGGGACATTGCTGTGCGCAAACTGGCTGCTGCGTTTCCTAAATTACAAGAGTGACTACATTTCAAAAGCACTTAATTGGCTGTAAGTTGCTTTGTGATGCCACGAGGTTGTGAAAGGCGCTATATAAATGCAAGTCTTTCTTTCTTAAGCTTATTCTGGTGCTCCATCTAGGTGATACCGGAGGGCCAGGCCCGACAAAAGGGCATGGCCGCGATCTACGGGCTGTTTCAGCCTTGACTCAGTGGTAGCACTCTCACCTCTGGGTCAGAAGGTTGTAGGTTCGAGCCCCATTTCAGAGACTTCAGCACAAAATCTCAGCTGACATTCCAGTGCAGTACTGAGGGAGTGCTACACTGTTGAAAGTGCCATCTTTCGGATGAGACGTTAAACTGAGGCCTCGCTTGGCCTCTCAGGTGGATGTAAAAGATTTGAAGAAGAGCAGGGAAGTTCTCCCAGTGTCCTGGCCAATATTTATCCCTCAACCAGCATCACTAAAAAAAAACAGATCAATTGGTCATCTACTTCATTGCTGTTTGTGCCTCCTTGCAGTGTGCAAATTGGCTGTTGCATTTCCATATGTTACAACAGTGACTATGCTTCAAAAGTACTTCATTGGCTGTAAAGTACTTTGGGATGTCTTGAGGTTACAAAAGGCACTTTAGAAATGAAAGAATTCTTTCAATCTTGTAGTGTGGGTCTCTTGGGACTCAGGTGAGCCTCTTCTCATGGCAACTGGTCTTGGCAGGACCCTGTTGCAAGCTGCGTCGGCACTGCTTCTGCATGGGCAGCCTGTTCCTATCTCCTTCCAGCTACACAAGCACGCATCTGAGGAGGCTGACTGGACAGCTCACAACTGCGATCAGTAGTGAGACCAGCCTAATGTGTGTGGAGTCTTGACTTGACCACTGACTTGAAAGGCCTCTGCCACTGACTCTAAGCAGTCCATGCAACTTGTCTGCTCTCAGTGAGGACTTAGAAATTTGCTGCTTTTTTCTCCACAGCAATCCTTGCTTTCATACTGAATGGAAAGTTTTAATTTTTCCTCCAGTGCTGCCATTGCCCCTTTAAGCAGCAGCAGGTTTTATATCCTGCAGCTGCACCACTTCTCTGCCACTTATACAAGATTTCCACCCCTCCTCCGTTATCGTATTCCAATTTCAGGCAGGAATTAGACTCCCAACCCACCAGCACAAGAGATTTTTTTCCCCCCACCATTGTGTAACTATGGTGTAGCAAGCAGGTGTTACAATCATTTGCTGACCCATATATTTGCGCCGGGGTCAAACGGTGGGCAGAAGTCCCACTCCGCTGTATTTCTGGCAGCACAGTAGCCCCCATCCCACCACCAGAATGTCTAGGCTAAGCAGTTTTAAAAAATACAACAGTAGCTTCAGATTATTATACTTTGACAGAGTGTTGCAAGTTTTGTTGGTTGCACATGCGAGAAAAAGGGATAATTCAAATTTAACTAATGCTACTTGATTGGTTGTAGAGCCAATTTCTTGTCTGCTTTCACCTCTAACGGTTAACCCGTATCCTGCTCTAGTATACCTACATTCTCACATTCACCATCATTTTCAAAAACCAGTGCAAAATATTTATTTAATATCTTTGTTGTACATTCATCTTCCACAACTAGGCTCCCTCCTGAATCCCTGCATGGATCTACTCTCTCATTAAGTATTCTTTCTATATGCTTATAAACTCCTTTAATATTTCCTTTTATATTACTTGATGAACTTTTCATATTACCATTTAGCCCATCCTAGCTCTCTTTTCACATCCTCATTGCACTTTCTAATTTCCCTATGAATTTCTTTACTATTGTTAGCCCTAATTTTATGATTAACTCTTTTACGTTTCAGTTTAGTTTTGATCACTATTTATTCGTAGAACTTTATTCTTTGAAGCATCTCCTTTTCACCGTATAGGAATATATTTATTATGCGCTCTATTATATTTGAAGATTTCCTATTACTGATCTGTTGACCTATTTGCTAACATTTTTTTCCAGTTAATTTGGGCTAGATCCCTTTTCATCTCACTGAATGTTGCCTTCTTTTAGTCCAGCACCCTGATCTTTGACTTTCCATTATCCTTTCTATTCTATTCTTTGAATTAACTATGTTGTCATTGCTATTTACCAATTATTCTTCTACTTTCAAATAAATTATTTGCCCCACTTCATTCCCCAGATAAATCAAAGATAAATGAAAAATACCGTTGTATTTGTGTGAACTAAACTTGCTACAGAAAGTTAAGTCTTGTCTGTTCCAGTCTAAGGGGGCGATTTTCCCAATGGAGGTGGGTTGGAGGCGGGTTTCGGTTTGGGTGAGTTCCTGTCAGGTGGGAAAAATTTGCGATTTTCCCCTAATTGGCCAGTTGATTTCAGAGGTGTGGGTTCCCTGGGCCAATTAGTGTTTTGGGACTGAAACTCGCCTCTGCTGAAGTCACTTATCCAGCTTCATTTAAGGGCTGCTTGCTGCCTTGGCTCATTCCACTGGTTTTTGGTCGATGCTGCACCACTTCCAATCTGTTATCTCCTTGAAGAATGGCCAGCTCCAAGGCAAGGGCCACCCCGAGGTTCTCGGATGAGGCACTGGGTATGCTGGTTGAGGGGCGAGAGCTAGCAGGGAGGTGCTCTTCCCCTCATCTGGGAGGAAGAGGCCTCCCAAAGAAAACAAGGCTGTGTGGGGCCAGCTGGCAAGGGATATAACCTCCAGATCTGTGTGCAGATTGGGTGAATGTTTCTGTTTATTGATGAAATGCCATCCCTGTGGGAATGTATTAAAATTAGGTGATGGCAAACTTTTGGCGTGATGGCATCTGTTATTTCGGCTTAGGCAGCTCCACATTGCGGGCTCCGCAACACTTGCGTGGTCAGGTTGGTGGTCAGAGTGAAAGGAGGCCAGAGAGTCATGTCCATTGTCTATCATGTGTTAAGAAGGAGCCAAGCACATGTGCCACAATGGGCAACCTATGCAAATCTGGCCAGGATGAGTGCATTCCTTGCACGACATGCTTCCATGCACTGGCGCCTTCTGCCCTGTGCAGCATCAGGTGGGTGAGCAGTAGGCTGGGGCTCCTGCTGCTGTTGCTGCTGAGCTGCCTGGTTCTGCTGCTGCCGTGGCTGCTCCTCATCCGACTCTGAGGTCCATGGTGAAAGGAAATAAATGGTTCCCATGCTGCTGGCAGATACCTCTGTTGGGGAAGAGCTCAGTCCAAGCAGGGAGAGGGTCTTCCAAGGAGGTCCCACAGTTGAGAGATAGAAGCTGCAGCACCTCCGACTTTGGTAGGCCTGCTAAAAGTGCTGAAAGACCTTTGGAACAAAAGTTCTGCCACCTGTAACTGCTCCCTGATGAAAGCTCCGTTTTAATGGTGGAGCTGCAGCTGTGAGGAGGCCACCCACTTGTCAACCCGCCAGGATTAGCTGGCGTGGTTTAGGAGGGTCATACAACACGCTGAAAATGTGGTAAAATAACGAAGGCCTGTCAAAATAGGATTATAGAGGTCCTTAACTACTATTTAAGGGTCTTAACTACCTCTCCTGACTGATGGAGGCGGGACCGAATCGCACCCATCAAACCCGCCTCCAGCAAAATTGCGCGGAGGTGGGTTACAGGCAGGTTGGAAGCGAGTTCTGAACCCACCCTCAGTTTTTGCCATTTTGCCAACTGTTCCGCCTCCTAACATGCCTCTTCGGGGCTGGGAAAATCGCCCCCTAAGTATCCTTTTCACAATCTGATAAATGTTAATTACTGCCAAACAACTTCTCTGGCACTAAAAATTAACTATTATAAGTGTGGAGTCTCATTCCTTCAGCTTTTAATTATTGTTGGAGATTAATGTAAAATTAAAAAATATGGGGGGGAAATTGAGTCGCACCCCCTTTGGGGCACTAACTTCGCTACTTTTAGCGCCCCAAATAAATTAGCACCCCCGCGGCCGAAATTCATCGGTAGCGCCCCAAGAGGGAAGCAGGGCGCTACTGGAAGCGCCCCACCTCCCTCTTGGGGCGCTGCGAGGGAATATCGCAGCGCGACGTGCCACGGTACTGCAGGCCTTCCTCCCCTTCTTAAAGGGGAGGGGCCTTGCGCAGCACGACCTGGGGCCCAGCTGGGCCACCAGGGATCGGAGTGCCGGCAAAAGAGCCCGGCACTCAAGAGAAGTGCCGGGCTCACGGAGCACAGCTGGCACTCCGCGGGGGGGCTGAAAAGGAGGCCGGGGACGGCAGTGGGGGCAGGTGCTGGCAGGCATACAGCAACAAAAATGGCCACCCGGCACCTCGCCTTTAATTAGCGCTGCCCCGGCCGCAGGTGGGCCCCCCTGACCCCGTTGGACATAGCATCCGGCACTAAGTCAGGGGACGCTACCGAAGATTGCGGCCGGGGCGCGAGCGGGGCGCTGCGCACGGCAATGACGTCATCGCTGGTGGCGCAGCACCGCGGGGCGCTAACGCTTACCGCTGCCGCTAGCCTCCCGCTGAATTTTGCGGGAGGCGTTGGCGGCACCGCGCCCAGGCGCTTGTTGCTTTGCGCCCCGTTAGCGCCCTCTTAGGCCGCTAATGAGAGATGCAAAGCAACCAAATTTTTCCCCCTGTGTATTTTTCCTTTCTGTCTCTTTTTACTCTCTCTCTTCAGCCAATCTTTCTTTCCTTCTCTTTATTTCTCTTTCTGTACCTGATGTGACATTGAATTCACCCACTTTAACTTCCACTTCCTTCTCAGTCCTTGCGCTGTTAATTTCACATTACTTCAACCTGATTGGTTAGGGAGATATGCAATTGCTTACTCTGTTCACTCAGGTCCCAGATGCCCTGTTTCCCTCGCTGCAACGTTATCAGCTTACACAATCAGCAAATTGTCGCGCAAAAATTTTTAAAATCTACACGTGCAACAAATCTATTTTAGGATAATTAAATTCGCCCAATAATATTGCCCCATCGTTCTTGCATGTTTCTGAACTGTTTGCAGATCTCTCCCTCTATCTCACAAAGCTCTTCAAAGCCAATTAATTATTTTGAAATCTATTCACTGTTGTTATGTAGGCAAATGCAGCAACAAATTTGCACACCGCTAAGTCCCACAAACAGCAAAGTGACCAGTTAATCTGTTTTGCTAGTGTAGGTTGAGGGAGGAATGTTGGCAATGACAACATGAGAACTCCCTACTTTTCTACTTTGAATAGTGCCACAGAATCTTTTACATCTACCTAAATCTTGGATTAAAGATTCATCCAAAAGAGAGCACTTCTAGCAATGTAATACTTCCTGACAATGAAGCACTGAAGGATGAGGCTCGATTGTGCGGGTGAATTTCTGCAGGTGTTCTCCTCATCTGACACAAATTTGGCAGAAACCTCAGAAAAATGGCATAAGTGCTGTTTCTATCCTCATTTATTTTGATACTGCCAATGGGCCGCTTTATTCACATCAGAAATTCCTGGCTTGTTATATAACTGACAATATAGCTTCTTGAAGTTTCGAAAATTAACACGTAGATTAGGAAAAAAAGAATTATTTACATTTTGAGAAAGTGGGTTTACAGTTTTTAAAACCCACAAAGCCCTGGGATAAAAACATTAATTGCTGGCAAGAATCCTGATTGATATCTGAGCTGCATGTTATCCCTCTTTTATAACATTAGAGATACAATGCTGAGAATTAAGATCCAAAGTACATTGAATCCACAGCCAGAATCCACATTAATTAAGGCTATCAACTGATAGGGACAAGTATCATATGCTAACATAATATGTAACTGCACTTAGCAGAAGTAATTCATGAAAGAGGCGACGGATGAGAAAAACAGCTGAGAATGTGGATAACATTTGTCTGCTCAGACATGCTGGTTCTGCTGCAAGGTCACAGCAGGTGATAAAACAGATATAAAAGGAAAACTTACATTTCCGGCTAACATGGAAAGTTATGCAAAGGTTGCCTAAATCTATTATAATCACATTATATAATAACAAAGCAATAGCTCCATTTTTTAATTTCTAGGAACAAGCAATATATTTAGACATTAAAAGGCAAGCCTCGTACCATCTGCTAGAACTAAATACGAGGAGATTAGTTTCCTGGTATGAAGTTCACCACAATTCTGTTCAGCATGCTGGTTCATCAGCCTAATGTTTAATTTAATTAGTGTTACTTTGGGGAAACTATGGGAATTTTAATCTGGTGGTGGATCGGGAGCAGGGGGTTGGAAAGCAGTCGGGAAACCCGGGAGAACAAAGTTTCCCGCAGGCCCTGCCGAATTTAATGATTAGCATTTCAAAGCACCGATTCTCGCCCGCAGCCAGGCAGATGGAGAGGATGACTGGCTGTGGGTGGGTACGCCTGCTGCACTAAACCGCAGAAAGAAGGGAAGGAGGGATCTGAGGGAGGGCGGTGGTCGGGGGCCGGAGGTGGATTGGGGCCAGGGGATCGGGGCTGGAGGAGCATCGGGGGAGGGGGAGGTGGATCGGGGCCAGGGGATCAGGGCCGGAGGAGGTGGATCGGGGCCAGGGGATCGGGGCTGGAGGAGCATCGCGGGAGGGGGAGGATCAGGGCCGGAGGAGGTGGATCGGGGCTAGGGAATCGGGGCTGGAGGAGCATCGGGGGAGGGGGAGGTGGATCGGGGCCAGGGGATCGTGGCTGGAGGAGCATCGGGGAGGGGAGGTGGAGGTGGATCGGGGCCAGGATATCGGGGCTGGAGGAGCATCAGGTGGTGGGGGGACAGTGGGAAGGATCGGGGCCAGAGGAGTATCGGGTGGTGGGGGGGTGCTGGTGGGGGGCCGGAGGAGCATCGGAGCTGGAAGGGGCAGGCCAGGAAGGTGATCGGAGGCCTCGGGGGAGGGGAGGCCATGGGGGAGACCGGCAGCCTCAGGGAGGAGAGGCCAGGGGGTAATCGGAGGCCTCGTGGCAGGTGGGGGGTGGGGGGGATCAGAGGCCTGGTGGAGGAGATCGGAGGCCTTGGGGGAGGGGAGGCCACGGGGGACATCGGAGGCCTCGTGGGGTGGGATCAGAGGCCTGGGGAGGAGATCGGAGGCCTCGGGGTCTCTGATCGTGGGGGGCAGGTGAGGCACTTACCTCCTGGGCCCAGCAGTCCTCGCCTTCCTTTAGCTGGCAGGTCCCCGTGGCCTGGGGAATCTGACCAACCCGAGTTAAATTTGTAATGGTGGATCACCATGAGGCACACCAGCCTCATTATAATATTTAACTGGGCGACCCACCTCCTGGGAGCAGGTTGGCTGCTGACCCCTGTCCCGCCTCAGGGTCGGGGTTCAGTTTTTTAACTCTTTAACCTCCCGCCAGACCTCAAACCACCTGTTTTGGGGGTTAAAATTCCCCCCGTGCATGGGATCTGGCAGATTTGTAAGTCAAACAAATGTTGCTGCAGCTTAAGTTGTATAAGTTTTCATTCTGCAAGGTGTAAAACTCATCCTTTTCTTTGTAAAATTCAATATAATTTAAACATGCTGGGGTAACTTTGACTTTGGGTGATAGTGTAAAAAGGGCCGATATCAGATGAAATTAAAGTTGGGAAAGATACATAATTGGTGGCTGAAGTGTCATCGCCTGTTTTATAATATTGCCCAAAGTTAAAATTACCCCTCGATGTTTGGAGATTTATAATTTCCATCACTTGTTGGCTTAATAAACAAATATTTTGTAACATCCAAAAATAATTAACAAATGATACTTTAACTATGAATGGGGGACAGTGGCACTGTGAATTAGCAAGTCATTCTTTTACCTGCTTTTGAATCCAGTCCAGCTTGTTAGTTTGAAAGTCTCCTCTCTTTGCAGATTATAAAGGCGCCAAATGAATTTGGTGTGAGAAGTACAAGGACCACAGCACAAAACAAACTATAATTTAGCTCTAACTTTCTCTCAGACAGCCCATAAGGATGGCTGGAGTAGGAAGTGGGAAGATTCACATTGGTACAAGAAGAAGTGCTCTTTTGAACTTAAGAAAGTAAGAACATAAGAATTAAGAGCAGGAGTAGGCCATATGGCCCCTCGAGCTTGCTCCACCATTCAATAATATCATGGCTGATTATCGACCTCAACTTCACTTTCCCGCCCGATCTCCATATCCCTTGATTCCCCTAGAGT
The DNA here is from genome assembly GCA_030390025.1 of Squalus acanthias. Taxonomy (NCBI): domain Eukaryota; kingdom Metazoa; phylum Chordata; class Chondrichthyes; order Squaliformes; family Squalidae; genus Squalus; species Squalus acanthias. The sequence goes on from CM059432.1 coordinate 85,010,544, forward strand.
CAAAAAATCTATCTATCTCAGCCTTGAATATACTCAAAGACTCAGCATTCACAGCCCTCTGGGGCAGAGAATTCCAAAGATTCACAACCCTCTGAGTGAAGAAATTCCTCCTCATCTCAGTCTTAAATGACCGGCCCCTCATCCTGAGACTATGCCCCCTAGTTCTAGACTCTCCAGCCAGGGGAAACAACAGGGGTAATTTTAACCTAAAAAAATGGGTGGTTTGGGGTCGTGGGGGTAGTTAAATTGTTAAAAATGGGATTCCCAACTTGAATCCGACTCCAACCCACCCACTTACAGTTTTAATGGAGACGGGATGGGGGCGGGACGGCAGCGGGCGACCAACCTGCTCCCAGGAGCTGGGACGTCAATTTAAATATTATAATGAGGCTGGAAGCCTCTTTTTTACCCTCCATTTTGTTTTTAATTGCATGTGGATGGGTTTTACACACTTCGGCCACGATTTTCCCATCGGAGGCACATTGGAGTCGGGTTGAGTGGTCGGCGGCTTCCGGTCCCGCTGCCGGCTTCAGCCGCTCCCAAATCAGGATTTTAATTTAACTGGGCTTATTAAGCCCGACGTGCGCTCTACCCGGCCCAATCAGTGGGTTCGAGTGTGCTGCTCGCCTCTGCTGACGTCTTCCATTCAGGAGCTTTTAAGGGGCCCATGTAGCCTTTGCATTTCAGTTGGTTTATGCTTCTCCTGAAAATGGGTCCTGTAAAAATGACTGCTGCAAGATCGAAGGCTGCTCCTCGATTTGATGATGACTCCCTCCATTCTCTTCTGGAGGGAGTAAGAGGGTGCAGGGATGTTCCTCAGAAGCCTCCTCAGCAGACTAAGGCAGCCTGGCTGCAAATTGCTGAGGAAGTAAGCGCAAGGTCCTTGTGCTCACGCACCTGGGTGCAGTGCTGAAAAATGAACAATGATCTGCTATGCTCAGCAAAAGTGAATATCACATCACACTTACCTTCATTCTGCCTCCCATCTCTTCTCATCACCAGCACTCTGCATTGTCAACCTACTCCTCCACATCCTCCATTACTTCCCTTGCACCCTTACCTATCCCTCTCGCTCTATGGACAGAATCACTTCACCGTCCTACTATGCACCCCTCACACTCGCTCTCACTGTTATGCAATGACAACAACTAACAAGGCACAGGGAGGCATCTTGGTTTTGGCACCTCACTCCATCTTTGTCTCCCTCTCAGCTTCAATGTTGTGTAATCTTTACACTCACTCCATCAATCTCGCTGAAACTCCACTTGTGTCCCTCATTGCAGAAAAAGAGAGCCCACAATAAGAGGGAGAGAGCAAGGACAGGAGGAGGCCCACCATCACTCGCAACTTTAACAAACGCTGAGGAGGCTGCTCTTGACATAGTCTGAGTTGCAGAGGAGCTGGAAGTGGGAGACGGAGAGCCGGGCACAGTACAGCAAGCTGGTGACAAAATAGATTTGCAACCCTCTCATTTAGATTTCATGAGTGACTGAAATGGCATCTGATGTTCATACAGATTGAGTTCTGATCATCTTCACAATAGGATGTTTCTGGTACCTAAATATCTCTAACTCATGCCTTTACTCCCACACAGGACCATCGAGAGCCCCCCTCCCCACTGTCCAGGAGGAAGAGCCGGACGACTCCTCAGAGGAACCTGGAGCCTCTGAGGGAGCAGCGTCACCAGAAATCAGCACACCCAGCACCAGCGCAGAGATGCACACCTCGGTGGGTCTTTCGCGACATAGATTAGTGTTGTCACCTGGTGTATCACAGCTCACAAGTGAGCATCAGCAGATGGTGGAGACAGGGACAGCCATTGAGAGTCCTCGTCGGAGGTCACAGGACCCTCCTAACTCTGCTCAGCTGCATGTAGACGCTGTGCCTCGGGGGCCATCCAGAAAGAGAACTTCAGCAACAAGTGCAGGAGTCTCTGACAGGGTTTGCAAACACTGTAACTGCGAGTGTGCAGAGAATGGAGGAGTCCATCTCAAACATGAGCAATGCGGTGGTGCACTCAATGGCGAATGTAGGTGCCGCCGTGGAAAGAATGGCAACCTCCATGGAGGACAAAAATTGCCAGACTCAAATGAACATGGTGACTCTTCTAAATAGATGGTCTGCTATGGAGGATAGATGGGCATCTATTGAGGAGAGGAACCAAAGGTACATGGACGTCCCCGTTGTGAGGACTGTCAGTACAGAGACGGGTCCTCATGGCCTCACTGATGTGCAGCAAGGTGCTCTCCAGCCACTTGCTAACAGTGAAGTGCAGGTGATCCACGAGAGGGATGTTGGTGGTCGACAACCAGGAAGTGTGGGCTCCTCTCCAAGCGCTCACACTCCCATGCCACTGCGGAGCCCTCGGTCAGAGCCCCAGATTCCTCACCCAACTGAGGTGGCCGTCTCAGCCCCTGTACAGCCACAGGAGGAGCAGACTGTTGTGGAGCCCTCCCAAGCTCCCAAACCCAGAGGACGCCCGCCAAAGGCGTCAAAGCAGGCGCAGCATCGAAGTGAGCAAGGTGCCTCTACATCTGCTGAAGCCACAGGGGAACAACCACATAAAAGTACGCGTAAGAGAAATTTAACACACAAATAGTCACAAGGGTAGTCACTTGGGTGTTTTCATCTGATACAAATGTTTGTCATCGTTATTATTAATGTATTAAAGAAAAGCGATGGCAAAGATTCAAAGAGTTCGCCTATGTGTGCTCAGAAATGCAAGTTGCACAGTGAGGAGTCAGGGCACCTTTCATCGGTAATGATGGTGGTGAGAGTGATAGAAAACCACAGTTTATTGCATAGATGCTGTATGGTGTGTTAAGAAGGTCGGCCAGACATTCATTTCCATGTGCCAGCCATATGTGGTTGAAGCGTCACATCACGCGAATCTGGCATGGATAAGTGCATCCCTTGCCTCACGGCCAGCAATGTGCTCGCGTGCTGGTGGAATTGGCACATCCAAGGTGTCCCTCATCTGCCTCCTTCTCCTCCTCCACTTCCGAGGAGGCTGTGCACTGAGCCACTTGTTCCTCAAGCAGCGCTAAGCCATGCTGCTGTGCGAAGTTGTGCAGGGCACAGCAGATGACAATGATTCTGGAGACCATGGTTGGTGAGTACTGTAAGGCTCCACCAGATCTGTCAAGGCATCTGAATCGCATTTTGAGCAAGAGATGGTTTGCTCTATGATGCTTCTGGTGGAAATGTGGCTCACATTGTACCGCTCCTCAGCTTCGTTTGATGGCCTCCTCATAAGTGTCATTAGCCACGTCTTCAGGGGATAGCCCTTGTCTCCAAGTAGCCATCCAGAATGTTGTCTTGGCGGATTGAAGAGCTGAGGCACAGTAGACTGCCGCAGGATGAACAAGTCATGGCAATTGCCAGGGAACATGGCGCAAACAGGCATAATGTTCTTCCTGTGGTGACACAGCAGCTGAACGTTGAGAGAGTGGAAGCCCTTGCATTGACAAATACAGCTGGGTTGTGATGGGGTGCCATAATGGCCACATGTGTGCAGTCTACGACGCCCTGCAACCTTGGGAAGCCTGCCATATTTGCAAACGTACAGTTACACTTGCTTCATCTGTGGAGAAGTGGATAAACTTAAGAACATAAGAACATAAGAAACAGGAACAAGAGTAGGCCATTCGGCCCCTCGAGCCTGCTCCGCCATTCAATAAGATCATGGCTGATCTGATCTTGGCCTCAACTTCACTTCCCTGCCCGCTCCCCATAACCCTTGACTCCCTTACCTTTCAAAAATCTGTCTATCTCCACCTTGAATATATTCAATGACCCAGCCTCTCCAGCTCTCTGGGGAAGAGAATTCCAAAGATTCACGACCCTCTGAGAGAAGAAATTCCTCCTCATCTCCGTTTTAAATGGGCGACCCCTTATTCTGAAACTATGCCCCCAAGTTCTAGATTCCCCCAAGAGGGGAAACATCCTCTCTGCATCTACCTTGTCGAGCCCCCTCAGCATATATGTTTCAATAAGATCACCTCTCATTCTTCGAAACTCCAATGAGTATAGGCCCAACCTGCTCAACCTTTCTTCATAAGACAACCCCTTCATCTCAGGAATCAACCTAGTGAACCTTCTCTGAACTGCCTCCAATGCAAATATATCCCTCCTTAAATAAGGAGACCAAAATTGTATGCAGTACTCCAGGTGTGGTCTCACCAATACCCTGTACAGTTGTAGCAGGACTTCCCTACTTTTATACTCCATCCCCCTTGCAATAAAGGCCAACGATGCATTTGCCTTCCTCATTACTTTCTGTATCTGCATGCTAACTTTTTGTGTTTCATGTACAAGGACCCCCAGATCCCTCTGTACTGCAGCATTTTGCAATCTCTCTCCATTTAAATAATAATTTGCTTTTTTTCCCTACCAAAGTGGATAACCTCACATTTTCCCACATTATACTCCATCTGTCAAATGTTTGCCCACCTATCTATATCCCTTTGCAGATTCTTTGTGCCCTCTTCACAACTTGTTTTCCCATCTATCTTTGTATCATCAGCAAATTTGGCTACATTACACTCGGTCCCTTCATCCAAGTCATTAATATAGATTGTAAATAGTTGAGGCCCCAGCACTGATCCCTGTGGCACCCCACTAGTTACAGTTTGCCAACCGGAAAATTACCCATTTATCATGACTCACTGTTTTCTGTTAGTTAGCCAATCCTCTATCCATGCTAATATATTACCCCCAACCCCGTGAGCTCTTATCTTGTGCAGTAACCTTTTATGTGGCACCTTATCGAATGCCTTCTGGAAATCCAAATACACTACATCTACTGGTTCCCCTTTATCCACCCTGCTCGTTACATCCTCAAAGATCTCCAGCAAATTTGTCAAACATGATTTCCCTTTCATAAAACCATGCTGACACTGCTTGACAGTATTAGGATTTTCTAAATGTCCTGCTACTACTTCCTTAATAATGGACTTCAGCATTTTCCCAATGACAGATGTTAGGCTAACTGGTCTATAGTTTCCTGCTTTCTGTCTCCCTCCTTTCTTAAATAGGGGTGTTACATTTGCAGTTTCACAATCCGCTGGGACCTCTCCAGAATCCAGGGAATTTTGGTAGATTGCAACTAATACATCCACTATCTCTGCAGCCACTTCTTTTAAGACCCTAGGATGCAGGCCATCAGGTCCAGGGAACTTGTCCACCTTTAAGCCCATTATTTTACCGAGTACTTTTTCTCGAGTGATAGTGATTGTTTTACGTTCCCCCTTCCCTATAGCCCCTTGATTATCTATTATTGGGATGCTTTTAGTGTCTTCTACCGTGAAGACCGATACAAAATATTTGTTCAAAGTCTCTGCCTGTTTCCCATTATTCATTCTCCAGTCTCATCCTCTAAGAGACCAAAATTTACTTTAGCTACTCTCTTCCTTTTTATATACCTGTAGAAGCTCTTACTGTCTGTTTTTATATTTCTTGCTAGTTTACTCTCATAATCTATCTCTCTCTCTTTATTATTTTTTTAGTCATCCTTTGCTGGTTTCTAAAATTTTCCCAATTATCTGGCCTGCCACTAATTGTGCGCCTTTGCAAAGAAGGCATCAGTAACCTGCGTGATGCAAGTGTGTGCGGCCGACTGGGAGATGCTGCTGATGTCTGCTGATGATCCCTGGAAGGACCCTGAAGCAAAGAAATTGAGTGCGGTGGTGACTTTAACAGCTACTGGTAAGGAGTGGCCACCCACTCCTCTGGGCTCCAGGTCTTGGTGCAGCATTGTGCAAATGTCAGCGACTACCTCTCGCGAAAATCTCAGCCTCCTTTGGCAGTGCTGCTCACTCATGTTGAGGAAGCTCATCCTCAGCCTGTAAACCCTGTGTTGGGGGTATCTCCTGCGGCAAAGTGCAACCCTGCGCTGACGGCCTCTGCCCTGGGCAGCATCAGGTGGGTGAGGAGAAGGTTGGCGCTCCTGTTGTTGCTGCAGCTGTTGTGGCTGGTTCTGCTGCTGCCGTAGCTGCTCTTCCTCCGATTCTGAGGACCAGGATGAGAGGGTATAAATGGTTCCCATCCTGCTGGTATATATCTCAGTTGAATAACACTGGCGGGCAAAATAAAGGAAAATCCCAAGGTATTTTATAAGTATATTAAGGGCAAGAGGATAACCAGGGAAAGAGTAGGGCCCATTAGGGACCAAAGTGGCAATCTGTGTGTAGAGCCAGAAGATGTAGGTGGGGTTTTAAATGAATATTTTGCATCTGTGTTCACTATGGAGAAGGACGATGTAGGCATAGAAATCAGACAGGGGGATTGTGATATACTTGAACAAATTAGTATTGAGAGGGAGGAGGTACTAGCGGTTTTAGCGGGCTTAAAAGTGGATAAATCCCCAGGCCGAGACAAGATGTATCCCAGGCTGCTGTGTGAGGCAAGGGAGGAGATTGCAGGGGCTCTGACACAAATTTTCAGAACATCTCTGGCCACAGGGGAGGTGCCAGAGGACTGGAGAACAGCTAACGTAGTACCATTATTCAAGAAGGGTAGTAGAGATAAACCAGGGAATTATAGGCCAGTGGTAGGGAAATTATTGGAAAAAATTCTGAGGGACAGAATTAGTCTCCACTTGGAGAGGCAAGGATTAATCAAGGATAGTCAGCATGGCTTTGTCAGGGGGAGATCATGTCTGACCAATTTGATTGAATTTTTCGAGGGGGTGACTAGGTGTGTGGATGAGGGTAGTGCAGTTGATGTGGTCTACATGGACTTCAGTAAGGCTTTTGACAAAGTCCTGCATGGGAGACTGGTCAAGAAGGTAAGAGCCCATGGGATCCAGGGCAACTTGGCACATTGGATCCAAAATTGGCTTAGTGGCAGGAGGCAGAGGGTGATGGTCGATGGTTGTTTTTGTGACTGGAAGCCTGTGTCCTGGGTCCTTTGCTGTTTGTAGTGTACATTAATGATTTAGATATGAATGTAGGAGGTATGATCAGTAAGTTCGCAGATGACACGAAAATTGGTGGGGTGGTAAATAGTGAGGAGGGAAGCCTCAGGCTACAGGACGATATAGACGGGTTGGTCAGATGGGCAGAACAGTGGCAAATGGAATTTAACCCTGAAAAGTGTGAGGTGTTGCATTTTGGGAGGACTAACAAGGCAAGGGAATACACAATGAATGGTAGGACCCTAGGAAGGACAAAGGATCAGAGGGACCTTGGTGTGCATGTACATAGATCCCTGAAGGCAGCAGGACAGATAGATAAGGTGGTTAAAAAGGCATATGGGATACTTGCCTTCATTAGCCGAGGCATAGAATATAAGAGCAGGGAGGTTATGATGGAGCTGTACAAAACACTAGTTAGGCCACAGCTGGAATACTGTGTGCAGTTCTGGTTGCCGCACTATAGGAAGGATGTGATTGCATTGGAGAGGGTGCAGAGGAGATTCACCAGGATGGTACCTGGGCTGCAGCGCTTCAGCTATGAAGAGAGACTGGACAGGCTGGGGTTGTTTTCCTTAGAGCAGAGAAGGCTGAGGGGGGACCTGATTGAGGTGTACAAAATTATGAGAGGCATAGATAGGATAGATAGAAAGGAACTTTTCCCCTTAGTAGAGGGGTCAATAACAAGGGGGCATAGTTTCAAGGTAAGGCGCAGGAGGTTTAGAGGGGATTTGAGGAAAAACTTTTTCACCCAGAGGGTGGTTGGAATCTGGAACTCACTGCCTGAAAGGGTGGTAGAGGCAGGAACCCTCACAACATTCAGAAGCATTTAGATGAGCACTTGAAACGCCATAGCATACAAGGCTACGGACCGAGTGCTGGAAAATGGGATTAGAATAGACAGGGCTTGATGGCCAGCGTGGACACGATGGGCCGAAGGGCCTCTTCCTGTGCTGTATAACTCTATATGACTCTATCTATGACTCTAACAGGTGTTATAAGCGCTCAGTCAATGTGGCCAGAGTGTATTCCAAGGAGGTCACAGTGCATATGGATCTCAGCTTAAACACTCACAAGCTCAAAAGTCCTGCAAAATGTGTTCCAAAACCTCAAAGCACAAATTTCTGTCATCTGAAAGTCAACATGTTACAGGTCGCTTTTATGCTGCAGGAGCAGCTGTCAACAATTCAGATCCTTGCTGAACCCGGCACAATCAGCTGGCGTGTTTGTCGCACGATGGGCAATACACTGAAAATTTCTTAAAATGGAAAGAGCCAGTTAAAAAGGCGTTATCTAGGTAGTTAACAAGCTTAAGTGCCTCTCCCGCCATTTGGTGTCGGGTCTGATCGGGACTCGCAGCCCCGACACTTTGCAAAGTTGTGTGGAGGCGGGATGGCGGCGTGTTAGCAACCTGCCATCAATCATTTTGATTTTTACTCCCAACCCGCCTCCAAACCCGCCCTCTGAGTGCCGGCAAAATCGCGGCCTTCGTAAAACCCGACAGTTACAGCAAGTCGGGGACTGCTGGATCCAGGAGATAAAAGCCTTTATACCTACCTCCTGGATCCAGCGTCCCTGCCGAACCCACCCCCCCCACGATCCTCCCGTGGGCAGCCACAATCTTGTCTTCACCCACCCCGATCATCTCTCCCCCCACCCCCCGATCACTGCCCGACACCACCCCCCCCCCACAAACTCCGATCCTTTTAACGGCCCGGCCCGATCCGCGATCACTGGCCAACACCCCCCCAACCCCTGATCCTTTTAACAGACCGGCCCGATTCTCGATCCCTGGCCGACACCCCCCCAACCCCCAATCCTTTTAACGGCCCGGCCCGGCCCGATCCGCGATCACTGGCCGACAACCCCCCCAACCCCCGATCCTTTTAACAGCATGGCCCGATCCTCGATCACTGGCCGACACCCCCACCCCGATCCTTTTAACAGACCGGCCCGATCTTCGATCCCTGGCCGACACCCCCCCCACCCCCCGATCCTTTTAACGGCCCGGCCTGATCCTTGCTCACTGGCTGACACCCCCCACCCCGATCCTTTTAACAGCCCGGCCCAATCCCTCCCTCCCTCCTTTGTGCAGCCTAGTGCCGCAAGCCTACCCGCCCACAACCAGCCAGCCTCTCAATCTGACTGGCTGCGGGCGGGAAACCGAGGCCTCGCATGCAAATCAGGCCCAGCTGTTAAAGTTGGCAGGGCCTGCGTGAAACCCGGCCTCCCGAATTTGTCGACCATCTCGGAGCCACCCCCGCACCCCCATCCCCAACCTGCCCTCCTCCTTAAAATCCAGCCCAACCTCTCAGCTTCTACCCTGTCAAGCCCCCTCAGAATTTTACATGTTTCAATGAGATAAATGATATTTTGACATTGGGTACATTTGCAAAAGGAATCTCTTGTAGACAATAGGCTGGATTTTGTCAGTGTGGGCGGGCTGGAGCGTGTCAAGTGGAAATCGTGCCAGGACCCCGACTCCTAATTGAAGTGCTGAAAAAGTGGGATTTTCCCCTAATTGGCCAATTGATTTCCAGCGTGTGGGAACCCCTGGCCCAATGAGTCTTTTCAGACAGAAAGTCGCCTCCGATGACGTCATCAATGCTGCTGGATTTAAGGCCTGCAAGCAGCCTTGCTTCTTCTGGAGACTGCAAACTTTATGGCCATTGCTGTCTTTGCCTTCTTCATCAACTATGTCCAGCAGTCGGCCACAGTGTGCTCCACATTTCGATGAGCCCTCCCTCCAAGCTCTGGTGGAGGGAGCGAGATCCAGGAAGGAGGTGCTGTTCCCTTCCTCAGGGAGAAAAAAGCCACCCCAGCAGACAAAAGCTGTGTGGCTGCAAGTGGCCCAGGAGGTCAGCTCCATCTCGCTGAGCCGCAGAACCTGGCTGCAATGCAGGAAGAGGTTTCATAATCTTCTCCGAACAGGAAAAGTGAGTATGACTTTCCCATCACCCTCAATCTGATCCCCATCGCCTCTCCTCACCAGCACTCTGCTTTGCCAACCTCTTCCTCCACATTCCACTTGACACTTACATGCCTGCACACTTACCCATTCCCTCTCTCTCTCAGGTCACATTCAGTTAACTATTCGACCATTCAGCCCTCACACTCCCTATCACTGTGATGCCATGACAACAACAACTTTCAGCACACAGTGAGGGTCTTTTGTATCCTTCTAAGCATTTATGCTATGGATTCTCTACACTCAGTCCTTCATTCTCACTCAAACTCCACTTGTGTCCCTCATTGCAGGAAAAGAGAGCCCACAATAAGAGGGAAAGGGCGAGGACAGGAGGAGGGCCACCCTCAGTAGCCCAGCTCACCACTTCGGAGGAGGCGGCCCTGGAGATCGCCGGAGTGGAGGACGATTTGCAAGTGGGGGACGGACAGATGGGTGCATCGCAGCAAGCTGGTGACAGAATAGTTTGTCATCTCTCTCATTGACATTGCATGAGTCACTGATAATGATTCTGATGCTCTAATAGATTGACTTATGATCATCTGCAGTATTCATTGTGCATGTAACCTTGGCCTCACATCTCTAACTCTTTCCTTTACTCCCCCACAGGAGCATCGAAAGCCCCCGTCCCCACTATCCAGGAGGAAGAGCCTGAGCAGACAGACTCCTCAGAGGAAGATGCAACCTCTGAGGGTGCAGCGTCAGCAGAATTCAGAGCACCCAACACCAGCGCAGACACTCACACCTTGGTGGGACCTTCGGGAGATAGAGTAGTGTTGTCACCTGGTGTATCACAGCTCACAAGTGAGCATCAGAAGATGGTGGAGACAGGGACAGCAGTGGAGAGTCCTCGTCGGAGGGCGCAGGACTCTGCCAGCTCAGCTCAGCTGCATGTTGACCCTATGCCTCCGGGTCCATCTAGAAGGAGAGCGGTGCTTGAACTCCAGGAACAGGTGCAGGAGTCTCTGGCAGGTTTTGTCTCCAGGGTCGCTGCGAGTGTGGAGCGAATGGAGGAGTCCATCGCGAACATGAGCAGAGCCTTTGTGGAGGCATTGGCGCATGAACGCATCACCATAGAAAGGATGGCAACCTCCGTGGAAAGGATGTCTACAGTAGAGGAGAGGATGGTGTAAGGTTTCCAAAATTTGCAGATCCCCAAAACCTAAGGAAAAAGGACTTTAGAACTACCTCAGAGTGATAAAAATGCATTTGGGCCTAACCTAAGGAATATAAGACCAAAACCTGTGTTTTGGCATTTTAAAAAACATGTCTGGGCCTGTGAAGGGAGAAAAGGCTGTGAAGGAAGTTGGTATGACCTCTGTAAAAGCAGTTTTGGGTATTGCAGTTAATTGCATTGTCTGGGGAACCGGGATGACCTCACTCAAAGCCCCAGCATGCATTAACATTTTGACAATAGACCCTAGGAGAAGACAGTCCCACCAAAAACAATAGGTCCCATCAAACCGATTACAGGGCCCATCAGAAAACATGCATAATACAGAGCACCCAGGACTAGGCTATAGATCAGCCTAGGAACACAAAACACAAAACCAATCACCAGCAATCAGCCAAGGAGATTGACAGGATGCAAACCATCCCAAAACCCATTTGACACTTACAGAGCAGTTACTGGTAGCAGGCCCGCCAAATTCAGACAATGAACTGAACAGATTTGGCGGGTAGATAAGGCAATATTCAATGGGTCAGATTGAAGGCCTGTTAAAACCCAGTTAACGTGCTAGTAAATTGTTATCGAGCCCGCCAAAACTAGACAATGAACTGAACAGATTTGGCGGGTAGATAAGGCCACTTTAATTCTGTATAATTGAAGGCCCACCAAGCACACCAAGCAAGCTAGAAGAGAGAGAAACACTACAGTTCAGCATTCGTTGGGTCAAGCAGTCAGTCGCAACTGGTGGTCATCAGAAGGAGGAGAGACCAAGAAGAAGAAGGCTCGAGCTGGAAGCGAGTCGGCATCGCTCACCACTCGGACACACCTGAGTCCAGCTCGCGAAGACACCACCTCGACAGACCCCCAACAATGGCCCCAACACAGTCACCCGGAGCAATAAGCAGCAACAAGTCACCGACGGCTCCACGAGGTTGACCGACACACCAAACAAGGACTAAAGCCATCGCGGAAACCAAAGGCCTCACAAAACCAACAATCGCGCATTACCCCCAACTGACCGGGTAATAGCAGGCCAACGCGACCAACAAAGACCAACTCCAGGGAAGAAAACCCGAAGAATCGCAAAGTTTCCACACTACAAACTACTCCTGACTTACCCCTGGGTAAGATTTTCCCCAAAGACTCTAAGCCCTACTGCTCAACTAAAGAAATTGGGTACTCACCAGATAAATCCGTAATGACATCCTACCGCATCAGCGGACTCGCGAAGACTGACCAGAGACCCAGGTGAAGTCCTCTACCACGTATGGGGTACGGCAGACACTAACCGCCATAAACAGCGAACCCCAAAACTGCGATTTAGCCCAACTGTCAAAGGATTGGTGAGCATTATCCCTGGTCCATCAAAACCTAACTTAGCTAGTAAAGTGAGGTTGGGAGGGGTGAAGTATTGTTCTACTGTCATTTCCCTCGCTTGTACCGAAGTGTTCCCCACCTTTAGAGTGATAAGAGTTTTATTGTTTGTGTCTTACCTTTTAATAAAGATTGAAGTTCTTTCATCAAACTCAGTTGTCTGCAGCACCTTTTGTATCACAACCCCCAAATAAGTCCATGGTCTAGAACCAAGGGAGTGGAGGCGATTCGAACCGCTCAGAAGTCAGAGGTAAAGCTGACACAAAAACACCACCCCCTACATAATGGCGACTGCGGCAGGACCTTGGCAAAAGGGATGTGATGCAGTGGACACTGTTTTTGAAGAGAGAACCAAAATGGAGGAAAGGATTTCCTCCTATGTGTTCGAAAAGGTGAACATAACTAAGAAGTGGGTACTCAGTCTGCTACGTGCTGAACGTCCAATAGACGCTGCAGCTAAGTGGACTGAGAGCAAAGACCACAGGAAATCTGTGGAAAAGGCCATCTGGTTGATCTGTTCCCAGAAACAGATACAACTATTGGATAAACGTGTAGAGACACTCAAAGCAGAACTGCAGGAGTCTGCTCAGCTGTCTCAAGCAAGAGCCCTAGCAGGGGAAACATTACTCAGTGAACTAACAGCCCGAGATCAGGAAAGGAGGCTGTTAGTAGAAATGTACAGGAACAGTCAAGAGTATTTTCAGTGTCAGGTCACCGAAGCAAAAAGCAGTGAACTAGTGTTGAGGGAAGAAAACACCTGCCTTGCTAGGCAAGTAAAGGAACTAGAAGAGAGGTTAAGAGATGTCCAGGCAGCTTACAAGGTAGCAAGCACAAGGGGGTATGAAGCGGGAGAGCACAGCCCCTGCCAGAAACAAATAGAAAGTTTGAACCTTGCTCTGTCCAGAGCCAAAGGCATGGTATGCCTGTTAAGCCCGGGTACGGCCTGAGTGGACCTGGAAGTGCAGGGGGAAACTGTTTGAACGCCACCTGTGGCATCGGGGAACGACTCGGTTGGGCAGCAGGAAGGAAGGGCGATTTGTGAGGCTGGCAGGAAGTGCACACCAACTGTGGCGCCGGGTTTTGACTCGGTTTGGCAGCAGGCAGAGGTGGGCGAACCAATGCAGGAGAGGTTGGAGCCGGGGCCGATGTGCCCGGTCCGGCAGCAAAAGTTTGGCCCACTCAGCGGTGATGAGGGTCAAGGACCCCTCGAAAGCCAATTCGTGGCTCCCCACGGTACCCAACAGCTTAGGGCTATGATAAGCCACCTGAGTAAGCTCACTCAAAAAGAGGACCCCTCAGTCCACTTCATGGAAGTGGAACAGGCAGCAGGCATCAATGACTGTGATGATGCCGAGATGGCCAAAATGTTCCTGTTCTCACTGGACAGCAAAATCTATCAGTCCCTCTCCGCAGAGAGTAAAAGAGGGCAGGGTGGATATGCTGCCATCAGAGAGGGAGTTCTGGAGGCCATGGGAATGAATGATGGGAGTCCTTTCTCCAGGGTGGAGAAGACTACACAGCTAGTAGGGGAGACCCCACAGGCTTTCGCAGACCGACTGTGGCCTGTGTACAGGAGTGCCTGTAATGGGGTTCTCGACAGGGCTCACCTGACTCAGGATGAGCTGGCCCACTGGCTCCGAAGTCTGGTGGCAAACAGCTTGCCATGGATCAGAGCCAAGGCCGAGCTGTGGTTTGACCCAAGGGACCCCCGGGGTACCGAAGAGACAGTGGTCAGACAACTGACCCTAGCTTACCGAAACGGTAGGGGGGTAGAAGAGCATCCTTCCAAGGGGAAGGTGCATGAGAAAAAACCCAGCCAGAGTAAGAAACAGTGGCACCAGGAAGGGGGTAACCCTTCCGACACGAAGCGTAACTGTTTCAGGTGCGGGAAGAGTGGGCATTGGAGGAAGGACTGCAGGAATCCATGGAAGGATAACCTAGGAAAGAATTCTCCAGCCCCTGCCCCAAAAGTAGAAACCCCAACCTCTCCCCACACGTTAGACTCGGTCGTAGAAGCGATTCGAGCCTTGTTAACTGGCCCAGGAAAGGTAGCCACAGCCACTGGGACAGTGACCCCCCTCTGCCCCACCAAACACAGACTTATGACTAGAGCCAGCGCAGCCTGTCTACCTGTGTCCCCTGGAGTACGACGCTTGGAAGAGGACCACTTGTTAGGATGGAGGTGGAAAAGTTGAAAGGGACTTATCTGTTATATACTGGAGCTTCCAGCACCATAGTCTATTCAGAGAATCCCACAGCCTCACCTCTGTCTAACGGGGTCCCGTACAGTTTAGTGGGATTCACAGGTAACGAGCAGGCTGGCTCGTTCTCCATCCCGCTGTCCATTCATTTAGGAACACTCCACACCAAGTGGACCTGTGTCCTGATGAAATGGGAGAAAGAGGGGACGGGGATCCTGGGGGCCGACTTTATCACAGGCCACAGGATTTTAGTGGATCTAAGGAACCACTGTCTGTGGGGAGCATGTGTGGGTAGAGAGAGTGAAGTGTCAGTCATCCCAGGGAAACAGGGCAAGGGGACCTTGTGTACCCTAAAACCAAAGGAAGGTTACGACCTCGAGCAAATGGTCAGTAACACTCCGGTGGAGTACCAGGCATTTGTGCGAGCACACCTCGCAGCATTTGCCACTCACAAGCATGACTGTGGGAGGGTCAACGGGGTCGACGTTAGTGTCAGTGGAGACCCCATGACCCGACCACAGAAGCAGTATAACTTCCTCAGGGAGGCGGAAGCAGACATGGAAGCAGCCATGGCTTCCTTAGTAAAGCAGGGAGTGCTGAGACCGATAGCCACCCATGTAAACTCCCCACTGTGGCCGGTTAGAAAACCGGACAACTCCTGGAGGGCCACAGTGGACTATCGGGTACTCAACCGTAACATCCCCGCCTGTGCACCCACGGTGGCAGCCGTTGCCGACCTCATTGGAAGTATCCCAGCATCTGCAACCACCTTCACTGTGCTGGACATTTCCAACGGGTTTTGGTCCATCCCTTTAAGAAGGGAGGACCAGTACAAGTTCGCCTTCACGTTTAAATGCCAACAGTACACCTGGAACTGCCTACCCCAGGGTTTCCACAATAGCCCCAGCATTTTTCATCAATGCATGGCTAATTGTTTGAAGGGCTTCAGCCGGCCCCGGCAGTTGGTACAGTATGTGGATGACCTACTCCTGTTCACTGATGAAGGAGAGGAACACGGTACACTACTGGCTGAACTGCTGGAGCTGCTCCGGCAAGAAGGCTTCAAGGTAAACCCTAAAAAGGTACAGATCGGCCAACAGGAAGTAAAATTCCTAGGGCTAACTGTGCACGCAGGGGAAAGGGCCATTGACAAAGCCAGAAGGGAAGCAGTGCAGGAGTTACCAGCCCCCAACACAGTCACAGGGGTAAGGTCTTTTCTAGGACTGACTGGGTACTGCAGAGATTTTATTGAGGATTATGCAGCCACAGCAGCCCCTCTGCTCCGACTCCTACACAAGGGTGTAGAGTGGGCTTGGGACGAGGGTTGCGAGGCAGCATTTGTAAGGCTCAAAAAGGATCTGCAGACCGCACCAGCTCTAGGGGCTATTGATGGGGAGAGAGAGTTTTTCCTGGAGGTGGCAGCCAGCGGGGACAGTCTGAGTGCTGTGCTGCTCCAAGAGAGGCACGACGGGCTGAGACCAGTGGTCTACACCTCCAGGATACTCACTGATGTGGAGAAGGGCTACTCCAACTGTGAGAGGCACCTCCTCGCCACTCACTGGGCTGTGAAAAGATCATTGATCTTCACAGGCACATCTCCCATCACCCTGCTCACCCATCACACGCCCACCCAGATGCTCCTAGATGGGAGAATCAAAGATGGGACAGTGAGCAGTGCCCTTATTGCCCGCTGGACCCTACTTCTCTCCCAGATGGACCTAAGGGTAAAAGGGCTCTGCGAGCCGAGGCTCGCAGCCAACCTAATTTACCCAGGGAACGCCCACCGGTGTTCCATAGAAGGGGTATGGGAAGTTAACAGAGGTTTTCGGGCCGGGATACACCCCACAGGCCGTGAAATCTATGTGGACGGTTCGAGCACAGTATCTGCTGGAGAACGACTCACAGGGTGTGGAGTTTATGACCCAGAGGCGGACATTGCCTTGGCCATTAAACTCCCCAGCACCATGAGCGCCCAGCAGGCCGAACTGTCTGCGGTGGTGTATGTAGTTACACACCCCGAGAAGTTCCCTACCCCATACACGATTTGCTCAGACAGCATGTTCACATGCAATTCGTGTACGGAGTACCTGGCCATCTGGTCCCGTCGCGGATACACCTCCGCTGATGGGAGACCCCTCACCATAAAGCCTCTGTTGGAGAGAATCATGG
This sequence comes from Squalus acanthias, assembly GCA_030390025.1. Taxonomy (NCBI): domain Eukaryota; kingdom Metazoa; phylum Chordata; class Chondrichthyes; order Squaliformes; family Squalidae; genus Squalus; species Squalus acanthias. The sequence goes on from CM059432.1 coordinate 85,027,337, forward strand.
CAGCAGTGGGGGAGGAAGGGAAGGTCTTCATCCATAAGGTAAAGGCCCACTCTAAGAAAGAGCCCAAGTGGGAAAACAACCACAAGGCAGATGAGCTGGCCAAAAAGGGGGCCAGAGAAGGGATATTCTGGGACCCGTAGCAAGCGGGTCCAGTAGCAGCAGTTCGGGCCAGGGGAAGCACACAGGGTGTAGCTTTGGCCCCGGACTTAAAACAGGCCCAAACCCAGAACACAGTCCTCAAGACTGTCCTGAACAGGCTTGAAAAAGGGGAGAAAGTAGAGGGCCCGTACGGCACAGCAGCCATCACTGTAAAGGAAGGCATGCTGTTCAGAGGGGAGCAATGGGTAGTGCCGCAGCAGCACTGAAGGGAATTCCTCCAACTGGCCCATGAGGGTCCAGGAGCGGGGCATCCCGGACCTGAGACCACCTGGCAATGGGTGGAACAGACAGGATGGTGGCCAGGACTCAGGGAAGATGTCCGCGAGTTCTGTGCAGGCTGCCTAGTGTGTGTTGCTAACAACCCAGACCCCCAGAAAAGGAAGGTGTCTATGGGACACATCAGGAGGGTAGAGGGACCATGGCAGTCGATCCAGGTCGACTACATCGGGCCCCTACCCACCGTCCAGGGAGGCTTTAAGTACTGCCTAGTCCTGGTGGATGTGTTCTCCAAGTGGGTAGAAGCATTCCCATGCCGTACGGCTACTGCATTGGGTACGGCTAGGATCCTAGTCAGGGAAGTGTTCTCACGGTGGGGACTACCACAGTATGTGGAGTCCGACCAGGGGAGTCATTTTACTGGGCAGGTTATGCAAGAGACCCTCAGGGTGCTCGGCATAGAGGGGAAATGGCACGTAGCCCACAACTCGCAGTCATCGGGTCCTGTGGAGCGTTTAAACCGTACCATTAAGGAAAGGCTAAGGAAGGAAATGGGAGACTCACCCAAAAAGTGGGTAGAACTCTTACCGTTGGTCCTAATGGAGATCCGAGCCAGCCAGTCAAAAAGCACGGGGTATTCCCCACACGAGCTCATGAATGGCAGAGTTATTTGGACCCCCACCCATGTGCTAGCCCCGGTGCTCAAGGAAGGGCAGCTCAGAGAGGTGAACCGGGACAGATTCGTCAGGAATCTGTTGGACCACCTTAAACAGGTCCTCTGGCAGGCTGCGAGTAACATGGGAAAACAGCATCGGAGTAACCGATTGCTGCTCCAACCCCGCAAGCAGCACGAGTGGGAGATAGGGGATCAGGTCATGGTTAGAAATTTTGCCCGGGTAGGGAGTTTCGAACGACTGTACATGGGGCCCTACCACATTGTGGACAAGGCAAGCCCCATGGTCTATGCCATAAAGATGCCCCGCCGTACAAAGTGGTTTCACATCAACCAATGCAAGCTGTTTAAACCCGAGAAAAGGGAACAGTCAGCAAAGGTGGACCACCCCAAAGTTAGAAATCCCCAGCCAGCAGCTGTGGCAGACTCACAGACTGCAGCGGTGGGGACAGTGGCTTGTATCACAGGAGGGTACACTCCACCGATTATGTGGGACTCAGGCACAGCCCCAGTGGCCAGAGTCCTGAGAAGGTCTCCTCGCACACCACAGCCTAAACTGCCGTGGTCACCGGTACATCAGTGGGTCAGCCCAAAGGGGGCTGCAACCCAAAAGGGAGTGCCCAAGGCCAGGGAGCGTTCAAAAGTTAGGGATCCCCAGCTTGCAGCCTCAGGCTGCAAGGAATCCACAGGACAGGACAGGACAGGGACTCAGCAGCCACACCAAAGGGGGCAGTGTGCTGTAGCACAGGAGGGGACACTCCCGGGATTGTCAGGGATTCAGGGAAACCCTCAGTTGTTTTAAGAAGGACTCTCAGGGTCCTGCGGGAAAGGCCACCTTACCGGCTGCTCAGAAGCTGCCCAAGGCAGAGGCCATACAGGATTTGACCTGGCCGTCCAGAGACGGGCGGCGTATGTACAGGGTTTTAGTGAATGTTAGGTGTTTTACAGTTTTGGTAGTTTTAGGATTTTTAAGGATTCTAGTTTTAAGGATTTTAGTGAGTAAGTTTAAAAGTTCTCAAGAATCGATCACCTGTCCAGCCAGAGAACCTTCTCGGGACATGGCTGTCTGTTTTGTGTGTCCCTACAGAGAGGAAATCGGCATGAGAAGGGTTCTGCTCCTGCTCGCCCTGGTAGGGGTGAGCATCGGTGACCGAGGTGACGTGGAGGACTCCCACATCTATGGATGCTCGGGAGAGAGAGGACCGGTCGTCACCACAGGGGGTGGCGAACGGGGAGTGGAGGAGCTCGCCATCTACTTCCACGAGGGAAGGTGGCCAGGGTGGCTGGGGTCCAACTCTACTAAATACTCCAGCCAGACCGGGTTCACGTACGGGGAGGCCTCCCTCCCATGCCCCAGAGTACAGGTCGTTGCCACGAGGGTCAGTGTCACCGAGGGGAAGCGTGTGTGCCTTACCTGTAAAGGACAAATTCCCCTGAATAGGTGGTGGTGGCTCAGGAAGCTGAGCAGGGACGCAGGGGACCATACAGCCGACTGGGAAAGATTAGGGAACGACACCTACCGGACAATCACAGGGACCCAAGGGGGAGTGAGTGTGTGTTGGGATAAGTGGTGGGAGTCAGAACAGGGAGTCTATGTTTGTATGTGGAGGTCAGAGAAAGCCTGCTCCACAGGCATATCCATCATCTTCTCCAGACAATGGCAAGATGCCGGGGAGGGATGGGGTGGGATTCTAGCCTACATGTGTGCGTGCTCCCACACTCCCCGACCCCAGTCAACGCCACCGAACTAGTAGCCTGCCCCCGAAAGCCCCTGCCCACGACCACGACTTCACGGACAGTAGAGGAGAGGTGTCCTACCACCACCAAGGGACCAGAGAATGGACTAGTACTAGTACCGACCGAAAAGGTACTATACCAGGGGGTACACTATGCAGTAGCTTCAGTAATATTAAACCTTACCGAGGTACACTTACCTAAATGGTGTCCTAAGGAGACAGAACAGCTATACCAGGCCCTGCTAAAGGAAATGTTTAGAAAATTCTATGAATTCGACTTTGCCAACGTGGACAAAGCAGAGCTGTACAAACTACATGCAGAGCACACTATGGGCGCAGGGAGACAAAGAAGGGGGACCTGGAACGATATTTTCACAACATATAATACAGGATCCTCAGTAATAAATAGCCTAGATGACATAGAGCTACAAACACAGATAAATGGTTTAAAAACCCAGTTGAGAAAGATCCTAACGGATGGGAACACAGTGGTAGGCTCAGAGCTACATGAGGACCAAGCTATGACGGTCCATCTAAAAGAGATTATGGCTGAGCTAGAGAGACACGCTAAAACAGTGAATGCCCTCATACGGGAAGATAGGAATGCTTCAGATCAGGCTGCACAGAATGAGGTGTGTGTGCTATACGGGGCATGGTTGCTGGGCGAGGGCCGCAGCAACCTGGAAGATTTAAAACAAGGTTTAGTCCCCTCCTGGATTAGCAACAAACACCTCTCAGCCCTCCACCCGTTCAGCAATTCACTGAGCCCATGTCAGCTCCGCCTAGCCTCTGAAGCCTACCCAGTCACATTAGATTGTGAACGTTCCAATCACTCTATCATGGGGATAGTAGTGAGGATGCCGGTCATGGGTGGGACAGCCCGACCCGCACCGGTATACAGGGTGGAGAACATTGGGATCATTCAAGGGGGTGCACACGTCCATTTCGCAGAGGTCCCACCTTATGTCATAAAGTGGGAGCACGCTATGACAGGTACTGACCTCTCCGGGTGCCGGAGCCAGGGTTCACACATAATACTGAGTCCCCAGCACTTGAACGCCTACTCTAGACCACAGTGCGGGTTTAAAGATGCTGGCGCACGACCTATCAACTGTACCATGGAGGTAATGGCACAAGGTCATGTTCCCCCACAGGTAGCATTCATAGGGGATGGGACATATTGTGTCACCACAAGTGCGCCCCACTACCAGCATGGACAGCATTTCTGGTGTCCGGTGAGTGACAGCAGTTTCTGCTTTAAACCCAAGGCAGAAGTTCAAGTAGCCCAGGAACGGATTGTCCCCATTCCTGAACCCTCAACTGTTCACCTCACTGGAAGGGAAAACATTACCAACCTGCAAAACTATGTCACCTTCTTCGGCTATAAGATTCCTCCTCTACCCGAACACCTTACCGTCTTACTAAAAGCTGTACAGGTATCACAGAAACATAGAAACATAGAAGATAGGAGCAGGAGTAGGCCATTCGGCCCCTCGAGCCTGCTCCACCATTCGATGAGATCATGGCTGATCATCCAAACTCAGTACCCTGTACCTGCCTTCTCCCCATATCCCTTGATACCTTTAGCTTTAAGAAATATATCTAACTCATTCTTGAATATATTTAATGACTTGGCCTCAACTACCTTCTGTGGTAGAGAATTCCATAGGTTCACCACTCTCTCGGTGAAGAAATTCTTCCTCATTTCTGTCCTAAATGGCTTACCCCTTATCCTTAGATTATGACCCCTGGTTCTGGACACTCCGACCATCGGGAACATTCTTCCTGTATCTAGTTTGTCCAGACCTGTCAGAATTTTATATGTTTCGATGAGATCCCCTCTCATTCTTCTATACTCCAGCGAGTATAAGCCCAATCGACCCAATCTCTCTTCATATGTCATTCCTGCCATCCCAGGTATCAGCCTTGTGAATCTTCGCTGAACTCCTTCCATGGCAAGAACATCCTTCCTCAGATAAGGCGACCAAAACTGCACACAGTACTCAAGGTGTGGTCTCACCAAGGCCCTGTACAACTGCAGCAGGACATCCCTGTTCCTATACTCAAACCCTTTTGCTATGAAGGCCAACATACCATTTGCCTTCTTCACCGCCTGCTGCACCTGCATGCTTACCTTCAGCGACTGGTGCACAACGACACCCAGGTCTTGTCGCACTTCCCCTTCTCCCATATCAGATAATAGTCTGCCTTTCTGTTTTTGACACCAAAGTGAATAACCTCACATTTATCCACGTTATATTGCATCTGCCACGCTTCTGCCCAATCACCCAACCTGTCCAAATCATCCTGGAGTTTCTCGGTATCCTTCTCGCAGCACACACGCCCACCCAGCTTTGTGTCATCTGCAAACTTGGAGATATTACATTTAGTTCCCTTATCTAGATCATAAATGTATATTGTGAATAGCTGGGGTCCAAGGACCGATCCCTGCGGTACCCCACTACTCACTGCCTGCCACTCGGAAAAAGACCCATTAATTCCTACACTCTGCTTTCTGTCCGCCAACCAGTTCTCTATCCAAGTCAATACCTTGCCCCCAATCCCATGTGCCTTAACTTTACACGCTAATCTCTTATGCGGAGCCTAATCGAAAGCCTTTTGAAAGTTCAAATACACCACATCTACTGGTTCTCCCTTATCTATTTTCCCAGTTACATCCTCAAAAAATTCCAGTGGATTAGTCAAGCACGATTTACCTTTTGTAAATCCATGTTGACTTTGTCCAATCCTGTCACTGTTTTTCAAGTGCTCAGCTATTACATCCTTTATAATGGACTCTAGCATTTTCCCCACTACCAATGTCAGGCTTACCGGTCTGTAATTCCCCGCTTTCTCTCTACCACCCTTTTTGAATAGTGGGGTAACATTAGCTACCCTCCAATCCATGGGTACAGTTCCGGATTCCATCGAATGTTGGAAGATGATCAGCAATGCATCTACTATTTCTAGGGCCACTTTCTTACGTACCCTAGGATGTAGATTATCAGGCCCTGGGGATTTATCGGCCTTCAATCCCGTCAATTTCCCGAACACCATTTCCCTGCAAATACTGATTTCTTTCAGTTCCTCCCTTTCATCAGACCGTATGTTCTCCAACATCTCTGGGAGGTTATTTGTGTCCTCCTTTGTGAAGACAGAACCAAAATATGCATTTAATTGGTCTGCCATTTCTTTGGTCCCCTAAATAACTTACACCGCTTCTGACTGCAAGGGACCTACACTTGATTTCACTAATCTTTTTCTCTTCACATATCTATAAAAGCTCTTACAGTCAGTTTTTATGTTCCCTGCAAGCTTACTTTCATATTCTATTTTCCCCTTCTTAATTAATCCCTTTGTCCTCCTATGTTGAATCCTAAACTGCTCCCAATCCTCAGGGTTACCGTTTTTTCTGGCCAATTTATATGCCCTCTCCTTGGATCTTATGCTATCCCTAATTTCCCTTGTTAGCCACGGTTGAGTCACCCTTTTTGTTTTATTCTTATGCCAAACTGGGATGAACAAATTCTGTAGTTCATCCATGCAGTCTTTGAATGTTTGCCATTGCCTATCCACCATCAACCCTTTGAGTGACATTCCCCAATCAATCCTACCCAATTCGCGCCTCATACCATCGTAGTTTCCTTTATTTAAATTCAGGACCCTAGTCTCTGATTCAACTACTGCACTCTCCATCCTAATGAAGAATTCTATCATATTATGATCACTCTGACCCAAGGGGCCTCGTACAACAAGATTGCTAATTAATCCTTTCTCATTACATAATACCCAGTCTAAGATGGTCTGATCTCTGGTTGGTTCCTCAAGATATTGTTCCAGAAAACCATCCCGTAAACATTCTAGGAATTCCTCCTCCACAGTATTTTTACTAATTTGGTTCGCCCAATCTATATGTAAATTAAAGTCACCCATGATGACTGCTGTGCCCTTACTGCATGCTTCTCTAATTTCCCTTTTAATGCCGTCCCCAACCTCTGTATTACTGTTTGGAGGTCTATATACCACTCCCACTAACATTTTCTGCCCCTTGTTATTTCTCAGTTCTACCCATACAGATTCTGCATCATCAGAGCTAATATCCTTCCTTTCAATTGTGTTAATCCCCTCTTTAACCAGCAATGCTACTCCACCTCCTTTCTTTTTTGCCTATCTTTCCTAAAAATTGAATACCCCTGGATGTTGAGTTCCCAGCCTTGGCCACCCTGGAGCCATGTTTCTGTAATCCCAATCAAATCGTATTCATTTACCTCTATTTGCGCAGTTAATTCATCCACCTTGTTCCGAATGCTCATTGCATTAAGACACAAAGGGGGAAAAATTCAGTATCGCCCCGTTTGGGGCGCAATTATCGGCTGGGCGCAAAGATTAGCACCTGGCGCTAATTATCGCCTCCAACTGCAAACTTGACTTTTATCGCCCCTGGAGGTGATTGGAGCGCTAAATCAGGCGCTATACACATGTCTTAAGGCGCAAAGGCCGAGGAGCGAGGCGGTAACTCACAGCGCTGGCAAAGCTCATGTGATGTCAGTCAGCAATGGAACAGAGACACAATGGCCCCAGCCAGTTCTTAAAGGGGAGGGTTAATCTTGCTTTCCATCCACATCCTGCTCATTGCAGCCTTGAATCTCGGCCTGGAGAGACCTGTACATCAAATCTGCTGGAAATAACAATGGAGAGGCCCAGGGAAAGAGCTCAGAGTGCAGCCCCAACAATCTCTTCTAAATCGATACAAGGAAGGGCAAATCAAAATGAACCTGCAAAGTGCTGCTCAGTACCCAAAACTCCTTCACACAGCGTTGAATCTCTCCAGAAGTCTCTCTCTCTCTCTCTCAGAATGCGTGGTTCAAAAATGTCGCCAACAAAAAAAGGCAGGAAGCGGTCGCCTTTAAATAGCGCTCCCCCAGTCCCTTCCTGACTGCAATACGCTCCCCTCAACCTGTCGTTGCTAGCGGCAGGCGGTAAGGTAGGGGGTGCCACTCAATATCCGTTCAGGGGCGCTACTGGGGCGTTGCGCACTCGACTGACGTCACGATCTGCCAGCGCAGGAGATCGTGGCGGTACTGTTTAGCGCCGCTGCAAAATGTCTAGTTAATTTCGCGAGCAACGCAAATATCGCCGCGCCCGGGCGCTAGTTGCTTTGCGCCCCATTAGCGCCCTCTTAAGGCGCTAACGGGAGGCGCAACCAATTGAATTTTCCCCCCAAAGCCTTCAGGCTTGTTTTTTTAATGCTCTCAGACCTATATGAATTATTATTTACTGTGACCATGTTTGATTTAAACCGTTGAGTTCTTTGCCTTCTACTTTTGTTTTTCTCCTTCCTGTCTTTTGCTTTTATCCTTGTTTCACTTTCCTCTTTCTCCCTGCTCAGGTTCCCAACCCCCTGCCACTTTAGTTTAAACCCTCCCCAACAGCACTAGCAAACACTCCCCCTAGGACCTCGGTCCCGGCCCTGCCTAGGTGCAGACCGTCCCGTTTGTACTGGTCCCACCTCCCCCAGAACTGGTTCCAATGTCCAAGGAATTTGAATCCCTTCCCCCTTGCACCATTCCTCTAGCCACGTATTCATTTGAAATATCCTCCTATTTCTACTCTGACTAGCACGTGGCACTGGTAGCAATCCTGAGATTACTACCTTTGAGGTCCTATTTTTTAATTTACCTCCTAACTCCCTATATTCTGCTTTTAGGACCTCATCCCGTTTTTTACCTATATCGTTGATGCCTATGTGCACCACGACAACTGGCTGTTCGCCCTCCCCCTCCAAAATGTTCTGTAGCCGCTCCGAGACATTCTTGACCTTTGCACCAGGGAGGCAACACACCATCCTGGAGTCTCGTTTGCGGCCGCAGAAACGCCTATCTACTCCCCTTACAATTGAGTCCCCTATCACTATAGCTCTTCCACACTTTCTCCTCCCAGCCTGTGCAGCAGAGCCACCCATGGTGCCAGGAAGTTGGCTGCTGCTGCCTTCCCCTGATAAGTCATCTCCCCCAACAGTATCCAAAGTGGTATATCTGTTTGAGAGAAGCATTTCTACACCCTAGAACAAAAGACACTCGAGATAGGGGCTGAGATTTCGGCCATCACGGTTCCACCCTGGTGGGACATTTTTGAAAACATAGAGGTTCCTTCTTGGATTAGGATGGCCTCCCACATCTTAGTGGTTTGCCAGCTCGGGATAGTCTTGTACTTACTGTGTACAAAATGCAAGGGGAAGGACAGAATGCTCCATTCCCGGCATGAGAAAGCCTGGGAAAAACATTACAATAAAGTTTACCAAGTATAAAAGAAGCCTGAATCGATTCTAAAAATAAAGAAGTTTTGTGACCGTGTGTTATTTTCTTTCTATGTATGTATTTTGGTTTTTTTTCAAGTAGTGTAGGGGTGTTGGACCCCCTCCATGCTTGGATGTGTATCTTTTATGGATTCTTACCTGTATGTATTGGAACACTACACCAAAAAAAGGGAATGTATGTTTTTGGGTTTTAGTTTAGGTAATACAGGGGAAGGTTGGTTTTTCAAGGATCAGGAATTTTGTCCACCCAGAACGATACTGTAGTGAATTAAAGTATCGCAGGAGGGACTGTAAGGTTTCCAAAATTTGCAGATCCCCAAAACCTAAGGAAAAAGGACTTTGGAACTACCTCAGAGTGATAAAAATGCATTTGGGCCTAACCTAAGGAATATAAGACCAAAACCCGTGTTTTGGCATTTTAAAAAACATGTCTGGGCCTGTGAAGGGAGAAAAGGCTGTGAAGGAAGTTGGGTTGACCTCTGTAAAAGGAGTTTTGGGTATTGCAGTTAATTGCATTGTCTGGGGAACCGGGGTGACCTCACTCAAAGCCCCAGGAAGCATTAACATTTTGACAATAGACCCTAGGAGAAGACAGTCCCACCCAAAACAATAGGTCCCATCAAACCGATTACAGGGCCCATCAAGAAACAAGCATAATACAGAGCACCCAGGACTAGGCTATAGATCAGCCTAGGAACCCAAAACACAAAACCAATCACCAGCAATCAGTCAAGGAGATCGACAGGATGCAAACCATCCCAAAACCCATTTGACACTTACAGAGCAGTTACTGGTAGCAGGCCCGCCAAATTCAGACAATGAACTGAACAGATTTGGTGGGTAGATAAGGCCATATTCAATGGGTCAGATTGAAGGCCTGTTAAAACCCAGTTAACATGCGAGTAAATCGTTATCGATTTACGAGCCCGCCAAAACTAGACAATGAACTGAACAGATTTGGCGGGTAGATAAGGCCACTTTAATTCTGTATAATTGAAGGCCCACCAAGCACACACCAAGCAAACTAGAAGAGAGAGAAACACTACAGTTCAGCGTTCGCTGGGTCGAGCAGTCAGTCGCAACCGGTGGTCATCAGAAGGAGGAGAGACCAAGAAGAAGAAGGCCCGAGCTGGAAGCGAGTCGGCATCGCTCACCACTCGGACACACCTGAGTCCAGCTCACGAAGACACCACCTCGACGGACCCCCAACAACGGCCCCAACACAGTCACCCGGAGCAACAAGCAGCAACAAGTCACCGACGGCTCCACGAGGTCGACCGACACACCAAACAAGGCCTAAAGCCATCGCGGAAACCAAAGGCCTCACGAAACCAACAACCGCGCATTACCCCCAACTGACCGGGTAATAGCAGGCCACTGCAACCAACAAAGACCAACTCCAGGGAAGAAAACCCGAAGAATCACAAAGTTTCCACACTACAAACTACTCCTGACTTACCCCTGGGTAAGATTTTCGCCCAAAGACTCTAAGCCCTACTGCTCAACTAAAGAAATTGGGTACTCACCAGATAAATCCATAATGACATCCTACCGCATCAGCGGACTCGCGAAGACTGACCAGAGACCCAGGTGAAGTCCTCTACCGTGTACGGGGTACGGCAGACACTAACCGCCATAAACAGCGAACCCCAAAACCGCGATTTAGCCCAACTGTCAAAGGATTGGTGAGCATTATCCCTGGTCCTTCAAAGCCTAACTTAGCTAGTAAAGTGGGGTTGGGAGGGGTGAAGTATTGTTCCACTGTCATTTCCCTCGCTTGTACCGAAGTGTTCCCCACCTTGAGAGTGATAAGACTGTTATTGTTTTTGACTTACCTTTTAATAAAGATTGAAGTTCTTTCATCAAACTCAGTTGTCTGCTGCACCTTTTGTATCACAACCCCCAAATAAGTCCAAGGTCTAGAACCAAGGGAGTGGGAGCGATTCGAACCGCTCAGAAGTCAGAGGTAAAGCTGACACAAAAACAGCACCCCCTACAATGGCTACGGCCATGGAGGAACTAAGTCGCCAGAGTGCAGAAAACATGGTCATTGTTTAGAATAGACTGGCATCTCTTGAGGAGCGATGGTCAGCTATTGAGCATAGAAACCAGACCTTCATGGAAGTCCTCTGGAGTAGGACTTCCAGTGCAGAAACGGGTCCTCATGGTCCCCCTGCAGTGCAGCAAGGTGCTGCCCAGCCACTTGCTAGCTCTGAAGTGGGACTGACCCATGAGAGGGATGTTGGTGGCATACAACAAGGAAGTGGGGGCTCCTCTCCAAGCACTCACATGACCATTCCACTGCAGAGCTCTCGGTCAGAGCCCCACCAGAGTCCCCACTCAACTGAGATCGGCGTCTCAACCACTGCACAGCCGCAGGAGCAGCAGACTGTTGCCAAGCCCTCACAGGTTCACAACCCCAGAGGACGCCAGCCAAAGGTGTCGAGACAGGAGCAGCAAGAAAGTGAGCAAGGGGCTTCCACATCTGCTGAAGCCACAGGGGAAGCACCACGTAGGAGCACGCGTAAGAGGAAGATAATGCACAAGTAGTCATAAGGGTTGTCGCTTGGGTGTAATGTTGTGTTTAATTTTGAAAAGCCCTCAGTTGCTTATTGTCATAAAAAATTCTGATGGCAAACTGTTGCAGTTGTGGCGTGTGTCATTTCGCTAATGGGACTTCCACATTGAGGGCTTAGGGTGACTTGCAATTGTCAGTATGGTGGTCAGAGTGAGAGGAATCCGTAGATTTTTGTCCATTGTTGATGCACTGGTAAGTAGGTGCGAGGCTAAACTGTTTGATTGTGCAGGCTAAGCAAATGTGACCAACATGAGTGCATCCCTTGCATCCCGGGCAGCAATATGCTGGCGCTCTGGCACCTTCTGGCCTGTGCATCTTCAGGTGGGTGACTAGCAGCTTGGCGCTCTTATTGATGTTCCTGCTGTTGGTGCTGCTGTTGCTCATGGTTCTGCTGCTGCGCAGCTGGTCTTCATCCGAATCTGATGTCGAGGAGGAAAGGAATTAAATGGTCGCCATGCTTCTGGTATATGCCTCAGTTGAGGAAGCGCTTAGTCAAGGTGGGGAGAAGGGATTCCAAGGAGGTCACACCGGAGATGGGTGTCAGGCTCCAAACTTCCACAACACTGAGTATGCCTGCTAAATGTTCCCCCAGACCTGAAGCAACAAAGTTCTGCCACCTGCAAATGATCATCGGTGAAAACTCCTTTGTAATGGTGGAGCTGCAACTGTTCGCAAGCAATCCACTAGTGAGGCCGCCAGGATTACCTGGCGTGTTCCAGAGGAGGCATGTAGGATGGGGGAAATGTGTTAAAATGGGAAAGGCCTCTCAAAATGGGATTATAGAGGCAATTAAGTGGTTGTTAAGGACCTTAAGGGCCTATCCCGGCTCTTGGAGGCGGGATGGAAAGCGGGTCAGAAAACACGCACTTGGGAAAATTGCTCGGAGGCGGGATGGAGGCGGGAACGGGCCCGTCTGCCAGTTTTGCCGATTTTAACAATTCGCACGCCTCCAAACCCGCCTCCTCGGGGCTGGGAAAATCGAGCCCAATGAGTTTAATATAGTGGGATTTAAATTGTTCTAAAAACTGTATTAATGCAATACGAGCATTGTAGTAAGGAAAAAGAGTTACAAACAAGTAGATTTAACGTAGAAAGTATGGACTTCCAAGCCAGTTCCAGTGGTGAACCGAGCAAGGGACATTGCTTAAAGGACGAGCACTTCAGTGAACTCCCCAAAATGTCTGTCAGTACGAGGTACTTTTGAAGAAATATAACAAGAGACCTTGGGCCAGGAGGTTTAAGAAGATATTGAACATATTTACAGGACTTGCTACAACTCAATGCAGCATGACGTATCACCTACTAGAGCCTGGGCGAGGAATAGTATATAGGGACTATGTACCACGACGGTGCTGTGATCTCAAAACTGTCAGCACCTAGACCCAAGATGTTGCAGCTCTGAAGTAATGTCTAGACAGCACTCTCAGTGGAAGTGAAAGTGACCACTGCATTAATTATCTGTGCTACTGACTACTTTCAAGCACCAACAAGGGACATCACTTGGATCAGCCAGTAACTAATTTTGGTGCAATTACCAAAGCAAGTGGCATATTTGGCTGTATACCTAGATTAATAAAAATATGTCTAATCAAATTATACTGAAACAATAAAGTATTGGTAAAACTACAATTGAAATATTAAATCTTTATCACTATACTTTTGAAAATATAGTAGCAGTAGAAAGGAATGAAAGAAGGAAAATAAAGATAATTTTATGTTTTGGATCACTGAACACTTAAATCATTCGCATTGGAGAAAAAAGTTAAAGAGGGAGCACAAAGTCAGAGAATTACCCTATTGCTAACTCACAGTGCCACAGTCCCCACTTTATTAATTACCTTTGTAGTTTTCAGGAAAAAAACAATAAAAGGATATGAAAGGTGATTCCGTAATCCCACACTACCAGTGTAAAGCCACACTTACAGCAAACGTAGATCTGAGATTCAAAGCTACACGTTGTAAGAAATCGTGAATTGGAAGAAATTGTGAATTATAAGAAATAATGGCTTTATAAAACAAATAAGCTCAATTGAGCTGAGCAGCCAGGATAAGCTGCTGATACAGAAAAATTCCAATCACGCCAGATAGGGAGTTGTACAAAGAGCTGAGGTTGTTGCAAGGTCATAACATACAGGTGCATATTCCCCCGTAAATGGACAATTGAATGTGTAAAAGTGATTATAACAAGTGATTGACGTGAGGTATCTACCAGCCCCGAAAGTAAGGTATATAAACGGGCAGCCAAGAGGGAAAGGCGGGCAGAAAGGGGGGCTAGCTTCCCTGGGGTGGATGCATGCTAGCTTCGACTTAACACCCTGGTCAAGTTTAACCTCTGAGGTGGATTCCATGCTAGCTTCGGCTTAACACCTCCGCCAGCTCGGGAGACGACCAAAGAGGAAGAGACCGCTGCCGCAGGCTGCAAGGATCCGGGACTACCATTCTACCTCAACCTCCGTCCGTCCGTCCGCTCCGGGGCCGGTAAACCCTTCTCATCTGTTACAGGTTGTATGTCTACTATTGCATGCTGTACTTAACTTAAACTGCTGCTAATGACTAACTCTCCAGTTTGGCCAGTTAGAGAACCGGATGACAGTTGCCGACTGTCTATTGACTACCGCAAACTCAACTCAGTCACCCTCACGTGTGCCCCGGTGGTTTGGGAGACACCCACCCTACTCTCCCAGATTCCCAGTGGCAGTACTGTCTTCTCCATCCTCGATATCGCTAATGGTTTTTGGAGTATCCCAGTAAGACAGGAAGATCAGTTCAAATTTGCATTTACCTTCAACGACCAGAGTTATACCTGGACGTGCCTGCCACAAGGGTTCCATAATGCCCCCACCATTTTCCACAAATTTATGGCAGGGGTCCTGAAGAGCTTTTCACAGCCCTCCTGCTTCCTTCAATGGCCTGAAAATTAGACCTAATACGCGAGAGTACGCACTGTGTACTCTCGCGTATTAGGTCCCGAATTGCCGGTTTCCTGCATGCACTGCACATGCGCGGGAAACTGGCACTTCGTGTATTGCAAAGGGGGCGGTTCCTAAGTGAACCGCGTGCGCACTACAGGTTGTGCGCACGCAGTGCACTTAGTTTTCTTTTCAGGTTTGAACGCGCAGGTAAGTGGTGAAGATTTTACACATAAAGAAAGCAGGCGTAGGACCCCCTTTTAACAAGGTAAGTAGTTAATTAAGTGTTATTTTAAATTTTTTTCAACAGGTTTATCTTTTTTAGAGACTTTAAAGAAAGGTAAGTTTATTTTTATAACTTTTAAAAAGATTTTAAATTTTTTCAAAAATTTAATTTTTTGTTTAAAGTGGTTAATTTATTTAACTATAGTTATTTTATTAATGTGATAGTTTTTTTTTTATTGAATTGAGGTTTAGCTGTTCTTTTGGGGGCTTGTAGTATTCATAGCTTTGACTGCCCTTGCTGTCAAAACTATGAATGAAAGATGGTGTGCTGCCATTGGCTCTAACTGAATCACGTGATCCCAGAGCTCGCACAAACTAATTGCGCCTCTGGGACACGCAAGCACTGCACGGTTGCAACAGGAAGAGGCCCTGAAACTGAAGTTCGTGTGGGCCCGGAGCAAAAAGGTAGGCGCGGAGTGCAATATCGCGGGGAATCGATGTTTAATTTCTGGGCCAATATGTTGATGATCTCCTGCTTGCCACCACAGGCCATGTCCAACATTTAACCTTCCGACATGCCAGCTTCGGCTTAACACCTCCGCCAGCTCGGGAGACGACCAAAGAGGAAGAGACCGCTGCCGCAGGCTGCAAGGATGCGGGACTACCGTTCTACCTCAACCTCCGTCCATTCCGGGGCCGGTAAACCATTCTCATCTGTTACGGGTTGTATGTCTACTATTGCCTGCTGTACTTAACTTAAACTGCCGCTCCTTAATAAAGTGACCTATGACTCCTAAGACCCTTTGGGTAATCTGTGTGTGACCTGTGATCCAAAATCTTACAATGTTGTAGTCCTATTTTTGACCTGTGGTCCTAAGAATGCTGCTTCCCTGCTGGGAGTGCAGGATTGCACCCTAATCCCCATGGTACTTCCTAAAGAAACCAAACGTGAGTTGCCAATTTACTACATTAATGTCAGGTGGAATAAATTACAAACTGTAGTGTATGTCAGATGCTAATCCTCGAGGCAACAACTGGAGGGCCAGTCATTCAATTGAGCTATTTGTGTGTAGACACATAGACATAAGAAGTAAGAGCAGGAGTAGGCCATACGGCCCCTAGAGCCTGCTCCACCATTCAATAAGATCATGGCTGATCATCGAACTCAACTCCACTTTCCCGCCCGATCCCCATATCCCTTGATTCCCCATGAGTCCAAAAATCTATCTATCTCAGCCTTGAATGGACTCAAAGACTCAGCATCCACAGCCCTCTAGGGCAGAGAATTCCAAAGATTCACAACCCTCTGAGTGAAGAAATTACTCCTCATCTCAGTCCTAAATGGCCGACCCCTTATCCTGAGACTATGCCCCCTAGTATGTATTGTCTGGTGCTTATTGTAATTAATATCTGAAATAAAGAAAGTTGATAACTGATATCAAGTCCGAATCCGATGATTATTTAAGATATCTTAAACATGTCACCAGCAGCAAATATAACCAACGTTCCCTCTAAGCTGCAAGCGTGTGTGGCTGCGTAGCAATTGTGAAGATAGTGCGCAGGCCGCTCACAAGCTGTTCAATAACAACAACAACAACTTGTATTTATATAGTGCCTTTAACGTAGTAAAACTTCCCAAGGTGCTTCACAGGAGTGTTATAAAACAAAAAATTTGACACCTAGCCATATAAGGAGAAATTAAGGCAGGTGACCAAAAGCTTGGTCAAAGAGGTAGGTTTTAAGGAGCGTCTTAAAGGAGGAAAGAGAGGTAGAGAGACGGAGAGGTTTAGGGAGTGAATTCCAGAGCTTAGGGCCCAGGCAACAGAAGGCACGGCCACCAATGGTTGAGCGATTATAATCAGGGATGCTCAAGAGAGCAGAATTTGAGGAGCGCAGATATCTTGGGGGGTTGTGGGGCTGGAGGAGATTACAGAGATAGGGAGGGACGAGGCCATGGAGGGATGTGAAAACAAGGATGAGAATTTTGAAATCGAGGCATTGCTTAACCAGGAGCCAATGTAGGTTAGCGAGCACAGGGGTGATGGGTGAACGGGACTTGGTGCAAGCTAGGACAAGGGCAGCCGAGTTTTGGATGACCTCAAGTTTACGTAGGGTAGTACGTGGGAGGCCAGCCAGGAGTGTGTTAGAATAGACAAGTCTTGAGGTAACAAAGGCATGGATGAGGGTTTCAGCAGCAGATTAGCTGAGGCAAGAGCGGAGACAGTTGATGTTACGGAGGTGGAAATAGGCGGTCTTAGTTATGCCGTGGATATGTGGTCAGAAGCTCATTTCAGGGTCAAATATGACACCAAGGTTGCAAACAGTGTGGTTCAACCTCAGACAGATGTTAGGGAGAGGAATGGATTCAGTGGCTAGTGAAAAGAGTTTGTGGCGGGGACCGAAAACAATGGCTTCGATCTTCCCAATATTTAATTGGAGAAAATTTCTGCGTTCCAGAACTGGATGTCGGACAAGCAGTCTGACAATTTAGAGACCGTGGAGGGGTCGATAGAAGTGGTGGTGAAGTAGAGCTGGGTGTCATCAGCGTACATAGGATTACATAGGATATACGGCACAGAAACAGGCCATTCAGCCCAACTAGTCCATGCCGGCGTTTATGCTCCACTCGAGCCTCCTCCCGTCTTTCGACATCTAACTCTAGCAGCATAACCCTCTATTCCCTTCTCCCTCATATGCTTATCTAACCGCCCCTTAAATGCATCTATGCTATTCGCTTCAACCACTCCCAGTGGTAGCGAGTTCCACATTCTCGCCACTCTTTGGGTAAAGAGGTTTCTTTCTGAATTCCCTGTTTGATTTCTTGGTGACTATCTTATATTGATGGCCTCTAGTTTTGCTCTTCCCCACAAGTGGAAACACTCTCTCTGTATCTACTCTATCAAAACCTTCCATGATTTTAAAGACCTCTATTAGGTCACCCTTCAGCCTTCCCTTTTCAAGAGAAAAGAGATACAGCCCGTTCATCCTTTCCTGATAGGTATACCCTCGCATTTCTGCCATCATCCTTGTAAATCTTCTCTGCACCCTCTCCAGTGCCTCTATATCCTTTTTATAATATGGTGACCAGAATTGTATGCAGTACTCCAAGTGTGGTCTAACCAATGTTCGATACAAGTTTAGCATAACTTCACTACTTTTCAATTCTATCCCTCTAGAAATAAACCCTAGTGCTTGGTTTGCTTTTTTTAAGTCCTTGTTAACCTGTATCAATACTTTTAGTGATTTGTGTATTTGCACTCTGAGATCCCTTTGCTCCTCTACCCCACTTCGACTCTTATTTTCCAAGTAATATGTAACCTCCCTATTTTTCCTACTAAAATGTAATACCTCACATTCATCTGTGTTGAACTTCATTTGCCAATTATATGCCCATCCTGCAAGTTTTTAATGTCTTCCTGTAATTTGTTGCAGTCTTCCTCAGTATTGATTATCCCCCCCAATTTGGTGTCATCCGAAAATATAGAAATTGTGTTTTTGATTCCAAAGTCTAAATCATTATTATAAATTGTGAACAACTGTGGTCCTAGCACTGATCCTTGTGGAACACCACTTCCCACCTTCTGCCACTCTGAGTAGCTACCCTTTAACCCTACTCTCTGCTTTCTGTCTTGAAGCCAGGTAGCTATCCATTCTGCTACTTGTCCCTTGACTCTGCATTCCCTGACCTTATTCATTAGTCTACTATGTGGTACCTTATTGAAGGCCTTTTGAAAATCTAGATAAGTGATATCTAGTGCATTACCCTCGTCTACTCTCTCTGTTACCTCTTCAAAAAATTCAATGAGGTTGGTCAAGCAAGACTTTCCCTTTTGAAATCCATGCTGACTAATTATTATTATATTTTTGGTTTCTAGATGTTCTTACATTTTCTCCTTTAGTAGGGATTCCATTATTTTTCCTACCACCGATGTTAAGCTGACTGGTCTATAGTTCCCTGGACATGTTCTATCTCCCTTCTTAAATATAGGTATTATGTTAGTTATCCGCCAGTCCTCTGGCACTACACCTTTTTTTAATGAATTACTAAATATGTGTGGTAATGCCTCTGCTATCTCTTCCCTGATTCTTTTAAAATGCACGGATGTAATCCGTCCGGACCAGGGTTTTATCCTCTTTGAGTTTCATTAGTTTATTTCATATATCTCCTCATTTTATTTTAAATGCAGTTATCTCATTACTAATCTCATCCTCTGATGTCATCTCCACCTGTTCTATCTCCCTGGTAAATACTGAAGCAAAGTAATTATTTAATATCTCTGCCATCTCTATCGCTGCCTGTGGTATTATCCTGTCCATCCCTTAATGGCCCTATTCCCATCCTGACCTTCCTTTTTTTAATTACGTGCTTGTAAAATATTTTACTATTTTGTTTTATGTTCCTTGGAACATAGGAACATAGGAACAGAAGTAGGTCATTCAGCCCCTCGAGCCTGCTCCGCCATTCAATGAGACCATGGCTGATCTGCGATCTAACTCCATATACCCGCCTTTTACCCATATCCCTTAATACCTTAGGTTAACAAAAAGCTATCAATCTCCAATTTAAAATTAACAATTGATCTAGCATCAATTGCCGTTTGCGGAAGAGAGTTCCAAACTTCTACCACCCTTTGTGTGTAGAAGTATTTCCTAATTTCACTTCTGAAAGGTCTGGCTCTAATTTTTAGAGTATGCCCTCTAGTCCTAGAATCCCCAACCAGCGGAAATAGTTTCTCTCTATCTACCCTATCTGTTCCCCTTAATATCTTGAAAACTTCGATCAGATCACTGCTTAACCTTCTAAATTCTAGGGAATACAAGCCTAATTTGTGTAATCTCTCCTCGTAACTTAACCCTTGAAGTCCGGTAATCATTCTGGTAAACCTACGCTGCACTCCCTCCAAGGTCAATATATCCTTCCTAAGGTGTGGTGCCCAGAACTGCTCACAGTACTCCAGGTGTGGTCTAACCAGGGCTTTGTATAGCTGCAGCATAACTTCTACCCCCTTGTACTCTAGTCCTCTAGATATAAAGGCCAGCATTCCATTAGCCTTTCTGATTATTTTCTGTACCTGTTCATGACATTTTAATGATCTATGTACCTGAACACCCAAGTCTTTTTGGACATCCACTGTTTTTAGCTTTTTACCATTTGGAAAGTACCCTGTTCTATCTTTTTTTAGGTCCAAAGTGGATGACCTCACATTTGCCTACGTTGATATCTATTTGCCACAGTTTTGCCCATTCACTTAATCTATCAATATCCCTTTGCAATTTTATGCTTTCATCTACACTGCCTACAATGCCGCCTATCTTTGTGTCATCGGCAAATTTGGACATATGACTTTCTGTGGCATCATCTAAGTCGTTAATACATATTGGCCCAGAAATTGATCTCGCTCTGTTCCCGCGGGGGTAAGGCTTCCCCGCGATCTCTCACTCCGCTTGTGCTTTTTCAGATCCAGCTCGCACGAACTTGATGTTCCAGACATCAGCTGGGCAGTGCTTGCGTATCCCACCGGCGTAGTGAATTTGTGCGAGCTGTGGGATCACGTGACTCAGTTAGAGCCAATGGCAGCACACCATCTTCCATTCATAAGTTTCACATACGTGCTATGAAATCTATGAATCTTACACCCCCCCAAAATAACAGCTAAACCTCAATTAAATTTTTTTAAAAAACCATCACATTAATAAAATAAGTATAGTTAAATAAATTAACCATTTTAAATAAAAAATTAAATTTTTGAAAAATTTAAAATCTTTTAAAAAGTTATAAAAATAAACTTACCTGTCTTTAAAGTCTCTAAAAAAGATATACCTGTTAAAAAAAATTCAAAAAAATACTTAATTCACTACTTACCTTGTTAAAAGTGGGTCTTACTCCTCCTTTTTCCATTTCTAAAATTTTCCGTACTTACCTGCGCGTCCAAAGCATGAAGTACACAGCGTGCGCGCAGCCTGTAGCGTGCACGCGATGCACCGAGGAACCGCCCCCTTTTCAAAAGACCAATTGCCGGTTTTCAGCGCATGCGCAGGGCATGCAGAAAACCGGCAATTGGAGTGGGAATACGCGAGAGTACGCACTGCGTACTCTCGCGTCGCAGGATGAATTTTTGGCCCATTGTGAATAGTTGTGGCCCTTACACAGATCCCTGCGGGACACCACTAGTCAGATCCTGCCAATTTGAGTCCCTACCCATTATCTCTACTCTCTGTCTCTTGCCGCGCAGCCAATTTCCTAACCAGGTCAATAATTTGCCCTCAATTCCGTGGGCTTCTACCTTAGATAACAATCTCTTATGTGGGACTTTATCAAATGCCTTCTGGAAGTCCATATAAATAACATCCATAGACATTCCCCTGTCCACTACTTTAGTCACCTCTTCAAAAAATTCAATCAGGTTTGTCAGGCATGACCTACTTTCACAAATCCATGCTGACTCTCTCTGATAAAATGAAAATTTTCGAGGTGTTCAGTCACCCTATCCTTAATTATAGACTCTAGCAATTTCCCGACAACAGATGTTAGGCTAACTGGTCTATAATTCCCTGGTGTCCTTCTCTCACCATTCTTAAAAAGCGGAGTGACATGCACAATTTTCCAATCTAAAGGGATGGTTCCTGAATCTAGAGACCTTTGAAAGATTATAGTTAGGGCATCTGCAATGTGTTCACCTACTTCCTTTAAAACCCTGGGATGGAAACCATGTGGCCCTGGGGATTTGTCACTCTTTAGTGCCATTATTTTCTTCATTACTGTTATTTTACTTACGTTAAATTTATTGGGGGTGAAATTGGGTATCGCCCCGTTTGGGGCGCTAACTTTTGAAATTTTGAAAATTTAGCACCAGGCGCAAAGGATTCTGAACTTCTACTAAATTGGGTGTTAGCGCCCCAGGAAGGAAGGAAGTGGGGCACTAAATCAAGCGCTAATGACCTCAGTGGGGTGCTACAGGGGCACTAATGAATTTCAGGTGCAATGCATTCAGCAATGATTCTTCACACTGGTTCCTTCCAGTTCTTAAAGGGGAGGTTACATCATTGTGCAGATGCTCATTTTCAGCATTGCTGGCTTTGAGGCGACCTGAATCCCCTGATGGCTGTGGCTGTTCCCACTCCCAGGGAGCGAGCTTGTCGGTTCACAGACGTGGCATTGGAGGCTGGAGTGGAGCGAAGGAGGCAATGCTGTTCCCAGCCACTGGAAGGAGGCCAATGCTGTTCCCAGCCACTGGAAGGAGGTCAATGCTGTTCCCAGCCACTGGAAGGAGGTCAATGCTGTTCCCAGCCACTGGAAGGAGGCCAATGCTGTTCCCAGCCACTGGAAGGAGGCCAATGCTGTTCCCAGCCACTGGAAGGAGGCCAATGCTGTTCCCAGCCACTGGAAGGAGGCCATCGCCTCAGGTGTTCAGGGCAATGTGGAGGGAAGTGGCCCAGGAGGTTTCAGCCAGTAGTGTGGTGGAATGCAGCCTGCCACAGTGCCGCAAGAAATTCAAAAACCTCAGTCGGGTGGTCAATGAATTTCAGGTGCAATGAGTACATGCTCCTACATACCAGCATCTGAACCTCAGTCTGTGCACACTGCGCTAACAACCACACCACCACCACTCACCCACCAAACATCTTCACCTACTCAAACTCACATCCACATCTCATGCCTTGCCTACAATCACAGCTATTCAACGACAGCAGGCATATCTCCCAAACACATAGCTGGACTCTGACTCAAACACATTTGTTTCTCTTACAGGCCAAGATGGCCCACATTAAGAGGAAGCAGCAGAGAACAGGTGGGGGTGATGCGCAGCCCCAGCAGCTCTCAGATCTTGAGGAGCGAGTGCTGCGATTCATTGGGCAGCAGGTGGTGGGCACCATGGCCGTCGGCAACATCGACCCGGGTTGGGGGCAAAAACGGTATCTTCAGCCCCTCTCCTTCTCTCATCCCACTTCCCCCTCACACCACAAACCTTTCCCACTTGCCGCCTCCTGAGAATGCCTGGATTCCTTGCTCCATTCCTGACCCCCTGCCCTCACCTTAACGCAAGTCTTGTGCCTTTATGCTTTCAGATAATTAGCAATCAGATGACCAGCATGTCCCTGAGCCCCTCACTGAGAGTGAGGAAGAAGAGGAGGAGGAGCTAAACACCGCATCACTGCATCTCTCACCCGCAGGCACCACCTCATATACTGGCACCACGCAATCTTTAGAGGCAGGTTTAGTAGAGGAGTCTACACTGGGTGATGCACCGGGGACGAGCGGGCTGCAGCAAGACCAGGGGGAAAGGGTAATTCGGGAGCCAGCTCCCCGGAGGGCGAGTTCGCGCATGAGTTCTGCTGCACAGGACTCAGATGAGGACCTCGATGGGGAGGCATTCACAAGAAGGGTGATGGCCATGCACACAGAGATGATAGATGCAATGGCAAGGGTGCCAAAGAGCCTCTCGGTAAGAGTAAGGAACGTGGAGGAGTCCACCTCCAGCATTGCACAAAGCCCTGCGCACACCATGGAGCCCATTGTTTCCACTGTGCAGAGGATAGTGGACTCCCAGAGACCGTGCGGAGCCAGACCTCATGACACATGTCATGGGCGATGTGGCAGCTTCCATTGCAACACAGACGGAAGTGACGCAATGTCTTAGTGCTGTAATGCAGTCAATGGTTGGTGGCATCGAATCTCAGACTGCTCTCATGCAGTCTCAGCTTGATACCACAAAAGCTCAGACTGCTGCCATCATCGCTGGCTCCACCACAGTCCACCGGGGATCTCACGGTGTCGCAGCAGGCCTGCAATCTGTGCTCCAGCAGATTGGTAGGGATGCTGCGGTGCTGCCCCGAGGGAGTGGGAGTGGGTCAGTGGAGCAGGAACCTGCTGTCCTCTCTCAGGATGACAGCATTCCTGATCCCACCACTGTCACTCCGCCATTGCACTTGTCGCTACCTGTCATCCAGCCAGCCCAGACTGCCGTAGCCCAGCCTGAAGTGGTGCAGTCTACAGCCGGGCCTTCCAGGCCCAGTGCTGGTCGAGGGCGTCCTGCAAAGCCATCTGTAGTCTCTGGCACCGACACTCAGCAGCCTTCCACCAGCCCTGCTGCAGCCACTGGGGAGACACTATGTAGGAGCACTAGATTAGGAAAGGGGACAGTAAAGAGGGGTGGCAAGGATTTGCACAAGGGTAATTAGTCAATATT
Organism: Squalus acanthias; assembly: GCA_030390025.1. Taxonomy (NCBI): domain Eukaryota; kingdom Metazoa; phylum Chordata; class Chondrichthyes; order Squaliformes; family Squalidae; genus Squalus; species Squalus acanthias. Next base: position 85,051,337 of record CM059432.1, read on the forward strand.
GTTGTTGCATATATGTGGTTAATGGTTTTTGATAATTTTTTTACTGGAATGTTGCCGATTTGGTGCTGTGTCTCATTTCAGTTCTGGGGTGTGGCATGGAATCACAAAGTGATGGAATGATGGCGACGTGCTCAGCAATCGGAAAGAGGTCTCGAAGTTACTGGAAACAAAGTCTGATGAGGCGGTCACGGATCGACCTTGCAGAACGCCAATTCAGTGGCTGCCTCCTCCGTTGCTGCTGTTCGTCCTCCTGTTCCTCCTGCTCCTCTTCTTCCTCCTCCTCCTCCTCCTCCACCTCCTCATCCTCGTCCTCCTCCTCCTGAGGTGGTGGAGTTATGCCTGGTGGCAATGGCTGTGCCCTCATAATGGCCAAGTTGTGCAGCATGCAGCAGACATAGACTAAAAGTGACACCCGCTCAGCCGAGTACTGGAGGGCTCCTTCCGAGCAGTCAAGGCAGCGGAACCATTGCTTGAGCACTCCGATGGTCTGCTCAATGATGTTCCTGGTGGCAGCATGGCTCTCATTATATGAGTGCTGGGCACGAGTGTTGGGGTTGCGGAGGGGAGCCATGAGCCAGGTGGAGAGTGGATAGCCCTTGTCTCCCAGCAGCTAGCCGTAAGCTTGATGTGGTGGCTGGAATAGATCTGGCACACCGGTCTGGCAGCGCAGGATGAAGCATCGTGGCTGCTGCCAGAATAGCAGGCACTGACGGTCAGGATTCGCCGTGTGTGGTCAAACACCAACTGCACATTAAGTGGGTGGTAGACTTTGCGGTTACGGAATACCTCAGGATTGTTATGAGCTGCCCGCAAAGCGATGTGGGTGCAGTCAATGGCGCCCTGCACCATGGGGAAGCCCGCTATGCTGGCAAAGTCACATGCACGCTTGCACTGCTTCTCTCTGGTCATGGGGAAGAAAATGTATTCCCTTCTCCTTCTGTACAGAGCATCTGTGACCTGGCGGATGGAGCCGTGGACGGAAAACTGGGAGATGTTGGAGATGTCGCATGTCGCACACTGGAAGAATCCGCTGGCGTAGAAATTGAGGGCGACAGTGACTTTGATTGCCACTGAGAGAGCCGTGGTGATCCTGATCTCTGGCTTGAGATCTGGCTGCAGAGCTCTGTGACCACGTCCTTGCCGAAACGGAGCCTTCGAACACGCTGGTCCTCAGTGAAATTCATGTAGGAGAACTACTGCCAGAATACCCTGGGTGGGTAAGGCCTCCTGTTGAGAACCCTGTTGACCCTCCTACCTCTGGCCACATTTTGCACTCTTTCTCTGTGCTCAGTTGCCTCCACATTGACACTGGAGGGCGAAGTACAGTGACAGTACAGCCCTTATGAAAGGATACAAATATTGCACTTTCAAATCTCCCCTCAATGAAACTCAATAATCTTTATGTGCCAGAACACTCGTTAAAATGCAAAACACTCAAATCGGGTCACAAGGCCTCTTTGCCTATGTGAAACTAACAATGAAGAATTGTCGGCCAATGAAAACTACACCGGATGTGGACGCCTTTAAATAACGCTCCTCCAGGGGACAGCCGACTAAAAGCCGCCTCCTCTACCTGTCATTGTTAACAGCAGGCGCACAAGCAGGGGACGAGAGGGAATTTTTCATCCGGGGCGCTGCGCACGGCAATGACGTCACGATCTCCGGACGCAGAAAATCGGGGCACAATGTCTTACCACCGCCACAAAACTCCTGCCGAATTTAGCAGAAGGCATTAATATCGCTGCGCCTGGTTGCAAACCCATTTGCGCCCCGCGTTAGCGACGCTGGAGGCACTAACGGGAGGCACAAAGGAGCCCAATTTCTAGCCCTATGAGTCCCTGTCCCCAATTCAATATTAGTTTCTTTGGGATTTCTGGCATGCTATCCTCTTCTTCTACTGTAAATACTGACGCAAAGTAATTATTCAACATGTCCGCCATTTCCCCATTGTCAATGGCAATATCACCACTTTTAGTTTTTAAGGGGCCAACATTGCTCCTGACCACCCTCTTTTTCCTAATGTAACTGTAAAAATTCTTTGTTATGATTTTGATCTCCCTTGCAAGTTTCTTTTCATACTCCCTTTTTGTAGCTCTTACTATCTGTTTTGTGACCCTTTGCTGTTCTTTGTATCTTTCCCATTTGCCAGGATCTGTGTTATTTTTTGCATTTTTGTATGCCCTTTCCTTTAGTTTTATGCTGTCTCTTACCTCTTTCGTTGTCCATGGCTGTTTTTTTTGGCAAGTAGAGCTTTTGCCCCTCAGGGGTATAAACTGGTTCTGTATCACATTAAGTTCTTTTTTAAACATCTCCCACTGATCATCTGTCGTTTTACCCATTAATAGATTTGCCCTGTTTACTGTGGACAGTCTCTGCCTCATCCCGTTGAAGTCGGCCTTACCTAAATCTAGCATCTTAGTAGCTGTTTCGTCTTTCTCCCTTTCAAATGCTATGTAGAACTCGATCATTTTATGGTCACTATTGGATAAATGTTCATGCACAGTTAGGCTGTTAACTAAATCTGCCTCATTACTCATTACTAAATCTAATATGGCATACCCCCTTGTTGGTTCTAGACATATTGTTGTAGAAAACTGTCCCGGACACGCTCAATAAATTCACTACCTTTCTGATAGGTGCAAGTCTGCTTATCCCAATCTATATGAAAGTTAAAATCCCCCATTAAAACCACACTGCCTTTACAACATGCTTGTCTAACCCCTGCATTTATACAATCTAGCACTGCAGAGCTGCTACCAGAGGGCCTATGCATAACTCCCACGACAGTCTTAGATCCTTTCCTATTTCTTAATTGAACCCATAAGGTCTCCATTGGCTGCGTACCTCTCTTTAAATCCTCTCATCATTGAAGTGATTTCATCTTTAATCATTAAGGCTACTCCTCCCCCTCTGCCATTTTCCCTATCTGTCCTGTAGACCTTATAACCTGGTATATTTAGTTCCCAGTCCTGACTGTTTTGCAGCCATGCTTCAGTAATGGCTACCATGTCATACCCTCCAATTTGAATTTGTGCCTGCAGTTCATTCAATTTATTCCTTATACTACATGCATTTGTATAAAGAACGCTTATTTGGATCATACACCCTAGCCTGTCCTTCAGCTCTGATGTTTTACTCACATGTTTTTTATTTCTCTCTCCTGGTTTAATTGCTTTACATCTTTTAGTTTTCCCCTTACCTGTAGTGCCTAAAGCACAATTTCTGACTGCTACTCTACTCTCTTCCCTTTTGTTTGTTTTTGAACTAATATTTGTACTATTTGCACTACAGTTTCCACCTGAGCCCTCCCCCCATTTACTAGTTTAAAGTCCTTGTGACCGCCCTATTTATCCTTTCCGCTAGGATCCTTGATAATTTAATTTCATAGTTCCTCTTTGCCTTCCTAATTGTTTTTTTGACTTCTCTCCTAATCTCTTCATATTCTCCCTTATCATGCTCTCCCCTGCTTTCCCCTGCTTTCCATGTACTTAATGTATGCCTTTTTCCTTACCCTCAATTTTTCCCTTATGGCTTTATTCATCCACAGTGTCTCATTAGTGTTTAGCTTGTTCCTGTTTTTTAGCTAAATATATTTTTCCTGGACTCTGTTTTAAATGTTTCCCATTGCTGTTCTATGTCACTGTTTGTCAATATTGTTGTCCATTTTATTTTGCCAAGTTCTATTCTGAGCCCCTCAAAATCAGCTTTTCTCCAATCTTTTACCCCAGTTTTTGTCATACTTATGTCTTTCTCAATTATTATCTGAAAGTGTATTATATTTTGGTCACTATTGCCTAGATCTTCCCCTACTTTTACTTTTCTTATCTGCTCTGGTTAATTCCCTATTACTAGATCCAATAGCGAATCCTCTCGTTGGGTTTTTTACATATTGGGTTAGAAAGGAGTCCTGTACACATTGTAGGAAATTCATTTCCTTATCCCCTTTACCTACTTCTGTCCAATTAATATCTGGGTACTTGAAATCCCCCATGATTATTATTCTATATTTTTTACTAATTTCCCTAATTTGTTTGCATATTTCTTCCTCCACCTCCCTTCCACTATTAGGTGGTCTGTAAACTACCCCTATTAGTGTGATTGATTCTTTACTATCTTTTATCTCTATCCACATGGATTCTATTTTTGTTTTGCTGATAGCTGCATCACTTTGTTCTACTGTCATTATGTTATCCCTAATAAGTACAGCTACTCCACCTCCCTTTTTCCATCTCTATCTTTTCTAAATATGTTATACCCTGCAATGTTTAATTCCCAGTCTTGATTTTTCTGTAGCCATGTCTCAGTAATCCCTACTATGTCTGTTTCCTCGCAACGCATGATTGCCTCCAGCTCCCCTTTTATTACGGACACTGTGTGCATTGCTGTACGGACAGATTAATTCATTTTTAATAGCAGTTCCTCTCACTTTATTTTTAACCATCTTTTTAAACTCTTGGGGGGAAAAATTCAGTTGGTTGCGCCTCCCGTTAGTGCCTTAAGAGGGCGCTAATGGGGCGCGAAGCAACTAGCACCCGGGTGCAGCGATGTTTGCGCCGCTCACGAAATTAACTAGACATTTTGCGGCGGCGCTAAACAGTACCGCCACGATCCCCTGCGCCGGCAGATCGTGACGTCAGTCGAGTGCGCAACGCCCCGGTAGCGCCCCGGAGCGGATATTGAGTGGCGCCCCCTGCAGTACCGCCTGCCGCTAGCAACGACAGGTTGAGGGGAGCGTTTTGCAGTCAGGAAGGGGCTGGCCGGAGCGCTATTTAAAGGTGACCACTTCCTGCCTTTTTTTGTTGGCGACATTTTTGAACCATGAATTCTGAGAGAGAGAGAGACTTCTGGAGAGATTCAACACTGTGTGAAGGAGTTTTGGGTACTGAGCAGCACTTTGCAGGTTCATTTTGATTTGCCCTTCCTTGTATCGATTTAGAAGAGACTGTGGGGGCTGCACTCTGAGCTCTTTCCCTGGTACTCTCCATTGTTATTTCCAGCAGATTTGATGTACAGGTCTCTCCAGGCCGAGATTCAAGGCTGCAATGAGCAGGATGTGGATGGAAAGCAAGATCAACCCTCCCCTTTAAGAACTGGCCGGGGCCATTGTGTCTGTGTTCCATTGCTGACTGACATCACATGAGCTTCGCCAGCGCTCTGAGTTAGCGCCTCACTCCTCAGCCTTTGCGCCTTAAGACAGATGTGTAGTGCCTGATTTAGCGCTCCAATCACCTCCAGGGGCGATAAAAGTCAAGTTTGCAGTCAGAGGCGTTAATTAGCGCCAGGCGCTAATCTTTGCGCCCGGCCGATAATTGTGCCCCAAACGGGGCGATACTGAATTTTTCTCCCCTGTTCTATAACTCTATTTTATTATCTGGCCATCAATGTCCTCCCTTAATTTACTCTTTCCTATACTCTTCTTTCCATTTTTGTTTATATTTAGGCTGGTTTCATTTCTTGTAGATCCCTCCCCCCGTCTTAGTAGTTTAAAGCCTTTGCCACCTCCCTATTTTCCTTTCTGCTAGGACACGGGTCCCATCCCAGTTCAGGTGGAGCCTGTCCCATCGATACAGCTCCTTTCTGTCCCAGTACTGGTGCCAGTGTCCCATGAAAAGGAACCCCTCGTTCCCACACCATCCCTTTAGCCAAGTGATAATTCTCCTGATCTGACTGTTTCTATGCCAATTTGCATGTGGCTCGGGCAGTAATCCAGAGATTATTACCCTCGAGGTCCTGCTTTTAATTTAGCTCCTAACTCCTGATATTCCCCCAACAGGACCTCCTCCCTGTTCTGACCTAAGTCGTTTGTTCCGACATGGACCACGACACCTGGATTTACCCCCTCCCCTTCCAAATTCCTTCCAGCCGCCACGAGATATCTCTTACCCTGGCACCACAGTCTTCGTTCTTGGCTGCAGAGGATGCTATCTATCCCCCTAATTATAGAATCCTCTATCACTACCACATTTCTATTCTGCTCTTCCCCCCCTTGGACAACGTTTTGAGCCATGGTGCCTTGGCCTGCATTGTGGCTGTCCTCCCCGCAGTCTTTCTCCTTGTCCTCACAGGTAGTGAGTACATCGTACCTGTTGGACAGGACCAGTGTCTGCAGGACCTCCTTCTTAACCTCTCCTAAGTCCCTGCTACCCGGCACCCTAACAGTCACACCCTCCCTTTCCTGAACTGTTCTTTCCTCTGGGGTATGATTGTATTCTGGATAAAACTATCCAGAAATTCCTCCCCGTCACTTATGTTTCGGAGTGTCACTAACTCGCGCTCCAGCTCAATGACTCTGAGCCGGAGTGACTGAAGGCAGAGACATTTCCTGCAGATGTGGGAATCCGGGACAATCTCACTGTCCACAAACTCCCACGTACTACAGTCCCGATGCATAGCCTGCCCGACCATCTCTAGATTTTTTAAATTTATTTGCTTATTTAATTAAAGTTTTTAATCAAACGATTATTTATAGTTATATTAATTAATTAGTTTATCTAGTTAAATTAATATTTAATAATGTAATAGTTATAGTTCCCCAGCTCATAGTTTTAAAAAAAACTGTAATGCTCACCAACCCATCACCTACCTGTTGTTCTCTGATGTCACTCCTTGTTTTTTCTGTTTTTTAAATCGCCGCTCAGGTCCGCTGTGACCTGGGCCTTCTCCGCTCCTGCTCTTTATGTTGCTGCCACCACTCCCATTCAGGTCCGCTGTGACCTGGGCCTTCTCTGCTCCCACTCTTTATGTTGCTGCTGTCGCTCCCATTCAGGTCCACTGTGTCCTGGGCCTTCTCTCCTGCTCTTTATGTTGCTGCCGCTGCTCCCACTCAGGTCCACATGTGGAAACTAACGCTGTGTTTTCGGATGATGTCGCCAGGCGGCAACATGTAGATGAGAAATAGGAGATGGCCAAGGATAGATCCTTGGGGGACACCAGAGGTAACAATGCGAGAGCAAGAAGAAAAACCATTGCAGGTGATTCTCTGGCTATGATTAAATAGATAAGAATGGAACCAGGCGAGTGCAGTCCCGCCCAGCTGGAAGACAGTGGAGAGGCGTTGGAGGAGGATGGAGGTCAACCGTGTCAAAGGCTGCAGACAAGTCAAGAAGGATGAAGAGGGATAGTTTACCTTTGTCACAGTCACAAAGGATGTAATTTGTGACTTTGATGAGAGCTGTTTCGGTACTGTGGCAGGGGTGGAAACCTGATTGGAGTGATTCAAACATGGGGTTGCGAGAAAGATGGGCACGGATTTGTGAGGTGGCAATACATTCAAGGACTTTGGAGAGGAAAGGGAGGTTGGAGATGGGGTGGCAGTTTGCAAGGACAGAGGGGTCAAGGTTTGGATTTTTGAGGAGGGGTGTAATGATGGCAGATTTGAGACCGAGGGTGACAGTACCTGAGGACAGAGAACTGTTAACAATGTCAGCTAACATGGGAGCCAGAAAAGGAAGTTGGGTGGTCAGCAGTTTGCTGGGTATAGGGTCGAGGGAGCAGGAAGTGTGTCTCATGGACAAGATGAGCGCGGAGAGGTCATGAGGAGAGATTAAAGAGAAACTGGAGAAAGATGTGAGTTCAGGGCTAGGGCAAGGGGGGAACTTTAGAGAAAGTCTGGCCAGTGGGCTTGGGGAAGGAAGGGAAGTGGCAGAGGCAGCTGAACGGATGGTCTCAATTTTAGAGACAAAGGGGGAGAAATTCATTATAGCCCCGTTTGCGACGCTAAAACTTTAAAAGTTGAACAATTAGCTACAGGTGCTAAACATTCTCGCCTCCCTTGAAATTCAGTTTTAGCGCTCCAAGAGGGAAGTGGAGCACTAAATCAAGCGCTAACCACTTCTCTTAGGGCGCTAAACTGTGTGAGAGGGGCAGTAGTGGCAGAGCGCTGAAGAATGTGGCATAGTGGTTAGCACGGTGGCATAGTGGTTAGCACTGTTACCTCACAGCGCCAGGGACCCGGGTTCGAATCCGGCCACGGGTGACTGTCTGTGTGGAGTTTGCACATTCTCCCCGTGTCTGCGTGGGTTTCCTCCGGGTGCTCCGGTTTCCTCCCACAGTCCAAAGATGTGCGGGTTAGGTTGATTTGGCTATGATAAATTGACCCTTAGTGTTAGGGGGGGATTAAATACGTGGGGTTACGGGGATAGGGTGGGATATGTGTCGGTGCAGGCTCGATGGGCCGAAATGGCCTCTATCTGCACTGTGGGGATTCTGTGATTCTGTGAATGTGCAGTGCAGTGCCATCGACATCAGAGGCTCCTTCCCTCGCTTAAAGGGAAGGGCCAATGATGGTTTGCAACATTCTTCGTCTTAGTTCTGTGGGGCCAGGGGACCTGCGTGACTTCCAATACAGCCCCAATCACTCTCAGAGAGTGGAGGGCTTAGGCATCGCGCAGCAATGAGGCTTCAAAAACTTTCAGCAGGCACCAGACTGGTGTGAAGAATAAAGTTTGGCCTATCTGACCACCATTGCCTTTAATTACCGTTCCCCAAGCGGCCAGCTAAAGTGACAACGCCTCCTGTTGCTGCCGTTGTTGACGCCCAGCGATACAGCAGGGGGCGGGAGCGAATTTCACATCCGGGGCGGTAACGGGACACTGCGCACTTGGTGACATCACAATCTACGGGGCGCTAGAGACCGAGGCGGTAAGTGATAGCACCAGCGCAATACTGCCAGGGCAGTTCGCGGGCATCGCTAAATTCACCGCACCCGGTCGGTAACCCTTTAGCGCCCCGTTACCACACCCCCTCCCTCCCGCAGGCACTAATGGGAGGCGCAAAGCAGCCAAATTTCTAGCCCATAGAAGTCCATGAACTCCTCACACTTGTTGTCGGAGGTGAGGGTGGAGGAAACAGGGAAGAGGGGTTTAAGAAGATGGTTAGCAGTAGAGAATAGAAGCCGGGGTTTATCTTTGCATTCCAGAATGATTCTGGAATAGTGAGCAGTTTTGGCAGATGAGAGCAGGACCCGCTAATGCTTTATGTGGACCAGCCAGATCTGGCAGTGAATGGCTAAACCAGTTGTCCGCCATATCTGTTCAAGTCTGCGTCCTTTTGGACTTAAGGGAGCGAAGGTGAGGGCCGTACCAGGGGAAACGGACAGTGTGAGAGAGGGTAATTGTTTTAATAGGGACTAGGGCATCAAAGGTGGTGATGAGGGTGTGGTTGAACTGTGTATGCGAGGCCATGCAGCAAATTTAAAGGTACAACGCACAAAAAACAAATTAGAGGGAACATTGAATATAACCCCAAATTTATCGCAGCCCGCCTGATGCGAAAAGGATGGGCAGGTAGTTACAATGGTAGTGGGGGCTTCATGCCGTGTTCCCGCAGCATTCCCGTCCCACTCCATTTTAACTGCGATAATACTGGCAGTCTCCATAACGCAATTTTAATTCCCGGGATCGGGAACTGGCAGCAATCAGCACTGGGCCAGAAGAGGCCCGATGCGGATTGTTTTTGCTGTTCGTAAGTTGTTTTAAAAATATTTTCTTAAGGTTCCTTGTGGCTCAGGAGAAGCAGGAGTACTTCTCCTGGGCCAACAAGTTAACTTTGGGCCTCCTCTCCCCCGGAATTTCTTGCCTCCCTTCTCTAGCTGCAAACTGCCCGGATCCCTCATCCTCAATTTACCTTGCTGAGGACCAGCGGTGTCGGCCTCCCACCATATTTCCTGCTCTTGCCCACCAGCTCTTACATCAGTCCTGCAGGCTTCATAGAATAGAAGAAAGTTACAGCACGGAAGGAAGCCATTTCGGCCCATCGTGTCCGCGCTGGCCAACAAAGAGCTATCCAGCCTAATCCCACTTCCCAGCTCTTGGTCCGTAGCCCTGCAGGTTACAGCATCCCAAGTACACATCCAAGTACTTTTTAAATGTGGTTAGGGTTTCTGCCTCTCCCACCCTTTCAGGTAGTGAGTTCCAGACCCCCACAACCCTCTGGGTGAAGAAATTTCCCCTCAAATCCCCTCTAAACCTTCCACCAATTACTTTAAATCTGTGCCCCCTGGTTTTTGACCCCTCTGCTAAGGGAAATAGGTCCTTTCTATCCACTTTATCTAGGCCCCTCATAATTTTATACACCTCAATAAGGTCTCCCCTCAGCCTCCTCTGTTCCAAGGAAAACAAACCCAGCCTATCCAGTCTTTCCTCATAGCTAAGATTCTCTACTCTCGGCAACATCCTTGTAAATCTCCTCTGTATCCTCTCTAGTGCAATCACATCTTTCCTGTAATGTGGTGACCAGAACTGCACGCAGTAGTCTAGCTGAGGCCTAACTAGTGTTTTATACAGTTGAAGCATAACCCCACTGCTCTTGTATTCTATGCCACGGCTAATAAAGGCAAGCATTCCGTATGCCTTCTTAACCACCTTATCTACCTGGCCTGCTACCTTCAGGGATCTGTGGACATGCACTCCAAGGTCCCTTTGTTCCTCTACACTACTCAGTGTCCTACCATTTAATGTGTATTCCCTTTCCTTGTTAGCCCTCCCCAATTGCATTACCTCACACTTCTCCGGATTGAATTCCATTTGCCACTGTTCTGCCCAGCTGACCAATTTATTGATATCTTCCTGCAGTCTGCAGCTTCCTTCTTCAGTATCAACCACACAGCCGATTTTAGTATCATCTGCAAACTTCTTAATCATACCCCCTATATTCAAGTCTAGATCATTGATATATACCACAAAAAGCAAGGGACCTAGTACTGAACCCTGCGGAACCCCACTGGAAACAGCCTTCCAGTCACAAAAACACCCAACAACCATTACCCTCTGCTTCCTGCCTCCGAGCCAGTTTTGTATCCAACTTGACACTTTGCCCTGGATCCCATGGGCTTTTAACTTCAGGCAGAAGATACAGCAGAGAAATGTAACAGAGTCCCATAATTTAAAATGGCCTGGGCTTCACACCGAGGAGCCCGTGGTGGTTTCCCTCATCCCCCTCCCACTCCAAACGCACATAGAGTTAAAATCAGCCTTCATATTTCCACCCCCATTTCTAGACACAAGGCCATGCCAGAGAACAAGCCTATGCTGGGGCATATTGGTGGTAGGATGATGGCCTGAGCCTGGAAATGCGGGAGAATCCAATTCACTGCGGGCGGATGCATTTCAGGTATGCTTCACCAAAGTAGTGCCAAGGCACAGGGATCACCAAAATTGGCCCCGATATCATTTGATTTTTTAACTAACAGGATTTAACTCGCACTTTAATTAATTCAGTGACATGTGTTGATGTGTTTGTAGTGAAAGAATTGAATACAATTATTTGTATTCCTTAATGGGCCAGAAATTCGGGTCGGAGGCTTCCCGCGGGTGCAAGCCCCCAACCTGCACTTGCCTAGCGCGCCTGCCGTTGTGCTTCGGGCCCACGTGGAATTCCGATCCTGGGCATCCTCCAGCTGCCGGCACGCAGTGCTTGCGTATCCCAGGGGCGCAGTTAGTTCGAAGCGTCCCCTGGGATCACGTGGGCCATGGAGAGCCAATCGGAGCAGGGAATCTCCATTCATAGATTTGACAGGAAGACCTGTCAAATCTGTAAGGGGTTCGGGTGGCTCTGTGCTTAGCCTGGGTGCTAGTGCGGGGTTAGGCCTTGTTGCCTGTTCTGGTCTCCAGCCAGCCTGGTAGCACTAGACACCTGTGAGTGGTTCGACCCACTCGCCCTTACGGTTCTGACACTGGACTTAGGTGCGAGAGCAGTAATGCAGAGAAAACTCAGGTAGACCCGGTTGAATAGTACGAAATGGAAAATCTTTATTGCATATTGTTCAAGATTACGAAATACATGTCATAAGCACAGATTAATGACAGTACAAGCTTACATACATTTATGCAACTAGGTTTAGGGAAACGAGGAGCGCACGACACATCGTAAAAGGGGACACACATTATAATTATCCTTAAAACAAAATCCCTCCCCTATAAATACCTGTCCTAATCTAGATCTGTAGGATCGAGAACCATGCTCACCACTCGTGATAACTCAGAGAATTCTAAAACGATGCTCGGATGTTTTCGCCACAGCACCTGACTATTCACGTGTTGATCAGGGGTCTCTGTACCCCACTTGTTTACTCGCTGTGCTCCGGCTAGCAGGCTGGACCGTCTGCTGTCATGAAGATCTGTGTTGACCTCGGATTTCTGATAAAACTCAAAGAAGAGTCTTCCTGTGCCCGACACCGGTTGGCAGTAGAATTCGTGTGGTAACCTGTAAATGGTCTTTATAGTACGGGCGCGGTCGGGGTTTACTGACCGCGGCGGCACGTGTAGTCGTCTTGTTCTTCTTCTTGTCTTGTTTCGTTTCGTCGGGCCTTCGGGTCCCTACACCATTTACCGACCCTCGGGATGGTGCACCCGCTTACCGGCCTTCGCAGCCCAGCTCTTCACAGATCTTCGCGGCAAGCCACGAGGTTGACTCCCGGAAGATCAGCGGACCAAGAGCTCGGTGGGCAGCAAGCAAGGGCCAGGAGTCCAGAGCATAAGCGAGTCAAGAGAAAGATGGATGTTTGTTTACTACAGTTATAGTACTGTAATTCTTTATCTCCCGCCCAATCTTAATGTTCATCTTTTGTCATGTTTTGCCGCTCAAACTTCTTGTATGGGGTGGTTCTTGTTGTTAATGGGTTTCGGTGATACTTGTAACTGTCTAAGTACCCGTTAATATTTCTCCCATTGTGGAACTGGCTAGGAGTCTCCCTGGAGGGGTTTTTGGGGGCCTCCGAATTCTTGTTGTGAGTACCCGCGAACGGCTCTCTCATCGTAGAGCCGTGGGGAATTTGCGTATCAATGTCTTTGGATGGGCCCTTGATTGCCCAGTACAATAGCCCCCGTTTGTGTATGGAAAACCGATTCCAACACTTATATTTCTTGCTTAGGTGTTAGAAATGCAGAACAATCGCGTCTTCTCTTATATCAATATGCTGAGCACTGTCCGATCTTGCTGAAATGTTTATTGAAACACCATCTTGTCTGCCTACTGAGAAATCTGGAACCTTCTGCCACGAGGCGCGGCGGCCATTTTAAAGGCTTCTTGTGTCCGTTTTTGAACCTGACAGCATTTTGCTAAAATAAAGCTGTTTTTACGAAACTGTATGTCTCTATCTCGTTATTTCGAAATCGCGATAATTTGCGAATTCTACAAATCTATGAATAGAGATCGGCCCCAAAACCTAACTAAAACTTCAAATACATTTTTAAAAAAACATCACATTTTTAAAATAACTATAAATTACAAAAATAACTATTTTAAACAATAATTTAAATTTTTGAAAAAATTAATTACAGTTTTTAACGGGGCTAAAAATAAACTTACCTTTCTTTAAAGTATTTAAAAATAATAACCTGTGGAAAAAATGTTTTAATTTTAGTTAATTCACCACTTACCTTGTTAAAAGCATGCCTTGCGCCTGCTTTTTCCCCGCGCAGCTGCTGGGGACTTACCCTCACACAGAAACCTGAAAAAAAACGGAAGTCCGCTGCGTGCGCGCGGTTGACCCTTGAACCCTTCCTTCATGAGACCGGAAGTTCCGGTTTCCCGTACTTCCGGTGGCCCTACGGGTGAGTACACAGCGTGTACTCACCCGTGAGGACCCGAATTTCTGCCCCATTATCTTTTAAAACCCCTCCATTCACCCTCACCAGCATCAGCTGATGTAGCAGTGTTGCAAAGAAACAGTAGTGAAAATAGTCCCAGCCTTTCATTGATTATCCAACTGAAGGAAATCAATAATAGATCTTATTTAATGAATAAGATTTACAAGGTGTAAAGATAACTATTCTACAGCTGCCAAATAGGTAGCAATTTTTATGTTTTAGATTTTCTGCCATTGACCAGAAACTCAACTGGATGAGCCACAAAAGTGCTGTGACTACTAGAGCAGGTCAGAGACAGGGTATTCTGCAGCAAGTGGCTCACCTCTTGACTCCCCAAAGCCTCTCCACCACATACAGAGCACAGTGGAATACTTTCCACTTGCCTGGATGAGTGCAGCTGCAACAACACTCAAGAAGCTCGACACCATCCAGGACAAAGCAGCCCATCCACCACCTTAAATATCAACTCTCTTCACCACTGCCGCATAGTGGCTGCAGTGCATACCATCTACAGTCATCTTTGGTGAATTCCAGCCTGCTTGAGTACCACCCTTGAGGGAAGTGAGAGGGCGTGGGGAACAGTGAATGGAGGGTTAAGGGCAAGGTCAGTGACAGCAGAGCAAGGGGGAGGGGAGGAGGGGTTGAATGAATGTTCAATGAGGAAAAGATAACGGGCCAGAAATTAGGCTCCCTGGCTTCCCGCGGGTGCAAGGATCCTGCGCGCACCTACCTACCGCGCCTGCCGTTGACCTCTGGGCCCACGGGGACTTCGGCTCCTGGGCCTCCTGCAGCTGCCGGCGCGCAGTGCTTGTGTATCCCAGGGGTGTAGTTAGTGCGATGCGTCCCCTGGGATCACGTGGGCCATGGAGAGCCAATGGCAGCAGACCATCTTTCATTCATAGATTTGACAGGAAGACCTGTCAAATCTATGAATTGAAATCGGCCCCAAAACAACACCTAAACTTCAAATATATGTTTTAAAAACCCATCTCATTTTTAAAATAACTATAAGTTAAATAAATTAACTACTTTAAACAAAAATTAAAATTTTTGAAAAAATTAAAATACTTTTTAACAGTGCTAAAAATAAACTTACCTTTCTTTAAAGTATCTAAAAAAGATAAACCTGTTGAAAAATTTTTTAAATTGTAATTAATTAACCACTTACCTTGTTAAAAACAGGTCTTGCGCCTCCTTTTTAAAAGCGCAGCTTTTTCAATACTTACCTTCCCGGAGAAACCTGAAAAAAACCTAAGTTCGCTGCGTGCGCGCAGCCTCTCCCGCGCACGCGGTTCACCTCTCAACCCCTCCCTTCAGGGGAACGGAAGTTCCGGTTCCCCACGCATGTGCAGTGCATGCAGGAAACCGGCACTTCAGGTGGCCTTACGAGTGAGTACACAGCGCGTACTCGCCCGGCAAGTGCCGAATTTCTGGCCCAATGGTAGTGATAGAACTGAATGGGTGGTAGGAAGGTGAATGGGTAGTGGGAAGATGAAGGGGATTGACAGATGCAGTAAAGAAGAGACAGAGAGAAGCAGCAACACAAGGATAGGTAAGAGAGTGACCATATTCTCTGACTTAACATGGTGACACCACAGCAAATTGACTAGTATAAGTAATAACATAAAAGTTGAACGAATGACAAAATGTAGTCATATAATAAAACAGCTGTTGCAAATCTGCCAAAAGCATTTATTCCACGAATGACCATTTGCAAAACTAAATTACATTTTAGTAGAACAGGAGATTGGTGAATGGGAGTTTTACTGTAATGCATTTTTATTTCACTTGGTGGGGCTAAAGTGTAATCACTCCAGCCATAAGAAAGACATGAAAAGCTCCTTCAAGGCTCCAGAACTGTTCAGTTTTGTATCACAGAACACTGTATCCCATTGGCACAAGAATTGTCTCATTTACTTAAAAATGATTACGATGTTTGTCCTCTTGAACATCATTCCGAGCTAATTAACGTGAGGTAATCCCTATATTAAAAGTGCAGTATGTATTTGACTATGGTTATTAAACAAGCAAAATATTAAAATGTTATTAAAATATATCACTTCCAGTGTTTAACCACATGCAATTCACTAGATGAAATTATAAAGGAATAGTGATAATGTAGATAGGTGTGGGGTGGAGGTGTTGTGACTTGAGCAGTTGATGAGGCTAGTGGTGCAGCTGTTAGGATGTGCCATTTGAACATTGAACTCACCTTGACAACTGGTGTCAAATCATTAAACTTCTTCATACACTGCATCCATGTTCTTGGAGCTATACATCTGGCATTGACCTCCACCGTTACTTCCTCCCACTGCCTCCTGAGCATATGTCTCAAGGGCCTCCTGCCCACCCCCTGCCCACTGCCCCCCATTCCCTGCCCTGTGGATACAGGTTGCTCTCCTTCCCTCCACCTCCTGCACCAAGGCCTCCAGTGCAGCATCAGAAAACCTTGGTACACGTTCACTCGCAGTTGAGCCACCTTGACAAAATTCTTCAAAATCAATTCAGTTCCTGACACCACTTCCAGCAACTGCAATGCACCTCCCCTTTAAGAGGTGCAGGCTGCCTTTAAGTAGCATTAGCCACTCACAATTTTGGGCCTCCTGCTAATACAATGAACAGCGTGGGTCACGCTAGCTGCATGCAACAACCATGGAAATTAGCAGGCAGCACGAATTTAATCTGCTGCCGGCAACACAATGAATAAGTGTGACAGCAATTTTGAGTGCAAAAGCAAAGGGACATTAAGGAGACAGATTTTTGGCCGAGGTGATTCTAACGGAGAGTGGTGCTAGTTCTTATGTATGCTGTTGCTTTCGTTCTTTGTTCTTTTATTTATTTTGTTTGCTTTGTTGCAAAATTTATAACATACAAATAGCTTTTTGCAGTATGTTTGTTGTAAGCAACTGAACTGTGCTGACATATTGGGCTGAATTTTAATCTGCAGGAGCGCGTGGGTTTGGGTGCGGGTCGGGGGGGGGGTTAAAACTGGCAAAATTGACAGCACGTCGGGAAGCCAGATCCAACCTGCCGACTTCCACATTTCACTGCAGCGCATTAGGCTGTGTGCAAGTAACCCCCTCGGAGGAGGCAGGTTGCCACTCAATTAGAGTGATATTGACATGGGATTTCAATTTTAACTTTGGGTCCATGGGTTTCCCGGGCTTCCTGGAACTCGCCAGTGAAAACAAGGCAACAACACAGTGGCAATTGAGGTGGGTGAAGCCAGGTCAGGGAAATATGCCAATAAGTACGCAGTACTGACAGCTGCTTTCTTACCTGCTTGTGGGAAAGGGTTTGTTCACAGTACTTGTGCTGAGAGGTTACTTTACGCACTTTGGAGGTTTCTTCAACACTTTGGAGGTGTCTACACTTTGGAGGTGTCATCTACACTTTGGAGGTGTTGTCTACACTTTGGAGGTGTCATCTACACTTTGGAGGTCTGATTTGCACTTTAGAGCACTGATCTATTAGATCAGCATGGGTGCCACTTATGCAGACCTCAGATGAGGACAAAGATGACCAGCAACATCAACAGCAGCAGTGCCAGCAGCAGCACCAGTAGTACCAGCAGCACCAGCAGCTGCACCAGCAGCAGCAACAAGCTGCTGCTCACAAACCTGTAGCTCCACAGGAGAGAGGGAAGCAGTAGAGAGGTGCAGCTCGCAGGAGGCCATACCTGGCACACACTGTCTACAGACAGAGGATAAGCTTCCTCAACATATCTGGACACCAGGGTCTCAGGAGGCTCTTGGTGTTGCATCAGGTGGTGGCAGACATTTGCAGGCTGCTGGAACAAGACTTGCTGCCAATTGGACTTGGTGGCCACACTTTACCAGAGGCTGTCAAAGTCACCACCGCCCTCACCTTTGTTGCCTCTGGATCCTTCCAGGGCTCTGCCGGAGACAGTTGCAGGATCTCACAGTCGACGGCCCACAAATACATAAGACAGGTGACTGATGGCTTCTTTGCCAGGGCCGCCAATTTTGTCAGCTTTGCCTGCGATAGCGCCAGTCAGAATGAGTGGGTGCTCGGGTTTGTGGCTCTAGCTGGCTTCCCACAGGTGCAGGGCATTATCGACTGCAAACATGGGGCAATTAAAGCACCCATAAATCACCCAGAAGTGTTTGTCAACCGCAAGGGCTTCCGCTCCATCAATGTGCAGCTGGTGTGCAACCACAAAAAGATCTTTATGCAGGTGTGCACAAGATTCCCAGGCAGTTGCCATGATGCTTTCGTCCTGCGGCAGTCCACCCTCCCAAACGTCTTCACACCTGGAAGCAGAGTTACCAGCTGGGTGCTCAGAGACAAGGGATACCCACTTAAAACGTGGCTGATGGCACATCTCAGAAACCCGAGGAATGAGACTCAGGAACACTACAATGAATGCCATTTGACCACCAGATGTGTCATCGAACAAGCGATTGGCATGCTGAAGATGCGCTTCAGGTGCCTGGACAGATCTGGAAGCGCCCTTCAGTATGCACCAGCCAGGGTCTCCAGAATGGTCGTGGTGTGCTGCGCTCTGCACAACATTGCCCAACAGCGAGGTTTAGACCTACAGGAGGAACAAGGCGCAGAGCACAGAGCCTCTTCAGAGGATTCCGAGGAGGAGGAGGTGGAAGACGAGGAGGCAGAAGGTGATGCGGGTAATGCACCACCAGCGACGCACATTGCCTCGGATGCCCGGGGTGCCCTCATTATTGTGAAGTTCACTTAGGTTCCAACAGTGCACCCGTCTAACAACCACATGCAAAAGCCTCTTTGCCTTCCCCACCCCGCCCAATGCCACTAACACAAAGCAGTCCTGCAAACAACCAAGCCTTCCTTTCATAGCCCCCCATTGGTCACTGTCAATTCATGTCTTCCCATTCATCATCACACAACTGAAAAGGCCACTTGCCAGCCAGCAAACAAGAATGGGCAAGACAGGAAAGTGGTGCAAAAGAATAATATTTATGTGCTTCAAATAGACAACAGAAACTTAACAATCTAACAATGTGTTGCACACCTATGTACATACTCTTGTGCAACTACGAGTCTTCATTCTTCCTTTTCCTAGCGCTTCTATGTGGTGCAACATCTATGACTTCAGCAGAGGTAGATGCAGGCTGGCCAGATCCCTGCACTGACTGTTGAGTTGTTCTTGGCCAACGTCCTCTTGGAGCCCGTGAGGGCCCCGTCAAAGACTGCTCCACCTGAACCTGTGCAATGGCAGATTCGGCCATCGGGACAATGGGTGAGAAGTGGAAGCACTTTGAGCTAAGTCCCCACTTCCATGTCCCCTCTCACCATCATCCCTCTCATGGCCCAGCCGCACTTCCCTGCTAGCAATATGCTGGAGAACACTTTGCTACAGATCAGCGGGGCGATGAGAGGCCAAAGCTAAGGTATCATTCATCCTATTTAAGCTGGCATTCAGCGTGTGCAAGCTATTGTTGAAGGCCTGCATGCACTCATGTGATTGCCGTGTTTGATGCTCCCTGCAGGTGGCCACTCATTCTGAAGAAGAAAACATCATCGCAACGGCCTTTAACATTATGTCACTCATGCTTGAGACAGACTCCTCCAATTTCTCCGTAATTGTGCGCAGTGCACTTACAACGCCTGCCAGTACATCACATATTCTCTGCTACTGCTCAATAAGTATCCTATACATCGACGGCCCCTGGAGTATAGCATCTGCGTCCAGCTGAACAGATCTTGGAGAGTCCTGTGCCCTCTGACGCGAACTCTCCACTACTGCCCCTGAATCCGCCATCTGCTCTTGCTCAATTGTGAAGTGCAAGTCACCATGTGAAAACCCAACTATCTCTATAGGGTTGAGAACCAGAGGACACAGATTTAAGGTGATTGGCAGAAGAACCAAAGGCGACATGAGGAAAAACGTTTTTGCGCAGTGAGTGGTTAGGATCTGGAATGCACTGCCTGAAATTGTGGCTTTCAAAAGGGAATTAGATAAGTACCTGAAGGAAAAAAAGTTGCAGGGCTACAGGGAAAGGGTGTGGTTTGGGACTAGCTGAAGTGCTCTTGCAGAGAGACTGCATGGGCTCGACGGGCCGAATAGCCTCCTTCTGTGCTGTAATCATTCTATGATTCTATGATTCTATCTTGTCCCACCGAAGTTCGAGTATCTGAGCTGGTGCATGGTCTGTATAAGTCCTGCAACAATACACCCTTGAGGGAGTGAGTTCCTCTGATGCGTCTGCATCATCCTGTGTGACCTCGACCACCTCCTGCTGGAGGCATGAAGGCCCTATGGGAGATAAAAGACATGAATGAGTACTGTCAAGGTAGGAATGCGTGAAGTTTTCATTATGTACGTGATCATACTTCAGTCGCTGTTGACATCAAGTCAACATGACTGAGTGTTGTATGCCATGTGGGTGCCTGATATTTACCCCTGTCACCAGCTAGTTGGCAGGCAGGCAGACAGTCCGATGGCCAGGCATGCCGAGACTCTGCTGATCTCCATTGTCTCCTCCTCTGCCCGTGTTAGTTGCGAGATGGCTAGAGGGCCGCCTCCAGTTCACTGTCTCTCCCTGGTGTTCTGTGCTTTCTTCTCCTGCCAGGAGAGAAAGAAGAGACCTATGAGTGAGAGTAATGGCATGTGTTCACCCGATGGCTGGATAGGATTTGTTGAGAGTGATTATGAGGGCTAGGCATGACATTGCATAAGGATGAAGGTGAATGTCAGTGGTGGATGGATAGATGGGGATGTGAGTAGGTGCATAGACAGAGAGGGATGGCTGCACCTGCAAGGTAAGTTGGTGTGAGGAATGATGACTAGAGTAGGCTTGAGAAGGCAGAATGAAGTGGTTAGGGTGATACGCACATCAGAATATAGGGCAATGTGCCATTGCTCTCACCTTTCTTGCCCTGCTTAGATCATTGAAGTGCTTCCTGCATTGGATCCAGGAGCATGGCTCCTGTTGCTGACCTCCTGGGCAACCTCCAACTACTCCTTCTTTGTGTCACCAGCAGGCTTCTTCCTCCCGTCACTAGGGAACAGTATTTCCCTCCAGGCCCATACAACCCTGGAGTGTGAGGGGTAACTAGTGAGATGGGGATGTGATAATGTAGATAGAGAGAGAGGGATGGGTGGAGGTGCAAGGTAAGTTGATGTGAGTAAGGATGTGCAGGGGTAGGGTAGGGAAGGCAGAGTGATGGGGATGTGATGAGAGGCACAGCAGGATGAGGTTGAGTATGGCTTTGTACTAACATTTCGTATTCTAATGAGATCATTGAAAGGTTTGCGCCACTGCACCCAGGTCCTCCTGACCACATCCCTGCTTGTGCCCTCCTCTGCAATGTGCAACCAGGCTGTTTTGTTCTCCTGGGAGGTCTCTTCCGCCCATGGGAAGGGAAGAGGACCTCCCTGTGTGCTGTGACTCCCTCCATAAGCATATGAAGGGAGTCATTGGAGAGCCTGGGTGCAGCCCTGCACCTCTGTGCAGTGATTGTCAGTGTTTGCAGCACTTCAATGCTGTGGAACACTGACAACACAAACGTCAAAATAAAGTTGGCCATGGTCCCTTTAAGGAAACCGGCTGATGACGTGTCATCAAATGACATCATCAGACCCGCTTCCTCTAATTGGACCTGGAAATGCACTGGGCGGGCTTAACAAAACCTATGAACAGAAAGTCATTTCACAGAGTGGGATGGAGCCAGCAGCGGGGTTGGGACCCGCCACCAACGTCGCCCACCCCGGACCCGCCGAGGTGAGCAAAAACCCAGCCATAGAGACAAATTTTCATCCCAGTGGGGAACAAAGCAATAGCGCATTTAAAATTGGAGTGCAGAACGTACTGCCCTGTTCCCATCTGTGTCCAGGTTGCTGCCATCTTGGAAAATCTTTGAAATGACTATCCCAGGAAAATCAGGAACCAATGACATCAGTAGGACACCAGTGTGATTTTCAGTGTGCTCCATGTACGCTCCGCCCATTGGCATTTTCTCCGAGCGGTTAAACCAGCGGTCCTTAAAGGATCCCATCATGCCACTCAAAAATCAGGTATGTTAAACTTTTAAAGTGGATTATTGTGGGGTCAGAAGGATCATTAATACTCCTCCTGACCCCACAAAAATGGACCCCCGCAATGTCCAACCCTTTGCATTCCTCCCGCCTTAAAAGTGTGCACTGGCTGGGCTGCACACTGGAGACGCCGGACTTTTGGTCCTCTCCGATCGCTGAGCTGCTCTAAATTCACAAGTAGCTCACCAATGTTATGGAAATGAGACCCAATCATCAAAATTGGTCAGGCCTCAGACTGATTCCATCAGACTGTTGGTGCACTTGCACCTCCATCTCCTGCCCGATGGAATCGAACACAACAGGTACAGAAAATAATCAAAAAGGCTACTGGAATGCTGGCCTTCATATCTAGGGGACTAGAGTACAAGGGGGTAGAAGTTATGCTGCAGTCTGTGAGCAATTCTGGACACTACACCTTAGGAAGGATAGATTGGCCTTGGAGGGAGGGCAGCGTAGATTTACCAGAATGATACCCGGACTTTAAAGGTTAAGTTACGAGGAGAGATTACACAAATTAGGGTTGTATTCCCTAGAATTTAGAAGGTTAAGGGATGATCTGATCAAAGTTTTCAAGACATTAAGGGGAACAGATAGGGTAGATAGAGAGAAACTATTTCCGCTGGTTGGGGATTCTAGGACTAGGGGCCATAGTCTAAAAATTAGAGCCAGACCTTTCAGGAGTGAAATTAGGAAACATTTCTACACACAAAGGGTGGTAGAAGTTTGAAACGCTCTTTTTTTTATTCGTTCATGGGATCTGGGTGTCGCTGGCATGGCCAGCATTTATTGCCCATCCCTAATTGCCCTTGAGAAGATGGTGGTGAGCCGCCTTCTTGAACCGCTGCAGTCCGTGAGGTGAAGGCACTCCCACAGTGTTGTTAGGGAGTGAGTTCCAGGATTTTAACCCAGCAACGATGAAGGAACGGCAATTGATGCTAGATCAATTGTTAATTTTAAATCGGAGATTGATAGCTTTTTGTTAACCAACGGTATTAAGAGATATGGGCCAAAGGCGGGTATATGGAGTTAGGACACAGATCTGCCATGATCTCATTGAATGGCGGAACAGGCTTGAGGGGCTGAATGGCCTACTCCTGTTCCTGTGTTCCTAAAATACACCCCTTAGAATTAACTAGTACATTCTATAACTGGAATAAACAATAAACCAATTTTTATTGAGGCCATTCTAAGTATTCATTACGTAAGAGTAAGTAATGCAGCATAACACACAACCTATTATACAACAACAATAACAACAGGCATTTATATAGTGGTCACCAACCATTTTATTATTTATAGTAATGGTCAAATAATTTTAAAATACATGGGGGGAAATTTTAACCTAAAAAACGGGTCGGTTGGGGGCGTGGGGGTACTTAAAGTGTTAAAAATCAGAATCCCGACCTGAACCCACCTCCTACCTGCCCACTTCCGGTTTTAACAGAGGCAGGATGGGAGGCGGCATGGGAGCGGACGGCCAACCCACTGCCAAGAGGCGGGTGGTCTATTTAAATATTATAAATATTATAAAGCCCCTTCTTTAACTTCCATTTTGTGTTTAACTGTAGCTGGTCGGGTTTTACACAGCTCGTAAAACCCGCCAGCTACAGCAAGGTAAGGACTGCTGCATCCAGGAGGTAAGTGCCTTTACACCTACCTCCTGGATCCAGGGTTTCTGCCTAACCCATCCCCCACGTTCAGAGACACCCCCTCGAGGCCTCCCTCCCAGGCCTCCGATCCCCCTCACTCCTCTGACCCTTCCCGTGCTGCTCCTCTGGCCCACAATCCTCTTCGGACCACCCCACATCTTCCTCCGGCCCCCAATCATCTTCGGACCCCCCCCCCATCCTCCTCCAGCCCCCGATCTTCTTGAGGCTCCTGCCTGCTCCTCGATCTTCACCCAGCCTCCAACCCCACCCCCCCCAACCTTCACCCAGCCCAACCCTGCCCCCCCAATCTTCTCCCGGCCCCCACCGCCCCCGCACCGATATTCTCCCGGCCCAACCCTGACCCCTCGATCTTCTCCTGGCCCCAACCCCGCACCCCCCCCCGATCTTCTCCTGGCCCCCAACCACTCAATCTTCTCCCGTCCCCCGCTTCCCCACCCCAACCTTCTCCCTGAAGGGATAATTACTAGTCCTAGCCCCTTTAGGGCTACCCTGGATCAGGCGTATTCCCCAGACGTTCACTTTCAACTAAAGTTTGAGGTAGCCGAATCCTAAAGATGCTTAATTGGGTCTAAAGGTCCAGACTATCTCTCCCTAAAGGAAAGGAACAACCTGAAGATGTTACCGTCCTCCAGATAGAACTTTTAATAAGTTTAGCTAGACTGTAACATTCCGGATATTATGAGGGTCCAGAAAACTCCCTCAGAATTCTGCAACTCCTCACCAAAGAGCGTACAGAGATTGAGTTCGCGAGTTTGATACAGAAGTATTATGTGAGATCATTCTAAAAATATATAGATTTATTAAAGAACCGACATGTAATTACAGTAGGTGTTTCAATCGCAACATTAACAGTTCCAAAAAGAGTAAGCTTTTACAATCTTATTATCAGAGATCCTTATTCTCAAATCTTAACTTACTCCAGGATATCCACCAAAATCAAATACAGTACAATACCTTGATCCCTGAGGTACAAAGAGTTGTAGACTTACAGAGCTTGCCTCTGAAGCCAAGAATCGCTTTGCCCCTTTACAGCGAGACTATCATCCCATTTGAAAGTTCAATATTTATATCCTTTTTCAGTGGTATTTTCTTTGAAGTTTTCTGCTGATGTAAGTTAATTATCTCTAGTCATTTTTCTGCTGACCCCTGCTATTCTTACAGTCAGTTCAGCTGGTAGCAATGCAGACTCGTGTCTCTCCTTTAGGTGTTCAAAGCTAATCATAAAAAACAGTGTAACAGCAAGTGCATCTATTTGCTGTCATTCTTACCAAGGTCTATGTTTCTTAATTTTCTGTGTTTCTTTTCGAAGTGTAATTTAGGACACCTTAACAGGGTGTACCATTGTGTTCTTTCCAAAGCTTCAGACTTAAGGAGCTTCCAACCTCCTGTTTCAATAAGGTTATTGATTCAGTGTCAACAACTTATCTTATCTCAATAGCCTGAATGCTGTTAACAATACAGCTTTTCATAGTCAGGTTTCTAGATTTCCAGACCTAGTTTGTTATGTTTTAATAAGGCTAGAATTCTTTCATAGAATGGTGTATTTTTCTGAATATGGCTTATTCCTTCACACACCCCTCTTGACCAAAAAATGAACTTGAGCATCAAGACAGAGTTTGGTCAATGTTACTAATAAGTTTACAATAGCACATTAATTTCACGAGATTCACAAAAGCCTAATCATGCGCTACATGAAAATTCCTCTTAAGTCATCCTAGGACAATGTTTTGCCTTATTTTAAATTGAACACAATTTAAAAGGATGATAGATACATTGTCATGCAATTAGTGAAACAACATGTACTTAGAATGTCCAATCGGCAGATGTATGTTCCGTAGAGGTGAGTTATTCATACGAGTCAAGGAGACGTCATTTGGAACTAGCTGAAGCTTGACATGCTGTTCCTTCGATCCAGCATGTAGACAGATTCTTGTTTTCGTAAAGGACTTGCCAGGCGCTCAGTTGATTCCTTCTTCATCCGCGGTGTTTTCCTCCTTTGTTGAAGTAACTCATTGATCTTTCCTTGTTTCGGTTGTGGCTTTTTGCAAATCCAGATCTTCAGGCGTTGCCAAGCATCGTGTGGAAGAGTCGGCGACACTGACTGACTGACCGTCGTCAGTAGTTCGATCATATCCATTTTCTGTGTCGTGCTTCAAGCTGGGTCTTGAAAGACAGTGTACGACTGCACCTTGTATTATTCCTCCATTTCGGTATCCCGCAGGACATCTTTTGAGATTGTCTATGGAGACACTTTTAAGAATATGCTTCCCATTCGGCTGATTAATATGTATTTTAACTGCTCTTTCATTAATAACAGAATGTATTTGAACAGGTTTTTTCCACTTCGGTCTTAAACCAGGTTTTTGCTCGAACTTCTTTTCCTGTACCCATTCTCCTGCTAGGGGTTGCCATGCTTTGTTTGTCAATTTTTTCTGCCTATTTGCCTCCCTTATCCTCTGATCAATTTGATGAATCTCCTCTGTTACTTTTTTTTAAATCTAACTGTCGCTGTCGAGTCAAAGACTCAGAGAGTGTAGAGGCAATAAAAGAACTATGGGTAAGCGGTGTATGCATCTCAACCCCATACATCAGACAATATGGAGTTTTAGGGGACACTGTCCCTGGTGCAGATGCGGGCACATTATTAAGTGATAGCTGCACCTCCGGAAGGATGGTGGTCCACTTATTTCCCCTGATTCTCAACAGTTTGACCAATAGCTTTATTACTTCCTGGTTTTTACGTTCCACCAGCCCCGCTGATTGCGGATGACGTGGCGTGCTGTGCTCTAAGCCAATCCCCCTTTGTTCACAGTAGGCTTTGAAGACCTTGGAGACAAAGGCTCCGCCTTGATCGGAGTGTAAGATTTTGGGTGCACCAGCTACAGTAATTATGTCAGCATTGGCGAGTGCATTTTCCGAAACAATTTTTGTGGGGACCAGCCAGCAGAAGGAAGTGCATCCATCTACATAAACGAGAACATGTCTGTATCCCAAAGACGGGGGAAGTGGTCCAATAAAGTCAATAAAGAATTTTCCCATTGGCTCATCAGCTTTCACAGGAGCCAATGGTGGTGGCTTAATTAGTGATGACTTATTGGTTAAATAGCATGGTTTGCCACATATGTTTTACAGGCCTTAAGCATGCCTGGCCACCAATGTAAGGGGGTCAATTTGCAGAATGTTGTTCTGGCACCACAATGTGCTTGACCTATGCCCTCGTGAGCTTCTTTTACAAGTTGTTCTCGTTTGTGTCTCGGGGGTACTTCTCGGTTTCCGTTGGGCAACTTAACTAGCACAATACCCGTAGGGGTTTCCGAGTAAAAGTACTTTGATGGATATCCTGGTGGATTCTCTTTTGTTGGGTCTAATAGCTGAATCAGTTCCTCATCCTGATTAGCTGCCCGTTCTGCCCTAGTGATTACACTAATATTGGCAGGCCCCTCTCGAGGGGGTGTCATGCAGACCGAACGTTTTGCTTGTTCGTCTGCAAGACTGTTTCCTTTTGAGTGTACTGTCCCAGTGGTATGCCCGTTTACATGAATCACCTGACAATTCTGTTTCTCCATTCTCGAACGGAGAATGTCTTCCCACAATGACTTATGTTTTATGGGTTTACCCTTATGATTGATAAAATTTGTTTGTTCCCAGAAAACCAGATCTTGGTTATATCCTTTTTTACAGTAGTCACTATCCGTACAGATTAGTATGGGTTTAATACGGTCTGCCTTTTCTAAAGCATACCGTAATGCTGCGGCTTCAGCATATTGTGCTCTCTTATGGCCAAGGGGTATGGACAGTAATTCTTCTGGATAAAAAGAATAGGAATCTCGAAAAGTCCCTACTACTATCCCCATCCCAGCTGAGGATTGTTGGGATGTCCCTTTTTTAATTGTCATTGAAGATCCATCACAGTAAATGACTTGATGGTACTCTGTAAGTGGTCTCATAGGTATTTGTCTGATTTCCTCCTCCGTATCATCATCCTCCATGATGGGGAGATGCTCTAAGTCCATTTCCAGGGAGAGGAATTTAAAAATGAGTGTAGGATCATTCAAGAACGATGCCCATTTATCATATCGGATCTGGGTGGCTCTTTTTTCATCAGAGGCCATCCTCAATACTGATCTTAAATCGGGAATCTCAGTATAGATGGTAATGGGGTATTTCTCTTGAAGGGTTCGTGCCTTGATGAGGCATTGGACTACCATAGTCATGACCCTTTCTTTTTTAATGTACCTCCTTTCGACATTGGAAAAGTTATTAGAATGGAACTGAATGGGCACTATGCTCTTTTCATTATAGAAAACTGCAACTGCCACTTTAGGTGATGACCTGAGATGAATATTGAGGGGAACTTGTAAGTCCCTCTGTTCCAGGTCTATGGCTTTTTGTACCTCTCGGCATAATTGTTGCTATTTTGAGTAATCGTCTGGTGAAAATATGAATGGTCCTTTTGCTGCTTCGCCCACTCTAGCATACAGGGGTGCTGAGAGCTCGGCAAAGGTTGGCGTAAAGGATCGAGCAAAATTCAGGAGTCCTAAACTTGCTTGCAGATTTTTCAGACTTTTAGGATATTGAATGGTGGCTAATTTTTCTTTATAGGATTGAGTTAATCCTCTACCGTTTCCAGTTATTCGCAGGCCCAGAAAATTTACCTCTTCCCTAACTAGCTGACTCTTTTTTATGTAGATTAAGTACCCAGCGGTTGTAAGTCTGGATAAAACGCTATCAATGGCTTTCAAGTGCTCTTGGAGATTGTCATGTGACAGATATATATCGTCCACGTAAGAATTGACGTTAGGTAGGTCTTTTAAAAGGTCAATGATGTGGACTGAAAAGAGAACGGGACTGTTTTGAAATCCCTGGGGCAATCTGGTCCAGCAGTACTGATAACCATCGGGTCCAGTCACCCCCAATTTTTTCCCGGCCCCTGATCACCAATCTTCTCCCGGCCCCTGATCCCCAATCTTCTCCCGGCCCCTGATCCCCAATTTTCTCCCAGCCCCTGATCCCCAATCTTCTCCCAGCCCCTGATCCCCAATCTTCTCCCAGCCCCTGATCCTCGATCTTCTCCCAGCCCCTGACCCCCACCCCCCTGATCTTCTCCCGGCCCCTCACCCCCGATCTTCTCCTGGCCCCTGACCCCCAATCTTCTCCAAGTCCGACCCCTCGATCTTCTCCCGGCACGAGCCCCACACGATCCCTCCCTCCCTCCTCTGTGCGGCCTAGTGCCGCAGACCTACTTCAATCTGGCTGGCTGTGGGTGGGAAACAGAGGCTTCACATTGAAATCAGGCCCTGCTGTTAAAGTCGGCAGGGCCTGCGGGAAACCCGTTCTCCGGGGTTTCCCTAGCGCCTCGGAACCCCCCACCCCACTGCCCCCAACCCGAATTTCCCATTAAAAATCAGCCCATATTGTGCAATTTTGGCCATGATACTTAAACTGAAGGGTAATACTAGCACATGGTTCTTTTCAATTGTGATTTGGAAGTTTAAATATTAATTATATTTTGATTATAATGTTATTATGGTAATTTCATCGAATTACTTCCACTAAGCCACTGCTATCAAATTTTAATGAAAGCATTGCTCTACCACTGCATGATCTACAAGGCATTCTTTACATACTTATTGTTCCAATCATGAATCTTGTGCTATCTTGAATTTCATTCATATTAAGTGCAAATTGCATGCGAGACACTTTTACATGACTTTCACATCTCACCGACTTGTACAATTTATGTAAGAAGCAAAAGAAAAATTTATGATGCAGGATCAGTCACTGAACCATGGAAACATTATCCATGACTTTTACGGATGGAAGAGTAATTCATTTCAGAGTCAGGATCAGAATTTTCTTTTAAATATAAATCATTGGCTCAAAAATTCATCCCGGTGCGCGAGAGTACGCACTGCGTACTCTCGCGTATTCCCTCTGCAATTGCCGGTTTTCTGCATGCCCTGCGCATGCGCTGAAAACCGGCAATTGCTCTTTTGAAAAGGGGGCGGTTCCTCGGTGCATCGCGTGCGCGCTACAGGCTGCGCGCACGCTGTGCACTTCATGCTTTGGACGCGCAGGTAAGTACTGAAGATTTTAGAAATGTAAAAAGGAGGAGTAAGACCCACTTTTAACAAGGTAAGTAGTGAATTAAGTATTTTTTTGAATTTTTTTTTACAGGTATATCTTTTTTAGAGACTTTAAAGACAGGTAAGTTTATTTTTTATAACTTTTTAAAAGATTTTAAATTTTTTCAAAAATTTAATTTTTTATTTAAAATGGTTAATTTATTTAACTATACTTATTTTATTAATGTGATGGTTTTTTTTAAAAATTTAATTGAGGTTTAGCTGTTATTTTGGGGGGTGGTAAGATTCATAGATTTCACAGCATGTATCTGAAACTTATGAATGGAAGATGGTGTGCTGCCATTGGCTCTAACTGAGTCACGTGTTCCCACAGCTCGCACGAATTCACTACGCCGGTGGGATACGCAAGCACTGCCCGGCTGATGTCTGGAACATCAAGTTCGTGCGAGCTGGATCTGAAAAAGCACAAGCGAGGTGAGAGATCGCGGGGAAGGCTTACCCCCGCGGGAACAGAGCGAGATCAATTTCTGGGCCATTATTACATCAGGTAAGAAGTAACATAATGGAAATGAGTAAGGTGGATTCATGGTTATGATATTGGACTAGCAACCCACAAGTCATGAATTTAAATCCCATGAGATTGAATTCAATAATCTAGTAATTTGTA
Source organism: Squalus acanthias (assembly GCA_030390025.1). Taxonomy (NCBI): domain Eukaryota; kingdom Metazoa; phylum Chordata; class Chondrichthyes; order Squaliformes; family Squalidae; genus Squalus; species Squalus acanthias. Next base: position 85,081,384 of record CM059432.1, read on the forward strand.
TGAATCATAGAATCTTAGAAATTTACAGCACAGAAGGATGCCATTCGGCTAGCCATGGCCAAGTATTCTAGCCATTAAAATTGCAGTTTTGTTATTAAAAACCCAACTGGTTCATCAGTGTCCATCACAGAAGGGAACCTCCACCCCTACTCAGTCTGACCAATGCATGACCCCAGTCCCACAATGTGTGATTTTAACTCATTTCAGCTGACATTAACGGGATGGTAAAGGCCTCAAAATGGGGTCGGGAGCCTTACCACCCCATTAACCCCAACGATGCAGCCAGCAACATTTTGAAAGGATCCACAAGAGAACTTAGAGGTATGCCCGACTGGCAAGAGCTATCAACTATGCCTGTTGTTCACTCTTTTCTACACAAAAGCACCATAGCAAGACTGAGCATGGCAATGATAATAGCTGTTCAATGATTCTACCAGCATTCCACTCAAATGTCAGTTGGCTCCCAAGTAATGCTTTCACCTCTGAGTTAGGAATTGTGAGAGAGACACATGGCAGCACTGACGCTTCCTGGAGTCCTCAAGGGGATTAAAAACTGAACATTGTACATCGATAAATACTGTACAGCGGATTAACGAGGTGTGAAAACTGCTCGAAATAGCTGGCGCACTTAATGGGCCGTATTTTGTGACCCCTACGGGTGCGTACGAGTTGGGCACGCGCCCTGCAAGGGCCACACAAGTTCCGGGTTTAGGCATAGAAGCTCATGCACGAAAACCCGGAAATTGCGATCTGTCAAGAAATCTCTTGACAGAAGGACCTCCATGGGCGGAGAGTTGCGCTATTTGCACAACTTCCGCCCGCTGAATGCTTGTGAAATTCTTACACCTGGTAAAAACAGGCATAAGGCCTGCTTTTACCAGCATAAGAGTTTTATAAAATAGAAAAATAAAACTTTATCACTCATTTCTACATTAAAAACCCTGTCCAATAAGATAAGTTTATTTTTAGCCCCGTTAAAACATATAGGGCCAGATATTCCGATCCCTACGGGTGCTGCGTACACACCCGTAGGGACATCGGAAATGCCGGTTTCAGGCATGCCAAGCGCATGCGCTGAAAACCGGCATTTCCAATCTGTCAAGAATGCTCTTGACAGATCGGACGCCTGCCCTAGAGATGGGCCTCTGTGGGCAGAGAGTTTCGCTTTCTGGAGAACCTCCACCCGCAGAAAACCCTTAGAATTCTCACGCCTAGGTAAAAGCTTTTACCAGCATAAGAGTCGAAAAAAGTAAAAAAAAAAAATTCACTCATTTATCATTTAAAAATACTTTTTAAGAAAAAGGTAAGTTTATTTTTCGCCCAGTAAAAAATTTTAATTATTTTTTTCAAAAAATTAAATTTTTGTTTAAATATTTAATTTATTGTAATTTCAACTAATTTAAAAAATGTGATTTAAAACATTTTTTATTTAATGCTTTACAGTTTTTGGGGTGATCTCCATTCATATATTTGACAGGTCTATCTGTCAAATATATGAAGGGAGATTCCCTTCTCTAATTGGCTCCCTGCATGCGCCTCTGGGATACGTGGGCCCTGCGCATTTTGAGTTGGAGAGGTTCAGGAGCGGAAGTGTCCGGACCTCGGGAGCCCTCAGGTACGTCCGTAGATTTTTTCCAGATCGGAGGCCTCTGTACGCAGGAAGCCTCCAATCAGAAAATACGGCCCATTATTTTTTTTCAAAAAATTACATTTTTGTTTAAACTATTTAATTAAATGGTATTTTAATTAATTTTAAATATGTAATTTAAAAAAATTTATTTCATGTATTTTTTAAGTGATCCCCATTCATACTTATGGGGATTCCATACGTATGGAACTCCCATAAGTATGAATGAGGATTCCCTTCTTTTATTGGTTGGGCCGGCCCACGTGATCCCAGGGGTGCTTGAGAACCACTTGCGCCCCTGGAATACGTGGGCCTCTACCTGCGGGTACCCGGAGAGGCCCAGGAGTGCGAGTCTCCCGTACCTCCCAGACCACCAGGTAAATTCATAGATTTTTTTACAGGTCGGAGGCATACGCCTGCGGGAAGCCTCCGACTGCAAATTTTGGGCCAATATGTTATTAATTCCTTTTTAAAGATGCAATAACTCCTATGGTACAGGCAAATGGTTAGCACTATTTGCCTGATATAGGCGGCCACCCAAGCGTGGATGGTATAAGCGGTCGGGACTGTATATAGAATTAAAGAGATGTTGAAGACAGAATTCAGAAATCCAAAAGTCTGCAGAGCATCCTGGATTTTGCCACTATCACAGTGACTACACTTCAAAAGTACTTCATTGGCTGTGAAACGTTTTGAGACATCTTGAGGTCATGAAAAGTATTATATAAATGCAAGCTCTTTTCTCTTTTTTCCTTAGTGAAAGCAAAGTTGGTGTCTATGTCCTAGAAATAACGAGCGAGGAAATCTAATACTAATAATAACCTGCAGATTTGGTTCCACTATGATTAGTGAAAGGTTCCCATCAAATGACCAGAAATTTATTATTCTTCAAGAAATCAATGATATCACCAGAATCTCAACATATCATGTAGACCGAACACAATCTCGACTTCAATACAAAAGGCAAAATACTGCAGATGCAGGAAATTTGAAATATAAACAAAAGTGCTGGAAATACTCAGCAGGTCAGGCAGCATCTGTGGAGAGAGAAACAGAGTTAATGTTTCAGGTGTGTGACCCTTCGTCAGAATACATTTCTCACTTTCCTACTGGAAAGAACACACCAACTGGAGTTGCACAGAACTTTTACTGTCTGACAGGCTGTGCAAGAGTCCAAGGATGGAACCCATGTGACAATCAGGTCTCTACACTTCAAGCTGAATGCATACATGAACAGGAACGGATACCACTCCATTAATGTGCAGGTAATTTCTGAGCACAGAAGTGTGATCCTGCATGTTAATGCCCATCATCAGGATGAGGCCGAGGATGGGAAATTATAGTAATGAGAGATGCTTGAGATATGGGAATATTTTCAGTGGAGCTATGAAGGCTAAGAGGAGATTTATCAGCTGTTCTTAAAATTGTGAAAGATTTTGATAGGGTGAACAGGGATAAACTGATTCTTCTGGTTGGGGAGTCAATGATGAAGGTTCATCAATTTAAAACCATCACTAAGAGAGTGAGGAGAGAGTTGAGGAGAACTTTATTTACTCAGAGGTTTGTTGGAGTATATAATGCTTTGCCACAGGAAGTGGTTGAGGCAGATACTATTGCATCTTTAAAAAGGAAAATTGGATAAATATTTGAAGCAGAGAGAGATACAGGACTATGGGCAGTAGGGTTAGTTTTGGAATGTCCCAACAAAGAGCCAACACAGACATGATGGGCCGAATGGTCTCCTTCTGTGCTATAAACTTCTATGGTTCTATTATCCAGGGAGCAGCCATGATGCTTTTATTATGCAGCAGTTCATGAAGCCTCCATTATTTGACAGACCTGAGAGAATGAGAATGCTGTTGGGAAGCCAGGGCTACCCTTTACAGCCCTAACTGCTGACCCCAATTAGAAACCCAATGCAAAGTTCTGTTCTACAATCCAACCAAAATCTGCAGAATTATCGCTCTGCTAAATGCGGCACACTTTTGCCATCGAAAGAGGAGTGAGTTTGCAGCTGGATGAGGAGAAGGTTCATGGGCTTCAGCCCCACAGGAAGATGATAAAGAAGAGCATGACAACATCAACAGAGATGTTGTGCACACCGTGGTAACCTGTGGATTTTTAAAAATTCATTCATGGGATGTGGACGTTGCCGGCAAGGCCAGCATTTATTATCCATCCCAAAATGCCCTCGAGGAGGTGGTGGTGAGCCTTTTTCTTGAGTACTGAAATAAAAATCTGCAATAAAAAGCTAGTATCAGTAATGGTGACCATGAAACTACCGGATTGCCATTAAAAACCCAACTCTTCACTCATGTCTTTTAGGGAAGGAAACCTGTCGTCCTTACCCGGTCTGGCCTATATGTGACTCCAGACCCACAGCAATGTGGTTGACTCTTAACTGCCCTCTGAAATGGCCTAGCAAGTCACTCAGTTGTATCAAACCACTACAAGAAAGAATAAAACTGGACGGACCACCCGGCATCGACCTCGGCATCGGACTTGGGAACAACAAAGTTTAGCCTAGTTGACCCTGCAAAGTCCTCTGCATTAACACTTGTGCCAAAATTGGGAGAGCTGTCCCACAGAAGTTTAGTCTGTCATACTCACAGAATCATACCTTTCAGCCAACGTCCCAAAATCCTCCATCACCACCGGCAGGACAGACCCACCAGAGGTGGCAGCACAGTGGTATACAGTCGGGAGAGAGTGGCCCTGGGAGTCCTCAACATTTACTCCGGACCCCATGAAGTCTCATGGCATCAGGTCAAACATGGGCAAGGAAACCTGCTGCTGATTACCAACAGCACCACTTGGAAGAAGGGTACTGAGCGTAGTGGGGAACTTCAAGGTCCATCACTAAGAGTAATTCGGTAGCACCACTACTGACCGAGCTTACCGAGTCATGAAGGACATAGCTGCCAAACTGGGCCTACAGCAGGTGGCATCTGTCCATGACAGTATTGGTAGGAGTGACCACCACACAGTCCTTATGGAGATAAAGTCCTGCCTTCACACTGAGGATACCCTCCATCGTGTTCTGTGGCACAACCATCGTGCTAAATGGGTTTCATTCACAACAGATCTAGCAGCTCAAAACTAGGCATCATTCTGCACCATCAGCAGCAGCAGAATTGTATTCCACCACAATTTGTAAACTCATGGCCCAGCATATTACCATCAAGCTAGAGGACCAACTCAGGTTCAATGAGGAGTGTAGAAAAGCATGCCAGGAGCAGCACCAGGTGTACCTGAAAATGAGGTGCCTACATGGGGAAGCTACAACAGAGGACTACATGAATGCTGAACAGCGGAGCAGCATGTTATAAACAGAGCTAAGCGATCCCAGAAACAATGGATCAGATCAAAGCTCTGCAGTCCTGCCACATCCAGTCGTGAATGGTGGTGGACAATAAAATAACTGACGGGAGGAGGAGGCTCCATGAACATCACCATCCTCAATGATGGCAGAGCCCATGCACGTGAGTGCAAAAGACAAGGCTGAAGTGTTTGCAACCATCTTCAGCCAGAAGTGCCGAGTGGTGATACATCTGGATCGCCTCCCGAGGTCCCCACCATCGGAGAAGCCAGTCTTCAGCCAATTTGATTCACTCCAGGTGATATCAAGAAACGGTTGAGCGCACTGGATACAGCAAAGGCTATGGGCCCCGACAACATCCCGGCTGTCGTGCTGCAGACTTGTGCTCCAGAACTAGCCGCGCCTCTAGCTAAGCTGTTCCAGTACAGCTACAACACTGGCATCTACCCGACGATGTGGAAAATTGCCCAGGTATGTCCTGTCCACAAAAAGCAGAATAAATCCAATCCGGCCAATTACCACCCCATCAGTCTACTCTCAATCATTAGCAAAGTGATGGAAGGTGTCGTCGACAGTACTATCAAGCAGCACTTACTCACCAATAAACTGCTCACCGATGCTCAGTTTGGGTTCCACCAGGACCACTCGGCTCCAGACCTCATTACAGCCTTGGTCCAAACATGGACAAAAGAGCTGAATTCCAGAGGTGAGGTGAGAGTGACTGTCCTCGACATCAAGGCAGCATTTGACCGAGTGTGGCATCAAGGAGCCGAGTAAAACTGAAGTCAATGGGAATCAGGGGGAAAGCTCGCCACTGTCTGGAGTCACACCTAGCACTAAGAAGACGGTTGTGGTTGTTGGAGGCCAATCTGCTCAGCCCCAGGACATCGCTGCAGGAGTTCCTCAGGGCAGTATTCTAGGCCCAATCATCTTCAGCTGCTTCATCACTGAACTTCCCTACATTATAAGGTCAGAAGTGGGGATGTTTGCTGATGATTGCAGTGTTCAGTTCCACTCACAACTCCTCAGATAATGAAGCAGTCCATGCCCGCATGCAGCAAGACCTGGACAACATTCAGGCTTGGGCTGATAAGTGGCAAGTAACATTCACGGCACACAAGTGCCAGGCAATGACCATCTACAACAAGAGAAAGTCTAAGCATCTCCCCTTTACATTCAATGGCATTACCATCGTCAAATCCCCCACCGTCAACATCCTGGAGGTCACCATTGACCAGAAACTTAACTGGATCAGCCACATAAATACTGTGGCTACAAGACCAGGTCAGAGGCTGGGTATTGTGCGGCGAGTGACTCACCTCCTGACTCCCCAAAGCATTTCCACCATCTACAAGGCAGAAGTCCAGAGTGTGATGGAATACTCCCCACTTGCCTGGATGGTTGCAGCTCCAGCAACACTCAAGAAGCTCGACACCATCCAAGACAAAGCAGCCCACTTGATTGGCACCCCATCCACCACCTTAAACATTCACTCCCTCCACTACTAGTGTACCATGGCTGTAGTGTGTACCATCTGCAAGATGCACTGCAGCAACTCGCCAAGGCTTCTTCGGCAGCACCTCCCAAACCCGCAACCTCTACCACCTAGAAGGACAAGGGCAGCAGGAGCATGGGAACACCATCACCTCCAAGTTCCCCTCCAAGTCACACACCATCCTGACTTGGAAATATGTCGCCGTTCCTTCATCGTCACTGGGTCAAAATTCCTGGAACTCCCTACCTAACAGCACTGTGGGAGTACCTTCACCAAACAGACTGCAGCGGTTCAAGAAGGCGACTCACTACCACCTTCTCAAGGGCAATTACGGATAGGCAATAAATGCTGGCCTTGCCAGTGAGGCCCACATCCTGTGAATGAATAAAAAAATGTAATTATGGAAGTAGTTGTGAGGGCAGTAGCAGGTGTTGAATGTGTAGGTGCAAGTAGAAGGAGGTGTAGTGGAGTGTCCTGTTGTGTTTGGAGGACAGACCTGGGAAGCAGGGGAGGGAAGAATTGATAGTGCTGGGGCTAAAGTAGGGTGGTGAAGGGGAGTCTTATCCTGGCAGTCCTGGTGAGGTTGTTGTTTCTTCTTGTACTTCAGCCAGGTCCTTGGTACAATGCTGCTGGCATTGACTTGCTCAGCCACCTATCGTTATTCCTGCTGGTTAATTATACAGGGCAGCTGTCATCTATTGAAGGGAAGGAGGACTTCCTTCCAGTTTCTCGCTTGCTCCATGGCTGCATCAGAGAATTAGGGGACCCTAGACAATGTCATCCTGCCTGCTGCTTCAATAAATTCAATAAGGAATTCAGGAGAAACTTTTTTACTCAGAGTGTGGTAAGAATGTGGAACGTGCTACCACATGGAGTGGTTGAGACGAACAGTATAGATGCATTTAAGGAGATGCTAGATAAGTAAATGAGAAAGAAAGGAATAGAAGGATATGTTGATATGGTGAGGTGAAGTAAGATGGAAGGAGGTTCATGTGGAGGATAAACATCAGCATAGATCTGTTGGGCCGAATGACCTGCTCCTGTGCTGTAAATTCTATGTAATTCTATGTTAGGACTCACTCTCTACTGACCACCTTTGAAAAGTGCCCTCCCAAATGGCGAGCTGCCTATAAGGAGCGCAACAAGCGCTGGCAACTCATCTATTGTATTTAAATGAGGCCCACCCATGTAAACTGATTAGGCCTTCCACTGACATCATCATGCGCACTGCGTGGGCGCCCTGCCCACCATTCACCTGATGTACGTTCCATACGAAAATCAAATCTATTATCTTCCAACAAAACTCACCTTTTCCACTGTCCTCTACAGATTCATACCCAAAAAAGGTGAGGAACATCTTCTCAAACTACAGTTGCTTCAGGATGCCCATCCTCTGGTTATTTGCTGATTGATTATGATTAGCCTTAGTTTGTAAACAGAGCACATTTATAAGGATGTTAGCAAGTGACTGAGCACCACAAGCAGCACCTCTGTGTCCTGACCACTTCCCTTCTTTGGGTAGGCCTTTAAAAATTAACTTGCATGGTGTTTTTCCTGCAATGCATTTTTGTGTGTTACCTGTGAAGTGTTGCGTGCATGGTGTTATTGTCCACCAGTGCAATTGTGCTGTGCATTTTCTGTTGAATAAAAGAGTGTTGTAAAAAAAAAATGGAGTAGTGCTGTTCATGTTTTGCAGATTATCCCACTGAGGGTGCAGCAGATTAACATTTCAGATGGGTGCATGACTTTTGTGAAGGAAGAGTATGTATACAAAGGTATCTACACTTACTTGGCACTTCACCTGATACCACTGAACTTTTTCCTCATTAGCTCCCAAGTGTGGCAGACTGCATTTATTTGCTCAGAGACCACCATCTATGCAGCTTGTACCTGGGATTTTACAGATCCCCTTTGGCACCAAAAGGCATACTTCCTGCTGAAAGCCAGAGGGGGAGAAATTCGGTTGGTTAGCGCTCCCGTTAGCGCCTCCGGGGGGCGATAACAGGGCGTTAACGACTTACCACCCGGGCATGGCAAAAGAAACAACTCCCGCTAAATTCACCTGCAGGTTTGCGGCGGCGGTAACTCCTAGCGCCACGATCTCCTGCATCCGGAAATCGTGACGTCATCGTCCCGCGCATCGTTCCAGTAGCGCCCCAGACCCGAAAGTTGGTTTCGCCCCCTGCAGCATCGCCGGGCGACAACACCGACAGTTGCAGGAAGCATTGTTCGGGAGGCCTGGTGCTTCGGGAGGCTGTTTAAAGGCAATGATGGTTGCGGGGGGAAAAATTTTTTTGTGAAGCCTAACGTTCATTTTTCATTATTTTCTTGGGCTAGAGTGCTTGGGGCTGATTGTGGCGGTTCGCAGATGCCGTTGGCGACGAGGTACCTCTTTTCATTGCAGAGCCTGCAGCGATGGCCCTTCCCTTTCAGGGAGGGAAGGAGCCTCCGTTCCTGGCAGCGCTGCCCTCGACATTGGGCAGTGCTGCACCGCTACCGCCCCTCCTGCCGGCTTTAGCGCTCCAAGGGAAGTGGTAGCGCTTGATTTAATGCTTCACTTCCTTCCTGGAGCGCTAACGGACAATTTCGTGGAAGCTGAGAATCATTAGCGCCTGGCGCTAATTTTTCAGGATTTCAAAATTTACCGCCCCAAACGGGCCGATACCAAATTTCTCCCCCAAAGTCTTTGTGCGGCTCTCATTACACACAGGACACTTCCAAATATGTTACTCCCTTCAACAGAGCAATTGCAGGCAACTCCTTTGTAAGGCTGATCAGGAGCCCTTTAAGGGCTGATGCCTCACCCAATTTTGTGGATTGCAACCAAGCAATTTCTAGACCTGACTGCGTTTTTTCATTTTTATCTCAAAGGTCAAATAAAGTTCTTAATTACATTTAGTTGAAGGTCAAAGAAGAATTGAGAGACCAATTTTAACACTAAATAATATTTGTACAAACTGACCTTTAAAGCTGGGACAAATGTAGAAAATAGAACAGCAGATTGTCTGGATTCCTTCTGCGTCATGACCTTTGCACACAAAAAGCCCTGAAATCCTGCTTTTCAGAATTTATTTCAAGAAAATCTCAACAATATGCATTCAAAGCATTTTTAGTACTAAATTCAATAAACGCACTAAAAATTAGCTTTCGTACAGTCCTCATTTTTTATGCTGAATATAATTGAGTGATATCCCACGGGGCGGGGGGGGGGCGGGTTCTGGTTTATTTCAAATCAATACAAAATAATTGTAGGGCCGGTGAAAATCTGACTTTAAAGGGGACACAAATGGTAGGCAAAAAAGGGCTCTGAGGCAATGGGACGAGAGCACTGCAAGTCTTGCTTATATGAATCAGGAAGAACTGACCCCAACAGATCTTCTGGGGCCAGCCCTTATGCAAGGCAGGTATGAACTTGATAAGAGCCCACCAAAATTTGGGGAGGGGCGCAAAATAGTGCATGTCATTAGCCTTTGAAGAGCTCTCGACCAAAATTAAAAGGATCAGTTCACTTATTTTTCCAGTCACCAATTTAAATGGTCAAAAAATTATGCGCAGCACATACCCTATTTTCTGAAATGCACCCCCAGCAAGCAAGCCAGTAGTGCAAAGTCGGAAAAAGACCTCGAATACATAAGTTTAATCATGTTAACATGTTTTTATTCAGTTTGGGCATTAGAAATTTCAGTTACTGTGAAAAAAATGGTGGATGAAAAGACTTGGATGTTTTTTCAGTAATTTGATTAGCTTGCTTGTGTATCTTTTTGTTTTTCTAACAAACTGACATGAGTGAATTCCAGTAAATGAATTTCCATTACACCAATCAGTTTGAGGGAATTTGTTTGATGTGAAATAGATTTTAATAGCACCCAAATGACTACAAGAAATTTGTAACCTAAATTTATAAATTAATGTATTTGACTGATTAATCTTTATAACTGTGTTACAGGAAGGATGAGAGCACAAGATATATGCAGTCTTTCTAATAAATGAATAGCAGATCAATGGCTTTGCTCACAGAGTCAGAGGTTGCAGTGTTTTACAACAATTGGGGTGTATATGCCATGTAGGGTACAACATCAGGGCCAGTGATTTTTAATGACTAATTAAGTCAAATTCAGTTTTTATTATGCAGTTGTCTGAGATTAGGGGGGCTATTTTCCCCGCTGTAGCCCCGGCAGTTTAGTGCTAAAAGTGGCCAAGATGAGGTCTTGAGCTGCAAAGTCTGGTTAGCCCGCCTTTAGTGCAAGGCGCCATCTTGTAAAGGAGTTTAAGCCAGTGATGCCTACATCCCGTGAATGAATTAAAACAAATTATAGGATAGCCACTAACGGTAAGCACCAGGGAGAATAATTTAATCTTTATAAGTGCTGTTGGTTGTGTCATGTTTTCATTGTTTGTTTTTGCTTTAGATAAATAATGATTATGGTAATTGGGTAGTGGTGGAATTGGTGGTCTTTTTGATTGTGTTCTTCATGGGGAAAGGTTGAAAGGATTAAATGTAGATGGTGGACTTCCTCTTCCCCAGGTCAGGTCCTGCTGGTGTCTGTTATGTGCTATCTTGTCCTGAAAGAGAAAGAGCGGTGATTGTGAATGAGTGTATTGGCAGGTGTGTTTGTGTGTCTGTGATGCCTCACATAGTTGAAGAGTTGCAAAATGTGTCTGAGGTGTGCCTTTGAAGGATGCAATAGTATGGAATGTGTGAATGTCAGTGTATAGTTAGATGGTGGATGCAGTGTGTTGAAGTTGTGATGTTGGTGATGGTGCAGTTATTGAGAAGTGTGTTTGTGAGATAGAATTTTACCTTCACCACTCGAGTCAAATTATTAATTTTTTTGCGGGACTGGAGCCATGTCCTGAGGGCACTGCTGCTGGCTGTGACCTCCTTAGTGATCTCCTCCCACATCCACCAGATTAGTTGCCTTTCTGGCCTTCTTCCCCCGCTGTGAGTAAAGGACACCCCTCCTCCGCTGAACCTCCTCAAACAAGACCTCCAGTGCCGCCTTTGAGAACCTGTGAGCCCTCTCTCTCGGTCCCTGAGCCATCCTGATACATGCCGTTGTCTGTCAGCTAGCGCATTGCACACCTTCAGTGGAAGTGTGTGCGTGGAGGCTACATATACCGTCCATGAAAATTGCTTCTAAATCAGCGCTTGAGTGCTAAACATGCAGGTCTCCATTTTAGCGCCTCCAGGCATGTTGGGATCATGGTAATCAGTAATTGCCACCAAAGTTGCAGGCTAAAACCAGACTGTGGAGGACGAATACATGGAATGTATGCAAGATACTTTTCTAGATCAGTATGTTGAGGAACCAACTAGGGAACAGGCTATTTTAGATCTAGTATTGTGCAATGAGAAAGGGTTAATTAATAACGTTGTAGTAAAGGTGCCTTTAGGGAAGAGTGACCAGAATATGATAGAATTTTATATTGAGTTTGAAACTGATTTCGTTAAATCCAAAACTAGGGTCTTAAATCTAAACAAAGCAAACTATGTAGGTATGAAGGGCGAGTTGACTAAGGTAGATTGGGAAACTACATTAAAAGGTATGACGGTAGACAAGCAATGGCTAGCATTTAAAGAATTTATACATCATTTACAACAAATATACATTCCATTAAGGCACAAAAACCCCACAGGAAAAGTGGTTCTCTCTCTCTCTCTCTCTCTCTCTCCTGCTTTTCATTTTGCATCCAGGTCCTCTCACAGCAAAGGCCAGGCAGTCTCTGAAGACCTTCAATGCAGCAGCAATGATGACATCATCAGAGGCGACTTTCAGACTGAAAACACTAATTGGTTCATGGGTTCCCACATGCTGGAACTCAATTGCCCAATTACGTGAAAATTGCATCAATCTCCCACATCCAATTGCAGTCGGGTGGATAACACGACCCCAACCCGCCCCAGTATCAAAATCCAGCCCTTTGTGTCTGTCTTCACGGAAGAAGATGCAAAAAACTTCCCGGAAATAGTGGAGAACCAAGGGTCTAGCGAGAATGAGGAACTGAAAGAAATTAGTATTAGTAAAACAAATAGTACTGGAGAAATCAATGGGACTGAAAGCTGATAAATCCCCTGGACCTGGCCTACATCCTAGGGTTTTGAAAGAGGTGGCTATAGAGATAATGGATGCATTGGTTGTCATTTTCCAAAATTCCATAGATTCTAGAACGCTTCCTGCGGATTGGAAGGTAGCATATGTAACCCCACTATTTAAGAAAGGAGGGAGAGAGAAAATGGGGAACTACAGACCAGTTAGCCTGACATCAGTAGTAGGAAAAATGCTAGAATCTATTATTAAGGACATGATAACAGGGCACTTAGAAAATAATAATAGGTTGGTCAACATGGATTTATGAAAGGGAAGTCGTGTTTGACAAATCTGTTAGAATTTTTTGAGGTAGTAACTAGCAGAATAGATAAGGGGGAACCAGTGGATGTGGTGTATTTGGATTTTCAGAAGGCATTCGATAAGATGCCACACAAAAGGTTATTAAACAAAATTAGGGCTCATGGGATTGGGGTAATATACTAGCATGGATTGAGGATTGGTTAACAGACAGAAAACAGAGAGTAGGAATAAACAGGTCATTTTCAGGTTGGCAGGCTGTAACTAGTGGGGTACCGCAAGGATCAGTGCTTGGGCCTCAGCTATTCACAATCTACATCAATGATTTGGATGAGGGGACCAAATGTAATATATCCAAGTTTGCTGATGATACAAAGCTGGATGGGAATATAAATTGTGAGGAGGATGCAAAGAGGCTTCAAGGGGATATAGACAGGCGAAGTGAATGGGCAATAACATGGCAAATGGAATATAATGTGGAGAAATGTGAAGTTATCCACTTTGGTAGGAAAAATAGAAAAGCAGAGTACTTTTTAAATGGTGAGAGATTGGGAAATATTGGTGTTCAGAGGTACCTGGGTGTCCTTGTACTTGAATCACTGAAAGTTAACATGCAGGTACAGCAAGCAATTAGGAAAGCAAATGGTATGTTGGCCTTTATTACAAGAGGATTTGAGTATAAGAGTAAAGACGTCTTACTGCAATTATATAGAGCCCTGGTGAGACCACACCCGGAGTATTGTGTACAGTTTTGATCTCCTTACCTAAGGAAGGGTATACTTGCCATAGAGGGAATGCAACGAAGGTTCACCAGACTGGTTCCTGGGATGGGGGGATTGTCCTATGAGGACAGATTGAGTAGACTAGGCCTATATTCTCTAGAGTTTAGGTGATCTCATTGAAACATGCAAAATTCTTACAGGGCTTGACAGGGTAGATGCAGGGAGGATGTTTCCCCTGACTGGGGAGTCTAGTAGCAGGGGTCACAGTCTCAGAATAAGGGGTCGGCCATTTTAGGACTGAGATGAGGAGAAATTTCTTCACTCAGAGGGTGGTGAATCTTTGGAATTCTCTACCTCAGAGGGCTGTGGAGGCTCAGTCGTTGAGTATATTCAAGACAGAGATCGATAGATTTTTGAATATTAAGGGAATCAAGGGATATGGGGATAGTGCAGGAAATTGGAGATGGGGTAGAAGATCAGCCATGATCTTATTGAATGGCGGAGCAGGCTCGAAGGGCCAAATGGCCTACTCCTGCTCCTATTTCTTATGTTCTTATGTTTTAAGTAGGCATGTCTTATTCGCACAACACCCACTTAGCACCTACTTTCACCCTTTTCCCAAAATAATCCCCATGGGTTTTGCAGAATTCTGATGTGGAATGTGAAATGAGGGAATGGTGGTGAAAATAATTTGAAAAGATGTTTTTAAGAGAACTACTGATGATTTTTTGATTGTTTCTTGGAAAATAAATAAATCAATGTTTTCAGACACTAACAGCAAGTAAATACAGGGCTGCCTTAACAAACACAAATTGCATTAATATATATCTTCTGGTACATACACTGTTTTTCATGTCAAAAATACCTCATAAAACACTCCAAAGATCATGGCCTAGAAATTCGTTTGCCCCCGAAAATGGGTGCAGGGATCGCGGTGCGCTAGGAACCCATGCCCATTCCGAGGACTGCAGGCAGCATGCAAACTTTGTGCTGCCTGGCCATTTGCGGGGTTGTAGCATTCAGCCCAGCGCGGAGCATGGGAGAGTCCGGCACCAACGTTGCACAGGGCTTTGCGCAGAGCTTGGAACCCATCTTTTCCAGCATGGAAGGGGTGGGCAGATCCATTAGTGCACTTGTGAACCCAACCATCATGCAGCGTCTGATGGCTGATGTCTCAGCTTCCATTGCAGCACAAGCACAAGCCACCCTGTGTCTGAGTGCTGCAGTGGAAGCTCAGACTTCTTTTATGCAAGCTCAGACTGTTCCCATGCAGACTCAGCTTGCTGCCACGCAGTGTGGAAATGAGCTTGCAGGGTGTCACAGCATTCCAGCAATCTGTCCTCCAACAGATGGCTAGGAATGCTGAGGCACTGCCCCGGGGGAGTGGCAGTGGCTCCACGGAGGATGAACCTGCTGTCCTCTGTCAGGATGACAGAATTCGTCCTCCCACCACTGTCATTCTGCCAGTGTCCTTGCTGTTGCCTGTTACCCAGCCTGCCCAGATTACTGCCACCCATGCCGATGTGATGCAGTCCACAGCCAGGCCTTCAAGGCCCAGAGCTGCTCAAGGTCATCCTGCAAGCCCATCTGCAGTCTCCCCCACTGAAAGTCAGCAGCCTTCCACCAGCCATGCTGCAACCACTGGGACAGCACTGCACAGGAGCACTAGGTCAGGCAAAGGCACACGGAAGACAATCATTAAGGGAATGCACAAGGGTGATTGGTTGACTTTGTTAGGTTATATTGGATGGATTAATGGATAAAGTTGGATCGGAATGTTTCTTTTGTGGTGGCTTTTATTTCAACATTATGGCCAAGAGGAAGCTGTGATGTTCAGTAATAGAGGGAAGGTAAGGTGTTGGACTATTGTTGAATGGGGAATTTGGGTTGCGTTAACTCAAACCGCAGTCGAATGAGTCGATCACAGACAACCTAGGCAGAATAATGCTGTCTGGGTTGCCTCCTCCCTTCCACTTCCTCCTTTTCCACTTCCTCCTCTTCCACTTCCTCCTCCTTCGCTTCCGCTGCCTCCTCGTTCTCAGCTGATCGCTGTATCCCTGGAGGCAAGGGCTGTGTTCCCATGATGGTGAGGTTGTGGAGCATGCAGCAGACCACGACAAATCTTGAGACACGTTCTGGTGAGTACTGCTGGTCTCCTCCAGAGCAGTGCAGGCAGCGGAAGAGTTGTTTAAGGACACCAATGGTCTGCTTTATGATGTTTTGTGTGCCAGCATGGCTCTCATTGTAAGCATGTTGTCGACGTTTGGTTGGGTTGCGGAGCGGAGTCATGAGCCAGGTGGTCAGCGGATAGCCCTTGTCACCCAGTAGCCACCTCTGGTTTGTCTTGGTGGCTCAAAGACTGAGGGAACAGCGGACTAGCGCAGAATGAAATCATCATGACTGCTGCCAGAATACCGGTCATTCACCATCATGATGTGCTGAGCATTGTCGCACACCAACTGCACATTCAGTGAATGGTAACCTTTGCGGTTGCGCTACATCTCAGTATTTAGATGCGGTGCCCGCAAAGCCATGTGCATGCAGTTGATGGCACCCTGCACCATGGGGAAGCCTGCTATCCTGGCAAAGCCACATGCACGATCTGCCTGCTTCTCTCTGGTTAGATAGAAGACAATGAAGTCCCATCTCCTGGCATGAAGAGCGTCTGTCACCTTATTATGCAGCAGTGGATGGTGAACTGGGTGATGTTACAGATGTCGCCTGCTCAAACCTCGAACGATCCCGACACGAAGAAATTCAGGGCAATGGTCACCTTCACAGCTGTAATGTATTGTCACATGGTTTGTCACATGGTTTGGTATGAGCATGCTCAATTCACTCTGGCCTAATAAAGGAAGCACATGGACTAGCAACTCATCGTGTCACTGACCTTCATTTGTTCTACCCACATATATTACATTTTGGTGACGAGGATGGGATACCAAAGCCATCTTTAGGGATCACACAGTGTTCAACATTCGAGTCGACAAGTTTAAGTTGAATTTGTGACACCTAAACTGAATTTTTGTGATGTTTTACCGTTAATGCTCGTGCAGAATCGTTTGTGCTTCACCTTCGTGTGTATGTATACACAGCAACAGAGGCGTTGATTCTCACAGGTAGACAGGTAGCGTGCTGAGTCACTGTTCGACGGGATCGGGACAATCATGGCCGCACCTACAGGATTCATCGGAAGCCTCGGCATGTATGACTGAACTCATGAACCATTCAGTTCTTATGTTGAGTGGATGCAAATGTTTTTTAGGGCCAATAACATTATTGAGACTGAAGAAGCAGATGAGAATGTTCAAGCTCAAAATAAAGTCATTCGTGAATGGAAGAAAGCAATTTTTCGAACAGAGATCGGGCCAGATGTCTACAGAACGTTGACAAACCTACTCGCGCCAGAGAAAGTGAAGGATGCATCGTTTGAAGACATTGTCGAGAAACTCGAGGACCATTTCGACCCAAAGCTGTTAGAAATAGCAGAGAACTATAAGTTTGCTACCAGAAACCAAAAACAAAGTGAAACCATCAGTGAGTACATTGTAGCTCTTAAGAACCTGTCTTTGCATTGTAACTTCGGCACATTTTTGGATCGTGCATTGCAAGATAAGTTTGTGTGTGGACTGGTGGATGAGCGCCCACAGTCCAAGTTACTGAACACACCGAACCTAACGTTTGACATAGCATGCAAAATTGCCCTATCTATGGAGATGGCGTCTAAGAATGCTAGGGAACCCCGTCCAACTCAAGTGACTAGTGCAGCTGAGGTCTACAGTCACAAAGCCACCGTCAAACCTAAAGCTGTGAGACCGAGTCAAAAGCATGTCGGTGAGAGCAGTTCAGTGAACTGTTATCGCTGCAATAGAAATCACTCACCACAGTCCTGCCAATACAGAAATGTGAAGTGTTTTCACTGCCAGAAGCAAGGCCATATTTCAACAGCTTGCAGAGCTAGATCTAAAGCAGGAAGTAAGAACCATTCTAGTGGCAATGCAAATCAGCAACAACAAAAGGGAGGAGTTCACAATATTGAAGTGAACACACCTGATGTTGAAGAACTAGGCATCTACAGTATCTATGCCACTAATGGCAATGCTAGCAGTCATGAGAAAGACTTGCATACAAAACGTTAGATCAACGAGCAATGTATTGATATGTGTATCAACATGGCGGCGGACTGCTCTATCATGAGTAAGGACACATATGAGTGTAAGTTTAATCAAATACCACTTACAAAGAGTACCGTAGAGTTAAAAACCTACTCCGGAGAAATCCTAGAGACATGTGAACAAATGGAATGTACAGTTCAACACAATGGCCAGTCAGTAAAGCTGCCTATTATTGTAGTGAGCTACAACAACAGGCCAACTCTCACGGGCAAAGACTGGTTGAGAAAGTTAAAACTAAACTGGAAAAACATCTTCAGTGTAGATGCTTCAAAGAAGCGACTCGACACAATGCTGAACAAGTACAAAAGCACATTCACAGACAGTTATGAGGGCATCACTGGGTATGATGCACATATCCGCATCAAGTCCAACATGAAGCCTGACTATTGTAAGGCAAGGCCAGTCCCCTATACGTTGAAAAGTCGGGTGGAGGAAGAGCTAGCGAAGCTCAGAAAGAACTGAGTGCTAGTAAAAATTGACAAAAGTGAATGGGCTACCCTGATTGTGGTAGTGCCCAAAGCAGAAAAAACTGTACGCTTGTACAGTGACTACAAAGTTACTATCAACGAAGCAGTTGACGATGAGCAGTACCCGTTACCTACATCGCAAGATTTGTATGTAGCACTCTCTCGGTCAAAGGTTTTCTCCAAGCTTGACCTGTCGCACGCTTAGGCTCAGCTGAATGTTGACAAAGAGAGTCGACAGTATCTCACCATCAACACACACAAGGGACTGTACTCATACACCAAGCTCCGTATGGTGTAAAGTCCTCCCCCAAAATCTTGCAAGCTACGATGGATAAGATTTTGCAAGGAGTTCCAAATTGCTTATGCAATCAAGATGATGTGCTTATCGCAACAAGCAGCGAGGAAGAAAATCTAGAAGTGTTAGAGTTAGTGCTTCAAAGGTTAAATTCCCACAATGACAAATTGAAAAGGATCAAATGTGCTTTTGTGTTGCCCAAGGTTTTGTACCTTGGTCTGAAAGTTGAAGCAAATGGCTTGCAACCAGTGAAGGAAAAAGTTGATGCTGTTCTCAATGCTCCAAAGCCACAGAACGTGTCTGAGTTAAGATATTTCCTTGGAATGGTTCAGTACTATGTACATTTCTTACCTGAGTTAGTGACCATGTTAGCTCCATTGCACGAGCTCCTCAAGAAAGATGTTCAGTGGAAGTGGATGATAGCGCAACAGGAAGCTTATGACACTTATAAAAGAAGTCTCTCTAGCGATGCTCTACTTGTGCACTACGACACAGAGTGTGAGCATAAGTTAGCATGTGATGCTTCCAGCTATGGTGTGGGAGTCGTCATAAGCCACGTAATGGATGATGGCCAAAAGAAACCAATTGCGTTCGCATCGCGAACCCTCACAAAGAGCGAACGAAACTATGCACAAATTGAAAAGGAGGCACTTGCCATAGTGTTTGGAATCAAGAAATTTCAACAGTTCCTGATCAGCAGAAAGTTTACCCTGATAACTGATCACAAACTGCTCCTAGCAATCTTGGGGCCCAAATCTGACATCCCTGCAATGGCCGCATGAAGAATGCAACGTTGAGCAGTGTTGTTTTCACAATATGACTACACGATTGAATATCGCACTTCAAAGCAGATGCCTTGTCCAGGTTGCTACATGAGGACTCATGTGTTGGGAGTGAAGGTGAGATTTTCACGCTAGGTGCAGTTGACAAAGACTGTGAATGCAACCGATAGTGCAGATGAGACTCAAAAGGACTCAGTACAGAAAAGAGTGTATGAAAACACCTTGAATGGGTGGACTGATCAGTGTATGGAGACAGAATTGAAACCATTCCATAACCGTCGTACTGAATTGTCTTGTGAGCAAGGTTGTATCAAGTGGGGAAACAGAGTGGTTGTACCTACTTCTTTGAGAGATAGAATCCTGGCTGAAATTCATACTGAACATCCAGGGATAGTCAGTATGAAAACAATTGCAAGAAGCTTTGTTTACTGGCCTGGATTGGACAGTGATCTTGAATCACTTGACAGCAAATGCAGCATTTGCCAAAATTGCAGAAACAAACCACCTAAAACTCCACAACAACCCTAGTCATGGCCAAGTAGACCTTTTCAAAGAGTACATGTAGACTTCTGTGAGAAAGCAAATGATTATTTTCTGGTACTTGTAGATAGTCACTCAAAGTGGATTGAAGCGAAACACATGGGTTCAAATACTACAACTGAACGTACCATAGATGAGTTGAGGTCTATCTTCGCATGTCATGGCTTACCTGAAGAGCTTGTTTCTGAAAATGGCCCTCAGTTCTGTTCTGTTCTATTCCAAGAATTCATGAAACGGAACGGTATCAAACACACTCTCGTTCCACCATATCATCCAGCTTCAAACGGAGCAGCCGAAAGGTCAGTCAGAATAGTAAAAGAAGCTCTCAAAAAGCAAGTGTTGCAGGGTTGTTCGGGACTCAGCATGAAGAAACATGGTAGATTACTTGCTGAAGTACAGAGCTACTTCGCACACTACAACTGGATATACCCCAGCAGATCTCTTGATGAAGAGGAGATTGAGAACATGATTGAGTCTTGTTCAACCAAATTTAGCCTCAAGAGTTGAACAGAAACAGTTGAGTCAGAAACGTTATTATGACAGCAATCAGAAAGAACGCAGTTTCAGGCAAAACGAATGTGTTCAGGTTCTCAGTCCCCCCGGCAAGTCGAGTTCACACAATTGGGATATAGGAACCATAGTAGAGGTTGGTGGAACCAGGAGATATTTGGTTGAAATTGATGACAACATCCAAAGTGTTCATGTAGATCAAATGATCTCTGCTAGAGATGAACCAAGACATGATCTTGAACCACTTGATCATGAACACATACATGAGTTTGACTCAGTACAAACTTCAGAAACTGAAGTACCAGGTTCAAATAAGTCTGAGATAGAAACACGATCATCTTTGAGTTCGGAACCAAAACAAAACAGCCTGAAAACTGTTTCAACACCAAAACCTTCTTAAAGGAGATCAGGAAGGCTCCACAAACCTGTTATTAAACTGGATTTGTAGTTCATTTAAAAGAACAAAAGTCAAGAGTTTTTGTTATGTGGTAATGTAATGTTGGGAAAGGTGGGACATAGTGGCCCAGAAATTCGCCTCTCCGGCTTGCCGCGGGGGTAAGGATTGCGCGCGCACTTACCTACCGCGCCTGCCGTTGTGTTTTGGACCCACGGGAACTTCAGCTCCTGGGCCTGCTCCAAGAGCCGGCGCACAGTGCGTGCGTGTCCCAGGGGCGTAGTTAGTGCGATGCGTCCCCTGGGATCACGTGGGCCATGGAGAGCCAATGGCAGCAGACCATCTTTCATTCATAGATTTGACAGGAAGAGCTGTCAAATCTGTGAATTGAAATCGGCCCCAAAAGAACAGCTAAACTTAAAATAATTTTTTTAAAAACCATCACATTTATAAAATAACTATAGTTAAATAAATTAACCACTTTAAACAAAAATTTTAATTTTTGAAAAAATTAAAATACTTTTTAAAAGTGATAAAAATAAACTTACCTTTCTTTAAAGTATCTAAAAAAGATAAACCTGTTGAAAAAATGTTTAAATTATACTTAATTAACCACTTACCTTGTTGAAAACAGCTCCTGCGCCTCCTTTTTATAAAAATGAGAAGTCGCACAACACCAGGTTATAGTCCAACAGATTTATTTAAAATTACAAGCTTTCGGAGCGCTGCTCCTTCGTCAGGTAACTCTACCTGACGAAGGGGCGATAGCTCCGAAAGCTTGTAATTTTAAATAAATCTGTTGGACTATAACCTGGTGTTGTGCGACTTCTCATTTTTGTCCACCCCAGTCCAACGCCGGCATCTCCGCATCCTTTTTATAAGCGTAGGTTCTTCACTACTTACCCTCTCGTAGAAACCTGAAAAAAAATCTAAGTTCACTGCGTGCGCGCAGCCTCTACCGCACGTGCGGTTCACCTAGGAACTGCCCCCTTCACCAGACCGGAAGTTCCGGTTTCCCGCGCATGTGCACTGCATGCAGGAAACCGGCACTTCGGGACGCATTACGGGTGAGTACACAGTGCGTACTCACCCGGGAAGGGCCAAATTTTTGGCCCAGTATAGTTTTATTGTATTTGAGAGGAGAATACAAACATTTTTTTTAAGGGGTATAGCACTGTAATGTTTGTCACATGTTTTGGTATGAGCATGCTCAGTTCGCTCTGGCCTAATAAAGGAAGCACATGGACTAGCAACTCATCGTGTCTCTGTCCTTCATGGGGCACTACCATTCAATATCGCAGCACTACGTGCAACAGCACCATGCGTGCCGGCACTTAGCGCCGTGGTACTATAAGCCTCCTTCCCCTGATTAAAGGGGAGGGGCCTAGCGCAGCACGCACCAGGGCCCAGTTGGACCACCGGGGAGCGGGGTGCCGGCAAAGAGCCCGGCACTCAAGAGGAGTGCCGGGCTGACTGATCGCAGCCGGCACCCCGCAGGAGGAGGCGAAAGGGGGCAGGTGCTGGTAGGCAGCCCCAAAAAAATGGCCGCCCAGCACCTGCCCTTTAATTTGCGCCGCCATGGCCGCAAACATGGCACCCTGACCCTGTTGGACATAGCGTCCAGTGGTAGGTCAGGGGGCACGAGCGAAGTTTGCGGCCGGGGCGCTGCGCATGCCGATGATGTCATCGCCAGAGGCGCAGCGCCACGGGGCGCTACCGCTGCTGCCGCCGCCGCTAACCTTCCGCTGAACTTCACGGGAGGCGTTAGTGGCGTCGCGCCTGGGCGCTAGGTGCTTTGCGCCCCATTAGCACAAAGCAACCCAATTTTTTCCCCTTAATCTCTTCTGCCTTTCACCAATCACAGACCTTCCCTTTTCTTCTTTTGTCCCCTCTTCCCTGCCTCTGCATTTGCTTAAAGCCTGTTATATCTCTAACCTTTTCCAGTTCTGACCTGAAACATTTCTCTCTCCACAGATGCTGCCTGACCTGGTAAGTAGTTCCAGCATTTTCTGTTTTTATTACACTAGCTTTGATGTTTTCATATGTGAGTTGTTGGTGTCATATTATTTGGTTTTCTGGGATTTAATTGCAGTTTTTATTGGCAGGACATAATGTTTTTATTTGGAGGCTGGGTATCAGCGGTTTTGGAAGGGGCACAGAGGTGGGAGGTTGGGGTGGTACTTTCTGGATGGAGATATTCAGGATAAGGCAACTGTTTTAATTGGCTGCCTAGTTGCTAATTATGTGAGTGCTCCTTCATGGTTCTCAGCTGACTCTTCAGAATCTTCCTCCAGCTCCTCATTGGTGGCAACAGCAGAGTTCAGTTATTGTTAATCCAATATCACATTTCAGTCTATGGCAATAGTATGTCATAATGGTCCTCACACCTTGGCTGGTCAATACTGTATTAGCCCTCCAGATCAATCAAAGCACTAAAAACTCTGATTTAGGGTCGCGATAGTTTCCTTTGGGCACCCTGGTAGATGCACGTGCCTTGTTGTGCTTTCTTTCTGCAGCTCAGGTAGTAGGATTCTTCAAAAGGGTCATCAGCCATAGCATGAAGGACTATGCCCAGTCTCACAGCTGTCACCCCTTAATCCAGTTTTGCATTCAACTAAGGGATGGTAGATTGCCTCAAGATGAAGGTATTGTGTGATTTGTGGGGAAATTATCTCATGGGGTGACCACATACAAGTTGAACATTGATAGGAAAGCACCTCTTTCTGTACATGTAAGTGCAATATGAGTGCCATCCACTGAAACCTGAACCTTTGGGAATCCTGCTACACAGCAGAAACCCATGGAAGTTGTTCGTTGTTCCTGGGCAATACAACGATGCAGCACTGACAGGCACTGACAGGCAAGTATTACCCATGTCACCTGTCACTGCCTGGAAATTTTCTGTGGCAAAGAAATTCAGAGGAATTGTTACTTTAATGACAACAGGTGCCAACCCTGCAGTGAGGTTTCAGGTCCTTTACAGAAGGTTTCAGCTCTCCTTTACCACCTCCCTAATAAACCTATCTCTAGATACACTGTTCCTGAAACAGCTGTAAGAAGACTTGGGATCTATATATTTTGTTTTAGGATGGTCATAAACACAGCCCCTTCTCTTCTGTTGCTGCCTCACCTGCCTTGCCTATCGTAGCTTCCCTTTCATCCTCCTTTCTCCAGGCAGCATAGGTGGCACCCTGAATTGCACACCCATTATGGTGCTTCTGGTTGCTGAGTTAAAAGGTAGAAATGTTTTAGTCCCTCCTGTAACCTGCCAACAGCCTTTTACACATGCTTTTGCTTAAATGCTGCTTCCAGAATGAAAAGCAGAAACCTGCAATGGTTTTCTGTATGTTAGTGACTAAACTGCTAACTTACCTGGCTTATGATGCTGAATTATCTGTGGAGAAGCAGCATCTAACCTGTAACTGGTGGAAGTAAGGGGAAAAGGTCGCAGGTCAGTATGTCAGCTGATCTCAGATAGGGCATCAATAGAGGTTGCAACGACATAACATGAGTATTTATAGAATTCCTTTATTCAGTAAGTGTTAATATTTCATATCAATTTGAATATATGAGTCATTCCCTTATTAATCAGTGTCTGACAATGAAATCATTAGCAACGGGCTTGAACCAGTCTGCAGCAGGCAGGGTACCTCATATGGAATTCTATTAGATAAGGCTGAAAGCTATTATATTATGTTTTCTTAAGACCTTAATGAAGTTACTCCTTTCATCAATTTTAGATTAAAATGAACCTTGATAAAAGTTCAAAATAAGAATATTATTGGGTTCAGGAGTAGTATCAGAATTGATGTAAAAATGCTGTTGCAAAGGAAGGAGAAAAGAATAGAAAAAGTAAAGAAACAGCGAATTAGAAAAAACAGAAGCCTTGCACAATAAAATTAAGAGTAAAATGGAGAAGTTGCAACATCCACCTGGACTTCAGATGACTGGAAATCTTGCAGAAAAGTGGAAAATGCTTAATTAATATTTTGTTTCGTTTGTAACAAATGAAATGTGTGAAAAGAGGGATGCACCCACTTTCCTACATATCACTGGGGAAGCAGCACTAGATATTTATCTTCAACTTTGAGGAAGAAGAGGATTTGGTGCTGGATGTAATAATACATGTGCTTGGGTGATACTACAACCCTAATGGAAACATGGCCTATGAAGGGCGCAAATTCTTTACATACGTGTAGAAAATGGGAGAAACCATTGATCAATATGTAACCTTATTAAGAATTTGCAGTAACAGAAGAAGGAGGAGGACAAGGAAGGGAGGAGGCAACCTAGACAGCGCCTTTGTGACCAGACTGTCCATGAACAACTCATCCGACTGCGATACCAGTAAACGCAACCCCAATTCCCCATTCACCAACAGTCCTACACCTTACCTTTCCTCTGTTACTGACCATCACAGCATCCGCTTGGCCACAATGCAAAAATAAAAGCCAACACAAAGGAGACATTTCAAACCAAATTTATAAATCAAAACATGCCAGATTACATACAAACGTAAACTAATCACCCTTGTGCATTCCCTAAGTGCCTATCTTACGTGTGCCTTTGCCTGTCCTAGTGCTCCTACGCAGTGCTGCCCGAGTAGCTGCAGCATGGCTGGTGGAAGGCTGCTGACTTTCAGTGGGGGAGACTGCAGATGGCCTTGGAGGACGACCTCGAGCAGCTCTGGGCTGAGAAGGCCCAGCTTCTGACTGCACCACCTTGGCATGGGTGGCAGCAGTCTGGGCTGGCTGGCTGACAGGCAACAGCAAGGGCACTGGCGGAGTGGCAATGGTGGGAGGAGGAATGCTGTCATCCTGAGCGTGGACAGCAGGTTTGTGCTCCACAAAGCCACTGCCACTCCCCCTGGGCCGTGCCTCAGCAATCCTAATAATCTGTTGGATGACAGATTGCTGGACTGCTGTGACACCCTGCATCCCCTTTGAACACGGGTATCCGTAGCCATGATGGCAGCAGTGTGAGCTTGCATGGCAGCAAACTGATGTCGCATGACCGAAGTCTGAACTTCCACTGCAGCTTCTGCTTGTGCTGCAATGGAAGCTGAGATATCAGCCATCAGACGCTGCATCATGGTTGGAACAATAAGTGTGCTAATGGAGATGGCCACCACTTCCACGTTGGAAAGGATGGGCTCCAAGTTCTGTGCAAAGTCCTGTACAAAGTTGCTGCCAGACTCCTCTATGCTCCTTTTTTAAAAATTCATTTATGGGATGTGGGCGTCACTGGCAAGGCCAGCATTTATTGCCCATCCCTAATTGCCCTTGAGAAGGTGGTGGTGAGCCGCCTTCTCGAACTGCTGCAGTCCGTGTGGTGAAGGTACTCCCACAGTGCTGTTAGGTAGGGAGTTCCAAGATTTTGACCCAGCGACGATGAAGGATCGGCGATATACTTCTAAGTCAGGATGGTGTGTGAACTTGGAGGTGGTTGTATTCCCATGCACCTGCTGCCCTTGTCCTTCTAGGTGGAAGAGGTTGCAGGTTTGGGAGGTGCTGCTGAAGAAGCCTTGGCGAGTTGCTGCAGTGCATCTTGTAGATGGTACACACTGCAGTCATGGTACGCCGATGGTGGAGGGAGTGAATGTTTAAGGTGGTGGATGGGGTGCCAATCAAGCGGGCTGCTTTGTCCTGGAAGGTGTCGACCTTCTTGAGTGCTGTTGGAGCCGCACTCATCCAGGCAAGCGGATGCAAGCTTTCTGGCATGCCTGCCATTGCACCAAGCATTTAATTGTGCATACTCATCAGTCTTCTTCTGTAGTCCTCCCCATCAAATTGCTCATCTGAGTCCTCTGCAGCAGAATTCATGTGCGACCTTGTCCTCTGGCGAGCTGGCACCTGCGCAATCCTTGCCCACTGCCCTGGCTACAGGCGACTTGAGCCCGGTGTCTCATCACATGCAGATCCCACCTCTATACTATCCTCTAAATTAAGCACAGTGTCAGTATCTGAGTTGGTGGCTACGAGTGTGAAATCGAGTGATGGTGTTTCTTCGTCATCAGTGTCTTCTTGTTCTTGTACCTGTTGCTCTTCCACCACTGCCTGGCTAGGTGGTAGTTCTTGGGTATCTGAAAAGAGAAAGGCACAAGGGTAGGGTTGTGGTGAGTGGAGGGGGGAAAGTAGGAGGTGCATGCTTACACAATCTGCAGCCTGTAAATCAGAAGAGATTGTGGGATGAGAAAGAGGATTAGGTATAAGGATACCGTAATCTTCTATCATTTCAACCCTACTGCTGACCATGGTCTCAGCAATGGCCGCTCCAATGATGGTGAGCACCATCTACTCCATGGGGATAAGGACAAGTTGCAGTTCCTGTCCTCCGTTGGTTATCTCCTGCTGCCACCAGTTGTGCGCCACCTTGTCCTGCAAAAGAGAGGGAAGTGTATCATTGAGTGTCGTCCAAATTGTTTGAATGATGTGGCTGTTGGTTGAATAGCTGGCAGTGTGTGCAAGCTGTGAGATGTGGGTGTGAGGCTTGCAGCAGTGCTAAGTGTGTGAGGGTGAGGTGAAGCTATGAATGTGAGCTATGAGTCCTGATTGAAAGAGATTGTTAGTAGGTGAGTGATGGGGGTGTGGTGCATTAAACAGTGGCGAAGGCTAGTGGTGCAGTTGGTGGGATATGGCATTTGAAGATACATTCACTGGCCTTGACCACGCTTGTGAGGACATTGACCTTTTTGTGGCACTGCATCCAGGTCCTCCGGGCTTGACTCCAGGCATTGACCGCCACAGCTACCTGCTCCCACTGCTTTCTGAGTGTTTGTCTGGAGGGCCTCCTGGACCCCAGTGGATAGATCACATCTTTGCTCCTCTCCACCTCCTCCAAGGCCTCCAATGCAGCATTGGAAAATCTTGGAGCCCACTCTTTCCCATGTTGTGGCATTATTATATCTTATTCCACATCAAAATGAGTTCCACAATGACTTCCACCACCTGTTTCAGCCACAATGCACCTCCCCTTTAAGAGGTGCAGGCTGGCTTTAAGTGGTGCCAGCCTCTCAGAATTTTAATCCCCTGCTGAGGCGTGCAGCCACTCAACGGTGCGCTTAGCGCTGGCTGCACGCTGCAATCTTGTTAATTAGCAGGCAGCACAAAGTTGCCGTGCTGCTTGCATCGGAAGCAATGTGCATTAATTAACAATGCGGGTTAATCGCGCATCACTATCCCCAGGCCCGTTTTCGGGAGCTATCAAATTTAGCCCCCTGTAAGTTAGAATGGTGAATTCAATGTTAAATCAAGTACAGAAACAAAAATATAGAAAGGGAAAGAAAGATTGGATTAAGGGAGAGAGAAATAAGAGACAGAAAGAGAAAGTTAAAAAAGTTTAATTTTAATGTTTTTTTAATCTAAAACAACAAATAAAACTGAAGAAATGAAACTCCATACTTATAATAGTTAATTTTCAGGGACAGAGAGGTTAACTGGCAGTAATGGATACTTCTCTCTTCTCTCTTAGGCTGAACCTCGGAACCGAGGATGACTTGCTTCCACATTAAAAATCAGTTCTCAGGTGACTGATGAGTCCAATGCAGGAGCTACAGTCTCTGTCACAGGTGGGGCAGACGGTGGTTGAAGGGGCGGCTGGGTGGGGTGCTTGGGTTGACGTGCACTCCTTGCGCTGCTTGCGCTTGGCTTCCGCTTGCTCGAGGTGTTCGGCGCCTTCCCGGATGCTTCTCCTCCACTTTGTGCAGTCTTGGGCCAGGGATTCCCAGGTATCAGTGGGGATGTTGCACTTTTTCAAGGAGGCTTTGAGGGTGTTCTTGAAGCATTTCCTCTGCCCACCTGGGGCTCTCTTGCCATGTTGGAGATCCAAGTAGAGCGCTTGTTTTGGGAGTCTCGTATCGGGCATGCGGACGATGTGACCCGTCCATCGGAGCTGATCGAGCATGGTCAAAGCTTCGATGCTGGGGATGTTGGCCTGAGCGAGAACACTGACGTTGGTGCGCCTATCCTGCCAATGGATTTGCAGGATCTTGCGGAGGCAGCGTTGGTGGTACCTCTCCAGTGCTTTGAGGTGCCTGCTGTACATGGTCCATGTCTCTGAGGCATACAGCAGGGCGGGTATCACTGCTGCTCTGTAGACCATGAGCTTAGTGCCGGGTTTGAGGTCCTGGTCTTCAAACACTCTCTTCCTCAGGCGACCGAAGGCTGCACTGGCACACTGAAGGTGGTGTTGGACTTCGTCATCGACGTCTGCCCTTGTTGACAGTAGGCTACCGAGTTATGGAAAGTGGTCCACGTTGTTCAAGGCCTTGTCGTGGATTTTGATAATCGGGGAGCAGTACTGTGTGGCGGGGGCAGGTTGGTAGGGGACCTTTGTCTTCCGGATGTTTAGTGTAAGGCCTATGCTCTCGTACGCTTCGGCGAAGGTGTTGACGATGGTTTGGAGTTCGACCTCCGAGTGTGCGCAGACGCAAGCGTCGTCTGCATATTGTAATTCGATGACAGAGGAAGGGACGACCTTGGATCTGGACTGGAGGCGACGGAGGTTGAACAGTTTCCCGTTTGTTCTGTAAATTAGCTCCACTCCAGCGGGGAGCTGACTGAGGGTGATACTTATTACGTCATTAAAAGGGTACTCAGACTTGAAATGACTTGACTTAACAGCAACTTCTCGATTTCCATGTTTAATCGCGCATCTGGTGTCACTTGAAGTTGCTGTGGTATTTCCATTTTTGGCAGGTTGATAGTGCTGCCATTGCCTGCGCCTGCTGCAGAAATGGAAATTATGCAGATCGTGACGTCAATGAGTGGGCAACGCTCATTTGACGCACGATCTGCCGTTTTAGCCGTCGCCGCTCCACTTGCTGCCCTCTCTTAATCACGACCAGCTGACCAAGCATTCAGCAGCTGGAAGGAGACTCCAGCAGTGATACTTAAAGGGATCATCATCAACAACTTGCAGCTGACATGGTTTCTCAGTTTGACTGGCTCTGTGTACCTTTCTGCAACTCTTGCAGCTTTCTAAACTTGTTGAAAGTTCCTGATGTGACAGGGAGTGTTGGTGTAACCTTCATTTTTATTTAAAGGCTTCTACTCACACCACTTGCTCATAGTCATGGGTCCTCTACTTGCAGTCCCCCTCGCGCTCAAGTATCTTCGGGGAGGGAGCGGAGTCAGCGAGAAGAAAAGAAGATGCGCACAGAGGGAAGAGGAGGAGGGCCAGGAGGGCTCTCAACAGGAGGCCTTACCCACCTAGAGTCTTCTGAGAGCACTTCTCTTATCTCCACTTAAGTGAGGAGCAGTGTACTAGGAAGCTCCGCTTCACCAAGGAGGTGGTCACAGAACTCCGCCACCTCCTGCAACCAGACCTGCGGCCTCAGAGCAGGGTGACCACAGCTTTCCCAGTAGCCCTCAAGGTCACCGGGACCTCAATTTTTCCGCCAGTGGAATCTTCCAGTCTGCAACAGGAGACATAGCTAACATCTCCCAGTTCGCCGTCCATCACGGCATCTGAGAGGTCACACAGGCTCTTGACTCCAGGAGAAGAGACTACACTGTCTTTTCTCTGAAAAGGGAGAGGCAGGACGAGCGCATGTGTGGCTTTGGCAGGATATCGAGCTTCTCCATGGGCCAGGGCGCCATCGACTACACACACGTGGTTTTGCAGGCACCATATACCAACCCTGAGATCTTCTGTAACAGCAAAGGCTACCACTCACTTAATGTGCAGTTGTTGTGTGACCACACCCAACGATTCATGATGGTGAATGCCCGGTATCCTGGCAGCATTCATGATGCCTTCATCCTGTACCAGCAATCTTCCAGCCACCACATCAAATCCCTCCGCAACCCTACCACTCGTGCCCAGCATTCATATAATGACAGCCATACTGCCACCAGGGACATCATCGAGCAGACCATCGGTGTGCTCAAGCAACGGTTCCGCTGCCTTGACCTATCGAGAGGAGCCCTCCAGTACTCACCAGAGCGGGTGTCCCATTTCGTGGTGGTCTACTGCATGCTCCACAATTTGGCCATCATGAGGGCCCAGCCCTTGCCACCAGGGATTGTGGGACCACCTCAGGAGGAGGAGGAGGGAGAGGAGGAGGAGGAAGAGGAAGAGGATGAGGACGAGGAGGGAGGGCGGAGGAAGGCAGCAAATCCCCGTTCCAGACGGTTGTCCGTGAACGCCTCATCAGACTCTGATTCTAGTAATGAAACCCCAGATTCCCGTTGCTCACCACTTCCCCATCAGACCATCCCTCTGTCACGGAATATTAAAACATCCTCCTGGGCACAAAGCTGAAATGAGAGCCACCACAAAATACACATTACAAACAAAAATCATAAATTTATCCGAATCCAATCAACATTACACTATCAACTAATCACCCTTGCGCATTCCCTTAGTGCCTGTCATTTGTGTGCCTTTACCTACTCTAATGCTCCTACTCAATGCTTCCCCAGTGGCTGCAGCATGGCTGGTGGAAGGCTGCTGACTCTCAGTGGGGGAGACTACAGATGGCCTTGCAGGATGACCTTGACTAGCTGTGGACCTAGAAGGCCTGGCTTTAGATTGCACCACCTCGGCATGGGCGACAGCAGTCTGGGCTGGCTGGCTGATAGGCAATGACCGAGAGGCAGTGGTGGGAGTAGGAATGCTGCCATTCTGAGAGAGGACAGCAGGTTCTTGCTCCACAGAACCACTGCCACTTCCCCGGGAGGACAGATTGCTGGCCCACTGCGACACCCTGCAAGAACATAAGAACATAAGAATTAGAGCAGGCCTAGGCCATATGGCCCCTTGAGCCTGCTCCGCCATTCAATAAGATCATGGCTGATCTTCAACCTCAACTCCACTTTCCCGCTGGATCTCCATATCCCTTGATTCCCCTAGAGTCCAAAATCTATCTATCTCAGCCTTGAATATACACAATGACTCAGCATCCATAGCCCTTTGGTGTAGAGAATTCCAAAGATTCACAACCTTCCAAGTGAAGAAATTCATCCTCATCTCAATCTTAAATGGCCGACCCCTTATCCTGAGACTCTGCCCCCTAGTGCTAGACTCACCAGCCAGGGGAAAGAATCTCTCAGCATCTACCCTGTCAATCCCTCAGAATCTTATATGTTTCAATGAGATCACCTCGCATTCTTCTAACTCCAGAGAGTATAGACCCAATCTACTCAATCACTCCTCATAGGACAACCCTATCAACCCAGGGGTCAATCTAGTGAACCTTCATTGCACCACCTCTAACCAAAGCCCTGTACAATTGTAGTAAGACTTCATTGCTCTTGTACTCCAACCCCCTTGCAATAAAGGTCAACATGCCATTGGTCTTCCTAATTGCTTGCTGTACCTGCATGCTAACTTTTTGTGTTTCCTGTACGAGGACAGCTAAATCTCTCTGAACACCAACATTTAATAGTCTCTCACCATTTAAAAAATATTCTATTTTTCTATTAACATAAGAACATAAGAAATAGGAGCAGGAGTAGGCCAATTGGCCCCTCGAGTCTGCTCCGCCATTCAATAAGATCATGGCTGATCTGATCCTAACCGCCAATCTACTATCACAGAACCATCTCCTGAACCTAACAGAATTGGACACACGAAATAGGAGCAGGATCAGGCTACACGGCCCCTGGGCCCGCTACGCTACCCACAGGGCCATGACCGATCCGAACCTAGACTCATGTCCAAAATCCTGCCCGCTCCCCGTAACCCTTAATTCCCTTTACTTCTAGGAAACTGTCTATTTCTGTTTTAAATTTATGTAATGATGCAGCTTCTACAGCTTTTTGGGGCAGCATATTCCATGGACCTACCACCCTCTGAGTGAAGTAGTTCCTTCTCATCTCAGTTTTGAAAGAGCAGCCCCTTATTCTAAGACTATGCCCCCTAGTTCTAGTTTCACCCATCATCGGGAACATCCTCCCCGCATCCACCCGATCCAACCCCTTCACAATCTTATATGTTTCAATAAGATCGCCTCTCATTCTTCTGAACTCCAATGAGTAGAGTCCCAATCTACCCAACCTCTCCTCATATGTCCATCCCCTCATCCCCGGGATTAACCGAGTGAACCTTCTTTGTACTGACTCGAGAGCAAGTATGTCTTTTCTTAAGTATGGACACCAAAACTGTATGCAGTATTCCAGGTGCGGTCTCACCAATACCTTGTACAACTGAAGCAATACCTCCCTATTTTTATATTCTATCCCCCTAGCAATGAAAGCCAACATTCCATTGGCCTTCTTAATCACTTGCTGCACCTGCATACTAACCTTTTGAGTTTCGTGCACCAGGACCCCCAGATCCCTTTGTACTTCTATACTTTCCAATTTCTTGCCATTAAGATAATAACTTGCTCTACTATTTTTCCTGCCAAAGTGCATAACCTCACACTTTCCAGTATTGTATTCCATCTGCCAAATCTCTGCCCACTTACTTAGCCTGTCTATGTCCCCTTGCAGATTTTTTATGTCCTCCTCACTCACTACTTTCCCGCCCATCTTAGTATCATCTGCAAACTTTGATATGTTACACTCGGTCCCCTCCTCCAAATCGTTAATATAGATTGTAAAGAGTTGGGGACCCAGCACTGACCCCTGCGGAACACCACTAGAAACATAGAAACATAGAACAGTACAGCACAGTACAGGCCCTTCGGCCCTCGATGTTGTGCCGAGCATTGTCCGAGACCAAGATCAAGCTATCACATCCCTATCACTCTGGTGTGCTCCATGTGCTTATCCAATAACCGCTTGAAAGTTCCTAAAGTGTCCGACTCCACTATCACAGCAGGCAGTCCATTCCACACCCCAACCACTCTCTGAGTAAAGAATCTACCTCGGACATCCCTTCTATATCTCCCCCCATGCACCTTATAGTTATGCCCCCTTGTAACAGCTGCCTCTACCCGAGGAAATAGTCTCTGAACATCCACTCTATCTATCCCCCTCATCATCTTATAAACCTCTATTAAGTCGCCTCTCATCCTCCTCCGCTCTAAAGAGAAAAGCCCCAACTCCCTCAATCTTTCCTCATAAGACCTCCCCCCCAAACCAGGCAGCATCCTGGTAAATCTCCTTTGCACTCTTTCCAATGCTTCCACGTCCTTCCTATAGTGAGGTGACCAGAACTGCACACAATATTCCAAATGTGGTCTCACCAAGGTCCTGTACAGTTGCAGCATAACCTCACAGTTCTTAAACTCAAACCCTCTGTTAATAAACGCCAACACACCATAGGCCTTCTTTACTGCTCTATCCACTTGAGTGGCAACCTTCAGAGATCTGTGGATATGAACCCCCAGATCCCTCTGCTCCTCCACGTTCCTCATAACCCTGCCGTTGACCCTGTAATCCTTATTCAAATTTGCCCTACCAAAATGAATCACCTCGCACTTATCAGGGTTAAATTCCATCTGCCATTTTTCGGCCCAGCTCTGCATCCTATCAATGTCTCTTTGCAGTCTACAACAGCCCTCCTCCTCATCCACTGCTCCACCAATCTTGGTGTCATCAGCAAATTTACTGATCCACCCTTCAGTCCCCTCCTCCAAGTCATTGATAAAAATCACAAACAGCAGAGGACCCAGCACCGACCCCTGTGGCACACCGCTGGTAACTGGTCTCCAGTCCGAAAATGTTCCATCCACCACCACCCTCTGCCTTCTATGAGATAGCCAGTTACTTATCCAATCGGCCAAATTTCCCTCTATCCCACAACTCCTTACTTTCTTCATGAGCCGACCATGGGGAACCTTATCAAACGCCTTACTAAAATCCATGTATACGACATCAACTGCTCTACCTTCATCTACACACTTAGTTACCTCCTCAAAGAATTCAATCAAATTTGTTAGGCAAGACTTACCCTTCACGAATCCGTGTTGACTATCCCTGATTAAGTTGCCCCTTTCCAAATGGTCATAAATCCTATCCCTCAGGACCTTTTCCATTATCTTACCAACCACCAAAGTAAGACTAACCGGCCTATAATTACCAGGGTCATTTCTATTTCCTTTCTTGAAGAGAGGAACAACATTCGCCACTCTCCAGTCCTCTGGCACCATTCCCGTGGACAGTGAGGACCCAAAGATCAAAGCCAGAGGCTCTGCAATCTCCTCCCTTGCCTCCCAAAGAATCCTAGGATATATCCCATCTGGCCCAGGGGACGTATCGACCCTCAGGTTCTTCAAAATTGCTAAAACATCTTCCCTCAGAACATCTACCACCTCCAGCCTATCCACCTTTATCACACTCTCATCCTCAAGAACATGGCCCCTCTCCTCGGTGAACACTGACGAAAAGTATTCATTCATCACCTCTCCTATCTCTTCTGACTCCATGCACAAGTTCCCACTACTGTCCTTGACCGGCCCTACCCTCACCCTGGTCATTCTTTTATTTCTCACATAAGAGTAAAAGGCCTTGGGGTTTTTCTTGATCCGACCCACCTAGGACTTCTCATGCCCCCTCCTAGCTCTCCTAAGCTCTTTTTTTAGCTCATTCCTTGCTACCTTGTACCCTTCAATCGACCCAACTGAACCTTGTTTTCTCATCCTTACATACGCTTCCTTTTTCCTCTTGACTAGACATCCAACCTCTTTTGTGAACCATGGTTCTCTCACTCGGCCATTTCCTCCCTGCCTGACAGGGACATACCTATCAAGGACACGCAGTAATTGCTCCATGAAAAAGCTCCACTTTTCGTTTGTGCCTTTCCCTGATAGTTTCTGTTCCCATCTTATACTCCCTAATTCTTGCCTAATCGCATCATAATTACCCCTCCCCCAATTATAAACCCTGCCCTGCCGTATGGCCCTATCCCTCTCCATTGCAATAGTGAAAGTTACCGAATTGTGGTCACTATCTCCAAAGTGCTCTCCCACATACAAATCAAACACTTGGCCCGGTTCATTACCCAGTACCAAATCCAACGTGGCCCCAGCTCTTGTCGGCCTATCCACATATTGTGTCAGGAAACCCTCCTGCACACACTGTGCAAAAACTATCCCATCCGAACTGTTTGACCTATAAAGGTTCCAATCAATATTTGGAAAGTTGAAGTCACCCATGACAACTACTCTGTGACCTCCACACCTATTCATAATCTGCTTTGCAATTTCTTCCTCCACATCTCTATTACTATTTGGGGGCCTGTAGAAAACTCCTAACAACGTGACCGCTCCTTTCCTATTTCTAACTTCAGCCCATATTACCTCAGACGGCAGATCCCCCTCGAACTGCCTTTCTGCCGCTGTTAAACTATCCTTGATTAACAATGCTACTCCTCCACCTTTCTTACCAACTTCCCTACTCTTACTGAAACATCTATACCCCGGAACTTCCAACAACCATTCCTGTCCCTGTTCTAACCATGTCTCCGTAATGGCCACCACATCGTAGTCTCAAGTACCAATCCACGCTCCAAGTTCTCCTACCTTATTCCGGATGCTCCTTGCATTGAAGTAGACACACTTCAAGCCATCTTCCTGTCTGCCGGTACATTCCTGCGACCTTGATACCCTCCTCAGTACCTCCCTACACTCACCACTGGCTCCTGGACTACAGCCCTTTTTCCCATCCCCCTGACAAATTAGTTTAAACCCCCCCGAAGAGCCGTAGCAAATTTCCCTCCCAGGATATTGGTGCCCCTCTGGTTCAGGTGCAAACCGTCCTGTTTGTACAGGTCCCACCTTCCCCAGAATGTGCTCCAATTATCCACATAACTGAAACCCTCCCCCCTACACCATCCCTGCAGCCACGTGTTTATCTGCACTCTCTCCCTGTTCCTCAACTCGCTAGCACGTGGCACCGGCAACAAACCAGAGATTACAACATGGTTTGTACTGGCTCTCAGCTTCCAACCTAGCTCCCTAAATTCCTGTTTTAAATCCCCGTCCCTTCTCCTACCTATGTCGTTGGTACCGATGTGTACCACGACTTGTGATTGTTCCCCCTCCCCTTTGAGGATTCTGAAAACACGGTCCGAGACGTCACGGACCCTGGCACCCGGGAGGCAACATACCATCCGTGAGTCTCTTTTGCTGCCACAGAACCTCCTATCTGTCCCTCTGACTATTGAGTCCCCAATAACTATTGCTCTCCTGCTCTCCCCCCTTCCCTTCTGAGCCACAGGGATGGACCCAGCGCCGGAGATCCGGTCACCATGGCTTACCACTGGTAAGTCGTCCCCCTCAACAGTATTCAAAGCGGTATACCTGTTACTGAGGGGAACGACCACAGAGGATCCCTGCACTGACTGTTTCCTCCTAGCCCCTCTCACCGTCACCCATCTATCTTCATGCTTTGGAGTAATTACATCCCTGAGGCTTCTATCTATGACCTCCTCTGCCTCCCGAATGATCCGAAGTTCATCCAGCTCCAGCTCCAGTTCCCTAACACGGTTTTCGAGGAGTTGGAGATGGGTGCACTTCCCACAGGGTGTAATCAGCAGGGACACCTACGGCGTCCCTCACCTCAAACATTCTGCAGGAGGAACATTTCACTGCCTCCCCTGCTATCCCCTCCAGCTAACTTGCAGATTAAACTAGAACAAAAAAGAGCTTACCTGATAGTCACTCACCTCCTTTAGGTTAGAGGAGGAGGAAGGGTGGGGGACACTGCAAGTGTAGTGTCTCGGGTTTAGGAACCGCCCAACTTATATACAGGTTACTAGTTACTGATTGCCAGTCTGAGAATGAACCATTTATCCCAACTCTCTGCCTTCTGTTAGATAGCCAATCCTCTATCCATGCCAGAATATTACCCCCAATCCCATGATTTTTTATTTTAAGCAATAATCTTTTGTGTGGCACCTTGTCAAATGCCTTTTGGAAGTCTAAATACACCATATCCACTGGTTCCCCTTTATCCACCCTGTATGTTACTTCCTCAAAGAACTCCAGCAAATTTGTCAAACATGACTTCTCCTTCATAAAACCATGCTGACTTTGTCCTATTAAATTATGATTATCCAAATGTCCCGTTACTGTCTCCTTAATAATGGACTCCAAAATTTTACCTACCACAGATGTTAGGCTAACCGATCTATAGTTTCCAGCCTTCTGTCTACTGCCCTTTTTAAATAAGGGTGTTACATTAGCAGTTTTCCAGTCTGCCGGGATCTTTGCTGAGTCCAGGGAGTTTTGGAAAATTATTACCAATGCATCCACAATCCCTACCGCCACTTCCCTCAAGACCCTAGGATGTAAGCCATCAGGTCCAGGTGATTTATCCGCCTTGAGTCCCATTATTTTACCGAGTACCACTTCCTTAGTGATTTTGATCGTGTTTAGCTCCTCCCCCCCTATAGCCCCCTGTTTGTCCAGTGTTGGGATATTCTTAGTGTCCTCTACTGTAAAGACTGATACAAAATATTCATTCAGTGTTTTTGCCATCTCCATATTTCCCACCATTAATTTCCCGGTCTCATCCTCTAAGGGACCAACATTTACTTTAGCCACCCTTTTTCTTTTTATATAACTATAAAAACTCTTACTACCTGTTTTTATATTTGTTGCTAATTTACTTTCATAATCTATCTTCCCTTTCTTAATCAATCTTTTTGTTCGTTTTTGCTATTCTTCCTACCAAAGTGAATAACCTCACATTTCCCCACATTATACTCCATCTGCCACCTTATTGCCCACTCACTTAACCTGCCTATATCCCTTTGCAGGCTCTTTGGGCTAGAAATTCATCTACTTACCACCACTCCATAGCGCCATGAAATGGTGATAAAATGTCGGCCGCTGCTCTTTCACCAGCTAGGGGCAGGTCCTGCGGCAGCCGTCATATTCCTGGTGGCTTGCTGCGATAGATGTGAAAAGTTTTTTAAGTGTGTAGGGAGTGCTGCTGGATGCTTGCAAGGGCTCAGATGGTAAATGAAGGCCTTTGAGAAGACAGAACATGCTGCAAATACTCAGCAGGTCATGCAACATCTCAAGTCTAGATGCTGCCTGACCAGCTGAGTATTTCCAGCATATTATGTTGTCATTTCACATTTACAGCATCTGCTTGCAGAGGGAAGAGGAAGACACAGAAGAGGAGGAAGCAGAAGAGGAGGAAGCCGAAGAGGAGGAATCAGAAGAGGAGGAATCAGATGGAAGGATGCATCCCAGACAGCCCCTTTGTGGCCAGGATATCTGGAATGGAATCATCTGCCTCTGGTCCCAGTGACCACAACCCCAATTACCCTTTCAACATTAGTCCCACACCTTACCTTCTACCTGTTACTGTCATCACAATGTCCTCTTGGCCATGATGCTGAAATAAAAGCCACCAAAAAGCAAACTTTCTAATCCACCTATACACGTCTACTCATCCAATGTGACATCAAGAAATCAACTCATCCCCCGTATGCATTCTCTTAGTGACTGTCTTGTGTGTGCCTTTGCCTGTCCTACTGAAGTCACGCAGTGCTACCCCAATGGCTGCAGAATGGCTGGTGGAAGACTACAGTCTTTCAGTGGGGGACACTGCAAATGTCCTTGCTGGTTGAACTTGAGGAACTGTTGGCATGGGAGTGTCAAATCAATCTTCTTCTGTTCTTGTTCTTCTTCACTCTCCTCTCCCTCTTCTTGGTCACCCACTGGCTGGGCAGGCTGCATTTCTTGGATGTGTGAAATGAGGAATGCACAAGGGTGGAGTTGTGGTGACGGGAGGGCGGGAAAGCATGAGGTGCATGCTAGAAGGCGGATAATGTATGAGGATACCAGCATCTTGTATCATTTCAGCCCCGCCGCTGGCAAAGGGCTCAGCCATGCCCCAGTCAAGAATGGCCTGCACCATCTCCTCCAAGGGGGTGAGGTGAGGCTAGGAATGTGAGATGTGCCTCGTCATTGGTGCAGATTGTTGGTAGGTGAGTGATTGGGAGTCATGCATTGAGCTGTGTGTGATGCTAGTGGTGCAGTTGGTAGGAGGTCATGCAGCTTTTTTGGGCACTGGAGCCAGATGGTGGAGGTGACACTGCTGGCAATGACGGCCTCGGTGATGTACTCCCACATCCTTCTTTCTGGAGGGCCTCCTGGCCCTTGACCTCCTGCCATTATAACTGATTCCACAGGCATCTTTAATGTTAAATGTTGGCCTTAAAACCACAAAAACAGGAAATTAAGGTTATAGACAGAAAATACATGCATACACATTACATTATATATTTCAGCATGCTAGTTCTTTTATTTGACATTAATTTATTATAACTACCAAATTTTTCAATCATAAATTGTACAATTACATAAATCCTTCCAACATATAGGGCCAGAATTTACTGTAGCCAGCAAACAAACGGCGCCCACCGTTCATTACACTTGCCCATGGTGGTTAATTTCCATGAGCGTTTGAATGGCAAGTTGCTGTAAGTGAGAGATCAAAATGGCACGGTGCCCTCTACAGGGCCATTGGGACCTGTGTGAATAGGGCAAGCAACTGTGTATTTCCTTAACCAATCAAATTGAAGAATTCTTAATGAACAGTGCAGAGCCTGAACCAGGAAGTGTAACATAGAATGGTAAATTCAATTCAGGTACAGAAGGCAAAACAAAGAGGGAAATTTTAAGAGAGTAAAAAAGAGATAGAAAGAAAAGTTAAAAAAGTTACTTTTTTATATCTCCAACAACAAATTAAACTTGAAGGAATGAGACTCCACACTTGTAAAGTTAATTTTCAGTGCCAGAGAGGTTGTAAAGGGTACTTAGACTGAAATGGACAAGCCCTAGCTTTCTGTGGCGAGTTTAGTTCATATCTACTGTGCAAGTACGGCAACTTCACATTGTTCAATGCATTTGAATGGTGAGTCAGACAGCGAGATGCCATTTTCGGGAAGCAAACGGCAGAGCAGCGGGTCTCAGACAGCAACTTCCTGATTTTCGCATTTAACCTCGCATCTGCCCTCACCTGAAGTTGCTGTGCGAATTGCACATAAATAACGGTGAGCACTGTTCGGCTCACCATTATTTTAACAGTAAATTATGGCCCATAATTTCATGCAGTTTTTCAATTAGTCCCCACCGCGTATAGCAGGGGCATTTGTGCGAACGCAATTTGTCCACTATACGCAAAGTGGTAGCGTTATTTAATAAAAATATTTTAATAAAATTAAAAATAATTAAAATTTAATTTCAATTTTTAAAAAGCACAAAGGGAATCTTCATCCTCCATCTCTCCACTTTCCACTCTGTGTACATTTACAGTGTTGTTACTCAATGCCAAAGGACAACAGACATAATGGTCCAAAATCAGAAATTGATCATAGAGGAATTTTAAGATAATGATGAGGACTTTTGAATCTCACTGCCA
Organism: Squalus acanthias; assembly: GCA_030390025.1. Taxonomy (NCBI): domain Eukaryota; kingdom Metazoa; phylum Chordata; class Chondrichthyes; order Squaliformes; family Squalidae; genus Squalus; species Squalus acanthias. Next base: position 85,122,327 of record CM059432.1, read on the forward strand.
GCTCTTCCTCAGTAACTTGGGTTGGAGATTAAAGACCTGGGGCTGGATTTTGCCAATGGGGAGCTTTTGGAGGCGGGACTCCCACTTGTCGGGTTTCAGTCCCGCCTCCATCAACTTCTGGCCAACCCATGCTATTTTCCCTTGATTGATCTTGTTAAGCCAATTAAGGGAAAGCCGGTTACAGAGAACGTCATGACGTTTCATCTGTCAAAAAAATTTTGTGTGGGTAAAATGGGGATAATCCTCTTATCTGTCTGTTAACTACCTGTTAACAGGCAGATAAGTGGCACTAATCCCCTTCCCGCCTCCAAGAAGGACGGGACCCAGCGCTGGTCGGCTACCCCCTTCCTGGCAAGATAGCACTGAGGCGGGTTGGGGGCGGGATGGGCACCCGCCCCCAGATTCTGCCATTTTCCCGGCAGTCCCACCTCCATACCCGCTTGGCAAGATCACGCCCCTGGATCCGTTTAAGAGGTGGTCAGACTGTCATGCCAATTTAAAAACAGAGCTAGAAGGTATCCAGCTCAGCAAGCCAGCAAGAAGGTCTTGCAACAGTGGCATGAACTCTAGAGGGAACAGGTAGTTAGGTCTTAATGACAGGTACTCACATAAGAGACTGTTAGCTAAAATTAAAGCTCATGAAATTGTGGCCAAATTATTAACCTGGTTAGAAGATTGGTTATGCGGTAGAAGACAGAGAGTAGGGATAATATGTATGTACTCAAATTGGAAGGAAGTGACCAGTGGTGTCCCACAAGGATCCATGCTGGGGGCTCAACTATTCACTATATTTATTATGACTTAGATAATACAATAGGAGCCATATATCCAAGTTTAACAATGACACAAATATAGGTGGCATAGTAAGTCGTGTAGGCAGGAGGATAACATTACAAAGAGACATTGATCGATTAAGTGAATGGGCAAAACTGTGGCAGATGGATTTCATGCAGGTAAGTGTGAGGTCATCCATTTTGGACCTAAGAAAGATGGATCTGAATATTTTATAAATGGTGAAAAGTTGGGAACAGTGGAAGTTGAAAGAGATTTAGGGGTCCATGTATATAGATCACTAAAATGTAGTGATCATGTACAAAAAAATAAGCAAAAAGGCTAATGGAGTGTTAGCCTTTATAACTAGAGGACTAGCACATAAAGGAGAGGAAGTTTTTCTTCAGCTGTACAAAGCCATGTGGGCCCACATCTGGAATACTGTGTACAATTCTGGGCACCGCAATGTTAAAAGGATATGGAAGGAGTGCAGTGCAGATTCACAAGAATGTTACCAAGGCTCCAAGGGTTAAATTACAAGATTACATAAACTAGGCTTGTATTCCCTGGAATATAGAAGGTTAAAGGGTTGTTTTGATTGCGCTTTTTTGGATTTTGAAAGGAATTGATAAGGTAGATAGAGAGAAACTTTTTCTGCTGAGTCTAGGACAAGGGGACATAACCTTTGAAATCAGAGCCAGGCCATTCGGGAGCGAAGTTAGGAAACACTTTTTCACACAAAGGGTGGTAGAAGTGTGGAACTCTCTCCCACAAAAAGCAGTAGATGCTAGCTCAATTAATAATTTTAAATCTGAGATCGATAGATCTTTGCTAGCCAAGGCTATTAAGGGATATGGAGCCAAGGCGGGTGAATGGAGTTAGGATACAGATCAACCATGATCTCATTGAATGGTAGAACAGGCTCAAGGGGCTGAATGGCCTACTTCTGTTCCTATGTTTTACATCTACCAGAGGCTTTGAGGGCTACCCTTGGAATTCAGCCCACTACATCCTTCTTAGGCTCAGCAGAACCCACACCTGCTGAGAGCAAGCATTGGTTCCATACTGGACCTTCCCAAGTGTTTCCTAGCAAAGGTAATCAATCCCAGAGGAGATCACTTATCTTAGAATGAATGCCCTTCAAGGAAAAATAAAACATTTTTGTCAATCCCTTTGGCCCAATAAGGACATCTGACACTCTAATTTTCAGCCAGCCAATTGGGATGGGCACTTCTGTTGTGCCTGAGGCACAAGCCACCTAGTCTAGTTATTAAAAGAACCTTATCCCTGGGATTTGGCATGCGGTCCACATCCTCTCTAGCTGATGGCTAGGAGTCTCAGTCTGTCACAGGTGGTGAAGCAGGTAACCTAGATTTTCAGGTGCTTCATTATTAACTATTATTTTGTTAATTCCCAAAAACATCTAAAATATACCATCATCCTCCATTAAAATATATTGGGGTAGAAACTGGTCCTCATTGTGCGTGTTTTCTGGGTGGAAGACGGGGGCAAAAATTATCCATTTTTCAGGTTATGCCCTGCGCCCCAAGGACGCCTGAAATATGTCTGATGCCATATTGACTTGAAACCTTCTTGGTTGTCATAAAAACCAAACTAGTTCATAATGTCCTTCAGAGAAGGTCCCCAATCTCATCTAGCCAACATGTGACTCCAGTGCCACACGTGGTTGACTCAATGCTTTCTAAATGGCCCAACAAGCCACCCAGTTGAAAACAATTGCTACAAAGTCAATAATAAGAAAATCAGACAGACTTATCAACAGCAACCCAAGCATCATATAAGACTACAGCACTCTCAGCCCAGTCCACCCTGAAAGGTCCTCCTCACTAACATATCGGGGCTGGTGCAAAGTTGGGAGAACTGTCCCCCAGACTAGACAAGTAACAGCCTGAGATATTTATATTTACAGAATTATATCTATCAGCTAACATCCCAGACTCCTCTAGCATCGTTCCTGTGTATGTTCTGTCCTACCAGGAAAATAGACCCACCAGAGGGCACAGTGATATACAGTCAAGTGGGAGGAAGACTAGGGCACAAACTGTACTCTGTGTGGGGGACTCCGATGTGGGGGACCACTAAGAGTGGCTCCATAGTACCATCACTGACTGAGCTAACCACGTCCTGAAGGACATAGCTGCCAGACTGATCCTGCATCAGGTGGTGAGGGAACTAACACAAAGAAGTAGCCTACTTGACTGCAACCTCATCAACCTACTTGTCACAGACATATCTGTCCACGATTGCACTAGTAGAAGTGACCACCGCACAGTCCTTGTAAAGAAAAAGTGTTGGCTACACTGTGATATCATCTTCCATCAAGCAATGAATCACTAGGACCAACTACTTACAGATCTAACAACCCAAAACTGGGCATCCATAAAATGCCATGGGCCATCAGCAGAAGCACAAATTGTAACCTCAAGCCACAGCACATTCCTTATTCCCTGATCCCCATCAAGCCAGGAGACCAACCTTTGTTCAATGTAGTATGTAGAAGGGTGTACCAAGAGCAGCGTCAGACATACATTTGAATGAGGTATGAATATAGTGAAGCTACTGCTCAGGCCTACCTGCATGCTAAGCATTCTCACAATCAATGGATAAGAGCAAAGTTCTATAGCCCTATCACATCCAGTAGGGAATAGTGGTGGACAACCAGGCAACTAACAGGAGGAGGCTGCTGAATGATCATCCCCATTCTTAACCATGGTCAAGCCCAGCATGTGAGTTCAAGGATTTGCAAGAGTTTGCAAGTGTCTTCAGCCAAAAGTGCTGAGTAGATTTACCTATTCAGCCACATCTCGAAGACCCCACTATCATAGCTTGACACCATCCAGGACAACAACAACAACAACAACTTGTATTTAAAAAGCACCTTTAACATAGTAAAACGTCTCAAGGCGCTTCACACGAGCGTTAGAAAACAAAATTTGACACCAAGCTACATAAAGAGATATTAGGGCAGACGACTATAAGCTTGGTCAAAAGGTAAGTTTTAAGGTGTGTCTTAAAGGAAGAAAGAGAGGTAGAGAGGCGGCGAGGTTTAGGGAAGGAATTCCACAGCTTAGGGTCTTGGCAGCTGAAGGATCGGCCACCAACGCTGGAACGATTAAAACCAGGGATGCTCAAGAGGCCAGAAGAGGCAAAAAGGAAAAGGAGGTGGGGTGGTGTTGTAGTAAAGGATGAAATCAGAGCAATAGTGAGAAAGGATATTGACTCGGAAAATCAAGATGTAGATTCAGTCTGGGTGGAGCTAAGAAGCACCAAGGGGCAGAAAACATTGGTGGGAGTTGACTATAGGCCTCCAAACAGTAGTGGTAATGTAGGGACGGCATTAAACAGGAAATTAGAGATGCATGTAACAAGGGTACTAGAGTAATCATGGGTGACTTTAATCTACATATAGACTGGCCAAACCAAATTAGCAGTAATACTGTGGAGGATGAATTCCTGGAGTGTGTACGAGATGGTTTTTTAGACCAGTACGTTGAGGAGCCAACTAGGGAACAGGCTATCCTAGATTGGGTATTGTGCAATGAGAAGGCGTTAATTAATAATCTTGTTGTGCGGGGTCCTTTAGAGAAGAGTGACCATAACATGATAGAATTCTTCATTAAGATGGAAAGTGAAGTAGTCCAATCCGAAACTAGGGTCCTAAATCTAAACAAAGGAAACTACGAAGGTATGAAGAGTGAGTTAGCTATGATAGATTGGGGAGCTTCATTAAAAGGCATGACGGTGGATAGGCAATGGCTAACATTTAAGGAACGAATGCATGAATTGCAATAGTTATACATTCCTTTCTGGCGCAAAAACACAAAAGGAAAAGCGGCCCAACCATGGCTAACAAAAGAAATTAAGGATAGTATTAGATCCAAAGATGAGTCATATAAAGTTGCCAAAAAAAGTAGCAAGCATGAGGATCGGGAACAGTATAGAATTAAGCAAAAAACGACCAAGAGATTGATTAAGAGGGGAAAAATAGAGTATGAGAGTAAACTTGCAAAGAACGTAAAAGCGGATTGTAAAAGCTTCTACAAGTATGTAAAAAGAAAAAGATTAGTGAAGACAAATGTAGGTCCCTTACAGTCAGAAACGGGAGAATTTATAACAGGGAACAAGAAAATGGCAGAGCAATTAAACAAATACTTTGGGCTCGATTTTTGTCAATGGGGACGTGATGGAGGCAGGACTCCCACTTTTTGGGTTGTAGTCCCGCCTCCATCGATTTGTGGCCAACCCACGCTACTTTCCCTTGATTGACCTTGTTAAGCCCGCCCAGCGGGCTCAGCAGGCCAATTAAGGGACACCTGGATACTGGTGACGTTAGTGATTGACATTTCATCTGTCAAGAGCTTTTGACAGATGAAATAGCAGCGTTTGACAGCTCTGGGAAGCTGCAGCTCAGCGGCCATTCTGCTTTCTGTGCCGGTGAGCTGAGGGACTCCCGAGAACTGAAGGGAGGAAGCCTGGAGGAGAAAGTAAAGGTAAGTAAAACTTATTAAAACACTTTACACACACCAAACACACTTACCTCTGCACTCATGCACCCATTACTCACCTGTACACCGGACATCTCGACCCCTCCAAGCCCTGCAGACCGACGGTCCACCTCGCTAACTTGGCGTGGTTTGGAGCCGTCGGGCAGCCCACACTTCAGGGCTAAAAATAGGGATTAGCCAAAAAACTGCCTGTTAACTACCTGTTAACGGGCAGTTAATTGGCACTAATCCCCTTCCCGCCTTGGGGAGGCGGCTCCCAGCACAGGTCGGGTACCCGCCTCCTGGGACATTGGCATGGAGGCGGGTTGGGGGCAGGATGGGTACCTGCTCCCCGAATCTGCAATTTTCCCACCACTCCTGCCTCCAAACCCGCCTCCACGGGGCTTGGAAAATCGAGCCCTATGGATCTGTCTTCACGGAAGAGGACACAAATAACTTCCCAGAAATGCTAGGGAACCAAGGGTCTAGTGAGAAGGAGGAATTAAAGGAAATTAGTATGAGTAAAAAATTAGTGCTGGAGAAATTAATGGGACTGAAAGCAGATAAATCCCGAGCGCCTGATAATCTGCATCCCAGAGTACTAAAAGAGGTAGCCATGGAAATAGTGGATACATTGGTTGTCATCTTCCAAAATTCTATAGATTATGGAACAGTTCCTGCAGATTGGAGGGTGACAAATGTAACCCCACTATTTAAAAAAGGAGGGAGAGAGAAAACATGGAACTACAGGTTAGTCTAACATCAGTAGTAGGGAAATTGCTAGAGTCTATTGTAAAGGATGTGATAACAGGACACTTAGAAAATATCAACGGGATTAGACAAATTCAACATGGATTTATGAAAGGGAAATCGTGTTTGACAAACCTACTGGAGTTTTTTGAGGATGTAACTGGTACAATAGATAAGGGAGAACCAGTGGATGTATATTTGGATTTTCAGAAGGCCTTTGATAAAGTCCCACATAAGAGGTTAGCGTGCAAAATTAAAGCACATGGGATTGGGGGTAATGTACTGGCATGGATTGAAAATTGGTTAACAGACAGGAAGCAGAGAGTAGGAATAAATGGGTCTTTTTCGAGGTGGCAGGTGGTGACTAGTGGGGTACCGCAGGGATCAGTGCTTGGGCCCCAGCTATTCACAATATATCTATCAATGATTTGAATGAGGGAACCAAATGTAATATTTCCAAGTTTGCTGACAACACGAAACTAGGTGGGATTGTGAGTTGTGAGGAGGATGCAAAGAGGCTTCAAGGCGATTTAGACAAGTTGAGTGAGTGGGCAAATACATGGCAGATGCAGTATAATGTGGATAAATGTGAAGTTATCCACTTCGGTAGGAAAAGCAGAAAGGTAGAGTATTATTTAAATGGTGATAGATTGGGAAATGTTGATGTACAAAGGGACCTGGGTGTCCTCTTACACCAGTCACTGAAAGCAAACATGCAGGTGCAGCAAGCAGTTAGGAAGGTAAATGGTATGTTGGCCTTCATTGCAAGAGGATTTGCGGACAGGAGCAAGGATGTCTTACTACAGTTATACAGGGCCTTGGTGAGACCACACCTGGAGTACTGTGTGCAGTTTTGGTCTCCTTACCTAAGAAAGGATATACTTGCCATAGAGGGAGTGCAGTGAAGGTTCACCAGACTGATTCCTGGGATAGCAGGACTGTCGTATGAGGAGGGATTAGGTCGACTAGGCCTGTATGTAAGTTTCATGGAACAGTTTGGCCCCAGTATAAGGGCATGAAACGGTTAAACTTCAAGGCACGGAAAAGGTGCCAGTCATTAAAGTTCTGGAACTCTGAAAAGGACATTGACATTGAACTGTGAGGCCTTGAATCATGATTGGTTTCGATGGGAAAAATTAACATCTGGACAATGCTCCGAGTTTAACTGAAACAATGAGCGTCTCGATAGGTGATTTAACGGTGAATAGGTGATTTAACTTTGGACAATGAGACTTCGTGTTTTAATGGATTTCGATGGATCTTCAATGGATAAGACAACGTTGGGCAAAACACATCAGCAGTAAGACTAAATCACATTAAATATGGATCACAGAGCGGGGGAGACAAGATAAGGAATTGTCTTCCATCCCCCAGCCCTGTACACATCCTGTGGTTTGGATTACTAAGTGTGTATTGGAAAACAAGAGTTGGGGGAAGGCCCAGACTCGAAGAGGCCAGGTGACTAAAAGAACTATAAGAAGGAACCACACCCACAGCTCTCTCTCCTTTTTGCTCGGAAGCTCTCTCGGAAGCTCTCTCTCTTGGAAGCTAGCTCTGACTACAGGAACTGCCAGGTGTAAGGAGGAAGGGAAGACGGTCATCTCCAGCCCCCAGCCTGAAATCGACGTCGGCCACGACCAGCTGGACGGGTGATTGTAAGTATCAGTTGACTCTACAAGGGGTTTGCGCTGTGTAGACAGCTGCAGTCAGATAAAGGAGGATGGGGACAGGTCATCTCCGATCCAGGCCTGTGATTGTAAGTTTCAGCCAAATCTCAACAGGTTTTTGTCTGTGTTTTGTTGGTTTTAATAAACTAACAGTTTTGGTTTGAACCTAAACCTTTGTGTCATCTACGATTTTGTGCCTGTAAAACCCAGAGTCAAAGAACCCTTGTAAGGACAAGGAAACCAAACACCCTACAGTATTCACTAGAGTTTAGAAGAATGAGAGGGGATCTCATTGAAACATATAAAATTCTGACAGGGCTAGACAGACTGGATGCAGGGAGGATGTTTCCCCTGGCTAGGGGGCATCTAGAACGAGGGGTCACAGTCTCAGGATATGGGGTAGGACATTTAGGACTGAGATGAGGAGAAATTTCTTCCTTCAGAGGGTGGTGAACCTGTGGAATTCTCTACCACAGAAGGCTGTGGAGGCCAAGTCACTGAATATATTTAAGAAGGAGATAGATAGATTTCTAGACACAAAAGGCATCAAGGGTATGGGGAGAGAGCGGGAATATGGTATTGAGATAAAGGATTAGCCATGATCATACTGAATGGTGGAGCGGGCTCGAAGGGCCGAATGACCTACTCCTGCTCCTATTTTTCTATGTTTCTTTCTATGTTTCTAGAATTAGATGAATGCAGATATCTCGGAGGGTTGTGGGGCTGGATAAGATTACAGAAATAGGATGGGGCAAGGCCATGGATGGATTTGAAAACTAGAATGAGAATTTTAAAATCGAGGTGTTGCTTAACCGGTAGCCAATGTAGGTCAGCAATTACAGCGGTGATGGGTGAATGGGACTAGGTGCGTGTTAGGACACGGACAGCAGAGTTTTGGATGACCTCAAGTTTACGAAGGGTAAAATGTGGGAGGCCGGCCAGGAGTGCATTGGAATAATCAAGTCTAGAGGTAACAAATGTATGGATGAGGGTTTCAGCAGCAGATGAGCTGAGGCAAGGGCAGAGACGGATGATGTTACGGAGGTGAAAATAGGTTATTTGCTCGGAAACTCATTTCAGAGTCAAATATGATACCTCGGTTGCGAACAGTCTGGTTCAGCCTCAGACAGATGCGAGGGAGAGGGATGGAGTCGGTGGCTAGGGAACAGAGTTTGTGGCGGGGACCAAAGACAATGGCTTCGGTCTTACCAATATTTAGTTGGAGGAAATTTCTGTTCATCCAGTCTGCTTGATCGGCACCTCAACCAATGGCTTAAACATGCACTCCCTCCACCATCAGCATACTGTGGCTGTAGTGCATCCTAGGATGCACTGCAGCAACTCGCCTAATCTTCTTTGGAAGCACCTCCCAAACCGGTGACCTCCACCATCTATAAGGACACCTCCAAGTTCCCCTCAAAGTCACACAACAGCCTGACCTGGAGTTATATCACAGTTTCTCCATTCTCGCTGGGCCAAAATCCTGGAACTCCCTGCCTAGCACTTTCACTGCACAGACTGCAGCGGTTCAGTAAGAAAGGCCCACCACCACTTTCTCAAGGGTAGCTAGGGATGGGCAATAAATGAGGCCACATCCCGAGAATTAATAAAAAAGAAATGCAGCTGTAGGATTTATATCCTGAGACTGTATACCAATTCATTCCTCTTCAATGGCAATGCACCCAATCGGAGGTGCACTCACGCCTAGTGCATGCCCCCGAGATATTCATAAGCATTGACCTGAATTATAGGAGTTACTCATTACATCCTGTTCGAGTACACTTCTGATGCTGTCCACCACTTCTAAACGCAGGTACCCTGCCCAGAGGAATGTCAGTGCTGTGCTCTTAGGTATCCCATTATTCTCCATGGAAATCAACACATTTTTCCAATGGGAAAGATTTCTTCTGGTTAATGTCATTGTAAGCATAGTGGGGATAATTCCTGGGGACGAAAAACCATGGACCTTTAATCCAGAAGTAATTCACAGGATCTGCCAGCTAGAGAGCTCTGCTACTGACCCTCCTGGACTTCACTGAATCAGGGAGAGATTCTCGCATTTAAATATTCCTGTTGGGTGCCTGCGCCATTAATGGCACATTTAAGGCAGCTATCAGTGCAATGAGGCTGCCTAATGGGACATAGGCTGGTCAGTGGGAGGCTCCCAGGGCTTCAGCCAGAAAAAGTGTCCTTGAATGCCCAGTAGCCGCCTTTATAAGGGTGCCAGGCAATCCAAAATGTCATTACCTTTCTTTTTGGGATCTAGCCTAAGAATCAAGATTGGACAACAGATGAGTCCCACTTCTGTCCCTCCAACGGTCAAGACTCATCCGCCTGGTCAAGGATAAAGAAACTTTTCTCTTTATTGTTAGATCAGAATTGGGACTTTTTCACAGGGATCGGAACACTCTGATGGAGGATCACAGTTTCTCCACTAACCCCGCTTACTTGGATGGTTTGATCTATTGTAGGGAATTTCAAGTCGGTTATCGACACCAAGACTCCCGTGTCTATAACAATACTGCCGGCCTCCTAACAGTACATTTAGACACGGGTGGGTGGCCCCCAGTCCTCCGACAGAGGAGACCGGGGTATCCTAATCGTGGTGAGGAGCTGGTGGCGGGAGGAGGCGGGCCCGTAGTCCTTCCAACTCTCGGTCAGACAGCCCCCCCGTTTGTGGTCCCTGTGATCCAAGTTTTCGGGGTCCCTGTCCCTCCCTTCCTCCACCCTTTTTGAAACAAGCAGCCTGAGTGTGTCCGAAGCGACCGCAGTTGGTACATGGTTTACCAGTCACCGGGCAATTTGATCGGCTACTGGACTTATTTCTTTCCACCCATTTTTAATCATCTCACTCTGGTATTTCAGATTAGCCTCTTGGACCCACTTAACAACAGTGACACTGGTGGCCATAGCCGGAACGTCCGGTGAAAGGGGTTTCCCCTCGTCACTCATACTTATAATCACGTATATCCTTATGCTTTATCTTATACTTTAACTTACTTTAGTCTAATCTTATACTTTAATCGGCACAAACGTATCACCTTATGCTCTATCTTTTTTTTCCTCTTACTCGTCACGGGATCACGATCCTGTGGTGTGTTCGAAGTTCCCTACACCTACTTGATCCTGGCCATCACGTGGGACTACGTCCTCTTAATTCAGGCTCAGGCTAGGTGTTTGAAATAGACAAACAACCACCCTTGTCCATGTCGATCACCCGTGACTCTCAACAATGACAAACACTCAAGCAGAACAATGACAAACACTTATACTTTAAATCGGAATACACACAGTTAGGTCTAGTCAATTCCGTCAACCCGTGAGTCTCCGTGAGGAGTAATTTAACTACGTGGATAATTTAATACTGTGCCTGGCTGGTGCTTATTTGCGAGCGCGACTCGCCACGAGGGATTTTCAACAGGACGTCCAGGAAAAGCCCAACTCCAACAATTCTCTTAAGGAGTGACCCTCAACCACCGCACCCAACATTCCAGTCCAGTATCCCACTTCTGACACCAACTGTTAGATCAGAATTTGGGACTTTTTCACAGGGGCCCACTTCTGACACCGGGACTAATTAAAGTCCTAAGAGGTCACCCCTGCTCCCGGCATCCCAATTACTCACCAACGGGCCTTACTGTTACATCGAATTTGGAGCAAAACCAGACGGAGACGGAACTGAAGACAAAGTAAAAGTTTATTAGAAACTAGCCAGAAGGCTTTGTGCACAAAGGGAGAGAGGTTGATCTCCTCAGACTCGAACCCAACTCTCAAAGGAAAAACTACATACAAGCATTGATATACCTTTCGATAGGCAACACCCACAGGTTACAAAAGTGGGTGCACACATACAAACAACGTCGCTACCATTGTTCCCTTATTGGTTAATGATCAGTCATTCAATGTTGGGAGCCACCTTGAAATGTTCTGTGACATTAAACATAACACATAGTTGTTATACATGGGGCCTTCATCTAGTCTCTGGGAGCGAGGTCTACCAGACTCCATCTTGTCTCTTAAACAAGGTCGTACCACGCTTATCTTTCCTTTCCCATATTGTTGTATCTAACCAATACTTCGTTAATTCTCGAGAGAAGCTTATTATGATAAACAAGGTCCGCTCCAAAGGGAGATAAGGTGTTTGAGACCAAGAGAGAAATGGCCGACTCCCTGTACAGTTCAGCTTCCCTTATCTCTTCAGAAGGCCAACTACATATAAACACTGCTTCTGTAGCACTGATAATGACCTTCTAAAATGCCTAGAAGTTAGGCTATGACCCCAACAATCTGGCTGCAAGTAGCAACACTTCTTTCAGTATTATTTAAAAGGGTTAATATAATGAACCAAATAGTCCATCATGCTTTGCAACTATCTAAAAAGCTATATGTACGTATTGATATCTCTCTATAAGTGAATTAACTATCCTTTAAACATGATTTCTAATATTACTGCCCTACAGCCTTGGTTAATATATATTTATATATATTTAAAGACTAAGGGGTATAGGTTTCGTTTCACAGGCCTAATTTGCGATCCCACATTATTTATTCATGGGGAGTGAATGCGCTGGCAAGGCCAGCATTTATTGCCCATCCCTAATTGCCCTTGAGAAGGTGGTGGTGAGCTGCCTTCTTGAAGTGCTGCAGTCCGTATGGTGAAGGTACTCCCATAGTGCTGTTAGGGAGGGAGTTCCAGGATTTTGACTCCAGCGACGATGAAGGAACGTCGATATACTTCCAAGTCAGGATGGTGTGTAACTTGGAGGGGAACTTGGAAGTGATGGTGTTATCATGTGCCTGCTGCCCTTGTCCTTCTAGGTGGTAGAGGTCACGGGTTTGGGAGATGCTGTCAAAGAAGACTTGGTCAGTTGCTGCAGTGCATCTTGTAGATGGTACACACTACAGCCACAGTGCGCTGGTGGTGGAAGGAGTGAATGTTTAAGGTGATGGATAGGGTGCCAATCAAGCAGGCTGCTTTGTTCTGGATGGTGTCGAGCTTCTTGAGTGCTGTTGGAGTTGCACTCATCCAGGCAAGTGGAGAGTATTCCATCACACTCCTGACTTGTGCCTTGTAGATGGTGGAAATGCTTTGGGGAGTCAGGAGGTGAGACTCTCGCCGCAGAGTACCCATCCTATGACCTTTCTTGTAGCCACAGTATTTATGTGGCTGGTCCAGTTAAGTTTCTGGTCAATGGTGACACCCAGGATGTTGATGGTACGGGGATCGGCGATGGTAATGCCATTGAATGTCAAGGGGCGGTGGTTAGACTCTCTCTTGATGGAGATAGTCATTGCCCGGCACTTGTGTGGCATGAATGTTACTTACCACTTATCATCCCAAGCCTGAATGTCATCATGCTGCATGCGGTCATGGACTGCTTCATTATCTGAGAAGTTGCGAATGGAACTGAACACTGTGCAATCATCAGTGAACATCCCCACTTCTGACCTTATGATGGAGGGAGGTCATTGATGAAGCAGCTGAAGATGGTTGAGCCTAGGACACTGCCCTGAGGAACTACTGCAGCGATGTCCTGGGGCTGAGATGATTGGCCTCCAAAAACCACAACCATATTCCTTTCTGCTAGGTATGATTCCAGCCAGTGGTGAGTTTTCCCCCTGATTCCCATTGACTTCAATTTTACTTGGGCTCCTTGATGCCACACTTGGTCAAATGCTGCCTTGATGTCAAGGGCAGTCACTCTCACCTCTCCTCGGGAATTCAGCTCCTTTGTCTATGTTTGGACCAAGGTTATAATGAGGTCTGAAGCTGAGTGGTCCTGCCGGAATCCAAACTGAGCAGGTTATTGGTGAGTAAGTGCCGCTTGATAGCACTGTTGACGACACCTTCCATCACTTTGCTGATGATTGTGAGTAGACTGATGGGGCAGTAATTGCCAGATTGTATTTGTCTTGCTTTTTGTGGACATTACATACCTGGGCAGTTTTCCACATTGTCAGGTAGATGCCAGTGTTGTAGCTGTACTGGAACAGTTTGGCTAGAGGCGTGGCTAGTTCTGGAGCAAAAGTCTTCAGCATGACAGCCGGGATGTTGTCGGAGGCTGTAGCCTTTGCTGTACCCAGTGCATTCAGCCTTCCAGTCACAAAACACCCGTTGACCATTTACCTTTGCTTCCTGCCACTGAGCCAATTTTGGATCCAACTTGCCACTTTCCCTTGGATTCCATGTGCTTCTACTTTTCTGACCAGTCTGCCTTGTGGGACCTTGTCAAAAGCCTTGCTAAAATCCATGTAGACTACATCAAATGCACTACCCTCATCGACCCTCCTTCTTTCCTCCTCAAAAAATTTAATTAAGTTAGTCAGACATGACCTTCCCTTAACAAATCCATGCTGACTGGTCATTTCAGAGATTCATTCTGAGGATGTGGGCATTGCAGGCAAGGCCAGCACTTATTACCCATCCCGAGTTGCCTTGTAAAATTGACTGGCTTGCTTGGCTATTTCAGAGGGAAGTGAACCAGCTGGGTTTTTACAACAATCCAACAACTTCATGGTCACTTTACTGATAACAGCTTTTTTTAAGTTTCTAGATTTAAACTGAATTCAAATTTTCAAATTGCCATGGTGGGTTTATGAATTTACGTCCTCTGGAGTATTAGTCCAGGCCTCTGGATTACTAGTCCGGTAATATAACCATTACACTGCCATACCATTCTTGTTGCTGCCCAGGACTGCCAGGTAAACCATAGTATCAGGCCTGTGGTAGTGGCAGGAATGGCCCCATATAAAATGGAGGCACAGAGATTACTAGAATACTCCTGCCCCTCCAATTGCTTACCTGATGAAGACCCTGGTCTTGGTTGTGGCCTTCAATTACTGTGCTGCCCCAGACTTTAGGGCCCTGTGGCCCCTTTAATATGGCTCCATCAGGTGCGGTGGACCCATTGCAGCACCCTTAATTTTCCTTGGGAGCTGCTCGTGCGCTCCTGCATGCTGGTGTTATGCAGTTGTTGTACGGATGTTTCTGGAAGAGGGGAGTCAGCACTTAAACAATTTCTACCAGCAAGTTGCACAAGGGTTGCACCAAGAATATGTAAATTAACTTACCCCAGGAAATCTATGAGTAATTCCCTCTGCTGATGAATAGCAAAACTTTCTAGCTCAACTACAATGCAACAGCAGTGTAACTGACACCAGAGAAACTCAGGACCAATATAAATGCAAGCTGTTTCTTTTTTCTTTCTCCTTCCTATTCTCTTTGGGTCTGAAATTATGCTGTGGGATATGAACATGAATACTTAACATGTTCTCTTATTTTAGCAGAGACATCAACCCACTTTTAAAAATAGGTTGATGTCGCTCCTAAAATAAGAAAGAGAGTAATTTCAGAAAAATGCATTAAACAATCATACGCTGGTATTGTGGTGTAATTTCAAGGCCTACGTAACTCACTATACATTTCCTACCTTTTGTTTTGTAACAGCAGTTTGCCAAACACAAACTCATATCAATTTCAACCTAGTGCAAAAGTAACTGAAATGATGGTGTGAAACATTGCTGAAATATTGACACAGAACATGTAGGGTAACAGCTGCTCTGGGAGTCAGTTACATCCTGTAACTCACATTGCCAGGAGGCTTGTTTTATATAACATGAAATATTTAACTTTGCATTCATATTCAGATTTTTACCTTGTAGTTTTTATGTCTTTTGCTGTTGCAACCTATTTTAATCATGATGTGGAGATGCCGGCGTTGGACTGGGGTGGACAAAAATGAGACGTCGCACAACACCAGGTTATAGTCCAACAGATTTATTTAATTTTACAAGCTTTCGGAGCAGTTCGCTCCTTCGTCAGGTAAGTTTAGCAGTGAGAGAATCTCCCAGAATTCACAATTTAAACACAGACAAAATATATTCAAATCTTTCCCACATCAAAGAGCATAGCCAAGACAATGAGATGTGTCCCAGGGGGTCCAACGTGTCAAACCACCTGCTGGCTGCATATCCTGTCAATCTGTGTAGGTTCTTGTGTTAGCCTTTTTTAAAAAAAAAACACCTGGGAAGACCGGCCATGATGTCAAGTCACGTTCTGTATCGTGACATGAACCCGATATCGCGATTGAGGCCCTCCTCATGAGTGCGGAACTTGGCTATCAGTTTCTGCTCTATGATTTTGCGCTGTCGTGTATTTCGAAGGCCACCTTGGAGAACGCTTACCCGCATATCCGAGGCTGAATGCCCCTGGCTGCTGAAGTGTTCCCCGACTGGGAGGCAACCCTCCTGCCTGGCGATTGTTGCGCGGTGTCCGTTCATACGTTGTCTCAGTGTCTGCATGGTCTCGCCGATGTACCATGCTCTGGAGCATCCTTTACTGCAACGTATCAGGTAGACAACGTTGGCCGAGTCACATGAGTATGTACCGTGTACCTGGTGGGTAGTGTCCTCACGTGTGATGATGGTATCTGTGTCCATGATTTGGCATGTCTTGCAGAGGTTGCCGTGGCAGGGTTGTGTGGTGTCTTGGTTGCTGTTCGCCTGAAAGATGGGTAATCTGCTGCGAACGATGGTACTTTTGAGGTTAGGCGGCTGCTTGAAGGCGAGTAGTGGAGGCGTGGGGATGGCCTTAGCAAGGTGTTCGTCGTCATCGATGACATGTTGAAGGCTGCGAAGAACATGGCGTAGTTTTTCCGCTCCGGGGAAGTACTGGACGACGTAGGGTACTCTGTTGGTTGTGTCCCATGTTCGTCTTCTGAGGAGGTCTATGCGGTTTTTCGCTGTGGCCCGTCGGAACTGTCGATCGACGAGTCGAGCGTCATATCCCGTTCTTACGAGGGCGTCTTTCAGTGTCCGTAGGTGTCCATCGCGTTCCTCCTCATCTGAGCAGATCCTGTGTATTCGCAGGGCTTGTCCATAGGGGATGGCTTCTTTAACGTGGTTAGGGTGGAAGCTGGAGAAGTGGAGCATCGTGAGGTTGTCCGTGGGCTTGCGGTAGAGTGAAGTGCTGAGGCGTCCGTCTTTGATGGAGATTCGTGTGTCCAAGAATGAAACCGATTCTGAGGACACATCTCATTGTCTTGGCTATGCTCTTTGATGTGGGAAAGATTTGAATATATTTTGTCTGTGTTTAAATTGTGAATTCTGGGAGATTCTCTCACTGCTAAACTTACCTGACGAAGGAGCGAACTGCTCCGAAAGCTTGTAAAATTAAATAAATCTGTTGGACTATAACCTGGTGTTGTGCGACTTCTCATTTTTGTCCACCCCAGTCCAACGCCGGCATCTCCACATCATGACCTCTATTGACACCGCAAACTGCCGGCTCAAAGTGGAGAGAATCGCCAAGAAGATCGCGCATATTGACACAGACATCAAGTACCTGCAGAGATGCAAGAAAGCAGACAAGATTCCGAAAGGACTACAGATCACGAACCCACTCAAGTCGACATACAACACAGACTACGCTGAGAGACTTTGCCGTCGTACCTCTCGCACACTCCTCAACCATCTCGTACACCAGCTCTACAGCAGACGTCGCAACCTCGAAACCAAGATAGAGTCCATGCTCTCAGCCTGTGCTCAGGACACAGCAGACCAGCTACGAGACACCGCCAAACAGACGAGGCAACGGAACTACGCTGCCTACATGCGCATCAAGAACAGGAAGCTTGAGAAACTCGGCGTAACCACCAGCTACAACCAAGCCTCCCCCGGTACCACGGTTGCAACCACAGGGAAGTCCATCGTCAACCTGTCGGACCACACCCTTCAACCAGACGAAATCGAAGTTCTCGCCCTAGGGCTCAAGTTCTGCTCCACCACCAAAATGGACCCCATCGGTCTCGCGGCGGACACAGAGGAATTCATCAGGAGAATGAGGATCCGGGAATACTACCACAAATCCCAAGATGTCAGCAACATTCCTAATGAGACAATCAATGATCCGGAACAGCAGGCAGTGCTACAACCGAGGAAGAAAGAGTCAAATTGGAACCCTCCGGAGGGTCGCAACCCTAAGCTTGACATGTATGCTCAAGCTGTCAGGAAATGCATCAACGCCAGATTCATCAGCCGTACTCACAAGACAGTCCAGAATGTCACCCGAGCACAACGCAACGCCATCCACGCACTCAAGACCAACCGCAACATCGTCATCAAACCAGCGGACAAAGGAGGAGCCATCGTCATACAGAACAGAATGGACTATTGCAAAGAAGCATACCGACAACTGGACAACCAGGAACACTACAGACAGCTACCCGCAGATCCGACCAAAGAACACACCCGCCAACTCAATAGACTGATCAAGACCTTCGATCCAGACCTTCAAAACATCCTACGCGCTCTCATCCCACGTACTCCCCGCGTAGGAGACTTTTACTGCCTCCCAAAGAGACACAAAGCCAACACACCCGGACGTCCTATCGTATCAGGCAACGGAACCCTGTGTGAGAACCTCTCTGGGTACGTCGAGGGCATCCTGAAACCCATCGTACAGGGAACCCCCAGCTTCTGTCACGACACTACAGACTTCTTGCAGAAACTCAGCACCCATGGACCAGTTGAACCAGGAACACTCCTCGTCACAATGGACGTATCGGCACTCTACACCAATATCCCCCACAATGACGGCATCGCTGCGACAGCCTCAGTACTCAACACCAACAACAGCCAATCTCCGGATGCCATCCTACAACTCATCCGCTTCATCCTTGACCACAATGTCTTCACCTTCGACAACCATTTTTTTACCCAAACACACGGAACAGCCATGGGGACCAAATTCGCACCCCAATATGCCAACATCTTCATGCACAAGTTCGAGCAAGACTTCTTCGCTGCACAGGACCTCCAACCAACGCTGTACACCAGATACATCGACGACATCTTCTTCCTTTGGACCCATGGCGAAGGATCACTGAAACGACTACACGATAGCATCAACAGGTTCCATCCCACCATCAAACTCACCACGGACTACTCCTCAGAATCGGTTTCATTCTTGGACACACGAATCTCCATCAAAGACGGACGCCTCAGCACTTCACTCTACCGCAAGCCCACGGACAACCTCACGATGCTCCACTTCTCCAGCTTCCACCCTAACCACGTTAAAGAAGCCATCCCCTATGGACAAGCCCTGCGAATACACAGGATCTGCTCAGACGAGGAGGAACGCGATGGACACCTACGGACACTGAAAGACGCCCTCGTAAGAACGGGATATGACACTCGACTCGTCGATCGACAGTTCCGACGGGCCACAGCGAAAAACCGCATAGACCTCCTCAGAAGACGAACACGGGACACAACCAACAGAGTACCCTACGTCGTCCAGTACTTCCCCGGAGCGGAAAAACTACGCCATGTTCTTCGCAGCCTTCAACATGTCATCGATGACGACGAACACCTTGCTAAGGCCATCCCCACGCCTCCACTACTCGCCTTCAAGCAGCCGCCTAACCTCAAAAGTACCATCGTTCGCAGCAGATTACCCATCTTTCAGGCGAACAGCAACCAAGACACCACACAACCCTGCCACGGCAACCTCTGCAAGACATGCCAAATCATGGACACAGATACCATCATCACACGTGAGGACACTACCCACCAGGTACACGGTACATACTCATGTGACTCGGCCAACGTTGTCTACCTGATACGTTGCAGTAAAGGATGCTCCAGAGCATGGTACATCGGCGAGACCATGCAGACACTGAGACAACGTATGAACGGACACCGCGCAACAATCGCCAGGCAGGAGGGTTGCCTCCCAGTCGGGGAACACTTCAGCAGCCAGGGGCATTCAGCCTCGGATATGCGGGTAAGCGTTCTCCAAGGCGGCCTTCGAAATACACGACAGCGCAAAATCATAGAGCAGAAACTGATAGCCAAGTTCCGCACTCATGAGGAGGGCCTCAATCGTGATATCGGGTTCATGTCACGATACAGAACGTGACTTGACATCATGGCCGGTCTTCCCAGGTGTTTTTTTTTAAAAAAGGCTAACACAAGAACCTACACAGATTGACAGGATATGCAGCCAGCAGGTGGTTTGACACGTTGGACCCCCTGGGACACATCTCATTGTCTTGGCTATGCTCTTTGATGTGGGAAAGATTTGAATATATTTTGTCTGTGTTTAAATTGTGAATTCTGGGAGATTCTCTCACTGCTAAACTTACCTGACGAAGGAGCGAACTGCTCCGAAAGCTTGTAAAATTAAATAAATCTGTTGGACTATAACCTGGTGTTGTGCGACTTCTTATTTTAATCATAGGAAAGAATACTGCAGTCACTACCTGTTGTGACATCATAAGTGTATTGAGGAAGATTTCCAATGGTCACTATTGCTAACAAGTTCATAGACATGTTCTTCTGATGTAGTTGCAATGTCACTACGAGTGGCAAACAGAGCAGTTCTTGTCTCCTGCATAGTAACTCCCAGTGAGATTGCAATTAAGGTTCTTATCTTCAGTACCAAGTTTTACTGGTTAGAATAAGCCAAGAATTCTGATATGGGTGACTAATGTCTCAGTTATACTGAATGTCTGGCATTGGCACTGGAAATCCTTTTGCACCACAGCAATGCTAACTATACAGTATACTACTACTAAATTCCTGTCCGTCGGCTCAGCAGCGATGATGGAGTCATAAACTATACAGTATAACATTAATGATTTTGGCATCAGTAGTGAGATTAACTGGGAGAGATGTTCTTGTATTGCTACCACTATAAATTGACCGCAGTATATTTATAGCTGGTGTGCAGACAACTCCTTAAAGTTTAAGCTTAAAGTTTAAAAATAATTCAGGTGGCTTGTTGCATAGCCTTTCAATTAGAAATGATAGAAAAACAAACCTGTCAGTCTATCCACAAAACCTGTGACCATGTCTGTGTATTGTTAGTAGGGTGGACTCAACGGCAAGTGATGTGGCCAAGGATTTCCTTGAATCTAGTTCAAAAGCTATATTCAAACTGAAGCTGGTGCCTTCTATCAGCTCATTCACTGAACATAGCAAAAACAATGGGGGCTAAATTGTATATCCCTCGAAAACGGACAAGGGGTTTTTGATGCGCGACTAAACTGTGCCCGTTGATTGCAGCTTTGTGCTGCCTGCTCATTTGAATGATCTCTGCGTCCAGCCAGCACTAACCATGCTGTTCATTGGCTGGACGCACCAGCAGGGGCCCAATATCATGAGTGGCTAGCAGCATTTAAAGCTAGCCTGCACTGCTTAAAGCTACCCTGCACCTCTTAAAGAGGAGGTGTATTGTGGATGGAGCAGATGCTGGGAGTTGTGGTTGAAGTGAATCTGACCTGGAAAAGAGTGAAAAATGGCACAACAGGGGCGAGAGCGGGCTCCAAGGTTTTCAGACGCAGCACTGGAGGTCTTGGTGGAGGAGATGGAGAGGAGGAGAGATGTGCTTTATCTACAGGGGTCATGGGGGTCCTCCAGACTAACTCTCAGAAAGCAGTGGAACCAGATAGCCATGGCGGTCAATGCCAGGAGTCAAGTCCCAAGGACCTGTATGCAGTGCCAAAAAAAGTTCAATGACCTCACACAAGTGGTCAAGGTTAGGGTTAGGGTTAACCCAAAGTTATTGCATCTTCAAATGCCACTTCTTACCAGTAGCCTCAGCCACTGCTCAAATCGCCACACCCCCATCACTCACCTATCAACAATCTCTATTAATCAGGACTCATACCTAACATTCACATGCTTCACCTCACCCTCACACTTAGCACTGCTGCAAGCCTCACACCCATATCTCACAGGTTGCACACACTACCAGCTATTCAACCATGACAGCCACATCAGCCAAACAGATTGCACGACACTTGCAGGACAAGGTGGCGCACAGCCAGAGGCAGCAGGAGCTAACCGGAGGGGGACAGGAGCGTCTACATGTCCTGAACCCAAAGAGGAGATGTTGCTGGCCATGGCGTTAGCCATGGCCAGCGGCGGTGCTGAAACCATCAAAGATGACAGTATCCTCATATGTAATCCTCCTTCTCACATCCCACTTCCTCCTCATCCCATACTTTCTTCTGATTTCCAAGCTGCAGATGGCATAAGCATGCACCTCTTACTTCGTCCCACCCCCCACTCCACAATCTTACCCTTGTGCCTTTTTTACTTCAGATACCAAAGAGGTGCAACCTGGCCAGGCAGTGAAGGAACACCAAGAAGAGAGTGATGATGAAGGCACAGCACCGTTACCTGATTTCACACTCGCAGCCACCAACTTAGATACTGACACTGCGCGTATCTGCACGTGGTGAGACACCAGGCACAAGTGGGCTGCAGCCAGAGCAGAAGGCAAGGATAGCGCAGGTGCTAGCTGCAAGGCTGCACAAGTGTGAGAACTTCAATGGGGCAGCCTACAGAACAACACTGATGGGTATGCACAGCAAAATGCTTGGTGCTTGGAGTCCGGCAGCAACTTGGCATAAGGCTTTGTGCAGAGCTTGAAGCCCATCCTTTCCAGCATGGAAGTGGTGGCCAATTCCGTTTGCACACTTGTGGACCCAACCATGATGCAGCGTCTGATGGCCAATGTTGCAGCTTCCATTGCAGCACAAGCAGCACCCACCCAATGTCAGAGAACTGCAATGGAAGCTCAGACTGCTGTCAAGCAAGGTCAGCTTGCTGCCTTGCAAGCTAAGATTGCTGCCGCCATGGCTGTGGATTACAGAGTGCAAAGGGGCTTGCAGGGTGTCATAACAGTCCAGCAATCAATCCTCCAACAGATTACTGGGATTGCTGAGGCACCACCCCGGGGAAGTGGCAGTGGCTCCACAGAGCACGAACCTGCTGTCCTCTCTTAGGAAGACAGCATTCGTCCTCCCACCCCAGCCACTCCGTTAGTGCTCTTGCTGTTGTCTGTCAGCCAGCCAGCCCAGACTGATGCCGCCCATGCTGAGATGCTGCAGTTCAAAGCCCAGCCTTCTAGGCCGAGAGCTGCTCGAGGTCGTCCTCCAAGGCCATCTGCAGTCTCCCCCACTGAAAGTCAGCAGCCTTCCACCAGCCATGCTGCAGCCATTGGTGTAACACTGCATAGAAACACTAGGACATAGAAGACAGGCACTAAGGGAATGCACAAGGGTGATTAGTTGACTTTTGTATGCAATATGGCCAGATTTCATTTATAAATTTGGTTTGGAATGTTTATTTTGTAATGGCTTTTATTTTTGCATTGTGGCCAAGTGGACGCTGTGATGGTCAGTGACAGAGGGAAGGTGTGGGACTGTTGGTAAATGGGGAATTGCGGTTGCAGTTACTGGTATCGCACTCAACAATAACACCTCCCCAAACCCGCGACCTCTTCCACCTAGAAGGACAAGGGCAGCAGGCGCATGGGAACACCACCACCTCCAAGTTCCCCTCCGAGTCACACACCATCCTGACTTGGAAATATATCACTGATCCTTCATCGTCGCTGGGTCAAAATCCTGGAACTCCCTCCCTAACAGCACTGTGGGAGTACCTTCACCACATAGACTGCAGCGGTTCAAGAAGGCGACTCACCACCATCTTCTCAAGGGCAATTAGGGATGGGCAATAAATGCTGACCTTGCCAGCGACGCCCACATCCCAGGAATGAATTTTTTAAAAACAACAACTTACATTTATAAAGCGCCTTTAACGTAGTAAAATGTCCCAAGGCATTCCACAGGAACGCTATCAAAACAAAATTTGACACCGAGCCGTTTAAGAAGATATTAGGGCAGATGAGGGTCAAAGAGGTAGGTTTTAAGGAGTGTCTTAAAGGAGGAAAGAAGTTGGAGAGCCGAAGGGGTTTAGGGGGGGAATGCCAGAAATTAAGACCTAGGCAGCTGAAGGCATGGCCGCCAATGGTGGAGTGATTAAAATTGAGGATGTTCAAGAGGCCAGAATTGGCGGAGCGCAGAGATCTCAGGGGATTGTAGGGCTGTAGGAGATTACAGAGATAGGGAGGGGTGAGGCCATGGAGGGATTGAAAACAAGGATGAGAATTTTAAAATCGAGGCGTTGCTTAAACGGGAGCCATTATAGGTCAGTGAGCATAGGGGAGTTGGTTGAGAGGAACATGGTATGAGTTAGGACATGGGCAGCAGAGTTTTGGTTGACCTCAAGTTTATGGAGGGTAGAAGTTGAGAGGCCCGTCAGGAGTGCGTTGGAATTGTCAAATCTAGAGGTAACAAAGGGTTTCAGCAGCAAATAAGCTAAGGCAAGGGCAGAGACGGATGATGTTACGGAGGTGGAAATGGATGGTCTTAGTGATGGCGTGGATATGAGGTAGGATGCACATCTCGTGATCAAATATAACAACGTTGCAAACAGACTAGGTCAGCCTCAGACAGTTGCCAGGGAAAGGGAACGGAGTTTGTGGCGTGGACCAAAGACAATGGCTTCAGTCTTCCCTACATTTAATTGGAGGAAATTTCTACTCATCCAGTGCTGGATGTTGGACCAGCATTCTGACAATTTAGAGTGTAGGAATTATTTATGACTTTCACACCTCCTACATTAGGTGTTAGAGTAGGTTTCGTAGACCTGAATCCACTTTAACAGAAACACACAGACACACTATCTCCCAGAAATCTTTTATTTAACCACCAACACACAGATTAAATAAGAACCCAACTTAACCTGTCCTGGTGTCTTCAAACGCCTGGTGGTCAAACCAACGATCCCTTGAACTCTGTTGAAATCTTTAGACGTCTTCTCTTCGTTAGACCAGGATACGTTTATCCTGGCCGACTGCGGTAAAAAACTAGGTATTACTGTATGTCAGTTCTTATATTTTTTTGTGCTCAGATTCTTCGTGTAGTGTTCATGTGTACACCTCGATGATTGGCTCATTCAAGCATGGCTTTTCCCCTTGCTGTTCATGGTTGGTTCAAAGTTTAGTGGGGTTACTTTATCATGCGTATCACTTGTTGCAGTTTAATGAGGGTCTTAGCTCAAGACAGTGCTGGTTGTTCCACTAGTTCCATAGCAACCCCAGATTTGTCCTTGGCTACAACTGCTTTTTTTGTATGAGTAATGTCTGTTAAAAATGTTCCTCCATAAATCTTTGTTCTCAACTTGCATTTTAAAGTGGCATAGCCATCATTAAAAGTTCTCTTTTGTATTAAAGTTCTTCTTGTTGTCAGGGATATTTGAAATAGATTTTCCTTCAAGAGACAGTGGAGGGGTCGTGAAAGGTGGAGGAGAGGTAGAGCTGAGTATCATCAGCGTACATGTGAAAGCTCACACTGTGTTGTCGGATGA
This sequence comes from Squalus acanthias, assembly GCA_030390025.1. NCBI lineage: Eukaryota > Metazoa > Chordata > Chondrichthyes > Squaliformes > Squalidae > Squalus > Squalus acanthias. Next base: position 85,147,246 of record CM059432.1, read on the forward strand.
TGTCACCAAGGGGCAGTATGTAGATCAGAAATAGGAGAGGGCCAAGGATAGATCCTTGGGGGACAAAAGAGGTAACAGTGCTGGAGCGGGAAGAGAAGCCATTGCAGGTGATTCTATGGCTACGGCTGGAAAGATAGGAACAGACGAACATACGAATTAAGAGCAGGAGTAGGCCACTCGGCCTCTCGAGCCTTCGCTCCGCCATTCAGTAAGATCATGGCTGATCTGATATCTGAGGAATGGAACCAGGTGAGTGCAGTCCCATCCAGCTGGATGATGGTGGAGAGGCGTTGGAGCAGATATGTGTGGTCAACAGTGTCAAAGGCTACAGACAGGTCGAGAAGGACGAGGAGGGATAGTTTACCTTTGTCACAGTTAATTAGGATATCATTTGTGTCCTTGGTAAGAGCCATTTTGGTACTATGGCAGGGGCGGAAACTTGACTGGAGGGATTTAAACAAGGTGCTCCGGGAAATATTGTCACGGATTTGGGGGGCGTCAACACATTCAAGGACTTTGGTGAGGAAAGGGAGGTTGGAGATAAGGCGATAAGGACGGAGGGGTCAAGGGTTGTTTGTTTGAGGAGAGGGGTGATGATGGCAGATGTAAAGGAGAGGGAGACAGTACCTGAGGAGAGAGAACCATTAACAATATCAGCTAACAAGGAAGCCAGGAAGGGAAGTTGGGTTGTCAGCAGTTTAGACGCAATCGGGTCGAGAGAGCAGGAGGTTGGTCTCATCAACAAGATGAACTTTGAGAGGGCACGAGGGGAGATAGGAGAGAAACTAGAGAAATATGCAAATTCAGGGTTAGGCAGGGGGAAACTGAGAGGAAGCTAAGTCTGGTGGGCTAGGGGAAGGGAGGGAAGTAGCAGAGGCAGCTGAATGGATGTTCTCGATCTTTGTAACAAAAAAGTCCTCGGATTTATTGTTGGAGGTGAGGGAGGAGGAGGCAGTGAAGGGTGGTTTGAGAAAGAAAAGAAAGACTTGAATTTATATAGCGCCTTTCACGACCACCGGACGTCTCAGCGCTTTACAGCCAATGAAGTACTTTTGGAGTGTAGTCACTGTTGTAATGTGGGAAACGCGGCAGCCAGTTTGCACACAGCAAGCTCCCACAAACAGCAATGTGATAATGACCATTTAATCTGTTTTTGTTATGTTGGTTTAGGGATAAATATTGGCCAGGATACCGGGGATAACTCCCTTGCTCTTCTTCGAAATATTGCCATAGGATCTTTTACGTCCACCTGAGAGAGCAGACGGGGCCTCGGTTTAATGTCTCATCCGAAAGACGGCACCTCTGACAGTGCAGCACTCCCTCAGCATTGCACTGGAGTGTCAGCCTAGCTTTATGTGCTCAGGTCCCTGGAGTGGGACTATGAACCCACAACCTTCTGACTTAGAAGCGAGTGTGCTACTAACTGAGCCACAGCTGACACAGGAAACGAGAAGACGGTTTGTGATGAAGAGAAGCCGAATGTTGTCGTTGCCTCCGGCGAGTTGGCACTCCTGCCCCCCTAAGGATATAAGACATCCCTCCTCCATTCCACCTCTTCATCAAAGACCTCTAGTGCAGTGTTCAAAAACCTTGGTGCCCACTCTCTCCCATGGTTAGCCATTGTTGATTGTTGCACAATACACTATTCCCAATAATCTCAGCATCTCTAGCAGCCACAATGCACCTCTCCTTTAAGAGGTGCAGGCTAGCTTTAAAAGAAGTGCAGGCTAGCTTTAAGTAGTGCTGGGCACTCAAGATATTGGGCCCCCTGCTGATGTGTGCAGCCAATGAACAGCACTGGGAGCACTGGCTGCTCACAGAAATCATGGTAATGTGCAGGCATCATGAAGTGTTGCTTGAGCACTCCGATGGTCTGCTCAATGATGTTCCTGGTGGCAGCATGTCTCTCATTGTATGAGTGTTGGGCACGTGTGCTGGGGTTGCGGAGGGGAGTCATGAGCCAGGTGGAGAGCGGATAGCCCTTGTCTCCCAGCAGCCATCCGCTAGCTTGATGTGGTGGCTGGAACAGAGCTGGCACACCGGTCTGGCGCAGGATGAAGGCATCGTGGCTGCTGCCAGGATAGCAGGTATTGATGGTGAGGATACGCTGTGTGTGGTCATACACCAACTGCACATTAAGTGAGTGGTAGCCTTTGTGGTTACGGAATACCTCAGGATTGTTATGCGGTGCCTGCAAAGCGACATCGGTGCAGTCAATGGCGCGCTGCACCATGGGGAAGTCTGCAATCCTGGCAAAGCCACATGCACACTCGTGCTGCTTCTCTCTGGTCATGGGGAAGGAAACGTAGTCCCATCTCCTTCTGGGAACTGTGCTATGTTAGATATGTCTCCTATTGCACACTGGAAGGATCTTCTGGCGTAGAAATTGAGCACGACGGTGACCTTGACTGCCACTGAGAGAGACGTGGTGCTCCTGATGTGAGGCTCGAGGTCTGGCTGCAGGAGGTGGCGGAGCTCTGTGACCACGTCTTTGGTGAAGCGAAGCCTTCAAAGACACTGCTCCTCAGTGAGATTGATGTAGGAGAAATGCTGCCGGAATACCCTGGGAGGGTAAGGCCTCCTGTTGAGAGCCCTGTTGGCCCTCCTGCCTCTGGACACATTTTGCAATCTTTCTCTCTGCCTCCGCTGCCTACGATAGTGATGCTAGAGGGCGAGGTCCAGTGCCAGTACAGCCCCCATTAAATTATGGAAATGTTGCACTATCAAATGTAACCCAAATGAAAGTGATAAATTTTTCTCAGCCAGAATACTCCTTCAAGTTGAAAACGCTCAAATTGCTGAAAACGCCTGATTGCCTATGTCAAACTGACAAGGCAGCAATCTTTGCCAACTAAAAAAAAACGGAAGTTGACACCTTTATATAGCACTCCTCCAGCGCTCATCCGACTGCCTTCTGCCTCCTCTACCTGTCGTTGCTAATGGCAGATGCTCAAGCAGGAGGCGAGAGTGAATTTCAGAGCTGGGGCGCTGCCGGGGCACTGCGCACCCGGATGATGTCATGATCTCTGGGCGCAGGAGATCGTGGCACTAATGGTTACCGCTCCCACAAACCTCCACCTCAATTTTGCGGGCGTCAGTACTATCGCCGCGCCCAGTCGCAAAGCCGGTAGCACCCTGTTAGCACCCCCCAGAGTCGCTAATGGGGGGCGCTAAGGTGCCCAATTTCTCCCCCCAAGTCTGAAGTATGAGGAAAGTCATGATAATACCTTCAGCTATTTTATTAACTCAGACTGAAGACATTGAAGGATTATTATGGCCTTGCCGCTAGCTCAGAGACTGGAAAGTCTCTTTCTTTCCTTCCCCTTGCCCCCCAGGTCATATGGCACGTGTGCACTCTCTCCACTGACGGCGCTTATTTCAAACGCGCGAGCGGCTTCCAACCGACACAAGGCGGCTCCGCACAGGGGCAAAGAAAAGAGTTGAAAGGAAGGCTCACACTACCTCGGCCCACACAACGCCAGACTAACTCGCGGATTTCCCCACGCCCAACCCAGGTTTTAATCCCCCGGAAGAGAAGTTATAACTTCCACTATTTTATTTAATAGTTAAAAGCGGCGAGTGGTTTATGATCGTGCAAGCAATAGGGCTAATTCAAAAAAAACTTACTGAGATAAATACTGCTGTAACAGTCAGTGACATGCAAAGGGACTTGTCTAAATCTTCAAATGGTGTCCAACAGTAAGAAACTGAATTGACACCGCAAGCACAGTCTTTGTATCGCTGAAACTATTCCACTTGCCTCATATTCAAGGGAGACTACTGATATTTATGCCATAAACATCAGTAGTCTCCCCTGTATGTTGACCGAACAAACCAACTGGCGGACCCCCTGATATATTCTCGGGGACCCGTTGAGAACCTCTGTTTTAACCTATCCCATTCTGTGATTAGGATATCTATAGGTTCTCTTCACCTCCCCCTCCCATCCCCTTTCTTTCCCTTGGAGAAATAAAAAGGTTAGCATTTCAGGTCTAATGACCCTTTTTTACAATACCAGCAGATGTTACAGATGAACAGCTTATAAGAAGAAACAGAGCAAGGGGAAACAGGGAAGAGAAATAATATAACCACATACACAAGAAAAAAAGAATGATCTGTAAAGTTATTAGGTGGATAACAAATGATTAAATGATAGAATTTAATAGCTTAAGACAAAAGGAGACATGAGTGATGCTGCCTAACCTGCTGTATTTCTAGTGTTTTGTTTTTATTTCAGATTTTCAGTCTCTGTAGTACTTTTTCTAACCTTACTAAAATGTCTGACTTTCAATAACAACAACTTGAATTTATATAGCGCCTTGAAGGTAGAAAAATGTCCCAAGGAGCTTCACAGAAGCCTTATCGGGCAAACTCTAACACCGAGCCACGTAAGGAGATACTAAGACAGGTGAGCAAAGCTTGGTCAAAGAGATAGGTTTTAAGTTGCACCTTAAAGGAAGAGAGAGGTAGAGCTGCAGATAGGTTTAGGGAGGGAATCCCAGTGCTTGGGGCCTAGACAGTTGAAGACACGGCTGGCATTGATGGGTCAAAGGAAATTGGGGCTGCACAAGATGCCAGAATTGGAGGAATGCAGAGTTCTTGGAGTGTTGTAGGGCTGGAGGAGGTTCCAGAGATAGGGAGGGTTGTAGGGCTGGAGGAGGTTATAGAGATAGGGAGGGTTGTAGGGCTGGAGGAGGTTCCAGAGATAGGGAGTGTTGTAGGGCTGGAGGAGGTTCCAGAGATAGGGAGTGTTGTAGGGCTGGAGGAGGTTCCAGAGATAGGGAGTGTTGTAGGGCTGGAGGAGGTTCCAGAGATAGGGAGTGTTGTAGGGCTGGAGGAGGTTCCAGAGATAGGGAGTGTTGTAGGGCTGGAGGAGGTTCCAGAGATAGGGAGTGTTGTAGGGCTGGAGGAGGTTCCAGAGATAGGGAGGGTTGTAGGGCTGGAGGAGGTTCCAGAGATAGGGAGGGTTGTAGGGCTGGAGGAGGTTCAGAGATAGGGAGGGGCGAGGCCATGGAGGAGGTTCCAGAGATAGGGAGGGGCGAGGCCATGGAGGAGGTTCCAGAGATAGGGAGGGGCGAGGCCATGGAGGAGGTTCCAGAGATAGGGAGGGGCGAGGCCATGGAGGAGGTTCCAGAGATAGGGAGGGGCGAGGCCATGGAGGAGGTTCCAGAGATAGGGAGGGGCGAGGCCATGGAGGAGGTTCCAGAGATAGGGAGGGGCGAGGCCATGAAGGAGGTTCCAGAGATAGGGAGGGTGGTAAGGGCTGGAGGAGGTTCCAGAGATAGGGAGGGGCGAGGCCATGGAGTAGGTTCCAGAGATGGGGAGGGAGGGGCGAGGCCATGGAGGAGGTTCCAGAGATGGGGAGGGGCGAGGCCATGGAGGGCTTTGAACACAAGAATGAGGATTTTAAATTTGAGGCACTGCTGGACTGGGAGCCAATGTAGGTCAACGAGCACAAGGCTGATGGGTGAACGGGGCTTGGTGCAAGTTAGGAGAGTTTTGGATGAGCTCAAGTTCATGGAGGGAGATCGAAGGCCGATCAGGAGAGCATTGGAATAGTCAATTCAGGAGGTAACAAAGGCATGGATGAGGACTTCAGCAGCAGATGGGCTGAGGCAGGAGCAAAGACACATGATATTGTGGAGATGGAAGTAGGCAGTCTTGGCGATGCAGAGGATATGGGGTCCGAACCAATCGAATAAAGGGCTGCCATTGAAGAGGAGATGGCTCAGGTACAGTCAAGGTACATTCCCACAAGGGGGAAAGGTAGGGCAACCAAAGTCAGAGCTCCTTGGATGATGAAAGAGATAGAGAGTAAGATGAAGCAGAAAAAGGGGGCGTATAACAGATGTCAGGTTGAGAATACAAGTGAGAACCAGGCTGAATATAGAAAGTTCAGAGGGGAAGTGAAAAAAGAAATGAGGGGCTAAGAGAGAGTATGAGAATAGATTGGCAGGTAACATAAAAGGGAATCCAAAAGTCTTCTATCAGCATATAAATAGTAAACAGGTAGTAAGAGGAAGGGTGGGGCCGATTAGGGACCAAAAAGGAAACCTATGCATGGAGGCAGAGGGCATGGCTGAAGTACTAAATAAGTACTTTGCATCTGTCTTCACCAAGGAAGAAGATGCTGCCAAAGTCATAGTGAAAGATGAAGTAGTTGAGATACTGGATGGGATAAAAATTGATAAAGAGGAGGTACTAGAAAGGCTGGCTGTATTTAAAGTAGATAAGTCACCAGGACTAGATGGGATGAAACATAGAAACATAGAAGATAGGAGCAGGAGTAGGCCATTCGGCCCCTCGAGCCTGCTCTGCCATTTAATGAGATCATGCCTGATCATCCAAATTCAGTCCCCTGTCCCTGCCTTCTCCCCATATCCCTTGATCCCTTTAGCCTTAAGAAATATATCTAACTCCTTCTTGAATATATTTAATGAATTGGTCTCAACTGCCTTCTGTGGTAGAGAATTCCACAGGTTCACCACTCTCTGGGTGAAGAAATTCCTCCTCATCTCAGTCCTAAATGGCTTACCCCTTATCCTTAGACTGTGACCCCTGGTTCTGGACTCACCCGCCATCGGGAACATCCTTCCTGCATCTAGTCTGTCTAGTCCTGTTATATTTTATAAGTTTCAATGAGATCCCCTCTCATTCTTCTAAACTCGAGTGAATTCAAGCCCAATCGTCCCAATCTCTCTTCATACGTCATTCCTGCCATCCCAGGTATCAGTCTGGTGAATTTTCGCTGCACTCCCTCCATGGCAAGAACATCTTTCTTCAGATAAGGCGACCAAAACTGCACACAATACTCAAGGTGTGGTCTCACCAAGGCCCTGTACAACTGCAGCAAGACATCCTTGCTCCTGTACTCGAATCCTCTCGCTATGAAGGCCAACATACCATTTGCCTTCTTAACCGCCTGCTGCACCTGCATGCTTACCTTCAACGACTGGTGCACAAGGACTCCCAGGTCTCGTTGCACTTCCCCTTTTCCCAATCTATTGCCATTCAGATAATAATCTGTCTTCCTGTTTTTGCCACCAAAGTGGATAACCTCGCATTTATCCACATTATACTGCATCTGCCATGCATCTGCCCAATCACCCAACTTGTCCAAATCATACTGGAGTTTCTCTGCATCCTCCTCACAACACACATGCCCACCCAACTTTGTGTCGTCTGCAAACTTGGAGATATTACATCTAGTTCCCTTGTCTAGATCATTAATATATATTGTGAATAACTGGGGTCCTAGCACCGATCCCTGCGGTACCCCACTAGTCACTGCCTGCCACTCGGAAAAAGACCCGTTTATTCCAACTCTTTGCTTCCTGTCTGCCAACCAGTTCTCTATCCAAGTCAGTACCTTGCCCCCAATCCCATGTGCCTTAACTTTACACGCTAATCTCTTATGCGGGACCTTATCAAAACCTTCTGAAAGTCCAAATACACCACATCCACTGGTTCTCCCTTATCTATCCTATCAGTTACATCCTCAAAAAATTCTAGTAGATTAGTCAAGCATGATTTACATTTTGTAAATCCATGTTGACTTTGTCCGATCCTGTCACTGTTTTCCAAGTGCTCTGCTATTACATCTTTTACAATGGACTCTAGCAATTTCCCCACTACCAATGTCAGGCTTACCGGTCTATAATTCCCCGTTTTCTCTCTACCACATTTTTTAAATAGTGGGGTTACATTAGATACCCTCCAATCCATGGAAACTATTCCAGAGTCTATAGAATTTTGGAAGATGACCAGCAATGCATCTACTATTTCTAGGACCACTTCCTTAAGTACCCTAGGATGTAGATTATCAGGCCCTGGGGATTTATCGGCCTTCAATCCCGTCAATTTCGCTAACACCATTTCCCTACAAATACTGATTTCATTCAGTTCTTCCCTCTCATTAGACCCTGTGCTCCCCGACATCTCTGGGAGGTTATTTGTGTCCTCCTTTGTGAAGACAGAACCAAAGTATGTATTTAATTGGTCAGCCATTTCTTTGTTCCCCATTATAAATTCCCCTGATTCTGACTGCAAGGGACCTATGCTTGACTTCACCAATCTTTTTCTCTTCACATATCTATAGAAGCTTTTACAGTCAGTTTTTATGTTCCCTGCAAGCTTACTCTCATACTCTATTTTCCCCCTCTTAATTAATCCCTTTGTCCTCCTTTGCTGAATCCTATACTGCTCCCTATCCTCAGGTTTGCTGCTTTTTCTGGCCAATTTATATGTCCTCTCCTTGGATCTTATGCTATCCCTAATTTCCCTTGTTAGCCACGGTTGAGTCACCTTTTTTGTTTTATTTTTATGCCAAACAGGGATGAACAAATTCTGTAGTTCATCCATGCGATCTTTAAATGTTTGCCATTGCCTATCCACCGTCAACCTCTTAAGTAACTTTTCCCAATCCATCCTAGGTTGGATGCATCCTTGGATGCTGAAGGAAGTAAAGGTGAAAATTGCGAGGTACTGGCCATAATCTTCCAATCCTCCTTAGATATGAGGGTGGTGTCAGAGGACTGGGGAATTGCAAATGTTACACCCTTGTTCAAAAAAGGGAGTAAGGATAAACCCAGCAACTACAGGTCAGTCAGTTTAACCTCAGTGGTGGGGAAGCTTTTAGAAATGATAATCTGGAACAAAATTCACAGTCACTCGGACTAGCATGGATTAATTAAGGAAAGCCAGCACGGATTTGTTAAAGGCAAATCGTGTTTAACTAATTTGACTGAGTATTTTGATGAGGTAACAGGGAGGGTTGATGAGGGCAGTACGGTGATGTGGTGTACATGGACTTCCAAAAGGCGTTTGATAAAGTGCTATATAATAGGCTTGCCAGAAAAGTTGAAGCCCATGAAATAAAAGGGACAATGGCAGCATGGATACGAAATTGGTTAAGTGACAGGCAACAGAGTTGTTTTTTGACTGGAGGAAGGTACACAGTGGTGTTCCCCAGGGGTCAGTACGAGGACCACTGCTTTTCTTGATATATATTAATGACTTGGACTTGGGTGTACAGGGCACAATTCCAAAATTTGCAGATGTCACAAAACTTGGAAGTATAGTGAACAGTGAGGAGGATAGTGATAGACTTCAATTGGAATCTAATTGAATTTTTTGATGAAGTAACAGGGAGGATTGATGAAGGGAATGTAATGGATGTTGTCTACATGCATTTTAGGAACGTGTTTGACAAAGTAGCACATAGAAGGCTGATTAACAACATTGAGGCTTACGGAATAGGTGGGTCAGTGGCAGCTTTGATAAGGAATTGGCTTAAGGACAGAAAACAGTGAGTTGTGGTAAATGGCTGTTTTTCAGACTGGAGGATGGTAGACAGTGGTGTTCCCCAAGGGTCAGTGCTGGGGCCACTGCTTTTTTTGATATATATAAATGACCTGGATATTGGAATACAGAGTAGAATTTCTAAATTTGCCGATGACACCAAACTTGGGGGTGTGGCAAACAGTGAGGATGATACCAATCGACTGCAACAGCACATAGAAAGGCTAGCAGAATGGGCAGACAAGTGGCAGATGGAATTTAATACAGAGAAGTGTGAGGTAATGCATTTTGGCAGAAGGAACAGAGAAAGGCAATATACACTTAATGGCACAGTTTTAAAGAGTGTGCAGGAACAGAGGGACCTGGGAGTTAATGTGCATAGGTCCCTGAAGGTAGCAGGACATATTGAGAGAGTGGTTAGCAAAGCATATGGGATCTTGGGTTTCATAAATAGAGGTATTGAGTACAAAAGTAGAGAAGTTATGCTGAACCTTTATAAAGCGCTGGTTAGGCCACAACTGGAGTATTGCGTCCATTTCTGGTCACCACACTTTAGGAAGGATGTGAAGGCCTTGAGAGGGTGCAGAGGAGATTTACCAGAATGGTTCTGGGGATGGGGATCTTAGCTACAAGGACAGGTTGGAGAAGCTGGATTTGATTTCATTGGAGCAAAGGAGGTTGAGGGGTGATTTGATAGAGGTGTACAAGATTATGACGGGTTTGGATAGGCTAGACGGGGAAAGGCTGTTCCCACTAGTTGATGGTACAAGGACTAGGGGACACAGATTTAAGGTTTTGGGCAAGAGATGTAGGGGTGGGGTGTGAGGAAAAACTTTTTTAGGCAGCGAGTGGTGAGGACCTGGAACTCGCTGCCAACGGAAGTGGTGGAAGCAGAAACACTCAATGTTTTCAAGGGGAGACTGGATAGGCACTTAAGGGAAATAAACTTGCAGGGCTACAGGGATAGGGCGGGAGAATGGGACTGACTGGATTGCTCTACAGAGCGCAGGCACAGACTCAATGGGCCGAATGGCCTCCTTCTGTGCCGTTATGACTCTATGGGGGAAAAATTCGGTTGGTTGCGCCTCCCGTTAGCGCCTTAAGAGGGCGCTAATGGGGCGCAAAGCAACTAGCGCCCGGGCGCGGCGATGTTTGCGCCGCTCGCAAAATTAACTAGACATTTTGCGATGGCACTAAACAGTACCTCCACGATCTCCTGCGCTGGCAGATCGTGACGGCAGTTGAGTGCGCAACGCCCCGGTAGCGCCCCTGAGCGGATATTGAGTGGCGCCCCCTGCCTTACCGCCTGCCGCTAGCAACGACAGGTTGAGGAGAGCGTTTTGCAGTCAGGAAGGGACTGGGGGAGCGCTATTTAAAGGCGACCGCTTCCTGCCTTTTTTTGTTGACGACATTTTTGAACCACGCATTCTGAGAGAGAGAGAGAGAGACTTCTGGAGAGATTCAACGCTGTGTGAAGGAGTTTTGGGTACTGAGCAGCACTTTGCAGGTTCATTTTGATTTGCCCTTCCTTGTATCGATTTAGAAGAGACTGTTGGGGCTGCACTCTGAGCTCTTTCCCTGGGCCTCTCCATTGTTATTTCCAGCAGATTTGATTTACAGGTCTCCCCAGGCCGAGATTCAAGGCTGCAATAAGCAGGATGTGGATGGAAAGCAAGATTAACCCTCCCCTTTAAGAACTGGCCGGCGCCATTGTGTCTGTGCTCCATTGCTGACTGACATCACATGAGCTTCGCCAGCGCTCTGAGTTAGCGCCTCGCTCCTCGGCCTTTGCGCCTTAAGACAGATGTGTAGCGCCTGATTTAGTGCTCCAATCACCTCCAGGGGCGATAAAAGTCAAGTTTGCAGTCGGAGGTGATAATTAGCGGCAGGCGCTAATCTTTGCGCCCGGCCGATAATTGCGCCCCAAACGGGGCGATACTGAATTTTTCCCCCTAATACTCTATGGGCTGGATTTTGTAATGGGGAGCTTTTGGAGGTGGGACTCCCTCTTGGCAGGTTTCAGTCCTGCCTCCATCAACTTCTGGCCAACCCACGCTTTTCCCTTGATTGACCTTGTTAAGCCCGCCCAGCGGGTTTAGCAGGCCAATTAAGGGAAAGCCGGTTACAGAGAACGTCAATGTATGACGTTTCATCTGTCAAAAATGTTTGACAGATGAATTGTCATCGTTTGACAGCTCTGTGAAGCTGTCAAACACTGACATTCTCTGTTGTTTGATGAGTTCTTGAATACAAGAACTCATCAAACCTCTTTCTTTTGCAGAAATTAGATGGTTGTTGCATTGGAGAATGCAACGGCCATCTGTCATCTCTGCCGCGGAGGTGCAAGACTCTCCGCATACCCAACTCTTGAAGCCTGCAGGAAGAAACAAAGGTAAGTAAACTTTTTCTATCACTTTCCATTTACCTAACATACTTACCTCTCCACACTTGCACCCATCACTTACCTTCACAGCGCACTTTTGCACCCCTCCAACCCCCGCAGACCCACTACTCGGGCGGGGTTCGGAGCCTTCGGGAAGCCCGCACTTGTGGGTAAAATGGGGATAATCCTCTTATCTGCCTGTTAACTACCTGTTAACATGCGGGTAAGTGGTACTAATCCCCTTCCCGCCTCCAAGGAGACGGGACCCGGCGCGGGTCGGCTACCCGCCTCCTGGCAAGATGGCACGGAGGCGGGTTGGGGGCGGGTTGGGCACCCGCCCCCAGATTCTGCCATTTTCCCGGCAGTCCCGCTTCCATACCCGCCTCCCCAGGGCTGGTAAGATCATGCCCTATGAATCTATGAGGACATAGATAGGCTGGTGGAATGGGCGGACACGTGGCAGATTAAATTTAACGCAGAAAAGTGTGAAGTGATACATTTGGTAGGAAGAACGTGGAGAGGCAATATAAACTAAAGGGTACAATTCTAAAGCAGCTGCATGAACAGAGAGACCTGGGGTATATGTGCACAAATCGTTGAAGGTGGTAGGGCAGGTTGAGAAAGCGGTTAAGAAAGCATACGGGATCCTGGGGTTCATAAATAGAGGCATAGAGTACAAAAGCAAGGAAGTTATGATGAACTTTTATAAAACACTGGTCTGACCTCAACTGAAGTATTGTGTCCAATTCTGGGCACTGCACTTTAGGAAGGATGTGAAGGCCTTAGAGAGGGTGCAGAAAAGATTTACAGGAATGGTTCCAGGGATGAGGGACTTCAGTTACGTGGATAGACTTGAGAAACTGGCATTGTTCTCTTTAGAGTAGAGAAGGTTGAGAGGAAATTTGATAGACGTGTTCAAAATCATGAGAGGTCTAGACAGAGTGGAGAGAAACGTTTCCCATTAGCGGAAGGGTCAAGAACGAGAGGACACAGATTTAAGGTGATTGGCAGAAGAATCAAAGGCGACATGAGAAAAAAAAACTTTGCGCAGCGAATGTTTAGGATCTGGAATGCAATGCCTGAAAGGGTGGTGGACGCAGACTCAATCACTGCTTTGAAAAGGGAATTGGTTAAGTAGCTGAAGGAAAAAAATTTGCAGGGCTACGGGAAAAGGGTGGGGGAGTGGGACTAGCTGAAGTGCTCTTGCAGAGAGCTGGCACAGGCTCAACGTGCCGAATGGCCTCCTTCTGTGCTGTAACCATTGATTCTATGAAGCTCAGCTCAGGGTCAAATATTATGCCAAGGTTGCGAACAGTCTGGTTCAGACTGAGACAGTGGCCAGAGAGGGGGATGGATTTGATGGCTCGGGAACAGAGTTTGTGCTGGGGCCGCTGACAATAGCTTTTTTCAACATTTAATTGGAAGAAATTTCTGCTCATCCAATACTGGATGTCGGACAAGCACTGACAAATCATAGGCAGTGTAGGGGTCGAGAGAATTGGTAGTGAGGTAGAGCTGGGTGTCGTCAGTGTACATGTGGAACCTGACCTTATGCTTTCGGATGACATCGTCGAGGGGCAGCATGTAGATGAGAATGAGAAACAGAAGGGGGCCAAGAATGAATCCTTGGGAGACTGCAGAGGTAACGATGTGAGAGTGGGAAGAGAAACCATTGCAGGAGATTTTCTCGCTACAACTGGATAGATAAGAATGGAACTAGGCAAGGCAGTCCCACTCAGCTGGATATTGAGGATGGTGTGGTCACCTGTGTCAAAGGCTGCAGACAGGTGGAGAAGGATGAGGAAGTATAGTGCACCATGATCACAGTCACATAGAATGTGACTTTAATAAGGGTCGTTTCAGTGATGTGGTGGGGCGGAAATGTGATTAGAGAGGTTCAAACATGGAGTTGTGGGAACGGTGGGCACGGATTTGGGAGCTGACAACACGTTCAGGGATCTTGGAGAGGAAAGGGAGATTGCGGATGGGGCGGTAGGTTGTAAGGAGAATAGGGCCAACGGTCGGTTTTTCGAGGAAGGTTATACTGACGGCAGATTTGAAGAGGAAATGGACAGTACCATAGGAGAGGGAACTGTTTACAAAATCAGCTAGTATGGGGGCCAGGAGGGAAATTGTGTAGTCAGAAATTTAGTGGGAATACGGTTGAGAGAGGAGAAGGTTGGTCTCATGGACAAGATCTTGGAGAGCGCGTGATGGGAGATAGGAGAGAAACTAGAGAAAGATATAGGTTCAGGGCTAGGTCAGAAGGGGACCTTGGGGAAGCTTGGCTTTGTGGGCAAGATGAAGGGAGGGATGCGGAAGAGGCAACTGAGCGGATGGTCTCAATCTTAGTGACAAAGAAGTCCATGAGCTGCTAGAACTTGTTGTTGGAAATGAGGGTGTAGTGGGTGGGTGTAGGGGTTTAAGAATACGTTTCATAGTGGAGAAGAGAAGTTATGGTGAAGGGTACATACCCGAAATGTCATAAACTGTCTTTTCTCTTTACAGAGGCAGAATGACCAACTTGGTTCTTCCAGCATTTTCTGGTTTTATTTCAGTCTTCCAGTGCAGTTTTTCCTTTTTATTTTAATGAAGCCCTATTTTTACAATAGCATCTAACCAGCACTTCTGTATTCTTAACCACAAGGTTACAGTTATAAAATCTTCCCTTTGCACTTATTTAAGAAGAGTCTTTGTAGCTTAGCTTCTAATGTGATTCTGCCAATAGTAGGGGAACTTGTTTCTAATTTTATTTGTATTTAGCACTAAAGGATCAAACATTTAAGCTGCTGCAGAATTTCCAAAGACTTGACTCTAGGGATCTTACAGTACTGATTAGTGCTGAAAACTGGTTTACTGCTTTGATTAATCCAAATGCTACGCATTATCCATGTGATCCCATATTAGACATCTGTGTAATCATAATGAGAGTTTTGAGGGTGTAATGTTTAGGGAAAGGTCAATGTTTTAACTATATATAAGAACATAAGAATTAGGAGCAGGAGTAGGCCATATGGCCCTTCGAGCCTGCTCCGCCATTCAATAAGATCATGGCTGATCTTCGGCCTCAACTCCACTTTACCGTCCGATCCCCACATCCCTTGATTCCCCTAGAGTCCAAAAATCTATCTATCTCAGCTGTGAATATACTCAATGAATCCGCATCCTCAGCCCTTTGAAGTAGAGAATTCCAAAGATTCACAACCATCTGAGTGAAGAAATTCCTCCTCATCTCAGTCTTAAATGGCTGACACCTTATCCTGAGACTATGCCCCCTAGTTCTAGACTCTCCAGCCAGGGGAAGCAACCTTTCAGCATCTCCCCTGGCAAACCCCCTCAGAATCTTATATGTTTCAATGAGATCACCTCTCATTCTTCTAAACTCCGGACAGTATAGGCCCAATCTACTCAATCTCTCCTCAAAGGGCAACCCTCTCATCCCATGGATCAATCTAGTGAACCTTTGTTGCACTCCCTCTAAGGCATGTATGTACTTTCGCAGATAAGGAGACCAAAACTGTGCACCGTACTCTAGGTGTGGTCTCACCAAAGCCCTGTACAATTGTAGTAAGACTTCCTTACTCTTGTACTCCAACCTCCTTGCAATAAAGGCCATTTGCCTTCCTACTTGCTTGCTGTACCTGCATGCTAAATGTTTATGTTTCCTGTGTGAGGACACCTAAATCTCTCTGAACACCAACATTTAATAGTTTTTCACCATTTAAAAAATATTCTGTTTTTTTATTCTTCCTACCAAAGTGACTAGCCTCACATTTCCTCACATTATACTCCATCTGCGGCACCCCACTAGTTACAGCCTGCCAACTGGAATATGACCTGTTTATCCCTACTCTCTGTTTTCTGTCTGTTAACCAATCCTCTATCCATGCTAATATATTACCCCCAACCCGATTTTGCATAGCAACCTTTTATGTGGCACCTTACCGAATGCCTTTTGGAAATCCAAATATACTACATCCACTGGTTCCTCTTTATCTACCCTGCTAGTTACATCCTCAAAAATCTTTAATAACACGATTTTAAACACGACATCCCCTTCAGAAAACCATGCTGACTGTGCCTAATCATATTATGATTTTCTAAGTGCCCTGTTACCATTTCTTGAATAACGAATTCCAGCATTTTCCCGACGACTGATGTCAGGCTAACTGGCCTGTGGTTCCCTGTTTTCTCTCTCCCTCCTTTCTTGAATGGCAGGGTTAAATTTGCTACCTTCCAATCCGCTGGGACCATTCTAGAATCTAGGGAATTTTGGAAGATTACAACCAATGCATCCACTATCTCTGTAACCACCTCTTTTAGAACTCTAGGATGTTTGTCGGCCAGGGGATTTGTCAGCTTTTAGTCTCAATAGTTTCTCAAGTACTTTTTCTCTACTGATATTAATTACTTTAAGTTCCTCACTCTTATTAGCTCCTTGGTTCCCCACTGTTTTTGGTATGCTTTTTGTGTCTCCTACTGTGAAGACAGATACAAAATACTTGTTTAAAGTCTCTGCCATTTCCTTATTCCCAATTATAATTTCACCTGTCTCAGCCTCTAAGGGACCAACACTTACTTTTGCTACTCTCTTCCTTTTTGCATACTTGTAGAAGCTCATACAATCTGTTTATATATTTCTTGCCAGTTTACTCTCATTCTATTTCCTCCCTTCTTATCATTTTTTGGTCATCCTTTGCTGGTTTCTAAAGCTCACCCAATCCTCAGGCTTACTACTATTCTTTGCAACATTATAAGCCTCTTCTTTTAATTGAATACTATCCTTAACTTCTTTAGTTAGCCATGGATGGATCATTTTCCCCGTGGAGTTTTTATTTCTCAATGTATATAACTATAGCTTTTGAAGACACTTGGGAGACACTATGGGCTGGATTTTGAATGCCCCGTGGAGTCGGGTTTGGAGGCGTGTGGGGGGTTAAAGTAGCAGATTCGGGGTCCCGACCCCATCCAGACTCCAACACACCTCCACGCAATTTTGACAAAATGGGTCGCGGGGTTCCCGACTCCGTCCCGCCTCCAAGAGGCGCAAAAGGCCATTAACGCTCTTAACTATCCCTAAAGTGGCTCAGTAATGCCATTTTGAACCATTTTATATACTTTAACCCTTTTCCCACATGAAGCACACCTGATGGGAAACACTCCAGTGAAACCTGACGGGAGCACAAGTGGATTGCTGACTATCAGCTGCAGCTCAACCTTTAAATAGGAGATTTGATCAGCCATCAATTGCAGGTGGCAGGACTTTGTTGTAACAGGTCTGGGGGAACTTTTAGAAGGCATAACCACAGCTCTGGAAGTTTGGAGCCTGACACCCATCTGCAGTGTGACCTCCTGGGAAACCCCTCTCGCCACCCTCATTGAGGGCTTCCTCAACTGAGACATATACCAGAGGCATGGGAGCCATTTATTTCCTTCCCTCCTGGATATCCGATGAGGAGGAACAGCAGCTGCGGCACCAGCAGAACCATGAACAACAGCACCACCAACAGCAGCAGCAACAGCAGCAGCAACAGCAGGAGCGCCAAGCTGCTGCTCACCCACCTGAAGCTGCACAGGACAGAAGGGGCCAGCGCATGGAAGGCCGTCGGCACAGGAGATACCCCCCAACCAGGGTCTACAGACAGAGGGTCAGCTACCTCAACATGTCTGAGCAGCAGTGCCAAAGGCGGCTCCGACTTTCGCGAGAGGTAGTGGGTGACATCTGCGCAATGCTGCAACAAGACCTGGAGCCCAGAGGACCAGGTGGACGCCCCTTACCAGTGGCCGTCAAAGTCACCACCGCACTCAACTTTTTTGCCTCAGGCTCATTCCAGGGATCAGCAGCAGACATCAGCGGCATCTCCCAGGCGGCCGCACACACCTGCATCACGCAGGTAACCGATGCCCTCTTTGCCATCGCGCACAATCACATCCATTTCACCAAGGATCGAGCAAGTGTCACGGCGCGTGCGGTTGGATTAGCTAATCTGGCAGGCTTTCCAAGGGTGCAGGGTGTTGTTGACTGCACACATGTGGCCCTTAAGGCACCCCATCGCAATCCAGGTATTTTTGTCAACCGCAAGGGCTTCCACTCCCTCAACGTTCAGCTGGTGTGTGACCACAACAAGGAAGTTCTGCATGTTTGTGCCAAGTACCCTGGCAGTTGCCATGACTCCTTCATACTGCGCCAGTCTAGTGTGCCTCCGCTATTCAGTCCGCCAGACCAACTTCACGGATGGCTACTTGGAGACAAGGGCTATCCCCTGAGGACGTGGCTAATGACGCCGTTGAGGAGCCCATCCAACGCAGCTGAGGAGAGCTACAACTCCAGCCACATTTCCACCAGATCCATAACTGAGCAAACCATCGGTATGCTGAAGATGCGCTTCAGATGCCTGGATAGATCAGGTGGAGCCCTGCAATACTCAGCAGCCAGGGTCTCCAGAATCGTCGTGGTTTGCTGTGCACTTCACAACATGGCACAGCGTCGTGGCTTACAGATGCCGGAGGACCAAGTGGCTCCTCACATAGCCTCCTCAGATGAGGAGGAGGAGGAGGAGAGAGAGAACAAACAAGTTGCAGAGGTCCCTCAACCAGCGGCAGCATTAGGCGAGACCATAGCTGCCCGGAATGCAAGGAACGCACTCATCTTGGCCAGATTTGCTTAGCCTAGACAAGAAAGCACTTTTGCCTCGCAGCTTCTTACCAGAGCTACAACAATGGCCCAGACCCAGCGGATCCCTAACAATGTGACCACCATACTGACAATTGCAAGTTATCCTAAGGCCTCATTGTGGAAGTCCCATTAGCGAAATGACAGATGCCACAACTGCAGCTGTAGCCATCAGAGTTTTTATTTACACTTTAGACCTGATGGCTTCTTAACAATACACATCAAAATTCACCCAAGCGACTACCCTTGTGATTATTTGTGCAGTTTCTTTCTCTTATGCGTGCTCCTACGTGGTGCTTCCCCTGTGGCTTCAGCAGAAGTGGAGGCCCCCTGCTCACTTTGTTGCTGCTCCTGTCTCGACTCCTTTGGCGGGCATCCTCTGGGGTTGCGAACCTGAGAGGGCTCGGCAACAATGTGCTGCTCCTGCGGCTGGGCAGGGGTTGAGACGCTGATCTCACTTGGGTGCGGACTCTGGTGGGGCTCTGAGCGAGGACCAGTCAGTGGCATGGAAGTGTGAGCGCTTGGAGAGGAGCCCCAACCTCCTTGTTGTGTGCCACCAACATCCCTATCATGGGTCAGGTCCACCTCAGCGCTTGCAAGTGGCTTGAGAGCACCTTACTGCACATCAGGGGGACCATGGGGACCCGTATCTGCACTGGAAGTCCTACTCAGAAGGACTTCCATGAAGGTTTGGTTTCTTTGTTCAATAGATGACCATCGCTCCTCCAGAGATGTCATTCTATTCAGAACAATGACCATGTTTTCTGCACTCTGGCGACTTATCACCTCCATGGAGGTTGCCATCCTTTCCATGGTGATGCGTTCATGCGCCAATGACTCCACAAAGGCTCTGCTCATGTTCGCTATGGACTCCTCCATTCGCTCCACACTCGCAGCGACCCTGGAGATAAAACCTGTCAGAGACTCCTGCATCTGTTCCTGGTGTCCCAGCACTGATGATCTTATGGATGGCCCCAGAGGCAGAGGGTCGACATGCAGCTGAGCCGAGCTAGGAGAGTCCTGCGCCCTCCGACTAGGACTCTCCACTGCTGTCCCTGTCTCCACCATCTGCTGATGCTCACTTGTGAGCTGTGATACACCAGGTGACAACACTACTCTATGTCCCGAGGGTCCCACCGAGGTGTGTGTGTCTGCGCTGGTGCTGGGTGCGCTTAGTTCTGCTGACGCTGCGCCCTCAGAGGTTGCAGCTTCCTCTGAGGAGTCTGTCTGCTCAGGCTGGTCCTCCTGGCTAGTGGGAACGGGTGCTTGCGATGGTCCTGTGGGGGAGTAAAGGAAAGAGTCAGAGATGTGATGCCAAGGTTACATGCATATTGCATATTGCAGATGATCATAAATCCATCTGTTAGAGCTTCAGATTCATTATCAGCGACTCATGCAATGTCAATGAGAGAGATGGAACACTATTCAGTCACCAGCTTGCTCTGCTGCACCCGTCTGTCTGTCCCCCACTTGCGTTTCCTCCTGGATGCCCACGATCTCCAGGACCGCCTCCTCCCAGGGGGTGAGCTGGGCTAATGAGGGTGGGCCTCCTCCTGTCCTGGTTCTTTCCCTTTTATTGTGAGCTCTCTTTTTCTGCAATGAGGGAGACAAGTGGAGTTTGAGTGAGATTGAAGGAGTGAGTGTAGAGAGTCCATAGCATAGATGCTTAGAAGGAGACAAAGATGGAGTGAGGTGGCAAGACCAAGGGCCCTCCCTGTGTGTTGTAAGTTGTTTTCATAGCATGGCAGTGATAGGGAGTGTGAGGGCTGCATAGTGGAATAGTAAGGTGAATGTGACCATAGAGGGAGAGGGAATGGGTAAGGGTGCATGGATGTCAGTGTCAAGTGGAATATGGAGGAAGAGGTTGCTAAAGCTGAGTGCTGGTGAGGAGAGGCAATGGGGATCAAATTGAGGGTGAAGGGAAAGTCATACTCACTTTAGCAGTACGTAGAAGGTCATGAAACCTCTTCCTGCACTGGATCCAGGTCCTGCTTGTCAGAGATAAAGAGGTGACCTCCTGGGCGATCTGGACCCACACAGCCTTTGTCTGCTGGGGAGGCTTCTTCCTCCCTGAGGAGGGGAAGAGCACCTCCTTGTTGGCTCTTGCTCCATCTACCAAAGCCTGAAGGGAAACATCATGGAACCTGGGAGCAGCCCTGGGCCATTGGCTGGCCATTCCTGCTGCAGGTGCTGAAATTACAGGTCCAAAAGCTTGGCAGCCTGCAGAGGAAGCAAGGCTTGCTGCATACCTTAAATGCATTAGCAATGATGACGTCATCGGAGGCGACTTTCAGACTGGAATAACTCATTGGCCATGGGTTTCCACATGTGGGAACTCAATTGGCCAATTAAGTTAAAATCACATCATTAATCCACATTAATCTGGAGTCAGGGGGGCAACACAAAATGTGGGTAACACGACCCCAACCCGACCCCAAGACAAAATCCAGCCCAATGGGTGCAAAATTGGGCTTGATAACGCCCATTTTTTGGGCGCTACATGGTCCCTTAAGATTCCAAAATAGTGTCTGACACGAAGTGCGCACGACGCCATATTGGTAAAGGGGTGAGCGCGCACACGTAACATCCGCTGGCAGCATGCAGAGCAGGCAGATCATGACATCAATCAGGGAGCAATTCTTGTACCTGAACTTCAGCAACGACCAATGTTTGATACCATGGGGGTCAGAACATGCAGACGTGCCTCTCCTCCTCTAGTCAGTTCCTGCTGCCTTCGGTTTTCCTGCAAGAGAGAGTGAAGTGTGTCAGTGAGTGTTTGGGTGATGTGGCTGTCATGGTTGAATTGCTGGCAGTGTGTGCAAGCTGTGAGATGTGGGTGTGAGGCTTGCAACAGTGCTAAGTGGGTGAGGGTGAGGTAAAGCTTATGAATGTTAGGGTTGTGTCCTTATTGATAGAGATTGTTGGTAGATGAGTTGTGGGGGTGTGGTGAATTGAGCAGTGGCTGAGGCTAGTGGTGCATTTGGTAGGATATGCTATTTGAAGATGCGTTCACTGTCCTAGACCATTGTGCGAGATCATTAAACTTCTTCTGGCACTGCATCCATGGCCTTGGGGCTAAAATCCTGGCATTGATCTCTGCAGCTATCTGTTCCCACTGCCTTCTCATCATATGTCTGGAAGGCCTCTTGCCCCCTGAGGATACAATACATCTTTCCTCCTTTTCACCTCCACCACCAAGAACCCCAGTGCAACGTCTGACAACCTGGGTGACTGCTCTCTCACATGGTCAGCCATTCTTCACTCTTTCCCAGGTCAGATTGACGTGTAGAACAACTCCCAGCACCTGCATCTCCCCTTTATGAGGTGCAGGCTAGCTTTAAGTAGTGCAGGCTAGCTTTAAGTTAGTAATGATATGGGGCCCCCTGCTGATGCATGCAGCGAATGAACAGTGCAGGTAGTGCTGGCTGCACGCAGAAATCATTGTAATAAGCAGGCAGCATGAAGTTGGCATGCTGCCTGCATTCCACTCAATGGGCGCGGGTAAATCATCTACATCCTAGGGTACTTAAGAAGTGGCCCTAGAAATAGTAGATGCATTGCTGGTCATCTTTCAAAATTCTATAGACTCTGGAACAGTTCCCATGGATTGGAGGGTAGCTAATGTAACCCCACTATTTAAAAAAGGTTGTAGAGAAAAAATGGGGAATTATAGACCGGTAAGCCTGACATCGGTAGTGGGCAAAATGCTAGAGTCCATTATAAAAGATGTAATAGCAGAGCAGCACTTGGAAAACAGTGACAGGATCGGACAAAGTCAACATGGATTTACAAAAGGGAAATCATGCCTGACTAATCTACTGGAATTTTTTGAGGATGTAACTGATAGAATAGATAAGGGAGAAACAGTGGATGTGGTGTATTTGGACTTTCAGAAGGCTTTCGATCAGGTCCCGCATAAGAGATTAGCGTGCAAAGTTAAAGCACATGGGATTGGAGGTGAGGTACTGATTTGGATGGAGAACTGGTTGGCAGACAGGAAGCAAAGAGTCTTTAAGTCCAAGCTCATTAGCGTTACAGTCAAAAGGTGGACCAATATCAGATGCACTCTAATCGCAAGTCATGATTGCCACAGGCTTTTGCCAGTTCTTAAAGGGGAGGTTCATTGATGCTGCAGAACCTCATTCTCAGAATTGCTGGCTGTGCAGCTGCCTCAGCAAGCAGCAGCAGGTCAAGGAGAAGGAGCCAGAGGACTGAAGCAGCTGTACTAATGGCAGATCCATGCCCCAGGGAGAGAGCCCACAGATTCAGCATTCAAATGTTGGAGGCGTTGGTGTTCGCTGTGGAGAGACGGAGGGTGGTGCTCTACCCGGCAAGTGGCAGGATGCCCTCGCCGCAAGTCTTCAGCGCCATATGGAGGGAGGTAGCGTAACACATCTCGGGCAGCACTGTTGTCCCCAGGACCCACACACAGTGCAGGAAGACATTTAATGACCTCACTCAGGTGGTCAGGGTGAGTGAAGGCTTCAACAAATGCTACATACCACCATCTGAACCACAGTCTTCACACACTACCCAAAGCACCACACCCCCAGCACTCACCCACCAACAATCTCTACCTACCAACACTCACACCCACATCTCACACCTTGCACACAATGACAGCTATTCAACTATAGCAGGCACATCACCCAAACACATTGCTTCACACTTACTCACACACTTTCCTTTATCTTGCAGGCCAAGGTGGCTCACAACAGGAGGGAGCAGGTGCGCACAGACGGGGGACAAGCCGACACCCAACCACTGTCTGAGCTGGAGACTCGAGTGCTGCACATTATTGGGCACCAGGTGGTGGGCGCCGTGGCCACCAGTGACATTGACCCCCTTGGGGACAACAACGGTTCGTTCATCCTTACTCCTTCTTCTCACATGCCACTTCCCCCTCACCCCACAAGCGTTTTGCACTTTCCAGCTAATCATGCTGTATGCATGCAATTCTCCCTTCCTGCCCCCCTCCCCTCACCTTAACCCGACTCTTGTGCCTTTATGCTTTCAGATAATCACCAAGCACCTGAGTAGCCTGACCCTGAGGGCACCGTAGAGAGCGAGGCAGGAGAAGAGAAGGAGGAAGAACACACCTCATCACTGCATGTCTCACCCACAGGCACCAGCTCAGATATTGGCACTACACATTCTTTAGGGGCTAGTATAGTAGCGGGATCTACACAGAGTGAGGCACCGGGGACAAGTGGGCTGCAGCAAGGCCAGGGGGAAAGGGTAGCTTGGGGGCCAGCTCCACGGAGGGCGAATTCACGTGTGAGTTCTGCTGCACAGCAATTAGATGAGGACCTCGATGGGGTGACCCTTAGAAGGAGAGTGATGGGCATGCACAGGGAGATGATAGGCGCAATGGCAAGGGTGCCTGAGAGCCTCTCGGCTATGATAAGGAGTGTGGAGGTGTCCACCTCCAACATTGCACAAGGCTCTGTGCACACCATGGAGCCCATCATTTCCAGTCTGGAAAGGATGGTAAACTCCCAGAGAGACCGTGGCGACCCAGACCAGATGCCGCGTGTGATTTGTAGAATTTGCAAATAATCGCGATTTAAAAATAATGAGTAAGAGACATAGGGGGAAAAATTCAGTTGGTTGCGCCTCCCGTTAGCGCCTTAAGAGGGCGCTAATGGGGCGCAAAGCATCTAGCGCCCAGGCGCGGCGAAGTTTGCGCCGCTCGCGAAATTAACTAGACATTTTGCGGTGGCGCTAAACACTACTACCACGATCTCCTGCGCCGGCAGATCATGACGTCAGTCGAGTGTGCAACGCCCCGGTATCGCCCCGGAGCGGATATTGAGTGGCGCCCCCTGCCTTACCGCCTGACGCTAGCAACGACAGGTTGAGGGGAGCGTTCTCCAGTCATGAAGGGAAAGGGGGAGCGCTATTTAAAGGTGACCGCTTCCTGCCTTTTATTGTTGGTGCCATTTTTGAACTACGCATTCTGAGAGAGAGAGGGAGAGACTTCTGGAGAGGAGAGATTCAACGTTGTGTGAAGGAATTTTGGGTACTGAGCAGCACTTTGCAGGTTCATTTTGATTTGCCATTCCTTGTATCGATTTAGCAGAGACTGTGGGGGCTGCACTCTGAGCTCTTTGCCTGGTACTCTCCATTGTTCTTTCCAGCACATTTGATGTGCAAGTCTCTCCAGGCCGAGATTCAAGGCTGCAATGAACAGAATGTGGATGGAAAGCAAGATTAACCATCCCCTTTAAGAACTGGCCCGTGCCATTGTGTGTGTGTTCCATTGCTGACTGACATTACATGAGCTTCGCCAGCGCTCTGAGTTAGCGCCTCACTCCTCGGCCTTTGCGCCTTAAGACAGGTGTGCAGCGCCTGATTTAGCGCTCCAATCACCTCCCGGGGCATTAAAAGTGAAGTTTCCAGTCAGTGGCGATAATTAGCGCCAGGCACTAATTTTTGCGCCCGGACGATATTTGCGCCCCAAATGGGGCGCGACTGAATTTTTCCCCCATACAGTTTCGTAAACACAGCTTTATTTCAGCAAAATGCTGTCAGGTTTCAAAACGGACACAAGCAGCCTGTAAAATGGCCACCACGCCTCGTGGCAGAAGGTTCTAGACTTTCAGCAGGCAGACAAGATGGCGTTTCAATAAACATTTCAGCAAGATCGGACAGGACTCAGCATATTGAGATAAGACAAGACGAGATCGTTTTGCATTTTAACACCCAAGCAAGGAATATAAGTGCTGGAATCGGGTTTTTCCATGCACAAATGAGAGCTATTGTACTGGGCAATCAAGGGGCCCATCCAAAAGACATTGATACGCGAATTCCCCACGGCTCTACGATGAGAGAGCCGTTCGCGGGTACTCACAGCAAGAATTCGGAGGCCCCCAAAACCCCTCCAGGGAGACTCTTAGCCAGTTCCACAAGGGGAGAAATATTAACGGGTACTCAGACAGTTACAAGTATCACCGAAACCCATTAACGATAAGTACCACCCCATACAAGAAGTTTGAGCGCCAAAACATGACAAAAGATGAACATTAAGATTGGGCGGGAGATAAGGAATTACAGTACTATAACTGTAGTGTCCAAACGTCCATCTTTCTCTTATTTCCTTTGACTCGCTAGAGAACTCTTGACTCTTATTCTCTGATCCGCTGATTTTTCCGGGAGTCAACCTCGTGGCTTACCGCGAAGATCTGTGGAGAGCTGGTCTGCGAAGGCCGGTAAGCGGGTGCACCATCCCGAGAAGTCGGTAAACGGTGTTGGAACCGAAGGCCCGAGAGGAGATGAGATGAGATGAGATGAGAAGAGAAGAAGACGACTACACATGCCGCCGCGGTCAGTAAACCCCGACCGCGCCCGAAAATCGATTAACCACTTCTTCGAATTCTATCGGATACTCCACAACTGGCCCAGGAAGACTTTTCTTCGAGTTCTACCGACAACTGGTGTCGGGCAGAGTAAGACTCTTCTTTGAACTGTATCTGGAGTCCGAGGTCAACACAGATCTTCATGACAGCAGACGGTCCAGCCTGCTAGCCGGAGCAAAGCGAGTAAACAAGTGGGGTACAGAGACCCCTGATTAACACGTGGATAGTCAGGTGCTGTGGTGAAAACATCCGAGCAGAGTTTCGGAATTCTCCGAGTTATCACGAGTGGTGAGCATGAGTCTCGATCCTACAGATCTAGATTAGGACAGTGTGTGTCCCCTTTTACGATGTGTCGTGCGCTCCTCGTTTCCCTAAACCTAGTTGCATAAATGTATGTAAGTTTGTACTGTCATTAATCTGTGCTTATGACATGTATTTCGTAATCTTGAATAATATGCAATAAAGATTTTCCATTTCGCACTATTCAACCGGGTCTACCTGAGTTTTCTCTGCATTATTGCTCTCGCACCTAAGTCCAGTGTCAGAACCGTAAGGGCGAGTGGGTCGAACCACTCACAGGCATCTAGTGTCACCAAGCTGGCTGGAGACCAGAACAGGCAACAAGGCCTAACCCCGCACTAGCACCCAGGCTAAGCACAGAGCCACGCGAACCCCTTACAGATGGGCGATCTGGCAGCTTCCATTGCAGCACAGGTGGAAGTGACGCAACGTCTTAGTGCTGTAATGCAGTCTCAGCTTGGTGCCACGAAAGCTCTGACTACTGCCATCATGGCTGGGTCTACCACCATTGACCGGGGCTTCCACAGTATCACAGCAGGCCAGCAATCTGTACTCCAACAGATGGCTAGGGATGCTGAGGTGCTGCCCCGGGGGAGTGGCAGTGGGTCAGTGGTACAGGAACCTGCTGTCCTTTCTCAGGATGACAGCATTCCTGCTCCCACCACTGGCACTCCGCCATTGCCCTTGTCGCTGCCTGTCATCCAGCCAGCCCAGACTGCTGCCTCCCATGCTGAGGTGGTGCAGTCTACAGCCGGGCCTTCCAGGTCCAGAGGTGGTCGAGGGCATCCTGCAAGGCCATCTGAAGTCTCCCGCACGGACACTCAGCAGCCTTCCACCAGCCCTACTGCAGCCACTGGGCCAACACTTCGTAGGACCACTAGAGTAGGCAAAGGCACAGTAATGACAGGCACTAAGGGATTGCACAAGGGTGAACAGTTAATATTTTTGTTGTAAACATGTGTTCACTGATTTTTGATAAATTTATTAATTCAGTTTGGATTCTTTTGTGGTATCTCTTATTTCAGCTTTGCGCTGTGATATGGCCTGTGACAGGGATGGAATGATGGGGATGTGATGAGCAACGGGAATCTGAGGTTTAATTCATTCGAACAGCAGTCTGATGAGACGGTCATGGACCGCCCTTCCGGGAGGCTGATTGAATCGCTGCCTCCTCCCTCGCTCCTGTTCCTCCTTCTCATCGTCCTCCTCATCTTCCCTTCCGCCTCGTCCTCCTCTCCCTCTTCCTCCTCCTGAGGTGGTCCCGCAATCCCTGGTGGCAAGGGCTGGGCCCTCATGATGGCCAAGTTATGGAGCATGCAGCAGACCACCATCAGATGGGACACCCGCTCAGCCGAGTACTGAAGGGCTCCTCCTGAGCGCTCAAGGCAGCGGAACCGTTGCTTGAGTACCCCGATGGTCTGCTCGAGGATGTAGGGGAGTCATTAGCCAGGTGGAGAGCGGATAACCCTCGTCTTCAAGCAGCCATCCACGATCTTGATGTGGTGGCTGGAAGAGTGCTGGCACACGGGTCTGGCGCAGGTTGAAGGCATCGTGGCTGCTGCCAGGATAGCGGGCATTGACATTGAGGATTAGCTGTCTGTGGTCACACAGCAACTGCACATTAAGTGAATGGTAGCCTTTGTGGTTGTGGAACATCTCAGAATTGTTATGTGGTGCCCACAAAGCCACATAGGTGCAATCAATGGTGCCATGCACCATGGGGAATCCCGTTATGCTGGCAAAGCTACATGCATGCTCGTCCTGCTTCTCTCTGGTGGTGGGGCAGGGAATGTAGTCCCTTCTCCTACTGTAGAGCGCCTCTGTGACCTCCCAGATGCAGCGATGGATGGCGAACTGCAAGATGTTAGCTATGTTTCCTGTTGCAGACTGGAATGATCCGCTGGCGAAGAAATTAAGGGCGACGGTGACCTTTACTGCCACTGAGAGAGCTGTGCTCACCCTGATCTGAGGCTGGAGGTCTGGCTGCAGGAGGTGGCAGAGTTGTGTGACCACCTGCTTGGTGAAGCAGTGCCCTCTCATACACTGCTCCTCGCTTAATTGGAGGTAGGAGAAGTGTTCTTGGAATACCCTCGTTGGGTAAGGCCTATGTTGAGAGCCCTGATGGCTCTCCTCCTCCCATTCTGGTCTTTCTCGCTGCCTCAGCTCCCTCCGCCGTAGATCCTGGAGGGCGAGGTCGACTGCCAGTACAGCCCCCATTAATGTAACCAAGTGTGGCAGTTTGATTTTTTTCAGAATAAATGTAGCTACTTTTTAGTTGCCACAACATTCCTGATACTAAATAACTTTGAAATTACTGAATGAGACTGTTGCAGTATGTGAAACTGACAAGAAAGCATTGAAACTCCCTGGAGCCAGCTTCCTGCTGCTTCACGCCAGCTCTCCCCGTCGCTGTTTACTCCAGGCGCTAAGGTAGGTGGCGACAATCAATTTCGCAGATCGGGTGGCCAGTGAGCGTTGCACACTCACTGGCATCACGATCCACCTGGCATTGAGGCTCCCGCCGATAAATGTTAGCGGCGGCGCTGCAGGGGAGGGGGCGGGATTTGGCCTGCGGCGTTGGATTCGTCTCGCCTCCACGATAATGCTGTAGCGCCCCATCAGCGCCATTTGCTGGCGCTAATGGGAGGCGCTAAGATACCAAATTTTTCTCCCAAAGTCTTTACTCCTAAGTTTAGATCTCAGATTCAGATATTTTCGATACCATATAGTTTTTCTCATATATCACACATGACTTTT
This sequence comes from Squalus acanthias, assembly GCA_030390025.1. Lineage (NCBI taxonomy): Eukaryota > Metazoa > Chordata > Chondrichthyes > Squaliformes > Squalidae > Squalus > Squalus acanthias. The sequence goes on from CM059432.1 coordinate 85,176,017, forward strand.
ATACTCATTTTTCCTCTCTATAAATTATATAAGGGCCTACAAATTTGTCTCGGGCAGTGCCGCAAAACGGGCGGTATCGGATCGGCCGCCCGCTGTACGCAGCGCCTGATATTCTGTTCCATTGCAGTCAAAAACATGACACAACAGTATTGCAAATTAACTATTGTCTATTAAAGCCCAAATTATAACATACCACATGCTGGAACTATAATTTAAACCTAACCTGCCTGGCAGAAAACTTATGAAATCGCATCAACTGCATGTTGCTCAGGAAACTCGTTGTGTCATCGAACCATACATTTCCTACATTGCAACAGTGACTGCACTTCAAAACTACTTTATTGGCTGTAAAACGCTTTGGAACATCCTGAGGTTGTGAAAGTTGCTATATAAATGCAAGTCATTCTTTCTTTTCTTCATATACGTTTACAGCACAGAAGGAAGCCATTCAACCTATTGCCTCTGTGCTGGTTCTTTGATAGAGCAATCCAAAATGAATCCCACTGTTCTGCTCTCTCCCCGTAACCTGTATCATCCACTGATTCAAGCATATATTTAAGTTTCCCTGAAAAGATACATTAGGCTCTGCCACAAACATTTCCTGTGGAAAAGCATTCCATACTCCTCAGTATGAATAAAATGGCCCGGAATTTGTGGTCAGCGGCGAAGGAACGGCACTCGTCGTTCACTATGCTGACAGCTGCCAACAGAGTTTCTGCTGGCTTTTGAGCAGAGACTTGCTGTCATCGGGCGTCTGATCCAGCACAGTGCCCTCTCCAGGGGATCTGTGGCATCTGTGAGCAGAGCAAGAAACAGCAAGGCTCTTCAACCAATCAGATTGAAGAATCCTCACTAAGACATGCAGGTGGGTTGGGATCGGGTGAGATGTAAAAATGTTTTAAATCTCAAACCCGACCCCAACCCACCTCCAGCAAAACCACGGAGGCAGGTTGGTCATTTAAATATTATAATGAGGCTTGAACCCCACAATTAACCTGTCTTACAGGTTTAACCCCGGCCGGCTGGGTTTCCCGGGCCTTGGGGAACTCGGCAGCTCAAGGGAGGTGAGGACAACTTTTGGGAAAAGGTAAGTGCTCTTACAGTGCTCTTAGTGGACCAGGAGGAGCAGGAGTGTTTCCTCCCAGCCCACCAAGCTATGTTCTTCCCTGCCATTGGACCTCCCCCCCACCCATCCAACGAACCCCACCTCACCCCGGGATCGGGAATTCAAACCCCCCCCGGATCAGGGATCCGACCCACCCTAGATCTGATTTCCGCACGCTCCCACTGACGCAGCAGTAGGTTTATTACCTGCTCCTGCGGCCTTCTCCAGAGTGTTTCCCGCCTGATACGGAGCCAAGCCTGCCAATCAGGCTGGCTTCCAGGTGGGGAACCTGTTGAAGAAAACAGATGCACGCTGTGGAAAACTTCACAGCATGCAGGAAACCTGGACTTCCGGGTTTTCTAACCAAATCTCCTCCCCACCACTTACACAAACCACCCGTCAATATCGGGGCCGTAGAGTCTAAACCAGGAAGTATAAGCCAGGAATTATAAATTAGATTTAAATCATATACAGAAAGCAAAATAAAGATTGGAAAAGAAAGATGGGATTAGATAAAAGAAACAGACAGAAAAAGTAAAAAAAAAATTTTAAAAAAAATCTCCAAAACTAATTCAATTCTGAAGAAATGAGACCCCAGACATGCTAAATTAAAGTTTCAGGGCTAGAGAAGTTGTTTGGCAGTAATTATGACTGATCATGTCATTAAAAATTCACTTAGTCCTGAGTACACCAGCCCTAACTTTTGCTGCCATGTTTAGTGAGCAACTAGTGGGTAAGTACCACAACTTCACACCCTTACATTGCTTTCAATGCCGAGTCTATCCGCGAGGTACTTTTATAGCGCAACCTGTGGAGGAGCAGGGTAAATTGGACTGCAACTTCCGGATCTCCGCAGTTAACTGCACATATGCGTACTCCAGAAGATGCTGTCTGATTTACTCCATAATAATGGTGAGCGCTGATAGCCTCACCGTTATTCTCAACGCAAAATCCAGGCCATTTTCTCCTAACCTTTCTCCTCATTATCTTAGTGACAATTTTACATTGATAATCCCTCATCCCCAACCAGAGGAAATTATCTTTCCGTATTCACTCTATCAAAGCCCTTGATAATTTAAAATACTTCTATTAAATCTCCCCATAACCTTCTCTGCTCTACTCAAAATAGTCCCAGCATCTCAAGCTTCTCTTCCATTCCTGGCATTGTCCTGCTGAATCTACACTTTATGCTTTCTACGGCCTAACCAATGTTCTGTACAAACTTATTGTTACTTCTCTTTTATGCATCTCTTTTATGATCCTCCTGTTTTCTAAACCTCCTACTTTTGTGCTTTCAGCAAATTTAGAGATGATTTCCCTATATCCAAGTCCAATCATCTATATATACCAAAAACACTTTGAGCCGTTCTCCAATCCTAACACCCATTTACCCTTCACCCTTTACTTCCTTCCCGCCAAGCAGCTTTCTATCCATGTGGCTACTTTTCCTCTTATAATATAGAACCATAGAATGATACAACACAGAAGGAGGCCATTCGGCCCATCGTGTTGTGCCAGCTCTTTGAAAGAGCTATCCAACTAATTCCACTCTCCTGCTCTTTCCCTGAATTTTTTTTTCCTTCAAGTATTTATCCAATTCCCTTTTTAAAGTCATTATTGAATATGCTTCCACTATCCTTTCATTCCAGATCATAACAACTCACTATAAAAAAATGTCTCCTCATCTCGCCACCAGTTCTTTTGCCAATTACCTTGAATCTGTCCTCTGGTTACCGACCCTTCTGCCACTGGAAACAGTTTCTCCTTATTTACCCTATCAAAACCCTTCATGATTTTGAACACTTCTATTACATTTCCCCTTAGCCTTCTCTCTCTAAGGGGAACAACATAGGAACAGGAGTAGGCCATTCAGCCCCTCGAGCCTGTTCCGCCATTCATTGAGATTATGGCTGACCTGCATCATAAGCCTATTCACCTGCCTTGGCTACATATCCGTTTATACCCTTGTCTAGCAAAAAATCTCTCAATCTCAGATTTAAAATTATTAAATGAGCTAGCATCTACTGCTTTTGTGGGAGAGAGTTCCACCCTTCTACCTGATTTTAAGGTTATATCCCCTTGTCCTAGACTCCCCCACGAGCAGAAAAAGTTTATTTCTATCTACCCTATTAATTCCTTTCAAAATCCTAAAAACGTCAATCAACTCACCCCTTAACTTTCTATATTTAAGGGAATACAAGCCTAGTTTTAACTCTCCTCTTAATCTCATATATAGTGTCAGCTGTGGTTCAGTGGGTAGCACACTCGCCTCTGAGTCAGAAGGTTGTGGGTTCAAGTCCCATTCCATGAGCATATAAATCTAGGCTGGCGCTCCAGTGCAGTGCTGAGGAAAAGCTGCACTGTTGGAGGTGCCGTCTTTCAGATGAGACGTTAAACCGAGGCCACTGTCTGCTCTCTCAAGTGAATGTAAAAGATCCCGTGGCACTATTTTGAAGAAGAGCAGCGGAGTTATCCCTGGTGTGACTAGAAGGCTGTTTCCAGTGGGGTTCTGCAGGGCTCAGTCTCTTGCTTTTTCTGGTATATATCAATGATTTAGACTTCGATGTAGGGGGCATGATTAAGAAGTTTACAAATGATACAAAAATTGGCCATGTGGTTGATAGTGAGGAAGAAAGCTATAGACTGCAGGAAGATATCAATGGACTAGTCAGGTGGGCAGAAAAGTGGCAAATGGAATTCAATCTGGAGAAGTGTGAGGTAATGCATTTTGGGGAGGGCTAACAAGGCAAGGGAGTACACAATAAATGGTAGGATACTGAGAAGTGTAGAGGAACAGAGGGACTTTGGAGTGCATGTCCACAGATCCCTGAAGGTAGCAGGACAGGTAGATAAGGTGGTTAAGAAGGCATCCAGGATACTTTCCTTTATTAGTCGAGGCATAGAATATAAGAGTAGGGAGGTTATGCTTGAACTGTATAAAACACTAGTTGGGCCACAGCTAGAGTACTGCGTATAGTTCTGGTCACCACATTACAGGAAAGATGTGATTGCACTGGAGAGGACTGGAGAATTTTAGCTATGAGGAAAGATTGGATAGGCTGGGCTTGTTTTCTTTGGAACAGAGGAAGCTGAGGGGAGACTTAATTGAGGTATATAAAATTATGAGGGACCTAGATCAAGTGAATAGGAAGGACCTATTTCCCTTAGCAGAAAGGTAAATAACTGGGGGGTATAGATTTAAAGTAATTGGTAGAAGGATTAGAGGGGAGTTGAGGAGAACTTTTTTCAACCAAAGGGCAGTGGGGGTCTGGAACTCTGCCTGAAAGGGTGGTAGAGATAGAAACCCTCAACACATTTAAAAAGTACTTGGATATGCACTTGAAGTGCCGGAACCTACAAGGCTACGGACCAAGAGTTGGAAAGTGGGATTAGGCTGGATCGCTCTTATTCGTCCGTCACATACACGATGGGCCGAATGGTCTCTTTCTGTGCCGTAAATTTCTATGTTTCTACCTCCTCCATTACTGTGGCCGTGGCAGTATCCTCTTCTTTTAGTGAAGACAGTTGCAAAGTATTCATTTACTACCTCAGCCATGCCCTCTGCCTCCACAAGTTCTCCTTTTTGGTCCCTAATTGGCTCCCCCTCCCCTTCCTTTGACTAACCTTCCACTATTTATATGTTTATAAAACATTTTTGGGTTCCCTTTTATGTTACCCACTAATATATTCTCATACACTCTCTTTGCCCCTCTTATTTCCTTTTTCAGTTCTCCTCTGTACTTTCTTTATTCAGCTTGTTTCTCTACTTTATTATGAGCCTATCATTTAGCATAAGCCTCCTTTTTCTGTTTCATTTTAATCTCTATCTTTAGTCATCCAGGGAAATCTAGCTTTGGATGCCCTTCCTTTCCCTTTCCTAGGACGGTGTCTAGTCTGTAACCTGAACTATCTCCTCTTTGAAGGCCTTCCATTGCTCATTTACTGTCTTACCTGCCAATCTTTGATTCCAATCCACCTGGGCCAGATCTCTTTTCAACTCACTGCTTATAAAAGGTCATACTGTTTCCTCATATTATCTGCTAGCCTGTTTCCATATTCACTTTTAGCCCTTCTAATCCATGAATCTTTGATGCTTCTTCGGTTCTTGCGGCTTAAGTGTAATCTATAGCCACAATGCATTGTGAATGGTTAAGAACATAAAGGGTTAAAAATTCGATAGCCCCTGAAAACAGGTGTGGGGTTCGCGATGTGCGATTAACCCGCGCCCGTTCAAAATAATGCAGGCAGCACACAAATTTCGTGCTGCCTGCGAATTTAAATGATAGTGGCATGCAGCCCAGCACTAAACACGCTGCTGAGTGGCTGCATGATCAGCAGGGGGCCCAAGTTCGTGCGAGGCTAGCACCAATTAAAGCTAGCCTGAAGTTCTTAAAGCCAGCTGGCACCTCTTAAATGGAGGTGCAGTTTGACAGCACCAGGTGCTGGAAGTAATTGCAGAAGGGAGTATTACCTGGGAAACATACAGGAATGGCACAGCAGGCCAGAGAAAGGGCTCCAAGGTTCTCAGACGCAGCACTGGGGGCCTTCGTACAGGAGGTGGAGAGGAGGAGAGAGGTCCTGTTTCCACAGGGGGGCCAGGAGGCCCTCTAGACAGACACTGCAAACGTAGTGGCAGCAGATAACCACGGAGGTCAATGCCAACAGTGTTGCCCCAAGGAACTGACTGCAGTGCTGGAAAACGTTCAGTGACCTCACATGAGTGGTCAAGGTCAGTGATTGCATCTTCAAATGCCATATCCCACAAAGTGCACCACTAGCCTTACCCACTGCTCAATTCATCACAGCCCCATTACTCACCTACTAACAATATCTATCAATGACTTATACCTCACATTCATATGCTCCATCTCACCCTCACACACTTACCACTGCTGCAAGCTTCACACCCACATCTCACAGCTTGCACAAACTGCCAGCTATTCAAGCATGACCGCCATATCACCCAAACAATGTGAACCACAATCACTGACACACTTCTCTCTCTCTTGCAGGACAAGGCGGCACACATAGGCAGTGGCAGCTAACCGGAGGGGGACAGGCGCGCCTCCATATCCTGACCTTGCTCGAGGAGACGGTGCTCACCATAATTAGAGTGGCAGTGACTGAGGCCGTGGCCAGCGGCGCGCTGAAACCATTGAACATGACGGAATACTAATATCTAATCCTCGTTCTCAGATCCCACTTACCCCTCATCCCACAATCTCTTCTGATTTACAAGCTACAGATGGTGTAAGTATGCACCTCTTGCTTTCCCCCCTCCCACTCAGCACAACCCTACCTTTGTGCCTTCCTCATTTCAGAGACCCAAGAAATACAACCTGTCCAGGCAGTGGTGCAAGAGGAAGAAGAAGAGGAGAGTGATGATGAAGAAGAAACACCATTACTTGATCTGACAGTCGCGACTACCAGCTCAGACACTGGCACTGTGCGGACTTTAGAGGGTAGCTTAGAGGCGGTATCTGCATGTGGTGAGCCACTGGCAACAGTGGCCTGCAGCCAGGTCAGGGGGAATGGGTAGCGCAGGTGCCAGCTCCCTGGAGGGCGAGGTCACACACGAGTTCTGCTGCACAGGACGCAGGTGAGGAATTCGATAGGACAACCTACAGAACAAAGCTGATAAGTACGCACAAAAAAGTGCTTGGTGCACTGGCAGGCCTGCTAGAAAGCCTGAATGCAATGTCAAAGTGCGTGGAGGAGTCCAGCTCCAACCTTGCACAGGGTTTTGCGCAGAGCTTGGAGCCCATCCTTTCCAGTGTGGAAGGGGTAGGCAGATCCATTAGCGCATTTGTGGACCCAACCATGATGCAGCATCTGATGGCCACTGTCTCAGCTTCCATTGCAGCACAAGCAGAAGCCACCCAACATCTGAATGCTGCAATGGAAGCTCAGACTGCTGTCATGCAAGCTCAGCTTGCTGCCACGCAAACACTGACTGCTGCCATCATGGCTGGTTTTACCAGTGTTGAAAAGGGCTTACAGGGTGTCACAGCAGTCCAGCAATCTCTCTTCCAGCAGGGCAAGTGGCAGTGGCTCCGTGGATGACAAACCTGCTGTCCTCTCTCAGGATGACTGCATTTGTCCTCCCACCACTGCCACTCCGTCAGTGCCCCGGCTGTTGCCTGTCAGCGAGGCAGCCCAGACTGCTGCCGCCCATGCTGAGGTAGTGCAGTCCAAAGCCGGGTCTACTCGGTCCAGAGCTCCTCGAGGTCATCCTGCAAGGCCATCTGCAGTTTCCCTCACTGAAAGTCAGTTGCTTTCGACGAGCCGTGCTGCAGCCACTAGGGTAGTGCTGCGTAGGAGCACTAGGACAGGCAAAGGCACACTGAAGACAGGCACCAAGGGAATGCATAAGAGTGATTAGTTGACTTTTGAATGAAATATTGTAATGGTTTGATTCATAAAATTGGTTTGGAATGTTTGTTTTGTGATGGCTTTTATTGTAGCTTTGTGACCGTGAGGACAAAGTGATGGTCAGCAACAGAGGGAAGGTGAGGTGTGGAACTATTGCTGAATGTGGAATTCGGGTTGCGTTCACTGGTACTGTAGTTGGATGAGTCGATCATAAACAGCCCGGGCAGAAAGGGGCTATCTGGGTTGCCTCCTCCCTTCCGCTTCCTCCTATTCTGCTTCCTCATCCTCCTCTTCCGCTTCTTCCATTCCTCATCCTCTTCCTCCTTCTCCTCAGCTCTCGCAGTATGACTGGTGGCAAGGGCTGTGCCTTCATGATGGCGAGTTTGTGAAGCATACAGCATGCCATGACGAATCTTGAGATGCACTCTGGTGAGTACTGCAGGGCTCCTCCAGAGCAGTCTAGGCAGAGGAGGCGTTGTTTAAGGATGCCATTGGTCTGCTCTATCAGATTCCGTGTGGCAGCATGGCTTTTGTTATATGCATGCTGCGCACGTGCGCGTGAGTTGCGCAGTGGCGTCATGAGCCAAGTGGTCAACGGATAGCCCTTGTCACCCAGTACCCACTCTCTCATTTGTCTTGGTGGCTCAAATGCGGATGGTACAGCGGACTGCCGCAGAATTAAGTCATCATAACTGCTGCCAGGATACCAAGCATTGACCTGCGTGATGCGCTGAGTATGGGCGCACACCAGCTGGGCATTGAGGAAGTGGAATCCCTTCCAGTTGCGGCACACCTCCAAATTGAGATGCGGCGCCCGCAAAGCAACGTGTGTAGTCAATGGCATTCTGCACCATGGGGAAGCCTGTTATCCTGGCGAAGCTGCGTGCTCACTCCGCCTGCTTCTCTCTGCAGCCTAAATGCTGAGATAAGAACATAAGAAATAGAAATAGGAGTAGGCCATTTGGCCCTTCGAGTCTGCTCTGCCATTCAATAAGATCATGGCTGATCTTCTGCCTCAACTCCAACTTCCTGCACTATCCCCATATCCCTTGATTCCCTTGATATCCAAAAATCTATTTATATCTGTCTTGAATATACTCAATGACTGAGCATCCACAGGCCTTTGGGGTAGAGAATTCCAAAGTTTGACAACCTTTTGAGTGAAGAAATTTCCCCTCACCTCAATCCTAAATGGTTGACCCCTTATTCTGAGAGTGTGACCCCTAGTTCAAGACTCCCCAGCCAGGGGAAACACCTCCCTGTATCTACCCTGTCAAGCCCTGTAAGAATTTTATATGTTTCAATGAGATCACCCCTCATTCTTCTAAATTCTGGGGAATATAGGCCTAGTCTCCTCAATCTCTCATCAGAGGACAATCCCTCCATCCCAGGAATCAATCTGGTGAACCTTTGTTGCACTCCCTCTAAGGCAAGTGTATCCTTCCTTAGGTAAGGAGACCAAGACTGTACACAGTACTGCAGGTGTGGAGAGGTACCGCAACGGCAAAGGTTTCCACTCAGTGCAGTTGGTGTGCGACCATGTTCAGCACATCATGATGGTGAATGCCCAGTATCCTGGCAGCAGTCATGATGCTTTTATTCTGTGCCAGTCTGCTGTTCCCTCAGTCTTTGAGCCAACAAGACAAACCAGAGGTTGGCTACTAATTTTCTGTTTTTATTTAAGACAAACCAGAGGTTGGCTATTTGGCGACAAGGGCTATCCCTTGACCACCTGGCTTATGACTCCACTCCGCAACCCAACCACACGTGGCCAACATGCGTACAACAAAAACTCTGCTGCCATATGAAACATCATAGAGCACACCATTGGGGTGCTGAAGCAACGGTTGCACTGCCTGACCCTCTCTGGAGGAGCCCTACAGTACTCACTGGAGCATGTATACCAATTCGTGGTGGTCTGCTGTATCCTCCACAACCTGGCCATCATGAGGGCACAGCCCTTGCCACCAGGGATATGGCCACCAGGTCAGGAGCAGGAGGAGGAGGAGGAAGAGGAGAGGAAGAGGAGGAGGAGGAGGAGGAAGAGGAGGAAGAGGAGGAGGAGGAGGAAGATGAGGAAACGGAAGAGAAGGAAATGAAAGATGAGGAGGAAGCAGAAGTTAGGACGCAACCCAGACAGCCCCTTTGTGGCCGTGATATCCGGGATTGAAACATCCGTCTGCAGTACGAGTGAACGCAACCCCAATTCCCCATTCAACATTAGTACCACACCTTACTTTCCCTCTGTTAATGACCATCACAGCGTCCTCTTGATCACAATGCTGAAACAAAAGCCACCACACAGCAAACATTCCAACTTCATACATCTATCCATCCAATATGACATCAAGAAATCAACTCATCGTGTTTGTGAATTCCCTTAATCACTGTCTTGCGCGTGCCTTAGCATATCCTAGTGCTCCTATGCAGTGCTACCCTTGTGGCTGCAGGATGGCTGATGGAAAGTGGCATGACGCGATCTGAACTCCAATAGTTAAAGGGCCAATCCGGAGATGGAATTTCATCATGATAAGTTGCAACATTCTTACCTTGCCAGTCACAATTCATATCTTTTATCTCTGATCGGACCTTCACGCGTGCAGCAGCAGCAGTTGGTGGACCTCGCTGATGACGATTCCTCAGAGGAGCTGATTCCTTCTGAGGGTGTATCAGACTCATGTATACCGTACACCAACTCAGATACTTAGACAGATAGCTGGGTTTTCACCTGGTGACTCACACTTCACAAGTGAGCTAGAGCAGATGGTGGTGGCAGGGACAGCAGTGGAGAATCCATGATAGAGGGCACACCTGGCCACAGATGCTTTGCCCCGGGGGCCATTGATGAAAAGGAAAATCATTAAGCAGCAGCAGAGAATGTGCAATGCACTGACAGACCCCAATTGCAGAGAGAATGTAGGAGTCTGCCTCAAGCATGAGCAGGTTGATGTCGCAGGGCATTGCGATGATGTGTTCTTCCATGGATAGAGTGGCCAGCACCGTGGAACATCAAAAGCTGCAATCAAATGAGTCCATGCACACCTTGACCACAGCCATGCACAGTCTGGATGCCAACATGTCTGCCACCTTAAATAGGATGACCTTAGCCTTGGGCTTACAGTGTCGCACTGATCAGCACCAAAATAATTTCCAGCAGAATGGTAGCAGTGAAATGCGGCTGGGCCATGAGCGGGATGATGGTGAAAAGGGACATGGAAGTAGGGACTCCACTCAAAGCGCTTTTGTTCCTTGCCCGTTGCCCACCCCAGACAGTACCCGACTTGCTGGTTCATCTCCCGATGGCCGAGACTGCCCGTGCACAGGTGCAGGTGGAGCAGTCTTTGGTGCGGCCCTTATGGGCTCCAAAACTCAGAGGTTGTCAGCCAAGAGCATCTCAGTAGTCAGAGCAGGGATCTGAGCAGCCTGCCTCGACCTCTGCTGAAGTCACAGGGGTTGCACAATGTAGGAGTGGAAGGAAAAGCAAGGCTTTGTAGATGCACAAAGATATGCACATGGGTGTATGAGAAATGTAGTGTTGTGAAGTTTCTATTGTTTAATTCAAGCACATTTATGTTATTCTTTTACACCACTTTCTCATCTTGCCCATTCTTGGTTGCTGAGTGGCAACTTAAGAACATAAGAAATAGGAACAAAAGTAGGTCATGCGGGCCCTCCAGCCTGCTCCACCATTCAATAAGATCATGGCTGATCTTCTACCTCAACTCCACTTTCCTGTCTGATCCACATATCCCTTGATTCCCTAGAGTCCAAAAATCTATCTATCTCAGACTTGAATATACTTAACAACTCAGCATTCACAGCCCTTTGGGGTAGAGAATTCCAAAGTAGAGAAGCACCAAGGGGCAGAAAAAATTGGTGGGAGTTGTCTATAGGCCTCCAAACAGTAATGGTAATGTAGGGGATGGCATCAAACAGGAAATTAGAGATGCATGTAACAAGGGTACTACACTAATCATGGGTGACTTTAATCTACATATAGACTGGCCAAAACAAATTAGCAATAATACTGTGGAGGATGAATTCCTGGAGTGTGTACGAGATGGTTTTTTAGACCAGTACATTGAGGAGCCAACTAGGGAACAGGCTATCCTAGATTGGGTATTGTGTAATGAGAAGGGGTTAATTAATAATCTTGTTGTGCGGGGTCCTTTAGGGAAGAGTGACCATAACATGATAGAATTCTTCATTAAGATGGAAAGTGAAGAAGTCCAATCTGAAACGAGGGTCCTAAATCTAAACAAAGGAAACTACGAAGGTATGAGGAGTGAGTTGGCGATGATAGATTGAGGAGCTTCATTAAAAGGCATGATGGTGGATAGGCAATGGCTAACATTTAAGGAATGAATGCATGAATTGCAACAGTTATACATTCCTTTCTGGCGCAAAAACACAAAAGGAAAAGCGGCCCAACCATGGGAAACAAACGAAATTAAGGATGGTATTAGATCCAAAGGGGGAAAAATTCAGTTGGTTGCGCCTCCTGTTAGCGCCTTAAGAGGGCGCTAATGGGGCGCAAAGCAACTAGCGCCTGGGCACAGCGATGTTTGCGCCGCTCGCGAACTTAACTAGACATTTTGCGGCGGCGCTAAACTTTACTGCCGCGATCTCCTGCGCACGCAGATCTTGACATCATACGAGAGTGCAACGCCCTTGTGGCGCCCCGGAGCGGAAATTGAGTGGCGCCCCCATCCTTTCCGCCTGGCACAACCAACGACCGGAAGACTGGAACGCTACCAGTCGCTGTGGGGCTGGGGGGGCGCTATTTAAAGGGGGCCTCTTCCTGTCTTTCTCTGTGGTTGACATTTTTGCACCACTCGTTCTGAATGAGAGAGAGAGAGATTCGGAGAGAGAGAAAGAGAGACTTCTGCATTGAGTCAACGCTGTGTGAGGTAGTTTTGGCTACTGATCATAACTTGGCAGGTACTTTGGTTTTTGGCCTTCATAACTTTGATTGCTAAGAGACTATGGGGGCTGCACTGATTGGGGGCGTCGTCCTGCGCCACCAGAATCGGAGGACACAGAGACGCAGAGAGAGAGTGGCAATCATGGCCAGACGGAGGAGGGCCAACAGGCCTCTGTACAGGAGACCTTACCCTCCCAGGGTATATCGTCAACAGCTCTCCTACATTCATATGTCTGAGGAGCAGTGTTTGCGAAGGCTGCGCTTCAGCAAGGAGGTGGTCACTGAGCTCTGCCACCTGCTGCAGCCAGATCTGCAACCTCAACTGAGGTCCAGGACGTCTCTGTCAGTGGCAGTGAAGATCACAGTGGCTCTGAACTTTTATGCCACTGGCTCATTTCAATCTGCTACTGGGGACATCGCCAATATCTCCCAGTTCGCGGTGCATTGCTGCATCCGTCAGGTCACAAATGCCCTCTTTAAAAGGAGACGAGAGTACATCTCTTTCCCCATGACCCCAGACAAGCAGCATGAACGCGCTATGGGCTTTGCGAGGATAGCGGGCTTCCCCATGGTGCAGGGCGCCATTGACTGCACGCATGTGGCTTTGCGTGCTCCGCATGAGAATGCCGAGGATTTCTGGAACAGAAAGGGGTTCCATTCCTTGAACGTTCAGTTGGTCTGTGACCACAGACAGCTGATACTCGCTGTCAATGCCCACTATCCTGGCAGCGGCCACGATGCATTCATCCTGCGCCAGACTACTGTGGCAGAACTTTTTGAGGCACCGCATCAGCCAGTTGTTTGGCTTCTCGGGGACAAGGGGTATCCACTGAGCACCTGGCTGATGACACCGCTCCGTACGCCCAACACCCCTGCTGAGCTGCGGTACAACGAGAGCCATCAAGCTACCAGGAACATCGTTGAGCACACAATCGGCGTGCTCAAGCAATGGTTCCGCTGTCTGGACCATTCTGGAGGAGCCCTGCAGTACTCGCCTGAGCGAGTTTCCCACTTCGTAGTTGTGTGCTGCATGCTGCATAACATGGCAATCCTCAGGACCCAGCCAATGCCACCAGGCCTTGGAGCACCACCAGAGGAGGAGAAGGAAGAGGAGGAAGAGGAGGAGGAGGATGATCATCAGCAGCACCAAGGCGGGAGGGCGGCCCACAATGTTGAAACTGCAAGGGCCGTCCGTCAACGGCTGATAGCAAGCCGCTTCTAGGCCCCTGCTGAGGAAATGGCTTCTGCCATTGAGAACAACATGAATGAAACCAACCCGCAACCCCTAAGCCGGCCAAGGCACCAATGATTCCAAAGACCAAACATGTATATTTTGAATACAAAAACTTATTTATTTCAGAAACTCTGTGTGTGTCATTTCCTCATAACAAACTAATAGAAAGAAACACAAAAACACAGTCATTAACAGAACTGGTTCTCATAACCTGGAGATAATGTTCAAAAGTTTGACCACGAATCTTAGCCTTTAATAAAAAAATTACCAACATTTTGTCACACCTCCTACTTTTTGCCCTTCGAGGGTGATCTCCTTCCCTTGCGCACTTCCCCCCTTCCCACCCTACTGCTCCTCCGTAATGGGACCTCAGAGGCTGCAGCAAGACTGGTGGAAGGCTGCTGATTGTCAGAACCTGAGACTGCAGATGCCCTTGAAGGACGGCCTCGACCAGCTCTGGGCCTGGAGGGCCCGGCTGCAGACTGCACCAACTCTGCATGGGCGGCAGCAGTCTGTCCTACGGGCAGTGGCAAGTGCAGTGGAGAAGTGACAGTGGTGGCAGCAGGAATGCTGTCATCTTGAGAGAGGACAGCAACTCCCTGCTCGACCGACACACTGGCACTCCCACGGGGCAGCACTTCAGCATCCGGAGCAATCTGCTGGAGCACAGATTGCTGGCCTGCTGCGGCGCGGTGACAGCCCCGGGGAAATGTGTACGAACCATCGAGGATGGCAGCAGTCAGTGCTCGCGTGGCCTCAATCTGAGTCTGCATGAGAGCAGTCTGAGACTGAATTGCAGCACTAAGCTTTAGTGTGGCATCCGCCTGTGCTACAGCGAAGTGCTCCACACTCCTTGCCAGTGATTCAATGCATTCGGGCACCCTTCCCACTGCACCCATGAGCTCAGTGTGCATGTCCACCGCCTGGGTGTTCATTTCAGCAATGAGCCGCTCCTCCTCTGCGTCCAGTGCAGCAGGAGTCGCTGGCATACTCTCCCTCCGGGGAGAAGGCCCCCGTTCTTCCCTACCCCCATGGCGTTGCTGCAGCCCGCTGGGTCCTGGAGCTTCACCCTCATCAGACCCTTCCCCCCTGCTCCCCTCCAGGGAAGGCGTGTTCCCAGTGTGGGCATGGGCTTCCTCGGGAGAGAGTGGCACTGATGCTCCACCTTCATCTTCCTCCTCGCCTGCAGCTTCACTCCCACTGGCAGCTTGAAGGCCCGTCTCCTCAGCTGGTGAATCACCATCTGAAAGCAGGGAGGTACAAGAGTGGTTTTAGCGTGAGGACAGGGTGACAGTAAGGGAGGAATAAGTGCAGCGATTTAGTAAGTTGGATTGAAAGTGTCAAAGGCTGGTGTTGTGAGGGACAAGTGGAAGGACAGAGGACAAAAAGGTGCTGACCTTACCATTGCTGTCCAGAACGGGGTCGGCGTCTCCAGTGGCGACGGGACCGATCACCCGGCTTGCCACAATCCTCTGGACGCGCGCCTCAAGATCGCTGAGGGGTTGCAGCTGAGGCCGCCCTCCACCCGTCCGTTGCTGCTGTCTCCTATTATGAGATAGCTTGGCCTGCAAGAAAAAGGACGGCGTCTGAGTAAATATACAGCCATGGTCTTGCCTTATGTGCCTCCCATAGGTGAATAGCCCTACTGTATGCAGCCATGGTCTTGCCTGATGTGCCTCCCATAGGTGAATAGCCCTTACTGTATGCAGCCATGGTCTTGCCTGATGTACCTCCCATAGGTGAATAGCCCTTACTGTATGCAGCCATGGTCTTGCCTGATGTGCCTCCCATAGGTGAATAGCCCTTACTGTATGCAAAGTGTGGAATGTGCGTGTGTGTTTCATGAGAGGGCCATAGGTGTTGGATGAGTGTTGTGCATTGGGGTTTTAAGACCCTCTGGCCATAGAGTGAGGTTGAGATGGAGGGATGGAGAGGTATTGAAAAAAAGCCACTCACCCTGACGATCCGAGTGAGGTCGTTGAATTTTTTTCGACATTGTACATGGGTCCTGGGCACCATGCTCCTGCAGGAGACGCTCTGAGCCACCTCCCTCCACACTCTTCTGTACTCGCGCGGCAAAGGCCTCCTGCCACTCTCAGGGAAGAGTATACATCTTCTGCGCTCCACCGCGCCAACCAGAGCATCCAAGGCCCGCTCGCTGAAGCGCTGAGCTCGTTCTCTCACCCTCTCCATAGTCCTTGGCTGGAAGATTTAGGCACAGGTCTCTCCAGGCCGAGATTCAAGGCTCCAATGAGCAGGGTGTGGCTGGAGTGCAAGATCGACCCTCCCCTTTAAGAACTGTCTGGCGCCAGTGTGTCTGTGTTCCATCGCTAACTGACAGCACCTGCGCTGCGCCCGCGCTCTGAGTTAGCGCCTCGCTCCTCGGCCTTTGCGCCTTAAGACAGGTGTGTAGCGCCTGATTTAGCGCTCCAATCACCTCCAGGGGCGATAAAAGTCAAGTTTGCAGTCGGTGGCGATAATTAGTGCCAGGCGCTAATCTTTGCGCCTGGCCGATAATTGCGCCCCAAATGGGGCGATACTGAATTTCTCCCCCAAAGAGTCATATAAAGTTGCCAGAAAAAGTAGCAAACCTGAGGATTGGGAGCAGTTTAGAGTTCAGCAAAAAAGGACCAAGAGATTGATTGAGAAGGGAAAAATAGAGTATGAGAGTAAACTTGCAAGGAACATAAAAGCGGACTGTAAAAGCTTCTACAAGTATGTCAAAAGAAAAAGATTAGTGAAGACAAATATAAGTCCCTTACAGTCAGAAATGAGAGAATTTATAATAGGGAACAAGAAAATGGCAGAGCAATTAAACAAATACTTTGGTTCTGTCTTCACAGAAGAGGACACATATAACTTCCCAGAAATGCTAGGGAACCAAGGGTCTAGTGAGAAGGAGGAATTAAAGGAAATTAGTATTAGTAAAAAAATAGTGTTGGAGAAATTAATGGGACTGAAAGCCGATAAATCCCCAGGGCCTGATAATCTGCATCCCAGAGTACTAAAAGAGGTAGCCATGGAAATAGTGGATGCATTGGTTGTCATCTTCAAAATTCTATAGATTATGGAACAGTTCCTGCAGATTGGAGGATGGCAAATGTAACCCCGCTATTTAAAAAAGGAGGGAGAGAGAAAACAGGGAACTACAGACCGGTTAGCCTAACATCAGTAGTAGGGAAATTGCTAGCGTCTATTATAAAGGATGTGATAACAGGACACTTAGAAAATATCAACAGGATTTGATAAAGTCAATATGGATTTATGAAAGGGAAATAGTGTATGACAAACTTGCTGGAGTTTTTTGAGGATGTAACTGGTACAATATAAAAGGGAGAACCAGTGGATGTGGTGTATTTGGATTTTCAGAAGGCCTTCGATAAAGTCCCACATAAGAGGTAAGTGTGCAAAATTAAAGCACATGGGATTGGGGGTAATATACTGGCATGGATTGAAACATAGAAGATAATAGCAGGAGTAGGCCATTCGGCCCCTCGAGCCTGTTCCGCCATTTAATGAGATCATGGCTGATCATCCAAATTTAGTACCCTGTCCCTGCTTTCTCCCCATATCCCTTGATCCCTTTAGCCTTAAGAAATATATCTAACTCCTTCTTGAATATATTTAATGAATTGGCCTCAACTGCCTTCTGTGGTAGAGAATTCCACAGGTTCACCACTCTCTGGGTGAAGAAATTCCTCCTCATCTCAGTCCTAAATGGCTTACCCCTTATCCTTAGACTGTGACCTCTGGTTCTGGACTCCCCCGCCATCGGGAACATCCTTCCTGCATCTAGTCTGTCTAGTCCTGTTAGAATTTTATAAGTTTCAATGAGATATCCTCTCATTCTTCGAAACTCTAGCGAATATAAGCCTAATCGACCCAATCTCTCTTCATACGTCATTCCTGCCATCCCAAGTATCAGTCTGGTAAATCTTCGCTGCACTCCCTCCATGGCAAGAACATCCTTCCTCAGATAAGGCGACCAAAAATGCACACAATACTCAAGGTGTGGTCTCACCAAGGCCTTGTACAACTGCAGCAAGACATCCTTGCTCCTGTACTCGAATCCTCTCGTTATGAAGGCCAACATACCATTTGCCTTCTTAACCGTCTGCTGCACCTGCATGCTTACCTTCAGCGACTGGTGCACAAGGACTCCCAGATCTCGTTGCACTTCCCCAAGGAAATTCTCCTGAACACATGTCAGAAATTCCTCCCCCTCTTTTCCCTTTACCCTGGCATTGTCCTAATCGATATTTGGGTAATTAAAGTCCCACAATATCACCACTCTATAGCTCTTGCATATCTCTGCGATTTCCCTGCAGATTTGCTCCTCTACCTTCCTCTCACTATTTGGAGGCCCATAGAATACCCCCCAATAGCATAATCATACCCTTTTTGCTCCTCAACTCTAACCAAATGGATTCTGTCATTGTCCCCTCAAGAACATCCTCTCTTTCCAACAGTACAATGTCTTCCTTAATGAGCACTGCCACCCCACCTCCCTTTTTTCCTTCCCTAACTTTAGCAGGGCCCTCATGTCGGCCAAGAGCATCTCAGCAGTCAGAGCAGGGATCTGAGCACACTGCCCCTGCCTCGGCTAAAGCCACAGGCGTGGCATCACCAGGAGCGATAGGAAAAAGAGTAAAGCTTTGTAATTGCACAAGGGTATGCACATGCATAGAAGCATAGAAGCATAGAAGATAGGAGCAGGAGTAGGCCATTCGGCCCCTCGAGCCTGCTCCGCCATTTAATGAGATCATGGCTGATCATCCAAATTCAGTACCCTGTCCCTGCTTTCTCCCCATATCCCTTGATCCCTTTAGCCTCAAGAAATATATCTATCTCCTTCTTGAATATATTTAATGAATTGGCCTCAACTGCCTTCTGTGATAGAGAATTCCACAGGTTCCCCACTCTGTGGGTGAAGAAATTCTTCCTCATCTCAGTCCTAAATGGCTTACCCCTTATCCTTAGACTGTGACCCCTGGTTCTGGACTCCCCCACCATCAGGAACATCCTTCCTGCATCTAGTCTGTCTAGTCCATTTAGAATTTTATAAGTTTCAATGAGATTGGTTAACAGACAGGAAACTGAGAGTAGGAATAAATGTCTTTTTCGGGATGGCAGGCGGTGACTAGTGGGGTACCGCAGGGATCAGTGCTTGGGCCCCAGTTATTCACAATATATATCAATTATTTGGATGAGGGAACCAAATGTAATATTTCCAAGTTTGCTGATGACACAAAACTAGGTGGGATTGTGAGTTGTGAGGAGGATGCAAAGAGGCTTCAAGGCGATTTAGACAAGTTGAGTGAGTGGGCAAATGCATGGCAGATGCAGTATAACATGGATAAATGTGAAGTTATCCACTTCGGTAGGAAGAACAGAAAGGCAGAGTATTATTTAAATGGTGATAGATTGGGAAATGTTGATGTACAGAGGGACTTGGGTGTCCTTGTACACCAGTCACTGAAAGCAAACATGCAGGCGCAGCAAGCAGTTAGGAAGGCAAATGGTATGTTGGCCTTCATTGCAAGAGGATTTGAGTACAGGAGCAAGGATGTCTTACTACAGTTATACAGGGCCATGGTGAGACCACACCTGGAGTACTGTGTGCAGTTTTGGTCTCCTTACCTAAGAAAGGATATACTTGCCATAGAGGGAGTGCAGCGAAGGTTCACCAGACTGATTCCTGGGATGGCAGGACTGTCGTATGAGGAGAGATTGGGTCGACTAGGCCTGTATTCACTAGAGTTTAGAAGAATGAGAGGGGATCTCATTGAAACGTATAAAATTCTGACAGGGCTAGACAGACTGGATGCAGGGAGGATGTTTCCCCTGGCTGGGGGGTCTAGAACAAGGGGTCACAGTCTCAGGATACGGGGTAGGACATTTAGGACTGAGATGAGGAGAAATTTCTTCACTCAGAGGGTGGTGAACCTATGGAATTCTCTACCACAGAAGGCTGTGGAGGCCAAGTCACTGAATATATTTAAGAAGGAGATAAATAGATTTCTAGACACAAAAGGCATCAAGGGGTATGGGGAGAGAGCGGGAATATGGTATTGAGATAGAGGATCAGCCATGTTCATATTGAATGGCAGAGCAAGCTCGAAGGGCCGAATGGCCTACTCCTGCTCCTATTTTTCTATGTTTCTATGTTTCAAAGATTCACAACCCTCCGAGTGAAGATATTTCTCCTCATCTCAGGCTGAAATGCCCTGCCCCTTACCTGCGACTATGCCCCCTAGTTCTCGACTCCCCAGCCAGGGGAAACAACCTCTCAGCATCTATCCTGTCAATCCCCTTCAGAATCTTATATGTTTCAATGAGATCACCTCTCATCCTTCTAAACTTCAGAGAGTACAGGCCCAATCTATTCAATCTCTCATCATAGGACAACCCTTTCATCTCAGGAATCAATCTAGTGAACCTTTGTTGCACTGCCTCTAAGGCAAGCATGTCCTTCTTCAGATAAGAAGACCAAAACTATGCACGGTCTTCCAGGTTTGGTCTCACCAAAGCCCTGTACAATTGTAGTAAGATTTCCTTACTCTTGTACTCTAGCCCCCTTGCAATAAAAGTCAACATGGCATTTGCCTTCCTAATTGCTTTCTGTACCTGCATGCTAACTCTCTGGGCACGATTTTGTCATTGGGGTGGGCTGGGGTCGTGTCATCCGCTTTTTGTGTTAGCCACCCGACTCCAATTGGATGTGGGAGAATTATTCGATTTTCCCCTAATTGGGCAATTGAGTTCCAGCATGTGGGAACCCATGACCCAATTAGTTTTTTCAGTCTGAAAGTCGCCTCTGATGATGTCATCATTGCTGCTGCATTTAAGGTCTGCAAAGACTGGGAAGCTTTTGGCCTTTGCTGTGAGAGGGACCTGGAGGCAAAATGAGCAGCAGGAGACCTAAGTCTGCTCCCAGATTTTTTTTGTACCACCACCACCACCACTACTACTCCTCCAGGCTCCAAAGTTCCACAACAATGGTTATGACTGCTAAAAGTTCCCCCAGAATGATGATTGATCAAATCTCCTTCTTAATGGTGGACCTGCAGCTGATAGTCAGCAATCCAAGTGTGCTACCGCCAGGTTTCACCGTCGTGTTTCAGAGGAGGCGTACATCACGTCGGAAAAGTGTTAAAATCAGAAAGGCCTCTCAAAATGGGATTATAGAGGCAATTAAATGGTTGTTAAGGGCCTTAAGGGCCTATCCCGCCTCTTGCAGGCGAGACGGAGACGGGATCAGAAACCACGCATTTGGGAAAATTGCTCGGAGGCGGGATGGAGGCGGGGTCGGGCCCGCCCGCCATTTTTTGCAATTTTAACACCCCACACAACTCCATTCCCGCCTCCTCGGGCCTGGCAAAATCGAGCCCTCTGTGTTTCCTGTACGAGGACACCTAAATCTCTCTGAACACCAACATTTTATAGTTTCTCACCATTTAAAAAATATTCCGTTTGTCTATTCTTCCTACCAAATTGAATAACCTCACATTTCCCCACATTATACTCCATCTGCCACCTTATTGCCCACTTACTTAACCTGTCTATATCCTTTTGCAGGCTCTTTGAGTCCTCCTCACAGCCTACTTTCCCACCTAGCTTTGCATCATCAGCAAACTTGGATACATTACACTCGGTCCCTTCATCTAAGTCATTAATATAGATTGTAAATAGCTGAGGCCCAAGAACTGATCCTTGTGGTACCCCACTAGTTACAGCCTGCCAACCGGAAAATGACCTGTTTATCCCTACTCTCTGTTTTCTGTCCATTAACCAACCTTCTATCCATGGTAATATATTACCCCCAACCCCATGAGCCCTTATCTTGTGTAACAACCTTTTATGTGGCACCTTATCGAATGCCTTTTGGAAATCCAAATGTACTACATCCACTGGTTCCTCTTTAACTACCCTGCTAGTTACATCCTCAAAAAACTCTGTTAAATTTGTCAACCATGATTTCCCTTTCATAAAACCATGTTGACTCTGCCAAAGGCAAGTCACCTTTTAACTTACTTTATGATGAATGGGAAGACATGAATTGACAGGGACCAATGCAGGGATATGTAAGGGGTGGTTGGTTATTTGCAGGACTGCTTTGTGTCAGTGGCATTGAAGCAGGACGGGAAGAGTGGCCATTGCATGTGCTTCTGACATTGGTCCACTGGTGCAACCTAAGTAAATCATGTATTAATAAGGGCATCCCTGGCATCCCGGTCAGCAGTGTGAGCAGCTGGTGGTGCATCGCCCTCAGAACCTTTCTGCTCCTCGTCCTCGTCCTCCTTGGAATCATCTGCAGACGATGCGTACTCTGCACCTTGATCATCCTGCAGGTCCAAACCTTGCTGTTGTGCAATGTTGTACAGAGCGCAGCACACCACGACCATTCAAGACACCTTTGCTGATACGTATTGAAGGCTGCCTTCAGATCTTTCTAGGTACCTGAAGCGCATCTTCAGCATGAAGATAGCTTGTTCGATCACACATATGGTGGTCATATGGCATTAATTGTAGCGCAGTTGGGCTTCATTGGTTTAGTTTCTGAGGGATGCCATCAGGCAAGTTTGAAGTGGGCATCCCTTGACTCCTCGCAGCCACCCCTTAAGTCTGCTTGCAGATCTGAAGACGTCAGGAAGCTTGGACTGCCGCAGGACGAAAGCATCATGGCAGCTCCCCGGGTATCTTGTGCACACCTGCATAAATATCTCTTGGTGGTTGCACACCAGCTGTATATTTAAGTAGAAGCCCTTGTGGTTCACAAATACCCCTGGTTGATCTGGGGGTGCACGGATTGCCACGTGTGTGCAGTCAATAATGCCCTGCACCTGTGGGAAGCCAGCCAGAGATGCAAAACCGAGCACCCACTCATTCTGACCAGCGTCATCACAGGCAAAGTTCACATAATTGTCGGCCCTGGCATACAACCCATTAGTCACCTGCATTCCGCATTTGTGGACTGCTGACTGGGAAATCCTGGATATGTCTCTGGCAAAGCCCTGGAAGAATCCGGAAGCTAAAATGTTGACGGCGGTGGTGACTTTGACAGCCATTGGTAACACGAGGCCACCAGATCTAGCAAGCAGCAGATGTCTGCCACCACCTGACGCAACAACCTAAGGCTCCTGAAACACTGTTCGGACATGTCAAGGAAGCTCAGCCTCTTCCTGTATACCCTATGTCACAGGTAGTGCCTCCTGCGAGCTGCTTCCCTCTGCTGCTGCCCTCTCTGTTGCTCCCCTCTTTGCTGCTCCGCTCTCTGCTGTCCAGCTACAGGTCTCCCAAGAGCAGCTGCTGCAGAGGTCATATTGTTCCTCAACCGAGGTCCAATCTAAGGCAGCCAAAGTGCCACCCATCCTGCTGTGATTCAGAAAACTTCCAAAGAGTAGAAAGTAAACTCTCAGCAAAAGAAATGTGAACAAACACTTTCCCACTAGCAACTAAGTTAGCAACTGAGTACTGAGTATTTATGACAGTATTTCCCTGAGTTTGAATCAAGCCCCTCAATTGCCATTGTGTTCTCGCCTTGCTTTCACTGGTGAGTTTCAGGAAGCCTGGGAAACCTGTCAATGCACTGTTAAATTTGAAAGTGAGTTGAAATCTCACTCCAATTGAGCGATTAGCATATGTTAATAGGCAACCCAGCTCTCCTGAGTGGGTTGCGCGCAAGCGACAACAACTTTCATTTATATAGCACCTTTAACATAGTAAAACATCCCAATGTGCTTCACAGGAGCATTATGAAACAAAATTTGACACCGAACCACATAATTAATTATTATTACAGGTGACCAAAAGCTTGGTCAAAGAGATAGGTTTTAAGGAGTATCCTACAGGAGGGTAGAGAGGCGGAGAGGTTTAGGGAGCGAATTCCAGAGCTTATGGCTTAGGCAGCTGAAGAAATGGCTGCCAATGGTGGAGCGATTAAAATAGGGGATGCGCAAGAGGCCAGAATTGGAGGAGTGCAGAGATCTCGGAGGGTTGTAGAGTTGGAGGAGGTTACAAAGATCAGGAAGGATGAGGCCATGGAGGCATTCGAAAACAAGGATGAGAATCTTAAATCGAGGCGTTGATGAACTGGGAGCCAAGCAGCCTAACGCGCTCCAGTTAAATGTGGAATTTGGCGGGTTGGAGCCGGCTTCTCGACGCGCTCACATTTTTGCCGGTTTTTAACCCCCACCCGCACCCAAACTGACATGCTCCTCCAGATTAAAATTCACCCCAGAGCAGCAGGAATCCATAAATATTATGTTGTCTGGTACATTTTTATTTTAATAGTTTAAACCTCATACGTTTTGGCCGGGATCTTCTCCCATCCTCTGTTTGGGGCACAAATCTAGTGGGGTGTGGGGCAGTGCTTTTGTCAATCACAAAGATGTACTTCTTACCTTGGCCAACCTTCCGGCTTTGGGGCCAACGGCATTTTGGAGGTGGATGACTGGGGGCCAGTGTTTTGCTGTGGTAGGCCTCAGTAGCCTGCCGCAGCATAGCAATACAGGAAGCCTCCAAAAACATAAGTTTCAAAAAAAGCATTTACTTCTCTCCTCTTTGGCCATTGCATTCTCAAGTTCTTAAAGCATTTGTGGAAACCAGGAAAAAAAAATTTTGGGGCACTTACCGCAGCAGGAGAACACTAGGGGCCAGAAATTCGGCACTTGCCGGGCGAGTACGCGCGGTGTACTCACCCGTAAGGCCACCTGAAGTGCCGGTTTCCTGCATGCACTGCGCATGCGCGGGAAACCGGAACTTCCGGTCTCGTGAAGGGAGGGGTTCAGAGGTGAACCGCGTGCATGGGAGAGGCTGCGCGCACGCAGCGAACTTCAGTTTTTTTTCAGGTTTCTCCGGGAAGGTAAGTATGGAAGAAGCTGCGCTTTTAAAAAGGAGGCGCAAGACCCGTTTTTAACAAGGTAAGTGGTTAATTAATTACAATTTAAAAAAAATTTCAACAGGTTTATCTTTTTTAGATACTTTAAAGAAAGGTAAGTTTATTTTTAGCACTGTTAAAAAGTATTTTAATTTTTTCAAAAATTTAAATTTTTGTTTAAAGTAGTTAATTTATTTAACTTATAGTTATTTTTTAAATGTGATGGTTTTTTTAAAAATGTATTTGAAGTTTAGGTGTTGTTTTGGGGCCGATTTCAATTCATAGATTTGACAGGTCTTCCTGTCAAATCTATGAATGAAAGATGGTCTGCTGCCATTGGCTCTCCATGGCCCACGTGATCCCAGGGGACGCATCGCACTAACTACGTCCCTGGGATACACAAGCACTGCGTGCCAGCAGCTGCAGGAGGCCCAGGAGCTGAAGTCCCCGTGGGCCCAGCGGTCAACGGCAGGTGCGGTAGGTAGGTGCGTGCACGATCCTTGCACCCGCGGGAAGGCAGGGAGCCAAATTTCTGGCCCTAGATACTTGAGCTCAATGGGGGAGAAATACAGTATAGCCCCATTTAGGGTGATAAAACTTTGAAAGTTGAAAAATTAGCGCTAGCTGCTAATCATTCTCGGCTCCTGCGAAATTCACTTTTAGCGCTCCAAGAGGGAAGTGGAGCGCTAAATCAAGCGCTAAACACTTCTCTTAGGGCGCGAAAGTCCAAGAGCGGGGCAGTAGTGGCAGAGTGCTAAACAATTTCAAGCGCATTGTGAACGGCACTCTTTCATCACAGAGGCTGCTTCCTTCGCTTAAAGGGAAGGGCCAATGATGCTGCACAAGCTAGTTGTCGTCAGTCCTGTTATGCAAGGCGACCTGGGCGACTGCCATTACAGCCCCAAACACTCTCACAAAGTGGAGGGCTTGGACATCTTGCACCAATGAAACAGTAAAAAATTTGCGCAGGCACCAGACTGGTGCAAATAATAAAGGTTGCGCGAGCTGAAAAGCATTCCCTTTAATTACCGCTCACAAAGCGGCCAGCCGAGTTCACAACGCCTCCTCTTGCTGCCATTGTTGGCGCGAGGCGATAAAGCAGGAGCGCGAGTGAAATTTTCATCCAGGGCGATAACGGGGCACTGCGCACTTTATGACCTCACGATCTGGGAGGCGCTAGAGGCCCAGGCGCTAAGAGTTATCGTCAGCGCTAAACCAGCACTGAAGTTCGCAGGCATCACTGCATTCGCCGCACCCAAGCGATAACCCCTTAGCACCCCGTTAGTGCCCCCCGCCAGGCACTAATGGGAGGCGCTAACATACTGAATTTCTAGCCCAATAGGTGTTTCCTGTGCCCTCTGTTCAGAGGACAGAAATCATGGGCAATTGGCCTATCCTTAGTGCAAGGGTTGAGGAACAGGAAGTGCGAAGGAAGGTGCAGAAGGAAGAAATGCAGTGCACCTCTGAACACTTTTCCAGCCTAGCCAATCCCAGATTCACCAAATAAATTAGCAGAGGCTGAGCGGGAAATCCAGGCCATTAGTTTAAGCCTACTTCAGAAACAGGGAAATTTGAGCAGTGGATATGCAAGTGTTTTCTGATGTGATACACCTAGAATCGCTCCTTCAAGTACAATGTCACTGTTGAACCATTCACGTTTGAAATCAATGCCTTTATTTTTCAAATGATTTATGAAGGTCACATTGTGATCCAGCATTTACAAGCTATAAAAGGAAAGTTATTTGTGATGCTGATGACTACCCTGAAAAGCAATAGCAGGTGTTAACAATTTTATTATTTCAGAGCTTGAAATCTGGATCAATACCAGAAGCAGCAATGAACACATGCACAGTCAGAAATAGCACGCAAGGAAATAGTAAACCAGCCTAGCAGCTGAACATTTTAACATTAATTGTTTTCCTTCCACTTTATTCAGTCCAATAATATAAATGTATAACCACATACCTCTATTACTTTTATTGTAAAATGTTTTACACATTAATTCTAAAATACCACTACACTAAATATTACTCCTATAAAAATATTGAATATCTGAAGACATGCAAATTGACAATTTGTTCAGTTTGTTGGATTCAGCAATACCAACTAATAAACTAGTCAAGGATTTGAAAATGTACTATTGAATCTGACCTATTTCACTGAGGAATAATAATGTTAGTCTGATCCATGCCTGGGAAGAAGGCGTCAGATGGAAACCAGGAATTAAGTTCTTCATTTTAGGTACTATGGTCATTCACAACACTAATAATGTTAAAAATGAGTAGCACCAGCAGGACTCTGTTTTGGCCTGTGCCCTCTTAAGTACCTTAAAGGTCCTAAATGTATTAATGTGCCTGAGTCAGAAGGTTGTGAGTTCAAGCCCTACCCCAGGAATTAAGCACATGATCTAGACTGATATTCAGTGCAGAACTGAGGAACTATTGCATTGTTCGAGATGTTGTGCTTCAGAAGAGATACTCGCCAAGACCTCCTACGTTCACCTCAATAAATATTGCTCTTCTCCTTCCTGACCTCACCACCATAACACTTTTTGATTGGCTCCCATTAAATTGCAGCAAGTCAGAACGAAGGTCATCTGAATCAAAACGAAAGAAAAGAAAATGCCTGTAAAATTGCCGATGAGAAAATACTAAGGACTTACGAATGCAACGAATGCTGAATAATAAGAACATAACAAATAGGAGAAGGAGTAGGCCATTTGGCCCTTCGAGTCTGCTCCGCCATTCAGTAAGATTATGGCTAATCATCTACTTTATCTCCACTTTCCTGAAATATCCCCATATCCCTTGATTACCTTAATATTCAAAAATCTATCAATCTCTGTCTTGAATATACTCAACGACTGAGCCTCCACAGCCCTCTAGGGCAGAGAATTCCAAAGATTCACAACCCTCTGAGTGAAGAAATTTCTCCTCATTTCAGTCCTAAATGGCCGGCCCCTTATTCTGAGACTGTGACCCCTGGTTCTAGACTCCCCAGCCAGGGGAAACATCCTCCCTGCATCTACCCTGTCAAGTCCTGTAAGAATTTTTTATGTTTCAATGAGATCACCTCTCATTCTTCTAAACTCGAGAGAATATAGGCCTATTCTACTCAATCTCTCCTCATAGGACAATCCCCCCATCCCAGGAACAAGTCTGGTGAACCTTCATTGCACTCCCCCTATGGCAAGTATATTCTTCCTTAGGTAAGGAGACAAAAACTGTACACAATACTCCAGGTGTGGTCTCACCAGGGCCCTATATAATTGCAGGAAGACTTCTTTACTCTTATACTCAAATCCTCTTGTAATAAAGGCCAACATACCATTTGCTTTCCTAATTGCTTGCTGTACCTGCATGTTAACTTTCAGTGATTCGTGTACAAGGACACCCAGGTCCCTCTGAACACCAACATTTCCCAATCTCTCATCATTTAAAAAGTACTCTGCTTTTCTATTTTTCCTACCAAAGTGGATAACTTCACATTTCTCCACATTATATTCCATTTGCCAAGTTCTTGCCCACTCACTTAGCCTGTCTATATCCCCTTGAAGCCTCCTTGCATCCTCCTCACAACTTACATTCCCATCCAGCTTTGTAGCATCAGCAAACTTGGATATATTACATTTGGTCCCCTCATCCAAATAATTGATGTAGATTGTGAATAGCTGAGGCCCAAGCACTGATCCTTGCGGTACCCCACTAGTTACAGCCTGCCAACCCGAAAATGACCCGTTTATTCCTACTCTCTATTTTCTGTCCGTTAACCAATCCTCAATCCATGCTAGTATATTACCCCCAATCCCATGAGCCCTAATTTTGTTTAATAACCTCTTGTGTGGCACCCTATCGAATGCCTTCTCAAAATACAAATGCACCACATCCACTGGTTCTCCCTTATCTATTCTGCTTGTTACAACCTCAGAAACCTCTAACAGATTTGTCAAACATGATTTCCTTTTCATAAATCCGTGTTGAGTCTGCCCAATCCTATTATTATTTTCTAAGTGCCTTGTTACCGCGTCCTTAATAATAGATCCTAGCATTTTTCCTACTATTGATGGCAGGCTAACTAGTCTGTAGTTCCCCGTTTTCTCTCTCCCTCCTATCTTAAATAGTGGGGTTACATTTGCTACCTTCCAATCCGCGGGAACCGTTCTAGAATCTATGGAATTTTGAAAAATTACAACCAATGCATCCACTATTTCTATAGCCACCTCTTTCAAAACCCTAGGATGTAGGCCATTAGGTCCAGGGGATTTATTGGCTTTCAGTCCTATTACTTTCTCCAGTACTATTTTTTTACTAATACTAATTTCTTTCAGTTCCTCATTCTCGCTAGACCCTTGGTTCTCCACTATTTCCGGGAAGTTGTTTGCGTCTTCTTCCGTGAAGACAGACACAAAAAAGTATTTGTTCAATTTCTCTGCCATTTTCTTATTCTCCATTATAATTTCTCCTGTCTCAGCCTGTAAGAGACCCACATTTACTTTTGTTAATCTTTTCCTTTTTACATACCTATAGAAGCTTTTACAGTCTGTTTTTATGTCTCTCGCTAGTTTACTCTTATATTCTATTTTCCCTTTCTTTATCAATTTCTTGGTCCTCCTTTGCTGAATTCCAAAATCCTCCCAATCCCCAGGTTTGCTACTCTTTTTGGCAACATTATAAGCCTCTTCCTTTGATCTAATACTATCTTTAACTTTTCTTGTTAGCCACGGTTGGACCACTTTTCCTATGGGGATTTTGTGCCTTAATGGAATGTCTATTTGTTGCAAATTAAGTATTAATTCTTTAAATGCTCGCCATTGCTTGTCTATCATCATACCTTTTAAGGTAGTTTCCCAAGCTACCTTAGCCAACTTGCCCCTCATACCTATGTAGTTTGCTTTGTTTAGAATTAAGACCCTAGTTTCGGATTTAACTAAATCACTTTCAAACTCAATATAAAATTCTACCATATTGTGGTCACTCTTCCCTAAAGGCCCCTTTACTACAAGGTTATTAATTAACCCTTTCTCATTGCACAACACTAGATCTAAAATAGCCTGTTCGCTAGTTGGTTCCTCAACATATTGATCTAGAAAATTATCTTGCATACATTCCATGAATTCGCCCTTCACACTATTACTGCAAATTTGGTTTACCTAGTCTATACATAGATTAAAGTCCCCCATGATTACTGTATTACCCTTGTTACATGCGCCTCCACTTTCCTGATTTATACTCCGCCCTACATTACAACTACTGTTTGGGGGCCTATAAACAACTCCCACCAATGTTTTCTGCCCCTTGCTGTTTCTTAGCTCCACCCAAACTGATTCTACTTCTTGATTTTCAGAGCTAAGATCCTTTCTCACTACTGTATTTATCCCATCCTTTATTATCAAGGCTACCGCTCCTCCTTTTCCATTTTGCCTATCTCTTCTAAAAGTTAAGTATCCTGGATATTTAGTTCCCAACCTTGGCCACTTTGCAACCATGTCTCCGTTATGGCAATTAGATCAAACCTGTTAATTTCTATCTGAGCTATTAATTCATCTATTTTGTTGCGAATGCTTTGTGCTTTCAGATATAGTGCCTTTAGCTTTGACTTATTTCTATTTTTCCCTGATGTCACCTTAGTCACGGATGCCTTATTACCTTTGTTGCTCTCTCTGTCCCTTCCTGACCCACTCTGCTTATTTTTACCCAAAGCTCTACTCTGCTCTAGAGCCTTGACATTTCTCTTGCTGCTTTTAAATTTACTCTTTCCTAAATCCTCCCACCCCCCACCACCCCTTCATTAGTTTAAAGCCCTGTCTACTGCCCTAGTTACTCGGTTCACCAGGACACTGGTCTCAGCATGGTTTAAGTGGAGCCCGTCCCAACGGAATAGCTCCCTCTTTCCCCAGTACTGGTGCCAGTGCCCCATGAACTGAAACCCCTTCCTCCCACACCACTCTTTGAGCCACGCATTTAAACCTCTAATCTGTTTGTCCCTATACCAATTTGCGTGTGGCTCAGGTAACAATCCAGAGATTATTACCTTTGAGGTTCTGCTTTTTAATTTGGATCCTAGCTCCTCAAACTCCCTCAGCAGAACCTCATTCCTAGTTCTACCTATGTTGTTGGTTCCTACGTGGACCATGAGAACTGGATCCTCCCCCTCCCACTCCAAGTTCTTCTCCAGCTGCGAGGAGATGTCTTTAACTCTGGCACCGGGCAGGCAACACAACCTTCGGAACTCTCGGTCGCGGCTGCAGAGAACAGTATCTATCCCCCTGACTATACTGTCCCCTACCACAACTACATTCCCTTTCACTCCCCCCACTTGAATGGCCTCCTGCACCATGGTGCAATGGTCAGCTTGCTCATCCATCCTGCAGGCTTTTCCCTCATCCACACAGGCAGCAAGAACCTTATACTTGTTGGACAAGGGCAAAGGCTGAGGCTCCTCCAACACTGCACCTGGGATCACCTTACCTACCTGAGTTGCAATCACACCCTACTGTCCTTGACCACTAACCAGACCTGTACCACTACCTAACCTAAGGGATGTGACTGCCTCTTGGATCAAAGTGTCCAGGTAACTCTCCCCATCCCTGATGCCCCGCAATGTCTGCACCTCATACTCCAGCACAAAAACTCTGAGCTGAAGTTCCTCAAGATGCATGCACTTACTGCAAACGTGGCTGTCCGGGATCACAATGCTCTCCACAAACTCCCACATGCTGCAGTTGCGGCACACCACCTGCACTGCCAACCCTATATGACCTTGTTTTATTTAATTAAATTTGTAATTAGGTAACTTAGTTTACAGTGTAGTTTCTTGACTACTTACTTGATCTAGATTAAGTTAAGGGTACTGAAATTAAATATCTACCTGTAACACAAAGCAATACAAGTAGTGTAGTCAAAAAGCAGCAACTCCTTCCCCCTCTTCTCCAACTTCCTCCTCTTCTCCAAATTCCCACTCTTTCCAAATTCCCAAATAAAACACATTGTTCAAGTCCACTCCATTTAATCCTGCTCTGTGCTCTGCAGAAATGTTTACTTGTATACACTAGGAGCCTCACCCAATTTACAAGTGTTTATTCAGCTCCCCTGCTCCTGGTGATTAGCGCCTATTCAAGACAAACACTTACAGCTGACTGACAGTTAACTGCCACTGGCAGGCAGCTTCTGTTAACTGCAGTTTTTGAAGTTCTAGGTTAAAATCAAAATCTTACACTAAATTTCACTTTTTACAGCTACTACTTACCCAATACTTACCAGAAATTCTCACTCTTTCCAAATAAAACACTCTGTTCAAGTCCACTTCATTTAATCCCGCTCTGTGCAGACTGCAGTGAGATGACCCTATGAAGAAAGAAAGACTTGCAATTATATTGCGCATTTCGCGACCTCAAGACGTCAAGTACTTTTGAAGTGTAGTCACTGTTGTAATGTAGGAAACATGGCAGCCAATTTGTGCACCACAAGGTCCCACAAACAACAATGTGATAATGACCAGATAAGATGTTTTAGTGATGTTGATTGAGGGACAACTATTGGCTAGGACCTTTTGGGGAGAAGTCTGCTGCTAAATGAACCGCTGAAAATTGAATTGCTGAAAATATTTTTTTTAAATATTCTGCCTACTTTGTCGCAGTTACTGAAAGTTCTAAATATCAAAAAAAGTTTTAAACTCAAAAGATTACATATTTCATAAGAATATGATTAAATTTAACCACTGACTGACTGCCTTTTGTGTTTTTTGAATACCTTCATTAAGGTTTTTACATCAAGATCTCAGCCTGTCTCAAAAGCCTGGGCTTTGAATATATACTTTGACCCAGAACAGTTAAAAGGAACTTAACCATACCTGTGCAGTCTGAATATGTGCAATTTTGAGAATTTTCCATATAGCACTAATAGGTTTCTCTCTGGATTTTACATTGCAGCCTAGAGTAAATTTCCAGCAGAAAGTTACACTCAGAGGGAGCATGAGTTGGAGATCAAGTTACAACATGGTTCATAGATGGTGATACAACCCTTTACCTTTAGTACCCATTCCTTTACCAAACTCACTTTGAGGGCAGCTCCCCACTGCGAATAGGAATTTATCCTCATTGAGTGAGAGAATTTATGTTACTGTTTGTGTTTTAGAATTACTTGAAAACCATCTGAAGAATTTTTACTAGCTAAATTCACATTTCACATTTTAACTATTTTACTAAATGCCAAAATTCTGATTGGCCTGTTCCACCAGTACAAGTATGGCGGAGCGGACCCCACCACCACCCAAAGTGTAGCCCATTGGCACAATCCCAAATTGTGGGGACAAGGTCAATGTCAGAATGGCCAGCAGGTGCATTAGTGGTGCCCACTCCAACTGAGGCCTAACACAGCAGATGTGCCCGGGAAAGGGCCTCACAGGAATAGAGCAGTCCCAAATCTATAGCTCCCAAAAGAACCATCAGGCCATCCCTGCAAGATAATTGATCCTCTACAGAATCTATTATCTGCTCCCTCCAGCATTCTGGGGCCTTTATTGGAGCCATAATGAAACCGATGTCTGCAGAATTTCTTGGGGAAGCCCAAGAACTCCCTAAGTCATGCCTTTTGTACATGAGGATGCTGGCAATAAATCATCCTGCAGCCCCTTACCAGAATTTCCTGATCTCCTGTCCACAAGGCAGAATCCTGGCAGAAACAGGTTCAAACCCATTTTCTGCTGCTTCACTCCCTCTGGCTGTAATGCCCAAGATGCACCCATCACAAGGGTAGAATTTCAGCCCTTAATTTCTACTTGACAGACAGCATAAGTTAGGAACAGCTAGAGAGGGACAGATTTAATCATCATTCTTAAATATGCATTTTCTTTCTGCTTATTGTATCAGAAAGCTTATTTTTGAGGTATTTTTCCTTTTTCCAGGACAAAAGAAAAACCATTTGAATTTTGAAAGCTTCTAAAGTAAACAAACTGAGGTTAATAGCATGGATTTGTGTTTGCTTAGAATCACTGCAAAATCTTGAAAAAAATAACTTTAAAAAAAGTGAGAAGGCAGGCACAGTTGCCTGGAAGGTGAGGAATTTGGTGGAGTGGAAACATTGAAGGGCCATAATGGCTGGCAGACAGTTTTTACTGAAACATTCCTGTATTTTAAAGGCTGAGGAATTTCTGTTATCTGTCCATTAGTTTAGGTATTTGTTTTAAATATAGAATTCCTTACTTCTCTAATCCACACTCTTCACTCTATGTATGATGGTGACGTCATAATTAATTAGACTCACCAAGCTCAAGAACAGCCAGTCTCTGCAGTACCCAGCAATTAAAAAAATTACAGCAGTAGAAGCAAATGCCAAATAAATATAGAAACATTTCTCAAACTCCTGACAGCCGAGAATGA
Organism: Squalus acanthias; assembly: GCA_030390025.1. NCBI lineage: Eukaryota > Metazoa > Chordata > Chondrichthyes > Squaliformes > Squalidae > Squalus > Squalus acanthias. The sequence continues at coordinate 85,209,907 of CM059432.1, forward strand.
ATAATGGCATGATGAATCATGGAGTATCCGAAATAGGGAAGAACAAGAAAAATATCTACTGTATTAGAAGTCACAGTTATTAATTGTTACCAAAGTAATCGTAAATTATAATCTAAGAAAACTAGGATGATTCTTGCAACTTCTGCAGTCAGGCAACCATATGAAGTTTTAATTTTCTTTGCCCTTCCATTCTTCCCAAGTGAGCATTATATTTTTCTTTCCATCTCAAGTGACAGTCTTCTGCACATGGAAGCAAAAAAAAGTACAAAGATGGAGGGAAGCTGCATAAATTAAAATACCTGTTTAAGCCTGGCATTTGCAAGGTTGTAAGATGTAAAGGTATGAAGCAATAATCATATCAGCATTCTGTTAAATATCTTCCAAGGAATTATTGCTCTGTTTCACAAAGAAAGACATTAGGTTGTAAGTCAAATGACAATCAATCAAAACAGGAAGTAGTTAATAAGCTTCTGCCATAATTTCAAACTATTGTGTTTATTTAGATAACTGTAGACATTTAATAATCTAGAACAAGACAAAACACAGGGATCAGAAACTTCTTTGTTGGTTCTTATCCAAAATTTTTGACAGAAAAACCTACTAGTTCTACCTTCAAAGTTATTAAAAAATCATAGGAAGCATTTACTTTTTCATCACTTTGCCCTTTGTAATCTTTTAACATTTTATGATGTTAAGAATCACTGTACTTTCCTGAGGACATGTACTATCTGCAGCTGAGAGAGCTGGGAAATAGGAAACCAGCTCTTAGACCATTGCCAAAGCTACTCTTGAGCCAGCCACTTGAAGGTATGCAACAGTGGCTCTAACACAATTTCCCCTCTGATCATTTGCATTCCGTTTGGTGCCTCCTCATCCAGTAACTGACTCAAGAAATTCAACACTTACACCCTAGCCCATTCCATTGTGATGCTGCAACTGGTCTATAATTTTTTTGTTTGTGTCATCTTGTTTCACTATTCAAATTTTCTCTTTGTTTTATTAAATGTCCCTTTTAATATCACTGCTTCTTGTCTTGAGTGAAAACGTTATAGACTAGACAATAAAAAACACTTTTCCAGGCTAAATGAAATAATCACACTTTTGTTTTATTTTTTACTTCCTTTCAGCAGAAAATCCTCCTTTGAAGCTTGACTGTTCTGAAATTGTTGTCAGAACTAATTATTACTACTTGATGGTGCTGCAATGAACATCTACATTGAAATACATTATTTTGTGGAAATACTTAACTCCACCTATATGATGTCAGTATATATAACTGACCACCCTGGTCACTCATTTACCTCTGTACTTCCCTCAAACAGTCAGACTGAGATCAGGAACTCACCAGGGAATATGGGCAGATCAGACCCCGATTTTAACTCCAGGCTGGGTTTTGGTTTTTTAGTTAGCAGTGTTGAAACCTCACCCACTATCCCAAAAATGAGGGCCAGGTTATTTTAACTCCCGGGCCTCATTTAAATCCTGCAGGCCAACTTCCCACCCAGCGGAAATCACACAGCTTTGAGGGCAACGTTAACACGAGGTAGGTCGTCATCTCAAGGAGGTCTCAGGTTCAGGAAGGGAGGAGTCCGTGGCAGGTGAGGCCTCATCTTTCCTTGTGGGGCACAGAAAAGCACTTGTGGCCCATAAGGAAAGTTAAAAAAAATCCTACAGCCGCGATTTCGCCAGCGGAGTCGGGATCGCGGCGGGAGAGGTGGTTGGCGGGTTCCAGTCCTGTTCCCAGCTGCAGCCGCTCTGTAAAAAGGATTTTCCGTCAATTTTGTTAAGCCCGCCCTGCGGGGTTCCCAGCCAATTAAAAGGAAGCGGGTCTGATGACATAATTTGATGACGCGTCATCAGCCGGTTTCATTAAAGGGATCGTGGCTGCATTCATTTTGACAGTTGTGCTGTCAGTGTTCTGCAGCATTGAGGTGCTGCGAACACTGACAAGCACTGCGCAGAGGTGCACAGCTGCACCCAGGTTCTCCCATGACTCCCTCCATATGCTTATGGAGGGAGTCACAGCACGCAAGGAGGTTCTCTTCCCTTCCAATGAGCGGAAGAGACCTCCCCAAGAGACCAACGCAGCCTGTTTCAGTCAATCTCTTTTTGCACTGAGATTACCAGTCATATGAGATAGATCCCGATTTTAACTCCAGGTGGATTCCCCGCTCAGGCCTGAGTTAAAATTACAGTAGGGTCTCAATTATGTCATCGGGCCGCAACATGCATATGTAAAGAAGGCCCCTGATGGCTCCAGGCACATGTCCTTGCTGCCTGCTCAGGAGAGCAGGTTAAAATTGCAGATGATGTGCTCATGGTGGCTTTGGGACAGGTAAGAGCCACGGCGAATTTAATTGTCCACCCACCAGGTTTCTGCTGAGCGAATAGGGTTAAAATCACCCCCAATCCTTCAGCCTGAGGAACATAGGGCTTTTTGGAAAAGCTATAGATTACGGGTCCTTCTGTAAGAATCAGAATTTTCTGTGATCATCACAGAAAGGATGATGCAGAGCGAGTTGGAGTTGTATGGACTTGTTTTTGCTCAGGATCAGCTAAAGTACTGAGACAATGGAGCTGTGTTAATTGTATCAACCAAATGATCTGTGTTATTTGTATCGACCACAACTGAAAACTGTGTCTAGTGTCAGCAGGAGCATCCATATATGGCAAGATACACTACAACCCACTAGAAAGTGTATAAAAAAAGATACTGCAAGCTTGAGAAGAGAACATAAGGGCGGTGGAGTAGCTAACCGCCGAGTCCTACGAACTATCGAGCAACAACACAAAGAAGAGGTGAAGATGCATCAAGATCGTTACTCCAGTTCTCCCCGGACAACGGCTTGATCACCCCACGTTCTGGACCATGCTCTGCAGTTGTAAGCATGTTTTTAACTGTTTACATAGTTGAATATCAGCCAATAATCTGTCTTAATTAAGACAGTCCTTAATTAATATCAGTCTCTGTTAGTGTCTCAGCCCAGGGTTCAAAGAACCAAAATTTATATCTTACGATCCCTACAGCTCCTTAATGGCTGAACAAATATGCATTACTTTCCATTGAAATTTCCTGGCTAAAACAAGAGCTGGAATAAGAGCTTAAAAATCCAGAGATTAATCCACACTCTTTTATTCATTGAGTGAAAGAAGCAGGAGGAAAACCATGTAGAAAGAACTTGCATTTATAAAGCACCTTCCACAACATCACAAAGTGCGTCATAGCCAATGTAGTATAGTCACTCTTGTAAGGTAGGGTAAAAGAATTTTTACATTGAAGAGTGTGCGGGTTTGCGAGTGGGTGAGTAGTTAAAAGCACTAAAATTGACAGCTCGTTGGGAAGCAGGCTTCAACCTGCCGACTTCCACCTTTAATTCGGTCGCATTAGGCAGCGCTCGAGAGACCCCCTCAGGCGAGGTGGGTGACCGATTGGAGCTGCAAGAGGAGCAAGGTGCAGAGCCTCTTCGGAGGAGGAGGAGGAGGAGGAATAGGAGGAGGAGTAGGAGCAACATGAGGAGGAGGAGGAGGAACCTGAGGTGGACATGGCACCAGCAGCGGCGCACGTTGCTGCCCGGGAGGCCCAGGATGGCTTCATAACAGCACGATTTAGTTAGGTTGCACCAGTGCACCCATATAGCACCCAGACGCTGAACCAACTTTCACCACACCCCCACTACCACCACAAAGCAGTCCTAAAATGACCAAATCATTCTTATCACACACACCCATTGCTCGAGGTTATATAATTTCTTATCATGCACTCCAACTGACAAGGCCATTTGCCAGGCAGCAGGCAAAAATGGACAAGACAGGAAAGTGGTGCAAAGAAATAATTTTGTGTGGCACAAAAAGTAAACAGAAACTTAACGATCTAACATTTTAAAACACCTTTGTGCATCTACAATTGTTTAATCTTCCTCTTCCTACAACTCCTACACCGTGCAACCCCTGTGGCTTCAGCAGAGGTAGAGGCAGGCTGCTCACTTTCCTGCTCTGACTGCTAAGATACTTTTGGCAGACATCCTTTGGGTTTTGGAGCCTGTGAGGGCCCCAGCAAGACTGCTCCACCTGCACCTGTGAGGGACAGACTCAGCCATCGGGACACGAGGTAGCATGTGGGGCTCTGACTGAGGGGGTGGCAACGGGGAGAAGTAGGAGTGCTTTGAGCAGAGTCCCAACTTCCATGTCCCCTCTCACCATCATCCCTCGCATGGCCCACCCGTACTTCCCTGCTAGCAAGGAGTTGGAGAGCACCTTGCTGCACAGCAGTGGGGCGATGAATGGCCAAGTCTAGATTTCTATCCATCCTAGATATGGTTGCATTTAGAGTCTGCAAGCTGTTGTTCAGAGCAAGCATGCACTTGTTTGAATGGCGTGTTTAATGCTCCATGCAGATGGCTACCCTTTCCATGGACGAACACATCATTGCCATGGCCTGCAACATCCTGCCAGTCATGCTGGAGATGTACTCCTCCATTCTCCCTATAATCGAGCACATCGCGGCTGGAAAAGCTGCCAGAGCCTCCCGCATTTTCTGCTACTCCTCAAGAATCATCTGCTTTGTTGATGGCCCCCTGGGGTTCAGCATCTTCGTCCAGCTGAACACTGCTTGGAGCATCCTGCGCCCTCTGATGAGGACTCTGCACTGCTGTCCCTGTCTCCACCATCTGCTCTTGCTCACATGTGATGTATGAGACACAGGTGACAACACTACTTTCTCACTCAGTGGACCCACCAACGCGTGTGTATCTGTGCTGGTGCTTGGTGTGCATGGATCGTGTGATGGTGCACCCTCAGAGTCCGTGACCTCCTCTGAGGAGTCGTCTTCCTCCTCTAGCTGGACAGTGGGGGGGGACACTTGATGGGCCTGTGAGAGAGTAAAGACATGAATTAGAACTGTTATGATAAGAATGTTTTAAGTTACCATTATGCACATGATCATATTTCACTGGCTGCTGACATCAAGTCAACATGAGTGATTTGTGTGCCATGTGGCTATATGATATTTAATTCTGTCACCAGGTAGCTGGGAGCTCCTCTCTCTCCATCTCCGACCGCCAACAGCTCCGCAACGCGGCTCAGCTCCAGTGCCTCCTCCTCTGATGAAGTGAACGGTGTCATGACTGGGGAGCCACCACCAGTTTGCTGCCTCTCCTGGGTGTTCTGTGCTCTCTTCTCCTGCAAGGAAGGAAACGAGAGACCTTTGAGTGAGAGTCATGGAATGAGTGGAAGGGATGGATGGACAACATCTGTTGAGTTACTATGAGGGAGAGGCGTAACATTGCATTAAGATGAGGGTGTGTCAGTGGTGGATGGTCAGATTGGTCAGAGTGCACAGACAGTGAGGGATGCATGCACCTGCAAGGTAGGTTGGTGTGAGGAGTGAAGTGCAGGAGTAGGCTTGGAAAGGCAGAGTGAGGGGGTTAGGGTGACACACACATCAGGATGTAGGGCAATGTGGCATTGTACTCACCTTTCATGACCTCATGAGGTCGTTAAAGCGTTTTCGACACTGTATCCAGGTCCTGCCAACAACACTCCCGCTGCTCACTTCTTCAGCGATCTCCAGCCATGCATTCTTAGTCTAGCCAGCTGGCCTCTTCCTCCCATCAGCAGGGAAGAGGATGTCCCTGCAGGCCCTGACTCCTTGGAGTAATATCTCCAAGGAGGTATCACTAAATCTTGGGGCTGCTTTATGTCTTTGAGACTGCATATTTCAGGTTAGAGCTTTATCAACATTTTCCAACAGAACTAACTCCACTCCAACAACTTGTCTTCCACCTCCACCAGCATTCAAGTGACATCTGTGCATTGCTTCTTTAAGTAGCTCAGCTGAAGTCGAGTCATATGTGACATCATTGGACCCACTCCAGTTAATTGTCTGGAAACCCAGAAGTCTGATTCAATTGCAGTGGCTTTGTTAAAAAGCCACAGCAAAACGCGCTTCTCCAACTTCCGGGTTCCCGCTGCCATCGAAGCTCAAAGGTAAAAATTCAGCCCACAGTGATCAATTTACAAATAGCAAAGTCCCACAAACAGCAATGTGATAAATGACCAGATAATCGCTTTTCTTCCAGTGATGTTCATTAAGGGATAAATTTTTGCCAGGACACAGGGAGATCTCCCTTACTTTTCTTCAAATAGTCCCATAGGATCTTTTACATCCACCTGAGAGGTACACAGGATCTTCGCTTAACACCTCATCCAAGGGACAGCGGCCTAGAAATTGAATTGCTTCCAAATCGGGGAGTGATCCCAGTGCTGTGTACGCTGTCGTACTGCCACCTAATGAGGGTAGTGGCAGGACGACAGGAAATTGGTCGACTGGCCTCATTTGTTTATTACTGGCATGTTGCAGGTGCCAGTCACGGCCCCAGAGCAGCTCGCCAGTTCCAGGAGGTAGCAATATTAGCCGACTTAGCTGCTGGTAGAGATCGTAAGCAGAGTCCAGGAGGAAGAGAGGCAATCAGGAGGGGGGCGATCGGTTGCCGGCAGCAGTCCGTGAATTTACTGTGAAGCATTTTCCCAATGGAGGCGGGTTGGAGGCGGGTTTCGGTTTGGGTGGGTTCCAAACCCGCCTCCACTGAGAGGTGGGAAAAATTTGCAATTTTCCCCTAATTGGCCAGTTGATTTCAGAGGTGTGGGTTCCCTGGGCCAATTAGCGTTTTGGGACTGAAACTCGCCTCTGCTGAAGTCACTTATCCAGCTTCATTTAAGGGCTGCTTGCTGCCTTGGCTCATTCCACTGGTTTTTGGTCGATGCTGCACCACTTCCAAGCTGTTATCTCCTTGAAGAATGGCCAGCTCCAAGGCAAGGGCCTCCCCGAGGTTCTCAGATGAGGCGCTGGGTATGCTGGTTGAGGGGGCGAGAGCTAGCAGGGAGGTGCTCTTCCCCTCATCTGGGAGGAAGAGGCCTCCCAAAGAAACCAAGGCTGTGTGGGTCCAGCTGGCAAGGGATATAACCTCCAGATCTGTGTGCAGATTGGGTGATTGTTTCTGTTTATTGATGAAATGCCATCCCTGTGGGAATGTATTAAAATTAGGTGATGGCAAACTGTTGGCGTGATGGCATCTGTTATTTCGGCTTAGGCAGCTCCACATTGCAGGCTCCGCGACACTTGCGTGGTCAGGTTGGTGGTCAGAGTGAAAGGAGGCCAGAGAGTCATGTCCATTGTCTATCATGTGTTAAGAAGGAGCCAAGCACATGTGCCACAATGGGCAACCTATGCAAATCTGGCCAGGATGAGTGCATTCCTTGCCCTGTGCAGCATCAGGTGGCTGAGCAGGAGGTTGGGGCTCCTGCTGCTGTTGCTGCTGAGCTGCCTGGTTCTGCTGCTGCCGTGGCTGCTCCTCATCCGAATCTGAGGTCCATGGAGAAAGGAAATAAATGGTTCCCATGCTGCTGGCAGATACCTCCATTGGGGAAGAGCTCAGTCCAAGCGGGGAGAGGGTCTTCCAAGGAGGTCCCACAATTGAGAGATAGAAGCTGCAGCACCTCCGACTTCGGTAGGCCTGCTAAAAGTGCTGAAAGACCTTTGGAACAAATGTTCTGCCACCTGCAACTGCTCCCTGATGAAAGCTTCGTTTTAATGGTGGAGCTGCAGCTGTGAGGAGGCCACCCACTTGTCAACCCGCCAGGATTAGCTGGCGTGGTTTAGGAGGGTCGTGCAACACGCTGAAAATGTGGTAAAATAACGAAGGCCTGTCAAAATAGGATTATAGAGGCCCTTAACTACTATTTAAGGGTCTTAACTACCTCTCCCGACTGATGGAGGTGGGACCGAATCGCACCCATCAAACCCGCCACCGGCAAAATTGCACGGAGGCGGGTTGGAGGCGGGTTCCGAACCCGCCCTCAGTTTTTGCCATTTTGCCAACTGTCCCACCTCCAAACCCGCCTCCTCGGGGCTGGAAAAATCACCCCAAGACTCAGATCAGAATGATGAAAGGTCGTTGACCTGAAACGTTAACTGTTTCTCTCTCCACAGATGCGGCCTGACCTGCTGAGCATTTAAAGCATTTTCTGTTTTTATTTCAGATTTCCAGCATCCGCAGTATTTTATTTTTGTGTTAGAATGGGTGGCGCCTTATCTTGGACCTCGGACGAGGAACAAGATGACCATCAGCAGCAACAACAAACTGCTGTGGAGAGTCCTGCAGATGGTGAGCAGAGAGGGTAGCACTACCTGCGTAACAGCATGTACAGGCAGAGCCTCTGCTTCCTTTATCTCTCAGAAGAACAAAGCTTCCGGAGGCTGAGATTGTCATGTCAGATGGTGGCAGACATCTGCAGCCTCCTTGAAGAACTGCACCCTGTTGGACCCGGTGGTCATGCATTAGCTGTGGCTGTGAAAGTGACCACCGTCCTCAACTTTTTTGCCTCCGGATCCTTCAAGGGTGCTACCAGAGACATGTCCAGGATCTCCCAGTTGGCTGCATAAGGCGGGTCACTGATGGGTTGTTTGCCAAGGCCAGCAATTATATCAACTTCTCCTGTGATGACACTAATCAGAATGAGCGGGCGCTTGGGTTTGCGTCTCTGGCTGGCTTCCCGCAGGTGCAAAGTGTCATCGACTGCATATACGTGGCAATCCACGCACCTCCAGATCAACCAGGAGTATTCGTAAACCACAAGGGTGCACGTTCCATCATTCCATCACAGTGCAGCTGGTGCACAGCCACAAGAAAAGATTTATGCAGGTGTTCATCAGATTCTCAGGGACCTGCCATGATGCTTTCATCCTGCGGCAGTCCAAGCTCCCTGACCTCTTTGGACCTGCAAGCAGAATTAAGGGTGGCTGCTAGGAGACAAAAAAGAATACCCGTTTGAAACTTGGCTGATGACACCCGTAAGAATCCCAACCAATGAAGCCCAAGAGCGGTACAATGATAGCCATATAACAACCAGATGTGTCATTGAGCAAGCGATTGGCATGCTTAAGATGTGCTTCAGGTGCCTGGACAGATCTGGAGGCACCCTTCATTTCTCACCAGCCAGGGTCTCCAGAATGATCAAGGAGTGCTGCGCTCTACACAACATTGCGTAGCAGTGAAGACTGGAGCTGCAGGAGGAACAAGGCGCTGAGCACATATCCTTTGCGGATGAAGCAAGGAGGAGGAAGAGGAAGTGGAGGAGGAGGAGGAAGATGGCAACCCCAATGCAGCACCAGTAACTTATACTGCTGCCTGGGATGCCAGGGGTTCCCTTATAGATGTAAGGTTTGGTTAGTTATCACCACTGGACCGATGTAACAACCACATCTCATCCACCCCCAACCCAATCCCACTCACACAAAGCATTCCTGCAACCAACCAACCAACCATTGCACAGTCCCCGCTTTGGTCCCCGTCAATTCCTGTCTTCCCATTCATCAACAAGCAACTGAAAAGATGAGTTGACTCCCAGCAACTAAGAAGGGAAACACGGGAAAGTGGTGCAAAGTAATAAATTTTAAGTAATTCTACTAAAGAATGGAAGTTAACAACATCACATTTTCTCATACACCCAGTGTCGGGAGCGGAGAGAGCAGCAGCACAGTGCGTAGTTAAACTCACTTTCGCGGGCTTTTTTGCAGAGGCCAGTGTCAGGAGTGGAGAGAGCAGCAGCACAGTGAGTATTTAAACTCACTTTCGCGGGCTTTTTTTCAGAGGCCAGTGGCGGGAGCGGAGAGAACAGCAGCACAGTGAGTAGTTAAACTCACTTTCGCGGGCTTTTTTTCAGAGGCTTACCAATCTCACAGACCGGCGGCGGCGTTCCAGAGCCACGTCACAATTCAAAAAGTGACGCGGACAAAAGGAAGCAGCTGATTGGGTGAGTACTGTCAGGTGAGTATTTATACTACTCTGTAGTTTGACAGGTAAGGTTAATAGTTTATAAAGTTTAGTAGGTCCTAATTTTTGTGGTTATAGTTCCTAAGGTCTCTGTTGTGTAGCAGGGAGTGCTAGTATACAAGGGCCCTTGAGTATATCATTTAATTGTAGTGTAATTTGTGGTATTGATTTGAGTTAATTTAAATTAATTAAAGGATAAGTCATGGCAGCACAGCTCAGCCCCATGGCATGCTCCTCCTGCACTATGTGGGAAATCAGGGACACTTCCTGTGTCCCTGTTGACCATGTGTGCGGGAAGTGTATCCAGCTGCAGCTACTGGCAGACCGCATTGCGGCGCTGGAGCTGCGAATGGATGCACACTGGAGCATTCGCGATGCTGAGGACATCGTGGATAGCACGTTTAGGGAGTTGGTCACACCGCAGGTAAAGGCTGCACAAGCAGGAAGGGAATGGGTGACCACCAGGCAGAGTAGTAGGCGCAGGCAGGTAGTGCAGGGATCCCCTGTGGACATCCCCCTCTCAAACAGATATACCACTTTGGATATTGTTGAGGGAGATGGCTTATCGGGGGAAGGCAGCAGCAACCAACTTCCTGGCACCATGGGTGGTTCTGCTGCACAGGACGGGAGGAAAAAGAGCGGGAGAGCTATAATGATAGGGAATTCTATTGTAAGGGGAATAGATAGGCGTTTCTGCGGCCGCAAACGAGACTCCAGGATGGTATGTTGCCTCCCTGGTGCAAGGGTCAAGGATATCTCGGAGCGGCTGCAGGGCATTCTGGAGGGGGAGAGTGAACAGCCAGTTGTCGTGGTGCATATAGGTACCAACGATATAGGTAAAAAATGGGATGAGGTCCTAAAAGCTGAATATAGGGTGTTAGGAGGTAAATTAAAAAATAGGACCTCAAAGGTAGTAATCTCAGGATTGCTACCGGTGCCACGTGCTAGTTAGAGTAGAAATAGAAGGATATTTCAGATGAATACATGGCTAGAGGAATGGTGCAAGGGGGAGGGATTCAAATTCCTGGGACATTGGAACTGGTTCTGGGGGAGGTGGGACCAGTACAAACTGGACGGTTTGCACCTGGGCAGGACCGGGACCGATGTCCTAGGGGGAGTGTTTGCTAGTGCTGTTGGGGAGGGTTTAAACTAAAATGGCAGGGGGTTGGGAACCTGTGCAGGGAAACAGAGGAAAGGGAAGCAAGGATAGAAGCAAAAGACAGGAAGGAGAAAAGCAAAAGTGGAAGGCAGAGAAATCAAGGGTGTAAATCAAACAGGGCTACAGTAAATAATAATTCTAAAAGGACTAAGAGTGTTAAAAAAACAAGCCTGAAGGCTTTGTGTCTTAATGCGAGGAACATTCGTAATAAGGTGGATGAATTAGCTGCGCAAATAGATGTAAACGGATATGATATAATTGGGATTACGGAGACATGGCTCCAGGGTGACCAAGGCTGGGAATTCAACATCCAGGGGTATTCAATATTCAGGAAGGACAGACAAAAAGGAAAAGGAGGTGGGGTAGTATTGCTGGTTAAAGAGGAGATTAACACAATAGTAAGGCAGGATATTAGCTGTGATGATGTGGAATCTGTATGGGTAGAGCTGAGAAATACCAAGGGGCAGAAAACGTTAGTGGGAGTTCTATACAGACCCCCAAACAGTAATGCTGAGGTTGGGGATGGCATTAAACAGGAAATTAGAGATGCGTGCAATAAGGGCACAGCAGTTATCATGGGTGACTTTAATCTACATATAGATTGGGCTAACCAAATTAGTAACAATACTGTGGAGGAGGAATTCCTAGAGTGTATACGGGATGGTTTCCTGCACCAATATGTCGAGGAACCAACTAAAGATCAGGCCATCTTAGACTGGGTATTATGTAATGAGAAAGGATTCATTAGCAATCTTGTTGTGCGAGGCCCCTTGGGGAGGAGCGATCATAATATGATAGAATTCTTCATTAAGGTGGAGAGTGAAGTAGTTAACTCAGAGACTAGGGTCCTGAATTTAAATAAAGGAAACTACGATGGTATGAGGCGCGAGTTGGCTAGGGTGGATTGGGGAGCATTACTTAAAGGGTTGACGGTGGATAGGCAATGGCAAACATTTAAAGATCGCATGGATGAACTACAGAATTTGTTCATCCCTGTTTGGCATAAAAATAAAAGAAAAAAGTTGACTCAACCGTGGCTAACAAGGGAAATTAGGGATAGCATAAGATCCAAGGAGAGGACATATAAATTGGCCAGAAAAAGCAGCAAACCTGAAGATTGGGAGCTGTTTAGGATTCAGCAAAGGAGGACAAAGGGATTAATTAAGAGGGGGAAAATAGAATATGAGAGTAAGCTTGCTGGGAACATAAAAACTGACTGTAAAAGCTTCTATAGATATGTGAAGAGAAAAAGATTGGTGAAGTCAAGAGTAGGTCCCTTGCAGTCAGAATCAGGGGAATTTATAATGGGGAACAAAGAAATGGCTGATGAATTAAATACATACTTTGGTTCTGTCTTCACAAAGGAGGACACAAATAAACTCCCAGAGATGTCGGGGAATATAGGGTCTGATGAGAGGGAGGAATTGAATGAAATCAGTATTTGTAGGGAAATGGTGTTAGGGAAATTGACGGGATTGAAGGCCGATAAATCCCCAGGGCCTGATAATCTACATCCTAGGGTACTTAAGGAAGTGGCCCTAGAAATAGTAGATGCATTGCTGGTCATCTTTCAAAATTCTATAGACTCTGGAACAGTTCCCATGGATTGGAGGGTAGCTAATGTAACCCCACTATTTAAAAAAGGTGGTAGAGAAAAAATGGGGAATTATAGACCAGTAAGCCTGACATCAGTAGTGGGCAAAATGCTAGAGTCCATTATAAAAGATGTAATAGCAGTGCACTTGGAAAACAGTGACAGGATCGGACAAAGTCAACATGGATTTACAAAAGGGAAATCATGCCTGACTAATCTACTGGAATTTTTTGAGGATGTAACTGGTAGAATAGCTAAGGGAGAACCAGTGGATGTGGTGTATTTGAACTTTCAGAAGGCTTTCGATAAGGTCCCGCCTAAGAGATTAGCGTGCAAAGTTAAAGCACATGGGATTGGGGGTAAGGTACTGATTTGGATAGAGAACTGGTTGGCAGACAGGAAGCAAAGAGTTGCAATAAACGGGTCTTTTTCCGAGTGGCAGGCAGTGACTATTGGGGTACCACAGGGATCGGTGCTAGGACCCCAGCTATTCACAATATATATTAATGATCTAGACGAGGGAACTAGATGTAATATCTCTAAGTTTGCAGACGACACAAAGCTGGGTGGGCGTGTGTGCTGTGAGGAGGATGCAGAGAAACTCCAGTATGATTTGGACAGGTTGGGTGATTGGGCAGATGCATGGCAGATGCAGTATAATGTGGATAAATGCGAGGTTATCCACTTTGGTGGCAAAAACAGGAAGACAGATTATTATCTGAACGGCAATAGATTGGGAAAAGGGGAAGTGCAACGAGATCTGGGAGTCCTTGTGCACCAGTCGCTGAAGGTAAGCATGCAGGTGCAGCAGGCGGTTAAGAAGGCAAATGGTATGTTGGCCTTCATAGCGAGAGGATTCGAGTACAGGAGCAAGAATGTCTTGCTGCAGTTGTACAGGGCCTTGGTGAGACCACACCTTGAGTATTGTGTGCAGTTTTGGTCGCCTTATCTGAGGAAGGATGTTCTTGCCATGGAGGGAGTGCAGCGAAGATTTACCAGACTGATACCTGGGATGGCAGGAATGATGTATGAAGAGAGATTGGGTCGATTAGGCTTATATTCGCTAGAGTTTTGAAGAATGAGAGAGAATCTCATTGAAACTTATAAAATTCTAACAGGACTAGACAGACTAGATACAGGAAGGATGTTCCCAATGGCGGGGGAGTCCAGAACCAGAGGTCACAGTCTAAGGATAAGGGGTAAGCCATTTAGGACTGAGATGAGGAGGAATTTCTTCACCCAGAGAGTGCTGAACCTGTGGAATTCTCTACCACAGAAGGCAGTTGAGGCCAATTCATTAAATATATTCAAGAAGGAGATAGATATATTTCTTAAGGCTAAAGGGCTCAAGGGATATGGGGAGAAAGCAGGGACAGGGTACTGAAGTTGGATGATCAGCCATGATCTCATTAAATGGCGGAGCAGGCTCGAGGGGCCGAATGGCCTACTCCTGCTCCTATCTTCTATGCTTCTATGCTTCTATGCATGTGCATACCCTTGTGCAATTACAAAGCTTTACTCTTTTTCCTATCGCTCCTGGTGATGCAACGCCTGTGGCTTTAGCCGAGGCAGGGGCAGGCTGCTCAGATCCCTGCTCTGACTGCTGAGATGCTCTTGGCTGACATGACGGCCCTGCTAAAGACTGCTCCACCTTTACCTGTGCAGGGTATTCAGCAGAGAAGTATGTTGTGTACTGTCTGAGTAGGGGTGGGGGCAACGGGGCTCAGGAAACTGCCCAGTGAAATGAAGGCGAGATTGAGCTGCAGTTCAGGTGGGTATTTAACTTGTCATTGCCCCATCTGAATAAAAGTTCATTTATTACAGCTGGTGCCTCAGTTCTCTGTGGCAGACATTCGGCAGAGAGTTCTTGTGTTGATATAGCTTTTTCTAACTTTGGAGGCTTTCAAAGTGACAAGATCAGGATGGGAGGCGCATTGGATGCATTTGACAGTACCTCAGAAGAGGAAGACCATCACCAGCCACGGCAGCGATGACATGCTGTGGTGGGATAAGTACGTGCACAGGAGGGAGGTGCACCGGAGAGAGGTGCACAGGAGGGAGGTGCACAGGAGGGAGGTGCACAGGAGAGAGGTGCACAGGAGGGAGGTGCACCGGAGGGAGGTGCACAGGAGAGAGGTGCAAAGGAGAGAGGTGCACAGGAGGGAGGTGCACAGGAGGGAGGTGCACCGGAGAGAGGTGCACAGGAGGAAGGTGCACAGGAGGGAGGTGCACCGGAGAGAGGTGCAAAGGAGAGAGGTGCACAGGAGGGAGGTGCACAGGAGGGAGGTGCACAGGAGGGAGGTGCACCGGAGAGAGGTGCACAGGAGAGCGGTGCACAGGAGGGAGGTGCACAGGAGAGAGGTGCACAGGGGAGAGGTGCACAGGAGAGGAGCTGAAGTCGCAGGAGGCACTATCCAAATAACAGTGCCTGCAGGCAGAAGCTCAGCTTCCTTAACCTCTCAGAAGAGCAGAGCTTCTGCAGGCTTAGGTTGTCACATCAGGTGGTGGCAGACATCTGCAGACTCATAGGGGGAGAAATTCAGTATCGCCCCATTTGGGGCGCAATTATCGGCCGGGCGCAAAGATTAGCGCCTGGCGCTAATTATCGCCACCGACTGCAAACTTGACTTTTATCACCCCTGGAGGTGATTGCAGCGCTAAATCAGGCGCTTCACACCTGTCTTAAGGCGCAAAGGCCGAGGAGCGAGGCGCTACCTCAGAGCGCTGGCGAAGCTCATGTAATGTCAGTCAGCAATGGAACACACACACAATGGCACGGGCCAGTTCTTAAAGGGGATGGTTAATCTTGCTTTCCATCCACATCCTGCTCATTGCAGCCTTGAATCTCGGCCTGGAGAGACCGGCACATCAAATCTGCTGGAAAGAACAATGGAGAGTACCAGGCAAAGAGCTCAGAGTGCAGC
The DNA here is from genome assembly GCA_030390025.1 of Squalus acanthias. Classification (NCBI taxonomy): domain Eukaryota; kingdom Metazoa; phylum Chordata; class Chondrichthyes; order Squaliformes; family Squalidae; genus Squalus; species Squalus acanthias. The sequence continues at coordinate 85,225,414 of CM059432.1, forward strand.
CCCCACAGTCTCTTCTAAATCGATACAAGGAATGGCAAATCAAAATGAACCTGCAAAGTGCTGCTCAGTACCCAAAACTCCTTCACACAACGTTGAATCTCTCCAGAAGTCTCTCCCTCTCTCTCTCAGAATGCGTAGTTCAAAAATGGCACCAACAATAAAAGGCAGGAAGCGGTCACCTTTAAATAGCGCTCCCCCTTTCCCTTCATGACTGCAGAACGCTCCACTCAAACTGTCGTTGCTAGCGTCAGGCGGTAAGGCAGGGGGCGCCACTCAATATCCGCTCTGGGGCGATGCCGGGGCGTTGCGCATTCGACTGACGTCACGATCTGCCGGCGCAGGAGATCGTGGCGGTAGTGTTTAGCGCCGCCGCAAAATGTCTAGTTAATTTCGCGAGCGGCGCAAACTTCGCCGCGCCTGGGCGCCAGATGCCTTGCGCCCCATTAGCACCCTCTTAAGGCGCTAACGGGAGGCGCAACCAACTGAATTTTTCCCCCTGAGTGTCTCCGCTTCCACCATTTCCGTCGGCAGTGAATTCCAGGTCCTTACCTCTCGTTGCGTAAAAAAGTTTTTCCCCACATCTCCCCTGTATCTCTTGCCCAAAACCTTATATCTGTGTCCCCTAGTCCTTGTACCATCAACTAGTGGGAACAGCCTTTCCCCATCTAGCCTATCCAAACCCGTCATAATCTTGTATACCTCTATCAAATCACCCCTCAACCTCCTTTGCTCTAATGAAAACAAATCCAGCTTCTCCAACCTGTCCTTGTAGCTAAGATCCCCCATCCCCGGAACCATTTTGGTAAATCTCTCCTGCACCCTCTCAAGGGCCTTCACATCCTTCCTAAAGTGTGGTGACCAGAACTGGACGCAATACTCCAGTTGTGCCCTAACCAACGCTTTATAAAGGTTCAGCATAACTTCTCTACTTTTGTACTCAATATCTCTATCTAAGAATGTGATGCGGAGATTGTAACTTTACCTGACGAAGGGGCGAAGGAGCTCCGAAAGCTTGTAATTTTAAATAAATCTGTTGGACTATAACCTGGTGTTGTGCGACTTCTCATTTCTATCTATGAAGCCCAAGATCCCATATGCTTTGCTAACTACTCTCTCAATATGTCCCGCTACCTTCAGGGACCTATGCACATTAACTCCCAGGTCCCTCTGTCCCTGCACACTCTTTAAAACTGTGCCATTAAGTGTATATTGCCTCTCCCTGTTCCTTCTGCCAAAATGCATCACCTCACACTTCTCTGTATTAAATTCCATCTGCCACTTGTCTGCCCATTCTGCTAGCCTTACTATGTCCTGTTGCAGTCGATTGGTATCATCCTCACTGTTTGCCACACCCCCAAGTTTGGTGTCATCAGCAAATTTAGAAATTCTACTCTGTATTCCAATATCCAGGTCATTTATATATATCAAAAAAAGCAGTGGCCCCAGCACTGACCCTTGGGGAACACCACTGTCTACCATCCTCCAGTCTGAAAAACAGCCATTTACCACAACTTGCTGTTTTCTGTCCTTAAGCCAATTCCTTATCAAAGCTGCCACTGACCCAACTATTCCATGAGCCTCAATTTTGTTAACCAGCCTTCTATGTGGTACTTTGTCAAACGCCTTCCTAAAATCCATGTAGACAACATCCATTGCATTCCCTTCATCAATCCTCTCTGTTACTTCATCAAAAAATTTAATTAGTCAAACACAATCTGCCTTTTACAAATCTGTGTTGGCTCTCCTTAATTAGCTTAATCCTCTCGAAATGCAGGTTTATTTTTTCCTTGATTATTGTTTCTAAAATTTTACACACCACTAATGTTAAACTGACCGGCCTGTAGTTACTAGGATTGTCCTTACACCCTTTCTTGAACAATGATGTCACATTTGCCACTTTCCAATCCTCAGGCACCTCCCCCACATCAAGGGAAGATTGGAAAATTATGGCAAGCCCTTCCGCTATCTCCTCCCCCAATTTCCTTAGCAATCTGGGATGCAAGCCATCTGGACCAGGCGACTTAGCCACTCTAAGCATACCCAGCCTTTCTAGTACATCCTGTCCATCAATTTTCACCCCTTCCAGTGCTTCTACCTTTTCCACTTCTACCGATATTTTGTCAGCATCCACCTCCTTAATAAACACCGATACAAAGTACTCATTGAGTATTCTAGCCTTACCCTGCGCCTCTAAGCATATATCATCTTCTTTGTCCCTAATAGGCCCCACCCTGCCTCTTACTACCCGCTTACTGTTTACAAGCCGGTAGAAGATTTCTGGGTTCCCTTTTTTGTTAACCGCCATTCTACTCTCATATTCTCTCTTTGCCAATCTTATTTTCATCTTCGCTTCCCCTCTCAACCTATTGTATTTGGTCTGGTTCTCTCTTGAAGAATTCATCTGACATGCATCATACACCCTCTTTTTTTGTTTCTCCATCTTCTCTTTCTCCCTCGTCATCCAAGGAGCCCTTGCTTTGTTTCCCTTACCCTTTCCTCTTGTTGGAATGTACCTAGCCTGTACTTGGAACATCTCCCTCTTAAAGATCACCCATTGTTCCGTTACAGTTTTTCCTGTCAGTCTTTGGTTCCATTTTACCTTAGCTAGATCCTTTCGCATCCCATCGAAGTTAGCCTTATTCCAGTTTAGAAGTTCCACTTTAGATTGTTCCTTGCTCCTCTCCATTGCTAATCTAAATCTTATGATACGATGATCACTCGTACCCAAGTGTTCTCCCACAGACACTTGGTCAACCTGGCCCATCTCATTCCCCAGCACCAAATCCAGCAATGCCTCCTTCCTAGTTAGACCAAGAACATATTGGTCAAGGAGCATAGAAGCATAGAAGATAGGAGCAGGAGTAGGCCATTCGGCCCCTCGAGCCTGCTCCACCATTTAATGAGATCATGGCTGATCATCCAAATTCAGTACCCTGTCCCTGCTTTCTCCCCATATCCCTTGATACCTTTAGTCTTAAGAAATATATCTATCTCCTTCTTGAATATATTTAATGAATTGGCCTCAACTGCCTTCTGTGGTAGAGAATTCCACAGGTTCACCACTCTCTGGGTGAAGAAATTCCTCCTCATCTCAGTCCTAAATGGCTTACCCCTTATCCTTAGACTGTGACCTCTGATTCTGGACTCCCCCGCCATCGGGAACATCCTTCCTGCATCTAGTCTGTCTAGTCCTGCTAGAATTTTATAAGTTTCAATGAGATCCCCTCTCATTCTTCGAAACTCTAGCGAATATAAGCCTAATCGACCCAATCTCTCATACGTCATTCCTGCCATCCCAGGTATCAGTCTGGTAAATCTTCGCTGTACTCCTTCCATGGCAAGAACATCCTTCCTCAGATAAGGCGACCAAAACTGCGCACAATACTCAAGGTGTGGTCACACCAAGGCCTTGTACAACTGCAGCAAGACATCCTTGCTCCTGTACTCGAATCCTCTCGCTATGAAGGCCAACATGCCATTTGCCTTCTTAACCGCCTGCTGCACCTGCATGCTTACCTTCAGCGACTGGTGCACAAGGACTCCCAGATCTTGTTGCACTTCCCCAAGGAAATTCTCCTGAACACATGTCAGAAATTCCTCCCCTCTTTTCCCTTTACCCTGGCATTGTCCCAATCGATATTTGGGTAATTAAAGTCCCACAATATCACCGCTCTATAGCTCTTGCATATCTCTGCGATTTCCCTGCAGATTTGCTCCTCTACCTCCCTCTCACTATTTGGAGGCCCATAGAATACTCCCCAATAGCGTAATCATACCCTTTTTGCTCCTCAACTCTAACCAAATGGATTCTGTCCTTGTCCCCTCAAGAACTTCCTCCCTTTCCAAAAGTACAATGTCTTCCTTAATGAGCACTGCCACCCCACCTCCCTTTTTTCCTTCCCTAACTTTTCTGAACACCTTGTATCCTTGAATATTAAGTGCCCAGTTCTCACCAGTTTTAAGCCACATTTCCGTTATTGCCACAACATCATATTGCCACACAGCTAATTGTGCTTGTAGCTCACCAACCTTATTCACCACACTTTGTGCGTTTACGTACATGCATTCTAAACACTTTTTTGAATTTTTCGTAGTCTTTCTTAGTCTGCTCCTATCTGATATGGTACTACTACCGCCTCCAGTACTATCTTCTCTAGTATTATTCAACACACTCACTCTTTTATGCACCTGATTCCTCTTTTCTATTCCTATATGCTGGTGCCCATCCCCCTGCCAAGCTAGTTTAAACCCTCCCCAACAGCACTAACAAACCTCCCCGTGAGAATATTGGTCCCGGCTCTGTTGAGGTGTAACCCGTCCGGCTTGTACAGGTCCCACCTTCCCCAGAAATGGTCCCAATGCCTCAGGAATCTAAAGCCCTCCCTCCTGCACCATCTCTCCAGCCACGCATTCATCTGTTCTATCCTCCTATTTCTGTACTCACTATCACGTGGCACCGGGAGTAATCCGGAGATTACTACCTTTGAAGTCCTGCTTTTTAATCTCTCTCCTAGCTCCCTAAACTCTGCCTGCAGGACCTCATCCCTCTTTCTGCCAATGTCATTGGTACCGATATGGACAACGACCTCTGGCTGTTCACCCTCCCCCCTCAGAGTGTCCTGCAGCCGCTCAGTGACATCCTTGACCCTGGCACTAGGGAGGCAACATACCATCGTGGAGTCACGTCTGTGGCCGCAGAAACTCCTGTCTGCTCCCCTAACTATTGAATCCCCTACCACTATTGCTCTTGCACTCTTTTTCCTCCTCCCCTGTGCATCTGAGCCACCCGTGGTGCCGTGGTCTTGACTTTGGCTGCACTCTCCAGAGGAACCATCGCCCTCACCAGTACTCAGAACAGAATACTGGTTGGAGAGCGCGATGCACTCCAGGGACTCCTGCACTACCTGCCAGGTCCTCCTCTTCTGACTGGCGGTCACCCATTCCCCCTCTGCCTGCATACTTTTAAGCTGCGGGGTGACCACCTCTAGAAACGTGCTATCCACGTAACTCTCCACCTCGCAGATGCACCGCAGTGACTCCAGACGCCGCTCAAGCTCCGAAACCCGGAGCTCGTGTTGCAGTAGCTGGCAACACTTCCCGCACATGTGGTTATCCAGGCTACGTGAAGCGTCTAGGACTTCCCACATAGCACAGGATGTGCACTCCATGGAACTGAGCTGCCCTGCCATGCCTCTATTTAATAGACTAAGAACTAACCCAGCAGAAATAAACTTAAAACTTCACAAAAAACACTCCCCAGTTACTCACCAATCAGCTCCTTCCCTTGTGCCAATGTCACTTTTTTTACTCTGACGTCACTTTTTCAAAAACTGCCTCTGTTGAGTTGCTGCCACTCCTTTTAACTGCTCCACTCTCGCTGTGCTCCCTTCAGGTCCGCTCCTTACGGTCTCCCGTGGCGAGCGGGCAAGTTGAAAACATTGCTGATGATGACAGTATGCTCACACCTAATCCTCCTTCTCACATCCCACTTACCCCTCAACCCACAATCTCTTCTCACTTACAAGCTGCTGATGGTGTATGCATGGATATCTTGCTTTTGCCCCTTCCCCTCACCACAACCCGACCCTTGTGCCTTTCTCCTTTCAGATACCCAAGAAATCCCACCAACACAGCCAGTCCCCGAAGTGATGGAGCAGGAGAGTGAAGGAAGAGGCACCATCACTGCATCTGACACTCAGAAAATGGCACTGCGCGGACTTTAGAGGGTAGCATAGGGGCGGAATCTGCATGTGGTGAGTCACCGGGCATGAGTGGGCTGCAGCGAGGCCAGGGGAAAGGGTAGCTCGGGTGCTAGCTCCCCGGAGGGCAAGTTCGTGTGCAAATTTTGCTGCTCAGGAATCAGATGATGACCTCAATGGGGCGGCCTTTAGAAGAAGGGTGATGGTCATGCACACAGAAATGCTTGGTGCAATGGCAAGCCTACCAGAGAGCCTCTTGTCAGTGTCAAGGATGAGTCCGGCTCCAACATGGCACGAGGCATTGCACAGAGTTTAGAGCCCATGATTTCCAGGATGGAAATGATGGGTGACTCCACGAGAGACCTTGGGGACCCAACCATGATGCAGTATGTGATGGGCGATGTCACAGCTTCCATTGCAGCACAGGCGGAAGCGACCCAACATCTTAGTGCTGCAGTGGAAGCTCAGACTGCTGCCATCGTGGCTGGGTTTACGAGTGGGAAAAGGGGCTTGCGGTGTCTCACAGCACTGAGACGTCACCCTGGGGATTGGCAGAGGCTCTGTGGAGCAAAAACCGGCTGTCCTCTCTCAGGATGACAGCATTCGTACTGCCACTCTGCCAGTGCCCTTGCTGCTGCCTATCATGCAGCCAGCCTAAACTGCTGCCGCCGAAGCTGAGGTGGTGCAGTCTACAGCCAGGTCTTCTATGCCCAGAGCAGCATGCAAGGCCATCTGTAGTCTCCCCCACTGAAAGTCAGCAGCCTTCCACCAGCCATGTGGCAGCACTGCGTAGGAACACTAGAGTAGGAAAAGGAACACGAAAGACAAACACTAAGGGAATGCACAAGGGTGGTTAGTTGACGCGTTTTTTGGTTTGGATTGGATAAATTTATAAATTATGTTTGGAATGTTTATTTTGTGGTTGATCTCATTTCAGCTTTGTGCCCAGGAGGATGCTGTGATGTTCCGTGACAGAGGGATGGTAAGATGGGGATGTATTAAGCAACGGGGATCTGGGGTTTCGTTCATTGGAACCGGAGTCTGATGAGGCGCTCAGAGACAGCCCGTCCGGAACGGGGATCTGCTGCCTGTCTCCTCTCTTCCTCCTCCACAGTGTCAGCTGTGGCTCAGTTGGTAGCACCCTCGCCTCCGAGTCAGAAGTTGTGGGTTCATAGTCCCACTCCAGAGACTTGAGCACAAAAATGTAGGCTGACACTCCAATGCAATGTTGCGGGAGTGCTGCACTGTTGGAAGTGCTGTCTTTCAGATGAGATGTTAAACCAAGGTGTCTGCTCTCTCAGGTGGACGTAAAAGATCTTATGGCACTATTTCGAAGAACAGGGGCGGTACCCTGCCTAATATTTATCTCCCGACCAACATCACTGTAACAGATTATTTGATCACTATCACATTGCTGTTTATGAGAGCTTGCTGTGCGCAAATTGGCTGCCGCATTTCCTACATTACACCAGTGACTGCACTTATTTCATTGTCTATAAAGTGTTTTGGGACATCCGGTGATTGTGAAAGGCGCTATATAAATGCAAGGCTTTCTTTATCTTTTCTTTTTTCCTCCTGAGGTGGTCCCGGAACCCGTGGTGGCAAGGGCTGCGCCCTCATGATGGCCAAGTTGTGGAGCATGCAGCAGACCACCACGAAATGGGACACCCGCTCCGGAGTGTCCTGGAGGGCTCCTCCCGAGTGGTCAAGGCAGTGGAACCATTGCATTAACACCCCGATGGTCTGCTCAATGAGGTTTCTCGTGGCAGTATGGCTCTCATTATATATTGCTGGCCACGAGTGGTGGGGCTGCAGAGGGGTGTCATCGGCCAGGTGTAGAGCGGATAGCCCTTGTCCGAGTAGCCACCCTTGGGTTTGACGTGGTGGCTGGAAGATTGCTGGCACACCGGACTGGCGCATGACTGCTGCCAGGATACTGGACACTCACCATCATGATGTGCTGGGCATGGTCGCACACCAACTGCACATTAAGAGAGTGGTAGCTTTTGCGGTTATGGAACATCTCAGGATTGGTATGCGACACCTGTGTGCAGTCGATGGCGCCCTGCACCATGGCGAAGCCTGATATCCTGAAAAAGCCACATGCGCGAACCTCCTACTCCTCTCTGTTCAGAGCAGCAAAATTATGCCACAGAACTATAGTGGTATGTGTGTTGGCCTCTGATTTTCTGTAGTCAATCTTTCATGGCAGAAAAGTCCCCCCCCCCCGCCTATGCTGATAACTCACCCATTGCTGCCAAACCCTAGGCTTCCATCACAGTGCTGCCAAACTCCAGTGCTCCCACCCCAAGTCGTAACAAATCCCAAGATCCCTACTCTAGTGCTATCAAACCCCAAGGCAACTACCTCACTACTGCCACATTCCAAGAATCTCCCCACCACAGTACTTCGAATCTCAAGGATCCAAAACTCAGTTCTGCCAAATCCTATGATAATTTCCCAGTGCTACCAAAGTCCAGGATTGGCAGCAAAGCTATCCAGACTCAGGGCCTCCTACCTGTACTACGAAACACCAGGAACTGCCGCCCCCAACCCCACCTAAATGTTCCAAACATTAAATTTCTCCGCCAGTGCTGCTAAACTTCTGGACCCCACCCCAGTTCTATCGAAAGCCTGGACCACTGCCACTGCAACCAAAGCCTGGATTCTCTTCCCAACACTGCTAAATTCCACAACCACCCCTCACCAGTACTGCTAAATACCAGTCATCCATCTCCATTTTGCTCTGTATTCTATGTTAAAAAAGGTAAGAGACAAAAATTGCATGGACAGATTATCATGATTGATTATCATAGTAATTATCATGATCAAGGCCACTGATTTAGTTTTCACTGAAAATCGATGGAACCAAGAAATTCAATGCCCAAAGCACTGGTAAAAATTCCTGCATGCTAAGCAGCAAAACACAATTTGATTTATTCAGTCACCATGAAACAGTAGCCCTTTTAATATTACATTTTAATATTACAGAGATCTGCTAGTATATATATTAAAAACAGCAACAGTCCCAAACGTGTGTACTCTCTTTCCAGTTTGAACAGTTTCTATATTTGGCTACTCTCTGTTTCCTGTTTTGAAGCCAATCTTCTATTCAGCACCAGACATTACTTTCTACTCTATAACTCCCTACCTTAGTAATTAATCATTGATCTGGAGCCTTGTCAAAAACTTTCCGAAATTCCAAATACGTAAGTGCCTTTCTCCTATGCACCAGGTCAGTGATATCTTAAAAAAAACCCCGTAAGGTTAGTTGTATTGGACCTCTCTTTCCCGAAACCATGCTGAGTGTACTTTATCATGTTCCAATCATCAGGAACCTGTCAGGTTTAGCGATCTATCAAAAATGTCAGTTAAATCTTCACTCCTTTCAGTCCTTATCTCCTTTAAGATTCATGGGTACAAGTTGTGTGGACCAGGTACTTTTGCCTATTTTAAGAATATCTAACTTTTTAGAACCATATCCTTTGTTATTTCCATACTGTCTAGCTCTTTCTCTGCTTGTCCTGGAAAACTGAATTCTGACTTTTAGAAAATTCCCCTTCTCTTCCTCCAAATTTAGATGTGAAGTAAATACTTAATTAATCTGCCATTCTTTGTCCCCCCAGGTTTGAGCTTTCCTTTTTCCTTTCACCCTTTGCTTACAGAAAAAATATTTGAAAAACCCTTTATTGCTGAGATGTTCACAGCACTACTATATTCCATCTTTCTACTTGCTTCTTTTTACTTTTCTCAGCTGCTTTTATTCCTCGTTATAATTCACCTAATCCTCTTAGCTACTAGATTTGTGCTTTATAAATCTTTCTGCTTATCCCCAATGCTATTCTTAATATTCCTACTTAACCACATTGCCTTGCTTGCCCCTTAATCTGCTTTGATTTGAATGAATTTTACTTGTAACCTCATCATATTTTCCTAAATACATCCTGATTTTCTACTGCAGGCGCTACAACCATTAATTATTGTGTTACAATAGTGTTTTTCAGACAAACTTATATTGCATTACCTCAAAGTCAGTTGTTTCAAAGAAGAAAAAAAGACTTGCATTTATATAGCGCCTTTCACAACCACCGGATGTCTCAAAGCGCTTTACAACCAATGAAGTACTTTTTGAAATGGAGTCACTGTTGTAATGTGGGAGATGCGGCAGCCAATTTACGCCCAGCAAGGTCCCACAAACATAAATTTGATAATGACCAGATGATCTGTTTTTATTATGTTGGTTGAGGGATACATATTGGCCAGGACACCGGGGATAACTCCCCTACTCGTCTTCGAAATAGTGCCATGGGGTCTTTTACGTCCACCTGAGAGAGCAGACAGGCCTCAGTTTAATGTCTCATCCGAAAGACGGCACCTCCAACAGTGCAGCACTCCCTCAGCACTGCAGTGGAGTGTCAGCCTAGCTTTATATTCTCAAGTCCCTGGAGTGGGACTATGAACCCACAACCTTCTGACTTAGAGGCGAGTGTGCTACCCACTGAGCCACAGCTGACACTGTAAAGGCTAATATTTAATATTGCTTTCCTTTTGCATACCATCATGAACATTATATTTCTATGGCATGATGATCTCTGAATCCTAGATGATCCCATTATGTACCCAACTCTTTACTAAAGATTAGATTATTTAAATGCACTCCTTGCTGGCCTCCCATCATCCACCCTCCATAAACTCCAGCTCGCCCAAAAATCTTCTACTCGTATCCTATCCTGCGCTAAGTGTTGCTCACGTGCACTCCCATTGTTACTGACCTACATTAGCCTCTGGTTCTTCAATGCCCCCAAATTTAAAATTCTTGTCCTTGTGCTTAAATCTCTCCATGGTCTTGCCCCCTTCCATCACTGTAACCGCCTCCAGCCCTACAACCCCCTCCCTCAGAACTCTCTGTTCCTTTGACTCTGGCCTCTTGCACATTCCCCCAATCCCTTCACCCCCACTATTGGCAGACGTGTCTTCAGCTGCCTAAATCTCAGTCGCTGGAGCTCCCTTTGTAAACTCCTGTCTCAGCAGCTCCTTTAAGACACTTCTTAAAATCCACGGGCTAGATTTTAGTCTGGGCCTGTTTATGGCAGTAGCCTTTGGTAAGTCCCGTAAGGGGGATCTGGAGCATGCTACGCTGGGGGGAGGGGGGTTGAATGGTGACTGCTGTGGAGTCAGAGCAACAGTCCTGCTCCAGCCCACGCCGAGAGGCTGCAGTTTGCAGCTGGGCCCTCTAGGCCCAGAACGGCTCAGGATCACCTAGCATGGCCATCTGAAATGTTCTAAATGCAACAGCCTTCCACCTCCCAAGTCGTAGAAGCACGAGGATAGGCAAACCTACACAGAACACAGGCACTAAGAGCCTGCTCAAGGGTGATTCATAATTATTTCTGTAACTGTTAGATCGATAGAATTGAGTTAAGTTGGTTGATAAATCTGATTTTGTTCTGGATTTGGTGTTGCTGTTTATATTTGTAGTGAAGTGAGGGCAAGACCCATAAGACTGGACTGAAAGAAGGCATGCCAATATCAGAAAAAGGTACTATAACAAGTATACAATCCTAACTTGAATATTTTATCCATGATGGATGCCTTTTGGAACAGCCAGATCCAATATGGTGGATTGCGCGCGCGCGCCTCGGCCGCCAGATTAGACGCTTGGGCGCCTGTTTTGCGCCTTAAAAACAGGCCCAGCGCTGTCGAATTTCTATCGTCGGTGCGGGTGTTTATTTTTGTAGCGTTCAATCACAACCCGCTGTCTTCTTGTCTTGTCTCGGTTGAGTCGGCATATGCCGTCAAGCTATACTCGGCCAACTTTGTACCGCTGCTGTCCACAGACAAAACAAATGTCCTCCCTCTCTCGCTCTCTGATTAAAGACAAGGAACAAGCGGACGATGTCTTCGCATATTGTCAATGCGACCGTTACAAAACCGATCCAGCCGCGGGGTGGGGGTGGGGGGGCGCGGGTGCGGCGCACGCTGACAGCACGCGGCTGCCGCGGTGGCCGTTTCACGACGTTGACGTGGGCCCGCCCGTGCGGCGGACGGTGAGAAGCGCACGTCAGTCAGGAGGCGGCGTCCGCCCTGACGTTCTTCTCCACATCATTGCTTGCCGAGAGGATAACGCTGAATGAAAGTGACTGGCCAGCCGAGATTAATGCACACCAGCCACTCGCATGTTGTTTTCCTTGCAGCTTCCACAATGGAAGGAGCTGTGTGAAGGGATCACCCTGTACGGGTTTCATTTTTAAAGTGTTCTAAATATTATTAATTTATTATTTTATATTTATTCAACCCGGAATAGCTGATTTAATGTTGTTATATTTATTATTGTTACTCTTAAAAAAACAAATCACTGATTTGCTGTAGTCGATCTGCCCATGGCTGAAAAGATCCCAACGGGAATGGCTAAGAAAGCATCCCGATCCACAACCTCCCTTCCCCCGGAGCCCATGGAGATCATCAGGAGCAAGGCTTGTTCCAGAAGGGTAAAAATCAACGTTGGGGGACTTAACCACGAAGTCTTGTGGAGGACATTGGAAAGGTTACCCCGGACTCGTTTGGGGAAACTGAGGGATTGCAACACTCACGAATCCCTGTTGGAGACCTGCGATGATTATAACCTCGATGAAAACGAGTACTTTTTTGATCGCCACCCGGGGGCTTTCACGTCAATTTTGAATTTCTACCGCACTGGGAAATTGCACATGATGGAAGAGATGTGCGCGCTCTCCTTCGGCCAGGAACTCGATTACTGGGGGGTTGATGAGATCTACTTGGAGTCCTGCTGCCAAGCCAGATACCACCAAAAAAAGGAGCAAATGAACGAGGAACTGAGGCGTGAAGCTGAGACCATGAGGGAGAGAGAATGCGAAGAGTTTGATAACTCGTGCTGTCCCGATAAAAGGAAGAAGTTGTGGGATCTGCTCGAAAAACCCGGCTCGTCAGTGGCCGCTAAGGTAAGGTGCTGATGGGCTTCCCCATAAAGAGACACAGTCGGCTTGATCCTTTCACCAGCACAGACTTGCAGGCATACTCTGAATGAAATAAACCTAAATTTCAGTTTACACTTTTAATTGAGTCACTATTAAAAATGTAAAATCATTGGAGTTTTAAATTGTTAAATTTCTGAACCATTTGCCATTGCGTATTAACCAAGTCGTCAGTTCAAACGAATGACAGGGACAGCGCCGAAGCCTGTTGTCATGGTGATTTGACGGCTTGTAAATATTACTTGTGCTGTTTGCAATATTTAATACTTTAAATGGAGACGACGCAGACTTTTATGGGAAGGTTAGAAAAGTTAAAGTATGTCGATAGGATTCATGTGACAGTTTTGAATACTGCAAGGAACACGATATGTTTGTGTAATTGTATGGTTTACGATTCATAATCAGACCATCTGTGTTTTTCATTATCAGAGGATAAAACTTAAAACTCGAGCACAATTTCAGATTCGTTGCGGCGGTAATAACCGAATCTCTCTGGGTGGAAACAATCTATTATAATAACCTAAAGGATTGATGGAATGAGGACGAGGCGATTAAACTTGTTGGGTGTTTCATTGTGCACTTTACCATTCTAGCGCAAAACCAAATCGGTCGGTTTACGATTTGTTCGCCGTCTTCAGAAAACAGTTTTATTACCTCTCCTTAAGTGTTCCCATTGAGGAATTCCGTTTGGAGTATTCACTGCCTGTTTATTTTGCCTTGTTTCTTGCTTCGCTAACCTCCGCCCCCGTAAAAAGAGAAACCAACACACAAGAAACCAAGGATTCTGTTCCACAAGAATGATATATTTTGGGCGATTCTTCATGAGAATATCATCTAGAATTAAAATTAGAATTTCATAATATTTAGGAATCGAATCTGGATCATTATAATAATTAAAGTACATAATTTCACACATTTTCCTATTTTGGTTTAAAGTCACACTAAGCAGATACTACTAAATGGACCAATACAATATTATTCAAATAGTCAATGATTGTTAGTTATTACAGCAATGCTAAGTACAAATGAACATTTTCTCTGTGTTCCCTAAAGTAGGCACTTGATTGCTTCCCGCCTCTTACTGAACAAAAAATGTAGAATGAATGCCTAATGAAAAAGAACCCTCAGAAGAAGTCTGGAAATAAAGGAAAGTTCCAACTAATTTGCCGCTATAGTTAAGCTCTACCTCTTCGCTTGATTTAAACAGAGCAAAATGCAAGGGGGAGGGGGCACAGGTAACACTCTCTTGGTTTGTAGTACACTCCTTTTCTTAATTTCTTCATAGACAAACTGTCAGTGACTTTCTCCATTTCTGCAATGCAATATCTCAACTCGCATTTCTCCAGCTCTGCAATGCATTGTTTCAATACCATTCTTTCATCTCTGCAACACTCTAAAGCTGTAGTTATATTGCATGAGTGTTCTGCCAACAGTAGCTGCAGAGTGCGATTCACAACTGGCAACACTCCTGTTATGTTACTTGGCTGACAATTATGTCATGGCCAACAGGAGGTAGCTCAGAGCAGTTTGCTGGCAGATTTTTAAAAATGTTTTAACAGCACAGATGGTAGCATTTGCTTTCTCAAAACACTCAAAACAAACTGCTTAAGTTTCTATAGTGCCTAGAAGGCCCAACTTACTGCCAGAACAATCCATTTTGATACTCCATTGGAATTATACTCCATATGTGTCAAGCCCAAGTGGAAACTGTCGTGCAGTGATACAAAAATGACAGTATAACTGCACCCCAAGGCTGCAGTTATTTTGCAGCTAACAGTTCAAAATTATTATCTGTGAAGTGCATTGCACAGCCCCTAGCCCAGAGTTGTGTTGTCAGTTGTGCGTCCAGCCAGATCTCAATAAAGTCAACCATAAAGGAGCTCTGCATAAACGTTTTTTTGTGTGGATGTGCGGAGCTCTGCTCACAGGACTGCTCATTTTTAATGTTAGGAGAGCAGGTGGTGCCTTCTTTCATAACATTAAAAATATTCCTTACAACATTTTAAAATGCAGCTTTGCACCAAGCTGGGGTTATACTGCAGCTGATGCAAACTCTAACCTGTGTGAGACAGCCTCCTGGTGGTGTCTCACACTGCTTGGCTTTAGTGTGCTCTGGTCTCAAAATGGAATCTCGTATCCAAGTTTATACTTTTGTATTGATGGTTACCCAAAACCGCTTCACATCAACATCAAACTGGCAGTATTACTGTAGCCTAGCTCACTTGATGTACCAGGAGCTTTTGTGTCAGTTCCTTAACTTTCTTCATTCTATTTGCCTTGAGTCACTGTCTTCTGTATATATTTAATTCTAAATTGTTTGTATGCATTCCCAATTCTAAGCTTGCGCACTTGTCTCCTGGTTCTAGAGTTTGTGGCAATGTCGAACAGATTGAATTTCTGAATCTTGAATCCATGAATAATATTTCTCCCGAGCCTGGTTTTCTCCACATTAAATAATCCCGGTTCTTCAACCTCTAATTGTAGCTCAAATGTTTTAAGCTATTTATCATTTTGGTTGCCCTTTTGCTGCACTGCCTTCAGCTCCTGGATATCCTTGCTGCAGTATGGCGAGCAAAGTATACACAATACTCTAGGTGTGGCAGTACCAGTGTTTTATACAGACTCGTTATCACCTCCTGGGATTCATGCTTTATCTCTGTAGCTGTACATCCCAAGATTCAATTAGCTTTCCAGAATGTTGCCATACACTGCACTGTTGATTTCAGTGAGCTATCCAGCAGTACTCTCAGAGCTCTCTTCAGTTTTGTTTCTCATATCCTAGAGCCATTTAGTTTATATTCCCAATGTTTATTTCCCTTATCTGGTCTCATTACCTTGCATTTGTGATCATTAAATGCCATTTGTCACTCATCAGCCCATCTTCCTATCCTATTCAGATCCCTTTGTATTTGGTTTGCTTGATCCCTATTATCAGATTCCCTTCCCACAATTTGGTATCTTCTGCAAACTTAACTTTGTTCTGTCCCCAGCTCCAAATCATTTATATAAACTGTAAATAGAAAAGGGGCTAGTGACCCCACGTCATGTCGATACAGCTCTACTCATATAACCACCCTTTGCTTTCTTTGGTTTAGTCAATTTTCAATCCACCTCAGGAGCTTGCCTGCTATTCCATCTCTTTCTACCGTGCAGATTAACCAGTATCTAAATATATCACATCACAGAACTTCTATTGTCAACAAAATCTATAATTTCCTCGAAAAACTCCAGTAATTTTTTCCCGCAAGATGTTCCTTCCATAAATCCATGCTGACTCCTCATACCACGCCATACCTATCTAGGAGTTTCATTATCCCATCTTTCAGGATGCGATCCAATACATTATCCACAATAAACATTGTAGTTTGCTGGGTTGTTCATATGCCCTTTTTTTAAAAAAAGTATTATGTTAGCAATTTCCCAATCCTTGGGCACTACTGCATTTCTAATGATTCCCTAAAGAAAATGACAAGGATGTGACTGATTTTGCTTGCCACTTTTTAAAGTACACCTGTATGAAGTTCTTCTGCATCTGGGTCATTGTCTTCCCTTAATTTCCTAAGCGAGCAGTGACCACCACCTCATCTGAAATTTCTATTTGTTTACATGCTTCCTTCACACCTAGAAATTCCTTCTGGAAATTCAGCTTCTATGCTGGAGAGACTGCCCAGGAATTTACAAAAGGAAAATTAATTGAACATATTTGCTACTCCCTTGCTCAGTTTATATCAGGTCACCATTGGGATCTTCAGTGACCCGCTGTTCCCTTTTTACCTGCTTACTTCAAATATATTTATAGAAATGATTGCTACTTTTACATTTTTTTTCCTGCTATCCTAATCTCATTTTCTATTGTAGATTTTCTGGCCAGTTTCTTAACCTCCATTACCTTTTTATTTTCACCTCAGTGTAAATTGCGACCTGTAAACTAATACGTTAGGAGCAATCTCTATTTTGTCCTTAACTGCAGCATTTTTTGCATTACTGCCCACGTCAATCTTTTCCCTTTGTTATCCTTTTTTCCCTCTGTTATGTGCTCTATGTATAGTAATTCTAAACATGATCCACTTTCTTTGATGCTTTTCTCCTTTAATCGTGCTGCCCAGTCCAGTTTTCTCAGCTCATCCATCCCCTCAAAATCTGCCTTTCTAAAGCTGAATATTTGTACTGTACTCGCTGTGGGTGATTTTCTCCAACAATTCTCCTAGTTGTCCGCCGTAACTTGGTCCGAAGAGCTGTGGAAACCCCATTCTGTTTTCCATTATGAGCCCGATCTTAAACTTCATCATATTGTGGTCACTGTTGTCTAGGTACTCTCCTGCTGTACCATTCCTGGGTGTTACTTAATATCAGGTACAATATCACCTGATGACGTGGGTTCTTTGACCAACTGTTCCAAATAACAATGGCACATTATGTCTAAGATCATGTTTTAAGCCCTATTGCAGCTTTATAGATTTCCCAATCTAATGCAGGAATATTGAAGTCACCAATAACACTTGCATATGTTTCTGCACACATTTCTCTTTTGATTATGTAGTTCTTGCTCCAGTTCCTTCTCCAGGCCTGGTGGTCTATATTTTCCCAAAGTTAATTTATTTTCCCTCATGCCTATCATCCCTATCCACAGGGTTTCTGCCTTATCCAGACCCAGAACATGTATGTCCATCTCTGTTATAATCAAACACTCTTTCACAAACCCTTCCCAGTTTGTCTTTTCCATCTCTATGAAGTAATTTGTATCCTTATATGCTTACCCTCCTGTTTATTGATGAACCAGGTCTCTGTAATGCCATTATATCATAGCCTCCCTCCCCAATAAGGATGTCCATGACTTGATCTTTCTTTCCTTGCCAATTAGAGCTCCATCTCCAACCTCCCTTTCCTCTCTAAGCACCTTGAATCCTTGTATGTGTCATTGGCTAACAGCTTTGTGCTCATCTTTCCAATAATTCCCTGTTTGAGTCATAAGAACATAAAAATTAGGAGCAGCAGTAGGCCATATGGCCCCTCATGCCTGCGCTGCCATTCAATAAGATCATGGCTGATCGTCAACCTCAAATCCACTTTCCCGCCCGATCGCCATATCCCTTGATTCCGCTAGAGTCCAAAAATCTATCTATCTCAGCCGTGAATATACTCAACGATTCAGCATCCACAGCCATTTGGGGTAGAGAATTCCATAGATTCACAACCCTCTGAGTAAAAAAATTCTGCCTCATCTCAGTCTTAAATGGCCGACCCCTTATCCTGAGACTATACCCCCTAGTCCTAGACTCTCCAGCCAGGGGAAACGACCTCTCAGCATCTACCCTGTCAATCCCCCTCAGAATCTTATATGTTTCAATGAGATCATCTCTCATTCTTCTAAACTCCAGAGAGTATAGGCCCAATCTACTCAATCTCTCGTCATAGGACAACCCTCTCATCCCAGGAATCAATCTAGTGAACCTTTGTTGTACCACCTCTAAAGCAAGTATATCCTTCCTCAGATAAGGAGACCAGAACTGTGCACAGTACTCCAGGTGTGGTCTCACCAAAGCCCTGTACAATTGTAGCAAGACTTCCTTACTCTTGTACTCCAACCCACTTGCAATAAAGGCCCACATGCCATTTGCCTTCCTAATTGCTTGCTGTACCTGCACGATAACATTCTGTGTTTCCTGTACGAGGACTCCTAAATCTCTCTGAACACCAACATTTAATAGTTTCTCACTATTTAAAAAATATTCCTCAAGTCTTTTAGTCACTCACAATTCAAGTTGCACAATCAACACAATCCAGTTAACTTAATTAACTTTGTAGTTAAATTATTTCATTTTAAAACAGCCCAATCAGCACAATTCTCGTTATCCTCAGTTACACAGCAACAACAACAACAACACCTTGTATTTATATAGTGGCTTTAACGTAGTAAAACGTCCCAAGGCACTTCACAGGAGTGTTATAAGTCAAAAAATTGACACTGAGCCACATAAGAAATTAGGGCAGATGACCAAAAGCTTGGTCAAAGAGGTAGGTTTTAAGGAGCGTCTTAAAGGAGGAAAGAGAGGTAGAGAGGAGGAGAGGTTTAGGGAGGGAGTTCCAGAGCTTGGGGCCTAGGCAGCTGAAGGCACGGCCATCGATGGTTGAGCGATTATAATCAGGGATGCTCAAGAGGTCAGAATTTGAGGAGCACAGATATATCGGGGGGTTGTGGGGCTGAAGGAGATTACAGAGATAGGGAGGGGAGAGGTCATGGAGGGATTTGAAAACAAGGATGAGAATTTTGAAATCAAGGTGTTGCTTAACTGGGAGCCAATGTAGGTCAGCAAGCATAGGGGTGATGGGTGAACGTGACCTGGTGCGAGTTAGGACATGGGCAGCTGAGTTTTGGATGACCTCAAGTTTACGCAGGGTAGAATGTGGAAGGCCAGCCAGGAGTGCATTGGAATAGTCAAGTCTAGAGGTAACAAAGGCATGGATGAGGGTATCAGCAGCAGATGAGCTGAGGCAGGAGCAGAGACGGGCAATGTTACGGAGGTGAAAATAGGCGGTCTTAGTTATGCCACGGATATGTGGTCGGAAGCTCATTTCAGGGTCAAATATGACACCAAGGTTGCGAACAGTCTGATTCAGCCTCAGACAGATGCTAGGGAGAGGGATGGAGTCGGTGGCTAGGGAACCGATTTTGTGGCGGGGCCCGAAGACAATGGCTTCGGTCTTCCCAATATTTAATTGGAGAAAATTTCTGCTCATCCAGAACTGGATGTCAGACAAGCAGTGTATCAATTTAGAGACTGTGGAGGGGTCGAGAGAAGTGGTGCTGAGGTAGAGCTGGGTGTCGTCAGCATACTTCTTCTTCTTCTTAGGCAGTCCCTCGGGACCGAGGATGACTTGCTTCCACATTAAAAATGAGTTCTCAGGTGACTGATGAGTCCAATGCGGGACCTACAGTCTCTGTCACAGGTGGGGCAGACGGTGGTTGAAGGAGCAGGTGGGTGGGGTGCTTGGGTTGACATGTGGAAAGTGACACCAGCTCACTCTTCAAGCCAATCTTGTTTTGTTACCTTTTCTCAGTAAAAACTTACTCTATCAGAATGTCTCACTCAGTTGGCTCTTGCAGTGTTGTGTTATTAATAACCAAAAACATGTTTATGTATCACAACTTAAAAAAGAAATCTCAGTGTTCTTTCCCTACCCCCTCTACTTATGGTACTGACCCTTGTTGGAGTACCGTTCCATTGGAAGAGGCAGCCCTCCATTACTGCTCAAGTGACCATTCTTTGTATGTGAGCCTAAACTATGGGCAAATTTTTCAACTTTGGTGGGGTCGTAGCAGATCGACTGCCCATTAAACACCCTGCCAATTTTCCTTTCTTTTGTGTTTTACTCCCCTGCCGAAGTTGAAAGTTTTGTTCAATGAATATTGACAACCTGTTTGACTGTAGAGGGCATCACAGCTAAAACTAGATCCTGATTGCACCCAATATCTTGGGAAGACCTGCAGTGGTTGCAACTTAGGTAATTCTTAACTCTAAAGGAAGTATTACTTCAGCATATAAACATGTACTACGTTACTTTGGTTACGTCACTTTTTGACGCAACAATGATGTCATCTAAATCCAAAGCTCTACACCATGGAGGAAAAATTCAGTTGGTTGCGCCTCCCGTTAGCGCCTTAAGAGGGCGCTAATGGGGCGCAAAGCATCTAGCGCCCAGGTGCGGCGATGTTGCGCCGCTCGCGAAATTAACTAGACATTTTGCGGCGGCGCTAAACACTACCGCCACGATCTCCTGCGCCGGCAGATCGTGACGTCAGTCGAGTGCGCAACGCCCCGGTATCGCCCCGGAGCGGATATTGAGTGGCGCCCCCTGCCTTACCGCCTGACGCTAGCAACGACAGGTTGAGGGGAGCGTTTTGCAGTCATGAAGGGACTGGGGGAGCGCTATTTAAAGGCGACCGCTTCCTGCCTTTTATTGTTGGTGCCATTTTTGAACCACACATTCTGAGAGAGAGAGCGAGAGACTTCTGGAGAGATTCAACGCTGTGTGAAGGAGCTTTTGGTACTGAGCAGCACTTTGCAGGTTCATTTTGATTTGCCATTCCTTGTATCGATTTAGAAGAGATTGTGGGAGCTGCACTCTGAGCTCTTTGCCTGGTACTCTCCATTGTTCTTTCCAGCAGATTTGATGTGCAGGTCTCTCCAGGCCGAGATTCAAAGCTGCAATGAGCAGGATGTGGATGGAAAGCAAGATCAACCATCCCCTTTAAGAACTGGCCCGTGCCATTGTGTGTGTGTTCCATTGCTGACTGACATCACATGAGCTTCGCCAGCACTCTGAGGTAGCGCCTCGCTCCTCGGCCTTTGCACCTTAAGACAGGTGTGAAGCGCCTGATTTAGCGCTCCAATCAGCTCCAGAGGCGATAAAAGTCAAGTTTGCAGTCGGTGGCGATAATTAGCGCCAGGCGCTAATCTTTGCGCCCGGCCGATAATTGAGCCCCAAAAAGGGCGATACTGAATTTCTCCCTCCATGCAAAAACAAAAGATTACTGTACCATTTACATACTTATATTTGAAAATGTGAATACATTTCACTCTTGGCTTAGAGCCACCTGACTAGTTATTATCTCAGTAACATTGCATTGTTGTGGGTTAACTATATTAGGGAGATAGCTATATCTGTTATTAGACCAGCTAGAACTCATGTATGGCAACAGTTAAAAATAGTTCTCCTAATTGCCTAAAAGCCAATTTGCAAAGGAGTATAGCCATAAGTTGATGATGTCTGAGAACAGTAAGTGCTCTGAATCCTCTGGTCTTCTGTTCATAGCTTCAAAACAAATACATTGTGCAGTCTGATCAAAATGTTTGCTGTATTACAAATCTAAAGTAGGTGCACTTTGTGAAGTGATGTCAGCTTTGAGTGCTGGGTACTGAAAATATATATATATATATTCAGACAACATCCATGGTCAGCATACATATTGAGTTTTCAGTTAAATATATTAGGGTTGAATTTCCGCAGGGGTTCTCCCACCGTTGCTTCGGCGGAAGATCAGTGAATAAGTTTTAATGATCGTTTACGTAATTTCTCCAGGGTTTCTGTCGATCTTCCATTGAAGTTATGGTGGAAGATCAGGAAAACCCCTGAGGAAATTCTGCACCATTGCTTCTGCATCAGCAAGAAATCAAATATTCTTGATTACTTCAAGCTGAAAAATTTATCAGAAACATTTTGATTCTTTGGCCTAGAAATTCGAATCTGGCAGTGGCACAAAACGGGCAGCATCGGATGGCCGCCCGTTACACTCAGCGCCTAATATTAAGTTGCATTGACTGCAATGGAACTGAATATCAGGTGCTGTGTATAACGAGAGGCCGAACCGATACCGCCCGTTTTGCTCTTGATTTTTAGAGGTCCTTGTATAATGTCATAGATGCAAAATCTTGCACTAGACAGGCATATTTTCAAACACTGTGAGCTCTGTGATGATAGATAGCAGCTTGGAACCATCGACTGTCAGAGCAAGTACAGTTTTTTCTTCTGAGTGGTACCTATTCACATTAAGTGATGTCACACAAACAGATATCATTACATTTTTCCAAATTTCAAGTCTGCCTTAGATACTCTCTCTTGTACAGTAGTGTTGGTCACTTTTATAAGTGGTATGAGCATCTTATGTTCAGGAATGTACCTGTACTGCAATGTTCCAGCTAAGGTGTGCGTGTGGCCGCGCAGTAATCTGAAAAGTCCCACGCAGGCCGTTCACCGGCTTTTACATTGTAAATACCACGCATGCGCAGAAATTTAAAGGGACTGTGCATTAAAAGGAACAGGCCGTGCAGAACAAAGCGCAGTTTACAGGGAACATTGCTGTATTTTGCCCAATATCTAACTATACAGTAATATGACTCAAGGGTGGAATAATAGAACCCCCCTTTGTGATGTCAAGTCTTTCACACATGCCCTCATGTGTGCTTTTATAATCTTTCCAAAGGTGGACTGAGAAAGATTTAGTAAAACGAGGCCAGGAATGAATTGTTAGCTGTTTATTTTACAGTCAGCAAGTGAATGTACAAAGTAACAGTCAAAACTAATGCCAGTTACTTCACTCAATCTCTCTTTTCTCCTAGACAAGTAGAGAAAAAAACTATGTGCTCTTTTGTGGGCTAACTTACTAGCTTCCAGCTCTTGCCAAGACTGACCTTCATAATTCTTTGTTCAAAACCTCGCTGCCCACGAACATGGATTTTCCCTTTTTGTTAATTCTGACCCCAGGAAGTAGGGGAGGTTGGTGTCTCACTAGGCCTGTCAAATAAACCGACTACTCCCTCTCCCAACAAGAGTATATTCTTAGCAGGCACTTCATGCCATGACCACATGAATAGAATCGTCCTCACCAGAATGGAAGTAAATATTTGTAGATCATCTGTCATTATGGAGACCAATTAATGGCTAGTTCATTAATACCTCAAGCACCCCACTGTCACAGTGCTGTAGCCCAGTGATGTCCAATATAAATTGTTGACTAGGCGCAGGTGTGACTACAGCGGCATAAGTTTAGCCAAATGCACTAATTTTAGTAGAAAACATACACTCACACAATGCAGGTAAGTATATTTTACGTGTGTATATTTACTAAACAAACACGTAGCACCCGTCAGTAAGCAAGGAAGTAAAACACTCCTAACGATCAAAAACCATTCGCATAATCTTCATTTTCATTTTGTTATTTTACCAACAAACGCACAAAAACATTAAAATGCACATGCATATGTCATGAGAATATGAGTATTGAGATCACATGCGCAATGATGGTGTCTATTACAATTTTTTATTTACTAATTAGCAATGCAATTAGCCACATCTGGATTCCCAATTAGTTACATGTAGCGAGTGGCTAATGTATTGGACAGCACTGCAATAACTGGTGACTTTTTTAACCTTGTGAATACACATTTTTTTTTGAACACAACATATAGATATAAATTGTTCCTAAGTCTATTCTGTAAAAAAACGTTCTAAACATGCTAAAGCATGACGGTTATGTACTTTGCACTAATCTGAAACCATTTGAAATAATGATTTGGTTTATGAGGAAATTGACTTTGTAAGTACTGGTATGAAGCTTGCAGATTTTGATTTATTGGATTATCATAGCAACAACACAGAAAAAGTATGAATTATGGGATCTTTGCTGTATACATAATTTATAAAAAGCTTTCATTTATAAATGTTATTGTTAGCATAGTATGTCTTGATTTATTTATTAATGTTTATCTCTTTATTAAATAAGATTATAACATGTTTATGTTGGTCAGTACATCTTGTTGAGTTGAGTCACAGCGCTTGGACTTATTTTAAATGAACATCTTTTATGCTATGGCCCCAAAATTCCACAGGAGTTCTACAAGGTTTCCTGTCATAACTTTGGCAACAACTTTGGCGTGGGTCCTAGACAGCTGAAGGCACGTCTGCCAATGTTAGGATGAAAGAGGGGGGGGGGAGCGGAAGCACAAAAGGTGAAAGTTAGATGAACGGAGTGTTCTGGGAGGGTTATAAGGCTGGAGGATGTTACAGAGATAGGGGAGGGTGAGGCCATGAAGGGATTTAAACACCTTGATGAGAATTTTAAGTTTGAGCAGTTGGGTGACTGGGTGCCAATATATGTTAGTAAGGATACGATAGCAAAATACTGCGGATGCTGGAAATCTGAAACAACAACAGAAAACGCTGGAAAAACTCAGCAGGCCAGGCAGCATCCGTGGAGAGAGAAAGAGAGTTAACGTTTCAGGTCGATGACCTTTCGTCAGAACTGTGAAGAGCCGGAAATCAAATAGATTTAAGGCCAGAGTAAAGCTGGGAAAAGGGGGAGGGGATAAAAGAACAAAGGGGGAGATGTTAGTAAGGACACGGGTGATGGGTGAGCAGGACTTGGTGACGGATAGGATACAGGCAGCAGAGTTTTGGTTGAGCAGAAGTTTATGGAGGGTGGAGAATGAGAGGCCAGCCAGGAGAGCATTAGAATAGTCGAGTCTAGAAGTAACAGGGGCCTGGATGAGAGTTTCAGCGGCAGATGGGCTGAGTCAGGTGCAGAGGTAGGTGATGTTATGGAGGTGGAAGTAGGCTGTCTTTGTGACGGAGAGCATATGGGGTTGAAAGCTCACCTCAGGGTCAAATGGGACACTGCAATTGCAAACATTCTGGTTCAGACAATAACCAGGGAGGAGGATGGAATCAGTGGTCACGTTACCGAGTTTGGCTACAGTTGAATAGGTAACATTGGCAGGAGACTGGCAGAACCTTCAAGGAATCTCCGAGAGTGGTCTGCACAGAATGGTCTTAAACGCAGTGCTTCTAAACAGAGTGTTAAAAATTGGGACTTTGGAGAGAGTGGGAATTCGGAGCAGAGGGGGAAGGAGGTGCTGGTTTTTGCCTCCAATACTTGTAGTGCTTTGTGTTACAGGTAAATATTTAATTTCATCTACCTATAACTTAAACTAGAGCTAGTAATTAGTTAAAAACGAAACACTAAACTAAGTTAATTAAATACATAAACTGTAATTAATTAAATAACTAAAACAAGGTTATGTAGGGATGGCAGTGCAGGTGGTGTGCTGCAACTGTAGCATGTGGGAGTTTGTAGAGAGCATCGCGATCCCGGACGACCATGTCTGCAGTAAGTGTGCATTTCGAAGAACTTCAGCTCAGAGTTTTTGAGGTGCAGACATCGCGGGGCATCAGGGAGGGGGAGACTTATCTTGACACTTTGATCTAGGAGGCAGTCACACCCCTTAGGTTAGGTAGTGGTACATGTTTGGTTAGTGGTCAGGGACGGGAGGGTGTGACTGCAACTCAGGCAGGTAAGGGGACCCCAAGTGTAGTACTGGAGGAGGCTCAGCCTTTGCCCTCATCCAACAGGTATGAGGTTCTTGCTGCCTGTGTAGATGAGGGCAAAGTCTGCAGGGTGGATGAGCAAACTGACCAAGGCACCATGGTACAGGAGGCCATTCGAGTGGGGGGAGTATTAATCAACAGTAATTGTAACAAAAGTAATATAATAATCGTGGGGGACTTTAATCTTCATATACACTGGGTAAATCTAATTGACAAAGGTAGTCTGGAGGATGCATTCATGGAATGCATTCGAGACAGTTTCCTAGAACAATAAGTCATGGAACCAACCAGGGAACAGGCTATTTTAGATCTAGTATTGTGTAATGAGACAGGGTTAATAAGTAATCTCATAGTAAAGCATCCTCTGGGGAAGAGTGATCATAATATAATAGAATTTCACATTGAGTTTGAGAGTGGAATACTTAAATCCGAAACGAGAGTCTTAAACTTAAATAAAGCTAATTACATAGGTATGAGGAGCGAGTTGGCTAAGGTAGATTGGCAAATTAGATTAAAAGGTATGAAGGTAGATAAGCAGTGGCAAACATTTAAAGAAATATTACATTATTCTCAACGAACATACATTCTATTGAGAAATAAAAACTCCATGGGAAAAGTGATCCATCCATGGCTAACTAAAGTAGTTAAGGATAGTATTAGATTAAAATAATAGGCTTATAATGTTGTGAAGAATAGTAGTAAGCCTGAGGATTTGGAGAGCTTTAGAAACTAGCAAAGGATGACCAAAAAATTGATACAAAGGGAGAAAATAGAAGATGAGAGTAAACTACCAAGAAATATAAAAACAGATTGTAAGAGCTTCTACACGTATGTAAAAAGGAAGCGAGTAGCAAAAGTAAGCGTTGGTCCCTTAGAGGCTGAGACATGAGAAATTATATTGGAGAATAAGGAAATGGCAGAGAATTTAACAAATATTTTGTAACTGTCTTCACAGTAGAAGACACAAAAAGTATACCAAAAATAGTGGGGAACCAAGGGTGATAAGAGTGAGGAACTTAAAGTAATTAATATCAGTAGAGAAAACGTACTTGAGAAACTAATGGGACGAAAAGCCGACAAATCCCCTAGACCTTATGCCTGCATCCAAGGGTTCTAAAAGAGGTGACTGAAGAGATAGTGGATGCATTGGTTGTAATCTTTCAAAATTCTCTAGATTCTTGAACGGTCCCAACGAATTGGAAGGTAGCAAATGTAACCCCGCTATTCAAGAAAGGAGGGAGAGAGAAAACAGAGAACTGCAGGCCAGTTCGCCTGACATCAGTTGTCGGAAAAATGCTGGACCCATTGGCCCAGAAATTGGAGTTCGATGGTTGCCGCGGGGGTAAGGATCCCCCGCGATATTGCACTCCGCGCCTACCTTTATGGTTTTGGCCCACACGAACTTCAGTTCCTGGGCCTCTCTCTGGTGCCGGCGCGCAGTGTGTGCGTGTCCCAGAGGCGCAGTTAATTCGATGCGACCTCTGGGGTCACGTGGGCCAGTTAGAGCCAATGGCAGCACACCATCTTTCATTCATAGTTTTGACAGCAAGAGCTGTCAAAACTATGAATACAACAAGCCCCCAAAAGAACAGCTAAACCTCAATTAAATTTTAAAAAAAAGCCATCACATTAATAAAATAACTATAGTTAAATAAATTAACCACTTTAAACAAAAATTTAAATTTTTGAAAAAATTTAAATTCTTTTTAAAAGTTATAAAAATAAACTTACCTTTCTTTAAAGTCTCTAAAAAAGATAAACCTGTTGAAATTTTTTTTAAATAATACTTAATTAACTACTTACCTTGTTAAAAGGGGGTCTTACGCCTGCTTTCTTTCTGTGTAAAATCTTCAACACTTACCTGCGCGTTCAAACCTGAAAAACCTGTAGTGTGCACGCGGTTCACTTAGGAACCGCCCCCTTCGCAATACCCGAAGTGCCGGTTTCCCGCGCATGCGCAGTGCATGCAGGAAACCGGCACTTCGGGACCTAATACGCGAGAGTACACAGTGCGTACTCTCCCACATTAGGTCTAATTTTCGGGCCATTATTAAGGAAGTGGTAACAGGGCACTTAGAAAATCATAATATGATTAGGCAGAGTCAGCATGGTTTTATGAAAGGGAAATTGTGTTTAACAAATTTATTAGAGGTTTTGAGGATGTAATTAGCAGGGTAGAAAAAGGGGCACCAGTGGATGTAGTATATTTGGATTTCCAAAAGGCATTCGATAAGCTGTCACTTTAATTGTTGCGACACAACATAAGAGTTCATGGGGTTGGGGGTAATATATTAGCATGTACAGAGGATTGGTTAATGGACAGAAAACAGAGAGTAGGGATAAACGGGTCATTTTCAGGTTGGCAGGCTGTAACTAGTGGCGTGCCGCAAGGATCAGTGCTTGGGCCTCAGCTATTTACAATCTATATTAATGACTTTGATGAAGGGACTGAGTGCAATGTATCCAAGTTTGCTGATGATACAAAGCTAGGTGGGAAAGTAAGCTGTGAGGAGGACACAAAGAGCTTGCAAAGGGTTATAGACAGGTTAAGTGAAAGAAAGGATAGCCCGTATTTTCCGATCGCAGGCCTCCCACGGGCGGAGGCCTGCGATCTGGAAAAATCTACATCCTTACCTGAGGGCTCCTGGGACGTACACGCTTCCGCTCCTGGGCCTCTCCAAACTTGAAGTGTGTAGGGCCCACGTATCCCAGAGGCACAGGTAGTTCGCAGCATCCCTGGGATCACGTGGGCCATGGGGAGCCAATCACAGAAGGGAATCTCCCTTCATACACTTGACAGGAAGACCTGTCAAATATATGAATGGAGATCACCCCAAAAAGAGTAAGGGGGAGAAATTCAGTATCGCCCCATTTGGGGCGCAATTATCGGCCGGGCGCAAAGATTAGCGCCTGGCGCTAATTATCGCCACCGACTGCAAACTTGACTTTTATCGCCCATGGAGGTGATTGGAGCGCTAAACCAGGCGCTTCACACCTGTCTTAAGGCGCAAAGGCCGAGGAGCGAGGCGCTACCTCAGAGCGCTGGCGAAGCTCATGTAATGTCAGTCAGCAATGGAACACACACACAATGGCACGGGCCAGTTCTTAAAGGGGATGGTTAATCTTGCTTTCCATCCACATCCTGCTCATTGCAGCCTTGAATCTCGGCCTGGAGAGACCTGCACATCAAATCTGCTGGAAAGAACAATGGAGAGTACCAGGCAAAGAGCTCAGAGTGCAGCCCCCACAGTCTCTTCTAAATCGATACAAGGAATGGCAAATCAAAATGAACCTGCAAAGTGCTGCTCAGTACCCAAAACTCCTTCACACAACGTTGAATCTCTCCAGAAGTCTCTCTCTCTCTCTCTCAGAATGCGTAGTTCAAAAATGGCACCAACAATAAAAGGCAGGAAGCGGTCACCTTTAAATAGCGCTCCCCCTTTCCCTTCATGACTGGAGAACGCTCCCCTCAACCTGTCGTTGCTAGCGTCAGGTGGTAAGGCAGGGGGCGCCACTCAATATCCGCTCCGGGGCGATACCGGGGCGTTGCGCACTCGACTGACGTCACGATCTGCCGGCGCAGGAGATCGTGGCGGTAGTGTTTAGCGCTGCCGCAAAATGTCTAGTTAATTTCGCGAGCGGCGCAAACTTCGCCGCGCCTGGGCGCTAGATGCTTTGCGCCCCATTAGCGCCCTCTTAAGGCGCTAACGGGAGGCGCAACCAACTGAATTTTCCCCCTAAAACTTTAAATAATTTTTTTTTTAAATCACATTTTTAAAATGACTTGAAATTACAATAAATTAAGTATTTTAAACAAAAATGTAATTTTTTGAAAAAAATAATAAAAGTTTTTACAGGGCTAAAAATAAACTTTTTTAAAAAACTTTTTTTCAACTCTTATCCTGGTAAAAGCAGGCCTTTTACCAGGCGTAAGAATTGTAAGGGTTTTCTGCGGGTGGAGGGTCTCCAAAAAGCAGAACTATCCGCCCGCAGAGGCCCTTCTCCAGGGCAGCCGGAGGATCTGTCAAGACCATTCTTGACAGATCGGAAATGCCGGTTTTCAGCGCATGCGCTGTGCATGCCTGAAACCGGCATTTCCGATGTCCCTATGGGGGGTTCACAGCGCGTACCCACCCGTAGGGATCGGAATAGCTGGGCCATTGTCTTGCATTTATATAGCGCCTTTCACAACCACCGGATGTCCCAAAGCGCTTTACAGCCAATGAAGTACTCTTTGAAGTGTAGTCACTGTTGTAATGTAGGAAAGTGAGTGGGCAATAAGGTGGCAGATGGAGTATAATGTGGTGAAATGTGAGATTATTCACTTTTTGTAGGAAGAATAGAAAAACAGAATATTTTTTAAATGGTGAGAAACTATTAAATGTTGGTGTTCCGAGAGATTTTGGTGTCCTCATATAGGAAACACATAAAGTTAGGATGCAGGTACAGCGAGCAATTAGGAAGACAAATAGCATGTTGGCCTTTATTGCAAGGGGGTTGGAGTACAAGAGTAAGGAAGTCTTACTACAATTGTACAGGGCTTTGGTGAGACCATACCTGGAGTACTGTACACAGTTTTGGTCTCCTTATCTGAGGAAGGACATACTTGCCTTAGAGGTGGTGCAACAAAGGTTCACTAGATTAATTCCTGGGATGAGAGGGTTGTCCTATGAGGAGAGATTGAATATATTGGGAGGTGATCTCATTGAAACATATAAGATTCTGAGGGGGATTGGCAGAATAGATGCTGAGAGGTTGTTTCCCCTGAATTAGGAGGCATAGGGCTCGATTTTAATAACGGAGGCGGGTTGATTGCGGGACCGCTGCTCGACAGCTGACTCGCACCCGGCTACCGCCTCCCAGAACTTCCGATTTTGGCTTCATTGGCCTCGTTACGGCCGACGTGCGGGTCCCTCCAGGCAATTGCTTGGAGGATGTCAGTTTCTCACGTCTGATGACGCGTTGTTTTTTTGAAAATTTAAAGGGGCCATGTCCCCATTGCATACAAATGTCATTGGGATGGCTTGGTGCTTTATTATCTTGAAAGGGGAGTTGACAGCGTCTGATCTGAGCAAAATTTAATGAATGATATTGCTGGTCATATTATTCCAGAAAGTAATTCATGATTTTTTGATATATGACTTTATTATCTGACTATGAAATGAAAAAGATGCCAGATGTGTTCCAATCATTTGCTTAGTAATATTAATGCTTTTTTCTCTTAAAGGTGCTGGGAGCTGCAGGAATCGCAGCCCCAAAAACTAAGGCTGCACCCAGGTTCAATGAGGGCTCTCTCCATGCTCTTGTTGAGGGAGTTAGAGGATGTCAGGAGCTCCTCTCCCCTGGAAACGGAAGGAGGAGGACTCCTCAGCAAACCAAGGCAGCTTGGCTGCAAATTGCTGAGGAGGTGAGCTTGAGGTCTGTGTGCAGACGCACATGGGTTTAGTGTCGAAAAAGGTTTAATGATCTGCTGAGATCACCTAAAGTGTGGCCTCTGTTCTGGGACATAGAAGTTCAAGAGTGAGGGCTCAGGCCGATTTCCATGTAGAATGATGGTGGTGACACTGAGAGCAAACCACCGTTTATTGGACAGATGATGCCTGGGGTTTGAGACTGTCGGACCTATATTCATCTCCATGTGCCAGCTACCTGTGGTTGAAGCGTTAGCTTACGCGAATCTGGCATGGGTGAGTGCATCCCTTGCCTGACGGCCATCAATGTGGTCGCCTGCTGCTGGATTGGCCACATCCGGCCCCGCAAGGCGTCACTCTCTGTCCTCCTACTCATCCTCCTCCTCGTCCTCTTCATCTTCCTCCAAGGAGGCTGTGTGCTGAGCCACTTGTTCATCCGGCAGCACTAAGCCACGCTGCTCTTCCTCCGAATCTGACGACCAGGATGAGAGGATGTAAATGGTTCCCATCCTGTTGTTATAGATTTCAGTTGAGGCAAGAAGCTTGCAAGCGCACACTCAAAGTGGCCTGAAATTATTCCAATCAGTTCAAACAGTAGATGTGTGTCAGCATTTGAATGCCAGCCATGTTACAGGAGCACTTTTAAAGTTTTGCACTAATAATGACTACATATCATGTCCTCCACCAACTCCTCTCCTTGCAGCTGAACTGTTTCTGACAAGATGGGAAACAGGAGCCAGAGGCACGAAATTGGGAAACCTCTATCAAAATAAGATTATCAAGGCAGTTAACAGGATCTTAACTGCCTTAACTACCTGTCCCACCGGTTGGAGTTGGGTCAGTTTGGGAGCAGCTGAACAGACACTCATGAAAATCGCGTGGGGGCAGGATGGAGGCGGGTTGGGTGTCTGAAGCCATTTTTTCTGATTTTCACAGCTGACACGCCTCCAAACCCGCCTCCTCAGGGCTATTAAAATCGAGCCCATAGTATCAGGATAAGGGGACGGACATTTAAGATTGAGATGAGGCGGAATTTCTTCACTCAGAGGGTAGTGAATCTTTGGAATTCTCTACCCCAAAGGGCTATGGATGGTGAGTCGTTGAGTATATTCAAGGCTGAGATAGATAGATTCTTGGACTCCAGGGAATGAAGGGATATGGGGATCGGGCGGGAAAGTGGAGTTGAGGTTGAAGATCAGCCATGACCTTACTGAATGATGGAGCAGGCTTGAGGGACTGTATGGCCTACTCCTGCTCCTAATTCTTATGTTCTTATGAATTAGTGGAGATTTAGTTAAGCTAGGACTGCCAGTTTCTGATTTAAATTGTACGGTTAGAAACTCCGTCCATCCTTTACAAGGCAAACGATGGGTAGGGCCGGTGAGATGAGGCATAACGGCCTTGCCAAGAATGTATGTGGACCCCACCATTGTGCTGGAGGCCTGGCAAAGGGCCTGGATCCAAAGAGGGAATTAAAAAACCTGTCCTGGGTCAGAGGCAAAACCCGGCCAGGCAGCTGGCTGAATTTCTGTTGGCATGGAGCAGACGGGTGCCAAAGAAATAACCCATGAAAGTGGCACTGGCCCCATGCAGATGAGGTGGCCTTCCACTAAACACTTTGGCTGCTAGGAGTGCTGTTTTGGCTCCAAAATGGCATCTGCGGCGCACAGATACTTCTGGTGCGAGTCGCGCCGGATGCTATCTTGGTGAGGGCGTATGCAGTATAGGAAGATCGTGACGCCAATCAGTGTGTAATGCTGAATTGATGCCAGCGCTTCCTTTTGGAGCTCAACGCTCCAGCTAACGCCTCCTCTTAAACACGCACAGCTGAACATGCGTTCGGCAACAGTAAGGCCCCCCCCCCCCCCGCAGCGCTATTTAAAGGGATTATCAACTGCTTATAGGTTAGTTGCAGATTGATTTCTACTGGCTCTTGCTGCGATTGTAGCAGTATTTGATGGTTTCAAGAGTTATTTAACGTTGCTAATGTCAACAGGAGTGGTGTTTTTTTCATTCATTCATGGGATGTGGGCGTCGCTGGCAAGGCCAGTATTTATTGCCAATCCCTAATTGCCCTTAAGGAGGTGGTGGTGAGCCACCTTCTTGAACTGCTGCACATTGGTGTGGCATTGGCTGCAGGACTTTGTCCTGACTTCAAGGATTCTGCACAAGCCACTTGCTTCCGGACATTGGTGCAGTAGTAGGCATTCCCTTGGACTACAGCATGACAGGGAGAATGAACAGAGGCGAAACAGATCAGGACAAGCTACTGGCAGAGGGAGGAGGAGGCGGGGGAGAAAGGCTCTCAGCAGGAGGCCATATCCGCCCAGGTTGTTCAGGGAACAATTTTCCTACTCGAACCTCAGCGAGGAACAGTGTGTCAGACAGTAAGGACGTCCTCACTAAAATCTGGCACCGGCTGCAGCCACAACTGCAACCTCAGCGTAGGGTGAGGACCGCATTGCCAGTGGCTGTGAAGGTGACAGTGGCCATGAGCCTTTATATGTCGGGTTCCTTCCACGCTGGAGCAGGCAATATTTGCAACTTCCCCCAGTTTGCCATCCATGTTGCATAAGGGAGGTCACTGAGGCTCTGTATTCCAAGAGAGCTGAATGCATTTCCTTCTCTCTGGCCAGAAAGCAGCAGGCAGAGCAAGCACCCGGCTTCGTGAAGATTGCAGGCTTCTCCTTGGTGCAGGGTGCCTTTGACTGCACGCACGTCACTTTGCAGGCGCCGCATGTCATAGAATCATAGAATGGTTACAGCACAGAAGGAGGCCATTCAGCCCGTCGAGCCCGTGCCGGCTCTCTGTAAGAGCACTTCAGCTAGTCCCACTCTCCTGCCCTTTCCCCGTAGCCGTAAGATGTACCGCAACCAAAAGCGATTCCACTCTCTCGACGTCCAGCTGGTGTGCGACCATAAAATGGCGTATCATGCAGGTCAATGCTCGTAGTCATGAAGCCTTAATTC
Source organism: Squalus acanthias (assembly GCA_030390025.1). Taxonomy (NCBI): domain Eukaryota; kingdom Metazoa; phylum Chordata; class Chondrichthyes; order Squaliformes; family Squalidae; genus Squalus; species Squalus acanthias. The sequence continues at coordinate 85,259,368 of CM059432.1, forward strand.
TGCGGCAGTCCGCTGTGCCATCTCACTTGAGCCACCACGACACACCAGAGGATGGCTATTGGGCAACAAGGGCTATCCTTTGACGACATGGCTCATGGCTCATGTGGGCAGCATGCATAGGACGAAAGCCATGCTGCCATACGAAATGTGATAGAGCACACCATTGGCGTGCTGAAACAATGCTTCCACTGGTCTGCTGCATGCTGCACAACCTCGCCATCATGAGGGCGCACCCCTTGCCACCAGCTATACAGTGACCAGCTGAGGAGCAAGAGGAGGAAGGGAGGAGGCAACCTAGACAGCCCCTTTCTAGCCGGGCTATCTGAATGTCTCACCTGACTGCGATACCAGTAAATGCAAACCCCAATTCCCCATTCACTAACAGTTCCACAGCTTACCTTTCCTCTGTTACTGACCATCACAGCGTCCGCTTGGCCACAATGCAAAAATAAAAGCCAACACAAAATAAACATTCCAAACCAAATTTATAAATCAAAGCATGCCATATGGCATACAAACGTCAACAAATCACTCTTGTGCATTCCCTTAGTGCCTGTCTTCCGTGTGCCTTTGCCTGTCCTAGTGCTCCTGCGCAGTGCTAACACAGACTGCTGCCATCATGGCTGGTGGACGTTTGCTGACTTTCAGTGGGGGAGACTGCAGATAGCCTTGGAGGATGACCTCAAGCAGATCTGGGCCTAGAAAGCCCATCTTTGGATTGCACCATCTCGGCCTGGGCTGCAGCTGTCTCAGCTGCCTGTCTGACAGGCAACAGCAGGGGCACTGGCAGAGTAGCAGTGGTGGGAAGACGAACGCAGTCATCCTGAGAGACGACAGCAGGTTCGTCCTCCACACAGCCACTGCCAGTTCCCCTGCTGGAAGAGAGATTGCTGGACTGCTGTGACACCCTGTAAGCCCTTTTCAACACTGGTAAACCCAGCCATGATGGCAGCAGTTTGTGTTTGCGTGGCAGCAAGCTGAGCTTGCATGACAGCAGTCTGAGCTTCCATTGCAGCACTCAGATGTTGGGTGGCTTCTGCTTGTGCTGCAGTGGAAGCTGAGATAGCGGCCATCAGATGCTGCATGGTGGTTGGGTCCACAAATGCGCTAATGGATCTGCCCACTCCTTCCACACTGGAAAGGATGGGCTCCAAGCTCTGCGCAAAACCCTGTGCAAGGTTGGAGCTGGACTCCTCCACGCACTTTGACATTGCATTCAGGCTTTCTGGCAGGCCTGCCAGTGCACCAAGCACTTTTTTGTGCGTACTTATCAGCTTTGTTCTGTAGGTTGTCCTATCGAATTCCTCACCTGCGTCCTGTGCAGCAGAACTCGTGTGTGACCTCGCTCTCCAGGGAGCTGGCACCTGCGCTACCCATTCCCCCTGACCTGGCTGCAGCCCACTGTTGCCCGGTGGCTTACCACATGCAGATACCGCCTCTAAGCTACCCTCTAAAGTCCGCACAGTGCCAGTAACTAAGCTGGTGGCCGCGACTGTCAGATCAAGTAATGGTGTTTCTTCTTCATCATCACTGTCCTCTTCTTCTACATCTTGCACCACTGCAAGTCTTGGCTTTCTGGCTGACAGGCAGCAGCAACGGCACTGGTCATCCTGACAGAGGACAACAGGTTCATGCTCCATGGAGCCAATGGCACTCCCTAGGTGGAGCCTCAGCAATCATAGTAATCTGTTGGAGGACAGATTGCTGGCCTGCTGTCACACCATGCAAGTCCCTTTGAACACTGGTATCCGTAGATGATGGCAGCAGTCTGAGCTTGCATGGCAGCAAGCTGAGCCTGCATTACAGATGTCTGAGTTTCCACTGCAGCACCCAGATGTTGCGTGGCTCTGCTTGTGCTGCAATGGAAGCTGAGACATCGGCCATCAGACACTGCATCATGGTTGGGTCCGCAAGTGTGCTAATGGAGTTGGCCACCACTTCCACGCTGGAAAGGATGGGCTCCAAGCTCTGCTCAAAGCGCTGTGCCACGTTGGTGCCGGTCTCCTCCATGCTCCTTGACATTGCACGCAGGCTTTCTGGCAGGCCTGCCAATGCACCAAGTATTTCTTTGTGCATACCCATCAGCCTTCTTCTGTAGCCCGCCCCTTCGAAGTGCTCATCTGAGTCCTCTGCAGCAGAACTCGTGTGCGACTTCGCCCTCTGGCAAGCTGGCACCTGTGCTATCCTCACCCCCTGCCCTGACTGCAGGTCACTCCTGCTCGGTGTCTCACCATGTACAGATCCCGCCTCTAAGCTATCCTCTAAATTATGTACAGTGTCAGTATCTGAGCTGGTGGCTGCGAGTGTGAAATCGAGTAACGTTGTTTCTTCTTCGTCACTACTGTCTTCCTGCTCTTCCACCTCTTTCTCTACTACTGCCTGGCCAGGTTGCAGTTCTTGGGTATCTGAAAGGAGAAGGGCACAATGGTAGGGTTGTGGTGAGGGGAGGTTGGGAAAGCAAGAGGTGCATGCTTACACCATCTGCAGCTTGTAAATCAGAAGAGATTGTGGGATGAGGGGGAAGTGGGATGTGAGAAGGAGGATTAGGTATGAAAATACATCCAACTTTAATGGTTTCTGCCCCAGCGCTGGCCATGGCCTCAGTGATGGCCGCTCCAATGATGACGACCACCGTCTCCTCCATCCGGGTAAGGCCATGCAGCCGTGCCTGTCCCCCGCTGTTTAGCTCCTGCTTCCTCTGGTTATGAGCCAACTTGTCCTGCAAGGGAAAGGCAAGTGTGTCAGTGAGTGTGGTGCAACGTGTTTGGGTGATGTGGCTGTCATGGTTGAATAGCTGGAAATGTGTGCAAGCTGTAAGATGTCGGTGTGAGGCTTGCAGCAGTACTAAGTGTGTGAGGGTGAGGTGAAGCTATGAATGTGAGGTATGAGTCATGATTGATAGAGATTGTTGGTAGGTGAGTGCTGAGTGTGTGGTGCATTGAGCAATGTGTGAGGCTAGTGGTGCAGTTGGTAGAATATGACATTTGAAGATGAATTCACTGACCTTGATCACTTGTGTGTGGTTATTGGACATCTTGCGGCACTGCATCCAGATCTTCGGATCTTGGCTCGTGGCATTGACCGTCATGTCTATATGCTCCCACTGCCTTCGCAGAGTTTGTCTGGAGGGCCTCCTGGCCCCATGTGGATAGAGACGTCTCTCCTCCTCTCCACCTCCTTCACCAAGGCTTCCAGTGCAGTGTCAAGAGAACCTTAGAGCACGCTTTCTCCCCTGTTGCGCAATAATTCACTCTTCCTGCACACACTCTCTTCCACAAACAGTTCCAGCAACTGCTCCAGCCAGAATGCACCTTTCCTTTAAGAGGTGCAGGTTAGCTTTAAGTGGTGTTAGCCTTGCACATACTTGGGCCCCCTGGTGTGGCGTGCAGCCACTCAACAGTGCGTTGAGCGCTGGCTGCATGCAGTAATCATGCAAATTAGCAGGCAGCATGAAGTTGCTGTGCTGCCTGCATCAGAATCACCGGGCATGGGTAAATCGAGCAATGTGATCGCCGTGCCCGTTCTGGGGGCTATCGAATTTTGCCCCCATAAACTCCAGTGGGGGTCCAGTGTTGAAGAGCACGTGTGATCCTGGCACAACTGCTGGAATTGCTGTCTGTAGAATTTCGGACCAATTACTTTAGTCAATTTTGATTTTGTAAGAGAATTTTCAAGCTTAATTATCATTTGTTGCATAAATTAGAAATGATAGGGATAAGTAGCGCAGAAAAGAATAAAGTGATAATTTTGTACAGTTCCTCACCTGGCACGGAGCCTTCCCAGACAGGAGTGTGAGTCAGCTTTGGTACCAGAGTTGATTCGGAAAATTACACCTTGACTGAATAAAGAAGCTGAGAAAAATCTAAAGACTGAAGAATTATTTTAAAAGATGCAAGTAAAGAGGATGGGGAGGCATACAAAAGTCAGCTAAGAATAACAAAATGAATGTTGGGTAAAAGGAAAATATAAAGGTGAATTGTTTACATCAGAAAAAGTGATCATTTTTTTTGTTTTGTACAGAGTTTTGAGAGAGTACTGAAATTAGTGGACAAGGGATATCCAATGTATGTAATTTACTTGCATATTTAGAAGGAATCTGATAAGTAGCAATAGGCATCTGATAAAGTCTGTTTTTGAGACTTTTAGGGAAAATAAAGGTTAATACAAATGCCAAAAGAAAGCAGAAGATGATGATAAATATACAGTGCCCTTTAGGGAGCAGTAACTAATGCAGTTCCGCAGAAGTCTCATCAGACACCACTGTCATTTACAATATGAATAAACAGCATGGAGTAGGGTAGGGTATAAATCTGACTGGAGTACTTCTAAGAATATTATGGCATTTGTTGATGACACCAAGCTATCTAGCTACGTGACAATTGTTCGGGAGAGTCACATCGTTCAGAAAGTATGGATAAATTATATAAGTGGCTTCAGAAAGTGAGATTGAACTTCATTTGATAAAATGTAATGTTACCCACATTTGTATAGGAAACAATGAATTTGTATATAATGCACTGGTGTAAATTTGCCTGCATAATGTTAGTGATTGCACTTCAAAAGTAATTAATTGGCTATAAAGTGCTTTGGGGTGTCCTGAAGACATGATAAAACACAATAGAATTGCAACTTCCTTCCTTCCTTCTTTCCTTCTTTCTGTCCTTTAAAGGAAAACGCTTTGTATGTGATTAATGACTGTTCACACCAACAACAACAACAACTTGTATTTATATAGCGCCTTTAACGTAGTAAACCGTCCCAAGGCGCTGCACAGGAGTATTTTAAGACAAAAGAATTTGACACCGAGCCACAAAAAGATAAATTAGGGCAGGTGACCAAAAGCTTGGTCAAAGAGGTAGGTTTCAAGGAGTGTCTTAAAGGAGGAAAGAGAGGTGGCGAGGTGGAGAGATTTAGGCAGGGAATTCCAGAGCTTAGGGCCTAGGCAACAGAAGGCACGGCCACCAAAGGTTGAGCGATTATAATCAGGGATGCTCAAGAGGGCAGAATTAGAGGAGCGCAGATATCTCGGGGAGTTGGGGGGCTGAAGGAGATTACAGAGATAGGAAGGGGCGAGGCCATGGAGGGATTTGAAAACAAGGATGAGAATTTTGAAATCGAGGCGCTGCTTAACTGGGAGCCAATGTAGGTAAGCGAGCACAGGGAGATGGGTGAACAGGACTTGATGCGAGTTAGGACACTGGCATACTGTAAACGTTTTAAAATATTCTGCATCGTTTCATAATTATTTGAGAAACAGACAGACTTGGGATGGTAACATATGAAATTAAATCCAGCATTTTGAGCAAATATTTTTATTTCTATGAAATAAAATATCTGAATTTCAGATCCTTTTTTGTGGTAATACTGGGTTCTAATGCTAATTTTGTGGTTTAATGATGTTGGGTGGTGCATTATCCCTTCTCCTCAACCTCTCTGCAACCTTTGACAGGTTCGACCACACCATCCTTCCCCAATGTCTTTTCTCTGCTGTCCAGTTCAGTAGGATTGCCCTCGCTTGATTCTACTGTGAGCCACAATTTTCTCCAGTTACATAGAATTACATAGAATATACAGCACAGAAACAGACCATTCGGCCTAAACAGTCCATGCTGGCATTTATGGCATTTATGCTCCACTCGAGCCTCCTCCCATCCTTCCTCATCAAACTATATCTGCATTACCCTCTAGTCCTTTCTCCCTCATATGCATATCTAGCTTCCCCTAAAATGCATCTGTACTATTCGCCTCAACCACTCCCTGTGGTAGCGAGTTCCACATTCTCACCACTTTCTTTGTAAAGACGTTTCTTCTGAATTCCTTATTTGATTTCTTGATGTCTGTCTTATATTGATGGCCTCTAGTTTTGCTCTTCCCCACAAGTGGAAACACTCTCTCTGTCTACTCTATCAAAACCTTTCATAATTTTAAAGACCTCTATTAGGTCACCCCTTAGCCTTCTCTTTTCAAGAGAAAACAGACCCAGCCTGTTCATCTTTTCCTGATAGGTATAACCTCACATTTCTAGTATCATCCTTGTAAATCTTTTTTGCACCTTCTCCACAAAATTAGCATTAGAACCCAGTATTACCACCGCCTCTATATCCTTAAATCCTTTTCATAATATGGTGACCAGAACTGCGCACAGTACTCCAAGTGTGGTCTAACCAAGGTTCGATATAAGTTTAGCAGGTCTGTGGCAGGCGACATCGGTGGCAGGTCCCGACCCTGTTGCTGTCTCCAGCCCACTGCTCAAAATTATTTTCCCCTGATTGGGCTTGTTAAGCCCGCCCAGCGTGTTTGCCGGCCAATTGAAGGAAGCGAGTCTGATGACATCATTTGATGACGCGTCATCAGCCGGTTTCCTTAAAGGGACCATGCGCAAATTGATTTTGACAGTTGTGCTGTCAGTGTTCTACAGCATTGAGGTGCTGCTAACATTGACAAGCACTGCGCAGAGGTGCACGGCTGCACCCAGGTTCTCCCATGATTCCCTCCATATGCTTATGGAGGGAGTCACAGGACGCAGGGAGGTTCTCTTCCCTTCCAATGGGCGGAAGAGACCTCCCCAGGAGACCAACGCAGCCTGGTTGCACATTGCACAGAAGGGCACAAGCAGGGATGTCATCAGGAGGACCAGGCTGCAGTGGCGCAAACCCTTCAATTATCTCAGTAGATCACGAAACATTAGTACAAAGCCACACTCAACCTCATCCTGCTGTGCCACTCATCACATCCCCATCACTCTGCCTTCCCTACCCTACCCCTGCACATCCTTACTCACACCAACTTACCTGGCACCTTCACCCATCCCTCTCTATCTACATTATCACTTCCCCATCTCACTAGCCACCCCTCATACTCACCCTCATCCTGGTGCAATCATACCAACTAACAACACACAAGGGTAGGCACTTGTGTGTTTTAGCCAATGTTCATGTGAAGTTTCTGTTAATGTGGTGTCAAACATTGAACTCTTTATTTTCAACACTTTGCGTTCTTGAATAAATTTGTGTGAACCTTTGGAAGTGGCTTAGTGAGTTGCAGTGAATGGTGAGACATAACGGTACCCCCCGCAATGGCGATGAGTGTGAAAGGAATAGCTTGGGCATTGTAGGGATGCTTTATGGTGTTGGTGTGGGGTGGTGACAACCTGGCACATCATGTGGCAGCCAGGGTGTACAGTGTCAAGTGAAGTAAATCTGGCCATGGTGAGGCCATCCCTGGTGTCCCGGACAGCAGTGTGGTTGGGTGCTGATGCCCTGTGTCCTGTGCAGCATCAGTTAATTGCGTGGAAGGTTGGTGTTGTTGTTGGTGCTGCTGGTGTGCCTAGTGCTGCTGGTGCTGGAGCTGATCGTGGTGGGATTCTGAGGACGAAGGTGAGATAGTTTCAAGGGCACCGATGCTGATGGAATAGATGGCAGGTGAACTTGAGATGACAGAAGCGATCTGTCAATGGTGAGAGAGGTTGTTCCAATGAGGAGACACTGGATACAGAGTTTACTCTAAACACTTGCAACCTGCATAGAGCTCAATCTGTCTTCCAAATGCAGTAAGCAACAGCTTCTGAGCTTGGAAAGTGAGCAGCTGTGAGATGGGAGCTTTTATAGCACATTTGCAGCAGTCAAGTAATGAGATGATTCCATGGTCATACAACTCCTGAGCTGCTTACCTGATGTGATCCCCCAGCAGCGTGGACCCCGTTGGCGACCTCGTAAAATGTAAAGGTGAGCTCAATATACTTCTTAATGGGCTGTTAACAAGGTCATAATGACCTGAATTGCCTCCCCCGCCTCTGTGTGTTGGGTCTGTTCAGTGTTGACAGACCCGACATCTGGGAAAGGCGCGTGGTGGCATGTTGACAGCAGGGTCCCGACCTGCTGTCAAAAATAATTTTTTTCCACCCGACCCGCCACCGAATGCGCCTGCTGACCCCCTGAAAAATTCCCCCCAACTTCTTTACTTATCAATTCTATCCCTTTAGAAATAAACGCCAGTGCTTGGTTTGCTTTTGTTACAGCCTTAATGAACTGTGTCACAACTTTAAGCGATTTGTGTATTTATACTCCCAGATCCCTTTGCTCCTCTACCCCATTTAGATTCTTATTTTCTAAGTACTATGTGACCTCCTTATTTTTCTTCCCAAAATGTAATACCTCACACTTATCTGTGTTGAAATTCAATTGCCAATTATATTCCCATTCTTCAAGTTTATTAATGTCTTGTAATTTGTCCTCCTCAGTGTTGACTATCTCTTTCAATTTGATGTCGTCCGCAAAGTTAAAAATTGTGTTTTTGATTCCAAAGTCTAAATTGTTAATATAAATTGTGAACAACAGTGGTCCCAGCACTGATCCTTGTGGGACCCCACTTCCCACCTTCTACTACTCTGTTTGGCTGCCCTTTACCCCATTCTCTTCTTTCTGTCTTGCAGCCAGCTAGCTATCCATTCTGCTAATTGTCCCCTGACTCTGCATGCTCTGACCCTATTCGTTAGTCTATTATGTGGTACCTTATCAAAGGACTTAAGGAAATCTAGATATGTTACATCTATTACATTACCCTTGTCTACTCTCTTTATTACCTCTTCAAAGAATTCAGTGAGGTTGGTCAAGCAAGACCTTCCCTGTCTACAGCCTTTGACACGGTTGAACACAAAATTCTGCTCCAATGCCTCTTCACCGTCGTCTATCTGGATGGGACTGTACTCGCCTGGTTTCATTCCTATCTTTACAGCCGTAACCATAGAATCACCTGCAATGGCTTCTCTTCCCGATCCGTCACTGTCAGCTCTGGTGTCCCCCAAGGATTTATCCTTGGCCCCCTCCTATTTCTCATCTACATGCTGCCCCTTGGTGACATTGTCCGGCAATACAACGTGAGTTTTCACATGTATGCTGATGATACCCAGCTCTACCTCTCCTCCACCTCTCTTGAACTCTCCACTATCTCTATACTATCAGACTGCATGTCTGACATCCAGCACTGGATGAGTAAAAATGTCCTCCAAGTAAATATCGGGAAGACCAAAGCCATTGTCTTCGGTTCATGCCACAAACTCCATTCCCTTTCCACTGATTCGATCTCTCTCCTTGGCAACTGTCTAAGGCTGACCAAGTCTGTTCGCAACCTTGGTGTCATATTTGATCACGAATTGAGCTTCCAATCTCATATCCGTTCTATCACGAAGATCGCCCATTTCCACCTGCGTAGTATCGCCTGTCTCTGCCCTTACCTCAACTTATCTGTTGCCAAAACCCTCATCCATGCATTTATCACCTCTAGACTTGACTATTCCAACGCACTCCTGGCCGGCCTCCCTAGTTCTACCCTCCATAGACTTGAGGTCATCCAAAACTCTGCCGCCCGTGTGCTAACTCGCACCAGTTCCCGCTTACACATCTCCCCTGTGCTTGCTGACCTACATTGACTCCCAATTAAGCAACGTCTCGATTTTAAAATTCTCATCCTTGTTTTCAAATCCCTCCATGGTCTCGCCCCTCCTTATCTCTGTAATCTCCTCCAGCCCTATAATCCCCCTAGACCTCTGTGCTCCGCCTATTCTGGCCTTTTGAACATCTGTAATTTTAAGTGCTCCACCATTGGTAGTCGTGCCTTCAGCTGCCCAGGTCCTAAGCGCTGGAATCCCCTCCCTAAATCTCTCTGCCTCTCCACTTCTCTTTCCTCCTTTAAGATGCTCCTTAAAATCTACCTCTTTAACCAAGCTTTTGGTCATCTGCCCTAACATCCCCTTATATGGCTCGGTGTCAATTTTTTTTTTGTTGATAACACTCATATGAAGCGCCTTGGGACGTTTTATTACGTTAAAGGCACTATATAAATATAAGTTGTTGCTGTTGTTGACATCCATGTTGACTATTCATTATTACATTTTTGGTTTCTAGATTTTTTCTATTTTCTCCTTTAGTAGGGATTCCATTACTTTTCCTACTACCAAAGATAGCTGACTAGGCTATAGGTCCCTGGACATGTTCTATCGCCCTTCTTAAATATAGGTATAACGTTAGCTATCCGCTAGTGCTCTGGCACTACACCTTTTTCTAATGAATTATTAAATATGTGTAATAGTCCAATAAACATTGGGAAGACTGAAGCTATCGCTTTTGGCCCCCGCCATAAACTCCATACCCTCATCACTGATTCCATCCTCTCCCTGGTCATTGTCACAGCCTGAATCAGACTGTTTGCAATCTCGGCATCCTATTCAACATTTGACTTAGCTTCTTTCTGACCCCCGATATCCTCCATCACAGACTCCCCTTAGTTCCACCTCCATAACATTGGCTGCCTCTTCCTCTGCTGCTGAAACGCTCATCCATGCCTTTGTCACCTCCAGACTCGACTATTCTAATGCTTGCCAGCCTCTCATCCTCCACCCTCCGTAAACTTCAGCTGGTCCAAAACTCTACCGCCTGTTTCCTTTCCCTCTCACCTATCATCTGTGTTCTTGCTACATTAACTCCTGGTCCTCTAACATCTCCAATATAAAATTCTCATCCTTGTGGCCAAATCCCTTCATGGACTCACAGATGCCGATCTCTGTAACCTCCTCCAGTCCTACAACCCACCCCCCCCCAAACTCTCCATTCTTCTAACTCTGGCTTTCTGTATAACCCCGCCTCCCTTCGCCCCACCATTGGCGGCCATGCCTTCAGCCATCTAGATCCCACATTCTGGAATTCCTTCCCTAAACCCACTTCCCTATGTATTAAGACTCTCCTTAAAACCCACCACTTTGACTAAGCTTTTGGTCATCCCTCCTAATTGCTCCTTTTTTGACCCAGCATTCATTGTTGCCTTATTACACCTCTGTGAAACACCTTGGGATGTTATTCTATGTTAAATGCGCTATATGAATGCAAGTTTTTGATGTTGATTAGTCCTCTGTCTCTCGAAAGTGAGTGAAGATAAAATAATATTTTTGTAGTGTAGCAAGTGCTATGAATGATGACCTTTGTTATATTGTTGGATTTTTTTCAACAGTCATAAAAATAGGGGGTAAAATTCAGTTGGTTGCGCCTCCCATTAGCGCCTTAAGAGGCCGCTAATGGGGCGCAAAGCAACTAGCGCCTGGGCGCAGCGATGTTTGCGCCACTCGCAAAATTAACTAGACATTTTGCGGCGGCGCTAAACACTACCGCCACGATCTCCTGCGCCGGCAGATCGTGACGTCATTCGAGTGCGCAACGCCCCGGTAGCGCCCCGGAGTGGATATTGAGTGGCGCCCCTTGCCTTACCGCCTGCCGCTAGCAACGACAGGTTGAGGGGAGCGTTTTGCAGTCAGGAAGGGACTGGGGGAGCGCTATTTAAAGGCGACCGCTTCCTGCCTTTTTTTGTTGGTGACATTTTTGAAAAACGCATTCTGAGAGAGAGAGAGAGAGAGGGACTTATGGAGAGATTTAACGCTGTGTGAAGGAGTTTTGGGTACTGAGCAGCACTTTGCAGGTTCATTTTGATTTGCCCTTCCTTGTATCGATTTAGAAGAGACTGTGGGGGTTGCACTCTGAGCTCTTTCCCTGGTTGTCTCTATTGTTCTTTCCAGCAGATTTGATGTACAGGTCTCTCCAGGCTGAGATTCAAGGCTGCAATGAGCAGGATGTGGATGGAAAGCAAGATCAACCCTCCCCTTTAAGAACTGGCCAGCGCCATTGTGTCTGTGTTCCATTGCTGACTGACATCACACGAGCTTCGCCAGCGCTCTGAGTTAGCGCCTCGCTCCTCGGCCTTTGCGCCTTAAGACAGATGTGTAGCGCCTGATTTAGCGCTCCAATCAGCTCCAGGGGCGATAAAAGTCAAGTTTGCAGTCAGAGGCGATAATTAGCGCCAGGCGCTAATCTTTGCGCCTGGCCGATAATTGCACCCCAAACGGGGCGATACTGAATTTTTCCCCCATAGTGTTTAAATCTCAGCTGCTGGTGCCTCATTACTCCTGATTGTGGCAAGATCCAATCAAGGCAATTCCTCATGACGGAGTAGCGTTGTATTGGTACTAATGTAACACAGGAGCTGATACAATACCCCAGAATCCATTCAGCATCCTTATAATTATTTACTTCTACCAGTAGATGCAAGTCTGCATCTTTGGGTGAACATAAGTGTACGGGTAAATACATCATGGTGCTGCAGCTTGCCACAAAGCTTGGAACACTAATGCACCAGAATTCATAGTCAGTATAACTTGACCTGCACAGCTGATAGACCTTGAAGAATCCTGATATGAGGAAATGTGTCTCACTTGACAACCAGGTATAGCAGCATAATATTCTAATCAGATATCAACATTAGACAGGCTCTTGCCAGCTGTGTTCGTACCTTGGTTGCAGGATAGCAAAGGCATTACACGATCATTGCTCGTTATTTTAAAATAGAAATTCTTAAAAAAAATTTGCTCCAGACAACATTATTGCTTCACTGGGGTCATTAAAAAAAATAGAACTTATTGGTAAACCTAATGAAAAGGAATCATGCTACAGCATGCTCTGTTTGCATGAATGGATAATAACAAGAATGTGCTACACTCGTCACTCATTAGTACAGCTGATATATCCACTGATATTTAATTTGTAGAATTACTGTCAATTTGTAGCATTGTATAGTACCGTTTAGTGGTTACATCAAACCAACACAAGCACACAAAAGGCATCAGATCTAACAGCTCAAAACTGGGCATCCATGAGGCGCTGTGGGCCATCAGCAGCAGCAGAATTGTATTCCACCACAATCTGTAACCTCATGGCTCGGCATGTCCCTCACTCTACCATTACCATCAAGCCAGGGGACCAACCCTGGTTCAATAAGGAGCGTAGAAGAGCATGCCAGGAGCAGCACCAGGTGTACCTAAAAATGAGGTGCCAACCTGGGGAAGCTGCAACACAGGACTACATGCATGCTAAAAAGCAGAAGCAGCATGCTATAGACAGGGCTAAGCGATCCCACAATCAATGGATCAGATCAAAGCTCACCAGTCCTGCCACATCCAGTCGTGAATGGTGGTGGACCATTAAACAACTAACGGGAGGAGGAGGCTCCATGAATATCCCCATCCTCAATGACGGTGGAGCCCAGCACGTGAGTGCAAAAGACAAGGCTAAAGCGTTTGCAACCATCTTCAGCTAGAAGTGCCGAGTGGATGATCCATATCGGCATACTCCTGAGGTCCCCACCATCACAGAAGCCAGTCTTCAGCCAATTCGATTTACTCCACGTGATATCAAGAAACGGCTGAGCGCACTGCATACAGCAAAGGCTATGGGCCCCGACAACATCCCGGCTATCGTGCTGAAGACTTGTGCTCCAGAACTAGCCATGCCTCTAGCCAAGCTGTTCCAGTACAGCTACAACACTGGCATCTATCCGACAATGTGGAAAACTGCCCAGTTATGTCCTGTCCATAAAATGCAGGCCAAATCCAACCCGGCCAATTACCGCCCCATCAGTTGACTCTCAATCATCAGCAAAGTGATGGAAGGTGTCATCGACAGTGCTATCAAGCGGCACTTACTCACCAATAACCTGCTCACTGATGCCCAGTTTGGGTTCCGCCAGGACCACTCAGCTCCCGACCTCATTACAGCCTTGGTCCAAACATGGACAAAGGAACTGAATTCCAGAGGTGAGGGGAGAGTGACTGCCCTTGACATCAAGGCAGCATTTGACTGAGTGTGGCATCAAGGAGCCCTAGTAAAACTGAAGTCAATGGGAATCTGGGGGAAAATACTCCACTGGCTGGAGTCATACCTAGCACAAAGGATGATGGTTGTGGTGGTTGAAGGTCAATCATCACAGCCCCAGGACATCGCTACAGGAGTTTCTCAGGGCAGTGTCCTAGGCCCAACCATCATCAGCTGCTTCATCAATGACCTTCCCTCCAACATAAGGTCAGAAATGCGGATGTTCGTTGATGACTGCACAGTGTTCAGCGCCATTCACAACTCCTCAGATAATGAAGCAGTCCATGCCCGCATGCAACAAGACCTGGTCGATGTTCAGGCTTGGGCTGATAAGTGGCAGGTAACATTCACGCCACACAAGTGCCAGGCAATGACTATCTCCAACAAGTGAGAGTCTAACCACCTCCCCTTGACATTCAATGGCATTACCATCGCCGAATCCCCCACCATCAACATCCTGGGGGTCACCATTGACCAGAATCTTAACTGGACCTGCCACATAAATACTGTGGCAATAAGAGCAGGTCAGAGGCTACGTATTCTGCGGCGAGTGTCTCACCTCCTGACTCCCCAAAGCCTTTCCACCATCTACAAGGCACAAGTCAGAAGTGTGATGGAATACTCTCCACTTGCCTGGATGAATGCAGCTCCAACAACACTCAAGAAGCTCGACACCATCCAGGACAAAGCAGCCCACTTGATTGGCACCCCATCCACCACCTTAAACATTCACTCCCTCCACCACCGGCGTACCGTGGCTGCAGTGTGTACCATCTACAAGATGCACTGCAGCAACTCACCAAGGCTTCTTCGGCAACACCTCCCAAACCCGCGACCTCTTCCACCTAGAAGGACAAGGGCAGCAGGTGCATGGGAACACCACCACCTCCAAGTTCCCCTCCAAGTTGCACACCATCCTGACTTAGAAGTATATCACCGATCCTTCATCGTCGCTGGGTCAAAATCCTGGAACTCCCTACCTAACAGCACTGTGGGAGTACCTTCACCACACAGACTGCAACGGTTCAAGAAGGCAGCTCACCACCACCTTCTCGAGGGCAATTAGGGATGGGCAATAAATGCTGGCCTTGCCAGCAACGCCCACATCCCATAACCTAATCAAACAAAAACAACTGTTACCTTAAAATGCAGCAATCCCAACTGTATTTCCCACCATATCACATTGACATGATCACAACCACTGGGTATGTGCAACTAAAATCATCCTAAAATCAATTGGGAATTGCATTACAGATTCTGATGTTTCAGATTTGTTATTATTATTTCCATAGAGCCTTTTTCAATCACAAAGGTAAAAGAGCAACAACATTGGTATTTGACAAGCTAGACAGGTCCCTTCAGGCGTTGTATGTCGAAACTAGTTTTGCACTTTAGTGCATGGAGACTTCTCTGTACTGCAAAATCCTTGTTACTTACAAACCTTATCCTGAGTAGAATTTGATTAGTGTCATCCTGACACAGTTGCAATTTCAAATTAGATGTTGCTTGTTGGCAGCATAGGGGAAACAAATCTCATTTGAAACACCTGTCAGCTGTCCAAGTTGTGAGCGTTCTGCATTTAAATTATTATAATAATGAATTCATTCCAAGAACAATAGATTAAATCTGTGGTGTCTCGTTTTTGTTAGAGATAATATCATTTTGAAATGTAGAAATTATTTTTTCATCAACCCCATTCTGAAGCTCAGTTGAAAAACATTGGCCCAGACTTTGCTGGAGTGGGCATCTCCAACACGCACCATTCGTTAGACTTTTTCCCTCACCCTACAGCTCGAAAAAGTT
This sequence comes from Squalus acanthias, assembly GCA_030390025.1. Classification (NCBI taxonomy): domain Eukaryota; kingdom Metazoa; phylum Chordata; class Chondrichthyes; order Squaliformes; family Squalidae; genus Squalus; species Squalus acanthias. The sequence continues at coordinate 85,274,859 of CM059432.1, forward strand.
TTGCGCTGCAAATTGCTGGAAGTGCGAGCTGATAACGGCCCGTGAGGTAAACGGGATATCTGGGACCTTGGTGAATGACGGGACCAAAAGTCTATCTCTTCAACCAATGAGATTTAAGGATTGAGAAAGAAACAGAGGGACAACTGAGAAGGAAATAGGGTAAATTAGAGACAAATCAGGTACAGAAAGATAAATAAAGCGAGAAAGAAAGACTGGATTAAGAGATCGAGAAAAAGAGGCCAAAAGGAAAAGTAAAAAAAATTACATTTAAAATTTTAAAAATCTCTAAGAACAATTTACTACCTACAGAAATGAGACTCCGCACTTTCAATTATACCCTTTCTGGGCCAGAGACGTTGAGTGGCATTGCAGGAACATAAATCTCATCATTAAAGAGTACTTACGCTGTTGAAGTAAGAGCCGTAACTTTTTGCGACAGGTTTAATTGGTAATTAATGCACAAATGCAGCAATTACTTGAAACTCACGGAGAAGCTGACAGCGAGCTGTCGTTATCGCAAGGCAAATGGCAGAGCGGTGCAAATTGTCCAGCAATTTCTGGTGATTTCTTAACTCATGGGGTTATCTTTTCATCCCCACAAATTTCTGGATGATTTACACATTAATAATACCTAGTTTTCTAGATGAATGTTATATTCCTTAAGTCTTTGTTTCTGGTTATTCTTTAAATATTTTGCCAGATTGCCACTATCCTTTTTCCTATTATCAGCTGCCCGTAAAACACAGCTTTGGGAAGCTGTTTGTGTCTGACATTGGGAAAGCATGCGCTACCAGACCGTGTTTAAAAATATGACTGCAGCACTTTGATGTTCATCACTTTCTCTTGTTACTTAATTTCCATGAGATTGTACATGCCTTTGGTGAAATGTTTCTCACTGCTGCATGTGCTGACAATGAAGTGACCCCCTAGTTTTGATTTTAGCTTCAGTCTGTGTTGGTTACAAGCAGCCATATGCTGCATTGGCCTTTTTGATGCAGTATTTGTTTCCTGGTCAAACTATGTATCGGGACTGAGTACACTTCCCAGGTACATTAAATAATCCACTGAATTTAGCTTTGTGTCCCCAGCAGGATCTTTGGTTTATTCTAAGATTAACTAATACAATCTGGTGCACTGCTTCAGCCTTTAAGTTATGTTCAACCCATAATTCAAGGCCAACCTAGCAAACCAATCAATAATATACTATACAAAAGCAAAATACTGCGGATGCTGGAAATCTGAAATAGAAACAGAAAATGCTGGAAATACTCAGCAGGTCAGGCAGCATCTGTGGAGAGAGAAACAGAGTTAACGTTTCAGGGTGATGACCTTTTTTCAGAACTGGAAAAAGTTAGAGATGTAGCAGGTTTTAAGCAAGTGCAGGGGCGGAGAAAGGGGGGAGGGGAGAAAAGAACAAAACAGAAGGTCTGTGATAGGGTGGAAGGCAGGAAAGATTAAATGACAAAAGGGATGATTGTACAAAGCAAAAGGAGATGGTAATGGGACAAGAAAAGAAACAAAAGATGAGTCTAGAAGAGGTGTAAATAGGAATGGCAGAAACATCTGCCATGTGAAAAAATAGGGGCAGAGGTTATGATCTGAAATGGCCTTGGCAGCTGAAGGCACAACCACCAACTCGACGTTGAGTCCAGAAGGCAGTAAATTGCCTAATCGAAAGATGAGGTGCTGTTCCTCAAGCTTATGTCGAGCTTCGTTGGATCAGTGTAAGAGGCCGAGGACAGAGAGGTCAGAGTGGGAGTGGAGCGGAGAATTAAAGTGACAGGCGACCAGAAGCTCAGGGTCACGCTTACTGTAGGTCCGCTTCAGAATGGATGAGTACAGCACGTAGTAAAACGTCCCAAGGCGCTTCACAGGAACGTTATCAAACAAAATTTGACACTGAGCCACATAAGGAGAAATTAGGGCAGATGGGTCAAGGAGGTAGGTTTTAATGAGTGTCATAAAGGATGATAGAGAGGTAAACAGGTGGAGAGGTTGTGGGAGGGAATTCCAGACCTTAGGGCCTTGGCAGCTGAAGGCACGACCACCAATGGTTGAGTGATTAAAATCGGGGATACTTAAGAGGCCAGAATTAGAGGAGCGCAGATATCTCGGGGGGGTTGTGGGGCTGGAGGAGATTACAGAGATAGGAGAGATGAGGCCATGGAGGGATTAGGTTTGGCCTTTAAAAGCTAATTTTATGAATGCAAGCTTCTAATGTGAAGCCTCGTCTGCCAGGAGCACAATCGGAGTGAATCGCAAACAGAGTGGAAGCTGAGAATTTGGTGATAGTAGGAATTCGGTGCAGAGGAGGAAGGCGGTTTCTCACGTCCAAATCAAAGGATGGAGTGGAGCCGCAGAACCTGAGGATTCTAAGATAGTTATCTAAGTTAAGTATCTAGATATCTAATATTTAGGTTCTTTTTTGTGTTTAGTGGTCTCAGTGGTTCTTGTTAAGCTTGAGTAAATAATTAGTATTTGGTTAGATCGCTTTGAGGAATGAATAGAAAAATAAGAGTTCAATTTAATACATTAAAATAGTTTAGTCCTAGTTAACAACAATTACATAAATCATCTTATATCTAACGATTTTTTTAAAGTTTCTAATTAGAATGGAGGGACAGCTGCGACCCGCAGACTGTAATTCCTGTGCCATGTGGGAACTTCAGTGTGTCCTGGAGACTCGTGTGTAGGAAGTGCCTCCAGTTGCTCGAGCTTACACCGAGGGTTCTGAGCTTGAGGGGCAGCTGGATTCACTGCAGGGCATATGGGTGGCTGAATGTTTCCTGGATCGCAGGTTCCAGAAGGTGGTCACCCCACAGCAACAAGGAGTGCAGATTAGCAAGTGGGTGACCACCCGGAAGAGTAGGAAGGGGCAGGCAGTGCAGGAATCCTCCGGGACTGACGCACTCTCAAACTGATATTCAGCATTGAATACCAGTGAGGGTGATGGAGGAGTGCAGTTCTGAGCCTGACACCATGAGGCAAAGGACTACTCAGGGGGGTACAGCAAAGTGTAGGAACACAGTAGTAATTGGAGATTCAATAGTCAGGGGGATAGACAGGCAGTTCTGCTACCGCCGACATGAGACCCATATAGTATGCACGCTGATTGACATCACGATCTGCTCATTTGAATTTGAGAGGCAACGGCAGCGCTATGGACCTGACCAAAATGGCGGCCACTATGTCCCGCACCGGAAGCAGGCGGAAGCGAGTTGGCCACCATTTTTTTTTCCCAAAATACGGTGCTAACGGTCGGTGGTAACGTAGAGAATTTCTAGACTATGGGATCCCGGGCTTTGTAAATAGAGCCATAGAGTAGAAAAGCCAGGAGGTTATGCTAAATCTATCGGCATATTAACAATAAAAGGTTTGTCAGAGGACCGATTAGGGACCACAATGGAGATCTATAGGTGGAGGCAGATAAACCTATATAAAACATTAATTTGGCTCCAGCTGGAGTATTGTTTCCAATTCTGGGATCCACACGTTAGGAAGGACGTGAAGGCTTTGGAGAGGGTAAAGAAGAGATTTACTAGAATGGTTCCGGGGATGAAGGATTACAGTTACGTGGATCGACTGGAGAAGCTGGGGTTGTTCTCCTTGCAGCAGAGAAGGTTAAGAGGAGATTTGATAGAGGTGTTTAAAGTCATGAACGGTTTAGATAGAGTAAATAAAGAGAAACTGGCCATGAAATTCGGCACCTTGGTGCTGGCTGATAAGGCCTGTTTCCGAGTAAAACCGGCAGCTGCCTCGCTTCTGCCCACTTCTGGCTGTTCCCGCAGTGGCTGCCTTTATGGGTAGATCGGCAGCACAGCTGTTGCCTGCACTCACTGGAGAAATGGTAATGAGGCAGATTGTGACTTTAATCAGTGTGCAACACTGATTTGATGTACGAACTGCCATTTTCAACGTCACCGCTCCATTCAATGCCCTCTCCAAGTCACGAACAGCTGAATATGCGTTCAGCAGCAGGAAGGACTCCCCACCAGCGTTGTTTAAAGGGATCAGTAACAGCTGCAGTTGTGGCTCAGTGGGTAGCAATCTAGGCTGACACTCCAGTACAATAGTGAGGGAGTGCTGCACTGTCGGAGGTGCCGTCTTTCAGATGAGAAGTTAAACCAAGGCCCCGTCTGCTCTCTCAGGAGGACATAAAAGATCCCATGGCACTGTTTTGAAGAAGAGCAAGGGAGTTATCCTTGGTGTCCTCGCCAATATTTATCCCTCAATCAAAATAACACAAAACAGATTATCTTGTCATTATCACATTGCTATTTGTGGGAGTTTGCTGTGCGCAATTGGCTGTCGCATTTCCTACATTACCACAGTGATAACAGTGACTACACTTCAAAAGTACTTCATTGGCTGTAATGCGCTTTGGGACGTCCTGAGGTCGTGAAAAGCGCTATATAAATGCAAGCCTTTTTCTTTTTACAACTTGCAGCTGACTTACTTTTTGATTTGTACTGGCTCTTCGTAAGTTTGTGCAACTGTTTGGAGCCAAGGAGATGGAGCAGAGGCAGCGAAGAAGAGGACAAGCTGCTTGCAGAGAGAGGAGGAGAAAGGGCAGGAGGGCTCTCAGCAGGAGGCCTTACCCACCTAGGGTCTTCAGGGAGCACTACTCCTACCTGCACTTAAGCCAGGAGCAGTGTATTACGAGGCTCTGTTTCACCAAGGAGTTGGTCACAGAACTCTGCCACCTCTTAGAACCTGACCTGTAGCCTCAGAGCAGGGTGACGACGGCACTGCCAGTGGCTCTCAAGGTCACCATTGCCTTAACTTTTTTCGCCACCGGATCCTTCCAGTCTGAAGCAGGGGACATAGCTAACATCTCCCAGTTCGCCATCCATTGCTGCATCCGGGAGGTCACAGAGGCTCTGTACTCCAGGAGAAGGGTCTTCATTGTCTTCACTCTGAACAGAGAGAAGCAGGAGAAGCACGCATGTGACTTTGCCAGGATATCGGGCTTCCCCATGGTGCAGGGCACCATCGACTGCACACACATGGCTTTGCGGGTGCCGTATACCAATCCTGAGATGTACCGTAACCGCAAAGGCTACCACTCACTTAATGTACAGTTGGTGTACGACCATACCCAGCACATCATAATAGTGAATGCCCAATATCCTGGCAGCTGTCATGATGCCTTCAACCTGCGCCAGTCCGGTGCTATGAGACCCTGCAAGCCCCTTTCGACACTCATAAACCCAGCAATGATGGCAGCAGTGTGTGAGGTTAGTGGTGCAGTTGGTGGGATATGGCATCTGAAGATACATTCACTCAACTTGACCACTCATGTGAGGTCATTAAACTTCTTGCGGCACTGGATCCAGGTCCAGGGGACAACTCTCGTGACACTGACAGCTGTGCTATTTCCTCCCACAGCCTTCTGGTATGCTGCTTGGAAGGCCTCCTGCCCCCCTGCAGGGAGAGGACCCCACGTTGTCTGTGAACCCCCAGGACCAAACCTCCAGTGCCGCATCAGAAAACCTCCTTGCGCTCTCTAGGAACATAGGAACAGGAGTACATCATTCAGCCCCTCAAGCCTGTTCCACCATTCAATGAGAAAATTGAGGCTCATGGAATAGGTGGGTCAGTGGCAGCTTGGATAAGGAATTGGCTTAAGGACAGAAAACAGCGAGTTGTGGTAAATGGCTGTTTTTCAGACTGGAGGATGGTAGACAGTGGTGTTCCCCAACGGTCAGTGCTGGGGCCACTGCTTTATTTGATATATATAAATGACCTGGATATTGGAATATAGAGTAGAATTTCTAAATTTGCCGATGACACCAAACTTGGGGGTGTGGCAAACTGAGGATAATACCAATCGACTGCAACAGGACATAGAAAGGCTAGCAGAATGGGCAGACAAGTGGCAGATGGAATTTAATACAGAGAAGTGTGAGGTGATGCATTTTGGCAGAAGGAACAGGGAGAGGCAATATACACTTAATGACACAGTTTTAAAGAGTGTGCAGGGACAGAGGGACCTGGGAGTTAATGTGCATAGGTCCCTGAAGGTGGCGGGACATATTGAGAGAGTGGTTAGCAAAGCATATGGGATCTGGGGCTTCATTAATAGAGGTATTGAGTACAAAAGTAGAGAAGTTATGCTGAACCTTTATAAAACGCTGGTTAGGCCACAACTGGAGTATTGCGTCCAGTTCTGGTCACCACACATTAGGAAGGATGTGAAAGCACTTGAGAGGGTGCAGAGGAGATTTACCAGAATGGTTCCGGGGATGGGGGATCTTAGCTACAAGGACAGGTTGGAGAAGCTGGATTTGTTTTCATTAGAGCAAAGGAGGTTGCGGGGTGATTTGACAGAGGTGTACAAGATTATGACAGGTTTTGGATAGGCTAGACGGGGAAAGGCTGTTCCCACTAGTTAATGGTACAAGGTTTTTTTACGCAGCGAGTGGTGAGGACCTGGAATTCACTGCCGACGGAAGTGGTGGAAGCGAAGACACTCAATGTTTTCAAGGGGAGACTGGATAGGCACTTAAGGGAAATAAACTTGCAGGGCTACGGGGATTGAGTGGGGGAATGGGACTGATTGGATTGCTCTACAGAGAGCCGGCACGGACTTGATGGGCCGAATGGCCTCCTTCTGTGCCGTTATGACTCTATGGCTGATTTGCGATCTAACTCCATATACCTGCCTCTGGTCCATATCCTTTAATACCTTTGGTTAACAAAAAGCTAGCAATCTCCGATTTAAAATTAACAATTGATCTAGCATCAATTGCCGTTTGCAGAAGAGCGTTCCAAACTTCTACCACCCTTTGTGTGTAGAAGTGTTTCCTAATTTCACTCCTGAAAGGTCTGGCTCTAATTGTTAGACTATGCCCGCTAGTCCTAGAATCCCCAACCAGCGGAAATAGTTTATCTCTATCTACCCTATCTGTTCCCCTTAATATCCTGAAAACTTTGATCAGATCACCCCTTAACCTTCTAAATTCTAGAGAATACAATCCTAATTTGTGTAATCTCTCCTCGTAACTTAACCCTTGAAGTCCAGGTTGAAGGGATAATTACTAGTCCTAGCCCCTTTTGGGCTACCCCGGATCAGGCGTATTTCTCAGACGTTCACTTTCAATTAAAGTTTGAGGTAGCCGAATCCTAAAGACGCTTAATTGGGCCTAAAGGTCCAGGCTATCTCTCCCTAAAGGAAAGGAACAACCCGAGAATGTTACCGTCCTCCAGATAGCGCTTTTAATAAGTTTAGCTAGACTGTAACGTCCCGGATATTATGAGGGTCCGGAAAACTCCCTCAGAATTCTGTAACTCTTCACCAGAGTGTACAGCGATTGAGTTTGCGAGTTTTTGATACAGAAGACTTATGTGAGACAATTCTAAAAATATATAGAGATTTATTAAAAGAACCGACATGCAATTTACAGTTGGTGAATCAGTCAATCGCAACGTTAACAGTTCTAAAAAGAGAAAAAATACTACCTTATTATTAACAGAGAATCTTACTTTTAAATCTTAACTTCGCTACAGTATTACAGTTCTTAAAGTTTTCTATACAGGATATCCATCAACATCAAATACCTTTGATCCCCAAGGTACAAAGAGTGGTAGACCACAGAGCCTGCCTCTAGCCGAGAATCGCCTTGCCCGATTAAAGCGACTCTGATATCCCATTTGAGAGTTCAATATTTATACCCTTTTTCAGTGGTAATTTCTTTAAAGTTTCTGCTGACCCAAGTTAATTATCCCTATTCATCTTTCTGCCGACCTCTGCAATTCTTACTGCCACATCAGCTTGTAATATTACAGAATCTTGTCTCATCGCCAGGTGTTCTGAGTTTACCATATTGAACGGTGTGAAAGGCAGGTGTTTCTTATTTTATGTCATCTTTACGAGGGCAGGTGTTCTTTATCTTATGTGCCATCTTTACGAAGTTTAAATTAGAACACCTTATCCAGGGTGAACCATTGTTTTTGTTCCCAAAGGTCAGCCTGTCAGAGCCATGCACCTTCTGTTTCAATAAGGTTATTTATCCAGGGTCAACAACTGTCTTATCTCAATAGCCAGAATTCTTTCATAGCTATTTCATAGTTAGGTTTCTAAATTTCCAAACCCAGTTTGCCATGTTTTAATAAGGCCAGAATTATTTCATAAGATAGTGTCTTTTTCTAAATAGGTTATATGGCTTATTCCTTCACAGGGTATCATTCTGGTAAACCTACGCTGCACTCCCTCCAAGGTTAATATATCCTTCCTAAGGTGTGGTGACCAGAACTGCTCACAGTACTCCAGGTGTGGTCTAAAAGGGTTTTGTATAGCTGCAGCATAACTTCTATCCCCTTGTACTCTAAAGGCCAGCATTCCTTTAGATTTTTTGATTATTTCCTGTACCTGTTCATGACATTTTAATGTTCTATGTACCTGAACCCCCAAGTCTCTTTGGACATCCACTGTTTTTAGCTTTTCACCATTTAGAAAGTACCCTGTTCTATCCTTTTTTGGTCCAAAGTGGATGACCTCACATTTGCTTACATTGAAATCCATTTGCCACAGTCCTTGTTGGGTCATGGCTTCATCCAGAGTGACAATGAGGTGCTTCTGCAACAAAGCACCTCCCCTTTAAGTAGCACCGAGAGCCTGGGCCAAATTTTATTGGCCAGTAGACTGCACCCGATATTGCCCCCCCCCCCCCCACCCCCGTTCAACGCTATGCCAACTAGCAGCATGTTTAACGCTGAGATCAGCGTTCCAATCATTATAATGAGCAGGCAGCTCGAATTTTGCATGCTGCCTGCACCACTTTGACCGGGCGCAGGCACATCATGCTCTTGCGCCCGTTTTTAGGCTTTATCCAATTTCACCCCCACTGTTTCCATTGGCTGATGGGTCGAAAACCATAGGGCACAGGCTTAGGTGATTGGCAAAAGAACCAGAGGCGACATGAGGAAAGCTTTTTTACGCAACGAGTGGTTAGGATTTGAAATGCACTGCCTGATAGACTGGTGGATACAGATTCAATAGTAGCTTTCAAAAGGGAATTGGAGAAAAAATTGCGGGATATCGGGAAAGACCGGGGGAGTGGAACTAACTGGATTGCTCTTTGAATGAGCCGGCACAGACTCGATGGGCCAAATGGCCTTTTTCTGTGCTATGCTATTCTATGGTTCTGTGCTATTTTGAAAAGCACAGGTACACTTCCTATGATCTGTATAATGGATAGAAAATTGTGGGGACTGCACCCACAAATTCCTGATACATGCTCCTGGCAGGCAAGTTTATGCACCAGGAGCAGCATTCATAATATCAGCCCTTTAGTCTGCACTTAGTAGTAAAGTATATCCACAACCGACAAGACAATTTCACAACATGCAAATGGCAAACACAGCAACAAAACCCATTCAACATGTGCACCATTAGTAATTTACTTAGTAAAATTAATTCACTTTGAATATTATCTGTCATTATTTCTATGCGCAGAAAGTAAGTTGTCAGTTGTTCAAAAGTTAAACAAACAAAATTTATGAAGCATGCAGCAAAAAAAAAATGAGGATGACAAATATCGTACCATATCCAGTCAAAAGAAAATAATAATGTTCAGTTGCTGATTTCACGGGAATAACCTTCACAAACCTGTCACTCTGCTTGCAATAACAAATCTACTGCTCATCCTTGCTAAGGTGTTTGTAGCAAGGTGACTTGCTTCCTTTCCCCGCCACCTTCCCGTGCAAGCACATGAGATACAATTCCTGCCCATTCACCTCCTCTGACATCACTGTCTAGCGCCTCAACCACTGCTACTGGGTGATATAGCAGTTTACAGTTATGTCCTCCAATCTAGTGTACTGTATTTTCTGCTCATGTTGTGGTCTCCTCTACATCGGGGGTCCAAACACAGATTAGGTGACTACTTTGCTGAACACAAACATTCTGTCTGCAAGTGTGACCCTGAGCTCTTTGTTGCTTGCTACTTATTTCCTATTTCTTTTCCCGTACACGTGGTTGTGCTTTTTTTTCCCCTTTCCCTTGTTCTTTTTTATTAAATGCTGGTCATCAAGCAATATCTTCCAGTTCTGAGGTCCATACCCAAAACATCTTGTGTGTTCTCTCCCCCAATGCTGCCTGATCTGCTGAGTGTGGCCCGCATTTTCTGTTTTTTGTTTTGGATTTCCAGCATCTGTGGTATTTTGCTTTGTGTCCATAATTTGTATTGCTTGGTGAAGGAAACACAAAGGCCTAGAAATTCGTCTCGGGAGGTGCCGCAAAACGAGCGGTATCAGATCGACTGCCTGTTACACTCAGCGCCTAATATTCAGTTGCATTGACTCAATGGAACTGAATATCAGCCGCTGCGTATAACGGGCGGCCGATCCAATACCATCCGTTTTGCGCTACTGCCTGAGATGAATTTCTAGGCGAAAAGCTCTTTAAGCTGCTAACCACCTGTGTTGTGCCTGATGAGACTATCATTTGCTAAGTCCCTGTGCTTCATTATGACATATTACTAAACTTGTTGCTGTTAGACAAAAAATGTAGTAATATGTCACAATATAATATATCAATGATTAAGTGCAGCAATGTTTTTCATCCAAAAGATAACCACTCAAACTTGAAGTTACTGTGACAGGTTGCTATCTGTTTTGTTAAATAGCTATCATTCTATGCTAACAGCTCAATGAAACGTAAAGTATGAATTTCTAAGACCAGCAAGAACCAAATGCTGTCCATGTGAATATACAGTATTCTGTGATTAATGTAATTTGTGGTTTTAGGCTGAGGCTGCCACCCTGATTCAACTCTGAATTCTGCCTGTCAAAATTGTGGCACATAAAATCCATTTTGAATATAGCCATTTCAGTTCATTTCCGAATGCCCCATGTTTATATTTGTTCTCAGTAGGCCTGAAAATACAGGAGCCCGGGCGAGTGCTATAGTGGTGTGCCGTCTGGAATTTGAACCGGGACTCCATTTTGCCGAGTTTCCATCTTTTTTGTGCGCTACCAAATTCCACTGGAAATAGGGGTGGGTGCTTCTTTGTCTGCGTCACTGGAAAAGATAGGACTGGCGGAATATGTCATTCTCAGTTCATACGTACCAATTTACAGAACTCAGAAGAGCTGATGAACAGCTTCAAAAAAGCTAACAAAAAGCCCCGAAAAGCTGACATAAAACAACATATAACTGAAAGAAGAGCCACAAATGAAGGCCTATGACCAAGGTTACTGTTTTAAGGCCAATAACTAAGGTTACTGCTTCAAAATGACAGAATAAAAAAAGTGATCAGTTGAAAGTTATGAAAATTTTAGCAGCTTCAGGTCACCTTTAGCTGGTATAGCTGACCTCTTTAATGTTACGGCCAGGTGATGATCCAAAACTTCTGCCCCTCCTCAAGCACCCTCCCTCTTTATGCCCCTGATTCCAAGGTTTGGGATGGGGGCCAAGGTGCTCCAAGCTGGCAGATAGAAGTTCTGCCCTGCCAAGGATCAACTGCCATTGTGGCTTGACAGGAATTTCTAGCCTAATGTTTCTAAACTGCTTCTTTCAACAATACATAATTTCCCCAGTTCATTATAATTTGTTGATTCAAACAAAATACCCAGACTAACAAATATCTGCCATTTACATCGTTTTTTTCTGATTAGAAATGTGAAGGTAATTGTAGATTCAAATATTATCCTTTACTGTGGAATTATAACTGAGCAAAACTTTATTACCACTCAACAAATTTGTTTTTTTATTTACTAACCAATTCTCTAGAAGGTAACATAACAATAATCAGTTATCTAAACCCAAAAGATGGGAATGTTCCCATAGTTTAGAATCAGCTGCAATTTTTTGTTTAAACCTTTCAAAACAGTGTCAGCTGACTAACTGTATTTTTTCATGTTCAGGACAAGCCAACTAAAAAATTCTCATATTATTTTGAAATTCTTTCCAAAATCAAATTCTGCATTTTACTCTCAAAAAATTCAAAATACTGCATAAATGCTCTTATTAGAAAATCTTCCATTCATGCCTGTTACTCATGGCAGCTCTTATTTCTGACACTTAGAAAATTAGCCTATTATGGATAGCCTTAGGGAATTTGATTCCAAGGACTTGCAACTCTACATAAAACAAATGTTGATAATTTAAACAAAGCATTAAATTGAAACAGCAGATGTGCAAACACTGCTAAGAACAGGATAAATTTATCACAATGCCTTTTGATATTTGCTTATATATTATGTGAAGAAATGTAAAAGGCCATCAGTAAAACAGTGCAGGGCTTTCCCAGACAAAATTAGCATAAGATAAAATAAAAAGCTCTCTTTCAGAGAAAGCAGTAAATATTAATGCAGCTCTGAGTATCTAACTTATTGCAGATTGAATTTTTCTTACCTTCTTACAGCTTTTTGTAAATCAGATTTATTATTGGCCTTTTTGTAAATGTGCTTATCAAGGTGAGAGATGCTCGTGCTGGGGAATAGAATACTTGTGATGGGTTTTGTAATATCCCCACTTTTCAACACCTTTGTCATTAAAATTACATAAACTTTTTTTTAATTCAGTGAATCAAACTGTTATTTTCACTGTATCAGGGTGGCTTGGTAGATCTAGTGGCAGAATACTGGACTCCCACATAGAGGGCCTAGACAGGTACTGGAGCTCTTCATTCTTAATTGATAAGATTTCCTAGCTTTGAACCGGATCATTAAATGGAGTACTTCATGATAAAAGAATGCTCTGTTTAAGAAAGTGTGGTGAATACAGAATTAATTTTGGCTCATAAAAGTGAGAAAAAGAGAGAACCTAAGCCACGGAGTTTCATCTCCTTTAGACACATGTTAACCTGTTTGGCATTGCTGATCTCCCCCCTTCCATTGCCTAAATGGTTTGAAAAGAAGTAAACCTCCTGTCAGTCTATTACAGAATTATATTGTCAATCGTTGTTGATTTTCTTGACTGAACCATTCTTCTATCTGTAGCACAAGTCAGTGCAGCAAAGAGGAAACATAATGTACTGTCTTGCTGATATTTTGGCTATCATCACATAGTTGAAGAAAGTTTGAAATATAGGAGCCATTGTGAGATCAGAAAGGCCATGCTGACCTGGGAGCAACAGAAAATATATCAGACACAGGTATTAAAGTTAAATGAGGTTCAATTAAAATAATGTCCATTCACCTCTGGTACCTGTTTTTGAATCTGTACCAGATGCAAAGGATAAATGTCTCTCACTGATGGCTATGATGCAATGAATTTGGGTACAAATGAGTTCCTAGTGGGCACAAGTCTAAAAAACAAAATTATTTGTTTTCAGTATTACTTGTACCAGCAGCGGTAAAATCAAATTAGTTCTTTCAGTAATACTACTTCCAGTTACCACCAAATGGACTATTGGAGCTCAATCTTTCCTTACAGATTTCATTTAACTCTCACTGTTCCTAATCTTTGTTAGTCTCAGGCATTGTGTCTTTGACTTGACTCAGTATAATGTTGTATGACTGGTGATTATTTTTAATAATTCACAATTATCATGTCATTATCTTGCTGAGGTTAAATAGTTGATTTTTATTTCTGTTTCTCTTCTCTGTTATTTCTTGCATTTGTGATTGGATCACATAGCATTACTTAGAATCTACAGCACAGAAACAGGCCATTCGGCCCAACTGGTCTCTGCTGGCATTTATGCTCTACATTAGCCTCCTCCCACCTCTCTTCATCTAACCCTATCAGCATATACTTCCATTCCTTTCTCCTTTATATGCTTACCTAGCTTCCCCTAAATGCACCTATGCTATTCGCCTCAAATACCTTTTGTGGTAGCAAGTTCCACATTCTTACCAGTCTTTGGGGTACATGTAGAATAATCTTATTTTTAATAAAAGCTGGTGGCGCAATGGTTCTTTTATCTCATTTTGGGAAATCACCATAAGCATGGACTTAACAAAGTCTTGAAACCAACCAGAAACCAATACAGTTCATAACGATCTGTTTTAAACATAAAGATTTTGCCAATGGGGGCACGTTGGAGGCGGGACTGCTGCTTGCCAGGTTTTAGTCCCGCCTCCATTGACTTGTGGCCAACCCACGCTAATTTCCCTTGATTGACCTTGTTAAGCCTGCCCAGCGGGCTTAGCAGGCCAATTAAGGGGAAGCTGGTTACAGAGAACGCCAGCGTATGACGTTTCATCTGTCAAAAATTTTTGACAGATGAATTGTCATCGTTTGACAGCTCTGTGAAGCTGTCAAACACTGACATTCTCTGTTGTTTGATGAGTTCTTGTATTCAAGACTCATCAAACCTCTTTTGTGAGCAGAAATTAGATGGCTGTTGCATCGGAGAATGCAGCAGCCATCTGTCATCTCTGCTGGTGAGATGCGAGAGTCTCCGGTTCCCTAACTGTTGAAGCCTGCAGGAAGAAACAAAGGTAAGTAAACTTTTTCTATCACTTTTCACTCACCTCACATACTTACCTCTCCACACTTGCACCCATCATTTACCTCCACAGCACACTTTTGCACCCCGCAGACCCCCGCAGACCCACTGCTCGCCTCGGTGACCCTGGCGGGGTTTTCCAACGTCGGGAAGCCTGCGCCTCTGGTGGCAAAATGGGGATAATCCTTTTAACTGCCTGTTAACTACCTGTTATCAGGCAGTTAAGTGGCTGTAATCCCCTTCCCGCCTCCAGCAGACGGGACCCAGCGCGGGTCGGCTACCCGCCTCCTGGGAAGATGGCACGGAGGCGGGTTGGGGGCGGGATGGGTACCCGCCCCTAGATTCTGCCATTTTCCCGGCAGTCCCGCCTCCAAACCCGCCTCCCCAGGGCTGGCAAAATCCAGCCCAAAGAAGGAAGATAGGAAAATCCATTTCAATGGGTAGATAAGTGTGAAAATTTGTAATTGAATATTTAATTGAATAAATAATTCATACAGCGATGATCTAGAAATTGTGTTAAGGTAGCCATATGGAGCTGAACATGTGGCATTAATGTGATGCTGATTAATCCTGTTATTTAGGGTATCATAAGTGTGAGATCTGCAAAATGTGTCCTGTTGATTTTGTGTGAAAAAAGATCTGGCTATCTCAGTTAATTATTATATGCATGTAATTGCAGAGGAGATTGATCTGAACAAAATAACTTGTCATTGTTAAAATTAGTCTTAAAAGTGTTGTTACATTGTGGAAAACATTAATAACTTCTAAGAATTCATGATCTAAAAAGTTATCCACAATTTCTGTATAAATAATGAATATATACAGGGCACTTCCTTTGAAGAATACGTCTTAAAATATCGCCAAAATGCAAGCTCTAATTACACAAAAACACTGCCATTTCTCATTGCTGCATTACCACTTATTTAACAGGACAAATTTATTTGATTTTACAAAGTTGAAAACAAGCATGGAACAAAAATTAAATTTAAATTAAATTTTGATTTTAATTGAGAAATGAAGTTCATGAATTCAGTTACCACCAAGAATGAAAATAGTAAATGAGAGCACAAGGCAAATCAGGAACAAGTGACTAGGTGACACCAAGCTTGGGCTTTAAAAGTATAAAGATTGTAGATGGAAAGAAATACTAAGGAGGTATAGATTTCCAGTTTTGAAGTATTGGGAAAGAATAAGTTGGATTAAGAAGCTGTGTGACGAGTCTTGACTTCAGTTTATTAAAAATACAGGGAGGAGCAATAATGTGGCAATTTAGAGTTTAGAAGGAACAAGTGAAGAAACTTTAGAAAAGCATTGGCCACAGTGATATTAAGAAAATAGAGACAAGAAAGGTTGCAATGGAGCAAGAGGCTAAGGGTTAAAATTGAGTGGAGATTGACTATCACACGACAAGTTTTTTCTGATATCCTGTCCAGGAATGAGAGAGAGTTGCTAGAAGAATGTCCCCAGATATGGAGGCAATATTCAAGTCTTGGATGGAGTTGGGCTTTATAAAGAATTAAGAGCTTTTGTTTATTTGTTCTTTGGATATGGATGATGCTGCCAAGGCCAAATTTCTTGCCCATCCCTAGCTGCCCTAAGGAGGTATTAGTGGGCTGCCTTCTTGAACCACTGCAGTTCTTGTGGTGATAGAGCTCCCATGATGGTGTTAGATGGGGAATTCCAGGATTTTGATCAAGTGATAATGAAAAAACACTGGTATATGTCCAAGTCAGGATGGTGTGTGACTTGGAAGGTAACTTGGAAGTCATAGCATTCACATGATGATGGCAACAACGGTCAGTTGAATTTCTATGGTGTTTATAATGTAGAAAACATCCCAAGGCACTTCACAGAGGCATAGGGAAAAAATGGATGCCAAGTCAAGGAAGGAGTTATTAGGAGGGTTGACCAAAGTTTGATCAAAGAGGTGAGTTTTGAGGAAAGAGGTGGTTAGGCAGAGAGAATTCCCCAGAGTGAGTTCTAGCAGGCTGAAGGCACAACTGCATATATATGCAGTATATGCACTTTAGAAACTACCAATGTGAGGCAATAGGGCAATAGTTATAAAAAGATGAGTGATTTCACCTTTCTTGGGGGATAGGGACAGGATGAACATGGGCTAATTTTTGAGATGGAGAGGTGGACTGGGAGTAAGGGACACAGCGTAGGACAGGGTTAAGTTCAGAAGCACACACATTGAGGATGATCATAGAATCATAAAAATTTGCACCACAGAAGGAGGCCATTCAGCCCATTGTGCCTGTGCCGGTCAAAAAAGAACTATCCTGCCGAATCCCACTTTCCAGCACTTGGTCCGTAGCCTTGTAGGTTATGACACTTCAAGTGCATAGCCAAGTACTTCTTAAATGTGGTGAGGGTTTCTGCCTCTACCACCCTTTCAGGCAGTGAGTTCCAGACTCCCTACCACCCTCTGGGTGAAAATTTTTTTCCCTCAACTCCCCTCTAATCCTTCTACCAATTACTTTAAATCTATGACCTCTCTGCTAAGATAAATAGGTCCTTCCTATCCACTCTATCTAGGCCCCTCATTTTATTCACCTCAATTACATCTCCCCTCAGCCTCCTCTGTTCCAAAGAAAACAACCCCAGCCTATCCAATCTTTCCTCATAGCTAAAATTCTCCAGTCCTGGCAACATTCTCGTAAATCTCCTCTGTAGCCTCTCTAGTGCGATCACATCTTCCTGTAATGTGGTGACCAGAACTGTATGCAGTACTCTAGCTGTGGCCTAACTAGTATTTTATACAGTTCTAGCATAACCTCCCTGCTCTTATATTCTATGCCTCGGCTAATAAAGGAAAGTATCCCTTCTTAACCGCCTTACCTACCTGTCCTGCTACCTTCAGGGATCTGTGGACATGCACTTCAATGTCCCTCTGTTCCTCTACGCTTCTCAGTATCCTACCATTTATTGTGTATTCCCTTGCCTTGTTTGCCCTCCCCAAATGCATTACCTCACACTTCTCCAGATTGAATTCCATTTGCCAGTTTTCTGCCCACCTGACCAGTCCATTGATATCTTCCTGCAGTCTACAGCTTTCTTCCTCACTATCAACCACACGGCCAATTTTTGTATCATCTGCAAACTTCTTAATCATGCCCCCTACATTGAAGTCTAAATCATTGATATATACCACGAACAGCAAGGGACCTTGTACTGAGCCTGCGGAACCCCCACTGGAAACAGCCTTCCAGTCACAAAAACACCCGTCAACCATTTGCTTCCTGCTACTGAGCCAATTTTGGATCCAACTTGCCACTTTCCCTTGTTTCCCATGGGCTCTTACTTTTCTGACCAGTCTGCCATGTGGGACCTTGTCAGATGCCTTGCTAAAATCCATGTAGACTATATCAAATGTGCTCTCCTCATCAACCCTGCTTGTTACCTCCTCAAAAAATTCAATCAAGTTAGTCAGACTCGACCTTCCCTTAACAAATCCATGCTGACTGTCCATGATTAATCCGGGCCATTCTAAATGATGATTAATACTGTCCCTCAGAATTTTTTCCAATAATTTGCCCACCACTGAGGTTAGGCTGACTGTTTACTCAGTCTATCCCTTATTTCCTTTTTAAACAACGGTGTAACGTTAGCAGTCCTCCAGTCCTCCGGCACCATGCCTGTAGCTAGATAGGATTGGAAAATGATGGTCAGGACCTCTGCTACTTCCTCCCTTGCTTCTCTTAACAGCCTAGGATACATTTCACAATAGCAAAATACTGCGGATGCTGGAAATCTGAAATAACAACAGAAAATGCTGGAAACACTCAGCAGGCTAGGCAGCATCCATGGAGAGAGAAACAGAGTTAACGTTTCAGGTCACAGCCTGGGCTGCTGAGTGTTTCCAGCATTTTCTGTTGTTATTTAGGATACATTTCATCTGGGCCTGGTGATTTATCGACTTTCAAAGATGCTAAACCCCTTAATATTTCATAAGAACATAAGAAATAGGAGCAGGATTAGGCCATTTGGCCCTTCGAACCTGCTCCGCCATTCAATAAGATCATGGTTGATCTTCTAACTCAACTCCACTTTCCTGCACTATCCCCATATCTCTTGATTCCCTTAATATTCAAAAATCTAGCGATCTCTGTCATGAATATACTCAAAGACGGAGTCTCCACAGCCCTCTGAGGTAGAGAATTCCAAAGATTCACCACCCTCTGAGTGAATAAATTTCTCCTCATCTCAGTCCTAAATGGCCAACCCCTTATTCTGAGACTGTGACTCCTGGTTCTAGACTCCCCAGCCAGGGGAAACATCCTCCCTGCATCTACCCTGTCAAGCCCTGTAACAATTTTGTATGTTTCAATGAGATCACCTCTCATTCTTCTAAACTCTAGAGAATATAGGCCTAGTCTACTCAATCTCTCCTCATAGGACAATCCCCCATCCTAGGAACCAGTCTGGCGAACCTTTGTTGCACTCCCTCTATGGCAAGTATATCCTTCCTTAGGTAAGGAGACCAAAACTGTACACAATACTCCAATAGGTGTGGTCTCACTATATAATTGCAGTAAGACATCTTTACTCTTATACTCAAATCCTCTTGTAATAAAGGCCAACATACCATTTGCTTTCCTACTTGCTTGCTGTACCTGCATGTTAGCTTTCAGCGATTCGTGTACAAGGACACCCAGGTCCCTCTGAACACCAACATTTCTCAATCTCTCACCATTTAAAAAATACTCTGCTTTTCTATTTTTCCTACCAAAGTGGATAACTTCACATTTCTCCACATTATATTCTATTTGTCATTTCGTC
This sequence comes from Squalus acanthias, assembly GCA_030390025.1. NCBI lineage: Eukaryota > Metazoa > Chordata > Chondrichthyes > Squaliformes > Squalidae > Squalus > Squalus acanthias. The sequence goes on from CM059432.1 coordinate 85,294,043, forward strand.
TCTCACTATGGTTATCCCATCCAATATTTCACACTCCCCCTCCTTAACTACAATGTTTGCATTATCCCCCTTTTTTGTGAAGACAGATGCAAAGTATTCATTAAGAACCATACCCATATCTTCCTTCTTCACACACAGGTTACCTTTTTGATCTCTAATAGGTCTTACCCTTTCCTTAGTTATCCTCTTGCTCCTTATGTATTTATAAAACATCTTTGGGTTTTCTTTGATTTTACTTGCCAATAATTTTTCATGCCCTCTCTTTGCTTTCCTAATTTCCTTTTTAATTTCACCCCTGCACTTTCTATACTCCTCTAGGCTTTCTCAGTATTGAGCTCTCAGTATCTGACATAGTTTCCCTTTTTTGCCTTATCCTACCCTGTATGCCACTTGACATCAGGGGGCTCTAGATTTGAGAGTCCCACCCTTTTTCTTTGTGGAAACATATTTGCTCTGAACCCTCACGATCTCCTCCTTGAATGCCTCCCACTGCTCTGAAACTGATTTACCTTCAAGTTTTCAGTACACTTTTGCTAAATCACATCTCAGCTTAATAAAATTGGCCTTTCCCCAATTGAGAACTTTTACTCCCGGTCTATCTTTGTTCTTTTCCATAACTATGCTAAATCTAACTGAATTATGATCACTATCACCAAAATGTTCTCCCACTGATACCCCTTCCACCTACCCAGCTTCATTCTCTAAAACTTAGTCCAGAACCGCCCCTCTCTTGTTGGGCTTGCTACGTACTGGCTAAAAAGTTCTCCTGAATGCATTTTAAGGATTCTGCACCTTCTATAACTTTTACACTGATTTTATCCCAGTTATTATTTGGGTAGTTGAAATTCCCAACTATTACTGCCCTATTGTTTTTGCACTTCTCAGAAGTTTGCCTGCATATTTGCTCTTCTATCTCCTTCTGACTGTTTGGGGGTCCATAGTACACTCTCAGCCGTGTAATTGCCCTTTTTATGTTCTTCAGTTCAACCCATATGGCCACATTTGACGATCCTTCTAGCATATCAACCCTCCTGACAGCTGTGTCAGCTGTGGCTCAGTTGGTAGCACACTCGCCTCTGGGGCAGAAGGTTGTGAGTTCACAATCCCACTCCAGGACATGAGCACAAAAATCTAGGCTGACACTCGAGTGGAGTGCTGAGAGAGTGCTGTACTGTCGGAGGTGCCGTCTTTTGGATGAGACGTTAAACCGAGGCCCTGTCTGCTCTCTCAGGTGAACGTAAAAGATCCCATGGCACTATTTTGAAGAAGAGCAGGGGAGTTATCCCTGGTGTCCTGGCCAATATTTATCCCTCAACCAACATAACAAAAACAGATTATCTGGTCATTATCACATTGCTGTTTGTGGGAGCTTGCTGTGTACAAATTGGCTGCCGCGTTTCCCACATTACAACAGTGACTGCACTTCAAACAGTACTTCATTGGCTGCAAAGTGCTTTGAGACGTCCGATGGTCGTGAAAGGCGCTATATAAATGCAAGTCTGTCTTTCTTTCTTCAGTTCAACCCATATGGCCACATTTGACGATCCTTCCAGCATATCAACCCTCCTGACAGCTGTAATTGTTTCATTAACCAATATTGCGTCGTGTCCCCCCCCCTCCTTTTTTATCCGCCTCTCTATCTTGTCTGAAAACCTGTATCCAGGAATGTTGAGCTGCCAATCGTGCCCTTCTTTAACCCGTGTTTCAGTAATAGCTATGATATCATACTTCCATGTGCCCATCTGTGCCCTCAGTTCATCTGCCTTATTCACTAGACTCCTAGTATTAAAGTAAATACCATTAAGCACTACCAAACTCCCTTGTTGTCTATTTCCTAGCCTTTGTTTTCTCTGCTTTCCAAACACGCTTACTAATTTTCTGCCTTCCATTTCCAGCTTTGCTTCTTTCCCTTCTGACTCTACGGTCAGGTTTCCATCTCCCTGCCAAGCTAGTTTAAAACCTCTCCAACAGCACTAGCAAACTTCCTCGCGATGATATTGGTCCCGGCCCTGTTGATGTGCAACCCGTCCGGCTTGTACAGGTCCCACCTCCCCCAGAACCTGTCTCAATGCCTCAGGAAACTAAGGCCCTCCCTCCTGCACCATCTCTCCAGCCACGCATTCATCTGCACTCTCCTCCTATTTCTGTACTTACTAGAGGTTCTGCTTATTAATTTCTTTCCTAGCTTCCTGAAATCTGCCTGCAGGACCTCATCCCTCTTTCTACCTATGTCATTGGTGCCAATATGGACCACGACCTCTGGCTATTCACCCTCTCCCCTCAGAATGTTCTGCAGCCACTCAGTGACATCCTTCACCCTGGCACCAGGGAGGCAACATACCATCTTGGAATCACGTCTGCGGCCACAGAAGCGCTTGATTGTTCCCCTAACCATTGAATCCCCATCACTATTGCTTTCCTGACCTTCCTCCTCCCCCCCACCTCCCCCCACCCCAGTACAGCTGAGCTACCCATGGTGCTGTAGACTTGGCTCTGGCTGTATTCCCCAGAGGAACCATCTCCCTCACCAGTATACCAGTTAGAGAGCAAGTGCAGTGACACCAGCTGCTGCCTAAGCTCCAAAACTCTGAGCTCGAGCTCCTCCAGCTGATGACACTTCCTGCACATGTGATTGTTCAGGACATGAGTGCCGTCCTGGAGTTCCCACATGCCACAGGATGTGCACTTGACTGGACTGACGTGCCCTGCCATGCCTCGATTTATTAGGTTACTTACCAGAAATAAACTAAGACTTGTCCCTGATCGGGCCAAAAAAAAGTTCACCAGCTGTTCACCGATCAGCTCCTTCCCTTGTGCTGATGTCACTTTAGGTGTATTTTACACCTCTCCCTGACGCTCTTGGGGCCTTTCTCTCTCCCGCCGCTTTATACTGCCGGGCCACTCTCTCTCTTTCCCGTTGCTTTATACTTTTGAGCCATTCTCTCTCTCTCCCGCCGCTTTATACTCTTGGGCCATTCTCTCTCCCGCCGCTGAATGCCCCAGGCCACTCTCTCTCTCTCCTGTCACTTTTTACCCTAAGTACTTGATCTGTTACCCTCCAATTCGCTCACTCCGCAGCAGTGACATCACTTTTGAATTTCTTTCTCAGATTTCCGCATTCTGCTCGCGCTGTCACTGACTCTCTGCCGTTGGTTCTCCCGCTTTTATCTGTTGCCCTCTTGCACTGTTTCCTCTCAGGCTCACTCTCTCCGCTCTCACTGATTCTCTGCCGCTGGTTTTTCTGCTTTTATCTGTTGTCCTCTTGCACTGTTTCCTCTCAGGCTCACTCTCTCTGCTCTCACTGAGTCTTTGCCGCTGGTTCTCCCTCTTTTATCTGTTGTCCTCTCGCACTTTTTTCCCTCAGGCTTGCTCTCTCTGCTCTCACTGGGAGAGTTATCAGGTTCAGAGGTCTTATTGGAGCAGAGCATCCAACTGACGAGGATAAAATTTGATAGCAGTCTTAATGGTAAAACAGCAACAGCAATGGAGGGAAGTCATTTACAAAGATCATCAGGCTCCATGCAAAACATATGAAAATTCTGTCTCATCCAGGGATTGAACTGAGATCAAAACCTGAAGATATGTGGTTGTAAATCTATCTAAAAATGCTAAAAATTCAAAAGTTGCAATTACTGACATATTTAAAGAAAATGGTTTGGAATGCCCCTAATGGCTCAATGAGTGTAGTTCTTGGTGATATAGAACAAGAAAATCAAGGATAGATTCCTGATGTTAGCTAAGCTAGCTGGAATCATGATTGGTTTGCTACACTGGCTTACGTCCTTGGCTGGGGGGAGGTGGGGTAGGGGGATCAGTGATGTTCATGCTGCTAATCACCATTCCTTTGTCTCTGCATGTATGGGCAGGATTGGATTCTGTTTTGATGTCCCTCAGAGTCCGACAGTTTACACTAAAGGGTAAATTTCATAAGAGCATAAGAAATAGGAGCAAGAGTAGGCCATTTGGCCCTTTGAGCCCGCTTCACCATTCAGTAAGATCATGGCTGATCTTCTACCTCAACTCCACCTTCCCGGCAAACTGGCAAAGAACTCCACTCACTGAGAATGCCTATCAAGAATACAAAAGTGCCTACAGGAGAGGAGAGAAAATTAGGGAATAAAAGCATAAATGCTTCTTGAATTGTAAAGTTTTTCATTGTACTTTTACTTGATCATTTTAAATATGTTAGTATAATGTCACAGAAATTAAAATACTGAAATTCCTGCTCTACTCTGAAATGGAAACACACTTTGTCAAACAGTAAATTAAACCATTTACATCTGCTATAAACAGGTGAACTTGGGGAGATAAAAGCAAGGAAATCAAAAGATTATCCTTGACGTAAACAGATAACGTGATGCAAGGTAATCTCTTCTACCAATCGTTTTACCTAATCTGATAATACATTGTGGTAGGTAGATAAGAATTATGCAAGGTCTGACTGGAAATCTTCATGTCTTGTTTGCTGTGATAACAAAGTGTACAGCATCAACCAGCGTGCCCTGAGTTACAGCTATCCTGCTAGATTGCTCTCATCTGTTTACAGAGTTGTTGTTTTTATATAAATGTGCCCATTCCTTTTTGAAGTTGTAAAATATACATAGTCATAAATAATGGAATTATAAAACAGTATGTGTGATTAAAAGTGAAAGAGTAAGCAGATTACTAATCTTTAATTTTTTAATCACAAACACCAACGGTTATTTTAAAGGTATCTTGTATTAGCTGACTTAGTGATTTTTATTTGTTGGTAGTGCACAATTAAACCCATTCACAAAAAAATCTTTTGTATGCTATTTTAGCGCAGTAGTTAACGTATTTAAAATAGAATACAGAAGAATTTTACGCAAATACATTGAGCAGTGCTCTACCAAAGAAAATGAAATTCCATGGAGTCAAAAAGTACGTACATTTAGCGAATTTATTAAATATACTGGAATTGAGAAATTACTGATAACTTTGTCAGTCAAATTGCAACCCTAACAAAAAAGTTTGTGTCACGGTCACGGGTTAAATGTAACTGATGCTAAGGCAACTGATTCCTCAGATCTTCCCTGGGTCAGGCTGTGTGGCGTGTACTAAGATGATTCAAGAATATTGCGAATGGGCTGAAATCAGCTTTGGTTTTAAAGGGTGATTGGTTAAAACTAATAAGACGCCATCAAACTACAGAGTGTAAATCTTGTTTAACAAATCAGATCTGGTGGAAGCCCTGTAGTGGCAAATATACCTTTTACATGTCAAACTTCAATTGTAAATATTGTGACATTGTAACTTAAAAAAGAAGCATTTTTTAAAATTCCTTAGTTAATGCTTATTTTCTTTAAATTTTGTTGAAAATTTGACAACCACACAAGATCTACCTTAGTGTCTGATAAGGTAAACAGAGCTAAAACATGTTCAATACAGTGGAATGTTCATATGAGAACATCCTGTTTGCAAAGGAGAAAAAAATATTGTGCAAGACAGATGCTCTTTTAACAGGGCTCCACTGTTACATAAGGATTGCTGGGTATATTTGTCTCTGGTCACTAATGTGAGTTAAAAAAAAAATCACTGCAAGGTAAAACATACCGCGGGTGAAATTTGATTGCGCAAAAAAAGGGCGCGGGCACGTAATGCGAGATATGCCCGTGCCCATTCAGAAATCGCAGGCAGCACGTCAATTTGGTGCTGCCTGCTAATTAACATGATAGGAGTGCACAGCCTAGCGCGGAGCGCGCTGCTGACTGGCTGTCAGCAGGGGCCCGAAGTTCGCACTGCTGGAGCGCGGCTAACTTTACTTAAAGCTAGCCTGTTCCTCTTCAAAGCCTTCTGCAGCTCTTAAAGCTGAACTGCCTCTGCACATAAAAAATTTTTAAATCCTTCAGCAGTAGGCAATTTGCAGCTCTTAAAGTTGAGCTACCTTCTGCACATAAAAAAAAGTAAAATATACTTCAGCACGAGGCAGTCTGCAGCTCTTCAGGCTGAGCTGCCTTCTGCACAAAAAAATGGTAAAAGTACTTCAGTAATAACACAAATGGCTCAACAGGCCAGGGAAAGGGCACCCAAAGTCTCGGATGCAACATACCAGATTTGTGCAGGGGGTCAAAACTGGAAGACCCACATGGGGGCCAGAAGGCCCTCCAGAAAGAACGATGTGGGATGAGATTGCCGAGGCCATCACTGCCAGCAGAGTTGCCCCCAGGACAGGCTGCAGTGCCCAAAGAAGTTTCATGACCTCAGACGAGTGTTCAAGGTTAGTGAATGCATCTTCAAAAGCCATCTCCTACCAACTGCACCACTAGCCTCACACTCTGCTCAATGCACACTGCATCCCCCATGACTCACCTACCAACAATCTCTACCAAACACGAGGCACACCTCACATTCCTAGCTTCACCTCACCTCCTTTGAGGAGACGGTGCTGGCCATTCTTGACAGGGGCATGGCTGAGCCCTTAGCCAGTGGCAGGGCTGAAAGAATACAAGATGCTGGTATCCTCATACGTTATCCTCCTTCTCACATCCTAGTTCCCCCTCATCCCACAATCTCTTTTGATTTACAAGCTGCACATGGTATAAGCATGCACCTCGTGCTTTACCCACTTCCCCTCACCACAACTCTACCCTTGTGCCTTCCTCATTTGAGACACCCAAGAAATCCAGCCTGCCCAGCCAGTGGTTGACCAAGAAGAGGGAGAGGAGAGTGAAGAAGAAGAAGAAGAAGCAACACCGTCACTCGATTTCACCCTCCCAGCCACCAGCTCCTCGAGGTCATCCTGCAAGGCCATCTGCAGTGTCCCCCACTAAAAGTCAGCAGCCATCCACCAGCCATGCTGCAACCACTGGGGTAGCACTGCGTAACATCACTAGGATAGGCAAAGGCAGACTAAGGGAATGCACAAGGTGATTAGTTGATTTTTTGAAGTAATATTGGATACATATATGGATAAAATTGGATTGGAAAGTTTGCTTTGTAGTGGCTTGTATTTCAGCATTGTGGCCAAGAGGACACTATGATGGTCAGTAACAGGAGGAAGGTAAGGTGTGGGACAAATGTTGAAAGGGGAATTGGGATTGTGTTCACTGGTACCGCAGGTGGATGATTCCATCCCGGATATCCCAGCCAGAAAGAGGCTGTCTGGATTGCCTCTTTCCTTCTGCTTTTTCCTCTTCTGCTTCATCCTCTTCGGCTTCCTCCTCCTTCTGCGAGCAGTTTGTCCCCTTTGCTGTCTCTGCTCCATCTCCATGTGATGCTGCAACCAAAGGGGGTCTGCAACTGTAGCCCCTAGGACTGGGAGCAAGTGATCTTCTCAGCCAAAGCCTTGCAAATGTACAGCAGCACTCCCTGCACTCCATGCACACTTTAACAACTTTTTAAATGTATTGCACCAAGCCACTACTCCAGTAAAATGTAAAAAAAGGTCCAAAAACATTTAGTTTAGTAAACATATTCATGTATGCACATTTTGAAGATATAAATATTAACTTTTGTTTTTAAGTAAATTTTGCTTTAAAGATCTAACATCAGTGGGTAGCAAAGAAGCAGCGCACTCGGAGTGCAAATGCATTGTATTGTGGAAACCTAGAATGTAGGATCACAGCCCACAGGGCAAGCTCCTGATCTCAGCCACACTACCATGGAGGTAGAAGCCAGGCATTTCTCCACAAGAAGAAAGGGAGGAAAATTTAGAGGCTAAGTTAATGTTTCGCGTGGAATGTTTAAGAGTATTATGAATGCATAAAAGCCACAAAAAAGAAAAATCCCAAATTCAAATAGCACCAGAATGTACAACTCTGAAGCAGAGGATGAATGGAAATGTAATCATATAATGACAGCGATAATTGAGTTTACAGGGTGTGAAAAGATCTGTCAGGTTGTTGAAAATGCATGGGAAAGCTTAATGCAAGTGACAGTAACTATATTCACCTTAAAATTCCTACGGGAATTTACACCGTTATGTGCTTTCTGCTACACAGGCTAATGTTTTTATGTACACATGTATCAAACTGTGGTATAGTAAAGGGAAAGAAAAAATAATTTGCATTTATGTAGCACCATATCACAGCCTCAGAATATATCAAATTCTGATTACCAATGATTTGCTTTTAGAAACATAGCAACATAGAAGATAGGAGCAGGAGTAGGCCATTCGGCCCCTCGAGCCTGCTCCGCCATTCGATGAGATCATGGCTGATCATCCAAATTCAGTACCCTGTCCCTGCCTTCTCCCCATATCCCTTGATACCTTTAGCCTTAAGAAATATATCTAACTCCTTCTTGAATATATTTAATGAATTGGCCTCAACTGCCTTCTGTGGTAGAGAATTCCACAGGTTCACCACTCTCTGGGTGAAGAAATTCCTCTTCATCTCTGTCCTAAATGGCTTACTCCTTATCTTTAGACTGTGACCTCTTGTTCTGGACTCCCCCGCCATCGGGAACATCCTTCCTGCATCCAGTCTGTCTAGCCCTGTTAGAATTTTATAAGTTTCAATGAGATCTCCTCTCATTCTTCTAAACTCCAGCAAGTATAAGCCCAATCGACCCAATCTCTCCTCGTACGGCATTCCTGCCATCCCAGGTATCAGTCTGGTGAATATTCGCTGCACACCCTCCATGGCAAGAACATCCTTCCTCAGATAAGGCGACCAAAACTGCACACAATACTCAAGGTGTGGTCTCACCAAGGCCCTGTACAGCTGCAGCAAGACATCCTTGCTCCTGTACTCGAATCCTCTCGCTATGAAGGCCAACATACCATTTGCCTTCTTAACCGCCTGCTGCACCTGCATGCTTACCTTCAGCGACTGGTGCACAAGGACTCCCAGATCTCGTTGCACTTCCCCTTTTCCCAATCTATTGCCATTCAGATAATAATCTGTCTTCCTGTTTTTGCCACCAAAGTGGATAACCTCGCATTTATCCACATTATACTGCATCTGCCATGCTTCTGCCCAATCACCCAACCTGTCCAAATCATACTGGAGTTTCTCTGCATCCTCCTCGCAGCACACACGCCCACCCAGCTTTGTGTCATCTGCAAACTTGGAGATATTACATCTCGTTCCCTCGTCTAGATCATTAATATATATAGTGAATAGCTGGGCTCCTGGGACCGATCCCTGCGGAACCCCACTAGTCACTGCCTGCCACTCGGAAAAAGACCCGTTTATTCCAACTCTTTGCTTCCTGTCTGCCAACCAGTTCTCTATCCAAGTCAGTACCTTGCCCCCAATCCCATGTGCCTTAACTTTACACGCTAATCTCTTATGCGGGTCCTTATCGAAAGCCTTCTGAAAGTCCAAATACACCACATCCACTGGTTCTCCCTTATCTATTCTATCAGTTACATCCTCAAAAAATTCCAGTAGATTAGTCAAGCACGATTTACCTTTTGTAAATCCTGTCACTGTTTCCAGGTGCTCTGCTATTACATCTTTTATAATGGACTCTAGCCTTTTCCCCACAACCGATGTCAGGCTTACTGGTCTATAATTCCCCGTTTTTTCTCTACCACCTTTTTTGAACAGTGGGGTAACATTAGCTACCCTCCAATCCATGGGAACTGTTCTAGAGTCTATTGAATTTTGGAAGATGACCAGCAATGCATCTACTATTTCTAGGGCCACTTCCTTAAGTACCCTAGGATGTAGATTATCAGGCCCTGGGGATTTATCGGCCTTTAATGCCGTCAATTTCCCTAATACCATTTCCCTACAAATTCTGATTTCATTCAGTTCCTCCCTCTCATTGGACTCTCATTTTGAAGTGCAGTCAATGTTGCTAATGTAAGTATCAAAATAATCTGTCAGATTTGTTCAATTTGCATTTAAAAATCTAATCATAAATCTATTTATATTAATAAAAATAAATATCATTTCAAGCACAAACTGTGGTTAGATTTTATTTAGAAAATTAGGAGAAATAATCCCTTCTGAAAACATGCTGCAATTTTAAAATGTGCCCAACTTTTGTTTTCTTTCCACTATGCAAGCCATAAGTTATAATGGCCCAGAAATTAGGCACCCTGGCTTCCCGCGGGTGCAAGGATCCTGCGCGCACCTACCTACCGCGCCTGCCGTTGACCTCTGGGCCCACGGGGACTTCAGCTCCTGGGCCTCCCCCAACTGCCGGCGCGCAGTGCTTGCGTGTCCCAGGGGCGTAGTTAGTGCGATGCGTCCCCTGGGATCACGTGGGCCATGGAGAGCCAATGGCAGCAGACCATCTTTCATTCATAGATTTGACAGGAAGACCTGTCAAATCTATGAATTGAAATCGGCCCCAAAACAACACCTAAACTTCAAATAAATTAAAAAAAAAAATCACATTTTTAAAATCACTATAAGTGAAATAAATTAACTACTTTAAACAAAAATTAAAATTTTTGAAAAAATTAGAATACTTTTTAACAGTGCTAAAAATAAACTTACCTTTCTTTAAAGTATCTAAAAAAGATAAACCTGTTGAAATTTTTTTTAAATTGTAATTAATTAACCACTTACCTTGTTGAAAACGGGTCTTGCGCCTCCTTTTTAAAAGCGCAGCTTCTTCAATACTTACCCTCCCGGAGAAACCTGAAAAAAAACCTAAGTTTGCTGCGTGCGCGCAGCCTCTCCCGCGCACGCGGTTCACCGCTGAACCCCTCCCTTCACGAGACCGGAAGTTCCGGTTTCCCGCGCATGCGCAGTGCATGCAGGAAACCGGCACTTCAGGAGGCCTTACGGGTGAGTACACAGCATGTACTCACCCGGCAAGTGCCGAATTTTTGGCCCATTACTATTATACAAAGGTTCTACATTTTTAAGCTTGTTTAATCCAAACTAGATCTATGTTATACTTAACATTAAAATATTATCTCAGAAAATATTTTTATACAGCATTGATACTAACATAGAGAATATTTTGGGAATGGAATATGAAATGAATATAGATTTGATGCATCAAATGGAAGAGGTTAAAGCCAAGCTAAAGAAGGAAATAAAATGATTAGGTTAGAAATTCCAGCCCCTCTAGAATGCCAACGCAGTTGTGGCAGCGGCTGGGGTCCCAATGTAGGGTATAAACCGAATCCACAAGTTTTCCCACCAAGCTGAAATTCCCAACCCTGAGTGGGTGGCGGGTGCTTCTGCCCACCCCTTTACGTCCTGGCAAGCAAGGGGATGCATTTGGGAGTGTAGTCTCTAGCTACCCTTGGAATTCTGCTGAGCTTACTGTTTGGCCCAGCAGTTCCCATGCCTGATCTCAGCAGGCATGGATTCTATTCTGGACCTCTTGAAGGCCGCAAATAAGTATAGAAGAAGAAGAGGAACTTGGATTTATACAGTGCCTTTCATGACCTCAGGATGTCCCAAAGTGCTTTATAGCCAATGAAGTACTTTTGAAGTGTAGTCACTGTTGTAATGTAGGAAACGCAGCAGCCAGTTTTGCGCACAGCAAAGTCCCACAAACAGAAATGTGATAATGACCAGATAATCTGTTTTAGTGATGAGGGATAAATATTGGCCAGGACATTGGGGAGAACACCCTGCTCTTCTTCGAATAGTGCCATGGGATCTTTTACAAAGTATTACTGAAAGAAGAGTTATGTATCATTTTCTTTTGGCTTCACACACAAGTGATGCAGTAATCTGTGTCCATATAATTTTGTATATTTGAAAATAAATGGAAAAAGGTTGTCAGTTACATTTCTAAGAAGACAGTGCCCCACTGTTATTACATAGTTGTCAGGAGTACTTTATATTGAAAGTATCCCTGTACTAGTCTGGTCCTTTAAGGAAATCATGTGCCTTTGAATGTCCAGCATGATGTACTAGATTTCTAACATATATCTGATGCTGTTATTTAAAGAAAGTATGTGCTGTATTACTTAACTAAACTGAATAATGAAAGTTCTCTAGAAGCCTAAAATTTTAATTGATGGTAACAATGAAGGTCCAGATCGTTGTGAAATGGCTCTGCAGTGTGCAAGGGTGGCGTTGCACAACTTGGGGGTGAAATTGGTCTTGGGCAATAGCGCAAAACAGGCTACAGCCAACCTTGCAGCCTGTTTTACATGCTGTCTGATTTTTTTTTCCACTGACTTCAATAAAAAAGAATGAAAAGCAAATCACTATCGCCCATTTTGCACTACCGTCCCAAGACCAATTTCACTCCCGTTGTGTCATGTAAACTATGTAAGCTACAAGTCCTCATGTCCTGAGGGAAACAGATAGATGCCTGAATTTTGCACCAGTTTCTTTAACAGATCTAGGGCAGACCAGGCCAGAAAATTGCTCTGAGATGTGCTTGGCAACATCCATACCTCCTACCCCGCCCCCCACTTTACAAATTGTAGACCCAGTGCACCCACCCTAATTGAACTCTGGATGTAGGGTCATCTGTTAGGCCCTGGTGTCTAGCGTTTTAAGATCACTTGAGGGGGCCACTGTGATTCATTGGAAGACCATCTGTGCCATACTTCCCAACCCACGAAACTTATAAAAATTGATAACTCAAAAAACAATGTACAACTGAAAAACAGCCATAAATAATGGCTTAAGACCAAGACCACTACTTGAGGGCATTTAAACAAGTTAAAATCCTCTTTACTGCATTGGATTTCTGTGAAAGCTGAAACCCAATAGCCTCATAAGTGAAAACCAAAATACTGCAGTTACTGGAAAACTGAAAAAAGCAGAAATATGCTGGAAACACACAAATACCAGTCAGCATCTGTGGAGATAATAGACAAGTTCATGTTTCAGATGTGGTCTCTTCTTCGCCCAATAGTCCATCAGTCACATTAAAGGGAAAGAAGAACTAAAGTACAAAAAAGTTCAATTTCATTCTTCCTTTTAGAATTTAGAAAATAAATCCAAATATTCTACAACAACTTACATTCATATAACAGGTTTAATGTAGAAAAATATTCCAAAATGCTTCACAGAGGCCTAATCAGATGATTAGGATGCTGAACAAAAGGAGGTGATATTAGTCTATGAGCTCCTCACATTTGTTGTTGCAGGTGAGGATGATAGGGGCAGAGGAGAGGGTGTTAAGGAGACAGTTGGCAGTCGAGAAAAGAAGCTGGGGGTTATCTTTGCTCTCCAGGATGATACTGGAGTAGTGAGTGGTTTTGGCAGAGGAAAGTGTGGCCCAATAGCGCTTGATGTGGTCCAGCTAGATCTGGCAATAGATTGCTAAAGCAGTTGTGCACCAGATATGTTACAGTCTGCGCCCCTTGGACTTCAGGGAGCGAAGATGGGGACCATACCAAGGGGAACGACCAGGATGGGCGAAAGTAAGGGAATTACTGGGGGCAAGGTCTTCAAAGGTGGAAATGAGGGAGTGGTTGAGTAGATCAATAGCTGCAGAAGTAACATAGCGAATGGAGGGCCAAAGGCATGCGCAGAAGAGATATTTTGTGCAAGGTCTTGTAGGTTGATTTGAAGTCCTATAGATCCTTGAGCATTTAGAGGGACCCAGGAGTCACCTGTACAGCCACTGAAAAAGCTGCCTGCTCATACAAAATGCATATGATTGGAACTTATGCTGCGCAGGTGCGCTCAGCGTGCGGCCGAGAAAAAAATCTGAACCAAAAAAAAAGAAATTTTCTGCAGGCAGCCTGACAAGTGCCTTCCCCTCCCGCTGCGGTGCAGGCCTGCTGGAGCAACCGTCCTGCACAGGTCAGGGAGTTCATCTACCACATGCAAATTCCTGGGGCTAGAAATATGGCTGGGGTGAGGGGCAATGTTCCTTCTTTTTTTTTCCCGGTGTGCGTGCACTTTAGCTGGCTGTGCGGCCCATTCAAGTTTTGCGCATGTGCGTTTTTTCTCATATAAAAGCCGGTGAGCGGCCTGCGCGGGACCTCCAGACTGCGGTACGACCGCGCGGCTTAATGGGAACGTTGGTGGGGGCATCTCCGTGATGGGCAAAACTCCCACCCTGACAGAGATGCACCTCAATCAGAAAATCCAGGCCAGAATGTTTGCATTCAAAGTAGACACCGCTGATTAATACTGTCATAAAGCTTGACGTCAACTCTAATATAATATTAGTGTTGATGTCAGTTTTATTACAGTTCCTACAGCAGTAACCTAATACTTTAAAGAGCTGCATGTATGTTTTCAGGCACCTATAATTCAGGCTCAAAAGATAGGATACAGTGCTTCTCAGTTTCCAAGGATAGTCATAGCTTTACTCCTAAGAATCAGCTTACATTTACAAAATATGTTTTTATGCTTATGGCATAACAAGTGTATTCTATCAAAACATTCCATTCTAGAAGTCCTCTTAAGTAATCAACATATTTCCAGAAAATTATTACTTAGTCAAAATTCTTTGTATTCATGTGTGAAATAATAATCTGATGTGCAAAAAGTACCGATCTCCAGGACATTATACTTAAGGAACCTTGCTGACAAGCGTTTAAAAAAAAAAGAAACAGTCTTGCGTACTCATTTTTTTAATAAAAACATTTTTAGTATCTTACAAATTTAGTTCCAAAAATATAAAGAAATAGTACAGTAATTAGTAATCCATGATTTACGCACACACTTTAAAACAAGGAATGCATTTTACTACCTCTCAAATACAGTTTTGGGATCAACTATGATGTCATATGCTGTGGCTATTCAATGCCATTTACAAATGGTTTAGAAACAGAAATAGCAGTCAAGTCATCAAAGGATTTTGAAACAACAACAGAAAATGCTGGAAACACTCAGCAGGTCAGGCAGCATCATGGAGAGAGAAACAGTTAACGTTTCAGGTCGCTGACCCTTTGTCAGAACTGGAAAAAGTTGGAGAAGTAACAGATTTTTAAGCAAGTGTAGAGCAGGGAAAGGGAGGAGTGGAGGAAAGAACAAAGGGAAGATCTGTGGTAAGGTGGAAGGCAGGAGAGATTAAAAGACAAAAGGGATGATGGTGCAAGGCAAAAGGAGATGGTAATGGGACAAGTTAAGAAACAAAAGATGACTCTACCTGGACCCCTCCCTCTAGCCTCTTACCCTCTCTAGATCTTTTCATTGCTAACTGCCGGCGTGACATCGGCCGTCTCAATTTCTCTGCTCCCCTCACTCACTCCATCCTACCTCTCTCTGAACTTGTAGCACTCCGTTCTCTCCGATCCAACACTAACATTGTCATTAAACCTGCTGACAAGGGTGGTGCTGTTGTTGTTTGGCGAACCGACCTCTACCGTGCGGAGGCTGAACGCCAACTTTCTGACACCTCCTCCTACCTCCCCCTGGACCATGACCCCACTACCAAATATCAAGCCATTGTTTCCAAGACTGGCACTGACCTCATCTCCTCTGGAGATCTTCCCTCCATGGCTGTCAACCTCATAGTCCCCCAACCCGGCATAGCCCGCTTCTACCTCTTTCCCAAGATCCACAAACAGGGCTGCCCTGGTAGACCCATCATTTCTTGTTCTTGCCCCATGGAACTGATTTCTTCCTATCTCGACTCTATTTTGTCTCCCTTTGTCCAGTCTCTTCCCACCTACATTCGTGACTCTTCCGACGCCCTCCGCCACTTTTAACAGTTTCCAGTTTCCTGGCCCCAATGTCTCCTTTTCACTATGGATGTCCAATCCCTCTACACCTCCATCCCCCACCAGGACGGCCTGAGAGCACTCCGCTTCTTCCTTGAACAGAGGCCCAACCAGTCCCCATCCACCACCACCCTCCTCCGCCTGGCTGAACTTGTTCTCACATTGAACAACTTCGCCTTTGACTCCACTCACTTCCTCCAAATTAAAGGTGTTGCTATGGGAACCTGCATGGGCCCTAGCTATGCCTGCCTTTTCGTGGGATATGTGGAACATTCTTTGTTCCAGACCTACTCAGGTCCCCTCCCTTACCTGTTTTTCCGGTACATTGATGACTGCATTGGTGCCATTTCCTGCTCTTGCCCTGAACTAGAAAATTTCATTCACTTTGCTTCCAATTTCTACCTTTCCCTCACCTTCACATCTCTGACTCTTCCCTTCCTTTCCTCGACTTCTCTGTCTCTATTTCTGGGGATAGGCTATCGACAAACATCCACTATAAGCCCACTGACTCCCACAGCTACCTAGGCTGCACTTCCTCCCACCCCGCTTCCTATAAGGACTCTATTCCATTCTCCCAGTTTCTCCATCTCCGCCACATCTGTTCTGACGATGCCACCTTCCATACTAGTGCTTCTGATATGTCTTCCTTTTTCCTCAACCGAGGATTTCCATCTACCGTGGTTGACATGGCCCTCGACCGTGTCCATTCCATTTCCCGCACTTCTGCTCTCACCCCTTCCCCTCCCTCCCACAACCACGATAGGGTTCCAATTGTCCTCAGCTTTCACCCCACCAGCCTCCACATTCAATGGATCATCCTCTGCCATTTCCGCTACCTCCAGCGTGATCCCACCACCAAACATATCTTCCCCTCGCCCCCCCCTTTCAGCATTCCGAAGGACTGCTCCCTCCGCGACACCGTGGTCCACTCCTCTATCACCCCCAGCACCCCTTCCCCTTTCCACGGCACCTTCCCATGCAAGCGCAGGAGATGCAACACCTGCCCTTTTTCCTCCTCCCTTCCCACTGTCCAGGGCCCCAAACACTCCTTTCAGATGAAAGAGTGATTTACTTGTACTTCTTGCAATTTAGTATACTGTATTCGCTGCTCACGATGCGGTCTCCTCTACATTGGGGAGACCAAGCTTAGATTGACCCCGAGCTTCTGGTCGCCTGTCACTTTAATTCTCCGCGCCACTCCCACTCTGATCTCTCCGTCCTTGGCCTCTTACACTCTTCCAATAAAGCTCAACGTAAACTTGAAGAACAGCACCTCATCTTTCGATTAGGCACTTTACAGCCTTCTGGACTCAACATTGAGTTCAGCAATTTCAGACTATAACCTCGGCCCCTATGTTTTCCTTTTTATCTCACATGGCAGCTGTTGATGATTCTGCCATTGCCATTTACACCTCATCTTGAGTCATCTTTTGTTTCTTAACTTGTCCCATTGCCATCTCCTTTTGCCTTGCACCATCATCCCTTTTGTCTTTTAATCTCTCCTGCCTTCCATCCTATCACAGATCTTCCCTTTGTTCTTTCCTCCACTCCTCCCTTTCCCTGCCCTACACTTGCTTAAAAATCTGTTACTTCTCCAACTTTTTACAGTTCTGACAAAGGGTCATCGACCTGAAACGTTA
Organism: Squalus acanthias; assembly: GCA_030390025.1. Classification (NCBI taxonomy): domain Eukaryota; kingdom Metazoa; phylum Chordata; class Chondrichthyes; order Squaliformes; family Squalidae; genus Squalus; species Squalus acanthias. The sequence continues at coordinate 85,311,203 of CM059432.1, forward strand.
ACTCTGTTTCTCTCTCCACAATGCTGCCTGACCTGCTGAGTGTTTCCAGCATTTTCTGTTGTTGTTTCAGATTTCCAGCATCCACAGTATTTTGCTATTGCATCAAAGGATTTTAGTGATTGTGTCATAATCAGACATGTCTCTGGTTCATCTTTTTGTCTCTGTGCATAAAGCCCGTTACTAAGTATATGTCTTGATGGAATTTCAGAATTTTAAGAGATTCTGGTACCAGGCTTGATTCCCCATTCAAGCACTCCCTACTCTCAGTCCCCTAGAATCCTTCCGTTTTAGCCCTTACTTAAACCAGAAAAACCTCCACCATTGTATCTAGAAGATTGTTGGTAGATGTTCCAGAGGATGTCAGAGGGACTGATAATAATACTGTTGATGCTGTAGACCTGGCCCATGAAGAACAGGAAGCAGATACAACGGCTGCGAAACAGACTCATACCGCACATCTTCCCAAATGAACAGGGCACTATTATTTGGAAATCTCAGCCCATCAAAACTCTGCCTCTTATCACCGTCTTCTCTGCTGTATCCTGATTTGCAGCCTCTGGGCGCAAAAAACAGCAGCGTTAACTTTTGTGTGCTTGAGTTGTACTGTTATCATAAATGGTACTTTGTAGATTTCTTATAAAGGAAATAGTAGCTGGTGAAGTGATTGTTACTTCCCAGTCGGGGAACACTTCAGCAGTCAAGGACATTCAGCCTCGGATCTGCGGGTAAGCGTTCTCCAAGGTGGCCTTAGAGACACACGACAACGCAAAATCATCGAGCAGAAACTGATAGCCAAGTTCCGCACTCATGAGGACGGCCTCAACCGGGATCTTGGTTTTATGTCACGATACATGACATAGAGTCATCCAGATTCGAGTCGTCGTTGGCTTGTTCACAGATGTGATTCCCAGTAAAAAAGTAAAAATTTTAAAGTTTATCGTTTTCCATACCGACTGCAGCTTTTGACACATTAGACCCCCTGTAACCCCACCTCATTGTCTCAGTTGTATCTTGCTATGTCTTTGATGTGGTGCCTTCCTGGCTGACCTGATTGTTTATCTGCCGAGGTGTGACAAAAGGCAGTCAGGAGGATTAAATGTAGTCGTCTGCCATTGTAAGTTACACATGCATTGTTCGCTATCTATATATGCTTTGTCGATTTTGTATTCCTTTACTTCACCTGACGAAGGAGCAGCCGCTCCGAAAGCTTGTGATTTCAAATAAAACTGTTGGACTATAACCTGGTGTTGTGCGACTTCTCACTTTTGTCCACCCCAGTCCAACACCGGCATCTCCGCATCATGAAGAATATATAGAAACATTAAAAAAACAAAAGGTATAGGCTGGTAAATTCGATAACGCAAGGAAACAGGCGTGGACACCGCGATGCAAGATATGCCCGCGCCCGTTCAAAAAGCGCAGTCAGTACGTCAATTTGGTGCTGCCTGCTAATGTAAATGAATGTAGCGCATAATCCAGTGACTATCGCGCTGCTGACAGGCTGTGCGCTCAGCAGGAGGCCCAAGTTAGCATTGCTGGAGCAAGGCTGCCTTTCCTTAAAGATAAGCTGTTCATTTTCAAGGCAGTCTCTAGCCTTTAAGCTGAACTGCGATCTGAAAAAAAAAATCATTCAAAACCAGACAGTCTGCAGCTCTCAAAGCTGAACTGCCTTCTGTACATAAAACATGGTAAAAATGCTCCAGCACAAGCACAAATGGCTCAACAGGACAGGGAAAGGGCACTCAGCGTATCAGACTCAGCACTTCAGATTTGTGCAGGGGGTCAGCACTGGAAGAGATGTCCTCTACCCACAGAGGGCCAGGAGGCCCTCCAGAAAGAAGGATGTGGGACCAGTTCATCAAGGCTATCACTGCCAGCAGTGTCGCCACCAGGACCTGGCTCCAGTGCTCAAAGAAGTTTCATGACCCCAGTCGAGTGTTCAAGGTCAGTGAATGCATCTTCAAAAGCCTTCTCCTAACAACTGCACCACTAGCCTCACACACTGCTCAATGCACGACTACCCCATTACTCACCTACCAACAATCTCTACCAAGCACGAGGCACACCTCATATTCCTAGCTTGACCTCATCCCCTTGGAGGAGACGGTGCTAGCCATTCTTGGCAGGGGTATGGCTGAGCCCTTGGCCAGTGGCAGGGCTGAAAGAATACAAGATGCCGGTATCCTCATACGTTATCCTCCTTTTCTCATCCCACTTCTCCCTCATCCCACAATCTCTTCTGATGTACAAGCTGCTCATGGTGTAAACATGCACCTCTTGCTTTCCCACCCTTCCCCTTACCACAACCCTACCCTTGTGCCTTCCTCATTTGAGACACCCAAGAGATCCAGCCTGTCCAGCCAATGGTTCACCAAGAAGAGGGAGAGGAGTGTGAAGAAGAAGAAGAAGAGATACCGTCACTTGATTTCACACTCTCAGCCACCAGCTCCTCGAGGTCATCCTGCAAGGCCATCTGCAGTTTCCCCCACTGGAAGTCAGCAGCCTTCCACCAGCCATGCTGCAATCATTAGGGTAGCACTGCGTAACATCACTAGGATAGGCAAAGGCACAAGCAAGACAGTCACTAAGGGAATGCACAAGGTTGATTAGTTGATTTTTGATGTAATATTGGATGCATATATGGATAAAGTTGGATTGGAAAGTTTGCTTAGTGGTGGCGTTTATTTCAGCATTGTGGCCAAGAGGACGCTGTGATGGTCAATAACAGAGGGAAGGTAAGGTGTGGGACAAATGTTGAAAGGGGAATTGGGGTTGCGTTCATTGGTACCGCAGGCAGATGATTAGATCCCGATATCCCGGCCAGAAAGAGGCTGTCTGGGTTGCCTCCTTCCTTTCGCTTCCTCCTCTTCTGCTTCTTCCTCTTCTGCGTCTTCCTTTTGTCTCTGCGAGCAGCTTGTCCCCTTTGCTACCTCTGCTTCATCTCCATGTGATGTTCCCAAGGGGAACTGCAACTAGAGCCCCCAGGACTGTGAGCAAGTGATATTCTCAGAGATCGTTCTTTAACACCAAACCCTTGCAAGCGTCCAGCAACACTCCCTGCACACTTTAACAACTTTTTAAATCTATTGCACCAAGCCACTACTCCAATAAAATGTTAAAAGAAGTCCAAAAGCTAAGATCTAAACTTATCTGAAAGTTGTGTCTGACCCTTTAAGAAGCGTTTGCAGCATCTCTGTAGTACTGCTGCACACATGTTCTTCCATGCGTGGTTTAGAGAGGGCAGTATCCAGAGCGCCGACGTCCAAAATTACAGTCATGTGACAATTCAGGCATTGCATCGGCAGCACTAACGACCTACCCAAAATGGCGGCCTCCATGTTCCGCGCCGGAAGCGGGCGGAAGTTAGGCGGCCCTCATTTTTTCATCAAAACCGGCCTTAACGGCCGGTGCTAGACCTCCGAATTTCACGGTCATTTATTCTTACATTCTCACAAACCCATTGAAGGCACTGACTGTCACATCTCCATCTAATTGCCAGGCCAGAGTGAAAGCCAATTATGGGCTTGACTTCTTTTTCTTGTATTGTTAAATACTGAATGTTGGCTCGTCCTCCTGCAGTAGCCTGGCATTCCCCGGCATTGTGTGTTGTCTTTTTCTGGAAGAGCAATGTTTAGTGTTAATTGGGTGCTGCAGTCTCCAGATTCTGCAATCAAAAGGGCCGCGATTTCCCCTACCTTGGCAGGTCCGTGGCGGGCGATGTCGGTGGCGGGTCCCGACTCCAATGCTGGCTCCATCCCGGCCTCTGAAATGAATTTCCGTTGATTGGGCTTGTTAAGCCCGCCCAGTGAGTTTCCCAGCCAAATGAAGGAAGCAGGTCTGATGATGTCATTTGATGACGCGTCATCAGCCGGTTTCCTTAAAGGGGCCATGCACAAATTTATTATGACATGTGTGCTGTCAGTGTTCTACAGCATTGAGGTGCTACAAACACTGACAAGCACTGCACAAAGGTGCATGGCTGCACCCAGGCTCTCCCATGACTATGGAGGGAGTCACAGCACGCAGGGAGGTTCTCTTCCCTTCCAATGGGTGGAAGAGACCTCCCCAAGAGACCAACGCAGCCTGGTTGCACATTGCACAGGAGGACACAAGCAGGGATGTCGTCAGGAGGACCAGGCTGCAGTGGCGCAAACTTTTCAATGATCTCAGTAGATCATGAAAGGTTAATGCAAAGCCACACTCAACCTCATCCTGCTGTGCCACTCATCACATCCCCATCACTCTGCCTTCCCTACCCTACTCCTGCACATCTTTACTCACACCAACGTACCTTGCACCTCCACCCATCCCTCTCTATCTACATTATCACTTCCCCATCTCACTAGCCACCTCTCACACTCACTCTCATCCTAGTGCAATCATACCAACTAACAAGACACAAGGGTATGCATTTGTGTGTTTTAGCCAATGTTCATGTGAAGTTTCTGTTAATGTGCTGTCAAACATTGAACTCTTTATTTTCAACGCTTTGCGTTCTTGGACAGATTGCTGTGCACCTTTGGAAGTGGTTTAGTGAGTTGCAGTGAATGGTGAGACATAACGGTACCCCCCACAATGGTGATGAGTTTAAAAGGAATAGCTTGGGCATTGTAGGGATGCTTTATGATGTTGGTGTGGGGTGGTGTCAACCTGGCACATCATGTGGCAGCCGGTGTGTACAGTGTCAAGTGAAGTAAATCTGGCCATGGTGAGGCCATCCCTGGTGTCCCGGGCAACAATGTGGTCGGGTGCTGATGCCCTGTGTCCTGTGCAGCATCAGTTGATTGCGAAGAAGGTTAGTGGTGTTGTTGGTGCTGCTGGTGTGCCTGGTGATGCTGGTGTTGGGGCTGATCGTGGTGGGATTCTGAGGACCAAGGTGAGAGAGTTTCAACGGCACCAATGCTGATGGAATAGATGGCAGGTGAACTAGAGATGACAGAAGCGATCTGTCAATAGTGGGAGAGGTAATGAGGTCAGACTGGATGGAGACTTGTGTAAAGATTTGCAGCATTCTGAATCTGTAGTAGAAGTGCAGTTTAGAGAAGCTAGTGGCTAAGGATAGTTATCTGAATCAGCTGGGAACTTTGATTTGACATTTGAAGCTGTCAACTCATCAGCTGAAACAATGGTAAGTGACCTCCCGCCTCAGCTTCACTGACGAGGTCTAGGCACAGCGGGAAAACAGTGGGCGACCTGTCAAAATCAAAAAGCTGGAAAAAAAGCATTGTTACGTGGCTGTAAACAAGCCACTAATGATTTCAATTACCTCCCCTACCACTGCATGTCGGGTCTGCTCAGCGCTGACAGACCCAACATTTGGTGGCGGCGGGTTGACAGCGGGGTCCCAACCCGCTGTCAAAAAAAAACATTTTCTCACCCGATCCGCCACCGCTCGTACCTGCTGACCCCCAAGCAGTCAGTATATAGGTGGAATGGATCGTAGTAAGGGTAGGTGTCAGGGCGCAAGGACCTAGGCTGTGAGACTTCAGTGTGCTAGCATGTATTGCAGGATGTGAAACACTGAACATGAGTGCTGTCAAGTGCCTTTGCTACAGGGACAAGATACATATGATACCCTAAAGGGCAATACTTGACACATGTGCTTTTGGCGTTGTGGCGGTCCCACTCACAACCACAGCCACCTGCTTAGATAAGGCCCTAGCTGCTGCAAGTAATGGCTTCTTTCCTGGTATTCCAACAATAGCATTCCTCTGTTTTCTAATTTATGGCAGCAGCAGTTCCACATCAGCCTCAGTAACTATTAGAACAATGTTAGATTTTTGCTTGACAATTTTAAGGACCAATATCAATTAAGAAATAATCCATGGTTATCCACATTCTCTAATTCTATTTTGCAACATTGAATATAAGAGCCTAGAACTTTGCTCCTTCTTGGCCGGAAGTCAGTAGTGCCGGCGTTGGGACTGCATGTTGGGGCAGAATCTTTCACTGCCAGATTTCCACCCCATGGAAGCAGCCACGGTAAATTCTGTTGTGGTGGACATGGGTGCTTCTTGCTTCCATGCCTTCCTGCCCTGACTTCAGTTTGGGGGCATATCTGGTGGCAATCTCAAACTCCCCTGAAAATACCGCTAAATATCCTGCCATAAGACCCAGTGGTACCTCCGGCTGCAGAAAGCAGGCATAGCTGAGCCAGATGTGTACCCACCAAGGGATCGACTGCTCTTCTGGATCTGCCAGTAAGGGATCAAATAAGAAAGTAATTTTCTACCTAAGAAACTTGGGCCGGCCTGTGTATCCCTCTGATGGCGTGGTACCATGTTGCTTTGACATTCGTTGGAGCGGTGTTCCTGTAGAGCTGCTACTTTTATGAGTCCCCCCCCCCACTCCCCCAATATGTTAACGACTCTGGTCCTGGGATTTGACAGAGCCAAGCCACAGGCAGAAGTTCTGCCTCGCCACACTTCTGGCAACACCATTGCACCACCAGAATTTATACCCTTAGAAAATTACAGAAAATAATTTGTGGTGGTGTTATATAGCAGAAAAGATGTGTTTTTTTAAAAGTTGCCCCAAATATATTTACATTGGCCCAGAAATTGATCTCGCTCTGTTCCCGCGGGGGTAAGGCTTCCCCGCGATCTCTCACTCCGCGTGTGCTTTTTCAGATCCAGCTCGCACGAACTTGATGTTCCAGACATCAGCTGGGCAGTGCTTGCGTATCCCAGCGGCGTAGTGAATTCGTGCGAGCTGTGGGATCACGTGACTCAGTTAGAGCCAATGGCAGCACACCATCTTCCATTCATAAGTTTTACATACGTGCTGTGAAATCTATGAATCTTACACCCCCCCAAAATAACAGCTAAACCTCAATTAATTTTTTTTTAAAAACCATCACATTAATAAAATAAGTATAGTTAAATAAATTAACCATTTTAAATAAAAAATTAAATTTTTGAAAAAATTTAAAATCTTTTAAAAAGTTATAAAAATAAACTTACCTGTCTTTAAAGTCTCTAAAAAAGATATACCTGTTAAAAAAAAATCAAAAAAATACTTAATTCACTACTTACCTTGTTAAAAGTGGGTCTTACTCCTCCTTTTTCCATTTCTAAAATCTTCCGTACTTACCTGCGCGTCCAAAGCACAAAGTGCACAGCGTGCGCGCAGCCTGTAGCGCGCACGCGATGCACCGAGGAACCGCCCCCTTTTCAAAAGACCAAGTGCCGGTTTTCAGCGCATGCGCAGGGCATGCAGAAAACCGGCAATTGGAGAGAGAATACGCGAGAGTACGCAGTGCGTACTCTCGCGTCGCGGGATGAATTTTTGGCCCATTATTTCACTAATGGTAGGTGATAAAGATTAGGCCATAACTCTAACTGAAGTATGTTTTAATAATATTTGGAGTACTCTTACCTCAAATTAATATCTTTTCAAACTATAATATGTTTTCTCTATCTGCTCTATGTCATGATCCTCTTAACAATATATGCCAATCTAAAATCATAAGGTTTCCCCACCCGAGAATGCACTCCTCCTTCATCCTGGGTGGGCCCGCTAGTTAAAATCTACACTATTTTGTAAATTTCAATTGGTTTCTGTCATTTTGGCTTTTTATTGCTCAACTGCCAGTCTGTGTAATTAAATGTTTCAAATCATTGAAACAAAATGCGATGCTGGCAGTATGTCAAAAATTAAGGGCCTTTGTCTGTCAAACTCACAGCAAAGATTCCTATTCAAATAGTTGCAGGACCTTATAAAATTCTTTCAGGTTTTTGGATTGCTAATGTGATGTCTTGTTGCTGTGTACTCTTTAGGGTCTATTTTATTGAAGAAAACAATGGGGCAGAAATTGCTGGGATTATAATGACACATTACCAGCGCTCATTAATTTGTAAAAAATCCAACAATTTGCGGCGTAAAAGAGATGCGCCATGTGTTCCGATTTGCCGCAAATTCCTGGACGATTTGTGCCGTTATGCCGTTAGCTTCGCCAAAGCAGATAAAACCTTCTCGCCGTGCGGCTGCCCATTGAAATTAATAGCAATCATGAAATTGCTGGATTTACGACGTTAGTACGAATTATTCCCACCACAGCCATTTAGGGCTCATAATTAATATCACAGAGGACTCCCCTGTTAATGATGTGATTTATGGTCCTGACATTACAATCAACCTTGGAGGCCCAGAAAGGGAACAATGAAGCTGAGTCTCACTCCAGCAGGTAGTGAATTGCTCCGAGAGGTTTTTTAAACTTTTTATCTGTCTTGGCAGTATTTTTGTACCAGGCTTGCCATCCACACTCCTGTTAGTGTCAGAAGGCAATAATTTTCAAGATGCAAAGCTGTTATGACACCCAGAAATGCAATTTAGATAGATTTCTTACAGAAAATAATATTTTGAGATGCAGTATAAGAGTAATTTGATACATGACGTGGCAAGTACAGCATGCTTGGGAGGAAAAAGGTGATTTTGGACTTATGGTTCCCAAAGCACTCCACCACTGGGGTTTTCCTCATGTCATTTGTAGACTAATTGATAGAGACTGATTGCTATGATTAGTCAACAACTCTATTATAATATCATGTGACTTTCAGGATGGTAGAAGGCGAACTAGATGGATCTTGGTCTTTTTTCATCTAGCAATTCCTATATTCCTATGAAAGCAGTGCAATGATGTACCAACTGGGTGTTCCACTGTTTCTGATCATGATGGACAGGTCGCTGGTTCTATACTTCATAGGTCAAGAATGTTTGTACACTTCATACACCTACTTTGCCATTCACTCAACTTCTCAAGACCCAATACAATTCCCAAACACAACCGGGTTACAATATCCTCTTCTGCTGATTTAAAAAAAAATCTTACTTTTCCTTTCTGTCTCTTTTTTCTCTCTCTCTTAATCCACTCTCTTTCTCTCTTTATTTTTCTTTCTGTCTCTAATTTGACTCTATTTCTTTCTCTGTCTTTCACTCTGTGCCTTTCTCTATTCTTATCTTTAATGATTCTATGATTGGTTAAGGAGATAAGTCATTGGGTATGATATTCATGAGATCCCAGATGCAACATTGACATCACTGCGCCATTAACCTATCGACGTTCCAGCAGCTTGCAGCGCAAATATAGTATGATATGAACGGTGAGGTAAAAAGTCCAATTAACATCGTTTGCCATGAGATCCGCCATTACGTCTATATCTGGCTCATTGTCTTTGACCCTGAGGAAGCTTTAATTATGCAATGCATGATCCGAGTCACCTGAAAGTCAAATGTTGTGAATCTATGCTAGACTGGCTTATCGCCCAAAGGCAGTTCTGTATATGAGAGTTAGAAGATCAATTTTAAATTGCTTTATTAAAGTACATTTTGGCTGTGCGATACCATTCATTATTATCTGGTTCCCCTAAGGGTCTGTTTACTAGAATTATCTATAAAAATTTCAATTTACTGGTTGCTTTAAACATCCAAACCATTACAATTTAGTTTCATTACTGCTAATGATGGCATTTCTCTGCAGTGATGGAAAATATGACAATGGATGTCATGTCAATGGATCTGTATTTTATGTGAGTGATAATATGTTGCAGCAGAAACAATTGTTCAATTTTTAAATTGAATTTTTTGGGTGCACAAAACTAAATCACATTCAGCTCCTATCCCCAAAGTAGACTAGAATAATATTATTGTGCTATAATACACTATTAGTATGCAAACGTTCTTTTTTTAGATTATATCCATATATTACTGTTAATCGGTGAGTAACATAGAAGACAAAATCATTCAGCTCATTACATTATCCAACTCCTGTTTCAAGACCCGATCTGACAGTTTTTCTTTCTGACCAGATCTGGCTTTCTGATACTAAACCCATATTCCTCTGCTCTTTGCTGATTCTGGAATTGATACAATTCTATTTTGATTGCTTTAACTGAACTTGCATCCACTGTACTAAGTAACAGCCTATTCCACAAATAAAAATGCTAAACATGAAGAAGTTGGGGAGATTTTTCATACCATTAATGGTCCATGTGTACCAGTTCACAGGGTACAACGGTATGGAAAAAGAGGCAGAGATCTGTATTGTTGGGTCTCTTCCCCTTTTGTGCCTGACAGACATTTCTGGAGGGCAATTGCAGGAAGCTCCTTCCTGAAACAGGTGGGACCATCATTAAGATATTGGGGTAGTGTTTCAGCTTTGGGCGCAATTTGTGCCAGAATCGCCGAGTTGAAAAGTGTTCTTTTTCCCCCGAGTTTCCGCTCAAACTCATTTGCATATCGGCGAACGCAAAATCTGCTATGAACCAGTACAATCAGGCATCATTTTAAAATGTAATTTTAAAAAATTTGCTTGAAAAAATATTCCTTGATATATTTAAGAGTGGTAACTTGGTAAAGTTTGATTAATACAACTGAAAATGTGTTTATCACAAAAAATAAGCATATTTAATCACAGTGTCAATTCACCACCTGTGAGTAAACCCCATTTTAAATTACTGAAAATGAATTTTAAAAAATGTACAAAAATATTTTCTAGTTAGTTTGGGTTCAGTACTCAGTTCCTTAGTAAATTAAAAAAAAATTACTTTCAAAACCTTTCAAAATGTACCTATTAGCGCCCAAAAGATCCAGCTTAATTTTTAGAGCCTTTTCGAACGCCTGCAAATGAGCGCAATTAGCGCAAACTCCCAATGATGATGAATTCACCCTGGAGGCCGTGGCCAGTTTTGTGGGTGGGCCTGCTTCTAGCGCAATGTTTTTAAAACTAGCACTAAAGATTGCGGAAACGCTAGTTGCGCTTAAAATTCCGCAATCTTTTACGCCGATTTCGGGCAAATTGCGACAGAAAAAACAGTGCAATCGAGCAGAAACTCCAGGCCTCTAGAATAAAATCAGAGTTCTTTGACCATCATAACGAGTCAGCGACAGGTGCAAATTGCACCTATGTATAATGGTATTCAGGGTTTATAGGTGCTGAGCTCGATACGGCAGTACGTTTACAAGGCTCTTAAGAAGACTCATCCAACAGATTTTTGGCCATTTCTGCACTATTTCTCTTCACTTTTCTTCTGCTGGCACTTAGATTCTCACAATTGTACCAATTGGCACTTTTTTTCCCCTTCAGCACCATTAGGAACAGAGGAATGTACAGGACTGGAAAAGTCCATTGACATTCATCCAGTCCACCCCAACGTCTGGAAAATTTATCCCACGATACCTGTCATAACCTCTGTCCATTATTTCTCTAGGTAGTTATCCAACTCTTTTGAATTGGGTGATACAATCAGCTGCCACTGTTTCTACTAAGCAGTCCATGCCATATATTCACCACCCGCTATGTAAAGTAGTTAAATTTAAACTGGCTTTTCACCCTCCTGCTTCTACGTTTAAGGCTATGCTTTTTTGGTGTAGAATCTGTGACCATGTTAAACATATTGGGCTGGATTTTGTGGTAAAAATAATGGTGAGGCTAACAGTGCTCACCTCTGTTGACATGTAAATCGGACAGCAACTTCCGCCGACCGCACATGCATAGTTAAACACGGAAATCAGGAAGTTGCTATCCGAGATGCCCTTCTCCGCCAGAAGCTGCACAATACCGAAAGACTCACCATTCAAATACATTGAATGGCGTGAAGTTCCAGTGCAAAAGCGCATGAAAAGTCTAGGGGCAAGTGCAAGTGTAACGAATGGCTGGTGCAAAATCCAGCCCCATTGACGTTCATCTTGTCAGTACCCTTTAGGTTTTTAAGTACTTCTTTAATGTCCAACTGAACCTTCTCTTCTCATTCCCCAAAACTGAAGAAAAACAGCTGGCCTGTACCTGTCGCAACACCATTAGTGCTGTAGACTTGCTCAACTTCTCCATCACCTCCTCTTTGTTCCCACCAAATGATTCATCATTCCCCGCCCCTGCTATTTTCCCTTATTAAGTCCCCATTTTCATGGCCTTAAGTCTGAGGCACCAAACTTAAATGCTCCTGGCACATGACTGTTCTTGTCATTTATCGTCAGATCTGAAGCACTGTCATGCCCACTTCTCCTCAGGCAAGGTTTCCGACCACTCCAGATTATCATGAAGGGCAATGATAATGATGAATATCTGATCAAACCTCTTGCCCCTGCCCCCTCCATCCTCACCTCCAATAACAAGTGTGAAGTGGTTATGTATTTCTTTGTTGCTAACATTTAGATTATTTGTACAGCTATCTCTGTAGCCATTTTAACCTCCATTTCTCCCCTTGCTCCAACCATCCTCAGCTCTGATCCACCCTACCTCTGATGACCCATCACGCCACAGTTTCTCCCTCATCTGCCTCCTTGCCCTCTCCAAACTCACCTGTCCCATGAGACTTACTTCCTTCTCCATCAATCCCCTCACCACTCAACCTTCCCTCCTGCTGCCCATGCTTGCTGATATTGTTAATGGTTCCCTTTCCTTTGTTACAGTCCCTCTTGCTTTCAAAAGGAAATTAACCTCTCCATGACATTTAATACTGTTGACAATGCCATCCTCTGCAACTGCCTCTCCGCTGTTGCCCAGCTCCGTGGGACTGCCCTTATAAGGTTCCATTTCTGCCTGTTTCAATGCAGCCAGTGATTCACCAGCAATATCTTCTTTCCCACCCCACATAATCCATGTTTCCCTCCTCTTCCTCATCATATGTTACTCTTCAGTAACATTTTTTGCAGGCTTGAAGACAATCTCCAGTGTATGCTGATGATCCCCAAATTTACCATTCCACCATTTCCCTCAACCCCACGATTCGAACACCTCCATGCTGGAAGACTGTCTGTTTTACATTGAGTTCTGGATGGGTAAAAATTCCTCCAACTGAATACAGGAAAGACCCAGCGTTTTTAGCTGCTGCCATAAATTCTGTTCGCTTGCCATTGAATCCATTCCTCTCTCTGGCCACTCGCTCAGGCTATATCAGGCCATGCTAAAATGGATGTCCTGTTTGCCTAAGAGTTAAGTTTTATACCTTATATTCTATTCATCACCAAGACTCCTTACTTCTAACTCTCCTACTTCACCCCCACTGTTGCTAAAGTCCTTATTCATGCTTTTGTCACCTCTAAATTTCTCAAATACCCTGTTTTGCGGCCTATCATCCTTTAACTTGTCCAAAACTCAATCTCCTGTACCACACTAAGTTCCATCACACCTCACCCTTGCTGACTTATATTGGTTTCCTGTCCCGCAGTGCATTGAACTTAAAAATCTTTGTCCTCATTTTCTGATCTCTCAGTGGCTTTATCCCACCCTACAACCTCCTCCCACTTGAATCAGTTCTCCAACTTTTGTGCATTCCCACCCCACCCCACCCCCCAGTCGCAAACATCAGTGGCAAAGCCTTCAGCCGCTTCAGTCCTACTCTCCAGAACTTTCTCCCTAAACTCCTCCACAGGCTACTTCTCTCTGCATCTTTAAAAACCTTCTTAAAACCCATCTGTTTGGCCAGTCTTTCCGTCATTTCTTCTAACCCTCACACGGGGAAATTTTAACCTAAAAAAACGGGTAGGGGTAGTTAAAGTGTTAAAAATTGGTATCCTGATCTGAATCCGCCTCCAATGTGCCCACTTCCAACGGAGATGGGACGGTGGGGGGGGGGCGGAGGGGGTGGGGTGGGCAGCCAATCTGCTGCCAGGAGGTGGGTCATCTATTTAAATATTATAATGAGGCTAGAAGCCTCTGCTTTAACCTCCATTTTGAATATTTACTTTAGCTGGTCGGGTTTTGCACGCCTTGTGAAACCCGCCAGCTAATGCAAGGCGAAGACTGCTGGATCCTGGAGGTAAGTGCCTTTACACTTAGCTCCTGAATCCAGGGTCCCTGCTTAACCCACCCCCTGCAATCGGAGACCCCCCACGAGGCCTCTGATCACCCCCCCCAGGCCTCCCCCCCACCGCTCCTCCGGCCACCCCGTGCTGCTCCTCCAGCCCCCGAACCCTTCAGACCTCCTCTCCCGTGCTGCTCCTCCAGCCCCCGATCCCTTCTGCATACCCCCACCCACCATGCTGCTCATCCGGCCCCTGATCCTCTTCGGACCCCCATCCGGCCGCTCCCCAACCCCCAATCTTCTTCTTGGCCTCCCCAATCTTCTACCCAGCCCCCGATCTTCTTGCCAGCCTTCCCCCCCCCCCCCCCAATCTTCTACCCGGCACCCCCTCCGATCTTCTTCCAGGCCCCCCCTCCTCCCGATCTTCCCAGCCTCCCCGATCTTCTACCCGGCCCCCCGAACTTCTTCACCCCCCCCCCGATCTTCTTGCCGCCCCCGGCCCCCACCCAATCCCTCCCTCTCTCCTCTGTGCGGCCTTGTGCCGCAGGACTACCCATCCGGAGCCAGCCAGCCTCTCAACCGTCCCCAACCCGCCTTCCCCATTAAAATTCAGCCCACAGTGTTATCATTCCCTTGATTTTACTTTTCCCCCTTTGTAAAGCAATTTAGCACATTTTCTATGGTAACAGCGCTATGTAAGTGCAGGTTGTTGTTGTACTATCTAATTACATAATCTAAACTATTCTGAATTTTTTTTAAGTACTGGATGAAAGTTTAAATGTAATTTTTGTGTTAATTTGCACTGCATCTTTAATTTAATTAGCAGTGAGTTTATGATCTCCCTTTAGAACTTTGACATAGCTAAAACGTGTGAGGATTTACATTTTTGATTGACACTCAAATGCTGTTCTGGAAGTAGAGCTAATCTTGTACAAACAGTATTGAAGTAAATCCTGGGATTTCAAGTGTTATAATTCAATTGTGTTTCTTTTTTTGCTTTTGCGTTGCTTTTATCATTAAACTTTACTACAGTGTGTCAAACAACTTATTTCTTTGTATTACTGACAATTCATTTACCTTTTTTAATCTGTTCATGCATCATCCAGCAACTGGGAAAGCAGAAAAAGGGGTTATGAACTTCCCTGAGACTTTTGACAGCTGTGCAACCCCGTGACTTGGCAGCAAATCAGAGTTAGAAGTTTCACATTCTGTCATATGTAGAGTTGAGGATAACCATATCAGAATAGCGTGGATATAAACACAAATGTGTGGCATATAAAATCCAGAGGGAATGTGTGTAATTTATTTGTGTTTGTGTATGTGCTTAAGATTAGCTGTTGTCTATGTGAGCTGTGTCAGTTCTCAACATATAACCTATTCATCTGTCTGGTATGTTAAGCCCTATATGTGTTATACCCCCAACAACACTAAGTCAGCAATGAGCGCCTGTTCTTCACTTTTCTGTGATCTGATCATACTTCAGTGACACAATCTAATGGAATTGATCAACCCCACGGGTTAAAAATGAATAAAATTGATGAAAAGGATCAGTGCAAAATTTAAATTAAAACATATACCACAACATAGAGATATAAGAGGCAATTTTACAAAATGTTAATGGATTGAAAAAGATGAGGAACATACCTGAGATTTTCCAAACAGTAGTCCCAGGAGGTGAGGCTCCATATCAGGAGCTTACATTCATAAAATTATCCCAATAAAGTAAACTACAAATGCTGGAAATCTAAAATAAAATGGAAAATACCAGAAATGCACAGCAGACCAGTCAGCATTTGAAGGAATAAGATAGGTTAAACTTTTAGGTGGGGCCCTTTTGAATTGCAATATATAGTGTCTTCAATGAACCCTCTGATATCGATAATCCTCTCTCTGATTACAACTACAATTTTACTGAAATATTTTCTTCAGCCATGTTAAAAGTGATCCACTTGGCAACCTAATGAAGGTTGTAGAGGAAGTCATTATCCTACTGTATTCTGTGTCCACAAGAGACAGCAACAATGATGATTCGTTACTCTAAATGGGGAGTTTCTCAACAACCCCTGAAAACCCTATCTTAGGAGATATCGCAAGCTTCCGTTTTACAAGAACGCAGATTTCAGGATACTGCAGGGCACTCTGCAACTCTAGCACACTCTGCCATTGAGTAGTAGAAAATTGAGAGGTCGCACAACACCAGGTTATAGTCCAACAGTTTTATTTGAAATCACAAGCTTTCGGAGCTATCGATCGCCCCTTCCTCAGGTGAAGTAGTAAAGAAATACAGACTCGACAAAGCATATATAGATAGAGAACAATGCATGTGTACCTTACAATTTTGTCCACCCCAGTCCAACACCGGCATCTCCGCATCATTGAGTAGTAGTGCAGGGATTTCCTGATCTTACATGCATCATCATGGGGAGGTACCATACAGAGGCCAGACAAATTTCCCCACAGTGAGGCAGGGAAAAATCAGAGGGAGAATCATTAAGAACTGCACTCACATATCTCCATCCATCGAGTAACATTGACAGAGGCCTGGGCGTGGGTTGCTTACCTGATCTCAGATTCAGTATGGCGCATGACTGGGAAGAGAGGGAACAAATAATGAAAAATATTGCTGAAATCGGTTTGCTTTATCAAAATATCACTATCACGACATATATTGGGGGAAAATTGGGTCGCGCCCCCTTTGGGACTTTTAGCGCCTTGAAAAAGTTAGCGACCCGCGCCCGAAATTCACTGGTAGCGCCCCAAGAGGGAGGCGGGGACGCTACTAGAAGCGCCCCGCCTCCCTCTTGGAGCGCTGCGAGTGAATATCGCGGCGCTACGTGCCGCAGCGTTGCGGTACTGCAGGCCTTACTCCCCTTATTAAAGGGGAGGGGCCTAGCGCAGCGTGACCCGGGGCCCAGCTGGGCCACCGCGGATCGGAGTGCCGGCAAAAGAGCCCGGCACTCAAAAGTGCCGGACTCACAGAGTGCAGCCGGCATTCCGCGAGGGGGGCTTCACAGAAGGCCGGGGACGGCAAAGCGGGCAGGTGCTGGCAGGCGGCCAGCAACAAAAATGGCCGCCCGGCACCTTCCCTTTAATTTGCGCTGCCCCGGCCTCAGGTAGGCTTCCCCTGACCCGGTCGGACATAACATCCAACGGTAAGTCAGGGAGCGCTACCGCCGGCGGCGCAGCGCCGCAGGGCGCTAACGGTTACCGTCGCCGCTAACCTCCCGCTGAATTTTGCGGGAGGCGTTAGCGGCGCCATGCCCAGGCGGGAGGCGCAAATCAACCAAATTTTTACCCCATTATCTTTATAGGAGGCTGTTATCAGGATATCCACTTACACTTGAATAATTCCACAGCTTAAATAACTGGCTTACATGAATGCTTTCCGTGTGTATTTACTATAATTACTAATTGTCTACCTTTTGTGTGAGCAGCCAGTGGTTTCAGTGGTTTCAGCTCCTCCTTGAACTGTTTGCGACTGGCTCAGAAGTCCAATCAATCTTTCTAACTCTAAGATCCAGCTTGAATCCTGTTTTCTGAGGAAATATGACTGAGTATATCTGGCCTTGTGTGAGGGGTTTGCACAGATCTGAATTCTCATCCCAGAGCCCCTCCTAGGTTGGGTTTAAGGCAAAATAAAGTGGATTTGAGTAAAGTGAATAAAGTAGATATCCTACATTACAACAGTGACTACATTCAACAGTAATTCATTGGCTGTAAAGCACTTTGGGACGTCCTGAGGTCGTGAAAGGTGCTATATAACTGCAAGTTCTTTCTTTACTATTGCACTTGATTGCAAAGATCCTTTTTGGAGCTCATTCGAATGACTGGGCCATCTTTATGCTTCAGTGGACATTCATTCTTATCGCAATGACTAGTGAATAAGATAATTTAGGGGACAAAAGTACTGAGCTCAATTCTCTGCAAATAATAGTAACAATCTCAGCTGTTATTTTTTAAAAGCAAATGCCAAATGTCAAGGAAAAACAGGAACATGACTGGATCTCTTTTATTTTGAATAGTGAAAGTGGATGAAATCTTCTCCCACACTTTTGTGTACAGAATATAGCAGCCCACAGCTGGTAGAGCAAGTCTACCTAAGCTACATGCCAGCAATAGCCATTACATTCACCATTATCAGATCAACACAATACAATTCTCTATAACTAATCAAACATTTGGTGAACAGCAAAAATGTTTAGTATGAGATGCTGACTTTCCTCTGTGTAAATGTTTCATTCATAATTGACCGAAACAATAGTAATTAATAAGCAAACTAGAGTTATTAGAAAATTGATGTGTGTTGTGTTAATAGCTTTAGTGAGTTTGAATGCCACACCAGCTAGAGAGTTGTTCAAACCAGGCAGTTCAGGTCAGATCAATGAGATTAAAGGCCTGGCCAACCCAACCAGATGATCCCGTTTATTGTTCTCAGTGATGACAACCACCTAATGCTCAAA
The DNA here is from genome assembly GCA_030390025.1 of Squalus acanthias. Classification (NCBI taxonomy): domain Eukaryota; kingdom Metazoa; phylum Chordata; class Chondrichthyes; order Squaliformes; family Squalidae; genus Squalus; species Squalus acanthias. The sequence goes on from CM059432.1 coordinate 85,329,405, forward strand.
AGACAAGAAAAAAAGAGGGAACAGGACAATGAATAGAAGAGAAAAAACAATGGCCCAAAAATTAGTCTTGCTACGCGAGAGTATGCACTGTGTACTCTCGCGTATTCTGTCTCCAATTGCCGGTTTTCTGCATGCACTGCGCATGCGCTGAAAACCGGCACTTGGTGATTTCAAAAGGGGGCGGTTCCTAGGTGAACCGCGTGCGCGCTACAGGCTGCGCGCACGCAGTACACTTAGTGCTTTGAACGCGCAGGTAAGCATGGAAGATTTTGCACATAAAGAAAGGAGGCGTAAGACCCTCTTTTAACAAGGTAAGTAGTTAATTACGTATTATTTTGAATTTTTTTCAACAGGTATATCTTTTTTAGAGACTTTAAAGAAAGGTGTGGTAACACAATACAGCTTCCTGTGACTCGAACTTTATTACATCACTTCCTGTGATTAGTCCAGGATAAATACTGGGCTGATCAGTTGGATCCTGGAGAGGCATAGAGTAAGACCTCTTTTGTATGTAGCACCTTTTTAGTTGATTAAAGCTTACTTTAAGTTCACCACGCGTAAGGCTCATTCTTACGACAATTTAATCAACTTTGAAAAACTTCGCACTCAAACTTTTTGGACGAACTCGGAACTAAGGATCCAAGGAATCACCCATCATGGAAAACATCCTTAAACCATCGCGTCTTGACTTGGACCCAAACACCCCAGCAGCCGGTAAGGTGTGGAAACACTGGTATCGCACGTTTGACAATTTTCTCGAATATTGCAAGGCTGATGATGACTCAAAATTGCGGATACTCATCAACTGTGTCACCCCGAATGTATTTCAGTATGTCGAGGAATGGGGCAGTTACGAGGAGGCAATTCGGACGCTTAAAAGACTATATACTAAGACACCGAATGAGGTCTATGCCAGACATCTACTAGCTACAGCCCAACAAGGGCCGGAGGAATCCATTGATAAATTCCTCCAAGAGCTTCGCAGACTTAGTATGGACTGTAACTTTCAGGCGGCCTCAGCTGAGCTGTACCGTGAAGAAATGATCCGTGATGCTTTCATCTGCGGGCTTGCCTCCCCATTTATACGCCAGCGTCTACTGGAAAGTAAGACACTTGAGCTTCAGAGAGCTTATGACATGGCTTGCTCTCTAGATCTGGCAAAAAGAAATGCAGACCTTTATACAGTGCCCAGACCTCGGTCTGCTGCCTTAACTACAGTCAGGCAATTTAAGAGGCCACAGGTGAACTCTATTAGGGAGGACTTTATCCCTGACGATCAATCTGATGACTTCACTGATGAAGAGGATGATGACCCCACTGTGGCAGCCTCTTGGCAATCTAAGAAATGCTTCTTTTGTGGTGATGAGTTTCACCCTCGGAAATTCTGCCCTGCTCGCAATGCGTTTTGCAGTCATTGCAACAAAAAGGGTCATTTTGCAAAGGTTTGCCTATCAAGAGCCTCTACGAGGGCTTATCAAGCTAAGTCCTACCGAACTGCCCCGGTAAGGGCCTATCAAGATGTTCCGGCTAAAATCTATCGTGCTTCCTCTCGGGTTTTCTCTCGAAGAAACACACCTAGAGTTTCAGCCACTCTTTGTGCAACGACACCAATTACAGCTGCTTGTCCTCAGAACCTATTCCATGCAGCTACAAAAGCATCAATTAATGGACATACTTTAGATGCCTTAATTGACTCAGGTAGCACTGATAGTTTCATTAGGGAACAGATTGTTGCAGAGTTAAAGCTACATGTTTTCCCATCGGACCAGGCAATTGCGATGGCTCAGTCATCACTTAATACCAGAATTTCTGGCTTTTGTATGGTTGAAATAACACTTAATGGTCACAGGTATCCCTCCACCCGGCTTTCGGTGCTGAAGGACTTATGTAGTGATCTTATCTTAGGGCTGGATTTTCAAAAGCAGCATAAGAAGCTCACCATTGAGTTCGGCGGATCCAAACCTGAACTCACTATTTCTAATATACGACCTCGATTACCGTTCTGTGCATTGTTAGCAGCTTCACTGGATGAACCCTCACTGTTTACCAGTATCCCTCCTCGATGCAAACCGATTATAACAAAGTCACGACGTTTCAGTCAGGAAGACCAGTCTTTTATTGCGGCTGAGATTTCTCGGCTTTTAGCAGAGGATATCATCGAGCCTTGTTCGTCGCCATGGCGCGCCCAGGTCGTTATTGTTAAGAACCCTCTACAACCTCACAAGAAATGGCTGTGCATTGACTATTCACAGACCATCAATCAATATACGGACTTGGACGCATACCCATTGCCGCGCATCGATGATATGGTTAATAAACTGGCTGAGTACACGGTGTTCTCAACATATGATCTGAAAAGTGCCTATCATCAGGTACCCTTGAAGGTCTCAGACAAGCAGTATACGGCCTTTGAAGCCAATGGACGGCTGTATCAATTTCGTCGCCTCCCCTTTGGGGTCACTAATGGAGTGGCTGTCTTCCAGCGAGCAATGGATGACCTGGTCAAACAGGAAGACTTAAAGGATACGTTTCCTTATCTGGACAATATTACTGTCGCAGGTCGCAATCAGCGGGAACATGACGCCAATCTCCAACGATTTTGGGATGCACTCCAGCACCGTAATTTGACATTAAATGCGGCTAAATCCATTGAGTCACAACCAACCATCAACATCCTTGGCTATTGTGTGGGCAATGGCATCATTAAACCTGACCCTGAAAGGCTTCGCCCACTCCAAGAACTCCCGCCACCTAAGAATCCGGCCTCCTTGCGCCGGGCCCTCGGCCTGTTTGCATACTATGCTAAATGGATTCCTAACTTCTCGGACCGAATCCAACCTCTACTGAAGGCCAGCACATTCCCACTCGACACAGCGGCTGTTGCAGCCTTTAACCTCCTGAAAAAACAGTTGGAGAAAGCGGCTCTTCACTCCATCGATGAGAGTCTTCCTTTTGTTGTTGAGTGTGATGCCTCGGAGGTGGCGATCTCGGCCACTCTGAATCAGGAAGGTCGTCCGGTGGCATTTTTGTCCAGGACTTTTCAAGGGGCTGAGCTACATTATCCTCCAGTCGAGAAAGAAGCTACAGCCATCATAGAGGCAGTACGGAAGTGGACTCATCTCCTAGCTCGCCAGCACTTTACCTTAATCACGGACCAGCGATCGGTCGCCTTCATGCTCGATAATCGAAAACGGACCAAAATTAAAAATAATAAAATCCAGCTTTGGCGGCTGGAATTGGCCTCTTTTGGTTACACCATCCACTATCGACCTGGCAAGGAGAATGTGGCTCCGGATACCCTCACACGAGCATTCTGCTCCGCCATGGCACCCTCTACGCTCGTAGACATCCATGATGGGTTGTGTCATCCGGGCGTTACTCGCATGCTACACTTCGTGCGGTCCTGAAATCTCCCATTCTCTACCGGGGATGTAAAGAAGATGTGCTCAGACTGCAGAGTCTGTGCGGAATTGAAACCTCAGTTTTTCCGCCCCTCGGGTGGTATACTCATACATGCGACCCAGCCAATGCAACGGCTTAGCATCGATTTTAAGGGGCCGTTGCCCTCTTCAACTCGCAACACTTATCTATTGACCATGGTCGATGAGTATTCCCGTTTTCCGTTTGCCTTTCCCTGCCCCAATATGCTGACGACCACGGTTATCAGCTGCCTTGAGCAGGTATTTGCTTTCTGTGGCATGGCATCCTATGTTCATTCGGATCGGGGCCCTTCTTTTATGTCAGGAGAACTCAAGGCCTATCTCTCGGAACGGGGTATTGCTGCCAGCAGAACGACGCCTTATCATCCGGTCGGGAATGGGCAAGTCGAGCGTTTTAACGCTATCATCTGGAATGCGGTACGTCTGGCTTTGAGATCTCGGGGCCTACCCAACCAGCAATGGGAAGCAGTACTTCCAGACGCATTACACTCCACACGGTCCCTCCTTTCGACCGCCACAAATACGACGCCTCATGAACGGTTCTTCCGATTTCAGCGTCGCTCATCCTATGGGATATCTCTCCCGTCGTGGCTGACTGCACCGGGACCAGTGCTACTCCGAAGATATGTTCGGGCGTCTAAGAATGACCCCCTGGTAGATGAGGTTGAGCTCACTGACGTCAACCCTACCTACGCCTATATTCGGTATCCTGACGGTCGGGAATCTACCGTGTCATTGCGGGATCTGGCTCCCTGCCCGCCGAAACATAGAGGGACACCAGGGGATGATATTGTACCAGGCACATCTCTGGGCTCGCCAGGTGCCTCTCATCACGATCTGGATCTGACGCCGGCTGGTACCTCACTCCAGCGTGCCGACCTGGGGCAGACTGACTATGAGCCCGTCGGGGCTCGCACGCGCAGCCACGATCCACCCCGTACCGTACGCTCGGAAACGGATCTGCCACAGCCCTGCCCGACACCCGTTCGGGCACCAGTACACAGTCAGGATCGTCCTGACCCCTCACAGAGCGGGCTGGATCACTCGGACTCTGGTCCACGGCCCGCGGCGGGTAAACGGGCTAGGGGCCCTCTACCGCTACGAGAACCCAAACGGGTGCGGCTCTCCCTCGTCCAGCGGCTACGAAATGGAGGGAGAATGTGGTAACACAATACAGCTTCCTGTGACTCGAACTTCATCCCGGCCTCCTAATCTTTTGGGGGGGGAGAATGTGGTAACACAATACAGCTTCCTGTGACTCGAACTTTATTACATCACTTCCTGTGATTAGTCCAGGATAAATACTGGGCTGATCAGTTGGATCCTGGAGAGGCATAGAGTAAGACCTCTTTTGTATGTAGCACCTTTTTAGTTGATTAAAGCTTACTTTAAGTTCACCACGCGTAAGGCTCATTCTTACGACAAAAGGTAAGTTTATTTTTATAACTTTTTAAAAGATTTTAAATTTTTTCAAAAATTTAATTTTTTGTTTAAAGTGGTTAATTTATTTAACTATACTTATTTTATTAATGTGATGGTTTTTTTTAAAAAATTTAATTGAGGTTTAGCTGTTCTTTTGGGGGGTATAGATTCATAGCTTTCACAGCCCTTGCTCTGAAAACTATGAATGAAAGATGGTGTGCTGCCATTGGCTGTAACTGAATCACGTGATCCCACAGCTCGCACGAATTAACTGCGCCTGTGGGATACGGAAGCACTGCACAGCTGCTGTCTAGAAAATCAAGTTCGTGCGAGCTCGGAATTAAAAGGCAGGCGCGCAGTGAGATATCGCGGGGAAGCCTTACCCCCGCACGAAGGCTCCGTCATTAATTTCTGGGCCAATATAAACTAAAGAAACAGGAAAGTTAGGTGGCTACGTTATACTGTGACTGCAATACATTAAAGCTCCAATGTTTTATATCATGGAGTGATATAATGTGAGTTAGCTTCTTGTACTACAAAATACAGCGTATAACAAGCCAACAAAGTATATTGCTACCTCTCAGATTTCATACCTCTGAGTGCAGTGTGTGCTTTCAACAAGGTTGCTAGCCACTGAACATTGTTAAGAGCACAAGATCTTCTACATTACTATTACAGTATCTAGTTTCCAACTTGAATCCAAGCAATGATAGTATTTGACATCAATGTAGGAACGACTTTGTGTACCGTAGCCCAGAATCTATCACAGGAAATATAAGGAATTATAGATTTTACATTTTTTCACAGATTTTGCACAAATATTGGCCCGGATTTTGCGGTCAGCAGCGAAGGAATGGTGCTCACTGTTCACCTCGCTGACAGCTGCCCACAAAGTTTTCTTGGGCTTTTGAGCGCAGACTTGCTCTAATCCGCCATCTGATCCAGCAAGGCGCCCTCTACAGGGGATTTGTGGCATGTGTGAGCAGGAAGAAACAACGAGGCTCTTCAACCAATCAGATTGAAGAATCCTCATTGAGACATGATGGGCTGGATTTTCATTGACCCGTGGAGGCTGGTTTGGAGGCGAGTGGGGGGTTAAAATTGCGAAAACTGGCGGGCGGGCACGAGTCCGCCTCCATCCCGCCTCCACGCAATTTTCATTAAATCGTGTCTGCTGGTCCCGACTCCGTCCCGCCTCTAAGAGGCAGGATAGGCTGTTAAGGCCCTTAACAAGCACAAAATTGCCTCTATAATGCCATTTTGAAAGGCCTTTGTGATTTTAACCCTTTTTCTACGTGAAGCACGCCTGTTCTGAACCACGAATGTGAAACCTGGCGGGAGCACATTTGGATAGATGACGCTGGCTGGCTGGTTGGCTGGCTGGCTGGCTATGGGGATGGATGGAAAGCAGACATATCTGGGAGTGGTGGTGTAAAAATATCTGGGAGCAGACTTAGGACTGCTGCTGCTCATTTTGCAGGTCCTCTCACAGCAAAGGCCAGGCAGTCTTTGAAGAGGTGGGATTAAGAGAGAGAAATAAAAGAGACAAACAGACAAAGTAAATCTCCAACACTAATTAACTTAGGAAAGAGTGAGACTCCACAGTTGTAAAATTAAAATTTCAGCGCCAGAGAGGTTGTTTGGCAGTAATTATCACTTATCTCGCCGTTAAAAATTCACTTCTGAATGCACCAGCTCTAACTTTTTCTGGCATCTTTAGTGGGGAACTAGTGGGTAAGTACCCCAAGTTTATGCCATTACAGTGATTTCAGTGCCGAGTCTATCAGCGAGGACTGTTACAGTGCACCCTGTGGAGGAGCGGGATATCTCTGACAGCAACTTCCTGATTTCCGTGTTTAACTGCGCTTGTGTGGACGCCAGAAGTTGCTGTCAGATTTTCTCTGTTATAGCAGGATAAAAAACTCAAAATCCGAGCCATTATTTCATGTTCTTATGCATCACTTGAAACTGAATTCATTTTCATACATCAGATATCCAGTTATAATCCTGTGGTACATTTTATTTTATTGCAGGACAGAAGCATGAAATATGAGTCCTGGGGGGAAAAATTGGGTTGCTTTGCGCCTCCCGTTAGCACCCCGGGGAGGCACTAACGGGGCGCAAAGCCCCTAGGTGCCACGCCGCTAATGCCTCCCGCGAAATTCAGCGGGAGGTTAGCGGCGCCGGCAGCACCCCACGCGCTGTGCCTCCGGCGATGACGTCATCGCCATAGGCAGTGCCCCGCTCACGCCCCTGCCGCAAACTTCGGTTGCGCCCACTGACCTATCACCGGACGATATGTCTGACAGGGTCAGGGTGATGTTTTAGCGGCCGCGGCGGCGCAAATTAAAGGGCATGTGCCGGGCGGCCATTTTTTTTGGGCCGCCTGCCAGCACTTGCCCCCTTTCGCCTCCTGCGGGGTGCCGGCTGCGATCAGTCAGCCCGGCACTCCTCTTGAGTGCCGGCTGTTTTCCCGGCACCCCACTCCCTGGTGGTCCAGCAGGGCCCTGGTGCGTGTTATGCTAGGTCGCTCCCCTTTAATCAGGGGAGGGAGGCCTGCAATAACGTGGCGCTACGTGCCGACGTGCGTGGCGCTGTTGCACGTAGCTCCGCGATATTGAATGGTAGCGCCCCAGGAAGGAGGGGGAGTGCTTCCAGTAGCGCCCCGCCTCCTGCTTGGGGCACTACCACTCAATTAACAGCGTAGGGGTGCTAACTTTTTCGGGGCGCTAAAAGTAGCGCCCCAGCGAATTTAGCGCCCCAAAGGGTACGCAACCGAATTTTTCCCCCCTGATTTTTTTGTGGACACCACTAGGCAGAAGTGTTTGATGGAGGTGTCTTGGAATCTTTTCCATTTTCAGCTTAGTTGCCAACTGTCCATTTTTGCGTGGACATCAACTTTTCCATTCTCCATTTGCGGTATTCACATGGGGGCTAGGCTGATTTGGGGTTAAAGTCCAATTAGTCGACCTGCGAAACTGACATATTTGAGTCAAGTGAAAACAGGATAGAGACTGAATTTGAGGGAAAATATTCAGGAGACCCAGTGGACAATTAGGAGTCACAGAACAGGCAAGCATTTGGGGCTAGTACATGTCACAAGAAAAACAGAGTCAAAGAAGTGTTTTGCTGTGTAGAATTTGCACAGAAGATGCCAACTGGAAGAGCTGGAACCTCTGTGCTGTATTCAGATAGGCATTAATGATGGGAGTTTTTGGTAGCAGTTAGTTTAAATTAGTGGTGTATGGTTAGGCTACACAAGCACATTTCATCACTACCTGACTTCTGAAGCCCCAGTTATGAGTTGAATTTAGATAATTAGTGTACAGACTTAGGGGAAGAAATTCGGTATCGCCCCGTTTGGGACGCAATTATCGGCCGGGCGCAAAGTTTAGCGCCTGGCGCTAATTATCGCCTCCGACTGCAAACTTGGCTTCTATCGCCCCTGGAGGTGATTGCAGCGCTAAATCAGGCGCTACACACCTCTCTTAAGGCGCTAATGCCGAGGAGTGAGGCGCTACCTCAGAGCGCTGGCGAAGCTCATGTGATGTCAGTCAGCAATGGAACACAGACACACTGGCGCCGGCCAGTTCTTAAAGGGGAGGGTCGAGATTGCTGTCCATCCACACCCTGCTCATTGCAGCCTTGAATCTTGGCCTGGAGAGACCTGTACATCAAATCTGCTGGAAAGAACAATGGAGAGGCCCAGGGAAAGAGCTCAGAGTGCAGCCCCCAGAGTTTCTTCTAAATCGATGCAAGGAAGGTCAAATCAAAATGAACCTGCAAAGTGCTGCTCAGTACCCAAAACTCCTTCACACAGCATTGAATCTCAACAGAAGTCTCTCTCTCTCTCTCTCAGAATGCGTGGTGCAAAAATGTCGCCGACAAAAAAAGGCAGGAAGAGGTCGCCTTTAAATAGCGCTCCCCCAGTCCCTTCCCGACTGCAAAACGCTCCCCTCAACCTGTCGTTGCTCACGGCAGGCGGTAAGGCAGGGGGCGCCACTCAATATCCGGTCCGGGGTGCTACCGGGGCGTTGCACGCTCGACTGACATCATGATCTGCGGGCGCAGGAAATCATGGCGGTAGTGTTTAGCGCCGCTGCAAAATGTCTGGTCAATTTCGCGAGTAGCGCAAACATCGCCGCGCCCTCTTAGGGCACTAACGGGAGGCGCAAAGCAACCAAATTTTTCCTCATTAGTGTACAGTGTCTCTTTATGGATACCATACAAGTTACATTGGAGCCTCTTTATTGCAGTACGGTATCTTGGAGCATTGGTGATGTATGTACAAACTTTAACCAAATGTTGAATTCAGGGTGAGACTTGCCTGAGTTTGGTTACTTGGAGTAATGGCTATACAGCGACACGGGTAACACATTGAACACATTCAGTACATTTCTGCCACATCTGGGTGACCTGCTTATGTTGCCATTCTGCAGGGTGACTGAGCGGGCTATTGTGAACGGGTCTTACTGTTCAGTGGAGATACATCCTCTTGAACAGCCTCTTGTTCTATCTTCAGGAGTTTTGAAACTTCTGTTAGTAAATGAGACTCACAAAAGGTTTTCATTTTTCAAGAAAAAACAAACTGAATTACAGAATGTAACCCTGAAACATTAATAAAAATACAATAAAAATAAAAATAAGTTTAACTTATTCAGTTGCTTTTAAATAGTAGCTTTAGTTATGGACCTTTATTCAGAGCTGTTTTTGAGTTTTATGTTGTTTTTCTGAGTTGTCTGGGGCTGTGCCAGATTTTTGAAGTTGTTCAAAAGCTTTTCTGAGTTTTGTAGGTTGACATGTATGATGTATGTATTTGCAATGTCCACATTTTACAGTGGATTCAATTAAGTTCCAGTGAGTACATACCCATTAATAGTAAGATGTATAAAGTATGCCCTCCTGTTGCAAATACCTCTTGCCAATATGAGAAATGTCCAAAGTTATAGTATAGTCAAAGTTGAGGAATCGGTGTTCTCCGGTTGCAGTGAAGAAGAAAAAGGGGTACTTTTTAACCAATGTTTTGTCCAGGGATTTCCTTAGGGATGTAACTGGGCCTGCACCTGTAGTAATAGCACTCCTATTATAATGAGACAGGAGGGGTTATGTTAACATAAAATTTAGGGTGAGCTCCAGAAATCAAGAATACTTCTAACTGAAAGCTTGCCTGTTGAGGAGCAGGAAATAATGTAGAATTTAAAGGCCTGAAGCAGCTTAAGGAGCCAAGTAACTTGTTTGCCAAAAATTGTCTGAGGTCAGCTGCAGGACTGCTTCTTGGATGCAGTTCTAGAAATGCTGTTGCAGATGGTGAGTCAGGGAAAGAAGACCCTGTTTAGAAATGCACAATACAGATTTGGAAGGACAGACACTCAGGAGAAATAGAAAGTGGCTAAGCATTGAATGCCAACTCCAACATCCCACAAATTGCCAGTCAGCACCAAAAAAGTTTAATGATCTTCCTAGGTCAGGCAAGGTAAAAGGAGCCAGCGACACTTTCCAAGAATGCACTGAACTAAACATGTTTGCCATTTATAATGACCGCTCATGTTTTTCAGTGTGAACGGGGTGATAACGAGATGAAAATACTAAAAATAAACTTATCGCTGACTTTCCACCTAATGAGATTTTCAATCAGGCCTTGAGTTAGATGGCCTATAATTACGTTATTTCGTTCCAGCACACCCCTGCAAAAGTTGCAGTAGGAGATCAATGGAAGGACTATGTACCTTTGGCCCCAAAATGCTAGAAATGCACACAATGGGTTAATCAGCTTTTTTTTAATTTGTTTATGAGATGTGGGCGTTGCTGGCAAGGCCAGCATTTATTGCCCATCCCTAATTGTCCTTGAGAAGGTGGTGGTGAACCGCCTTCTTGAACTGCTGCAGTCCACGTGGTGAAGCTACTCCCACAGTGCTGTTAGATAGGGAGTTCCAGGATTTTGACCCAGCGACGATGAAGGATCGGCGATATATTTCCAAGTCAGGATGGTGTGTGATTTGGAGGGGAACTTGGAGGTGGTGGTGTTCCCATGCACCTGCTGCCCTTGTCCTTCTAGGTGGAAGAAGTCGCAGGTTAGGGAGGTGCTATCAAAGAAGCCTTGGTGAGTTGCTGCAGTGCATCTTGTAGATGGTACACACTGCAGCCACGGTACGCCGGTGGTGGAGGGAGTGAATGTTTAAGGTGGTGGGTGGGATGCCAATCAAGCGGGCTGCTTTGTCCTGGATGGTGTTGAGCTTCTTGAATGTTGTTGGAGCTGCACTCATCCAGGCAAGTGGAGAGTATTCCATCACACTCCTTACTTGTGCCTCATACTATCTTCATACTATCTCTGCTGCATCAGCCAAGGAACTTATATCATTTCTATTTATGGAGGCAATGTTTTTTTCTTACCCATATTGCCACTCCTCCACCTACTTTATTGCGCCTGTTATGATGTTTAGCTGCTTAGATTGTTCTATGACTGGTATTTTAATTTCCTGTTTAATGTCCTGATTTGAATAGGTCTCTGTTATTCCTATAACATCTTACTTTTCCTTGCACCAGACACATTTCCAATACTTTAAACTTAGCATTAGAATAAAAACATGTTTAGCTTTTCTTTCTCTGTTTTATTATTGCTCCACTCTGTTTTGGTTCTTAATTCTTTGTCCAAATGTTATTTATCTCTACACATAGTATTCTTGTGATCAGTATTTCCCCTTACTATTACTACGGCCCTTCCCATACACTCGTATAAAAAAGTGACCACGTCTTTATTTTATAAAGGTGGCTAGTCTATCTTCTTTTGCCATCATATATAGTCATCAAACATTCTGATGAAGTTTCAGACCCAAAACGTTAACCTATCTTTCTCTTGCAGATGCTGATCAATCGGCTGTGTCCATTTCCAGCATTTTTCAGCAAAGTCCACAGCACTTCCAGTGCTCACCCACTTTAGCTTTGGCAGTCCAAGAATTTAGGCAGGGACCCAGATACACCGAGTCCTGGCCTTGCAAGAGATTCCGCCAACCCCAAACAAGGACAGTGGCGTAAAAGAGAGTCCGGGGCGGAAACTTCCCAAACCAGGTGTTCCTCTGTCTACAGCCCTCAGTGGGATGACGTAGGGTTGGCTATAGTACACCTGGTGAGACCAGAGGTATCATGCCGCCAAACAGCGGAAGTAGAGCTCAGCTGGAGGCCCAGGCCAGGATTGTGGCTTCAAGCCCCAAAGAAAAAAATCTATTGTTTCTAATTATTTCAAGCGGGCCTCCTGCCGCTGTGGGAATCTCAAACTTTTTTCCAGGAGGAAGGACCCAGCATGTCCCCTCCCGAAACTGGGATTCTCTGCTGTAATTTGTGGTCTGCGGGGCAAAGTGAGCACCCTAGATGCACCCTAGTGGTGGCCGTGCCCGCCAGTGAAATTTAAGTTAAGGGACCGTCCCTTGACCTTGTGAACTTTGGCGATTTCAACGCTAGAGGTCCGGGGTGGGTGCATCCCGGCACATGCTGGAATACGTCCTTCCATGTATTTTCAGTTACTTTGGCCCAGAAATTTGACTCGGAGGCTTGCCGCGGGGGTAAGGATCGCGCGCGATATCACACTCCGCGCCGGCCGTTGTGTTTTGGGCCCACAGGAACTTCGGGTCCTGGGCTTCTCCCTAGTGCCGGCACGCAGTGTGTGCATGTCCCAGGGGCGCAGTTAGTGCGATGCGACCTCTGGGATCACGTGGGCCATGGAGAGCCAATGGCAGCACACCATCTTTCATTCATAGATTTGACAGGAGAACTGTCAAATCTGTGAATTGAAAGAGACCCCAAAAGAACAGCTAAACCTCAAATATTTTTTTTTAAAAACCCATCACATTAATAAAATAACTATAGTTAAATAAATTAACCACTTTAAACAAAAATTTTAATTTTTGAAAAAATTTAAAAAAAATTTTAAAGTTATAAAAATAAACTTACCTTTCTTTAAAGTCTCTAAAAAAGATAAACCTGTTGAAAAAAATTAAAAATTATACTTAATTAACTACTTACCTTGTTCAAAAGGGGTCTTACGCCTCCTTTTTTCTTGTGTAAAATCTTCCATACTTACCCTCGTGTTGAAACCTGAAAAAAAAACTAAGTGTGCTGCGTGCGCACAGCCTGTAGTGCGCACGCGGTTCACCTAGGAACCGCCCCCTTCGCCATACCAGAAGTGCCGGTTTCCCGCGCATGCACAGTGCATGCAGGAAACCTGCACTTCAGGACCGAATACGGGTGAGTACGCAGCGGGTACTCTCCCGTATTCGGCCGAATTTTTGGGCCTTTGTTTTTCTTGCGTAGCTCACGTTATGCACAGGTAGTTTGGATTCTGGAGCATAGCCGTGAACTTTACCTGCTAAGGTGGAGTTGTGTTTAACCTGGCATATCCATTTAAGAGCACTACTCAGATGGTCCTTTTGGGGAAATGGTCTAAACAAGCACATCTTTTGGCCAATTAGAGATGATTGTTTTAGAGAAGATTCTATAGAATGGCAGCTGCTTGTAAATAGTGGCTTCTCCGCTTGGCGAGCAGCCAAGTTATCAAGGACAGAAAAAATAGCATAAATGGATTTGGTTTCCTGGGCGGGAATACGACCAAGGTTTCATTGTGGGACCTGGAGGAGCACTCCTGCTCCTCGGGTCCCACAAGGAAACTAAAAGAAAATTAAAAACTTACCTTGCTGGGCTTCATCTGGTCCTGGTTCCTGCTCCCAGGCGGTTTGGCCTGGCGGGCAAGCCACCACTGCTCCCCCCGCTCAGGCCTCAGGTTAGAATAGCAGATCGGACTCCAATGACATAGTTGGTGCCCGATCCAAATACTTTAAGAGGACCCCACTGGCTTCAGGCAGGTATCCTTGCCTCATGCAATTTAAAATTATAATCAGCCTAATCGGGGCAGGAACAGAATGAGTAAGTCTCCCATTTTATTTAACTGCCCCTGCCCGGTTTCTGCCAATGTCAGGGAGCGGTGATTCATTCAAATGCAAAATTAATAGATTTCTTTCCAAAAATAATATTTTAGGAGAAGGTATGTTTCACAAACTTTTTCACCACTGGCGGGTTTTCCTCACCCCATGTCTGAGTCTGTTATAGATTAATTGATAGAGATTGATTACCATGCTTAGTCATCAACTCCATTATTATTGTAGTGTGCGACAACCAGGATGATAGAGGCAAACAAGATGGACCTTGACCTTTCTTTGTCTAGCAATCCTTAGCTCCTATAGTGTGCTCTGTATACAAGATATATATATAGAATTCAAGGTTTTCTTTTTATATCAGAAGTTTGATGACAGTTTTTTTTATCTATGTGGAAAGGCAGTGAAACCCAGGGCATAACTGCTTGTAAGACAGGTCTCTGGGATGCGTAGGTTTGATTTTAAAGAATGCCGCCCGTGGGTCTGCTAATAAAGTGAAAATGCACCTTTAAAAGAGAACCGAATTCTCATATGATTCATTTGCATACCAGCTGCATGCTCAATTCTTCAAAATATTCCTTTGAAGTTAACAAAATTATTTTGTTTTGGTATGGCTGTAGGAAATGGTATCAGCAGTTTGGGCTTTAGCAATTGGCTGCAGTCCAATATTGCACTGAATTGCACTATAGTGATTGGATTATTTCATCTGTAAGTTTTCTGTTTATCAAATATTACAATTAGTTTCCTTTGTTTCTTGCTGACATTAAAATTTATATTTAAGCAAACAAATTTGTAATTATCCTGAGTCTTTCTGTGGCGAATGTAATGACATTCTATGAATTACATGGATAGATGGTTTCTTTATTCAGAAACAGATTATTCCCTTCTTTGCTATATCCATGAGCCTAACATTCTAAAATCTTATTAAAATTAGCATTTGCAAATGATATCTGCCTGTTAACACAATTTTCTAAATATTACAGGGGTATATTCCTCGACCCTACACGTAATGCCATATAGCAAAGTGAACAAAAACATGTACAATTTTCAAACAGTCACTTAGTAGATAAAAATATACTGGAAAAACAGTGATTAAGCATATGTTGTGTTTTGATAGGATATTGTATGCAGGACTTCCATAGCAACGAATAATCATAGAAAGCCAGAAGCTTGTTAGCCCAAAATAAACCACACATGAGTCATCAGCATTATATTCTGTGCCACTACACTATACTTTTATGTTTCTGACCATTTGTGAGTTAAAGATGCTAGGATGTTTCAGAACATAAGTAAGCATAGGAAAATTGTAATGGTACCAATAGCATCCTCAAAAGGGTAAATTTTATGTCAGTTCAACATGGTATCCTTAGCATTCTCAACACTCAGGATTGTCAGTGGCAAGCACTTGCAGTGCCCAAGTGGAAGCTGACGGAATCATTCAGCTTCACTTTAGCACTATTTTGAGTCCTGCTTGGACAATGCATCAAGACTCTCTTGAGTATTGGAAAGTAGTTTTCAGTTCACAGTGACAGTGACTCTGTAGTTTGTTGCACCTTATGTCAAATTGACTTGCAGTCAGAGTGAGACCACCTCACTCAGTGAGATCAAGAAACACAACATAGACTGGACATTGAATCTGTTACCTTCCTGATTTGCACACTGACTTTTCCAAGGGAATCATCAGGGCAACTATCTGGGAACTTTCAAAAGTTGGCTTTATATGTATTCTGACCCAAAACTGGTGCCAAACCATACATAGAATACTCATGTGGACAAGTGAACAGTATATGTATTGGCCCACGTCCAAACTGATGTCACCTGTATTTATACACAAATTTTCACATTGCTGAGATATGATGGACCAAATATTGCTGTAGCAGGACATGTAACAGCGTTTGCCATTAGTTAGACTTGCCCGTGCACGTTTAGGTTTTAAAATTTTAAAATTTTTGCAGGCAAGTTACGCGCAGCGAGGGAAACTGGGCATCTGGGAGCTGAGTGAGCAGAGCAAGCAACTGTGTATCTCCTTAAGCAATCAGATTGAAGGATTGTGAAATTAACAGTGCAAGGACTGAGAAGGAAGTGTAAATTAGAGTGGGTGAATTCAATGTCAAATCAGGTACAAAAAGAAATAGAGGGGGGATTTGTACCTAAAAAAATGAGTGTTTGGGAGCGGGCGGGTGGTTAAAAGGAATGAAACTGACAGCAGGTTGGGAAGCCGGCTTGAACCCGCTGACTTCCGCTTTTAACTGCAGCGCTTTTGGTTGCGTGCGAGAAATCCCCATGGGAGAGGCGGGTTGGCAATTGAAAGATATAAGAGGCAATTAGGAGCTGTTAAGAGGCAATTAGGAGCTGCAGATGTGAACTTTAACTCTTGAGTGCACATATTTTACGTGCTTCCTGGAACTCGCCAGTGAAAGCAAGGTGTGATGACAGCATGAATTGAGGGGGTTGACCAAATGACAGGCAAACAATCCAACAAGTACTCAGACCTCAAACCTGCTTCCTTGCCTAAGTGAAAGGCTTCTGGAGAGTGTGCTTTCACTGCTTTGCAGCTGATTTCCACTACTTTGGAGGTCATTTCTGCTACCTTGGCCTTTTTGAGCCTGATCTACGCTTTCCATCTGTCAAGCATCAGTTCAGCATGGGTGCCACTTATGCAGCTTTACCTTGGACCTCAGATGCAGACCAAGATGAGCATCAGCAGCAACAGCATCGGCAGCAGGAGAAGCACCAGCAGGAGCAGCAGCAGCCTTCTTCTCACCGACCTGCCACTCCACAGGAGAGCAGGGATGAGCACAGGAGTGCAGCTCGCAGGAGGCGATACCCCCACCACAGGGTATATAGGCAGAGGATCAGCTTCCTGGAACACAAGTGCCTCAGGAGGCTCAGGGTATTGCGTCAGGTGGTCGCAGACATTTGCAGCCTTCTGGAAGAAGGAGATATCTGCAGAATCTCTCAATCTGCTGCCCACAAATGCATCACTCAGGTAACCGATGCCATGTTTGCTAGGGCTGGTAATTATGTGCACTTTGCAACAGATGAGGTCAGTCAGAATGAGCGGGTTCTCAGCTTTGTGGCTCTGGCTGGCTTCCCTACAGGTCCAGGGAGTCATCGATTGCATACATGTGGCGCCCCCAGATCACCCTGGAGTATTCATCAAGCAGAGTTATCGACTAGCTTCTTGGAAACAAGTGCTACCCCTGAAGACGTGGCTGATGACACCCGTTAGGAGCCCAAACAATGAGGCCCAGGAGAGATACAATCAAAGCCACATGACCACGAGAACTGCCATCGAGCAAGCAATCGGAGTGCTGAAGATGCGCTTTAGGTGCCTGGACAGATAGGAATGAAGTGCACCTGCAAGATAAGTACGTATGAGGAGTGATGTGCTGGAGTCGGCATGGGAAGAGAATCTCCCAGCGGGCCCTTACAGAACACAGCATCAGCTCTAGGGAGGCATCATTTAAGCAAGGTGCAGCCTTGCTGCGATGGGACTCCATTAATGCAGTTTCTTCCTCTGTTTCCCCACCGGGACAATCCTTCAACATTCATCTTCGCAGGATCCCTTTAAATAGTTGAGCTGGAGCTGGAATAGACTCATGCGTGACGTCATCACGCCCGCTCATGTTAATTGGTCAGGAAACCCGGAAGTCAGGTGCAAATGCAGTGGCTTCGTTAAAAAGCCACTGACAAACGTGCTGCTGAAACTTCCGGGTTCTCCACGCGCTCCAGGGCTCCCCCACTGCCAACGGGTTGGACAGTGAAATTTCCGACCAAAGAGAGGGAAAGAAAGAGTGAATTAAGAAAGAGAAAAAGAGACAGAAAGTTCAAAAAGTTAAAAAAAAAATTTACATTTTTAAAATCTCCAACAACAATTAAAGTGCAAGAGAGGTTGTTGGGCAGTAATTAACATATATCACGTCATTAACAGGGTACTTAGACTGGAGTGGACAAGCCTTAGGTTTCTGTGGCATGTTTAGTTTGTATCTACCGTGCAAGTACAGCAACTTCATGCCGTTCAATGCATTTCAATGGTGAGACATACAGCAAGATGCCGTTTTCGCAAAGCTAATGGTGGAGCAACTTGGAAAGCAACTTTTGGATATTTGAGTTTAACCACACATCTGCCTCTTGTCTGAAGTTGCTGTAGCATTTGCGCATAAATAACGGCGAGCACCATTAGCCTCGCCGTTATTTTGACAGGAAAATCTGGGCCAATGTACTTTCATTCATAACATTATTGAGTTCAAACTGATGTCCTCCCCTAACTAAGAACGGTTAATTTTCATCGATGCCTGTTGATGATTGGAGTTTCCTAGCATAGCACAAAAAGAAATTTAGCCATCTACCTTAATCATATAACAGTTAATTGTTTTCTGCTGTCTGTCTGGCATCATTGTTTTCAGTGCAGCGCTTGGAGTCACATTTTGAATAACATCATTTGTTAAAGGGTTGTGCTGTATAGTGCCGGATATTAGTTGCAGTACCGAGAAGAAAGTGAGGCACTATATGCTGATCATCTATTATTTAATTGGTACACCTAATTTTCCTGCACTGTGCGAGGTTACTAACATATAAAGGTAATAAGGAAAACAGACAAATAAAACTGTTTCATTACTTATGTTTATATTACTGCTGATTATGCAACAGATATCTGCAAATGCAGTAAGTAATAGCCAACAGAGTATAAAGTACAGCATTTGGTCAAACATTCCTACGCGCGTTTAACCATTTCTTGTGAAACTCCTATTCTATGATATGTAAACAGTATCAATATCATATTGCCTATTAACAAGAGCCTACAGCTGAACATTTTACATGCACTGTTCTGGGTCTGCCATTAGCAGCAGTGTCACATACTTTTACTAGGGATAAAAAGGAGACTAATTTTCCTCACTCTAATTAGAATAATTATTCATTACTGAAGTAGGGATTTCATGAGTAGCCAGTTAATCAAATACTGTGTGCTATTCCATAAACAGGAGTAGCTTAAACTTTAATGTGCCTGTATCATGCAAATACTTCTATAAGTGAGACTTATGAATATTAGCCCCAATTTTCAATGGATAATCAAGGGGCCACAGGGAGGGGGGAACTAAAGACAATCACTATCACTAAGGAAATAGTACTTGGTAAAATAATGGGACTAAAAGATGACAAGCCCCCTGGACCAGATAGCCTGCATCCCAGGGTCTTAAAAGAAGTGGCTGCAGAGATAGTGGATGCATTGGTTTCAATATACCAAAATTCCCTGGACTCTGGAGAGGTCCCAACGGATTGGAAAACCGCAAATGTAACACCCCTATTTAAGAAAGGAGGGAGACAGAAAGCAGGAAACTATAGACCAGTTAGCCTAACATCTGTCATTGGGAAAATGCTGGAGTCCTTCATTAAGGAAGCAGTAGCAGGGCATTTGGAAAATCATAATGCAGTCAAGCAGAGTCAGCATGGTTTTATGAAAGGGAAATCATGTTTAACAAACTTGCTGGAGTTCTTTGAGGAGGTAACAAGCAGGGTGGACAAAGGTGAACCAGTGGATGTGGTGTATTTGGATTTCCAGAAGGCATTCGATAAGGTGCCACATAAAAGATTACTGCATAAGATAAGAGCTCACGGAATTGGGGGTAATATATTAGCATGGATAGAGAATTGGCTAACTAACAGAAAGCAGAGAGTCGGGATAAATGGGTCATTTTCCGGTTGGCAAACAGTAACTAGTGGGGTGCCACAGGGATCGGTGCTGGAGCCTCAACTATTTACAATCTACATTAATGACTTGGATGAAGGGACCGAGTGTAATGTAGCCAAGTTTGCAGATGATACAAAGATGGGTGGGAAAGCAAGTTGTGCAGAGGACTCAAAGAACCTGCAAAGGGATATAGACAGGCTAAGTGAGTGGGCAAACATTTGGCAGATGGAGTGTAATGTGGGAAAGTGCGAGATTATACACTTTGGAAGGAAAAATAAAGAAGCAAATTGTTATTTAAATGGAGAGAGATTACAAAATGCTACAGTTCAGAGGGACCTGGGGGTCCTTGTGCATGAAACACAAAAAGTTAGCATGCAGGTACAGCAAGTAATCAAAAAGGCAAATGGAATGTTGGCCTTTATTTCAAAGGGGTTGGAGTATGAAAGCAGGGAAGTTCTGCTACAACTGCACAGGGTATTGGTGAGACCACACCTTGAGTACTGCATACAGTTTTGGTCTCCTTATTTAAGGAAGGATATACTTGCATTGGAGGCAATTCAGAGACGATTCACTAGGTTAATTCCAGAGATGAGGGGGTTGACTTATGAGGAAAGGTTGAGCAGGCTGGGCCTATACTCATTGGAATTTAGAAGAATGAGAGGTGATCTTATTGAAACATAAGAGACTGAGGGGGCACGACATGGTAGAGTCAGAGAGGATGTTTCCCCTCTTGGGAAAATCTAGAACGCGGGGGCACAGTTTTAGAATAAAGGGTCGCCCTTTTAGAACTGAGATGAGCAGGAATTTCTTATCTCAGAGGGTCGTAAATCTGTGGAATTCTCTGCCCCAGAAAGCTGTGGAGGCTGGGTCATTAATTACATTTAAGGTGGAGATAGACAAATTTTTGGAAGATAAGGGAGTGAAGGGTTATGGGGAGCGGGCGGGGAAGTGGCTTGGAGCCCAAAATCAACCATGATCTTATTGAATGGCGGAGCAGGCTCGAGGGGCCGAGTGGCCTATTCCTGCTCCTATTTCTTATGTCGTGCGAGAGTTAAAATAGGGACATCATACTTAACTCCTCATTTGCGCTGCATTGCTGCCAGCCGCTATTTTAACTCCCAGGTTTCGAGAAGCATGTGAGGCCCTCGTCAATTAATATTGTAAAGTTGGTGTCCAATTATGCCATTCGGACCCCAACGCAAATTTAACCCCCAGCCAAGTGAGTCGCAGGGAAAGCTGTGAGATATGGATCCAGGGCCAGAAGAGGCCCAGGTAAGTATGATTTTTTTAAGTTTAAATGGTTTCCTTATGGACCAGGAGGAGCAAGAGTGCTCCTCCAGGCCCCACAAGGAAACTGTGGGCCTCTCCACCCCACCATGATCGCATCCTGATTTCAACCCCTCCCCCTGAACCACTTACTTGACTTCCGGGGACAGTTCCCTCGGGCCCTCAGTGGCGACTTCCTGCCACTAGCTGGCTAGATAGTGATTCTGGCCAGGTTCAGTGGGAGAGTCGGCTCCAGAATCCAAGTGAGGCCCAGTGATTAAAATAGTCCAAGATTCATACAGGCATCACCGTGCGCTTTTCGCTCGTACCACTACCCTCCCGATGTCGCACTCACGCTTCGAGATGAGATTTATCCTAGGTTGCTGAGGGAAGCAAGGTTGGAGATAGCAGAAGCTCTGACCACAATCTTTTAATCCACCTTGGATATGTGTGTCAGAGAACTGGAAGACTCCAAATGTTAAGCCGCTGTTCAAAAAAGGGGAGATGGATAAACCTGGTAACTACAAGCCAGTCAGTCTATTATCAGTGGTGGGAAAACCATTGTCAAGGACAAAATTAATTCTCACTTGGACAATCTTGGATTAATAAGGGACAGCCAGCACAGATTTGTTAAAGGCAAATTGTGTCTGACTAACCTGATTGAGTTCTTTGATGTAATAACAGAGAGGATTGATGAAGGTAATGCAGTAGATGTATATATGGACCTTTAAAAGGCATTTGATAAAGTACCACATAACAGACTTATTTAGAAAATAGAAGCACATGGGATTAAAGGGACTGTGGTAACTTGGATACGTAATTGGCTAAGGGATTGGAGGCAGAGAGTAGTGGGGAACGGATGTTTTTCTGACTGGAGAGAAGTATGCAGTGGGGTCCCCCAGGGGTCGCTATTAGGACCAGTGCTTTTCTTGTTATGTATAAATGATCTGGACTTGGGTATAGGGAGTACAATTTCAAAGTTTGCAGATGATACAAAACTTTGAAACATAGTAAATAGTGAGGAGGATATTAGCAGACTTCAGGAGGAGTTAGATAGGCTGGTGAATTGGAAAAACAGATGGCAGATACAATTTAATGCGGATAAGTGTGAAGTGATGCACTTTGGGAGGAACAACATGTAGAGGCAGTATAATCTAAATGGTACTATTTTGAGGGAGTGCAAGAGCAAAGGGACCTGGGGGTACATATTCACAAATCTTTGAAGGTGGTAGGGCAAGTAAGGTGGTAAACAAAGCATATGGGATACTTGGCTTTGTAAATAGGGGCATTGAATACAAAAGAAAGATAGCCATGCTAAACATTTACAAATCTCTGGTTAGGCCTCAGCTGGAGTATTGTATATAATTCTGAGCACCATACTTTAGGAAAGATGTCAAGGCTTTAGAGAGGGTGTAGAGGAGGTTTACCAGGGTGATACCATGGATGAGGGACTTCTGTTATGTGGAGAGATTGGAGAAGCTGTGATTGCTCTCCTTAGAGCAGAGAAGATTAAGGGGAGATTTAATTGAGGTATTCAAAATTATGAGGGTTTTTGACAGAGCAAATAGGGAGAAACTATTTCCTCTGGCAAGTGGGTTGGTAACCAAAGGTCATAGGTTTAAAATAATTAGCAAAAAGACTAGAGGGGAAATGAGGGCTGTTATGGTCTGGAACACACTACCTGAAAGGGTGGTAGAAGCAGATTCCATAGGAACTTTCAAAAGGCAATTGGGCATGCACTTGAAGAGGTCTAATTTGCAGGGTTATGGGGAAAAAGCTGGGGTGTGGAACTAAATTGGACAGCTCTTTCAAAGAATCGGCACAGACATGACAGGCCAAATGACATATTCCCTTCTCTGATTCAACTAAGGACTTCTAAGAATAATATTAGCAGACAAATGCAGAGAGCTTTTTGGCCAAGATACCCCACAGGGCAGGTACATTTTATTTTATGTGCCTACAGATCATCTGCACCCATATGAATATACGAATAATCTCAGTTTTGGACCCTAGTTGCTGTACAACTCATAAAAGTGCCATTTATGGTGAGCTTATTCAGAATGTCTAGGCATAATTGTTTGTTTCCTAAGTGCCTGCAACTTTTTAGAGTTTGTTTCTAATTCCCTACACCAGTTGTTCTTTAGTTTACTTTATGGATGCATGGCATCAAGGACAGCACTGTGGACATAAAATCAAGCAAAGTATATCCATAATTTCCCAATATGTACTTTGAGCAGGTGAGGCTTCCTACTAGCAGGGTGCGTTTTGAAAATTAGACCCTTGAAGTTTACCCATCACCAAAGTAAGATTAATTGACCTGTAATTTCCTGGATTATCCTTTTCCCTTTCTTGAATAGGAGTGTAACATTTGCCATCTTCCAGTCCTTTGGTACAATTTTTATTTCCAAAGACTTTTGGCAAATTATTGTTCGTGCCTCTATTCTCCCACCTCTTTCAGTAATCTGGGATGCACACCATCGGGGCCTGGTACTTTTCTATTTTAGTCCCACTAACTTTTTTAATACAGTGTCCTTTTCATTACTTATCTCCAGTGGCGGCTTGTCCGCATCCTCAGTGATTCCTACAGTCCCATTTTCACTTTCCTCTGTATACAAAATACTTGTGAAGCATTTCCACCATTTCATGCCACCCCATCTTTGATTATCTTGTACTTTATCCATCTCATATTTAAATATCTTCCACTGCTTGATCTGCCATTTTTCCAACCAAGTTCTTCTTTCATCCCACTGAAATGAGCTAATTTCTAGTCCAACACCTTTATCATGAACTCTATCTTCTCTTTATCTATTTTCAAGGTGAACTTAATTAGGTTATGGACAGTATTCCCAAATCACTATTTCTCCTACCTTTAAATCACTTACCTGAAAGAAAGACTTTGTAACTCTGTTGCCAAGCAGAGAGGCACATTGATTAGTAGATTGCATCATGTATTATTGTCAATTGGCTGGGAGAGCCACCCCCGACAAATAATTCATCCACAAATAATTATTCTACTTAAGATCCTGTTTATACAGATCCCTATGGATCTTAGTGCATTAGGAATTTCACATTTCTCAGTATTTTCATTAGTCTCTATATATTAGATCTATGACTGCCATACTCATGTGTCTAAATTTATGATTACTGAATGCAACACTTTTGGAGCAATTCTCAGGGTTAATTTTGTTGGAGGTAACTTAGGGTTATGCATTTTATTAAAGCTAAGTTTGAATACAGAAGCTGAGCTGTTAATTTCATCTGAAGAAATGGGATGCTTGTGTTCTCATTGTATTAGCCTGCTCTAGTCAAAATAAAATAAAAGCGGCCTTATGCAAGGCTGAAAGAGGAAAGCTATATTGAGTTTCTGCTAAAAAAAACTTGCTTAAAGTTAGGCATCCCTCTGATTTTCTAGATTGCATAGGTTACCTTACCTATGTTACATGAAGGAGAATGAAGGAAGATAAATCACAATCAGCACAAAATTTGGAATTGTAGCGCCTGTTTTTTAGGCACTACGAGTGCCCTTAGAGGTTCATAATGGCATCCGTGGCCCATGCGCATACTTCTGGTCCAAGTCGCGCGGACACCATATTGGTGAGGGTATTAGCATGGGCGCAATGAGCGTCCGCCAGAAGTATGCAGAGTAGGTAGATCATGACGTCAATCAGCATGTAATGCTAATTTGACGCCAGCGCTGCCATTTTGGAGCTCAATGCTCCAGCTAATTCCCTCCCTTAAGCTCACACAGCTGAAGCACTCATTCAGCAGCAGGTAGGACCCCCCACCAGTGCTATTTAAAGGGATCGTCAACTATTTACAGGTTAGTTGCTGATTGATTTCTACTGGCTGTTGCTGCAGTTGTACTCATGTTTGGTGCTTTCTAGAGTTCTTTAAAGTTACGAAAGTCTTCAGGGAGTGGTGTGGCAAGTGCTGAAGGACTTTGTCCTAACTTGAAGGCTTCTGTACAAACCACTTGCTCCCAGACATGGGTGCAGTAGTAGGCGTTCCCCTTGGACTAGAACATGACTGGGAGAATGAACAAAGGCGACACAGAGCAGGGCAAGCTGCTCGAAGAGTGAGGAGGAGGAGAGAGAGAAGGGGTCTCAGCAGGAGGCCAGATCTGCCCAGGGTGTTTAGGGAGCAATTTTTCTACCTGAACCTCAGCGAGGAACAGTGTGTCAGACATCTGCACTTCACTAAGGATGTCCTCACTGAAATCTGTTACCTGCTACCACAACAGCAACCTCAGAGCACGGCAAGGACCATATTGCCAGTGGCTGTGAAGGTGACCATGGCCATGAACTTTTATGCGTCGGGCTCCTTGAAGGCTAGAGCTGGAGATATTTGCAACATCTCGCAGTTTGCCGTCCACTGTTGCGTAAGCGAGGTCACTGAGGCTCTCTGTTCCAGGAGAGCTAACTACAGTTCATTCTCTCTTGCCAGAAAGCCGAAAGGGATTCCACTCCCCCAACGTCCAGCTATTGTGCGACTATACGCAGCGAATCATGCAGGTCAATGCCCGGTATCCTGGCAGCAGTTATGATGCCTTTATTCTGCAGCAGTCCACCGTGCCATCTGCATTTGAGCCACCACGACAAACCAGAAGGTGGCTACTGGGCGGCAAGGGCTATCCTTTCATGACATGGCTCGTGACTCCGGTGCGCAACCCATGCACACGTGGGCATCATGCGTACAACAAAAGCTATGCTGCCACACAAAATGCAATAGAGCACACCATTGGCATGCTGAAACAATGCTTCCACTGCCTGGACCGCTCTGGAGGAGCCCTGCAGTGCTCGGCAGGGCGGATGCCAAGATTCGTGGTGGTCTGCTGCATGCTGCACAACCTCGCCGTCATGAGGGCACAGCCCTTGCCACCAGCTATACAGTGACCAGCTGAGGAGCAGGAGGAGGAAGAGGAGGAGCAAGAAGGGAGGAGGCAACCTAGACAGTCTCTTTCCAGCCGGGCTGTCCATGAACGACTCATCGACTGCGATACCAGTAAATGCAACCCCAATTCCCCATTCACCAACAGTCCCACACCTTACCTTCCCTCAGTTACTGACCATCACAGTGTCCGCTTGCGACAATGCAAAAATAAAAGCCAACATAAAATAAACATTCCAAACCAAGTTTATAACTCAAAGTATGCCATGTTTCATACAAATGTCAACTAATCATATTTGTGAATTCCATTAGTGCCTGTCTTCCATGTGCCTTTGTCCTAGTGCTCCTAGGCAGTGCTACCCCAGTGGCTGCAGGATGGCTGGTGGAAGGCTGCTTACTTTCCATGGGGGAGACTGCAGATGGCCTTGGGGGACGATCTCGAGCAGCTCTGGGCCTAGAAGGTCCGTTTTCAAACAGCACCATCTCGGCATGGGCAGCAGCAGTCTGGGCTGGCTGGCTGACAGGCAACCGCAAGGGCACTGGCAGAGTAGCAGGGGTGGGAGGACGAATGCTGTAAGAGAGGACAGCAGGATCCTGCTCCATGGAGCCACGGCCACTCCCCCAGGGCGGTGCCTCAGCAATCCTATAAATCTGTTGGAGGGCAGATTGCTGGACTGTTGTGACACCCTGCAAGCCCTTTTGAACCCTGGTATCCGCAGCCATGATGGCAGCAGTCTGAACTTGCGTGGCAGCAAGCTGACCTTGCATGGCAGAAGTCTGAGCTTCCACTTCAGCTTCCAGACTTTGGGTGGCTTCTACTTGTGCTGCAAAGGAAGCTGAGACATCGGTCATCAAACTCTGCATCATGGTTGGGTCCACAAGTGTGCTACTGGAGTTGGCCACCACTTCCATGCTGGAAAGGCTGGGCTTCAAGCTCTGCAAAGCCTAGTGCCAAGTTGGTGCCAGACCCCTCTATGCTCCTTGACATTGCACGCAGGCTTCATGGCAGGCTTGCCAATACACCAGTGTAAAATTCGGATCCGTTGTGCCCGTTTTTGGGGCGCTACAAGTGCCCTTAGAGGTCCAAAATGGCGTCCGCAGTGTGCCCTCATACTTCTGGTGCGAGTATCCCCGGACACCATATTGGTGAGGGCGTTAGCACGCACGCAGTGAGCATCTACCAGGAGTATGCAGGCTTTCTGGCAGGCCTGCCAATACACCAAGCATTTCTTTGTGCGTACCCATCAGCCTTCTTCTGTAGCCCGCCCCATCGAAGTCCTCGTCTGAGTTCTCTGCAGCCCAACTCGTGTGCGACCTCGCCCTCCAGTGAGCTGGCACCTGCGCTACCCTTGTTCCCTTCCTTGGCTGCAGGCCACTCGTGCCCGTTGTCTCACCACATGCAGATCCCACCTCTAAGCTCCAATAATGGCGAGTACCGTCTCCTCCATGCGGCTAAGGACATGCAGCCACTCATGTCCCCCGTCGCCGCTTAATCCGGCCAATTACCACCCCATCAGCCTATTCTCAATCATCAGCAAAGTGATGGAAGGTGTCGTTGACAGTCCTATTGAGCAGCACTTACTCACCAATAACCTGCTCACTAATGCACCGTTTAGGCTCTGCCAGGACCACTTGGCTCCTACATCATTACAGTCTGGGCCCAAGCATGAACAAAAGAGGTGAGAGCGACTGCCCTTGACATCAAGGCAGCATTTGACCGAGTGTGGCATCAAGGAGCCCTAGTAAAATTGAAGTCAATGGGAATCAGGGGGAAAACTCTCCACTGGCTAGCATCATACCTAGCACAAAGGAAGATGGTTGTGTTTGTTGGAGGACAATCATCTCAGTCCCAGGACATCGCTGCAGGAGTATCTCAGGGCAGTGTCCTAGGCTCAATCATCTTCAGCTGCTTCATCAATGACCTTCCCTCCATCATAAGGTCAGAAGTGGGGATGTTCCCTGATGATTGCACAGTGTTCAGTTCCATTCGCAACTCCTCAGATAATGAAGCAGTTCATGCCCACATGCAGCAAGACCTGGACAACATTCAGGTTTCAGCTGATAAGTGGCAAGTAGCATTCACAGCACAGAAGTGCCAGGCAATGACCATCTCCAACAGGGACAGTCTAGCCACCTCCCTTTTACATTCAACGGGATTACCATCACCGAGTCACCCACCATCAATATCCTGGGGGTCACCATTGACCAGAAACTTAATGGGACCAGCCACATAAATACCGTGACTACAAGAGCAGGTCAGAGGCTGGGTATTCTGCGGCGAGTGACTCACCTGCTGACTCCCCAAAGCTTTTCCACCATCTACAAGTCACAAGTCAGGAATGTGATGGAATACTCTTCACTTGCCTGGATGTGTACATCTCCAACAACACTCAAGAAACTTGATACCATCCAGGACAAAGCAGCCCGCTTGATTGGCACTCCATCCACCACCTTAAACATTTGCTCCCTCCACCACCAACGCACCATGGCTGCAGTGTGTACCATCTACAAGATGCACTGCAGCAACTCACCAAGGCTTCTTTGACAGCACCTCCCTAACCTGCGACCTCTTCCACCTAGAAGGACAAGGGCAGCGGGCACATGGGATCACTACCACCTCCAGGTCACACACCATCCTGGCTTGGAAATATATCGCAGTTCCTTCATCATCGCTGGGTCAAAATCCTGGAACTCCCTCCCTAACAGCACCTTGGGAGTACCTTCACCTCACGGACTGCAGCGGTTCAAGAAGGCGGCTCACCACCACCTTCTCAAGTGTATCTTGGTGACTATCTTATATTGGTGGCCTCTAGTTTTGCTCTTCCCCACAAGTGGAAACACTCTCTCTGTATCTACTCTATCAAAACCTTTCATAATTTTAAAGAACTCTATTAGGTCACCACTCAGCCTTCTCTTTTCAAGAGAAAGGAGACCCTGCCTGTTCTTCCTTTCCTGATAGGTATACCCTCGTATTTCTGGTATCATCCTTGTAAATCCTTTTTGCACCCTCGCCAGTGCCTCTATATCCTTTTTATAATATGGCAACCAGAATTGTATGCAGTACTCCAAGTGTGGTGTAACCAATGTTCGCTACAAGTTTAGCATAACTTCTCTACTTTTCAATTCAATCCCTCTAGAAATAAAGCCTAGTGCTTGGTTTGCTTTTTTAATGACTTTGTTAACCTGTGTCGCTACTTTCAGTGATTTGTATATTTGTACTCAATGTATGAATGGTGGAGCAGGCTCGACGGGCCGAATGGCCTACTCCTGCTCCTAGTTTCTATGTTTCTATGTTTCTATGTACTCCAAAGGTCCCTTTGCTCTTCTACCCCACTTAGATTCGTATTTTCCTTTGCTCTTCTACCCCACTTAGATTCGTATTTTCCAAGTAGTATGTGACCTCCCTATTTTTCTTACCAAATGTAATACCTCACATTTATCTGTATTGAATTTCATTTGCCAATTATCTGCCCATTCTTCAAGTTTATTAATGTCTTCTTGTACTTTGTTGCAGTCTTCCTCAGTATTGACTAACCCCCAATTTGGTGTCATCTGCAAATTTAGAAATTGTGTTTTTGATTCCAAAGTCTAAATTGTTAATATAAATTGTGAACAACAGTAGTCCCAGCACTGATGGCGCTAAGGGGTCGCGTGCATGGTAATGACGTCATTGCTGGAGGTGTGGTGGCCCAGGGCGCTTCCAGCGGGAGCGCAGCACTATCGGGTAGTGCCTCAGCAACGCCCAGCCGAATTTCGCGGGAGACGCTTTTTTCGCCCCCCCTTGGGCAATAACCCCTTTGCGCCCTGTTAACGCCCCCCGGAGGTGCTAACGGCAGGCACAAAGGAGCCGAATTTCGCCCCCTATATATCATAATATGTGGCAGTGTGGCCTCATTTGCCTAGCTCTAAACAGTTATAACACACAGAATATGTTAATTTCTGCTGTTGAAGGAGCAAGGATTGTGATTCTTTTTCAGTACAGTGCAGATGTGGTATTTGGGTGGTTCGGGGAATGATAAAAAGACAGAACCAGCTAGCCTGCTGGATTGGGAATACAATGTTTTCAAAATCTTGCAAGGAATAGCTTTCTCAGACCAGTGAAGAGGAAATCTGATTATTTTCCAGCATGCTCATCTGAGTTTCCACCTGCAGAGAAGCATTTACAGTCATTATAAGAAATATGCAGGCCCAGACTAACCTATCTGGAACACGTTGCTTGGATGTGAGCAAATGAAAGAATAAAACATTTTCATTTAAAAAGAAATTGAATAAAAACTTGCAGAATGCACACTCAGTAATTTCAAATATTCTCCCTCCCAAGATTTAAAAATAGCCTTAGGTGATCAGACATTTTAAGCTAAATTGTTATTACATTTTCCACATTGTAGATAATTACAGATTGAAACATAAAACCTTTGCAGGAGAAATGAAGTCAGAACCACCTCCTCCCTTTCTAAAAATGTCATATTCTTCCAAGAACACATTACCTTAATTAGAAAAATAAAATAGAAATGTGACTACCAGAAGGCAGCTCCATTTATTTATTGATACCAGAAAGAACCCTTATAAATTCTTAGCAGCAGAAGGGTTATTATGCAGTGCCATTAGCTGGGAACAAAAATACCTCACAGAATTATACTAAAGCTAATGCATCTGTAGCTTTACGTAATGCTATAATCCATTGGAAAGCTGCAGTATATATATTATAATAAAATGTCCAGCATCATAACCTGCAGTTTTATCAGCATTTCTAATTTTATGTAAAACTACACTGTATATAAGAAAAAAAGCAAATGAAGGGGGGAATTTTTCGGGGGGTCAGCGGGCATGTTCGGTGGCGGGTCGGGTGCGAAACTTTTTTTGACAACGGGTCGGGACCCCGCTGTCAACCCGCCACCTTGTGACTTTCCCAGATGTCGGGTCTGTCAAGGCTGAACAGACCCAACACGCAGCGATGGGGGAGGCAATTCAGGTCATTATGACCTTGTTAACAGCTCATTAAAAAGTATTTTGAGCTCACCTTACCATATTATGAGGTCGCCCACGGGGTCCACGCTGCTCAGGAATCAAGTAAGGAGGTCGGGAGTTGTATGACCATGGAATCATCTCATTACTTGACAGCAGCAAATGTGCTATAAAAGCTCCCATCTCACATCTGTTCACTTTCCAAGCTCAGAAGCTGTTGCTTACTGCATTTGGAAGACAGATTGAGCTTTGTGCAGGTTGCAAATGTTTGGAGCAAACTCTCTATCCAGTGTCACCTCATTGGAACAACCTCTCTCACCATTGACAGATCGCTTCTGTCATCTCAAGTTCACCTGCCATCTATTACATCAGCATCGGTGCCCTTGAAACTATCTCACCTTGGTCCTCAGAATCCCACCACGATCAGCCCCAACACCAGCAGCACCAGGCACACCAGCAGCACCAACAATAACACCAACCTTCTCCGCAATCAACTGATGCTGCACAGGAGAAAGGGCATCAGCACCCGACCACTTTGCCAGCCGGGACGCCAGGGATGGCCTCGCCATAGCCAGATTTACTTCACTTGGCCCTGTATACCTTAACTGCCACATGATGTGCCAGGTTGGCACCACCCCACACCAACACCATAAAGCATCCCTACAATGCCCAAGCCATTCCTTTCACACTCATTGCCATTGGCGGGGGGGGGGGGGGGGGTACCGTTTTGTTTCACCATTCACTGCAACTCACGAAGCCACTTCCAAAGGTGCACAGAAATCTGTCCAAGAACGCAAAGTGTTCAAAATAAAGAGTTCAATGTTTGACAGCACATTAACAGAAACTTCACATGAACATTGGCTAAAACACACAAGTGCCTTCCCTTGTGTGTTGTTAGTTGGTATGATTGCACTAGGATGAGAGTGAGTGTGAGGGATGGCTAGTGAGATGGGGAAGTGATAATGTAGATAGAGAGGGATGGGTGGAGGTGCAAGGTAAGTTGGTTTTAGTAAAGATGTGCAGGAGTAGGGTAGGGAAGGCAGGGTGATGGGGATGTGATGAGTGGCACAGCAGGATGAGGTTGAGTGTGGCTTTGCATTAACCTTTCATGATCTACTGAGATCATTGAAATGTTTGTGCCACTGCAGCCTGGTCCTTCTGACGACATCCCTGCTTGTGCCATCCTGTGCAATGTGCAACCAGGCTGCGTTGGTCTCCTGGGGAGGTCTCTTCCGCCATTGGAAGGGAAGAGAACCTCACTGCATGCTGTGACTCCCTCCATAAGCATATGGAGGGAGTCATGGGTGAGCCTGGGTGCAGCCGTGCACCTCTGTGATTGCTTGTCAGTGTTTGCAGCACCTCAATGCTGTAGAACACTGACAGCACAACTGTCAAAATCAATTTGCGCATGGTCCCTTTAAGGAAACCGGCTGATGACGTGTCATCAAATGACATCATCAGACCTGCTTCCTTCGATTGGATGGCAAACACGCTGGGCGGGCTTAACAAGCCCAATCAATGTAAAATCATTCTACACAGCGGGCTGGAGCCAGCATTGGGGTCGGGACCCGCTACCGACGTCGCCCACCACGGACTCGCCGAGGTAGGGTAAATCACGGCCATAGATTCTGTAGGGAAAGCTATTTTGCAAATGTTCATACTCTTAACTTCATCTTGCAGCATGGAAGAAGTACAGTTTCTTTCTTCCCCCTCCAACCTCCATTGATGGGCATATAATCAGTGGTTATTTTTACACCATTCTTTAAGTTAATTTCTCCTGAATCCTTAGGTCCTCCTACACTATTCCATTCTACAATAGA
This sequence comes from Squalus acanthias, assembly GCA_030390025.1. NCBI lineage: Eukaryota > Metazoa > Chordata > Chondrichthyes > Squaliformes > Squalidae > Squalus > Squalus acanthias. The sequence continues at coordinate 85,361,818 of CM059432.1, forward strand.
GACAGTGGGGGGAATGTTAACGCCAAAAAATGGGTGGGTTGGGGTCGGGTGGCAAGCTGAAGTGTTAAAAGTCTGAGGGGGCGAAATTCGGCTCCTTTGCGCCTGCCTTTGCGGCAACGGGGCACAAAAGGGTTATCGCCCAGGGGGGCAAAAAAAGCTCCTCCCGCAAAATTCGTCAGGGCGTTGCTGAGGCGCTTCCCGATTGCGGCGTGACCCCGCCGGTAGCGCCCCAGGCCGCCGCGCCTGCAGCGATGACGTCATCACCATGCGCGGTGACCCCTTAGTGCTCCGCCACATCCCCTTACCGCCCCACGGCAGAAATTCGGCTGCAACCACGAGGCTGCCTCAGGCGGTGTCAGCGCCAGCCTCGCAGGTCGCGAGCCGGCCAGACCTCCACCTGCAGGGCGGTAGTTAAAGGGGAGGTGCGGCCATGACCCGTGCCGCCATTTTATTTTTTTTGGTCGACCTCCAGGTCAGCCCTCCGTGGTGTGCCGCGGCGTGGTCCTGGCCACCATTGTGTAGCCCGGCACTGCGTCTCAGCGCCGGGCTGCTGCCATGGCACCATGCCGCCCTGGTGGCCTAGTTGGGGCCATCGGAGGCCCTGCAGCGTGCGCAGTGGCCGTCCCCTTTAACTGAAGGGGGGGGACGTTGAAACACGGCAGCACTCTGCAGAGTGCTGCCGATCGCGCCCCGACATTGCCTCAGTTACCGCCCCACCAGGAAGTGGAGCGCCCGACATTGTGCTCCACTTCCTGGGCGGGGTGGTAAGGCGAATTTCGCAACTGGGGCGGGACTTCCTTGCCAGGTGCAGGATGTCCTGCCTCGTCAGTGTTACCGCCCCGAAACAAGACGCTACCGAATTTCACGCCCTGAATCTCGACCCCAACCCACCTCCAACCTGCCCACTTCTAGTTTTAATGGAGGCGGGCGAGCAGCCATCCCGCTCACAGGAGGCGGGTCGCCCACTTAAATAGTGTAGTGTACCAATGTGCTGCACCTCCAATTCATTTTAATTACCCAAGTAAGATTAAATGAACCAGAAATCAGTATTCATGAACGCAGCTATACAATTCAATTTATTTAACTCAGATTGATAAGATGGTATTTGGGTATAAGAGGCAGAGAGGTTATAGATATCAAACCTCCTTACAAGAGATGCCTAATTGGAGCAAATTATCTGTCTCCTCAGAATACAAAATAGCTGGGTTGTACTTTATTCTGCATTTTTGTCTAATTTGCTATTGTACATAAAATTCTAGTTTATAAACAATCCATAAATTATGGCATTGCCAGCGTAGGCTAGAGTAACTCATTGGCAGTTCCAGTTTCGTTATTTATGCAAAATGTTTTAGAGAAATTGATTTTTTCCCTTGAGTAACTCCTGTTCAGACTTCTGTATTCATTTTTTCCTGAATTTTGCAACATAAAATATGTATTCCTGTTAACAAATTGACAAATTTGAATAAATCAATGTCTTGTTTTAAATCACTAACTTTAAAGGAGATGTTCTTCTTCCCCAGTAGTCCAGTGAGCTCCAGTAAGTAATTGAACCATACAGACCAGTTTTCAAATCTCAGCCAGTGCATCAGTAGAGTATTACAGTTGGCCTCAGTATCCCTGGTTTAGGAAGGAGAAAATTTAGGTTTCTATTGAGGGTGGATATGTGCCAGAGTACTGGAGAATGGCCAAGGTAATGCTCATTTACAAAAACGGAGTCAGAGCTGACCCAGATAATTACAAGCCAATTAGTATAACATCTGTGATAGGAAAAATGTTGGAACCTTGAACTGAAGATTAAATTACCAAATATCTAGATGAATAGAAAATAATTAGAAGCAGTGAAAATAGATTTCAGAAAGGAAAATTGTGCTTGACAATCCTGATAAGAGTACTTTGATGGATAGGGGAGATGCAGTGGATGTGATGTATTTGAATTTTGAGAAAGCATTTGACAAGATGCCACACAGGAGACTATTGAAGAGATTAAGTTGTATAAAATTAGGGGAAGGGTAGTAAACTGGATTAAAAACTGGTTATAAGGGAGGAAACAGAGAGTAGGAGTTAAGGGCAGATTCTCAGAATGGTTGGGAGTAGGTAATATTACCCACAAGGTTTTATTCTGAGAGTGCTTCTATTCACTGGTGCATCAATGATTAGGAGATAGGGCTCAAGGGAGAGGTGTCCAAATTTGCAGACAATACTAAAATAGGAGGCATACTAAATAGTTCTGAGGATCAAAGGAAACTGCAAGAGGATATTGATAAGAAGGTGAATGAGCAAAAAAGTGGCAGATGGAAATCAATGTCAGTAAATGTGAAGTGGTACATTTTACTAAAAAAATTAAAGTAATAATTATGACCCATAATTTGCTTTCAAAATAAAGGCAAGGCTAATATAGCTTGTTGTTATTTAAGCGCAAATGCTACAGCAGCTTTCAGTGAGGGCAGATGTGTGGTTAAACACCTAAATCCAAAAGTTGCTGTCCGAGATGCGCCACTCCGCCGTTAGCGTCGTAAAAATGGCATCTTGCTGACTGCCTCAGCATAGAAATGTATTGAATGGCATGATGTTCCTGTATTTGCTAGGTAGATACGAACTAAACTCACCATAGAAATTTAAGTCTTGTACATTTCAGTCAAAGTACCCTTTTAACAATGTGATAAGTGTTAATTACTGCCCAACAACCTCCCTGGCATTAAGTGTTATTCTTTCAGGTTTTAATTGTTGTCGGAGAGTTTAAAAATATAAAATTTTAAATTTCTTTTTACTTTTCCTTTCTGTCTTTTTTTTTTGCTCTCTCTTAATCCAATCTTTCTTTATTTCTCTTTCTGTACCTGATTTGACATTGAATTCACACAGTCTATATTACACTTCCTTCTCAGTCCTTGCACTGTTTATTTCATAATCCTTCAATCTGAGATGCACACTTGCTTGCCTGGTTCACTCAGATCCCAGCTGCCCGGTTTCCCTCGCTGCGACGTTATCAGCTTGCTCTTTCAGCAACTTGCCACACAAAAATGTTAAAAACCTTAACATGATGGGGCAAGTCTAACTAACAGCAGATGTCATTAGATGCCCTTCCATAGCAAATTTTGGCCCATTACTTTGAATGAGGGAAGAGCTGGGTAATGTGGAAGAGCGGAGGAATTGGGAGGTTCAGGTTCACAGACATTAAAAGATGCACCTCAAGTGGATAAGGCCATAAAAATGCAAATGGAAAGGAAAATTGGGCAGGATGTATAATGGGCGGGCAATCCAATATTGCCCGTTTTACATGCCAGTCGAAATTGAAAGTTCCGGTATTAGTGATTGAATCAAAGTGCATGTCAACATTTAAGGCTCGGTTAGATGATGGTTGAAAGAAAGAGGTATAAATGGTTATGGGAACAGTTTGGATGATAATCACCAACACGAATAATTTGTGCTGAACGGCCTATTTCCATGTTGTAATTTTCATGTAATTCCATAACAGTACTTAAGATGGCTTTTAAAAAGTCCACTGGCCAGACATACAAAGCAATTTATTGGCCCAAATTTTCCAGGGCCTATAACCACATACGCATAGCGTACGCCATCATAAGTGCCCCGCAAGTTCCGGGTTTCCGCATGTGATGTGCATGCGCGAAAACCCGGGACTTGCAATCTGTCAAGGCCTTCTTTTACCAGCGTAAGGGTTTAAATAAATATTAAAATAAATTTTTAAATTATTTAACCATACAAAAACCTTTAAAATTAGTTTAGGTTATTTTTGGCCCCTTGAAAAATTGTTACATTTATTTTTCCAAAAATTTAATTTTGTTTTAAATGTTTAATTACATTGTTTTTTTTAATTCATTTTGACCATGTGATGATTTATTTTTATTTCAGTGTTGTGAAAGTGTGTTTTAGGGGATTCCTATTATGTTTATGGAGATTCAATGGAATCTCCATAAGCATAATGGGAATCCCCTTTGTGATTGGTTGGGCCGGCCCACATGATCCCAGGGATGCTCGCGAAAGGCATGCGCCCTGGGATACGTGGGCCTTTACACAGGCGTACACCTGCTCTTGTTGCCACAGTATTTATGTGACTGGTCCAGTTAAGTTTCTGGTCAATGTTGACCCCCAGGATATTGATGGTGGGGGATTCGGCGATGGTAATGCCGTTGAATGTCATGGGGAGGTGGTTAGACTCTCGCTTGTTGGAGATAGTCATTGCCTGGCACTTCTGTGGCATGAATGTTACCTGCCACTTATCAGCCCAAACCTGAACGTCGTCCAGGTCTTGTTGCATGCGGGTATGAACTGCTTCATTATCTGAGGAGTTGTGAATGGCACTGAACAATTGTTACATCAGCAGGGGGGAGTTCTGTTGGTTTAGAGGGGGGAGTTCATTCTGCAGGGGGAGTGGATTTGTGAGCTTAGGGGAGGGGTTCCCAGAGAGTGCATTTTGCCTCAGTGGGGGAGGGCATGCTGGAATATGAATTTTGGCTGACTGAGAATTCTTCCTCAAAGGGATGTCAAACTTGGATTTTTGCCTCACTGTGGGGGGGTCATTTTGCATTATTTGAGCGAAAGTGGAGTACTGGCATATTAGCAGAGTATTTTATCAGGTTCTAGTGGTGGAATGAATTTGGGTGAATTTCTCCACTTCACGGATGTGTTGTTGAGGGGTGTGATCATGATTCATCATTCAGCTGCTTTGTTTCCTCTTCTTTGCATGGGAATGCAGCTTTTCAGGTAATTGTTCTGCTACCACAGACTCATCCGGTCTCTGGATATTGTTGTGCAGAGGCTGAATTTGCTTACCTCAAGCTCTTTACTGCAGGTCCAATTGCTAGTTCTGTTGTACGATGAGGTATTCAGCCATCTTTTTGCAGTCCATGCTCAGCCATGGCCGGCCGAAGGTCCCTTTCAGCTTGTTCCTTAACTAACCTTTCTATTGATTTTCCATGTCCAGCATCCTGCAGATTTTTAAGGTGCTTTGCAATTTTTTAAAGAACCTTTTTAAAAAAACATTTTCCCTCTTGCATGATATCAAAGGTGGCTTACTTATTTTTGCTTTGGGTGACCCTATCAGACAACATTATATCATGTAATGTTATGCTCACAGTACCACCCACAGGTGCAACCTTTAGAATACTGTGATCAAACACCATTTTAAATATATAAAAGATTTTATCTGGTTCTCTGTATGTAATCTATATCAATTAAAAAGTATCAGACATATCTTTCCTCCCTCTTCTAGGACACACACATCAGGAAATTGGATTGGAATCTACTATTCATGTCTAAAGTTTATAAGATGCCCAAATTAGCCTGCCTTTGGACTGATCCACATAACCCAGTCCAAATAATACCAGTAGGTAACCAAGCCAAGTTAAATCCAACAGAGCTGCAGACAATGCTGAGTGAAGTGTACTTAACTCCCACTTATCAGTCATGAAAGATGAAGTTGGACACAGAGGTGCATCTATTTAATAACATGTATGATAACACAATTAATACCATCACAAGGTTAAGCATTGAGAATTACATAAAGCACTTGGATATGTACTATTAATTGGCATAGTCTTGGGGCTGGATTTTGCCAGTGTGGGAGGGCTGGGGCGTTTCAGGTGGTTTTCCTGTCAGGACCCCGACTCCGATGTGATGTGGGAAAAATGTGTGATTTTCCCCTAATTGGGCACTTGAGTTCCAGCGTGTGGGAACCCCTGGCCCAATTAGTCTTTCCATCCAGAAAGTCGCCTCCGATGACGTCATCAGTGCTGCTGCTTTTAAGGCCTGCAAGCAGCCTTGCTTCTTCTGGAGACTGCAATCTTTATGCTGATTGTACTGAGGAATTTATTGTACGAATATGTCCACCAGCAGGCAAAAATGTGCTCCACGATTTGATGAGCCCTCCCTCCAAGCTCTGGTGGAGGGAGCAAGAACCAATAAGGAGGTGCTCTTCCCTTCCTCAGGGAGAAAAAAGCCACCACAATAAACTAAAACTGTGTGGCTACAAGTGGCCCGGGAGGTCAATGCCATCTCTATGTTCCGCAGAACCTGGCTGCAGTGCAGGAAGAGGTTTCATGACCTTCTCCGCACAGGAAAAGTGAGTATGACTTTCTCATCACCCTCAATCTCATCCCCATCGCCTCTCCTCACCAGCACTCTGCTTTGCCAACCTCTTTCTCCACATCCCACTTGACACTGACATCCCTGCACCCTTACCCATTCCCTCTCTCTCTATGGTCACATTCACTTAACTATTTGACCATGCAGCCCTCACACTCTCTATCACTGTGATGCAATGACAACAACTTACAACACACAGGGAGGGCCCTTGGTATCCTTCTAAGCATCTATGCTATAGATTCTCTTCACTCACTCCTTCATTCTCACTCAAACTCCACTTCTGTCCCTCATTGCAGGAAAAGAGAGCCCACAATAAGAGGGAAAGAGCGAGGACAGGAGGAGGGCCACCCTCAGTAGCCCAGCTCACCATTTCGGAGGAGGCGGCCCTGGAAATCACCGGGATCGAGGAGGATTCCCAAGTGGGGGGCGGACAGGCAGGGCGCATCACAGCAAGCTGGTGACAGAATAGTTTGGCATCTCTCATTGACATTGCATGAGTCACTGATAATGAATCTGATGCTCTAACACATTGACTTCTGATCAACTGCACTATTCAATGTGCATGTAACCTTGACCTCACAGCTCTAACTCTTTCCTTTACTCCACCACAGGACCATCGAGAGCCCCCGTCCCCACTGTCCATGAGGAAGAGCCTGAGCTTCCAGACTCCTCAGAGGAAGCTGCAACCTCTGAGGGTGCTCCGTCACCAGAATTAAGTGCACACATCACCAGCGCAGACACTCACACCTCGGTGGGACCTTCGGGACATAGAGTAGAGTTGTCACCTGGTGTATCACAGCTCACAAGTGAGCATCAGCAGATGGTGGAGACAGGGACAGCAGTGGAAAGTCCTCGTCGGAGGGCACAGGATTCTGCCAGCTCGGCTCAGCTGCATGTCGACCCTGTGCCTCCGGGTCCATCCAGAAGGAGAGCGGTGCTGGAACTCCAGGAACAGGCGCAGGACTCTCTGTCAGGTTTTGTCTCCAGGGTCGCTGCGAGTGTGGAGCGAATGGAGGAGTCCATCGCGAACATGAGCAGAGCCTTTGTGGAGGCATTGGCGCATGAACGCATCACCACGGAAAGGATGGCAACCTCCGTGGAAAGGATGGCTACAGTAGAGGAGAGGATGGCTACGGCCATGGAGGAGCTAAGTCGCCAGAGTGTAGAAAACATGGTCATTGTTTAGAATAGACTGGCATCTCTTGAGGAGCGATGGTCAGCTATTGAGCATAGAAACCAGACCTTCATGGAAGTCCTCTGGAGTCGGACTTCCAGTGCAGAAACGGGTCCTCATGGCCCCCCTGCAGTGCAGCAAGGTGCTGTCCAGCCACTTGCTAGCTCTGAAGTGGGGCTGACCCATGAGAGGGATGTTGGTGGCAGACAACAAGGAAGTGGGGGCTCCTCTCCAAGCGCTCACACGACCATGCCACTGCAGAGCCCTCGGCCAGAGCCCCACCAGAGTCCTCACCCAACTGAGATCGGCGTCTCAACCCCTGCACAGCCGCAGGAGCAGCAGACTGTTGCTGAGCCCTCACAGGCTCACAAACCCAGAGGACGCCCGCCAAAGGTGTTGAAGCAGGAGCAACAAGAGAGTGAGCAAGGGGCCTCCACATCTGCTGAAGCCACAGGGGAAGCACCACGTAGGAGCACGCGTAAGAGGAAGATAATGCACAAATAGTCACAAGGGTAGTCACTTGGGTGTAATGTTGTGTTTAATTTTGAAAAGCCATCAGGTGCTTATTGTCATAAAAAATTCTGATGGCAAACTGTTGCAGTTGTGGCGTGTGTCATTTCGCTAATGGGACTTCCACATTGAGGGCTTAGGGTGACTTGCAATTGTCAGTATGGTGGTCAGAGTGATAGGAATCCACAGGTTCATGGCCATTGTCGATGCTCTGGTAAGAGGCTGCGAGGCAAAAGTGCTTGATTGTCTAGGCTAAGCAAATCTGGCCAAGTTGAGTGCGTCCCTTGCATCCTGGGCAGCAATGTGCTCGCATGCTGCTGCCGCTGGTTGATGCGCCTCTGCAAGCTGTTCGTTGTCGCTCTCCTCCTCCTCCTCCTCCTCATCTGAGGAGGCTATGTGATGAGCCACTTGTTCCTCATCATCTGCAAGCCACGATGCTGTGCCATGTTGTGAAGTGCACAGCAGACCACGACCATTCTGGAGACCCTGGCTGCTGAGTACTGCAGGGCTCCACCTGATCTATCAAGGCATCTGAAGTGCATCTTCAGCAAGCCGATGGTTTGTTCGATTATGGATCAGGTGGAAATGTGGCTGGAGTTGTAGCGCTCCTCAGCTTCGTTGGATGGGCTCCTCAATGGCGTCATTAGCCACATCTTCAGGGGATAGCCCTTGTCTCCAAGTAGCTATCCGAAAAGTTGGTCTGGTGGACTGAAGAGTGGATGCACACTAGACTGGCGCAGGATGAAGGAGTCATGGCAACTGCCAGGGTACTTGGCGCAAACATGCAAAATTTCCTTCTTGTGGTCACACACCAGCTGTACGTTGAGGGAGTGGAAGCCCTTGCGGTTGACAAAAATACCTGGATTGTGATGGGGTGCCTTAAGGGCCACGTGTGCAGTCAACGACACCCTGCACCCTTGGAAGCCTGCCAGATTGTCAAACCCAACCGTACGCACAGTTACACTGGCTTGATCCTTGGAGAAATTGATGTAATTGTGAGCGATGGCAAAGAGGGCATCGGTTACCTGCGTGATGCAAGTGTGTGCGGCCACCTGGGAGACGCCGCTAATGTCTACTGCTGATCCCTGGAATGAGCCTGAAGCAAAAAAGTTGAGTGCGGTGGTGACTTTGACGGCCACTGGTAAGGGGTGTCCACCTGCTCCTCTGGGCTCCAGCTCTTGCTGCAGCATTGCACAGATGTCACCCACTGCCTCCCGCGAAAGTCGGAGCCTCCTTTGGCACTGCTGTTCAGTCATGTTGAGGTAGCTGATCCTCTGTCTGTAGACCCTGTTTTGGGGGTATCTCCTGCGCCGACGTGCTTCCATGTGTTGGCGCCTTCTGGCCTGTGCAGCTTCAGGTGGGTGAGCAGCAGGTTGGAGCTCCTGCTGTTGCTCCTGCAGTTGGTGCTGCTGTTGTTCAGGGTTCTGCTGCTGCCGCGGCTGGTCTTCGTCCAAATCTGATGTCCAGGAGGAAAGGAAATAAATAGTTCCCATTCTTCTGGTATATACCTCAGTTGAGGAAGCACTCATTAAAGGTGGGGAGAGGGGTTTCCCAGGAGGTCACACTGGAGATGGGTGTCAGGCTCCAAACTTCCAGAACAATGAGTAGGCCTGCTAAAAGTTCCCCCAGACCTGAGACAACAAAGTTCTGCCACCTGCAAATGATGATTGCTGAAAACTCCTTTTTAATGGTGGAACTGCAGCTGTTAGTAAGCAGTCCACCTGTGACGCCGCCAGGATTCACTGGCATGTTCCAGAGGAGACGTGCAGCACGTGGGAAAAGTGTTAAAATCAGAAAGGCCTCTCAAAATGGGATAATAGAGGCATTAAGTGGTTGTTAAGGGCCTTAAGGGCCTATCCCGCCTCTTGGAGGCGGGATGGAAACGGGGTCACAAAACACGCATGTGGGAAAATTGCTCGGAGGCGGGATGGAGGCGGGATCAGGCCCGCCCGCCATTTTTGGCGATTTTAACAACTCACACGCCTCCAATCCCGCCTCCTCGGGCCTGGCAAAATCGAGCCCTTGGTCTTCATAGGCACAACAGTAATTTAAGTATCTCAATATCTCAATATTAGTTGGGTTTTGTTTAATAACACTATGATAGATGTTCAATGTCTAAGATTACAGTACGGCTTAGCAGGATTAAGTTGACTGTGGCATTCAATGTATAACTGATATATTTCCAATATTCAGGCTATCCCTCTGTGATAAGACATACAACTTCATCCTTTGTAGTAGGTTAGCTGCTGTAGCATTGAGGTGTTCTGCCTTCCTCTAAGATGGTTGGATTTCACCTCTGGAAATGTCTGCCACATGTCACTGTCCATAGTTATTCTTCAGTCATCTTCTCCTACCTTAACTAACAATGCACATATGTCTTTTTATTGTTATGTTATCTTTTACTCAGAAAATTGCAATACATTTTACAAGTTTACTTCTTTTTTATTGAACACAATCTTTCTTACCCTTCTAACTTTCACTCTTAACACTTTCTCATGCTTGGAGACCTGTTTCCAAATGTCTTTGCAGTTTCCTTTTCGCTTTCTAACCTTCCCAAAAAAGCTTCAGATTTTGGTAGGCACAGCAGTACCTTAAAAAGCTTTATTTTTACTAAATAAATTCCATTTGTGGGTACATAGTCATCGAGGACAAAGATGACCTATTCTGTCCTTTTTCAGAGAGCCCACAATAAGAGGGAAAGAGCGAGGACAGGAGGAGGGCCACCCTCAGTAGCCCAGCTCACCATTTCGTTTCAGAAGTTATAATTGCTCAAGTTTGACAAGGAACAAGTTTTCAATTAAGTGTTATACTTCTTTCTGCTGTTCAGCTATTAAATTATGATAAGGAAGACATCGGGGGCAATTTTAACCCCAAAAAACGGGTGGGTTGGGGTCAGGTGGGATGTTAAAGAGTTAAAAAACTGAATCCTGACCCCAACCCGCCTCCAACCCGACCACTTCCAGTTTTAACAGAGGCGGGACAGGGTGGCGGGCAGCCAACCCACTCCCAGGAGGCGGGTCGCCTATTTAAATATTATAATGATGCTCCATGCCTCATGGTGATCCACCATTTCAAATTTAACTCTGGCTGGCCAGGTTTCCCAGGCCTCGGGGAACCCGATCGGACACCCCCCGAATCTTCCGATCTCCCCCCGAACACCCCCCGAGCCCTTCGATCCCCATCCCGAGACCACCGACCCCCCCACCCATGAGGCCTGCAACCCCCCACCCCTCACAAGGCCTCCAATCCCCTCTTCAGCCTCCGATCCTCAGCCCATGCCCCTTCGTCCCTGTTCTGGCCTCTGATCACTCCTCCGGCCTTCTGCCATCCTCGCTCCAACCCCGAACACCCCTACAACCTTCCAACCTCCCCCCTTCGGCCTCCCCCCCCAAGCCCTGATTCCCCTCCGGTCTTCCCCCTCCGGCCCCGATCCTCCTTCGACCTCCCCTCTCCACCCCAAGTCCCCTCCGGCCTCCTCCCTCCGGCCCCGATCCTCCTCTGGCCTCTATCACTCCCCATCCCGATCCTTCCCTCCCTCCTCTCTGTGGCCTGGTGCCACAGGCCTACCTGCCCGACAGACAGCCAGCCAGCCAGCCTCTCCATCTGGCTGGCTGCGGGCGGGAATCAGTGCTTCAAAATGCTAATCGGACCCTGCCTTTAATTCGGCATGGCCTGGCCCCCCGGGTTTCCCGACCACTTTCCAGCACCCCCGCCCATCCCTCCCCACCGCTCCCTACTCGCCTCCAAATTAAAATTCTGTTCATTGTCCCCGATATTTGTTGGGAGGGTGAAGACCCGGCAATGCCGGGGGCGCAGAGATCCTGACGAACTTAATGGCAGGACCTCATCATTTTTTTGATCTGTTTCCTGCTCGGCCGGCCAAATTGACAGCCTGGCTGGCTGGAGGGATACCTGTGGCAGTAGGTCGCAATTGGGGGCCTTTGGGGATAGTCCTGACAATCGGGATGGGGGGGGGTGCGGGTAAAATCAGCCATCACACCTCAGAGAAGAGATCGGCCATTGCAGCATGGGAGGGAGATCGGCCATCGCCACAGAGGGAAGAGATCGTTCTTCACAGCTTGGGGCAGAGATCGGCCATCACAGCTTGGGATAGAGATCGGCCATCACAGCATGGGAGGGAGCTCGGCCATCACAGCTTGGGATAGAGATCGGCCATCACAGCTTGGGGCAGAGATCGGCCATCACAGCTTGGGGCAGAGATCGACCATCACAGCTTGGGGCAGAGATCGGCCATCACAGCATGGGAGGGAGATCAGCCATCACAGCTTGGGATAGAGATCGACCATCACAGCTTGGGGCAGAGATCGACCATCACAGCTTGGGGCAGAGATCGGCCATCACAGCATGGGAGGGAGATCGGCCATCACAGCTTGGGGCAGAGATCGGCCATCACAGCTTGGGGCAGAGATCGACCATCACAGCTTGGGGCAGAGATCGGCCATCACAGCTTGGGGCAGAGATCGACCATCACAGCTTGGGGCAGAGATCGACTATCACAGCTTGGGATAGAGATCGGCCATCAAAGCTTGGGGCAGAGATCGACCATCACAGCTTGGGATAGAGATCGGCCATCACAGCTTAGGGCAGAGATCGGCCAGCACAGCTTGGGGCAGAGATCGACCATCACAGCTTGGGGCAGATATCGACCATCACAGCTTGGGATAGAGATCGGCCATCACAGCTTGGGGCAGAGATCGGCCATCACAGCTTGGGGCAGAGATCGGCCATCACAGCTTGGGATAGAGATCGGCCATCACAGCTTGGGGCAGAGATCGACCATCACAGCTTGGGATAGAGATCGACCATCACAGCTTGGGGCAGAGATCGACCATCACAGCTTGGGATAGAGATCGGCCATCACAGCTTGGGGCAGAGATCGGCCATCACAGATTGGGGGAGAGATCGGCCATCACAGATTGGGGGAGAGATCGACCATCACAGCTTGGGGGAGAGATCGGCCATCACAGATTGGGGGAGAGATCGGCCATCACAGCTTGGGGCAGAGATCGGCCATCACAGATTGGGGGAGAGATCGGCCATCACAGATTGGGGGAGAGATCGACCATCACAGCTTGGGGGAGAGATCGGCCATCACAGATTGGGGGAGAGATCGGCCATCACAGCTTGGGGGAGAGATCGGCCATCACAGCTTGGGGCAGAGATCAGCCATCACAGATTGGGGGAGAGATCGGCCATCACAGCTTGGGGCAGAGATCGGCCATCACAGCTTGGGGGAGAGATCGGCCATCACAGCTTGGGGCAGACATCGGCCATCGCAGCGTGGGATAGAGATCGGCCATCTCAGCAGGGGGAGAGATCGGCCATCGCGGTGGGGGGAAGAGATCGGCCATTGCAGAGCGGGGGGAGGTCAGCAATTGCAGCAAAAAGGGGAGATTGCTGATCCCGGCAGGGGAGAGAGGCCACGATCAGCAGGGGAGAGGCCAAAGGCTGTCTTGAGGGACTGGAGGGAGCCCTCCTGCTTCTCCTGGCCCATAAGGAGTGCTGTAAAAGGCACTTACCTTGTTATGCCTGCAGCTCCCGCCTCTCTTTCACTGTCGGGGTTCCAGAACCCTGAGAAACCTGCACAGCAGCAGTGAATTTTAAATCAGGCTCCCAATTGCACTGTGGGAGCCCTATTTAAATATTTTAATGAAGTGTCCCGCCTCTCCACAGCAGGACGTTCGGACGCCACGGTATCCACCGCCGTAACAAAGGCGGTGGGTGCGGCGTGATGTGTTGGGGACATGTCCCCCATATTTATGTTTTTAAACGCCCCCTCCCACCGACCCTCTCCCGCCTGTCGTGGGGGGGGTTAATATTGAGGCCATTGTTCGTCATATCAGACTTTCTCAACGTTCTTGCTAACTTGATAGTCGGAACTGCTCAAGTACCATGACACATCGATTAGTCTCTCAGTGAGTAGTTTTTCTCAGGCTCTACTTCAAACTGGCACAAATCTTAATTAGAAGCCCCTGATGATACTACAGTGCATGAGCTCTGTTTCTGTGTTTCAGATTTCCCAGCATGCAAGATTAACTATGTTCGCTTTTTTCAGAATGCCTATAATATGTACGAAATGTCTACTATTACTACAAATGTATGCAAAATGACCCTAGTTTCCATGCAGCAACCTTTCCTGCTTTTTCTTTATTTATCAATATTGCTGTGTCATGCTTTCCCCTCTTGTTTCTCGAGCTCCATATATGTCATGATACGTGGTCTTCTTCCTTTCTACATCCTCATTGTGTTAAAATCTCCTGCTCAAGTTCATTTTCCCAGGACCTTAAAACTGTCTTTCATTTCAACTACAATCTTCACTTTCAAAACCCAGAATAGGCATTAACTAATCACTACTACGATAGCAAAATACTGCGGATGCTGGAAATCCGAAATAACAACAGAAAACGCTGGAAAAACTCAGCAGGCCAGGCAGCATCCGTGGAGAGAGAAAGAGAGTTAACGTTTCAGGTCGATGACCTTTCATCAGAACTGGGAAGAGCCGGAAATCAAATAGATTTAAGGCCAGGGTAAAGCTGGGAAAAGGGGGAGGGGATAAAGGAACAAAGGGGGAGATGAAGAGACATTAAGAGACATTAAGAGATATGCAAGGCTAGAGTTGGTGTTAATGTGACAGATTAAGGCTGAATGAAGTGTGAAATCCACTGGCAGAATGAAGGACAGCTGCCAGCTTCTAGGAGGAAAAAAAAAAGGTGGGGCGGGACAAATAAAAGGGTGGATAAAATAAAATATAAATGTGATTGGAGCTGAGGTTATGATCTAAAATTGTTGAACTCGATATTGAGTCCAGAGGGCTGTAGCGTGCCTAAACGAAAGATGAGGTGCTGTTCCTCGAGCTTACGCTGAACTAATCACTACTTCCTGATTTACCACATCTTCTCTTCTACTTTTTCCCAGCCATGGCAGTATTTTTCATGATGGAGCTTTAGCTAAGTATCTCAGTTTAAAAAAAAAGTCTTTACTCTTCTATTAGTAACTATCACTTCCATGAAGAACTATTTGCACTTGAAAGCACTTCAATGATGTAGATTATGAGTGGCCCATTTGTATACTGGAACAGTTCCATTCATTAACTCAGAGATTCGTGCTTCAAACTAGGCTGGGGGCCATTGTGGAGGTGCCAGAGCAGGCAAAGTTTATCAGCTCGGTACTGCTATGTACTGACTTTGCCTGGTTCAGGTGTCTGATCTGAACTGACAATTCCATTCTTGGTGAATGGAGCTGCTCGGTGTGCACTTAGACCACCGATCACCTACATTATCAGAACAACTTCAGTTTCAAGTCTAGACTCAGATTGGTTGCTACACTTTATACTGAATATCATAGAATGGTTACAGCACGGAAGAAAGCCATTCAGCCCGTCGAGCCCGTGCCAGCTCTCTGCTAGTCCCACTCCCCCGCCCTTTCCCCGTAGCCTTGCAATTTTTTTTCCTTCAGGTACTTAACCAACTCCCTTTTGAAAGCCGTGATTGAGTCTGCCTCCACCACCCTTTCAGGCATTGCATTCCAGATCCTAACCACTCACTGAGTAAAAAAGTTTTTCCTCATGTCGTCTTTGGTTCTTCTTCTCTGTTTCCTGTCACTTAGCCAATTTTGTATCCATGCTGCCACTGTCCCTTTTATTCCATGGGCTTCAACTTTGCTGGCAAGCCTATTATGTGGCACTTTGTCGAATGCCTTTTGGAAATCCATGTACACCACGTCAACCGCATTTCCCTCATCAACCCTCTCTGTTACCACATCAAAAAACTCGATCAAGTTGGTTATACACGATTTGCATTTAACAAATCCACGCTGGCTTTCCTTAATTAATCCACACTTGTCCAAGTGACTGTTAATTTTGTCCCTGATTATTGTTTCTAAAAGCTTCCCCACTACTGAGGTTAAACTGACTGGCCTGTAGTTGCTGGGTTTATCTTTACACACTTTTTTAAACAAGGGTGTAACATTTGCAATTCTCCAATCCTCTGGCACCACCCCCGTTTCTAAGGAGGATTGGAAGATTATGGCCAGTACCTCTGCAATTTCTTCCTTCACTTCCCTCAGTGTCCTAGGATGCATCCCATCCGCTCCTGGTGATTTATCTACTTTAAGTACAGCCAGCCTTTCTAGTACCTACTCTTTATCAATTTTTATCCCATCCAGTATCTGTTCTACCTCCTCCTTCGCTATGTCTATGGCAGCATCTTCTTCCTTGGTGAAGACAGATGCAAAGTACTCATTTAGTACCTCAGCCATACCCTCTGCCTCCATGCGCAGATCTCCTTTTAGGTCCCTAATCGGCTCCACCCCTCCTCTTACTACCTGTTTATTATTTATATGCCTATAGAAGACTTTTGGATTACGTTTTATGTTAGCTGCCTTTCTATTCTCATACCCTCCCTTTGCCCCTTTTATTTTCTTTTTCACTTCTCCTCTGAACTTACTATATTTAGCCTGATTCTCAGATGTATTCTTGACCTGACATCTGTCATACGCGCTCTTTTTCTGCTTCATCTTACTCTCTATCTCTTTCATCATCCAGGGAGCTCTGACTTTAGTTGTCATATCTTTCACCCAAGTGGGAATGTACCTCGACTGTACCCGAACTATTTCCTCTTTAAAGGCAGCCCATTGTTCCATTACAGTTTTGCCTGCCAATCTTTGATTCCAGTTTACCCCGGCCAGATCCGTTCTCATCCCACTGAAATTGGCCTTCCTCCAATTAAGTATTTTGACTCAAGATTGCTCCCTGTCCTTTTTTATAGCTAATCTAAACCTTATGATACTATGATCACTGTTCCCTAAATGTTCACCTATTGACACTTGCTCCACTTGACCTACCTCATTCCCCAGAACCAGATCCAGCAATGCCTCCTTCCTCATTGGGCCGGAAACATACTGATCAAGAAACCTCTCCTGAACACACTTCAGAAATTCTTCCCCCTCCCTGCTCTTTACACTATTACTATCCCAGTCCATAATAGGATAGTTAAGTCCCCCATTATCACTACTCTATAGTTCTTACATCTCTCCGTAAGTTTTCTGCAAATTTGCGCCTCCATATTTTTCCCACCAGTTGGTGGTCTATAGAATACACCTAGTAGTGTAATGGTACCTCTATTATTTCTTAACTCTAGCCATATAGATTCTGTCCTTGACCCCTTCAGGACATCCTCTCTTTCCAGCACTGTAACATTCTCCTTAACCAATACTGCCACCCCACCTCCTTTCTTTCCTTCCGTCCCTATCTTTCCTGAACACCTTATATCCAGGAATATTTAATACCCAATCCTACCCTTTTTTGAGCCAGATCTCCGTTATTGCCACGACATCATATTCCCATGTGGCTATTTGTGCCTGCAGCTCACCAACCTTGTTAACTATGCTTCGTGCGTTCACATACATACAATGTAAGCCTATCTTAGACCATCCTGTGTTCTCTCTCAGTCTGATCCCACCTAATACCTTACTATTTCTTACTTTAGTGCTATCTGTCTCTCCCAATCCTTTCTGCCCTTTGTTTCTCCTTTCTAATGCTACATCCTGGTGCCCATCCCCCTGCCAACTTAGTTTAAACCCTCCCCAACAGCACTAGCAAACCTCCCCGCGAGGATATTGGTACTGGCTCTGTTGAGGTGCAACCCTTCCGGCCTGTACAAGTCCCACCTCCCCCAGAACCGGCCCCAATGCCCCAGGAATCTGAAGCCCTCCCTCCTGCACCATCTCTCCAGCCATCTGCTCTATCCTCCTATTTCTATACTCACTCACGCGTGGCACCGGGAGTAACCCAGAGATTACTACCTTTGAAGTCCTGCTTTTTAATCACTTTCCTAGCTCCCTGAAATCTGCCTGCAGGACCTCATCCCTCTTTCTACCTATGTCGTTGGTACCGATATGGACCAAGACCTCTGGCTGTTCACCCTCCCCCCTCAGAATGTTTTGCAGCCACTCGGTGACATCCTTAACCCCGGCACCAGGGAGGCAACACACCATCCTGGAGTCACGTCTGCGGCCGCAGAAATGCCTGTCTGCTCCACTAACTATCGAATCCCCTACCACTATTGCTTACCCTATCTTCCTCCTCCCCCACTGTACAGCTGTGCCACCCGTGGTGCCGTGGACTTGGCTCTGGCTGTACTCCCCAGAGGAACCATCGCACTCACCAGTACTTAGAACAGAATACTGGTTGGAGAGCGAGATGCACTCAGGGGACTCCTGCACTACCTGCCTGGTCCTCCTCTTCTGTCTGGCGGTTACCCATTCCCTCTCTGCCTGCGCACTCCTTAGCTGTGGGGTGACCACCTCCTGAAACGTGCTATCCACATAGCTCTCAGCCTTGCGGATGCACCACAGTGACGCCAGCTGCTGCTCAAGCTCTGAAACCTGGAGCTCAAGCTCCTCCTGCTGATGACCCCTCCTGCACACGTGGTTGTCCATGACACGGGAAGCGTCCTGGAGTTCCCACATGGCACACTGTCCTTAGGGCTTTCTTTCTCCTTTAATGTAGGATTGTTTCACTTTCTACTCACTCGCCTTCAACTAGAACCTGTTTCTGAGATATCACATGCTAAAGTGACAAATGCAATCTGTCACATTTGCTGATCTGAAGATCACAGGATAATTATGGATAAAAAGGCCATTCAGCCCATTTGATTCATCCATCCAGAGAGATCCTAAAAACCTCCTCCCCCGCCCCCCTTCCCAACTCCAGGGTTTTATTTTAGCATCGTAGCATCCAATTGTTTCTTAAATGATTCTAGGGTTATGCCTTTGTTTATCTATCTGGAGTTTAAAAGAAACCAAGATTTGCATTTATATAACGCCTTTTAAAGCCTTCCTCAGGACTTCCCAAAGTGCTTTACAGCCAATTCAGTGCTTTTAAGTGTAGTCACTGTTGTAACTTAGGAAATGTGGCAGCCAAATTGCGCACAGCATGTTCCACAAACAGCAATGTGACAATGGCCAGATAATCTGTTTTTGGGTGTTGGTTGAGGGATAAATATTGGCCATGACTCGACATTGAATCCCCCTGCTCTTCTTCAACATAGTGGCATGGGATCTTTTATGTCCGCCTAAGATGGCAGATGGGCAATTAGGGGTGGGTAATAATTGCTGGCCTTTCCAGCGATGCCCACATCCCAGGAATGAATAAAAAAAAATACAATGCCAAACATAGCAATGAGTTGGTTGCATTTGGCACTAACTGCATTATCAGGAAAATGGAATCAAGCTCCATTGTTGCAGGTACCTCATCAATTTATCAGAGGCTGTTTTCCTGCAAACAGATTCAAAATGCTGGCCCTGGCAAGGAGGAGAGGTGGATTTTTCTCTTTTTCACTTTTAACATCTCCGCTAACAATGATTGTTCAATAATCGTGTGATGGTAACTTACTAAATGTTAGATCTTGAGATCCTGAAAATTAATTAACACCATTGGAAAAAGATATTGTATTTTACTGGCATCTTTCTTCCTTAGACTTGTGGTTGGGACACAGACATATTCACAGCCACCATTGTTGCTGTTCCAGAACTGACTATCAAGAAGCTCACTTCTTGTGGTCCACTCAAGTCAGAGCACAAAATGTGATCTTTTAAAATGTATCATTATCATTAGTCATTGATCTGACTCCCATGTTTTATGTTAGGTTGAACATTCAATTTTTGTGTAATGTGTCAACAAGGGCAGACGTCAATGACGAAGTCCAACACCGCCTTCAGTGTGCCAGTGCAGCCTTCGGTCGCCTGAGGAAGAGAGTGTTTGAAGACCAGGACCTCAAACCCGGCACCAAGCTCATGGTCTACAGAGCAGTAGTAATACCCGCCCTCCTGTATGCCTCAGAGACATGGACCATGTACAGCAGCCACCTCAAAGCACTGGAGAGGTACCACCAACGCTGCCTCCGCAAGATCCTGCAAATCCATTGGCAGGATAGGCGCACCAACATCAGTGTTCTCGCTCAGGCCAACATCCCCAGCATCGAAGCTTTGACCACGCTCGATCAGCTCCGATGGACGGGTCACATCGTCCGCATGCCCGATACGAGACTCCCAAAACAAGCGCTCTAGTTGGAGCTCCAACACGGCAACAGAGCCCCAGGTGGGCAGAGGAAACACTTCAAGGTCACCCTCAAAGCCTCCTTGAAAAAGTGCAACATCCCCACCGACACCTGAGAATCCCTGGCCCAAGACCGTACAAAGTGGAGGAGAAGCATCCGGGAAGGCGCCGAATACCTCGAGTCTCTTCGCCAGGAGCAAGCGGAAGCCAAGTGCAAACAGCGGAAGGAGCACACGTCAACCCAAGCACCCCACCCACCTGCCCCTTCAACCACCGTCTGCCCCACCTGTGACAGAGACTGTAGGTCCCGCATTGGACTCATCAGTCACCTGAGAACTCATTTTTAATGTGGAAGCAAGTCATCTTCGGTTCCGAGGGACTGGCTAAGAAGAAGAAGAATGCTAGATAGCCCAAAATATACTTTTTAAAAATAAAAGTATCAGTATATAGCCTCACAGTTCACATTTAAACATTTCTGCCATGTAGCTTTCATTTTGTAGAAGACAAATTGCAATTTATTTTTGCATCATTTTTAGTGCTTGGCCATTTTAGCTTTTCCCAGACCTTTTTTTATGTCTTTGGGAAAAATTGCAGTCAATTGAGAGTGGCATTAAATCAATGTGCAAATTAAAATTTACTACCAATATTGAACTTGTTTGTGTAACAGTGGGTGATTGTGAGTGCAGTGGTCAGAATTCATACCGGAGATTGTGGATGTTGTTATATTTACAGAGTAAAACAGGAAAGTTCCACATGTCAGAATAATAGATTGCACATGCAACTCTTTGGGGAGTAGATTAGTGTGGGACAAAGTTCCAATCCATTTAGTGCAGTTTTGTTGCCAAGAGCTTGTCTAAGATATTGAAAGTGGACTATTATTCATTTTTTAGTTTCATTCAAGGCTTTTTCTTTGATAACTTGTTATATAACCCATTCTTATATATGGAGGGGGGGTAATTTTAACCTAACCTAACCTACCCAGTGGGAAAGTGACAGGATTGGTTCATCACAGCACCAAGGAGGTTATTCAGCTCCTCATGCCTGTGCCAGTGCTAGCTCTTCAACTGGAGCTGTCTACTCTAATCCCATTTCCCTACCCTCTCATCCATATCGTTTTATATTTTGAGGTAGACTTTCTACAGGGGTTCCCTGAGAAATGGCTTTGATGGCCATTTACAGTGGGTGATCAGAAGCATCCCCATGGAAACTCCAGGGGGGAAAAATTGGGTTTGTTTGTGCCTCTCATTAGCACCTCTGGGGGGTACTAACGGGGCACAAATCCCCTAGCACCCGGGCGCTGCACCACTAACACCTCCCGCGAAATTCAGCGGGAGGTTAGCTGTGGTGGTAGCCGGTAGCGCCCCGCGCCGCGGTGCGGCGCCACCGGCGATGACATCATAGCTGTGCTCAGAGCCCCGCGGGCGCCCCAGCCGCAATCTTCCCTTGTGCCCCCTGACCTATCGCTAGACAATCTGTCCGACAGGATCAGGGAGTGTTTTTGCAACGGTGGCAGCGCAAGTTAAAGGGGCAGGTGTCGGGCAGCCATTTTTATTTTGGCCGACTGCCAGCACCTGCCCCCTTTCCCTTTTTTATGTGGGGTGCCGGCTGCGATTGCTCAGCCTGGCACTCCTCTTGAGTGCCGGGCTGTTTTCACGGTGGTCCAGCAGGGCCCCGGTGAGCGCAGCGCTAGGCCCCTCCTCTTTAATCAGGGGAGGAGGCCTGCACTGACGCAAAGCTATGTGCTGCTGCGCGTGGTGCCGCAAACTTCAGTAGTAGCGCCCCAAGAAGGAGGTGGAGCGCTTCCAGTCGGGCCCCATCTCCTGCTTGGGGCGCTACCACTGAATTTACGGCAGAGGGGCGCTAACTTTTTTCGGGGCGCTAAAATTAGCACCCGGTGACGTTAGCGCCCCAAAAGGTGCGCCACCCAATTTTTCCCCCCAGGTGTCTTTTCAAATATTCATCCAGTTCCATTATTAAGTTATGTTTTAATCTCTGTCTCAATAGTCACTTCTGGTAAAGCGTTCCATGTTTTAATGATTTTCTGCATGAAAATGTTTGTGTATGAAAACTTCCCCTATTGTTATTCTAATGATAATCATCACTCTATGTCTCCTTACCTATGTAAGTCATACCTAACTACCGAATAGACTTATTTGATAGCATCGCTGAGATGGTCCTGAAGAATGGTTGGGAGCTAGGAGGCAGAGTCAAGCTCTGAAGTGTATCTCCAGGGATTGATGCTGATTTTCACTCTGTATTTAGATAACCACTGGAAACAATTTTTCATTATTTACCCACTAAAAACATATCATGATTTTTATTAGGTCTCCTGTTAAATCCTCTGTTCGAGTGGAAAAAAAATCAAGCCTTTTTTCATCAGTATAACCTCTCATTCCTGTTATAATACAAGTGAATTTTCCCTGTACCCATTCCAATGACTCTATTTCCTATAATTGGGTGCCCAGAACTACATGCAATACTGAAGCTATGATCTAACCAAACAAATTCAACATTGCTTCCTTGTTTTTATATCAATGCCATTTGCTATTTTATGGACTTTTCTAACTGCACTTTCACTTTTAGAGATCTATGGCCCCGATATTTACAGGGAGGTGGGGAGGGTGCGAGGGGAGGCACCGACCGCAATTTTTGGGCCAATGTCTATTGCCTAAAGGATCTTTCTGTACTATATCTTGCTTGGCTAGGTTTGTCAGAGCTCCCTCAGGTACTGTAGCAAGTGCTGATCCAGATGCTCTTTGATGGCAAAGGTCTCTTTTGTGAGTAAGTGGCTATAAGTACCAACAGCAGAGCTTTGGTCAATTTTGGATATGGCAGCAAAGGGCTGGTCTTCCCATCATATCGGCAAACCCAGTCAGGTAGAGTTAAGGTAGATAGTTTTCTGTTATGCACTGCAATTGAACAGTTTTCTCCATTTCAGGAAAAGAAAAATTTCATGATAGTTTGTGGTGCCCAAAAAGTCAGGCCCATGTTGAATCTTAGAATATTGGACAAATGTCTCAGCAAAGAAAATTTCAAGGTAGCAACGCTGCCTTGAGTCATTCAGGTAGTGTGTCCAGGAGACTGGTCATCTGTAATAGATTTTCACACAGGATTTAGCCTCAGTGTTGCAAGTATCTCGAATTCAATTTCCAGGGTGACAGCTGCCAGTACTTGTTCCTTTCAGCCTGATATACACACACCTTTGCATTCATTATTGCTTAATTGGAGCTATTTTGCACAACTAAATGCATGCCTGATTGTTGAAGTATTGCATGCATTACATTACTTGCAATAAATTTGGTCAGTCAGTACAATTTTACCTGTCAAAGTCTGCAACCTACTTCTACATATGGTATAACAACATTGGCTCCCGGTCCGGCAACACCTCGATTTTAAAATTCTCATCCTTGTTTTAAAATCCCTCCATAGCCTCGCTCCTCCCTGTCTCTGTAGCCTCCTCCAGCCCTACAACCACCCGAGATCTCTGAGTTCCTCCAATTCTGGCCTCTTGTGCATCCCCGATTTTAATCATTCCACCATTGGCGGCCGTCCCTTCAGCTGCCTCGACCCTAAGCTCTGGAATTACCTCCCTAAACCTCTCTACCTCACTCTCCTCCTTTAAGATGCTCCTTAAAACCTACTACTTTTTCCAGGTTTTTGGTCATCTGTCCTAATATGTCCTTACTATTTTGATCAAACCAATCAATTATCTGTAACTAAATAAAACTTTAAAGGAAACTTAACAAATCAAATTAAAATTTGGTAGTCCGGGGTGACGATGCACTCCAGCCCCCGCGGCGCCCACCGGTCGCGGAAAAACTCAAGCGTGCCGGCGGACACCACGTGCTCCATCTCCAGGGCCACCCGGGCGCGAGCATGGCCGCGGAAGAGAGGCAGGCAATCGGGCCGAACGACCCCCTCCTAATATGTCCTTATGTAGCTCGGTGTCAAATTTTGTTGATAACGCTCCTGTGAAGTGCATTGGGACATTTTACAGCATTAAAGGCGCTATATAAATGCAAGTTGTTGGTGTTGACAATGTCACATTCTGTTTTTGCAGTTGTGTTGTTTGTGATTTGAAGTTTGCAGTGTAAATTAAATTGTAGTCTTTGGCTAATTAGAGCAAATAATTGCTTTAATAAAGTTAATGAGATGCAGCTGAGTACTGATTTATGCCACAAATGAAGTCAAGCTCTTAACTTTGAATACAACTAGAAGCTGAAGATCTTACTAACTGAAAGTCATTAGAAATCAAAGTAAATTAAGTTCTTATATCTACAAATGTCTACGTTTTAAAATTAAACATAGATTGTGCCTTTGCAGGTACATTTATAAGAGTATTTGCATGGCCTAAACATAGCTTGTTGTTTCCCCTCTGGAGTTTGATTAACAACCTATCCAGTTCTCTGCAAGATCCACTGCAATGACTGCATAATACTGTAGAGCAGCATGAGTAGAAATATAGATAATGGGTAATAAATTAATCTATCAATCTACTTATATAATCATTATAAGAGTCAGGTTGTAAGCCTTGTCTTCATATTTGAGGGGCTGGGGGCTGCTATCCACTAGCTCCACAGTTTGCCCTTCCTTTATATTTCTGTAATTTGATGATAAGTTCTAAGGTGTCACTACTGCAGTAGATAAACAACAAATCTGATGGTTTGAGGTACTAGACACCTATTGGTTGTTTTGTGGGAGCAGGTACAAACAAAGACTTTGAAAATTTGAAGTGAGAAGGAAGCTGTTGATGCAGGAGAGAAGTCCATATTGTAACATTGCTGGTGTTAAAACAAAAGCTTTGAGAAGTTAATGTTTTGATTTCATTTACACCAAAATATGGAGTATGCATCTTTGTGAACAAAAATTAAATGTGCTGATGACAAAAGGTACTGTCCACAGAAGAGAGCAGAAAGAAAAACTATTCAAGACACAATAATTTGTTTTCTGAAAGACTTTGAGTTTGTGTTCTCCCTATTTGTCAAAATTGATTTTTCACCTGTTTCAGGTTGGTTGCATTATCTGTTCTCTTCCCAACCTCCTTTTTCCTTTGGAATAGAATAGAGGTAATAGCGGATACAAGTCAGACATTTAATACACTTTGAAATGATTCCTGAGGTGAACCCAAAGACAAGCCATTATAAAATTCATTACAAATGTTACAACATTTTACTCCAGTTATCTGTATTTTTTCATTAGCAGTTTCTGTTTAATTTTAAATTTGTGGCTGATGGTGTAAGCATGCAGAAGCTAGTAACAGAGTGAAATATTATGTAATAAAAACAGAAAATGCTGGAAATACTCAGCAGGTCAGGCAGCATCTGTGGAGAGAAAAACAAAGTTAACGTTTCAGGTCAATGACCTTTCATCAGAACTGGAAAAAGTTAGAGATGTAACACGTGCTAATCAAGTGCAGAGACAGGGAAAGGGGGGGAGGAGAAGAAAGAACAAAAGGGAAGGTCTGTGATAGGGTAGAAGGCAGAACAGATTAAATGACAAAAGGAATGATGGTGCAAGGCAGCGTTTATTTGCAACACCAGTGGGTTGGACCAGATTTCTGATTGGTGGACAAGACACACTCAACAGTTTGTCTGGAATGTGTCATTTGATCCTGCCTGCTGTGGAGCAGTCTGCAATGTGTAATTTGATCCAGTCTTGTCACGCAACCTACAGAAAGTGGAAGTGTAGTTAGCTTTGTGAAGATCCTCTGTTATTTTGTGTTCTGCAATTGTAATTATAGTTGACCTTGGCTGGTAAAATAAAAGACTTTATACTGTAATTAGTGGGTTAGTTACTTATTTGGAAGTGATAAAAAATGTTTTAATTCAGAATGAAGGGCCGTGTGTGTGGAGTGCGTGTGAGTGGGGGCCGTGTGTGTATCCAACCTTCTGACACACCAGCAAGTTAACACTGCGGAGAGGCCGTTCACCTGCTCTGTGTGTGGGAAGGGATCCACTCAGTCATCCAACCTACTGATACACCAGTGAGTTCACACTGGGTAGAGGCCATTCACCTGCTCAGTGTGTGAGAAAGGATTCACTAATTCATCCAGTTGGAAAAACATGATCCACGTCTACAGAGGGGTGAGAACGTGATCTCCCTTCCCATCTGTATCATGTTCTGGCTCTCATTCTCTCCCCCCCCCCCCAATTAGACCTGGATCACATTCTTCCCCCATCCCCACTGTTCTCTCCCGGCTCTAACCACCCCGCCTGGCCCCCTCAAGTTCATGACCTACTCTCCCCGCCCCCCCCCCCCCACTGAGTTTCTGATCTTAACCTCCTCCCTCCCCCCGAGCTCCCAACCTTTTCTCCCCCCTCCGAGCTCCTCCCTCTGAGCATCTCTGTACCCCCCCGATCTCCTCTCCCTCCCCCCCCAGATCCCCTGACCTTCTCTACAGGGAACCAAGGAAAGTGTGATTCAGGCCGCAGCCCTGTGGCTAGGTGCACTTGCATTTGGTCTCCTCAATGTAGAAGAGACCGCATCGTGAGCAGTGATTACAGTATACTAAATTGAAAGAAGAACAAGTAAATCGCTGTTTTACCTGGACCTAGTTTTTGGGGCCCTGGAAGGTGGGAAGGGAGGAGGTAAAAGGGCAGGTGTTGCATTGAGAGAGTCTTTAATAGGAAGTAAGCTGCACAGTGCCAATCTGTTTTGTTTAAAGACATGATTGTAAATTCCTGTTACAAAATGTTCCTGATTGTAAATCGCACCCATAGTCTGGAGGACTGGTTAGGAGTAACCTTTTAAATATCAAGTGTCTTCTATATCTGAGCATATGACCTAAATTTTCCTCTGAATAACCACATGTTTTTGGGCAGTTTTGGGGCAGTAAACAGAGTAAAATGTGTTGTTAAAGGCTATCGCCTCAAGTCCGCCACAAAATACTGCACCTGCATTCTCCTCCCAAAAAACTGCTAGTTCAGTTTAAGGCCCTCCAGAGGCCCACTCCACTACATTTATATGAGGTCAAAGGGGTGTGATTAACCCCCCGCCCCATTTTCCTTCATTTCTGCCTCAAATAATAACCACCACTGTACCTATGCTGTTGGGAGTCACTGCAAGGTATCCCTGAGACAGATTCCACACTGAAGAGGTCATTTTGCATGCTGCTACTGCAGTGCGCTCTTATTAGTACTCTAGGGGTTGCGTCATGACTTTTGCTGCTACTTTCTGCTCAAGAAAGAAAGCCTAGCATTTGTATAGCGCATTTCATGACCTCAGGACGTCCCAAAGCGCATTCCATCAATGAAATACCTTTGACGTATAGTCACTGTTATAAATTAGGAAATGCGGCAGCCAATTTGCGCACAGCAGAAGACATCAGGTGAAGCACCTTAAATATCGATGTTATTTTATTTTCACTTTTTTGGGGAAATTTAAGCCATTTTGCTGAAGTCATTTAATTGCAGACCATGTTAGAGTCATGAATATTTAGCTTTTGACACCATGCACTGTAAGAATACCAAATGCCAGCACTCATTTGATGTTATCTGCATTCAACACCTGAGCCTAATTTTCATTTAAAGTCTTTTTTTTTCTTTTTCCTAAGCTCTGGAATTCCCTGCCTAAACCTCTCCGCCTCACTACCTCTCTTTCCTCCTTTAAGACGCTCCTTAAAACCTATCTCTTTGACCAAGCTTTTGGTCACCTGCCCTAATTTCTCCTTATGTGGCTAGGTGTCAAATCTTTTGTCTTATAATACTCCTGTGCAGCGCCTTGGGATGTTTTACTGCGTTAAAGGCGCTATGTAAATACAAGTAGTTGTTGTTGAGATGCGCTGCTCCGCCATTAGCTTAGCGAAAATGGTATCGTGCTGTCTGGTATTAACATTCAACTGTTAGTCAACCTCCTTCCTTCTATGGTTCACAACGACATGGTATCTGGCTCCGCATTCAAATGTATTGAGCGGCCTGAAGTTCCTGTACTTGCGCAATAGATAGAACGTAAACTCGCCATAGAATGTTAAGTCAAGTCATTTCAAGTACAATTTTAATGATGTGATAGTGTTAATTACTACCTCTCTGGCATTGAAAATGAACTATTACTATTTCTTCAGGTTTTGATTGTTGTTGGAGATTTTTAAAAAAATATTTTCTTTCTGTTCTTTTTCTCTCTATCTTAATCCAATTGTTCTTTTTTCTCTTTATTTCTCTTTCTATACCTGATTTGACATTGAATTCACCATTCTAAATTACATTTCCTTCTCAGTCTTCGTGCAGTTAATTTCAGAATGTTTCAATCTGATTAGTTGCTTGACCTGTTCACTCATATCCCAGATGCCCTGTAGAGTTCGTCGCACTGTTTCCATCTCACACTTCCAGCAACTTGCAGGGCACAATATCGTCGACATTAAATGGGCAAGGGCAAGTAACAGTTCATTGGCCTACCACAACAATTTTTGGGCCAATATATTTTTCCATCACACAAGCAAAAGTAGCAAAGCAAAAATGTTTCTTCCTATAAGTTAACAGATAAGAGGGGATTTCATGATATGGCACTCCCAGCAGTTCAATGGATAAATAGAGCGATTAAAACTAAACTGAAACTTAAAAGGGGGCATATGATAAACCAGGGT
This sequence comes from Squalus acanthias, assembly GCA_030390025.1. Classification (NCBI taxonomy): domain Eukaryota; kingdom Metazoa; phylum Chordata; class Chondrichthyes; order Squaliformes; family Squalidae; genus Squalus; species Squalus acanthias. The sequence goes on from CM059432.1 coordinate 85,390,255, forward strand.
TAACAATGCTAAAGATAATTATGAGGAATATAGAAAGTGTATACAAAGGAATCAAGCATTGCTTATTTCCTTGTTGGACGAGAAACATACTGATCTAGGAAGCAATCTTAGATTAATTCTAGTCTATTTTAGGATAGATAAAACTGCCCAATTGTAAGATGAGAAGGGCTAAATGGGATTACGACAAGAGGTTGGAGAGAATGGCATGGATTTTCTTGGATCTGATCCCACTCCAATGCCATAACTTCACCAGAAGTGTGGCGGAAACTCCGCTGTGGATTTTGCTGCACTTCCAGCAAAGTTACTCAACTCTTAATGCATGGTATTCTTGTTTTAAAGGGCTTAATTAGGGCACAGGAATATCATACAGTACTCAATGAGTTAAAATATATTTTTTTAAATAATTTTTATTGCCTATTTGGTGCAAATATATTTCTATTCCTTGCTTTACATCTCAGTGCCTCTGCTATAAAGCCATCAATCTCATTATATATTGTGAATGATGGAGTAATAAATAAATCTGAAATTTATGATATTTCTCCTCTAGAACATATATTTAACATTACACAGGATGCACTTAGTTTGCTTTGACTTTTATTACTTGTTAAAGGTGCACTGTCACCATGATGAAAGTGCTCAACAATTCTTTTTAGTTTTGGCACTAAGAGCCAAAAGAATTGTGTGTGCCAATTTCATTATGATGATGCATGCAAGTGATATGACAGTGCATTTCATTGTGATTTACTTCATCATTTGTGTTTTCAAACAAATAAAAAGAGATTTCTCAAACACATTTTTATAGACTGTGCTCCGTTAAGTTCTAATTTTTTTTTATTAATTCACGGGATGTGGGCGTCACTGGCAAGGCCAGCATTTATTGCCCATCCCTAATTGCCTTTGAGTGGCTTGCTAGGCCATTCAGGGGGATGTTAAGAGTCAACCACATTGCTGTGGGTTTGGAGTCACATATAGGCCAGACCAGGTAAGGATGGCAGATTTCCTTGCATAAACATTCAAGTATATTGTTTTATACCCAATAGTATTGCACTAAACTGAGCTGAAATCAAATGCAGCAGCAAAGCTACCTAGTGCCACATTTGATTCTTTAGAAATCAGCTTGTAATTCTGTTGCATTGGCTACAGTATCACTGTAGTGTACTAAAATTGCTTGTATTTGAGGTAGAATGTCTGCATAGGCATAGTTAACAGGGAACAGAAGAAGAACAGGAAATTGGAAACCAATAACTCTGAAAGCTATTAACATTTTTTACCTAACTGCCAACCTCCCACTTCGCCTTGACAAATGTTGTAAAGTACTATATGCTGTGGTTAAATAACTCACTTTAGTAATTGCATTAGTGTTTCCCTGCACATAACATATGAGTGTTTTGCTTTCTGTCACTGGACTCTGTTAGTTATAGCTAGAAATTAAATTTTTACTGTCTTTCTACATTTGCTTTTAAGAGAACTATGTCCTATTTAAACTTTAATTGTACGAAGCTAAATTGCTTTATCTTTTTTTCATTTTTGAGGCGATATACTCCATGCCCTGTCCACCCTCTTTTTTTCCAATTTTTCTCTCTTGTAAATGTCCCATCAGCCACACACCTCCTATGTGGGACAGCAGAAAGCCTGTACCCAGGCCAACATGACATTTGACCAAATAACAGGAAATGCATAGACTGAACTCTGCTCAGTGCCTCCACACAACAAGACAGCAGGAATCAAGACTGCAGCAGCTGTGTGGGAAATAGAAAAAGTTGCTTTGTGCTGGAGTTTTGGGGGCACCGATGGGAAAGCTTTGTTCTTCATCTGACTGGTATATCTGATGTTGGAAGGCTTGAATCCCCAGAACAAAAAGTGTTCTGTTCTCCAGAACTAACTTACATCATCTTATAAATTTAAAAAGTAAGCTTTGATTAATTAAAACACAAAACAAGCAAAAGCATGGAATGAGAATAGGCTATTCAACAACTTACAACTCTATAATGCTCGTCATGTGCAGAGAGACATGTCAGAGAACTGTACAGGGCACTGGATAACATGTGGCCACCAAGTGGGAAGGAGAAAAGAAAAAGAGGGGTTAGGAAGAGGTAAAAACACAGTTGAAACTAAAGACTTTAGAAGGATTTTAAAAACAGAGTGGTGACAAGACTGAGGTCCTAAAGCAGGGAATTCCATGTGGTGAGGACACAATAGCAAAAGGAGCGGCCACTGATGGTGCAATGGAGAGAAAGGAGAATGTAAATTAGGCTGCCATCAGAACAGCTGAATGTGTGAAGGGATATATGGCTGAAAGAGACCAAGGGCTCAATTTTAATTCCCGAGGCGGGTTGGAGTCGGGTTGCGTGGTGGGCAGGTTCGGGAGCCGCTTCCGGCAGGATCAGCTGCAGATGTCTGATTTTTATTCAACGAGCTTGTTAATTTCAATGAGGCGCGCTGGCCGGTCCAATGAGTGGGATCGGTTCAGCCGGCCGCCTCTGATGACGTCATAATAGCAGCTGCTTTTAAAGCTGCCATCCAGCCTAAGGCTTTCCATTGTGGTTTCCTGCATTTCTTTTCAAAGCTATGACTTCTTCCAGAGGCAAGGCAGCTCCTCGTTTTAATGATGAGCCCCTCCAAGTTCTTGTGGATGTTGTCAGAGGGCGCAGGGAGATTCTCTTCCCTCTTGATGGCCGGAGGAAGCCTCCTCAGCAGACCAAGGCAGCCTGGCTGCGCATTGCTGAGGAGGTGAGCACAAGGTCCATTTATGCACGGTCATGGATCCAGTGCCGAAAAAGGTTTAATGAGTATCCCATCTCACTTGCCTTCACTCTGCTTCCCTTCTCTTCTCATTACCAGCACTCTGCGTTGTAAGCCTCCTCCTTCACATCCCACCTTACTCTTACTTCTCTTGCACCCTTTCCTATCCATCTATGTCTCTGCACTGAATCACTTCAGCATCCTGCCTATGCACCCCTTAGACTCGCTCTCACTGTCATGCAATGACAACAACTAACAACGCACAGGGAGCTACCTTCCTCTTGGCACCTTACCCCATCTTCGTCTCCCTCAAAGCTTCTATGGTAGGGATTATTCACACTCACTCCATCACTGTGGCTGAAACACCGCTTGTGTCCCTCCTTGCAGGAAAAGATAGCCCACAATAAGAGGGAGCGAGCAATGACTGGAGGAGGAACACCTACCCTAGCAACATTGACCAGTGCTGAGGAGGCTGCTAACGAGATTGTTGGATGTGTCGAGGACCTGGAAGTGGGTGATGGAGAGACGGGCACACTAGAGGAAGGTGGTGACATAATAGAGTTTCATCCCTCTCAGAAAGCAATGGCATATGATGTTCATAGAGAATCGCATTGTATCATCTGCTCAAAAGGATGTGTCTGCTACATCAATATCAGATGTCTAAATCATGCCTTTACTTTCACACAGGACCATCGAGCGTCCCCCTCCCCACGTTGCAGGACGAAGACCCGGACAAATCCTCAGAGGAACCTGAAGCCTCTGAGGGAGCAGCATCACCAGGACTCAGCGCACCCAGTACCAGCGCAGCAATGCACACCTTGGTGGGGCCCTCGCGAGTTAGAGTAGTGTTGCCACCTGGTCCATCACAGCACATAAGTGAGGATCAGCAGATGATGGAGGCAGCGACAGCAGTGAAGAGTCCTCGGCGGAGGTCGCAGGACTCTCCTAGCTCTGCTGAGCTGCATGCAGACACTGTGCCTCTGTGGCCATCCAGAAAAAGAGCGGTTCGTGAAATACAGGAACAAGTGCAGGTGTCTCTGGAAGGGTTTGCCTCCAGGGTTAGTGCGAGTGTGGAGAGAATGGAGGAGTCCGTCTCTAAAACCAGCACTGCCGTGGTGGAGGCAATGGCGCATGAACGCACCACCATGGATAGGATGGCAACCTCCGTGGAAAGGCTGGCTACCTCAGTGGAAAGGATGGCTACGGCCATGGAGGAAATAAGTCGCCAGAGTCAGGAAAACATGGTGACTGTTCAAAATAGAATGTCATCTCTGGAGGAGCGATGGGCAGCTATTGAGCAGAGAGACCAGAGCTTCATGGATGTCCTTGTGATGAGGACTGCCAGTGCAGATACGGGTCCTCATGGTCCCCCTGAAGTGCAGCAAGGTGCTCTCCAGCCACTTGCCAGCACTGAGGTGCGACTGACCCATGAGAGGGATGTTGTTGGCAGGACAGAAGGAAGTGTAGGCTTCTCTCAAAGCGCTCACACGACCATGCCACTGCGGAGCCCTCGGTCAGGGACCCACTTTGCAGAGACAACTGAGATGGCCGTTTCAGCCCCTGCACAGCCGCAGGAAGAGCAGACTGTTGAAGAGCCCTCCCAGGCTCCCAAACCCAAAGAACGCCCGCCAAAGGTGTCTAAGCAGGCACAGCATCCTAGTCAGCAAGGTGCCTCTACATCTGCTGAAGCCACAGGGGAAGCACCATGTAGAAGCACGCGTAAGAGAAAGATTAAACACCTATAGTCACAAGGAGAGTCACTTGGGTGATGTTTCATTTTTTTCTGACTCTTGCTGGTTTATTATCGTTTTGTCATGTGTTAAAGATTAAATTATGTCAAACAGTTGATTGTGTGGCCTATGTGTTATGGGAAATGGCAAAAGCGCATTAAGGGCTCAGGACGACTTGCTTTTGTAATGCTAATGGTAAAAGTGATAAGGAAATAACAGGGTATAGCAGAGATGAAGTATGACGTTGGATAAGTGTCGCCTGCAATTACAGAGCCATATGGTAGCCACCTACGGTTGAAGAGTAAGCTTATGCTAATGTGGCATGGCAGTGTGCATACCCTGGTAGACGGGCAGCAGTGAACTGGAGGGATGCTGCATTGGTCACAACAGGGAATGCAAGGCGCCCCTCGTCCTCCTCCTCCTCTTCCCAGGAAGATCTGCGCTGAGCCACGCGGCGGCTGCTACTCCTCCGATTATGAGGACCAGGATGAGAGGGCATAAATGTTTCCCATGCCCTTGCTATAGATTTCATTTGAGGCAACAATCTTTCAAGCGCACAGTCGAAGTGGCCTGAAATTATTTCATTCATGCCACACTGCAGATGGGTGTCAGCTTGAACAGTCAGAAGGTCAGTATATGTGCAAAATGTTATCCCATACCTACAACAGCAAAGTTGTTGCATTTGAATGTCAGCCATGTTTCAGGGGCGCTTTTAAAGTGCTCCACCAATGCATACAAATCATGTCCTCCAGCAACTCGTCTCCTTGAACCTGGCCTGTTTCTGACAAGTCGGGAAACAGGAGCCAGAGCACGAAAATGGGAAACCACTATGAAAATAGGATTAGCAAGGCAGTTAACAGGCTGTTAACTGCCTTAACTACCTGTCCCACCGTTTCCAGACAGGTCAGTTTGGGAGCGGCTAAACAGACACTCCCAAAAATAGGGTGGGGGCGGGATGGAGGCGGGTTGGGTGTCTGAAGCCATTTTTTCCGATTTTCCCAACAGACCCGCCTCCAAACCCGCCTCCTCAGGGCTATTAAAATCGAGCCCCAGGAAGGGACTTGGAGGTGAGGACAATGACCTTAAAGTCAATTCTGGAGCACAGGAAGACAGTGCAGTTTGGCACAGACAAGGGATAACTAGTAGATCTTAAAAGGTAGAAGCAGGGAGGCTGGCAAGGAAAACTTCAAAGAAAACTAGCCTGGAGATGATAACAACATGCATCCGTGGTGGCAGAGAGGGAAAGGTAGACACAGCAATCGCCTATATTTAAAGTGAAGGAAAACTGTCAGTAACAGATCAGATGTGGATGAAGAAGCTGAGTTCAAGGTCGAGCAGTACCCCAAGGTTCCACACCTATCAGCTAAGCTTGAGGTGGTAGCTGGAGAGGTTGATCGAGTCAAGACTAGAATCATAGAATCATAGAATGGTTACAGCACAGAAGGAGGCCATTCAGGCAGTCAAGCCCGTGCCGGCTCTCTGAAAGAGCACTTCAGCTAGTCCCACTCCCCCGCCCTTTGCCCATAGCCCTGCAAATTGTTTTCTTTCAGGTACTTATCCAATTCCCTTTTGAAAGCCATGATTTAATCTGCCTCCACCACCCTTTCAGGCAGTGCATTCCAGACCATAACCACTCGCTGCGTAAAAAAGTTTTTCCTTATGTCACCTTTGGTTCTTCTGCCAATCACCTTAAATCTGTGTCCTCTGGTTCTCGATCCTTCCGCCGATGGGAACAGTTTCTCTCTATCTACTCTGTCTAGACCCCTTTTAGTGGAAAACAGTTGTTTTTGCAAGCCGAAAAGGATAGATTTGACTTTGCTGGTATTTAGTTGGTGGAAATTTTGGTTCATCCAGCTCTCTTGGGCATCTCCTCCTCCCTTTGCTCCAATATTAGCAGCTGTGCTTTCAGCTGCCTAAGCCCCACATTCTGGAATTCCCTCCCTAATAAACCTGTGGAAAAAATGTTTTAATTTTACTTAATTCACCACTTACCTTGTTAAAAGCAGGCCTTGCGCCTGCTTTTCCCCCACGCAGCTGCTAGGGACTTACCCGCACGGAGAAACCTGTAAAAAAAGCCGAAGTTCGATGCGTACGCGCTGCCTCTCCCGCGCACGCGGTTGACCCGCGAACCCCTTCCTTCACGAGACCGGCACTTCCGGTGGCCCTATGGGTGAGTACACAGTGCGTACTCACCCGTGGGGACCCGAATTTCTGGGCCATTATTTTTAAATACTTTAAAGAAAGGTAAGTTTATTTTTAGCCCCGTTAAAAACTGTAATTAATTTTTTCAAAAATTTAAATTATTGTTTAAAATAGTTATTTTATGTAATTTATAGTTATTTTAAAAATGTGATGTTTTCTTTTATTTATTTGAAGTTTTAGTTAGGTTTTGGGGCCGATCTCTATTCATAGATTTGACAGGTCTTCCTGTCAAATCTATGAATGGAGATTTCCTGCTCTGATTGGCTCCCCATGGCCCACGTGATCCGAGGGGACGCTTCGAACTAACTGCGCCGCTGGGATATGCGAGCACTGCACACCGGCAGCTGGAGGAGGCCCAGGATCTGAATCCCATGCGGGCCCACGGCACAACGGCAGGCGCGCTATGTAAGTGCACCCGCTATGCTTGCACCCGCGGGAAGCCTCCGACCCGAATTTCTGGCCCAATATGTCAGATAGGCAGTTGAACAGAGTGGCAACAGCCCTGGGATTGTTGAAGGAGGCAGACAGGTGTCATCAGCATACACATGAAAACTGACCCGATGTTCCCAGGTGATGTTGCCAAGTGGTAGTATGCAAATAATTTGATGAAGAAGGGGTTAGTGTTTGGAATCTGGAGAATACCAAAGGAAAACGGGAGGGGAAGTTGTTGGGAGCAAATTAGTCTCCATGATGAGACAAGAAAGAGTAAAACCATGAGAGCGAAATTCCATGGAGGTGAACTCTGCAGGAGAGACAGTTGAGAAAGTTGACTATCTTGATGGCATCAGAGAGGTGGAGGAGGATAAGGCTATACAGTGAGGCCTGGTTGCAATCATACATGATGCCTTGATGACTTTGACCAATCAGATCTCTGTGCTGTAGGCAGGGCAGAAGTCTAATTGTAGAGCTTCAAACGGGGAGAAGTAATTATGATGCAGCAATACATTCCAGGATTTTACAAAGAAGAGGCTGTAGATCAGCAAATACAGTTCACTCCTTCCATAGAAGCATTTGGGTAATTTTGCAAGGCGGCACTGCCATCGCAGAGCCTCGCTAATGTGAAGTGATGGTCAGAAATAGATTTATAACGCTATAACCATGATTCTTTGATCCATGTTCACTGCTGACAAACCTATTGCATCAGCAGCAAAGCCTCGCAAATTGCTCCTCATATATAATCTACCCTATCATGGACTCCACACCACCATTCAATTTCCTGAGAGAAAATTCTACACAAGTATTCCATGATCCCCAAAGATTATCAAAAAAATCCCATATCATTCATCCAACTCCACAATTCCTCTCTGGCCTTCGGCTCTTCACAGATAATACCCCTTCCCTGACTCCAGTAGCACTGTAACTATTGTGTTCTATGGAGCCTTTGAGCCTCTCACTCTATACCTATGCCTGTAACCTGCAGTCCCATTCGCAGCCAAATATTTGTCCAGCTCCTTTTTGCATTAACTAATTGGTGCAGCATCAGTGGCTATTACTGGGAATGTGTTCCACAAAACTACTACTCATTCGGGAAACATTTTTCTAATGTCTCACTCGAGGCTTGTTAATTTTAAACTTTTGTCCTCAGTGTAAGTCAAATAAGCTACTTATGCTTATAGCATTTATGCCTTGTAGCATTTTTGATCATGTCTGTTCTTAATCTTTTCTCCAAGGCAAAAAAATTCTTCACAGAACTTAGAGCTTTAAGCATTGGAATCATCCTCAGTATATCAATCATATTTGCATGTAAAGCACAGTAGCCTCATTATTATGGTAGTAGATTATCAACCCAGAAGGCATGACTTCATAATCCTATCATGGCAAGTTGTGAAATTGAATCCAATAAATCTGGTATTTTGTGGGCTGGCACCATGAAAGCTGCTGGATTATCATAAAATCCCAACTAGTTCAATTATGTCCTTCAAGAAAGTGAAACTGCCACCCCTATCTGATCTGACCAATATGTAATTCCAGTCCCACAATATGTGGTTGACTCTCAATGTTCTCGGGGAAACTAAGGATGGGCAATAAATGCTGTTGTGCTCACACATTATTGAAAATGTAGCCTTAGCAGTGATCTGTACAGTGTTGTACTTTCTCGTGGTTGTGTGTGGTGCCAGTTAAGAGAGGAATCTGTCCAGGGCTGCAGGCTGGCAGGCAGGCTATTTAGGATCGGTAGCTTTCATAAGTCCTTAGTATTTTCTGACTGGTAGTTTTCTCGATGCTCTCCTCACCTTTGATACTTTCCCTACCTCTTCAGTTCTAATTGGCTGTTTTGTTTTGAACAAATCAACAAAATGTATCAAAAAATCTGTGATGGAAATGCATGGCCGGAAAAGCTAAACAGAATGGCAGGAAGATGTTGATGGAAGTGTTACTCTTACAGGAATACTTTATATGCAAATTGTCTCTTTTATAGAATCATAGTATCATACAGCACAGAAGGAGGCCATTCAGCCCATTGTGCCTGTGCCTGTGCCAGCTCTTTGGTAGAGCTATCTAATTAATTCCATCCCCCTGCTCTTTCCCCATAGCCATGTAACTTTTTTCCTTTCAAGTATTTATCTAATTCTCTTTTGAATGTTACTATTGAATCTGTTTCTACCACCCTTTCAGGCAGTGCATTCCAGATCACAACAACTCGCTGTGTAAAAAAAAATGTTTCCTCATGTCGCCTCTGGGTCTTTTGCCAATCATCTTAAATCTGTGTCCTCTGGTTACCAACCCTTCTGCCACTGGAAACCATTTCCCTTTATTTACTCTATCAAAACACTTCATGATTTTGAACACCTCTTTCAAATCTGCTCTTAACCTTCTCTGCTCCAAGGAGAACAACCCCAGCTTCTCCAGTTTCTCCACATAACTGAAGTCCCTCTAGTAAATTTCTTCTGCATCATCTCCATGCACCCTTGACATCCTTCCTAAAGTGTGGCGCCCAGAATTGAACACAATACTCCAGCTGAGGCCTAACCAGTGTTTATAAAGGTTTCCTTGCTTTTGTACTCTATTCCTCTATTAATAAAGCCAAAGATCCCCCATATGCTTTTTTAACAGTCTTCTCAACTTGTCCTGCCACCTTCAAAGATTTGTGTGCATATACCCCCAGGTCTCTCTGTTCCTGCCCCCCCCCCTTTAAAATTGTACCATTTAGTTCATATTGCCTCTCCTCATGCTTCCTACCAAGATGTATCACTTCACACTACTCAGTGTTAAATTTCATCTGCGATGTTTCATCTTACAGACACAGACACGCTGGGCCAAATGGCCTCCTTCTCTGCCATAAATTTCTATGATTCGATGTGTCTGCCCATTTCACCAGTCTGCCTATGTCCTCCTGAAGTCTGTTACTATCTGTCTCATTGTTTGCTATATTTCCGAGTTTCGTATCATCTGCACACTTTGAAATTATGCCCTATATACCCAAGTCCAGGTCATTAATATATATCAAAAAGAACAATGGTCCTAATATCGACCCCTGGGGAACACCGCTGTATACATCCCTCCAGTCTGAAAAATAACCAACCATTCACCACTACTCTCTGCTTTCTGTCTGTTAGCCAATTTTGAGTCCATACTGCCACTGTCCCTTTAATCCCATGGGCTTTATTGCCTCCTCCTTTACTGCTACATTGGCAGCATCCTCTTTTCTATTTGACCCATTTGAGGTTTTCCTGCTTGAAGGAGTTTTGCTCCTGACAAAAATATATCAGGTTCATTTGTCTTACTTTTGATATTGCAACATTTCCAACACTTAATGAGGGCTGTACTGGCACGGGACCTCACCCTCCAGCTTCACCGTCGGAGGCAGCGGAGGCAGAGAGAAAGATTGGAAAACGTGGCCAGAGGGAGGAGGGCCAACAGGGCTCTCAACAGGAGACCTTACCCTCCCGGGGTATTCCAGGAGCAGTTCTCCTACATTCATCTGTCAGAGGAGCAGTGCCTTAGAAGACTCCGCTTCAGCAAGGAGGTGGTCACAGAGCTCTGCCACCTCCTGCAGCCAGAGCTCCAGCCTCAGCTCAGGACCAGGACATCTCTCTCAGTGGCAGTGAAGGTCACAGTCGCTCTCAATTTCTACGCCAGCAGCTCCTTCCAAGCTTCAACAGGGGATATTGCATACATTTCGCAGTTCGCCATCCATTGCTGCATCCAGGAGGTCACAGATGCACTGTACAGAAAGAGAAGGGAGTACATCTCATTCCCCCTGACCAGAGACAAACAGCATGAACGCTCATGTGGCTTTGCAAGGATAGCAGGCTTCCCCATGGTTCAGGGCGCAATTGATTACACCCACGTGGCATTGCAGGCACTTCATCACAATGCAGAGGTGTTCCGCAAAGGCTACCACTCTCTTAAGGTGCAGTTGATTTGCGACCACAGACAGCGCATCCTCGCCGTCAATGGCCTTTATCCTGGCAGCAGCCACGATGCATTCATCCTGCGACAGACTGGTGTCCCAGCACTGTTCCAACCACCACATGAAGCTTGCGACTGGCTGCTTGGAGACAAGGGTTATCCACTCGCCACCTGGCCAAATTACACCCCTCCGCAACCCCAACACTCCTGCTCAGCATGCATACAATGACAGCCATAGTGTCACCAGGAACCTGATCGAACAGACTATCGGCATGCTAAAGCAATAGTTCCACTGCCTTGACCACTCTGGAGGAGCCCTGCAGTACTCCCCTGATCGAGTCTCTTCCTGCACTGTATGTGGGCCCTGGGGACCACAGTGCTGCCCGAGACGTGCTGCTCTTGCTCCCTCCACATGGTGTGGAAGACGTGGCGACGGCCTCCTGCCACATGCTGGGTAGAGCACCAGCCTCCATCTCTCCACAGTGAACACTAACACCTCCAATGCTTGATTGCAGAATCTGCGGGCTCTCTCCCTGGGGCGTGGATCTGCCATGAGTACAGCTGCTTGAGTCGTCCGGCTCCTTCTACTTGACCTGCTGCTGCTGGCTGAGGCTGCTGCACAGCCAGCAATGCTGAGAATGAGGTTCTGCAGCATCTCCCCTTTAAGATCTGGAAAAAGCCTGTGGCAGTGATGACTAGCGATTAGACTGCACCTGACATTGGTTCACCCTTTGAATGTAACGCTTGGGCTTTAAGGCTTGAATTAGAACCCCAATCATTTCTTTGAGCAGTGATACTTAATTTTGCGTGCAGCCTAAAGCATTAGCGCCTGGCGCTAATTCTCCAGCTTTTCTAATTTTACCGCCCATTTCTGGGCTATAATGAATTTCTAGCCCTATGGAATCTAAATTCAACACTGTTTCGCTCATTTTCTAGACATTAAATAATAACCAGTGTAGCAGGGCAGAGGTCCATGCCCAATCAGCATTGGTTCACTTTTAAATTGGTCAGGGCCATATTGAAATGAGGATCCTGCATCCATTCCCAACCCAGATACCTAAAATCATCTAGACTAGTCAATCTTGTGCTTTGCAAGCTCCGACCAGTATTTCTAGGTCTTAAGCTGGAGGCCGACTCAAAAAAAAGCTCCAAAACTTCCTGAAATCTCCACCCCCCCTTCCCTGCCAAGACCGCAAATCTCCACCGGTCATTGCCATTCTTTGCCAAGACCCCAAAACCCCGAATTTCCAGTCACCCTGTACCTTCTTCCCCCCAGTAAGACCCCAAGATCCACTAGCTGCTGAACCCGCTCCCCCTGCCCAGACCTCAAGCTGCCATCAGTGTAGGCCCCCACTGGTCACTGATCCCCTGGCACGCAGCACCCCACCAAGCCAAGCTCCTTTGGAGCATTCAGAATGCCTGCAGCTTCCCTGGCTGGAGCCCCATTCCAGGTCTCCACGCACTGCACCACATAATGCTAACAGTTCATTCCTGCTATGAGCAGGAATAGCTTTACATTGGCTTTGAATTTTTTTTAATTAGTTATTTGTAAACTTCATTAATTTCCCTACCTCCCCAAAATTTTAGAAACTGGCTTACCCCAGCAATGAGCTGGGGAAGCCTCTCATTTAAAGCACATTGCACTTAAGTAGTAATTGCCGATTTTTGTCAGCATGTACAATATCAATCATGTTTGCACTTTAAAGCAGAGGCTTTGCCCTTTAGGTAATGCCACGTGGCCTTTGCACGGCAGGTTGCAAGGAAAAGGTTGAGATGGTCAGGGCAGGAGCTTTGAGTGGGAGGGGGAATGGATGCTATATACAAGACTTTTAATATGTAACTAACTGATGTCTATGTCATTGTTCATGGTAATTTGGAGATTTCATTCAAACAGGGGTGTTATGCCAAGCAGTATTATCAGCGACACTAATTTATCACGCTGCCTGATAGAGTCCTGTGTATTGCTGCTTCAACATATAACAGCCTCCAGCTGGGACTGGGACTCATAGGGAAATTGGTGACTATAGGGCTGGGCTTTTAAAGAGCTTCTATAAAAAGTAATAAACCTACCAGTAAGTTGGGATGTACTATGTAAGAAGTATTTAGTTTAGATTGGCTTGCTTAAATATATACAGAGTAGGACTTACTGGATCATGCTATCTTCCTCCACTACCTTTCCTGTGTTGCCAATACCATAGAACTTCCTTCAAGTGGTTCCCGTCCTATCAAAGGCAGTCAGCACATCATAGCACTGATCTATCCTTGGCCCCCGCTTTTCCTCATTTAAATGCTACTCCTCAATGATATCATCCAGGCGTGGGCTCAGCTTCCATATGTATGCTGATGACACCCAGTTCTATCTGTCCCCGACTTCTTTCGACCCCACGACAACTTCTGTGATGTCAGATTTGCTAAAAGCAATCGCCTTATAAGCTTTCAGCAGAAAGTCTGATTCGCCATGGCCTCTCTGGAAGTCATAGAATCATAGAAATTTACGGCACAGAGGAGGCCATTCGGCCCATCATGTCTGCAACGGTCGAAAAAGAGCTATCCAGCCTAATCCCTACTTTCCAGCTCTTGGTCCGTAGTCTTGCAGCTTACGGCACTTCAAGTGCATATCCAAGTACTTTTTAAATGTGATGAGGGTTTCTGCCTCTACCACCCTTTCAGGCAGTGAGTTCCAGACCCCCACCACCCTCTGGGTGAAAATATTTCTCCTCAAATCCCCTATACACCTCATACCAATTACTTTAAATCTATGCCCCCTGGTTATCGACCCCTCTGCTAAGGGAAATAGGTCCTTCCTATCCATTCTATCTAGGCCCCTCATACTTTTATACACCTCAATTAGGTCTCCCCTTAGCCTCCTCTGTTCCAAAGAAAATGACCCCAGCCTATCCAATCTTTCCTCATAGCTAAAATTCCCCAGCCCAGGCAACATCCTCGTAAATCTCCTCTGCACCCTCTCTAGTGCACTCACATCCTTCCTGTAATGTGATGACCAGAACTGCACGCAGTATTCTCATTGCGGCCTAAGTCGTGTTTTATACAGTTCAAGGATAACTGCCCTGCTCTTATAGTCTGTGCCTCGGCTAATAAAGGCAAGTATCCCGTATGCCTTCTTAACCACCTTATCTACCTGTCCTCCTACCTTTAAGGATCTATGGACATGCACTCCAAGGTCCCTCTGATCCTCTGCACTTCTCAGTGTCCTACCATTTATTGTGTATTCTCTTACCTTGTTAGCCCTCCCCAAATGCATTACTTCACACTTCTCCGGATTGAATTCCATTTGCCACTGTTCTGCCCACCTGACCAGTCCATTGATATCTTCCTGCAGTCTGCAGCTTTCTTCTTCATTATCAACCACACGGCCAATTTTTGTATCATCTGCAAACTTTTTAATCATACTTCCTACGTTCAAGTCCAAATCATTGATATATACCACAAAAAGCAAAGGACCCAGTACTGAGCCCTGCGGAACCCCACTGGAAACAGCCTTTCAGTCACAAAAACACCCTTCAACCATTACCCTTTGTTTCCTGCCTCTGAGCCAATTTTGGATCCAACTTGCCACTTTGCCTTGGATCCCATGGGCTTTTACTTTCGTGACCAGTCTGCCATGCGGGACCTTATCAAAAAGCCTTGTTAAAATCCATATAGACTACATCAAACGCACTACCCTCATCGACCCTCCTTGTTACCTCCTCAAAAAATTCAATCAAGTTAGTCAGACATGACCTTCCCATAACAAATCCATGCTGACTGTTCCTGATTAATCTGTGTCTTTCTAAATGAAGATTTATCCTGTCCCTCACAATTTTTTTCAATAATTTTCCCACCACCGAGGTTAGGCTGACTGGCCTGTAATTACTCGATCTATCCCTTTCTCCCTTTTTAAACAACGGTACAGGTTGAGCGTCCAAAATCCGGAGTTCCGGAATGTTCCGGAATCCGGACTCCGGGACGATTGGTGGCAGGATCGTCCGGAATCCGTAAAATGTTCCGGAATCCGGAACTCCGGATTTTGGACGCTCAACCTGTACTTCAAAAAGCCATTAACTTTTGTTGTCTTTTTTTGAAAAATCCTATGAAAAATGCGAGTGATGCAATAATACTTAGGTGTTGTGTTTTATCCTCCTTAATCTGCACAGCTCCACTAAGTGTTTCCGCCAGGCTGCGGCCACGACACCACGCTGCCCTGGTGGCCTAGTGTGGGCCATCGGATGCTCTGCAGAGCTCGCAGTGTTCCTCCCCTTTAACAGAAGGGGAGGGGCGGAGAAACGCGTCAGCGCTACGCGGAGCGGCCCAGGCATTTCCGGACTCGGAACGCGTTTCTGATGTCCGAAATCCGGAAACGCCCGAGCCCAGGTTGCGATATTTCCGGACTTCGGACATCAGAAACACGTTCCGAAGTCTGGAAAAACACGAAAACCGGCTCGGCCTCGGTCTCGAGGTTGCCGGATTCAGGACGCTCAACCTGTACCACATTAGTAGTCCTCCAGTCCTCCGGCACCACACCTGTAGCCAGAGAGGATTGGAAAATGATGGTCAGAGCTTCTGCTATTTCCTCTCTTACTTTTCTTAACAGTCTGGGATACATTTCATCCGTGCCTGGGGATTTATCCACTTTCAAAAATGCTAAATTCCATAATACTTCCTCTTTCACACTCCTCCTCCCTGATTGCAACTTCTGCATCGTCCCTCTCTTTTGTGAAAACAGACGCAAAGTATTAATTAAGAACCATACCCATGTCTTCCGCCTCCACATACAGATTATCTTTATGGTCCTTAATAGGCCGTACTCTTACTTTAGTTATCCTCTTGCTCTTAATGTATTTATAAAACATCTTTGGGTTTTCCATGATTTTACTTGCCAATATTTTTTCATGCCCTCTTTGCTTTCCTAATTTCCTTTTTAATTTCACCCCTGCACTTTCTATACGCTAGGGTTTCTGCAGTATTGAGCCCTGTCTTGTTGGGCTTGCTACGTGCTGGCTTAAAAAGTTCTCCTGAATGCATTTTAAGAATTCTGCTCCCTCTATACCTTTCACACTAATTTTATCCCAGTTAATATTAGGGAAGTTGAAATCACCTACTATTACTGCCCTATTTTTGCACGTCTCAGAAACTTGCCTACATATTTCCTCTTCTATCCCACTCTGACTGTTTGGGGGTCTATAGTACACTCCCAGCAGTGTGATTGCCCCCTTTTTTGCTTTTCAGTTCAACCCATATGGCCTCGTTGGATGATCCTTCTAAGATATCATTCCTCCTCACAGCTGTAATTGTTTCTTTAATCAATATTGCGACCCTGCCTCCTGTACCATCATTTGCAGACTGGAAATGATGGGCTCCATGCTCTGCGCAGAGCCTTGTGCAGAGTTGGAGGCGGACTCCTCCACGCTCCTTGCCATTGCACCTATCATTTCCATGTGCATGCCCATCACTGTTCTTCTAAAGAGCCTCCCCATCGAGGTCCTTATCTGAGTCCTGTGGAGCAGAACTCGCGCGTAAACATGCCCTCTGGGGAGCTGGTCCCCAAGCTACCCTTTCCCCTCGTGCCTGGTGCCTCACCCTGTGCAGATCCTGCTACTACATTAGCCTCTAAAGAACACGTAGTGCCAGTATCTGAGCTGGTGTCTGAGTGACAGATGCAGTGATGCGGTGTCTTCTTCCTCCTCCTCCTTTTCTCCCCCCTCGCTCTCTGCGGTGCCCTCAGGGACAGGCTGCTCAGGTGCTTGCTGATTGTCTGAAAGCAGAAAGGCACAAGAGTTGGGTTATGGTGAGGGGATGGGGGCAGGAAGGCAGAAATGCATGCATACAGCATGGATAGCCTGAAAGTGAGAAAAGATTGTGGGCTGAGGGGTAAGTGGGATGTGAGAAAAAGTAGCAGGAATGAACATACCGTTGTTATCCCCAAGGGGGTCAACATCGGCGGTTGCCACGGTGCCCACGACCTGGCACCCAATGATCTCCAGCACTCGACTCTCCAGCTGGCTCAGCTGTTCAATGTGGGCTTAGCCCCCACCTGTCTGCTCCTGCTCCCTCCAGTTGTGAGCCACCTTGGCCTGCAAGAGAAAGGAAAGTGTGTGAGTGAGTGTGGTGCAATGTGTTAGGGTGATGTGCCTGCCATAGTTGAATAGCTGTCATTGTGTGCAAGGTGTGAGATGTGGGCGTGAATGAGGTAGAGATTGTTGGTGGGTGAGTGCTGGGGTGTGGTGCATTGAGCAGTGTGTGAAGCTTGTGGTTCATTTGTTGAAGCCTTCACTCACCCTGACCACCCGTGTGAGGTCGTTAAACTTCTTCCTGCACTGGGTGTGGGTCCTGGGGACCACAGTGCTGCCTGTGACGTGGTCGGCTATCTCCCATCACATAGTGTGGCAGACATGTGGAGAGGACCTCCTGCCAGTTGGCGGGTACAGGACCACCCGCCTTCTCTCCACCGCAAAAACTAATGCCTCAAGAGCTTCATCCGAGAACCTACGGGCTCTCTCCCTCTGTCTCCGGTCTGCCATGGTTCCTACGGATGTCTTCTTACTAGTGTTTGGTTTGCTGTTGGGGCAGCTGCACAGCCAACAATCCTGAGAATGAGGTGCTGCAGCATCAATGAACCTCTCCTTTAAGTAGTGGAAAAAGCCTGTGTCAATTATGACTTGCAATTAGACTGCCACCGATATTGGTCCAGCTTTTCAGTGTACTCTTTTGGGTACGAACAAATAAACAGTAAATTAACCAAAATACATTAAATGAAACTTAACAAATTAAATTGAAATTTGATTGTCCGGGGTGATGATGCACTCCAGTCCCTGCAGTGCCCACATGTCGCAGAAGGCCTCGAGCGTGCCGGCGGACACCGCGTGCTCCATCTCCAGGGCCACCCGGGCGCGAACGTGGCCGCGGAAGAGAGGCAGGCAGTCGGGCCGAACGACCCCAGCTTTTCAGTGTAACACTAATGAGCTTGAGTTTTTAGACTAGAATCATGACTGCAATCATTTTAATAAGGAGTGAGCACGAATTTTACATGCATTCTAGACGATTTTCAGGTGGCGCTACGTAACCATTTTTAGTCTGAACGCTGCCCATTTCTTAGCTATAACAAATTTCTAGCCCATAGTGTTCTGTTTAGTGGTAGGTTTCTATTCAGCATGACAAAGAGTAAATAGTAATTTGATCACACTGCTTTCGGTTCTGCATATTTTAAGCTGTGGTATTTAGTACTTACTACTTGGAGATTTATTAGATCATAGAGTGAATGGTCAGCTATGTGATATGGATCTCCAGCAATGCTAACTATCCTCAGAAGTATACTTGCAGCAAAAATGAGAATGTTAATGATGAAACAGTGATTGTTAGTAGATGATCTAGGCACTTTAAAATAGACTGAAGTCATACAGAAGAAGCTACAGGGGTACGGGTGTAAGATCATTGCAACAAAACTATGGACCACACCTCCATTGAGCTAACTCCTTTCAGATATGCTAGCATGGTCTGTCACTCTCATCCGCCCATTGACCAGCTGAAAGTGAAAATAGGTGATGATAAGTGAATGCAGAGGCTTCTATTCGCAAAGAAAGCTGGGACATCTAACACCACTAAGATATATAAATGTCTGAATAACCATAATGTTCGATGCTTGAACCACCACAATTACAGTATGTCATTCCTTCAGTGGCATGCTACAAAGTTGACCTATAAAGATTGTGCAGTGGTGTGGCACAGAGGGGCACTCATCTCACAGCAACAACGTTTTCTTTATTTGTTCCTGGGATGTGGACGTCACGCGCAAGACCAGCATTTATTGCCCATCCCTAATTGCACTTGAGAAGGTGGGCCGCCTTCTTCAACCGCTGCAGTCTGTGAGGTGAAGGTGCTCCCACAGTGCTGTTATATAGGGAGTTCCAGGATTTTGACCCAGTGATGATGAAGGAGCGGTGATATATTTCCAAGTCAGGATGGTGTGTGATTTGGAGGGGAACTTGCAGGTGATGGTGTCCCCATGCGCCTGCTGCTCTTGTCCTTCTAGGTGGTAGAGGTCACGGGTTTGGGAGGTGCTGTCAAAGAAGCTGCATCTTGTAGATGGTACACACTGCAGCTACGGTGCGCTGGTGGTGTAGGGAGTGAATGTTTAAGGTGGTGGTTGGGGTGCCAATCAAGCAGGCTGCTTTGTCCTCGATGGTGTCGAGCTTTTTGAGTGTAGTTGGAGCTGCATTCATCCAGGCAAGTGGAGAGCATTCCATCACACTCCGGACTTCTGCCTTGAAGATGTTGGAAAGGCTTTGGGGAGTCAACCGGTGAGTCACTCACCACAGAATACCCAGCCTCTGACTGGCTCTTGTAGCCACAGTATTTATGTGGCTGGTCCAGTTAAGTTTCTGGTCAATGGTGACCCCCCAGGATGTTGATGGTGGGAGATTCGGTGATGATAATGCCGTTGAATGTCAAGGGGAGCTGGTTGGACATTCTCTTGTTGGAAATGGTCACTGCCTGGCACATGTGTGCCGCAAATGTTATTTGCCACTTATCAGCCCAAGCTTGAATGTCGTCCATGTCTTGCTGCATGCGGGCATGGACTGCTTCATTATCTGAGGAGTTGCGAATGGAACTGAACACTGTGCAATCATTGGTGAACATCCCCACTTCTGACCCTATGATGGAGGGAAGGTCACTGATGAAGCAGCTGAAGATGGTTGGGCCCAGGACACTGCCCTGAGGAATGCCTGCAGCATTGTCCTGGGGCTGAGATGATTGGCCTCCAAAAACCACAACCATCTTCCTTTGTGCTAGGTATGACTCTAGCCAGTGGAGAATTTTCCCCCTGATTTCCATTGACTTCAATTTTACTAGGGCTCCTTGATGCCACACTCGGTCAAATGCTGTCTTGATGTCAAAGGCAGTCACTTTCACCTCACCTCTGGAGTTCAGCTCTTTTGTCCATGTTTGGACTAAGGCTGTAATGAGGTCAGGAGCCGAGTGGTGCTGGCGCAACCCAAACTGAGCATTGGTAAGCAGGTTATTGGTGAGTAGGTGCCGCTTGATAGTATTGTCAATGACACTTTCCATCACTTTACTGATGATTGAGAGTGGAGTGATGGGGCAGTAATTGGCCAAATTGGATTTGTCCTGCTTTTTGTGGACAGGATATACTTGCGCAATTTTCCACTTTGTTGGGTAGATACCAGTGTTGCAGCTATACTGGAACAGCTTGACTAGAGGCACGGCTAGTTCCGGAGCACAAGTCTTCAGCACTACAGCCAGGATGTTGTCAGGGCCCATAGCCTTTGCTGTATCCAGTGCGCTCAACCATTTCTTGATATCACCTGGAGTGAATCGAATTGGCTGAAGGTTGGCTTCTGTGATGGTGGGGACCTCAGGCGGATGCCAAGATGGATCATCCACTAGCTTTTGATTCCAGATTTATTTAATTAATTAGCTGGATTTGAATTCCCCAGCTGTCGTGGTGGGATCATTAGTCCAGGCCTCTGGATTACTAGTCCAGAAATTGCAAAGTACAAGTGCTTAAAACTTGTATCCGATTTGAAGATATGTTATCATTTAGTTGTGAGTCACAAGAGAGTAATGACCAGTCTTCTCCCATGTTAATTGTGCTATATATAGTGCCAACTCTCACTCTGTCTCATCAATTCCCACACACTATTAACCTCACCAGCCAAAAGCCTAGCTACCAAACTTTTAACAAAAACATACAACAATTGCATAGCATTCTTTTCAAGCTACAACACAACTCAGGGTTGAGATGAGTTTTATAAGCAGCTTAAACTTAATGTATTTTATTTGGACCCTGCAATATGTTGCAGCCTGTAACACAGTCATCTGTTATCCAATCCAACTATCTATCTATAGATATATAGAATCATAGAATGGTTACAGCACAGAACGAGGTCATCCGGCCTGTCGAGCCCATGCCAGCTCTCTGCAAGAGCACTTCAGCTAGTCCCACTCCCCCGCCCTTTCCCCTTAGCCCTGCAAATGTTTTTCCTTCGGGTACTTAAACCAATTGCCTTTTGAAAGCCACGATTGAATCTGCCTCCACCACCCTTTCAGGCAGTGCATTCCAGATCATAACCACTCGCTGCGTAAAGAGGTTTTTCCTCATGTCGCCTTTGATTCTTCTGCCAATGATCTCAAATCTGTGTCCTCTGGTTCTTGACCCTTCCGTCAATGGGAACAGTTTCTCTCTATCTACTCTGTCTAGACTCCTCATGATTTTGAACACCTCTATCAAATCTCCTCTCAACCTTCTCTGCTCTAAGGAGAACAAACCCAGCTTCTCCAGTCTATCCACATAGCTGAAGTCCCTCATCCCTGGAACCATTCTTGTAAATCTTTTCTGCACCCTCTCTAAGGCCTTCACATCCTTCCTAAAGTGCGGTGTCCAGTATTGGACACAATGGGCTGGATTTTACCAGCCCTGAGGGGTCTGGAGGCGGGACAGCTGGGAAAATGGGAAAAATTGGGAGCGGGTCCCAACCTCGCTCCCAACCCGCCTCCGAACGATCTTTCCGGGAGGCGGGTCCCCGACTCGCGCAGGGACCCATCTCCTAGCGGCAGGGAGGGGATTAGAGCCAATCAACTGCCTGTTAACAAGTAGTTAACAGGCTTTTCCCCGTTTTCAGCCTGCTGATGCGGCCTTCCCGATGGCGGGAAACCCCGCCAGGGTCAGCAAGGCGAGCTGTGGGTCTGCTGCAGTGTAAGTGTGTAAATGACAGCTGCAGAGGTAGTGTGATGGGTGCAATGGTGCACAGGTAAGTATGACAGGTAGTGAGAAATATTTTTAATCTGTTTATATGTATCTGCAGGTGACTAGATTTGATGTTTCTGTGAAGCCTCATCTGATCGGCAGAATTGACAGATGGCTTCTGCACTCTCACATACAGCTGCCATCTGTTTTCTCCTAAGGAGAGAGTAATTGGTGAGCCTGGATGCAAGGGCTCACCTTTGGACAGTGATTGTCAGTGTTTGACAGCATCTCAGTGCTGTCAAACACTGACAATTCATCTGTCAAACAATTATGGTGCCTGTCACTTTAACAAAACCAGCAGATGAAGCATCATGCACTGGCGTCATCTGACACCGGCTTTCCCTTAATTGGCCGGCAAGCCCACAGGGCGGGTTTAACAAGGCCAATCAAGGGAAAATAGCGTCAGGTCGTCAGACGTCACTGGGGGCGGGACTAGAACCCGAAACCAGCAGTCCCGCTCCCAACGCGCCTCCTCAGGTAAGATCCTGTCCAATACTCCAGTTGAGGTCAAACCAGTGTTTTATAAAGGTTCATCATAACTTCCTTGCTTTTGTACTCTATGCCTCTATTTATGAATGATGCGGAGATGCCGGTGTTGGACTGGGGTGGACAAAATTGAGAGGTCGCACAACACCAGGTTATAGTCCAACAGTTTTATTTGAAATCACAAGCTTTCGGAGCTATCGATTGCTCCTTCCTCAGGTGAAGTAAATTAGATACAGAATCGCCAAAGCATATATAGATAGAAAACAAAGCATGTGTACCTTACAATTGCAGACCACTAAATTAAATCAACCTGACTATCTGCCGAGGTGTGATAAAGTTAATTAAGTCAGCCAGGAAGGTACCACATCAAAGACATAGCAAGATACAACTGAGACAATGAGGTGTAGTCGCAGGGGTTCTAACGTGTCAAAAGCTGCCGTCTGTATGTAAAACGAAAAGCTTTAAAATTTTTACTTTTTTACTGGGAAAATTTTTACTTTTTTACTGGGAATCACATCTGTGAACAAGCTAACGACGACTCGAGTCCGGATCACGTCATGTATCGTGACATAAACCCAAGATCCCGATTGAGACCGTCTTCATGAGTGCGGAACTTGGCTTTCAGTTTCTGCTCGATGATTTTGCGTTGTCGTGTGTTTCTAAGATAGCCAAGTTCCGCACTCATGAAGACGGTCTCAATCGGGATCTTGGGTTTATGTCACGATACATGACGTGATCCGGACTCGAGTCGTCGTTAGCTTGTTCACAGATGTGATTCCCAGTAAAAAAGTAAAAATTTTCCCAGTAAAAAAGTAAAAATTTTAAAGCTTTTCGTTTTACATACAGACGGCAGCTTTTGACACGTTAGAACCCCTGCGACTACACCTCATTGTCTCAGTTGTATCTTGCTATGTCTTTGATGTGGTACCTTCCTGGCTGACTTAATTAACTTTATCACACCTCGGCAGATAGTCAGGATGATTTAATTTAGTGGTCTGCAATTGTAAGGTACACATGCTTTGTTTTCTATCTATATATGCTCTGGCGATTCTGTATCCAATTTACTTCACCTGAGGAAGGAGCAATCGATAGCTCCGAAAGCTTGTGATTTCAAATAAAACTGTTGGACTATAACCTGGTGTTGTGCGACCTCTCTATTTATGAAGCCCAGGATCCTGTATGCTTTTTTAACCGCTTTCTCAACCTGCCCTGCCACCTTCAACGATTTGTGCTCATATACCCCCAGGTCTCACTGTTTCTGCACCCCCTTTAGAATTGTACCCTTTAGTTTATATTGCCTCTCTTCGTTCTTCCTACCAAAATGTATCACTTCGCATTTTTCTGCGTTAAATTTAATCTGCCACGTGTCCGCCCATTCTACTATCCTGTCTATGTCCTCTTGAAATCAATGACTATCCTCTTCACTGTTCACTATACTTCCAAGTTTTGTGTCATCTGCAAATACACCCAAGTCCAAGTCATTAATATATATCAAGAAAAGCAGTGGTCCTAGTACAGACCCCTGGGGAACACCACTGTATACCTTCCTCCAGTCCAAAAAACAACCGTTCACCACTACTCTCTGTTTCCTGTCACTTAACCAATTGTGGATCCATGCTGCCACTGTCCCTTTTATTCCATGGGCCTCAACTTTGCTGGCAAGCCTATTATGTGGCACTTTATCAAACGCCTTTTGGAAATCCATGTATACCACATCAACCGCATTGCCCTCATCAACCCTCTCTGTTACCTCATCAAAAAACTCAATCAAGTTAGTTAAACATGATTTGCTTTTAACAAATCCGTGCAGGCTTTCCTTAATTAATCCACACTTGTAGAGTGACATTTAGTTTTGTCCCGGATTATCGTTTCTAAAAGCTTCCCTACCACTCAGGTTAAACTGGCTGGCCTGTAGTTGCTGGGTTTATCCTTACACCCTTTTTTGAACACGGGTGTAATATTTGCGATTCTCCAGTCCTCTGGCACCACCCCCATATCTAAGGAGGATTGGAAGATTACGGCCAGTACCTCCGCAATTTCCACCTTTGCTTCCCTCAGCATCCTAGGATGCATCCCATCCGGTCCTGGTGATGTATCTACTTCAAACACAACCAGCCTTTCCAGTACCTCCTCTTTATCAATTTTTAGCCCATCCAATATCTCAACTGCCTTCTCCTTCACTATGAATTTGCCAGCATTGTCTTCCTTGGTAAAGACAGATACAAAGTGCTCATTTAGTACCTCAGCCATGGTCTCTGCCTCCATGCGTTGGTCTCCTTTTTGGTCCTTCATCGGCCCCACCCTTTCTCTTACTACCCGTTTCCTATTTATATGCCTATAGAAAAGTTTTGGATTCCTTTTTATGTTAGCTGTCTGTCTATTCTCATACTCTCTCTTTGCCCCTCTTATTTCCTTTTTCACTTCCCCTCTGAACTTTCTATATTCAGCCTGATTCTCATTTGTATTCCCAACCAGACATTTATCTGCTTCATCTTACTCTCTATCTCTTTCGTCATCCAGGGAGCTCTGGCTTTGGTTGCCCTACCTTTCCCCCTCATGGGAATGTACCTCAACTGTATCGGAACCAGCTCCTCTTCAAGGCAGTCCATTGTTCGATTACAGTTTTGCCTGCCAATCTTTGATTCCAATTTACCCGGGCCAGATCCATTCTTAACCCACTGAAATTGGCCGTCCTCCAATTAAGTATTTTTCTCTAGATTGCTCCTTGTCCTTTGCCATAGCTAATCTAAACCTTATGATACTATGATCACTGTTCCCTAAATGTTCCCCTACTGACTCTTGCTCCACTTGACCCACCTCATTCCCCAGAACCCGATCCAGCAATTCCTGCTTCCTCATTGGGCCAGAAACGTACTGATCAAGAAAGTTCTCCTGAACACACTTCAGAAATTCTTCCCCCCTCTCTGCCCTTTACACTATTACTATCCCAGTCTATATTAGGATAGTTGAAGTCCCCCATTATCACTACTCTATAGTTCTTGCACCTCTCTGTAATTTCCCTGCAAATTTGCTCCTCTATATCCTTCCCACTAGTTGGTGGCCTATAGAATACACCTAGTAGTGTAATGGCACCTCTATTGTTTCTTAACTCTAACCAAATAGATTCTGTCTTTGACCCCTCCAGGACATCCTCTCTCCCCAGCACTGTGATATTCTCCTTAATAAATACTGCCACCCCACCTCCTTTCTTTCCTTCCCTATCTTTCCTGAACACCTTATATCCAGGAATATTTAGTACCCAATCCTGCCCTTTTTTGAGCCAGATCTCTGTTATCACCATGACATCATATTCCCATGTGGCTATTTGCACCTGCAGCTCTACAACCTTATTTACCACACTTCGTGCATTCACACACATGCACTATAAACCTATCTTAGACCTTTTTGTGCTCTCTTAGTCTGAATCCACCTAATACCTTACTATTTCTTACTGCTATCTGTCTCTCCCAATCCTTTTTGCACCTTTCTCCTTTCGAATGCTTCCTCCTGGTGCCTATCCCCCTGCCAAATTAGTTTAAACCCTCCAACAGCACTAGCAAACCGCCCCGCGAGGATATTGGTCCCGGCTCTGTTGAGGTGCAACCTGTCTGGTCTGTACAGATCCCACCTCCCCCTGAACCGGTCCCAATGTCCCAGGAATCTATAAAGCCCTCCCTCCTGCACCATCTCTCCAGCCACGCATTCATCTCCTCTATCCTCCTATTTCTATACTCACTAGCTCGTGGCACCGAGAGCAATCTGGAGATTACTATGTTTGAGGTTCTGCTTATTGATCTCTTTCCTGGCTCCCTAAAATCTGCCTGCAGGACCTCATCCCTCTTTCTACCTATGTTGTTGATACCGATATGGACCACGACCTCTGGCTGTCACCCTCCCCCCTCAGCATGATCTGCAGCCACTCAGTGACATCCTTGACTTGTGAAGGAATAAGCAATATACCTATTCAGAGAAATACACTATTCTATAAAAAAAAATTGACGTTATTAAAACATGACAAACTGGGCTTGAAATTCTAGAAGCCTCAACAATCTAAAGCTGTGAACAGCATACAGGCTGTTGAGATAAGATAAGTTGTTGACACTGAATCAATAAACTTATTGAAACAGAAGGTTAGAGGTTCCTAAAGTCTGCAGCTTTGGAAAGAACACAATTGTATACCCTGTTAAAGTGTCTTAAAACAACACTTCGGAAAGAATCACATAAATTAAAGAAACATATGCCTTCGTGAAAATGACATCAAATGAAACACAGGAGACATAATTCTTAATACAACCAGTTGAGGTAACTAAGAAGACAATGGTGCAACCGGTTGAGGTATTCTAAATGCAAAAGATACAAACAGAAGACCTTAGTAAGAATGACATCAAATAGATGCTCCTGCTCCACACTGTTTTTTATGATGAACTTGAAACACCTAAAGGAGAGACACGAGTCTGCATGCTACAAGCTGATCTAACTAAGAATAGCAGGGGCCAGCAGAAAAATGACTAGAGATAATTAGCTTACATCAGCAGAAAACTTCAAAGGAAATACCACTGAGAAAGGCTATAAAAATTGAACTTTCAAATGGGAAGACAGATTCGCTGTAAAGGGGCAAAGCGATTCTCGGCTTCAGAGGCAAGCTCTGTAAGTCTTCAACTCTTTGAGTCTCGGGGATCAAGGTACTTGTATTTGATTTTGGTGGATATCCTGGAATAAGACTAAGAAATGTAAAAATGTAATGAAGTTAAGATTTGAGAATAAGGATCTCTGTTAATAGAATTGTAAGATTTTTGTATTTGGAACTGTTAATGTTGCGATTGAAACACCTACTGCAAATTACATGTCGGTTCTTTAATAAATCTATATATTTTTAGAATTATCTCACACAGTACTTCTGTATCAAACTCGCGAACTCAATCTCTGTATGCTCTTTGGTGAGGAGTTGCAGAATTCTGGGGGAGTTTTCCGGACCCTCATAATATCCGGAACGTTACAATCTAGCTAAACTTATTAAAAGTGCTATCTGGGGGACGGTAACCTCTTCAGGCTGTTCCTTTCCTTTAGGGAGAGATAGCCTGGACCTTTAGACCCAATTAAGCGTCTTTAGGATTCGGCTACCTCAAACTTTAGTTGAAAGTGAACGTCTGGGGAATATGCCTGATCCGGGGTAGCCCAAAAGGGACTAGGACTAGTAATTATCCCTTCAGACTCTGGCACCAGGGAGGCAACATACTATCCTGGAATCACGTCTGCAGCCGCAGAAATGCCTGTCTGTTCCCCTAACTATTGAATCCCCATCACTATTGCTTTCCCGAGTGCTAATGGGTTTGCGGCGGGGCGCACGCGACATTCACCCGGGATTTAGTGCTGCTGATAACATTTAGTGCCTACGCCTTTAGCGGCTGCCAGATTGTGACGTCAACGCGTGTGGAATGCCCCGTTAACGGCCCAGATGCAAAATTGACTGCTGCCCCTTGCCTTAGCGCCTGGCGTGAACAACAGCAGGAAGAGGAGGCGTGATGCAGTCGGATGGCCACTGTAGGAGCGGTATTTAAAGGGATCCACATCCGCTTTCATTTTAGTCACCAAGAAATGCTGCCTTCTCAGTTTGAGATGGGGAAACAGCCATTTTCAGTGAGGTAAACGTATATTACTTTCAGGAGTGTTCTGGCTGCTAAAAATTTGTCAGTTTCATTGTGCTGAGATTTCCTACACTTGGATACGTTACTAGGGGCTTTACTGGCACTAGACCTCGCCCTCCAGCATCAACATTAGAGGCATGGGAGGCAGAGACAAAGATTGGAAAATGTGGCCAGAGGGAAAAGGGCCAACAGGGCTGTCAACAGGAGGCCTTACCCTCCGAGGGTATTCCAGGAGCACTTCGCCTACATAAATTTAACTGAGGAGCAGTGTCTTAGAAGGCTCCGCTTCAACAAGGAGGTGGTCACAGAGCTCTGCCACCTCCTGCAGCCAGACCTTGAGCCTCATATCAGGACCACCACAGCTCTCTCAATGGCAGTCAAGGTCACCGTCGCCCTCAATTTCTATGCCAGCAGATCCTTGCAGTCTGCAGCAGGAGACATAGCTAATATCTCGCAGTTCACCATCCATTGCTGCATCCGGGAGGTCACAGAGGCTCTCTACAGAAGGAGAAGGGACTACATTTCCTTCCCCATGACCAGAAAGAAGCAGGATGAGCGTGCACATGGCTTTGCCAGGATAGCGGGCTTCCCCATGGTGCAGGGCGCCATTGACTGGACCCACGTGGCATTGCGGGCACCGCATAACAATCCTGAGGTATTCCGTAACTGCAAATGATACCACTCACTTAATGTGCAGTTGGTGTGTGACCACAGACAGTGAATCCTCACCGTCAATGCCCGCTATCCTGGCAGTAGCCACGATGCCTTCATCCTGTGCCAAATTGGTGTTCCAGCAGTCTTCCAGCCACCACATCAAGCTCACGGCTGGCTGGTTGGAGAAAAGGGCTATCCGATCTGCACCTGGCTCAGGACTCCCCTCCGCAACCCGAACACTGCTGCTCAACACTCATACAATGAGAGCCATGCCGTCACCAGGAACATCGTCGAGCAGACCATCGGAGATCTTAAGCAACGGTTCCACTGCCTTGACCGCTCGGAAGGAGCCCTCCAGTACTCAGCTGAGCGGGTGTCCCTTTTCGTCATGGTGTGCTGCATGCTGCACAACTTGGCCATCATGAGGGCCCAGCCATTGCCACCAGGCATAGCAGGACCACCTCAGGAGGAGGAGGAGAAGGAGGAGCAACAGGAGGAGGAACAGCAGCGAGGGAGGAGGCAGCCACTCAATCGGCCTTCTGGAAGGGCGGTCTGTGACCGCCTGATCAGACCTGCGGTTCCAATAAATTCTACCCCACATCCTGGTTGCTTACCACATCCCCAACATTCCATCCATTTCGCTTGCCATATCACAGCGCAAAGCTGAAATGAGAGACAGCACAAAATGAGCAAAATTCCATTAATAAATTTATCAACATTCAGTAAAAACATATATACAACAATATTAACTAATCACCCTGTGCAAACCCTTACTTCCCTTCTTTACAGTACCTTTTCCTAATCTAGTGCTCCTACGTAGTCTGTCCCCAGTGGCTGCAGCAGGGCTGCTGGAAGGCTGCTGAGTGTCGGTGCCAGAGACTACAGATGGCCTTGCAGATCACCCTCGACCAGCTCTGAGCCTGGAAGGCCCGACTGTAGATAACAGGCAGCGACAAGGGCAATGGCGGAGTGCCAGCGGTGGGAGCAGGAATGCTGTCATCCTGAGAGAGGACAGCAGGTTCCTGCTCCACTGACCCACTGCCACTCCCCCGGGGCAGCACTTCAGCATCCCTACCAATCTGCTGGAGCACAGATTGCTGGCCTGCTGCAACACCGTGAGATCCCCGGTGGACTGTGGTGGACCCAGCGATGATGGCAGCAGTCAGAGCTTGCATAGCATCAAGCTGAGACTGCATGAAAGCAGTCTGAGACTCGATGGCAGCAACGATTGACTGCATTACAGCACTATGACAGTGCGTGGCTTCCACCTGTGCTGCAATGGATGCTGCCACATTGCCCATGACACACGGCATGAAGTCTGGTTCCCCACGGTCTCTCAAGGAGTCCACCATCCTTTGCAGACTGCCAAAGATGGGCTCCATGGTGTGCGCAGAGCTCTATGCACTGTTGGAGGCGGACTCCTCCATGCTCCTTACCATTGCCAACAGGCTCTCGGGCACCCTTGCCATTGCACCTATCATCTCCGTGTGTATGCCCATCACCCTTCCTGTGAACGCCTCCCCATCTAGGTCCTCATCTGAGTCCTGTGCAGCAGAACTTGCGCGTGAACTCGCCCTCCGGGGAGCTGGCTCCCGAGCTACCCTTTCCCCCTGGCCTTGCTGCAGCCCGCTCGTCCCCAGTGCATCACCCAGTGCAGACTCCTCTACTAAACCTGCCTCTAAAGATCGCGTAGTCCCAGTATCTGAGATGGTGCCTGTGGGTGAGACATGCAGTGACACGGTGCTTTCTTCCTCCTCCTCTGCTCCCGCCTCACTCTCACTGGGCGGCTCAGGGACAGGCTGGTCATCTGGTTGCTGATTACCTGAAAGTATAAAGGCACAAGACTCGTGTTAAAGTGAGGGCAGGGGGGCAGGAAGGGAGCAAGGAATGCAGGCAGTATAATGAGCTGGAAAGTGGGAAAGGCTTGTGCTGTGAGGGGAAGTGGGATGGGAGAAGAAGAGGGGATGAACATACCGTTGTTGCCCCCAAGGGGGTCGCCGACGGTCACGGCGCCCACCACCTGGCGCCCAATGACTCTCAACACTCGCTCCTCCAGGTCTGTAAGCTGTTGGATGTCCGCTTCACCCCTGCTTGTTCATTGCTGCTCCCTCCTATTGTGGGCCCTCTTGGCCTGCAAGAGAAAGGAAATTGTGTAAGTGAGTGTGCAGCTATGTGTTTGGGAGATGTGCCTGCCATAGTTGAATAGCTGTGACTGTAGGCAAGGCGTGAGATGTGGATGTGAGTTTTAGTAGGTAGAGATGCTTGCTGGGTGAGTGGTGGGGGGTGTGGTGGTTTGTGCAGTGTATACAGACTGAGGTTCAGGTGCTGGTATGTAGGAGTTTTTTTTTATTCGTTCACGAGATGTGAGCATCGCTGGCAAGGCCAGCATTTATTGCCCATCCCTAATTGCCCTTGAGAGGTGGTGGTGAGCCGCCTTCTTGAACCGCTGCAGTCAATGTGGTGAAAGTAGTCCCACAGTGCTGTTAGGGAGGGAGTTCCAGGATTTTGACCCAGCAACGATGAAAGATCGGTGATATACTTCTAAATCAGGATGGTGCATGACTTGGAGGGGAACTTGGAGGTGGTGGTGTTCCGATGCGCCTGCTGCCCTTGTCCTTTCAGGTGGGAGAGGTCGCGGGTTTGGCAGGTGCTGCCAAAGAAGCCTTGGCGAGTTACTGCAGTGCATCTTGTAGATGGTACACACTGCAGCCACGGTACGCCGGTGGTGGAGGGAGTGAATGTTTAAGGTGGTGGATGGGGTGCCAATCAAGCGGGCTGCTTTGTCCTGGATGGTGTCGAGCTTCTTGAGTGTTGTTGGAGCTGCACTCATCCAGGCTTGTGTCTTGTAGATGGGGGATAGGCTTTGGGGAGTCAGGAGGTAAGACACTCACCGCACAATACCCAGCCTCTGACCTGCTCTTGTTGCCACAGTATTTATGTGGCTGGTCCAGTTAAGTTTCTGGTCAATGGTGACCCCCCCCCAGGATGTTGATGGTGGGGAATTCAGCGATGGTAATGCTGTTGAATGTCAAGGGGAGGTGGTTAGACTATCGCTTGTTGGAGATAGTCATTGCCTGGCACTTCTGTGGCACGAATGTTACCTGCCACTTATCAGCCCAAGCCTGAACGTGGTCTAGGTCTTGTTGCATGCGGGCATCGACTGCTTCATTATCTGAGGAGTTGTGAATAGCGCTGAACACTGTGCATGTTGTTGAAGCATGTACTCACCCTGACCACCCGAGTGAAGTCGTTGGATTTTTTACGGCACTGTGTGAGGGTCCTGATGACCACACTTCTGGCTGAGACGTCCTGCGCCACTTCCCTCCACATTGCCCTGAAGATATGGGGCAGTGGCCTCCTGCCAGTGGCCAGGAACAGCACTGCCCTCCTTCTTTCGACTGCCATGACCAATGCCTCCAATGCCTGGTCGCTGAAACGGCGCGCTCTCTCCCTGGGACTGGGATCAGCCATGGCGATAAGAGGTATAGCTGTTGAGTTGCTTGGTGGTCGCCTTCAGAGCCAGCAATGTTAAGAATGAGGTTGTGCTGAATGATTGAACATCCCCTTTAAGAACTGGAAGGAGCCAGTGTGAATGATGAGTCCCGATTGGACTGCACCTGAAATTGGTCATAGCTCTGCGGGTAGCGCCCCGCTCTCTGTGTGTAGCGCCCTAAATTAGGTGATTAGCACTCCAGTTCTCTATTGGAGCACTAACAATCAATTTAGCGGGAGGTCAGAAGGATTAGCGCCCAGCGCGAATTCTCCAACTTTTAAAATTTAGTGCCCCAACCGGAGCGATACCAAATTTCTAGCCCATTGTCTCTATAGTGTTGCAAATCTTTGTTACAAAATTTTCCTCTGGAGCCCTATCCCTTTCTCAGAGGCATGTATGTCATCAGACCCCCATTTACATGAATTCATGAGTGTCCCACCTGATTCAGGCGGGCCCCTCAGCCGTCTATGAAAACACAGGAGGGAATGTGGCGGCAGACATGAGGCAGTAAGTCCACCGCTATGATTTTAACTCCACTATTGCCCTGTATCCACTGGGCGGAGGGAGTTTAAGTTGGCCCTAATGTCTTTGTGAGAGGAGAAAAGGAGAAAATTGGAAAAGAAATGTGTATGTGTTTAGCAAGAACAGTTGTGTTCTCAGTATTATGCTTTCTTACATTGCAGACCGGATGACAAGCAATAGATGACCAACTAATCACTCATGACAGACAGTTTAGCATTTTCAATTCACGAATAAGTG
Organism: Squalus acanthias; assembly: GCA_030390025.1. Lineage (NCBI taxonomy): Eukaryota > Metazoa > Chordata > Chondrichthyes > Squaliformes > Squalidae > Squalus > Squalus acanthias. The sequence goes on from CM059432.1 coordinate 85,423,078, forward strand.
CAACAATAAAAACACAACTCAGATTTTTTTAAATAATTATTATTTTCTGATTAATGAATGAGGGTTACTGTCAATCGTGGGTTGCATGTAAGTTTTCATTTAGAAGTAATGTCATTGTTGTAAAATTCCTAGCAGTTTCACTATCTATCAAATTAAATAAATGGCCTCCTCACAAAAAGTAGCAGCTGTATGCCAGCTCAGCGAGTCAGTTGAAGGCAGCTATAAAATTAGATTCTAACCTGTAGGCCTGTGCCAGTCATACAAAATAAGTCTGTCCCTGATCTAGTTTACTCAAGGAGAAAATTCTAACAAAATGCTTGGCCTTACAGTGTTTGAACAAAGTAGAAAAGGGAAAGTGGAATAAAAAGGGCAACGTTAGAACAAAAGATTTGCAAAAAATACAATAAAGTTTGTTTTGAAAAAATCAGAAAGTGAGAAGCAACATAGGGATAGAGTGCAATGGAGCTTCAATATGTTGTGCCATTAACAGTAGGATGACAGTTTGTGACCAGGAGTTTCCATCTCAACTGTGCCACAGTGGGGATGACGTCAAGCACGTGATTCTCCACAGGGTCAGAGGTTGTCTGCCATCCCTTGTCATTCTCATCCACTTCTTACCAACGTGCTCAAGACTGGCATTGACACAGACTAGGAAGTAAGTTCGCAATGTCCTCTTTGAGAGGGAAGATGCATGGTGTAGGAAAGACTATGGGCTGAATTTTTACCTTGCCGTCGGGGTGAGTGCAGGGGGTGGGGGGGTTGTGGATCGCGTCGGGAACCCGGATGTTGAAGCGGCGCGTCTTGCAGTGGCTTTTTAACTAAACCACTGCAATTAAATCAGACTTACAGGTTTCCCGCCCAATTAACTGGAGCGGGTCCGATGACATCACGGATGACTCAACTTCAGCTGAGATATTTAAAGGAGCAATGCACAGATGACAGTTGAAGGTTGGTGGAGGTGCAAGAGAAGTTGTTGGGGAAGAAAGTGGATTGTGTTAAGAGTAAGTTGCTTGTTGGTAAAGAAATTTATCTTGCTGGATAATCAAAAATGCAAGCTCAGCACCAAAAAGCTGCCCTGAGATTCAGTGATGCCCCCCTGGAACTCCTGCTCCAAGGAGTCAGGGCTTACAGGGAGGTCCTCTTCCCTGCTGACAGGAGGAAGAGCCAGCTGCTGAGACCAAGAAGGCATGGCTGGAGATCTCGGAAGAAGCGAGCAGCAGGAGTGTGATAGCCAGGTCGTAGATCCAGTGCAGCAAGCGCTTTAATGACCTCATGAGGTCAGGAAAGGTGAGTACAATGCACATTGTCCTACACCCTGATGTACGTGTCACCCCAACCCCCTCACTCTGCCTTCCCACGCCTACTCCTGCACATCACTCCTCGCACCAACCTACTTTGCAGACGCACCCAAACCTCTCTGACTATGCACTTACTCACATCCCCATCTGACCATTCACCACTGACACTCACCCTCATCTTAATAGAATCATAGAAATTAACGCCACAGAAGGAGGCCATTCGGCAATGTCACGCCTCTCCCTCATAATCACCCTCTACAGGTGTTGCCCATCCATCCCTTACACTCATTCCATGACTCTCACTCAAAAGTCTCTTGTTTCCCTCCTTGTAGGAGAAGAGAGCACAGAACACCTGGGAGAGGCAGAGAACCGGAGGTGGCGCACCAGTAATGACACCACTGACTGCAGCAGGGGAGGAGGTGCTGGAAATCAGCGGTGTTGCTGGCGGTGGGAGATGGAGAGAGGGGGCCTCCTAACTACCTCAGTCAGAGCCCCACATGCTGCCTCGTATTCCGATGGCCGAGTCTGCCACTGTACTGGTGCAGGAGGAGCAGTCTTTGGCAGGGCCCTCACAGGCTCCAAAACCCAGAGGACGTCCGCCAATAGTGTCTAAGCAGTCAGAACAGGGAAGTGAGCAGCCTGCCTCTATCTCTGCTGAAGCCACAGGGGTTGCACGTAGCAGAAGAAGAAAAAAAGACACAATTGTATATGCACAAGGGTATGCACATAGGTGTGTTATAAAATGTTAGAGGGATATATTTCTGTTGAAGTTATGAGCCAGATAAATTTATTTCTTTGCACCACTTTCCCGTCTTGTCCAGTTTTGCCTGCTACCTGGAAAGTGACCTTGTCAGTTGGAGTGAATGGTAAGACATTACTTAACTTGGAGCAATGAGTGTGTGTGACAGGAATGGTTTGGTCATGTTAGGACTGCTTTGTGGTGGTGGTGGGATGAAGTTGGTTCAGCATCTAGGTGCCAAATGGGTGCACCTCAACTAAATCGTGCCATTATGAGGCCATCCCAGGCCTCCCTGGACAGCAATGTGCGCTGCCACTGGTTCCATGTCCACTTCAGGTTCCTCCTCCTCCTCCTTGTGTTCCTCCTGCTCCTCCTCATCCTCCTCCAAAGAGGCTCTGTGCCTTGCTCCTCTTGCAGCTCCAATCCTCGATGCTGCACTCTGTTGTGCAGAGCGCAGCATATGACAATCATTCTGGAGACCCTGGCTAGTGCGTATTGAAGAGCTCCTCCAGATCTGTCCAGGCATCTGAAGCACACCTTCAGCATGCCGATTACTTGCTCTGTTCCACATCTCGTCGTCATCTGGCTTTGATTGTAGTACTCTTCGGCCTCATTGCTTGGCCTCCTCAAGGGTGTCTTCAGCCACAATGGCCAGTCTGCTCTCACTTTGCTTTCATTGGGGAGATTCAACAAGCCCGTGAATCCCACGGACAGCCAGTAAAAGCTGCAACATCAAGTTAAAAAGGCTTTTAATAGCCTCTTAACAAACTCTCAACTACTTTAATTAGCTCACCTGCCTCTCCCAAGCAGGTCTCTGGCGTGCTGACTAACGCACCTGAGATAAAGGTGGAGGCCGGCGGGTTGAAGCCGGCTTCCCGACGCACTGTCAATTTCAGCACTTTTCATAGAATCATAGAAGGTTACAGCACGGAAGGAGGCCTTTTCGGCCCATCGTGTTCATGCCGACCAACAAAGAGCTATCCAGCCTAATCCCACTTCCCAGCTCTTGGTCCGTAGCCCTGCAGGTAACAGCATCCCAAGTGCACATCCAAGTACTTTTTAAATGTGGTTAGGGTTTTTGCCTCTACCACCCTTTCAGGCAGTGAGTTCCAGATCCCCACAACCCTCTGGGTGAAGAAATTTCCCCTCAAATCCCCTCTAAACCTTCCACCAATTACTTTAAATCTGTGCCCCCTGGTTTTTGACCCCTCTGCTAAGGGAAATAGGTCCTTTCTATCCACTTTAGGCCCCTCATAATCTTATACACCTCAATAAGGTCCCCCCTCAGCCTCCTCTGTTCCAAGGAAAACAAACCCAGCCTATCCAGTCTTTCCTCATAGCTAAGATTCTCTACTCCCGGCAACATCCTTGTAAATCTCCTCTGTATCCTCTCTAGTGCAATCACATCTTTCCTGTAATGTGGTGACCAGAACTGCACGCAGTACTCTAGCTGAGGCCCAACTAGTGTTTTATACAGTTGAAGCATAACCCCCTGCTCTTGTATTCTGTGCCACGGCTAATAAAGGCAAGCATTCCATATGCCTTCTTAACCACTTTATCTACCTGGCCTGCACTCCAAGGTCCCTTTGTTCCTCTACACTACTCAGTGTTCTACCAATTAATGTGTATTCCCTTTCCTTGTTAGCCCTCCCCAAATGCATTACCTCACACTTCTCCGGATTGAATTCCATTTGCCACTGTTCTGCCCACCTGACCAATTTATTGATATCTTCCTGCAGTCTATAGCTTCCTTCTTCAGTATCGACCACACAGCCGATTTTAGTATCATCTGCAAACTTCTTAATCGTACCCCCTATATTCAAGTCTAGATCATTGATATATACCACAAAAAGCAAGGGACCTAGTACTGCGCCCTGCGGAACCCCACTGGAAACAGCCTTCCAGTCACAAAAACACCCATCAACCATTACCCTCTGCTTCCTGCCTCCAAGCCAGTTTTGAATCCAACTTGACACTTTGCCATGGATCCCATGGGCTTTTAACTTCGTGATCAGTCTGCCATGTGGAACCTTATCAAAAGCCTTGGTAAAGTCCATATACACTACATCAAACACACTACCCTCATCTACCCTCCTTGTTACCTCCTCAAAAAATTCAATCAAGTTTGTCAGACACGACCTTCCCTTAACAAATCCGTGCTGACTATCCTTGATTAATCTTTTAACTGCACACCCGCTCGCAAACCCGCACTCTGCAAACTAAAAATTCAGCACTATGGGAGGATAGAGGAGAAAATAAAAATACATTACAAATTAAAAACAAAAGAAAAAATAAATGAAAGGAAGCAGGAGCATCTTCCCTCTCATTGTCCCTCACCACAGTCTACTGGAGGTCAACAGGCACAATTTAGACTCATTTTTAATGAATATTTAAAAGTCGAGAAGTTGGTCCTTTTCTGCAACCTAGTCCTTGGGATTATCCTATCTTGAACAGTAAAAGTATTAGAACTTAATACTGAGTTAATTTAAAATCATTTCTATTACATAATACTAAAATAGAAGAATAACACACTATTGTAGCATATACTTATTCCTAAATGCTCTTGATTATGGCAGTAAAATTGTCAGCTATCTAAATGCAGTGCTTAGTTTGTATTTAAATTGTTCAAATCCTGCACAATATCATCCTCCTAATCACATCAAGCTCCATTTTGTAATGGTACCATAATGTTCCCATAACTATAATTGAAAAAGGAGCTTAGTAGAACAATTTAGAAATGGCTGGAATGTAATTAATCGGGACACTGCATTTTATATTTTCAAATACCAGGTATTAAGACCAATGAATTAGAAAACTCTTTTTGCCCCAAAAATCTGTGAGGGGAGAGGGAAACGCATACCGGCATAAAACGGGACCTCCACTGTTGACCTTGTCAGAGTCAGGTGGAGGTCCTCTGTTTGGCTTACAAATGGCAGATTACCGCACTATTGACACGTATCTAGGGAACCCACCATGCTTGAGGGCTCAGAAAGTTGGGACGTTCAGCAGAGGTGTGCAGGCTGGCAGTGGGGAGTGTCAAGTCCCCACCAGAAGGAACTTTGGGGACTCCTGTAGCCCCTCTTACAAAGGGAATCACATTCAAATACTTTTAAAAAATTGACATTTTTCTTCAGGGGTCTAGGTTTAAATCCTAGCCAGGAGCCTCAGATGGGCCTTTCGAGGAGGTATGCTTGGAACGACCATATTTTGGGCCCCAATGAAGACCCGGGATATTCGGAGTGCATGCCCCCTATGTTGATGGCCCAGAGACTCTGACAGGAGACCATCAAGGAACATTTGGCACAAGGCTAGGACTCAGTAGATCCAGGTCCCAGCCTAGTTTCTGGCCATCCTGCTGATGTTACGGCGGGCGGGTGTACACCAGAATGAAAGCATATGTGTGTGTGGGAGGGGGGTGGAGGAGCTAGCTAAATATATAATTCACAATGAACTTACATTGAGAAGCAGTTTCTGCTGTGATAGGTTACAGGTAAACTATAAGATATATGAAAATTAGATGAGAATTGCAAATACATGTTTACTGTGCAAATTTGTCTTGCAGGTTTTGTTTCATGTGATAGTAACAAGGAAGCATGATACTTGGGAATCATTAACTCACAACTGTAATGGAGTTATAGGAAACTTATGACGTGGCTAATTAAAGCTATCTGCAGCTGTAAGATGCAAAGGTTTAATTTGGTGGATCAAAGGGTGGAATAACTTGTGAATCAATTTAAGGTTTCCCGGCTGATATTTTACTCTGTGCATTGGTTTTAACGAATCTGCACACTTTTTACAAATAATTAATTTACTGATTTAGTAAAGCTAATTCACTCATAACACCGAAGGACACTGATCTTATCCAAGCCCAGGTGTACTGACATGTCCTGCCCCATAGTTTTGCTGACCTCTGCACCCAATTCTCCAATTGGCACTCCTCTAGAGTGATGTCGAGTGAGAATCGACATTGGTGAAGGAGTTTCACACATAAAGAGCAAGTGAATAACTAAAGAAAGAGTAGAGCTTATTGGAGACCAAAAAGGTAGTCTATGTGTGGAGGCGAAAGACGTGGGTATGGTTCTTAATGAATACTTTGCGTCTGTCTTCACAGAAGGGAGGAACGATGCAGACATTGTAGTTAAGGAGGAGTGTGAAATATTAGTTGGGATAAACATAGAGAGAGAGAGGAAGTATTAAAAGGTTTAGGATCTTTGAAAGTAGATAAATTGCCAGTCCCGGATGAAATGTATCCCAGGCTGTTAAGAGAAGCAAGGGTGGAAATAGCGGAGGCTCTGACCATCATTTTCCAATCCTCTCTGGCTACAGGCGTGGTGCCAGAGGACTGGAGGACTGCTAACGTTGTGCCATTGTTTTTTTTATATTAGTTCATGGGATGTGGGCGTCGTTGGCAAGGCCAGCATTTATTGCCCATCTCTAGTTGCCCTTGAGAAGGTGGTGGTGAGCCGCCTTCTTGAACCGCTGCAGTCCGTGTGGTGAAGGTACTCCCACAGTGCTGTTAGGGAGGGAGTTCCAGGATTTTGACCCAGCGACAATGAAGAAACGTCAGGATGGTGTGTGACTTGGTGGTGTTCCCATGCACCTGCTAACCTTGTCCTTCTAGGTGGTAGAGGTTGCGGGTTTTTTGGGAGGTGCTGCCGAAGAAGCCTTGGCGTGTTGCTGCAGTGCATCTTGTAGATGGTACACACTGCAGCCATGGTACGCCAGTGGTGGAGGGAGTGAATGTTTAAGGTGGTGGATGTGGTGCCAATAAAGCGGGCTGCTTTGTCTTGGATGGTGTCGAGCTTCTTGAGTTTAGTTGGAGCTGCACTCATCCAGGCAAGTAGAGAGTATTCCATCACACTCCTGACTTGTGCCTTGTAGATGGTGGAAAGGCTTTGGGGAGTCAGGAGGTGAGACACTCGCCACAGAATACCCAGCATCTGACCTGCTCGTGTTGCCACAGTATTTATGTGGCTGGTCCAGTTAAGTTTCTGGTCAATGGTGACCCACCAGGATATTGATGGTGGATGATTTGACGATGGTAATGCTGTTGAATGTCAAGCGGCGGTGAATAGACGCTCGCTTGTTGGACATAGTCATTGCCTGGCACTTGTGTAGCACGAATGTTACCTGCCACTTATCAGCCCAAGCCTGAATGTCGTCCAGGTCTTGCTGCATGTGGGCATGGACTGCGTCATTATCTAAGGAGTTGCAAATGGCACTGAACACTGTGCAATCATCAGCGAACATCCCCACTTCTGACCTTATGATGGAGGGAAGGTCATTGATGAAGCAGCTGAAGATGGTTGGGCCTAGGACACTGCCCTGAAGAACTCCTGCAGCAATGTCCTGGGGCTGTGATGATTGACCTCCAACTACCACAACCATCTTCCTTTGCGTAATGTATGACTCCAGCCAGTGGAGAGTTTTCTCCCTGATTCCCATTGACTTCAGTTTTACTAGGGCTCCTTGATGCCACACTCAGTCAAATGCTGCCTTGATGTCCAGGGCAGTCACTCTCACCTCACCTCTGGAATTCAGCTCTTTTGTCCATGTTTGGACCAAGTCTGTAATGAGGTTTAAAAAGGGAGAAAGGGATAGACCGAGTAATTACAGGCCAGTCAGCCTAACCTCGGTGGTGGGAAAATTATTGGAAAAAATTCTGAGGGACAGTATAAATCATCATTTAGAAAGTCACAGATTATTCATTCATTCATGGGATGTGGATGTTGCCAGCAAGGCCAGCATTTATTGGCCATCCCTAATTGCCCTCGAGCAGGTGGTGGTGAGCCGCCTTCTTAAATCAACTGAGTGGCTTGCTAGGCTGTTTCAGAGGGCAGTTAAGTATCAACCACATTGCTGTGGGTCTGGAGTCACATATAGGCCAGACCAGGTAAGGACGGCAGATTTCCTTCCCTGAAGGACATTCGTGAACCAGATGTTTTTTTTTTTATGACAATCCGATAGCTTCATGGTCACCATTACTGATACTAGCTTTTTATTCCAGATTTATTTAATTGAATTTAAATTCCCCAGCTGCCATGGTGGGATTATGAACTCATGTGTTTGGATTATTTGTCCAGGCCTCTGGATCACTAGCCCAGTAACATAACCACTATGCTACTGTACCTTAATCAAGGACAGTCAGCATGGATTTGTAAAGGGAAAGTCATGCTGACTAACGTGATTGAGTTTTTTAAGGAGGTAACGAGGAGCGTAGATGAGGGTAGTGCATTTGATGTCGTTTTGATGTGGATTTTGACAAGGTCTCACATAGCAGATTGGTCAAAAAAGTAAAAGCCCATGGAATCCAAGGGAAAGTGGCAAATTGGATTCAAAATTGGCTCAGTGGCAGGAAGCAAAGGGTAATGGTCGACGAGTGTTTTTGTGACTGGAAGGCTGTTTCCAGTGGTGTTTCACAGGGCTCAGTACTCGGTCCCCTGCTTTTTGTGGTATATATCAATGATTTAGACTTTAATGTAGGGGACATGATTAAGAAGTTTGCAGACAGTACAAAAATTGACCATGTGGTTGATAGTGAGGAAGAAAGCTGTAGACTGCAGGAAGATATCAATGGACTGGTCAGGTGGGCAGAAAAGTGGCAAATGGAATTCAATCCGGAGAAGTGTGAGGTAATGCATTTGGAGAGGGCTAACTAGGCAAGGGAATACACAATAAATGGAAGGATACTGAGAAATGTAGAGCAACAGAGAGACCTTGGAGTGCACGTCCACAGATCCCTGAAGGTAGCAGGACAGGTAGATAAGGTGGTTAAGAAGGCATACAGGATACTTTCCTTTATTGGCTGAGGCATAGAATATAAGAGCAGAGAGTTTATGCTAGAACTGTATAAACACTACTTAGGCCACAGCTAGAGTACTGTGTACAGTCTTGGTCACCACATTACAGGAAAGATGTGATTGTATTAGAGAGGGTACAGAGGAGATTTATGAGGATGTTGCCAGGACTGGAGAATTTTAGCTATGAGGAAAGACTGGATAGGCTGGGGTTGTTTTCTTTGGAACAGAGGAGGCTGAGGGGAGACTTAATTGAGGTGTATAAAATTATGAGGGGCCTAGATAGAGTGGATAAGAAGCACCTATTTCCCTTAGCAGAGAGGTCAATAACCAGGGGGCATAGATTTAAAGTAATTGGTAGAAGGATTAGAGGAGAGTTGAGGAGAAATGTTTTCACCCAGAGGGTGGTGGGGATCTGGAACTCACTGCCTGAAAGGGTGGTAGAGGCAGAAACACTCATCACATTTAAAAAGTACTTGGATATGCACTTGAAGTGCCGTAAGCTGCAAGACTACGGACCAAGAGCTGGAAAGTAGGGATTAGGCTTGATAGCTCTTTTTCGACCGTTGCAGACATGATGGGCCGAATGGCCTCCTCTGTGCCGTAAATTTCCATGATTCTATATTAACCTTATAGTTAAAGAAATGTATAGTGATCGTATTCGATTTTTTAAAATTGCCATCCATCACATTTTGCATCTCCTGCCAGACAGACATAGAGCAGCAGTATAATAGCCAGAAAGAAGTCTGCAGCACAGTCTTTCTCCTCCCTCTAGGAGGAGGATGCATAGTGACAGACATCCTGTAAGGACAAAAGGAGGAGAAAATAAAATTATAATTGGAAGGAAAATGTAGATATTCAGATAATAAAAAACATGCTGGTTCAAAGCTGCTTGTAATAGTTACAACAGTTTTTTTTTTAAGCTGCTTCCTCCACACTAGTGTTATTACTAGTCTCTTTGCCATTTCAGCTCTAGGCAACTGTTGCTAAGCATACATATCCATAGATACACAGTGCCATATAATTCGGGCTCCCATTTAAATGTATTACCTGGCAGCACTGAACATAATTATTAAATATTAACTCAGTGAAGATTGATACAGACCTGTTGTTTTTGTCTATTGGATATATAACTAATTGAAATCCATATATATGTAACAGAAAAACAAAAGTAGATTGTTTCCAGTTTCTGCTTTGGTTTAGTTAAATAGTGACAAATAAAGTCCAGATAGATTCAATGTTATCAAAAGGTTGTACTAGGACAAAGTCAGGCATGCATTTAGAAACATATGGACTAAAAACTCATTTAGGCCTATTTTCAGGTACAAAATGGCAGGTGTGCTCCTAGCTCGTGCCAGAAGCTGAAAGCTTACCAGAAATAGGGCCACAGGCCCCATTTCAATATTACTGCTGATCTGCGGGTGCCAGTCGCGCCTCCAGAGGGAGCTCACCCATTTGGAAGTCTCCAATTTGGGCTGGCAGTGACCCTCAGATAAATCCTGGGGGAGGGAGGGTTTAGGGGAACGGCAGAGGGGCCAGCCTGGGCTGGCAGTGGCTCACAGTAATAGGCTGGAGCATTTTTGTTGGGACCTCCAGAAGTCCTTTTAACGGCATGTAGAGCCGGTAATCCTGAGTGGAGTAGGCCTGGTGCCTGAACTGCTCTGGGCAAACGGACTTCCAGTAGGGGTCCTCAGACTAGTGCTAGGCCCCTTATTTGCATGTGGAAGAGTCTAACTCCTGATTCAGGCGGACGCCAGGGTCGTCTGGAAAACCACCTTTACCGATATGGCAACACCCCTAATGCAGGCACAGATTGAGAAAACGGGTGCAACGAGGACCAATTTCTACCCCTTAGAACCTACAAGCTTAAAGCACAGAAGGAGGTTGTTTAGCCCATCATGTCTCTGCTTGCACTTTGCTAGACCAATCCAAAATTAGTCCTACTGTCCTGCTGTCTCCCCATAGTCCTGTACCTTCCTCTGCTTCAAATATTTATCCAATTTTCTATGAAAAGATGTAGTGGTATCTGCCTCAACCACTCCCTGTGGCAAAGCATTCCATGCTGCAACAATCCTCAGTGTAAAACATTTCTCCTAACCTCTCCCTTGACTCTATTAGTAGTAATTTTAAATTGATGACCCTTGTCATTGTCTCTTCAACTAGACACTGTATCAAAACTCTCACCTCTGAGTCAGAAAGTTGTGGATTCAAGTCCCACTCCAGGAGCTTCAGAACAAAATCTAGGCTGACACTTCAGCGCAGCACGGAGACAGCGCTGCACTATAGGAGGTGCTGTCTGACGTTAAACCAAGGCCCCGCCTGCCTTCCCAGGTGGACATAAAAGATCCAATTGCACTAGTTCAAAGAAGAGCTGGGGAGTTTACCCAAGCGTGTCCTGGCCAATATTTATTCCTCAACAAACATCGCTAAAAACAGATTATCTGATCATTATCTCATTGCTGTTTGTGGGACCATGCTGTGCGCAAATTGGCTGCCGCATTTCCTACATTACAACAGTGACTACACTTCAAAAATACTTAATTGGCTGTGAAGGGGTTTGGGACGCAAGTTAGTTCTTTCTTTCGCTTTTGCTTTCTTTCTTTCTCTCGAGTCTCTCATAATTATAGGGGTCGGTTTTAACCTCCCCCACCCCTCGCCCGGCAGGAATGGTTCGTGGGAAGGGTTACAGTCAGATGATTCCATTTACTGGCCCGAGGCCACACCTTTCCCAACCAGCTGCATTTTATCTTCGTCGGATTTGAAGTCGTCCGTGACTTCTGCCTCGGGAAGTGGACCCAGAACTCACCTCTGGGGTACACCACTTCCAACCCTTCCCCAATCCAAGCAATACTCTACATTACAACAGTGACTTCACTTCAAAAAGTAATTCATTCATTGTCTATGAAGCGCTTTGAAGTCCTGAGGATGTGAAAGGCACAATATTAATGAAATTATTTCTTTCACCCATTTATTAGTGGTAGCACTTTCAATTTCGGACAAGCAGTGTCAGAATCCATACTCTCAAGGCTAGGTGCAAATAAATCTCCCTCTGGTCAGCCCCCTCCCCATCACTGCAATAGTTTTCCTGTGCTACACTGGCCAGAGATTGCTAGGTCAGTAGTAGTTAAGAACAGTTTTGTATAGTAAGTCAATGCCCACTCAGAATGGGATTAAACTAATCAAACTAATTCCTCATTGGACTTTATTGTTAGTAGGCAGAGGAGGCTTTAATCCCATTATTCTGGGCTAGATTTGAACCCGGATCTCACGGATGAATGGCCATTGTCTAACACACTGAATCACCCAGTCCCTCTATCCACAGGAAAACAATATATAAGGACAGATTGACATTGCCTTGGGATTTGCCTTTCTACAGGAATAAGCCACTTTGCTGGCTTATTCTTATTGGCCCAGAAATTAAAGACTGAGTGTTGACGCGGGGGTAAGGCTTCCCCGCGATATCTCACTCCGCACCTACCTTTTTCCTCCGGGCCCACACAAACTTTAGTTTCAAGGCTGCAGCTGTGCAGTGCTTGCGTGACCCAGAGACGTAGTTAGTTCGTGCGTGCTCTGGGATCACGTGATTCAGTTAGAGCCAATGGCAGCACACCATCTTTCATTCATAGTTTTGACAGGAAGACCTGTCAAAGCTATGAATAATATACCCCCCAAAAGAACAGCTAAACCTCAATTAAATTTAAAAAAAAGCCATCACATTAATAAAATAAGTATAGTTAAATAAATTAACCACTTTAAACAAAAAATTAAATTTTTGAAAAAATTTAAAATCTTTTTAAAAGTTATAAAAATAAACTTACCTTTCTTTAAAGTCTCTAAAAAAGATAAACCTGTTGAAAAAAATTTAAAATACTTAATTAACTACTTACCTTGTTAAAAGAGGGTCTTACGCCTCCTTTCTTTATGTGTAAAATCTTCCATGCTTACCTGCGCGTTCAAAGCACTAAGTGCACTGCGTGCGCGCAGCCTGTAGCGCACACGCGGTTCACCTAGGAACCGCCCCCTTTTGAATTCACGAAGTGCCGGTTTGCCGCGCATGCGCAGTGCATGCTGGAAACCGGCAATTGGAGACCTAAAACGCGAGAGTACACAGTGCGTACTCTCGCGTATTAGGTCTAATTTTCGGGCCATTATATTTGATTTGTGGGCATGGCACCTTGCAAAAAATGGTCTATTTACATTGAAAAAATGTAAATTTTGTGACATCTTCCCCAAATTCCCATCTATGTTGCTAATCATCGTGCCTTGAAATTAGACCCTATAAATTTTCTAATGTGCTACAATACCTGCTCTTAATAATGCAGGGGGCCACAAAATAATATGTACTTGGCACTAACACAACTTGCTTAATTCAAGGTAAATCTAGGACCAATAACTAATGATAGGGTGGGTCTATATGACAACCAGGTGGCAGAGAACAGAGACAAATAAAAACATTTTACTAAAATGATATTTGAATAAACAAAATGATTGCCTGGTTAGCTAATAAAGTACTGTGTCGACAAGCTAATTGTTAGAATAAAGCATTTAATTTCTAAAACTTGCTGTAGAATTGAGCTCTGTGTGTAATAATCTTATTTAGAGGTGCAGTAAGCAGTCTACTTGTCCGTTTCATCACTTGGAAATCAGCAATACAATACCATTAGGTTGAATATCTAGTAATATCATGAGCAAGATGGTGCATGACTGCCATCAATGGCCTCTCTACTTTGGGAAATGACAACACTACAGTGATATTGGACAGCCATGTCATGCTATGTTGTCATTCAGTGGGAAAGGAGATAAAAGTATTGGCCCTATTACCAATACATTAGTCACCTGTTTGATGCATTCATGGGCAGCAGATTGGTTGATACCGCACATGATTCCTATGCTAGCCTTAAAGGAAGCAGAGGCAAAGAATTTGAGGAAGGAGGTGACCTTTACTACCATTGTCACTGCTATACCAATAGTGCAAGTTAGCTGTCCTTGCTACAGATCTGCAACTTGCTGCATGTTGATCCAGACCCTGGAGAGCCAATTCCCCACAGTCATTGCCAGAAAGGTGTGCCAGGATTTGCAAAGATGGTTGGTGGTATAATGTTGGGTGCATGCAAACAAGCTCCAATGCCTTTTGATCTCCCTGGTATGCTTTCTTTCATCTTGTTCCACTTTCATCTTGATATACTGTATTTGTGGTGCTTGAAAACCAACCTTCATCAAAAATTCTAAATTGCCTTGCTAACTGTCAGAGACTCTTTATTTAGATACTTTGTTGTTCTCTGAGCTCCTGTGAAAGTTCATATTCCAAGAGCTCCTTTATCATGTCCCCTCAGTTTTTAGCTTTCCTATTCTACTGAAGTCTTGGAAACACTTCAATTGCAGTCAGCTTTATGGTGAATGAGCAAACAACATTAGACTATTTTAAGTTCCATGTAAATGTTACATAAGGGATAGAAACAAATTCCCCAAAAATGTTTTAAACGAAGATAATTTATTTTATAAAAATGGCAGCAAAAATAACATAAGTATTGGAAATTGGAGTTTCATTAGACCCACTCCAAATGGGCAAAGGGAGTGCTCAACTCAATCCTATCTTATGCTACGGCTTCTTTTTGGCAAAACCACTTTAGATCAATCTAAATGGACAAAAACCCACAGCTGCGCACCTGCAATTTCCAAGATGTAATTCCTGAAAGTGCCACTCCCCACTGGGAGTGCTGTATCACATAATTGCCCCTTATGTCATCAATCCATGGTCTGTGCGGCTCTGGGAGTGAATATTTGTCACTGCACATTTCTATGTAAAATTCTATTTTCTCTTATTCTTTATCCCATTTAAGTACTGTGGATCTTGCCACAAAAAGCAATTGAACACTTAGAAGCATTAGAATGTGTATCCAGTTTTCCTTGCATAAATCTTTGGATTATAGCCTATATTTTATGGTTCTGCAGTTCTGATATCAACATTTATTGTAATTAATGTACATTAGTGGATATTATGTACAAACAATATGATTAGCTAGTAACCTGGTACAACTCGATTTTTTAATGTGCTGTTATTGGCTGGTGGCTCTTGTCCTACCCAATGAACACTCTAATCAGGTATTATGCTAGAATATGGAGTTTCAAGTCGATTTAAAACATTCAGTTCAGTACACTTAATGCATTAATCATCTCTCTGTCACCTCTTCCAACATAAAACATGCTGAAAATCCTATTTAAAAAAAATATTTTATGCTAAGTCATTTTCCCATACTAAGTTAATCTTATGCATAGTTATCATGGGAAGAATATTTTTTAGGGTGAAGTTTGCCCTCTCATGTGGACGTAAAAGGTCCCATAGTACTATTTTGAAGGAGAGCAAGGGAATTCTCACCTGGCCATTATTTATGCCTCAATCTCAACATCACTAAAAAACAGATTATCTGGTCATAATCACATTGCTTGCATCGCATTGTGGGAGCTTGCTGTGCGCAAATTGGCTGTCGCCTTTCCTACATTACATTAGTGACTACACTTCAAAAGTACTTCATTGGCTGTAAAGCGCTTAGGGATGTCCTGAGGTCATGAAAGGCGCTATATAAATGCAAGTCTTTCTTTCGTTCCTTCCTCTTTTGTAAATGGAGGTGTCATCTTTTTAATAAGACTTTAAACCAAGTACACGATTGCCTGTCAGATAAGTATAAAAGAGTGTCCTGGTCAATATCTCTCCCTCCACCAACACCACCAAAAGCCAATTAACTGATCACTCAGTGCCCCAAGAATCTGAAACCTTCCCTCCTACACCATGGCTCCGATATTTACTCGGACCCGTGAAGAGAGCGAGAGGAAGGATTTCCAGATGGGAAACCCAGAAGTACAGGCTTCCCGTATGTCCTGCTGAAACAGAACATCTTTTAAAGTTTTTTAGCAGATTTCCTGCCCGACAGCCGGCCAGATTGAAAGGCTGGCTGCCTGTTGGGTGGGAAAGCAGCCGTGGAGTGGTGCCAAGTAGAGGAGTCAGGGGGCTGGGGGGAGTCGGAGATTGCGGGGGTTGTAAGGGAAGACAGAGATCGCAGAGGGTGGGGGACTTGGAGATCACAGGAGTGGGGGGCTCGGAGATCGCGGGGTGAGTAAAGAGGTTAGCTTGTTGGGCCTGGAGTAAACACTCCTGCTCCTCCAGGCCCACAAGCAGTGCTGTAAATGCACTTACCTCATGGATGTGGCCGTTCTCACCTCCTTTACCTGCTGCATTTCCCAAGCTCCAGGAAATCTGGCCTCCATCGGTTAAAAATAAAAATCCTGTTAAAGTAGAGGCACACAGCCTCCTTAAAAGCTTTTACTGACCGACCCGGCTCCTGAGAGCGTATTAGTCGCCTGCTTCTCGACCCGCCTCCATTAAAAGTGGGTGGGTTGGAGCCAGCTTGGGGTCGGGTTTGATATTTTTTTTCATTTTTACTTTCCACCTGCCCCCCAACCCATCTGTCCTTGGGGGTTAAAATTCCCTCCACGTCTCTGGCCATCTTTCTAAAACATGCTGTTCAAACACTGGCAAGGGAGTAGCTTGGAAAGAATTAGAGGCCTCTTTTCCATGTGTGCAAACACCCATTCTAGAGTTGGTGGTCTTTGACTACAGATCCACAGATACATGAAGCAACAGATCTGTTAAGAGGGGCAGGTTTGGGAAAACTGCCACAAGTGACCCTGGGCTATATTAAGAGCACCAGAGCATAGTACAAACTGTTAGGTCAAAGTGAGTAGACAGTTGAAAATCAGTAGCTAAATTACAATGAGGAATGTGGTATTCCTAAATTTAGGATACTGGATGAATCAGAATTTTGAGTTTTCCCAACCCAGTCCAACATTACAAGATGTGCCACAGTCCCCTTGATCTGTGCAGGACATCTATGGAAATGGAGGGAAATGTCAGAACCTCTAAATTCTTAAATTCCAGTTAGTCTGGAGATCTGTCTATTATAAAGCATAGATGCTGGGAATTTCCTCAGGAGTTCTCCGAATCAGCCACCGTATCTTTGGCGTAAATCTTGTTTATGTGACTATCTGGAGTTTCTGCCAAAGTTACGGCGGGCGATTGGGATAACCCCAAGGAAACTCCCAGCAAGAGTATCCAAGGGATAGCCCCTAACTGAAACAATAATCATTTAGTCATCAGATAAAAAGTGAGAGCCCATCAGAATGAAAAGACTCCATTTTAACCTAATTTGCTGAGTGGGAACAGGGCAGGTTCAGGCGGGATGCCCAATTCACAACCGATCCAATTTTACTCTCCATTGAAGTTAAAATTGGGGCTAAAGTTTTTGGTCATATTCTCAACGATAACATGTGCAAGGGGAATTTTAACCCCTAAAAACAGCCGGGTTTGGGTCGGGTGGAATGTTAAAATGTTAAAAATCTGAATCCCGACCCCAACCCGCCTCCAACCCGTCCACTTCGGGCAACCAACCTGCTCCCAGGAGTGGAGTTGGAAATTTAAATATTATAATGAGGATATGTGCCTCATGTTTAACCACCATTTAAAATTTAACCCTGCTAAAGGGAGGTAAAGACTGCTGGATCTAGGAGGTAAGGGCCTTTCCACTTACTTGATAGATCCAGTTTACCTGCTTCACCCATCCCCTGCGATCGGACTTCCCCCCCCCACCATTTCAATCTCCCTCACGAGGCCCCCGATCTCCCCCATGAGGCCTCCGATCTCCCCCACGAGGCCTCCGATTTCCCCCACGAGGCCTCCGATCTCCTCCATGACTCTTCTGATCTCCCCCCACCCGACGCCTCCGATCTCTCCTCCACCCACCCCGACGCCTCCAATCTCCTCCGCTACCAACCCTTCCGAACTCCCCCAAGGCCTCCGATCCCTCCCTCCTCTTTGCTCCCCAACTGCAGGCCTGGTGCTGAAGGCCTACCCGTCCGACAGACAGCCAGCCTCTCAATCTGGCTGGCTGTGGCCAGGAAACTAAGACAAAAAATGTTAATCAAGTCCTGCCATTAAGTTCTTCCAGGTTTCCCAACCTCAAAGCAGCTCGCTCCTTGCCTCCGAACTAATATCCAGCCCATGATGTGAGCATGCATTGGGCAATGGCAGACTTAAAAATATAAAAGTAAAATAGAAATTTGCTCCAGCACTTCAAGAATTTGCTTCAAAAAATGTTTGCCCATCCCTGTTTGTTATTTCAGTGCCATTTTGGGAATTCAGGAACAACTCATAGGGAGGAAGGAAAGAAAGAATTTAGTGGTAACACTACGTTAATGAGTACCATTGAGAGACTGCACTTATAATGCTCACGATATTCCCAGAGAATGGCCATTTTAAAATTGGACAGGAGCAGTACATTAAATTCTATAAATTAGAGTTTGCTATTTTTTCCATTTGTACAAGTGTATAGATCTTATGTTTTCATTAAATACCCAGGAATGTAATATACTATACAATCATAGAATGTTTACAGCACAGGAGGAGCACTTCAGCAAGTCCCACTCCCCCGCCCTTTCCCCATAGCCCTGCAAATTTTTTTCCTTCAGGTACTCATCCAATTGCCTTTTGAAAGCCATGATTGAACCTGCCTCCACCACCCTCTCAAGCAGTGCATTCCAGATCATAACCACTCGCAGTGTAAAAAAGTTTTTCCTCATGTCACCTTTGGTTCTTCTGCCAATCACTTTAAATCTGTGTCCTCTGATTCGCGACCCTTCCGCCAATGGGAACAGTTTCTTTCTATCTACTCTGTCTAGACTCCTCATGATTTTGAATACTTCTATCAACTCTCTTCTCAACCTTCTCTGCTCTAAGGAGAACAACCCCCCAGCTTCTCCAGTCTATCCATGTAACTCAAGTCCCTCATCTCTGGAACCATTCTCGTCAATCTTTTCTGCACTCTCTCTAAGGCCTTCACATCCTTCCTAAAGCGTTGTGCCCAGAATTGGACACAATACTCCAGTTGAGGCCGAACCAGTGTTTTATAAAGATTCATCATAACTTTCTTGCTTTTGTACTCTATGCCTCTATTTATGAAGCCCAGGATCCCGTAAACTTTATTAACGGCTTTCTCAACCTGCCCTGCCACCTTCAACGATTTGTGGACATATACCCCCAGGTCCCTCTGTTCATGCACCCGCTTTAAAATTGTACCCTTTAGTTTATATTGCCTCTCATTCTTCCTACCAAAATGTAGCACTTTTCTGCATTAAATTTCATCTGCCACGTGTCCGCCCATTCCGCCAGCCTGCCTACGTCCTCTTGAAGTCTGTCACTATCCTCCTCACTGTTCAGTATACTTCCAAGTTTTGTGTCGACTTCAAATTTTGAAATTGTGCCCTGTACACCCAAGTCCGAGTCATTAATATATATCAAGAAAAGCAGTGGTCCTAGTACAGACCCCTGGGGAACACCACTGTGTACCTTCCTCCAGTCAAAAAACAACCGTTGACCACTACTCTGTTTCCTGTCACTTAGCCAATTTCGTATCCATGCTGCCACTGTCCCTTTTATTCCATAGGCTTCAACTTTGCTGGCAAGCCTACTATGTGGCACTTTATCAAGCGCATTTTGGAAGTCCATGTACACAACATCAACCACATTGCCCTCATCAACCCTCTCTGTTACCTCATCAATAAACTCAAACAACAACAACACCAACTTGTATTTATATAGCGCCTTTAACATAGTAAAACGTCCCAAAGCGCTTCACAGGAGAGTAATAAGACAAAAACTTGACACCGAGCCACATAAGAAATTAGGACAGGTGACCAAAAGCTTGGTCAAAGAGGTAGGTTTTAAGGAGTGTCTTAAAGGAGGAATGCGAGGTAGAGAGGCAGAGAGATTTAGGGAGGGAGTTCCAGAGCTTAGGACCTAGGCAACAGAAGGCACGGCCACCGATGGTTGAGCGATTATAATCAGGGATGCTCAAGAGGGCAGAATTTGAGGAGCACAGATATCTTGGGGGGTTGTGGGGCTGGAGGAGATTACAGAGATAGGGACGGGAGAGGTCATGGAGAGATTTGAAAACAAGGATGAGAATTTTTAAATCGGGGCCTTGTTTAACCGGGAGCCAATGTAGGTCAGCGAGCACAGGGGTGATGGGTGAACGGGACTTGGTGCGAGGTAGGACACAGGCAGCCGAGTTTTGGATGACCTCAAGTTTACGTAGGGTAGAATGTGGAGGCCAGCCAGGAGTGCGTTGGAATAGTCAAGTCTAGAGGTAACAAAGGCATGGATGAGGGTTTCAGCAGCAGGGCAGAGACAGGCAATGTTACGGAGGTGGAAATAGGCGGTCTTAGTTATGCCATGGATATGTGGTCGGAAGCTCATTTCAGGGTCAAATATGACACCAAGGTTGCGAACAGTCTGGTTCAGCCTCAGACAGATGCTAGGGAGAGGGATGGAGTCGGTGGCTAGGGAACGGAGTTTGTGGTGGGATCCGAAGATAATGGCTTCGGTCTTCCCAATATTTAATTGGAGAAAATTTCTTCTCATCCCCTACTGGATGTTGGACAAGCAGTGTGTCAATTTAGAGACCATGGAGGGTTCGAGAGAAGTGGTGCTGAGGTAGAGCTGGGTGTCGTCAGCATACATGTGGAAACTGACGCCGTGTTTTCAGATGATGTCGCCAAGGGGCAGCATATAGATGAGAAATAGGAGGGGGCCAAGGATAGATCCTTGGGGGACCCCAGAGGTAACGAAGCGGGAGCAGGAAGAGAAGCCATTGCAGGTGATTTTCTGCCTACGATTAGATAGATAAGAATGGAACCAGGCGAGTGCAGTCCCACCCAGCTGGACGATGGTGGAGAGGCGTTGGAGGATGGAGTGGCCAACCTTGTCAAAGGCTGCAGACAGGTCGAGAAGGATGAGGAGGGATAGTTTACCTTTGTCACAGTCACAAAGGATGTCATTTGTGACTTTGATGAGAGCCATTTCGGTACTGTGACAGGGGCGGAAACTGGATTGGAAGGATTCAATCATTGCGTTCCGGGAAAGATGGGCACAGATTTGGGAGGCGACAACACGTTCAAGGACTTTGGCGAGGAAAGGGAGGTTGGAGAGGGGTAATTGCGGCAGATTTGAAGGAGAGCGGGACAGTACCCGAGGAGAGTGAACCGTTAACAATGTCGGCTAACATGGGAGCCAGAAAAGGAAGTTGAGTGGTCAGCAGTTTAGTGGGAAATGAGTCGACGGAGCAGGAAGTGGGTCTCATTAACAGGATGAGCGTGGAGAGGTCAAGAGGGGAGATCGGAGAGAAACTGGAGAAAGATGCGAGTTCAGGGCTAGGGCAGGGGTGAACCTTAGAGGAAGTTTGGCCCGGTGGGCTAGGGGAAGGAAGGGAAGTGGCAGAGGCAACTGATCGAATGGTCTCAATCTTAGAGACAAAGAAGTCCTTGAGCTCCTCGCACTTCATATTGGAGGAGACAGGGAAAAGGGGTTTAAGAAGACGGTTAGCAGTAGAAAATAGTAGCCGGGGGTTATCGTTGCATTCCA
Organism: Squalus acanthias; assembly: GCA_030390025.1. Classification (NCBI taxonomy): domain Eukaryota; kingdom Metazoa; phylum Chordata; class Chondrichthyes; order Squaliformes; family Squalidae; genus Squalus; species Squalus acanthias. The sequence goes on from CM059432.1 coordinate 85,444,381, forward strand.
GAATGATCCTGGAATAGTGGCAGACAAGAGTAGGACCCGATAATGCTTTATGTGGTCCAGCCAGATCTGGCGATGAATGGCTAAACCAGTTGTCTGCCATATCGTTCAAGTCTGCATCCTTTGGACTTGAGGGAGCGAAGATGTGGGCCTTACCAGGGGGACTGGCCAGGGTGGGAGAGTGTAATGGTTTTAATAGGGACTAGGGCATCAAAGGTGCTGGTGAGGGTGTGGTTGAGCATGCAATGGTATTACCATCGCCGAATCCCCCACTATCAACATCCTGGGGGTCACCATTGACCAGAAACTTAACTGGACCAGCCACATAAATACTGTGGCAACAAGAGCAGGTCAGAGGCTGGGTATTCTGTGGTGAGTGATGGGACCCGTATCCTAGCGGAAAGGGTAAATAGGGAAGTGGCAAAGGCTTTAAACTAGTAAGATGGGGAGAGGGAACTACAAGAAATGGAACCAGCCTAAATATAAACAAAACAGGAAAAGAGAACATCGGAAAAAATAAAGTAAGGGAGGACATTCATGGCAAGGGAATAAATAGAGTTATTGAACAGAAGTCTAAAAAGATGGTTAAACATAAAGTGAGAGGAAATCCTATTAAAAATGAGTTAAACTGTCTGTACAGCAATGCACACAGTGTCCGTAATAAAACAGGAGAGCTGGAGGCAATCATATGTTGCGAGGAACCAGACATAGTAGGGATTACTGAGACATGGCTACAGAAAAATCAGGACTGGGAATTAAACATTGCAGGGTATAACATATTTAGAAAAGATAGGGAGGGAAAAAGGAAAGGTGGAGTAGCTGTACTTATTAGGGATAACGTAATGGCAGTGGAAAAAAGTGACACAGATATCAGCAAGACAAAAATAGAATCCATATGGATAGAGATAAAAGATAATAAAGGATCGATTGCACTAATAGGCGTAGTCTACAGACCACCTAATAGTGGAAGGGAGGTGGAGGAAGAAATATGCAGACAAATTAGGGAAATGAGTAAAAAACATAGAATAATAATCATGTGGGATTTCAACTACCCCGATATTAATTGGACAGAAGTAGGTAAAGGGGATAAGGGAATGGAGTTCCTACAATGTGTACAGAACTCCTTTCTAACCCAATATGTAAAAAGCCCTTGCCACCAGGGATTGCAAGACCACCTCAGGAGGAGGAAGAGGGAGAAGAGGACGAGGACAAGGAGGAAGAGGAAGACGAGGAGGAGGAGGAGGAACAGGAGCGAGGGAGGAGGCAGCCATTCACTCGGCCTTCCAGAAGGGCGGTCCATGACCGCCTCATCAGACTGCGGTTCCAATAAATTAAACCCCAGATCCCTGTTGCTCACCACATCCCCATCATTCCTTCCCTGTCGCAGGCCACATCACAGCGCAAAGCTGAAATGAGAGACACCACAAAATCATCAAGGCCAATTAATAAATTTATCAATAATCAGTGAACACATATTTACAACAACAATATTAACTATTCACCCTTGTGCAATCCCTTAGTGCCCCTCATTACAGTGCCTTTGCCTTCTCTACTGCTCCTACGAAGTGTTGACCCAGTGGCTGCAGCATGGCAGGTGGAAGGCTGCTGAGTGTCCATGCGGGAGACTGCAGATAGCCTTGCAGGACAGCAGCTTCCTGCTCCATTGACCCACTGCTACTCCCCCGGGGCAGCACCTCAGCATCACTACCAATCTGCTGGAGCACAGATTGCTGGCCTGCTGCAACACCGGGAAAGCCCCGGTCGACGGTGGTCGACCCAGCCATGATGGCAACAGTCAGAGCTTGTGTGGCATCAAGCTGAGACTGCATGACAGCACTAAGACATTGTGTGGCTTCCATCTATGCTGCATTGGAAGCTGCGACATCGCCCATCACACGCGGCATGAGATCCGGGTCGCCACGGGCTCTGGGAGTCCACCATCCTTTGCAGACTGCAAATGATGGGCTCCATGGTGTGTGCAGAGTTCTGTGCAGTGTTGGAGGTGGACTCCTCCACGCTCCTTACCATTGCCGAGAGGATCTCAGGCACCCTTGCCATTGCACCTATCATCTCCGTGTGCATGCCCAGCACCCTAATAAAGGCCTCCCCATCGATGTCCTCATCTGAGTCCTGTGCAGCAGAACTCGCGCGCGAACTCGCCCTCAGGAAAACATTACTGACTGACCTGTTTGGACACCATCCACACCTGTGATTGCCGTGATTATCTCTCTGCCGAGGTGTGATAAAGGGCAGTTAGAAAGATTAACTGTAATCATCTGGCAGTGTTCTCTGACTATATATGCTGTGCCCATATGCATCTCTTCACTTCACCTGACAAAGGAGCAGCACTCCGAAAGCTTGTGATTTCAAATAAAGCTGTTGGACTATAACCTGGTGTTGTGCGACTTCTCACAAGGAACTCAAGGCATCTGTATATTTTACACCACTATTTGATCATTATTGTTACCTTTACACGATTCATTGGGGCCATTTTTCGTTCCTGCCAATGTTCGACCTGCCGTGATTTTGGAGCAGGCTGGTAAACAGGCAAGCAGCACTCCTGCCCAAAACAGACAGAAACCTACTTAAAATATGCAAACCAGAAGCCTGCGCATATGTAGGACCCCGATCAGTGCTCCACCCAATGGAACTGAATGTTGAACAGCTGAACCAGCAGTCCTTAAAGGGACCACTGCAGGTTGCTCCAAAAACATAAAATAAAACACTTTGGCACTGATTTTTCTGGGGCCAAGGAAGCATGAATCAAAAGTCTCTCCGTGTCTCCTTCACCCACCAACCCCGCCCCAAAATTGCCACCCCTCTCTTTAAGGTTCCATTTCCAGCTCAGCTCCATAGAGGAGCTGCTGGATTTCCCATCTCACCTATCGGCGAGCTGCCTGTCAGGCCTTGCTCAGCTCTGCAGCTTGCCAAAATTATTCTAATGAAACCTGAACTTCAAAATTGGTCGGGCCTTGCACCGATTTCATCAAGCAGGCTCGCAGCACCCGCCCGATGAAATCAACCTCATGGTAATTTACCCCAAGTTTAGCTGTCTGCCCTTAAACAAGTAAATCACTAAAAGGCCTCAGAGATAGTGAGATTTGTCTTCTTTGATCTGAGACTGTTATATTGTTAGGCAGTTCCTTACAAAACTAAATAAATATTTTGGAAAGAACTGGATTGAGAGTTATAAGAAAAAGTATACATAGGGATGATTAAAATACTGCATGGACCACAAATGCACCATAAAAATACCATCCGTCGAAAGCAAGCAATCAGGGTTGAATAATGTAGGTTGTAAAGTTAGACAGATACTCTTGAGTTATGCTCTGTTATTCATGGGGGCAAAACCTTTTCTCAACGTAGGAACATAATTTTTGAAACAGGAAAAAGTAATTTGGCCGAACAAGCTGTCCCTTTTTTATTGAAGTTAAATAAGTTGGATACACTCCATAGACAGATTGTATATGGTCTGTTAGAAACAACAGGCCAAATTCAACTCTCTTGTTTTTGCATTTTTGTATTCTTAAACTAGCATTAACTTTTGTAATGTTCTTTTGTAGTCTTCAAGTAGCTCAAGATGCTTTTTATTGTATAACACCTACAAAAATAACTTTAAATTTATGTTATAGTGAAAGGAGAGAAATTTACTTTTAAAGACAATAAACGTATAAGAATTACATAGGATTACATAGGATATACGGCACAGAAACAAGCCCTTCGGCCCAACCAGTCCATGCCTGCGCTTATGCTCCACTCGAGCCTCCTCCCGTCTTTCCTCATCTAACTCTATCAGCATAACTCTCTATTCCCTTCTCCCTCATATGCTTGTCTAGCCTCCCCTTAAATGCATCTATACTATTCGCTTCAACCTCTCCCTGTAGTAGCGAGTTCCACATTCTCACCACTCTTTGGGTAAAGAAGTTTCTTCTGAATTCCTATTGGATTTCTTGGTGACTATCTTATATTGATGGCCTCTAGTTATGCTCTTCCCCACAAGTGGAAACATTCTCTCTGTATCCACTCTATCAAAACCTTTCATAATTTTAAAGACCTGTATTAGATCACCCCTCAGCCTTCTTTTTTCAAGAGAAAAGAGACCCAGCCTGTTCATCCTTTCCTGATATGTATACCCTCGCATTTCTGGTATCATCCTTGTAAATCTTCTCCGTACCCTCTCCAGTGCCTCTATATCCTTATATCTGCCGTAAATGAAATCTCAGCTAAGTATTTTATTTTTTGCTTCTGTTGATACTTTGCTTAGCTTTTTCTGTCTTCTTTGACAGTCAACATCTATATGCATGGCATAATTCATTAACTAACCAAGAGCAGGACTATCCAAAGATGACTGAATTAGTACTTTAAATAAGATAAAGCTGCTCTTATTGTTGACTGAGTGATTTCTCACACTGCCCTTCATTTCTGGGCACCAGGACTCAATTTGATCCCTGATTGATGGATGAAAGCCTCATCTCTCTTTATAAGAATTCTATGCGATGGGAACTTGGGTAAATTCAACGGAGTTCCACTGGTCACAGGTACTTAGAACAGAACCTCCCATGATTTAGCATAAATTGGTGTAAAATTAGCTGCCTCCTTCAGAGAGGCTACAAAGATGGTTATTGTGGAAATGAAGAATTTCATACTGGTAAAGTGAGAAGCTAAGGACAAGGCACATTGATACTCATTCTAAGTCCAAACTTATCAGGTTTGTGTTTCTTAATTTATTGTATGAAAACAGTCATGAAAAGTCTACTCTTCAATCATCAGATAAAGAAATGATCCATTTTCTTGCAGCTTCCAAGATAAAAATGTAAGATTTGGCCAAATTTATGTGAATATTCAGTTTCTTCATCAAAGCTACATTACAGAAATTCACAATTTACGAGCTACCAAATCCTTTGGGGGAAAAATTCAGCTGCTTGCGCCTCCCGTTAGCGCCTTAAGAGGGCGCTAATGGGGCGTAAAGCAGCTAACGCCCGGGCGCAGCGCCGCCCACGCCTCCCGAAAAATTTAGTGGGAGGTTAGCGGCGGCGGCAGCCGGTAGCGCCCTGTGGCGCTGCGCCGCCGGCGATGACGTCATCGCCGTGCGCAGCACCCCGCTCGCGCCCCGGCCGTGATCTTCAGTCGCGCCCCCTGATTTACCGCCAGACGCTATGTCCGACGGGTTCAGGGAGGCGTACGTGCGGCCGGGGCGGCGATATTTAAAGGGGAGGTGGCAGGCGGCCATTTTTGTTGCTGGCCGCCTGCCAGCACCTGCCCCCGTTGCTGTCCCCGGCCCCCGTGAAGCCCCCCCACCATGAAGTGCCGGCTGCGCTCCAAGAGCCCGGCACTTCTCTTGAGTGCCGGGCTCTTTTGCCGGCACTCCCGATCCCTGGGAGCCCAGCTGGGCCCCGGTTCGCGCTGCGCAGGGTCCCTCCCCTTTAAGAAGGGGAGGAAGGCCTGCAATACCGCGGCGCAACGTGCCGCAGCGCATGGCGCTGCGGCACGTAGCGCCAGGATATTCACTCGCAGCGCCCCAAGAGGGATGCGGGGTGCTTCCAGTGGCGCCCCGCTTCCCTCTTGGGGCGCAACCACTGAAGTTCCGGCGCGGGGCCGCTAATTTTTTCGGGGCGCTAAAAGTCGCGCCCCGGCGAGGTTAGCGCCCCAAATGGGGCGCGACCTAATTTCTACCCCTTTGTACTTAAACAGCCCTCTGATATTCATTCATCACATACCTGATTCATTTAATTGTACTATCATTGTTACCTAAGAACTATTCTATTTACTGACATTGTTTGTCATCCATTGGGTATTGAAGGTTAAAATACCAAGTGGCAATAACAATCAATACAGGAAAAACTTACCTTTGGTGAAAAAACACTACAGTTCATCAACATAGAAGCAAGAGACCATTTATCATTTTTATCTGCTACTATAGTGCTTATGTAAATGTATACGGCGGCTTGTTTGACAACATTATTTCTACATGTATTCATTACTAAGTAAAATTGATGCTATTATATATGGTACTGATCTACATAATGATGCTGAAATATGGGGACACATCTTTCTATCCCCCCCTCCCACATATAATGCTGCAGTTACATATTTGCAAGTCTGAAGGAGATAGAGCAGTAATATTTTACTAATATTTTGTCAGTGCATGGACCTCAACCGGCAGTGCCATCAATACTAATAACTAATACTAGAAGTGATATAATTGAGTTGCAATGCGACCATTTTTGTATTCTGCAACCTACAGTTTCAAAAGACATTCAGAAGTAAATAGGCAGAGTTGTGAATGGCATTCTTGCCATTAACAGCAAAGGTCTTTTTTCCCACAAGGCAATCCTAATCACTTTAAACATTAGTGCTAATTTTGCAGTATTTCTTTCTAGTTTTCCCACATATTAAACATGACCATGTACAAAAATGAGCCAGAAGTATATTTTAAATAAGGACAGCATAGCCAATTTGCACCACATCATTCGGTATTGTGCTGCCAAATAAAGCAAGAAAACTTGTATTTATATAACATTTATTCACGTCCTCAATACATTCTAATGTGCTTCACAACAAATGAATTACTTTTGAAGTGCAGTCACAGTTATATAGGTAGACGCAGCATCCAATCATGCACAGCAAGATCCCACAAACAGCAGATGAAATAAATAACCAGTTAATCTATTTCTGGTGTGTCGTTTGAGGGAGGAATGTTGGCCAGGACACAAGGAGAACTCCTTGTTCTTCTTTAAATAGTCGCATCCACCTGAAGGCAGGATATTATGCAACCTAAACTGAAGAAGAGAAAGTAAGTGGACTTTATGGTCTTGTACATAGAAGAGCAGGGGGAGTAGAAAATTGGAATTGGAGGCTCTGCACCAATTTCTTTCAGGGCTGCAATTTCCCAAATTCCTATTATTAGCGAGCTTCGAAGAAAACTGACATTTCCCGAAGTCCAATAGAATAAAAGGAGAGTGCTGATGGTGCTGGCACTCTTTCATGTGCCACAAAAAGGTCCCAGATTTGATGCAACAATATTTAAATCAGCTCCATTCACAGTTCTCTGGGATTTGTGTTAGAATCATAGGGGGAGAAATTTGTGTTCGCCGGCAACTGGAGTTAACGGCCGCTGAAAATGGCCGCAACGCTAACAGAGCAAAATTGGTCTGGGGGGCAGGGAGATTGGTGGCGCAGCACTTACCTTCCATGCAATGCCGTCCTGGTGGCGTTGCTGCAGGCATCCGAGACAAAGTTCCTGTCCCGGTGCCGCGTTGCAGCTTCCCACAGCCTCTGGAATCAAGGCTGTGGAGCTTGCAAGGAATTGTGGGTAATGAAGAGGTCTGGGAATTAAAGGGGCCATGCACACCGAAGCAATACAAATTAAAATGAAGTGAAACAATGCAGTTTCCAGCCCTTTCTGTCTTTTAAAAAATATTTAACATTAAAAAGAAGTCCCAAATGTGAATATTCAGCTCTTAAGGCTGAATTACCTTCCTAACCTCAACAAATGGGGAGACTGCCTCAGCGCTAACACAAATGGCTCAGCAAGCCAGGGAAGGGGCACCCAGGGTCTCGCACGCAGCACTCCAGCTTTGTGCAAGGGCTCAACACTGCAAAACATGCCCTCTATCCACAAGGGCCAGGAGGCCCTCCAGAAAGAAGGATGTGGGAGTACATCACCGAGGCCGTGTCGCCCCCACCATCTGGCTCCAATGCCCAAAGAGCTTCATGACCTCAGTCCACTGGTCAAGGTCAGTGAATGCATCTTCAAAAGCCGTCTCCTACCAACAGCACCACTAGCCTCACACACTGCTCAATGCATGACCCCCAATCACTCACCTAACAACAATCTGCACCAATCACGAGGTACATCTCCCATTCCTAACCTCACCTCACCCCCTTGGCGGAGACGGTGCAGGCCATTCTTGGCAGGGGCATGACTGAGCTTGGCCAGCGGCGGGGCTGAAAGGATACAAGATGCTGGTATCCTCATACGTTATCCGCCTTCTGGCATGCACCTCTTGCTTTTCCGCCCTCCCATTACCACACCTCCACCCTTGTGCCTTCCTCATTTCACACACCCAAGAAGTGCATCCTGCCCAGCCAGTGGGTGACCAAGAAGAGGAAGAGGAGAGTGAAGAAGAACAAGAACAGAAGAAGATTGATTTGACACTCCCAGCCACCAGCTCCTCAAGGTCAACCAGCAAGGACATTTGCAGTGTCCCCCACTGAAAGTCAGCAGCCTTCCACCAGCCATGTTGCAGCCACTGGGGTAGCACTGCGTGACATCAGTAGGATAGGCAAAGGCACACACAAGACAGTCACTAAGGGAATGCAATCGGGTTTTGAGTTGATTTTTTGATGTCACATTGGATGGATAGATGTATACCGGTGGATTGGAAAGTTTGCTTCGTGGTGGATTTTATTTCAGCATCGTGGCCAAGAGGACGTTGTGATGGTCAGTAACAGATGGAAGGTAAAGTGTGGGACTAATGTTGAAAGGGGAATTGGGGTTGTGGTCACTGGGACCAGAGGCGGATGATTCCATCCTGGATATCTCGGCCAGAAAGGGGCTGTCTGGGCTGCATCCTTCCGTCTGATTCCTCCTCTTCTGATTCCTCCTCTTCGGCTTCCTCCTCTTCGGCTTCCTTCTCTTCTGATTCCTCCTCTGTGGCTTCCTCCTCTTCTACTTCCTCCTCTTCTGTGTCTTCCTCTTCCCTCTGCAAGCAGATGTTGTAAATGTGAAATGACAGCATAATATGCTGGAAATACTCAGCTGGTCAGGCAGCATCTCAACCTGAGATGTGAACTCTGTTTTTCTCTCCACGGATGTTGCGTGACCTTCTGAGTATTCGCAGCATGTTCTGTCTTCTCAAAGGCCTTTATTTACCATCCAAGCCCTTGCAAGCGTCCAGCAGCACTCCCGACACACTTAAGAAACTTTCCATATCTATTGCAGCAAGCCACCACTTCAATAAAATAAAATAAAAAGTCCAAAAATTTACCTAACGATATGTGTGTCTATTTAAGAGGTTCAGACATTGCCACTGTCAGCCTGCTTAGGACCAAGCGCTGAATTCAGCGCTAGGGTTGAAGTTTGCATTAGTGACGTTAAGTCGGCGTTGCACGCCAATTGACGTCACCACGCCACCATTTTTTCTTTCAGGGCGCTACCAGTTACCGGCAGCGCAAAGGGGGAGACGAATATGGCGGCCACCACGGAACCCGCCACCAGCTGGCGAAAGAGCGGCGGCCGCCATTTTATCACCATTTCATGGCGCAACGGAGTGGCAGTAAGTAGATGAATTTCTAGCCCAATGAATCAGAGAAATTTACAGCACAGAAGGAGGCCATTTGGCCCATTGTGTCTGTGCCGGCCGAAATAGAGCTATCCAACCTAATCCCACTTTCCAGCTCTTGGTTCTTAGCCCTGTAGGTTACGGCCCTTCAAGTGCATATCCAAGTACTTTTTAAATGTGATGAGGGTTTCTGCCTCTACCACTCTTTCAGGCAGTGAGTTCCAGACCCCCACCACCCTCTGGGTGAAAAACGTTCTCCTCAACTCCTCTCTAATCCTTCTACCAATTACTTTAAATCTATGTGCCCTAGTTATTGAACTTTCTGCTAAGGGAAATAGGTCCTTCCTTTCCACTCTATCTAGGCCCCTCAAAATTTTATGCACCTCAATTAAGTCTCCCCTCAGCCTCCTCTGTTCCAAAGAAAACAACCCCAGCTTATCCAATCTTTCCTCATAGCTAAAATTCTCCAGTCCTGCAACATCCTCATAAATTTCCTCCCGAGGGCAATCACATCTTTCCTGCAATGTGGTGACCAGAACTGTACGTAGTACTCTAGCTGTGGCCTAACTAGTGTTTTATACAGTTCAAGCATAAACTCTCTGCTCTCATATTCTATGCCTCGGCTAATAAAGGAAAGTATCCCATATGCCTTCTTAACCACCTTTTCTACCTATCCTAATCTGTGGACATGCACTCCAGGGTCCCTCTGTTCCTCTACTCTTCTCAGTATCCTACCATTTATTGTGTATTCCCTTGCCTTGTTAGCCCTCCCCAAATGCATTACCTCACACTTCTCCAGATTGAATTCCATTTGCCACTTTTCTGCCCACCTGACCAGTCCATTGATATCTTCCTGCAGTCTACAGCTTTCTTCCTCACTATCAACCACATGGCCAATTTTTGTATTATCTGCAAACTTCTTAATCATGCCCCCTACATTGAAGTTAGCTTTCCTTTCTTCCTTTTGCGCCCATTTGAAATGGGAGCAACGTACGCTTCGTGGTCTGAGAAGTTTTTTGTTGTAATGTTTGCAGTACCTTTACAATGCAGTGCTGTCAGTGAGCTATATTTTCAATATTTCTGTAATTTTAACGAAAGTATTTGTTTTAGGGTAAAACTGGTGTTCATTTTTGCTCACTTCTTTGCTTTTAAAGCGTCTCAATTTCATGGTAGAAGCGGTACAAAAAGCAAGAAGGCATGCCAGGAAGATCAACTAAATCTCGACCATTCTGTAGCTCTTGGCACACCTACTTACCAATTATTCAAGTGCTAGGCAATGACCATTTCTAACAAGAGAGAGTCTAGCCACCTCCTCTTGACATTCAATAGGATTATCATAATAGGAATCCCCCACTATCAACATCCTGGGGGGTCACCATTGACCAGAAACTTAACTGGATCAGCCACATAAATACTGTGACTACAAGAGCAGGTCAGAGGCTGGGTATTCTGCAGTGAGTGACTCACCTCCTGACTCCCCAAAGCCTTTCCACCTTCTACAAGGCACAATTCAGGAGTGTGATGGAATACTCTCCACTTGCCTGGATGAGTGCAGTTCCAACAGCACTCAAGAAGCTCGACACCATCCAAGACAAAGCAGCCTGCTTGATTGGCACCCCATCCACCACCTTAAACATTCACTCCCTCCACCACCGGCGCACCGTGGCTGCAGTACCATCTACAAGATGCACTGCAGCAACTCCCCAAGGCTAGTTCGACAGTACCTCCCAAATCCATGACCTCTACCACCTAGAAGGACAAGGGCAGCAGGCGCATGGGAACACCACCACCTGCAAGTTCTCGTACAAGTCACAGACCCTCCTGACTTGAAAATATATCGACGTTCCTTCATCATTGCTGGGTCAAAATCCTGGAATTCCCTCCCTAACAGCACTGTGGGAGTAACTTCATTTCACGGACTGCAGTGGTTCAAGAAGGCGGCTCACCACCACCTTCTCGAGGGCAATTAGGTATGGGCAATAAATGCTGGCCTTGCTGGCGATGCCCACATCCCATGAATGAATAAAAAAAACTGCCACAGCTTGCTTCAGGTCAGCAGGATAGGAAACTTGCAACATTAGCAGTAGTACAGGAAACTTTCGTTTATCCGGCATCGACGGGACCGGCGTGGTGCCGGTTTATCGAAAGTACCGGATAACGGAGAGTTATATCTACAGAGGCTATTTTTAACCTAAAAAAATCAAGAAATGTGCAGTATACAGTATTTGGGTACTCACCTACAGAATGTTGTGTTAAATGGATGGTGGAAGATGCTTGATTAAGTACAGTACTGCCAGTTGAGGGTAATCCATAACTCTTTAATTACTTAACAGTAAAACAAAACTTATAAACGACTGTCTACAGTACTGTAGTTGACTGTACACTTATTCAGAGTCATCTGGTTCATCAGAAATATCCGTGCCAGCTGGGTCATCAGGATCACGCAGTTCCACCGATTCTTCAGGCACTTCCGCTGCTGCGACTCTTTTGGAAGCTTTCTTAAACATGTTGCGGATGTCGGTTTGCTTAGTGGACTCTTGCCTTTTCTGTAGAAAGGTGGAATGCAGAATATGGAGTTGCATAACTTCTTGTGCAGTGTAGCAATTCTGCCTTTCAGCAAATTTGAGGATTGTAGAAAATCCTTCTGCAGCTTTAGCCCAAGAAATCTTCTCTTCTTCAGAAATCTCATCCTCTTCACTTTCCATCTCGCTTTCCTTTTCTTTCTTTGGATTCAAAACATTCTCAATTATTTCATCATCACTTAGCATATGCACAACACCAACTTCTCTATCTGCATCAACCCACTGCTCGATATCACTTTCACTGAGGTGATGTAGAGGGTTTGCTGGGCCTGCATTTTTCACCATTCCAGCCATTTCCATTATTGTACTCTTCTTGGGACGAACACTGAACCCATGAAATTCCTCCTCTGAAGAAGAACCTTCAGCAAACATTACAGAAGGCCACAATTTGCGCCAGGCTTGCCTCAGAGTGTGACCTTTCACCAATTTCCAGGAACATGCAACATTATAGATGGCATCTTTAATATTGTATTCCTTCTGCAAATCTTGAATATTCTCATCTTGGCTTAGCAGTTTACGTAGGAAGTCTTTCTTGTAATGACACTTCAGATTTTGGATAACGCCCTGGTCCATGGGTTGGATGAGAGAAGTTACATTTGGTGGCAAATAAATGGTGAAAATATTTCCCGAAACCAACTGGGATTCATGCGGATGGGCTCTGCAATTATCAAGCAATAAAATGCATTTGCTATCTTCAGGTTTCCCTATTCTGCGGAAATGTTCCTTCACAGATGGAACAAAAATATGATGGAACCAATCGGAGAAGATTTCCTTATCCATCCAAGCATTTTTTTGAGCTTTGTACTCAACAGGTAAGTGCCTCACATTTTTAAATGCACGGGGATTTTTATACTTCCCGATAACAAGAAGTTTAACCCGGTGTGATCCAGCAGCGTTCGCACATGTTAGCACGGTTACACGATCTTTATTTTTCTTGTAACCTGAAGCATTAGCCTCACTAGCCCCAGCAAGCGTTGATTCTGGCAAAAACCTCCAAAACAAGCCAGTTTCATCGGCATTGTAGATCTGTGCTGGCGACAAATCATGTTGCTGCACAATCCGATTGAAATAATTGCAGTATTCTTCTGCGGCTTCGTGATCAGCTGATTTCTTCTCCCCGGAAATAACGAGTCGTCGTATCCCGTGCCGTAACTTGAAGCACGTTAGCCATCCATCGGAGAAAGCACACTTGTCAGTGAGCTCCATCCTATCGTAGAATTCCTTCGCTTTCTCGATGAGCATGGGTCCGGAAATTGGAACACCCTCTGAACGCTTAAGAGAAAACCATTCATAAAGCACGGTATCCAGCTCTTCAAGCTTAGGCTTACGAAGCGTACGCCGTTTCTCTACACTCTTGCATGTCTCCGAGCTTGAATAAAACTTGAGCAGCTTATCCTTCTGCGATTTGATGTCGTAGATTGTTGACGAACCGATTTTGAATTCATTCATAATGTTGATACGCTTCTCTCCCCTTTCTAGTCGTTGGCATATCTCGATTTTCTGTTTTAAAGTTAAGACCACTCTCTTCCTTTTGCTTGGACCAGCTTTTGGGAATTCCATAATGCAAGATGGAGGAGATAATTGCCGATGAAGATGGAAAGACACACAGAACAATGGTGGCTAGGAAGAGACTACCAGCAGCGTGGCAGACACACAGTAAAATGGTGTATCAGAAGAGACTACAGTACCAGCAGCGTGGCAGACACACAGCAAAATGGTGGATCAGAAGAGACTACAGTACCAGCAGCGTGGCAGACACACAGTAAAATGGTGTATCAGAAGAGACTACAGTACCAGCAGCGTGGGAGACACACAGCAAAATGGTGGATCAGAAGAGACTACAGTACCAGCAGCGTGGCAGACACACAGTAAAATGGTGTATCAGAAGAGACTACAGTACCAGCAGCGTGGGAGACACACAGCAAAATGGTGGATCAGAAGAGACTACCAGCATCGTGGGAGACACCCAGCAAAATGGCCGATCCGAAGAGACTCCAGGCAGCGCGGGAGAATCTACTCATGCTACTGCAATGTTTCGGACTTGCGACAGCGCCAGGAGGCCGAGTAGTGGCACTTTTGAAAAGTACCCCTACTGACTAAATCGGCGTTCGCGGACTCGGACTCGGACTCGGGATCGGCAACATTGCCGGTTATTTGAGAGGAGTTTTCGGAGCACTCGGCGTTCGCGGAGACTCGACTGCGACTCGGCAACATTGCCGGTTATTTGAGAGGAGTTTTCGGAGGATGATTTTTGCCGGTTAAGCGAGAATTCCGGTTATTTGGGTGCCGGATAAACGAAAGTTTCCTGTAATTGGGGATTTGATAGCCAGGGGGACAGACAGGCAGTTCTGCCACCGTCGACGTGAGATCCGTATGCTGTGTTACCTCCCTGGTGCCAGGGTAAGGCATATCACGGAGAGGGTGCAATAAATTCTGCGGGAGGAAAGGGAAGAGCCAGAAGTCGTGGTCCATGTCGGAACATTGGGAGGAAGAGGGTTGAGTTCCTGCAGTCAGAGTTTAAGGAGCTAGGGAGCAAGTTAAAAAGCAGAACCTCAAAGGTAATAATCTCTGGATTACTCCCAGTGCCATGCATTAGTGAGCGTAGAAATAGGAGGATATGGCAGGTTAATGCGTGGCTAGAGACATGGCGCAGGAGGGAGGGCTTCAGATTCCTGGGATGTGGGACCAGTTCTGTAGCAGGAGAGACCTGTTCAAGATGGACGGGTTGCACTTGAATAGAGCTGGGACCAAAATCCTTGCGGGCAGGTTAACTAGTGCTGTGGGGGAGGATTTTAACTAATTTGGCAGGGGGTTGGCACCAAGATGTAGTATTAAAAAGTAGAAATAAGGTGCAGAGAGGACTGGGAGAGACAGTTAGAGTTAGAAATAATACAGAATTAGGTGGGATCATAGAAAATACAAAGAGGTCTAAGTTAGGTTTGGAGTACATGTCTGTAAATGCACGAAGTGTGGTTAATAAGGTTGATGAGCAGCAGGCACAAATAGCCACGTGGGCATATGATGTAGTGGCCATAACTGAGACCTGGCTCAAAAAAAGCGAGCATTGGATGCTTAATATTCCTGGGTACAAGATATTCAGGAAAGATAGTGAAGGAAAAAAAGGAGGAGGGGTAGCAGTTTTGATGAAGAAAAATATTACAGTGCTAGAAGGAGAGAATGTCCTTGAGGAGTCAAAGACAGAATCTATTTGGTTGGTGTTAAAGGAGTTATTACACTACTTGGTGTATTTTATAGGATACCAAAAAGTGGGAAATGAGATAGAGGAGCAGATATGCAAAGACATTACTGAGAGGTACAAGAAATATAGAGTTGTGATAATAGTGGACTTTAACTACCCCAATATTGAACGGGGCAGTGATTGTGTTAAGGGCAGAGAAGGGAGGAATTTCTGAAATGTGCTCAGGAGAATTTTCTTGATCGTTAATGTTTACTGCCCAAAGAGGAAGAAGGCATTACTGGATCTAGTCCTGGGAAATGAAGTGGTTCAAGTGGAGAATGTCACAGTCAGGGTGCATCTCAGGAATAGTGATCATAGTATCGTAAGGTTTAGATTAGCTATGGAGAAGGTAAAGGAGCAATCTAGAATAAAAATACTTAACTGGAGGAATGCTAATTTCAGCAAATTAAGGAAGGATCTGACCCGGGTAAATTGGAGTCAAAGATTGGCAGGCAGAAATGTAATGGAGCAATGGGCGACCTTTAAAAAGGAGATGGTTCGGATACTGTCTAGGTACATTCCTAGAAGGGGGAAAGGGAGAGCAACCAAAGTCAGAGCTCCCTGGATGATGAAGGATGAAGCAGAAAAAGGGGGCGTATGACAGATACAAAAGCAAAATACTGCAGATGCTGGAAATCTGAAATAAAAACAGAAAAAGCTGGAAATATTCAGCAGGTCAGGCAGCATCTGTGGAGAGAGAAACAGAGTTAACGTTTCAGGTCGATGACCCTTCATCAGAACTGGAAAAAGTTAGAGATGTAACAGATTTTTAAGCAAGTGCAGGGGCAGGGAAAGGGGGAAGGGAGGAAAGAACAAAAGGGAAGGTCTGTGATAGGATGGAAGGCAGGAGAGATTAAAAGACAAAAGAGATGATGGTGCAAGGCAAAAAGGAGATGGTAATGGGACAAGTTAAGAAACAAAAGATGACTCTAGATGAGGTGTAAATGGCAATGGCAGAATCATCAACAGCTGCCATGTGAAAAAAAATGGGCAGAGGTTATGATCTGAAATTATTGAACTCGATGTTGAGTCCAGAAGGCTGTAAAGTGCCTAATCGAAAGATGAGGTGCTGTTCCTTGAGCTAACATTGAGCTTCGTTGGAACAGTGTAAGAGGCCGAGGACGGAGAGGTCAGAGTGGGAGTGGAGCGGAGAATTAAAGTGGCAGGCAACCGGAGGCTCGGGGTCACGCTTGCCGACTGAACGTAGGTCTTCCGGTATGACAGATGTCAGCTTGATAATACAAGGGACAATCAGGCTGAATATAAAAAGTACAGTGAAAAAGGAAATAAGAGGGGCAATGGGACAGTACGAGAATAGATTGGCAGCTAACATAAAAGGGAATCCAAAGATCTTCTATAGGCATATTAACAGTAAAAGGGTTGTCAGAGGAGCAGTGGGGCCGATTAGGCACCAAAATGGAAATCTATTGGTGGAGGCAGAAGGCATAGTTCAGGTACTAAATGAGTACTTTGCATCGGTGTTTACCAAGGAAGAGGACTTTTCCAAAGCTATGGTAAACGAGTAGGTTGCTGTGATACTGGATGAGATACAAATAGATACTAGAAAGGCTGACGGTACTTAAAGTGGATAAGTCACCCGGTTCGGATGGGATGCATCCTAGGTTGCTGAAAGAAAGAAAGACTTACATTTATATAGCACCTTTCACGACCACCAGACGTTGCAAAGCGCTTTACAGCCAATGAAGTACTTTTTTTTTTAAGTGTAGTCACTGTTGTAATGTAGGAAATGTGGCAGCCAATTTGCACACAGCAGGATCCCACAAACAGCAATGTGACATTGACCAGATAATCTGTTTTAGTGATGTTGATTGAGGGATAAATATTGGCCAGGACACCAGGAATAACCCCCCTGCTCTTCTTCAAAATAGTGCCATGGGATCTTTTATATCTTCCTGAGAGAGCAGACAGGGCCTCAGTTTAACATCTCATCTGAAAGACGGCACCTCCAACAGTGCAGCACTCCCTCAGTACTGGAGTGTCAGCCTAGACTTTGGTGTTCAAGTCGCTGGTGTGGGACTATGAACCTACAACCTTCTGACTCAGATACAAGGGTGCTACCAACTAAGCCAAAGCTGACAGAAGTAAGGGTAGAAATTATGGAGGTATTGGCCACAATCTTCCAATCCTCCTTCGATACAGGGGTGATGCCAAATGACTGGAGGATTGCAAATGTTACACCCTTGTTCAAAAAAGGAGAAGGATAAACCTGGCAATTACAGGCCAGTCAGTTTAACGTTGGTGGTGGGAAAACTTTTAGAAACAATAATCTGGGAGAAAATTAACAGCCATTTGGACAAATATGGACTAACAAAGGAGAGCCAACACGGATTTGTTTTGACTAACTTGACTGAGTTTTTTGATGAGGTAACAGAGAAGGTAGAAGAGGGCAATGCAGTTAATGTTGTGCATATGGATTTCAAAAGGCATTTGATAAAGTACCACATATTAGACTTGTTAGCAAAATTGAAGCTCATGGGATAAAAGAGGCAGTAGTAGCATGGATACAAAATTGGCTAAGGGATAGAAAACAGAGTTGTGGTGAATGGCTGTTTTTCGGACTGGAGGGAGGTATACAGTGGTGTTCCCCAGGGGTCAGTACTGGGACCACTGCTGTTTTTGATATGCATTAATGACTTGGACTGGGGGGGTGGCGGTGTACAGGGCACAATTTTGAAATTTGCAGATAACATGAAACTTGGAACTGTAGTAAACAGTGAGGAAGATAGTAATAGACTTCAAGAGGACGTAGTAGACAGGCTGGTGAAATGGGCAGACACATGGCAGATGAAATTCAATGTAGAAAAATGTGAGTTGATACATTTTGGTAAGAAGAATGAGGAGAGTCAATACATACTAAATCTTACAATTTTAAAGGAGGTGCAAGAACAGACAGACCTAGGGGTGTTTGTGCACAAATCTTTGAAGGTGACAGGACAGCTTAACAAAGCAGTTAATAAAGCATATGGGATCCTAAGCTTTATAAATAGAGGCATAGGGCTCGATTTTGCCAGGCCCGAGGAGGCGGGATTGGAGGCGTGAGGTGTTAAAATCGTAAAAAAATGGCGTGCGGGCCCGATCCCGCCTCCGAGCAATTTTCCCAGAATCGGGGTTTTAGACCCCGTTTCCATCCCGCCGCCAAGAGGCGGGATAGGCCCTTAAAGCCCTTAACAACCACTTAATTGCCTCTATAATCCAATTTTGAGAGGCCTTTCTGATTTTTAGACATTTCCTTCATCCTACACGCCTCCTCTGGAACACGCCAGGTAATCCTGGCAGCCTCACAAGTGGATTGCTTAGTAACAGCTGCAGCTCCACCATTAAAAGTGAGCTTTCAGCAATCATCATTTGCAGGTGGCAGAACTTTGTTGTCTCAGGTCTGGGGGAACTTTTAGCAGGCCTACTCATTGTTGTGGAAGTTTGGAGCCTGAGACCCATCTCCAGTGTGACCTCCTGGGAAACCCCTCTCCCCACCTTGACTGAGCACTTCCTCAACTGAGGTATATACCAGAAGCATGGGAACCATTTATTTCCTTTCCTCCTGGACATCAGATTCGGACGAAGACCAGCCGTAGCAGCAGAACCCTGATCAACAGCACCACCAACAGCAGGAGCATCAACAGGAGCGCCAAGCTGCTGCTCACCCACCTGAAGCTGCACAGGCCAGAAGGCGCCAGAGCGCGACCACATTGCTGCCCGGGATGCAAGGGACGCACTCATGTTGGCCAGATTTGCTTAGCCTGCACAATCAAACACTTTTGTCTCGCAACTTCTTACCAGAGCATCGACAATGGACAAGAACCTGCGGATTCCTGTCACTCTGAGCACCATACTGACAATTGTAAGTCGCCCTAAGCCCTCGATGTGAAAGTCCCATTTGCGAAATGACACAGGCCACAACTTCAACAGTTTGCCATCAAATCTGCTTATGATACCATGACAAGGATGGCTGGTCCAAATACAATACATCACAGCACCCAAGTGACTACCCTTGTGACTACTTGTGCATTATCTTCCTCTTACGCGTGCTCCTATGTGGTGCTTCCCCTGTGGCTTCAGCAGATGTGGAGGCCCCTTGCTCACTTTCTTTCTGCTCCTGTCTCGACACCTTTGGCGGGCGTCCTCTGGGGTTGCGAACCTGTGAGGGCTCGGCAACAGTCTGCTGCTCCTGCGGCTGTGCAGGGGCTGAGACGCCCATCTCAGTTGGGTGAGGACTCTGGTGGAGCTCTGACCGAGGGCTTTGCAGTGGCATGGTCGTGTGAGCGCTTGGAGAGGAGCCCCCACTTCCTTGTTGTCTGCCACCAACATCCCTCTCATGGGTCAGCCCCACTTCAGAGCTAGCAAGTGGCTTGACAGCACCTTGCTGCACTTCAGGGGGGCCATGAGGACCCGTTTCTGCACTGGAAGTCCTACTCCAGAGGACTTCCATGAAGGTCTGGTTTCTATGCTCAATAGCTGACCATCGCTCCTCAAGAGATGTCATTCTATTCTGAACAATGACCATGTTTTCAAGACCCTGGCGACTAACCTCCTCCATGGCCGTAGCCATCCTCTCCTCTACCGTAGCCATCCACTCCTCTACGGTAGCCAGCCTTACCACGGAGTTAGCCATCCTTTCCATGGAGGTTGCCATCCTTTCCGCAGTGATGCGTTCATGTGCCAATGCCTCCACAAAGGCTCTGCTCATGTTCGCGATGGACTCCTCCATTCGCTCCACACTCGCAGCGACCCTGGAGACAAAACCTGCCAGAGACTCCTGCACCTGTTCCTGGAGTTCCAGCACTGCTCTCCTTCTGGATGGACCCGGAGGCACAGGGTCGACATGCAGCTGAGCCGAGCTGGCAAAGTCCTGCGCCCTCCGACGAGGACTCTTCACTGCTGTCCCTGTCTCCACCATCTGCTGATGCTCACTTGTGAGCTGTGATAGAACCAGGTGCCAACACTACTCTATCTCGCAAAGGTCCCACCGAGATGTGAGTGTCTGCGCTGGTGCTGGGTGCGCTGAATTCTGCTGACGCAGCGCCCTCAGAGGTTGCAGCTTCCTCTGAGGAGTCTGGAAGCTCAGGCTCTTCCTCCTGGACAGTGGGGACGGGAGCTCTCGATGGTCCTGTGGGGGAGTAAAGGAATGTGTTAGAGATGTGAGGTCAAGGTTACATGCACATTGAATAGTGCAGATGATCATAAGTCAATGTGTTAGAGCATCAGATTCATTATCAGTGACTTATGCAATGTCAATGAGAGAGATGCCAAACTATTCTGTCACCAGCTTGCTGTGATGCGCCCGTCTGTCCGTCCCCAACTTGGGAATCCTCCTCGATCCCGGCGATTTCCAGGGCCGCCTCCTCCCAGGCAGTGAGCTGGGCTACTGAGGGTGGCCCTCCTCCTGTCATGGCTCTTTCCCTCTTATTGTGGGCTCTCTTTTCCTGCAATGAGGGACACAATTGGAGTTCGAGTGAGAATGAAGGAGTGAGTGTAGAGAATGCATAGCATAGATGCTTAGAAGGAGACAAAGGGCCCTCCCTGTGTGTTGTACGTTGTTGTTGTTGTTGCGTCACAGTGATAGGGAGTGTGAGGCCTACATGGTCGAATAGTTAAGTGAATGTGACCGTAGAGAGAGAGGGAATGGGTAAGGGTGCAGGGATGTAAGTGTCAAGTGGGATGTGGAGGAAGAGGTTAGCAAAGCAGAGCGCTGGTGAGGAGAGGCGATGGGGATCAGATTGAGGGAGATGGGAAAGTCATACTCACTTTTCCTGTGCGGAGAAGGTCATGAAACCTCTTCCTGCATTACAGCCAGGTTCTGCGGCTCATTGATATGGAGTTGACCTCCTGGGCTACTTGCAGCCACACAGCTTTAGTCTGCTGGGTGGCTTTTTCTCCCTGAGGAAGGGAAGAGCATCTCCTTATTCGATCTTGCTCCCTCCACCAGAGCTTGGAAGGAGGGCTCATCGAAGCGTGGAGCACTCTTTTGCCTGCTGGTGGACATAGTCGATCAATGAATTCCTCACTACAATCACCATAAAGTTTGCAGTCTCCAGAAGAAGCAAGGCTGCTTGCAGGCCTTAAATCCAGCAGCATTGATGACGTCATCGGAGGCGACTTTCTGTCTGAAAAGACTCATTGGGCCAGGGGTTTCCACACGCTGGAAATCAAGTGCCCAATTAGGGGAAAATCGCACTTTTTCCCCACGAATGCCACCTGACACGCCCCAGCCCGCCCACACTGGCAAAATCGAGCCCATAGAATACAAAAGCCAGGAAGTTATGCTAAACCTATATAAAATACTAATTCGGCCCCAGCTGGAGTATTGTGACCAATTCTGGGCACCACACTTTATGAAGGATGTAAAGGTTTTGGAGAGGGTACAGAAGATATTTACGAGACTCTCCTCATTCTAGGGATGAGGGATTACAGTTATATGGATAGACTGGAGAAGCTGGGGTTGTTCTGCTCAGAGCAGAGAAGGCTAAGAAAGAAAGAAAGACTTGCATTTATATAGGGGCTTTCACGACCACTGGACGTCCCAAAGCGCTTTACAGCCAATTAAGTACTTTTTGAAGTGTAGTCACAGTTGTAATGTGGGAAACGCGGCAGCCGATTTGCGCACAGCAAGCTCCCACAAACAGCAATGTGATAATGACCAAATAATCTGTTTTAGTGATATTGATTGAGGGATAAATATTGACCAGGACACCGGGGATAACTCCCCTGCTCTTCTTCAAAATGGTGCCACGGGATCTTTTACTTCCACCTGAGAGAGCAGACGGGGCCTCGGTTTAACATCTCATCCGAAAGACGGCACCTCTGACGGTACAGCACTCCCTCAGTACTGCACTGGAGTGTCAACCTAGATTTTGTGCTCAAGTCTCTGGAGTGGGACGTGGAACCCACAACTTTCTGACTCAGAGGCGAGAGCGCTACCAACTGAGCCACAGCTGACATGATAAGAGGGGATTTGATAAAGGTGTTTAAAATCATGAACAATTTAGATAGAGTAAATAAAGACAAACTGTTTCCAATGGCTGAAGGGTCGATAACAAGAGGGCACAAAATTACGGTGATTGGCAAAAGAACCAGAGGTGACATGAGGAAAAACATTTTTTACACAATGAGTGGTTAGGATTTGGAATGCATTGCCTGATAAGGTGGTGGATACAAATTAAATAGTAGCTTTCAAAAGGGAATTGGATAAATACTTGAAGGAGAAAAAACTGCAGGAATATGGGGAAAGAGTGGGGGAGTGGGAATAACTGGATTGCTCTTTGAAAGAGCCAGCGCAGACTCGGTGGGCTGAATGGCCTCCTTCTGTACTATATTATTCTATGATTTTATGATCTGGAATGCACTGCCTGAAAGGGTGGTGGAAACAGATTCAATCTTAACTTTCAGAAGGGAATTGGATATATACTTGAAAAGGAAGAATTTGCAGGAGATTGGGACGAATTGTATAGCTCTTTCAAAGAGCCAGTGCAGGCATGATGGGTTGAATTGTCTCCTGTGTCCAGTGTGATTCTATGATTCAATGCAACATATAAATGTCACTGCACGTGGTTAGCAAGATCACCACTGCCCTCAATTATGTCTGGCTAGCGTTGTAATATTTATCCTACCTGAGGTCATTGGAAGCAAGGCTTTTATTGTACGTTTCATTTTGACTTTATGCCGAGTGTTCAGTCTGCCTGCCACTCCCTGCAATGGCATGTTACAATGCTGTCTTCTAGGGATGGAACCCTGGAATGCCAATCAAAGAGGGTAACCATGGGCTGCACTTCTCTGCCACGGGCCAATAGAGCCAATTTTATGCCTCAATGTGGACTCGTCTTCGTCTTCCTTTATGTTCGTCATTTCCTCCCTCCCCACTCTACCCATATAGCCTTTGAAAAGGATGACAAATACTTAAAGCCTATTTTCAGTCTCTCCAAAGTGTTTAGTAATTTGACTCCCATCCAATGCTGCCCCTTACCTTTAAGTGGCTACATCCATTCAAGATTCCGCAGGTATCCCTGAGGAACACTTCCCGCACAAGGCTCAAGCTGTGCAGGGAGAATATTAAAAATATTTAATTAGACTAACCCCATCAAACAGCAGGACTTTTCAGTAGCATGGGTGTGCAGAGAGCGTCACCAGTTTCCCACCAATCAGCAAGTCAGCCTTAATAAAATCAGGTGAAAAATAGGAAATTTATGAAGAGCTGATTGAAACTTAATGATGAGGACAGAGTAAGAGTTTATTAGTATGATATTTGCATTTTCCATTTAGTAGACTTTAGTAGTTAACGGCTGATGTGGTGTTAATCTAACTAAAACTCTTATATCATAGCCTTGAGGTTGAGTTCATAGAATGTATTCGGGATAGTTTCTTAGAACTATACATTGTGGAACCAACCAGCGAGCAGGCTATTTTAGATCTGGTAATGTGTAATGAGACAGGATTAATTAATGATCTCATTGTAAAGGATCCTCTAGGGAAGAGTGATCATAGCATGATGGAATTTAAAATTCAGTTTGAGGGTGAGAAACTTGTGTCTGAAACTAGTGTCCTAAACTTAAATAAAGGCAATTACAAAGATATGAAGACAGAGTTGGCTAGAGTGGACTGGGAAAATAGATTAAAGGGTAAGATGGTAGATAAGCAGTGGCAGACATTTAAGGAGATATTTCATAACTCTCAGCAAAGGTTCATTCCAGTGAGAAAGAAATACTCTACGAGAAGGATGAACCATCCGTGGCTAACTAAGGAGGTTAAGGATGGTATCAAATTGAAGGAAAAGGCAGACAATGTTGCAAAGATTAGTGGTAGGCCAGAGGATTGGGAAATTTTTAGAAACCAGCAAAGGATGACTAAAAAAAATAATAAAGAGGGAGAAGATAGATTATGAGAGTAAACTAGCAAAAAATATAAAAACTGACAGTAAGAGCTTCTACAAGTATATAAAAAGGAAGAGAGTAGCTAAAGTAAACGTTGGTCCCTTAGAGGATGAGACTGGGGAATTAATAATGGGAAACAGGGAAATGGCAGAGACTTTGAACAAATATTTTGTATCGGTCTTCATGGTAGAAGACACTAAAAGTATCCCAATAATAATTGATAATCAAGGGGCTATAGGGAGGGAGGAACTTAAAACAATCACTATCACTAGAGAAAAAGTACTAGGCAAACTAATGGGGCTAAAGGCTGGACCTGATGGCCTGCATCCTAGGGTTTTAAAAGAAATGGCTGCAGAGATAGTGGATGCGTTGGTTGTAATCTACCAAAATTCCCTGGATTCTGGAGAGGTCCCAGCGGATTGGAAAACCGCAAACATAACTCACCTATTTAAGAAAGGAGGGAGACAAAAAGCAGGAAACTGTAGGGCAGTTAGCCTAACATCTGTCATTGGGAAAATGCTGGAATCCATTATTAAGGAAGTAATAGCAGGACATTTAGAAAATCATAATACAATCAAGCAGAGTCAACATGGTTTTATGAAAGGGAAATCGTGTTTGACAAATTTACTAGAGTTCTTTGTGGATGTAATGAGCAGGGTGGATAAAGGGGAACCAGTAGATGTAGTGTATTTGGATTTCCAGAAGGCATTCGATAAGGTGCCGCATAAAAGGTTACTGCACAAGATAAGAGCTCACGGTGTTGGGGGTAATATATTAGATTGGATAGAGGATTGGCTAACTAACAGAAAACAGAGAGTCGGATAAATGGGTCATTTTCAGGTTGGCAACCTGTAACTAGCGGGGTGCCGCAGGGATCAGTGCTGGGGCCTCAACTATTTACAACCTATATTAATGACTTGGATGAAGGGACTGAGTGGAGTGTTGGCAAATTTGCTGACGATACAAAGATAGGTGGGAAAGCAAGTTGTGAGGAGTACACAAAGGAGGGAATTTTGCCAGCCCTGGGAAGGTGGGACTGCTGGGAATATGGCAGAAATTGGGAGCGGATGCTTATCCCGCTCCCAACCCGCCTCTGTGCCATCTTCCCGGGAGGCGGCACCCCAACTCGCGCAGGGACCCGTCTCCTCGAGGCGGGAAGGAGATCAGAGCCAATTAACTGCCTGTTAACAGGTAGTTAACAGGCAGTTTTGAGGCTTATCCCCATTTTACCCCTGCAAGTGCGGGCTTCCCGATGGCTGCGAACCTCGCCAGGGTCAGCAAGGCGAGCAGTGGGTCTGCGGGGGTGAGAGGGATCGAAAAGTCCGCTGTAGAGGTGAGTGATGGGTGCAAGTGTGGAGAGGTAAGTATGAGAGGTGAGTGTAAAGTGTTAGAAAAAGTTTACTTACCTTTGCTTCTTCCTGCAGGCTTCAGCTCGTGGGGATCCGGAGATGCCTCATCTCAACGGCAGAGATGACAGAATGGCTGCTGCATTCTTAGATGCAGCAGCCATCTACTTTCTGCTGAGGAGAGAGGTTTTGGTGAGTCTTTGTGCAAGGGCTCACCTTAGAACAGAGATTGTCAGTGTTTGACAGCTTCTCAAAGCTGTCAAACGCTGACAATTCATCTGTCAAAAAGTTTTTGACAGATGAAATGTCATACGCTGACATCCTCTGTCACCGGCTTTCCCTTAATTGGCCGGCTAAGCCCGCAGTGCGGGCTTAATAAGGTCAATCAAAGGAAAATAGCGTGGGTTGGCCAGACGTCGTTGGGGGCAGGACTGAAACCCGAAAACCAGCAGTCCCGCCCCCAGTGCGCCCCCATTGACAAAATCCAGCCCATAGAGTCTGCAAAAGGATATAGATAGGTTAAGTGAGTGGGCAAAAATTTGGAAGATGGAGTATAATGTGGGAAAATGTGAGGTTATCCACTTTGGTAGGAAGAATAAAAAAGCTAAATATTATTTAAATGGAGAGAGACTACAGAATGCTGCGGTACAGAGGGATCTAGGTGCCCTCGTACATGAAACACAAAAAGTTAGCATGCAGGTACAGCAAGTAATTAGGAAGGCAAATGGAATATTGGCCTTTATTGCAAGGGGGATGGAGTATAAAAGTAGGGAAGTCTTGCTACAACTCTACAGGGCGTTGGTGAGACCACACCTAGAGTACTGCGTTCAGTTTTGGTCTCCTTATTTAAGGAAGGATATACTTGCATTGGAGGAAGTTCAGAAAAGGTTCACTAGGTTGATTTCTGAGTTGAAGGGGTTATCTTATGAGGAAAGGTTGAGCAGGTTGGGCCTATACTCATTGTAGTTTAGAAGAATGAGAGGTGATCTTATTGAAACATTTAAGATTCTGAGGGGGCTTGACAGGGTCGATGCAGGGAGGATGTTTCCCCTCGTGGGGGAATCTAGAACTAGAGGGCACAGTTTCAGAATAAGGGGTCGCCGATTTAAAACGGAGATAAGGAGGAATTTCTTCTCTCAGAGGGTCGTGAATCATTTGGAATTCTCTACCCCAGAGAGCTCTGGAGGCTGAGTCATTGAATATATTCAAGGCGGAGATAGACAGATGTTTGAAAAACAGGGGAATCAAGGGTTATGGGGAGCGGGCAGGAAAGTGGAGTTGAGGCCAAGATCAGATCAGCCATGATCTTATTGAATGGCGGAGCAGGCTCGAGGGGCCGAATGGCCTACTCCTGCTCCTATTTCTTACGTTCTTATGTTCTTATAAGACAGCAGCTTGGGGCTGTTACCTTATGATATATTTATTATCTTATGATATTTTAATTGCTAATGGCAAGGAGTGCCCAAGGACAGTACTTGTGAGGAGTCTTCCCACATATCCTCTGATGCAGCAGTCATTTTATCCACCTCAGAAGTATGAAAGACTGGGTGAGCCCAGCTAAGATTTAGAATCTATGACCCTCTGGTTTGCAAGTTCAGTCTTCATCCACCTGAGCTAATTGCCTTAGTTCAATGACCCTTCTGAGGCATGCACTCTGTGCAATATCATAAGAACAGGACACAGGGATGTCCAGAGCAAGAAAAGGCCATTCATCCCATTAAGCTCACTCCATCCAGAGGCAATGTATGATTATTCCATCATTAACTTCCTCTCCCCATCACCACCTGTTGCCTGATTTAAGATGCAATAACTGTCTTGCCTACCTCCTGTGGGAAAAAATTCAAGTTCTAGTATCTCTAGAATCTTTAATCTCCCTTCTAAACTAATATTGATCCAGCTCTTTGTTAAAGGTGACAATTGACCTCAAATCGACAAAGAAGTGGGCTGTGGAAAGCTCTACGGCGTGCCGTACCGAGGCTTCCAAAGGACATTTGATAAAAATTCACATGAAAGGCTATTAGTTAAGCTATGGGGATTCGAGTAAAACTTGGGAATAGATAAGAAATAGACTAAAGAGAGGCACAACTGTGGCTGATGAAATTTAATGCAGACCAGTGCAAAGTATGAGTATTTCAGTAGCAGATGGGCTGATTATGCTATTTCTCCAGGATTTCTACTGATCTTCTGCCGTAATTACAGCAGGAGATTTGGGAACCTCTGTGGAACTTCTATCGCCTTGAGTATGGTGTCCAGTTCTGGTCGCCGAGAAACAAAGGACATATTGAAGCTCTGGAGGCAGGTCAAAAATGAGGCATGATACGATCCCCTAATGCCAGGGTTTTGAGGAAATTCTGTTGCCCATCTCCTAACTGGCACCAAGTCCTGTTCTCCCATCACCTCTCTGCTCGCTGACCGACATTGGCACCCGCTGCAGCAAAGCCTCAAATTAAAATTCTCATCCTTGTGTTCAAATTCCTCTATGACCTCGCTCCTCCCTATTTCTGTAACCTCCTCCAGCCCTACATCATTCCGAGAAATCTGCGCTCCTCCAATTTATGCCTCTTGTGCATCCCCGATTTCCTTTGCCCCACTATTGCCGGCCATGCCTTCATCTGTCTAAGCCCCAAGCTTTGGAATTCCCTCCCTAAACCTTTCTACCTCTCTCTCCTCCTTTAATACACTCCTTAAAACCTACTTCTTTGACCAAACTTTTGGTCACTTCTCCTAATATCTCATGTGGCTCGGTGTCAAATTTTGTTTGATAACGCTCCTGGGAAGTACCGTGGGACATTTTACTACGTTAAAAGCGCTATATAAATACAAGTTGTTGTTGAAAGACGGAGAAACTGCTCATCCATTGTAACTTCGGTGGAAGAGCCACGAAAATCCCGGAAAACTGGCGTAGACGGCGTTTTCTCCATTTTTCCCATGGTTTTCACGGCTATTTCGCCAAAGTTATAACAAAAGAGCAGGAGAACCCTCAAAGAAATTCACCCCCTTCAGCTTTTCAGGCTTCAAAGGAAGTGTCTAAGAATGATTTTATACAGTTAAGAGAATGGAAAAGGTAAGTCCAGAACACTAAATTAAAGTGTGAGAACAGGACAAAGAACACAGGTTCAAACTAATTAAAAGTAAATTCAGGACCGTATCAGGAAGTTCTTCCACAAAGATCAACACATAGAATGGACTCCAAGCTAGAGCAGTGGAGCCAAAATCCTAGAATAATTTACAAAACAATTAGATACAGAAATGGGAGGCACTGTGTGTCTCTGTAGATGGATGAATTAAGATAGGCCAAATCGCCTTCCTCATCCATAATTATCTGGTGTTCTATCTTGTGCATTTAAATTACGCTGCCCTAGAAATTCGATGCTGTAACGCCGGACGTTAAGGCCGGTTTTGTAGAAAAAATGGCAGCCGCCGCACTTCCACCCACTTCCAGCGCGTGACACAGTGGCCATCATTTTGGTAAGGGCCATACAGCGCTGGCCTCTCAAATTTAAATAAGCAGATCGTGACGTCAATCGGCATGTAACGCCCGATTTGAAGCCATGACTGCTAATTTGGACGTTCTTGCTCTTCATTACGCTGTGTCCTGAAAACGCACAGTAAAGCATGTGTGAAGCAGCCCTGCAGAGACGCTGTCAGCGCTTCTTAAAGGGACACACACATCTTTCAGGTAAGTTTGGATTTCAGCTTTTGGACTTAAAAAAATATATTTTATTGAAGTAGTGGCTTGGTGCAATATACTTAAAAAGTTGTTAAAGTGTGCAGGGGGTTCTGCTGGATGCTTGCAAGGCTTCGGATGGTAAAGTAAGGCCTCTGAGAAGATAGAAAATGCTGAAAATACTCAGCAGGTCAGGCAGCATCTGTGGAGAGAGAAACAGAGTTAACATCTCAGGTTGAGATGCTGCCTGACCTGCTGAGTATTTCCAGCATTTTCTGCTTTTATTTCAGATTTCCAGCATCCGCAGTATTTGGCCTCTGAGAAGACCACTTCCTGGGAGGGACATGGAGATGAAGCAGAGGCAGCAAAGGAGACAAGCTGCTTGCAGAGGGAAGACGAAGAAGCAGAAGAGGAAGACCCAGAAGAGGAGGAAGCAGAGGAAGGATGCAACCCAGACAGCCCCTTTCTGGCCGGGATATCCGGGATCGAATCATCTGCCTGCGGTACCAGTGACCACAACCCCAATTCCCCATTCAACATTTGTCCCACACCTTACCTTCCCTCTGTTACTGACCATCACAGCATCGTCTTGGCCACAATGCTGAAATAAAAGCCACCACAAAGTAAACTTTCCAATCCAACTTTATCCATATATGCATCCAATATGAAATCAAGAAATCAACTAATCACCCTTGTGCATTCCTTAGTGAGTGTCTTGTGTGTACCTTTGCCAATCCTAGTGATGTTACGCAGTGCTACCCCAGTGGCTGCAGCATGGCTGGTGGAAGGCTGCTGACTTTCAGTGGGTGACACTGCAGATGGCCGTGCAGGACGACCTCGAGGAGCTGGTGGCTGGGAGTGTTAAATCGAGTGACGATATTTCTTCGTCTTTTTCTTCCTCTTCTTCACTCTCCTCTCCCTCTTCTTGGTCAACCATTGGCTGGGCAGGCTGCATTTCTTGGGTGCCTGAAATGAGGAAGTAACAAAGGTAGGGTTGTGGTGAGGTGAGGGTGGGAAAGCAAGAGCTGCATGCTTACACCATGCGCACCTTGTAAATCAGAAGATATTGTGGGTTGAGGAGAAGTGGGATGTGAGAAGGGGGATAACGTATGAGGATACCAGCATCTTGTATTCTTTCAGCCCCGCCGCTGGCCAAGGGCTCAGCCATGCCCCTGCCAAGAATGGCCAGCACCGTCTCCCCCAAGGGGGTGAGGTGAAGCTAGGAGTGTGAGGTGTGCCTCGTGTTTGGTACAGATTGTTGGTAGGTGAGTGATAGGGGTAGGGGAGTCATGCAGTGAGCAGTGTTTGAGGCTAGTGGTGCAGTTGGTAGGAGACTTCCCTGGCTTGTTGAGCCATTTGTGTTAGTGCTGAAGCATTTTCACTATTTTTACGTGCAGAAGGCAATTCAGCTTTAAGAGCTGAAGACTGGCATTTCAGAATTATTTTTAATGTTTTTTTTAGAAGCCAGTTGAGCTGTAAGGGCTAAAGACTGCCTATTTTTAAAGGTTTTTTTTTTCATTTTAGAAGGCATTTCCCCTTTAAGGGCTCGACACTGCTTTCTAAAATGACAGGCTAGCTTTAAGACAACGTTACCTCGCTCCAGGTCATGCTACATTGGGCCTCCTGCTGAGACTACCGCCCAAAACAGCACATTGCCAGTAGGTTTTGTGCTCGGATCATTTAAATCAGCAGGCAGCACCAAAATAAAGTGCTGCCTGCACTCTTTTTGCAGACGGCCGTTAACCTTGGCCCGCGGTGGCACCGCCCGTTTTCGAGCTTAATCGAATTTCTAGGCCGCCATTTATTGCACACTTAACTCAACCAGCTCCTGTGAATATGAACTGGGAAAATCTGTTTGGAAATCTATACACAGAAAGCCTGCAATTAGGTCTGAAATTAAAACAGAAATTGCTGGCCAAGTACTGTAGCTCCCAGTTCCAAAAAGAGAAAAATATAGGCCAACACCATTTTAGTTTAATGAGTGTCATTAGTGTCTATAACAGATTGGTTGTTTGACTGCTTCTAGTGATTACATTTAAAAAAGTGCAGGATGTGTTATACAATGACACTCATTAGACTGAAATATACGAGCACGTTTTATCAGAAACATAGGAGGAGAAATTGGGCTCTGTAGTGCCCGCTTTTTAGGTGCTACACGGCCTCCTAACAATGGAAAATGGGGTCCGAGATGCGCATGCACAGTTCTGACAGGAAGTGCGCCGGACACCATCTAGGTAAAGGGGTTTGCGCGCGTGCACCTAACAACCATGGGCAGCATGCAGAGCATGCAGATTATGACATCAATCAGTGTTCCAAGCTGATTTGACGCCATTGTGCCATTTTCGAATGTCAAGCTCCTGCATACATCTTGTTTTAACCTCGCACAGCTGAACATGATGTTACACGGTATTAAGGACCCCCCACCAGCACTATTTAAAGGATCATGAACTACTTACAGGTTAGTTGCTGGATTATTTCTTGTGGCTGCTGGTGCAATTGTATGCGTTTTTGGAGCTTTTCTATACTTGCCTAAAGTTTGAATAGTCTACAGGAAGTGGTCTGGCTGGTGCAGAAGTACTTTTCTGCTGATTTAAAACCTTGTACTGAAACAAGTTGCTTCCACACATGGGTGGCCTGGTAGGCCTTCCTCTTGGAATTCAGCATGACCGGGAGAATGAAGAGAGGCTACATAGAGCAGGACAAGCTGCTAGAAGAGGGAGGAGGAGGAGGAGGAGTGGGAGAAGGGCTCTCAAGCAGAGGGCCATATCCGCCAAGGGTCTTTAGGGAGCAATTTTCTTAGCACAACTTCAGCGAGGACCAATGCTTCAGACGTCTTTGCTTCACTAAAGAGGTTGTGACTGAAATCTGCCAACTGCTGCAGCCACAGCTGCAACCTCAAAGTAGGGCAAGAACAGCATTGCCTGTGGCTGTCAAGGTGACCATGGCTCTTAACTTTTATATATCTGGCTCCTTCCAGTCTGCTGCTGGAGATATAAACAACATCTCACAGTTTGCAGTACACTGCTGCATAAGGGAGGTCACTAAGACTCTCTATACACAGAGAGACAGCTTCATCTCATTCCCTCTTGCCAGAGACAAGCAGGCGGAATGAGCAAAAGGATTTGCACGGATTGTAGGCTTCCCCATAGTACAGGGTACTGACTGCACGCATATTGCCTTGTGTGCGCCTCATCTGAACATTTTCATGAACCGAAAGGGATTCCATTCCCTCAATGTGCAGCTACTGTGCGACCACAATCAGTGCTTCATGCAGGTGAATGCCCGTTATCCTGGCAGTAGTCACAATTCCTGCATTCTGTGGCAGTCCTTCATGCCACCTGTATTTGACCCACCACAGCATGTCAAAGGATGGCTACTGGGTGACAAGGCTTATCCCTTCATAACATGGCTCATGAGTGCGGTCAGAAACCCACGCTCACGTGTACAGCAGGTCTACAATGAGAGCCATGTTGCCACAAGGAACATTATAGAGCGCACCATCGGCATCCTCAAACTTCTGCTACCTGCTGGAGGAGCCCTGCAGTACTCAGCTGAGCGGGTCTCAAGATTTGTGGTAGTATGCTGCATGCTGCATAACTTCGCCATTATGAGGGAACAGCCCTTACCACCACCTATCAGGCGAGAAGTTGAGCAGCAGGAGCACAATTAAGAGCAGGAGGAGGTGGAGGAAGAGGAGAAACTGCAACAGGAAGTGGAGAAACAGGAAGAGGAAGGGAGGCTACAACATAGGCAGCCCCTTTCTACCCAGGCTCTACTTGATCAAATAATTCATGAATGATACCAGTAACCTCAACCAGACCTCCTCATTCATCAACAGTCCCACCCTCCTTACCTTTCCTCTATCACTGACCATCACATCGTCCTCTTTCCGACAGAGGGTGACCTTGAGCAGCTCTGGGCCTAGAAGGCCCAGCTTCAGACTGCACCATCTCGGCCTGAGCTGCAGCATTCTGGGCTGGCTGGTTGATAGGCAAAAACAAGGGCATTGGCGGAGTGGCAGTTTTGGGAGCAGGCATGCTGTCATCCTGAGAGAAGACAGCAGGTTCGTGCTCCATGGAGTTACTGCCACTCTCCCGGGGCAGCGCCTCAGCAATCCTACTGATCTGTTCGAGAACAGATTGATGGATTCTGTGACTCCCTGGAAGCCCCTTTGAACAGTGATATCCAGAGCCATGATGGCAGCAGTCTGGGCTTGCAAGGCAGCAGTCTGGGCTTGCAAGGCAGCAGTCTGGGCTTGCCAGGTAGCACTCAGATCTTTGATGGAAGCTGTTTGTGCTGTAATGGAAGCTGTGACATCAGCCATCAGATGCTGCATCATGGTGGATTCCACAGGTGTGCTGATGGTCGTGACCACCCGTTCCATGTTGGAGAGGATGGACTCCAAGGTCTACACAAAGCCCTGTGCCAAGTTGCTGCTGGACTCCTCCATGCTCAACATTGAGCGCAGGCTTTTTGGCAGGCTTTCCAGTGCACCAAACATTTTGTTGTGCATACCCATCAGCGTTCTTCTGTAGCCTAGCCCATTGAAGTCCTCATCTGACTCCTCTGCAGCAGAACTAGCATGTGAAATCACCCTACGGCAAGCTGGCACCTGCGCTATCCTTTCCCCCTGCCTTGGCTCCTGCGCACTGGTGCCCGGTGTCTCACCACATGCAGATCCCTCCTCTATCCTAGCCGCTAAAATATGCGCAGTGTTAGTGTCTGAGCTGGTGGCTGCGAGGCTAAGATCGAGTGACGGTGTCTCTTCATCTTCAATGTCTTCTTCCTCTTCCTCCACTGACTGGGAAGGCTCCAATTCTCGGGTATCTGAAATGAAATAGGGACAAGGGTTGCATTGTGGTGAGGGGAGAGGAGAAAGTAAGAAGTGCATGCTTACACCATCTGCAGCTTCTAAGTCATGCAGGCATGCTGTCATCCTGAGAGAAGACAGCAGGTTCGTGCTCCATGGAGTTACTGCCACTCTCCCGGGGCAGCGCCTCAGCAATCCTACTGATCTGTTCGAGAACAGATTGATGGATTCTGTGACTCCCTGGAAGCCCCTTTGAACAGTGATATCCAGAGCCATGATGGCAGCAGTCTGGGCTTGCAAGGCAGCAGTCTGGGCTTGCAAGGCAGCAGTCTGGGCTTGCCAGGTAGCACTCAGATCTTTGATGGAAGCTGTTTGTGCTGTAATGGAAGCTGTGACATCAGCCATCAGATGGCTCCCAGTCGGGGAACACTTCAGCAGCCAGGGGCATTCAGCCTCGGATCTGCGGGTAAGCGTTCTCCAAGGCGGCCTTCGAGATACACGACAGCGCAAAATCATAGAGCAGAAACTGATAGCCAAGTTCCGCACTCATGAATATGGCCTCAATCGCGATATCGGGTTCATGTCACGATACAGAACGTGACTTGACATCATGGCCGGTCTTCCCAGGTGTTTTTTTTGGTGTTTTTTTTTTTGTTTTTTTTTTTAAAAACACAAGAACACAAATTGACAGGATATGCAGCCAGCAGGTGGTTTGACACGCTGGACCCCCTGGGACACATCTCATTGTCTTGGCTGTGCTCTTTGTTGTAGCGAATAATGTGAATAGATTTTGTCTGGGTTTAAATTGTGAATTCTGGGAGATTCTCTCATTGCTAACTTACCTGACGAAGGAGCGATAGCTCCGAAAGCTTGTAAAATTAAATAAATCTGTTGGACTATAACCTGGTGTTGTGCGACTTCTCATTTTTGTCCACCCCAGTCCAACGCCGGCAGCTTCTAAGTCAGAAGAGATTGTAGGATGAGGGAGAAATGGGATGAGAGAAAGGGGATTAGGTATCCAGATACCCTTTTAATCGATCGCTTCAGCCCCGCCAGTGGCCACAGCCTCAGTGCTGCCCTTCCCATGATGGCCAGCACTGTCTCCACCATGGGGGTTAAAACATACAGACACGCTTGTCCTCCTCCAGTTCTTTGCTGCTGCCTGCTGTTATGTGCCACCTTCTCCTGCAAGAAAGAGGGAGGTGTGTCAGTGAGGGTCCTGCAATATGTTTGGGTGATGTGGCTGTCATGATTGAATAGCTGCCAGTGTGAGCGAGCTGTGAGTTGGGGGTGTGAGGCTTGCAACAGTGCTAAGTGTGTGAGAGTGAGGTAAACCATATGAATTGAAGGGTTGAGTACTGATTGATAGAGATTGTTGGTAGGTGGGTGATGGAGGTGTAGTGAATTGAGCAGTGGATGAGGCTAGTGGTGCTGTTGGTAGGATATGCCATTTGAAGATGAACTCACTCACCTTGACAACTCGTGTCAGGTCGTTAAACTTCTTCCTGCACTGCATCCATGTTCTTGGAGCAACACTCCTGGCATTGACCTCCGCCACTATTTGTTCCCGCTACCTCCTGAGCATATGCCTGGAGGGTCTCCTGCCCCCCTGCGGATGCAGGACCTCTCTCATTCCACTGTACCACCAAGCATTGTCTGAAACCTTGGTGCTCGCTCTCTCGCATGTTCAGCCATTGCTCAATGTATCACAGCTCAAATTGCCTTTTGAAAAAACATTCCCACCACTTCTTGCAGCCACAATGCACTTCCCCTTTAAGAGGTGCAGGCTGCCTTTTAGTAGCGCTAGCCACTCGTGATAACGGGCCTCCTGCTGATGTGTGCAGCCAATGAATAACGCGGGTAATGCTGGCTGCATGCAGAAATCATGTAAAATTGCAGGCAGCACCAATTTAACGTGCTGCCGGCAACACAATGCACAGATGTGGGTTAATCGCGCACCGCGATCGCTACCCCGTTTTCAGGGTTTAGCCAGTTTCTCCCCCAAAGTGACCAAAATTCATGGGTTGGGGAGGCTAGAAATTGGGAGCTTCACCTACAGTAGGGCCGGAATCTGGAGTTGAACCTGGATCCGGCAGGTTTCTGTGACATTTGCATTCCATCACAAATTCCAATCTGGTCAGGCAGAGCCATTTCTTATGTCCACTCTCCTGCATAGACTTCGGGAGCGTTCATCAGCTACCCCAGGAATTCCACCCAGAACACCACCTGATAGACCTAGCAGGACCTACACCTGCTGAGAGGAGGCATAGATCCTGTCCTGCCCCATGATTGTGGGAAAGAAAGACTAACAATCCCTTCCTGCGATTCAGAATCTCATGTCATCAGGACAGGTACCTTAGGTACAGTCCGCCCACCCAGACCGTGAAAATAACCCCATTCCTGTGATTTGAGACAGGTCAAGGGCCTGGACAGTCGGGCGATGGAACTCTCATTCCACAGCATTTGCAACGGTAGATCAGCAACCTACTAATTTCAGGCCCATGGGCTTTCATTTGAATCAGGAGCCAGCAATAAACAACTTCTGAATAAAGGAGCATTTTCATAGAATTATAAAAATTACAGCACAGGAGGAGACCATTCAGCCCCTGGTGCTGGTGCTTTCTCCTGTAACCCCATTCCTCCCTCCCCCCACCCCCCCCCCGACCCCCGATCCTTTTATAATCCTTATTTGTAAACATTTATCCCATTCCCTTTTAAACGACAGTTTAGTTTGCCTCAATAGGCATGTAGTGAAGCATCTCATGGTCTAATAGCTGTTAGTTCAAGAGCCTTCCTTCTCCTTTCCCCTTGTTTCTTCCAGTGGGAATCCTCAGTCTCCGTCACTATTTACCTACAGTAAGGTCCCCAGATTTCACTTAGCCCTTTACTGGCTGCTCCTCACTTGGCACCGCTCCCACTCTTTTGCGGAAAATATTAATCCCCACATCCAACCCATTCTCCAATCTCCCTCTGTCCTCCGCTCAAGCCCCAAACCCCCCCCCCCCCGCCCCCCAGTCTCCATCTCTCCCTCCGAGCCACCATTCCCAAGTCTCAATCTCTCCTCTGAGCCCCCATTCCCCAATCTCCGTCTCTTCCCGAGCCCCCATTCCCCAATCTCCATCTCTCCCCCGAGGCCCCATTCCCCAGTCTCCATCTCTTCCCCAAGCCCCCATTCCCTAGTCTCCATCTCTCCCCGAGCCCCCATTCCCCAGTCTCCATCTCTCCCCGAGCCCCCATTTCCCAGTCTCCATCTCTCCCCGAGCCCCCATTCCCCAGTCTCCATCTCTCCCCGAGCCCCCATTCCCCAGTCTCCATCTCTCCCCCTGAGCCCTCATTCCCCAGTCTCCATCTCTCCCCCTGAGCCCTCATTCCCCAGTCTCCATCTCTCTCCCCTGAGCCCTCATTCCCCAGTCTCCATCTTTCCCCTTGAGCCCCCATTCCCCAGTCTCCATCTTTCCCCCAGAGCCCCCATTCCCCAGTCTCCATCTCTCCCCCGAGCCCCCATTCCCCTTCTCCCCCGAGCCCCCATTCCCCAGTCTCCATCTCTTTCTGACTCCCAAGCTACCCACGATTGCTGACTCCTGAGCCGCCCTGCCCCGGACTCCTAGCCCTCGAGTTTTCCCGGCACCAGCCAGTCCCGGCTCTCTGCGGCGGTGGTGGTAGAGTGGCCGGAGACAGAAAATTATGCAGTGGGGCTTCGTGCAAATGGCACGTGAATGAAAACTGAAGGGGACAGAGAGCGGTATTCCGGAGTTTATTCACCCTGCACAGGGATAGACTGCAGCACTGACGCGCATGCGCAAATGGGCGATACAACAAACATTTCTCCCAAGGTGCCAACAGCAACGCTCGGAAGAGGAATTGGCGATTTCAGGAGACTGCAGTCAAAACCATGAGTGTTGGGAGCCCTAGGGCTGAATTTTGCCGGCGCTCAGAGTGCGGGTTTGGAGGCGGGTCTGCTGTCAAAATCGAAATGATTGACAGCGGGTTGGGAACCCGCTCCGAACCCGCCTCCATGTAAATTTCAAATGATGTCATCAGACTCGCTTCCTGTTAATTGGCCAGGAACCTCGCAGGGCAGGCTTAACAAGCCCAATCAGGGGAAAATCCTTTTCACAGAGTGGCTGGAGCCGGGAGCGGGACCGGAACCCGCCAACGACCTCTCCCGCCGCAATCCCGCGTCCCTAGTGACTGGCAATCTTTTAGAAATTCACCCCCTAGATTCTGTCGCTTTAAAACTATTAGGTATTGCAGAATAAATTGATGTCTGATTAAAATCCACTCCCCCCTCCCCACCCACCATATATTTTTTAAGTAAAAGTTGTTGCTCTGGACAATCACAGACAGAAGAAGGGAACATAGATAATGCAAAAATTGAGATAACAGTCACTGCACTCCAGAAATAAGTCACTCTCTGAAGTGCTTTAAAGTATTTTGCAATATGATAGCGATGTGATCTATAGGTATACCAGGGTTTTACAGTACAATGAAGCCAATTCCAGGGCTTGGTTGTTCCCACAGTTAGGATGTTTTAAACAATTGAGAGAGAAGTCTCTTAATTATTTTCTCCATTCTTCCTCTGTACACAAGCAATATTCACCATTGTAGTCATTAAAATGTCTAAATACTACTGATAGCAAATTAAATGATGTCCATATCACGATACCCAAAAAGTTTGCTTTGTTGTTAGTCAAAATGAAAACAAATGTCAGTTTAAATTTTTTTTTAGCAGTCATTTTTTTTCTCTCCTTGCAGCCCAGTTACATTGGTGCTCCAGATTTAGTCACAACCAATCTCAATTGGACTCCACAGAAACAAACATGAGCAGCAATCCGAACCTTTTTCTGAATCAGGATCCTGTACTATCAAAACCAGTCAGCTGACAGTTCCCACTTGTATATAGATAAGACTGAGTGATGGGTGCTCCTGTGGCTGAGTCGTAAGATCTTCCAGTGGGAAGTTAATCACTCAGTTTCTTGAGCCAGTAGAGATGGCCACTTTGAAATGTTTTCATTGAACTGTTTAGTTCATATCTTACCATGGTGTCAGAGGTTTCAAAACAGTTATTCAAGTATAATTTCATAGTCTGACTCATGGGTCATTGCAATGATTGACTTAATCCTGTGCAATTGTCATGGGTTCTTGTAATGAAAAGGAAAATGGATTAATCACATCCAAGACCTTCAGGTGTCAAATTCTAAATACAATATGCCAAGCTCTGGAAGGCATCGATATTTGGCAGGCAGAATGCTCCCTAGTTTTGCATTGGGGCCGATTATAAGTGCCTCCATCCGGCATAAACAGGGCAGTAGCAGCCTAAAAATTACTTCTAGTTACTTAACACCCCATTCACGCTGATGCTGTGGCTGCTGCCATCCTGAGAAGGGCGACAGGAGCACCCGCTTGTTTCAGGCATGAAACTAGTGGTATGGAAATTTGCTCCTTTGGTATATATAGGACTCCGAATGCCATTCTGAGGTACAGTGAGCGGAGTGTGTGGCGCTGGCACTTTGCCCATTTGTACCAGCCTAACCAGCGGTCAAAAAATGGCCCAGCGATATTTTTAACTTTTATTTTTGTGGGGTTCCTCCTGGCCCCAGAAAAAATACTCTGGCCCATTACCAGCCCATGCGCAGCCCTCCCCTGGGATCACCTCCCAGTCCCAGGCTCTGACTGTCACCTGTCTTCGCGCAGGAGCTGGATGATTTCCCGCCCTCCCGAACCAGCGGGCTACCTCGTAGCGACGGTTTGCTGTGTGCAACTCGCCAGCTGTGTGTAAATGAGGCCCACTCCTCAAAATGACTTGGGCCTCACAATGGTAACAAGGGCAGCCGGCAGGCACATTCCGCCTGCTGACCACGTGCCTTGCACCTAAACTTAAAATCGGCCACATTGATGCCTAGAAATTCGGGAGTTTAGCGCCGGCAGTTAAGGCGGTTTTTGTGGAAAAAATGCCGTGTCCTCGCTTCCGCCCACATCTAGCGCAGGCCGCACTGGACGTCATATTGGTGAGGGCAAAAAAAGAGGCGTTGTTTAGCTTTGTCTGAAGCAGGCATTCGGCCATTAACATATTCAAATAAGGGGCCTAACCCCTGCTTCTGCTCCTCTTGCAAATTTGGCTTGCATCTGAGGCAGCCAGCGACAGTGACCTTTACTCCTCGGAAAGCAAACATTAAACAGCGCCGAATGAAAAGAAGGTAAGTACTTACCATTGTCATCTCTGACTTCACTCCCAATTCCGACCTTCAGGCCCTCTCCAATCTCCACCTGATCCTGGCACCAACCTCCAGGTTCCCGCCCCCCCCCCCCCCCCCCGCCCCCGATGCTAGGCCCCGAGTACCGACATCCCCCCAATGCTAGCCCCGAGTCCCAATGTCCCCCCGATCCTGGCCCCGAGCCCCGACCTCCCCCGATGCTGGCCCCAACCTCAGGTACTTATCCAACTCCCTGTTGAAAGCTGTGATTGAGTCTACCTCCACCAATTTCATCTGCCACGTGTCCACCCATTCATCCAGTCTGTCTATGTCCTCTTGAAGTCTATCACTATCCTCCTCACTGTTCACTATACTTCCAAGTTTGTGTCATCTGCAAATTTTGAAATTGTGCCCTGTACACCCACATCCAAGTCATTAATATATATCAAGAATAGCAGTGGTCCTAGAACCGACCCCTGAGGAACACCACTGTATACCTTCCTTCAGTACGACAAACAACCGTTCGCCACTACTCACTGTTTCCTGTCCCTTAGCCAATTTTGTATCCATGCAGCCACTGTCCCTTTTATTCCATGGACTTCAACTTTGCTGGCAAGCCTATTATGTGGCATTTTGTCGAATGCCATTTGAAAATCTATGTACACCACGTCAACTGCATTGCCCTCATCAACCCTCTCTGTTACCTCATCAAAAAACTCGATCAAGTTGGTTAAACACGATTTGCCTTTAACAAATCTGTGCTGGCTTTCCTTAATTAATCCACACTTGTCCAAGTGACTGTTAATTTTGTCCCTGATTATTATTTCTAAAAGCTTCCCCACTACTGAGGTTAAACTGACTGACCTGTAGTTGCTGGGTTTATCTTTACACCCTTTTTTGAACAAGGGTGTAACATTTGCAATTCTCCAGTCCTCTGGCACCACCCACGTTTCTAAGGAGGGTTGGAAGATTATGGCCAGTACCTCCGCGATTACTTCCTTCACTTCCCTCAGCATCCTAGGATGCATCCCATCTGGTCCTGGTCACTTATCGGGGGCAAAATTGGGTCGCGCCCCCTTTGGGGCACTAACTTCGCCACGGCGCCCGAAATTCACTGGTAGCGCCCCAAGAGGGAGGTGGGGCACTACTGGAAGCGCCCCGCCTCCTTCTTGGGGTGCTGCGAGTGAATATTGCGGTGCTTCGTGCCGCGGTACTGCAGGCCTTCCTCCCCTTATTAAAGGGGAGGGGCCTAGCGCGGCTACCAGGGATCGGAGTGCCGGCAAAAGAGCCCTGCACTCAAGAGAAGTGCCGGGCTCACGGAGCGCAGCCAGCACCCCGTGGGGGAGCTTCACAGGAGGCCGGGGACAGCAACGGGGGCAGGTGCTGGCAGGCGGCCAGCAACAAAAATGGCCACCCGGCACCTCCCCTTTAATTTGCGCCACCCCGGCCGCAGGTAGGCCCCTTCACCCTGTTGGACATAGCGTCCGGCGGTAAGTCAGGGGCGCTACTGAAGATCGCGGCCGGGGCGGCGCAAACGGGAGGCGCAAATCAACCGAATTTTTCCCCCATCTACTTTAAGTACAGCCAGCCTTTCTAGTACCTTCTCTTTATCAATTTATATCCCATCCAGTATCTACCTCCTTCTTCACTATGTCTATGGCAGCATCTTCTTCCTAGGTGAAGACAGATGCAAAGTACTCATTTAGCACCTCAGCCATACCCTCTGCCTCCATGTGTAGGTCTCCTTTTTGGTCCCTAATCGGCCCCACCCCTCCTCTTACTACCCGTTTACTATTTATATTTATAAGAGTTCCAATTACTCTAGTCTCTCCTTGTAACTAAGAGCTCTCTTCCCTGGTATCATTTTAGTAAATCGCTTCAGTGCCCTCTCATAGTCTTGACACCCTGCTTAAAGAAGGGCACCCAAAACTGTACACAATATTCTAAACAATGGTGTGTATAGGTTTAGCATTACCTCTTTCCTTTTGTACTTTCTGTCCCTATTTATATAGACCAGGATTCCATAGGTCCTTTTTCATAGCTTGATCAACTTGTATTCCCAATTTTAAATACTTGTGTATCTATACCAATAAATCTCTGTACACCTCTACAGAACATGCTTAAAGTTTCAGTAAACATAACGTAGAGGAATTGTTCTCCCCTGATGACGGGAGATTGGAATCTCAGGCTACCTGCCATTTATTGCCCCAGCTACAATTGGGCAAACTGAATTAGTTCTTATACTGGTCATTAGCGTGAACACCTTACAGATCTACAGATCAGAGAATGAACCAATGAAAATAAAGAGAAAAACCAATGTGGGAATTTTAACTCCCACAGTTCTGCTT
The DNA here is from genome assembly GCA_030390025.1 of Squalus acanthias. NCBI lineage: Eukaryota > Metazoa > Chordata > Chondrichthyes > Squaliformes > Squalidae > Squalus > Squalus acanthias. The sequence goes on from CM059432.1 coordinate 85,486,729, forward strand.
CTCCTGACCCCATGAAGGAAATTTTTTTAACTTACCTTACAGGGCCTCTTCAGTGGTCTGACCAGGTTCTTGCCTGACTGACTTCCTGGTTAAGACGGCGTCAGGATCCTATTGATGTAATAAGACTGTGATAAATGTATGAGTGTCCTGCCTGGTTCAGGCAGGCACCTCATACGCCTGAATACTCGGGTATTTTAACATTGGAACCGCTCCATTTTAACTGCCCTGCCCCCCCTCCCCCACCCTCCATCTGGTTTCCAACAGGCGGGGTAGTTGAAATTCCCCCGGAGAGTTTTTATTTGAGATTGTTATAATGTGGAGCTGCACTAAGGTCCCTGATTATAAAGTTTGAGAAATGGAAGCCATATTGGAAAATTGCTAATGCTAGCAGCGTGTATCCTGCCGTTAAGTAAATTGCAAAATATTATGCCATGTTTTTATTTATCTTTTCTTCTCTTTCCTTCTAAAATAAAGGGCTGGATTTTGTCAATGGGGACGTGATAGAGGCGGGACTCCCACTTTTTGGGTTGTAGTCCCGCCTCCATCGACTTGTGGCCAACCCACTGTATTTTCCCTTGATTGACCTTGTTAAGCCCGCCCAGCGGGCTTAGCAGGCCAATCAAGGGTCCCTTGGATACAGGTGACGTCAGCCATTGAAATTTCATCGGTCAAGAACTGTCAAACACTGACAATATGATTTCTAACGTGAGTCCCTGTACTTAGATTCAGTTAGAAATCAATCCAGCACAGAAAGCAGAGACTGCAGCTTTTGACAGCTCCGCGGCCATTCTGCTTTCTGTGCCGGTGAGCTGAGGGACTCCCGAGACCTGAAGGAAGGAAGCCTGCAGGACAAAGTTAAGGTAAGTACAAGTTCTTAAAACACTTTACACACACCAAACACACTTACCTCTGCACTCATGCACCCATCACTCACCTGCACACCGGACATCTCGACCCCTCCAAGCCCTCCAGACCGACGGTCTGCCTCGCTAAATCGGCATGGTTCGGACCTGTCGGGAAGCCCACACTTCAGGGCTAAAAATAGTGATTAGGCAAAAAAACTGCCTGTTAACTACCTGTTAACAGGCAGTTTATTGGCACTAATCCCCTTCCCGCCTCGGGGAGGCGGGTCCCAGCACAGGTCGGGAACCCGCATCCTGTGAAACTGACATGGAGGCGGGATGGGTTCGGGACCCCCGAATCTGCAATTTTAATCCCCCACATGCCTCCAAACCCGCCTCCACGGGTCAATGAAAATTCTGCCCAAAGTATTTAAGTTAAATTGAAAACTAAGTAGTTGTAGGTGTATGTCATGTTGGTGGTGTTTGGTCGAGCACTAACTTTTTAGCTCAGTTATTCTTTTGATCTGTAAATTGGCAAACAACAGTGCTTCTTTACTCCTTGTCTAAATCTTGCAATGATTAAAATTACAGAATGCTGAAAATAATACTTTGTGAAATTTGCTTACCATAGACCTTTGAGCTTCACAGTGAGTAACCAGTATAGTGAATGTGTCCTAAGTAAAAGCTAGAGGGTTGGAAGAATAGTCAGCGTGAACCAAAAAACAATTTTTAAAGTGGATTTTTATTCAGAACGATACCTTCCAAATATAAACATTGAATTCTACTGCAGGTGCTCCACCTGCTTCAGTCTTCCATATAAATGTAGTATTTGTTTTGTGTAGACATTGGTAACAGTTTACTCTAGAAAATCTATTATGTTAATCCATGAAAAACTGTCAAAGGGGTCAATTCAGTTTGACTTAGGTTTCTTTCCCATAGATGCTTCATCTGCTCATTGCAGTGAAAAAATGCTCAGTGGCCTAGAAATTGGATGGCATCCAAATTGGGTTGCCATCCAGGTTCTTTATGCGCCTAAAGCGGCAGGTGGCAGGACCATGGCAAATTTGTTTATTGCAGGCAAGCTACGGGCACCAGTCTCAGCCCCAGAGGCAGCTCGCCGGTCGTGCTGGGGTAGCAAGCCACCACGGACACCAGCCAAGGACCTAAGGAAAGGCAATTAGGGAGGGAAGCGAGTGGTGGCCGGCAGCGGCCCGTGGATTTAATGTAGAACCGGGATGAGTACTCCTGCTCCTCCCGGCTCCACATACATGGAAGACATTTTTTTAAACACTTACCTCTTTGGTGGTGGCCTCCAGCAGTCCCTTTAAGGTAATCCTGAACAAAGAAGGACTGATGCCTGCTGCACTCAGTATATGCCAGTTTCCGGTTTGGATCCTAAAACAGGCATTAGGCCCATTATTAGCATATTCAAGGGGACTAACACCTGTTTTAGTGGCCACTAGGGACGTCTCTACAGCGTGCGATCCAGTATGGCATCGGCCATGTTTCCGACACTATTCAGGCGTGGGACGTTCTCCCCCTAAATTGGACCTTTTTAAACCAGTTTTCCACGTGGGAAATGGCCACAGTATGATCCAATTTCTAGGGCAAAATCTTCCTAGATAAATTCCTTCTGTTAAGATATTGGGCAGAATCTTACCTGGAAGGCCGAGCTCGAGGCAGGACTGCTGGTTTTCGGGTTCCAGTCCCACCCCCAGCGACATCTGACGAAGTGACACTATTTAGCCCTGATTGGCCTTGTTAAGCCCGCCCTGCGGGCATGCCGGCCAATTAAGGGAAAGCCAGTGTCAGATGACATCAGTTGATGACGCTTCATCTGCTGGTTTTCTTAAAGGCATATGCACCACACTTGTTTGACAGATGATTTGACAGTGTTTGACAGCATTGAGGTGCTGTCAAATAATGACAATCACTGTCCAAAGGTGAGCCCTTGCACCCAGACTCTCCAATTACTCTCTCCTTAGGATAAAAAAGATGGCAGCTGCAGCTGAGATTGCAGAAACCATCTGTCACTTCTCCCGATGAGATGAGCCTACACAAACACTTCACAGCTTGTCACCTGCAGAAACATCTAAACACATTAAACATTACTCTCATAACTTTTCCTTACCTTTGCAACTCACCAGAGTCCCATTGAATCCTTTAAACCACTTCTGCAGCTGTCATATATACACAAAAATTACAGTAGACCCACATCACGCCTCACTTACCCTGGTGGGGTTCCCCGACGTCAGGAATCCCGCAGCAGCAGTGGAAAAATGGGAAAAAGCCTCTTAACTGCCTGTTAATTACCTGTTAACAGACAGTTAAGTGGCTGTAATCCTCTTCCTGCCTCTAGGAGTCGGGACCCTGTGCAAATCGGGGACCCAACTCCCGGGAAGATTGGTTGGAGGCGGGTTGGGAGTGGGTTTGGGACCAGCTCCCATTTTTGGGGATTTTCCCAACAGTCCTGCCTAGAGACCCACCTCCTCCGGGCTGGTAAAATCCAGCCCATTGAATTTACACCCACACATACCAAAAACCTTAATTAGTCAATGTTTTAAGTTCTTCCTTGTCATTAAGCTGCATATAGGTGGAAGGCTTAGAATCCTATAAAGCTGCTGTGTCATTCTTGGTGCATTCAACCCTGTGTGGGTGAAGTGATTAAAATCAGTAGTCATTCAATTAACACACCAAATGTTAGCAGATATAATTTGATCCTTCAAAGTTACTTATGTGCTAAAGCAAAAAAACAGAATTTTTTTTTGCTTTTCCAATTCATGATATTTGTACATCAGAGATTTTTCTGAAGTTGTGTGTTTCTAATTCTGAATTCAGTAACCCATAAGCTGTTTAAATGAAGAGCAATCCAAAGCTTTCAATTAATCTTCTTACTGCAGTCCAGCCAGATGTTCCAAGGACTGCAGGAAAGCGCAGGTCATGGCTCCTTGTGTTGATATATACATGCCAACCTACAAAACTCTGAAAAGCTGAAGAACAGCTTCAAAAACCTGGTTTAAAAAAGCTGACAACTCAAAAAGTACCGTGTAACTGAAAAACAGCTCTGAATAAAGGCCAGTGATCAAGGCTACTGCTTCGAGGCAATTGAATAAAATTAAATAGGATTTTTATTACGTTGGATTTCTACATACCCTGAAAACTTTGTACACATGCAGCACAGTCAAAGTCTCAGGCTTTACGACACTACATATTATATATAGATCCTGACTTTGAGAGATGTTCACCCATGAAAACAATACTCCAATATCGGTAGCCTTATGTTTACCAGTTGAAACTCCAGGGAGCTATTAACTTCATGAAACCGAGGGCGACATTAACTTCATGAAACCCCAGGGTGACATTGACATAGATGCATTTAAGGAGAAGCTAGATAAGTCTATGAGGGAGAAAGGAATAGAACGATGTGTTGATAGGGTGAGATGAGGTACGGTGGGAGGAGTTTTGTTTTGAGCATAAACACTGGCACAGACCTTTTAGACTGAATGGCCTGTTTCTGTGTGGTAAATACTATGTAATACTATGTAATGTTGTATGAGCAGTCACACTTGGGAGATACTGGGTCCAATAATAACTCAGAGCCGGGAAAAGAGCGGGGGGTGGAGGGTGGTGGTGGGAGATTTTCGGAAGGGAAACCAGGAAGTATGAGTTTAACATTTTTTCAGCAGATTTCCCGCCCACCAGCCAGCCAGCCAGATTGACAGGCTGGCTGTGTGTCAGGCGGGCAAGCAGCTCGGGAGCGGATTTCAGCTAAGTTCGACATCGTGGGGGTGTGGTGAGAGGAATCAAACTTCATGGGGGTTGGTGGGGGTGAATGGTACATCGCGGTGAGGGCATCAAACATCGGGGGGGGGCAGGTTGGCCGATCGTGGGGGTCCGATCACATGGAGGTAAGCTTGATGGGCCAGGGGAAGCACTCCTGCTTCTCCTGGCCCACAAGCAGTGCAATAAAGGCACTTAACTCATGGATTTGGCCCTTCTTGTGTCCTTTCATCGATAGGATTCCCGATGCTTAGGAATCCCGGCCTGCAGGTGGTAAAATTAAAACTTGAGTTAAAATGGAGGCACACAGCCTCCTTAAAAGATTTTAGTGACTGACCCGCCTCCTGAGAGCGGATTAGTCGCCTGCCCCCATCCCTCCTCCGTTAAAAACAGAAGTGGGAAGGTTGGGGTCGGGTTTCCCTTTTTAAATTTTTAACCCCCCACCCACCCTGGTGGGTTAAAATTACCCCCGCAGGGTCTGAATGTGAAAATCCCAGATCTAGCAGTTTTAATGCTGTCTTTTTAGAAATCACTATCAGAGTGATTTCAGTAGCAGCTTGATACAGGTATAGCATTAACTTTTTAAATGGGACTTTTGGTTCATTTTTTGCTTGTTCCTGCTGCCAGTGTTGGCTAAGATCCTGGAGTCGCAGTTTAGTGAACTGATACAGCTCCGCACAGCCAGAGATGCCACAGGTTCCCCCATTCCAACCTGGCTAAGATGAAAAGCTTTAGAATCTGCAAGCACTTACCTGTCTCCCTCCAGCACATGGAGGTGAGGCAGGCTGGGAGATGGCTGAAAACAGCACAGAAGCTACTTTCCCTACCATCCCAATGGTGACTCCAAATCCTGGCTTCTCCCTCTAATGGTGAGCTATGGGGCTATCTCAATAGCAGAGTAATTTTGAATCCCCACAGATTTCCAGTACAAATGTGAATGCACATGAAATGCAGTTAGCATCAATGGTATCAGCATAATAAGTGAACTGTTGGCATGTATGGTTGCGGGAAAGCACTCTGCATGGCAGGCTTGATTTTTGTTGCATCAAATAATTGTTGGTTATTTAAAGAGGTACCATTACAGTTTTTGGGCGGGTTCTTTGTGTTTATGAGTTGCCTTGTTAGATGCTGGGAAAGCTTTTGTTGCAACAAATATAAATACTGCAACAAAAACTGTTACAATGTGGTTTTCATGTGCCTTTTCTAATTTTTTCATAAACTTTGAATGATAACATAACGGGAGAGATTTTAAACTACCTCCAGCCTGAAAAACAACAGAGGAAAATCTGCTGGGGACCTTGGGGACTTTATTTGCCTGCCTGATTTAATTTTCAGACAGGCCTTTAAATCGAAGCCCAGAACTCTCACTCAGAACAGGCGGGAGGCTGTTTAAATATGCAAATCGGAGTCCTAACCTGGTTGTAGGGCCCCAATTGCAATTTATGTGTTGAAATGCTCGGAGCATGCAAAGTGAGTGGCCTAACCAGCAGTCCTTAAAGGGTCTGCTGGAGGCCACCCCAACAAGGTAATTTTTTTTTAGCTTTTTGTGGGGCCAGGAGAAGCATTAATACATTCATAACATGAACATTCATTACATGAGTGGTTGCAACTATGCAACTGGAAAACCTACCTTTCAGTGCCTAAATCACAAATTCAAATTGGCCACATCCCAAATGCTGACTGAATGTAGCTTGTTTGCTTTTCAATGCCATGGGCAACATTTACAAAGGAAACCAAACAGAACTGAAAAGAAAAGAAAGAAAGACTTGCCTTTATATAGCGCCTTTCATGACCACCGGACGTCCCAAAGCAGTTTACAGCCAATGAAGTATTTTTTGAGGTGTAGTCACTGTTGTAATGTAGGAAAGACAGCAGCCAATTTGTGCACAGCAAGCTCCCACAAACAGCAATGTGGTAATGACTAGATAATCTGTTTTAGTGGTGTTGATTGAGTGATAAATATTCTTTGAAATAGTGCCATTGGATCTTTTAGGTCTACCTGAGAGAGCAGACGGGGCCTCAGTTTAACATCTCATCTGAAAGATGGCACCTCTGACAGTGCAGCATTCCCTCAGTACTGCAGTGGAGTGTCAGCCTAGATTTTTGTGCTCAAGTCTCTGGAGTAGGACTTGAACCCACAACCTTCATGACTGAGACGTGAGGGTGCTACCAACTAAGCCACAGCTGACACTACTAAAAACTGAAAAGAAACGAGACAATTAAACAAAACTTAAACTCTAAGATTTAGGGAAGAGATAGAACTACACATTCTGCAAGGCGAGTCAGCCACATAGAAGTGCTGATTGAGGAGCCACTATGTGAAGATGGGGGTCAAGAAAAGGAGGCTATCCACACCAAATGTGAATGGTTGACAACTAGGTTGATGATAGTTTTGCTGCACAAAGACTACTTCAATCTATCTGCTAATCTGTACATAGTCCAGCAGAGACTTCATGCAATATAATCTGGAGGAAAGATAGATATTTGTTGGAGCCTGCTCCAACATTCAATAAGATCATGGCTGTTCTTCGAATGCAACTCCACTTTCCCACCTGATCCCCATATCCATTGATTCCCTTAGAGTCCAAAAATCTTATCTATCTCAGCCTTGAATAAAATTAACGACTCAGCATCCACAGCCCTTTCGGGTAGGGAATTCCAAAGCTTCACAATTCTGAGTGAAGAAATTCTTCCTCATCTCAGTCTTAAAAGGCCGAGACTATACCCCCTAATATTTTTTCTTCTGTTCGTTCATGGGATGTGGGCGTCGCTGGCAAGGCCAGCATTTATTGCTCATCCCTAATTGCCCTTGAGAAGGTGGTAGTGAGCCACCTTCTTGAACCGCTGCAGTCCATGTGATGAAGGTACTCCACAGTGCTGTTAGGGAGAGAGTTCCAGGATTTTGACCCAGTGATGATGAAGGAACGGTGATATACTTCCAAGTCAGGATGGTGTGTGACTTGGAGGGGAACTTGGAGGTGGTGCTGCCCTTGTCCTTCTAGGTGGAAGAGGTCACGGGTTTGGGAGGTGCTGCCGAAGAAGCCTTGGCGAGTTGCTGCAGAGCATTTTGTAGATGGTACACACTGCAGCCACGGTATGCCGGCGATGGAGGGAGTGAATGTTTAAGGTGGTGGATGGGGTGCCAATCAAGCAGGCTGCTTTGTCCTGGATGGTGTCAAGCTTCTTGAGTGTTGTTGGAGCTGCACTCATCCAGGCAAGTGGAGAGTATTCGAGCACACTCCTTACTTGTGCCTTGTAGATGGTGGAAAGGCTTTGGGGAGTCAGGAGGTGAGACACTCGCCGCAGAATACCCAGCCTCTGACCTGCTCTTGTTGCCACTATTGTACTCTTGGCTCAAAGATGAGTGTGCTAAGCTGAGCCACAGCTGACACCTACACAGCAGATCCATCAGCAACGTTTGTGGACTCTTCATCGGAACTGAAAACTGGATGATAAGCAAGCCTTTTTATAGGGCTGAACAAACTAGGTAGACCTGCTGTGTATTTCCAAAATTTCCAGTTTTTATTTCAGATTGTTAACATTTGTAGGTTTTTTTTAAACTGAACCTGTCACTTGTATTTTACTATAGCATTATTCAGAAGAGCTAGGTAAAAGCTTTAATTCTGATTTACAGTTGGACCACGAGTAAACCCCCACTGAGTCACTCTGAATACAGATCTGGAGCATATTCTCTCTGTAGACATTGGAATCCAGCTGCACAAGCATCCAAGATTCATAGAGTTCTTGTCATGTCACCAGAGTGTCATTCTCTGTTTCCAGGAAATACATGGCATGAATGAAATGCACCATCTGGGATAATTCTGAATCCAAATTTATACTGTCTTGACATTGGAATGATATTAATAGAAATTTGCACTACAAGGACGGATCGGGAGGCTTTCACAGAGCGGAGGGGAAGAACCCAGGGCAGCAGTGACCCAAACTCCTGCTCCTCCTGGCACTACGGAGATAAATTTTAAATTTACCTGACACGGGTTCCATTGGGTGTCTGTCAGATTTTGCTAAGCGGAGTATGCGCGGTAGATGATCCACTCAGTAGTCAAAGTCTGGACTGTAGTTGTCTTATTTTTAAAATGCAAATGTTCTGTGACTGGTTTTAAAGGAACAGTTATCAAAAACTAGACAAAATGCTTATTTTTTTGGTCACGAATGTATTAATACAGTTATATGTAATTATTACATCCACTATTTTAATGAAAGCAATAACCCATTTAAAATAAAATGAGTAAATCCCTTTTTTTAAATAGCAGACTAAGGAATTTCATACAAAAGCATTATCACGTTCATTAACAATATTGTAGCATGAAAATTCAACAACTCGGTACTTCCCAAAAGGGGGTTAGGGGAGAGAAAATCACAAGTGAATTAACATGAGCTGTTCTCATTCATCTCCCAGGAGCTCATTTCAGAGCTGTGGATATCTGAACAATAGCACATAGGTTGGGTGCAATAATTGTAGAAGCAGGACTCTATAAGTACTAAAACAAAAGCAAAATATTGCAGATGCTGGAAATCTGAAATAAAAAGAGAAAATGCTGGAAACATTGCATCCCCCTCCAAGGCAAGTATATCTTTCCTTCGGAAAGGTGACCAAGACTGTGCATAGTACTCCAGGTGTGGTCTCACCAAAGTCTTATATAATTGCAACAAGACTTCCTTACTCTTGTACTCCAACCCCCTTGCAATAAAGGCTAACATACCATTTGCCTTCCTAATTGTTTGCTGTACCTGCATGTTAACAGCGCATGCATGGGTTTCCTGGGCTTCCTGAAACTTGCCATTGAAACCAAGATGAGAAGACTAAATGGCAATTCCTGGGGCTCATTAAAAGTCAGGCATACAACATCAATAAATATTCAGTGCTCACAGCTGCTTTCTTACCTCCCAATGGAAAAGGGTTTGTTGAGAGTACTTGTGATGAGAGACTAATTTGTGCATGTTAGAGGTATTGAGACTCAGATTAGGATTGGTGGCACCTTGGCTACCTTAGATTGGACCTCGGACGAGGCGCAAGATGCCCAACAGCAGCAGCAACAGCCTGCTGTGGAGAGACCTGCAGCTGGTGAGCAGAGAGGGGAACACCAGAGGGATTGAGCTCGCAGGAGGCACTACCTGCAAAACATGGTGTTCAGGCAAAGGCTCAGCTTCCTTGACCTCTCGAAAGAGCAGTGCTTCCGGAGGCTCAGATTGTCGTGTCAGGCGGTGGCAGACATCTGAAGCATCATAGAAGAAGACTTGCTCCCTGCTGGACCTAGTGGCCACGCATTACCAGTGGCTGTGAAAGTGACCACTGCCCTCAACTACTTTGCCTCCGAATCTTTCCAGGGTGCTACCAGAGACATATCGAGGATCTCCCAGTCGGCTTCACACAAATGTATAAGGCAGGTGACTTGGATAATCTATCATCAGAACTCCACTCTATAAGTAACCTGGAGTAATTAAAAGCACAGCCAGTCAACAAATGAAAATTAGGAGCACTGAGTAGAGGTGCTCAAAAGTCAATATTGTGATTTTATAGATTTTTGTTGCTGGTCCTCATCATTGAAAAGAGGATAGAATATGTATTCCTGTATATCTTGCGTTGTATGAACACTTTCTGTTAGACAGAAAAAAAACACTTTATTATGAGAATCTTGTATGTTTTGTAGCTAGGCCAATGGGATGCACATTCATCATCATCATTCTTTAAATGGTGAACTCAGCCATGAGGGAAAGGCACAAGCTGAATCAGTGTGCATATGCATATAGGGGGGCAAAAATCAGAAAGTGAGTCATCTGGACCACTCTCCTGATGGCCAGTTATAGAGTGGCAATATCAGTGATCAGGAAGGCGTTTCGATTCATGGGGCACTGGCACCAGTACTGGTGAAAAAGGGAGCTGTTCTGTTGGGAGGGACTCCACATAAACCGGGTTGGGACCAGTGTCCTGGCGAATCGAATAACAAGGGCTGCAGATAGGGCTTTAAACTAAAAAGGGGAGTGTCAGGTGAGGGGAATTTCGAAATCTAAAGAGAAAAGTCAAGGCAATGGAGCAGTGTAGCGATTTGGGTAAAAATAAGCAGTGTGACAGGAAGGGACAGAGAGTTTAACTGTAACAGTACTTCAGTGAATAAGGTGAAAGCAGGGAATAATGGTAAAACATTTAAATTAAAGGCTCTTTTTTTGAATGCACGAAGCATTCGTAACAAGATAGATGAATTAGTTGCACAAATAGAGATAAATGGCTTTGACGTAATAGCCATTACAGAGAAGTAGTGCAAGGTGACCAATGTTTAAGAAGGACAGACAAAAAGGAAAAGGAGGTGGCGTAGGGCTGTTAATAAGGGATGAGATCGGTACGGTAGAGATAAAAGATCTTGGCTTGGCAGATTGTGATGTAGAACTGGAATCAGTTTGGGTGGAGCTAAGAAACAGCAAAGGGCGGAAAACATTGGTGGGAGTTGTGTATAGGCCACCAAACAGTAGTGGAAATGTAGGGCACAGAATCAATCAAGAGATTAGAAGTGCATGTAACAAGGGCAATACGGTAATCATGGGGGACTTTAATCTACATATTGACTGGGCAAATCAAATTACCCCTAATGGTGTGGAGGACAAATTCTTGGAATGCATGCGAGATGGTTTCCTGGATCAGTATGTGGAGGAACCAACCAGGGGACAGGCTATTCTGGATCTGGTACTGTGTAATGAGAAAGGGCTAATCAATAATCTTGTGGTAAAGGGGCCTTTAGGGACAAGTGACCATAATATGATTGAATTTTATATTAAGTTTGAGAGTGATGTAGTCCAATCTGAAACTAAGGTCTTCAATCTAAACAGAGGAAACTACAAGGGTATGAGGGACAAGTGCTAGTCAGAGTAGAAATAGGAGGATATTTCAAATGAATACGTGGCTAGAGGAATGGTGCAATGGGGAGGGATTCAAATTCCTGGGACATTGGAACCGGTTCTGGGGGAGGTGGGACCAGTACAAACCGGATGGTCTGCACCTGGGCAGGGCCGGGACCGCTGTCCTAGGGGGAGTGTTTGCTAGTGCTGTTGGGGAGGGTTTAAACTAAAATGGCAGGGGGTTGGGCACCTGAGCAGGGAGACAGAGGAAAGAGTGTCAGGAAGGGACAGAAGGTATGGATTAAAAGGTAAAGTGTTAAAAAAGGAAAAAGCAGGAACTAAGTGTCACAAAACATATTTGAAAGTTCTGTATCTGAATGCACGTAGCATTCGTAACAAAATGGACGAGTTAACGGCACAAATAACTACGTATGGGTATGATCTTGTGGCCATTACAGAAACATGGCTGCAGGGTGACAACGACTGGGAATTAAATATGCCAGGGTATTTAACAATCAGGAAGGACAGGCAGGAAGGAAGGGGAGGTGAGGTGGCTATGTTAATAAAGGAAGGAATCACTGTAATACAGAGAAATGATATTGGGTCAAAGGATCAGGATAATGAAACAGTTTGGGTGGAGATAAGGAATAATAAGGGGAAAAAAACACTAGTGGGAGTAGTATATAGGCCTCCTAATAGTTGCAACTCTGCTGGAAGAAGTATTAATCAGGAAATAGTTGGGGCATGTAATAAGGGAACAGCTATAATTATGGGGGATTTTAACTATCATATTAACTGGACAAATCAAATTGGGCAGGGCAGCCTTGAGGAAGAGTTTATTGAGTGTATTAGGGATGGATTTCTTGAGCAGTATGTAACTGATCCTACAAGGGGGCAAGCAACCTTGGACCTGGTCCTGTGTAATGAGTCAGGATTAATTAATAATGTCCTAGTTAAGGATCCCCTTGGAATGAGTGACCATAACATGGTTGAATTCCATATCCAATTAGAGGGTGAGAAGGTTGGTTCTCAAACAAGCGTACTGAGCTTGAATAAAGGAGACTATGATGGTATGAGAGCGGAATTGATTAAAGTGGACTGGGAAAATAGATTAAAGGGTAAGACGGTACATGAGAAGTGGTGTTCATTTAAGGAGTTATTTTACAACTTTCAAAAAACATATATTCCACTGAGGAAAAAAGAGTGTAAAAGAAATGACAGCCATCTGTGGCTAAGTAAAGAAATTAAGGATAGTATCCGACTAAAAACAAGGACATATAAGGTAGCCAAACTTAGTGGGAGGATAGAAGATTGGGAAGTATTCAAAAGACAGCAAAAAGTAACTAAAGGATTGATTAAGAAAGGGAAGATAGATTATGAAAATAAATTAGCAAAAAATATGAAAAACAGATAGCAAGAGTTTCTATAGTTATATCAAAAGAAAAAGGGTGGCTGAGGCAAACGTAGGTCCCTTAGAGGATGAGACCGGGAAATTAATGGTGGGAAACATGGAGATGGCAAAAATGCTGAACAAATATTTTGTTTCAGTCTTTACGGTAGAGGACACTAAGAATATCCCAACACTGGACAAACAGGGGCCTCTGGGGGGAGGAGCTAAATACGATTAAAATCACGAAGGAATTGGTACTCAGTAAAATAATGGGACTCAAGGTGAATAAATCCCCTGGACCTGATGGCTTACATCCTAGGGTCTTGAGGGAAGTGGCAGTAGGGATTGTGGATGCTTTGGTAATAATTTTCCAAAATTCCCTGGACTCAGCAAAGGTCCCGGCAGATTGGAAAACTGCTAATGTAACACCCTTATTTAAAAAGGGTAGTAGGCAGAAGGCTGGAAATTATAGACCAGTTAGCCTAACATCTGTGGTGGGTAAAATTTTGGAGTATATTATTAAGGAGACAGTAACGGAACATTTAGATAAACATAATTTAATAGGACAAAGTCAGCATGGCTTTATGAAGGGGAAGTCATGTCTGACAAATTTGCTTGAGTTCTTTGAGGACATAACGTACAGGGTGGATAAAGGGGAACCAGTGGACGTAGTGTATTTAGACTTCCAGAAGGCATTCGACAAGGTGCCACATAAAAGATTATTGCTCAAGATAAAAAATCACTGGATTGGGGGTAATATTCTGGCATGGGTGGAGGATTGGTTATCTAACAGGAAGCAGAGAGTTGGGATAAATGGTTCATTCTCGGACTGGCAACCAGTAGCCAGTGGTGTTCCGCAGGGGTCGGTGCTGGGTCCCCAACTCTTTACAATCTATATTAACGATTTGGAGGAGGGGATCGAGTGTAACATATCAAAGTTTGCAGATGATACAAAGATGGAAGGGAAAGTAGAAAGTGAGGAGGACATAAAAAACCTACAAGGGGAAAGAGACAGGCTGGGTGAGTGGGCGGAGATTTGGCAGATGCAATACAATATTGGAAAATGTGAGGTTATGCACTTTGGCAGGAAAAATCAGAGAGCAAGTTATTATCTTAATGGCGAGAAACTGGAAAGTACTGCAGTACAAAGGGATCTGGGGGTCCTAGTGCAAGAAAATCAAAAAGTTAGTATGCAGGTGCAGCAGGTGATCAAGAAGGCCAACGGAATGTTGGCTTTTATTGCTAGGGGGATAGATTATAAAAACAGGGAGGTATTGCTGCAGTTATATAAGGTATTGGTGAGACCGCACCTGGAATACTGCATACAGTTTTGGTGTCCATACTTAAGAAAAGACATACTTGCTCTCGAGGCAGTACAAAGAAGGTTCACTCAGTTAATCCCGGGAATGAGGGGGTGGACATATGAGGAGAGGTTGAGTAGATTGGGACTCTACTCATTGGAGTTCAGAAGAATGAGAGGCAATCTTATTGAAACATATAAGATTGTGAAGGGGCTTGATCGGGTGGATGCGGTAAGGATGTTCCCAAGGATGGGTGAAACTAGAACTAGGGGGCATAATCTTAGAATAAGGGGCTGCTCTTTCAAAACTGAGATGAGGAGAAACTTCTTCACTCAGAGGGTAGTAGGTCTATGGAATTTGCTGCCCCAGGAAGCTGTGGAAGCTACATCATTAAATAAATTTAAAACAGAAATAGACAGTTTCCTAGAAGTAAAGGGAATTAGGGGTTACGGGGAGCGGGCAGGAAATTGGACATGAAGCTGAGTTCGGATCGGTCAAGGCCCTGTGGGTGGCGGAGCGGGCCCAGGGGCTGAGTGGCCGGGTCCTGCTCCTACTTCTTGTGTTCTTTAGATTTGAGGTTAGGATCAGATCAGCCATGATCTTATTGTATGGCGGAGCAGGCTCGAGGGGCCGATTGGCCTACTCCTGCTCCTATTTCTTATGTTCTTATAAGTTGGCCATGGTAGATTGGGAGACTACACTGAAAGGTATGAAGGTGGACATACAATGGCTAACATTCAAGGAAATAATGCATAATTTGCAACAAACATATATTCCTCTGGGGCATAAAAACCCAAAAGAAAAAGTGATCCAACCATGGCTAACAAAAGAAATTAAAGCTAGTATTAAGTCAAAGGAGGAAGCTTATAAAGTTGCCAGAAAAAGCGGTCAGCCTGAGGATTGGGATCTTTTTAGAAATCAGCAAAGGGGGACCAAGAAATTGATAAAGAAAGGGAAAATGGAATATGAGCACAAACTAGCGAAAAATATAAAAATGGATTGTAAAAGCTTCTATAGGTATGTGAAAAGGAAAAGACTGGCGAAGGTAAATGTAGGTCCTTTACAGTCAGAGAAGGGAGCATTTATAATGGGGAATGAGGAAATGGAAAAGAAATTAAATAAATACTTTGTTTCTGTCTTCACGGAGGAAGACACAAAAAACCTCCCAGAAATACGAGAAAACCAAGGGTGTGGTGAGAATGAGGAACATAAAGAAATTATTATAAGTAAAAATACAGTACTAGCAAAATTAATGGGACCAAAAGTCGATAAATCTCAAGGACCGGATGACCTACATCCTAGGGTTTTGAAAGAGGTGGCCATTGGAATAGTGGACGCATTGGCTGTCATCTTCCAAAATTCTATAAATTCTGGAACGGTTCCTGCAGATTGGAGGATAGCAAATGTAACCCCGCTATTTAAGAAAGGAGGGAGAGAGAAAACGGGGAACTACAGACCTGTTAGCCTCACATCAGTAGTTGGGAAAATGCTGGAATCTATTATAAAGGATGCAATAACTGGGCACTTAGAAACTAATGATAAAATTGGGCAGTGTCAACATGGATTTATGAAAGGGAAGTCCTGTTTGACAAACCTTTTGGAGTTCTTTGAGGATGTAACTAGTGGAGTAGACAAAGGGGAAACGGTAGATGTGGTGTATTTGGATTTTCAGAAGGCCTTCGATAAGGTCCCACACAAGAGGTTGGTGAACAAAATTAGGGCACATGGAATTGGTAATATAGTAGCATGGATTGAGAATTGGTTAACAGACAGAAAAAAAGAGTAGGGATAAATGGGTCTTTTTCAGGATGGCAGGCTGTGACTAGTGGGGTACCGCAAGGATCGGTGCTTGGGCCCCAGCTATTCACAATCTATATCAATGATTTGGATGAGGGGACTAAATGTAACATTTCCAAATTTGCTGATGATACAAAGCTAGGTGGCAGTGTCAGTTGTGAAAAAGATGTGAAGAGGCTTCAAGGGGATCTCGATAGGCTCAGTGAGTGGGCGAGAACATGGCAGATGGATTATAATATGGATAAATGTGAAGTTACCCACTTTGGTAGAAAAAACAGAAAGGCAGAGTATTTCCTAAATGGTGAAAGATTGGGGAATGCAGATGCTCAAAGGGACCTGGGTGTCCTTGTACATGAGTCACTGAAAGTGAATGTGCAGGTGCAGCAAGCCATTAGGAAGGCAAATGGTATGCTGGCCTTCATTACAAGAGGATTTGAGTACAGGAGTAAAGAAGTCTTACTCCAATTATATAGGGCCTTGGTGAGACCACACCTGGAGTACTGTGTACAATTTTGGTCTCCTTACCTAAGGAAGGATATACTTGCCATAGAGGGAGTGCAACGAAGGTTCACGAGATTGATTCCTGGGATGGCGGGACTGTCGTATGAGAAGAGATTGAGTAAACTAGGCCTGTATTCTCTTGAATTCAGAAGAATGAGAGGGGATCTCACTGGTGGGCGTATTTTATTGGCCCCCAAACAGTAGCTATACCGTTGGACAGAGTATTAATCAACAAATAATAGGAGCTTGTAACAAAGGTAATACAATAATCATGGGGGACTTTAATCTTCATAGAGGGTGGGCAAATCAAATTGGCAAAGGTAGGCTGGAGGACAAGTTCATGGGATGCATTCCAGACAGTTTCCGAGAACAATACGTCATGGAACCAACCAGGGCACAGGCTATTTTAGATCTTGTATTGTGTAATGAGACAGGGTTAATTAGTAATCTCATAGTAAAGGATTTTCTAGAGAAGAGTGATCATAATATGTAAAATTTCACATTGAATTTGAGAGTGAAATACTTAAATCCGAAACGAGAGTCTTAAACTTAAATAAAGCCAATTGCATAGGCATGAAGGATGAGTTGGCTAAGGTAGATTGGGAAATTAGATTAAAAGTTACGATGGTAGATAAGCAGTGGCAGACATTTAAAGAAATATTCCAAAATTCTCAACAAATATACATTTAATTGAGAAATAAAAACTCCACCGGAAAAGTGATCCATCCGTGGCTAATCTTTGTGATTTTGACAGTGGACCCGCCTCCAAACCTGCACTCTGAGCACTGGCAAAATTCAGCCCAAAGAGCCTACAAAGGGATATGGACAGGTTAAGTAAGTGGGTGATAAGGTGACAGATGGAGTTTAATGTGGGGAAATGTGAGGCTATTCAATTTGGTAGGAAGAATAGAAAAACAGAATATTTTTTAAATGGTGAGAAACTATTAAATGTTGGTGTTCAGAGAGATTTAGGTATCCTCGTACAGGAAACACAGAAAGTCAGCATGCAGGTACAGCAAGCAATTAGGAAGGCAAATGGAATGTTGGCCTTTATTGCAAGGGGGTTGGAGTACAAGAGTAAGGAAGTCTTACTGAAATTGTACAGGGTTTTGGTGAGACCACACCTGGAGTACTGTGCAGTTTTAGTCTCCTTATCTGAGGAAGGACATACTTACCTTAGAGGTGGTGCAACAAAGGTTCACTAGATTGATCCCTGGGATGCGAGGGTTGTCCTATGAAGAGATTGAATAGATTGGGCCTATACTCTCTGGAGTTTAGAAGAATGAGAGGTGATCTCATTGAAACACATAAGATTCTGAAGGGGATTGACAGGTTGATGCTGAGAAGTTGTTTCCCCTGGCTGGAGAGTCTAGAATTAGAGGATATAGTCTCAGGATAAGGGGTCGGCCATTTAAGACTGAGATGAGGAGGAATTACTTTACTCAGGGTTGTGAATCTTTGGAATTCTCTACCCCAAAGGGCTGTGGATGCTGAGTCATTGAGTATATTCAAGGCTGAGATGGATAGATTTTTGGACTCATGGGGAATAAAAGGATATGGGGATCGGGCGGGAAAGTGGAGTTGAGGTCGAAGATCAGCCATGATCTTACTGAATGGTGGAGCAGCTTCGAAGGGCCGTATGACCTACTCCTGCTCCTAATTCTTATGTTCTTATGCCCAGGGAACAAGTAACCTGCCTTACATCTTGTGAGTGGCACAAGAAGGCCTGAAGAGAGTAATATATAAACTGCTGTATCTTTTTTTAAATCTTCATAATTAACAAAATTTAATAAAAAGCTGAAGTTAATTTTTTTATGTTCAATGTGGTTTTATCGTACTGAAAGTACAATTCCTTATTTTAGCAATTTTGGTACTTTTTTGCCTCTTATTGGCATAGCTTGTGCTATGATACCACTAGAATGGTTAGTCATCTTGTTAGGAATAACAAATGTGTTCTTGATACTAATTATTACCTCAGAGGAAACCACACAGCAAGACAAATGAGAGGTTGCCATTTGTTATCATCATAACCTCACATAATTTGAGCTACAGGCACAAACTAACAATTCCCTGTGAGCTGGAGCATCAAGTGAAGAAGGCACTCTGAGCTCAGCTGCTCTTTACAGGTGATGGCTTATGTGTCATGCTGTGACCTTGACTGAAACAAAAGAGACTGGATGTGGTTTTGGGCAGCACATTTTTAGAATTCTAAATAAAATTGCACATAATAAAACTTAATCCTACAAAAACTGAAAAGGATTAGCCGACAAATGTCATTCTGGCACATTCTACAATCTCAGTTAAACAGGTTTTTCATCTGAATGTTTTCTTGATATTTTATAATTTAATTTTTCTGACAAAGATACCATTCTTCTGTAATATTTGTACCATTTATCATTTACAGTACTTTATCCTCTCAGTTCCAGATGACATTACCATAATTTGAGAATTGAAACTACAAGTATTAAATGTAAAAATTTTGTAGCATTAGGATTAGATTTCATATATTATATTCATCATGTTCTGCCATAAAATGTCAGTGGGCCAAGGATGCAAATTTTGATTTTAATTAACTGTTAATTGTAGAATCTTCATTTTCTTTGTTATAATATAAATTAAAACATAGTTAAACCAAACAGCTATTAATTTTAAGTTTCTTTTCCTCTTTTCATTACAAGGAAAGAGTCAAGGGGAGCTAAATTGGGCCATGTAGTGCCCCTTTTTTAGGCACTATGTGGCCACATAAGGATCGAAAATGGTGTCTTGGATGCATGCGCACGCTTCCGATGGTAAGTGCACAGGATGCCATCTTGGTAAAGGGGTCTGCGCACGTGTGCCTAACAACCACAGGCAACATGCAGAGCAGCAAGATGATGATGCAAATCAGTATGCAACATGGATTTGAAGCCACAGCTGCCAAATTTGGAACTCCATAATTCAGCTAACCTCGCACAGCTCTCACTTGTGATTTCATGCTCCTGAGTGCTGCTTGTGGGAAAAATGACTGCAGAAAGACAAAGGGCTGCACCACGATTCAACGATGATTCCCTCCATGTTCTTATGGAGGGAGTCAGAGGACGCAGGGAGGTTCTATTCCCTGTGGATGGAAGGAGGAGACCTCCTCAGCTGACAAAGGAAGACTAGCTGCAGATAGCTGAGGAGGTCAATGCAAGGTCTGTGGTTGTTCGCACCTGGGTGCAATGTAGGAAGAGGTTTAATGATCTTCTGCGTTCAGGAAAAGTGAGTATAAAAGCACACTTACACTTACCTTCATTCTGCTGTGCCTGTCATCACATCCCCATCACTCTGCATTGCCAACCCTACTCCTGCACATCCTTACTCACCCCAACATCTCTTGCTCCCTATGTACAGAATCACATCCCCATCTTACTATGCACCCCTCACACTCACCATCATTGTTATGCAATGACAACAACTAACAACTCAAAAGGAGGCAACTTGGTATTGGCACCCCACTCCATCATAGTCTCCCTCTAAACATCTAACCTATCCATTCTTTACACTCATTCCATCACACTCACTAAAACTGCACTTCTTTCCCTCATTGCAGGAAAAGAGAGCCCACAATAAGAGGGAGAGGGAGCAAACAGGAGGAGGACCGCCATCATTGGCTGAGCTCACCAATCCTGAGGAGGTTGCTCTGGACATTACCGGAGTCATTGACCAGCCTGAAGAGGGGCTCATTAGAACAACCTGGTGACAGAATTATTTGCCATACATCTTATTATCTTATTTGGCATTCATGAGTGACTCATATGGGGTCTGATGTCAAGAGAAATTGAATGCTCATCATGTGCATAATGGGATGTGTCTGCAATCTACATATCACATGTCTAACTCATGTCTTTACTCTCCCACAGCACCATCAAGAGCCCCCCCCCCCCCCCCCCCACACACACTGTCCAGGAGGGAGAGCAGGAGCACTCCTCAGAGGATCCTCCAGCCTCTGAGGGAGCAGCGTCAGCAGAAATGAGCGCACCCAGCACCAGCGCAGAGACGCACATCTCGGTGGGCCCTCTGCAAGATAGAGTAGTGTTGTCACCTGATGTATCACAAGTCACATGTGAGCAAGATCAGATGGTGGAAACAGGGACAGCAGTGGAGACTCCTCGTCGGAGGCCGTAGGAGTCTCCTAGCTCTGCTACACTGCATGCAGACGCTGAGCCTTGAGGGTGATCCTGGAGCTTCAGGAACAAGTGCAGGAGGCTCTGACAGGGTTAGCAACCACGGTGACTGCGAGTGTGCAGAGAATGGAGGAGTCCATCTCAAATATGAGCAATGCCATGGTGCACGCACTGGCAACTGTAGGTTCCGCCATGGAAAGGATGGCCACCTCCATGGAGGACATAAATCGCCAGACTCAGGAGAACATGGTAACACTTCTAAAAAGATGGTCATCTATGGAGGATAGATGGGCGTCTATTGAGGAGAGAAACCAAAGGTTCATGGACGTCCTTGTTATGAGGAATGTCAGTACAGACATGGGTCCTCAGGGCCCCACTGATGTGCAGCAAGGTTCTCTCCAGCTACTTGCTGGTAGAGAAGTGCGGTTGGCCCATGACAGGGATGATGGTGGGCGGGAATAAGGAAGTGGGGCTCCTCTCCAAGCGCTCAAACTTCCACCCCCTTGTCAACCCCTCGGTCAGAGCCCCAGATGCCTCCCCGGACAGTGATGGCTGAGTCTGCTCCTGCACAACCACAGGAGGTGCAGACTTTGGCAGGGCCCTCACAGGCCCCAAAACCCAGAGGATGACTGCCAAATGCGTCTAAGCAGGCGCAGCAGGGAAGCGACAGAAGTAGCACCACGTAGAAGCATGCGTAAAAGAAAGATCCCACATAAATCGTCACAAGGGTAGTCACTTGGGTGATTTGCGATAAATGAATGTTAAGTTTCTGTTCTTTTACTTTGTTGTAATAAATTACTTTTTTCTGATTGTTTGCATTCGATGCCATATGTGTGCTCACAATTGGAAGTGCCAGAGTGATGGGTAAGGGCGCCTTTTATGTCCAGCAATGTAGGTGACAGT
This sequence comes from Squalus acanthias, assembly GCA_030390025.1. Taxonomy (NCBI): domain Eukaryota; kingdom Metazoa; phylum Chordata; class Chondrichthyes; order Squaliformes; family Squalidae; genus Squalus; species Squalus acanthias. The sequence continues at coordinate 85,508,237 of CM059432.1, forward strand.
GCAAGGAATGCACAGTTCATTGTAGAAATGCTCAATGGTGTTGAAGTGGGGTCATGCCAACCTTCATGCGCATGTGGCAGCCACATGTCTGTGCTGCATAAAGTTAGGTGAATTTGGCATTGATTAGGCCATCCCTGGCATTACGGGCAGCAATGTGCTCGCGTGCTGGTGCATTGGGTCAGCCGCCTCCTCCAGGTCTTGCTCATGCTGAACCTCATTCTGCTCCTCCTCCTCCTCTGAAGAGGCAGTGCATTCTGCGCCTTGTTCCTCATGCAGCGCTAATCCTCACTGCAGTGCTATGTTGTGCAGGGCACAGCAGACAACGACAATTCTCGAGACCCTGGCTGGTGTGGAGCAGGAATGCTGTAATCCTGAGAGAGCACAGAAGGCTCCTGTTCCATGGAGTCACTGCCACTCTTCCGGCTGGCACTTCAGCAATCTACTGATCTGTTGGGCAATAGATTGATGGACTGCTGTGACACCCTGGAAGCCCCTTTAAACAGTGGTATCCAGAGCCGTGATGGCAGCAGTCTGAGCTTGCAAGGCAGCAGTCTGACATTCCACTCAGCACTCAGACCTTTGATGGAAGCTGTTTGTGCTGTAATGGAAGCTGTGATATCGGCCATCAGACGCTGCATCATGGTGGGTTCCACAGGTGTGCTGATGGAGGTGAGGATGGGTTCCAAGTTCTGCGCAGAGTGCTGTGCCAAGTTGAGCTAGACTCCTCCATGCTCCTTGGCAATGTGCACAGGTTTTCTAGCAGGCTATTCAGTGCACCAAGCATTTGGTTGTGTACACCCATCAACCTTCTTCTGTAGCCTGGCCCCTCGAAGTCCTCATCTGACTCTTCTGGAGCAGAACTAGTGTGCGACCTCGCCCTCTGGCAAGCTGGCACCTGTGCTTTCCTTCCCCCTCCCCCACCCTGGTTCCTGCGCACTTGTGCCCAGTGTCTCACCATGTGCAGATCCCTCCTCTATCCTAGCTTCTAAAGTCCGTGCAGTGTCAGCCTCTGAGTTGGTGGCTGGAAGTGTAAGATTGAGTGACTGTGTCTCTTCATCATCACTGTATTCTTCCTCTTCCTCCTCTGATTGGGAGATTCCAGTTCTTGGGTATCTAAAGTGAAAAAGGGACAAGGATTGGATTGTGGTGAGGGGAGAGGAGAAAGTAAGAAGTGCATGCTTACACCATCTGCCGCTTCTAAATCAAAAGAGATTGTGGGTTGAGGGAGAAGTGGGAAGAGAAAAGGAGGATTAGGTCCCTCCAATGCCACCAGTGGCTACGGCCTCAGCGATGACCCTCCCCAAGATGGTCAGTACTGTCTCCTCCATGGGGGTTAAACCATGCAGGCACTGTCCTCCTCCAGTTCTTTCCTGCTGCCTCCTATTATGCGCCACCTTCTCCTGCAAGAAAGAGGGAAGTGTGTCAGTGATATCGGGCCTTCTGCTGATGTGTGCGGCCAATGAACAGGGTGGGTAGCGCTGGCTGAACTCAGCGACCATGTAAAACAGCAGGCAGCACCAATTTAATGTGCTGCCTGTAATGCAATGAACGGGCACAGGTTAATTGCATACCCCGATCCCCGTGCCTGTTTTCGGGGGTTATCCAATTTAATCCTCAAGAGCTATTCTGGATTTCCAGCTGTTCCTTTCTATAGAAAAAGTGCAGTATCTATAGACATAAGGTAATACTGCAGGATTTGGCCTGGGTGATGTCATCAGATTAATCTTGTGGAACTCCCACCAGTAGAAGTGAAACAATTTACATAATCCTTTAGAGCTGATTTACGTAATAAGTGTCTGTGTGACATTGGAATGTCTTCCATTGCAGTTGCTAAATTATTGGAATATGCAATATTTAATTAATCAAATGATGTTTCTGATTGAGCAATCAAATATTGAAATACATATAAGGGTAAATTCCATGACCCCATGCTCCCAACAGAGAGCTATGCTCCCAGGGAACGTGGATCAAAGAAACAGCATTGTAGCCCTATCTCCAATCTGTGCTCCCTTTGAGCACAGCTTCCGCAAAGGGCGAACAGGATTGCGGGATTTATCCCATAGAAGATCAACTGTTAAAAAGCACAAAGTGAAGAGGTGTGAAAATTGCATGAGTATGAAAGTGTTCCATTACCCAGCACTAACATTCCTCACCTTATCAAGCAAAAAATTCAATAAAAAGAAAATACCTAACACCTTGGCCTGGCTCTTTGAACACTCAGGATGGCATTCCATATGCTCAGTGAATCCTCCTAATGATGCAACTCATATACCTTGCCTGATAAACTGTCAAAGAGACTGCTCCATTTTCCCTGAATTGTTTGCTCTATTCTACTCTGCAGTTAGCTTTATTTTTCCCCGTGCTAATTTTCTCGCCTCCCCTCCTGAAGCTGTTGCCCACTTGGCACTAGTTGCCATCCATTGCCTCTCCCAATAGTCAGTAATTATGGTCGGAATTTTGCCAGCGCTCAAAGGGCGGGTTCGGAGGCGGGTCCGCTGTCAAAATCTAAAAGATTAACAGCGGGTCGGGATCCCACTCTGAACCCGCCTCCATGTCAGTTTCCCAAGTGCCGGGCCTGCCTTCCTTTCCAGACCCGGCACTAAGCGGCGGGTGAGCCAATTGAGATAGTTAAGAGGGTCTTTAAATGTAGTTGAACAGTATTTTACCACCTTATAGCCATTTTTCCAACTTTTTCACGAGTTTCCCGTCGCTCGGGGATCATGTCAGGTAAGTGTGTCGGGTTCTCAATGACTCTCCATTGCTGTGAATAGGTGACAGCTACAAAAGTGGTATAAAAGCTACCATTTCACAGCTGTTCACTTTCCAATGTCAGAAGCTTGAGCCTTCAGGCTTTGGAAGACACTTTTGAGCTGTATGCAGTTTGGAAGTGTTTAGAGTAAACTCTCTATCCACTGTCACCTCCTTGGAGCAACCTCTCTCACCATTGATAGATCACTTCTGTCATCTCAACTTCAGCTGCCATCCATTCCAGCAGCATCGGTGCCCTTGAAAAAATCTCACCTTGGTCCTCAGAATCCCACCACGATCAGCCCCAACACCAACATCACCAGGCACACCAGCATCACCAACAACAGCACCAACCTTCTCCGCAATCACCTGATGCTGCACAGGACACAGGGCATGAGCATACGACCACATTGCTGCTCGGGACGCCAGCGATGGCCTCACCATGGCCAGATTTACTTCACTTGACGCTGTACACCCTGGCTGCCACATGATGCGCCAGGTTGGCACCATCCCACACCAGCACCCTATAAAGCATCACTACAATGTCCAAGCCACTCCTTTCACACTCATCGCCATAGCGGGGCGGGGTGGGTGGGGGGGTGGGTGGCATTGTGTCTCACCATTCATTGTAACTCACTAAGACACTTCCAAAGGTGCACACAAATCTGTCCAAGAAGGCAAAGTGTTGAAAGTGTTTAAAAAGCAGAACCACAAAGGTAATAATCTCTGGATTACTACCTGAGCCACGTACAAATTGGCATAGGGTAAATAAGATCAGAGAGATGAATGAGTGGCTCAAAGATTGGTGTGGGAGAAATGGATTTTGATTCTTGGGGCACTGGCACCAGTTCTGGGATAAGAGGGAGCTGTTCTATCGGGACAGGCTTCATTTGAACCAGGCTGGGACCAGTGTCTTGGTGAATCGAATAACTAGGGCTGTAGATAGGGCTTTAAACTAAATAGTGGGGGGTAGGGATACGCTGAGCGGAAATTAAAAAAGTCAAAGAAAAATGAGAAGGCAAAAGTGCAGGGTAGCGATAGGGGTAATGATAACCAGAGTGTTACAGGAAGGGACAGAGCATATACACATAAGAGTGCATCAGAAAGAGGGGTCAGAGTAGGGAAAAATGCAGCATTTGTAACAAGTTGACAAGTAATGAGTTGACAGCACAAATAGAAATAAATAGGTATGATTTAATAGCCATTACGGAGATGTGGTTGCAAGGTGACCAATGCTGGGAACTGAACATTCAGGGGTATTTGCCATTTCGTAAGGATAGACAGAAAGGAAAAGGAGGTGGTGTAGCTCTGTTAATAAGGGATGAGAGTGCAGTAATGAGAAATGATATTGTCCTAGAAGATTAAGATGTAGAATTAGTTTGGGTGGAGATAAGAAATAATAAGGGTAAGAAGTCACTGGTGGGAGTGGTCTACAGGCACCCAAACAGCAGCCACACTGTAGAACAGAGTATAAATCAAGAAATAATAGAGGCTTGTAAGAAAGGTACGGCTATAATCATGGCAGATTTTAATCTTCATATTGATTGGACAAAGCAAATTGGCAAAGGTAGACTTGAGAATGAGTTCTTAGAGTGTATACAGGATGGTGTCTTGGAACAATACGTTGTGGAACCAACCAGGGAGAAGACTATTTTAGATCTGGTAATGTGTAACGAGGCTGGATTAATTAATGATCTCGAAGTGAAGGATCCTCTTGGGAAGAGTGATCATAGCATGGTAGAATTTCAAATTCAGTTTGAGGGTGAGAAAGCTAGGTCTTAAACTAGTGTCCTGAACTTAAATAAAGGTAATTACAAAGGTATGAAGGCAGACTTGGTTAAAGTGGACTGGGAAAATATATTACAGGGTAAGACTGTAGAAAAGCAGTGGCAAACATTTAAGGAGATATTTCATAACTCTCAGCAAAGATATATTCCAGAGAGATAGGAAGACTCTAAGAGAAGGATGAACCATCCGTGGCTAACTAAGGAAGTAAAGGATGATATCAAATTGAAAACAAAAGCATACAATGTTGCGAAGAATAGTGGAAGGCCAGAGGATTGGGAAATTTTTAAAAACCAGCAAAGGACGACTAAAAAAATGATAAAGAGAGAGAAGATAGCTTATGAGAGTAAGCTAGCAAGAAATATAAAAACAGACAGTATGAGCTTCTACAGGTATATAAAAAGGAAGAGAGTAGCTAAAGTAAACGTTGGTCCCCTAGAGGAAGAGTCTGGGGAATTAATCATGGGAAACAGGGAAATGGCGGAGACTTTGAACAAATATTTTGTATCGGTCTTCACGGTAGAAGACACTAAAAGCATCCCAATAATGGATAATCAAGGGGCTATTGGGGTGGGGGGGAACTTAAAACAATCACTATCACTAGAGAGAAAGTAGTAGGCAAACTAATGGGACTAAAGTGAATAAGTCCCTTGGACCCGATAGCCTGCATCCTAGAGTCTTAAAAGAGGTGGCTGCAGAGATAGTGGATGCATTGCTTGTAATCTACCAAAATTCCCTGGATTCTGGAGAGGTCCCAGCAGACTGGAAAACTGCAGATGTAACTCCCCTATTTAAGAAAGGAAGGAGACAGAAACCAGGCAACTATCGACCAGTTAGCCTAACATCTGTCATTGGGAAAATGCTGGAGTCCATCATAAAGGAAATGGTAGCAGGACATTTAGAAAATCATAATATAGTCAAGCAGAGTCAGCATGGTTTTATGAAAGGGAAATCATGTTTGACAAATTTGCTGGAGTTCTTTGAGGATGTAACGAGCAGGGTGGATAAAGGGAAACCAGTAGATGTCGTGTATTTGGATTTCCAGAAGGCATTTGATAAGGTGCCACATAAAAGGTTAATACACAAGATAAGAGCTCACGGGGTTGGGGGTAATGTATTAGCATGGATAGAGGATTGACTAACTAACAGAAAACAGAGAGTCGGGATAAATGGGTCATTTTCAGGTTGGCAAACTGTAACTAGTGGGGTGCCGCAGGGATCAGTGCTGGGGCCTCAACTATTTACAATCTATATTAATGACTTGGATGAAGGGACCGAGTGTAATGTAGCAAAATTTGCTGATGATGCAAAGATAGGTGGGAAAGCAAATTGTGTGGAGGACGCAAAGAATCTCCAAAGGGATATAGATAGGCTAAGTGAGTGGGCAGGAATCTGGCAGATGGAGTATAATGTGGGAAAATGCGAGGTTATCCACTTTGGTAGGAAAAATAAAAAAGCAAATTACTTTTTAAATGGGGAGAGATTACAAAATGCTGAGGGATCTGGGGGTCCTTGTACATGAATCACAAAAATTTAGCATGCAGGTACAGAAAGTAATTAGGAAGGTAAATGGAATGTTGGCCTTTATTGCAAAGGGAATGGAGTATAAAAGTAGGGAAGTCCTGTTACAACTGTACAAGGCGTTGGTGAGACCACACCTGGAGTACTGCGTACAGTTTTGGTCTCCTTATTTAAGGAAGGATATACTTGCATTGGAGGCAGTTCAGAGAAAGTTCACGAGGTTGATTCCAGAGATGAAAGGGTTGTCTTATGAAGAAAGGTTGGGCCTATACTCATTGGAGTTTAGAAGAATGAGAGGGGATCTTATTGATACATATAAGATTCTGAAGGGGCTTGACAGGGTAGATGCAGAGCGGATATTTCCTCTTGTGGGGGAATCTAGAACTAGGGGGCATAATTTCAGAATAAGGGGGCACCCATTTAAAACGGAAATGAGGAGGAATTTCTTCTCTGAGGGTCGTGAATCTTTGGAATTCTCTTCCCCAGAGAGCTGTGGAGGCTGGGTCATTGAATATATTTAAGGTGGAGATAGACAGATTTTTGAATGGTAAGGGAGTCAAGGGTTATAGGGAGCGGGCAAGGAAGTGGAGTTGAGGCCAAGTTCAGATCAGCCATGATCTTATTGAATGGCGGAGCAGGCTCGAGGGGCCAAATGACCTACTCCTGCTCCTATGTCTTATGTTCTTATGAAAATAAAGATTTCAATGTTTCACAACACATTAATAGAAACTTTACATGAACATTGCATGAAAGTCCCAAGTGCCTACCCTTGTGTGTTGTTAGTTGGTATGATTGGACAAGGATGAGGGTGAGTGTGAGGGGTGGCTAGTGAGATGGGGAAGTGATAATGTAGATAGGGAGGGATGGGTGGAGGTGCAAGATAAGTTGGTGTGAGTAAGGATGTGCAGGAGTAGGGTAGGGAAGGCAGAGTAATGGTGATGTGATGAGTGGCACAGCAGGATGAGGTTGAGTGTGGCTTTGCAGTAACGTTTTGTGATCTACTGAGATCATTGAAAGGTTTGCACCACTGCAGCCTGGTCCTCCTGATGACACCCCTGCTTGTGTCCTCCTGTGCAATGTGCAACCAGGCTGCGTTGATCTCCTGGGGAGGTCTCTTCCGCCCATTGGGGAAGTCATGGGAGGGAGGGCATATGGAGGGAGCCATGCGAGAGCCTGGGTGCAGCCATGAACCTTTGTGCAGTACTTGTCAGTGTTTGCAGCACTTCAATGCTGCAAAACACTGACAGCAGAACTGTCAAAATGAATGTGGACATTGCCCCTTTAAGGAAACCGGCTGATGACGCGTCATCAAATGACGTCATCAGACCCGCTTCCTTTTAATTTGCCCGGAACCTCACAAGGCGGCCTTAACAAGCCCTAGTAACGTAAAATCATGTCGGAGGCCAGGATCCAGAAAGCTGCGGGGTCGGCACCCGCCAAGGTTGTCGCCCGCCACGGACCCGCCGAGGTTGGTAAAATCCAGCACTATATGTTTTCCTACATTACAATAGTGACTACACTTCTAAAGTACTTAATTGGCTGTAAAGCAATTTGGGACGTCCTGAGATCATGAAAGGTGCTATATAAATGCAAGTACTTTATTTCTTTCTTGCTAACTCAGCACAGACCAGGGATCTAACAAAGGTCTTTCCTCGTTTATATGGCCTAGTTACTCAGTGGATAAACTCATGGAGCCATCAATGGAGCCTTGATTATTCATATTAAACAGATACCAGAGGATAAAAGGATTTGGACAGCATCATTGCTGTCCCAAGACAAGGGAAGCCCACCAAAAGCTGGAAACTTAATGGGAGTACTTTTGACTTTGGGTGATAGTATAAAACGGGCGATATTGATTCATCTGCACGATATACATCTCCCCTGATGAAAACTGGAAGATAGCGCCCATTTTACACCATCCCTCAAAGTCAAAATTACCACCAGTCTTTTGGCATTGAAAATAATTGTAAACACTACAAACACATAGCAGAGCAGCTATCTCTCATAGGCATGTATCTGAAAATTATAGGCCTGTTGACTTGACATCTACAGTGAGAAAAATATTGGAGTCTATTGAAAAGAAAGCGATTCAAGTGCATTTAACTAGAATAATGTCAGTAATTACAAGCCAGTGGCAATTTATCAAAGGCAATTCATGCCTAACAAATTTATTCTCATTTATTTGATGGATGACAGTGTTGTGATTTGATATCATAAAGTCCTTCAGAATAGACAAATGGATAATGTGAAGGGTCTTGGGATAAACTAAGACATTGACCCCGATATTTACGGGGAGCCAGAGAAGGAGCTTGTCAGCTGCTGGGAAATACCGGGAAGGCGGAGGTCCTGCCGTTAAATACAGCGGGACCTCATTAGAACTCTTTTACTCCATTTGCCGCCCGGCAGCCAGCCAGATTAAGAGACTGGCCGCCTGCCGGGCAGGAAAGTCTGCAGTACAAGGCAGCAGCTGGGGGCCTCGGGACAGCAATTGAGAAGATCGAGGGTGGTAGGGTGGTGGAAGAGCGTGCAGGGGGGAAGGAGATCGCAAGGGTACCAGATATCACAGGGGAAGAGATCACGTGTCGGGGGCGAGAGATCAGGTGGGGGGAGAGAGAGATCGCAGAGTGGGGAGGGTCGGCCAATGAGCATTGCAGCAGGTTTGCTTGAGTAGCCAGGGGGGGAAGCACTCCTACTCCTCCTGGCCCACAAGCAGCGCTGGAAAAGCACTTGCCTGCTGGTTTCAGCAACTTCCGCCTCCCTTCAGCTGTTAAATTTAAATGGCTGCCAAAATTTGAGAACACAGCCTCATTAACAAATATAAAAACATTGACCCGCATCTCTAGAGCGGGTCACTCAGCCATCCCCAAACCCATCGAGGTTAAACTGGAAGTGGGTGCATCCGCGGCGAGTTGGGGTCGGGTTTCACATTTTTACCAATTTAACCCACCCCCGACCCTGTCCCGCCCCTTAGGGTGAGGGGTTAAAATATCCCCCATATTAATTTAGTTAATTAATTGCCACGGTAAAAATAAAGGGTAGCGGTTATTGGTGGTAGCTAATTGGAAAATTGAGCAGAAGAGCCCTTGAAGGGTCAGTGCCATATCCTCCGCTGTTCGTAATATTTCTAAACACAAAATTTATGTCAATCAAAAATATATTGAAGAAAAACAGAAAGAGCATAATTATCTTGCTAGAGTGAGATATATATTTACACAAGGTGTTAACGTTGGCACAGTGATAGCAGTCTTACCTCTGAATCAGAAGATTCTGGGTTCAAGCCACACTCCAGAGACTTGAGCACATAATCTAGGCTGACATTTTAGTGCAGTACAGCGGGAGTGCTGGATTTCAGATGAGACATTAAACTGAGGCCTTCTCTGCCTTCCCAGGTAGACGTAAAAGATCCCATGACACTATTTGAAGAAGAGCAGGGGAGTTCTCTTGGTGACCTCGCCAATATTTACCCTTCAACTAGCATCACTAAAATTGTTTGGGCTAAAAATTTGTGTTTAGAAATATTACGAACAGCAGATGACACGGCACTGACCCTTCAAGGGCTCTCCTGCTCAATTTCCCAATTAGCTACCACCAATAATCGCGACCCTTCGTGTAGCGCCCGCTGTTTGGGCACTACAGGTGCCGAAAATGAAGGCCGAGCAGCATGCGCACACTTCTGGTGAGGGCATTAGCGCGGCGCTGGGAGCGTGCACCGTAAGTATGCAGAGTCGGCAGATCGTGACGTCAATCAGCATATAATGCTGTTTTGATGCCAGTGCTGCCATTTTTGACCTCAACACTGGAGCTAACGCCCTTTCTTAACCTCGCACAAATGAACATGCATTCAGCAGCAGGAGGGACCCTCCACCAGCCTACTTACAGGTCACTTGCTAATTAATTTCTTCTAGCTGTTGCCGAGTTTGTAGGAGTGTTTGGTGCTTTCTAGACTTCTTTAAAGTTGCCTAAAGTCTACAAGGAGTGGTGTGGCATGTGCTCAAGGACTTGGTATAGACTTGCAAGGGGTTTGGTCAGACCAGTTGCTCCCAGGTATAACAACAGAAAACGCTGGAAAAACTCAGCAGGCCAGGCAGCACCAGCATCCGTGGAGAGAGAAACAGAGTTAACATTTCAGGTCGAAGACCTTTCGTCAGAACTGGAAAAAAGCAGGAAAGGGAACAGATTTTAAAGCAAGTTTAGGGGCTGGGAAATGGGGGAGGGGATGAAAGAACAAAAGAGAAGGTCAGTGATAGGATGGAGGGCAGGAGAAGTAAAGAGGCATTAAGAGATATTCAAGGCAAGAGGAGGTGGAAATGGGACAGGTTGAGGAACAAAGGATGGCTCTAGATGAAGTGTGAATTGTGCTGGCAGAATGAAGGACAGCTGCCATGTGGGAGGGAAGAAAAAAAGGCCAAACAAAAAGTCTGGATAAAAAATATATATATGTGATAGGGGCCGAGGTTATGATCTGAAATTGTTGAACTCCATGTTGAGTCCAGAGGGCTGTAGAGTGCCTGGCCTGCTGAGTTTTTCCAGCGTTTTCTGTTGTTATTTCGGATTTCCAGCATCTGCAGTATTTTGCTATTGTTGCAGTTGCTCCCAGACACAGGTGCAGTAGTTTGTATCCCCCTTGGCCTGCAGCATGACAGGGAGAATGAGCAGAGACGACACAGAGCAGGACAAGCTGCTGGAAGAGGCAGGAGGAGGAGGTGAGAAGGGCTCTCAGCAGGAGGCCATATCCACCAAGGATCTTCAGAGAGCAATTCTCCTACCTTAACCTCAGTGAGGAACAGTGCATTCGACGTCTGTGTTTTACTAAGGAGGTGCTCACTGAAATCTGCCACCTGCTGTAGGCAGACCTGCAGCCTCAGTCCAGGGTGAGGATGGCATTGCCAGTGGCTGTGAAGGTGACTGTGGCCTTGAACTTCTTCGCATCGGTCTCACGTGGGCAGCATGCATATAACAAAAGCCATGCTGTCACATGGAATCTGGTAGAGCAGACCATTGCCGTCCTCCTGGCTCCAAAAAAATACTCCAGGAGGCTGCACACCGGGAGAACTCTCCTGCTCTTCTTCAAATAGTGCCATGGGATCTTTTATTTCCACTTGAGAGGGCAAATGGGGCCTTGGTTTACCATCTCATCTAAAACGCGCCACCTTCGAAAATGCAGCACTCCCTCAGTAATGCACTGAAGTGCCGGCCTGGATTATGTGCTCAAGCTCTAGATTGGGACTTGAACCCACAATCTTCTGACTCAGAGGCCACGATTTTGTCTACCGAGGCAGGTCCAGGGTCGGTGGTGGGGTGCGACCCCGCTGCTGGCTCCAGCCTGCTCTGTGAAATGAATTTTACGCTGATTGGGCTTGTTAAGCCCGCGCAGCACATTTGCCAGCCAATTGAAGGAAGCAGGTCTGATGACATCACTTGATGACGCATCATCAGCCAGTTTCCTTAAAGGGACCATGCGCAAATTGATTTTGACAGTTTTGCTGTCAGTGTTCTATAGCACTGAGGTGCTGCAAATACTGACAAGCACTGCACAGAGGTGCACGCCTGCACCCAGGCTCTCCCATGACTCCCTCCATATGCTTATGGAGGAAGTCACAGCATGCAGGGAAGTCCTCTTCCCTTCCCATGGGCGGAACAGTCCTCCCCAGGAGATCAATGCAGCCTGGTTGCACATTGCACAGGAGGACATGAGCAGGGATGTCGTCAGGAGGACCAGGCTGCAGTGCCGCAAATCTTTCAATGATCTCAGTAGATCATGAAACGTTACTGCAATGCCACACTCAATCTCATCCTGCTGTGCCACTCATCACATTCCCATCACTCTGCCTTCCCTACCCTACTCCTGCACATCCTTACTCACACCAACTTACCTTGCACCTCCACCCATCCCTCTATCTACATTATCACTTCCCCAATTCACTAGCCACCCCTTCACACTCACCCTCATCCTGGTCCAATCATACCAACTAACAACACACAAGGGAAGGCACTTGTGTGTTTTAGCCAATGTTCATGTGAAGTTTCTGTTAATGTGCTGTGAAACATTGAAATCTTTATTTTTAGCACTTTGCATTCTTGGACAGATTTGTGTGCACCTTTGGAAGTGGCTTAGCAAGTTGCAGTGAATGGTGAGACATAACAGTACCCCCCGCTATGGCGATGAGTGTGAAAGGAATGGCTTGGGTATTGTAGGGATGCTTTATGGCGTTGGTGTGGGGGTTGCCAACCTGGCGCATCATGTGGCAGCCAGGATGTACAGCGTCAAGTAAAGTAAATCTGGCTATGGTGAGGCCATCCCTGGCATCCCGGGCAGCAATGTGGTCGGGTACTGATGCCCTGTGTCCTGTGCAGCACCAGCTGATTGCGGAGAAGATTGGTGTTGTTGTTGGTGCTGCTGGTGTACCTGGTGCTGCTGGTGTTGGGGCTGATCGTGGTGGTGTTCTGAGGACCAAGGTGAGATAGTTTCAAGGGCACCGATGCTGATGGAATAGATGGCAGGTGAGGTTGAGATGACAGAAGTGATCTGTCAGTGGTGAGAGAGGTTGTTCCAGTGAGGTGACACTGGATACAGAGTTTACTCCAAACACTTGCAACCTGCATAAAGCTCAAACTGTCTTCCAAATGCAGTAAGCAACAGCTTCTAACCTTGGAAAGTGAGCACCTATGAAATGGGAGCTTTTATAGACCATTTGCAGCTGTCAAGTTAAGAAATCATCCCATGCTGACAGAACACCCGACCTCCTTACCTGACGTGATCCCCGAGCAGTGGGAAAACAGTTGGTGAACTCTTAAAATCTAAAGGTGAGCTTAATATAGTTTTTAAGTGCCTGTTAATAAGCTCTTAATAATCTAAATTGCCTCCTTTACTGCTTGGTTCCCTACTTGCTGTCAAAAAAAAATTCCCAGCCAACCCGCCACCAAACGCGCCCACTGACCCCCCGAAAAATTCCCTCCAAAGGTGAGATTCCTGCCACGGACAACCTGAATTCTGAAACAAAATGTAAATTGTTCGAATTTGCAATGATATCAGTAGAATGTGGAGAAGCATCCAAGGACTTACAGAAGGACCTAGAAAAACATTGTTCATGAGAAATATATGGCAGATAAAATTCAATACAGATAAATGCTAGTTCTTACACATTGGAAAGGAAAATAGGTGGCATACTCAATGAAGGATGTTGAACTGGCTAGGGGAAAAGCTGAAAGAGATCTGAGACTCAACGCTGTCCACGTCCAGTCATTGCAGAGCAGCAATCAACAAAGCTGTGATGCTGAGCTGTATTACCAAATTAGTAGAGTAGAAGCCTGAAGTCTTTGGGCTAAAAATTTGGGGGCTTTACGCCACCCGTTACCGGCAAAAATGGCGAAAAGAGGGCGGCTGTCGCTCTTTTGCCAGCTGGTGGCGGGTCCCGCAGCGTCCTCCATTTTCCCGGGCTCGGCAGTGCTGCCATTAAATGTGTTGCCCTGCAGATTTAAGTGAGGTAGCAGTGATGTACGCCGACTTAACGTCACCATGGCAAACTTGGACCTTTGCACTGAGTTCAGCGCTGGGTCCTAAGTACGCCAGGTAAACCCAGCGTGCAAGCAGATTCAGAAATACGCTGTCAGCACCTCTTAAGGGACATCTTTCATAAAGTTTACATTTAAGCTTTTGGACTGGAGTTTTTTGATTTTACTGAAGTAGTGGCTTGATGCAATAGATGTTAAAAGTGTTTTAAGTGTGTAGGGAGTGCTGCTGGATGCTTGCAAGGCTTCGGGTGGTAAAGGAAGGCCTCTGAGAAGACAGAAAATGCTGCAAATACTCAGCAGGTCAGGCAGCATCCATGGAGAGAGAAATGGAGTTCACATCTCAGGTCAAGATGCTGCCTGACCTGCTGAGTATATCCAGCATTTTATGCTGTCATTTCAGATTTACAGCATCTGCTAGCAGAGGCAAGAGGAAGACGTGTAAGAGGAAGAAGCTGAAGAGGAAGAAGTGGAAGCAGAAGAGGAGGAAGCAGAAGAAGAGGAAGCTGAAGGAAGGATGCAATCCAGACAGCCCCTTTCTGGCTGGAATATCCGGGATGGAATCATCCACCTCCGGTCCCAGTGACCACAACTCCCAATTCCCCATTTAACATTAGTCCCACATCTTACCTTCCCTCTTACTGACCATCACAGCGTCCTCTTGGCCACGATGCTGAAATAAAAGCCACCACAAAGCAAACTCTCCAAACTAACTTTATACATCTATCCATCCAATATGACATCAAAAAATCAACTCATCACCCTTATGCATTCGCTTAGTGACTGTCTTGTGTGTGCCTTTGCCTATCCTAATGATGTCACGCAGTGCTACCCTAGTGACTGCAGCATGGCTGGTAGAAGACTGCTGACTTTCAGTGGGGGACACTGCAAATGTCTTTGCTGGTCGACCTTGAGGTGCTGGTGACTGGGAGTGCAAAATCCAATGATGATGATTCTTCTTCTTCTTCTCTCTCCTCTCCCTCTTCTTGGTCAACCACTGGCTGGGCAGACTACATTTCTTGGGTGTGTGAAATGAGGAAGGCACAAGGGTGGAGGTGTGGTGAGGGGAGGGCTGGAAAGCATGAGGTGCATGCCAGAAGGAGGATAGCGTATGAGGATACCAGCATCTTGTATCCTTTCTGTCCCGCCGCTGGCCAAGGGCTCAGCCATGTCCCTGCCGAGAATGGTCTGCACCATCTCCTCCAAGAGGGTGAGGTGAGGCTAGGAATGGGAGATGTGCCTCGTCATTGGTGCAGATTGTTGGTAGGTGAATGATTGGCGGGGGGGAGCCGTGCATTGAGCAGTGTGTGAGGCTAGTGGTGCAGTTGGTAGGAGACGGCTTTTGAAGATGCATTCACTGACCTTGACCAGTGGTCTGAGGTCATGAAGCTTCTTTGGGCACTGGAGCCAGGTGGTGGGGGCGACACTGCTGGCAGTGACGGCCTCGGTGATCTGGCCCCACATCGTTCTTTCTGGAAGGCCTCCTGGCCCCTGTGGGTAGAGGACCTCTCTTGCAGTGTTGGCTGCACAAAGCTGGAGTGCTGCGTGCGAGACCCTGGGTGCCCCTTCCCTGGCTTGCTGAGCTATTTGTGTTCGTGCTGAAGCACTTTTCCCATTTTTTTGAGGTTCGGAAGGGAATTCAGCTTGAAGTGCTGAAAACTCCCATTTGGGACTTTTTAATGTTAATTTTTTCTTAAAAGGCAATAAGGGCTGAAAATTGCATTTTTTCACTTCACTTATTTTTTATTAGTTCTGAACACATTGCCCGTTTAATTCAAAGCCCTTTCAATTACCCACAATTTCTTGCGAACCCCATAGCCTTGCTCCGAGAGGCTATTAGAAGCTGGAACGCCACTTCAGGATGGGAACTTCAACTTCCATGCCTGCACTAACACCATCAGGAGGGTGTTGCACAGTAAGTTAGCACTGGGCTAAAAATCTTTAGACCCCAGAGAGAAATTTTCCCCGGTTGCGCTTTGTCCATTTTCAGCGGCTGTTAATCCAAGGCGGCCACGAATTTTTCCCCCCTTATGCTGAAGCTGTGCTCTGCTTAGGTTGCACCTTGAATACTACATTCAGGTTTGGTCACAGAGACATAGGGGAAACATCTCAAGACCTGGGTGCGGTGCAAAGAACAGGCAGAAGGCTGAGCCTCGATGTCAGTAGACTGAATTATGAGGAAAGGTTAGAAAAACATGGGATGCAACTTTCAACTTCAGCGGGGGCGTAAAACTGCCAATATTGGATTGGCCACCCGTTGTACACCCCACCCAATTTTCCTCTCCATTAAAGTCAATAAATAGTCAAATTGAGTGGGTGTATAACGGAAATCTGATCCGATACCATCAGTTTTACGCTCTCACCGAAATCGAAAGTTTTGCCCTTGGGCCCTGGTCTTGATGAACACAAATGAGATGGGACATTATATAGATACGTGATAGCAAGTAGAATAGAGAAGGTTAATCTAGAACATTATTTCAAGTTAAACTATGACTGCAGGTTGAAGGGACATATGTACAAACTGGGCACATTCAAAACTTATGTCAGGATGAACTTCACTCAGAATGATCACTACATATAACAGTATGCTGGCCTTCATAGCAAAAGGGTTGGAATACAGGAACAGGGATACCTTGATGCAGCTGTACAGGGCACTGGTGAGACCACACCTCGAGTACTGTGTACAGTTATGGTCGCCTCATCTGAGGAAAGATGTTCTTGCCATGGAGGGGGTGCAGCGGCGATTCACCAGGCTGATACCAGGAATGGCGGGATTGACCTATGAGGAGAGACTATGTAGTTTAGGGATGTACACACTGGAGTTTAGAAGATTGAGAGGGGACCTCATAGAAGTGTATAAAATTCTGACAGGTCTAGACAGACTAGATGCAGAAGGAATGTTTCCCTTGGCGGGTGAGAACAGAACTAGAGGACATAATTTAAGGATAAGGGCTAAACCATTTAGGACAGAGATGAGGGGGAATTTCTTCACTCAGAGGGTGGTGAACCTGTGGAACTCATTGCCACAGAGGGCAGTGTACGCCAGCTCATTAAATATATTTAAGAGGGAATTAGATATATTTCTACAGGCAAAAGGGGTTAAGGGTTACGGAGAGAAGGCGGGGACGGGATACTGAATTGGAGGATCAGCCATGATCTCATTAAATGGCGGAGCAGGCTCGAAGGGCCGGATGGCCTACTCCTGCTCCTATCTTCTATGTATCTATGTACATGGAATAGTCTTCTATATAGGGTAAGGGAAAATAGTGGATTTCTATGGAAAAATCAGCTAGATGGATCGAATGGTCTCCCTCATCTGTACTTATTTGTTGACATTTAACTATTAAGTACCTTTGTTGTTGTCTACACCTCCTAGGAATAATAAGTACCCTATATAAAAAACATTGTTTTAACTTCCCATATTAAAACCTTTAGTACACCTATCACAATCGCAAAGTTGTAGCCTACCTAAAACATTCATTTTCTTCCTCTCAGCACACAGGAAATTGCCATATCTCTTGTAACCATACCCCATTGATTGAAGGTCAGCTTTTGCTTCTTTAGTTTTTTTTCAGAGAACCTTCTGACCTGCTGCCAGGTTCTACAAGTGGTAGATACGCTGTTGATTTAGGTGGCGATGTGCTCTCAGGCTTATTTTCTGCTGTTTTAGTTGCTAACCTCCTGACCAGTACTTCTTCCACAAAGATAAAGTCAATCAGTGTCACTAAAACACTTAACTCTGAAGTTTCTGATTAGCACATTCTGGAATTGGACCCAGTTTGTTTCTTATTTGGATCAAGATCGGTTCACTAAACTTTGTGAACAGTGAATATCAAGGTGCTGTTCAGAGGAAAATGCAGTGTTCACACAAATTTATTAATTGCTTTCCCTGCACAAAAAAATTCTCTATTAAAAGCTCTATTGGCCGAATCCAAGAAACTTAAACCCCATGACCTACGCTCCAATTTGTGAGTATTTTTCAAGTTTCTTTTATGTAATTTGTTCTTCAGTATCAAAGGTTACAATATCTCTTTTCACAGAAAATAGGAGAATGGCAGTTTATATCCATAATTAACAAATAGCACATTTCAAAGCCAAACATTTCAGTGATCACATCAGTGGGTCATTGATTAGAGAAAAAAAACAGGCATTTTTGTTTGAAAAGGATTTTCAGGCCCTTTTGAATGATATTGTTTAACCCTCTGCTGTCAGCTTCTCAATTGTTGTGCTACAGGATAGTGAGGTTCTGGTAGAATGAAAAGTTACTTGATAAGAGCAGTGCATTTAATCATACCAATTAATGAAGTTTAATGTTAAAGTATGACATCAATTACAAAACAATTGATCGTCCTGTATTAGTACAGAGTTGCATACAGTTGCATTCAGTACAATTAATATACTCCAGTGACAAAATATCACAACATCCAACCACACAAGACAGCATAACCTATTCTAGGCACAATATAGGTAAAGGACCAGTCCTTTTTAAAAAATCAATGGCAATATTCATGCCGTAATAAGACCATGGATGATCATTTTATTAATGTTAGAGTTACTGCAAAGTTATCCTACTTGTTTGATCCTTAAAAATTCTGTTAGAAGATTTGATTTGAAATAATAAGGTTGTCAACCTGTTGTACTCAGCATGTGATTAAAAATGTAAGACACATTGAGATCAAAGGTTTTCTGCACTGGAAAAACAGGATATGCCCAAAGGTTGCTGTTGCTTTATGTTCCATTATCATTTGAGCTCTGGGGTTTTGCTTCTTTGCAATGCAGAACATGGAATCTGGCTGCTAAATTAGCTTTCCAGGGATGTTTGTAAATTCACACTTTCTCAAAGATTGTAATTATAGCTGAAACAAACAGCGACAGTATCCCACGTGACACTGAAGGTGTATTGTAAGCTCTTCTGAATTTTCTTGAAGTCTGCCACTGCAGTCTTTCTACAAAC
The DNA here is from genome assembly GCA_030390025.1 of Squalus acanthias. Classification (NCBI taxonomy): domain Eukaryota; kingdom Metazoa; phylum Chordata; class Chondrichthyes; order Squaliformes; family Squalidae; genus Squalus; species Squalus acanthias. The sequence goes on from CM059432.1 coordinate 85,526,754, forward strand.
CTACAATGACTAAGCCTATACATTTTCATAACTGCAGTAATTTTTGCACACTAGAGGATACTCTAGATTAATAGGCATCCTTTCTGGTGATGTGAGGTAAAGCATTGTGCATCGCAAAGTATTTTTCTCTAAACTCCCCATTCAGGGCGCCACCCCTTTAATGTCACATTGTGTGTAGCCTGGCCACTAGAAACTTAGATAAGAGTGCCCAGACTCAACTAACGCAGAACTCCTTACAACTAGCAAACATCCCCTCAGTGAGTGCTGGATTTGGACTCATGTCCCAAAGGTGAAAGACCAGTGCTCTAATCCACTATGCTACCTAGTCTACATGATATCCATTTTATTTTAAACTCAATCTGCAATCTGGCACTCCCAGTGAAGAGAGGTTCTTGCAGGAATCGCATCTCGGGAAATCACAAGCCTGCATCCCATACTTTTCCATTCATTAATATTAGTGGACAGAAAATGACGGGTTGCATATCTGCAATTGTCTGAGGTGCACTCATCCCAAATGCTGCTCCTGCTGGAAACTCCAATCATGGAAACACCTCAATTTTGTTGTGAAACTGAGTAGACAAATGCTTCCAGGGACTGCTGTTTTAAACCTAACATCAGAATATAAATCTCAATCTCCAAACTAGCCAATCAGTGACATGGCCCACAAAAATCAAGCACAGAAATACAAAATCAGGAATTTTATTTTAGTTGTAAATATGACTCAACCCTGTGCTGAACCCTAATTTTCACTACTCTGTGTCGCATAGTAATGGTCTTTTAAACCTATAACTGCTGCAAGGGATCTGAATTTTGTATTAATCCTATTACGTTTAATTTATTTTGCACTTTTGGTGCCATCTTGAGTCCAGCTACAACACAGTCAAAATACAGTATAAAAGAGACATTGTTAGTGACGACATCTAGAGGATAGGCAATGACTGTAGTATTATAGCAGCTGGTGCAATGTCCCATCAGAAGAGGTATGTATTTAAAATGAAAAACAAACTCTGTTGGCCTGATATACTATAATTCATATCTCAACTCTCTGCTAAAAGCTTCTTAAAAACGTAGGGGGAGAAATTCCCCTAGAGGGTCATTTGGGACGCTAAGTCAAAAATGTTTGAAAAGTTAGCGCCAGGTGCCAACCTTTTCAAACATTTGAGAAATTCCCATTTTTTGCTCCAAGAGGGAAATGGAGCACTAAATCAAGCGCTCCACTTGCCTCTTGGAGCGCAAGTGGCGGGGAATGTCCCGATCTGGGGCAATGTGCCACGTGTGTCGCTGCTGCGTTGCAGGGGCTCTTCCCTCAATTAACGGGAAGGGCTCCCCGCTGTGAGCTCTGCATTTTTTTGGCATCTGCTAGAGCACCGAGGTGAGGGAGTGCCGCGCGATCAGCACTTTTTTAAATCAGCAATTTTTTTCATGTCGGCCGGCCACCGCCACTTTAAGTTGCACCCCACGAGCGACCGGCCTCACTGTTCGCGACCCCTGCAGCAGTCGGTAACATCGCCCTGCATTGCTGCAGAGCGCGAGTGGGAATTTTTCTACCGGGGCACTGCGCCCGGAGATGACATCATGATCTCTGGGCGCAGAAGATTGGGGCAATACCCGGTAGCGCCGCCGCTAACCTCCGCGGAATTTCGTGGGAGGCGCGGTTATCGCCTCGGGGGGGGGAAGCCATTTGCACCCCACTAGCGCCTCCCACCGGAGGCGCAAACGAGGGGAATTTCGCCCCCATAGTTCTTTAACCACAATTGTTTCTCTCCCTCTCAGAATTCCTCACCTTCTACTGTTTGTAAAGTGCTCTGTGATACTTTTCTATGCAGGGTGTATTTTATATCTATAACTGGAATTTATTGTTTAATGATTGAAAGGAGCTGACTATCTCTTCAGCTCTTTGCAGTTATTAAAAATGACCCCAATGATAGAAGGACAGGAATTACACATTTGTAAGCTCTACTTTCCTCAATTCCATGACAATGTGAGCATTGAAAGCATTGCTCTTCACCTGCATCACTGTGAAATAGAACCCATACTGATTCCTACAGTGCAGTATGAAATTGGCATTTTCTCTCTTTTAATTTTTCTATGAATTCTTCTGTCTCTTTTTTCCTTTTCTTCATTCTTCACTGCCCACTTGACTATTTGACTTCCAAATGTCAATTTTTAACAATTTAAAAAAAACTTTTTTTCCCTCACTTTCCAGTGAAAGAAAGAAAAAGAACATTATGGAAGTGGGATTATGCCAACATCCATAGCCAAACTGAAAGTGCTCTACTGATAGACAGTCTAGGACGCCTGAGAAGTATGCCTTAGAATATTTAATTAACAGATCACTAATAATAAGCATTTTTATCTAATCACCCTTGAATGACTCATTGTTTTTACCCTCTGTACTGAGGTAATGTGCATTTAAACAACTGCTATACTCTAGATAAATGAGCATCCATAGTAACTAAAAATGGTAGAAAAATGCATGTCACTTAACTCTCCCAAAAAGATTAACCTTTAATTAATAAATGTAAACTACTTATGGTTGGTGTTGCAAACACAATCACTCTAAGGACTAATTAATATTTAGTCACTACTCAGCCTAAAAATTAGGTCATAGCAAAGAGTCCCTTGATCTGCCTGCCTGGCTTTCTCCTGTATTCCATTTGATCTCTCTTTCCCAAACCTGCCTCCCTGCCTCTTTCCTGACTTTCTCTTTATCCTTATATGCCTGTTTCCTGAGCCCCAGCCAATTTACTTGCTAGTCTCTCTCTGGTCCAATCTCCATTCTGTGATGGAACACTACTAGAAGGCAGTGCTACATCTTGCCTCCATCACAGGTGAAAGTAGAGAAAATTGGCAAGTTCCACTCAGAAAAGAAGGTTCTGATAATCCTTCAACTCAGAAGGTTTCCCTGACTCACTGCAAGAGCAGGAGCAGGCAGAAAGTTCTCAGTAATGGAAGTTGAGCAGTCTTTGGAAAAGGAACAGTAGGAAGATCGTGCACATGCAAAGGATAGGAGGCTGAAGGGATAATTACTAGTCCTAGCCCTTTTCGGGCTACCCCAGATCAAGCGTATTCCCCATACGTTCACCTTCAACTAAAGTTTGAGGTAGCCAAATCCTAGAGACGCTTAATTGGGTCTAAAGGTTCAGACAATCTCTCCCTAAAGGAAAGGAACGACTTGAAGATGTTACCGTCCTCCAGATAGCACTTTTAATAAGATTAACTAGACTGTAACCTTCCGGATATTATGAGGGTCCGGAAAACCCCCCAGAATTCTGCAACTCCTCACAAAAGAGTGTACAGAAATTGAGTTCGCGAGTTTGATACATAAGTACTCTGTGAGACAATTCTAAAAGTATATAGATTTATTAAAGAACGACATGTAGTTAACAGTTGGTGAGTCAATCGCAACTTTAACAGTTCAAAATACAAATAGCTTACATTTCTTATCAGAGATCCTTATTCTCAAATCTTAACTTCGTTACATTTTTACACTTCTACTTATTCTTAATCCAGAATATCCACCAAAATCAAATAAAAGTACCTTTTGATCCCCGAGACTCAAAGAGTTAAAAACTTACAGAGCCTGCCTCTGAAGTTGAGAATCGCTTTGCCCCTTCCAGCGACTTCTGACTTCCTATCTGAAAGCTCCATATTTTATACTCTTTTTGCAGTGGCATATTCTTTGAAGTTTTCTGTTGATGTAAGCTAATTATCTCCAGTCATCTTTCTGTTGACTTCTTTCTATTCTTACTGTCAATTCAGCTGCTAACTTGCAGAATTCTGTCTCTACTTTTAGGTGTTCGAGACTTATCATAAAATATGGTTATAACAGATTTATCTATTTGATGCGATTCTTAGGAAGTTCTTCTATTGAATTCTTAAATTACTTTAACTGCTTGTAAGCCAGACTTCGCGTCTCCTTGAGTTCCAAGTTCAACACATAAACAATGTGATTGCTTGGTGCATCTATCGATGTAATATTTACAAAGTCTTCTGTTTGTACCTTTTACTATATGTAAATCAAAAACACTTCAGCCGAGTACTTGATTGTTTCCTCAGCCATCTTAGTTGTTTGTATTACAAACTTATGCTTCCTGTCTTTCATTTGATGTTACTTTTACAAAGACACATGGTTTGTTAATGTTCTATGTTTCTGTTCGAAGTGTTAGTTTTTAACACTTTAAACTGAGTATAGCTATTGTGTTGGTTCCAAACTGCAGACTTCTTGGAACCTCCAACCCTCTGTTTCAATGAGGCCATTGTCTCAGTGTCAATAACCAATTCCCATTTCAAAAGCTTGTATGGCGTTTACAGCTTTGTGACTCATCTTATCTCAGAAGCCTGTATTTACAGCTTTGTGTCGTTGAGGCTTTTAGATTTTTAAACCCAGTTTGTCATATTTTAATAAAGTCTGAATTATGTTCGTAGGATGGTGTATTTTTCTGAATAGGTATGGCTCATTCCTTTACACCCCCCTTTTGACCAAAAGATGAGCTTAAAACATCAGGGCAGAGTTTGGTCAATGATACAAATCAGGTTACAAGAGCATATTAATTTCACGAGATTCGCAATCATGTGCTACATGAAAATTCCTTTTAAGTCATCCTAGGACAATGTTTTGCCTTATTTTAAATTGAACACAATTTAAAAGGATAATAGTACATAGTCATGCCATGAGCGAAACAACATGTACTTAGAATGTCCAATCAGCAGATGTATGTTCCGTAGAGGTGAGTTATTCATACAAGTCAAGGAGACGTCATTTGAAACTAGTTGAAGCTTGACACGCTGTTCCTTCGATCCGGTGTGTGTACAGATGCATGTTTTCGTAAAGGCCTTGCCAGGCACTCAGTTGATTCCTTCTTCATCCGCGATGTCTTCCTCCTTCGCTGAAGTAACTCGTTGATCTTTCCTTGTTTCGGTTGTTGCTTTTCGCAAATCCAATTCCTGATGCGTTGCCAAGCAACGTGTAGAGGAGCCGGCGACACCTTCTGACTGACCGTCGTCAGTAGTTCGATCGCATCCATTTCCTGTGTCGTGCTCCGAGCTGGGTCTTAAAAGACAGTGTACGACTGCACCTTGTTTTGTTCCTCCTTTTTGGTATCCCGCAGGACATCTCTTGATATTGTCTATGGAGACAGTTTTAAGAATATGCTTCCCATTCGGCTGGTTAATATGTATTTGAACTGTTATTTCGTTAATAACAGAATGTATTTGAACAGGTTTTTTACACTTCGGCCTTAAACCAGGTTTTTGCTCGAACTCCTTTTCCTGTACCCATTCTCCTACTATGGGTTGCCATGCTTTATTTGTCAATTTTTTCTGCCTATCTGCTTCCCTTTATCCTCTCATCAATTCGATGAATCTGCTCTGTTACTTCTTTTTTTTTAATCTAACTGTTGCTATTGGGTCAAGGACTCAGAGTGTGTAGAGGCAATAAAAGAACTATGGGTAAGCGGTGTATGCATCTCAACCCCATACATCAGATAATATGGAGTTTTAGGGGACACTGTCCCTGATGTAGATGTGGGCACATTATTGAGTGATAGCTGTACCTCCGGAATGATGGTGGTCCACTTATTCCCCCTGATTCTCAACAGTTTGACCAATAGCTTTATTACTTCCTGGTTTTTACGTTCCACCAGCCCCGCTGATTGCGAATGACGTGGCGTGCTGTGCTCTAAGCCAATCCCCCTTTGTTCACAGTAGTCTTTGAAGACCTTGGATACAAAGGCTCTGCCTTAATCGGAGTGTAAGATTTTGGGTGCACCAGCTACAGTAATTATATCAGAAATAGCCCTGGCAAGTGCGTTTTCCAAAACAGTTTTTGTGGGGACCAGCCAGCAGAAGGAAGTGCATCCATCCACACAAATGAGAACATGTCTATATCCCAAAGACGGGGGTAGTGGTCCAATAAAGTCAATAAAGAATTTTCCCATTGGCTCATCAGCTTTCACAGGAGCCAGTGGTGGTGGCTTAATTAGTGATGACTTATTGGTTAAATAGCACGGCTCACAATTTGCCACGTATGTTTTACAGGCTCTAAGCATGCCTGGCCACCAATATAAGGGGTCAATTTGCAAAATGTTGTTCTGGCACCACAATGTGCTTGACTTATGCCCTCGTGAGCTTCTTTTACAAGCTGTTCTCGTTTGTGGCTCGGGGGTACTTCTCGGTTTCCCTTGGGCAACTTAACTAGTACAATACCCGTAGGGGTTTCCGAGTAAAAGTACTTTGGTGGATATCCTGGTGGATTCTCTGTTATCGGGTCTAATAGCTGAATCAGTTCCTCATCCTGATTAGCTGCCCGTTCTGCCGTAGTGATTTCACTAACATTGGCAGGCCCCTCTCGAGGGGGTGTCTTGCAGACCGAACGTTTTGCTTGTTCGTCAGCAAGGCTGTTTCCTTTTGAGTGTACTGTCCCAGTGGTATGCCCGTTTACATGAATCACCTGACAATTCTGTTTCTCCATCCTCGAATGGAGAATTTCTTCCCACAGTGTGGGTTTAATAAAGTCTGCCTTCTCTAAAGCACACCGTAATGCTGCGACTTCAGCATATGGCCAAGGGTTTTAGACAGAAATTCTTCTGTATAAAAAGAATAGGAATCTCTTAAAAGTCCCTACTACTATCCCCATCCCAGCTGAGGATTGTTGGGATGTCCCTTTTTTAATCGTCATTGACGATCCATCACAGTAAATAATTTGATGGTATTCTATAAGCGGTCTCATAGGTATTTGTCTGATTCCCTCCTCCGTATCATCATCCTCCATGATGGGGAGATGCTCTATCTTTCCACATTGATTTAGATGGCGTTGTAGATAAGGGTATTAATGAGTTGCTCAAGGAGGTCTTTGCCTCCCCCCTCTAGGCAAGTTCGATCAAGCTGTGTTCGAACATGTTTTTCCCTGTCATCCTGGTCTGTGGATGCTTCTAGAGATTTGGTTGAGATTTTAAGGTAATGTTTCATGTCTGGTTGTCCTATAATGAGGGAACAGGCCAATTGTGGTACCAGTCCTACATCTAGGGTCACCGTGATTCCATATATAGTAAGAGGTATTTTGTAAAAATTAATTATTTTGGTTTCGTCTTGTGTGAATCCCCCTAATGGTCTTTTACAAATTAGGCTCCCCAAATCTGTCCAGTTAGTTTTTATAATTGCAGGATCTATTACAGTGTAATCAGCTCCCGTATCAAACAGGGCCTTCACTTGTGTGTTTTTGGGCAAGGTTGCCAAGGCATAGCGGAATTCAAGAGGCCCTGGCTGGGTGCCAGGCCTTCAATCCTGGGATTGTTCATCCTCAGGATCCTGAGTTTCATTTGCTTCTTTGTCTTTAATTATTTTAACTGATTTTTGTTCCTCCCTCTTGGGGGTATCATATTTTCCAGATCCCTGAGGGGTTTTGTCGGACCGTTTATTATCTTGACGATCCTTCTGTTGAGGTGGACGTTGGTTCTGCCGGGAATCTTTTTGATCCCCATATCGGTTTTCTCGGTATCCTCCCATGGCTCTCTGATAACTTTGGCCAGTGTAAAAGCTGTCCCCATAGGGAGTCCACTGTCCTTCGCTTTCCTTTCGAGGTCTAGCCAAGATTGGAATGCCCAATACCTGAGGCAACTACTACAAATGATACTAAGTTCAGACTTAATTCCCCCATTAAACCAGTGTAACAACTGGGTTCAAATATACGCTTATGTTCTCACGGCAACTCAGGGAGGGCATGTAATGGGTTCCATCAAGGAAATACTCACTAATACAGCCACAACTAAAGGGCTGGTAGCTGCCTACAGAATAGGCAAAGTACTTACACAGGATAACTGGGACATTGTCCATGGTTGCCTGGCCAATCAATACCAAAATACAGCCCTCAACCTTGCTTGTGAGGGTGCTCTAAACAATTATCGAGATAACCAACAAAGATGGGATAATGTCAATCGCATTATCCAATTAAATCATGACCTCTTAGGTCTACCCCAAACTAAATCTATAATGAGATCAGAAACTAGGGATAAAAAAATGGAGAAGGTACCTTTGGTACTCAGAAAGAAGGACTGTATAGACTCAAGTCTCAAGTCCACCCCGCCCAGACATAAGCTCGTAGCTCAGGACCCCCAGGAGCGTATTCCAGAAGGTATACATCCCCAATTCGCCCACAATATAAGAAAGATTTCTCCCCAGAAAGATGGGATAGACGAGGGGCTAGACCTCGAAAGGAAAGCGAAGGATCTATTACATATAGTAAAAGGTACAAACAGAAGACTTTGTAAATATTACAGTGTAATCATCTCCCGTATCAAACAGGGCCTTCACTTGTGTGTTTGTGAGCAAGGTTGCCAAGGCATAGCGGAATTCAAGAGGCCCTGGCTGGGTAGTTAACAGTTGGTGAGTCAATCGCAACTTTAACAGTTCAAAATACAAATAGCTTGCATTTCTTATCAGAGATCCTTATTCTCAAATCTTAGCTTCGTTACATTTTTACACTTCTACTTATTCTTAATCCAGAATATCCACCAAAATCAAATAAAAGTACCTTTTGATCCCCGAGACTCAAAGAGTTAAAAACTTACAGAGCCTGCCTCTGAAGTTGAGAATCGCTTTGCCCCTTCCAGTGACTTCTGATTTCCTATCTGAAAGCTCCATATTTTATACACTTTTTGCAGTGGCATATTCTTTGAAGTTTTCTGTTGATGTAAGCTAATTATCTCCAGTCATCTTTCTGTTGACTTCTTTCTATTCTTACTGTCAATTCAGCTGCTAACTTGCAGAATTCTGTCTCTACCTTTAGGTGTTTGAAACTTATCATAAAATATGGTTATAACAGATTTATCTATTTGATGCGATTCTTAGGAAGTTCTTCTATTGAATTCTTAAATTACTTTAACTGCTTGTAAGCCAGACTTCGCGTCTCCTTGTGTTCCAAGTTTAACACATAAACAATGTGATTGCTTGGTGCATCTATTGATGTAATATTTATAAAGTCTTCTGTTTGTACCTTTTACTATATGTAAATCAAAAACACTTCAGCCGAGTACTTGATTGTTTCCCCAGCCATCTTAGTTGGTTGTATTACAAACTTATGTTTCCTGTCTTTCATTTGATGTTACTTTTACAAAGACACATGGTTTGTTAATGTTCTATGTTTCTGTTCGAAGTGTTAGTTTTTAACACTTTAAACTGAGTATAGCTATTGTGTTGGTTCCAAACTGCAGACTTCTTGGAACCTCCAACCCTCTGTTTCAATGAGGCCATTGTCTCAGTGTCAATAACCAATTCCCATTTCAAAAGCTTGTATGGTGTTTACAGCTTTGTGACTCATCTTATCTCAGAAGCCTGTATTTACAGCTTTGTGTCGTTGAGGCTTTTAGATTTTTAAACCCAGTTTGTCATATTTTAGTAAAGTCTGAATTATGTTTGTAGGATGGTGTATTTTTCTGAATAGGTATGGCTCATTCCTTTACAAGGCATGAAGGGCATTAGATATTAGAAAGTACTAGGCAAATTAGAGGTATTAAGAATAATGTTATGAGGGGGCATTGGGTGTTAGAATTAAAAGAGACATTGAGAATGAAGTGTATCAGACACAGCACAGAGGAAAGAGTGCCATCAGATACTATATAGAATAGGCATGGAGAGAGAAAGGCAAATATCCCACCAAATGTTAATTATTAGGCGCTCTGAACTGGAAAATTAAGTGAAGATTGAAGAAGGGGTTGAGAAAATAAAAGGAAACAGCACAAGATTTATAAAAAAAGCAAAACAGTACTGAAGAAAATTGATGCCAGAAACATAAGGCTGTGGGTGGGTTACCGTAGGATCTTGAAGCTTCAATATGTACTACCATAAAGAGATCAAATATGGGTTTGCCCTGCTTGTTGCTGCTCCACTTAATTACTTGTCTGAGTTGTTTTATTGTGAAGTACTGAGGTTAAGTTCAATGTTTCCCCAACAGGAGGGAAAATTATTAGAAATTGCCTCTATTAATGGAGACCTGATTGCAGTTCACCAACCTGCCCTCTCGGCTGTGGCTGTTGTGCTATTCAGCAAGACCTGAACAATAGGTTGGAGAAAATAAGTTCAAAATAAAATAAATGGATGCATACTCGACCCCCATGCCCTCCCCACCCCAAGTCAGAAAAGAAATTAGAGTTTTCACACTGTCAGAGATAGTACGAGCTTTCAGTCTGCTGCCATGATACCAATCACTAAAAATGTCACCCCTAGCATTGACAGTTCTGTTAGTTCATAATATTAATCTGCTGGGGGATAAAATATTGCACCACGAAAAGCAAAGCTGTAAATAAAAATTAAAAGTATTAGCAACAAGGAGATAAGTATTTTTATCCTCCAAGATGTGAATGGTGACATAATTTTTAAAATTACCACCTAAAGTAGTGATATAAAATCTATCCAATGCCTCTTTCCCTCCCACAGATACCAGGCACAGAGTTATGAGTGAAAACAGCAAGTTTAACAAAATTAATCACTTCAGCAAATGTCCAACATTATGTTATAATGGCCTAGAAATTCGCGTGGCCGGCTTGCCGCGGGGGTAAGGATCGCGCGCGCTCTTACCCACCGCGCCTGCCGTTGTGTTTTGGGCCCACGGGAACTTCGGGTCCCGGGCCTCTCCCAAGAGCCGGCGCGCAGTGCTTGCGTGTCCCAGGAGCGCAGTTAGTGCGATGCGACCCCTGGGATCACGTGGGCATGGAGAGCCAATGGCAGCAGACCATCTTTCATTCATAGATTTGACAGGAGACCTGTCAAATCTGTGAATTGAAATCGGCCCCAAAAGAACAGCTAAACTTCAAATATATATTTTTTTTAAACCATCACATTTATAAAATAACTATCGTTAAATAAATTAACCACTTTAAACAAAAATTTAAATTTTTGAAAAAATTAAAATACTTTTTAAAAGTTATAAAAATAAACTTACCTTTCTTTAAAGTATCTAAAAAAGATAAACCTGTTTAAAAATATTTAAAATTATACTTAATTAACTACTTACCTTGTTCAAAAGGGGTCTTACGCCTCCTTTTTACTAGCGTAGAATCTTCAATACTTACCCTCGCGTTGAAACCTGAAAAAAAATCTAAGTGTGCTGCGTGCGCGCAGCCTTTAGCACGCACGCGGTTCACCTAGGAACCGCCCCCTTCACCATACCGGAAGTGCCGGTTTCCCGCGCATGCGCAGTGCATGCAGGAAACCGGCACTTCGGGAATGAATACGGGTGAGTACGGACTGTGTACTCACCCGGGAACGGCCGAATTTTTGGGCCAATAATTACCAGCAGAAGGAGTGATTTCAAGGGTTAATCTGATCTTGGGCTTCAGTTGATGTTCCTGAGTTGCTCTCACTTCACTCTTGTGACTCAATCTCATGTGAATTTTTTTTAATGCTGGATTCACATTGCCTCTCTGCCACCAGTGGCATCTATACCCTTGGAAGCAAGCCAGTAAACAACGTGCAGGTGCTGCCAAAAGACATGATTCCACCAAAAGAGGAGGTTCCCACTGGTGCTTCAGGCAGCAGCAAAAACAGATTGCCAAATGTTCTGTTCAGAAATAGATGAGCTAGTCAGACTGGCAATATGCCACAGCAAAGCTGTTTTGTACTCGCTAATCTGCATGGACTTTGCCCAGCTATTAAGGATGTTATGGCCATCAGCTGTACAGTTGAGCTGACTTACATGAAAACCACCATGAGATATAAATGAGGTGGTTTCTACAGTACCCAAGACTAAAAGCTGGTATCAGAACTGCTTCCTGCTGTCTATTAGTCTTTGTGAAACATTACACATAGATTTGTGCATCTGACTATAAGTAAGAGCTCCATAACTGTAAGGAACGTGCGTTCCAGCATTCTGTTTAACTTTACTGTAGGAGCTGATAGAAGGGTAGCTTATCCCAGTAGTTTTAAGGTAACATTATCATTTTATGTTGTATAAATTTTGCCAGTGAAAGTTCTCTTCAGATGGAAAAATGGAACAAGTTTTTTCCAGCATTGCCCATTTTTCTATGTAAATAGTTCAAACAGATGATAAAGGGGGAAAAATTCGGTTGCTTTGCGAAATTCAGCGGGAGGTTAGCGGCGGCGGTGGCCGGTAGCACAGCGCTGCACCTCCGGTGATGACGTCATCGGCGGCGCAGCACTCCGCTCGCGCCTCATCCGCAAACTTCGCTCGCACACCCTGACCTACCACCGGACACTAAGTCCGACAGGGTCAGGGTGCTGTGTTTGCAGCCTCGGCGGCACAAATTAAAGGGCAGGTGCCGGGCGGCTTTTTTTTTGGGCCGCCTGCCAACACCTGCGCCCTCTCGCCTCCTCCTGCGGGGTGCCAGCCTTGATCGGTGAGCCCGGCACTCCTTTTGAGTGCCGGGCTCTTTGGCGGCACCCCACTCCCCGATGGTCCAGCAGGGCCCCGCTGTGCGCTGCGCTAGGCCCCTCCCCTTTAATCAGAGCAGGGAGGCCTGTAGTACCGTGGTGCTATGTGCCGACTCGCGTGGCGCTGCTGCACGTAGCACCGCGATATTCAATGGGAGCGCCCCAAGAGGGAGGCGGAGCACTTCCAGTAGTGCCCTGCCTCCTGCTTGGCCGCAGGGGCGCTAACTTTTTCAGGGTGCTAAAAGTAGTGCCCCGGCGAAGTTAGCGCCCCAAAGGGGGCGTGACCCAATTTTTCCCCCAAAGATTTTCTGTAGTTTACTTTCTTTAAAAATGAAAGAATGATTTGTGAAATACAAACCTTAATTTGATTCAAATACATTGGGCTGAATTTTCCGTGGTGGTAGCAGGCGCGATCGGTGGTGGGTCGGGTGGGAAAATTGTTTTTTTTTGACAGCGGGTCGGGAACCCAACCCACCCATCATTGGGGATAAAGTACCCCCCAGTGTTGCTCCTTGGTGCTTGTGCTTTGATTCATTGTGTGACATCCAAGCTACAGCTGCCTTGTGGAAGCAGTAAGCCTGCTGGGATTCTTGTCGCCCTCGGCTCATTCTTGACTGTCATTGCGTGGGCTCAGATGCTCTTAGAAACTTTTAGTAACCCACAGTTTACCTATAAATAGCACACCGAACAGAAATTTCTAGGCTGCAATGCCATATGTGCTGTCTTTCTCCTCTGGCTATCATCTTAAATAATTTACAGGATCACTAAAACTATAAAACAGCTGAATCCAATAATAGGTTATGAACTAGTATGAAATTTTAGTTCTGTGATTCAATATAATTTTCCCAAAAATGAAAGCTACATTACATTGCAATTTTATTATAAAATTCGAAAAGGACTTAGCAAGATAATGACATCCTGAAAAATCTAATTAAAATTCCATTTTGTAAGAGAGAAATATCCATTAAAAATAATCCTGCATTTATTATACATGGTCCTGTAGTTATTAAATAAACAACCAGAAATTTCCAGCAGTTACTGTGACAATGATTCTAAGAAGTCTGGATTTTTCTCAGGCTCTATTTTCATTTTTAATCTCTCTCCTGTTTTACATCACTCTCAAATGCTACCATTTTCATTTTGTTCCTTGGCCTATATTCATGTTTCTATTTATATCTCCCTGAGGGAAGATTTCCTCTGTAGGCTATTTATAGCAAAATCGTTAATGCCTTCTTTATATAGGAATTCTTTTCTACCATCTGTATTCATATCACGCACTCCCTTCTGTTTTCATGCCACTTGTGGAGCGACTAGAGAAACTGGGACTCTTCTCCTTACAGCAGAGAAGGTTGAGTTACAGTAACTGTTACTGTACATCTGTGGAGATTTTCATTGCTTTCCATTTAGAGAATACTGTTATCATCTGCATGCTAATGCCCAACACTAAAACAGAACTATCAGAGAAACAATATACCTTCCCAGATCAGTGATTTGTTTCAATTGTGTGAACCCCACTGTCGTTCATGTGTAAAATGTATTTGCTGTCAAGCCAAAAGAATCAATGGAAATAAACAGTCCCCAAATAATAACTAACATAAATCTCCTATTGAAGCATCCCATAATAGTGAGAGAAGCATCTTCTCTCACTGGCAATTAAAAATAGAATTTAGCCAATCTTAATCCATTTCCCAATGCCTGTGACTACAGTACAAAACTACCCATAATTCAACAATAATTAGCATTGACTGTACAAGAGTACAGAAATGAGAGGATAGAGCAGATGAGTGCGTGGCTGCAGAGACGTTGCAGGAGGGAGGGCTTTAGATTCCTGAAGCATTGGGTCTGGTTCTGGGGGAGGTGGGACCTGTACAAGCCGGACGGGTTGCACCTTAACAGGGCTGGGACCAATATCCTTGCGGGGAGGTTTGCTAGTGGTGTTGGGGACGGTTTAAACTACCTTGGCAAGGGATGGGAACCTGAGCATAGATTCAGAAGGGAGAGAATGCAAGCTGGAAATGGAAGGCAGTAAATTAGTAAGTGAGTTTGGAAGGCAGAGGAAACAAAGGCTAGAAAATAGACAACACAGGGGTTTGGCAGTACTTAATGTTATATACTTCAATGCAAGGAGTCTATTAAATAAGGCAGATGAGCTGAGGGCACAGATAGACATGCGGAAGTATGATATTGTAGCTATTACTGAAACATGGCTGAAAGAAGAGCAGTTCAACATTCCTGGTTACAGGGTTTTCACACGAGATAGAGAGGGGGATAAAAAAGGAGGAGGGATTGCAATACTGGTTAAAGGAACAATTACAGCTGTGAGGAGGGATGATATGTTAGAAGGATCATCAAATGAGGCCCTATGGGTTGAACTGAAGAACAAAAAAGGGGCAATTACACTGCTGGGGGGTGTACTATAGACCCCCAAATAGTCAGAGGTAAATAGAAGAGCAAATATGTAGGCAAATTTTTGAGAAGTGCAAAAACAATAGGGCAGTAATAGTGGGGGATTTCAACTACCCAAACATTAACTGGGATAGCATCAGTGTAAAAGGTATAGAGGGTGCAGAGTTCTTAAATGCATTCAGGAGAACTTTTTAGCCAGTACGTAGCAAGTCCAACAAGAGAGGGGGTGGTTCTGGACTTAGTTTTAGGGAATAAAACTGGGCAGGTGGAAGGGGTATCAGTGGGAGACCATTTTGGTGTTCGTGATCATAATTCAGGTAGATTTAGCGTAGTTATGGAAAAGGACAAAGATGGACCAGGAGTAAAAGTTCTCAATTGGGGAAAGGCCAATTTTACTAAGCTGAGATGCGATTTAGCAAAAGTGGACTGGAAACAGCTACTTGAAGGTAATTCCATGTCAGAGCAGTGGGAGGCATTCAAGGAGATAGTGAGGGTTCAGAGCAAATATGTTCCCACAAAGAAAAAGGGTGGGACTCCCAAATTTAGAGCCCCCGGATGTCAAAGGGCAAAAAAGGTTGGAGAAGGCAAAAAAGGGAAGCTTATATCAGATACCGAGAGCTAAATACTACAGAACGCCTAGAGGCGTATAGAAAGTGCAGAGTTGAAATTAAAAAGGAAATTAGGAAAGCAAAGAGAGGGCATGAAAAAATATTGGCAAGTAAAATCAAGCAAAACCCAAAGATGTTTTATAAATACATAGGCCGGAATTTTCCCCATGGTGGCGGGTTGGGGGAGGGGGGCCTCCGAGGTGGGCGGGAAACCCGGGAGGCTGGGTTTCCCACAGGCCCTGCCGACTTTAACGGCAGGGCCTGATTTGAATGTGAGGCTTTGGATTCCCGGCCGCAGCCAGCCAGATTGAGAGGCTGGCTGGCTGCGGGCGGTTAGGCCTCAGAAGCGAGGGGCCGTTCCGGGGGAGGGATCGTGGGAGGAGGATCGGCAATCGGCAGGGGTCGGGGATCGGGAGGGGGGAGAGAGCATTGGCAGGGGTCAGGGATCGCTAGGGGGCAGTCGGCCAGGGATTGGTGGGGGGGGGGGGGGGTCGGTTGGGGATCGGCAGTGGGGGAGAGAGGATTGGGGCCAGCCACCAGAGGATCATGGCTGGTCTCATCATCATCATTGGGGGGGAGGCCTGGGGGGGTGGGGGAGGCCTGGGAAGGTGATCGGAGGCCCGGGGTGGGGTCTCCGATCGCGAGGTGTGGGTTAGGTATGGACTCTGGATCCAGGAGGTAGGTATAAAGCCACTTGTCCCCTGGATCCAGCAGTCCCCGCCTCGGTTTAACTACCGGGTATCCCCAGGCAGTTAAACACATGGAGGGGAAAAAAGAGGCTGCCAGCCTCATTACAATATTTAAATTGAGATAACGCCCCCTCGGAACGGATTGGTCGTCCGCCCCCCCCGTCCCGCCCCCGGTAATATCGGAAGTGGGCGGGTTGGAGTCGGGATCAGGTTGGGAATCCCATTTTTAACACTTTAACTGCCCCACGATCCAAACCCACCCTTTTTTTAGGGGAAAATTCTGGCCATAAAGAGCAAGAGGATAACTAAAGAAAGAGAAAGGCCTATTAGAGACCAAAAAGGTAACCTATGTGTGGAGGCGGAAGATGTGGGTAACCTATGTGTGGAGGTGGAAGATGTGGGTAACCTATGTGTGGAGGTGGAAGGGGTATCAGTGGGAGACCATTTTGGTGGTAGTGATCATAATTCAGGTAGATTTAGCGTAGTTATGGAAAAGGACAAAGATGGACCAGGAGTATGCATACTTTGCGTCTGTCTTCACAAAAAAGAGGAACAATGCAGACATTGCAGTTAAGGAGGAGGAATGTGAAATATTAGATGAGATAAACATAGTGAGAGAGAAAGTATTAAGGGGTTTAGCATCTTTGAAAGTAGATAAATCACCAGGCCCAGATGGAATGTATCCCAGGCTGTTAAGAGAAGCAAGGGAGGAAATAGCAGAGGCTCTGACCATCATTTTCCAATCCTCTCTGGCTACAGGTGTGCTGCCGGAGGACTGAGGACTGCTAACGTTGTACCATTGTTTTAAAAGGGAGAAAGGGATAGACCGAGTAATTACAGGCCAGTCAGCCTAACCTCAGTGGTGGGAAAATTATAGGCAAAAATTCTGAGGGACTGTATTAACCGTCATTTAGAAAGGCACGGATTAATCAAGGATAATCAGCATGGATTTGTTAAGGGAAGGTCGTGTCTGGCTAACTTGATTGAATTTTTTGAGGAGGTAACAAGGAGGGTCAATGAGTGTAGCACGTTTGATGTAGTCTGCATGGATTTTAGCAAGGCTTTTGACAAGGTCCCACATGGCAGACTGGTCAGAAAAGTAAAAGTCCATGGGTTCCATGGGAAAGTGGCAAGTTGGATCCAAAATTGGCTCAGTGGCTGGAAGCAAAGGGTAATGGTCAACGGATGTTTTTGTGACTGGAAGGCTGCTTCCAGTGGGGTTCTACAGGGCTCAGTACCAGGTCCCTTGCTTTTTGTGGTATATATCAATGATTTAGACTTCAATGTAGGGGGCAGGATTAAGAAGTTTGCAGATGATACAAAAAATGGCCGTGTGGTTGATAGTGAGGAAGAAAGCTGTAGACAGGAAGACATCAATGGACTGGTCAGGTGGACAGAAAAGTGGCAAATAGAATTCAATCCGGAGAAGTGTGAGGTAATGCATTTGGGAGGGCTAACAAGGCAATAAATGGTAGGAGATTGAGAGGTGTAGAGGAACAGAGAGACCTTGGAGTGCATATCCACAGATTCCTGAAGGTAGCAGGACATGTAGATAAGGTGGTTAAGAAGGCATACAGGATACTTTCCTTTATTAGCCGAGGCATAGAGTATAAGAGTAGGGAGCTTATGCTTGAACTGTATGAAACACTAGTTAAGCCACAGCTAGAGTACTGCATACAGTTCACATTACAGGAAAGATGTGATTGCACTAGAGAGGGTACAGAGGAGATTTACGAGGATGTTGCCAGGACTGGAGAATTTTAGCTATGAGGAAAGATTGGATAGGCTGGGGTTGTTTTCTTTGGAACAGAGGAGGCTGAGGGGAGAATTGATTGAGGTGTATAAAATTATGAGGGGCCTAGATAGAGTGGATAGGAAGGACCTATTTCCCTTAGCAGAGAAGTCAATAACCAGGGAGCATAGATTTAAAGTAATTGGTAGAAGGATTAGAGGAGAGTTGAGGAGAACTTTTCTGACCCAGAGGGTGGCGTGGGTCTGGAACTCACTGCTTGAAAGGGTGGTAGAGGCAGAAACCCTAATTGCATTTAAAATGTAGTTGGATATGCACTTGAAGTGCCGTAACCTACAGGGCTACGGACCATGAGCTCGAAAGTGGAATTAAGCTGAATAGCTCTTTTCGGCCGGCACAGACATGATGGGCCGAATAGCCTCCTTCTGTGCCATAAATTTCTATGATTCTATGAATTTCCTCCCCAGCATCTTGTTGTTCTAATGTGCCAATGCAAGGAAAGAAATGCCTTTAATTTAAGAAATCTTTTATATTTGCTCGTGCTGAACTGCACTTTCTAACATTGAATAATATTGAAATTTTTTCTTTGTACAATTATATCTTCAAATAAAATTATGTCCATAGTTTTTAGTGGTTGTTACTATACTGTCAAAGATAAACCTACATGGCAAAACAGTACCTTTAAACACAAACCCTACCACTAACCTTCAAGAGTATAATACTCAGCTACCCAGAAAGGTCCATGCAACATAAAGGAAATGATATTTCAGAAAAATGGTTTTTTCGTCATCATTATAATAGATAGCAAGAATCAGGCTTGTTAGCCCCACAGAAAGAGACACACATGCACATACACACTGAAATTCATCTACAGTCACATTTAGAACAAGCGTCAGATTAATTTTTTTGCCAACTGATGAACAAATGTGAAGCATTAGCTTAATGTTAAGGTTGACACTACAAGGCCCCTCTAGAAAGGTGGGCTGCCTACAGGTGATCTTCAAGACTGGTCTCAGTCTGTACAAGGAGCTACTGTAAAAATCATTGAAGAAAGGTTGCTGTGTTCTGTCTGAGGATATTTCTGGATAATTGTAATAGGCTTTGCTTCCTATATTTAGCATTGAGGTGATGAAGCTCTTAGTAGTCACTTATTCTTTCCTTGAAGAATTGACAACTAATCAAGTCCTTCTCAAGGAATCATTCTGAGGGCTTTAAACACGTTCTGTATTTTTTAAAATGTGTTCCATGGTTTCTGTGCAGATTAATGTAATAATTAGTTTTATTTGATCATATAGTTTGAAGAAGATTTTTACTAGATGAAATTGTCTCTGTGGATTATGTTTAATAAAGGTTTAAAATGGCAGTTATTGCAAATGTTGGTCACAGAGAACAGTGATATTTCAGAAATGTTTTATGCCCCTAGAGTGAACTACAGTGAACAAATTAAAATCCACTTCAAAACCTGGAGCTAATTGTTTTGTTTGTTTTAAATTTATCCTTCCCATTTTGTCTCTCCTCCCCTGGGGACCACTCTCAGATTTCCACTGAGGATGTTCTGGGTAGCAGATTTCTCCATTGGCTACTGCTGGCTGGCAGAAAATGAGCTTATGTAGGGGAGAAGCAAGGTTTTTTGGCCACAATCTTTCCTTCCAGTTTTATTGTTTTTGAATGCTGTTATATGTCTATTTCCACAAGTAAACACGAAAAATGGGGCCACTACCTAAATCAATAGCAGTAAGTGATGTACTATATATAGAGAAAATGTATGCACCTCACCCACTTAAAATAGGTGCATGTGGAGTTGTGGGATCTGGCCTGCTGGCGTAGGCTTCTTAAAGGGAGATGACAGTTTGAGTTCTGTTTTTGTATTTTCAATTACTTTTTTTCTGCGCTTTGCTCTGTGTTGGTTTTGCTAGGTTGTCTGCCATTTTGGGGGGTTTTTCCTGCTAATACTTACATTCATTGGTATTCCTTATTATTATTTGATGCTGGCATTTAAATCGGAGCATATAAAGGAGTGAGGATATGTATTCCTATGAGAACTCTGAATGCAGTCATGATTTACATGAGGAAGTGGTGTTCATGAGGAGCTAACAAATGATAGTGCTACGACCCATGAGGTATTTTGTCCGCATCTGTCACCATCCCGGGACATACATTTATAGTCCCCTCCACATGTACCTGGACATATCAGCAGAGACCCGCATTCCACTTGACTAGGCAAGGTTGGCACAGAATTGGATTGTCAACTGCAGGATGACCTGCAGACAGCACCTGGAACAGGGTCCTAGGTAATTGCATTGACTCAGCCAGCAATCTCACTCCGTGCAGTTTGAATCTCTGCATTTAATGGCAAATGGCCTTCAGCCTCAGAAAGGCCCACCATCCTGCAGCAGGATTTCCAACTCTTTGCCATTAAAGGGAGCAGTGTTGTCCACATGAAACTGCTGTTCCTTTGTGAACAATTAGTCCAGTTTACTTCCACCATCCCAAGTCTACCTGTTATGGCAAACAGCCCCTCCCCCCTTTAAGACCTCTCTCTTGATGGATTTTGCACTCCTCAGCTAAGTGTGCTACAGGCCAAGGTCCTTCAGCAAGCTTCTCATGTGGCAGTAGCCTAACCAGATTAGGTGGAGCTTTTGCCATGGTCCAGCTCAACCCCATTCCTGCCAAATTTGCACAATCAAGGCTTTATTCTTTTTAAAACTGTGTCCATGAGCATCACTGAGTGTAATTTTAATTGTAATACAGAAGCTAATGGCAAATATTTGAAAAAAAGTTATATTTCTTTTAATACTTAATCAAAATTAATTCTTTAAAAAACAAAATGAATTTTTTTTTACAGAATTCAACCCTGATTTTTTTTTATCCTAAATGAGCATCATCTTCCTTTTTCCATTTCAATCTACACAAGGCACTGACACAAATTGCATCAAAATGTATCATTGCATCACTCACATGTGAACTCATTGTGATGAAAGTAACACAGGGCTCTTCTGGCTCTGTCCCATAAGCTCAAAATCAAAATGGGTGCTCCCTATGTTTACCATCGTAAATGTCCTGTATTATGGGTGGAGCAAATAATACACAAAAAAGTGGGTGGTTTTGGATAATACAAGAACATTGACATTGCAAAGTACAATTAAGAATATTGACATTGCAAAGTACAATTGAATAGCAATCATTAACAGGAGTAAACACCATCTTAGTGCATAGAGAATGATTGAAATGGTCAAAGAAAAAGCCACTGGGCCGTTTTATCAGTTTTTTTCTCTCACTTTGGAATACACAGTTGTATTCATTATTGATGAATTATAAATATGAAAATCTATCAAGTAGGAGCTCCTTATACCATGGTTCCATATTCAACAATCCTACAAAACAAAGAAGATTGGTTTCATGTAATATTGTACTACAGCAAACACCTACTACGTGAAAAGGCAGTTATATGAAGTAGATATCTAAAAGAGGGTTTTTTTGTGCCTTCTTATGTTGTTAGGCCTTTATCTATTTTCATATTTTTGGTATTGACATTTATACAGCATGTTCATTCTACCTTTTGGCAATGTGTTGACTTAAACTGGTGAGTTTTAAAATGGTGCATTTACACGCACAGGATCCATCAATTTCATATTAAAATCCATCGGTTAGATTTCCCCACTGATAGTAAGAGGAAGCAGTAGTTATACCAGCAACACAGTCAATTTTTATTTGTCAGTAATCGTGAAAATGGACTGCTAAGAGCTTTCAATATCGCTCCACTCTAACACCCGTGGACTGTTGTAAATCCTGCTGGTTACCCCTACCACTGTAGAGCTGAATTTGCTGAAAGTGTAGCTCCCCCATAAAGAGAGCTCGAATTAGCTGAAAGAATTAGCTCAACAAAATAACATCATAATAATCGCATTTATATAGTGCCTTACCACATCAAAATGCCTAAAGCACTTCAAATTATTTTTGAATTAAGGTACACAGTGCACACACTCCTATCCCTCCACGTTTGACTGCTTTCAACAATGACTTAATTTGTCAAAATTACATTCCACACATATGATTCAAAGTGAAAATCTGTAATATCAAGATTCTGAATTCAAAAATACTAGAGGGCGCAGTACACCACCTAACACTCCAAACTTATTTAGGATAGCTCTGCAATGGATGGAATTAGAAATGAGTGTTTAAAATTATTTAAAATAAAATAGAGTAGGAGCTAGTTGGATTTTTTTCTTTCAGAAGGCAGCTTATAGCCTATTGTAGCTCCTGCATTCTGTTTGTAATGAAAATAATTTTCCAACTTGAAAGGATAGGCTTGTTGTGCTATATTCAGTGCCAACAGAGTGGGACCAATTTTCTTCTACATTATGCCCCATATGCGTGGATGGGGTATAACAGAGCATAACATTAGGCTCCAAATTCCGGTTGGTTTTCAAACGGATTGTGGATCCCAAGCTGTTGGGAGCTTAATTGCAACATATAAAAGAATGTGTGGAAGTTCCACACCCCACACTAGGGCTGGATTTTAAGGAGGAAGGTGGGTTGGGAGTGGGGGGCCTCCAAGACGGTCGGGAAACCCAGGAGGCCGGGTTTCCCGCAGGCCCTGCCAACTTTAATGCAGGGCCTGATTTGCATGCGAGGCCTCAGTTTCCTGTCCACAGCTTGCCAGATTGAAAGGCTGGCTGGCTGTGGGCGGGTAGGCCTGCGGCACTAGGCCGCACAGAGGGGGGAGGGTTCGCATGGGGGCCGGGCCATTAAAAGGATCGGGTGGGGGGGCTTGGGCAGAGGATTGGATTGGGGGTAGAGAGGATCAGGGCCGGATGATCGGGATGGGAGGATGAAAGGAAGATTGTGGCCGGCCGCCGGAGGATCGTGGGGGGGGAGAGAAGATCATGGCCGGCCTCAGCATCATCGGTGGGTGGGGGGGGGGGAGGCCTGGGAGGGGTGATCGGAGGCCTGGTGGAGGGGTCTCCGATCGAGGGGGGTGGGTTAGGTAGGGACCCTGGATCCAGGAGGTAGGTATAAATGCACTTACCTCCTGGATCCAGCAGTCCCCGCCTTGCTGTAACTGCCAGGTTTTACAAATTGTGTAAAACCTGTCCACATGCAGTTGAAAACAAAATGGAGGTTAAAAAAGAAGCTTCCAGCCTCATTATAATATTTACATTGGCAACCCACTTCCTGGGAGCAGGTTGGCTGCCCGCCCCCATCCTGCTTCCCGTCCCGCCTCCGTTAAAACCGGAAGTGGGCAGGTTGGAGGCGGGTTCAGGTCGGGAATCCGATTTTTACCAATTTAAGTACCCCATGCACCAAACCCACCCGTTTTTTTTAGGTTAAAATTCCCCCCCTAGGTTTCTGGTTGGTGTTGGAGGCCAAGTCCAACCCATGGCCAGGGAACCTGGGGAGTAGAAATTGGTATGCATTTCGCCCAGTTTTCAGGTGTAAAATGGGTGCAACAAATGCCAATTTTGGGCCCGATCTGCACCTGATCTGCGCTTGTGGCATGGTCATCGCTATATTGGTTCTCACTGTTTTAGATGCAATGTTGGATCAATTTAAATATATAAAAAATGGTCCTGTGCCTATCTTAGGACCCTGTGAAAAATTAGTGAAAAATTAGGCAGAGCATGCATAGTTTATCCAGTTCTACAACGGCATAAACAGCGATCCTTAAAGGATGACCCTTGGGCTTCTGGCTTCTGCGTGCTTGCAGCACATCATCTATTTTGGACCCAGAAATAGGCCTAATTGGATTTCTACATCCTGGTGTCTAAGGTTACCATGAGCAGACCTTTCAGGCAGGAGGTCATTCAAAGAGCATAAATATCAAAGCAAAGTATATTTAACCTATTTTTGTTATTTATTTTTGTTATTTTCTTGCTAGCACTTGGGCTGTCAAGAGCCTTTGTGCCCATTGTCCTTAATTTTTTTTTGCTTTCAACACCATTATTGGCACCAATGAATTTCCCAGTTGGAGTCCTCTGAGCTGATGTGTTTGGAAGAAAAGGGGGACGTATAAAGTGATGCCGGGCATGTAACATTGCCCAAGAGATAATCCGTGCACTCCCACCAGTACCCGCACACCTGTATCTGCGGAGAGAGGTGAAATTACCTCACTTCAATAGAGCCATTCACCCATCACCGGCTCACTGACCTACATTGGCTCCTGGTCCAGCAATGCCTCGATTTTAGAATTATAGAATCATAAAATCATAGAATGATACATCACAGAAGGAGGCCATTTGGCCATCGTGCCTGTGCCGGTTCTTTGGTAGAGCTATCTAATTAGTTCCATTCCCCTGCTCTTTCCCCATAGCCCTGTAAATTTTTTCCCTTCAAGTATTTATCCAATTCCCTTTTGAAAGTTACTATTGAATCTGCTTCCACCACCCTTTCAGGCAGTGCATTCAAGATCACAACAACTCACTGCATAAAAAGGAATGTCCTCATGTCGCCTCTGGTTCTTTTGCCAATCACCTTAAAACTGTCGTCTGGTTAACGACCCTTCTTCCACTGGAAACAATTTCTCCTTATTTACTCTATCAAAACTATTCATGATTTTGCTCATCCTTATGTTCAAATGCCTCTCCCTATCTCTGTGATCTCCTCTAGTCCTACAACCCTCGGAGAACTCTGTGTTCCTCCAATTCTGGCCCCTTAAGCATCCCCCACTTCCTTTACCCCACCATTGGCAACTGTGCCTTCAGCCTTCTGGCCCTAAATCTCTCTGCCACTCCAGCTCTCTCCTTCCTTAAGATGTTCCTTAAAACCTACTCTTTGACCAAGCTTTTGGTCACCTGTCCTAATGTCTACTTCTTTGGCTCAGTGTCAATTTTTGTCTGATTACGCTCCTGTGAAACACCTTGGGATGTTTTACTACATTAAAGGCGCAAGTTGTTGTTGTTAATGCTGGTGGAACCTCTTCTTCCCAAAGAAAATTGAACGAGCAGGCCCCTGATGGTATCACTAAAATATGTGAATGCTTGAATAAACATTATTCTCAATGGTTCTTCAGAAGCACCCTAATCACAGTATGCCATTCTTTAAGTGGTACTGCATGAATGAAGCCATGCCAGGGTAATCAAGAGCCAGTTTCGCCTGATTGGCTGCACCCACCAAGATGCCACCAAACACTTGTCAGTGACTGTATTCCAGGGTCTGGGGCAGCAAAGAGGCAGATGCAGAGCTGTATCAGTTGCTGTAAGATTGCCTGCAATGACCATGAAGCACAGGGTGATGCATGCAGGGACATTAACAGTCAACTTGGCCTGAAACTTGGTGGCACCTCCTGTCAGGCATGCTGTAATGTTGATGGTACTGTGGAGTGACACAGGGGGCAATCCTCTCACAACCACCTCATGCAACATCACCTCCACTTCTACTGCCATCAAACAGGAGGTCAGATGATGGGCTACTCATCACCTGTTTGCATTCATGCCTGCCACTAGAGTTCTTGTTCCCTTCATTTTTGCCTGCCCCTTGGCAAAGGCTGCTAATGGATTGAAATGCCTTATAAGGCTTTTTGACAGTTTTCTTAATTTTTGTCCTCCCTTTAATTGTCCCCATTCTTTTAAATTTCACTTACAGATTTCCTCACCCACCACTAGTGTGCCTGTCTGAGTATGCATCTGGTGCTGTGAATAATTCTATAAATGAGCTTACAACAGAGATGGAATACTATTTGGAGTAGACCTTTCAGGAAGGCTTTTCACCAGTTCTTAAACAGAACTGATTTAGATCTGTAGACATAAATTGGCCCCCGTAGGCCCACCAAATGTGTAAAATTATTTTTGGATACTTCTACACTTCAAAGAATGCTGACTGAAATTTAATATAGACTTTAAAAACAATGTAATCTAATTATGCTGTTCCACAGTCTTGTCAAAGGAAGCGTGTGTTTTTTTGGGGTGATGGAAACACACTCAAAATTAGAATCTGATATTTTATAAACTGGCAGAAAGGGGTTTTCATATTAACTTAAGAGGTTAATATAAATAGTGTTAAATTGGTAATTCATTTTCAAAGACTTTGATATATTTCATTGTGATAAGGCTTTACATAACTACAAGTGTTATTATTAGTAGTACTGCTGCTTTATAAAGTTCATTTTTAGGATAAGAACATCTCTCATTTGACCGGACAACAGCTCTCAGAAATATTAGAAGTAGTCTGTAGGATTTATTCTTTTTTTTAATGATACAAAACTAAATTATTGACTTAAAATGAAACAGCTAAGGGGATAATAGCCAGTCTCACTCCATAATTTGAAATCGTAAAATGAACAAGTATCGATTAAAAAGAATGGATGTTGGTCTGAATTTATTAAATTCAGCAAATTGTGATATGTGTATCAGCGTTTCTCTTATTTTAAACAAGCCCCATAGCTTACTTGTAATATCTTCAGCCATTCCTCCCTACCGCAGTGCTAACTAGTGCTCTTGGTGGTGCCTACATGCTACATCAAATGTACTACAGTATAGGACAACTATAACGAAAAACTATATATAAAATTATTTCAAATCAAGTAACACTAAATCAGCCTAGATTATAAGCATTTTAATTCCGGGCTGCTAGCTTGCACTATATTGTAGCAATCTGTAACTGAGTCTCTTTCCTGATGCTTTTTTTGTCCGTACACAAAGCAATTAAAGACAGTTGTTAACAGAAGCAACACAGTGTATTGATGCTTCACTCAGAGGCAAGAAAGGAAAAATTGGCTGCTATTGTATACCTCGTAGCAACCAGTTATGAAGCAACATTAGCAAACATGTAGAAGCAGCTTATCTAATAAATTGTCCTCTATGTCAGGGAATGGTGCCTTGTACAAAGGAAATTAAAGAGGGGAGCAAAATAAAAAAGAGCTGAAGAAATAAATATATTAATAATATCCATCTGTTTTAATACCGGAGCTGTGTTGCCATGACTGTTTCAACGATGTTTTCCTTTTCCCCATTCTAGTAGCTGATACCTAACCAAGTCTCTGAGAATTCAATTTTAAGATGATCCAGCAGAGTTACACTGCACTGAACTTCAAGACGAATATTGCAAACTCATTGTAGTGCCCATAACAAGTTATGTGCAGAGAGACAATCTTGTACAATCTTCACCTTGACCCAGAGAATTGAGAACAATGTCATGTATGTTTATGATAAGAGAAGAGCTGGTACCTGAAGCAAAGCATCACACTGATAACTAGGCTTTGTTCATTTTGTACTTTCAAACTATCAAGTGAGTGCAATTGTTAGGATTTGTTTCATTATGGAATCAACAGGATGAGAGTATAAAATTAAAGGGCTAGAAATTCATTATAACCCAGGAATGGGCAGTATAATTAGAAAAATTGAATAATTAGCGCCAGGCACTAATGCTTTAGACTGCACGCAAAATTCGTACTCACTGCTCAAAGCAATGATTGGAGTCCTAATTCAAGTCTGGAAGCCCATGCTCATTGACGTTACTCTCAAATGGTGGACCAATATCAGGTGCAGTCTAATCACAAGTCATGATTGCCACAGGCTTTTTCCAGTTCTTAAAGGGGAGGTTCATTGCTGCTGCAGAACCTCATTCTCAGCATTGCTGGCTGTGCAGCTGCTTCAGCAAGCAGCAGCAGGTCAAGGAGAAGGAGCCAGAGGACTGAAGCAGCTGTACTCATAGCAGATCAACACCTCAGGGAGAGAGCCCGCAGGTTCTGCGATCAAGCATTGGAGGCGTTGGTGTTCGCTGTGGAGAGGCGGAGGGCGGTGCTCTACCCGGCAAGTGGCAGAGGCCCACGCCTCAAGTCTTCCGCACCATGTGAAGGGAGGTAGCGCAGCACATCTCGGACAGCATTCTGGTCGCCAGGATCCACACACAGTGCAGGAAAAATTTTTACGACCTCACTCGGGTGGTCAAGGTGAGTGAATGCTTCTACAAATGCTACGTACCACCATCTGAACCACAGTCTTCACACATTGCCAAAAGCACCACACCCCCAGCACTCACCCACCAACAATCTCTACCTACCGACACTCACACCCACATCTCACACCTTGCACACAATACAGCTATTCAACTATGGCAGGCACATCATCCAAACACATTGCTCCACACTCACTCACACACTTTCCTTTCTCTTGCAGGCCAAGGTGGCTCACAACAGGAGGGAGCAGGTGCGCACAGGCGGGGGACAAGCCAACACCCAACCACTGTCTGCATTGGAAAATAGAGTGCTGCAGATTATTGGGCGCCAGGTGGTGGGCCAGCGATGACGTTGACCCCCTTGGGGACAACAACGGCATGTTCATCCCTACTCCTTCTTCTCACATCCCACTTCCCCCTCACCCACAAGTGTTTCGTACTTTCCAGCTAAACATGCTGTATGCATGCATTTCTCCCTTCCTGCCCCCCTCTCCTCACCTTAACCCAACTCTTGTGCCTTTATGCTTTCAGATAATGAGCAAGCACCTGAGCAGCCTGTCCCTGAGGGCACCGTTGAGAACGAGGCGAGAGAAGAGGAAGAGGAAAAACACACCGCGTCACTGCATATCTCACCCGCAGGCACCAGCTCAGATACTGGCACTACGTGTTCTTTAGAGGCTAGTATAGTAGCGGGATCTGCACAGGGTGAGGCATCGGGGATGAGTGGGCTGCACCAAGGCCAGAGGGAGAGGGTAGCTCAGGGGGCAGCTCCCCAGAGGACGAGTTCGCGCGCGAGTTCTGCCACACAGGACTCAGATGAAGACCTCGATGGAGAGGCGTTTAGAAGAAGGGTGATGGGCGCGGAGATGAGAGGTGCACTGGCAAGGGTGCCTGACAGCCTCTCAGCAATGATAAGGAGCGTGGAGGAGTCCACCTCCAACATTGCACAAGGCTCTGGGCACACCATGGAGTCCATCATTTCTAGTCTGCAAAGGATGGTAGACTCCCAGAGAGACTATGGTGACCCAGACGTGATGCAGTGTGTGATGGGCGATCGGGCAGCTTTCATTGCAGCACAGGCGGAAGCGGCGCAACGTCTTAGTGCTGTAATGCAGTCTATGATTGGTGGCATCCAATCTCAGACTGCCATCATGCAGTCTCAGCTTGATGCCACGCAAGCTCTGACTGCTGCCATCGTGGCTGGGTCTACCACCATCGACCGGGGCTTTCACGGTGTCTCAGCAGGCCAGCAATCTGTGCTGCAACAGATTGCTAGGGATGCTGAGGTGCTGCCCCGGGGGAGTGGCAGTGGGTCAGTGGAGCAGGAACCTGCTGTCCTCTCTCAGGATGACAGCATTCCTGCTCCCACCACTGCCACTCCGCCATTGCCCTTGTTGCTGCCTGACATCCAGCCAGCCCAGACAGCTGCCGCCCATGCTGAGGAGGCACAGTCTACAGCCGGGCCTTCCAGGCCCAGAGCTGGTCGAGGGCGTCCTGCAGGGCCATCTGAAGTCTCCCGTACGGACACTCAGCAGCCTTCCACCAGCCCTGCTGCAGCCACTAGGCCAAAACTTTGTAGGAGCACTAGAGTAGACAAAGGCACAGTAACGAGGTGCACTAAGGGACTGCACAAGGGTGAATAGTTAATGGGCCAGAAATTCGGCTCTCCGGCTTCCTGCGGGTGCAAGCATCGCGCACGTACTTACCTACCGCGCCTGCCGTTGTGCTTCGGGCCCACTAGGAATTCGGGTCCTGGGCCTCCTCCAGCTGCCAGTGCGCAGTGCTTGTGTATCCCAGGGGCGCAGATAGTTCGAAGCGTCCCCTGGGATCACGTGGGCCATGAAGAACCAATCCTAGCAGGGAATTTTCATTCATAGATTTGACAGGAAGGCCTGTCAAATCTATGAATAGAGATCAGCCGCAAAACCACACTAAAACTTCAAATACATTTTTAAAAAACCATCACATTTTTAAAATAACTATAAATTACATAAATTAACTACTTTAAACAAAAATTTAAATTTTTGAAAAAATTAATTGAACTTTTTAACGGTGCTAAAAATAAACTTACCTTTCTTTAAAGTATGTAAAAAAGATAAACCTGTTGAAAAAATGTTTAAATTGTAATTAATTAACCACTTACCTTGTTAAAAACAGGCCTTGCGCCTCCTTTTTAAATGTGCAGCTTTTCCATACTTACCCTCACGGAGAAACCTGAAAAAAAAAATGAAGTTCGCTGCGTGCGCGCTGCCTCTCCCGCGCACGCGTTCGACTTCTGAACCCCTCCGTTCAGGGGAACGGAAGTTCCGGTTTCCCTTGCATGCGCAGTGCATGCATGAAACTGGCACTTCAGGTGGCCTTACGGGTGAGTACACAGCGCGAATTTCTGGCCCAATATTTTTTGTAAATATGTGTTCACTGATTATTGATAAATATATTAATTCAGTTTGGATTCTTTTGTGGTATCTCTCATTTCAGCTTTGCGCTGTGATATGGTCTGCGACAGGGATGGAATGATGGGGATGTGGTGAGCAACGGGGATCTGGGGTTTAATTCATTAGAACCGCAGTCTGATGAGGCGATCACGGACCACCCTTCCAGAAGGCAGATTGAGTGGCTGCCTCCTCCCTCGCTCCTGTTCCTCCTCCTCCTCATCATCATCTTCCGCTTCCCCCTCGTCCTCCTCCTCCTCCTCCTCCTCTCCCTCTTCCTCCTCCTGAGGTGGTCCCGAAATCCCTGGTGGCAAAGGCTGGGCCCACATGATGGCCAAGTTGTGGAGCATGCAACAGACCACCATGAAATGGGACACCTGCTCAACCGAGTACTGGAGGTCACCTCCCGAGCAGTCAAGGCAGCAGAACCGTTGCTTCAACAGGCTGATGGTCTGCTCGATGATGTTCCTGGTGGCAGCATGGCTCTCATTATGAGTGCTGGGCAGGAGTGTTGGGGTTGCAGAGGGGAGTCATGAGCCAGGTGGAGAGCGGATAGCCCTTGTCTCCAACCAGCCAGCCGCGAGCTTGATGTGGTGGCTGGAAGAGTGCTGGCACACCAGTCTGGCACAGGATGAAGGCATTGTGCCTGCTGCCAGGATAGCAGGCATTGACATTGAGGATTAGCTGTGTGTGGTCGCACACCAACTGCACATTAAGTGATTGGTAGCCTTTACAGTTACGGAAGATGTCAGGATTGTTATGCGGTGCCCGCAAAGCCACATGAGTGCTGTCAGTGGCACCCTGCACCATGGGGAATCCCGCTATCCTGGCAAAGCCACATGCACGCTCGTCCTGCTTCTCTCTGGTGATGGGGAAGGAAATGTAGTCCCTTCTCCTACTGGAGAGAGCCTCTGTGACCTCCCAGATGCAGCGATGGACGGTGATCTGCGAGATGTTCGCTATATCTCCTGTTGCAGACTGGAAGGAACTGCTGGCGAAGAGATTGAGGGCGACGGTGACCTTGACTGCCACTGAGAGCCGTGGTCGACCTGATCTGAGGCTCAAGGTCTGGTTGCAATAGGTGGCACAGTTCGGTGACCACATCCTTGCTGAAGCAGAGCCTTCTAATACACTGCTCCTTGCTTAATTGGAGGTAGGAGAAGTGTTCTCGGTATACCCTCGGAGGGTAAGGCCTCCTGTCGAGAGCCCTGATGGCTCTCCTCCTCCCTCTGGCCACATGTTCCAGTCTTTCTCGCTGCCTCCACTCCCTCCACTATAGATCCTGGAGGGCGAGGTTGACTGCTAGTACAGCCCCCATTAATGTAACCAAGTGTAGCAGTTTAATTTTTTTAAGAATAAATGTAGCTACCTTTTAGTTGCCACAACACTGTTGATACTAAATAACCTTGAAATCACGGAATGAGACTGTTGCACTATGTGCAACAGCTGCGATTCATTACTGATGATCCCTTTAAATAATGTCCCTGGAGCCGGCTTCCTGGTGCTTCACACCAGCTCTCCCTGTCGCTGTTTCCTCCAGGCGCTAAGGTAGCTGGTGACAATCTGTTTTGCAGATCGGGCAGTCCGTGAGCATTGCACACTCACTGACGTCACAATCCACCTGGCGTTGAAGCTCCCGGCGATAACTGTTAGCAGCGGTGCTGCGGGACGGGCGGGATTTACCTCGCCCCGGTGATAATGCTCAAGTGCCCCGTTAGTGCCATCTGCTGCCACTAACGGGAGGCGCTAAGGTACTGAATTTTTCCCCCTGTGCCTTCTGAAAAAGTTTTAGAAGATTATCAGAATCTGCGAATCTTATACGTAGAAATGGGATGAATGTGTCAATTTATCTTTTTTCCCTGAAATTTCTAAAATTGTCTTTTAATATCAGGTTTAGCTGTTTGCAACCATTCCGTGGCACATTGGTTCTTTGTCACTGTCCTGCCACTAGTAAAAAGCCTTTTAATAATATTTAATGGGGGAGAAATTCATTATAGCCCCATTTGGGGCGCTAACTTTTAAAAGTTGAGAAAATTAGCATCAGGCACTAATGTTTCTAAACTTTTAAAAAATTTGGTTTTGCGCTCCACTTCCTTGGAGCGCAATCGGCAGCAGACAGGGCGGAGACTTCAACAGCCCTGTACACTGAGCCGTGCAGCGCTTCCGCGTTCAAAGGCTCCTTCCCTCCCTTAAAGGGAAGGGCCATCGTTGCAGGCTCTGCAATAGAAAAATTACCTATCTGGACCACCAAGGCAGCCGCGATCCCGCGCAATCAGCCCGGTACTCAAGCAGAGCACCGGGCTGATCAATCGCAGGCAGGAACCCGCGAAAAAAACTGGTACAAGAAAGGTAAGTTTTTTTTTAATTTACCTCGGCCACCTTGCCTTTAATCATTGCCCCCGAAGCGGCCGGCCGCCCGATGCACACCTCCTGTAGCTGTCGGTGTTTTCGACCGGAGCTGCTGCAGGGGGCGGAAGTCAATTTCGGTACTGGGGCGATGCGCATGGCGATGACGTCACGATCTCCGGGCAAAGGAGATCGGGGCGCAATGCTGTGGCGCTGCTGCGAAACTCCCGGCGAATATGGTGGGTGTCGATGTCAGCGCCGCGCCTGATCGCAAAGCCATTTGCGCCCCGTTAGCGCCCCCGGGGGCGCTAACGAGAGGCGCAAAGGCACCCAATTTGCCCCCAAGGTTTTTCCCTACTTCCCCAACGAACTGAACAGATTACTTAAATTAGGACAACTGTGCTCCCACGCCTATTCCATATACTGATGGGTGATAAGATAAAGTGTTGCTAAATATAATGTGACTGATGAATATATATGCATTCAAAGAAAAGTACAGAAATCATTCAAATAATTATCCTTTTCAAAAGAACTCATTTGCAGTCATTGGGCTAGAAATTGGATCACGCCCGATTAGGCACACACATTACTTGTGGGGCCTATCAACCACAGCACAAGAATAAAATGGAAATTTATTCACCCTCTGGGAGATAACATTGAAAGCATTCTGTATAGCCATTGTCCTTTTGTACACACTCTTTTACTGTGCCTGAGCCGCATGGCACATTTCTTTTGAAGATAGAGGTGGCAGCCAAAGGAGGAATTTTAACTCCCCCTGCCTAGCAGAAACCGGGCGGAGCTGGTGTGGGTCAATTTCCCACTCCATTCCCACCCTGTGATGATTTCAATACCGCTGCTTTTTCAAACGGTTAAAGCACTCGCTTGAATCAGGCAAAAGCATTGTGCATTTATGCAAATTAGAGTCTTACGACAGCCATAGAACTCCAATAGCGCTTTAATCATTGACTGAGTGGCGCACCCACGGCAGCCACCCCGCTCAGTAAAACCTGGTCTGCAGGATAAAGAGGCTCTGTACGGTAAGTTAAATATTACAGTACTTTGTTGGCCCAGGAAGAACAGGACCTCACAAGGAACGTCTGGGCCTCTTCTGATACATGTGTGCACTGTGGACTGCCTGGTGTGCCAGATGCCTCCTGGGGTGACTTGGAAGGATGTGCTAGCAGGAAAGCTTCATTATGTGATAACCTTATCTGGGAAGCACTGTTCCTGATCTAGATATTGCGCGCAGATTGTTGTGTAGGTGGTACAACTCTGTGGCAGGCTGTCTTGTGAAGTGGAGGCAGAGAACACAGGAGGCAGTGCAGGCACTGGGATAGTTATGCTTATGGCTAGAACACCTCAGGGATTGTTCCATTTGCATTTTTTGACCCCTCACAAACTCCTCTTCATCATCTCAGTTACACAGCATGTTCAGAACTCCAGAGGAATACCTGTCCTCACCTCTTTATAAGTTGTCATGTCAAAGCCATTCTACAGTAACGATTAAAACTATTGATGGGGCGAAAAAAATAAAAATGTAGGAATTCCCTGAAAAATCAACTAATGAACAGGACAAAATTCAGCAAAGGAAAATTCAAACCACACAAAAAAAACTTACCTTCTTGCTTTAAGAGGCCTACTTCAGTGTGAGCTTCCCCGAATTCCCGTGCTCATGTTCTGGACAGAGTCTCGCCTGATGTCGTGAAATTCAGCAGAGGACCTTCTTGCCTTTATTTAAATATGTATATGAGACCCATGCATGCCAATACTACAGCTTCTAAAATGGGACCAAATGGTGCCTCATAAAATTAAGTGTGCAATGCATCGGGCAAGCAAGGTTACATGCCCAATTTTATGACCTTCACCTGCGGAATACAAGGTCCCACTGGTGTTGTTGGACCTCTGAAAATTTACGCTGATATCATCACATCTGTTTTCGAGGTATTAAGAATAAACTTCTGAAGTATCGCCAGACAAAATATTGTGATGACCAGAAAAGTGGTATGATAAAGCTGATATCTGTGCAGACGGTGGTTCTAATTTTTATTAATGTTATTTTGAGCTCATTCTCAAAAAATATATTTAAATTAAAATATGGGAAGGCCTGATGACCTAGAGAGCATTATGGTGGTTGATACGTAAAGTGCATCAGTCAATGGGTATCAGAAGCATGGAGTGGAACATGGGAGATACCAAAAATATAATGGAAGATATGGGAAGAGCCAGTGGCATGAGGAGAATATCTGGGATTGAAAGACATAGAATGAGATCAGAGGTAAATATACTCCTACCAAGAGTAATTAAGAGAAGAAATGTAGATGTGTTTCAGTGGGAATTCCATTTTTGATAAATGTAATATTTTGCATGATATCCTATTATAGACTAGGCAGTGCTTGTGTCCAAAACTTTACACTGTTTTTGGTTTGAACTTACTTAAACATGAGGTTGCATTAAATATTTTTCATTATTAATTTTGTAAAATATATAAATAAATATTTGGAAAATTTGCAACTAAAATAAATTGTTTTTATACAGGATGTATTTGAGGTTTAATGTAGTAAAGAAATACACCAAAGGAAGGCAATGATCACAGACTAGGAACACTAATTCAGCTAAAAAAAAATTGTAACAACAGATGCAACAAAGTCACTGCATTATCTATCACGTCATTGTACTCACCCCAGTGTATAAACTGGGCAAAATGACAAGACACTTTTCCATGGCAACACCACCCCTTTAAAGACTAGGTTCAGCATTGTTATTATCATCAGTGCAGCAATGATCAACTGATACAGTTTTTCCATTTCTATAAATTGACCAGAGACTAATGTTATCAAGTAGCTGAATTCTCCTGTCATTTGAAACAAGAAGTTAAAAGAGGCATTTTGGTTGGCACATCAGATGTGTAATTAATGAGCATTCCTGCTAGAGTTCACTGTTGTTTACTGTTATAATCATACAGTTACACCACAGAGAAAGCAGATAATTTCCATTGGTCTTGTGAGTAGCTCTTCAACTGCTTGTGCACACTCACTGCAGTGATACTGCATCTTTCACCAAAGGTACAGTAACAAAAATAAACAAAGTGGAAGGTATCCAATTTGAAATTATGCTAAACTGTGTTTCAAATTACTCATGTTGATGAAATAATAATACAGATGTAGACACCTTACTTAGATTTGCATAATGTGGTAACAAAGAAAATTCCAATGTCTGCGCTGATTAAAGTGCAAGGCTCTGCTGTGTAGTTTAATCAGCCCAAGCTCCCTATTCCAACACAAACATAAAATACAACATACTAAAATGTTGTTATTGCCATTAGTAGCTAAATTTGAAGCAGCAAGCTTCAAATATAACTGTGATCTTAAAAGCCATTGGGGAGAAACAAAGTACAGAGAAGTCACTACTGCCAGAAAGCTGTATTTGAAGAAAGTGATGTTGGAAAGAGTTAGCCAGCAGTAATTAAGTGTGATAATGGCCATTTTGTGTGTTTCTGCCATGGACTAATACCCACTGGTTAACCCAATCAGATGGCAGTTTCCTTAACCCATTTGCATCATGTTCAATGTTGATTAAGGCGGCAGGACAAATCTGACCAGCACCAGCTCTGACACGTGCACAGAGCTCACGTCTTTCTGGTGTTCATTTTTATTAATTTTGTTTTAACATTCAAAAAATTTGCTACAAAGTTTTAGAAATTCCCAAGTGTTCGAACAGATTATTTAACTACTCCAACTGTGTCTTTAGACTGAGCTAGAGTTATACTGCAGCTGGTGGGAATTCAGAAAACCTTCCAGTGGGGTCTCACACCACATGGATTTAATGCACTCAGCTGTTAGATCGGGTAACTCCTGAGCTATGCTACCACTTTTCGCATCCTGAGACCACATTGCATCAATGCAAAAGTTGCAGTATAACTGTTCCCTAGCAGAGCCTTTATTTTCAGTTTTACCCCAAAGTGCCCCATTTTAAGATTAAGCATGTTAGAATATTAATTCTGACACTCGGTAAATCGATATTATTGTAGTTATTGAACCATGGACATTAGCTCTTTATCAGAACTCAGGCTTTTACTGCTTATTAATAGCCGCTGTCTCATCCAATAGGAATGTAAAGATTCAGTAATCTGTAATATGCCTTAACATTTGCCAGTCCTCATGAGACTCCTTCAGAAAATTGCTTCATTGAGTTCTTTATTATCAACATTTTAATGAAATGTCACATTCAGATAGATAAATGCTGTGTTACTACATTTGTGATTAATAGTTCAAGCGTCTGATCTGTTTTTAAAAGCTGCTGTGAATGGGAATTAGGCCTGAATGGGAACACTGGGACCAAATATCCGCAGGGTCTGACATCCTGACCAAAGTGCAGAGATACACCTGTTTGGAACCTCCACTGCTGCTGACTGCCAGATTTTTTGGGGTCGGGGTTGGTTCCCTCATTAGCATTTCAGTGATGAGTTCCATGCCACTACAAAAGCATCACGGACACCTGCCAGAAGAAGGGGACAAGAAATGCAGCACTGACCAGCCTCTTGCTGCCCCACCAGCACCATCAGTCCAAAAGCGGGCAAAGGTTTCTAAAGGGGTAGAAAAAACTTTTGTACAAAATTTTCAGGGGTCCAAACTGTGTCTCAGGCCTGGATTCCCAGGGTGGCTCCCAGTTCTGCTGACCAGCAGGCCAGTATGCCTCTTCTGACCAAGTGTACCAGCCTGCTAACAAATCCCAGACTGAGACCAAGGATACTCCCAGCCTGCTGGTCCCCTCCCTCTGGCCATGTCCCCTCTGACACAGGTGACCTTGTTTTGGTGGGCAGAGGTTCCACCCCAAACAAAGCTCCACAGAAACTGGCAGCGAAGGTTAGGATCCTGCACATCTGGGTCCCAATCTATTTCCCAGGCCTTACATCACACTCCCACTTGACTTACGCTGCGAGTGCACTGGAAGGCCTACGGGAATTCGGGACTGTTTATTTTAACTAAGTGCTGTGGTTTGAACTCGGGCCTCAGTCTATACCACAGTCACTCCCACATTAAGTTAAAAATCAATATTTTGTTACAGGAGCAGGAAACTATCCAAATTTACTCAAGTACACTTTCAAATATGCCATACTGGAACTAACTGAATTTATAACTCTCTTTTATACTGCTATCTTTGGTAACTATTCAAAAATGGTGTTGTTCTAAGGGTACTTTAGTGAAGAGGCCATGACAAATATACTTTATCCTTATACCCCTCTAAGGAGTAGCAACAACCTTCCCTTTTTCATGATTTCACAAAGCTGCAGTTATGCTGGTAACCAAGGCAAAACAGGACTTGTGCCAACACATTAAAAAATATAATAAATGGCCCGTATTTTCCGATCCCTACGGGTGCGTACACACCCAGGGACATCGGAAATGCCGGTTTCAGGCATGCGAAGCGCATGCGCTGAAAACTGGCATTTCCGATCTGTCAGGAATGCTCTTGACAGATCGGACGCCTGCCCTGGAGAAGGGCCTCTGCGGGTGGAGAGTTCCGCTTTCTGCAGAACCACCGCCCGCTGAAAGCCCTTAGAAATCTTACGCCTGCTTTTACCAGCATAAGAGTTTAAAAAAGTAAAAAAAAAAATTTTTTTCACTCATTTAAAATTTTATAATAGTTTTAAAAAGGTAAGTTTATTTTTAGTCCCGTAAAAAACTTTAATTATTTTTTTCAAAAAATTAAATTTTTGTTTAAAATATTTAATTTAATGTAATTTTAACTCATTTTAAAAACGTGATTTTAAAAAAAATGTGTTTATATTTTAATGTTTTAGTGTCTTTTTTCAGTGATCCCCATTCATACTTTTGACAGGTCTATCTGTCAAAAGTATGAAGGGGGATTCCCTTCTTTCATTGGCTCGCCTGGCCCACGTGATCCCAGGGACGCTTGCGAACCACATGCGCCCCTGGGATATGTGGACCCTGCGCATTTCGACTATGGAGAGGCTCAGGATCGGAAATGGCCGCACCTCGGGAGCCCTCAGGTAAGGGCATAATTTTTTTTCCCGATAGGAGGCATCTGCACGCAGGAAGCCTCCTATCGGAAATTACGGGCCAATGTGTTTCATTTACCCTATATATCTGTTTGATGCAATGGATCTGGTCCATGGAGAAATGTGATAAAAAAAATTCATAAAACCAGACCTCATTCATTTTTAACAGACACCCACAATTCCAGAATAAGCCTATCACTACTCCACGGACCATGCCTAATCATTTGATTTGTCCCCTGCTTACAGCCCTGACCCATTGACAGGAGTTATGTTTAACAAAATCAGAATATACCATAATTATTTTAAAAAACTGACATAAAACCAGTAAGTAAGTGTAAAATCAAAACCAACAGAAAAAAAGATTTACTTCAAATGTCAGATATCACCACTGCCTACCTTACCCCCACAGCCCAGTGCTCACTAATACAGCACTAATACAGGTCCCTCAAGGCAGCTTAATGACCTGTTGGTGACAGATACCTGCACATGTCTACAACAAAAACAAATAGCTTTCTTTGAAGCTGTATTATAATTTTCTTGAATTTATGGGCTGAATTTTACCTTCCTCGGCGGGTCCAGGGCAAGCGACGTCGGTGGCGGGTCCTGGCCTCACTGCTGGCTCCAGCCTGCTGTCGAAAATGATTTTCCCCTGATTGGGCTTGTTATGCCCGCCCAGCACGTTTGCCGGCCAACTGAAGGAAGCGGGTCTGATGATGTCATTCGATGACGTGTCATTAGCTGGTTTCCTTAAAGGGACCATGCGCAAATTAATTTTGACATTTGTGTTGTCATAGTTCGACAGCACTGAGGTGCTGCAAACACTGACAAGCACAGCACAGATGTGCAGGGCTGCACCCAGGCTCTCACATGACTCCCTCCATATGCTTATGGAGGGAGTCACAGCACGCAGGGAGGTTCTCTTCCCTTCTAATGGGCGGAAGAGACCTCCCCAGGAGATCAACGCAGCCTGGTTGCACATTGCACAGGAGGGCACAAGCAGGGATGTTATAAGGAGGACCAGACCGCAGTAGCGCAAACCTTTCAATTATCTCAGTAGATCACAAAAGGTTACTGCAAAGCCACACTCAACCTCATCCTGCTGTGCCACTCATCACATCCCCATCATTCTGCCTTCACTACCCTACTCCTGCACATCCTTACACCAACTTACCTTGCACCTCCACCCATCCCTCTCTATCTACATTATCACTTCCCCATCTCACAAGCCACCCCTCACACTCACCCTCATCCTAGTCCAATCATACCAACTAACAACACACAAGGATAGGCACTTGTGTGTTTTAGCCAATGTTCATGTGATGTTTCTGTTAATATGCTGTGAAACATTGAAATCTTTATTTTCAACACTTTGTATTCTTGGACAGATTTGTGTGCACCTTTGGAAGTGGTTTAGTGAGTTACAGTGAATGGTGAGACATAACGGTACCCCTCGCAATGGTCATAAGTGTGAAATGAATGGCTTGAGCATTGTAGGGATGCTTTATGGTGTTAGTGTGGGCTGATGCCAACCTGTGGCAGCCAGGGTGTACAGTGTCAAGTGAAGTAAATCTGGCCATGGTGAGGCCATCCCTGGCCTCCCGGGCAGCAATGTGATCGGGTGCTGATGCCCTGTGTCCTGTGCAGCATCAGTTGATTGCAGAGAAAGTTGGTGTTGTTGTTAGTGCTGCTGGTGTGCCTGGTGCTGCTGCTGTTGGGGCTGATCATGGTGGGATTCTGAGGACCAAGGTGATATAGTTTCAAGGGCACCAATGCTGATGTAATAGATGGCAGGTGAACTTGAGATGACAGAAGCGATCTGTCAATGGTGAGAGAGGTTGTTCCAATGAGGTGACACTGGATAGAGAGTTTACTCCAAACACTTGCAACCTGCATAAAGCTCAATCTGTCTTCCAATTGCAGTAAGCAACAGCTTCGGAGCTGTGAACAGATGTGAGATGGGAGTTTTTATAGCACATCTACAGCTGGCAAGTAATGAGATGATTCCATGGTCATACAACTCCCGACCTCCTTACCTGACATGATCCCCGAGCAGTGTGGACCCCGTGGGTGACCTTGTAAAATGTAAAGGTGAGCTCAAAATACTTCTTAACAAGTTCATAATGACCTGAATTGCCTCCCCATTGCTGCGTGTCGGGTCTGTTCAGCGCTGACAGACCCAACATCTGGGAAAGGCACGTAACGGCGGGTTGACAGCGGGATCCCGACCCGCTGTCAAAAAAAAAGTTTTCCCACCCGACCCACCACTGAACGCGCCCGCTGACCCCCCAAAAACTTCCCCCCTGTGCTTTTACCCAGGACACCAGAACCAGCACATGCACAGAGTATAAAGTGGAGTTCATTTCACAACAGTATTGGTTTCCAGTCGCTGCTTGCGTATTAAACAATTTATTACTGTGTGTTATTCTGACTGATTCCATGTCACTCACCTTGTTCCTTATGTGAAAAAGAAGTCTCACTCTATCTTGTACCCTCTATCTGAAAATGAAAACTTGTGGATATTCATTGGACTAATCAATTTTCAGCAGAAATGCAATTCATCTTGTTATCATGGTTATTTGTTAGTACTTTGGCCGTGCAAAAATGTAAATTAGGTGTCAGAGAATCATTTAACACAGGAAAAAAAAGCTTTAGAGGGATAATTTTCTGACTTTGCGCTGCTTTGGAGGGTAAGGTGGGTGAGTGGTGGGGTGGAGGTGGTTCACGGGCTGCCCATGATTTTACAACCAATTAAAATAATGGTTCAAAAATCTATGTAGCGGACTCACAAAATTCCAAAACGTGTTCCCAGTGGATGAGGCTCTTGGATGGGAGTCCAAAAATCAGAAAATTATCCCTTAGAAATATTCATCCTTTTTCCTTTTCTCCAAGCAGACCAGTAACTTAATTGAATCATCCAGTTAGTCTATTGACACCTATTGTATCCATACCTCTGGCAACAATAAGCTTCACAGTTGCAGAAGTGAAGGATGTTACAGATGTCAGTCAACTACTAACTGGATGGGGTGGAAGCGACCAATGTTGTGATGGGTGGAAGAAAGTGGTTTTGATAATAAAGCAGCTGTAAGAAAGAAAGCTGGGTTGAACAGGGCGTGCTTTCTGACTCAGAATGAGACGGCAACCGCGAAGGTTAATAGACTCATGGCCAGGAGATTGAAGGTACTAAAGGGCATTAAGTAGGATGATCTCAGTTTTGCTGATATTCAGCTGGATGAAGTTTCAGCTTATATTAGACAGGCAATTTGAAAGTGTGGAATCAAACTTTGGGTCAATAAAGGCCATTGTCAGCATATATGTTGAGGGTAAACCTGAACATCCAGATAATGTTGCTAAAGGGTAACATGTTGATAGTAAAGAGGAGAAGGCCAAGGTTAGACCCCTGAGGTATGCCAGAGTTGACTGTGTAAGCAGAAGAAGAGAAACTGTTGGCAGCAATGTAATGCCTGCATTAAGTCAGGTAACAGCAAAACCAGAAGAGAGTAGTGCCCTGGGACTGCAGAGAAGAGACATTGGAGGAGGTTAACTGGGCTGAAGGCAGCAGAGACCTCAAGGAGGTTGA
Source organism: Squalus acanthias (assembly GCA_030390025.1). Taxonomy (NCBI): domain Eukaryota; kingdom Metazoa; phylum Chordata; class Chondrichthyes; order Squaliformes; family Squalidae; genus Squalus; species Squalus acanthias. The sequence continues at coordinate 85,568,856 of CM059432.1, forward strand.
GGAGAGTCATGGTCACAGCTGCACAGGATGATATTTGTGACTTTGGCCAGTGGGGTCTCGGTGCTGTGGGCAGACTGAAGCCAAATTGGAGGGATCTGAATAAGGAATGGTGAGATAGGTGGAAATATAGTCGTACGGCAACAACATGTTCCAAGATATTGGGGAGGAAGTGAAGGTTTGAGATGGGACGATAGATGCAGAGAATGCAGGGATTTAGGATGGGTCTTTTTGAGGAGATAAGTGATAACCAATGTTCCCTGTAATTTTTTTTAGGGCTGCGCAGCCCTTTAAGGGGCTGCCGGTCCATTCAAAATACCACGCATGCGCGGTTTTTCTATTGAAAAACCGGCTGCGAAGTACACCTGGAGCGCTGCATGGCCGCACAGCTTACTGGGAACATTGGTGATGACTGGTTTTGAAGGACGGGGACAGTGCTAGATGGCAGAGGCAGGTTGATGACATTGGCAAACATGGGGTGAGGAGGTGCGGTTGGATGGTCAGAAGCTGGGATGGGAGGGGATCTATCGAGTAGGTGGTGGGCTTCATGGAAGAAATAAGATAACTAAGGGTTGAGGGGTAGATGGGGGAGAAATTGCAAAGAACAGGAAAGCTGAAGCACGTATAGGTGATGGGGAGCTGGATTTGGAGAAACAGGTGGTTGGGGCAGTCAGAGGAGGCAGCAGCCACAATATGGATGGCCTTGATTTTTGCAACAAAAAAAAAATCCATGAGGTCCTTGAATTTTCAGTCCAAGGTGAGGATGAGGGGTGCAGTGTGGGAAAGCAATTAGCAGTGTAGAGGAGGAGAGCCCTAGCTATCAAGTTGTTACTGAAAACTCTTCCCTCTGACAATACACACGTTGTCCACAAGATTAGCGTGCCTGATTGGGCAGGTTGGCATCTGTTCCCTTTAAGTAATTTAGAGCTCTACTAACTGCAGATTATCATTGGTCAACAGCAATCAATTGCACTGATAGCCTTGGTGTAATTCATAATGAATACAATCATGTGACTGTCACTCAGAAATTTATATTATACTAGGTGAAAGGTTCAGAACGAAACAGTCCATAGCATCAATAGAGACACAAGCAAGCTTGTGACACACACAGAGAAAAGGTGTAGGTTAAAGAAGGATCATACAACATACTAAAGTTTGAGAACCATGCACTAATCTACAACTCCATTGTCATTAAAAAGAATCAATAATCGGGTAGAAATATACAGCGTTCTCTCCAAAATGAAAAGAAGATGTTATCAGAATCTTTAGCTAGTCTTCTTTTACTACACTGCACTATTTGACATGGACTGAATATTAATGCAGTACCAATAAGGATGTGACTTTGATTGAATCATCTGGGTAGATTTTCCTCCCAGGCGGTGTTCAGGCGGTTGGTGGATGGAGCAATCCTTTCAGCAGCTCAATCATATGGACAGAGGTCCCAGCCAATTTTGACCGGCAGGCCATATTTGCATGGCACTGATGGACTGTCCAGGTGCTGGGATCGCTGACAGGCAGCCTGCCCAATTGTGAGGCAGGATTTCCACCTGAGACCTGTGCTATTTAAATTTTAAAGGTGTCAAGTAGCCCTAACAAAAGTGTTCCCTGCTGACTTGAACCGATTTCTGGCAATTGGTATTGATCTAGAGAGTAAGTTCTGCTGATTTTCCACTTGCTTGCAGCATTTGCAGAATGGCCACGTCTAGAGGTGCAAGTTTCAGTGACGTTGTGGTGGAGGTACTGGTGGAGCAGGTGCAGGATCTGAGGCAGGTCCTCTTCCCCAAAGCTGGCACCAGGGACCCAAAACACACATTGCAACAGTCCTGGAAGGAGGGTGCTAAGGTGGTCAGCATCTGAAGCATCACCCGAAGGACCTGGAATCAGTGTAGGAAGCAGTTTAATGACCTGACCAGGACATCAAGGGTGAAATGCAAATCTTTCTGTCTCCATTTATATGAGTCACACCTTTCCATACCAGTTTTTGGCACCCTACACCCACCACCCCACCCCCAATGCACATGTCACTCTTCTCTCCCCACACTGCATGCTTCTTCTCCACTCACAGCGGGTCATGGCAGCAGCTCTCCTTTTTGTTACAAACAAACACTCACCTACTGCTCGTGCCCTCACAACAGGCACAAACAGCAATCTGGGTTCACCTGGTCGTAACTGGAAGACCTTTCACTCGTCCGCTAATTGCTTCCACTTTTTCTCTCTGCAGCCATTCTCGAGCACAAAAGCACATCCCCATCCTCCTCTAAAGTTGCTGCTTCTCTCTTTCAACATGCTCTCTAGATGAAGAAGCCACACACAGCTGAACAGAAGATTACAACAAAAAAATACTAACTTTCTGCAACTCTTTCTGCAGGAGAAGATGGCCCAGACCAATAGGGAGAGGACCCATACCGGAGGGGGAAGTTGGGTGCCTGTCTCCATCCACCACTTCAGAAGTGATGGAGGAGGAAGCGATTGAGATATTGGGGCAGGGAACAGGCAGAAGCATAGGCAATGGCAAGGCTGGCGCAAGCCTACAGCAGGGTGTCGGCCTTTATTACTACAATCTCTCTCTCCTCTCACTATCCTGCATGTAGACTGTGAGGCACCTTGATGCTGTCTAGCGCTGACATTCATCCACTGCTTTGTTAACTGTCACCTCCATAGTAACCCTTGTCCCTTCTGCTCTTCACTAGGTTCTACTCATCCTTCGGAACATCAAGCAGAAACTTTGGAGGAGCAGAACCCTCCCGAAGAAGCACAGTCACTCGCTCTATCTTTTGCAAGCACCAGCTTAGAGATCGGCACCCTGGTTGGGATAGAAAGTAAGGTAGAGGCGGATGCATAGGATGATTTGCGCAGTACTCGTGAGCAGATGGGGGAGGCAGTGAAAGGGGAAGCCCATGACATGGGAACTCTGTGTTCCTCCAACTCTGGCCTCTTGTTCAACCACACCTTCCTTCATCCCACCAATGGCGGTTGTACCTTCAGCCATCTAGGCACTAAGCTCTGGAATTCCATCTATAAACCTCTCCGTCTCTCTACCTCTCTTTCCTTCTTTAACACCCTTCTTAAAACCTACCTCTTTGGCCAAGCTTTTGGTCACCTGTCTTAATGTCTACTTCTTTGGCTTGGTGTCAGTTTTTGTCTGATTATGCTCCTTTGAAGCATCTTGGGACATTTTACTACATTGAAGGCGCTATATAAATGCAAATTGTTGTTGTTGTTGGAAGACAAGCCCAGGTCCTACCTTTGCTACAGAGGATTGAGATGCAGACCTTAGAGGCCTAGATTGGTGTTGAAGCACTATTGAAGGGGTGAAGTGAAAGGGTTGGTTGTGATTTTTGTTTTATTGGAAGGTTTGGTCAATGAGCTGCTACCTAATAACCCTGGCAGCTTGCCGTACAGGGCTTGCAGCAGCTTTACTTGCTTCTTGTTCCTGGGGATCTTCTTCCTCCCATGAGGACTCCTCCTTAGCTGCTGCTGGCTCAATATCTTGCCGCCTGTGTAAGACGAGTTTATGCAGGATGCAGCAGACGACAGCGGGAGACACAATGGGGTCAGTATTGAAGAAAACCCCCTGGTTTGTTCAGGCACCTGAATCACAGCTCCAGAACAGCTTGCTTGATTACTGCCTTAGTATTCCCATGGTTATCATTTTGGCTCCATTCAGCTGAGGTTCATGGCTGCTAAACAGGTGTCATCAGCCATGGTAATAACAGGTAATTGTTGTCCACAGTAGCCATCCTTGGACCTACTGCTGTTGCTCAAAATGTGCAGAGATGTTGGACTGACGTAGAATGAACACATCATGGCTGCTCTCATTGAGCCTACATTCTGGTGAAGTGTTTGGCACAATCTGCTTTGAAATTCCAGGGTCCATGGTGCCACTTGCATGCTATCTTCTTGAGGGTAGTGGAGTTGGAACTTTATATTGGGTTCATGACTTCCATAAGCATGCACTTATCTGAGCACTTTTTCCCTATTTCTTCCATGAAGCAGAGGACCTGGGAGACTGCCTTAACTTGCTTGGCTATCTACACCCACGTAGCATGCACCCCAGATTTAACAGATGGGTGCCACCAACCTTTACTGCACCTCCTGTAGTGGGACCTCTAAGGAGTCATTGATAAATGAAAGAGTCTTAGACACAGCCCTCATTGCACACATTTCTCTATAATATAATAAACGCCCCTTTAATGGTGAGTAGCATTCCTTTAAGAGCTGATGACTCGGCCAAATGTACAACACACAGCCAGCAAAATATAGGTCTGCCTCAGTGTGCTTTTTTTCTATATTCAGGGAACTTACTAAAATGAAGAGGAAGGGTTTGCCTTGCCAAATTCAGCAAGACCAGGCTTCCCAAACTGTCAGCAAAGGTGTACCCAGAGCATGGGCAAGTGCAGCCCCGATTTTGCTGTTCTCACATAATTGGTCTACTATGTAGGATGTTTTTTTTAATCCGTGCATTTACCTTTTTTTCTGAATTGTCCTATTTATTCTTTTTACAAATTTGTCTTTCTTCCATTGTCCCAGATTTGTTTTTTCGGTCTATGTCTGTGTTAAAAGCAACAGATATCTAACAGATATTCAAGGCACTGCTCGATTCACAGGTGCCCAATTTTCTGACAGCTGGCATGAGGCTGGCATGCCTCATATACATGTATTAACATTAGGTTAAGAAGTTTCCATGCTGAATTATCCACCTTTGGTCAAGGCTCTGCCTACAGTGTACTCCTCATCCATATAAACTGGGCCATTGGAAGTTCTGCCACTTGACCTGCTTAAACACATTGCTTAAAGAGAGATGGCAATTTTAGTTGTAAGTAAAGTTTTTTGGGGAAAAATTGAGTCACGCCCGTTTTGGGGTGCTAACTTCGCCGGGACGCTACTTTTAGTGCCCCGGAAAAATTAGCGCCCCCGCAGCCAAAATTGAGTGGTAGCGCCCCAAGAGGGAAGTGGGGCGCTACTGGAAGCGCCCCGCCTCCCTCTTGGGGCGCTGCGAGGGAATATCATGGTGCTACGTGCCACGGTATTGCAGGCCTTCCTCCCCTTCTTAAAGGGGAGGGGCCTTGCGCAGCGCGACTCAAGAGAAGTGCCGGGCTCATGGAGCGCAGCCGGCACTCCGCGGGGGGGGGCGGGTCAGGAGGCCGGGGACGGCAGCAGAGGCAGGTGCTGGCAGGCAGCCAGCAACAAAAATGGCCGCCCAGCACCTCACCTTTAAATAGCGCTGCCCTGGCCGCAGGTAGGCCCCCCTGACCCCGTCGGACATAGCGTCCGGCGGTAAGTCAGGGGGTGCTACCGAAGATCGCGGCCGGGGCACGAGCAGGGCGCTGCGCACGGCAATGACGGTTACCGCCGCCGCTAACTTCCCGCTAAATTTCGCGGGTGACGTTGGCAGCGCCACGCCCGGGCGCTAGTTGCTTTGTGCCCCATTAGCGCGCAAAGCAACCGAATTTTTCCCCCTTTGATTTTTTGAAGTTTTAGTTGCATTTTGTTGCATTCTTCTCCTTGCATTAGTTGGTTTTGCAAGATAGTTCACTATTTTTGCATTTTTGGGTTTCTTTTCCTTCCTGTGTTTTCCTTCATTATTATTGATTGCTGCTGGCATTTAAATCAGACTTTACAAGATGGTGAAGGTGGTTATCCCTTTAGGGGTTCTGAACACACTGCATGAGGAAGAACAGTTCATAAGGGGCCAACAAATGCAGTTGCAACGACACCTTACACATTTAGTCCACATCTGTAACTGTCTCAGAACCTGTATGTAGACCACTCTGCACCTAAATTGACATGTCAGAGGAAATCAGTTTTCACCGACGCTGTTTCATAATACAGGCAGTCACAAGGTTGTGCTACCTGCTGCAGGTCAATCTGCAGCCTCGGTTCTACCTGTAGAAAAGAAGTCACCAAATCTTGAAGCTTTCATACCACTACATCCTCCCAATCCACTGCAGAAGAAAGAAAGGAAAAACTTGCATTTATACAGCGTCTTTCATGATCTCAGAACATCCTAAAGCACTTTACAGCCAATAAAGTACTTTTGAAGTATATTCCCTGTTGCAATGTAGGAAATGCGGCAGCCAGTTTGTGCACAGCAAGGTCCCACAATCAGCAATGAGATAATGGCCAGATAATCTGTTTTTTGTGATGTTGGTTGAGGGATAAATATTGACCAGACACCGTGGAGAACTCCCCCGGTCTTCTTTGAATAGTGCCATGGGATCTTTTACATCCAACTGACAAGGCAGATGTCAGATGACAGTACAGAAGGAGACCACTTAGTCACATTCCATTGTCCTTATCTCATATGCCTTTATTTCTTTATTTTTCAATGATTTACTTCCTTCCCTTTTAAAAGCTGTTAGCTTCCACTACTGTTTCTGGTAGGGCATTTCAAGTCCAAACAAAGCTCTTCATAAACAATATCTTCTAACCTTTCTTTAGCACTCTAATTACTGACTTACTGACCAGTGGAATTTTTTTCCCCCCATTTACCTTTTGAAAACCCCCTCATAATGTTTAGCACCTAAATCTCCTAACCCACTTTGTTCTAGTGAAAATAGCTCAGTTTCTCCAGTCTCTCATAACTAAACCCTCTCATCCCTGGTATTATCTGAGTAAATTTCTTCTGTACTGTCTCCATGGCCTTGTCATCCTTCTTAAAGAAGGGTGCCCAAAACTGAATACAGTATTCTAATGAAAGCCTAACCAATGATTTGTATAGGTTTAGCATTTCCTGTTTTTGTACTCTGTGCCTCTGTGCTTCTATGCCAACATCAGGTAGTCTGGAATGGAAACTGCTATCAAGCAAGTGACAAACACTATAGGGTAATTTTCACTTTGGATGTGGGTGAAAAACTGGTGGGTGCAGATCGCCAACCTGTTATATAACCTGCCCGATTTTCTTTTTCATTAAAGTCCGTTGTGTAGTGTGTGCTGATTCTCTTCAAGCTTTCAAGAGGGAGATGTACTGCTTCTTGACTGGGCTAGAGATCACATCGGCCCAGAAATTAAAGACGGAGCCTTCCTGCGGGGGTAAGGCTTCCCCGCGATATCTCACTGCGCGCCTGCCTTTTCCTTCCGAGCTCACACGAACTTTAGTTTCAAGGCTGCAGCTGTGCAGTGTGTGCGTATCCCACAGACGCAGTTAATTCGTGCGAGCTGTGGGATCACGTGATTCAGTTAGAGCCAATGGCAGCACACCATCTTTCATTCATAGTTTTGACAGCAAGGGCTGTCAAAGCTATGAATCTATACCCCCCCCAAAAGAACAGCTAAACCTCAATTAAATTTTTTAAAAAAAACATCACATTAATAAAATAAGTATAGTTAAATAAATTAACCACTTTAAACAAAAAATTAAATTTTTGAAAAAATTTAAAATCTTTTTAAAAGTTATAAAAATAAACTTACCTTTCTTTAAAGTCTCTAAAAAAGATAAACCTGTTGAAAAAAATTTAAAATAATACTTAATTAACTACTAACCTTGTTAAAAGAGGGTCTTACGCCTCCTTTCTTTATGTGCAAAATCTTCCATGCTTACCTGCGCGTTCAAAGCACTAAGTGCACTGCGTGCGCGCAGCCTGTAGCGCACACAGTTCACTTAGGAACCGCCCCCTTTTGAGTTCACCAAGTGCCGGTTTTCAGCACATGCACAGTGCATGCAGAAAACCGGCAATTGGAGACAGAATACGCGAGAGTACACAGTGCGTACTCTCGCGTACTAAGACTAATTTTTGGGCCATCATATAGAAGATAAATGTCTTTATAGATAACACTTGGTCCATATGATCTCCTTGATTGGTTTTGATCACCTGAGGGGCTCGGAGAGGAATTTTCCAGAGCATTTTTTCGTTTATTAGGCCTGGGTTTTTTGCCTCTCCCAGGAGACTGCATGATTGCACGGGGTGGGGGGGGTGGTGGGGGAGAAAAGTAGCGTTTAGTCATGATGCTCCAGCCATCATGGCTTGATGGCAGGCTTGATGGACCAGCAGGTCTTTACCTGTCCGTAACTTTTGTATGTTCATAATAGAAAGGAAAATCGGGTGGGGTGTATAACGGCAGCTGATCCAACACCACCAGTTTCCTGTCCACACCCATGGTGAAAATTACCCCCATTTGCAAGGGGCCACATCTTGATAATTTTTTTAAGAAGCCACCAGCTTAGGTTGAAGGGATAATTACTAGTCCTAGCCCTTTTCGGGCTACCCCGGATCAGGCGTATTCCCCAGACGTTCCCCTTCAACTAAAGTTAGAGATAGCCGAATCCTATAAGACGCTTAATTGGGTCTAAAGGTCAGACTGTCTCTCCCTAAAGGAAAGGAACGACTTGAAGATGTTACCGTCCTCCAGATAGCACTTTTAATAAGTTTAACTAGACTGTAACCTTCCGGATATTATGAGGGTCCGGAAAACCCCCCCAGAATTCTGCAACTCCTCACAAAAGAGTGTACAGAGATTGAGTTCACGAGTTTGATACAGAAATACTCTGTGAGACAATTCTAAAAATATATAGATTTATTAAAGAACCGACATGTAGTTAACAGTTGGTGATTTCAGTCGCAACTTTAACAGTTCAAAATACAAATAGCTTACAATTCTTCTTAGAGATCCTTATTCTCAAATCTTAACTTCGTTACATTTTTACATTTCTACTTATTCTTAATCCAGAATATCCACCAAAATCAAATAAAAGTACCTTTTTGATCCCCGAGACTCAAAGAGTTAAAAACTTACAGAGCTGGCCTCTGAAGTTGAGAATCGCTTGCCCCTTCCAGCGAATTCTGACTTCCTATCTGCAAGTTCCATATCTTATACTCTTTTTGCAGTGGCATATCCTTTGAAGTTTTATGCTGATGTAAGCTAATTATCTCTAGTCATATTTCTGTTGACTTCTTTCTTTTCTTACTGTCAGTTCAGCTGTTAGCTTGCAGACTTGTGTCTGCTGTGTAGGTGTTCGAAACTTATCATAAAAAATGGTTATAACTGATGTATCTATTTAATGCCATTCTTACGAAGGTCTTCCATTCAATTCTTAAATCACCTAGCTGCTTGTAAGCCAGACTTCGCGTCTCCTAACTGTTCCAAGTTCAATACAAAAACCATGTGATTACTTGGTGCATCTATTGATGTAATATTTACAAAGTCTTCTGTTTGTACCTTTTACAATATGTAAATCAAAAACACTTCAACCGAGTACTTGATTGTTTCCCCAGCCATCTTAGTTGGTTATATTACAAACTTATGTCTCCTGTCTTTCATCTGATGTTACTTTTACAAAGGCATATATTTCTTTACTGTTCTGTGTTTCTGTTCGAAGTGTTAGTTTTTAACACTTTAAACTGGGTAATGGTATTGTGTTGGTTCCAAACTGCAGACTTTCTGGAAGAAACCCTTTACTTCTTCAATAGGGCCATTGTTTTAGTATTTACAACCAATTCCCATTTCAAAAGCTTGTATGGTGTTTACAGCTTTGTGTTAACGACTCATCTTATCTCAGAAGCCTGTATTTACAGCTTTAGCTTGTTAAGGCTTCTAGAATTTTAAACCCAGTTTGTCATATTTTAATAATGTCAGAATTCTGTTCATAGGATGGTGTATTTTTCTGAATAGGTATGGCTCATTCCTTTACAAGGTGGCAGAGTTGGAAGGTGTTGTAGATGGCACCCATGTGGGCAAGAGAGCTTTTCATTATCAAACCCATTGCCTACATGGACAGAAAGGATTTGCACTGAGTCACTATTCAAGTGGTATCTAATCACAGAAATATCATTACGCATGTGTACTTTCCACAAAGCAGCCTTGAAGCCTTCATTGCGTAGCCTACCATAGTCCCTACATTATGTGAAGGTGAAAAAACATTTGACTCTTGGAGAACAGGGCTATTCTCTGCATCCATGGCTGTTGACTCCACTGAGAAATCCCCTAAAGAGAGAAGCCGCTCAGCCTGGATATCCAAGCATCATGTTTATTTTTCCGCTGCTATAACATCCACCTGAAAGAAAACTCTGCAATGCAGTTTTGCCACAAGGAAAGAGTATGGGCAAATCAACGTGCTGGAAGCCAGCCCTGTCCACAAATCTGGCCACGCCCCCAGGTCGAATTAATCACTATGGTGAGTTTCCGCTAATTGCGCCCGTTTTGCAGGTTTCGAGGAAGCTCTTAAAATTAAACTTTATTTTTAGGCGCCTGAGCTCTAATAGGCATCTTTAAAAGCTTTTAAATATTAAAAAATATTTAATTTGCTAAGAAACTGACTACTGTACACCAATGAAACTGGTAAATGGTTCTGTATAGTTTTATTACGTCATTTTCAGTTATTTGAAATCAGATTACTTATAGGTGGTGGACTAGACATTAAAAATGCTTATTTTTTGCGATAAACCCATTTTCAGCTATATTAATAAAACTTATTACCACTCTTAAATATATCAAGGAATATTTTTTAATGCAAAAAAAATGATGTTCTAAAACGCTGACTGACTGCGCTGGTTCATGGAAGATTTTGCATTTGTCATTATGCAAATTAGTTTGAGCGGAAACTTGAACCATAAAATCAATTCGGAAAACTAGCACAATTTTGAGCACAATTTGTATCCGGATTGCCGATTGCGCCCAAAGTGGAAACTTTACCCCATTTTGTCAAATTTTCCTGAATTTTGTGAGAAGGTTGTTAAAGAGGATGTTTTGATTTTTTAAGTGGTTTAGGTAGATATTAAAATAAAGTGGTGAGCTTCGTGCTCAAGGATGAATTTTATCATAACCTTGTTGGATTTTTAAAGATAACACACAAATTAAAACATTGGAATATGATGCAGGTTGTCTGATCAGAGAAAATGCTGAGTTTTACAAGACAAGAAAGATGGTTCAGGAAATCCCCTCCAACGACAGTGAATAATTAATCAGTTGCACTCTGATTTTAAACTGGACCAGTAAGTTTCTAATAATAACTAAAATATTTTCAACTTGTTTGCTTTTATACGTGCTATTTCTATCATATGTCATATCAACTCTTTGCTACATACAGTAGACCTAAAGATAGAGAATAGATTGGTGGGCTGTCAAGTTTTGTCTGCTAAATTATGTTTCCTATTACAACTCAATTCTTTTTTACTAGCCACAAATATTTATAGCCCTAAATTTTATTGACCTTTTCAGAATTGCAATTAACATATAGCCAGTGCCAATAGAACTTTGGGAAAAGTTTTGCAAAGTCTGCAAGGAATTTATTTGAAATCTCTTCAGCACTCAAGATAGATCAGAGTATTTTCAAAATGGTAAGAAGCCAGGAACTGTGAAGGAGCAGAGAGATTTACGGTTCCACGTACAGAAATCACTAAAGCTAGTGGAACAGGTACAAAAAATACTTTAAAAGGCTAATGGAATGTTAGCCTTTATCTCAAGAGGGCTGGAATACAAAGAGGTGGAAGTTATGCTACAGTTGTTAAAGCTCTGGTTAGATCCCATCTGGAGTATTGCATTCAGTTCTGAGCTCTGCACCTCAGGAAGGATATATTGGCCTTGGAGAGAGTGCAGCGCAGGTTCACCAGAATTATGCCAGGATTAAAAGGGTAAAATTATGAGGACAGGTTGCATAGACAAGATTTGTATTCTCTTGAATATAGAAGATTAAGGGGTGATCTAATTGAGGTGCTTAAAATTTGATAGGGTAGATAGAGAGAAACTATTTCTTCTGGTGGGGGAATCCAGAACAAGATGGCAGAACCTTAAAATTAGAGCTAGGCCATTCAGAGGTGATGTCAGGAAACACTTCTTCACACGAAAGCTAGTGGAAATCTGGAACTCTCTCCTCAAAAAGCTGTTGAGGCTAGGTCAATCGAAAATTTCAAAACTGAGATTGATAGACTATTGTCAGTTTAAGCGTAATATGGGATATGGAACCAAGGCGGGTAAATGGAGTTAGATACAGATTAGCCATGATCTAATTGTATGATGGAACAGGCTTGAGGGGCTGAATGACCTACTCTAGTTCCTATGGTCCTAAAACGGGCCCAGACTAATTTCGACCCCATGTTTCCTACACATTAATACTCAACAGTGCTCATAGACCTAGAAGGTCTTATTTAGATTTCTCAGCCGGTCAGTGCCTCAGAAGACTGCACTACCCATACCCATGGAGGCTATTGGAGACATGCCAGCTTCTGCTTGAAGACCTGCAGCCCACCTCCACCTTGAAAACATCGTTGTTTGTAGCCTTGAATTTTTTTGCCACTGGATCCTTCCAGGCAGCCTCATTTGAACTTTGTCACATTAGGCATATAAAGAAGGTCATTGGTGCTATATTCAGGTAGGCCTCACAGTTTATTCTCTTCTCCATGGAACATGGAATGAGCAGTCCAATTCTATAGATTGGCAGAGTTCCTAATTGCAAGGAGCAATTGACGGAACACATGTGACATTGAAAGCCCCATAAGACAACCCTCTCAATTTAATTAAGAGGAAATTCAATAAATGTCAAGCTAGTGTGTGTGATACTAATAATTTTCACAGCTGGCATTGTAGTGGACCTTAAAGAAGTAGGTGCATTATCACTATAATTAAAGTCAGCAATAACTGGTACCATTTTTTGCAGGGAACAGGCTTAGCTGTGCTACTGGACAGTGTCATTACAGACTGAATAGCTAGGACAATCCATCCCGAAACATTTCCAAAAATGTTGTTGATGCAAATCTGTTGAGAAGTAGAGTTGAGCAATCCTCCACCCTCCCACAATTTCATGTCTGTTGTTTACTCCCTCTTCCTGGTGACTAGACCCTTTGTGAAAAGCACAAGAATGAATGTCAGCTCAAGCTTAGGGCTCTGGGATACATTTTCTCTTTTTTGATACAAAACTTCCTTAGTGGACTGTGCTGTTTGTGATCATTTACCTAGTCGCAACTTTCTAATTAGTCTCAACATTGGTCTGGAAAGCCGGAATACTACTGGGATTTTGTACTAAATCTTCCCGTCATTCAGCTGTACAGGATTATGTGGGATTTTTATTTAATTTTGTTTTCTTTAACTTCAAGCCACAAATAAATCTGTGAGCTGGAAAATCACTTATAATATGCATCTGTTAGCTAGCCATGTTGCATTGTTGACCTTGATTTTGCCATATATTGGTGAATGAATTTACAGCATCACAAAGTGTGGAGTACAAGTTTGATACTTCATTCCATTCAGTTCTTGAGCTACTAAGAGGAAGAGGGCTAAATTGGATAGACCCCAAAAAGAGGCGCAGGGTTTGCGATGTGCCCACGCCCGTTCAATGTAATGCAGGCAGCACGCCATCTTCGTACTGCCTGCTCATTATCATGATTACTGCATGCAGCCAGTGCTAACTGCGCTGTTCATTGGCTGCACGCATCAGCAGGGGGGCCAATATCGTTACTTGCTAGCACTACTTAAAGCTAGCTTGCACTGCTTAAAGCTAGACTGCACCTCTTAAAGGGAAGGTGCATTGTGGCTGCTGGAGGTGCTGACATCATTCGGGAAAGTGCTGAGCAACAAACAACAATAGTGATCATGGGAGAGACCGTGAACCAAGGTTTTCCAACACTGCACTGGAGGTCTTGGAGGAGAATGTGGAAATGAGGAGAGATGTCCTGTATCCACAGAGGGGCAAGAGGCCCTCCAGACACACGATGGGAAGGCAATGGGAACAGATAGCCATGGAGGTAAATGCCAGGAGTTTCGCCCCTAGAAACTGGATGCAGTGCCACAAGATGTTTAATGACCTCACACGAGTGGTCAAGATCAATGAATGCATCTTCAAATGCCATATCCTACCAACTGCACCTCTAGCCTCAGCCACTGCTCAATTCACCACACCCCATCACTCGCCTACCAACAATCTTTATCAATCAGGAATTATACCTAACATTCAGATGCTTCAACTCACCCTAACACACTTAGCACTGTTGCAAGCCTCACACTCACATCTCACAACTTGTGCACACTGCCAGCTATTCAACCATGACAGCCACATCACCTAAATATACTGCATGACACTCATTGACATACTTCCCTCTCTTGTAGGAGAAGGTGGCGCACAACGAGAGGTAGCAGGAACTAACCGGAGGGGGAGAGGCACATCTGCATGTTCTAACTTCCATGGAGGAGACGGCGCTGGCCATTATCGGAAGGCCATGGCTGAGGCCATGGCCAGTAGCAGGGCTGAATCTATTGAAGATGACAGTATCCTTATACCTAATCCTCCTTCTCATATCCCACTTCCCCCTCATCCCACAATCTCTTCTGACTTACAAGCTGAAGATGGTGTAAACATGCACTTCTTACTTTTCCCTCTCCCCTCACCACAACCTTACCCTTGTCCCCTTTCCGTTCAGATACTCAAGAACTGCAACCTGGCCAAGCAGTGGAGGGAGACCAAGAAGACAGTAATGATGACTAAACACCGTCACTTGATTTCACACTCGCAGCCACCAGCTCAGATAGTGACATTGCGTGTATCTTAGAGGATAGCATAGAGGCGCAATCTGCACGTGATGAGACACCGGACACAGGCTGCAGTGAGAGCAGGGGCAAGGATAGCGCAGATGCCAGCTCGCCGGAGGTCGAAGTCGCACACAAGTTCTGCTGCAGAGGACTCAGATGAGGTTATCAATGGGCCAGGCTGCAAAAAAAGGCTGATGGGTGGACACACCGAAATGCTTGGTGTATTGTGAAGCCTACCAGAAAGCCTGCGTTCAATGTCAAGGAGCATGGAGGAGTCCGGCACCAACTTCGCACAGGGCTTTGTGCAGTGCTTGGAGCCCATCCTTTCCAGCAACTGGTAGCCAACTCCATCAACACACTTGTGGACCCAACCATGATGCAGCATCAGCTCATCTGCTGCTGAAACCCTCATCCATGCCTTTGTTACCTCTAGACGTGACTATTCCAATGTACTCCTAGATGGCCTCCCACATCCTACCCTCTGTAAACTTGAGGTCATCCAAAACTCTGCCGCCCGTGTGCTAACTCGCACCAAGTCCCATTCACCCATCACCCCTGTGCTCGCTGACCTACATTGGCTCCCGGTTAAGCAATGCCTCGATTTGAAATTCTCATCCTTGTTTTCAAATCCCTCCATGGCCTTGCCTTTCCCTATCTCTGTAATCTCCTCCAGCCCTACAACCCTCCGAGATATCTGTACTCCTCCAATTCTGGCCTCTTGAGCATCTCCAATTTTAATCACTCTACCATTGGCAGCTGTGCCTTCAGCTGCCAAGGCCCTAAGCCTTGCCACCTTTCTACCTCTCTTTCCTCCTTTAAGATGCTCCTTAAAACCTACCTCTCTGACCAAACTTTTGGTCATCTGCCCTAATATTTCTTTATGTGGTTCAGTGTCAAATTTTGTTTGATAACGCTCCTGTGAAGAGTCTTGGAACTTCTTACTACATTAAAGGCGCTATATAAATACAAGTAGTTGTTGTTGTCTGATGGCCAATGTCTCAGCTCCCATTGCAGCACAATCAGCTTCCAGCAAACGTCTGAGTGCTGCAGTGGAAGCTCAGACTGAGGTCATGCAAGGTCAGCTTGCTGCCATGCAAGCTCAGACTGCTGCTATCATGGCTGTGGATACCAGTGTTCAAAGGGGCTTACAGGGTGTCACAGCAGTCCTGCCATCATTCCTCCAACAGATTACTAGGATTTATGAGGCGCCGCCCCGGGGGAGTGGCAGTGGCTCCATGGAGCACGAATCTGCTTTTCTTTCTCAGGATGACAGCATTTGTGATCCCACCCCTGCCAGTCTGAAGCCGGGCCTTCAAGGCCCAGAGCTGCTCGAGGCGTCCTCCAAGGCCATATACAGTCTCCTCCACTGAAAGTCAGCAGCCTTCCACCAGCCATGCTGCAGCCACAGGGGTAGCACTTCATAGGAGCACGAGGACAGGCAAAGGCACACGGAAGATAGGCACTAAGGGAATGCACAAGGGTAATTAGTTTAATTTTGCATGCAATATGGCATAATTTAATTCATAAATTTGATTTGGATTGTGTATTTTGTGTTGGCTTTTATTATTATATTGTGGCCAAGAGGATGATCTGATGGTCAGTGACAGAGGGAAGGTAAGGAGTGTGGGACTGTTGGTGAATGGGTTATTGGGATTGAGGTTTCTGGTATCGCACTTGAGTTAGTTCTTCGCGTACAGCCCAGGCAGAAAGGGACTGTCTAGGTTGCAGCCTCCCTTCCTCTTCTCTCTCTTCCTCATCCTCCTCCCCCTTCTCCTCCTCCCTCTTCTAACAGCTTGTCCTGCTCTCGCCGGCCTCTGCTCATTCTCCCAGTCATGCTCGATTCCAAGAGGAAGACCTACTAGTGCACCCATGTCTGGGAGCAATTGGTTTGTGCAGAAGCCTTGAAGTCAGCAAAAAGTACTTCAGCACCCGCCACACCACTCCATGTATGCTTTTGAAACTTGAATCAACTATGTAAAGCACCAAAAACATGCAGAATTGTAGCAACAGCCAGAAGAAATCACCCAGCAACTAACCAATAAGTAGTTGATGATCCCTTTAAATAACACTGGTTGGCGGTCCTTCATGCTGCTTAACGCATGTTCAGCTGTGCGGGATTAAGAGAGGGAGTCAGCTGGAGCGTGCAGCTCCAAAATAGCAGCGCTGATGTCAAATCAGCGTTGCACACTGATTGACATCATAATCTGTCTGCTCTGCTTACTTTCAGTGGACGTTAAGTGCTCATGCGCTAACCCCTTTACCAAGATGGGGTCCAGTGTGCTTTGCATCAGAAGTGTGCATGCACGCTGCGGACGACATTTTGGAACCCTAAGGCACTCGTAGCGCCCAAAAAACGGGCGTTACCGAGTCCAATTTTGCCCCTGAAGTGTCTAGTGGAGATGATGCGGAGATGCCGGTGTTGGACTGGGGTGGACAAAAGTGAGAAGTCGCACAACACCAGGTTATAGTCCAACAGTTTTATTTGAAATCACAAGCTTTCGGAGCTGCTGCCCCTTCGTCAGGTTCATTCTCAGACTGGCAATCAGTAACTAGTGGTGTTCCACAGGGGTCAGTGCTGGGTCCCCAACTCTTCACAATCTATATTAACGATTTGGAGGAAGGGACCAAGTGTAACATATCAAAATTTGCAGATGATACAAAGATGGGAGGGAAAGTAGTGAGTGAGGAGGACATAAAAAACCTGCAAGGGGACATAGACAGGCTAAGTAAGTGGGCAGAGATTTGGCAGATGGAATACAACACTGGAAAGTGTGAGGTGATGCACTTTGGCAGGAAAAATCCTAGAGCAATTTATTATCTTAATGGCAAGAAACTGGTGAGTACTGAAGTGCAAAGGGATCTGGGGGTCCTGGTGCACGAAACTCAAAAGGTTAGTATGCAGGTGCAGCAAGTGATTAAGAAGGCAAATGGAATGTTGGCTTTCATTGCTAGGGGGATAGAATATAAAAATAGGGAGGTATTGCTTCAGTTGTACAAGGTATTGGTGAGACCGCACCTGGAATACTGCATACAGTTTTGGTGTCCTTACTTAAGGAAAGACATCCTTGCTCTCGAGGCAGTGCAAAAAAGGTTCACTCGGTTAATCCCGGGGATGAGGGGGTGGTCATATGAGGAGAGGTTGGGTAGATTGGGACTCTACTCATTGGAGTTCAGAAGAATGAGAGGCGATCTTATTGAAACATATAAGATTGTGAAGGGGTTGGATCGGGTGGATGCGGGGAGGATGTTCCCGATGACGGGTGAGACGAGAACTAGGGGACATAGTCTTAGAATAAGGGGCTGCTCTTTCAAAACTGAGATGAGGAGGAACTACTTCACTCAGAGGGTGGTAGGTCCATGGAATATGCTGCCACAAAAAGCTGTAGAAGCTACAACATTAATTAAATTTAAAACAGAAATAGACAGTTTCCTAGAAGTAAAGGGCATTAAGGGTTACGGGGAGCGGGCAGGAATTTGGACATGAGTCTAGGTTCGGATCGGTCATGGCCCTGTGGGTAGTGGAGCGGGCCCAGGGACTGTGTAGCCTGATTCTGCTCCTATTTCGTGTGTGCAATTCTGTTAGATGCAGGAGATGGTTCTGTGATAGATAGTAGATTGGCGGTTAGGATCAGATCAGCCATGATCTTATTGAATGGCGGAGCAGGCTCGAGGGGCCGATTGGCCTACTCCTGCTCCTATTTCTTATGTTCTTATGTTCTTATAAGGGTCCTTTGTGAAATGAGTTTGGTCCCGTAACACGGCAACTGTGCAGTACCCTGATGCTAACAGTAGATGCCTCAAATGGGCACTAATATCCTCTGGAAGAACAAGAGAATTAATCAAACGAGAGTGCAGGTTAGGGGAACAGTTTTAAGTTGTACCTCAATTGACATGTAGTCAGTTTAAAGCAGACAAGATAGTGTACTGCAGTATCAATATAAGTTGATAATCTGATTCGAATATTTGTTTGAAAGTACTCTGTATTTTAAAAACAAGTTTTGAGATTGTCTTGTGTGCTGCAGAACTGTGAGCTGTGATGCGATGAAGTCACGGAATTATACTCACAAAGCTGAGATGACTTCCTTGTACATAAAAGTTGCTTATCTTTTAAATGCTGCTATCTGTTAAATCTTTCTCCCATAGTGCTCTGAAATCAAATAGCTGCTTTTCAAACCTCTCTTCCTTCTCTTCTTAGGCAGTCCCTCAGAACCGAGGATGACTGCTTCCACACTAAAAATGAGTCCTCAGGTGACTGATGAGTCCAATGCGGGACTTACAGTCTCTGTCACAGGTGGGGCAGACGGTGGTTGAAGGGGCGGGTGGGTGGGGTGCTTGGGTTAACGTGCACTCCTTCCGCTGTTTGCGCTTGGCTTCCACTTGCTCCCGGCGAAGAGACTTGAGGTGTTCGGCGCCTTCCCGGATGCTTCTCCTCCACTTTGTGCGGTCTTGCGCCAGGAATTCCCAGGTGTCAGTGGGGATGTTGCACTTTTTCAAGGAGGCTTTGAGGGTGTCCTTGAAGTGTTTCCTCTGCCCACCTGGGGCTCTCTTGCCGTGTCGGAGATCCAAGTAGAGCGCTTGTTTTGGGAGTCTCGTATCAGGCATGCAGACGATGTGGCCCGTCCATCAGAGCTGATCGAGCGTGGTCAAAGCTTCGATGCTGGGGATGTTGGCCTGAGCGAAAACACTGACGTTGGTGCGCCTATCCTGCCAATGGATTTGCAGGATCTTGCGGAGGCAGCGTTGGTGATACCTCTCCAGTGCTTTGAGGTGCCTGCTGTACATGGTCCATGTCTCTGAAGCATGCAGGAGGGCGGGTATCACTACTGCTCTGTAGACCATGAGCTTGGTGCCGGGTTTGAGGTCCCGGTCTTCAAACACTCTCTTCCTCAGGTGACCGAAGGCTGCACTGGCATACTGAAGGCGGTGTTGGACTTCGTCATCGACGTTTGCCCTTGTTGACAGTAGGCTCCTGAGGTATGGAAAGTGGTCCACGTTGTCCAAGGCCTCGCATTGGATTTTGATAATCGGGGAGCAGTACTGTGTGGCGGGGGCAGGTTGGTGGAGGACCTTTGTCTGACGGATGTTTAGTGTAAGGCCCATGCTCTCATACGCTTCAGTGAAGGTGTTGACGATGGTTTGGAGTTCGACCTCAGAGTGTGCGCAAACGCAAGCGTCGTCTGCATACTGTAATTCGACAACAGAGGATGGGACGACCTTGGATCATGACTGGAAGCGATGGAGGTTGAACAGTTTCCCGTTTGTTCTGTAGATTAGCTCCACTCCAGCGGGGAGCTTGCTGAGGGTGAGATGGAGCATTGCAGCCAGGAAGATCGAGAAGAGCGTTGGTGCGATGACACAGCCTTGCTTGACCCCGGTCCGTACGTGAATTGGGTCTGTGGTGGATCCGTTGGTCAGGATCACGGCTTGCATGTCGTCGTGAAGCAGGCGGAGGATGGTGACAAACCAGTGACCGGTTAGGGGAACAGTTTTAAGTTGTATCTCAATTGACATGTAGTCAGTTTAAAGCAGACAAGATAGTGTACTGCAGTATCAATATAAGTTGATAATCTGATACTAATATTTGTTTGAAAGTTCTCTGTATTTTAAAAACAAATTTTGAGATTGTCTTGTGTGCTGCAGAACTGTGAGCTGTGATGCGATGAAGTCACGGAATTATACTCACAAAGCTGAGATGACTTCCTTGTACATAAAAGTTGCTTATCTTTTAAATGCTGCTGTCTGTTAAATCGTTCTCCCATAGTGCTCTGAAATCAAATAGCTGCTTTTCAAACCTAATTCTGATGCCACTGACCGCAAGTTGCTAATTGCTGAACAGCAGAACACATTGCTCTATTAAAGCGAATGAGTGTTCTTTTTGTAAAGGTTGCGCCTGGTTATTGGCAGACTGCGCCAAATTGGTCAGAAGTACTGTAATGATTTGAAATCAGGTCACGGTACGAATCATTTTAGGGTTAGTCATGAATCAGCTAATTAAAATACAACTTAAAAAGACTTTGTGAAAAGCTTTTGACATTATTATTGTATTCCATCCATAATGCAATAACAACATTTTTAGACTAATTGTATTAGAAACAAATTGAAAATTTAAAAGAGAATTGCAGAATGCTCATCTGTATTTTGCCTTCTGATCTTCCTAAACAATGAAATCCGCAGGAAATTTTAAAGTAAATTGCCGTTCGCTAGATTGCCGCAAAAAACGGCGTAAATTGCAGTGTAATTTCTGCGTTAAGTGAGAAGCAGGAAATTCCGGGATCTTACAAAAAGGTTTACAAATGATTATCTTTGTCAGTTTTCAGAATTACAATGTATCCTATTATCATTTTACTAAATCTTTGATCCAAAATACTTAAACAAACTCTACGATTTCTTATCCAAAATTATATTTCCAAACTAGGCAAAAATCCTACATAAAGACACAGCTGATTAAGTTCCATTGCTATTGAAAGCAATAGTTTTAAATATTTTTTAATTAACTTGACAGCATAGAATCTCTGAACAACATCTAATACTACTGATGCTTTTAATATTGTTACTTTATCATTACTACCCACCGTACTTCCACCAGCTGCCGGCGGGTCCCATGGCGGCTGGTATTTTCAGATGGACAGCAGCCCTGCTGATGTCAACGCTCGGCAAAATTATGTAGATTATGCAGATCATGGCGTCAGTGAGTGTGCAATGCTCACTTGACACCCGATCTGCGAGTTTCGAATTAGCCGGTCCATTTACCGGCATGCCTTAAGTGCGCCGAGCTGAGCAAGCGTTAACAAGCAGGAAGGAGAATCCTGCAGCGTTATTTAAAGGGATCATCAGCAACAACTTGCAGCTGACGTTTCTGCAGTTTGACTGGCTTTGTGCAACTTTCTGCAATTCTAGCAGCTTTATTAACTTCTTTCAAGGTTCTACGGTAACAGGGAGTGTTGTTGCAAGTGCAGAATGCCTTCATTCTTATTTAAAGGCTTCTGCTCACAACACTTGCTGACAGTCATGGGGGCTGTACTGGCAGTCCCGCTCGTGCTCGAGTATCTTAGGGAGAGGGAGCGGAGGCAGCGAAGAAGACGAGAAGATGCATGCAGAGGATGGAGGAGGAGGGCGAGGAGGGCTCTCAACAGGAGGCCTTACCCTCCTAATGTCTTTCGTGAGAACTTCTCTTATATCCACTTAAATAAGGAGCAGTGTATTAGAAGGCTCCGCCTCAATAAGGAGGTGGTCACAGAGCTCTGCCACCTCCTGCAATCAGACTTGCAGCCTGAGAGCAAGGCGAACACGGCTCACCCAGTGGCAGTCAAGGTCACCTCAATTTCTTTGCCAGCGGATCCTTCCAGTCTGCAGCAGGAGACATAGCTAACATCTCACAGTTCGCCGTCCATCACTGCATCTGGGAGTTCACTAAGGCTCTCTACACCAGGAGAAGGTACTACGTTTTCTTCTCTCTGAGCAGAGAGAAGCAGGACAAGAGCGCATGTGGCTTTGCGAGGATCGTGGACTTCCCCTTGGTGCAGGGCGCCATCAACTGCACCCACGTGGCTTTGCGGGTGCCGCATACCAGTCCTGAGATCTTCCGTAACCGCAAAGGCTACCACTCACTTAATGTGCAGTTGGTGTGCAACCACGCCCAGCTATTCCTGATGGTCAATGTCCACTATCCTGGCAGCAGCCATGATGCCTTCATCCTGCATCGGTCTGGTGTGCCAGAAATCTTCCAAACACCACATGAAACTTGAGGGTGGCTGCTCGGAGACAAGGGCTATCCGCTCTACACCTGGCTCATGACTCCCCTCCGCAACCCCAACACTCGTGCCCAGCACTCATATAATGAGAGCCATGCTTCCACCAGGAACATCATCGAGCAGACCATCGGGCTACTGAAGCAACGGTTCCGCTGCCTTGACTGCTCGGGAGAAGCCCTCCAGTAAATGCCGGAGCGGGTGTCTCATTTCATGGTGGTCTGCTACATGCTTCACAACTTGGCCATCATGAGGACACAGCCCTTGCCAGCAGGGATTGCGGGACCACCTCAGAAGGAGGACGAGGGAGAGGAGGAGAAGGAGGAAGAGGAAGCTGAGCAAGAGGAAGAGGACAAAGATAAAGGGAGGAGGCAGGCAGCCAATCCCCCTTCCGGACAAGCTGTCCGTGAATGCCTCATCAGACACCGATTCCAATGAATGAAACCCCAGATCCCCGTTGCTCACCATACTCCATCCCTCTGTCATGGAATATCACAGCGTCCTCCTGGGCAGGAAACTGAATTGAGAGCCACCACAAAAGATTCCAAATAAAATTAATAAATTTATCAAAATCAATTGACACATACGTTATGAACTAATCACCCTTGTGCAATCCCTTAGTACCTGTCACTCGGGTGCCCTTTCCTGATCTAATGCTCCTGTGAAGCGCTCCCCCAGTGGCTGCAGCATGGCTAGTGGAAGGCTGCTGAGTTTCCATGGGGGAGATTCAGATGGCCTTGCAGGATGACCTCGAGCAGCTCTGGCCTTAGAAGGCCCGGCTGTAGACTGCACCACCTCGGCATGGGCGGCAGCAGTCTGGGCTGGCTGGCTGACAGGCAGTGGCAAGGGCAATGGTGGAGTGGCAGTGGTGGGAACAAGAATGCTGTCATCCTGAGAGAGGACAGCAGGGTTCTGTTCCACTGACCTACTGGCACTCCCCCGGAGCGGTGCCTCAGCATTCCTAACAATTTGTTGGCGCACAGATTGCTGGGCTGCTGTGACACCCTACAAGCCCTAGTCAACACTGGTAAACCCAGCCACAATGGCAGCAGTCTGAGCTTGGGTGGCATCAAGCTGAGACCGCATGACAGCGGTCTGAGCATGGGTGGCAGCGAGCTGAGACTTCATGGAAACGGTCTGCGCTTCCGCTGCAGCACTAAGACGTTGGGTCACTTCTGCCTGTGCTGCAATGGCAGCCGTGACATCGCCCATCACACGCAGCATCATGTCTGGGTCGACACGGTCTCTTCGGGAGTTTTCCATCTTTTTCAGCCTGAAAATCTTGTGCTCCAAGCTCTGCGCAAAGCCCCATGGAATGTTGGAGACGGACTCCTCCATGCTCCTTGACATTGCCAAGAGGCTCTCTGGCAAGCTTGCCATTGCACCGAGCAATTCAGTGTGCATGGCCATCACTCTTCTTCTGAAGGCCGCCCCATCGAGGTCCTCATCTGAGTCCTGTGCAGCAGAACTCACGTGCAAACTCGCCCTCCAGGGAGTTGGCCCCCGAGCTACCCTTTCGCCCGGCCTTGCTGCAGCCCACTCGTGCCCAGTACCTCACTTGTGCAGATCCCGCTTCTACACTAGCCTCTAAAGTACGCGCAGTGCCAGTTTCTGAGCTGGTTTCTGCAAGTGACGGAGTGATGCTGTGTCTTCTTTTTCTTCTCCCCCCTCGTTCTCCTGCATCGCCTCAGGGACAGGCTGCTCGGGTGCTTGTCCTTGAATGGCTGAAAGCAGAAAGGCACAAGAGTCGGGTTATGGTGAGGGAAGGGGGGGAAGCAAGATATGCATGCATACAGCATCAGCAGCTTGAAAGCGAGAACAGATTGTGGGATAAGGGGGAAGTGGGATGTGAGAAGAAGGATTAGATATGAGCATACCGTTGTTGTTCCCAAAGTCTTCAACCTTGCCGGTTACCACGGCGTCCATGATCTCCAATGATCTCTAGCACTCTCTCCTCCAGTTGGCTGAGGTCTTGGCTGGCAGCTTGCACCCTGCCTATCCGCTGCTGCTCCCTCCTGTTATGCGCAACCTTGCTCTGCAAGAGAAAGGGAAGTGTGTGAGTGAGTGTGGTGCAATGTACTTGGGTGATGTGCCTGCCATAGTTGAATAGCTGTCAGTGTGTGCAAGGTGTGAGATCACACATCTCACACCTTGCACACAATGACAGCTATTCAACTATGGAATGCACAAGGGTCATTAGTTATTAGAATGAATGTGATATGTGTGATATGTTTATGCATAAATTTATTAGTTTGCAATATTTTGTAGTCTCTCTCATTTCACCTTTGCATCCAGGAGGACGCTGTGATATGGCATGACACAGGGATGGTATGATGGGCATGTGGTGAGCAAAAGGGATCTGGGGTTTAAGTCATCCTGGTGTGAGGCTGGAGGTCTGTTTGGAGGACGTGGCAGAGTTCTGTGGCCACCACCTTGGTGATGTGGAGCCATCTAATACACTGCTCCTCGCTTAATTGAAGGTAGGAGAAGTGCTGTCGGAATATCCTCGGAGGGTAAGGCCTCCTGGTGAGAGCCCTGATGTCCCTCCTCATCCCTCTGTGCACATGTTCCCGTATTTCTGACTGCTTACGCTCCCTCCGCCGTAGATCCTGGAGGGCAAGGTGGCATGCCAGTACAACCCCCATTAATGTTGCCAAATGTAGCAGTTTGAATCTTTGAACAATAAATGTAGTCACTTTGCACTTGCCAGAAGACTGCTGATAAAAAAGAAGCTTGAAATTACTCATACAAACTCATTCACTGGGTGAAACTGACAAGAAACCACTGAAACTAACCTGCCCTGACAGCTGTGAGTAATTAATGCTAATGCCTTTAAATAATGTCGCTGGAGCCGGCTTCCTGCAGCTGTGCGCCAGCTCTCCCTGTCGCTGTCTGGTCGAGGTGCAAAGGTAATTGGCGACAATGAATTCTCCAGATCAGGCGCCAAGTGAGTGTTGCACGCTCGCTGACATCATGATCTGCCTGGCATTGAAGTCCCCGATGGCGCAACAGGGGTGGCGGATTTGCCTCGTCCGGCGCTACTGCATCAGCGCCCCGTTACCGCCCTCTGCAGGCGCTAACCTACCGAATTTTTCCCCCTAAGAATCTGGCTTTAGCAGGAATTCTAGAAAACCGTAGTCACTTCATGTCAGATATTCCTGTATTCCTACCATAGACATAAATAGAGATTTTAAAAACAACTTTTCTGAACTCCTTTGCACATATATGGGGCAAATACTGTACAATTTTTGTTTCAGCTGAATAACAATACAGCAATATAAATCGATTGTATTCAAGCGCGCGTTCAGAGAGAAAATAAAACTATTTTGGTAATAGAATGAGACGGGAATAGTCACACTGAAAAGAACAGGTAGTTTTCTTTCACAGATAGTGGCCCCATGCCAATACCCACTCCAATTATTTTGGCTCGGAACTGGACTTCGATCTGTCCTGATTCCCACAGCAAAGGGCAAGACATCTCTTTTACACGCAACCTGCAGGCTTTGAAAGAATAGTCATCAAGGTTTGTTACCATATTCCCAGAATGGTTCTGCAATTCTGCAAATAGCTGCACTTTCAATGACAAATCTAGGACAAATTTTATTATTTATTTATCAAACAGGTACAGCCCGTAACTACATAACTGCAACCTTCCATTTTCAAGGTAGAAAATAACAACTGTTGACATATCACTGATAGAGATCGACAAGTTTGGACAACACTGGAGGAAGGGTACTTATTCATTATAATTAAATCAGGCTGCTTTTTTACGCTTTGGCGTAGTCTAATTAGTTTGCCAGGAAATTTTAGCGTTAATTGATATCTGCAAAATCAGCTTCCAGCTGGCTGTAAATTGAAACATAGACACATAGAAGATAGGAGCAGGAGTAGGCCATTTGGCCACTCGAGCCTGATCCGCCATTTAATGAGATCATGGCTGATCATCCAAATTCAGTACCCTGTCCCTGCTTTCTCCCCATATCCCTTGATCCCTTTAGCCTTAAGAAATATATCTATCTCCTTCTTGAATATATTTAATGAATTGGCCTCAACTGCCTTGTGTGGTAGAGAATTCCACAGGATCACCACTCTCTGGGTGAAGAAATTCCTCCTCATCTCAGTCTTAAATGGCTTACCCCTTATCCTTAGACTGTGACCCCTGGTTCCGGACTCCCCCGCCATCGGGAACATCCTTCCTGCATCTAGTCTGTCTAGTCCTGTTAGAATGTTATAAGTTTCAATGAGATCCCCTCTCATTCTTCTAAACTCTAGCGAATATAAGCCTAATCGACCCAATCTCTCCTCATACGTCATTCCTGCCATCCCAGGTATCAGTCTGGTGAATCTTGGCTGCACTCTCTCCATGGCAAGAACATCCTTCCTCAGATAAGGCGACCAAAACTGCACACAATACCCAAGGTGTGGTCTCACCAAGGTCCTGTACAACTGCAGCAAGACATCCTTGCTCCTGCACTCGAATCCTCTCGCAAGAAGGCCAACATAACATTTGCCTTCTTAACCACCTGCTGCACCTGCATGCTTACCTTCAGCGACTGGTGCACAAGGACACCCAGGTCTCGTTGCACTTCCCCTTTTCCCAATCTATTGCCGTTCAGATAATAATCTGTCTTCCTGTTTTTGCCACCGAAGTGGATAACTTCGCATTTATCCACATTATACTGCATTTGCCATGCATCCGCCCAATCACCCAACCTGTCCAAATCATACTGGAGTTTCTCTGCATCCTCCTCACAGCACACACGCCCACCCAGCTTTGTGTCGTCTGCAAACTTGGAGATATTACATCTAGTTCCCTCGTCTAGATCATTAATATATATTGTGAATAGCTGGGGTCCCAGCACCGATCCCTGCGGTACCCCACTAGTCACTGCCTGCCACTCGGAAAAAGACCCGTTTATTCCAACTCTTTGCTTCCTGTCTGCCAACCAGTTCTCTATCCAAGACAGTACCTTACCCCCAATCCCATGTGTTTTAACTTTGCATGCTAATCTCTTATGCGGGACCTTATCGAAAGCCTTCTCTGAAAGTCCAAATACACCACATCCACTGGTTCTCCCTTATCTATCCTACCAGTTACATCCTCAAAAAATTCCAGTAGATTAGTCAAGCATGATTTACCTTTTGTAAATCCATGTTGACTTTGTTCGATCCTGTCACTGTTTTCCAAGTGCTCTGCTATTACATCTTTTATAATGGACTCTAGCATTTTCCCCACTACCGATGTCAGGCTTACCGATCTATAATTCCCCGTTTTCTCTCTACCACCTTTTTTAAATAGTGGGGTTACATTAGCTATCCTCCAATCCATGGGAACTGTTCCAGAGTCTATAGAATTTTGGAAGATGACCCCAGCAATGCATCTACTATTTCTAGGGCCACCTCCTTAAGTACCCTAGGATGTAGATTATCAGGCCCTGGGGATTTATTGGCCTTCAATCCCGTCAATTTCCCTAACACCATTTCCCTACAAATACTGATTTCATTTAATTCCTCCCTCTCATTAAACTCTATGTTCCCCGACATCTCTGGGAGGTTATTTGTGTCCTCCTTTGTGAAGACAGAACCAAAGTATGTATTTAATTGGTCTGCCATTTCTTTGTTCCCCATTATAAATTCCCCTGATTCTGACTGCAAGGGAGCTATGCTTGACTTCACCAATCTTTTTCTCTTCACATATCTATAGAAGCTTTTACAGTCAGTTTTTATGTTCACTGCAAGCTTACTCTCATAATCTATTTCCCCCCTCTTAATTAATCCCTTTGTCCTCCTTTGCTGAATCCTAAATTGCTCCCAATCCTCAGGTTTGCTGCTTTTTCTGGCCAAATTATATGTACTCTCCTTGGATCTTACGCTATCCCTAATTTCACTTGTTAGCCACGGTTGAGTCACCTTTTTTGTTTTATTTTTATGCCAAACAGGGATGAACAAATTCTGTAGTTCATCCATGCGATCTTTAAATGTCTGCCATTGCCTATCCACCGTCAACCCTTTAAGTAACGTTCCCCAATCCATCCTAGCTAACTCGTGCCTCATACCATCGTAGTTTCCTTTATTTAAATTCAGGACCCTAGTCTCTGAGTCAACTACTTCACTCTCCATCTTAATGAAGAATTCTATCATATTATGATCGCTCCTCCCCAAGGGGCCTCGCACAACAAGATTGCTAATTAATCCTTTCCCATTACATAATACCCAGTCTAAGATGGCCTGATCGCTAGTTGGTTCCTCGACATATTAGTCCAGGAAACCATCCCGTTTTCACTCTAGGAATTCCTCCTCCACAGTATTGTTACTAATTTGGTTAGTCCAATCTATATGTAGATTAAAGTCACCCATGATAACTGTTGTGCCCTTATTGCACGCATCTCTAATTTCCCGTTTAATGCCATCCCCAACCTCAGCATTACTGTTTGGGGGTCTGTATACAACTCCCACTAACGTTTTCTGCCCCTTGGTATTTCTCAGCTCTGCCCATACAGATTCCACATCATCAGAGCTAATATCCTTCCTTACTATTGTGTTAATCTCTTTAACCAGCAATGCGACCCCACTTCCTTTTCCTTTTTTCCTGTCCTTCCTGAATATTGAATACCCCTGGATGTTGAATTCCCAATCTTGGTCACCCTGGAGCCATGTCTCCGTAATCCCAATTATATCATATCTGTTTACATCTATTTGTGCAGCTAATTCATCCACCTTATTACGAATGCTCCTCGCATTAAGACACAAAGCCTTCAGGCTTGATTTTTTAACACTCATAGTCCTTTTAGAATTATTATTTACTGTGGCCCTGTTTGATTTACACCCTTGATTTCTCTGCCTTCCACTTTTGCTTTTCTCCTTCCTGTCTTTTATTTCTATCCTTGCTTCCCTTTCCTCTGTCTCCCTGCACAGGTTCCCAACCCCCTGCCATTTTAGTTTAAACCCTCCCCAACAGCACTAGCAAACACTCCCCCTTGGACATCGGTTCCGGTCCCGCCCAGGTGCAAACCGTCCAGTTTGTACTGGTCCCACCTCCCCCAGAATTGGTTCCAATGTCCCAGGAATTTGAATCCCTCCCCCTTGCACCATTCCTCTACCCACGTATTCATCTGAAATATCCTTCTATTTCTACTCTGACTAGCACGTGGCACTGGTAGCAATCCTGAGATTACTACCTTTGAGGTCCAATTTTTTAATTTACCTCCTAACTCCCTATATTCAGCTTTTAGAACCTCATCCCGTTTTTTACCTATATCGTTGGTACCTATATGCACCATGACAACTGTCTGTTCACCCTCCCCCTCCAGAATACCCTGCAGCCGGCCCGAGACATCCTTGACCCTTGCACCAGGTTGGCAACATACCATCCTGGAGTCTCATTTGCGGCCACAGAAACGCCTATCTATTCCCCTTATAATAGAATCCCCTATCACTATAGCTCTCCCGCTCTTTTTCCTCCCGTCCTGTGCAGCAGGACCACCCATGGTGCCAGGAAGTTGGCTGCTGCTACCTTCCCCCGATAAGCCATCTCCCTCAACAATATCCAAAGTGGTATATCTGTTTGAAAGGGGGATGGCCATAGGGGACCCCTGCACTACCTGCCTGCGCCTACTACTCTGCCTGGTGGTCACCCATTCCCTTCCTGCCTGTGCAGCCTTTACCTGCGGTGTGACCAACTCCCTAAACGTGCTATCCACGATGTCCTTAGCATCGTGAATGCTCCAGTATGTATCCATTCGCAGCTCCAGCGCCGCAATGCGGTCTGCCAGTAGCTGCAGCTGGATACACTTCCCGCACACATGATCGTCAGGGACACAGGAAGTGTCCCTGATTTCCCACATAGTGCAGGAGGAGCATGCCATGGGGCCGAGCTGTGCTGCCATGACTTACCCTTTAATTAATTCAAATTAAATTAAATCAAATCAATACCACTAATTACACTACAATTAAATGATATACTCAAGGGCCCTTGTTTACTAGCACTCCCCGCTACACAACAGAGACCCTAGAAACTATAAACCACAAAAATTAAGTTTGGAAAAAAGCGAGAAAGAGAGAAATACTCATCAACCAATCACTTACCTGCTTTCTGGTGACGTCACACTTCAATTACTTTTTACTTCTCTCTGCTGCCACCGGTGAGTCTGGGCCGCTCTCTCTCCCCGCTCTTTAATTCCTCGCTCTCCGCGCTCAGTCTCCACCCAGGGCCGCTCTCGCTGCTGCCGCCGGTCTTCATAACTTCCCAATTACGCCCCCCACAGGAAATTCCAATCTATTTTCTTATTAACTAAATAACATTTAGTGGTGAAATCTTTCAATGATGCCTCACGTCATTAATGGTGTCCTATTACACGCTTCTCTATTTACAATCCTGATATATTGTCTCACATGACAGTTTAACAAATGACAGTGGCCCTTTAATTGAATATCTAAAAATTCACTATTTGTATTAGGTGCAATAAATAGAAACTCAATCAAAAAAAATTCCATGTAATCTGCTTATATTGACTGAATTATTTTAGCTGTTAACTTATTTATTCCTGGATTTTATCATTGTTGCAACTAAGCAGTGTTTAAAGAAGCATGTTGCAATACTTATTTAAATAATTTACTACATGGCAGCAAGATAAAATGAATAGTATGAAATCATTCACATTTTAGAAATCCTTCTATTGCAATTAAAAGTTTGCATATTCCATAGTGAACTCCTGATAAGTGAAGAGAGTTTTGGAAGGAATAGAAGACTGTTTAACAAGTAAATGTTGCTATTCAGAGGGATTTGAGTGTCTTTGTACACGAATCACAGAAAGCTAACATGCAAGCAATTAGGAAGTCAAATGCTATGTTACCTGTTAACTGCGGCCTGAAACTTAGTTCTACTTCCTTTCAGGCTTGTTGCAATGTTAGCTTATGGGAATGATGTTCTGGAGTGGCACAGAGAGCCACCCTCCTTACCACCAGTTGTACACCACCACCACTTTAAGCTTGGATGCTGGGCCACTCCATCACTTATCTGCAGACTCACAGCTGCACCTTTAGTTTCCATTCTCTTCATTTTTCTATTCCCCTTCAGCGTTGACGAAGGCTGCTAATAAATTGAGATGCTTTATGATCCTTTCCAATTTTTGTCTCCCTATTGCCCTTTAATTGTCCAAATTCCTTTAAATTCCACTTACATAAAATTTTCCATTTCCACCGTGAGTGTTTACCCTGCAACCATCCAAATCTGTATTTGAAGATAGGCAGGATTATGATATTGAGCTGGGCTGGTAAAATTGGGTGTAAATAGCACAATTCCACTCATGTCATGACAAAACCAATTTCTAACCATTCAAGTATAAATTGCATCCACCCTAGTGACTCGTATCAGCTCCCTCAAATATACTCCCTGAAAATCCACAGGCCACTGATTCCTAATTCACCTGCAAATAATTGGTGCCCTTGCCACCAGGGGAGCATCTAGGGTACCAAAAACCCAAGCTGAAAGTTCCAGCGTAAGCGACCTAACTGGAGGCGGTGGGCCAGTTTTGGCTCCCCTATCCCGGAAAGATGTTGTAAATGCCTCCAGGTTTTATCTACATGTGCCATTGCGTCAATTGGTTAACCTGATCCCACCAGATAACTGCGCTGATCGTACATTAGGTCCCACTGAAGACCTGGGATGCAAGAACTCTGATGTACAAGGTCTCTCGCCACCCCTAGCCTTGTCTTCCCTTATTTTGATGCCCATGGTTGCAGTGGGCAGAAGCTTTGCCTCCTGTAGTCCACCCCAGAACCTTTGGTGGATTGAATCATAGAATGGTTACAGCACGGAAGAAGGCCATTTGGCCCGTCGAGCCCGTGCCAGCTCTCTGCAAGAGCACTTCAGCTAGTCCCACTCCCCTGCCCTTTCTCCATAGCCCTGCAAACTTTTTTCCTTCAGGTACTTATCCAACTCCCTTTTGAATGCCATGATTGAGTCTGCCTCCACCACCCTTTCATTCCACTCGCTGAAAAAAAAGTTTTCCCTCATGTCGCCTTTGGTTCATCTGCAATCACCTTAAATCTGTGTCCTCTGGTTCTCGACCCTTCTGCCAATAGGAACAGTTTCTCTCTATCTATTCTGTCCAGACCCCTCATGATTTTGAACACCTCTATCAAATCTCTTCTCAATCTTCTCTGCTCCAAGGAGAACAACCCCAGTTTTTCCAGTCTATCCACATAACTGAAGTCCCTCATCCCTGGAATCATTCTTGTAAATCTTTTCTGCACCCTCTCTAAGGCCTTCACATCCTTCCTAAAGTGCGGTGCCCAGAATTGGACACAATACTCCAGTTGAGGCCGAACCAGTGTTTTATACAGGTTCATCATAATTTCCACGCTTTTGTACTCTATACCTCTATTCATGAAGCCCAGGATCCTGTAAGCTTTTTTAACTGCTTTCTCAACCTGCCCTGCCACCATCAACGATTTGTGCACATATACCCCTAGGTCTCTCTGTTCATGCACCCCCTTTAGGATTGTACCCTTTAGTTTATATTTCCTCTCTTCCTTCTTTCTACCAAAATGTATCACATCGCACTTTTCTGCATTAAATTTAATCTGCCACGTGTCTGCCCATTCCACCAGCCTGTCTATTTCCTCTTGAAGTCTATCACTATTCTCCTCACTGTTCACTATACTTCCAAGTTTTGTGTCATCTGCAAATTTTGAAATTGTGCTCTGTACACCCACATCCAAGTCATTAATATATATCAAGAAAAACAGTGGTCCTAGTACCGACCCCTGGGGAACACCACTTTATACCTTCCTTCAGTCCGTAAAACAACTGTTCTCTGCTACTCTCTGGGGGAGAAATTCAGTATCGCCCCATTTGGGGCGCAATTATCGGCCGGGCGCAAAGATTAGCGCCTGGCACTAATTATCGCCACCGACTGCAAACTTGACTTTTATCGCCCCTGGAGGTGATTGGAGCGCTAAATCAGGCGCTTCACACCTGTCTTAAGGCGCAAAGGCCGAGGAGCGAGGCGCTACCTCAGAGCGCTGGCGAAGCTCATGTAATGTCAGTCAGCAATGGAACACACACACAATGGCACGGGCCAGTTCTTAAAGGGGATGGTTAATCTCACTTTCCATTCACATCCTGCTCATTGCAGCCTTGAATCTCGGCCTGGAGAGACCTGCACATCAAATCTGCTGGAAAGAACAATGGAGAGTACCAGGCAAAGAGCTCAGAGTGCAGCCCCCACAGTCTCTTCTAAATCGATACAAGGAATGGCAAATCAAAATGAACCTGCAAAGTACTGCTCAGTACCCAAAACTCCTTCACACAACGTTGAAACTCTCCAGAAGTCTCTCTCTCTCTCTCTCAGAATGCGTAGTTCAAAAATGGCACCAACAATAAAAGGCAGGAAGCGGTCACCTTTAAATAGCGCTCCCCCTTTCCCTTCATGACTGCAGAACGCTCCACTCAAACTGTCGTTGCTAGCGTCAGGCGGTAAGGCAGGGGGAGCCACTCAATATCCGCTCCGGGGCGATACTGGGGCGTTGCGCACTCGACTGACGTCACGATCTGCCGGCGCAGGAGATCGTGGCGGTAGTGTTTAGCGCCGCCGCAAAATGTCTAGTTAATTTCGCGAGCGGCGCAAACTTCGCCCCGCCTGGGCGCTAGATGCTTTGCGCCCCATTAGCGCCCTCTTAAGGCGCTAATGGGAGGCGCAACCAACTGAATTTTTCTGTTTCCTATCACTTAGCCAATTTTGTATGCATGCTGCCACTGTCCTTTTTATTCCATGGGCTTCAACTTTGTGGCACTTTGTTGAATGCCTTTTGGAAATCCATGTACGCCACGTCAACCACATTGCCCTCATCAACACTCTCTGTTACCTCATCAAAAAACTGAATCAAATTGGTTCAACACGATTTACCTTTAACAAATCCGTTCTGGCTTTCCGTAATTATTCCACACTTGTCCAAGTGACTGTTAATTTTGTTCCTGATTATTGTTTCTGAAAGCTTCTCCACTACCAAGGTTAAACTGATTGGCCTGCAATTGTTGGGTTTATCTTTACACCTTTATTGAACAAGGGTGTAACATTTGCAGTTCTCCAGTCCTCTGGCAACACCCCTGTTTCTAAGGAGGATTGGAAAAGTATGGCCAGTACCTCCGCGATTTCTTCCTTCACTTCCCTCAGCGTCCAAGGATGCATCCCATCTGGTCCTGGTGACTTATCTACTTTAAGTACAGCCAGCCTTTCTAGTACCACCCCTTTATCAATTTTTATCCTATCCAGTATCTCCTCTACCTCCCCCTTCACTATATTTATGGCAGCATCTTCTTCCTTGGTGAAGACCGATGCAAAGTACTCATTTAGCACCTCAGCCATACCCTCTACCTCCATGCGTAGGTCTCTTTTTTGGTCCCTACTCGGCCCCACCCCTCCTCTTACTACCCGTTTACTATTTATATGCTTATAGAAGACTTTTGGATTACCTGTGGGTTTTTTTTTTCACTTCTCCTCTGAACTTTCTATATTTTGCCTGATTCTCAGATGTATTCTCGACCTGACATCTGTCATACACGCTCTTTTTCTGCTTCATCTTACTTTCTATCTCTTTCGTCATCCAGGGAGCGCGAACTTTAGTTACCCTACCTTTCCCCCTCGTGGGAATGTAGCTTGACTGTACCCGAACTATTTCCTTGTTAAAAGCAGCCCTTTGTTCGATTACAGCTTTGCCTGTCAATCTTTGATTCCAATTTACCTGGGCCAGATCCGTTCTCATCCCACTGAAATTGGCCTTCCTCCAATTAAGTATTTTTACTGTAGATTGCTCCCTGTCCTTATCCATAGCTAATCTAAACCTTATGATACGATGATCATCGTTCCCTAAATGTTCCCCTACGGACACTTGCTCCACTTGACCTACCTCATTCCCCAGATCCGGCAATGACTCCTCGTTGGGCATGAAACGTACTGATCAAGAAAGTTCTCCTGAACACACTTCAGAAATTCTTCACCCTCCCTGCCATTTACACTATTATTATCCCAGTCTATATTAGGATAGTTGAAGTTCCCCATTATCACTACTCTATAGTTTTTGCATCTCTCCGTAATTTCTCTGCAAATTTACGCCGCCATATTTTTCCCACTAGTTGGCTGCGGATTATCAAGACCATTGGCTTCGCACCCAACTATTCAAATATTCATTTTCTCTGTCCTCCTATCACATATTGTTGAAGGCCAACGGAATGTTGGCTTTTATTGCTAGGGGGATAGATTATAAAAACAGGGAAGTATTGCTGCAGTTATATAGGGTATTGGTGAGACCGCACCTGGAATACTGCATACAGTTTTGGTGTCCATACATAAGAAAAGACATACTTGCTCTCGAGGCAGTACAAAGAAGGTTCACTCGGTTAATCCCGGGGATGAGGGGGTGGACATATGAGGAGAGGTTGAGTAGATTGGGACTCTACTCATTGCAGTTCAGAAGAATGAGAGGCGATCTTATTGAAACATATAAGATTGTGAAGGGGCTTGATCGGGTGGATGCGGTAAGGATGTTCCCAAGGATGGGTGAAACTAGAACTAGGGGGCATAATCTTAGAATAAGGAGCTGCTCTTTCAAAACTGAGATGAGGAGAAACTTCTTCACTCAGAGGGTAGTAGGTCTGTGGAATTTGCTGCCCCGGGAAGCTGTGGAACCTACATCATTAAATAAATTTAAAACAGAAATAGACAGTTTCCTAGAAGTAAAGGGGTTATGGGGAGCGGGCAGGAAATTGGACATGAGGCTGAGTTCGGATCGGTCAAGGCCCTGTGGGTGGCGGAGCGGGCCCAGGGGCTGAGTGGCTGGGTCCTGCTCCTACTTCTTGTGTTCTTTAGATTTGAGGTTAGGATCAGATCAGCCATGATCTTATTGAATGGCGGAGCAGGCTCGAGGGGCCGATTGGCCTACTCCTGCTCCTATTTCTTATGTTCTTATATCCGTGTTCTGCTACAGATAAATCCAGCCCATGGACAGTTCCAAAGTCTCAGTTAACCAAACTATAGTTGAAGATTGAGGGATGAAATTCTCTCCCTTCCAAGCATTCAAACTGAGCTTGTAAATGGTGTTGAAAATGTCACGGTCAAGTCTGGCCAGGGGTCAATTCTAACCATTCACACTGGGCAGCAAACAGGCAGCTGCGGCCAGCCACTCATTCCATACCTCGCCCGATTTGAAGTCATTGGAAAGGAAAATCGGGTGGGGTGCAAAAATGGGCAGCCAACCCCCCGCCTTGTTAGCCTTTATTGCAAGGGGGTTGGAGTATAGGAGTAAGGAAGTCTTGCTGCAATTATATAGTGCTTTGGTGAGACCACACCTGGAGTACAGTGCACAGTTTTGGTCTCCTTACCTTTGGCCGGGTCCTGCTCCTACTTCTTGTGTTCTTTAGATTTGAGGTTAGGATCAGATCAGCCATGATCTTATTGAATGGCGGAGCAGGTCAAGGGGCCGTATGGCCTTCTACTGCTCCTATTTCTTACATTCTTGTGTTCTTACAGGAGGTTAGCCAGGAGAGCATTAGAATAGTTGCGGTAACAAAAGCATGGATGAGGGTTTCAGCGGCAGATGGGCTGAGGCAGGAGCAGATATGGGCGATATTACGGAGGTGAAAATAGGCAGTCTTTGGTGATGGAGAGGATATGGGGTCGAAAGCTCAGATCAGGATCAAATCGGTCGCAGAGGTTGTGAATAATCTGGTTCAGTCTGAGACAGTGGCCATGGAGCGGGATGGAATTGGTGGCTAGGGAATGGAGTTTGTGGTGAGGACCGAATACAATGGCTTCAGTCTTCCTAATATGTAATTGGAGGAAATTTTGGCTCATCCAGGACTGGATGCCAGGCAGGCAGTTTGACAACACAGAGGAACTGCAGGGGTCGAGAGAGGTGGTGTCTAGGTAGAGCTGGGTGTCATCAGCGTACATGTGGAACCTGACATATGTTTCGGATGATGTTGATGAGAAATAGGAGTGGGCCATGGATATATCCTTGGGGGACTTCAGAGATAACAGTGTGGTGGCGGGAAGAGAAGCCATTTCAAGAGATTCTCTGGCTACAACTGGATACATAACAGTGGAACCAGGCGAAGTGAGACCCACTCAGCTGGACAACGGAGGAGAGGCATTGGAGAAGGATATTGTGGACAACTGTGTCAGACTACAGACAGGTAGAGAAGAATGAGGAGGGATAATGCACCACGATCACAGTCACATAGGATGTCATTTGTTACTTTGATCAGTTTCAGTGCTGTGGCAGGGGAGGAAATCTGATTGGAGAGTTTCAAACATGGAATTGCGGGAAAGATGGGCATGGATTTGGGAGGTGACAATGTTTTAAAGGAACTTGGAGAGGAAAGGCAGTTTGGAGATGGAGTGGTAGTTTGCAAGGAAAGAGGAGTCAAGGATCTGTTATTTGAATGGGATATAAGTGCTTACCTTTTCCCCTTGTTATAAGAACAATGGCAGGCCTTCAAGGCGGAGATAGTTTGGGTACAAACCAAGCATATTCCCATAAGGAGGAAAGATGGGGCATCCAAAGCTAGAGCTCCCTGGATGACAAAGGAAATATAGGTTAAAATAAAACAGCAAAAGGAGGTTTATGACAAATGCCAGGTTTTTTTTAATTCGCTTATAGGATCTGGGCGTCGCTGGCAAGGCCAGCATTTATTGCCCATCCCTAGTTGCCCTTGAGAAGGTGGTGGTGAGCCGCTTTCTTGTACCGCTGCAGTCTGTGTGGTGAAGGTACTCCCACAGTGCTGTTAGGTAGGGAGTTCCAGGATTTTGACCCAGCGACGATGAAGGATCGGCGATATACTTCCAAGTCAGGATGGTGTGTGACTTGGGGGGGAACTTGGAGGTGGTGGTGTTCCCATGCGCCTGCTGCTCTTGTCCTTCTAGGTGGAAGAGGTTGCAGGTATGGGAGGTGCTGCCGAAGAAGCCTTGGTGAGTTGCTGCAGTGCATCTTGTAGATGGTACACACTGCAGCCACGGTACGCCAGTGGTGGAGGGAGTGAATGTTTAAGGTGGTGGATGGGGTGCCAATCAAACGGGCTGCTTTGTCCTGAATGGTGTCGAGCTTCTTGAGTGTTGTTGGAGCTGCACTCATCCAGGCAAGTGGAGAGTATTCCATCACACTCCTTACTTGTGCCTTGTAGATGGTGGAAAGGCTTTAGGGAGTCAGGAGGTGAGACGCTCGCCACAGAATACCTAGCCTCTGACCTGCTCTTGTTACCACAGTATTTATGTGGCTGGTTCAGTTCAGTTTCTGGTCAACGGTGACCCCCAGGATGTTGATGGTGGGGGATTCGGCGATGGTAATGCCGTTGAATGTCAAGGGGAGGTGGTTAGACTCTCGCTTGTTGGAGATAGTAATTGCCTGGCACTTCTGTGGCGCGAAGGTACAGAATACAATCGAAAACCAGGCAGAATACAGAGAGTGCAGGGGGAAATTGAAAAAGCATATAAGAAAGGCAAAGAGAGAGTATGAGAAAAGATTTGCAGGTAACATAAAGGGGAACCCAAAAATCTTATATAAACATATAAGTAAAAGGATAGTTAAAGGAATGTGGGGCCGATTAGGGTCAAAAAGGAAATCTTCTGGAGGCAGAGGGCATGACTGAGGTACTGAATGCACCTGTCTTCACAAAAGAGGATGAAGTTAATGTTGGAGTAGAGAAGGAGGGAGTAGAGATATTGGATAGGATAAAGGTAGATAGAAAGGAGGTGCTAAGTAGGTTGGCATCACTCAAAGTTAACAAG
The DNA here is from genome assembly GCA_030390025.1 of Squalus acanthias. NCBI lineage: Eukaryota > Metazoa > Chordata > Chondrichthyes > Squaliformes > Squalidae > Squalus > Squalus acanthias. The sequence goes on from CM059432.1 coordinate 85,607,839, forward strand.
TCACCCAGTCTGGATGTGATGCATCCTAGGTTGCTGAGGGAAGCTAGGATGGAGATAGCAGAAGCTCTGACCACAATCTTTCAATCCTCCTTGAATATTGGAGCAGTGCCAGAGGACTGGAGGGTTGCAAATGTTACATCCCTGTTCAAAAAAGTGGAGAGGGATAAACCTGGTAACTACAGGACAATCAGTCTAATGTCAGTGGTGGGAAAACCACTCGAGACAATTGTCAAGTACAAAATTAATTCTCACTTGGAGAAGCATGGGTTATTAAGGGACAGCCAGCATGGATTTTTTTTAATTTGTTTATGGGATGTGGGCGTCGCTGGCAAGGCCATCATTTATTGCCCATCTCTAGTTGCCCTTGAGAAGGTGGTGGTGAGCCGCCCTGAACCGCTGCAGTCTGTGCGGTGAAGGTACTCTCACAATGCTGTTAGGGAGGGAGTTCCAGGATTTTGACCCAGCGACGATGAAGGAACGGCGATATACTTCCAAGTCAGGATGATGTGTGACTTGGAGGGGAGCTGGAGTTCCCATGCGACTGCTGCCCTTGTCCTTCTGGGTGGTAGAGGTCGCAGGTTTCGGGAGGTGCTGCCGAAGAAGTCTAAATTTGTTAAAGGCAAATCGTGTCTGACTAACCTGATTGAGTTATTTGATGAAGTAACAAAGAGGGTTGATGAAGGTAGTGTAGTAGATGTATATCTATTATCATGGTAGTAAAGGGACTGTGGTAACTTGAGTTCGAAATTGGCTAAGGGATTGGAGGCAGAGAGTAGTGGGGAACGGATGTTTTTCTGACTGGAGAGAAGTATGTAGTGGGGTCCCCCAGGGGTCAGTATTAGGACCAGTGCTTTTCTTATTATGTATAAATGATCTGGACTTGGGTATAGGGAGTACAATTTCAAAGTTTGCAGACGATACAAAACTTGGCAAAGTACTAAATAGTGAGCATGATAGTAGCAGACTTCAGGAGGACATAGACAGACTGGCGAAATGGGCAGACACATGGCAGATGCAATTTAATGTGGCTAAGTGTGAAGTGATGCACTTTAGGAGAAACAACATAGAGAGGCAGTATAATCTATTTTGAGGGGTGTGCAAGAACAGAGGGACCTGGGGCTGCATATTCACAAATCTTTTGAAGGTGGCAGGGCAAGTTGAGAAGATGGTTAAGAAAGCGTATGGGCTACTTGGCTTTGTAAATAGATGCATTGAATACAAAAGCAAGGAAGTCATGCTAATCCTTTACAAATCTCTGGTTAGGCCTCAGCTGGAGTATTGTGTACAATTCTGGACACCACACTTTAGGAAGGATGTCAAGACCCTGGAGAGGATACAGAGCAGATTTAACAGGATAATACCAGGGATAGGAGAGTTCATTTATGTGGAGAGAGTGTAAGGGCGCGAAATTTGGTTACACCCCGTTTGGGGGCGGTAACCAAATTAGCGCCGGACATTTAGCTCCTGGCGCAGAAGTACCGCCCCGGCCATTAAATTCGGCTTACCGCCCTAGAGAAGAAGTGGAGCGCTATCTCAGGCATGCCACTTCCTCTCGGGGCGGTATCGGAGGAGCAAAGCGCTCGAACGCCGGAGCGCTACGCGTAGCGCTGATGCGTTTCACCGTCCCTCCACTTCCGTTAAAGGGGTGGGACGCTGCGAGCCCTGCAGGGCCTCCGATGGCCACCAGGGCGGCGGGGTGCGATGGTGGCCATGGACCCGCCAAGGGCCGCCACGAAGGACCGACCTGGAGGTCGGCCAAAAGAAGAAAATAGCAGCGCGGGTCGCAGCCGCACCTCCCCTTTAAATACCGCCATGCGAGTGGAGGTCGGCCCGGTTCGCGACCCGCAAGGCTGGCGCTGACATCGTCCGTGGTAGCCTCGCGGGGTGCAGCCGAATTTCTGCCGCAGGACGGTAAGGGGCCGTGGCAAGGCGCTAAGTGGTCGCGTCGCTTGGCGATGACATCATCGACGGCAGTGCAGCGGCCCGTGGCGCTACTGGTGAGGCAAGGGGCTACCGGCGGGGCACGGCGCTATCGGCTAGCGCCTCAGCAGTGCTTCACCGACTTTCTCGGGAGGTGCTATTATCGCGCCCCCACCCCCTCTGGGCGATAAGCCCTTTGTGTCCCGTTAGCGCCCCCTGGAGGCGCTAATGGCAGGCGCAAAGGAGCCGAATTTCACCCCCTAAAACTCTAAAGTAAGTGTGTTCTACTCTAGTATAGCATACAACTTCTATTAGTACACCTCAATGCAATTGCAACCAGTCCATCTGCTGCACATTGTTACTTCTTTCAGACATTTCCTGTTCACTGTTAAGCTAGATTCCCTGCTACTATAATTTTAGAAACTTTTATTTCAATGTGCTCCAGTGAGTCTTTTGTGTGTATATATAAATCCATAGCAGTTGGGTTTGGATGAACTGCTCAAGCTTACCTCCACACTAAGCTAAGGAAAAGTTAGTGCCTGCTGAGTACACAGTAGTACCCAGCCAATATTAGCATTCTTGGCTCCGGCTTCTCCAAATTTGCATCCAGGTTGGTCTGAACCTCTAACTTCTATATCAGTGAATAGAGCCATTGAGGGCTATTCCAGTAAATCATATCATTGGAGAAGGTTGGATATGAGCAGAAAACATGGAGGGAAAATCACTAAATTCAACATTCCTAGATATCCTTTTGTTTTTAAAATAGCACATGCAGTGGAGTACTTTTTATTGAACACACTCACACTAGGCGTACTCTTTTAAAATTCAGAAATAGGATCAGTATTGCCATTGTCTATGCAGTAAATATGTGTCCACTTTATGCCTGGCTGCCAGACAGGCAGAAGGCATACGCCTGCAATAATTTGAACCCACCTGTGTTTCAGGTCACTTACGTAGGTCAGACAAGGCTTTGCGCATGGAGGCAGGGGAGGAAAGTCAGCCTGATAGACCTGCTGCAACAGGAATGGCTGCCGGCATCAGAACCTTCTGACTACTGTACAAAAACAGCAACCTGAAGGACTACAGCACCAATTCCTGTCCCAGAACAAAAGAAAGGGACCTATCTTAGACTATGCTGTCTTTGCTGCCTGCCTGTCTCTGATCCTTCATTTGGAAAGGGGTTGGGAAGAGGCCCTAAAGCCCATTTTTTCTGAGCACCTTCAAAATGGGAAAGTTAGTGGTGTTGGGGCAGGAAAATGAGGCATCAGGGCTCGGAATACCCCCTCCTGTCTCATTGCCATGGCAGCCCTTAGCCTGTGCCAATTGTAGCTGCAGGCACTCAGCTCCTTCTTTCCCCTCACAGGAAACCCCAGGTATCCTGGGACAACATAAAGGGGGCAGACATCCAGCATCTCCATCCCTTTTTTATGTATTTTGTACCTGGGAAATTAATCCCCAGGCACAAAGCACAGGGAAAGCAATCCCATTATGTTTCGTTTTACAATAAATCTTAATCATTGAATTAATTTTTGTATTTCCTGCATGTCACTTACTTTCATTGTTGAGTTTTATCTGTTCTGATACATTTAACTTGAAATCAGAGTGTTTTTGTTTTATTATGAAGTGCCACTTATTAAATTGATTAATTATAATTATGATGAAAGGTTTGTTGTTGACCTCTTATATTGTAGGCCACTTAATCTAATCACTGTAATAAGACAGCTTCATTCTAATACATAAATGAAGATACTGCTTGTGAAGAGCTTCCTCAGCAAAAAAATTCTAATTAAATCATGGTCAATTTGTAGCTACCATAAAGGTTTTCTACCATGCAGGGACTCTTGTTCATCATGACAGCATGCTATTATTGTGTTAATGAAGAAAGAAGCCTATTGAGTCAGCTTATTGCCATGATTGATAGACATCCCAGGCGGCTTTGAGTCTAGTTCAAAGCTGCAGTATACTGAAGGGAGCTTGGAAATACTAGAGGGTAGATTTTCCTCTCCAGAACCCTCTGGCCATACTGGAGGTGTGCCACAATTGTCATGGCCCGGGCACACTGCTGGCACATTGTGGCTGCTGCTGCTACAGAGGGAGGGGAGATAGGAGTGGGGAGAGAGGGAGAGGGGAGAGGAAGGGAGGGGTACATGGAGAAGGGGTAGGGAAGGGGAAAGGAGAAGACAGGAAGGGACAGAAGAGGTCATTCCAGAGAGGAGGGGAGAGGAGAGACAGAGCAGGGGAGAGTGGTGAGGAGGGGAATGGAAAGCAGAGAGAAGAGAAAGAGATGGGGAAGGGAATAGGTGGGGGAGGGGTAGAGGAAGTGGGGGAGGCTGGAGAGCAGGAGAAGGGGCGATGTGGAGAGGAAGAGACGAGGGTAGGGCAGTGAGGAAGGGGAGACACAGAGAAGAAGAGAAGGGGCGAGTAATAAGCAGGCAGATAGGCAGAGAAAAGGGGAGAGGGAAGGGAAGAGAGGAGGGAGGGGCAAGAGGAAGGGAGGTAGAGAGGAGGTAGTGAGGGGAGAGAGAGAATGGACAAGAGGAAAAAAGCAAAAGAGGAAGGAAGGAGGAGGGGCAGGCATAGAAAGGGAGGTAAAAGGGGAGTGATGAGGTGGGTGGGAGTGGAGAGGGTGAAGGGGAGAAGTGAGAGCAATATGGAGCAGGAGAGGAGAGGCAGTAAGGCAGACGAGGGGATGGATGATTTTGGGGACAGTTGAGGGGAATGGGAGGATGGAGAAGGGGCAGGGGACAAAGGATGGAGATGGAGGAGAGGGGGGGCTAGTGGGGATCAGGCAGGCCACAGTTAGCGGGGAGGGGGCAGTGCTGGCGGCTAGATAACATGCTCAGTAATGGGCTTATGGGTGAAAAACTCTTCGTAGGTGAGGGGGCTGGGTAGGAAACTGTCCTGATTGCAGCCAGACTGCTTCACTGAGGGAGATTGCAGGTGGGAAACTGTCTCAGTGGGGAGGCGGGTATTGCGAGCCACAGCATAGGCACTAGGGTTTCCTCGAACAAATACCTGCTCAGCAACCACACAGCATGGGGAGCTTCACCTAACCAAGGCGGCCATAATAAAGGGGGCCAGCGAGTCCGGAGAGAAGTGCAGGGAAGCTGGACTTCAGCTGTGGCAGCTGCACCAAAAGTTGAGCACTGACCTGAAAGTGCCAACGCCAAGTCAAAGCTGGGGGTGCAGATCGGGAGAGCAGGGTGGTCCACTGACTGTCCTGGGGGTTAAAGCATGATACGCAAATGGATGACAGGCAAGGCAACTTCGCAGAGGGGCTTGCAAAAATATAATAGTGGGCCAGGATATGGGTCTAATATAAGAGGCCGAATAGGAAACTGGATGAGAAGTTGAAAAATGTTCTGAGCAGCAAATGTCTTTATAGCTAAGGAAAGACAAAATTAAAAATATCCTTGTTGTCAAAGGAGAGTGGGGGTGGGGTCAATTAATGTCCTGCACATGGAATAAATCAAAATTTATTGGTTTACCACAAACTGATACTTACCCCAGTTTGTAAGCTTCTGTGATCCAGTAGAAGCGTTGCTATAGTGGTCAGGGATGGAAAGACAATGTAGACTCTTTTGGACAGTTGACTATTGCATGTGTTTTATAAAACATGTAACATGACAGCCACAGTACCAGCCACCTGCATAACAGGTACTACAGGAATGTTGTGATTCACCCAGCTGGTTAGAAAAGAAGGCTGCAAAATTCGGCTCTGTAGCACCCGTTGTTTGGGCGCTACGGGTGCTGATTCGGGTCCAAAATGGTGTCCGTGGCACACGCGCACACTTGTGGTACTGGCTGCGCTAGACACCATCTTAGCGCGGGCGCAGGGAACGTGCACCGAAAGTATACAGGGTAGGCAAATCGTGACATCAATCAGCAGGCAACACTCATTTGATGCCAGTGTTTTCATTTTGGAGCTCAACGCTCCAGCTAACGCCCTATCTTAAACACATACAGTTGAACACGCCTTCAGCAGCAGGTAGGACCCGCCCGCCAGCGCTATTTAAAGGGATCATCAACTACTTACAGGTTAGTTGCTGATTGATTTCTACTGGCGGTTGCTGTGTTTGTAGAGATTGATTTCTACTGGCGGTTGCTGTGTTTGTAGAAGTGTTTGGTGCTTTGTACAGTTATTTAAAGTTGCTAAAGTCCAGAGAGAGTGGTCTGGCAGGTGCTGAAGGACTTTGTCCTGACTTCAAGGATTCTGCACAGACCACTTACTTCAAGACATGGGTGCAGTAGTATGCAGTCCACTTGGCCTACAGCATGACAGGGAGAATGAGCAGAGGCAATACAGAGCAGGTCAAGCTGCTGGCAGAGGGAGGAGGGGGAGAAGGACACTCAGCAGGAGGCCATATCTGCCCAGGGAGTTCAGGGAGCAATTCTCCTTCCTGAACCTCAGCGAGGAACACTGTGTCAGAAGTCTGCGCTTCACCAAGGATGTCCTCACTAAAATCTGTCACCTCCTGCAGCTACAACAGCAACCTCAGAGCTGGGCGAGGACCGCTTTGCTAGTGGCTGTGAAGGTCACGGTTGCCATGAACTTTAATGCTTCGGGCTCCTTCCAGGCTGGAGCAGGAGATATTTGCAACATCTCCCAGTTTGCCGTGCACCGTGGCATAAGAGAGGTAATTGAGTCTCTGTATTCAAAGAGAGCTGAATACATTTCCTTCTCTCTAGCCAGAGAACAGCAGGCGGAGCGAGCACGTGGCTTCGCGAAGATTGCAGGCTTCCCCATGGTGCAGGGTGCCATTGACTACACGCACGTTGCTTTGTGGGCACTGCATCTCCAGTCTGAGATGTACCGCAACCAAAAGGGATTCCACTCCCTCAGTATCCAGCTGGTGTGCGACCATACTCAGCGAACCTTACAGGTCAATGCCCCATATCTTGACAGCAGTCATAATGCCTTAGTTCTGCAGCAGTCCGCTGTCCCATCTGCATTTGAGCCACCACAACAAACCAGAGGGTGGCTACCGGGAGACAAGGGCTATCCATTAACAACATGGCTCAAGACTCCGGTGCGCAATCCACACACAAGTGGGCAGCATTCATACAACAAAACATCATTGAGCACGCCATTGGCATGCTGAAGCAACGCTTCCCCTGCCTGGACTGTTCTGGAGGAGCCCTGCAGTACTCGGCAGAGCAGGTGTTGAGATTCGCGGTGGTCTGCTGCATGCTGCAAAACCTCGCCACTACAGCATACGGTGATCAGCTGAGGAGCAGGAGGAGGGGGAGGAAGAGGAGGAGAAGGAGGCAGAAGGAAGGAGGCAACCCAGACAGTTCCTTTCTGGCCAGGCTGTCCATGACTGACTCATCCAGCTGCGCTACGAGTAAACGCAACCCCAATTCCACATTCACCAACAGTCCCACAGCTTACCTTCCCTCTGTCACTGACCATCACAGCGTCCACTTGAGCGCAATGCAAAGGTAAAAGCCAGCACAAAATAAACATTCCAAACCAAATTTATAAATGAAATCATGCCATATTGCATACAATCATAAACAAATCACCCTTGTACATTCCCTTAGTGCCTGTCTTCCGTGTGCCTTTTTCTGTCCTAGTGCTCCTACGCAGTGCTACCCTAGTGGCTGCAGCATGGATGGTGGAAGGCTGCTGACTTTTAGTGGAGGAGACTGCAGATGGCCTTGGAGAACGACCTCGAGCAGCTCTGGGCCCAGAAGGCCCAGCTTCGGACTGCAACATCTCGGCATCACCAGCAGCAGTCCGGGTTGGCTGTCTGACAGGCAACATCAAGGGCACTAGCGGAGTGGCAGGGGTGAGAGGATGAATGCTGTCATCCTGAGAGGACAGCAGGTTCGTGCTCTACAGAGCCCCCGGGACGGCACCTCAGCAATCCTAGTAATCTGTTGGGAGGACAGATTACTAGACCTTTGTGATACTCTGCAAGCCCCTTTGAACACTGCTAAGCACAGCCATGAATGGCAGCAGTCTGAGCTTGCATAACAGGAGTCTGAGCTTCCACTGCAGCACCCAGATGTTGGGTGGCTTCTGCTTGTGCTGCAATGGAAGCTGAGACATCGGCCATCAAACGTTGCATCCTGTTTGGGTCCGCAAGTGTGCTAATGGAGTTGGCCATCACTTCCATGCTGGAAAGGATTGGCTCCAAGCTCTGCATAAAGCCCTGTGCAAGGCTGGAGCTGGACTCCTCCATGCTCCTTGACATTGCACGCAAGCTTTCTGGCAGGCCTGCCAATGCACCAAGCATTTCATTGCGCATACCCATCAACCTTCTTCTGCCACTTCAAAGTGCTCATCTGAGTCCTCTGCAGCAGAACTCGTGTGTGACCTTGCTTTCCAGGGAGCTGGCACCTGCGCTACCCTTGCCTCCTGTCCTGGCTGCAGGCTACTCGTGCCCGGTGTCTCACCATGTGCAGATCCCGCGTCTAAGCTATCCTCTAAAGTACACAGAGTGTCAGTATCGGAACTGGTGGCTGCGAGTGTGAAATCGAATGATGGCGCTGAGTCTTCAACATCACTGCCTTCTTCCTCTTCCAGTTCTTGCTCTGCTACCACTGCCTGGCCAGGTTGCAGTTCTTGGGTATCTGAAAGGAGAAAAGCACAAGGGTAGGATTGCGATGAAGGGAGGGGGGAGAAAACCAAGAGGTGCATGCTTACACCATCTGCAGCTTGTAAATCAGAAGAGATTGTGTGATGAGGGGGAAGTGGGATGTGAAAAGGAGGATTAGGTATGAGGATACCGTCATCTTCGATTGTTTCTGCCCGCCGCTGACCACGGGCTCAGCGATGGTCACTCCATGCAGGCGCGCCTCTCCACCTATGGGTAGCCCCTGCTGCCTCCAGTTATGTGCCACCTTGTCCTGCAAGAGAGAGAGATGTGTGTCAGATGTGCCTCTCCTGGTTGAATAGCTGACAGTGTGTGCAAGCTGTGAGATGTGGGTGTGAGGCTTGCAGCAGTGGTAAGTGTGTGAGGGTGAGGTGAAGCTATGAATGTTAGGTATGAGTCCTGTTTGATAGAGATTGTTGATAGGTGAGTGATGGGGGTGTGGTGAATTGATTAGTGTGTGAGGGTAGTGGTGCAGTTGGTGGGATATGACAATTGAAGATGAATTCACTGTCCTTGACCACTCGTCTGAGGTCATTGAACTTTTTGCAGTACTGCATCCAGATCCTCGGGGCTTGACCTCTGGCATTGACTGCCACAGTTACTTGCTCCCACTGTCTTGGCAGAGTTTGTCTGGAGGGCCTCCTGGCCCCATGTGGATAGAGGACCTCTCGCCTCCTGGCCCCATGTGGATAGAGGACCTCTCGCCTCCTGTCCATCTGAGAACTTTGGAGCACGCTCTCTCCCCAGTTGCTCACTGTTCTTCCAGGTCAGACTCTCTTCCCCAGCCACTTCCAGCACCTGCTCCAGCCAGAATGCACCTCCCCTTTAAGAGGTGCAGGCTGGCTTTAAGTAGTGCAGGCTAACTTTAACTGGTACTAGCCTCGCACAAACTTGGGCTTCCTGCTGAGGTGCTCATCCACTGAACAGCGCATTTAGCGCTCCTCAACACTGCAATCATGTAAATTACCAGGCAGCACGAAGTTTGCATGCTGCCTGTATCGGACTCAACGGGCTAATCACGATCACGATCCTTGCGCTTGTTTTCGGAGACTTTCGAATTTAACTCCCCAAAACTTTTCTTATAGAGAATTGATTTTTGTTTTTACTTGGTCATTTTTAGTTATATATATTTAGTTAAAAAATCTCTCCTGCGTCATTTTTGAGGTTTAGCAATTTGTTTATATAAAAGCTCAAACTTTTTTTATTTATTAAGTGTCTGAAAATTAAATTGCTAAAATTAAGATGTCAGCTATCAATGTAGTTGGCCATTTGGCATAAGAGTAATACATTAAATGTTGGCCTGTAACGATCAAACAGCACTTGTCAGACTTGATTCTTAAAGAAAATAATTTATGACATTGATTAATTCTATTGCTTTGATGACCATTTAGACTATTTAGTAGGCTCTTGGCAACAGGAGCTGCTCTAAGCATAGGAAGCTTATCACATAGTAATAGAAGGGCTGTGTTGTTGAGAAAGTTCTAAAAGGCTTGTAAAAGGCTCGGCACAAGGCTCGGCATGGGCTCAACGGGCCGAATGGCCTCCTTCTGTGCTGTAACCATTTTATGATTCTATGATTTAAAAAACTGCTGGCTCTGACCAATTGCTCAAAGCTTGCTTTTCACTCAGTTATTTTAAATTGTACTTAGTAAGGAGCAGGAATGATCTTCCGGGCCACACAAGGAAAGTCCAGGCAACTGTTACCCCAGTTTCCTAGCCACAAGACCCCCCGGAGCCACCCCGCTCCCCCCCGCCCCAACCATCCCCCTGACATACCAGTAGCTGCTTTTTGCCAGAAACAGCCGAGCAGCTGACCAGTGGGTTTCAAATGAGGCCCGACAGTTCAATTCTGCCAAGCCTCTGACTCACGCTTCCATGCGGGATTGCCGTCCACTCCCGGGAGTTAAAATCCACTCTTAAGGGTTAAAGCACAAGCTGGTTACAGTGATACACCTACCTTTATCAGAGATGGTAAGGAGAAGCCAATTCAGAGTATAGTTGCTGAAATTATCCTCTTAATTAGATGTCAGATTCAGGTGATGGCTCTGATCTGGCACCTTCCTCACTTTGAAGAAAGCATATGTATGGAAGACAAAAAAATAGTTCCCTAGGAACTAAAGCAAGTTTTTATTTTCCACTCAGTACAAAGGCACAGTGTTTTGATTTGATGACCGTATCTGTCCTTGAACTATCCTCCAACAAAAGCAGATAAATAAATAAATCACCCTTTTAAATTGCAATTTTCCTTTGCCATATGTCATGGTTGATTAAATCACAAGGACGTTTCAGTAGAAGGAGAAATCTGAAATTTGCCTTTCAATATTGGATCATAATTTGCTGTCAAAATAACGGCAAGGCTAATAGCACTCGCAATTATTTATGCGCAAATGCTACAGCAAATTCAGGCAAGGGCAGATGCGTGGTTAAACATGGAAATCCAAAAGTTTCTGTCCGAGATGCACCACTCTGCCATTTGCTTCGCGAAAATGGCATCTCGCTGTCTGGCTCACCATTGAAATGCATTGAACGGCATGCTACAGCAGCCCCTGTGGCCCAACTAAAGGCAAGTTAATTTTCATTTAAAAAAAATACCTTTTCTTGGAGCCAGGAGCAGCAGGAGTGCTCCACCCAACTCCACAGTCCTTGTGATCGCCCGCTGCCATAGCCCGCTCCAACCTCCCATCTACAACTTTCCTGATGGCCGCTGTCAGTGTGGCAGGCGGCCCGATTTGATTTTTCTCGTGCAGGTCCTACAGGCAGATTTTAGTGAGCTAGGAAAGAGATTAAAAAGCAAGAACTCAAAGGTAGTAATCTCTGGATTACTCCCGGTGCCATGCACGAGTGAGTATAGAAATAGGAGGATAGAGCAGATGAATGCGTGGCTGGAGAGATGGTACAGGAGGGAGGGCTTCAGATTCCTGGATCATTGGGGCCGGTTCTGGGGAGGTGGGACCTGTTCAGGCCGGATGGGTTGCACCTCAACAGAGCCGGTATCAATATCCTCATGGGGAGGTTTGCTAGTGCTGTTGGGGAGGGTTTAAACTATGTTGGCAGGGGGATGGGCACCAGGATGCACCATTAGAAAGGAGAAACAATGGGCACAAAGGATTGGGAGAGAAGGATAGCACTAAAGTAAGAAATAGTATTAGGTGGCGTCAGATTAATAGAGAACACAGGATGATCTAAGATAGATTTACAGTGTGTGTATGTGAATGCATGAAGCATGGTAAACAAGGTTGGTGAGCTGCAGGCGCAAATAGCCACATGGGAATACGATGTCGTGGCAATGACGGAGAACTGGCTCAAAAAAAGGCAGGATTGGGTATTAAATATTCCTGGATATAGGGTGTTCAGGAAAGATAGGGAAGGAAAGAAAGGAGGCGGGGTGGCAGTATTGGTTAAGGAGAATGTGCTGGAGAGGGAGGATGTCCTGGAGGGGTCAAGGACAGAATCTATATGGCTAGAGTTAAGAAATAATAGAGGTGCCATTACACTACTAGGTGTATTCTATAGGCCACCAACTAGTGGGAAGAATAAGGAGGAGCAAATTTGCAGAGAAATTACAGAGAGATGCAAGAACTATATAGTGATAATGCGGGACTTTAACTATCCTAATATAGACTGGGATAGTAATAGTGTAAACAGCAGGGAGGGGGAAGAATTTCTGAAGTGTGTTCAGGAGAACTTTCTTGATCCGTACTTTACCGGCCCAACGAGGAAGGAGGCATTGCAGGATCTGGTTCTGGGGAATGAGGTAGGTCAAGTGGAGCAAGTGTCAGTAGGTGAACATTTGGGAACAGTGATCATAAGATTCAGATTAGCTATGAAAAAGAAACGGAGAAATCTAGAGTAAAAATACTTAATTGGAGGAAGGCCAATTTCAGTGGCATGAGAACAGATCTGGCCGGGGTAAATTGGAATCAAAGATTGGCAGGCAAAATTGTAGTGGAACAATGGGCTGCCTTTAAAGAGGAAATCGTTTCGGTACAGTCGAGGTATATTCCCAGTAGGGGGAAAGGTAGGGCAACTAAAGTCAGAGCACCCTGGATGACGAAAGAGATAGAGAGTAAGATGAAGCAGAAAAAGAGTATAACAGATGTTAGGTCGAGAATACATCTGAGAATCAGGCTAAATATAGAAAGTTCAGAGGAGAAGTGAAAAAGAAAATGAGAGGGCCAAAGAGAGGGTATGAGAATAGAATGGCAGCTTACATAAAAGGTCCTCCAAAAGTCTTCTATAGGCATATAAATAGTAAACGGGTTGTAAGAGGAGGGGTGGGGCTGATTAAGGATCAAAAAGGAGACCTACGCATGCAGGCAGAGGGTATGGCTGAGGTACTAAATGAGTACTTTGCATCTGTCTTCACCAAGGAAGAAGATACTGCCATAGACATAGTGAAGGAGGAGGTAGAGGAGATACTTGATGGGATAAAAATTGATAAAGACGAGGTACTAGAAAGGCTAGCTGTACTTAAAGTAGATAAGTCACCAGGACCAGATGGGATGCATCCTTGGACGCTGAGGGAAGTAAAGGAAGAAATCGCGGAGGTACTGGCCATAATCTTCCAATCCTCCTTAGAAACGGGGGTGATGCCAGAGGACTGGAGAATTGCAAATGTTACACCCTTGTTCAATAAAGGTTGTAAAGATAAGCCCAGCCACTATAGACCAGCCAATTTAACTTTGGTAGTGGGGAAGCTTTTAGAAACAATATTCAGGGACAAAATTACAGTCACTTAGACAAGTGTGGATTGATTAAGGAAAGCCAACAAAGATTTGTTAAAGGCACATCGTGTTTAACCAACTTGATCGAGTTCTTTGATGTGGTAACAGAGAGGGTTGATGAGGGCAATTCGGTTGATGTGTACGTGGATTTCCAAAAGGCGTTCGACAAAGTGCCACATAATAGCCTTGCCAGCAAAGTTGAAGCCCATGGAATAAAAGGAACAGTGGCTGCATGGATACGAATTTGGCTAAGTGACAGGAAACAGAGAGTAGCGGCGAATGGTTGTTTTTCGGACTGGAGGAAGGTGTACAGTGGTGTTCCCCAGGGGTCAGTTCTAGGACCACTGCTTTTCTTGATATATATTAATGACTTGCATGTGGGTGTACAGGGCACAATTTCAAAATTTGCAGATGACGCATAACTTGGAAGTATAGTGAACAGTGAGGAAGAAAGTGATAGACTTCAAGAGGACATAGAGAGGCTGGTGAAATGGGCGGACACGTGGCAGATGAAATTTAACGCAGAAAAGTGTGAAGTGATACATTTTGGTAGAAAGAATGAGGAGAGGAAATATAAACTAAAGGGTACAATCCAAAAGGGGGTGCATAAACAGAGAGACCTAGGGATATATGTGCACAAATCATTGAAGGTGACAGGGCAGGTTGAGAAAGCAGTTAAAAAAGCTTACGGGATCCTGGGCTTCATGAATAGAGGTTTAGGGCTGGATTTTCAATGACCCGTGGAGTCGGGTTTGGAGGCGTGTGGGGGGTTAAAATAGCGAAAAGTGGCAGGCGGACCTGATCCAGACTCCATTCCGCCTCCACGCAATTTTGACAAAATCGGTCGCGGGGTTCCCGACTCCGTCCCGCCTCCAAGAGGCGGGAGAGGCTATTAAAGCCCTTAACAAGCCCTAAATTGGCTCTGTAATGCCATTTTGAAGCATTTTAGGTAGTTTAACTCTTTTCCCACGTGAAGCACGCCTGATGTGAAACACGCCAGTGAAACCTGGCAGGAGCACAAGTGGATTGCTGACTCTCAGCTGCAGCTCAACCTTTAAATAGGAGATTTGATCAGCCATCAATTGCAGGTGGCAGGACTTTGTTGTCACAGGTCTGGGGGAGCTTTTAGAAGGCATAACCACAGCTCTGGAAGTTTGGAGCCTGACACCCATCTGCAGTGTGACCTCCTGGGAAACCCCTCTCGCCACCCTCATTGAACGCTTCCTCAACTGAGACATATACCAGAGGCATGGGAGCCTTTATTTCCTTTCCACCTGGGCATCCGATGAGGACGAACAACAGCCGCGGCACCAGCAGAACCATGAACAACAGCAGCACCAACAGCAGCAGCAACAGCAGGAGCGCCAAGCTGCTGCTCACCCACCTGAAGCTGCACAGGACAGAAGGGGCCAGCGCATGGAAGGCCGTCGGCGCAGGAGATACCCCCCAATTTTTTGGTTTATAGTTTCTAGGGTCTCTGTGGTGTAGCGGGGACAGTTGGTAAACAAGGGCCCTATATCATTTAATTATAGTATAATTGGTGGGATTGATTTGATATAATTTAAGTTCAATTAATTAAAGGGTAAGTCATGGCAGCACAGCTCGGCGCCGTGCTATGCTCCTCCTGCGCTATGTGGGAAATTGGGGACACTTCCTGTGTCCCTGACGACCATGTGTGCGGGATGTGTATCCAGCTGCAGCTACTGGCAGACCGCATTGCGGCGCTGGAGCTGCGAATGGATGCATACTGGAGCATTCGCGATGCTGAGGACCTCGTGGATAGCACGTTTAACCAGTTGGTCACACCGCAGGTAAAGGCTGCACAGGCAGAAAGAGAATGGGTGACCACCAGGCAGATTAGTAGGCGCAGGCAGGTAGTGCAGGAGTCCCCTGTGGACATCCCCCTCTCAAACAGATATACCGCTTTGGATACTGTTGAGAGGGATGGCTTATCAGGGGAAGGCAGCAGCAGCCAACTTCCTGGCACCAGGGGTGGTTCTGCTGCACAGGACGGGAGGAAAAAGAGGGGTAGAGCTATAGTGATAGGGGATTCTATTGTAAGGGGAATAGATAGGCGTTTCTGCGGCCGCAAACGAGACTCCAGGATGGTGTGTTGCCTCCCTGGTGCAAGGGTCAAGGATGTCTCAGAGCGGCTGCAAAACATTTTGGAAGGGGAGGGTGAACAGCCAGTTGTCGTGGTGCATATAGGTACCAACGATATAGGTAAAAAATGGGATGAGGTCCGAAAAGCTGAATATAGGGAGTTAGGAGATAAATTAAAAAATAGGACCTCAAAGGTAGTAATCTCAGGATTGCTACCAGTGCCACATGCTAGTCAGAGTAGAAATAGAAGGATATTTCAGATGAATACGTGGCTAGAGGAATGGTGCAAGGGGGAGGGATTCAAATTCCTGGGACATTGGAACCGGTTCTGGGGGAGGTGGGACCAGTACAAATCGGACGGTTTGCACCTGGGCAGGACCGGGACCGATGTCCTTGGGGGAGTGTTTGCTAGTGCTCTGGGGGAGGGTTTAAACTAAAATGGCAGGGGGTTGGGAACCTGAGCAGGGAGACAGAGGAAAGGGAAACAAGAATAGAAGCAAAAGTCAGGAAGGAAAAAAACAAAGGTGTCAGTCAGAGAAATCAAGGGTTTAAATCAAACGTGGCCACAGTAAAAAAAAATTCTAAAAGGTCTAAGAGCGTTAAAAAAACAAGCCTGAAGGCTTTGGGGGAGAAATTCAGTATCGCCCCATTTGGGGCGCAATTATCGGCCGGGCGCAAAGATTAGCGCCTGGCACTAATTATCGCCACTGACTGCAAACTTGACTTTTATCGCCCCTGGAGGTGATTGGAGCGCTAAATCAGGCGCTTCACACCTGTCTTAAGGCGCAAAGGCCGAGGAGCGAGGCGCTACCTCAGAGCGCTGGCGAAGCTCATGTAATGTCAGTCAGCAATGGAACACACACACAATGGCACGGGCCAGTTCTTAAAGGGGATGGTTAATCTCACTTTCCATCCACATCCTGCTAATTGCAGCCTTGAATCTCTGCCTGGAGAGACCTGCACATCAAATCTACTGGAAAGAACAATGGAGAGTACCAGGCAAAGAGCTCAGAGTGCAGCCCCCACAGTCTCTTTTAAATCGATACAAGGAATGGCAAATCAAAATGAACCTGCAAAGTGCTGCTCAGTACCCAAAACTCCTTCACACAACGTTGAAACTCTCCAGAAGTCTCTCTCTCTCTCTCTCAGAATGCGTAGTTCAAAAATGGCACCAACAATAAAAGGCAGGAAGCGGTCACCTTTAAATAGCGCTCCCCCTTACCCTTCATGGCTGCAGAACGCTCCACTCAAACTGTAGTTGCTAGCATCAGGCGGTAAGGCAGGGGGCGCCACTCAATATCCGCTCCGGGGCGTTGCGCACTCGACTGACGTCACGATCTGCCGGCGCAGGAGATCGTGGCGGTAGTGTTTAGCGCCGCCGCAAAATGTCTCGTTAATTTCGCAAGCGGCGCAAACTTCGCCGCGCCTGGGCGCGAGATGCTTTGCGCCCCATTAGCACCCTCTTAAGGCGCTAACGGGAGGCGCAACCAACTGAATTTTTCCCCCTTTGTGTCTTAATGCGAGGAGCATTCGTAATAAGGTGGATGAATTAGCTGCGCAAATAGAGGTAAACGAATATGATATGATTGGGATTACGGAAACATGGCTCCAGGGTGACCAAGGCTGGGAACTCAACATACAGGGGTATTCAATATTCAGGAAAGATAGGCAAAAAGGAAAAGGAGGTGGGGTAGCATTGCTGGTTAAAGAGGGGATTAACACAATTGTAAGGAAGGATATTAGCTCTGATGATGTGGAATCTGTATGGGTAGAACTGAGAAATACCAAGGGGCTGAAAACGCTAGTGGGAGTGGTGTATAGACCCCCAAACAGTAATACGGAGGTTGGGGATGGCATTAAAAGGGAAATTAGAGAAGCGTGCAATAAGAGCACAGCAGTTATCATGGGCGACTTTAATCTACATATAGATTGGGCTAACCAAATTAGTAACAATACTGTGGAGGAGGAATTCCTGGAGTGTATACGGGATGGTTTCCTGGACCAATATGTCGAGGAACCAACTAGAGATCAGGCCATCTTAGACTGGGTATTATGTAATGAGAAAGGATTAATTAGCAATCTTGTTGTGCGAGGCCCCATGGGTTGGAGCGATCATAATATGATCGAATTCTTCATTAAGATGGAGAGTGAAGTAGTTGACTCAGAGACTAGGGTCCTGAATTTAAATAAAGGAAACTACGATGGTATGAGGCGCGAGTTGGGTAGGATTGATTGGGGAATGTTACTCAAAGGGTTGACGGTGGAGAGGCAATGGCAAGCATTCAAAGATCGCATGAATGAACTACAGAATTTGTTCATCCCAGTTTGGCATAAAAATAAAACAAAAAAGGTGACTCAACCGTGGCTAACAAAGGAAATTAGGGATAGCATAAGATCCAAGGAAAGGACATATAAATTGGCCAGAAAAAGCAGAAAACCTGAGGATTGGGAGCAGTATAGGATTCAGCAAAGAAGGACAAAGGGATTAATTAAGAGGGGGAAAATAGAGTATGAGAGTAAGCTTGCGAGGAACATAAAAACGGACTGTAAAACCTTTTATAGATATGTGAAGAGAAAAAGATTGGTGAAGTCAAGCGTAGGTCCCTTGCAGTCAGAATCAGGAGAATTTATAATGGGGAACAAAGAAATGGCAGACCAATTAAATACATGCTTTGGTTCTGTCTTCACAAAGGAGAACACAAATAACCTCCCAGAGATGTCGGGGAACATAGGGTCTAATGAGAAGGAGGAACTGAAAGAAATCAGTATTTGTAGGGAAATAGTGTTAGGGAAATTGACGGGATTGAAGGCCGATAAATCCCCAGGGCCTGATAATCTACATCCTAGGGTACTTAAGGAAGTGGCCCTAGAAATAGTAGATGCATTGCTGGTCATCTTCCAAAATTCTATAGACTCTGGAACAGTACCCATGGATTGGAGGTTAGCTAATGTTACCCCACTATTCAAAAAAGGTGGTAGAGAGAAAACGGGAAATTATAGACCAGTAAGCCTGACATCGGTAGTGGGGAAAATGCTAGAGTCCATTATAAAAGATGTAATAGCAGAGCACTTGGAAAACAGTGACAGGATCGGACAAAGTCAACATGGATTTACAAAAGGCAAATCGTGCTTGACTAATCTACTGGAATTTTTTGAGGATGTAACTGGTAGGATAGATAAAGGAGAACCAGTGGATGTGGTGTATTTGGACTTTCAGAAGGCTTTCGATAAGGTCCCGCATAAGAGATTAGCGTGTAAAGTTAAGGCACATGGGATTGGGGGCAAGGTATTGACTTGGATAGAGAACTGGTTGGCAGACAGAAAGCAAAGAGTTGGAATAAACGGGTCTTTTTCCGAGTGGCAGGCGGTGACTAGTGGGGTACCGCAGGGATCGGTCCTAGGACCCCAGCTATTCACAATATATATTAATGATCTGGACGATGGAATTGGATGTAATATCTCCAAGCTTGCAGACGACACAAAGCTGGGTGGGAGTGTGTGCTGTGAGGAGGATGCCGAGAAACTCCAGTATGATTTGGACAGGTTGGGGGATTGGGCAGAAGCATGGTAGATGCAATATAATGTGGATAAATGCGAGGTTATCCACTTTGGTGTCAAAAACAGGAAGGCAGATTATTATCTGAATGGCAATAGATTGGGAGAAGGGGAAGTGCAACGAGACCTGGGTGTCCTTGTGCACCAATCGCTGAAGGTAAGCATGCAGGTGCAGTAGGCGGTTAAGAAGGCAAATGGTATGTTGGCCTTCGTAGCGAAAGGGTTCGAGTACAGGAACAAGGATGTCTTGCTGCACTTGTACAGGGCCTTGGTGAGACCACATCTTGAGTATTGTGTGCAGTTTTGGTCGCCTTATCTGAGGAAGGATGTTCTTGCCATGGAGGGAGTGCAGCGAAGATTCACTAGGCTGATACCTGGGATGGCAGGAATGACGTATGAGGAGAGATTGGGTCGATTGGGCTTATACTCACTGGAGTTTAGAAGAATGAGAGGGGATCTCATTGAAACTTATAAAATTCTAACAGGACTAGACAGACTAGATGCGGGAAGGATGTTCCCGATGGCCGGGGAGTCCAGAACCAGGGGTCACAGTCTAAGGATAAGGGGTAAGCCATTTAGGACTGAGATGAGGAGGAATTTCTTCACCCAGAGAGTGGTGAACCTGTGGAATTCTCTACCACAGAAGGCAGTAGAGGCCAATTCATTAAATATATTCAAGAAGGAGTTAGATATCTATCTTAAAACTAAAGGGATCAAGGGATATGGAGAGAAGGTAGGGACAGGGTACTGAATTTGGATGATCTGCCATGATCTCATTGAATGGCGGAGCAGGCTCGAGGGGCTGAATGGCCTACTCCTGCTCCTATCTTCTATGTTTCTATGTAAACAGGGTCTACAGACAGAGGATCAGCTACCTCAACATGTCTGAGCAGCAGTGCCAAAGGCAGCTCCGACTTTCGCGAGAGGTAGTGGGTGACATCTGCGCAATGCTGCAACAAGACCTGGAGCCCAGAGGACTAGGTGGACGCCCCTTACCAGTGGCCGTCAAAGTCAGCACCGCACTCAACTTTTTTGCCTCAGGCTCATTCCAGGGATCAGCAGCAGACATCAGCGGCATCTCCCAGGCGGCCACACACACCTGCATCATGCAGGTAACTGATGCCCTCTTTGCCATCGCGCACAATCACATCCATTTCTCCAAGGATCGAGCAAATGTCACGGCGCGTGCAGTTGGATTAGCTAATCTGGCAGGCTTTCCAAGGGTGCAGGGCGTCGTTGACTGCACACATGTGGCCTTTAAGGCACCCCATCGCAATCCAGGTATTTTTGTCAACCGCAAGGGCTTCCACTCCCTCAACGTTTAGCTGGTGTGTGACCACAAGAAGGGAGTTCTGCATGTTTGTGCCAAGTACCCTGGCAGTTGCCATGACTCCTTCATACTGCGCCAGTCTAGTGTGCCTCCGCTATTCAGTCTGCCAGACCAACTTCACGGATAGCTACTTGGAGACAAGGGCTATCCCCTGAAGATGTGGCTAATGACGCTGTTGAGGAGCCCATCCAACGCAGCTGAGGAGAGCTACAACTCCAGCCACATTTCCACCAGAGCCATAATCGAGCAAACCATCGGTATGCTGAAGATGCGCTTCAGATGCCTGGATAGATCAGGTGGAGCCCTGCAATACTCAGCAGCCAGGGTCTCCAGAATCGTCATGGTTTGCTGTGCACTTCACAACATGGCACAGTGTCATGGCTTACAGATGCCGGAGGACCAAGTGGCTCCTCACATAGCCTCCTCAGATGAGGAGGAGGAGGAGAGAGAGAACGAACAACTTGCAGAGGCCCCTCAACCAGCGGCAGCATTAGGCGAGACCATAGCTGCCCGGAATGCAAGGAACGCACTCATCTTGGCCAGATTTGCTTAGCCTGGACAAGCAAGCACTTTTGCCTCGCAGCTTCTTACCAGAGCTACGACAATGGCCCAGACCCAGCGGATCCCTAACAATGTGACCACCATACTGACAATTGCAAATTATCCTAAGGCCTCATTGTGGAAGTCCCATTAGCGAAATGACAGACGCCACAACTGCAGCTGTAGCCATCAGAGTTTTTATTTACACTTTACACCTGATGGCTTTTTCACATTAAACATCAAAATTCACCCAAGTGACTACCCTTGTGACTATTTGTGCAGTTTCTTTCTCTTACGCGTGCTCCTATGTGGTGCTTCCCCTGTGGCTTCAGCAGAAGTGGAGGCCCCCTGCTCAGTTTGTTGCTGCTCCTGTCTCGACTCCTTTGGCGGGCGTTCTCTGGGGTTGCGAACCTGCGAGGGCTCGGCAACAGTGTGCTGCTCCTGCGGCTGGGCAGGGGTTGAGACGCCGATCTCAGTTGGGTGCGGACTCTGGTGGGGCTCTGACCGAGGACATGTCAGTGGCATGGAAGTGTGAGCGCTTGGAGAGGAGCCCCCACCTCCTTGTTGTGTGCCACCAACATCCCTCTCATGGGTTAGGTCCACCTCAGCACTTGCAAGTGGCTTGAGAGCACCTTGCTGCACATCAGGGGGGCCATGGAGACCCGTATCTGCACTGGAAGTCCTACTCAGAAGGACTTCCATGAAGGTCTGGTTTCTCTGTTCAATAGATGACCATCGCTCCACAAGAGATGCCAGTCTATTCTGAACAATAACCATGTTTTCTACACTTTGGCGACTTATCTCCTCCATAGCCGTAGCCATCCTCTCCTCTACTGTAGCCATCCTTTCCACGGAGGTTGCCATCCTTTCCGTGGTGATGCGTTCATGCGCCAATGACTCCACAAAGGCTCTGCTCATGTTCGCTATGGACTCCTCCATTCGCTCCACACTCGCAGCGACCCTGGAGACAAAACCTGTCAGAGACTCCTGCATCTGTTGCTGGAGTCCCAGCACCGCTGATCTTATGGATGGACCCAGAGGCAGAGGGTCGACATGCAGCTGAGCCGAGCTAGGAGAGTCCTGCGCCCTCCGACTAGGACTCTCCACTGCTGTCCCTGTCTCCACCATCTGCTGATGCTCACTTGTGAGCTGTGATACACCAGGTGACAACACTACTCTATGTCCCGAGGGTCCCACCGAGGTGTGAGTGTCTGCGCTGGTGCTGGGTGCGCTGAGTTCTGCTGACGCTGCGCCCTCAGAGGTTGCAGCTTCCTCTGAGGAGTCTGTCTGCTCAGGCTCTTCCTCCTGGCTAGTGGGGACGGGTGCTTGCGATGGTCCTGTGGGGGAGTAAAGGAAAGAGTCAGAGATGTTATGCCAAGGTTACATGCACATTGCATATTGCAGATGATCATAAATCCATCTGTTAGAGCTTCAGATTCATTATCAGTGACTCATGCAATGTCAATGAGAGAGATGGAACACTATTCAGTCACCAGCTTGCTCTGATGCACCCGTCTGTCCGTCCCCCACTTGCGTATCCTCCTCTACTCCCACGATCTCCAGGACCGCATCCTCCCAGGGGGTGAGCTGGGCTAATGAGGGTAGCCCTCCTCCTGTCCTGGCTCTTTCCCTTTTATTGTGAGCTCTCTTTTCCTGCAATGAGGGAGACAAGTGGAGTTTGAGTGAGATTGAAGGAGTGAGTGTAGAGAATCCATAACATAGATGCTTAGAAGGAGACAAAGATGGATTGAGGTGGCGAGACTAAGGGCCCTCCCTGTGTGTTGTAAGTTGTTTTCAAAGCATGACAGTGATAGGGAGTGTGAGGGCTGCATAGTCGAATAGTAAGGTGAATGTGACCATAGAGGGAGAGGGAATGGGTAAGGGTGCATGGATGTCAGTGTCAAGTGGGATATGGAGGAAGAGGTTGCTAAAGCTGAGTGCTGGTGAGGAGAGGCAATGGGGATCAGATTGAGGGTGAAGGGAAAGTCATACTCACTTTTGCAGTACGTAGAAGGTCATGAAACCTCTTCCTGCACTGGATCCAGGTTCTGCAGGTGAATGATAAGGAGTTGAACTCCTGGGCGATCTGGACCCACACAGCCTTGGTCTGCTGGGGAGGGTTCTTCCTCCCTGAGGAGGGGAAGAGCACCTCTCTGTTGGCTTTTGCTCCACCAAAGCTTGCAGGGCAACGTCATCGAACCTGGGAGCAGACCTGGGTCGTTGGCTGGCCATTCCTGCTGCAGTTGCCTTTAGAATAGAGGTCCAAAAGCTTGGCAGCCTGCAGAAGAAGCAAGGCTTGTTGCAAACCTTAAATGCAGCAGCAATGATGACGTCATCGGAGGCGACTTTCAGACTGGAATAACTCATTGGCCATGGGTTCCCACATGTTGGAACTCAATTGGCCAATTAAGTGAAAATCGCATCATTCATCCACATTAATCTGGAGTCGGGTGGGCAACACGAAATGCGGGTAGCACGACCCCAACCCGCCCCAGTATCAAAATCCAGCCCATAGAGTACAAAAGCGTGGAAATTATGATGAACCTGTATAAAACACTGCTTCAGCCTCAACTGCAGTATTGTGTCCAATTCTGGGCACCGCACTTTAGGAAAGATGTGAAGGCCTTAGAGAGGGTGCAGAAAAGAATTACAAGAATGATTCCAGGGATGAGGGACTTGAGTTACATGGATAGACTGGAGAAGCTGGGGTTGATTGAGAAGAGATTTGATAGAGGTGTTCAAAATCATGAGTAGTCTGGTCAGAGTAAATAGAGAGAAACTGTTCCCATTGGCAGAGGGGTCGAGAACCAGAGGACACAGATTTAAGGTAATTGGCAAAAGAACCAAAGGCGACATAAGAAAAAACTTTTTTACACAGCGAGTCATTAGGATCTGGAATACACTGCCTGAAAGGGTGGTGGAGGCAGACTCAATCACAGCTTTCAAAAGGGAGTTGGATAAGTACCTAAAAGAAAAAATTTGCAGGGCTACGGGAAAAGGGCAGGGGAGTGGGACTAGCTGAGGTGCTCTTGCAGAGAGTCGGCACGGGCTCGACGGCCGAATGGCCTTCTTCTGTGCTGTAATCATCCTATGATTCTATGACCAATTCCTGGTTATCCTCGGGCTCATGTTTTGGGTGCCGCTGCCTCCACAGCACCTAATCTGGGCCCAAATGAAAATCTATCCCTCTGACTGTTGCTGGGTATAGTTCTGCATGCAGGAACATGTTGATGCCTCATCCAAGTGACTTTTCTTCATGTGTGGGTCTGGACATAACTGTGGAAAGGCTATTCTATTGTATAGATATCATAACTAAGAACAATGGCCTCAAAATTCGGTTGGGTCCAAAGTGGTGTCCGAGCAGTGCGCGCACACTTCTGGTGCAGGCTGTGCAGGATGCCCTCTTGGTGAGGGCAGTAGGGCGTTAGGAACGTGCACTGGAAGTATAGTAAGTAGGCAGATCGTGACGTCAATTAGCATGTAACACTGATTTGACGCCAACGCTGCCATTTTCGTCATCATCGCTGGAACTAACACCCTGTGTTAACCTCGCATAGCTGAACATGCATTCAGCAGCATGAAGGAGCTCCCACTAGCGTAAAGGCATTATCAACAACTTTCAGGTAACTTGCTTTTTGATTTCTAATCGCTCTGTGTAAGTTGTGGAACTGTTTGGAGCTTTCTAGAGTTATTTAAAGTTGGTGAGGTGACAGGGAGTGGTGCTGCAAGTGGAGAAGGCCTTGCTTCTGAACTCAAGGGTTCTGGTCAGACCACTTGCTCCCAGTCATGGGTGCTATAGTTGTTATTCCCCTTGGCCTGCAGCATGACAGGGAGATGGAGCAAAGGTAGCAAAGAAGTGGACAAGCTGCTCGCAGCGGGAGGAGGAGGAGGAGGAGGAGGAGAAGGGCACTTAGCAGGAGGCCTTACCCACCTAGGGTCTTCCAAGTGCAATTCTCTTACCTCAACCTGAGTTAGAAGCAGTGTCGGAGGCGTCTGTGATTTACGAAGGAGGCGCTCACAGAACTCTGCCACCTCTTGCAATCAGACCTGCAGCCTCACACCAGGGCAAGGACAGTGCTGCCAATGGTTGTGAAGGTGACCGTGGCCCTGAATTTCTTTGCATCGGGATCCTTCCAGGCTGGAGCAGGCGACATCTGTAACATCTCCCAGTTTGCTGTCCACTGTTGCATAAGAGAGCTGACAGAAGCTCTTCATGCCAGGAGAGTGGACTTCATTGTCTTCTGTCTGACCAGACAGAAGCAGACAGAGCGGCTTTGCCAGTACAGCGGACCTCCCCATGGTGCATGGCTCCATCGACTGCACGCATGTGGCCTTGCAGGCGCCGCATATAAATGCTGAGTTGTACCGCAACCGCAAGGGTTACCACTCGCTGAATGTGCAGTTGGTGTGCGAGCATGCTCAGCATATCATGATGGTGAATGCCCAGTATCCTGGCAGCAGTCATGATGCTTTTATTCTGCGCCAGTCCACTGTTCCCTCAGTCTTTGAGCCACCAAGACAAACCAGAGGGTGACTATAGGGCGACAAGGGCTATCCCTTGACCATCTGGTTCATGACTCCGCTTCGCAACCCAACCACCCGTGGGCAGCATGCGTCCAACGAGGACCATACTGCCACATGAAACATCATAGAGAAGACCATTGGCGTTCTTAAAAAGTGCTTCCGCTGCTTGGACCGCCCTGGAGCAGCCCTACAGTACTCTCCGGAGCATTTGTCCCGATTCATCGTGGGCCATCAATAGGGCACAGCCCTTGTCACCAGGGATATGGCCACCAGCTCAGGAGCAGGAGGAGGAGGAGGAGAAAAAGGAGGAGGATGAGGAAGAGGAGGGAGCGGAAGCAGAAGGAAGGAGGCAACCCAGACAGCCCCTTTCTGGCCGGGATCTCCAAGATCGACTCATTCGCCTGCGGTACCAGTGAACGCAACCCCAATTCCCCATTCAACAACAGTCCCACACCTTACCTTCCCTCTGTTATTGACCATCACAGCGTCATCTTGGCCACAATGCTGAAATAAAAGCCACCACAAAGCAAATTTTCCAATCAAACTTCATCCATATATCCATCCAATATTACATCAAACATTCAACTAATCACCCTTGTGCATTCCCTTAGTGACTGATTTGCGTGTGCCTTTGCCTGTCCTAGTGCTCCTACCCCAGTGTCTGCAGCATGGTTGGTGGAAGGCTGCTGACTTTCAGTGGGGGAGACTGCAGATGGCCTTGCAGGATGACCTTGAGGATCTCTGGGCCTAGTAGGCCCGGCTATGGAATGCACCACCTCGGCATGGGCGGTAGCAGTCTGGGCTGGTTGGCTGACAGGCAACAGCAAGGCACTGGTGGAGTGGCAGTGATGGGAGGACGAATGCTATCATTCTGCAAGAGGACAGAAGGTTGGCCTCCACAGATCCATTGTCATTACCCCGGGGCAGCACCTCAGCAATCTTAGTAATCTGCAGGAGTACAGACTGCTGGACTGCTGTGGCATCCTGCAAACCCCTTTCAACACTAATAAACTCAGCCATGATGGCAACAGTCTGTGCTTGCATGAGTTCAATTTGAGCTTCCATTGCAGCACTCGGACACAGGGTGGCTTGTGCTTGTGCTGCAATGGAAGCGGAGACTTCGGCTATCAGACACGGCACGATGGTTGGGTCCACAAATGCGTTAATGGATCTGCCCAGACCTTCAACGCTGGAAAGGATGGGCTCCAAGCTCTGTCAAAAGCCCTGTGCAAGGCTGGAGCTGGACTCCTCCATGCTCCTTGATATTGCATGCAAGCTTTCTGGCAGGCCTGCCAATGCACCAAGCATTTCATTGTGCATGCCCATCAGCGTTCTTCTGTAGGCCACCCCATCGAAGTCTTCATATGAGTCCTGTACAGCAGAAATCATGTGCGACCTCGCCCTCCGGGGAACTGGCACCTGAGCTACCCTTCCTCCCTGCCCTGGCTGCAGGCCACTCGTGCCCATTGACTCATTCAAAGATAAACTTGCTTGGAGGAGTTACTGTGGCCAACAATGTGATGGAGTACAATTAACATGCAGTTGTATTGACAAAATTATCGAAGTCGATGTAAAAAGAAAACTGCAAGTCTGAAATAAAAACAGAAAATATTTGGAATGCACGGCAGGTTGATAAGCATCTTAAAGAGAAAGGTAGGCTAACGATTTGGGCATAATCCTTCATCAGAACCTTTCTTGATGAAGGCACACACCCAAAACTTTAACCTTTTAGACCAGCTGTACAAGTACTACATTTTCTATTTTTATTTAATATATATTACTGAAGCATCCTGTGTTGTCCCTATTTGTGTGAATTCAACTCCTTCACCCTGTCAGGCTCAACATTCCCTCGTTGATCCTCTTGATTATCTCAGGGGAACTCAGGGGTTTATTTTGGTGAAAGGATGAAAACAGGCGCTAAGTGGGTGTTGTGCTACTAATATACGCCTGTTTGAAGGCCTGGTTTTAGTCCGCAATTTTGGGGTTAATTGTTGATTGCCATGATTTAAATGTGCTTGGAAGCGCGAGAACAGACACCTGCAGGTTTAGCACTCAAGCGCTGTTTAGAAACAATTTTCGTGGAGCAGTATACGTAGCATCCACACACTCACTTCCACTGAAAGTGTGAACTGCGCCGGCTGATACACAACGGAACGTTGCAGGATGGCTCAGGGACCGAGGGAAAGGGGTCACAGGTTCTTGGACGTGGCATTGGAGGTCCTGGTGAAGGAGGTCCAGAGGAAGAGGAATGTCCTATACCCGCAGGGGGAAGGAGTCCACCTCGCCCTCCTGTCCCTCTCTCCTGCAGCAGCTGGTGCTGCTCTGCCTGGCCTCATGTCCTTCTCCCATTCCTCCTCCAGACCACGGGGGACCTCCTAGCAAGATCCCCATGACCAAGCACTCCCTTTCTCCTGGTGATTCCTATAAGATCTCCAATAAGTTGGAATAGCACAGCACACACTCTCTTTAGGTGAACTCCTCAGATAATTTCCGGGAAAAATGTTGACAAAGTGTTGGTGAAGTCTTGACAAAGTGTCCCAGAAAGTCTCCCGATGTGTCTCAAAAGTCCTCTTCAAACGCAGTCTATCTCCGGGTGCAAGTGAACAGAGAAAGCTGAGCATGGTTTTAAGTAGCACTAGAAATCCTTAGCAACAATTTGTTTACTCCTGTTCAGCTGGTCGCTGTTAGGAGAGGTCGTTAATTGCAGCGCTAGGCAGCAAAATGTGGTGCAGCCTCTTTAATGAGCACTAGCAGGCAATTTAATTGTCAATCTAAGCCTTAACAATCCTTGGGGTGGCCATTCCTAGCATGCTTCAACTCCTTTACCAAGATGGTGTCTTGCGCTAAAGGTGGGCTAAACAGGCGTTGCTTAAGACCCCATCTTGGCCAACTTGGAGGCTCTTTAGCGCCTAAAGTATACGGGGAAAATCGCCCCCTCACTCTTTAGAGGAAAAAAGTAGTTTTCAAGACTGTTAAAGCTAATGCAAATGATTTAAGCTTTTGACTTCTAAAATCGTTCTCTTTACCTGTCTCCAAAAACGTGAAGCTGCACTTGCTCGAAGAAGCCAGTGTTTG
This sequence comes from Squalus acanthias, assembly GCA_030390025.1. Lineage (NCBI taxonomy): Eukaryota > Metazoa > Chordata > Chondrichthyes > Squaliformes > Squalidae > Squalus > Squalus acanthias. The sequence goes on from CM059432.1 coordinate 85,636,212, forward strand.
TCATCCAAAGTCTCCATTGATATGAACTGGGCAACGTTGTCTTTATTCCTGTCACTGTATGTATTGATTGTACTGTAATGCTATTTGACATCTTAGAGGCACAAAAACACAGCAATTGCTGTAATAGTACAGCAGGCAGGAAGCAATAAAACAATTTTGCACTGATGTGCTGCAAGGAAATACTGTAAAAGCTTCTGAATGTTTAATACTAAAGTAAAGAAGAGTACATTCCATCAGCTGCCAGGTATTTATTCTTCATTGTAAGGTTAATATTTAATGGGACTTTCTCAAGGATTACATCAAAATCTCCTTAAAAGAGGCAGTCTCATCATTTGTACCTCTTTAAAACCAGTTAAAAATAGCATATAATCAGGAGCGGCAGGGGGAAACTTGGTGGCGCAGTGAATTAGCACTCTGGATTTTTACCTCTGGGAACTGACATCACATCTGGCTTAGTCTAATGGGATGACAGTTTATTTTCGTTGCTGGCTATAAGGGACTTATGTCAATTGAGTTTGGGCAGTCTCCAGGTTCTGAGTGAGTTGGAATCTCACTTGGAGGTCACTTGGTGTAAAAAATGGAAATTTCAAATCAGTGTAGCAGAGCCTGCTCTGCAAAGGCACAATATTAGAGTGGAGTAGAAGCAGCTTTACTCTGCAACTGGCTAGGTACACCTGACCTGGGAATGCTTGATGTTGACACTGCAGGAAGATTTTCTAAATCCTCACCCACCACCAGTGCCTTGGGGACTCTGTGACATAGGCCATTCAGCCCCTCGAGCCTGTTCTGCCATTCAATTAGATCATGGCTGATCTGTACCTCAACTCCATTTACCTGCCTTTGCTCCATATCCCTTGATACCCTAACCTAACAAAAATCTATCGGAAAAACTGTGAGTGCTGGAAATCTGCCATACACACAGAAAAATATTAGAAACATAAAGCAGGTCTGATAGCATCTGAATGGGAAAAAATCAGTTTTAATGCTTGGCAGAATTCTAACAAAGTGCTTTCACTTGAAACGTCTGCTTATCTTTCCTCTTTCTGATGTCGATCTATCTGCTATGCATTTCCAACATTGCATAGACAGAAGAAAACAAAACAATGTTTAAGTTAGCTCTTTTCTCTGGTTTGTTTATTTTTCTGAAATGTTACTGATAGTGAGAACTGCCTCTCTAAAGAGTCTAAAACATAGAGCAGCACACAGAAAATGCACAAACCTTGTTATTCAGAATATAATCACAGACCTAATTCTACATCTATGTTCTTAATAGTTAAATCAATGCAGTATATGTGTGAACTATAGCCTTCACTTTTCCAAATCATAATCACTTGGTTAAGTTGTAAATGTTCATGTTACTTCATTAAAACCCAATGGCGCCATAATTTGCTGTAAAAGTGAATCTAACGGTGCCGTTAGTTAGACTTGCCTTGCACGTTTAGGTTTTTAACATTTTTGCGTGGCAAGTTGCTGAAAGTGCGAGCTGATAACGTCACCGCGAGGGAATCAGGGTTTCTGGGACCTGAGTGAACAGGGAAAACAACTGTGTGTCTCCTTAACCATTTAGATTGAAGGATTGCGAAATTAACAGCACAAGGACTGAGAAGGAAGTATAAATTAGAGTGGATGAATTCAATGTCAAATTGGGTACAGAAAGCTAAATAAAGAGAGGGAAAGAAAGATTGCATTAAGAGAGAGAAAAAGAGACAGAATGGAAAAGTAAAAAAAAATTAAATTTAAAAATGACTCTAACTACTGTTTTAGCAGGTCCCTTGAAGGTAATCAATCTGTGCCATGTTTTGTTATTGCAGATCCATAACTAACAACATAAATAACCATAAACCTTTATAGTTACAATCTTTTTAGAAGTATTAATGAATCTATTTAATTTACAGATTTCAGTAAGTGTTCCAAATTATTGATTTTTATCATTTAACATCTTAGAACCTAAGACAGAACATGTTTTATTGTCTACTGTACGTAGCATAACGCGATAAAGTCATCAGTACAAAAACGTCCGACAATTGTTGACTCCTTATACTAGTTTCAGAAGGATAGGCAGGCTAAATTTTTTATTAGTCTATTTCTATTTCAACAATTTTTAAGATACTGAACTTTAAATAGAAGGTCATTAAATATTTTATAAGGAAGAAGGCAGGAAAATTGCCACCTCATTGACTGCACTCACTCATCTGTCATAATGCCATGTCTATATTTAAACTGTTAATCATAAAATAATTACTTGTGTAATCCCAGGCAAATTATACAAGTTGATGGTGTTGCCTGTGTGTTACTAGTGCCAGTAGCTAATACTGTAATGTGAAAATGAGGGTCATTTTTTAACTTTGTACTAGCAATTGGAGCTTTACCTGCCAAAGGCGCATATTGGAAATATGTGTGCGCACTGTGCACAATTTTTCAACCATTGGCCCAGAAATTGATCTCGCTCTGTTCCCGCGGGGGTAAGCCTTTCCCGCGATGTCTCACCTCGCTTATGCTTTTTCTGATCCAGCTCGCACGAAATTGATGTTCCAGACATCAGCTGTGCTGGGCTTGCGTATCCCAGCGGCGTAGTTAATTCGTGCGAGCTGTGGGATCACGTGACTCAGTTAGAGCCAATGGCAGCACACCATCTTCCATTCATAAGTCTCACAGCATGGCTGAGAGACTTATGAATCTTACACCCCCCCAAAATAACAGCTAAACCTCAATTAAATTTTAAAAAAAACCCATCACATTAATAAAATAAGTATAGTTAATTAAATTAACCATTTTAAATAAAAAATTAAATTTTTGAAAAAATTTAAAATCTTTTAAAAAGTTATAAAAATAAACTTACCTGTCTTTAAAGTCTATAAAAAAGATATACCTGTAAAAAAAAATTCAAAAAAATACTTAATTCACTACTTACCTTCTTAAAAGCGGGTCTTACTCCTCCTTTTTACATTTCCAAAATCTTCAGTACTTACCTGCGCGTCCAAAGCATGAAGTGCACAGCGTGCGCGCAGCCTGTAGCGCGCACGCGATGCACTCCGGCCCCGCCCCCTTTTCGGAAGAGCAATTGCCGGTTTTCAGCGCATGCGCAGGGCATGCAGAAAACCGGCAATTGGAGTGGGAATACGCGAGAGTACGCAGTGCGTACTCTCGCGCACCGAGATCAATTTTCGGCCCATGATTTGTGCAACATGCATCTGAATTGCTGATATGCACTTCTCAGCGGTCAAGGCTCCCTACGGATAGCACAAAGTCAGGGATTAATAATGTGATGTGGACACCATGGGCTGGATTTTGAATGACCCATGGAGTCGGGTTTGGAGGCGTGTGGGGGGTTAAATTTGCGGGGTCGGGGTTTCCGACCCCATCCCGACTCCATCCCGCCTCCACGCAATTTTGACAGAATCAGTCGCGGGGTTCCCGACTCCGTCCCGCCTTCAAGAGGCGGGAGAGGCCATTATAGCCCTTAACAAGCTCTAAATTGGCTCTGTAATGCCATTTTGAAATGCTGTAGCTAGTTTAACCCTCTTCTGACGTGAAGCACGCCTGGTGTGAAACACTCCAGTGAAACCTGGCGGGAGCACAAGTGGATAGCTGACTATTGGCTGCAGGTGCACTATTACAATGGAGATGTGATGAAGGTAGTAGTATTAGGTCTGAACGTCGCCTCTGATGCTGCTGCATTGAATGTCTTCAGAGACTGCCTGGGAGGAGATCTCTCTCTCTCTCTCTCTCTCTCTCTCTCTCTCTTCTACAACCCCCTTTTTACATCCAGGTCCACTCACATCAAAAGCCAGGCAGGTCCTCTCTCACCAACAGTCTCTGAGACTAGGCAGTCAGCAATGATGACATCATCAGAGGCGACTTTCAGACTGAAACCACTAATTCGTTCATGGGTTCCCACATGCTGGAACTCAATTGCCTAATTAAGTGAAAATTGCATCAGGCATCCACATTAATCTGGAGTCGGGGGGGAAACACGAAATGCGGATTACACGACCCCAACCCGACCCCAAGACAAAATCCAGCCCCATGCCACCAGCCCAACGCAGCTGCTATATCTGACAATACACAATTGGGCTGACCTTGCTGGATAAAGCACATTAGTGCGTGGAGATAAGAAATAGCAGGGGGCAGAAATCAGTAGTGGGAGTAGATTATAGGCCCCCTAACAGTAGCTATACCATAGGACAGAGTATTAATCGAGAAAGAATAGGAGCATGTAACAAAGGTAATGCAATAATCAAGGGGGACTTTAATCTTCATATAGATTGGGCAAATCAAATTGGCAAGGGTAGTCTGGAGGACGAGTTCATAGAATGCATTCGAGACAGTTTCCTAGAACAATATGTCATGGAACCAACCAGGGAACAGGCTATTTTGGATCTAGTTTTGTGTAATGAGACATGGTTAATTAGTAATCTTATAGTAAAGGATCTTCTAGGGAAGAGTGATCATAATATGATAGAATTTCACATTAAGTTTGAGAGTGACATTCATAAGTCGGAAACTAGAGTCTTAAACCTAAATAAAGCCAATTACATAGGTATGAGGGGCAAGTTGGTTAAGGTAGATTGGGAAACTAGATTAAAAGGTATGATGGTAGATAAGCAGTGGAAAACATTTAAAGAAATATTTTAATATTCACAACGAATATACATTCCATTGAGAAATAAAAAATCCACGGGAAAAGTGATCCAACTGTGGCTAACTAAAGAAGTTACGGATAGTATTAGATTAAAAGAAGAGGTTTATAATGTTGCAAAGAATAGTAGTAAGCCTGAGGATTGGGGGAGCTTTAGAAACCAGCAATGGATGACCAAAAAATTGATAAAAAGGTAGAAAATGGAATATGAGAGTAAATTAGCAAGAAATATAAGAACAGATTGTAAGAGCTTCTACAAGTATGTAAAAAGGAAGGGAGTAGCAAAAGCAAGCATTGATCCCTTAGAGGCTGAGACAGGAGAACTTATATTGGGGAACAAGGAAATAGCAGTGACCTTAAATAAATATTTTGTATCTGTCTTCACGGTAGAAGACACAAAATGTATACCAAAAATAGTGGGGAACCAAGGGGCTAATGAGAGTGAGGAACTTAAAGTAATTAATATCAATAGAGAAAAAGTACTTGGGAAACTAATGAGACTAAAAGCCGACAAATCCCCCTGACCTGATGGCCTACATCCTAGAGTTCTAAAAGAGGTGGCTGCAGAGATAGTGGATGCATTGGTTGTGAACTTCCGAAATTCCCTAGATTCTGGAAAGGTCCCAATGGATTGGAAGGTAGCTAATGTAACCTCGCTATTCAAGAAAGGAGGGAGAGAGAAAACAGGGAACTACAGGCCAGTTAGCCTGACATCAGTCATTGGGAAAATGCTGGAATCCATTATTAAGGAAGTGGTAACAGGGCACTTATAAAATCATAATATGATTAGGCAGAGTCAACATGATTTTATGAAAGGGAAATCGTGTTTGACAAATTTATTAGAGTTTTTTGAGGATATAACTAGCAGGGTATATAAAGGGGAACCAGTTAATATAGTATATTTGGATTTCCAAAAGGCATTCGATAAGGTGCCACATAAAAGGTTGTTACACAAGATAAGGGCTCATGGGATTGGAGGTAATGTATTAGCATGGACAGAGGATTGGTTAATGGACAGAAAGCAGAGAGTTGAAATAAATGGGTCATTTTCAGATTGGCAGGCTGTAACTAGTGGGGTGCCGCAAGGATCAGTACTTGGGCCTCAGCTATTTACAATCTATATTAATGACTTAGATGAAGGGACAGAGTGTAATGTATCCAAGTTTGCTGATGATACAAAGCTAGGTGGGAAAGTAAGCTGTGAGGAGGACACAAAGAGCCTGCAAAGGGATATAGACAGGTTAAGTGAGTGGGCAATAAAGTGGCAGATAGAGTATAATGTGGGGAAATGTGAGGTTATTCATTTTGGTAGGAAGAATAGAAAAATAGAATGTTTTTTAAATGGTGAAAAACTATTAAATGCTGATGTTCAGAGAGATTTAGGTGTCCTCGTACAAGAAACATAGAGAGCTAGCCTGCAGTTACAGCAAGCAATTAGGAAGGCAAATGGCATATTGGCCTTTATTACTAGTGGGTTAGAGTACAAAAGTAAGGAAGTCTTGCTACAATTGTACAGGGCTTTGGTGAGACCACACCTGGAGTACTGTGCACAGTTTTGGTCTCCTTATCTAAGGAAGGATATACTTGCCTTAGAGGCGGTTCAACAAAGGTTCACTAGACTAATCCCTGGGATGAGAGGGTTGTCCTATGAGGAGAGATTGAGTAGATTAGGCCTATACTCTTTGGCATTTAGAAGAATGAGAGGGAATCTCATTGAAACATATAAGATTCTGAGGGGGATTGACAGGGTAGATGCTGAGAGATTGTTCCCCGTGGCTGGAGAGTCCAGAACTAGGGGGCATAGTCTCAGGATAAGGGGTCGGCCTTTTAAGACTGATATGAGGAGGAACTTCTTCACTCAGAGAGTTGTGAATCTTTGGAATTCTCTGCCCTGAAGGGCTGTGGATGCTGAGTCGTTGAGTATATTCAAGGCTGAGATAGATAGATTTTTGGACTCTAGGGGAATCGAGGGATATGGGGATAGGGCAGGAAAGTGGTGTTGAGGTCGTAGATCAGCCATGATCTTACTGAATGGTAGAGCAGGCTCAAGGGGCATATGGCCTGCTCCTGCTCCTAATTCTTCTGTTCTTGTGTTCTTACGTTAGTCATTGGCATAATTTACTGGTCTCTCATGATGCTCCTGGAATGCCAGAGATGTATTGCCAGGTGCCAACAACCAGTGAAGGGCTGCTGCCTGCCCGTTATGTATCAGGCACTTTCCTGGGTTAGACGGAGACAGTCGATGGGGAGTTAAGGGGAACAGCTGGAGCACCAAGCAAGGAGCAACTAGCTAGCTAGGCAAGCCAGGGAGACAAAGTGCAGATGTCCAAATTTTTCAAAAAAGTTGGAATAGCAGTGTCCCCTTCCGCACCCATGCCCCTCAAATTGGCTCTGTGTGGATGGAGTACTACTCAGGAACTTGAGCCACATTATGGGCCAGCCGCCTCGTTTGCATGGAGCGCGGTGACTTCTTGAGCCTAGTCAATTTGTGCACAGGCTTCTATCCCCTTTGTGCTCTCTGCCTGCATTGGGGTGCACTGAACACTATGAGCATACTGTAAGGCCACTGCACCCAATTTTCTGGGGAACAGGCACTCAATCTGCATCAGGCTTCCACCATCACATACTCTACCTCTAATGTCACTTGAGATACATGAATACATTTACAAAGAAAGCAAAATAAGGCAAGTACATTCTGCCATTAAGTGCACAGTATTATTAATAATTTCTTATTATTTTACCAGTGTAGTGCTGTTAAAGTGTTGAACATAACAGCTGGCTGAAAATGTTGTAATTCCTAATAATGGGCATTTCCTATGATTCCTGTCAGGAGGCTTCTTTTGGAAATATTATTTAAATCAATAACAATGGGTTTAAGTTAATAACAATGGTTTGTATCTTTAAAAGTAAAAGTGTTCGAGCGCATTTTACAAATGTGCACTCCAGGCAAGGAGTGCTCCTTATGATTTTCCTTTCATTAGTGGAGCCTTATTCATTAACGGACAGAAAATTCTGGGGAGTGCACCTGCGAATTCTCGATATGTGCTGCTACCTGCCAGAAGCATAATTTCGAAAAGCACTCTGTTATGTAATACTAAACTGCATAAACACCACTGTGAGCTCTCGTCAATTTGTAAAATTTCAAAACAAAATATTAAAACTGTTGCTTTCCATTTCCTTAAAAACCATGTTGTCTCCCTCTGAATCATCTTTCCTTGTTTTATTTATATTTGTAAAAGGTTCCATTCATAATGCTGCAACCTTTCAATGACACTTCCTGCCAAAGATTCAAAACCAACACAATTGTGAAATAAATTATGTGAAATATACTAATCAGTTCTTTGTGTTTTGTTGTATCTTGCAGATTCTGGCCATCATATCCATCTTGTTCATCGTGTTGTCAACTATTGCCTTGTCTCTCAACACCCTTCCTGAACTTCAAGATATGGATGAGTTTGGACAATCCAACGACAATCCACAACTTGCCCACGTTGAAGCAGTGTGCATCGCATGGTTCACAATGGAGTACCTTTTGCGTTTCTTATCATCGCCAAATAAGTGGAAGTTTTTCAAAGGTCCATTGAATGTAATTGATCTTTTGGCTATCTTGCCATATTATATCACAATTTTTCTCACAGAATCAAACAAGAGTGTGCTCCAGTTCCAGAATGTTAGACGAGTTGTTCAAATATTCCGTATCATGAGGATACTGAGAATTCTTAAACTGGCCCGGCATTCAACAGGACTGCAGTCATTGGGTTTCACTCTCAGGAGGAGCTACAATGAATTAGGTTTGCTAATATTGTTTTTGGCTATGGGCATTATGATATTTTCAAGCTTGGTATTTTTTGCTGAAAAAGATGAAGATGCAACAAAGTTTACAAGCATTCCTGCATCTTTCTGGTGGGCTACTATCACTATGACAACAGTTGGATATGGGGACATCTATCCCAAAACACTGTTAGGCAAAATAGTTGGAGGACTTTGTTGCATTGCTGGAGTGCTAGTGATAGCCCTGCCTATACCAATCATTGTAAACAACTTCTCGGAGTTCTACAAAGAACAGAAAAGGCAAGAGAAAGCAATTAAGAGAAGGGAAGCACTTGAAAGAGCTAAAAGAAATGGAAGTATTGTCTCCATGAACTTGAAAGATGCATTTGCTCGCAGCATGGAACTTATGGATATCGTTGTTGAGAAAGGGGAGGATAATGTGATTAAACAAGAAAACCCCCTGGACAATCACCTTTCAACATGCAACTGGAAGTGGGGAATGTCTGAAACAAGCTCCAATAAGTCTTTAGAGTCTAAATACCAGGAGCTAAGCCGGCATAACTCAAATGAGCGGTTGAATAACCCCAGCTCCAGCCCACAGCATCTGAATGCTCAGAAGCTGGAGGAAATATACAATCAAATGACAAAGACACAGTCTCAACCAAATCTTAATAGTGGCAAGACAGAGCAGTCTATTAAATCATGTATACATGAAGAAGAACTAGAAATGGAAGAAGTTCCTCACTCAACTGACACATTGCTCACTGCTCCCACAGAGCCAATATTGGACATGCGGAGTATATCTAGCATTGACAGCTTTGCTAGTTGTACCACTGAATTTACTGAAGCTGAAAGGTCACCACACCCTTCAAAGATACCCGAGCAAGTGCATCTGAGATGGATTGCTGGCACTGGTCCCCTTAATGAGCATCAGTCTTTCGTGACTGGGGAAAACAGCATGGTCAGAGATGGTGCTTGTGAACTCAATGACGTAGAGCAGCCAGGGTGCTCCAACTTAAACAGTACAGTGGAAAGCCCCAAGAGCTCACTGAAAGGCAGGAATCCTTTGAAATCTAGGTCACTTAAAGTAAATTTTATGGAAATTAAAAGCGGTACTCCTCAGACACCACCAAGTACAGCCAGACCACTGCCAGTGATAGTGACAGACTTATCATTGCCTTCACCTAAGCATATCAGCACCATTCTGCTAGAGGATAACTCTCCTCAGGGTGAGAGGCTACCCTTGGGTACCGATATACCAGCTTTCCAGCAGGCATCCAGAAAAGGATCACCACAACTATTGCCTAAGAAGAGACTTGTTGCTTTCCAAGCAAGAGGGAGGAAGAGTTGCATTGATATAGACAGTGGCGAAGATGAAGAGTTACTGGTGGAAGAAGAGGCATACCACAATAACCAGCAGGAAGCCAGGCAGAACTGCTGCATTGGAGCACTTAATAAGCACAGCAAGGATGAAAACTACATTGAAGATGTGTCTGTTGTGGATGCTGTTTCTCCAAATTACACCAGTCAAAACTGCACACACAGTGTAGCAGGAGATGGCAAAAAAGACGGCAACCAAGCTGGATACAAAATGGAAAATCATTTGTTTACACCGGAAATTCACATGAAACCTGGGGAAGGAGGTTATTCATCCTCATGTGAAACCAGCATGTGACTATGGATAAAGTAATATTAATTTTTCTGAATCTTTAGAACTGCTAGGAGGATGATGCCTGCTAATAAGAAAATGAAATGGCATAATTCATGTGCCTATGGTATTTTTGCATGGCATGATCAATCTTTTAATCCAGCCGCTGTTTGGCTCAAAATTTCAGAGACTGCATTTCTGCAGACAAGGGATTTGAGGACAGTAGGACAAAACTAAGGGTTCCATGTGGAGTCCAAGTACTGTAAAGTTTGGTGATGTTTCACCTTTTCACTAATAAGACTAGAATCATTTTATGCTACCACAAGTTCACTACACTGGAATATTTTAGGATTTGCACAAAGCGAGGACAAAATGTACATGCATGCATTAGAAACCAATATGAAACAGAGGTGCTTAGAGCCTGTAAAATATGATTCTTTGTAAATAGTTGGGAATATGCCAAGAACTCATAAAATGAATCAATTACAGTAAAAACAATTATTCTGATGCACAGTCTTTTTCCTTCACAGCACACTGCCTGGAGGAGGTTTATAAAGTCTTGTTGCAAAGTTGCAACCAGTAAAGAGAAATAACAAATACATCAACCTGGGGTTTCCTCCTGATTTGTGCCCAGATACACGGACAATCTGGGCGCAAATAAGTTAAACAGCATAAAAGATTGCGTAAATTTGAACATAAAATGACTTACACCCGTAACTGCAATACGCCTAAGTATCCGCAATCTTTTAAGTGTGTCTATTGAACCCTGCACCTGAACGAGTCCCCGCCCAAAAAACTGGCCATGTCCCATCACCGGAGCACGTGAGTTTCTTCCAATGAGCTTGTTCGGGGGTGGGGTGCTTCATTCAATTGCGCCCAGATTTCTCAGGCGCAAAGGCACCCGTGGCGACAAGAATCCTGTGCAAGTCAGCTGACTAGCAATGACCAGAAGTGAATTAAAGCCTCAGGTCTGCTCTACTGCTGCAGAAATCTTACATCCTTAAAAGAACCTTGAAGGATGCCGCATTTTCTGGCTATTGCTCTGCAGGGAGGGAAAAGTTAAAAATACTTCAGACTCTGTAGAGAACAATTTTAATTAATCACTGTAAAATTACTGTGACAGACATAAGTGCTGCTTATCTTGTAGTCTCCAGCCTCACTCTGAAGAGGAAAGTGTTTTCCTCACCTTTTATATTACCCCACCCTAGCGCCTTGAGGCCCCATTGGCTCTGTTCAAGTTACGAATCGATTACGCTGCTTGATTGTGTTGATTCATGGGAAATTTTATGTTCGGGCTTACGTTAATTAATTTGCGCGGAAATTTAGCGCAATGTCACCTCAGGCCAGATGGGTGTAGTGTCGGGCGCGTTTTGGGCACAATTTCCCAATTGAGCCCAGGGAGGAAATTCCAGACATCATTTCATTCTATCCCAATTGTGTATATGTTCATTAAAAAGGGGGCAGAAACTATTTTACTTAGGATATATTTATTTGTAATAAGAGGATATTAAGTTAAGATTTGCATAAATCTGTTAGTTTAATATATTTTTGTTAAATCTGAGTTTTGAAAGAATGGGGAGGATTTAATGACCAGGAATCAGAATGCACAGCATTGGTCTCTCACTGGTTTATCTTATATTGATACTTGCCAAATAGTCATTACAAATGGATAAACTGTATTTTTCTTGTCAGAATTCTATTTTTATGGGTTATTTGAATAATATATTTGTGTATTTTGGAGGACCCTAGATTACCACAAAAGTTTAAAGGGTTTTCAGGGGAATAATTATGTTATGTTGCCCTTCTAAACTTTGCTGACTCCAATGTTAATGTTATGTGTCCGTTTGTCTAAGTTCTTGTCCATCACAAGATAAGTAATTAAACATATTTTTCACTTCCTCAAAATTGATGACTGGTCAGAATTTAAACTACCTACAGTTGGAAATTTTCCTATGGAGCCATCTGACAGTTTATTCTGGAGATTCCTGGTGTATGGTCATTAATTCTCATCATAGGGGAAAATTTCCTCTCTGAATTATGTGTAACAAAACTGTAAAGCTGTTCTTTATAAATGGGTTTACAGTTCTTTTACACATAGTGCACGCAGGAAACTTCCCCATAGATTGTTAAGTTCTTGTCGTTGTACAGATAATGTACCTGCTAATGTGTAAAATTTCACATATTTCATTTGCACTTTGGTTAATGTCATTGTTTAAGTGGTGTACTGTGAATAACTTCTGTACCATTAATTTGTTAACGAGAGAATACTGAAAGCAAATCTTTTAGTTAGTTTTAATCGGTCAGTTTTATTTACAGCATTGATAGGATAGATAATTTTCTGATGCACTAAACTAATGCCAGTCAGACACTGTTGAACTGCGTTTTCTGTACACGTCAGTATGTTCTAACACAGTGGAGCCATAATGCAATGACTTTAACCTGCATTCAACCTGTGGTTTGATATCTTAAATTGTGGAAGTAATATCATGTTTCTTTCTCACCGAGCAACTAATATCAATTTTTGCTTTCTTTATTTCTGACAAATAACACTGCAGAATATTTTTAAAATAATGAAAACAAATCTTTACGTTTGATAGCATTTTGATACAGGCTATGTCAGACAGATTGCTATGAAGGCATCAGTAGAGTGCGAGTGATATATGAATAGGTAATATATATCTTGAAACTGATAGCTGTTTTTGCTGTTTCATGGAAAAATAACTTTTGATGAAATGAAAATACCTGAGCACTCCTAATGGAACTGGCTTCGGAGAGCAAGGTGGGGCATAAAAAGGAAAAGTGACTGGAAAAATGTTAACATCTCATATTTCATCTGCCAGAGAAGAAAGACTTTGAATGAAACCAGGTGGGATTTTCTGTGTGCCTCTTTGTGCATGAATCATTCACAAGACAGTCAAAATGTTAGCTTCTATTCAGATAGGCCACTAATATATACTGTTAATCAAAAATCAGTGAGGCAGAACTGTTAAAATGTAAAGCTTAAGTATTAATAATTGTATCAGGAAAAAGATTGATCATGAAAAAGAAATCAAAGTGCCCTTTCTAGCACTAATAACACATTTATAATCACTAGCAAATAATTATTTTAATCTGGGGGAAAGTCATGCTGTCACAATTTATTTAATTATTCAAGTGTCCATATATAAACCAATAAAATCAGATCTGCAATACATCTGTAGCATGCTACGGGACCCATTTTATTTTTATGAAAAAGCTAAGCTATTTTTGCACCATATATTGTGAAACATAAACCCCAAATTTAACTCCTGCCGGGAGTCGTTCAGGGGCGATACGGGGCGATCTGGAAACAGTCCAGTCCTCTGCAGCATGAGCCCCGGGAGGTAAGGATGTGTCATGCAAATGAGGCCTAGGGGTTAATACCTCCCGGGGCAGGGTAGGCACAAGGGGCTGAGTCTTAACTCTCCAAAACAGATGGGTTGGAATCGGGTCAGAAAAAAATCTGAAACAGGAAACAAGCCCGCCTCGAACACGCCCACCTCCGGTTTTAATAGAGGCGGGGCGGGGGGTGGGTGACCAATCCGCTTGCGGGAGGCCGGTTGGTCATTTAACTATTGTAATGAGGCTGCCTGTCTTCACTTTAACAGTATTTCTATATTTAACTCATGTCAGTCGGGTTTCCCAGGCTTCAGGAAACACGGCAGGTGAAAGGAGGTGAGAAGGGCTCAATTCATAAGGTAAGTGCCTTTACAGGACTGTTTGTGGGCCAGAAGAGCAGGAGTGTTTTCTCCCGGCACAACAAGCTACCCAGTAAACCCCCACCACGATCTGTGTGCTCCCCCCACCATCGGACACCCCCCCCCCCCCCACAACCAAGGGACTCCCCGACCATCATCGGACCCCCCTCGCCCGACCACCATCAGACTTCCCAACCACCATTGGACACCCCGACCACCAGCAGACCCACCCCCCCCCCCCCACAACCAACGGACTCCCCGACCATCATCGGACCCCCCTCGCCCGACCACCATCAGACTTCCCAACCACCATTGGACACCCCGACCACCAGCGGACCCACCCCCGACCGCCATCATCCCCCCACTACCATCTGGTCCCCCACCATCTGGTACCCCACCCACCATATCTGCCCCCACCATCAGTTCCCTCCGACCACCATCTGCTCCCCCCGACCACCATCGGACCGCCACTCCGTGACCACCATTATACCCCCCCACCCCGACCACAATCTGTTCCCCCCGCCACCATCGGACCCCCCCTGAGCACCATTGTAACCTCCCCATAATCGTAACCCCTCCCCGGGATTAAGACCCACCCCCCACAATCGGGATCACCGCCCACTAGACCTATCTGCTCTCCTTGGCTGCAGCCTTGTGTTGCAGGCTTCCCCACCCAACAGACCTCTAGGCTGCCTGTGGGTGGGAAACCAACAGAAAAAAATTAATGGAACCCTGCAGTTAAAAAGTGCAGGACTTTCGGAAGGCCCATTCTTACGGGGTATCCGACCTCAAAACAGCACCCCCGCCCTGCTCCCCCTGCACGTAACGTGCCTCCGGACTAAAATCCAGGCCAAGGTTTCTATGTCGGGCCCGAAGGAGTGCTCCTGCTCCTTCTGGCCCACAAAGAAACAAATAAAATTTAATATACTTATTTTTCCAGAACTCTTCTGGCCCCGCTCCTGTCTGCCACCAGGTTGCCATCATCAGGGCCTGATCTTCATATTTAAAGCAGGATCCCCTGCCCCTCCTCCCGCCCTTAGTGCTGATGTCCCACTCACCTGCTGAAAAGAGCAGGTTAAAATACCTGCTGTAAGGAGGGAAGGCAGCGGGACCACAGCGGCTAAATCGCCACGGCCATTTTCACTGATCACCTGCCCGGTCTACACAGTTAGGCAGGGTTAAAGTTGCCCTATAAGAGTTTCAGTGCCATCAATTAAACTATTCCTCTTATTTTTTTATGGTAGAATAAGGGTTTTGCACTTGACCACCTTAAAAGTACATTTTAAAAAGTCGATAGGATTTCAGCTGACAAACCACCTGAAGACAGCAATGAATTGTTATTTTACCTGGCTTTTAAAAATAGGGCCCACGAAACTTTGCCATTCACATGAGCACTGAGCACTTAAATAGTGGCTGCAGTACACCAGGTATAAATTAATGTCAAATATTAAAATGGCTTTGCTTACCAGTACACCATATAAATAATTGACTTTTAACACTAGCACAATAGTGACTCAGGCCCTAAATCTATGGGGACAGATCAGATTTAGTTTGGTAATGTGTCAGAAATAAGACGTAGGGTTCTGAAGGAGAAGAGTCTTCTGATGAGTAATAATGATAATTATATTGTTTTGCTGTAGCAATGCTGTTGCACATCTTAACTGTGATATCACATCTCTGGTACATAACTTGATTCTTAGCTGTTTGTGTGTTGGAAGTAATGATGTTCGTCTACAAGACACTATACCTGTTCTTTAATAGGCGATTTTAGCATTTCAGTTTGTTTTTTGTTTAATAACAGTTGCTGATATGGAGAGAAAAAGCTTATATTTTAAAGTATTATTACATTGTGGTCTAACTCTTGGCATTCTTTGTCATTCATTTTTACTGAACATAATGGGGGGAAAAAGGCTGAAGACATTTAGTCCATGTGAAAGGATTTTTGGTAGGTGCCCAGAAGGGTTAAAAAAGGCAGTCAAGTGCAAACAATGTTGTTAGGAGTGTGTGGCTTCACAATTCGATTGCGTAGCGCCCGTTGTTTGGGCGCTACAGGTGCTGAATTGGGTCCAAAATGGTGTCCGAGAAGTGTGCGCACACTTCTGGCGTGGGCCACGCTGGGCGCCATCTTGGTGAGGGCAGTAAGGCGGCCGTTAGGAGCGTGCGCTGGAAGTATGGTAAGTAGTCAGATTGTGACGCCAGCACTGCCATTTACGTCGTCATCGCTGAAACTAATGCCCTGTGTTAACCTCACACAGCTGAACATTTGTTCAGCAGCCGGAAGGACCCACCACCAGCGCTATTTAAAGGGATCATCAACGACTTTCAGGTAACTTGTTTTTTGATTTCTGCTGGCTCTGTGTAAGTTGTGGAACTGTTTGCAGCTTTCTAGAGTTCTTTAAAGTTGGTGAGGTGACAGGGAGTGCTGCTGCAAGTGGAGAAGGCCTTGCTTCTGACTTCAAGGGTTCTGGTCAGACCACATGCTCCCAGTCATGGATGCTCTAGTTGTCATTCTCCATGGCCTGCAGCATGACAGGGAAATGGAGTAGAGGCAGTGAAGAAGAGGACAAGCTGTTCGCAAAGGGAGGAGGAGGAGGGGGAACAGGGCTCTCAGCAGGAGGACTTACCCGCCTAGGGGCTTCCGAGAGCAATTCTCTTACCTCAGCCTGAGCCAGGAGCAGAGTGTGAGGCAACTCCGCTTTATGAAGGAAGTGTTCACAGAACCCTGCCAGCTCTTGTAACCAGACCTGCAGCCTCATTCCAGGACAAGGACAGCACTGCCAGTGGCTGTGAAGGTGACCGTGGCCCTGAATTTCTTCGTGCCGGGATCCTTCCCAGCTGGAGCAGACAGCATCTGTAACATCTCCCAGTTCACCGTCCACTGCTGCATAAGAGAGGTGACAAGCGCTCTGACCAGAGAGAAGCAGGCGGAGTGTTCACGTGGCTTTGCTAGGATAGCGGACTTCCCCATGGTGCATGTCTCCATCGGTTGCACGCACGTGGCTTTGTGGGCACCGTGTCTAAATGCTGAGATGTACCAAATGTGCAGTTGGTGTGCGACCATGCTCAGCACATCATGATGGTGAATGACCAGTATCCTGGCAGCAGTCATGATGCTTTTACTCTGTGCCAGTCCGTTGTTCCCTCAGTCTTTGAGCCACCAAGACAAACCAGAGGATGGCTACTGGGTGACAAGGGGTATCCCTCAACTACCGGGCTCTCAGCTGGAGGCTCATGACTGCACTCCGCAGGCCAATCATACGCAGCCAGCATTCGTACAACGAGAGCCATGCTGCCACAGGAAACATAATTGAACAGACCATTTGGCTGCTGATTCGTGGTGGTTTTCTGTATCCTCCACAACCTCGCCATCATGAAGGCACAGCCTTTGCCATCACGGATACGGCCACCAGCTCAGGAGCAGGAGAAGGAAGAGGAGAAAGAGGAAGAGGAGGAAGTGGAAGAGGAGGAAGCGGAAGGGGAGGAGGAGGAAGCGGAAGGAAGGAGGCAACCTAAACAGCCCCTTTCTGGCCGGGAAATCCGGGATCGAATCATCTGTCTGCGGAACCAGTGAACACACCCCAATTCCCCTTTCAACATTAGTCCCACACCTTACCTTCCCTCTGTTAATGACCATCACAGCGTCCTCTTAGCCACAATTGCTGAAATAAAAGACACCACAAAGCAAGCATTCCAATCCAACTTTATACATCTATCCATCCAATATTACATCAAAAAATCAACTAATCACCCTTGTGCATTCCCTTAGTGACTGTCTTGCGTATCCTGGTGCTCCTACACAGTGCTACCCCAGTGGCTGCAGCATGGCTTGTGGAAGGCTGCTGACTTTCAGTGTGGGAGACTGCAGATGGCCTTGCAGGACGACCTCGAGCAGCTCTGGACCTATTAGGCCCGGCTTCGGACTGCACCACCTCAGCATGGGCAGCAGCAGTCTGGGCTGGCTGGCTGACAGGCAGTAGCAAGGGCACTGGAGGAGTGGCAGTGGTGGGAGTACAAATGCTGTCATCCTGCAAGAGGACAGCAGAGTAGGCTTCCACAGATCCATTGCCACTCCCCCAGGCAGTGCCTCAGCAATCCTAGTAATCTGCTGGAGTACAGACTGCTGGACTCCTGTGACACCTAAGCACTGGATTCGGACACGGCAAGGCACATCCAACCCAGTCAACCCTGCAAAGTCCTCCTCACTAACATCTGGCGACTTGTGCCAAAATTGGGAGAACTGTCCCACAGACAGTCAAGCAACAGCCTGACATAGTCATACTCACAGAATCATGCCTTTCAGTCAATGTCCCAGACTCCTCCATCACTATCGCTGGGTATGTCCTGTCCCACCAGCAGGACAGACCCACTAGAGGTGCTAGGCACTTCTTCCTGCACTGAGTCCAGGTACTCGGCGCTAAACTGCTGGCATTTACCACAGTGGCTATCTGCTCCCACTGTAGTCTGGTCTGTTGCCAGAGGGCCTCCTGGCCCCCTGTGGAAAGAGGACTTCTCTCCTAGAGTTGACGTCCTGGACCAAGGCCTCCAGTGCTACATTGGAGATCTAAGGTGCATGCTCTCTCCCCTGTTGTGCCATCATTAGAAATTTCTTCTCCAATGTCCTCCCAGCCACTTCAATCACCTGTTCCAGGCAGAGGCACCTCCCCTTTAAGAGGTGCAGACTGCCTTTAAGTATTGCAGGCTAGCTTTAATTGGAGCTAGCCTCGCACGAACTTGGGCCCCCTGCTGAGCCACACAGCAGCTCGTTCAGCGCTGGGCTGAATGCTACAATCATGTAAATTGTCAGGCAGCACGAAGTTTGCACGCTTCCTGCAGTCCTCCGAACGGGCACAGGTTTATAGCGCATCGCGATCCTCGCACCCGCTTTTGGGCCTTATCTAATTTCTAGGCCTGTATGTTAATGTTTAGTCAACCTTATCTCTTTCACTGGCACAAACCTATGTTAAAGTTCCAATGAAATTTGTTCTAGCTGCTATTAATCTATATATTCCTGTTTGTACTGTAATATTTACTTTCGTTCAGTGATTATAATGTCACAACTCAGTGGCATTCTGTGAATGAAATGTATTTAAAACCAAATTGAATCCAACAGACAATAAAGAAAAGGCTCTCAACCATCTACAGACTAAAGAAGCGCACCTGGAGAAAACAAAACCAGCACAAATCTCTGTCTGTTTGAGAGTTTTTATTTTATCATAATTGATCAGTAACGAGAAGCTCTAATGTCAATATTATTTTCAATGCCCCTTTATTTTATATAAATTAGTTCTTTCTGATTAACTTGCAGTCTCATCTTTCTGAATAAAGATGTTAAAAGTACAGTGCATCTAAATATTTCAATCCAGTCTCACAAAGATGTAGGGAACCCAGTATTATAAGAAAGCGAAGGACCCCTTTAATAATCATGCACAAGAGATGACAATTATATCAACAAAGTGGAAAACATGGCACATTTTAACCCATTGAGAAAAGAGTTTTCTGCACAGATTTCAGATTACATTTTATGCCAAAATCTACAAATAAAGTTATTATCTGTGAAGATCCAAGATTATAAAGTGGAATTAGGTACACGTACTGAACCACAAAAGAGATTTTGATCATACAAGCTTTGAATTAAAATAAACAATGTAGAACATTTTTGTTTGGTGGGAAAGGTTACCATATTGCCCAAAGGGTTAAAGCACTTGAGACGGAATCTTATTGGTTCCTTTTTAAATCAATTATTCTTACCAAATATAACACAAAAAGTTTGGTTCACCAAGAGTATTTGAATTCATGATGATTTTTTAATTGTTAAAATCAGGCTTGTTACAGCCCAGGAAGATGAATGCTTTCTCTTCAGACAAGATTTTGTGAATTCATTTTGCTTTTGTCAGCACTCCATTATTAAATCATAAATCAGACTCCTCTCTCATCCAATTTGTACTGATGTCTTCAATACTCCTGCATTTTACCTTGTTAAAATTCTATTGTGTACTTTTGTATTACTAGATTTTACTGAACTGCAAAGTGTTTCTGTACAAATCAGCATATTTATGTGCATGTAGCTGTCTATAAAACTTGTGTGACATCAGAATACTTGTTTAATTTAAGTCAAAATATATGTAAAGATTAACAGTATTGTTCTCCATTACAGTCTATTAGCATAAACAGGATATCAAATAAATGTGTATACAAATTATCTGCATACTGTCTATCTTGTGTACACTGTACAATCTGAAAAACATATTCGCATCCAATTATAGCTGTGCCACAGTCACTGACTTGCTCCAGGAGTTAAAGGTCATCTAGTTATATCTATGCAAGAAACAAAGGGCTCCTCAAGCACTTCATACCATGACATGGCAAACAATCAAATGTTCAACAACCATCACATTGGTCTCTATATTTATATAACTACATTTATTTGGGTTTCCGCTGAAGCTATGGCAGTAGAGCAGCTGATGCCTGACGCCCTGGAGAAACTCATCCCCCAACATTTTGGTGAAAAAGTGTTGTAATTCTGGCGTAGGGAACTGGAATTTGTGGTGTAAGTCAGAAACACCAGTTCTGCATCTGTTCTAAAATACACACTAAATTCCAGTAGAATTCGCATCTGGCAGAAAATGTGCCAACCCCCAAAGTGGTGAATGTGCGCTATTGACAGGATAATGAGGGCAAAACCTGTTG
This sequence comes from Squalus acanthias, assembly GCA_030390025.1. Lineage (NCBI taxonomy): Eukaryota > Metazoa > Chordata > Chondrichthyes > Squaliformes > Squalidae > Squalus > Squalus acanthias. The sequence goes on from CM059432.1 coordinate 85,656,673, forward strand.
CCCCTGAAATTCTGACTTTTAATGCAGAATTGCATCTGACTTAAGTTGCCTGTAGAAAAGAGGAGTAGGTTACCTGCATGACTTGTCAAATGTGGCAGCTAAATTCGCTCTTGGGAAATAGCGCAAAATACACAATATATACTTTTATCTGGAATCCTTGTGGACCAGGAGGAGCAGGAGTCCTTGGATCATCCCATCCCCAGCCTTGCCTCTCTCTTCTTCCCTCAACCAGCAACAGCTCTGCAAACCACCGCTGCCTCCCCAATCCACCACCCCCCACCCCCTCCCCGCACCCCCCAGCACTTACCTTATGCCGGGTACCATTCCATTGGGTCCCCAGCGTCTCCTGCTCCATCCCACCAGCCCTGACGTCATTCCCGCCAGCTTCAGGAAGGAGACAGATTTAATAAATTTAATGAGATCGGCCGTTAAAATCAGCCGGGCCTCACTTCCTTCATGAATAGCAGGTGCGCCCCCCACTTCAGACCCCCGCACGCTCCATCCCCGCCCGAGTTAAAATCCACCCCTACAAGTTTTAGCATAACATCCTCCAACTCGTACTCCACCAATTATAGAATCAGTCTCATATGACACCAAAGGAAAGGTAAGTGAACTGCCATTTATACAAATGTTCAGTTTGCTGCTCTTAAGTATAAGTATAGTTTAAGTATAGTTATTTCTTTAAAGCAATACAAGCCTGATTTTATTTCAATCCTTTGTATTTTTACAAATTACAAAAAATGTAAATAAATGCTATTTCTGGTCCTAAATTCCAAGAAGATACCATATTGCTTTTAATTCAGTTTTGAGAAAAACTGATAGTGAGATTGTTCCTTCTCTTCGATGACCAGCAGTACAGCGTAATCTTTCCCAGTACAGTATATCTAATTACAGCTCTTCTTATATTTTTTATATCGATTCAACTGCTTCAGGAAAGATTTGGAAGATTTTGACAAAGCTTAATTCCTTTCCCAGATTCGTAGCCCCTATCGATTCGACTTCCCATGTTGCTTCCTGTATTTCACCCCTTGCTTTCACAGCTACAAAGCCTGTGCGGCAAAGAGTCACATGCTGGGAGCACATATCAGGAATTTGGGTGCGTGCTTCTCGATAAGTTTCCAAATGTCCCTGTATTGATGGGTCTGTTTCTGTGTGGTTTGCCTTGGAAGGGATTATAATTATTTCTGGGAGTGCTACACCAGGTGTTCATGATCCTTCATATTGTCTATTGCCAGGCAGGCTGGAGCTTGATGTTGCTAATACTTCATAAAATTGGCTGATTCGGCTGTCAGTCACCACTCACACGCAAACTCCAGCCTGTTCTAATATTTAACTTTTAGTTGTAAGTCCAATATAAGTTAGCGGCTTGTTTTCTGTATGATTATTGTACAGCAGAACATTGTTATTCCTTTTATCCAAGATTGAGCAATCGCATAGATAGCTGAGCATCTGCCAATGAAAGGTTTCTTGTTTATCAGTCGGTTAAAAATTAACTAGAAAAGATCGACAGTAACACTATTTATTTTTTACACTCAGCTAATTAAAATAAAAAAAATTATTTCTACTATTTATGTCTTAACTAAAATCATTGTTTCTTTAAAATAAAATGTGACATTTTTATTTCCAAAGTTAACCGTATTTGACCATGATAATACTGAGGGAGCAGTTCCAAAACCAAAAGTGTCAGGATTAGCATGCTGACTGATTTCCCATATGCAACAACATTGAGATCTGAATCCCTCATTAATTATAAGTAATTCTTTGTGCACAATGCAGCTCAAATTATTAGTTGACTTACTTGCATACACAAGCCTTTCTTTGCCATCAGATTTCTTACATCAAATACCAATGCCTGGGTGCTAAAGGGATTTACTGAAATGGAGCAATTGACATTTTCACGGCCATCTGCTGGGGAGCCCCAAAGCACAAAGGAAAAAAGTGCAGCTGCAGTTTCTCACTCCAACACTATGATTAAATCAATTGGACACCCAATTAAAGGAGTCTGTCGTTGCAGGATATGAGACGTTGGAAAATCATCTTCATCCACATCAGAGACACCATACAGACTGTCTTCGTGCAATTTGCTGGTCTTTCTGTTGAGGGGTTCAGCACCAGGCAGGAGAAGGTGCAGGTAAGGTTTTCAGGGTTTCCATACATCTGCAAACTCCACCCAGCCCTTTCAAAGGACTGATGAAGTGACAAGTCAGATACTGTTGCATGACCATTTCAACATTTCAGAGGACAGTTAAGGGTCAACCACATTGCTGTGGATCTGGGGTCACATATAGGCCAGACCAGGTAAGGGACAGCAGATTTCCTTCAGATGGGTTATTACGACAAACTGACAATCTGGCAGTTTCATAGTCACAATTACTGATACTAGCTTTTTATTCCAGCTTTATGCAATTAACTGAATTTAAATTCCACAGCAGCCATGGTGGGATTTAAACTCATGTCTACAGATCATTAGTCAGGCCTTGGATTACTAATCCAGTAACATAACCACTATGCTACCATTCCCTTGTCTTGCCACTGTCCCCTGGGGCATCCTTATGTTCTTGCACAGTGATAGAATCCTTCACTAACACTGTCAGTAACTCAGGGGTTCCTGGCACCTATGAGATCTGTCTCCCTCTATTGCTCGTGCAGATGGTCACATAATTCTCCCTTTCTACAATATCCCTTTATCCTGAACTGTAGCACTGCCTCTTGGGTGACCACATTCTGGAAGCTATCTCTCTGATGCTGCAAAATGTGGCCTTTTGCACTTCAAGCACAGAGATCCTCTGCTTCAGAGACTCATCCTACACTCAGTGCAAATGTCCTGCCCCTGCATATACTGAAGATCCGTGATGGTCATCAAAGCACACGCCATACACATTGCCACGGTTCCTTGCGCTGCCATCCTCTGTGTCCAACTATCTAACTTAAAAATGCAGATATTGTGTCTCAACTCCCACCAGCACCAAACCCTTAACAAGAATCAAATACTGTTTACTCACTTCATACAAGCATTAATTATAGAAAAAAACTCCTGTCCAACTGCACCTCAATGCCTCTAAGACTGAACTCCTGCTGAAGATGAACTCCACACTGCTGACCTTTCACACTCCACTCCACTGACCTCTTGCAGCTCAAGATTGATCTCTCACTAATCAGCTTAAATTTATACTCTCTTCATTTAAACAATAGATCCCCTTTCCTCCTTTACCCTTCCTCTCACTCTCTTCACCTTCCCTTCTCACCCGTCCCCTCTCCTCCTGGCCTTCCTTCCTCTGCCCCCTCCCCCTTGTCCCCTCCTCATATTGGTCTAATTATCCCCCAGCCCTTTAACCCTGCTTTGCCTGAATACTGAATTTGGTCTTGACTCTCTGAGTGTAATGCTACAGGAAGTATAGTAAAATAAATAAATGAAAATATCAATACTTGTGTCCCAATCACTCCTAAGGTGAAACTCCACACTTCTCTGGCCTTTCATAAAAGCATCATGGGAACTTCCCGATACTACCTGGACATGTATGGCATGCAATCGCTTCCTGTTATTGTATGTACCGAGGTTAATGTATGGGTTTCTGATGGCCATATCAGCGCTATCTATAACACCCACGACTCTTGGGAGGCCTGTCTGACAGCCAATAAGTGTGGTGTGCCCATTTCACAGGAGGTCGCTGTAATGTATTATCACATGGTTTGTCACATGGTTTAGTATGAGCATGCTCAGTTTGCTCTGGCCTAGTACATAAGCACCTTGACTAGCAACTCATTGTGTCTCTGTCCTTCATTTGTTCTACCTACATATATTACATTTTTGGTGACTATGATGGGAGCCCAAAGCTATTTTTAAGGATCATGGAAGGACACAGTGTTCAACCTACGAGTGGAAAAGTTTAAGGTGAATTTATGACACCTAAACTGAATTTTTGTGATGTTTTACTGTTAACGCTGATGCAGAATTGTCTGTGCTTCGCCTTTGTGTGTATGTAAACACAGCAACAGTGGCGTTGATTCTCACAGGTACACAGGTAACGTGCTGAGTCACTGTTCAACAGGATCAGAACAATCATGGCCCCGCCTACGGGATTCATTGGAAGCCTCGGCATGTATGACTGAGCTCGCGAACCATTCAGTTCTTACATTGAGCGGATGGAGATGTTTTTTAAGACCAATAACATTATTGAGACCGAAGGTGCTAATGAGAATGTTCAAGCTCAAAAATAAAGTAATTCGTGAATGTAAAAAAGCAATTTTTTCGAACGGAGATCGGGCCAGATGACTACGGAACATTGACAAACCTATATAATAGGCTTGCCAGCAAAGTTGAAGCCCATGGAATAAAGAGGACAGTGGCAGCATGGATACGAAATTGGCTAAGTGACAGGAAACAGAGAGTAGTGGCGAACGGTTGTTTTTCGGACTGGAAGAAGGGATACAGTGGTGTTCCTCAGGGATCGGTACTAGGACCACTGCTTTTCTTGATACATATTGGCTTGGATGTGGCAGTACAGGGCATAATTTCAAAATTTGCAGATGGCACAAAATTTGGAAGTATATTGAAAAGTGAGGAGAAGAGTGATAGACTTCAAGAGGATGTAGACAGGCTGGTGGATAGGCGGACACGTAGCAGATGAAATTTAATGCAGAAAAGTGTGAAGTGATATATTTTGGTAGAAAGAATGAGGAGAGGAAATATAAACTAAAGGGTACAATCCTAAAGGGGGTGCATGAACAGAGAGACCTGGGGGTATATCTGCACAAATCGTTTGAAGGTGGCAGGACAGGTTGAGAAAGCAGTTAAAAAAGCTTATGGGATCCTGGGCTTCATGAATAGAGGTATAGAGTACAAAAGCGTGGAAATTATGATGAACCTGTATAAAACACTGGTTCGGCCTCAACTGGAGTATTGTGTCCAATTCTGGGCACCGCACTTTAGGAAGGATGTGATGGCCTTAGAGAGGGTGTAGAAAAGATTTACGAGAATAATTCCAGGGATGAGGGATTTCAGTTACGTGGATAGACTGGAGAAGCTGGGTTTGTTCTCCTTAGAGCAGAGAAGATTGAGAAGAGATTTTAGAGATGTTCAAAATCATGAGGGGTCTGGACAGAGTAGATAGAGAGAAACTGTTCCCATTGGCAGAAGGGTCGAGAACCAGAGGACACAGATTTAAGGTGATTGGCAAAAGAACCAAAGGCGACATAAGAAAAAACTTTTTTACTCAGCGAGTGGTTAGGATCTGGAATGCACTGCCTGAAAGGGTGGTGGAGGCAGATTCAATCACGGCTTTCAAAAGGGAGTTGGATAAGTACCTGAAAGAAGACATGTGCAGGGCTACTGGGAAAGGGCGGGGGTGTGGGACAAACTGAGGTGCTCTTGCAGAGAGGCGGCACTGGCTCAATGGGCCGAATGGCCTTCTTCTGTGCTGTAGTCATTCTATGATTCTCGCGCCAGGGAAAGCGAAGGATGCGTCGTTTGAAGACATTGTCGAGAAACTCGAGAACCATTTCGACCCAAATCCATTAGAAATAGCAGAGAACTATAAGTTTGGTACCAGAAACCAAAAACAAAGTGAAACCATCAGTGAGTACATTGTAGCTCTTAAAAACCTGTCTTTGCATTGTAACTTCGGCACATTTTTGGATCGTGCGTTGCGAGATAAGTTTGTGTGTGGACTGGTGGATGAGTGCACACAGTCCAAGTTACTGAACACTCCGAATCTAACGTTTGACATAGCATGCTGAATTGCCCTATCTATGGAGATGGCATCTAAGAATGCTAGGGAGCTCTGTCCAACTCAAATGACTAGTGCAGCTGGGGTCTACAGTAACAAAGCCACCACCAAACCTAAAAGCATGTCGGTGACAGCAGTTCAGTGAATTGTTTTCGCTGCAATGGAAATCAATCACCACCGTCCTTGCCAATACAGAAATGTGAAGTGTTTTCACTGCCACAAGCAAGACCATATTTCAACAGTTTGCAGAGCTAGATCAAAAGTAGGAAGTAAGAATCATTCTAGTGGCAATGCAAAGCAGTGACAACAAAAGGGAGGAATTCACAATACTGAAGTGAACACACCTGATGTTGAAGACTGGGGGGAAAATTTGGGTTGCTTTGCGCCTCAACAAAGCCCCTAGCGTCCGGGCGCGGCACTGCTAACACCTCCCGCAAAATTCAGCTTCATCGCTGTGTGCAGCGCCCCCGCTCACGCCCCGGCCAAAAGCTTGGGTTGTGCCCCCTGACCTATCGCCGGGCGATATGTCCGACAGGGTCAGGGTGGCGTTTTTGCAGCCGCGACGGCGCTACTTAAACAGCAGGTATCGGGCGGCCATTTTTTTTGGCTGACTGCCAGCCCCTGCCCCTGCCCCCTTCCCCTTTTTTCCTCGGGGTGCCGGCCACGATCGCTCAGCCGGCACTCCTCTTGAGTGCCGGGCTGTTTTCCCGGCACCCCGCTCCCCGGTGGTTCAGTAGGGCTCTGGTGTGCGCAGCGTTAGGCCCCTCCCCTTTAATCAGGGGAGGGAGGCCTGCAATGACGCGGCGCAACGTGCCGACTCTGTAGGATAGGGTGTATTTGTATGATTTAGTAAAACATTTTTGTATAACTATAATATGTGAAATTGTATGTTAAAAGCCTAAAAGCCTGTATAAAATGGCGAATGGCTGAGAGAAAAGCAGGATGGGAAATTGTGCTAACCTGACTGAAACTTGCTCTGTTTGCAATTACTGAAGTAATGGAATGTAATGCTAAGTTTATGGAGACTATCAGGGAGGTGGTATTCAGTAATGTGATAGAAAAGAGATAAGAGTTGGAGAAGAGAAAGAGATAAGAGAAGCACCCCTCAGTGATAACACTATAAAATGGACAGATTGTTTAGACAACATCTTGGGAAATGGTCTTTGGAAAGAGAATATCTAAAGTTAAAAGGGCTCTTTGATATGCACAAAGCGAGTCCGAGTGGGATCAACAAGGTCATAAAACATGTATTGGTATCGGATAGCTGTTTGCAGTCACATAGGAACAGGGAAAAAGGTGTATAAAGATACGGATTTTGAACACTGAAGGCAGCGCGAATCCAGAATCAGAATTGAAGGAACTTCAGTCGAGAGAAAACAGCAAGAGAAGAAAGAAACCGTGCCACAGTCGCTCGGAAGGAATGCCGAGGCTCAAACGAACAAGACTGTGACTATCTCCTTGTTCAGTATTACTTCTTTGTACTGGATGTTTAATGCTTAATAAACCTGTTTTACTTATACACAATATACCTGTACCCAGAGTGGTTTGTGTAGTCACGGACAAATTATTATAAGAGCTTTTGGAAGCTACAACGCACATGGCGCTGTTGCACGTAGCGCCGCAAAATTCACTGGTAGCGTCCCAAGAAGGAGGTGGAGCGCTTCCAGTAGGGCCCCACCTCCTGCTTAGGGTGTTGCTACTGAATTTACGGCGCAGGGGCACTAAATTTTCCGGGGCACGAAAAGTAGCACCCCAATGACGTTAGCACCCCAAAGGGGGCGCCACCGAATTTTCCCCCCTAGGGATCTGCAGTATCTATGCCACTGGCAGCAACGCTAGCAGTCGTAAGAAAGACTTCCGTACAAAACTTTTGATCAACGACCAATATATCGAAATAAAAACAGAAAATGCTGGAAATACTCAGCAAGTATTTCCAGCATTTTCTGTTTTTATTTCAGTTTTCCAGCATCCGCAGTATTTTGCTTTTGTACCAATATATCGATATGTGTATCAACATGGTGGCGGACTGCTCTATCATGAGTAAGGACACACATGAGAGTAAGTTTAATCAGATACCACTTACAAAGAATATCGTAGAGTTAAAAACCTACTCCGGAGAAATCCTAGAGACATTTGGACAAATGGAATGTACAGTTCAGCACAATGGCCAGTCAGTAAAGCTGCCTATTATTGTAGTGAGCTACAACAACAGGCCAGCCCTCATGGGCAAAGATTGGTTGAGAAAGTTAGAACTAGACTGGAAAAACATCTTCAGTGTAGATGCTTCAAAGAAGTGGCTCGACACAATGCTGAACAACTATAAAAGCATGTTCTCAAACAGTTATGAGGGCATCACTGGGTATGACGCGCATATCCGCGTCATAGAATCATAACGGCACAGAAGGAGGCCATACAGTCCATCGAGTCCGTACCAGCTCTCTGTAGAGCAATCCAGTCAATCCTATTCCCCCCCTCTATCCCCGTAGCCCTGCAAGTTTATTTCCCTCAAGTGCCTATCCAGTCTCCCCTTGAAAACATTGAGTGTCTCCACTTCCACCACTTTCGTCGGCAGCGAGTTCCAGGTCCTCACCACTCGCTGCGTAAAAAAGTTTTTCCTCACATCCCCCCCTGTATCTCTTGCCCAAAACCTTAAATCTGTGTCCCCTAGTCCTTGTACCATCAACTAGTGGGAACAGCCTTTCCCCGTCTAGCCTTTCCAAACTCGTCATAATCTTGTACACCTCTATCAAATCATCTCTCAACCTCCTTTGCTCTAATGAAAACAAATCCAGCTTCTCCAACCTGTCCTTGTAGCTAAGATCCCCCATGCCCAGAACCATTCTGGTAAATCTCCTCTGCACCCTCTCAAGTGCCTTCACAGCCTTCCTAAAGTGTGGTGACCAGAACTGGACGCAATACTCCAGTTGTGGCCTAACCAGCGCTTTATAAAGGTTTAGCATAACTTCTCTACTTTTGTACTCAATACCTCTATTTATGAAGCCCAAGATCCCATATGCTTTGTTAACCAATCTCTCAATATGTCCCTGCCACCTTCAGGGACCTATGCACATTAACTCCCAGGTCCCTCTGTCCCTGCACAATCTTTAAAACTGTGCCATTAAGTGTATATTGCCTCTCCCTGTTCCTTCTGCCAAAATGCATCACCTCATACTTCTCTGTATTAAATTCCATCTGCCACTTGTCTGCCCATTCTGCTAGCCTTTCTATGTCCTGTTGCAGTCGATTGGTATCATCCTCACTGTTTGCCACACCCCCAAGTCTAACACGAAGCCTGTCTATTGTTGAAAAGTCAGGTGGAGGAAGAGCTGAAGAATCTGAGAGAGAACGGAGTGCTAGTAAAAACTGACAAAAGTGAATGAGCTACCCCGATTGTGGTAGCGCCCAAAGCAGACAAAACTGAACGCTGGTGTGGTGACTACAAAGTTACTATCAACCAAGCAGTTGACGATGAGCAGTAACCATTACCTACATCGCAAGATTTGTATGCGGCACTCTCTGGTCAAAGGTTTTCTCCAAGCTTACGCTCAGCTGAATGTTGACAAAGAGAGTCAGCAGTATCTCACTATCAACACACACAAGGGATTGTACTCATACACCAAGCTGCCATATGATGTACAGTCCTCCCCCAAAATCTTCCAGGCTACGATGGATAAGATTTTGCAAGGAATTCCCAATTACTTATGCAATCAAGATGATGTGCTGATCGCAACAAGCAGCGAGGAAGAAAATCTAGAAGTGTTAGATTTAGTGCTTCAAAGGTTGAATTCCCACAATGTCCAATTGAAAAGGAACAAATGTGCTTTTGTGTACCTTGGTCTGAAAGTTGATGCAAATGGATTGGAACCAGTTAAGGAAAAGGTTGATGCTGTCATCAATACTCCAAAGCCACAGAACGTACTTGAGTTAAAATCTTTCCTTGAAATGGTCCAGTACTACGCACGTTTCTTACCTGAGTTAGCGACCATGTTAGCTCCATTGCATGAGCTCCTCAAGAAGGATGTCCAGTATAAGTGGGCAAAAGCGCAACAGGAAGCTTACGACGCTTGTAAGAGAAGTCTCTCTTGCGATGCTCTACTGGTGCACTACGACACAGTGTGATGGCTTAAGTTAGCGTGTGATGCTTCTAACTATGGTGTGGGAGCTGTCATAAGCCACGTAATGGATGATGGCCAAGAGAAACCAATTGCGTTCGCATCGCAAACCCTCACAAAGAGCGAAAAAACTATGCTCAAATTGAAAAGGATGCACTTGCCATAATGTTTGGAATCAAGAAATTCCAACAGTTCCTGATTGGCAGAAAGTTTACCCTGATAACCGATCACAAACCTCTTCTAGCAATATTGGTGCCCAAATCTGCCATATCTGCAATGGCCGCATCAAGAATGCAATGTTGGGCAGTGTTGTTGTCACAATATGACTACACAATTGAATATCGCACTTCAAAGCAAAACACAATCACAGATGCCTTGTCCAGGTTGCCACATGAAGACTCATGTGTTGGGAGTGAAGGTGAGATTTTCACACTAGGTGCATTTGACAAAGACTTTCCCGTGAATGCAACTGAGATTGCAATTGAGTCTCAAAAGGACTCAGTACTGAAAAGAGTGTATGAAAACACCTTGAATGGGTGGACTGATCAGGGTCTGGACACAGAGTTGAAACCATTCCATAACCGTCGTACTGAATTGTCTTGTGAACAAGGTTGTATCAAGTGGGGAAACAGAGTGGTGGTACCTACTTCTTTGAGTTTGGAACCAGAACAAAACAGCCCGAAAATTGGTTTGGTACCAAAACCTTCAGTAAGGAGATCAGGAAGGCTCCGCAAACCTGTTATTAAACTGAATTTGTAGTTCATTTGTAGCATTTGTAGTTGATTTAAAAGAAAGAAAGTCAGAGTTTTTGTTATGTGGTACATGTAATGCTGGGAAAGGTGGGACCATAGTTTTGTTGTATTTGAGGGGAATATGTACATTTTTTTTTAAAGGGGAAAGCAGTGTAATGTATTGTCACATGGTTTGTCACATGGTTTAGTATGAGCATGCTCAGTTCGCTCTGGCCTAGTAAACAAGCACCTTGACTAGCAACTCATCGTGTCTCTGTCCTTCATTTGTTCTACCCACATATATTACAGTCTCTTTTCCAAGTTAAGGCTGTTTTCCTGGTAAACATGGTATCAATCAGACAGATATTCACCGCAGAGAGGCTTATCTGGCAGATGTCCCGTCGATAACCTGGAAGGAACTAGAAGCTTAATGCTATAGCGACCTTCACTGTCATGGAAAGAGCCATGCCAGTCCTCGAGATTGCTTGTAGGTCACTCTATAGCTGATAGTACAGATTGGTCACTGTACCTGCAGTGAAGAGAGGCAATGAAGCAGGTGTCTGCCGTGCTCTATAAATAAGCTCCTTCAGTATTCATGAGCATTAATGGGCGAAGCTGTAGCTTCCTCATTAAACTGTCCTCGTCTAATTCATGAAGCACAATTGGAACATCCAAAAAAGATTTCCATCCTGAAAACTTTAATAGCAAATCAGACACATGAGATCAAGTGCCTGTTTTTGCATCACTCACTTGCCCATAGTGAGCCTCCACTGCAGTATGCGTACTAAATACAGGGGTCAGCAATATGTAGCTATTCTAATAAAATAGCATAGCTGCCCGTGTGAAGATGTCTTTCCCTTATGTCAAATAGGGGACATTTCTGACTTAAATTCAGACAGTTTTCAAAATAGCTACATTTAAAATGGAAGTCGTCTTCAGTTTCCAAAATTAAGCATGGAGAACCACAGACATGTGTCTGGGCCAAAGCCATTAAAAATAGCTTTTGAACTCAAGCTCATGAAATTATTGGTCCTTTGAAAGATGATAGATATTTTATATGTTAAATTCAGCTCACTCGGATTCAATTGCTGTCAAGTGTCAAAAGTTCACAGTTTATCTACTTAAGTATTAAAAATTGTTAATAATTTACCATTGAGAAGAAATAATTTGGCCAGCAAATGGGCCTGCTTAACATCAAAGTAAAGATAGTCATTTAACTGAGGGACAGCCTCATGGTTCCCAGTTCCCTGCATCAAACTGCCTATACCACATGAGGGAGCTAAGAAGGAGCTACATGAGGGTCATCTGCGATGTAACTTCCACCAGAGACTCAGTCAGAAGCTACTGAAAAGATTGTAGGATTTTGGACTGTGTCTTGGTTTGAGACAGTTTGGCCCTGAATTCCCTCAAAGATTCTGCCAGACTCCAAAGGGTCCCTGCCAACTTCAGCAGTTCCTGTTTGACATTGTAAAGGCAGAGCCTCTGCCTAACCCTTACAAAGGGGCGGGGACTCCATCTGCTGGAAGTTCCCGCTTCCCCAGCTCAGAAGGGCCCCTGTGTATTACTGGAGATTGGTGCATCAAGAGAGATGTGGCATACTGGCCTCCAGATGGGAGCAAGTGGGCTCTACTGGGGAGATAGGGGGTAGGAGGGGTGCTCCAGGGCAGGGAAGTGGCCTGAATGCTTTAGAAGAGATAGGGGTCTAGAAATTCGATTGAACCGCGCCCATTTTTCAGGCACTGAACAATGCTTAAGCGTCCAATATGGCAGGCAGGTAGCATGCGTTCATTGCGAGCATGAACTGTACGAACCCACCACACTGGTCAAGCTTCTCCTTAGTCATCCAGGGCGCATGCCAGAACTAATTAAAGCAATGAATAAAAGATTTAAATAAGGATCCTACACTTGTTGAAGAGCAGGAGCGACATCGGCCACCAGTGCCCATAGTTGCCAGAGTTCTCAGACAGCAGCTCATCGAAGAGCATTTCACGTGACCCATCCCTCCCATCCCCAATACACCAACAGTCCCACAATTCTTACCACCATCCTTACTACCACTATCCAATTGCCTTCCTTCAGTCCAGCCTTATGGGTCTTGCCCTCACTTCACCAACACTAAATCCAAAACAAAAAACAAATTTATCAAACAACTCAATTCCATCTGTATCTAATAGTTTACAGAAATAATTATGAATCAGCCTTGTGCAAGCCTTTAGTGCCTGTCTTCTATGCTCATTTACCTATCCTACTGCTCCTACAAAATGTTTCCCCAATGGCTACAGCTTGGGAGGTCGAACGCTGCTGATCTTTCATTAAGGACACTTCAGATGGGTGTGATGGGCGACCTGTAGCATCTCGGCATGGGCCGAGGCAGTTTGGGCCAGCTGGCTGTGTGGCATTAATCAGGGCACTGGCGGAGTGGATGGCAGGGGAGCAGAGGTGCTATTGTCCTGAAAGAGGACAGCAGGTGCCTCTCCCATGGAGCCTAGGCCACTCTCCTGGGACTGCGCCTCAGCACTCCTGTGGCTCTGCGCAAGAACAGAGTGCAGGGGTGATGTGACACTCTGGAAGCCCATGCCAACAGTGACCCCCAAAGCCAAGATGGCAGCCATCTGAGCTTCCATGGCAGCTGTGAGAGTTGTCAGAAAAGGCTTCATGACAGTGGCTGCCACTGTCGTGTTGATGGAGCTGACCGCTCAGTCCATGTTGGACAGAATGGTCTCCATGCTTTGAGTGAAGTCATGACACAAGTTGAACCTGGACTCCTCCATGCTGGGCAATATTGTGCACAAGCTCGCTGTCCAGAGTACCTAGCATCTCCTAGTATATGCCCATCAGTCTTCTTCAGTACGCATGATGTCACTCTCTGAGCTGCTGCTTGCGAGGGTGAGATCGAGTGACACTGCATCATCAGGAAGACAGACCTCTTCCTGAAATGGCAGAAGTATGTTCACATCTTCAGCACCTGATTAGCAGTTGGGTGCAGTGCCGCCTCGCCCCTGCCAATCAAGTTTCAAGGCCAGGATGAGTTTTTTTAAGAAATTGGATTGGCCTCCTTACACAGAGGGACAAGGGGAAGCTGGTGGGGTCTTGGGAGAGGCCTGGGCACCCTCAATGGAGGAAAGTCGCTGGGCTTCCCGTCTGCAAGAAGCATTTGGGTGCGAGGGAATGATCCCATAGTGATGCGGGCGCGTTCCGGCCCCAAAGGAATGAGTTTCACTCAAACTCCAGCGGGACCATGGCCCATGGATTTTTGGGCCCTTTATATCTTATACAGGTCTATTGGTCTGATGCTGATTAGCAGATGAGCTGATTTCCCGAGTGATAATCCTGTGCATCTAAACATAGAATGATGAAGTAGCAGATCAGTACTTGGAATATCATCCTATCTGCCACACCTAACACTGACCTAGGCCGCGATTTTGCCAGCACTCAGAGGGCGGGTTTGGAGGCGGGTCAGAGGTTAAATTCGATTTGATTGACAGTGGGTTCCGAATCCGCCGTCAACCCGGCTCCAAACAGCTTTCCCAAGTGTCGGGTCCCCGATTTGCGAATTGACCCGACACCTAGTGGCGGGAAGCAGATTAAAGGCAATTACCCACCTATTAACAGGTACTTGCCAGTAGTTTTCAGCCTGTTTTGGGATTTTCCGGCTTCTGGGTTGGCTTTCCCAACGTCCGGACACCACACCAGGTAAGTGTGGCGTGTTGTGAGTCTGCTGTAATGTTTGTGGAATGATGACAGCTGCAGAAGTGGTGTCAAGATGCAATGTTGCACATGGTGAGTTTCAGAGCAAAGAAAATGTTGGTTACTGCATTTTTAAAACATTTACAGATTTCTTTAGCTTACAAGTTTTTTAATCCAACTATATGTCCAGTGCCACCTCATTGGGAGAATCTCTCTCACCAGTGACAGATCGCTTCTGTCACCTCGCCTGCAGCTGCCACCTATTCCAGCATATGGAGGGAGTCACTGGAGAGCCTGGGTGCAAGAGGTCACCTTTGTGCAGTGATTGTCAGTGTTTTCAGCACCTCAATGCTGTCAAACACTGAGAAATCAACTGTCAAAATAAAATTGTGCATGGTCCCTTTAAGGAAACCGGCAGATGACGTGTCATCAAATGACGTCATCAGACCCGCTTCCTGTTAATTGGCCGGCAAGCTCACAGGGCGGGCTTAACAAGGTCAATCAAGGTAAAATCACATCTGTGGAGCAGAGGCAGCTGGGGCGGGACTGGAAACCGGAAACCAGCTGTCCCGCACCCATCCCGACACCGATGACAAAATCACGGCCCAAGTGTGTGTGCAGCTTAAAACTTTACAGCACAATGTTATGGTATCTGCCTCATACATCATTCCTCTGGCTCCCAAACATAAATAAACCAGCATCAGAACCACCCACCCAGATAAAGTCAACCCATTATAAACTATAAACTAAATTATAAACATTCAGCCTCAGATCTTCGGGTAAGCATTCTCCAAGGCGGCCTTCGAGACACACGACAACGCAAAATCATCGAGCAGAAACTGATAGCCAAGTTCCGCACCGATGAGGACGGCCTCAACCGGGATCTTGGGTTCATGTCACGCTACATGTAACCCCACCTGACGTAGAGTCATCCAGACTCGAGTCGTCATTGGCTTGTTCACAGATGTGATTTCCAGTAAAAAAAGTAAAATGTTTAAAGTTTTTGGTTTTCCATACAGACTGCAGCATCTGACACATTGGACCCCTTATGACCCCACCTCATTGTCTTAGTTGTATTTTGCTATGTCTTTGATATAATGTCTTCCTGACTGACCTGATTGTCTCTCTGCCGAGGTGTGATAAAAGGCAGTCAGAAAGATTAACTGTAGTCGTCTGACATTGTACTCTGCACAGGCATTGTTCTCTGTCTATATATGCTGTGCCGATTTGTATTCCTTCACTTCACCTGATGAAGGAGCAGCAGCTCCGAAAGCTTGTGATTTCAAATAAAACTGTTGGACTATAACCTGGTGTTGTGCGACTTCAAACTAGAAAGCAGCAGAGTTACCCCAGAGTTGAGTCTTCCTTCCCGCTAGGCCACTTTGGTGACACTGTCTCTAAATTGACACACTGCTTGTCTGACATCCAGTACTGGATGAGCAGAAATTTCCTCCAACTAAGTATTGAGAAGACCAAAGTCATCATTTTTAGTCCCCACCACAAACTCAGTTCCCTAGCCACTGACTCCATCCTGCTCCCTGGCAACTGTCTGAGGTTGAACTAGACTGTTTGCAACCCTGGCGCTATATTTGACCCCGAGATGAGCTTCCGATCATATATCAGTGCCAACACTAAGACCGCCTATTTCCATTTCCGAAACATTACCCATCTCCGCCCCGCCTCAGCACATCTGCTGCTGAAACCTTCATCCATGCCTTTGTTACCTCTAGACTTGACTATTCCAATGCACTCCTGGCAGGCTTCCCATCTTCCACACTCCATAAACTTAAGCTCATCCAAAACTCTGCCGCCCATGTCCTAACTCGCACCAAGTCCTGTTCACCTATCATCCCTGTGCTCGCTGAACTACATTGAGTCCTGGTTAAGCAGCACCTTGATTTTAAAATTCTCATCCTTGTTTTCAAATCCCTCCATGGCCTCACCCCTCCCCTGCCCTATTTCTACTTGAAAAATATCATAACCCGGAGATGTAACAATAGTACTCCCTTGTGACCTGAACTGGATATTGTGTGTCTTTCATACGTGTACTTCTTCAATTTCCCAAAAGCGGAGCAAGCAAACACTTGATGAAGTGAGGCTGGATATGAATTGTTGACCACTTCCTTGTATCGCTTGCCACCCACATCCCCCTTCTCCCCCGCCAACCCTACTTCCTTCTGTGTCCGCCCCTGGAAAAAACTCTCTCCCAACTCTCTTACAACTGCACTTACGAAACCCCAACTGTCCAGCCTTTGGCCCTCCAATCACCACGACATTTCAGCAGCTACTGATCTGCTCAACCACACCCTCACCACCACCTCTGATGCCCTAGTCCCTATTAAAACCATTACTCTCTCTCACCCTGGCTGTTCCCTCTGGTACAGCCCTCATCTTCGCTCCCTTAAGTCCAAGGGATGCAGACTTGAGCGTATATAGCAGACAACTGGTTTAGCCATTCACCGCCAGATCTGGCTGAACCACATAAAGCATTATCGGGTCCTACTCTCATCTGCCAAAACTGCTCATTATTCCAGGATCATTCTGGAATGCAAAGATAACCCCCAGCTTCTTTTCTCTACTGCAAACCATCTTCGTAAATCCCTCTCTCCTGTCTCCTCCACCCACACTTCCAATAACAAGTGCTAGGAGTTCATGGACCTCTTCTTCTCTAAAATTGAGACCATCCGATCAGCTGCCTCTGCCCCTTCCGTTCCTTTCCCTGCAAACAGCAAATGATGCTCGATCAATTGTTAATTTTAAATCTGATATTTATAGATTATTGTTAACCAAAGGTGTTAAGGGATATGGGGGCAAAGGCAGGTATATGGAGTTCGGTCGCAGATCAGCCATGAGGAGCTAAAAGGCCTACTCCTGTTCCACTAAGGTTCCCCCCTGCCCTAGCCCTGAACTCACATCTTTCTCCAGTTTCTCTCCGATCTCTCCTCATGACATCTCCGCGCTCATCTTGTCCATGAGACCACTTCCTTGTTTTCAAATCCCTTCATGGCTTTGACCCTCCCTATCTCTGTAATCTCCTCCATCCCCACAACCCCCCCGACATATCTGCGCTCCTCTAATTCTGCCCTCTTGAGCATCCCTGATTTTAATCGCTGAATAATTGGTGGCCGTGCCTTCAGCTGCCAAGGCCCTAATCTCTGGATTTTCTTCCCTAAACCTCTCTGCCTCTCTACCTCTTTTTCCTTCTTTAAGGCGCTCCTTAAAACCTACCTCTTTGACAAAGCTTTTGGTCATCTGCCCTAATTTCTCCTTATGTGTCTCGGTGTCACATGTCGTTTTATAACACTCCGGTGAAGTGCCTTGGGACATTTTACTACGTTAAAGGCACTATATAAATAAAAGTTGTTGGTGTTTTTGTTATTGTTGTTGCTTTATTTCACAGTAAGTTGAACATACAAAACAGCAGTTATGATCAGACTCACTTAATTCAATCAATACAACTTATCTTCGCTTAATAGTACAAAATAAAGAACATGTCATGCTTCTCCACATTGTTTGGTCAACCTACTTGACTAATATAGATGTCTTCAAGCACTTTTAACATCTATTCTTAGCAAAAAAAACCCTCACTGTTCCCTCTTTAAAAACCTGACTGCCTGCCCATTGTGTCTCTGTGTTTTATCTTTGTTTACACCTGGTAAACAATCAAAGACCTTCCAACACAATTGGCGGGAGGTGGTTATTGATTACAGGGACAAGCTAATGAATTGTTTATTGCTTCCAGTCTTTTGGGAAAATACCTCCCATACCACCTTTCATCTAGTTGCCTATTTTATAAACTTGAGAGACAAAACTTTGCTTTAAAAACCTAACACATCTTTTCTGTGTAAAAATAGTTTTAAAAAATGTCAAAACATGGGCCCCAATATTAACTCCGAGGCACGTTGGGAGTGTGGGGGGGCCGATAACACGTGGGAAACCTAGAAGTAATTTCAACGTGTCTGTGGCATTTTAATGCAGCCACCTCATTATCATTTTACTTCCGGGTTTGGTGTCGAAAGCGCGACAATGGGCATGATGCAGACCCGCATGACACGATTACAACTCAAGTTTTTAAAGGGCTAATCCAAAGATGGAATTTGGAGGAGTTGGATGGTTTTGCACAGAGACAGCTATTGTACAAGACGTGCTCAGGATGCTCAAAGGCTGCGTCCCGCTTTAACAACGTCTCCCTTGATATGCTGTTGGGTGCAGTGAGGAGTCGAAGAGAGATACTCTTCCCCAACAACGGGAGGAAGAAACCTGCTGCTGCTACAAAGAAGGCGTGGCTGGATGTGGTCGAGGAGGTGAGCAGCAGGAGTATTGTGCCACGCTCCTGGATTCAGTGCAGGAAGCGCTTTAATGACCTAAGCAGATTAGGAAAGGTGAGTACAGTTGCACATTCACCTACAATCTGCTGTGCACATCATCCCAACCCCTCACTCTGCTTTCTAAAGCCTACTTTCTCACACCCACTTACCTTGCAAGAGCACCCATCCTTCTCTTTCTATGCACTTTCTCACATCACCATCTATCCATCCTCCATTGCCACTCACCCTGATCCTCATGCAATTTGATGCCTCTCCTTGATAGTCACCCTCACCAAGTGCACTGCATCCATCGGTGAGCACATGCCATTACAGTCACTCTTAGGTCTGTTCTTTCCCCTGTTGCAGGAGAAGACAGCACAGAACACTAGGGAGAGAGAGAGGACCAGAGGTGGTCCCCCACAGATCTCACAGCTGACAACTGCAGAGGAGGAGGCGCTAGAGATCAGTGGCATCTCACCGTCCCTGGCCATCAGAGATGGGAGATGGGGACCTCCAAGCTACCTAGTGACAGAATTAAATATCACCGACGCGCATGTCATACAACACTCAGTCATGTTCACTTGATTTCAGCAGTGAGTCGTGAGTCAAATATGATCATATTTATTATAATAAGTTAAGAACATAAGAACATAAGAATTAGGAGCAGGAGTAGGCCATACGGCCCTTCGAGCCTGCTCCGTCATTCAATAAGATCATGGCTGATCTTCGACCTCAACTCCGCTTTCCCGCCCGATCCCTATATCCTTTGATTCCCCTAGAGTCCAAGAATCTATCTATCTCAGCCTTGAATATACTCAATGATTCAACATTTACAGCCGTATCGGGTAGAGAATTCCAAAGATTCACAACCCTCTGAGTGAAGAAATTCCTCCTCATCTCGGTCTTAAATGGCCGACTCCTTATCCTGAGACTTTGCCCCCTAGTTCTAGACTCTCCAGCCAGGGGAAACAATCTCTCAGCATCTCCCCTGTCAATCGCCCTCAGAATCTTATATATTTCAATGAGATCACCTCTCATTCTTTTAAACTCGAGAGAGTATAGGTCCAATCTACTCAATCTCTCCTCATAGGACAACCCATTCATCCCAGGGATCAATCTAGTGAACCTGCGTTGCACCGCCTCTAAGGTATGTATGTCCTTGCTCAGATAAGGAGACCAAAACTGTGCACAGGACTCCAGATGTGTCTCACCAAAGCCCTGTACATCTTTCCACCATCTACAAGCCACAAGTCAGGAGTGTAATGGAATACTCTCCATTTCCCTGGATGAGTGCTGCTCCAACAGCACTCAGATGCTCTATACCATCCAGGACAAAGCAGCCCGTATGATTGGCACCCCATCCGCCACCTTAAACATTCACTCCTTCCATCACCAGCGCATCGTGGCTGCAGTGTGTACCATCTACAAAATGCACTGCAGCAACTCACCATGGCTAGTTCGACAGCCCCTCCCAAACCTACGACCTCTACCACCTAGAAGGATAAGGGCAGCAGGCACATGGGAACACAACCACCTGCAAGTTTCCCTACAAGTCACACTCCATCCTAACTTGGAAATATATCGCTGTTCCTTCATCGTCACTGGGTCAAATTCCTGAAACTCCCTCCCTAACAGCACTGTGGGAGTACCTTCACCTCAAGGACTGCAGAGGTTCAAGAAGGCGGCTCACCACTACCTTTTCAGGGGCAATTAGGGATGGGCAATACTGCTCACATCCCATGAATGAATAAAAAAATGTAGAAGATCAGCCATGATCTTATTGAATGGTGGAGCAGGCTTGAGGGGCCATATGGCCTACTCCTGCTCCTAATTCTTATGATCTCATGTTTCGTTGTACCGATCATGGGCTTCATTGGTGGGGTGTCTCACGGGTGCCATCAGCCAAGTTTGAAGCAGGTTTCCTTTGTCTCCTAGCAGCCACCCCTTAAGCCTGTTGCAGGTCCAATGAGATCAGGGAGCTTGGACAGCTGCAGGATGAAAGCGTCATTGCAGCTTCCTGGGAATCTGTCACATACCTGCATAAATCTTTTCTTGTGATTGCACACCAGCTGCACTGTGATGGAGTTGAAGCCCTTGCGGTTCACCAATACTCCTCGTTGATCTGGGGGTGCGCAGATTGCCACATGCGCAATCGATGACGCCCTGTTCCAGTGGGAAGTTCTTTATGATTCATGTCACCAGAGCAGACTAGAAAAGGCCAAGAAAAATCTGGAAAAAGTTTCACTTTCTGTATGAAAAAGAGGGAATACTTTGAAATAAAACTATTCCATCTACATTTTCCTTGTGCTTTTACTATATGCAGAGTAGAACCTCCTGAAGGAGGCCTGATTACATCTGTAGATGAGATTGTGGCCAGCATGATGTAACAGACTGCCTGCAGTGTGACACATGGCCTGAACTACATAGAGTTCCCCAATAGGCTACTTTTATTTTTATCCAGGTCTCGCACCCCTTTTGAACCTGGTAACAAAAAGCCATGCTCTGCCTCACACCAGAGGCCTTTTGACATATCAGCTGTGGCTCAGTGGGTAGCACTCTCTAGGTGGGAGGGGCTAGGAGTGAGCAGGTGCTATTGGGTGTTTGATTACTGCAGGGAGTTGGAGTGAGTTTGTAAAACGTTGGTGGTGGGTTTTTTTTTCAGGTTTTAGGGCCTTTTTGGTCCATAAGCAGCAGCCAAATGGCTGCTGAGCTGGGCCCCTCCGAGGACAATGTTCCCAGGATGAATTTAATCAGGGGAGAAAATGTTGGGGGAAGGAAGAATAAAAGGCCCAAAGATTTGGGCCGGGACCCCAGGAGGTTTGGAAAAGAAAACACGGTGGCGGTTCAGTGCGAGGATAAGGAGATATGAGCTTGGGATAATATCCAGGCGGTACATGAGGACTGCGGTGAGGGAAGCTGCTTTGCCTGCCGGCCAAAGCCGAATGTTAGGTTCGAGGTGACGGTCAATGGCCGAGAGGAGGTGGAAAGACTTTTACTCAGTTTGAAGGTTGGAGATAAGTTCTTGGAGGTATCTCTGCTATATCCTGAAGAGGTGGTGGCCTCATGCTTAAACCTGCCGGTTTATATTGAAGATGATGTGCTAATAAAAAAGTTGGAGTCGTGGGACATTAAAATTTGCTTGGCAATAAAGAGGAAATATTATCCAGGAATGCGGGTAGCAGATGGAACCCGTTATGTAAAGGTATGGTTCCCAGAGGGGGTGAAGTCATTGCCATATAGCTTGAATTTTGAGACAATGGAAGGAGTGCATTACTTCCGGGTACTGCATGATAACCAGGTGAAGGTTTGTTACTATTGTCTTGGACACGACCATCTTGTAAGAAGCTGTCAGACTTGTACTGTTATAACTGCGGCGAGTCTGGACACATCGCTCAGAGCTGCAAGGCGGAGAGCTGTGGGGTGTGTCACAAAGGCCCCACCCGCTGTGAGTGTGAGGCAAAAAGAAGCCCCTTGAGTGATGAGGAGATGGGAGAAGGAGCAGGAGGTATGAGTGGAGCGGCCGGAGGAGCGGAGCAGGCGTAGGACACAGCTGGTGAATGGAAGGAGAAAAAAGTGCAGGAAGAGGCAGAAAATTGCGGAGAAGAGAACAGGATGGAGATGGTGAAAAATACGCCAAGTATGGTGGAAAAGGACAAAGACAGCAGAGGGCAGCACGGGCCGAGGACAGAGTCGAGCCAAGCCCCGAACAGTAGCAATACTGTTGGACAGAGTATAAATCAACAAATAATGGAGGCCTGTAAAAAAGGTACGGTAATATTCATGGGTGATTTTAATCTCCATATTGATTGGACAAACCAAATTGGCCATGGTAGCCTTGAGGAGGAGTTCATAGAGTGTATTCGGGATGGTTTCCTAGAACAGTATGTAATGGAACCAACCAGGGAGCAGGCTATCTTGGATCTGGTACTGTGTAATGAGACAGAATTAATAAATGATCTCATAGTAAAGGATCCTCTAGGAAAGAGTGATCATAACATGGTTGAATTTCAAATTCAGTTGGAGGGTGAGAAAGTTGTATCTCAAACCAGTGTCCTGATCTTAAACAAAGGCAATTACAATGGCATGAGGGCAGAACTGGCTAAAGTGGACTGGAAAAATAAATTAAAAGGTAAGACAGTTGAAATGCAGTGGCCGACATTTAAGGAGATATTTTATAACTCTCAACAAAAAGATATTCCAGTGAGAAAGAAAGATTTTAAGAGAAGGGAGCACTATCCGTGGCTAACTAAGGAAGTAAAGGATGGTATCAAATTGAAAACGAAGGCATACAATGTTGCCAAGAGTGGTGGGAGGCCAGAGGATTGGGAAATTTTTAAAAACCAGCAAAGGATGACCAAAAAAATAATAAAGAGAGAGAAGCTGAATTATGAGAGTAAACTGGCAAGAAATATTAAAACAGAAAGTAAGAGCTTCTACAGGTATATAAAAAGGAAGAGAGTAGCTAAAGTAAACGTTGGTCCCTTAGAAGATGAGAATGGGGAATTAATAATGGGGAACGGGGAAATGGCAGAGTCTCTGAACAAATATTTTGTATCTGTCTTCACGGTAGAAGACACTAACAACATCCCAATAATGGATAATCAAGGGGCCACAGGGAGGGGGGAACTAATGACAATCACTATCACTAAGGAAAAAGTACTTCGTAAAATAATGGAACTAAAAGACGACAAGACCCCTGGACCAGATGGCCTGCATCCCAGGGTCTTAAAAGAAGTGGCTGTAGAGATAATGGATGATTTGGTTGCAATATACCAAAATTCCCTGGATTCTGGAGAGGTCCCAGCAGATTGGAAAATCGCAAATGTAACTCCCCTATTTAAGAAAGGAGGGAGACAGAAAGCAGGAAACTATAGACCAGTTAGCCTAACATCTGTCGTTGGGAAAATGCTGGTGTCCTTCATTAAGGAAGCAGTAGCAGGGCATTTGGAAAATCATAATGCAGTCAAGCAGAGTCAGCATGGTTTTATGAAAGGGAAATCATGTTTAACAAACTTGCTGGAGTTCTTTGAGGAGGTAATGAGCAGGGTGGACAAAGGTGAACCAGTGGATGTGGTGTATTTGGATTTCTAGAAGGCATTCGATAAGGTGCCACATAAAAGGTTACTGCATAAGATAAGAGCTCACGGAATTGGGGGTAATATATTAGCATGGATAGAGAATTGGCTAACTAACAGAAAGCAGAGAGTTGGGATAAATGGGTAATTTTCCGGTTGGCAAACGGTTACTAGTGGGGTGCCACAGGGATCGGTGCTGGAGCCTCAACTATTTACAATCTACATTAATGACTTGGATGAAGGGACCGAGTGTAATGTAGCCAAGTTTGCTGATGATACAAAGATGGGTGGGAAAGCAAGTTGTGCAGAGGACTCAAAGAATCTGCAAAGGGATATAGACAGGCTAGGTGAGTGGGCAAACATTTGGCAGATGGAGTATAATGTGGGAAACTGCGAGGTTATCCACTTTGGCAGGAAAAATAAAAAAGCAAATTATTATTTAAATGGAGCGAGATTACAAAATGCTATAGTTCAGAGGGACCTGGGGGTCCTTGTGCATGAAACACAAAAAGTTAGCATGCAGGTACAGCAAGTAATCAAAAAGGCAAATGGAATGTTGGCCTTTATTGCAAGGGGGTTGGAGTATAAAAGCAGGGAAGTCCTGCTACAACTGTACAGGGTATTGGTGAGACCACACCTTGAGTACTGCGTACAGTTTTGGTCTCCTTATTTAAGGAAGGATATACTTGCATTGGAGGCAGTTCAGAGACGATTCACTCGATTGATTCTTGAGATAAGAGGGTTGACTTATGAAGAAAGGTTGAGCAGGTTGGGCCTATACTCATTGGAATTTAGAAGAATGAGAGGTGACCTTATTGAAACATATAAGATACTGAAGGGGCTCGACAAGGTAGATGCAGAGAGGATGTTTCCCTCGTGGGGAAATCTTGAACTCGGGGGCATAGTTTCAGAATAAAGGGTCGCCCTTTTAGAACTGAGATGAGGAGGAATTTCTTCTCTCAGAGGGTTGTAAATCTGTGGAATTCTCTGCCCCAGAGAGCCGTGGAGGCTGAGTCATTAAATACATTTAAGGTGGAGATAGACAGATTTTTGCAAGATAAGGGAGTGAAGGGTTATGGGGAGCAGGGCAGGGAAGTGGCTTTGAGCCCAAGATCAGCCATGATCTTATTGAATGGCGGAGCAAACTCGAAGGACCAAGTGGCCTATTCCTGCTCCCATTTCTTATGTTCTTATGTTCTTATACGGCTCGGCTGTTTTGGTAAGTCCGTCCATGAAAGAGAACGTTGCCTTGGTGGACAAGGACACTGAGGGGAGATTTTTACGGCTAAAGGTAAAATTGGAGGAATTTAATTGCGATCTCTTTAATATCTACGCACCGGACGACCATTGTAAGCGTTGCGAGTTTTTTTGGTGGTTATTCACTGAAGTGGCAGGGGCAGAAAACACTTGTATAGTGGGGGATTTTAACGTATTTTTTTTTATCTCGGATGGACATTTCAGCCCAGATGACCTTTAAGGATGATAACTCCAGAGGGATGATTGTAAAAATGATGGCAAATTTAAATTTGAGAGACTTATGGCGGGATCGGAACCCCATAAAAAGGGAGTTCTCCAGAAGAGGTTGGGTGGGTGATGTTTTAAAACAGCCGAATAGATTTTGTGTTAATGCGGGAAGGGTTAAGTTCTGAGGTGATGGAGATTTATTACAAAAAAGTATTTTTTAGTGACCACTCAGCTTTGGTTCTTAGAATTAGGAACAGCAGAGTTAAGATCAGTCCAGGGGTGTGGATTTTAAACAATCAATACCTGAAAGAAATTGCTTATAAAGAAGGGATTTTAAATATAAATAATGCTCGGAAGGAACCTTTATTCTTGAAAGAAAGAAGAGTTTGGTGAGACAATTTCAAATATGATGTCAAAGTTTTTTCAGTATGTTATGGGAAAGAGAGAGCGGCAGCTAACCGACATCGAGAATAGAATATAAACAGAAGGTTTACAGATATCTGTAAAGCGGTTGACGGAGGGGATAAGGGAGCAGAGACTAAGTGGGTGGTTTTAAAGGAAGAGTGGGAATTATTGCAAGCTGATAAATGCAAGGGGGCCATTCTCCGTGCAAAGGCTAAAGATGTGTTGGAGGGAGAAAGATGCACCAGATACTTTCTAGAGCAAGAGAAGCTGTGACAAAGGTTATCATTAATTGGAGAGTTGAAGGTTGGGAAGAAGATCATTCATGAAAGTGGGGAGATTTTGGAGGCGGCTAGTAGCTTTTATCAAGAGTTATATACGAAAGAAGACATTTCCAAATTGGCGATGGAGAAGGTTAGTGCTTTTATTGAAGAGGGTTTAAAGGAGGATGAGAGAAGCATGTGTGACAAAGAAGTAGGATTAGCGGAAATAAAAGTAGCAATAAGTGGAATGAAGGGGGGGAAAGCCCAGGGTCTGATGGACTAAGTGCAGAATTTTATAAAGAATTTTTAGAGATTTTAAGTCCATTACTCTTAGAGGTTTTTAAGGAGATTAAAATTGAGGGAAGCCTGGCCCCATCTATGAGAAGAGATATCACAAGCTTAGCTTATAAAAAATAAAGGGGATAGAAGGGATCTAAAGAATTGGAGGCGTATCACATTATTAAATGTGGATTATAAGATCTTGGCGAGGGTTATGGCAAATCGTATGAAGGAGGTGATGCCGCAGATAATTTTGCCCTCTCAGTCCTATGGTGTCATAGGCCGGGACATCGCAGACTCTGTGGTCTCATAGAGCTCATGGAAGAGAGTGGGAGAGAGGCTTATGTGTTAAAGATAGATCAAGAGAAAGCCATTGATAGGGTGTTTATTGAGTTTTTATTGATGATTTTGGAAGCATTTGGTTTCGAGAAAAATTTCATTGAGTGGATAAGGATTTTTTATTCAAACATATTTAGCTGTGTTAAATGTAATGGTTTTTTATCCAAGTATTTTCCGATACAGAGGTCAGTGAGACAGGGTTGTCCCCTGTCCCCATTGTTGTACACATTGGTAGCAGAACCATTAGGTTACATGATGCGAAAGGAACAAGGCATATTCGGGATTGCGGTTCTCAGTTACGGGCGGGTGTCGGTGATACACCAATATGCAGATGACACAACCTTAACGTTGAGAGATGGGGAGTCAGTGAGGAAAGCTATGGGAGTAGTGGAGGAGTATTGTTGAGCTTCAGGAGCCAGAGTGAATTATAGTAAGTCCAAATGCCTGGTTGCAGGAAGGGGTAGGGTGAATGGTTGCAGGAAAGCCCCTTTAAGGTGGTGGAGGTTTTGGAAGTTCTGGGGGTGCATATGGGATGAAGAAGGACAGGGATGAAGTGGATCAATTAAATTGGGAACTGAAAGCTATGGGGGGAAAAATTCGGTTGGTTAGCGCCTCCCGTTAGCGCCTCCGAGGGGCGCTAACGGGCGCTAGGGACTTAGCACCCGAGCACAGCGATTTTAGCGCCGCTTGCGAAATTGACCAGTCTTTTGCGGCGGCGCTAAGCACTACCGCCATGACCTCCTATGCCCGCAGATCGTGACATCAGTCGAGCGTGCAACGCCCCGATAGCGCCCCGGACTGGAAATTGAGTTGCGTCCCCTGCCTTAGCGCCTGCCACTAGGAATGACAGGTACAGGGGAAGGTTTTCAAGTCGGGAAGGGGCTGGGGGAGCGCTATTTAAAGACAGGCGCTTCCTGCCTTTTCTTGTCGGCAAAATTTTTGGTACACGCAGGTTGAGAGGGAGAGAGACGTCTGGAGAGATTTCATGCTGTCCTTAGGAGTTTTGGCCCTCAGCACCACTTTTGAGGTTCCTAAGCACCGAGCTCTTTCCCTGGGCCTATCCATTAGTGCTTCCAACAAATTGCTTTAGAGGTCTCTCCAGGCCGAGATTCAAGGCTGCAATGAGCAGGGTGTGGCTGGCCAGCAAGATGGCCCCTCCCCTTTAAAAACTGGACGGCGCCAGTCTGTCTGGCTTCCATGGTACCTGACATTGCCTGAGCTTTGGTAGCGTTCTGAGGTAGCGCCTCGCTCCCCGACGTTTGCGCCTTAAGAGAGGTGTGTAGCGCCTGATTTAGCGCTCAAATCACCTCCAGGGGCGATAGAGGCGAATTTTGCAGTCAGAGGCGATAATTAGTGCCGGGCACTAAACTTTGCGCCCAGCCGATATTAGCGCCCCAAAATGGGTGATACCCAATTTTTCCCCCATGAAAATTTAAAAGATTTTGGGAATAAGGGAAAGAAGGTGGTTGAAAGTGCAAGGAAGAGCGATAGTGGTGTCAACTCTCCTGCTATCTAAACTATGGTACTTATTGACGGTGGAGGATATGCCTGAATGGGTGGAAAAGTCCATCCAAGAGGCTTGTGTGAGGTTTTTATGGGAAGGGAAACCAGCCTTGGTTGCTTACAATACCACCATTGGATGGAGAAATCAGGGAGGACTCAATTTCCCAGATACTGATTTGAAGAAAAAATCCTTTAGAATCAAATGGGTGAAGAGATTTCTTCAGAAGTCAAACACAAGTTTTTGGAAGAGTTGTTTTGAGCATTTTTTTAAATGAAGTGGGATAGGAAGGCAGGGGATATTGTATATGGAATACAATTATATGTTTTTGAAATCAATTAAACCTCTCCCTAGGTTTTATAAGGGGGTTGTAGAAACTTGGGCCTAATTTTTAAAAAGTGTGCAGTTTATGCCCAAGGATGCTGAGGAATTTTTAGAACAGTCCTTATTTTTATTTTTAAACAGGTGGGTCAGTATTGAAGTATTATTTAATCAAGCTGGTATTATATATGTGAAAGATGTATTATATGAAGTAATTCCAGGTTGGTTGCCGGAAGCGATAGTGAGGGACATGGTTTGGGAGGAGGATCAGGAGGTAGAGGAAAAAGCAATTATGATCATGTATGAGAAGATTTTGAGATCAATGACACAGGATTAGATGGAAGAAATAAATGCGCAAATCTCCAAAGGAAGTAAAATGCGTGCTGCTTTTCCAAGCTTTCTGCTGGAGAAAGGGGAGGAGTTGGTCCAATTTGACAACTGTAATACTTGAGATTTCTATGGGGTATTTAGAGAATGGAGATTCAACACACCTGCTGGTCAGGAGTTTTGGCAGGGTATATACCCACTGTTGGAATTCAACAGGATTTGGAAGGGAGTGTGGACAAATTTTAAATGTCAAGAGTGGATTGAACTGGATTTCAAATCGGCTCACAACCGGATTTTTACCATGACGGTCTTATGTAAGATTGGGTGAGTGGAGGTGGCAACTTGCCCAGTGTCTGGGACACGGAATGAGACTCTGTCCCATTTACTGGTGTTATGTCCGCAGTTAAAGGATTTTAAGTACTATGTTGAACAGTTGTGTGAGATTTTTTTGCTGGGTGGGAACCGAAGAGTGAGAATGGGAATCCCGTGGGACCTAATTTTGAGATGAGGATTGCAGGAGAGTCTGCTTGAGTCTAGCTGAGCGGCAATTAATTTAAGCATAGAGTCATAGAGTCATATCGGCACAGAAGGAGGCCATTCGGCCCATCGAGTCCATGCCGGCACTGTAGAGCAATCCAGTCAGTCCCATTCCCCCGCTCTATCCCCGTAGCCCTGCAAGTTTATTTCCCTCAAGTGCCTATCCAGTCTCCCCTTGAAAACATTGAGTGTCTCCGCTTCCACCACTTCCGTTGGCGGCGAATTCCAGGTCCTCACCAATCGCTGCGCAAAAAAGTTTTTCCTTACATCCCCCCTGTATCTTTTGCCCCAAACCTTAAATCTGTGTCCCCTAGTCCTTGTACCATCAACGAGTGGGAACAGCCTTTCCCCGTCTAGCCTATCCAAACCCGTCATAATCTTGTACATGTCTATCAAATCACCCCTCAACCTCCTTTGCTCTAATGAAAACAAATCCAGCTTCTCCAACCTGTCTTTGTAGCTAAGAACCCCCATCCCCGGAACCATTCTGGTAAATCTCCTCTGCACCCTCTCAAGGGCCTTCACATCCTTCCTAAAGTGTGGTGACCAGAACTGGACACAATACTCCAGTTGTGGCCTAACCAGCACTTTATAAAGGTTCAGCATAACTTCTCTACTTTTGTACTCAATACATCTATTTATGAAACCCAAGATCCCATATGCTTTGTTAACCACTCTCTCAATATGTCCTGCCAACTTTCAGGGACCTCTGCACATTAACTCCCAGGTCCCTCTGTCCCTGCACACTCTTTAAAACTGTGCCATTAAGTGTATATTGCCTCTCCCTGTTCCTTCTGCCAAAATGCATCACCTCACACTTCTCTGTATTAAATTCCATCTGCCACTTGTCTGCCCATTCTGCTAGCCTTTCTATGTCCTGTTGCAGTCAATTGGTATCATCATCACTGTTTGCCACACCCCCAAGTTTGGTGTCATTGGCAAATTTAGAAATTCTACTCTGTATTCCAATATCCAAGTCATTTATATATATTTAAAAAAGCAGTGGCCCCAGCACTAACCCTTGGGGATCACCACTGTCTACCATCCTCCAGTCTGAAAAACAACCATTTACCACAACTCGCTGTTTTCTGTCCTTAAGCCAATTCCTTATCCAAGTTGCCACTGACCCACCTAGTCCATGACCCTCAATTTTGTTAACCAGCCTTCTATGTGGTACTTTGTCAAACGCCTTCCGAAAATCCATGTAGACAACATCCATTGCATTCCCTTCATCAATCCTCTCTGTTACTTCATCAAAAAATTCAATTAGATTAGTCAAACACGATCTGCCTTTTACAAATCCGTGTTGGTTCTCCTTAATTAGCTTAAACCTCTCCAAGTGCCCGTTAATTTTTTCCTTGATTATTGTTTCTAAAACTTTACCCACCACTGATGTTAAACTGACCGGCCTGTAGTTACTAGGATTGTCCTAACACCATTTCTTAAACAATGGTGTCACATTTGCCACTTTCCAATCCACAGGCACCTCCCCCGCATCTAGGGAAGATTGGAAAATTATGGCAAGCCCTTCCGCTATCTCCTCCCCCAATTCCCTTAGCATCCTGGGATGCAGGCCATCTGGACCAGGCGGCTTGTCCACTCTAAGCATACCCAGCCTTTCTAGTACATCCTGTCTATCAATTTTCACCCCTTCCATTGCTTCTACCTTTTCCACTTCTACCGATATTTTGTTAGCATCCACCTCCTTAGTAAACACCGATACAAAGTACTCATTGAGTATTCTAACCTTGCCCAGCGCCTCTAAGCATATATCACGTTCTTTGTCCCTATTGGCTCCACCCCGCCTCTTACTACCCGCTTACTATTTACATGCCGGTAGAAGATTTTTGGGTTCCCTTTTATGTTAACTGCCATTCTACTCCCATATTCTCTCTTTGCCAATCTTATTTTCATCTTCACTTCCCTCAACTTATTGTATTTGGTCTGGTTCTCCCTTGAAGAATTCACCTGACATGCATCATACACCCTTTTTTTTTGTTTCATCAGCTTCTCTATCTCCCTCGTCATCCAAGGAGCCCTTGCTTTGGTTCCCTTACCCTTCCCTCTTGTTGGAATGTACCTAGCCTGTACTTGAAACATCTCCTCCTTAAATATCACCCTTCCTAGTTGGGCCAAGAACATATTGGTCAAGGAAATTCTCCTGAACACATTTCAGAAATTCCTCCCCCTCCTTTCCGTTTACCCTAGCATTATCCCAATCAATATTTGGGTGATTAAAGTCCCCCAATATCACCACTCTATAGCGATTGCATATCTCTGTGATTTCCCTGCAGATTTGCTCCTCTACCTCCCTCTCACTATTTGGAGGCCTATAGAATACCCCCAATAGCGTGATCATACCCTTTTTGCTTCTCAACTCTAACCAAATGGATTCTGTCCTTGTCCCCTCAAGAACATCCTCCCTTTCCAACACGACAATGTCTTTCTTAATCAGCACTGCCACCTCACCTCCCTTTTTTCCCTTCCCTATCTTTTCTGAACACCTTGTACCCTTGAATATTAAGTGCCCAGTCCTCACCATTTTTAAGCCACGTTTCCGTTGTTGCCACAACATCATATTACTAGTTGATCTGTAGTTGCTAGGATTGTCCTAATCAACAGATCAGATCAAAGCTCTGCAGTCCTACCACATCCAGTCGTGAATGGTGGTGGATCATTAAACAACTAATGGGAGGAGGAGGCTCCATGAATATCCCCATCCTCAATGATGGTGGAGCCCAGCACGTGAGTGCAAAAGACAAGGCTGAAGCGTTTGCAACCATCTTCAACCAGAAGTGCCTGAGGTCACCACGATCACAGAAGCCAGTCTTCAGCCAATTCGATTTACTCCACGTGATATCAAGAAACGGCTGAGCGCACTGGATACAGCAAAGGCTATGGGCCCCGACAACATCCCGGCTGTTGTGCTGACGACTTGTGCTCCAGAGCTAGCAGCGCCTCTAGCCAAGCTCTTCCAGTACAGCTACAATACTGGCATCTATCAGACAATGTGGAAAACTGCCCAGGTATGTCCTGTCCACAAAAAAACAGGACAAATCCAACCCGGCTAATTACCGCCCCATCAGTCTACTCTCAATCATCAGCAAAGTAATGGAAGGTGTCATCAACAGTGCTATCAAGCGGCACTTACTCACCAATAACCTGCTCACTGATGCCCAGTTTGGGTTCCGCCAAGACC
This sequence comes from Squalus acanthias, assembly GCA_030390025.1. NCBI lineage: Eukaryota > Metazoa > Chordata > Chondrichthyes > Squaliformes > Squalidae > Squalus > Squalus acanthias. The sequence continues at coordinate 85,688,943 of CM059432.1, forward strand.
ACTCGGCTCCCGACCTCATTACAGCCTTGGTCCAAACATGGACAAAGGAGCTGAATTCCAGAGGTGAGGTGAGAGTAACTGCCCTGGACATCAAGGCAGCATTTGACCGAGTGTGGCATCAAGGAGCCCTAGAAAAACTGAAGTCAATGGGAATCGGGGGGAAAACACTCCACTGGCTGGAGTCATACCTAGCACAAAGGAAGATGGTTGTGGTGGTTGAAGGTCAATCATCACAGCCCCAGGACATCGCTGCAGGAGTTCCTCAGGGCAGTATCCTAGGCCCAACCATCTTCAGCTGCTTCATCAATGACCTTCCCTCCAAATTAAGGTCAGAAATGGGGATTTTCGCTGATGACTGCACAGTGTTCAGCGCCATTCACAACTCCTCAGATAATGTAGCACTCCATGCCCGCATGCAACAAGACCTGGACAACGTTCAGGCTTGGGCTGATAAGTGGCAGGTAACATTCGCGCCACAGAAGTGCCAGGCAATTACTATCTCCAACATGCGAGAGTCTAACCACCTCCCCTTGACATTCAACGGTATTACCATCGCCAAATCCCCCACCATCAACATCCTGGGGGTCACCATAGACCAGAAATTTAACTGGACCAGCCACATAAATACTGTGGCAACAAGAGCAGGTCAGAGGCTAGGTATTCTGCGGCGAGTATCTCACCTCCTGACTCCCCAAAGCCTTTCTACCATCTACAAGGCACAAGTAAGGAGTGTGATGGAATACTCTCCACTTGCCTGGATGAGTGCAGCTCCAACAACACTCAAGAAGCTCGACACCATCCAGGACAAAGCAGTCCGCTTGATTGGCACCCCATCCACTACCTTAAACATTCACTCCCTCCACCACCGGCGCATCATGGCTGCAGTGTGTACCATCTACACGATGCACTGCAGCAACTCGCCAAGGCTTCTTCAGCAGCACCTCCCAAACCCGCGACCTCTTCCACCTAGAAGGACAAGGGCAGCAGGCGCATGGGAACACCACCACCTCCAAGTTCCCCTCCAAGTCACACACCATCCTGACTTAGAAATATATCGCCGATCCTTCATCGTCGCTGGGTCAAAATCCTGGAACTCCCTCCCTAACAGCACTGTGGGAGTACCTTCACCACGCAGACTGCAGCGGTTCAAGAAGGCGGCTCACCACCACTTTCTCAAGGGCAACTAGGGATGGGCAATAAATGCTGGCCTTGCCAGCGACGCCCACATCCCATAAATGAATTTTTTTTAAATATTGCTACACTGCTAATTGTGCTTGTAGCTCACCAACCTTATTCACCACACTTTATGCGTTTACGTACATGCATTCTAAACCCATTTTTGAATTTTTCGTAGTCTTTCTTAGTCTGCTCCTATCTAATATCGTACTACTTCCGCCTCTAGTACTACTTTCTTCTCTAGTACTATCCAACACACTCACTCTTTCATGCACCTTATTCCTCTTTTCTACGTCTGTATGCTGGTGCCCATCCCCCTGCCAAACTAGTTTAAACCCTCCCCAACAGCACTAACAAACCTCCCCGCGAGAATATTGAATAATGTTCAATTTGGTTAGATTCGTGATGGTGCAAAGAAGGAATTATCTGTTTTTTAAGGGGAGGAGAATCAATCTAAAAGAGTATTTTAAATATAAGCTAAAAGATCATTGTAAGCCTCTGTGGATGTTTTATTCAGAAAGGAATTTAAAGATAGTATTTTATGATCAATTTTTAAAGTACAATAGATTAATATGTGTTACGGGAGACAAATTAAACTTCAGGTTTTGATGTTAATATGTGTTGGAGGAATGGCTGTGCAGAGTGGAATAGATTTGTATGATACAATGGAATGATCATGATGTTGTAAATGTTTTTAATGTTCAATAAATAATATATATTAAAAAAAAAGTGGGTAGCACTCTCACCTCTGAGTCAAAAGGTTGTGGGTTCAAGTCCCACTCCAGGGACTTGAGCACAAAAATCTAGGCTGACTCTCCAGTGCAGTACTGAGGGAGTGCTGTACTATTGGAGGTGCCATCTTTCGGATGAGACGTTAAACCGAGGCCCCGTCTGCTCTCTCAGGTGGATGTAAAAGATCCCTTGGCACTATTTCGAAGAAGAGCAGGGGAGTTATCCCCGGTGTCCTGGGCAATATTTATCCCTCAATCAACATAACAAAAGCAGATTATCTGGTCATTATCACATTGCTGTTTGTGGGAGCTTGCTGAGCGCAAATTGGCTGCCGCGTTTCCTACATTACAACAGTGACTACACTCCAAAAAGTACTTCCTTGGCTGTAAAGCGCTTTGAGACGTCCAGTGGTCGTGAAAGGCGCTATGTAAATCCAAGTCTTTCTTTTTCTTTCTTTATATCACCTTTACCAACTTTCTCTTCCACCTTCCAGAAATCTTTGTTGAAGATACTAGTTTGCTTTGTCACAGTACAGTTTTTATTTTGCATGGAATTAGATAATCAGATGTAGAATGAAGTCAGAATTTTGTTGCCCTTTTGTGCTATGGTACCTCTGAAATTATTAGGGCACAGAAGGTCATGGGAAAGAAGGAAGGAACCAGATGCATCTAGATCAGTAACCTGGAGGAATTTCACAGGAAAATAATTGCATGCAGGTGTGAAAAGTTACCTTACCTTCAAACATCGCTTCAAGAGAAGCACGTGAAGCAAAACAGATCTAAAGTCAATCATTTAATGTTTAAAGCAATGTCAAAAGACCTCACAGGGAACAAAAGATGTGTCATTGCTGTTCATGTGCAATTACACAGGGCAAGAGATTAGTTGAGCCAGAAGCGCTATCATAGTAAAGACTATTAAGTAAATGGAGTCTGCAAAAATGTACTCATAATGGGAATTGGACAGGAATTTGTATAAGTCAGTTCTTCATGAAAGCAAACTTAGAAAACAAGTGTCAGCTTAGCTCAGTTGACAGCACTCTCGAATCTTAGCCAGAAGTCATGGATTCAAGCCCCACTGCAGGATTTGAGCTTATAATTGCAGGAATACTACTGAAAGAATTCTACATTGTTGGATTCAGCTGCCACTATTTGGATGAGACATTAAAGTGACAGCACACAGTGTCATTAATTCAAAACAAGAAAGAAATGGTTAGGAAAGCCCAAAATGAAAATTCTAAGGAGAAAAGTGGGGATGTAGGTGGGAGCCCAGGGCAGCAGAGGCCTAGACTTTCCTTGTGGCCCCACAAAGATAAGTTTGAAATCGACCCTTGGGGTTTTTCGCTTCATCCCTGACAGCTTTTACTGAGCAGGGCGCCCACAGCAGGCTCAGTACACCACTAAAATGTAATTGGGGTCTAATGTATATCATAGGACCCTGATTAGCTTATATCGATGAGGATCCCACCTGAGACAGGCGGGAGCCTCATCCGCTGGAAAAAAACAGCCAGGTTACACCTGCTGCAGGGCGGGAATGGAGCAGCAAATAGTGACACTCGATTTTCACTCACATTCCGCCTGATGAGGGAGTTTAAATTTCCCCCCTGTAGGGAATTGTCAAGTGCAGGCCAGATGCTTCCCTATGTGAAATGGGGGGAAATTGGACACACAAGCCCCAATTTTATACCGCAGCTGGAGTTGTGCGGGCTGGGACCGAGGCGGACAAAAAACCATCTGGCCCTCCACAGCCTGAGGCCCACGAGATTTTAACTCCCAGGCCTCATCTCCATAGGCCCTCTCAGTCTACCACCCAAAGCTGGCAGGAAGCGCTAGCTGGCCGGTGGATGCCGCCACTGGGAAACCGAAGGAACAGTCCCCAAAAGTCCTATAAGCAGTTAGGAGGAGGTTGGGAAGGCTTCGCAGTTGGGGAGTGAAAAGCCTCGAGTTAAAATTGCAGTTGGAGCTTGATGATGTCATCGGAGCCCAATCTTTATATTCGAAGAAGGTCCCTGCTAGACCTTCCAGTGGTTGTCCCACTTGTCAGCTGAAAAGAGTAGGTTAAAATTGCAACTAGGCAGCGGGATGGAGGGGTAAGTTGCTGTGGCCATTTTAACTGTCTGCCCAACTGGTTTCCGCTGGGCGGGCATGTTTAAAATCATCCCTAAAGTCTTCCTTATCTCTTTTACCATAACACAGCAGCATTGTCTGAACACTGAGAACAGATGGATTTTGAATTAGATGCATTGGGGGGCCAGTGGAGGTCAGTGAGAATGGGAATGATGGGCGAGTGCGACTTAGTGGGGAACGTGATGCAGGCAGGAAAACTTTGCATGAGTGCCTCTGGGTATTAAATGATGTAGTTTGAACTCATACATTCAAAGTATTTGAATTTACCTAAATTTCTTTCACCTGATGACTTAATGACACTCTTGAAGCTATAACTTCCAGTATGAAGGAGATTTCAAAGAACATGATGTTTGATGCTCAGACACACTGCTCTCATTTTCCTGTACCCCAAAAACCCATTATAACTATGATCCTTAAATACATCAGGACAGACTTAAATATATTTACAACTTTTCAAGTATTGCAGCCAAACTAATTTTAAAAACAATTTTATTTTCCTTCTGTAAGGATTATTTATGATTTTCACACCTCCACGTTGGGTGTTAGAGTGGGGTTCGTAGACCTGAATCTGCCTTAACAGAAACACACAGATACACTATCTCTCACAGAGATCTTTTATTTAAGCACTAACACACGGGTTAAATAAGAAACACAACTTGCCAGCACAGGTACGCCGGGCCGAATGGCCTCCTTCTGTGCTGTAAATTTCTAGACCTGTTCTGGAGTCTTCAAGTGTCCGATGGCCAAACCGACGATCTCCCAAAGTCTTTTGAAACCTTTAGACGTCTTCTTTCTGCTAGACCAGGACACGTTTGTCCTCACTGACTACAGTAAAGGGGCTAGGTATTGTTAAGTTCTTATATTCTTTGAGTCCACACTTCCCTCATGATTTTCACATGCACATCTCAATGATTGGTTCCCTTAAGCGTGGCTATTCCCCTGGTTGTTCATGGTTGGTTCAAAGTTTAGTGGGGTCACTTCATCACGCGTGTCACTTCTGAAGTTTAACGAGGGTCTTATCTCAAGACAGTACCAGTTGCTTCCGCTGGTCCCATCGCAACCCAAGATTTGTCCTTGGTTACAAGCTGCCTTTGTCTGACAAAATTTCTGTTCAATGTTCCTCCAGTTTAATGTGGTTTAGCCATATTAAAGTTCTTCTTGTTAGGGATTCACTTTGAATGTCTGAACATGTGCAGTTATTTTGTTGTGTACTTCAGTCTAGTTTGAATTTCTGTTTGTGGAGAAGCAACTGACCAATTAGGTAAACAAAAAGCTTCTGCAGAGGAGTCTGAGATAGCGCGAAGATAGTAGGAGCAGCCGAGATAGCTTTTTACTGTCTCCTGGTTTACAATATTTTTGAGAGGTCGCACAACACCAGGTTATAGTCCAACAGTTTTATTTGAAATCACAAGCTTTCGGAGCTATCGCTCCTTCCTCAGGTGAAGTAAATTGGATACAGAATCGCCAGAGCATATATAGATGGAAAAAAAAGCATGTGTACTTTACAATTGCAGACCAATAAATTAAATCATCCTGACTATCTGCCGAGGTGTGATAAAGTTAATTAAGTCAGCCAGGAAGGTACCACATCAAAAGACATAGCAAGATACAACTGAGACAATGAGGTGTAGTCGCAGGGGTTCCAACGTGTCAAAAGCTGCCGTCTGTATGTAAAACGAAAAGCTTTAAAAAAAATTTACTTTTTTACTGGGAAAATTTTTACTTTTTTACTGGGAATCACATCTGTGAACAAGCTAACGACGACTCGAGTCCGGATCACGTCATGTATCGTGTATCACATGACGTGATCCGGACTCGAGTCGTCGTTAGCTTGTTCACAGATGTGATTCCCAGTAAAAAAGTAAATTTTTTTTAAAGCTTTTCGTTTTACATACAGACGGCAGCTTTTGACACGTTGGAACCCCTGCGACTACACCTCATTGTCTCAGTTGTATCTTGCTATGTCTTTTGATGTGGTACCTTCCTGGCTGACTTAATTAACTTTATCACACCTCGGCAGATAGTCAGGATGATTTAATTTATTGGTCTGCAATTGTAAAGTACACATGCTTTTTTTTCCATCTATATATGCTCTGGCGATTCTGTATCCAATTTACTTCACCTGAGGAAGGAGCGATAGCTCCGAAAGCTTGTGATTTCAAATAAAACTGTTGGACTATAACCTGGTGTTGTGCGACCTCTCAATTTTGTCCACCCCAGTCCAACACCGGCATCTCCGCATCATTACAATATTTTCCCATAGTATCATTCCATAAACTAACAGCCAGCAGATTACAGTGTCTGGACCAACGTTCCCTCTAAGCAGCGCAGCGTGCAACTCTCTGCCATCCTGTGCAGCCCAGGACCGGCTTTTACAATGTTAAATTGTGCGTGAAACTGTGAATGGGCCGCGCAGCCCCTTAAAGGGGCCGTGCACCCAAAAAAAATTAGGGGGAACATTGGTCTGGAGTACCACTCTGCACATAAACAAAGTATGAGTGAGTGCCTGTTAATTTTGAATTGTGAGGAGTTTTGCACTGAGACACATGCCCAGCAAAGAAAGACAACTTTCATCCCATCAGGCTGGATCAAACCACATTCACTGAAGTGAAAACACGATGTTCTAACCCAGGGATGTCCAACCTGCTGCCCTATGGACACATTTGGCCTTCGAGCTTTGGCAATTCAGCCCTCAAAGCCCAGACAATCCAGTCCTATTTTCACCTATATTTATTCTGTTGGTTCGCCCTGTTACACACAAGGGATTATCAGAAATTAATACGCATGGAATTGGAGGTAACCTTGTGACATGGGTCGGTAATTGGTTGGGAGGTAGGAAACAAGAGAGTGGGGATAAAGAGTTTGTTCTCTGATTGACGGGATGTGACAAATGGAGTTTCCCAGGATCTGTACTGGGGCTTCCACTTTTCACCATATATATTAATGACTTGGATGAAGGAATAGAGAGTTGTGTATCCGAGTTTGCAGATGACACCGAGTTAGGAGGCACTGTAAGTTGTGTAGATAGGAGCAGGAAATTACAATGGGACATAGACAGATTGTGTTAATGGACAAAACTATGGTATATTGGCCTTAGAGCGGGGTAAAGCGCAGATTCACCAGAATTAAACCAAGGTTATTTATGAGGACAAGTTGCTTAAACTTGGTTTGTATCCACTTGAGTTTAGAAGGTTGCGGGGTGAACTAACTGAGGCATTTAAAATGATAAAGGGATTTGATTGGGTAGAAACAAAGAAAGTATTTCCTCTGGTGAGGGAATCCAGAACAAGGGGGCATAATCTTAAAATTAGAGCTAAGCCATTTACGAGAGAAATCAAGAAGTATTTTCTCACACAAAGGGTAGTAGAAATCTGAAACTCTCTTCCCCGAAAGGCTGTGGACGCTGGGGGTAAATTCAAATTTTCAAGACTGAGATCTCAATTGATTTTTGTTAGGTAAGGGGAAATCAAGGAATATGGAGAATAGGTGGGTAAATGGAGTTGATGTACGGATCAGCCATAATCTAATAGAACGGCAGAACAGGCTTGAGGGGCTGAATGACCTATTCCACTTCCCATTATCCTGTGTTTGAATGTTGTTGACCTGAAGCTTTAGAAACAGTTATCTTTAATGCTATTTCCTCATTGATAGATAAATCTTAAATCAGAATACCTGTAATGCTGTTACTATCAGCAACATGAGATATATCCAAATTAATGAGAATATTAATTTAAAATTTATATGTGCCCTATGAGGCTCTATTGTATGCATTTACACAGCCCGTAAAGACAAAAGATTGGACACCCCTGTAGTAACTCACTGTGTCACTTTCTTTCAAATGTCGTTGTTTAATAGACTCAGGTTGTAAAAGGACAAATATCAGTTTTAATTAAGCCACTGCTGCAATAGAAACTTTCTGTATGTGTTGGTACTAAGTTACTCAGCTGTTTGCTTATTGTTACCCACGCACTTGTCCAGTCAATATGACGAACTCCCACACCATCTCCAATCACTGTAACAATCTGACAATGAACAGTAAGGCGTCGAAATCACGCTATATGATATGAGTAATGGATATGCGAACCCTTGCAGGTATTGCGGCGGACCCTTGTTGGTGTTGCACGGGGGGAGGACCCTTGTTGGTGTTGCACGGGGGGAGGAGGACCCTTGTTGGTGTTGCACGGGGGGAGGAGGACCCTTGTTGGTGTTGCACGGGGGAGGGGTGCAGTTTGTTTGAGTAAAATGGAGGTGGGGAGCCGGACTGAGGGGGTGAGTGGCTCGTCTCTCGGGAATGACTTTTACCAGATGGTGGATGTGGCAAGCGGCTGGATCGTGGATTTCATGTGTTACTGTCTGTGCCAGTATTTCGGGGCGGGGATGTACGAGGAGTTCAGGGTGGTGAGGGACGCCATGAACGGTGAGTATCCAAACCCGAGGCTGCGCGTAAATCCTCCATCCCGTTGGGATTAATCACCGTCTTCCTTTGTAGAATCTCACTGAGACCGCTTCATCCACGGCTGGTGCCAAATCCATAATCAGGATCGGCTGCTCGAAGCCGCTTTTTTCTCCTCTTTTCCTCACCATCTCTCCTGAAAGTACTGCCTTCTCGCTTGACGCCAGTTACTCAGCCTTCAGCTTCCTCTGGGATCTTGACTAAATGATAATTACTAACACCTAAGGCTTGCTAGAGTTGACAGGTTATTTAACTACAGGGGCAACACAGCCAACCTCACCCGAGGTTTGCTGGATGGTGGCAAGAAGCAGGAACTCTAGCTGATTTTTCTTTCCTTAACCCAGGGGCACTGAGGCAAATTAGTATCAAGCTGAGACCATCCACTGACTGGGAATTAAACCTGGGATCTTCCTACAAGCTGCAGTGTAGGGTTCATGGCTTTGAAGTTTGTGGTAGCCTCCAACCTGCCCGCTCCGTCCAAACGGGTGTACTTGGATGAAACAGCTCCATGAACCTGAGCCTCCTTGATGCACCATATCAGGGCCTAATGGAACCTTTGTGTCCCGGATGGCTCTGTTCATGGGGTGGATGCAATGCCAAGCTAGCTAGGCAGCTAATGCATCTGGTGACATTTACCCCACTCCATCATCATCCAGTAGGTGTGCTTACTTTTTCAGCAAGGGTCCTTCTCTCCGCCATCCTCGCATTGCTGAACACGAATACACGCAACAGGAGGAGCTGATCCGCCAGGATTACCACCGTCTCGGTTGGGGGAAAACCCCCTGCTGGAAACGACCAACTTCCAAACCTTTATTATATTCCAGTAGAAGACAGGCAGGGGGTTATTGTGGTGAAAGGGTGAAAACAGGAACTAATTGGGTGCTGTGCTAATGAGACACGCTTGTTTAAAAGTCTGGTTTTAACACACAATTTTGGACCTAATTGCTGATTACCATAATTTGAACTTGCCTGGAAGTACTAAACCAGAAAGCTGCAGGTTTAGCACGCGAGCGCTGATTAGAAGCAATTTTTGTGGCGCAGTATATGTGAGCTCCACTTCTGAAGGTGTGGAGTTTGCTGGCTGACGCACAGCGGTACGTTTAACATAATGTACATAAGAAATAGGAGCAGTTGTAGGCCAAATTTCAGTGAGATCATGGCTCTCTACTTTCCTGCACTATCCCCATATCCCTTGATTCCCTTAATATTCAAATATCTATCGATCTCCATCTTGAATATACTCAACAACTGAGCCTCCACAGCTCTCTCGGGTAGAGAATCCAAAGATTCACCACCCTCTGAGTGAGGAAATTTCTCCTCATCCTAGTCCTAAATGGCCAACCCCTTATTCTGAGACTGTGATCCTGGTTCTAGACTCCCCAGCCAGGGGAAACATCCTCCTTACATCTACCCTGTCAAGCCCTGTAAGAATTGTGTATGTTTCAATGAGATCACCTCTCATTCTTCTGAACACTAGAGAATATAGGCTTAGTCTACTCAATCTCTCCTCGTAGGACAATCCTCCTATCCCAGGAACAATAAGAATAATAAAACCGGACGGACCACCTGGCATCAACCTCGGTACCGGCTTCGGATTTGACAACGGCACACCCAGCCCAGTCGACCCTGCGAAGTCCTCCTCACAGAATCATACCTTTCAGCCAATGTCCCAGACTCCTCCATCACCATCCCTGGGGTATGTCCTGGCCCACCAGAGGAGGCGGCACAGTCAGGAGGGCGTGGCCCTGGGAGTTCTCAACATTGACTCCGGACCCCACGAAGTCTCATGGCTTCAGGTCAAGCATGGGCAACGTCCTGCTGATTACCACCTACCGCCCTCCCTCAGCTGATGAATACATGTTGAACACCACTTGGAAGAAGCACTGAGGGTAGCAAGGGCATAGAATGTACTCTGGGTGGGGGACTTCAATGTCCATCACCAAGAGTGGCTCGGTAGCACCACTACTGACCGAGCTAGCCAAGCTCTGAAGGACATAGCTGCCAGACTGGGCCTGCGGCAGGTGATGAGACAACCAACACAAGGGGAAAAACCTACTTGACCTTGTCCTCACCAATCTACCTGTTGTAGATGCATCATTGACAGCATTGGTGGCAGTAACCACTGCACAGTCCTGTGGAGACGAAGACCTGTCTTCACACTGAGGACACCATCATGTTGTGTGGCACTACCACCGTGCTAAATAGGATAGATTCAGAACAGATCTAGCAGCTCAAAACTGGGCATCCATGAGGCGCTGTGGGCCAGCAGCAGCAGCAGCAGCAGCAGAATTGTACTCCATCACAATCTGTAACCTCATGGCCCGGCATATCCCTCACTCTGCCATCAAGCCAGGGGACCAATCCTGGTTCAATGAGGAGTGCAGAAGAGCATGCCAGGAGCAGCACTAGGCATACATAAAAATGAGGTGACAACCTGGGGAAGTTGCAACACTGGACTACATGCATGCTAAACAGCGAAAGCAGCATGCTATAGACAGAGCTAAGCTTTTTAAAGCTGCCCCAGTCCACTGGATTTCCACTTTTCCTTGCATTTGTGTAAGCCTTTTCCTCTAGCTTGGTACTGTCTCTTGCCTCATTTGTTGAGCGTGGTTGCTTATGTACACAAATGGAACCTTTGGCTATTAGCAGTATGCACTGCTTTTGTATCACACCAAATACTTGCTACTGGTTGCCTTTAGGATTACCTAATAAAGACCAGGGTAATAGGTCTTGTTGCCCATACTTGTGATTAAGATCATAGATTATTCATATTCTAGAGTATTTGCTAATTATCCAGTATTAATTGTTTTAGTCTAGATGCAGGAAATGGAATTATAACAATCTAATTTCTAAATTCATAGAATCTTACAACACAGAAGCAGGCCATTTGGCCAGTCACGCCTGTGCTGGCTCTTTAAAAGAGCAATCCAATTTAGTCCCAGACCCCAGCCTTTTCCCCATAATCCTGCAAATTAGTCCTCTTCAGGTTCGTGTCTAGTTGCCTTTTAAAAGTTCCTATGGAATCTGATTCCACCACCCTTTCAGGTAGTGCGTACCAGATATTAACAACCCTCTGTGTAAAGAAATTTCTCCTCATTTCCCCTTTAATTCTTTTTGCCAATTATTTTAAATCTATGATCTCTGGTTACGGATCTACTTGCCAGAGGAAATAGTTTCTCCCTACTTGCTCTGTCAAAACATTTTATAATTTTGACTACCTCTATTAGGTCTCCCCTTAACATTCTCTGCTCTAAGGAGAAGAATCCCATTTCTCCACATAACGGAACTCCCTTATCCCTGGTGCCATCCTAGGGCCTAACCAGAGATTTGTGAAGGTTTAGCATGACTGTCTTTCTTTTGTATTCAGTGGCCCTATTTACAAAGCCAAGTATCCCATATGCTTTATTAACTGCCTTCTTAACTTGGCCTGCTACCTTCAAATATTTGTGAATATGCAGCCAGGTCCCTCTGTTCTTGCACCCCCTCAAAATAATACCATTTAGATTAAAATAAAATACTGCCTCACCATGTTGTTTCTCCCAAAGTGCATCACTTCAGACTTATCCACATTAAATTGCATCTGCCATGTGTCTGCCCATTTTGCCAGTCTGTCTGTCCTCCTGAAGTCTGCTACTATTATGCTCAGTGTTTACTACGTTGCCAAGTTTTGTGTCATCTGCAAACTTCGAAATTGTACTCCCTATACTCAAGTCCAGGTTATTTTATATATAACATGAAAAGCACTGGTCCTAATAGTGACCCCTGGGGGACCCTACTGCATACTTCTCCGGTCAGAAAAACATCTATTCACCACTACTCTCTGCCTCCTTTCCCTTAGCCAATTTCATACTCGAGTTACCACCGTCCCTTTAATACTGTTAATATTTTCTAAATAAGTCCGTTATGAGGTACTTTATCAAATGCCTTTTGAAAGTCCATATATACGTCTACTGCACCTTCATCAACCCTCTTTTTTAACCCGTCAAAGATCTCAATCAGGTTAGTCAGACACAGTTTGCCTTTAACAAATCCGCGCTGGCTGTCCTTTATTGACCCATGCTTCAAGTGAGAATTAATTTTGTACTTGACAATGGTCTCTTGTAGTTTTCCCACCACTGACATTAGACTGATTGCCCTGTAGTTACCAGCTTTATCCCTCTCACCTTTATTGAACAGGGGTGCAACATTTGCAATTCTCCAGTCCTCTGGCACCACTCCAATCTCCAAGGAGGATTGAAAGATTGTGGTCTGAGCTTCTACTATCTCCATCCTAGCTTCCCTCAGCAACCTAGGATGCAACCCATCTGGACCGGTGATTTGTTAACTCATTTATCACCTATCTATTTTTATGCTATCCAATATCTCTACTCTGCCCCCCACTCTGACATTAACTTCATCCTCTTCTTTTGTGAAAACAGATACAAAGTACTCATTCAGTACCTTCATCATGCCCTCTGCCACAAAAGCAGGTTTTCTTTTTTGCCCCGAATCAGCCCCACCATTCCTTTATCCTTTTTCTTTTTATATGTCTATATAAGATTTTTGGGATGTCCTTTGTTACCTGCGAACCCTTTATCATACTCTCTGTTTGCCCTTCTTGTATCTTTTATCAATTTCCCCCTGCATGCTCTGTATTCTACCTGGGTTTTGATGGATTCTGTACCTGACATTTGTCAGAAACTTTTTTTTCTGTTTTATTTTAACCTCTATTTCCTTTGTCATCCAGGGAGCCTTAGCTTAGGATGTCCCATCTTTCCTCCTTATGGGAATATGCTTGGTCTGTACTCAAACTATCTCCGCCTTGAAGGCCTGCCATTGCTCATTTACTGTTGTCTTGGCCAATCTTTTTCCAGTTCACCTGTGCTAGATTCCTTCTCAAATCACTGATATTGTCTCTCTTCCATTTGGGTATTTTCACCGTTGACTTTTCCATAATTACTTTAAACCTAATTATATTATGATCACTATTACCTAGATGTTCTCCCACTGAAACACACTCCACTTGTCCTACTTCATTCCCCAGAACTAGATGCAGCACTGCTTCCTTCCTCATAGGGCTAGAAACAGACTGAGTAAGAAAGTTCTCTTGTACACATTTTAGGAATTCTTCGCCCTCCTTGCCCTTTACACTGTTTTTTCCCAGTCTATGTTAGGGTAATTGAAGACCCCTACTATTACTGCTCTGTTTTTACATTTCTCTGAAATTTGCCTACAGATTTGCTCCTCTACTATAAACCCCGAATAGTGAGGAGATAAACACCCAGCAATGTAATAGCTCCTTTTCTGTTAACTCTAACCAAATAGATTCAGTCTTTCAACCCTCTAGCATAACATTCCTCTGTAGAACTGTAATATTATCCTTGATTAATACTGCTACCCCCTCCTTTCTTTTCCCCTTCCCTATCCCTCCTCAATACATTGTAGCCAGGAATGTTTAGTTCCCATTCATGCCCATGTTTAAACCAGGTCTCCATTATAGCCACTATATCATAACCCCATGTGGCAAGTTGCACCTGTAGCTCATCAAACTTATTTGCAACACTCTGCACATTAACACACATGCATCCAACACCATGCTAGTCTGCTTTGCTTTTGTTCTCCATTTACTTCCTGCTTTTGCTACACTATTTTGTTCTGTTGCTGTTTGACCCTCCTAGTTTTCTGTGCGCCTTGTTTCCCTCTCTGCTGCTGCATCCTGGTGCGCCCCCCCCCTTCCTGCAGCTAAATTAGTTTAAACCCTCCCCCACAGCACTAGTTAAACTCCCTGCAAGGACATTGGTCCCGGCCCTGTTCAGGTGCAACCCGTCTGGCTTGTACAGGTCCCTCCTGCCCCAGAGCTAGTCCCAATGCTCCATGAATCTGAAGTCCTCCCTCCTGCACCACTTCTCCAGCCATGCATTTGCCATGCATTCACCTGCACTATCTTCCTGTTTCTGTACTCACTAGCACGTGGCACTGGAAGTAATCCAGATTGCTACCTTTTGAGGTCCTGTTCTTTAATCATTTTTCCTAGCTTCTGAAACTCTGCCTGTAGGACCTCAACCCTTTTCCTACCCATGTCATTGGTTCTAATATGGACGATGGCTTCTGGCTGATCCCTTTCCCCTCACGGAATGTCCTGCACCCATTCAGTGAGATCCTTTACCCTGGCACCAGGGAGGCAACATACCATTTGGGACTCGTGTCTGCGGTTGCAGAAACGCCTGTCTCTTCCTCTGACTATCGAATCCCCTATAACAACTGCAGTGCTGCACTTTCTTATACACACCCTGTGCGGCCTAGTCTCCCACAGTGCCGTGGATTTGCTTCTGACTGCACTCCCCCAAGGTGTCATTACCTTCACTGGTATTCAACGCTGCATACTGGTTTGAGAGTGCCACACTCCATGGGGATACCTGACACTGCCTGCCTTTTCCTCCTTGTCTGCCTGGTGGTCCCCCACTCTCTCTTCCCCCTGAACTCTCTGTAGCTACAGGGTGACCACATCCTGAAATGTACTATCCACAGAAGTCTCAGCTTCCCGTATGCACTATAGTGACACCAGCCACTGAGCTTGAGCAGTCGGTGACACTTCCTGCATTTGTGGTTTTCTAGAACAGAGTGTTCTGGAGTTCCCACATGGCACAGGATGTGCATATGACAGGCCTCCGCTATCCTGCCATGTCAGTTAACAGTTATTTTAAATTGTTTGTTTAGCTTTAAGGCTGTTTAACTAATACTAAAACTCTAACCACTGAAAACACTAACCAATAAACTAAATACTTAAACTAACTTAACACTAACCACCAAATACTTATCCTAAATACTCTGCACAATTGTGACGTCACTTCTTCAGTTTTCTCCATGTGGTTGTTTTGCGATGCTATTGCCGCTCCCGCCCTGTTTTTTATTGTCTCGGACCTCCCGCAATGCTCTCTGATTATTTATATATTTACTGTTGCCCCCTTGGCTTAAAGCATTTAGTACCTCCTTCTCCCTCTGCACTAAATCCCCGATGCCACTCTGTACAGCAAGCCACTCCGTTTATCAGATTCTCCTAGCTCTCTGTACGAATTGAAATAAGTTTCTGGTTGAAACATAAAATAAGCTTTAATGTAGTGGTTACAGAATTTAAAAGTATCTGTACGCTAACCCGAGGCTGTGGAAGGTGGTCCACTGACAGTGCTGGAAAGTTTTCAGTCATGGTTCCTTTTATTACCCCCTGGGGCTGCAGCTAGTGACCTTTACATGTAAATGGAAATCTAACAAAATTACTGCTGTGCCTTAAATTGATTCACAGTATGTGTGAGTTTATTGTAGCAAAATTTTGATCTTAATTTTTTTCAATAAATACCTCACTGCAGTACTTCAGGATTAAGAGTAGCATGCTGTTCTGATTCCAGCCTGGTTGTTCTGAGTAGGTGCCGAGCAAAAGGCTCCCTTCAGAGAGGATGGGGAAATTGGCAAATGTGTGAGCCCAACCTGTGTTTGCACTTATTAGTGGCTCTATTTTATTATTAAGAAATCGCGATGATGGCCAAGGTCTGTTCAGCGCATATCTAAGATTAAAAGAGAAGAATGGGATAGGGTCAAATTCTTCAGCAATTGTTCTTCATATGACTTCCTCCATTTATCATCCAACTCTTTTGCTATGTGTGCTGATGGCCTCCATCTGTGCCTCCCTTGATATTCTCTGCCAAACCCATCATGGCACCCGTTGTTGTAGCACCTGGAGCAGTAACCCCAGGTGTCTCATTCTCCGTCAACCAGCTCGCTCTTTGGAGTTAACCTCTCTAATCTCGCTACATATCCCTAAACTCTTGCATTGCTCCCCACCTCCTGATCCCACCAGTGGATCATGAAGGACAGTCCCATAACCTTCCAGAATATTCACTCACTCATCAACAAGACTCTCACTAATCACAGCTTTGTTGTGGATGAATCTGTTGACATCCTAGCGCTGGCAATGATTGCTCCCTCACCAAAGTCTCCCTGCCTGCCTGTTCCATCACTTGTCCTGTCTAAACTGCTGCAGCTATGGCTTACCACTTATCATGTCCCACCTTGGCCTTTCTTCTTACTACTGTAGCACTTTCTCCTTTGAACACCTCTTCCATCCCTTCTGCGCTTCTCTCAGAATCATAGTCATCTCCAACCCCATGATAACTCTTCACTGAGATCTCCTCCCTTAGCTGCCGCACTGAGTGACTTGTCATGCTAGGTGATTTCAGCTTCATCTAAACTCCTCTAGACCTCCGCCCCCCAACTTTTCTGTCCTGACTTAGTTTCACCCTTTGCAGAAACTTTCCTACCCACATCCGTAGCTACTCCCTTGACCTCACTATCTCAAATAGCCTCTCTACCTGCAAAGCCTCAATCATTGATAATGCTGTCTGAGCACTTCCTGATGATCTTCCATCTCCACTATCCCTAATCTGTGGTCCTGGAAAATGTATAATGGAGAACCGCCACACCTTCAGTTTGATTATTTTAAAAGTGCCTTCAGAAAAAAAAATCTTTAAAAAATGAATATATTAGGCAATTTACACAGACTTAGAATACAATAATTCTGACAAATATATATTTTTTTCCTTTAGGTTTTGTTCAGCGGCCGTCCATTACAGAGACTGACCAGGCAAAGAAGGTGCATATCTGCCAAATCCTGTCCCGAATTGTTGAAGGGAAAAATCTTGGTTGGTAACTTATTTTTATTGTTATGTGGTTTATTTTCCCCCAACGCAAGGTTTAAATGGACTGAGATCCCAATCACTAGGGGCTACATGTATTTTTATCAAAATTATAGTAGTTAACAGTTATAGTTGTGTCTGTAGCTGCATGCTTGAAAGAAATGAATGCACAAAACATGTATATTTTACTCCTGTAATTTGATCAATTGCACCTCTGAGTCACTTTCAGACTATTAAAACACATTCTTGATAAACATGTTGCAACACAATTGGAGCAGAATATCTTGTTTTGAGTATTTTCATTTAATTCTGTAATTCATGTTATACATATCTGCAGACACCTGACTGACATACATCTCTAAGCCTTTCCATGATAAAGCATATAATTGCTGAGTTAATGCCAAAAAAAAGTGCAAACATAACCATGGCAAATTGCAGACTGAATTTTAATAGCATGAAAATTTGTTATTCCAGTGCTAGGTTTCAGACCAGCACGAGTTCAGATAATCAGTTGGGTGTAAACTGGTTTTAAATGTAAGTGGATTGACAGCAGTATAAACATGAGATACAATCTTTATTAACTTTGCTTTGTAAAAATTCTTGTAAATTTGGAGTATGGGTTTTAACTACATACTGATCATAGTTGGCAATACAACAGGGATTTGTAAAAGTAAATGTAGAAATTCAATACAGCAGCAGACACAACAGTGGGTTATCCGAAGAGGATGTTTTCATTCACAAGTATGGAACTCCAGGAACAATTACTCACCACCACCTTCTCAATGGCAACTAGGGATGGGTAATAAAATTCTGGCCTTGCCAACCATGCCCACACCCCGTGAATGAATTTTTAAAAAAATGCAGCAATTTCATGAAACTCAGTGAGGTTGAGGGTGAGCTGCCTCTTTCGCAAGGCTAACAGCGGAGTGGCACAAATAGTCCAACAACTTGTGGCGATTCGCAATTCATGGGATATCTCTTCCTTGCCACAAGTTGCTGGATGATTTACAGATTAATAATGCCATGCGCATTAAACTCTGTTATTTTGGCAGCAAAATCTCGGCCAATAACTTAAAAAGGCACCTATTGATAAATACGGTAATGCTATTCACATAGCTTTTTTTAAGCCAGTGGTTGTTTTCATTTTGCACTTCAGATGTCCAGTTTGACACAGATGAAAGTATAACCCCATTGGAATCTGCATTACTCGTTTTGATTGAAATGGCAGACAGCAAGGAACTAAAGAAAGATGCACTATATGTAGAACTGAAACAGTTGCTTCAAATTCAGGTTAGTCCTGTGGTCCCAGTGACGATTATTATGAAGGGTATTTTGAGAAAACCTTAACGATGATCTTCTAATTGAAACATATGCTGTGCTAATTTAATTTAATGCTATAAATGCTGCTAACAGTTTTAAAGGAAAATGAATTCCATGTATACAATGTAAAACAGTTAACTTGACGCTCAGTCGGTGCTAAATTATTTAAAAGCTGGCTTTTAAACTGAGAAGTAGATCTAAATGCTCAATTGACGGAGTCTGCAGTTGATGCCATTTTTGTGCTTGCACAGATGTCCACCATATCTAAAGTGTTCCATGCTACTGTGGCAGAGTGTTGGTGTATAATATTTCCCGTAAATATTTAGGAGCTTTTAATAGGTACTGTTGCTAAATGCCACAAATAGAAAATTGTGCCACTAATTCTTTCTAACTCGCTCTGTGTCTGTATGTGCCCCTCTTTCATATCTATTCTCGTTGTCTGATTGTCTCCGACTCACTTTCTGTAAGTCTCCTGTTTATCTCCTGCTCTGTATGCACCTCATACACTTTCACTCTCACTTGCTCCCTTATTTATTCTCAAAGTATTTTACCTGTTCGCTGCCCCCAACCCCATTTAATTCTGTTTATTCCTATCTGTGAACCAAAATGGCTTCTATGCTTCTGGGCATACTGGTTAATCCTTCGCTTGGGAAAAAAAATCAGTACTTGTATATAGCCTGCAATTACTGCTCATCCCCAGCCACGTGGAGCTGTTAATCTTTAGCATGTGTGTATCTCTCCCTTGTTCAGGTAATATTAACAATTCTCAGTACAGTTATCATTGCTAAAGGGCCAGGAGGAACCAGCAAATCTGCAGCACGAGACCACTCCTGGAGACCATTAATAAAACAGTGTGGACTTGAACAGAGTGCTTTGGTTGGGAATTTGGAAAGAGAGGGAAGGAGTTGTTGCTTTTTGCCTACACTACTTGTAGTGCTTGGTGTTACAGGTAGATATTTAATTTCAGTACCCTTAACTTAATCTAGATCAAGTAAGTAGTCAGGAAACTACACTAAACTAAGTTACCTAATTACAAATTTAGTTAAATAAATCAAGGTCATATAGGGATGGCAGTGCAGGTGGTGTGCCGCAACTGCAGCATGTGGGAGTTTGTGGAGAGCATTGTGATCCTGGACAACCACGTTTGCAGTAAGTGCCTGCATCCTGAGGAACTCCAGCTCAGAGTTTTTGTGCTCGAGTCTGACTTGCAGACATTGCGGGGCATCCGGGATGAGGAGTGTTACCTGGACACTTTGATCTGGGAGGCAGTTGCACCCCTTAGGTTAGGTCGTGGTACAGGTCTGGTTCGTGGTACAGGTCTGGTTAGTGGTCAGGGACAGGAGGGTGTGACTGCAACTTAGGCAGGTATGAGATTCTTGCTGCCTGTGTGGTTGAGGAAAAAGCCTGTAGGATGGATGAGCAGGCTGACCATGGCACCGTGGTGCAGGAGGCCATTCAAGTGGGGGCAGTGAAAGAGGAATGTAGTTGTGGTAGGGGACAGTATAGTCGGGGATAGATATTGCTCTCTGCAGCCGCAACCGGGAGTTCCGTAGGTTGTGTTGCCTGCCCAGTGCCAGGGTTAAAGACATCTCTTCGCAGCTGGAGAAGAACTTGGAGTGGGAGGGGGAGGATCCAGTTGTCGTGGTCGTGGTCCACATAAGAACTAACGACATAGGTAGAACTAGGAATGAGGTTCTGCTGAGGGAGTTTGAGGAGCTAGGATCCAAATTAAAAAGCAGAACCTCAAAGGTGGTAATCTCTGGATTGTTACCTGAGCCACTCACAAATTGGCATAGGGATAAACAGATTAGAGGTTTAAATGCGTGGCTGAGAGTGGTGTGGGAGGAAGGGGTTTTGGTTCATGGGGCACTGGCACCAGTACTGGGGAAAGAGGGAGCTGTTCCATTGGGACGGGCTCCACTTAAACTGGGCTGGGACCAGTGTCCTGGCGAACCGAATAACTAGGGCAGTAGACAGGGCTTTAAACTAATGAAGGGGGGTGGTGGGAGGATTCAGGAAAGAGTAAATTTAAAAGCAGCGAGAGAAATGTCAAGGCTCTAGCACAGAGTAGAGTGTTGGGTAAAAATAAGCAGAGTGGGTCAGGAAGGGACAGAGAGAGCAACAAAGGTGAGGCATCAGTGACCTCAGGGAAAAAGAGAAATAAGTTAAAGCTAAAGGCACTATATCTGAGTGCGCAAAGCATTCGCAACAAAATAGATGAATTAATAGCGCAGATAGAAATTAACAGGTTTGATCTAATAGCCATAACGGAGACGTGGTTGCAAAGTGGCCAAGGTTGGGAACTAAATATTCCAGGATACACTTTAGAAGGGATAGGCAAAATGGAAAAGGAGGAGGGGTAGCCCTGATAATAAATGATGGGATAAAGACAGTAGAGAGAAAGGATCTTGGCTCCAAAAATCAAGAAGTAGAATCAGTTTGGGTGGAGCTAAGAAACAGCAAGGGGCAGAAAACATTGATGGGAGTTGTTTATAGGCCCCCAAACAGTAGTTGTAATGTAGGGCAGAGTATAAATCAGGAAATTAGAGGCGCATATAACAAGGGTAATACAGTAATCACGAGGGACTTTAATCTCCATATAGACTGGGCAAACCAAATTTGCAGTAATAGTGTGGAAGACGAATTCATGGAATGTATGCAAGATAGTTTTCTAGATCAGTATGTTGAGGAACTAACTAGGGAACAGGCTATGTTAGATCTCGTATTGTGCAACGAGAAAGGGTTAATTAACTGGCCAATCAACTCATTTGCTGTGCACAAATTGGCTGCTGTGTACAAATTGGCTGTCTGGGTTGGTTACATAACAGTAACTGCACTTGAAAAGTAATTCATTCCTTGCAAAATACTTGGGATGTCCTGAAGATGGGACAAGCTGCTATATATATGTTTTTTATTTGTTTCCATGGAAGACTGAAAAAAACATTGCACACTTAACCAATGAGGAAGAAAGAAATTGACAGAAGTTCACGACAGATGCAAAACATTTTATTTTATTGATGGATAAACAGGTGGAACATCTATGTGTTGTGCCTTGGCGCATTCAATTTCCCCCCACACTTCCAAATTCCCATCTCGTGCACTGCTGTGAGAGGGAATAATCTGTTAGAATCGGTCCTCATGCTGCTATTGTATGCTTCCTGGCGGTTGGCTTATAGTGGCATTGGAAGGAGCCTGTGAACAGATCGCCACCTACCTTTGCAGTCAGATGGCTCATGAGCTCAGGAAATTAGGAAGAAAATTGTGATTTTTATATCCAAGAAAAATAAGTGTGTGGCGGATGGGGAAAGTTCTATAACATCTTAAAAATGTGAGCATGGCTTCCACAGATTTACAAACCGGTGTTGTCTCTCCTTGAAGCATAGTCCTTTGAAGCCTAATCTGATATTTGAAGATAAGAGTTTGCCATTTCCCCAGCACTCCTAAGTGATTGACTTTTGCATAGAATATACAGGCCATGCAGCCCAACCAGTCCATGGCACAAAAATGAGAAGTCGCACAACACCAGGTTATAGTCCAACAGTTTTATTTGAAATTACGAGCTTTCGGAGCGCTGCTCCTTCGTCAGGTACAGCTCGTAATTTCAAATAAAACTGTTGGACTATAACCTGGTGTTGTGCGACTTCTCATTTTTGTCCACCCCAGTCCAACACTGGCATCTCCGCATCAGTCCATGGCACGTTTATTCTCCACTCGAGCCTCCTCCCATCCTTCCTCATCTAACTATCAGCATAACCCTCTATTCCCTTTGCCATCATATGCTTATCTAGCCTCCCCTTAAATGCATCTATACTATTCGCCTCAACTGCTCCCTGTGGTAGCGAGTTCAACATTCTCACCACTCTCAGGGAATTCAGAAGAAACTTCTTTTCCCAATTTGATTTCTTGGTGATTATCTTATATTGATGGCCTCTAGTTTTGTTCTTCCCCAAAAGTGGAAACACTCTATCAAAACCTTTCACAATTTTAAAGGTCCCTATTAGGTCACCCATCGGCCTTCTCTTTTCAAGAGAAAAGAGACCCAGCCTGTTCATCGTTTCCTGATGGGTATAACCTCGCAGTTCTGGTACCATCCTTGTAAATCTTTTGGGCACCCACTCCAGTGCCTCTATATCCTTTTTTATAATATGGCGACCAGAATTGTACACAGTACTTCGTGTGGTCTAACCAAGGTTCGTTTCCCTGAAGCTGACTAGTTTGATTGCTCCAGGGGCAGCACCATAGTGGTAGTATATCGTGCATGATTTCTTTGACTGTGCTGTGTTGGGAATGTGGGATGTATTTCCTGAGAACTGACTCATGCAGTGTTATGTACAGAGGCCTAGGAATAGGTTGCTTGCCAATCTTACCCACCTGAGAATAGGTGCAAAGATGGAGGGAAATAAAAATATACATTTTTAAAAATGGGATTTTTAACAATAGTGCCGAGTGTGTTGCTGTTGAAAATTGTACGAAGAGTTTTATATAGAGAACAGTTCAACATCTATTATAGAATGTTCCATGAGTGTATTGAGCCCTTTCAAAAAACCCAGTTAGTTGGCCCCCTCTCCTGAGGGTGTATGCAGACAGTCTCTGCTCTTTTGAGGAGTGTGTACGTTTAAGGAAGTGATTTTAACTCTAGCAAGGATTTTGTGTTTTGGAGGTGAGAGTCTTAACGTTGCTGAGGACAGTGTGAAAGTGACTGGTGTCTCAACTGTGCTTAGGATTTGTATGGGCAGGGGTCCCTACACTTCTAATAGATGGGAGTGCACAACTCTGCTGAGGAAGATCAACAAAGAGGGCTGATGTAACTGTTCTGTTAGTTGGCATTTCAGCAACGGAGGTGGCAAAGAAAAAGTTTAATCAAAACTGTACAGAAATGTCAAAGTTTTATATTCCATCAAACGGTCCTTTCTGGTCTACCAGGTTTAGCATGGCATATAAATAAACGCATCTTTTAATTGAGGCACAGACACTTCTGGATTCTAATGGACAACATCAGAAAGTCTTGTGCTTTTATCAAAATCACTTTTAAAAGCTTTCTTGTTTTGTAGAGTGTGGTGGTCTGTATGGAGAAGGGAGACTTCAAGAAAGCTTCTAAAGTTCTGGAACGACAATTTCAAGAAAACATATCCTCTGAGTCAGACCAGGTATTTGTGTTTCCGATCTCTTGTGTTTAAAGATGTCACAGCGCACCTCACATTTCTAGCAGCAGATTTTCTGCAAAGTGTCACATACAGCAGTTTAGTTCTATTGATTTCTGAGGCAAAGTTATTTACTTTTCATAATCTGTTTTTGTGTAGATCTTTGGTGTTTTACTGATCATTTTGCTTACTTTGTTTTGTTTTCCAGTCTTTAAAAAGGAAGCTATCCTTGATTATCAGCAAGAAAGATCCATACCATAAATTTCTTAACAACTTCAGTAACAAACGATTAGTAGACAGTGCTGAGTCTCTTGCTAAAAGAATGCTAAGTGAGAAAACGTCAAACTTCCTTTTTCAAGTAAGTGCAACTTGCATCATCCAGCTGATTACTTTGTGTTCTCCTCACAGCTTACTTTCCCACCTAGCTTTGTATCGGCGACAAACTTAGATACATTGCACTCGGTCCCTTCATCTAAGTTATTAATATAGATTGTAAATAGCTGAAGCTGAGGCCGAAGCACTGATCCTTGCAGCACCCCACTAGTTACTGCCTGCCAGCCTGAAAATTACCCGTTTATCCCTACTCTGTTTTCTGTCTGTTAACCAATCTTCTCTCCGTGTTAATATATTACCCCCAACCCCATGAGCCCTTATCCTGCATAGCAACCTTTTAAGTGGCACTTGATAGAATGCTTTTTGGAAATCCAAATATACTACAGCCACTGGTTCCCCTTTACCCTGCTAGTTACATCCTCAAAAAACTCGATTTCCCTTTCGTAAAACGATGTTGACTCTGCCTAATCATATTACGATTTTTAAGTGCCCTGTTACCACTTCCTTAAAAATGGATTCCAGCATTTTCCAGACAACTGATGTCAGGCTAACTGGCCTGTAGTTCTGTGTTTTCTCTCCCTCCTTTCTTGAATAGTGGGATTACATTTGCTACCTGCCAATCCGCTAGGACTGTTCCAGAATCATGGGGATTTTGGAAGATCACAACCAAAGCATCCACCTCTTTTAGAACCCTAGGATGTAGGCCATCAGATACAGGGTATTTGTCGGCATTTAGTCCCATTAGTTTCCCAAGTACTTTTTCCCTACTGATCTTACTTACTTGAAGTTCCTCACTCTCATTATCCCCTTGGTTCCCCACTGTTTTTGTTATGCTTTTTGTGTCTTCTACTGTGAAGACAGATACAAATTATTTGTTTAAAGTCTCTGCCTTTTCCTTATTCTCCATTTATAATTTCTCCTGTCTCAGCCACTAAGGGACCAACGCTTACTTTTGCTACTGTCTTCCTTTTTACATACTTGTAGAAGCTCTTGCAATCTGTTTTTATATTTCTTGCTAGTTTACCCTCATTCCATTTTCTCCCTTTTATCAATTTTTTTTTTGGTCATCCTTTGCTGGTTTCTAAAGCTCTTCCAATCCTCAAGCTTACTACTATTCTTTGCAACATTGTAAGTCTCTCTTAATCTAACACTATCCTTAACTTCTTTATTTAGCCACGGATGGCTCACTTTTCCCATGGAGTTTTTATTTCTCAATGGAATGTATATTCATTGAGAATTTTAGAATATTTCTTTAAATGTTTGCCACTGCTTATCTACCATCATTCCTTTTTAATCTAATTTCCAAATCTACCGTAGCCAACTCGCCCCTCATACCAATGTAATTGGCTTTATTTAAGTTTAAGACTCTAGTTTTGTACTTGAGTATTTCACTCTCAAACTTAATGTCAAATTCTAACGTATTATGATCACTCTTCCCCAGAGGATGCTTTACTATGAGATTACTAATTAGCCCTGTCTCATTACACAATACAAGATCTAAAATAGCCTGTTCCCTGGTTGGTTCCACGACATATTGTTCTAGGAAACTGCCTCCAATGCATTCCATAAACTCGTCCTCCAGACTACCTTTGCCAATTTGATTTGCCCAGCCTCTATGAAGATTAATGTCCCCCACGATTATTGCATTACCTTTGTTACAAGGTCGTATTATTTGTTGATTAATACTCTGTCCAACGGTATAGCTACTGTTAGAGGCCCCTATAAAGTACTCTCACCAGTGTTTTCTGCCCCTTGTTATTTCCTGTCTCCACCCATACTGATTCTACTTCCTGATCTTCCGAGCCAAGATTCTTTCTCACTACTGTACTTATGTCATCCTTTATTATCAGGGCTACCACTCTCCTTTTCCATTCTGCCTGTCTTTTCGAAATGTCAAGTACCCTGAAATATTTAGTTCCCAACCTTGGTCACCTTGCAACTACGTCTCTGTAATGGCTATTAGATCAAACCCATTTATCTCTATTTGTGCCACTAATTCGTCTGTCTTGTTACGAATGCTTCGTGCATTCAAATAAAGAGCTTTTAATTTAAATTTTTTACCATTATTCCCTGATGCACTATGACCATTAACCTCTCTGTCCCTTCCTGCCACACTCTGCTTATCTTTACCCAAATCGCTACACTGCTCCATTGCCTTGACCTTTCTCTCTAGATTTCTAAACCTCCCCTCGCCTCAACCCCCCCACCCTTTTTAATTTAATGCCTATCTACAGCCCTAGTTATTCACTTCGCCAGGACACTGGTCCCAGCCCAGTTTAAGTGGAGCCCGTCCCAAAGGAACAGCTCCCTCTCTCCCCAGGACTGATGCCAGTGCCCGATGAATTGAAAACCCCTCCCTCCCACACCACTCCTTGAGCCATGCATTTAACTCTCTGATCTGCTTGTCCCTATGCTAATTTGCACATGGCTCGGGTAACAATCCATCCAGAGATTATTACCTTTTTGAGGTTCTGCTTTTTAATTTGGACTCTAGCTCCTCAAACTGACTCAGCAGAACCTCATTCCTTCTTCTACCTACATCATTGGTTCCCACGTGGACCACGACAGCTGCATCCCCCACCCCCCCTCCAAAATCTTTTCTAGTTGCGAGGAGATATCCTTAACCCTCGCACCGGGCAGGCAAAACAGACTTCGGAACTCCCGGTCGCGGCTGCAGAGAACAGTATCTATCCTTCTGACTATACTTTCCCCTACCACTACAACATTCCTTTTCACTCTTTTTCCCTCCCCCCCACCCCCCCCCCCCACACACACTTGAATAGCCTCCTGTACCACAATGCTGTGGCCAGTTTGCTCATTCACCCTGCAGACTTTGCACTCCTCCACACCGATAGCAAGAACCTCGTACCTTTTGGATAAGGGCAAAGGCTGAGGCTCCTCCAGCGCTGCACCTGGGGTCCACTTACCTCTCTGAGTCGCAGTCACACCCTCCTGTCCCTGACCACTAACCAGACCTGTACCTAACCTAAGGGGTGTGACTGCCTCCTGGACCAGTGTCCAGGTAACTTTCTCCCTCCCTGATGCCCTGCAACGTCTGCACCTCGGACTCCAGCTCAACAACTCTTGAGCTGAAGTTCCCTGAGTTGCAGACACTTACTGCAGACGTGGTCGTCCGGGATCACGATGTCTCCACAAACATGCTGCAATTGAGGCATACCAGCTGCACTGTCTTGTCTAATATTTCTGTTTCTTTATATGTAGAGGAAGTAATCACTTAACATGCTAACTATTCCAAGTTCGTCCTCCATTTTGGCCATATTATACATGCTTCCCATTTCATAGAAACATAGAAGATAGGAGCAGGAGTAGGCCATTCGGCCCCTCGAGCCTGCTCCGCCATTTAATGAGATCATGGCTGATCATCCAAATTCAGTACCCTGTCCC
Source organism: Squalus acanthias (assembly GCA_030390025.1). NCBI lineage: Eukaryota > Metazoa > Chordata > Chondrichthyes > Squaliformes > Squalidae > Squalus > Squalus acanthias. Next base: position 85,716,292 of record CM059432.1, read on the forward strand.
TGCTTTCTCCCCATATCCCTTGATCCCCTTAGCCTTTAAGAAATATATCTAACTCCTTCTTGAATATATTTAATGAATTGGACTCAACTGTCTTCTGCGGTAGAGAATTCCACAGGTTCACCACACTCTGGGTGAAGAAATTCCTCCTCATCTCAGTCCTAAATGGCTTACCCCTTATCTTTTAGACTGTGACCCCTGGTTCTGGACTCCCCCGCCATCGGGAATATCCTTCCTGCATCTAGTCTGTCTAGTCCTGTTAGAATGTTATAAGTTTCAATGAGATCCCCTCTCATTCTTCTCCTTTCTCAAGCCAAGATAAAAGTAAGCATAAGCTTTCTTTGCTGGCTGGGACTGCACTTGGAATTTCATATATATTTTCACTAATAAATTCAGGGGAGTGATTTGAATAATTTACTGCCCGATGACTGCTGCCTAAAGACTTCCCTGACTCTCCGCCTTCCATCATCAGTGACTACCAAGGCCCTTGCATCACCATCAAGACCACCTAGCTCATGCAGCCCCTAGGCCTGCTATTGATATCTCCCACTTCTGGCCCTTGCCTCAACATTAATGCTTAATGTGGCAATTGGGATATGATGGCACAAAAATCATTAATTGGTAGGTTTGCTGTAAAAAGTCCCAATAAAGACAAATGGTATTAGTCCCAAAATCTGGCTATTGGAAAACAAAATGACAATGTATTGAACTACAAGAGCCAAGTGTCCTTTATTTTTAGAAACAGGATGACTTAAGTCTCTATGAATGGAATTCAAACATGTTCATTATTGATTTAACAGTTTATCAGTAGCATGTTTCCACTGACACTGAAAGTATTTTTTAAGCACAACAAGCCAGCCCTGCTCTGATGGGCTCACAACATGCTCTGATTTTTTTTTTTTAAAGCAAACCAGGGTTTGTGTTTGAGTTGTCTTTAAAAGTGAATATCTAGCAATAGTTGAGATCCTTTTTCTTCCTAAAAACAATTCCTTTTTTTTTTTAAACAGGAGGGAAAATACAGAAATATTTTCTGACATAATACAGGGTTGAACCCATGTCCATCGCAGCCACATTTAACCATGCTAGAGAGACTGATAATGTAGCTAGCTATCTTTTTGTTTTCAGGCAGCAACCAAAGTGGTGCAGTCCAAAACGAAGAGAGATGCAAACCTGGACAGTTCTGGAGATGAGAGTAATTATGAACACCAGCATGGAAAATGGTAAGCGTGCTAGATACTGATGAAGCAATTGTATTTGAAAGGTGAAGATCAAGCCTTACTTTAAACTATGGTAAATAAGTAGGTACTCTGTTTTGAATTGTTGTTTTTGCTGATTTTTGTGTCCCCATCTGCAAAATAAAAACTATTTGCTTGGGGTGAAAAATGCAATGGTGTTTTTTGAACTGTCACTGGATGAAAGGTGGAGCTATCAAAGGTAAAAATTGGCATCTTGGGCTTGAGGTACATGAAGAAACTGTCTTAGCATAGTTAAAAGAAACACAATTTTCTTTGCCCTCCTCGTGGTGTAGGTGAAGTGAAACTAGGTTATATTAAAGTAGAATAATTAACGAGAGCGAGAGAGAGGATTGAATGATGAGTGGAGGTAGCCATTGATATAGATACGGAACAGACTGGCAGAAAGAATAGAGCCTTGGAGGATCTGAATTGATACAAAAAGTCACAGGATAAATTGTCAAATAGACCATAGAGCAATATTGCACAAAACCAGACAGCCGAAAATGCTTAACTTCATGCTTAACTTGCACACTACTTCAACATGTTATGAAAATAAAGTGTGCGAATTCTTAGAACCCTTTCAGCATCTTTTAACTGGCTCTTTGAAGATTGTAACACAGGTGCCTCATCACTCTATGGAGTCTTGCCTCACTGCCGTGATGTGGGAGGACAAAGCTGTTGTTGCAAATAAAGCTGTAACCTAAAGATGGTGAAAAGCCTGCCATATATATCAAACCAAGTAATCTCTGAACAAAGAACTGTCGTTGAATCCAGTTCAATGACTGTAGCACCCCCATCTCTTCCTAGTTTTTCTCCCATTTCCCCCATGCCATCTCCAAGCTCGTCTAGTCTGAGACCCAGCTTCTGCTCCCTCAATCCTATTCCCACTAAATTCCTGACTGCTTAATTTCCCTTCCTGGCTGTCATGATAGCTGACATAAATGGTTCCCTTTCCTTGGGAATTATCCCTTTACTTTTCAAAACTGCCGTCATCACCTTCCCTTAGAAAGAAAGCGCCTCAACCCCTTTGTCCTTACAAGCTACTGCCTCATCTGCAACCTTCCTTTCCTCTCCTTGAACATGTCACCTCCCACATCTGTGCCCCTCTTTCCCGCAACTCCAGTTTGAATCCCTCCAATCGGGTTTCCATCTCTCCCTTACTGAAACAGCCATTAACCAGAGTCACAAATGACATTCTCTGTGACTATGCTGCATTATCCCTCTATCTTTTGACACAGTTGACTACACCATCCTCCCCCAATATTTCTCCTCCATTGTCCAGCTCAGTGGACTGCCTTTGTTTGGTTCCATTTTTATCTATACGATCATATCCAGATCATCTCTAGCAATGGATTTTCTTTCCACCCCTGCAGCATCGCCTTGGGAGTTGCACGAGGATCCAGTCTTGGCCCCGCTCTTCCTCATCTACATGCTGACCCTTGGCAACTCCTCTGCAGACGTGGGGCCAGCATAACCTCTCCACCACCTCACTTTACCCCTCCAATGTGCAGTCAGATTGCTTGTCCAACATCCAGTCTTGGGTGAGCTACAGTTTCCTCCAGCTAAACATTGCGAAGACTTCAGCCCTCCCCACAAATTGTGTACACTTTCCATTGATTCCACCCTGCACCCGACACTGTCTCAGGCTGGGCAATTTACTATGTTAAAGGTGCTATATAAATGCAAGTTGCTGTAAACTAGACTGTTTGAAATTTTAGCATCCTATTCAACACCAATCTGAGCTTCCAACCCCATGTTGTCTACATCACATACACCACCTCTATAACATTGCTCACCTCTACCTCTGCCCATTTGCCATTGAAACACTGATGCACGCCTCTAACCTTCAGACTTGATTGCTCCAATGCTATAGTGGCTGACCTCCATAAACTTCAGCTCATCCAAAACTCTGCTCTACGTATGCTACCCGCACCAATTTTCACTCGTCTATGGCTCCTGTCCTCGCTAACCTACATTGCCTCCTGGTCCTCCAGTACCTCAAATTTAAAATTCTCATTCTTGTGGTTAAATCTCTTCATGGCCTCAACACTCCCTATCTCTAACCTCCAACACTACAACCCCTTCACCCTTCTCCCAAACTCTCCATTCCTCTGACTCCAGCATCTTGGGAATCCCTCTCCCTTTGCCCTGCTAGGCACATCTCTAGAATTACATCCCTAAACCCTCTGCCTCGCCCCCTCCCCTCTACTTCTTTAACACAGCTTTTGGACACCCCCTCTAATACTTCCTCCTTTGACTTGACATCCATTTTTTTCTCTTGCACCAACTTGGGATGTTTTTCTATGTTAAAAAGTGGTATACAAATGCAAGTTGTTTGTTGTTGAACATAGTCACTTGATGAGCAAATGTTCACACTTCATCCAAGCCTAGAATACCCATTAATGCTTTAATGAGGCTTAACCTGACTCCAGCATCTTGGGAGTCCCCCTCCCTGCCCTGCTAGGCCCATTTCTAGAATTCCCTACCTAAACCCTCTACCTCGCCTATTTGATCTGTGAATTCAAGATCCTGGCTGGCATTTTTCAGATCCCTGGCACCAGTCCTCCATTTTGTACCTAGTAGGGCAAGACAGATTCCATCTTGAAACTTGTTCAAACATGTATATCTGGTGTAACAACAGAAAACGCTGGAAAAACTCAGCAGGCCAGGCAGCATCCGTGGAGAGAGAAAGAGAGTTAACGTTTCAGGTCGATGACCTTTCGTCAGAACTGTGACGAGCCGGAAATCAAATAGATTTAAGGCCAGAGTAAAGCTGGGAAAAGGGGGAGGGGATAAAGGAACAAAGGGGGAGATGAAGAGACATTAAGAGATATGCAAGGCTAGAGGTGGTGTTAATGTGACAGATTAAGGCTGAAAGAAGTGTGAAATCCACTGGCAGAATGAAGGACAGCTGCCAGCTTCTAGGAGGAAAAAAAAAGGTGGGGGGGGCAAATAAAAGGGTGGAAAAAATAAAATATAAATGTGATTGGAGCTGAGGTTATGATCTAAAATTGTTGAACTCGATATTGAGTCCAGAGGGCTGTAGCGTGCCTAAACGAAAGATGAGGTGCTGTTCCTCAAGCTTACGCTGCGCTTCCGTGGAACAGTGTAATAGGCCGAGGACGGTGAGGTCAGAGTGGGAGTGAAGCGGTGAATTAAAGTGACAGGCCACCGGGAGCTCGGGGTCCCCCTTACGGACTGAACGGAGGTGTTCCGCAAAGCGGTCACCCAATCTGCGTTTGGTCTCCCCAATGTAGAGGAGACCACATCGTGAGCAGCGAATACAGTATACTAAATTGCAGGAAGTACAAGTAAATCGCTGTTTCACCTGGAAGGGGTGTTTGGGGCCCTGGACAGTGGGAAGAGGGGAGGTGTAAGGGCATGTGTTGCATCTCCTGCGCGTGCACGGGAAGGTGCCGGGCGAAGGGGAAGGGGTGCTGGGGGTGGTAGAGGAGTGGACAAGGGTGTCGCGGAGGGAGCGGTCCCTGCGGAATGCTGAAAGGGGAGGTGAGGGGAAGATGTGTTTGGTGGTGGGATCACGCTGGAGGTGGCGGAAATGGCGGAGGATGATCCGTTGAATGTGGAGGCTGGTGGGGTGAAAGGTGAGGACAAGGGTAAATAAATCTATAGATTTTGTGTAGCTCATGGTGAGTCAGAGGTTTTTTGACAAGTAGTATTATTGAGACAATGGAAGGGGGGGGTGAGGGGGCTGAATATTAGCAGTGTGGAGAAAGGTTCTGGGAGCACTGGGGAGGGAAGTGTTGGGGTCTGCGTGCTTTTGATTTGTCATCTTCATGTTGATATGTATTTCTATCTCCTGTACTCTTCTAATTCTCTCTTTTTCCTTCCACCTGCCCCCCCCCCCCCCGCCCCTTCCTGTCTTTCTGTATATGTGTATTCTATCTCACTCACATTATTTGGGGTGCCATGCAAAGCGCAAGTATGATGGTGAGAGGAGCTGCTGAGAGTTGAAGGTTGTTGAGTATGGGTGATGGCTGTCAATCGAAACATTGCAACTCATTTGGTACCTGAAACAGGACATCAGTCAATAATTTAATTGATTTACCCCTAGCCATCAACCTCCCAGGCTTATTAAATTTGCCCACCACAAGAGCAAAGTTATTAACCCCTTTTATTTAAAGAAATCTGCAGGACAAATGTAGGGTGTTTTTGCGTGCCCCGTGTTTCTATGACTCTCCCTTGAGTCGACCCGTGCCTCAAACTCCCCAGTTTGGGTTGTTTCCCTTGGACGGCAGGAGCTTTTGCCAATGGTCCCTGCCCAGCCCGTCGATTAGCGGGTAATCCCACAGAGAGAGAGAGACCAAGGCCAGATAGGTCTTCTCCTATGCCCGATGCGCAGCGTCCCCAGCGGGATTACTGTGTAACCCGGCCATGACCGCATGCCACCCGGTTGGTCTTCCGAATTATACCGCGAACCACAACCCCCAAGTTCGGACCCAAGGAGTTACTGTGGATAGATTATAATTGACTCAGACAAAACGAAACGGTTCAGGTTGGTCAAAGATCGATTCCTTTTATTACACACTCAAAACGACAATCCCTACTCCTCTCGCTTACGGCATAACGAGTAGGTGACCGTGGACACTAGCTTATAACTTTAGACTAAAATGCCCACCCTGTTGGTTACGCCGAACCAACCCCTTCCCAGAATCTAAGCCTAGATAATGGAAAAACCCTTCTAACTAAACCCCTGTCCCGGTTTGGTCAGAACCCACACTTGGAAGCCTCCTCACGCACACGTTAGCCTGCGTCTTGGACACTTGCAGTTCCTCAGCAGCCAAACACGCGGGCGGTCCTGGGGATTTCTAGAGGTGTATGCTGGATATAATTACCAGCCCTTGTCGTTGATTCACGTAGTCCCGGCTCCGTTCGACTCCAGAGACAAAACCGTGCCTAACAGAGGCCTGCGATGAGGCCTAGAGAGTTGCGTTCAGGCAGTACGACAAGGCACTCACTTCGGGCGTTCCTGGAGAGTTGACGGACGCCTAGTTACGCGGAGAACCCCGTCCCAGATGGTAGAGAAAGGCAAGCCCTGAGTCCCCAAAGTTCAGCATATTTATACCCCATATAATACACAACTGGCTGGGCGATTCCTGGTTACCATGGTCGCAGAGATGCTAGTTGGTTTTCCTGGTGACGTCTGTGTCCTGGATTGGTCATCTTGATGAAAACAATGGTAGGCCATTACTGTAGATGAGCAGTTCTCGAATTGCTAACTGTTTGTTAAGTTCTTGACTGCTCCTTCATTGAAAGAGTCCAGAGGTGTTACTTTTGGCCTGCAAACCTCATTGTCCATCCAGACATCCCGGCTCCATGGACAAAAGGTGGTTTTCCCCAAATCTCACAAGTTCGACTATGAAAAGGCTCCTGCCTTTCATGATGTCAACGTTGAGACTGGTCCCATGGCAACCCAAAAGACAGACAGTTCCTGCTATCTTCATAGAAACCAACAGTCAGTCCTTTTTAAAGTCCAAACTCCATTTTGAAACGCAGCCCAAGTGCATCTCCATTTTAAAAGGGTACATATCCATTTTAAAAGTCCAAAAATCCTTCAGGCACATGCACCCACTGATGTTGGCACCGGCCAAACCTTACACAAAGGAGATTTGGGAGCAAATCTAAATGGCAAGGGAGGAAGAAAAAAAAACTTGGCAGAGGTGGCCTGGGCGTGCAGAGAAAGCCAGCAAGAACAGTGCAGAAAGGCTTGGGAGAACAGAAAGAGCAATGAGAGTGGGGCTAAAGTGGTGAAGTAGCCTGAGATTTAGCAAGACCAGGGGTGAAGGCAAAGATTCATGAAGAGCACAGAACAGCTGCTGGAGAGATTTGAAATGAAAGTGCAGCAGAAGTGGTAGAGATACAATAGACTGCAAACAGACTGAGACTGGCTGCGGGCAACACTGAGTTGGAGGAAAGGCATGACAGTTAAAATTTGAATGGGATATAGGATTTCAGTGGGGCCACAGATTGGTGGAAAGTCCTTTGGAGGCACAAATCGATATACAGGTTGAGCGTCCCGAATCCAGCAACCTCGGGACTGAGGCTGAGTCGGTTTTCGGGTTTTTCCGGACTTCAGCACGTGTTTCTGATGTCCAAAGTCCGGAAACGCCCGAGTCCAGGTTGCAATATTTCCGGACTTCGGACATCACAAACACGTGCCGAGTCCGGAAATGCCTGGGCCCAGGTTGCGCTATTTCTGGTTTTTGGTAAACCTCCCTCGGTGTCCGGATTCCGGAACATTTTATGGATTCCGGACCCCTGCCACCAATCATTCCGGAACTCCGGATTTGTGACGCTCAACCTGTATTATTAAAAATACAATTTATTTAAATTTACAGTTTCTAGATAGTTAGATAATGCAAAATAATGCTATGATTTATGAGAATTAAATAATGGAAATTGTATTTTTAATAGATCATTGTTCGACTATTTTTTGCTTCAAATTTTATGAATATGCCCACATTTTCATGGAAATTGTAAATCAATTGCCTTGATTATTATTTAGTTGTGTGGTGGCTTTTTTTCTTGTCTTTTTTTAAAGTCCAAGATCTAAAGGAGGATGAAAGTGAAGATATTTCAGGTTGGGGTAGTAGGTTTGTAGGAGTACTAGAAGGGGAATGTTTTAGTCACATTGGAAGGGTGGTCTCCGAATGTGGGAGCTGTAGGAAGGGGGTGGCTGGTGTGTGGGAGTATGATGGGGAAGGGGTTCTTGAGTGTTGGAGTACTAATTGCTGTAATCTCTGTTACCACTGGGTGGTGCTGTAGTCCTCTCTCAGAAATGCACTGGCTTGATGTGATGTTTAGTTTCACTATCCAGGAGCAGTAAATAAAAAGTGAAACGTGCTATTCAGTTTTTGCAGAGTGCTACCCACTGTCTGAATCGGGTACTGAAACAATAATCATCTTTGTTACATGACCATATAGTGCCAGTAACTGGGGCACTATGACATAATTTGTGGTAATTTCTTTTTGTTCTGTTTTGAGTATATTTCTGCTAAGTAGTTCATAGCCTATCTAATAGAGGGAAATGCTGATTGGTGGGCAGCTGTTCAGTGTTAAGTTTTAAGTTTATTTCTGCTAAATTACCTTCATAATCTGGTAAATAGAGGCATGGCAGGGCAGCTCAGTCCTGTGATTTGCACATCCTGTGCCATGTGGGATATCCTGGACACTTCTTGCAGCCTGGACGACCACGTGTGCAGGAAGTGTCGCCAACTGCAGCAACTCGAGCTCCAGGTTTCGGAGCTTGAGCGGCAGCTGGAGTCACTACAGTGCATCCGCGAGGCTGAGAAATACTTGGAAAGCACGTTTCTAGAAGTGGCCACCCCGCAGCCTCAATGTGCAGGCAGAGAGGGAATGGGTGACCACTGGACAGAGAAGGAGGACCAGGCAGGTAGGGCAGGAATCTCCAGAGTACATCTTGCTCGCTAACTGGTTCACATTCTGGAAACTGGTGAGGGCGATGGTTCCTCTGGGGAGAGCAGCCAGAGCCAAGGCCATGGCACCACGGGTGGCTCAGCTGCACAGGGGTGAGGAAGAGGAGTGGAAGAGCAATAGTGATAAGGGATTCATTGGTTAGGGGAACAGATAGGTGTTTCTGTGGACAAAGGCGTGACTCCAGGATGGTATGTGGCCTTCCTGGTGCCAGGGTCAAGGATGTCACTGAGCGGCTGCAGGACACTCTGAGACGGGAGGGTGAACAGCCAGAGGTCGTTGTCCATATCAGTACCAACGACATAGGCAGAGAGAGGGATGAGGTCCTGCAGGCATACTATAGGGAGCTAGGAAAGAGATTAAAAAGCAGGTCCTCAAATGTAGTAATCTCCGGATTACTTCCGGTGCCACGTGCTAGTGAGTACAGGAATAGGAGGATAGAACAGATAGATAGATAGATGCGTGGCTGGAGAGATGGTGCAGGAGGGAGGGTTTTAGATTCCTGAAGCATTGGGACCGTTTCTGGGGAAGGTGGGACCTGTACAAGCCGGACGGGTTACACCTCACAGAGCCGGGACCAATATTCTCACGGGGAGGTTTGCTGGTGTTGTTGGGGAGGGTGTAAACTAGCTTGGCAGGGGGGTGGGCACCAGCATATAAGGAGTAGAAAAGAGGAATAAGGTGCATAAAAGAGTGAGTGTGTTGGATAGTACTAGAGAAGAAAGTAGTACTAGAGGCGGAAGTAGTACCACATTAGATAGGAGCAGACCAAGAAAGACTACGAAAAATTCAAAAATGGGTTTAGAATGCATGTACGTAAACGCACAAGTGTGGTGAATAAGGTTGGTGAGCTACAGCACAATTAGCCATGTGGCAATATGATGTTGTGGCAATAACGGAAACGTGACTTAAAAACGGTGAGGACTGGGCACTTAATATTCAAGGGTACAAGGTGTTCAGAAAAGATAGGAAAGGGAAAAAAGGGAGGTGGGGTGGCAGAGCTGATTAAGGAAGACATTGTAGTGGTGGAAAGGGAGGATGTTCTGGAGGAGACAAGGACAGAATCCATTTGGTTAGAGATGAGGAGCAAAAAGGGTATGATCACACTATTGGGGGAATTCTATAGGCCTCCAAATAGTGAGAGGAAGGTAGAGGAGCAAATCTGAAGGAAAATCGCAGAGATATGCAAGAGCTATAGAGTGGTGATATTGGGGGGCTTTAACTACCCAAATATCAATTAGGATAATAGGGTAAAGGGAAAGGAGGGGGAGAGGGATTTCTGAAATGTGTTCAGGAGAATTTCCTTGACCAGTATGTTCTTGGCCCAACTAGGAAGGAGGCATTGCTGGATCTGGTGCTGGAGAATGAGGTGGGCCAGGTCGACCAAGTGTCTGTGGGAGAACACTTGGGTACGAGTGATCATCGTATCATAAGATTTAAATTAGTAATGGAGAGGAGCAAGGAACAATCTAGAGAGGAACTTCTAAACTGGAATAGGGCTAACTTCAATGGGATGCGAAAGGATCGAGCCAGGGTAAAATGGAACCAAAGACTGACAGGAAAAACTGTAACGGAACAATGGGTGATCTTTTAAGGAAGAGATGTTCCAAGTACAGGCTAGGTACATTCCAACAAGAAGGAAGGGAACCAAAGCAAGGGCTCCTTGGATGACGAGGAAGATAGAGAAGCTGATGAAACAAAAAAAAGGGTGTATGATGTATGTCAGGGATTAGCATTCTTCAAGGGAGAACCAGACCAAATACAATAAGTTGAGAGGGGAAGTGAAGATGAAAATAAGATTGGCAAAGAGAGAATATGAGAGTAGAATCGCAGTTAACATAAAAGGGAACCCAAAAATCTTCTACCGGCATGTAAACAGTAAGCGGGTAGTAAGAGGCAGGATGGGGCCTATTGGAGACAAAGAAGGTGATATATGCTTAGAAGCACAGGGCAAGGCTAGAATACTTAGTACTTTGTATCGGTGTTTACTAAGGAGGTGGATGCTGACAAAATATAAGTAGCAGTGGAAAAGGTAGAAGCAATGGAAGGGGTGAAAATTGATAGACAGGATGTACTAGAAAGGCTGGGTATGCTTAGAGTGGATAATTTGTCTGGTCCAGATGGCTTGCAGCCCATGTTGCTAAGGGAATGGGGGGAGGAGATAGCGGAAGGGCTTGCCATTATTTTCCAATCTTCCCTAGATGTGGGGGAGGTGCCTGAGGATTGCAAAGTGGCAAATGTGACACCATTGTTCAAGAAAGGGTGTAAGGACAATCCTAGTAACTACAGGCCGGTCAGTTTAACATCAGTGGTGGGTAAAGTTTTAGAAACAATAATCAAAGAAAAAACAATAATCAAAGAAAAAATTAACAGGCACTTGGAGAGGTTTAAGCTAATTAAGGAGAGCCAACACTGATTTGTAAAAGGCAGATCGTGTTTGACTAATCTAATTGAATTTTTTGATGAAGTAACAGGGAGGATTGATGAAGGGAATGCAATGGATGTTGTCTACGTGGATTTTAGGAAGGTGTTTGACAAAGTACCAGATAGAAGGCTGGTTAACAAAATTGAGGCTCATGGAATAGGTGGGTCAGTGGCAGCTTGGATAAGAATGGCTTAAGGACAGAAAACAGTGAGTTGTGGTAAATGGCTGTTTTTCAGACTGGAGGATGGTAGACAGTGGTGTTCCCCAAGGGTCAGTGCTGGGGCCACTGCTTTTTTTGATATATATAAATGACCTGGATATTGGAATACAGAGTAGAATTTCTAAATTTGCCGATGACCCAAACTTGGGGGTGTGGCAAACAATGAGGATGACACCAATCGACTGCAACAGGACATAGAAAGGCTAGCAGAATGGGCAGACAAGTGGCAGATGGAATTTAATACAGAGAAGTGTGAGGTGATGCATTTTGGCCGAGGGAGCAGGGAGAGGCAATATACACTTAATGGCATAGTTTAAAAAAGAAAGACTTGCATTTATATAGCGTCTTTCACGACCACCGGACGTCTCAAAGAGCTCTACAGTCAATGAAGTACTTTTTTGGAGTGGAATCGCTGTTGTAATGTGGGAAACACGGCAGCCAATTTGCGCACAGCAAGGTCCCACAATGTGATAATGACCAGATAATCTGTTGTTGTTATGTTGGTTGAGGGATAAATATTGGCCAGGACACCGGGGACAACTCCCCTACTCTTCTTCGAAATAGTGCCATGGGATCTTTTACGTCCACCTGAGAAAGCAGACGGGGCCTCGGTTTAACTTCTCATCTGAAAGACGGCACCTCCAACAGTGCAGCACTCCCTCAGCACTGCACTGGAGTGTCAGCCTAGCTTTATGTGCTCAACTCCCTGGAGTGGGACTTGAACCCACAACCTTCTGACTCGGAGACGAGTGTGCTCCCAACTGAGCCACAGCTGACACTAAGAGTGTGCAGGGACTGAGGGACCTGGGAGTTAATGTGCATAGGTCCCTGAAGGTGGCAGGACATATTGAGAGAGTGGTTAGCAAAGCCTGTTGGATCTTGGGCTTCATAAATAGAGGTATTGAGTACAAAAGTAGAGAAGTTATGCTGAACCTTTATAAAGCGCTGGTTAGGCCACAACTGGAGTATTGCATCCAGTTCTGGTCACCACACTTTAAGAAGGATGTGAAGGCCCTTGAGAGGGTGCAGAAGAGATTTGCCAGAATGGTTCCGGGGGTGGGGAATCTTAGCTACAAGGACAGGTTGGAGAAGCTGGATTTGTTTTCATTAGAGCAAAGGAGGTTGAGGGGTGATTTGATAGAGGTGTACAAGATTATGATGGGTTTGGATAGGCTAGACAGGGAAAGGCTGTTCCCATTAGTTGATGGTAGAAGGACTAGGGGACACAGATTTAAGGTTTTGGGCAAGAGATACAGGGGGGATGTGAGGAAACATGTTTACGCAGCGAGTGGTGAGGACCTGGAACTCGCTGCCGACGGAAGTGGTGGAAGCGGAGACACTCAATGTTTTCAAGGGGAGACTGGATAGGCACTTGAGGGAAATAAACTTGCAGGGCTACGGGGATAGAGCGGGGGAATGTGACTGACTGGATTGCTCTACAGAGAGCCGGCACGGACTCGATGGGCCGAATGGCCTCCTTCTGTGCCGTTATGGCTCTATGACTCTATAATAAAACCGACCATCACTTTCATTATGTTGCTATTGTGTCCAATTCCTGTCAGACCTCAAAGGAGGGCTTTCTGCTAATTTGGACCAAGACTTAAGTTTCAAACCTTCGACCAGTGTAAATTTGCCATTTTTCCAAATTCCAGCAGTGTGAATGTTGCATTATTTTGGCCCTGCCACAAGCTCTACTCCCTTGCCACTGATTCCACTGTCTCAGGTTAAAGAAGACTCTTTACAGCAATTGTTTGACCCCCAAGCTGCACTTCAAAGGCCATATCTTTCCCATGATAAAGATCATTTACTTCCACCTCCGCAAAGTTGTCTGTCCCTACCTCAGTCCCTCCACCACTGAAACCTGCATCACTTCCAGACTCGACTACTTCAACACTTTCCATGCTTCTCTTCCATCTGCCACATTGTATAAACACCAACTTGTCCAAAACTCTGCTGCATGTATCTTGTCCTGTACTAGGCTCCGTTCACCTATCACCCCTGTCATCACAGACCTACATTGGCTCCCTGTCTCTAAATGCCTTTAATTTAAAATTCTCATCCTCACCTTTAACTCCTACCTTGCCCTACCCTAGTTCCACAAACTTCTCTATTCCTATTTTTGGCACCTGACAGAATTGTGGAGATAAATTCCAGAGTCTGGCAACGTTAGGGTCTGACAACTGTAGCAGAGACCAATTGAGGGTCTGCCAACACTGGAGAGTATTGCACCACAAAGAGAGGAAGCCTAACATCTGGCAGCACAGTGATTTGGGGGGGGGGGGTTGGTATTCGCAAATCTGGCAGACACGAGATCTAGAAGCTATTGTCTGGCAGTACAGGGCGAGCTGAACCAGGGAATCATTGCTTGTCAAATTCTATTTGATCATCGCTCATGTGAAGTGCCTTGCGACATTTTACTAAGAGGTTAAAATAGACTCTCACCTGCAATTGTTTTTCCCATTAGCTTTCCTGCAGTTGTTTTTCCCATTAGCTTTCCTGAAACAGTATTTGAATTTGAAGAGGCCTCTATTGCTCAGTCCTTTGTCTGGAGATTGCATATTATCCTTCCTTGTATTGTATTGATATTTATTGCAGGTATCTCTAACCAAAATGATGCGCCACAGACTTCTCTATAATCAGAAGAGGTCAGGATTAAGTACATGTTGTGGTCTGTTCCCTTCTGTTAGGTTCCCATTCCATAGTGAGTGTTCTCCACTTGAAAAATTGTGTTTAACCTTTCACTTGATGAATTTAATGTACTTCCCACGTCCCTGTCCCCTCAATGTAAATAGTGAGCCTAAAATTCCTGTGATCAGAGATGCTAGCTAGCTGAAAATTTTTGGCATCTGACACATCACTTCCAATAGTGCATTACATTGATCCTAGCTGCACTATTTTTAGCATTTATTATAAAGCATGTTATGAATAAGTGTCAAGAGTCCAGTACAGCAACAATAACGAATAAATATGGCTTGAGCTGAAAAACCCTGCTTTTGTCAGAAATGGTAATTTCAGCTCCCTGTATTTTTCACAACTTGTTTGGAAGGTGTTGGATAATCCATCCTTTTTGTTTCCAGCAGTGAAGATTTATTGAGAGGAGAAACAGTGGGAGAGTTGAATAACACCGAGTCTAATACGCGAAGGTTTGTTATACTTGTACAGTTCTGCCCTCCTGTTGTTGTTTCTGTTTTGTGGTTTAAATTGATTTGGGAACTGTGCATTATTGCAAAAGCAAAATATATTAATAAAAATCTAATAGCATGTACCAAAAATAAGAGCTTTGAAATTGCTGTCTGGATATGTTTAAGGCTTCCTGATTTTAGAGCAATCTTTAAAAGAGAATGAACATTAAAGTTGAGTCTTTCAATTTTATTTTTCCCTTTTACTATAGAACTAGGGAAATTTAAATTTTGGTTAATATTTATCTATTGGTTTGCTCATTTTTGTATACTGGGTGGTGTAAACAACCTTGTTCTTGCACTATCACTCTAACCAGAAGGGTTGTATTTGCAGTTAGCACTCACTGCAAAAATCCCAATTAACTTATGATTATAAATCTAAAACCCCTGTCCAGAATTTGCTTTTCTCATCCCCATCCTGTGCACCAAACACCCAGCACACCTGCAAAGTAGATACATGTAGAGGTTCATGGAGAGGCTTGTAAATCTGAAAATTGCTAAAACTTTGAGACTTTTTAGTTACAGGTGTTTTCCTGTTTTGTAATGCTCCCCTCTAAATACCCCCTCTAAATGTTAGTAAATGTAAATATTACTCTTTGCTGAAATTATAAGTGAAATACATTTTATTGCAGATCTAAAAAGAAGCTTTACAGTTTTGTTGAACACAAAGGTTGGAAACCGATAAAGTCTGAAGCAGTCAAAGCTTTGGCAGGAAAAAGAAAAAGGTCATCTGCGAGAAGTGGGTATATCAAAATGTGCTGATCAAATTTTGGCATTGATTAGTCCAAATACAAGCCTATAATCATTGGTACTTTTATTGCCAGTTGCAGCCTTCCAATCTGAACAAAATACATGGTCTAGATCTGCAAAGTGTACAAAACAAAAGTACTCTGTGGGAGGAGGAATTAACTTATTTTGCTGCAGTGATACTACTAGTTGTGGCCGGCCGATCTTCCCTCCACCTATTGCTCCAAGTGGATTTACTGCTCCATGTACCACTGGGGATACATTTATGATCTGCCTGGCTGTGGATTATTGACTGAGCTGAGATTCAGTATGTTCACTGTTTGTGTTCTCTGGAAAAAGGAGTTAAGTGAATGCTATCAGACAAAGTTATCCCAGCTTCCAAGGAGCAAGTGTAAGAGCCCTATTAAAATAGAACTATTGGTCCTACAGTTTTATTTATATTTTTCCTACTCTTCCCTGTGGGAAATTCTTTGCTGGCCTCTTGGCAACTGTCCACAGTCGCATGATTGAAATCAGGAGTTCACTGTGAGAATTGCAGGTCTGGGTCTGTGGCCCAACATGTTGACGTATTCCTGAGAGTGGTTCGGATTGTGGCCCTGCATAAAAACTTCAGTAAAGAAAGAAAAACAAAGGAGCTTGCATTCGTATTGCACTTTCATGACATCAGGATGCCATAAATAGCATTAAGATAAGGCAGCATATAATCTGTTTTGGTGGTGTTGATTGAGGAATAAATGTTGGCCAGGCCACTCTGAGAACTCCCCTGCTCTAATTTGAAAAGTGCCATAAGGATTTTTTACATCCACATGAGAGGGCAGATGGGGATCTGGGTTTAACATCTCATTCGAAAGATGGCATCTCAAGAAGTGCAGCACTCCCTCAGTACTGTACTGAAGTGTCAGCCTAGAATATTTCTCTGATGTGGTGCATGAACCCACAACCTTCTGACTCAGGTGAGAGTGCTGCCACTGAGCCATGGCTACCATCACCTTGAGTTGGAGAGCATGCCACTCGTGATGTGTTCCAGCAACCAAAATCAAACGGCATTGGCTAGGGTCTGGAAGTATAGAATCATACAGCACAGAAGGAAGCCATTAGACCTATTGTGCCTGCAAGAGCTATTCAATTAGTCCCACTCCCCTGCTCTTTCCCCATAGCCCTGCAAATTTTCCCCCTTCAAGTAATTAAATACTTAAAGTAGTGTTGCTTTATCATATTTTCAGCAAGATGATAAGTACTGTGGTCAGATTTTGAGCCTCTGTCCAAACTACCTGCCTGTGGATCCATGAACATTAATTCACAGATTTTTTTAAATAAAAAATTACACTAATAAAGTATAAGATGTGTTATTTTAGTGAGTTGTGCTTTCATCCCAATTTCTCTTATGATATGCTTAAGTCATTTGAAAGAATAAATGGAGAACTTCTTTTTCATACCACAAACCTAACTCGGTGAATTGGGATTTCACTGATCTGAGCTATAATCAGACTTGCTTCAGTATTTTTTACCAGCTAATGCACCGTGCCACTGGGTGTAAGACACAGCTTTGCACCCACAATTCCCCATGCTGGAGTTCCTGATTTCTGCCTTGCCACTGGAATCGAGAGAACAGAGGCTATGCACCTCCCAGCCGGTGTGGGAGAAAGTTGGAGAGCATTCATTTCCCATGTTCAAACGGCAGTGGCAAGGGTCTGGGCGCAGGTCACCTCCCAATCAGCTTGGAAATGGCGAAGGATGCTGAGACACTGAAGAAGGGAGAGAAAATTAAATGCTAAACAACATCTCCACTTGAAATACAAGTGCAAATTGTTGGTATAATGTACTTAGCTGGCCAAACCACAACACTGTTGAGGCATTGTGTTTAAAAGCACGTTTCCATTTAGAAACTTGGATATTGATGTTGGAATTGGCACAGCATAGATCCACTGGGATCATCTGGGGAAAGGTGAAGGCTTTTGCAGCTGTTCAAATATTGTCTGTTCTGTTCTATCTTTTACAGAGAAGAGAATCGCAAGTAGTGGACATCTGGTGGAAATTAAAAAGCAAAATATATCCGTTAATTCAGAAGTGCCGAGGAAGAAAAGAGTAAGTATTTGATAAAAGGAAAATCTATACCACTCGTGAAACAAAAAGGTTACATCATTGAAGTCATAAAAGAAACACAAGCTTCTTCCCACCACCATTTTTTGGGGGGATAGGGGGGTGGGGGGGGAGCAGTGGTGGCGAAGAAGGGATAGAGCTGATTTTGATTTCAATGTACAGATTTTTCTATCATTTACCAATCCTATGGGGTGCAGCTATAGGGTACTTGTTCTTGCGAGAATATGGCATCATCTTAAAATGAGATTTTCCTTTTCTGTGCCCATTGTACTGCCTTGTATTTTTCTCCATAATTCTGCTATGCTGGCAAGCCTCTAGTATCCCAGTTGTGATGTACTTCAATATTTGCTAAATGTTATTTTGGTCAAAACATTAACAATATTTTAATGTTTTTGTTTTGATTTTAGATATGTTTGAAATTCCTGTTTGTCTCTTGTGATCCTCCAACTGTAGCTTGGAGATAGGGCGGGCAGTATGCTCTTAAACCTTCTCCAATGCTATTTTGAACTGCCGGTTAGAATGTATGTGACTGTGGTCTAGAAATGTCACTGGTTTTTCTATCCCACCTTCCCATTGCAGGAATGCACCTTTCCACAGCAGTACAGCTGCAAATGGGTTTACAATGGCATGGGGATAAAACTACAACTGCATCTCCCGAGTGTAAATTAACAAAATGGTATTTTGAATTTTGCATTTTTTCCTGCCCCTGACTGTCGCAACTAATGCCTACCTGGTGGTGGTAAATAATTTATAGAAACTTCATTTCAGAGGCATAGTCAAAAGTTGAGTTTCTTTTGTATATTACTGCTGCTATTGGGGTCTCTTGTATAAAGTGAAGCCTTACAGTGCACCAGTAGGGACCTGGACAAAGATGCAATAATTGAGAATCCCATTTCCTGATTATAAAAGGAAATCAAGAGGGGGACTGGCTGGTGCACTAGATTAGCACACTATCTTTTTACCTCTGGAACTGGGGTTTGAATCCAGCCAGCTGTAACAATTCTTCATGAAAGAAGTTTGGGCCGTTTCAACTTACTTCCTGATGGGCACGGCATACAGCACGGACTAGCCCACAAATGGACACCTAACTTTCAAAAACTGTATCATTCCAATGCTGTAAAATTGGTTGCTGTCAGAAATTGATGAATTCACGCAGGCTCAATAGAAAGCTGGTCTTGGGCACGGAGTACCCTGTAAGGCATATCCATTTGGAGCATTCGGAGCTTGCCAGGGGAAAATTTAAAAGATATGTTATAGCTCTTGGTGAAATTATATTTGTGGTGCAAGTTGGTGTAATCACCACTTAATCCTTGGTAATGAAGCACCTGATCAGACCTGATTTGGACATAGCAAAATTCTCCTTCAAATCATTAGTTTTCCACTTATGTATACCCAGATATGTCTCTGAAGTTTTTACAGGTGGTTTCCATTATAAATAGTGTCATTGAAATTTATAATGGGGAAAAAAGTTGACAGGAAGTGCACACAGGCATAAGATTTTTAATATATTATAGATCTAGATTTTCTAAAGTATTTTTCCTGCCACTATAAACTGCTGTTAAAAGTTACAATTGTGATATTCAGCAATCTAGATAGTATTTTGGAACACTTACATTTGGGGAATTGAATTGCAGACAAGAGTTGTGTAAAATGGAGAAACACACTTTATCTTAAAACATGCCTAACTGATTGAAGCATACTCAGGTTTAAGAGACTTTGAAAAGAAGCAGAAAGTCATTGTCGTTAACTGGAGTTAAATCAATAGTGTATGCATGAAATTTTAGAAGCCTACTTGGCAAGCTCTTCATTGCGAAATGAAACAAAATGCGTCATATTCTGAAGATTGCTAAAAGGTTTATGTGACGCCATGTAGAACATATTAAGGCAAAGAATTAATTAGGTGTGGTAGTTCAGTTACTGAATCTTGAAATGGACTCTCTAAGCTACTTTAGTTCAATGTTTGCTTTGTTTTCTCTCTAATAGCTTTTGATGAAACAGTTCAGTTCCTTGGTGCAGTATGCACCGTTTTGTGAGTAGTTTTGTTGCGTGTTATCCAAGTCTGACAAATTGAACGAAGAATTTTGGTTTTGTAGCACTACAGACTTCTTACTATTAGCCCATCCTCTTTCTAAGCCTGTGATTGTCCAATTTGAATAGCTTAGGAATCATAATGCTTAAGCTACTGTTTGAATATTAATAAAGTTGTATTACTATTTGTCGTATACATTATTCCATAGTTCATATTTCAGTAGGGTTTCTAAGAATAAAAGCATATTTTATTGAACCATACTGCATGTGATGGCCTGCCCAAATCTTGTACAGTAAGTTGTTTGTCCCACAGTAGTGTTCTGTCATAGACTATGGCTACCCTGAATTACAGGTTATTATATTTCTGTCATTACTTGATGTAGCCCAACCTAGCTACTTTGATTAGTAGAATAATGAATGAGCAAATTAAATGGAAGTGGGCCAAATAAGTGGTCACTGAACTTCACTGTTCAATTCAGACATCAAACATGCAATCTTTTACCGACTGAATATGACCTTCAACTTTCTGAACTCACATCTTTCTCTAGTTTCTCTCCTATCTCCCCTCATGCCCTCTCTGAGCTCATCTTCTCCATGAGACCCACCTCTTGCTCCCTCAACCCTATTCCCACCAAACTGCTGACCACCCAACTTCCCTTCCTGGCCCCCATGTTAGCTGATATTGTTGACCGTTCCCATTCCTCGGGTACTGTCCCCCTCCCATTCAAATCTGCCATCATCACCCACTCCTCAAAAAACCCCACCCTTGACCCCACTGTCCTTGCAAACTACCGCCCCATCTCCAACCTCCCTTTCCTCTCAAATCCTTGAATGTATTGGCGCCTCCCAAATCCGTGTCCATCTTTCCCGCAACTCCATGTTTGAATACCTCTAACCGGGTTTCTGCCCTGCCACAGCACTGAAACGGCCCTTATCAAAATCACAAATTACATCCTGTATGACTGTGACCGTGCTAAACTATCGCTCCTCATCCTTCTCGACCGCTCTGCAGCCTTTGACGCAGTTGACCACGCCATCCTCCTCCAACGCCTGTCCTCCGTTGTTGAGCTAGCTGGGACTGCCTTACCCTGGTTCCATTCCAATCTATCCAGTCGTAGCCAGAGAATCACCTGCAATGACTTCTCGCTCCTGCACAGTTGCCTCTGGACTCCCTCAAGGATCTATTCTTGGCCCCCTCCTATTTCTCATCTACATGCTGCCCCCTCAGCGATATCTTCCAAAAACATGACATCCGGTTCCACATGTACGCTGACTACACCCAGTGCTACCTCACCACCATTTCTGTCGACCCCGCCACTGTGTCTGATTTGTCACGCTGCTTGTCTGACATCCAGTATTGGATGAGCAGAAATTTCCTGTAATTAAATATTGGAAAGTCCGAAGCCATAGTCTTCAGTCCCCGCCACAAACTCCATTCCCTCGTCATTGACTTCATCCGTCTACTTGGCCACTGTCTGAGGCTGATCCAAACTATTTGCAACCTTGGTGTCCTATTTGACCCTGAGCAGAACTACTGACCCCATATCCCCTTTAATGAATTAGGCATTAAACCAAATAAATGTATTAAACATTCAAAGAATAAGTGAACAGTAGTAATGGCACAACATAGATTTTACAGTAATTATTAAACTGAACTATCTCCACGAGAAAATAGAAAATAAATAGTCGCAACTACAACAACAACAACTTGTATTTATATAGCGCCTTTAGCTTTAGTAAAACGTCCCAAGGCACTTCACGAGTGTTATCAAACAAAATTTGACACTAAGCTACATAAGGAGAAATTAGGGCAGATGACCAAAAGCTAGATCAAAGAGGTAGGTTTTAAGGAGCGTCTTAAAGGAGGAAAGAGAGGTGGAGAGGTTTAGAGAGGGAACTCGAGAGCTTCGTGCCTTGGCAGCTGAAGGCACGGCCGCCAATGGTGCAGCGATTAAAATCGGGGATGCTTGAGGCCAGCATTGGAGGAGCGCAGATATTTCAGAGGGTTGTGGGGCTGGAGGAGATTAGAGATAGGGAGGGCAAAGCCATGAAAACAAGGATGAGAATTTTAAAATCTAGGCGTTGCTTAACCGGAGCCGATGTAGGTCAGCGAACACAGGGGTGATGGGCTATGATCCCTGTAATTTATTTTGGCCCTGCGCGGCCCCTTAAATACCGCGCATGTGCGGTTTTTACATTGAAAAGCCGGCTGTGTAGGTTCCCTTGAGCAGTGCGCATCTGTGCGGCCTGCGCACCTTACAGGAACACTGGTGATGGGCGAATGGGACTTGTTGCGAGTTAGGTCACAGGCAGCAGAGTTTTGGATAACTCTGAAAAGTGAAAAAGTTCTGCCTGACCTGCCTACCTTACTCTAACTTCCCAATTTTAATTTGTCCTGGTATTTTCACCTTTTACCAGAGTGAACAATTTGCTTGGATTTGTTTTGTCAGCTCCCTTCATAATCTTAAATAGTTCAGTTAGGTTACCTCAAAACCTCTTTTCCAAATAAGCAAACCTAACTGAATTAACCATTTATTTCAGGGGTGAGGATAAGATGTGAAGCACTAAATGTAAGCTGTTGTAATATTTTGTGTGGAAAATTGTTTACCAGGCTAAGCAGGTAATTTATAGGGAAGGTCAGAATTATCATCCTAGCACCTATGTAGCTAATGATCACATGCACTCAATTTCAAAAAGTCGTCTTTAATATATAATATATTCCCTTGTGAATGATCTAGTAGCAGACAATACTTGTCATAACAGGGAATGTTTATTAATTATCCAATTTATAAAGAGCTGCAAATCAACTTACTGCTGTATTTAAATAAGTATTTATTTTAAAGCCCTGGTTATGGGAAGAAGACATGCAGCTAAAGGAAGGAGTGAGAAGATTTGGATCTGGAAATTGGACCAAGATTCTGGAGCACTATGAATTCAACAATCGTACCAGTGTAATGCTGAAGGACAGATGGAGAACCATGAAAAAGCTCTGCATGGTCAACTCTGATGGTGATGATGATGATGATGATGGTAGCTGAGAAATAATAGCACTAAAAATTCCACAGCCATTGACCATCATAAATGAAGGGATGGACTGGTGATCTTTTTCACATTTTTATGGTAATGTGTAGATCAACCTATTTAACTACCAGATTCATCGCTTTGAAACATCTGTGTTCATTCAGTAGGCTTTGAGCAGGACTTGATATTATCAGACACATTTGGTAAATTTCTCAAATATACCATCTAATTGTAGCATTATTGTGTCTTGTGTTTATCTAAATTCTGTCTTGCTTTTTGTAATGAAATGCTCGCTTTGTGAAATATGAAGATTGCAGCACATCTGAATAATTTTTCTTAATGTTGTGTTCCTTAAACATGGGTGTAGAGACCAATCGAGGCATAACAGATATTTTATTTAGATCTTTCCCAGAGTTTGAGGTTGAGTAAACTGCAAGTGAATGGGAAGTGACTTATCAAAGATGTGTGTATATATACTAAAGAGCATCAAACCTTTACACGAGAGCCCATTAGCCTATTTTGTGAGCTGCTGTGAAAATCCTATTTGTTGTTCTCATTTAGTATAGAAATTGCAATGAAAAGTTCACACCATATAATTGGCATTAAAAAATTGTTTTACCAAAATATCCCCACACAGTGCTACTTTAGTAACATTGTATAAAAGAACATATTGCAAGTAATGACCAGATAGAGAATAGTGATCGTTTCCCAGTGTACTGTGTGGGGTGGGGTATTGAAATTTTGATGTTGTCAGTCTTGTGCCTTTTCCCACATTACAACAGTGACTCTACTTTATAAGTACTTCATTGGCTGTAAAGCGCTTTGAGACGTCCAGTGGTCATGAAAGGCGCTATATAGATGTCTGTCTGTCTCTTTTTTTTCCTTCTTAGTGTTGAACTCCAAGCCAGAGGGTCAGTGTTTAAACCCTATTCTCAATGGCTGTTATTGGAACACACTTGTTAGATGGGTTTTACAAGTTCCCAGTTTGGTAGTGAAGGGACAAGAAAAGACCTGACAGGACCAGTTCTACCCCACAAAAGTGTGGCAGCTCCTTTCAGCTTATTGTGGAGCAACAGTAATCTGTGGAGATGTCTGCATTCTCAGCTCAAATCATCATCTCCTGTTTGAAAGAGAAACCATGCCAGTAGAAAAACAATTCTAAATGGCTGAATGAACTCTTGGGAGTTCAAAATTTTATGGGAACTAAATGCAGTTTGATTCTAAATGTTATGCATATCCCATATTGGGGTGCCGATTTTATTAACGTTTCGCTGCATTGTGTAAGATCTGCTGCTGTATACTGTGCGAGTTTGGTAAAATCACAGTGCATTCCTGGTTTTGTTTGTATCATTGCAGGAGTGTTGGCTGGAAGCTAGCCAACTCCCTATAGGAAGGGAAACTGCAGAGCAGCAACATGAGACCATTGTTACATGCCCATTATTGAATGATGCTGCCAGGAGCTTAAAAAAAAAAAATTTTGGGAAGGAGGATTTTTATTTTAAATCAAATGATAGAAATACTGTCCAGCTTCATATCTGTATGTGATATGTGAATAAATGTTGTTCATGACATCAGATTGCAGCATTTGTCTCTTTTGTTACAACATGCTTCAATATTTATCATTTTTAAAATTTCTACCCCCATTTGACGCCCGACTCCCTTGCTAATAGTGAGCATGGATCATTCACCCTTCCCAATGCATTTTTAGTTTTTGAAAACGTTAAGATACCATTATATATTCCAATATGCCCAAACTGTGACCAATATTTAATGTATGCAATTTTTGTACTTTTTAATTTAAAGCATCTTTTAGAGTAAACATGGTCTTATTCTATCAATGATAAATTTCCCTTGTACATTAGAAGTTTTGTAAGAAAGAGAATAGGTAAATTCTGAGAAATATCCAAAGGACTCTGCACTTGAGCAAGAATACTGAGGCAATTCTTCCCAGTTTGTAACTGAGAGTATTACTGTTCGGTGTCTTTTTGCATTCTTCCTGTTTAGTTACCTTAATCCAAAGAAAGACTTGGTGAACTTTTGGTTTCTTTGTTGGCAGTACGTGAACTGAAATGCTTACAATGCCTGCAACAGTGAATAAACTGGATTTCTTAGGATCACAATTTTGCAAGAGGGAGAAACAAACAAAAAGAGCTGTTTACCCTGAGCTTGGCCTCTGGGCTAGGGAATAGTACATAGGACCAAATAACTTGACTGGAAGGGTGGAGGTGGACAGATGTCAACTCCCATTACAAATGCTTCGTTATGATTTCCAACTTCTGCATTGTTTCTAAATATCCATTTTTCAGTATTTCTACTTTGTAAATTCATTGAAGTGTATTAGGTTTAAATGAATGAATGACTGTGCATGAGCAGGTAGCAAGTTACCTTTATAACCCTTTTCAACAAATCCACTGTCTGGTAGCATATTTGAGCCAGCACACGCTATCTTGTTTCCTCAGTCCACAGTTCCTGGTCTGAATCAGAGTGTTGTGGGAAATGCTAAGGGAAAGCAAGACTTTCTAAATAGAATAGAGGGAAAATCAATAGGAAGGTCATCTCCAGATGGCCCTTGTGCAGAGCATCATCTGCCCTCTCTTATTTTAGTTGGTGCACGACTTGGTAGACCAGAGTGAAAATGGAAAGGAAAAATAATAGAATTAATTTTTTAAAACAGGTGAAACACAACTGCAGTGTCTGATGAGAAGGCTGATACTCCTATTGTATACACATTTGTCAGTGCACCAGTATCAACTAAACTGAATTCCCAAAAGTGTGTAACTAATTATATCACTGCTACAAAACACAACCACCCCAATCTGGTCAGAAATGTTCAAGTTGTTTGACATGTTCTATGCATATCTGTAAGTGAAGTCCCATTGAGCCCTTTTGGATTGGATGTTTTTATCCCTGTTTTTAAAAAGAAAATGCGCGACAATAGTGGAACATCATCATGCAGTGCTGTAAACTGACGGGACGCAGGTTTGATTCTTTCATTCTCCTGAGTACCTGGCCTTGATGACATGGGGCTGGATTTTCCCAGCGGAGGTGGGTTTGTGGCGGGTTCCGGTCCTGCTGCCAGTTCCAACAGCACTGAACGATTTTCATTAGATTGGCTTATTAAGCCCGCTATGCGCATTACCCGGCCCAATCGGTGGGTTCGGGTTTGCTGCTCGCCTTTGCTGATGTCTTCGACTCCGCTGCATTTAAGGGGCCCATGTAGCCTTTGGATTTCATTTACTTTCTGATGCTCCTGAGTGCTGGCCTTTGCGAGATGACTGCTTCAAGAACAAAGGCTGCTCCCCGCTTTGATGATGACTTCCTCCATGCTCTTGTGGAGGGAGTAAGAAGGCGCAGGGAGGTTCTGTTCCCTTCCAATTGACGGAGGCAGCCTCCTCGGCACACAAAGGCAGCCTGGCTGCAAATTGCTGAGGAGGTAAGCGCTAGGTCTGTGTGCTCACGCACCTGGGTTCAGTGTAGAAAAAGGTTCAATGACCTGCTACGCTCAGCAACCATGAGTATAACATCACACTTGCCTTCAATCTGCTTCCCATCTCCTCTCATCACCAGCACTCTGCATTGTCAACCTACCTGCACATCCCAACTTACCCTTACATCCCTTGCACCCTTAACCATCCCTCTCTATGTACCGAATCACTTCACCAACCTACTATGCACCCCTCACACTCGCTCTCACTTATGCAATGACAACAACTAACCGCACAGGGAGGGACCTAGGTATTGGCACCTCACTCCATCGTTGTCTCCCTCTAAGCATCTATGTTATGGATTCTTTACACTCACTCCATCAATCTCTCTGAAACTCTACTTGTGTCCCTCATTGCAGGAAAAGAGCCCACAATAAGAGGGGGAGGACAGGAGGAGGGCCCACCTTCCATGGCGCATTTAACTAACGCTGAGGAGGCTGCTATCGAGATCGTCAGAGTTGCAGAGGAGCTGGAAGTGGGGGACGGAGAGATGAGCACAGTACAGCAAGCTGGTGACGGAATAGATTTGCAACCCTCATTTAGATTTCATGAGTGACTGATACGGCATCTGATGTTCATAGAGATTGAGTTCTGATCATCTGTGCAATGGGATGTATCTGCTACCTAAATATTACATGTCTAACTCATGCCTTTACTCCCCCACAGGACCATCGAGAGCCCCTCTCCCCACTATCCAGGAGGAAGAGCTGGACGACTCGTCGGAGAAACCTGAAGCCTCTGAGGGAGCCGAGTCACCAGAAATGAGCGTACCCAGCACCAGCACAGAGACGCGCACCTCAGTGGGTCCTTTGCGAGATAGAGTAGTGTTGTCAACTGGTGTATCACAGCTCACAAGTGAGCATCAACAGATGGTGGAGACAGGGACAGCAGTGGAGACTCCTCGTCAGGCTGCTGGACGCTCTTAGCTCTGCTCAGCTGCATGTAGATGCTGTGCCTCTGGGGCCATCCAGAAAGAGAGCAGTGCTAGAGCTTCAGGAACAAGTGTAGGAGGCTCTGACAGGGTTTGCAACCATGGTAACTGCAAGTGTGCAGAGAATGGAGGAGTCCATGTCAAACATCAGCAATGCTGTGATGCACACAATGGGAAAAGATGGCAACCTCCATGGAGGACATAAATCGCCAGACTCCGGAGAACATGGTAACACTTCTAAATAGATGGCCATCTATGGAGGAGAGAAACCAGAGGTTCATGGACGTCCTTGTTATGAGGAATGTTAGCGCAGAAATGGGTCCTCATGGCCCCACTGATGTGCAGCAAGGTGTTCTCCAGATACTTGCTAGCAGTGAAGTGCGGGCGACCCATGAGAGGGATGTTGGTGGTCGACAAGGAAGAGTGGGCTCCTCTCCAAGCGCTCATTCTCCCATGCCACTGCGGAGCCCTCGGTCAGAACCCCAGATTCCTCACCCAACTGAGTTGGCCGTCTCCGCACCTGCACAGACGCAGGAGGAGCAAACTTTTGGGGAGCTTTCCCAGGCTCCCAAACCTAGAGGACGCCCGCCAAAAGCAGCAGAGAAGTGAGCAAGCTGCCTCTACGTCTGCTGAAGCTACAGGGGAAGCACCATGTAAGAGAAACCTAACACACATAGTCACAAGGGTAGTCACTTGGGTGTTTTGATATAATACAAAGTTACGTTTGTCATCTTTATTTCTATTGTATTAAACAAATACGATGTCAAAGAATCAAAGAGTTGGCCGATGTGTGCTCAGAATTGGAAGTGACACAGTAAGGGGTGAGGGTGCCTTTCATCTGCAGTGATGGTGGGGAGAGTGACAGGAATGCACAGTTAATTGTACAGATGCTGTATGGTGTGTAATGACGGTCCTGCAAACCCTCATATCCATGTGCCAGCCACATGTCTTTGCTGCGTAAAGTTACGCGAATCTGGCATGGATTAGTGCATCTCTTGCCTCACAGCCATCAATGTGCTGATGGCACTGGGACATTCGCTTCCGCCAGGTCTTCCTCATCTGCACCCTCATTTGGCTATTCCTCCTCCTCTGAGGAGGCTGTGCGCTCTGCCACTTTTTCCTCAGGCAGTGGTAAGCCATGCTGCAGTGTGATGTGCAGGGCACAGCAGATGACGATGATTCTGGACACCCTGGCTGGTGCGTACTGAAGGGATCCACCAGATTTGTCCAGGTATCTGCAGCGCATTTTGAGCAAGCCTATGGTTTGCTCTATGAGGCTTCTGGTGGAAATGTGGCTGTCATTGTAGTGCTCCTCAGATTCGTTTGATGGCCTCCTCATCGGTCTCATTAGCCACGTCTTCAGGGGATAGCCCTTGTCTCTAAGTAGCCATCCAGAAAGTTGGGTTGGCGGATTGAAGAGCTGAGGCACAGTAGACTGCCGCAGGATGAACGAGTCATGGCAACTGCCAGGGAACTTTGCGCAAACATGCATAATGTTCTTCCTGTGGTTACACACCAGCTGGCCGTTAAGGGAGTGGAAGCCCTTGCGGTTCACAAATACAGCTGGGTTGTGATGGGGTGCCCTGATGGCCACATGTGTGCAGTCGATGATGCCCTGCACCCTTGAGAAGCCTGCCAGATTGGCAGTAACACTTGCTTCATCCGTTGAGAAGTGGATGTAATTGTGCGACTTGGCAAGCAGGGCATCGGTAACCTGCGTGATGCAACTGTGTGCGGCTGACTGGGAGATGTCGCTGATGTCTGCTGCTGATCCCTGGAAGGACCCTGAAGCAAAGAAGTTGAGGGCGGTGGTGACTTTGACAGCCACTGGTAAGGAGTGTCCACCCGCTCCTCTGGGCTGCAGGTGTTGGTGCAGCATTGTGCAGATGTTAGCAATTACCTCTCCTGAAAGTCTCAGCCTCCTTTGGCACTGCTGCTCACTTTTTGTTTTATTATTCGTTCATGGGATGTGGGCGTCGCTGGCGAGGCCAACATTCATTGCCCATCCCTAATTGCCCTTGAGAAGGTGGTGGTGAGCCGCCGCCTTGAACCGCTGCAGTCCGTGTGGTGAAGGTACCCCCACAGTGCTGCTAGGGAGAGAGTTCCAAGATTTTGGACCAGCGACGATGAAGGAACGGCGATATACTTCCAAGTCAGGATGGTGTGTGACTTGGAGGAGAACTTGGAGGTGGTGGTGTTCCGATGCGCCTGCTGCCCTTGTCCTTCTAGGTGGAAGAGGTCGCGGGTTTGGGAGGTGCTGCCGAAGAAGCCTTGGCGAGTTGCTGCTGTGCATCTTGTAGATGGTACACACTGCAGCCACGGTATGCCGGTGGTGGAGGGAGTGAATGTTTAACGTCATGGATGAGGTGCCAATCAAGCGGGCTGCTTTGTCCTGGATGGTGTCGAGCTTCTTGAGTGTTGTTGGAGCTGCACTCATCCAGGCAAGTGGAGAGTATTCCATCACACTCCTAACTTGTGCTTTGTAGATGGTGGAAAGGCTTTGGGGAGTCAGGAGGGGAGACACTCGCCGCAGAATACCTAGCCTCTGACCTGCTCTTGTTGCCACAGTATTTATGTGGCTGGTCCAGTTAAGTTTCTGGTCAATGGTGACCCCCCAGGATATTGATGGTGGGGGATTCGACAATGGTAATGCTGTTGAATGTCAATGGGTGGTGGTTAGACTCTTGCTTGTTAGAAATAGTCATTGCCTGGCACTTCTGTGGCGCGAATGTTACCTGCCACTTATCATCGTCCAGGTCTTGTTGCATGCGGGCATGGACTGCTTCATTATCTGAGGAGTTGTGAGTGGCACTGAACACTGTGCAGTCATCAGCGAACATCCCCATTTCTGACCTTATGTTGGAAGGAAGGTCATTGATGAAGCAGCTAAAGATGTTTGGGCTTAGGACACTGCCCTGAGGAACTCCTGCAGCGATGTCCGGGGACTGTGATGATTGACCTCCAACCACCACAACCATCTTCCTTTGTGCTAGGAATTACTCCAGCCAGTGGAAAGTTTTCCCCCAGATTCCCATTGACTTCAGTTTTACTAGGGTTCCTTGATGCCACACTCGGTCAAATGCTGCCTTGATGTCAAGGGCAGTCACACTCACCTCACCTCTGGAATTCAGCTCCTTTGTCCACGTTTGGACCAAGGCTGTAATGAGGTCGGGAACCGAGTGGTCTTGGCGGAACCCAAACTGGGCATCAGTGAGCAGGTTATTGGTGAGTAAGTGTTGCTTGATAGCACTGTTGATGACACCTTCCATCACTCTGCTGATGATTGAGAGTAGACTGATGGGGCGGTAATTGGCTGGATTGGATTTGTCCTGCTTTTTGTGGACAGGACATACCTGGGCAGTTTTCCACATTGTCGGATAGATGCCAGTGTTGTAGCTGTACTGGAACAGCTTGGCTAGAGGAGCAGCTAGTCTGTAGCACAAAAGATTATTGCTTAAGGTAAAAAATCACGGGATTGGGGGTAATATTCTGGCATGGATAGAGGATTGGCTATCTAACAGAAAGCAAAGAGTTGGGATAAATGGTTCATTCTCAGACTGGCAATCAGTAACTAGTGGTGTTCCACAGGGGTCAGTGCTGGGTCCCCAACTCTTTACAATCTATATTAACGATTTGGAGGAAGGGACCAAGTGTAACATATCAAAATTTGCAGATGATACTAAGATGGGAGGGAAAGTAGTGAGTGAGGAGGACATAAAAAACCTGCAAGGGGACATAGACAGGCTAAGTAAGTGGGCAGAGATTTGGCAGATGGAATACAACACTGAAAGTGTGAGGTGATGCACTTTGGCAGGAAAAATCCTAGAGCAATTTATTATCTTAATGGCAAGAAACTGGAGAGTACTGAAGTGCAAAGGGATCTGGGAGTCCTGGTGCACGAAACTCAAAAGGTTAGTATGCAGGTGCAGCAAGTGATTAAGAAGGCAAATGGAATGTTGGCTTTCATTGCTAGGGGGATAGAATATAAAAATAGGGAGGTATTGCTTCAGTTGTACAAGGTATTGGTGAGACCGCACCTGGAATACTGCATACAGTTTTGGTGTCCTTACTTAAGGAAAGACATCCTTGCTCTTGAGGCAGTGCAAAAAAGGTTCACTCGGTTAATCCCGGGGATGAGGGGGTGGTCATATGAGGAGAGGTTGTGTAGATTGGGACTCTACTCATTGGAGTTCAGAAGAATGAGAGGCGATCTTATTGAAACATATAAGATTGTGAAGGGGTTGGATCGGGTGGATGCGGGGAGGATGTTCCCGATGACGGGTGAGACTAGAACTAGGGGACATAGTCTTAGAATAAGGGGCTGCTCTTTCAAAACTGAGATGAGGAGGAACTACTTCACTCAGAGGGTGGTAGGTCCATGGAATATGCTGCCACAAAAAGCTGTAGAAGCTACATCATTAAATAAATTTAAAACAGAAATAGACAGTTTCCTAGAAGTAAAGGGCATTAAGGGTTACGGGGAGCGGGCAGGAATTTGGACATGAGTCTAGGTTCGGATCGGTCATGGCCCTGTGGGTAGTGGAGCGGGCCCAGGGACCGT
Source organism: Squalus acanthias (assembly GCA_030390025.1). NCBI lineage: Eukaryota > Metazoa > Chordata > Chondrichthyes > Squaliformes > Squalidae > Squalus > Squalus acanthias. Next base: position 85,747,673 of record CM059432.1, read on the forward strand.
GTAGCCTGATTCTGCTCCTATTTCGTGTGTGCAATTCTGTTAGATGCAGGAGATGGTTCTGTGATAGTAGATAGTAGATTGGCGGTTAGGATCAGATCAGCCATGATCTTATTGAATGGCAGAGCAGGCTCGAGGGGCCGATTGGCCTACTCCTGCTCCTATTTCTTATGTTATGTTAAGTCTTCAGCACACCAGCCAGGATGTTGTCGGGGCCCATAACCTTTGCTGTATCCAGTGTGCTGAGCCATTTCTTGATATCATGTGGAGTGAATCGAATTGACTGAAGACTGGCTTTTGTGATGGTGGGTACCTCAGGAGGAGGCCGATCTGGATCATCCACTCGGCACTTCTGGCTGAAGATGGTTGCAAACGCTTCAGCCTTGTCTTTTGCACTCACGTGCTGGGCTCCACCATCATTGAGGATGGGGATATTCATGGCGCCTCCTCCTCCCGTTAGTTGTTTAATGGTCCACCACCATTCAAGACTGGATGTGGCAGGACTGCAGAGCTTTGATCTGATCCGTTGATTGTAGGATCACTTAGCCCTGTCTATAGCATGCTGATTTCGCTGTTTAGCATGCATGTTGAGGAAGCTCATCCTCGGCCTGTAAACCCTGTGTTGGGGGTATCTCCTGCGGCGCAGCCCTGCAGTGATGCCCTCTGACCTGTGCAGCATCAGGTGGCTGAGGAGAAGGTTGGCACTCCTGTTGGTGCTGCTGGTGTGCCTGGTTCTGCTGCTGCCATGGCTACTCTTCCTCCAAAGCTAAGGACCAGGATGAGAGGGTATAATTGGTTACCATTCTGCTGGTCCATATGTCAGTTGAGGAAGAGATGTTATAAGCGCTCAGTCAATGTGGGGAGAGGTTATTCCAAGGAGGTCACAGTGCATATAGATCTCAGGACAAACACTTACAACCTCAATACACCTGAAAAATGTCTTCCAAATCCTGAAAACAGAAAGTTCTGGCATCTGAAATTGAACTAATGTTGCAGGTTAGCTTTTATGCTGTAGTTGCAGCTGTGAACTATTCAGCTTGTTGCAATACCCAACACAATCAGCTGGCGTGTTTGTCGAACGCGTGGAGCACGCTGAAAATGTGGCAAAATCAAAAAAGCCTGTAAAAAAAGGATTAAGCAGGTAGTTAACAAGCTGTTAACTACCTTAAGTGCCTCTCCCGCCGCTTGGTGTCGGGTCTGATCAGAAGTCACAGACCCGACACTTTGGAAAGTCGCGTGGAAGCGGGATGGTGGCGGGTTCGCAACCCGCCATCAATCATTTTGATTTTAACTCTGGACCCACCTCCAAACCTGCCCTATGAACGCCGACAAAATCACGGCTTTAGTTACTAAAGTGGGAAAAATAGAATACTCTCGAGCAGAATAGGCAGAGGCCTGGGAGCAGGCACCTAGAGGAAGCAAAGAGACCGGAACATGGAGAAAAAATAGTGAAGAAAACTGCTGGCACCTGATATTGTAAATGTTCTGTCCTAGAGCACTAACCTTCATCTCAATAACTAAAAAGTAATTTATCAAGTCAGTTAAATATTTTATTAACTTCTTAGTTCCCTTCTATATATGGTAAGCTTGGTTAATCTGCATTACCAAGACTGAGAAATGACTTATATTAGCTGAAAAACTTTTAGGTTTTAAACAATTTTTATTATGTGGTATAATAGTAAAACCAGAGGCATTTGTATTTAGGACACCACACCTATGCATCTTAAATGTGATGCTTCTAGTTACTGGGAATATGGGAAGACTTACAGAAATTGTACTGGTGTACCAAGGGGGAATTCACTGACTTTCCATGGGTTAATGCATGTTCTAAAAACACTAAATCAGCGAGAGATGTTCACCCCATATTTGAACTGTACCGTGGACAAAAGCAGTTCCCTGCTCCAATTCTGTGCAGACTTTTTTGTATGAATACAAAATGTTCAGGTGGAGCTTCAATGTTCCTGGTGTAAATTTGAATGTCTTTAGTAGTAGCCACTTGTGTATTGCTGCTGGGGTTATTATTCACCTTGTCTAAAACACGCAAGATCATGTAACACTAATTTATTTTAAATGTTAGCTTGGTTGAAACTTTCCATTTCTGCAGGTGGCTAGAGCCTGAATTGAGCTAATGTCTACAGCGCGAATAGTTGGAGCTCATCCATTGCAACCACGGGCTAAAAATTTTGGAGTGGAAGAGTTCCCACTACTGGCCCTGTGTATCAGTGGTGGTCGGTAACATGAGAAAAGTGATGCATTACTACCTCTACAAGGGTTCATGTGGGCCCCACCAGTGGGTGTGGCCTTGCAAGTGGCCTCCACCCCTGAAGATGATCATTTTATTAACAAAATTACTAAATTTCCTGGACCAGCCCTTTTGCTCAGTCATCCTCCTCTTGGCTCCACAAAAACATTGTGGGTATTTCAAAATTCAACTTTAAAAAAAGTTAAATTAGGTTAAAGAAGGATATTCTGTGTCTCTCTCCACTTAATGTGCTTTCTGAAACAGCAATAGCCTGCTTCAGATTTAAATAAATATATTTTCTGTAAACAATAATTATTTTTGATTTCTCAGTATAAACAAAACAAAGCACGGGTGTAATAATCATTCACTTTCTCTGAAATAGGCTTTCTATCATACTAAGCATTTAAAAGTGGTTTAAATCAAATGTTACATGATTCTCTGGTTTGCTTTCAAATCATTTGGAATAAAAGAAAGGGCTAGAAATTCATTATAGCCCAGGAATGGACAGTATCATTAGAAAAGTTGGAGACTTTGCGGCAGGCGCTAATGCTTTAGACTGCACGCAAAATTCATGCTCACTGCTCAAAGAAATGATTGGAGTCCTAATTCAAGTCTTAAAGCCCAAGCTCATTTGCATTACATTCAAAGGGTGGACCAATATCAGGTGCAGTCTAATCGCAAGTCATGATTGCCACAGGCTTTTTTCAGTTCTTAAAGGGGAGGTTCATTGCTGCTGCAGAACCTTATTCTCAGGATTGCTGGCTGTGCAGCTTCTTCAGTAAGCAGCAGCAGGTCAAGGAGAAGGAGCCAGAGGACTGAAGCAGCTGTACTCATGGCCCCAGGGAAAGAGCCCGCAGATTCAGAGATCAAGCATTGGAGGCGCTGGTGTTCACTGTGGAGAGACGGAGGGCGGTGCTCTACCCGACAAGTGGCCGGAGGCCCTCATCGCAAGTCTTCCGTACCATGCGGAGGAGGTAGTGCAGCACGTCTCGGGCAGCACTGTGGTCCCCAGGAGCCACACACAGTGCAGGAAGAAATTTAACAACCTCTCTCGGGTGGTCAGGGTGAGTCAATGCTTCAACAAATGCTACATACCACCGTCTGAACCACAGTCTGCACACACTGCCCAAAGCACCACACCCCCAGCATTCACCCACCAACAATCTCCACCTACCAACACTCACACCCAGATCTCACAACTTGCACACAATGACAGCTATTCAACTATGGCAGGCACATCACCCAAACACATTGCTCCACACTCATTCACACACTTTCCTTTCTCTTGCAGCCCAAGGTGGCTCACAACAGGAGGGAGCAGGAGCGCACAGGCGAGGGACAAACCGACACCCAACCACTGTCTGCGCTGGAAAATAGTGTGCTGGAGATTATTGGGCGCCAGGTGGTGGGCGCCGTGGCCACAGGCAACGTTGACCCCCTTGGGGACAACAACGGTATGTTCATCCCTACTCCTTCTTCTCACATCCCACTTCCCCCTCACCCCACAAGCCTTTCGCACTTCCCAGCTAATCATGCTGTATGCATGCATTTCTCCCTTCCTGCCCCCCTCCCCTCACCTTAACCCGACTCTTGTGCCTTTATGCTTTCAGATAATCACCAAGCACCTGAGTAGCCTGACCCTGAGGGCACCGTAGAGAGCAAGGTGGGAGAAGAGGAGGAGAAAGAACACACCGCGTCACTGCATGCCTCTCCTGCAGGCACCAGCTCAGATACTGGCACTACACGTTCTTTAGAGGCTAGTATAGTAGCGGGATCTGCACAGGGTGAGGCACCGGGGACGAGTGGGCTGCAGCAAGACCAGAGGAAAAGGTTAGCTCGGGGGCCAGCTCCCCAGAGGGCGAGTTCTGCTGCACAGGACTTAGATGAGGACCTCGATGGGGAAGCCTTTAGAAGAAGGGTAATGGTCATACACACGGAGATGATAGGTGCAATGGCAAGGGTGCTCGAGAGCCTCTCGGCAGTGATAAGAACCATGGAGGAGTCCGCCTCCAACATTGCACAAGGCTCTGTGAAAACCATGGAGCCCATCATTTCCAGTCTGCAAAGGATAGTTGACTCCCAGAGAGACCATGGCAACCCAGACCTGATGCCGCGTGTGATGGGCGATCTGGCAGCTTCCATTGCAGGACAGGCGGAACAGATGCAATGTCTTAGTGCTGTGATGCAGTCTATGGTTGGTGCCATCCAATCTCAGACTGCTCTCATTCAGTCTCAGCTTGATGCCATGCAAGCTCTGTCTGCTGCCATCGTGGCTGCGTCTACCACCGTCGACCGGGGTTTTCACGTTGTTGCAGCAGGCCAGCAATCTGTGTTGCAGCAGATTACTAGGGATGCTGAGGTGCTGCCCCAGGGGAGTGGCAGTGGGTCACTGGAGCAGGAACCTCCTGTCATCTCTCAGGATGACAGCATTCCTGCTCTCACCACTGCCACTCCGCCATTGCCCTTGTCGCTGCCTGTCATCCAGCCAGCCCAGACTGCTGCCACCCATGCTGAGGTGGTGCCATCTACAACCGGGCCTTCCAGGGCCAGAGCTGGCCGAGGGCGTCCTGCAAGGCCATCTGAAGTCTCCCGCACGGACACTCAGCAGCCTTCCACCAGCCCTGCTGCAGCCACTGGGCCAACACTTCATAGGAGCACAAGAGTAGACAAAGGCACAGTAACGCAAGGCACTAAGGGATTGCACAAGGGTGAATAGTTAATATTTTTGGTGTAAATATGTGTTCACTAATTATTGATAAATGTATTCATTCAGTTTGGATTCTTTTGTGGTGTGTCTCATTTCAGCTTTGTGCTGTGATATGGCCTGTGACAGGGATGGAATGATGGGGATGTGGTGAGCAACGGGGATCTGGGGTTTAATTCATTCGAACCGCAGTCTGATGAGGCGGTCATGGACCGCCCTTCTGGAAGGCCGATTGAGTGGCTGCCTCCTCCCTCGCTCCTGTTCCTCCTCTCCGTCATCCTCCTCATCTTCCTCTTCCTCCTCCTCCTCACCCTCTTCCTCCTCCTGACGTGGTCCACAATCCCTGGTGGCAAGGGCTGGGCCCTCATGATGGCCAAGTTGTGGAGCATGCAACAGACCACCACGAAATGGGACACCCGCTCCGCCGAGTACTGGGGGGCTCCTCCCGAGTGGTCAAGGCAGCGGAACTGTTGCTTCAGCAGCCCGAAGGTCTGCTCAGTGATGTTCCTGGTGGCAGCATAGCTCTCATTATATCAGTGTTGGGGTTGCGGAGGGGAGTCACGAGCCAGGTGGAGAGCGGACAGCCCTTGTCTCCGACCAGCCAGCAGCGAGCTTGACTTGGTGGCTGGAAGACTGCTGGCACACCGGTCTGGTGCAGGATGAAGGCATCGTGGCTGCTGCCAGGATAGCGGGCATTGACATTGAGGATTAGCTGTGTGTGGTCGCACACCAACTGCACATTAAGTGATTGCAGTTACGGAAGACCTCTGGATTGTTATGCGGTGCCCGCAAAGCCAAATGGGTGCAGTCAATAGCGCCCTGCACCATGGGGAATCCCGCTATCCTGGCAAAGCCGCATGCCCGCTCTTCATGCTTCTCTCTGGTGATGGGGAAGGAAATGTAGTCCCTTCTCCTACTGTAGAGAGCCTCTGTGACCTCCCGGATGCAGCGATGGACGGCGAACTGCAAGATGTTAGCTATGTCTCCTGTTGCAGACTGGAAGGATCCGCTGGCGAAGAAATTGAGGGCGACGGTGACCTTGACTGCCACTGAGAGAGCCGTGGTCACCCTGATCTGAGGCTGGAGGTCTAGTTGCAGGAGGTGGCAGAGTTCTGTGACCACCTCCTTGGTGAAGTGGAGCCTTCTCTTACACTGCTCCTCGCTTAATTGGAGGTGGGAAAAGTGTTCTCGGAATACCCTCGGAGGGTAAGGCCTCCTGTTGAGAGCCCTGATGGCCCTCCTTCTCCCTCTGGCCACATGTTCCAGTCTTTCTCGCTGCCTCCGCCGTAGATCCTGGAGGGCGAGGTCGACTGCCAGTGTCTAATTAATCCCCCATTAATGTAACCAAGTGTAGCAGTTTGATTTTTTAAGAATAAATGTAGCTACTTTTTAGTTGCCACAACACTCCTGATACTAAATAACCTTGAAATCACGGAATGAGACTGTTGCACTGTATGAAACTGACAAGAAAGCACTGAAACTCCACTAACCTACAGCTGCAACTTATTACTGATGATCCCTTTAAGTAACGTCCCTGGAGCTGGCTTCCTCGTGCTTCACGCTCTCCCTGTCGCTGTTCCCTCCAAGCGCTAAGGTAGGTGGCGACAATCAATTTTGCAGATCGGGCAGTCATTGAGCGATGCACACTCACTGACGTCACGATCCACCTGGCATTGAGGCTCCCGGCGATAGCTGTTAGCGGCGGCGCTGCGGGGGGGGGGCGGGATTTGGCGTCCGGCGCTGGATTTGCCTCACCCCAGCGATAATGCTCCAGCGCCCCTTTAGCACCAGCAGATGGCACTAACCGGAGGCGCTAAGGTAGCGAATATTTGCCCCAAAGAAACTCAAAAATCCTGTTACAAAGTATTTACAGCACAGAAACAGGCCATTCAGCCCAACAGGCCCATGCTGGTTTTTATGTTCCACAAGAGCCACCTCCTATCCCTCTTCATCTAACCCCATCAACATATCCTTCTATTCCTTTATCCGTCATGTGTTTATCTAGCTTCCTCTTGAATGTATCTATGCTATTTGCCTCAACTACTCCCTGTGGTAGCAAGTTCCACATTCTAGCCATTCTCTGTGCAAAGAAGTTTCTCCTGAATTCCCTATTGGATTTATTTATGGCCCCTAGTTCTGCTCTCGCCCGCAAGTGGAAACTTGTTTTCTACGTCTAGCCTATCAAACCCTTTCATAATCATGAAGACCTCTATCAGGTCACCCCTCAGTTTTCTCTTTTCTAGAGAAAACAGCCCCAGCCTGTTCAATCTTTTCTAATGGGTATAACCGCTCAGTTCTGGTATCATTCTAGTAAATCTTTTTTGTACTTTCTCCAGTGCCTCTATGTCCTTTTTATAATATCGAGACCAGACTGTTCACAGTACTCCAAATGTGGTCTAACCAAGGTTCTATACAAATTTAAAGAATTTTTCTGCTTTCAATTCTATCCCTCTAGAAATGAACCACAGTGCTTTGTTTGCTTTTTTTATGGGTTTATTGACCTGTGTCGCAACTTTTAGTGATCTGTGTGTCTGTACCTCAGATCCCTCTGTTCCTTCACCCCATTTAGACACTTAGGGCTAAAAATTCAGGGGTTTAGCGAAGGCCGTTACCACCTGATTCGGAGAAAAAAATAGCGGCCGCCACATTTTTGCCCACTGCCGGCGGGTCCTGCGTTGGCCATCATTTTCGGCTGGGCGGCAGCGTTGCTGATGTCAGCGCTCGCGAAAATTATGTAGATTATGCAGATCATGACGTCAGTGAGCGTGCAACGATCACTTGACACCCGATCTGCCATTTTCGACTTCGCCGCCTTAAGTGTGACTAGCTGAGCAAGTGTTGACCAGCAGGAAGGAGGCTCCAGCAGCGATATCTAAAGGGATCATCAGCAGCAACTTGCACCTGACATGTTTCTGCAGTTTGACTGGCTCTGTGGAACTTTCTGCAGCAGATATATAAACTTCTTTCAAGGGCCTAAGGTAACAGGAGTGTTGGGGCAAGTGAAGAACGCCATCATTCTTATTTAAAGGCTTCTGCTCACAACACTTGCTCATAATCATGGGGGCTTTACTGGCAGTCCCCCTCGCACTCGAGTATCTTAGGGAGAGGGAGTGGAGGCAGTGAAGAAGAGAAGATGCGTGCAGAGGGAGGAGGAGGATGGCCAGGAGGGCTCTCAACAGAAGGCCTTACCCATGTAGGGTCTTCAGAGAGCAATTTTCTTATATCCACTTAAGCAAGGAGCAGGGCATTCAGAGGCTCTGTTTCACGAAGGAGGTGGTCACAGAACTCTGCCACCTCCTGCAACCAGACCTGCAGCCTCAGAGCAGGGCGACCACGGCTCTCCCAGTGCCCCTCAAGGTCACCGTGAGCCTCAATTTCTTTGCCAGCGGATCCTTCCAGTCTGCAGCAGGAGACATAGCTAACATCTCACAGTTCGCCATTCATTGCTGCATCTGGGAGGTCACACAGGCTCTCTACACCAGGAGAAGGGATTACGTTTTCTTCTCTTCAAACAGAGAGAAGCAGGACGAGCATGCATGTGGCTTTGCCAGGATAGCAGGATTCCCCATGGTGCAGGGCACCATCAACTGCACCCACGTGGCTTTGCGGGCGCCACATAACAATCCTGAGATCTTCCATAACTGCAAAGGTTACCACTCACTTAATGTGCAGTTGTTGTACAGCCATGCCCAGCGCTTCCTGATGATCAATGCCCGCTATCCTGGCAGCAGTCATGATGCCTTCATCCTGCGTCAGTCCGGTGTGCCAGCAATCTTTCAGCCACCACGTCAAACCCAAGGGTGGCTGCTCAGAGACAAGAACTATCCGCTCTTCAACTGGCTGATGACTCCCCTCCGCAACCCCACCACTCGTACCCAGTGCTCATAAAATGAAAGCCATGCTGCCACCAGGAACATCATCGAGCAGACCATCGGCCTGCTGCAGCAAAGGTTCCGCTGCCTTGACCACTCGGGAGGAGCCCTCCAGTACTCGGTGTCCCATTTCGTGGTGGTCTGCCGCATGCTTCATAATTTGGCCATCATGAGGGCGCAGCCCTTGCCAGCAGGGATTGCGGGACCACCAGAGGAAGAGGGAAAGGAGGAGGAGGAAGGGAGGAAGCAGGCAGAAAATCTCCCTTCAGCATAGGCTGTCCATGAACACCTCATCAGACTCTGGTTTGAGTGAATGAAACCCCAGATCCCCGTTGGTCACCACATCCCCATCATACCATCTCTCTGTCACGGAATATCACAGTGCACAGTGTCCTCCTGGGCACAAAGCTGAAATGAGACCCACCACAAAACAACGATTCCAAACAAAATAATTAAATTTATTAAGAATCAATTTACACATACTATATCAATTAATCACCCTTGTGCAATCCCTTAGTGCCTGTCGTTCAGGTGCCCTTTCCTGCTCTAGTCCTATGAAGTGCTCCCCCAGTGCCTGCAGCATGACTTGTGGAAGGCTGCTGAGTTTCCATGGGGAAGACTTCAGATGGCCTTGCAGGACGACCTTGAGCAGCTCTGGACCTAGATCGCCCGGCTGTTGACTGCACCACCTCGGCATCGGCGGCAACAGTCTGGGCTGGCTGGCTGACAGGCAGTAGCAAGGGCAATGGCGGAGCGGCAGTGGTGGGAACAGAAATGCTGTCATCCTGAGAGAGGGCAGCAGGCTCCTGCTCCACTGACCCACTGCCACTCCCCTAGGGCAGCACCTCAGCATTCCTAGCAATCTGGTGGAGGACAGCTTGCTGGCCTTCTGTGACATCCTACAAGCTCCGTTCGACACTGGTAAACCCAGCCACGATGGCAGCAAGCTGAGACTGCAGGACAGCGATCTGTGCTTCTGCTGCAGCATTAAATTGTTGGGTCACTTCTGCCTGTGCTGCAATGGCAGGTGCAACATCGCCCATCACACGCAGCATCATGTCTGGGTCGACACGGTCTCTTCTGGAGTTTTCCATCATTTCCAGCCTGGAAATCCTGGGCTCCTTGCTCTGTGCAAAGCCCCGTGCAATGTTGGAAGCTGACTCCTCCATGCTCCTTGACATTGCTAAGAGGCTCTCTGGCAGGTTTGTCATTGCACCTAGGATTTCCGTGTGCATGCCCATCACCCTTCTTCTGAAGGACGCCCCAGTGAGATCCTCATCTGAGTCCTGTGCAGCAGAACTCGTGCACGAACTCGCCCTCTGGAGTGCTGGCCCCCGAGCTATCCTTTCCCCCTGGCCTTGCTGCAGCTCACTCGTGCCCGGTGCCTGAACCTGTGCAGATCCCGCTTCTACACTAGCCTCTAAAATACACGCAGTGCCAGTTTCTGAACTGGTGTCTGCGAGTGACAGATGCAGTGATGCTGTGTCGTCTTCTTCTCCCCCCTTGCTCTCCTCCATCGCCTCGGGGTGAGGCTCTGTTGTTGCTTGTTCTTGGGGTTATCTGAAAGCAGAAAGGGTTATGGTGAGGGGGCAGGGGAAAGCAAGATATGCATGCATACCGCATCATCAGCTTGTAAGTGAGAAGAAATTGTGGGATGAGGGGGAAGTGGGATGTGAGAAGAAGGATTAGGAATGAGCATACCATTGTTGTCCTCAAGGGCTTCAACTTCTCCATTGCCACGGCCTCGGTGACAGCCCCTACAATGATGTTCAGAACTCTCTCCTCCAGTTGGCTCAAGGCCTGTATCACAGCTTGCCCCAGCCTGACTGCCGCTGCTCCCGACAATTGTGTGGGACCTTGACCTGCAAGAGAAAGGGAAGTGCATGAGTGAGTGTGGTGCAATGTGTTTGGGTGATGTGCCTGCCATAGGTGAATAGCTGTCAGTGTGCAAGGTGTGAGATGTGAGTGTGAGTTTTGCAGCAGTGGTAAGGTTGTGAGGGTGAAGTGAAGCTATGATTGTGAGGTCTGAGTGGTGATAGGTAGAGATTGTTGGCAGGTTAGTGATGGGGGTGTGGTGCATTGAGCAGTGAGTGAGGCTTGTGGTGCAGATGATGGAATATGGCATTTGCTGAAGCCTTCACTCACCTTGACCTGCCGTGTGAGGTCATTAAACCTCTTGCGGCATTGGATGAAGGACCTGGGGACCACACTGGTGGCTGTCGCATAGTCAGATATCTCCCGCCACAGCCTTCTGGACGTATGGGCTTATGGCTTCCTGCCGGCTTGCGGGAAGAGGACAGCCTGCCTCCTCTCCAGGGCCACCACCAGTGCTTCCAGAGCCTCATATGAGAATCGTCTTGCTCTCTCCCTGTGCTGAGGCTCAGCCAGCTCTTTGTAGTTGCTTCCAAGTGGAGTTCCAAGTGGAATGACAATGAGGTGCTATTGCATCAATGCACCTCCCCTTTAAGTAGTAGATAAAGCCTGTGCCAAAGATGACTTGCAATTAAACTGCACCCGATATTGGCCCATCTGTTGAGCGGTAAGCCAAAGAGCAGCAGTTTTAGCGCTAAGAGCAGCACTATAATCATGTTAATGAGGACAGAGCATGAATTTTGTGTGCTACCTAGAGCAGTTTGACACGGCGCAGCTTAATAGTGCTGGGCCATGACACTGCCCGTTTTCGGGACATATCCAATTTCTAGGCCTTATTTTCCAAGGAGCATGTGGCCTCCGTATTCTTCCTACCAAAATGTATTAACTTGCACTTAGTTATACTGAAGTTCATTTGCCAATTACATGCTCATTCTGCAAGTTTATTAATGTCTTCCTGTATTTTGTCGCAGTCCTCCTTTGTATTAACTATCCCCCCAATTTGGTGTCATCAGCAAATTTTGAAATTGTACTTCCGATTCCCAAGTCCAAATCATTTATGTAAATGGTGAACAGTTGTACAGTGAACGATATTGATGTATGCTGAAAGATTCTGTACACCTCTCGTGCTTAGACCATGGCATTCTGGGAACTGTTAGGACATATAGTTGGTAACTCCCTTCAGTTGACAATGAGGAAAATATCAATTTCAAGCCCAGTCGTTCAAGAGCTAAGGCCTCAAAGTAAAACCTTACAGGAGATGCCCAAAAGTCATTTTAAAAGTACTTTTAGTTCTGTGATTGTGAAATATTACATTTTAATGTTTTTATGTTACAATCCTTAGGAATGTCAGGTGAAAGATTTTCAAAAAATATTTTCACTTTGTCACTTTCTGCAGTTTTTTGACTGAAAGATTTTGCTGACTATACATAGTTTCACAGTTCTGAATTGTTTTTTAAAAAAATAAGCAATTTGACCCAATTGGGTGAAAATATGATAGTGTTATGAACAGAATATGCACAGACGTAATGGCCTCGGCTTTCCATTTGAGGGGCATTTCTGGCAGGGTGGGAATTCCATCTGCTCCGAGATGTTCCCTTAACCCTGGAAATATTTCTGCTCCCAAGTCAGTTTACACGTAGGAGGTGGGGGAACGGGGGGTGGGGGGTGTAGGGGAGTCATACCAGACTGCTGATGGAGACTTGGGCCAGAATTTTCCCAGTGCCAAGCGTGCGGGTTTGGGGGGCAGGTCGGCAGTGAAAATCGCGGAAATTGACAGCGCGTCGGGAACCCGCCGACTTCCATATTTAACTTGGGCGCATTTCGAGGCATGCCACGGACCCACTCAGGAGAGGTGGGCAATGTTATTGAAGTACTTAACTGCTTGATGAGAGACCCTTAACTGCCTTTTTAAAATCAGGTTTTGGCTTTAACTTAAATAACAACAGAAAGCGCTGGAAAAACTCAGCAGGCCAGGCAACATCCGTGGAGAGAGAAACAGAATTAACGTTTCAGGTCAAAGACCCTTCGTCAGAACTGAGAAAAAAGCAGGAAATGAAACAGATGAAAAAGCAAGTTTGGAGGCTGGGGGAGGGAATAAAAGAACAAAAGGGGAGGTCTGTGAGAAGTAAAGAGACATTAGGAGATACTCAAGGCGAGACGAGATGGTAATAGGACAGGTTAAGAAACAAAAGATGGCTCTAGAAGTGTGAAATGCGCTGGCAGAATGAAAGACAGCTTTAACTTGTTGCGCACGGGATTCACGCACCTCGGGAACCTCGCCTGTGAAGGGGAGGCAGAAACTCAGTGACCATTGTGTGAGGGCATTAAGTGACAGCTGGAAAAAACATAAATACTCCCACATTACACCTGCTTCCTTGCCTAATGGAAAAGCTCTTACAGACTCCATTTAGTGCAGAGATTTAGCTGTCAGGAGTTTGCAGGTCATTTCTGCAACCTTGGAAGCCACTCTCACCACATTGCTAGTCACTATCAGAACATTGAGGGATTGGGCCTCTGATCTCCACTTTACCTGCCATCTATCAGATCAGCATGGGTGCTGCTTATGCTGTCTCACCTTGGACCTCAGAATCAGACCAAGATGAGCCCCAGCACCAACAACACCAGCAGCAGCAGCAGCCACAACACCAGCAGCAGCAGCCACAACACCAGCAGCAACAACAACAACAGCAGCCTTCTCCTCAATGACCTGATGCTCCACAGGTGAGAGGGGGTCAGCACAGGGCTGCACCACGCCGGAGGCGATAACCCCAGTACAGGGTATACAGGCAGAGGATGAGCTTCCTGGACATGACTGAACAACAGTGCTTCAGGAGGCTCAGGCTATCGCGCCAGGTCATGGGAGACATTTGTAGCTTGCTGGAAGAAGACCTGCTGCCCAGAGAACCTGGTGGACACTCCTTACCAGTGGCTGTCAAAGTCACCACTGCCCTCAACTTCTTCGCCTTAGGCTCTTTCCAGGGATCTGCAGCAAACATTTGCAGGATCTTGCAGTCGGCTGCCCACAGATGCATCACCCAGTCGACCGATGCCATGTTTCACAAGTCAGCCACTTATATGAACTTTGCCACTGATGAAGCCAGTGTTACTGAGCGGGCACTCAGCTTAGCGGCTCTGGCTGGCTTTCCACAGGTGCAGGGCGTCATCGACTGCACACAGGTGGCCATCAAGGCACCCCCACATTACTCAGGAGTGTTTGTGAACTGCAAGGGCTTCCACTCCCACCATAAAAAGATCATTATGCATGTGTGTGCCAGATTCCCTGGCAGCTGTCATGACTCTTTTGTTCTGCGCCAGTCCACCCTCCCTCAGCTCTTCGCACCTCCAAACAGACTTACTGGCTTGCTGCTTGAAGACAAGGGCTATCCACTGAAGACGTGGCTGATGACATCCTTCAGGAGGCCAAGTAATGAGGCCGAGGAGCGTTATAATGACAGCCACATGTCCACCAGATGTGTCAAAGAGCAAGCAATCGGCATGATGAAGATGCGCTTCAGATGCCTTGATAGATCTGAAGGAGCCCTTCAGTACGCACCAGCCAGGGTCTCCAGAATCATCGTCGTTTTCTGCACGCTGCACAACAAAGTGCAGCAGCAAGGATTGGAGCTGCAGGAGGAGCAAGGCACACAGCACACAGCCTCTTCGTCGGAGGAACAGGTGGAAGACGATCAGGAGGAGGAGGAAGAACAGGTGAAACATGAGCAGGAGGAGGAGAAGTAAGCTGAGGTAGAGATGGCACCAGCAGCAGCGCACATTGCTGCCTGGGAGGCCCGGGATAGCCTCATCATGGCCAGATTTATTTAACTTGCACCAGTGCACCCATATCACTGCCAGATGCTGTACGAATGAATGAAACTGGACGGACCCCCCGGCATTGACCTCGGCACCGGCTACGGACACGGCAACAGCACACCCAGCCCAGTCAACCCCGCAAAGTCCTCCTAACCAACATCTGGGGACTTGTGCCAAAATTGGGAGAGCTGTCCCGCAGACTAGTCAGCAACAGCCTGACAGTCATACTCACAGAATCATACCTTTCTGCCAATGTCCCTAACTGCTCCATCACCATCCCTGGGTATGTCCTGTCCCACTGACGGGACAGATCCACAGTAGTGACACAGTGGTATACAGTCGGGAAGGAATGGCCCTGGGAGTCCTCAACATTGACTCTGGACCCCATGAAGTCTCATGGCTTCAGGTCAAGCATGGGCAAGGAAACATCCTGCTGATTACTACCTACCGCCCTCCCTCAGCTGATGAATCAATACTCCTCCATGTTAAACACCACTTGGAAGAAGCACTGAGAGTAGCAAGGGCACAGAATGTACTCTGGGTGGGGGACTTCAATGTCCATCATGAAGAGTGGCTTGGTAGCACCATTACTGACTGAGCTGGCCGAGTCCTGAAGGACATAGCTGCCAGTCTGGGCCTGCGACAGGTGGTGAGAGAACCAACACAAGGGAAAAACCTACTTGACCTCGTCCTCACCAATCTACCTGTCGCAAATGCATCTGTCCATGACAGTATTGGTAGCAGTGACCACCGCACAGTCCTTGTGGAGACGAAGTCCTATCTTCACACTGAGGACACCCTCCATCGTGTTGTGTGGCACTACCACCATGCTAAATGGGATAGATTCAGAACAGATCTAGCAGCTCAAAACTGGGCATCCATGAGGTGCTGTGGGCCATCAGCAGCAGCAGAATTGTATTCCGCCACAATCTGTAACCCGGCATATTCCTCACTCTACCATTACCATCAAGCCAGGTGACCAACGCTGGTTCATTAAGAAGTGTAGAAGAGCATGCAAGGAGCAGCACCAGGCGTACCTAAAAATGAGGTGCCAACCTGGGCAAGCTGCAACACAGGACTACATGCATGCTAAAAAACGGAAGCAGCATGCTATAGGCAGGGTTAAGAGATCCCACAATCAATGGATCAGATCAAAGCTCTGCAGTCCTGCCACACCCAGTCGCGAATGGTGGTGGACCATTAAACAACTAAATGGAGGACTAGACTCCATGAATATCCCCATCCTCAATGATGGTGGAGCCCAGCACATGAGTGCAAAAGACAAGGCTGAAGCGTTTGCAACCATCTTCAGCCAGAAGTGCCGAGTGGATGATTCATATCGGCCTCCTCCTGAGGTCCCCACCATCACAGAAGCCAGTCTTCAGCCAATTCGATTCACGCCACGTGATATCAAGAAACGGCTGAGCACACTGGATACAGCAAAGACTATGGGCCCCGACAACAACCTGGCTATCGTGCTGAAGACTTGTGCTCCAGAACTAGCCGCGCCTCTAGCCAAGCTGTTCCAGTACAGCTACAACACTGGCATCTATCCGACAATGTGGAAAACTGCCCAGGTATGTCCTGTCCACAAAAAGCAGGACAAATCCAATCCGGCTAATTACTGCCCCATCAGTCTACTCTTAATCATCAGCAAAGTGATGGAAGGTGTCGTCGACCGTGCTATCAAGCGGCACTTACTCACCAATAACCTGCTCACTGATGCCCAGTTTGGGTTCCGCCAAGACCACTCTGCTCCCGACCTCATTACAGCCTTGGTCCAAACATGGACAAAGGAGCTGAATTCCAGAAATGAGGTGTGAGTGACTGCCCTTGACATCAAGGCACCATTTCACCGAGTGTGGCAACAAGGAGCCCTCATAAAACTGAAGTCAATGGGAATCGGGGGGAAAACTCTCCACTGGCTGGAGTCATACCTAACACAACGGAAGATGGTTGTGGTGGTTGAAGGTCAATCATCACAGCCCCCGGTCATCGCTGCAGGAGTTCCTCAGGGCAGTGTCCTAGGCCCAACCATCTTCAGCTGCTTCATCAATGACCTTCCCTCCAACATAAGGTCAGAAATAGGGATGTTCACTGATGACTGCACAGTGTTCAGTGCCATTCACAACTCCTCAGACAATGAAGCAGTCCATGCCCCACATGCAACAAGACCTGGACGACGTTCAGGCTTGGGCTGATAAGTGGCAGGTAATGTTTGCGCCACAGAAGTGCCAGGCAATGACTATCTCCAACAAGCGAGAGTCTAACCACTGCCCCTTGACAGTCAACAGCATTACCATCGCCGAATCCACCACCATCAAAATCCTGGGGGTCACCATTGACCAGAAACTTAACTGGACCAGCCACATAAATACTGTGGCAACAAGAGCAGGTCAGAGGCTGGGTATTCTGCGGCAAGTGTCTCACCTGCTGACTCCCCAAATCCTTTCCAACATCTACAAGGCACAAGTAAGGAGTGTAATGGAATACTCTCCACTTGCCTGGATGAGTTCAGCTCCAACGTCACTCAAGAAGCTCAACACCATCCAGGACAAAGCAGCCCGCTTGATTGGCACCCCATCCACCACCTTAAACATTCACTCCCTCCATCACCGGCGTACCGTGGCTGCAGTGTGTACCATCTACAAGATGCACTGCAGCAACTCACCAAGACTTCTTCGGCAGCACCTCCAAACCCGCGACCTCTTCCACCTAGAAGGACAAGGGCAGCAGGCGCATGGGAACACCACCACCTCCAAGTTCCCCTCCAAGTCACACAGCATCCTGACTTAGAAGTATATCACCGATCCTTCATCATCGCTGGGTCAAAATCCTGGAACTCCCTGCCTAACAGCACTGTGGGAGTAACTTCACCACACGGATTGCAGCGGTTGAAGAAGGCGGCTCACCACCATCTTCTCAAGGGCAACTAGGGATGGGCAATAACTGCTGGCCTTGCCAGCGACGCCCACATCCCATAAATGAGTTTAAAAAAACCTAGCTTCCCCACCCCCCACAACATCACAAAGCAGTCCTACAATGACCAAGCCATTCTTCTGACCCAAACTCCATTGCCCGAGGTTAAGTAATGTCTCAGCCACTTCCTCGGTAGCAGGCAAAAATGGATAAGATGGGAAAGTTGTGCAAAGAAATAAGTTTATGTGTATCATAAATTGAACTGAAAGTTAACACTAACATTTTGGCAAACACCCATGTGCATACCCTTGTGCATCCACGATTGTGTCTTTTTTCATTTACGCGTGCTACTCCTGTGGCTTCAGCAGAGGTAGAGGCAGGCTGCTTACTTCCCTGCTGCGACTGCTTACGCACTTTTGGTGGATGTCCTCTGGGTTTTGGAGCCTGTGAGGGCCCCGCCAAAGACTGCTCCTCCTGCAACTGTGCAGGGGCAGACTCGGCCATCGGGATCCGAGGTAGCATGTGGGGCTCTGACTGAGGGGGATGCAATGGGGGAGAAGTGGGAGCACTTTGAGAAGAACCCCCACTTCCATGTCTCCTCTCACCATCATCCCTCTCAAGGGCCACCCGCACTTCCCTTCTAGCAAGGAGCTGGAGAGCACTTTACTGCACATCAGTGGGGTGATGAAGGCCCAAGTCTACGTTAATATCCCTCCTCGAGATGAGGTCAATGAGCGTCTGCCATCTGTTGTTCACAGCAAGCATGTGCTCATGTGATTGGCGCATTAGCTGCTCCATGCAGGTGGCCATCCTTTTCGTGGAACAGCACATCGTCGCCATCGCCTGCGACATGGTGCTGCTCATGTTGGAGACGGACTCCTCCATTCTCTGCACATTTGTACACATCGCGGCTGCAAAAGCTGCCAGAGCCTCATGCAGTTGTTGCTGCCCCTCCAAGATCACCCTCTTTTTCAATAGTCCCCGAGGATCAGCATCTGCAGGCAGCCCAGCAGAACTTGGAGCATCCTGTGCCCTCCAACGAGGAGTCTCCACTCCTGTCCCTGTCAACATCATATTTATATAGCGCCTTTAACATAGTAAAACGTCCCAAGGCGCTTCACAGGAGTGTTATAAGACAAAAACATTTACATTGAGCCACATATGAAATTTGGCCAGATGACCAAAAGCTTGGTAAAAGAGGTAGGTATTAAGGAGCATCTTAATGGATGAAAGAGAGGTAGAGAGGCAGAGAGGTTTAGGGAGTGAGTTCCAGAGCTTAGGGTCTAGGCAGCTGAAGGCACGGCCACCGATGGTTGAGCGATTAAAATCAGGGATACTCAAAAGGGCAGAATTTGAGGAGCGCGGATATCTCGGGGGTTGTGGGGCTGAAGGAGATTACAGAGATAGGGAGGCGCGAGGCCATGGAAGGATTTGAAAACAAGGATGAGAATTTTTAAATCAAGGCGTTGCTTAACCAGGAGCCAATGTAGGTCAGTGAGCACAGGGGTGATGGATGAACGGGACTTGGTGTGAGTTAGGACACGGGCAGCCGAGTTTTGGATGAGCTCAAATTTACGTAGGGTAGAATATGGGAGGCCAGCCAGGAGTGCATTGGAATAGTCAAGTCTAGAGGTAACAAAGGCATGGATGAGGGATCCAGCAGCAGATGAACTGAGGCAGGGGCAGGGACGGGCAATGTTACGGAGGTGGAAATAGGTGGTCTTAGTTATGCCGCGGATGTGTGGTCGAAAGCTCATTTCAGGGTCAAATATGACACCAAGGTTGCGAACTGTCTGGTTCAGCCTCAGACAGATGCTAGGGAGGGGGAAGGAGTCGGTGGCTAGGGAACGGAGTTTGTGGTGGGGCCCGAAAACAATGGCTTCAGTCTTCCCAATATTTAATTGGAGAAAATGGATGTCAGACAAGCAGTGTGTCAATTTAGAGACCGTGGAGGGGTCGAGAGAAGTGGTGAGGTAGAGCTGGGTGTCGTCAGCGTACATGTGGAAACTGATGCCATGTTTTCGGATGATGTTGCCTAGGGGCAGCATATAGATGAGAAATAGGAGGGGGCTAAGAATAGATCCTTGGGTAACCCCAGAGGTAACAATGCGTGAGCGGGAAGAGAAGCCATTGCAGGTGATTTTCTGGCTACGATTAGATAGATAAGAATGGAACCAGGTGAGTGCAGTCCCACCCAGCTGGTCGATGGTGGAGAGGCGTTAGAGGAGGATGGAGTGGTCAACCATGCCAAAGGCAGACAGGTCGAGAAGGACGAGGAGGGATAGTTTACCTTTGTCACAGTCACAAAGGATGTCATTTGTGACTTTGATGAGAGCCGTTTTGGTACTGTGGCAGGCGCAGAAAGCGGATTGGAGGGATCCAAACATGGAGTTCCGGGAAAGATGGGCACGGATTTGGGAGGTGACAACACATTCAAGGACTTTGGAGAGGAAAGGGAGGTTGGAGATGGGGTGGTAGTTTGCAAGGACGGATGGGTCATGGGTTGTTTATTTGAGAGGGGTGATGATAGCAGATTTGAAGGAGAGGGGGACAGTACCTGAGGAGAGAGAACCGTTAACAATATCAGTTAACATCGGAGCTAGAAAAGGAAGTTGGGTGGTCAGCAGTTTAGTGGGAATAGGGTCGAGGGAGCAGGAAGTGGGTCTCATGGACAAGATGAGTATGGAGAGGTCAAGAGGGGAGATCGGAGAGAAACTGGAGAAAGATGCGAGTTCAGGGCTAGGGCAGGGGGAAACCTTAGAGGAAGTTTGGCCCGGTGGACTGGGGGAAGGAAGGGAAGTGGCAGAGACAGCTGATCGGATGGTCTCAATTGTAGAGACAAAGAAGTCCATGAGCACCTCGCACTTGTTGGAGGTGAGTGTGGAGGAGACAGGGGAGAGTGGTTAGCAGTAGAGAATAGGAGCCAGGGGTTATCTTTGCATTCCAGAATGATCCTGGAATAGTGAGCAGTTTTGGCAGACAAGAGTAGGACCCGATAATGCTTTATGTGGTCCAGCCAGATCTGGCGGTGAATGACTAAACCAGTTGTCCGCCATATCCGTTCACGTTTGCGTCCCTTGGACTTGAGAGAGCAAAGATGAAGGCTGTACCAGGGGGACCGGCCAGGGTGAGAGAGAGTAATGTTTTTAATAGGGACTAGGGCATCAAAGGTGGTGGTGAGGGTGTGGTTGAGCAGATCGGTAGCTGCAGAAATGTCATGGTGAATGGAGGGCCAAAGGCTGTACAGTTGGGATTTCGTAAGTGCAGTTGTAAGAGAGTTGGGAGAGAGTTTTTTCCAGGGGCGGACACAGAAGGAAGTGGGGTTGGGGGGCGGGGAGCCGCAAGGGGATCCTGACCTCAGGAGATCATTGAATCTTTTGCGGCACTGAATCCATGTCCTCCTCACCACATCCCTGCTGCTGACATCCTCTGCGATGTCTAGCCATGCTCTCTTAGTGTCTTTTGCTGGTCTTTTTCAGCCATCCGCAGGGAAGAGGACCTACCTGCGTGCTCTTACTCGCTGGACCAGCACTTCCAGGGAGGCATCTGGGAATCTTGGGGCTGCCCTCTGCCTTTTTGTCTTCATGACCCACAGAATTGTCAATGTTATTCAGCAATTTTGAGCTCTTGAAATCAACTCCTACAGCAACCTTCAAATGAGATGTGTGCAAGGCTGCCTTAAATATCCACGCTGAAAATGAGTCATCAGTGATGTCACCAGACCTGTTTCATTTAATTGGGCCGGGAAACTCGCATGACTCTTTTAATTGGTGCCATTGAGTTAAATGCGCAGTGCAGAATGCGCTGTTCAAATCTTCGGGATGGAAACCCACTACACGGCCTGTACGCACCCGACCCGATTCCAAGGTAAAGATTCCGGCCTTGGTGTGGGCCCCAAGGCCTACTCCGGTGGGAGAAAGATCTGCCTGAGATAGAGAGGTGTAAATAAACTTCTATTCCGAACTAAATCTGAGAAGTCGCACAACACCAGGTTATAGTCCAAGGGGGAGAAATTCAGTATCGCCCCATTTGGGGCGCAATTATCGGCCGGGCGCAAAGATTAGCGCCTGGCGCTAATTATCGCCACCGACTGCAAACTTGACTTTTATCGCCCCTGGAGGTGATTGGAGCGCTAAATCGGGCGCTTCACACCTGTCTTAAGGCGCAAAAGCCGAGGAGCGAGGCGCTACCTCAGAGCGCTGGCGAAGCTCATGTGATGTCAGTCAGCAATGGAACACACACACAATGGCACCGGCCAGTTCTTAAAGGGGATGGTTGATCTTGCTTTCCATCCACATCCTGCTCATTGCAGCCTTGAATCTCGGCCTGGAGAGACCTGCACATCAAATCTGCTGGAAAGAACAATGGAGAGTACCAGGCAAAGAGCTCAGAGTGCAGCCCCCACAGTCTCTTCTAAATCGATACAAGGAATGGCAAATCAAAATGAACCTGCAAAGTGCTGCTCAGTACCCAAAACTCCTTCACACAACGTTGAATCTCTCCAGAAGTCTCTCTCTCTCTCTCTCAGAATGCGTAGTTCAAAAATGGCACCAACAATAAAAGGCAGGAAGCGGTCACCTTTAAATAGCGCTCCCCCTTTCCCTTCATGACTGCAGAACGCTCCCCTCAACCTGTCGTTGCTAGCGTCAGGCGGTAAGGCAGGGGGTGCCACTCAATATCCGCTCCGGGGCGATACCGGGGCGTTGCGCACTCGACTGATGTCATGATCTGCCGGCGCAGGAGATCGTGGCGGTAGTGTTTAGCGCCGCCGCAAAATGTCTAGTTAATTTCGCGAGCGGCGCAAACTTCGCCGCGCCTGGGCGCTGGATGCTTTGCGCCCCATTAGCGCCCTCTTAAGGCGCTAACGGGAGGCGCAACCAACTGAATTTTTCCCCCCAACAGTTTTATTTAAAATTACGAGCTTTCGGAGCTGCTGCCCCTTCGTCAGGTAGAGGTACATTGAGGGAATCTATTACACAGTATATATACACAGAGAGCAATTTGTCTGCAGAGATACAATCTGTTAGGAAGGCATTACATCAAAGACACATCAGAGTACAGCTAAGACAATGAGGTGGGTCACAGGGGGTCCAACGTGTCAAATGTTGCCGTCTGCAGTTGAGCTTTTAACTTTTTTTTTGTTTTTTTGTTTTTGTTTTTTTTTTGTTGTTTTTTTCTGTGTTTTTTTTTAAAACTGGAAAGACAGACAACGATGTCGAGTCACGTTCTGTAGCGTGACATGAACCCGAGATCCCTATTGAGGCCGTCCTCATGGGTGCGGAACTTGGCTATCAGTTTCTGCTTGATGATTTTGCGTTGTCGTGTGTCTCGAAGGCCGCCTTGGAGAACGCTAACCCGCAGATCCGAGGTTGAATGTCCTTGACGCAAAATCATTGAGCAGAAACTGATAGCCAAGTTCCGCACCCATGAGGACGGCCTCAATAGGGATCTCGGGTTCATGTCACGCTACAGAACGTGACTCGACATCGTTGTCTGTCTTTCCAATTAAAAAAAAACACAGAAAAAAACAACCAAAAAAAACCAAAAAACCAAAACAAAAAAAAAGTTAAAAGCTCAACTGCAGACGGCAACATTTGACACGTTGGACCCCCTGTGGCCCACCTCATTGTCTTAGCTGTACTCTGATGTGTCTTTGATGTAATGCCTTCCTAACAGATTGTATCTCTGCAGACAAATTGCTCTCTGTGTATATATACTGTGTGATAGATTCCCTCAATGTACCTCTACCTGACGAAGGAGCAGCGCTCCGAAAGCTCGTAATTTTAAATAAAACTGTTGGACTATAACCTGGTGTTGTGCGACTTCTCATTTTTGTCCACCCCAGTCCAACGCCGGCATCTCCGCATCATGAGAACTAAATCTGAATTTAGGAGGAGGAGCAGGATTATCAGAATGTAATTGTTTACTTGCAATATACTGTAGTAGAAAGTGGGCCAAATATTGTTTCAGTCAAATATGGACAAAAGAACCACAGTCTGTTCACACGCTTTCTAAACCTTCAGGAAGCCCCACACATAAAGATTACATTGTTATAAATATTGTGTATCAGGGCCTAAAGAGTGCGAGTTGACCAGCTCTTTGGATTCACCTTGCCAATTTAAATATGTATTAAAAAATATTTTATGTTTGCTTAAAATCAGCTCTGTGATTTGAAAATTCACCTGATCAGGTAAAGTGCAAGATGAATAGGTTGTTAGCTCTGTTTCATAGTCATATCTCAGTATACTTGTCTGCAATAATCTGGTATTAAATAAGTACATCTACTCCAGTTATTATTTCTCAATCATCTGCCCAATCAGATGTTTCTGATAAATAAAATCAGTCCAAATCTCACTGTCGTCAGATGCTACAAATTTTTTAAACTTTATTTTCAAAACTTAACTAATTTACTTCTGTGTTGCCAAATGTACATTACAAATGAGTTTTGCGTAACACTAAATTGAACAAAGCTTGTGATTTCAGGGGCAAAGTTATATTTTTGAGTGAAACTTTTGTATTTCTACCTCAAAGGTGATCAACAGTATTTAAGTGCAGTGTCTCATCGTAAGCTGTTTCGAATACATGTAAAGCCCACACTGTCTTCTGTAGTTGATATTATTACTGCTCAACAGAAGCCCAAATTAACACTTAGTGATTCATCAAGGATCATGAAAAATGTTGTTCAGTTTTTTTCTCCATCTTTAGGATGTCTATTTTCCATTCTCCCCAAATTTTAATCATCTTTTGTATCAGACAAAAACTGCATGCATCATAAGCAAAATGACCAAACGTTCTTTCAACTATCTTTTTTCCAAATTTGCCTTACAATGGGCATGGTTAGTATGAACAGATACTATGCAATCTCTGAATTGGTTCTGAGCAGCAAGTCCAAAAATACACATTTGATTTTGTGCTTATAAAAATGTGTTGACTTGCCGGGGGATAGAACAGTTTTTCCAGTATTTGATTGCATCTTTCATCCCAAGGTCAGGTAAAGCATGGTCCAGATGCAATGCAAAACTCACTCCACCAAATCCAGGGAATGTGCCTGAGCCCCCACCTTAGAAAAGCACTGTCCACTGAACCCACCATCTCATTTGCATTCCACACTCAGCATCCTGAGTAAAATTGCTCAGTCACTGTTTAATGTGTGGCAAGGTGGTGTTTTGGACATCTCCACTGGGAGCTGGATTGGCTGTCTGAACTTTTCCCCCCACTTGTCTGGACTAGATTTGAACCTGAAAGGGCAAGTTCCCTAAATGCATTCTTACTGATTTAAATTAATTTCAAAATACTAAAGAAAAGTATGTCATCAATTTGAAATTGAATTCTTAAACTAACAATCAATGTCTGCTGTATGTCAAGAGGCATTTCTATTTTTAAACTAAAGTTTAAAACCCAAGAATACATTATAAAACTCACAGATTGTGTCTTCAGACCTGTGCCAGTTTTATTAAACATTTGAAGTGGTCTTTTTAAAGATCTTCATTCACATTCAGAATGATCCAGTGCTGTTTTACAGTAATACTTCCAAAGTGTGAGCTTGAAAGCAAGATGAGTGGTGTTTTTGTCAGATTGTTATAAATTTCGGCTTAACATTACATAACATAGTTTATAACTTAGTGTGGAAAGTTTCTAAAATAAGGAATGTCTTCTCAAGTAAATATGAAACTGTGGACAACGGGGCATGAACACTGTGCCACCTCACGCACTTTTTTCCACGTTCCTCTACATCGAGAATTACCCACTGCTTGCCATTGAAAAATATGAGTCCTGCCAGAAATGCAAATATGAAAAAAGATAAATGATAAACTTAACACAAGAAGTACAAAACTTGTCAGCATATATGGAAAGATGTATACAGAGAAATACAGACACGGAAAGGCTCGCTTTGATGAGAACAAAATAAACCTGACAACAAAACTGTAAAAGTTCTAAAACTGATCTGAATTATAGAACCTACACATTTGAACAATTGAAATAAAAGCAGGAAATTCTGGAAATATAAAACAGGTCTGTTCGCATCTGTAAAGAGTACTTGAAA
Organism: Squalus acanthias; assembly: GCA_030390025.1. Lineage (NCBI taxonomy): Eukaryota > Metazoa > Chordata > Chondrichthyes > Squaliformes > Squalidae > Squalus > Squalus acanthias. Next base: position 85,773,133 of record CM059432.1, read on the forward strand.
CATGCGTCGTATGTGTGCATTCAAGCTGTGAAATACATCACAACTGATATTTACATAATTTAAGTATATTGGAGGATCTCCTGTGGAAGTGTTCCTGGACAGTCTGGGGTCTGAAGCACGATTAGTTAATAACCTGGTCTGTCCTTTTAAGGCCACTGCTCAAGTATTCATTGTGCACAAGTGATCTAAATGGGCAAATCCAGGCAATTGTAGCTAATTGTAAATTCCTGAGGACAATTGTAACTGCTTGTAAATTTCCAGCGCCAGACCAGAAGAACCATCATGTAATGACTAACTTTCTTTATTTTTAAAGATTGCTTTGCACCTATAGCAAAATATAGCACTGTGAATTGTGATGTCCTATTGTGAGAGGTGCACACGCGGCACAAGACGATGGATATACTATGAACATATATAATAGAAAATGCATGCTATCCATAGTAAATGAAGTATGCATTTTCTGATTTAACCCATGTCATGATCAGCAGTGCTATGTTTGTACTAATGAAGAGAATTTAAAAGAATAAGCTCAACAAACCTAATCGGTTCAAAGTTACTAATGGGCTGATATTGTTCAATAATAGGAACATATTTCAGAAACTGGAAATCTCAAGAAATAGCACTTGGTAAATTAATTAATTAACTGCATATATTTACTGTTCATACATGCACATTTGATTGAGTTCATAATTACCCATTGTCGCTTGCCCCATCACCATGACAACGGTGGTTGTGTGAATTCATGGCTGGTGGCTGACATGTTACACAGACCGTGTAACCTTCTCGCAGATACTGCATCCATCTAGCAAATGGACGATTCTCTACAGTGCAGTGGAAGGACAGCGATTCAATCGTAAACTCTGTACAATACCTGATTAATAACATAAGAAGTAAAAGTGAATTAGGAACATAGGAACAGGAGGAGGCCTTTCAGCCCCTCGAGCCTGTTCCGCCATTCAGTGAGATTATGGCTGGTTTGTATCCCAACTCCATCCACCCTGTCTGGCTCCATATCCCTTTATACCCTTGGCTAGAAGAAAATCTATCGATTTCCGATTTTAAAATTAATTGAGCTAGTATCTACTGCTTTTTGTGGGAGAGAGTCCCACACTTCTACCACCGTTTGCGTGAAGAAATGTTTCCTAACTTCTCTCCTGAATTGCCTGGCTCTGATTTTAAGGATATGTCCCCTTGTCCTGGAGTCCCTCACCAGTGTAAAAAGTTTCTCTCTATCTACTCTATCAATTCCTTTCAAAATCCTAAAAACCTTAATCAAATCACTCCCTAGCCTTCTATATTCCATGGAATACAAGCTTAGTTTATATAATCTCTCCTCATAATCTAACCCTTGGAACCCTGGTAACATTCTGGTGAATCTGCTCTGCATTCCTTCCAAGGCCAATATATCCTCCACCACAGGCTCACTGGGGCTGCAGTGTGTCCCATCTACAAGATGCACTGCAGCAACTCTCCAAGGCTTCTTCGACAGCACCTCCCAAACCCGCGACCTCTACCACCTAGAAGGACAAGGGCAGCAGGTGCATGGGTACACCACCACCTCCAAGTTACACCTGATTTGGAAATATATTGCTGTTCCTTCATCGTCGCTGTATCAAAATCCTGGAACTCCTTACGTAACAGCACTGTGGGAGTACCTTCACCACACAGACTGCAGCGGTTCAAGAAGGTGACTCACCACCACCTTCTCAAGGGCAATTAGGGATGGGCAATAAATGCTGGCCTTGCCAGCGACACCCACATCCCGTGAATGAATTTTTAAAAGAAACATCCTTTCTAAGGTGTAGTGCCCAGGACTGTACACAGTACATCGGATGTGGTCTAACCAGGGCTTTGTATTGTTGTAGCAAAACTTCCCTTTTATTCTAGCTCTCTATTTATAAAGGCTAACATTCCATTAGCCTTTTAAATTATTTTTTGTACCTGACTGCTGCATTTTAGTGATCTGTGTACATGGACCCCTAAATCGCTTCAGATATCCACTGTTCCTAGCTTTTCACCATTTAAAAAATACTTGGATCTATCCTTTTTTAGTCCAAAATGGAGGACCTCACACTTACCTGCATTAAAATCCATCTGCTACAGTTTTGCCCACTCACTTAATCTATCAATGTCTCTGTCATTTTATGCTCCCAGCTGCACGACTTACTATGCCACCAATTTTTGTGTCACAGGCAAACTTAGATATATGGCTCTCTATTATGTTATCTAATTCATTAATATAGTGAATAGTCGAGGCCCCAGCACAGATCCTTGTGGGACACCACTAGTCACTTTCTTCCAATTCGAGTACATACCCATTATCCTTAATCTCTGACTTCTACTGCCTAACCAATCTCCTAACCAGGTCAATAATGTGCCTTCAATTCCATGCGCTTTAATTTTAGCTAACAGTCTCTTATGTGAAACCTTATCGAATGCCTTCTCGAATTCCAAATAAACTACATCCACAGACATTCCCCTGTCTACTACTTTAGTTACGTCCTCAGAAAATTCAATTAGGTTCATTAGACATGACCTACCCTTTACAAATCTATGTTGGCTCTCCCTTAATCAGTTCAATTATTGTTCACAATTATTTCACCTTGAAACTCACAGTCTATGTAAGAAAGGTATCATCAATTACCTTTTGTTTTCTGTAATCTTTAACCTGATTAATATTACAATATATTTTTAAACACATTATTGTTTATGTTGATATTTTTCAACAATATAGGTTTCAGGCATTAAAGGTAGTTCCAGACTTGAGCATCATTTAAACAGAACTGTTGAGGTGCAGCCACCAAACCGGCATCCCATTACAACTCACCGAATTTGGGCCGTCACAATATCGGGCTTCTTACAGGCAGCCCAGCTGGGGGTGGAGGTTCCCAATCGTGGGGGTAGGGGGGATCATGGGAGAGAAGCCCAGGATGAGAGCAGCCCAGATTATTTAGCTTTTTGGGACCTTTTCTACTGTAAAGATCAAAAACCGTCTGTAAAAATGGTCGCGGAGTGCCTGGCACATGTTCCGCTCACATCTGTTCTAAAATGGCAATCAGGGCCCAATGTGCATCATAGGACCCCAATTTGCTTTTTTAAAGGGCCTACCACCTGAAACAGGCAGGCGCTTCAGCCACTCAGCAGTAAAAATGGTGGCAGCATTAGTGTTAAGGGGACGGTAAGTCTACCGACACCATTTTGAGGCTGTTAATGCAATTTGGGCAAGTTAAAATTGGCCCCTATATTTCTGATGCATACTTCCCATTAAACATGGAGCATTGTGACTGCATTCATGACAGGAGAGACATGTTCTCCATAAACAGGGTGCAGCACTTGCTTATTGTTGTACAAGTGTTGGTGAGCAATCAAAAGCATGGTTTGTCCTTTTAAAGAAAGTAGCCAGCAGCTTCTTTGAGATATGCTCAGAATTCTGTCTCCTTCTGCTGTAGAACTGGAACTTTTATTTTACTTAACTTATGTCATATGATTTCTTCTGTCAGAAGCTGCCTATAGAATCATTCCACAAAATATTTATCTTGCTTGTTTATGCCAGAATTTGGTCAAAAGGAAAACTGAAATGGATAATGGAACTTAAAACAGATAATAAACCCACAAGTTGGCCAGGTTGTACTGCGGAGCCCTCAGATCCCTTACTGCCTGATCACAGTTCTTTCATTAAAACAAATCACAAGTCAGTTTAAAAAATGCATTAAAAATGTTCTGTTATCTATGTTGTTTCCTGTTTCGTTCATGCCTCCTTTATCACTAGACTCTTCAGTTGGTCAGAAGAGTAGGATGATCCAGCTGCTGAGGCCTCCACTGGCTCATTGCCATAATTTGGTCGTTGCCAGGAGGGAGACCTGACCAGTGCAAAAATGTATCTCCTGGGCCATTTTCCCTGCTGCCTCTCAGTGTCATGGTCAAGGCTGACAAAACACTAGAGGGGAAGCCTGAGGGAAAATATCAAATTGAGGCATTTGAACTTGTTACATATTTAAGAGTCTAATGTATGAGCACTGGATTACTTCCACTTTTTTTTTTAAAACGGCATCATTGCCAGACTGCAGTCAAGCCTGACGATGCAGGAATCTCTTTCCCATACAGAACAATTAAAGTATCCTGCTTTTCATACCATTCTTGTGCATCTGTTTGAGTGTCTCTTCCTGACTCAGTGGTACAACACACTGCACATTCACTGGCACTTTTTCTTACCACGTTGCTTTGTATTTACAGATACTTCTCTCCTGCATGCCTTATGCTGCTTTAATCTGCTCTAATCCTGGCTCCCTGTATTTATTTACTCTCACCATGTTGAATTAATTTTCACCTTCTATTCTGCAGCTTTGCAGTTGCATATTCTTTCTTTTCCTGAACAATTCATGTATTCTCACTCTCAGTAAAATTTAAATAGAAAAAAATTCTGGAAATATACAGCAGGGCCATCAGCAACTGAAAAGAGAAAATATAGGTTAAAGCTTCAAGTAGAAACCTTTTGTCAAAACACTAAAATACCTCAGTGTTCACTTGTAGTCCAGTTATAAATCTCCTTTCTAATTTGTAATGCAGTATAGTACAGGTTTTGCCAGCTATTTAGATTGAGTACATAAAGACATATACTATTTTATATTTGATTAATATCCAGCCAATTCTGTTCAGAATGATAACCTGGTACTATAGTGAAAATTGCTACTCACCCAGGAATCTCTTTATCTTCAAACAAAGCGCGCTTTCTTCTCTCTTTATTGTATTCTGCTGTGCTTATCAAAGCAGGGACTAGAACAGTAAAACCAAAAGGTTGAATCACAAGCTGCATAATCAGAGCAGTTACTTAATTCATTTTTTAAGAGTAAAGACAAAACCAAACAAGACAATGTCAATGTAGCCTAATAGGCTTGTTAGCTAATCATATACGGTGAGGCAAATTTCTTAATATGTACAGACTAGAATCCATTATTTTGTAGTATTACTGGCTGCTGCATTTTCCTACATTACAACAGAGACCACACTTCAAAAGTAATTTATTGGTTGAGATGCACATTAGGATATCCTGGGGTCATGGGGGAGGGATTCAAATTCCTGGGACATTGAAACCGGTTCTGGGGGAGGTGGGACCAGTACAAATCGGACGGTTTGCACCTGGGCAGGACCGGGACCGATGTCCTTGGGGGAGTGTTTGCTAGTGCTCTGGGGGAAGGTTTAAACTAAAATGGCAGGGGGTTGGGAACCTGAGCAGGGAGACAGAGGAAAGGGAAACAAGAATAGAAGCAAAAGTCAGGAAGGAAAAAAACAAAAGGTGGCAGTCAGAGAAATCAAGGGTTTAAATCAAACGTGGCCACAGTAAATAATAATTCTAAAAGGTCTAAGAGCATTAAAAAAACAAGCCTGAAGGCTTTGTGTCTTAATGCGAGGAGCATTCATAATAAGGTGGATGAATTAGCTGCGCAAATAGAGGTAAACAAATATGATATGATTGGGAATACGGAAACATGGCTCCAGGGTGACCAAGGCTGGGAACTCAACATACAGGGGTATTCAATATTCAGGAAAGATAGGCAAAAAGGAAAAGGAGGTGGGATAGCATTGCTGGTTAAAGAGGGGATTAACACAATTGTAAGGAAGATATTAGCTCTGATGATGTGGAATCTGTATGAGTAGAACTGAGAAATACCAAGGGGCAGAAAACACTAGTGGGAGTGGTGTATAGACCCCCAAACAGTAATACGGAGGTTGAGGATGGCATTAAAAGGAAAATTAGATAAGCGTGCAATAAGAGCACAGCAGTTATCATGGGTGACTTTAATCTACATATAGATTGGACTAACCAAATTAGTAACAATACTGTGGAGGAGGAATTCCTGGAGTGTATATGGGATGGTTTCCTGGACCAATATGTCGAGGAACCAACTAGAGATCAGGCTATCTTAGACTGGGTATTATGTAATGAGAAAGGATTAATTAGCAATCTTGTGCGAGGCCCCTTGGGTCGGAGCGATCATAATATGATAGAATTCTTCATTAAGATGGAGAGTGAAGTAGTTGACTCAGAGACTAGGGTCCTGAATTTAAATAAAGGAAACTACGATGGTATGAGGCACGAGTTCGGTAGGATTGATTGGGGAATGTCACTCAAAGGGTTGACGGTGGATAGGCAATGGCAAACATTCAAAGATCACATGAATGAACTACAGAATTTGTTCATCCCAGTTTGGCATAAAAATAAAACAAAAAAGGTGACTCAACCGTGGCTAACAAGGGAAATTAGGGATAGCATAAGATCCAAGGAGAGGACATATAAATTGGCCAGAAAAAGCAGAAAACCTGAGGATTGGGAGCAGTATAGGATTCAGCAAAGAAGGACAAAGGGATTAATTAAGAGGGGGGAAATAGAGTATGAGAGTAAGCTTGCAGGGAACATAAAAACTGACTGTAAAAGCTTTTATAGATATGTAAAGAGAAAAAGATTGGTGAAGTTAAGCGTAGGTCCCTTGCAGTCAGAATCAGGGGAATTTATAATGGGGAACAAAGAAATGGCTGACCAATTAAATACATACTTTGGTTCTGTCTTCACAAAGGAGGACACAAATAACCTCCCAGAGATGTCGGGGAACATAGGGTCTAATGAGAGGGAGGAACTGAAAGAAATCAGTATTTGTAGGGAAATAGTGTTAGGGAAATTGACTGGATTGAAGGCCAATAAATCCCCAGGGCCTGATAATCTACATCCTAGGGTACTTAAGGAAGTGGCCCTAGAAATAGTAGATGCATTGCTGGTCATCTTCCAAAATTCGATAGACTCTGGAACAGTACCCATGGATTGGAGGGTAGCTAATGTTACCCCACTATTCAAAAAAGGTGGCAGAGAGAAAACGGGGAATTATAGACCGGTAAGCCTGACATCGGTAGTGGGAAAAATGCTAGAGTCCATTATAAAAGATGTAATAGCAGAGCACTTGGAAAACAGTGACAGGATCGGACAAAGTCAACATAGATTTACAAAAGGTAAATCGTGCTTGACTAATCTACTGGAATTTTTTGAGGATGTAACTGGGAAAATAGATAAGGGAGAACCAGTGGATGTGGTGTATTTGGACTTTCAGAAGGCTTTCGATAAGGTCTCGCATAAGAGATTAGCGTGTAAAGTTAAGGCACATGGGATTGGGGGCAAGGTATTGACTTGGATAGAGAACTGGTTGGCAGACAGAAAGCAAAGAGTTGGAATAAACGGGTCTTTTTCCGAGTGGCAGGCAGTGACTAGTGGGGTACCGCAGGGATCGGTCCTAGGACCCCAGCTATTCACAATATATATTAATGATCTAGACGAGGGAATTGGATGTAATATCTCCAAGTTTGCAGACGACACAAAGCTGGGTGGGAGTGTGTGCCGTGAGGAGGATGCCGAGAAACTCCAGTATGATTTGGACAGGTTGGGTGATTGGGCAGAAGCATGGTAGATGCAATATAATGTGGATAAATGCGAGGTTATCCACTTTGGTGTCAAAAACAGGAAGGCAGATTATTATCTGAATGGCAATAGATTGGGAGAAGGGGAAGTGCAACGAGACCTGGGTGTCCTTGTGCACCAGTCGCTGAAGGTAAGCATGCAGGTGCAGCAGGCGGTTAAGAAGGCAAATGGTATGTTGGCCTTCGTAGCAAAAGGGTTCGAGTACAGGAACAAGGATGTCTTGCTGCAGTTGTACAGGGCCTTGGTGAGACCACATCTTGAGTATTGTGTGCAGTTTTGGTCACCTTATCTGAGGAAGGATGTTCTTGCCATGGAGGGAGTGCAGCGAAGATTCACCAGGCTGATACCTGGGATGGCAGGAATGACGTATGAGGAGAGATTGGGTCGATTGGGCTTATACTCGCTGGAGTTTAGAAGAATGAGAGGGGATCTCATTGAAACTTATAAAATTCTAACAGGACTAGACAGACTAGATGCAGGAAGAATGTTCCCGATGGCCGGGGAGTCCAGAACCAGGGGTCACAGTCTAAGGATAAGGGGTAAGCCATTTAGGACTGAGATGAGGAGGAATTTCTTCACCCAGAGAGTGGTGAACCTGTGGAATTCTCTACCACAGAAGGCAGTAGAGGCCAATTCATTAAATATATTCAAGAAGGAGTTAGATATATTTCTTAAAGCTAAAGGGATCAAGGGATATGGAGAGAAGGCAGGGTCAGGGTACTGAATTTGGATGATCAGCCATGATCTCATTGAATGGCGGAGCAGGCTCGAGGGGCTGAATGGCCTGCTCCTGCTCCTATCTCCTATCTTCTATGAAAGGTGCTAAATAAATAGAAGTACTTTCCTTATTATGAATAATTTAATATTAATGAACAGCATTCAGTGATAGTCTATACTCAGGCCTGAAAGTAAACTGATGTTATCATAATAGCTGCTTATTCGGTCTACACGGTTGTTACAACTGCAATGAAGAAAACAGTTATACTTTGACTGCTACTATCGTCAGAATTCTCTGAATATCAACATCTATTTTCTTCCTCTCAAACTGATATCTCTTCATCAAACATCCATTTAGTAGAGATATTGCTGGAGGCTTCATGCTCAGTTATGCAAAGTTATACAGAAAGGGCCCATGCACGAGTGAATGCTTTCAGGGTTAGATGTGACAATCATATTTCTGAGAAAATGGTTATGTAGTGTCACACTGATTTAAGCCACTGTCCTTTCACCGCGGAGATCTGGATATAAATCCAACCCTGACTAATAGAACAATAGTGTCTTCTCTCTGCCAGCTCTAAGGATCGTAAGTGAAATGAGATCATACATTCCATTACACAAAATGGCGCGGGTTTGGCATCAATTGGCAATTCACTCAAAGCCATAAGAATAGCTAGTGTGGAAAATGAAAAATTCATACTGTTACACTTTAGGATGTTTTTCTGAGTTTTGGGTTAAGGTACGTCATACTATGAGCATATTTCTACATATAAAACATGCATTAACAGTCTTGGGAGTGCTTGATGATAATACAGGTGAAATAGGGGATGGGAAAATGTTCCATTACCCCAATACTGACATGTTTCACTTTAATAAACAAAAGAAAATTCAATAATGTCAATTTGCAGTGCCCGAAAAGGCTTTCTCACTCATCAAAAGCAATTTTTAGATAAATCAATACAAAAATCCAAAGACTATATTGAGAGCGAGATTATGAGAAAAACTAACAGATCTGTACCATGAGACTGTCCGCAATGTACACCCTGGTAATTCATGTACTCCAGGCAGCCTGCTCGTTCCTCCAGTGCTGGGCAAGGATCTCCGTGATTCTTAGGTTCTTGCTCAATGTGACGCCGTCGAATCCGCACAGTTGGTTGGCATTGCTCAGCACAGCCACTCCAGTGACTCCACTCACTCACTACACATGGACTGGCTGGAAACAAGGAAACAGCATGAAGTTGCAATTTTTGCCGAGGATTGTGGTCGTACTCTTACAGCAAAGATTTTAGAATATTGTAGTGTACGTCTGTTCTGCCACATTAAAATGTGCACTTCTAATTGTTTTACAGTATGAACTGTGGCTGATTTCATATCTGGAAATTATCCCTCCATTAAATTCTATCCTGCCACACTCTAGTTTTGATATAGATGTAAATGTTCAGCAGAGCTGTTCTTACTGTGGCAACAGCTTCAGTTTTTCAGTCGAATTATCATTTATAAAGGGTAAGTATTTATGCTTATTGGTGTCTCAAGTGTTTATTTTTATTTTTATTGTGAAACAGATGTGTAGGGGGATAAATGTAAACGAAGGATGATTATCTTCAACATGTTTGCTTCCTATTCTTGGTGTTAATGCGATTAATCTATCTACAGACTGGTTATGTGAAGCTTTTCCAGCCCAAAAAATCTTTTTGTGGTGCAAGCCTGGACATAGAAGTTTATTTTCCGCCATAATATGCAATCCATTGCTATCCAATGCTCTATCTAGTGGCCGAATTAATAAGTGCAAAATTCACCGGCCTAAAAATTGGATCGCACCTGAATCAGGAGCAATCCTGGTGCTGCACAAGACCACAGGAAATTGGTCCGCTGGCTCATTTGTTTATTACCGTTGAGGTGTCGGCGTCTGTCGCTGCCCCAGAGGCAGCTCACCGATCCCAGAAGACACCAAGATTGAACATAATAAGGTTCAGGGGGTGGGAGGCAATTTTAAGGGGAGCGAGCAATGGCCAGCAGCAGCCCCAAAATTTAATGAGGAGCTTGTTTCAGGCACGGGCCATGGACGCCTATGCAGGAGCCTTTGCCAATATGGCAGGCACAGAATAAATGCGCACATGCCGCCCACCATGTTAGAGCTTAGATGCCTGTTTTATGCCTGCATCCAATTTCTAGGTCACCAAATGGCAATATTCGAGTTCAAATGTCAGTTGGAGTTGCAATTCAAAATCATATCCCACTGTCTTTGGAGTTGATATACAGCCATTCTGGCAATAAGGTGACTGTATCTTTTGATTAATATAGGGGAGTCCAGCATGTTGCAATTGATGACACTGAGCTTAATTAAATGTCAAGATTGCTGGCCAAATCTTTGAAACTGCTCTGAAGGTTCAATCTACAGGGTAATTGAAAGTTTATCACTCGTTTGCTTATACTTAAAAAAAAAATGTCAATAATAATATTGTCCCTTTGTTAAATTTACTTATATCAGAGATTCATTGATTACGTAAGTCCTCAGTTTCACACTGAAGCCTCTGGAGGCCCATGTGGAACAGTGCTCGAGATGCTGAGTGGGGTCAAATGCAATAGTTTAAAACTGGATGTAACTCTACCATTGGATTTTTTTTTGCGAGGACATAAACTTCTTAATTTCCTTTCCTCCCTCTCCCCAAGCTATGCAGCATTTGCAGTACAAAATGTGGGTAAACATGTGGCCACCCTGCCAATGCAGCTCAGGGCCAGCTGTGGTCCAAGGAGCCCTCAATGATTCTACCTTTCTTTGTGATGAGGTATTTGACCTAAACTCAGCACCTAGCAGCAATTAGACTGCGAACGGGAACTTCAAGGTGTGGAGGGTCAAGTTGTTCCCAAATGCTCGGCATAGCAATGGGAGATTGGGATCAAGCCAGTCCTCTGTGGCAGGCCCAGTGACCTAATATCTGAGGCAGGCAGTTATTTCCACAGGAGCTGGTCCACACAAATGTAATGGAATGATCGCCCAAATAAAGATGAGTTATTATGATGTATATTGCAGCTTTAAAATAAAAACACTAATGCCTTTGAAAGAAACTTCACTATCCTATCTTTCCAAAACACTAGTAGTATCTGGATTCTACCTTCCTTGTATCCAAAGCTTAATCTGTGGAACACTGATCATGATTAAGCCTAGGGAAGCTATTTAGATGGTGGGTATCTACTTTGCAATATTTGTTGAGTCATGCTGTTAGATTACTTCTTAAAAATGCAGCTAGGTGTGAAAACAAGGTAACAGCTGAGCTAATGGAAGAATTAATAAACTTAAAGGAGCAAAAGTTTGGCAAATACTTTCTTAGTTTGAAGAGAAGGAATAATAAGGCCCTTGTAATCTCTTTCATCATGACACCCTTACGTTTAAGTAACACAGGACTGCTTATCAACAGCATTTACATCATCACATTGTGTTGGTTGCAAAAAAAAGCAAGAAAAGGTATGCCAAGTAGTTTTTTTAGGAAAGCAGTGCCATTCAAATGGATTAGGGATTAGGATTGGAACCTCCATGCAGGTGAAATTTTGGACTGGTTTTTAACTCCACTGAAACTGCATCTTGGGTTCTGCACCAGAACTTGTATCTGCGACTGTGCAATGGAGTTTTTAGATTTAAAAAAAAGGTTAAAATAATGCTTTTATATGTGGATTAAGAAATGCTTTTTAGCACCAGAATCAATGCATGTCATAATGTAATGATGTCACTGTGTATAAATAGTGAACCAGCCTATGTCACTTCACCATGTCAGCACAATTCTCTTACTTTAAAAGTTTTCAGACAAATATTTAGTAAAGTGTTCCATCATGATTACTAGAAAATAAAAAAAATCATCCAGATACAACACACAAAACATTGGTTATCAAATTTACCCTGAAAACAAATTAAATACTAGAATGGTACAGATTCTAGGGAAGGGAAATGGAAAATACTGTATCTCATTGGTGACTTGGAATTACACAGCCACTTTGGCAAGTTTGAAAGACCTACAAGCTCAAAAGCTCAGTCTACACAACTGAGCTATGGTGGTCCTACACATGACTTAAAAAAACATCTGCAGCTCACTGACACTGTTCAGCTGGTCTATTTATCCCATGGGCCAATACCTCTGGTAACACTTTAATATTTCTTTAAATAAGTTCTTAACACAGCTTGCTGCTGTCATGTTATTTCACACATGGGAATTCTCCATTTTGATATTCACATATGAAACAGTAACTCCATAGGCAGTGAAGTTACTAATCACACCATAGAATAAAGATTTAATTAAAAAAATAAGTGCTATCTCACTGGAGGAAAAAATAGATGTCACGAAAAAGAGAAATATGAAATCTTTATACGTGGAGCAATATGATTCTGATTAATAATTTTCCTAGGAAGTAAGAATGCTCTTTCCAACCTTCACACCGAGGTACTAAAGGGAAGCATACCCACTTCTTAGGTTAAGGTGCTGGCTTGCAAATCCAAACTTCTAGGATTTGAGCCCACTCTGATTTTTACTGTAACCTATTCACATCCTTTGGAAGGGAGAGATAATTGAAAGTGAGAATAAATTCCAGGGGGGAAAAGTTGAGTCCCGCCCCCTCTGGAGCGCTAACTTTGCCGGGGCGCTACCCCGAAAAAATTAGCGCCCCCGCAGCTGAAATTCATCGGTAGCGCCCCAAGAGGGAAGCGGGGCGCTACTGGAAGCGCCCTGCCTCCCCTTTGGAGCGCTGCAAGGGAATATCGCGCCACTATGTGCCGCGGTACAGCAGGCCTTCCTCCCCTTCTTAAAGGGGAGGGGCCTTGCGCAGCGCGACCCAGGGCCCAGCTGGGCTACTGGGGATCGGACTGCCGGCAAAAGAGCCCGGCACTCAAGGGAAATGCCGGGCTCATGGAACGCAGCCGGCACTCCGCGGGGGGGGTGGGGGGGGGGGATGTTCAGGAGGCCAGGGCGGCAACAGAGCCAGGTGCTGGCAGGCAGCCAGCAACAAAAATGGACGCCCGGCACCTCGCCTTTAATTAGCGATTCCCCAGCCACAGGTAGGCCCCCCTGACCACCGTCAGACATAGCGTCCGGCGGTAATTCAGGGGGCGCTACTGAAGATCGCGGCCGGGGCGCAAGCAGGGCGCTGCGCACGGCGATGATGTCATCGCCGGCGACGCAGCACCGCGGGGCACTAACAGTTACCGCCGCCGCTAACCTCCCACTGAATTTCACGGGAGGCGTTGGCAGCGCCTCGCCCGGGCGCTAGTTGCTTTGCGCCCCATTAGCACCCTCTTAGGGCGCTAACGGGAGGCGCAAAGCAACCGATTTTCTGCCTCCAGTAGTTCTAACATTACTGAGTTCTGTAAGAGGGAGAAATGATTAAACTACACGGTAGAGATAAGAAGAAAAGATGAGGTCGCTGGGTACGGGGTGGCTGGGGCTAAAGATATTCCCAACGTGGGTATTCGGCGTCCTCGTGCTGCCCCCTCTGATGTCAAGGGTCATGTTTGTGGCGAACTGAAGTTTGGCTGTCCCAGAAAAAACAGCAGGAAATTACTGTTTCTTTTTCAAACTTTTTTTTTTTTACTTTGTCGTGCATCTAACAAAGAGCGTAGTCTGATAGACTCAAAAATTACAGTTAATGTTATCATTTCTATGGGATTGGAATAGAAGATATATGTAGGGGGTAATTTTATGAACGTGCGCTCCTGGAGTGGATATCAGGAATTCCGGTGCCCAATCCCTGAAATTTTCCATTGATTAATTTAATAAATTATAGAATCATACAGCACAGAAGGAGGCCATTTGACCCATCTTGCCTGTGTCGGCTCTTTGAACGAGCTATTCAATTAGTCCCACTCCACTGTTCTTTCCCTGCAAATTTTTCCATTTTAAGTATATAGCCAATTCCCTTTTGAAAGTTACTACTGAATCTGCTTCCACCATCCTTTCAGGCAGTGCAATCCAGATCATAACAATTAGCTGCATTAAAAAAATTCTCCTCATCACCCCTCTGGTTCTTTTGCCAATTACTTTAAATCGGTGTCCACTGGGTACCAAACCTTCTGCCAGTGAAAACTGGTTTCTCTTTATTTAGTCTATCAAAACCATAATAATTTCGAACACCTCTATTAACTCTCTCCTTAACCTTCTCTGCTCCAAGGAGAACAATCTCAGCTTCTCTAGTCGATCTCTTCTTCTTAGGCAGACCTTCGGAACCGAAGATAACTTGCTTCCATATTAAAAATGAGTTCTCAGGTGACTGATGAGTCCAATGCGGGACCTACAGTCTCTGTCACAGGTGGGGCAGACGGTGGTTGAAGGGTGGGGTGCTTGGGTTGACGTGCGCTCCTTCCGCTGTTTGCGCTTGGCTTCCGCTTGCTCCCGGCGAAGAGACTCGAGGTATTCGGCGCCTTCCATTTTGTACGGTCTTGGGTCAGGGATTCCCAGGTGTCAGTGGGGATGTTGCACTTTTTCAAGGAGGCTTTGAGGGTGTCCTTGAAGTGTTTCCTCTGCCCACCTGGGGCTCTCTTGCCGTGTTGGAGCTCCAAGTAGAGCGCTTGTTTTGGGAGTCTCGTATCGGGCATGCGGACGATGTAACCGTCCATCGGAGCTGATCGAGCATGGTCAAAGCTTCGATGCTGGGGATGTTGTCCTGAGCGAGAACACTGACGTTGGTGCGCCTATCCTGCCAATGGATTTGCAGGATCTTGCGGAGGCAGCGTTGGTGGTACCTCTCCAGTGCTTTGAGGTGCCTGCTGTACATGGTCCATGTCTCTGAGGCATACAGGAGGGCGGGTATTACTACTGCTCTGTAGACCATGAGCTTGGTGCCGGGTTTGAGGTCCTGGTCTTCAAACACTCTCTTCCTCAGGTGACCGAAGGCTGCACTGGCACACTGAAGGCGGTGTTGGACTTCGTCATCGATGTCTGCCCTTGTTGACAGTAGGCTTCCGAGGTATGGAAAGTGGTCCACGTTGTCCAAGACCTTATCATGATTTTGATAATTGGGGGGCAGTACTGTGTGGCGGGGGCAGGTTGGTAGAGGACCTTTGTCTTACGGATGTTTAGTGTAAGGCCCATGCTCTCGTATGCTTCGGTGAAGGTGTTGACGATGGTTTGGAGTTCAACCTCCGAGTGAGCGCAGACGCAAGCGTCGTCTGCATACTGTAATTCGACGACAGAGGAAGGGACGACCTTGGATCTGGAGTGGAGGCGACGGAGGTCGAACAGTTTCCCGTTTGTCCTGTAGATTAGCTCCACTCTAGCGGGGAGCTTACTGAGGGTGAGATGGAGCATTGCCGCAAGGAAGATCGAGAAGAGCGTTGGTGCGATGACACAGCCTTGCTTGACCCCGGTCCATACATGAATTGGGTCTGTGGTGGAACCGTTGGTCAGGATCACGGCTTGCATGTCGTCGTGAAGCAGGCGGAGGATGGTGACAAACTTTTGAGGGCAGCCGAATTGCAGCCGCAGTGCGGATTCCGCCCACTAAGGGGCACAATGGACATGATCCTCACCACGCGCCAATTACAAGAGAAATGCAGGGAACAGCGCCAACCGCTGTACATGTCCTTCTTTGACCTCACAAAGGCCTTTGACACTGTCAACCATGAGGGATTATGGAGTATCCTCCTCAAATTCTAGTCTATCCACATAACTGAAGTCCCTCATCCCTAGTACCATTCTAGTAAATCTCCTCTGCACCATCTCCACGGCCTTGGCATCCTTCCTAAAGTGTGGTGGCCAGAATTGGACACAATACTCCAGCTGAGGCTTAACCAGTGATTTATGAAGGTTTAGCATAAGTCGCTTTTTTACTCTATGCCTCTATTTATAAAGCCCAGGATCCCATATGCTTTTCTAACAGCCTTATCAACTTGGCCTGCCACCGTCAAAGATTTGTGGATATGAACCCCCAGGTCACTCTGTTCTTCCACCCTCTTCAATATTGTACCATTTAATTTATATTGCCTCTCCTCATTCTTTTTTCCAAAATGTATCACTTCACACTTCTTTGCATTACATTTTGTCTAATATGTGTCTTCCCATTTCTATGTCCTCCTGAAGTCTGCTACTATCCTCCTCACTGTTTACTATGTTTCCAAGTTTCGTATCATCTGCAAACTTTAAAATGATGCCCTTTATACCCTAGTCCAGATCATTAATATATATCAAAAAGAGCACTGGTCCTAATACCGACCCCTGGAAGACTGAAAAACAACCGTTCACCACTACACTCTGCTTTCTGTCTTTTAGCCAATTTCTTATCCATGCTGCTACTGCCTCTTTAATTGCATGAGCTTCAATTTTGCTAACGAGTCTATTATGTGGCACTTTATCAAACGCCTTTTAAAAGTCCATATACACTATATCAACCACATTACCCTCATCTGCATCAAGTTTGTCAGACACAATTTTCCTATGCCAACACGGTGGCATAGTGGTTAGCACTGTTGCCTCATAGCGCCAGGACCCGGGTTCAAATCCGGCCTCGGGTGACTGTCTGTGTAGAGTTTGCACATTCTCCCCGTGTCTGCGTGGGTTTCCTCCGGGTGCTCCGGTTTCCTCCACAGTCCAAAGATGTGTGGGTTAGGTTGATTTGGCTATGATAAATTGACCCTTAGTGTTAGGGGGGATTAAATACATGGGGTTACGGGGATAGGGTGGGATATGTGTCGGTGCAGGCTCGATGGGCCGAAATGGCCTCTATCTGCACTGTGGTGATTCTGTGAAATCCGTGCTGGCTGTCATTTATTAATGATGATTTTCCAAGTGACAATTAATTTTGTCCCGGATTATGGTCTCTAAATGTTTGCCCACCATCGACGTTAGGCTGACTGGCCTGTAATTACCTAGTTTATCTCTCGCCCCTTTTTTGAACAGGGGTGTAACATTTACAACTCTCCAGTCCTCTGGCACCACTCCCATAATCCAAGGATTATTGAAAGATTGTGGCCAGAGCCTCCACTATTTCCACCCTTACTTCCCTCAGTAACCTAGGATGCATTCCATCCAGACTGGGTGACCTTTCTACTTTGAGTACTGCCAACCTTTTAAGTAACTTCTCTTTATCTATTTTTATCCTATTCAATTTATCTACCCCCTCCTCCTTTACTATGACATTGGCAGCATCCTCTTCTTTAGTGAAGGCAGATGCATTTAGTAACTCAGCCATGTCCTCTGCCTCCACAAGATTTTTTTTTGGTCCCTAATCAGATCCACCCTTCCTTTGATTATGCAATGGATGGAAAATCATGGGGAGCGCATGCCCAAAATCTTGATACACGCTGCTGCTGGTAAGATTCACACCAGGGGCTGGATTTTTCCAACCTCAGCGCGTCCAGGGCGGGCAATGTCCGTGGCATCTGTGTAACTCCCGGCCTCCAACAAGATTTTCCATTGATGGGGCTTGTTAAGCCCGCCCTGCGAGGTTCCCGACCAATTAATAGGAAGCGGGTCTGATGACGTCATTTGATGATGCGTCAT
This sequence comes from Squalus acanthias, assembly GCA_030390025.1. Lineage (NCBI taxonomy): Eukaryota > Metazoa > Chordata > Chondrichthyes > Squaliformes > Squalidae > Squalus > Squalus acanthias. The sequence continues at coordinate 85,790,788 of CM059432.1, forward strand.
CAGCCAGTTTCCTTAAAGGGGCCATGACCACAATCATTTTGACATTTGTGCTGTCAGTGTTCTGCAGCATTGAGGTGCTGCAAACACTGACAAGCACTGCACAAAGGTGCACGGCTGCACCCAGGCTCTCCCATTACTCCCTCCATATATGGAGGGAGTCACAGCATGCAGGGAGGATCTCTTCCCTTCCAATGGGCGGAAGACACCTCCCCAGGAGACCACGCAGCCTGGTTGCAGAGGAGGACACAAGCAGGGATGTTGTCGGGAGGACCTGGCTGCAGTGGCACAAACCTTTCAATGATCTCAGTGGGTCACAAAATGCTACTGCAAAGCCACACTCAACCTCATCCTGCTGTGCCACTCATCACATCCCCATCACTCTGCCTTCCCTACCCTACTCCTGCACATCCTTACTCACACCAACTTACCTTGCACCTCCACCCATCCCTCTCTATCTACATTATCACCTCCCCATCTCACTAGCCACCCCTCACACTCACCCTTATCCTTGTCCAATCATACCAACTAACAAGACACAAGGGTAGGCAGTTGGGTGTTATCGCCAATGTTCATGTAAAGTTTCTGTTAATTTGTTGTCAAACATTAAATCTTTATTTTCAACACTTTGCCTTCTTGGACAGATCTGTGTGCACCTTTGGAACTGGCTTAGTGAGTTGCATTGAATGGTGAGACATAACAGTACCCCCGCAATGGTGATGAGTGTGAAAGGAATGGCTTGGGCATTGTAGGGATGCTTTATCGTGTTGGTGTGGGGTGGTGCCAACCTGGTGCATCATGTGGCAGTCAGGGTGTACAGCGCCAAGTGAAGTAAATCTGGCCATGGTGAGGCCATCCCTGGCCTCCCGGGCAGCAATGTGGTCGGGTGCTGATGCCCTGTGTCCTGTGCAGTATCAATTGATTGCGGAGAAGTTTGGTGTTGTTGTTGGTGCTGCTGGTGTGCCTGGTGCTGCTGGTGTTGGGGCTGATCGTGGTGGGATTCTGAGCACCAAGGTGAGAGTTTTTCAAGGGCACCAATGCTGATGGAATAGATGGCAGCTGAAATTGAGATGACAGAAGCAATCTGTCAATGGTGAGAGAGGTTGCTCCAAGGAGGAGACACTGGATAGAGAGTTCAAACCTCCATAAAGCTGAAAAGTGTATTCCAAATCCTGAAGGCTCCAGCCTCTAGGATTGGAAATTGAACAGCTGCGAAATGGTAGCTTTTATACTACTTTTGCAGCTGTCAACTATTCACAGCAATGCAGAATCATTGAGAACCCAACACACTTACCCGACGTGATCCCCGAGCGCCGGGAACCTCATAAAAAACATGGAAAAATCATTAGGACCTGGTAAAATGCTGCTTAAATAGCTTTAAGCAGCTTCTTAAGTATCTCAATTGCCTGACCCGCCGTTTAGTGCCGGGTCTGCAAACTGCAGGCAGAGCCGGCACTTGGGAAATTAACAAGGAGGCGGTTTCAGAGCAGACTTCCGCCCCGCTGTCAATCACTGCCATTTTGACAGCGGACCCACCTTCCGAACCCGCCCTCTGAGCGCCGGCAAAATTCAGCCCCAGGAGTGTGATTTTGTAAAACTTACCCTTTGTGTTTCATCAGCAATGATGAATTGCACTGTTTATTTGATGAGTTTGAAAGCCCATAAATTGATAAGCACATGGCTACACAGTGCGCTGTCTTACTCTCTCAACACTTTTACTGCACACTGGCTGCAGTATAACTAGGCAGTCTTCTCAACTATCCCTTTATGTTTTTCACGTCAGTGAAGAGTTGATAGAACAGTCAGCTTTTCACTAACTTTAAAAATGTGCATGGCATCCTGAGAATGGAGTGGTGCAGAGTTGGCATTATAACTCAGTCTTAAATCAGTATCTATGGTACAAGAAGGCTTTAGAAGTAAATTTTAATTTTAAATGGAAACTAAATTGATGCATGGAGTGTGGAGTGGTTTTGATAATGTATTGTGGAACTTTTCTCAAGTGCCAACTATTTTCAGTTGTGATGTCCTTGCCATAAAATATTAAATAGTTTAAAAATATATATTTGGGGCCAAATCCCCAACATAGGATTTCAAGGAAATCATTCAATAATACATGTGTCAAGCTATCAGTGCTTATATTTTTTGAAGAGATTAGTTTTCAGATGTCATTTAAGATTTCAATTCCTCGTGTCCCATACAATTTGTATCTAATTTGCAGAGCAGTAATAAAGTGGGGCTCAGATTACTAATCTAAGGCTTCAGTCATGAAAGATTTTCTTGAAATTCTATATTGGGGATTTGGCCCCAAATATATATATATTAAACTCTTTAACAAAGAAATGCAATGGCACAGCGTATTGGAGCAGCAACATGTTTTACCATGGGGGGTCACACCATATTTCCCCACATGCTGTGCTGTCAACCTCCACAAGAGACACAAAGAGACACTGAACAGAAGCCAAGCACAGTAATGGAAATGCTGTTGCCTTCACTGTGCATTACCACCAAATGTTCCATAGCATCTTCATCAGCCAATCCCTTTCCAAGTTTTTTCTTAAATTGGTGACTCCATATAATAGATTATAACCACTAGGATATGATTGTAAAAAGGTTTTTGCTCTTAAAATAAAAAAACACAATTTGCACCCATAAGTCTTAGAGAGGATAGAGATGAAAGTAGTGAAACTTTAACTGACATTTAGTAAACTTGTTAAATTTAGGAGATTCCGGAGAATTGGAAAGTGGTTAACTCCATTATTTAGAAAAAGATCAAGTGTCATACCTGCAAACTATAGATCAGTAAATGCATCTATCGTTGTAGAGAAAGTCTTTGAAATGATCTTGATAGATCCTGTGGTGAACACTTGGATAAGCACAACTTGTTAATGAATAGTCAGCATAAATTCAGGAAAGGGAGGACATGTTTAACTAACCTGCTTGACATTTTTGAAGACATTACTGATATAGTGGAGAGGGAATGCTGTTGATTTATATTTGGATTTTCAAATATTTTGGTGAGGTTCCACATTAGCAATTAATGGCTTAGATAAGAAGTCATGGAATATGAGGTATAGCGCTGGAAAGAAAATTAACTTAAAACATGATACAGATGATAGCCATGAATGGGAACTTTTCAATCTGGGAAGAAGTTATGGCTTAGTTATCTCAAAGGGATCAATTTTGGACATTTTTAATATATAATTAATGACTTGGATAAGGGTACAGTAACAAAAATGTTATTGAAGGATACCAAGTAGGATGCAGTGCAAATAATAACACTGCAATCAGATTGAGAAGGATTTAGATCTTTTAGGTAACGGGTCAATAGAATAGCAAGTAAATGTGGCAAAGAGTAAAATAATTAATAGGAAATGAGGAATCTAAAGAGGGAGTATGCATTAAATGGAATATTGGTACAGCATGCTGATCAGGAAAGAGAATCTGGGGCATACTGTGGATAAATCTAAGGACCAATCAGCAACATGCTTAGCTACAGTTAACAAAGACAAATAAGGCACTGGGTTGTATTAACAGAGAAATAGAGTGCAAATCTAACAAGGTTGTATTTTTGCTATATAAGGTATTGGTTAGATCTGTCTGCAGTATTGTATGTACTTTTAGTAACCTAATCATAGGAAGAATTGTGACAAAAATAAATCATTTTATCTAAGATTTAGCACAGTATTGGCTTACTTAATTCTGCTGTACTACATAAAATGTTAAAAACCAGCTTCACTCACAGAAAAACATGCCCTGCTTTACTTTGGAACAAATATTACAAATGTTAGTTGTTTTATCTCAGACTGGTGTCCATAGGAAGGGCCAAGGCATTTCATTCAAATACAAACATTTTACGGGATTTGTTGAAACATTTGTTTGATTGGCAGATTTTTTTTTGAATTCAACAGTGATTTAAATATGTCCAGTCTCAGGCATTTGCTGGAAAATGCTTCGCAAACTGTCTGTCCAATGGGAAAAGAATGACCATGTAAGAATTCATAGTTTTTTGTGCAGAAATTTCCTCCAACTAAATATTGGGAAGACGGAAGCCATTGTATTCGGTCTGCGCCACAAACTCCGTTCCCTAGCCACCAACTCCATACCTCTCCCTGGAAACTGTCTGAGGCTGAACCATTGTTCGCAAACTTGGTGTCATATTTGACCCCGAGATGAGCTTCCAACCACATATCCACGCCATCACTAAGACCGCCTACTTCCACCTACGTAACGTCGCCCAACCCCGTCCCTGCACTCCTGGCCGGCCTCCCATTTTATACCCTCCGTAAACTTAAGGTCATCCAAAACTCGGCTGCCCATGTCCTAACTCGCACCAAGTCCCGTTCACCCATCACCCCTGTGCTCGCTGACCTGCATTGGCTCCCGGTTAAGCAATGCCTCGATTTTAAAATTCTCATCCTTGTTTTCAAATCCCTCCATGGCCTCACTCTTCCCTATCTCTGTAATCTCCTCCAGTCCTACAACCCTCCGAGATATCTGCGTTCCTCCAATTCTGGCCTCTTGAGCATCCCCGATTTTAATCGCTCCACCTTTGGCGGTTGTGCCTTCAGCTTCCAAGGCTCTGGAATTCCTTCCCTAAATCTCTTCGCCTCTCTATTTCTCTTTCGTCCTTTAAGAAGCTCCTTAAAACCTACCTCTTTGACTACGCTTTTGGTCATCTGCCCTAATATCTCCTTATGTAGCTCAATGCCAAATTTTGTTTTGTAATGCTCCTGTGAAGCGCCTTGGGTCGTTTTACTACATTAAAAGCGCTATATAAATAAAAGTTGTGGTTGTTACTATTTATTTTCTATTTGCTTGAGGAGATTGTTCAGTTTGATAATTACTGTAAAATCTATGTTGTGTCATTACTACTGTTCACTTATTCTTTGAATGTTTAATAAATTTAGTTGGTTTAATGCCTAATTCATTAAAGCCTAAGTTGCGGTCCAATTTGGTGTCATTTTGACGACTTCCGAAGTCAAGGAACATCATGTGAAGGCATATAATAAAACCAGTAAGCTGATATATAGTGAGAAGGGTTCTTTGTTCGATCCCTGGACATGCTATGAACTTTCCTAGATATCTGGGCATCTGGAAGCAGTCTTAAGAACATAGAAAGCAATGGTTCACTTAAAGGAACGTTCTAAGATTCTGAACCTAAAGAATATCTAAACTTAAATTTTTTTTTAAATTACAACAAAATAACTATAGGACGGATTCCGCCCTTGATAGGGTGCAGGGGCAAGCATAAATGGAATCAAGTGACTATTGTTTCCAGAGAGAGAAGGGGTGGAAGGATATGGGGAAAAAGGATGGGTGGGTAGGGTTGATCTACCAAATAGTGATGAGTTTCTTTGAGTCTGATGACCGTTTTCTGTTTCTAAAGATTTTTATGTTCTGCACAGTTAAATCTTAAGGCCGTGAAATTCAACACCTTAGCGCCGGCTGATAACACCGGTTTCGGAGAAAAAATGGCGGCCACCTCATTTCCGCTCACTTCTATGAACGCGGTGGCCGCCATTTTGGGCCAGTCGGCAGCGCTGCCGTTACCTACACTCACTGGAAAAATGATAATTAGTCAGAATGTGATTTCAATCAGCACGCAATGCTGAACTGACGCATGACCTGCTATTTTGGACGTCGCCGCTCCATTCAATGCCCTCTCCAAAGCACGCACAGCTGAACGCATGACGGACCCCCCCACCAGCGCTTCTTAAAGGGACACACGCAACTTTGAGGTATGTTTAGATTTTTGCTTTTGTACTAGTTTCTTTACATTTTATTGGAATAGTGGCTTGGTGTAATACATTTAAAAAGTTGTTAAAGTGTGCAGGGAGTGCTGCTGGACATTTGAAAAGCTTTGGCTCTTAAAGAAGGCCTCTGAGAACACCACTTGCTCCCAGTCCTGGGGGCTCTACTTGCAGTCCCCCTTGGGCTGCAGCATGACATGGAGATGGAGCAGAGGCAGCAAAGGGGACAAACTGCTCGCAGAGGGAGGAGGAGGAGAAGAGAAAGAAGCAGAAGAGGAAGAAGCAGAAGAGGAGGAAGTGGAAAAGGAGGAAGCGAAAGGATGCAAACCCAGACAGCCCCTTTTTGGCCGGGATATCCAGGATCGAATCATCCACCTGCGGTACCAGTGACCACAACCTCAATTCCCTTTTCAACATTAGTCCCACACCTTACCTTCCCTCTGTTATTGACCATCACAGTGTCCTCTTGGGCACAATACTGAAATAAAAGCCACCACAAAGCAAACTTTCCAATCCAACTTTATCCATCTATCCATCCAATATTCCATCAAAAATCAACTAATAAACCTTGTGCATTCGCTTAGTGATTGTCTTGCGTGTGCCTTTGCCTTTCCTAGTGCTCCTATGCAGTGCTACACCAGTGGCTGCAGCATGGCTGGTGGAAGGCTGCTGACTTTCAGTGGGGGAGACTGCAGATGGCCTTGCAGGACGGCCTCGAGGAGCTGTTGGCTGTGAATGTGAAATTGAGTGACAGTGTTTCTTCTTCTTCTTCTCTCTCCTCTCCCTCTTCTTGTTCAACCACTGGCTGGGCAGGCTGGATTTCTTGGGTGCCTGAAATGAGGAAGCACAAGGGTAGGGTTATGGTCAAAGAGGGTAAAGCAAGATGTGCATGCTTACACCATGTGCAGCTTGTAAATCAGAAGATATTGTGGGATGAGAGGGAAGTGGGATGTGAAAAGGAGGATAACGTATGAGGATACCGGCAGCTTGTATCATTTCAATCCCGCCGCTGGCCAAGGGCGCAGCCATGCCCCTGTCAAGAATGGCCAGCACTGTCTCCTCCAAAGGGGTGAGGTGAAGCGAGAAATGTGAGGTGTGCCTCGTGTTTGGTAGAGATTGTTGGTAGGTGAGTCATGGGGGGGGGGGGGTTTCGTGCATTGAGCAGTGCATGAGGCTAGTGGTGCTGTTGATAGGAGTCAGCTTTTGAAGATGCATTCACTGACCTTCACCACTCATCTGAGGTCATGAAACTTCTTTGGGCACCGGAGCCACGTCCTGAGGGCGACACTGCAGGCAGTGACCGCATTGGTGATCTGGTCCCACATCTTTCTTTCTGGAGGGCCTCCTGGCCAATGTTCCCTGTAATTTTTTTTGGTGCCACGTGGCCCCTTAAAGAGACTGCGCGGGCCATTCAAAATACCGTGCATGTGCGATTTTTGCATTGAAAAGCTGGCAAGCCGGCTACGCAGGATCCCTGGACAGTTGCGCAGCTTAAAGGGAACATTGCTCCTGGCCCCCTGTGGATAGAGCTCCTCTCTTCCAGTGTTCACCCCCTGCACAAAGGCCTCAAATGCTGCGTCCGAGACCCTGGGTGCCCTTTCCCTGGCCTGCTGAGCCTTTTGGGTGTGTGCAGAAGCACTTTTAACATTTTTCATCACCAGAAGGCAGCTCACCTTTAAGAGGTGCAGACTGCCTTTAAGAGATGCAGGCTAGCTTTAAGTAAAGCTATAAGTAAATCAAGCCTCGCGTGAACGGCGAGACTGTCGGCCCCCTGCTGAGCGCTCAGCCTGTTAGCAGCACGTTCAGCATTGGGCAGTGCGCATTTGACGTGCTGCCTGAGCTTTCAACAGGCATGGGCAGATCGCGCATCGCGGTGCCCGCGCCTGTTTTTCAGCTTTATCCAATTTCACCCCCTAAGAGTTTAATTCATAAACTGTAGAAAAGACTTAATGTTTTTTATTCTTTCGATCATCATGTGGCAATGAGCTCCAGCAATACACACACCTTAACTTCACAATGAATTTGAGTGTAGCATTTAGAAAAAAAATGTGCTCTACATATTGGCTACATTGAAACGTTAATGTTACCATTATACTGCATCTACCAGTTTAAGACAAATAGCTGCAATATTGGTTCAGGCAGACATACCAAGGTCGAGTTTCCGCTTGTTTGCGCTAGTAGTATCAGCGCAATCTGGGCGGAATCAGCACAACCAGCCCAAAAGATCGGGGAATTTTAAACGTAAGTGAGTTACGCCCCAAACTATTTACGTTCATGCTTTCCGTGATCTTTTACGCTGGTTCAAGGTTCAATTGGCCTTTAAATCACTGTTGAATTCAAAAAGAAATCTGCCAATCAAATACATATTTCAGCAAATCCCATAAAATGTTTGTATTTGAATTAAATGCCTTGGCCCCTCCTACGGACAACAGTCTGAGACAAAACTGGCCACACCTCCAGGTCAATTTGGCGAGATTCTGTCGATTGCGCTGGTTTGGGAAGGCTCTTCAAATTGCACTCATTTTCTTAGGTGCACAGGCACTAGTAGGCACATTGTAAGAGTTTTTTCATATCAAGAAATATTTAATTTACTAAATACTAGTGTACACCAATGAAACTATTAAATGGTTCAGCATAGGTTTTTAACGTCATTTTTAGTGATTTTAAATCAGGTTACTCATAGGTGGAGGACTGAACATGCTTATTCAAATGCTTATTTTTGGTGATAAACCTATTTTCAGCTGTATTAATAAAACTATACTAGGTTACCACTCTTACATTTATCAAGGAATACTATTTAATGGAAAGAAATTTTTAAAAAATGATTACATTATATTACGTTGCCCTATTGCGTTGGTTCATGGAAGATTTTATGTTTGTGATTATGCAAATAAATTTTAGCAGAAACTTGAACTGTAACCTAACCAGCGCAATTTCAAGCGCACTTTGGGCACAATTTCCCGATTGATCCCAAAGCAGAAACTATATGCCACACTTTATACAATCTGCCTGGAATTCTAGTTCTTCCACCCTGGAGAAAGCTCTGTGCATATGGAGTTGCTCACAATATGGAGCTACATGCCCAGAGCTTCTTTCACAGCAGTTAAAATTTAAACATCGAGAATGTGGACATCACTGCCCACGCTGTCTTTAGCTCAAAGCAGGTTTAAAAAGTCTTTAGCAAGTCCAAGAGCATTTTCAAAACCTTGTTCCACACTGTACTGGAGTTACACTCCATTTGGCTTCAAATCAAAATGGTATGTGATTCCTCCCTCCAGTGGGTCTCATGCCATTTCTCTCCAGAATCAGATCAAGCCTTGACTCTAGATTTACAATACAACTGTAAGAATGGTGTGAAGGGGAAACTGCTTTGCAGTGATACTAAAGTTGCAAGTGTAAACATAACCTAAGTACAAGTAAAGATGAGCATTTCTAATAAATGTTTTTAAGACAGTTAGAGCAATAAAGAGAATAGCCAGCAGAGGGTGATAAGATGTGGCAGAAATCTCAGTCAGAACAAGGGCGAGTCCTCCTCTCTTTCCAGATAAAGATGTCGTTGTAGAGGGACAACTCTCCAGATTATTGCATTATTCAATCATTGTAACTCCAGAGTTTATTTGTAGATTATATCACTAACATTACTACCGTAGGCATTAATTTTGAATAATGTTTGATCCCAATTTCACACCTACCAGTGAGCAATAATCATTCTTAATTGATGCAGTAATTACAAACCGTCACGTTTTCCCAAAAACAGACATAAAAGCCCTTCTTTAATTTTCAATCTTAACTTCCTAAAAATGGAAATTAAACCCTCATGCTATTACAAGGCAGCTGCTCCACATATCTGCTTATTTAAAAAAAATACTAACCTGGATGCTTACTACAAATGGTACTTGTAATTATAAATTAAAAGGAAAATTTGAAAATATAGCTTAACAACGCAACTTCAGACATTTTAAGGTTTTTTCATTTCAAGTTTCTATGAGCCAAATAAAAATATTTCTTTCAATAAATATTTTTAAATCAATATAGTTATGAACCAATCATATAATTTGACTGATGATGCATTCTTTAGATCTATTCGAACGGGATAGATGTCTTCCTAATGATAATAGGAGATTGGATAGCGGGGCGTGTGTACAAATGGGATGACCGGAGCGGGACTCGCGTCTCAGTGACTAATACAACAGCCCGGTGTCAGCACTCAGACTCTCCACACAAGAAGTTCATTCAAACTGGCTTTGCACGAAATCCATTATCACCAGCAATGCGAAATGATCCGCACCGTACCTTAAAATTACAACTGTATATTAAACTTACAGTTCCTCCAGTGCCCCACTTTTTACCCTAATTTACTGACTCGTGTCAGAAAGTTCACTAGTGACGCAGTTAAATCAAAGATTTTTGTCTGCTTCAGATTGTAATAAACACAGACATTTGTGAGGTTACAAAATAATGTTACATGCTAATTACGTTTTACACTATTTTAGAAATAGAAAAAATCTCGGGTGCATTAATTTAATGTAATTGTGAAAGCGATAGATTTCTCCTCGAGTTGTTTCAACCCTTTCGATCCCTTCCTACATAAGTGAACGAACTAACAGTGCTAACCTATAAAAATAAACTGAGGAAACAATTGACCGCATTCAGAGGAAGAAACACACTACGGGATCCACTTTGGTTGTGGCATGCCCGGCCCTGCCGAGCTCCTTTACCTGGACAGGTCTGGGTGTAATCGTAACAGCAGTCGCCAGTACTTTTACATGCTTCGTCGCAGTAGCAAGTCCCGTAAACCCGGTCCATTCTCCAACCCGTGCTGCTGCATCCGTGGTCCCTGCCGTGACAGCATTTGTGAGATTCGGAGCACCCCGCTTCAGTAATATCCGAAAACCACAGCAGTCCGGCCAGGAGCAGCAAACTGACCCGTATACTCCCCATTGTAACACAGCACCGCGCCGCAGCAAGCGGGGCAACTGACTTGTTCCAACTTCCAATAATATTACAGGGGGGAAACTGCACAGCGGGTCAGTTCTTGTAATACTGACGGGTGTTTTACCTAAATGGAAAATAGTTTCATCAAAGATAATAATATTCCTATAAGATAAAAACACGTTTCCAGGTATAGTTGATCCTTTTTCTTCACAAAAGGGACTCCAGGGAAACCTCGCCAGAGTTGATCCTTACTCACAAGGGACTAAATCCAAGTATGAGAAAGGTTGATCCTCTCCAGTTTTACAGAGAACGTTCAGAATGATAGTCCTGTGTCGGAGGCTGAAATCGACTGAGATTCTTGTGCGATGATTTGCTGCGACTTGTTTCCAATGATGCCAGTGCAACAAGCAGGGAGAAAGATCACTCAGTTCTCTCTCCAGTGACTCACAGCGGCCAGCCCGAGTGTGTCTCGAACGCCATTCTAACACAGCCCAAAGGAATGTGAACATTGGGCTCCAATCCACATACAAGAGCCTGCAGTGTGTGGGGACTGGCTGGGCTTTCTGCATCAAATCATTTTCCTTTAAAGCCAGCCCGAGAATATTTTCGTATTTGCCCGTTTCCAAAGACTTTAATTAAGAGTTTATCCTAAAGACTAGCGACTATTTGTTGGCACAAAAAAAACAGAAATTTCATTTATATTTAGTAACAGGATATTAATAATAATTATTACACAAAAACCGTTGGAACAGTTAACTATGTCTGAATTAATCAGCTTTGTTCCATCCAAACCCATTGAATTCAAGAAAGAAAATCACTATTTTATATTGGAAAAGTACGACGGTTTTAAGTAAAATATTTTAGTCCCCATTTGGTGAACCCAGAAAAATTGGAGCTGCGCAAGCCGATACTGTGGGCGCGCCCTTCCTGGTCATGTCTGCATTGGTGTTGCTGTGAGGATTCCCGGTAGCCACATGGATTCCATCTATAATTCTCTGGACTCTTGAAAAGCCTGCCAGCGAATAAAAATTCTACACCCTATCCAGTTAGTGTCTCCTTTGTATTGGGAAGGTGATGAAGCTGATTCTCTGGCAAACATGACATCAATTACTTGCTTTGTATAGGAATGAACAGCAGATGGGTTTATCTGATGGATGTCCTGGAAGGATCCAATTGCATAAAAGCTGAATGCTGCAATGACCTTGACAACAACAGGAAGAGCTGGTCATGTTCTTGATGTTGTCCTTAAGTCAGGCTATGTCAGATGACAGTGACAGTGAAGCAGATGTGCTGAAGGCTTGCTCAGGTCAAAGAATAAGAATAACTTGCATTTATATAGCACCTTTCACAACCTCAGGATGTCACAAAGTGCTTTACAGCCAATTCAGTACGTTTGAAGTGTAGTCACTGTTGTAATGTAGGAAACACGGCATTCAATTTGCACCGTGATTATTTGCACGGTCTTCTGCGTCCTTCTGCGCATGCGCCCGTATGGGGGAGTGGGGCCTAAACATAGTCACGCGCATGTGCACCGGAGTGCCCTTGTCAGTCCATCGCTAGCCATCTATGGGGCAGGCTGGCGGGCACAGCCCTGAGCAGTAAGCCGCGGCATTGGGGTGGGAGTCAGCGAGAATCAGTCGAGGGCGAAAACCCGTCACAGGCCCCGATGTTTAAAGCCCCTCTCATCCGGTTGAGCTTGCCCATCTTGCGCCCTTGGCGAGTGTTTGAGGACCCTGGGGTTTGGTGGTGTCGGGGCTCGGGCCCCTGCTCGCTCTGCTGCCTCTCGTGCTCTCCGGCCCGATTGTACAAGGAGAGCAGGCGCAGGGGTTTGCTACTGATAGCAAGGTCGAAATCAAATCAAAAGCCCAAAGTTTGCAAATTGGGAAATCTTACTTTCTTCCACTCAGGAGGTGGTGTGGAGACATGAGAGACAAACGTAAATAAATGCCATCTGTTATGTTGAAAGGCTTGTGCCATTTTGTTCTGGGCAAGTTGGACTCGCAGCGCACTCATACAGGCCGGTAATGCTGTTTTTGCATTACCCACCTGTACAGACCTGTCCCCTGAGATAAACAGAAAGTCACAATCATGACATAATGGCCCAGAAATTTGACTCGGAGGCTTGCCGCGGGGGTAAGGATCGCGCGCGATATCACACTCCGCGCCGGCCGTTGTGTTTTGGGCCCACAGGAACTTCGGGTCCTGGGCCTCTCCCTAGTGCCGGCACGCAGTGTGTGCGTGTCCCAGGGGCGCAGTTAGTGCGATGCGACCTCTGGGATCACGTGGGCCATGGAGAGCCAATGGCAGCAGACTATCTTTCATTCATAGATTTGACAGGAGACATGTCAAATCTGTGAATTGAAAGAGACCCCAAAAGAACAGCTAAACCTCAAATAAATTAAAAAAAACATTACATTAATAAAATAACTATAGTTAAATAAATTAACCACTTTAAACAAAAATTTAAATTTTTTTAAAAATTAAAAAATAAATTTCAAGTTATAAAAATAAACTTACCTTTCTTTAAAGTCTCTAAAAAAGATAAACCTGTTGAAAAAAATTAAAAATTATACTTAATTAACTACTTACCTTGTTCAAAAGGGGTCTTACGCCTCCTTTTTACATGTGTAGAAGATTCAATACTTACCCTCGCATTGAAACCTGAAAAAAAACCTAAGTGTGCTGCGTGCACACAGCCTGTAGTGCGCACGCGGTTCACCTAGGAACCGCCCCCTTCGCCATACCGGAAGTGCCGGTTTCCCGCGCATGCGCAGTGCATGCAGGAAACCGGCACTTCGGGATCTAATACGGGTGAGTACACAGTGTGTACTCTCCCGTATTCGGCCGAATTTTTGGGCCATTATTTACTATAGGTTAGGTTTAAACAGAAAACTTTGAAATAGGCCAACACAAATTAAAAGTCTTGAATGTGTTCTGAGAGTATAAAACTTTCATTCTCGAGATGTAAAGATTAATTTGATACTGAAACATTTATTTATTTCCATATGTTTCAAACTGACAAGAATACTTTCATATGTTATTACTGGAAAGAAAAGCTCAGTGCTCCAACTAGTCTTCCACGTTCTGGATCAAATTACACATTGCAGACAAACTGTTGGGTGTGTCTTGTCGTCAAAGGGGACCAATCAGAAATCTGGTCTTGTCCTCCAAGGGGGCCAATCAGAGATCTGGTGTTGCAAATAGGCGCAACCTTCAATTTGTGAACAGCAAGGCCCCACAAACAGCAATGTGATAATGGCCAGATAATTTGTGTTTTAGTGATGTTGGTTGAGAGATAAATATTGGCCAGGATACCAGGAAGAACTCCCCTGCTCTTCTTCAAAATAGTGCCGTGGCCCTGGGATCTTTTATGTCCACCTGAGAGGGCAGTCACGGCCTCGGTTTAACGTCTCATCCGAAGGATGGCACCTCTGACTGGACTGGAGAGTCAGCGTAGAGTTTGTGCTCAAGTCTCTGGAGTGGGACTTGAACCCAGAACCTTCTGACTCAGAGGAAAGAGTGCTACCAACTGAGCCACAGCTGCTCTGCACATGAGACCTGCGGTAGTGATACATGTATACATAGTGCTTGAGATATCTTTACACATGCAAATGATATCCCATCATGAAGTGGTCCTCCTTATCTAGATCATGCAACAATACAGGAGTTGACACAGAGAACCCTCTCCTCCCAATCTTCTTAGGTGTATTTGTACTACTGCAGCTATTTGCCATTTTAAATGGATATACAGCATAGCAAAAGGAATAATTATGCAAAAAGACAAAACCCAGGAACCAAAACAAATTTTCGTAAATTCTTCCAAGCAACAAAAAAAAAATGCAGCTTTAACAATAGCAAACTGCTTTAAGAGGCTTTACTAAGCAGGTCTTTTATGGTTGATGCTAACGTTGTAGGTGGTACCTAGCCCAAACTTGTGACAGGCAGAATTAGACCAATTTCCTTATTTAGTGAAGCCTGGACATGTCACAAAAATGCCTCCAAACTAACTACGCAAAATCAGGTGCACTGAGAATCAGGTACACAAGGTTGCATGCCAAATTTTATGACCTCTCCCCTTCATGCAAAGCCAGACACTGCTGACAGGGACTTGGAAAACTGGGGGTTTTGTATAAATGCTCCAGTCAAACATTTATGTACTGATGTCTGGCTATTTAGTCTCACCACATAGAGTTGCAGTTGCTGTGGCAATGTGACAGCTAGTAACTGTGATTATGGCCATGGCACGTCATTTCTCTTTAATTACTTTGCTGTGTTCAACCACTCCATTCTCCTCCATCAATGTTCCTCTATACTCCACCTCCATTGCATCACCCTTGCTGGGTTCCTGACCCAGCTGTCACATTGTAGCCAGCACATCTTCTGCAATGGCTTCTCCTCCCACCTCTGCACTGTGACTCATGAGTACCCCAAGCTTCCATCCTGGATTCCCTCAAATTTCTTGTCTATATGTTGCCTCTAAACAACATTATATGTAGGCATAGAGTTAGCTTCCATATGTACCCTGATGATAGCCAGCTCAATCCTTCCACCAGCATCGACTCCAGAACTATTCCTGTGCTGTCTGACTAACTGTCTGACAATAAGTCACGAATGACCTTGAACTTTCTCCAACTTAACATTGGCAAGACTAAAGCCATCTTTTTCAGTTCCCACCAAAAACTCTATATCCTTGCCCCAATTCCATCCCTGTTTTGGCTGCTTGCACAGTATGAATTCCAAAACTGATTAGTTATTGTGTCTGTTCGACCCTGAGCTGAATTTAACACCCCATATCCTATCCATTACCAGGAACGCTTATTTCTACCTCTGTAACCTCACTCACCCATCACTGAAACCCTTATCCAAATCTTCATTACCTGAATTCTCCGATACTCTCCTCGCAGGGCTCCCAAGCTCCACCCAACTGTTCCACACCACCTCCCTCTCACCACACCACCTCCCTCTCACCCATCAGCTGTGTCCTAACCAAACTCCACTACCCCCCATTTTTCAACACACTTCTTGTCCTCATTTACAAGCTCCTCCATGGCCTTGCCCCACCCTGCACCTGCAATCTCCTCCATCCCCATGTCCTAGCCCGTGCCCTCCGGTCTTTCAAATTTGGCTTCCTGACTATCCCTCCCTTCCCTCATTGGGAAGAGCTTTAGTCATCTAGACCCACTCTTTAGAACTGTCTTCCTAAACCCTTCGGCCTTGCTTCCTCTCTACCAATCTCAACACCTATCGTGGAGCGTACCTTCAGTAATGCCAACCCCATCATCTCATAAATCATGAGACAAACTCTTAAAAATCATGAGGTTTGGTAAGAAATCATGAGTTGCTATTTTTTCAAATATAAACAAATATAGATTGACAGCTCGTTTATAAACCACATTAGTGGCTGTATTTAATTTCTAGCAGGTCACAGCTCTTTACTAAAACTATATTACTACATCTAAAAATGCTTTACAAAAAACTTTTTAAAACTCCTACCCGTTATCACCACCTCTCATCTGGTGCCCAACGCAACCATCATGCAATGCAGTCCCTGCAGCTGCCAAGTGCCAACCAAAGGTATTCAGCCCATAAACGCTCATCCCTCTAGAACCCTAGCCTGTCCATCCAACTTTAATTTGAACTATAAAATCAATTAAGTCATAGAAATTATAGCAGTGATGGAGACTATTTGCTCCATTATGCCATATTATGGTGCTAACCTTTCAACTGGACCTATCCTAATCTCATTTCCTTTACCCATATGATTTTGTATTCATTCCTTTTCAAATTCTTATCTAATTTCCTTCTAAGTAATGTTACAGTATCTATTGCAATAGCCACTTGTGGTAAAGCATCTTATGTTCGAACAACCCTGTGTGAAAACATTTCTAACTTTGTCTTTGATACTAAAAATTACCATTGTTACCAATTCACCAATCAATCTTTCACTATTTACCCTCTCAAAACAGTTCATAATTTTGAAAACCCTTTATTAGATTCCACTTTAACCTGGAGTGAGAAAACCTCTAATTTATTTGAAGTTAGTACATGACAGCACATTACAGTACCCACAACGTGGGCTTCTACCTCATAAGGCTCAGCACTCAGTGTGGCTGGGGTCAGGGCCAGCCGGTCTCTTCATAATACTGTACTCTCCATAAACCGGATTACTTTAAGGCTTCAATACTTGACATGGTTCCAGAAAAAGATAGGCTCCACTCTGACTGTAAAATACATTTCACGATAGAGTTCTTCTGTTCGGCTCCTTTGCTCCCCTGCCTCGTGCTCCAGCCGCTTCATGCTGCCTCTCCGTTACCATGGCAACCCTGCAGGAGGCGCAAGATATCGTGAGATCTCTTGGCATCCGTGAGAAGGAAGAGGGAGGGGACCAAGGTCACGGAGCCAATCAACGCAACAGGGACCGCGGCGCTGTCATCAGCCGGGGCCGAAGGGGAGGAAGCTGAGTGCAGCACCCTCCACTTGGAGGGAGGAAGTGGCTCGCTTGGTCGATTGTTTGTTATGGATGATATGGAAAGCCCTCTGAACCTGTTTTTTTTTGCGCATGCACAAATCACATTTTTTCGTGCATGTGCAAATCTGCGTATTTTTAAAAATCCCAAGATTTAGGTGTTCCATCGCGAGATCGCGCGCGATGCTATATTTCACTCCGAAATCGCGTCTCTCGTGATGGATTCGTGAGAGTTGGCAATACTGTATTTTCAGGCACCTCTCCTAACTCTTCTACTACTGCTTGGCATCTATTTCTCCTCCATGAAATCCATTGCAACATTCATATGTTAAATTATAGGCGCTATATACATACCAGCTGTCATTGTTGTTGAGTCTTGATGATGGTTAGTTACTGATTTTTGGATCTCCATGATATCATCTGCAATATATGTTGCATGTGAAAATCAGTGCTTCATAGTTTGACATGCAAAAATACTCAGCATCACAATCACATTTACTACCAAATTAATCGACTCATGAATTAACATCAGTCGAAAAAAGAAACAATTGTTACCATTGGTGACAGATCACCGAGATCTGGTTAGGATTAGTTTTGGAATGCACACAGACACAATTGGCCAAATGACTCCCTTCTGTGCTGTAACCTTCTATGATTCTATGAAATACTGCAATGGCTGGAAATCTAAAACAAAAGCAGAAAATGCTGGAATTACACAATAGGTTTGTCTGCATCTCTAAAAAGAAATGACAGGTTGATGTTTTGGGTAGAACTTTCCCTCAGAACTAAAAACAAAGATAAACAAGCATTTTGTAGACTGGGTGGCGGGGGTGGGTGGGGAGAACAAACAAGCAACAGATACTCTAATCAAAGAGAGAAAGTTAATGGCTTAAACACCCTCAAACCTGCTTAAAAGCAAGCAGGAAATTGTTAGATAATATAAAAAATCATATCAGTGATGGAATGAAAGACAATAGAAACATAAAAGAATGTGCAAATCGCTAACAACAACTATAGCGCCTTTAACGAAGTATAACATCCCAAAGTGCTTCACAGGTGCATTATAAAATATTATTTGACACTGAGCCACACAAGGAGATATTAGGGCAGATGACCAAAAGCTTGGTCAAAGAGCTAGGTTTTAAGGAGCGTCTTAAAGGAGGAAAGAGAGGTAGAGTGGCGGAGAGGTTTAGAGAGCGAATTCCAGAGCTTAGGGCCTTGGCAGCTGAAGGCACAGCCACCAATGGTGGAGCGATTAAAATAGGGGATGTGCAAAAGTCCAGAATTGGAGGAGCGCAGATATCTTGGAGCGCAGATATCTGTGCCTTTGTTACCTCTAGACTTGACTATTCCAATGCACTCCTGGCCGGCCTCCCACATTCTACCCTACGTAAACTTGAGGTCATCCAAAACTCGGCTGCCCATGTCCTAACTCACACCAAGTCCCGTTCATCCATCACCCCTGTGCTCGCTGATCTACATTGGATCCCGGTTAAGCAACACCTTGATTTCAAAATTCTCATCCTTGTTTACAAATCCCTCCATGACCTCGCCCCTCCCTATCTCTCCTTCAGCTCCACAACCCCCCGAGATATTTGCGCTCCTCAAATTCTGCCCTCTTCAACATCCCTGATTATAATCGCTCAACCATCGGTGGCCGTGCCTTCAGCTGCCTAGGCCCTAAGCTCTGGAACTCTCTCCGCCTCTCTTTCCTCCTTTAAGACGTTCTTTGACCAAGCCTTTGGTCATCTGCCCTAATTTCTTATCTGGCTCGGTGTCAATTTTTTTTTTCTCATAACACTCCTGTGAAGCACCTTAGGACGTTTTACTATGTTAAAGGCGCTATATAAATACAAGTTGTTGTTGTTGGTTGTAGGGCTGGAGAAGATTACAGAGATATGGAGGGGCGAGGCCATGGAGGGATTTGAAAACAAGGATGAGAATTTTTAAATTGAGGCATTGCTTAACCGGGAGCCATTGTAGGTCAGCGAGCACAGGGGTGATGGGTGAACGAGACTTGGTGTGAGTTAGGACACGGGCAGCAGAGTTTTGGATGACCTCAAGTTTAAGCCAAAACAATGAGAGGCCTATCCAAGAAAAATTAAGAAAATGGGGAAACTGAAAAACAACACTGAGGGTCTTGGAGATTTGTTAATTCGATCATCATTGCCTCTCTAACATAATGCTCTCAGATTAAATTCCTGCGGGGGCCCTACTCATGGAATCTATACGATAGCAAAGCATAAGTCCATATTGGCCTTGCTCCACCTACTTCTGCAGCCTCCTCCAGCCCTACGGCCGAACTTGAAACCTCTGCTCTTTAGACCTCTTCTCTATTTCACCAACAGGACAGGATCTTCAGTTATCATGCTCCTACACTCTGGTATTGCCTTCCTAAATCCCTTCGTTGTGTCACATCTCTCACCCCTTTAAAACCTCCTCAAAACTTATTTTATGGACTCTGCATACTGTCACCTCCTTGATCCTACTTCCCATTTGGTGTTAGATCCCCTCTTTTCCTATGTTAAAGTTGCTGTATAAGCACAAGTAATTGTAAAATTATTTAAAAATGTGTTTCAAATTATTTTTAAATAATAAAAATTGTCTTACTACCTGGGTATATGAAGCATCTACATCACCTAAATGCATTGTTCCATAATGGCCATGAAGGTGGATAAAGACTGCTGGCAGTAGATTAGAAAAAACAGCCATTTAGATTTATTAGTATATTGGAAGTTACTTGTCCTATTTTATATAAAGTGGGGTTGTGAAACAGAAATCCTTGAATGGTCTTCAAGAAGTCCACTCATCTAAAAAGCAATAAAACAGTAAGATATATTGACTAGTAAATTATTAATGACAGAAATACTAATGACTAGATGAATAGCCAAAAATGATCCTTGTTGATAAAGTAATGTGATTTTGAAATCTTTTTATGCTACTACAGGTTTCCTTTGTTTCTTTTACAAATACAGTTGTGCTGCAGTTAACATCTATCAATCAACATCTAGGGATAGAAGATCAGTACAGGAAAGTCTCACACTAGTACTCTTATCAAAGTGTCTGGCTTGCAATTTATTTTGTTAATCCTTCGATGGGCCAGGTAGTTGCTTGAGCTTGGTTTAATCTACTTTCATCAATTCTCACCACTTTGTTTGGAACAAGTGAAAGAAGCATATTACTTCCTAAGACCCACTTTCAAACATCTTGTGCCCAGCTTCTCTTCAATTGCCACATTCATTGCAACGTAATATACACTACTCTGTGAACTTATTGTATGTTCGACACGAGATACAGTGCTCAGTTACCAGAAACTGGATTCAGGCTCTTGCTGGAACCTTTGATGATGCAGCTTTGATTACGGATTCAGGGCAGCATTCCAACCTGTATTTCAAACTGTAACCAGGCTCTAGTAGATTTTCTCATGTGGGTAAAAAAAAATTACCGTCTAGCAAAAATATGACTGAATAATACCTACATTTTGTAAGGTGTATTTAAAGCTGGAAGACATAGGCACCACTGTTATCTTAGCTGCAGAGAAGTCTGTATCTTCCATCTTTAGTCAACTTCCATCGTAGATACAAGCTCAAAATGGCAACAGATAAGGCCAAGACCCAGGAGAAAGTTGCCTGTTCTGTCTCTCACCCTAGTGCTTGGGAAAAATGCAAGAGGCAATATAAAATCTGTATATATTTAATGTACACAGTAGCAGCATTAATGTACATAAAATGGTAAGGATTCGGTACCTATGTACATTTGAAAGCTGATAGTAGAATATAACAAAAGCCACAGAATTACAGTTAATACACACATTAATTTAGACATTAACTAGCTACACATCATTGTTAATACATCAAGAAAGCCAATGGAATGTTGGCTTTTATTGCTAGGGGGATAGAATATAAAAACAGGGAGGTATTGCTGCAGTTGTATAGGGTATTGGTGAGACCGCACCTGGAGTACTGCATACAGTTTTGGTGTCCATACTTAAGAAAAGACATACTTGCTCTCGAGGCAGTACAAAGAAGGTTCACTTGGTTAATTCCAGGGATGAGGGGGTGGACATACGAGGAGAGGTTGAGTAGATTGGGACTCTACTCATTGGAGTTCAGAAGAATGAGAGGCGATCTTATTGAAACATATAAGATTGTGAAGGGGCTTGATCGGGTGGACGCGGTGAGGATGTTCCCAATGATGGGTGAAACTAGAACTAGGGGACATAATCTTAGAATAAGGGGCTGCTCTTTCAAAACTGAGATGAGGAGAAACTTTTTCACTCAGAGGGTAGTAGGGTCTGTGGAATTTGCTACCCCAGGAAGCTGTGGAAGCTACTTCATTAAATAAATTTAAAACCGAAATAGACAGTTTCCTAGAAGTAAAGGGAATTAGGGGTTACGGGGAGCGGGCTGGAAATTGGACATGAGTTTGAGTTCGGATCGGTCAAGGCCCTGTGGGTGGCGGAGCGGGCCTGGTCCTGCTCCTACTTCTTGTGTTCTTTAGAGTTGAGGTTGGATCAGATCAGCCATGATCTCATTGAATGGCGGAGCAGGCTCGAGGGGCCGATTGGTCTACTCCTGCTCCTATTTCTTATGTTCTTATGTTCTTATAGAGGCCCTAAGGATTAAGTTTCTCAAAATAAGGCTAACCGTTGTACCAGTTTATATGGCATTAATTAATTTTTGAAAGTGGAATAATCCTTCCATTTTATTTAAACTAGTGAGACTACATCTCTGTGTGAATGGTGCAACAAATTATTTTTAAAAAGCCTTAGACCCAATCTTGGCCATGTTATTGTGATTATGCCAAGCAATGGCTCGAGTGGTACTGGGAAGCAGGGTAATAGTGTGTTCTGCAAGACTCTGCCCCCAAAAATGTATGGAAAAAATTGAACTAGGGTTGAACTGTGAAGTCCCGTCCAACTCCAAATTCATTCGAATTTACTCAATATGCGCATATTGGCACATTTTGAAAATGGCTCAGTTTGGATCTGCTGCCTTGAATTTTTCCAAATCAGTAAGGACAGAGTAGTAACACTGAAACCACTTAAAAATATCAGGCTAAATAGAACCCTAATATCACCAGCCATGTTTTAAAGCAAAGTGTTTTCACACAAGTTTTTACAAAAGAGACTGAGGTGGGAGATGATTAAAATGCTAAAGAGCTAAACTTTGAAATTGTTAAGTCATAGGTGCCAGCCGTGGCTCAGTTGGTAGCACTTTCACCTCTGAGTCAGAAGGTTGTGGGATAAAGTCCCACTCCAGAGACTTGAGCACAAAAATCTAGGCTGACACTCCAGTGCTGCACTGTCAGAAATGCCATCTTTTGGATGAGACATTAAACTCTGCTCTCTCAGGTGGACATAAAAGATCCCATGGCACTATTTAGAAGAAGAGAAGGGGAGTTCTCCTCGGTGTCCTGGCCAATATTTATCCCTCAATTAACATCACTAAAAAACAGATTATCTGGTCATTATCACATTGCTGTTTGTGGGAGCTTGCTGTGCACAAACTGGCTGTCGCGTTTCTTACATTACAATAGTGACTTTGGGACGTCGTGAGGTTGTGAAAGGCTAGTCTTTCTTTATAGAATAAATACAATATTATGATAGCATACCCAAAAATGATTTGTACTGCACAAAACCGAGCAACAATAAAGAGACAGAAAGTAACAAATGTGGAATTAGAAATGTTAAAATTCTGGAGGCAATTATTCACACAAAGGAGGACAAGCAAACTGCCCTGCCAGAAGTAAAAAAAATGGGTCATATGGTAAACAAAATCTCTTCATGAAATATTGTTTCATACCACTAGATGGTGCTACTGCATGGCACATAGCCAACTCTCACAATTACAGTATGCAAAGCAGCATGGTGTGAATAAGGTGCAGCCAGAGGACAATATTGATTAACTGACCCATCTACATTCTAATTCACCCAACATTACTTATGAATATTTATAAATACATTTATGCTAGATCTGCAACTTTTCCCAAATAATCAATGGTTGAGACAGCCACGTTGAGTATCCATAAAATGATTTCTGATAGACAAATATTAAACAGAATATAATTAAAAATAGTGCAACAATACATACTGCAAAAATAAATTATTAAGATCTATCTACGTACATTTAATGCTACATTATCAATTAGGAGGCAATTTAATTACACAATTGAACTGAAAACCAAAGTAGCATACACAACATTCTATGCAGTAAAAAGGGAAACTGAATTTCTACTAATCAATGAGATACTGTCTGAGCTAGGACTGAATCAAGTCATCAAATTCAGTACGAACACAACATATATATCACACATTCTGATAGTACACAAATATGTTAAACTTAATTGTTTCCTGCATTCTAGGCCAAGCGTTTGCAACCATCTTCAGTCAGAAGTGCCGAGTGGATGATCCATCTTGGCCTCCTCCTGAGGTCCCCACCATCACAGAAGCCAGTCTTCAGCCAATTCGATTCACTCCACGTGATATCAAGAAACGGCTGAGTGCACTGGATACAGCAAAGGCTATGGGCCCTGACAATATCCCGGCTGTTGTGCAGAAGACTTGTGCTCCAGAACTAGCCGTGCCTCTAGCCAAGCTGTTCCAGTACAGCAACAATGCTGGCATCTACCCGACAAAGTGGAAAACTGCCCAGGTATGTCCCATCCACAAAAAGCAGGATAAATCCAATCTGGCCAATTACTGACCCATCAGTCTACTCTCAATCATCAGCAAAGTGATGGAAGGTGTTGTCGACAGTGCTATCAAGCAGCACTTACTCACCGATAACCTGCTCACCGATGCTTAGCTTGGTTTCCGCCAGGACCACTCGGCTCCAAACCTCATTACAGCCTTGGTCCGAACATGGACAAAAGAGCTGAATTCCAGAGGTGAGGTGAGAGTGACTGTCCTTGACATCAAGGCAGCATTTGACCGAGTGTGGCGTCAAGGAGCCCTCGTAAAATTGAAGTCAAACTCTCCACTGGCTGGAGTCATACCTAGCACAAAGGAAGATGGTTGTGGTTGTTGAAGGCCAATCATCTCAGCCCTAG
Organism: Squalus acanthias; assembly: GCA_030390025.1. Classification (NCBI taxonomy): domain Eukaryota; kingdom Metazoa; phylum Chordata; class Chondrichthyes; order Squaliformes; family Squalidae; genus Squalus; species Squalus acanthias. The sequence goes on from CM059432.1 coordinate 85,814,986, forward strand.
GACATCGCTGCAGGAGTTCCTCAGGGCAGTGTCCTAGGCCCAACCATCTTCAGCTGCTTCATCAATGACCTTCTCTCCATCATAAGGTCAGAAGTGGGGATGTTCGCTGATGACTGCACAGTGTTCAGTGCCATTCACAACTCCTCAGATAATGAAGCAGTCTATGCCCGCATGCAGCAAGCCCTGGACGACATTTAGGCTTGGGCTGATAAGTGGCAGGTAATATTCGCGCCACACAAGTGCTGAGCAATGACTATCTCCAACAAGCGAGAGTCTAACCGCCACCCCTTGACATTTAATGGCATTACCATCACCGAATCCCCCAACATCAACATCCTGGGGTCACCATTGACCAGAAACTTAACTGGACCAGTCACATAAATACTGTGGCTACAAGAGCAGGTCAGAGGCTAGGTATTCTGCAGCGAGTGTCTCTCCTCCTGGCTCCCCAAAGCCTTTCCACCATCTACAAGGCACAAGTCAGGAGTATGATGGAATACTCTCCACTTGCCTGGATTAGTGCAGCTCCAACAACACTCAAGAAGCTCGACACCATCCAGGACAAAGCAGCCCGCTTGACTGGCACCCCATCCACCACCTTAAACATTCACTCCCTCCACTACTGGCGTACCGTGGCTGCAGTGTGTACCATCTACAAGATGCACTGCAGCAGGCTGCAGCGAGGTCCTCCCGACCCCGCTGCTGGTCCATGCTGCGCCACTCCTGGGCCTTGACCTTGCTGCTGGGCTCGTCCTCACTCCTGGAACCCGACCTCGCTCCTGGGTTCCGACCTCGCTGCTCCTCCCGCCCCTGCTCCTGGGCCTCGACCTTGCTCCTGGGCCCTGTCCTCGCCCCTGGGCCTCAACCTCGCTCCTGGGACCTGACCTCACTCCTGGATCCAGTCCTCGCTCCTGAGTCCCGACCTCGCTCCTGGATCCCGTCCTCGCTCCTGGATCCCGTCCTCGCTCCTAGGTCCCTACCTCGCTCCTGGATCTCGTCCTCGCTCCTGGGTCCTGACCTCGCTCCTGGGTCCTGGCCTTGCTCCTGGGCCTCAAACAGCCGGTGTAGGCCTGAAGCCCCGAATAAAAGCCCACATACCCCGTGTTTGCCCCGGTTAGTGACCGCCCAGGTGAGCGGGGTCACTGGTCGCCATCTTGTGAAGCCTTGATAACCTGTGTATTACTCCAGGTCTCCTCCCCCTGACTCTCGCTCCCGCTCTCCCCGACTCTCGCTCTCCCCGACTCTCGCTCTCCACGACTCCCACTCCCGCTCTCCCCGACTCTCGCTCTCGCTCTCCCCGATTCTTGCGGGAAGGAGGGAGGAGGACAGTGGGAGTATGTTTGTGTGTGTGTGCTAGGCCAATGTGACAGAGCCTGGTCTCCAATCGTCTTGGATCCCCTTGCCATTGGACCAAGACCTTGCTCTGTCAAGCCCGTATGGTAGCTGGTGTGCAACGGCCATCCCACGTTAAAAGAATTCACGCACAGGCCACTTCCACCCTTTAAAATGAAGTTCGGGACCTGGAACGTCAGGACCCTCATGGACAACCCCAACAGCGACAGACCGGAACGCCGTACTGCTATCGTTGCCCGGGAGCTCAGACGTTTCGGCATAATCATCGTTGCCCTAAGCAAGACCCGGCGGGCAGGGGAAGGCCAGTTCAAGGAGCAAGGCGGTGGTTACACCTTCTTCTGGAAAGGCAAACCTGAAGAAGAATGCTGCAATGCTCCATCTCAACCTCAGTAAGCTCCCCGCTAGAGTGGAGCTAATCTACAGAACAAACGGGAAACTTTTCAACCTCCGTCGCCTCTGGTCCAGATCCAAGGTCGTCCCATCCTCTGTCATCGAATTACAGTATGCAGACGCTTCCGTCTGCGCACACTCTGAGGTCGAACTCCAAACCATCATCAACACCTGCACTGAAGCGTACGAGAGCATGGGCCTTACACTAAACATCCACAAGACAAAGGTCCTCTACTAACTTGCCCCCACCACACAGTACTGCTCCCCGATTATCAAAATCCATGATGAGGCCTTGGACAACGTGGACCACTTTCCATACCTCGTCAACAAGGGCAGACGTCAATGACGAAGTCCAGCACCGCCTTCAGTGTGCCAGTGCAGCCTTCGGTCGCCTGAGGAAGAGAGTGTTTGAAGACCAGGACCTCAAACCCAGCACCAAGCTCATGGTCTACAGAGCAGTAGTGATATCTGCCCTCCTGTATGCTTCAGAGACATGAACCATGTACAGCAGGCACCTCAAAGCACTGGAGAGATACCACCAACGCTGCCTCCGCAAAATCCTGCAAATCCATTGGCAGGATAGGCGCACTAACGTCAGTTTTCTCGCTCAGGCCAACATCCCCAGCATCGAAGTTTTGACCACGTCCAATCAGCTCCGATGGACGGGCCACATCGTCCGCATGCCCGATACGAGACTCCCAAAGCAAGCGCTCTACTTGGAGCTCCGACATGGCAAGAGAACCCCAGGTGGGCAGAGGAAATGCTTCAAGGACACCCTCAAAGCCTCCTTAAAAAAGTGCAACATCCCCACTGACACCTGGGAATCCTTGGCCCAAGACCGCACAAAGTGGAGGAGAAGCATCCGCCAAGGCTTCTTCGACAGCACCTCCCAAACCCACAACCTCTACCACCTAGAAGGACAAGGGTAGCAGGTGCATGGGAACACCATCACCTCCAAGTTCCCCTCCAAGTCACACACCATCCTGACTTGGAAATATATCGCTGTTACTTCATAGTCGCTGGGTCAAAATCCTGGAACTCCCTCCTTAATAGCACTATGGAAGTACCTTCACCACGCGGACGGCAGCGGTTCAAGAAGGTGGCTCATCACCACCTTCTCAAGGCAATTAGGATGGGCACATCCCAGGAACAAATTTTTAAAAAGCTACATTTCCTGGTACTAAGCATTTGCCATTTCTACAAATATGAGAATTTCTTGAGGGACCATACAAAACAAGAAGACTTTTATAGATGTTTCCTCTCTGAGGACTATCTTCTAATCGTAACTGATGAATAGAGATTGTGAAATTTACACTTGGGCTAGTCCCAAGTATGATACTCATCCATTGGTATATCTTCCACAACCCCCATCCAAAAATGAAAATAGACAATAGCTTACCTTGAAATAGATATATTCTTACTTTACATATTCTCTTTGTTTCAGTTTCAGACATCGAAATATCACACTATATTTCAGCTCTTTCTGAAAACAGTGTACAAAGCTCTTACTGTTGAATGAAAGTCCTTAAAACAAGAACTATTGTAATTCTTGGAAAATTACGAAGTAATACCTCATCACACTTGATATCAATCACCTATGGGTCTTCAATTTGGTTGAAAATTGATAATCAAGCTTTCTACATTTATAAACCCAACAGATAATGTGGCTTTTTATAAAGCACATCAAGAAGAAAAGAAATATTAAAACAGATGCATATGATTGATTAACATATACAGACCAATCTAAACCACTCAAGATCAAACAAGGTGATGAGGTACTAGCTCGTCAAAGGAAAGAAGGAAAACTATGTACACTGTTTAATCCAAAACCACATATATAGCAGGCATCATCAATACATTCTTTCAGATGATATGTTAAACTGAGGCCCCTTCTGCCTTCTTAAGTGGTACGGTAGCATAATGGTTATGTTACTGGCCTAGTAATCCAGAGGCTAGACTAATGATCGGGAGACATGAGTTCAAATTCTACCACGGCAGCTGGGGAATTTAAATGTAATTAATTAAGTAAATCTGGAATATAACCATCTTCAGCCAGTGGATGATCCATATCAGCCTACTCCCGAGGTCCCCACCATCACAGAAGCCAGTCTTCAGCCAATTCGATTCACTCCACGTGATATCAAGAAACGCCAGGGCGCACTGGATACAGCAAAGGCTATGGGCCCTGACAATATTCTGGCTATCGTACTGAAGACTTGTGCTCCAGAACTAGCTGCGCCTCTAGCCAAGCTGTTCCAGTACAGCTACAACACTGGCATCTATCCGACTTTGGGGAAAACTGCCCAGGTATGTCCTGTCCAGGACAAATCCAATCCGGCCAATTACCGCCCCATCAGTCTACTCTCAATCATCAGCAAAGTGATGGAAGGTGTCATCAACAGTGCTATCAAGTGGCATTGACTCACCAATAACCTGCTCACTGATGCCCAGATTGGGTTCCACCAAGATCACTCAGCTCCCGACCTCATTACAGCCTTGGTCCAAACATGGACAAAGGAGCTGAATTCCAGAGGTGAGGTGAGAGTGACTGTCCTTGACATCAAGGCAGCATTTGACCGAGTGTGGCATCAAGGAGCCCTAGTAAAACTGAAGTCAATGGGAATCGGGGGGAAAACTCTCCACTGGCTGGAGTCATACCTAGCACAAAGGAAGATGATTGTAGTGGTTGAAGGTCAATCATCACAGACCCAGGACATTGCTGCAGGAGTTCCTCAGGGCAGTGTCCGAGGCCCAACCATCTTCAGCTGCTTCATCAATGACCTTCCCTCCAACATAAGGTCAGAAATGGGGATGTTCGCTGATGACTGTTCAGTGCCATTCACAATCCTCAGATAATTAAGCAGTCCATGCCCGCATGCAACAAGACCTGGACGACGTTCAGGCTTGGGCTGATAAGTGGCAGGTAATATTCGTGCCACACAAGTGCCAGGCAATGACTATCTCCAACAAGCGAGAGTCTAACCACCGCCCCTTGACATGCAACAACATTATCATCGCCGAATCCCCCACTATCAACATCCTGGGGATCACCATTGACCAGAAACTTAACTGGACCAGCCACATAAAAACTGTGGCAACAAGAGCTGGTCAGAGGCTAGGTATTCTGCGGCGAGTGTCTCACCTCCTGACTCCCCAAAGCCTTTCCACCATCAACAAGGCACAAGTAAGGAGTGTGATGAAATGCTCTCCACTGCCTGGATGAGTGCAGCTCCAACAACACTCAAGGAGCTCGACACCATCCAGGACAAAGCAGCCCGCTTGATTGGCACCCCATCCACCACCTTAAACATTCACTCCATCCACCACCAGCGTACCATGGCTGCAGTGTGTACCATCTAAAAGATGCACTGCAGCAACTCGCCAAGGCTTCTTTGGCAGCACCTCACAAACCCGCGACCTCTTCCACCTAAAAGGACAAGGGCAGCAGGCGCATGGGAACACCACCAAGTTCCCCTCCAAGTCATACACCATCCTGACTTGGAAATATATCGGCGATCATTCATCGTCGCTGGGTCAAAATCCTGGAACTCCCTATCTAACAGTACTGTGGGAGTACCTTCACCACATGGGATGCAGTGGTCCAAGAAGGCGGTTCACCACCACCTTCTCAAGGGCAATTAGGGATGGGCAATAAATGCTGGCCTTGCCAGCGACGCCCGCATCCCAGGAATGAATAAAAATAGTAAAAGATCCCATGGCACTATTTGAAGAGCAGGGTGTCCCCGGTGTCCTGGCCAATTTTTATCCCTCAACTTATACTTAAAACAGATTATACACTCACTATCTCATTGCTGTTTGTGGGACCTTGCTGTGCACAAATTGGCTGCCGCGTTTCATACAACAGTGACTACACTTCAAAAGTACTTCATTGGTTGTGAAGTGCTTTGGGATGTCCCGAGGTTGTGAAAATCATGATATAAACGCAAATTCATTCGTTCAAACTGTTCAATAAAAGCATATAGCAAGTAGAAATTCATCAGGCATCAAGATGACTGAATTTTGAGGGAGCCTGTTTGTCTTGGATGATGATGGTAACAGAAACTACAACATGCATTTCATAGAATCATAGAATCATAGCACAGTACAGCACGGAAGGAGGCCACTCGGCCCATCAAGTCTGTGCTGGCTCTTTCGAAGACCAATCCAGTTAGTCCCACTTCCCTGCTCTTTCCCATATTCCTGCAATTTTTTCTCCTTCAAGTATTTATCCAATTCCCTTACTGGATGAGCAGAAATTTCCTCCAACTAAATATTGGGAAGACCAAAGCCATAGTCTTCGGTCCCCGCCACAAAATCCATTCCCTAGCCACCAACTCCATCCCTCTCCCTGGCAACTGTCTGAGGCTAAACCAGTATGTTCGCAACCTTGGTATCATATGTGACCCCGAGATGAGCTTCCGACCACATATCTGCGCCATTACTAAGACCACCTATTTCCACCTCCGGAACATCGCCCTACTCTGCCCGTGCCTCAGCTCATCTGCTGCTGAAACCCTCATCCATGCTTTTGTTACCTCTAGACTTGACTATTCCAATGCACTCCTGGCTGGCCTCCCACTTTCTACCCTCTGTAAACTTGAGGTCATCCAAAACTCTGCTGCCAGTGTCCTAACTCTCACTAAGTCCCGTTCACCCATCATCCCTGTGCTCACTGACCTACATTGGCTCCCAGTTAAGCAATGCCTCAATTTTAAAATTCTTATCCTTGTTTTCAAATCCCTCCATATCCTCGCCCCCTCCCTATCTCTGTGATCTCCTCCAGTCCCACAACCCTCCAAGATATCTGTGCTCCTCTATTTCTGGCCTCTTGAGCATCCCCGATTTTAATCACTCCACCATTGTTGGCCATGCCTTCAGCTGCCAAGGCCCTAAGCTCTGGAATTCCCTCCCTAAACCTCTCCGCCTCTCTTTCCTCCTTTAAGACACTCCTTAAAACGTACCTCTTTGATCAAGGTTTTGGTCATCTGCCCTAATATCACCTTATAAGAACATAAGAACATAAGAAATAGGAGCAGGAGTAGGCCATTTGGCCCTTCGAGCCTGCTCCGCCATTCAATAAGATCATGGCTGATCTTCTACCTCATCTCTACTTCCTGAAATATCCCCATATCCCTTGATTCCCTTAATATTCAAATATCTATCGATATCTGTCTTGAATATACTCAACGATTGAGCCTTCACAGCCCTCTGGGTAGAGAATTCCAAAGATTCACCACCCTCTGAGTGAAGAAATTTCTCCTCATCTCAGTCCTAAATGGCCGACCCCTTATTCTGAGACTATGACCCCTGGTCCTAGACTCCCCAGCCAGGGGAAACATCCTCCTTGCATCTATCCTGTCAAGCCCTGTAAGAATTTTGTATGTTTCAATGAAATCACCTCTCATTCTTCTAAACTCTAGAGAATATAGGCCTAGTCTACTCAATCTGTCCTCATAGGACAATCCCCCCATCCCAGGAACTAGTCTGGTGAACCTTCGTGCACTCCCTCTATGGCAAGTATATCTTTCCTTAGGTAAGGAGACCAATACTGTACACAATACTCCAGGTGTGGTCTCACCAGGGCCCTATATAATTGCAGTAAGACGTCTTTACTCTTATCCTCTTGTAATAAAGGCCAACATACCATTTGCTTTCCTAATTGCTTGCTGTACCTGCATGTTAACTTTCAGTGATTCGTGTACAAGGACACCCAGGTCCCTCTGAACACCAACATTTCCCAATCTCTCACCATTTAAAAAATACTCTGCTTTTCTATTTTTCCTACCAAAGTGAATAACTTCACATTTCTCCACATTATATTTCATTTGCCATGTTCTTGCCCACTCACTTAGCCTGTCTATATCCCCTTGAAGCCTCCTTGCATCCTCCTCACAACTTACATTCCCACCCAGCTTTGTATCATCAGCAAACTTGGATATATTACATTTGGTCCCCTCATCCAAATCATTGATGTAGATTGTGAATAGCTGAGGCCCAAGCACTGATCCTTGCGGTACCCCACTAGTTACAGCCTGCCAACCCGAAAATGACGTTTATTCCTACTCTCTGTTTTCTGTCCGTTAACCAACCCTCAATCCCTGCTAGTATATTACCCCCAATCCCATGAGCCCTAATTTTGTTTAATAACCTCTTGTGTGGCACCTTATCGAATGTGGCTCGGTGTAAAATTTTGTTTTATAATGCTCCTGTGAAGCACCTTGGGAAGTTTTACGGTGCTATATAAATACAAGTTATTGTATTGAAGGCTACTATTGAATCTGTATCCGCCACACTATCAGACAGTGCATTCCAAATCCTAACCATTCATTGCATAAAAAGTTTTTCCTCATGTTGCCGTTTGTTCATTTGCCAATCACCTTAAATCTGTGCCCTCTGGTTATCAACCATTCAGCAGAGGTGGAAATGTTGTGAATTTTGGAATAAGCGGTCTTGGTGATGGAATAAATATGGGGTTTAAAACTCAGCCCACCGAGACTACTTTAATGTTCTGATTCAGGCTGAGAGGGTGGCCGGGGAAGGGGAGGGACAATGGAATTATTGGCAAGTGAGCAGAGTTTGTGGTGGGAGCTATAGACAATGGTTTCAGTTTCCCACTGTTGAGCTGAAGCAAGTTTTGACTTATTCAAGACTTGGGGCTGAATTTTACCAGCCCTGAGGAGGTGGGTTTGGAGGCAGGACTGGTGGGAAAATTGGAAAAAATGACGGCGGGTTCTGATCCCGCCGTCAACCTGCCTCCGCGCAACTTTGCCAGAGGCGGGCTTGCAGAGTCAGTTTCGGTCGCGCCTCTAGGCAGCGGGATAGGCCCTTAAGGCACTTAACTACCACTTAAGTACCTCTATAATCCCATTTTGAGAGGCCTTTCAAATTTTGCCACATTTCCAGCGTGCTGCACATCGCTCCTGAAACACGCCAACTAATCCTGTCGGGTTGACAAGTGGCTGGCTTCCTAACAGCTGCAGCTCCACCATAAAAACGGAGCTCTCACCAAGGATCAGTTGCAGGTGGCAGAACTTTGATTTTCAGGTCTTAGAGAACTTTTTGCAGGTCCACTGATCTTGGAAGTGGTGAAGCTAAGATCTAGCTCCACTGTGACCACCTGGGAAAACCCTCTCCCCACATTGACTGAGCGCTTCCTCAACGGAGATATCTACCAGCAGCATGGGAACCATTTATTTCCTTTCATCCTGGTCCTCAGATTCGGAGGATGAGCAGCCGCGGCAGCAGCAGAACCAGGCACAACAGCAACACCAACAGCAGCAACAACAGGAATGCCAACCTGCTGCTCACCCACCTGATGGTGCACAGGGCAGAAGGCGCCAGCACAGGGAAGTACGTCGCCGCAGCAGATACCTCCAAAACAGGGTTTACAGGATGAGGATGAGCTTCCTCAACATGACTGAGCAGCAGTGCCAAAGGTGGCTGAGACTTTCGCGAGAGATAGTTGGTGACATCTGCGCAATGCTGCACCAACACCTGGAACCCAGAGGAGTGGGTGGACACCCCTTATCAGTGGCTGTCAAAGTCACCACCGCACTCAACTTTTTTGCTTCAGGCTCTTTCCAGGGATCATCAGCAGACATCAACGGAATCTCCCAGGTGGCCGCACACACCTGCATCACGCAGGTTACCGATGCCCTCTTTGCAAAGGCCCACAATTATATACACTTCTCCACAGATCAAACAAGTATAACCACACATGCGGTTGGCTTTGCAAATATGGCAGGCTTGCCAAGGGTGCAGGGCATCGTAGACTGCACACATGTGGCCCTTAAGGCACCCCATCACAACCCAGCTTTTTGTCAACCACAAGGGTTTCCACTCCCTCAACGTGCAGCTGATGTGTAACCACAAGAAGGACATTTTGCATGTTTGCGCCAAGAACCCTGGCAGTTGCCATGACTTGTTCATCCTGTGACAGTTTAGTGTGCCTCCGCTCTTCAGTCTGCCAAACCAACTTTGCGGATGGCTACTTGGAGACAAGGCCTATCCCTTGAAGACGTGGCCAATGACGCGTTGAGGAGGCCATCCAACGAAGCTGAGGAGCGTTACAACTCGAGCTAACTTTCGACCAGATCCATCATCGAGCAAACCATCGGCTTGCTGAAGATGCAATTCAGATGCCTTGACAGATCAGGTGGAGCCCTGCAGTACTCAGCAGCCAGGGTCTCCAGAATCGTCGTGGTCTGCTGTGCACTGCACAACATCGCACAGCATCGTGGCTTGCAGCTGCCTGAGGAACAAGTGGCTCAGCGCATAGCCTCCTCAGATGAGGAGGAGGAAGAGGAGGAGGAGGAGGAGGAAGAGAACGAGAATGAAGACCTTGCGGATGCACATCAACCAGCTGCAGTAGCACATCAGCACATTGCTGCCCGGGATGCAAGGGATGCACTTATCTTGGCCAGATTTGCTTAAGTTGCCCATTCAAACACATGTGCCTGGCACCTTCTTATCACACCATGGACAATGGACAAAAACCTATGGCTGCCTATCACTCTGACCACCAGCATGACAAATACAATCCACCCTGAGCCCTCAATGTGGAACTTCCATTTCCCAAATTACAAAATCCAGAACTTCAACATTTTGCCATCACTTCATTTTAATACATTGACTAAAGGATGGCATTTAACAATTAAACACAACAGAACACCCAAGTGACTACCCTTGTGACTACTTGTTCATTATCTTCCTCTTACGCGTGCTCCTACGTGGTGCTTCCCCTGTGGCTTCAGCAGATGTGGAGGCCCCTTGCTCACTCTCATGTTGCTCCTGCTTCGACACCTTTGGCGGGCGTCCTCTGGGGTTGCGAGCCTGTGAGGGCTCACCAACAGTCTGCTCCTCCTGCGGCTGTGCAGGGGCTGAGACGCCCATCTCAGTTAGGTGAGGACTCTGGTGGGGCTCTGACCGAGGGCTCCGCAGTGGCATGGGAGTGTGAGCGCTTGGAGAGGAGCCCCCACTTCATTGTTCTCTGCCACCAACATCCCTCTCATGGATCAGCCCCACTTCAGAGCTAGCAAGTGGCTTGACAGCACCTTGTTGCACATCAGGGGGGCCATGAGGACCCGTTTCTGCATTGGCAGTCCTACTCCAGAGGACTTCCATGAAGGTCTGGTTTCTCTGATCAATAGCTGTCCATTGCTCCTCCAGAGATGTCACCATGTTTTCCACACTCTGGCGACTTAGCTCCTCCAAGGCCGTAGCCATCCTCTCCTCTACCGTAGCCATCCTTTCCACGGAGGTAGCCATCCTTTCCACGGAGGTTGCCATCCTTTCCGCGGTGATGTGTTGATTCGCCAATGCCTCCATAAAGGCTCTGTTCATGTTAGCGTTGGACTCCTCCATCTGCGCCACACTCACAGTGACCCTGGAGACAAAACCTGCCAGAGACTCCTGCACCTGTTCCTGGAGTTCCAGCATCGCTCTCCTTCTGTTTGGACCCAGAGGCACAGGATCCACATGCAGCTGAGCAGAGCTGGGAGCGCCCTGCAGCCTCCGACGAGGACTCTCCACTGCTGTCCCTGTCTCCACCATCTGCTGATGCTCACTTGTGATACACCAGGTGACAACACTACTCTATGTTGCGAAGGTCCCACCGAGGTGTGCGTATCTGTGCTGGTGCTGGGTACGCTTAATTCTGCTGACACTGCACCCTCAGGAGGTTGCAGGTTCCTCTGAGGAGTCTTCAGGCTCAGCCTCTTCCTCCTGGACAGTGGGGAGGGGGGCTGTCGATGGTCCTGTGGGAGAGTAAAGGCATGAGTTAGACATGTGATATAAACGTTGCATGCACATTGAATAGTGCAGATGATCATAAGTCAATCTGTTTCAGTATCAGAAGCCATATCAGTCACTCATGCAATGTCAATGAGAGAGATGCAAAACTATTCTGTCACCAGCCTGCTCTGATGTGCCCGTCTGTCCGTCCCCCACTTCCACATCCTCCTCAGCGCCAATGATCTCTAGGGCCACCTCCTCTGCGCTGGTAAGATGGGCTATTGAGGCTGGCCCTCCTCCGGTCTTTGCCCTTTCCCTCTCATTGTGGGCTCTCTTTTCCTGCAATAAGGGACACAAGTGGAGTTTGAGTGAGAATGATGGAGTGAGTGTAGATAATCTATAGCACAGATGCTTAGAAGGACACAAAGATGGAGTGAGGTCCCAATACTAAGGCCCCTCTCTGTGTGTTGTTAGTTGTTGTCATAGCATAACAGTGATAAGGAGTGTGAGGGCAGCATAGTCAAACAGTTAAGTGATTGTGCACATAGAGAGAGAGGGGATGGTTAAGGGTGCAAGGGATGTAAGGGTAAAGTGGGATGTGTAGGAGTAGGTTGACAATGCAGAGTGATGGTGCTGAGAGGAGATGGAGAGCAGAATGAGGGTAAAGGTGATGGTATACTCACTTTGCCTGTTCGGAGAAGTTCATTGAACCTTTTTCGGCACTGCAGCCAGGTTCTGCTGCACATCGATCTGCCACTCACCTCCTGGGCAACTTGCCAGCCATACAGCTTTGGTCTGCTGAAGAGGTTTTTTCCTCCCAGAGGATGGAAAGAGCACCTTCTTTTGTGCTTTGGCTCCCTCCACCAGAGCATGGAGTGAGTCACCATTAAAGCGTAGTGAGGCCTTGGGCCTTGAAGTCGACATTGCACTAGCTCCAAAAACTCTTTTCAACAGAAGCAAACACAAGCGTTTAGGCACAAAATGAACCAAGGCTGCTTGCAGCCCTTAAATGCAGCTGGAGAAATTATGTCATCGGAGGCGAGTTTCAGGCCCAAAAAACTAATTGGGCCAGGGGTTCGCACACGCTGGGAATCAATTGCCTAATTAGGGCAAAATCGCAATTTTTTCCCGCCCGACGGCTGAGGTCGGATCAGGGCCTGCCGACCACCTGACCCGCACCCAACCCACCACCAATGGCAAAATCGAGCCCTTGATCTCTGATGTTGTCTGACAGATGGAGGCATTCGAGAGGTGGACAATGATGGTGGAGAGGTAAAAGTGAGTAACATCAGTGTACATGTGAAAGCTGCCTGTGTGCTTGTGGTTGATGTGGCAACATATCAATAAAGAGGAAGGAGCCAAGGATAAATCCTTGTGAAACTTGGAGGTGATGGTACAGAGGGGGTTAGAGAAGCCTTGCTGGTTGGAATATCCACAAGCACTAGAGAATCCACAAGAATGCCCTACCAGTTGCCCCCATGGGGCAAAACAGAACGTAGGACTATTCACCTTGATGAGGTGATGGTTGGGAATGATATTTGTGCTGTTATTATCACTTCAATATTAAAGAAATTTTACCACTGGAGTAATTGCCTGTTCAACAACCACCAATGATGTCATGGGTTAATAGCAAGTACACCATGATTAATATATTGATTCAACAGAGCGTAGTACTGCATTGCAGGTTTCACCATTAGTGCATGTGCTTGTATTGATAGTAACTGTTCTGTCCATTCATTATTTTTCATCTGCTTCATTTAGTTCATTTCAGAGAACATAATAATGCAATTACTCCCACTGTGTAATTTTGTTGAAAATGATTCTGTTATCTGCTTGATGCAGTTACTGGGAGAGATATAGAATTGCTTTCAGCAAGAATCACTGCGTTGTCAGTCTCATGAATGAACTCTGATAAAAATTGGGTTGTAGCACTAAGCAGATTTGTATTTCAACAGGACCTTTATAATCTCAGTTTACTTGTTGGGAACTGAGGTTCTTGCCTAGAGATACCAAAGTTATCTGGGAAACTCAGATACTGAAGTAACCCACACCAAGCTATATCTTGCCTGTATGCTTCTGTATTGTTTTACACACTGTCCAGAGTCCAGGAAATCAGTCAATCCCCTCAGTCAGCTCATACTAATTAATAATAATCAAAGAATGAAAGATACTTAGTCAAAATAATAAAATTTCCATTTCCAAAGAGTTGTTAGGAAAACGTATTTCTCTCCTGCATATTAAACCAAAAAAAGCATTTGAAAGAATACACCATAATACAATCATTTGGGCTGAGGAAATGTACATAAATTATAAATTCTACTGATGATCAGTCAATGGCTGTGTCTATAATTTTGTTCCATTTTAACCCTCATTTTTAAAGCTTTTTTTAAAAAGGTAGAAATTAAACCCGGCCGACCCTGGTGATCTGAAAATAGCAAAAAGGCACATCACACAGCGGTCAGTCACCCAGCAGGGAAATAGAACAGGTGAGTTAGTGAAAGGCTGATTTTTCTGCTGTTAATTCTGGGACTCGCGCCCCGGAGGATCTGTGTCAATAAACACCCGGTCTTCAGCCCGAGCCGGACCCACAGGAGCTCCGAACAGGGGCGCGACCTGGCCAGCCGGGGCCGGGGGCCGGGATGTGGTGTAACCAGCTCCCCCGCCATTTGGTGCTTTTACACAACCGCTCTCCTTCCTTCCAGTAAGCGAGCAGCGGGGGAGTTCGGCTGGAGCTGGGGATGCCCGGGTGCTCAGTGCAAGTCACCAGCTGCTCCGCATCAGCCGCACCGGCACCCCGTGCCCAGGTAAGTCACTCGGTGGCGGCCCGCTGACGCTACCGGCCGGCTGTCACTCCGTGGCAAGGCCGAGGATTATTGGGGCCTAACGGCATATGCATGCAGCTGCCAGGTCGGGTCGGTGGGGGGGTGGGGGGCAAACACGTCTGTCAGAACAATTGCCAGAACCCTTTAAATTTGTTACTTGTTTGCAATAAAATGTGTATAGTGGTGACCTTTTAAAGCAAGTAAGTCAAAATATTTTGCAGGCTGCTGTGACCTGACGCTCTTACTGAGTTGAGATAAACCCGACAGAGCAGAACCTTGTAGTAAAGCAAAATATGAGTCGGCAATTTGGAGAGTCCGTCCAGAGCTTTGTGTGTTGTGAAGCTGCAACCTGTCTCTGCATCTGACTCAAATCTGTGTCTAGGCAGAAGTGGCTGCATATTTGCATGATGGGTTTCATGGTGTGTTTTACTCCAGCTGATCTGGAAGGAGGTGGGACCGGTTGTGAAGAGCTGCTCGGTTTGCTTAACGTTGTGGTTTTTAATATTTAAGCAAGACCGGTGTATAAGAAATGTAAATGCCAATATTGAAAGTGCATTTGAATATATGATTGCATGACAGGTAGTATTTCGGTCATGTCGCGCCACCCATTTTCAATACATTCTAAGAAAAGTGTCTTTTCCCAGGACTTGACTCAACTGAATCAGCTTCCAGACCTGTCAAAAGTAACCGTGCCCGCTGCTTTCAGTGGGGCTGCTCTGGAATGCATTTAATCATCAGATCGACCTCGTAGTAAGGGTGTTCGGCCTGGTGAGTCTCCATTCCAGACAATGATTTACTGCTTCAAAAAGTCTCAATACTTTTCAGATATATCTAAAATAACACTGCATTTTCTTGCTAAGGCTTTTGTTTGACTGCAGTACACAAACATTCTTTTCGCAAAAGCCGAGAGGCAGAAGTGAAAGAGGCTTTTAATGGAATTTTGCTTTTTATTGTCAATTTTTTACTTCTCTTAAATGGTAGCTCTACTGTGTCCTTTCCCAGGTGGAAACTTTACATGTTTGAGCCTAAATGGTGGGTGTTTGAAGGATGTTCAACTGTGGAGGCCATCACAGGCCAGTTCCATCCTCTCCTTATCCTACCTGCACTTTCCAGGAAGGATGATTAAATCGCAGTTAGGAGTGGGGACCCTGGTTGATTTTGCTCTTCCCTGTGATATTGAGGCCAATGGTAGCATTCCCCTACTGAGATCAACTAACTTGAAGCAAATTGGGAATTGAACTTGGGACTCTCTAGTCTTTTTTTTAATCTCATTTCCTTTATTGGATAAATTTGTTGAACCACTGGGGCAGTCGATTGCTACATTTTGTGTCTCTTTATGTAAATGTTTTCCAGTATTATTTAGAATCATAGAAATTTACGCCACAGAAGTAGGCCATTTGGCCCATCATGTCTGCGCCGGTGGGCGGGGGGTGTATTGGTGTAGAACGTACCGTAGGGTGACCATTCGATCCTGTTTTCTGGGGACAGTCCCCAGATTAGGCAGTGTATCCCTGGGCAAACAATGTCCCCAGTTCTGGAAACTAGTCGCCCGAATAAAACGTTCAATGATTAAATGTAAAATAGTTTCAGGCAACAAACAAGAGCTCTGGCCCACAGATTTAGGAAAATAAATTTAAAATTTCACCCCCATTATTTACATCCAAAAACAGTACACTATAATTAGCTATCGCAGGGTGCGGCTGATGTTTCAACAACCTTGGTTGCGGCGTACTGGAGGCATCACCCACCATGTCGTCAAACCGAGGTGACTGATGATTGATGGCGGAACTGACCAATCAAAGCAAGGGACATTGAGCTGCGTCTAAGTCATAAATAAATTAGATGAATAAAATGTGGGCAGAGGTGGGATTATCCGGTGAAGATGGAGGGCTAGTGGGTGGAGTAACAATGGAGCAAAGACAGTGTGCCAAATTTAAGAAAGTAAGTTTATTTAACCAATATCTTTAAGTACTTGGATATATTGTGTTCTACTAATTGAGGTGCTTTATTCAATTCCTAGTTCTAAAGAACTCTGGTCCAAAAAAATGTATTTATTTTCATAGATGCTGATTGAGCTGTTTTTGTTTCAAATTTCTAGCATATGTAGATTTTCTTATCTTATTTAATCAATCGTTACAGCCCACAGATTCACTTTTTAGACCCTTTCATCTTTGTTCTTAGCTTGTGTGCAGTGATACTGAAATAAACACTAGTAGTACATTAGTGGCTAACAGTTTAGTGGGAATGGGGTCAAGTGAGCCAGGAAGTTGGGTCTCATTCACATAGAAAGAGCAGGAGGTAATGGAGAAACTAGAGAAAGACATGGGTTCAGGGCTAAGGCACAGGGGAGCCTTGGGAGAGGTTTGGCTTGGTAGACAATGGGATTGGTGGGTGTGGCAGAGGCAGATGAACAGCTGGTCTTAATCTTTGTGACCAACAAGTCTGTGAGCTCCTTCCACGTGTTGTTGGCGAGAACATGGAAATTCCATTATGCATACACTGGAGAAAATTCTGAAAGCTGAAAACCCTCAGCTATAGGAGGGAAGGTGGGCTGAAGCAGGAGCATAGATGGGCAATGTTACGGAGGTGGAAGTGGGCAGCCTTTATGATGGAGAGGATTATGGAGTTATAAGTTCAGTTCAGGGACTCTGGTGTCAAACCATTTGGTTGAACCTGAGATAGTGGTCAGGGAACAGAGAAGGAATCGGTGGCCAAGGAACGAAGTTTGTGGTGTGGCTGAAAACAATGGCTTAGGTGTTCCCAATGTTTAACTGGGGGAATTTTTGGCTCATCCAGGATTGGATGTCAGACGAGCCATCGGACAACACAAAGGCAGTGGAAGTGTTGAGAGCGGCAGTGTAGAGGTGGGTGTCAGTCAGTGTACAGAAAGCGTGGAACTAACGGTTGGATGCTGCTTGGTTGTACTTTGTGGTCATCAGTGTGCAAACTAAAGATAGGATCTTGGGCAAACTGTCAGAGACTCGTGATGGTTGATGGAGGTTAATCTCTACGCATATTCCACTAGCAGAAGCAACAAAGTTGTCATGCCAGTTTTCTTGAAACATGGAGATAGCACAGCAATCATTAATAAATCTGTGAAAAATAAAAGACATGGGCAGTGATATGAAGAAAGACTTTCTGAATAGGCCGTATATACAGTGGGTACGAAAAACTGATGTTCCTGAACAATGTTATTGTATTATTTATAAACGGTGTCTGAATGCGCTTCGATAGTGTGATGTCACATCTGTGGTAATTATATGCACAGTTGCTTTGCATTTGTAGTGTTTATGTGCAACTGTTAAAATATAGGCTGCTAAAAATTTTTACCTCGCTACGTTGCTCAACCTACATTTCCCGTTCTGGCTACTTTGCTGTGCTCCCACCCTGTGTAACCCCGGATTTGGTTTAGAAAATATGGTCACCCTAAAGTACCAACATTTCGAAGATGATTTCAAGTTTTCACAAGAAAGATTTTATTGATAACTAAAGGAAACATGTATCTGAGTAGTCAAGTCACACTTTCATTACATTGGTTTGGTTTAATTACTGTCACTATTTATGTATGTCTAGATTACCTTGTAATTCATTCTTTGCCCAGCTGTTGTTTTGTATAATCTATCCCCACAGTTCTGTTGGTGGAAAAATGACCAATGTCATACTGGGTTGAATTGACTATACATTACATAAGAAAACTATTTATATTGAGAACAACATACATGCACTATTGTAAGTAGGCTAAGCTTTCTGCAGACCGTTTGATTATAGTCCATAAAAGGACTTTTACCCTACCTTGGCTGCCTATTTTTAATATTTGTATTTAAATCTTTCACCTCTTCAATCTATTTCTTGCAATTCCTTAAGTCTTGGGCAAACTGAGAGAAGGAATAGTGTAGGTCTACTCAGCTGACTGTGTTTTTTCTAAAATGTTATAAATTGAGTGTTAGGACAAGCCTGATAGTTTAAAATGACTGTTAATGACATGGGGGTCCCAGGATCAATTGAAAACCCAATGTCAGCATACAAGTGCCACAGAATTGAATAGAATCACTCCATAGCACTAATTATATAATTGTTTTTATAAAAACATTTTTTGCATTTAGTGACTAAGACATCTCAGTAGATTAATTAAAAGGGTTTTTAGAGTTGGAAGTTTTTTTAGAAAAAGGATTGCTTCCTTTTTATTGTGAAATGAATGGTGAAAGCCATGATATAGGAGGTTAATGCCAGGGGATACAGGCGTATACAGAACATTGCTTCAGGAAATGATGACAGCTCATAAGGATAAGGAAAGTGTGTAGGCGTTTAATGCAAATGTAGTTCCAGTGATTGTGACTTGTTTTATAACAATTTTCGCCTATGTAGAACATATTAAATGTCCTCATGTGGTATGTGCTTTTTTTGGAAAATAAATGCTAATAATCTGATTAACCAGGTAGACCATGTTTCTAACCTTTATCTTTGGAATATTTGAAAAGTGAGTTCTGAAGAGGATATATTTCTTTGTTGAAGGAGCCATGTTTAAGGAAAAAAGTGGTTAGATCACTATTAGTTAACAAGACTGCTAGTGTATTGACGTATTTTTAATTGGCGTGTGAAATGTTATTCAAGTTTCATTGTAAGTCGGGCCCTTTACTGGAAAAATAGTATTCATGTTGCAGTGGTTTCTTTAATCGGCTGACCTCAAACTACTATTTGATCCTTGAACGCCAGTACAATAAATGGGGTTGTGCCTGTCAGAATAGTAGACTTGTAAAATAGTCTTGTCAGTCTTAAAATGTAAAGGCAGCTTCTGCGAATAAACAGTAGAGTAACCTTTTTGTGGTGATGTTGTAAAGAGTATGCTGATAGTGATCCTACAGAAATTCTAAAGGAATGTTAAATTGTTTTACAGATATCCTCATAAGAAAAACCAGTGTCTGAATATTGATAGGGAGATGGCAAATAATTGCCCCATGTGTGTATGCTTTGGTAAGGACACTACATTGGCTTCAGCATCTCCAGTATAGAGAAAGAAATTTGCCATGGTTAAAGCTTTTGATTGCTCTCAAGTAACTGATACTGGAATGTACATACATAGTACAACTTTAGATAAATTCTTACCTGGTGTTAGCGTAGAATTTCACTTGCTTTGCGTGAGATTTAAAGCAGAACATTTGAGTACAAAATTCTAAATCAAACATAACATTTCTTGACTGTAAACTATTTGCTTTTTGTGGTATATATCAATGATTTGGACTTGAATATAGGAAGTATGATTAAGAAATTTGCAGATGATACAAAAATTGGCCGTGTGGTTGATGATGAAGTAGAAAGCTGCAGACTGCAGGAAGATATCAATGGACTGGTCAATCTGGAGAAGTGTGAGGTAATGCATTTGTGGAGTGCGAACAAGCCAAAGGAATACACTATAAATGGTAGGACACTGAGAATTGCAGAAAATCAGAGGGACCTTGGAATGCATGTTCACAGATCCCTGAAAGTAGATAAGGTGGTTAAGACGGTATACGGGATACTTGCCTTTATTAGCCGACATGATGTGGAGATGCCGGTGTTGGACTGGGGTGGACAAAAATGAGAAGTCGCACAACACCAGGTTATAGTCCAACAGTTTTATTTGAAATCACAAGCTTTCGGAGCTTACGTGGCCCCTTCCTCAAGTGAAGTAAAGAAATACAGAATCGACAAAGCATATATAGATAGAGAACAATGCATGTGTAACTTACAATGGCAGACGACTACATTTAAATCATCCTGACTGTTTATCTGCCGAGGTGTGACAAAAGGCAATCAGGTCAGCCAGGAAGGTACCACATCAAAGACATAGCAAGATACAACTGAGACAATGAGGTGGAGTCACAGGGGGTCCAATGTGTCAAAAGCTGCAGTCGGTATGGGAAACGATAAACTTTAAAATTTTTACTTTTTTACTGGGAATCACATCTGTGAACAAGCCAACGACGACTCGAGTCTGGATCACGTCATGTATCGTGACATAAACCCAAGATCCCGGTTGAGGCCGTCCTCATGAGTGCGGAACTTGGCTATCAGTTTCTGCTCGATGATTTTGCGTTGTCGTGTGTTTCTAAGGCCGCCTTGGAGAACGCTTACCCGCAGATCCGAGGCTGAATGTCCTTGACTGCTGAAGTGTTCCCCGACTGGGAGGGAACACTCCTGCCTGGTGATTGTTGCGCGGTGTCCGTTCATACGTTGTCGCAGTGTCTGCATGGTCTCGCCGATGTACCATGCCGCGGTGCATTTTTTCCTGCAACGTATGAGGTAGACAACGTTGGCCGAGTCACATGAGTATGTACCATGTACCTGGTGGGTAGTGTCCTCACGTGTGATGATGGTATCTGTGTTGATGATCTGGCATGTCTTGCAGAGGTTGCCGTGGCAGGGTTGTGTGGTGTCGTGGTCGCTGTTATCCTGAAAGCTGGGTAATTTGCTGCGAACGATGGTACTTCTGAGGTTAGGTGGCTGTTTGAAGGCAAGTAGTGGAGGCGTGGCGATGGCCTTAGCGAGGTGTTCGTCGTCATCGATGACATGTTGGAGGCTGCGAAGAACATGGCGTAGTTTCTCCGCTCCGGGGAAGTACTGGACGATGTAGGGTACCCTGTTGGTTGTGTCCCGTGTTTGCCTTCTGAGGAGGTCTATGCGATTTTTCGCTGTGGCCCGTCGGAACTGTCGATCGATGAGTTGAGCGTCATATCCCGTTCTTACGAGGGCGTTTTTCAGCGTCCGTAGGTGTCCATCGCGTTCCTCCTCGTCTGAGCAGATCCTGTGTATTCGCAGGGCTTGTCCATAGGGGATGGCTTCTTTAACGTGGTTAGGGTGGAAGCTGGAGAAGTGGAGCATCGTGAGGTTGTCCGTGGGCTTGCGGTAGAGTGAAGTGCTGAGGTGTCCGTCTTTGATGGAGATTCGTGTGTCCAGGAATGAAACCGATTCTGAGGAGTAGTCCATGGTGAGTTTGATGGTGGGATGGAACTTGTTTATGTTACCGTGTAGTCTTTTCAGTGATCCTTCGCCATGGGTCCAAAGGAAGAAAATGTCGTCGATGTATCTGGTGTACAGCGTTGGCTGGAGGTCCTGTGCAGCGAAGAAGTCTTGCTCGAACTTGTGCATGAAGATGTTGGTGTATTGGGGTGCGAATTTGGTCCCCATTGCTGTTCCGTGTGTTTGGGTAAAAAAATGGTTGTCGAAGGTGAAGACATTGTGGTCAAGGATGAAGCGGATGAGTTGTAGGATGGCGTCTGGAGATTGGCTGTTGTTGGTGTTGGTGTTTATTAGCCGAGGCATAGAATATAAGAGCAGGGAGGTTATGCTTGAACTGTATAAAACACTAGTTAGGCCGCAGCTAGAATACTGCGTGCAGTTCTGGTCATCACATTACAGGAAGGATATGATTGTACTAGAGAGAGTGCAGAGGAGATTTACGAGGATGTTACCTGGGCTGGGGAATTTTAGCTATGAGGAAAGATTGGATAGGCTGGGGTTGTTTTCTTTGGAACAGAGGAGGCTGAGGGGAGACCTAATTGAGGTGTATAAAATTATGAGGGGCCTAGATAGAGTGGATAGTAAGGACCTATTTCCCTTTAGTACAAGGGTCAATAACCAGGGGGCATACATTTAAAGTAATTAGTCGGAGGTTTAGAGGGGAATTGAGACTTTTTTTCACCCAGAGGGTGGTGGGGGTCTGGAACTCTGTCTGTCTGAAAGGGTGGTAGAGGCAGAAACCCTCATCACATTTAAAAAGTACTTGGATATGCACTTGAAGTGCCATAACCTACAAGGCTACGGACCAAGTGCTGGAAAGTGGGATTAGGGTGGATAGCTCTTTGTCGGCCGGCACGGACAAGGTGGGCCGGATGGCCGCCTTCTGTGCTGTAAATTTATGATTCTATGATCCGGTTTGACCGTGGAACAATAGACTTTTACTCACCTTAGTGTAAAATGTGTTTCTCAGATTAAATTTCCGATTAAGTGGCGTGTGCTACAAATATTTGCCATTTAGTTATTTCTGTCCTCCGCTTATAGAAATATTGATCTAAGTGAGCTACCATGATGGTTCAGTGGATAAATACCCCATGTGGTGTGATACTAAAACAGTTAGAGCAGGAAGGTGCAGTATTTAATCTCCAATGTGTGGAGTTAGCTGATCTTGGAGGAATGATGGGGGATACCACAGTTGGCCTCACTGTCTCCAAGTCAGAGAAGGGAAAAAGTCAGAAATGGTTTCAGCTTTTGATTAATCTCCAGTAATCTGTTTTGGAATGTGTGTGAGGATTAAGTCAGTCTTGTAATGCCTCTCATGGTTGATTAACCCTCTGATATTCACTGCCTAGACCCGTTTGAGGAATAGACACTTTGGTGAAATACTGGAGAATTCCACAGCACTTGTGGAACTGTATCTTTTCAGGAACGGAGATTTTGGATGTATCTGGATGAAAAATTAAAGGAGGGGGGAATATTTCCTGATCAAAGCTTACCATTTTATTGCAAACAGCATGCTAGAGACGGAGCTGAGCGATCCCACAACTAACTGATCAGGTTACAGCTCTGCAGTCCAACCACATCCATTGGGCTGAATGGTGGTGGACACTTAATCAACTAAAGGGGGAAGGAGGAGGAGGCTCTATGAACATCCCCATCATCAATGATGGCGGAACCCAGCATATGAGTACAACAGACAAGGCTAAAGTGTTCGCAATCATTTTTCATCTAGAAGTGCTAAGTGGATGATCCTTCTTGGCCTCTTCTTAGGTCCCTACCATCACAGATGCCAGTCTTTAGCCATATCAAGAAATGGCTGAGCGCACTGGACACGGCAAAGGCTATGGATCCTGTCAGCATCCCAGCTGTAGTGCTGAAGATCTGTGCTCCAGAACTAGCCATGGCTCTAGCCAAGCTGTTCCAGTACAGCTGCGACACTGGCATCTACCTGAAAATGTGGAAAATTCTCCAGGTATGTCCTGTCCACAAAAAGCAGAAAAAATCTAACCCGGCCAATTGCCGTCCTATTAGCCTACTCTCAATCATCAACAGTGCTATCAAGTGGCTCTTACTCACCAATAACATGCTCACCGATGCGCAGTATGGATTCTGCCAGGATCACTCAACTCCAGACCTCATTAAATCCTTGGTCCAAATATGGACAAAAGAGCTGAATTCCAGAGGTAAGGTGAGAGTGACTGCCTTGACATCAAGGCAGCAGTTGACAGAGTGTGGCATCAAGGATCCCTAGTAACTCTGAAGTCACTAGTGAAATGGGCAGTCACATGGCAGATGAAATTTAGCGCGGTGAAGTGATGCATTTTGGTAGGAAGAATGAGGCAAGGCAATATAAACTAAATGGTACAATTTTAAAGGGGGTACAGGAACAGAGAGAAATAAAAACAGAAAATTCTGGAAATACTCAGCAGGTCAGGCAGCATCTGTGGAGAGAGAAACTGAGTTAACGTTTCAGGTCAATGACCTTTCGTCAGAACTAGAAAAAGTTCGAGATATAACCGATTTTAAGCAAGTGTAGGGGCAAGGTAAGGGGGGAGGGGAGGAAAGAACAAAAGGGAAGGTCTGCGATAGGGTGGAAGGCAGGAGTGATTAAATGACAAAAGGGATGATGGTGCAAGGAAAAAAGAGATGGTAATGGGACAAGTAAAGAAAGAAAAGATGGGTCTAGAGGAGGTGTAAATGGGAATAACAGAATCATCAACAGCTGGCTTCTAGAAAAAATGGAAGCAGAGGTTCTGATCTGAAATTGTTGAAGGGAAGCGGTAAAAGGGCAGGTGTTGCATCTCCTGCGCTTGCATGAGGAGATGCCGTGGGAAGGGGTGTTGGGGGTGATTGAGGAGTGGACCAGGGTGTCGCAGAGGGAACAGTCCCTTTGGAATGCTGAGAGGGGAGGGGAAGATGTGTTTGGTGGTGGGATCACGCTGGAGGTGGCGGAAATGGCAGAGGATGAGCCATTGAATGTGGAGGCTGGTGGGGTGGGAGGTGAGGACAAGGGAAATCCTATCCTGGTTCTGGCAGGGAGGGGAAGGGGTGAGAGCAGAAGTGTGGAAAGTGGAACAGACACGGTCAAGGGCCCTGTCAACTACGGTGGAGGGGAATCCTTTGGTTGAGGAAAAAGGAAGACATGTCCGAAGCACTGATATGGACAGTGGCATCGTCCGGACAGATGCGACGGAGATGAAGAAACTGGGAGACTGGAATAGAGTCCTCACAGGAAGCAGGGTGGAAGGAACTGTAGTTAATGTAGCTATGGGAGTCAGTGGGCTTCTAGTTAATATTGATCGCTAGTCTATCCCCAAAAATGGAGACATAGAAGTCGAGGAAGGGAAGAGTCGGAGATGGACCATGTAAAGGCGAGGGAAAGGTGGAAATTGGAAGCAAAGTTGATTACATTTTTTAGTTTGGGGCGAGAGCAGGAAATGACACCGATACAATCATCAATGTACTGGAAAAAGAGGTGAGGGAGGGAATCTGAGTAGGACTGGGACAAAGAATGTTCCTCATATCCCACGAAAAGGGAGGCACAGCTAAGACCTGTATGGGTTCCCATAGCAACACCTTTTTATTTGGAAGAAGTAGTGGAGTCAAAGGAGAAGTTGTTCAATGTGAGAACAAGTTCAGCCAGGCAGGTGGTGGTGGATGGGGTCTTGGTTGGGCCTCCGTTCAAGGAAGAAGTGGAGGGCGTCTTAAGAGAGAGAGAGACTTGGGGGGTGTACGTACACAAGTCTTTGAAGGTGGCAGGACAAGTTGAAAAGGCTGTTAAACAGATACAGTATCCTTGACTTTATAAATAGAACCATAGAATTCAAAAGCAAGGAAGTTTTGCTAAACTTTTTTAAAACACTCGTTAGGCCCCAGCTGGGGTATTGTCCAATTCTGGGCAACACACTTTAGGATGGATGTCAAGTTCTTGGAGAGGTTACAGAGGAGATTTACTAGAATGGTACCAGTGATGAGGGACTTTAGTTATGTGGAGAGACTAGAGAAACGAGTTGCTCTCCTTAGAGCAGCGAAGGTTAAGAGATTTGATAGAGGTGTTCAAAATCATGAATGGTTTTGATAGAGTAAATAAGGAGAAACTGATTCCAGTGGCAGAAGGGTTGGTAACCAGAATGCACAGATTTAAGGTGATTGGCTAAAGAACCAGAGACGATATAAGGAAAAATGTTTTAATGCAGCGAGTTGTTTGATCTGGAATGCACTGCCTGAAAGGGTGGTGGAAGCAGATTCAATAATAACTTTTAAAAGGGGGTTGGATAAATACTTGGAGGAAACATTTGCAGGGCTATGGGGGAAAGAGCATGGGAGTGGGAGTAATTTGGTAGCTCTACCAAAGAGCCGGCACAGGCACGCTGGGGCGATTGGCCTCCTTCTGTGCTGTATCATTCTATGATTCTAATAGGGATTAGTGGAAATCTTTCCAGTGGCTGGAGTCACACCTAGCAAAAAGAAAGATGGTTGTTGGAGGCTAATCATCTCAGCCCCAGGACATCGCTGCTGGAGTTCCTCAGGGCACCATCTTAGGCCCAACTTTCTTCAGATGTTTCAGCGATGATCTTCCCTCCAGCATAAGGTCAGAAGTGGGGCTGTTCGCTGAGGATTGCACCGTGTTCAGTTCCATTCGCAATTCCTTCATGCACACATGCAGTGAAGCCTGGACAACATCCAGGCTTGGGCTGGTAAGTGGCAAGTAATATTTGTGCCACACAAGTGTCAGGCAATGAGCATCTCCAACAAAAGAGAGTCTAACCAACTCCCCTTGACATTCAATGGCATTACCATTACTGAATCCCCACCATCAACATCCTGGGGATAATGATTGACCAGAAACTTAACTAGACCATCCATGTAAATACTGTGTCTACTAGAGCAGGTTAGAGGCTGGGCATTCAGCGGCAGGTGGCTCATCTGACTCCCCAAATCCTCTCCCCCACCTACAAGGCACAAGTCAGGAGTGTGATGGGATACTCTTTACTTACTTGGATGGGTGCATCTGCAACAACACTCAAGAAGCTCAACACCATCCAGGCCAAAGCGGTCCGCTTGATCGACAGCACATCCACTGCCTCCACCACCGGCGCATCATGGCTGCAGTGTGTACCATCTACAAGATGCACTGCAGCAACTCGCCAAGGCTTCTTCGACAGCACCTTCCAAACTCGTGATCTCTGCCTCCTAGAAGGACAAAGCAGCAGGTGCATGGGAACACCATTATCTTCATGTTCCCCTTCAAGTCACAAACCATCCTGACTTGGACATTTATTGCCGCTCAATCATTGTTGCTGGGTAAATGTCCTGGAACTCCCTACCTAATAGCACTGTGGGAGTACCTTCACCATACAGACTGCAATGGTTCAAGATGATGGCTGACCACCACCTTGTGAGCAACTAGGGATAGGCAATAATTGCTGGACTTGCTAGCGACACCCATATCCCAAGAATTAACTTTTTAAAAACTGTGGCCTAGAGTTTCTGCTAGTTTGCGTTGGTTTTACCAGCACAATTCGCCTGAAATCGACCAAGCCAGCGTAAAAGAAAGAGGAATTTTAAGCACAAGTTACGTTGAGTGTAAATTGAATTTCCACGATCTTTAACGCTGGTTTAATAAAACATTGCGCTGAAAGCCGGTCCTGACCACAAAACTGGCCACGCACCCCCCGCCCCCCAATCGAAAGAGAGAGCCTGGCGAGTTTTGGCGATTGCGCCTGTGCGACCGTTTGAGGAGGCTCTTCAAATTAAGCACATTTTTTAGGCATGTTTTAAAAGCTTTTAAATATTAAAAAAAAATATTTCACTATGAAACTGACTAGTGTACACCAATGAAACTATAAATGGTTCAGTATCATTTTTTAAGTTATTTTCAGTGATTTTAAATCAGGTTACTCCCAGGTGGTGGACTTGACGCTCTTATTAAAAAATGCTTAATATTTTGTGACAAACCCATTTTCAGCTGTATTAATAAAACTGCACCAGGCTACCACTCTGAAATACATCAAGGAATATTTTTTAATGCAAAAAAAATAAAACCAATTATGCTCTATTACGTCAGTAATCAGCCAGTATAACTTGACCAGTGCGACTGGAGCAACATTATTCAAAATGCCTCGGAAATCAAGACTTTTGCCAGTGGATTATGTGGAATCATGTCATAATACAGGATGCTGTATTTTAGATCTTCACTATAACTATGATATGCCATGACAGAAACCACATAACCACTTTCTTGTGTGGTGCTCAAAGATGAAATTATAGAGGGGCTTTTTCTTTTGATCCTGTGCACCATGAAGTCCTCTTAAGGCAGTATATAAAAATAATTTCCTCAGAACTACCTACTCACCTTAGCTTGTGGAATTTGCCACTCTTTGATTTCCGCCTGCACTGAATTGGTAGGTATGACTTCTGAGCCCTGGTGAGCTGAAACATGAGAAGCTGTCAGAAATTAGCTGAAAAATTGAAACTGAAGAAGCCAATAAAACCTGAACTCCCACTTCTCCCGACCCTTTCCCATGCCTTGCCTCTCAGCAATAAATTTCCCACTCGTTAAGTTCCTGATATCAGTTGGGTATTGGGGAAGATTCGGACCAGAGATCAGGTACTTTGCCACAGGTAAGGAAAAATTCTGAGAGCACGTAAGCCCATGTTGTTCTTGATCATCTTCTAATAGCCAGTTATATAGGGATGTTGTCAGAAGCCTTGGAGTAGGTTGCCTGCCCACACTCTTGATTGGCTCAATGTGAACGGGCTGGGTGAGGAGAGAGCAAGAGCTTTTACTTGCATTATTTCACAAGCCAGCACTGAAACATTAAATCTCATCGCTAGCCTTGGGAACAGTGTAGGATCACTGATTGCAAAGCAAGGCAATAAGATGTTAGGGCTTTAATTCACTCTTTCTCCCACCCCCCTCCTCCGTTTTCTTCCTTCTTCTTTAGTAGGTACTGGCTCTTTTTGTTTATTCATTTATGGGATGTGGACATCGCTGGCAAGGCCAGCATTTATTGCCTATCCCTAATTGCCCTCGAGAAGGTGGTGGTGAGCCACCGCCTTGAACCGCTGCAGTCTGTGTGGTGAAGGTACTCCCACAGTGCTGTTGGGGAGTTCCAGAATTTTGACCCAGCGACGATGAAGGATCAGCAATATACTTCAAAGTCCGGATGGTGTGTGACTTGGAGGGGAACTTGGATGTGGTGGTGTTCCCATGCGCCTGCTGCCCTTGTCCTTCTAGGTGGAAGAGATCGCGGGTTTGGGAAGTGCTGCCGACGAAGCCTTGGTGCGTTGCTGCAGTGCATCTTGTAGATGGTACACACTGCAGCCACGGTACGCCGGTGGTGGAGGGAGTGAATGTTTAAGGTGGTGGATGGGGTGCCAATCAAGCGGGCTGCTTTGTCCTGGATGGTGTCAGGCTTCGCGTATTGTTGGAGCTGCACTCATCCAGGCAAGTGGAGAGTATTCCATCACACTCCTTACTTGTGCCTTGGAGATGGTGGAAAGGCTTTGGGGAGTCAGGAGGTGAGACACTCGCCGCAGAATACCTAGCCTCTGACCTGCTCTTGTTGCCACAGTATTTATGTGGCTGGTCCAGTTAAGTTTCTGGTCAATGGTGACCCCCAGGATGTTGATGGTGGGGAATTCGGCAATGGTTAGACTCTGAGGAACTCCTGCAGCGATGTCCTAGGGCTGTGATGATTGACCTTCAACCAGCACAACCATCTTCCTTTGTCCTAGGTATGACTCCAGCCAGTGGAGAGTTTTCCCCCCCCCGATTCCCATTAACTTCAGTTTTACTAGGGCTCCTTGATGCCACACTCGGTCAAATGCTGCCTTGATGTCAAGGGCAGTCACTCTCACCTCACTTCCTGGAATTCAGCTCCTTTGTCCATGTTTGGACCAAGGCTGTAATGAGGTCGGGAGCCGAGTGGTCCTGGCTGAACCCAAACTGGGCATCAGTGAGCAGGTTATTGGTGAGTAAGTGCTGCTTGATAGCACTGTTGATGACCCCTTCCATCACTTTGCTGATGATTGAGAGTAGACTGATGGGGCGGTAATTGGCCGGATTGGATTTGTCCTGCTTTTTGAGGACAGGACATACCTGGGCAGTTTTCCACATTGTTGGACAGATGCCAGTGTTGTAGCTGTACTGGAACAGCTTGGCTAGAGGTGCGGCTAGTTCTGGAGCACAAGTCTTCAGCATGATAGCCGGGATATTGTCGGAGCCCATAACCTTTGCTGTATGCAGTGCGCTCAGCCGTTTCTTGATATCATGTGGAGTGAATCGAATTGGCTGAAGACTGGCTTCTGTGATGGTGGGGATGTCGGGAGTAGGCCGATATGGACTCTGCACTTCTGGCTGAAGATGGTTGCAAACGCTTCAGCCTTGTCTTTTGCACTCACGTGCTGGGCTCCATATTCATGGAGCCTCCTCCTCCCGTTAGTTGTTTAGTAGTCCACCACCATTCATGACTGGATGTGGCAGGACTGCAGAGCTTTGATCTGATCTGTTGATTGTGGGATCGCTTCGCCCTGTCTATAGCATGCTGCTTCCGCTTTTTAGCATGCATGTAGTCCTGTATTGCAGCCTCCCCAGGTTGGCACCTCATTTTTAGGTACGCCTGGTGCTGCTCCTGGCATGCTCTTCTACACTCCTTATTGACCAGGGTT
Organism: Squalus acanthias; assembly: GCA_030390025.1. NCBI lineage: Eukaryota > Metazoa > Chordata > Chondrichthyes > Squaliformes > Squalidae > Squalus > Squalus acanthias. The sequence continues at coordinate 85,844,949 of CM059432.1, forward strand.
GGTCCCCTGGCTTGATGGTAATGGTAGAGTGAGAGATATGCCGTGCCATAAGGTTAATGATTGTGGTGGAATACAATTCTGCTGCTCGTCCTTCTTGACTTGTCTGCAGCCTTTGACATGGTTGACCACTTCATCCTTCTCCACCGTCGTCCAGCTGGGTGGGACTGCACTCTCTTGGTTCCATTCTTATCTATCTAATCGTAGCCAGAAAATCACCTGCAACGGCTTCTCTTCCCGCTCCCGCTAGACTTGACTATTCCAACGCATTTCTGGCTGGCCTCCCACATTCCACCCTACGTAAACTTGAGGTCATCCAAAACTCGGCTACCCGTGTCCTAACTCGCACCAAGTCCCGTTCGCTGAGCTACATTGGCTCCCGGTTAAGCAGCGCCTCAATTTCAAAATTCTCATCCTTGTTTTCACATCTCTCCATGGCCTCGCCCCTTCCTATCTCTGTAATCACCTTCAGCTGCATAACCCTCCCCCGAGATATCTGTGCTTCTCTAATTCTGCCCTCTTGAGGATCCCTGATTATAATCCGTGCCTTCTGTTGCCTCGGCCCTAAGCTCTGGAATTCCCTGCCTAAACATGTCCGCCTCGCTACCTCTCTTTCCTCCTTTAAGACGATCCTTAAAACCTACCTCTTTGACCAAGCATTTGGTCATCTGCCCTAATTTATCCTTATGTGGATCGGTGTCACATTTTTTTGTCTTAAAATACTCCTGTGCAGCGCCTTGGGACCTTTTACTATGTTAAAGGCGCTATTTATATACTTGTTGCTGCTGCTGATGGCCCACAGCGCCTCATGGATGCCCAGTTTTGAGCTGTTAGATCTGTCCTGAATCCATCCCATTTAGCATGGTGGTAGTGCCACACAACACGATGGAGGGTGTCCTCCGTGTGAAGATGGGACTTCTTCAATGACTGTGCGGTGGTCACTGCTACCAATACTGTCATGGACAGATGCATCTGCGACAGGTAGATTGGTGAGGACGAGGTCAAGTAGGTTTTTCCCCTCGTGTTGGTTCTTTCGCCACCTGTCGCAGGCCCAGACTGGCAGTTATGTCCTTCAGGACTCGGTCAGTAATGGTGCTACTGAGCCATTCTTCGTGATGGACATTGAAGTCCCCCACCCAGAGTTCATTCTGTGCCCTTGCTACTCTCCGTGCTTCTTCCAAGTGTTGTTCAACATGGAGGAGTACTGATTTATCAGCTGAGGGAGGGCAGTAGGAGGTTTCCTTGCTCATGCTTGCCCTGAAGCCATGAGACTTCATGGGGTCCAGAGTCAATGTTGAGGACTCCCAGGGCCACTCCTTCCCGACTGTATACCACTGTGCCACCATCCCTGGTGGGTCTGTCCTGCCAGGACATACCCAGGGATGGTGATGGAGGAGTTTGGGACATTGGCTGGAAGGTATGATTCTGTGAGTATGACTATGTCAGGCTGTTGCTTGACTAGTCTGTGGGACAGCTCTCCCAATTTTGGCACCAGTCCCCAGATGTTGGTGAGGAGGACTTTGCAGGGTCGACTGGACTGGGTGTGCCGTTGCTGTGTCCATAGCCGGTGTGGAGGTCGATGCCGGGTGGTCCGTCCGGTTTCATTCTTATTATTGTGTTTCATAGCGGTTTGTTACAACTGAGTGGCTTGCTAGGCCATTTCAGAGGGCAGTTAAGAGTCAACCACATTGCTGTGGGTCTGGAGTCACAGAAAGGCCAGACCAGGTAAGGATGGCAGCTTTCCTTCCCTAAAGAACATTAGAGAACCAGATGGGTTTTTATGACAATCCGATAGTTTCATGGTCACCATTACTGATACTAGCTTTTTATTCCAGGTTTATTTAATTAACTGAATTTAAATTCCCCAGCTGCCGTGGTGGGATTTGAACTCGTGTCTCTGGATCATTAGTCCAGGCCTCTGGATTACTAGCCCAGTGACATTACCAGTATGCTACCTATATGGCGCAAAGGAGTGAAGACCTTCTCTTCTAAAAATGAAACAATTTTTACTTCTTTAAAAGACACTTGCTAAGATATGGTACCACGGGCACTTCATCCATCTGATCTTCACCCAAATGTCTCTTCTAGTGTTGGCAGAATATTCGCCTGTGCAGGGTATCGGACATCCTAATGCTACCCTCACCTGAAACACGTGAGCACTTGCTGATTTTCTTTTTCTCTTTCCAGCCTGGGACACGGCGGCCAGTTGTAGAACTACAATTATCACCACGGTTCAGATCAGCTAACTCGGCACGGGCTAGAAACTGAGGTAAGAGGTTTAAATCAGTTTTATTTTTTATAAATTAATGAATTGGAGGGAGAGGTGAATGAATACTCAAGCCAAAAGACATTTTGGGATATTGTCCTGAAATATATTACTATAAAAGGGAAATAGAGAATATATATTGTGCAGCAGTGTGAAGATTCTGGGGATGAAATTGCTAATCTGCAAGTGTTTTTCATTTTGAGCCCTTGTAACTACAGTATAATAGGGAGGTTACTGTGGGTAAAATTCTTTTTAGAAAGATTACATTTTGTTCAATTATATCATGTGAGCAGTCATTTCATGACTTACAGTACACGAACTTTATACTTTATGTAACTCAAATGACCCTTACTGGGAATCAGCAGGATTTTTTTTTTTGTGTGGGAAGTATTTCTGCTTTTGCGGTTCTTTAACCTTTTGGCCTCAGCTGGCGGGGGAAGGGAAGCCAATTCCATAACAATTAAATACCTATATGGCGCAAAGGAGTGAAGACCTTCTCTTCTAAAAATGAAACAATTTTTACTTGTATAAAAGGATTTCATCCAGCTTTTTCTATTGCTGTATATTTGTATCTGACAACAGCATTACAGCCAAAGAGATCTCTTCCATGTTCATAACAGTCTGGAATAGGCTGTCTACAAGAAGTTTACTTCCAGTTGTAATTATTGATCTTCAAAACCTGTCGTCTATTTTAAATATCTGTCCTACCACAAAACCCTTTGAATGAAGAAATTCCTCCTCATCTCTGTCTTAAATGGCCGACCCCTTATCCTGAGACTATGTCCCCTAGTTCTAGACTCTCCAGCCAGGGGAAACAACCTCTCAGCATCTTCTCTGTCAATCCCCCAAAGAGTATAGGCCCAATCTACTCAATCGTTCCTCATAGGACAACTTTCTCATCCCAGGAATCAATCTAGTGAACCTTTGCTGCACCGCCTCTAAGGCAAGTATATCCTTCCTCAGATAAGGTGACCAAAACTGCACGGTACTCCAGGTGTGGTTTCACCAAAGCCCTGTACAGTTGCAGCAAGAATTCCTTACTCTTGTACTCCAAGCACCTTGCAATAAAGGCCAACATGCCATTTGCCTTCCTAATTGCTTGCTGTACCTGCATGCTAACACTGTGTTCCTGTACAAGGTCACCTAAATCTCTCTGAACACCAATATTTAATAGTTTCTCACCATTTAAGAAATATTCTGTTTTTCTATTCTTCCTACCAAAATGAATAACCTCACATTTCCCCACATTATACTCCATCTGCCACCTTATTGCCCACTCACTTAACCTGTCTGTATCCCTTTGCAGGCTCTTTGTGTCCTCCTCACAGCTTACTTTCCCACCTAGCTTTGTATCGTAAGCAGACTTGGATACATTGCACTCAGTCCCTTCATCGAAGTAATTAATATTGATTGTAAATCGCTGAGGCTAAGCACTGATCCTTGCGGCACCGCACTAGTTACAGCCTGCCAACCTGAAAATGACCCATTTATCCCTGCTCGCTGTTTTCTGTCAGTTAACCAATCCTCTATCCATGCTAATATATTGCCCAACCCCCATGAGCCCTTATTTTATGTAGCAACCTTTTTAGGTGACACCTTATCGAATGCCTTTTTGAAATCCAAATATGCTACATCCACTGGTTTCCTCTTTATCTACCCTGCTAGTTACATCCTCAAAAAACCCTTTTGACAAACACCATTTCCCTTTCATAAACAACAACAACTTGTATTTATATAGCACCTTTAACGTAGTAAAACGTCCCAAGGCGCTTCACAGGAGTATTATAAGACACAAAATTTGACACTGAGGCACATAAGGAGAAATTAGGGCAGGTGACCAAAAGCTTGGTCAAAGAGGTAGGTCTTAAGGAACGTCTTAAAGGAGGAAAGCGAGGCGGTGAGGTTTAGGCAGGGAATTCCAGAGCTTAGGGCCTTGGCAGCTGAAGGCACGGCCACCAATGGTTGAGCAATTATAATCGGGGATCCTCAAGAGGGCAGAATTAGAGGAGTGTGGATATCTTGGAGGGTTGTGGGGCTGGAGGAGATTACAGAGGTAGGGAGGGGCGAGGCCATGGAGGGATTTGTAAACCAGGATGAGAATTTTGAATTCGAGGCGTTGCTTAACGGGGAGCCAATGTAGGTCAGCGAGCACAGGGGTGATGGGTGAATGGGACTTGGTGCAAGTTACGACACGGGCAGCCGAGTTTTGGATGACCTCAAGTTTACATAGGGTAGAATATGGGTGGCCAGCCAGGAGTGTGTTGGAATAGTCAAGTCTAGAGGTAACAAAAGCATGGATGAGGGTTTCAGCAGCGGACGAGCTGAGGCAAGGGCAGAGACGGGCGATGTTAGAGGTGGAAATAGATGGTCTTAGTTATGCCGCAGACATGTGGCCAGAAGCTCATTTCAGGGTCAAATATAACACCAAGGTTGCGAACAGTGTGGTTCAGCCTCAGACAGATGTTAGGAAGAGGGATGGAGTTAGTGGCTAGGGAACGGAATTTGTGGCGGAGACTGAAAACAATGGCTTCGGTCTTCCCAATATTTAATTGGAGAAAATTTCTGCTCATCTAGAACTGGATGTCGGATAAGCAGTCTGACAATTTAGGGGGGTCGAGAGAAGTGATGGTGAAGTAGAGCTGGGTGTCGTCAGCGTACATGTCATAGTCATAGAGTCATAACGGCACAGAAGGAGGCCATTCGGCCTATCGAGTCCGTGCCGGCTCCCTGCAGAGCATTCCAGTCAGTCCCATTCCCCCGCTCTATCCCCGTAGCCCTGCAAGTTTATTTCCCTCAAGTGCCTATCCAGTCTCCCCTTGAAAACATTGAGTGTCTCCGCTTCCACCACTTCCGTCGGCAGCGAGTTCCAGGTCCTCACCACTTGCTGCATAAAAAAGTTTTTCCTCACATACCCCCTGAATCTCTTACCCAAAACCTTAAATCTGTGTCCCCTAGTCCTTGTACCACCAACTAGTGGGAACAGCCTTTCCCTGTCTAGCCTATCCAAACCTGTCATAATCTTGTACACCTCTATCAAATCACCCCTCAACCTCCTTTGCTCTAATGAAAACAAATCCAGCTTCTCCAACCTGTCCTTTGAAGCTAAGATCCCCCATCCCCGGAACCATTGTGATAAATCTCTTCTGCACCTTCTCTAGGGCCTCTCCCTGTTCCTTCTGCCAAAATGCATCACCTCACACTTCTCTGTATTAAATTCCATCTGCCACTTGTCTGCCCATTCTGCTAGCCTTTCCATGTCCTGTTGCAGTCGATTTGATATCATCCTCACCGTTTGCCACACCCCCAAGTTTGGTGTCATCGGCAAATTTAGAAATTCTACTTTGTATTCCAATATCCAGGTCATATATATCTCAAAAAAAGCAGTGGTCCCAGCACTGATCCTTGGGGAACACCACTATCTACCATCCTTCAGTCTGCAAAACAGCCATTTACCACAACTCGCTGTTTTCTGTCCTTAAGCCAATTCCTTATCCAAGCTGCCACTGACGCACCTATTCAGTGAGCCTCAATTTTGTTAACCAGCCTTCTATGTAGTACTTTGTCAAACGCCTTCCTAAAATCCATGTAGACAACATCCATTGCATTCCCTTCATCGATCCTCCCTGTTACTTCATCAAAAAATTCAATTAGATTAGTCAAACATGATCTGCCTTTTACAAATCCGTGTTGGCTCTCCTTAATTAGCTTAAACCTCTCCAAGTGCCTGTTAATTTTTTCCTTGATTATTGTTTCTAAAACTTTACTCATGTTAAACTGACCGGCCTGTAGTTACTAGGATTGTCTTAACACCCTTTCTTGAACAATGGTGTCACATTTGCCACTCTCCAATCCTCAGGCACCTCCCCCACATCTAGGGAAGATTGGAAAATTATGGCGAGCCCTTCCGCTATCTCCTCCCCCAATTCCCTTAGCAATCTGGGATGCAAGCCATCTGGACCAGGCGACTTATCCACTCTAAGCATACCCAGCCTTTCTAGTACATCCTGTCTATCAATTTTCACCCCTTCTATTGCTTCTACCTTTTCCACTGCTACTGATATTTTGTCAGCATCCACCTCCTTAGTAAACACCGATACAAAGTACTGAGTATTCTAGCCTTGCCCTGCGCCTCTAAGAATATAACACCTTCTTTGTCGCTAATAGACCCCACCCTGCCTCTTACTACCCGCTTACTGTTTACATGCCGGTAGAAGATTTCTGGGTTCCCTTTTATGTTAACTGCCATTCTACTCTCATATTCTCTCTTTGCCAATCTTATTTTCATGTTCACTTCCCCCCTCAACTTATTGTATTTGGTCTGGTTCTCCCTTGAATTCACCTGACATGCATCATACACCTCTTTTTTGTTTCATCATCTTCTCTATCTCCCTCGTCATCCAAGGAGCCCTTGCTTTGGTTCCCTTACCTTTCCCTCTTGTTGGAATGTACCTAGTCTGTACTTGGAACATCTCCTCCTTTAAAGATCGCCCATTGTTCCGTTACAGTTTTTCCTGTCAGTCTTTGGTTCCATTTTACCCTGGCTCTACCCTGGCTCGATCCTTTCGCATCCCATTGAAGTTAGCCCTATTTCAGTTTAGAAGTTCCACTCTAGATTGTTCCTTGCTCCTCTCCATTGCTAATCTAAATCTTATGATACGATGATCACTCGTATCCAAGTGTTCTCCCACAGACACTTGATTGACCTGGCCCACCTCATTCCCCAGCACCAGATCCAGCAATGCCTCCTTCCTGGTTGGGCCAAGAACATACTGGTCAAGGAAATTCTCCGGAACACATTTCAGAAATTCCTCCCCCTCCTTTCCCTTTACCCTAGCATTATCCCAATTGATATTTGGGTAGTTAAAGTCCCCCAATATCACCATTCTATAGCTCTTGCATACCTCTGATTTCCCTGCAGATTTGCTCCTCTACCTCCCTCTCACTATTTGGAGGCCTATAGACTACCCCCAATAGTGTGATCATACCCTTTTTGCTCCTTAACTCTAACCAAATGGATTCTGTCCTTGTCTCCTCAAGAACATCCTCCCTTTCCAACACTACAATATCTTCCTTAATCAGCTCTGCCACCCCACCTCCCTTTTTTCCTTCCCTATCTTTTCTGAACACCTTGTACCCTTGAATATTAAGTGCCCAGTCCTCACTGTTTTTAAGCCATGTTTCCGTTATTGCAACAACATCATATTGCTACATGGCTAATTGCTTGTAGCTCACCAACCTTATTCACCACACTTTGTGCGTTTACGTACATGCATTCTAAACCCATTTTTGAATTGCTCGTAGTCTTTCTTAGTTTGCTCCTATCTAATATGGTACTACTTCCGCCTCTAGTACTAATTTCTTCTCTAGTACTATCCAACACACTCACTCCTTTTATGCACCTTATTCCTCTTTTCTACTCCTATGTGCAGGTGCCCATCCTCCTGCCAAGCTAGTTTAAACCCTCCCCAACAGCACTAGCAAACCTCCCCGCGAGAATATTGGTTCCGGCTCTGTTGAGGTGTTACAGGTCCCACCTTCCCGAGAAACATTCCCAATGCCTCAGGAATCTAAAGGCCTCTATCCTGCACCATCTCTCCAGCCACGCATTCATCTGTTCTATCCTCCTATTCCTGTACTCACTCGCACGTGGCACCAGGAGTAATCCGGAGATTACTACCTTTTGAGGTCCTGCTTTTTAATCTCTCTCCTAGCTCCCTAAACTCTGCCTGCAGGACCTCATCCCTCTTTCTGCCTATGTCGTTGGTACCGATATGGACAACGACCTCTGGCTGTTCACCCTCCCCCCTCAGCATGTCCTGCGGAATGTGGAAACTGATGCTGTTTTCGGATGATGTCGCCAAGGGGCATCATGTAGATGAGAAATAGGAGGGGACCAAGGATAGATTCTTGGGGGACCCCAGAGGTAACTATGCGGGAGTGGGAAGAAAAGCCGTTGCAAGTGATTCTCTGGTTAGAATTAGATAGATAAGAATGGAACCAGGCGAGTGCAGTCCCACCCAGCTGGACGACGGTGGAGAGGCGTTGAAGGATGGAGTGGTCAACCGTGTCAAAGGCTGCAGACAGGTCAAGAAAGATGAGGAGGAATAGTTTACCTTTGTCACAGTCACAAAGGATGTTATTTGTGACTTTGAGAGCCGTTTCAGTAATGTGGCAGGGGCAGAATCCTGATTGGAGGGATTCAAACATGTAGTTGCGGGAAAGTTGGGCACAGATTTGTGAGGCGACAACATGTTCAAGGACTTTGGAGAGGAAAGGGAGGTTGGAGATGGGGCAGTAGTTTGTGAGGACGGAGGGGGTCAAGGGTTGTTTTTTGAGGAGAGGGGTGATGATGGCAGATTTGAGGGAGAGGGGGACAGTACCTGAGGAGAGAGAACCGTTAACAATGTCAGCTAACATGGGAGTCAGAAAAGGAAGTTGGGAATAAGGTCGAGGGAGCAGGAAGTGGGTCTCATGGACAAGATGAGCGCAGAGACATCATGAGGGGAGATTGGAGAGAAACTGGAGAAAGATGTGAGTTCAGGGCTAGGGCAGGGAGGAACGTTAGAGGAAGTTTGACCCGGTGGGCTAGGGAAGGAAGGAAAGTAGCAGAGGCAGCTGAGCGGATGGTCTCAATCTTAGAGACAAAGAAGTCCATGAGCACCTCACACTTGTTGTCGGCGGTGACTGTGACTATTCATATTTTGATTTTCTAAGTGCCTGTGGTGAGAAGTTCTGCTTTTCCGACGTTTATTTGAGATCAGTGTAAGTTAATGGGGAATCCTTAACACAAGCTGCTGTGATGTCGTCAAGCTATCTAAGCAGCCAATCACAATGCAGAATTCTCAGACCGGGAACCAGGAATTGAATAAGCTCCTTCGTTCTAACTTTTTAAAAATGTTGTAGAGAGGCAAAACAAAGATTGGGGCTCTCGCATGGGGAAAAGGTAAACCCAAAATAAAGACAATTTTTTTTTTAAAGTTTCTTAAAAATTGTAATTTTAATTAAAATGGATAAATTTGACTCTCCACAAAATTAAAATTAGTTTTTCAGGGCCATAACCTTTGTTTAGCAGGCAATATGCTTTTAAAACCCCAGTCATACCTAATCCAAAAGGGTCTAACTTTTAATGGGGTATTTAACAGTGATATTACCGCGGAAAAGCCAAAGTTTTTGTCAGTTTCACTGATTGCCGGCTTTGGGAGGGTGGGGGGAGGGCCACAGCGCAGCCAGTGTCGGAGCAGTGAATGACTGACCGCAACTTCAGGATTTCCACATTAGGATGCACATGCGCTAAATCCTGAAGTTGCGGTCAGTTTCAAAGGGGTAATAACAGTGAACACTATTCGCTCGCTGTTCTTGCCCACTGCAAATTCCGGGCCAATCTTTTTTTGGTATTTGGAACTGAAAACTTTCACAGTTTTGAAATCTAGAAGCCAGTGTTGGATCCTATAAGTTGTAGTCGTCGTCAACAACAACAACAACTTGCATTTATATAATGCCTTTAATGTAGTAAAACGTCCCAAGTGCTTCACAGAAGTGTTATCAAACAAAATTTGACACTGAACCACATACGGCGATATTAGGATAGGTGGCTCAAAGCTTGATCAAAGAGGTAGGTTTTAAGGAGCGTTTTAATGGAGGAGAGAGAGTAGAGGGGCGGTGAAGTTTAGGGAGGGAATTCCAGAGCTTTGTGCCTAGGCAGCTGAAGGCACGGCTTCCAATGCTGGAGAGATGAAAATCTGAGATGTGTACAAGGTCGGAATTGGAGGGTGCAGAGATCTCGGAAGATTGTAGGCCTGATGGAGGTTACAGAGATAGTGAGGGGTGAAGCCATGGAGGCTTTTGAAATGAGGATGAGAATTTTAAAATTGAGGCATTCTTGGATCAGGTGCCAATGTAGGTCAACGAGCACAGAAGCGAGGGGTGAACGGGACTTGGTGCGAGTTAGGATATGGGCAGCAGAGTTTTGGATGAGCTCACTATTACGGAGGGTGCAAATTGGGAGGCCGTCCAGGATAGCATTAGAATGGTCGAGTCTAGAGGTAACTAAGGCATGGATGAGGGTTTCAGCAACAGATGAGTGGAGGCAGAGTCAAAGATGGGCCTCAGTATAAAGAGGACTCTGCTACCCACCTAGCCAAGCTATTTGAGTGCAGCCTGACACTGGTATCTATCTAACAACAACATAGAACATATCTGGGCAATCTTCCATCAACAAAAAGCAGGATAGATTAATTCGTCTAATTATCGCCTTATCAGCCTATTCCAAATCATCATCAACTGGCTGCAGTATGTATGATCTACAGGATACACTCATCAGGCTTACGTTGGTAGCACCCCTCTGGCCCACAACCTCTAGCATCAAGAAGGACAAGAGCAGCAATATCATGGAAGCATCATCACCTGTAAGTTCCCCTCCAGTCTCACACCATTCTGACTTGGACATGTATCTCTGCCCATTTATTGTCCTTGGGTCAAAGTCCTGGAAATCCTTACTTAACATTATGGAAACATTATCAGCACAAGGACTGCAGCGGTTCAAGGGGAAGGCTCACAACAATCTTCAGGGCAACTAGGAATGGGGAATAAAAATGCAGCTTTCAGTGTCACCCACACCCAAGAACAAATATTAAAAAAAAAAAACCAGAATATTTGCAAACTCATTCCTTTTTCATTTTCAACTCTGGCTCGAATTCTTGATACAATTGGATAATTAAAAACACTGACATAGAAATGGGTTAGCAATTGGTACAGGAGGCCACATGCCATTCTGGAATCCACAATCTGAGGTTGTAATTGTTTCAAAGTGCTGCATTTAATACCCATTCATGGCAACTCCTAATCTATGATTGGGCTACTACTGTTATTCACTGTCTCTTTGGAAGAGCAGTTCGGAAAATGAATCACTTTAAACAGCTGTTGTCGTGAAACTTAAGATTTAGAATTTATGATTTTTCTAAGCTATTGCATCACTCGCTCCTTTACATCTCCACAAACAATTAGAAAGTCCTCCTGTTTCTCAGTCTGCATGAAACTACACTGAAAGCAGAGTAACAATAAGTAATTCAAGTTTTCACCTTTTCTTTTTCTCCTGTGAATGAATCTGTTTGTGTGCTATTGCTTTAAAGTATTTATTTCCAAATTAATTTGTTAATATATTATAAATATATGGACTCTAGGGGAATCAAGGGATATGGAGATAGGGCGGGAAAGTGGAGTTGAGGTCGAAGATCAGCTATGAGGGGCTGTATGTCCTACTCCTGCTCCTAATTCTTATGTATCAAGGTGGCACAGCATCTAGCTAAGTGTATATTCCGTTTATGCATGATTGTGCTAAATGAGCTTGACGAAATGGTTGTTAGGACATGGAGTATCCTACCACAAACAGTGGTGGAAGCAGAATTTGCGGTCCGGATGTCAGCCAACTGGCAGCGTTCGCCGTCATTCCGCCTTTGAAACTGACCGCAACTTCGGGATTTGGTGCATGCACAGGCACATGCGGAAATCCTAAAGTTGCGGTCTGTCATTCACTGCTCCTCCACAGGCTGTGCTGTGCGCCCCCCAACAAGGCTGGCAATCAGTGGAATCTCTCTCATCAGGGAAACTGACGAAAACTTCGGCTCTTCCGCAGTAGTTACACTGTTAAATTCCCCACTAATAGTTAGACCCAAAGGGATTAGGTATAACTGGGGTTTTAGCAGCGTATTGACTGCTAAGCAAAGGTTATGGCCCTGAAAAACTAATTTTAATTTTGTGGCGTATCAAATTTATTCATTTTAATAAAAATGAAAATTTTTAAGAAACTTATTTTAAATTTAATTTAAAAAAAAAAAGTTTGTTCATCTTTATTTCAGGTTTACCTTTTCCCCATGTGGGAGCCCCAATCTTTGTTTTGCTCTCTACCACTTTTACAACATTAGAATTTTAAGAGCTTACTCATTTCCTTGTTTGGTGTCTGTGAGAACTCTGCCTTTTGATTGGCTGCTTAGACAGCTTGTTGACGTCACAGCAACTCGCAATAGGGGATCCCCACTATACTCCGTTGATTTGAACTAAGTGTCAGAAAACCCGAACTTCTCAACACCGAGATCGCGCGATCTTTGCGCCAAGCTTACTTCGGGGCTAGCGACGAACACCTTTGCTTCGCCACTTACCTCAAATTCTGGGCCAATAGCTTTTAAAAGGAAAGTGGATAGATATTTGAAGGACAAATATTTAATAGTGCATGGGGAAACGTGAGGGAAATGGGACTAAGTGGATGGCTCTTTCAGTGAGCCAGCACAGGTACAATGGGCTGAATTGCCTACTTTGCTGTAAAAGTTAAAATTCCTCTACACTGTTGCTAGAGCCTCAATATCCATTACAAGAATTCCAAGTGCAGATGAACCAAAGCCTTATATAACCTAAGTGCTCTAATTTTTGTACTTTGTTGACCTAGCCATATTTTCAAGAAACCTATTTGCTTTCCTTATAACGCCCTCACATTGCTTATGAGTTTTTAGTGACTGCACTTAGGTATTGGTTTTCAGAGTGGAGGAAGAGGACAAAATATCAGCGGAACAAGGGAACCTAAAAATAATTCAAGGAGTAGAAAATGTAATCAAGAAAGGCTAATATAATGTTGGCCTTTATCTCAAAGGGATTAGAAGTCAAAAGTGTGGAAGTAATCCTTCAGTTGTACAGAGCCCTGGTCAGACTTCATCTAGAGTACTGCATTCAGTTTTGGGTACTGAACCAGGAAAAATGTATTGGCCTAGGAAGGGGTACAGTGCAGATTCACCAGAATGATACCAGGGCTTAAAGGGTTAAATTCTGAGGACAGATTTCATAAACTTGGTTTGTATTCCCTTGAGTTTAGAATGTTGAGAGGTGATCTAATCAAGATATTTAAAATGATAAAGGGATCCGATAGGGTAGATACAGATAAACAATTTCTTCTGGTGGGGGAATTGAGAACAAAAGGGCATAATCTTAAAATTAGAGCTAGGCCATTTAGGAGTTAAATCAGAGAGTTCTTTTTTCATACAAAGGGTAGTGGTAATCTGGAACTCTCCCGAAAAAGCCTGTTGATACTGGGTCACGTGGAGCTTTTAAGACTGAAATTGATAGATTTTTGTTAGGTAAGGGAATCAAGGGATATGGAACAAAGGTGGGTAAATGGACTTTAGGTACAGATCAAGCATGGTCTAATTGAATGGTGGGACAGGCTCGAGGTTGCTGGATGACTTACTCCTGTTCTTATCACAGGACTATTTCTAAATATCAAATTGGGAAGATGGTGAACATTTTCAGAATTTTCAAATGACAAAATATTTTCCTGATACTGTACATCTGTGAGGTTAATGTTTATTTTGCAGCTTCCATTTGTATTTAATACATTTTTAATGAAGCTTTAAAACTACTATGGTTCACAAAACCATTAAAATTTTATATTTTGAGATACTGCATACCACAAAGCTGTTGTTGTCGTGTCCATTTGCAAGGCTTTATTCATTATGATCATTAATCAAATATCAATGGGCCAGATTTTAGTAGCAGGGCATCTAATGGTGTCTGCCATTAGTTAGACTTGACCCTGCACCCTACAGCTCAAAAAAATGTTGCCCACTAAGTTGCTGAAAGTGCGAGCTGATAATGGCACAGTGAGGGAAACAGGGCATCTAGGACTTGAGTGAGCAGGGCAACCAACAGGATATCTCCTTAACCAATGAGATTTAAAGATTGGAAAATAAACAGGAGAAGAACTGAGAAGGAGGGTGAATTAAACAGGGTGAATTCCATGTCAAATCAAGTACAGAAAGAGAAATAAAGAGAGGGAAAGAAAGATTGGATTCAGAGAGATAAAAAAGAGACAAAAAGGAAAAGTAAGAATTTTTAAAAAATTTTAAATTTGGCATTTTTAAAACCTCCTAAAACAATTCACAACCTGAAGGAATGAGACAGTTTATGTGGAACTTTATCGAATGCCTTCTGGGAATCCATATAAACTACATCCATAGACGTTCCCCTGTCTACTACTTTAGTTACTTCCTCAAAAAATTCAATTCGATTTGTTGGACACTAATTTCAGGCAAATTGCGCCAAAAAAACCAGTGTAACCAAACGGAAACTCTTCCCCGAAAAGTCTAGTTAGTTCAGCTTATTGCTGATATACTTGTGCTTTGATCTTATACAACTTTGTCCTTTCGAGTTGGAGTAAGAGAGTTGGCGGTCTTGCCACTCTCTAGGATACTCGTGCTGGCTTCAGTGACGTTGGCACGATACCTAACTCTGGCTAATAGAGTTCTTCAACTTAAAATCTCACTGTTGTGGGGAAGCTATTGGAATCTATAATTAAAAGAACAGAGTGACTGAGCCCTTAGAGAAATTTGAGCTGATTAGAGAGAGCAAACATGGATTTGTAAAGGGTAGGCCATGTCCAACAAATCTAATTGAAGGCAAATATTGACCTGGTTAAGAGATTGGTTAGGCTAATGGATGTTAGTCTTTCTAACTGGAGGGCTAGAATGTAAAGGGGAGGAAGTTTTGCTCCAGCTATACAAAAGTGGGGTGAGTAGTTGATAGAGCTTTTAAAGAGAAGTAATATTTTAATCATTAGCTAAAAGTTGTCCAGAAATATATACAAAACTTCTAATTCTGTTTTCAAATGATTTTAGAAATGTTCCGATGCTGTGTATTTTTATAAGGTATTAACTTGGGGTGGTAACTTGGGGTGGGCGCCTGCAACCATCAGTTTACCACCCTTGCCGAAAGTGAAAGTCTGCCCCTTTAACTCCTGAAATGATATTGTAATGGACTGTTTTATGGTGAATCAATTCACTATAATTATAAAAATCGAAATAGTTTTTTTTCTAAATGTTTTCTAACTTCAGCTGCAGTTAATTGGAAATATTCTCTCTAGGTGGCAATTGACTAACTCGTGGGTGTAACTATCCACGAGATGCGTGTGATGCTTGTTAAAATTGTAATTCTCTCTGGATTCTGTGCAATCCTTACCATGTAAAGACTGATGAAGTCAGTCTGAGGTGTTCAGCTGAGTGGAGTCATCAAGTTGCTGAGAGTTTTGAGACCAGTGCCACAGTGGCACTGCACTGGTAGTTCTTTCATGAAATGTCAGTGTTGGATTTAAGTAACCTAAATCCAGAATAGCCTAAAGTTTTACTAGGTTTTTTATTATTCCTGTTCTGCAAGGTGTGTATACAATGGGCCTCCTTAGGTCTGACAGTCAATTCCCAGTACCATTATCACCAATCTAGTTTTTAAGTGGATCTTCTGGAACTGTAAACTGATTGGAAAAAGTCTTCTTTATAAGGGTACTAATTAGTAAGTTTTTGAATTAATTTTCATCAGCAGCTAAGAAACTTTTAGAACTCAAACTAGGTTTCACCCCTGCCTACCTCTGTCCTGCTCTGATCAGTTTTGGATTTGGCAAAGAAGGCAATTCTACACCAATACATACAAAATATACACCAATGTAATTAATGCCATAGCTGAGGGCTTGTTAAAATGTTGAAGTGAAGACCTATCTAAATGAATTCACACTGTGGTAACTATTCAAAAGGAAGCTTCCTGAACATCACATAATTCCCACCTGGCAGGGTCATCAATGACTGAGCTATAATTTCCTGATTTTTTTTTTGAAGGATGACTCATACGAAGCAATGTCGCTGTTAAATTACATTTTCTGAAGAAATCTAAATCTTTCTGCACAAGGGTCAGAATCCATGATGAGTCAGTTGAAAAGTTTTCAATATTCAAGTTACAATGGGAATGGTATCATAGTGGTAATGTCACTGGGCTAGTAATCCAGAGGCCTGGACTAATGATCCAGAGACGTGAGTTCAAATCCCACCACGGCAGCTGGGGAATTTAAATTCAGTTAATTAAATAAATCTGGAATAAAAAGCTAGTATCAGTTTCATGGTTACCATGAAACTATCAGATTGTCGTAAAAACCCATCTGGTTCACTAATGTCCTTTTAGGAAATCTGCCGTCCTTACCTGGTCTGGCCTACAGCAATGTGGTTGACTCTTAACTGTGGTTGACGCTTAACTGCCCTCTGAAATGGCCTAGCAAGCTACTTGGTTGTAACAAACCGCTACGAAACACAATAATAAGAATGAAACCAGACGGACCACCCGGCATCGACCTCAGCACCGGCAATGGCAACGGCAATGGCACACCCAGCCCAGTCGACCCTGCAAAGTCCTGCTCACCAACATCTGGGGACTTGGGAGAGCTGTCCCACAGACTAGTCAAGCAACAGCCTGACATGGTCATACTCACAGAATCATACCTTTCAGCCAATGTCACAAACTGCTCCATCACCATCCCTGTGTATGTCCTGTCCCACCGACCGGACAGACCCACCAGGGGTGGCGGCACAGTGGTATACAGTCGGGAAGGAGCATTTGCAACCATCTTAAGCCAGAAGTGCCGAGTGGATAATCCATATCGGCCTACTCCTGAGGTCCCCACCATCACCGAAGCCAGTCTTCAGCTAATTCGATTCACTCCATGTGATATCTAGAAACGGCTGAGCGCACTGGATACAGCAAAGGTGAAAGTGGAACAGTGACAGTGGAAAGATGATCATTGGGTGTTTGAAGCTCATGATGTAAGTGCTGGGATCTGCCAAGGGAGCTGATACAGTAAAGGCTATGGGCCCCGACAACATCCCGGCTATCGTGCTGAAGACTTGTGCTCCAGAACTAGCAGCGCCTCGAGCCAAGCTGTTCCAGTACAGCTACAACACTGGCATCTGTCCGACAATGTGGAAATCTGCCCAGGTGTGTCCTGTCCACAAAAAGCAGGACAAATCCAAACCGGCCAATTACCGCCCCATCAGTCTTTGGCAAAGTGATGGAAGGTGTCATCGACCGTGCTATCAAGCGGCACTTACCAATAACCTGCTCAATGATGCCCAGTTTGGGGGGTGGGGGGGAAAGGAAACTCTCCACTGGCTGGAGTCACACCTAGCACAAAGGAAGGTGGTTGAAGGTCAATCATCACAGCCCCAGGGCATCACTGCAGGAGTTCCTCAGGGCAGTGTCCTAGGCCCAACCATCTTCAGCTGCTTCATCAATGACCTTCCCATCAACATAAGGTCAGAAATGGGGATGTTCGCTGATGACTGCAGTGTTCAGCGCCATTCACAACTTCTCAGATAATGAAGCAGTCCATGCTCGCATGCAACAAGACCTGGACGACGTTCAGTCTTGGGCTGATAAGTGGCAGGTAATATTCACACCACAGAAGTGCCAGGCAATGACCATCTCCAACAAGCGAGAGTCTAACCACCGCCCCTTGACATTCAACGGCATTACCATCGCCGAATCCCCCATCATCAACATCCTGGGGGTCACCATTGACCAGAAACTTAACTGGACCAGCCACATAAATACTGTGGCAACAAGAGCAGGTCAGAGGCTGGGTATTCTGCGGCGAGTGTCTCACCTCCTGACTCCCCAAAGCCTTTCCACCATCTACAAGGCACAAGTAAGGAGTGTGAGGGAATACTCTCCACTTGTTGGAGCTGCACTCATCCAGGCAATACTCGAAGCCCGACACCATCCAGGACAAAGCAGCCCGCTTGATTGGCACCCCATCCACCACCTTAAACATTCACTCCCTCCACCACCGGCGTACCGTGGCTGCAGTGTGTACCATCTACAAGATGCACTGCAGCAACTCGCCAAGGCTGCTTTGGCAGCACCTCCCAAATCCGCGACCTCTTCCACCTAGAAGGACCAGGGCAGCAGGCGCATAGGAACACCACCACCTCCAAGTTCCCCTCCAAGTCACACACCATCCTGACTTAGAAGTATATCGCCGATCCTTCATCATCGCTAGGTCAAAATCCTGGAACTCCCTGCCTAACAACACTGTGGGAGTACCTTCACCACACGGACTGTAGCGGCTGAAGAAGGCGGCTCACCACTGCCTTCTTAAGGGCAATAAATGTTGGCCTTGCCAACGACGCCCACATCCCATAAACAAGTTTAAAAAAAAAAAAAAAAAATCGCAAGTGCCATCTGTGTGTAGCTAGCTAAATAAATACGAATAGCCCAACCCTGAATGAATAGATTCCTAAACAATACAGTTTTAAAAAGTTTCGTATGGGCATGTTTCTATCCTACTGGATGCTTTCCAGTTTCATTAGTTACTGTAATGGATTGGAGTTGGCTTGTGAAATTATTTACTGTAAGGAAATTGCATTATCAAAGATGGGAAAACTGTTTGACATTCCGTTTTAGTTTCCTATGACGGGTTGGGCTAAGGAAAGTCCCTGACTATCTGTAATTTGAGTCAATTGCAGTATAAAGTAGTGCACTGAATTGTGTAAGGGGACAATTGTAATCCTAGTACTGAAATATATTCAGGAAAAACAACACAATAAAGTTATTTCATAATAAAATTAACCATTTACAATTTTAATTTAAAGTAAGTATCGTGGGAACTGGGTGATGCAGTGGGTTAGCGCTCTGTCCTTTTAACTCTGGTATCTGGATTTGAATCTAGTGCAGAACAATGGGATGAAAGTTTCATTCTGCTGGCTGTATGGAGTTATCTCAATCCGGTTCATTATTGGTATGGGTCAGCAGCACACAACTACTCTTAATTTGGTATTAAATACTAATCTCACTCTGAGGCCATAAAGATGGCCGATGCAGCAAATATACTCTTAGGTGAAAAATTTGCCCCCAATACGCCTCCCGGTAGCGTCAGTAGATGGTGCAAATGGGGCGCTAGACCAGTATTGCCGGGGTGTGGTGAATCCAGCGCCGTACGCCCCGCCCCCCGTAGCGCCGCCGCTAAGAGGTATCGCCAGGAACGTCAACGCCAGGGAGATCGTGACGTCAGTGAGCGCGCAACGCTTATTGACCACCTGATTTGCAAAATTGGTTCTCGCCACTTGCCTCACTGCCTGGAGTAAACACTGACAGGGAGAGCTGCCATGCAGCACCAGGATGCCGGCTCCCGGGACATTATTTAAAGGTATCATCAGTAATCACTCGCAGTTGTCAGGTTAGTGCAGTTTCTGTGGTTTTTTAGTTTTACCCACTGCAACAGTTTCATTCAGTAATTTCAAGGTTCTTTTGTATCAGGAGTGCTGTGGCAACTAAAAAGTAGCTACATTTATTCTTAAATCAAACTGCTACACTTGGTTACATTAATGGGGGATTAATTAGACACTGGCAGTCAACCTCGCCCTCCAGGATCTACGGTGGAGGCAGCGAGAAAGACTGGAACATGTGGCCAGAGGGAGAAGGAGGGCCATCAGGGCTCTCAACAGGAGGCCTTACCCTCCGAGGATATTCCGAGAGTAATTCTCCCACCTCCAATTAAGCGAGGAGCAGTGTAAGAGAAAGCTCCACTTCAAGGTGGTGGTCACAGAACTCTGCCATCTCCTGCAACTAGACCTCCAGCCTCAGATCAAGCCGACCACGGCTCTCCCAGTGCCAGTCAAGGTCACTGTCACACTCCATTTCTTTGCCAGTGGATCCTTCCAGTCTGCAACAGGAGATATAGCTAACATCTTGTAGTTTGCTGTCCATCGCTGCATCCGGGAGGCCAGAGAGGCTCTCTACAGTAGGAGAAGGGATTACATTTCCTTCCCCATCACCAGAGCGAAGCAGGACGAGCATGCATGTGGCTTTGGCAGGATAGCGGGATTCCCTATGGTGCAGGGCGCCATTGACTGCACCCATGTGGCTTTGCGGGCACCGCATAATAATCCAGAGGTCTTCCGTAACTGCAAAGGCTACCAATCACTTAATGTGCAGTTGGTGTGTGACCACACACGGCTAATCCTCAATGTCAATGCCCGCTATCCTGGCAGCAGGCACAATGCCTTCATCCTGCGCCAGACCGGTGTGCCAGCACTCTTCCAGCCACCACATCAAGCTTGCGTCTGGCTGGTCGGAGACGAGGACTATCCGCTCTCCACCTGGCTCATGACTCCCCTCCCCAACCCCACCACTCATGCCCAGCACTCCTATATAATGAGAGCTATGCTTCCACCAGGAACATCATCGAGCAGGCCATCGGCCTACTGAAGCAACGGTTCCGCTGCCTTGACCGCTCGGGGGTAGCCCTCCAGTACTCGACTGAGCGGGTGTCCCATTTCGTAGTGGTCTGCTGCACACTCCACAACTTAGCCATCATGAGGGCCCAGCCCTTGCCACCAGGGATTGTGGGACCACCTCGGGAGGAGGGAGAGGAGGAGGGAGAGGAAGATGAAGGTGATGAGGAGGAGGAGGAGGAGGAACAGGAGCGAGGGAGGAGGCAGCCACTCAATTGGCCTTCTGGAAGGGCGGTCCTTGATTGCCTCATCAGACTGCGGTTCTAATGAATTAAACCCCAGATCCCTGTTGCTCACCGCATCACCATTCCATCCCTGTCGCAGGCCATATCACAGCGCAAAGCTGAAATGAGACCCCCCCCACAAAAGAATCCAAACTGAATTAATAAATTTATCAAAAATCAGTAAACACTTATTTACACCAAAAATATTAACTATTCACCCTTGTGCAATCCCTTGATGCCTGTTGTTACTGTGCCTTCTCTAGTGCTCCTACGAAGTGTTGACCCAGTGGCTGCAGCAGGGCTGGTGGAAGTCTGCTGAGTGTCCGTGCGGGAGACTTCAGATGGCCTTGCATGACGCCCTCGGCCAGCACTGGACCTGGAAGGCCCGGCTGTAGACTGCACCACCTCAGCATAGGCGACAGCAATCTGGGCTGGCTGGATGACAGGCAGCGACAAGGGCAATGGCAGAGTGGGAGAGTTGGGAGCAGGAATGCTGTCGTCCTGAGAGAGGACAGCAGGTTCCTGACTCACTGCCACTCCCCCAGGGCAGCACCTCAGCATCCCTAGCAATCTGTTGGAGCACAGATTGCTGGCCTGCTGCGACAGCATGAAAGCCCCGGTCGACGGTGGTAGACCCAGCCACGATGGCAGCAGTCAGCGCTTGCGTGGCATCAAGCCGAGACTGAATGAGAGCAGTCTGAGATTGGATGCCACCAAGCATAGACTGCATTACAGCGCTAAGACATTGTGTCGCTTCCGCCTGTGCTGCAATGGAAGCTGTCAGATCGCCCATCACACGCGGCATCAGGTCTGGATCACCACGGTTTCTCTGAGAGTCTACCATCCTTTGCAGACTGGAAATAATGGGCTCCATGGCATATGCAGAGCCTTGTGCAACGTTGGAGGCGGACTCCTCCACGCTCCTTACCATTGTCGAGAGGCTCTTGGCCACCCTAGCCATTGCACCTATCATCTCCGTGTGCATGCCCATTGCCCTTCTTCTAAAGGCCTCCCCATTGAGGTCCTCATCTGAATCCTGTGCAGCAGAACTTGCCCTCCAGGGAGCTGGCCCCCGAGCTACCCTTTCCTCCTGACCTTGCTGCAGCCCACTCGACCCTGGTACCTCACCCTGTGCAGATCCCGCGTAGTGGCAGTATCTGAGCTGGTGTCTGCGGGTGAGAGATACAGTGATGCAGTGTGTTTTTCCTCCTCCTCCTCCTCCTTCTCCTGCCTTGCTCTCTATGGTGCCCTCGGCAACAAGCTGCTCAGGTGCTTGCTGATTATCTGAAAGCATAAAGGCACAAGAGTCTGGTTAAGGTGAGGGGAGGGGGGCAGGAAGGGAGAAATGCATGCATACAGCATGATTGAGGGGGAAGTGGGATGTGAGAAGAAGGAATAGGGATGAACATACCGTCGTTGTCCACGGTGCCCACCTCCTGGCGCCAAATGATTTGCAGCACTCAATTCTCCAGCGCAGACAGTGGTTGGGTGTCGGCTTGTCCTCCGCCTGTGCGCTCCTGCTCCCTCAAGTTGAGAAAGGAAAGTGTGAGTGAGTGTGGAGCAATGTGTTTGGGTGATGTGCCTGCCATAGTTGAATAGCTGCCATTGTGTGCAAGGTGTGAGATGTGGGTGTGAGTGTTGGTGGGTGAGTGCTAGGGGTGTGGTGTTTTGGGCAGTGTGTGAAGATTGTGGTACAGATGGTGGTATGTAACATTTGTTGAAGCATTCACTCACCTTGACCACCCGAGTGGGATCGTTAAATTTCTTCCTGCACTGTGTGTGGGTCTTGGAGACCACAGTGCTGCTCGAGACATGCTGCGCTACCTCCCTCCACGTGGTGCGGAAGGCTTTTGGTGAGGGCCTTCTGCCACTTGCCGGGTAGAGCACCGCCCGCCATCTCTCCACAGCGTAAACCAGTGCCTCCAGTGCTTCATCGGAGAATCTGCGGGCTCTCTCCCTGGGGCGTGGATCTGCCATGAGCACTTCTGGTTCAGTCCTCTGGCTGCTTCTGCTTGCTGAGGCAGCTGCACAGCCAGCAATGCTAAGAATGAAGTGCTCCAGCATCAATGAACCTCCCCTTTAAGAAATGAAAAAGCCTGTGGCAATGATGAGTTATGATTAGACTACGCCCAATATTGGTCCACCCTTTGAGTGTAACGCCAATGAGCTTGGGTTTTAAGGCTTGATTTAGGACTCCAATCATTTTATTGAGCAGTGAGCACGAATATTGTGTTCAGTCTAAAGCATTTGCGCCTGGTGCTAATTCTCCAACTTTTCTACTGACACCGTCCATTCCTTGACTATAACTAATTTCTATCCCATAATCTTTCTGTGATTAGACCTGAGATTAGGGCCTGAAATTGTTGGAACGGCTTGATTGGAGGCGCATGCCATTTTCAGCTCCCCGTTTATATCTCTCTATATTTGCATCGTTATTTGCTGAAATATCGATCCATATAAAGCATGGCAAAGTCAGTGGTGAATCAGAAACCTCATGGACAGCGCAGCCAATGGATTACCCTGCAGATCAACCACATGGCAGTGTAAATAGCTGGAAACAGACACCATAGGCAGATTGAGGTGTGGCACTGAGAGGTAAGTAAGCTGCAACTCCTGAAATCAACCGAAATCAACTTTAAAAGGTTAATTACGGTTTATTTTTAAAAAAAAATCATCTTTAAAGGCTGTTTGTTATTGCAATATTGTATTTAATAAAAATTCAATTGTTTGCTTAAATCTTGCTTGTTCTTCTTTATGTCCGTGTCACCACAGGGATCAATCCACGGGACTATCACTCCATATAGACCTCCATTTCACTGATGGAACTTTGGGGGGTAGGATGAAGTGGTGAGTCCGGGTGGGGTAATCATTATCCGAACACCTGAACCACGAGCTGATCTCTGGCTGCCGCTACCGTGCCTTCCTCCGGGAGGCCTCCACCCATGAGGCAAGGAGCATGTGGGTTGGGATTATCTGATTCCACTGGCAGCTCGTCGGGCAATTCGAGGGCAAGCCTTTCCTGCAGGTCAAATTGTGTAGTGCGCAGTGGACCACTACAATCTTTGCCACTTTATTAGGGGCATACTGTAGAACACCCCTGGGCCACCGCGTATGCATGGTTGTGTGCTGTGTTGGTGTTGCGGAATGGTGTCATCAGCCACGGCTTCAGTCGGATAGGCCTTATACCCCAGGATCCATCCACGTCCTTGCCATTCCCTGCTGAATAAGCCATGGATGTTGGAGTGGTGAAGGACAAAGACGTGAGCGCTTCCTCGATCCTCTGAATTAACATGCAGAATCCTCAGTTGGGCATCGCAAACAATTAGCACATTTAGCAAGTGATAACGTTTCCTGTTGATAAGTGTCCGGTTCCTCAAGTGAAGCCGTCAGTGACACATGGGTCCCATCGATAGCCCCGTGCATCTTGGGGAAGCCAGCAATCCAGTGGAAGTTAATTAACCTGGTTGCTGCACAGGGAACGTTTATTGAAGTCGGATGCCCTGCACAAGATGGCATCCGTCACCGGTAGAAAGCTGGGCCTTACAGCAGCTTGGCTGATGTTACAGTGGGCTCAGTGTCTGACTGGAAGAAACCAGTACCGTAGAAATTGAGGGCTGTCGTCCCCTTTATTGACACTGACTAGGCCCTGCTGAGGTGGACCGCGGCTTTAGGTCTTCATGGAGCATCTCACATAGATGGCCAATTGCATTCTTGCTGAAGCATGGTCTGCAGATCTCTTCTGACGGTGCCTCAGATGGCATCCATTCGCTGTACACTCTCTGCGGGGGTTAGTAGCAAGATCGGCTCAGTCTCCGGCCATGGTTCCTCAAGTGACACGCCTGCTCCCTCTGCACCTCCTCCAGCTCATCCATAATAATCAGGATCGGGGAATGTCCAGTTGATAGCCCATTACAAACCTTTCACCTTCCTTACACATAGAATTAGGTGGGGGCCCTGACAGTAATTGCCTTCAGACACTAACAGCAGTTTTGATAGCAAAGCTAGCAAGAATAATCTGCCAAAAATGAGGGATTTAGGAAAAAAAATACTCTTCAAACAGACTGCCTGGGTGAGGCTCAACAGCTTTAATGAACGCTTAATTGTACTCCCAACCTAAGAGTTATGTGTTGACCATAAATCACGTAATTGCCAGGTCACCTATGCCATTATTTTTCAGTCTAATTCGCTGCTGCGAGAATAATGGCTTAAATCCATAAAATTGGCAATTGCCATTGACTGCAATGGAGGGCAGAGAGGAGAACTGTCTTTTATCAGCTTTGGCCAGGCTAATGGCGGAGTGGTACAAATTTGCCAGCAAACTGGCACAACGCAGCTCATGGCATAACTCACTCACTCCATTATTTCTTGGAATTTTTAAGTATTAACAAATGGCAAACGGCGTTAATGTGTCATTATTATGGCGCGAGTTCCAGCAAATTCAGGCCCATGGATGCTGGCAGCCTCTGTTATCTTGCTCAAGTTGCCATTCTTCTAATGCAAGCTCAGAATGATGGGCTATTCAGCTGTTTGGGGCATCATAGAAAAGCTTGAACGCTCATAGATTTTCCAGCGTAAGTCACTGGATAGCAATCAGATGCAGAAACCGTGGTTTAAAAAAATATATATTTTATGACTCAAAACAGCACTAAGTAATGTATTTACCCACTGGACAAATGTCCCTCACTTTAAATGGAGGTAAGATACATGTGTAGAAATATATGTAGATCATGGGGTTGATGGCAGCAGTCATATTTGCAGTACTGTATTCATGTCTGTCTTGACACCATTAAAACTAAATCTTCTTGTACAAAATGTACAAAATTCTTCCAATATCCATAATGTTCTTCAAATTACCTGAGTTTAGATGTTTCTTCATGCATTCTTACCTTTTCCTTTCAAAGCCAGGATCATCATCAAGACCCAGGTAGGAGGAAAATAAGTAATTCCTGATGACTATATTGGCCAGTGCGCCTCTGTTTTCATATCAGTTGGCATTCTGTGCTGGTTGATTTTCTGCTGTGCATTGTTTTCAATGGAGCAATGTGAACTGCTCCTAGCTTTAGAAACACTTTTAAGATAGTAGATTATCTCCCAATCAAGATCATCATCGATGAGGTTTTAAAATATTATATGGGTATATCCTTTGTACGGATATTCAAAGATAAGGCAACTGTAGGGCCTTATCCTGTATGTCTTCACCAAAGTTCTAATATCTCAACAAATTAATCATTAAATAAACAACAGTTTAAAGCTAGTATAGGTTGTAACTAGCAGAATAGATAAGGGGGAACCAGTGGATGTGGTGTATTTGGATTTTAAGAAAGCATTTGATAAGGTGGCACACAAGAGGTTAATTAACAAAATTAGGGCTCATGGGATTGGGGGTAATATACCAGCATGGATTGAGGATTGGTTAACGGACAGAGAGTAGGAATAAACGGGTCATTTTCGAGTTGGCAGGCTGTAACTAGTGGGGTACCGCAAGGATCAGTGCTTGGGCCTCAGCTATTCACAATCTACATCAATGATTTGGATGAGGGGACCAAATGTAATATATCCAAGTTTGCGGATGATACAAAGCTGGGTGGGAATATAAGTTGTGAGGAGGATGGAAGGAGGCTTCAAGGGGATATAGACAGGCTAAGTGAGTGGGCAAGAACATGGCAAGTGGAATATAATGTGGAGAAATGTGAAGTTATCCACTTTGGTAGGAAAAATAGAAAAGCAGAGTATTTTTTAAATGGTGAGAGATTGGGAAATGTTGGTGTTCAGAGGGACCTGGGTGTCCTTGTACACGAATCACTGAAAGTTAGCATGCAGGTACAGCAAGCACTTAGGAAAGCAAATGATATGTTGGCCTTTATTACAAGAGGATTTGAGTATAAGAGTAAAGATGTCTTACTGCAATTATATAGGGCCCTGGTGAGACCACACTTGGAGTATTGTGTACAGTTTTGGTCTCCTTACCGAAGGAAGGATATACTTGCCATAGAGGGAGTGCAACGAAGGTTCACCAGACTAGTTCCTGGGATGGGGGGATTGTCCTATGAGGACAGATTGAGTAGACTAGGCCTATATTCTCTGGAGTTTAGAAGAATGAGAGGTGATCTCATTGAAACATACAAAATTCTTACAGGGCTTGACAGGGTAGATGCAGGGAGGATGTTTCCCCTGGCTGGGGAGTTGAGAACCAGGGGTCACAGCCTCAGAATAAGGGGTCGGCCATTTAGGACTAAGATGAGGAAAAATTTCTTCACTCAGAGGGGGGTGAATCTTTGGAATTCTCTACCCCAGAGGGCTGTGGAGGCTGTCGTTGAGTATATTCAAGACAGAGATCGATAGATTTTTGGATATTAAGGGAATCAAGGGATATGGGGATAGTGCAGGAAAGTGAAGATGAGGTAGAAGATCAGCCATGATCTTATTGAAGGGCCAAATGGCCTACTCCTGCTCATATTTCTTATGTTCTTATTTAATTTTAGCTGTGGTTTTGATTGCAGTTTAATGCTTGCGCTGCTTAATCAGCATGACTATTTAAATTAATTTTATAATTTTGTTCTTTCTGCATTCTAGTTGATTTTGAGATAATTAAGCAAAGTCACATACCACAAGAGAGATGTGGGGACAGGAGGTGAAGATTCAGTTGGCAGGGTATAAAATATACATTGCTGATTAGCAATAAAACACCCCATATCAATTAACTGTTGCACAGAATATATAAAAATCGTCCTTGTTCAGCAGAGGGAAAAGTGGTGGATAATGTAATGCTTCCTCTTTCATTATTTGGCATTGAGCAATCATAATTCAAGTAAGGCATGACTATGTAGAATAAAGCTTCCTCAATTCTGCCCCAATATTACACCTAACTGGAATTTCAGAAGAAATGCATGTTGCTCGTACATTTCTCACAGTAGTCAGTCTCTCTTCCATTAGAATTAATGCAGCAAGTGGTGCTTTCCTGGGTTTGATAGAGAGCAGCGGGAGTTTCATTCTTTATTTGGATGTGCTATTCCTAATGCTAACATTGAGTGCCTAAACTAGAAAAATGTCATGGTATGATATTCCTGGCCAAATAAGATCCAAAATGCCCCTAGATAAGCATTCCTTTTTATAACCTTTGGCTATTGCCTTATAACTCTATAGCAGATGAGTTAACAGCCAATCCAGTGCCACAAAGTATATAATATGATGAGCCATTGAAATTTGCACATCTAGTTCACAAGATCACTGGAACACTTCTGTTCTGTTACTGACTCATAACCCTGCATTTCATTTATTTTTAAAGTTGGAGGTCTAATCTACATAACATTACCTACTCCTTGTATTCTATTACCATATAAAATTTACTATTTCCTTTGTTCCAGTCCAAATCTGAAACTACTCTTGTATGTGTTGCCCTATGAACTTCACCATTCATAAATTTAACTCAACAGCTGACTGACAATACTGGGGTAGGAGGTGTGGGAGAAGGCCAAGTATCCCTGGTAACTGACTCACATTAGGTTTATTTATTAATAATTAGAAACACTACCCAATATACCTTTACACTATGCAGTTGCATCTTAAGCTATTCAGTTGTCAGTCTAACTAGGGAGGACCAATAAATGCTGCTTTGCCATTGCCCACACTCTGAGAACAAATATATTTAAACAGTTACTCTGAGGTTACACCTTAATTTACCTACTAAATTCTCAAGCTCTTTTTGCAGAACCTGAATTCGAAGGGGAAAAATTGGGTGGCGCCCCTTTTGGGTCGCTAACGTCCCCAAAAATGTTTGCGCCCCTCCACCCTAAATTCAGTAGTAGCGCCCCAAGCAGGAGGTGGAGCGCTACTGGAAAGCTCAAGGAATGCCGGGCTGAGCGATCGTTGCTGGCACCCCGCATAAAAAAGGGAAAGGGGACAGGTGCTGGCAGTCGGCCAAAATAAAAATGGCCTGCAGTTTAAGTTGCGCCGCCGCCGCTACAAAAACGCCCCCGATCCTGTCGGACATATTGTCTGGCGATAGATCAGGGAGTGCAAGGGAAGTTTGCGGCTGGGGCGCTGCGCACGGTGATGACAACATTGCCAGCGGCGCAGCGCTGTGGGGTGCTACCGCTGCCGCCGCTGACCTCCCGCTGAATTTCACAGGAGGTGTTTGCGGCACCGCGACTGGGTGCTAGGGGATTTGCGCCCCCGGGGGCACGAACAAGAGGCACAAACCAACCCAATTTTTCCCCCCCTACTCTTTTTCCTGTCATTAGCTCCAACAGGAACTAAGAGTTTTGGGTGATTTTCCTCTCTTTTGAAGAGCTCTTGCACCTGCTCCATTATTTCTCTTACCCTGGCACCTGGGAAGTTACACACCACTTGGGACTCACATCTACGGTTACCACTGTGAACGGTCTACTCCTCTCACTATCTAATATCCCACTACCATTACGTTCCTGCGCTTAGCTCTTCGCCCCCCCCACCCCCTCCTTGCACCGTGGTACTGTTCATTGCTTGTGATTTCTCTTCCCACTGTTGCCATCACAGTTCTTCCCAGGCCCAAACAGCTGATCATTCCAGCTGCTATCATTGCAACCCTAGCCTATTTTAATTATAGTTTCCTTGCTTGCACTCCCTACCCCAGAAATAATTAACACTTTTTTAAAATTGCCTACACTAAATTGAGCATCATGTAAAGTTTCAAATTCATATTGTCATCAATTTTCAAGACACCAGTTTAAAAAAAATTATATGGAAAAACTCTGCACCGCATCTTTTCAATTCTAACTAAAGCCTTTGTGGTTAGTCAGAATTTTTTATCTTGTATAACCACAGATAAATGCTAGACATGAACATTGAGCACTGAGTTATATAGTGAAAGAACAATGTCATGAGAATGAAAGATCATTACAGAGCAAAAATGTTGAGTGCAGCAATTGACAGTACATAATTACTGTGAATATTTTAAACAGTCATGGTAAGGAATTTAGATTAACCACTGTGTTGCTAGTGAAACCTGAATACGATTAATTTTCTCTTTATCTCTGTATATTTGTAGGTCCAATGCTGTGTACCGAAGAAAACTTGTAGGATTAGACATATCTGTAGGTACAGTATAGTATACTGAGTTCCTTTTAAAAATAAAGTTGAATTTTGAAAGATAGTAAAGCCTCTGATTATCACCTTGGTTTTGTTAGTAGAAAATCTGAACATTCTAATTTTTGATACCTGTAAGAAAGAGTGAACAAGAGAGATAAAATGTGAGAAGGGGAGACACATACGCAAAAACCCAGCAGGTTGAATTTTGAAATGAAACGAAGCCTTTACTTATCACCTATACATGGGTTGATCGTGAGAAAATGTAAACATTCTTATGACACTGGAAAAACAGACATACACTTCCAGGAACCGATTGCAAAACACCAAATTTAATGTTTGCAGAAACCTCTTAGAAAGTTCAGTGATGATGCATACCAGGAATCTACCAGTGACTCAAACCTGACAGGTAAATCATGCATGACTAATCTACTGGAATTTTTTGAGGATGGAACTGGTCGAATAGATAAGGGAGAACCAGTGGATGTGGTGTATTTGGACTTTCAGAAGGCTTTCGATAAGGTCCCGCATAAGAGATTAGCGTGCAAAGTTAAAGCACATGGGATTGGGGGTAAGGTACTGTCTTGGATAGAGAACTGGTTGGCAGACGGGAAGCAAAGAGTTGAAATAAATGGGTCTTTTTCCGAGTGGCAGGTAGTGACCAGTTGGGTACCGCAGGGATCGGTGCTAGGACCCCAGCTATTCACAATATATATAAATGATCTAGACGAGGGAACTAGATGTAATATCTCCAAGTTTGCAGACGACACAAAGCTGGGTGGGCGTGTGTGCTGTGAGGAGGATGCAGAGAAACTCCAGTATGATTTGGACAGGTTGGGTGATTGGGCAGATGCATGGCAAATGCAGTATAATGTGGATAAATGCGACGTTATCCACTTCGGTGGCAAAAACAGGAAGACAGATTATTATCTGAACGGCAATAGATTGGGAAAAGGGGAAGTGCAACGAGACCTGGGTGTCCTTGTGCACCAGTCACTGAAGGTAAGCATGCAGGTGCAGCAGACGGTTAAGAAGGCAAATGGTATGTTGGCCTTCATAGTGAGAGGATTCGAGTACAGGAGCAAGGATGTCTTGCTGCAGTTGTACAGGGCCTTGGTGAGACCACACCTTGAGTATTGTGTGCAGTTTTGGTCACCTTATCTGAGGAAGGATGTTCTTGCCATGGAGAGAGTGCAGCCAAGATTCACCAGACTGATACCTGGGATGGCAGGAATGACGTATGAGGAGAGATTGGGTCGATTAGGCTTATATTCGCTAGAGTTTAGAAGAATGAGAGGGGATCTCATTGAAACTTATAAAATTCTAACAGGGCTAGACAGACTAGATGCAGGAAGGATGTTCCCAATGGCGGGGGAGTCCAGAACCAGGGGTCACAGTCTAAGGATAAGGGGAAAGCCATTTAGGACTGAGATGAGGAGGAATTTCTTCACCCAGAGAGTGGTGCCCTGTGGAATTCTCTACCACACGACAGTTGAGGCCAATTCATTAAATATATTCAAGAAGGAGTTAGATATATGTCTTAAGGCTAAAGGGATCGAGGGATATGGGGAGAAAGCGGGGACAGGGTACTGAATTTGGATGATCAGCCATGATCTCATTAAGTGGCGGAACAGGCTCGAGGGGCCGAATGGCCTACTCCTGCTCCTATCTTCTATGTTTCTATGACATTCCACCAGGCATTCTGTCAAACCTTGGTTCCCCCTCCACAGATCCACTAAACCCCAAATTTACCCTCAACAGTGATGCAAAACCAAAGGACCACCCCCCTTTTTTGTGGGAGGGAAGGAGAGCATTGTCGTTCACCCTTCTATTTCTCGCCCCAGCCCCCAACTGCCTCCTGCCATGCTGTCTTCACCATGCTTCTCCTTGCTTGCCACTTGCCACACCCATACTGCCACTACTCTCTGGACCCTCTTACTGCCTCTCGTGACTCCTGCTCAATTTCCCTTCCCCACTCTCTTGTGCCACCTCTCAACACTGTTGCCAAAGCACCCATCTGTTACACCCTCCCTTGATTAGCCACGTTCACTTTCCACTGCTCGTGCCACCACACCCAAAGCACCAGTACCAGCACAGAAGCAAGCAGTGGGGGAGGAAGTGGAATGGTTGTGGGGATGGATCAAGCAGCTTGCCTTTAAGTGTCAGCTTGCCTTGGCTGGTAGGACTCATCTGAGTCAGAAGGTTGTGTATTTAAGTTCCACTCCAGGACTTGAACACAGTTTTTAGGCTGGCACTTCAGTGCAGTTCTGAGGGAGTGCTGCATTATCAGAGGTGCTATGTTTTAGATAAAACATTTGGACATAATTTTCTGCAGGAGTGAAGCTAACAACATTTAGCGTTAGTTGGACTTGCCTTTGCATGTTTAGGTTTTTAAATTTTTTACTTGGTAAGTTGCTGGAAATGAGAGCTGATGACATTGCAGCGAGGGGAAACTGAGCATCTGGGACTTGAGTGAACAGGGCAAGCAACTGTGTATCTCCTTAACCAATCAGATTGAAGGATTGTGAAATGAACAGCGCAAGACTGAGAAGAAAGTGTAAATTAGAGTGGGTGAATTCAATTTCAAATCAGGTACAGAAAGAGAAATAAAGAGAGGGAAAGAAAGATTGGATTGAGAGAAAAAAGAGACCGAAAGAAAGGAAAAGTTTTTTAAAAAATTAAAATTTAGCATTTTTACAATTTCCAGCAATTAACACCTGTAGGACTGAGACTCCACACTTGTAATAGGTAATTTTCAGTGCCAGGGAGGTTGACTGGCAGTAATTAGCACATCATGTCATTAAAAGGGTACTTAGACTGAAATAGACAAGGCTTAAGTTTCTGTGGCAAATTTAGTTCGTATTTAGTACAGCAACTTCATGCTGTTCACTGCATGTCAATGGTGAGGCAGACAGCGGGATGACATTTTCGCAAAGCTAATGGCGGAGCAGTGCATCTCAGACAGCAACTTTTGGATTTCCTCGTTTCAGCTTGCATCTGCCCTTGCCTGAAGTTGCTGTAGCATTTGCGCATAAATAAGAGTGAGCGCCATTCGCCTCGCTGTTATTTTGACAGCAAATTATGGCCCATTAAAGTGGACCATGTGTGCCTGTTCTGGTGGATGTTAATGCCATGGCGCTATTCAAAGCAGTGCAAAACTTCTCATGGTGTCCTTGACAATATTCCTCCCTTAATCAACAATATCAAAAACATATTAGTTGGTCATTTATTTCATTTGCTATTTGTAGAATCTGACTATGTATGAATTGGCTGCAGTGTGTGCTGATATAACAGCACACTTCAAAAGTAATTTATTGTCTGTGAAGCACCTCGGGACATCCATAGGACCAGAAAGGTGCTATATAAATGCAAGTGTGTTCTTTCTCTGAACTTAACCAGATCTGGCAGCTGGGGAAGTTGATGGGAATGAAGGTGAAGCAAGCTTGCTGGAGGATGGCTTTGGGTTTGTTAAGTTATAGGAAACTTTGGCTCATTCAAAGGGTGGGTGGAGGGGAAATTTAAATTTTCCCCCCAACCCAAAGAACTCATTCATGGTGGGAGAAATCTTATTTTTCTCAGAAAAATACACAAATTAAGTTAGTAACATGGATATAGCTGGCTCAACTGCAAGAAAAAATTAAGCTGAAAAACTGTTGTTAGTTCTTGTGCTGCTAATTTAGATTTTTGACACTCTAAATTCTCCTGATTTCTTTTTTGTTTTAAGATAAAATAGCATTGAGCTTTTGTCTGTGGAGAACTAACCTCCAATACAGATGTTATTCTCTTCATTATATTTCTCATTCACATTAATCAACTAGAAAAAGAGAATGATTCTAATGCCTTGATCGTCTTATAGTAGGGTGCATCTAGTTTCACTTATTTAGAAAGGCCACATGTCATACCAGTTATTTTTCCTTGCTGGGAAGTCAGGCTGAGTGATGCAATTGACAGCTGACTCAGTTCCTGTTTAACATTGTCTTGTTGAATGAACATATGAGCCTTCAGTGACCTCATTTAATTATAGTTCTTAGCATTAAAACGATGCTCTGGTAACCGAAAGGCTGTCCAACCACAGACCACACTAAGGGATATGAAATGACTGAGAAGCAAAGTGAGTGATTTAATTAAAGAAAATGAATTCACTGCTAGAGCATAGCTTCCTTTAACGGTAAATGAAAAGTTTATGCTATTTCAATTTAAAATAATGAAATTCAGTATGTGCAGATATTTTGTTCAGTTGATTAACCATTTTCTTTTTCTTTTCGCAGGTTAAACTAAGTTACTTAAAAGTGGAAGCTAAAATTGCACTTAATGGATACTGAAAGGAAGTAATCAAGATGGAAGATGCTTTTATTGCATTTTGTGGCCTTGCCAACAAAAATGATACCCTTAAACCAAATGAAGTGTCTTTCATTGAAGAAATTTGTTTCACTGAAGGTGTAAACCTCCTTGTACATCTGGGATTTGTGTTTTGTTCTCTTGTTGGTCTTATTGTGATTAAGTACAAACGGAGTTCCAGTACGACATTTCATATCGACAGTGGCTTGAGAGGCTGGATCCATTTTCCATGGCACAATATTCGATGGATATTAACATTCTTCTACATTTTTATATCCGCCTGTTGTGTAGGAGATGGCATTTTGTCACAGTTGTACTCGAAGTTTGACAGACCATTTATTTATATACCAGATGCAGCACAACTAGCCTCTTGTCTCCTTTCAATCATCTACTATGATGTAGCTGAAAGTGCAAATGCACCCACATTTTTGGTGCTCTTTATCTTCCACTGGCCTGCTGCTTGTAGCATTAATGCATTTAAGGTGTATCAGCTGTATTCACAGAGGTTCATCACCAGTGATCTGACTTTT
This sequence comes from Squalus acanthias, assembly GCA_030390025.1. Classification (NCBI taxonomy): domain Eukaryota; kingdom Metazoa; phylum Chordata; class Chondrichthyes; order Squaliformes; family Squalidae; genus Squalus; species Squalus acanthias. The sequence continues at coordinate 85,879,453 of CM059432.1, forward strand.
CTTCTTGTCTGTATCTTGGTTTCAATCTATGGATTCTTTCTCATTCTGGAACTCGGCATATTCTTTAAAAAGGTAAGTCCTGAATTACAATTTGAAACAAAAATTACATTACTTTTTAAAATCCAATTATATTATGGTAATTTTAAAACATTGCATGAAATTACTTTGGGCCATTACACCAGCACATAGTGGGCATGATCTTAAAACTGCTCCTAATTTGACACCAATATCCATTAGATTGGTAGACTGCAGCATGGCTGGTATCAGTAGGGTTGCTGTTTTGAATCTGGGGCTGAGGCAGCAGAGCTTTACTCCATGTCTAATCAAGCTTTGGTGAATTATGGACATTCCACTGTAATTAGTAATATGAGAAGATAAGCCAGAAGTTCTTTGACTATAATGGTAAATATTTCAAAGCTGACCTTTCATTATTTTGGCGTTTAAAACAAATTCTCACGACTGTATAGGATTTGTTGAAAACCGGTTAGTTTTTTTTCATGTATGAACAATATGAGCTTTGCTGATTTTAATGCTATTTGCATTTATATCTAAGCCTGCTTGTATTTTTTCTGTGTATTTTACCATTAAATGCTGCTTGAATTTGGGTTGGTATGAGTTAATGTTTTAGACCAGTTGACTCATTTAGAGGAACAAAATAAGTTTGAGGGTATTAAAGGCCTTCGATTCTTAATTGTAACATGTGGATTTAACTAGAAAACTGAAACTGAGAATACAAGTACTTAATTGTTATTATTTATGTCATTTTCTTTGCAGTCTTTAAAAATCGACTAAATATAGAATTGTTTTATGTGGGATTGTAATGGTTTTATTTTGTTTTCTTACAGTATTGGAGGAAGTAGGTTAAATTGCTTTATCAATTAAATAAAAGGTGTATTGTATGTAATTAGATGCATTGTGTGTGTTTGTGTGCGCGCACGTAAGTATGTATTCCATAATTTCACTATTTTCATGAAAAAGTATCGGCAAACTTGGGGCGGGGAGGGAAAAGCAGAACGAAAAGAGCTGCACTGTTTGTCAGAATAATGTTGCTTTCAAATGACATGATGATATATTTTGGTATAACTGATGTCACTGCATTTGTGTTTTGTGAATATTCAGATTTCCCAACTGCATTATTGCAAAGAATTTTAAATGCCTTTTGTATACTACTGAAATATGTCATGATTGCAAACAATTTTTGTCAAGTTGTATGCTGAACTAATACGTAATTTATTTAATTTAGGGTTACTTCTGTCCAGGGTATTCCAGAGACATCCCACCTTTAGAACTACAAGACCCAGAAAAAAAATTTCATCAACCTTATGTCAATATTTTGTCGCAGATTACCTACACGTAAGGGGAGATGTGAAGCATTTTCTAAATAAATTTGTTGTCTACAGCTTAATAATGACTGCTGTTCAGTGGTATCCTCCCAAGACTTTACTAAAACCGGAATCCAGTGTGAATACATTTTTCTTGATGAATAAGATCAAAATGGTTCAGAAATAATAGAGGCAATTTTTAAAAACATAATTATTGTGAAAATGATAGTGTCCAAATCTAAAAGAAATGTCGACTGCAGTTTTTTTTTAAGTGATACATTTAGGTGTCAGTCTTGGCTAAGTAGTAGCACTCTTTCCTCTCAGTCAGAAGGTTGTGGGTTCAAGTCCCACTCTAGAAACTTGAACACATAATCTAGGCTGACACTTCCGTGCAGTACCAAGGGAGTGCTGCACTGTTGGAGGTGCCATCTTTGAGTCCCCATGGCACTATTCAAAGAAGAGCAGGGGAGTTCTCCCCATGTCCTTGCCAATATTTATCCCTCAGCCAACATCGCTGAAACCCATTATCTAGTCATGTATCTCATTGTTATTCATGAGACCTTGCTGTGTGCAAATTGGCTGTCCTGTTTTCCTGCGTTACAACAGTGACTACACTTCAAAGGTACTGGCAGTAAAGCATTTTGGGATATCCTCAGTTCATGAAAGGCACTATATAAATGCAATTCCTTGCCTTTATTTAGTCACAAACCCAGTACGCTTCCAGACATTCTGCACCACGTTGCTGTATTATATAGAATTTCTGGATTGTGAAATTGCAATTTTCCATTATTCAGTTTATCTCAAGTAGTAAGTATTTTGGAGACAGGTTGTAAGTTGACTGGAATTCAATAACCTGAGAAGACCGAGTAACTCAAGTGATTGGAGGCCAAAAAGATAAAACAAGCGTAATTTTTGCCTGGTAAAAATACAATATTCATTTTGGATTTTGAGGAAAGATTGATCCATTTTAATTTTATTTTAAATAAGAATATTCTTTTGAGGCAGTTCTGTACAGCAACACTTCTTTTAAACTAAGTGTATTGAGAATGATATTTCCTACCTCTTCTTCAGTCCTATACAGCATTACAGAAGGGGAGAGAGTTGATGAGGGTAGTGTGGTTGATGTTGTGTATATGGACTTTCTAAAGGTGTTTGACAAAGTACCAGGGATTGTATTTTTAAGTGAACTGTTGAAACTTTACATCTTTTATGTTAGGAGATCAGTACAATAAATTCTAGAAAACATTAAAGGAAAATTAAAATGGATACAAAATCATAGATTGTGGGTGTGTGATTTTCCAATATGTGCTCCTGGCGGCTGGGAACACGCTATTAGAAAATTTATCCTCAAGTGTTGTTCTGAGTTGTTCAGATACTTGGTTAACAGCAACACTGTGTTCCAGTTCATTAGCCAACTTTACCCCTGTACCACTGGTTACTATCAAGTTCTAGGTTTGTCCAGCAGAACATCAGTGAAAGCAGACTCCTCCACTAAGAGGTGGAAAGTCTAAATGGAAATAAAGCAGTGTTTTGTATAAGATAATAGTACTAGCTTAAATAGTTTAACTCCAGGTGTGTGCTTCGAAGTTTCCTTCTGTACTCTATCAACTTTCTGTATATTTTTAAGTCAAGTACACACCATTTTGTGTTTGTTTTAATTTCAGTTACAGTTTTCTTCCACACCTGAAGGTGCTGTCTCATGCTGGAGTACAGTTCCAAGTGTGATGGCAACCCTCTCGTATTTTGCCCTAGTGGTCATTATTCACGTGTAAGCCTAGACTGTGAATGTTACACACTGTTTGACTGAGAAGGTCCTTACAGCCAAGCCCAAACCTCTTCTCACATATGTTGTACACTGGATAGTGATCAGGAGAAGGAACCCTGACTGACTTTTTTTTATCCTCCCTAGACCAGGGAGCTGGGGTCAATTATAGCGTCCAAACTGAAGCTAATTCAGCAGAGACTGACCCTGTGACATTTTGGTGCTATATCATGTGTGTGACGTTATCTACTAAGTCTCAAGATTCTATGTTGGCTTATTCAGAAGCAGACACCAGATCCCAGATCAAATCCAATTTAATTTCTATTTTCTCAGTTTTCGGGTCAACTGCATTACTGCAAACCAGATTATTGCATAAAAGGCAAGTCTTCGCTCTCTCTCTTTTGAGTCAGAAGGTTATGGGTTCAAGCCCACTCCAGGCCTTTGCGCATAATTAGGCTGACACTTCAGTGCAATACTGAGCCAATGTTGCATTGCCGGAGGAGCAATCTGTCTGTTCTGGTGGGTTTAAAAGATCCCATGGAACTCTGCAAAGAAGAGCAGGAAGTTCTCCTGGTATCCTGGCCAACGTTCCTACAGCACCCAACACTACCAAAAGCCAAGTAACTGGTGATTTATCTAATTTAATGTTTGTGAGAGCCTTTTCTGTGCGAATTGTCTACCTTGTTTACCTTCACTACAACAGTGCCTTCTGTTTTATTACCTAGGTGGATTTCATGGCTTTTAAAAAGTGGTTATCGGGAGCCAATTAAGATGGAGATTCTAGGAAAACTCTCTCAGGTTGTTTTTTGTTTAGCACTGTTTCTTGTTAGAATGTAGACTTTTTAGAAAGGTTCATGTATAATACAAAAATGGAATTATACACACCCTATGTAAAAACAGTTAAAAAATTTTAAACTTCTACTGGCGTTAGTGCAAAAATTTAATTCCAGGCAAGTTGAGGTACTTTAGAGAAACCTGGCTGTTTTTGGCCTTTTCTAACCCAGAGTGCTGAAGTCAATTTTGGTGCCGCAACCACTGCCCTTGGTAGGATTAGCACAGACCAGGCTTGAACCTGGATCTTTTGGTACCACACCATGCATTTAACTTCCTCTTTCTATCTCATCACACCCTTAAAATTATAAGAAATAAGGTTAGCCAGATGGGATCTCAATTATTTTGTTTGTTTTGGGTTGCATACTCTAAGAAGCATAATAATTCATCAGTGTGCACTATAGACAACATTTCATTAATTTCATTTATAAATGATCATAATCTACTGTGAAAATCTTATGTTTATCATTTTGTTAGCTCCACCATTTGAATGTATCATTCTTGTCAGATAAGTCAATTTGTATGTGTAGAAGGAATTATATTAGTAAAAAGGTAAATTCTGGAGCATTTAAAACAAAAATGTAAACAGAATTTTGAAATGTTATCCACAGGCAAAATTAGAATTGTTTTTCTTTTTATCTGAGAACGTTGGCTATTTAATAGTTTTCTCCCCCCTCCCCCCCTTTCCTGCCCCTGCTCCCTACACTGAAGGCTTTGGGTGTGCATCCATTGCCACCCTTGGGTGCCAATCTATTGCTATCCTTAGGTGCCTTGTCTAAAGGACCATTTTCCTGTGTGAGTGTAGCCTTGGTGTTGGCAGTCTAAACTTTAAAATTGCCCAATCTTATGTTTGTATTTTCTTTTTAGGAAGAAACTGCACAGAAAAATTTTGATTTATTAAAGATGCATTATGATAAGCAAAAGGTAAGTAAGCTTGTATGAAATCCTTGGGATCTAGATAATGGTGTGTATTTTTTGTAAAGGAGGATGATGCTTTGAGCTTAAATTAATGCTTTTTATTATGAATTTTAGGAAAATAAACCTTCAGGAACAGCAGGGTCGCGAGATCTAGGAAAGGTTTATTACAAGGCTTTTGGGAGGCCTTTCCTGATAGCAGCATTTTTGAAGATTGTAGGCGATCTGGCAGGGTTAGGTGGGCCACTCTGCATTGATGGTATTCTCAGATTTGTGGCTGCAGAGTCAAAGGAATCGGAGAAGGTAAGGGTTCTTGTATGTTTTTCTGCGCTAACCATACCTACCATTGAGAATCTGGCCATGTGGCCCAGATGCAGGGCATGGTAATATAGTGGTTATGTACAGGACTAGTAACCCAGAGGTTGTGAGTTTAAATCCCACCACAGTAACTTGTGAAATTGAGTACAATCAATCAATTTTCTTGGGAAAAGGAAAACTTTTCCACCTAACTGAATGGATCTCATGTGAGCCAAAGTCTTAACTCTCCAACTCTCCTGGCTTTTGGTGAGAGGACAGTCAATGGTGATGCGTACCTCTGGGAAATGATGATTTACAAAAAGTAGAGTGGGTAGCAATTCTACAATGCCAAACTTGTAGAAGTACCACATTAGTTTTATACTAACCAACAAAAAAGGATAATACAAGATCTTTCCTTGTAGCACTCCATGTATTATGTAATACATAGTATTACTTTTTTCATTTTCTTAGTTTTTGCCATTTCCCTCTTTTCACTTGCCTCTCCCCTTGCGGTGTAGCATTCTCCAGGCTCACTCTGGGTCTCTTGCAACGCTGGTCTGTATCTCTGCTTGTGTGACTGTTGGCTGATTTGCATGCAGACTTTTTTTAAATCCTCACCGTCCTTGGAGGAGTGCATGGCTTCCAATGAAAGCCTAGTTGAGAGGGGCAGTCTGCGTCCCACCACTGTGCGGCACACTGCGTTCCCACCCCGGCACACTGCGTTCACAGGCCTAACTGCAAGACACAGCATTGCCATCAATAAAGTATATACTCTTAAGGCCTTAATCTTGCACGCCTTTTTTAAAAAAAACTGTATGCTAATATGACCTAAAATGGTGCTGAATATAAATCTATGACATGTGAAAACAATTAACTATGCCATGTGAAAACAAATAAATGCTCTGAAAGCCAGCACAGGCACGACGGGCCAAATGGCGGCCTCCTGTGCTGTAAGTTTCTATGACATGGGCTTGTCCTAACTAAAGCTGAAGGTATACCCAACATTTCATTAGATTTTTTTCTGCATATAAAATGTAAAGTACACAAAAGGAATGGTGGCTTTAAAAAATTGTGAATGAAAAAGACATGCATCAAATTTAGGTTGTTGACACTTTATTTGGTGCAATTTCCAGCATTTTAGGGTCTACTTTAAATCTGCCTTTCAAGACAAATAATTTTATCGTGGTGTTAGATATTTATAAATATAAAAATAAAGTACAACCTTAGAGTCCCATTTCTTCCAAAGAGAATTTAACCTCAGATACACCACTTTAGTCTGTGAACTGAAACATATGCACCAATAATAAAACAAACGTCAGAACATTCCACATTGACAAAACAAAACTGATTCACTGGCATATCCCAGGCGGAGGATTAACTTGATTAGCGGGTTTATTAAACCATTTTAAACAAACAATTTTTTTATTTTTAAATATCTTCAAGAAGAATAAGAGGAATCAGTAACATAAGAAACTTTGACATGACTTCTGAAGATGGGCCACACTGAAATCTCTCCGTTTCTCTTTTAGATGCTGAGCAACCTGCTGTGCATTTCACCCCATTATTAATATCACTCCAAGTTTTCTTGTGGTTATTACAGCTATAACACAGATTGTGCAGGCTGTCTCCATGGTTACTGCATGTTAATTACAGCGTCAACAAGTGCTTAAAAATGTTGGCATAGAAATTGGGCTGCTTATTGCCACCCGTTTGCGCTGCTATCCTGGCAAAAAATGACGGCCGCCAATCTAGCACCCTTCTCTGGCGCGGGACTCGGCGGCTGCCATTTTGGTGAGGGCTTTAGCACTGCGGATAGCAACAATGGCCCAGGAGATGTAAATGAATGTGACGTCAGTCGGTGTGCAGTGCCGACTTGACGCTACGTCTGCAAACTTCGACCGTAGCGCTGAGTTCAGCGCTGGGTCCTAAGTTCGCTCTGAAAACCGAGCGTTCAGCAGACTGACAGCTTCTTAAAGGGACACACATCTTTCAGGTAAGTTTGCACTTAAGATTTTGGACTGGATTTTTTTTATTTTATTGAAGTAGTGCCTTAGTGCAATACATGTTAAAAGTTTTTTTTTAGTGTGCAGGGAGTGCTGCTGGATGCTTGCAAGGCCTTGGATGATAAAGGAAGGCCTCGGAGAACACAGAAAATGCTGGAAATACTCAGCAGGTCAGGCAGCAACCGTGGAGAGAGAAACGGAGTTCACGTCTCGGATCAAGCTGCTGCCTGACCTGCTGAGTATTTCCAGCATTTTCTGCTTTTATTTCAGATTTACAGCATCTGCCCGCAGAGGGAAGAGGAAGATGCAGAAGAGGAGGACGCAACCCAGGCAGCCCCTTCTGGCTGGGATATCCGGGATGGGAGGTGTGCCTCATGTTTGGTACAGATTGTTGGTAGGTGAGTGATTTGGTGGGGGGTGTCGTGCATTGAACAGTGTGTGAGGATAGTGGTGCAGTTGGTAGGGGACCGCTCTTGAAGATGCAGTCACTGACCATTGGTCTGAGGCCATGAAGCTTCTTGGGCCCTGGAGCCAGGTGGTGGGGGTGACACTGCTGGCAGTGACGGCCTCGGTCATCTGGTCCCACATGCTTTTTTCGGGAGGGCCTCCTGGCCCCTGTGGGTAGAGGACCTGTCTTGCAGTGTTGACCAACTGCACAAAGTTGGAGTGTTGTGTGCGAGACCCTTGGTGCCCCTTTCCTGGCTTGCTGAGTCATTTGAGTTAGTGCTGAAGCACTTTTCCCTTTTTTTGGTGCGGAAGGGAATTCAGCTTTGAGTTGAAGACTCCCTTTTGGGAATTATTTTAATGTTAATTTTATTTCAGAAGGCATTTGAGCTGTAAGGGCTGAAAACTGCCTATTTTTACATGATTTTAATTTTTTTAATTTCAGAAGGCAATTCCCCTTTGAGACCGAACTGCTTTCTGAAATGACAGCCTCGCTTTCACAGAAGGCTGTTTTTGCTGCAATAACGCTGTGGCCATGCTACATTGGGGCCTCCTGCCGGGATGAACAGCAACAGGATGGCGTTGCACAGTGAGTTTAGCACTAGGCTAATGTTAATTAGTCCCCAACGACAATTTACCAGTCCTGCCATTTTTGGCGGCTGTTAACAGCGGCCCGCAGTGGCACCGGCAGGTTTTTAATGTTGTCGAATTTTTAGCCCAACGAAAACCACTTTCAAATTTGCAGAATATTATGACTTTCACAGTAACAGACCAGCAACCTACATAATTGATCACAGAGGTTTACTGGAATGGAATCCACATTTAAAAAGAAAATGAACTATCTATCCTGAAATAGACATGAAACACAGTTATGCTAGCACCCGTTCTTGCAGATTATTAGAGCGCCTTGCACACTGCACTCCTCCTTTGTGTGACCAGAACAATGGGCTAGAAACTCATTATAGCCAAGGAATGGGCAGTGTTTAGACTAAAAATGGTTAAGTAGCGCCAGTTGAAAATCATCTGGGCTGCACGCAAAGTTCATCCTCATTAAATGATTGCCATCATGATTCTAGTTTAAAAGCTCAAGCTCATTGGCATTACACTGAAAAGATGGACAATATCGGGGACAGTCTAAACGTAAGCAATGATTGCCACAGACTTTTTTCACTACTTAAAGGGGAGGTTCATTGATGCTGCAGCTGCCTCAACAACCATAAGAAGAAGAACATAAGAAATAGGAGTAGGAATAGGCCACTTGGCCCCTCGAGCCTGCTCCGCCATTCAATAAGATCATGGCTGATCTTGGGCTCAAAGCCACTTCCCTGCCCGCTCCCCATAACCCTTCACTCCCTTACCTTGCAAAAATCTGATAAGATGCAAAAATCTGATAAGGACAAGGGGAAGGGGCACTTATTTACAAATCCTGATGGCAGATCGCCGCCCCAGGGAGAGAGCCCTGAGGTTTTCCGATGAAGCTTTGGTTTTAGCGGTGGAGAGAAGGCAGGCAGTCCTGTGCCTGTCAACTGGCAGGAGGCTCTCGCCACAAGTCTGCCGGACTATGGAGGGAGGTGGCGCACCACGTCATGGGCAGCATTGTGGTCCCCAGGACCCACAGTGCAGGAAGCAGTTTAACGAGCTCACGGGTGGTCAGGGTGAAGTGAAGGCTTCAACAAATGCTACATACCACCATCTATACCACAAGCTTCACACACTGCTCAATGCACCGCACCCCCAGCACTCACCCACCAACAATCTCTACCTAGCAACACTCACACCTTGCACACAATGACAGCTATTGAACTGTGGCAGGCACAAGGGTCATTAGTTATTAGAATTCATGTGATATGTTTATAGATAAATTTATTATTAGTGTTTGGAATATTTTGTGGTCTCTCTCATTTCACCTTTGCGCCCAGGAGGACGCTGTGATATGGTGTGAGACAGGGATTGTATGATGGGGATGTGGTGAGCTACGGGGATCTGGGGTTTCAGTTATGCGAATTGGAGTCTGATGAGCCGGTCATGGACAGCCCGTCCGGAAGGCCGATTGTCCTACTGCCTCCGCTCCCTCCGCTGGAGGGCGAGGTTCACTGCCAGTACAGCCCCCATGACTTTTAGCAAGTGTTGTAGGTTGAAGCTTTTCAGAAATAATTATGGAGTTTTGTACTTGCCACAACACTCCCTGATGCCAAAGAACCTTGAAATGAATAAAGAAAACTCTTCCAGTAGCAGGAAGTAGCACACAGCCACTCAAACTTCAAAAACCTGTCGGATCCAAATGATTGGTGATGATCCCTTTAAATAGCGTCGCTGGAGCCGGCTTCCTGCTGCTGCACGCCACCTGAAGCTGTTGTCGTTTTCTCCAGCCGGTATGTTCATTGGCTGCATCAAGTGAGCATTGCACACTCACTGACGTCACGATATCTGTGATGGCAAGGTCCCCGGCGATCGCATTCAGCGGCAGCGCTACCAGCAACACTGATAAGCCGTGCGGTGCTGGAACTGGCATCAGGTGGCGTTAAAGCTCTCAACGGCATTTTAGCGCCATCTCGTGGTGCTAACGTGTGGCACAAACCACACGAATTTCTCCCATAATTTCTTTGCCAATTGGGATAAATCCGCTAAAATATAAAGCCCACAATGCAGGAACCCTTCCCACCATCCACAGTCCTAACTAACCCCAGACGTTGGGGTCAAGCTCCCAAAATATCTATGTGAATGCACACTTAATTGTACAATGGCTTCATAAATTATATGTACAAATGTGCATCTTATATGGCTAAAAGTTTCATAAATTGCAAATGTACAATTTGGGAATGCATTTAAAAGTTCATTAAAAATATAAAGCCCTTCGTGCTCTCAAAACAAACAAATTAATAGTTCCAAATGCAAGAGGCTGCTTCTGCAGCAGACTGTCCGCAGCTGTACTCCTTCTCACCTGCCTGAAGCTTGTTGGAGATGGGGATTTATTCTGCAGATGCTCGACCTCTTGGAGGGATTGTAACAAATTGCAATCAGCTTAATTAAGGGATGATGTGACCTGAATTCATGAAAATCATGGGGTAGAAACTGCTTTTAGTGCGTTTTCGAGTGCAGAATGCGCGACGTGCTTGGAGCGCGTGCCCGATCATGTGGCCGCAAAGAAGATCCAAAATTTGTCGCTATCATTAATTTAAATAAAATAGGTGGGCTGCCAATGCTACTCGCTCTGTTCATTGGCAGCCCGCTTAATTGGGGCGCATTGCTAACGCCATTTAAAGGCAGCCTGTACCTCTTAAAGGGGAGGTGCACTTTAGCTGCAGGCAACTGTCACTCAAGATTGTGGACAATGGCAGGAATAGCTGAAGTGGCAAGGGACTACCGGTTTTCTGACGCTGCTTTGAAGGTTTTGGGGGCGGAGGCCAGCAGGAGGAGAGACATCTTCTATTCACTAAGTGATGGGAAGATATCGAGGCAAGCTGGCCGGCATGAGTGGGCAGAGGTGGCAGAACGCATCAGTACCAGAAGCAGTGCCCTAGGACATGGCTGCAATGCAGGAAGAAGTTCAGTGACCTCAATGGTAAGCTCAGCAGCATTCCCATGTTTAGTTTTCAGAACAAGCAAATTCTGTGAAATAGTACTTGCCCTCCACAAACTCACTCTGCAAAAGCATTTAACAGACAAACACTTGCTAAAACAACCAAAAGCAACCTAGAAGTCTACGACTAACCAGAGACTTAACTTAATGACGGTGAGGATCCCTTTAAATATCACTTGAGAGATCTGCTTGCTGATTGTTCCAACTGGGCGGGTTAAGGAAGTGATGTTTCAGGCGCGCAATGCCACAAAATTAACAAAAGGGCCCTGATTTAGTCACCGAGCCCTTACTATCATATTTAAATAATGCAGGCAGCTGCCGGGAATGCCTGTCGATGCCAGCACCAATATGGCTTCACGCTCACTTCCTGCATGGAACATTGTGCTGCTGAATTCAACTTCGTGGTACCCATTTTGGACCCCAAAAATGTGCGAGACCCATTGCAATTTCTCCCCTCATACTGTTTTTTAAAACAAAATATAATTTTAAAACCAATTAACTTTTTTTGTTTCAGGACATTTAGTGATTGGAGTACAGCTCTCTGGATACTGGTTAGGCATTTAAAAAAAAAAAAAATTATTAGTCTGCATAGTCCCTTATTTATCACCTCGACAAGTCAATCAGAAGCAATAACCTATTGGAGGCTTTTAATTTCATTGCTGACCTGATTGAACATCTACAGTTCCATCACCAGTGTGATGGCACATCCTTCTGAAAGTTGTTGAAAACTCCATTTATCCTGTCCTTCACGCAATTATTATCTAGGAAACTTAAAAACTCTATTTTCAAGTATTTGTTTTTTATCCCCAAAAAAGGTCCAAACCCTGTAAATTGAGGTATTTCAGCATTAATTCTATGTTTCACTATTGTGCAATGTTCAAGTTGAGTAGAATGAGTGACTGTGTCCGTGCTGTCAGTTTGCATGTGCTGTTTCAGTTATTGCCTCTTATCTTCCTCTTACTAACAGCGCCTGTGTATTTATCTGTTGAGCACGGAAACTAATGGTTTATGGTGCGGCTATCCACAGCTCTCTGGAGGAAATTTGAATGAGCTGATTTTCGTCAGTAAGTGTGGACAAGCAGATATGAGGGTCCTAAAGCTGATTGTCTATGGAAAACAAAGTTGGTCTGCATAAATGTATGTATATGCTTGTGAAGAGGCATTGGCCATCTTTAATAGTCTAATTAATACTGTTCTATATCCTCACTTTACACAGGGAATACATTTCGTGAGTTTCTGGGAATTTACTAGTAACGGCTATGTATTGGCGTTCTTGATGCTGTGTACAGTGCTCCTTCAGAACTTTTGCTTACAGATATCATATTACATTGTTATCCGGGATGGAATACACGTGAAAGCAGCTCTGCAGGTAAGGTGCCTTTTTCTTTCTTCCTCTCTCTCCCTTCAGCTCATTTTCTCCATCCTGTCTCCTCTTCTAAAGGTGTTGACTTCTTTCTAGGGTCTGATTCTATGGAAGCCCAGTGACGACCTATGCCTCACCAAAATGGCCATTCTTCAGACAGAGTCTAGACAGTATGTAGGCGATTCAGCTGTGGGGGCCTGATCCTATCCTCACCTGGCATCCAACAGCACATTCACCAGCAGTTTTTGGATAGCAATCGGGAGCCTGAATCTTGGGGCTGGATTTTCTGGGGGTCAGCGGGTGTAATCGGTGGCAGGTCGGGTGGGAAAGTTTTTTTTTCCCCCCCGAGCAGGTTGGGACCCCACTGTGAACCCGCCACTACGCGCCTTTCCCCAATGTTGGTTCTGTCAGCTCTGAGCAGTGGCGTGTTCACAGTGGGGGACCCAATTCAGGTAATTAGTGGCTTGTTTAAAGCCACTTAAGGATGGATTTCAGCTCACCTTCTGCATTTGGCAGCTCCCCCACGGGGTCCACACTGGTCATGGGCCACGTCTGTGAAGCTGAGGTGAGAGTTCAGTGGCCATTGAATCAGCTGTTGTATTGACAGCTTCAAATGTACAGTAAAAGCTCCCACCTTACAGAGATATCTTCCCTCAGCCACAAACTCTTCCTCACTGCATTGCCACAACAGATTCACCATGCTGCAAGTCTTTACACAAGTCTCCATCCAGTCTGCCCTCATTACCTCTCTCGCCATTCACAGATCGCTTCTGTCATCTCTACTTCACCTGCCATCTATTCCATCAGCATGGGTGCCCTTTATACTCTCTCACCTTGGCCCTCAGAATCCCACCACGATCAGTCCCAACACCAGCAGCACCAGGCACACCAGCAGCACCAACAACACCACCAACCTCCGCAAACACCTGATGCTGCACAGGACACATTGCTGCCAGGGATGGCCTCACCATGGCCGGATTTACTTCACTTGATGCTGTACACCCTGGCTGCCACATGATGCGCCAGGTTGGCACCACCCCACACCAACACTATAAAGCATCCCTACAATGCCCAAGCCATTACTTCACACTCATCACCATTGCGGGGGTACTGTTATGTCTCATCATTCACTGCAACTCACTAAACCACTTCCAAAGGTGCACACAAATCTGTCCAAGAACACACACTGTTGAAAATAAAGGTTTCAATGTTTGACACCACATTAACAGAAACTTTACATGAACATTGCATAAAACACCCAAGTGCCTACCCTTGTGTGTTGTTAGTTGGTATGATTGGACTAGGATGAGGGTGAGTGTGAGGGGTGGCTAGTGAGATGGGATGTGATAATATAGAATAGAGCGGGCTGGGTGGAGGTGCAAGGTAAGTTAGTGTGAGTAAGGATGTGCAGGAGTAGGGTAGGGAAGGCAGAGTGATGGGGATGAGGTTGAGTGTGGCTTTGTACTACCGTTTCGTGATCTACTGAGATCATTGAAAGGTTTGCGGCACTGCACCCAGGTCCTCCTGACCACATCCCTGCTTGTGCCCTCCTCTGCCATGTGTAACCAGGTTGTGTTGGTGTCCTGGGGCGATGTCTTCTGCCCATCGGATGGGAAGAGGACCTGTGTGCTGTGACTCCCTCCATAAGCATTTACTGATAAGCATATGGAGGTATTCATGGGAGAGCCTGGGTGCAGCCCTGCACCTCTGCAGTAATTGTTGGTGTTTGCAGCACATCAATGCTGTAGAACACTGACAGTACAAATGTCAGAATAAAGTTGGCCATGGTCCCTTTTAAGGAAACTGGCTGATGACGTGTCATCAAATGACGTCATCAGACCCGCTTCCTCTAATTGGCCGGCAAACACGCTGGGCGGGCTTAACAAACCCAATCTAGGGAAAGTCATTTCAGAGGCCAGGATGGAGACAGCAGAGGGATCGGGACCTGCCATCAACGTCGCCCACCATGGACCCGTCAGAGTCAGCAAAATCATGGCCTTGGTTTCGCTCTCCCACTCTTTCTTCTCCCCCCCCCCCTTCGTTCTCTTCCCCTTTTCCTTTTCTCTTTCCTCCCTCCCCTTCTCTTTCCTCCCTTCCCCATCTCTTTTCCCTGGGAGGAGGTGCAGCACAGATTCACGAGAATTATACTAGGGGTAAAAGGGTTAATTTAAGAGGGCAGGTTGCTGCCTAGGCTAGGCTTGTATTCGCTTGAATATAAAAGATTAAGGGGTGATATAATTGAGGTGTTTAAGATGATTAAAGGTTTTGATAGTGTAGATAGGGCAAAACTTATTCTCTGCTGGGGGAGTCCAGAATAAGGGGCATAACCTTAAAATTAGAGCTAGGCCATTCAGGGGTGATGTCAGGAAGCACTTATTCACACAAAGGGTAGTGGAAATCTGGAATTCTCTCCCCCAAAAAGCTGTTGAGGCTAGGTCAATTGAAAATTTCAAAACTGAGATCGATAGATTTTTGTTGGGCAAGGGCATTCAGGGTTACAGAACCAAGGTGGGTAGATGGAGTTAATATACAGATCAGCCATGCTCTAATTGAATGTTGGAAAGGCTCGAGGGGCTGAATGGCCTACTCTTGTTCCCATGTTCCTTTCCCCTTCTCTTTTCCTTCTCAATGGAAATTTACTTTTTGGTATCAAGTCTGTTATTGGGCAGGACACAGATTGGTAACTTTTTCAAAATCAAGTCATTTAATGCACTCTGGAGGTAATATTGAGACTTCAGAGTTCTAAACAAGTTCCTCAAGCCAAAAAGGTTTATAATGGTCACACAGATTACTTAGGCAGTATGTCCAGAAGAGGGTCTTGTGGCTGTAGAACTATCAGGTTTGGACTGATAAGTGATAAGTAACATTCGTGCCACACAAGTGCCAGGCAATGACTATCTCCAACAAGCGAGTGTCTAACCACCGCCCATTGACATTCAATGGCATTACCATTGCCGACCCCTCCACCATCAACATCCTGGAGGTCACCATTGACCAGAAACTTAACTGGACCAGCCACATAAATACTGTGGCAACAAGAACAGGTCAGAGGATGGGTATTCTGTGGCAAGTGTCTCACCTCCTAACTCCCCAAAGTCAGGAGTGTGCAGAAATTGCCTGGATGAGTGCAGCTGCAACAACACTCCAGAAGCTCAACACCATCCAGGACAAAGCAGCCCGCTTGATTGGCACCCCATCCACCACCTAAACATTCACTCCCTCCACCATCGGTGCACCTTGGCTGCAGTGTGTACCATCTACAAGATTCACTGCAGTAACTCAGCCAAGGCTTCTTTGGCAGCACCTCCCAAACCCGTGACCTCTACCACCTAGATGGACAAGGGCAGCAGGCACATGGGAACACTATCACCTGCAAGTTCCCCATCAAGTCACACACCATCCTGACTTGGAAATATATCGGCGTTCCTTTATCGTTGCTGGATCAAAATCATGGAACTCCCTCCCTCACAATACTGTGGGAGTACCTTTACCACATGGACTGCAGCGGTTCAAGAAGGCGGCTCACCACCACCTTCTCGAGGGCAATTAGGGATGGGCAATAAATGCTGGCCCTTGCCAGCGATGCCCACATCCCAGGAAAGAATTAAAAAATAAAAAACGATTCCTACTCCCATGCTGCCATGAAGCAACCTTGTAACCAGTTCTTCTGATTTAATTTTTGGGGTAAAGTCATTGGTGCAAGGTACTGCTGTTTGTCCTGTCATTAGTACCTATGATTTTTACTGAGTGCCTCTCTAATTGTAGAGCACCTCAGGATGCTGCATTTCCACTTTCATCAATAGCTGGACGTATAGCTTGTCAGTCTATTGCCTGGAATCTGTTGCACATCCATACAGCAGATACTCAATACAGTTCAGGAGGTGAGCTTCAGAGTAATTTTCAAGAAGTCTTAGCTTTACTGACGCAAAACTTTGTGGTCTTAAGGGTGTTGCTCCGAACTATCCAACACAAATTATTTATTTTGTGGGACAAATTTACAGTACGCAAGGACCTCCTCCTCCCCTTGCAGGTGGGGTCGTGGCTAACAGCAAAGGGCTGTCTGTTGATATTCTGTCTGATGGTGGCAACTATGTTTCTAGTTCCCAGTACTTGTCTTGTTTGAAGTCACTACAGCTGAATCTCCTCACAGAGCACTCCTGTTTCAGCCAAACATAAATCAACCAGGCTTTGATTCTGGATCTTGCATGATGGTAAGAGGAGAACAATATTCTACATGGGACACTCCCTTATTACAATTTCCCCCCACAGCTGATGGTGGTAATTGTTCCATTCCTAGCAGGATGGATACTCCCTTTCAAGGGCCTGGACTCGGGACAGTGTGGGGAATGGAACAGGTCATATGGCATATCTACTTCCTGAGTTGGAGGCAGTACAGTTTGTTCTGGATCATTTCCAAACATTGGTAGATAACATTGGTAGCTGCAGTCTGGCTGATCCACTGAATCACAGTATAGAGAACATAGTGGCGATTTCACTTAGTTGTCTCTATTCACGCTTGCAAGTGGTAGTTTACCCCTCCACAAGGTAGACCAAGAAATATTTAAGATTTGGGGTTATCTGGAAATAGAGCTGTTCACCTTTCTGTAGAAACATTGGCATCTGTATTTCTGCAGAAGGACAGAGGTTTCATAGGCCTTTTCCTGGATGCAAAGGTTTCTGTATGTTTTGTCTCCATTTTCTTTGATTCCATCGGTAGCGCAAAAGATAAAAGCAAAGGAGGTGAAAATTAGCCTCCCACCCGCGATCCAATCTCTTTCCCCCCCCCCCCCCCCGCGATCCGATCTATTTCTCTCCCCCGCCCCCCCCCCGCGCGATCCGATCTCTTCCTCTCCCCCTTCCCCGCGATCCGATCTCTGACACCCCCCCTTCACGAACCGATCTCTTCCCCCCCCTCCCCCCCCCCCCATCCCGTCACAATCCGAATCCCCGCCCCCCCCCCCCATCCCGTCACGATCCGATCTCTTTCTCCTCCCCCGACCCGATCTCGGCCTCTTTCCCCCACCCCCCAGCGACCCGATCTCTCCCTCCTCCCCACGATCTTCCCGTTTGCCGGGGACCATCCCCAGAGGTCTTCGGCTGCTGACTTGTAGCGCAGGCTTTCATGCCTGACAGCCAGCCAATCTTCAATCTGGTTGGCTGTCGGGCAGCAAACGGAGTAAAAAAAATTCTACTGAGGTCTTGCCATTAAATTTGGTAGGACCTCCACTTTCCTGGCATTTCCTGATTTCCCAGCCACTGACAGATGCCCCCATTCCCTCCCCGCCTCTCTAAATATCGGACCATTGTGCTGTTTTCATGGGTATGCTTTGTGACTTTTGATTTAAAAGGGCACTTAACTGTTTACACGAGCTGTAACTTTCATTCATGCTGCTTTATAGAAGTGGGTGTAACATAGTAAATATGAGCCACCTTTGATCAGTAACATCAGTGCGTTTCTATGTTATTTCTCTAGACAATGATTTACTTGAAAGCTTTGTCACTGCCTGTGTGGATCTTCAGTGGGGGCCATCTGACAGTAGGCCAGATTATCAATCACATGTCAGTGGATGCTTTTCAAATAATGATGGCAGCATTTATGGGATACTATATTATTGCAATTCCGATACAGGTATGTTAATTTTATAAAAGCTAAATGAACAGAATTTTTGCATTTTCCATAAAATAATGTATAAAGTAGATCACACTAGAAATTCCATAAAGTGACCTTTTCCTCCTCTTAGGTTACTATAGTGTAAAAAGCTTGCAGATTATGTTAATAATTGCTGGGGTTGCAGCAATCATTTTTATATTCTGTGCTCCACAGCCTTTGGTATGTTGGCTCCAATGTGGTAACTATATTAGGAAATGTGGCCTTGCTTTTATACTGTAGCTCTTCTGCCAAACTTTGCTGAAAATGTCTGGTTTGATAACGGCGTAGTCACTAAAACAAATATAAAACTACGTGACTGATTCCTGCCAAATGTATTTTCAGATCTACGTAACAGTTTGAGCAACTTGAATTGCTTACAGGGCTGGATATTGGGAATATCCAGTTCATTTGCTTGAGTAAATAAATGTTGGCCCGGAATTTGCGGTCAGCGGTGAAGCAAAGGCGTTCGCCACTGGCCCCGACGTAAGCTTCACACAAAGATCTAGCAATCTCTGGCGAGAATTTCAGGTTTTCCGACGCGTAGTTGAAATCAACGTAGTATAGTGGGAATCCCATAGTGTGAGCTGCTGTGACGTCAACAAGCTGTCTAAGCAGCCTATCACAATGCAAAATTCTCTCCGCAAACTAGGAAGTGGGTAAGCTCCTAAAATTCTAACTTTTTAAAAAATGTTAGAGAGAGCAAAACAAAGATTGGGGCTCTCGCATGGGGAAAAGGCAAACCTGAAATAAAGATGAACAGTTTTTTGTTTTAAAGTTTCTTAATTTTAATTAAAATGGAGAAATTTGACGCTGCACAAAATTAAAATCAGTTTTTCAAGGCCATAACTTTTGTTTAGCAGTCAATACACTGTTAATACCCCAGTAACACCTAATCCAAAAGGGTCTAACTTTTAATGGGGTATTTAACAGCGTAATTACTGCGGAAGAGCTGAAGTTTTCATCAGTTTCCATGATTTGAGAGATTTCACTGATTGCCGGCTCTGGTGGGGTGGGGTGGAAAGAGTGTGGAGGAGCAGTGAATGACAGACCACAACTTCAGGATTTCCGCATTAGACTGCGCATGCGCTAAATCCTGAAGTTACGGTCAGTTTCAATGGCAAAATGACAACGAATGCTGCCAGTTCACCGTCATCAGGACCGCAAATTCCGGACCATTAAATTCACTGTGTGTGAGCCAGTCAATAACACTTCAGTGTCTTTGCAAAATCATTTTGTTGAAATTTGCTAAGGAAATTGAAATGAGCAACTGCTACCTGAAAATGGAACACCATGTACCCTCTGATTTAAAAAAATAAAATAATTAACACCTATTTGCAACAATGGAAACATTTTCTGCATTTGAATCTGAATAAAAAGGTATAAAGTAATGATCATAGTCCAGGTCCACGCGTCTTATTCATTGAAAAAGAAGCGTTGGTAAGTAAAACAATAACTGGGGGGTTGGGGAGGGGGGTGGGGGGGGGATGAGTTGAGAAATTCTCTATTTAAAAAAAAAAATCTTGCTGAGTTAGTGTAAATGGCAATGTGTGTAGGTTGCTTTCTATAATTTTTTTAATCTACCTATTCTAGAATGGGTAGAAACTGTCCTGGATGAGTAAAAGTTTACAGAACTGGTCACCGGGAGTTTGAAAATAGTAAATCTTCTGACAGGAATGTTGGAGAAAATTAGAAAGTTAGAAAGTAACAGGTTTGTACATGAAGTAAGTGCTTCTTCTAAAAAGGCTGGTGTAGGATCACCTGAAGTACAGCAGCTGCACATAAAGTCAAAATATTTAAATTCCACAGTAACCAATAAAACTAGCATGATAAACTGCTAGCAACTTTTATCACTCATTTTGACATGTTCAACAACAATTTTTATCACCCATTTGACGAGTTTGCCTGTTTCAGTCCTTCATTACAATAGTGTGAAACAGTTTATTTGATGCATTATTCCGATATGCACAATAACCCCTTTTCTTCTACTTGTATCTTGATTTCAGATTACACTGGCAGTGATATTACTCTATATGCAATTGGGGTATAGCGCTTTGATAGGAATATCTATCATCATTCTGCTCGCCCCCCTTCAGTACTTCATCTCAAAAAGATTTGCTTCTATTCAAAAAAGAACTATGGAGTGTTCAGATGAGAGAATTAAGAAATCCAACGAAATGCTGCAGAGCATAAAGGTAATGGCTGATATATTAGAGATCTCTGTAACATTGCTCGACTCTGCCCCTGCCTCAGCACACCTGCTGAAACTCTCATCCATGCCTTTGCTACCTTTAGACTTGACTATTCCAATGCACTCCTGGCTGACCTCCCACATTCTACCCTCTGTAAACTTGAGGTCATCCAAAACTCTGCTGCCCGTGTCCTAACTCGCACCAAGTCCCGTTCACCCATCACCCCTGTGCTCGCTGACCTACATTGGCTTCCGGTTAAGCAACACCTTAATTTTAAAATTCTCATCCATGTTTTCAAATCCCTCCATGGCCTTGCCTCTCCCTATCTCAGTAATCTACTCCAGCCCTAAAACCCTCCGAGACAGCTGCGCTCCTCAAGTTCTGGCCTCTTGAGCATCACCGATTTTAATGGCTCCACCAAAGTGCCTTCAGCTGCCTAGGCCCCAAGCTCTGGAATTCCCTCCCTAAACCTCTCCACCTCTGTACCTCTCTTTCCTCCTTTAAGATGCTCCTTAAAACCTACGTCTTGACCAAGCTTTTTTTCATTTACCCTAATATCTCCTTATGTGACTCGGTGTCAAATTTTGTTTGTTAACACTCCTGTGAAGCGCCTTGGGGCGTTTTACTACGTTAAAGGTGCTATATAAATACAAGTTGTTATATTGTTGTTGGTTGGGTCCAACTCTACATTCCTATCAAATATGAAGCACCAAAAATCTGATTTTGAAAAACAAGTTACATGAACTAACCATTATTTTGGGGAACTCAGTTCCCTTTCCCTTTTATGTTAAAAGAATACAATTTGCTTTCATACTTTATTATTGAACCACCACTATTTTGTTCTGATATTAGCTTAACTCTCCCCACCTGGAACATGTAGTCATCAACATTGTCTTCAATTCAATGGAATTGAGCAGCTGTTTGGCTGAGGAGTATAGTGTCAGTATGAATGTAGGTAAATTGACATTTCAGGTTGAGCTTTCCAGAATAGTAAACACAAGCATCTCTAATTCTCACTGTCAATTGGAGACACTGAGTGGAACTTAAGTTCCCTGTTTGAATCCCTCCAATCAGGTTTCTGTCTTGCCACAGTACTGAAACTGCCCTTATCAAAGTCTCAAATGACATCCGATGTGACTGTGATCTATCCCTCCTCATCCTTCTCGAACTGTCTGCAGCCTTTGACACGGTTGACCACACCGTCCTCCTCCAACGCCTCTCCTATGTTGTCCAGCTGGGTGGGACGGCCCTCACCTGGTTCCATTCTTATCTATCCAGTCGTAACCAGAGAATCACCTGCAATGGCTTCTCTTCCCGCTCCTGCACCGTTCTCCTGGAGTCCCCCAAGGATCTAACCTTGGCCCCTCCTATTTCTCATCTACATGCAGCCCCTTGATGTCATCATCTGAAAGCACAATGTCGGGTTCCAGATATATGCTGACGACACCCACCTCTACCTCACCACCACCTCTCTTGACCCCTTCACTGTCTCTGATTTGTCACGCTGCTTGTCTGACCGGATGAGCAGCAATTTCCTCCAACTAAATATTGGGAAGACCGAAGCCATTGTCTTCGATCCCTGCACAAATTCTTTTCCCTAGCCACTGACTCCATCCATCTTCCTGGTAACTGTCTGAAGTTGAACTAGACTGTTTGCTACCTTGGTGTTGTATTTGACCCCGAGATGAGCTTCCAACCACATATCTGCTCGATCACCAAGACCGCCTACTTCCATCTCCGTAACATCGCCAAGTCCGGCCCTGCCTCAGCTCATCTGCTGCTGAAAACCTTATTCATGCCTTTTTTATTTCTAGACTTGACTATTCTATTTCTCTCCTGGCCAGCCTCCCATCTTCCACCTATATAAACCTGAACTCATCCAAAACTCTGCTGCCTGTATCCTAACTCGCACTGAGTCCCGTTCACCCATCACCCCTGTGCTCACTGACCTACATTGGCTCCCGGTTAAGCAACGCCTTGATTCTAAAATTCCCATCCTCATTTTCAAAAGTCTCCATGGCCTCGCCTTCCCTATCTCTGTAACCTCCTCCAGCCCCACAACCCTCCGAGATCCCTACGCTCCTCCAATTCTGGCCTCTTGCGCATCCCCCATTTTAATCGCTCCACCATTGGCGGCCGTTTCTTCAGCTGCCTAGGCCTTGAGCTCTGGAATTCCCTCCCATAACCTCTCTGTCTCTCTACCCTGCTTAAAACTTACCTCTTTGACCAAGCTTTAGCTCAGCTTTCCTCATATTTCCTTATGTGGCTTGGTGTTTTGTTTTATAATGTTCCTGTGAAGCACCTTGGGACGTTTTACTATGTTAAAGGCACTATATAAATACAAGTTGGTGGTGGCGGCAGCTGTTTCCTAAAGGACCAAGAGAATTTCAAATATTTCTGTGCCTGTGCTTTCCCTTGATACAAGTTGAAACTATCTGAGCTATTTAATGCCACCTTTATGAATGGTTTTAAAAACCTCTGTATTTCACTCATTTTAAAGCTGCCACAAGTTTAATGTACTGCTTTCTGTAATAGTTTTGCCAGGTGCCTTGTGATAGCATTGAATTTTGAAGTAAAACAAATATAAGGCTATATGGTATGGAGAATGGGCATGTTATCTCTGATGATGAGTATGTATACGTTCTGCCTTTTCTTCCCTGTAACATCTGCCTTTCTGTGCTTTATTCCACACCATATTTCTGTGTGGCTGAGGGGGCGGGGTAGGTGAGCTGGTCCCAGTCTTAGATGCTTCTAAGTAACACAAGATGGTGGCCTGTAGGGGACAGTACTGTAGAGCAAGGAATAAGATGGTAGAGTAGTTTAAATGGAAAACTGAAGGTGACAACAATACAGAAAGGTCACCAACCTTTAACCATCTCCAACAAGAAAAAGGCTAATTACCTCTTCCAGACCTTCACAGGGATTCACCATCACTGATTTCCCAATCATGACTATCTTGAGGATCACCATTGACTAGAAGCTTAAATGGACCAGCCATATCTACACCATGGTTAAAAGTGCAGGGCAGAGGCTGGGTCCTGAGCCATTTTCACCTCCTGACCCCTCCAAGTCTCTACCATGTTTAAGGCTTAAATCTGGAGTGTGATGAGATAATCACCACTTGCCTGGATGGGTACAGCCACAACAACACTCAAGAAGCTCTACTATCCAGGGCAAAGCATTCTGCTTGATCGGTACCACTGTCATTAGACTCAATATCCACGATGTGTGCGATCGACGGGCTGCAGTGCAGCAACTCACCAAACTCGCTTCAACAGCATCTCCCTTCTCTGTGATCTTGACCATCAAGAAGGACGAAAGCAGCAAATTGATAGGAACACCATTAACCCCAAGTTCTCTTCCAAGTCACTTCTTCTTCTTAGGCAGTCCCTCGGAACCGAGGATGACTTGCTTCCACATTAAAAATTAGTTCGCAGGTGACTGATGAGTCCAATGCGGGACCTACAGTCTCTGTCACAGGTGGGGCAGACGGTGGTTGAAGGGGCAGGTGGGTGGGGTGCTTGGGTTGACGTGCGCTGCCTGCACTTGGCTTCCGCTTGCTCCCGGCGAAGACACTCGGTGTTTGGCGCCTTCCCGGATGCTTCTCCTCCACTTTGTGCAGTCTTGGGCCAGGGATTCCCAGGTGTCGGTGGGGATGTTGCACTTTTTCAAGGAGGCTTTGAGGGTGTCCTTGAAGCATTTCCTCTGCCCACCTGGGGCTCTCTTGCCGTGCTGGAGCTCCGAGTAGAGCGCTTGTTTTGGGAGTCTTGTATCGGGCATGCAGACAATGTGACCCGTCCATCGGAGCTGATCGAGCGTGGTCAAAGCTTCGATGCTGGGGATGTTGGCCTGAGCAAGAACACTTGACGTTGGTGCGCCTATCCTGCCAATGGATTTGCAGGATCTTGCGGAGGCAGCATTGGTGGTACCTCTCCAGTGCTTTGAGATGCCTGCTGTACATGGTCCATGTCTCTGAGGCATACAGCAGGGCGGGTATCACTGCTGCTCTGTAGACCATGAGCTTAGTGCCGGGTTTGAGGTCCTGGTCTTCAAACACACTCTTCCTCAGGCGACCGAAGGCTGCACTCGCACACTGAAGGCGTCCAAGTCACACAACATCAATGGCCCGTATTTTCTGATCACAGGCCTCCCACGGGCGGAGGCCTGCGATCTGGAAAAATCTACGCCCTTACCTGAGGGCTCCCGGGACGCACACCCTTCCGCTCCTGGGCCTCTCCAAACTTGAAGTGTGCAGGGCCCACGTATCCCAGAGGCGCATGCGGTTCGCAGCGTCCCTGGGATCACGTGGGCCATGTGGAGCCAATCACAGAAGGGAGTCTCCCTTCATACATTTGACAGGAAGACCTGTCAAATATATAAATGGAGATCACCCCAAAAACATAGTAAAACTTTAACTAAATTTAAAAAAAAAAAATCACATTTTTAAAATGACTTGAAATTACAATAAATTAAGTATTTTAAACAAAAATTTAATTTTTTGAAAAAATAATTTAAAAAAAAGTTTATTTTTAGCCCCGTAAAAAACTTTAAAGTATTTTTAAATGATAAATCAGTGGAGGGGAAAAAATATTTTTTTACTTTTTTCAACTCTTATCCTGGTAAAAGCAGGCCTTATGCCTGCTTTTACCAGGCGTAAGAATTGTAAGAGTTTTCTGCGGGTGGAGGGTCTCCAAAAAGCCGAACTATCCGCCCGCAGAGGCCCTTCTCCAGGGCAGCCGGAGGATCTGTCAAGACCATTCTTGACAGATCGGAAATGCCGATTTTCAGCGCATGCGCTGTGCATGCCTAAAACCGGCATTTCCGATGTCCCTACGGGTGGGTACACAGCGCATACCCACCCGTAGGGATCAGAATATCTGGGCCATTATTGCTCATCAAAATCCTGGGAATGTCCTTGACCTCTTGGTTGATCCTGTAGTAAGGGTATTTGGCCATGGAGAGGGAGACGTGAGATGGTTAAGCCAGATCTTGCCTAGGATTACATAGGATATACAGCAAAGAAACAGGCCATTCGGCCCAACCAGTCCATGCCGGTGTTTATGCTCCACTCGAGCCTCCTCCTGTCTTTCCTCATCTAAATCTATCAGCAGAACCCTCTATTTCCTTCTCCCTCATATGCTTGCCCAGCTTCCCCTTAAATGCATCTATACTATTCGCTTCAACCACTCCCTGTGGTAGCGAGCTCCACATTCTCACCACTCTTTGGGTAAAGAAGTTTCTTCTGAATTCCCTATTGGATTTCTTGGTGACTATCTTATATTGATGGCCTCTAGTTATGCTCTTCCCCACAAGTGGCAGCATTCTCTCTCTATTCCACTCTATCAAAACCTTTCATAATTTTAAAGACCTCTATTAGATCACCCCTTAGCCTTTTTTCAAGAGAAAAGAGACCCAGCCTGTTCATCCTTTCCTGATGTGTATACCCTCGCATTTCTGGTATCATCCTTGTAAATCTTCTCTGCACCCTCTCCAGTGCCTCTATATCCTTATATGGCGACCAGAACTGCACGCAATACTCCAAGTGTGGTCTAACCAAGGTTCGATACAGGTTTAGCATAACTTCCCTACTTTTCAATTAAGTCCCACGAGAAATAAACCCTAGTACTTGGTTTGCTTTTTTAAAGGCCTTGCTAACTTGTGGCGCAACTTTTAGTGATTTGTGCATTTGTACTTCGAGATCCCTTTGTTCCTCTACCCCACCTAGACTCGCATCCTCCAAGTGATAAGTGACCTCCCTATTCTTCCTACCAAAATGTAATACCTCACATTTGTCTGTGTTGAACTTCATTTGCCAATTATTTGCCCATTCTGTAAGTTTATTAATGTCCTCCTGTAATTTGTTGCAGTCCTCCTCAGTATTGACTATCACCCCCAATTTGGTATCATCTGCAAATTTAGAAATTGTGTTTTTGATTCCAAAGTCTAAATCGTTAATGTAAATTGTGAACAGCAGTGATCCCAGCACTGATCCTTGTGGAACACCACTACCCACCTTCTGCACTGTGATTAGCTACCCTTTACTCCCACTCTCTGCTTTCTGTCTTGAAGCCAGCCAGCAATCCATTCTGCTACTTGTCCCCTGACTCCGCATTCTCTGACCTTATTCATCAGTCTATTATGGGGTACCTTATCGAAGGCCTTTTGAAAATCTACTGCATTACCATTGTCTACTCTCTCTGTTACCTCATCAAAAATTCAATGAGGTTAGTCAAGCAAGATTTTCCCTTTTGAAATCCATTCATTATTATACTTTTGTTATACTTTCTAGATGTTCTTCTATTCTCCTTTAGTACGGATTCCATTATTTTTCCTACCACCGATGTTAAGCTGACTGGTTTATAATTCCCTGGACATGTTCTATGCCTCTTCTTAAATATAGGTATTACGTTAGCTATCCGCCAGTCCTCTGGCACTACACCTTTTTCTAACGAATTATTAAATATGTGTAGTAATGCTGAGGCCAGTTATACATGAGATGCACTTGAGTTTGCAGGTTTCATGCTTCAGAATGTGGAGGTGTGAAATATATCAAGGTAACATTGGAATGGAAGATCCTGAATGATGCTGTCAAAGGCAGAAACACGTGAGCAGCTGAGCAAGTTAACAGAGACAATAGTGTTGTAGCAGATGCAGGGCCAGAGCAGAGTGATGAGTGTGTCAGTGTCAGAACTAGTGAGTTGGTGGGGGATGGGGGGAGGGGCGGAAAATTAAGAGTAGTGGTGTTGGAGGTAGGTAGAGGATTATGAATGATAAGGGAGCTCAGTAAGTGATTGGAGATGGCTTTGTTAATAATTGAGACCTCAGGTAGCGAAGTCTCGTGATGGTGACGTCAAAGGGATGGCTGTAGGTTGGGGGATTTATATAACACAGTGCTGTTCATATAGGAGAATTAAAAAAAAAAGAGGCGGCAAGGAGAATTTAAATGGAGGTTGAAGTCATCAAGGATGAGGAATCACTTGGTGCAAAGGCTAAGGGAAGAGATGTTGGAGCAGAAATCACTTTGGGGATTTGAGTGGGAGGGGGTGTTTAGATGACCAGGATTTTGAAGGGGACAGTTAGGTGTTTCAATGAGGAAAAATGGTGCCAGAGCTCTAAGAGGGGACCTGGTAATGAGAGCCAACATAGTTGTTAGGGCAATTCCAAAAGTGGTATGGATTGTTTAACCTGGCTGGGAGGCTTTGGTCAGGGAAGGAGTCACCATCATTGACCCAGTTTCAGCCAGTCTCAGAATATCAATAAACTCATCCAAAGTGAGGCCATGGATGGAGAGGGCCATGTTGACAAGGGAACAAACATTCTTGAGGGCGACACAAAAGTGCTGGTGGTTGGAGACTTGCTGGGGAAGTTGGTGAGGGGAGAGGTGGGAGGAGAACGAGGGAATAGGGTGAAGGTCAGAGATTAACCCCAAAGAACAAACTGGGCACCATATCTGCCACATCAGCAGAATAATGTAGAATAGCAGCAATGGGCACTGTGTTGGCCTTGGCAGAGGATGCCTATGGTGGAATGGAGAGAAGTTGTAGCATATGCAGGAGGGACTTGAGCCTGGAATGCTAGCAAAAAAGGTGATTGAGTGGGATGGCAAATAAAAAGGGCATGGGATATGAGTAACAGAGGCTTGAGGGGACAGGACAGAAGCCGAGTGGGCTGGGATATGGCCAGCAGTGGGATAAAAGAGGGCGAGTCTGGAGCAGCAGCCAGTGTGCACACGCAAGTGGATATGATGATGGCTTTAGACTACATAAACAAATGGCAGAAGCAACTAAAAGATGACAAAATAATTTCTCTATTCCCTTGCTTGTATTGAGTCTTCCAGTTTCTTCGGACTCTCGCATTGTCATCCTGAATAGAGTAAAAAAGGATGCTGATTCTGACACCTAAGAGCGGCTCTAATACATACACCGCATACATAAGTGGACTGGCTTGTTCAGCATGTGGGATATATCTTTTACTTGCTCTGTTAACCATTGTACATTGTTTCAAAACCTTTTCAAAAAATCAGACTTATCATTTGAATAGCAGAGTTGAGTGTATGCTTTTAAATTTATAATTCCTGTCATTTGAGATTAATAGGTTTAGCATTTGGCTGGGGATACTGCTCAACAATTGAAAGTTTTTCAGAAAAAATGTTTAATTTATTAGTTTGATTGATGATCAATAGAATGAAACTATTTAATGTTAGAGATTGATATTTATTTGGTACCTTTCACATTTTACAGTGCTTGTTTGAATTCTGAGAATTAGAGTAGTATATTCATGGTGAATCTTTAAGCATTATTCCAGTAATCTGTTTAACTGACTGTTTGAGAGATAAAGCTATCTTTTCCATCAGAATGCTAGTTTTTTTTGTTGAAAAAAACAAGCAAAGAAATGTGAAACACGAAGGGGAACAAAAACACGATCTCCTTCTCCGGCCTCTCATGGGTTCACCTACTCTCAACCTTTGGAATGCTTTCATAAAATAATCCTTCCAGATGGAAAGTTGCCTACATTAAGGGATGAACTCCAACATGTAAATGAAAGAAGCAATAATTTCTGAGGAAAAAAATGTATGTCATAAACTTTCCAAATTCATAATGTAAACTTAGTTTATGAAAGCGCCATACCTAACCTTGATTTATTAATCCTCGCCAACAGGACTGCAACTATTTTATGCGTCGTCAAAGTTTTTCTTAGCAACTGTACATTTAACTTATCACTTGCTTAAAAAGAATTAAAGGTTTATTTAAATTTTACTGTGATATGAACCTTTTCATGTTGCAACTTCCTTAAATGGCTTGAAACTTGGGACTAAAGTGCTTTTGAAGTGATTTATGTTATGTGAGGACCTATTACAGCTGTTAGTTCTACAACAGACCAGAGTTTTACATTTTTTTTTAAATCCCCTTTTAATCTTCCAACTTCTCTTTTAAACACACATGCCCTGAAATTTGGGGATCCCTGCTCCACTGCTGAGGAGCTGGACTCCCAACAGTGGAGGATATGCACTCCATCCCAAAGTGTGGTGATAGGGTTATTTAAATAGTTTGGATGGGAGTCCCTCACTTGTGCAGGCACAATTGAGGCATTTGCTCTGACTGCCAGCAGGACAGTTGGAGCGGTTCCATGCTGCTGTATGGCACAGAGAGGGATCTGGGAAAAGCTGAATAGCTGACAGCAAATTTTTTGTGAATTTCAAGGTGATCAATTGACTATTCCGGGGAATGTTTCTGGCCTTTGGAAGGCCCATAGCAGAGGTGGTGTGAGTTCTGTTGAGCCTAGGGAGAGTGTCAAGACCATGTGGCATGAGGCTTACGGATTCAAACTGACCTGTCAAATCCAGCCCACTATTTTGAAAAGTTAATCGTAAATATAAATTGTGGTAAAGGTACTAAAGGTATTGTATTGGAGTTGCCAGTATGGAGAGTGCATGCAATTGGAGGCAACCTATTGGCTTGGATAGCAAATTGGTTAGGAAAGCGAGTAGGGATAATGGGTATGCACTCAAATTGGCAGGATGTGACTAGTGTTGTCCCCCAGGGATCTGTACTGGGGCCTCAGCCTTTCACTATTTATAAATGACTGGGATGAAGGAATAGAGAGCCGTATATCTAAGTTTGCTGATGACACTAAGTTAGGCGGCACAGTAAATAGTGCAGATGGGAGCAGAAAGTTGCAAAGGGCCATTGATAGATTAGGTTAGTGGGCAAAACTGTGGCCGATAGAGTTTAATGTTAGCCTTTATCTGGAATACAAAGGGTTGGAAGTTATGTTACAGCTGTTCAGAGCTCTGGTTAGACCCCATCTGGAGTATTGCATTCAGTTCTGGGCACCACACCTCAGGAAGGATATATTAGCCTTGGAGGGGGAGGGTGGGGGTGGGGGGGGGGGCAGTGCAGATGCACCAGAATGATATGGGGGCTAAAAGGGTTAATTTATGAGGGCAGATTGCATAGATTTGGCTTGTATGCTCTTGAGTATAGAAGATTAAGGGGCAATGTAATTGAGGTGTTTAAAATGATGAAGGTATCTAATCGGGTAGATACAGAGAAACTATTTCCTCTGATGGGAGAATCCAGAACAAGTGGAAATCTGAAACTCTCCCAAAAAAGCTGTTGAGGCTAGGTCAATTGAAAATGACAAAACTGAGAGCGATAGATTTTTGTTGGATAAGGGTTATGGTACCAAGGCAGGTAGATGGAGTTAAGATACAGATTAGCCATGATCCAATTGAAGCAGAACAGGCTTGCTGGTGCTGAATGGCCTACTCCTGTTCCTACAGAGAAAGAAACCTAGCTACAGCGAAAGAATACGGGAAAATTGGCCCAACTGTGGCTAACAAGAGAAGTTAAAGATAGTATTAGATTAAAGGAAGAGGCTTATAATGTTGCCAAAAAGAGTAGTAAGCCTAAGGATTGGGAGGATTTTAGAATCCGGTAAAGGATGACCAAGAAATTGATAATCATAGAATGATTACAGCACAGAAGGAGGCCATTCGGCCTGTCGAGCCCGTGCCGGCTCTCTGCAAGAGCACTTCAGCTAGTCCCACTCCCCCGTCCTTTCACCGTAGCCCTGCAAATTTTTTTTCTTTCAGGTACTTATCCAATTCCCTTTTGAAAGCCACGGTTGAGTCTGCCTCCACCATCCTTTCAGGCAGTGCATTCCAGATCCTATCCACTCGCTGCGTAAAAAAGTTTTTCCTCATGTCGCCTTTGGTTCTTTTGCCAATCGCCTTGAATCTGTGTCCTCAGGTTCTCGACCCTTCCGCCAATGGGAACAATTTCTATCTACTCTGTCTAGACCCCTCATGATTTTGAACACCTCTATCAAATCTCCTCTCGACTTTCTCTGTTCAACCAGCTTCTCTAGTCTGTCCAAGTAACTGAAGTCCCTCATCCCTGGAATTATTCTCGTAAATCTTTTCTGCACCCTCTCTAAGGCCTTCACATCCTTCCTAAAGTGTGGTGCCCAGAATTGGACACAGTACTCCAGCTGAGGCCAAACCAGTGTTTTATAAAGGTTCATCATAACTTCCTTGCTTTTGTACTCTATGCCTCTATTTATGAAGCCCAGTATCCCGTATGCACTTTTAACCACTTTCTCAACCTGCCCTGCCACCTTCAATGATTTGTGCACATATACCCCCAGGTCTCTCTGTTCCCTTTAGTTTATATTGCCTTGCCTCGTTCTTCCTATCAAAATGTATCACTTCACACTTTTCTGCGTTAAATTTCATCTGCCACGTGTCCGCTCATTCCACCAGCCTGTCTGTCTTCTTGAAGTCTATCACTATCCTCCTCACTGTTCACTATACTTCCAAGTTTTGTGTCATCTGCAAATTTTGAAATTGTGCCCTGTACTCCCCAAGTCCAAGTCATTAATATATATCAAGAAAAGCAGTAGTCCTAGTACCGACCCCTGGGGAACACCACTGTATGCCTTCCTCCAGTCCGAAAAACAATCGTTCACCACTACTCTGTTTCCTGTCACTTAGGCAATTTCGTATCCATGTCCACTGTCCCTTTTATACCACAGGCTTCAACTTTGCTGGCAAGCCTGTTATGTGGCACTTTATCAAATGCCTTTTGGAAGTCCATATACACCACGTCAACCGCATTGCCCTCATCAGCCCTCTCTGTTACCTCCTCAAAAAACTCGATCAAGTTAGTTAAACATGATTTGTCTTTACACATCCTTGCTGGCTTTCCTTAATTAATCCACACTTGTCCAAGTGACTGTTAACTTTGTCCCGGATTATCGTTTCCAAAAGCTTCCCCACTACCGAGGTTCAACTGACTGGCCTGTAGTTGCTGGGTTTATCCTTGCATGCTTTTTCGAACAAGGGTGTAACATTTGCAATTCTCCAGGCCTCTGGCACCACCCCCCGTATCTAAGGAGGATTGGAAGATTATGGCCAGTATATTCGCGATTTCCTCCTTAACATCCCTCAGCATTCTAGGATGCATCCCATCCGTCCTGGTGACTTATCAACTTTAAGTTCAGACAGCCTTTCTAGTACCTCTTTATCAATTCTTATCTCATCCAGTATCTCTGCTACCTCCTCTTTCACTATGACTTTGGCAGTATCTTCTTCCTTGGTGAAAACAGATGCAAAGGACCTCAGCCATGCCCTCTGCCTCCATGCGTAGGTCTCCTTTTTGGTCCCTAATCGGCCCCACCCCTCTTGCTACCCGTTTATTATTTATATGCCTATAGAAGACTTTTGAATTCCCTTTGTTGTTAGCCGCCAATCTATTTTCATACTCTCTATTTGCCCCTCTTATTTTCTTTTTCACTTCCCCTCTGAACTTTCTATATTCAGCGTGATTCTCACTTGATAAAGAGGGAGAAAATAGAATATAACAGTGAACTAGCAAGAGACATAAAAACAGATTGTAAAAGCTTCTATAGGTATGTAAAAAGGAAGAGATTAAGGAAAGTAAGCGTGGGTCTCTTACAGGCAGAGACAGGAGAAATTATAATGGGGAATAAGAACCTGCTGCGCCATTCCATAAGATCATGGCTGGTCTTCTACCTCAACTCCATCATCCCGCACTATCCCCATATCCCTTGATTCTCTTTATATCCAAACATCTATTGATCTCTGTCTTGAATATACTGAACGACTGAGCATCCACAGCACGCTGGGGTAGATAATTCCAAAGATTCACAAAAGTTTGAGTGAAGCAATTTCTCCTCATCTCAGTCCTAAATGGCTGACCCCTTATTCTGAGACTGTGACCCCCTAGTTCTAGACTCCCCAGCCAGGGGAAACATCTTCCCAGCATCTATCCTGTCAAGCCCTGTAAAAATTTTATATGTTTCAATGAGAACTTATTAAACAGTATTCAGCTGTGAATTTTTGCCCAAGGATAGCAACATAATTAAATATTAAATGTAGAGATGGTGTGTTCAAGCTTTCTTTTTTTCATGGGCTACTCCGGTACTTACCATGAAGCATATGACATTTAACTCGGTGTTCCCATGAATTTGCATATATTTCAAGTTGCTGATACTAACTGATTTTAGTGTTCTGATTTAGAATTTCACATGATAATTCACACACAAATAAAGTAGATAAATTGGCAGGCCTGGATGAAATGTATCCCAGGCGGTTAAGAGAAACAAGGGAGGAAATAGCTGAGGCTCTGACCATCATTTTCCAATCCTCTCTGGCTACAGACGTGGTGCCGGAGGACTGCTAACATTGTACCATTGTTTATCATGGGAGAAAGGGTTATACCGAGTAATTAGAGGCCAATTGAATTTTTTGAGGAGGTAACAAGGAGGGTCGATGATGGTAGCACGTTTGATGTAGTCTACATGGATTTTAGCAAGGCTTTTGACGAGGTCTCACAAGGCAGACTAGTCAGAAAAGTAATCCAAGGGAAAGTGGCAAGTTGGATCCAAAATTGGCTCAGTGGCAGGAAGCAAAGGATAATGGTCGACGGGTGTTTTTGTGATTGGACGGCTGTTTCCAGTGGGGTTCCACAGGGCTTGGTACTAGGTCCCTTGATTTTTGTGATATATATCAATGATTTAGACTTTAATGTAGGGGGCATGATTAAGACGTTTGCAGATAATACAAAAATTGGCCGTGTGGTTGATCGTGAGGAAGAAAACTGTAGACTACAGGAAGGTATCGATGGACTGGCCAGGTGGGCAGAAAAGTGGCAAATGGAAGTCAAGTGTGAGATAATGCATTTGCGGAGGGCTAACAAGGCAAGGGAATACACAATAAATGGGAAGAGACTGAGAAGTGTAGAGGAACAGAGGGACCTTGGAGTGCACGTCCACAGATCCCTGAAGGTAGCAGGACAGGTAGATAAGGTGGTTAAGAAGACCTATGAGATGCTTTCCTTTATTAGCTGAGGCATAGAATATAAGATCAGGGAGGTTATGCTCGAACTGTATAAAACATTAGTTAGGCCACAGCTAGAGTACTGTGTACAGTTCTGGTCATCACATTACAGGAAAGATGTGATTGCACTAGAGAAGGCACAGAGGAGATTTACAAGGATGTTGCCAGGACTGGAGAATTTTAGCTGTGAGGAAAGATTGGATAGGCTGGGGTTGTTTTCTTTGGAACAGAGGAGGCTGAGGGGAGATTTAATTGAGGTGTATAAAATTATGAGGGGCCTAGATAGAGTGGATAGGAAGGACCTATTTCCCATAGCAGAGAGGTCACTAACCAGGGGGCATAGATTTAAAGTAATTGGTAGAAGGATTCGACGAGAGATAAGATTTGTTTCTCCCTGAGGGTGGTGGGGACTAGAACTCATTACCTGAAAGGGTGCTAGAGGCAGAAACCCTCATCACATTTAAAAAGTACTTGGCTATGGACTTGAGGTACTGTAACCTACAAGGCTACGGACCACGAGCTGGAAAGTGGGATTAAGCTGGATAGCTCTTTTTTGGCCGGCACAGAGATGGTGGGCCAAATGGCCTCCTTCTGTGCCGTAACCTTCTATGATTCTAATTAAGGATAAAGAAGGCTACTTAGCCCATCTTAGTTTATCCATCCAGAATGATCCTAAAGTGCCCCCATTGTGATATCCAGTTGGTTCTTAAATGATTTCAGGGTTTTTGCCTCCACTATAGCTGGAGACCCAATTCCATGTATTAACCACTTTGTCTTTTTGTATCAAGAACTTACTGATATCGGTCTTAAATTTACCTTTTATTAGCTTGATCATGTATCGTCTTGCCCTACTCTTGTAATTTAGTTTAAATATTCCGGATTTACCTTTTACAAACTCTTAAGTATTTTATATACCTTTAAGATTAGCCTCCTTTTCAGGCTGAAAGTTGAAGTCTTTCCTCATAACTTAGACTTTTTACACTAGGATCAGCCTGATGGCTCTTTAGCATTAGAATGTCTCCCTTTTGTCTTGGTAAACTGGATACTGTTCAGTGCTCTGGTCCGACCACACATGGAATACTGTTTGATTATGACTTTCTCTCACTTATCTTCTACCTTCTTAGCTATGTGGTTCAACATTGTATTGGTTTGTTGATTGGTGCTGTGCATTAGTTGGACACATTGAGCATAGAGTCTACCAAGACTTGTAGATCTCATCCAACTTCATCCAAAGCTATTTCAACAGCATGCATGGTGCATATGTGTTGCCTATTTTTCGTTCCTCTGTGTTGTATTTCACACTTGTCTGAAATAAATTTTACCACAGAACCATTTTTCTGCCCACATACTTATTTTGTCCAACTCATTTTGTAATTTCTGTGCTGCCTTCTTCAATTTCACTTGCTCCTCCCAGATTGGTATGATCTGAATTCGACTTCTTTGCATTGACTGTCACTTGTGCCTTTTTTAACACATTCAGTTGGTTTTCCTGTTAACTAGGTTATTTTATTCATTCCAAATATTTACTATTTTCAACCCATCAGGTCAGCGTCATTGTTTTTCTCCATCAGCCAGCTGGCCTAATCCTGCTCACTCCTTATATGCTTTAATATTCCTCTTTTACTAGCAACTATATAATTCCCTTTTAAAATAATTTATGGATTGCGCTTCTCCAACAGCTTCCAGCAATGAAAGCCATGTTCTAACTACCCTTTATTATGAAAATAGTCTATCACTATTTGCTTTATAACCCCTTCAAAATCTTGAAAACCTCTACCAGGTTACACTTAACCTTCTTGGCTCTTGTGAGAAAAACCCTACTTTCTCAAGTTTCTTTTCATGACTGGTTCACTCTTGCTTTCTGTCAGATAGTGTTGCGCTTTGAGAACATGTACAATCACAATAGCTGTTTACATGGATGGCTCTGGAAGATCCAGACCCAAACAGTAAGGAGGCAAAATTCAGTTACTTTGCACCTCCCATTAGGGCGCTAACGAGGCGCAAAGTAACTAGCGCCTGGGCGCGGCGCCGTTAACGCCTCCCGCGAAATTCAGCGGGTGGTTTGCGGCAGCAGTAGCCGGTAGCGCCCCACGGCAATGACGTCATCGCCGTGCGCAGCGCCCCGGCCGCAAACTTGGGTTGAGCTACGTCCGACAGGGTCAGGGGGGCGTACGTGCGGCCGGGGCGGCGATATTTAAAGGGGCGGCCATTTTTTTTGCTGGCTGCCTGCCAGCACCTGCCCTATCTGGCCTCCTCCCGCGGGGTGCTGGCCGCGATCGGGCAGCCCGGCACTCCTCTTGAATGCCGAGCTCTTTTGCTGGCACCCTGCTCCCTGGTGGCCCGGCAGGGCCCCTGTTCACTCTACGCAAGGCCCCTCCCCTTTAACAAGGGGAGGAAGGCCTGCAGTACTGCGACATTGGGCTGGAGCACCCCAAGGGGGAAGGGGAGCACTTCCAGTAGTGCCCCGCCTCCTGCTTGGGGCAATACCATTCAATTTTGGGCGCGGGGGCAGTGCCCCAGCAAAGTTAGCGCCCCAAAGGAGACGCGACCCAATTTTTCCCCCTAAATGTGCAGCAGTGAAACATGTGATTCCAAATGTCGAAATGTCCATCTCCCAGTAGGTGATGTGGCTAAGTTGTAAGACAATTTCAGGTTTTGGGTGAATTTATTAATGACTTAAGCTTCACTTTTGTGGATTATTATGAAACCTAAACCTCTCTGTTGTACAGTATTGGATTTGTACAGTATTGGATTTGTAACACAGTTCATGTGCTGAAGTATTGTACACAATATAGTGAAATATGTCCTTTGTTCCCCTAACTTTCTCCCCTCTTCTGCTGAAGGCAGTTAGTCATGATAGGACCAGCAGCTTCTGTAGTATCTTCAACAAATGGCCATTCTTCATGCATAAACATCACAACTCGGGCTGCTCTCAATTGGCATACTCAAATTTTCTAGCAATGCCATTCATTGTGTAGCAATTTCGAGCAGGAGCTCCAGTTGATTTTATTTTTCTTCTCTTGAAATTGTTATTCTATGTTCCTAACAGCATATTTAAATAGAATTAATATTTTGTTGTTGATATGCCTTTAAAATAAGGATATGGGATATGAAATGAAAATATACAATGTGATGGATGCTTTTGATGTCTGTGGGATTTCAATGTTTGATATACTTGTAGCAATACAGATGTTTTAATAATGTGAGCATTTTATCTTTTAATGCTCTGAGCATTGTGATTAGTGTTTTTCAGATTAAATTACAATCAGACTATAAACCACATTCAATAAATTAAAATACTATTGAACTGTGTAGAACTTTCAAACTAACATTAATAAAATAAAAAGTTGTATCAAATTGTCTTGTGATTTATTTGGTAACTCAATCTACATGGAAGTATCTTGCCAAATGCCCAGAACAAGTTTAGTATTGTAGTCCCTATAATGGCTAATTGTCTGCTTTGTACAGTAGTTTCACAATGTGTATTCAGCTTTTTTGAAAAATCACTTTTTGGGATTCATAGAATTAATGCATTGTGACTTGTTGTCGTTTTGCCCCCTTAAGGGAAATTCTTGGAATTCAGGCCCAGGACCATTGTGTTTAGTATACAACTTATGCCAGCAATGCTCTTTATTTGTGTTGAACAGCATTTGGTTACAAGATTCTGAGTATTACAGGATAAATGTGATTGCCAAATACTGTATGCTGTAGAAATTTGTGCTTCCTAAAAGGGTTTCAGTGAATTGACATTTTTGAATAATGTAACACTACCTCTTTCCCCAGGCATATTGTTTGTGCATTGCTAATCAGTTGTGGACCATACAGAATTGGCCATTGTAAAGAATAAATAGGATTGCAGTAGCTGGCTTGCATTGGATTTTCAATTACTCTTCCTCCCAAAATTTACATTTAGGTAAAAGAAGCACAAAACCTTTGCTTCTAATTGCAACTGTATCTTTCGAATGTAATTTTTATCTTTACCTGGCGTAGACTTGATGGGCCGAATGGCCTCCTGTGCTGTTTTATGATGTGCACTATTCTATGATTCTATGATCTTAAATTATATTTTTTGAATTTAACAAGCAAGCTTAAATTGCAAGTATTTTTAATACATTGCAGTTATGCCTTTAATTTACAATTGAATTCAAAGAGTACATTGTGCACATGGAATAGTTTCACGTTCAATCCCATGTTGAGGCCAGTGTTGAGTAGAACATTAGGAGTGAGAAGCCAATGATTCAATCTTTACAATTTTAGATTTGTTGTTTCTGTGGCGGGGGTTGGTGGTAGTGGTGGTGGTGGAGAGGAGAAGAGAAGAGAAGAGAAGAGAGTGCTTTATATTTGATTGTTTTCAACAAATTGAGATAAAATTGCCTCAAACGCTCTTTTTTGTCCCTTGATATTTTCTGGAAAAGTTGTACAGTTATCAAGAGCTATGAGTTGAAGACTGTCTAATTGCAGATCTAGTAAGATGAACTTGTGCAGGTGGTTATTTGATTTTTAAAAAATTCTTCTGTTTCCCTGCACTATATGCCATTCCCTGAACAAATGCTTAACCTGCTCCTGTGCCTGCCTGCGTTTCTGTGGTGCTGCTTAAGGTGTCAGCCTAGGCTCAGTGGTAGCACTTTTGTCTCTGAGTCAGAAGGTCATGGGTTCAAGCCCCACTCCAGAGACTTGAGCACGTAAGCTAGGCTGACACTTCAGTGCAGTACTGAGGGAGTGCTGCACTGTTAGAGGTGCCGTCTTTTGGATGAGATGTTAAACTGAAGCCCAGTCAGCCCTCTGCTGTGGACGTAAACGATCCAACGGTGCTATTCGAAGAGGAGGGAGTTCTCCCAGTGTTATTTATCACCCAACCAATACCTTAATTTTTTTTTAAATGATCTTGTCATTTGTTTCATTGCTGTTCGTGGGACCTTGCCTTGCAAAAATTGTTTGCCGCGCTTCCTACATTATAATAGTGACTACGCTTCAAAAGTTCTACATTGGCTGTAAAACGTTTTGGGACATCCTGAGGTTGTGAAAGGCGTTACATAAATGCAAGTTCTTTCCTTTTTTCTTACTAATTGAAGATGTAATCTGATTTATTTGCTTGCATTGCCTCTATTGCGTTGGTTCTTCTAGAGTCCCACTCCTGTTGTACTGTTAAGTTTAGTTTTGGATGAAAATTGATCAATTTCAGGTGATGTGGTAGGTAACTCTCCTTTTCTACATAGTTGTGAACTTGGGATCATGACTTAAATTTGTTCCTTGGTCTGTGTGGCAATGAATTTACCAGCTAAATCGTTAGAGGAATGAGTGGAATCTTTGTGATTATTCTGTTCCAAGCACCATCTGACTGCCACTCAAGTTTGTTTTATTTTATACATGTTGCCCTTTCATTCAAATGCCTTTTACCAGAATGTTTATGTCATCTTATGGGTTAGAAAGAGTTATATGATCATTTTCTTTAACCTACATTTTAATTATCTTCCAGCTTTTAAAGCTTTACAGTTGGGAAGGTATCTTTATCAAGGCTGTTGAGGTGGCAAGGGAGAAGGAGCTGAAGTATATGCTGAAAGGAGCTGTTTATGTCATTGCAACATGTGAGTTGTATTCAGAAATTATCATTTATGATAACCTTTGATAGCTTATGAATCGGAATCTGTTCAAAGCAGTTGTACAACATTAGTGTGCAATTTAAGAAATAATTACCTAACTGTTACAGGCAGTAAAATCTACTCCTGATAAATCATAGTCATAACGGCACTGAAGGAGGCCATTCGGCCCATCGGGTCCATGCCGACTCTCTTGTAGAGCAATCCAGTCAGTCCCATTCCCCCGCTCTATCCCCGTAGCCCTGCAAAGTTTATTTCCCTCAAGTGCCTATCCAGTCTCCCCTTTTTTGCACTAAAAAAAACTTTGAATTACCCATTAATTTGCAACTAACAGCAAAGTGGGAATTTAGTGCTTAAAAAGTTTCATTGTACTTTGAATCGAGGAGACTGCAACACAAAAGACAGAAACTTTATTCTATATTAATAGATGTCCTGTGGAGCTCATAGTGAGTCAAAGGACTCGCTATTTTATGGCAACAGCGTGTTTATGCCACGCAGGAGATATCAAGTTTGAATAAATCAAATTGCATTATTTAAAAAAATTTATAATATTTTTACTGAGATGTAGTAATTGAATTTCACAATTTCTGTCAATTATTCTGCAAAAACTGGAAGTGAGTGGCCTTTATATTTTATGTATATATATTCCTTTACCTCTCTATTTAATTTATATCCCTTCTCATTTTTAAAACTGAAAATACAGAGTAAAGTGGTATGCAAGATATACTAATTAGGGGTAAATATCTAGTATTTAGCAGTAGAGGTGAGCAGTAATGTGATTAGCTGCATTTGGGGACAGTCCTTGGCTTTGGTAGCACTGAATCATAGAAATTTATGGCA
Source organism: Squalus acanthias (assembly GCA_030390025.1). Classification (NCBI taxonomy): domain Eukaryota; kingdom Metazoa; phylum Chordata; class Chondrichthyes; order Squaliformes; family Squalidae; genus Squalus; species Squalus acanthias. The sequence continues at coordinate 85,920,107 of CM059432.1, forward strand.
CAAAAGGAGGCAGTTCGACCCACCGTGTCTGTGCCGGTTGAAAAAGAGCTATCCAGCCTAATATCACTTTCCAGCTCTTGGTCTGTAGACCTGTAGGTTATGACACTTCAAGTGCATATCCAAGTATTTTTTTAAATGTGATGAGGGTTTCTGCCTCTACCACCCTTTCAGGCAGTGCATTCCAGACCCCCATCACCCTCTGGATGAAAAATGTTCTCCTCAACTCCCTTCTAATCCTTCCACCAAATCTTTGCCCCCTGGTTATTGACCTCTCTGCTCGGGGAAATAGGTCCTTCCTATCCACTCTATCTAGGTCCCTCATAATTTTGTACACCTCAATTAAGTCTCCACAGAATCTCCTCTGTTCCAAAGAAAACAGCCCCAGTCTGTCCAATCTTTCCTCATAGCTAAAATTCTCCAGACCTGGCAACATCCTCGTAAATCGCCTCTGTACCCTCTCTAGTGTAATCACATCTTTCCTGTAATGTGGTGACCAGAATTGTACGCAGTACTCTAGCTGTGGCCTAACTAGTGTTTTATACAGTTCTAGCATAACATCCCTGCTCTTGTATTCTATGCCTCGGCTAATAAATGAAAGTATCCCGTATGCCTTCTTAACCACCTTATCTACCTGTCCTGCTACCTTCAGGAATCTGTGGACATGCACACCAAGGTCCCTCTGTTCCTCTACTTTTCTCAGTATCCTTCCATTTATTGTGTATTCTCTTGCCTTGTTAGCCCTCCACAAATGCATTACCTCACACTTCTCCGGATTGAATTCTATTTGCCACTTTTCTGCCCACCTGACCAGTCCATTGATATCTTCCTGCAGTCTACAGTTTTCTTCCTCACTATCAACCACACAGCCAATTTTTGTATCATCTGCAAATTTCTTAATCATGCCCCCTACATTGAAGTCTAAATCATTGATGTATACCACAAAAAGCAAAGGATCTAGTACTGAGCCCTGTGGAACCCCACTAGAGACAGCCTTTCAGTCACTAAACCACCCGTCGACCATTACCCTTTGCTTCCTGCCACTGAGCCAATTTTGGATCCAACTTGCCACTTTCCCTTGGATCCCATGGGCTTTTACTGTTTTGACCAACCTGCCATGTGGGACCTTGTGAAAGGCCTTGCTAAAATCCATGTAGACTACATCAAATACACTACCCTCATCGACCCTCCTTGTTACCTCCTCAAAAATTCGATTAAGTTAGTCAGACATGACCTCCCTTAACAAATCCATGCCGACTGTCCTTGATTAATCCTAGGTTGGGGATCCTGGAGTTTGACAGTAATGAAATGGGACAGCTGGAGTTTGGCAGCATGGTGGGTCATTTGATCTGGCATAATTGTGAAGGAGAAGCCTGGGGTTGAGTAGAACTGTACAAGGTGAACCTGGGGTTTGGCATAGCAGGAGCTGAAATCTGAGGTTTGGCTCACTGGCGAATTCTTGGTGTATGTCAGCATTAAGGGGAGAGACATGGCATGGGTCTGAAGGCATTAATTTGCCATGTCTAGCATCACTGCTTTGTGACTTTCTAAGGAATCAACATGCATGATGGTTTATGATTTGTTCCTAGATATGTATCTCTGTTGCATGCACACTCTCGGGGCTAATGAGAGTGAGGAACTTAAAGTAATTAATATCAGTAGAGACAAAATAATTGTGAAACTAATAGGACTAAAAGCCAAAAAATCCCCTGGACCTGATGGCCTACATCCTAGGGTTCTAAAAGAGGTGGCTGCAGAGATAGTGGATGCATTGGTTGTGATCTTCCAAAATTCCTTAGATTCTAGAATGGTCCCAGCAGATTGGAAAGTAGCAAATGTAACCTCGCTATACAAGAAAGGAGGGAGAGAGAAAACGGGGAACTACAGGCCAGTTAGCCTGATGTCAGTCATCGGAAAAATGCTGGAATCTATTATTAAGAAAGTGGTGACAGGGCACTTAAATCATATGATTAGGCAGAGACAACATGGTTTTATGAAAGGGAAATCTTGTTTAACAAATTTATTGGAGTTTTTTGGGGATGTAACTAGCAGGGTAGATAAAGGGGAACCAGTGGATGTCGTATATTTGGATTTCCAAAAAGCATTCGATAAGGTGCCACATAAAAGGTTGCTACACAAGATAAGGGCTCATGGGGTTGGGGGTAATATATTAGCATGGATAGAGGATTGGTTAATGGACAGAAAACAGAGAGTAGGGATAAACAGGTCATTTTCAGGTTGGCAGTCTGTAACTAGTTGGGTGCCGCAAGGATCAGTGCTTGGGCTTCAGCTATTTACTATTTATATTAATGACTTAGATGAAGGGACCAAGTGTAATGTATCCAAGTTTGCTGACGATACAAAGCTATATGGGAAAGTAAGCTGTGAGGAGGACACAAAGAGCCTGCAAAAGGATATAGACAGGTTAAGTAAGTGGGCAATAAGGTGGCAGATGGAGTACAATGTGGGGAAATGTGAGGTTATTCACTTTGGTAGGAAGAATAGAAAAACAGAATATTTTTTAAATGGTGAGAAACTATTAAATGTTGGTGTTCAGAGTGATTTATGTGTCCTAGTACAAGAAACAAAGAGTTAGCATGCAGGTACAGCAAGCAATTAGGAAGGCAAATGGCATATTGACCTTTATTGCAAGGGGCTTGGAGTATAAGAGTAAGGAAGTCTTGCTACAATTGTACAGGGCTTTGGTGAGACCACATCTGGAGTACTGTGCACAGTTTTGGTCTCCTTATCTGAGGAAGGATATACTTGCCTTGGAGGCGGTGCAACGAAGGTTCACTAGATTGATTCTTGGGAGGAAAGTGTTGTCCTATGAGGAGAGATTGAGTAGATTGGGCCTATACTCTCTGGAGTTTAGAAGAATGAGAGGTGATCTCATTGAAACATGTAATATTCTGAGGGGGATTGACAGGGTTGATGCTGAGAGGTTGTTTCCCCTGGCTGGAGAGTCTAGAACTAGGGGGCATAGTCTCAGGATAAGGGGTCGGCCATTTAAGACTGAGATGAGGAGGAATTTCTTCACTCAGGATTGTGAATATTTGGAATTCTCTACCCCAAAGGGCTGTGGATGCTGAATTGTTGAGTATATTCAAGGCTGAGATAGATAGATTTTTGGACTCTAAGGGAATCAAGGAATATGGAGATCAGGCGGGAAAGTGGAGTTGAGGTCAAAGATCAGCCATGATCTTATTGAATGGTGGAGCTGGCTAGAGGGACCATATGGCCTACTCCTGCTCCTAATTCTTATGTTCTTGTGTTCTAATCCGCCGGGCGGGAAACCGGTTGGTTCAGGTTGGCTGTCCGTTTTGTACCTCGCATGATTTTACTCTCCAATGACGTCAATGAGTGTAAAATCGCGGGCTGCAAAATGGGTGGCTGATTAGTTTCCCACTGGGCCAGCTAGGTTAAAATCTACCCCCGCAATTCAAGATGAGATGAATGAGCATTTTAAAATGCATGGGTTAATCAAGGATAGTCAGTAAGTTGCGTTTGACAAACTTAGAGCTCTTTGAAGATTGGTACTTAAAGGGAATGCAGTAGATGTGGTGTATATTGATTTTCAGAAGGTGTTAGATAAGCTGTCTGATGAGGCATGTTAGAAATTTCCAGACATATAGTATAAGAGGAAATGTGTAGTAGCATTGATGGAAAGTGCGTTGGTGGATAGGAAACAGAGTTAAGGGTAAATGTTGCTTGGTCTGGAAAAGAGTTGGAAGTGGTGTACCCCAAGAGTCAGTGCTACATCCTTTTGTTCTTGGTAGATATACATGATTTGGACTTGGGTATAAAAAACACAATCTGAAAATTTGCTGACAACTCCAAAGTAGAAGTTTTGGGAAACAATGAGGAAGACTTCAGGAAGATACAGGAAGGTTAGCAGAATGGGCAGACAAGTGGCCGATGCAATTTAAAGTGGATGTGTCAGGTAATATATTTTCAGAGATGGTGAAGGAATTGAAATATATATTTAATGGAAAGACACTATAGGTGTGGGTGAACAGAGAGAGCCATTTGTTCAAATCCATAATTTTCTAAAACTGCATGTGCAGGCAGATAAAACCATAATATAGACCAGTAGAATTTTGTGTTTTATAAATACGGACATAGAACCTTTGGCTTAGTCATGGCATTCCCGCCTCTTTGGTTTTGGCCCTCGGTCGATAGTCCCAGTGAGTGGAGACTAGACTAAATACTGGGTTGGCATCCAGTGGGGTACTTGCATCCAGATGGAGTGACCACTCGTTCAGTGGTGGTATTCTTGCCTCTGAATCAGAAGGGTTGGGTTTGAGCCCCGGCGAGTGGGGACTGTATATTGGGTTGACCCAGTGGGTAATCGCGACCAATAGGTGCAGGTAGGCCCTTCCCCATCGTGGCGGGGCGGGGGGGGGGGGGGGGGAGGCTCTTTAGCCATGGTTGCAACCCACCTAGGAGAAGGTACTCTGAAGATTAAAACCTTGAGAAAGGTAACGGGAGACCGACTCAGCTACTTTTCTCCAGTAAGTGGCTCAAGAATTTCAAGTTCAAGACCCTAGGGCAGAACACAATGGACAAACATAGGGTACAAGAGTAAAGAAGTAATGAGGAATTTATAGAAAATATTGGTTAGGTCATAGTTCGAGTATGTTTGTAAGTTTGGTTTGTCCATTATAGAAAGGACATTAAAGCTATAGAGAGCGTATAGCATAGATTCACTCGGTTGATGCCTGGGGCGGGAAACTATAGTTTTGAGGAGAGACGTGATATAAGGACTATTTCCACTGGACCAGAGGAGGCTGAGGATATTTCAGTGATTTTTAAAATTATAAAGAGTTTTGATAGTCTTTCTCTATTCATTCTATTTCCTCTAGTTGTAGAGTTGACGACAGGTGGACATCGATTTAAAATGATCATTGAGAGTGAGAAGGGAGGTTAGGAGAAATTTTCTTTACACAACAGGTTGTTAGAGCATGAAATGCTTTATTACAGGGAGTGATCGAGGTATAGAGCATTGCTTCTTTTCAGAGAAAATTGGATAAATATTTGAATCGGAGAAAGTTACAAGACTACGGTGAGAGCACAGGACAAGTGAAATTAGTTTTGGATTGCTTTAGCAAAGAGCCAGTATAGACTTGATGGGTTAAATGGCTTCCTTCTGTGTGGTAAGTTTTATGGTTCTACGAAGTGTCTTCTAGGCAGCTTTAGCAATGGGGGAGATGTGGGAGGTCAATTTGATGTCAGAACAGATATTTAGGCCAGAAAAGTCAACAGATGAAAGGCTAAGGAAAGTAGGAGATGATGGTAGTTGGCTGGACTTGAGAGACTTAAAGAAACAAGATTTTCATTGCCCTATTAAAGGTTACAAAGGGGAACAAGATGTATAGATTCAGCCATTGTACAGGAGATTTGTGCAGTGAGAGCATGCAACCTGAAGGAAGTTGACGAATGTAGAATGAAATCAGTAGCAAAAGAGTGGATAGGGTTTGGTGGTGGATAGGGTTGAATGATGAACTAAGAAAGTAATTGACATGAAGAACAACAGACTGGGAGAAAAGACACTTATGAATATAAACAAATAAAAAACAACTTGAAAGGCCAGAGTTTGTGGAGGAGAAAGAGTTATTCTGGTTGAAAGGCACTCCTTGCTTTAATGTTTCCCTTTTAATAGAAATTAAACTCACCAAAACGTTTTAAGACATTTTTTGTTCTGCATGGTTGGAACATACACTTGGCAGGAAATAAATTCACTTTTGGCTGGATTTTTCCTTTATTCTTTTAAGGCTAGATTTTGAAAGACCTTGAAGTAAATATTTTGTATGCTTCAGCGTAGTCTTCATTTCTTCATTTCCTTTTGTGTGGTGAAATATGGATGTTGTGCACTGAAAGTTACAGTGCTAAAACTGATTGAAGTGTTGCTTTGATCACCTTGTGTAGATCTCTATATCATGAGATCAACGAAATAATTGGGACCTAGCAGTTAGCAGCTGTATAACTGATATAGTGCTATATTTCAGAGCTATAGCAAGGATCCATTGTATCAACCAGCAATTTTTTTTTTTTTTTAAAGTGCAGGCCCAGATTTAAAACACCGAAAATTGAGGATTCTTTGAGGGGGTGGGGGTGGCGGGGGGTGGGGGGGCGGCCGGTGAGGAGTCAGTCCTCAATGTTAATTTACGCAATACTCCTTTTTTAAAAAAAAATTTGATTTTAGGGGTTTTATACAAATAAATAAATTGATTCGTAAAAGCTTTTTAAAATATAACTTTATAGGTATAAGAGAATTTTCTTCCTAAGAATGGAGCAATCCAAACAATTTATTGTCTAGATGTTAGATTTTTTTTTTTAATTTTTGCAAATATCTTTTTGCAAAGGTTGAGGAATGTGAATGCTGATGTTGAATGCTCTATGATTGAATTTATTTATGGCTCTCACTATTGGATAACGTAAAGCATTTTCTTTATGTAACTTCTATCCTTTATAAAGCTTTTTGTATGTTATCAGAGACTATTTAATCAAATTGAATATTTCATTTTTTTTAATTCTTTGTCTTTGCAGTGTTTCTCACCCAGGTGACACCTGTTTTAGCAACAATGGTGGTAGGTAAACACATCTAATTCACCATTTTGATTTAATTGTTGTGTGTATCTTTACTGAGATTAATACATCAACTGAAACATACTAGCACCACAGATTACGCTATAGGTTTGCACTAACAGTGCAGTACTGCAGCACTTTGAAGGGTGGGTCTAAGTTTGTATCTATAATTCCCTCTTTCTCCTCTACCCCAATCACACTGTTGAGTTACCAATCTTAACTATGTCATGTTAAGTGAATCTTAGTAGCTAGGCACAAGGAACAATTTTATAAGCTAATTATTTTAATGTAAAATCTAACCATATCAGAATATTGTGCAATGGCTGCTATGTTCCTGATCTAACATTAAAAAAGATGACATATGGAAATGTACAGTAGGCCAGTCAGCATCTGAAAGAGAAAAGATGGGTTAATATTTTGGGTGTCACCTTCACCAGAACTGAATTGAGAACAGAGTTCTGAGGGACTGTCCGACCTGAAATGTTAACCTTTCTTTTCTCTTAGATGGTGACCAACTTGGTGAACATTTTCTGTTTTTATTAAACATTTCCAACCTTCATGTTTATATTTTCTGAACTGTATTTTTAAATAAAATGAATGTAAGAAGAAGGTAATTTGATTGAAAGATCCAAAGTGGATTGAAAATGAGAAGCAGTTTGAAAATGTTGTGTCCTCTCTTTCCCCACTGACTATCAATGATAAAGGGCAACAAATTATGCTAATTGGAAATTAATGCACCGCTCAAAGTTCTTAGTGATCAGTACTTTAAGGCCTCAGGGTGTCATGGATATTAATCTGAAAGTCTGAGCTAGAAGTAAGCTGTAGTTAATGTCTGGAATTACAAAAATCCTTGGTGTTGCACTTTTGGCTGTCATCTGTCAGTTTGATCATAAGTCATAGTGCTGAGTTTTGCGAAGGGTAAAAAATTAATTGTGGCACGCACACAAAATATGCAGCCGTAGCTTTAACCATTCTTCAATCATAATGTGCCTCTTGAGTCTAATTGAAGTGCAGTGCCAACTACCAGTACCTTTTGACCTTTTGGTATTCATGCCAACTGGCATTCATTTGGTATGCAGATGAAATGAAAGAATAATCAAAGTATTGTTTTGCTATAACTCATTTTAGCTCAGAATGTATTTAATGCAAATTGAATGTCTAGTTATAGTCCTAGTTTCACCAGCTGTATCATTTAACTGCGTCCATGGAGTGTGCATAAAGATTTAGTTCTGGCAGTTACTGTTTTGTAAAATAAAACTCTTGGAAGTACTGCATTTTAATATAGTCAAAATTAATTAGTTTGGATGCAAAGTACATTTTGTTTTTTAAAAACTGCAAATGTAATTTATTTTCCTGAAACCTTTTGCAGATTAAAATGTATTTACGTTTGAAGAATAAAAAGATTACATTTGAAGAACTATTAATGATTTGTGCAGCTAATAATTATAAATTAAGTATACAAAATCTGTGGTCTAATCTGTGAGGAATGTAGGGGATCTTCAATTTTATTGATTTTAATTTTTTTTTCTTTTTAGACTTTCAGCATTTACTCTAGTTTGAGTGGATCAGCACTCACTGCTAACATGGCTTTTTCAGCACTGGCACTTTTTGATAAATTTAATTCTCCACTACTTATGTTCCCGATGGTAAGTTGCATGCTAAATATTTTGTTAAATATTAAATACAAGTAACACAAGATTTTTGAGTCACCTGTGGTTTAGAAAGTCAAGGCTGAAAAAAATTTGGTATTATGTTTCTCAATGCTGTAGACTATTATTCTGAGAGAAATGATTGTTTAATAACAAAAGCATCAATAAATTTTAGAGAATGTTGCTTATTGTTAGGGGCATCTATAAATTCATCAGCCTATGTGGTTTTACGTGGTGGGGTACTGGAGATTCCTGATAGTTCAGTTGGACAGTACATTGCCCAGTGCAGAACTGAACCATACAGGCATGTATATTACAGATCATAACCACTTCTCCCATTTTTTCAGACAGCAGCTGCTAGTAATGATTCTGCTGTTGTCATTTACACCTCTTCTAGACCCATCTTTTGTTTCTTTTCTTGTCCCAGTACTATCCCCTTTTGCCTTGCACCTTCATCCCTTTTGTCATTTAATCAGTCTCAGGATATGGGGTAGGACATTTAGGACTGAGATGAGGAGAAATTTCTTCACTCAGAGGATGGTGAACCTGTGAAATTCTCTGCCACAGAAGGCTGTGGCGGCCAAGTCACTGAATATATTTAAGAAGGAGATAGATAGATTTCTAGACACAAAAGGCATCAAGGGGTATGGGGAGAGAGCGGGAATATGGTATTGAGATAGAGGATCAGCCATGATCATGTTGAATGGCGGAGCAGGCTCGAAGGGCCGAATGGCCTACTCCTGCTCCTATTTTTCTATGTTTCTATCTCTTCTGTCTTCCACCCTATCACAGACCTTCCCTTTTGTTCTTTCCTCCCCTCTCCCCCTGTCCCTGCCTCTGTACTTGCTTAAAACCTGTTGCGTCTCTAACTTTTTCCAGTTCTGATGAAAGGTTATCGAGCTGAAACATTAACTCTGTTTCTCGCTCCACAGATGCAGCCTGACCGGCTGGGTATTTCTAGCATTTTCTGTTTTTATATCTTTTCTGAGGTTTGATGCTCAAAATTGAACACAGTACTCCAGATGGGGCCTGACCAAGGCTCTGTACAACTGGGAGCATCACTTCCTCACTATTGTATTTCAACCCCCTGGAGATAAAGTCCAACATTACATTAGCATTTTTTATTACTTTTTGTACCTATGCACTAGCTTTTAGTGAGCTATGCACATGGGCACCTAAGTTCCTTTGCTCTTCCACAGCCCCTAGTCTCTAACCATTAATATTTGTATGACCGCTTTTCTAACTAATGTACAGACTGGAGCTATTTAATCCCTGCACATTTTAGGAATGAGAAGAAAGCTGTTTTTTTTCCCCCAAGGTGAAACTTACCTAAAACCCAAGATCATTCCAGATGGGATTTTAACCCATAATCCCTGTTTAGAAAGCCAATGCCTTAAACATTAGGCAACTGAGAGCACACTAAGATGCTAGAAGTACTCTATACTGAGGACCACATGACCACACTATGGTAATGTGCAAAAATGTTCAGATGGACTTTGATGCCAAGTGCAAAATTAGTCCAGTCCCACTATACAGCTGAAGGTGCAGATGATGTTGCCATCACTATTTGGTTTTTATTTCATTGGGTGCCACTTCCAGTTCGGCCAACATTGTTTAGGTTTTTTAGGTAACTATATATAATGTATAAATAATTTGGAAAGATATCTATTGTATATTAAAAACAAAAGGTGGAATGCAACATCTCCGATATGTGGCAATGTGGTTGGGCATCTCATCTAAAATGTGATGCTACATACCAAAGTACCCTATCCATGCACTGCACACCCTCACCACTGGGTGACTCTGCAACATTTGTTGCAACCAATAAACAGGCAGGATATGAGCCTGTTTAGCAAGTGCTTTCAGAAAAAAAGGTTGGGCCATAATTTGCTGTAGCAGGGCATCTAACGGCATCTGCCCTTAGTTAGACTTGCCTTTGTACTTTAGGTTTTTAATTTAAGAACATAAGAAATAGGATCAAAAGTAGGCCATTTGGCCCTTCGAGCCTGCTCCACCATTCAGTAAGATCATGGCTGATCTTCTACCTCATCTCTACCTTCCTGCACTATCCCCATATCCCTTGATTCCCTTAATATTCTAAAATCTACCGATCTCTGTCTTGAACATACTCAACGACTGAGCCTCCACAGCCCTCTGGGGTAGAGAATTCCAAAGATTCACCACCCTCTGAGTGAAAAAATGTCTTCTCATCTCAGTCCTAAATGGCCGACCCTTATTCTGAGACTGTGACCCCTGGTTCTCAACTCCCCAGCCAGGGGAAACATGCTCCCTGCATCTACCCTGTCAAGCCCTGTAAGAATTTTGTATGTTTCAATGAGATCACCTCTCATTCTTCTAAACTCTAGAGAATATAGGCCTAGTCTACTCAATCTCTCCTCATAGGACAATCCCCCCAACCCAGGAATCAGTCTGGTGAACCTTCGTTGCACTCCGTCTGTGGCAAGTATATCCTTCCTTCGGTAAGGAGACAAAAACTGTACACAATACTCCAGGTGTGGTCTCACCAGGGCCCTATATAATTGCAGTAAGACGTCTTTACTCAAATCCTCTTGTAATAAAGGCCAACATACCATTTGCTTTCCTAATTGCTTGCTGTACCTGCATGTTAACTTTCAGTGATTTGTGTACAAGGACACCCAGGTCCCTCTGAACACCAACATTTCCCAATCTCTCACCATTTAAAAAATACTCTGCTTTTCTATTTTTCCTATCAAAGTGGATAACTTCACATTTCTCCACATTATATTCCACTTGCCATGTTCTTGCCCACTCACTTAGCCTGTCTATATCCCCTTGAAGCCTCCTTCCATCCTCTTCACAATTTATAATCCCACCCAGCTTTGTATCATCAGCAAACTTGGATATATTACATTTGGTCCCCTCATCCAAATCATTGATGTAGATTGTGAATAGCTGAGGCCCAAGCACTGATCCTTGCGGTACCCCACTAGTTACGGCCTGCCAACCTGAAAATTACCCGTTTATTCCTACTCTCTGTTTTCTGTCCGTTAACCAATCCTCAGTCCATGCTAGTATATTACCCCAATCCCAAGAGCCCTAATTTTGTTTAATAACCTCTTGTGTGGCACATTATCGAATACTTTTTGAAAATCCAAATACACCACATCCATCTGGTTCCCCCTTATCTATTCTGCTAGTTACAACCTCAAAAAACTCTTAACAGATTCATCAAACACGATTTCCCTTTGTTGCATTTGTTGCAACCAATCAACAGGAAGGATATGAGCCTGTTTAGCAAGTGCTTTCAGAAAAAAAGTTGGGCCATAATTTGCTGTAGCAGGGCATCTAAAGGCATCTGCCCTTAGTTAGACTTGCCTTTGTACTTTAGGTTTTTAATGTTTTGCGTGGCAAGTTGCTGAAAGTGTGAGCTGATCACTTTGTAGCGAGGGAAATCAAGCATCTGGGACCTGAGTAAACAGAACAAGCAACTGTGTGTCTCCTTAACCAATCACATTGAAGAATTGTGAAATTAACAGTGCAAGAAATAAGAAGGTGGTGTGAATTAGAGTGAGTGAATTCAATGCCAAATCAGGTACAGAAAGAGAGGGAAAGAAAGATTGGACTAAGAGATGGTGAAAAAAGAGACGGAAATGAAAAGTTTGAAAAGTTTGCACTTTTTTTCATTTTTAAAAAAAAAATCTCCAACAACAATTAAAACCTGAAAGAATGAGACTGCGCACTTGTAATAGTTTCAGTGCCAGAGAGATTGTTTGGCAGTAATTAACACTTATCATTTGTTAAAAGAGTACTTAGGCTGAAATGGACAAGACTTAATTTTCTGTGGCAAGTTTAGTTTGTATCTACCATGCAAATACAGCAACTTCACACCATTCAATGCATTTCAATGATGCAGACAGTGAGATGCCATTTTTGCAAAGCTAACGGTGGAGTGGAGCACCTCGGATAGCAACTTTTGGATATTTGAGTTTAATGTGCATTTGCACTTCAGCTGAAGTTACTGTACCATTTGTGCATAAATAACGGCGAGCGCCATTAGTCTCACTTGTTATTTTGACAGCAAATTATGGCCGGTTGTCTTATTGGGCTGGAATTTGCTGGAGCAGGGCAACTTGGGACTTCTTCCTGCACCCCTCAGCTCAAAAATGTTTTGCCCGGCAAGTTGCTGGAAGTACGAACTGATAACGGTACAGCGAGGGCAACAGGGCATCTGGTACCTTGGTGAAGGGCGGGACCAATAGTGTATCTCCTTACCCTATGAGGTTAAAGGATTGAGAAATAAACAAAGGAAGAACTGAGCAGGAGGGTGAATTAGTGCATTAATTCAATGTCAAATCAGGTGCAGAAAGTGAAATAAAGGGATGGAAAGAAAGATTGGATTAAGAAAGAGAGAACAAAAGACAGTAAGAAAAAAAAATTAAAATTTGACATTTAAACAATTTTCAACAACAATTCGCTACCTGAAAGAATAACGCACCACACTTTTTTAATTCTTCATTTTCTAGGCCAGTGAGTTGATTGGCAGTCATTAACAATTATCACATCGTTAAGCGTACTTGTGCTATTAATTACTAGCCTTGACTTTCTGCAGCGAGTTTAATGAAATTAATATGCAAATGCAGTAAATTCATGAAACTCACGGAGGTTAAGTGCGAGATGTCGTTTTCGCAAAGCTAGCGCCGACAGCGGCGGAAATCATTCAGCAACTTGTGGCAATTCATGATGTATCTCTTCCTCACCACAAGTTGCTGGTTGATTTGCACATTAATAATAGCGTGCAAATATTTTTTCAACAAATTCCTGCCTAATGCAGTCGAATTTTTTTTAAATTTGTTCATGGGATGTGGGCGCCGCTGGCAAGGCCAGCATTTATTGCCCATCCCTAATTACCCTTGTGAAGGTGGTGGTGAGCCACCTTCTTGAACCGCTGCAGTCCCTGTGGTGAAGGTACTCCCACAGTGCTGTTAGGGAGGGAATTCCAGGATTTTGACCCAGCGACGATGAAGGGACGACGATATATTTCCAAGTCAGGATGGTGTAGAACTTGGAGGTGATGGTGTTCCCATGCGCCTGCTTCCCTTGTCCTTCTAGGTGGTAGAGGTCGTGGGTTTGGGAGGTGCTGCCGAAGAAGCCTTGGCGAGTTGCTGCAGTGCATCTTGTAGATGGTACACACTGTAGCCACGGTGCGCCGGTGGTGAAGGGAGTGAATGTTTAAGGTGGTGGATGAGGTGCCAATCAAGTGGTCTGCTTTGTCCTGGATGGTGTCGAGCTTCTTGAGTGTTGTTGGAGCTGCACTCATCCAGGCAAGTGGAGAGTATTCCATCACACTCCTTACTTGTGCCTTGTAGATGGTGGAAAGGCTTTGGGGAGTCAGGAGGTGAGACACTCGCCGCAGAATACCCAGTCTTTGACCTGCTCTTGTTGCCACAGTATTTATGTGGCTGATCCAGTTAAGTATCTGGTCAATGGTGACCCCCCCCCCCCAGGATGTTGATGGTGGAGATTCGGCGATGGTAATGCTGTTGAAGGTCAAGGGGCGGTGGTTAGACTCTCGCTTGTTGGAGATAGCCATTGCCTGGCTCTTGTGTGGCACATCCCATGAACGAATAAAAAAAAAAAGAATCAAATTGGCTGAAGACTGGCTTCTGTGATGGTGGGGACCTCGGGAGGAGGCTGATATGGATCATTCACTCGGCATTTCTGACTTAAGATGGTTGCACATGCTTCAGCTTTGTCTTTTGCACTCACGTGCTGTGCTCCGCCATCATTGAGGATGGGGATATTTATGGAACCTTCTCCTCCCGTTAGTTGTTTAATGGTCCACCGCCATTCACGACTGGATGTGGCAGGACTGCAGAACTTTTACCTGATCCATTGATTGTGGGATCACTTAGCTCTGTCTACTGCATGCTGCTTCCGCTGTTTAGCATGCATGTAGTCTTGTGTTGTAGCTTCCCCAGTTTCGCACCTCATTTTTAGGTACGCCTGGCATGCTCTTCTACACTCCTCCTTGAACCAGGGTTGGTCTCCTGGCTTGATGGTAATGGTAGAGTGAGGAATATGCGGGGCCATGAGGTTACAGATTGTGCTGGAATAAAATTCTGCTGCTGCTGATAGCCCACAGCGCCTCATGGGTGCCCATTTTTGAGCTGCTAGATCTGTTCTGAATCTATCCCATTTAGCACAGTGGTAGTGCCCCACAACACGCTGGAGGGTGTCGTTAATGTGAAGACAGGACTTCGTCTCCACAAGGACTGTGCGGTGGTCACTGCTATGGACAGATGCATCTGCGACAGGTAGATTGGTAAGGATGAGGTCAAGTATGTTTTTCCCTCGTGTTGGTTTTCTCCCCACCTGCCGCATGCCCAGTCTGGCAACTATGTCCTTCAGGACATAAGAATATAAGAAATAGGAGCAGGAGTCAGCCATTTGGCCCTTCGAACCTGCTCCGCCATTCAAAAAGATCATGGCTGATCTTCTACCTCATCTCCGCTCGGTCAGTAGTGGTGTTACCGAGCCACTCTTGGTGATGAACATTGAAATCCCCCACCCAGAGTACATTCTGTGCTCTTGCTACCCTCAGTGCTTCTTCCAAGTGGTGTTCAACATGGAGTACTGATTCATCAGCTGAGGGAGGGCGGTGGGTGGTAATCAACAGGTGGTTTCCTTGCCCTTGCTTGACCTGAAGCCATGAAACTTCATGGGGTCCGGAGTCAATGTTGAGCACTCCCAGGGCCACAACCTCCCACTGTGCCCCACCTCTGGTGGGTCTGTCCTGCCGGTGGGACAGGACATACCGAGGGATGGTGATGGAGGAGTCTGGGACATCAGCTGAAAGGTATGATTCTGTGCGTATGACTATGTCAGGCTGTTGCTTGACTAGTCTGTGTGGACAGCTCTCCCAATTTTGGCACAATTCCCAGATGTTGGTGAGGAGGACTTTACAGGGTCGGCTCGGCTGGCCTGGATGTGCCGTTTTCGTGTCCGAAGCCAGTTCCGAGGTCGATGCCGGGTGGTCCGTCAGGTTTTATTCTTCTTATTGCTTTTCATAGTGGTTTGGTACAACGCTGTGGGTTGCTAGGCCATTTCAAAGGGCAGTTAAGAGTCAACCACATTGCTGTGGGTCTGGAGTCACATATAGGCCAGACCAGGTAAGGACGGCAGATTTCCTTCCCTAGTTGGGTTTTTACGACAAACCGATAGTTTCATGGTCACCATTACTGATACTAGCTTTTGTTCCAGATTTATTTAATTAACTTTGGTGGGATTTGAACTCACGTTTTAGTCCAGGCCTCTGGATTTCTAGTCCAGTAACAGAACCACTATGCTACTGTTCCCATACAGAACCAGCCTGGCATGCTGAGTATTTCCAGAATTCTGTTTTTATTTCAGGTCACGCAGGGTTAACAGTCAGGAGATATTGCTATTGCAATTTACTATTTTTCATCCACTAAGATTGTTTGCTGGGATGATCCACCCCAACCCCTCGACTGGGATTATTTGTCGCTTCCCCTTCCACTACCCCCTCCCACTCCTTTCCTCCCTGTCTCTCTCCCTCCTCCACTTCCACGGTCACTCCTCCCTTCTCTGCACCCCGTCCCCTTCTCCGGATCCTGTCATCTGCTTCATCCCCTTCCTACTCTGCCTTAGTCAAATTGTCTCTTGATCGCTAACCCTGCGTTACCTGAAATAAAAACAGAGAATTCTGGAAATACTCAGCTGGCCAGGCAGCATCTGTGGAGAGAAAAACAGAGTTAACGTTTCAGGTCAATGACCTTTTGTCAGAACTGGCAAAAGTTAGAGATGTAACACGTTTTAAGCAAGTGCAGAGGCAGGGAAAGGCAGGGAGGGGAGTGGGAGGAAAGATCAAAAGGGAAGGTCTGTCATCGCGTGGAAAGCATGAGTGATTAAATGACAAAACGGATGATGGTGCAAGGCAAAAGCGAGTGGTAATGGGACAAGTAAAGAAACAAAAGATGGGTCTCGAGGAGCTGTAATTGACAAAAGAACCTGCTGTCTGGAAAAAATGGGAGCAGTGGTTATGGTCTGAAATTGTTGAACTCACTGTTGATTCTGGAAGATTGTAAAGTGCCTAATTGAAAGATGAGGTGCTGTTCCTTGAGCTTCAGTTGAGCTTCATTGGAACAGTGTAGGAGGCGGAGGACAGTGTGGTCAGAGTGGGAGTGGGACGCAGAATTAAAATGACAAACAACCGGAAGCTCAGAATCACACTTGCGGACTGAATGGAGGTGTTCAGCAAAGCAATCACCCAATCTGTGTTTGTTCTCCCCAATGTAAAGCTGCCCGCAACGTGAGCAGCGAATACAGTATATTAAATTGATAGAAGTACAAGTAAATCGCTGTTCCACCTGGAAGGAGTGTTTGGAATCCTGGACAGTGGGAAGGTAGGAGGTTAACGGGCAGGTGTTGCATCTCCTATGCTTGCACAGGAAGGTGCCAAGGGGAGTGGGTGTTCGGGGTGAGGGCAGAAGTGCGGGAAATGGAAAGGACGCAGTCGAGGGCCCTGTCAACCAGGGTGGAGAGCAACCCTCAGTTGAGGAAAAAGGAAGACATATTGGAAGCACTGGTATGGAAGGTGGCATCGTCAGAGCAGATGCGACTGAGACTGAGAGACTGGGAGAATGGAATAGAAGCAGGGGGTGGGAGGAAATGTAATCGAGGTAGCTGTGGGAGTCGGTGGGCTTATAGTAGATATTGGTGAACAGTCTATCCCCAGAAATGGAGATAGAGAAGTCGAGGAAGGAAAGGGAAGAGTCGGAGATGGACCATGTGAAGGCAAGGGAAGGGTGGAAATGGGAAGCAAAGTTGATGAAATTTTCATGTTTGGGGCGAGAGCAGGAAGTGGCACTGATACAGTCATCAATGTACTGGAAAAAGAGGTAAGGGAGGGGTCCTGAGTAGGACTGGAACAAATAATGTTCCATGTATCCTACGAAAAGGCAGGCATAGCTAGACGTGAATGCTACATTTGTTCTTGATACCTATTGTGCAGTGTTTTGGGAGATTGACTAATATCCAATAAATTCCAGATAAATAAATTTCCCTGGGATAACCAGAGGAAATCGCAACCAAATAATGGGTTGTGGCTTCTAGTGTTCTCTTTTTTTTTAATTCTTAGTACGTGGATAATTCCTTTTGATTTTCTATTAGTTTTCAGATATTTTATGGAAGTATTTGTGGAGCATACTATATTGTAGGATATTCTCTACAATAATCAGGAGTGTCCCCTATTTACGTGCAGTTAGCAGACTAGGTCCTCTGGTGCAATCATCTAATTCCTGTTATAAATATATCCATTAGTGTATTACAAAACGTTATTTTCTCATTTCTGGAATTATTCTGTAACTCACAGTCAGGCCTATTGTAAACTCATTCTTGCACGCTAATTCAGGTTATCCGATATAAAGACACTAAATAATGAGGTAATTGAGCACAACTCCGCTCAATTATAGCTCCCTTTTAGTCATCAGCAATAAATAGATCAATTTTATGAAAACAAGTGAGCCACATCCCTTGAAATTCCAGCAGAATGGTAATTTGCACGTTATTCCTCGTCTTCAAATATTGTTTGTTTGATTTGCAAATTTCCAGATTTTTCAACAAAAGAATTAGTGCTTGAAGTACCCACCAAACTCCCTGCAAATAAACTTCCATATGCAGAAACTGTTAAGTGATACAACCTTAGTGTGTAGATGCCATGTCTACATTTGCAGTATTTTTGATTAAATGTCTCTAACCCGTAATTGTAGAAACATAGAAAAATAGGAGCAGAAGTAGGCCATTCGGCCCTTTGAGCCCGCTCCGCCATTCATTATGATCATGGCTGATCCTCTATCTCAATACCATATTCCCGCTCTCTCCCCATACCTCTTGATGCCTTTTGTGTCTAGAAATCTATCTATCTCCTTCTTAAATATATTCAGTGACTTGGCCTCCACAGCCTTCTGTGGTAGAGAATTCCACAGGTTCACCACCCTCTGAGTGAAGACATTTCTCCTCATCTTAGTCCTAAATGTCCTACCCCGTATCCTGAGACTGTGACCCCTCGTTCTAGACCCCCCAGCCAGGGGAAACATCCTCCCTGCATCCAGTTTGTCTAGCCCTGTCAGAATTTTATACGTTTCAATGAGAAAATCTACAGCATAGAATTTTTAAATCTACTAACCATGTCTAGCGGAAGAGAATAAGTAATGCACAAAAGTGACCTATTTTCTGTGATTCATATTGAAATATATTTATTGTGATCATAAGAACAACATGAAACTTACCAGAATCAAAATATTTAAGAAGGCTTTGTTGTAAAGGCAACCGTATATTTACAATACTAGTAAAATAGAAACACAGCAAAAATATTTATTCAAAGTCATCATTTATTTAAGGTTTATTTCCAGAGGGATAGAATTGAAAAGTAGAGAAGTTATGCTAAACTTGTATCAAACCTTGGTTAGACCACACTTGGATTATTGTGTACAGTTCTGGTCGCCATATTATTAAAAGGGTATAGAGGCACTGGAGAGGGTGCAAAAAAGATTTACAAGAATGATAACAGAACTGTGAGGTTATACCTATCTGGAAAAGATGAACAGGCTGGGTCTCTTTTCTCTTGTAAAGAGAAGGCTGAGGAGTGACCTAATAGAGGTCTTTAAAATTATGAAAGGTTTTGATAGAGTAGACATGGAGAGAGTGCTTCCACTTGTGGGGACGAGTAAAACTAGAGGCCATCAATATAAGATAGTCACCAAGAAATCAAATAGGGAATTCAGAAGAAACTTTGTTACCCAGAGAGCGGTGAGAATGTGGCACTCGCTACCACAGGGAATAGTTGAGGCGAATAGTTGAGGTGGATAAAGGGGAACCAGTAGATGTCGTGTATTTGGATTTCCAGAAGCCATTCGATAAGGTGCCACATAAAAGGTTACTGCACAAGATAAGAGCTCACTAAGTTGGGGGTACTATATTAGCATGGATAGAGGATTTGCTAACTAACAGAAAACAGAGTCGGGATAAATGGGTCATTTTCAGCTTGGCAAACTGTAACTAATGGGGTGCCACAGGGACCAGTGCGGGGCCTCAACTATTTACAATCTATATTAATGACTTGGATGAAGGGACCGAGTGTACTGTAGCCAAATTTGCTGATGATACAAAGATAGGTGGGAAAGCAAGTTGTGAGGAGGACACAGAGTCTGCAAAGGGATATAGATAGGTTAAGTGAGTGGGCAAAAATTTGGCAGATGGAGTATAATGTGGGAAAATGTGAGGCTATCCACTTTGGTAGGAAGAATAAAAGATCAAATTATTATTTAAATAGAGAGACTACAGAATGCTGCGGTACAGAGGGATCTGGGGGTCCTCGTACATGAAACACAAAAAGTTAGCATGCAGGTACAGCAAGTAATTTGGAAGGCAAATGGAATGTTGGCCTTTATTGCAAGGGGAATGGAGTATAAAAGTAGGGAAGTCTTGCTACAACTGTACAGGGCGCTGGTGAGGCCACATCTGGAGTACTGTGTGCAGTTTTGGTCTCCTTATTAAGGAGGGATATACTTGCATTGGAGGCAGTTCAGAGAAGGTTCACTAGGTTGATTCCTGAGATGAAGGGGTTTTCTTATGAAGAAAGGTTGAGCAGGTTGGGCCTACACTCATTGGAGTTTAGAAGAATGAGAGGTGATCTTATTGAAACATATAAGTTTCTGAGGGGGCTTGACAGGATAGATGCAGAGAGGATGTTTCCCCTTGTGGGGGAATCTAGAACTAGGGGGCATAGTTTCAGAATATGCGGTCGCCATTTAGATGAGGAGGAATTTCTTCTCTCAGGGTCGTGAATCTTCGGAATTCTCTACCCCAGAGAGCTGTGGAGGCGGAGTCATTGAATATATTCAAGGCGGAGATAGACAGATATTTGAGCTACAGGGGAGTCAAGGGTTATGGGGAGCGGGTGGGAAATTGGAGTTGAGGCCAAGATCAGATCAGCCATGATCTTATTAAATAGCTGAGCAGACTCGAGGGGCCAAATGGCCTACTCCTGCTCCTATTTCTTATGTTCTTATAGTATAAATGCATTTACGGGGAAGCTAGATAAGCATGTGAGGGAGAAGGAAATAGAGGGTTATGTTGATAGAGTTAGATGAGGAAAGACTGGAGGAGGCTCGAGTGGAGCATAAACGCTGGCAGGGACTGGTTGGGCCGAATGGCCTGATTCTGTGCTGTTGATCCTATGTAAGCCTTTGTAATTTTAAATGGGGTTCAGGAACAGAGACCTGGGGTGAACGTATACAAGTCTTTGAAGGTGGCAGGACAAGTTGAGAAGGCTGTTAAAAAAGACATATGGGATCCTTGGCTTTATAAATAGAAGCATAGAGTACAAAAGCAAGGAGGTTATGCTAAACCTTTTTAAAACAGTCGTTAGGCCCCAGCTGGGGTATTGTCCAATTCTGGGCAACACACTTTAGGAACAATGTCAAGGTCTTCGAGAGGGTTCAGAGGAGATTTACTAGAATGGTACCCAGAGATGAAAGACGTCAGTAATGTGGAGGGACTAGAGAAGCTGGGGTTGTTCTCCTTAGAGCAGAGAAGGTTAAAAGGAGATTTGATAGAGATGTTCAAAATCATTAAGGATTTTGATAGAGTAAGTAAGGAGCAACTGTTTGCAGTGGCAGATGGGTCGGTTACCAGAGGACACAGATTTAAGGTAATTGGCAAAAGAACCAGAGACGACATGAGGAAAAACATTTTTAGGCAGTGAGCTGTTATGATCTGGAATGCACTGCCTGAAAGGGTTGTGGAACCAGATTCAATAATAACTTTCAAAAGGGAGTTGGATAAATACTTGAAAAGGAAAATTTTGCAGGGCTATCGGGAAAGAGCATGGGAGTGGGTTTAATTGGATAGTTCTTTCAAAGAGTCGGCATAGGCATGATGGGCCTCTTTCTGTGCTGTATCATTCTATGATTCTAAGATGCTGACAGCTTGTTTTCTATTCACAATTAATTTTTACAGTCTGTTTGTAATGCTCACTGGTTGTAATGTTAATTTCGATGTAGTGTTCAGTTTTTAAACATCCAAACTATATTGCACTGAGTGCTGGATTTCTACACCTATTAATGCTCCCTATACTGCTCAACTCATGAAGTTCAAAATAAAATTTGAGCTCAAAAGCATTTTCTTATGGAGGAAATGAGCTTCCTGCTATAATCTGGATATCAGTAAAATACATTTTTAAGCCTGTAATTTTTTGAAATAAGACATACAATTTACTGCAGATTTTCAGCTCTAGTGTTTATTCATGAACATCCAACACTAGAAAGCAGTCTGAGATTAGTCAAGGTAGAAAACAACATTTTTCTTGATGACCAGCATTATTTCACACTACTGCCAAGTTCAAACTTTGAGTGTGAAGATTCAGCTAAAGGGTAAATTTTGGAAGACTCCTAGTGCAGAGTATCCTGGGCAAGTCTCACTCACTTATTATGATCCGCTGGGATCACCTAACTTCCAAATCTATAAAGACCAGAACAAAAATATGCTTTTTAAAAAAAAAAAACTGGATCTTTGTCTTTTCAGCAAACACTTTGTGGAAATGAAATGAGAGAATCTTGCAGCATACTTCCACAACAGGAGTAATTTAATGAACGGGGGCCTGTAAAATCATGGGAGATTGAACTATTGGCTATAGTTCTCAGTCCGATATAGGTGTTAACTTTTTCATACTTAAAGGAAGAAAGACTAGTATTTATACAATAATTACTTGCATTTATATAACAGGGTTGACGTAGAAAACTGTCCCAAGTTGCTTCACAGAAGCGTAATCAAACAATGGACGGCGAGCTGGTGAAGGAGTTTTTAGGGGAGTCTTAAAGGAGGGGAGGGATAGAGAGAGAATTCCAGAGCATACGGGCTAGACAACTGAAGGCATGGCCACTACTGGTGGGGTGAAGGGAGTGGGGGATGCACAAGAGGCCAGAGTTGGAGGAACCCAGACTTCTCGGAGGATTGTAAGGCTGCAGTGGCGAGGCCATGTAGGCAGGGCAGATTAACACACGGACCTATGGGGGCTGTGCCCAGGGGCCCTATCCAAACATAGGATTCTCGGGGAAAACTTACTGTAACAAAGACAAACTACATATAACTGCTGAATCAATTTAATTTAACGGAGTATATTATAACGTGATTTACTTATTATTAATGCAACGTTCCCTCTAAGCTGCACAACTGCGCAGCTCTCTGCCGGTCCCGTGCAGCCTGGGACCGGCTTTTTCAATGTCAAATTCTGTGAATGGGCTGTGCAGAAAATGCAGTAGGAGTTTTAAGGTAGTCTTGAAAAGTAGCTCTAACACCAAATAAGCAGCGTTCAAAGATTACAGTTGTCATATTTTGTGTCACTCAGAATTTTTAACAATTCTAATTGCTTCAAAGGATTCAAGAAAATTTTGGGGTTTGTTTTATATTTCATATTTTCTCCCCTTTCAAACACCCCTGCACCTTTCCCCAGCCGATGTTCACCAAATCTCTGTCCATCAATTCTGAAAATGGCTGCTGCGACGTGCACTGTATGTAGTGTGGTTCTGTGCTCTGGCTTCCTTTTTTTTCTCTCCGCTGTCGCCCTGTAGGCAGTACCAGGCCTCACTGGATGCCTCCCACTGTCAACCTGGCTGAAGTTTGGAGTTCAGTCATGTTGGGGAGTGTGGGCTTAATCTTGTGTCATACTACTCCAATGTGCCCAGCCATTGCACTGCTTCTGTACCTGTAAATTCAGTATGAAGTTCTAACACAGCTTCTACATCTTCATTTCATAAGTAGTTAAAAATTCCATCTGCTTGTAGTTGTGACAGTTAAAATGTATTATTATTTCAGGGCATGGTATTGCATCCAAATGCAAGTATCTGATCTGACAGATGGATCTGTCTGTTCACATACCAAAGACCTGAGTCATTGGATTTAGTTTTCCATTACCAAAAAAGTCTACTTAGTTTTAATCAATTTTAAAATTGGCTATAAGTATATAATACTGTTGTTGCCCCATAATTATAGATGATATAAAGGAAGATACTTGAACTATTTATTTCTGTTGGTGGTGGTAAAGTTTAGAACTGCTGGATAAAAGCAGCCTGGGGGCAGACTATTTTATAGAATTCCCTTTTATAAGATGTTTTTGTATAGAATATTTTCAGTGTTACCCCAGTTAGGTTAGGGACTGCTAAAATTGGCCAGGGATCCTGTTGCTGTTGCTATCCGGTAGCGTACTGGGAGTGCATTGTGTCAACATCAGGTGAGGACTGGATTGGGCTCAGCTGTGATTCTCCCTGAATCAAATAGCTGCCACCTAATGTCTAGGTTCACACATGGAGAATAGCCACTTGGCCAAAGTACAAGAGAGTGCCCAGCATGAGTGGAGCTGTACTCCAGCAAGATTTGATGCCTTCAGGAGTAGAGTTGAAGGGAGAAAAGTGGTAGAAAATGAAGGGCGATGAGAAAATAAGTCCTTTTTTGCTTGATACGGTGAAGTTGTATTCCAGTGACAAAGAATAGGTACAATAGACTGAGGGCATTCTGTTGGTAGCATTGAAGTGGAGCTTCAGGGTAGTGTCATATAAGGGGGGCTTTCTAGACAAAGTCTCTCACCAGCAGTTCAACACTGTACAAGAGCTGTAGGCATTAGTTTCCCCTCTTTATAACACTGAGGCAGTTCACTAGGACATTCTTATTTAGTTTTCGTGCTGTTAGTTATGTTCACTCTCTCCTTTTTAAGGAGGATTTATAGCAGTACTCAGTTTTAAATATTTATGACTGGTTTTCACAGAAAAATAGATGGAATTGTAGAATGTGATCCCAGAATAGTAGTAAATGTTCTAGAATCTCATGTAACAAAAATGGAATTTGATTTTTTCAGTCACTAAGCCTGTGACCCTGTTTAACGTTAGTACTCATTCAATGCTGATCTCAGTTGAGTATATACTATAATTGATAATCGGTGTGGAATTACTGGATTAACAATTAATCCTGTTTAGTGTTGAATTAATTCATTATTACATTTAAACCGAAGAAGGCTAAAAAGTTCCAGTTTCTATTATTGGGGGAAAAAAAATCCTTTTCCCCTTTCTTGAAAATGTTCTCCCTTCTTCTTTCCTAAAGACTTTGAATTCTTGCTGTGGTATGGCCCAACAGATGCCTTCCAGTACCTTGCCCGACTGGTCATTATTTATGTGTGAGCCTCTGCATTGATTGCTATCAGACTACTGACTCATGGGAGATGTCACAGATGAGTTTGATTCTGAATACACCTGATTTTTTTTTTATTATTCATTCCTGGGATGTGGACATCGCTGGCAAGGCCAGCATTTATTGCCCATCCCTAATTGCCCTTGAGAAGGTAGTGGTAAGCTGCCTTTTTAAACCACTGCAGTCCCTATGGTGAAGGTGCTCCCACAGTACAGTTTGGATTTTGACCCAGCGAAGGTGAAAAACGGGTGATATATTTCCAAGTCAGGATGGTGTGTGACTTTGAGGAGAACTTGGAGGTGATGGTGTTCCCATGTGCCTGCTGCCCTTGTCCTTCTAGGTGGTAGAGGTCGCGGGTTTGGGAGGTGCTGTTAAAGACGCTTTGGCGAGTTGCTGCAGTGCATCTTATAGATGGTACACACTGCAGCCACGGTGCGCCAGTGATGGAGGGAGTGAATGTTTAAGGTATGGCCGGGTGCCAATCAAGCTGGCTATTTTGTCCTAGATGGTGTTGACCCTTGAGTGTTGTTGGAGCTGCACTCATCCAGGCAAGTGGAGAGTATTATTCCATCATACTCCTGACTTGTGCTGTGTAGATGATGGAAAGGCTTTGGGGAGTCAGGAGGTGAGTCACTCACCACAGAATACCCAGCCTCTGACGTGCTCTTGTAGCCACAGTATTTATGTGGCTGGTCCAGTTAAGCTTCTGGTCAATGGTGACCCCCAGGATGATGTTGGTGGGTGAATTCGGCGATGGTAATGCCGTTTAATCTCATGGGATGGTGGTTAGAATCTCTGTTGTTGGAGATAGTCATTGCCTGGCACTTGTGTGGCACGAATGTTACTTGCCACTTAGCAGCCCAAGCCTGAATGTTGTCCAGGTCTTGCTGCATGCGGGGATGGACTGTTTCATTATCTGAGGAGTTTTGAATGGAACTGAACACTGCAATCATTAATGAACATCCCCACTTCTGACCTTATGATGGAGGGAAAGTCATTGATGAAGCAGCTGAAGATGGTTGGGCCGAGGACACTGACCTGAGGAACTTCTGCAGCAATGTCCTGGGGCTGAAATGATTGGCCTCCAACAACCAAAACCATCTTTATTTGTGCTAGGTATGACTCCAGCCAGTGGAGAGTTTTACCCTTGATTCCCTTTGACTTCAATTTTACTAGGGCACCTTGATGCCACACTCTGTCAAATGCTGCCTTGATGTCAAGGGCAATCAATCTCCCCTCGCCTCTGGAATTCAGCTCTTCTGTCCATGTTTGGACCAAGGCTGTAATGAAGTCTGGAGCCGAATGGTCCTGGTAGAACCCATACTGAGCATCGGTGAACAGTTTATTGGTGAGTAAGTGTTGCTTGACAGCACTGTCGATTACCCCTTCCATCACTTTGCTGATGATCAAGAGTAGACTGATGGGCCGGTAATTAGCAGGATTGGATTTGTCCTGCTTTTTGTGGACAGGACATACCTGGGCAATTTTCCACATTCTTGGGTAGATGCCAGTGTTGTAGCTGTACTGGAACAACTTGGCTAAAGGTGTGGTCAGTTCTGGAACACAAGTCTTTGTTGTATCCAGTGCGCTGAGCCATTTCTTGATATCACGTGGAGTGAATCGAATAGGCTGAAGACTGGCTTCTGTGATGGTGGGGACCTCAGGAGGAGGCCAAAATGGATCATCCACTCGGCACTTCTGGCTGAAGATGGTTGCTAATACTTCAGCCTTGTCTTTTGCACTCACGTGCTGGGCTCCGTCCTCATTGTGGATGGCGATATTCATGGAGCCTCCTCCTCCCGTTAGTTGTTTAATTGTCCACCACCATTCACGACTGGATGTGGCAGGACTGCCGAGCTTTGATCTGATCTGTTGGTTGTGGGATCGCTTAGCTCTGTCTTTAGCATGCTGTTTCCGCTATTTAGCATTTAGGTAGTCCTGTGTTGTAGCTTCCCCAGGTTGGTTCTTCATTTTTAGGTACGCCTGGTGCTGCTCCTGGCATGCTCTTCTACACTCCTCATTGAACCAGGGTTGGTCCCCTGACTTGATGGTAATGGTAGAGTGAGGGATATGCGGGGCCATGAGGTTACAGATTGTGGTGGAATAAAATTCTGCTGCTGCTGATGGCCCATAGTGCCTCATGGATAACCAGTTTTGAGCTGCTAGATCTGTTCTGAATCTATCCCATTTAGCATGGTGGTAGTGCCACACAACACGATGGTGGTGTCCTTAGTGTGAAGACGGGACTTCGTCTCCACAAGGACTGTGCGGTGGTCACTCTCCTGGACAGATGCATCTGCGACCGGTAGATTGGTGAGGACGAGGCCAAGTAGGTTTTCCCCTCGTGTTGGTTCTCCCACTACCTGCCGCAGGCCCAGTCTGGCAACTATGTGCTTTAGGTCTTGGCCAGCTTGGTCAGTAGTTGTGCTACCGAGGCATTCTTGGACATTGAAGTCCCCCACCCAGAGAACGATTGCGCCCTTGCTACCCAAAGTGCTTCTTCCAAGTGGTGTTCAACACGGAGGAGTACTGATTCATCAGCTGAAGGAGGGCAGTAGGTGGTAATCAGCAGGAGGTTCCCTTGCTCATGTTTGACCTGATGCCACGAGGCTTCAATGTTGTGGCATCCCAGGGCCACCCCCTCCTGACTGTATACCACCAAGCTGCCTCCTCTGGTATGTCCTGTCCCACTGGCAGGACAGACCCAGGGATGGTGATGGAGGAGTCTGGGACATTGGCTGAAAGTCATACTCACAGAATCATACCTATGGCAGGCTGTTGCTGACTAGTCTGCGGGACAGCTCTCCCAATTTTTGCACAAGTCCCCAGATGTTAGTGAGGAGGACTTTGCAGGGTCGACTGAGCTGGGTGTGCCATTGTCGTGTTCGATGCCGAGGTTGATGCCGGGTGGTCCGTCCGGTTTTATTCTTAGTATACTTCTTTGTAGCGGTTTGGTACAACTGAGTGGATTGTTCAGAGGGCAGTTAAGTGTCAACCACATTGCTGAGGGTCTGCAGTCACACATAGGCCAGACCGGGTAAGGACAGCAGATTTCCTTCCCTAAAGGGCATTAGTGAACCAGATGGGTTTTTATGACAATCCAGTAGTTTCAAGGTCACCATTACTGATACTAGCTTTTTTTTATCCTGAATTTAAATTCCCCAGCTATCATGGTGGGCCTCATTCGTCCAGGCCTCTGGATTACTAGTCCAGTAACATACCCACTATGTTACCGTACCTACCTGATGGCCACACATATGCCTAGGCCATGGTTCTGATCATTCACTAGGACCAACATGCAATCAGAACATGCTCGGCTAACCTTGTCTGGGCAAAGATAGTCTTTAATAGTGCTTACGCCTTAGCTTGTGGGATCAGGACAGCTAGCATAGATTTATTAAAACCAAGTTGTGTTTGACAAATGTAATGGTTATTTTGAAGAAGTAAATGGGTAGATAACGTGAATGTAGTAGTTGTAATGTGCATGGATTTTTATAAGGCATTCAATCAGGTGCCTCAAAAGAAATTAGTTTAAAAAAAACTCAGCCATATGGTATGAAGAAATGTTGCAATATGGATTGAAAGCTGGTTGACAGACAGGAAACTAAGAGTTACGTTAAATGGATGTTGCACAGATTGGAGAAGGATTGGAAGTGGTGTACCCCAGGGTTTGATTCATTTTTGTTCTGGGTATCTATAAATGATTTGGACCTGGATCTAGGGAGTAGAGTCTCAAAATTTGCAAACAACAGAAAAGTAGGAGGACTGCAAAGGAGCAGGAAAACCTAGACTGGTCATTAGAATGACCAGACAGGTTGCAGATGCAATAATAATACGGATAAGTGTGAGATATACATAATACATAATTTCTTGCAAGTGCAGGTAGATAAAACATAAAAAGAACCATAGAATTTTGTTTTTTTTATAAATGGGGCATAGAGTACAAGAGTGAAGAAGTTCTTTGAAGAGGTGACTGATATAGTGGATGGGGAAAATGCAGTAGGTGTGGTGTAAATGGACTTTCAGAAAATCTTTAACAATACCACACAGGAAACTATTAGAAAAGATTAAGGGGCCTGGAATTAGGGAGAGAGTAGCAAATTGGATTAAAAGCTGGTTAAAAGGGAGTAAACAGAGAGTAGGAGCCGAGGGTAGTTTCTCAGAATGGTTGGAAGTGGGTAGTGGTGTCCCACAGGGTTCTGTTCTGGGATCACGTCTGTTAATTGTGTACATCAATGATTTGGATATAGGGCAAGAGGGAATGGTATCCAAATTTGTTGATGATTTTAAAATAGGAGGCATAGTAAATAATTCTAAGGACCCAAGGATGCTGCAAGAGGATATTAATTAGATAGTGGAATGAGCAAAAACGTGGCAGATGGAATTCAGTATCAGTAAATGTGAGATGGTGCATTTTGGTTTTTAAAAAATACAAGAATAATTATACATTGAATGGGGGAAAGCTGGGTGATGTGAAAGAGCAAAGGGATTTTTGGGTTCAGGTTCCCAAGACATTAAAAGCAGTATCTTAAGTGGATAAGGCCTTAAAAGGTGACAGAATACTGGGTTTTATGGCAAGAGGTATAGAATCTAAAAGTTGAGATACAATGGTGAATCTATATAAAACCGTAGTGAGAGCACAGTTGCAGTAAAGTCGTCAGTTTTAGACTCCATACTGTAGGACGGATGTTGAGGCAATAGAGAGGGTACAGCACAGATTCATTAAGATGCTGACTAGTATTAGGAAATACAAATAAAAAGGGATACTTGAAAAATTGTGGCTGTTTTCATTAGAACAGAGATTATGGGGTGATTTGATGAGCGGTTTAAAATTATGAAGGGATGGGACAGAGTAGATGGAAACATACTGTTAGTGATTGAAGAATCTAGAATGAGGAGACATAGATATAACATTAAATGTAAGAGATTTAGAACAGAAAGCAGGAGAAACAGAGGGTTGCGAGGCTGTGGAATACACTACCGAAGTTAGTGATCGAAGCAGAGACCATGTCAACATTTAAGAATAGGGTAGATAAGTGGTTGAAAGAAAAGGGAATAAAAGGACATGGGAACAAGCCACATGGGATTAAGACTACTGCATGTATGGATGATAAACACCAACGTTGAGCTGAATGGCCAGTTTCTTTGCTTCAATTCTATGTAAAGTAATACATTAAACATAACATTGATTCGGCCACAGAGTACTTAGTGCATCCCACCTTCTTAAGGTGGCTTTGAATGACTTTCTAGCATTAGATAAATTATATTTTTTCATAACCACTACATATTTTAACTTGGTGTGCAGTCTATTATTTTTAAAATTTTGTCAATTGACTGTCTTTATCAATGTATGTTATCCAACAGTTACAGTTCATCTTTCAGAATTGATTCTACTCTTTTTTAATTCACTCATCAGATAAAGAAATGTAATTCCTGTCCCACTTTATTCCAGATTGTGAAAATAACGGTGAATGCCGTTGTCAGCACTTGTCGATTAGCATCTTTCTTTAACACTGAGGAACTGAAGCGAATGACAGCATCCGACATTGGATCTAAAGAAGCAGAATACTACTTAACCCCTGCAGACACATCTGGCAAAAATGGTTACATGCCTGTTGAAGTAAGAAGTTGTTGATAGTTATAGTCATTGTAAGTAGTCATCAGTTGCGTATAGATTTAATTGAAGAAAGTAAATTTCTGTAAAACATTTTGCACAATTTTAATTTCACTAATTGCATGGACTAAACCAATCCACAAAAAATTAGTTAAATTTTATGAAATTTCTTATGAATTTTAATATCATGCAAAATATAGAAATTAGTAAGTTAAAAAACACAAAATCCCTTGAAATGGAATGTTTCTACAATAAGCATTGTTACTAATGAAGGAATGAATTATGAAATTAATTCTTAAATATTGCTTTCAGGGACAGGCTAAATGTAATCACTTCATTGATTTTCTAAACATTGTTTAAGACTAGAGTCTAATAGTTAATTAGGAACTTAAGACTGATGTAAACCAGCTATTGGACTGAATTTTGCAGTCAGCGGCTTACACTTACACTTGTCCACAGACTTGCTATGGGCTTTTGCACTGAAACTTGTGGTAATTAGAAATCCACTTCAGCACAACGTCCTCTACAGGGGATCTGGGACCTGTGTGAACAGGGAAAGCAACAGTGCATCTCCTTAACCAATCAGATTGAAGAATTTTTAATGAGCAGTGCAGAGTCTAGATCAGGAAGTGTAAGTTAGAATATTTAATTCAATGCCAAATCATGTACAGAAAGTGAAATAAAGAGAGGGAAAGAAAGAGGGATTAAGAGAGAGAGATAAGAGACAGGAAGAAGTAAAAAAAAATATATTTTTTAAAATATCTCTAACAATAATTAAAATCCGAAGGAATAAGACTCCAGAATTGTAAAAGTTAATTTTCAGTGCCAGAGAGATTGTTTGGCAGTAATTAAGACTTATCATGCTGTTAAAAAATCTACTTACACTAGAATGGACAAACATTAACTTTTTCTGGCAAGTTTAGTGGGTATCTACTGGGTAAGTACAGCAACTTCACGCTTTCCATGTGTTTCAGTGGTGAGTCTCTCGGCGAAATACCGGTATAGCAAAGCTTCTGGAGGAGTAGGGCAATTCGGACAGCAACTTCCTGATTTCTGCATTTAACTTTGCATGTGTGGTCACCGGAAGTTGCTGTCTGATGTACTCTTTAATAACGGTGAGCGCTGATCGACTCACTGTTACTTTTACCGCAAAATCCGGGCCGATATGTTTAAAGCTAAGTAGGGTTGCAAACTTATTTTGGGAATTATAAGAATTGTTTTTATTTTACCAGGAGAAAATGAGTGTAATAACAGGATTTCAGTTTTTACCTCTGAAATACTGTCAAGAACACGTTAAGACTGGTACTTGTCCTGAGGCCATAACCTCATTCAACAGTTTGAAAAATTTAGTCAAATGATTCTTCTCACTTTCCACCTGGCATCCGGTGTATTTTGCCTGAAGGTTTGGATTATAGCCAACGTGGTACATAGTAGTATTAGATTCAGAGCACTAGTTTCCTTTTTCCATAACAATGTGACTGAATTGAATTCAATGAAGAGTCCTTTATTTTCACAATGCAAATGGAATATTTATTCTGAAAGTTTGTTAAGGACAGGTTCGAACAGTGTTCTATAGTATAATGGCCCGGATTTTAATCTCTGTGGCGAAGGAACGGCTTTTGCCGTTCACCTCGCTGACATTGCCCACAGACTTTTTGCGGGCTTAGTTCTGCTCCATTCTAACCTCTTTTCCTCATCAAGATGTGGCAGAACAAGAAGCCACAAGCTCAATTGTATTTGGTGCTGCCAGACTTCATGCACTGTCACTCACTTTAGCAATTCCAAGCACTATGTCAGAGACATCCACCCTGGGGAGTTCATAAGCAAGTCAGAGGGGACTGCAATGTATGGTACACAGACCACGCAGCACACAACCATAACCCTTGAAACCCTAGCTGTGTTATATTGTGGAATGCCCCCAAGATCAATTCAGGCACCTGAAGCATCCGTTAAGTATGCCAAATTATTGGTTATTCAGTTATTACTCTGGCGAATGAATGGACCTCATTATACTTGTGCTCAGCTTGTGTCCTGGGAAACTACACAGGCTGCAGAAGATATCCTTGATCTGCAAGAAACCATCAAGAGACTTGTCTTTCAGGCTCCAAGAATGCTTTCTTGGTGGGCTGCCTCAAATGGGAGGCCTCATGGCTTTAAGTTCTACTATAATTTGGATGTTGGACTCTTTAAATCTCTTCTGCTTTATTCCTATCCCTTAAAAAACCCTTGATGGTTGTCCTATGGGTGAGAGGAGGAAATTACACAGAAGTGATCCCAGATGGACCATATGTCTTTATGCCCCTTTTGCATGGGACCACCCAAAAATAGCACGCGCTTCCTGCAGTTGCTAGAAATGGTTGGAAAATGAAGTCAACTGAAAAAATGGGTGGAGACCAGGCGTAGCTCCACACGATTTTCCATCTGGTCTGTCTGATCAGAAAATTAAGAATTTTGTGTCTAGTCTAGGTAAAGGATGTTTCTTCTGAACCAAACTGTTCGCACTTCAGAGTCCTATCCGACCCTGAGTTGAACTTCCGACTCAGTATTAACCCAGTTAAGCAACGCCTCGATTTTAAAATTCTCATCCTTGTTTTCAAATCCCTCCATGGCCTCGCCCTCCCTATCTCTGTAATCTCCTCCAGCCCTATAACCCTCCAAGATAACTGTGCTCCTCCAATTCTGGCCTCTTGAGCATCTCCAATTTTAATCGCTCCACCATTGGCGGCCGTGCCTTCAGCTGCCAAGGCCCTAGGCTCTAGAATTTCTCCCTAAACCTCTCTGCCTCTCTACTTTTCTTTCCTCCTTTAAGACGCTCCTTAAAACTTATCTCTCTGACCAAGCTTTTGGTCATCTGCCCTAATATCTCCTTAAGTGGCTTGGTTTCAAGTTTAGTTTGATAACGCTCCTGTGAAGCGCCTTGGGACATTTTACTATGTTAAAAGGCGCTATATAAATGCAAGTTGTTGTGTTCTCTCCATCACAAAGACGGCCTGCATCCAACTTCGTAGCATTGCCTGCCTCTACCTCAGCCTCAGCCCATTTTCTGATGAAACTCTCATCCATTTCTTTGTCACTTCCAGACTTGACTATTCCAATACTTTCCTGGCTGACTTCCCATCTTCCACCGTCTGGAAATTGCAGCTCATCCAAAACTCTGCTGCCCGTATCCTGTCCTACCCACCTGTCACCCTTGTCCTTGCTGACCTACATTGACTCCCGGTTCCTTAACGGCTTAAATTTAAAATTTTCATCTGCGTTTAAATTTCCTCATAGCCTTGCCCCTCCCTATGTCTGTAACCTCCTCCATTCCAATAACCCCTGCCTTCCCCCGGAACTCTCAGTTCCTCCGGCACTGGCCTCTTGTGCACCCACTTCCCTTCACCCTACCATTGGCAGTTTATTTTCAACTGCCAAGGCCTCACGCTGCGGAATTCCCTTCCTAAGCACCTCTGTCTCTCCACCTTCCTCTCCTTCTTTATAGGGAATGGGAGCTGCATTTACAGGAGTTGCCAGTGGCACTCAATCCAAGGAAAATATCTGGGCCTAGAAATTGCAGGTGTTAGTGCTGGCCGTTAAGGCCAATTACAGCAAAAAAAATGACGGCTGCCTCACTTCCGCCCACTGCTGGCAGGTCCCGCGGCGGCCACCACTTTCGGCTGCGTGGCAGGGCTGATGATGTCACTAGGGATATGTAGATTATGCAGATTGTGATGTCCGTGAGTGTGTAACGCTCACTTGATGCCCAATCTGCCATGTTGGAGTGCGCCGCTCAACTTATCAGCCTGTGTTAATTACGACCAGCTGACCAAGTGTTCACAAGCAGGATGGAGCCCCCAGCAGCGTTATTTAAAGGAATCATCAGCAACAACTTGCAGCTGACATGTTTGACTGGCTCTGTGGAACTTTCTGCAACTCTTAACAGCTTTCGAAACTTGTTTCAAGTTCCTAAGGTGACAGGGAGTGTTAGTGCAAGTGGAGAACGCCTTCATGCTTATTTAAAGGCTTCTGCTCACAATGCTTGCAGTCATGGGGGCTCTACTTGCAGTCCACTTCGCGCTCGAGTATCTTCGGCAGAGGGAGCGGAGGCAGCGAAGAAGAGGAGAAGATGCGCACAGAGGGAGGAGGAGGAAGGCCAGGAGGGATCTCAACAGGAGGCCTTACCCACCTAGGGTCTTCAAAGAACACTTCTCTTATCTCTTGCCACTGAACTCTGTGTGCACCTCCTCTCCCATGGGTGCACTCTGGTTGCAGTATGTACAATCTACAGGACGCACTGCAGCAATTTACCAAGATTACTTCAACAGCATCAATTTTATTTTATTCGTTCATGTGATCTGGGCGTTGCTGGCAAGGGCAGCATTTATTGCTCATCCCTAATTGACCTTGATATGTGAAGAGAAAAAGATTAGTGAAATCAAGTCCCTTGCAGTCAGAAGCGGGGGAAGTTATAATGGGGAACAAAGAAATGGCAGACCAATTAAATGCATATTTTGGTTCTGTCTTCACAAAGAGGACACAAATAACCTCCCAGAGATGTTGGAGAACATACGGTCTGATGAAAGGGAGGAACTGAAAGAAATCAGTATTTGCAGGGAAATGGTGTTAGGGAAATTGATGGGATTGAAGACTGATAAATCCCCAGGGCCTGATAATCTACATCCTAGGGTACTTAAGGAAGTGGCCCTAGAAATAGTAGATGCATTGCTCATCATCTTCCAACATTCGATGGAATCTGGAACTGTACCCATGGATTGGAGGGTAGCTAATGTTACCCCACTATTCAAAAAGGGTGGTAGAGAGAAAGCGGGGAATTACAGACCGGTAAGCCTCACATCGGTAGTGGAAAAAATGCTAGAGTCCATTATAAAGGATGTAATAGCTGAGCACTTGAAAAACAGTGACAGGATCGGACAAAGTCAACATGGATTTACAAAAGGTAAATCGTGCTTGACTAATCTACTGGAATTTTTTGAGGATGTAACTGGGAAAATAGATGAGGGAGAACCAGTAGATGTGGTGTATTTGGACTTTCAAAAGGCTTTCGATAAGGTCCCGCAAAAGAGATTAGCGTGTAAAGTTAAGGCACATGGGATTGGGGGCAAGGTATTGACTTGGATAGAGAACTGGTTGGCGGACAGAAAGCAGAGAGTAGGAATAAATGGGTCTTTTTCCGAGTGGCAAGCAGTGACTAGCGGGGTACCGCAGGGATCGGTCCTTGGACCCCAGCTATTCACAATATACATTCATGATCTAGATAAGGGAACTAAATGTAATATCTCCAAGTTTGCAGATGACACAAAGCTGGGTGGGAGTGTGTGCTGCGAGGAGGATACCGAGAAACTCCAGGATGATTTGGACAGGTTGGGTGAGTGGGCAGAAGCGTGGCAGATGCAATATAACGTGGATAAATGCGAGGTTATCCACTTTGGTGTCAAAAACAGAAAAGCAGACTATTATCTGAATGGCAATAGATTGGGAGAAGGGGAAGTGCAACGAGACCTGGGTGTCCTTGTGCACCAGTCGCTGAAAGTAAGCATGCAGGTGCAGCAGGCGGTGAAGAAGGCAAATGGTATGTTGGCCTTCATAGCGAAAGGGTTTGAGTATAGGAACAGGGATGTCCTGCTGCAGTTGTACAGGGCCTTGGTTAGACCACACCTTGAGTACTGTGTGCAGTTTTGGTCACCTTATCTGAGGAAGGATGTTCTTGCCATGGAAGGAGTTCAGCGAAGATTCACAAGACTGATACCTGGGATGGCAGGAATGACATATGAGGAGAGATTGGGTCGATTGGGCTTATACTCGCTGGAGTATAGAAGAATGAGAGGGGATCTCATCGAAACATATAAAATTCTGACAGGTCTGGACAAACTAGATGCAGGAAGAATGTTCCCGATGGTCGGAGAGTCCAGAACCAGGGGTCATAATCTAAGGATAATGGGTAAGCCATTTAGGACAGAAATGAGGAAGAATTTCTTCACCCAGAGAGTGGTGAACTTGTGGAATTCTCTACCACAGAAGGTAGTTGAGGCGAAGTCATTAAATATATTCAAGAATGAGTTAGATATATTTCTTAAAGCTAAAGGTATCAAGGGATATGGGGAGAAGGTAGGTACAGGGTACTGAGTTTGGA
Organism: Squalus acanthias; assembly: GCA_030390025.1. Taxonomy (NCBI): domain Eukaryota; kingdom Metazoa; phylum Chordata; class Chondrichthyes; order Squaliformes; family Squalidae; genus Squalus; species Squalus acanthias. The sequence goes on from CM059432.1 coordinate 85,956,324, forward strand.
TGATCAGCCATGATCTCATCGAATGGCCTACTCCTGCTCCTATCTTCTATGTTTCTATGTTTGAGAAGGTGGTGGTAAGCCGCCTTCTTGAATCGCTGCAGTCCGTGTGGTGAAGGTACTCCCACAGTGCTGTTAGGGGGGGCGGAGTTCCAGGATTTTGACCCAGCGACGATGAAGGATTGGCGATATACTTCCAAGTCAGGATGGCGTGTGACTTGGAGGGGATCTTGGAGGTGGTGGTGTTTCCATGCGCCTGCTGCCCTTGTCTTCTAGGTGGAAGAGGTCATGGGTTTGGGAGGTGCTGCCGAAGAAGCCTTGGCGAGTTGCTGCAGTGCATCTTGTAGATGGTACACACTGCAGCCACGGTGCGCCGGTGATGGAGGCAGTGAATGTTTAAGGTGGTGGATGGGGTTCCAATCAAGTGGGCTGCTTTGTCCTGGATGATGTCGAGCTTCAGTGGAGAGTTTTCACCCCGATTCCCATTGACTTCAGTTTTACTAGGGCTCCTTGATGCCACACTCGGTCAAATGCTGCCTTGAGTGATGTTGGCGCTGCACTCATTCAGGCAAGTGGAGAGTATTCCATCACACTCTTTACTTTTGGCTTGTAGATGGTGGAAAGGTTTTGGGGAGTCAGGAGGTGAGACAGTCGCTGCAGAATACCTAGCCTCTGACCTGCTCTTGTAGCCACGGGATTTATGTGGCGGTCCAGTTAAGTTTCTGGTCAATGGTGACCCCCAGGATGTTGATAGTGGGGGATTCGGCGATGGTAATGCCGTTGAATGTCAAGGGGCGGTGGTTAGACTCTCGCTTGTTGGAGATAGTCATTGCCTGGCACTTGTGTGGCGCGAATGTTACCTGCCACTTATCAGCCAAGCTTGAATGTTGTTCAGGTCTTGCTGCATGCGGGCATGGACTGCTTCATTATCTGAGGAGTTGTGAATGGCACTGAACACTCTGCAGTCATCGGTGAACATCCCCATTTCTGACCTTATGTTGGAGGGAAGGTCATTGATGAAGCAGCTGAGGATGGATGGACCTAGGACACTGCCCTGAGGAACTCCTACAGCAATGTCCTGGGGCTGAGATGATTGTCCTCCAACCACCACAACCATCTTCCTTTGTACTAGGTATGGCTCCAGCCAGTGGAGAGTTTTCACCCCGATTCCCATTGACTTCAGTTTTACTAGGGCTCCTTGATGCCACACTCGGTCAAATGCTGCCTTGATGTCAAGGGCAGTCACTCTCACCTCACTTCCTGGAATTCAGCTCCTTTGTCCATGTTTGGACCAAGGCTGTAATGAGGCCTGGAGCCGAGTGGTCCTGGCGGAACCCAAACTGGGCATCAGTGAGCAGGTTATTGGTGAGTTAAGTGCCGCTTGATAGCACTGTCTGACACCTTCCATCACTTTGCTGACAATTGAGAGTAGACTGATGGGACTGTAATTGGCCGGATTGGATTTGTCCTGCTTTTTGTAGACAGGACATCTTGTGGGAACACCATCACCTCCAAGTTTCCCTCCAAGTCACACGCCAACATGACTTGGAAATATATTGCCATTCCGTCGTCGTTGCTGGAGCAATATCCTTGAATTCCCTACCTAACGTGGGAACACCATGAGCACAAGGAATACAGCGGTTTGAGTTGAAGGTTCACCACCACTTTCTCAGTGAAACTAGGGATGGCCAATAAGTGCGGCCTTGCCAGTGTCACCACATTTCAAGAAGAAATTTTAAAGAAGTAAACATGCATGCGAATTAGAAATGCTGAAGGTGGAGGCTGTGGAGGAACAACATGAGAAGGAGAAGGAATGCTATAAACATAAGGTGAAAGAAAAACAAAGAGGAGCACCACATACTCAAGGCTGATGAAAAAGATTGCCAGCGTGGAGTCAAGGCAGACAGGAGAACAGAAATTTGAAGCAGTGGAAAAGGAGAAGGATGACTATCGTGCAGTTGATCTGCTGGAGAAAAGTATATTCTCAGTGAATGCGGGTACAGTTGACCTAGCCCATTATTTTTTTTTTTAATTAAATTTGATACCAAATTTTAAAGAGGAAGATGCCAAAGATGGATTTTTGAGTGTTTGAATTTTTACCGAACTACCATAAATGGAATAAAGTAATTTTGGCTGAACAACTAGTAATTGCAATAAAGCAGTTGTTTTTCTCACGGGTGGACTACGAAATTGTAAAGTATGGTGTTCTTACTGTGTATGACTTAAAAAATTTTGCCTGTATGCTTCAGGCATTAGGAAATTACAGAAAACTCCATATGGGACTTTGAGAATTCGTGATGGAGCTGGAGGAGACTTGAAGTTGTGGTTAGATGGAGAGAATGTATCTAATTGTAAGGGATTGAGACAACAGTGGAGGCCCAAAGAGATTTAGGGGTCCATGTACACAGATCACTAAAATGTAGTAGTCAGGTACAAAAAATAACCAAAAAGGCTAATGGAATGTTAGCCTTTATAACTAGATGGCTAGAATATAACAGGGAGAAAGTTTTGCTACAGCTATACAAAAGACCTGGTACAAAAGCAAAATACTGCGGATGCCGGAAATCTGAAATAAAACAGAAAATGCTGGAAATACTTAGCAGGTCAGGCAGTACCTATTGAGAGAGAAACAGAGTTAACGGTTGGAATTTTCTGGGGTCCATGAGGGCACAATTGGAGGCAGGTCGGGTGGGAAATTTGAAAAATCTTGCTGCGGGTCAGGAACCCGCCGTCATCCCGCCCCCACGTGCCTTTTCCTCGGTCGTGTTTGCCGGCGTGGCAGCGAACCAAATGGCCAAAGCGGGCGAGCTAATTTAAATCATTGAGGTACTTGTCAGACCCTCAAGTGCCTTTTTCACCCTACCTTTCAAATTTCCCTGGATGAGCATGGGAATTATGCAGCTCGGGAACCACTTCTGTGAAACTGAGGCAGAAGTTGAGTGGCCATTGATCCACCTTATTAGTGCACAGCATGAAAAGTACAATTAAAAAGTACAACCTCTCAGCTGATCACTTTCAAAGGCAGATGCTTTTGCTGACTGCATTGTCAGCACAGATTTAGCTTTCTGGAGATTGCAAGTGCTGTCAGCATCCACTGTCACCTCAGTGGTAGAACCTATCACACCATTGACAGATTGCTTCTGTCAGCTCTACTTGACCTGCCATCTATTCCATCAGCATGGGTGCTATTTATACTGTCTCACCTTGGTCCTCGGAATCAGACCACGATGAGCCTCAACACCAGCAGCACCAATAACAACACCACCAACCTTCTCCTCAACCACCTGATACTGCACAGGACAGAGAGCATCAGCGCAGGGCAGAGGGTGAGGATGAGCTTCCTCAACATGACGCAGCAGCTGTGCCAAAGGAGTCTCAGGCTATCGCGCCAGCTCGTCGCAGACATTTGCACATTGCTGGAGGAAGACCTGCAGCCCAGAGGAGCAGGTGGACACGCCTTACCAGTTGCTGTCAAAGTCACCAGCGCCCTCAACTTTTTCGCCTCCGGCTCCTTCCAGGGATCTGCAGCAGACATTTGTGGCATCTCGCAGTCGGCCGCCCACAGATGCATCACCCAGGAAACTGATGGCCTCTTTGACAAGTCAGCCAATTATATCAACTTTGCCACTGATGAAGCCAGTGTTACTGAGTGGAAGCTTGACTTTGCCACTCTGCCTGGTGTCATCGACTGCACACATGTGGCCACCAGGGCACCCGATCATCACCCAGGATTGTTTGTGAACCACAAGGGCTTCCGCTCCCTCAGTGTGCAGCTCGTCTGCAACCACAGGAAGATCACCATGCATGTGTGTGCAAAATTCCCTGGCAGCTGCCATGACTCTCTCATCCTGCGCCAGTCCACCCTCCCTCAGCTCTTTGCTCCTCCAGACAGACTTTCCGGCTGGCTGCTTGGAGACAAGGGCTATCCATTGAAGACGTGGCTCATGACCTCCTTGAGGAGGCCAAGTACTGAGGCCCAGGAGAGATATGATGAAAGCCACATTTCCACCAGATGCGTCATAGAACAGACAATTGGCATGCTGAAAATGCACTTCAGATGCCTTGACAGATCTGGAGGAGCCCAGGTCACCAGCCAGGGTCTCCAGAATCATCGTCGTCTGCTGCGCCCTGCACGACATAGCACAGCAGCGAGGATTACCGCTGCATGAGGAGCAAGGCACTGAGCGCACAACCTCTTTGGAGGAGGAGCATCAGCTGGAAGATGAGGAGGAGGATGAGGAGGAGTAGGAGGAACCTGTGGTCCAGATCCCGCCAGCACCCGAGCACATTGCTGCCCGGGAGGCCAGGGATGGGCTCATCATGGCCAGATTTACTTAACTTTACGCATTACACCCTTATGGTTGCCACATGCTGCACCAGGTTGGCACCACCCCACAGCAACACCCTACAATAACCAAGCTATTCCTTTCACACTGACCACCATTGCTGGGGGTAACGTTATGTCTCACTATTCACTCCAACTCACTAAGCCACTTCCAAAGGTGCACACAAATTTGTCCATGACTGCAAAGTGGTGAAAATAAAGATTTTTATCTGTGACATCACAGTAACGGAAACTTTACAGAAACATATTTAATAAAACACATTAGTGGCTACCCTCGTGAATCTACTTGTGTTTCATCTTTCTCTTGCATGTGCTTCTACGAGGTGCAACTCCATGTGGCTTCAGCAGAGGTAGAGACAGCCTGCTTACTTCCCTGCTGCGACTGCACAGATCCTTTTGGCGGACGTCCTCTGGGTTTTGGAGCCTCTGATGGCCCCGCCAAAGTCTGCTCCTCCTTTGATTGTGCAGGAGCAGACTCAGCCATCGTGATCCCAGGAGGCATCTAGGGCTCTGACTGGGGGGTGGGGGGACATAGGGGGAGAAGTGTGAGCGCTTTAAGAAGAGCCCCCTCTCACCATCATCTCTCTCACGGGCCAACTACACTTCCCTGCTAGCAAGGAGCTGGAGAACACCTTGCTGCACAGCAGTGGGGCCATGAGGACCCACTTCTACGTGGACATCCCTCCTACAAAGGACATCTGAACCTTTGCCATCTATTCTCCATAGAGACCATGTGCTCCTGTGAGTGGAGCATTAGCCGCTCCATGCAGGTGACCATCCTTTCCATGGAAGAGCCTACAGTCGCCATCGCCTGCGACATGGTGCTCATGTTGGAGATGGACTCCTTCATTCTCTGCACATTTGCAAATATCGCGGTTGCAAAACCTGTCAAAGCTTCCTGTACTTCCTGCTCCACCTCCAAGAACGCCCTCTTTCTGGATGGCCCCCGAGGCTCAGCGTCTGCATGCAGCTGATCAGAGCTGGGAGTATCCTTCGCCCTCTGGCAAGGTGTCTCCACTGCTGTCCCTGTCTCCACCATCTGCTCTCGCTCATTTGTGAGTTGTGAGACACCAGGTGACAACACTACTCTATCTCGCGGGGGACCCACCGAGGTGTGCGTATCTGCGCTGGTGCTGGGTGCGCTTATGTCTGGTGACGGTGCGCCCTCAGAGGCTGCTCTGAGGAGTCATCTTCCTTTCCTCCTGGACAGTCGGGGTGGGGTGGTGCTCTTGATGGACCTGTGGGAGAGTAAAGAGATTATTTATATATGTCATATGAAGAATGGGTACAGATACCATTATGCACATGATGAACATTCACTGGCTGCTGACATCAGTCCCCATATGAGTGACTGCTGTATGATATTTAGCTGTATAATATGTAATTCTGTCACCAGGTTGCTGAGATGTCCCCCTCTCTCCGTCTCCCACCTCCAGCTGCTCGGCGACTCCAGAAACTTCCAAGGCAGCCTCCTCTGCTGATGTTAGGGTGGCCAATGATGGACGGCCACCTCTGGTTCTCTCCCTCTCCCTCTTATTGTGGGCTGTCTTTTCCTGCAAGGAAGGAAGGAAGAGAAAGTTGAGTGAGAGTGATGGAATGAGTGTAAGGAATGAATGGGTTACATCTGTAGAGGGTGCCTATGATGGAGTGGGGTGGCAATGCCAAGTGGCCTCCTTGTTTGTTAGTTGGTATGATTGCATTAGGATGAGTGTGAGGGGTGGCTAGTCAGATGGGGATGTGATAATGTAGATAGAGAGAGAGGGATGGGTGGATGTGCAAGGTATGTAGGTGTGATTAAGGATGTGCAGGAGCAGGGTTGGGAAGGCAGAGTGATGGGGATGTGATGAGAGGTGCAGCAGACTGAAGTTGAGTGTGGCTTTGAAGTCACCTTTCCTGATCTAATGATATCATTGAAATGTTTGCGGCACTGCACCCAGGGCCTCCTGACCACATCCCTGCTGTTCACCTCCTCTGCTATTAGGAGCCAGGCTCTTTTTGTCTCCTGGGGAGGTCTGCTCCGCCCATTAGAAGGGAAGAGGACCTCCCTGCGTGCTCTCACTCCCTCCACAAGCATATGGATGGAGTCATCGGAGAACCTGGGTGCACCCTCTGTCTCAGTGCAGTCATGTTTGGCACTCTTTGTAGCAGTCCAATTGTGCAGTGTGTTGCCTGCACTATCCTAGATGAACCTTCAGATGCAATGTGGCCATGGCCCCTTTAAATATCCCGGCTGAAAATGCATCATCGTTGACATCATCAAACCCGCACCATTTAATTGGGCCGGGTAATGCGTAGGGCAGCCTTAATAGGCCCCATTAACGGAAAGTCGATCTCGGGAGCGGCATGGGATGGAGAACGGGGTCGCGACCCGCTACGGCAACCACCCGCACCCGACCCGCCCAGGTACAGAAAATTACGGCCAATGTTTCAAGTCGATGACCAGTTCTGACGAAAGGTCATCGACCTGAAACGTTAACTCCTTCTCTCTCCACGGATGCTGTCTGGCCTGCTGAGTTTTTCCAGTGTTTTCTGTTGTTATTTCGGATTTCCAGCATCCGCAGTATTTTGCTATCCAGATGATGTGAGTTTGGTTGCTTAATCGGAAGTGCAAGGCTCTTAAGCATTAGATGAACATGCCAATTGTGATCTCACTAATGTCCTCGAGTGACCTCGAGACTGAGAAAAGGAATTTACAGAAAACTTTTGAAAATAGAATGAAGCGAGTGTTAGAAAATTTCCTATATTGGACTTGAGTGGTTTTGGTTTAGTATTGCTTTAATACTATGAATGACTTTATTGCTTGTTCCATGCAATTTTGGAGGAATCATTTACTTGAACTACTACAAAAAAAATATAAAGTGTGATTTTTTTTTTTTTCATTATACTTTATACTTTATTTTAATTTCACAGGTTGGGCAGACAGAAGGAAAAGATGTTCCTGATCATTCTAACAACCACACTGATTATTTAGACCACCCAGAAAAACCTCATTCGGACTCTAAAATGAATTATCCCAATGGAGCAAAGCCTGAAGAATGCAAACCAGATGATGTGGAACTCCTTCCCAAATGCAGGTAAAGTTTCAAATTGATTTTTTTGGCATTAGTGGCATACTATACATATAGAAAGTGTTTCAAAACTGCAAGTTGTGTAAGTGATTGATGAGCTTTTGTATTAATCTATCATGGGACAGGTACCAGCCGGCACGGGCTCGACGGGCCGAATGGCCTCATTCTGTGCTGTAACCATTCTATGATCAAGCAAGGTATCAGATATAAAAACATTGAGATATTATAAGACTAACTAGATTACTTGTTGGGAAAGGTAATGTACTTGACAGTAATGAGCTTTGCTGGGCCGAATGGCATTTTATCATTTCTGACTTTCTGAATTTTTTTTTTTTAAAAAGGCAATGAAAAATTTGGATTTAAAAAAAATAAAATCTAACCTTCGAATAGAAAATGAAACATCAATTGGAAATGGCCCAATAAAGCTGCTGATTAATAGTGTTGGTTGGTTGGTAAAGTTGCATCGCAAATGAAAGACCATTTAAGTCCAAGGCAAGCGCAAAAGGAAATAGATTTAGAACACTGGAAACTTATGTATAGTTTAAGAACATAAGAAATAAGAGCAGAAGTAGGCCATACGGCCCCTCGAGAATTCCAAAGATTCACAACCCTCTTAGTGAAGAAATTCCTCCTCATCTCAGTCTTAAATGGCTTACCCCTTATCCTGAGACTATGCCCCCTAGTTCTAGACACTCCAGTCAGGGGAAACAATCTCTCAGCGTCGACCCTGTCAATCTCCTTCAGAATCTTGTATGTTTCAATGAGATCACCTCTCATTCTTCTAAACTCCAGAGAGTATAGGCCCATTCTACACAATCTCTCATCATAGGACAGCCCTCTCATCCCAGGAATCAATCTAGTGAACCTTCGTTGCACTGCCTCCAAGGCAAGTATATCCTTCCTTAGATAAGGAGACCAAAACTGTGCACAGTACTCCAGTTTGTAGATTGATTCATATATATCCATGGGGTACAGTAGCCTAGGTTATGTTACTGGACTAGTAATCTAGAGGCCTGGAGTAATGATCTGGTGACATGAGTCAAATCCCACCATGGCAGATGGGGAATTTAAATTCAGTTAATTAAATAAATCTGGAATAAAAAAGCAAGTGTCAGTAATGGTGACCATGAAACTACCGGATTGTTGTAAAAACCCCTCTGGTTCACTAATGTCCTTTAGGGAAGGAAATCTGCCATCCTTACCCGGTATGGCCTGCATGTGACTCACAGCAATGTGATTGACTCTTAACAGCCGTCAGAAACGGCCTAGCAAGCCACTCAGTTGTACTAAACGACTACAAAGAAGTACGATAAGAATAAAACCAGACGGACCACCCAGCATTGACCTAGGCACTTGACACGACAAAAGCACACCCAGCCCAGGTGACCCCGCAAAGTCCTCCTTTCCAACATCTGGAACTTGTGCCAAAATTGGGAAGGGCTCTCCCACAGACTAATCAAGCAACAGCCTGACATAGTCATACTCTCAGAATCATACCTTTCAGCCAGACTCCTCCTCCATTAACATCCCTGGGTATGTCCTGTCCCACCGGCAGAGCTGGCACAGTCAGAAGGGGGTGGCCCTGGGAGTCCTCAGCATTGATTCTAGACCCCATGTAGTCTCATGGTATCAGGTCAAACATGGGTAAGTAAACCTTATTCCCTCAGCTGATGAATCCGTACTCCTCCATGTTGAACTTGGACGAAGCACTGTGGGTAGCAAGGGCACAGAACGTATTCAATGTCCATCACCAAGAGCGGCTCGGTGACACTACTCATGCCCAAGCTGACTGAGTCCTGCCAGACTGGTAAACAGCATGCTATAGACAGGGCTAAGCGATCCCACAACCAACGGATCAGATCAAAGCTCTGCAGTCCTGCCACATCCAGTCGTGAATGGTGGTGGAAAATTAAACAACTAACGGGAGGAGGAGGCTCCATGAACATCCCCAGCCTCAATGATGGTGGAGCCCAGCACGTGAGTGCAAAAGACAAGACATAAGCGTTCGCAACCATCTTCAGCCAGAAGTGCTGAGTGGATGAACCTTCTTGGGAACCAAGGGTCTAGCGAGAATGAGCAACTGAAAGATATTCGTATTAGTTAAAAAGTAGTACTGGAGAAATTAATGTGACTGAAAGTCGATAAATCTCCTGGACCTGATGGCCTACATCCTAGGGTTTTGAAAGAGTTCGCTATAGAGATAGTGGATGCATTGGTTGTCATTTTCCAAAATTCCATAGATTCTAGAATGGTTCCCACAGATTGGAAGATAGCAAATGTAACCCCACTATTTAAGAAAGGAGGGAGAGAGAAAACGGGGAACTACAGACCAGTTAGCCTGACATCAGTAGTATGGAAAATGCTAGAATCTATTATTAAGGACGTGGTAACAGGGCACTTCGAAAATAATAATAGGATTGGGCAGAGTCAACACGGATTTATGAAAGGGAAATCGTGTTTGACGAATCTGTTGGAGTTTTTTGAGGTTCTTAGTAGCAGAATAGATGAGGGGGAACCAGATGGATGTGGTGTATTTGAATTTTCAGAAGGCATTCGATAAGGTGCCACACAAGAGGTTATTAAACAAAATTAGGGCTCATGGGATTGGGGGTAATATACTAGCATGGATTGAGGATTGGTTAACGGACAGAAAACAGAGAGTAGGAATAAACAGCTCATTTTTGGGTTGGCAGGCTGTAACTAGTGGGGTACCGCAAGGATCAGTGCTTGGGCCTCAGCTATACACAATCTACATCAATGATTTGGATGAGGGGACCAAATGTAATATATCCAAGTTTGCTGATGATACAAAGCTGGGTGGGAATGTAAGTTGTGAGGAGGATGCAAGGAGGCTTCAAGGGAATATAGACAGGCTAAGTGAGTGGGCAATAACATTGCAAATGGAATATAATGTGGAGAAATGTGAAGTTATCCACTTTGGTAGGAAAAATAGAAAAGCAGAGTATTTTTTAAATGGTGAGAGATTGGGAAATGTTGGTGTTCAGAGGGACCTGGGTGTCCTTGTACACGAATTACAGAAAGTTAACATGCAGGTACAGCAAGCAATTAGGAAAGCAAATGGTATGTTGGCCTTTATTACAAGAGGATTTGAGTATAAGAGTAAAGACATCTTACTGCAATTATATAGGGCCCTGGTGAGACCACACCTGGAGTATTGTGTACAGTTTTGGTCTCCTTACCAAAGGAAGGATATACTTGCCATAGAGGGAGTGCAACGAAGGTTCACCAGAATGATTCCTGGGATGGGGGGATTGTCCTATGAGGAGAGATTGAATAGACTAGGCCTATATTCTCTAGAGTTTAGAAGAATGAGAGGTGATCTCATTGAAACATACAAAATTCTTACAGGGCTTGACAGGGTAGATGCAGGGAGGATGTTTCCCCTGGCTGGAGAGTCTAGAACCAGGGGTCACCGCCTCAGAATAAGGGGTCGGCCATTTAGGACTGAGATGAGGAAAAGTTTCTTCACTCTGAGGGTGGCGAATCTTTGGAATTCTCTACACCAGAGGGCTGTGGAGGCTCAGTCGTTGAGTATATTCAAGACAGAGATCGGTAGATTTTTGAATATTAAGGGAATCAATGGATATGGGGATAGTGCAGGAAAATGAAGCTGAGGTAGAAGATCAGCCATGATCTTATTGAATGGCGGAGCAGGCTCGAAGGGCCAAATGGCCTACTCTTGCTCCAATTTCTTATGTTCTCGGCCTCCTCCTGAGGTCGCCACTATTACAGAAGTCAGTCTTCAGCTAATTCGATTGACCCCACGTGTTATCAAGAAACGGCTGAGTGCAATGGATACAGCCAGGCTATGGGCCCCGACAACATCCCGGCTGTCATGCTGAAGTGTGCTCCAGAACTAGCCAAGCTTTTCAAGTACAGCTACAACACTGGTATCTACCTGACGATGTGGAAAATTGCCCAGGTATGCCTTGTCCACAAAATCAAGACAAATCCAATCTAGAGGTGAGGTGACAGTCAATGGGAAAACTCTCCACTGGCTTGAGTCATATCTACCAAAATAAGGAAGATGTTTGTGGTTGTTGGAGGTCAATCATCTCAGCCCCAGGACATCATTGCAGGAGTTCCTCAGGGCAGTGTCCTCGGCCGAACCATCTTCAGCTGCTTCATCCATGACCTTCCCTCCATCATAAGGTCAGAAGTGGGGATGTTCGCTGATGATTGCACAGTGTTCAGTTCCATTCGCAACTCCTAAGATAATGAAGAATTCTGTGCCTGCATGCAGCAAGACCTGGCCGACATTCAGGCTTGGGCTGCTAAGTGGCAAGTAACATTCGCACCACACAAGTGCCAGGCAATGACTATCTCCAACAAGAGAGAGTCTAACCACCACCCCTTGACATTCAATGGCATTACCATCACCGAATCCCCCACCATCAACATCCTCTGGGTCACCATTGACGAGAAACTTAACTGGACCAGCCACATAAATACTGTGGCAACAAGAGTGGGTCGGAGGCTGGGTATTCTGCGGCGAGTGTCTCACGTGCTGACTCCCCAAAGCCTTTCCACCATTTACAAGGCACAAGTCAGGAGTGTGATGGAATACTCTCCACTTGCCTGGATGAGTGCAGCTCCAACAACACTCAAGAAGCTTGACACCATCCAGGACAAAGCAGCCAAATTGATTGGCATTCCATCCACCATCTTAAACACTCCTCCACCACCGGCGCACCCTGGCTGCAGTGTGTACCATCTACAAGATGCACTGCAGCAACTCGCCAAAGCTTCTTCGACAGCACCTCCAAGACCCGCGACCTCTACCGTCTAGAAGGACAAGACCAGCAGGCGCATGGGAACACCATCACATCCAAGTTCCCCTCCAATTCACACACCATCCTGACTTGGAAATATATCGCCATTCCTTCATTGTCGTTGGGTCAAAATCCTGGAACACCCTCCTTAACAGCACTGTGGGAGTACCTTCACCAGTCACTTGGACAAGTGTGGAAAGCCAGCACGGATTTGTTAAAGGCAAATCATGTTTAACTAACTTGATTGAGTTTTTTGATGAGGTAACAGAGAGGGTTGATGAGGGCAGTGCAGTTGATGTGGTGTACATGGACTTCCAGAAGGCGTTTGATAAAGTGCCACACAATAGGCTTGCCAGCAAAGTTGAAGCCCATGGAATAAAAGGGACAGTGGCAGCATGGATATGAAATTGGCTAAGTGACAGAAAACAGAGAGTAGTGGTGAACGGCTGTTTATCGAACTGGAGGAAGGTACACAGTTGTGCTCCCAGGGGTCGGTACTCTGACTACTACTTTTCTTGATATATATTAATGACAGACTTGAGTGTACAGGGCGCAATTTCAAAATTTGCAGATGAAACAAAACTTGGAAGTATAGTGAACAGTGAGGAGGATAGTGATAGACATCAAGAGGACATAGACAGGCTGGTGGAATGGGCAGACATGTGGCAGATGAAATTTAATGCAGAAAAGTGCGAAGTGATGAATTTTGGTAGGAAGAACGAGGATAGGCAATATAAACTAAAGGGTACAACACTAAAGTGGGTGCATGAACAGAGAGACCTGGGGGTATATGCGCACAAATTGTTGAAGGTGGCAGGGCAGGTTGAGAAAGCAGTTAATAAAGCATACGGAATCCTGGACTTCATAAATAGAGGCATAGAGTACAAAAGCAAGGAAGTTATGATGAACCTGTATACAACACTGGTTCGGCCTCAATTGGAGTATTGTGTCCAATTCTGTTCACCGCACTTTCGGAAGGATGTGAAGGTCTGAGAGAGGGTGCAGAAAAGATATACAAGAATGGTTCCAGGGATGAGGTACTTCAGTTAGATAGACTGGAGAAGCTGGGGTTGTTCTTCTGAGAGCAGAGATGCTCTCAGAAGAGATTTGGTGGAGATGTTCAAAATCTTGAGGGGTCCAGACAGAGTAGATAGAGAGAAACTGTTCCCAATGGCAGAAGGGTCGAGAACCTGAGGACACAGATTTAAGGTGATTGGCAGAAGAACCAAAGGCGACATCAGGAAAAACTTTTTATGCAGCGAGTGGTTAGGATCTGGAATGCACTGACTGAAAGAGTGGTGGAGGCAGATTCAATCGTGGCTTTCAAAAGGGAATTGGATAAGTACCTGAAGGAAAATTTTTTGCAGGGCTACAGGGAAAGTGCGGGGGAGTGGGACTAGCTGAAGTGCTATTGCAGAGAGCCGGGACGGGCCGAATGGCCTCCTTCTGTGCTGTAACCATTCTATGATTCACGGACTGCATCAGTTCAAGAAGACGGCTCAAGGGCAATTAGGGATGGGCAATAAATGCTGGTTTGCCAGCGACGCCTACATCCCATGAACGAATCTAAAAAAAAATACAAAGAAAGACTTGCATTTATATAGTGCCTTTCACAACCACCAGACGTCCCAAAGTGCTTTACAGCCAATGAAGTACTTTTTGAAGTGTAGTCACTGTTGTAATCTAGGAAACCCGGCAGCCAATTTGCACACAGCAAGCTCCCACAAACAACGACGTGATAATGACCGGATAAACAGGGCCTTTTTTAGTGATAACTCCCGTACTCTTCTTTGAAATAGTGCCTTGGGATCTTTTACATCCACCTTCGAGAGCAGACAGGGTCTCGGTTTAACGTCGCATCCGAAAGATGGGTCCTCCGACAATGCAGCACTCCCTCAGCACTGCACTGGAGCGTCAGCCTAGATTTCTGTGCTCATGTCTCTGGAGTGGGACTATGAGCGCATAACCTTCTGACTCAGACGTGAGAGAGCTACCAACTGAGCCACTGGCTAAAACTCAAATATTGCTAATAATAGCAGACAGTGGGAACATTTTTATAGTGATCTAATTTGAGGCATTATAAGCACAAAGATTACTCAGTCTTTGGGCATGAAATCAGCTAGGGAATTCTTTATTAATCCAAATAGGCTAACAAATAAAGGAGTTGATTCTAATCCAACTAAAACATTATGAACAGTATTATTAAACAATATGCTCATCCATGCTGGATAACCAAGGGTTATAATTCTTTGGACAAGGAATTAAAAACATAAAGGTTTTTGGGTTATGTACCAGATGTTACTAAATTGTGTGCTTTCTAGAAATGCCATAATGAGGAACCTAATTTGCCATTGCACAACATTCTAAACATACAACTTTTTCTGCTTTCATAAAATGCCAATCTCAAGCTGTCACAATGTTAGAGATGAAATTAACATGCTGCTAATTTTTGTAATGTGCTTAAATAAAAGAAGTGTCTAATAAACTGAATTTTAACATTGGAATGGCCAAATTAGTATACCAAATATTCCACCAAAAAGTTGTGTTTTCTAAAATAATCATTTAAACTGCAAATATAGAATGTAATTGCAAAATCCACAGTGGGAAAAAAATGAATGAATGGAAATCACAAAATTAAGGGATCTGCTACTTCAAAGCAGTCAGTCAGGCAGATGGATTTACTGACCGTGATGAAGTCATTAACAAAACTACAAATCTGTTAATGCTGCTGAGGCAACCCTTTTAGAAGGAGGTAAACAAAGTGCTTTACTGCCTCTGATCCACCAAAAGAGGTGTTTTTTGCAGGTGCATCCAGAGGTAATATTGCCAGTATTAGACTGTAAAGGGTGTTAAATCTGGTTCCATTTCATGTACTGAGACATGTTTTGTTGTTGGGGTGGTCCATGTCAGAAGGGTAGGTGAATAGTTTTGATTCCAGTTTTCTGCTGTTGTGGCAGAAGTCTCTGTAGTTCTTTGGTCAGCTTGACTTGGTTACAACGGCCACGTTGGCTCATTTGGTAGCAGTCTTGCCTCTGAGGCTCACTAAGTTCAAGCCCCACTACGGCTTAAGCACGTAATCTAGGATGATACTTCAGTGCAGTCTTAATGGTGTGCTACATTGGTGGAGGTGCAGTCTTTTGGATGCGACATTAAACCAAGGCTACGACTGCTTGCTCAAATATATATAAAAGATCCTATGGTCCTATTCGTAGAAATTTACGGCACAGAAGGAGGCCATTCAACCCATCGTGTCTGTGCTGGTATTTGAAGAGGAGCAGGAAGTTCTACTGGGCCAAAATTTCTCCCTCAATCAACACCACCAAAAGCAGGTGCCCCAACCAGCAAGCCTGAGGCCAGCCCAAAATTGGGTCCTGGGCTTCATTAATATTATTTGGCCGAGCTGTCGACATCTATCACGCTTCTACATGCAGCTCGCCCTTTAAGAAGCTGAATGTTGGGCTGTTCACCTTGCCGGCAGCAGACTGAAGGCATGTCCCTGGAGGTGGGCTGGAGCGACAGTGGTGGGGGTGGCGGGGAGGGGTAGCCAATCAGACGTACTGTGGAGTCGAGGGAGCACTCCTGCTCTGCCTGGTTCCACAGCAATGATTTTAAATTATAAAAAAAAATGACTTACTGGCCGCTGAAGAATCATTATCCAATTTTGGCAAGGGGCCTAAAATAGGTGTTATGCCCCTCATTTACATGTGTAAGGAGCCAAACTCCTATTTTGTGGCTGCCAGGGACGCCTGAAAAATGGCTCAATCCAATATCGGGTCAGACATCATTCAGGCGTTGGTCCTCAAAATCGACCCTCTGTTTTGCGCGTACCTGAACATTCATTAAGAATGACCATTTCCTTACATGAGTCAGGTTTGCTCCACCTTTGTGGAAATTGTGTCCAGATATATTCCTTCCTCATTCTGATATAGTCCTTGGGAATTAAGCATTTTGCTCATGATAACCAGATACATGCTAAAGAGAATATCTTGCCCTGTGCCATAAATCCAATGTGTAAAGTGTTCAAGATCCTTTATAAATATATATGTAGAAGCAGAATAACAGTCTTCATATGACTAAAATGAAGTATTTTTGTTTAATTTTGGTATTGTGCCTGTTGCTTTAAATCAAGTCACAGTGTATAAGCAGATTGAAAACTGAGTGCTATTCACATGTTGGCATTAAGCTTATTCTGAGGCAATATTGCAAGTTTCATTGGTTACGTGCGAGAGAGAAGAATAATTCAAACTTAAAGAAAGCTGCATGACTGGTGCAGTTTGTATATTACGGCGGTTCCATTTTAAATTTGAATGTTCAGTTTAAAAAGGGCTGTTTTTATTTTGAGAGTATGTTTGAAAATCTCAGAAGGAACTAATCAGTTTGCAACTCCTGAAAGAAAGAAAATTCAACTTGATTTTCAAGAAACAGTTAAGAATTTAGGCTCCCACAGCAGTAAGAAATTTTAGGAAAATAAATATTGTGTATTATTTAAAAGTTATTTACAAAAAATCTGTCGAGTTCTTACAGTTGCATTCTTCTTTTATTATTTTGACCACTCAAGGAGTTTGATGGGAGTTATTCTACTATAAATATGTAACTTTATTATATGACTGTTACTTTTTGCTAGTTCATCTCTTGTAAAATAAATGCTTGATATTTCAAAGAAATCTATAAGCTCCTCACAATTTGTATTGGAGGCGAAAATGGTGAGTTGGGGAAAAGGGTTTGCAAAGATGATTAGTCAATGAGAAGAGGAGCCTCAGGTTGCCCTTGCCCTCTAGAATGATTTGTAATGAGGGTAGGGTTATTTTATAAAAGCAAAAGTAAAATGAGTGAATTGATAGTAATTGGAACCAGTGACCATTTCACACTATAAATTAAAATGTTTGTCAGGCTGTTAACTATCAAAACTGCTTGTCTTGTGATATGACTCAGTGCGCAAGTCATTCAGATCATGACCTAGCCTTTAAGGCCCACTCTATTTTGTCACTTGGGGTTTTGCAGCTGGGTTAGAAGTTGAATTTTCTTTGTATCCAGTGACCTGTGCCTTGTATTCTCCTGAATTCCATTGACACGGTTACAGACAAAGACTCTTTTTCATCTCAAGTTAAAAGACCCAAGATGGAAAAGTAAAATTTTCCTAAAGCAATCTGCATGAGAACGATTATTCCGAATGTTGTCTGGTTGAATTTGCAGATCAAAATATGTGTGAATGGAATTGTAACATTAGTTCAATTTTTCGGTAATTAGTTTTGTTTGTCAGCTTTCTGCAAGGAGATTGCTTTATAGGATTGCTGTGTGTATTTGGGTGCATGTGGGTAGGGGAATTAGTGATTTATTAAAGTGGTGCTTATTTTTTCCTGTATGGAAAAGTCATGGGGCGTGTGTAGTTAAGGCAGAGACCATTGCATCTTGAATACCTATTTGAAGCAAAGGGAGATACAGGTCATTGGGGTGTGAGCAGGGTAGTGGGATTAGATTTTGATTTCTTTAGTAAAGAGCAGGACAAGCATAATGTGCTGAATCGATGATTTCTCTGCTGTAATCTATGGTTTTCACTGAGTCACTGCTACATTTACTAAATGTACATACAGCCAGGGGCATTCAGCCTCGGATCTGCGGGTAAGCGTTCTCCAGGGCGGCCTTCGGGATACACGACAGCGCAAAATCATAGAGCAGAAACTGATAGCCAAGTTCCGCACTCATGAGGATGGCCTCAATCGCGATATCGGGTTCATGTCACGATACAGAACGTGACTTGACATCATGGCCGGTCTTCCCAGGTGTTTTTTTTTAAAAAGACTAACACAAGAACCTACACAGATTGACAGGATATGCAGCCAGCAGGTGGTTTGACACGTTGGACCCCCTGGGACACATCTCATTGTCTTGGCTGTGCTCTTAGTGTGTCTTTGATGTAGGGAAATATTTGAATAGATTTTGTCTGTGTTTAAATTGTGAATTCTGGGAGATTCTCTCACTGCTAACTTACCTGAGGAAGGAGCGACAGCTCCGAAAGCTTGTAAAATTAAATAAATCTGTTGGACTATAACCTGGTGTTGTGCGACTTCACATTTACTAAAGGCAAAATTGTTGCTGGTGCATCATTTTGGGAGATTTACTGACTGGTTCACAGCTTGTTTCTACTGTAAAATTGGCAAAAATGAACTGATTGTATGAAATATGTGGGCATAGAAATTGGATAGCGCAGGTCTGCTGGCGCGAACTGTGCGCAGGGAACGATCCCTGTGCCGGAACGGATAGGCCCAAGGCACTCCTGCTACTGGGTCTATTTATATTAGACTGGTGAGCTGTGGATGCCTGCCGGACGATCCCAGGCAGGTCGCCAGCATTGGATTTCGGGCTGCTGCAGCCCTGGGCTTGGTGGGGCGAGGGGACAAGGTGGGTGATCGTGAGAAGGAGTGGGAGGTGATCGGGAGATTGCCCTTTCCCCAAAGTTTTTGTGGTCTAAACCTTGTAAAGGGAGGCAATTGTTGATGATCTTAAACAGTAGGCTTCACCTAATATCACCATCTACAAGCCTGTGTAAGATTGTACCCCTTCTAGATAAGTGCACATTTATTATGAAAAATAAAACCTACAAAACAGAGTGAACCATTAAAACCAAATTCCAGTATACAAAGAACTTGCAATTAATTGATCGAGCACTTTTAACTGTCTAATTCCTAGCAACATGTTTGTTTTAATCATTTCATTTGTACAGAGAAAAAATCAAAATTGATGTTTTCCACTTATTGAGAACAGCCATTTGTTCTGTAAAAAGATTGTAGCCTTTGTCATCTGATCACATCCCCCTGCTTGTTGCTGTCTGATGTAATACATAGAAATCTAGGAAACCGGAGTGTTTTTATTTAACTTGGCAGTGTGAAGCATAGTCATTAACCCAAAGATTAGGCTCTTCTGTTTAATCATTAGTATTGTCATTTTAGTTTCTGCACTACTTTAGAAGTAGTGTGAGGTTGTGGTGATAAACAGCTACTGTGAATTCTCAAAAGCAGCAAATATCTGCTCTCAAAGTGGAAAACATTAATTTTGAAACTTATTTTCAGTGTGCATGACGTGTTCAACATGAACTAATACTAAGAACAGGATTTAGTAGGAGGGGTTCCGTGATTAAAATAAAAGTGGTTTGGAACCTGACATTTTACTAAGAACATTGAAACCTGAAAATGTGAGATTGGAATCCAGTTCTAGATTTTTAATCAGTTGGCTGCTGTGTTGCAAATTTAAATGGGTAACATTGAGACATTCTTTTCAATTAAACATTTTTAGTACTACAGTGGAACTATCTTATACTGAAGTCTCGTCGCAGAAAGTAATAAATTCAAGTTGTTTCAGGTTATTGGCAGTTAAATGCTTCTAGGACTGTTTGAAACCGGGAAAGTTTATATTCTGCCATTGCAGATGATTAATTCAACTTAAAATGGACTTTTTCCCTGATGCTGACATCAAGCATGATTTTCAGATTTTCTAATCCAAGTATGTGATGTATTCTCATGTTGTGACTGTGACTCGACACTTCACAAAAAAATATTATTTATCCTTTTACTAACTTAAAAAATGTAATAGATTTATTCAGCGCACACTGAGTTGATTCTTTGGGCTGGATTTTCAATGACCCGTGGAGTCGGGTTTGGAGGTGTGTGGGGGGTTAAAGTTGCAGATTCGTGGGTCCCGACTCCATTCCGCCTCCACGCACATTTGACAAAATCGGTCGCGGGGTTCCCGACTCCGTCCGGCCTCCGTCCGCCTCCAAGAGGCGGGAGAGGCCATTAAAGCCCTTAACAAGCCCTAAATTGGCTCTGTAATGCCATTTTGAAACGTTTTAGCTAGTTTAACCCTTTTCTGACGTGAAGTACGCCTGATGTGAAACACGCCAGTGAAACCTGGCGGGAGCACAAGTGGATAGCTGACCATCAGCTGCAGCTTCACTATTACAACGGAGATGTGATGAAGGTAGTAGTAGTAGTATTGTGATGAAGGTAGTAGTAGTATTAGGTCTGAAAGTCGCCTCTGAGACTGCCTGGGAGGACTTGGTTGCAAAAAAAATTCTGTCTCTGTCTCTCTCTTCGCCCCCCCCCCGATCCTCTCTCAGCAAAGGCCAGGCAGTCTCTGAAATGATGGTCCCTGCAATTATGACATCATCAGAGGCGACTTTCAGACTGAAACCACTAATGGGTTCCCACATGCTGGAACTCAATTGCCCAATTAAGTGAAAATTGCATCATTCATCCACATTAATCTGGAGTCGGGGGCAACACAACTCCAACCCGACCCCAAGACAAAATCCAGCCCTTTGTGACTGCAGGCAGTGCGGGGGGGAACTTTAACCTAAAACAAAACGGATGGATTGGGGTCGTGGGGGCAGTTAAAGTGTTAAAAATCTGAATCCTGACCAGAACCCGCCCACTTCTGCTTTTAACGGTGGGACGAGGTGGGTGGCCAGCCAATCCGCTGTCAGGAAGCGGGTCGACCATTTAAATATTATAATGGGCCAGAAATTCGGCTCTTGTCGGGTGAGTACGCGCTGTGTACTCACCCGTAAGGCCACCTGAAGTGCCGGTTTCGCGCATGCACTGTGCATGCGCAGGAAACCGGAACTTCTGTTCCCCTGAAGGAAGGGGTTCAGAAGTCAAACCCGTGCGCGGTAGAGGCAACGAACTTCGGGTTTTTTTTCAGGTTTCTCCGTGAGGGTAAGTATGGAGAAGCTGCACTTGTTAAAAAAACAGGCCTTTTTTTTTAAAAGGTAAGTGGTTAATTAATTACAATTTAAACATTTTTTCAGCAGGTTTATTTTTTTACATACTTTGAAGAAAGGTAAGTTTATTTTTAGCACCGTTAAAAAGTATAATTTTTTTCAAAAATTAAAATTTTTGTTTAAAGTAGTTAATTTATGTAACTTAGTTATTTTAAAAATGTGATTTTTTTATTTGAAGTTTAAGTGTGGTTTTGGGGCCGATCTTTATTCATAGATTTGACAGGTCTTCCTGTCAAATCTATGAATGAAAATTCCCTGCTCCGATTGGCTCTCCATGGCCCACGTGATCCCAGGGGACGCTTCGAACTAACTGCGCCCTTGGGATACGCAAGCACTGCGCGCCGGCAGCTGCAGGAGGCCCAGGAGCCGAAGTCCTCGTGGGCCCGAAGCACAATGGCAGGCGCGGTAGGTAAGTACGCGCGCGATGCTTGCACCCGCAGGAAGCCGGAGAGCTGAATTTCTGGCCCAATGAGGCTGGAAGCCTCTGCTTTAACCTCGGTTTTTAAATTAACTTTAGCTGGTCGGGTATTGCAGGCCTCATGAAACCCGCCAGCTAATGCAAGGCGAGGACTGCGGGATCCAGGAGGTAAGTGCCTTTACACTTAACTCCTGGATCCAGCGTCCCTGCCTAACCCACCCCCCGCGATTGAAGTCCCCCCACACAAGGCCTCCGATCCACACACCAGGCCTCCTATTTCCCCCCTCCCACCCCGTCATCCGATTTCTTGCCCCCCCCGTCCCGCCCGGCCTCCGATTCCCCAACCCCCCCATGCTCCTCCGGCCCCCAATCTGTTCCTCCGGCTGCCGATCATTCCCTAACCACCCCCTGCTCCTCTGGCCACTGATCTGCTCCTCCGGCCCCCAATCGTTGCCGACTCCACACCGCTCCGCCGCCCCCCCCCTTGCCACCTTTCTCCCCCCCCCCCCCCCACCTCTTTCTCCCCCCCCCCCCCCCCACCCACTCTGGCCGTCCCAGTGCTCTTCTGACCCCTCCCCCTCCCCCTCCCCCTCCCTCTCCCCCAGCCCCCCGATCCTCATCCACCAAACAGAGGTTTCCAAAGCAAATCAGGCCCTGCTGTTAAATTCGGGAGGGCCTGCGGGAAGCCCATTCTCCCGAGTTTCCTGACCTCTTCGGAGAACCCTGCTCTCAACCCGCCTTCCCCATTAAAATCCTGCTTTTTCCCCTTCCTTTTAACACCTTCTCAAAACCATTCTTTTCAACCGAGTCACCATGCCAAGTTTTTTCCATCCTTCGCCCAGTGTCCATTTTCCCTGTCTATCTCCATTTGTGTGGTGCCATGGACATTTTTGACATTACAAAGTGCTATATAAATGCAAATTGTTGTGTGGAACACAAGTTGCGGAGACCAAAGAAATGTCATGGCAAAGAAGACAACCAGGCTGGATGAATAATAAGACATATGAACAATAGATATTATGCTAATTTTTCTCAATTTACCATTGGTAAACAGTGAGAAAATTTCCTCAGGTGGTGAAATGGATTGGATAAAGGCTATAATCGAGTGGGTTCATGAACTGAATTATCTTTTTTGTCATTTTTTGATTTATGTTTTTGTGCCTTCTCCTCCTTTTAAAAACTTGAAAGACCTTCCATTTATATAGCACTTTTCATGCCCTCAGGAGGTCCCAAAGCTCTTTACAGCTAACAGTACTTTTGAAGTGTAGTCACTATTGTAATGTAGGAAAATGTGGCAGCCCCACTTCTGACCTTATGGAGGGAAGGTTATTGAGGAAGCAGGTGAAGATAAATGGGCCTACGGTGGTGACTCAAGGATTTCCTGCAGCGATATCCTGGGGCTGAGGTGATTTGCCTCCAACAACTACAGCCAACTTCCTTTGTATCAAGTAGGATGCAAGCCCCTGGAGAGATTTCCCCCAATCCCCATTGACTTCAATTTTATTAGAGCTCCTTGGTGCTGCACTTGGTCGAATGCTATCTTGATGTCAAGGACAGTCACTCTCACTTCACCACTGGAATTCAGCTCTTATGTCCATATTTGGACCAAGACTGTAAAAAGGTCTGAAGCCGAGTGGTCCTGGCGGAACTCAAACTGAGCATTGGCGAGCAGGTTATTGGTGAGTAAGTGTCACATAGAAACATAGAAGATAGGAGCAGGAGTAGGCCATTCGGCCCCTCGAGCCTGTTCCGCCATTTAATGAGATCATGGCTGATCATCCAAATTCAGTACCCTGTCCCTGCTTTCTCCCCATATCCCTTGATCCCTTTAGCCTTAAGAAATATATCTAACTCCTTCTTGAATATGTTTAATGAGTTGGCCTCAACTGCCTTCTGTGGTAGAGAATTCCACAGGTTCACCACTCTCTGGGTGAAGAAATTCCTCCTCATCTCAGTCCTAAATGGCTTACCCCTTATCCTTAGACTGTGACCCCTGGTTCTGGACTCCCCCGCCATCGGGAACATCCTTCCTGCATCTAGTCTGTCTAGTCCTGTTAGAATTTTATAAGTTTCAATGAGATCCCCTCTCATTCTTCGAAACTCTAGCGAATATAAGCCTAATCGACCCAATCTCTCTTCATACGTCATTCCTGCCATCCCAGGTATCAGTCTGGTGAATCTTCACTGCATTCCCTCCATGGCAAGAACATCCTTCCTCAGATAAGGCGACCAAAACTGCACACAATACTCAAGGTGTGGTCTCACCAAGGCCCTGTACAACTGCAGCAAGACATCCTTGCTCCTGTACTCGAATCCTCTCGCTATGAAGGCCAACATACCATTTGCCTTCTTAACCGCCTGCTGCATCTGCATGCTTATCTTCAGCGACTGGTGCACAAGGACACCCAGGTCTCGTTGCACTTCCCCTTTTCCCAATCTATTGCCGTTCAGATAATAATCTGTCTTCCTGTTTTTGACACCAAAGTGGATAACCTCGCATTTATCCACATTATACTGCATCTGCCATGCATCTGCCCAATCACCCAACCTGTCCAAATCATACTGGAGTTTCTCTGCATCCTCCTCAGAGCACACACGCCCACCCAGCTTTGTGTCGTCTGCAAACTTGGAGATATTACATCTAGTTCCCTCGTCTAGATCATTAATATATATTGTGAATAACTGGGGTCCTAGCACCAATCCCTGCGGTACCCCACTAGTCACAGCCTGCCACTCGGGAAAAAGACCCGTTTATTCCAACTCTTTGCTTCCTGTCTGCCAACCAGTTCTGTATCCAAGTCAGTACCTTACCCCCAATCCCATGTGCTTTAACTTTGCACGCTAATCTCTTATGCGGGACCTTTTCGAAAGCCTTCTGAAAGTCCAAATACACCACATCCACTGGTTGTTCATTATCTATTCTACCAGTTACATCCTCAAAAAATTCCAGTAGATTAGTCAAGCATGATTTACCTTTTGTAAATCCATGTTGACTTTGTCCGATCCTGTCACTGTTTTCCAAGTGCTCTGCTATTACATCTTTTATAATGGACTCTAGCATTTTCCCCATTACCGATGTCAGGCTTACCGGTCTATAATTCCCCATTTTCTCTCTATCACCTTTTATAAATAGTGGGGTTACATTAGCTACCCTCCAATCTATGGGAGCTATTCCAGAATCTATAGAATTTTGGAAGATGACCAGCAATGCATCTACTATTTCTAGGGCCACTTCCTTAAGTACCCTAGGATGTAGATTATCAGGCCCTGGGGATTTATCGGCCTTCAATCCCGTCAATTTCCCTAACACCATTTCTCTACAAATACTGATTTCATTCAATTCCTCCCTCTCATTAGACCCTATGTTCCCCTATGTCACTTGATAGCATTGTTGATAACTCCTTCCATTACTTTACTGATGATTGAAAGCAGGCTGACCGGGCGATAATTGGCCGGGTTGGATTTGTCCTGCTTTTTGTGGACAGGACATACCTGGGCTATTTTCAACTTTGTCGGTTAGATGCCAGTGTTGCAACTATACCATTGTTGGGTAGATGCTGTACTGATCAGTTTGGCTAGACTGACATCTAGTTCTGTAGCGCAGATCTTCAGCACTACAGCCGGGATGTTGTCGGGGCTCGTAGCCTTTGCTGTGTCCAGTATAATGGGTTATGAGAAAATCAGTTGCTATTTCACACCATATTGAAATACGCTTACTAAGGAATAACGGAATGAAAAGCTACAAAATAAAGCAAAAGGCTACTAACTGACAAAAGTGTATACCTTGAAATTGCCATAATCCACACTGGCAAATCAGGGTTACAAAGTGTAATAATTGCATACTTCTGTAGTGATGTGCTGTGATTTATTTCATAAATGGAAGTATAATATAAAAAGGAATGACTTCTTTCAGCACTTTAAATATTCTGTGACTTGCAGACTGAAGCACTTGGACTTGCATTTGACCTGTATATGTTGATATTTTTAATAAATATTTCACTGTCCAGATATCTGAATAAAGTATGCAGTGTATTTTATTAAAGAACAATTTTTGATCTTTTAACCCTTATGTGTCAGAATGTCAAGGGTTCCTTTGAAAATACAGTGCACAGCAGTTAACAAACAATGGAAGTATTCATTTAACTTGAGCATTTGTTCAGACGTGGATTTGTACCCTGTACATTCTAATATAAAAGTATAGCTGGTTCCTCAGAACAGATTTACCCATGGTTCCTGACTCCTGTATACTATTTTTGGGCAGAACTATGTTGCCTTTATATTGTTGAAGACCCATGCTCGTGCTGCCGCCTTCTGATGCATGAATCTCCTGCACCTGGCTGCAACCCAAAAGTAAACTTGTCAGGACTCACTAAAGCCAGGAACTGGGAAGTCCCATCAAAAAACTGTTGTTGGATTAGCAGAAAACTATTTTAAACAAAATTGCAATCAAAGCCTCATTTGCATGCTGTCTATGTACTGATCACTCTGTATGTGAAGGCAAGCTTCCTGATATTGGTCCTAAATTTGCTTTTTACCTGTTTGAACCTGTGTTCAACCCATCTACTGCTGAAACTCTCAGACATGTCACCTCCAGACTCAATTACTTGAATGCTCTCCTGGCTGACCTCGCATCCACAATCCATCAACTTCAGCTCATCTAAAACTCTTCTGCTGTTATCCTATCTCGCACCAAATCCTGATCAACCATCACCCCCATTCTCACTGGTCTACATCGCCTTCTGTACCCCAGTGTCTCAAATTTAAAATTCTCTCCCTTTATTTTTAAAATTCCTCCTTGCCCTTGACGTTCCCAACTCTGTAACCTCCTCCAGTCCTTAAACCACCCCACTCCCCAAATTCTCCATTCTTCTCACTCCAGCCTCTTGTGCAGCCCACCTTCCCATTTCCCTGTTATTGGCAGCTATGCCTTCAACCTTTTATGTCTCATGCTCTGGCTTCCCTCCCTAAACCCCTCTGCTTTTTCACCTCCCTCTATTTTAAAACCATCCTTAAAATCCACCTATTTGAACAAGCTATTGGTCACCCCTCCCAGATTTCCTCTTTTGGCTTGACATCTGTTTTTCCTCATATCTCTGTGAAGCACCTTGGGATATTTTTGCTATATTAAAGGTGCTATGTAAATGCAAGTTGTTGCTGTTGGTTTTGTTTGTTTGTTTCTGTCCTTTTGTCCAACTCTAACAATTTAGTATGAAGTCATTTTCCAGTTTTACCTTTCTCGCACCATTCATGGTTAGATACCTCTATCGGATCACCTCTCGGGTACCTCCCTTCAAGGCTGAAAAGTCCACGTTTCTCGAGTCTTTCCTTGTAACATATCTCTAATCTTAGGCTCTTGTGACTCCTCTCTGCACTGCCTCCATTGCTTGAATGCCGCCCCCCGTGTCTTCGTGACCAGAATTGAACACAGCACGCAAGGTACGGCCTGACCAGAGTACTGTGCATCACTTCCTGTGACTTGTATTCTACTGTTTTGGCTATATAGTTCAACATTCTATTGACTTTGTTTATTGCTTCTCTGCATTGGTTAGACATGTTGAGTAAGACTCCTAGGTCTTTTGCAACTTCATCCTTGGCTATTTCAGCACTATTCATGTATTTATTTTTCCTTCCTGGGTGCAGTATTTTACACTCGCCTGTATTAAATTTAATTTGCTAATTTCTGAGTTGCTTGCTCTGGTTCCACTGCCCCTCCTAGTTTGTTATCATCTGCAAATTTGACCGATTTACATAGAGTTTATGGATCCAAGCCCAAGTGATCTAAATTAGAAGCAGTCGTGGTCCCAACACTGATCCCTGCGCACTTCACTAATTATTTATCCCACTCCCACTCTGATATAAATCCTCTTTTACAAGCATCTGTAGTTTTCTAACCTTCAGCCAATTATTATCCATTCCTAAAATTTACCCTGAATCTTTACATCTTTGAGTTTAACTAGTAGCTTTTCCTGTGGAACTTTGTCAGATGGATTTTGAAAGTCTACATGAACCATGTCCTATGACTTTCCATAGTCCACTTGGAGTTGCATTTTCTCAAAAAAACAATCAAGTTGGTTGGTAAGGCAGGATTTCCCCCTTCAGAATCTTTATTGACTGTTGTTTACCAGGTGGTGGTTGTTGTACAGATAATTAAGTTTACTCCTGATCAATTCCAATATTTTTAACTGGATTGAAATAAGACTAATGCATCTGAAGTTGCCAGTGTCTTTTTTGTCACTCTTTTTGAATATGGGTAACATGCTGACCTGTTTGCAGTCTACTGATACCTCCTCACAATAGCTGTAAGTGCTTCACAAATCTCCTCATTTGGCTCTCTCAGTACCCTGGGATAAATATCATCCATCCACTATTTCTTTTGAGATTTTTAATAGCATGTTAGGACTTTGGTCTCATTTATAGTTGAAGTTATGAATTTTGCTTAGGTTACCTCTCTGTGTGGGAGGGATATTGTTCATGTCTTACCTTGTGAATATTTGAAGGAATACCTTGTAGACAGGAATATTAAGTTCTGAATCCTAATATCATAAGTACTGGAGTGGGGCTTGAACCCATGACCTTCTGAGTGCTCCCATTGAGCCAAGCTGGCACTAAAACATCTTCCTTTCTATGTAATGTGGAAAAAACCTAACCCAACGTCACAATGCATAGAGGCTTTGTAATTTTGGTACTGTTTCGTGTCTGTTTCATAGAAAGAAAAACTTGTATTTATATAGTGCCTCTCACGACTATCGGACGTCTCAAAGCGCTTTACAGCCAATGAAGTACTTTTTTGGAGTGTTGTCACTGTTGTAATGTGGGAAATGCAGCAGCCAATTTGCGCACAGCAAGCTCCCACAAACAGCAATGTGATAATGACCAGATAATCTGTTTTTGTGATGTTGATTGAGGGATAAATATTGGCCAGGACACCGGGGATAACGCCCCTGCTCTTCTTCGAAAAAGTGCCATGGAATCTTTTACGTCCACCTGAGAGAGCAGACAGGGCCTCGGTTTAATGTCTCATCCGAAAGACATAGGTAGCTAGCTATTCACACACAATGCATCAGGGGCACAAGGAAGAAGAGGATCTTTCCAGATCATTTGCAGCCCTTTGCTTCCAAGTTCTTTGGAGTGCTTTGTTACAGTGTGGCTGACCTGAACTGGTGATGGAGAAATGGGTTCTTCTTTGTCAAGTGTATTTTAAGCAGGGATTTGTCCATTCCTAAACCATCACCTTCAGTGGCTCTCTGTCAAAACAGCAGACTGGAGTCAGACTGAGATTCAGCAGCTCTGTAATAATGATAGTTGCACTGGATTTATGCCAGTATGCGTGTAGTGTTGCATTAATTTATTTCATTTCAGAAAAAATACATAATGTTTATTTTATGAAGTCTCTGTAGTTTTATTGCATTGTACTTGCTGCAGTGTACATTGGTGCACAAGTATTGTTAGCATGGTTATGTATATACGGGGGCAAGATTCTGTTTGAGCATCATGATGATTTGGTGACTGTCTCTGGGATTTTGTTAAGCTAGGGTGCTGCTTAAGTGGAGTAATGATGTTACAAGGGGTTCCATTGGCCTTTGTGGGTCTCTGGAAGGGTGCTTCTTGTTGAAATATTTTCTCTTTCTGTATTGGCCTGCACATCTACTTTTTGATAGCCTTAATACTTGGATTCTACTGAGAAATATAATCAAGATTAAGCCAAAAACAACATTGATGTATAAGACTGCAGAAGAGCTAACTGTGGAGCTATGAGAAGAGTTCTAGGAAAGATTAAGTGGGAAACTGAACTAAAAATACAAAATATTTTTTAAGACTACTTTGAAGGATATGGGAATTAAATATATTCCTATGAGAAAAAGAAAAAATAACAAGGCTGAGACCATAGTGGCTGAGTAAAGGAGGTTTAAAATAACCACGGCCTAAACAAAATTATTATTTTTTTTAAACTCCAGGAACCAAAAAGCCAAGGGAGGACTAGAAATTGTGCAAAATTAATTAAGAATAAATAAAATGGAAAAAAAACAAGGGATATTAAGACAATTGAAAGGTAGTTGGCTTTTGGGTTTTACTGATTAAGCCTGAGCAGAATTTTGTTAATTTATAGGGGTAGAAATTTGTTGGCGCCTGATTTTGGGTGTGAAATCAATGATGCAGTCACAATGTGCAATCGAATCGGGAGGCTATAGGCCAGCCCAAAAATTGGGCCTCAGGCCTTGTATAAATAATCTGAAATTCATTCATGGAGGAAGGTGAGCTGCCTGTGGAGGTGTGCCCTTCTCCATGAATGAATTTCAGTTTGGTTGCCTGCTTTGCTGGCAGCAGCCTCAGGTGAGTAGCGTGAGGGCGGGGAGGTTCAGTGGGGAGCAGGCTAATAAGAGCCTGCACTCCTGCTCCTTCTGACTCCACAAGATTTATTTTTAAAGATGACTAAAACTCACCTTTTCAGCAACAGCTGGCTCCAGGGTTGCGTGGATGCCAGGTGATGCGCTTACTCTGCTCCCTAGGATACCGAGAGGTTCCAAAATGGTCTTCAGGCCCCTCATTTACATGCATAAGGAACATTCTCCTTTCTTTCCTTCCTTCCTCAGTACATTGCAGGTGTGATTTTATTGTTTATCTTTGCTAATACTCAACCTATTATGAAGTTGTCCATACAATCAGGAAAATTCACAGAGAAAGTGACTTGTTTAAGATCGAATTGTGATTTTCCACTCCCTGCATGATACAAAAGGCAAGGAGGACTATCATAATATTGTATTGGGCCAAAAATTGATCCCGCTGCGCGAGAGTACGCACTGCGTACTCTCGCGTATTCTCTCTCCAATTGCCGGTTTTCTGCATGCCCTGCGCATGCGCTGAAAACCGGCACTTGGTCTTTGGAAAAGGGGGTGGTTCCTCGGTGCATCGCGTGCGCGCTACAGGCTGCGCGCACGCTGTGCACTTAGTGCTTTGGACGCGCAGGTAAGGACGGAAGATTTTAGAAATGGAAAAAGGAGGAGTAAGACCCACTTTTAACAAGGTAAGTAGTGAATTAAGTATTTTTTTGAATTTTTTTTAACAGGTATATCTTTTTTAGAGACTTTAAAGACAGGTAAGTTTATTTTTATAACTTTTTAAAAGATTTTTAATTTTTTCAAAAATTTAATTTTTTATTTAAAATGGTTAATTTATTTAACTATACTTATTTTATTAATGTGATGGGTTTTTTTTTTAATTGAGGTTTAGCTGTTATTTTGGGGGGGTGTAAGATTCATAGCTTTCACAGCACGTATGTGAAACTTATGAATGGAAGATGGTGTGCTGCCATTGGCTCTAACTGAGTCACGTGATCCCACAGCTCGCACGAATTCACTACGCCGGTGGGATACGCAAGCACTGCCCAGCTGATGTCTGGAACATCAAGTTCGTGCGAGCTGGATCTGAAAAAGCCAACGCGGAGTGAGAGATCGCGCCTGCTCCTTACAGAGCGAGATCAATTTCTGGGCCATTGTCTATATCAGTTGTGTTTTATCATTATCGTTGTCTTTCATGTAATAGTTCTAATACCTTGTAGCTCAATGTAGTTGCAGGAAACTCTTTATTAACCGGCACCGACGGGACCGGCGTGGTGCCGGTTTATCGAAAGTACCGGATAATGGAGAGTTATATCTACCGAGGCTATTTTTAACAAAGAGACTCCAGGCAGCGCGGGAGAATCAACTCCTGCTACTGCAGTGTTTCGGACTTCCGACAGCGCCAGGAGGCCGAGTAGTGGCACTTTTGAAAACTACCCCTACTGACTAAATCGGCGTTCTCGGACTCGGGATCGGCAACATTGCCGGTTATTTGAGAGGAGTTTTCGGAGTACTCGGCGTTCGCGGAGACTCGACTGCGACTCGGCAACATTGCCGGTTATTTGAGAGGAGTTTTCGGAGGATGATTTTTGCCGGTTAAGCGAGAATTCCGGATATTTGGGTGCCGGATAAACAAAAGTTTCCTGTATTTTTTTTTTTAAATTAAAAATCCATTTAAAACATTCTGTTAGTTCATCTATCTGATTATTTTCTCCCCTGCCCCTTCGCCTGAAGAGAGATAATGGGAGGGGGAATTGATTCCATCCTGGGTATGATCTCACGGTCATTGGTTTCCCTGCAGTACCATACCCAAGTGACCATTATTTATGTGCAAGCCTTCATTGTTAGCAGGTTATTTTACCATAAGAACAACACAGACGATCCTGTCCTCACTTGACATCCACATACATGTATTTCCAGCACTGTTTCAGGATGGTGAATAGAAGTGAGAACCCTGGTTGTTCAGCTCCCACCACCCCAGCGATGACATGGATGCGCAATTCTCCACCCTTCCTAGAGTTCAGAGGCATCCTTCACCTTTCTTTCAGTTCATGTTGGCATTCTTCTCCCTCTCTCACCTCAAATCATGCTGACACTCCCATTTGTCTCTCTCCCTCACTTTGGGAGGTCTCTCCCTCCCCTTCCCTCTCCTAGCTGCTACATGCATAAGAATGACATAGGTTGACTTGTTTGCTGAATTTTAATTAAGCTGGGGAGAGTCCATACTGCAGTAGATTGTGTATCTGCTTGGAAGGAACAAGCTTTTTGGGTAGACTCACATTTCTTATTTGATCGTGCATGTGAACTCTAATTTGTTTTCTCTCCTCCCATTTTTTTCCCCCTACATTTTTAGCCAATCTTTTAAAAATAAGTTAATGTAAATGAAACTAAAAAGTTGGGGAAAATTGCAGAATTTTGGATAATCATTACCTTTGTTACAAATGTCTATGTTTCAAAAGAAGTTTTTTTTTAAAAAAAAGCTGACTGCAATATTTTATTTCTTTTCTAGTATGGGCAATGCACTGGAGATCCACAATGGCTGTTTTGCATGGGATAGCAATTCCGACAGATCTGTCCTTCAGGATATCTCAATAAAAATTTCCAAAAGTAAAGTTACAGTTATTGTAGGCAAGGTAAGATTTATATTTATAAGTCTTTTAATATGTCAACAACAATATCATTTGCATTTTATGGTGTTCCTCATATAAAATATCATGTTAGACTGCTTTACAACTGGAGAGGATGACATGGGCCAGTCGGTAAACAAACTTTGATGGTTGATAATTAGATCAATTAGAGGTGTTTAAAATGATAGGATTTGATAGAGTAGATACAGCAAAGCTACTTCCTCTGGTGGGGGAATCCAGAACAAGGGGGCACAATTTTAAATTAGAGCAAGGGCATTCAGGAGTGAAACAGGAAGCACTTTTTCCACATGAAGCGTAGTAGAAATCTAGAATTCTCTCCCCCCAGAAGGCTGTGGATGCTGGGTCAATTGAAATTTTCAAGACTGAGGTTAATAGATTTTTGTGATGTAAGGTTATCAAGGGATATAGATCAAAGGCGGGTAAATGAAGTCAAGGTACAGATCAGCCGTGATCTAATTTGATGGCAGAACAGGCTTGAGGGGCTGAGTGGCCTACTCCTATTTTAATGTTCCTGTGGATGGATAGATCAGTTTTTAATCAGGCTTTTGAAGGCAGCTATGGCAAGGCAAAGTGTTTTTGAAAGATTGCTCCAGAGGAAATAGACATAATGACAGAAAAGTTAGCTTTTCATAGTGGAATGAGGGGCCAGGAGATGAGCAGTAATCTGAGATGGAGGGTGTGAGTCAGGACATCTGGCCGGAGTAGATTTCCCAAATTGGGTAGGACAAAACTGTGGAGGGATCTAAAACTAGGATCTTGAAGCAGATTCACTGGAGCACAGTGAGGCAGTGAAATTTGTTAAGGATGCGTGTGTTGGGTATTACTGAGGTCACAGAGTTCTGCCACAGCTAAAGGTGTATAAATAAATGCTATACTATCCTGTTACTAATATGTGCTATTTAGAATAGCATTAACAGAGCTCCTCTGATAACTCTGGGGATGGAAGCGTGAAGGGTGGCAACTCATTCCTTTAGAATGCACAATTCTGGGTCATTGTTGCAGACATTTAGGCCGGAATTTTCATCAGGAGGTGGGTTGGGGGTGGAGGGGGGACGGTGCTAGGAAGCGCCCGGGAAACCCGGGAGAACAGGGCCTGATTTGCATTTCAAACCTCCGTTTCCCACTCGCAGCCAGCCAGATGAAGAGGCTGTGGGCGGGTCGGCCTGCGGCATTAGGCCACAGAGAGGCGGGAGGGAGGGATCAGGTGGGGGTGGGGGGTGGTTGGGAGCCGCAGCATTGGGGGTCGGGGGCCAGAGAATCGGAGGGGAAGGAGGGAAGATTGGACTCCGGAGCATTGGGAGTGGGGTAGGGAGGGACGATCAGAAGTCAGAGGAGGATCAGTGGGGGAGGGAGAGAACATCGGGGGCCAGAGGAGGATCGGGGGTGGTGGTGGTGGTGGGGAGAGAGAGTACATCGGGGCTGGCCTGATGATCATCGTTGGAGGGGGGGGGGAGGGTGGAGGCTGGGAATGCAATTGGAGGTTTCGTGGGGGGTGATTGGATGCCTTGTGGAGGATGGATTACGTAGGGACGCTGGATCCAGGAAGTAAATGTAAAGGCATTAGCTGTTGGGTTTCCAGAGGCCTGCGAAACCCAACAGCCACAGTTAAATTTGAAATGCAGGTTAAATCTGAGGCTCACCAGCCTCATTATAATATTTAAATGGACGATTCGCCTCCTGGGAGCGGTTTGGCTGTCCGCCCCCATCCCACCTCTCTCAAAACTGGAAGTAGGCGGGTTTTGGTCGGGATTCAGATTTTTAACACTTTAACTTCCCACCCGACCCCAACTCACCCATTTTTTGGGGTTAAAATTCCCCCCCTGAATGATTTAAACCAGTAGTATTCCATAAGAAAAATTACTAAGTTTCTATAATTTTTTAAATGGATACCATTCAAGATCTTTTCAGAGTTTATTTAAAATAGACTGCCTTTTTTTCTTAGTTGAAATATTATTGCAAAAAGGTCAAGTCGCCTCCTACTTTTATCAGACTTGTAATTTTGCAGCAAGACCGTTTCCTAATGTATCATGCTGACATGTCGAAAATGCCGCTTGCAGTTTTGCTGCAATGATTTTTAAACCCTCGCATTGTTTTCACATTGGTATGACTGTGGTAACATCACAACGTGAACATTGGGTAGCATAATAGCGGGGTATAGTGAAGCAAGGAAAGGTGCCTCACAAAATTAAGCCTAGTAATTACTAGTAGCACATAAAGTTATTCATATTTTATCAGTTTATTCAATGTAAGAGATTTTTTTTATTAATTTCTTGTTCGACCTTCTATTTTGTACCTTGCTTTTTTGGCCTCTTGTTTTAATCCTGAATGAAAATTTTGCTCATCTCCATTTTATGAATTCTTCTCTCAGTTTTGAATTCTTCTATCACATCTCTTTGCATGCACTCATACAGAAGTCCTCAGCTACTTATTTGCTAAGTTAATTTAAATTGCACGCTTTATTCTGAAATATATCAAATGTACTCAATTGTAGCGTGAAACTTGGCTTCTGTGCCTGATGCTGAGGTCATATCATCATCATCATCATCATCAACAACAGCAACAACTTTATTTATATAGTGCCTTTAACGCAGTAAAACATCCCAAGGCGCTT
The DNA here is from genome assembly GCA_030390025.1 of Squalus acanthias. Classification (NCBI taxonomy): domain Eukaryota; kingdom Metazoa; phylum Chordata; class Chondrichthyes; order Squaliformes; family Squalidae; genus Squalus; species Squalus acanthias. The sequence continues at coordinate 85,991,316 of CM059432.1, forward strand.
CACAGGAGTGTTATAAAACGAAACACCGAGCCACATAAGGAGAAATTAGGGCTGATGACTAAAAGCTTGGTCAAAGAGGAAGGTTTTAAGGAGCATTTTAAAGGAGGAAAGAGAGGTGGAGAGGCGGCGAGATTTAGGGAGGGAATTCCAGAGTTTAGGGCCTTGGCAGCTGAAGGCACGGCCACCAAAGGTTGAGTGATTTAAAATCAGGGATGCTCAAGAGGCCAGCATTAGAGGAGCGCAAATATCCCGGGGTGGGGGGCTGGAGGAGATTAGAGATAGGGAGAGGCGAGGCCATGGAGGGATTTGAAAACAAGGATGAGAATTTTAAAATCGAGGCGTTGCTTAACCGGGAGCCAGCGTAGGTCAGCGAGTACAGGGGTGATGGGTGAACGGGACATGGTGCGAATTAGGACATGGGCAGCAAAGTTTTGGATGACCTCAAGTTTACGTAGCGTAGAACGTTGGGAGGCCAGCCAGGAGTGCATTGGAATAGTCAAGTCTAGAGGTACCAAAGGCATGGATGATGGTTTCAGCAGCAGATGAGCTGAGGCAGGGGCGGAGTCGGGCGATGTTTCGGAGGAGGAAATAGGCGATCTTAGTTATAGCGTGGATATGTGGTCAGAAGCTCATTTCAGGGTCAACTATGACACCAAGGTTGTGAACAACCTGGTTCAGCCTCAGACAGATGCTCGGGAGAGGGATGGAGTCGGTGGCTAGGGAACGGAATTTGTGGCTGGGACCGAAGACAATGGCTTCGGTCTTCCCAATATTTAGTTGGAGAAAATTTATGCTCATCCAATCTTGGATGTTGGACAAGCAGTCTGAAAATTTCGAGACTGTGGAGGGGTTGAGAGAAGTGGTGCTGAGGTAGAGCTCGGTGTCGTCAGTGTAAATGTGGTAACTGACGCTGTGTTTTCAGATGATGTTGCCGAGGGGCAGTAAAACTCCTATCTACAGGTATGGTTTTCTCATTGGTATGACTGTGGTAACATCACAACGTAAACGTTGGCTCTTGCAACATTTGAAATGTCATTACCATTTTTCATTCCTCAACCTCCGCACATTATGGCCGTGATTTCGCCAGCAGAGACGGGATTGCGGCGGAAGAGGTGGTTGGTGGGTTCCGGTCCCGCTCCCGGCTGCAGCCACTCTGTGAAAAGGATTTTCCATTAATAGGGCTTGTTAAGCCCGCCCTGCGGGGTTCCCGGCCAATTAAAAGGAAGTGGGTCTGATGACGTCATTTGATGACGCGTCATCAGCCGGTTTCCTTAAAGGGACCATGGCCGCGTTCATTTTGACAGTTGTGCTGTCAGTGTTCTGCAGCATTGAGGTGCTGCAAACACTGACCAGCTCGCACAAAGGTGCACGGCTGCACCCAGGCTCTCGCATGACTCCCTCCATATGCTTATGGAGGGAGTCACAGCACGCAGGGAGGTTCTCTCTTCCCTTCCAAGGGCGGAAGAGACCTCCCCAGGACACCAAGGCAGCCTGGTTTCACATTGCACAAGAGGGCACAAGTTGTCAGGAGGACCTGGCTGCAGTGGCGCAAACCTTTCAATGATCTCAGTAAATCACAAAACGTTTTTGCAAAGACACACTCAACCTCATCCTGCTGTGCCACTCATCACATCCCCATCACTCTGCCTTACCTACCCTACTCCTGCACATCCTTACTCACACCAACTTACCTTGCACCTCCACCCATCCCTCTCTATCTACATTATCACTTCCCCATCTCACTAGCCACCCCTCACACTCTCACTCATCCTAGTGCAATCATGCCAACTAACACACAAGGGTAGGCACGTGGGTGTTTTATGCAATATTCATGTAAATTTTCTGTTTGTGTTGTCAAACATTGAAACCTTTATTTTCAACACTTTGCCTTATTGTACAGTTCTGTGCTCACCTTTGGAAGTGTCTTAGTGAGTTGCAATGAAAGGTGAGACATAAAGGTATCGCCCGCAATGGTAATGAGTGTAAAAGGAATGGCTTAGGCATTGTAGGAATGCTTTATGGTGTTGGTGTGGGATGGTGTTAACCTGGCGCTTCATGTGGCAGCCAGGGTGTACAGCATCAAGTGAAGTAAATCTGGCCATGGTGATGCCATCGCTGGCCTCCCCGGGCAGCAATGTTGGCGGGTGCTGATGCCCTGTGTCCTATGCTGCATCAGGTGATTGCGGAGAAGGTTGGTGTTGTTGTTGATGTTGGTATGCCTGGTGATGTTGGTTTTGGGGCTGATCGTGGATGGATTCAGAGGACCAAGGTGAGATTTTTTTCAAGGGCACCAATGTTGCTGGAATAGATGGCAGCTGAAGTTGAGGTGACAGAAGCGATCTGTCAATGGTGAGAGAGCTTGCTCCAAGGAGGTGACAGTGGATAGAGAGTTTACTCCAAACACTTCCAAACTGCATACAGCTCAAAAGTGTCTTCCAAGTCCTGAAGGCTCAAGCTTCTGACATTGGAAAGTGACTAGCTGTGAAATGGTACCTTTCATACCAATTTTGCAGCTGTCACCTATTCACAGCAATGGGGAGACATAGAGAACCTGACGTGATCTCCGAACAATGTGAACCCTGTTAAAAATGTGGTAAAATAGAAATAGGCTGGCAATATAGTAGTTAAAAAATCACTTAACAAGCAGTTAAGTATCTTAAATGCCTCCCCCGCCACTTGGTGTCGGGTCTTTTCTGAAATCGCAGACTTGACACTTTGGAAACTTACATGGAGGTGGGTTCGCAGCGGGTTCCCAACCCACTGTCAACCTTTGCTATTTTGACAGCTGACCTGCCTCCGAACCCGCCCTCTGAGCGCCGGCAAAATCCAGCCCTATAGGTGTATAACCTAGCTTGATAGGTTCTGGGGAAATCACATATATCAAAATGTAATGGTGTTGCAGGTAGGCGGTGCACCACATGGTTTCCTACTCCCACATCATATAAAGCTGCAGGATGTGCTCGATTGCATAGCTTGTTTTTTATGCAGCTAAATGTTAGCTCTCTGCCAAAAATTTCCAGCCTCACTTCAGGGACCCCAAATGTGTGAACAGGTACTGCTAGACTTTAACCAGCTAAAACGCGAGTCTTACTGGCACAGAGTTCCAAAAAACGTTGTACTGTTTGTCCAGCAAGGACCATCCAACCTGTTAGGGTTCTGGCTTGCAGGATTAGCTGGAGCTAAGTGGAGAGTCCTGCTCCAGTAGTAGGTCTTCCCCTCAATGTCCCATGAATGGCCCAAGCAAGCTGGTCAATCATGTAAAGTACCGTGGAGTACTGCAAGGACTACCTTGCTCAGATGTCTGATTACTGAGATAGGGGTTTGATGAGGTTCTAATCATGGAGCCAACATGAACCAAAAAACTATGCTTACCTCTGCACATGTCTGTCTAATCTAACCTATTACTCTTCCCCTAGGTAACATTAATCTGACAGAGTACCAGCTACACTATTAAGTAATCTTACCTGTCTGTGGCTTAAAGAGAGGCACAAAATTGGGAGGAGGAAAATAGAGAGAGAATAAATCACCTGCACCAACACCCACGAGCTTCTATAAATTCGTGGGCCATATGGAACTGTGAATAACCCAGCCTCTGTTTGATAAAGGTGCTGGGATATGTCCAGCTTTGATATACATAGTCAGAGCCTTTCTGAGCTAAAAATCCCAATATGCTTTTTATACTGCGAATATCATGTTGCTGTTTGGTCAGGAAAACAAAACCCAATGCATGTGTCTTTCCATGCATGTTCTGAGCTCTGCTTACCGGTATTCGGATGATGGTTATATTTTTAATGTTAGTCAGCCAGTCAACTTTTTGCTGGACGCTAATAATTTAAAATCAAGTTGAAGTCTCTTCACAGCAGTTGCAGCTACATTTCAGCTAGTGAGAAGTGGAACCAGTGTGCGACTACTTCCTTGAGGTAGTCTGGCACTGCTTACCAAAATTTAATGCATTGTCAATTCAGTCCCTTAATTCCCATGTTATACATCGGCTTTTGCATTGATGTAGTGTAAAATTAAAACTATAGTTATACATGATTCAAAGTTGATTTTTACACACAAATATTTGAATTGTCTAATCATTTTTATCTAAGTAATTCTAATTAAGTAACTCTGACACAGCAATTCTGGAGGATATTGTTTAACGCAATTTGTGTTATCCAGTAATCAGAATTAAGCAAGGTTAAATTATCAGGAATAGATTGTAGTATAATAACTGGGCTAATAAACTGAATTGGAATCGCTTTTTGGTTTACGAAACTGAATGAAGCAGATTTGGTATACCAGTGCAGACTATGTTGAATTTCATCATTCCCTGTCAATTAAGTATGTCAGTAGGATCAAATTCTTCTGGATAAAGAATCTCATTATTGTAAGTTAATGAACTTGTCATCTGATCATCAGGTTGTAAAAACTATAAATCAATTGTTTTGTGTCTCAGTTGTTCATTTTTTCAGAAACTCGTTGGTCTCAAATGTGTGATTTAGTTTGGTCATTATCAGCCTACTCGCCACCAATGTAAAGAAGCCTTAAAGGGAAATCGCAGCAGATATGTTCTGTCTTTTTTTGTAAATGTTGATTGGTTGATTTTATATTGTTTTTGAATGCACGTCCGATTGGAAATTAGACACAGTAGAATTATTACTTCCAAAAAACTTGTACCTCCATGTGTAAAATCTTATAATGCTTGATGAGCTGTCATTGGTATTTACTTCAACATGAGGTGATCAGACGTCAAGAAATAAGACCAACTTAATTGAAAGGTGCTTTCATCTTGGAAATGATTACAACTTAGGCACAGACTACTTTTTTTTTTTAAAACCCTGACAATGATTGACCAACTATCTAAGCTTTCTGCAGATTAATATAAATTACGGATAGCTCCTCTTGGTTAACATTTTAATATATGTGGGCATTTTCTTTTTTTTTTGCTTTTCAAGCAATGTTACAACAAAGATATGTAATCCAGGTTCTTATTTTTAACAAATAATCACATTGATTAAGGTGAATAATGTCAGCGCTGTGAATGGAGCACTTGCACTTTAGAGCACCCAGTGTCAGCATCAGGAACCCCCCCAGGTCATGTGCAAACAGCCAGATACAGAATAAAGCTCTGCCTCAAGAATGCACCTCGCCCTAAACCTCATCTGAAACTCTGTTGCATCAGTTTGAATTTTTCCACTTGATATACCACATGTTACTTATGCCTTTTTAAAAAAAAACTGGTAATTCCAAAATAACTACGTGTTTTCACGTGCCATAAACTTGTAATAAGGAGGGAAAAAACATCAGTACATGAAAGCCTGACTGGGGAAAATATAAATATTGAAAACCCAAAATTGGTGGTGCCTTTCCAGGGGGTCAGAGAGGCTTGCTGCTTGGAAAATGTTGCATTTTTACATTGAAAATTATGCATTCTAGTTGCTTTTAAGCACTTCTGTACTTAACTATCGATTTTAAAAAAAAATACACAATGACATTTGGATTTTCAACATAATCAATCAATAATTTCCCCAAAAGCTACCTCATCGGTTACCCTCCCACATCCAACCCATCCTCCCCCCGCACGCCCCCTCCCTCCCCCCCCCCCCCCCCACCACTCTAGTTCACAGAGGCACTCTACCTGCTCCAGACCCAATTAACAAAGACGTCGTATTCCATCCAATTCCCCACCTTTTCAGAGAAACTGGCCAGGATTTTGCGTCGATATGACGGCGTACTCTAAGCGCATGCGCTAAATCCCAAACTTGCGATCTGTCAAGTTCCGCACCAACATGGAAATCCTAATTGCTGGTGCAGAGTTGGGCTAGTTGCCCACCAACTGTCCAGCAATTACGCCTGAAAATGTTACAGCTGGTGAAACAAGCGCAGCAGCCTGTTTGCACAGCTTAAGGGGATAACCTTTTGGAAATCCAAATATATATTTAATTTTAAAAGCTTAAACTACAAGCCAGTCTTTCAAACTTACCGTCAGCCCCCATCAGAGTACAAAATAACATTCCACTGTAGCCTGGCGTATAACTTCGATTTTTATTTTTGGATGTGAATATAGAAAATTGCTGGATTTTACTTGAATGTTGCAAGCATTTACATATAAGTCATTTCCCACGATAAAAATGTGGTTGGCTCGTGAGTGAGAGACTGGGGGTGAATGAGAGACCTTCTGCTTCCTGATTGGAGCGCTAGACCACTTGATCCCAGATACGCTTCTGCACACGGTGCGCCCCGGGATCCGTGGGCCACTACGCTGCCCTCTACTACGCAGCATCTGCCAGCAAGTTCTTGAAGGAGGGTCCCCATCAGGTAAGTGTGTATTTCGTTTGGATGCCGGTGGCGTAATCCTTAATTACGCCACGACCGCAAAATCCGGGCCACTATTTCTCCTCCAACTCTCCCAGTTTATACTGACCCTCTTCTCACCTACCCCAAATCAACCTGTCACTCCCTTGCCCTGTAATCCATTTTATGTTGATACTTACCCCCCCCCCCCCCCCCCAGTTCAAGCTGGAACTCTTTTTCCACGCCCCACATTTAATGCTGGCACTCTTCCCTCCTTCTCCGTAAATACTGGCATTCTAACTCCCACCTCTGCACCCCTGAGAGGAGAGAAATTAGCCAGAGTTTGCTCTCCTGCACCAAACATTCAAAAATCAGCAGAACCTGATGAGTTACCATATGGCTGAGGTACCAGAGACTGCCAGCACCCAAGGAATAATAACGCAGCAAGACTTAGTATCGGCAGGGGAGAAAATGAAAAAGAAAACACAAACTTGTTAGCTAATTTCCATCCAATTTTTGTTAATTTCAGGTTGGGAGTGGAAAAACATCACTAGTGTCTGCCATATTAGGAGAAATGACAACTGTCTCTGGTCATGTGGTGTGGGCATCAGCCAACCAGCCACTAGCATATTCTGCACAGACAGCATGGCTGAGAAATGCTTCTTTACAGGATAACATTGTGTTTGAAGAAAGCTTTGATGAAGAACGTTTTCAGACTGTGATCGAGGCCTGTGCTCTTCAGTCTGATATCAACATTTTACCAGCTGGGCGGCTCACAGAAATTGGTGAAAAAGTAAGTGCACTGAAGCAATAATTGCCTGTGCTTAACAGTCACATTTTATAAGTAACTTCCTATCAATTTTTGTTGGCGTAGAGTTAGAATTTTACATGTGACCTTAAAAAGTGGTCCAATAACAGGCTTCTTTTTATATAAAATTAATTTTAATTGAAAAATATCAAAAGTTTTTCATTTTGAAATAAATTGAAGGCCGTGGAGCAAAACATTTTTAGTGCCATTTAAACCAGCTAAAGTTTTGTCTTGCTTTGTGATTTCAGAATGAATAGTTGTAAGCATTAATAGGATAATGTATAACCTGGTGTGTACTACAAGCCAATAATGCTTCAGTGGGTTAAGATGATATTTTAAACTGGTACAGTAGTTCTCAAACTGGGGTCCGCGGAGACGTTCCAGCAGGTCCGCGAAACAGTGACCAATTAGTCGTTGGAGAAGAGCTCTGAAAAATTACAGACTAAAAATGAACCAGTCAGGATCGGGGAGGAGGCGGGACCGGAGTGTTCACGTTCGGGTTCCTTCCAATTATCTCATTGGTATCTGTGGGAGGAGAGTGGAGGTTAGCTGGCTGGTAATGTGGCAAAGGGCGACTGAAAAATAGAAAAGTTTCGTCGTTAGTTGGTAAGTTTTAAAGTTCAACCAAGGGCGAGTCGCCATAGTATACTGCTAGTCTCCTGCTGGCTTCGTGTGATTTATTCATTACGCAAAGTTTTCCCGAACCAGTTGCGTAGAATAATCTTGGAACTTTAATGTCAGCGAGTTGAAACCGTTGCTGGGCCGAATCGATCCAAAATCCCGTTACCGCGGCAGCACTGATCTGTGTGCCGGAAAGTTCTGGAAAAGTTGCGCAGTGGAGGGAGCAGGACTGTTGGAGACCCAGGGCCTGTAAAGTTGCCTGGCTGTTGTTTTTTTGGGGGGAGAGGAGAGGAGAATTCAGGTTCGCGTGTCACTGGCTTGAAACGGCAGAGTGCGGACTGGCTGAGAGCTGGAAATGCAAGGGCATATTCCTGACCCGCTGGGAACGCCCTGACCACGAAAAGAACAAGTTTGTTTGATGTGGATGTCAGTGGACGGGTGTGAAGCAGGCGATCCCAATTGCTCAAGCAGCTGTATGTTTTGGGAGATTTTTTTCGTCTTGAATTCTTTTTAATTTCACTTCTTTAGCTCTTTAGCATTGAATTAAAATTCAGGCTTTTGCTAATTTCAAATTATATTTTTAAAAAAAGGTTCATAAAAATTTGTAGATGAGCGTTAGTTTTTAGGACGGTACTTAAAATTAATGTAACAAGTAGGAAAGTGAACAGCAGGCGCAGCTTTAAATAAATTGTCAAACATCGCAGCGAGGATAGACAGATTCTACAAAGAGAAGCAGGTACACCCATCTCACTGATATCTGTAAGTAAATACCTGTTTTCTTAAAAGCATTGATACATGCAGCACTTTCATATTATAAGTATTATATAGTATTATAATTTAGATGGTGGGGGGTCCGTGATTACTAATCGATTTGAAACGGGATCCTTCAGCCAAAAAAGTTTGAGAACCACTGAACTAGTCGAGCTTCACTCTTGTGGTTTATCAATTGCAACTCAACCTTCTCTATGTCACTCCCTTTATAATTGTGTAATTCCCCTGCAATGAGTGAGATGGGATCACAGGCCAGGCTTTTGCAGTAAATTATGTGATTTAAACTGACATTTGATAATGTAATTTTAACTGCAGTGATGTTTGGTTTTGTTTCACTTCACATTAAGGGGAATTGCATATTATATGGCCTTTAATTTGAAATTTCACAGAAGCTTTTGAGAGGATGAAGAAATCAAATTGATAATGGAAAAACATTTCCCTATTTCTTTGTTAATTTTCACTTTCCCCATCCCATCTCCAAGATGCTGACTTCCCACTGATAACTGGCTCTTTGGTCACTGGTCATCCTCCAGTCCAGTGTCCCAAATGGCGGCTATTCATGTGTGAGCCGAGACAATGAGTGTAGGCAGGCTGTTTGGCCATTGTGCGGAAGGGAGGAGAGAGAGGGCTAATCACAGCCAAGCCAGATCTTTTCCTCACCTAAATTCCTTACACACACTTCAAAAGGGTTTGCTAGATAGCAATCAGGAGCAGAAATGCTAACCAATTTCCCCCACTCTAACTTGGAGGCACTGAGGCAAATTGTAGCACCCCCTAACCGCTATCCTAGTGAGATCGGCTAGTTCAACAGAGACTGGAGATCAAACTTGGGTCCGACCTGAGCTATAAGCTAAACTATTCACTGAATAAATTTTCTGAGCAATTAGCGCATCCCCTATTAGATTTAACATTTATTCCTTCACCCACACTACACAACATTTCTTTTCTGTGGTGATTAGAAGGTGACCTGGTTCCCTGTGCTTTGAAGCTAATGGCGGAGCAGCTCAAATCAGCCAGCAACTTGTGGCGATTTGCAATTCATCGGGTATCTCTTCCTCTCTACAAGTTGCTGGTCGATTTGCACATTAATAATGGTGTGTGTCATTCAGACATCGTTATATTTTCAGCAAAATCTGGCCCCATGTGTTTCAGTCTGCCCTGTGTTCTATTACTAAAAGCATTAATTTTGATTTTTTTTCCAGGGTATTAATTTAAGTGGTGGCCAGAAACAACGTGTTAGTGTCGCACGGGCACTCTACTCAAGGTATGGATACATTTTTGTAGTTTCTTGATTGTGGTGGAATTAACGAACAGACTTAGCTGATATTTGATATAAGGGATGATTTCCCAGTTGTGCGCTTCCAGTGAGGAGCAGCACCTGTTCGGAAATAGTCGACCCACAGTGCCTGATTTTCCATCCACTCATTTAAATAGACAGAAAATTAGGGACGGTGGACTTGCGATTTCTGGACCGGTGCTCCCTATGAATGCCGCTCCTGATTAGGGAATCAGTTCTATAATCTAATCGAATTCCAATAAGGATATATATTACTGCACCAGTGCAAGTTGTCTAAAAAGTTCTGTCCTACGATTATTATGAAAAATATTTCTAACAGTACATCTTGAAAGCTATTTATTTTGAGATGTTGAATTGGACTAAATTACTCAAACTTTTTTTCTCTCTGTGCCACTCACCATGTGACCCATCAGTATTGATGTAATGGGCAGCAGAAACCGCATTTGTTTTTAAAAGATTTTTATAAGCATTTTTAAGTTTGAGAGAAATTTTCAGAAAATGACTAAAACAGCATATTCCCAAAGCTTAAATAACAACAGAAAATGCTGGAAAAACTCAGCAGGCCAGGCAGCATCCGTGGAGAGAGAAACAGAGTTAACATTTCAGGTCTGGGACCCTTCATCAGAACTGGAAAAAGCTGGAGATGTAACAGATATTAAGCAGGTGCAGAGACGGGGGGGCGCGGGGGGGGTGGGGGTGGTCGGAGGGGAGGAAGGATTTGAAGGAATATACTGTGCTTTTGTAAGAGGCAGGAAAGATAAAATGTTGCAAATGGGAATGGCAAAATCATACAGCATGAAAAATGGGGGCAGGAGTTATAGTTTGAAATTGTTGAACTCAATGTTGAGGCCAGAAGGCTTTAAAGTGCCTAATCGAAAGATGAGGTGCTGTTCCTCGAGCTTACGTTGAGCTACATTGGAACATTTGCTATTGTATTCCTAAAGCTTGCTGGTTATCATCTAAGTATAATATAAAATTCCAAATATATTAGAAAATTTTTATTTTCTTAATTTTCACAAGGGGGCTGCTTGTGAAAATGAAGAAATTGTTTTGTGCATAATTTGTTTTGACTTTGGTAAATCTATGGAACAAGCTGCTTTGAGAGATGGTAGAAGTAGAAAGTGTTGATTCATTCAAGTGCCAATTAGATAATTTCTTTCAGAAAATAATACTTTGTGATACAGTATATGAATGATTTATGATGACATATGGTAAGTGTAGCATGCTTGGGAGGAACTAGTGACTTCTGAACTAGGATTCCCAAAGTTTTCTACAACTGGGGGTTTCCTTGCCTCACGTTCGGTTCTGTTGTAGACGAATTCATAAAGATTGAATGCCATGATTAGTTGATAACTCCATTATTGTTGTATCATGCGACTACCAGGATGGTAGAAGGCAAACCTTGGTTTTTTTCGACTAGCAATTCCTATGACCATTAAAAGTAATGATGACACTTGCATTTTTATGGTGCCTTTGCAACAAAATGCCTCATAGCACTTCACGCAAAGCATTAAAAATTCTCTTTAGAGCAGAGAAGGTTAAGGGCGATTTAATAGAGGTGTTCAAAATTTATGAAGGGTTTTGATGGAGTAGATTGGGAGAAACTGTTTCCAGTGGCAGAAGGGAACCAGAGGACACAGATTTAAGATAAGTGGCAAAAGAACCAGAAAGGAGATAAGGAATTTTTTTTTCTTTGCATCGAGTTGTTATGATCTGGAATGCACTGCCTGAAAGGGTGGTGGAAATAACTTTCAAAAGGGAATTAAATAAGTAATGGAAAATGAAACATTTGCAAGGCTATGGGTAAAGAGCAGAGGAGTGGGACTAATTGGATAGCTCTTTCAGAGAGCCATCACAGACACGATGGGCTAAATGGCCTCCTTCCGTGCTATATAATTCTAGGATTCTGTAGAGTTACTTTATAAAGTGCAGTGACTATTATGAAGTCAATTAGAGAAGATTTCATTGAATTAGATAAAATAGTCATATTTACACTACACGTGCAATGCTGTTTCACAGGACTGCTATTCTCTTTTATATAGCAATTAAGTATAGGATAATACAAAACTGTAACAGAGGAATTGAACTTCAAAAGGGAAATATTTATAGTTTCTTAGTGTTTCAATTCCATAGGGCATTTTGTATTGGAGCACAGTATGGAGTGTGGGTTTCTTTATATTGTATAGAAATACAGCAATAATTTGGTATAAAGCAGAAAATGCTGGAAATGCACAGCAGGTCATTAACATCTGTATAGAGAAAAGACAGGGTAGAGCCTCCATCAGAACTGGAGGAGCAAGCCTCTTTATAAAACTGAAGAAAGAAAGCGGGAGGGGTAAGAGAACAACACGCAAAAGTGAAGAATCGGATATGCAGACTCCAATCAGTAGTCTGTGATAGGTGTTTTACAAAGCTACAGAAAGGTGAAAATGTTTTGTATCGAAAGATTTATTATGCTTTGCCACATTCAATTTGCCATTTTTCTCATGGTAAGTGTGGCCATGACAGACGTGATGGGCGTTCAGCTCCAACTTATGTACAGGTTTCATATGAGAATTTTATTTTACTGGCTAATACACGGGAATACAAAACTTAATGAATATTTCCCACAATAATAACCAGCCAATCATCAACCTACCAAATATCTTGGTAAAAACTGTCCCCTCTAAGTACAATTTTAATGTTTTACTTTGGGGTCACTATAATGGAAGATGTAACCATGATTGGCAATCCTGTTGAGGTCCCCACCATCACAGAAGCCAGTCTTCAGCCAATTTGATTCACTCCACGTGATATCAAGAAACGGCTGAGCGCAGCAAAGGCTATGTGCCCCGACAACATCCCGGCTGTCGTGGTGAAGACTTGTGCTCCAGAACTAGCCGCGCCTCTAGTCAAGCTCTTCCGGTACAGCTACAACACTGGCATCTACCCAACAATGTGGAAAATTGCCCAGGTACGTCCTGTCCACAAAAAGCAGGACAAATCCAATCTGACCAATTACTGCCCCACCAGTCTACTCTCAATCACCAGCAAAGTGATGGAAGGGGTTGTCGACAGTGCGATTAAGCGACACTTATTCACCAATAACCTGCTCACCAGTGCTCAATTTGGGTTCCGCCAGGACCACTCGGCTCCAGACCTCGTTCCATCCTTAGTCCAAACATGGACAAAAGAGCTGAATTCCAGAGCTGAGCTGAGAGTGACTGCCCTTGAAATCAAGGCAGCATTTGACCGAGTGTAGCACCAAGGAGCCCTAGTAAAATTGAAGTCAGTGGGAATTGGGGAAAACTCTCCACTGGCTGGAGTCACACCTAGCACAAAGGAAGATGGTTGTGGTTGTTGGGGGCTAATCAACTCCGCCCCAGGACATTGCTGCAGGAGTTCCTCAAGGCAGTGTCCTAGGCCGAACCATCTTCAGCTGCTTCATCAATGACCTTCCCTCCATCATAAGGTTAGAAGTGGGGACGTTTGCTGATGATTGCAGTGTGTTCAGTTCCATTCGCAATTCCTCAGATAATGAAGCAGTCCGTGCCCGCATGCAGCAAGACCTGAACAACATTCAGGTTTGGGCTGATAAGTGGCAAGTAACATTCGCACCACACAACTGCTAGGCAATGACTATCTCCAACAAGAGAGAGTCTAACCACCGCCCCTTGATGTTCAACGGCATTACCATTGCCGAATCCCCCACTGTCAACATCCTGGAGGTCACCATTGACCAGAAACTTAACTGGACCAGCCACATAAACACTGTGGCTACAAGAGCTGGTCAGAGGCTGGGTATTCTGTGGCAAATGTCTCTCCTCCTGACTCCCCAAAGTCTTTCCACCATCTACAAGGCACAAGTCAGGAGTGTGATGGAATACTCTCCACTTGCCTGGATGAGTGCAGCTCCAACAATACTCAAGAAGCTTGACGCCATCCAGGACAAAGCAGCCCGTTTGATTGACACCCCATCCACCACCTTAACATAGAAATATAGAAAAATAGGAGCAGGAGTAGGCCATTCGGCCCTTCGAGTCTGCTCTGCCATTCAATATGATCATGGCTGATCCTCCACCTCAATACCATATTCCTGCTCTCTCCCCATACCCCTTGATGCCCTTTGTGTCTAGAAATCTATCGATTTCCTTCTTAAATATATTCGGTGACTTAGCCTCCACAGCCTTCTGTGGTAGAGAATTCCACAGGTTCACCACCCTCTGAGTGAAGACATTTGTCCTCATCTCAGTCCTAAATGTCCTACCCCGTATCCTGTGACCCCTCGTTCTAGACCCCCCAGCCAGGGGAAACATCCTCCCTGCATCCAGTCTGTCTAGCCCTGTCAGAATTTTATACGTTTCAATGAGATCCCCTCTCATTCTTCTAAACTCTAGTGAATACAGGCCTAGTCGACCCAATCTCTCCTCAGTCCTGCCATCCCAGGAATCAGTCTGGTGAACCTTCGCTGCACTCCCTCTATGGCAAGTATATCCTTTCTTAGGTAAGGAGAACAAAACTGCACACAGTACTCCAGGTGTGGTTTCACCAAGGCCCTGTACAACTGTAGTAAGACATCCTTGCTCCTGTACTCAAATCCTCTTGCAATGAAGGTCAACATACCATTTGCCTTCCTAACTGCTTGCTGCACCTGCATGTTTGCTTTCAATGACTGGTGTACAAGGACACCCAGGTCCCTTTGTACATCAGCATTTCCCAATCTAGCACCATTTAAATAATACTCTACCTTTCTGTTTTTCCTACCGAAGTGGATAACTTCACATTTATACTGCATCTGCCATGTATTTGCCCACTCACTCAACTTGTCTAAATTGCCATGAAGCCTCTTTCCATCCTCCTCACAACTCACAATCCCACCTAGTTTTGTGTCGTCAGCAAACTTGGAAATATTACATTTGGTTCCCTCATCCAAATCATTGATATATATTGTGAATAGCTGGGGCCCAAGCACTGATCCCTGCGGTACCCCACTAGTCACCGCCTGCCACCCCGAAAAAGACCCATTTATTCCTACTCTCTCTTTCCTGTCAGTTAACAAATTTTCAATCCATGCCAGTATATTGCCTCCAATCCCATGTGCTTTAATTTTGCACACTAACCTCTTATGTGGGACTTTATCAAAGGCCTTCTGAAAATCCAAATACACCACATCCACTGGTTCTCCCTTATCTATTCTACCAGTTACATCCTCAAAAACTCCAGTAGGCTTGTCAAATACGATTTCCCTTTCATAAATCCATGTTGACTTTGTCTAATCCCGTTGATATTTTCCTAAGTGTCCTGTTATCACATCCTTTATAATAGACTCTAGCACTTTCCCTACTACTGATGTTAGGCTAAAAAAGACCCATTTATTCCTACTCTCTCTTTCCTGTCAGTTAACCAATTTTCCCAACTACAGTTAACCAATTGTAGTTCCTGGTTTTCTCTCTCCCTCCTTTTTTTAAATAATGGGGTTACATTTGCCACTCTGCAGGAACTGTTCCATAATCTATAGAATTTTGGAAGATGACAACCAATGCATCCACTATTTCCATGGCTACCTCTTTTAGTACTCTGGGATGCAGATTATCAGGCCATGGGGTTTTATCAGCTTTCAGTCTCATTAATTTCTCCAGCACTACTTTTTTACTAATACTAATTTCCTTTAATTCCTCCTTCTCACTGGACCCTTGGTTCCCTCGCATTTCTGGGAAGTTATTTGTGTCCTCTTTAAACATTCACTCCCTCCACCACTGGTACACTGTGGCTGCAGTGTATACCATCTACAAGATGCACTGCAGCAACTCGCCAAGGCTTCTTCGACAGCAACTCCCAAACCTGCGACCTTTACCACCTAGAAGGACAAGGGCAGCAGGCGCATGGGAACGCCATCACATCCAACTTCCCCTCCATCCTGACTTGGAAATATATGAGAAGTCGCACAACACCAGGTTATAGTCCAACAGATTTATTTAAAATTACAAGCTTTCCGAAAGCTTGTAATTTTAAATAAATCTGTTGGACTATAACCTGGTGTTGTGCGACTTCTCATTTTTGTCCACCCCAGTCCAACGCCGGCATCTCCACATCATGGAAATATATTGCCATTCCTTCATTGGCGTTGGGTCAAAATCCTGGAACTTCCCCCCCTTAACAACACTGTGGGAGTACCTTCACCCCACAGACTGCAGCGGTTCAAGAAGGAGGCTCACCATCACCTTCTCGAGGGCAATTAGGGATGGGTAATAAATGCTGGCCTTGCCAGCGATGCCCACATCCCATGTACGAATTTTTAAAAAAATCAGACAAGATATTTTGCCAATATTGCTCAAGATTTCCTTTAAAATTTGAGCATACTTTCTGAACAACTTCTTTGATTCTAAGGGTGAAATGGTCAAAATTGTTTGATGACCCTTTTCTTTGGATTACTACGTTGAAAGCTTTGGAACTTTAAATGTCTGACAGTGCCTGTAAAACACACTTATTGAATTATTCTGCCTTTTATCTTATTTAGGTGCTCTGTTGTAATTCTGGATGATCCTTTATCAGCCCTGGATGTACATGTGGGAAGTCATGTCTTCCACCAAGGGATTATGGGGATTTTAAAGAAGGAAAACAGAACAACCATCATTGTAACACACAAACTGGAATATATTGAGGAAGCTGACTATGTACGTAAGATATTTTGATTAAATTACTGGAGTTTCCCTTTAAGACATCAACATACTTTCTAGATGACTTCTTTGATTCCTGTGGGAAGAACATGTGGTGTTTTTGTAAGAAGCATTCAATGAATAAATTCCATCAGTGCTGTGGTGATTGATTCACCTTCTCTCTCCTTCACCATTTCTCCGTGTCTAATTTCTGCTCAGCACTTTCTCAAGACCCAAGCTCATGAATTCCCACCCTCCTGCTCCATAGCGTATTGCTCTAATATATTGGTGTGCTGTGCCTTTGTGCTGACAGTATTAGCATAATTATTACTAAATATGGGCATAATTCTGCAACTCATCCCATATTAAAGGAAAGAGCAACCCTTTGGCTGGGTGAGTATTTCTATACCAAATATCCACCCAACCGTTTCTTTAATGTCAATTAAAATCTTCAATATTTACCCTCCAATCCCCATGCCAACTTCCTCCCTAAGTTGTCCTCCATTCTCTCTTCCCTCAGCACTTTGCAGTAAATGACTCCTCATCCTCAGTGATTTTGATCTTTACTTTAACAGCCATAATCCTCTCTCTTCTTGGCTGATTCCTCTTCCTCATTTATTTGCTGCCCTTGATAACATCATTTCTAGGTGTCAGCTTTCACCTGTACGCTGATGACAAGCAGCTATCTATTAATTCTGCTACTCTCTCAATTGCTTTTCTGCTATCAGACAGCTTGTTCAACATCCATGATCCATGATGAATGATAACTTTCTCCAGCTCAACATTGGGAAGATCAAAGCCATTGTCATTGGCCTCTGGCACAAACTTCACTCCCTTGTTACTGATTCCATCCTCCTCCCTGACAACTGTCTCGGGCTTAACTGGGACTGTTCACAACCTTGATGTTTTCTTCAACATGCAGGTGACTTTCGGACTCCATTTTTTTATCCATCACAAAGACCAATTACTTCTACCTCCATGACATTTCCCACCTCTGCCCCTATCTCAACTCCTTTGCTGATGAAAGCCTCATATATGTCATTGTCACTTCCAGACTTTACCACTCAAACAATTTCCTCAGTGGCCTCCCATCCTTCACTTTCCATAAACTACAACTTGTCCAAATCTCTGCCACACATACCCTATCATGCACTAAGTCCCACTCACCCATCACCACATCCTTCTTATACTAAGAATGGACTCCCTGTTCCCCAAAATATCAAACTCAAAATCCTCATCCTCATCCTTAAATCTTTAAATCTTAAATCCTCGCTCTGCAATCTCCTCGAGCCCAATATCTTCTCTGAAGTCTCCATTGCTCTGACTCCAGACTTTTGTGCAGTCCTCCCTCACATCATCCCTCCATTGGTTGCAGAGCGTTCAGCTGCCTTGGCCATACTGTCTAGAATTCCCTCCTTAAATCTCTCCTCCCTCCTTTAAAAACATTCTGAAAACTTATCTCTTGACCAAGGTTTAAGTCACCCCTCCTAATCTGTCCTTTCCTCATTTAGTGTCTATACTTTTCACGGCTATCTATAACATGCCTTTAAGTTACATAGGAACATGAATAGGCTATTCAGCCCCTCGAGCCTGTTCCTCCATTCAATTAGATCATGGCTGATTGTACCTCAACTCCATTTACCCACCTTTGTTCCATATCCCTTAGTACCTTTACCTAACAAAAATCTATCAATCTCAGCCGTGGAAAAATTCAATTGACCCAGCATCAACAGACTTTTGGGGCAGCGAGTTCCAGATTTCCAATACCCTTTGCGTGAAATTAAGAAGGAGATAGATAGATTTCTAGACACAAAAGGCATCAAGGGGTATGGGGAGAGAGCGGGAATATGGTATTGAGATAGAGGAGCAGCCATAATCACATTGAATGACAGAGCAGGCTCAAAGGGCCGAATGGCCTACTCATGCTCCTATTTTTCTATGTTTCTAAAACTTGCTTCCTTATTTCACTCCTGAATGGCCTAGCTCTAGTTTTACGACTATGCCCCCTTGTTCTGGATTCCCCCACCAGAGGAGGCTAAAAATGACCTAGATATCACATGTATTAAAGTGATTGTGTGGTGTTATACATGTACACATTGGAGAGAAAAATGTTGTACCTTATGTACCACAAGGAATTGTTGAGGCGAATAGCATAGATGCATTTAAAGGGAAGCTAGATAAGCACATGAAAGAAAAAGGAATAGAAGGATATATTGATGGGGTTTTGGGTATTGGGGAAATTGATGGGACTGAAGGCTGAAAAATCCCCGGGGCCTGATGGTCTGCATCCCAGAGTACTTAAGGAGGTGGCCTTGGAAATAGTGGATGCATTGACGATCATTTTCCAACATTCCTTAGACTCTGGATCAGTTCCGATGGAGTGGAGGGTGGCCAATGTAACCCCTCTTTTTAAAAAAGGAGGGAGGGAGAAAGCAGGGAATTATAGACCGGTCAGCCTGACATCGGTCGTGGGTAAAATGATGGAAGCAATTATTAAAGATGTCATAACAGACCATTTGGAAAGTGGCGACATGATAGGTCCAAGTCAGCATGGATTTGTGAAAGGGAAATCATGCTTGACAAATCTTCTGGAATTTTTTGAGGATGTTTCCAATAGGGTGGACAGGGGGGAACCAGTAGATGTGGTGTATTTGGACTTTCAGAAGGCCTTCGACAAGGTCCCACACAAGAGATTGGTGAGCAAAGTTAAAGCACATGGGATTGGGGGTAATGTGTTGACGTGGATTGAGAACTGGTTGGCACACAGGAAACAAAGAGTAGGAGTAAATGGGTACTTTTCAGAATGGCAGGCAGTGACCAGCGGGGTACCGCAGGGTTCGGTGCTGGGACCCCAGCTGTTTACATTATATATTAATGATTTGGACGAAGGGATTAAATGTAATATCTCCAAATTTGCGGATGACACTAAATTGGGAGGCAGTGTGAACAATGAGGAGGATGCTAGGAGGCTACAGAGTGACTTGGACAGGTTGGGTGAATGGGCAAATGTATGGCAGATGAAGTACAATGTGGATAAATGTGAGGTTATCCACTTTGGTGGTAAAAATAGAGAGGCGGACTATTACCTGAATGGTGGCAGATTAGGGAAAGGGGACGTGCAACGAGACCTGGGCGTCATGGTACATCAGTCACTGAAGGTGGGAATGCAAGTGCAGCAGGCAGTCAAGAAAGCAAACGGAATGATGGCCTTCATAGCAAGGGGATTTGAGTACAGGAGTAGGGAGGTGATGCTACAGTTGTACAGGGCCTTGGTGAGGCCACACCTGGAGTATTGTGCGCAGTTTTGGTCTCCTAACTTAAGGAAGGACATTCTTGCTATTGAGGGAGTGCAGCGAAGGCTCACTAGATTGATTCCTGGGATGGCCGGACTGACATATCAAGAAAGATTGGGTCAACTGAACTTGTATCCTCTGGAGTTCAGAAGAATGAGGGGGGATCTTATAGAGACATTTAAAATCCTGACTGGTTTAGACAAATTAGATGCGGGCAGAATGTTCCCAATGGTAGGGAAAACTAGAACCAGGGGTCACAGTCTAAGGATTAAGGGGAAGCCATTTAGGACTGAGCTGAGGAGGAACTTCTTCACCCAGAGAGTGGTGAATCTATGGAATTCTCTTCCACAGAAGGTTGTTGAGGCCAGTTCGCTAAATATATTCAAAAGGGAGTTAGATATAACACTCACAACTAAGGGGATCAAGGGGTATGGCGAGAAAGCAGGAATGGGGTACTGAGGTAGCATGTTCAGCCATGAATGCATTGAATGGCGGTGCAGGCTCGAAGGACCGAATGGTCTACTCCTGTACCTATTTTCTATGTTTCTATGTTAAGAGGGTGGGAGGAGGCTCGTGTGGAGCATAAACACCGGCATGTCCCTGTTCAGCCAAATGGCCTGTTTCTGTGCTGTAAATACTTTGTAACTTTAAAATATATTTCTTTTCCCAGGCACTCCTTCTCCTTTTAGTATTTTTTTAAATGTTTGTAATCTAAATTCTGTACAACAAAAATTTTAGTTCAACAGAAATATTAGTCTAAATAAAACATATTAGCTGCAATATGTACATATTTAAATGTGCAATCTTCTATATGTGATCCACTTGTTTTTAGATAATTGCTATGCAGGATGGGAAGATTGAAACCCAAGGTACCTACCAGGACATCTCTAAACAAAATCCAAATCTGGTAAAAGCTTGGAAAAGCCTGACTATAAAAGGTTTGTCTCTTAGCATAAAATGCATTAAATACCATTGTTCTTTCAAAGGTAAAAATAAGGCCAAGAATATATACTATAAAAGGTCCGAGCTATGGAGAACTGTACTAATGTGGAAATTTGAGCTGTACACACTTAACTCTACTGTGCAATATGTCTCCCCATTTCTAATCAATCCACATCTACTCTAGAATTACTATTTTTTAACCTTTGTGGGTCTTGCTTATTGGATTACTAATAAATTGAAGAAAAAATATATATTAGACATTTCCATTAAAAATTGTTATCTGCACAGAATTTTTCTGATCAAATAAGTGCTTAAATAATGCAATATTGGCGAGCCTTATAATATGGACCTTCTGTACTAATATATCTGTAGTCTTGCATCTGATGCTCATTTCCAGTACACATTTCTCTTAATTCCTGTGTTGTAATTTTTGAGTAACATTTTATATGTCAACATTTATAATGAGAAATCCCTATGGCAACATTAATCAGTGTGAGTTGAAGTAGAGTTTGTTGCCCAATCCTAAGAGACATTTGAGAATTTCTTTGCTTTTTCCAAAACACTTTGAAACAAACTGGACACTGAGTTCTTAAAGCTTTATTATGGTCCAGTTTCTCATTTAAAATATTAACAGCTGTTCCTTTTTCTGTTATGACATTTAGACAATACGTATGATTAGCAGCAACTCTGATTTCCTTGGCAGTTAGAAAGCAAAACAAAAATTGATTACTGAGAATGTAATTGTTTTTCCAAATGAAACATAAGTTTGAATGATTGTGTTCCTCCTGATTAGCTGCTGTCCATATCAATTATGGCAAACCACTCCTTTCATTATCTAGTTTAAAAAGCCTTTCTCTTCAGAAACATTTTGGGGGCTTAAGGATAGTTTTTATGTATAAAAAATGGAGAAACTGTAAATGATGAACCTTTTGAGTTTATAGAAGATTTTTTTTTGTTAATGAAAATTTCCGATTATTAAAAACTATATAAGTCAGCAAACTTACTAATAGTACGCTCGATGCCTTAACTCAGGAACATAAGGATAAGAACTGGCTGCCAAGGCGGAAAGTGGTCTGAAAGGTGCCACGGTCAATTTGAGTCCCATTCTCCTGGATCCCCCTCCACCCACAAGGCTGTTAGATCCTGTTGTTCCAACATTGCCAGATCCCACCAACTCCCTCATACTGCCTGACTCTGTTTCTTTCCAGACCTGCTGCCCCCCCAGCGTGCAACTCCCTGACTCCCTCTCGGTACTCAAAATCATAGAGCACATTCCTAGTACTCTCTGCTTCCAGACCCTGGGACCTTTCTCACCAAATGCTCCCAAAACTTAGAACCCTTTCCAGTGTTGCAAGAACCCACCTCTGCTACACTTCCCTGTGCTCCTAGATCATGGCACCTTCCTCAAAGTACTGCAAGATCCTGAGTTCCCAGACTGCAGATCCTAAACCCTTCCCCAGTGCCCCCAGATCTCGGGGTGGCCCCCAATGCTGATAAATCAGTATCCCTAATAACACAGCTTGGCATAATACCACTTATGAAACTTCTGAACCACTGTGAGCGACGTCACAGGAGATCTGTTAGCATATATTACTTTTGTGGCTTGTAAAGTTCCACCCAATGTCGTATCAAATCCAAGAGTAAAAGTGAACTTCATATTTTTCACATCTGTTACTTGATAGTACGTCTGTCATTAGTGACCGCCAAAGCTTTCATTGTGAAGGTGACTGAACGCTGAAACTATTAGTCAGTGGCAGTATTTCATTAGCAGTCTGGAAAACTAGTCTACTGATGGTATTCACTTTTGCCTAAGCCATTTTTAACAGCTTCTCTTGACATAAATCATTGTTAGAAAAGGATGGTATTTTCCAGGTTATCTTCTCCTGGGTTGTGTAGCACCTGCTTTTTAATTTGTACGGGAGAAACATCTCCAAGAAATACACTCTGCTCCAACTTAATTATTACTTGAGGGCAGAGGAAATTGTTGAAGTACTTTACTTATCAGCACCAGATTCATCTTGAGTTTTGATCTTATCAGCAAATTATAATTGGACATCTGCCAAGACTAGGACAATTTTTTAAATATGTATTGGCCCAAAAATTAGTGAGTGAGCCTTCGTGCGAGGGTAAGGCTTCCACGCGATCTCTCACTGCGCGCTGGCTTTTTTATTCCCAGCTCGCACGAACTTGATGTTCTGGACAGCAGCTGTGCAGGGCTTCCGTATCCCACAGGCATAGTTAATTCGTGCGAGCTGTGGGATCACGTGACTCAGTTAGAGCCAATGGCAGCACACCATCTTTCATTCATAGCTTTCACAGCACGGCTGTGAAAGCTATGAATACTATACCCCCCAAAAGAACAGCTAAACCTCAATTAAATTTTTTTTAAAAACCATCACATTAATAAAATAAGTATAGTTAAATAAATTAACCATTTTAAACAAAAAATAAAATTTTTGAAAAAATTTAAAATCTTTTAAAAAGTTATAAAAATAAACTTACCTGTCTTTAAAGTCTCTAAAAAAAGATATACCTGTTTAAAAAAAAAATTCAAAATAATACTTAATTAACCTTGTTAAAAGAGGGTCTTACGCCTCCTTTCTTTATGTCTAAAATGTTCCATGCTTACCTGCGCGTTCAAAGCACTAAGTGCACTGCGTGCGCGCAGCCTGTAGCGCGCACGCGGTTCACCTAGGAACCGCCCCCTTTTGAATTCACCGCCCCCTTTTGAATTCACCAAGTGCCGGTTTTCAGCGCATGCGCAGTGCATGCAGAAAACCGGCAATTGGAGACAGAATACGCGAGAGTACACAGTGCGTACTCTCGCGTAGCGGCACTAATTTTTGGGCCATTATATATTAAAAGTAGTATATGGCTCACAGAATTTTATGCAGTACCTGTGAGGTCCATAGATGGCGCATTGATAGCTAATTCCAATCAAATTTAAGAAAGCCTTTAACATTGCATTTCAAAGTAAATTTGTTGCTGTAAACTGACTTTTCAAGAATCACTGCAATTACTCTGTATGACCACTATGGAGCAAGATCTCTCATTCAGGTAAATTGTAACTACAATCCTGTTTTCTGATTTTTGTTCATCAAATGCATTTGAAAATTGTAATGTTAGGCAGTGTTACCATCCTGCACCTTTCCAGCAAACTAATGCTTCTGGTAGGAGTTGCAAATGAAGCTTTCCATATTGTCGCAGCCTCTGAGGCCGATGGTATTACAGTGGGCACCTTTGATCAATTTCCTGGTTTGGGGAAAAATACATTCTGGTGTCCTCTCTTTCCCCATCCTCCTCTTCCCCCATCCACAATAATTCCACAAGAGATTATTAGCGAAAATGAAAGCACACGGAGTTGGAGATAATGGCCCAGAAATTCGGCTCCCTGGCTTCCCGCGGGTGCAATGATCGCGCGCGCACCTACCTACTGCGCCCTGCCGTTGACCTCTGGGCCCACGGGGACTTCAGCTACTGGGCCTCCTGCAGCTGCTGGCGCGCAGTGCTCGTGTATCCCAGGGGCGCAGTTAGTGCAATGCGTCCCCTGGGATCACGTGGGCCATGGAGAGCCAATGGCAGCAGACCATCTTTCATTCATAGATTTGACAGGAAGACCTGTCAAATCTATGAATTGAAATCGGCCCCAAAACAACATCTAAACTTCAAATAAATAAAAAAAAAATCACATTTTTAAAATAACTAAGTTAAATAAATTAACTACTTTAAACAAAAATTTAAATTTTTGAAAAAATTAAAATACTTTTTAACAGTGCTAAAAATAAACTTACCTTTCTTTAAAGTATCTAAAAAAGATAAACCTGTTGAAAAAATTTTTAAATTGTAATTAATTAACCACTTACCTTGTTAAAAACGGGTCTTGCGCCTCCTTTTTAAAAGCGCTGCTTCTTCCATACTTACCTTCCCGGAGAAACCTGAAAAAATACCTAAGTTCGCTGCGTGCACGCAGCCTCTCCCGCGCATGTGGTTCACCTCTCAACCCCTCCCTTCACGAGACCGGAAGTTCCGGTTTCCCGCGCATGCGCAGTGCATGCAGGAAACCGGCACTTCAGGAGGCCTTACGGGTGAGTACACAGCGCGTACTCGCCCGGCAAGTGCCGAATTATTGGCCCAATATGATATTGGGTAGTAATTGGTTAGGAGGTAGGAGACAGAGAGTAGGGATAAAGGCAATGTTCACTGATTGGCAGGATGTGACAAGTGGTGTTCCTCAGGAATTTGTACTGGGGCTTCAGCTTTTCACCATATATATTAATGACCTGTATGAAGGAATAGAGAGTTAAATATCTGAGTTTGCAGATGACACTAAGTTAGGAGGCACAGCAAGTTGTGAGAATGGGAGCAGCAAGTTGCAAAGGGACATTGACAGACTAAGTGAGTGGGCAAGATTGTGGCAGCTGGATTTCAATGTGGGGAAATGTGAGGTCATCCACTTTGGATCTGAGAAAAATAAATAGGAATATTTTCTTAATGGTGAGAGACTAGGAACTGTGGAAGAGTAAAGGGATTTGGGTGTCTGTGTGCAGAGATCACTAAAAGCTAGTGCATAGGTACGAAAAAATAATCAAAACAGCTACTGGAATTTTGGCCTTTATCTCAAGGGGGTTGGAACACAAAAATGAGGAAGGGATACTTTAGTTGTACGGAGCCTTAGTCAAACACCACCTGGGTGTAGATACAGAGAAACTATGGCTGGAATTTTGCCGGTGCTCAGTGGACGGGTCGGTGGCGGGTCGGCAGTTAAAAGTGAATTGATTGACAGCGGGTCGGGAACTCACTGTCAAATCGCGCACACTTGCCTTTCCCGATGTCGGGTCTGCCAGTGCTGAGCAGACCTGATGGGCAGCGGCGGGGGAGCCAATTTAAATGATTAGTGACCTGTTTACAGCTACTTAACAATGGTTTTAAACTTGCCTAGAACTTAAGCTGTTGCTAGACATTGCCTATGAGGCTGAGGTGGAAGGTCAGTGGCCATTGATTCAGCTGATGAGTTGACAGCTTCAAATGTCAAGTAAAAGCTCCCCCTTTACAGAGATTTCTTCCCTCGTCCACAAGCTCTTCCTCACTGCATTTCCACAACAGATTCACCATGCTGCAAGTCTTTACACAAGTCTCCATCCAGTCTGACCTCATTACCTCTCTCATCATTGATAGATCACTTCTGTCATCTCAACTTCAGCTACCATCTATTCCAGCAACATTGGTGCCCTTGAATAAATCTCACCTTGGTCCTCTGAATCCCTCCACGATCAGCCCCAACACTAACATCACCAGGCACACCAGCAGCACCAACAACAATACCAACCTTCTCCGCAATCACCTGATGCTGCGCAGGACACGGCATCAGCACCCAATCACATTGCGGCCAGGGATGGCCTCACCATGGCCAGATTTACTTCGCTTGACGCTGTACACCCTGGCTACCACATGATGCGCCAGGTTGGCACCACCCCACACCAACACCATAAAGCATCCCTACAATGCCCAAGCCATTCTTTTCACACTCCTCTCCATTGCGGGGGTACCGTTATGTCTCACCATTCACTGCAACTCACTAAGCCATTTCCAAACATGCACACAAATCTGTCCAAGAACGCAAAGTGTTGAAAATAAAGGTTTCAATGTTTGACACCACATTAACAGAAACTTTACATGAACATTGCATAAAACACCCAAATGCCTACCCTTGTGTGTTGTTAGTTGGTATGATTGCACTAGGATGAGGGTGAGTGTGAGGGGTGGCTAGTGAGATGGGGGATGTGATAATATAGATAGAGAGAGAGGGCTGGGTGGCGGTGCAAGGTAAGTTGGTGTGAGTAAGGATGTGCAGGAGTAGGGTAGGGAAGGCAGAGTGATGGGGATGTGATGAGAGGCACAGCAGGTTGAGGTTGAGTGTGGCTTTGTACTAACATTTCGTGATCTACTGAGATCATTGAAACGCTTGCGGTACTGCACCCAGGTCCTCCTGACCACATCCCTGCTTGTGCCCTCCTCTGCAATGTGCAACCAGGCTGTGTTGATCTCCTGGGGAGGTCTCTTCCGCCCATGGTAAGGGAAGAGGACCTCCCTGCATGCTCTGACTCCCTCCATAAGCATATGGAGGGAGTCATGGGAGAGCCTGGGTGCAGCCCTGTGCAGTCATTGTCAGTGTTTGCAGCACCTCAATGCTGTAGAACACTGACAGCACAAATGTCAAAATAAATTTGGACTTGGTCCCTTTTACGGAAACCGGCTGATGACGCGTCATCAAATGACATCACCAAACCCGCTTCCTCTAATTGGCCGGAAAACGCGCTGGGCGGGCTTAACAAG
The DNA here is from genome assembly GCA_030390025.1 of Squalus acanthias. Classification (NCBI taxonomy): domain Eukaryota; kingdom Metazoa; phylum Chordata; class Chondrichthyes; order Squaliformes; family Squalidae; genus Squalus; species Squalus acanthias. The sequence goes on from CM059432.1 coordinate 86,018,295, forward strand.
CCCCATCAAGGGAAATTCATTTTACACAGCAGGATGGAGCCAGCTCGGGTCCGTGACCCGCCACGGACCCGCCGAGGTCAGCAAAATCACGGCCTGTGACCTAGAAATTCGATCACACAGCACCCATTTTTTGGGCTTCATGCATTTACACACATGCACTACAAACCTTTGTATTTTCTATGATCCCACCTAATTCTGTATTATTTCTAACTCTAACTGTCTCTCCTAGTCTTCTGTGAACCTTTTTTCTAATTTTTAATGCTATATCTTGGTGCCCAAACCCCTGCTGAATTAGTTTAAAGCCTCCCCCACAGCAGTAGTTCACCTGCCCGGGTGGATATTGGTCCCAGCTCTGTTCAGGTGCAACCCGTCCATCTTGAACAGGTTCCTCCTGCCACAGAGTTGGTCCCAATGTCTCAGGAATCTGAAGCCCTCCCTCCTGTGCCATGTCTCTAGTCACGCATTAACCTGCCTTATTCTCCTATTTCTACGCTCACTAACACGTGGCACTGGGAGTAATCCAGAGATTATTACTTTTGAGATCCTGCTTTATAACTTCCTCCCTAGCTCCTTAAACTCTGACTGCAGGACCTCAACCCTCTTCGTCCCTATGTCGTTGGTTCCAACATGGACCATGACTTCTGCCTCTTCCCCTTCCCCCTAGAGAATGTTCTGCACCCTCTCTATGATGTCACTTACCCTGGCACCAGGGAGGCAACATACCATATGTGTGTTATGTCGACCGTAGCAGAACTCCCTGTCTGTCCCCCTGACTATCTAATTCCCAGTTACTACTGCGTTCCTACACTTTGCTCTACCCAGTTGTGCTTTGTCTCATGGTGCCGGGCTTGGACTGCATTCCTTCGAGGTGTCCTCACCCTCACCGGTATTGAATGCTGAATATCGGTTTGAGAGTGCCACACTTTCAGAGAATTCTTGCACTGCCTGCCTCTTCCTACCCTTCCGGGTGGCCACCTGCTTGCTATTCTGAACTCTATCTGGCTGTGGGGTGACCACCTCCTGAAACCTGCGATCCAGGAATTTTAGTAGCCAATAATTTTCGGCCACCAAATGAGGTCATTGCACTTTTTTCGCCATTGCAGCCATGTCCTGGGCACTAAACTCCTGGCATTGGCCTCGTCTGCGATGTGTTCCCATTGGCGGTGGAGCTGTTGCCTGGGAGGGAAGGGGGGGAAATGAAAATCTGGCGGTTTCTATAATGGGTCACCACTCCACAACGGCAGTTTTATGCCCGAGTGGCAAGTTGAAAATCTACCCCAATGTGCTAAAAGATGAGAAGCCAATGAAAGTTAGTTGGGGTGATAGGTGAATAAGGACTTTGTGCAGGATGTGGCGGGCGAGTTGGAATTTACGTAGGGTGGAGAGGGCATTGGAAAAGTCAAGTCCGGAGGTGACAAAATTTCTATCAAGAGGAGGCAATAAGTGGAGACCAGGTATTTTCCCATGGGAAATTATAACCATCAACTTTCAAACCATTACATGGCTAGTTACAGAACATAATTGCTAGAAACAAAGCCAATATCTCCATATTGTGTGCGTATGTGTTTACCTTGTTTTTTTCTCCAGAAGTTAAAAATGTGTGAAATTATGTTTTATTAGATGACCATAAAGAAGATAAAGAATCCGATGCTGAAATGGTAGATGATGTTTCAAAAATGGAGAAAAAGCCCAATGATACTTTGAGTGGAAAACTGATGCAAGAAGAGGAAAAAGAAGAAGGATCCATATCCCTAAAAATCTACTGGCTTTATGCCCGCTCCATTGGCCTTTTCTTTTTCTTTTTTTTAATTCTCGCAGTGGTAACAAAACAAAGCTTTCTAGTAGCTGTTGATTTCTGGTTAGCTGAGTGGTCATCTGCAGGGAACCATTCAGAGACGACTACAACTCAGGTCTGTTATCAAAAGCTTTCTGTCTTCTTTCCAAAAATTCTTTGGTAACCCTAGCTCTACCACTAAATGTTAGACCAGAGTTAATACTTAAACTTGTTACTAAATGAACAGTCATATCCTTCCACTTAACTACCTTTATTGCTTTGTTTTTCTTGTATATCCTCAGTATGAAAATGATGTGGGAAGTGTCGTTTTCAATCATTACCTCTATGGATACATTGGGCTGGCTTGTGGAGGAATATTATGTGCTTTGTTCAGTTCCCTTGCACATGTCATTTCAGGTTTGTGTATTCTTGCACTGACAATTGAACTAAACAAAAGTGTATGTATATTCTTTTTGCTGTCCTTTAGAATTGTTTTTACTTAAACTAATGTAAACTCCATACATTCAACGTTCATAGTGATTTCCTTATTCTTTTGCTATATTGAAGGTATCCGTGCTTCAAAATATCTCTTCACAAACATGCTGCAAAACGTTACAACCCTTCCATTAAGATTCTTTGAAACCACACCTGTTGGAAGAATTCTAAACAGGTCTGAATCTTAGTTACATTAATTATATAGTTCACTGCCAGATAACCATGTTTTCTTATATTATTACGGTGTAGTGTGACACAGGCATTTAGAAGCTGTAATTATAGTGGAAAGTGAGACTGAGGTGTTGTATGAATAGCTAACCAGAAATGTAGGCGATGTCAGAACTTCAGATATATATCCGCAAGCAACCCGGGGTAATTGCTGTTACCAAGGAGGGACATGATGTGGTAGTGCACTTAAAATTCAATACTGTCTTTTCATTCCAAAACTTATATTCGGTGGGGTTTGAGTTTGCTGATATATTTTTTATATTAGAGGTTTACACGGTGATCTTAACAGACTGTGTGCGTCAAAGCTCTTCTTAGTGTCCTTCTTGTACCCAGAATAAATGCTTGATCACAACTCGGGTAAAAAGAATTGCATAATTACCAGTGCAGTTGGTAAAGTAACCTGGTCTCTTTTGCAGAAAAAACTTGTTCATTACCTGCCATAAATATGGAAATCAGTGGAGAAAACAGATCCCCTGCAATTAGGGCAGCATTTTGGATTACTGCAAAATGCAAATCAAGTGCACTGTGAACCTTTGATTGTTGTTGGTTTAAGTAAACATTTAAATACACATCTGTGCGCAAATTCATTGAATCCTTGTTTATTTCCAGGTTTTCATCCGATTTCAAGACCATAGATGATCAGATTCCCACAAACCTGGAGCGACTTATGGGGCACATTTTGATGTGTTTAAGTGCCATTGTGATCAATGTTATCGTGACTCCTTTTTTCCTTCTTCCAGTTATTCCCTTACTTGTTCTCTACTATTTTCTTCAAATGTTTTTCAGAGCTTCCGCCAGGTAAGCTTCTTGCAAGTATCCTACATGCTGAGTGATTGGCAATATTTGTGTTTAGACTTTTTTACATTTTTTTAAATTACTTTTTTTTTGTTTTTCTTCAGTGGAAATGGCAGCAGTCATTTGTGCAGGTTCTGAAAAGCATAATGTCTATAGCCTTAGATCTGTTGTTTAGGTGTATTTGAATGCTGTATATTTGTAGAAATATGGGGCCCTGCTTCAATTAGTGTTGTGCCGTCACTGCTTTCTAAATGCAGTTCATGCCACTGAATACAAATTAGCCACGTTTTGATTCCTTCATTAGTATGGCGCAGGATCTTTGAAGTACATCATAGTGAGTTGGCAATGTTCAGTGCCATGATCCTGCACTTAGCGCTGCTAAATAAGACAACTATTTTTTGGCCAGTAAACATCAACACAAATCATGCCAATTAAAGTTAGTCCGTAATGTATAATAGTTGGAAAACGAACATGGTATTTATAAGGTTAATAAATCACATTTAACAAATGTTCTTTTGGTCCTGTTGCCCACACCTGTAAAATTAAAATGCAGGTCAATTCATTTTTACACTCTTAGGAATTTCAGGAATTTTCCATAAGCAGTGGCTGGACATTTTGGTCTGATTTTAAAGTAACAGTCCTGTTTAATTTTGATTGAAATTAAAATTAATCTTGGGTTGTAAAAAAACCAAGAATGTAATGATCCTTACCTGCAGGTAGTTTTTAATATTTTTTGTAAAGTAAAAACTGTCTTGAGTGGTGCACTGTTAATCAATTAAGGCTGGACTGACATTCCAAAGAAACTAGCAGATGTAACGAGAAAGAATGAGATGGTGGAAATGTCCTGAATCAGTTACAGTTATTTGGTGGTCTGCACTTGTTAGGATCTGTTTTGTGAAATTTGATGACTGCAGTCTCATTCTACTGTACTGGTACAGTAATAAAATACCCAAATCAGTACAGTACTGTGCATAGCAATAACTACAAATAGCAATACAGGAAACTTTTGTTTATCCGGCACCCAAATATCCGGAATTCTCGCTTAACCGGCAAAAATCATCCTCCGAAAACTCCTCTCAAATAACCGGCAATGTTGCCGAGTCGCAGTCGAGTCTCCGCGAACGCCGAGTACTCCGAAAACTCCTCTCAAATAACCGGCAATGTTGCCGATCCCGAGTCCGAGTCCGCGAACGCTGATTTAGTCAGTAGGGGTAGTTTGCAAAAGTACCCAAATACTGTATACTGCACATTTCTTGATTTATTTATTTTTCTTTGTTAAAAATAGCCTTGGTAGATATAACTCTCCGTTATCCGGTACTTTCGATAAACCGGCACCACGCCGGTCCCGTCGGTGCCGGTTAATAAAGAGTTTCCTGTACTGTGCTGACCTTTTGAAGTTAAAACAGTTGTCACTACTGCTGATACTCCAATTAAAACTTTTTCTTTTTTAACATTTCCTTTTGCACACCTCTAATTTTTTTCCTTCCTGTCCTGAAAATTGTGATTCACCCTGGATATGGTCTAAACATACCAGTTAGCCTTTAGTGTGAACCTGGTCAATGAGTGTAGGCAGGCAATTCAATCATGCATTGGAAGGACTCATCACATTTATACCTGATTCTGACCTCATACTCATGCATTTTCCAGCAGGAATCACTGGATTGCAATCAGTCATGATAACCTTCACTAAATTTCTCCCCACACTCCCTCCCTCCCTTCTAGCCAGGAATGTGCTCGAGGGTAATGCCTGAGTATATAGCATTTACTCACTTTAAAATTGGTATATGCCCATTTTTTAGCTGCTTTAAACGTCGGCATACACTTGTCTCGGTCACTTTCTCGACTGGGACAAACATTTGCTGCCAGTATCGGGAGTAGGAAAGGCAGCAGCACTAGTGTAGTTAGTTGACTCTCCTTTAACAGTCATTTTCTGAGTTAGCTGTCAGCCTTGGCTCTGTGGTAGCACTATTGTCTCTGAACAAGAAGGTCCTGAATTCATTCTACTTCAGAGACTTAAACACATTATCCAAGCTGCCACTTCAGTACAGTGCTGAGGGAGTGCTGCACTGTCAGAAGTACTGTCTTTTGGATGAGACATTAAAGCGAGTCCTCGAATGCCCTCTTAGGTGGACGTGAAAGATCCAATGGCACCATTCGAAGAAGAGCAGGGGAATTCTTCCGCTGTCCTGACCAATATTTACCCCTCAACCAACATCACAAAAACATTAGTCATTATCTAATTTTTCAGCTGTGTACAAATTGACTGCCGTGTTTCCTTACATTATGGCAGTGACTACACATCAGAAGTACTTAATTGGCTGTAAAGCCCTTTGGGATGTCTTGAGGTCATGAAAGGTGCTTCATAAATGCAAGTTCTTTCTTTATGCAGGAGTGGGATTCTGGCAGCATTAGCATCTACCGTACTCCAACTCAAAATTCTGACCACGCTTTTTCCATCCCTCTCCCCCTGATTCTAGCAGCTCTCCCCTTCCCCTGGTTCTGGCCCCATTGCCCCTGTAACCTGAGAGTGGGCAGCTGTCGCTGTCAGAGAAATGGTGGCTGACTGTTGTCTAGTAGCTTCTGGTGGTTGGCAGCTGGTGGTGCTTGGCTGGCTGCAGGCTGGTTTGCTAGCTCCTTGTGCACAGCTCACTAGCTGAGGTTTGGCTGGCTAACTACTATTTGTGGATGGGTGGCTTCTGGTGTCTGATGTGGTGGTTGTGGCTGGCTGGCTGACTGCTAGTTGTGAATGGGTGGCTTCTGCTAATTTCTGGTGGTGGTTGGCTGGTGATGGCTAGCTAGCTTGCTATGGTTTGGTGGCAGCTGTTGGTGGATGGGTTGCTTCTAGTAACTGGTTGCTGGTTATAAATAGGTAACTTCTGGTGGCTGGCTGCTGTTGAATGCTGATTGGCTTCTGGTTGCAGGTGGTGGCTGGCTGTCTTTGGCTGGCCTTTCGGCTCTGTATGGCTCAACTACTCACTAGAAAAACTCGGAGCCATCAGGGGAGCATACAACTACCCTGCACCTACCTTTTATAACTGGAGATATCCTCAACTCTCAGGAACTCATCCAGCCCCCTTTTGAAGGACTGCATGAATCCATACTTGCCGCATGTTTTGGTAATGATTCCAGAAGTCAGTGACTCTCTATGAAAAGAAATACTTCCTGGCATATCATAACTCTATGTTTTCTTATTTTTACTGATGCCCTCTAGTTTTCCTATCACTTTCTAGCTCAAATCACATATCTAACAAATAGAATCTATTCCTTTCATAATTTGAAAAAGTTCAATCATATCACATCAAAATCTACACTTCTCCAATGAAAAAGCCCCCAATCCTATCCTGATAGTTAAGGGCCCTAAGACTAGGTATCATTCTGGTAGTCCTTGATGACTCTCTTGATTTTTGATATAACTGAAAAACAACAACAACTTGCATTTATATAGTGCCTTCAACGTAGCAAAACGTTAAAGGAGAAGACGTTACTGCCACACCTGTTCAAAATCATCTTTTTCCTTTTTTTTATTGTCTGTTCTAAGAGCAGATTTTGCTAAACTCAGCCCTACTCTTTTGGAAGCTGTTTTCTTGAATGTATGCATTGCAACGTATTTCAGTATATATATATATATTTTTTTAAGTCTACTGTAAAACACTGGAAAATCCACAAAACAGCATGTCAAAAATCAAGCCTTTTCTGGGGAGCATGACTTCACACCTGTCTAGGGAAGAAATCCCCTGCATGATCTATAGTATGCACACTTATAAACTAGCCACTACATCAATGTTCCTTGACCAGGAATATGGAGGTCAGTTATGGAGTGAAAACTTTTCTTTTAAAGCCACAGAATGGTAGTAATGTGGCTTAATTCATGCAATTACTTATATTGAATTAGCTTAGCCTACCTCCGTCGCTTGCTAAAAGCTAGCCCAAACGTAGCATTGGTTTGAATGCATGGCACATGCTTTTTAGCCAAGGAGCAGTGTGTTGCATGGAAGGGGAGGAATGAAACCCATCTTATAGTTATATGGGTGCTTTACTTGTGCTGGGTAGTCAGTACACTATTAATGTAACAGCAGCACTTGTTGGTATTAGAGATACCCCATTAGCATCTTTTATGTTTATTTTTATTTGTGGAGTCTTTTGGCAAGGTGTCTTGGCATATTTGATTTGAATAGATTGTCCACAAATTCACCATCGGAGATTATATTAAGGATGGCAAATACATTGTTATTGTGCTAGCAAAATTCACTGCTGAGACCAATAAACTTTAAGGATTTTTCAACTGACACTGATATCACCTAAAAATCCAGCTGTAAGGGAATTGGTTGTTGCATTGGATTTAACACTGGCCTTTCATCTCTTGAGGCCTGACTCAAAACCAGCATAGACAATGGAATGAAGTCTCTTCTGTCTGTTGACTGTAAGAGAGTGAAATTGGTCCGCGCTAGTAGCGCGTAACGTGCTCATAGCAAATCGGCAGCCCTTTTACATCGCGCCCAATTATCTTTTCTATTTACTTCAATGGAAAGAAAATCGGGCAAGTTGTTAAAAGGGGCCACCGACTCGCTATGAGTGCATTTCACACCACTGGCACAGATCAACTTTACTCTCGAAGTGTACTTCATTAAATGAGATTGGGCAATCTCACTCCAGCTCCTAGTGGACAGGGGCCCACAGCACAAAATTGCCCCTAATTAACATATTAAATTGACAATCTCACTCAGACAGGTTACAGGATGTTGAGTGTGGGAAATGGAAAAATACAACACAGGGGTGTTCTTCTGAGGTTGTGAATGAGGCATATTGTTGTGGCACAGTAGAGGAAGCTTTACTCTGCATGTAACTATGCTCTTGGAGAGCTCAATGCTAAATGCCTGAAATAGAAACTGTTCCGAATAATAACGACCCTCACCTTGATGAACACAAAAAGTCATTTTAAAAAAAGGTTGCATTTTTTAGAATCTGTTGTTAAAATATTAGCAAGTTCTTTGCTGTTGATTCTGAATTATTGATCTTTCAATATTTTTTGATATCCCTTTTCTTGCCAGTAGGAATTTGATCACACAGTTTGGCACTGAGCAGAGGGAGAGCATTTTGGAAAAAGTACAACTTTTATGTTTAAAAAAAAAAAAATGAAAAACTTGCTATCAATGTCAACAATATCTGGAGAGTATTTAGTTGTGTGCATCTGCCTTTCCATTGAAACTTGACATAACCTTCAAAATCGCTTAATGGAATATAAGACAATTGTGGTAGCCTGATTCAGCCATATCAAATGTAAGATGTAAAAGCAGTAGCATTTGTAAATAGGATACTAATTGTGTCCTTAATCATTATAGGGAACTTCAGCGATTGGACAGCATCACCAAATCACCTGTGTTTGCACATTTTTCTGAGACGCTTGGAGGTCTGACAACTATCAGAGCGTATAGACGTGAAGACAAGTTCTTTCAACAAATCCTTAACAAGATTGACTGTAACACTGTTGCTTATTTATATCTGAACACTGTGAACAGGTGGCTGGGAATACGACTGGTTAGTTTTCAAATGAACCATATATTTTAATGATTTTTGAGAGTTTTTTTAAATTTTCATTAGTTGTGTAAGAGTCTATATGGAATACTTGAAAGCATTTTATTAGAAAACAAAGTTAACATTTTAAATTTTGTTTGCCAAAAGATACAATTGTTAATATAATTAAGATTTTTGTTGCCTGAGTTTGGATGAATAAGTATAGAAATGAATAGCTAATTCTAATGTCAATACTATTTTTCAGGATTTCATTGGAACAAGTATTGTTTTTGCTTCAGCACTCTGTTCATTATTGACAGCAACACTGGGCTACCTGCAAGCTGGGCTCGTAGGCCTTGCCATTTTATATGCCTTAAAGGTACAGAAGAGAAAGCAAATGATATTTATAAAAAATCTGGATAGTATGTTTGCAAAGCCAATATTATACAAAAACCTGGTGTAAGATTTTAGTTCATTTTTGACAGTCTGTTAATGTTCCCTCTAATTTTTTTTTGAGCGTGATACCTTTAAATATGCTGCGCAGCATGGCCGCGCATGCGCGGTATCTTCCAGCGGCAGCAACAGGTGATTAGCCTGCGCGGGACCTCGCAATTGGTGTGCACCTTAGGGGGAATATTGCAGTCTGCTATGAAGCCATTTGACATTTCAGGCACTGTCTTGCTTTTAAAAACAAAATCCCACAAAATTCGGATTCAAGCTATATGAACCTCCCAAATCCATTTCCCCATTTATCTTTGCCGTGGGGAATTATTTTCAGGTGCAAAAAAGTGATAACATGGCTATGATCCATAATGACAGATAACAGAAATCAGTCGGGTAGAATAATGTATCTCATTGGTAGAATTGTTACTCAGCAGACTACAATTTGAATAAAAGTCAATACAAAAGGAACATTTTAACATATTGTTCTCACATACCTATTTTGATCTTTCATTTTGCTTCACAAATGCCACAAAGTTCTGCTGTAGCAAGGCCATTTTTTAACACGAGTAGTTTTTTTTTCATTTCCCTTCCCCCCCCCCCCCCCCCCCCCATCCCCCCTCCCCCACTAAAAACACCCATTCAGTTATTGAGCATATATCTTTTGCTTTTACTTCCTCACCTGGTAAATTATTTCAAATGTTTATTATCCTTTGAGTGAAAAATATTTTCCAAGATTGGTTTTAAATTTACTTTTCACTAATTTAAATTTCTATCCAGACTGTAGAACTTAAGCTCTCCAATCTTTCCTCATAGGTCAACCCCTTTACAATTGGGATCAGGATTTTTGTTCTTCTCTGCATCCTTTCATGCATTTGTGTCACTTCTAAATTGTTAACAATTGCAGTACAGAACCTTACAGACATGGGTTTAATCGCTGCTCTGTGGTGAGTTAGCTAATCTGTGGTGATGGGGATGCTACAATCATCTTCCAGGTTATCACTAGAAGAATGAAGGTGAAAGTTAGAAGATATTTTTCACACACAGGTTAATGAGAACATGAAATGCTTTCCTGCAAGTGGCTGCTGAGACAAAGATTGTAATATCATTTAAAGGGAATTAGATAATTATTTGAAAAGGAAGCATATAAAAGGATAGCAGGGAAATGGTTAGAGTAGACAGCTCCTGCAGAAGTGTTAGCAAAGGCGTAATATGTCAAATAACCTGTTTCTCTGGTATATCATCTATAATTCTATTTTGTCAATAACCCTCTATTAAGTCACAAGAGGTGCACAAGAATACAGTGGGTGATTTTAATGAGTTCCTTATTTCAGCTTCCTTCGTTTACAGTGTATTTCTTTGTTTCCAGATGTCTACTTATTTGAATTGGTGTATCCGGGAGTTTGCAGATATGGAAATGCAGATGAATGCAGTCGAGCGGGTGAATCACTACACTACCCTTCCATCTGAACAGCAGCTTCAAGAATCACAAATTGACACAGGTTCAAACATTCTTGGCTTATTTACTTCAGTAACTTCCAATCTACTCTTGATTAGTGTTGTAAATGCATGACCTGAATTCTTTTAAATAGAAAGTTGCAAACCAAACTTAAATATGTTAGTCACATCACATTATGACATCTGTTTACAGCCTAATTGAGCTTCTCATTAGCAGTGCTTTTTCTACTCGGAGTAATGTCACTTTGTTTCATTTTGATTTCTTTCTTTTAATATTCTGGCTGAGATCAAACTTTTTAGTTCCTTTTTCCACCAATTGCCTCCCCTCCCCATCTCCTCTTTTAAAGATGTGAACTTCCTGTAGGATACAGTTCTGTGAATGCTGATAACTCAAGTGGGAATTTGACGATGACTGGTGATAGACTGTTTGACCACAGGGCATCACAACCAAGCCCAATTCTACAGTCACTTGACCTTCACAGACTGCCAACAGGGGTTGCAGAATAGTAATCAAGAGTGCTAACCCCTGTCCAATTTTCTGCTCTCTGACTCATTTCAGTGGATTGTTCATTCAAAGAAAAATGACTTGTATAATGTCTGAAATACTAAAATCAGAACAATAATATATAAACATAAACTCTGCATTCACAATATCGCTGTTCATGGATCCATTTAGCTTAGAGAGGCTGTGCTTAGATACAGACAAAATATGGAGAGAGTGCCAGTTTTAATCATCATAAATGTACAATATTTAGTTGATAAATTGAGTGTAATAAGAGGCCTCCATTGTAATGCTTAATGCTTTATTCACAGTGGCTTATGTAAATTTAATTTTACAGTGTATCACATTATTATTTGACCTAGTTCAAGTTTTATACTCGCATACTACATTATACAAAAGTTTTACTATTCCTAAAAGGCTAGTCTTAGCTCACTCTAAACATATCATATCATTGAAAGGATACATGATTTGTCTTGTGCATTTTTTTAATCATATTATTCCTACAAAAATATTGCTGCCTTAAGTAATTGAAATCATGGAGCTATAAAGTATCTTTTACCTGGTTAAAAATTCTGCTTATTAGTTAAGTGTCATTTCATGAAGTAACATAGCTGTGAATTTCAGGAAATCCTGAAGTGCTGTCTGGTACCAATACACTGCGGCATAGAGTGGTTTCTTAGTTGGATAATTGGGAGAAGATGCTGAATGAAAATCCTTGGCTTTAGAGAGGGAAAAGCCAGAAGCACCTCCGAACTCTTCCAAGTAGCCAGTTATAGAGCAGAATTAGTGGAAACTAGAAAATAAATCCTCTTTCCTTCCTCGTTCCACAAGAAGGCCCCCAAGGAGGAGAGAGAGAAAAGAATTGCTGAATACTGGGCGGGAAGAGCAAAATTACTTTCTAATAATATTCAAATGGTATTTTCAGAAAGATAGTATTTGGTTTTATTCCTCCCCTGTTTGGCATAGACTTGACTCTGACCTTACAGTCGATGAAAAACTGCACGCAAGCCCTCCAATGTTGCTGTATAACTGACCTGTGTGAATAGAGAAAGTTGATTTCACTCCTCACAGTGGAACCACCTCCCAGCTGGCTCAGATCTGATCTGATCTCTTCCTGAAGATCGCAATGCTGATTGAGACCAGAGTCCTACCACTCTATCCAGCAATGTTTCACTAAAACAGATTATCTGGTCGTTATTACATTGCTGTTTGTGGGAGTTTGCTTGTTTCCTACATTACAACAGTGACTACACTTCAAAAGTACTTAATTGGCTGTAAAGTGGTTTGGGACATCCTAAGGTCATGAAAGGCACTGTAGAAATGCAAGTCTTTCTTTTCAATGTGTTACCACACTTGCATGCTCTGACACTTTTGCATACAATTTTACTTGTTTTTTTTATTTTAATTGAAAAAAGTCTTCCATTTACTAAAAATTGTACAAATAGTAATTCCTTTCTGTAACTTAAGTATTTGATTATTCATCAGAATTTTTTTTGGTAAATTTTCCTCCAGGTTCAAATCTTACCAACTGGCCACACTCTGGAGAGATAGAGTTTAATGAGGTCAGTGTACGATATGATAAGAAACTTGATCCTGTCCTCCACAAACTGACACTAAAAGTTAACCCTGGAACAAGAGTTGGAATCTGTGGGCGAACAGGAAGTGGAAAGTCAACCCTGACATTAGCCCTTCTGAGAATTATTGACAATTTTGAAGGTTTGTGTTTCTTCACTAAAAGTATTTTATGTTGAAAGCTTAGAGGTGGGTGGTTTTTAGCATATAGAAAAGATATGTTCTAACAAAATTGAAATGTGGAAATATGACAATCAAGTGCAGATATTTGCATAATTTACATCTGTCACTAATATTTGTAAACTATACAGTTTTGTACGAGATGAATGATTTATTTAAAACATCACAATTATGAGACATAAAGTGAAATCTGTCTTAAAGACCACTTGTATAGTGAAATATGTCTGATACTGTTTTCTCATAATGGGGGGTGTGTGTGTGTGTGTGTGTGAGACAAATGCTGCAAATCAGAAGTAAAAATAGGCAAGTACAGGAAACTCTTTGGTATCCGGCACCGACGGGACTGGCGTGGTGCCGGTTGATCAAAAGTTCCGGATAACGGAGAGTTATATCTACCGAGGCTATTTTTAACAAACAAAAATCAGACTCCTGTTACTGCCGTGTTCGGACTTCCGACAGCGCCAGGAGGCCGAGTAGTGGCACTTTGGAGAACTACCCCCACTGACTAACTCGGCGTTCACGGGAGACTCGGACTCGGCAACATTGCCGGTTATTTGAGAGGAGTTTTCGGAGTACTCGGCGTTCGCGGAGACTCGACTGCGACTCGGCAACATTGCCGGTTATTTGAGAGGAGTTTTCGGAGTATGATTTTTGCCGGTTAAGAGAGAATTCCGGATATTTAGGTGCCGGTTAAACAAGAGTTTCCTGTATGTTCTGTGGGTGGGATAAAATGTGACATGGTCGAAGTTGAAATAGACCTTGGGGTATTATTTGAGTCGTCTACCATTGTGACAAACAATGCAAGTTAATAGTAAACAGAGAAATAGGGATGCTGGTTTATGTTCCCAAATCAGGATAAGTTTAAGTGTGCAGAAGTTATGCTGAAGAAGTATAGTACATTATGAGAAAACAGTATATCAAACAGACATATTTTATGGGGTTGGCAACCTGGGCACTGTCTGCACTAATATATTACAGTAAAAATACAGTATTAAAGTACTTTAACATGTTGGGATTTACACTATAGTACAATAGTTGGGCCCGACCTGGAGTTCTGCGCGCACTTCTCATTACTGATACGTGAGAGAGCCATCCAGACATTAGAGGCGTGGAAGAAAAGAGCAGCAAAGCTGATCCCTAGTGTCTAACAGAAACATTATGGGGAGCATGACTTGATAGGTTGAGACTCTTCGGTCTTGCAAACAGATGTCTCAGAGGGAACATGATAGAGATTTGTAAGATACTTAACAAGATAGAGAAATTAAACAATACTTGCAGATACTACAGAGTAGCAGGACAGACAGCACAGGTTCAGGTTTGTTGAGAAATTTGAGCAAAATGTTTAGAAGGTGTTTCTTTACACAGGGAGTCATCAACAGCTGGAACTGGTTGCCAGGAAGAGTGGTTTAAGCCATTTGAGGAATGGCTAGATGCAGTAAGGAAAAGATAGTTAGTTGGTATTCAAGAAAGGAAAGATCAAATAGACTGAAGACGAGTCTTGGCTGTGTGCTCTAAATGGGTGGCTGCAGGAGACCACATTTGAAGTGAATTCCAGAAAACAACATAAAGGCAGTTAGGTACCATAAACAACCTGAAAATGGCATGTCAAAGATGTCAAAAAGCTTGTCTGTAATTCTACATTGTATCATGGAGGAGTTCTTAAGCTCAATCCAAATTTAGACTTTGGTCATTACATATTGACTTTGATATTCTGTTTATAAGGTGACCCAGATAGAAGATGACCCCTGCAACTTCCAGCAAAAAGCCCCTTAACCAAGAGCATCACTACCGTCAAAATCAGATTCAAATTTCAGCTGCAATTCTGCAGAAGCACTTATTATAATAAGCTCTCCCCCCTTCATTTTCGCTGCCCTCTTCCTGGCTCCCAATCTCTCTCTGCACTGTTTCTAGCAACTGATCTCTCGCTCACCTCTTGGCTCACTCAGTCTACTGCTTCCTGTTTATGTTGGTGCACAGCAGAGTCAGTGCTTGAAACAATCAACAGAAGCATTACAATCAAATTGCCACTTTCTCTGGAGCAATCCCATACATCACTGTGGCAAGTAGAAAGCATGGGTGCTGGAGAGACAGCTGACAAGTGAAGAATCCATAACGGACACAAGAGCAGGAGGAGATGAGCACACGCTCCAAGAGTGAGCTGCAGTACCATCCGCCATATTGATTTGCATATAAGACAACCCTCCACTTCCAACCCCCGTTAACCTAAATTACATGTCTTGATACTTGAGTAAATACAATTAGTGCAGCATGAGGCATTGTAATGTGACTTCTAGATCTTCCTTATTAGAGCAATTGTTCAAAAATCAGAATTCATATTTCTGACAAACTGACCAGAATCCAAACTCTTGAGCCCAATTTAGCCAAATTTACCTAATCTTATATAGATTTTTATATTATACTTTGGGTCAGCTATGATGTCCTTGGTAAGAATTCAAGTTAAACTAATATTATCAATAGCTGTTAAATCAAAAGTGCATCACATATTACACAACAACTAATTCCTTTTTGAAAGTTAGTATTGAATCTGCTTCCACCACCCCTTCGGGCAGTGCATTCCAGAGCATAACAATTGGCTGCTTAAAAAAAAAATTCTCCTCATCTACCCTCTGGTTCTTTTGCCAATTATCTTAAATCTGGATCCTCTGGTTACTGACCCTCCTGGCAGTGGAAACTGTTTCTCCTTATATACTCTACAAAAAAAAAGCCCCTCAATTTTGAACACCTCTATTAAATCTCCCCTTAACCTTACATAGGATACACGGCACAGAAACAGGCCATTCGGCCCAACCGGTCCATGCTCCACTCAAGCCTCCTCCCGTTTTTCCTCATCTAAATCTATCAGCATAACCCTCTATTCCCTTCTCCCTCATAGGTTTGTCCAGCCTCCCCTTAAATGCATCTAAGCTGGCCTTCATAGCAAAAGGGTTGGAATACAGGAACAGGGATACCTTGCTGCAGCTGTACAGGGCACTGGTGAGACCACACCTCGAGTACTGTGTACAGTTTTGGTCGCCTCATCTGAGGAAAGATGTTCTTGCCATGGAGGGGGTGCAGCGGCGATTCACCAGGCTGATACCAGGAATGGCGGGATTGACCTATGAGGAGAGACTATGTAGTTTAGGGATGTACACACTGGAGTTTAGAAGATTGAGAGGGGACCTCATAGAAGTGTATAAAATTCTGACAGGTCTAGACAGACTAGATGCAGAAGGAATGTTTCCCTTGGCGGGTGAGAACAGAACTAGAGGACATAATTTAAGGATAAGGGCTAAACCATTTAGGACAGAAATGAGGGGGAATTTCTTCACTCAGAGGATGGTGAACCTGTGGAACTCATTGCCACAGAGGGCAGTGTACGCCAGCTCATTAAATATATTTAAGAGGGAATTAGATATATTTCTACAGGCAAAAGGGGTTAAGGGTTACGGAGAGAAGGCGGGGACGGGATACTGAATTGGAGGATCAGCCATGATCTCATTAAATGGCGGAGCAGGCTCGAAGGGCCGGATGGCCTACTCCTGCTCCTATCTTCTATGTATCTATGTATCTATACTATTCGCTTCAACCACTCCCTGTGGTAGCGAGTTCCACATTCTCGCCACTCTTTGGGTAAAGAAGTTTCTTCTGAATTCCCTATTGGATTTCTTGGTGACTATCTTATACTGTTGGCCTCTAGTTATGCTCTTCCCCACAAGTGGAAATATTCTCTCTGGCCGCGATTTTGCCAGCGCTCAAAGGGCGGGTTTGGAGGCGGGTCAGAGGTTAAATTCGATTTGATTGACGGCGGGTTCCAAATCTGCCGTCAACCCGCCTCCAAACAGCTTTCCCAAGTGTCGGGTCCCCGATTTGCGAATGGACCCGACACCTAGTGGCGGGAAGCGGATTAAAGGCAATTACCTGCCTATTAACAGGTACTTGTCAGAAGTTTTCAGCCTGTTTTTGGATTTTCCCGCTTCTGGGTTGGCTTTCCCGACGTCCGGACACCACACCAGGTAAGTGTGGCGTGTTGTGAGTCTGCTGTAATGTTTGTGGAATGATGACAGCTGCAGAAGTGGTGTGAAGGATCCAATGTTGCACATGGTGAGTTTCAGAGCAAAGAAAATGTTGGTTACTGCATTTTTAAAACATTTACAGATTCTTTAGCTTACAAGTTTTTAAATCCAACTATATGTCCAGTGCCACTTCATTGGGAGAATCTCTCTCACCAGTGACAGATCGCTTCTGTCACCTCACCTGCAGCTGCAATCTATTCCAGCATATGGAGGGAGTCATTGGAGAGCCTGTGTGCAAGAGGTCACCTTTGTGCAGTGATTGTCAGTGTTTTCAGCACCTCAATGCTGTCAAACATTGAGAAATCAACTGTCAAAATAAAATTGTGCGTGGTCCCTTTAAGGAAACTGACAGATGACGCATCATCAAATGACGTCATCCGACCGCTTCCTGTTAATTGGCCGGCAAGCCCGCAGGGCGGGCTTAACAAGGTCAGTCAAGGTAAAATCACGTCTGTGGAGCGGAGGTAGCTGGGGGCGGGACTGGAAGCTGGAAACCAGCTATCCCGCACCCATCCCAACACCGATGACAAAATCGTGGCCTTTATCCACTCTATGAATACCTTTCATAATTTTAAAGACCTCTATCAGGTCACCCCTCAGCCTTTTTTCAAGAGAAAAGAGACCCAGCCTGTTCATCCTTTCCTGATATGTATACCCTCTCATTTCTGGTATCATCCTTGTAAATCTTCTCTGCACCCTCTGCTCTAAGGAGAACAATATCAACTTCTCTAGTCCCTCCACATAACTGAATTCCCTTATTCCTAGTATCATTCTTGTAAATCTCCTCTGCAGCCTCTCCAAGGCCTTGACATCCTTGACTATAGCAGACTACTTTTCAACTGTCTCTGGATTACTCCCAGTGCAGCACACTGGAGCAGACGGAGAGAAAGATTAGCATTGTCAGGGCTGGAGGGATGATGAGAATGGAGGGTTTCAGATTCCTGGGATACTGGGAACACTTTTGGGCCAGAGAAAGCTATACAGACGAGATGGCCTTCAATTAAACCGGAGAGGCACCCATGTCCTTGCGGAAAGGGTAAATAGGGCAGTGGGGAAACATTTAAGCTAAAACCTTCAATAGTGAATGGTATCCTTATCTAATT
Organism: Squalus acanthias; assembly: GCA_030390025.1. NCBI lineage: Eukaryota > Metazoa > Chordata > Chondrichthyes > Squaliformes > Squalidae > Squalus > Squalus acanthias. Next base: position 86,036,427 of record CM059432.1, read on the forward strand.
GTCAGAAATTCCTCATGGCCCAGTATGTGCCTCCGCAACTCTGGTCCAAGAAATAATGGTCAACGCCACAGGATAAATTTTGCAAGGCTCCACTCATAGTACATACCTTGCTAGTGAGGAACATGGGCCATATAACCAGGCGGGCAGGTCACTGCACCCACTTAAAGTGGCTGCATATGGAGGCAAATATTGTTTCAAGGCTCAAATAAATTTTAAATGTTTGTCTATCTTTGCAAAAGCCATTGGGGGACTGTGATGGTGGAGCCCAGCACGTGAGTGCAAAAGACAAGGCTGAAGCGTTCCCCTTAAAGGGGCCGCGCGCACAAAAAAAATTAAAGGGAACATTGCTTCCATCACTTTGCTGATGATTGAGAGTAGGCTGATGGGGTGGTAATTGGCTGGATTGGATTTTTCCTGCTTTTTGTGGACAGGACATACCTGGGTTATTTTCAACTTTGTCGGTTAGATGCCAGTGTTGTAACTATACCAGAACAACTTAGCTAGAAGCACGGCTAGTTCTGAAGCACAAGTTTTCAGCACAATAGCCAGGATGTTGTCGGGGCCCATAGCCTTTGCTGTATCCAGTGCGCTCAGCCATTTCTTGATATCACGTGGAGTGAATCGAATTGGCTGAAGACTGGCTTCTGTGATGGTGGGGACCTCAGGCGGAGGACGAGATGGATCATCCACTCGGCACGTCTGGCTGAAGATGGTTGCAAACGCTTCAACCTTGTCTTTTGCACTCACGTGCTGGGCTCTATCATTGAGAATGGGGATGTTCATGGAGCCGCCTCCTCCCGTTAGTTTAATTGTCCACCACCGTTTACGACTGGATGTGGCAGGACTGCAGAGCTTTGATCTGATCTGTTGATTGTGGGATTGCTTAGCTATGTCTATAGCATGCTGCTTCCGCTGTTTAGCATGCATGTAATCCTGTGTTGTAGCTACACCAGGTTGGCACCTCATTTTTAGGTACACCTGGTGCTGCTCCTGGCATGCTCTTCTGAACTCCTCATTGAACCAGGGTTGGTTCCCTGGCTTGATGGCAATGGTAGAGCGAGGGATATGCCGGGCAATGAGGTTACAGATTGTGGTAGTACACAATTCTGCTGCTGCTGATGGCCCACAGCGCCTCATGGATGCCCAGTTTTGAGCTGCTAGATCTGTTCAGAATCTATCCCATTTAGCACGGTGATAGTGCCACACAACACGATGGAAGGTGTCCTCAGTGTGAAGACGGGACTTCGTCTCCACGAGGACTGTGCGGTGATCTCGCCTACCAATACTGTCATGGACAGATGCATCTGCGACAGGTGAGGACAAGGTCAAGTCAGTTTTTCCCTCGTGTTGGTTCTCTCACCACCTGCCGCAGACCCAGTTTGGCAGCTATGTCCTTCATGACTCTGCCACCTTGGTCAGTAGTGGTACTACGGAGCCATTCATAGAATCATAGAATAGTACAGCACAGAAGGAGACCATTCGGCCCATTGAGTCTGCACCGGTTCTTTCAAAGAGCAATCCAGTTAGTCCCACTCCTCTGCTCTACCCCATTTCCCTGCAATTTTTTCTCCTTCTGGTATTTATCCAATTTCCTTTTGAAGGCTACTATTAAATCTGTAGCCACTGCCCTATCAGGCAGTACATTCCAAATCCTAACCCCTCGTTGCCGAAAAAAGTTTTTCCTCATGCCGCCTCTGGTTCTTTTGCCAATTACCTTAAATCTGTGCCCTCTCGTTATCGACCCTTCAGCCATTGGAAACAGTTTCTCATTATTTACTCTATCTAAATCATTCATAATTTTAAACACCTCTATCAAACATCCAAGGAGAACAACCCCATCTTCTCTAGTCTATCCACGTAACTGTATTCTCTCATCCCTAGAACCATTCTAGTAAATCCCTTCTGTACCCTCTCCCAAGCCTTCACGTCCTTCCGAAAGTGTGGTACTCAGAATTGGACACAATACTCACAATACACTCTTGGTGTGATGGACATTGAAGTCCCCCACCCAGAGTACATTCTGTGCCCTTGCTACCCTCAGTGCTTCTTCCAAGTGGTGTTCAACATGGAGCAGTACTGATTCATCAGCTGAGGGAGGGCGGTAGGTGGTAATCAGCAGGAGGTTTCCTTGTCCTTGTTTGACTTGATGCCATGAGACTTCATGGGGTCCTGAGTTATGAGAGCCAGCGGACCTGGGCAGAAACGGAGCGGCAGCGAGAGCAGAATACAAAGCGCGGCGAGAGGAGGTGTGAGAGCAGAGCCAGCGGACCTGGGCAGAAACGGAGCGGCAGCGAGAGCAGAATACAAAGCGCGGCGAGAGGAGGTGTGAGAGCAGAGCCAGCGGACCTGGGTGGAACCGGAGCGGCAGCGAGAGCAGAATACAAAGCGCGGCGAGAGGAGGTGTGAGAGCAGAGCCAGCGGACCTGGGCAGAAACGGAGCGGCAGCGAGAGCAGAATACAAAGCGCGGCGAGAGGAGGTGTGAGAGCAGAGCCAGCGGACCTGGGTGGAACCGGAGCGGCAGTGAGAGCAGAATACAAAGCGCAGCGAGAGGAGGTGTGAGAGCAGAGCCAGCGGACCTGGGCAGAAACGGAGCGAGAGCAGAATACAAAGCGCGGCGAGAGGAGGTGTGAGAGCAGAGCCAGCGGACCTGGGCAGAAACGGAGCGAGAGCAGAATACAAAGCGCGGCGAGAGGAGGTGTGAGAGCAGAGCCAGCGGACCTGGGCAGAAACGAAGCGGCAGCGAGAGCAGAATACAAAGCGCGGCGAGAGGAAGTGTGAGAGCAGAGCCAGCGGGCCTGGGTGGAACGGGAGCGGCAGCGAGAGCAGAATACAAAGCGCGGCGAGAGGAGGTGTGAGAGCAGAGCCAGCGGACCTGGGCAGAAATGGAGCGGCAGCGAGAGCAGAATACAAAGCGCGGCGAGAGGAGGTGTGAGAGCAGAGCCAGCGGACCTGGGTGGAACCGGAGCGGCAGCGGGAGCAGAATACAGAGGAGGTGTGAGAGCAGAGCCAGCGGGGGAGGAGCAGTGAGGCTCCAATTCAATAACAAAAAAAAATCAAAGCGTGACGTCACAGGTAAGCAGGTAAGTGATTGGTGGTGAGTATTTCTTTTCTCTTAGGACTGAGGGCTAAGTTACAGTAAAGATCTATAGCATATAACTAAATTTATAACTAGCTAAACTTAATTTAATAAATTTAATAAATTAAACAAGGTTATTACCTAGTTTACCTAGATTAAAAACTATAAATAGACAATTGATTGATATTTATGTAATTAATTAAATAAAATACAATAGAGATGGTAGGGCAGGTGATGTGTTGCAGCTGTAGCATGTGGTAGCTGGTGGACACCAGTGTGATCCAGGGCGACCACATCTGCAGTAAGTGTCTGCAGCTCGAGCAACTTTGGCTCAGAGTTGATGAGCTGGAGTCCGAGCTTCAGACATTGCGATACATCAGGGAGGGAGAAAGTTACCTGGACACTTTGTTCCAGGAGGCAGTCACACCCCTTAGGTTAAATACTTCAGATTTGGCCCGTGGTCAGGGACAGGAGTATGTGACTGCGAGTGAGACAGATGGGGATCCAGGAGGTAGCATTGGAGGAGCCTCAGCCCTTGCACTTATCCAACAGCAACCTGTGTGGACGAGAGCAGGGGGACTGCAGGAAGGATGAGCAAACTGACCACGGCACCGTAGTACAGGGGGCCATTCAAGAGGGGGGTGTAAAAAGCAATGTCGTAGTGGTAGGAGACAGTATAGTTAGGGGATAGATACTGTTCTCTGCAGCCGAGAGCGGGAGTACTGAAGGCTGTGTTGCCTGCCCGGTTCCAGGGTTAAGGACATCTCCTCGGGGCTGGAGAGGAACTTGGAGTGGGAGGGGGAGGATCCAGTTGTCGTGGTCCAACGACATGGGTAAGACTAAGAACGAGGTTCTGCTGAGGGAGTATGAGCAGCTAGGGTCTAAATTAAAAAGCAGAACCACAAAGGTAATCATCTCTGGATTACTGCCTGAGCCATGAGCAAATTGGCATAGGGTCAATAAGATCAGAGAGTTGAATGTGTGGGAGAAATGGGTTTCAATTCATGGGGCACTGGCACCAGTACTGGGGAAAGAGGGAGCTGTTCCGTTGGGACGGCCTTCACTTGAACCATGCTGGGACCAGTGTCCTGGCGAATTGAATAACTAGGGCTTTAAACTAAATAGTGGGGGGGAGGGTTCAAGCGAGGGGAAATTTGGAAAGTTAAAGAGAAAGGACAGGGCAATAGTGCAGGGTAGCGATATGGGCAATGAAAACCAGTGTGTGACAGGAGGGGACAGAGCGTACAAACATAAGAGTGCACCAGCAAATAAGGGCCCAAAAATTCGTGAGGAAGCCTTCGTGCGAGGGTAAGGCCTCCCCGCGATCTCTCACTCCGCGTTGGCTTTTTCAGTTCCAGCTCGCACGAACTTGATGTTCTGGACAGCTGCTGTGCTGGGCTTGCGTATCCCACCGGCGTAGTTAATTCGTGTGAGCTGTGGGATCACGTGACTCAGTTAGAGCCAATGGCAGCACACCATCTTCCATTCATAACTTTCACATAAGTGCTGTGAAAGTTATGAATACTATAGCCCCCCAAAAGAACCGCTAAACCTCAATTAAATTTAAAAAAAAAACCATCACATTAATAAAATAAGTATAGTTAAATAAATTAACCATTTTAAATAAAAAATTAAATTTTTGAAAAAATTAAAAATCTTTTAAAAAGTTATAAAAATAAACTTACCTGTCTTTAAAGTCTCTAAAAAAGATATACCTGTTAAAAAAATTTCAAAATAATACTTAATTCACTACTTACCTTGTTAAAAGTGGGTCTTACTCCTTTTTTTATGTGTAGAATCTTCCGTACTTACCTGCGCGTTGAAACCACTAAGTGCACAGCGTGCGCGCAGCCTGTAGCGCGCACGCGGTTCACCTAGGACCCGCCCCCTTTTCCATTCACCAAGTGCCGGTTTTCAGCGCATGCGCAGTGCTTGCAGAAAACCGGCAATTGGAGACAGAATATGCGAGAGTACGCAGTGCGTACTCTCGCGTAGCGGGACTAATTTTTGGGCCAAGGTCAGAGTAGGGAAAAATGATAACAAGACAAAATTAAAGGCTCTTTATCTGAATGCATGCAGCATTCGTAACAAGATAGATGAATTGATGGCACAAATAGAAATAAATGGGTATGATCTCATAGCCATCACAGAGACGTGGTTGCAATGTGACCAAGGTTGGGAACTGAATATTCAGGGGTTTTTGACATTTCGGAAGGATAGACAGAAAGGAAAAGGAGGTGGGGTAGCTCTGTTAATAAAGGATGAGATCAGTACAATAGTGAGAAATTATCTTGGCTCGGAAGTTCCAGATGTAGAATAAATTTGGGTGGAGGTAAGAAATAGTATGGGAAAGAAGGTAAGGTGTAATCGACAGTGCTATCAAGCGGCACTTACTCACCAATAACCTGCTCACTGATGCCCTGTTTAGGTTCTGCCAAGACCACTCTGCTCCCGACCTCATTACAGCCTTAGTCCAAACATGGACAAAGGAGCTGAATTCCAGAGGTGAGGTGAGAGTGACTGCCCTTGACATCAAGGCAGCATTTGACCGAGTGTGGCATGAAGGAGCCCTAGTAAAAGTGAAGTCAATGGGAATCGGGGGGAAAACTCTCCACTGGCTGGAGTCATACCTAGCACAAAGGAAGATGGTTGTGGTGATTGAAGGTCAATCATCACAGCCCCAGGACATGGCTGCAGGAGTTCCTCAGGGCAGTGTCCCAGGCCCAACCATCTTCAGCTGCTTCATCATTGATCTTCCCTCCAACATAAGGTCAGAAATGGGATGTTCGCTGATGACTGCACAGTGTTCAGTGCCATTCACAACTCCTCAGATAATGAAACAGTCCATGCCCATATGCAACAAGACCTGGACGACGTTCAGGCTTGGGCCGATAAGTGGCAGGTAACATTCGTGCCACAGAAGTGTCAGGCAATGACTATCTCCAACAAGCGAGAGTCTAACCACCGCCCCTTGACATTCAGTGGCATTACCATCGCCGAATCCCCCACCATTAACATCCTGGGGGTCACCGTTGACCAGAAACTTAACTGGACCAGCCACATAAATACTGTGGCAACAAGAGCAGGTCAGAGGCTAGGTATTCTGTGGCGAGTGTCTCACCTCCTGACTCCCCATAGCCTTTCCACCATCTACAAGGCACAAGTCAGGAGTGTGATGGAATACTCTCCACTTGCCTGGATGAGTGCAGCTCCAACAACACTCAAGAAGCTCGACACCATCCAAGACAAAGCAGCCTGCTTGATAGGCACCCCATCCACCACCTTTAAACATTCACTCCCTCCACCGTGGCTGCAGTGTGTACCATCTACAAGATGCACTGCAGCAACTCGCCAAGGCTTCTTCGGCAGCACCTCCTAAACCCGCAACCTCTACCACCTAGAAGGACAAAGGCAGCAGGCGCATGGGAACACCACCACCTCCAAGTTCCCCTCCAAATCACACACCATCCTGATTTAGAAGTATATCGCCGATCCTTCATCGTCGCTGGGTCAAATTCCTGGAACTCTCTACCTAACAGCACTGTGGGAGTACCTTCACCACACGGACTGCAGCGGTTCAAGAAGGCGGCTCACCACCACCTTCTCAAGGACAATTAGGGATGGGCAATAAATGCTGGCCTTGCCAGCGACGCCCAGATCCCACAAATGAATTTTTTAAAAAGGCACTGGTGGGAGTAGTCTATAGGCCCCCTAACAGTAGCTACACTATAGGACAGAGTATAAATCAAGAAATAATGGGGGCTTGTAAGAAAGGTACTACAATAATCGTGGGCGATTTTAATCTTCATATAGATTGGACAAATCAAATTGGCAAAAGCTGCCTTGAGGACGAGTTCATAGAGTGTATTCGGGACAGTTTCTTGGAACAATACGTCGTGCAACCGACCAGGGAACAGCCTATTTTAGATCTGGTAATGTGTAATGAAACAGCATTAATTAATGATCTCATAGTAAAGGATCCTCTAGGGAAGAGTGATCATACCATAATAGAATTCCACATCAGTTTGAAAGTGAGAAGCTTGGGTCTGAAACTAGAGTATTAAATTTAAATAAAGGCAACTACAAAGGTATGAGGAGAGAGAGTTGGCTAAAGTGGACTGGGAAAATAGATTAGAAGGTAAGATGGTAGAAAAGCAGTGGCAGACATTTAAAGAGTTATTTCATGACTCTCAACAAAGATATATTTCAGTGAAAAATAAAAACTTGAAGAGAAGGATGAACCAACCATGGCTAACCAAGGAAGTTAAGGATGGTATCAAATTGAAAGAAAAGGCATACAATGTTGCAAAGATTAATGGTAGGCCAGAAGATTGGGAAAATTTTAGAAACCAGCAAAGGATGACTAAAAAAGTAATAGAGGGAGAAAATAGCTAATGAGAGTAATCTAGCAAGAAATATAAAAACTGACAGTAAGAGCTTCTACAAGTATATAAAAAGGAAGAGAGTAGCTAAAATAAACGTTGGTCCCTTAGAGGACGAGACTGGGGAAATAATAATGGGAAACAAGGAAATGGCCGATGCATTGAACAAATATTTTGTATCTGTCTTAACAGTAGAGGACACTAAAAACATCCCAGTAATAGTAGAAAATCAAGGGGCAAAAGGGAAGGAGGAACTTTTTTTTTATTCGTTTATGGGATGTGGGCATCACTGGCAAGGCCAGCATTTATTGCCCATCCCTAATTGCCCTTGAGAAGGTGGTGGTGAGCCGCTTTCTTGAACCGCTGCAGTCCGTGTGGTGAAGGTACTCCCACAGTGCTGTTAGGGAGGGAGTTCCAGGATTTTGACCCAGCGACGATGAAGGATCGACGGTATACTTCTAAGTCTGGATGGTGTGTGACTTGGAGAGGAACTTGGAGGTGGTGGTGTTCCCATGCGCCTGCTGCCCTTGTCCTTCTAGGTGGAAGAGGTCGCGGGTTTGGAAGGTGCTGCCGAAGAAGTCTTGGCGAGTTGCTGCAGTGCATCTTGCAGATGATACACACTGCAACCACGGTACGCCAGTGGTGGAGGGAGTGAATGTTTAAGGTGGTAGATGGGGTCCCAATCAAGCGGGCTGCTTTGTCCTGGATGGTGTCGAGCTTCTTGAGTGTTGTTGGAGCTGCACTCATCCAGGCAAGTGGAGAACTTAAAACAATCACTATCACTAGAGAAAAAGTGCTAGGCAAACTTATGGGTCTAAAGTCTGACAAGTCCCCTGGACCTGATGGCCTGTATCCTAGGGTCTTAAAAGAAGTGGCTACAGTGATAGTGGATGCATTGGTTGTAATCTTCCAAAATTTCCTTGACTCTGGAAAATTCCCTGCGGATTGGAAAACCGCAAATGTAATGCCCTTATTCAAAAAAGGAGGGATACAGAAAGCAAGAAACTATAGGCCAGTTAACCTAACATCTGTCATTGGCAAAATGCTCGAATCAATTATTAAGGCAGTAGTAGCAGGGCATTTAGAAAATCATAATACTATCAAACAGAGTCAACATGGTTTTATGAAAGGGAAATTGTGTTTGACAAATCTATTAGAGTTCTTTGAGGAGGTAACGAGCAGGGTGGATAAAGGGGAACCAATAGATGTAGTGTATTTGGATTTCCAAAAGGCATTCGACAAGGTGACACATAAAAGGTTACTGCATAAGATAAGAGCTCATGGTGTTGGGGGTAATATATTAGATTGGATAGAGGATTGGCTAACTAACAGAAAACAGAGAGTCGGGATAAATGGGTCATTTTCAGGATGGCAATCTGTAACTAGTGAGGTGCCACAGGGATCAGTGCTGGGGCCTCAACTATTTTCAGTCTATATTAATGACTTGGATGAAGGAAGCAAGTGTATTGTAGCCATATTTGCGGATGATACAAAGATAGGTGGGAAAGCAAGTTGTGAGGAGGACATAGAGTCTGCAAAGGGATATAGATAGGTTAAGTGAGTGGGCAAGAATTTGGCAAATGGAGAATAATGTGGGGAAAATGTGAAGTTATCCACTTTGGTAGGAAGAATAGAAAAGAAAAATATTATTTAACTGGAGAAAGACTACAGAATGCGGCGGTGCAGACGGATCTGGGGGTCCTCATACATGAAACACAAAAAGTTAACATGCAGGTACAGCAAGTAATTAGGAAGGCAAATGGAATGTTGGCCTTTATTTCGAGGGGATAGAGTATAAAAGTAGGGAAGTCTTGCTACAACTGTATAGGGCGCTGGTGAGACCACACCTAGAGTACTGCGTACAGTTTTGGTCCCCTTATTTAAGGAGGGATATACTTGCATTGGAGGCAGTTCAGAGAAGGTTCACTAGGTTGATTCCTGGGATGGAAGGGTTGTCTTAAGAGGAAAGGTTGAGCAGGTTGGGCCTATACTCTTTGGAGTTTAGAAGAATGAGAGGTGATCTTATTGAAACATATAAGATTCTGAGGGGTTAGACAGGGTAAATGCTGAGAGGATGTTTCCCCTCGTCAGGGAATCTACAACGAGGGGGCATAGTCTCAGAATAAGGGGTCGTCCATTTAAGACGGAGATGAGGAGGAATTTCTTCTCTGAGGGTCATGAATCTTTGGAATTCTTTACCCCAGAGAGCTATGGAAGCTGAGTCATTGAATATATTCAAGGCTGAGATAGACAGATTTTTGAGCAACAGGGGAGTCAAGGGTTATGGGGAGCAGGCAGGAAAGTGGAGTTGAGGCCAAAATCGGATCAGCCATGATCTCATTAAATGGCGGAGCAGGCTTGAGGGGCCAAATGGCCTGCTCCTGCTCCTATTTCTTATGTTCTCATGAGTCAATGTTGAGGACTCCCAGGGCCATTCCTTCCCGACTGAATACCACTGTGCCGCCACGTCTGGTGGGACAGGACGTACCCAGGCATAGTGATGGAGGAGTCTGGAACGTTGGCTGAAAGGTATGATTCTGTGAGTATGATTATGTCAGGCTGTTGCTTGACTAGTCTGTGGGACAGCTCTCCCAATTTTGGCACAATTCCCCAGCAATGTTCCTGCTAAGCTGCGCAACCGCGCAGCTGTCTGGAGGTCCCGCACAGCCCGGGACCGGCTTTTCAAATGCGAGATGCGCAAAATTTTGAATGGGCTGCGCAGCCCCTTAAAGGGACCACGCACCCAAAAGAAAATTAGGGGGAACATTTGTCCCCAGATGATAGCGAGGAGGACTTTTCAGGGTTGACTGGGCTGCGTGTCTGCCATGTCAGAATCCGGTGCCTAGGTCGATGCCGGGTGGTCCGTCCGGTTTTATTCTTATTGTTTTCCTCGCGGTTTGATACAACTGAGTGGCTTGCTAGGCCATTTCAGAGGGCCGTTAAGAGTCAACCACTGCTCTTCCTCTTCCTAAAAAGAGGCAACATTGGAATTCTCAAAAGGAAATCTCATCCTAGGAAGGCTAAAGCTGCACTAGGAGCCTATGCCTTTTACTCAAATGAACCAACTGTGGAAAGTTGCAGGCAGTCAGCTCAGTTCACTTTTGGCTGACTTTGCACTGGAAGCCAGTCATTTCTAACTCCATTTTACCAAGATCTTAAAATCAGCCCTCGTATTTGAAACTCTGCTAGAGTTACGTGCAATTACAACTGACAGTGATATTGGGCCACAGGCAATAGAAAGAATATATAAACCTTCGCTACAGCTAATTCACTGCTTTTTGGATTGATATATAATGTCGAGGTGCAATTGCAGTAGCTCTTGTGAGGCAGGCATAAATTTGGAGGCCTGCCTTCAGCACTAACAATTCCTATAATGCCACTCCAGTCATAATCTTATAAAAGACTTACAACTCAGCCTGTCAAATGTTGATGGTGATCAAACCTCATCCCACCACAATGTGGGACTGTGCAATGCTGCTGTAACATGCTGCATAAACTGGGAACTAACTTTTTAAATATAGCAACCATGTTTATGGGGTTTGATTGACTGTCGTTTAGGCAAAATGTCCTATAGATCATGCACTAATTTCATAACAGCTTTCATTTTTGAAAGCTAGAATCAGCCAGATTGCATGAAACTTTACAGTACCTATCATGAGTCCACCACTCTTTACAGCCCAGTACACTTTCTGCAAGTCTTCCTGTGCTCCCAGCAAAAGACTGGCGGCATAGATAGAAAAAGAGAACATCAAGCACAGTCGAGTCACAACAGAACAACAACTTGCATTTATGTACAACCTTTAACATAGAAAAACATCCCAAAGTGATCACAGAGGCATAATAAGAAGACAAAGCAAAAGGAGGAGAGATTTGGAGGGGTAACCAATAACAAGATCAAAGCTGTGTGTTTTTAGATGGGTCTTAAAGGAAGAGAGGGAAGTAGAGAGACAGAGGGGCTTAGGCTTGTAATTCCAGAGCATGGGGCCCAGGCAGCTCAAAACATGGCTGCCAATGGTGGGGTGAAGGGAGGGAAGGATGCACAAGAGGCCATTCAAAAGAATGGAGAGTTTGGGTAAGTTGTAAGGATGGATGAGGGTACAAAGATAGGGTGGAGTGAGGCCATGAAGGCATTTAAACATGAGGGTAAGAATTTTAACTTTGAGGTGATGGAGGACCAGGAGCCAATGCAGGTCAGTGAGGACAGGGATGATGGGTAAGCAAAACCTGGCGTGGGACAGGATATGGGCAGCAGAGTTTTGGATGAGCTTGACTTTAGAGGGTGGTGGATCAGAGGCTGACCAGGAGATCATTGGAATAGACAAATTGGAGATGACAAAGGCATGGATGAGGGATTCAGCAGAAGATGGGCTGAGGTAGAGGCAGAGGAAAAATGACCTGTAATGCAACAGATTTATTAGCAGGATCCTTGTTTTTGCAAGTGGTTCAGTGGCCTGATGCAGATTCTGTTTTATAGAAGGTACCATGATTTGGTGTTCAGAGTAAGTTACATGAATCAAACTCCTAATAATTTATGGATTCAATCCAGTAAGACCTCTGTCATCTATTTAGAGCATTTATAATAAGCTTTTACTGTCATCGATTTAGAGCATTTATAATAAGCTTTTACAAATTATAGCATTGAGCTGATAATACACACAGTACATAATAAATAACATTCCTAGAGTTATTAGAATATGAGCTGCTCTTGGTAAATTTGCAAGGATTTCATTTTATATGATTCCCTGTACTTCCCTGATTTGAGGCTTCTGAACTGTTATCAAAAGACAGAATAATTGGCGTATCTTCGAAGGTGTTCGCTGCTGGCCCCGAACTACGCTCCGCACAAAGATCTCGCGATCCCTGTGTCGAGAACTTTGGGTTTTCCGACCTTCAATTCAATTCAGTGGAACTAAATCCCCTTGTTCGAAGTGCTGTGACGTCAACAGGCTGTCTAAGCAGCCAATCAAAAGGCAGAATTCTCAGACAGTGAAGTGAGTAAGCCCTTAAAATTCTAACTTTTTAAAATAGTTAGAGAGAGCAGAAGAAAGATTGGGGCTCTCATGAGGAAAAGGCAAACCTGAAATAAAGATGGACAAACTTAATTTTTTGAAAAGTTTCTTAAAAATTTAAATTTCACACTGCACAAAATTAATATTAGTTTTCCAGGCCCTTAACATTTGTTTAGCAGTCAATACACTGTTAAAACCCCAGTTACACCTAATCCCTTTGGGACTAACTTTTAGTGGGAAATTTAACAGTGTAATTACTGCGGAAGAGCCAAAGTTTTTTGTTAGTTTCCCTGATTTGGCTGATTACGCAGATTGCCGGCTCTATGCGGGGGGTGGCCTGTTTCAGAGCTGTCTATGACTGACCACAACTTCGGGATTTCCGCATGCGCCAAATCCTGAAGTTGCGGTCAGTTTCAAAGGCGGAATGACGGCGAACACTGCCAGTTCGCTGTCATCCCGACCACAAATTCCAGGCCATTGTATTTAATGTCTTTTCACTCTCATACTACTTAGGTTGTGTGTAATGTTGATTTCCTCTTCATCACTTCCACCCTAGATAATAATGCCTATTTATATTCCGAAGGTCTAATATTACATTCAGTTTCAAGACAGACTTCTTGTCTAGCTTTGCAGTAAATGAAAAAACCATATTTAGTATTTGTGCATGTCTCTGCCTTTGTGATATTGCTTGTACTGGGTTACTTCTTTCTACACCCTCATGCAAGATGTTTATCCAGATTCTGTTTGTTCATTGAACAGTTAATTCTGATCGTCATTATCATTGCAGGCTGTATAAAGATTGATGGATTAGATATTTCCTCTGTCACATTGGACCATTTAAGGAAAGCAATCTCAATAATTCCCCAGGATCCTATTCTGTTCAGTGGCACCATCAGGTAAATCATGCAGAGCAGTTGCAGAGGTATCATAAGGCACACAAGAAAATAGTCATAAAATTACAATTTATTTTTGAGTTTTGACCAGCTTGCTGAAATGCACCATATGTTCTAATTTACATCTAGATTTAATCTGGATCCAATGTCAGTACACAGTGATGAAGAAGTGTGGGAAACGCTGGAAGTTGCTCAGTTGAAACCTTTGGTAAGTGATTGGCTTGTCTGATAAAATAGTGTAGCTGTACAGCAAATGTGTATGTAAATTCTTTCTCTGCTGTTTTTTGTCTAATCTCTGCATGAATATTTTATCCAAAAGTATGCTAAATATTCTGAAAGGGTGAGATTAAATGGAATCTGTTCATTTTATGAATTGCTAGAAAAAAGCTGCCACTATTTCTACAATAAACCTTTTTTATTCCTAAACTTAAATTTGCACCTGAGTTTTTCTAGTAAAAGTGACTGCGAGGGTGGACACTTACTCATAAAACATACCTGAGTTCAAATATTCTCAAGAATAATCCAATTATAGAATTTTACAGCACAGAATGAGGCCATTCAGCTTTGTGGCTGTGCCAGCTCTCTGAAAGAGCTATCTACTTGGTCCCATTCCCCTGGTCTTCCCCATACTCTTAAAACATTTTATTGATCCACTTACCTTTAAAAGCTATTATAAATTCTGCTACCACCACTTTTTCTGTTAGAGCATTACATGTCCCAACAACCACCTTCAATTAAAAAAAAATCACCTAAGCTCTCCATTAATTTAGTGATGATCTTAAATTACTGACGCGCAGGCCAGTATAAATATTTATTCCCTTATCAAAATTTCATAATTTTGAACACCTCTATCATACCTCCTCGGCCTACTTTGTTTTTTTTTAATTCATTCTCGGGATATGGCCTCATTCTGTGCTGTGAAATTCCATAATTGGATGATTCTTGGGAACATTTGAACTGAGGTATGTTCTATGGGCAAGGCTGATCAGTATCCAAACAAAACAGTTTATGGTAACAGTGTCCACCCTCGCAGTCACTTTTACTAGAAAAACTCAGGTCCAAATTTAAGTTTAGGAATAAAAAACATTTATCACTAGCAAGGCCAGCATTTATTGCCCATCCCTGCTGGAGTCCGTGTGGTGAAGGTACTCCCACCCTAGCTGTTAGGTAGGGAGTTCTAGGATTTTGACCCAGCAACGATGAAGGAACAACAATATATATCCAAGTTGGGATGGTGCGTGACTTGGAGGGGAACTTAGAGGTGGTGGTGTACCCATGCACCTGCTGCCCTTGTCCTTTTAGGTGGTGGAAGTCGCAGGTGTGGGAGATGCTGTCGAAGAAGCCTTGGCAAGTTGCTGTAGTGCATCCTGTAGATAGTACACATTGCAGCCACAATGTACTGGTGGTGGAGGTGGTGGATGTTTAAGCCAGTGGATGGGGTGCCGATCAAGCAGACTGATTTGTCCTGGATCGTGTTGAGCTTCTTGCATGTTCTTGGCGCTACACCCATCCAGGCAAGTGGAGAGCATTCCATCACACACCTGACTTGTGTCTTGTAGGTGGTGAAGAGGTTTTGGGGAGTCAGGAGGTAAGTCACTTGCTATAGAATACTTGCTCTAGTAGCCACGACATTTATGTGGCTGGTCCAATTGAGCTTGTCAATGGTGACCCCCAGGGTATTGTTAATGGGGGATTCAGGGGAGATGGTTAAAGTCTCTCTTGTTGGAGATGGTCATTGCCTGGAACTTTTGTGGCACAAATGTTACTTACCACTTATCAGCCCAAGCCTGGACGTTGTCCAGGTCTTGCTGATCTGAGGAATTGCGAATGAAACTGATCACTGTACAATCATCAGCGAACAGCTCCAATTCTGATCTTATGATGGAGGGCGTGCATTGATAGTTGGACCTAGGACACTGCCCTGAAGAACTCCTGTAGCGATGTCCTGGGCCAGAGATGATTGTCCTCCAACAGCCACAATCATCTTCCTTTGTGCTAGGTATGATTCCAGCCATTGGAGAGTTTTCCCCCTGATTCCAATTGGTTTCAGTTTTACTCGTGCTCCTTTGTGTCGCACTGAACAAATGGTGCCTTGATGCCAAGGGCAGTCACTCTCACCTCACCTCTGGAATTCAGCTCTTTTGTCTGTGTTTGGGCCAAGGCTGTAATGAAGTTCTTGCGGAACCCAAACTGAACATCAGTGAGCAGATTATTGGTGAGTAAGTGCCGCTTGATAGCACTGTTGACTACTTTTTCCATCACTTTGCTGATGATTGAGAGTAGGCTGGTAGGACAATAATTGGCCGGGTTAGATTTGTCCTGCTTTATGTGAACAGAACTTACCTGGGCAAACTTCTGCATTGTCGGATAGATGCCAATGTTATAGCTCTACTGATCAATTTGGCTAGAGATGCAGCTAGTTTTGGAGCACAGGTCCTGAGCACTGCAGCCGGGATGTTTTCTGGGCCCAAAGCCTTTACTGTGTACAGTGAACTGAGCTATTTCTTGATAGTACGTGAAATGAATAACAAGCGCCCCAGTTTCTCCTCAGAACTAAAGCTCTCATCGTTGGTATCATCTTAGTGAATCTCTTCTGCACCCTCACCTTGGTCTTGATATCCTTTCTAAAGTAGGTGCCCAAAATTCGAAGCAATATTATAACTGTGGCCAAACCAAGGATTTGTAAAGGATGATCATTACCTCTTTGCTTTTGTATTTGATATCCCTATTTTTAAAACCTGGCATTCCATGTGTTTTTTTTAAGAGTTTCATCAATATGCCCTCTCACTTTGAAAGATTTGTATATCTGAACTCCTACGTCTCTCTGCTCATCTACAGAATATGAAAGATTTGAACTCTTTTGCAGAATTTTAACACTTTCTCCCCTCCCCCTCCCCTCCCTCCCTCCCAGGATGGGAGCCCAGCATCTGGCACTACAACTCTAATGCGTTTTAGGCTTCTAATGAACATGTCATTTGCATGTTAATTTCCAGAGTTCTCCTCATGAGCAATGAGGTCCAGTCAACAATACAAGCAGTTGTGAGTGCTGCAATGTCAAATATATCTTATTTTCAGATGCTCTTGTGAGATTTGATGCTGAAAAATATAGGGACCACAATAATACAGCTTTATTTAGAGCCTTAAAAATGCTGTACTAAGTATTTCTGCATTCTGCACGTACTCAGTTTAGGACTGTTTGAACAATTGCAAGATTGGTGGTGTTGTAGGCCATTGAACACCTTTCTATTAATGGCTAGATGACAGCTGCCTGATTTTCTTTTTTGCTTTAAAGCTTCAGCCCCCATAAGGAAGCCACCTTCAACTATTTTTGTGCTGTATTCAAACATGAGACTCTAAAGATTTTTAAAAAGTCATATATAGATCACCCTAAGCCATTTTATAATGCTTTTCAACATGGAATTCAAAATATTTCTTTTAAACTACCATGTAGTGTAGTGCATATTTTACTTTTTGTAGCTAAGAAGATAAAGTTTCTCCTTGTCAGGTCCTGGAGGAAGTTCCATCCAAATCAGTAATAGCACTGTCAGAGACTTTGCATTTGTCATGTATGCACATGTATAAAGAATGTAGACTTTACTTCACCAACACATCTGTTGTAGAGTGAGGGATACTTGTACAGACCAAGACCCTAGAGCAATAGTCAGCATTTTTCTAATGAGCTGTTGAAATGAGAATTTGTGTGATTTATACATACAAGTTGTCTTTCAGTATAGATTTCACACAAGTTCTAGCTGACTATTAAGTTTTATAACCACAAAAAGGTGAAGACAAAAAGCCATATCTATTAGCAAATCATTGTGCACTCTGTCACCTACAGGAATAAAACAATCAATCTTTTAATTAACTTATAATAAAATTGATTTTATACAAATTTATAAGAGCATAAGAAATAGGAGTAGTAGTTGGTCATACGGCCCTTCGAGCCTGCTCCGCCATTCAATAAGATCATGACTGATCTTCTACCTCAACTCCACTTTCCTGCCCTATCCCCATAGCCCTTGATTCCCTTAGTGTCCAAAAATCTGTCGATCGCTGTCTTGAATATACTCAACAAATGAGCATCTAAAGCCCTCTGGGGTAAAGAATTCCAAAGATTCACAACCCTCTGGGTGAAGAAATTTCTCCTCATCTCAGTCCTAAATGGCTGACCCCTTATCCTGAGACTATGAACCCTAGTTCTAGATTCTCCAGCCAGGGAAAACAACCTCTCAGCATCTACCCTGTCAAGCCCTCTGAGTTTTATACGTTTCAATGAGACCACCTCATTCTTCTAAACTCCAGAGAATATAGGCCCATTCTATTCAATCTCTACTCATGGGACAGCCCTCTCATCCCAGGAATCAACCTAGTGAACCTTTGTTGCACCCCTCTAAGACAAGTATATCCATCTTTAGGTAAGGAGACCAAAACTGTACACAGTACTCCAGGTATGGTTTCACTAAAGCCCTATATAATTGCAGCAAGACCTCCTTACCCTTATACTCCCACCCCCTTGCAATAAAAGCTAACATACCATTTGCTTTCCTAATTGCTTGCTGTACCTGCATGTTAACTTTCTGTGATTCATGTACAAGGACACCCAAATCCCTTTGAATACCAACATTTACTAGTTGGTAAATAATCTAGATTTAAATAAAAGAGCAATACTGAAGGTTTGTTGTGTGTTTAAAGTTTCCACTGCAGCTTTTGTTATTTGCCATGATATTTCTGAGTGCACTATATTTTAATAACACATCTGTTCCTCTGCCCCCCCCCCCCCCATCTCAAAGCTTATATGGCTGTGCTGTTTAATATTTACACTAGTAATTTGGCACAGATTTAGTTTGTGTTTTCTTTAATGTTTGTAATTTTCAAAGCTTTACATTGGACCTGAAATTGCAGTCGGAGGCTTCCCACGGGCGAATGCTTCCGATCCGCAAGAAAAGTACGCACCTACCTGGTGCCTACGTATCTTCAGACTCTTGCAGTCCTGGGCCTGCAGGCGTAGGCCTGCATAAAGGCCCACGTATCCCAGGGGCTGCATGCGGTTCGCAAGCGTCCCTGGGATCATGTGGGCAGACACAACCAATCAAAAAGGGGGATTCCCATTATGCTTATGGGGATTCCATTTACGTACGGAATCCCCATAAGCATAATAGGAATGACAAAAAACACACTTTCACACAACCTAAATAAAAATAAATCACCACATGTTTAAAATTAATAAAAATGCAATTTAAACATTTAAAACAAAAATTAAATTTTGAAAAATAAATGTAAACATTTTTAAAGGGGCCAAAAATAACCTAAACTAATTTTAAAGATTTTTGAATCTTTAAATGATTTTAAAAACATTTTATTTTAATATTTATTTAAACCCTTATGCTGGTAAAAGAAGGCTTTGTCAAGCTGAAAATTGACATCGCAAGTTCCAGGTTTCCACATGCGCAAACCCAGAACTTGCGGGGCACTTACGACCACGAACGCTGTGCGTACACGGTCATAGGCCCTGTAAAATCCGGGCCATTGTGTTAGTGTAACATATTTCTAGTGGGTTCTTCAACAGTCTGATTCCCATGCAGTATTCCTAGTTTGAGAGGGTCAGCAGGCGATCTTCTACCAATGCCATTTTGTAACCATTCAAAGGAAGTACACGAGTCTCCCCAGGAGACCTAGCCGTTAATATGTCCCTCCCTGTGGTTGGTGCCCCACTGTCAACACAAATAACTTAAGGAACTCTCTGCATGAGGAATCTCTCTACAGTATTTGAAGTGTAATGTACAAATATTAATGTTCTATCTTTATAGAGTTTACAGATCATTTACAATAAAAACATATGACCCTCCTTATACCAGATCACTTAGGCGGTAGCTCTGCATATGTTGAACAGCTAGTGCTGAGAAGATAGATGAGGCCACAACCATGAGCGCTGAGCAGAAAATCAGGGAACGTGACCAGGAGAGCAGGTACTACCTAGGCAAAGAAGTAGGTGGGGGAGGGGAGTAAGAGGAAGAAGCAAAGTCATGAGACTTGTTAGAGCTCAGCAGAGAGCTGGCGGGGCAGAACCATGAGAGCTGGTAGAGGTGAGCAGGTAGCTTGAGAAATGGTTGGTGCGGCCATGAGAGCTGGTAAAGCTACAAGAATCATCAGGGAATTATAGCTATGAGTTCAACTCAAGCTGAGCAGAAAGATGAACAAGGGGGAGCCTCAAGCTTATAGTTATCCTCTATCTGGGGTGTTTAAAAAAACAAAAACGTCTTACAGATGGATGCCAGGCAGGTCAGGGTGCACTCTCACTCTCATCTGCAGTCAGCTTTGCTTTGGCAACTTTACTTTGGCAGACAGTTAGTGCATTCAGATGCTTCTTTTCCCAATGACAGCTGAGACAGCAGACCAGATGGTATCACCAACAAATGTGAATTCCTGACTAATTATAAGAATCACAGTATGTCATGCTTTCAGTGGCACTCACACCCTGCTTGGTCGCATCCACAAGATACCTCCAAAAATATGTCCAGGCCCAAGCACACCGACCTAGCAGTGACTATGGGAACTGTCTTCACAGGATATAGGTCAGAAGAGAACCAGATGCAGAGCTGTGCCATTTGCTGTAAGGACACCTCCAGTTACCATACAGCATAGCGCTGGCTTATCCAGTGACAATAACAGTCAAATGTGGCCAGAAACTTGACTCCACCTTCCTGCAGGCATACTGCAATGCAGACCTATGGTGATCATGTCAGTTTTGCTCAGTGGTAGGATTCTTGCCTCCGAGTCATAAGATTAGCGGGTTCAAGCCCCACTCCAGGGATTTAAGTGCATAATTTAGGCTGACACCTTAGTGCAGTACTGAGGAAGTGCTTCATTGTATTGTCAGAGGTGTCGTTTTCGGATGAGACATTCGGATGAGGTGTGTCTGCGTGTTCAGGTGGACGTAAAAGATCCCATGGCATTCTTTGAAGAAATGTTGGGGAGTTCTCTCGGTGTCCTGCCAACATTCATCCCTCAACCAACACCACCAAAACAGATTAACTGGCCATCTACCTGATTGTTGTTTGCAGGACGTTGCCCTGCACAAATTGACTGCCATGTTTACCTACAAAGCAACAGTGACTGAGCTTCAAAAGCAATTGATTGCTTTGCTGAACACCCATTCATTCAGCAAATGTGACCCTGACCTTCTGGTTGCTTGCCATTTTAATTCTCCATCCCACTTCCACTCTGACTTTTCTGTCCTCGGCTCGAGGAACAGCATCTCATCTTTCGATTAGGCACTTTACAGCCTTCCAGACTCAACATAGAGTTCAACAATTTCAGATCAGAACCACTGCTCCCATTTTTTCCAGACAGCAGGTGCTGGTAATGATGCTGCTGTTGCCATTTACAGCTCCTCTAGACCCATCTTTTGTTTTTTTATTTGTCCCATTACCACCCCCTGTTGCTCGCACCATCATCCCTGTTGTCATTTAATCTCTCCTGCCTTCCACCCTATCACAGATCTTCCTTTTTGTACTTTCCTCCTCTTCCCTCTCCTTTGTCTGCCTTTGCACTTGCTCAAAACCTATTATATTTCTAACTTTTGCCAGTTCTGACGAAAGGTCATCGACCTGAAACGTTAGCTCTGTTTCTCTCTCCACAGATGCTGCCTGACCTGCTGAGTATTTACAGCATTTTTTGTTTTTACTTCAAAATTAATTCATTGACTGTAAAGCACGTTAGGACATGAAATATATATATAGCTCTTTCTTCATGTGGTTCTGTGGAGTTGCACTGAGAGTCACCTTTTTCACAACCACCTCATGCAGCAGCATCTCCACTTCAGCAAGTATGAAACAGGAGGCCCAGAAGTCACCTTTGCTATGAGCAGCCTTTCAGAATCTTTGTCCCAATATTCTTAAACTCCTGTTTAATTGTCCTCTTCCCTCTAAATTTCACTTACAATTTTCCATTCCCTATACCCATTCAAATCTGTACCTGAAGCTATGTAAATGAGTGAAAATTGGGTACAAACAGCATATTGCTATCTGAGTCTGTCTAAAAGATGCCACTTTCCAATCAGGTCTAAACTATCCCATAGTGAAAAATCTAGGCTCTTGTGTCTGAGCCAGCAAGTTGACTAACTGAATGTGTAACCTCCATTTTGAAGGCGGTAATATTTCAACATATTTTAAATGAAGACCTAAAGAGGGTGAAGAAAACAAAAACCATAGACAAAGTTCAATTTCTTTCACATCTTCTATAGCAGTTCCCAACTCCAAGAATAAAAATCACCATCAGTGTGCTATGTGGTTGAAATTAGGTATGGGAGAATCAATAAAGCACAATCACATTTCATTAATAACAACAAAATGAGTTGTGGTTTTAAAAAATACTAGCAGTAATAATAGGAACATGGGAACATAAGTAGACCATTCAGCTCCTCGAGCCTGTTCTGCCATTCAATTAGATCATGGCTGATCTGCACCTCAACTTCATTTATCCACCTTTGTCCCATATCCCTGATACACTTACCCATCATAAATCTATCTACTTCATTCTTGGAAATTTCAGTTGCCACTTTTAGGAGAGCAAGTTCTAGATTAGCATTTAGATGAGCACTTGAAACGCCATAGCATACAAGGCTACGGACCAAGTGCTGAAAAATGGGATTTGAATAGATAGGACTTGATGGTTGGCGCAGACACGATGGGCCGAAGGGCCTCTTTCTGTGCTGTATGACTCTTTCACACAAAGAGTAGTGGAAATAAAGTTCTTCCTAATTTCACTCCTAAATCATTAATCTCTCCTTTTTATCTGCCTCTTTCCCTGATTTTACTTTTACAGTGGAACCTCTATTATATACCATACTGGAGGGGACCCTCCTTGCAGATAATAGAAATTGGCAGATAATCAAGATCTCCAAATGACTATATATTGCTCTGCCTCCTCCCCCCCGCCTGCCAGTTACCTGCCTCAATCCTCTACACCTTCAATCCAACACTAGCTAGATGAGCAGCTACGGCAACAACCAATCATTGATCCACAGGCTCACAGCTGCTCTACATACCCACTCATGGCTTCAACCTCCAGACCTGAGATAAAACACTTCCCTGACACCAAACACAGGCACCCAACTACATAGTTAAAGTAGCATGCAGCCCAGCAATACTGTTGACTCTGGATCTGCTGACTTTAAATCAATACATAGCCTGCCTTTTAAAATGGGATCCCCTTGTTGAAACAGGTAGGCTCTGCTTTGATTTTAAACATCACCTTTACTAAAATCAGTGCTGAAGAGGGTGCTAACAGGATTGCTGGGGGTGCATTCAATTCTAGCTAGCATTTAAAGAATGAATACATCATTTACAACAAATATACATTCGTTTAAGGCACAAAAACCCCACCAGAAAAGTGGTCCAACCGTGGCTAACAAGAGAAGTTAAAGATAGTATTAGATCAAAGGAAGAGGCTTCTAATGTTGCCAAAAAGAGTAGTAAGCCTGAGGATTGGGAGAATTTTAGAATTCAGCAAAGGAGGGCCAAGAAATTGATAAAGAAAGGGAAAATAGAATGAGAGTAAACTAGCGAGAGACATAAAAACAGACTGTAAAAGCTTCTATAGTTATGTAAAAAGGAAAAGATTAGCAAAAGTAAATATGGGTCCCTTACAGGCTGAGACAGGAGAAATTATAATGGAGAATAAGGAAATTGAACAAATACTTTGGGCTCAATTTTAATAGCCCTGAGGAGGCGGATTTGGAGGCGGGTCTACAGCGAAAATCGGAAAAAATGGCTTCAGACACCCAACCCGATTTTCGTGGGTGTCTGTTCATCCGCTCCCAAACTGATCCAACTGGAACCGGTGGGACAGGTAGTTAAGGCAGTTAACAGCCTGTTAACTGCCTTGCTAATCCTATTTTGATCGTGGTTTCCCATTTTCGTGCTTCTGGCTCCTGTTTCCCTGACTTGTCAGAAACAGACCAGGTTCAAGTTGCTGGAGGACATGATTTGTATGCATTGGTGGAATGCTTTAAAAGCGTCCTTGAAACATAGCTGACATTCAAATGCAACAACTTTGCTGTTGTAGGTATGGGATAAGATTTTGCATATCTACTGACCTTGTGACTGTTCAAGCTGATACCCATCTGCAGTGTGACATGAATGGAATAATTGCAGGCCACTTCGACTGTGCGCTTGCAAGCTTGTTGCCTCAAATGAAATCTATAGCAAGGGGATGGGAAAAATTTATGCCCTCTCATCCTGGTCCTCATAATCGGAGGAGTAGCAGCCGCGTGGCTCAGCGCAGATCTTCCTGGGAAGAGGAGTAGGAGGAGGACGAGGGCCACCTTGCATGCCCTGTAGTGACCAATGCAGCTCACTGCTGCCTGTCAAGCAGGGTATGCACACTGCCATGCCACATTAGCATAAGCTTACTCTTCAACCATAGGTGGCTACCATATGGCTCTGTAATTGCAGGCGACATTTGTCCAACATCATACATCATCTCTGCTATACCCTGTTATTTCCTATCACTTACCATCAGCATTACAAAAGCAAGTTGCCCTGAGCCCTCAATGTGCTTTTGCCATTTCCCAAAACATATAGGCCTACACAATCAACTGTTCGCCATCATTTTTCTTTTACACATCACAAAAGGATACTAAACCAACAACAGTCAGAAAAAAAAAAGACAAATCACCCAAGTGAGTCCCTTTGTGACTATAAGTGCTTAATCTTTCTCTTATGCGTGCTTCTACGTGGTGCTTCCCCTGTGGCTTCAGCAGCTGTAGAGGCACCTTGCTGACTAGGATGCTGCGCCTGCTTAGACGCCGTTGGTGGGCGTCCTCTGGGTTTAGGAGCCTGGGAGGGCTCTTCAACAGTCTGCTCTTCCTGCGGCGGTGCAGGGGCTGAAACGGCCATCTCAGTTGTCTCCGCAAAGTGGGTCTCTGACCGAGGGCTCCGCAGTGGCATGGTCATGTGAGTGCTTTGAAAAAAGCCCATGCTTCCTCTGTCCTGCCAACAACATCCCTCTCATGGGTCAGCCACACCTCAGTGCTGGCAAGTAGCTGGAGAGCACCTTGTTGCACATCAGGGGGAACATGAAGACCCGTATCTGCACTGGCAGTCCTCATCAAAAGGACGTCCATGAAGCTCTGGTCTCTCTGCTCAATAGCTGCCCATTGCTCCTCCAGAGATGACATTCTATTTTGAACAGTCACCATGTTTTCCTGACTCTGGTGACTTATTTCCTCCATGGAGGTAGCCGTCCTTTCCACTGAGGTAGCCAGCCTTTCCATGGAGGTTGCCATCCTATCCATGGTGCTGCGTTCATGCGCCATTGCCTCCACCACGGCAGTGCTGATGTTACAGATGGACTCCTTCATTCTCTCCACAGTCGCACTAACCCTGGAGGTAAACGCTTCCAGAGACTCCTGCACTTGTTCCTGTATTTCCCAAGACGCTCTTTTTCTGGATGGCCCCAGAGGCACAGCGTCTGCATGCAGCTCAGCAGAGCTAGGAGATTGCTGCGATCTCCGCCAAGGACTCTCCACTGCTGTCGCTGTCTCCACCATCTGCTGATGCTCACTTGTGCGCTGTGATAGACCAGGTGGCAAAACTACTCTAACTCACGAGGGCCCCACCGAGGTGTGCGTTGCTGCGCTGGTGCTGGGTGCGCTGAGTCCTGGTGACGCTGCTCCCTCTGAGGCTTCAGGTTCCTCTGAGGAGTTGTCCGGCTCTTCATCCTGGGTCCTGTGGGAGAGTAAAGGCATGATTTAGACATCTGATATTGATGTAGCAGATGATACAACACGATTCTCTATGAGCATCATATGCCATTGCATTCTGAGAGGGATGAAACTCTATTATGTCACCAGCTTCCTCTAGTGTGCCCGTCTCTCCATCACCCACTTCCAGGTCCTCGCCACCTCCAACAATCTGGTATGCAGCCTCCTCAGCTTCTTCTAGTGTGCCCATCTCTCCATCACCCACTTCCAGGTCCTCGCCATCTCCAACAATCTGGTATGCAGCCTCCTCAGCACTGGTCAATGTGGCTAGGGTAGTAGGTGTTCCTCCTCCAGTCATTGCTCTCTCCCTCTTATTGTGGGCTATCTTTTCGTGCAAGGAGGGACACAAGTGGTGTTTCAGCCACAGTGATGGAGTGAGTGTGAATAATCCCTACCATAGAAGCTTTGAGGGAGACGAAGATGGGTAAGGTGCCAAGAGGAAGCTAGCTCCCTGTGCATTGGTAGTTGTCATTGCATGAGAGTGAGAGCGAGTCTAAGGGGTGCATAGGCAGGATGCTGAAATGATTCAGTACAGAGACAGAGATGGACAGGTAAGGGTGCAAGGGAAGTAAAGGTAAGGTGGATATGAAGGAGGAGGCTTCCAAAGCAGAGTACTGGTGATGAGAAGAGAAGGGAAGTAGATTGAAGGCAAGTGTGATGGGATACTCACTTTTGATGTTTGCACAAGATCATTAAACCTTTTTCGGCACTGGATCCATGAGCATGAACATATGGACCTTGTGCTGACCTCTTCAGCAATGAGCAGCCAGGCTGCCTTGGTCTGCTGAGGAGGCTTCCTCCGGCCATCAGGCGGGAAGAGAATCTCCCTGCGCCCTCTGACAGCATCCACAAGAGCATGGAGGGAGTCGTCATTAAAACGAAGAGCTGCTTTGCCTCTCGAAGAAGTCATTGCGTATAAATCAATATCAATGAGTCCAGGAATCCACAAGAGAAAGGCTTGGGCTGAATGGCAGCTTTGACAGCAGCTGCTATGAGGACAGCAGCAGAGGCGGCCAGTCGACCCGATCCCACTCATTGGACCAGCTAGCGTGGCTCATTGAAATCAACAAGCTCATTGAATCAAAATCGGACAATAGCAGCCGATCCCGTCGGAAGCGGCTCCGGAACCCGCCCACCATGCAACCAGACTCCAAACCACCTCAGGAATTAAAATCGAGCCCTTTGTGTCTATCTTCACGGAAGAAGACGTAAAAAACTTCCCGGAAACAGTGGAGAACCAAGGGTCTAGCGAGAATGAGGAACTGAAAGATATTTGTACTAGTAAAAATTTAGTACTGGAGAAATTAATGGGACTGAAAGTCAATAAATCCCCTGGACCTGATGGCCTACATCCTAGGGTTTTGAAAGAGTTCGCTATAGAGATAGTGGATGCATGGTTGTCATTTTCCAAAATTCCATAGTTTCTAGAACGGTTCCCACAGATTGGAAGGTAGCAAATGTAACCCCACTATTTAAGAAAGGAGGGAGAGAGAAAACGGGGAACTACAGACCAGTTAGCCTGACATCAGTAGTCGGGAAAATGCTAGAATCTATTATTAAGGACGTGGAACAGGGCACTTCGAAAATAATAATAGGATTGGGCAGCGTCAACACGGATTTATGAAAGGGAAATAGTGTTTGACAAATCTGTTGAACTTTTTTGAGGTTGTAACAAGCAGAATAGATAACGGAAACCAGTGGATGTGGTGTATTTGGATTTTCAGAAGGAATTCGATAAGGTGCCACACAAGAGGTTATAAAACAAAATTAGGGCTCATGGGATTGGGGGTAATATACTAGCATGGATTGAGGATTGGTTAATGGACAGAAAACGGAGAGTAGGAATAAACGGGTCATTTTCGGGTTGGCAGACTGTAACTAGTGGGGTACCGCAAGGATCAGTGCTTGGGCCTCAGCTATTCACAATTTATATCAATGATTTGGATGAGGGGACTAAATGTAATATATCCAAGTTTGCTGATGATACAAAGCTGGGTGGGAATGTAAGTTTTGAGCAGGATGCAAGGAGGCTTCAAGGGGATATAGACAGGCTAAGTGAGTGGGCAAGAACATGGCAAATGGAATATAATGTGGAGAAATGTGAAGTTATCCACTTTGGTAGGAAAAATACAAAAGCAGAAATGGTGAGAGAGATTGAGTAGACTAGGCCTATATTCTCTGGAGTTTAGAAGAATGAGATGTGATCTCATTGAAACATATAAAATTCTTACAGGGCTTGA
Source organism: Squalus acanthias (assembly GCA_030390025.1). Classification (NCBI taxonomy): domain Eukaryota; kingdom Metazoa; phylum Chordata; class Chondrichthyes; order Squaliformes; family Squalidae; genus Squalus; species Squalus acanthias. The sequence continues at coordinate 86,063,792 of CM059432.1, forward strand.
CAGGGTAGATGCAGGGAGGATGTTTCCCCTGGCTGGGGAGTCTAGAACCAGGGGTCACAGTCTCGATAAGGGATCGACCATTTAGGACTGAGATGAGGAGAAATTTCTTCACTCAGAGGGTGGTAAATATTTGGAATTCTCTACCCCAGAGGACTGTGGAGGCTCAGTCGTTGAGTATATTCAAGACAGAGATCAATAGACTTTTGAATATTAAGGGAATCCAGGGATATGGGGATAGTGCAGGAAAGTAGTGTAGCGCAGCTCACCACTCCCTGCTGTTTCCTCCTCTTGTCAGCTCTTTCCCCAGGGTTGAAAAGCTTGCACTGATTGATATGGAACCACTTAGTGCGTCGAGGCATTTTGACCGCATATACCATCGGACTTGCCCTATCCACGATACTGTACGGTCCCATGTATAGCGGTTCAAAAGTCCCAACCCTGGCGAAGTTTCTAACCATTACTTGATCTCTGACCTTCCACTCGTGGTGCCTCTGAGGCTCAAGCAATAAACGATTTCTACGATTTTGCTTTCCCATGTTACTGGCAGCCTGCCAATGGATCTGTCTGAGATGCTCAAACAAATTCTTAACAAACCTGTCCCGGTTCACCTCTCTCAACTGACCTTCCGTGAGAACCGGGGCCAGTACATGGCTGGGCGTTCTCATGACCCTGCCAGTCACGAGCTCATGCGGGGAATACCCTGTGCTTCTAGACGGGCTGGCTCGGACCCCCATCAGAACTAACGGCAAGACCTCCGCCCATTTTCTAGGCGAGTCTCCCGTCTCCTTCCTATTCATCCGCTCCACAATCCCCAATGACTGCGGGTTGTGTGCGACGTGCCATTTACCCTCTACACCTAGCATCTTCAGAGTCGCCTGCATGACTGCCCCTGTGAAGTGACTTCCCTGATCGGACTCCACATACTGTGGTAGCCCCCACCTAGAGAACACTTCTCTCACTAGAATCCTTGCGGTCCCCAAAGCTGTGGCTGTTCGGCATGGGAAGGCTTCTACCCATTTAGAGAACACATCCACCAGGACCAGGCAGTACTTGTAACCCCCCTGTGCGGTGGGCAGCGGTCCGATATAATCAACCTGTATGGACTGCCATGGTCCCTCCACTCTCCTCCTAGTGTGTCCCATGGATACCTTCCATTTCTGGGGGTCAGGGTTGTTTGCAGCACACACCAAGCAATCCGCGCAGAAGTCGCAGACGTCTTCCCTCAGTTGCGGCCACCACCCTGCCTGTTCCACCCGTTGCCAGGTGGTCTCCGGCCCGGGGTGCCCTGCTCCTGGATCCTCGTGGGCCAACTGAAGGAATTCTCTCCGGTGCTGCTGCGGAACTACCCACTGTTCCCCTCTGAAAACCATCCCTTCCTTTACCGTAATACCTGCCACTCCGTATGGACCCTCTACCTTATCTCCCTTAGCCAGCGTCTCCAGAACAGTCTTTAGGGCGGGATCCCGTGCCTAGACCATCTTTAGGTCCGGAGCCAATGCTACCCCTGCACTCCCTTGGGTCCCACCTCTGTCTCTGATTGCTGCTACCAGACTCGACCCATATGGATCCCAAAACGTGCCCGTTCGAGCACCTGCTTTGGTCAGCACGTCGGCCTGCTGATTGCCCTCCGCACAGGGTTCTGCCTTAGAATGGGCCTTGTCTTTGTGGATATAGAAATCCCCCTGGGTTCCTATCGATGTTATGATCTGTTGCAACAATGGCTTGGTTGCTAGGGGTTTCCCGTCTGCAGATGTGAACCCGCGACGAGACCAAATGGCTAAATATTCTGTACACGAATTGCAAGTGAACATGCTGTCCGAGCAAATCGTGTAGGGCGTAGGGAACTCTTCGGGGTGGATAACCACATACACCACCGCCGACAGTTCCGCGTGCTGGGCGCTCATGGTGCTTGGGAGTTTAATGGCCTTGGCAATGCCTGCCTTTGGGTCAAAAATCCCGCATCCAGTGAGTCGCTCCCCGGCCACCACTGTACTGGACCCGTCTACATAGATCTCGCGGCCCATGGGATGGATCCCAGCCCGAAACCCTATGTCTACGTTCCATACCCCTTCAACAGAGCATTTGTGGACCACCCCTGGGTAGATAAAATTTGCGGCGAGCTTGGGCTCACAGAGGCCTTTCACACTCAAATTCATCAGAAAGAGCAATAAAGTCCAGCGAGCAATGCGTGCACTGCTCACCGTGCCGTCCTTTATCCTCCCATCCAGAAGCATCTGAGTGGGCGTATGATGGGTTAAGAGAGTTATTGGGGACGCCCCCGTGAAGATTTGTGATCTCCTCACGGCCCAATGTGTGGCAAGCAGGTGCCTCTCACAATTGGAGTACCCCCTCTCTACATCTGTGAGGATTCTTGATGAGTATACCACAGGCCTCAGCTTGCCATGCCACTCCTGGAGCAGCACTGCAGGTCAAACTGTCCCCTGTGGCAGCTACCTCCAAAAAGAACTCCTTTCCCCCATCAATCGCTCCTAAAGCCGGTGCGGTCTGCAGATCTCTCTTCAGACGACTAAAAGCTGCCATGCAGTCCTCATCCCACTCCCAGCCCACTCCCTTGTGGAGGAGCCGGAGTAGAGGAGCTGCCGTAGCGGCACAGTCCTCTATGAAATCCCTGCAGTACCCTGAGTCCCAGGAAGGATCTTACCCCCGTTACCGTGGTCGGGGCAGGTAGCTCCTGTACCGCCTTCCTTTTCGCCTCATCGATGGCCCTCTCCCCAGCACGCACAGTCAGCCCGAGGAATTTTACTTCCTGCTGGCCGATCTGTGCTTTCTTGGGATTAACCTTGAACCCAGCTTCCTTTAACAGACTCAGCAGCTCAGCCAACAGGGGGCCATGCTCCTCCCCCTCGTTGGAGAACAAAAGCAGGTCGTCCACGTACTGCACAAGCCGCTGCGGTCTGCTAAACCCTTTTAAACAGTTGGCCATACATTGGTGGAAAATAGAAGGACTGTTATGAAACCCTTGGGGAAGGCAGGTCCATGTGTACTGCTGACCCTTGAAAGTGAATGCGAACTTATACTGGTCCTCCCTTTTGAGAGGGATAGACTAGAATCCGTTCGAAATGTCCAGCACCGTGAATGTTTTCGTGGATGCTGGGATACTCCCGATCAGGTCGGCTACGGCTGCGACGGTGGGGGCACAGGCTGGGATGTTCTTGTTAAGAACCTGATAGTTCACAGTGGCTCTCCACGAATTGTCCGGTTTCCTAACCGGCCAAATCGGAGAGTTCACATGCGTCGCTATGGGTATCAACACACCCTGCTCAACCAATAATCCCAATGCCATCTCTAAATCCGCCTCTGCCTCTCTGGGGAAGTTGTACTGTTTCTGTGGTCGGGCCATGGGGTCTCCTTCTACTCTGACCTCCACCCCTATTACCCTCCCACAGTCGTGCTTGTGTGTAGCGAATGCCGCGAGGTTGGCTCGCACATCCGCTATGTACTCCGCCGGTGTAGAAGTGACCAAAAGTTCAAGGTCATAACTACCCTTGGGCTTCATCGTACACACGGTTCCCTTGCCTTGCTTCCCTGGTATAACTACCACCTCCTTCTCCTTTCCCGTGCATACTGCCCCCCAAAGACAGTGATTCCGGAAATCCACCAATATCTTGTGGGCCAGTATGAATTCTGCCCTCAAAATGCCTATTCCCTCCCGCTCCCACCGCATCAGGACACATTTCCACTCCGTATGGAGTGTACCCAGATCGATGGCTAGTGGGATGGAGAAAGACCCAGCCTGTTCGTTCCCTGTGAACCCTACTAAGTTATATGGGACCCCGTTTGATAGAGGTGATGTGGTCGGGTTATCCGCATAGACAATGGTGCTTGTAGCTCCAGTGTCCAGCAGATAGGTCCCTTGCACCTTCTCCACCCCCATCTTCACGCACGGTCTCTTCCAAGCATCATAACTTAGTGGGCACAGGTAAACGGGCTGAGAAGCCCCTAGTCATTGGTCGGGATTGTTCGGGGCGGATGGGAGTACGCTGCCGCGTCCACCCTGCCCTGCCGGAAAGACTGCGCGGCGAGCAGCCACTAATACCGCGAACGGACCAGTGCTGCTTCCTGCCACAGCTGCGGCTTTCTGCACTGGTGCTGGAGGATCCCCTTTCCCGCTCCTTTTGTCAGAGACTGGGCAGTCTTTCCTCCAGTGCCCTTTACTCCCGCACCCATAACAACCCTGCTTCTTCTCTGAGCTACCCCCCTCCTGGCGCCACTCTCGTCTAACATTGCCTCCACCAGGCTTTAACTCGTGTACTCTGCCCTTTTGGTTTGTCATCCTCACCCCTACCATTCTTAGAGAGAGTTAACTGCCGGATCTCACACTCGTCTGTGGTCTGGGGATCCCTGGAATCGAACCACCCCTCTGCTTTGGCCTTGATCCTGGGCAGGCTGTTCGCCACCAGGGTCCTCAGCCAATGAGCCCTAGGCTCCCGCTGCAGCTGCGCCCGGTTGGGCACCCCCGCACAGGCACTCCAGTAGACGGGCCAAAGCCTGTCCGCGAAAGCCTGCGGTGCCTCCCCAGCTGACTGCAGTGTCCTTTCCACTCGGGAGAAGGGACTTCCATCATTGAGGCCCATAGCCTCTAGGATGTCATCCTTTATCCCCTCTAACGTACCCTGCCCCCTCTTGCTACCCGCTGAGAGCAACTGGTACAACCTACTATCCAGGGAAAATAAAAGTAATTTGGCTGTCTCAGCTTCGTTGCAATTATTGATCCCCCCCCCCCACCTGCTCCACATCCGTAAAATGGACAGATAGGTCCCCTGTGCTGGTCAGTTTGGTCAGGTTAGAGACCATTGCCTGCAGCTGGGGGGTTGTATATGGGACCACGAAGTCACTCTGCAGTGCTCCTTGCTCTTGACCGTCTACGGGCGCACCGTATTTCCGCTGCCGGACAGGGCACATGGGTCCTGGTCCCGGCCCTTCGGGCGGTGGTCGAGCGTCCTCCTCTGCCTCAGTCCTCCATATCTCCCTCTTGCTCTTCCTCATCTACCCAGGCCATTCCCGGAGCTACCAAGCAGACCATCCCTTTGGCCTTAGAGCATCGGTCAAATTCCGGATCTGCTCCTGGCAAAGGACCATGATTACCCGTATCAAACCCTCCAGTGCTGGCGACTCTGTATTGTAAGGGGTTTTTGTCTCGGGCTTATTTGTAGGTCAGCCAGTTATGTTTTCCTGGACTGTCCTTGCCCGCTGTGCGGTTGCGAATCGCTATCCCCTTATTAGTTCTGAGCCCAGGACTTATCAAGCGGCAATAAGGACAAACGAACAAACCCGTGGATTGGTGCGAGGAAAACCAATGTTTATTTAACAGAGATGAAACATAACATGTCAATCTTAACTTCGGTATAAACGAGGGAAATGACAGTAGAACAATACCTCACCCCTCCCAACCCCACTTTACTAGCTAAGTTAGACTCTTGAGGACCAGGGATAATGCTCACCAAACGAATCCTTTGACAGTTGAGGATATGGTTTAAAGTCCTTTTAAGTAAAAAGTTTCATAAGGCCCTTGTGCCTCGAGGTGTTTGATGGTCACTGGAACCGTTGCTCTGGTTCCTTGCGTGTCGGTCTGTTTCTGGAGCTGCTGGCCTTCTTTGTTGAACGGTCTTGTTTCTCTTGAACTGTGTACTGGAGAACTCCTGTGCTTCAGCTGTCCTGCTTGTGGCCTCTCTGTGTAGAACTCCTGCTTGTTCCAGCACAGGTCTCTGTAGCCCCCGGCTTGTAGAACTCGTCTCTCTCCCCCTCCGGCTTGTTCCAGTCTAAAGTTATACTGTTCGATTGTTCCTTATTTGGCCGCCAAATCTTCCCAGTGCTTTGTTTAATTCTGGTCGGCTCGTTAAGGTAGTTAACTTTTAATGGCAGGAGATGGCCTTTAACGATATTAAATATTTGTTAAGTGGAGGATGATTGCTGGTCTGATGGTTGTTCATTTGTGTTGCCTTTACTTCTTTGTATAAATGCTAAACAGTTTGATGGGGCTGGAGATAGGTCGAATATACAACATTGTCTGTAGAGGCCAGCCTCGCCTCCTTTGGCAGCCTCTGAGGTCTGTTTAAAAATGTTTTAAAATGTCCCTGGTCCAATACACTCAATTGGTTTTAAAATGTCCAAAGCCCCTTTTTCTTAGGGTCTCTCTCTTTTCCTCTGAGTCTTTTGGGGGTCTGGGAATTTCGCAACTCTCTTACAGACCTGGGCATGTCACCTTGCCTGCTGTTTTTGCAGGGCCCTGGTTTCTGTTCAATGTCGCAGGCTTCTGCCATGAGGTCTAGAAGCCACTTTGTCCAGGGTACCCCTTATTAATAACTCTGGGGAATGTGGGAATTTTGAGAACCCTACAGTATGCCACCTGAATATCCTTTAACTGCTCTCCCAGCACCTTTACCTCACTCGACAAGCGAGCGTTCTCCTCCCTAACCACCCTTTCATTCCCCTTTGCCTCAGTTACCTGGCATTGCAGGAACTCCTTATGGTTACGGAAGGTTTCCTCCTGGCTTATTCTTCCCTGCTTCTCCTCCCTTAGCTCCGTGCATAACCTGCTCCCTGCTACAGCCCTTGCGTCTGACTGTGCCTCGGACTCCCTGAGCTCTGCCTCTAACTTCGCAACCTGCTTATCTAGCAGTTGGACTTGTCTTTGTAGACAGACAAGCCATATCGCTTTTTCAGTGCTGCGCTTATGCTCCTTGCCCTCCGTCCATTCTGCCGCTGCGTCCACCAGATGCTCAGCACGCAACAAGCCTAGCACCCACTTCTTAGTGATGTTAACCTTCTTAAACACATATGAAGAAATCCTTTCCTCCATTTGGGATCTTTCGCCAGAAGCGCTGTCCATGACTGATTTACACTCCTTTAACCCAGGTCCTGCCACGGTCGCCAAGAGATGTAAGCGGTTTTGATCCTAGCCCAATTGCTAGACGGACGGTTCGAATCGCCCCCGCCTTACGAAAGTTCTATACCCGGGAATTATTATTCAGAGTGTAAATGAAATAAGTCACGGACAGGAATGCTTCGGTGAAAAATCGTACTTATATTTATTTGGTCTAACATACACTGGCTAAAACATGCACTACTAAACGAAATTACTGTCTCTGTGGAGAATAAAAATCCAGGTTACAAACAACATACATACAGTACCCAACTGGGGACTATGACAAGCAGTAATTCACTTGTTGCTGTGGTGGACTCTAATTCCACCCCTACCAACGAATTACCCAGTCGCATAAGCCCCTTTGCCTGGCTGAACCAAATGAAGCTCCCACCCCGGAATAGCCCAAAAGCTTCACTTCTGAGAAAAACTCTGAGCCCTCTGGTTACCTGCTTGGGACACTCGAGACCATGCTTACCACCACTCTTGATCGCTCCGCTTAGCTGCTTCTTCCTCTGGTACTACTTCTTGTTAGGTCGATCTTGGTGCAGCAAGAGAGAGAGAGAATGGCGGGAAAGGGTCTATCTTTATAGGAGTCTCGCTACCCCTATCTTTCCCGCCAATCTTTAAAATCCTTTTGTTTCTAAGCACTCCGGTGCTTAATCAGTGATGGGTCATCCTCAGACCCATGAGTATTCCGTGATTGGACTAAAGGCCCTAAGTCTGGGACATCTCTCGGTCTTTGTGTTGGGGAAAAACTGGCTCCTCTCCGGCTGGCTAGGCTAGTGGGTTCATTGTTCTGCTTCTCTTCTGAGATGGAGGTGAGAAGTGCTTTTGCATATTAGAGTGGCTTTCTAATAGGTTCAAGTTCAACGGGTGCCTCAGGGTCCTCAGCCCCTTTGTCAATGGCCCCCCTTCCTTTTTCCAGGACTGTCGGGCAAACCCATACATTCGGGATGACTGACAGGTCTTTTGTCACAGCCAACTGCCATGCGTTCTCTGGAGTTTTAACAAACCAGTTTTTCACATATCTGCACAGGGTGATCCCATCACAGGGAAAATACCCTCAGAAAAATCCCATAAAGTCCACAAAATATACTCGACTGAGTCCATTCTTCAAACAGAGACTTTGCGATCTCTTCAGTGGAGATGAAGTAGAAGATCAGCCATGATCTTATTCAAAGGACCAAATGGTCTACTCCTGCTCCTATTTCTTAAGTTCTTATGTTTCTGCCTATGCTGTGTAAGAATAATCCAGGTTAGTTTCCAGTTTTTCCTTATGCAGAACCGCCTCCACTTGCCAATTTGTCCCTGACAACCTAGCAAGGATTATAGACTTGCTTTGTAGTGGGGAAAATGGGCCACAACCATCATCCTACAAGTTTTGCACTATGGGACAGAAGATTTTGTCAATTGCAATGCAGAAATAAAATTTCAGTATACACGCTGTTTGCATCTTTTATAAACTTTAAATAAAACATATTGGCCCAGAAATTCCGTTCGCAGCCCTTTCGGAAAAATCTGCGCCTGGATCGGAGGGATCCCGGGATGTGCAGGGCACGCGTATCCCAGGGGCGCAGCTACTTCGCAACGTCCCTGGGATCACGTGGGCCATGGGGAGCCAATCAGAGCAGGGAATCTCCATTCATAGATTTGACAGGAAGACCTGTCAAATCTATGAATAGAGATCAGCCCCAAAACATAAGTAAAACTAAAAAAAATTTTTTTAAAAAAACATCACATTTTTAAAATGACTAAATTACATAAATTAACTATTTTAAACAAAAATTTAAATTTTTGAAAAAAAATTAAAGTTTTTAACTGGGCTAAAAATAAACTTACCTTTCTTTAAAGTATTTTAAAATGATAAATCAGTGGAAATTTTTTTTTTTACTTAAACTATTAGCCTGCTAAAAGCAGGCCTTGTGCCTGCTTTTCTAGGCGCAGCTGTTCCCGACTTACCTGGACTCAAGCCAGTGTGAAAAAAACGAAAGTTTCTAACATACGCGCTGCCTATCCGGCACAGGCGTTTGTCCAGTCAACCCTTTCTGCAGAGAACGGAAATGCCAGTTTCCAGCGCATGCGCAGTGCATGCATAAAACCGGCACTTCCGTTGGCCCTACGGGTGAGTACACAGCGCGTACACACCCGTAGGGAACGGAATTTCTAGGCCAATATCACCGCAAATACAAACAGTTGCTTAAAAACTCAAAAGCATTAAATATACAAAATTAATTAAACTGCATTTCAATCCACAAAATGTTTTTTCCGATATTAGAGTCATAGGGGTAGAAATTAGGTCGCGCCCCATTTGGGGCGCAAATATCGTCCGGACGCAAATATTAGCGCCTGGCGCTAATTATCGGCACTGACGGGAAACTTCACTTTTACCGCCCCGGGAGGTGAGTGGAGCGCTAAAGCAGGCGCTGCACACCTCTCTTAAGGCGCAAAGGCCGAGCAGTGAGGCGCTAACTCGGAGCGCTGGCGAAGCTCATGTAATGTCAGTCAGCAATGGAACACACACACAATGGCACGGGCCAGTTCTTAAAGGGGATGGTTAATCTTGCTTTCCATCCACATCCTGTTCATTGCTGCCTTGAATCTCGGCCTGGAGAGACTTGCACATCAAATGTGCTGGAAAGAACAATGGAGAGCACCAGGCAAAGAGCTCAGAGTGCAGCTCCCACGGTCTCTGCTAAATCGATACAAGGAATGGCAAATCAAAATGAACCTGCAAAGTGCTGCTCAGTACCCAAAACACCTTCACACAACGTTGAATCTCTCCAGAAGTCTCTCCCTCTCTCTCTCAGAATGCGTAGTTCAAAAATGCCACCAACAATAAAAGACAGGAAGAGGCCCCCTTTAAATAGCGCCCCCCCCCAGCCCCACAGCGATTGATAGCGTTCCAGTCTTCTGGTCGTTGGAAGCGCCAGGCGGTAAGGCAGGGGGGCGCCACTCAATTTCCGCTACGGGGCGCCCCAAGGGCGTTGCACCATGGAATGACGTCACAATCTGCGCGCGCAGGTGGTCGCAGCGGTAAGTTTTAGCGCCGCCGCACAATCTCAAGTTAAGTTCTCGAGCAGCGCAAACATCGCTGCGCCCAGGCGTTAGCGGCTTTGCGCCCCATTAGCGCACTCTTAAGGCGCTAACGGGTGGCGCAACCAAGTGAATTTTTACCCCATAGAGTCATACAGCACAGAAAAAGGCCCATCGTGTCCGCGCCGGCCATCAAGCCCTATCTATTCTAATCCCATATTCCAGCACTTGGTCCGTAGCCTTGTATGCTATGGCATTTCAAGTGCTCATCTAAATGCTTCTTGAATATTGTGAGGGTTCCTGCCTCTACCACCCTTTCAGGCAGTGAGTTCCAGATTCCAGCCACCCTCTGGGTGAAAAAGTTTTTACTCAAATCCCCTCTAAACCTCCTGCACCTCACCTTGAAACTATGCCACCTGGTTATTGACCCCTCTACTAAGGGGAAAAGTTCCTTTCTATCTACCCTATCTATGCCCCTCATAATTTTGTGCCCCTCATAATTTTGTACACCTCAATCAGGTCCCCCCTCAGCCTTCTCTGCTCTAAGGAAAACAACCCCAGCCTGTCCAGTCTCTCTTCATAGCTGAAGCATTCCAGCCCAGGTAACATCCTGGTGAATCTCCTCTGCACCCTCTCCAATGCAATCACATCCTGTGGCGACCAGAACTGCACACAGTATTCCAGCTGTGGCCTAACTAGCGTTTTGTACAGCTCCATCATAACCACCCTGCTCTTATATTCTATGCCTCGGCTAATGAAGGCAAGTATCCCATATGCCTTTTTAACCACCTTATCTACCTGTCCTGCTGCCTTCAGGGATCTATGTACATGCACACCAAGGTCCCTCTGATCCTCTGTCCTCCCTAGGATCCTACCATTCATTGTGTATTCCCTTGCCTTGTTAGTCCTCCAAAAATGCATCACCTCACACTTTTCAGGGTTAAATTCCATTTGCCACTGTTCTGCCCATCTGACCAACCCGTCTATATCGTCCTGTAGCCTGAGGCTTCCCTCCTCGCTATTTACCGCTCCACCAATTTTCGTGTCATCTGCGAACTTACTGATCATACCTCCTACATTCATATCTAAATCATTAATGTACACTACAAACAGCAAAGGACCCAGCACCGATCCCTGCGGTACACCACTGGACACAGGCTTCCAGTCACAAAAACAACCTTCGACCACCACCCTCTGCCTCCTGCCACGAAGCCAATTTTGGATCCAATGTGCCAAGTTGCCCTGGATCCCATGGGCTCTTACCTTCTTGACCAGTCTCCCATGTGGAACTTTGTCAAAAGCCTTACTGAAGTCCATGTAGCCTGCTTTCTATCCCACCCCTGACCTTCCCCTTTGTTCTTTCATCCCCTCCCCCTTTTCCCAGCTTTATACTTGCTTTAAATCTATTTCATTTCCTGCTTTTTTCTAGTTCTGACGAAAGGTCTTCGACCTGAAACGTTAACTCTGTTTCTCTCTCCATGGATGCTGCCTGGCCTGCTGAGTTTTTCCAGTGTTTTCTGTTATTTCCATGCAGACTACATCAACTGCACTACCCTCATCCACACACCTAGTCACCCCCTCTCAAAATTCAATCAAATTAGTTAGACATGATCTCCCCCTGACAAAGCCATGCTGACTATCCTTGATTAATCCTTGCCTCTCCAAGTGAAGACTAATTATGTCCCTCAGAATTTTTTCCAATAATTTCCCTACCACTGATGTTAGGCTCACTGGCCTGTAATTCCCTGGTTTATCCCTACTACCCTTCTTGAATAATGGTACTACGTTAGCTGTTCTCCAGTCCTCTGGCACCTCCCCTGTGGCCAGAGAGGTTCTAAAAATTTGTGTCAGAGCCCCTACAATCTCCTCCCTTGCCTCACACAGCCACCTGGGATACATCTCGTCTGGGCCTGGGGATTTCTCCACTTTTAAGCCTGCTAAAACCGCTAGTACCTCCTCCCTCTCAATACTAATTTGTTCAAGTATATCACAATCTCCCGGCCTGATTTCTATGCCTACATCGTCCTTATCCATAGCGAACACAGATGCAAAATATTAATTTAAAACCTCACCCACATCTTCCGGCTCTACACACAGATTGCTACTTTTGTCCCTAATGGGGCCCTACTCTTTCCCTGGTTATCCTCTTGCCCTTAATATACTTATAAAACACCTTGGGATTTTCCTTTATTTTGCCCGCCAGTGTTTTTTCATGCCCCCTCTTCGCTCTCCTAATTTCTTTTTTAAGTACCCCCCTGCACTTTCTATACTCCTCTCGGGCTTCCACTGTTTTTAGTCCTTTGTATCTGCCAAAAGCTTCCCTTTTTTTCCTAATCCATTCTTGTATATCCCTTGACATCCAGGGTTCCCTGGGCTTGTTGGTCCCACCCTTGACCTTTACGGGAACATGTTGGCGTTGTACTCTCTCTATTTCCTTTCTGAAAGACTCCCACTGCCGTGATGTGGATTTTCCTACAAGTAGCTGATCCCAGTCCACTTTGGCCAGATCCTGCCTTATCATATTAAAGTCGGCCTTCCCCCAATTTAGAACCTTTATTTCCGGTCCAGCTTTGTCCTTTTCCATGACTACCTTAAATCTCACCGAATTATGGTCACTGTCACCAAAATGCTCTCCTACTAACACTTCTACCACTTGCCCGGCTACATTCCCTAGAATTAGGTCCAGTACCGCCCCCTCTCTTGTAGGAATTTCTACATGCTAGCTCAAAAAGCTCTCCTGGATGCACTTTAAGAATTCCGCACCTCTAAGCCTTTCACACTCTGACTATCCCAGTTAATATTGGGGAAGTTGAAATCCCCTACTATTATTACCCTATTATTTCTACACTTCTCTGAGATTTGCCTACATATCTGTTCCTCTATCTCCCCCTGACTGTTTGGGGGCCTATAGTACACTCCCAGCAAAGTGCTTGCCCCCTTTTTGTTTTTAAGTTCTACCCATATGGCCTCATTAGAGCAACCTGCTAAGATATCATCCCTCTTTAAAGCAGTAATTGACTCCTTGATTAATATTGCGACAACCCCTCCTTTTACACCCTCCTCTGTCTCGCCTGAAGATTCTATACCCCGGAATATTGAGCTGCCAGTCCTGCCCCTCCCTCAGCCATGTCTCTGTGATAGCAACAATATCATACTCCCATGTGTTCATCAACACCTTCAATTGATCTGCCTTACTCGCAAGACTCCTTGCATTAAAATAAATGCCATCCAGCCTTGCCATACTCCCTTGTGCCATTACATATTTGCTCTGCCTTCCAGGCTGACTTGTTTTTTCCTCTATATTTGGCTGTGCATCACCCTCTACTATAGCTCCAGTCCATATCCCATCCCCCTGCCAAGTTAGTTTAAACCTCCCCCAACAGTACTAGCAAACCTCCCCACAAGGATGTTGGTCCCGTTCCGGTTCAGGTGCAACCCGTCCGACTTGTACAGGTCCCACTTTCCCCAGAAGCAGATCCAGGAAACTAAAGCCCTCCCTCCTGCACCAACTCTTTAGCCACGCATTCATCTGCTCTATCCTCCTATTCCTATACTCACTAGCATGTGGCACCGGGAGTAATCCAGAGATTACAACCTTTGAGGTCCTGCTTTTTTATTTAAGCATTAACCCAAAAATGGAAAGAATTGAAGTGTAAAGTCTGTTTCATGAGCAGATGTAGAATAGCAACAATATTGGCCCGGATTTTTCGGTCAGTGGCGAAGGGACGGGGATCGCTACTGACCTCGTAGAAAGCTGCCCACAAGGATTTAGCGGGCTCTCTGACGTCGAGTTCCCCTATTCCAATGTAAGATTCAATCTGGTACCATCTATAGGGGATCTGTGGCGTCCAGGAACAGTCATCAAGCAGGCTGAGCAGCAAATCAGACTGAAGAATTCTCAGATAGCAAACCAGGAAGTAAAAAGCACTGACTATCATTCACTTTTTAATCATTTTACAGAGAGTGAAATAAAGTTTTAGACATACACATGGGATTAAGGTAGAAGCTGAAATATCATGAACAAACTTTGAAAAAAAAAGTTTTTTATTACTTTAAAAATCTATGGAATTTTTATGAGGGAATGACACTCCACACTTATAAATTTCAGGGCCAGAGAGGTTGTTCAGCAGTAATTATGACTTAGTATGCCATTAAAAACTCAGTTACACCTCATTCAACAAGGCTTAACTTTCTCAATGGTTTTTACAGCAAGAATAGTGCGTAAAAAGTTTCCGTTCACGTCAAATCACTGATTTTGTGTTGATTGCATCTGCGAAGTCTGTAACAGCGCACCCTATGGAGGAGCAGGGTATCACTGACAGCAACGTCCGGATTTCCGTGTTTAACTGTATATGTGCGGACACCAGAAGTTGTTGGTGTGCTTTTACACAGTAATAATGGCGAACAGTTTCACCGTCATTACAACTGTAAATTCCGGGCCAATATCTACGTGGACAATATGTTCAGGATATTAGTCCCACATTATTAATTATGAGTGACATCATCACTTGTAAATGCATTTGGCCTTTATTATGTTCTCTGCATAGCAAATAACTAGTAAACCAGTCTTTACAATGAAAACAGTGCAATTTCTGTTTGCCTCTTGCATGGTTGTGACATGAGCACTGAAGGGTTACACCATGGGGTGTAATACTCATTCACTTGCATTATTCACTCACTTGTATCAGTGTATTCAGAATAGAAAGATACAAAAACTGTTCTGCTCTGATTCCTAAGTAAAAGAAGCCTCTTTTTAAGATTTTTGGACACAGTCTAGAAATAGTAAATAAAACAGCGTTATTCACAAATGGACCATTGGTATATGTTTGTGTTTAAGGAACAAATTTTCACACACATACAACAAACTGATCAGCAATGTTAAATATTGTTTTAATTATTTTAATTTCCAAATATTTTTGAGTTTTCAACTTGCAGTTTCATGAAGATCTTTATTTCATCAGGTCAGTGAGCTCCCAGAAGGACTGAACACCCTTATGGCAGAAGGGAGTGAAAACTTCAGCCTGGGCCAGAGACAGCTTTTCTGCATTGCTAGAGCCCTTATCAAGAAATCAAAAATTACTATTATGGATGAGGCCACAGCATCTGTTGACATGGAAACTGATGCTGCTCTCCAAACTGTAAGAAATCTATTTTTGCTGAATACTCATAATATGGTTTGGGTTTTTACAGTGCACATTATAAAGCCAAGTTATGTACTACTGGATTTTATTTTTTAAGCATAATTTGTTGCAAAATTATTTTTTTTGCCCTGACTAATAAAAAGCCTTCCACTGCAGTATGTGGGGGTTATGTTAAGGAGTGCTGTGCATTGTAGATGTAGTTTAATGCAAATGATGTACTGCAATAGTTTTAAGTCACTAGCATATATTGGTGCATTTGTTTCTGCTCATCATTTACCCAAATAGTGCAGGATCTGTGCAGGATTTATACTGAAAGACTATGTGTTTTGGGTGACAACAGTTGACCCTGCAAAGTCCTCCTCACCAACATCTGGGGACGTGCCAAAATTGGGAGAGCTGTCCCACAAATTAGTCAAGCAACAGCCTGACAAAGTCATACTAACAGAATCATACCTTTCAGCTAATGTCCCAAACTCCTCCATCACCATCCCTGGGTATGTCCTGTCCCACCGGCAGGACAGACCCACCAGGGGTAGCGGCACAGTGGTATACAGTCGGGAAGGAGCGACCCTGGGAGTCCTCAACATTGACTCCGGACCCCATGAAGACTCATGGCTTCAGGTCAAGCATGGGCAAGGAAACCCCCTGCTGATTACCACCTACCGCCCTCCCTCAGCTGATGAATCAGTACTCCTCCATGTTGAACACCACTTGGAAGAAGACCTGAGAGTAGCAAGGGCACAGAATGTACTCCAGTGTCCATCATCAAGAGAGGCTCGGTAGCACCACTACTGACCGAGCTGGCTGAGTCCTGAAGGACATAGCTGCCAGTCTGGGCCTGCGACAAGTGGTGAGAGAACCAACACGAGGGAAAAACCGACTTGACCTTGTCCTCACCAATCTACCTGTCGCGGGTGCATCTGTCCATGACAGCATTGGTAGCAGTGGCCACCGGACAGTCCTTGTGGAGACGAAGTCCCATCTTCACACTGAAGACACCCTTCATCGTGTTGTGTGGCACTACCACCGTGCTAAATGGGATAGATTCAGAACAGATCTAGCAGCTCAAAACTGGGCATCCATGAGGCGCTGTGGGCCATCAGCAGCAGCAGAATTGTATTCCACCACAATCTGTAACCTCATGGCCCCGCATATCCCTCACTCTACCATTACCATCAAGCCAGGGGACCAACCCTGGTTCAAGGAGGAGTGTAGAAGAGCATTCCAGGAGTAGCACCAGGTGCACCTAAAAATGAGGTGCCAACCTGGGGAAGCTACAACACAGGACTACATGCATGCTATAAAGTGGAAGCAACATGTTATAGACAGGGCTAAGTGATCCCACAATCAACGGATCAGATCAAAGCTCTGCAGTCCTGCTACATCCAGTCATGAATGGTGGTGGACCATTAAACAACTAATGGGAGGAGGAGGCTCCCTGAATATCCCCATCCTCAATGATGGTGGAGCCCAGCACGCGAGTGCAAAAGACAAGGCTGAAGCGTTTGCAACCATCTTCAGCCAGAAGTGCCGAATGGACGATCCATATCGGCCTCCTCCTGAGTTCCCCACCATCACAGAAGACAGTCTTCAGCTAATTCGATTCACTCCACGTGATATCAAGAAACGGTTGAGCGCACTGGATACAGCAAAGGCTATGGGCCCCGACAACATCCCGGCTGCTGTGCTGAAGACTTGTGCTCCAGAACTAGCCGCACCTCTAGCCAAGCTCTTCCAGTACAGCTACAACACTGGCATCTATCTGACAAAGTGGAAAATTGCCCAAGTATGTCCTGTCCACAAAAAGCAGGACAAATCCAATCTGGCCAATTACCGCCCCATCAGTCTACTCTCAATCATCAGCAAAGTGATGGAAGGTGTCATCGACAGTGCTATCAAGCGGCACTTACTCACCAATAACCTGCTCACTGATGTCCAGTTTGGGTTCAGCCAGGACCACTCGGCTCCAGACCTCATTACAGCCTTGGTCCAAACATGGACAAAGGAGCTGAATTCCAGAGGTGAGGTGAGAGTGACTGCCCTTGACATCAAGGCAGCATTTGACCGAGTGTGGCATCAAGGAGCCCTAGTAAGACTGAAATCAGTGGGAATCGGGGGGGAAACTCTCCACTGGCTGGAGTCATACCTAGCACAAAGGAAAATGGTTGTGGTGGTGGTTGGAGGTCAATAATCTCAGCCCCAGGACATTGCTGAAGGAGTTCCTCAGGGCAGTATCCTAGGCCCAACCATCTTCAGTTGCTTCAACAATGACCTTCCCTCCAACATAAGGTCAGAAATGGGGATGTTTGCTGATGGCTGCACCGTGTTAAGTCCCATTTGCAACTCCTCAGATAATGAAGCAGTCCATGCCTACCTGCAACAACACCTGAACGACATTCAGGCTTGGGCTGATAAGTGGCAGGTAACATTCGTGCCACACAAGTGCCAGGCAATGACTATCTCCAACAAGCAAGAGTCTAACACCGCCCCTTGACATTCAATGGCATTACCATCGCCGAATCCCCCACCATCAACATCCTGGGGGTCACCATTGACCAGAAACTTAACTGGACCAGCCACATAAATACTGTGGCAACAAGAGCAGGTCAGAGGCTAGGTATTCTGTGGCGAGTGTCTCACCTCCTGACTCCCCAAAGCCTTTCCACCATCTACAAGGCACAAGTAAGGAGTGTGATGGAATACTCTCCACTTGCCTGGATGAGTGCAGCTCCAACAACACTCAAGAAGCTCGACACCATCCAGGACAAAGCAGCCTGCTTGATTGGCACCCCATCCACCACCTTAAACATTCACTCCCTTCACCACCGGCGTACCATGGCTGCAGTGTGTACCATCTACAAGATGCACTGCAGCAACTTGCCAAGGCTTCTTCGGCAGCATCACCCAAGCCCACGACCTCTACCATCTAGAAGGACAAGGGCAGTACCACCATCTCCAAGTTCCCCTCCCAAGTCACACACCATCCTGACTTGGAAGTATATCGCCGTTCCTTCATCGTCGCTGGGTCAAAATCCTGGAACTCCCCTCCCCTCCCTAACAGCACTGAGGGAGTACCTTCATCACACGGACTGCAGCGGTTTAAGGCGGTGGCTCACCACCTCCTTCTCGAGGGCAATTAGGGATGGGCAATAAATGCTGGCCTTGCCAGCGACGCCCAGATCCCATGAACGAATAAAAAAAACTAACAATGTAACAATATCAACAGAAAATGCTGGAAATATTCAGCAGGTCAGGCAGCATCTGTGGAGAGGGAAACAGTTAACGTTTCAGGTCGGTGACCTTTCATCAGAACTGGAAAATGTTACAGATGTAACCGGTTTTAAGCAAGTACCGAGACTGGGTAAGGCGGGGATGGAGGGGGCGCAGAGAAAAGAACAAAAGGATAGGTCTGTGATGGGGTGAAAGGCAGGAGTGATTAAATGACAAAATGGATGATGGTGCCAGGCAAAAGACTCTATTCTCAGTTTCTCCGTCACATCTGCTCTAATGCAACCTTCCACACCAGTGCTTCCGATACATCTTCCTTAGTCCTCAACTGAGGATTCCCCTCCACCGTGGTTGACAGAACCCTCAATCTTGCCTGTCCCATTTCCTGCACTTCTGCCTTTAGCCCTTCCCCTCCTTCCAAGAACCACAATAGGGTTCCCCTTGTCCTCACTTTCCACCCCACCAGCCTCTATATTCAACAGACCATCCTCCACCATTTCCGCCACCTCCAGCGTGATCCCACCACCAAACACATCTTCTCCCCCACTCCCCTTTCGGCATTCCGAAGGGACTGTTCCATCCGCAACACCCTGGTCCACTCTTCCATCACCCCAAACACCTGTTCCCCTTCCCATGCAAGCGCAGGAGATGCAACCATCTGCCCTTTCACCTCCTCCCTTCCCACCATCAAGGTGAAACAGCGATTTACTTGTACTTCTTTCAAGTTAGTATACTGTATTCTCTGCTCACGATGCAGTCTCCTCTACATTTGGGAGACCAAACACAGATTGGGTGATCGCTTTGCTGAACACCTCCGTTCAGTCTGCAAGCGTGACCCTGAGCTTCCGGTTGCTTGCCATCTTAACTCTCCGTCCCACTTCCACTCTCACTCTGACCTCTCTGTACTTGACCTCCTGCACTGTTCCAATGAAGCTCAATGGATGATCACTGCTCCCATTTTTTCGGACAGCAGGTGCTGGTAATGATTCTGCTGTTGCCATTTACACCTCCTCTAGACCCATCTTTTGTTTCTTTACATTTTCCAGTTCTGATGAAAAGGCACGCATGCACACGTTAATTTTAACATATATATGGAAATGATTTTGTTGTGTTTAGATAAGATATTTTTGTTTGTTGGGTTATGGCAGATACCAGCCAATGCACTGTGTATTTCAGTAGCAATATCCACAGTGAAGAATGAATTAGGATGTACAGCTTTAATTAGTTTATTTAACAGTTGATTACTAGAAAATGATTCTGCTGTACATATAAATAATGATCGCTACTATTAAATAAAAAATATTTTTTCTGTCATTCTACACCTTGCTTAGTCTGCGAGGGAAAAAAAGCGGAAGACTGAGTAGAGACCAGGCATTTTTCTGCAAAATGGATAAATGTTAAAGATAGACTAGTATTACGTATTTCCTAGGTACAGATTAAAGTGCATCCTTGGCAGAAATCTTGGAACTCTGCTGAGAATGATGCATGCCATATGAGAAGGGGGGAAATGCATTAATTGAATGGGGCAGATAATGCGATAGTGTTCCCAAAGCACTTTAGTCCACATTATTGGGCTCTGCTCAATGAATTCCATAATGCGTTGCGACTACATAGTTGGTGCGTAGAACCTTGGCAGCAAATGTGTGCAAGACTCATTAACTATTCAGTTTCTTTTTAACTTGGGCCAAAGGCCTGTAATATAACTAAAGAGTCTGAGTGGTGCTCCAGAAGTTAAGCACCTATTTGGAATGGGCACTTCAGGAGAAGCCTGTCCAAATATTGTAACGTTTTCTTTAGGATGGCCCTTTCCTACTAACAGGATGGCCCTTTCCTACTAACAGGATAGCCCTTTGTTTATGTTGCATGCTACGTCTAGTCTCCAAAGGCCAATGATCAATTGTCAATGATCTTTGTTTTCAAAAAAAATGTTGGTGCTGTCAAGGCAACCAATAGCCATTTAATTGCTGGCGCCCAACTTTCAGACCCGAGTGGTGCTCCCAGGGCATCATTCACAAAATGCCAGGAATGCCATTAATATGTTCAAATTTACTGACTTTGTATTATTCTATAAGGTCAGTTCATTTGGATACAAGCATATGCAAGACCTTGCACCGCACTGGGACGCCATTATACACCCCAGTGTGTTAATAAAGCCTAACATTTTCCCACAAGCAAAGAGCACCCATTGCTGTCACAGTACATTTTCCTGCTTTGTTTAACAATCACAAGTTTCAGAGTTGTTTCATTACTAATGTATTAATGTAGAAGAAACTGGTTATATTGCCTTGGCATTTGATATCAGAACTAACATTTATTGTAACTCTGTCCATTTGGTTTCTTCTCTAGGTTATCCACACTGCATTTACGAACAGTACAGTACTTATTATTGCTCATCGTATATGCACTATTATGGATTGTGAGAGAGTTCTAGTTATGGAACAAGGGAGGATTGTAGAAGATGGAGATCCAAAGATCCTACAACAAAATAATAGTTTCTTTGCTAAATTAGTCAAGGGAGCCAAATGATGATGACCAGGCATGTAGTGCAATTGCTAAAATGTTGCATGTATTTTTTAAATGCTGTATAGTGGGAAATACCAGCAAGAGGAATCCTTGCCAAAAAAAGTTATTCTATGGAATAGAAAAAAATGTATCAATGTTTTTTTTTAAAAACACTTAATTATTCATTGAATCCAAAGTAATTTGAGAGAATTTCATTTTGGTGCTTTTTGTGAAAGTGGTAGATCAAATTTCCCACTATATGGTATTGTCCATTAATGGTTTTCTAGATCATTTTTACTTTGATTAAAATATTATAAATTGTCTTTATAAAAAGACTGAATTGTGCATAGGTATGTGACTGAATTTATTTACACATATTTGTTTTTTGTGGCCACTCCTAAAATTGACATTGTAAAAATTAGCAGCCTTCCAATTTATAAACTGTATGTCGCTTGACACTTTCCCAGGACCAGCTGTGAGGGATACAAAATGAGAAATACACTCACTTCATTACAATAGACTCATGGGGTGACTCCCGGTGAGACCTGATTAGAGTTTCTCCATTGAATATAATGGAGCTCCTGCTGGGACAAGGTAAATGATGTTCCACTGAGAAAACATAACAGTTGGTAGAAGTTTAATAAAAAAACAATCTGAGATAATGGGTTACTTTTCTTTTCACATTATGGGTGAGTAAAGGAACTTAGGAAACCCTTGGGCCTAGATTTTTTTTTTCTATCCAAGATAATAGGGAACAGTTTTATAAAAACAAGACATTCGGCAAATGAGCAAGATTTAAATAGCAAACTGGACACTAATAGATTCAGATTGTTTATGAAAAAAATCAACTGCCTACATTGTTTGGCATATACACCAAATTTAACACAAGATCAAGAACATAAATTATAAAAACCTGCCTTTTCACTAGCTGTCCAATGTGCTCTGAATGTAAATACACATTATTTCAACATACTTTTCAAACTTAAATTAATCTTTATTACATTGAAACAAAGCATAAACAAATATTTCATTATTGGCCTCAGAAGTATTCTGACTACTTTCAACTGTGATGACGTTTACTATGTAACCAAATATCACATACTTCCTATGTTCTTCTCCATTCAAGCGTTATGAACAAAAATAAGTGTAAAAATAACAAAATACTCCAACTTAAAGCATGTAAAATATTTAAGGAACTCTTGAAAACAAAAAAAATCCTTTCCAGACTTGGAATTCAACTCCACTGCCTACAATCTCCAATATCACAAATCTGCATGAATGGCTCACATGATAAATATAAAGTTTGATTGACAACCTGTGCTGAGTTAAACAATCTCAGCTGGGTAGCAGTTAGTCTTGATTCTTTGGACCTGAGATGGTCAAATAACCTACTGACCTAGGTTCACTCATCAAGCATGGCTATATGGGCAAGACTGCAACTCGTGGAACTGGATCACAGAAAAAATCAGCACCTTCAAGAAGGAAGCACATTACGAAATACTTTAAAAATGAAAAAGTCTTTCAACTGTCCTATTTATCCCTGATAACCAACATCTCCAGGGGAGTGGGACTATTTGGATAGCTCTGTCAAAGAGCTTACACAGGCATGATGGGCCGAATGGCCTCCTTCTGCTGTGCAAGATTCTATGCTTTCTGTCTGAATGTATTAGCAACTCAGTCTTAATAAAACAATATCTTTGTTATTAACATATATATAAACATGGGATGAGAAAAAGCCATTCAGCCCTGTTCCACCAAGCTTGCCCATTTTCAATACAAAATGATTTCATGTAAAATGTAATAATGCAGTTGGTGTTGTGGTCCTCATTAAAGTAATCTGTAATCTTTAACTCATTCACTTCATTTGTCCAGATCCTCTGAATTGTATAAATCTCCTTTTCACAAGTTAGTTGGCCAGCTTAGTGTTATCAGCAAATGTTACTGTATTACGAGAAAGATGAGATTGTTCCTGAAGCTTGTATTGAGCAACCGTCTGATTTATTACTTGACTGATCTGTAACATCATATGTGTGTGTATATATATATATATATATATATATATATATATTTGTGTGATATATATATATAGCGTGTATGTGTTTAAGTAAACCAGGAAACTACAGGCCAGTCAGCCTAACATCGATGGTGGTAAAGTTATTGGAAACCATTATCAGGGACAAAATAAACTTTCATTTGGAAAGGCACAGATTAATCAAGGAGAGCCAGCATGGATTTGTGAAAGGCAAATCGTGTCTGACTAACTTGATTGAATTCTTTGACGAGGTAACAGAGAAGGTTGATCAGGCAGTGCAGTAGATGTATATATGGACTTTCAGAAGGCATTGGACAAAGTGCCACACAGGAGGCTTATCAAGAAGATAGTAGCCCATGGAATTAAGGGGAAAGTATGGATATAAAATTGGCTCAGTGACAGGAAGCAAAGGGTGGTGGTGGATGAATGTTTTTCAGACTGGGGGGTGGTTTGCAGTGGATCCATTACTCTCAAATTTTATAAACGACCTAAACTCAGGTGTAGGGCGCAGCATTATAAAGTTTGCAGATGATACAAAACTTGGCAAAGTAGATAGTGATGTGGAGAGTTATAGGCTTCAGAATGACAGACAGGATGGTGAAATGGGCAGAAGCATAACCGATGGAGTTCAATGCGGAGAAGTGTGAAGTGATGCACTTTGTGATGACCAATATGGAAAGACAGTATACTATAAATGGCACGATTTTGAAAAGTGTAGATGAGCAGAGAGACCTTGGTGTCCATATACATAAATCCTTAAAGGTGGCAGGGCAAGTTGATGTGGTGGTTAAAAAAACATATGGGTTACTTTGGTTTATAAATATAAAAGCAAAGTGATAATGCTAGAACTTTATAAAATACTGGTTAGGCCTCAGCTGGAGTATTGTGGACAATTTTGGGCACCACACTTCAAGAAAGATGTAAAGGCCTTAGAGGGGCTACAGAGAAGATTTACCAGGATGTTACCAGGGATGAGGGATTTCAGTTTTGAGGAGAGGTGGAAAAATTAGGACTGTTCTCCTTGGAACCGAGAAGGTTAAGAGGTGACATAATAGAGGTTAAGATGATGAAAAGTTTTGATAGAGTAGATAGAGACAAGCTATTCCCTCGGGTGAGTGGGTCAATAACCAGAGGTCGTAGATTCAAAATCATTGGCAAAAGATCTAGATGGAAGATGAGGAGAAATTTTTTCACTGCGTGTTGTTGGGATCTGGAATGCTCTACCTAAAAAGGTGGTGGAAGCTGATTCCATAAATTGTTTTAAAGGGAGTTATGTTCTTATGTTCTAGTTGGACAGGTACTTGATGAGGAACTTACAGGGTTACGGACAAGAAGCGGGGATGTGGGACTAAGCACAACTGCTCTTTCTAAGAACCAACACAAGCACGACGGGCTGAATGGCCTGTGCTGTAAGTTTCTATGATTCTACAATAATTGGTTTAGCCATTCATCGCCAGATCTGGTTGGACCACATAAAGCACTATTGGGTCCTGCTCTTCTCTGCCAAAACAGCTCACTATTCCATAATTATCCTGACAATTTAAAATAAAGACATTGCCGGACCGGCACCCAATGTAGGTCAACGAGCACAGGGGTGATGAGCGAACGGGACTTGGTGCGAGTTACGATACGGGCAGCAGAGTTTTGGATGATCCAGGATTATCCTGGAATACAAAGATAACCCCCAGCTTCTCCTCACTACAAACCGTCTTCTTACACCCCTGTCCTCTGCACCCTCTACCCTCACGTCCAGCAAGTGCGAGGATATCATGGACTTCTTTGCCACTGAGATTGAAACCATCCGATCAGCTGCCTCTGCCGCTTCCCTCCCTTCTCCTAGCCCACTGGGCCAAACTTCCCCTAAGTTTCCCCCCTGCTCTCGCCCTGAACTCACATCTTTTTCTAGTTTCTGCCCTATCTCCCCGCATGCCCTCTCCAAGCTCATCTTGTCTATGAGACCCACCTCCTGCTCCCTCGACCTTATTCCCACCAAACTGCTGACCAGCCAACTTTCCCATCCTAGGCCCCATGTTAGCTGATATTGTAAACGTTACCTCTCAGATAGTGTCCCCCTCCCCTTCAAATCTGCCATCACTCTTCCCGCTCCCACACCATTATCTCTGGTGTCCCCCAAGGATCTATCCTTGGCCCTTTCCTATTTCTCATCCACATGCTGTCCCGCAGTGACATCATCCAAAAACACATCAGGTTCCACATGTACCCTGACGACACCCAGCTCTACCCCACCTCGACCACACTCTGCCCCTCCAATGCCTGTGATTTGTCACGCTGCTTGTCTGACAAACATAAGAACATAAATAGGAGCAGGAGTAGGCCATTTGACCCCTTGAGCCTGCTCCGCCATTCAATAAGATCATGGCTGATCTTCTACCTCAACTCCACTTTCCTGCACTTTCCCTATATCCCTTGATTCCCTTCATATCCAAAAATCTATCGATCTCTGTCTTGAATATACACGACGACTGAGCCTCCACAGTCCTCTGGGATAGAGAATTCCAAAGATTCACCACCCTCTGAGTGAAGAAACTTCTCCTTATCTCAGTCCTAAATGGCCAACCCCTTAATCTGAGACTGTGACCCCTAGTTCTAGACTCCCCAGCCAGGGGAAACATCCTCCCTGCATCTACCCTGTCAATCCCTGTAAGGATTTTGTATGTTTCAATGAGTTCACCTCTTATTCTTCTAAACTCCAGAGAATATAGGCCTAGTCTACTCAATCTGTCCTCATAGGACAATCCCCCCATCCCAGGAATCAGTCTGGTGAACCTTTGTTGCACTCCCTCTATGGCAAGTATATCCTTCCTTAGGTAAGGAGACAAAAACTGTACACAATACTCCAGGTGTGGTCTCACCAGGGCCCTGTATAATTGCATGATGTGGAGATGCCGGCGTTGGACTGGGGTGGACAAAAATGAGAAGTCGCACAACACCAGGTTATAGTCCAACAGATTTATTTAATTTTACAAGCTTTCGAAGCAGTTCGCTCCTTCGTCAGGTAAGTTAGCAATGAGAGATTCTCTCATTGCTAACTTACCTGACGAAGGAGCGAACTGCTTCGAAAGCTTGTAAAATTAAATAAATCTGTTGGACTATAACCTGGTGTTGTGCGACTTCTCATTTCTGTATAATTGCAGTAAGACATCTTTACTCTTATTCTCAAATCCTCTTGTAATAAAGGCCAACATACCATTTGCTTTCTTAATTGCTTGATGTACCTGCATGTTAACTTTCTGTGATTCGTGTACAAGGACACCCAGGTCCCTCTGAACACCAACATTTCCCAATCTCTCACCATTTAAAAAATACTCTGCTTTTCTATTTTTCCTGCCAAAGTGGATAACTTCACATTTCTCCACATTATATTCCATTTGCCATGTTCCTGCCCACTCACTTAGCCTGTCTACATCTCCTTGAAGCCTCTTTGCAACCTCCTCACAACTTACATTCCCACCTAGCTTTGTATCATCAGCAAACTTGGATATATTACATTTGGTCCCCTCATCCAAATCATTGATATAGATTGTGAATAGCTGAGGCCCAAGCACTGATCCTTGCGGTACCCCACTAGTTACAGCCTGCCAACCCAAAAATGAGCTGTTTATTCCTACTCTCTGTTTTCTGTCCGTTAACCAATCCTCAATCCATGCTAGTATATTACCCCCAATCCCATGAGCCCTAATTTTGTTTTATAACCTCTTGTGTGGCACCTTATTGAATGCCTTCTGAAAATCCAAATACCCCACATCCACTGGTTCCCCCTTATCTATTCTGCTTGTTACAACCTCAAAAAACTCTTAACAGATTCGTCAAACACTATTTCCCTTTCATAAATCCGTGTTGACTCTGCCCAATCCTATTATTATTTTCGAAGTGCCCTGTTACCACATCCTTAATAATAGATTCCAGCATTTTCCCTACTACTGATGTCAAACTAACTGATCTGCAGTTCCCCGTTTCTCTCTCC
Source organism: Squalus acanthias (assembly GCA_030390025.1). Lineage (NCBI taxonomy): Eukaryota > Metazoa > Chordata > Chondrichthyes > Squaliformes > Squalidae > Squalus > Squalus acanthias. The sequence goes on from CM059432.1 coordinate 86,090,599, forward strand.
CTCCTTTCTTAAATAGTGTGTTTACATTTGCTACCTTCCAATCCGCGGGAACCGTTCTAGAAGCTATTGAATTTTGGAAAATGACAACCAATGCATCCACTATCTCTATAACCACCTCTTTCAAAACCCTAGGATGTAGGCCATCAGGTCCAGGTGATTTATCAGCTTTCAGTCCCATTAATTTCTCCAGTACTATTTTTTTACTAATACTAATTTCTTTCAGTTCTTCATTCTCTCTAGACCCTTGGTTCTCCACTATTTCTGGGAGGTTTTTTGCGTCTTCTTGCGTGAGTCTCTCTGTCCCTTCCTGGCCCACTCTGCTTATTTTTACCAAAACTCTGCTCTGCTTGAGAGCCCTGACATTTCTCTTGCTGCTTTTAAATTTACTCTTTCCTGAATCCTCCAGGTGGTCTAAAGCCCTGTCTACTGCCCACGTTATTCGATTCGCCAGGACACTGGTTCCAGCCCGGTTTAAGTGGAACCCGTCCCAATGGAACAGCTCCCTCTTTCCCCAGTACTGGTGCCAGTGACCCATGAAGCAAAACCCCTGCCTCCCACACCACTCTTTTAGCCACACATTTAACCTTCTAATCTGCTTATCCCTATGCCAATTGGCGCATGGCTCAGGTAACAATCCAAAGATTATTACCTTTGAGGTTCTGTTTTTTAATTTGGTCTCAAACTCTCTCAGCAGAACCTCACTCCTAGTTCTACCTATGTCGTTGGTTCCTACGTGGACCACGACAACTGGATCCTCCCCTTCCCACTCCAATTTCTTCTCCAGCCACGAGGAGATGTCTTTAACCCTGGCACTGGGCAGACAACACAACCTTCGGAACTCCCGGTCGTGGTTGCATAGAACAGTATCTATCCCTCTGACTATACTGTCCCCTACCACAACTACATTCCTTTTCACTGCCCCCACTTGAATGGCCTCCTGCGCTATGGTGCCATGGTCAGCTTGCTCATCCATCCTGCAGGCTTTTTCCTCATCCACACAGGCAGCAAGAACCTCATACCTGTTGGATAAGGACAAATGCTGAGGTTCCTCCAGCATTTCACCTGGGGTCCCCTTACCTGCCTGAGTTGCAGTCACACCCTCCTGTCCCTGACCACTAACCAGACCTGTACCACTACCTAACCTAAGGGGTGTGACTGCCTCCTGGATCAAAGTGTCCAGGTAACTCTTCCCCCTTCCTGATGTCCCGCAATGTCTGCACCTCAGACTCCAGCTCAACAGCTCTGAGCTGAAGTTCCTCGAGATGCAGACACTTACTGCAGACATGGTTGTCCGGGATCACAATGCTCTCCCCAACTCCCACATGCTGCAGTTGAGGCACATCACCTGCAAGGCCATCCCTATATGATCTTGTTCTAGTTAATTAAATTTAATTTAAATTTGTATTTAAGTAACTTAGTTTACAGTTTAGTTTCTTGACTACCTAATTGATCTAGATTAAGTTATGGGTAATGAAATTAAGTATCTACCTGTAACACAAAGCACTACAAGTAGTGTAGGCAAAAAGCAGCAACTCCTTCCCCCTCTTCTCCGAATTCCCACTCTTTCCAAATTCCCAAATGAAACACTCTGTTTACGTGCACTCCGTTTAATTCCGTCCACTCTGTGCAGACCACTTGTCTTCGGTCCCTGCCACAAACTCCATTCCCTAGCCACTGACACCATCCCTTGCCCTGGCCACTGTCTGAGGCTGATCCAGACCGTTCGCAACTGTAGCGGCCTATTTGAACCTGAGATGAGCTTCCGACCCCATATCCTCTTCCTTAACATCGCCCATCTCCGCCCTGCCTCAGCTCATCTGCAGCTGAAACCCTCATCCATGCCTTTGTTACCTCTGGACTCGACTATTCCAATTGCTCTCCTGTCCGGCCTCCCACCTTGCCACCTCCATAAACTTGAGCTCATCCAAAACTCTACTGCCCGTATCCTAACTCGCACCAAGTCCCGTTCACCCATCTCCCTTGTGCTTGTTCACCTACATTGGCTCTGGTCCAGCAATACCTCGATTTTAAAATTCTCATTCTTGTTTTCAAGTCCCTCCATGGCCTCGCCCCTCCTTATCTCTGTAACCTCCTCCAGTCAACAACCCTCAGAGATCTCGGCGCTCCTCCAATTCTGGCCTCTTGCGCATCTCCGATTTTCATTGCTCAACCATTGGCGGCCGTGCCTTCAGCTGCCAGAGCCCTAATATCTGGAATTCCCTCCTCAAACCTCACCATCTCTCTACCTCCTTCCTCCTTTAAAAAGCTCCTTAAAACCTACCTCTTTGACCAAGCTTTTGATCACTTGTCCTCATATCACCTTATGTGATTCGGTGTCAAATTTTATATGATAGCTGTCCTGTGAAGTGCCTTGGAACATTTTACTATGTTAAAGGCACTGTATAAATGAAAGTTGTTGTTGTTGATTGACGGCGCCTTGGTTTAACATCTTATCCGAAAGACGGCATCTCCAACAGTACTGCACTAAAATTCCCGCAGTAAAATCTCTCTGTTTCTCTGAGGAAACTCCCTTAGGACTGTACTAAAGTGTCAGCCTAGATCTTGTGCTCAAGTCTCGGGTAACTATAGGCCCATTAGTTTAACATCAGTAATAGGTAAGATGCTTGAACGAATTATTAGGGATGCAATATATGAATACTCGGATAGAGAGGGACATATTACGGACACTCAACATGGCTTCATAAAATCTAATTGTATTTTTTAAAGAAGTTACAAAGTTGGTGGATGAAGGAAGTCCAGTAGACATTGTCTACTTAGATTTCCAAAACGCTTTTGATAAGGTACCACATAAGAGGCTTCTCTATAAGATCGAAGCCTCCGGTATTAGTGGTAATATATTGAGCTGGATTGAAAACTGGCTGGCAGGATGTAGGCAAAAAGTAGTTATAGATGGATTGGGATCTGTTTGGAGACCAGTCACCAGTGGTGTCCCACAGGGATCAGTGTTGGGACCAGTGCTCTTTACTATTTTTATTAATGATCTGGATGTAGGTGTTGGGGGCACAATCTGCAAATTTGCAGATGATACCAAGATCTGTGCGGGTGTTAGAACTGCAGATGATGCTCGTCTGCTTCAGGCAGATCTTAATGTGTTGGGAGATTGGACTCGACTGGGAAATGATGTATAACTTGGATAAGTGCAGTGTTATGCATGTGGGCAGGGCAAATGCTCAACATTCAGGGAAAGACATTAAAGATGGTGGAGACAGAAAGAGATTTGGGCATTCTAGTGCATACATCCTTAAAGGTACATGAACAATGCCGTGTAGCAATAGCTAGAGCAAATCGGGTGTTGGGGTGTATCCATAGGACAATTAAGTACAAGACAGGGCATACTGTTTTGTCCTTGTACAAGACCTTAGTCAGGCTGCACTTGGAATACTGTCTCCAGTTTTGGTCTCCTCACATGGTGGGTGATATTGAGGCTTTGGAAAGGTTGCAGAAGAGAGCCACTGGACTAATTCCCAGTCTAAAGCATCTTAGTTATCAAGGTAGGCTAAAAGAGTTGGCACTCTCTACCTTAGAGAAGCGTAGACTTAGGGGGGGATCTGATTGAGGTTTATAAGATAATGAAGGGAATAGATTGTGTTCCAGTTGACAGTTTATTTCAATTAAATAGGTTAGGTAGAACCAGGGGTCAGAATTTTAAGTTGTATAAGGCCAGATCTAGGTTAGATGTCAGGAGGTGGTTCTTTTCCCAGAGAATAGAGGAACTCTGGAACAGGCTGCCGTCTCGTGTGGTGGACGCTGACTCATTGAATTCCTTCAAGCGAGAGCTGGATTTGTTTCTGGCTGGGGCGGAGATCACCTCTTACAGAAGGTAGGTACTGCAGAGAATTCAGGGCCAGAGTGATCTCCTGGACTAGTTTCAATCGCCTAGATGGGTCGGAGAGGAATTTCCCAGATTTCTTTTCCCCAAATTGGCCTGGGTTTTTTAATCTGTTTTTTGCCTCTCCCAGGAGATCACATGGTTTCGCGTGGGGTGGAGTGGATATGTTGTGTTACACAAGGTATTGCAATTGTGTGGGGCAGGCTCGATGGACCAGATGGTCTTTACCTGTCTGTCATTGTTGTTTGTCCCTGGAGTGGAGCTTGAACCCATGACCTCTGACTCAAAGGCAAGAGCGCTACCACTAAACCACGGCTGACACCACGATTGATGAAGTCATGAAGTGCTGACTGTTTAATGAACCCTGCCATAGCTATGCAATAGGTCACTGTGTTTCGCAAAACTTCTATGCTTCAGTCTTACACTCTTGTTTTGCAAACTCCTGAGCTTCATCCCCTTACGCCCCCACCTCAATGAATTTCGAACTCGGCATGACGCTGAGCTCTTTTTCTGTCGCCTTCATCTCTGTGCCCACTTCGTTGGCCAGGAGTCTTTCCCCCGCACAGCTGTCAGAATTCTTGTTCTACCTGGACCCCTCCCTCTGGCCTCTTATCCTCTCTAGATCTTTTCATTGTGAACTGCTGGCGTGACATCGGCCGTCTCAATTTCACTGCTCCCCTCACTCACTCCAACCTACCTCCCTCTGAACTTGCAGCACTCCGTTCTCTCAGATCCATTGTCATTAAACCTGCTGACAAGCGTGGTGCTGTTGTTGTTTGGCGAACTGACCTCTACCTTGTGGAGGCTGAATGCCAACTCTCTGACACCTCCTCCCTCTGGATCATGACCCCACTACCGAACATCAAGCTATCGTCTCCAAGACTGTCACTGACCTCATCCGCTCTGGAGAACTTCCCTCCACGGCTGCCAAGTAGCATTGTTGCCCAACCCCGCACAGCCCGCTTCTACCTCCTTCCCAAGATCCACAAATAGGACTGCCCTGGTAGACCCATCGTTTCAGCCTGTTCTTGCTCCAAGGAAACCTCCTGCTGATTACCACCTACCGCCCTCCCTCAGCTGATGAATCAGTACTCCTCCATGTTGAACAACACTTGGAAGAAGCACTGAGAGTAGCAAGGGCACAGAATGTACTCTGGGTGGGGGATTTCAATGTCCATCACCAAGAGTGACTTGGTAGCACCACCACTGACTGAGCTGGCCGAGTCCTGAAGGACATAGCTGCCAGTCTGGGCCTGCGACAGGTGGTGAGAGAACCAACACGAGGGGAAAACGTACTTGACCTTGTCCTCACCAATCTACCTGTCGCAGATGCATCTGTCCATGACAGCATTGGTAGCAGTGACCACCGCACAGTCATTGTGGAGACGAAGTCCCGTCTTCACACTGAGGACACCCTCCATCGTGTTGTGTGGCACTACCACCGTGCTAAATGGGATAGATTCAGAACAGATCGAACAGCTCAAAATTGGGCATCCATGAGATGCTGTGGGCCATTAGCAGCAGCAGAATTGTATTCCACTACAATCTGTAACCTCATGGCCTGGCATATCCCTCACTCTACCATTGCCATCAAGCCAGGGGACCAACCCTGGTTCAATAAGGAGTGTAGAAGAGCATGCCAGGAGCAGCACCAGGCGTACCTAAAAATGTGGTGCCAACCTGGGGAAGCTGCAACACAGGACTACATGCATGCTTAAAAGCGGAAGCAGCATGCTATAGTCAGGGCTAAGCGATCCCACAATCAACGGATCAGATCAAAGCTCTGCAGTCCTGCCACATCCAGTCGCGAATGGTGGTGGACCATTAAACAACTAACGGGAGGAGGAGGCTCCATGAATATCACCCTCAATGATGGCAGAGCCCAGCACGTGAGTGCAAAAGACAAGGCTGAAGCGTTTGCAACCATCTTCAGCCAGAAGTGCCAAGTGGATGATCCACATCGGCCTCCTCCTGAGCTCCCCGCCATCACAGAAGCCAGTCTTCAGCCAATTCGATTCACTCCACGTGATATCAAGAAACAGCTGAGCGCACTGGATACAGCAAAGGCTGTGGGCCCCGACAACATCCCGACTGTCGTGCTGAAGACTTGTGCTCCAGAACTAGCCGCACCTCTAGCCAAGCTCTTCCAGTACAGCTACAACACTGGCATCTATCCGACAATGTGGAAAACTGCCCAGGTCTGTCCTGTCCACAAAAAGCAGGACAAATCCAATCCAGATAATTACCACCTCATCAGTCTACTGTCAATCATCAGCAAAGTGATGGAAGGTGTCGTCGATAGTGCTATCAAGCAGCACTTACACACCAATAACCTGCTCACTGATGCCCAGTTTGGGTTCTGCCAGGACCACTCGGCTCCAGACCTCATTACAGCCTTGGTCCAAACATGGACAAAAGAGCTGAATTCCAGAGGTGAGGTGAGAGTGACTGCCCTTGACATCAAGGCAGCATTTGACCGAGTGTGGCATCAAGGAGCCCTAGCAAGACTGAAGTCAATGGGATTCTGGGGGAAAACTCTCCACTGGCTGGAGTAATTCCTAGCACAAAGGAAGATGATTGTGGTGGTTGGAGGTCAATCATCACAGCCCCAGGACATCACTACAGGAGTTCCTCAGGGCAGTGTCCTAGGCCCAACCATCTTCAGCTGCTTCATCAATCGCCTTCCCTCCATCATAAAGGTCAGAAATGGGGATGTTCGCTGATGACTGCACAGTGTTCAGTGCCATTCGCAACTCCTCAGATAATGAAGTAGTCCATGCCCGTATGCAGCAAAACCTGGACGACATTCAGGCTTGGGCCGATAGGTGTAAGCGGTTTTGATCCTAGCCCAATTGCTAGACGGACGGTTCGAATCGCCCCCGCCTTACGAAAGTTCTATACCCGGGAATTATTATTCAGAGTGTAAATGAAATAAGTCACGGACAGGAATGCTTTGGTGAAAAATCAACTTATATTTATTTGGTCTAACATACACTGGCTAAAACATGCACTACTAAACAAAATCACTGTCTCTGTGGAGAATAAAATCCAGGTTACAAACAACATACATACAGTACACAACTGGGGACTATGACAAGCAGTAATTCCCTTGTTGCTATGGTGGACTCTAATTCCACCCCTACCAACTAATTACCCAGTCGCATAAGCCCCTTCGCCTGGCTGAACCAAATGAAGCTCCCACCCCGGAATAGCCCAAAAGCTTCACTTCTGAGAAAAACTCTGAGCCCTCTGGTTACCGGCTTGGGACACTCGAGACCACGCTTACCACCACACACAGTCGGTCTCGATCGCTCCGCTTAGCTGCTTCTTCCTCTGGTACTTCTTGTTAGGTCGATCTTGGTGCAGCGAGAGCGAGATGGTGGGAAAGGGTCTATCTTTATAGGAGTCTCGCTACCCCTATCTTTCCCGCCAATCTTTAAAATCCTTTTGTTTCTGAGCAGTCCGGTGCTTAATCAGTGATGGGTCATCCTTAGACCCATGTGTACTCCGTGATTGGACTAATGGCCCTAAGTCTGGGACATATTTCGGTATTTGTGTTGGGAAAAACTGGCTCCTCTCCAGCTGGCTAGGCCAGTGGGTTCATTGTTCTGCTTCTCTTCTGAGATGGAGGTGAGAAGTGCTTTTGCATATTCTGGATGACTGACAGTTCTTTTGTCACAGCCAACTGCCATGCGTTCTCTGGAGTTTTAACAAACCAGTTTTTCACATATCTGCACAGGGTGATCCCATCACAGGGAAAATACCCTCAGAAAAATCCCATAAAGTCCATAAAATATTCTCGACTGAGTCCATTCTTCAGACAGAGACTTTGCGATCTCTTCATAGGTGGCAGGTAACATTCGTGCCACAAAAGTGCCAGGCAATGACTATCTCCAACAAGCGAGCATCTAACTACCACCCATTGACATTCAACGGCATTACCATCGCCAAATCCCCCACCATCAACTTAAGGGGGTCACCATTGACCAGAAACTTAACTGGACCAGCCACATAAATACTGTGGCATCAAGAGCGGGTCAGAGGTTGGGTATTCTGCGGCGAGTGTCTCACCTCCTAACTCCCCAAAGCCTTTCCACCATCTACAAGACACAAGTAAGGAGTGTGATGGATTACTCTCCACTTGCCTGGATGAGTGCAGCTCCAACAACACTCAAGTAACTCGACACCATCCAGGACAAAGCAGCCCACTTGATTGGCACCCCATCCACCACCTTAAACATTCACTTCCTCTACCACCGGCGCACCATGGCTGCAGTGTGTACTATCTACAAGATGCACTGCAGCACCTCCCAAACCCGCAACCTCTACCACCTAGAAGGACATGGGCAGCAGGCGCATGGGAACACCACCACCTCCAAGTTCCCCTCCAAGTCACACACTATCCTGACTTGGAAGTATATCGCCGTTCCTTCATTGTCGCTGGGTCAAAATCCTGGAACTCCCTCCCTAACAGCACTGTGGGAGTACCTTCACCACACGGACTGCAGCGGTTCAAGAAGGTGGCTCACCACCACCTTCTCAAGGGCAACTAGGGATGGGCAATAAATGCTGGCCTTGCCAGCAACGCCCACATTCCATAAACGAATAAAAAAAACTTATTTCTTCCTATCTCGACTCTATTTTTTCTCCCCTTCTCCTCTTCTCACCTACATCCGCGACTCTTCAGACGCCCTCCGCCACTTTAACAGTTTCCAGTTTCCTGGCCCCAACTGTCTCCTTTTCACTATGGACGTACAATCCCTCTACACCTGCATCCCCCACCAGGATGGCCTGAGGGCGCTCCGATTCTTCCTTGAACAGAGGCCCAACCAGTCCCCATCCAGCACCACCATCCTCGCCTGGCTGAACTTGTTCTCACATTGAACAACTTCTCCTTTGACCCCACTCATTTCCTCCAAATAAAAAGTGTTGCTATGGGGACCCGCATGGGTCTTAGCTGTGCCTGCCTTTTCGTGAAATATGTGGAACATTCTTTGTTCCAGTCCTACTCGGGTCCCCTTTCTCACCTCTTTTTCCAGTACAGTTCTGACGAAAGATCATCAACCTGAAACGTTAACTGTTTCTCTCTCCAGAGATGCTGCCTGACCTGCTGAGTATTCCCAGTATTTTCTGTTTTCATTTGAGAATTTCCTGGAGCACACGTCACAGGAGGTGGTCACCCCACAGCTACAGAGAGTTCAGGAGAATAGTAAGAGGGCAGCAATCCGGCCGGGTAGCAAAAGGTAGGCAGTGCCAGAATCCGCCGAGAGTGTGGCACTCTAAAGCCAGTTTTCAGCACTGAATACCACTGAGGGTGACGACTCCTTGAGGGAGTACAGTCTAGGGCACATCCACGGCACTGTGGGGCAAATAACTGCACAGGGGGCACAACAAAGTGTAGAAATGCAGTGATCATAGGGGATTCGATAGTCAAGGAGATAGGCAGGCATTTCTGCAACCATCAACGCAAGTTCCGCATGGTGTGTTGCCTCCCTGGTGCCAGGGTAAAGGACATCACTGAGAGGTGCAGAACATTTTGAGGGGGAAAGGGAACAGCCAGAAGTCCATGTGGGAACTAATGACATAGGAAGGAAAAGGGTTAAGGTCCAGCAGTCAGCATTTCAGGAGCTAGGAAAGAAGTTAAAAAGCAGGACCTCAAAAGGTAGTAATCTCTGGATTTCTCCCAGTGCCACGCGTATAAGAATAGTAGGATAAAACAGGTTAACGCATGGCTGGAGAAATGGTGCAGGAGGGAGGGCTTCAGATTCCTGGGGTATTGGGACCTGTTCTAAGTGGACTAAAGGTGTAGAGGTTAAAATGAGACAGTAAAGGGAGACTTATGACAATTGTAAGGTTCATAATACAGTAGAGAACCAAGCTGAATATAGAAAGTACAGAGGAGAGCTAAAAAAGGAAATGAGAGGCAAAGAGATAGTATGAGAATAGATTAGCGGCTAACATTAAAGGGAACCCAAAAGTCTTTTATAAACATATAAATAGTTCAAGGGTAATCAAAGGAAGGGTGGGGCCGATTAGGGACCAAAAAGGAGATCTTCTTGTGGAAGCGGAGGGCATGGCTGAGGTACTAAATGAGTACTTTGTGTATGTCTTCACTACAGAAGAGGTGAACAGTTGTTTTTCAGACTGGAGGAAAATATACAGTGGTGTTCCCCATGGGTCAGTATTAGGACCACTGCTCTTTTTGATATATATTGTTGACCTGGACTTGGGTATACAGGGCATTAATTCAAAGTTTGCAGATGATACGAAAGTCGGAAATGTAGTAAACAATGAGGAAGATAGTAACAGACTTCAGGAGGACATAGACTGGTGAAATGGGCAGACACACGGCAGATAAAATTTAACGCAAAGAAGCGTGAAGTCATATATTTTGGTAGGAAGAATGAGGAGAGGCAATATGAACTAAATTGTACAATTTTAAAGGGGGTGCAGGAACAGAGATCTAGGGGTGTATGTACATAAATCTTTGAAGGTGGCAGGACAAGTTGGGAAGGCTGTTAAAAAAGCATATGGGATCCTTGGCTTTATTAATAAGGGAATAGAGTACAAAAGCAAGGAAGTTATGCTAAACCTTTATAAAACACTGGTTAGGCCTCAGCTGGAGTATTGTGTTCAATTCTGGGCACTACACTTTAGGAAGAAGGTCAAGACCTTGGAGAGGGCGCAGAAGAGATTGACTAGAATGGAACCAGGGATGAGGGACTTCAGTTATGTGGAGAGACTGGTGAAGCTAGGGTTGTTCTCCTTAGAGCAGAGAAGGTTAAGATGAGATTTGATAGAGGTCCTCAAAATCATGAAGGGTTTTGATAGAGTAAATAAGGAGAAACTGTTTCCAGTGGCAGAAGGGTCGGTAACCAGAGAAACACAGATTTAAGGTGATTGGCAAAGGAACCAGAGGTGACGTGAGGAAACTATTTTTTACACAGCGAGTTGTTGTGATCTGGAATGCACTGCCTGAAAGGGTGGTGGAAGCAGATTCACCAGTAACATTCAAAAGAGAATTCGATAAATATTTAAAGGGAAACAAATTACAGGGCTATGGGGAAAGAGCAGGGGAGTGGGATTAATTGGATAGCTCTACCAAAGAGCTGGCACAGGCACGATGGACCAAATCACTTCCTTCTGTGCTGTATCATTTTTTGATTCTATGATAATATCAGCAGATTACCTTTAGAACTTCTTCAAGGTGTTGAACATTTCCCTCATCTGGAAGGAAGACCTCCTAAAAGAATGAACTTCGTTGACCTGTTCTTCCTTCTCTTTCCACATAGCCCTGACAGATGACTTTTGGGAAGGGTGTCCTTTACAGCCAAAAATGGCAAATCTTCCTTTTCATCGCCTCATTAAACATAACTTAAAGGGATTGGTTCAAAAAGGGAGTTGTCATCTCTCCTCTCAAGGTGCTTGTAGGATCCTGGGGTCATCAACAAAAAGCAAGACAAAAACATCTCCCCTACAGCAAGTGCGGGTGCAACTTTAAGGAGTGACCCCTGTACTTTTCACCTCCTGACACAGATTCTCTGCTCTCCCCCTCCCCATCATCCCCCCAGTCCTAGTGCTTTGGCTATTCCGTACAGGGAGTGAGCAGACCGTGGAAAGTTGCAGGAGGTTCTCTCCCTGCACCCATAATGCAGAAGGTGCCAGTGAAGCACTTCAGTGGAAAATCATCCATTAAATTCTTTGATTTTCTTCATAACATAAACTTTACTCATGTGTACCAATATTATACAGTTCAGAGTCAAAATGACTGGAGGGAACTTGACCACAGTTTTTATTTGTAAAGATTGATTTGAAGAACATGTTTAACACATCTGCCATTATTAGTGCTGTATAATGGGGTAGAGTTTCTGCTTTGGGTGCAATCGGGAAACTGGGCACAAATTGTGTTTGAAATTAAGCTGTTTTTTCGAAGTGAAGTTATGGTTCAAGTTTCTGCCCAAACTCATTTGCCGAATCACAAATATAAAATCTTCCATGAACCAGCACAATCAGTCAGCGTAATAGAACATAATCGCTTTTTTCTTTGCATTAAAATATATTCATTGATGTATTTTAGAGTGGTAACTTGCTGCAGTTTTATTAACACAGCTGAAAATGGGTTTATCACAAAAATAAGCATTTTTAATAAGAGTGTCTAGTCCGCCACCTGTGATTAACCTGATTTTAAATCACTGAAAATGAATTTATAAAACTATATTGAGTAATTTACTAAGTTTCATTAGTGGACACTAGTCAGTTTCTTATAAATTAAACAATTTTTAAGATGTAAAGGGGGAGAAATTCGCGTTCGCCAGCAAAGTTGCCGGTGGAGTTAATGGCCGCTGAAAATGGCCGCAACGCTAATGGAGCAAAATTGGTCTGGGGGGCAGGAGATTGTTGGTGCAGCGCTTACCTTCCGTGCAACACCGTCCTGGTGACGTTGCTGGAGGCATCCGAGACAAAGTTCCTGTCCAGGTGCGGCGTTGCAGCTTCCCACAGCTTCTGGAATCGAGGCTGTGGAGCTCATAAGGAACTGTGGGTAATGAAGAGGTCCGAGAATTAAAGGGGCCATACACACTGAAGCAATAGAAATTAAAATGAAGTGAGAGAATACAGTTTTCAACTCTTCCTGCCTTTTAAAAAAATATTTAACGTTAAAAAGAAGTCCCAAATGTGAATATTCAGCTCTTAAAACTGAATTCCCTTCCTAACCTCAAAAAATTGGAAAAATGCCTCAGCACTAACATAAATGGCTCAGCAAGCCAGGGAAGGGGCACCCAGGGTCTCGCACTCAGCACTCCAGCTTTGTGCAGGGGGTCAACACTGCAAGAGAGGTTCTCTACCCACAGGGGCCAGGAGGCCCTCCAGAAAGAACAATGTGGGACCACATCACTGAGGCCATCACTGCCAGCAGTGTCGCCCCCACCACCTGGCTCCAGTGCCCAAAGAAGCTTCATGACCTCAGTCACTGGTCAAGGTCAGTGAACGCATCTTCAAAAGCCGTCTCCTACCAACTGCACCACTAGCCTCACACACTTCTCAATGCACGACCCCCACCCCCAATCACTCACCTACCAACAATCTACACCAATCACGAGGCACACCTTCCATTCCTAGCCTCACCTCACCCCCTTGGAGGAGACGGTGCAGACCATTCCTGACAGGGGCATGGCTGAGCACTTCGCCAGTGGTGGGGCTGAAAGGATAAAAGATGCTGGTATCCTCATACGTTATCCTCCTTCTGGCATGCACCCCATGATTTCCCGCCCTCCCATCACCACAACTCCACCTTTGTGCTTTCCTCATTTCACACACCCAAGAAACGGAGCCTGCCCAGCCAGTGGCTGACCAAGAAGAGGGAGAGGAGAGTGAAGAAGAAGAAGAAGAAGATTGATTTGACACTCCCAGCCACCAGCTCCCAGCCACCAGCTCCTCAAGGTCAACAGGCAAGGACATTTGCAGTGTCGCCCACTGAAAGTCAGCAGCCTTCCACCAGCCATGCTACAGCCACCGTGGTAGCACTGCGTGACATCAGTAGGATAGGCAAAGGCACACACAAGACAGTCACTAAGAGAATGCATACGGGTGATGAGTTAATTTCTTGATGTCACATTGGATGGATAGATGTATATAGGTGGATTGGAAAGTTTGCTTTCTGGTGGCTTTTATTTCAGCATCGTGGCCAAGAGGACGCTGTGATGGTCAGTAACAGATGGAAGGTAAGGTGTGGGACTAATGTTGAAAGGGGAATTGGGGTTGTGGTCACTGGGACTGAAGGCAGATGATTCCATCCCGGATATCCCGGCCACAAAGGGGCTGTCTGGGATGCATCCTTCCTTCTGATTCCGCCTCTTCTGCTTCCTCATCTTCTGTGTCTTCCTCTTCCCTCTGCAAGCGAATGTTGTAAATCTGAAATGACAGCATAATATGCTGGAAATACTCAGCTGGTCAGGCAGCACCTCAATCTGAGACGTGAACTCTCTTTTTCTCTCCACGGATGTTGCCTGACCTGCTGAGTATTCGCAGCATGTTCTGTCTTCTCAAAAGCCTTCATTTACGATCCGAGCCCTTGCAAGTGTCCAGCAGCACTCCCTACACACTTAAAAAACTTTTCACATCTATTGCAGCAAGCCACCACTTCAATAAAATCCAAAAAAAAGGCCAAAACCTTAAATTCAAACTTACCTGAACGATGTGTGTGTCCCTTTAAGAGGTCTAGACATCACCACTGTCAGCCTGCTTGCACACCAGGTTACCCCAGGAACTGCCAGCAGCTGGCGAAAGAGCGGCGGCCAGCGTTTTAGCATCATTTAATGGCGCTATGGAGTGGCGCTAAAGCCACGAATTTCTAGCCCAAAAACTTTTAAAATATGCCTACTGGTACCTGTGCGCCAAAAAAGAGCTCAATTTGAAGACCCTCCTCGAATGGACTCAAACGGGCACAATCGGCGGAAATTCGCCTTCCTCCTTATTTCAATCTGGGTGTAAGGCCAGTTTTGTGGGTGGGACTGGCTTCGGGTGAAATGATTTTTAAAGCAGCGTTAAAGATCGCGGAAACTCAATTTACACTTGACATAACTTATGTTTAAAATTCACCAATCTTTTGTACTGGTTCGGCCAATTTCACCTATTTTGCGCTGAGCTACGGCACAGATCATAACCACAAATTACAATGTTAACTGAGTGCATTGTAAACAGAGTGGGAAGTTGAGAATTTGCTGAGAGTGGAACTCTGGTAAATTAGAGAGTAGGTCAAACTGAAATTTAGTCTCAATATTTAGAATTTAACTTAGAACTTTAAAAACTCCAAGCCAGTTAGCAATTAACAGTCAATCAGCTGTAAGTGATTGACTGAATATGAGTAATTACTGTGAGCGGGAAGCTGACAGAGCACTTGTAACTTGGGTGGGCTCAGAAGGTGTATAAAAGTAGGAGTCTCCTAAGACACAGATCATAACCACAGATCGCAACGTAAACGGAGTGCATCGTAAACAGAGTGGAGTGTTGAGAATTTGGTGAGAGTGGGAATTTGGTGCAGAATGGGAAGGAGGTGTTCCTTTTAGTTAAATTAAATTCATTTAAAATAAGTGAATTAATTACATAAAACTTTACTTAAAAACATATATATTAAAGTTAGATAGAGATGGCAGTGCAGGAGATGTGCCGCATCTGCAGCATGTGGGAGTTTGTGGAGAGCAGCGTGATCTAGGGTCGAAATTAAAACACAGAACACAAATTGGAATAGAGACAAGCAATTAGAAGATTAAATGCGTGGCTCAAAGAGTAGTGTGGGAGGCAGGGGTTTCAATTCATGGGGCACTGCATCAGTACTGGGGAAAGAGGGAGCTGTTCCGTTGGGACGGATTTCACTTAAACCGGGCTGGGATCAGTGTCCTGCCGAATCGAATAACTAGAGTGGTAGATAGGGCTTTAAATTAATGAAGTGGCTGGGGTTGGGGGGTGGGGGATGGCGTGGGAGGCTTCAAGAAGGGGTAAATTCAAAAGCAGTAAGAGAAATGACAAGGCTGTAGAGCAGTGTAGTGATTGGGGTAAAAATAAGCAGAGTGGGTCGGGAAGGGACAAAGAGCTTAACAAAGGTAATAGTGACTAAGGTGACATCAGGGAAAATAGAAAAAAGGTAAAGGCACTATATCTGAATGCATGAATCATTCGCAACAAAACAGATGAATTAATAGCACAGGCAGAAATAAATCTAATTGGCATTACGGAGATGTGGTTGCAGAGCAACCAAGGTTGGGAACTAAATATTCCAGGATACTTGACTTTTAGAAGAGATAGGCAAAATGGAAAAGGGGGTGGGGTAGCCCTGAAAATAAAGGATGGGATAAAGACAGTAGAGAGAAAGGACCTTAGCTTAGAAAAACAAGATGTAGAATCACTTTGGGTAGAGCTAAGAAACAACAAGGGACAGAAAACATTGGTGGGAGTAGTTTATAGGCCCCCTAACAGTAGTTGTAGTGCCGTGCACAGTATAAATCAGGAAATTAGGGTGCATGTAACAAGGGTAATATAGTAATCATAGAGGACTTTAATTTTCATATAGTCTTGGCAAACCAAATTTGCAGTAATAGTGCGGAGGACGAGTTCATGCAATGGATTCAAGATAGTTTTCTAGATCAGTATGTCGAGGAACCAGGGAACAGGTTATTTTAGATCTTGTATTGTGCAATGAGACAGGGATGATTAATTACCATGTAGTAAAGGATCCTCTGGGGAAGAGTGATCATAATATGATAGAATTTTATATTGAGTTTGAGAGTGATTTAGTTAAGTTGAAACTAGAGTATTAAATCTGAACAAAGCAAACTACATAGGTATAAGGGGCAAGTTGACTAAGGTAAATTGGGAAACTAGTTTAAAAGATATGACAGTAAATAAAAAAAGAAAAGCAGAATATTTTTTTAATGGTGAGAGACTGGGAAATGTTGGAATTCAAAAGGGCCTGGGTGTCCTTGTACACGAATCACAGAAAGCTAACATGCAGGTACAGCACGTAATTAGGAAAGCAAATGGTATGTTAGCCTGTATTACAAAAGGATTGGTGTATAAGAGTAAAAAGACTTACTGCAATTATATAAGCCCTTGGTGAGAGCACATCTGGAGCACTGTGTACAGTTTTGGTCTCCTTACCTAAGGAAGGATATAATTGCCTTATAGGGAGTAGAACTAAGATTCACTAGACTGATTCCTGGGATGGGGGGATTGTCCTATGAGGAGAGATTGAGTAGACTAGGCCTATATTCCCTAGAGTTTAGAAGACTGAGAGGTGATCTCACTGAAACCTATAACATTTTTAAAGGGCTTGACAGGGTAGATGCTGGGAGAATGTTTCCACTGGGTGGGGAGTCTATAACTAAACTGGGCAGTCTCAGAATAAGAGGTCGGCCATTTCGGACAGAGATGAGGAGAAATTTCTTCATAAGAACATAAGACGTAGGAGCAGGAGTAGGTCATTTGGCCCCTCGAGCCTGCTCCACCATTCAATAAGATCATGGCTGATCTGATCTTGGCCTCAACTCCACTTCCCTGCCCGCTCCCCATAACCCTTGACTCCCTTACCTTTCAAAAATCTGTCTATCTCCACCTTAAATATATTCAATGACCCAGCCTCGACAGCTCTCTAGGGAAGAGAATTCCAAAGATTCACGACCCTCTGAGAGAAGAAATTCCTCCTCATTTCCGATTTAAATGGGCGACCCCTTATTCTGAAATTATGGCCGCTAGTTCTAGATTCCCCCACAAGGGGAAACATCTCTCTGCATCTACCCTGTCAAGCGCCTTCAGAATCTTATATGTTTCAATAAGATCCCCTCTTATTCTTCTAAACTCCAATGAGTATAGGCCCAACCTGCTCAACCTTTCTTCATAAGACAACCCCTTTTTCTCCGGAAACAACCTCGTGAACCTCCTTGAACTGCCTCCAATGCAAGTATATCCTTCCTTAAATAAGGAGACCAAAACTGTACGCAGTACTCCAGGTGTGCTCACCAATGCCCTGTACAGTTGTAACAAGACTTCCCTACTTTTATATTCCATCCCCTTTGCAATAAAGGCCAATACTCCATTTGCCTTCCTAATTACTTGCTGTACCTGCATGCTAACTTTTTGTGATTCATGTACAAGGACCCCCAGATCCCTCTGTACCTCAGCATTTTGTAATCTCTCCTCATTTAAATAATAATTTGCTTTTTTATTTTTCCTACCAAAGTGGATAACCTCGCATTTTCCCACATTAAACACCATCTGCCAGATTTTTGCTCACTCACTTAGCCTATCTATACCCCTTTGGAGATTCTTTGCGTACTCCACACAATTTGCTTTCCCACCTATCTTTGTATCATCAGCAAATTCGGCTACATTACATTTGATCCCTTCATCCAAGTCATTAATATAGATTGTAAATAGTTGAGGCCCCAGCACTGATCCCTGCGACACTCCACTAATTACTGTTTGCCAACCTGAAAATGACCCATTTATCCCGACTCGCTGTTTTCTGTTAGTTAGCCAATCCTCTAGCCATGCTATTATATTACCCCCAACCCCGTGAGCTCTTATCTTGTGTAGTAACCTTTTATGTGGCACCTTATCGAATGCCTTCTGGAAATCCAAATACACGACATCTACTGGTTCCCCTTTATCCACCCTGCTCGTTACATCCTCAAAGAACTCCAGCAAATTTGTCAAACATGATTTCCCTTTCATAAAACCATGCTGACTCTGCTTGACTATATTATGATTTTCTACATGTTCTACCACTTCCTTAATGATGGACTCCAGCATTTTCCCAATGACAGATGTTAGGCTAACTGGTCGATAGTTGCCTGTTTTCTGTCTCCCTCCTTTCTTAAATAGGGGCGTTACATTTGCAGTTTTCCAGTCCACTGGGACCTCTCCAGAATCCAGGGAATTTTGGTAGATTACAACCAATGCATCCACTATCTCTGCAGCTACCTCTTTTAAGACTCTAGGATGCAGGCCATCGGGTCCAGGGGACTTGTCCACCTTTAGTCCCATTAGTTTGCCTAGTACTTTCTCTCTAGTGATAGTGATTGTTTTAAGTTCCCCCCCCGCCACCCCCAATAGCCCCTTGATTATCCAGTATTGGGATGCTTTTAGTGTCTTCTACCGTGAAGACCGATACAAAATATTTCTTCAAAGTCTCCACCATTTCCCTGTTTCCCATTATTAATTCCCCAGATTCATCCTCTAGTGGCCCAATGTTTACTTTAGCTACTCTCTTCCTTTTTATATATCTGTAGAAGCTCTTACTGTCTGTTTTTATATTTCTTGCTAGCTTACTCTCATAAGCTTATCATTTTTTCACTTACCCGGTGAGACAGGGAGGCGAGCCCCGACGGACTCTCGCTTCTGGTCGGAAGCCCCCAGGTGGGCAAGATAAGGCAGTGAAGGGTTATGGGGAGCGGGCAGGGAAGTGGCTTTGAGCCCAAGATCAGCCATGACCTTATTGAGTGGCGAAGCAGGCTCGAGGGGCCAAGTGGCCTATTCCTGCTCCTATTTCTTATGTTCTTATGTAAGCTATCTACTCTCTCTTTATCATTTTTTTAGTCGTCCTTTGCTGCTTTTTAAAAATTTCCCAATCCTCTGGCCTTCCACTATTCTTCGCAACATTGTATACTTTTGTTTTCAATTTGATACCATCCTTTACTTCCTTAGTTAGCCACAGATGGTTCATCCTTCTCTTAGAGTCTTTCTTTCTCACTGGAATATATCTTTGCTGAGAGTTATGAAATATCTCCTTAAATGTTTGCCACTGCTTTTCTACAGTCTTACCCTGTAATATATTTTCCCAGTCCACTTTAACCAAGTCTGCCTTCATACCTTTGTAATTACCTTTGTTTAAGTTCAGGACACTAGTTTGAGACCTAGCTTTCTCACCCTCAAACTGAATTTGATAATCTACCATGCTATGATCACTCTTCCCAAGAGGATCCTTCACTTCGAGATCATTAATTAATCCAGCCTCGTTACACATTACCAGATCTAAAATATTCTTCTCCCTGGTTGGTTCCACAATGCATTGTTCCAAGAAACCATCCCGTATACACTCTAAGAACTCTTCCTCAAGTCTACCTTTGCCAATTTGCTTTGTCCAATCAATATGAAGATTAAAATCTCCCATGATTATAGTCGTACCTTTCTTACAAGCCTCTATCATTTCTTGATTTATACTCTGTCCTACAGTGTGGCTAGTGTTTCGGTGCCTGTAGACCACTCCCACCAGTGACTTCTTACCCTTATTATTTCTTATCTCCACCCAAACTGATTCTATGTCTTGATCTTCTAGGCCAATATCATTTCTCATTACTGCACTTATCTCATCCCTTATTAACAGAACTACACCACCTCCTTTTCCTTTCTGCCTATCCTTACGAAATGGCAAATACCCCTGAATATTCAGTTCCCAGCCTTGGTCACCTTGCAACCACGTCTCTGTAATGGCTATCACATCATACCCATTTATTTCTATTTATGCTGTCAACTCATCTATCTTGTTACGAATGCTGCGTGCGTTCAGATATAGAGCTTTTAATTTTGTCTTTTTACCATTTTTCCCTACTCTGACCCCTCTTTCTGATGCACTCTTATGTGTATACACTCTGTCCCTTCCTGTCACACTCTGGTTATCATTACCCCTATCGCTACCCCTGCACTTTTGCCTTCTCATTTTTCTTTGACTTTTTAAATTTCCACTCAGCCTTTACCTCCCCCCGACTATTTATTTTAAGGGATGTGATTCACTCAAAGGGATGTGAATCTTTGGAATTCTCTACCCCAGAGGGCTGTGGATGCTCAGTCGTTGAGTATATTCAACAACAACTTGCATTTATATAGCACTTATAACGTAGTAAAACATCCCAAGGCACTTCACAGAAGCGTTATAAAACAAAATTTGACACCAAGCCACATAAGGAGATATTTGGGCGAATGACCAAAAGATTGGTCAAAGAGGTTTTAAGGAGCATCTTAAAGGAGAAAGAGAGGAAGAGATGCGGAGAGGTTTAGGGAGCGAATTCCAGAGCTTAGGGCCTTGGCAGCTGAAGGCACAGCCACCAATGGTTGAGCAATTAAAATAGGGGATGCTCAAGAGGCTCGAATTGGAAGAGCGCAGATATCTCGTAGGGTTGTGGGGCTGGAGGAGATTACAGAGATAGGGAGGGGTGAGGCCATGGAGGGATTTGAAAGCAAGGATGAGAATTTTTAAATCGAGGCGTTGCTTAACCCGGAGCCAATGTTGGTCAGCGAGCACAGGGGTGATGGGTGAACAGGACTTGGTGCAAATTAGGACATGGGCAGCAGAGTTTTGGATGACCTCAAGTTTACGTAGGGTAAAACGTGGGAGGCCAGCCAGGAGTGCATTGGAATAGTCAAGTCTAGAGGTAAAAAAGGCATGGATGATGGTTTCAGCAGCAGATGAGCTGAGGCAGGGGCGGAGTCAGGGCAATGTTATGGAGGTGGAAATAAGTCGTCTTAGTGATGGCGTGGATATGAGGTCAGAAGCTCAACTCAGGGTCAAATATGACACCAAGGTTGCGAACAGTCTAGTTCAGCCTCAGACAGTTGCCAGGGAGAGGGATAGAGTTGATGGCTAGGGAACAGAGTTAGTGGCGTGGACGGAAGACAATGGCTTCGGTCTTCCCAATATTTCGTTGGAGGAAATTTCTGCTCATCCAGTACTGGATGTTGGACAAGCAATCTGACAATTTAGAGACAGCGGAGGGGTCGATAGAGGTGGTGGTGAGGTAGAGCTGGGAGTCGTCAGTGTACATGTGGAAACTGACGCTGTGTTTTCGGATGATGTCGCCGAGGGGCAGCATGTCGCTGAGAAATAGGAGAGGGCCAAGGATAGATCCTTGGGGGACTCCAGAGGTAATGGTGTGGGAATGGGAAGTGAAGCTATTGCAAGTGATTCTCTGGCTACGATTAGATAGATAAGAATGGAACCAGGTAAGTGCGTTCCCACCCAGCTTGACAATGGTAGAGAGGCACTGGAGGAGGATGGTGTGGTCAACCGTGTCAAAGGCTGCAGACAGGTCGAGAAGGATGAGGAGGGATAGTTTATCTTTGTCACAGTCACATAGGATTTCATTTGTGTCTTTGATAAGAGCTGTTTCAGTATTGTGGCAGGGGCAGAAACCGGATTGGAGGGATTCAAACATGGAGTTGAGGGAAAGATGGACATGGATTTGGGAGGTAACAACACGTTCAAGGATTTTGGAGAGGAAAAGGAGGTTGGAGATGGGATGGTAGTTTGCAAGGATGGAGGGGTCAAGATTGTTTATTTTGAGGAGAGGAGTGATAATGACAGACAAAGATCGATAGATTTTTGGATACTAAGCGAACCAAGTGATATGGTGATAGTGCAGGAAGGTGGAGTTGTGGTACAAGATCAGTCATGATCTTATTGAATGGTGGAGCAGGCACAAAGGGCCAAATGACCTACTCCTGCTCCAGCTCCTCGTCCTCCTCCTCCTGCTCCGTAATAGTGGACCTGCAGCTGATAGTCAGCTATCGAAATGTGCTACCACCAGGTTTCACATTCGTGGTTCAGAACAGGCGTGCTTCACGTAGAAAAAATCACAAAGGCCTTTCAAAATGGCATTATAGAGGCAATTTAGTGCTTGTTAAGGGCCTTAACAGCCTATCCCGCCTCTTAGAGGCGGGACGGAGTCGGGACCAGCAGACACAATTTAATGAAAATTGCGTGGAGGCGGGCTTGTGCCCGCCTGCCAGTTTTCGCAATTTTAACCCCCCACACGCCTCCAAACCCATCTCCACGGGTCAATGAAAATTCTGCCCTAAGAGTCTGCAAAGAGATATAGATAGACTAAGTGAGTGGGCAGTAAGGTGGCAGATGGAGTATAATGTGGGGAAATGTGAGATTATTCACTTAGGTAGGAAGAATAGAAAAAGAGAATATTTTTTAAATGGTGAGAAACTTTCAAATGTTGGTGTTCAGAGAGATTTGGGTGTCCTCGTGCAAGAAACACAGAAAGCTAGCATGCAGGTACAGCAAGCAATAAGGAAGGCAAATGGCATGTTGACCTTAATTGCAAGGGGGTGGAGTATAAGAGTAAGGAAGTCTTGCTACAATTATACACGGCTTTGGTGAGACCACACCTGGAGTACTGTGCACAGTTTTGGTCTCCTTATCTAAAGAAGGATATACTTGCCTTGGAGGTGGTGCAACTAATGTTCACTAGATTGATTCCTGGGATGAGAGGGCTGTCCTATGGTGAGAGATTGTGTAGAATGGGCCTATACTCACTGGAGTTTAGAAGAATGAGAGGTGATCTCATTGAAACATATAAGATTCTGAAGGTGATTGACAGGGTAGGTGCTGAGAGGTTGTTTCCCCTGACTGGAGTGTCTAGAACTAGGGGGCATAGTCTCAGGATAAGGGGTAGGCCATTTAAGACCAAGATGAGGAGGAATTTCTTTACTCAGAGGGTTGTGAATCTTTGGAATTCTCTGCCCCAGAAGGCTGTGAATGCTGAGTCTTTGAGTATATTCAAGGCTGAGATAGATAGATTTTTGGATTCTAGGGGAATCGAGGGTATGGATGTGCAGGAATAAGCCATATAACCTATTCAGAAAAATACACTAACTTTTGAAAGAATTCTGACCTTATTAAAACATGACAAACTCGGTTTGGAAATCTAGAAACCTAACTATGAAATAACTATGAAAGCATTCTGGCTATTGAGATAAGGTAGTTGTTGACCCTGAATAAATAACCTTATTGAAACAGAAGGTTAAAGGCTCCGGCAGGCTGAACCTTTTGGAATGAAACAATGGTTCACCCTGGATAAGGTGTTCTAATTTACACTTCGTAAAGAAGCACAGAAAAGTAAGAAACATCTGCCTTCGTAAAAATGACATCAAGTAAAAAACACACCTGCCGGCACACCGTTTTTTATGGTAAACTTAGAACACCTAGAGAGGAGACATGATTCTGTAATGCTACCAGCTGAGGTGACTGTAAGAATTGCAGGGGTCAGCAGAAAAATGACTAGAGATAATTAGCTTACATCAGCAGAAAACTTTAAAGGAAATACCACTGGAAAAGGGTATAAATATTGAACTCTCAAATGGGATAGTAGACTCGCTTTAAAGGGGCAAAGCGATTCTCGGCTTCAGAGGCGGCTCTGTAAGTCTCCAACTCTTTGTACCTCGGGGATCAAAGGTATTTGATTTTGGTGGATATCCTGTAGAACACTGGGAACTGTAAAACTGTAGCGAAGTTAAGATTTGAAAGTAAGGTTCTCTGATAATAAGATTGTAAGCTTTCTCTTTTTGGAACTGTTAATGTTGCGATTGACTCACCAACTGTAAACTGCATGTCGGTTCTTTAATAAATCTATATATTTTTAGAATTGTCTCACATAAGACTTCTGTATCAAACTCCCGAACTCAATCTCTGTACACTCTTTGGTGAGGAGTTGCAGAATTCTGGGGGAGTTTTCCGGACCCTCATAATATCCGGAATGTTACAGTCTAGCTAAACTTATTAAAAGTGCTATCTGGAGGACAGTAACATTTTCAGGTTGTTCCTTTCCTTTAGGGAGAGATAGTCCGGACCTTTAGACCCAATTAAGCATCTTTAGAATTCGGCTACCTCAAACTTTAGTTGAAAGTGAACGTCTGAGAAATACGCCTGATCCGGGGTAGCCCTAAAGGGGCTAGGACTAGTAATTATCCCTTCATGGAGATTGGGCGGGAAAAGTGGAGTTGAGATCGATGATCAGCCATGATCTTATTGAATGGCGGAGCAGGTTAGGTAATGGTTTAGATTTCATTAGTGGTCAGGGATAGGAGGATGTGACTGCGACTGAGGCAGGTAAGGGGACTGCAGATGCCGTGGTGGAGGAGCCTCAGCCTTTGCCATTGTCTAACAGATACGAGGTACTTGGTACTAGTGTGGATGAGAACAAAGACAGGGAGTATGGGCAAATTGACCACGGCACCATGGTACAGGAGGCCAATCAAGTGGGGGGACCGAAAAGGAATGTGATAGTCATAGGGAATAGTACAGTCAGGGGGATAGTTACTGTTCTCTGCAGCCATCTCCTTATGACTGGAGAAGAATTTGGGGAAGGAGGGGAAGGATCCAGTTGTGGCCCATGTAGGAACCAACGGCATAGGTAGAACTAGGAATGAGGTTCTGCTGAGGGAGTTTGAGGAGCTAGGGTACAAATTAAAAAGCAGAACCTCAAAGGTAATAATCTCTGGATTACTACATGAGCCACACACAAATTAGCATAGGAACAAACAGATTAGAGGTTTAAATGCATGACTGAAAGAATGGTGTGGGACGCAGGGGTGTCAATTCATGGGGCACTGGCACCATTACTGGGGAAAGAGGGAGATGTTCCGTTGGGATGGACTCCACTTAAACTGGGCTGGGACCAGTGTCCTGGTAAATCGAATAACTAGGGTGGTAGATAGGGCTTTAAACTAATAAGGGGGAATGAGGGTTCAGATAAGGGTAAATTTATAAGTCTGAAGAGAAAAGTCAAGGCTGTAGAGCAGAGTAGCGATTTGGGTAAAATCAAGCAGATTGTGTCAGGAACAGAAAGAAAGTTTAATAACTGTAATAGGGCATTAGCAACTAAGGCCACATCAATGAAAAATAGTAAAAAGTTAAAATCAAAGGTGCTACATCTGAATGCACGAAGCATTCATAAGATAGACAAATTAATGGCACAAATAGAGATAAATGGGTTTGATCTAATAGCCATTACTGAGATGTGGTTGCAGGGTGACCAAGGTTGGGAACTAAATATTCCAGGGTACTTGACTTTTAGAAAAGTTAGGCAAAATGGAAAAGGAGGTGGGGTAGCCCTGATAATAAACAATGAGATAAAGGCAGTAGAGAGGAAGGATCTGTGCCAGAAAATCAGGATGTAGTTCAGTATGGGTGGAGCTACAAAATAACAAAGGGCAGAAAACACTGGTGGGAGTAGTTTATAGGCCCCCTAACAGTAGTTGTAGAGTCAGGCACAGTATAATTCAGGAAATTAGAGGAACATGTATAAAGGGCAATGCAATAACCGTGGGGGACTTTAATCTTCATATAGACTGGGCCAACCAAATTGGCAAAAGTAGCTTGGAGGACAAGTTCATGGAATGCATTTGAGACAGTTTTCTAGAACAATATGTCGAGGAACCAACTAGGGAACAGGCTATTTTAGATCTAATATTGTGTACTGAGACAGAGTTAATTAGTAATCTTATAGTAAAGGATCCTCTGGGAAAGAGTGATCATAATATGATTGAATTTCATATTAAGTTTGAGAGTGATGTGGTTAAATCAGAAAATAGTGTCTTAAATTTAAACAAAGCCAATTACAGAGGTACAAGGGCCGAGTTGGCTTAGGTCGATTGGGAAATTAGATTTTAAAAATGACTGTTAATAAGCAACAGCAAACATTTAAAGAAATAATTCATAATTCTCAATGAATATACATTCCCTGGAGGAATAAAAACTCCACTGGAAATGTGGTACAGCCATGGCTAACTAGAGAAGTTAAGGATAGTATTAGATTAAAAGAAGAAGCTTACAATGTTGCCAAAGTGAGCAGTTAGCCTGAGGATTGGGAGAGTTTTACAAATCAGCAAAGGATGACCAAGAAATTGATAGAGGGAGATAATAGAATATGAGAGTAAAGTAGCAAGAAATATAAAACCAGATTACATAGGATTACATAGGATATATGGCATAGAAACCGGCCATTTGGCCCAACCAGTCCATGCCAGCATTTATGCTCCACTCGAGCCTCCTCCCGTCTTTGCTCATCGAACTCTATCAGCATAACCCTCTAATCCCTTCTCCCTCATATGCTTATCTAGCTTCCTCTTAAATGCATCTATACTACTTGCCTCAACTACTCCCTGTGGTAGGGAGTTCCACATTCTCACCACTCTCTGGGTAAAGAAGTTTCTTCTGAATTTCCTATTTGATTTCTTGGTGACTATCTTATGCACTTCCCCACAAGTGGAAACACTCTGTATCTACTCTATCAAAACCTTTCATAATTTTTAACACCTCAATTAGGTCACCCCTCAGCCTTCTTTTTTCAAGTGAAAAGAGACCCAGCCTGTTCATCCTTTCCTGATAGGTATACCCTCGCATTTCTATATCATTTTTATAATATGGCGATCAGAATTGTACGCAGTACTCCAAGTGTGGTCTAACCAAGGTTCAATACAAGTTTAGCATAACCTCACTACTTTTCAATTATATCCCTCTAGAAATAAACCCTAGTGCCTGGTTTGCTTTTTTATGGCCTTCTTAACCTGTGTCGCTACTTTTAGTGATTTGTGTATTTGTACTCCGAGATCCCTTTGCTCCTCTACCCCACCCAGACTCATAATCCTCCAAGTAATAAGTGAGCTCCCTATTCTTCCTACCAAAATGTAATACCTCACATTTATCTGTGTTGAATTTCATTTGCCAATTATATGCCCATTCTGCAAGTTTATTAATGTCTTCCTGTAATTTGTTACAGTCCTCCTCAGTATTAACTATCCCCCCCCCAATTTGGTGTCATCCGCAAATTTAGAAATTGTGTTTTGATTCAAAGTCTAAATTGTTAATATAAATTGTGAACAACAGTGGTCCCAGCACTGATCCTTGTAGAACACCACTATCCACCTTCTGCCACTGTGAATAGCTACCCTTTACTCCTACTCTCTGCCTTCTGTCTTGAAGCTAGCTAGCTATCCATTCTGCTACTTGTCCCGACTCCGCATTCTCTGACTTTATTCATTAGTCTATTATGTGGTACCTTATTGAAGGCCTTTTGAAAATCGAGATAAATTACATCTACTGCATTACCCTTGTCTATTCTCTCTGTTACCTCTTCAAAAAATTGAATGAGGTTGGTCACGTAAGACTTTTCCTTTTGAAATCATGTTGACGATTCATTATTATATTTTTGACTTCTAGATGTTCTTCTATTTTCTCCTTTAGTAGGGATTTCAATATTTTTCCTACCACCGATGTTAAGCTGACTGGTCTATAGTTCCCTGGACATGTTCTATCTCCCTTCTTATATATAGGTATTATGTTAGCTATCCGCCAGTCCTCCGGCACTACACCTTTTTCTAATGAATTATTGAATATATGTAGTAATGCTTCTGCTATTGTAAGAGTTTCTACAAGTATGTAAAAAGGAAGAGATTAGTGAAAGTAAGCGTTGGTCCCTTAGAGGCAGAGACAGGAGAAATTATAATGGGGAATAAGGAAATGGCAGAGACGTTAAACAATTATTTTGTGTCTGTCTTCACAGTAGAAGAAACAAAAAACATACCAGAAATTGTGGGGAATCAAGGGGCTAATGAAGTGAGGAACTTAAAGTAGTTAATATTAGTAAAGAAGATCAGCCATGATCTCATTGAATGGCGGAGCAGGCTCGAAGGGCCGAATGGCCTACTCCTGCTCCTATTTCTTATGTTCTTAAAAAGTACTGGAGAAATTCAGGTGACTAAAAGCTGACAAATCCTATGGACCCGATGGCCTACACTCTACGGTTTTAAAAGAGGTGGCTACAAAGATATTGGATGCATTGGTTTTGATCTTTCATAATTCCCTAGATTCTAAAATGGTCCCCGTGGTTTGGAAGGTAGCAAATGTAACCCTGCTGTTCAAGAAAGGAGGGAGAAAGAAAACAGGCCATTTAGCCTGACATCAGTAGAAAAGGCTAGAATCTATTTTTAAGGACATGGTAACAGGGCACTTGAAAAATCACAATATGATTAGGCAGAGTCAACACGGTTTTATGAAAGGGAAATTGTATTTGATGAATCTATTAGAGTTTTTTGAGGGTCTAACTAGCAGGGTTGCTAAGGGGGAACCAGTGGATGTAGTATGTTTGGATTTTCAGAAGGCATTCGATAAGGTGCCACTCGAGGTTGTTACATAAGGTTAGGGCTCATGGGATTGGGAGTAATATATTAGCATGGATTGAGGATTGGTTAACGGAGAGAAAACAGAGAATAGGAATAAACGGGTCATTTTCAGGATGGCAGGATGTAACTAGTGGAGTGTATCAATGACTTAGATGAGGGGACTGAATGTAATATATCTAAGTTTGCTGATGATACAAAGCTAAATGGGAAAGTAAGCTGTGAGGAGGACGCAAAGAGGCTGCAAAGGGATATAGACAGGTTAAGTGAGTAGGCAAGAAGCTGGCAGATGGTGTATAACGTGGGGAAATATGAAATTATCCACTTTGGTAGGAAGAATAGAAAAGCACAATACTTTTTAAAAGGTGAGAGACTAGTAAATGTTGCTATTCAGAGGGATTTGGGTGTCCTTGTACACAACAACACCAACAACAACATGTATTTATATAACGCCCTTAACGTAGTAAAATGTCCCAAGGTGCTTCACAGGAGCATTATAAAACAAAATTTGACACTGAGCCACATAAGGAGAAATTAGGGCAGATGATCAAAAGCTTGGTCAAAGAGGTAGGTTTTAAGGAGCGTTTTAAGGAGGAAAGGTAGAGAGGCGGCGAGTTAACATGCAGGTACAGCAAGCAATTAGAAAGGCAAATGTTATTTTAGCCTTTATTGCAAGGGGCTGGGAGTATAAGAGTAAGGTAGTTTTGCTGCAGTTATATAGGGCTTTGGTGAGACTACATCTGGAGTACTATGTAGTTTTGGTCTCCTTACCTAAGGAACGATATATTTGCCTTAGAGGGGGTGCAACGAACGTTCACTAGATTGATTCCTGAGAGGGCTGTCTATGAGGAGAGATCGAGTAGAATGGGCCTATAGTCTCTGGAGTTTAGAAAAATGAGAGGTGATCTTATTGAAATGTATAAAATTCTTAGAGGGCTTGACAGGGTAGATGCCAAGAGGCTGTTTCCCTTGGCTGGAGAGTCTAGAACTAGGGGTCATAGTCTTAGGATAAGGGATCGGCCATTTAGGACTGAGATGAGGAGGAATTTCTTCACTCAGAGGGTTGTGAATCTTTGGAATTCTCTACCCCAGAGGGCTGTGTCGATGAGTATAGATTTTTGGACACTAAGGGAATCAAGGGATATGGAGATAGACGGGAAAGTGGAGTTGATGTAGAAGTTCAGTCATAATCTTATTGAATGGCAGAGCAGGCTCGATGGGCTGAATGGTCGACTGCTCCTATTTCTTACGTTCTTACAATACTAGCGCAAACTACTGGAAACATTACCCCAATATTTCTTCCTAACTCATCTCCTAAAAGACCTATATGAAAGCAAAATACTGCGGATGCTGGAAATCTGAAATAAAAACAGAAAATGCTGGAAACACTCAGCAGTTCAGGCAGCATCCGTGGAACTGACAAAATGTCATCGACCTGAAACGTTAACTCTGTTTCTCTCTCCACGTATGCTGCCTGACCTGCTGAGTGTTTCCAGCATTTTCTGTTTTTATTCCTAAATGACCTATCTGTTTAAACACATCGGGCCGTATTTTCAGATCGGAGGCTTCCTGCGTGCGGAGGCCTCCGATCTGGAAAAAATCTACGGACTTACCTGAGGGCTCCCGAGGTCCAGACACTTCCACTCCTGGGCCTCTCCAACTCGAAATGTGCAGGGCCCACGTATCCCAGAGGCGCATGCGGTTTGCAAGCGTCCCTGGGATCACGTGGGCCATGGGGAGCCAACAGGAGAAGGGAATCTCCCTTCGTACATTTGACAGATAGACCTGTCAAATATATGAATGGAGATCAACCCAAAAACACTGAAAACATTAAATAATTTTTTTTTTTAAATAACATTTTTAAATCAGTTGAAATTACAATAAATTAAATCTTTTTTTTAAAAATTAATTTTTTGAAAAAATAATTAAAGTGTTTTACGGGGCTAAAAATAAACACCTTTTTTAAAAGTATTTTTAAATGATAAATGAGTGAAACATTTTTTTTTTACTTTTTTCAAATCTTATGCTGGTAAAAGCAGGCCTTACGCCTGCTTTTACCGGGCATAAGATTTCTAAGGGTTTTATGCGGGCAGAGGTTCTCCAGAAAGCGGAACTATCTGCCCGCAGAGGCCCTTCTCTAGGGAAGGCATCCGATCTGCCAGAGCATTCTTGACAGATCGGAAATGCCGGTTTTCAGCGCATGCGCTTGGCATGCCTGAAACCGGCATTTCCGAAGTCCCTACGGGTGTGGACACAGCGCGTACACACCCGTAGGGATCGGAATATACGGCCCAATATCTATTAAAGGGTCTTGGATCCCTGTTGCTGCTATCTACAATTTGCCTTTCTATTATCCACTTACCGAATGTTCCACACACTTCTATAACTAATTTTAATTTTTAAGAAACCATGGAGCAGGAACGTATGACTAGTCGTTGAAGTAGAGATAGGGATGTGGACACTGAACTGAATTTCTGTTCTGACCTGCACCATAATAAAGACTTTATTACATCAGTGTGTACAGCAATATACATTTATTATCTTTTGTAAGGTGCAGGTTGTTTCTACTGGGTTACATCCATCCCATTTAGTTACTTCTTATTCAATACTGTTTTGTTTTAACATTGAAAAATGTGACTGACAGTGGGACAATTTAAATATCTTCAGCAGTCTGATCTCTTCTTCAGCTTGCGTATTCTTTCTTGCCGAATAGTATCACATTCCAAACCAGCTAGTTCTGTCAGTCGATGAATGAACGTGGCTGATGCACCATGGAGAGGGTTCTGGTAGTTCTGTACTGTATCAGCAAAAAAAAAATGCAAATGAATTAAGATCACTGTGTAGAAACCATGAGAAAGCTATAATTGGCCTCAGTGTTTCCAGGTAGGGTGGGGAAAAACCAGCCAGGCTTTCCATACCTGATCACTGTACAGTAACCCCTGCTGGAAAGTACATGTCAGGTTAGACTGTATCAAGCTTAGGTGTTAAGACTCCTATGCCTGGGCTCATGTATAAAGAATGGTCAGCTTGGAAAGGGCTGTTGGGGCCCATGGAAACAGCATAAGTTATTAACTTCAGAAGAAAAGGGAAGGGAAAAAAGAGTTTATTGGTCGTGATTGCGCCAACCGAGGCGGATCCGGGGCGGCCGGGGTCAGTAGCGCGGTCCCAGCCTGCTCCAGCCTGCTCTCTCCAAGTGATTTTACGGTGATTGGGCTTGTTAAGCTCGCCCAGCGAGGTTCTCGGCCAATTAAAAGGAAGCGGGTCTGATGACGCCATTAGCTGACACGTCATCAACCGGATTCCTTAAAGGGACCATGCGCAAATTGATTTTGACAGTTGAGCTGTCAGTGTTCTACAGCATTGAGGTGCTGCAAACATTGACAAGCACTGCACAAAGGTGCACAACTGCACCCAGGCTCTCCCATGACTCCCTCCATATGCTTATGGACTGAGTCACAGCATGCAGGGAAGTTCTCTTCCCTTCCAATGGGCGAAAGACACCTCCCCAGGAGACCAACGCAGCCTGGTTGCACATTGCACAGGAAGACACAAGCAGGGATGACGTCAGGAGGACCAGGCTGCAGTGGCGCAAACCTTTCAATGATCTCAGTAGATCACGAAACGTTACTGCCAAGCCACACTCAACCTCATCCTGCTGTGCCACTCATCACATCCCCATCACTCTGCCTTCCCTACCCTACTCCTGCACATCTATACTCACACCAACTTACCTGGCACCTCCACCCATCCCTCTCTATCTACATTATCACTTCCCCATCTCACTAGCCACCCCTCACACTCACCCTCATCTTACTGTAAGCATACCAACTAACAACACACAGGCTCTTGGGTGGTTTAGCCAATGTTCATGTGAAGTTTCTGGTAATGTGCTGTCAAGCATTGAAGACTTTATTTTCAACACTTTCCGGTCTTGGACAGATTTGTGGGCACCTTTGGAAGTGGCTTAGTGAGTTGCAGTGAATGGTGAGACATAAGGGTACCTCTCCCACAATGGTGATGTGTGTGAAAGGAATGGCTTGGGCATTGTAGGGATACTTTATGGTGTTGGTGTGGGGTGGTGCCAACCTGGCACATCATGTGGCAGCCAGGGTGTACAGTGTCAAGTAAAGTAAATCTGGCTATGGTGAGGCCATCCCTGGTGTCCCAGGCAGCAATGTGATCGGGTGCTGATGCCCTGTGTCCTGTGCAGCATCAGTTGATTGCGGAGAAGGTTGTTGTTGATGTTGGTGCTGCTGGTGTGCCCGGTGATGCTGGTGTTGGGGCTGATCGTGGTGGGATTCTGAGGACCAAGGTGAGATATAAACCATCGCTGTCAATGCTTGTTGATAAGCATTGACTGGGATGGTTTATTGTAAAGAAAAGTACTTTTCTCTTTAATCTCATACAAGTTAGATTTGACCAATTCTTACCTGGGAACACGAATCTTGTCCAATGGCAATCCCACCAATGGCAAGTTGTGAAATCAAATTCATAAAATCTAATAATTTGTGGACTTTGAAAGCTGCAACATTGTTGTAAAAACCCAATGAATTCAGTAATGTCCTTCAGAGAAGTGAACCTGCTTCCATACCTGGTTTGCCCTACACATAACTCCAGTCCCATATTATGAGGGAAGTGTCTTAGCAAGCTATTCAGTTGTAAAACCAATTACTAGAAGATCTTTACCACCACCTTTTCAGGACAACCAGGGATGGACAATAAATGTGGCATTGGCAGCATAACGCACATCAAAGGACACTTTTTCTAAAAAATATATGTGTAAAAAAAAATTCTCCTAACCTCTTCATTGTTTTGATGATTTTCTATTTATCCCCTCTAGTTACCAACTCACTGATCAGCTTATCCCGAGTTAACTTATCAAAACACTGGCATAAATTGGAACATCTCTTTTAGATCTCAACAACAACAACTTGTATTTATATAGCACCTTTAACGTAGTAAAACGTCCCAAGGCACTTTACATGAGCGTTAACAAACAAAATTTGACACTGAACCACATAAGGCGATATTAGGACAGATGACCAAAAGCTTGCACAAAGAGGTAAGTTTTAAGGAGCGTCTTAAAGGAGGAGAGAGAGGTAGAGAGGCGGAGAGTTTTAGGGAGGGAATCCCAGAACTTAGGGTCGAAGCAGCTGAAGGCTCGGCTGCCAGTGGTGGAGCCATGAAAATCAGGAACACGCAAGAGGCCAGAATTGGAGGAGCGCAGATATATCGGAGGGTTGTAGTGCTCAAGGAGGTTAACAGAGATAGGGAGGAGCGAGGCCATGGAGTCAATTTGAAAACAAGGATGAGAATTTTAAAATCGAGGCGTTGCCGTACTGGGACCCAATGTAGGTCAGTGAGCACAGGAGTGATGGGTGAAAGGGACTTGGTGCGAGTTAGGATACGGGCAGCAGAGTTTTGGATGAGCTCAAGTTTATGGAGGGTGGAAGATAGGAGGCCAGCCAGGAGTGCATT
This sequence comes from Squalus acanthias, assembly GCA_030390025.1. NCBI lineage: Eukaryota > Metazoa > Chordata > Chondrichthyes > Squaliformes > Squalidae > Squalus > Squalus acanthias. Next base: position 86,124,377 of record CM059432.1, read on the forward strand.
GGAATAGTTAAGTCTAGAGGTAAGAGAGGCATGGATGAAGGTTCCAGCAGCAGATGAGCTGAGGCAGGGGTGGAGACAGGCGATGTTACAGAGGTTGAAGTAGGCGGTCTTGGTGATGGAGCGAATATGTGGTCGGAAGCTCATCTCGGGGTCAAATACGACACCAAGTTTGCAAACGGTTTGGTTCAGCCTCATGCAGTGGCCAGGGAGAGGGATGGAGTCAGTGGCTAGGGAATGGAGTTGTAGCCATGTACCCATGGATTGGAGGGTAGCTAATGTTACCCCACTATTCAAAAAGGGTGGTAGAGAGAAAGCGGGGAATTACAAACCGGTAAGCCTGACATCGGTAGTGGAAAAAATGCTAGAGTCTATTATAAAGTATGTAATAGCTGAGCACTTGAAAAACAGTGACAGGATCGGACAAAGTCAACATGGATTTACAAAAGGTAAATCGTGCTTGACTAATCTACTGGAATTTTTTGAGGATGTAACTGGGAAAATAGATAAGGGAGAACCAGTAGATGTGGTGTATTTGGACTTTCAAAAGGCTTTCGATAAGGTCCCGCATAAGAGATTAGCATGTAAAGTTAAGGCACATGGGATTGGGGCAAGGTATTGACTTGGATAGAGAACTGGTTGGCGGACAGAAAGCAGAGAGTAGGAATTAATGGGTCTTTTTCCGAGTGGCAGGCAGTGACTAGTGGGGTACCGCAGGGTTCGGTCCTTGGACCCCAGCTATTCACAATATACATTAATGATCTGGATAAGGGAACTAAATGTAATATCTCCAAGTTTGCAGATGACACAAAGCTGGGTGGGCGTGTGTGCTCCGAGGAGGATACTGAGAAACTCCAGGATGATTTGGACAGGTTGGGTGAGTGGGCAGAAGCGTGGCAGATACAATATAATGCGGATAAATGTGAGGTTATCCACTTTGGTGTCAAAAACAGAAAGGCAGACTATTATCTGAATGGCAATAGATTGGGAGAAGGGGAAGTGCAACGAGACCTGGGTGTCCTTGTGCACCAGTCGCTGAAGGTAAGCATGCAGGTGCAGCAGGCGGTGAAGAAGGCAAATGGTATGTTGGCCTTCATAGCGAAAGGGTTTGAGTATAGGAACAGGGATGTCCTGCTGCAGTTGTACAGGGCCTTGGTTAGACCACACCTTGAGTACTGTGTGCAGTTTTGGTCACCTTATCTGAGGAAGGATGTTCTTGCCATGGAAGGAGTTCAGCGAAGATTCACAAGGCTGATACCTGGGATGGCAGGAATGACATATGAGGAGAGATTGGGTCGATTGGGCTTATACTCGCTGGAGTTTAGAAGAATGAGAGGGGATCTCATCGAAACATATAAAATTCTGACAGGTCTGGACAAACTAGATGCAGGAAGAATGTTCCCGATGGTCGGAGAGTCCAGAACCAGGGGTCATAATCTAAGGATAAGGGGTAAGCCATTTAGGACAGAAATGAGGAAGAATTTCTTCACCCAGAGAGTGGTGAACCTGTGGAATTCTCTACCACAGAAGGTGGTTGAGGCCAAGTCATTAAATATATTCAAGAATGAGTTAGATATATTTCTTAAAGCTAAAGGTATCAAGGGATATGGGGAGAAGGCAGGTACAGGGTACTGAGTTTGGATGATCAGCCATGATCTCATCGAATGGCGGAGCAGGCTCGAGGGGCCGAATGGCCTACTTCTGCTCCTATCTTCTATGTTTCTATGTTTCTAGCGGGGAGCAAAGACAATGGACCTGAATTTGCAGTCGGAGGCTTCCCACGGGCGGATGCCTCCGACCGGCAAAAAATCTACGAACTTACCTTCTGCCTTGGGATCCACGGGGACTCACGCTCCTGGGCCTCTATGCGTAAACACGCGCACAGGCCCACATTTCCCAGGGGCGCATGCGGTTGTTGACAGAGCACAAGTTCCGGGTTTTAGCGTAATTTCATCCTTAATTACATAGGATATACAGCACAGAAACAGGCCATTCGGCCAAACCAGTCCATGCCGGCATGTTTGCTCGATTCGAGCCTCCTCCTGTCTTTCCTCATCTAACTCTATCAGCATAACCTTCTATTCCCTTCTCCCTCATATGCTTATCTAGCCTCCGCTTAAATGTATCTATACTATTCGCTTCAACCACTCCCTGTGCTAGCGAGTTCCACATTCTCACCTTTCGGATGAGACGTTAAACTGAGGCCCCGTCTGCTCTCTCAGGTGGATGTAAAAGATCCCATGGCACTTTTTCGAAGAAGAGCAGGGGAGTTATCCCCGGTGTCCTGGCCAATATTTATCCCTCAATCAACATCACAAAAACAGATTATTCGGTCATTATCACATTGCTGTTTGTGGAAGCTTGCTGAGCGCAAATTGGCTGCCGCGTTTCCTACATTACAACAGTGACTACACTTCAAAAAGTACTTCATTGGCTCTAAAGCACTTTGGGACATCCGGTGGTTGTGAAAGGCGCTATATAAATGCAAGTCTTTCTTTTAAAGAAGTTCCTTCTGAATTCCCTATTTGATTTCTTGGTGACTATCTTATATTGATGGCCTCTAGTTTTGCTCTTCCCCACAAGTGGAAACACTCTCTCTGTATCTACTCTATCAAAACCTTTCATAATTTTAAAGACCTCTATTAGGTCACCCCTCAGCCTTCTCTTTTCAAGAGAAAAGAGACCCAGCCTGTTCATCCTTTCCTGATAGGTATACCCTCGCATTTCTGGTATTATCCTTGTAAATCTTTTTTGCACCCTCTCCACTGCCTCTATATTCTTTTTATAATATGGCGACCAGAATTGTACGCAGTACTCCAAGTGTGGTCTAACCAAGGTTTGATACAATTAAAGACTCAAAATTTTCCCTGCCGCAGATGTTAAGTTAACTGCTCTGTGATAATCTGGATTAGCTCCCTCTCTCTTTTTAAAAATAGGTACTATATTGGCTACTCTCCCAGCACATATCCACATGCAATAGAGCCCCAAATTATAATTAATAGGGCCTCTGTAATTTCCTCCTTCATTTCACTCAGGATCCTAGGATATATCCCGTCAGGCCCTGGCGCTGTCTTCCTTTAGCTTAACTAACATCTAAAGTTTTCCTTTTATCCATGATAGTATCTCTCATCTCACTCTCGACCACTTCAGGATTCACCTCCTTTCCAATACCCTTTAAGAAAACCGATGCAAAGTACTTGATGTTTCTATTTATAAAACCTAGGATTCCATATACTTATTTTTTAATAAATTGACCTCCCACTAAGACTTTCTGCTCCTCTAATCCTTTTAAAGTTTTACTATTTAGTGTAATTGCTTGGCCCCTTCAGCGCAATGCAGGAGTGCATCAGAATGGCTGCAAATTAGGCCAGCACCCAGAAACACTGGGTCCTGGCTGTGCCCCAGACTTTCCTAATGGCGGAGTGTCCAGCTCACCCAAAGGAGATCATAAACACAGGAAAGGATGGGGCCAGGAGCAGGGGCTCCGAACATTTGAGTTCCTGCATTCCAGAGCTCTCAGAGGCCTGGCAGATGTTCGGAGGACAGTACACCCAAGAAGGCTTACTGGCCTGTTCAATGACGGTTGTGAGGACCACCTAGGGGTCCAGCCCTGGGCCATGACCTGGACCTGCAAAGAGGACTTTTTGGGAATTTTTAAAATAAATTTTGTCAAGGGGACTATTGGGGGAAAAGTCAGGAAGTTTCTGGAGTGAGGTCCTGACAATCCTGCTGCTAGTCTGCCACTTATGTCGCAATTTGCAGCCTCCTGCACAAGATGGGCACCTGGGGGCTGGTGGGCAGGCTCAATAGGCTGTACAGTTCATGGGCACCACCTATGATGATCTACACTTTTGGAAAGCTTGGCACCGGCGATATATTCCGTGTTTTTTCTAGCAGATATGTTCTTTCCAAAGGGAAAGTGGTGAACACATGGCACTGGCTGTCATAAACATTTAATGCATATCCAGGGGTTAAGCTATCCCTGTAGTATGATTTCCCTGTAGGTCAGCCTGCAGCAGAACTCTTGTGAAGCAGGAGCAGCAAAGACAGATGTCTAAGAAGATGTAGCAGAATCAGTAAGCAGTCCTGGGGTAATGTGTGGATAAAATCACTCAAGCGTTATTCCAGCTGCATTTGTTGGCACCTCATGAATTTCTCTTCCTCATCTAAATCAAGCAATAGCAAAGGAATAACCATCCTCACCAGTCTTGCATGGTGCTATTTAAATGGCAGCAGCAACCAAGAATTGTTTGGGATTCTTGGGATATGGGCATCATTAGCAGGGCCAGCATTTATTGCCCATCTCTAGTTGCCTCGAGAAGGTGGTGGTGAGCTGCCTTCTTGAACCACTGCAGTCCATGTGGTGAAGGTACTCTCTCAGTGCTGTTGGGTAGGGAGTACCAGGATGTTGACCCAGCGATGATGAAGGAATATGTCCAAGTCAGGATAGTGTGTGACTTGGAGGGGAACTTGAAAGTGGTGGGGTTCCCATGTGCCTGTTTCCCTTGTCCTTCTAGGTGGTACAGGTCATGGGTTTGGGAGGTGCTGTCGAAGAAGCCTTGGTGAGTTGCTGCAGTGCATCCTGTAGATAATACACAATGCAGCCACGGTGCGCCAGTGGTGGAGCCAGTGGATATTTAAAATGGTGGATAGAGTGCCATTCAAGCGGACTGCTTTATCCTGATTGGTGTCGAGCTTCTTGAGTTGTTGCAGCTGCGCCCGTGCAGTTCAAATGGAGAGCATTCCAACCCACTACTGACTTGTGCTTTGTAAGCGCTGGAGAAGCTTTGGGGTGTCAGGAGGTGAGCCACTCACCGCAGAATACCCAGCCTCTGACCTGATCTAGCACCTACATTTATGTGTCTGGTCCAGTTGAGTTTCTGGTCAATGGTAACCCCCCAGGATGTTGATAGTGTGGGATTCGGCGATGGTAATGCCGTTGAATGTCAAAGGGCGGTGGTTAGACTCTCTCGTTGGAGATGGTTACTGCCTGGCACTTGTGTGGCGCAAATGTTACTTGCCGTTTATCAGCCCAAGCCTGGATGTAGTCCAGGTCTTGCATGCATGAACTGCTTCATTATCTGAGGAGTTGCAAATGGAACTGAACACTGTGCAATCATCATCGAACAGCCCCACTCCTAACCTTATGATGGAGGGAAGGTCATCGATGAAGCAATCGAAGGTAGTTGGACCAGGGACGCTGACTGAAAAACTCCTGAAGCAATGTCCTGGGGCTATGATTATTGGCTTCCAACAACCACAACCATCTTCCTTTGTACTAGGTATGAATCCAGCCACTGGAGTTTGCCCCTTGATCCCAGTTTTATTAGGGCTCCTTGGTGCCACATTCGGTCGAATGCTGCCTTGATGTCAAGGGCACCTCACCTATGGAATTCATCATATCTGTCCATGTTTGGACCAAGGCTGTAATGAGGTCTTTAGCCCAGTTGTCCTGGCGGAACCCAAACTGAACATTGGCTAGGTGAGAACATTGTGCCTGGCAACATTTCCATTTATAAATTTATTTTAAAAAATCCCAGCATGGAGAAGTTTAATTAATTTCTCTTCATTGTGAGCCATGTAACATACTCAAAGTAAGGTTTAAATGTTCTTTTATTTTATGTTTAAGTGTTTAAAAGTGGTAAAGTATTGAAGGTTTGTCAGACCTGGTATAAAGCAAGATGGTTGTGGTTGTTGGAGGCCAATAATCATAGCCCCAGGACATCGCTTCAGGAGTTCCACAGGGCACCATCCTTGGCCCAACTACCTTCAGCTGCTTCATTGATGACCTTTCCTCCATCATAAGGTCAGAAGTGGGGCTGTTGATGATACCTTCCATCACTTTGCTGGTGATTGAGAGTAGGCTGATAGGATGGTAATTAGCCAGGTTAGATTTGTCCTGCTTTTTTTGGACAGAACATACCTGGGCAATCTGGGTAGATGCCAGTGTTGTAGCTGTACTGGAACAGTTTGGTTCGGAGCACGGCTAGTTCTGGAGCACAAGCCTTCAGCACTACAGCCAGGATGTTGTTGGGACCCATAGACTTTGCTGTGTTCAGTGCGCTAAGCCATTTCTTGATATCACGTGGAGTGAATCGAATTGGCTAAAGTCTGGCATCAGTATTTTGGGGATCGCAGCGGGTAGCTGAGAAGGATCATCCACTCAGCACTTCTAGCTGAAGATGTTGTGAACGCTTCAGCCTTGACTTTTGCACTCAAGGAGTGGGCTCCATCGTCTTTGAGGATGGGGAAGTTCATGGAACCTCCTCCTCCCGTTAGTTGCTTAATTGTCCACCACTATTCACGATTGGATGTGGCAGGATTGCAGAGCTTTGATCTGTCTGTTGGTTGTGGGATCGCTTAGTTCTGTCTATGGCATGCTGCGTCCACTGTTTAACAATGATGTAGTCCTGTGCTATAGCTTCACCAGGTTGGCACCTAATTTTCAAGTATGCCTGGTGGTGCTCCTGGTATGCTCTTCCACACTTCTCATTGAGCCAGGGTTGGTCACCTGGCTTAATGAAGGAGTGAGATATGTGCCAGGCCATGAAGGTTAAAGTTGTGACAAAATAAATTCTGCTGCTGTTGATGGCCTACAGCGCCTCATGGATGCCCAATTTTGAGCTGCTAGATCTGTTCTTACTCTATCCCGTTTAGCATGGTGGTAATGCCACACAACACAGTGGAGGGTGTCGTCAGTGTGATGACGAGACTTGGTTTCCACAAGGACTGTGCGGTGGTTACTCCTACCAACACTGCTGTGGACAGATGCATCCGCGACAGGTAGATTGGTGAGCACCTCGTGTTGGTTCCCTCACCACCTGCCGCAAGCCCAGTCTGGCAACTATGTCCTTCAGGACTCGGCCAGCTCAATCAGTGGTGGTACTACTGAGCCACTCTTGGTGATAGACATTGAAGCCCCCCACTTCAGAAGGAGAAGCAGAGTGCTTTAGGGAGGAAATTCGAGAGAATGGGACCCAGGTGGCTGAAGGCTCTGCAACCAACAATGGGGCAAAGGGACAGGAATTATACAGAATGTCAGAGTCAGAAGAACAGTGTTCGGAGAAGTGATACAAGGGTGGATAAAATTGCAGAGATAGAACAAGGCAAAGCCATGCAGGAATTTAAAGACGAAGAAGAAGATTTTAATTTGATACATTGGGAATGAGGAGCCAGTGTAAATAGGTGAGGACAGGAGTGATAAGTGAGTGGAGCTTATGAAGACAGGATGCGTGCAACAGAGTTTTGGACAAATTTATGATGGGTGGAGAAAAGGAGACCAGCAAGGAGAGCATTGGAGTAATAGACACTGCTGAGGTAGGGATGGAGACAGGCAATGTTGTGGAGGTGGAAGTAAGCAGTCTTTGTGATTCATTTGAAACTCGCAAAGGTTACATAAATGTTCTGGTTGAGCTTGCAACATCAGCCGGTGAGGGAATGGAATCAGTGGCAATGCAGTGGAATTTGTGGTGGTGGCCGAGGACGATGGACGAAGTTGTGACTCATCCAAGACTTGAAGTTGGACAAACAATCTGATAGCATGGAAGCAGTTAAGGCATGGGGTGATGGAGGTGATGGAGAGGTATAGTTGTGCGTCAATGACATACACTTGGACTCTGAACCTATGCCTGTGGATGATGCCACCAAGGGACAGCATATAGATAAAAAGGAAGGGGGAAAAGATAATCCTTTGAGAGATTCCAGAGCTGATGATGCAGGAGAGCGAAGAGAAGCCATTGCTGGAGATATGCTGGCTACACGCAGATATACTCAGGAATGGAACAATGTGAGGCAGTCCAACAAAGATGAATGTTAGAGGAGAGGCACTGGAGAAGGATGGTGTGGTCAACCATGTCACATCGCAGAGATGTCAAGGAGAAATAAAGCACCATGGTCACAGACACAGAACATGTCATTTTTTACCTTGGTGTGTGCCGTTTCAGTGCAATGAGAAGGGCAGAAGGTGGATTGAAGGGATTTTAACAGGACTTCTGGGAGAGATGGGCACTGAGCTGAGGTGATAGCACATTTAATACCTTAGAGAGGAAAGGAAGATTGAAGATGTGGTGATAGTTGCCGAGGACAGAAGAAACAAGGGTGACACAACACAAGGCCAATGTTGACAATTTTTCACAAGAGAAAAGAAATTAAGATGCTGCCATACAATTAAAAGGTGGAAAACAACATTAGCCTAGAAATGACTTGCTAATAATAGTAGACAAATACTTATGCGTGTTCTTAGACTGCAATGGAATTATTCTTTAGATGTTTAATGCAAATCTGTGCTAGATTAGAAGTCAACTTCAAAAATATCTTCTATTTCTATAGCATTCCGTACAGAGAAACATACTAACATACTAGCGTGCTTTACAGGACAGAAGAAAAGACAATGGCTGTCAAGCAGTCGGGAAAAAAAGGTAATGGAAAGGGTAGGAAGATTTGAGATATAGTCAGAGAAGGATTTTTAAGACACTTCTCAAAGAGGGCAGGGAAATGGCAAATAAAGAGATTGAGGAAGAGTGTTTCAGAGGGCAAGTGAATGAAAGAACTGCCACCTGTAGTGGAACAGAGGGAGTGAGGAATAAGAAAAACCTGGTGTTGGTGGGGTGAGAATGAGTGTGCATCTTAAGGCCAGTGGAAATCACTAAGGTAGGGTAGGGTGAGGCCATGGAAGGATTTTAATGTGAGGATGTGGATCTTGAAGTCAATTTAGTGGGACATAAGCAGCCAGTGCAGCTTGTAAGGAACAGAGTAAAGGGAGTGTGGGATTTGGGATAAGTCCCAAATGTGTTTCAATCACGTTTGTTGTGGAGAGTGCTGCACTCCACCTAGGGTTGTCAACTCTGGTAGGACATTTTTCTGGAGGTTTCGTCACACGACCTCCCACCTCCAACCGTCTCTCCTAGTCAAACAGTCTTGTTCCCCCATCTCCAGTATCTTTATAACTAATAAACAAGTGTTCATAGAAAATTTAAAAAAAAATAAAAATTGTTTTTAATGCCCCTGTGATTTTTCTCCTGGTTGCTCGCAGCAGTGTCCAGGAGATTAATCTTTAATTCCTGGAGAATCTAGGACAATGCTGGAGGGTTGGCAACCCTAACTCCACCACAAGGTTATAGAATGAAAAGTCAAACAATGTGGTTCAATCTCCATAAGCACTTCTTGCACTGCAAACTATGTGGCAAAGAATGCAGGTTCAACCCCTTAAATGTTTTCTCGGACATGAAATACGTGCCATGACACACAGAGGACAGTTTCCTTGTACCTTACAGAGGCCACACTTCTCTTGCCCACTCACTACATAATCTATGTTTTAATAATTATAGGTTAACCTACCATTCAGAATGGTTGAAAATGGGTATCATATAATTAGAAGCAGTCATAACCTGTGTTTATACTATAAATTACTTATTGGCAAATTTGTTTTCCTATTTGCAATTTTTCTGCAAGATTAGTAGCTGATATTTTCCTCCCCAGTTTGATCACCGATGGAGGTGCAGTGGAACGCCACTGTCTCTGTGCAGTTCCTTGGAAATAGGACCTAAGAAATTTGTCAGGGACAAGTTAATTAAAATATTTTGGGTGGGCTTCTGGTGGTATTTGGACCAGCAATTGGGAGCTTGTTACTTGGGGGGTAAGTAGGAAATTGTGTGCTGCTGTAGGGTTTAAAGGTTTAAAGCATCTGCAGGATCACTTTGTATTGCAGAGTAGGGAAATCTGACTGACAATGGCACAGAGGGTGGTTCTGCACAGAGAGCCACAAAAGTTTAATGGCAGCCAGAGATCCTATTGCAGAAAATGAGCATCCTTTGTCACACCATGAGATTCAGTAGGACTCAATTGTGAACATACTTCCCATAATGGGTGTGATGACAGGTTATACATTAAGTATATATCTGTAAATGAAGGAACACTTCCAGTTGAAGGCTGGGGTTATAAAGAGCACTATGCAACCTCCTTGGCATTGATGGTAAGCAATTCAATTATTTTAAAACTATTTAGAGGAGGTTGCTGTAAGTGGCTGACATGCTTAGTGCAATGCATTCTTGGAAGATGTGGGTGACTCCTCTTAGCTTGCCTGCCGTGGTAAAATGATTAAACCTTTTCTTGCACTGAGTTTTCATGCGTTCATGTGTTGGCAGTCACTGCCCTAGCCACTTCCCGCCACAGCTGTAATGCTCCTCTCCCTGGGGGCATGCATCACTCAAACCCAAACAATGCCTCCCTCTTCTGCCTAACTTCTCCTGGAAATACTTCAACCGCTGTTTTTGTACTGTCACAATCTATGATTCATCGCTGAATCATGGGGCTCAATGTCAACCTGCAGAACTTGCAGAGTTCAGGAACATTTGTTAATTGGACATGCTTTTAAACTACTGTCCAAACAATTGTGGGTTTTGTCTCTCTTTTAAGCTACAAGAGGCCTTTATATCCTACAGTAGCATGCTAGTTCCCAGCTCCTACATTGTGAGCTCTCAATCGGGAGCACACCATGAATACTGCAATTAGGCTGACCCAGAAAGCGAAAGTGGAGTCAGTCCATTATCGATCATGCGGGTGCAAATTATGCTCAGCCATACTTCTCCGCAGAATTTTGCCCGAGCAGAAAATATAGATAATCCCCTGATATAGCCTGAAACTAGAGTATTAAACTTAAATAAAGGCAATTACAAAGGTATGAGGAGAGAGTTGGCTAAAGTGGACTGGGAAAATAGATTAGAAGGTAAGATGGTAGAAAAGCAGTGGCAGACATTTAAAGAGATATTTCATGACTCTCAACAAAGATATATTTCAGTGAGAAAGAAAGACTCAGAGAAAGATGAACCAACCATGGCTGACTAAGGAAGTTAAGGATGGTATCAAATTGAAAGAAAAGGCATACAATGTTGCAAAGATTAATGGTAGGCCAGAAGATTGGGAAAATTTTAGAAACCAGCAAAGGATGACTAAAAAAATAATAAAGAGGGAGAAAATAGCTTATGAGAGTAAACTAGCAAGAAATATAAAAACTGACAGTAAGAGCTTCTACAAGTATATAAAAAGGACGAGAGTAGCTAAAATAAATGTTGGTCCCTTAGAGGATGAGACAGGGGAAATAATAATGAGAAACAAGGAAATGGCAGAGGCATTGAACAAATATTTTGATCTGTCTTCACACAAAAAACATCCCAGTATTAATAGAAAATCAAGGGGCAAAAGGGAGGGAGGAACTTAAAACAATCACTATCACTAGAGAAAAAGTGCTAGACAAACTTATGGGTCTAAAGGCTGACAAGTCCCCTGGACCTGATGGCCTACATCCTAGGGTCTTAAAAGAAGTGGCTACAGAGATAGTGGATGCATTGGTTGTAATCTTCCAAAATTTCCTGGACTCTGGAAAAGTCCCTGCGGATTGGAAAACCGCAAATGTAATGCCCTTATTCGAAAAAGGAGGGAGACAGAAAGCAGGAAACTATAGGCCAGTTAGCCTAACATCTGTCATTGGGAAAAATGCTCGAATCCATTATTAAGGAAGTAGTAGCAGGGCATTTAGAAAATCATAATACAATCAAACAGAGTCAACATGGTTTTATGAAAGGGAAATTGTGTTTGACAAATCTATTAGAGTTCTTTGAGGAGGTAACGAGCAGGGTGAATAAAGGGGAACCAGTAGATGTAGTGTATTTGGATTTCCAAAAGGCACTCAACAAGGTGCCACATAAAAGGTTACTGCATAAGATAAGAGCTCATGGTGTTGGGGGTAATATATTAGATTGGATAGAGGATTGGCTAACTAACAGAAAACAGAGAGTTGGGATAAATGGGTCATTTTCAGGATGGCAATCTGTAACTAGTGGGGTGCCACAGGGATCAGTGCTGGGGCCTCAACTATTTTCAATCTATATTAATGACTTGGATGAAGGAAGCGAGTGTATTGTAGCCAAATTTGCGGACGATACAAAGATAGGCGGGAAAGCAAGTTGTGAAGAGGACATAAAGAGTCTGCAAAGGGATATAGATAGGTTAACTAGGTTGATTCCTGGGATGGAAGGGTTGTCTTATGGGGAAAGGTTGAGCAGGTTGGGCCTATACTCATTGGAGTTTAGAAGAATGAGAGATGATCATATTGAAACATATAAGATTCTGAGGGGTTGGACAGGGTAGATGCTGAGAGGACGTTTCCCCTTGTCAGGGAATCTAGAACAAGGGGGCATAGTCTCAGAATAAGGGGTCGCCCATTTAAGACGGAGATGAGGAGGGATTTCTTCTCTCAGAGGGTCGTGAATCTTTGGAATTCTTTACCCCAGAGAGCTGTGGAAGCTGAGTCATTGAATGTATTCAAGGCTGAGATAGACAGATTTTTGAGCCACAAGGGAGTCAAGGGTTATGGGGAGCAGGCAGGAAAGTGGAGTTGATGCCAAAATCGGATCAGCCATGATCTCATTAAATGGCAGAGCAGGCTCAAGAGGCCGGATGGCCTGCTCCTGCTCCTATTTCTTATGTTCTTATGTATGTTCTTATTGCCAAACCAAGGGACTGTGATCCCATTATTCCATCTCCTCTCAATACCATGTGTGTTAACAAATATATGTATGAATTGGAAAATAAAAAGAAATGGTAGTATGCTGACAAAATGTTTTACCTTAGGTGAAGTTACAAAACCCATAAAAGAAATGCCTGAAATTTTTCAAACTTTTTCTGACACTATTTGGAGTGTCAATACTTTTTTATACAAAATAAAGTCCCCAAAATTGTTATATTTTAGCTCAAAGGAACACTAGCTTTGTAAAAATTTGTTTGCCAAAAATTGTTTGCAATTTTCATCAAAATATGTCACTGCATTATGAAAACATCATTTTGATAATTGTGCATCCTGTCATTATGAATACAGTGGCATAGTGGTTAGCACTGTTGCCTCACAGCGCCAGGGACTCGGGTTCGAATCCGGCCTCGGATGACTGTCTGTGTGGAGTTTGCACATTCTCCCCGTGTCTGCGTGGGTTTCCTCCGGGTGCTCCGGTTTCCTCCCACAGTCCAAAGATGTGCGGGTTAGGTTGATTTGGCTATGATAAATTGACCCTTAGTGTTAGGGGGGATTAGAAACATAGACATAGAAACATAGAAACTAGGAGCAGGAGTAGGCCATTCGGCCCATCGAGCCTGCTCCACCATTCAATACGATCATGGCTGATCATCCAAATCCATTACCCTGTCCCTGCTTTCCCACACAGAATCCCCATCGAGCCTGCACCGACACATATCCCACCCTATCCCCGTAACCCCACGTATTTAATTCCCCCTAACATATCCCATCCTATCCCCGTAACCCCACATATTTAATCCCCCCCTAACACTAAGGGTCAATTTATCATAGCCAAATCAACCTAACCCGCACATTTTTGGACTGTGGGAGGAAACCGGAGCACCCGGAGGAAACCCACGCAGACACGGGGAGAATGTGCAAACTCCACACAGACAGTCACCCGAGGTCAGATTTGAACCCGGGTCCCTGGCGCTGTGAGGCACCAGTGCTAACCACTATGCCACCGTGCCGCCCATTAAATACATGGGGTTACGGGGATAGGGTGGGATATGTGTCGGTGCAGGCTCGATGGGCCGAAATGGCCTCTATCTGCACTGTGGGGATTCTGTGATTCTGTGATATTGTACAACTTTGACTCTTGCAGTAAAAACTTCTCAAACAGCAGCAACACACAATAAATGTTGAATTTTCAGATTTGGAAAATCTTTTGATAAATTACAAGAAAAGTGAATGACACCAAATCATACTATGCCTTGCATAAATTAATTTAACATGATAATAAAGAAGATATCTGACTTACATTTTTGACAAGAAGAAAATGATAGTGAACAACAGAGTCCATTATGTGTCTTTGAGCTGAGTGAAATAAAGGAGAGTTTAATTTAAAGAGATTTAGTTTAATCATCTTAAGCAGGTAGAAAATTATTGAACATCAAGTTTACCTTGAAAGAACAAAGTCTAACAAACTTTTCAGTGGGCAGCAATGTTCCATGATTGCTTGCTTAAAAATAGTTGAAGAATTGCAAGGTGATTTTACAATCCAATAATAACAGGCTGATAGTTTCTAATAGTTCTGTAGATCACTTGGCTGGATTGAGGAATGGATTCATGATGGGCTTTGTCACGTGCCTGTAGAACGATATCTGCGCCTTGAGTTTCCTTCACTTCAATTTTGCTTGCCACTTCGGCCTTGGCAAAGGCTGCTGATTGGTTGAGATGCCTTTTAAGGCCCTCTAAAGGCTTTCTGAAATGTTGTCCCCTTATTATGGCAATCCTCTTTACTGTCCCCATCCCTTTAAATTTGACAATGTAATTTTTCTCTCTCACTACTAGGCCCTGAATTTCCACAAGGTGCTCCCAATCTCCTGAAGTAACTCCGGCGAAAGATCGGCAGAACACTCCCCCCCCCCCCCCCCCCCGCCCCTGGGGGGGGCGGGGGTGGAGGCATGTTGAGGTTATAGGGGAGGCATAGTAGGATGCCGAACACAGGAGCCAGGAAATTATTCAGATAGTGAATTTCAATTATAAGATTGGACTTCATATGAATGCCCAAATATGTAAGGAAGCAGAATTAAACAGCTAAAATGACAAAACTGCTGAAATGTTCTGGATTACCAGCTATAGCTACATTAACATTAATTATTCCAAAATACTTGCCACCCTTTCTTAGAAACGGGGGGAAAGCGCATGGGACATAATTCTCCGAAGGGGGCTCAGCAAAAAAAGTTTGGGAACCTCTGCGCCCAAGTCACGGTGTAAACAGTTGGTTTTAACTGTCCATGCCATTTCTGTGGAGAATCTCCCACTGGAGAACTCCTGCGGAAATTCCAAGCACTAGCGTCCTCCCTAGACTCATCTGACTCTGCACCTGTTATTGTGAATAGTTATGCAAATAAGATCGACCAAAGAATTAAATGCTATTTTGTACTTGACATTTCAGGCGAGATTTGCACCTGTTATAAACTATTTAGTAGCCGTGACATAAACCTGGAGATGAAAATCAGTAATGGTATACCTAGAATTTCAGAATCTTTCAATAAAGTACCACATGAAAGGCCACTAAGTGTCAATGTTAACTCAGGGGAGAAGAATGTCTGCTTCACTGAGCAGGGGAGAGGAGAGAGTCAGCATTTACTGGCGGGGGGTGGGGAGGTAGAAAAGAGATTGTCAGAATTAACTGTTAGGAATGTTGAGGCAGTAGAAAGGGTACAGTGCAGATTTACTAGGATATAGAACAAGGAGATTGTGGGGTGATTTAATAAGGTGTGTTTAAAATTATCAAGGATGTGATAGAGTAGATAGAAACAGGCTGTTTCTAGTGATTCAGGAATCTAGAACGAAGGGACATAGATGCAAGAGATTTAGCACAGAGCATGAGAATCATTTTTATACACAAGATTGTGAGGCTGTGGAATGCACTCTCAGAGTTTGCGATTGAAGTAGAATCATAGGCCCTGATTTTAAAGGGAGGGCGGGTATGGTGCGCGCGGGCCTCGAACTGGACGGCACACCCGGGGTGGACGTGGACCACCAGCCAATTTTAACGGCTGATCCTCATTTCCATAAATTTTTGCAGTGACCCGTGCAACCCAACTAGATCCACTACCTGTACAGCGGGCAGGAGCGGGAATTCGGCAGGAGGATGCTGCCATGGTCCCTAGTAGGTGGTGAGGGGGGCTCTGGACACGATTGATGGGGGACGGGGGGAGCCTGGGGAAAAGAGAGGCCCAGAGATTCCTTGTGAGGCCCGGAGGAGCACTCCAACCCATGGTCCACATGGAAACTTAAAATAAAATTTTAAAGCTTATCTACCTGGGCCTCTTCTGGCCCACGATCCACCTTCTGGCAGGACTGACCTGACAGGGAAGCAGTCACTGCTGCCCTGCCCAGGCCTACGACTTAAATTGCACTCGGATGCTGATGACATCATCGGGCCCAATCTGCATCTTTATAAAGGGACCTACTGCCTTCCTGCGGGTGTCCCGCTCGCCTGCTCAAAAGCGTAGGTTAACATCGGGACACAGTGGGATCAGAGGGGGTAAGTCGCTGCCCTCATTTTAACTGGTCCCCACCCAATTTCTGCCAGGTGGGGGAGTTAAAATCTGGGTCATAGAATCTTACAGCACACAAGGAGCCCATTTGGCCCATCATGCCTGTGCTGGCTCTTTGAAAGAGCTATCCAATTAGTTTCACTCCCCCCACCTTTTACCCATAGCACTACAAATGTTTCCTTTTCTATCCAATTCCCTTTTGAATGTTACTATTTTTACTTCCACCACCCTTCAGACAGTGCTTTCCAGATCATAACAAATCGCTAGAAATAAAGACATATGGGAATAGAACAGTCACGTGGGATTAGGACTACTGTCTATGTGGAGGATAAACGCCAACACAGACTAGTTGGGCCAAATGGCTTGTTTCCGTGTTGTAATTTCTATGCAACAAGCTAAAGGCAGTAGCTATCTTCAGCAAAACTTGGAGGTGAATAAAGAATTGGCTGAAAGAGAGGAAGCAGCAGGTGCTAGTTAGGGGCATAATATCAACTAGAATCAATCATCAGGGACAGAGGGGGGTCAGTGGGCGAGATTGGTGGCGGGTCAGGTGGGAAAGTGTTTTTTTTCCCTAGCGGGTCGGGACCCCGCTGTGAACCCACCGCCTTTACCAAATATCGGGTCTGTCAGTGCTGAGCAGACCCAACACGCAGCAACGGGGGAGGCAATTAAAATCATTAGTGGCTTGTTTACAGCCACTTATCAATGGTTTTTTCCCAGCTTTTTGGATTTTACAGGTCGCCCACCGGTTTCCCACTGTGCCTAGGCCACATCTGTGAAGCTGAGGCGGGAGGTCAGTGGCCATTGAATCAGCTGATGAGTTGACAGCTTCAAATGTCAAGTCAAAGCTCCCAGCTGATTGAGATATGTTCCCTTAACCACTAGCTTCTCTAAACTGCATTTCCACTACAGATTCAGGATGCTGCAAGTCTTTACACAAGTCTCCATCCAGTCTGACCTCATTACCTCTCCCACCATTGACAGATCGCTTCTGTCATCTCTACTTCACCTGCCATCTTTTCCATCAGCATGGGTGCCCTTGAAACTCTCTCAACTTGGTCCTCAGAATCCCACCACGATCAGCACCAACACCAGCATCACTAGGCACACCAGCAGCACCAACAGCAACACTAACCTTCTCCGCAATCAACTGATGCTGCACAGGACACAGGGCATCAGCACCCGACCACATTGTTGCCCAGGAGGCCAGGGATGGCCTCACCATGGCCAGATTTACTTCACTTGACGCTGTACACCCTGGCTGCCACATGATGCACCAGGTTGGCACCACCCCACGCCAACACCATAAAGCATCCCTACAATGCCCAGGCCATTCCTTTCACACACATCACCAATGCGGGGGAGGTACCCTTATGTCTCACCATTCACTGCAACTCACTAAGCCACTTCCAAAGGTGCCCACAAATCTGTCCAAGACCGGAAAGTGTTGAAAATAAAGGTTTCAATGTTTGACACCACATTAACAGAAACTGTACATGAACATTACATAAAACACCCAAGTGCCTACCGTTGTGTGTTGTTAGTTGCTATGATTACACTAGGATGAGGGTGAGTGTGAGGGGTGGCAAGTGAGATGGGGGATGTGATAATGTAGATAGAGAGGGATGGGTGGAGGTGCAAGCTAAGTTGGTGTAAGGATGTGCAGGATTAGGGTAGGGAAGGCAGAGTGATGGGGATGTGATGAGAAGCACAGCAGGATGAGGTTGAGTATGGCTTTGCAGTAACGTTTTGTGATCTACTGAGATCATTGAAACGTTTGCGCCACTACACCCAGGTCCTCCTGACCACATCCCTGCTTGTGCCCTCCTCTGCAATGTGCAACCAGGCTGTGTTGATCTCCTGGGGAGGTCTCTTCCACCCATGGGAAGGGAAGAGGACCTCCCTGCGTGCTCCAACTCCCTTCAGAAGCAATCCAATCCAATAGTCAGGTTCCAATACGATCCAGTCCAATAGTCAGGTTCCAATCCAATCCCATCCAATAATCAGGTTCCAATCCGTTACAATACATATGGAGGGAGTCATGGGAGAGCCTGGGTGCAGCTCTGCACCTCTGTGCAGTGCTTGTCAGCGTTTGCAGCACCTCAATGCTGTAGAACACTGACAGCACATATGTCAAAATAAAGTTGGCCATGGTCCCTTTAAGGAAACCGGCTGATGACGTGTCATCAAATGACATCACCAGACCCACTTCCTCTAATTGGCCGGCAAACGCGCTGGGCGGGCTTAACATGCCCAATTAGGGGAAATTCATTTCGGAGGCCGGGATAGAGACAGCAGCGGGGTCGGGACCCGCATCGGAGCTGCCGTAAAATCGCGGCCTGAGTGACTGAGCACTTGGACAAGTATGACCTGATCAAAGAGAGTCAGCATGGATTTATAAAGGGAAGGCCATGTCTGACTAATCTAAATTAATTTTTTGAGAACATCATAGGGGTGTTGTGACAAGTGGTATTCCCAGGAATCTGGACCAGGGCCTGAACTTACCATATATATTAATGATCTGGATGAAGGAATAGTTGTATAATCCAAGTTTGCACTAGATGAGGAGACACACTAAGTTGTGTAGATGAGAGCAGGAAGTTACAAAGGAACAGAAGTGAGTGAGAAAAACTGTAGCATATTGAGTTCAATGTGGAGAAGTGAGAGGTCATTCAATTTGGGTCCGAAAAAGAAAATTGGAAGATTTTGTTAATGGTGAGAGACTAGGAATTGTGGAGAAGCATTAGGATTTATGGCCGGGAAATTCCCTACCTTAGCGCCGACCATTAAAGCCGTTTTTCTGAAAAAAATGGCGGCCGCTTCACTTCCATCCGCTTCTGGCACGGGACACGGTGGCCGCCATATTGGAGAGGTCGATAGCGCTGTCGTTACCAGCGCTCGCCTCTCCAATGCAAATGTGCAGATTGTGACATCAATCGGACTGCAAGGCCTGATTTGACGCGGGACTGCGATTTTCGACATCGCTGCACACCATAACGCCCTCTACTAACCATGCATGGAAGAACATGCGTGCAGCAGTACCGTAGAGACGCTGGGCTCGATTTTGTCATTGGGGCGGGCTGGGGTCGTGTCATCCGCTTTTCGTGTTAGCCACCCGACTCCAATTGGATGTGGGAGAATTATTCGCTTTTGGCCTTTGCTGTGAGAGGGACCTGGAGGCAAAATGAGCAGCAGGAGACCTAAGTCTGCTCCCAGATTTTTTTTGTACCACCACCACCACCACCACCTCCTCCTCCTCCTCCTCCTCCTTCTCCTTCTCCTCCAGGCTCCAAACTTCCTCAACAATGGTTATGACTGCTAAAAGTTCCCCCAGAATGATGATTGATCAAATCTCCTTCTTAATGGTGGACCAGCAGCTGATAGTCAGCAATCCAAGTGTGCTACCGCCAGGTTTCACCGTCGTGTTTCAGAGGAGGCGTACATCACATCGGAAAAGTCTTAAAATCAGAAAGTCCTCTCAAAATGGGATTATAGAGGCAATTAAGTGGTTCTTAAGGGCCTATCCCGCCTCTTGAAGGCGGGACGGAGACGGGATCAGAAACCACGCATTTGGGAAAATTGCTCGGAGGCGGGATGGAGGCGGGGTCGGGCCCGCCCGCCATTTTTTGCAATTTTAACACCCCACACGCCTCCATTCCCGCCTCCTCGGGCCTGGCAAAATCGAGCCCGCTGTCTGCGCTTCTTAAAGGGACACACACATCTTTCAGGTAAGTTTCGATTTCAGCTTTTTAAATATTTTATGGAAGTAGTGGCTTGGTGCAATACAATTAAAAAATTGTTAAAGTGTGCAGGGAGTGCTGCTGGAAGCTTGCAAGGCTTTGGATGTTAAAGGAAGGTCTCTGAGAAGACCACTTGCTCACAGTCCTGGGGGGCACATGGAGATGAAGCAGAGGCAGCAAAGAGGACAAGCTGCATGCGGAGGAAAGAGGAAGAAGCAGAATTGGAAGAAGCAGAAAAGGAGGAAGCAGAATAGAAGGAAGATGTTTTATAAATACATAAAGACCAAGAGGATAACTAAAGAAAGAGTAGGGCCTATTAGAGACCAAAAAGGTAACCTGTGTGTGGAGGCGGAAGACATGGATATGGTTCTTAATGAATACTTTGTGCCTGTCTTCACAAAAGAGAGGGACGATGCAGACATTGTAGTTAAGGAGGAGGAGTGTGAAATATTAGATGAGATAAACATAGTGAGAGAGGAAGTATTAAGGGGCTTAGCATCTTTGAAAGTAGATAAATCACCAGGCCCGGATGAAATGTATCCCAGACTGTTAAGAGAAGCAAGGGAGGAAATAACGGAAGCTCTGGCCATCATTTTTCAATCCTCTCTGGTTCCAGGTGTGGTGCCGGAGGACTGGAGGACTAACATTGTACCGTTCTTTAAAAAGGGAGAAAGGGATAGACCGAGTAATTACAGGCCAGTCAGCCTAACCTCGGTGGTGAGCAAATTGTTGAAAAAAATTCTGAGGGACAGTATTAATCGTCATTTAGAAAGGCACGGATTAATCAAGGACAGTCAGCATGGATCTTTTAAGGGAAGGTTGTGTCTGACTAACTTGACTTAATTTTTTGAGGAGGTAACAAGAAGGGTTGATGAGGGTAGTGCGTTTGATGTAGTCTACATGGATTTTAGCAAGGCTTTTGACAAGGTCCCACATGGCAGACTGGTCAGAAAATTAAAAGCCCATGGGATCCAAGGGAGAGTGGCAAGTTGGATCCAAAACCGGCTCAGTGGCAGGAAGCAAAGGGTAATGGTCGACAGATGTTTTTGTGACTGGAAAGGTGTTTCCAGTGGGGTTCCACAGGGTTCAGTACTAGGTCCCTTGCTTTTTGTGGTAAACAACAATGATTTAGACTTCAATGTAGGGGGCGTGATTAAGAAGTTTGCAGATGATACAAAAATTGGCCATGTGGTTGATAGGAAGAAAGCTGTAGACTGCAAGAAGATATCAATGGACTGGTCAGGTGGGCAGAAAAGTGGCAAATGAAATTCAATCCGGAGAAGTGTGCAGTAATGCATTTGGGGAGGGCTAACAAGGCAAGGGAATACACAGTTAATGGTAGGATACTGAGAAGTGTAGAGAAACAGAGGGACCTTGAGTGCATGTCCACAGATCCCTAAAGGTAGCAGGACAGGTAGATAAGGTAGTTAAGAAGGCAAACGGGATGCTTTCCTTTATTAGCCCAGGCATAGAGCAGGGAGGTTTTGCTTGAACTGTATAAAACACTAGTTAGGCCACAGCTAGAGTACTGTGTACAGTTCTGGTCACCACATTACAAGATGTGATTGCACTAGAGAGGGTACAGAGGAGGTTTACAAGGATGTTGCCAGGACTGGAAAATTTTACCTATGAGGAAAGATTGGATAGGCTGTTTTCCTTGGAACAGAGGAGGCTGAGGGGAGACTTGATTGAGGTGTATAAAATTATGAGGGGCCTAGGTAGAGTGGATAGGAAGGACCTATTTCCCCTAGCAGAGAGATCAAAAACCAAGTGGCATAGATTTAAAGTATTTAAAGAGGCTTCAAGGCGATTTAGACAAGTTGAGTGAGTGGGCAAATACATGGCAGATGCAGTATAACGTGGATAAATGTGAAGTTATCCACTTCGGTAGGAAAAACAGAAAGGTAGATTATTATTTAAATGGTGATAGATTGGGAAATGCTGATGTACAAATGGACCTGGGTGTCCTTGTACACCAGTCACTGAAAGCAAACATACAGGTGCAGCAAGCAGTTAGGAAGGCAAATGGTATGTTGGCCTTCATTGCAAAAGGATTTGAGTACAGGAGCAAGGATGTCTTACTACAGTTGTACAGGGACTTGGTGAGACCACACCTGGAGTACTGTGTGCAGTTTTGTTCTCCTTACCTAAGAAAGGATATACTTGCCATAGAGGGAGTGCAGCGAAGGTTCACCAGACTGATTCCTGGGATGGCAGGACTGCCGTATGAGGAGAGATTGGGTCGACTAGGCCTGTATTCACTAGAGTTTAGAAGAATGAGAGGGGATCTCATTGAAACGTATAAAATTCTGACAGGGCTAGACAGACTAGATGCAGGGAGGATGTTTCCCCTGGCTAGGGGGTCTAGAACGAGGGGTCACAGTCTCAGGATACGGGGTAGGATATTTAGGACTGAGGTGAGGAGAAATTTCTTCACTCAGAGGGTGGTGAACCTGTGGAATTCTCTACCACAGAAGGCTGTGGAGGCCAAGTCACTGAATATATTTAAGAAGGAGATAGATAGATTTCTAGACACAAAAGGCATCAAGAGGTATGGGGAAAGAACGGGAATATGGTATTGAGATAGAGGATCAGCCATGATCATATTGAATGGCGGAGCAGGCTCGAAGGGCCAAATGGCCTACTCCTGCTCATATTTTTCTATGTTCTATGTTCTTCTAAAGTAATTGGTAGAAGAATTAGAGGGGAGTTGAGGAGAACTTTTCTCACCCAGAGGGTGGTGGGGGTCTGGAACTCGCTGCCTGAAAGGGTGGTAGAGGCAGAAATGCTCATCACATTTAAAAAGTACTTGGATATGCACTTGAAGTGCCGTAACCTACAAGGCTACGGACCAAGAGCTGGAAAGTGGGATTAGGCTGGATAGCTCTTTTTTGACCAGCACAGACACGATGGGTCGAATGGCCTCCTTTTGCGCTGTAAATTTCGATGAATTCTATGATGACATAAGGACAGTAATGAGAAAGGATCTTGGCTCGGAAGATCAGGAAGTAGAATCAGTATGGGTGGAACTACAAAATAACAAAGGGCAGAAAACACTGGTGGGAGTAGTTTATACGCCCCCTATCAGTAGCTATACCAGTGGACAGAGTATTAATCAACAAATAATAGGAGCTTGTAACAAAGGTAATCCAATAATTGTGGGGGACTTTAACCTTCATATAGCCTGGGCAAATCAAATTGGCAAAGGTAATCTGGAGGACAAGTTCATGGAATGCATTTGAGACAGGTTTGTATAATAATACGTCATGGAACCAACCAGGGAACAGGCTATTTTAGATCTTGTATTGTGTAATGAGAAAAGGTTAATTAGTAATCTCATAGTAAAGCCTCCTCTGGGGAAGAGAAATCATAATATGATAGAATTTCACTGGGTTTGAGAGTAAAATAAAGTCCGAAACTAGTCTTAAACTTAAATAAAGCCAATAACATAGGTATGAGGGGAGAGTTGGCTAAGGTACATTCCATTGAAAAATAAAGACTCCATGGGAAAATTGATCCATCCGTGGCCAACTAAAGAAGTTAAGGATAGTATTAGATTCAAAGAGGCTTATAATGTTACAAAGAATGGTAGTAAGCCTGAGGATTAGGAGAGCTTTATAACCCCAGCAAAGGATGACCAAAAGAATTGATAAAAAGGGAAAAAATAGAATAGGATAGTAAACTAGCAAGATTAATAAAAACAGATTGTAAGAGCTTCTACAAGTATGTAAAAAGGAAGAGAGTAGCAAAAGTAAGCATTGGTCCCTTAAAGGCTGAGACAGGAGAAATTATAATATGGAATAGGAAATGGCAGAGACTTTAAACAAATATTTTGTATCTGTCTTCACAGTGAAAGACACAAAAAGCATACCAAACATTGTGGGGAACCAAGGGGCTAATGAGAGTGACACCTGGAAGGACAAGATCAGCAGATGCATGGGAACACCATCGCCTCCAAGTTTCCCTCCAAGTCACACACAATCCCAACTTGGGCATATATCGCTGTTCCTTCATCATCGCTGGATCAAAATTCTAGAACTCCATACCTAACAGCATTGTAATTAAGATCAGTAGACAAAAAGTACTTGAGAAACTAATGGGACTAAAAGCTGACAAATCCCCTGGACCTGATGCCTCCATCCTAGGAAAGAAAAAGAGGTGGCTGCAGAGATAGTGGATGCATTGGTTGTGATCTTTCAAAATTCTCTAGATTCGAGGGGCCATATGGCCTACTCCTGCATCTATTTCTTATGTTCTTAAGCAGAAGAGGAAGACGCAGAAGAGGAGGAAGTGGAAGGAAGGATGCAACCCAGACAGCCCCGTTCTGGCTGGCATATCCGGGATCGAATCATCCACCTGCGGTTTACAAAGCAAATTTTCCAATTCAACTTTATCCATATATGTATCCAATACTACATCAAAAAATTAACTAATCATCCTTGTGCATTCCCTTAGTGACTATCTTGTGTGTGCCTTTGCCTAACCTAGTGATGTCACGCAGTGCTACCACAGTGGCTGCAGCATGGCTGGTGGAAGGCGGCTGACTTTCAGTGGGGGACACTGAAGATGGCCTTGCAGGATGACCTCGAGGAGCTGGTGGCTGGGAGTTTGAAATCAAGTGATGGTGTTTGTTGTTCTTCTTCTTCACTCTCCTCTCCCTCTACTTGGTCAACCACTGGCTGGGCAGGCTGGATTTCTTGGGTGTCTGAAATTAGGAAGGCACAAGGGTAGGGTGTGGTTGAGGGGAGGACAGGAAAGCAAGAGCTGCATGCTTACACCATGCTCAGCTTGTACATCAGAAGATATTGCGGAAGTGGGATGTGAAAAGGAGAGTAACATTTGAGGATACCGGCATCCTGTATTCTTTCAGCCCTGCCATTGGCCAAGGACTCAGCCATGCCCCTGCCAAGAATGGCCAGCACCGTCTCCTCCAAGGGGGTGAGGTGAAGCTCGGAATGGGAGGGTGTGCCTCATGTTTGGTAGACGTTGTTGGTAGGTGAGTG
Source organism: Squalus acanthias (assembly GCA_030390025.1). Lineage (NCBI taxonomy): Eukaryota > Metazoa > Chordata > Chondrichthyes > Squaliformes > Squalidae > Squalus > Squalus acanthias. The sequence continues at coordinate 86,149,191 of CM059432.1, forward strand.
ATTGGTGGGGGGCAGTCGTGCATTGAGCAGTGTGTGAGGCTAGTGGTGCAGTTGGTAGGAGATGGCTGTTGAAGATGCCTTCAGTGACCTTGACCACTAGTCTGAGGTCATGAAACATCTTTAGGCACTGGAGCCAGGGCCTGGGGCCTGGGGGGGCGACACTCTAGGCCTAGGTGTCTACGTACACAAATCGCTAAAAGCTAATGGACAGGTACAAAAAGCAATCAAAAAGAGTAATTGAATACTGGCCTTTATCTCTAGGGAATTGGAATACAAAAATGAGAAAGTTAAGCTACAGCTGTACAGAGCCTTGGTCAGAGCCCATTTGGAGAACTGTGTTCAGTTTTGGGCACTGCACCTCATGAAAGGTATATTGGCCTTGGAGGGGGTAAAGCGCAGATTCATCAGAATGATACTACGACTTAAAGGATTAAATTATGAGGATAAGTTACATAAACTTGCTTTGTATTTCCTTGCATTTAGAAGGTTGACGGGTGATCTAATCGAGGTCTTTAAAATGATAAAGGGATTTAATAGGGTAGCTCCCAAACCCATGACCTCTAACACCTGGAAGGACAAGATCAGCAGATGCATGGGAACACCATCGCCTCCAAGTTTCCCTCCAAGTCACACACAATCCCGACTTGGGCATATATCGCTGTTCCTTCATCATCGCTGGATCAAAATTCTAGAACTCCCTACCTAACAGCATTGTAGGAGTATCTTCATCGCGTGGACTGCAGCAATTCAAGATGTTCCACCGCTACCTTTTCAAGGACAACTAGGGATGGGCAATAAGTGTGCCCATGTCCCGAGAATGAATAAATAATTTAAAAAATACAGAGAAATTATCTCTGGTGGAAGAATCCAGGAAAAAGGGGCATAATTTTAAAATTAGAGTTAGGCCATTCAGGAGTGTAATCAGGAAGCATTCTTTCCACACAGAAGGAAGTGGAAATCTGGAATACTTTCCTCAAAGAGCTGTGGATGCTGGTTCAATTGAAATATCAAGATGGATGGAGAGCGATAGATTTTTGTTAGGTTAGGGTATTACATAGGATATACGGCACAGAAACAGGCCATTTGGCCCAACCAGTCCATGAAGGGATATGGAGCAAAGGCGGGTAAATGGAGTTAAGATACAGATCAACCATGATCTAATTGAATGGCAGAACAGGCTTGTGGGGCTAAATAGCCTACTCCTGTTCCGGTGTATTGAATGGAGTGCCCATGTTGGGATCCCTGCTGTTTATAATCTACATAAATGATCTGAATTCAGAAACACAAAGCAAGTTAGTCAAATTTACAGATGATACTAAACTGAGGGAACACAGTACAGTCTGACAAAGCAGTAAAGGAACTACAAAAGGACCTAGACAATATTTGCAAGTGGGCAGAACTATGGCAGATGAAATTCAATACAAATAAGTACAAGGGGACAACATAAATAGCATCGAAGTAGCAAGGGAAGAAGCTAAAAGAGACTAAAAACTGACCATTTCCAGTCATTGCAGAGCAGCAATTAACAAAGCAAGCAGATTTCTGAGCTATATTACCAAATCAGTAGGGTATAGGGGCAATACTGGCATTGCACAGGTGCTGGACCGTGGGTTATTTCTCCTGCTCTTAGGTTTCCCTGCATCATGTATCATTTATTGTCTGACAGGAAAGGCTTGTAGGTACTATGCTCCTAACTCTTTGTAAAGGCTCCTCTGGAGCCAGTTCCTACAAGATGTGTGAGAGTATAGGGAAACCTGTCTTCAACTAATTCAACATGAAAGCACAAAGAGACAAAAAGACAACATTTACATGCTAAACATGTACAATGTTATAACCTTAATTTTCACACAGTCTACAACAGTATGAAAATATACAGGAGTAAAATTATGGAAATTCAATTTAGTAATTAGAGTAAAGTTTCACCTTATTAAAGTTGTTAGTAATTTTCTGTCTAAATGCATATTATAGGTGTCCAAAGTATTACAACTAATCATACCACAACTTGTGTACTTGAATTTGAAATGGCTATTTTTTTATTATGAGACAAAACAAAAAACTTGCTAGCACACAAGTCAAGTTACCCCCATTGCCAGATTTGCAATACCAAAGTAATTACAATCATTTAGTTTGTAACCAGTAGGCAGAAAATAGACATTAATAGGCATAAACAGCAATATGCAATATATAGGTACTCATTCAGTTGTCCATTAGGACTAATCATCTTTCACTACATAATGCTGCCAATGCAGCATCTGATTAATCCATTCACAGTCATAAATTTCCTTAATTCACTTTAAGATTGTTTGGATACTGTTTCATTGATACTTGGTTTTAAATTTAGCCAGTGCTTTTTTTCTTTTTGAACCCACCATGGTATACATCCCAGCCGAGATGACAGTAGACAGACAATTTGTCAACAAGGCCCTTATCAATGTGACAATGGAGATTGATTGGAAGACAATTGCTGAAGGTGAATTAACTTCACAGCCCTCATAAAAGCTCTTGCTTCCGCATCTACAAAGATGGCTTGCACTATTAGAACAAGTATACATTGTGATAAAGTGTTCAAGGCACTTCTGGTAACATCATGACCTAAGGAGTTGATTGATGCCAAGAACTCCAGACCCAATGCCAGTTTCTGCTAGAGAGTACCTCCACAGAGGTAAGAAAACAGCAGAAACAATGAAGACTCAACCTTCCACAAGCCATGCCATATAAGAAAATTAAGAAATAGGCAGCTGTCTCAAATGCAGAATGGTGACCCCAAGCAATTCTCCCCCTTTGCTATATGCCCAAAGTCAGTACAAGCTTCCAGTTCTTGAACTCAACCACCAAGGATCCCAGCTGCGCACCCAGGAAAGCCTTCTGATCCATGCAAACTGGTAGGATCAGTAATTGCTATAATAACTGACCTGCCAGCTTTTTATATATCAGGCTGGCTGTGTGAACTATTTAAAGAATCCCCAGCAATGTCAGCAGGAGCACTGATGGAAGTGCAAATCCCGCCTGCTGCCCACCCACTGCAGCTTGACCTGATGTTATTGCTCTAGTTGAAAACAGAAGACTCCCAGCTACAGAAGCGAGTGATAGTGCTGAAAGGCACTAACCTCTCAGAATTCTGCCAACACCTTCAGCAACTCTTTCCCAATGTTGACCTACTTTCTGACTAGACCACCAGAAACACTGATATTACTCCCTTCATCCAGAGAAGACAGGAACAGTAGTACTGCTCCCATCTTCAGCAACGCAACCACTCAGGGAGAAGAGAGAGATGGAGCAGCACAAGAAACAGCAGAGTCTGCACTCCAGCCACAGGACAGAACCCATGACACCCACAATGGATCACCTACATCTAAGAGCAGAAATGTAACGACTTCATGAAAACATTCAATTCACCATTCAAACAATGCTCATGAAGCTCCTCGACCTGCATAATGTAAACTCCCAGGCAGAGCACCGGATAAAGGAACTAGAGACCCAGATCCTTGAAGGAAATGAGAAGGTAATGGTATTGCAGGACCAAGTGATTCACTTACTAGAGAAAGAACATGAAATAGCCACAAAGGTAGGGGACCACAACAAGCAGAGGTGCCACAATAATATCTGGATCTTCGATATCTTTGAAGGTCTGCAGAGAAAGAGACCAATCGTCTTCATCCAGGAAACTCTCAGATCTCCCCTAAACCTTGGCAACAGGTTGCTTCTAGAATATGCCCACAGAATTGTAGCCCTCATGCTCATGGACTTGCAATGCCTTAGGATTTTATAATAGGATTTCTCAACTTTCAGACAAAGGGCACACTCTGCTTCCAAAACTGAGCATCTCAATCTTTGCATACCTGTCCTGAGCTACTACAGAAACATAAGGCCTTCGATAGTATCAAACATACCTTCTGCAACTAAGGCATCAAATATAGGATGACTTACCCCACCAAGCTCCAAATTCTGACAAAGGATGCTCCATGCTCTCTCTGAACATCCCTGACGTGGCACATGGCTTCCTACAAAGCAGAGACATACCCCTCTCTCCACCTAGGAAACCCCTACCTCCCCACACTGCAACCTTATGACAATAGCCTCTGAGAAAATGGATGAAAACCCAGGACCCCTCACAAGGACCATGAAACCCACACCCACCATGATTAGCCCAATGCAGAGACTCCAGCACTTGTACAAGCACCCACCACACACCCAAGAAGTCTATCCACTGAAGGCCACCACAACTGACAGGAGAGAACATTTTACTGAAGTTCATGAGAATAATGCAGGAGACTAGCAGACAACCATGGTTGGACCAAAAAAAGGAAAACCAAATCTAAATTCCGGACAATGTACTCAAGGGAATGTATGACTCCTGTGGATCTGTCTTATTCGTCTGCAGCTTATCAAGTAGGAGGGAGAGCTCGGCCATCCCAACATTCGGCACTAATGTTGGGCAACCCAACCTTGGGTAATTATGACCTGGAACCAGGCCTGTCCCCAAAACCCATGGCTGAGCATGGTGACCATGGATTCCCAGCCAACCCACTTACACAGTTTACCCTTCAGAAACACCAAAAAGTGTCAAGAGAGACCCGGCAACACATGGGAATAAAGATAATACTATCAGTCTGGACCAAGGTTTCCATCTCCCTGAAAATCCATCAGGGCCTGTCAGCACTTCCCCCAACCTGGCAAAATGAAGAACTCCCAGATGCATTTACCGCAGGTCGATTTGAAACCTGGCATGAAAAAGGCATCATCAAACTAGTTCAGCTCGTCAACAAAGGCCAGATTACTCCTTTCCAACAATTGGCAAACAAAATCCACCTCATCCAGCAAGACCTTTGCCACTACCTTCAAATTGAACATTTCCTCAAAGATCCAACCACGCTTGAGAAACGCCCAACAGCAGCGGACCCCCACCCCTACACCAGAACTGTACCTCCATTCCCTGACAAATCCGTGCAAATATATATTCCCCCTCTGTACCAAGATTGATTCCAGATCAAAAAAACATTAGAAAAGCCCCAATTTTCCAATTTTGGGAAGCTACACATGTCTGTAGTCTCCATGACAGCCACTTAGGAGGCAAATCTGGCCCAATTTTCTGATTTAGGCCCCTCCTCTTAACTTGAATAGGTTCCGTGACCATAGAAAACATGTGCAGAGAATCAAGCCTATAAGCTAGATGCCTGCCAATCATGAAAATTGAGCTAACAGGGCTGCTGCTTGGTGTTAAAGTGGAGTTATGGAGTGTAATAGTGGGGTAATTTTCTAACTTCACGCTTCTGGTGGGAAGTCTCCTCTATTTAAAGTACATATTAAAAATTTCTGTGCATATTGCACACTATTTTCCAGCCAATATTTTAAATGGTATGAAAATTGTGCATAGCATGCTAGATTTCCAATAGGCAGACTTAGTGCAAAGCCATGAGTGCAAAGTTGGAAAATTACTGGAGCAGCATATGGCCTGTAATATGTCTGCAATGATGTCAGTGAGGAAGTCGCTAGCATTTATCAATAGTCAGGAAGGAGATGCAATGAAGGAGGGTGGCCCTCTTCAGTGTGGAGGACCACCCATTTGAGGGAATTCTTGATGGGCAACATCAGCTAGGGCTGTAAATGGGAGCCCAGGCCTTCTATAAGCCATCCATTCATTGTGAAGCCCCTGAAATAAATTACAACACAGCAGACTGCTATGGAATGAAAGTGTCACGGGTGCTCCTGAGGAAACAGGCATTGAGCTGTAGGATAATGCTTGTATAGCCACTAATCACCTGCACATTTATGGAGTGGAACCTCTTCCGGTTTATGTAAATTTTGAAGTTCATATGTGATAGCCACATGGGTATCATTAATGATGTCCTGCACATATGGAAACCCTGACAGTTAGAATAGTTCTGTATCATTTCTAGTTGCTTTCCACTGGGAAAATTATGAAGGCGTTTCCCTGTTAAACATAACGTCTATCACTTCTTTCACACATCTATAAACAACAGACTGGCTGATTTGGCTGCAGTGGCCTGAAAGGACCCTGCAACATAAAATGCTAATGCCGTTGTCACCTTCAGATCTTGAGGTCTGAGGATCAACATGCACTAGGTGGCATAGCTTGATTAGTGCCTCTCTGGTGTAGATATCTGCAGGTATGATTGGTGTTTACTTGGCTCCTGGACTGTCTCTGAATTTAAAGAAGGTGTGCCCATAAGAATTTGTCCTCCTCATCCAGGTCATACAGTGCGATTGGAATACCAAAAGGGATTCCAATCCTCCCACCATGCTTATACACCTTGTACAGCAGAAGTAATGGCCAAGACTGCAGGCAATTGTCTTTTGCAAAAATGTAGGCTGCAGCAAAAACGACCAAAAACGGAGAAATATGCACAATGTAGCCAAACAGAATGTTCAGCAATCAAATGGTCAATCACAATCCTACAATAACCTAGCTTTAAGAAAACTTATAAAGCAGGTCAGGCCAGTTCCCTACAGATTCAGCCATTTTATGTGGGCAAGGAGATCACTGTGGTAGGGTTGCCAACCCTCCAGGATTGTCCTGGAGTTTTCAGGAATTAAACATTAATCTCTTGGACGCTGCTGTGATCAACCTGGAAGAAAAATTATATGGTATTTAAAGAATTGTGTGTTTTTTAAATTTTCTTTGAACACTTTCATCGATTAGTTATAAAAAAATATTGGATATGGGAGAAAAGGCTGTTTAACTTGGAAGGTGCGAGGTCATGTGATGAAACCTCCAGGAATACGTACAACCAAAGTTGGCCACCCTACACAGTGGGCAGGACCTCACTCAACCACAGGAGATTCAGCACAGGATCAAATTTAAATAATTTAAATATGCTAATGGTAGTTTCACAAGCCTGCAGCGAGAATGGCACATGCAGCAAATTGCCCATTGGAAAATTGAGCAAGATTGGAGGCCTGATTTTTTCACGCACGCATACCAGTTGCCAGGCTTTGCATCTCAATCGGCACTAAAAAGCCTTAAAGAAGCCTTCAATGAAACCTAGATTGCCAAACAACAGAGGAAGAATGTGGAAGAAAACCCTCACAACTATAAGCTGCAGCAAAATGCTTAAAGGCCAGTTCATGATAATACATCGAGCATAGCCCAACCCATACTTGGCCCACAAACTCCACCCCTACATAGGGCTGATGTTAGAGAGCTTATAGCCAGAGGGGTATACAGCTGCACACATTCTAGTTCTGTCCTCTCATTCACTCTTTCTGGGCAACAATCCAGGAGGCCAGAGAGCATGACAAGTCTCACAATCTTTGCAGATGTAAGCCTATAACTGCTGGCCTCCCTTCTCCTCACAAAACACAGGCCTAGAAATTGGGCTACTTACCACCACCCGTTTGCGCTGCTGTCCTGGCGAAAAATGGCGGCCGCCACTCTAGCTCCCTTCTCTGTCGTCGGACTTGGCAGCTGCCATTTTGGTGAGGGCCTTAGCGCTACCAATAGCAGCTCTGGCCCTGGAGATGTAAATGAAGAGAGTGTGACGTCAGTCACGCTGACTTGATACCATGTCTGCGAACTTCGACCGTAGCTCTGAGTTTAGCGCTGGGTCCTAAGCTCGCTCTGAAAAGCGAGCATTCAGCAGACTGACAGAGATGCTGTCAGCACTTCTTAAAGGAACACACACATCTTTCAGGTAAGTTTGCATTTAAGATTTTCAACTGGATTCTTTTTATTGAAGTACTGGCTTGGTGCAAATACATGTTAAAAGTTTTTTAAACGTGCAGGGAGTGCTGCTGGACACTTGCAAGGCCTCGGATGGTCAAGGAAGACCTCTGAGAAGACAGAAAATGCTGGAAATACTCAGCAGGTCAGGCAGCATCCATGGAGAGACAGATAGAGTTCACGTCTCAAGTCGAGATGCTGCCTGACCTGCTGAGTATTTCCAGCATTTTATGCTTTTATTTCAAATTTACAGCATCCGCTCGCAGAGTGAAGAGGAAGACACAGAAGAGGAGGAAGCAGAAGAGAAGAAAGGATGCAACCCAGACAGCCCCTTTCTGGCTGGGATATCCAGGATGGAATCATCCGCCTGCAGTACCAGGGACCACAACCCCAATTCCCCTTTCAACAATTGTCCCACACCTTACCTTCCCTCTGTTACTGACTATCACGGCGTCCTCTTGGCCACAATGCTGAAATTAAAGCCACCACAAAGCAAACTTTCCAATCCAACTTTATACATATATCCATCCAATATGACATCAAGAAATCAACTCATCACCCTTATACATTCCCTTAGTGGCTGTCCTGTGTGTACCTTTGCCTATCTTACTGATGTCACGCAGAGCTACCCCAGTGGCTGCAGCATGGCTGGTGGAAGGCTGCTGATTTTCAGTAGGGGACACTGCAAATGGCCTTGCTGGTTGACCTTGAGGAGCTGGTGGCTTGGTGTGAAATCGAGTGATGGTGTTTCTTCTTCTTCATCTTCTTCACACTCCTCTCCCTCTACTTGGTCAACCACTGGCTGGGTAGGCTGCACTTCCTGGGTGTGTGAAATGAGGAAGGCACAAGGATGGAGTTGTGGTGAGGGAATGACAGGAAAGCATGAGGTGCATGCGAGAAGGATGATAACGTATGAGGATACCAGCATCTTGTATCCTTTCAGCCCCGCCACTGACCAAGGGCTCAGCCATGCACCTGCCAAGAATGGCCAGCACCGTCTCCTCCAAGGGGGTGAGGTGAAACTAGGAATAGGAGGTGTGCCTCATGTTTGGTACAGATTGATTGGTGAGTGATTGGGGGGGGTGGGGGGGGGGGGTAGGTGGTCGTGCATTGAGCAGTGTGTGAGGCTGGTGTAGTTGGAAGGAGACGGCTCTTGAAGATGCATTCACTGATCTTGACCACTGGTCTGAGGTCATGAAACTTCTTTGGGCACTGGAGCCAGTTGGTGGGGGCGCACTGCTGACAGTGACGGCCTTGGTGATCTTGTCCCACATCCTTCTTTCTGCAGGGCCTCCTGGCCCCTGTGCGTAGAAGACGTCTCTTGCAGTGTTGAGCCCCTGCACAAAGCTGGAGTGCTGCATGCAAGACCCTGGGTGCCCCTTCCCTGGCTTGCTAAGCCATTTGTGTTAGCGCTGAAGCACTTTTCCCATTTTTTTAGGTGCAGAAGGGAAGTCAGCTTTAAGAGCTGAAGACTCCTATTTGGGAATTCTTGTTAATGTTAATTTTTTTTCAGAAGGCAGTTGAGCTGTAATGGCCAAAAACTGCCTGTTTTTATTTTTTCATTTCAGAAGGCAGTTCCCCTTTAAGAGACCGACACTGCTTTCTGAAATGACAGCCTCGCTTTCAGAGCAGGCTGCTCTTGCTGCAATGGCGCTATAGCTATGCTATATTGAGGCCTCCTACTGGGACGAACGCCACCAGGACGACGTTGCACAGTGAGTTTCATAAAATCATAGACATTTACAGCACAGAAGGAGGCCGTTCGTCCCATCTTCTCCGTGTCGGCTGACAAAGAGCTATCCACCCTAATCCCACTTTCCAGCACTTGGTCCGTATCCTTGTAGGTTATGGCACTTCAAGTGCATATCCAAGTACTTTTTAAATGTGATGAGGGTCTCTGCCTCTACCACCCTTTCAGGCAGCGAGTTCCAGACCCCCACCACCTTCTGGGTGAAAACATTTCTCCTCAAATTCCCTCTAAACCTCCGACCAATTACATTAAATCTATGCCCCCTGGTTATTGACCCTTCTGCTAAGGGAAATAGGTCCTTCCTATCCATTCTATCTAGCCCCCTCATAATTTTATACACCTCAATTAGGTTTCCCCTCAGCCTCCTCTGTTGCAAAGAAAACAACCCCAGCCTATCCAATCTTTCCTCATAGCTAAAATTCCCCAGCCCAGGTAACATCCTCGTAAATCTCCTCTGCACCCCCTCTAGTACAATCACATCCTTCCTGTAATGTGGTGACCAGAACTGCACGCAGTATTCTAGCTGCGGCCTAACTAGTGTTTTATACAGTTCAAGCATAACCTCCCTGCTCTTATATTTTATGCCTCAGCTAATAAAGGCAAGTATCCCGTATGCCTTCTTAACCACCTTAGATACCTGTCCTGCTACCTTCAGGGATCTGTGGACATGCACTCCAAGGTCCCTCTGATCTTCTGCTCTTCTCAGTGTCCTACCATTTATAGTGTATTACCTTGTCTTGTTAGCCCTCCCCAAATGCATTACCTCACACTTCTCCAGATTGAATTCTATTTGCCACTGTTCTGCCCACCTGACCAGTCCATTGATATCTTCCTGCAGTCTGCAGCTTTCTTCTTCATTATCAACCACACGGCCAATTTTTGTATCATCTGCAAACTTCTTAATCATACTTCCTAAATTCAAGTCCAAATCATTGATCTATACCACAAAAAGCAAAGGACCCAGTACTGAGCTCTGCAGAACCCCACTGGAAACAGCCTTCCAGTCACAAAAACACCCTTCGACCATTACTGTTTGTTTCCTGCCTCTGAGCCAATTTTGGATCCAACTTGCCACTTTGCCTTGGATCCCATGGGCTTTTACTTTCGTGACCAGTTTAGCGCTGGGCTAATGTTTATTAGTCCCCAGTGCCAATTTTTCAGTCCTGCCAGCGCCACCATTTTCGGCGGCCATTAACACCGGCCCACGGTGGCACGGCAGCTTTTGTGGCGTTCACGAATTTCTAGGCCACTGACTTTTGATACTGTCACTGTCAGCTGCAAGGCAATCTAGCTCTCTACTATGGTGGAGTTCCAACACTACCCACAACAAACATTTGGGTGAAGCGACTGTTCAAATGAGTGATCATAGAATCAAAGAATGATACAGCACAGGAGGAGGTTATTTGGCCATCGTGCTTGTGCCGGCTCTTTGGTAGAGCTATTCAATTAATCCCACTCTCCTGCTCTTTCCCTATAGCCCTGTAATTTTTTTTCCTTTCAAGTATTTATCCAATTCTCTTTTGAATGTTACTATTAAATGTTACTATTGAATCTGCTTCCCCCACCCTTTCAGGCAGTGCATTCCAGATCACAACAACTCACTGTGTAAAAAAATAGTTTCCTCACGTCACCTCTGGTTCTTTCATCAATCACCTTAAATCTGTCTTCTGGTTACTGACCCTTCTGCCACTGGAAACAGTTTCTCCATATTTACTCTATCACAACTTTTCATGATTTTGAACACCTCTATCAAATCTCCTCAACCTTCTACGCTCTAAGGAGGCTAACGCCATCTTCTCCGGTCTGTCCACATAATTGAAGTCAGTCATCCCTGTTACTATTCTAGTAAATCTCTTCTGCACCCACTCTTGACATCCTTCCTAAAGTGGGGTGCCCAGATTGAACACAATACTCCAGCTGAGGTCTAACTAGTGTTTTATAAAGGTTTAGCATAAGTTCCTTGCTTTTGTACTCTATTCCTCTATTAATAAGGCCAGGATCCCATACAATGTTCCCTCGAAGAGGCGCAGTGTCTGTGAGGTCCCGTGCAGGCCGCTCACCGGCTTTTGCATTGTAAAAACTGCACATACTGTACTTTCTATATTCAGCTTGGTTCTCTACTGTATTATGAACTTCACAATTGTCATATGCCTCCTTTTTCTGTCTCATTTTAACCTCTATGGGCTATAAACTCAGGGGCTTAATGCCACCTGTTACCGGCAAAAAATGATGAAAGAGGGCGGTCGCCGCTCTTTCGCCAGCTGGAGGCGAGTCCCGTGGTGTCCTCCATTTTGCTCCTCTCAGTAGCACTGCCGGTAAGTATTAGTGCCCTGAAACGCCGACTTAACGTCACCACTTTGACCCTAGTGCGGAGTTCAGCACTGGATTATAACCACGTCAGGGAAACCCAGCGTGTAAAGAGACTGACAGTGGCGCTATCAGCACCTCTTTAAAGAGACACACACCTTTTTCAGGTAAGTTTGCATTTAAGCTTTTGGACTGGGTTTTTTTGATTTTATTGAAGTAGTGGCTTGCTGAAATAGATGTTAAAATATTTTTAAGTGTGTAGGGAGTGCTGCTGGACACTTGCAAGGGCTCGGATGGTCAAGGACAACCTCTGAGAAAACAGAAAATGCTGCAAATACTCAACAGGTCAGGCAACATCCGTGAAGGGAGAAACAGAGTTTGCATCTCAGGTCAAGATGCTGCCTGAGCTGCTGAGTATTTCCAGCATTTTATGCTGGCATTTCACATTTACAGCATCCGCTCGCAGAGGGAAGAGGAAGACACTGAAGAGGAAGAAGCAGAAGAGGATGAAGCCAAAGAGGGGGAAGCAGAAGAGGAGGAAGCAGAAGGAAGGATGCATCCCAGCCAGCCTCTTTGTGGCAGGGGCATCCCAGCTGGAATCATCTGCCTGAGGTTCCAGTGACCACAACCCCAATTCCCCTTTCAATATTAGTCCCACACCTTACTTTCCCTGTTTTTTTTTAAAATTCGTTTTTATGGGATGTGGGTGTCACTGGCAAGGCCATCATTTATTGCCCATCCCTAATTGCCCTTGAGAAGGTGGTGGTGAGCTGCCTTCTTGAACCCCTGCAGTCCGTGTGGTGAAGGTACTCCCACAGTGCTGTTAGGGAGGGAGTGCCAGGATTTTGACCCAGCGACAATGAAGGATCGGCGCTATACTTCTAAGTCAGGATGGTGTGTGACTTGGAGGGGAACTTGGAGGTAATGGTGTTCCCATGCGCCTGCTGCCCTTGTCCTTCTAGGTGGAAGAGGTCACGGGTTTGGAAGGTGCTGCCGAAGAAACCTTGGTGAGTTGCTGCAGTGCATCTTGTAGATGGTACACACTGCAGCCACGGTATGCCGGTAGTGGAGGGAGTGAATGTTTAAGGTGGTGGATGGGGTGCCAATCAAGCGGGCTGCTTTGTCCTGGATGGTGTCGAACTTCTTGAGTATTGTTGGAGCTGCACTCATCCAGGCAAGTGGAGAGTATTCCATCACACTCCTTACTTGCGCCTTGTAGATGGTGGAAAGGCTTTGGGGAGTCAGGAGATGAGACACTCGCCACAGAATACCTAGCCTCTGACTTGCTCTTGTTGCCACAGTATTTATGTGGCTGGTCCAGTTAAGTTTCTGGTCAATGGTGACCCCCAGGATGTTGATGTTGGGGGATTCGGTGATGGTAATGCCGTTGAAGGTCAAGGGGCAGTGGTTAGACTCTCGCTTGTTGGAGATAGTCATTGCCTGGCACTTGTGTGGCGCGAATGTTACCTGTCATCTATCAGCCCAAGCCTGAATGTCATCCAGGTCTTGTTGCATGCAGGGTATAGACTGCTTCATTATCTGAGGAGTTGTGAATGGCGCTGAACACTGTGCAGTCATCAGCCAACATCCCCATTTCTGACCTTATGTTGGAGGGAAGGTCATTGATGAAGCAGCTGAAGATGGTTGGGCCTAGGACACTGCCCTGAGGAACTCCTGCAGCGATGTCCTGGGGCTGTTATGATTGACCTTCAACCACCACAATCATCTTCCTGAAATAAAAGCCACCACAAAGCAAAATTTCTAATCCAACTTTATACATCTATTCATCCAATATGACATCAAAAAATCAACTCATCACCCTTATGCATTCCCTTAGTGACTGTCTTCTGTGTACCTTTGCCTATCCTACTGATGTCACACAGTGCTACCCCAGTGGCTGCAGCATGGCTGGTGGAAGGCTGCTGACTTTCAGTGGGGGACACTGCAAATGGCCTTGCTGGTCAACCTTGAGGAGCTGCTGGCTGGGAGTGTTAAATCAATCATCTTCTTGTTCTTCTTCACTCTCCTCTCCCTCTTCTTGGTCACTCACTGGCTAGGCAGGCTGCATTTCCTGGGTGTGTGAAATGTGGAAGGCACAAGGGTGCAGTTGTGGAGGGGGGAGGGAAGCAAGAGGTGCATGTGAAAAGGAGGATAACATATGAGGATACAAGCATCTTGTATCCTTTCAGCCCTGCTGCTGGCCAAGGGCTCAGCTATATGCCCCTGCCAAGAATGGCCTGCCCACATCGTTCTTTCTGGAGGGCCTCCTGGTCCCTGTGGGTCGAAGACCTCACTTGCAGTGTTGACCCCCTGCACAAAGCTGGAGTGCTGCATGCGAAACCTTGGATGCCCCTTCCCTGGCTTGCTGAGCCATTTGTGTTCATGCTGAAGCACTTTTACAAATTTTTTAGGTGTGGAAGATAATTCAGCATTAAGAGCTGAAGACTTCCATTTGGGAATTATTTTTAATGGATTTTTTTTTGAAAGACAGTAAAGGCTGAAAGATGCATTTGTTCACTGATTTTAATTTTTTATTAGTTTTGAATGCATTGCCCCTTTAATTCATATACCCTTTAATTGTCCACAATTCCTTGCGAACTCCACAGCCTCTCTCCCAGAGGCTGTAAGAAGCAGCAACGCCGACTATGGACAGGAACTTCGGGTCAGAGGCCTCCATTAACGCCACCAGGAGGGCGTTGCACAGTAAGTTAGCACTGTGATTCACATCGCCAACCCCCAGAGCCAGTTTTTCTACAGAAGCACTGCGGCCACTTTTGGCAGCCGTTAACTTGAGTTGCCGGTGCACAAATTTTTCCCCCTATATCTTTAGTCACCCAGGGAGCTCTAGCTTTGGATGCCCTTCCTTTTCCCCCTTATAGGAATGTATCTACTGTGTAGTCAAACCATCGCCTCTTTGAAGGCCTCCCATTGTTCAATTACTGTTTTGCCTACCAATTTTTGATTCCAATCCACTTGAGCCAGATCCCTTTTCAACTCACTGAAATTAGCCCTCCTCCAGTTGAATATTTTCACATTTAATTCTTCCTTTTCCATAACTACTCTAACTAAACCTAATGATATTGTGATTACTTTTTTGCCAAATGCTCTCCCACTGAAACATACTCCATTTGCCCCACTTCATTCCCCAGAACTAGATCCAGCACTGCTTCCTTCCTCGTTGGGCTGGAAACATACTGATCAAGAAAGTTCTCTTGTACATATTTCAGGAATTTCTCCCCCTCTTTGCCCTTTACATTGTTACCTGCCCAGTCTATATTAGGATAATTGAAGTCATCCATTATCACTACTCTGTAGTTCTTGCATCTTTCTGTAATTTGCCTGCAAATTTTCTCCTCTATTTCCTTCCCACTACTTGGTGTCCTAGTAGCATAATAGCTCCTCTATTGTTCCTTAATTCTAACCAAATAGACTCTGTCTTTGGCCCTTCAACTACGTTATCGCTCTCCAGTGCTACAATAGTTTCTTTGATCAATACTGCCACCCCCTCATTTCTTCCTCTCCTATTTTTCCTGAATACCTTGTAGCCAGGAATATTAAGCTCCCAGTCCTCCTCTTCTTTGAGCCAGGTCTCTGTTATTGCCACTATATCATAGTCCCATGTGGCGACTTGTGCCTGCAGCTTACCAACCTTATTTACCACGCTTTGTGTATTTACGTACATGCACTCCAAGCCCACCTTAGACGGCTTTGCATTTGCTCTCTGTCTGATCCCTCCTATTTCTAAACTATTCTTTACTCTAGTTATTTGCCTTTCCCAGTCCTCTGTGCACCTTGTTTCTCCTCTCTAATGTTTCATCCTGGTGCCCATCCCCCTGCCAAATTAGTTTAAACCCTCCCCCACAGTACTAGTTAACCTCCCCATGAGGCCATTGGTCCCAGCTCTGTTGAGGTGCAACCCGTCCACCTTGAACAGGTTCCTCCTGCCCCAGAACTGGTCCCAATGCCCCACAAATTGGAAGCCATCCCTCCTGCACCATTTCACCAGCCACGCATTAACCTGTTTTATCCTACCATTCCTACTCACTAGTGCGTGGCACTGGTAGTAATCCAGAGATTACTACCTTTGAGGTCCTGCTTTTTAACTTCCTCCCTAGCCCTTGAAACTCTGACTGCAGGACCTCAACCCTTTTCCTTCCTATGTCATTGGTTCCTTCATGGACCATGACTTCTGGCTGTTCCCTTTCCCCCTCAAAATGTTTTGCACCCTCAGTTATTTCCTTTACCCTGGCACCAGGGAGGCAACACACCATGCGGGACTAACGTCGGCAGTTCAAATAATGCCGGTCTATCCCCTTGACTATCGAATCCACCATGACCACTGCATTTCTACACTTTTCTGTGCCCCCGGTGCAGTCATTTGCCCCACAGTGCTGTGGATGTGCTCCAGGCTGCACTCCCCCAAGGTGTTGTTACCCTCACTAGTATTCAGCGCTGAAAACCGGACTTATGAACTCCGATGTATGAACTCCACCATGAATTCAGGAAAAATTAGGAAATTTGGAACCAATTCCTGGAAGCTCACATAAAACAAACACCTCCCACATTCCTCAAGAAAGTCAAAGTGGGATGAAACACCTCCTGTCCTCCAATGCTGAATGTTAGAAAGCCCACCATCATATTTGCAAGGCCCTTGTGAAGCTTCTCTGACCAACGGCAAATCATCCTGAACCTCAGCAGTAAAGTGCTGCAACCTTGAAAGAACTGCAATGACAAAAATGTATTTCAGAAACACACTGCTCTGGCCTGTAAACAGGATAGCTAACCGTGTTGTGATTCAGCATATCCACAATAGTCTGCTGGTGATGCTTGTAGCTGCCTAGTTGCTTCCCAAACTACTTGCCAGAAAATCTTTTCCCATTAAAGGACACCTGAAACATCTTGGTCTGCAGTCTATACTGAAGCCAGAAATCCTCAGTAAAGCACAATCGCTGACAACTATGCTCTAATCTAGAACATCCACTGCGGCCTGTCATTGTAATGAAGGGATCTGAAGGAAGTATTCACAAATGATGGTTCAACTGTATCTTCCACAGAAAAGTTCTGGGAAGCCTGCTGATGACAGAATCATACTCAATAGATATTTTTGGCAGGCTACTGTCCTGAACAAAATATGCCAATCACAAATGTCCAGCTATTTGAATTCTTCATTTGGCAGCTCAGACTTCATATCCTGGGCAGTTACCATGTCTTATTTGCACCTGGTAATACATCAGCTACTATTAAGGGATATAAATTGGCATGAGGCTCTATACAAGCAATCCATGTTGGCCACAATCAGCAACTGCTAGTAAACATCCCTCCAAATCCTTATGGCTGTAATGCACAGAAGAAACTCAAGGATGAAATTGGCAAAAGTTAATGGCTTTTTGCAAGTTTTAGAGCAAAGGCTCCACACCAGGCGCAGACACTTCAGGGAATACCATTTTCAAAGTTTGGCTTACTTATGGCACAAACCCATTAAATGTTCTGCTTGATAGGTTGAGCAGAGGCCCAGGTAGTTAGCTATGGACCTCGTCTTTTTCTTCTGAATCAGACCAGGAATCAAACTACCTGATCTGTGGCTTAATACTACACAAGGCAATACATTTACTTGCTGAGCCACAAGGTGAGCCCTACCATGGAGTGTTTTAACATACTTTTATCCCCATTGTAAGTTCAAATTGAAGATATGCTATCTGGGGAAACTGCTGAGCAGAAATAAGTTACTTCTGAGGGGAGCAAGAATCTGAAAATGAACCAACCAATTATTTTACATCTCATAGCAGCTGTTGCGACTGTAGCATTAATAGGGCCTAACAGTCTGTGTTTGCTGCCTTCATCATATAAATGCAGATTGGTTTGTGGCATCAGTACCTAGTGTGGTGCCGGAGGACTGGCGGATAGCCAACATTATACCTATATTTAAGAAGGGTGATAGAACATGTCCAGGGAACTATAGACCAATCAGCTTAACATCAGTAGTAGGAAAGATAATGGAATCCCTACTAAAAGAGAAAATAGAAAAACATCTAGAAACCAAAAATATAATAATGAATAGCATGGATTTTAAAAGGGAAAGTCTTGCTTAAACAACCTCATTGAATTCTTTGAAGAGGTAACAGAGCAAGTAGACAAGGGTAATGTAGTAGATGTAATATATCTAGATTTCCAACAGTCCTTCGATAAGGTACCACCAATGTTCCCTCCCATACAGCGCGGGACCGGCTTTCTCGATGTTAAATTTTGTGCATGCGTGAAACTGTAAATGGGCCACGCAACCCCTTAAAGGGGCTGCGCACCCAAAAATAAATTAAGGGGAACATTAGGTACCACATAATAGACTAATGAATAAGGTCAGAGCATGTGGAGTCAGTTGACAGTAGCAGAATGGATAGCCAGCCGGCTGCAAGAGTGTAGGAGTAAAGGGTAGCTATTTCAGAGTGGCAGAAGGTGGAAAGTGGGGTCCCACAAGGATCAGTGCTGGGACCACTGTTGTTCATAATTTATATTAACGATTTAGACTTTAGAATCAAAAACACAATTTCTAAATTTGCAGATGACACCAAATTGGGTGGGTAGTCAATACTGAGGAGGATTGCAACAAATTACAAGAATACATTAATAAACTTGCAAATGAATTTCAACATAGATAAGTCTGAGGTATTGAATTTTGTAAAGAAAAATAAGGTGGTCACATATTACTTGGAAAATAAGAACCTAAATGAGGTAGAGGAGCAAAGGGATCTGGAAGTACAAATACACAAATCATTAAAAAAACAACTTCTATTTATATAGCGCCATTAACGCATTACAACACCTTAAGGCGCTTCACAGAAGCGTTATCAAACAAAATTTGACACTGAGCCACATAAGGAGATATTAGGGTGCTTGGTCAAAGAATTAGGTGTTAAGGAGCGTCTTAAAGGAGGAAAGAGGTGGAGAGGTTTAGGGAGGGAATTCCAGAGCTTAGGGCCTGGCAGCTGTAGGCACGGCTGTCAAAGTGGGATGAGCAAAAACCCAGATTTAGAGGAGTGCAGATATCTGAGGGTTGTAGGGCTGGAGGAGATTACAGAGATAGGGAGGGGCGAGGCCATGGCAGAATTTGAAAACAAGAATGAGAATTTTAAAAGCGAGTCATTGCTTAACTGGGAGCCAATGTAGGTCAGCGAGCACAGGGGTGATGGGTGAATGGGACTTGGTGTGAGATAGGACACGGGCAGCAGAGTTGGATGACCTCAAGTTTACGGAGGGTGGGAGATGGGAGACTGGCCAGGAGTGCGTTGGAATAGTCAAGTCTAGAGGTAACAAAGGCATGGATGAGGGTTTCAGAAGCAGATGAGCTGAGGCAGGGAGTTGGCGATGTTACGGAGGTGGAATAGGCGGTCTTAGTGATGGTGCAGATATGTGTATTAGTGTTTAATTCACTACCACTTCTCTTCTAAGAATGCCCACCTTGAAGAAGTTCTGCTCTTCTCTCCGACGGGATTTCCGTTTGCCTCTTTTACCTTGTTCATCTTCATTGCTTTCTGACGCCCTTCTCGTGTTTGATCAGGTATCTACCAAAACGCGCTTTCACGGCCACATATCTTTCCTCAGCAACTGTCTCCACCTCCGACTTACTCCACATGGATTCCAATTGAAATTCCACCCTTCGTGTTTTGGATCCACCCAGGACTACAGATATCGCCAAGATATTCAGCGTTCCTCGAACCACTGCTCTCACCGTATCCTGAGATCCACGTTGAATGCCATGCGCCGCCACATAAACACTCTCAACCTCTCTCTTCAGCAGCACCGACTTACTCTCTCTCAAAGCCGTCCTGGTCCACAGTTCCATTTCATCCTTCGCCTCATCCAGCTCTTTAACAAAAAACTTTTTTTCTTCCTTTCAGGTGTCAAGAATTGCAAGCTTCAACAACTCTTGGACACCAACGCCCTTCCAGAACCTCCTTCTCTCTGACCCCGAACGATCAGTCCTTAACAAAGGCCTGAGCTTCATCCCCTTACGCCCCCATCTCAATGAATTTCGAGCTCGGCACGATGCTGAGCTCTTTTTCCGCCGCCTTTGTCTCCATGCCCACTTCTTTGGCCAGGAGTCGTGCCCCAGCACAGCTGACCCTTTCTCCCGTTTTCAGAATTCTCGTTCTACCTGGACCCCTCCCACTGGCCTCTTAACCTCTCTAGATCTTTTCATTCCAAACTGCCGGCGTGACATCGGCCGTCTCAATTTCTCTGCTCCCCTCATTCACTCCAACTTACCTCCCTCCGAACTTGCAGCACTCCATTCTCTCAGATCCAACCCCAACATTGTCATTAAACCTGCTGACAAGGGTGGTGCTGTTGTTGTTTGGCGAACTGACCTCTACCTAGCGGAGGCTGAACGCCAACTCTCCGACACCTCCTCCTACCTCCCCCTGGACCATGACCCCACTACCGAATATCAAGCCACCATTTCCAAGACTGTCATTGACCTCATCTCTTCTGGAGATCTTCCCTCCACAGCCGCCATTCTCATAGTTCCCCAACCCCGCACAGCCCGCTTCTACCTCCTTCCCAAGATCCACAAACAGGACTGCCCTGGTAGACCCATCGTTTCAGCCTGTTCTTGCCCCACGGAACTTATCTCTTCCTATCTCGACTCTATTTTTTCTCCTTGTCCAGTCTCTTCCCACCTACATCTGCGACTCTTCCGACGCCCTCTGCCACTTTAACAGTTTCCAGTTTCCTGGCCCCAACCATCTCCTTTTCACTATGGACGTCCAATCCCTCTACACCTCCATCCCCCACCAGGATGGCCTGAAGGTGCTCCGCTTCTTCCTTGAACAGAGGCCCAACCAGTCCCCATCCACCACCACCCTCCTCCACCTGGCAGAAATTGTTCTCACATTGAACAACTTCTCTTTTGACTCCACTCACTTCCTCCAAATTAGAGGTGTTGCTATGGGAACCCGCATGGGTCCTAGCTATGTCTACCTTTTCGTGGGATATGTGGAACATTCTTTGTTACAGTCCTACTCAGGTCCCCTCCCTCACCTCTTTTTCTGGTACATTGATGACTGTATCGGTGCGGTTTCCTGCTCTCGCCCTGAACTAGAAAATTTCATTCACTTTGCTTCCAATTTCCACCCTTCCCTCACCTTCACATGGTCCATCTCCGACTCTTCCCTTCCTCGACTTCTCTGTCTCCATCTCTGGGGATAGGCTATTGACAAACATTCACTACAAGCCCAGACTCCCACAGCTACCTGGACTACACTTCCTTCCACCCCGCTTCCTGTAAGGACTCTATTCCAGTCTCCCAGTTTCTCCGTCTCCACTGTATCTGCTCTGACGATGCCACCTTCCATACTAGTGCTTCCAACATGTCTTCCTTTTTCCTCAACCGAGGATTCCCCTCTACTGTGGTTGACACGGCCCTTGACTGTATCCATTCTATTTCCCGCACTTCTGCTCTCACCCCTTCCGCTCCCTCCTGGAACCACGATAGGGTTCCCCTTGTCCTCACCTTTCACCCCACCAGCCTCCACATTCAACGGATCATCCTCCGCCATTTCCGCCACCTCCAGCATGATCCCACCACCAAACACAGCTTCCCCTCACCTCCCTTTTCAGCATTCCGAAGGGACCGCTCCCTCCGCGACACCCCCAACACCCCTTCCCCTTCGCCCGGCACCCCTTCCCGTGCAAGCGCAGGAGATGCAACACATGCCCTTTTACCTCTACCCTTCCCACTGTCCAGGGCCCCAAACACTCCTTCCAGGTGAAACAGCGATTTACTTGTACTTCTTGCAATTTAGTATACTGTATTCGCTGCTCACGATGCGGTCTCCTCTACATTGGGGAGCCCAAACGCAGATTGGGTGACTGCTTTGCGGAACACCTCCGTTCAGTCCATAAGGGTGACCCCCAAGCTTCCGGTTGCCTGTCACTTTAATGCTCCGCTCCACTCCCACTCAGACCTCACCGTCCTCGGCCTCTTACACTGTTCCAATGAAGCTCAATGTAAGCTCGAGGAACAGCACCTCATCTTTCGATTAGGCACTTTACAGCCTTCTGGACGCAACATAGAGTTCAACAATTTCAGACCATAACCTCTGCCCCTATCATTTTTTTTCCATTTTTTTCCCTCTCTCCCACATGGCAGCTGTCTTTCATTCTGCCAGTGCCAGTTACACTTCATCTAGAGCCATCTTTTGTTTCTTAACTTGTCCCATTACCATCTCCTTTTGCCTTGCACCATCTCTTAATCTCTCTCAATATCTCTTAATCTCTCCTGCCTTCCATCCTATCACAGACCTTCCTTTTTGTTCTTTCCTCCCCTCCCCCCTTTCCCTGCACTTGCTTAAAAACCTGTTCCATCTCCAGCTTTTTCCAGTTCTGACGAAGGGTCATCGACCTGTAACGTTAACTCTGTTTCTCTCTCCACAGATACTGCCTGACCGTCTGAGTATTTACAGCATTTTCTGTTTTTGTGTGGTCAGAAGCTCATCTCAGGATTATATACACGACACTAAGGTTGCAAATGGTCTGGTTCAGCCTCAGACAGTTGCCAGGGAGAGGGATAGAGTTGATGGCTAGGAACTGAGTTCGTGGTGGGGACTGAAGACAATGGCTTCGGTCTTCCCAATATTTAGTTGGAGGAAATTTCTGCTCATCCAGCACTGGATGTCGGACAAGCAGTCTGACAATTTAGACAGTGGAAAGGTCGAGAGAGATTGTGGTGAGGTAGAGCTGGGTGTCGTCTGCATACATGTGGAAACTGATGCTGTGTTTTCGGATGATGTCGCCGAGGGGCATAATGTAGAAGAGAAATAGGAGGGGGCCAAGGATAGATCCTTGGGGGACACCAGAGGTAACTGTGCGGGAATAGGAAGAGAAGGCATTGCAGGTGATTCTCTCGCTATGACGCAGGTTAATAAGGCCATTAAAAAAAGCAAACCAAGCACCAGGGTTTATTTCTAGAGGGATAGAATTGAAAAGTAACAAAGTTATGCTAAACTATATCGAACTTTGGTTAGACCACACTTGAAGTACTGTATACAGTTTTAGTCGTCATATTATATAAAGGATATAGAGGCACTGGAGAGGGTGCAAAAAAATTTACAAGAATGATACCAGAAATGCAAGGTTATAATTATCAGGAAAGGTTGAACAGGCTGGGTTTCTTTTCTCTTGAAAAAAGATGGATGAGGGGTGACCTAATAGAGGTCTTTAAAATTATGAAAGGTTTTGATAGAGTAGACACAGAGAGAGTGTTTCCACTTGTGTGGAAGAGCAAAACTAGAGGCCATCAATATAAGATAGTCACCAAGAAATCAAATAGGGAATTCAGAAGAAACTTCTTTATCCAGAGAGTGGTGAGAATGTGGAACTCGCTACCACAGGCGAATAGTATAGATGTATTTAGGGGAAAGCTAGATAAGCAGATGAGGGCAAAGGGAATTGAGGGTTATGCTGATAGAGTTAGATGAGGAAGGAATGGAGGAGGCTCGAGTGGCGCATAAATGTGGCATGGACTGGTTGGGCCAAATTGCCTGTTTCTGTGCTGTAATTCTATGTAAAGTAAACATGAGAAAATAACTTAAAATTGAGGGAGGGCAAGGATTTTTTATTTATTTACATCTGCGCTTACCTGAAAGTACGTGTTTCAGGTGCACCATATGTGAATTCCTTGTGTAACTGCTGAACATTTTTGGCCTTACACCCCTGAATTCCATTTGCTTGAGCCACTGTTGGTATCCTAACATTTTTGTCATTTCTTTTCAACTCGGAGGAAAGAACTGCAAATGAAAGGAAACATGTCTTTGTGGATGAGAATCCAGAACAGAGCATTCATTAGACAGGAGGAATATGGATATCTATAATCTCTTTCACCTTTGATGATCGAAAATGTTAAAATATTGGACAAATGAGAGCAATATACAATACTTCCCAGGTGATTACTGTAGATGTGACAGTACTTAAAGGAGCAGAATGCAGCCAACATCTGTGAGTATCACCCTTCCAACCTAAAGGGGAAAAAATTAGCCACTTGAAACTGAAGGCATTTTTCCACAGCTGGGAATTAAACATTTTTTAAAATCTCTACAAATGCCTATCAATACACCATAGTAAACCATGACTGAAATTACCATAAATTGCTCAGCATAAATCACAAAAAGAATGGAATTTTTCATTTTCTGAAAACAAGGTAGTGAGTAGAAAAACATAAATAACTTCTTAAAATTGCAAGGGTTTTTCAGTTACAGCACTTTGTCATACATTGTTTTTATGGTATATGGCATATATGGCACTGTGTACATGATGCAGCCTGGCACGAAGTGAACCTTACAGATTGACTTGTGGATGTCCTTGGTCAGTGGTATTAATGTACAACTGTGGTAGCTTTTGTAGCTTTGAGGTTCCACCTAGTCATGTGGGTAAATCCATGTCCTTCTTGTGGACTGCTTATATAGGGGTTGTTATCAGTATGATAGACAGCCATTAGCAATAGAGTAAGCATGGAAACCAGATTTAAAGAAAGAACATAAGAAATAGGAGCAGGAGTAGGCCATTTGGCCCCTCGAGCCTGTTCCGCCATGCAATAAGATCATGGCTGATCTGATCTTGGCCTCAACTCCATTTTCCTGCCTGTTCCCCATAACCCTTGACTCCCCTGTAGCTCAAATATCTGTCTATCTCCACCTTGAATATATTCACTGACTCAGCCTCCACAGCTCTCTGGGGTAGAGAATTCCAAAAATTCACAACCCTCAGAGAAGAAATTCCTCCTCATCTCTGTCTTAAATGGGCGACCCCTTATCCTGAAACTATGCCACCGAGTTCTAGATTCCCCCACGAGGGGAAACATCCTCTCGGCATCTACCCTGTCAAGCCCCGTCAGAATCTTATGGCCCGTATTTTCCGATCGCAGGCCTCCCACGGGCGGAGGCCTGCGATCTGGAAAAATCTACGCCCTTACCGGAGGGCTCCCGGGACGCACACGCTTCCACTCCTGGGCCTCTCCAAACTCAAAGTGCGCAGGGCCCACGTATCCCAGAGGCGCATGTAGTTCGCAGAGTCCCTGGGATCACGTGGGCCATGGGGAGCCAATCAAAGAAGGGAATCGCCCTTCATACACTTGACAGGAAGACCTGTCAAATATATGAATGGAGATCACCCCAAAAACATAGTAAAACTTTAAATAATTTTTTTTTTTAAATCACATTTTTAAAATGACTTGAAATTACAATAAAGTATTTTAAACAAAAATTTTATTTTTTGAAAAAAAATTAAAGTTTTTTACGGGGCTAAAAATAAACTTACCTTTTTTAAAGTATTTTTAAATGATAAATCAGTGAAATTTTTTTTTTAAAACTTTTTTCAACTCTTATCCTGGTAAAAGCAAGCCTTATGCCTGCTTTTACCAGGCGTAAGAATTGTAAGGGTTTTCTGCGGGTGGAGGGTCTCCAAAAAGCGGAACTATCCGCCCGTAGAAGCCCTTCTCCAGGGCAGCCAGAGGATCTGTCAAGACCATTCTTGACAGATCGGAAATGCTGGTTTACAGCGCATGCGTTGTGCATGCCTGAAACCGGCATTTCCGATGTCCCTACCGGGGGGGGGGGTATACAGTGCGTACCCACCCGTAGGGATCGGAATATCTGGGCCTATAATGTTTCAGTAAGATCACCTCATTCTTCTAAACTCCAATGAGTATAGGCCCAACTTGCTCAACCTTTCCTCATAAGACAACCCTTTCTTCTCCGGAATCAACCTAGTGAACTTTCTCTGAACTGCCTCCAATGCAAGTGTATCCCTCCTTAAATAAGGAGACTAAAACTGTACGCAACACTCCAGGTGTGGTCTCACCAATGCCCTGTACAGTTGTAGCAAGACTTCCCTACTTTTATACTCCATCCCCTTGCAATAAAGGCCAACATTCCATTTGCCTTCCTAATTACTTGCTGTACCTGCATCCTAACTTTTTGTGTTTCATGTATGAGGACACCCAGATCCTTCTGTACCACAGCATTCTGTAGTCTCTCTCCATTTAAATAATATTTTGCTTAAAAAAAAAAGGTTCTTGATTCAACCTCAGTTTGAATTTTTTTATTTTTAAAAAGACTAAGATATTTTCAACTTCCACTGACGGGATTTAGGAATAGACCACCAGCACCACCACTTCAGTGGAATATACCATTGGGGCTGCAATTAGGAGGAAACTCAGGAGCTTGCCTTTGCTCGGGAGTATTCGGTTTCAATAATAAAAGATCGCTCCTTTGTCTGGATACCTTTATCCAATTTTGTATGATAGTTCTGTCTCCACAGAAAAAGAATTGCAGTTCGTAACAATTCACAGTACGTCAGTAGATCTTCTATACACAGACATTTGTGATGTTTCCAAAGTAGAATTCACACAAAAGAGTTATCACACTGAAAAACAATTATCTGCAAGCATAAGCCTCCAGAACTCCTTCATCCAAGACTGATTATGAGATTGGATCAGCAGGAAATTCTTTTAGAAGTACAATGCAACCGATGGCCGGTAAAAACAGTTGATCAATTCTTTCAGAAAAGAAAGAGATTGCTAAATATCTGTTTAAGAATGGGGCTGAAGAGGCACTGATACAGATGATCAAGAACTCTACAGAACTGCAGGTGTGTCTAAAATAGATATTTGTTTGTGGTGAATTTTTAAACTTACACTTTGTATTGCAAGAAACAGCATGAAATAGTTACCATCCAAAGCATTTCTCAACAAAAACGCCGTCAGCAGGACATGATACATTCCAGTAGCCAGGGTACAGAGTAGCAGTTCTCTTATAATCCCTGAGTCTCAATATAATTTACTTAGGTATTAAGGAGGAAAAGATGCACTCTGGTTCATAGTGGGAGTGAGGCCTGCTTACAGGATGAATCGGAGAAATTATCTAGGATTAAAACCAAAACCCTGGTTCCAGTGATTCTGAGCATAGACGTATTATTTGTACAATGTAACTGGTCAGAATTTAATAGTGTACGTTGTACAGTTAGATTTGCATCCTCAAATTCTGCTCAATTATATTTTAAGGTAAGAAAGAAAATTTTAAGTTCGGTCTTTCAAAATTTACTTAGAATTGGTCACTTGCCTTAGAAAGCTGAGTGAGTTAGATATATAGCTTTAAATTGCTGTAGCTGCACTATTCAGGGGTTAATACATTATCAAAGGTTTTTGGGAGAACATTCAACTGCCTGTTAACTTCCCTGACACAGTTGTTCATACAAGTATGTGCAAATGCCCACATAGCAGATTGACCAATGGAGCACAGCATTGATTAAGTAATTCAGCATTACTTAAGTGATTTAAACAACCACTTATGGTGCAGTATCTAATTCCTGTCATAGGCTAATACTCTTCTACACTGAAACATCTTAGAGTGGAAATGCCAGCAGCGCCATTGCCCCACTTGAGTTGTGGCAGGCGTAACTTCCACCTGCCACTTTGACCATGACCTCATCCCAAATCCTGGGGATGAAGTGATTACCAAAACTGGTGAGGGTGTCTGCTCCAGTAGCATGACCAGTAGCAATGCAGCATGGCACCTACTGAACCACTCAGAGAACCATAGCCCAATCTGGCCAAAGATTTTTCCATCAACTATTTTTGCATCCTCAGCTCCCTCGTTGGTAGGCCCCATATTGAAATGACAATGACTATACATTGGGCCCTACATGTGGAGCGCAACCACACGAGCAAGTAACATGATTAGACACTTTCCAAATAATTCACCCTTTCTAAAATACATTTCAATATAAATGTTTGATTAAGTACCAAGCAGTGATAACAATCAGGTACAACAGAAGTTATTGCTAGACAAGAGAATGTTCTGTTGGTGACCAGGAAAAACAGAAATGGGGAAATATAAAGGGGGAAAAATTCGTTAGCGACCATTTTGATTAAATTTAGCACCCGATGAAAAATAGCACCGGCGATGGCAAACCTCAGTTTTAGCACCCCAAGAGGGAGGTGGAGCGCTAATTCAAGCGCTCCACTTCCTTCTTAGAGCGCTAACCCCGAATATCGAGGCGATGTGTTCTGCAGCGCTACGCACTGGGCCACGTAGCGCTGCTGCATGGAAGGGTTCTTCCCCTCATTAAAGGGGAGGGCCCAAGTCCACAACTCTGCGGGGCCCTACTTGAACCACCGGGGAGCGGGGTGCCGTGCCAGCAGCCCGGCACTCAAGAGGAATGCCGGGCTGCCAGATCGCGGCACGGACCCCGCGTTCAAAGACGCAACGGACCGCGATAAGTAAGTCGACCGCTTTTTTATCCCCACCTGCCACCTCCCCTTTAGTTAGCCCCCGGCGAGCCTCCTGCCGCTCCGTTCCTGCCCCCTGAATCGGTCACGGTCATTGCCCGGCACAGATTCAGGGGGCACGGGCCAATTTTGCAGGCAGGGCAAAAACGGGGCGCTGCGCACAATGATGACGTTGTCATCGCCTGTGCTGCGGAGCGGGGTGCTACCGGTTACCGCTGCCACTAAACTCCCGCTGAATTTAGTGGGCGTCGATAGCGGCGCCACGCCCCAGGTGAAGAGTCATTTGTGCCCAGTTAGTGCCCCCCAGGCGCTAATGAGAGGCGCAAATGCACCGAATTTCTAGTCCAAAGAATTTTAGCAAGGCAGCTGATGTGCAGAAACCCAACAGTATGCTTAAGAGTCACCAATCCACTCAGGTAGCAATTTCTGTAATCCCAATGTGGAATATAACCTTCACTAGGCAGACTGCAGATAGAAGAAACTCTTCATGTGCAGCATAGTGAGCAGCACAAATTCACAATAAAATGGTTGAGTACATTGCTACCATCCTCCTAATAACAGCATGGAGACATACCTCATTTGAATGTAGGTTCACCAGTTGGAGATGTTGCAGTAGAAACTACTTGCGTCTCTACAACACAATCATTATGGACACCAGAATCTGGATATGTTAGCACATGTTCTCCTACTCAACCTCCAGGTAACACTTTCCAAAATTTGTTGTCCCAAAGTTTCCTGATCAGCTATACAACAGACATCTGCCTGGAACATGGTGGAACAACTGTAGCAGAATTGCCCTGGAAATTGCCTGAGATGTGTCTTCAAAATGGAGTTTCAGCTTAAAGGTGTCCTCAAAATGGAGTCAATAGTTAAACTGAATGCTGGGAAATTAAAAGAGACTAAAGCTAATTAAAACCACAAAGACTTGCATATAAACAAAACATGCCTTACCAGCGATAGAAGACCAGCATCAAGGACATTGGTAAGATATAAATACATCATGCCTTATCTGTATCTGTGCAAGACCCTTTGTCTGAGAAAGACTGAGGAGCTAGGGAGTAAGTGGGCGATCTAACATGTCTAGGTACCGATGACTCATTAACTTGGAGGTTCTCAAGGGCACTTACATGACTGTGATTGATACATGTCATTCAGATTGACCAATCTGAATGACAAGGGTTTTTTCTTTAAAAATCAAGGTATATAAGAGGGTGTTTAGCACATCTATTAGCAGTCTCTGTTAGTTTTGTTAATCATTTTTTTTTTGTCTTTAACATATATCGAAGGGTGCCTCAAAAAGGACCAAAGTGCATCCAGGACATAAAAAGAGATTATAGAAGTCAGATTGTATGGCTATACCTGCTAATTACTGGCAGAGATAAGTGTGTCACTGAAATGTACTGAGATTAAGTAAAATTTAAGCCAGCTATTTCAGATACAGTTCCCAATGCGTAACGTGGAATTAGCCTGAAGTAGAGGATCCAAGAAGAACAGATAATCCCGCTACAGAACAAGGGTCATCTACCGACATCCCAGAAGCCAACAGCATCAACCCAGAGGAATATGAGCAATCAACTCAATCACGAAGCTGATAAGGATGAAGTCATATAAATTCTGGAAACAACGTTAACCACATAGGGCTAAAAATTGGGGTGTTTTACGCCACCCGTTACCACCATGAAATGGCGAAGAAACGGCGGCCGGCGCTCTCCCGCCAGCTGGAGCAGGGTCCCGCAGCGGCCGCCATTTTGTGATGATCAGTAGCGCTGCCGATAAACGCGATCACTAGAGGGATTTAAATTAACAAGATCATGACGTCAGTGAGTGTGCAATGCTCACCTGACACCCGATCTGCAGCATTGGATTTCGCCGTTCAACTTACCTACATGCCTAAATAATGACAGGGAGAGCAAGCGTTCAACATCAGGAAGGAGGCTCCAGCAGCAGTATTTAAAGGGATCATCAGCAATCAGTTGCACCTGACATGTTTATGCAGTTTGACTGGCTCTGTGCTACTTTCTGCAACTCCAACAGATTTATTAACTTCTTTCAAGATTCCAAGGTAACCGGGAGTGTTGTTGCAAGTGCAGCATGCCTTCATTATTTTTTAAAGGCTTCTGCTCACAACACTTGCTCACAGTCATGGGGGCTGTACTGGCATTCGACCTCGCGCTCCAGGATCTTCGGCAGAGGGAGCAGGGGCACCGAGGAAGATGGGAATATGCGCGCAGAGGGAGGAGGAGGAGGCCCATGGGGGTGCTCAACAGGAGGCCTTACCCACCTAGGCTATTCCGACAGCACTTCTCCTACCTCCACTTAAGCGAGCAGTGTCTTAGGAGGCTACGCTTCACCAAGGAGGTGGTCACAGAACTCTGCCACCTCCTACAATCAGACCTGCAGCCTGAGAGCAGGGCGACCACAGCTCTCCCAGTGGCAGTCAAGGTCACCGTGGCCCTCAATTTCTTCGCCAGCGGATCCTTCCACTCTGCAGCAGGAGACATAGCTAACATCTCACAGTTCACCGTCCATCGCTGCATCTGGGAGGTCACTGAGGCTCTCTACTGCGTTGTCTTCTCTCTCAGTAGAGAGAAGCAGGACGAGCACGTATATGGCTTAGCCAGGATAGCGGGCTTCCCCATGGTGCAGGACGCCATCAACTGCACACACGTGGCTTTGCGGGTACCACATAACAATCCTGAGATCTTCCATAACCGCAAAGGCTACCACTCACTTAATGTGCAGTTGGTGTGCGACCACACACAGCGATTGCTCAATGTCAATGCCCGCTATCCTGGCAGCAGCCACGATGCCTTCATCCTGCGTCAGTCCAGTGTGCCAGCAATCTTCCAGCCACCACAGAAAACTCAAGGGTGGCTGCTCGGAGACAAGGGCTATCCGCTCTTCACCTGGCTCATGACTCCCCTCCGCAACCCCAACACTCGTGCCCAGCACTCATATAATGAGAGCCATGCGTCCACCAGGAACATCATCGAGCAGACCATCGGGCTACTGAAGCAACGGTTCCGCTGCCTTGACTGCTCGGGGTAGCCCTCCAGTACTCAGCGGAGCGGGTGTCCCATTTCGTGGTGGTCTGCTGCATGCTTCACAGCTTAGCCATCATGAGGGTGCAGCCCTTGCCACCAGGGATTATGGCACCACCTCAGGAGGAGGATGAGGGAGAGGAGGAGGAGGATGAGGAGCAAAAGGAAGAGGAGGGAGGGAGGAGGTAGGTAGCCAATCGTCCTTCCAGACGGGCGGTCCTTGAATGGCTCATCAGACTCCGATTCGAATAAATCCCCAGATCCCTATTGCTCACCACATCCCCTTCATCCCTGTCTCATGGAATATCACAGCATCCTCCTGGGCATAAATGCTAAAATGAGACACACCACAAAAGATTCCAGGGGAGTGGCAGTGGGAGCAGGACCCTGCTGTCCTCTCTTAAGATGACAGTATTCCTGTTCCCACCTCTGCCACTTCGCCAAGGCTGTTGCCGCTGTCTGTCAGCCAGGCCACCCAGACTGCTGCCGCCCATGCCAAGGTGGTGCAGTCTACAGCCGGGCTTTCTAGGGCCAGAGCTGCTCGAGGTCGTCCAGCAAGGCCATCTGAAGTCTTCCGCATGGAAACTCAGCAGCCTTCCACCTGCCATGCTGCAGCCACTAGGGGAGCGCTAGATTAGGAAAAGCCACACGAAAGACAGGCACTAAGGGATTGCACAAGGGTGATTAGTTAATATTTTTCATGTAAATATGCGTGAGTTGATTTTTTGATATAAATTTATTAATTTCTTCTTCTTCTTCTTCTTCTTCTTCTTGTGGTGGTGGTGGTGGTGGTGGTTGTTGAGGCAGCTGCAAACCCAACTGCCCTGACAATGAGGTGCTGTAGCATCAGTGCACCTCCCCTTTAAGTAGTGGAAAAAGCCTGTAGCAAACATGACTGTGAATTAGACTGGCCCCGATATTGGTGCACCTGTTGAGCGTTAAGCCACTGAGCATCAGTTTTAGCACTGAAATCATGACTATAGTCATGTTAATGACGAGTGAGTACGAATTTTGCATGCTACCTAGACCATTTTCAGGTGGTGCAGCTTAACCTCGTTTGGCCTTAACACTGCCCATTTCATGGCTGTATCCAATTTTTAGCCCATAGTCTCTAATCAAGCCAATAGACTGGCTACTTAATGCTGTTAATTTGTCAGCCTTCTAAGGGCTTTAATGCTAAATTAATCTCACCAATTCATATCAGTCTTAGACACTGATCTCAACTATTGGTTGATAATCAGCATTCCAGTTAATGCCAATTTACTGTGATACCACTGAACTGCTTTTACATCTGTTATTCAAATTGCTAGGTGACCTTGTCTACAACTATTTGCTGCTTAAGTTTGAGTATTGCTAATCATGGTTTTGATTGTTAGTGCATGACCTTTTGTCTGACTTCTTCTTTGATGATTTGACAAGAAAGGGTCAATTAATTTACTCAGCAACTTGTGGGTATCTTAATTGAGGGTTCGTGAGGTAAACATGAATTCAATCTGAACTCACTGATGTAAGGCAATTCGCCAAGCCAAATTTATGTCTCATTCACTTCTAGGCATAAGCTGGGCTGTTAACCCTAGATGACTCTTTAGCGAGGAGTTAAGGTGAAGAGGTTAAGTACTCATCTGGTTCCTAGATGAATATTTGTTAGAATACCAAGCCCAGTATTCTTACAAGACCTATGCAGGACATATTGCAATATGCAAGCCTCCTTGGTGTTCTAGATGTTCAAGTTCAAAGATTCAGAGCACACATACCCTTCACTAAATGTTTAATCCTAGTGTGATGGGCAAAGATGATAGCTCCCTGCTAGGGTGCAGAGCGATAGCTAGGAACAGACTGGAATCCTCCGTCCCTGCAGCCGTTTCTTTTTGCCAAAAATCCACCTTGTAGCTTGGTCCTGGATTTCACAGAAGTGTTCAAAGAAGCCATTTCATTGCATGCCTGTTAGTTTTATATGCCATAATCTTAACTTTGCTGTCACTAAAAAAAGACAAGAAATATGAAAGTGCCCTTTTACCCCCTTCCCAGCACAGTCCCAAAGAACCATGTTCAGGCAAAGCTGACAGCTACAAGAACTCTCAATTACCTATCGGAATCAACAATTAGGACAGAACCCATTATGTCTTCCAATTAATTCTTTTGTGATTTCCTCATAATACCACCACACTTCAAGACATTCACCACCATATTCTATTGTTCAAGCTGGCAAGTAGAGTGTACTTGATCTCCAGACAAATCTACTAATAACACAGTATCGTGTATGAAAAAAGTACTGAAATTCTTTCAAAAATGCCTGGAATAGACAACTCTGAGACAACCCCGTTATGATGTCATCCAACAAATTGTTGATGAAGACGTTGAATAGGTTGGATAAGAAAGTAAAACCTTGCCTTAGTTCTCTTTTGAGTGAAATAGTTAAATGAGTCTCACATCTACTCTTATATTGATCTTGGAGTGGAAAGCGCATCCTATATAAAATCCAAGATTTGGCCGTGTACTCCTTCAGCTTCCAGTTTCTTCATGATGGCTGTGTGAGGCTAGGTTGCAAGACTTACAAAATGGATCAAAGTAACCCAAGTAGAATCACCCTAAACTTTACAACATTCAGTGATCTGAATAAAGCTTCAACCTACTCTACACATTCCATGAATGCAAAATCCAGATAGTTTCTTTCTGATTAATCCACAGGCCTCCAAAGAATTTGACACGAGTGCCACATATAAAGAGAAGACAGGCAAGATATCAGGGCATTGTTGAACCTCACCTCCATAAAGGAAATAATTCCAAAATTTGTTTCAAATCAGTCCTACACTACATCATAAAGTGGATACATGAATTCATAATAATGTAGATAGTGTTATCTGCAATTAGTGGTAGGATATCTCTAAACCCTTTTCACATGCTTATCAAAGTGAACTCTAGAATTCTATAGTAACCCATTTAAACCCAACTGTGACTAATGTAACTTTACAGACTAAAAAATTGGGGAAAGTTGCCAATTGCTAATTTTAGTGAAAACTATAAACGTTTTGCTGGCGTCTACTTTTTCCTTTAAAATTAACCTTGGAAATGGTTTAGAACATCAACTTGCATAGCAATAGTCGTTGAAGACATCACTGTGGAGACATTCTATCAGCTGCAACAATTGAGATAGCAGCAGTTAACAATGTCAAAATAATAGTTTTACCACAATAGCATAGTTCATTCAAACTACATCACTATCATAAGGGGAAAAAATCACTTATACTAGCATGGTATGGAATAAAGCATCCTAAAGAGATATTGGGCCGTATTTTCCGATCGGAGGCTTCCTGTGTGCGGAGGCCTCCGATCTGGAAAAAATCTCTGGACTTACCTGAGGGCTCCCGAGGTCCGGACACTTCTGCTCCTGGGCCTCTCCAACTCGAAATGTGCAGGGCCCACGTATCCCAGAGGCGCATGCAGTTCGCAAGCATCCCTGGGATCCCATGGGGAGCCAACAGGAGAAGGGAATCTCCCTTCATACACTTGACAGATAGACCTGTCAAATATATGAATGGAGATCACCCCAAAAACACTGTAAAACATTAAATACATTTTTTTTTAAATCACATTTTTAAAATGAGTTGAAATTACAATAAATTAAATATTTTAAACAAAAATTAAAATTTTTGAAAAAAATAATTAAAGTTTTTTACGGGGCTAAAATAAACTTACCTTTTTAAAAAAGTATTTTTAAATGATAAATGAGTGGAAAAATATATATTTTTTTTACTTTTTTCAAATCTTATGCTGGTAAAAGCATTAAGATTTCTAAGGGTTTTCTGCGGGCGGAGGTTCTCCAGAAAGCGGAACTATCCGCCCGCAGAGGCCCTTCTCCAGGGCAGGCGTCCGATCTGTCAAGAGCATTCTTGACAGATCGAAAATGCCGGTTTTCAGCGCATGTGCTTGGCATGCCTGAAACCGGCATTTCCGATGTCCCTACAGGTGTGTACACAGCGCATACACACCCATAGGGATCGGAATATACGGCCCAATGATGTTGAGTAACCTGACCTTCCAGACTGGCCTTGACTGATTATATTATCAGACCAGGGCCGTCAGGTATCCTTGATTCTGTTAATTGTATGATGTGCATTTGAATACACCATTTGCCAACTAGTTTTAGCTTTGGACCATAAAGATAGTCATTTTTGCCGTTTTTGTGTTTCTTAGCACACATAATATTTTGCCTTTATTTGAAAAGCTTGTCAGTGCAAAGAATAAGTTGCAGACTCCATAATTCCTAAGAATTCTTGTGAACAATCTGTTTGGAAGTTAATTCTGTTAGCAGTTCTGACTTTATGACTGCCTGCTTTTACTGTTTTGGACAATATTGTTCAAGTATACCAGTGGAACTCCCATGACGTTGCACCTGAGAGTCAAGAGCAAGGCCACTTTTCAGTTTAAGCTGGGTTAGAAGGTAGGGAGATAAATGAATGGAGAGGATTGGAGAGGAGAGGATTACCTCTTCTATCATTAGATGAAGTGCTCAGAGCACCTTATTTTTTAAAGCTGTGTCCAACAAGAAGTGACTTTCATCTTGTTCCTGAAGTAACCTTTTCATTGATTTTCCAGTTTCAGCACCTTGTAGATTTTTTCAGGTGTTCTATGTTTCTTTCAATAATCTTGTTTAAAAAAAACAATTTTTCCCCTCTTGTGTGGTTCCAAAGGTGGGTTCCTTATTTTTGCTTTGGGTGGCTCTGTCACATAATGTTATGCCATGTAACGTTATACTCACAGTGGTATACCTTTGAAATGTTGAAACTACACACCATTTTGAATCTATTTCTTAATTTTATGAAATAAATTTTTTCAAAACTCTGACTAGGGTTGTCAATTTTCCTAAGCAGATGTACATTAAAATTGCTGAATCTTTCCATCATTCTTCTCACTGGCCCAACCTACCTATTCTCACCTGCTTCACTGGCTCCCCAGAAAGCTAAGTTTAAAATTTGCATTCTCACCTTCAAATCCTTCCAATGTCCTCTCTACTTCCGCAATCTCCTCCAGCATTATATCCCTATACAAACCTCCACTCCTCCAGCGCCAGCTTACATGTCATTTCCCTCTCCTCCCAATCCTTCAGACAAGGTCAAACATCCTCTGGAACCATGCTCCATCAGCATCTCTACCTCACCAACTCCTCCCAGAGATGCCAGTGGGGTGGTGGGGGGTGGTAGGATCACGCCGCGTTCCCATCCCACACCATTTTAACACACCATCCAAGCACAGATAGGCTGTCCATCCCAAAGGAGCTGGGTCATAATTTAAACAGCAAAGTCGCATTCCAATGATATCGTTGGGAAGCACAGGCCATTTTCACTGTGGGTCGATTAAGGGTAGCAGAGTCTCAGGCCTGCCAGCTAAAGCTGGTGACAGCAAGGATCCTGGCCACAGAAAGCCCAAGTAAGTGTTTTTTTTTACTTTTAATGATTTTTTGTGGGCCAGGAGGAGCAGGTGTGCTCTTCCTGGACCCACAAGGATACCTTGGACATCCCCTGCACTGAGCTATCCCCTCCTCCAATCATGGATTTCCCAGATCTCCCCCCTTCCCCCCAATACTTACTTACCTTGCCGGGGACCGTATCTGTGGGTCCCCGTCAGCGGTCTGACCTGCCCCCTCCTCCGTCGGCGGTCTGATCTGCCCCCTCCCTATTTTTGACTCCCGCCTGCTGGTGATTACGTTTCCACCAACTTCAGTATCAGAATATGTTAATGGGGCCCGGAAGTTAAAATGTGCCGAGCCTCATGCTCCGGGGGACCGGACAGTTCGATTCAGCCCCTGCACATACAATACTCCCTTAAAGTTAAAAAAAATCGGCCCTCAAGTATCTACATTATGGACAAGCCATTTTCCTTTCTTGTCACAATGAGAGAAACCTATATTAACACATTATTTATATAGAAAACATTGAGGAGCACAGATATATTTTAACAGCAGATGGTGAAAAATTAAACCTACCAAAAGAGTTTTTTTGAATAATTAATGACATAAGAAAACCAACCACCTACTTAGACAATCCAGAAAAATAAACCCTGCTCACGCTGCTTTTTCCAGGAAGGACTGCAGAATGACTTTTAAAAATGATTGACATATAAATCTCTGTTTATAGTTCAAATAATTTAAATTTTGGGTTCACACTAAATATTCAGCATAAATGTGGGACAAAATTAATTGGCATTTGGAAAAGTATGGGCTAATAAATGAAAGTCAGCATGGATTTGTTAAAGTTAAATCGTGCTTGACTAACCTGATCGAGTTCTTTGATGTAGTAATGGAGAGGATTGATGAGCATAGTGCGGTTGATGTTGTGTATATGGACTTTCAAAAGGTGATTGACAAAGTACCACATAATAGACATATTAGCAAAATTAAAGCCCATGGGATTAAAGGGACAATGGCAGCTTGGACACAAAATTGGCTAAGGGACAAAAAGCAGAGAGTCGTGGTGAACGATTATTTTTCAGACTGGAGGGAAGTATACAGTGGTGTTCCCCATGGGTCGGTACTAGGACCACTGCTCTTTTTAATATATATTAATGACCTGAACTTGGGTATACAGGGTATAATTTCAAAATTTGCAGATGACACAAAACTCGGAAATGTAGTAAGCAATGAGGAGGATAGTAACAGACTTCAAGAGGACATAGACAGACTGGTAAAATGGGCAGACACATGGCAGATGCAATTTAATGCAATTTGTAAAAATGAGGAGAGGCAATGGCCCAGAAATTGATCTCGCTCTGTTCCCGCGGGGGTAAGCCTTCCCCGCGATGTCTCACCTCACTTATGCTTTTTCTGATCCAGCTCGCACGAACTTGATGTTCCAGACATCAGCTGTGCTGGGCTTGCGTATCCCAGCGGCGTAGTGAATTCGTGCGAGCTGTGGGATCACGTGACTCAGTTAGAGCCAATGGCAGCACACCATCTTCCATTCATAAGTCTCACAGCATGGCTGTGAGACTTATGAATCTTACACCCCCCCAAAATAACAGCTAAACCTCAATTAAATTTTAAAAAAAAACCATCACATTAATAAAATAAGTATAGTTAATTAAATTAACCATTTTAAATAAAAAATTAAATTTTTGAAAAAATTTAAAATCTTTTAAAAAGTTATAAAAATAAACTTACCTGTCTTTAAAGTCTATAAAAAAGATATACCTGTAAAAAAAAATTCAAAAAAATACTTAATTCACTACTTACCTTCTTAAAAGCGGGTCTTACTCCTCCTTTTTACATTTCCAAAATCTTCCCTACTTACCTGCGCGTCCAAAGCATGAAGTGCACAGCGTGCGCGCAGCCTGTAGTGCGCACGCGATGCACCCAGGCCCCGCCCCCTTTTCGGAAGAGCAATTGCCGGTTTTCAGCGCATGCGCAGGGCATGCAGAAAACCGGCAATTGGAGTGGGAATACGCGAGAGTATGCAGTGCGTACTCTCGCGTCCCGGGATCAATTTTCGGCCCAATATGAACTAAATGGTACAATTTTAAAGGGGGTGCAGGGTGGTATGAACACAAATCTTTGAAGATGGCAGGACAAGTTGAGAAGGCTGTCAAAAAAGCATAGGGGATCCTTTGCTTTATTAAAAGAGGAATAGAGTACTAAAGCAAGGGACTTATGCTAAATCTTTATAAAACACTGGTTAGGTCTCAGCTGGAGTATTGTGTTCAATTCTGGGTACCACACTTTAGGAAAGATGGAAAATGTTACAGATGAACAGCATTTAAAAAGAAACAGAACAAAAGGAGAGATGTAGGAGAAAAGCACAGGCATAAGAAATGAAACAATGATCTGTAAAGTGCTTAAGTGGAAAACAGGAGATGGTTAAATTGCAGAAGTAGTGTTAGCATGAGACAATAGGAGGCATAATGAGAGAAATAAAATAAATACATCCAAAAGACAAAGAAAATATGAACAGCTGAGGTGTAGGATGAGGCAGGTAGAAATAGAAGCACGGAGGTAGAAATAGCTCTGTTCACAAATGCAACCCCAAGCTCCATGTAGCTTGCCACTTCAATTCCCTGCCCCATTCCCATTCTGACATCTCTGTCTTTGGCCTTCCATACTGTTCTAGTGAAGCTGAATATAAGGATTACATACATACATAGGATATACAGCACAGAAACAGACCATTCGGCCCAACCAGTCCATGCCGGCATTTATACTGCACTCGAGGCTCCTCCTGTCTTTCCTGATCTAAATCTATCAGCATAACCCTCTATTCCCTTCCCCCTCTTATGCTTATCTAGCCTCCCCTTAAATAGCGAGTTCCACATTCTCACCACTCTCTGGGTAAAGAAGTTTCTTCTGAATTCCCTATTGGATTTCTTGGTGACTATCTTATATTGATGGCCTCTAGTTTTGCTCTTCCCCACAAGTGGAAACACTCTTTGTGTGTCTACTCTATCAAAACCTTTCATAATTTTAAAGACCTCTATTAGGTCACCCATCAGCCTTCTCTTTTCAAGAGAAAAAAGACCCAGCCTGTTCATCCTTTCTGATAGGTATAACCTCACATTTCTGGTATCATCCTTGTAAATCTTTTTTGCACCCTCTCCAGTGCCTCTATATCCTTTTTATAATATGGCGACCAGGATTGTACACAGTACTCCAAGTGTGGTCTAACCAAGGTTCAATACAAGTTTAGCATAACTTCTCTACTATTCAATTCTATCCCTCTAGAAATAAACCCGAGTGCTTGGTTTGCCTTATTAACCTGCATTGCTACTTTTAGTGATTAGTGTATTTGTACTCCAAGATCCCTTTGCTCTTCTACCCCATTTAGATTCTTATTTTCCAAGTAATATGTGACCATCTTATTTTTCTTACCAAAATGTAATACCTCACAATAATCTGTGTTGAAATTTATTTGCCAATTATATGCCCATTCAGCAAGTTTATTCATGTATTCTTGTAATTTGTTGCAGTCCTCCTCAGTATTGACTACCCACCCAATTTGATGTCATCCACAAATTTAGAAATTGTGCTTTTGATTCCAAAGTCTAAATCGTTAATATAAATTGTGAACAACATTGTTCCCAGCACTGATCCTTCTGGGACCCCACTTTCCACCACTCTGAATAGTTACCCTTTACCGTCTCTGCTCTCTATCTTGAAGCCAGCTCGCTAGCCATTCTGCTACTTGTCTCCTGATTCCAAATTCTATGACCTTATTCATTAGTCTATTATGTGGTACCCTGTCGAAGACATTTGGGAAATCTAGATAAATTACATCTACTGCATTACCCTTATCTACTCGCTCTTCAAAGAATTCAATGAGGTTGATCAAGCAAGACTTTCCTTTTGAAATCCATGCTGACTATTCATTACTATATTTTTGGCTTCTAGATGTTCTTCTATTTTCTCCTTTAGCAGGGATTCCATTATTATAAGCTGACTGGTCTATAGTTCCCTGGACATGTTCTGTCTCCCTTCTTAAATATAGGTATTACGTTAGCTATCCGCCAGTTCTCCGGCACACCTTTTTCTAACAAATTATTAAATATATGTAATAGTGCTCTGCTATCTCTTCCCTAGATTCTTTTAAAATATGCGGATGTAATCCATCCGGATCAGGTGTTTTATCCTCTTCGAGTTTGATTAGTTTATTTAATATTTCTCTTTTTATTTTAATTGCGGTTATATCATTTCTAATCTCATCTTCCGATGTCATGTCCAACTGATCTGTCTCACTGGTAAATACTGAAGCAAAGTAATTATTTAATATTTCTGCTATTTCGCTATCACTGCCTGTGATTTTATCCTGACCGTCCCTTAGTGGCCCTAAATCCATCCTGACTTTCCCTTTTTTATTTATATGCCTGTAGAATATTTTACTGTTTTGTTTTATATTCCTTGATAATTTAATTTCATTGTTCCTCTTTGCCTTCCTAATTATTTTTATGACTTCTCTCCTAATCTCTTCATATTCTCCCTTATCATGCTCTCCCCTGCTGTCCATGTACTTAGTGCAAGCCTCTTTCCTGACCCTCAATTTTTCCCTTATGTCTTTATCCATCCATGGTGTCTCTTTAGTGTTTAGCTTGTTCTTGTTTTTTAGCTAAATATATTTTTCCTGGACTCTCTTGATCACCATTTTAAATGTTTCCCATTGCTGTTCTACGTCATTGTTTGCCAATATTGTTGTCCATGTCATTTTCCCAAGTTCTATTCTCAGCCCCTCAAAATCGGCTTTTCTCCAATCTATTACCATGGTCTTCATCATACTTATGTCCTTCTCAATTATTATCTTAAAGCGTATTATATTATGGCCACTATTGCCTAGATGTTTCCCTACTTTTACTTCTCTTATCTGCTCTGGTTCATTCCCCATTACTAGATCCATAGCGAATCCTCCCTTATCAGGCTTCTTACATATTGGGTTAGAAAGGAGTCCTGTACAAATTGTAGGAACTCCATTCCCTTATCCCCTTTACCTACCTCTTCTGGCTAATTAATTTCGGAGTGGTTGAAATCCCCCATGATTATTATTCTATGTTTTTTACTCATTTCCCTAATTTGTGTGCATATTTCTTCCTCCACCTCCCTTCCACTATTAGGTCATCTGTAGACTACCCCTATTAGTGTGATTGATCCTTTAATATCTTTTATCTCTATCCACATGGATTCTATTTCTGTCTTACTGATAGCTGCGTCACTTTTTTCTACTGCCATTATGTTATTTCCAATAAGTACAGCTACTCCACCTCCCCTTTTTCCCTCTCTATCTTTTCTAAATATGTTGTACCTGCAATGTTTAATTCCCAGTCCTGATTTTTCTGTAGTCATGTCTCAGTAATCCTAACTATATCTGGTTCCTTGCAATGTATTATTGCCTCCAGTTCCCCTGTTTTATTACGGATACTGTGTGCATTGCTGTTCAGACAGTTTAACTCATTTTTAATAGTAGTTCCTCTCACTTTATTTTTAACCATCTTTTTACACTCCTGTTCTATAATTCTATTTATTCCCTGGCCATCTATGTCCTGCCTTAGTTTAGTCTTTCCTATGCTCTCTT
Organism: Squalus acanthias; assembly: GCA_030390025.1. NCBI lineage: Eukaryota > Metazoa > Chordata > Chondrichthyes > Squaliformes > Squalidae > Squalus > Squalus acanthias. The sequence goes on from CM059432.1 coordinate 86,191,288, forward strand.
TTCCTGTTTCGTTCATATTTAGGCTGGTTTCATTTCTTGTAGATCCTTTAATTTTAACTTTTTACCATTATTCCCTGCTTTCACCTTATTCGCTAATGCGCTATTACTGTTAAACTCTCTGTCCCTTCCTGTCACACTCTGCTTACCTTTACCCAAATCGCTACACTGCTCCATTGCCTTGACTTTTCTCTTTAGATTTCTAAATTTCCCCTCACCTGACCCCTCCCCCCCCCTTTTTAGTTTAAAGCCCTATCTACAGCCCCAGTTATTCGATTCGCCAGGACACTGGTCCTGGCCTGGTTTAAGTGGAGCCCATCTCAACGGAACAGCTCCTTCTTTCCCCAGTACTGGTGCCAGTGCCCCATGATTCGAAACCCCTTCCTTCCACACCACTCTTTGAGCCACGCATTTAACTCCCTGATCTGCTTGTCCCTATGCCAACTTGCGCGTGGCTCAGGTAACAATCCAGATATTATTACCTTTGAGGAACAGCACCGTATTTTTCTATTAGGCACTCTGCAGCTTTCTGGCCTTAAGATCAACTTCAATAACTTCAGACCTAACTATAGCTCCTGATTTTCTCTGCGGCAGGAAGTGCTAGCGATATGGGATGGGTATGCCGTCATTTCCCAGGGGGGTGGTGGGGTGAAAGAGAGAGAACAGATTGGTGCTGGGGGTCGAGACCCTCCATCAGATGGCCATGCTCTCAGGGTGGTTTTCAATCTTGATGTTGGCCTGTTTTTTCTTTTCCCAAGCTCCTGGTCCACTGGAGCCTGTCAGTTTTTCGTGCTTTGATTTCTACCTGCCTCATCCCCCACCTCCTTAGCTATTCATATGTTCTCCGTATCTTGTAAATGTCTTTAACTTCTTGATTTCACTCATTGTGCTCCCTGTTGTCTCATGCTAATATCATTACTACCATTTAGTCATCCCCAGTTTTCCACTTAAGCACTTTACAGGTTATTCCATTTCTTTTACCGTGTGTGTGTTTTTTCCTCTCTCCCTTCCCTTTATTCTGTTCCTTTTTTAAATGTTTTTCATCTGTAATATCCTCTAGTTTTGACAAAGGGTCCACCCTGAAATGTTAACTCCTCTGTTCTCTCCACAGATGCTGTCTAATATGCCAGTTAAACAACAGCTCCTAAGTTCAAGTTATTAAATTTCAAATGGCTAATGTGATTAATGGTTACTTCAGCCAAGGTTTTGGATCGTTTCCCGTTTCCATTTAACCAGTTGCGCCCCATCTAATGGGTAATCTGTGGCATCGAGAACATTTTCCTTCATTTTTTGGTCTGTTGTAAGGCAGTGGTTTACTGTGCTTTGTTGGTAAATACTGCCATCTGCTGCTATAAGACATCTGCAACAGTTTCCTAAGGAAGAGCACATTATAGAATAGAACATGCATTTAATACCCAATTATACATACTATAGGTTCCTGATTACAACAACGCCATGAGGGGAAGGCACTACATTTAGACAAGGTGAGGCACTGGCTGGCTATACTTCTCACAAAGGAAAAGGTGATTGCTGTGTGCACTTCAATACACTCAGTCTCTCACTGTCTCTATTGTTTTGCACAGATCCTGAAAGCCTCCTGTCTTCAATCTTCTTCACCGTTTTTCAAACTTACAGCAATGAATCCTCATTAGTAAAAGCTTTCAAGTTTTAATGTTTTCTCATCTGCATGAAACACATTTTTTCACTTACCATTCCCTCTTCTAACATGGGCTTCCTAAATGGCACTTCTCAGTGTGCAATAACCCTCATCCCTGATTCAGTTCATACAGGAGAAAGCAGCTCACAATCAAAGGTAGCACTTGGCAACAGGAGGAGAGGAAGCTTCCATGAGGGATCTCATCCACTTTGAGGAGTAGGCCAACTCCATACAAAAAATAAGTGCTGGAGGTTGTAGGAGATGGAGAAGCGGGAGTCCCAGCAAAGGGCTTGTATCCTAATGCGCCTTCCAGAACACTGCAATATAACAACCTATCAGAAGGATTCTCACACAATCTTTCCAGCAGTAGCAGAACAATGTGAAATGCTTGGCCATCTCACATTAGTATTACCATTATAAGCTCCTTTTTGTCACTCTGTCTGTTTGTGTTTTTTCACAGAATCTTTTCAGATTTCCAAAGCCAGCCCCTCCCAGGAATAGCACACTTAGCACCACATCACTGCACTTACCCCATCCACTCACAAGTTCAGCTACATCTACCCCAGAAGGTTTAAATAGACAGCAGGAGGACAGCACATGTGGTGAGTCACAAGCAAGGTGGACAGGAACAAGTGGAGGAAGAGCGCAGGGTTCCTTCACCAGAGGGTGGGGTCACCTCCCTCCTCAGTTGTTCCCACATTACAACAGTGACTACACTCCAAAAATACTTCATTGGCTGTAAAGCGCTTTGAGATGTCCGGTGGTCGTGAAAGGTGCTACATAAATGTTAGTCTTTCTTTCTTTCTTTCTTTCTTGTGTGATCACGATCTCCGTGGCTTAGATTATAAGAGGAGGATGATTTCTGAGCACAAGAGGTTGTGAAGGTCATTCCCCTAGTCCACCAAGCCAAACTTCCCCTAAGGTTCGCCCCTGCCCTAGCCCTGAACTCGCATCTTTCTCTAGTTTCTCTCCTATTTCCCCTCAAGTCCTCTCTGAGCTCATCTTGTCCATGAGACCTACCTCCTGCTCCCTCGACCCTACTGAACTGCTGACCACCTAATTTCCCTTGCTGGTTCCCACGTTAACTGAGATTATTAACGTTTCCCTCTCCTCAGGTACTGTCCCATTCCCCTTCAAATCTGCCGTTATCACCCACCTCCTCAAAAAAACCACCTTTGACGTCTCTGTCCTTGCAAACTACCACCTCATCTCCAACCCACCTTTCCTCTCCAAAGTCCTTGAACATGTTGTTGCCTCCCAAATCTGTGCCCATCTCTCCCGCAACTCCACGTTTGAACCCTTCCAATCAGGTTTCTGCCCCTGCCATAGCACTGAAACGGCCCTGATCAAAGTCACAAATGACATCCTATGTAACTGGCTGTGGTAAACTATCCCTCCTCATTCTTCTCGACCTGTTTGCAGCCTTTGACACGGTTGACCACGCCATCCTCCTCCAACGCCTCTCCTCTGTCATCCAGCTTTGTGGGACTGCCCTCACTGGTTCTAATCCTATCTATCCAGTTGTAGCCAGAGAATCGCCTGCAATGGCTTCTCTTCCCACTCCCGCATTGTTACCTTTGGAGTCCCACAAGGATCTATCCATGGCCCCCTCCTATTTCTTATCTACATGCTGCCACTCGGCGACATCATCCGAAATCACGATGTCAGGTTTCACATGTAGCTGCGACACCCAGCTCTAACTCTCCACCACCTCTCTCAACCCCTCCACTGCCTCTGATTTGTCATGCTGCTGGTCCGACATGCAGTCTTGGATGAGCAGAAATTTCCTCCAACTAAATATTGGGCAGACTGATGCCATTGGCCGGAATTTTGCCGGCGCTCAGGGGGCAGGTTTGAAGGCGGGATATCCGGCAAAATCGCAAAGATTGATAGCGGGTCAGAAACCCGCTGTCAACCCGCCTCCAATCAATCTTCCCAAGTGTCGGGTCCCCATTTTGCGCATGGACCCAACACCTAGCGGTGGGAAGAGGATTATAGCCACTTAACTGCTTGTTAACAGGTTGTTAACAGGCAGTTAAGAGGCTTTTTGCAATTTTGACAGTCCGGACACCACGCCAGGTAAGTGTGGCGTGCTGTGGGTCTACTGTAATGTTTCTGCATTGATGACAGCTGCAGAAGTGGTGTGAAGGATCCAATGGTGCACTGGTGAGTTTCAGAGGTAAGATAATGTTGGGAAAATCATTTCTAATGCATTTACACTTTTCTGTAGGTAACAAGTATTGATTTGTATGTGTAGTCCCACCTCATTGGGAGAACCTCTCTCACCAGTGACAGATCGCTTCTGTAACCTCACCTGCAGCTGCCATCTGTTCTAGCCTAAGGAGGGAGTCACGGGAGAGCCTGTGTGCAAGAGCTCACCTTTGTACAGTGATTGCCAGTGTTTGTAGCACCTCAATGCTGTCAAACACTGAGAAATCAGCTGTCAAAAAAAAATGTGCATGGCCCCTTTAAGAAAACCGGCAGATGACACGTCATCAACTGATGTCATCTGACACCGGCTTCCTCTTAATTGGCCGGCAAGCCCACAGGGCGGGCTTAACAAGGCCAATTGATGCAAAATCATGTTTGTGGGTCTGATGTCGTTGGGGGCGGGACTGGAACCTGGAAGGCAGCTGTCCCGCACCCAAGCTGCCTCGAGCAGAAAAATTGCAGCCATTGTCTTCGGTCCCTGCCACAAACTCTGTTCCTTAGCCACCAATTCCATCCCTCTCCCTGCCTCCTGTCTCAGACTGAACCAGACCATTCACAGCATTGGAATCCTATTTGACCCTTAGATGAGCTTCCAACCATATATCCGCTTTATCACCAAGACGACCTACTTCCACCTCCATAACATTGCCCGACTCCGCTCTTGCCTCAGCTCATCTGATGCAGAAACCTTCATCCATGCCTTTGTTACCTCTAGATTTGACTATTTCATTGCTCTCCTGGCCAGCCTCCCATCTTCCACCCAAAATTCTGCTGCCCACATCCTAATTCGCACCAAGTTCTGTTCACCCATCACCCCTGTGCTCGCTGACCTACATTGGCTCCGGGTCCGGCAATATGTCGATTTTAAAATGCTCATCCTTGTTCTCAAATCCATCCATATCCTCGCAAACCCCCACCCCCACCGCCCCGCCGCCCCGCCCCCCCAGCCCCACCCCTCACCATCTCTAACATTCTTCAGCCCTACAAGCCTTCGAGATCTTGGCGCTCCTCCAATTCTGGTTTCTTGATCATCCCCGATTTTCATGGCTCCACCATTGGTGGCCGTACCTTCAGCTGCCTAGACCCGAAGCTGTGGAATTCCCTCCCTACACCTCTCTTCCTCTCTACTGCTCTCACCTCATTTAAGACACTCCTTAAAACCTACTTCTTTGACCAAGCTTTTGGTCACCTGTCCTAATATCTCCTATGTGGCTTGGTGTCAAATTTTGTTTGTTAATGCTCCTGTGAAGCACCCTTGGATGTTTTACTATGTTAAATGCACTATATAAATACAAGTTGTTGTTGTTGTCATTGGGGGTCTGCCCAGAAACCTCCAACAAATGACAACTGAGGGTTGGCTTGTAGAATCTGCAGACATCCTTGAATAACGTGACAATTCTAGAGCCACCTGCAATGCAGGCCCCTGCCAGAAAGACCACAATGACAGGTCAGACAGTTGGCTTGCTGTTTGTGAGATCTTGCTGTACACATATTAGCTGCCAATTTTGCCTATATAACAATGACTGTACTTTAAGAATAATTCATAGTTGCAGAATACTTTGGGACATCTTGGGGATGTCATAAAGACCTATAAGAACGTAAGAACATAAGAATTAGGCGCAGGGGTAGGCCATATGGCCCCTCGAGCCTGCTCCGCCATTCAGTAAGATCATGGCTGATCTTCGAACTCAATTCCACTTTCCCATCCAACCCCATATCCCTTGATTCCCTGAGAGTCCAAAAATCTATCTATCTCAGCCTTGAATATACTCAACAACTGAGCATCCACACTCCTTTGGGGTAGAAAATTCCAAAGATACACAAACCTCTGAGTGAAGAAATTCCTCCTTATCTCAGTCTTAAATGGCTGACCCCTTATCCTGAGCCTATGCCCCCTAGTTCTAGACTCTCCAGCCAGGGGAAACAACCTCTCAGCATCTACCCTGTCAATCCCCTCAGAATCTTATATGTTTCAATGTGATCACCTCTTATTCTTCTAAACTCCAGAGAGTATAGGCCCATTCTACTCAATATTTCCTCATAGGACAACCCTCTCATCCCAGGGATCAATCTAGTGAACCTTCGTTGCACCGCCTCTAAGGCAAGTATGTCCTTCCTCAGATAAGGAGACCAAAACTGTGCACAGTACTCCAGGTGTGGTCTCACCAAAGCCCTGTACAAATGTAGCAAGACTTCCTTACTCTTGTACTCCAACCCCCTTGCAACAAAGACCAACATGCCATTTTCCTTCCTAATTGCTTGCTGTACCTGCATGCTAACTTTTTATGTTTCCTGTACGAGGACACCTAAATCTCTCTGAACACCAACATTTGAAAGTTTCTCACCATTTAAAAAATAATCTGTTTTTCTATTCTTCCTACCAAAGTGAATAACCTCACATTTCCTCACATTATACTCCATCTGCCACCTTATTGCCCACTCACTTAGCCTGTCTATATCTCTTTGCAGGCTCTTTGAGTCCTCCTCACAGCTTACTTTCCCACCTAGCTTTGTATCATCAGCAAACTTGGATACATTACACGCGGTCCCCTCATCTAAGTCATTGATATAGATTGTAAATAGCTGAGGCCTAAGCACTGATCCTTGCGGTACCCCACTAGTTACAGCCTGCCAACCTGAAAATGACCTGTTTATCCCTACTCTCTGTTTTCTGTCTGTTAACCAATCCTCTAACCGTGCAAATATGTTACCCCCAACCCCATGAGCCCTTATTATGTGTAGCAACCTTTTATATGGCACCTTATCGAATGCCTTTTGGATTTCCAAATATATTACATCCACTGGTTCTCCTTTATCTACCCTGCTAGTTACATCCTGAAAAAACTCTAATAAATTTGTTAAATACGATTTCCCTTTCATAAAACCATATTGACTCTGCCTAATCATATTATGATTTTCTAAGTGCCCTGTTACCACTTCCTTAATAATGGATTCCAGCATTTTCCCGACTATAAAAACGCAAGTTTTATCTTTTCTCTTTTCGCTCTCTGACTCCTTGCAAGAGGGCTTGCAGCATGCAGGGATGACAAACTGACTTTTCTCACTCAATAGCACCCAAATTTACAGAAATCTGATGAGTAATCATGTAGCTTTGATCTCCCAGTGCTATTTCAGGTGCTAAACTGGCCGATAGATTGCAGTTCAATGCTGATTTAGAGGATTAGTGCCTTTTTTCATTGGCTGGCCCACCTTGATTGTACATTTTTAGGAATGATACAAAAGCAATGGAAAAGGTGTAGGTAGCCTAGGATGTTAGTAGGGATGAGGGGTTACATCTATGAAGAGCAACTTGAGATGATGAAGCTGAAAAGGTCAAGTGGTGACCTGGGAGATTTTAAGATTATGAAGGGTTATGATAAGGTAAATGGTGGCGGATTGTTTCCACTGGTCGGTGAGTCGGTAACAAGATGACACAAGTTTAAGCTAATTCCAAAAGGAATTAAAGGGGAGGGTGGCAAAATAAATATTTACACAGAGGGTTGTTAGAATGTGGTGTTATCTGCCATAATCTATCCATAAATTCTTTTCAAAGGCAATTAATTATTTGAAAACAAGGAATATTAAAGGATGTGGGGAGCAAGGAGGAGAGTAAGGTTAGACTGGGTGACTTGTATGGAGAAAAACATTCTATGATTCATAAATCTGCATTTCTCCACGAGCCACCTAGTCTACTCTCACTCTCCTGATTGCTCCCCAAAGCTCTGATTCCCAGATTTAAAACTAGCAGCAGTAAGTTCTGCCAAAAAGTTTCAGTAACCTATAGTTTCACCATGGATAGCTCATCAACAGCAATGTTTAGGTTCATGTCATTGGAAATTGGGAAATAAAACATACTGGGACTATGCTGCCCTTTACTTCCCAAATATAAGATTTCTGTGCTGCAAAAGGTTCACCAATCACAATAGCCCAAGATTTGCTGTCAAAATAACGTCAAGATTAATAACTTTCGCCGCTATTTAAGTGCTAATGCCATAGAAACTTCAGGCGAGGGCAGTTATGCTATTAAACACAGAAATCGAGATGTTGCAGTCGGAGATGTGCCGCTCTGCCATTAGCATTGCGAAAACGGCATCTTGCTGTCTGGTTCCCCATTCAAATGTCTTGAGCGGTGTGAAGTTCCTGTACTAGTACGGTAGATACAAAGTAAACTTGCTACAGAAAGCTAAGTCAAGTCATTTCAAGTCTAATTACCCTTTTAATGACGTGATAAGTGTTAATTACTGCCAGTCAACCTCTCTGGCACTGAATTTAACTATTACAAATGTGGATTCTCATTCCTTCAGGTTTTAATTATTGTTGGAGATTTTTTTTTACTTTTTCTTTCTGTCTCTTTTTTCTCTCTCTCTTAATCCAATCTTTCTTTTAAAAACATAAGAAATAGGAGCAGGAGTAGGCCATTTGGCCCTTTGAGCCTGCTCTGCCATTCAATGAGATCATGGCTGATCTTCTGCCTCAATTCCATTCACCGGCCTTATCGCCATATTCCTTGATGCCCTTACTAGTCAGAAATCTATAGACTTCTGTTTTGAATATACCCAATGACTGAGCCTCCACAACCCTCTGGGGTAGAGAATTCCAAAGATTCACCACCCTCTGTGTGAAGAAATTTCTTCTCATCTCAGTCCTGAATGGCCTACCCTTTATCCTGAGGCTGTGGCCCCTGGTTCTAGACTCCCCAGCCAAGGGAAACATTCTCCCAGCATCCACCCTATCAAGCCCTGTAATAATTTTGTATGCTTCAATGAGATCCCTTCTCATTCTTCTGAATTCAAGAGAATACGGGCCTAGTTTACACAATCTCTTCTCATACGACAGTCCCGCCATCCCAGGAATCAATCTCGTGAACCTTCGTTGCACTCCCTCTATGGCAAGTATATCCTTCCTTAGGTAAGGAGACCAAAATTGTACACAGTACTCCAGGTGTGGTCTCACCAAGGCCCTATATAATTGGAGTAAGACTTCTTTACTCCTGTACTCAAATCCTCTTGTAATGAAGGCCAGCATACCATTTGCCTTCCTAATGGCTTGCTGCTACTGCACATTCCCTTTCAGTGACTCATGTACAAGGACACCCAGGTCCCTTTGAGCATCTGCATTCCCCAATCTTTCACCATTTAGGAAATACTCTGCCTTTCTGTTTTTTCTACCAAAGTGGATAACTTCACATTTATCCACATTATAATCCATCTGCCATGTTCTCACCCACTCACTGAGCCTGTCGAGATCCCCTTGAAGCCTCTTCACATCCTCTTCGCAACTGACACTGCCACCTAGCTTTGTGTCATCAGCAAATTTAGAAATGTTACATTTAGTCCCCTCATCCAAATCATTGATATAGATTGTGAATAGCTGGGGCCCAAGCACCGATCCTTGCGGTACCCCACTAGTCACAGCCTACCATCCTGAAAAAGACCCGTTTATCCCTACTCTTTGTTTTCTGTCTGTTAACCCATTCTCAATCCATGCTAGTATATTACCCCAATTCCATGTGCCCTAATTTTGTTCACCAACCTCTTGTGTGGGGCCTTATCGAAGTCCTTCTGAAAATCCAAATACACCACATCTACCCGTTCCCCTTTGTCTACTCCACTAGTTACATCCTCAAAGAACTCCAATAGCTTTGTCAAACAGGACTTCCCTTTCATAAATCCATGTTGACTCTGCCCAATCTTACTATTAGTTTCTAAGTGCCCAGTTAAGCATCCTTTATAATAGATTCCAGCATTTTCCCAACTACTGATGTGAGGCTAACAGGTCTGTAGTTCCCCGTTTTCTCTCTCCCTCCTTTTTTAAATAGCGGGGTTACATTTGCTATCCTCCAATCTGCAGGAACCGTTCCAGAATCTATAGAATTTTGGAAGATGACAACCAATGCGTCCACTATCCCAATGGTCACCTCTTTCAAAACCCTAGGATGTAGGTCATCCAGTCCTTGAGATTTATCGACTTTTAGTCCCATTAATTTTGCTAGTACTGTATTTTTACTAATAATAATTTCTTTAAGTTCCTCATTCTCGCCACACCCTTGGTTTTCTCGTATTTCTGGGAGGTATTTTGTGTCTTCCTCCGTGAAGACAGAAACAAAGTATTTATTTAATTTCTCTGCCATTTCCTCATTCCCCATTATAAATTCTCCCGTCTCTGACTGTAAAAGACCTACAATTACCTTCGCCAGTCTTTTCCTTTTCACATACCTATAGAAGCTTTTACAATCCGTTTTTATATTTTTCGCTAGTTTGTGCTCATATTCCATTTTCCCTTTCTTTATCAATTTATTGGTCCCCCTTTGCTGATTTCTAAAAAGATCCCAATCCTCAGGCTGACCGCTTTTTCTGGCAACTTTATAAGCTTCCTCCTTTGACTGAATACTAGCTTTAATTTCTTTTGTTAGCCATGGTTGGATCACTTTTCCTTTTGGGTTTTTATGCCCTAGAGGAATATATGTTTGTTGCAAATTATGCATTATTTCCTTGAATGTTAGCCATTGTATGTCCACCTTCATACCTTTTAATGTAGTCTCCCAATCTACCATAGCCAACTTGTCCCTCATACCCTTGTAGTTTCCTCTGTTTAGATTGAAGACCTTAGTTTCAGATTGGACTACATCACTCTCAAACTTAATGTAAAATTCAATCATATTATGGTCACTTGTCCCTAAAGGCCCCTTTACCACAAGATTATTGATTAGCCCTTTCTCATTACACAGTACCAGATCCAGAATAGCCTGTTCCCTGGTTGGTTCCTCCACATACTGATCCAGGAAACCATCTCGCATGCATTCCAAGAATTCGTCCTCCACACCATTAATGGTAACTTGATTTGCCCAGTCAATATGTAGATTAAAGTCCCCCATGATTACCGTATTGCCCCTGTTACATGCACTTCTAATCTCTTTATTTCTCTTTCTGTACCTGATTTGACAGTAAATTCACCATTCTAAATTAAATTTTCCTCTCAGTCTTTATGCTGGTAATTTCACGATTCTTCAATCTGATTAGTTAAGGAGATACACAGTTGCTTGCTCTGTTCACTCAGGTCCCAGATGCCCTGTAGAGTTTGCCGTGCTATTTCCATCTTGCACTTCCAGCAACTTGCAGTGCAAAATATTGTTGACATTAAGTGGGCAGGGGAAAGTCTAACTAACAGCGGGCGCTGTTTGTTGGCCTGCCACTGCAATTTTTGGGCCCTAGTTAGGGAAATGTAATACACACCTACTTATAATTAAATAAAATCCTGAAGCTCTAAAAGAAAAATCCTATTTTTCATTTTTTTCAAGTCGGCCATTGCTCATTCATGTGACATATCATTGTTGACGATAAATATAACCAAAAACTATCTAATTGACTGGTCCAACAAAATTTGTGTAGCCTCCCCTTACTACCATGTGCTTCTTACTTGTCTCCTGTCTCTTTTTAAGTGTTTGTCATTTTGAACATTTTTTCAAACAATGCATAAATATTTGACTCTAGGATTGGTGCAACAGTGTGGTGGTAGCAGCACCCATTCTGCTAGAAAGCCATTGATGAAGATGTAATTGTCCTTCAGAACAAACTAATTTTCACAGTAGAATCAAGCACCTGGTCCATCTCATTGGGACAATGTACAAGCACTTTAGATCTTACAACTACTAAGGGACAAGTGTCAGCTTGGATCAATTGGTAGTACTCTCACATCGGAGTCAGATGGTTGTGGAATCAAGCTCCATTATAGACTTGGACTGTCATTTCAGTGCAGTTCTGAGGGAATACTACATTGTTGGAACAGCTGTCTTTTGGTTGGGGGGAGTGATTTTCTTGGGGTTAGTGCCCAAATAGTGCCTGGAAAATGGGTGCTTTCCACATGACAAATAGACATTAATCATTTGCCTCCATTCTGTGCCTGAAGAGGGCACAACAATGTAAATTGCATACAAATGATTGTCAGAGACCTGTACACTCAGAGATCCTGCTCTAGCAATGGGTGCAGTTCAGGGTCAAACTGCTCCCAGAAAAACCTGTGCTACAGCTTCTAGAGCTGCCGTTTGAGCATTATGGGGGAGAAATTCAGTATCGCCCCGTTTGGGGCGCAATTATCGGCCGGGCGCAAAGATTAGCGGCTGGCGCTAATTATCACCTCCGACTGCAAACTTGACTTTTATCGCCCCTGGAGGTGATTGGAGCGTTAAATCAGGCGCTACACATCTGTCTTAAGGCGCAAAGGCTGAGGAGCGAGGCGCTAACTCAGAGCGCTGGCGAAGCTCATGTGATGTCAGTCAGCAATGGAACACAGACACAATGGACAATGGCGCTGGCCAGTTCTTAAAGGGGAGGGTTGATCTTGCTTTCCATCCACATCCTGCTCATTGCAGCCTTGAATCTAGGCCTGGAGAGACCTGTACATCAAATCTGCTGGAAAGAACAATGGAGAGTACCAGGGAAAGAGCTCAGAGTGCAACCCCCACAGTCTCTTCTAAATCGATACAAGGAGGGGCAAATCAAAATGAACCTGCAAAGTGCTGCTCAGTACCCAAAACTTCTTCACACAGCGTTGAATCTCTTCAGAAGTCTCTCTCTCTCTCTCTCAGAATGCGTGGTTCAAAAATGTCACCAACAAAAAAAGGCAGGAAGCGGTCACCTTTAAATAGCGCTCCCCCAGTCCCTTCCTGACTGCAAAACGCTCCCCTCAACCTGTCGTTGCTAGCGGCAGGCGGTAAGGCAGGGGGCACCACTCAATATCCGCTCCGGGGCGCTACCGGTGCGTTGCGCACTCGACTGACGTCACGATCTGCCGGCGCAGGAGATCGTGGCGGTAGTGTTTAGCGCCGCCGCAAAATGTCGAGTTAATTTCGCGAGCGGCGCAAACATCGCCGCGCCCGGGCACTAGTTGCTTTGCGCCCCATTAGCGCCCTCTTAAGGCACTAACGGGAGGCGCAACCAACTGAATTTTTCCCTCTATCTGTCTTAAAATGACAGGCTGGTTATTATTTATGGCCTTTTGAATAAAAAATGGCATTTCAGCTTCAGAAATTGTTTCAGAATGCAGTTACTTTTTTTCACTCACTAGTAGATACCATGCTTGGTACAGTGGTTCTATTTGTGAGATGGCTTGTTTGGAGGAAATGAGAAGCAACAGCCACAAGCTCCCTTGACAGCTGCTGAAGATGTTTGCCTGCCCCTGTCCAGAGCCACCATCAACTGGATCATTAGCAAAGGACAGGAATCCCTCTTCCATCTTTCCATACTAAACATCCAACCCAGAATCAAGAAGATAATTCTCACTGTCAAACCTGCACTTTCCTCCTATCCACATCACAGTTGTTTTCCCTGTCCATCTACAATAAACATAGGAACAGGAGTAGGCCATTTAGCCCCTCGAGCCTGCTCCGCCCCTTTCTTTAAAATAAGAAGCTTGGCACAGGTGCAACACAGGTGTAAAAGCACAAATAGAAATAGTAATCAGCTTCCAACAGTGATTTATTACAATACAATGTTTCTGTGACTCACTACTCTTTATCATCACAGTGCTTCACTCTTATCCACTTTCTCCATGGTGGTGTTTTAAGTGCATGGCTGCCTATCCTAGTATGCCTCCTAAGTGAACTCTCACTGACAGAAGACTAGGAGAAGGGGCTAAGCTGTGACTCCGGTACATGTTGATAGGAATGAGGTGGCACTTGATCTCTTCGAGCATAGATCCTGGATGATCCTGCTACAGACTGTGCCAAGCTTTTAGCAATAGGTATGTTTCTGCAATGAAAATGTATAGTGGTTAAAGAATATGAAGAGTGAAAACAGGAGGTTTTCAGAACCTATGCAAATCAACAGAGATTGTGAGGGACCAAACGCATTGAAGTATATAGAAGAAACACCTTTTCATGTGTGGAAAGCTAGCCAGCCAGTGCCCTACCTTGCCCCTTTTTATAATGAACTTCTTTTGTCACTATATCCATGTGCAGGTGTTCAGTTCCTCCGCTATTTGTTGTCACGCATTGTGTCCAGTTGTTTTGGATACTTTTATGCCCAAGGCAGGGTACAGCACTGCCCTCTGCCTCACCATAGCCTGCAGCAGCACTTCAGTGCTCACATCGTCAAACTGTGCTGCCCTTTGTCTTCCTCTTCATGCTGCTGTCATCCTATCCTGCCAGAAAAGCAGAAAAACATCATTAAAGGATGGAGCTTGAAAAACAGCATGAGTGCATACTTTCCAGGGCAGACTTCAGTCACAAATGCATTGAAAGCATTTTAAACAAAACCTTCAGCTAGCTTAAAATTTTTAACAATTTTGAAATATCAGTTACAGCAAAAACAGCCACTTACTTTCTTGCAGAAACAGTCAATAACGATTATTCTGCAGCAGTTCCTTGGAGTTGCCTCCTCTTGCTCCATGAACCTTTAATCAGCCTTATGACTTTAAGGCATGAGGTACACCCAAACCTCCCGTCACCTGGTTAGATTGCTCCATTTGCACACCTCCACGTGCCACGACGTCTGCACTCTATGAAGGCCATCAGGAAATCCAGGCGCTCCACTGCCTCCCGGCTTGTAGTGCCTCCCCAGGTAATGCAGCTCCGAGACGATAAACCTAGGCCAGGGTTGCTGGGCCTACTCAGTCCCATGGAATTATTTGAAAAGCAGCAGGACGTCCTCCTGGTATCCTGGCCAACATTCCTCCCTTATCAGATTATCTGGGTATTCATTCAATTGCTGTTAGTAGGACCTTGCTGTACGCAAACTGGCTGCCAATTTGTCTGCATGTTAACAGTGATCGTATGTATTCCAAAAAAAGTAATCTATTGGTTGTAAAGTGCTTTGAGATGTTCTGAGAACATGAAAGGTGCCATTTAAATGCAAGTTCATTCTTTATTTTACACCAACACTTCAGCTCTTACAATTATTAACGGATAACAGAATGGCTTTTAAAGAAGTCAGGCACAAATTGCATTCTCATCAGGGTCTTGCAAAGAATCAGGTCATGTTACAGCAGAGAAACACACCCTTCGGTCCATCAGGTTTGCACCAGTTAGCCACCCAGTCTAATCCCACTCTCCAGCTCGCTTCCCATACTTAATATATTTCTTTACAAGCAACTATCTAATTCCCTTTTAAAATAATTTATGGACTATGCATCAACAATGGTTTGTGGCAGAAAATTCCACAGTCTAATAGCACTTTGCGGAAATAATTTTTTCTGATTCTTTGTTATTATTTTAAATTTGTACCATCTAATTACCATCAAAACAACCAATGGACAGTATTTAACACTGTTTTTTCTTATCAGAACCCTTCATGTCTTAGGTTACTCCTTATTTAGGAAAAAAATTATTTTCCAACTCTTTTGATGCTAGTGAGGTTTTTTAAACTGAATTAAATGTAGTTTAAACTGGCATATGTGAATCAAAAGTGAAATTTGTGACTATATGGACCACACCAAACTTAAGTTTTTAACCAGTTAGATGAGTCTAGCCAAAATACCACAGAATTTATTTCATGGTTGCAAAAACATGCACACAGCACAAATTAATTTGGTTCAGAGGATAAGTGCATAAGCCCCAAATATTCACGGGCCTTCTGGCGCATTCCCGCTATAAATCTGGTAGAAGTATGGCAAAAGGCCCATGAATTATTTCAGAACCCAGAAAGGCAAGATCCTAGCCTGTATTGCTACTTTCCACAGGATCCTGTTTGGATCGGAACCTCTATCTGCCCCAAATATTGTTCTCTGTGTCAGAGGGAGAATGCCAGGGAAAGGGAACTTTTCATGGCCCTGGCCTGAGATGCGCCAGACAACCAGTCTGCTGGAGGTAAGGAGGTTTACTGGCCTCCCAGTCAGGGAAAATCAGGTTCACCTGGGGATCCAGGCCTGGCCCCTAAAATTTCAGAAATCAGACCTCTTAGGCCTCAATGAAAAGGCTAGTGAGCCTGGGTATGTCAGAATATTTTCAAGTATTTTCTGCTGCAATACCCGCTTCCCCATCCCCAGCTATGTCGGAATCCAAAGATATGCCTATAGTGGTGCAGATGCCTGCCAGGAATTTTTGAATTAGAGAACCTCTCATTGACCCTACATACTCCAGCAGGGTCAGTGGTAGAGGACCCCAATGGGTAGATTTCCACACTTATGCCAGGATTGACAGGCCACGGTTGTTCAGGTCCACTGGGTTTTGGATGACACTGTATTAGGGAGATCAAAAGACCCTAACCCTAACTAGACTCAAAACCAGCATCATTCACATCTGCCAAGTCCAGGCAGTGGTTCTTAGCAAAAGTTCAAGAATTCCCAAAAAGCAGATAAGCAAAGTTTAGAATAATATATTTTGGGTTTCCTGCCAGAGAGGTGGTAGTGGTAAAAAATGTACTCCACTCTCTTTGCTTAGAAACTTTGGGGGTTGGGGGCTGGGGGTGTGAAACTGGTCAACGACAGTAGCGTGAAACAGGCTCATAGTGAACTGGCTTCATTGGAAAAGAAAATCAGGTGTGTGTAAAATGGGCTGTCGAATCGCTATGAGCCCATAAGACTTAAGACCTTGGGACGATAAGTAATAAACAGTTGTTGTGCTTGTTTAAAATGCCCTACAACTATCCATATAGTGGAAGCAATCTTCTAATTCTAATTTATGAGGAGGTAGATAGACAAAGAGATGAGCAACTATCATTGCTAGGAAATTGCTCAGTGTGCTGAGTAAGACAAGTCACGAACGAGGCATGTTGATACCACAGCCACCAAGAATAAAGCTTACTATAACAGGTACTTAAGATAACACATGTGAACACACTTGAAAAGAAGGGTAGAACCAGACTGAGATCCTAATTTGGGATGAGTGGTAATTGATCAGGATTTAATTTCCCAATGGCCTTCATCAATTCAGAAACTAAGGAGTGTCCTTCTAAGGAAGGGTGATGAAAGAAGCCCATGAAAGACAAAAATTGCCAAAAAAATTAGCATGGATAGAGCCCTGCCTCAGTTGCAGGTCAAGAGGCAATCTATATATATATCTCTCAGGATAGAATGTACACCACAGGAGAAAGTGAAAAGATTTGGCTCAACATCACTGCACAAACTTTTCCCACTTGACATTATAAGTCCGTTTGATGGATAACTTGTTCAGGGCCAGTAAATTGTCCACTAGAGATGGTGGTAGTACTGCATCTAATTTTTGTTATTCGTTCCTGGGATGTGGGCATCACTGGCAAGGCCAGCATTTATTGCCCATCTCTAATTGCCCTTGAGAAGGTGGTGGTGAGCCGCCTTCTTAAACCGCTGCAGTCTGTGTGGTGAAGGTATTCCCACAGTGCTATTGGGGAGGGAGTTCCAGGATTATGACCCAGCGACGATGAAGGAATGGTGATATACTTCCAAGTCAGGATGGTGTGTAACTTGGAGGGGAATTGCAGGTGATGGTGTTCCCATGCGCCTGCTGCCCTTGTCCTTCTATGTGGTAGAGGTCATGGGTTTGGGAGGTGCTGCCGAAGAAGCCTTGGCGAGTTGCTGCAGTGTATCTTGTAGATGGTACACACTGCAGCCACGGCGCACTGGTGGTGGAGGGAGTGAATGTTTAAGGTGGTGGTTAGGGTGCCAATCAAGTGGGCTCCTTTGTCCTGGATGGTGTCGAACTTCTTGAGTGTTGTTGGAGCTGCACTCAGCCAGGCAAGTGGCGAGTATTCCATCACACTCCTGACTTGTGCCTTGTAGATGGTGGAAAGACTTTGGGGAGTCAGGAGGTGAGCCACTCGCCGCAGAATACCCAGTCTCTGACTTGCTCTTGTTGCCACAGTAATTTTCTGGTCAATGGTGACCCCCAGGATGTTGATAGTGGGGGATTCGGGGATGGTAATGCCGTTGAATATCAAGGGGCAGTGCTTAGATTATCTCTTGTTGGAGATAGTCATTGCATGGCACTTGTGTGGCGTGAATGTTACTTGCCACTTATCAGGCCAAGCCTGAATGTCTTCCAGATCTTGCTGCATGTGGGCATGGGCTGCTTCATTATCTGAGGAGTTGCGAATGGAACTGAACACTGTGCAATCATCAGCGAACATTCCCACTTCTGGCCTTATGATGGAGGGAAGGTCATTCATGAAGCAGCTGAAGATAGTTGAGCCTAGGACACTGCCCTGAGGAACTCCTGCAGCGATGTCCTGGGGCTGAGATGATTGACCTCCAACAACCACAATCATCTTCCTTTGTGCTAGGAATGACTCTAACCAGTGGAGAGTTTTCCCCCGATTCCCATTGACTTCATTTTACTAGGACTCCTTGATGCCACCATCGGTCAAATGCTGCCTTGATGTCAAGGGCAGTCACTCTCACCTCACCTCTGTGATTCAGCTCTTTTGTCCATTTTTGGACCAAGGCTGTAATCAGGTCTGGAGCCGAGTGGTCCTGCCAGAACCCAAACTGAGCATCGGTGAGCAGGTTATTGGTGAGTAAGTGCCGTTTAATAGCACTGTCAACGACACCTTCCATCACTTTGCTGATGATTGAGAGTAGACTAATGGGGCGGTAATTGGCCGGATTGGATTTGTCCTGCTTTTTGTGGACAGGACATACCTGGGCAGTTTTCCACATTGCCGGGTAGATGTCAGTGTTGTAGCTGTACTGGACCAGCTTGGCTAGAGGTGCAGCTAGTTCTGGAGCACAAGTCTTCAGCATGACAGCCGGGATGTTGTTGGGGCCCATACCTTTGCTGCACCAGTGCGCTCAGCCGTTTCTTGATATCACATGGAGTGAATCGAATTGGCTGAAGACTGGCTTCTGTGATGGTGGGGACCTCAGGAGAAGGCCGTTGTGGATCATCCACTCGGCACTTCTGGCTGAAGATGGTTGCAAACGCTTCAGCCTTGTCTTTTGTACTCGCATGCTGGGATCCGCCATCATTGAGGATGGGGATATTCATGGAGCCTCCTCCTCTCAGTTGTTTAATTGTCCACCACCTTTCACAACTGGATGTGTCAGGACTGCAGAGCTTTGATCTGATCCGTTGATTGTGGGATCGCTTAGCTCTGTCTATAGCATGTTGCTTTCGCTGTTTAGCATGCATGTAGTCCTGTGTTGCAGCTTCCCCAGGTTGGAACCTCATTTTTAGGTATGCCTGGTGCTGCTCCTGTCATGCTCTTCTGCACTCCTGATTGAGCCAGGGTTGGTCTCCTGACTTAATGGTAATGGTAGAGTGAGGGATATGCCAGGCCATGAGGTCACAGATTGTGGAATACAATTCTGCTGCTGCTGATGGCCCACTGCGCCTCATGGATGCCCAGTTTTGAGCTGCAAGATCTGTTCTGAATCTATCCCATTTAGTACAGTGGTAGTGCCACACAACTCAATGGAGGGTGTCCTCAGTGTGAAGATGGGACTTCGTCTCCAGCAGTCCCTGCTACCAATGCTGTCATGGACAGATGCATCTACGTCAGGTAGATTGGTGAGGATGAGGTCAAGTAGGTTTTTTCCTTGTGTTGGTTCTCTCACCACCTGCCAAAGGCCCAGTCTGGTAGCTATGCCCTTCAGAACTTGACCAGCTCAGTCAGTAGTGGTGCTACCGAGCCACTCTTGGTGATGGATATTGAAGTCCCCCACCCAGAGTACATTCTGTGCCCTTGCTACCCTCAGTGCTCCTTCCAAGTGGTGTTCAACATGGAGGAGTACTGATTCATCAGCTGAGGGAGGGCGGTCGGTGGTAATCAGCAGGAGATTTCCTTGCCCATGCTTGACCTGAAGCTTGAGACTTTATGGAGACTGGAGTCAATGTTGTGTGCTCCCAGGGCCACTCCCTCCTGACTGTATACCACTGTGCCGCCACTTCTGGTGGGTCTGTCATGCCGGTGGGACAGGACATACCCAGGGATCGTGATGGAGGAGTCTGGGACATTGGCTGAAAGGTATGATTCTGTGATTATGACTATATCAGGCCGTTGCTTGACTAGTCTGTGGGACAGCTCTCTCAATTTTGGCACAAGTCCCCAGGTGTTAGTGAGGTGGACTTTGCAGGGTCAACTGGGCTGGGTGTGCCATTGTCGTGTCTGAAGCCAGTGCCTGGGTCGATGCCGGGTGGTCCATCCGGTTTTATTCTTATTATTGATTTTCGTAGCACTTTGTTACAACTGAGTGGCTTTCTAAGCCATTTCAGAGGGCAGTTAAGAGTCAACCACATTGCTGTGGGTCTGGAGTCACATATAGGCCAGACCAGGTAAGGACGGCAGATTTCCTTCCCTAATCATAGGATCATAGAAATTTATGGCACAGAAGGAGGCCATTCGGCCCATCGTGTTTGCGCCGGTTGAAAAAGCGCTATCCAGCCTAATCCCACTTTCTCAGTTAACCAGATGGGCTTTTATGACAATCCGATGGTTTCATGGTCACCATTACTGATACGACTTTTTATTCCAGATTTATTTAATTAACTGAATTTAAATCCACCAGCTGCCATGGTGGGATTTAAACTCACGTCTCTGGATCATTAGTCCAAGCCTCTGGATTACTAGTCCAGTAACGGAACCACTATGCTACCGGCCCTATAGTTGAGAGAGAAGTATCTGAGCGGGGTATCATCAACACAAGAATGCCCAAGACCATAGAATGATTGAAATTTCAGCATAGAAGATGGTCATGCAGCCCTTGCGTCTGCCAGTGCCAACTCTGTATTGGAGCTGTCTACTAAAATCCCATTTCCCTGCTCTTATCCTGTATCCTTAAATATTTCAGTCTATAAGTGTTTATGTGACTGCTAGGGAGATGGGTAGCAGGGACTTAGGAGAGGTTGAGAAGGAGGTCCTGCAGACACTGGTCCTGTCCAACAGGTACGATGAACTCACTACCTGTGAGGACAAGAAGAAAGACTGTGGGGTGGACAGCCACAATGCAGACCAAGGCACCGTGGCTCAGAAGGCTATCCAAGGGAGGGGAAGAGCAGAATAGAAATGTGGTCGTGATAGGGGATTCTATAATTAGGGGGATAGATAGTGTCCTCTGCAGCCATGAACAAGAATCCCAAAGGGTGTGTTGGGTAAGGGATATGGCGAGGTGCTGGAGAGGAATTTGGAAAGGGAAGGGGTAAATCCAGTTGTCGTGGTCCATGTTGGAACAAACGACATAGGTAGGAACAGGGAGGAGGTCCTGCTGAAGGAGTATCAGGAGTTAGGAGCTAAATTAAAAAGCAGGACCTCGAGGGTAATAATCTCTGGATTATTGCCCGAGCCACGTGCAAATTGGCATAGAAGCAGACAGATCAGGAGAATTAACACATGGCTAAAGGGCTGGTGTGGGACAGAGGGGTTTCCTTTTCATGGGACACTGGCACCAGTACTGGGACAGGAAGGAGCTGTACCGATGGGACGGGCTCCAACTGAACCGGGATGGGACTCGTATCCTAGCGGAAAGGGTAAATAGGGAGGTGGCAAAGGCTTTAAACTAATAAGATGGGGGGGGGGGGAGGGATCTACAAGAAATGAAACCAGCCTAAATATAAACAAAACAGGAAAGGAGAGCATAGGAAAGAGTAAAGTAAGGGAGGACATTGATGGCCAGGGAATAAATAGAGTAATAGAACAGGAGAGTAAAAAGATGGTTAAAAATAAAGTGAAAGGAACTGCTATTAAAAATGAGTTAAACTGTCTGTACAGCAATGCGCACAGTGTCCGTAATAAAACAGGAGAGCTGGAGGCAATCATGCGTTGCGAGGAACCAGACATAGTAGGGATTACTGAGACACGGCTACAGAAAAATCAGGACTAGGAACTAAACATTGCAGGGTATAACATATTTAGAAAAGATAGAGAAGGAAAAAGGAGAGGTGGAGTAGCTGTACTTATTAGGGATAACATAATGGCAGTAGAAAAAGGTGACGCAGCTATCAGCAAGATAGAAACAGAATCCATGTGGTTAGAGATAAAAGACAATACAGGATCAATCACACTAATAGGGGTAGTCTACAGACCACCTAATAGTGGAAGGGAGGTGGAGGAAGAAATAGGCAAACAAATTAGGGAAATGAGTAAAAAACATAGAATAATAATCATGGGGGATTTCAACTATTCCAATATTAATTGGACAGAAGAGGTAGGTAAAGGGGATAGGGGAATGGAGTTCCTACAATGTGTACAGGACTCCTTTCTAACCCAATATGTGGAATAGGGCCACTAAGGGATGGACAGGATAATACCACAGGCAACGATAGAGAGATGGCAGAAATATTAAATAATTACTTTGCTTCAGTATTTAACAGGGAGATAGAACATGTGGACATGACAATGGATCATGAGATTAGTAATGAAATAAATGCATTTAAAATAAAAAGAGGAGATATATTAAATAAACTAATCAAACTGAAAGAGGAAAAAACACCTGGTCTGGACAGATTATATCCGTGCATTTTAAAAGAATTTAGGGATGAGATAGCAGAGGCATTACTACACATATTTAATAATTTGTTAAAAAAGGTGTAGTGCCAGAGGACTGGTGGATAGCTAACGTAATACCTATATTTAAGAAGGGAGATAGAACATGTCCAGGGAACTATAGACCAGTCAGCTTAACATCAGTGGTAGGAAAAATAATGGAATCCCTACTAAAGGAGAAAATAGAAGAACATCTAGAAGCCAAAAATATAATAATGAAGAGTCAGCATGGATTTCAAAAGGGAAAGTCTTGCTTGACCAACCTCATTGAATTTTTTGAAGAGGTAACAGAGAGAGTAGACAAGGGTAATGTAGTAGATGTAATTTATCTAGATTTTCAAAAGGCCTTCAATAAGGTCTATCGAAGACTAGTCATAATAGACTATTGAATAAAGTCAGAGAATGCAGAGTCAGGGGACAAGAAGCAGATTGGATAGCTACTCACAGTGGCAGAAGGTGGGTAGTGGTGTTCCACAAGGATCAGTGCTGGGACCACTGGTGTTCACAATTTATATTAACAATTTAGACTTTGGAATAAAAAACACAATTTCTAAATTTGCGGATGACACCAAATTGGGGGGCATAGTCAATACTGAGGAGGACTGCAACAAATTACAGGAGGACATTAATAAACTTGTAGAATGGGCATATAATTGGCAAATGAATTTCAACACAGATAAATGTGAGGTATTACATTCGGTAGGAAGAATAGGGAGGTCACTTATTACTTGGAGGGGGTGAGTCTGGGTGGGGTAGAGGAGCAAGGAATCTTGGAGTACAAATACACAAATCATTGAAAGTAGCGACACAGGTTAACAAGGCCATAAAAAAAGCAAACCAATCACTAGGGTTTATTTCTAGAGGGATAGAATTGAAAAGTAGTGAAGTTATGCTAAACTTGTATCGAACCTTGGTTAGACCAGACTTGGAGTACTGCGTACAATTCTGGTCGCCATATTATAGAAAGGATACAGAGGCACTGGAGAGGGTGCAGAGAAGATTTACAAGAATGATACTAGAAATGCGAGGGTATACCTATCAGGAAAGGATGAATATGCTGGGTCTCTTTTCGCTTGAAAAAAGAAGGCTAATGGGTGACCTAATAGAGGTCTTTAAAATTATGACAGGTTTTGATAGAGTAGATCCACTTGTGGGAAAGAGAATAACTAGAGGCCATCAATATAAGATAGTCACCAACAAATCAAATAGGGAATTCAGAAGAATCTTCTTTACCCAGAGGGTGGTGAGAATGTGGAACTTGCTACCACAGGGAGTAGTTGAGGCAAATAGTTTAGATTCATTTGAGGGGAGGCTTGATAAGCATATGAGGGAGAAGGGAATAGAGGGTTATGCTGATAGTGTTGGATGAGGAAAGATGGGAGGAGGCTCGAGTGAGTATAAACGCCAGCATAGACTGGTTGGGCTGAATGGCCTGTTTCTGTGCCGTATATCCTATGTAATCCTATGTAATCACCTCTTAAATGTTGTGATTCACTCAGCCATATCTGATAATACATTCCATATTCAATAACCCTTTGTACAAAAAATATTCTTCTAAGCTGCCCCTTTAAGCTTCCAGTACTCATTCGAAGTTTAAGCATCCTTATTATGTATTAATTGACTCGTAGAAATAGCCTTTCACTATTTATCTTTTCAGCTCCTTTCATAATATTAAACACAGCTTGTACGGTCAATCTTCATTCCCTCGGCTCACATTTTCTGCAATGCCAAGAATTAGGGGAAAGAGAGGAAACAAATACAGCAACATTCATTTCCAGAAGATGAAAAAACTTTCCAACTTCCAAGCTGACTCTTCCAATCTCCTTGAGCAGAAAGAAGGCAGCTGATGATTGTCCAGTGATGCAAACAGGATCATCACCAGGTAACACCATGGCCTTGATTCTAAACCGTGCCCCTCTCCCCACCTCACCAGTGAGGAAAGGGTCAGGCAAAGTGTTAAATCTTAAAAACTGAAATCCCGCTTCCAACCTACCATGTTCCCGGCCGCCATAATATTAAAGGTGGCAATTCAGGCCCTGGATGAGGCTCTTGCAAAGAGCAGGTGGGGGCCTACTTAAGATTCAAAAGTCATGGCCTGATGATGTCATCAGCACCACGATGCCATTTTAAGATCCACACAAGGGGAGTCTGGTGCCCGGCAACAGAGCATGGTGGGAGGAACCGACTGGCCGGTAGAGAACATAAGAACATAAGAAATAGGAACAGGAGTAGGCCATTCAGCCCTTCGAGCCTGCTCCGCCATTCAATGAGATCATGGCTGACCTTCTGCCTCAACTCCATTCACCGGCCCTATCACCATATCCCTTGATGCCCTTACTAGTCAGAAATCTATCGACTTCTGTTTTGAATATACCCAATGACTGAGCCTCCACAGCCCTCTGGGGTAGAGAATTCCAAAGATTTACCACGCTCTGTGTGAAGAAATTTCTTCTCATCTCAGTCCTAAATGGCCTACCCTTTATCTTGAGGCTGTGGCCCCTGGTTCTAGACTCCCCAGCCAAGGGAAACATTCTCCCAGCATCCATCCTATCAAGCCCTGTAATAATTTTGTATGCTTCAATGAGATCCCCTCTCATTCTTCTGAATTCAAGAGAATACAGGCCTAGTTTACTCAATCTCTTCTCATACGACAGTCCCGCCATCCCAGGAATCAATCTCGTGAACCTTCGTTGCAGTCCCTCTATGGCAAGTATATCCTTCCTTAGGTAAGGAGACCAAAATTGTACACAGTACTCCAGGTGTGGTCTCACCAAGGCCCTATATAATTGGAGTAAGACTTCTTTACTCCTGTACTCAAATCCTCTTGTAATGAAGGCCAGCATACCATTTGCCTTCCTAATGGCTTGCTGCACCTGCACATTCACTTTCAGTGACTCATGTACAAGGACACCCAGGTCCCTTTGAGCATCTGCATTCCCCAATCTTTCACCATTTAGGATATACTCTGCCTTTCTGTTTTTTCTACCAAAGTGGATAACTTCACATTTATCAATATTATATTCCATCTGCCATGTTCTCGCCCACTCACTGAGCCTGTCGAGATCCCCTTGAAGCCTCTTCACGTCCTCTTCGCAACTGACACTGCCACCTAGCTTTGTGTCATCAGCAAATTTGGAAATGTTACATTTAGTCCCCTCATCCAAATCATTGATATAGATTGTGAATAGCTGGGGCCCAAGCACCGATCCTTGCGGTACCCCACTAGTCACAGCCTGCCATCCTGAAAAAGACCCGTTTATCCCTACTCTTTGTTTTCTGTCTGTTAACCAATTCTCAATCATGCTAGTATATTACCCCCAATTCCATGTGCCCTAATTTTGTTCACCAACCTCTTGTGCGGGACCTTATCGAAGACCTTCTGAAAATCCAGATACACCACATCTAACGGTCCCCTTTGTCTACTCCACTAGTTACATCCTCAAAGAACTCCAATAGGTTTGTCAAACAGGATTTCCCTTTCATAAATCCATGTTGACTCTGCCCAATCTTACTATTAGTTTCTAAGTGCCCAGTTATTGCATTCTTTATAATAGATTCCAGCATTTTCCCAACCACTGATGTGAGGCTAACAGGTCTGTAGTTCCCCATTTTCTCTCTCCCTCCTTTCTTAAATAGCGGGGTTACATTTGCTATCCTCCAATCTGCAGGAACCGTTCCAGAATCTATAGAATTTTGGAAGATGACAACCAATGCGTCCACTATTCCAATGGCCACCTCTTTCAAAACCCTAGGATGTAGGTCATCCGGTCCTTGGGATTTATCAACTTTTAGTCCCATTAATTTTGCTAGTACTGTTTTTTTACTAATAATAATTTCTTTAAGTTCCTCATTCTCGTCAGACCCTTGGTTTTCTCGTATTTCTGGGAGGTTTTTTGTGTCTTCCTCCGTGAAGACAGAAACAAAGTATTTATTTAATTTTTCTGCCATTTCCTCATTCCCCATTATAAATTCTCCCGTCTCTGACTGTAAAGGACCTACATTTACCTTCGCCAGTCTTTTCCTTTTCACATACCTATAGAAGCTTTTACAATCCGTTTTTATATTTTTCGCTAGTTTGTGCTCATATTCCATTTTCCCTTTCTTTATCAATTTCTTGGTCCCCCTTTGCTGATTTCTAAAAAGATCCCAATCCTCAGGCTGACCGCTTTTTCTGGCAACTTTATAAGCTTCCTCCTTTGACTGAATACTCGCTTTAATTTCTTTTGTTAGCCATGGTTGGATCACTTTTCCTTTTGGGTTTTTATGCCCTAGAGGAATATATGTTTGTTGCAAATTATGCATTATTTCCTTGCATGTTAGCCATTGTATGTCCACCTTCATACCTTTTAGTGTAGTTTCCCAATCTACCATGGCCAACTTGTCCCTCATACCCTTGTAGTTTCCTCTGTTTAGATTGAAGACCTTAGTTTCAGATTGGACTACATCACTCTCAAACTTAATGTAAAATCCAATCATATCATGGTCACTTGTCCCTAAAGGCCCCTTTACCACAAGATTATTGATTAGCCCTTTCTCATTACACAGTACCAGATCCAGAATAGCCTGTTCCCTGGTTGGTTCCTCCACATACTGATCCAGGAAACCATCTTGCATGCATTCCAAGAATTCGTCCTCCACACCATTAATGGTAATTTGATTTGCCCAGTCAATATGTAGATTAAAGTCCCCCATGATTACGGTATTGCCCTTGTTACATGCACTTCTAATCTCTTGATTGATACTGTGCCATAGAAACATAGAATCTAGGAGCAGGAGTAGGCCATTCGGCCCGTCGATCCTGCTCCGCCATTCAATACGATCATGGCTGATCATCCAAATCCAGTACCCTGTCCCTGCTTTAATCCCCACAGTACACATATCCCACCCTACCCCCGTAACCCCACGTATTTAATTCCCCCTAACATATCCCATCCTATCCCCATAACCCCACATATTTAATCCCCCCTAACACTAAGGGTCAATTTATCATAGCCAAATCAACCTAACCCACACATTTTTAGACTGTGGGAGGAAACCGGAGCACCCGGAGGAAACCCACGCAGACACGGGGAGAATGTGCAAACTCCACACAGACAGTCACCCGAGGTCAGATTCGAACCCGGGTCTCTGGCGCTGTGAGGCACCAGTGCTAACCACTATGCCACCGTGTACCATTACTGTTTGGTGGCTTATACACAACTTCCACCAATGTTTTCCGCCCTTTGCTTTTTCTTAGCTCCACCCAAACTGATTCCAGTTCTACATCATGATCTGCCAAGCCAAGATCTTTTGGGGTAAAAATTGAGTCGCGCCCCATTTGGGGCGCTAACCTCGCCGGGGCGCGACTTTTAGCGCCCCGAAAAAATTAGCGGCCCCGCGCCGGAACTTCAGTGGTTGCGCCCCAAGAGGGAAGCGGGGCGCAACTGGAAGCAGCCCGCATCCCTCTTGGGGCGCTGCGAGTGAATATCCTGGCGCTACGTGCCGCAGCGCCACGCGCTGCGGCACGTCGCGCCGCGGTATTGCAGGCCTTCCTCCCCTTCTTAAAGGGGAGGGACCCTGCGCAGCGCGAACCGGGGCCCAGCTGGGCCCCCAGGGATCGGGAGTGCCGGCAAAAGAGCCCGGCACTCAAGAGAAGTGCCGGGCTCTTGGAGCGCAGCCGGCACTTCACGGTGGGGGGGCTTCACGGGGGCCGGGGGCAGGTGCTGGCAGGCGGCCAGCAACAAAAATGGCCGCCTGCCACCTCCGCTTTAAATATCGCCGCCCCGGCCGCACGTACGCCTCCCTGAACCCGTCGGACATAGCGTCTGGCGGTAAATCAGGGGGCGCGACTGAAGATCACGGCCGGGGCGCGAGCGGGGTGCTGCGCACGGCGATGACGTCATCGCCGGCGGCGCAGCGCCACAGGGCGCTACCGGCTGCCGCCGCCGCTAACCTCCCACTAAATTTTTCGGGAGGCGTGGGCGGCGCTGCGCCCGGGCGTTAGCTGCTTTACGCCCCATTAGCGCCCTCTTAAGGCGCTAACAGGAGGCGCAAGCAGCTGAATTTTTCCCCCTTTATCTCTACCGTACCTATCTCATCCCTTATTAACAGCGGTATGCCACCTCCTTTTCCTTTTTGTCTGTCCTTCCTAAATGTTGAGTACCCTGGAACATTCAGTTCCCAGCTTTGGTTACCCTGCAACCATGTCTCTGTAATGGCAATTACATCATACCCATTTACTTCTATTAGTGCCATTAATTCATCCACCTTGTTGCGAATGCTACATGCATTTAGATAAAGTGCTTTCAACTTTGCCTGTTTAATATTTTTCTGCACATTGACCCTCTTTACTGTTGGCCTTTGTTTCTGCTCCCTATAGTTTTGCTGACTACTTTTCTAACTTGCACTTCCAGCTTCGTTTCTCTCCATTCTGGGCCCACACTTAGGTTCCCAGCCCCCTGACAAACTAGTTTAAATCCTTCCCAACAGCACTAGCAAACCCCCCTGCGAGGATGTTGGTCCCATTTCTGCCGAGGTATAACTCGTCCAGCTTTTACAGGTCCCACCTTCCCCAGAATCGGTCCCAATGCCTCAGGAATTTAAATCCCTCCCTCATATACCATCTCTCCAGCCACGCATTCATCTGGTCTATTCCCCTATTTCTGCTCTCGCTAGCACGTGGCACTGGGAGTAATCCTGAGATTACTACCTTTGAGGTCCTGCTTTTTAATTTATTTCCTAGCTCCCTATATTCTGCTTGCAGGACCTCGTCCCTCTTTCTACCTATGTCGTTGGTACCGATATGGACCACGACCTCCAGCTGTTCACCTTCCCCCTTCAGAACGTCCTGCAGCCGCTCAGTGACATCCTTGACCCTGGCACCAGGGAGGCAACATACCATCCTGGAGTCACGTCTGCGGCCACAGAAACGTCTATCTGTTCCCCTTACGATAGAATCCCCTATCACTATTGCTCTCCCACTCTTTTTCCTCCCCTCCTGGTAAGTTTTAAAACATCCCCTCTCTTTGAATTCCTTGTGGGCCAGGAGGAGCTGGTATGCTCCCCCCAGGATCCTCAAGGAGTCCTTGGGCCTCCCTAGCCCTGGAATCCCCCCGATCTTCGGGGAATCCTTTGACCCAGCATCCCCTTATCTTCAGGAAATAACGGCATCCCCAATCTTTGGGAACTAACAGCATCCCCCCAATCTTTGCAAAATCTTGTGACACGGAATCCCCGGCCTCCCCAAGCCACTGCGATGCAAGGGAATCCCCTCCTGCCGGGTACCATTCCCATGGAGCCCCGGCTGCGTCCAAATTCCCGCTCCTGCCCGGAGTAGGCTATTAAGCCCCATGAGCTTGTTCATTCTATTAAATCATGGCTGACCTGTACTTTAACTCCATTTACCCGCCTTTGCTCCATATCCCTTGATTCCCTTACCTAACAAAAAGTTACCGATCTCAATCTTGAAAATTTCAATTAATCCAGCATCCACACCTTTTTGGTTGAGAGTTGCAGATATCTACTTTGTCAGAAAATGTGTTTCCTGATTTCACGTCTGAAAGCCATAGCTCTAATTTTAAGATTAATCCCCCTTGTTCTGGATTTCCCCACCAGAAGAAATGTTTTCTCTGGATGTACTCTATTGAATACCTTTCCATTTGAAAGGCCTCAATTATATCACCCCTCAACTCAAGGGAATACTTTGAAGAAACTGTGAGCAATTATGGTACTTTATGACAAATTTGCTAAACTGGTCATATGAAAACACCAACAACACAATCCTACGTGAGCTTGTGCAAATGCAATTTGAAAACTGATTTTTCTACAGTGGAGCCAGGATGTTAGCAATATCCAATAGTAACAAAAATTAATTACAGCACACAAACCTATAAGCAATCTGTACAAAGAAAACTCAAGAGAATCATTCGAATGTTTAAACTTCAAATTACCTTTATTTCCACCAAGTGCCACACCATTTTTCTTGTTCCAGTCAAATGGAAATTGACCTTTTGACAGCTCTTCAAATAATTTGGTATGAAGAGATTTGTGCTTAAGGCTTCGCTTTGTGCATTTCTGCTTTTCTTTTGAACTGAAAAAGAGGAAAATTTACCCTATTTTATTCACAAAAATGTTAAACAATTTATTGTAAATTCTCTTCACTCTAATTCATGCACTGTCAGTGACATAGTAGCAACTAAGAAAACAAGCGTTAGCAACTGCTCTAGATGAGACAAACCATGATTATTTCTGGCTGTAAATGGACTGACCACTCAACCCACTTATATATGCCAATGGGTACGGTAGCATAGTGGTTATGTTACTGAGGCCTGGATTAGTGATCTGGAGACGTGAGTTCAAAACCCACCACAGGCAGCTGGGGAATTTAAATTTGTAAAAACCCATCTGGTTCACTCTGCCCTTTAGGGAAGGAAATCTGCTGTCCTTACCTTGTATGGCCTATATGAACTGCCCTCTGTGGCTCACCACCACCTTCTCAAGGGCAATTAGCGATGCCTTGCCAGTGACGCCCACATCCCATAAAAAAACAATACAACTTTGCATTGCTGTCCTATGCAGACCTATCCGAGATATCGATGAAGTTCCATGGACAGAAAATTGAAGTATGATATTACAAGGTTGTGCGTGCCCAGTTTTTACTATTGCTCTGAAATCCACCTTTCACTGAAGAAGCTGAAAAACTGTAGAACACTGCTACAAGAAACAGGTCCTTAATATAAATGCCATATGGTGCAATAATGGAGTCTTTACTGACATTTGACACCTTTCATGACCACCGGACATCTCAAAGCGCTTTATAGCCAATGAAGTACTTTTGAAGTGTAGTCACTGTTGTAATGTGGGAAAAACATTGTAGTCATCAAACAAGATGCATGCTGAATAGAAGCATTCCTAATCCCAGAAGCTTTTGCCTGAATGGCAAGGTTCTCCTGAAAGCTGAAAAATAATCAGTGGCCTCTGATGAACTAATGGGCCCCACGCGTCATATGATGCTGGAGCAGGTCTTGGACCACTAGTACTAGGACTAGCGTTAAAATTGAAGCTTATTGAGGTGTTCATTCTTCACGATACATAGCTGGGACGAGTGAAAAATGTCTGGGATGAGTGAAGAATGCCGTCTTAATGGAGCTAACCAAATGTTGAGATGAGTTGAGATATGTAGATACTAACTTAACAAGTTGGGGCTGATTTTCCTCTGCATTGCACTTGTATTTCTGAGCATCCTGTTTTCACTTCACACGCACTTAAAATCATAGGGGGGCGAAATTGGCTGTCATTGCGCCCCCTGGGGGCGCTAACGGGACGCAAATGGCTTTGTGACCGGGTGTGGCGCTGACATCGACTCCCGCCATATTCGGCAGGAGTTTTGCAGCAGCACTACGGCATTGCACTCCGATCTCCTTCGCCCAGAGATCGTGACGTCATCGCCGTGCACATCGCCCCGGTAGCGCCCCTGACCCAAAATTGACTTCTACCTCCTGCAGCAGCGCCGGTCAAAAACATCGGCAGCTGCAGGAGGCGTGCATCAGATGGCCGGCCGTTTCGGGGGCGATGATTAAAGGCGAGGTGGCTGAGGTAAGTAAAAAAAAACTTACCTTTCTTGTTCCAGTTTTTTTCGCGGGTTCCTGCCCGCAATCGATCAGCCTGGCACTCTGATTGCGTGCCGGGCTGATTGCACGGGATTGCAGCTACCTTGGTGGTCCAGGTAGGTACTTTTCATATTGCAGAGCCTGCAGTGATGGCCCTTCCCTTTAAGGGAGGGAAGGAGCCTTTGAACGCGGCAGCGCTGCACGGCCCAGTGTCCAGCGCTGCTGAAATCTCCGCCCCGCCTGCTGCCGATTGTGCTCCAAGAAGGAAGTGGAGCGCTTGATTTAGCGCTCCACTTCCTTCCTGGAGTGCAAAACTGAATTTTTTTAAAGTTTAAAAACATTAGCACCTGGCGCTAATTTTCTCAACTTTTAAAATTTATCGCCCCTGATGGGGCTATAATGAATTTCACCCCCACAGAATCTTACAGCACAGAAAGAGTCCATTCAGACCATCATACTTGTGCCGACACTTTGAAAGAGCTATCTGATTAGTACCACTCCCCTACCCTTTCTTATAGCCCTGCAAATTTTTCCTGAAGTGATGTCATTGTGGGCTGGTGTGGGTTTCCTCCACTTCCACTGGACAAAGGTCAGGGGCAGGCTGCCTCCATAAAAATTAAACAATCAGTTTCATTATGTTGCATTTTAAAAACTGGCAATTTAAAAAAAGAGCAGCAGCAACTTGGTAAGATGTGCATAAATTGATGTATGGCTGTATGGTGATAACAATTATAAAGTGCTCGGTTGCTGTTGGGGTGCACAGTGGGCGGAAGCATTTAAGGAGATCTTGGAGTTCTTTGATCCTACCATCCTCTTTAGCAGAGTGGAGGGTGGGGGTTACCATTTTGGCATACTTTTATACAGGAGGAGGACAAAGAAGCACATTTAGATGACCGAGAATGAGGTATCAAACGAGGAGGGCACCTACCCACGGTAATCTTGCTACGCGTAGTCAAGGTGACCACTACCGTGAACATTTTTGAATGTTCTTTTCAGCGTGTATGGGGGGACATAAGCAACATGAGTCAGGCTGTAGTGCATAAAACAGGTGACTGCTGCCTTTTCGAGAGCAATTACATCACATTCCTCATGAACACCAGGACGCAACAGAACTGAGCCCTAGGGTTCCTTTGAATGGCAGGATTCTGAAAAGTTCAGGGGGTAAGAGATAACACCTAGTTAGCTCTTTATGCTCCTGCCACCAGGAGAGCCTTTATGTGAACTGCAAGGACTTCTACTTCTCTATAACTGTTCAGCTTGGATGTTACCACGTTCAATGGATAATAAGGCCAATGCCAGTTGATCAGGCCACATTCATGATGCCTTTATTTTGCACCATATATCATCTGCTGATACCCATCAAGTGTAGGGTTGGCCTCTGGATGACCAAGGATACACACTGCCGCCTTGGCTTATGACCCCTCTGCAATATCACTGCATCCAGCTGAAGACATAATGGCCCAGAAATTGATCTCGCTCTGTTCCCGCGGGGGTAAGCCTTCCCCGCGATGTCTCACCTCGCTTGTGCTTTTTCAGATCCAGCTCGCACGAACTTGATGTTCCAGACATCAGCTGTGCTGGGCTTGCGTATCCCAGCGGCGTAGTGAATTCGTGCGAGCTGTGGGATCATGTGACTCAGTTAGAGCCAATGGCAGCACACCATCTTCCATTCATAAGTTTCACAGACCTGCTGTGAAATCTATGAATCTTACACCCCCCCAAAATAACAGCTAAACCTCAATTAAATTTTTTTAAAAACCCATCACATTAATAAAATAAGTATAGTTAATCAAATTAACCATTTTAAATAAAAAATTTAATTTTTGAAAAAATTTAAAATCTTTTAAAAAGTTATAAAAATAAACTTACCTGTCTTTAAAGTCTCTAAAAAAGATATACCTGTAAAAAAAAATTCAAAAAAATACTTAATTCACTACTTACCTTCGTAGAAGCGGGTCTTACTCCTCCTTTTTACATTTCCAAAATCTTCCCTACTTACCTGCGTGTCCAAAGCATGAAGTGCACAGCGTGCGCGCAGTCTGTAGCGCGCACGCGATGCACCGAGGACCCGCCCCCTTTTCCATTCACCAAGTGCCGGTTTTCAGCGCATGCGCAGGGCATGCAGAAAACCGGCAATTGGAGTGGGAATACGCGAGAGTACGCAGTGCGTACTCTCGCGTCGCGGGATCAATTTTCGGCCCATTGAGGCAAATGCCTCCACCAGATTCATCATAGAGTATACCACTGGCATGCTAAAGCAACAATCCAGGTGCCTTGACAGGCTAGGGGTGTCCTTTAGTATAATGCAGTCAAAGCTTCCTGGATCATTGTACTTTACTGTATTTTCAACAACATTGTGAATGAAAGAGGCAGTCACTTGCAGCAGCTGCAGCAAAAACCTTCAGAAGAGCAGCTGGAGGACATGGCTGAGGAGCCGGAGGACCAGAGAAGTCTACAATCGATGTCTCTTTGGCAGCTGCATACCATGTGCTGGACCTTAATTCAGGACATTTTTCACAAACAAAGAACACTTCCTATTTTCAGTCCTCCTGCCATCTTCCATACCCCCTGCAATAAATCCTGCAATAAATCACAATCACCTACATTTGCACACCTACCCTACTTATCCGCCAGTAAGACCGTGGCCTAGAAATTAGTTAGCCCCCAAAAATGGGCACGGGGATCACGATATGCCAGCAACCCGCGCCCGTTTGGAGGACTGCAGGCAGCACGTGAACTTCGCTGCTGAGTGGCTGAACACTCAGCAGGGGGCTAAAGTTCATGCAAGGCTAGCACCAATTAAAACTAGCCTGCACTACTTAAAGCTAGCCAGCACCTCTTAAAGGGGAAGTACATTCTGCCTGCAGCAGGGAAGACAGTGGGAAAAATCTATTAATGATGGCACAACAGTGCACCAAGGTTCTCCGATGCAGGACTTGAGGCCTTGGTGCAGGAGGTCAATTCAAGGAAAGAGGTCCACTTTCCACAGGGGGCAAGGAGACCCTCCAGGCAACAGATAAAAATGCAATGGGAGCAGATAGACAATGTGGTGAATGTCAGCAGTGTAGCCCCGAGGACGTGGACACAGTGCAGGAAGAAGTTTAATGACCTCATACGAGTGGTTAAGGTCAGTGAAATCATCTTCAAATGCCATATCCTACCATCTGCACCACTAGCCAGACACTGCTCAATGCACCACACCCCCATCATTCACCTACCAACAATCTCTACCAAACATGGCTCATACCTCACATTCATAGCTTCACCTCACCTTTACACACTTACCACTGCTGCAAGCCTCACACCCACATCTCACAGCTTGCACACACTGCCAGCTATTTAACCATGACAGGCACATCACCCAAACACATTGGACTACACTCACTGACACACTTCCCTTTCTCTTGTAGGAAAAGGTGGCACATAGCCGCCAGCAGGGCCTAACCTGTGGGGGACAGGTCGCCTGCATCACCTCACCCCGTTGGAGGAGACGGTGCTAGCCATTCTTGGGAGGGGCATGGCGGAGACTGTGGCCAGAGGCGGGGCTGAAAGAGTACAAGATGCCGGTATCCTCATATGTTATCTTCCTTCTCGTATCCCACTTCCCCCTCATCCCACAATCTCTTCTGATTTACAAGCTGCACATGGTGTAAGCATGCACCTCTTGCTTTCCTCCCCTCCCCTCACCACAACCCTACTCTTCGGCCCAAGAAATCCAACCTGCCTAGCCAGTGGTTGTACAAGAAGAGGGAGAGTAGAGTGATGAAGAAGAAGAAACACCCTCAATCGATCTGACACTTGCAGCCACCAGCTCAGATACTGGCACTCCGTGGAGTTTAGAGGGTAGCTTCAAGGCGGGATCCGCATGTGGTGAGTCACCGGGCACGCATGGGCTACAGCCAGGGCAGGGGGAAAAGGGTAGCGCAGGTGCCAGCTCCCTGGAATGCGAGGTCGCACACGAGTTCTGCTGCAGAGGACTCAAATGAGGACTTCGATGGGGCGGCCTACAGAAGAACGCTGATAGGTACGCACAATTAAATGCTTGCTGCATTGGCAGGCCTGCCAGAAAGCCTGAGTGCAATGTCAAGGAGCATGGAGGAGTCCAGCACCAACCTTGCACAGGGCTTTGCGCAGAGCTTGGAGACAATCCTTTCCAGCATGGAAGTGATGGCCACCTCCATTAGCGCACTTGTGGACCCAGCCATCGTGCAGCGTCTGATGGCCGATGTCTCAGCTTCCATTGCAGCACAAGCACAAGCCACCCTGTGTCTGAGTGCTGCAATCGAAGCTCAAACTGAAGTCATGCAAGCTCAGACTGCTGCCATCGTGGCTAGGTTTACCAGTGTGGAAAGGGGCTTGCAGGGCGTCACAGCATTCCAGCAATCTGTCCTCCAAAGGATGGCTAGGAATGCTGAGGCGCCATTCCAGGGGAGTGGCAGTGTCTCTGTGGAGGATGAACCAACTGTCCTCTCTCAGGAGGACAGCATTCGTCCTCCCATCACTGCCACTTCACCAGTGCCCTTGCTGCTACCTGTCAGCCAACCAGCCCAGACTGCTGCCACCCATGCTGAGATGGTACTGTCCGCAGCCAGGCATTCTAGGCCCAGAGCTGCTCGAGGTTGTCCTGAAAGGCCATCTGCAGTCTCCCCCACTGAAAGTCAGCAGCCTTCCACCAGCCATGTTGCAGCTACTGAGGTAGCAGTTCATAGGAGCACTAGGTCAGGCAAAGGCATACTGAAGACAGGCACTAAGGAAATGCACAAGGGTGACTAGTTGACTTTGTTAGGTTATATTGGATGGATTGATGGATAAAGTTGGATTGGAATGTTTCTTTTCTGGTGGCTTTTATTTCAGCATAGTGGCCAAGAGGACACTGTGACGGTCAGTAACAGAGGAAAGGTAAGGTGTGGGACTATTGTTGATTGGGGAATTGGAGTTGTGTTCACTCGTACCGCAGTTGGATGAGTGGATCACGGACAGCCCAGGTAGAAAGGGGCTGTCTGTGTTGCCGCTTCCACCTCTTCCGTTTCCTCCTCCTCCTCTTTCTCCTCCTGCCCCTCAGCTGGTCGCCATATGCCTGGTGGCAAGGGCTGTGCCCTCATGATGCCGAGTTTGTGGAGCATGCAGCAGACCACCACGAATCTTGAGACGCGCTCTGGTGAGTACTGCAAGGCTCCTCCAGAGTGGTCCAGGCAGCGGAACCGTTGTTTAAGGACGCCAATGGTCTGCTCTATCAGATTCCATGCAGCAGCATGGCTCTCATTGTATGCATGCTGCCCACATGTGGTTGGGTTGCAGAGCAGAGTCGTGAGCCAGGTGGTCAACAGATAGCCCTTGTCGCCCAGTAGCCAGCCTCTGGTTTGTCTTGGT
Organism: Squalus acanthias; assembly: GCA_030390025.1. Taxonomy (NCBI): domain Eukaryota; kingdom Metazoa; phylum Chordata; class Chondrichthyes; order Squaliformes; family Squalidae; genus Squalus; species Squalus acanthias. The sequence goes on from CM059432.1 coordinate 86,228,496, forward strand.
GGCTCAAAGATTTAGGGAACAGCGGAATGGCACAGAATAAAAGCATCATGACTGCTGCCATGATGTGTTGAGCATGGCCGCACACCAACTGCACATTCTTTGCAGTTGCGGTACATCTCAGCATTTAGTTACGGTGCCCTGCAAAGCTACGTGCATGCAGTCGATGGAACCTGCTATCCTGGCAAAGCCACGTGCACTTTCTGCTAGTTTCTCTCAGGTCAGAGAGAAGTAAATGAAGTCCCCTCCCCTGGCATAAAGAGCTCCTGTCCTTGCCCTGGTGTGAGGCTGCATGTCTGGTTGCAAGAAGAGGCAGAGTTATGTGAGCACCTCCTTTGTAAAGTGCAGACGCCTCACACTCTGCTCCTGGCTCAGGTTGAGGTAAGAGAATTGCTCCCGGTAGACCCTAGGTGGGTAAGGCCCCCTGCTGAGAGCCATTCTCCTCCTCCACCTCCTCCCTCTGTGAGCAGCTTGTCCTCTTCTTTGCTGCCTCTGCTCCATCTCCTGGTCATGCTGCAGGCCAAGGGGGGTGACAACTAGAGCACCCATGACTGGAAGCAAGCGGTCTGACCAGAACCCTTGAAGTCAGAACCAAGGCCTTCTCCACTTGCAGCACCACTCCCTATCACCTCACCAACTTTAAACAACTCTAGAAAGCTGCAAACACTTCCACAAACTTACACAGAGCTAGTAGAATTTAATCAGCAACTGACCTGAGAGTAGTTGATGATCCCTTTAAATATCGCTGGTAGGGGATCCTTGCAGCTGCTGAATGCCTGTTCAGCTGCGCAAGGTTAACACAGGGCATTACTTCCAGCGTTGAGGACGAAAATGGCAGCACTGGCGTCAGATCAGCGTGCAACGTCACGATCTGCCTACTCTACATACTCTGGCGCATGCACCCAGCGCTGACGCTACCGCCCTCACCAAGATTTTTGACCCTTAATAGCACCGCTATGCACTTGAATTTCTAGGCCCATACCTCTTCACAGCACATTTCTTAATGGCACAAATGAAACTGTAACTGCAGGTCTACAGTGCCAAAATCATTTATTGAACAAAAGGACAAGTGTATCTGAACCCAGCACCTACTAACACGGTTCTTTCCATCCTTATCGGACTCTTCCCCCAAGTCACTTACTACTGCACTTCCAAATTCCCAACTGTCTAGGCTTTGGCCCTCCACACAACACAACATTTCTACGAAAGGTCATCGACCTGAAACGTTAACTCTGTTTCTCTCTTCACAGATGCTGCCTGACCTGCTGAGTATTTCCAGCATTTTCTGTTTCTATTTCAGATTTCCAGCATTTGCAGTATTTTGCTTTTGTACAACATTTTTAAAGTTACCGATCTGCTCAATCATACCCTCACCTCCACCTTTGATCCCCTTGTCCCAAAGAAAACCATTACTCTCTCTCACCTGGGTCATTCCCCCTGGCATGGCCCTCATCTCAGCTCCCTTAAATCCAAGAGACACAGACTTAAACGTTTATGGCGGACAATTGGTTTAGCCATTCATCACCAGATCTGGCTGGACCACAAAATGCACGATCGGGTCCTGCTCTCCTCTGCCAAAACTGTTCACTATTCCAGGATCATCCTGGAATGCAAAGATAACCCCCCGGCTTCTTTTCTCTACTGCAAACCGTCTTCTTAAACCCCTATCCCCAGCCTCCTCCACCCGCACCTCCAACAACAAGTGCGAGGAGCTCATGGACTTCTTTATCATTAAGATTGAGACCTTCCATTCAGCTACCTCTGTCGCTTCCCTTCCTTCCCCTAGCCCACCAAGCAAACCTTCCTCTAAGGTTCCCCCCTTCCCTAGCCCTGAACTCGCATCTTTCTCTAGTTTCTCTCCTATCTCCCCTCATGCACTCTCTGAGCTCAACTTCTCCATGAGACCCACCTCCTGCTCCCTCAACCCTATTCCCACCAAACTGCTGACTATCCAACTTCCCCCCCACCCCGGCCCCCACGTTAGTTGATATTGTTAACGGTTCCCTCTCGTCAGGGATTGTGCCCCTCTCCTTCAAATCTGCTGTCATCACCCCTCTGCTCAAAATCCCACCCTTGACCCCACTGGCCTTGCAAATTACCACCCCAGCTCCAACTTCCCTTTCCTCTCCAAAGTGTTTGAACATGTTGTCGCCTCCCAAATCATGTTTGTATCGCTCCAATCAGGTTTCCACACCACCACAGTACTGAAACGCCCTTATCAAAATCACAAATTACATCCTATGTGACTGTGACCGTGGTAAACTATCCCTCTTAATTCTTCTCAATCTGTCTGCAGCCTTGTGTAACATGATTGACCACGCAATCCTCCTCCAGTGCCCCTCCTCCATCGTCCAGTTTTGTGGGACTGCCCTCACCTGGTTCTATTCTTATCTATCCAGTCATAGCCAGAGAATCACCTGCAATGGCTTCTCTTCCTGCTTCTGCACCATTACCTCTGGAGTACCCCTCCTATTTCTCATCTACATGCTGCCCCTTGGCGACATCATCCAAAAGCACACATCAGGTTCCACATGTACGCTGACGACACCTAGCTCTACCACACCACCACTTTTCTCGACCCCTCCACTGTCTCTGATTTATCACACTGTCCTCCAGTGCTGGATGAGCAGAAATTTCCTCCAACTAATACTGGGAAGAACGAAGTCATTGGCTTCGGTACTCGCCACAAACGCCGTTTTCTAACCACTGACTCCATCCCCCTCCCTGGAAACTGGCTGAGGCTGAACCAGACCGTTCATAACCTTGGTGTTGTATTTGACCCCGAGATCAGCTTCCGACCACATATCTGCTCTATCACCAAGACCGCCTACTTTCACCTCCATAACATCGCCCGATCCACTCCTGCCTCAGCTCATCTGCTGCTGTAAACCTCATCCATTCCTTTATTAGCACTGAAGCATAGAAGATAGGAGCAGGAGTAGGCCATTCGGCCCCTCGAGCCTGCTCCGTCATTTAATGAGATCATGGCTGATCATCCAAATTCAGTACCCTGTCCCTGCTTTCTCCCCATATCCCTTGATCCCTTTAGCCTTAAGAAATATATCTATCTCCTTCTTGAATATATTTAATGAATTGGCCTCAGCTGCCTTCTGTGGTAGAGAATTCCACAGGTTCACCACTCTCTGGGTGAAGAAATTCCTCCTCATCTCTGTCCTAAATGGCTTACTCCTTATCCTTAGACTGTGACCTCTGGTTCTGGACTCCCCTGCCATCGGGAACATCCTTCCTGCATCTAGTCTGTCTAGTCCTGTTAGAATTTTATAAGTTTCAATGAGATCCCCTCTCATTCTTCTAAACTCTAGCGAATATAAGCCTAATCGACCCAATCTCTCTTCATACGTCATTCCTGCCATCCCAGGTATCAGTCTGGTAAATCTTCGCTGCACTCCCTCCATGGAAAGAACATCCTTCCTCAGATAAGGCGACCAAAGCTGCACACAATACTCAAGGTGTGGTCTCACCAGGGCCTTGTACAACTGCAGCAAGACATCCTTGCTCCTGTACTCGAATCCTCTCGCTATGAAGGCCAACATACCATTTGGCTTCTTAACTGCCTGCTGCACCTGCATGCTTACCTTCAGCGACTGGCGCACAAGGACTCCCAGATCTCGTTGCACTTCCCCTTTTCCCAATCTATTGCCGTTCAGATAATAATCTGCCTTCCTGTTTTTGCCACCAAAGTGGATAACCTCGCATTTATCCATATTATACTGCATCTGCCATGCATCTGCCCAATCACCTCTACACTTGAGTATTCCAATGCTCTTATTGAATGGCGGAGCAGGCTCAAAGGGCCATATGGCCTACTCCTGCTCTTAATTCTTATGTTTTTATGCTCTCCTGGCCGGCCTCCCATCTTCCACCCTCCATAAAATTGAGCTCATCCAAAACTCTGCTACCTGTACATAAGAACATAAGAACATAAGAAATAGGAGCAGGAGTAGGCCAATTGGCCCCTCGAGCCTGCTCCGCCATTCAATAAGATCATGGCTGATCTGATCCTAACCGCCAATCTACTATCACAGAACCATCTCCTGAACCTAACAGAATTGGACACACAGAAATAGGAGCAGGATCAGGCTACACGGCCCCTGGGCCCGCTCCTAGTCTCGTTCACCCATCACCCCTGTGCTCGCTGACCTACCTTGGCTCTCAGTTCGGTAACGCCTCAATTTTAAAATTCTCATTCTTGTTCGCAAATCCCTGCATGCCTTTGTCCCTTCCTATCTGTAACCTCCTCCAGCCCTACGACCCTCCGAGATCTCTACGCTTCTCCAATTCTGGCCTCCTGCACATCCCCGAATTTAATTGCTCCACCATTGGCGGCCGTGCCTTCAGTTGCTTAGGCTCTAAGCTCTGGAATTCCCTCCCTATATATCTTTACCTCTCTATTCGCCTTTAAGACGCTCCTTAAAACCTACCTCTTATATCAAGTTCAAATATGTGGCTCGGTGTCAAATTTTGTTTGATAACACTCCTCTGATGCGCCTTGGGACATTTTACTATGTTAAAGTGCTATATAAATGCAAGTTGTTGTTGTAACAACATAAGAACATAAAAAGTAAGAGCAGGAGTAGACCATACGGCCCCTCGAGCCTGCTCCGCCATTCAATAAGATCTTGGCTGATCACTGACCTCAACTCCACTTTCCCGCCTGATCTCCATATCCCTTGATTCCCCTAGAGTCCAAAAATCTATCTGTCTCAGCCTTGAATATACTCAAAGACTCAGCATTCACAGCCCTCTGGAGCAGAGAATTCCAAAGATTCACAACCCTCTGAGTGAAAAAATTCTTCCTCATCTCAGTCTTAAATGGCCTACCCCTTATCCTGAGACTATGCCCCCTAGTTCTAGACTCTCCAGCCAGGGGAAACAACCTCTCAGCATCTACCCTGTCATTCCCCCTCAGAATCTTATATGTTTCAATATGATCACCTCTCATTCTTCTAAACTCCAGAGAGTATAGGCCCATTCTACTCAATATTTCCTCATAGGACAACCCTCTCATCCCAGGGATCAATCTAGTGAACTTTCATTGCACCGCTCCTTAAAACCTACCTCTTTGACCAAGTTCAAATATGTGGCTCGGTGTCAAATTTTGTTTGATAACGCTCCTGTGATGCGCCTTGGGACATTTTATTATGTTAACGTGCTATATAAATACAAGTTGTTGTTGTAGGCCACCATTGACCAGAAACTTAACTGGACCAGCCACATAAATACTGTGGCAACAAGAGCAGGTCAGAGGCTGGGTATTCTGCGGCGAGTGTCTCACCTCCTGACTCCCCAAAGCCTTTCCACCATCTACAAGGCACAAGTAAGGAGTGTGATGGAATACTCTCCACTTGCCTGGATGAGTGCAGCTCCAACAACAGTCAAGAAGCTCGACAGCATCTAGGACAAAGCAGCCCACTTGATTGGCACCCCATCCATCACCTTAAACATTCATTCCCTCCACCACCAGTGCACTGTGGCTGCAGTATGTACCATCTACATGATGCACTGCAGCAACTCGCCAAGGCTTCTTCAGAAGCACCTCCCAAACCCGCATCTACCCTGTCAATCCCCTTCAGAATCTTGTGAGTTTCAATGAGATCACCTCTCATTCTTCTAAACTCCAGAGAGTATAGGCCCATTCTACACAATCTCTCATCATAGGACAGCCCTCTCATCCCAGGAATCAATCTAGTGAACCTTCGTTGCACCGCCTCCAAGGCAAGTATATCCTTCCTTAGATAAGGAGATCAAAACTGTGCACAGTACTCCAGGTGTGGTCTCACCAAGGCCCTATACAATTGTAGCAAGACTTCCTTACTCTTATACTCCAACCCCCTTGCAATAAAGGCCAACATGCTATTTGCCTTCCTTATTGCTTGCTGTACCTGCATGCTAGCTTTCTATGTTTCTTGCATGAGGACACCCAAATCTCTCTGAATACCAACATTTGAAAGTTTCTCACCATTTAAAAAATATTCTGTTTTTCTATTCTTCCTATCAAAGTGAATAACCTCACATTTCCCTACATTAAAACTCCATCTGCCACCTTACTGTCCACTCACTTAGTCTATCTATATCCCTTTGCCGACTCTTTGTGTTCTCCTCATAGCTTACTGTCCCACCTAGCTTTGTATCATCAGCAAACTTGGATACATTACACTCAGTCCCTTCATCTAGGTCATTAATATAGATTGTAAATAGCTGAGGCCCCAACACTAATCCTTGCGGCACCCCACTAGATACAGCCTACCAACCTCAAAAAGATCTGTTTATCCCTACTCTGTTTTCTGTCCATTAACCAATCCTCTATCCATGCTATTATATTACCCCCAACCCCATGAGCTCTAATCTTGTGTAATAATCTTTTATGTGGCACCTTATCAAATGCCTTTTGGAAATCCAAATATACTACTTCCACTGGTTTCTCTTTATCTACCCTGCTAGTTATATCCTCAAAAAACTTTAATAAATTTGTCAAACACGATTTCCCTTTCATAAAACCATGTTGACTCTGCCTAATCATGTTATGATTTTCTAAGTGACTTGATACCACTTCCTTAACAATGGATTCCAGCATTTTCCCGACAACTGATGTCAGGCTAACTGGCCTGTAGTTCCCTGTTTTTTCTCTCCCTCCTTTCTTGAATAGCGGTATTACATTTGTGACCTTCCAATCCGCTGGGACCATTCCAGAATCTAGGGAATTTTGGAAGATCAAAACCAATGCATCCACTATCTCTTCAGCCACCTCTTTTAGAACCCTAGGATGTAGGCCGTCAGGTCCAGGGGATTTGTTGGCTTTTAGTCCCATTAGTTTCTCTAGTACTTTTTCTCTACTTATATTAATTACGTTAAGTTCCTCACCCTCATTAGACCCTTGGTTCCCCACAATCTTTGGTACGTTTTTTGTGTCTTCTACTGTGAAGACAGATACAAAATATTTGTTTAACGTTTCTGCCATTTCCTTATTCCCCATAATAATTACTCCTGTCTCAGCCTCTAAGGGACCAACATTTACTTTAGCTACTCTTTTCCTTTTTACATACTTGTAAAAACTCTTACAATCTGCTTTTATATTTCTTGCTAATTTTCTCTCATATTCTATTTTTTCCCTTTTATTCAATTTTTTGGTCAACCTTTGCTGGTTTCTGAAACTCTCCCAATCCTCAGGCTTACTATTATTCTTTGCAACATTATAAGCTTCTTCTTTCAATGTAATGCTATCCTTAACTTCTTTAGTTAGCCACAATTGGATCACTTTTCCCATGGAGTTTTTGTTTCTCAATGGAATGTATTTTTGTTGAGAATTATGAAATATTTCTTTAAACGCTAACCACTGCTTATCTACCGCCATACCTTTTAATCTATTTTTCCAATCTACCTTAGCCAACTCACGCCTCATACCTATGTAATTGGCTTTATTTAAGTTTAAGACTCTAGTTTCGGACTTAGGCAAGTCACTCTCAAAATTAACGTAAAATTCTATCATATTATGATCACTCTGCCCCAGAGGATCCTTTACTATGAGATTGCTAATTAACCCTGTCTCATTACACAATACAAGATCTAAAATAGCCTGTTCCCTGGTTGGTTCTATGACATGTAGGATGTCCTGAATGCATTCCTTGAACTCGTCCTCCAGACTACCTTTGTCAATCTGATTTGTCCAGTCTATATGAAGATTAAAGTCCTCCAAGATTATTGCATTACCTTTGTTGCAAGCTCCTACTATTTCTTGATTAATATTCTGTCCAACGGTATAGCTACTATTAGGGGGCCTATATACTACTCCTACCAGTGTTTTCTGCCCCTTGTTATTCCTTATCTGCCACCCATACTGATTCTACTTCCTCATCTTCCAAGCCAAGATCCTTTCTCGCTACTGTCCTTATGTCATCCTTTATTATCAGGGCTACTCCCCCTCTTTTTCCATTCTGCCTGTCTTTTCAAAACGTCAAGTACCCTGCACCCTGTCTCTGTAATGGCTATTAGATCAAACCCATTTATCTCTATTTGTACCACTAGTTCGTCTATCTTGTTACGAATGCTTCATGCATTCAGATAAAGAGCCTTTAATTTAAATTTTTTACCATTATTCCCTGCTTTGACCTTATTCTCTGCTGCACAGCTACCATTAAACTCTCTGTCCCTTCCTGTCACACTCTGCTTATTTTTACCCAATTCGCTACACTGCTCTATTGCCTTGACATTTCTCTTTAGATTTCTAAATTTCCCCTCACCTGACCCCTCCCCCCACTTTTTTAGTTTAAAGCCCTATCTACAGCCCTAGTTGTGGTTGTGTGTTCTGTTCAACTACCTAATCTTGTGCTTCTCAGTGCAATCCCCATGGCTAGATCCTGGGAGATGGCTGGTAGCTGAGGTTCCCATAGAGGTTACAAGGTTTCAGGTGGCTTTTCATGCTAGTATAGCCTCCAGATGAGCCAGCTTTCAGTTACAGCACCTGCATTGCTGCAGGGCATCCTGGCTTGCTTTCTGCCTCCTGTGAAGTAATTTGGGAGGGGGTTCAGACTGATATGAATGTGTTGCCAAGGAGAGATATCATCAACCATTGTTAGGTCCAGCCAACATGTGCTCCTGGCCTCCATGTCACTGTGTTTGCTAATATGTGGTTGAGCAGACCTCATTGCTGCAATGACATCGCAAAAGCCTGTAACAAACTCACTATATTTCACTAAGCTCATCAGCTATCCTGTCCAATACAGAGGAAACGTTCCAATCCAAAGGCCTGAATGGCAGTAGTCTAAGCATTCAGAGATGATAAGGCAGCCATACAGACCTCTGCCTTAAGAGGCTGTGCTGCAGATTTTTTTTTATTCGTTCCGGGATGTGGGCATCACTGGCAAAGCCAGCATTTATTGCCCATCCCTAATTGCCCTTGAGAAGGTGATGGTGAGCCGCCTTCTTGAACCGCTGCAGTCCGTGTGGTGAAGGTACTTCCACAGTGCTGTAAGGGAGGGAGTTCCAGGAATTTGACCCAGCGATGATGAAGGAACGGCAATATATTTCCAAGTCAAGATGGTGTGTAACTTGGAGGAGAACTTGCAGGTGATGGTGTTCCCATGTGCCTGCTGCCCTTATCCTTCTAGGTGGTAGAGGTCACGGGTTTGAGCGGTGCTGCTGAAGAAGCCTTGGCGAGTTGCTGCAGTGCATCTTATAGATGGTACATACTGCAGCCACGGTGCGCTGGTGGTGGAGGGAGTGAATGTTTAAGGTGATGGATCGGGTGCCAATCAAGCGGGCTGCTTTGTCCTAGATGCTGTCGAGCTTCTTGAGTGTTGTTGGAGCTGCACTCATCCAGGCAAGTGGAGAGTATTCCATCAACTCCTTACTTGTGCCTTGTAGATGGTGGAAAGGCTTTGGGGAGTCAGGAGGTGAGACACTCGCCACAGAATACCCAGCCTCTGACCTGCTCTTGTTGCCACAGTATTTATGTGGCTGGTCCAGTTAAGTTTCTGGTCAATGGTGACCCCCCAGGATGTTGATGGTGGGAGATTCGGCGATGGTAATGTCGTTGAATGTCAAGGGGAGGTGGTTAGACTCTCGCTTGATGGAGACAGTCATTGCCTGGCACTTGTGTGGCACAAATGTTACTTGCCACGTATCAGCCCAAGCCTGAATGTCGTCCAGGTCTTGCTGCATGCGGGCATGGACTGCTTCATTTTCTGAACTGTTGCGATTGGAACTGAACACTGCGCAATCATCAGCAAACATCCCCACTTCTAACCTTATGAAGGAGGGAAGGTCATTGATGAAGTAGCTGAAGATGCTTGGGCCTAGGACAGATGGCCCTGGAGCTGCCATTCGTTCCAAGGGTAACTGCATGCTTTTGCTGTCATGTACAAGAACCCCACACGTGGATTGTGGAATCCTCAACACTTGCCGCCTTGTGTTGGAAGCTGCTAGGCATGTCACCCAATAACTCAAAGAATCTTGCACTCAAAAACATCCCTCTTTTAAAAGGTATATTCTGGAGATCAGGATCCCTGCCTGAAGATGGAGGCTATCTGACCCAGCAGTCAGGTACTTTCTGCTTCTCCTAGATCATCTCTACCTGCTCTTGCTCACTTGTACTCTGTGCATTACCCTGTATCTTCCCTCAAACTATGTGAGTCCTTGGGGTGGTTGGAGCTGTGTTGCTTGCCAGAGTGACAATAAGATATCTGGTGAAGTGCTGGGCGAGGCCTGGGGAACACCCCAGTTTTTCTTCCATATCTGCAGATATAAAAAGAGAAAAACAGTTAGGAGCACATCCTCAGAACAACTTCTTGGACAACAACTTTCATCAAACAGCTAGCTTGGAGCTTGCATGTCAGTACTTGTGCAAGGAAATAGGATGGAGTGCAAAGGAAGGCAACTGCTGCACAATGCCCTGACCTGGGCCATGCCATCTGCTTCCACATCTCTTGGCTCTTACCCCTCCTCCCAGACCTGAATTTGCAGGGATCACTCCTCAAATGGGATCAGACCATGCAGTGTTGCTGTACAGCTCCAGTTGCAGCTATCTGCCTCTTGTTTGTGCACTACCTTCTTCTACAAAAGTAGAAGCAAGCAATGATTATCTGACAATGGCTGCATGGAATTTGCCAGCCCCAGATATATTCCACAGGGATTGTGAAAATAGAAATGTGCAGCAACGAGGTACTGGTTATGAAAGCAACTGATTGTGGTGTGTCCTGGGCATCATTCTACTGAAGGTGGTGGTATAGGCAAGGGAAGTGCTGGAAAATGTACAGTCATGGGAAGGTGAAGAAAAAGTAAAGGAATACAAGGCTAAGAAGAATGAGATCATGCTAGTTAATATAGTGCCTAAATATGAGCTGGCAATAAGTGCACCTACCTTGTCCCTCCTGGTGAGGTTATTGAATTCTCTGCAGCACTGCAGCTACATCCTCTGTACAGTACCACTGAGCATTATCACATTTGCCATGTTCTTCACCTGAATGTCTTGGACACCCTGCAGCCATAACTGAGAGAATGTTCCCTCATATGCTCCACTTCCTGGATCAAGATTTTGGTGTTTTCCTACCAAAGCAGGAGTCCTGCTTCTCCCACAAGTACTGCCAGACATCTGAGGCAATGAGCAAAGTTTGCAGTGATTTGTATTTCATTGACAAACTTCCATAAACAGCACTGCACTTTAAACTGCTCCAAGCTATTTTAAGGTATGAAGTTTTAAACAGCTTGAACCCTTTTTAAAGTCTGCAGCTTCACTCGGTTCCTCCCTCTAACTGCACTAAGATAGAGGAGGGAGGGAAGATTGAAAAATCAGCCTCATTGTAACTCCCCAAGGATAAGGTTCTTCAACCAATACACTATTCTTGTGAAATACCAGTAGTGTCAGTGGATATGGTCAGCAACCAAGGCACATTTACTGTTCAGTTTCTGTATTGCAGTCAACATGGATTGATGCTGAAGTTGAACCACTTTGGACAATACCAAAGCAAGGAAGTTAGGATCTTCTGGACTGTATGATTCAGAGTGCTAGTCTATGCTGAGTTAACTGACTTAGCCAGAGCAGCAGTTAAGACACATTATCACCCTCAGTGCCCCCAGGTTGGATTGGGGGGGGGGGGTGGTAGAAAAGGAAATCAGCTACGGTTGCCACTCCTAGCTTCCCGGTTATAAAATATAAATATATGGGGCTAAAAATTCACCTGACCGCGATGCATGATCAATCCGCGCCTGTTCAAAGTAATGCTGGCAACACGATAACTTCGTGCTGCCTGCTGATTAACATGATTGTGGTATTCAGCCCAGCACTGAATGCACTGCTGACTGACTGAATGCTCAGCAGGGAGCCCAAGTTCATGCAAGGCTAGCACCAATTAAAGCTAGCCTGCACTTCTTAAAAGCAGTCTGCAACTCTGAAAGAGGAGGTGCATTCTGTCTGCAGCAGGTTATTCAACAGGCTGGCAAAGAGTGTTATAGCAGCAAAAAAAAAGTGATATCACAACAGGAGAGAGACCGTGGCTCCAAGGTTCTCCGATGCAGCACTGGAGGCCTGGGTGCAGGAGGTTAACATGAGGAGAGAGGTCCTGTTTCACAGGGGGCCACCCAGGCAAATGCGTTAAAGACATTGGGAGCAGATAGCTGTCATGGTGAATGCCAGCAATATAGTCCCGAAGACCTGGACGGAGTGTAGGAAGAAGTTTAATGACCTCACACGAGTGGTCAAGGTCAGTGAATTCATCTTCAAATGCCATATCTCACCATCTGCACCACTAGCCTCAGACACAGCTCAATGCACCACACCCAATCACTCACCTATCAACAATCTCTACCAAACATAGCTCATACCTCACATCCATAGCTTCACCTCACCCTCACATACTTACCACTGCTTCAAGCCTCACACACACATCTCACAGCTTGCACACATTGTCAGCTATTCAACCATGACAGGCACAACACTCAAACATATTGCACCACACTCACTGACACACTTCCCTTTCTCTTGCAGGACAAACTGGCTCACAACTGGCACCAGCAGGACCTAACCAGCCAGGGACAGGGGCACCTGCATCACCTGACCCCCTTAGTGTAGACGTTACTGGCCATTATTGGGAGGGCCATCATTGAGCCCGTGGCCAGTGGCAGGGCTGAAAGAATACAAGATGACAGTATCCTCATACATAATCCTCCTTCTCACATCCAACTTCCCCCTCATCCCACAATCTCTTCTGATTTACAAGCTACACACGGTGTAAGCATGTACCTCTTGCTTTCCCCCCTTCCCCTCACCACAAACTTACCCTTGTGCCTTTCTCTTTTCAAATAGAGAACTAGGGAGCTAGGAAAGAGATTAATAAGCAGGACCTCAAAGGTAGTAATCTCAGGATTACTCCCGGTGCCAAGCGGTAGTGAGTACAGAAATAGGAGGATAGAGTAGATGAATGTGTGGCTGGAGAGATGGTGCAGGATGGAGGGCTTTAGATTCCTGAGGCATTGGGGGGAGGTAGGACCTGTACAAGCCGGAAGGGTTGCACCTCAATGGGGACGGGACCAATATCCGAGCAAGGGGGTTTGCTAGTGCTGTTGGGGAGGGTTTAAAGTAGCTTGGCAGGGGGATGGGAACCTGAGCCTAGATTCAGAAGGGAGAGAAGCAAAGCTGGAAATCAAAGGCAGAAAATTAGTACATGAATTTGGGAGGTAGAGGAAACAAAGGTTAGAAAATAGGCAACAAAGGGGTTTGACATTGCTTAATGGTGTATACTTCAATGCAAGGAGTCTAGTGAATAAGGCAGATGAGCTGAGGGCACAGATAGGCACGTGGAAGTACTGAAACATGGCTGAAAGAAGGGCAGGAATGTCAGCTCAACATTCCTGGTAACAAGGTTTTCAGATGAGATAGAAAGGGGGATAAAAATGGAGGGGGGGGGGGTTGCAATATTGATTAAAGAAACAATTACAGCTGTGAGGAGGGATGATGTGTTAGAAGGATCATCAAATGAGGCCATATGGGTTGAACTGAAGAAGAAAAAAGGGAAAACCACACTGCTGGGAGAGTACTATAGTCCCCCAAATACTCAGAGGGAGATAGATGAGCAAATATGTAGCCAAATTTCTGAGGAGTGCAAAAATAATAGGGCAGTAATAGTAGGGGATTTCAACTACCCTAATATTAACTGGGATAGAATCAGTGCAAAAGGTATAGAGGGTGCAGAATTCTTAAAGTGCATTCAGGAGAACTTTTTTAGCCAGTACATAGCAAGCCCAATAAGAGTAGGGGCGGTTCATAACTTAGTTTTAGGGAATGAAGCTGGGTAGGTGGAAGGGGTATCAGTGGGAGAGCATATTGGTGGTAGTGATCATAATTCGGTTAGATTTAGCATAGTTATGGAAAAGGACAAAGATAGACCAGGAATAAAAGTTCTCAATTGGAGAAAGGCCAATTTTACGAGGCTGAGATGTGCTTTAGCATAAGTGGGCTGGAAACAGCTACTTGATGGTAAATCAGTGTCAGAGCAGTGGGGAGGCATTCAAGGAGGAGATATTGAGGGATCAGAGCAAATATGTTCCCACAAAGAAAAAGGGTGGGACTTCCAAATCTAGAGCCCCCTCGATGTCAAGAGGCGTACGGGGCAGGATAAGGCAAAAAAGGAAAGCTTATGTCAGATACTGAGAGCTAAATACTGCAGAAAGCCTAGAAGAGTATAAAAATGTAGGGGCGAAATTAAAAAGGAAATTGGGAAAACAAAGAGAGTATTGAAAAAATATTGGCAAGTAAAATCAAGGAAAACCCAAAGATGTTTTATAAATACATAAAGTGCAAGAGGATAACTAAGGAAAGAGCAGGGCCTATTAGAGACCAAAAAGGTAACCCATGTATGGAAGCGGAAGACATGGGTATGGTTCTTAATGAATACTTTGCATCTGTCTTAACAAAAGAGAAGGACGATGCAGACATTGTAGTTAAGGAGCAGGATTGTGAAATATCAGATGAGATAAACATAGTGAGAGAGGAAATATTAAGGGGTTTAGCATCTTTGAAAGTAGATAAATCGTCAGGCCCAGATAAAATGTATCCCAGGCTGTGAAGAGAAGCAAGGGAGGAAATAGCAGAGGCTCTGACCATCATTTTCCAATCCTCTCTGGCTATGGGTGTGGTGCCGGAGGACTGGAAGACTGCAAACATTGTACCATTGTTTAAAAAGGGAGAAAGGGATAGACCGAGTAATTATAGGCCAGTCAGCATAACCTCGGTGGTGGGAAAATTATTGGAAAATATTCTGAGGGACAGTATTAATCATCATTTCGAAAGGCACGGATTAATCAAGAGCAGGGAAATTATGCTGGAACTGTATACAACACTGGTTAGGCCACAGCTTCAGTACTGCGTGCAGTTCTGGTCACCACATTACAGGAGGGATGTGATTGCACTGGAGAGGGTGAAGAGGAGATTTACGAGGATGTTGCCAGGACTGGAAAACTTTAGCTATGAGGAAAGATTGGATAGGCTGGGGTTGTTTTCCTTGGAACAGAGGAGACTGAGGGGAGATTTAATTGAGATGTATAAAATTATGAGGGGCCTAGATAGAGTGGATAGGAAGGACCTATTTCCCTTAGCAGAGGGGTCAAGAACCAGGAGGCATAGTTTTAAAGTAGTTGGTAGAAGGATTAGAGGGGAGATGAGGGAAAAAAATTTCACCCAGAGGGTGGTGGGGGTCTGGAACTCACTGCCCGAAAGGATGGTAGAGGCAGAAACCCTCATCACATTTAAAAAGTACTTGGATGTGCACTTGAAGAGCCGTAACCTACAGGGCTACGGACCTAGTGCTGGAAGGTGGGATTAGGCTGGGTAGCTCTTTTCCGACCGGCACAACACGATGGGCTGAATGGCCTTCTTCTGTGTCGTAATTTTTCTATGATTCTATGATAAAGGATAGTCAGCATGGATTTGTTAAGGGAAGGTCATGTCTGAATAACTTGATTGAATTTTTTGAGGAGCTAACAAGGAGAGTTGATGAGGGTAGCACGTTCGATGTAGTCTACATGGATTTGACAAGGTCCCACATGGCAGATTAGTCAGAAAAGTAAAAGCCCATAGGATCCAAGGGAAAGTGACAAGTTGGATCTAAAATTGGCTCAGTGGCAGGAAGCAATGGTGATGATCGACGGGTGTTTTTGTGACTGGAAGGCTGTTTCTAATGGGGTTCCACAGGGCTCAGTACTAGGTTGCTTGCTTTTTGTGGTATATATCAATGATTTAGACTATATTGTAGGGGGCATGATTAAGAAGTTTGCAGATGATACAAAAATTGGCCATGTGGTTGATAGTGAGGAAAAAAGCTGTAGACTGCAGAAAGATATCAATGGGCTGGTCAGGTGAGCAGAAAAGTGGCAAATGGAATTCAATCTGGAGAAGTGTGAGGTAATGCATTTGGGGAGGGCTAACAAGGCAAGGGAATACACAAAAGATGGTAGGAGACTGAGAAGTGTAGAGGAACAGAGGGATCTTGGAGTGCATGTCCACAGATCCCTGAAGGTAGCAGTACAGGTAGATAAGGTGGTTAAGAAGGCATACGGGATACTTTCCTTTATTAGCTGAAGCATAGAATATAAGAGCAGGGAAGTTATGCTTCAACTGTATAAAACCTAGTTTGGCCACAGCCTGAGTACGGCATACAGTTCTGGTCACCATATGACAGGAAAGATGTGATTGCACTAGAGAGGGTACAGAGGAGATTTACGAGGATGTTGCCAGGACTGGAGAATTTTAGCTATGAGGAAAGATTGGATAAGCTGGAGTTATTTAGGGACCAAAAAGGAGACCTACGCATGTAGGCAGAGGGTATGGCTGAGGTACTAAATGAAGAACCAAGGAAGAAGATGCTGCCATAGACATAGTGAAGGAGGAGGTAGAGGAGATACTGGATGGGATAAGAATGGATAAAGACGAGGTACTAGAAAGGCTGGCGGTACTTAAAGTAGATAAGTCACCAGGACCAGATGGGATGCATCCAAGGACACGGAGGGAAGTGAAGGAAGAAATCGTGGAGGTACTGGCCATAATCTTCCAATCCTCCTTAGAAACGGGGGACTGGAGAATTGCAAATGTTACACCCTTGTTCAATAAAGGGTGTAAAGATAAACCCAGAAACTATAGGTCGGTCAGTTTAACCTCGGTAGTGGAGAAGCTTTTAGAAACAATAATCAGGGACAAAATTAACAGTCACTTGGACAAGTGTGGATTAATTAAGGAAAGCCAGCCTGGATTTGTTAAAGGCAAATCGTGTTTAACTAACTTGATCGAGTTTTTTGATGAGGTAACAGAAAGGGTTGATGAGGGCAATTCGGTTGATGTGGTGTACATGGATTTCCAAAAGGCATTCGACAAAATGCCACATAATAGACTTGCCAGCAAAGTTGAAGCCCATGGAATAAAAGGGACAGTGGCAGCATGAATACGAAATTGGCTAAGTGACAGGAAACAGAGAGTAGTGGTGAACGGTTGTTTTTCAGACTGGAGGAAGGTATACAGTGGTGTTCCCCAGGGGTCGGTTCTAGGACCACTGCTTTTCTTGATATATATTAATGACTTGGATGTGGGTGTACAGGGCACAATTTCAAAATTTGCAGATGACACAAAACTTGGAAGTATAGTGAACAGTGAGGAGGATAGTGATAGACTTCAAGAGGACATAGACAGGCTGGTGAAAAGTGTGAAGTGATACATTTTGGTAGAAAGAATGAGGAGAGGAAATACAAACTAAAGGGTACAATTCTAAAAGGGGTGCATGAACAGAGAGACCTTGGGGTATATGTGCACAAATCATTGAAGGTGGCAGGGCAGTGAGAAAGCAGTTAAAAAAGCTTACGGGATCCTGGGCTTCATGAATAGAGGTATAGAGTACAAAAGCATGGAAATTATGATGAACCTGTATAAAACACTGGTTCAGCTTCAACTGGAGTATTGTGTACAATTCTGAGCACCGCACTTTAGGAAGGATGTGAAGGTCTTAGAGAGGGTGCAGAAAAGATTTCCGAGAATGATTCCAGGGATGATGTACTTCAGTTATGTGGATAGACTGGAGAAGCTGAGGTTGTTCTCCTTAGAGCAGAGAAGATTGAGAGGAGATCGTGAGGGGTCTGGACAGAGTAGATAGAGAGAAACTGTTCCCATTGGCAGAAAGGTCGAGAACCAGAGGACACAGATGTAAGGTGATTGGCAAAAGAACCAAAGGCGACATAAGAAAAAACTTCGTTATGCAGCGAGTGGTTAGGATCTGGAATGCACTGTCTGAAAGGGTGGTGGAGGCAGACTCAATTACGGCTTTCAAAAGGGAGTTGGATAAGTACCTGAAAGAAAAAAATTTGCAGGGCTACAGAGAAAGGGCGGGGATGTGGGACTAGCTGAGGTACTCTTGCAAGGAGCCGGCGCGGGCTCGATGGGCCGAATGGCCTTCTTCCGTGCTGTAACCCTTCTATGATTCTCTTTGGAACAGAGGAGGCTGAGGGGAGACTTAATTGAGGTGTATAAAATTATGAGGGGCCTAGATAGAGTGGATAGGAAGGACCTATTTCCCTTAGCAGAGAGGTCAATAACCAGGGGGCATAAATTTAAAGTAATTGGTAGAAGAATTAGAGGGAAGTTGAGGAAATAAAATTTCACTCAGAGGGTGGTGGGAGTCTGGAACTCACTTCTTGAAAGAGTGGTAAAGGCAGAAACCCTCAATGCGTTCAGAAAGTACTTGGATATGCATTTGAAGTGCCGTAACCTACAGGGCTACGGACCAAGAGCTGGAAAGTGGGATTAGGCTGGATAACTCTTTTTTGGCCAATGGGTTGAATGCCCTCCTTCTGTGCCGTAAATTTCTATGTTTCTATCAACTGCCATCTGGCCAGGCACTGGTGGAGGAGCACAAAATAGAAGAGCACCAAAGCACTGATGCTGAAGACAGCACCGTCACTCGATTTCACACTCGCAGCCACCAGCTCAGATATTGACACACCACGTAGTTTAGAGGATAAGTTAGAGGCGGGATCGGCACATGGTGAGTATTGGGCATGAGTGGCCTGTGGCCAGGGCAGAGGGAAAGGGTAGCCCAGGCGCCAGCTCCCCAGAGCGCAAAGTCGCATACGAGTTCTGCTGCAGAGGACTCAGATGAGGACTTCGATGGAGCGGCATACAGAAGAACGCTGATGGGTATGTACATTTAAATGCTTGGTGCATTGGCAGACCTGCCAGAAAGCCTGAGTGCAATTTCAAGAAGCATGAGGAGTCTGGCACCCATCTTGCACAGGGCCATGTGCAGAGCTTGGAGCCCATGATTTCCAGCATGGAAGTGATGGGCAACTCCATTAGCGCACTTGTGGACCCAGCGTCTGATGGCCGATGTCTCAGCTTCTATTGCAGCACAAGCCACCCAACATCTGAGTGCTGCAGCGAAAGCTCAAAGTTCTGTCATACAACCTCAGACTGCTCGCGTGCAGGCTCAGCTTGCTGCCATGCAAGCTCAGACTGCTGCCATTGTGGCTAGGTTTACCAATGTGGAAAGGGACTTTCAGGGTGTCACAGCAGTCCAGCAATCTGTCCTCCAACAGATTACTAGGAATGCTGAGGTGCTGCCCCAGACGGGTGGCAGTGGCTCCGTGGAGCACGAAACTGCTGTCTTCTAACAGGATGACAACATTCGTCCTCCCACCATTGCCACTCCACCAGTGCCCTTGCTGTTGCCTGTCAGCCAGCCAGCCCAGACTGCTGCTGCCCATGCCAAGGTGGTGCAGTCTGAAGCCGGGCCTTCTAGGCCCAGAGCTGCTTGAGGTCATCCTGCAAGGCCATCTGCAATCTCCCCCACTGAAAGTCAGCAGCCTTCCACCAGCCATGCTGCAGCCACTGGGGTACCACTTCATAGGATCACTAGGACAGGCAAAGGCACACTGAAGACAGGCACTAAGGGAATGCACAAGGGTGACTAGTTGACTTTGTTTGATTATATTGGATGGATTGATGGATAAAGTTGGATTAGAATGTTTCTTTTGTGGTGGCTTTTATTTCAGCATTGTGGCCAAGATGGTCAGTAACAGAGGGAAGGTAAGGTGTGGGACCAATGATCGCTTTAACAGGCTGCACGGGCCATTCAAATTCCTGCGTATGCACATTTTTTCTATTTAAAAGCTGGTGTGCTGGCTGCGCTAGAGCTCCAGACAGCTTAACAGGGACATTGCGTGGGACTATTGTTGAATAGGGAATTGGGGTTGCGTTCACTGGTACCGCAGTTGGATGTGAGGCTGCAGGTCTGGTTGCAAGAGCTAGCAGTGTTCTGTGAGCACCTCCTTCGTAAAGCACAGACGCCTCACACACTGTTCCTAGATCAGGCTGAGCTAAGAGAATTGCTCTCGGAAGACCCTAGGTGGGAAAGGCCTCCTGCTGAGAGCCCTTCTCCCCCTCCTCCTCCTCCCTCTGTAAGCAACTTGTCCTCTTCTGCGTTGCCTATGCTCCAGCTCCCTGTCATGCTGCAGGCCAAGGGGGGTGACAACTACAGCACCCATGACTGGGAGCAAGTGGTCTGGCCAGAACCCTTGAAGTCAGAACCAAGGCCTTCTCCACTTGCAGCACCGCTCCCTGTCACCTCACCAACTTTAAACGACTCTGGAAACCACCAAACACTTCCACAAACTTAAACAGAGCCAGTAGAAATTAATCAGCAACTAACCTGAGATTGGTTGCTGATCCCTTTAAATATCGTTGATGGGGGGTCCTTGCTGCTGCTGAACACATGTTCAGCTGTGCGAGGTTAAGACAGGGTGTAAGCTCCAGCGTTCAGGACGAAAATGGCAGTGCTGGCGTCAAATCAGTGTTGCACGCTAATTGACGTCACGATCTGCCTACCCAACATACTTCCGGCACACGCTCCTAACACCCGGCGTACCACCCGCACCAAAATGACGTCCGGCGTGGCCCACACCAGAAGTGTGCGCAGATGCCATTTTCGAGACAAAATGATGCCCGTAGCGCCAAAAAGCCCATGGGGTTTAGGTGAGAACAGGATCAAGTTCAGCTGTGATTCCTCCAGAGTTAAGTGGCATGCTGACATTGACCATCCAGGCTTAAGATGAAGAATGGCCATTTGGGTGAGGTACCAGAGGACTTCCACTGGCAGTGCAATTATAACCCAGCTAGAGTCGGTACCTACGCTCCCCATATGCCTCAGAGGTAAAGCCATTGACTCTGATAGTTACGGGGAGGCGGGAAGGGAGGAGTTCTAGACGGGAAACCCGGAAGTACGGGTTTCCCGGATGTCATGCTGAAATTAACAGCAGGACGCATTTTACATTTTTTCACCAGATTTCCCTGATTGGCAGGCTGCCTGCCTGTCGGGCGGGAAAGCCTGCGGAACATGGCCGCAGCCGGGCAGCAGAGTAGGGAGCGAGAGATTGTGGGGATGGGGGCTCGTGTTCGGGGTCGGGGGGGAAAGAGTGATCATGGTCAGGGGGAAGAGATCGTAGTTGGGAGGGAGAAGAGATAGGGTGGGGGGGTAGTTCGTGGTCAGGAGTGGGGGGAAGAGATCATGGTCGGGGGAAGGGATCGTGGTCGGGAGTGGGGGGAAGAGATCGTGGTCGGGAGGGAGAAGAGATCGGGGTGAGGGGTAGATCGTGGTCAGGAGTGGGGGGAAGAGATCGTGGTCGGGGGAAGGGATCGTAGTCGGGAGGGAGAAGAGATCGGGGTGGGGGGTAGATCGTGGTCGGGAGTGGGGGGAAGAGATCATGGTCGGGGTAAGGGATCGTGGTCGGGAGTGGGGGGAAGAGATCGTGGTCGGGAGGGAGAAGAGATCGGGGTGGGGGGTAGATCGTGGTGGGGAGTGGGGGGAAGAGATCATGGTCATGGGGGTAAAGAGATCGTAGACAGGAGGGAGATGGGGGTGTTGGAGCGATCGTGGTCGTGAGGTGAGATGCGGGGAGGGGTCGGATAGATCATGGTCAGGGTGGGAAAGAGATCGTGGTCGAGGTGGGAAAAGATCGTGGAGTTCAGGTGAGATGGAGGGTCAGAGATTGTGGGAGATCCCGGGGGGGGGATCGGGGGATATCGCGGGGAGTCGGAGGTCGGGGGAGCGATCGGGGTGGTTGGAGATAACTGGGGTCGGGGGCCAGAGATCATGGAGGTGGGGGCAGCCGATCACAGGGAGGGGAGCAGGTAAGCTTGTTGCGCCTGGAGGAAACACTCCTGCTCCTCCTTACCCACAAGCAGTACTGTAAATACACCTACCTTATGGATCCAGCCCTTCTTGCCTCCTTTTACCTGCCAGGTTTCCCGAGAAACCCAGTCGAAATGGGTAAAAAATAAAAAGCCTATAAAAATGGAAGCATGCAGCCTCCTTAAAATCTTTTACCAACCGACCCACCTCCTGAGAATGGATTGATTGCCCGCACCATGACCTGCCTCAATTAGAACCAGAAGTGGGCGGGATTGAGGTGGGTCTGAAATTTTTTCAATTTTAAATTCTCACCTGCACCCAACTCACCCGTTCTTGGGAGTTAATATTACCCCCAATTATCTCAACCCTACCGACAAGGAAAATTCGATCCCTAGTCTGTTGTGAGTTAACTGTAAGATTCTCAAAATTCACAGATCCCCCAAAACTCGAAGACAAACCCTAAGGAAAAGATTTGGGACTCTTTTTCTAACTATTTCAGGGTGGTGAAATGCATTGGGCCTAACCGAAGGACATGTTAGAGCAAAAACCAAGATTTGGTATCTTAAAAGACATATCTGGACTTGTAAGGGAGAAAAGGCTGTAAAGGAAGGTGGGTTCAACCTCTGTAAAGACAGTTTGGGTATTGGAGTTAATGGAAACTGTCTGGGGAACCGCATGACCTCGCTGGGAGTTAAATCGGCCCCTATCAGACATTAACATCCTAACAATTAAACCCGAGGAAAAACAGTCTCCACCCAAATTTACAGAGCCCATCAAAACATGCATAAAACAGATCACTTCGGCCTACTCTATAGAAATCCCAGGCCCAGTCAAGAAACTCAAAACTTGGGAACAATCAACCACAATTAAGTGGCAGATCGACAGGATGGAGCCATCCCGAAACCACTTCACACATTAACAAACAAGTTACCGTTAACGAGCCTGCCAAAATCTAACAATGACCGGGATCTGATTTGGCGCGCAGATAAGAAGCTTCAATTAGTATAATTGAAGGCCCGTTCTCAACCTGGGAAGAAGAAAGAAGGACAAGTTCATCCACGGAGGCATTCACCGCAACACAGTTCTCCAGCACCACCGTTCAACGTTCCGTGTCCAGCCAGGAGGTCGACAGCCCGAAAACCAGACCATTCAACAAAGGAGGCCAACAGCTCCCGAAGTAGGCCGACACGTGGAAGAAACCAGAGCGACCGCCTCAGTGACCATCGGACACCTCGCGGCAACAAGGGTCTCATGAAAACAACCAACCGAACATCACCACCAATATTGGGCCACCGCGACCAAAGAAAACCAACTCGGAGAAAAACCGAAGATCCGCAAAGTTTCCACTCTACAATCTACTCCTGACTTACCCCTGGGTAAGATTTTCCCCAAAAGACTCTAAACCCTACTTCTAAACCAAAGAAAAGTGGCTACTCACCTGATAGATCCAATACGCACCCTACCGCATCAGCGGACTCGCGAAGACTGACCAGCTACGCAGTTGAAGTCCTCTACCGCGTACAGGGTACGGCAGACACCAACCAACATATAGAGCGAACCCCAAAACCGCGAACCAGCCCAACTGTCAAGGATTCTGGTGAGTATCATCCCTGGTCCTCTAGAGTCCAACCTAGCTAGGGAAGTGGGATTGGGAGGGGTGAAGTATTCTTCTAATGTTATTTCCCTCGTTTGTACCGAAGTGTTCCCCACTTTATTAGAGTGTTAAGAGTGTTTGTGTTGTGTTTTACTCTCTTGAATAAAGATCAAAGTTCTTGCATCAAAACCAGTTGTCTGTTGCACTTTTGTCACAACCCCCAAATAAGTCCAAGTTCTAGAACCAAGGGAGTGGGAGCGATTCGAACCGCTCAGAAGTCAGAGGTGAAGCTGACACAAACCACCACCCCCTACATAACCATGGCAGTGATAAGGGTGATATACTTGGCCAAATCGCCCCTGGGTTGGAAAATCATCTAAAGATTGCCTGTCCACCAACCCCTGTTGGATGTGTGTGAACAACAGGTAATGACAGCATCAGGCTTGGCTGTGATACCTTCCATTGCCATGTAGCTTGCCAACACTTTCCGTTAAGGTTCACATGTGAATTATAACCCTTTGGGCGAGGTACTCAAGGGAGTTAATGCTTTCAGAGGAGGAAAACAAAAAAATTCAGCACTTTTTCTTTAAAAAAATTTTTTTTACTGCCGTTCCTGTGGAGTAGAAGTGCTCCTCCCAACTCCACAGCTCAGTCCTCCTGCATCTCCTCCATGTATTAGAGCTTGTGATGCTCCCTGAGCTCAGTGCAAATCCTCAGTCTCCATTCCCCTTGTTCCTCATTTGCCCACCAGTGGAAACAATTTTTTTTTTTATTCGTTCACGGAATGTGAGCGTCACTGACAAGGCCAGCATTTATTACCCATCCCTACTTGCCCTAGAGAAGGTGGTGGTGAGCCACCTTCTTGAACCGCTGCAGTGATACTTCTTTGTAGCAGTTTGGTACTAACCATTTCAGAGGGCAATTAAGAATCAACCACATTGCTGTGGGTCTGGAGTCATATATAGACCAGACAAGGATGGCAGATTTCCTTCCCTAAAGGGCAATTTATGAACCAGATGGG
This sequence comes from Squalus acanthias, assembly GCA_030390025.1. Lineage (NCBI taxonomy): Eukaryota > Metazoa > Chordata > Chondrichthyes > Squaliformes > Squalidae > Squalus > Squalus acanthias. The sequence goes on from CM059432.1 coordinate 86,252,782, forward strand.
TTTTTATGACCATCCAGTAGTTTCATGGTCACCATTACTGATACTAGCTTTTTATTCCAGATTTATTTAATTAAGTGAATTTAAATTCCCCAGCTGCCATCGTGGGATTTAGAACTCATGTCTCCAGATCACTAGTCCTCTGGATTACTAGTCCAGTAACATAACCACTATGCTACTGTTCACTGTTTACCCACAGTCAGGTCACCAGGCTTAGTCACCTCTTTACTAGGTGTTTTTCTCTCGGCGCTGCTCCCACTCACCACGTTGCTGCTGCTGCTGCTACTCCCGGCTCTCCAGGAGATGCTGGACCCTATGCCCACCCACCCCACCCCGCCTTCCCCCCCCACCCCAATCTAAGTCTCCCCAGCCCTGCATCTCTCCATGCTCCTTCTCTCTCTCTCCCCTCTCCCCTTCACCTTCCAGTCACTCCGAAGTGAACGCAGATTCTCTGTGCCTGCGGAGGGGAGGGGCGTCATCACGGAGCGGGTGCTGCCGGTGCACGAAGTTTAAAAGCTGCCATTCTCCCAGGCTGTAAGAAGTAGCGCCCGGGAGATTCATGCCCCATTTTGGGATACATGGCAACACTAAGCGCAGCACACTGCAGGCCAGATTAATCTGTGTCACACACCGGATCCAGCCTGCAGACCGTATGTTTGACACCCCTGATCTACAGCCCTATTAAGAAGAGCACTCCAAGTTTCCACTACCCTTTGTATAAAAAAGTGCTTCCCGCGAGAACTGCCTTCCTGTCCTTTACCTCCTGAATATGCACTTCAAGTACACGGTGATCAAAACAGATTGAGAGCCTTGGATGCCTGCATTTTCCAGAGATATTGCACAGTAAACCACTGTCCTATTTTCCATAAGCAAATGCCTTCTTAATGCTCTTATGCAATTCAGACTCATTATTGCATCTCGTGCTAGACTGGGCATTGTAGCACACAATTTACTGAAACCAACAATATTGGGAGTCAACAGAGTAGCCTTCATTTTCTTTTTGGAACCCAGTTAACCCCCCCAAAAGTGCAGCACCAATTTTTAGGCTGCAATGAAGTACCATCAAGATGCAGCCTAGTATTTGGTTAACTTTTTTCTAATTGGTCTAATTGTTAGCCCAAATCCTTTTTTGTCTCCACCTTCACAATTGGATACCCCTTCATCATGTGCATATTTACTGTTTCTTGTTCCAATATACATTACCTTGTATATATCTGTATTGAAATTCATGCTCCAATACCTAACTAAGCTATTTAATTGGATCCAGGTCTTTTTGAATGCTATTGTTCGGGGGCAATTTTCTCAGCCCCGAGGAGACGGTTTGGAGGCGGGAAAGGCGGGAAAATCGCAAAAAAGGAGTGCGGGTTTGGAACCCGCCTCCGCGCAATTTTGCCAGTGCCGTTTTTGCAGGGTGGGAAACGGTCCCGCCTCCAGCAGGCCAGTGAGGTTGTTAAGAGCCTTAAATGGTCGTTAAGGGCCTCTCTAATCCTATTTTGAGAGGCCCTCGTTATTTTTCGACATTTTCAGCGTGTTCCATGACCCTCCTAAATCACGCCAGCTAAACCTGGCGGGTTGACAAGTGTGTGGCCTCCTCACAGCTGCAGCTCCACCATTAAATCGGAGCTTTCATCAGGGATTAGTTGCAGGTGGCAGAACTTTGCTTTAAAAGGTCTTTCAGCACTTTTAGCAGGCCTTCCGAAGTCGGAGGTGCTGCAGCTTCTATCTAGCAACTGTGGGACCTCCTTGGAAGACCATGTCCCCGCTTGGAATGAGCGCTTCCCCAACGGAGGCATCTGCAAACAGCATGGGAACCATTCATTTCCTTTCACCATGGACCTCAGATTCGGATCAGGAGCATCCACAACAGCAGCAGAACCAGGCAGCTCAGCAGCAACAGCAGCAGGATCCCCAACCTTCTGCTCAGCCACCTGATGCTACACAGGGCAGAAGCCGCCAGCGCATCGAGGCACCTCGCCGCAGGAGATACCCCCAACAGAGGGTTTATAGACAGAGGATGAGCTACCTCAAAATGAGTGAGTAGCAGTGCCAAAGGAGGCTGAGACTTTCGCGAGAGGTTGTCCGAGAAATCTGCGGACTGCTGCAGCAAGACCTGGTGCCCAGAGGAATGCGTGGACACCCCTTACCAGTGGCTGTCAAAGTCACCACCGCACTCAACATTTTTGCCTCAGGCTCCTTCCAGGGATCATCAGCAGACATCAGCGGCATCTCCCAGTCTGCCGCCCACAGTTGCATCACGCAGGTTACCGATGCCCTTTTCGCAAAGGCGCACAATTACATCCAGTTCTCAAGGGATCAAGCAAGTATAACCGCGCGTTCGGTTGGCTTTGCAAATATGGCAGGCTTGCCAATGGTGCAGGGCGTCATAGACTGCACACATGTGGCCCTTAGGGCACCCCATCACAACCACAAGGGCTTCCACTCCCTCAACGTACAGCTGGTGTGTAACCACAAGAAGGAGTTTTTGCATGTTTGCGCCAAGTTCTGTGGTAGTTGCAATGACTCTTTCATCCTGCGGCACTCTAGTGTTCCTCTGCTTTTCAATCCACCAAACCAACTTAACGGATGGCTCCTTGGTGACAAAGGCTACCCCCTGAAGAAGTGGCTAATGATGCCAATCAGGAGGCCAGCTAACGAGGCTGAAGAGTGCTACGCCAGCCACACTTCGACCAGGTCCATCATCGAGCAAACCATTGGGTTGTTGAAGATGCGCTTTCGATGCCTTGACCGATCAGGTGGAGCCCTGCAGTATACACCATACAGGGTCTCCAGAATGGTCGTGCTCTGCTGTGCACTGCACAACATGGCACAGCGTCGTGGCTTGCAGCTTCCTGATGAGGAAGTGGCTCAGTTCCAGGCCTCCTCAGATGAGGATGAGGATGAGGAGGAGGAGGAGGATGAGGAGGCTGAGGATTAGGAGGAGGAGGAGGAGGAGGAGCAGGAGGAGGAGGAGGACCGAGCGCCGATCTATCGACCAGCAGCAGCGGCAGCACGCAAGCACATGGCTGCCCGTGATGCAAGGGATGCACTTATTCTGGCCAGATTTGCATAGGTTGCCCATGTTGGCACATGCCCTTGGCTCCATCTTAAGACATCATAGACAATGGACATGACTCTCTGGCCTCCTTTCACTCTGGCCACCAACCTGACAACGCAAGTGTCGCGGAGCCCGCAATGTGGAGCTGCCTAAGGCGCAAGAACAGATGCCATCACGCCAACATTTTGCCATCAAATCATTTTAATGCTTTCCAACAGGGATGGCATTTCATCAATACACATAAACATTCACCCAATCTGCACACAGATCTGGAGGTTATATCCCTTGCCAGCTGGACCCACACAGCCTTGGTTTCTTTGGGAGGCCTCTTCCTCCCAGATGAGGGAAAGAGCACCTCCCTGCTAGCCCTCACTCCCTCAACCAACATTTGCAGCGCTTCATCCGAGAACCTCGGGGAGGCCCTTACCTTGGAATTGGACATAGTGGTTTCTCAAAATATGTTACAGGTGGTGCAGCATTGACAGAAATCCAGTGGAATGATCCAAGGCAGCAAGCAGCCCTTAAATCAGGCTGGAAAAGTGATGTCAGCAGAGGCGAGTTTCAGTCCCAAAACACTAATTGACCAAGGGCAACCCATACCTCTGAAATCAACTGGTCAATCAGGGGAAAATCGCAATTTTTTCAAACCGATCAGTGGAGGCGGGTTTGGAACCCACCCAAACCGAAACCTGCCTCCAACCCGCCTCCAGTGGGAAAATCGACCCCTTCATCCTTATATTTGTTACTTGACCACGTAGCTTAGTATCACAAGCAAATTTTATTTACTGTGCTATAATTACTGTAATAATAGAAAAAGTAAAATTGTTTGAGTCATTTATGAATACAATTAGCAATACAGGGCTCAGATGGGGGAATTCAGTAGTCACAAACCTCCAGACAGAGCTTCTTTTGCTATTTATTGTCACCTTCTGCTTCCAATTACCAATCCACTTTTCTTTGTTTTTGAACTGCAATTGTTCTCAGTTACAACACACAGTCATATATTTATACATGTGTACTTTTAAAGAATACAGAATGATAGGGAGTGACCCTTGCATAGAAGTTTACAAAAGGCAAAGGTACTGGGTCTGATAAGTGGTGTTGGGATTTAGGTATGATGCTGGTAGATAGGTACAAACAGCAACTTCCAATGCACTGAATTATGGAGTGTTGTATTTGCTCGAGCTGTTGGACTCTAACTTCTCAGAGAAGTTCACACAGTCAGATCACATTTGAGTTCAGTAGCTCTATACTGGATTTTTGTTTATGTTACTTCAGGTGCAAATTTGGTGTGTCTAGAATCTGGATTATAATACTGGGAGTTCCAATCATCGTTCATGATGTCACTGAAGGTGTCATTTTGCCATATAAGATTATAAACTCCCATCAGCGAGAACAGCAGAGAAATGCTTGCTTTTAAATGACATTCCTCTGTCCGCTATTTTATCGCGGACTCTAACCTATTATTTTTTATGGGTTACCATCTGCATTAAAATAGCAGCAAGAAAATGTTACATAAGCACACTAAGCATTAATCTGCTAATATTAACAATAATTTCTAGCCTAAAATGTCTTGGCATAAAACATGGGAAAAGATCTCCCATTGGTTCAGCTGCTTATTCAGAACAGGAAGATCCAACATTCAATCCATGGTCTTTGTTGAATTAGTTGATCTGAATTTGGATGGCATAGAGCCATTAAAATTGGTCTCTTTAGCCGTGGGTTAGAGAGGGAGAAAAATCAACCAGGGTTTCTGCTCCTGATCACGTTTCAGAGACCTCTGCAGGAAATGTACGTTTGGATGCCAAGTAAAGATAGGATTGGACTCTACTGAAATGCCCCCATAGTAGAATTGCCTGCCACCATTCATGGTCTAGGTTCACTGAAGAAGAATAGCCACTTGGGTGCAGTATCGAAGGGCAACCACTGAGTCATACCTCAGCAAAGAAGTCAATTGCTTAGGAGTTGGGAGGAAACAATTGGCAGAAAAGGGGGAATAAATAAAACACAGAAATAAGAAACCACTGGTAAGTACCAGTAATTATTATGCATATATAGTCAAGACCAATTTTAAGGACCATCAATATGACCCGAAGTTCATTCAAAATTTTAGCAGTACTTATCCTTATTTCTTAGTATTTGATGAAAACTTTATTTAATTAACACTACACTCTTTCATCACCTGCTGTAGCCTTGGAACCTAATAATTTTGCTGAGTTTTTCACCTATCTTCTCCCTCCCTTACCACCCTCTTGAAGCTCAACTCATCCATGACGAACACATCCTGTTCCCTGGATCCATTCCCTATTCACTACTGACAAGTAAACTTCCCTTTCTGGGCCCCAAGCCTAGTTCCCTGCCCGGAGACACCACTCTAACTCTTTCAAAGTTGCTGTCATAACTCCTACTTCAAAAATACCATCCTCAGCCTATTTCCAATTTCCCTTTCCTCTCTAGGTCTTTGCCTCCCAGCTCCATGCCTACTTCTCCTGAAACTCTGTGTTTAAATCTTTCCAGTCTTCCCTAGACAAAGTTATGAATGACATCCTGTATAACTGTAATCGTGGTATATTATCCTTCCTCGTCCTTTCAGCAATATTCAATACAGTTCACTATGTCATTCTCCTCCAGTGCCTCTTCTCTGCCATCCAGCTCCATGGGACTATCCTTTCATTCCTACCTATTTGAATGCAATTTGTGCATCACGGTGGCATAGTGGTTAGCACTGGTGCTTCACAGCGCCAGGGACCCGGGTTCGAATCTGACCTCGGGTGACTGTCTGTGTGGCGTTTGCACATTCTCCCCGTGTCTGCGTGGGTTTCCTCCGGGTGCTCCGGTTTCCTCCCACAGTCCAAAAATGTGCGGGTTAGGTTGATTTGGCTATGATAAATTGACCCTTAGTGTTAGGGGGGGATTAAATATGTGGGGTTACGGGGGTAGGGTGGGATATGTGTACTGTGGGGATTAAAGCAGGGGACAGGGTACTGGATTTGGATGATCAGCCATGATCGTATTGAATGGTGGAGCAGGCTCGAATGGCCTACTCCTGCTCCTAGATTCTATGTTTATGTTTCTATCTCCAGCAGTGGCTTCTCTTCCCTCCCTTTACACCGTCACCTTGAAGGATCTTTCCTCATCTCCCTCCTCTTCCTTATCTACATGCTGTTCCTTGGCAGTATTATCCATAAGCATGGTGGTAGCTTTCATCTGTATGCTGGTAATATCTAGCTCTACCTCTTCACCACTCCAGCTCTGCCTCTCCACCACTTTTCTTGACCCCTTAGTTGTCTCCATCAGACTGCCTCTCCAAAATCAAATCTTGGACAAGTCGCAACTTCCTCCAGTTCAACATCAGGGATACTGAAACCATAAATTCTGCTCCCCAGCCATTAATTCCATACCCCTCCCCAGCCACTTCTTCAGGCTTAACCAAACTGTTTATAATCTTGATAACCTGTTCCATCCTGAACTGAACTTTAAACCCCACATCCCATCTATCTACAAGAATGTTTACTTCCGCCTCTGCAATATTGCCTAGCTCCACCCCTACCTCAGCTGAAATCCTCCAATCTGCCTTTGTCACTTCCAGACTTTTCTACTCCAACCCTCATCTTGCTGGCCTCCTATCTTCCAACCTCCAATCTGTCCAATACACTGCTGCATGTATTCTATTCCACATTAAGTCCCATTCATCTAGCACCTCCATGTTGGCCAATTTACACTGGCCAGACCCTGAAGCATTCCTCCATGGCCCTGCCCTGATCGACCTCATTTCCTGCAGCCCTATACCCCTCCTTAAAGCTGCAGTCCTCCGATTCCAGAATGCTGAACATCTACCACTGGCAGCAGCACTTTTGATCACTTTGGTGAACTCCAAACTAAAACCTTCCTTCCTCTCCATCTTTCACTTCTCCTTTAAAATCCTCAAAAAACAGTTTTGACCAAACTTTCGATTGCTCTCCTAATCTCTTCCTTCTTGGCTCAACACTTGCTTTCCTTACGTGCATTTGTAAAGCACTTTGGGGAACTTTTTCCATTAAAGGTACTATATAAATGCAAACTATTGTTGTTGAAATTGCTTTAATTATTTGTGTTACAAAATAGAAGGAATGCACAAACATCTATTTTACCGTGTGTGGGTTGTTGCAAAACTTCTGCTATCTTGATGTGACATCTTTTCTCTTGCATCATTAAGAAGGATGTCTTCACACCCCTAATAAATGGCATATTTAGTTGTTGAGTTTGTGTTCAGTTTAAAATCTAATTTGAAATTTTACCATAGTAATACTTACCCTATTGCAAAATACGAAGAGTTTGGACACTTCATTTTCCTCATTTGTGGCTCTAAAAAAAGATGGTATCATTTTTTTCCAATACAGTTTCAAATCTAGTAAAATATTTTCAGAAAGGATGTTTTACTTGTTTATATTCCTATATTGGTGTGAAATAAGACTCCACTATTGCAAGTTCCACTTACTCAGAGAGAAAGTAATGTACACAGTAGAAGTTCTGTATTAGGGTATTACCCACAGCAAACCAGTTTCCTTTATTTATTAATTCCTATTAAGCAAAGACTGTTTAGAAATTAAGTGTAAGGACAATAATATTACATGCAAGTATCTAAGAGGGTATTATACAGGACTACTGAACATTCATGGCACACCAATAACATAATAAAGTTATGCAAAATCTACTCATACAATCTATATTTCATTAGTTTCTTAAACAAAATCAGCATTTATCAAAGTATGAGCAGTTAGTTAAAACCATCCTAAGAAAATAGTAATTCCTTTAATTTAGTTATACCAATTGGTTCAATAATAGTCCAGTTTCAGCACAGGTTAATACATACTATAAAACACAACACTAGTGTAAAACCTTTCTATTAACTTGTATGCCATTCAAATATATTTGAAAAGGGAAGAAAAAGTGCTTCAGTAAATTTTCTAGAGGTAACTGTACTGCAATTTTCATAAAATGTAATTATTAATACTATCAAAGTTACACATACTTTAATTTAATTAAAGATGTGCATATATTTTAATAAATCACCATTAACATTTGCCACTTTATTGAGAACAGTTCCTTCAGATCTGCTTGAATAAAATGAAGGAATGATCATTTTGAGCTGTTGATGAAATTCTGAGACCAAGGTAGGAATATGTTTGAATAATGTATGGATCATTGACCATTGTACCATCATAAACCTGTTTGGCCAACAATGCTTCAAGTTCACTGAACAGGTTTCAGGAGGTAACAGAAAGTTATTTCTATGGAAGATTGCTATTAATTGGCAAGACCCAAAAGTTTAAAGGGTTGGTGAAAGGGTCTACGAAATATTGGGGTAAAAATTCAGTTGGTTGCGCCTCCCGTTAGCGCCTTAAGAGGGCGCTAATGGGGCGCAAAGCCGCTAACGCCCGGGCGCAGCGATGTTTGCGCCGCTCGGGAACTTAACTAGAGATTGTGCGGCGGCGCTAAAACTTACCGCTGCGACCACCTGCGCGCGCAGATTGTGACGTCATTCCATGGTGCAACGCCCTTGTGGCGCCCCGGAGCGGAAATTGAGTGGCGCCCCCTGCCTTACCGCCTGGCGCTTCCAACGACCGGAAGACTGGAACGCTATCAATCGCTGTGGGGCTGGGGGGGGCGCTATTTAAAGGGGGCCTCTTCCTGTCTTTTTCTGTGGTCGACATTTTTGCACCACTCGTTCTGAGAGAGAGAGAGAGATTCGGAGAGAGAGAAAGAGAGACTTCTACATTGACTCAACGCTTTGTGAGGTAGTTTTGCCTATTGATCCTAACTTTGCTGCTACTTTAGTTGCTGTCCTTCATTACTTTGCTTGCAAAGAGAATATGGGGGCTGCACTGATTGGGGGCGTCGTCCTGCTCCAGCTGAATCGGAGGATACAGAGACGCAGAGAGAGAGTGGCAATGATGGCCAGACGGAGGAGGGCCATCAGGCGTATGTACAGGAGAGCTTACCCTCCCAGGGTATATCGTGAACAGCTCTCCTACATCCATATGTCCGAGGAGCTGTGTTTGCGAAGGCTGCGATTCAGCAAGGAGGTGGTCACTGAGCTCTGCCACCTGCTGCAGCCAGATCTGCAGCCTCAACTGAGGTCCAGGACGTCTCTGTCGGTGGCAGTGAAGGTCACAGTGGCTTTGAACTTTTACGCTACTGGCTCATTTCAAGCTGCTGCTGGGGACCTCGCCAATATCTCCCAGTTCGCGGTGCATTGCTGCATCCGGCAGGTCACAAATGCCCTCTTCAAAAGGAGACGAGAGTTCATCTCTTTCCCCATGACCCCAGACAAGCAGCGTGACCGCGCTCTGGGCTTTGCGAGGGTAGCGGGCTTCCCCATGGTGCAGGGCGCCATTGACTGCACGCATGTGGCTTTGCGTGCTCCGCATGAGAATGCTGAGGAATTCAGGAACAGAAAGGGGTTCCATTCCTTGAATGTCCAGTTGGTCTGTGACCACAGACAGCTGATACTCGCTGTCAATGCCCAGTATCCTGGCAGCTGCCACGATGCTTTTATCCTGCGCCAGACTACTGTGGCAGAACTTTTCGAGGCACCGCATCAGCCAGTTGGTTGGCTTCTCGGGGACAAGGGGTATGCATTGAGCACCTGGCTGATGACACCGCTCCGTACGCCCAACACCCCTGCTGAGCTGCGGTACAATGAGAGCCATCAAGCTACCAGGAACATTATTGAGCGCACAATCGGCGTGCTGAAGCAACGGTTCCGCTGTCTGGACCATTCTGGAGGAGCCCTGCAGTACTCGCCTGAGCGAGTATCGAACTTCGTAGTCGTGTGCTGCATGTTGCATAACATGGCAATCCTCAGGACCCAGCCAATGCCACCAGGCCTTGGAGCACCACCAGAGGAGGAGGAGGAAGAGGAGGAGGACGATGATCATCAGCAGCACCAAGGCGGGAGGGCGGCCCACAATGGTCAAACTGCAAGGGCCGTCCGTCAACGGCTAATAGCAAGCCGCTTCTAGGGCCCCTGCCATTGCTAACAACATTAATGAACCCAGCACGCAACCCCTAAGCCGGCCAAGGCACCAATAATTCCAACCACCAACCATGTATATTTTGAATACAGAAACTTATTTATTTTACAAACTCTGTGTGTGTCAATTCCTCATGACAAACTCATAGAAATAAACACAAAAAAACAGTCAATAACATAACTGGTTCTCACAACCTGGAGATAATGTCCAAAACACTAAACAAAAGTTGGACCATGAACCTCGACCTTTAATAAAAAAATGACCAGCATTTTGTCACACCTCCTACTTTTTGCCCTTCGAGGGTGATCTCCTTCCCTTGCGCACTTCCCCCCTTCTAACCCTACTGCTCCTCCGTAATGGGACCTCAGTGGCTGCAGCAAGGCTGGTGGAAGGCTGCTGCTCGTCAGACCCTGACACTGCAGATGCCCCTGAAGGACGGCCTCGACCAGTTCTGGGCCTGGAGGGCCCGGCTGCAGACTGCACCAACTCTGCATGGGCGGCAGCAGTCTGTCCTACAGGCGGTGGCAAGTGCAGTGGAGAAGTGACAGTGTTGGCAGCAGGAATGCTGTCATCGTGAGAGAGGACAGCAACTCCCTGCTCGCCCGACACACTGGCACTCCCACGGGGCAGCACTTCAGCATCCGGAGCAATCTGCCGGAGAACAGATTGCTGGCCTGCTGCGGCGCGGTGACAGCCCCGGGGACATGTGCACGAACCATCGAGGTTGGCAGCAGTCTGTGCTCGCGTGGCCTCAATCTGAGTCTGTATGAGAGCAGTCAGAGATGGGATCACGGCAGCCAGTGACTGAATTGCAGCACTAAGCGTTAGTGTGGCATCCGCCTGTGCTACAGCGAAGTGCTCCACACTCCTTGCCAGTGACTCAATGCATTCGGGCACCCTTCCCACTGCACCCATGAGCTCAGTGTGCATGCCCACCGCCTGGGTGTTCATTTCTGCGATCAGCCGCTCCTCCTCTGCGTCCATTGCAGTAGGAGTGTCTGGCATACTCTCCCTCTGGGGAGAAGGCCCCCGTTCTTCCCTACCCCCCCCATGGCGTTGCTGCAGCCCGCTGGGTCCTGGAGCTTCACCCTCATCAGACCCTTCCCCCCTGCTCCCCTCCAGGGAAGGCGTGTTCCCAGTGTGGGCATGGGCTTCCTCGGGAGAGGGTGGCACTGATGCTCTGGCTTCCTCTTCCTCCTCAGCTGCAGCATCACTCCCAGTGGCAGCTTCAGGGCCCGTCTCCTCAGCTGGTGAATCACCATCTGAAAGCAGGGAGGTACAAGAGTGGCTTTAGCGTGAGGACAGGGTGGCAGTAAGGGAGGAATAAGTGCAGCGAGTTAGCAAGTTGGATTGAAAGTGTCAAAGGCTGGTGTTGTGAGGGACAAGTGGAAGGACAGAGGACAAAAAGGTGATGACCTTACCATTGCTGTCCAGAACGGGGTCGGCGTCTCCAGTGGCGACGGGACCGATCACCCGGCTTGCCACGATCATGTGGACGCGTTCCTCAAGATCGCTGAGGGGTTGCAGCTGAGGCCGCCCTCCACCTGTCCGTTGCTGCTGTCTCCGATTATGCGCCAGCTTGGCCTGTAAGAAAAAGGACAGCATCTGAGTAAATATACAGCCATGGTCTTGCCTGATGTGCCTCCCATAGGTGAATAGCCCTTACTGTATACAGCCATGGTCTTGCCTGATGTGCCTCCCATAGGTGAATAGCCCTTACTGTATGCAGCCATGGTCTTGCCTGATGTGCCTCCCATAGGTGAATAGCCCTTACTGTATGCAAAGTGTGGAATGTGTGTGTGTGTTTGATGAAAGGGCCATAGGTGTTGGATGAGTGTTGTGCATTGGGGTTTTAAGACCCTCTGGCCATAGAGTGAGGTTGAGATGGAGGGATGGAGAGGTATTGAGAAAAAGCCACTCACCCTGACGACCCGAGTGAGGTCGTTGAACTTTTTGCGGCATTGAGTATGGGTCCTGGGCACCATGCTCCTGGAGGAGACGCTCTGAGCCACCTCCCTCCACACTCTTCTGAACTCGTGTGGCAAAGGCCTCCTGCCACTCTCAGGGAAGAGCATACATCTTCTGCGCTCCACCGCGCCAACCAGAGCATCCAAGGCCCGCTCGGTGAAGCGATGAGCGCGTTCTCTCACCCTCTCCATGCTTGGCAGCAAAATGGATTCACAGGTCTCTCCAGGCCGAGATTCAAGGCTGCAATGAGCAGGGTGTGGCTGGGGAGCAAGTTGGCCCCCCCCGCTTTAAGAAGTGGCCGGCGCCAGTGTGTCTGTGTTCCCTCGCTAACTGGCAGCAGCTGTGCTGCGCTCGCGCGCTGAGTTAGCGCCTCACTCCTTGGCCTTTGCGCCTTAAGACAGGTGTGCAGCGCCTGATTTAGCGCTCCACTCACCTCCCGGGGCGGTAAAAGTGAAGTTTCCAGTCAGTGCCGATAATTAGCGCCAGGCGCTAATATTTGCGTCCAGACGATATTTGCGCCCCAAATGGGGCGCGACCTAATTTTTACCCCATTGTGTTTAAATCTCAAGGGGGAAAAATTCATTTGCTTTGCACCTCCCATTAGCGCCCTAAGATACAGGACCACATAACAATATCATTCTTCCCTCCAAGAAAAGATATGGATGAAAACTGGCAGGACGTAACAGTGACAGACGTAAAAAGTGGGAAAAAGATAAAGCATAAATTTTTTTTAAATGTATTCATGCACAAGACAAACATTCTCCCGCCTCCATTTTTCAGACATTCTTTGTTGATAATTGTTACAATTCATGCTATTCCCAATAATGTTTACACATGCTCACAACAAAATTCAGCTTCCATAGGTAAGCCCATGCTTTCCTTGAACCGAAGCATGACCTTATGGGTAAATATCTGGAGCAGTGTCACAAGACAAAGAATTAACCTTTCTACCTTTGGAGTACGCACCAGAAATAATAAGATCTAGCATGGGAACACCATCACCTCCAAGTTCCCCTTCAAGTCACACACCATCTTGACTTGGAATGATATCGCTGTTCTTTCATTGTCGCTGGAACTCCCTACCTAACAACACTGTGGGAGTACCTTCCCCACATGGACAGCAGCAGTTCAAGAAAATGGCTCACCACCACCTTCTCAAGAGCAACTAAAGATGGGCAATATATGCTGACCTTACTCGCGACACCCATAATCCCAATAATTAATGGCCCAAAAATTCGGCTGAATACGGGAGAGTATGAACTGTGCACTCTCGCGTATTCAGTCCCGAAGTGCCGGTTTCCTGCATGCACTGCGCATGCGCGGGAAACCGGCACTTCGGGTATGGCGAAGGGGGCGGTTCTTAAGTGAACCGCGTGCGCACTACAGGCTGCGCGCATGCAGCGCACTTAGGTTTTTTTTCAGGTTTCAACGCGAAGGTAAGTATGGAAGATTTTACACGTGAAGAAAGGAGGCGTAAGACCCCCTTTTAACAAGGTAAGTAGTTAATTAAGTATTATTTTACATTTTTTTCAACAGGTTTATCTTTTTTAGAGACTTTAAAGAAATATAAGTTTATTTTTATAACTTTTAAAAAATTTAAATTTTTGTTTAAAGTGGTTAATTTATTTAACTATAGTTATTTTATTAATGTGATAGGTTTTTAAAAAAATTTATTTGAGGTTTAGCTGTTCTTTTGGGGGCAATTTGTATTCATAGTTTTGACAGTTCTCCTGTCAAAGCTATGAATGAAAGATGGTGTGCTGCCATTGGCTCTCCATGCCCCACGTGATCCCAGAGGTCGCATCGAACTAACTGCGCCTCTGGGACACGCACACACTGCGCGCTGGCACCAGGGAGAGGCCCAGGAGCTGAAGTTCGTGTGGGCCCGAAACACAACGGCCGGCGCGGAGTGTGATATCGCGGGGGATCCTTACCCCCGCGGCAAGACTCCGAGTCAAATTTCTGGGCTAATATTTTTTTTAAAACAGCCTCATCAACTTGTCCTGCCACCTTCGAAGATTTATGTATGTGAACCCCCAGGTCTCTTTGTTCCTGCACCCTTTAACATTGTACTATTTAGTTTATATGGAACATTCATTATGGCTCCTGTGCTGGTGGCTCCCTAGGGTGCTCCTTTGCTGTGCAACTCTATCCTTGGCCATCCGTTGCCCTTTCTCCCCCAATCTCCTTTCTTCCACTGTTTAAGTTCCCCTGGCTCTAATAGTGTGCGCATTTTAGCCCTAACTACAAGTTAACTGCTCGTTTAAAGTTATCTGGGCCAACTGCCCATCCCCCGGCCATGCCTGCTCTTTGTTTTCCTCAGTGACACTGGATTTTTGATCAAATTTGGCTTCCAAATTCTTGGACTTCTCTGGACATCAAGACTTATGCTTCTGCACTGGACTACACCGTAAAACTCATCTGCTGTGTCTCTGATCTGCTATTCAGTTACTTAAATTTTAAAGTAACTTTGTCTAGTCTACAGCTCATCGCCCACTGCTGCTGTTACCTGTTGAGCATATGACTGTCCTACTGGTTTTTTCAGCTTCGGCTAGTCTGATTCCTGGCCAGAAATTCACTCTCCTGGACCGAAGTCCATTTCACCGCTGCCTCTGGATCTTATGGTGACCTCCAACTTCGCCACCATTTTACTGCTCCGTGATCGATTCTGCACAGGTCCTGGTTCTTCATTTCCACGGAAATACCTCCAGCAGTGCATCCTCCAATACTCTACCCTTCAAGTAGCTTCTAGACTCACTCGTCCTCCACACCTGTCTCTGAACAGTTTGTCACTACTCCAAGCTGACTCCACCCTACCTGCATCAACTTTTTCCCACCACGGGACCTCTGACTTTAACTCTGGACTCCCTCCTGTTGTCTTCTCACTAATCCCCTTTCACTACCAGGACATATCTATCCTAATCTTGCTATGCAACCAGGCCTATGTAACTTGAGTTTCCCTGTGTCTATTCGCGTGTGCATTTTGGCCGCCCATCACTTCTACTTCCCATTCCCACCCCTTTTTTCTTCTTTTCTCTTTTCCCCTTCTAGACCCCTCTCTCCTGCCATGCCTCCTTTCATTTCTCCCCTCTCAAGTACTCTGTCCTCCCAAATCCCTCCCCTAACCCTTCAGCACTCCTCAACCATCCTACTCTCCTGCTGCTATCCCAGGCTTGACACCCTCTGAAATAAGCCTACAGCTTCCTTATGTGCCTCTGTTGCCATCCTCCAAAGGGCCCATCAAGGCACTTGTCGCTGCCTCCTTACGAGCAGCAACCCCAACTGCCCCAACCTATTCTCTTGCCAACCTTCCTGCCCAGCGCGCCCGCTGGGGGCTAATCTTTCCTACCTCCTTCACGTCCCACTCACCCCTCCCAATGCTAACCCTGCCAGCTAATACCGCCCCATTCCGCATCTCCCCCCAGAACACCCGTTCACTTGTAAAAAAGTGCCTTGCCATCCACAAGCTTATTGTGGATGATTGCATCGACATCATGGCCTTGACGGAAACCTGGCTGAAGGGTGATGACACCTTCCCCCTAATTGAAGCCACCCCAACCTGGTTATATTTTCCACCACTTGCCCCGGTGTGGTTCTTATCACCAAATCACACACGGTCTGTCCCTCCACTCCTCTGGCAACTTCTCCTCCTTTGAACATCACACCCTGTTCCACCATTCTCGCCTCTCATTTAAAATCCTCGTTCTTTACCGACCACCCAAGTACCACGCCAAATTTCTCAGCCAGATATCTACACTGCATTCCTCCCTCAGACTCTGTACCGAACGACTTCTCATCCTCGGTGATTTCAACCTCCATCTCAACTCATCATACTCTCTCTCCTCTGAGTTTATTGCTCTCCTATCCTCCCTTAATAAGAACATAAGAACATAAGAAATAAGAACATAAGAAGAACATAAGAAATAAGAGCAGGAGTAGGCCATACGGCCCCTCGAGCCTGCTCCGCCATTCAATAAGATCATGGCTGATCATCGACCTCAACTCCACTTTCCTGCCCGATCTCCATAACCCTTGATTCCCCTAGAGTCCAAAAATCTATCTATCTCAGCCTTGAATATACTCAAAGACTCAGCATTCAAAGATTCACAACCCTCTGAGTGAAGAAATTCCTCCTCATCTGTCTTAAATGGCCTACCCCTTATCCTGAGACTATGCCCCCTAGTTCTAGACACTCCAGCCAGGGGAAAACAACCTCTCAGCATCTACCCTGTCAATCCCCTTCAGAATCTTGTATGTTTCAATGAGATCACCTCTCATTCTTCTAAACTCCAGAGAGTATAATAGGCCCATTCTGCACAATCTCTCATCATAGGACAGCCCTCTCACCCCAGGAATCAATCTAGTGAACCTTCGTTGCACCGCCTCCAAGGAAAGTATATCCTTCCTTAGATAAGGAGACCAAAACTGTGCACAGTACTCCAGGTGTGGTCTCACCAAGGCGCTGTACAATTGTAGTAAGACTTCCTTACTCTTATACTCTAACCTCCTTGCAAAAAAGGCCAACATGCCATTTGCCTTCCTTATTGCTTGCTGTACCTGCATGCTAGCTTTCTGTGTTTCTTGCACGAGGACACCCAAATCTCTCTGAATACCAACATTTGAAAGTTTCTCACCATTTAAAAAATATTCTGTTTTTCTATTTTTCCTACCAAAGTGAATAACCTCACATTTCCCTACATTATACTCCATCTGCCACCTTACTGCCCACTCACTTAGTCTATCTATATCCCTTTGCAGACTCTTTGGGGGTGATTTTGCCAATGGGGACGTGATGGAGGCGGGACTGCTGCTTGTCGGGTTTTAGTCCCACCTCCATCGACGTCCGGCCAACCCACGCTATTTTCCCTTGATTGACCTTGTTAAGCCCGCCAATTAAGGGAAAGCCGGTTACTGGTGACGTCAGCGAGCTTTTGACAGATGAAATGTCAGCATTTGACAGCTCTGTGAAGCTGTCAAACACTGACAATCTGTCTTCTAAGTTGAGACCTGGGACACAGGCTTACTTAGAGTTCTCTCCTGAGCAGAAAGCAGAAGGCTGATGCATTTGAGAATGCAGCGTCCATTCTGCTTTCTCTGCTGGTGAGATAATGACTCCCGAGACCTGAAGGGTTGAAGCCTGGAGGAAGAAGCAATGGTAAGTAAAGCTTTTAAAACACTTAAGACTCACCTCACACACTTGCACCCATCACTCACCTGCACATCGGACATCTCGGCCCCTCCGATCCCTGCAGACCCACGGCTCGCCTCGCTGACCCTGGCAAGGTTCGGAGCCATCGGGAAGCCCCCACTTTAGGTGGCAAAATAGGGATTATCCAAAAAACTGCCTGTTAATTGGCACTAATCTCCTTCCCGCCTCGAGGAGGTGGCTCCCAGCGCGGATTGGGTACCCGCCTCCTGGGAAGATGGCATGGAGGCGGGTTGGGAGCGGGTTGGGCACCCGCCCCCAGATTCTGCCATTTTTCCGGCAGTCCCGCCTCCATACCCGCCTCCCCAGGGCTGGCAAAATCGCCCCTTCTGTGTTCCCCTCACAGCTTACTGTCCCACCTAGCTTTGTATCATCAGCAAACTTGGATACATTACACTCGGTCCCTTCATCTAGGTCATTACTATAGATTGTAAATAGCTGAGGCCCCAACACTGATCCTTGTGGCACCCCACTAGTTACAGCCTGCCAAACTGAAAAAGATCCGTTTATCCTTACTTTCTGTTTTCTGTCCTCTATCCATGCTATTATATTACCCCCAATCCCATAGGAGCAGGAATTATACCAATATGTGATCAGAGATGGCCTTATCTGTGATTGGAAGTATCGAGGCTACGTGAGATGGCAAGGTCAAGGGGATGGCTGTGAAATGGGAAGGGGAGTTCATATGGAGGGAGAGACACTTTGGTAGGAAAAATAGAAAAGCAGAGTATTTTTTAAATGGTGAGTGATTGGGAAATATTTAATGTTCACAGGGACATGGGTGTCCTTGTACACGAATCACTGAAAGTTAACATGCAGGTACAGAAAGCAATTAGGAAAGCAAATGGTATGTTAGCCTTTATACAAGAGGATTTGAGTATGAGAGTAAATACGTCTTACTGCAATTATATAGGGTCCTGGTGAGACCACACCTGGAGTATTGTGTACAGTTTTGGTCTCCTTACCTAAGGAAGGATATACTTGCCATAGAGGGAATGCAACGAAGGTTCACCAGACTGGTTCCTGGGATGGGGGGATTGTCCTATGAGGAGAGATTGAGTAGACTCGGCCTATATTCTTTTGAGTTTAGAAGAATGAGAGGTGATCTCATTGAAACATACAAAATTCTTACAGGGCTTGACAGGGTAGATGCAGGGAGGATGTTTCCCCAGGCTGGGGAGTCTAGAACCAGGGGTCACAGTCTCAGAATAAGGGGTCGGCCATTTAGGACTGAGATGAGGAGAAATTTCTTCACTCAAGGGGTGGTGAATCTTTGGAATTCTCTACCCCAGAGGGCTGTGGAGGCTTAGTCGTTGAGTATATTGATGACAGAGATCGATAGATTTTTGGATATTAAGGGAATCAAGGGATATGGGATAGTGCAGGAAAGTGGAGATGAGGTAGAAGATCAGCCATGATCTTATTGAATGGCGGAGCAGGCTCAAAGGGCCAAATGGCCTACTCTTGCTCCTATTTCTTAAGTTCTTATAATGCCTACCGGTTCAGTCGTGCCAAGGAGACAAGGGTCTCATCAAAACATTCAGAGGGATGTGTGGACAGTGCAGTATCAGCATCTGCAAACTATTGATAAAATTGAAGTACCGGACTGTCCAAAATGTTGTAGGTCTTCTCCACTTCCGTAAGAACACAAAAGACATACACAATAGGAAGTAATCTCTGTCGTGTCTCCTGACATTTCTGTGCAACAAAGTGGGCAGCGTAATTCATTAATCAAATTGCACACTTCAACTTTAGTATTCTCTCCTTAACAAACGTCTCTAAGTAACTCGACGCAGCCTCAGACGGCTCATCCGTCCCCGTCAAATCGGGAATCAATTTCTCACTGTCGGCCATATCACTTAGTTTCTTTTGGACAGCTTCTCTCACAAGCACCATTATGGTTACTATTACTATTGGAAGAGGCTAAAGTTCCTCCACTCCCATCTTGTCGCAAAACGGTTTCCTACCCCCGACATTAGGTTGCGATCCTTCACTGTCCAGAGTGTTTGAACCAGGGTCTTGCTGTATTCGTCAGATTTGTCATAAATCCAACCCCGATACCTTATGGGTGGTGACGAGATTCTTTATTGAGGTGCTCAAACCAAGTTGATGCTGAGAGACTGTTTCCCCTGACTGGAGAGTCTAGAACTCGGGGTCATAGTCTCAGAATAAAGGTCAGCCATTTAGGACTGAGATGAGGAGAAATTTCTTCACTCAAAGAGTTGTGAATCTTTGTAATTCTCTACCCCAGAGGGCTGTGGATACTCATCCATTGCGAATACGCAAGACTGAGATTGATAGATTTTTGGGTACTAAGGGAATCAAGGGATATGGGGTTATGCGGGAAAGTGGAGTTGATGTAGGAGATCAGCCATGATCTTACTGAATGGCAGAGCAGGCTTGATGGGCCATATGGCCTATTCCTGTCCTATTTCTTATGTTCTTATGTTCTAAATTAAGACAATTACAATGCTCGGGCGATAGTTATAAGAACAGAACAATATTATCCCGTTCCCTTCTTGAGTAGAGTCGTTACCCAACCAATATTTTCTTCTCCTCTGTAGCTTTACCTCTACTACTGACCTCTTACAATCACATGTACCTATAGTGGTCTAGTAATCGGTACCAGCCTGACCCTTGTGCCTGGAACTTCAAAATCTGAAGTTGTTTTACCAACATAAGAAGGTCAGGGAAGATAAGGTCAGTCCATCCATTGATTCTGGAGGTGATTTTCTGGTATTTGCCTGGGCACTATGTTATTCTGTATCCAGGAGCTAACCATTCCAGGGCAGTGGTATGTTTATCTATTCCTCCACAGTGCTGGTGTATAGTTAGCCACATAGCAAGTTTTAAGTTATTGTTGGCTTTCTCAGATCACCGGAAGCAGCATTTTTCGTGTGGGGTCTGAACAGTGGGAAGGTTCAAAGAGGAGCAGGACCAATTTGTTAAAAGAAGTTTCACATTGGAGCTCCACCAATCTGTCGCTCAGGAAGGAAGGATGACAAAATGGTGATATATCTCAAGTTAAGTTGTGTATGACTTGAAGGTGACGGTGTTTCCACCACATTGCTGCTCATCCTTCTCGGTAGTAGAGGCTGCAGGGGAAGACTGTGCTGTCGAAGTAAGCTTGGTGAGTTGATACAGTGCGTCCTGTAGATTGTACTTTCTACAGTCACGTTGCACTGGTGATGGAGGGGGTGGATATCGAGGCCAGTGGCAGGTGCACCAATCAAATAAAGTACAATTTAAATGTATGCCCTGAAGTATGGGACTGCATGAGGTGCAATGAAGGAATTGTAAGGATGTGTAAGGCTTGGCATAGGTGAGCAGTGAATGTGGAACAGGTGGAGAAGCAATATTTTGTGGCATGATTGTTTTGGGCTAATCTGCAAGTACATGCTACTGTTGGGTAGCCTCATCTTTTCAGGTTCTTTAAAGTATGGTATGCGTATTGTACAGTAACCCAGAGGACAAAGTTCAAGTCCCACCATGGAAATTTGTGAAATTTTATTTAATAAAATCTGGTAATTTGTGGGCATCAGAAAAAAAATACCATTAAAAATCCAACTGGTTCACTACGGTCCTTTGGGGATACGAACCTGCCACCCCTACTCAGCCTGGAATACAAAGGACCTATGTTCCCTGTAACGTGCACGGGTAGGCAGCCACACAGTGATCTGTAAGCTCCCGCGCACTTAAATTCACAGGCTGCGCAGTGAGCTCGAGACCTGGAGCAGTGGGATGGGCCCAGCCCAACGAGCGGGAAAAAAACAGTGCCCTAAACAAAGATGGCGGCCCTATGCGTCCCATAAAGCAGAACTCCCACCCGCATTAAGTTGGCGTCACCCGTGCCCCAGGCAAAGATGGCAGCGTTGCTCTATCAACAAAGCAGCAGGATCCCCGCCCCGTATAAATATGGCAGCACTCTTGCTCTGGACAGCAAAAGCGGCTCTGGCGCTCCGCACAAAGATGGCTGCAGGGCCTTTTCCGTCAGGTGGTTTGACGCCATTAAGGTTGCCTTCCCAGAAGTGACGCCTGGTGAGTTGGAGTCGAGCGTCCGGAGGGCAGCAGCTGGAGGTCCGGTTACCATGGGAGCGAGCGGCGAGGGGAGCAGCCCGGTCGGAGGCCTGCGGGAGCCCGAGCAGCCCAGCATGGTAAGGAGGAGGCTACGGACCCACCCGCTGGCAGCACACTTCCTGTCACGTGCGCTCCACGTTAGCGCAGCTCCGCCCGGCACTGGGTGAGCAATGGACTGTCCCAGCTTAAGTCCTGCAAATGTTTAGCTGTGCTGTATAGTATTCTGTCTTTGCTTCTGGTCCTGTAAAGTATGGAGCCATCTGGACAGTAGTTTAATCTTTAGAAAGTATTCTAGAGTTGTGAATAATTTCTGCCTTCCGAGATATAGTGCAGATCCTACATGAGATACAGTGGATATCCTACAGAAGGTGTAATGCAGATCCTGCAGGAGATATAGTGGGTATCCTACAGGTTCTTCAGTAAGTGATTTACCATGATCGGGGTTAACTGTTAGAACTGAGCTGCTATAACTCAGTGTGGCAGAGAGTAAAAGATGCTGCTTCTCAGTTCATAAGAGAAGCAGTCTCCTTATGGAAACTGTTGCCAAGCCATTTACATGATGATAAAGTTTTGAAAACCTGAACTTTAACACCTGCATCATCTTAATTAACACAGAGTTATGCTGCACCTACCAGGCCCAGCCCAGGCCGCTCCAGACCCTGGGGGTGAAGGGGTATCTCTGGGTACCGGGGGTGAGTTGGAATATATTTATTTTTAGCTTAACTTTAAAAAAATAATGATCCTGCTCTCTAGACAGTGAGGGGAAGAAATTCGGAATCGCCCCGTTTGGGCGCAATTATCAGCTGGGCGCAAAGTTTAGCGCCTGGCGCAAATTATTGCCTCCAACTGCAAACTTGGCTTCTATCGCCCCTGGAGGTGATTGGAGCGCTAAATCAGGTGCTGCACACCTCTCTTAAGGCGCTAACGCCGAGGAGCGAGGCGCTAACTCAGAGCGCTGGCGAAGCTCAGGTGATGTCAGTTAGCAATGGAACACAGACACACTGGCGCCGGCCAGTTCTTAAAGGAGAGGGTTGATCTTGCTCTCCAGCCACACCCTGCTCATTGCAGCCTTGAATCTCAGCCTGGACAGACCTCAACTTCAAATCTGCTGCAAGGAACAATGGAGAGGGTCAGGGAACGAGCTCAGCGCCCGGGCCTTGGTGGCTCTGGTTGGTGCAGTGGAGCGCCGAAGACCAATACCCTACCCACAGTGTGGCAGGAGGCCATTGCCCCGCGATTATAGAAGAGTGTGGAGGGAGGTGGCTCAGCACGTCTCCTCCAGGAGCATGGTGCCCAGGACCCACACACAATGTCGGAAGAAGTTTAATGACCTCACTCGGGTGGTCAGGGTGAGTGGCTGCTTTTCAATACCTCTCCATCCCTCCATCTCAACCTCACTCTGTGGCCAGAGGGTGTAAAAACCCCAAATGCCCAACACTCATCCCAGACCTATGGTCATCTAATAAAACACACACGCACATTCCACACCTTGCATACATTAAGGGCTATTCAACTATGGGAGGCACATCAGGCAAGCACATGGCTGCACATTTAGTCAGACGCCGTCCTTTTTCTTGCAGGCCAAGCTATCTCATAACAGGCGGCAGCAGTAATGGACGGCTAGAGGGCCGCCTCAGCTGCAGACCCTCAGCGATTTGGAGGCGCGTTTCAAACCAGGTGATAAGTCCCGTGGCCGCTGGAGAGGTTGACCCCCCTTGGGCACAGCAATGGTAAGTTCATCAGCTTTCTCTCCTCTCATTCCACTTGTCCCTCACAAAACCAGTCTTTTACACTTTCAATCCAACTTACTAAATCGCTCCAGTCCTTGCTCCCCTGTCCTGACGCTAAAGCCACTCTTGTACCTCCCTGCTTTCAGATGGTGAACCACCAGCTGAGGAGCCTGGCCCTCAACCAACCAGTGGGAGTGACGCCGCAGGTGAGGAGGAAGAGGAAGCTGAGCCTCAGCACCAGCGTCTCCCGAGGGAGCCCATGCCCACACTGGGACCACGTCTTCCCTGGAGGGGAGCAGGGGGGAAGGGTCTGATGAGGGTGAAACTCTGGGATCCAGCGGGCTGTAGCAACGCCATGGGGGTAGGGAAGCTCGGGGGCCATCTCCCTGGAGGGAGAGTAGGCCAGCGAGTCCTGCTGCACTGGACGGAGAGGAGGAGCGGCTCATCGCGGAAATGAACACCCAGGTGGTGAACATGCACACTCAGCTCATGGGTGCAATGGGAAGGGTGCCCGAAAGCATTGATGGACTGGCAAGGAGTGTGCAGCACAGGCCGATGCAACGCAAGGGCTTAGTGCTGCAATTCAGTCACTGGCTGCAGTGATCCAATCTCAGACTGCTCTCATGCAGACTCAGATTGAGGTCACGCAAGCACTGACTGCTGCCATCGTCGCTGGTTCGGCCACATTGCCCCGGGGTTCTCACGGCGCCGCAACAGGCCAGCAATCTGTGCTCGAGCAGATTGCTCCGGATGCTGAGGTGCTGCCCCGTGGGAGTGCCAGTGTGTCGGTCGAGCAGGGAGGCGCTGTCCTCTCTCAGGATGACAGCATTCCTGCTCCCACCACTGTCATTTCCCCATTCCACTTGTCACCGCCAGCAACACAGCCAGCCCAGACTGCTGCCGCCCATGCAGAGTTGGTGCAGTCTGCATTCGGGGCCTCCAGGCCCAGAGCTGGTCAAGGGCGTCCTTCAAGGGCATCTGTAGTCTCAGCATCTGACATTCAGCAGCCTTGCTGCAGCCACTGGGGCCCCATTACGGAGGAGCAGGAGGGTGGGAAGGGGAGAAGTGCGCAAGGGATGGAGATCACCCTCGAAGGGCAAAAAGTAGGAGGTCTAAAGAAATGGTGGGAATGTTTTTATTAAAGGCCGAGGTTCGTCTGATAACTTTTGTTTAGTGTTTTGGCCATTATCTCCAGCTTGTGAGAACCAGTTATGTTAATTAATGATTTGTGGTGTTTGTTTCTATTAGTTTGTCATGAATAAATGGCACACACAGAGTTTGTTAAATAAAAAAGTTGTTGTATTCAAAATGTACATGTTTGGCCCTTGTATCATTGCTGCTTTGGCCGGCTATAGGTGTTGCGGGTTGCTTTCCATGATGTTGTTCTCCATGCCAGAAGCCATCTTCTGAGCAGGGGCCTAGAAGCGGCTTGTTATCAGCCGTTGACGGACAGCCCTTGCAGTTTCAACATTGTGGGTCTCCCTCCCGCCTTGGTGCTGCTGCTGATCATCCTCCTCCTCCAGTGGTGCACCAATCCCTGGTGGCATTGGCTGAGTCCTCAGGATTGCCAAGTTGTGGAGCATGCAGCATCCAACTATGAAGAGGGAGACTCGCTCAGGAGAGTACTGCAGGGCTCCTCCTGAGTGGTCCAGACAGCGGAACCGTTGCTTGAGCATGCCGATCGTCTGCTCAATTATGTTCCTGGTGGTGATATGGCTCTCATTATACCGCAGTTCGGCAGGGGTGTTGGGGTTACGGATCGGTGTCATCAGCCAGGTGCAGAGTGGATAACCCTTGTCCCCGAGGAGCCATCCACTTAGCTGATGCGATGCCTGGAAAAGGTCGGCACACCAGTCTGGCGCAGGATGAAAGCATCGTGGTTGCTGCCAGGATAGCGGGCATTGACGGCGAGTATGAGCTGTCTGTGGTCACAGACCAACTGAACATTTAAGGAGTGGTAGCCCTTGCGGTTTCGGAAAACCTCTGCATTTTCATGCGGTGCCCGCAATGCCAAATGTGTGCATCAATGGCGCCCTACACCATGGGGAAGCCGGCTATCCTAGCAAAGCCACATGCGCGTTCATTCTGTTTGGCCAGGGTCATGGGGAAAGAGATGTACTGGCGTCTCCTTTTATAGAAGCCATTTGTCACCTCCCGGATACAGCAATGGACAGCGAACTGGTAGATATTGGCGATGTCCCCAGTAGCTGCTTGAAAGGAGCCGGTGGCATAAAATTTCAGAGCCACTGTCACCTTCACTGCCACTGACAGAGACGTCCTGGTCCTCAGTTGAGGCTGCAGATCTGGTTACAGCAGGTGGCAGAGCTCAGTGACCACCTCCTTGCTGAAGCGCAGCCTGTGCAAACACTGCTCCTCAGACAAATGAATGTAGGAGAATTGTTCCCGGAATACCCTGGGAGGGTAAGGTCTCCTGTGCAGATGCTTGTTGGCCCTGCTCCCTCTGGCCATGTTTTGGCACTCTCTCTCTGCGTCTCTGATGCCTCTGATTCTGAAGGTGCAGGACGACGCCCCGAATCAGTGCAGCCCCCAGTCTCTTCTAAATCGATGCAAGGAAGGTCAAATCAAAAAGAACCTGCAAAGTGCTGCTCAGTAGCAAAACTCCTTCATACAGTGTTGAATCTCTCCAGAAGTCTCTCTCGCTCTCGCAGAATCTCTCTCTCTCTCTCAGAATGCGTGGTGCAAAAATGTCTCCCACAAAAAAAGGCAGGAAGAGGGCGCCTTTAAATAGCGCTCCCCCAGCCCCTTCCCGACTGCAAAACGTTCCCCTCAACCTGCTGTTGCTAGCGGCAGGCGGAAAGGAAGGGGGCGCCACTCAATATCCGGTCCGGGGCGCTACTGGGGCGTTGCACACTCGACTGATGTCACGATCTGCGGGCGCAGGAGATTGTGGCGGTAGAGTTTAGCGCCGCCGCAAAATCTCTGGTCAATTTCGCGAGCAGCGCAAACTTCACCGTGCCCGGGCGCTACTTGCTTTGCTAACTGGAGGCGCAAAGCAACCGAATTTCTCCCCGAGTGTCTTTGTGAACCTCTTCAGGCAAAACTTTTTTTTTATGTTTCACATTTCAATGCATGCGGTGTAATGCAGACAAAGATGAGTTGTGGATGTGTAACCCAAGAAGACGGTCCTGAACTGGAAATGTTGATGTGAATGAGTGTCTGTTTAAAGCCGAACAATACCAAGGCAGGAGGAGGAGGGAAGCACTTTTTAATCTTAAATTAGGTGGCAGTTCTACAAGAGCTTTTGCTCCCATGTGAAGTGGTTTTGGGTGCACTTCAATGAAAACGTGGTGGTATAACCAAAAAGATAATTGAGGGTAATAATAAAGGCATGAGGCAAGAGTCTCATAGGTGTTTATGTTTGCACTGAGTGCACATTAACTCCAGCTTTAGTTTCTCACCACCTCCCAACAAATGTTGGAAACAAAGTTATTGCTAATGTCTGGTGTACTAATGAGAATACTTAACAGAACAATTCATTTGGTTCATCAAGTGTTTTCCTTCCACCAACAATATCCAGTCTGACGAAGGGTCATCGACCTGAAACATTAATTCTGTTTCTCTCTCCACAGATGCTGACTGACCTGCTGAGTATTTCCAGCATTTTCTGTTTTTATTTCAGATTTCCAGTATCTGTAGTATTTTGCTTTTGTAATATCCAGTCTATTTGTTTTTGGGATGAGACATTAAATCTGCTCCTGTGGTTCAGATGGATTAATAAGCAACAGCCAGCATGGATTTGTTAAAGGCAAATTGTGTCTGACTAACCTGATTGAGTTCTTTGATGCAGTAACAGAGAGGGTTGATGAAGGTAGTGTAGTAGATGTATATATGGACTTTCAAAAGGCATTTGATGAAGTACCACATAACAGACTTATTTGGAAAATAGAAGCATATAGTATTAAAGGGACGGTGGTAGCTTGGGTACATAATTGGCTACGGGATAGTAGTGGCTGAGAGTAGTGGTGAACGGATGTTTTTCTGACTGGAGAGAAGTATACAGACGGGTCCCCCAGGGGTCGGTATTAGGACCATTGCTTTACTTGTTATATATAAATGACCTGGACTTGGGTATAGGGAGTACAATTTTGAAGTTTGCAGATGATACAAAACTTGGCAATGTAGTAAATAGTGAGCAGGATAGTAACAGAGTAGAGGTAGAATAGGATGTGTAAGACTCTGTCCAGAATGTATACTGAAGTGAGGTTCCCTCTCACTAAACCTCCAGACCTTGACATAATGGCCATCTTGATGGTTTGAATGATAATCAATTTAACCTGATGTTTCCTGACTGAATTTACAAAGGAATAGGAGATGACCTGGACAATTTCAGATAGTTAATGTGACCTTGCTAATAGTTGCTAATGTGTTAGCTTTGGTGCCTCCATTGTTTTGGCCAATCTGCTATTAACACCTCACATGGGATGTTGCTGGCCCGTCTGCTTCGTCCTACTCCACCATTGTCCCTACTAATCTCCAATATTAGCATATCCTAAATTAGCATACACTAATGTGGTTTATAAAGCAAAAAAGAGAAACTGATTTTATGATTTTTAAGAGTTTGTCTGATTGTCTCATGATTTGCGATGGTGGGGTGGCAATATGGCATTACTGTATATATGCTTTGATGTGGTTGTTGTTGTAAAAGTTGTTGTTGTTGAAAAAGTTGCTGTTGTTGTTGTAAAAGTTGTTGTTGTTGTTATAAATTTGTCCACGGACAAAAAGGTTGCACTCAAAGGAGTCCGTGGCCCGCTCAGTACAAAAAAAATTTAGAGGGAACATTGCAAAGGACTCTAGTCCCACAGTACATGGTTGACTTCCAATAATTAGGGTCACCCACTACCCAAGAACAATTTTTTTTAATGTTGCGTCGCCCACATCTGTTCCTGAATACTGTACACTGGTATGATGCATTGTTATCTTTTGGGAGGTTGCCCTGGACAATAAATAGATCCTCACGCCCACTTTATGCAGCATGTTTACTTTGTCAGCCATCAGACAGGGTCAATGGTTGTTCTAGTGCATCACTTGTCCACAGACTTAAAATTGCTTTTTATCTATCACTTCTTCCATTTCTGCAGGCTGAAAAAATATTCCCCCTCTCCTATGCAACCACTTATCTGTAAGTCCCTGCATGTTCGATGTTTTCATGCTTTTCAGACCTGGAGGCTGCTTTCGGGCATTCGGTCGTCTTCTTGATGACATTAGCTGGCAAGTTCTCGGTGAACTAGCACACACAAGGAGACCACGTGTAGGTTGTCATCAGCTAATCCTTAACCGGATAAAACTGGCTTTAGAAGCCGCCCTCACAAACAAGCAGGCGGGCTTCAGAGAGGGAAAAAGCTGCTCTGACTAGGTCCTTGCACTCACTACCAACATTGAGGCAAGGTTCTAGAAGCAGCTGAAGACTCGGCATACGACACGGTCTGGCATGAAAGTCTGCTACTGAAGCATTCAATAATCATCCAATACCGCAAGACCCTCAGGCTTATCAACACCCTAACAAGCAACCGTAAGTTCTGCGTCTATCTTAGTGACAAGACCAGCCGAACACAGATGCTCAACAACGGTCTGCCACAGGGGACGGTGCTTGCACCGGCCTTTTTCAACACCTATAAGGCGGACATGCCCTGCACCAAATCCTGGAAGTTCGCATATGCCGATGACATAGCACTGCTGACGCAGGCATCAACGCTAGAAGAAACAAGTAGGATGCTAACAAGTGATCTGGACCTACTGGAACGCTACTTTCGGATCTGGCGCCTCCACACCAATCCAGAGAAAACAGTTGTGTTGACGTTCTATCTGAACAACAACTCCGCCGCGAAAGAAGTCAACGTTTCATTCTGCGGAAGGTGACTTATCCATGAACTGCACCCAAAATACCAGGACTCTCACCTATCGGCCTCATCTCACCAATACCGGCCAAAAAGTAAAAGCCAGGGTGAACCTGGTCTGGAAACTCGCTGGAACGTCATGGAGGAGCACAGCCAGAACTTCGCACCACAACAGTGGCCCTAGTCTACTCTGCTGCAGAATACTGCTTTGCCTCATGGTTCTGCAGTCGCCACACAAAGACTGTGGACATGCAGCTAAACGCCGCCATGAGGACGGTGTCAGGGATGCACAAGTCCACTCCAACTGAATGGCTCCCAGTGCTGTCCCACATTGCCGTGCTTGCCATTCGCCACGACGCCACCGTGCTCCGTGAGATGGAAAAGATCATGAGCAACACCGACCTTCCCATTCACGAAGACTTGAAAAACCCACCATGAAAGCACTTAAAATCACGCCGGCCATTCTGGGAAACAGCAGCCAATATTCACGCAGCTGGTATCGACCCATTATCCAGATGGATGGAATCGTGGGACGCATGCAACATAAAGAACCAACACCTCATCACTAACCCAACAGCAGAGGTCCCTGGCTTCGACCTCCCTCAAAGACAGTGGACAGCGCTCAACCAAATCCGCACAGGGCATGGACAATGCGGCCACCTGCTCCACAAGTGGCAGATGAGTGATGACCCAAAGTGCGGCTGTGGCCAGGAGTCTCAGACCATGGAACACATCACATCAACCTGCCCACTAAGAACTGTTGCGGGAGGCACCTCATTTCTCCACTCGGCATCTCAGGAGGCCATCGAGTGGATAGCCCTACTAGACATCCCATTATAAGCTTTTCCCGTCATACGAAACAAGGGGGAAAAATTGAGTCGCACCCAAAAAAATTAGCGCCCCCGCGGCCGAAATTCACCGGTAGCGCACCAAGAGGGAAGCGGGGTGCTACTAGAAGCGCTCCACCTCCCTCTTGGGGCGCTGCGAGTGAATATCGTGGTGCTACATGCCGCAGCGCCACGAGATGCGGCATGTCGCGCCGCGGTACTGCAGGCCTTCCTCCCCCTCTTAAAGGGGAGGGGCCTAGTGCAGCACAACCTGGGACCCAGCTGGGCCACCAGGGATCAGATTGCTGGCAAAAGAGCCCGGCACTCAAGAGAAGTGCCGGGCTCACAGAGCGCAGCCGGCACTCCGCGGGGGCTGCAGAAGAGGCCGGGGACGGCAGAGGGGGCAGGTGCTGGCAGGCGGCCAGCAACAAAAATGGCTGCCTGGCACCTTCCCTTTAATTAGCACCGCCCCGGCCGCAGGTAGGCCCCCCCTGACCCCGTCGGACATAGCGTCCGGCGGTAATCAGGGGTTGCTGCCGAAGATCGCAGCCGGGGCACGAATTGGGCACTGCACACAGCGATGACGTCATCACCGGCGGCGCAGCACCACGGGGCGCTAACGGTTGCCGCCGCTAACTTCCCGCTGAATTTCGCAGGAGGTGTTGACAGCGCCGCGCCCAGGCGCGAGTTGCTTTGTGCTCCGTTAACGCCCTCTTAGGGCGCTAACGGGAGGTGCAAAGCAACCGAATTTTTAGGCCCAAGTCCCTACGTCCCTTTATATATTTCTCAGCAGCCCTCAAGATTGAGGACTGTTCAGTCACACTGAGTCAATGTGCACAGAGAGCATATTCTAACAATTTAAATCATTGAATCATAGAATCATAGGATGGTTACAGCATGGAAGAAGGTCATTCGGCCTGTCGAGCCGTGCCGGCTCTCTGCAAGATCACTTCAGCTTGTCCCACACCCCCGCCCTTTCCCTGTAGCCCTGCAAATTTTTTTCCTTCAGGTACTTATCCAACTCCCTTTTGAAAGCTGTGATTGAGTCTGCCTCCACCACCCTTTCAGGCATTGCATTCCAGATCCTAACCACTCGCTGAGTAAAAAAGTTTTTCCTCATGTCGCCTTTGGTTCTTCTGCGTATCACCTTAAATCTGTGTCCTCTGGTTCTTGACCCTTCTGCCAATGGGAACAGTTTCTCTCTATCTACTCTGTCCAGACCCCTCATGATTTTGAACACCTCTATCAAATCTCCTCTCAATCTTCTCTGCTCTAAGGAGAACAATCCCAGCTTCTCCAGTCTATCCACGTACCTGAAGTCCCTCATTCCTGGAATCATTCTCATAAATCTTTTCTACACCCTTTCTAAGGCCTTCACATCCTTCCTAAAGTGTGGTGCCCAGAATTGGACACAATACTCCAGTTGAGGCCGAACCAGTGTTTTATACAGGTTCATCATAATTTCCGCGCTTTTGTACTCTATACCTCTATTCATAAAGCCCAGGATCCCATATGCTTTTTTAACTGCTTTCTCAACCTGCCCTGCCGCCTTCATCGATTTGTGCACATATACTCCAAGGTCTCTCTGCTCATGCACCTCCTTTAGGATTGTACCCTCCAATTTATATTTCCTCTCTTCATTCTTTCTACCAAAATGTATCACTTCACACTTTGCTGTGTTAAATTTCATCTGTCACGTGTCTGCCATTCCACCAGCCTGTCTATGTCTTCTTCAAGTCTATCACTATCCTCCTCACTGTTCACTATACTTCCAAGTTTAGTGTCATCTGCAAATTTTGAAATTGTGCCCTGTATGTAAGAATATAAGAACATAAGAAATAGGTGCAGGAGTAGGCCACTCGGCCCCTTGAGCCTGCTCCGCCATTTAATGAGATCATGGCTGATCCGATTTTGGCCTCAACTCCACTTTCCTGCCTGTTCCCCATAACCCTTGACTCCCGGTTGCTCAAAAAATCTGTCTATCTCAACCTTGAATATATTCAATGACTCAACTTCCACATCTCTCTGGGGTAAAGAATCCAAAGATTCACGACCCTCTGAGAAAAGAAATTCCTCCTCATCTTCGTCTTAAATGGGCGACCCCTTATTCTGAGACTATGCCCCCTTGTTCTAGATTCCCCCATGAGGGGAAACATCCTCTCAGCATCTACCCTGTCAAGTCCCCTCTTTTACTCTATCCCCCTTGAAATAAAGGCCAGCATTCCATTTGCCTTCCTAATTACTTGCTGCACCTGCATGTTAACTTTTTGTGTTTCATGTTCGAAGACACCCAAATCCCTCTGTACCGCCACATTCTGTAGTCTTTCTCCATTTAAATAATATTTTTCTTTTCTATTCTTCCTACCAAAGTGGATAACTTCACATTTTCCCACATTATACTCCATCTGCCAAATTCTTGCCCACTCACCTAATCTATCTATATCCCTTTGCAGACTCTTTGGGCTGGATTTTCACAGCCCCGAGGAGGCGGGTATGGAGGCAGGTGTGGAGGCGGGACTGCCGGTAAAGTAGCAGAAAGTGGGGGCAGATGGCAAACCCGCCCCCATCCTGCCTGCGTGCCCTTTTGCCAGGAGGCGGGAAGATGTGTTGCTTCGGGTCCCGTCTCCTGGAGGCGGGAAAGGGATTAAATCCTTTTAACTGCCTGTTAAACTGGCAGGTACTTCTGCGAAATTCAGCGGGAGGTTAGTGGTGGAGGTAACCGTTAGCGCCCCGCAGTGCTGCGCCGCCGGCGATGACGTCATCGGCGTGCGCAGCGCCCTGCTCGCGTCCCGGCCTCGATCTTCGGTAGCGCCCCCTGACTTAACGCTGGACGCTATGTCCGACGGGGTCGGGGGGCCTACCTGCGGCCGAGGCGGCGCTTTTTAAAGATGAGGTGCCGGGCGGCCATTTTTGTTGCTGGCCACTTGCCAGCACCTGCCTCCGCTGCCGTCCCTGGCCTCCTTACCCGCCCCCCCCGCGGAGTGCTGGCTGCGATCCGTGAGCAGGTGGCCCAGTTGGGCCCTGGTCGTGCTGTGCAAGGCCCCTCCCCTTTAAGAAGGGGAGGAAGGCCTGCAGTACCGCGGCACATAGTGCCGCGATATTTCCTCACAGCACTCCAAGAGGGAGGCGGGGCGCTTCTAGTAACGCCCCGCTTCCCTCTTGGGGCGCTACCACTCAATTTCGGCCGCGGGGGCGCTAAAAGTAGTGCCCCGGCAAAGTTAGCGCCCCAAAGGGGGCGCAAATCAATTTCTCCCCCTATATTTCTTGCTCGTTTACTCTCATAAGCTATTTTCTCCCTCTTGATTATTTTTTTAGTCATCCTTTGCTGGTTTCTAAAATTTTCCCAAACTTCTGGCCTACCACTAATCTTTGCAACATTGTATGCCTTGTCTTTCAATTTGATACCATCCTTAACTTCCTTAGTTAGCCATGGTTGGTTCATCCTTCTCTTCGAGTCTTTCTTTCTCACTGAAATATATCTTTGTTGAGAGTCATGAAATATCTCTTTAAATGTCTGCCACTGCTTTTCTACCGTCTTACCTTCTAATCTATTTCCCCAGTCCACTTTAGCCAACTCTTTCCTCATACCTTTGTAATTGCCTTTATTTAAGTTTAATACTCTAGTTTCAGACCCAAGTTTCTCACCTTCAAACTGAATGTGGAATTCAATCATGTTATGATCACTCTTCCCTAGAGGATCCTTTACTATGAGATCATTAATTAATCCTGTTTCATTACACATTATCAGTTCTAAAATAGCCTGTTCCCTGGTCGGTTCCACAATGTATTGTTCCAAGAAACTGTCCCGAATACACTCTGTGAACTCGTCCTCAAGGCTGCTTTTGCCAATTTGATTTGTCCAATCTATATGAAGATTAAAATCACCCACGATTATTGCAGTACCTTTCTTACAAGCCTTCATTATTTCATGATTTATACTCTGTCCTATAGTGTAGCTACTGTTAGGGGCCCTATAGACTACTCCCACCAGTG
This sequence comes from Squalus acanthias, assembly GCA_030390025.1. NCBI lineage: Eukaryota > Metazoa > Chordata > Chondrichthyes > Squaliformes > Squalidae > Squalus > Squalus acanthias. Next base: position 86,286,506 of record CM059432.1, read on the forward strand.
CCTTCTTTCCCTTACTATTTCTTACCTCCACCCAAATTGATTCTGCATCTGGAACTTCCGAGTCAAGATCATTTCTCACTATTGTACTGATCTCATCCTTTATTAACAGAGCTACCCCACCTCCTTTTCTTTCTGTCTATCCTTCCGAAATGTCAAATACCCTGAATATTCAGTTCTCAGCCTTGGTCACATTGCAACCATGTCTCTGTAATGGCTATTAGGTCATACCCATTCATTTCTATTTGTGCCGTAAATTCATCTATCTTGTTACAAATGCTGTGTGCATTCAGATAAAGAGCCTTTAATTTTGTCTTTTTATCATTTTTCCCTACTCTGACCTTATTGGCTGGTGCACTCTTATGTTTGTACGCTCTGTCCCTTCCTGTCACAGTCTGGTTTTCATTGCCCATATCGCTACCCTGCACTATTGCCCTGTCCTTTCTCTTTAACTTTCTAAATTTCCCCTCACTTGTACCCTTCCCCCCCCCCCACTATTTAGTTTAAAGCCGTATCTACAGCCCTAGTTATTCGATTCGCCAGGACACTGGTCCCAGCATGGTTCAAGTGAAGGCCTGTCCCAACGGAACAGCTTCCTCTTTCCCCAGTACTGGTGCCAGTGCCCCATGAATCGAAACCCATTTCTCCCACACCAATCCTTGAGCCACGCATTCAACTCTCTGATCTTATTGTCCCTATGCCAATTTGCTCGTGGCTCAGGTAGTAATCCAAAGATTATTACCTTTGTGGTTCTGCTTTTTAATTTAGACCCTAGCTGCTCATACTCCCTCAGCAGAACCTCTTTCTTAGTCTTACCTATGTCGTTGGTACCTACGTGGACCACGACAACTGGATCCTCCCCCTCCCACTCCAAGTTCCTCTCCAGCCCCGAGGAGATGTCCTTAACCCTGGAACCGGGCAGGCAACACAGCCTTCGGGGCTCCAGCTCTCGGCTGCAGAGAACAGTATCTATCCCCCTAACTATACTGTCTCCTACCACTACAACACTCCTTTTTACACCCCCCACTTGAATGGCCCTCTGTACCACGGTGCCGTGGTCAGTTTGCTCATCCTCCCTGCAGTCCCTGCTCTCATCCACACAGGTTGCAAGAACCTCGTAACTGTTGGACAAGTGCAAGGGATGAGGCTCCTCCAATGCTACCTCCTGGATCTCCATACCTGCCTCACTCGCAGTCACACACTCTTGTCCCTGACCACGGGCCAAATCTGAAGTATTTACCCTAAGGGGTGTGACTGCCTCCTGGAACAAAGTGTCCAGGTAACTTTCTCCCTCCCTGATGTATCGCAATGTCCGCAGCTCGGACTCCAACTCATCAACTCTGAGCCGAAGTTCCTCGAGCTGCACACACTTACTGCAGATGTAGTCGTTTTGGATCACACTGGTGTCCACCAGCTCCCACATGCTACAGCTGCAACACATCACCTGCCTTGCCATCTCTATTGTATTTTATTTAATTAATTACGTCAATATCAATCAATTGGCTATTTATAGTTTTAATCTAGGTAAACTAGGTAATAACCTTGTTTAATTTATTAAATTTATTAAAATAAGTTTAGTTAGTTGTAACTTTAGTTATATGCTATATATCTTTACTGTAACCTAGCCCTCAGTCCTAAGAGAAAAGAAATACTCACCATCAATCACCTACCTGCTTACCTGTGATGTCACACTTTGATTTTTTTTTTGTTATTGAATTGGAGCCTCACTGCTCCTCCCCCGCTGGATCTGCTTTCAGCCTCCTCTCGCTCCTCTTTATTCTGCTCCCGCTTGTAAAGTTTCGCAATTATCGCGATTCGAAATAACATAAGAGAGGCAGATTCGTTTGATCAGTTTTATTAAACGAAATGCTGTCCTGATAATAAAGGACACAGAAGCCTGTAAAATGGCCGCCGCGCATCGTGGCAGAAGCTTCCAGAAATACAGTGGGCAGACAAGATGGCGTCGAATAAACATTCAATATAAGATTGGATCATACTCGATAAACACTGATAAAGACAGGATGCAACCTGTTTGCATTTGTGACAATAGCAAAGATATAAGTGCTGGAATCGTTTTCCATGCACAAGTAAGGACCATTGTACTGGGCAATCGAAGGCCCATCCAGACACATCAATACACAAATACCCCCACGGCTCTACAATGAGAGAGACATCGACGGGTGATTAAGCAAGTATTCGGGGGCCCCCAAAACCAGTCAGGGAGGACGATTCATACAATCCTGGCTGGGTCAACAATGGGGAAAACATTAACGGGTAGTTGGCCAGTTTCAGGTGCTACCGAAACCCGTTAAAGAGAAGAATCGCCCCATGCTGGGAGTTTTGAGCGCCAATATTACACAAAGGACAAACATTAAGATTTGAGCGGGAGATAAGGGAACACAGCACTATAACTATAGTGAACAAATGTCCATCGCTCTCTTATTCTCTTATTCTGATCCTCGGGTATCGCTCTGCTGGACGAGCAGCCTTCTGTGTTTCTCTGGACTTTGTTGACTCTTGACTTTTAGCCGTACTGGTCGGTTATTCGAATGTTGGGTGGAGCTCAATCGGAACGAGCCGCCCCGACAAGGGCAAGTGACCGGGTGCACCATCCCGAGTGTCGGTAAACGGTGTCTGGACCCGGAGGCCCGAAGAGACGAGACGAGACGAGAAGAAGAGGAGAAGAATCCACGTGCCGCCACGGTCAGTAAACCCCGACCGCGCCCGAAAATATAATAAAGAACTTTTCATTGAAGTCTACCGACAACCGGTGTCGAGCACAGGAAGACTCTTCTTTGAATTTTACAAACGTTTCCGAGTCCTACCGAGTTCTTCATGACAACAGAGAGTCTGGCCTGCTTGTCGCAGCAGCAAAAGTAAACAAGTGGGGTACAGAGACCCTTCCAACCACGTGACAGTCAGGCGCTGCAGCGAAACGAGCCGAGTGCCTCACTTTAAAATTCTCGAAGTAACACGAGTGGTGAGCATGTTTCGCGATCCTACAAATCTAGACGTAGTGTAGGTATTGTTAAGGGAGGGTGGTTATTAAGGTTAAAGTATAATGTGTTCCCCTTTTTACGATGTGCCGTGCGTTCTTCATTTCCATAGACCAAGCTTTATGAATGTATGTATACTTGTACTCTCGTTAATTTGCGCCTATGACATGTACTTCATGATTTTGGACGCTATGCAATAAAGATTTCCATTTCGTACTATTCAACCGGGTCTATTTGAGTTTTCTCTGCATTACTGCTCCCTGCACCTAAGTCCAGTGTTAGAACCGTAAGGGCGAGTGGGTCGAACCACTCACAGGTGCTTATTGCAAAAAGGCTGGCCGGAGACCAGAGCAAGCAATAGTATTAGGCAACGAAGGCCTAACCTCGTACCAGCACCGTCTGAGACACAGGCACAAACCCTTACACGCTGCCGCTCCAGTTCCGCCCAAGACTATCACTATCCTCCTCACTGTTCACTTTACTTCCAAGTTTTGTGTCATCTGCAAATTTTGAAATTGTGCCCTGTACACCCACATCCAAGTCATTAATATATATCAAGAAAAGCAGTGGTGCTTGAACCGACCCCTGAGGAACACCACTGTATACCTTCCTCCAGTCCGAAAAACAACCGTTCACCACTACTCTCTGTTTCCTGTCACTCAGCCAATTTCATATTGACTTGATCTTGCTGACAGGGGCAAGGCTAGGTCAGTATACGGGAGCAAGGGTTCCACCGTTACTGTGACAAGCTTTAATGCCAATATTTCACAGGGTGATTTTACCCAAACGACTGCAATTTTGTTTGTATAAATATTGTTTTCCTTATAACGTTTCTTTTTCTTTTTCCTGATTTCTTTTCTTCACATTTTGCACGGAAATCTCAGGTCAATCATAAATCACATTTCATACTGCTACAAGATGAGTAGTAATTTATGTTTATCTTGAGAAGGATTATAGTAGTTATGTCATCTAAATTTCAGTTTTGTCTGTCACCAAAAGATTATAACAAATAATCTCGAGTATTAGAGTACAGAGATGGCTTTATAGTATTGAAATTACATTCCTCAATTAAATTATCCCTCACTACCCTGGCTGCAGCTAGGATCCTGATCATGAAAAGCAAACTGAGGTAGCTTTGTCATTTCCATGGTGCACAATGTCCAGTTAGAAAGTTCCACCATGAAGCCATGCTGTATGAAAATATGAAAAATCCACAGTATAAGTGCACAGAATTGCCTGTTCAAAAACGGAGAATTGCCTTTTTGGATAGCCTGCAACTGATATATGCAAATTAGGTCAGGACACTTGTTAAATTGTTTAATTACATTGCTCAACCTGTTGTCCCATTTCTGCAGAAACACAGGAGTGGCAAGTGTAGGAACATGCACAAGTGGCAGCAAAAAATGGCCTGGCGGTTGAGAACTGATTTCAATGCCAGATTGAGAGCAGCAAGACTGGATGAGATGGGAAGCATTAGTTTTTAAGGCAGGGACTTTTGATAATGGGCTGAAACAACAATGGGGCATCCACAGCAGGGCCCAAGCAGGAGCAGCCATACAGGATAAAAAATAACAGGAAGGAAGGCAAAATGGTTGTAGCAAGATCATTATTCACATAAAATAGCAGTAAAGAGAATAAAACAGAGGGAAGGAAGCAAGATTAAACACAAATATTTAAAAAGTTTCAAATTAATTTTAAAAGTCACTTACCCAAGAAGGAAAAAAACAAAAACAAGATGGCGACTGAACTGGAAGACAACTCAACTCAGAAATTTCTTCCACAGCCTCCTGATTTCCATTATAAATGCAGACACAGAAATTTAAAATGGGGAAAAGTTGACACAAAAAGTATGACAAAAATCTGACAACAGGAAGTCAAATGGTGCAAACAGGAAGCATGCACAGATGCAACATTTTCAATATATACCTTGATTTTTATATTGCTAGTCACAGGAATATAAGACAGGAGTAGGCCATTCAGCCCCTCGAGCCTGTTTTGCCATTCAATTAGATCGTGGCTGATCTGTATCTTAATTCCATTTACCTACCTTGGTTCGTAACCTTTAATACCCTTGCCTAAAACAAATCTATCCTTTTAAATAATTTTTTGTACCTATCCACTAATTTTTAGTGATTTCTGCACATGGACCGCTAAATCTCTCTGCTCCTCCACAGTTCCTAGCTTCCCACCATTTAGAAAATACTCTGACCTATCTTTCTTAGGTCCAAAGTGGACGACCTCACACTTCCTCACATTAAACTCCATCTACCGCAGTTTTGTCAATCTCCTGTGGTGTTGCACACATTAAGTCACAGAAAATGAGCTCGCTCTTACCCCTGTCTCTGCTGTCTTTGTGATGCTGCTTTTTTTCTGTCTCTTCTCTTCTGTTTATGTCCCTCTTTATCTTTCTCTTCTGCTTCTCTCTCATCTCTTTTTCTTTTCAGGAAGCAACATGGTGTGGTGTAGTGTAGTGTAGGGAAAAGAGCCACCAATGATTGCAGACTACCTTTAGGATGGGGGTTGCAGGTAAAATATATCCTTTCATGGCTCCTATCTTATCCCTTCCCTTAAAAGCTCATACTTCCTTCCTACTCTTCACTTCCGTTGCGTCCCCTACCCCTTCACCTCAGCCCTGTATCATATCCTTCTTCTTGCCCTGCTGTCACGCAGCTCACCCTTAACCCTCCATCCATCTTCCCCATTCAAAGTCACTTCCCCCAAGGGCAGGTGGCAAGAGGCGTCCTTAGCAACCGGTTTTCATCCTCCCATTCTGTCCATTGTTATTCATTTCCCTCAGTAATATGCCGTATAAAATTCAATTAAAAAAAAAACTCTCCTCCTCTTAGTCTGCCTTATAGATGTTAGGAATTAGCAATTACCTTTTTTTTTAACAAAGCATAGATGAGATAATGAATTTCCTCCAAAACTTAAGTTATTTTGAAAATTGAATATTTGCTTAAAGAAAGACATTTTTTTCTCGTACACTTTCTGAAGTGTATAGAACATACAGTGCACTGTTGTTTTTACTATTTCTCTCAGAAACTATTTCTGACCAGAAACTTAACCAGACCAACCACATAAATACCGTGGCTACAAGAGCAAGTCAGAGGCTAGATATTCTGCAGCGAGTGTCTTACCTCCTAACTCCCCAAAGCCTTTTCATCGTCTACAAGGCACAAGTCAGGAGTGACATGGAATACTCTCCACTTGCCTGAATGAGTGCAGCTCCAACCACACTCAAGAAGTTCGACACCATCCAGGACAAAGCAGCCTGCTTGATTGGCACCCCATCCACCACCTTAAACATTCACTCCCTCCACCACCGGCGTACCGTGGCTGCAGTGTGTACCATCTACAAGATGCACTGCAGCAACTCCCCAAGGCTTCTTGAGCAGTAACTCCCAAACCCGCAACCTCTACCACCTAGAAGGGCAAGGACAGCAGGTGCATGGAAACACCATCACCTCCAAGTTCCCCATCAAGTGACACAGCATCCTGACTTGGAAATATATCGTCGTTCCTTCATCGTCGCTGGGTCAGAATCCTTGAACTCCCTCCCTAACAGCACTGTGGAAGTACCTTCACCACACGGACTGCAGCAGTTCAAGAAGGTGGCTCACCACTACCTTCTCAAGGGCAATTAGCGGTGGGCAATAAATGCTGGCCTTGCCAGCGATGCCCACATCCCAGGAACGAATAAAAAAAATACTAGCTGATCCACCATGATGCTGCATATAGGGAGTTAATATCAAGTGCAGGAGGAGGCAGGAGGACTGACTGACTGCTAAGCAAGGAAAAAAGGAAGGAAACATTGGTTAACCGGATTTGGGGGGGGGGGGGGGGGCATTACAATATTTGGAGCCAAATTATTACAATAAAGTGCTGCAACATTGCTAAAGATTAATTTAATGAGGAAATCATTTGCTGGAACGAAACTGTGTCAATTTTGTTGCAAGTAGTATTACAGGATGCAGTAGATATTCAGAAGATCATGTACAATATGAATGCTGTCAATTAAGAGCATACACCACCACCTCCAGAGCTTAGTGAATCTGCAGACATATGTCATGAACTGGTTACAGATTATGGGCTAAAAATTTGGGGGCTTTACGCCACCTGTTACCGGCAAAAAATAGCGGAAAGAGGGCAGCCACCGCTCTTTCACTAGCTGGTGGCGGATCCCGCAGCATCCTTCATTTTCCCAGACCCAGCAACGCTGCCAGTAAGATCCATCGCCCTGCAAATTAAAATGAGGGCGAGATGACTTCAGTCGGCGTGCAACGCCGACTTAACGCCACCACAGCGAACTTGGACCTTAGCAATGGGTGCTAAGCTCACCATGCAAACCCAGCATGCAGCAGACTCACAGAGGTGATGTCAGCACCTCTTAAAGGGACACACACATCTTTCAGGTAAGTTTGCATTTAAGCTTTTGAACTGGGCTTTTTTGATTTTATTGAAGTAGTGGCTTGCTGCAATAGATGTTAAAAGTTTTTTAAGTGCGTAGGGAGTGCCTTTACCTATCCTACTGATGTTATGCAGTGCTACCCCAGTGGTTGCAACATGGCTGGTGGAAGGCTGCTGACTTTCAATGGGGGACATTGCAAATGGCCTTGCTGGTTGACCTTGAGGAGCTGGTGGCTGGGAGTGTCAAATCGAGTGATGATGGTGTTTCTTCTTCTTCACTCTCCTCTCCCTGTTCTTGGCCAACCACTGGCTGGGCAGGCTGCATTTCTTGGGTGTGTGAAATGAAGAAGGCACAAGAGTGGATTGTGGTGATGGGAGGGCGGGAAAGCAAGAGATGCATGCGAGAAGGAGGATAACATATGAGGATACCAGCATCCTGTATCCTTTCTGCCCTGCTGCTGGCCAAGGGCTCAGCTATGCCCCTGCCAAGAATGGCCTGCACCGTCTCCTCCAAAGGGGTGAGGTGAGGATAGGAATGGGAGATGTGCCTCGTGTTGTTGGTAGATGATTGCGGGGGAGGGGGCGGTCATGCATTGAGCAGTGTGAGGCTAGTGGTGCAATTGGTAGGAGATGGTTTCTGAAGATGCATTCACTGACCTTGATCAGTGGCCTGAGATCATGAAGCTTCTTTGGGCACTGGAGCCAGGTGGTGGGGACGATAATGCTGGCAGTGATGGCCTCTGCGATCGTTCTTTCTGGAGGGCCTCCTGGCCTCTGTGGGTAGAGGACTTCTCTTGCAGTGTTGATCCCCTGCACAAAGCTGGAGTGTTGCGTGCGAGACCCTGGGTGCCCCTTCCCTGGCTTGCTGAGCCATTTGTGTTAGTGCTGAAGCAGTTTTTCCATTTTTTGAGGTTCGGAAGGGAATTCAGCTTTAAGAGCTGAAGACTCCTATTTGGGACTTCTTTTTAATGTTAATTTTTTTTTAAAGGCAGTAAGGGCTGAAAACTGCATTTTTTCACTTCTTTTGTATTTTTATTAGTTCTGAAGGCATTGCCCTTTTAATTTCCCACAATGCCCAGTGAACTGCATTGCCTCGCTTCCAGAGGCTGTTGGAATATCGAACACCGCTCCTGACAGGAACTTCGACTCCCATGCCTGCACTAACTCCACTAGGAGGGCGTTACATGGTAAGTTAGTGCTGGGCTAAAAAATTTTAGCCCCCAGCGCGAATTTTTCTCCAGTAGCTCTTCATCCATTTTTAGCGGCCGTTAACCCGAGGCGGCAGTGACACCGGCAACTCTCATGGCAGCCACAATTTTCTCCCCCTATGTGCGCTATCATCTTGCACTACAATTGGTGTCAGTTGATGCTGCAGTTACAACAATCGGTTATCTACAACCCATGCTGGTTTGAACAGATCACCATGGCATTCACAAATGTTATGTAGAATACAACACACCTAAACCATTCAGTGATTTCTCGTAGAATGATACAGCACAGAAGGAGGGCGTTTGGCCCATCGTACATGAGCCAACTCTTTGAAAGAGCTATCCAATTAGCCCCACTCCCCTGTTCTTTCTCCATAGCCCAGCAATTTTTCCTTTTCAGTTATTTATCCAATTCCCTTTGGAAAGTTATTATTGTATCTGATTCCACCACCCTTTCAAGCAGTGCATTCCAGATCATAACTCGCTGTGCAAATTTTCTTTCCTCAGGACGCCTCTGGTTCTTTTGCCAATTACCTTAAATCTGTGTCCTCTGATAACTGACCCTTCGGCCATTGGAAACAGTTTCTCCTTATTTACTCTATCAAAACCCTTCAAGATTTGGACACCTCCATCAAAGCTCCCCTTAACCTTCTCAGCTCCAAGAAGAACAAGCCCGGTTTCTCTACTCCCTCCACATAACTGAAGTCTTTCATCCCTGGTACAGTTCTAGTAAATTCCTCTGCACCTTGACATCCTTCCTAAAATGTGGTGCCCAGATTGGCCACAATACTTCAGCTGGGGTCTAACCATACTGCCATTCCTCATTCTTCCTACCAAAATGAATCACTTTACACTTCTTTGCATTAAATTTCATCTGCCATGTGTCTGCCCATTTCACCAGTCAGTCTATATCCTCCTGAAGTCTGTTACTATCCCCTCACTGTTTACTACATTTCTAAGCTTTGTGTCATCTGCAAACTTTGAAATTATGCCCTGTGTACCCAAGTCCAGGTCATTAATATATATCAAAAAGAGCAGTGGTCCTAATACCAACCCCTGGTGAACGCCACTGTATACTTCCCTCCAGCCTGAAAAACAACCGTTCACTACTCCCTGCTTTCTGTCCCTTAGCCAATTTCATATACACGCAGCCACTGCCCCTTTAATCTCATGGGCTTCAATTTTGCGAACAAGTCCATTATGTGATACTTTATCAAACGCCTTTTGAAAGTCCATATACACATCAACCGCACTACCCTCACCTTTACTTCATCAAAGAACTCAAGTTAGTCAAACACGATTTGACTTTAACAAATCTGTGCTGTCTTTCATTTATTAACCCATATTTTTCCAAGTGCCAATTAATTTTATCCCAGATTAATGTCTCTAAAAGTTTTCCCACCACCCACGTTGGGCTGAATGGCCTGTAATTGTCAGGTTTATCCCTCTCTCCTTTTTTGAACAGGAGTGTAACATTTGCAATCCTCCAGTCCTCTGGCACCACTCCCATATCTAAGGAGGATTGGCATATTGTGGCCAGAGTCTCCGCAATTTCCACCCTTACTTCCCTCAGTAATTTAGGATGCATCCCATCCAGACCGGGTGACTTTTCTACTTTGAGCACTGCCAACCTTTTAAGAACCTCCTCTTTACCTATTTTTATCCTATCCAATTTCTCTCCTACCTCTCCTCCTTTACTGTGACATTGGCAGCATCCTCTTCTTTCATGAACACTGATGCAAAGTACTCATTTAGTACCTCAGCCATGCCCTCTGCCTCCATAAGATTTCTTTTTTGGTCTCTAATTGGCCCCACCCTTCTACTATTTATATGTTTATAAAAGACTTTTGGGTTCCCTTTTATATTACCCGCTAATCTATTCTCATATACTCTCTTTACCCCTCTTATTTCCTTTTCAGTTCTCCCCGTACTTTTTGTATTTAGCTTGGTTCTCTACCGAATTATGAACCTGTCATTTATTATAAGCTTCCTTTTTCTGTTTCATTGTAATCTATATATCTTTAATCATCCAGGGAACTCTAGTTGTGGATGGCCTTCCTTCGTGGGAATGTTTCTAGCCTGTACCCAAACCATCTCCTTTTTGAAGGCCTCCCATTGCTAATTTACTGTTTTACCTGTCAATTTCCAATCCACCTAGTCCAAATCCCTTTTCAACTTTACTGAAATTAGCCCTCCTCCAGTTGAATATTTTCACATTTGATTTTTCCTTTTCCATAACTAAACCTAATGATATTGCGATCACTGTTTCCCAAATGCTCTCCCACTGAAACATGCTCCACTTGCCCCACTTCATTCCCCAGAACTAGATCCAGCACTGCTTCCTTCCTCATTGGGCTGGAAACATACTGATCACGAAAGTTCTCTTGTACATATTTCAGGAATTCCTACCCTGTTTGCCCTTTAGACTGTTATTTTAAAAATCTATATTAGGATAATTGCAGTCCCCTATTATCACTAATCTGCAGTTCTTGCATCTTTCTGTAATTTGCCTGCAAATTTGCTCCTCTATCTCCTTCCCGCTACTTGGTGGCCTATAGTATACACCCAGCAATGTATTAGCTCCTCCATTGTTCCTTAATTCTAAACAAATAGATTCTGTCTTTGAACCCTCAAGTGCATCATCTCTTTCTAGTGCTGTAACAGCATCTTTATCAATACTGCCACTCCCCCAACCCCTCCTCGTTTTCCTTCTCTATCTTTCCTTAATACATTGTAGCCAGCAATATTAAGTGCCCATTCTTCCAACTGTTTCAGACAGTTCTCCGTTACTGCCACTATATCATAATCTCATGCGGCTACTTGTGTCTGCAGCTCACCAACCTTATTTACCACGCTCCGTGCATTTATGCACCTGCACTCTAAACCCATCTTAGTCTGCCTCTCATTCCCCCCTGTCTATTCCCTCCTATTTCTGAATTACTCTTTATTCTAATGCTGTTTGTCTCTCCCAGTCCTCTCTAATGCTTCATTGGTGCCTCTCCCCCTGCCAAATTAGTTTAAACCCTCCCCCACAGCACTAGTTAACCTCCCTGCGAGGACATTAGTCCCAGCCCTGTTGAGGTGCAACCCGTCAATCTTGTATAGGTCCCTCCTGCCCCAGAACTGGTCCCAATGCCCTAGGAATCTGAAGCCCTCCCTCCTGCACATTTTTCCAGCCACGCGTTATCCTGTCTTATCTTACTGTTCCTGTACTCATTACCACATGGCACTGGGAGTAATCCAGAGATTATTACCCTTGAGGTCCTGCTCTTTAACTCCCTCCCTCACTCCTGAAACTCTGTTGGACCTCAACCCTTTTCATATGCTCATCACCTTGCCACACTGACTGGTGTCAACAGCAAATATTCTATTATTATACATCAACTATTCTCCTACATCATTTATGTCGAGTATGAACACCAAAAAGATCCCAGCTCAACTCTATTAGTCACTGTCCCCGAACAGAGCTTTTTTGCCAATGCACTCTAGCTTCAGTCAACTCACTTCAATCTAGCTGGGGAGTTTATTTCACCAAACTCAACCTTCTTCAATACCTTTTAATCCAAGTAAATTGCTGGACAGCTCTCGCACACCAATTTCCTTATCTCCTCAAAAGAATCACAGTACATCTTTGAGGCACGACTTGCTGCTTTTAAATCCACTTCAACTCTTAAGGCCACTGCATTCTTTTAATGAACGCTGATAACATCCTCTAGCATTTTCCCTATTAGGCTAACTAGTCTCTAGCTTTCAGGCTAATGTCTCATTTCATTTTTTGAATTTCAGGATGACTTTTGCTATTCTGTATCTCAGGAATACTGTATACTTAAAGAGTATGGACACCTGGCTTAAAGAGCATCATATAACTAAATATTTCAGAGACTGCTACAATTACATCCTGGCGGGTGAACAAGAAAAGCTCTGAATCCACATCTACCTATGTTTTTTACGTGGGCCATGTGCTCTTTTGAAAACGGGATTGGTGTTGGGATTTTTGCTCTTTACTATTTTTATTAATGACCTGGATGTAGGTGTTGGGGGCACAATCTTCAAATTTGCAGATGATACTAAGATCTGTGCGAGTGTCAGGACTGTAGACAATGCTGGTCTGCTTCAGGCAGATCTTAATGTGTTGGGAGATTGGGCTCATGACTGGCAAATGATGTATAACTTGGATAAGTGCAACGTTATGCATATGGGCAGGCAAATGCTCAACATTCATACACCTTTCAGGGAAAAGCATTGAAGGTGGAGATAGAAAGAGATTTGGGCATTCTAGTGCATATGTCTTTAAAGGTACATGAGGAATGCCGTGAAGCGATAGCTAGAGCAAATAGGGTGTTGGGGTGTATCCATAGGACAATTGAGAAGACAAGGCATACTATTTTATCCTTGTACAAGATCTTAATCAGGCCACACTTGGAACACTGAGTCCAGTTTTGGTCTCCTCGCATGGTGGGTGATATTGAGGCTTTAGAAAGGGTACAGAGGAGGGCCACTAGACTAATTCCCAGTTTAAAGCATCAAAGTTATCAAGATAGGCTAAAAGAGTTGGGACTCTACACTTTAGAGAAGTGTAGGCTTAGAGGTGATCTGATTGAGGGTTATAAGATAATGAAGGGAATAGATTGCGTTCCAGTTGACAGTTTGTTCCAATTAAATAGGTTAGGGAGGACCAGGGGTCACAAATTTAAGTTATAGAAGGCCAGATCTAGGTTAGATGTCAGGAGGTGGTTCTTTTCCCAGAAAATAGTGGACAGACTGCTATCTAGTGCGATGGATGCTGATTCGCTGAATTCCTTCAAGCAAGAGCTGGACCTGTTTATGGCTGAGGCGGAGATCACCTCTTACAGAAGGTAGGTACTGCAGGGAATTCAGGGGCAGTGTGATCTCCTGGACTAGTTTTGATCGCCTGGATGGATTGAAGAAGAATTTCCCAGATTTTATTCCCCAAATTGGCCTCGGTTTTTTGTCTATTTTTTTTGCCTCTCCCAGGAGATCACATGATTTTGGGTGGGATGGAAAGTATATATTATGATACACAAGGTATCGCAATTGTGTGGGACAGGTTCGGTGGACCAGAGGGTCTTTACCAGTCTGTCGTTGTTCGTATGTTCATATGTAAACATTGGGAATTCCAATGTAAAAATATCCAAACTTACCAGTCAGTCACTATTCCTCATAATGCCATCAGGTGGTGCTTTGATAGGATTTCCAATGTTAACCTGAAAAGTGGCTCGTCATAGCTCCCTATCTCACCATAATGTGGAGCTGTATTATATTTTCCCTGCAAATCACTTACAATGATTTTTGAAAAAAACAATTGTCTGCCATTTTTCCGTTCAGTGACTGAAATTTCCAATGTTAAAAATAAGGTGAACACAAAATAAAAACATATTTCACAATAACATGATTATATTTGTCCACTGGATAGTCTTTTGTGTCTTTTAATGTCTTCATTAAACCTTTTACTTCAAGGCCTCCACTGTCCCAAAAGCCTGAGTTTTGACTTCATAGAGTAGAAAGCCTTGCTCCCAAATAGCACCTGAAAAATGCATTAACAGAGGAAAAGCGGGTGCTAATTCTTTGCCCCTGTTCCTGATTACACAGAACCCAAACTTCCTCTATGGATTTTCTGGTTGCTGCACCTGAAAAGAGCTCAATAATGTAAATTATATGAAAATGAATGTTAGATGGCTCTACAAACAGATATCCCAATTAAAAAGCCTGCAGAACTGCTTCTTAAACTGCCATTTAGGTGCTGTCAATCTTAAGGGACAGACTGCTATTATAAGATCTTTATTTTTGGCTTCTTAAACTAAAAAATTGGTTTGGGTGTGACAGTACTTGTACAAGCTCTGGGTCCCACTGGAGAACCCTTCCGATGCACTCCACACTAATAATTCCCAGGGAAGCGCATCAGCTAATATTTTTGCCGTGAGCTGCGATTCTGTAAGCTGAATGAAGATTATGTAGTTTGAGCAAGCGCAGTGTACCCATTTTCCCAGCTTTATCAATACTCTTCAGTCAGATGAATTACTGGAATATTTTTCTTTACTTTCAAGCAGTTTCTGCTCAGTTATGCATCAAATAGTTTTGAAGAAAAGCTAGAGGATGAATTTCAAAAGCTTTATTAGGCAAAGTTTAGATTGATTTTTTTTAAAACAGACACAAACAAATGACAATGTATTGATTAGATTTTGGTCACAGCTTTTGTTTTCTATATTCTACAAATTGAAGCATGAGAGAGAGCCTTTTCTCATGTTTTTGAAAAATGAACTAAAGAGTTGAATGTTAAAGCAAGCAAAAGCCTCTAATCATCTAATCTATGCCTTGTTGACAGAAATGTAAACATTCTAATTGCTGACACTGAAGACAGAGACAAAGGGAGAGGCAGACAAAGAGAGAGAATTTTTCCTTATCCTAATTTAAATTCTTAATTAAAAAATCAAGTTGGATTTTGAAAGTAGTAAAGCCCCTTTGGTGGGAAACAGATAGGAGAGGAGGAAGATAGGTTTAGGGGGAGGGGCCTCTGTCCTCTCGCCACCTGGCCTTGGGGTAAGCAAGTGGGAGTGGGAGGGAGGTGGTTTAAGGGTGATGTGACAACGGAGCGGGTGGCGGGGAGGGGTAAGTAGGAAGAACAGACTGTCAAAGACTAGAAAGTTACACAAATTAAATAGCAACTTTTATTGTAAAACAAGTACAAATGTCAGTATAATTACCTTCAGTATAATCCGAGGTTAGCATAATACAGTAATACGTTAATACTTAAAAAACTTATATGTCTATGGAATGCCACGGTAATTGTTTTTCTTAAAGGAATTTTCTCCTCTTCCCTCTTGAAAATATTGATTCCTTGCACAGGCAATACATATCCTCTGGTATCTCCCAAAAAGTCATTCTTTATGTTACTCTTGACACCAGGGGTGCGATTTTGTGACTGGGGGCGCGTTGGAGGCGGGACTGCTGCTTGTCGAGTCGATGTCCCGCCTCCATTGATTTGTGGCCAACCCACGCTATTTTCCCTTGATTGACCTTGTTAAGCCCGCCCAGCGGGCTTAGCAGGCCGATCAAGGGAAAACCGGTTGCAGAGCACGTCAACGTATGACGTTTCATCTGTCAAAAATTTTTGACAGATGAATTGTCATCGTTTGACAGCTCTGTGAAGCTGTCAAACAGTGACATTCTCTGCAGTTTGATGCAGTCTTGAATACAAGACCCCATCAAACTTCTTTCTTTAACAGAGTTGAGATGGTTGTTGCATCTGTGAATGTAACACCCACCTGTCAATTCCAATGCGGAGGTCCGAGACTCTCCACATACAAACCGACTGAAGCCTGCAGGAAGAAACAAAGGTAAGTACACTTTTAAAAACACTTTGCACTTACTTGATACTCACCTCTACACTCTTGCACCCATCACTTACCTTCACACCACACTTTTGCAACCCCCCCGACCCCCGCAGATCCAGTACTCACCTCGCTGAGCTGGCGTGTTTTGGAGCCTTCAGGAAGCCCGCACTTGTGAGGGCAAAAAGGGGATAATCCTATTTTCTGTCTGTTAACTACCTGTTAACAGGCAGTTAATAGGCTTTAATCCCTTCCCGCCTCCAAGGAGACGGGACCCGGTGCGGGACGGCTACCCGCCTCCTGGGAAGAAACCATAGGGACGGGTTGGGCACCCGCCCCCAAATTCTGCCATTTTCCCGGCAGTCCCGCCTCCATACCCGCCTCCCCAGGGCTGGCAAAATCGACCCCCAAGTGTGAGCAGGCTACTCAACCAGAAGGAAATCACATCAGAGCCTGATGCTGTCCATACACACTTGCTTACAAAGGGGTTGCTGGATAATATTCAGTAGTAGGGGATTCTGGTTGATTTCTCCTTCCCAATCCAGGAACACCGAGTCCAACTGTAGCCATTCCCTTTCCTTCCCTTCCCCCTTTACTACTACCTCAGTTGAGATCAGCTAATTCAACACACATAAAGTTTTGCACGTGGAACTTACATGGTTTGTATGGCTCAGTACTCACTGGATAAGTTTGCTGAGTCATCAAGTGAGCCTGGCACATAATTTTGTGCACTAATGTAACAGTATGTGCTAAATAGACATGTATTGTCTTTTTATGCAATGTTATCAATATATCTGCTATTTTAGCAATAAGAGTGTATTAAAATGTCAATTTATTATATTTACAGATTTACAAAGTATTGCCTGCCTCTACCTCAGCCACAGGAAAATTGGAATCTGACCTCAGAAGCCTCACCTTTAGATGACTCAAGAAAGCTTTGAATGGTAACATGAGGGCACAACTTGGAGGAGGTCTGTTTTCCCACCAGAGTTATGACCTTCCAGTCATTCTCCTCTCCCAACGGTGCCCAATCCAATTGCATGTCAGCATGTATCTGGCCATTACCACACTACAACACTCTCCTACATATGGTTCATGAATCAGATGGTCACCCTCCAACAGGCTTTATGACCATGATGAAGATCTTGACGTCTTGGGATTGGTGTGATTTATTACTGCAGACCTTCCAGTTTGTACAGTGTGCTCCAGAAAGGACCCTGTGGAATATCCATATTAAATGAAGGATCTTCGAATTACTTGGCAGCACAGTATGGATGACATGGACCATGTCCTTTGGGTAATATATCTTCTGTGTCAGATCTTGGTTCTTTTGTCCAAGGATTTGAGGGACCTTGTGTCTTTACATCGTCCTTTAGGAATATACCAGCAGAGCAGGATAAGGATGTCTCCTCTGTGAATTCATGGAGGACTCCGTTCCATTAAAGATATTATGCTAAACAAGCACTGCAAATGTAGGTCTTTTTGCAGACACCAGAATGGACAAAAAATAATTTATATAGTTGGGTGTATTGGAGGAATATGGGCATAGGGCCTTATTCATATGAATTAATAACTTTGCACACAGCCATCGGCAAGCTGATCAAGGTCAACACTAAGGACACTGCTTTGAAAGACTTGTACTGAATGGAAAGACTTAAAAAATATATATATACTTTACACATAAAAAAATATATACTTTACACTTGATTTCTGAAACTTTGCAGAAGTATATATTTTCCCTCTTGGAATAGATGAAACTGCTGGGTGATCACGTTCTCAAAGTGCTTTTATTCGACATCTCAGGACATATGGGGAGCCTTATACTGTATTGAGTTTTTATTTTGCCACCCATTTGAGGTAATTAATTCATTCCCTACAATCCTGTAGCACTTGTAACATTTTGGAAATATTATTTACTTCTTCAGCATCGAGTCAAGATAAACTCCTTTGGAGAAAACCAAATATTTAGATACTATCTTCTACTGTACAGAGAGTGCTGAGAGGAATTAGGATAGAGGCAATCAGGAACAAATTTATCTTTCTTAGAGAGAGGGCTAACATAATAACTGTGCATTGTGAATATACTATATGTAGTAACAGCAAGTTTATCGTAGTCCTGTGCATTGTGGACTCATTCAAGGTAACAGCAGATGTTCTACTACATACGAGTATAGAGCGCAGTTATGGTGTTCAGCTGGTAACCTGGTCTGTGCAGTTTGGGCCACTGCTCTAACTAGGTAAATCCAAGTAAATTAATCGTAGTTACTTATAAACTGCTGAGCATAATCAAAGGGCAGTTGTAATTGCTTGTAAATTTCAAGCTCCAGATCAATGATCGACTTTCATTCTCTTTTTAAATTAAAGTAATTGTTTTGCATCTGTAATGACATCGCGGGGGTGGAGGGGGGGGGGGATTTTAATCCTCCCGCCACAACGGGCGGGAGAAGGTTGAGCGGGGTTAAATCATCAAATATGTGGAAACCCGACCCCAACCCACCGCGAGCACACCTACTTCCGTTTTAACCACGGTGGGTTCAGGAGCGTCTGAGTAGCCAGCTCTGGAGAGGCGGGTCCGTGATTAAAATATGTTAATGAGACTCCTTTCCTCGGAATTTGGCAGCCATTTGAATTTAATGGCTGCAGGCTGGGTTTCCCAGAACTCAGGAAACCCGGCAGCTAAAGGGGGGCGGGAGCAGCCGGAGCAAGCAGGTAAGTGCTTTTTATAGAGCACTGCTTGTGGGCCACGAGGAGCAGGAGAAGATTCCCAGCAAATCTTTTGCTGCGATCGACCGCCCCCATCCACCACCAGCCCCCGCAACCCGCGATCTCTCCTGAAACACACCTCCCGATTGCCAGTCCAATATCCCCCCACCAACCCCGCGATCTTTGCCGGACCCCCCTCCCTCCCGATTGCAAGTCCGATACCCCAACCCCGCAATCTTTGCTGGTTCCCCCTTCCTCTGATTGCCGGTCCAATACCCCCCACCAACCTCGCAATCTTTGGTACACTCCCCTCCCCACCCCCCACCCCCACCAACTCCATGATCTTTGCCAATCCCCCCTTCTACAAATAGCTTTCTCGCTTGGCAGACAGCCACCCTCTCAACTGGCAGCTGCTGGGTGGGAAAGAAAGTAAAAAAATTGATAACAAGGCGCTGTCATTTAATTTGGCAGGACCTCCATGTTCCCGGCATTTCCAGTTTCCCCCCGTAAACACCCGCCCCCCACTCACTCCCCATAAATATCGGGGCCCTGGTGTGTGACTGACACTTGCTAAACACAAATATATCTCAGAATCATAGAATGGTTACAGCACAGAAGGAGGCCATTCAGCCAGTCGAGCCCGTGCTGGCTCTCTGCAAGTCCCACTCCCCCGCCCTTTTCCTGTAGCCCTGCAAATGTTTTTCATTTAGGTATTTATCTAATTCCCTTTTGAAAGCAACTATTGAATCTGCCTCCACCGCCCTTTCAGGCAGTGCATTCCAGATCATAACTACTCGCTGCGTAAAAAAGTTTTTCGTCATGTCGCCTTTGGTTCTTCTGCCAATCACCTTAAATTTGTGTCATAGAAACATAGAAAAATAGAAAATAGGAGCAGGAGTAGGCCATTCGGCCCTTCGAGCCTGCTCCGCCATTCAATATGATCATGGCTGATCCTCTATCGCAATACCATATTCCCGCTCTCTCCCCATACCCCTTGATGCCTTTTGTGTCTAGAAATCTATCTATCTCCTTCTTAAATATATTCAGTGACTTGGCCTCCACAGCCTTCCGTGGTAGAGAATTCTACAGGTTCACCACCCTCTGAGTGAAGAAATTTCTCATCTCAGTCCTAAATGTCCTACCCCTTATCCTGAGACTGTGACCCCTCGTTCTAGACCCCCCCAGCCAGGGGAAACATCCTCCCTGCATCCAGTCTGTCTAGCCCTGTCAGAATTTTATATGTTTCAATGAGATCCCCTCTCATTCTTCTAAACTCTAGTGAATACAGGCCTAGTCGACACAATCTCTCCTCATACGACAGTCCTGCCATCCCAGGAATCAGTCTGGTGAAACTTCGCTGCACTCCCTCTATGGCAAGTATATCCTTTCTTAGGTAAGGAGACCAAAACTGTATACAGTACTCCAGGTGTGGTCTCACCAAGGCCCTGTATAACTGTAGTAAGACATCCTTGCTCCTGTACTCAAATCCTCTTGCAATGAAGGCCAACATACCATTTGCCTTCCTAACTGCTTGCTGCACCTGCATGTTTGCTTTCAGTGACTGGTGTACAAGGACACCCAGGTCCCTTTGTACATCAACATTTCCCAATCTATCACCATTTAAATAATACTCTACCTTTCTGTTTTTCCTACCGAAGTGGATAACTTCACAATTATCCACGTTATACTGCATCAGCCATGTATTTGCCACTCACTCAACTTGTCTAAATCGCCTTTTTGCATCCTCCTCCCAACTCACAATCCCACCTAGTTTCGTGTCGTCAGCAAACTTGGAAATATTACATTTGGTTCCCTCATCCAAATCATTGATATATATTGTGAATAGCTGGGGCCCAAGCACTGATCCCTGCGGTACCCCACTAGTCAATGCCTGCCACCCCGAAAAAGACCCGTTTATTCCTACTCTCTCTTTCCTGTCAGTTAACAAATTTTCAATTCATGCCAGTATATTACCCCCAATCCCATGTGCTTTAATTTTGCACACTAACCTCTTATGTGGGACTTTATCAAAGGCCTTCTGAAAATCCAAATACACCACATCCACTGGTTCTCCCTTATCTATTCTACCAGTTACAGACTCAAAAAACTCCAGTAGGTTTGTCAAACACGATTTCCCTTTCATAAATCCATGTTGACTTTGTCTAATCCCGTTAATATTTTCTAAGTGTCCTGTTATCACATCCTTTATAATAGACTCGAGCATTTTCCCTACTACTGATGTTAGGCTAACCGGTCTGTAGTTCCGTGTTTTCTCTCTCCCTCCTTTTTTAATTAGTGGGGTTACATTTGCCACCCTCCAATCTGCAGGAACTGTTCCATAATCTATAGAATTTTGGAAGATGATAACCAATGCATCCACTATTTCCATGGCTACCTCTTTTAGTACTCTGGGATGCAGATTATCAGGCCCTGGGGATTTATCAGCTTTCAGTCCCATTAATTTCTCCAGCACTATTTTTTTAATAATACTAATTTCCTTTAATTCCTCCTTCTCACTAGACCCTTGGTTCCCTAGCATTTCTGGGAAGTGATTTGTGTCCTCTTCTGTGAAGACAGAACCAAAGTATTTGTTTAATTGCTCTGCCATTTCCTTGTTCCCCGTTATAAATTCTCCTGTTTCTGACTGTAAGGGACCTACATTTGTCTTCACTAATCTTTTTCGTTTTACATACTTAATCTTTTTCTTTTTACATACTTGTCCTCTGGTTCTCGACCCATCTGCCAATGGGAACAGTTTCTCTCTATCTACTCTATCTAGGCCCGTCATGATTTTGAACACCTCTATCAAATCTCCTCTCAACCTTCTCTGCTCTAAGGAGAAAAACTCCAGCTTCTCCAGTCTATCCACGTAACTGAAGTCCCTCATCCCTGGAACCATTCTTGTAAATTCTCTTCACGGTAATTCAAATGTACTATTTTATAATGGCAGGAACATTAGAGTAAATTTTTCACTTGTGCACTGCCAACATGAAGCCTCTCCCACTGGGAGCATATATTGGGATTGTCCATTAAAATGAATAAGCATGAAATCATGGGCTGCACACTCCCAGCTGGTGAGGCTCTGGGCTGGATTTTCAATGACCCGTGGAGTCGGGTTTGGAGGCGTGTGGGGAGTTAAAGTTGCAGATTCGGGGGTCCCGACCCCATCCCGCCTCCACGCAATTTTTATAAAATCGTGTGCGGTGTTCCTGACTCCGTCCCACCTCCAAGAGGCGGGAGAGGCCATTAAAGCCCTTAACAAGCCCTAAATTGGCTCTGTAATGCCATTTTGAAACGTTTTAGCTAGTTTAACCCTTTTCTGACGTGAAGCACGCCTGATGTGAAACACGCCAGTGAAACCTGGTGGAAGCACAAGTGGATGGCTGACTATCAGCTGCAGGTCCACTATTACAACGGAGATGTGATGAAGGTAGTAGTAGTATTAGGTCTGAAAGTCACCTCTGATGCTGCTGCATTGAATGTCTTCAGAGACTGCCGGGGCCTTTGGAGGACCTGGATGGAAAAAAAAAATTCTCTCTCTCTCTGAGATGCTGCTCATTTTGCATCCAGGTCCTCTCACAGCAAAGGCCAGGCAGTCTCTGACCTGCAATGATGACATCATCAGAGGCGACTTTCAGACTGAAACCACTAATTGGTTCATGGGTTCCCACATGCTGGAACTCAATTGCCCAATTAAGTGAAAATTGCATCAATCTCCCACATCCAATTGCAGGCAGGTGGATAACACGAAATGTGGATGACACGACCCCAACCCGCCCCAGTATCAAAATCCAGCCCTCTGTATCAAAAGCACACAAGTGAATGATTTACCCTATTAAACAATGTAAAATAATATGTACAATAGCAAAATAGTTCTGATGAAGGGTCCCAGACCAGAAACGTTAACTCTGTTTCTCTCTCCACGGATGCTGCCTGGCCTGCTGAGTGTTTCCAGCATTTTCTGTTGTTATTTAAAATAATATGTAGTTGTGTATCCCCTTAAGAATTCACTTACGGATCAGGTTGCAGATGAGGATCTTGGATTTGTTTGATTGACAGGTCATAAAACAAGTTGGAGATAGCGTGGAATTGGTGTATTCTTGGAAAGAAGAAGCTGAAACACACAGTATTTTAAAATTAATTTGCATATGAAGAAGTTTGGATTGCAGGAGATAGAAAGTGCAATTATCCTAATTGCAAGAATCATATTTTTTGAAATTAAACTTTCCTTCATTTACATCTAGCTGTGTGCCATTCAATTATTTTTAGTTTGTTTTAACCTACTTATCCCTGGTCTGTTGAAGCTCTTGAAAAAGTAGTTAGGGATGAGAGTCAAGTGAGAAGAATGCCCCAATCAGGTCTGGTAGAATAACATTGCTTAACAAATTTGCCCATGTTAGAATAAAAATTGCCCATGATTAAGATTGACACAGCGGCCCAGAAATTAGGCTCCCTGGCTTCCCGCGTATGCAAGGATCCCGCGCGCACCTACCTACCGTGCCTGCCGTTGACCTCTGGGCCCACGGGGACTTCAGCTCCTGGGCCTCCTGCAGCTGCCGGCACGCAGTGCTCGTGTATCCCAGGGGCGTAGTTAGTGCGATGCGTCCCCTGGGATCACGTGGGCCATGGAGAGCCAATGGCAGCAGACCATCTTTCATTCATAGATTTGACAGGAAGACCTGTCAAGTCTATGAATTGAAATCAGCCCCAAAACAACACCTAAACTTCAAATAAATTTTAAAAATAACCATCACATTTTTAAAATAACTATAAGTTAAATAAACTACTTTAAACAAAAATTTAAATTTTTGAAAAAATTAAAATACTTTTTACAGTACTGAAAATAAACTTACCTTTCTTTAAAGTATCTAAAAAAGATAAACCTGTTGAAAATTTTTTAAATTCTAATTAATTAACCAATTACCTTGTTAAAAACGGGTCTTGCGCCTCCTTTTTAAAAGCGCAGCTTCTTCAATACTTACCTTCCCGGAGAAACCTGAAAAAAAACTTAAGTTCGCTGCATGCTCGCAGCCTCTCCCGCGCACGCGGTTCACCTCTCAACCCCTCCCTTCACGAGACCGGAAGTTCCGGTTTCCCGCACATGCACAGTGCATGCAGGAAACCGACACTTCAGGAGGCCTTACGGGTGAGTACACAGCGCGTACTCACCCGGCAAGTGCTGAATTTTTGGCCCAGCATTACAGGAAATGTTACTTAAATGTGTTATGCAACGATGGTATGGGGAACGTTACATAAATATGTTACAGGAAGTGTATGGCGGCATGCACTTACATACTTTAATATATCTTTGGGTTTTATAAATAGAATACAAGAGTAAAGTGGTAATGGTAATGGTTAGGCCACAGGTAAAGAGTACTGTGTGCATTTTCAGCATCCCATTATAGAAAATAAAACACTAAAACCATAGAGCGCATGCAACAGAAATTCACCAGAAGGAAGCCAAAAATGAGAAACTATAGTTAGGACGTGAGACGTGAAATATTCAGATTACTTCCACTAGAGCAAAGACTGCCAAAAGATTTTTAATATTATGAAGGGTTTTTATTTCCCCTGGTTGGGGAGTCAGCGACAAGGGGTCATGAATTGAAAATGGCCACTAAAAAGCAAAGAAAGCGGTTAGGAGAAATTCCTTTCACAGAGTTGTTGGAGCATGGAATGCTTTGCCACAGACAATAGTTGAGGCAAAGATCATTGCACCTTTAAGGGAAAAATGGATATACATTTGACGCAGAGGAAGATAAAGGGTTATGAGGAGAGCACGGGAGAGTGGAATTAGTTTTGGATTGCTCTAGCAAAGAGCCAGTGCAGACATGATGGAGCAAATGACCTCCTACCGTGTTGTACACTTCTACGGTTCTACCTCCTGTGGTGTTGCTTAGATGAGTAGGAGGATATACAATATGCTATATAGCATACAATATACTGTAGAGCCACTGATTAATGGTGATTTAATTAAAAATGCAATTTACCTTATACAAAGTAATATGGAAGTGTTAGTGGTATTTTCAGGCTCAAATTATGTATGACGATGTCTTCAAAAATTTTAAATCAGTGGCCTTTATTGTATGTTTGTTTAGCTATTTAACAAACTTTTTGTCTTAGTTTTTAAAAGAAAGTCTAGGTTCCACAGGAAGACAGTAGAGAAAATATTCTAGGTTGGAGTTACAGCACTGAGGGGTGGGGAGTTACATGGTTTTGTAATAGAAGGTCGTCATGGAAGTTTATAAACAAACAACAACCCATTTCACCCATTATGCCTGTGCCAGCTCTCTGGAAGAGCTATTCACTTGGTCCCATTCCCCTGACTTTACACATACCCTTATTATATTTCAGATATTTATCCATTTCTCTTTTAAAAACTATGGAACTTGCTTCAGTCATAGTATTTACCTTATCAAAACTCCTCATAATTTTGAACACCTTTATCAGATCATCTCTTAACTTTCTTTGTTCTAATGAACAGATCCCCAGTTTCTCTAGTATCACCTCAATGTGTCTCATCCCCATATTTTAGTGAATCTTCTGTACCTTCTCCATGGTATCCTTCCTAAAGTAAGGACAATATTCTAATGCCTAACCAATTATTTGTATAGAAACATAGAAGATAGGAGCAGGAGTAGGGCATTCGGCCCCCTCGAGCCTGCTCCACCATTTAATGAGATCATGGCTGATCATCCAAATTCAGTACCCTGTCCCCGCTTTCTCCCCATATCCCTTGATCCCTTTAGCCTTAAGAAATATATCTAACTCCTTCTTGAATATATTTAATGAATTGGCCTCAACTGCCTTCTGTGGTAGAGAATTCCACAGGTTCACCACTCTCTGGGTGAAGAAATTCCTCCTCATCTCAGTCCTAAATGGCTTACCCCTTATCCTTAGACTGTGATTTTATATAGATTTTGCATTACCTCTTTGCTTTTGTACCCGGTCCTTTTTATATAACGTAAGATCTCGTATGTTCTTTTTTTTAAAATGCTTTGTCAACTTGTCCTCATACTTTCATTGAGTTGTATATCTGAACCTTTAAATCTGTCTGCTCCTCTACTCCTTTTAAAGTTTTGCCATTGAGTATATTGACTACTCCTGATAATTCAAAGGTGGTTTTCACATTTAAAAAATTTGAATTATTCAATAGTTTAAATTAAGCACTGTAAATAACACAATGTGGGAATTTAGTACTAAAAAAATTGAATCAGATAACTGCTCCACATTAAATTTAATCTGACAACTATCTGCCCAATTTAGTAACTTACATTCTTCTTAAGTCATTTACAGTCATCTTCACAATTAACTACACTCCCAGGTGCGAGACTTTGGCTTACTGGTAGCATTCCTGCCCAAGCCAGAAGGTGCAGAATTCTAACCCTGCTCCAGACATCCCAGCGAGTGGAGACTGGAGCTCCGGCTCTGAATTGCCGGTTGACATCCAGCTGATAGTCTACATACGACTGGTATTAATAGGTATAAACGCCCTGAAATCCTACCTGTAACTAGTATTAATCCAGTAACCTGCTAATATGCACCCTATAACTACAGTCAGAATCTCCCTGCACTGTACAAGGTGCGATTAGGCTCCCCAGTTGATGCCACTTTTAACAGACTCCATTTCTCTCCCTATCTCCTAGCTCCCTGGTTCTCTATGAAGGTGACAACTCTGAACTGGGAACCTCAATCAGAGCCAACATAGAATCATAGGATTATACAGCACAGAAGGAAGCTATTCGACCCATCATGCCTGTGCCGGCTCTTTGAAAGAGCTATCCAATTAGTCCCACTCCCCTGCTCTTTCGATGGAATCTGGAACTGTACCCATGGATTGGAGGGTAGCTAATGTTACCCCACTATTCAAAAAGGGTGGTAGAGAGAAAGCGGGGAATTACAGACCGGTAAGCCTGACATCGGTAGTGGGGAAAATGCTAGAGTCCATTATAAAGGATGTAATAGCTGAGCACTTGAAAAACAGTGACAGGATCGGACAAAGTCAACATGGATTTACAAAAGGTAAATCGTGCTTGACTAATCTACTGGAATTTTTTGAGGATGTAACTGGGAAAATAGATGAGGGAGAACCAGTAGATGTGGTGTATTTGGACTTTCAAAAGGCTTTCGATAAGGTCCCGCAAAAGAGATTAGCGTGTAAAGTTAAGGCACATGGGATTGAGGGCAAGGTATTGACTTGGATAGAGAACTGGTTGGCGGACAGAAAGCAGAGAGTAGGAATTCATGGGTCTTTTTCCGAGTGGCAGGCAGTGACTAGTGGGGTACCGCAGGGATCGGTCCTTGGACCCCAGCTATTCACAATATACATTCATGATCTAGATAAGGGAACTAAATGTAATATCTCCAAGTTTGCAGATGACACAAAGCTGGGTGGGCGTGTGTGCTGCGAGGAGGATACCGAGAAACTCCAGGATGATTTGGACAGGTTGGGTGAGTGGGCAGAAGCATGGCAGATGCAATATAACGTGGATAAATGCGAGGTTATCCACTTTGGTATCAAAAACAGAAAGGCAGACTATTATCTGAATGGCAATAGATTGGGAGAAGGGGAAGTGCAACGAGACCTGGGTGTCCTTGTGCACCAGTCGCTGAAGGTAAGCATGCAGGTGCAGCAGGCGGTGAAGAAGGCAAATGGTATGTTGGCCTTCATAGCGAAAGGGTTTGAGTATAGGAACAGGGATGTCCTGCTGCAGTTGTACAGGGCCTTGGTGAGACCACACCTTGAGTACTGTGTGCAGTTTTGGTCACCTTATCTGAGGAAGGATGTTCTTGCCATGGAGGGAGTTCAGCAAAGATTCACAAGGCTGATACCTGGGATGGCAGGAATGACATATGAGGAGAGATTGGGTCGATTGGGCTTATACTCACTGGAGTATAGAAGAATGAGAGGGGATCTCATCGAAACATATAAAATTCTGACAGGTCTGGACAAACTAGATGCAGGAAGAATGTTCCCGATGGTCGGAGAGTCCAGAACCAGGGGTCATAATCTAAGGATAAGGGGTAAGCCATTTAGGACAGAAATGAGGAAGAATTTCTTCACCCAGAGAGTGGTGAACCTGTGGAATTCTCTACCACAGAAGGTAGTTGAGGCCAAGTCATTAAATATATTCAAGAATGAGTTAGATATATTTCTTAAAGCTAAAGGTATCAAGGGATATGGGGAGAAGGCAGGTGCAGGGTACTGAGTTTGGATGATCAGCCATGATCTCATCGAATGGCGAAGCAGGCTCGAGGGGCCAAATGGCCTACACCTGCTCCTATCTTCTATGTTTCTATGTTTCTTTCACTGTAGCCCTGCAAATTTTTCCTTTTTAGGTATATATCCACGTCCCTTTAAAGTTACTATAGATCCGCTCCCACCACCCTTTCAGGCAATGCATTCCAGATCATAACAACTTGCTGAGTAAAAAAAATTCTCCTCATCTCCTCCCTGGCTTTTTGTCAATTATCTTAAAGCTGTGTCCTATGGTTAACAACCCTCCTGCTAGTGGAAACAGTTTCTCCCTATCT
This sequence comes from Squalus acanthias, assembly GCA_030390025.1. Taxonomy (NCBI): domain Eukaryota; kingdom Metazoa; phylum Chordata; class Chondrichthyes; order Squaliformes; family Squalidae; genus Squalus; species Squalus acanthias. The sequence continues at coordinate 86,314,700 of CM059432.1, forward strand.
ACTCTATTAATACCCTTTATGATTTTGAACACCTCTATTAAATCTTCCCTTAACCTTCTTTGCTTGAAGGAGAATAATACCAGTGTCTCTAGTCTCTCCACATAACTGAAGTCCCTCATCCCTGCCACCATTCTGGTAAATCTCCTTTGCATCTTCAAGGCCTTGACATCCTTTCTAAAGTGTGGTGCCCAGAATTGGACACAATACTCTAGCTGAGGTCTAACCAGCGATTTATGAAGGTTTCTAACTTCCTTGCTTTTGTACTCTATGCCTCCATTTATAAAACCAAGGACCCGTATGCCTTTTAAAAAAAAAGCTTTATCAACTTGTCCTGACACCTTCAAAGATTTGTGTATGTGAACATCCAGGTCTATCTGTTCCTGCACCCGCATTAAAATTGTAACATTTAGTTTATACTGCTTCTCCTAATATTTCCTTCCAAAAAGCATCACTTCACACGTCTCTGCATTAAATTTCATCTGCCATGTGCCTGCCCATTTCACCAGTCTGTCTTTTTTCTTTTTCTCTTTCCTCCTTTAAGATGCTGCTTAAAATCTACCTCTCATCTGCCCTAACAACTCCTTATATGGTTCGGTGTCAATTTTTTTTTATAGCGCTTCTCTGAAGCGCCTTGGGACGTTTTACTACATTAAAGGCGCTATATAAATGCAAATTGTTGTTGTCTATGTCCTCCTGAAATATGCTACTATCCTCCTCACTGTTTACCACATTTCCAAGCTTTGTGTCATGCACAAACTTTAAAATGATGCCTTCTATACCCAAGTTAATATATATATATATCAAAAAGATCAGTGCTCCCAATACCGACCCCTGGGGACACCACTGTACAATTCCCTCCAGTCCGAAAAACAACCATTCACTACTACTGTCTGCTTTCTGTCCCTCAGCCAATTTCGTATCCACGCTGCCACTGCCCCTTTAATCCCAAGGGCTTCAATTTTGCTAACAAGTCAATTATATGGCACTTTATCAAATGCCTTTTCAAAGTCCATATATACAACATCAACTGCACTACCTACCTTCATCAACCCTCTCCGTTATTTCATCAAAGAACTCAAATCAAGTTAGTCAGCCACGATATACCTTTAATAAATCCGTGTTTGCTGTCATTTATTAACCCATATTTTTCCAAGTGACAATTAATTTTGTCTCGGATTATTGTCTCTAAAAGTTTCCCCACCACTGATGGTAGGCCGACTGGCCAGTAGTTACCTGTTTTTTCTCTCTCCCTTTTTTGAACAGGGGTGTAACCCGGTGACTTTTATATCTTGAGCACTGCCAATCAATGTTCCCTTTATTTATTTTGGGTGCGCAGACACTTTTAAGAGTCCTATTCAAAATACCGCGCATGTGCAGTTTCTCCTATTTAAAAGCCGGTGAACCTGCTGTGCGGGAGCTGCAGAGCACTGCGTGGCCTCGCAGCTTAAAGGGAACATTGCTGCCAACCGTTTTATACCTCTTCTTGATCTATTTTTATCCTTGATGCGGAGATGCCGGTGTTGGACTGGGGTGGACAAAAGTGAGAAGTCGCACAACACCAGGTTATAGTCCAACAGTTTTATTTGAAATCTTGTGATTTCAAATAAAACTGTTGGACTATAACCTGGTGTTGTGTGACTTCTCACTTATTTTTATCCTATCCATTTTCTCTACCCCCTCCTCCTTTACTGTAACACTGGCAGTATCCTCTTTAGTGAAGACAGATGCAAAGTACTCATTTAGTACCACTGCATCCACAAGAATTCCTTTATGGTCCTCAATCGGCCCCACCTTTCCTTTGACTATCCTTTTACTCTTTAAATGTTTATGAAAGACTTTAGTATGCCCCTTTATGTTGCCCGCTAATCTATTCTCATACGTTCTCTTTACCCCTCTTATTTCCTTTTTTAGTTTTCCTCTGCACTCTCTGCAGTCAGCTTGATTCTCTACTGTATTATGAACCTGACATTTATCCTTTTCTAGTTTCATTTTAACCTCAGAGGTTTAATCATCCAGTGAACTCTAGCTTTGGATGCCCTTCCTTTCCCCCTCATAGGAATGTGTCTAGTTTATACCTGAACTATCGCCTCTTTGAAAGTCTCCCATTGTTCATCGACTGTTTTACCTGCCAATCTTTGTTTGCAATCCACCTGGGCCAAATCCCTTTTCAACTCACTGAAATTAACCCTCTTCCAATTGAGTATTTTCACCTTTGATTGTCCTTTGTCCATTTCCATAACTGGTCTAAACCTAATGATATTGTGATCACTGTTTCTCACTGAAACATGCTCCACTTGCCCCACTTCATTCCCCAGAACTAGATCCAACACTGCTTCTTTCTTCGTTGGGCTGGAAACATACTGATCAAGAAAGTTCTCTTGTACACATTTCAGGAATTCCTCCTCTCTTTGCCCTTAACACTGTTTTTTCCCCCAGTCTATATTAGGATATGTTCTTGGACTTCACGTGTCAAAACTGGCCAACACAGACCGATCAGAACCCAACTGGGAGACTGCGCAAAAAGCAGCAGGCTTGGTGTTTGGGTCACTTCTTACAGGGCATATCGTCCTAAATTCAGCTCAAATTTCTAAACCACTCCCTGGGTTTTGACTCAATAAAAGGAGAGCTTTCATAAAATGATAGAAATTACAGCACACAAAGAGGCTGTTAGGATGCCAGTGCTGCCACTCTCTGCTGTAACACTATCCCCCCAAATCATGTTATATTCCTCATTTTCATACTTAACTCACTCCCTTTTCAACGCCGCTCTACTCTGTGCCCCAATAGCCACATGGCGAAGCATCCTATTGCATAATGGCCCTCATTTCAAAAACCTTCCCTCTCTCTTGGTTCTTCCAGTGAGAATCCTCAGTCTCTGTCCTCTTGTTCTCCATTTGCAAGGTGGAAACAATTTTTCACTATTCACACATATTAAAGTTCCCAGATTTCACTCACCCCTATACTGGCTGCTCATCTCTTGGCACTGCTCCACCATGTTACAGATGCTGCTCCTGGATCTGAAGGAAATGCTGGGCCTCCATGTCCACCCCATTCCCCAGTCTCCCTCTCTTCCGCTACCACCCAAGCCTCAATCTCCCCCGACCACCATTCCTCCTCTCTCCCCTTGCCTGAGCCCCCATCCCGGAACTCCAGTCCCGTCTCCCTCTCCCCTGACCCCTAGCCCGCTATCACTCACTTCCCCCAACCCAAGCCCCAAACCACCCCACCTCCCGCCCCCGCCACACACTAGTTCATTCATCGTTGACTGTTCCCTGTTCTTTCAGTTTTTATATTGAACCTAATTATGTTAGCACTATGGCCTAGATGTTTCCTGAACCTTACGTTACCCATTTGTCCCACTTAATTTCCTAGAACTAGACCCAGCACTGCCTCTCTTCTAGTTGGACTAAGAATATACTGATCTAGAAAGAAGTCCTGGACGAATTGTAGAAACCCTCTCTTTATTTGCAACTTAACATTACTTTACAATCTATCTTTGGATAATTAAAGTTACCCCATAATAATGGCCTTGATGTTCTTGCATCTTTCTCTAACTTATCTACCTAGCTTTTCCTTGATCGCTTTTCCAATGTTTGGCAATCTATAATATACTCCCAATAGAGTTGCATTTCCCTTCCTTAACTTTAACCAAAAAGATTCAGCTTTTGTATCATCCTCATGTTCCAGTGTTTTAATGGAATCTTCTATTAATACTGCCACACCTCCTTTTTCCTCCAATTCTATTTCTTCTGACTATTTCGTAACCAGGAATATTCAGCTCCCAGTCCTGTCCTAGCCTAAGCAACATCTCTATTAATGCTATTACTGTACATCATACCTCACATAGCAATTGGTGCTTCTAGCTCACCAATTTTATTCACGTTACTTTGTGAATTTATATGCATATAACCAATGTTCCCCCTAATTTTAAATGTGGGTGCGCAGTCCCTTTAATGGGCTGTATGGCCCAAGTTTTGTGCATGCGTTAAACTTCACATTGGAAGAGTTGGTCCCGGGCTGCGCGGGACCAGCAGACAGCCGCGCAACCTGTCTCATTCTGTTTGGCAATCTTACTCATTTTAATCCCTCCTCCTTCTGATTGGTTCTTTAAAACTTTCCTGTTTTTCTCTTATCTTTCCTACACTTATTATCCTTTTTGTCTCATCTTGTTTTCTCTATCATGTCCTATCCTCTCCCCTATTCACTCCTGCAAATTAGTTCCCTCCATTCACACTCTACGATTTCATACTCCCCTCACTCACTCCATCTCCATGGCTGCTGCAGTCCCGCTTCAGCTGACAAGCAGATTAGACGGTTAAATGCATGGCTGAAAGAGTGGGGTGGGAGGCAGGGGTTTCAATTCATGGGGCACTGGCACCAGTACTGGGGAAAGAGGGAGCTGTTCCGTTGGGACGGACTCCACTTAAACCAGGCTGGGACCAGTGTCCTGGCGAATTGAATAACTAGGGTCGTAGATAGAGCTTTAAACTAATGAAGAGGGAATGGGAGGATTCAGAAAAGGGTATATTCAAAAGCAGTAAGAGAAATGTCAAGGCTGCAGAGCAGAGTAGCGATTTGGGTAAAAATAAGCAGAGTGGGTAAAAATAAGCAGAGTGGGTCAGGAAGGAACAGAGAGTTTAACAAAGGTAATAGGGCATCAGAGACTAAGGTGACATCAGGCAAAAGTAGAAAAAAAGTTAAAGTTAAAGGCATTGGCCCAAAAATTCGTGAGGAAGCCTTCGTGCGAGGGTAAGGCTTCCCCGCGATCTCTCACTGCGCGTTGGCTTTTTCAGTTCCAGCTCGCACGAACTTGATGTTCTGGACAGCTGCTGTGCTGGGCTTCCGTATCCCACAGGCGCAGTTAATTCGTGCGAGCTGTGGGATCACGTGACTCAGTTAGAGCCAATGGCAGCACACCATCTTTCATTCATAACTTTCACATAAGTGCTGTGAAAGCTATGAATACTATAGCCCCCCAAAAGAACAGCTAAACCTCAATTAAATTTAAAAAAAAAACCATCACATTAATAAAATAAGTATAGTTAAATAAATTAACCATTTTAAATAAAAAATTAAATTTTTGAAAAAATTTAAAATCTTTTAAAAAGTTATAAAAATAAACTTACCTGTCTTTAAAGTCTCTAAAAAAGATATACCTGTTAAAAAAAATTCAAAATAATACTTAATTCACTACTTACCTTGTTAAAAGTGGGTCTTACTCCTCCTTTCTTGATGTGTAAAATCTTCCATACTTACCTGCGCGTTGAAACCACTAAGTGCACTGCATGCGCGCAGCCTGTAGCGCGCACGCGGTTCACTTAGGAACCGCCCCCTTTTCCATTCACCAAGTGCCGGTTTTCAGCGCATGCGCAGTGCATGCAGAAAACCGGCAATTGGAAACAGAATACGCGAGAGTACGCAGTGCGTACTCTCGCGTATCAAGACAAATTTTTGGGCCATTATTTCTGAATGCGCAAAGCATTTGCAACAAAATAGATTAATTAATAGCACAGATAGAAATAAATTGGTTTGATTTAATAGTCATTATGGAGACATGGTTGCAGAGTTAGGAACTAAGGGGGAAAAATTGGTGATCGCCAGCAAAGCAGTCGCGGTTACCGCCAACTGCCGTTAACGGCCGCCGCGCTAACCTTAGGTGCAACGCCGTCCTGGTGGAGTTGCACGAGGGATCCAGGACCAATTTGTAGTCCTGGTACAACGTTGCTGCTTCCTCTAGCGTCTGTGTGCGAGGCTGTGAAGCTCGCAATGCTTTGTGGGCAGTGAAGAGCTCTGAAATTTAAAGGGACCATGCACATTGAAGCAAGACAAAATAAAATGCACTGATTCAATACATTTTTCAGCCCTTTCTGTCTTTTTACTAATATTCAATATTTAAAAGAAGTTCCAAATATGATTATTCAGCTCTTGAAGCTGAATTACCTTCCTAAACACGGTGGCATAGTGGTTAGCACTGGTGCCTCACAGCGCCAGAGACCCGGGTTCGAATCTGACCTCGGGTGACTGTCTGTGTGGAGTTTGCACATTCTCCCCGTGTCTGCGTGGGTTTCCTCCGGGTGCTCCGGTTTCCTCCCACAGTCCAAAAATGTGTGGGTTAGGTTGATTTGGCTATGATAAATTGACCCTTAGTGTTAGGGGGGGATTAAATATGTGCGGTTATGGGGATAGGATGGGATATGTTAGGGGGAATTAAATACGTGGGGTTACGGGGGTAGGGTGGGATATGTGTACTGTGGGGATTAAAGCAGGGACAGGGTACTGGATTTGGATGATCAGCCATGATCGTATTGAATGGTGGAGCAGGCTCGACGGGCCGAATGGCCTACTCCTGCTCCTAGATTCTATGTTTCTATGTTTCTGTTTCTAAACTGAACAAATGGGAAAAATGCCTCAGCACTAACACAAATGGCTCAGCAAGCCAGGGAAGGGGCACCCAGGGTCTCGCACGGAGCACTCCAGCTTTGTGCAGGGGGTTAACACTGCAAGACTGGCCCTCTACCCACAGAGGCCAGGAGGCCCTCCAGAAAGAACAATGTGGGAGTACATTACCAAGGCCATCACTGCCAGCAGTGTCGCCCCCACCACCTGGCTCCAGTGCCCAAAGAAGCTTCATGACCTCAGACCACTGGTCAAGGTCAGTGAATGCATCTTCAAAAACCATCTCCTACCAACTGCACCACTAGCCTCACACACTGCTCAATGTATGACCCCCAATCACTAACCTACCAACAATCTGCACTAATGACAAGGCACATCTACCATTCCGAGCATCACCTCACCCCCTTTGAGGAGACGGTGCAGGCCATTCTTGGCAGGGGCATGGCTGAGCCCTTGGCCAGCGGCGGGGCTGAAAGGATACAAGATATGGGTATCCTCGCACATTATCCCCCTTCTGGCATGCACCTCTAGGATTCCCGCCCTGCCGTCAGCACAACTCCACCCTTGTTTCTTCCTCATTTCACACACCGAAGAAATGCAGCCTGCCCAGACAGTGCGTCAACAAGAAGAGGTAGCCTGTCCAGTCAGTGGGACCGCAGGCGGATGATTCCATCCCGGATATCCTGGTCACAAAGGGGCTGTCTGGGATGCATCCTTCCATCTGATTCCTCCTCTTCGGCTTCCTCCTCTTCTGCGTCTTGCTCTTCTGCGTCTTCCTCTTCCATCTGCAAGCGGATGCTGTAAATGTGAAATGACAGCATAAGATGCTGCAAATACTCAGTTGGGCAGGCAGCATGTCTACCTGAGACGTGAACTCCATGGATGTAGCGTGACCTGCTGAGTATTCGCAGCATGTTCTGTCTTCTCAAAGGCGTTCACTTACCATCTGAGCCCTTGCAAGCGTCCAGCAGCACTCCCAAAACACTTTTCACATATATTGCAGCAAGCCACCACTTCAATAAAATCCAAAAAACCAAGGCCAAACCCTTCCATTCAAACTTACCTGATTGATGTGTGTGTCCCTTTAACAGCTGCAGATATCGCCCCTGCCAGCGTCTGTCAGCCTGCTTCTATGCCAGGTTAACCTGGCGTGCTTAGGACCCAGCACTGAATTAAGTGCGAGGGTCGAAGTTCACGTAGGTGACATTGAGACGGCGTTGCACACCCACTGACGTCGCCACACCACCTTTTTTTTTTAACAGGGCGCTGCCAGTTACCAGCAGTGCAAAGGGGCCCATGAATATGGTGGCTGCCGCGCGGACCGCCTCCAGCTGGTGCAAGAGAAGCGGCCGCCATTTTTTCGAGAATCGCTGGCACTAACAGGTGGCAGTAAGTGTATGAATTTCTCGCCTTAAATATGGAAAATGGAAAATGGGGATGGGGGTGGGTAGCCCTGATAATAAAGGATGGGTTAAACACAGTAGAGAGAAAGGATCTTAGCTCAGAAAAACAAGATGTACAATCACTTTGGGTGGAGCAGTAATGCTGAGGTTGGGGATGGCATTAAACGGGAAATTAGAGACGCGTGCAATAAGGGCACAGCAGTTATCATGGGTGACTTTAATCTACATATAGATTGGGCTAAGCAAATTAGTAACAATACTGTGGAGGAGGAATTCCTAGAGTGTATACAGGATGGTTTCCTGGACCAATATGTCGAGGAACCAACTAGAGATCAGGCCATCTTAGACTGGGTATTATGTAATGAGAAAGGATTAATTAGCAATCTTGTTGTGCAAGGCCCCTTGGGGAGGAGCGATCATAATATGATAGAATTCTTCATTAGGATGGAGAGTGAAGTAGTTGACTCAGAGACTAGGGTCCTGAATTTAAATAAAGGAAACTACGATGGTATGAGGCACGAGTTGGCTAGGATGGATTGGGGAGCGTTACTTAAAGGGTTGACGGTGGATAGGCAATGGCAAACATTTAAAGATCGCATGGATGAACTACAGAATTTGTTCATCCCTGTTTGGCATAAAAATAAAACAAAAAAGGTGACTGAACCGTGGCTAACAAGGGAAATTAGGGATAGCATAAGATCCAAGGAGAGGACATATAAATTGGCCAGAAAAAGCAGTAAACCTGAGGATTGGGAGCAGTTTAGGATTCAGCAAAGGAGGACAAAGGGATTAATTAAGAGGGGGGAAATAAAATATGAGAGGAAGGTTGCAGGGAACATAAAAACTGACTGTAAAAGCTTCTATAGATATGTGAAGAGAAAAAGATTGGTGAAGTTAAGCGTAGGTCTCTTGCAGTCAGAATCAGGGGAATTTATAAGGGGGAACAAAAAAATGGCAGACCAATTAAATACATACTTTGGTTCTGTCTTCACAAAGGAGGACACAAATAACCTCCCAGAGATGTCGGGGAACATAGGGTCTGATGAGAGGGAGGAATTGAATGAAATCAGTATTTGTAGGGAAATGGTGTTAGGGAAATTGACGGGATTGAAGGCCGATAAATCCCCAGGGCCTGATAATCTACATCCTAGGGTACTTAAGGAAGTGGTCCTAGAAATAGTAGATGCATTGCTGGTCATCTTCCAAAATTCTATAGACTCTGGAATAGTTCCCATGGATTGGAGGGTAGCTAATGTAACCCCACTATTTAAAAAAGGTGGTAGAGAGAAAACGGGGAATTACAGACTGGTAAGCCTGACATCGGTAGTGGGGAAAATGCTAGAGTCCATTATAAAAGATGTAATAGCAGAGCACTTGGAAAACAGTGACAGGATCGGACAAAGTCAACATGGATTTACAAAAGGTAAATCATGCTTGACTAATCTACTAGAATTTTTTGAGGATGTAACTGGTAGGATAGATAAGGGAGAACCAGTGGATGTGGTGTATTTGGACTTTCAGAAGGCTTTCAATAAGGTCCCGCATAAGAGATTAGCGTGCAAAGTTAAAGCACATGGGATTGGGGGTAAGGTACTGACTTGGATAGAGAACTGGTTGGCAGGCAGGAAGCAAAGAGTTGGAATAAACGGGTCTTTTTCCGAGTGGCAGGCAGTGACTAGTGGGGTACCGCAGGGATCGGTGCTAGGACCCCAGCTATTCACAATATATATTAATGATCTAGACGAGGGAACTAGATGTAATATCTCCAAGTTTGCAGACGACACAAAGCTGGGTAGGCGTGTGGCTGTGAGGAGGATGCAGAGAAACTCCAGTATGATTTGGACAGGTTGGGTGATTGGGCAGATGCATGGCAGATGCAGTATAATGTGGATAAATGCGAGGTTATCCACTTTGGTGGCAAAAACAGGAAGGCAGATTATTATCTGAACGGCAATAGATTGGGAAAAGGGGAAGTGCAACGAGACCTGGGTGTCCTTGTGCACCAGTCGCTGAAGGTAAGCATGCAGGTGCAGCAGGCGGTTAAGAAGGCAAATGGTATGTTGGCCTTCATAGCGAGAGGATTCGAGTACAGGAGCAATGATGTCTTGCTACAGTTGTACAGGGCCTTGGTGAGACCACACCTTGAGTATTGTGTGCAGTTTTGGTCGCCTTATCTGAGGAAGGATGTTCTTGCCATGGAGGGAGTGCAGCGAAGATTCACCAGACTGATACCTGGGATGGCAGGAATGACGTATGAAGAGAGATTGGGTCGATTAGGATTATATTCACTAGAATTTAGAAGAATGAGAGGGGATCTCATTGAAACTTATAAAATTCTAACAGGACTAGACAGACTAGATGCAGGAAGGATGTTCCCGATGGCGGGGGAGTCCAGAACCAGGGGTCACAGTCTAAGGATAAGGGGTAAGCCATTTAGGACTGAGATGAGGAGGAATTTCTTCACCCAGAGAGTGGTGAACCTGTGGAATTCTCTACCACAGAAGGCAGTTGTGGCCAACTCATTAAATATATTCAAGAAGGAGTTAGATATATTTCTTAAGGCTAAAGGGATCAATGGATATGGGGAGAAAGCAGGGACAGCGTACTGAATTTGGATGATCAGCCATGATCTCATTAAATGGCGGAACAGGCTCGAGGGGCCGAATGGCCTACTCCTGCTCCTATCTTCTATGTTTCTATTGGTTTTGATCTTCCAGAAATCCCTAGATTGTAGAACGGTCCCTGTGGATTGGAAGGTAGCAAATGTAACCCCGTTATTCAAGAAAGGAGAGAGAGAGAAAACAGGGAACTTCTGACCAGTCAGCCTGACATCAGTAGTAGAAAATGCTAGAATCTATTATTAGGGGCGTGGTAACAAGTAACTTCGAAAATCATAATGCGATTGGGCAGAGCCAACATGAATTTATGAAAGGGAAATCGTGTTTGACAAATCTAATAGAGTTTTTTGAGGTTGTAACTAGCAGGGTAGATAAGGGGAAACAAAATAAGCAGGTAACATTCGTGGCGCAGAAGTGCCAGGCAATGACTATCTCCAACAAGCGAGAGTCTAAACACCGCCCCTTGACATTCAACGGCATTACCATCGCCGAATCCCCCACCATCAACATCCTAGGGGTCACCATTGACCAGAAACTTAACTGGACCAGCCACATAAATACTGTGGCAACAAGAGCAGGTCAGAGGCTAGGTATTCTGTGGTGAGTGTCTCACCTCCTGACTCCCCAAAGCCTTTCTACCATCTACAAGGCACAAGTAAGGAGTGTGATGGAATACTCTCCACTTGCCTGGATGAGTGCAGCTCCAACAACACTCAAGAAGCTCGACACCATCCAGGACAAAGCAGCCCGCTTGACTGGCACCCCCTCTACCACCTTAAACATTCACTCACTCCACCACCGGCGTAACGTGGCTGCAGTGTGTACCATCTATAAGATGCACTGCAGCAACTCGCCAAGGCTTCTTCGGCAGCACCTCCCAAACCCGCGACCTCTTCCACCTAGAAGGACAAGGGCAGCAGACTCATGGGAACACCACCACCTCCAAGTTCCCCTCCAAGTCACACATCATCCTGACTTAGAAGTATATCGCCGATCCTTCATTGTCGCTGGGTCAAAATCCTGGAACTCCCTCCGTAACAGCACTGTGGGAGTACCTTCACCACACGGACTGCAGCAGTTCAAGAAGGTGGCGCACCACCACCTTCTCAAAGGCAATTAAGGATGGGCAATAAATGCTGGCCTTGCCAGCGATGCCCACATCCCATAAAAACGAATAAAAAAAAAAATTGGATGCAGTGCTTTTGGATTTTCAGAAAGCATTCGATAAGGTGCCACACAAGCGGTTATTATATAAAATTAGGGCTCATGGGATTGGGGGTAATATATTAGCACGGATTGAGGATTGGTTAATGGACAGAAAGCAGAGAGTACGAATAAACGGGTTATTTTCGGGTTGGCAGGCTGTAACAAGTGGGGTATCACAAGGATCAATGCTTGGCATCAGCTATTTACAATCTATATCAATGTCTTAGATGAGGGGACTGAGTGTAATGTATACAAGTTTGCTGACGATACAAAGCTAGGTGGAAAAGTAAGAACATGCATAAGAACATAAGACGTGGGTCATTTGGCCCCTCGAGCCTGCTCCACCATTCAATAAGATCATGGCTGATGAGATCTTGGCCTCAACTCCACTTCCCTGCCCGCTCCCCATAACCCTTGACTCCCTTACCTTTCAAAAATCTGTCTATCTTCACCTTAAATATATTCAATGACTCCGCCTCCACAGCTCTCTGGGGAAGAGAATTCCAAAGATTCACGACCCTCTGAGAGAAGAAATTCCTCCTCATTTCCGATTTAAATGGGTGCCCTCTTATTCTGAAATTATGCCCCCTAGTTCCAGATTCCCCCACGAGGGGAAACATCCTCTCTGCATCTACCCTGTCAAGCCCCTTCAGAATCTTATATGTTTCAATAAGATCCCCTCTCATTCTTCTAAACTCCAATGAGTATAGGCCCAACCTGCTCAACCTTTCTTCATAAGACAACCCCTTCATCTCCGGAAACAACCTCGTGAACCTTCTCTGAACTGCCTCCAATGCAAGTATATCGTTTCTTAAATAAGGAGACCAAAACTGTACGCAGTACTCCAGGTGTGGTCTCACCAACACCCTGTACAGTTGTAACAGGACTTCCCTACTTTTATACTCCATTCCCTTTGCAATAAAGGCCAACACTCCATTTGCCTTCCTAATTACTTGCTGTACCTGCATGCTAACTTTTTGTGATTCATGTACAAGGACCCCCAGATCCCTCTGTACCCCAGCATTTTGTAATCTCTCCCCATTTAAATAATAATTTGCTTTATTATTTTTCCTACCAAAGTGGATAACCTCGCATTTTCCCACATTAAACTCCATCTGCCAGATTTTTGCCCACTCTCTTAGCCTATCTATATCCCTTTGGAGATTCTTTGCGTCCTCCACACAATTTGCTTTCCCACCTACCTTTGTATCATCAGCAAATTTGGCTACATTACATTCGGTCCCTTCATCCAAGTCATTAATATAGATTGTAAATAGTTGAGGCCCCAGCACTGATCCCTGCGGCACTCCACTAGTTACAGTTTGCCAACCTGAAAATGACCCATTTATCCCAACTCTCTGTTTTCTGTTAGTTAGCCAATCTTTTACCCATGCTAATATATTACCCCCAACCCCGTGAGCTCTTATCTTGTGTAGTAACCTTTTACGTGGCACCTTATCGAATGCCTTCTGGAAATCCAAATACACGACATCTACTGGTTCCCCTTTATCCACCCTGCTCGTTACATCCTCAAAGAACTACAGCAAATTTGTCAAACATGATTTCCTTTTCATAAAACCATGCTGACTCTGCTTGACTATATTATGATTTTCTAAATGTCCTGCTACCACTTTTTTAATGATGGACTCCAGCATTTTCCCAATGACAGATGTTAGGCTAACTGGTCAATAGTTGCCTGCTTTCTGTCTCCCTCCTTTCTTAAACAAGGGCGTTACATTTGCAGTTTTCCAGTCCGCTGGGACGTCTCCAGAATCCAGGGAATTTTGGTAGATTACAACCAATGCATCCACTATCTCTGCAGCCACCTCTTTTAAGACTCTAGGATGCAGGCCATCGGGTTCAGGGGACTTGTCCACCTTTAGTCCCATTAGTTTGCCTAGTACTTTCTCTCTAGTGATAGTGATTGTTTTAAGTTACCCCACCCCAATAGCCCCTTGATTATCCACTATTGGGATGCTTTTAGTGTCTTCTACCATGAAGACCGATACAAAATATTTGTTCAAAGTCTCCGCCATTTCCCTGTTTCCCATTATGAATTCCCCAGACTCATCCTCTAGGGGACCAACGTTTACTTTAGCTACTCTCTTCCTTTTTATATGCCTGTAGAAGCTCTTACTGTCTGTTTTTATATTTCTTGCTAGCTTACTCTCATAAGCCATCTTCTCTCTCTTTATCATTTTTTTAGTAAGCTGTGAGGAGGACACAAAGTGCCTGCAAAGGGATATAGACAGGTTAAGTGAGTGGGATATAAAGTGGCAGATGGAATATAATCTGGAGAAATGTGAAGTTATCCACTTTGGTAGGAAAAATAGAAAAGCAGAATATTTTTAAAAGGTGAGAGACTGGGAAATGCTGGTATTCAGAGAGACCTGGATGAATTACCTCTCGTTAACATGCAGGTACAGTAAGCAATTAGAAAGGTAAATGGTATGTTAAGTCTTTATTGCAAGGGGGTTGGAGTATAGGAAGTCTTGCTGCAATTATATAAGGCTTTGGTGAGACAATACCTGGGAGTACTGTGTACAGTCTTGATCTCCTTACCTAAGGAAGGATATACTTGCCTTAGAGGGAGTGCAACAAAGGTTCACCAGACTGATTCCTGGGATGGGAGGATTGTCCTATGAGGAGAGATTGAGAAGACTGGACCTATATTCCCTAGAGTTTAGAAGAATGAGAGATCAATGAAACATATAAAATTCTTACAGGGCTTGTCAGGGTTGATGCTGGGAGGATGATTCCCTTGGCTGGGGAGTCTAGAACTGGGGTCACAGTCTCAGAATAAGGGGTCAGCCATTTAGGATCAAGATGAGGAGAAATTTCTTCTCTCAAAGGGGTGTGAATCTTTGGAATTCTTTACCCCAGAGGGCTGTGAATGCTCAGTCGTTGAGTATATTCAAGACAGAGATCGATAGATTTTTGGATATTAAGGGAATCAAGGGATAGCGGGATAGTGTGGGAAGGTGGAGTTGAGGTAGGAGGTCAGCCATGATCTTATTGAATGGCGGAGCAGGCTCGAAGGGCCGAATGACCTACTCCTGCTTCTATTTCTTATGTTCTTATTTGCCTGCTGCTTAGCTCACTTTCTCCTCCCCAATTCCCTTCACTTCCACCTGCCTATTTCCATTATTCATTCACTTACTTCCTCCCCAGTCCCCACACTTACTCTCCATAGCCTGCCCCCTCACCCCACTCCCCTCATGCCAGTCTCTAAGGCCTACTCCATGACACAAAATTGGTACAGAATGTAACAGCTACACATGCGCCCACTAATCTATTTTATATTAGAAATAGTGAGAAATCGAGATCGCAAAAGTATTATTGGCATTGCAAACGTAACATTCATTACATGGCCAACTGTTTACAATAGGGCTGAACCTAATAGAACAGCACCTCACTGAATTTACAGTAATTCCAAGCATTAGACTTTCAGGTAAAAATCATGGTACCAAGAATCCACTAATTCTCCAAGCAAGCAAGAGGACACAGCAGAAGTATCGGATCTTCTCCCCGCACCACCCCCCTGCCCCACCACACCCTACTGAGCAAGTTTATAACCCGTTCCAACTTCTCCCTCTCGCTCACCCCTACTTAGATTTCAGTCACCTCTCCCTCCCATCACTTCCCCCGTTGCTGACTGTTTCCGAATTCCAACCCACCCACTGCCTGTCAAACCATCCCGCCCCGCCACCCCCTAAATGGCTGCAGCTCCCTCTTACAGGCTATCCCGACACTCGACTGCATTTCCCATCCACAGCAAACTTCCCCACTGCCTATTCCTCCCCAGGGACTGTTCTATGCCATAATCTCACTATCCTTCCATCATCTACTCCCTCCCCCTTGCCTGCATCCCCCACCTCTCCCTCTATTTGCCTCCTCCTCCCTCACTCCCCAACATTGTTTCCATTAACCCCCACAATCTAACCCTGTTTGACACAAAAAATTTGAATTAGCCCATGTGTATTGCCACAGGAAATCAACTAGTATTTTTTTAAATGATGAGTGGGTCGCAACATTTCAGCTGAAAATACACTGAAAACTCATGTCAGAGCTTGTCAATGGGAAAACACATTTTAAAATTGATAACGTTGACCTGCAATATTTCTTAAGTCTGTAGATGGTGCCATAATTCAACTTTTCAATGTTAAAAAAGCTGTAACATTACATTAGCTACAGGTCCAGTATTTTGGCTGAGTTAGCACGCACTTCCAACATAGAAACAGTAGGTGGCAGTGCTGGAATGCATAAGCTCTAATCACAGGGTTTCAGCACAAGGACCAATGGCAAGTGTGTGCTTGAAATTGCGATAATTTAGTGCAAAAATTTGAATTTGAATATAATATATATTTATTCTCAGGGTGTCAATGACACTGGACAAGGTAACATTTATTGCTTAGCCCTAGCTGCTCTTAGCACATGATCATCCGCCTTCTCTTTGATTTGCTGCAATCTTTGTAGCAATAGTGCTCCCACAAGGGTGTAGGTACAGAATTCTAGGATATTGACCTGGAGACAATGAAGGAACAGCAAGATATGTCCAAGTCAGAATGGTGTGTGACTTGGAGGGTAACCTGGAAGTGACCATAATCCCATGACAATGCTGCACTTGTGACTCCAACTATATAGAGAAGGAAAGTCTGTTCAAAGTAACCTTGGTGAGTGGCTGCATTATGTAGATTGTACATACTGCAGCTACAGTGCACAGGTACAATGGAGGGGTTGGATGTTAAAGTCCAGTGACAGGGTGCAGATCATTCAACATGCTCTGCCCTGGATGATGTTGAGCTACTTGAGTGTTGTCGTAGCTGTACCTATCCAGACAACTGGTGAGTATTCCTTCACAATCCTGACTTAAGCTTTGTAGATAGTGGAGCCAAACATTGAGATTGTCAGCAGACAGCCCATTCCTGACCTTATGACAGAGTGAAGGTCATTGGCGAAACAGTTGAAGATGTTTGGACCGAGGACACTTTCCTGAGGAACTGCGGCTGTGATGTTTTTTCTCCAACAACCATAACCATCTTTCTTTCCATCAGTTGAGAGCTGTGTTCCCTTTAAGCTGTGCATATGCGCGCGGCCGCGCAGCAAGTTTGACCGTGCATATGCGCGCGGCCGCGCAGCAAGTTTGACCGTGCAGCGCAGTAAAAGAAACCATCCGTGCACTCTGCTCAGGCTCACAACAGCGGGGTCTTTAATAACACAGCAAAGCAACGGGGAGAGGGGCGGGGCCACACCCGCCCTGACCGACAGCCCGCTCCAAAAGAATGGGTCTAGATGAAGTGTAAATGGCGATGGCAGAATGAAGAGAAACAAAATGGAAAAAAAAGGATTGGGGCAGAGGTTATGGTCTGAAATTGTTGAACTCGATGTTGAGTCCAGAAGGCTGTAAAGTGCCTAATCTAAAGATGGATTGTAACGGTGAAGGATTCACTTGTCTTCAACTTGCTGTGATTACTTCAAGAAAGATTCAACCAGTAATGGCACATTATCAAAGGCTATCAGCTGTATACTTTTAACTATTGAACAAAATTGTTTTGCTAAAAGATCATTAGTGTGTCGCTGCACTGGGATGGTATATTAAATCTAGGAGAAAATGCAACCAAATAACCACTGACAAAGCTCGTTGGAAAACAGTAACAAGTCCCCACAATCTGTGCTCCTTCATAATAAGAGTATTTAGTCACCGTACTCAGATCCACAATCACCGTAACTCGGATGCTCTGAAACCGGTTGTACTGTATTGTGAATCTTGACCTTCTGTGGTTCCCGTTCCATTGAGGGCCGCAGGTGCAGCCACCTGTCAGTGATCTGCTCTGGGTCGATTTTGTGTTTATTTGCTGCTAGGAGTCGCTGCTGTTCAGACAGATAAGTGTTGTTACCAACACTGTTAATGGGCGATGGTAAATACTGGTCGCTGTTTGCTGAGGGTAAACGGAGGGGAATTGGGCTCATGGCAATGAGGGTCTGTGGAGATGTCACTGCTGCTGATAGACACATTTACTGTGAATAAACATCCTACCAGTCCACACGAGTGCTAACAATCGGTCTTTCCTCATCACCTGCATTTTCTGGCAAACTCTTGTACCTGAGTAAGGTGATAGAAATGAGATGAATCAATCTGCAACATTCCCTCAAAAGCCATCCATAAAACAGAACAGCGAGTGGAAGTAACAGTGGCTTCATCCACTCTGAAAGTGAGCTGAATTCATGTTCTCAAGAGTGAGTCTGACCGACCTCGACAAAGCAGCGATTTACACCAAGAATTGTTGGAAATACAATCATCACCACCCTGTCAGGGAGCGGTCTGCGGTACGGATTTAGTCCATGAAACAGCTCCCCTCTAGTGGGGTAACAAACCAGCAATCGCTGATCAAAGTAAGTGAGGTGCTGGAGTATGTCCCGAAAGATGGGAAGGTCCCATCCCCCGGACAGTGATTAGGGCACTGAGAAAACTCCCGCCCTCATTAGATCAGTGGTACTCAAACCGGGGTCCGCGAGATTTCGGGGGGGGCCCACCAAAAATGTGTAAAAAAATGGACGTGATAATAGACCAATCAGAATCGGAGTCAGGAAAAGCGGCGGTTGTTAATCAAGGGATGCCGTCGGAAAGTGAATCAGAGCCGGGGTCGCTCTGTGTTCGCACAGATTTTGGTTGAACAGTGGAGAGAGAGAGCTGGTCCGGTCCGTGCATGAGGCAGCGTTGCTGTTTGGACACAGCGCGCGGAGGGAGACCCTGGAGGGCAGCACTGAGAATCGGTGCCAGAGAGAGACCGTGACTTAAAGCTTCATCTCTTGTTTCCTCAGTGGCATAATTATATGCGTCAAATCAGTTGGCAAAATTCTCCGTGTGTCCATATTTACTTCGCACTTCTGATTTCTCCTTAGTTCCACCCCGTGCGTGTGATTGCACTTAACAAATCTTGTCCTTGTTTGTATTTTTATGTTGTTCGTAAAGCAGCAGCTGGCAAGGCTAGGCCTGTGCTGGATGGTCACAGCCATTGCACTAAAACCCAATATTTGGAAAAGTGTTTATATGTCATTGGAGTCAGAGTATGCGTGTGCCATTTGAGTGGAAAAACACTGGTCAAGACAGGGCTTGTTACAACTGCTGTGCAGCTGACTTTATTAAACTAAACCATTAATGCAGATATTGTATATGTATGTTATGATTTTGTAATTCCATGAGTGAATTTACAAGAGTGGGAAAGTTGCAATTACTATAATATATAGTATTACAATTTAGATGGGGGGGGGGGGCATGATTACTAATCCATTTGTAAAGGGGACTTCAACCAAAAAGGTTTGAGAACCACTGCATTAGATGACCAACGGGGAAGAGCTCAGAGCCCTCAGGCTGTTTCTTCAGGTGTATATAATGCCCTCCCGCCTCCTCTTCACATTGCAGGAGGGAAGGCGACCAGAGGATTGTCCACTCCGCCGAGGCGGCAACAAGGTGGCGAGATTTGTTCCTTATGATGCATTTTATTAGCGATCAGTGATTGCTGTTTCTGGATAAGGTTAAACAAATGCAACGTTTTATTAGGAAAATCCAGCCATGACTTAATTTAAAAACAAGGAGTCCAGAAATTGGAATATAATCTCCAGCTGGATACAGGGACTGCAGGGGACATTGAATGTGTACAGTAGTTCTATCTGATCTGTCCATTCCTCCCATCTGTGTACAGTAGTTCTATCTGATCTGTCCATTCCTCCCATCTGTGTACAGTAGTTCTATCTGATCTGTCAGTTCCCCTCCCTCTGTCTACAGTAGTTCTATTTGATCTGTCTATTCCCCTCTGGTGTACAGTAGTTCTAGCTGATCTCATCTCGCATCTGGTTCTTTTTCCAATCACCTTAAATATGTGTCCTCTGGTTACCGACCCTCTTGCCAGTGGAAACAGTTTCTCCTTATTTACTCTCCTAAAACCCCTCAAAATTTTGAACACCTCTATTAAATCTCCTCTTAACCTTCTCTGCTCTGAGGAGAACAACCCCAGCTTCTTTAATCTCTCCAGATAACTGAAGTCCCCCATCTCTGGTACCATTCTAGTAAATCTCCTCTGCATCCTCTCCAAGGCCTCAAGATATTAGAACCTGAACTGGGATTGCTTGATGTGAAGAGGGGAGTCAGGAGAAAGAGATAAAGTGAAGATATCAACTCTTCAAAGACTCCAAAAAGTATTTGTGCAGTGAACAAAAATAATGAAAGATCTGAATTTTCTGCTGTAGCTGTTGTTGTTGTTGTTAACTGCCCATGGACAAAAAAGTCATGCTCAGAGGAGTTTGTCACCCGCCCAGTACAAATAAAATATGAGAGGGAACGTTGGTTGAGAGTTTTCCTTTTGATCCCCATTGAGCTCAGTTTTGCCAGGGCTTCTTGGTGCCATAGTCAGGTGAAGGCTGCCTTGACGTTGAGGACAGCTACTCTCACCCCTCCTCTAGCATACCGCTCTTGTGTCGAAGTTTGGATTAATGCTGTGATAAGGTCTGGAGCAGAGTGGTTCTGGTGGAACCGAAAATGAGCATCAGTGAGCAGGTTATTGGTGCAGGTATTACGGGGAGCGGGCAGGAAATTGGACATGAGGCTGAGTTCGGATCGGTCGAGGCCCTGTGGGTGGCGTAGCGGGCCCAGGGGCTGAGTGGCCAGGTCCTGCTCCTACTTCTTGTGTTCTTTAGATTTGAGGTGAGGATCAGATCAGCCATGATCTTATTGAATGGCGGAGCAGGCTCGAAGGGCCGATTGGCCTACTCCTGCTCCTATTTCTTATGTTCTTATGTATCACTTGAAGGCACTATTGATGATTCGTTCCATCACTTTACTGACGACTGCGAGGAGGCCAATAGGGTGGAAATTGGCTGAGTTAGATTTATCCTTTTTGTTTGGTTAGGACATACATGGGTAATCTTCCATATTGTGGAGTTGATGCCAATGTCATAGCTGTACTGGAACAGCTCAAGTAGGAGAGTGGCTAGCTCTGGTACACAGGTCATCATCACCACAACCAAGTTGCTGTCAGGGCCCAGAGCCTTTGCTGCGTCTAGTGCACTCATCATCTTCTTCTCGTCACATGTAGAGAACCAAATCTTGTTGGACACTGGCAGCCATGATGGTGACGACAGCAGGAGGTGACCAAGTAGAATCATCCACTCAGCGCTCTGGCCAAAGACGTTTGCAAACACTTTACTCTTCACTTTAGGGTCTCAAATCTAATAGGGCTGCTGGCCCTGACAATATTCACTCTAGGATCCTCAAAAAAATGGGGGATATGTTAAGTGAGCTTACATATTTAATAACAACAGAAAACGCTGGAAAAACTCAGCAGGCCAGGCAGCATCCGTGGAGAGAGAAAGAGAGTTGACGTTTCAGGTCGATGACCTTTCATCAGAACTGGGAAGAGCTGGAAATCAAATAGATTTAAGGCCAGAGTAAAGCTGGGAAAAGGGGGAGGGGATAAAGGAACAAAAGAGGAGATGAAGAGACATTAAGAGACATTAAGAGCTAGAGGTGGTGTTAATGTGACAGATTAAGGCTGAATGAAGTGTGAAATCTACTGGCAGAATGAAGGACAGCTGCCAGCTTCTAGGAGGAAAAAAAAGGTGGGGGGGACAAATAAAAGGGTGGATAAAATAAAATATAAATGTGATTGGAGCTGAGGTTATGATCTAAAATTGTTGAACTCGATATTGAGTCCAGAGGGCTGTAGCGTGCCTAAACGAAAGATGAGGTGCTGTTCCTCGAGCTTACGCTGAGCTTCCGTGGAACAGTGTATTAGGCCGAGGACGGCTACCTGGACTACACTTCCTCCCACCCCGCCTCCTGTAAGGACTCTATTCCATTCTCCCAGTTTCTCCGTCTCCGCCGCATCTGCTCTGATGATGCCACCTTCCATACCAGTGCTTCCGACATGTCTTCCTTTTTCCTCAACCGAGGATTCCCCTCTACCGTGGTCGACACGGCCCTCGACCGTGTCCGTTCTATCTCCCGCACATCTGCCCTCACCCCTGCCCCTCCCTCCCGGAACCACGATAGGGTTCCCCTTGTCCTCACCTTTCACCCCACCAGCCTCCACATTCAACGGATCATCCTCCGCCATTTCCGCCACCTCCAGCGTGATCCCACCACCAAACACATCTTCCCCTCACCTCCCCTTTCAGCATTCCGCAGGGACCGCTCCCTCCGCGACACCCTAGTCCACTCCTCTACCACCCCCAGCACCCCTTCCCCTTCGCCCGGCACCTTCCCGTGCACGCGCAGGAGATGCAACACATGCCCTTATACCTCCCCTCTTCCCACTGTCCAGGGCCCCAAACACCCCTTCCAGGTGAAACAGCGATTTACTTGTACTTCCTGCAATTTAGTATACTGTATTCGCTGCTCACGATGTGGACTCCTCTACATTGGGGAGACCAAACGCAGATTGGGTGACCGCTTTGCGGAACACCTCCGTTCAGTCCGTAAGGGGGACCCCGAGCTCCCGGTGGCCTGTCACTTTAATTCACCGCTTCACTCCCACTCTGACCTCACCGTCCTCGGCCTAATACACTGTTCCACGGAAGCTCAGCGTAAGCTCGAGGAACAGCACCTCATCTTTCGTTTAGGCACGCTACAGCCCTCTGGACTCAATATCGAGTTCAACAATTTTAGATCATAACCTCAGCTCCAATCACATTTATATTTTATTTTATCCACCCTTTTATTTGTCCCCCCCACCTTTTTTTTCCTCCTAGAAGCTGGCAGCTGTCCTTCATTCTGCCAGTAGATTTCACACTTCATTCAGCCTTAATCTGTCACATTAACACCACCTCTAGCTCTTAATGTCTCTTAATGTCTCTTCATCTCCTCTTTTGTTCCTTTATCCCCTCCCCCTTTTCCCAGCTTTACTCTGGCCTTAAATCTATTTGATTTCCAGCTCTTCCCAGTTCTGATGAAAGGTCATCGACCTGAAACGTCAACTCTCTTTCTCTCTCCACGGATGCTGCCTGGCCTGCTGAGTTTTTCCAGCGTTTTCTGTTGTTATTTCGGATTTCCAGCATCTGCAGTATTTTGCTATCGTATTACATATTTAATAGTTCATTAGAGACTGGGATTATTCCCGTGGATATTTAAAAAGGGCAGCAAGTCAGAACCAGGAAAATATAGGACCATTAGCTTAACTTAGAATCATAGAATGGTTACAGCACAGAAGGAGGCCATTTGGCCCGTCAAGCCCGTGCTGGCTCTCTGCAAGAGCACTTCAGCTAGTCCCACTCCCCCGCCCTTTCCCCAGAGCCCTGCAAACTTCAGTTATTGAAAAGTTGTTAGAAGGGATTAGAGATAACCTGTATGATTACATAAGAACATAAGAAATAGGAGCAGGAGTAGGCCATTCGGCCCCTTGAGCCTGCTCCGCCATTTAATAAGATCATGGCTGATCTTCTACCTCAACTCCACTTTGCTGCACTATCCCCATATCCCTTGATTCCCTTAATATCCAAAAATCTATCGATCTCTGTCTTGAATATACTCAACAACTGAGCCTCCACAGCTCTCTGGGGTAGAGAATTCCAAAGATTCACCACCCTCTGAGTGAAGAAATTTCTCCTCATCTTCGTCCTAAATGGCCGACCCCTTATTCTGAGACTGGGATTGTTCCCGTGGATATTTAAAAAGGGCAGCAAGTCAGAACGAGGAAAATATAGGATCATTAGCTTAACTTAGAATCATAGAATGGTTACAGCACAGAAGGAGGCCATTTGGCCCATCGAGCCAGTGGCGGTTCTCTTATTACCTGGACATAATCATTATTAGAGACTCCCAACATGGTTTCCGGAAAAGAAAGTTATGTCTCACCAACTTGGTTGAATTTTTTGAGGAGGTAACTAGGTTGGTGGATGAAGGTAGCCCTGTCAAAATTAGTTATTTGGACTTTCAGAAATTTTTTTGACAAAATACTGCATAATAGGTTATTTTATAAGATAGAGTCCCGTGGGATAGGAGGGCAGATCCTGGATTGGCTAGGGAATCAGTTGGGTTCTTGCAGGTGGAAGGTTGTTAGTAATGGAAGTGGTTCTGTGTGGAGACCAGTTACTAGTGGAGACCCGCAGGGATCAGTGTTGGGACCGCTATTCTTCACGATCTAAGTGATGGTGTGGCGGGTACTGTCTACAAGTTTACAGACGACACGAAGATCTGTGCTTGTGTTAGGACCCTTGATGGGGTCTTAATGAAAAAAAACTACAGTCTGATCTAAATACGATGTGGCAATGGGCCCGCATCTGACAGATGTCATTTCATATAGATAAATGCAGTGTCAAGCATGTGGATAGGTAGGGCTAATGCCAAGCATGTATATGCCATGCTTGGTACAGAATTGAAGTCTGTTGAGCAGGAAAAATACTGGGGCATTATAGTACGAATCTCTGAAGGTGCACAGCCAGTGCCACAAAACTATTGAGAAGGCGAATAGAGTACTAGGATATGGCGAGGACAATTCATTATAAAACTAAAAGAACTATATATAGTGTCCTTCTACAAGACTCTAATTAGGCTTCATATGTTAAGTTTTGGTCCTGTGACATGGTGTGTGATGGAGAGGCCATGGGAACGGTGTAAATGAGGGCCACTAGAATGATCCTGGTCAGACCACACTTGAGTACTGTGCACAGTTCTGATCTCCCTACTATTAAAAGGACATAGAAGCACTGGAGAAAGTGCAAAAAAGATTTACAAGATGGTACCAGAATTGAGAAATTACAGCTATTAGGAAAGATTAAACAGGTTGAGTCTTTTAGAAAAGAGAAGACTTAGAGGAGACCTGATAGAGGTTTTTAAAATTATGAATGGGTTGGACGGGGTAGATGTGGAGAGAATGTTTCCACTTGTGGGCGAATCCAAAACTAGGGGCCATAAATACAAGATAGTTACTAATAAATCCAATAGGGAAATGAGGAGAAATTTCTTTACGCAGAGAGTGGTTAGAATGTGAAACTCACTAAGAGAGGAAGTGATTGAGGCAAATAGTTTAGATGCTTTCACAAAGGAAACTAGATGAGTACATGAGAGAATAGGGAATAGAAAGATATGCTGAAAGGCTGAGATGAGATAGATGGAATGGGAGGAGACTCATGTGGAGTGTAAATACCAGCAGACTAGTTGGGCCAAATGGCCTGTTTCTGTGCAGTATATTCTATGTAATTCTATGTAGAAATCCCTAGTGTAAAAGCCCTCAGTTATCACAATAGGTTTAGAGACTTTTAGAGTCATTTTATTCTAGAAAAACTTCTCGGAGATTTAATTGAAGTGTTTAAAATGATGAAGGGACTAGATTGTCTCTGTGGACAGACTATTTGAACTAGATAGGTTAGGGAAAATGAGGGGCCATGCGTATAATCTATGCAACTATACACCTAGGTTAGAGGTCATGAAGGTGTTTCTTTATGCAGGTTTGTCGCCACTTGGAACAAGTTACCGACTCATGTGGTGGGTACGGATTTGCTGCAACAGTTCAAAAAAGGGGCTGGTTGAGTTTCTTGCTGTAGCTAATATGACTTGACTACAAAACGTTGGTGGGGCATCAGCTATGTACCTCATGGTCACTGTGACCTCCTGGAACTTGTTTGGGTCACAGAGGGGTTTCCCAGATTTCCCCCCCCCTCAATTAGCCTATTGTTCTTTAAAAATCTGTTTTTTTGCCTCTTCAAGAAAATTACATGACTATAAGTAGGAGGGCATACTAGGAGTCATGATGCTTCTGGACCCGACGGTCTTTTCCTATCCGTCTTTTCGTATGCTTTTATGTTCGTTTCTTGCACTTAGATACTGGACTTTGCTCAGATTAGAGATGGGGATATTCACAGACCCTCCACCTCCTCCTGCAGGTTGCCTGGTTGGCTACCACCACTCTCAACTGGATTTGGTAGGGCAACAGAGCTTTGTTCTGATCTTCTGGTGGTGTTAATTTTAAATAATATAAATTTCCCCAGGTTATGCTGATGATATATCCTTTTTACAATCCTGTCCCCATGGGAATCCCACCCACCGTCCCCATAATGAGAAAAGCAGCATTCACAGCTGTTTCTGAGAACTGGCTTAGTCCTTCAAGCGTTTTAAAAATCTCAAATTGAATTTTTAAAGCACTTAAACTCCTCAAGAATCTTAAACTGGCTGTGGGTAATGCCCAACAATGTGATTTTTCCACTGCAGGGGGCGAGGAACACAAGGTCAGATCACAAATATACTATTATCACCCCTCTCGACCAGTTAAGAATTAAGGGCAGACTATGCAACTCACTAGAGGATTGGGAGTTACATTTTTAGTGAGATGATCTAACACCGTCATTGCACACATATTTGGGGACAGTAAAAGTACCATTAATTTATGAGTCCAGTGGAAGCTCAATTTGTATGATTTTTAACTTTTACCAGACCAGGTCAATAAATCCAGTATATATATGGATCGGCAGCACCTCCCAAACCTGCGACCTCGACCACCTAGAAGGACAAGGGCAGCAAGCGCATGGGAACACCACCACCTCCAAGTTCCCCTCCAAGTCACACCCCATCCTGACTTGGAAGTATATCGCCGTTCCTTCATCGTCGCTGGGTCAAAATCGTGGAACTCCCTCCCTAACAGCACTGTGGGAGTACCGTCACCACACGACTGCAGCGGTTCAAGAAGGCGGCTCACCAGCACCTTCGCAAGGGCAACTAGGGATGGGCAACAAATGATGGCCTTGCCAGCGACACCCACATCCCATGAACTAATAAAATAAACTGATAGTCCCTCCAACGACATGCAGGAGCCAATAGATTACATTTTGGTAAAGGTGAACTAGCCTGTAATAGATATAATTTAACTTGCACTTCTCAGTCAGCTACTAGCAAAGATTTTGCTGCACCACATCTTATATTACTGCCTATCCCTCTTCCATGCAAATCCTCTTCCCAAGCACGCTGTCATGCAAGTGTACCTTCAAAGATTTAAAGTGGTCAAGTGATATGCTTTCAGTATTCCAAATTTGAAAATCTCTAACCATAAGTTCAATTCTTCCTGAATCACTGATATCTTAATTAATTCTTTAACTTGACGGTAGTTAATCATGTTTAAAGCTAACAATATCCAGAAAGCTAGAGAGTTCCTCTGCCCCAGCAATTTAAAATGTTGGTCAGCCCCCTTCAGCACCCCAATTTATTATAAGGCAAGATATCACCATTACCAACATTCTAAATAGTGCCACAAACAACAATTAATGAGAGCCTTACAACTCAACTGTTCAATGGGTAACTGAAATTGAGTCATTCTGATGCATCCCAACACCCAATTGTTCCAGTAGGCAATAAAACAGTAATTTGTAAAATAAGTAGTTGTTGCCTTCTCAATCTGTAATTAAACAGAAAGCTGCCCTTGTTGCCCAGAACATAAATACGCTGCATGATGTGTTAAACAACACACAGACCTGGAAGTTTCCAAGTTCAATACCCACTCTGTGCCAAGTTAGCTGATCACAGATAGAGCACTGCTCTCCCTAGCTTGGGGAAGGGTAAAGTCATCTGGGGTTTCTATTCCTGATAGCTACCCAGTGACCAATGCTGAAAGATTCATACACGGATATGAGGGAATAGAGGGGTACCAGGCAGAGGGAAAAGAGGCAATTAGAGCGAGAGGAGTCTAAACACCAGCATGGGCCAGTTGGGCCGAATGATCTGTTTCCGTGCTGTTGATTTTCTATGTAATTGGATATCAGTAGAGGACAGGATCAAACACATCAAATAACCTGTCAACACTCACTGCCTGGATCCATACAAAAAGAATGGCCACTTGGAAGGGCAATCAGTATTTAGGCAACCACCATTCCGCTGAACAAGTCACTGGTATTGACTTCTGTGGGCGCAATTGTCAGACAGAAGCGGTCCACCGGTGCACAATGGCAGGGAACCTTCATCCCACACCAGTTAAAGCATAAAGAGGGCTGGCAATATCGAGCTCATTGCTCTCCGCACTTACTTTCGCAACTGTTCCACTTCGTACATTTCCTCGCGTTTATGCGTTCTCTTGCAGCTGTCCCGTAATGGCCTGGCTCGGTGTCTCGGTGGAGGCTGAAGTCCAGTTTCAGGCTGCAAGGGGGATAGGGACGGCGCCAGGCCCCCAACTTTAAACACCCGTCGGGGTGGAGCTGTCGGTCCGCGTCGCCGATACTCAGAAACCTCTTCCAGGAGCTGATAGTCGTCGTCCTCGTCATCATCGTCGTCCGCATCCAACCACATTTAGCGTCCTCATTTATGTTAAAAGACCAATAGACAGATTACGGGGGCAAAGGCAGCGAGCGCAGTCACTCTCGCGCTCAGCGCTTCCATTGTTCTGAGCGAGCCCTGCCGTTACTGCTCCCCGCGCACACCTCCTGTAACCGCCACTGTGCCTCGCGCAGTCTCTTAGCAACGGCTGACAGGTGTTCCATCCGGTGGGAGAACAGAGGCCTTTTCTTAATAGAACCATATACTGGTTTGCCGCAGTGTCATCAAACAGAAAAACCCTAGCAAAAGTAACCCCTTTCTAGAGGGGCACAACTACTATAAAACGAAACCGTAAAACAAAAGGAAACTTATAAAATTAAATATTATCTTCTAGCTGTAGTGCTGGAGGAGGTTACAGAGCTGGCAAGGCCATAAAGGAATTTGAACACAAGGATGAGAATTTTAAAATCAAGGCATTGGTGGACCTGGAGCCAATGTAGGTCAGCTGGGTAAGTGGGATTTGGTGAGAGTTAGGATATGGGCAGCAGAGTTTTGGATGAGCTCAAGCTTATGGAAGATGGCAGAGGAGAGAGGACAGCATTGGAATAGTTGAGTCTGGAAGTAACAAAAGCATGGATGAGTTTATTAAGCAGAAGATAAACTGAGGCGGGGCGGAAACAGCCGGTGGAAGTAGGCAATCTTTGTGATGAAGAGGTTATGAGGTTGGAAGCTCAGCTCAGGGTCAAATCGGTCGCCAGCATTCTGGTTTAGCCCAAGACAGTGGCCAGGGAGGGAATGGAATCGGTGACCTAGTATGCCTGCTAGATGTTAGATGCCAATTAATATTTCCATGAACTGTCTGTACAAATAGACAGTTTAATCAAAAACAACTGAAGAATTCAGAAAAGATGGGCAAATACCTTCAGCTCACCTACATCATTAAATGACAACTTCAATTTTCAATAGCAGCTTGATTTTAATTTGAAAAAACTGCAGACATTAGTGAACCAGTTGAGTTTTCACAACAATCCCAGAGCTTCGTGGTCATTTTTACTGGTACTCTTTATCCCAGATTTGTCATTTTTAACTGAATTCAGATTCTAAAACTGCCGTGGTGGGATTTGAACTCGTTCTCTGGACTAGTCCAGTAACATAACCATTATGGTACCATACCCGTATAAAATTATGTTTAAAACTAAGTCACTTTTCTTATTCCAATATATTTAACATAGCAGCACAAAAGACACCAATTGCACAATTGACCTAAATCAGGTGTCATGTTGCCACTGGGTTCAGTAGTGTAGTGGTTGTTACCGGAAGAGAATTTAAAAAACCTCCAAGTTGCTGGTCCAGTATGCCACACTTCTGAAAAGGCTGTTGTTGAGCATAGCCACGAAAGACTTTCTTGCTTCAACAACTCGTCTGTACAATGAGGCACGTACTGGTAGGAATTATGGGCTCTTTTCAATCAGTGTACAGAAGCCTCTGATTAGCTGTCAGTTAGTCCGCACCAGCCTGCAAGAAATGCAATTAAGGCACAGCGATGGTTTTAGGGCGCCTCTTGCTAAGAATTGAAGGAGCGAGTTATAAAGGGAAGTGACAGTTTCTCAGCAGCCTCTAAAAAGCCCCAAAAAGCCCTAGAGCAGAAGTCTGTAACAATTCTAGGTGAGACTGTGCCTCACTTGATAAGCCGCTGCTATGGAGCGGTCCGTCGGCCTGCCAGACAATGGTGGATTTGGTGCAGGGATCCATTTTCCCTCCCCTTCTGCCCAATAACTGCAGACAAAGCCTTTGCAAAACAGGCATTGGGGGCCCAGAGCTGTTCTACAGTTAAAGGCCACAAGGGATGGTTTTAAAATGTTTTCTCAAGTCTAATTTCTTTTAAAATATCTTCAATTTTTTAATAAAGTTTCTTAAGTATTTAAGCTTTATCTTAACTCCTTAAGGACCATGGTAACTAATGGGGTCTCCCTTAGGCTGCCTTTCCTTTACGAAGGAGGACCACCAGAGATGGCAGGCTGCACCATTGGGGGCCTGTGGCCATTACCCGTTGGTACTTATGCTTCCCGGTCTACAGATCTCGGCAGGACTACTTCACCATAATCACTGACAATGCTTCCAAAGACTGTGCCTTCGTCATGAGTAGTAACGGAGTTGTGCCAGCTGCCAGACAACTGTGGGCATGGTCATCAGGGAGATCTTCAGCTGACTAAAATAGAGCCCATTGCAAAATGCGTACGTACTACTGTACCATCATGGTCCCCCTTTAGCAAGTTCAACTCATTCTCCTGCTGACATGTTGCCCTCCTCCACAGCTACCAAATCTCCCTTCTGGAGATCATTCCACTACTCTTTTGCTCAGGCATTCCTCCACCTTGCTGCAAATCATTCCACACATTTCCCATCAGTGACATAAGTTTCACGGAATACAAATCTAACAACCTTGCCATGTTCAATACCATCATGCCTCCCTTTGTGCCTGCTATTGTGGGCCCTTTCCATCCTAGCCTCCCCCTTCTCCTATAATGGCAGACGACTGAGGTTAGTAGCTGATGATTTGCAACAGGAGCCTTGCAAAATTGAGGTGGTACTTCCTTGTCTTTGGTTAAGAAGAGAGTGTTGGTCTTCTGTGTGCCATTCTATGCAATGCAACTCGGGTTTCAAATGGCATTCCTTAAATGGGGTGACAATAGTTATTGGCAATTAAATACCTATTATATTAATCTTCCACTACTTCCCTACATGTTCAGCTATGAATAAAGGAACATTTGCAGGAGAAAGTTTGGGGTGTGAAGGGTATTGTGGAACCTCCTGTATGTAAGCTGGTAAGTTGCAGATGGTGTTTTTAAGAGTGAAGGAAACATGGCCAGAACTGGGAAAAATGTTTGTCACAGTCATAACTATAGGGCATGACTGTTTCTTGATGCTTTGCAGCTCTGGAGAGGTTTGTGAACTTCTTCCAGCACTGAGTAGTCATGCAGTGCTTGCTGGATCTGACCTTCACTGTGATGGGCACCTCCTTCCATGAACCCATTGTGGGCCTCCTTTTCTCAGGGCCAAAAAGCTAAGCCCTCCTTTTCTGGATTACATACAGTAATATGTATATAACAAAAAGGGAGAACCAGTGGATGTGGTGTATTTGATTTTCAGAAGGCCTTTGATAAAGTCCCACATAAGAGGTTAGTGTGCAAAATTAAAGCACATGGGATTGGAGGTAATATACTGGCATGGATTGAAAATTGGTTAACAGACAGGAAACAGAGAGTAGGAATAAATGGGACTTTTTCAGGGTGGCAGGCGGTGACTAGTGGGGTACCGCAGGGATCAGTGCTTGGGCCTCAGCTATTCACAATATATATCAATGATTTGGATGAGGGAACCAAATGTAATATTTCCAAGTTTGCTGATGACATAAAACTAGGTGGGACCGAGAGTTGTGAGGAGGATGCAAAGAGGCTTCAAGGCGATTTAGATAAGTTGAGTGAGTGGGCAAATATATGGCAGATGCAGTATAATGTGGATAAATGTGAAGTTATCCACTTCGGTAGGAAAAACAGAAAGGTAGAGTATTATTTGAATGGTGATAGATTGGGAAATGCTGATGTACAAAGAGACCTGGGTGTCCTTGTACACCAGTCACTGAAAGGAAACATGCAGGTGCAGCAAGCAGTTAGGAAGGCAAATGGTATGTTGGCCTTCATTGCAAGAGGATTTGAGTACAGGAGCAAGGGATGTCTTACTACAGTTGTACAGGGCCTTGGTGAGACCACACCTGGAATACTGTGTGCAGTTTTCGTCTCCTTACCTAAGAAAGGATATACTTGCCATAGAGGGAGTGCAGCGAAGGTTCATCAGACTGATTCCTGGGATGGCAGGACTGAGGAGAGATTGGGTCGACTAGGCCTGTATTCACTAGAGTTTAGAAGAATGAGAGGGGATCTCATTGAAACGTATAAAATTCTGACAGGGCTAGACAGACTGGATGCAGGGAGGATGTTTCCCCTGGCTTGGGGGGGTCTAGAACGAGGGGTCAGTCTCAGGATACAGGTTAGGACATTTAGGACTGAGATGAAGAGAAATTTCTTCACTCAGAGGGTGGTGAACCTGTGGAATTCTCTACCACAGAAGGCTGTGGAGGCCAAGTCACTGAATATATTTAAGAAGGAGATAGATAGATTTCTAGACACAAAAGGCATCAAGGGGTATGGGGAGAGAGCGGGAATATGGTATTGAGATAGAGGATCAGCCATGATCATATTGAATGGCGGAGCAGGCTCGAAGGGCCGAATGGCCTACTCCTGCTCCTATTTTTCTATGTTTCTATGCGTCAACTTTAAATCTGTGCTTGATGCAATTTAGAAACACCAGCCTTAGACATTGCAGTGAGCCACACTTTGCAAAATGGCTGCCTTGGCCTTTTCTGCTGCTGCAGCAGCACTGGATTTTCCTACCCCACAAAGGTGGACAGTCTATAATAGTAATGGGAGAACAGTGTATGCAGGTGATGCAGTGGTATTGTTTGCCTTCTCCATGCTGTCATGGTAGAGGGTAATTTCAACACCTTATATAGAGCATTTGCATCGTAAGATTTAAAATATTGCGCTGTAGCAAGTTTAGGGATAATAGTATTCTGGTGCCACATTTTCAATTGGCTCAGTTTACAGCAGTGAAGAGACCTAATGGTAGTTAAAAGGGAGAGGGAGCTGGGTAAGATTATAGCAACATCCAAAGTAAATGGAACGCTTTCAAAAAAAATCCTGGAAGATTGTGAATCCTTACATCTCTGAGAAATGTATGATGACACAGCCAATGATGTCATAAGGACCTAGGCAACTTGTGCTCAAAAAATATATTTTAAGGCTTATAAAATGAGCAATAGTGTTTCAAACAGGGAAATGTATAAAAGCAGTTAACATTAACAAAAAATAAATATTCGGCAAGCCAAAACTAATCTGGAAAGGAGAACAGTTTAGGAGTCAGAGGTCATTACAGAATCTAACTGAGCCTGAGTAGAAGGACTTAAGTTAGAAGACAGATTGTCAGTGTTTGACAGCTTCACAGAGTTGTCAAACGCTGATATTTCATCTGTCAAAAGCTCTTGACAGATGAAATGTCAATCACTGACATCACCAGTATCCAGGTGTCCCTTAATTGGCCTGCTGAGCCCGCTGGGCGGGCTTAACAAGTTCAATCAAGGGAAAGTAGCATGGGTTGGCCACAAATCGATGGAGGCGGGACTGCAACCCAAAAAGTGGGAGTCCCGCCTCCATCACGTCCCCATTGACAAAATCGAGCCCTTTGTACTGGAAACTCTTTATTAACCGGCACCGACGGGACCGGCGTGGTACCGGTTAATCAAAAAGTCCGGATAACGGAGAGTTATATCTCCCAACGTACGAGAGCCCCGTACACACTGACATGCGCCGCATTCGGAGCTCCGTCTCCCCGGGGACCGCCAGCTGACCATCTGTCGTGTCCGCTGCCTACCCGGGCTGCACATTCCCCTCCCAATCTACATGCTCCGATACAAGGCAAACGCCTCGGGGTTTTTTTTTTAAAGGAGAGATGAAGGAAAACCCCGGTTACCTACTCAAGAATTTTGCCGGTTAAGAGAGATTTCCGGTTATTTGGGTGCCGGTTAAAAGAGAGTTTCCTGTATCTGTTTTTGACCTGTGAGGTAGTTGGATTTGCCCTTTCTATAGAAAATAAAACTAAAACTCAAATAGCCAACTTACACATCTTGAGGGTAATGGCACAAGCTAAATTAAAAGGGGCTTGAGGTAGAAAAAACATTAGGCCCAGATTTAATTTATCTAGAACACTGAAGGAAATGTCAGATTATTAATGATGCCCTAGTAAATATTTTCAATAGTTCACTGGGAACTGGGGAATTGATACACAATTGAAGCAAGGAGCCTAATTTGCTTGATTGATAACTTAGGTGATATTGAGGCTTTGGAAAGGGTGCAGAGGAGGCCCACTAAACTAGATTTCTAAGATGATGAAGGGAATAGATTGTGCTCCAGTTGGTTCCAATTAAATAGATTAGGGAGGACCAGGGGTCACAATTTTAAGTTGTACAAGACCAGATCTAGGTTAGATGTCAGGAGGTGGTTCTTTTCCCAGAGAATAGTGGAACTCTGGAACAGGCTGCTGTCTCATGCGATGGATGCTGATTCGCTGAATTCCTTCAAGCGAGAGCTGGACCATTTCTGGCTGGGGCGGAGATCACCTCTTACAAAAGGTAGATACTGCAGGGAATTCAGGGACAGTGTGATGTCCTGAACTAGTTTCAATCACCTAGATGGGTCAGAGAGGAATTTCCCAGACTTCCCCCACCTGCCCCCCCCCAAATTGGCTTGGGGTTTTTAACCTCTCCCAGGAGATCACATGGTTTCAGGTGGAATGGAGTGTATATATTGTGATACACAAGGTATCACAATTGTATTGGACAGGCTGGATAGACCAGAGGGTCTTTACCTGTCCGTCATTGTTCCAGTCGGCCCTACTGAAATCTTCACTCTGCCTCGCCCTGCAGTTACTTTAGGCCTAGACTTCGCTCTCTGCAGCCCTACTCCCCACTGTGCCAGTGATGTATGTGCTCCTACATCTGACTCACTTTTCAGCCTCTGCTGCACAAAACCCAATATTGGCTGGGAACTGGCCTTAAGTGTGAGGGCAGCATTCCCTAAAGGGCTTCATCACAATTTGGGGGAAGCTCCTGTTAATTAACAACAGTTCCAGTTTAAATAACAGTTTTTAATCACCCAAAGCTGGGTGTGGGTTAGAACCAGGAATGGACTTTTGAATTGCAGGAAGCGTTCCACTTAAAGGCGTTCCCATAACTTTGGGGAATCTCGTTATTTATACAACAAAAGCTTTAAATAACAGGACCTTCCCCAAATCTGTGGTTGGGAAAAGTGAGTTCTCTCTCTATCCTGCTGCCACCACCCTGTGCCTACGCTTTTCCTGCCCCTCTCATCATCTCCTCCTGGTCAGGAAGTGATCCAACGACAGTACTACTCCAAATTTGTCACTGGAAAATGCAGCCCGTCACCTGGATACCTCCTCCCATTCCCCAACCTGCAACCTAAAGGTCACCCACAGGCACCAGCCAGATCCCTACCCAACCCAGTGCCCAGAAATCAACTCTTCTATTAAATTGAAAAATGTTTAAATAGTTAAATGTTAAGAAATATTTGGGGGAACTTGGGTCAGCCATCCACCTATAGCACCCCTCTCCAGCTCCCTCCTCACCTGCGGCTTCTGTCCAGCTTGATCGGCAATTCTGCAACCCACCTTCTGTCCTAAATGTCAGTGTCCACCCACGCTAACCTTGTCCCAGTCTTGCTTGCAGTTAGCACCACCTCCATCCTCAGACAAGTAATCCGCTGCCACTTGGATTGGATGCAAATTTATTTTTCACCGCACTGTCTGCTATTGATCGCCCACCCTGTCCCTTTGACTTGACCCTTCTACCTGCTGCTGCCGCCACCAATTGCCCAGTATTCAAGGCCCACCCTGGTCCTGCTCCCAATAGTTCTTTGCCGGCTTCTAGCACTGAATTAGCTTTGCTCCTATAGTGTAGGGCCAGGATTTCAGGCGTATACTAGTGATGGGCAAAGTGAGATAGAGGATGTACTAAGGGGATAGGATTGGGGTTAAGAGTATATCCAGTGGGACAGCAATAGATTGCAGGTGAGAAGGAAAGAATGAAGAGCACTGCAGTACACATGGGGAAAGGAAAAGACTTGCATTTATATAGTGCCTTTCACAATCTCCCAAATCGCTTTACAACCAAAGTACTTTTTGAAGTATAGTCACTGTTGTATGGGGTGGTAGTAATTGAAAGGTAAATGGCACGGACGAGCAGAGTGTAGAGAAACACAGGGCACGAGAGCAGAACAATGTATTGCAGCTTCAGGTTGAGTACGATGGTCATCGAGCCTACGGTTTCTCGCTGATCACCCTCTGGGGACAGAATCAGAAATCAGTAGGGAGTGCATCAAGGATTAGCTAGGAGCAGAGGGAAGAGGAAGCAAGGGGGAGTAATGTATTCTTAGGTTCAACAGATATTTCAAAGGGGAAAGGGGTATGGAAGCCATTGTATTCGGTCCCTGCCACAAACTCCGTTCCCTAGCCACCGACTCCATCCCTCTCCCTGGCAACTCTGAGGCTGAACCAGACTGTTTGCAACCTTGGTGTCGTATCTGACCCCAGGACACGCTTCCGACCACATATCTGCGCCATCACTAAGACTGCCCATTTCCACCTCCGTAACATTGCCCGACTCCGCCCCTGCCTCAGCTCATCTGCTGCTGAAACCCTCATCCATGCCTTTGTTACCGCTAGACTTAACTATTCCAACGCTCACCTGGCCAGCCTCCCAATTACCACCCTCCATAAACTTGGGCTCATCCAAAACTCTGCTGCCCGTATCCTAACTCACACCAAGTCCTATTCACCCATCACACCTGTGCTCGCTGGCCTACATTGGCTCCCAGTTAAGCAACGCCTCAATTTTAAAATGCTCCTCGTTTTCAAATCCCTCCATGCCCTCACTCCTCCCGATCTCTGTAACCTCCGTAACCTCCTCCAGCCCTACAACACTCAGAGATATCTGCACTCCTCCAATTCTAGCCTCTTGTGCATCCCCGATTTTAATCGCTCCACCGATTGCGGCCGTGCCTTCAGCTGCCGAGGCCCTAAGCTCTGGAATTCCCTCCCTAAACCTCTCCGCTTCTCTACCAACGTTCCCGCTAAGCTGCGCAACTGTCTGGTGGTCCCGCACAGGCCAGTCACCGGCTTTTCAATGAGATTTCATGCATGCCGTGAAACTTGGAATGGACCGCGCAGCCCCCAAAAATTAGGGGGAACATTGCTCTCTACCTTTTTCCATCCTTTAAGACGCTCCTTAAAACCTACCTCTGACCAAGCTTTTGTTCATCTGCCCTTTTGTGGCTCGGTGTCAAATTTGGTTTGATCACATCCATGAAGCGCCTTGGGATGTTTTACTACGTTGAATGCGCTATATAAATACAAGTTGTTGTTGAAGGTGATGAGAGCAACAGGCTGCTAGAAATTGGAGGAAGAGGGAAGACAGATGGATAATGGGCACAATTGTACACGATGATGAGCGTAAGACGAAAACGACAGGGTAGAGGAAGGGAGCTGCTGATAGCTGCAGCCCGCATTTTCACTGCACCCCATCACCAAAAGATGCAGCTTGCAGCCCTCGTCATGTCCCTTCCCCACCACACCATGCCACAGTACCAATACGTCCCACCCGAAAGGGAAGACAGAAGAGGAGAGATGAACAAAAATAAGAAATGCACACAAAGAAGCGAGAGAAAATTAAAAGCCTAAATAATGAGCCTAAAGCACATGAGGAAAGAAACAAATAAACAGAGAAACAGAGAAGGAAATGTCACCATCTCTGACTTACCGCGAGCAATGGCACCAGAGATTCATGAAAGTTTTAATGATAAATATTACTTAGAAAATGTTAATGCGTTTAATCATTCCCAAAGTTTCACTTCTATAAACAAATTCTACTGTTTCAATAAATCCCCTTAATCTTACCCATTGCTTTTCAGTTATACACTTTATTCAAATTCTCATGTATAACAAACTAAGCTATGAATATCATTAAAAAAATCTGCAATTTGACTAAGAGTAAATCTTTCAAACAGAATAGAAGTTATGTTTATTTTAAAATTATATTTACATTTAAAACAATTTTTTTTGTAGAACAAATCAGTGTTTAACTCAAAATAAAATGGTAATTTATAAATAATTAAACCATCCTATCAATCTATTTAGATTTGTAGTAAAATGACTTAGCCACAACTTAAATCCACTTTAAGCATCCCTCTAAATCAGTTTTAAAGCTAATTTTAAGGAACTGTTTATGCATATCTCCTAAACCCAACTGTACATGGGAAACTTTCCACAGGTATTGTAGGTCTGCAACTGTACCGAAAGAAAATCCATTTGCACTATCGAGGAGACAAGCTGGCAAGACAATATCAACATTTAATTATTTAAAGAACAAATGATTTCAGGTAACAGCATGGTTACATAGGATAGATAGCTCAAGAATGAAAGCAAGAACCACATTAGTACTCAAAATCCTACACTGTAATACTATTGGATATATATGCAACAAAACTATTTTAAGTTTAGTACGTAAAGCAGATTACATCTAAGTTTGCAGCACAAATTAGGCCATTTAGCCCATCTGTGCCAGCTCTGCTAGAGCAATTCAAAACTAATCCCATTATTCTCCTTTCTTCTCATAGCCCGGTTTCTTCCTCTGCTTCAAACGTTTATGTGCAATGGTCTGTGCCTCAAACAGCCGCTTTCATGCTCCAACAACTCTGTGTAAAGAAACCCGATCTCTCTTCACTCAGTGACAAATTTTAAAATGATGACCCTCATCACCGACTCCCGAACCAGAGGGAATTGTCTTTCTCTATTCACCCTATCAAATCCCTTAATTAAAAAAAAACCTCAAATCTCCTTAGTCTTCTCTGCTCCAGTGCAAATAGTCCCACCATCTTAAGTCTTTCTTAATAACTATTTAAGAAAGACTTAAGATGGCTAATCTATAGTCTTCACACAGTACTTTGTGGCCTAACTGATGCTTTGAAAAAGGGAAAGGAAAAAATGAATGAGGGAGGGAAGCAAGAGAAACACAAACAGAAATGAAAGTTAGAGACAAAAATGAAATGGGAAGAGAAATTAATATGGGAGGGTAAATAAAGAGGGACAGGACACAGAAATAAGGAAATAAATAAGAAAAATGGGAGAAAATGCAACCCATTCACTAGTTGTGACACTGATCTCGCCCACTGTGCCAACAAAATTAACATACTGGTGTAAATCATTCACAGGACAGCCTAAAGTGTTTCTGGATACAAGTTTGTCGCACCTTTTTGTTCTAAAAATTAAATGACCCATGCATTAATACACTGTAGTTTTTTCCTAATGATTTTGACTCTCTTGGTCTGTTTTAGTTTTCAATCCCTAACTTATTGAAGAACTGATTTAAAAAGTATGAGATGCCCAGTTAATTTTTTTTTTAAAGAAGTGATGCATCAAAATAAAAAAAATTAGAACATCCATCCGATAGAAATTGCCATTATTACAAGTTACTCTGGGGGGTTGGGGAAAGAAAAAAAACACATACTTCGTTTTGAGTACAGCATTTCTGTTGTTTGTGTAAGCAACGGTGTGTAAAGACTTAAGTCAAAATCAATTGTCAGCATCCCATTAGAGTTCTACTTCTGGTACAGCAACCAAACTATTCAGGTCTACTGGGAGGCCTATCTGGTCACCTACAAAGAACTTCAAAATAGAAAAATTTGTTTTGTCAATTATACTTGATGAGGTATTTGTAATTTGAGAATTAACGTTTTCTTTTATTATGACCACTCTCCGCTTCAGAATTCAGGAAAATCCAAACAGCTTTCTATGGACCAACATGTTGTCAAACATCCCAAATGCATAAAAGGATCCAGTCAACCTATTGGTCACTTTATGCCAAATAAAGTACTGGGCAGCCCATTGTTGAAATAATACAATATTGTATAAATTAGGCAAGGTGTAAACTTTACACCCCACCCAAATCTCAACCAGACAGGGAAAAGAAACGGTCTGCATCAGCAACATCCTTCTCCACGAGCAATTAATTTTGAGGGATGACATTACGAAGTACTGTCATAGTCTCCACCCACATCTCAAATGCCAGATCGGCCTTCTGACACCTTCAAACCAATAAACAGGCTGAAAAGCTTAACACGTCTTCTTCATTTCAAGATATTAATATAAAACTGTTGCATCGTATAATTAAGGAGTACCAGTGAAGTATTGATTTAAGTTTAAAATGGGGTTAAATATGATTTTTCCTCACAGTCCATGAATATACAAGTGCATGTAGAACTTTCACTGTGCCGATTCCAAAATCACAATCTTTCCACTGCCATCCCGTATATTTTTAATTCAAGAGTTTGGTGGTTGGACTGTAGGGGAATCAGGCCTCTCAGAAATTTCAAATTAAATATTTAAAATTCTACTGTACTTGCAAACAAGAGTCCAGGACAAAAGATTACTGTAAATAATTTCTTTATTTAACAGAACAAGGTGGACATTTCACATCTGTGGCATACCTAGAAGGGAAGAGAAAAAAAAACCTGCTAAGTAGTAGAAAAAAAATCACTTATTCAAAAGAAAAATCTCACAACTTAATACTAGGCCCTTGGACAGAAAGTGGACTACACTGCACCTGGCAAAGATCTAGAAAGCCCATTCGTCAGAAAGAAATCAGTTTAGTCAACTCGAGTTACAGAAATAATTTGCTCAAAAATTACACACCCATGCTTTTGCTTTATTTCCTTTTTTTCCTCCAAAGACTCTCCAACTTCCCTTTATAACTAGAACAAGCTGCCATTGCCCTTTAGGGTGCCATTAAATCTCAAATATTTTTCCTGCCTCTATCCTACAAAACAAATGTTTGTTTCATGCTTCATTCTAACCCATATATGAAGACACTGTACTCAGTGTCTACTCTACTGCAACCATAAATGTGTTATTCCTTGATATGCAATACTACTAATGTTTCTTTTTTTTTTGTATATGCTTATTTTCTCTTTGGTATTATCAAATCCTAATGTCAAAAAACTTCAGAATGTTAATAGCTTGAGTGGCACTGATACTGAAGTTTTAATTTAAAATTATGAACTTCATTCAGACAAAAATTCTGCAGAATAGTAATCAAAATTATAAACAAATTCTTAATCAATAGGAATCAATGTTAAAAAAAATTCAGTTTAGTTGTAAAAAATAACCTATGTTAATATGATATTATTCCAATCACTGCCTCATAGGCCTCAGCTGCACAAAACATTTTGTTGCCAACCAAGCTCTTGAATAAGTTATACATTTTTGTACCAGATGGCCTCGTCATGCAACTGGACCAGAAAACAATTATTACTATGTGGCTATGGAAATTGCAGAATATGCTCTACATTACCAGCATCTCTGGCCAAGCAAAATTTAAAATTCTTAATGGAGGAATAGTTTTAAAGATAGATTTTAACTAGGTGGGACTCCTAATTCCCCTCTAGCCTCACCAACAACAACCCACTCTGGTAGATAGGAGTTGGGGGAGACGATTTGGACACAACTCCAGCGATATTGCTGCCTGCGCAGAAACTGTTATTGTGGCCACTTGTATCAGAAGACAGTTCATCCCTAGTCTCCAAACTAACAACTGAAAATAATACGTTTGGAAGCTAGTGTCAGACTCAACCACTCCAAGTTAGCTATAATTACAGCCAGATGCAGAGTAATCCTCTGCCCCAACAACCTCTCAACTATTCCCAGAGCTTTGGATATGATATACTAATCTAATGACTACTCAGCCCCCACCTGCCCCAGCAAGTTTAGCTTTCAGTCCACTTATTTTATCACATAAAACCGACACGTTCTTTGAGAATATTTAAAATCAAAACTCAATAGTGAATTTATTCAGCACTCAACACATTTCATTCAGCCTTCTGTACATTCTAATCAAGCTTTTCAGGACATAGTTATAGGCACTCAGAGCTGCTGGGCAAAGATCTCCAAGAAATATACTCACTAGGTTTCTTAGTCCATCAATGTAGTTTTCAATTTACAATATAAAATTTGTACTAGTGCAAGGCCTGAATTCTTGGTGTTTATCTTTTCATTGAATTACATTTCCAGAGCTCAAATATCTAATTGGTTAAGTTTTATAAAGATTTTATACTCGGCAACAAGATGTCAACTGAAAGAGGAAAACAACCAGGATGGGAAACTTCATGCTGCTTTATTCACTCACCCAATTTGCTACCAAAGATAATTCACTCTTTCAAAAAAGGGATCCAGTGCCATATGAAATTCCGGAAAGCTTTCCCAATGCTAATAGTGCCATAACAAAGTCTTATTTGTGACCAAAACAATGTGAGCATTAATATAGCCATGATTAAATTCACCAAGTGCAAGATATGTTTCGATTTGAATTGCAATTTTTCTATTCTCATCCATACATCTATCATTAACCCCCTCAAAAAAGCACAAAAA
This sequence comes from Squalus acanthias, assembly GCA_030390025.1. Taxonomy (NCBI): domain Eukaryota; kingdom Metazoa; phylum Chordata; class Chondrichthyes; order Squaliformes; family Squalidae; genus Squalus; species Squalus acanthias. The sequence continues at coordinate 86,356,657 of CM059432.1, forward strand.
ATATGAACACAGCTTACCTTTAGTTCATAGTTCTGATCATTCTGTTGATTTGGTCTTCTCTGTTACCAGCATCACCACCCTCAACAAAGTGTGTTGTCTTTTTGTTCATGCCACCACGTGGCGAGGAAAGTTTGAAGGGCCACAAGTAATTGTTGGCCATTTTGAAGTTCTTGCCTACTGTGTAGATCTCATGGATCAGATCTTCAATACAAATTATGCCATACTTTCCTGAAATGTAATAATTGGTTCATTTGTAACTATCATTTTTTATTTGGAAATGCATCTTAATTTCATAATTAAAAGAGGGAACTGTACCAGAGGGAACCTCCCCTCTGCCTCCAAGCACCTGGTTCAGGCCAGGCAGTGATGCAGAAGCAGATTGACTGGCATCTACGGAGACTTTTAAGTACAGTAAAATGGATTTCAAACCTTACAAAAGGGGAAATCAATTTAAAACTAAGATATCATTCCCCATTCTATCAAGAGGAGAAAACCTTCATATTGTTAGCTCAACACTAAGTTTGAACATTGTACATTTGCTTGTACTCCTTGTGGTAACTCTCTGCTCTCTTGTAGATTTTAGATAGAGAGAGAAGAGAGTGTATCTTTGCTTAAAATGTAATAAAAATACACATGATTTACATTGTGCTCCACTTTAGAACAAAATAATCAAATCAATCCAGTTATAATAATCCATTCTCCCCCTACCTTAGGAAAAAGAAACAGTGCTACAAAAAAAAAAGGATTTGGAAAACTGCTGAAGGTATATATGTGTAAAAACAGTAACATTTATTACCATTTTACAGCCATAAATAAAGCCTCACTTAGTGTCCAACTACTGCATTTATTGTCATTTACTACACAGATCAACGCATCATGGCCCCTGCACAAAATAATAAGTTTGTACCATTTTTTAGAACAAACTTCAGAGTCTGGCAAAGGATGTCCAACTGAAATGTTAGTCCGCCTTTACAGATGTTGATGGAGCTATTATTTTTTTTAAACAAATTCAGGAATTTATCCAATAACTGCAATGATGCAAGTTGTGTTGTAAACAGACGGAGTTGTGGCTTTGAAGTGAGACTTGTCTGTACCATTACCCTAGGATCTGACAATCCAGTGATTGGGGATGACAATCCCGTCCCAGAGACAAAATCTAACCAGCCCAACATCAAGCAGACAAACCGCTGGAAAGTTCTCCCCCTCCCTCTATTAAAAGAACCAGGGACCCAGTAACTGACTTCAGGTTGCTACCCTAAGCTAGTTATAAAATGCACCTTGGTTCCAGACAATCACCGCTCAACACGATTGCGCTGCGGCAACCCTGTTTCTTTATTTAAACTCTCAGACTGCTGAAACATCACTGATTCCATTCCCATAAACCGTTGGTTATGGAATATTATTTGGGTTCCTTTGCTGCTCATTTATTACCTGCCCACTCAGGCAAGATTATCAATGAAAAATGTTTATATGGCATGCTACATCTTCTCAGTTGGCGACTGTGTTTCCCAGCATCACTACTTTTAGTCGGCAATACGTGAAGAGTCAGTGCTAGATTTTTTTTCCTGACCACCAAGTGTACTGCAAGTTACCAGGTGGTTTTACTGTCAATTACACTGGGCTCACTGACATACTCCTTTATAATATGCACGCACGGCAACTTGTAAAAGGAAACGGGATTACTTCTGACGACTTTAAAGTGGAAATATAACCAAAAGGTTTACTATCACATAGCCAAGTCAAAAGGTAATGTCTGACCTAATTAGATACTCTAAGTCTTTCAAGGGGTCAACTTTGCATCAAATTTTACTTCCTGGTATTCATAGAGAAGGAACAGAATGACCATAACATCACCCATTTCCCAGCAAATTCAAATCAATCCCCATTAGGAGCCCGATGAGTGAAATATGTGACAGCAAGACCAAGTGATAACCTTTTCCACACTTAGGCAGTGGAAAATGCAGTGAGCTTGAGAAACAGTTTCAGTTGCGAGAGTCAACACTGTTTCTTGCAAGCCGAGAGCCAGGACATGCACATTTTTTTTTGGTGTGTTTTGATTCGCAAGCCCTTATTCTTGCAAAATATACTCTTTACGAAAATTTCCAGTTTTACAACACTGCATAGATAAAGCTGACAACTCCCCACCAAACAACTTCTTTCTCTCCTGAAAGTTGTGGTACCCTGCTTTATGCTGCAAACTACAAAGAACACTCCACATATTGAAAATGCCAACGGCAGAATTTTAATTTCTACACGACCCCAACAACAATCCGAGCAAAGAGATCATGGGGTAGATACACAAATCACTAAAAGTAGCAATGCAGGTTAATAAGCCCATAAAAAAGCAAACAAATCACTGGGGTTCATTTCCAGAGGGATAGAATTGAAAAACAGAGAAGTTATGTTAAACTTGCATAAAACCTTGGTTAGACCACACTTCTGAGTACTGTGCACAGTTCTGGTCGCCATATTATAGAAAGGGTACAGAGGCATTGGGGAAGGTAAAAAAAAGATTTACAAGGATAATACCAGTACTGAGAGGTTATACTTATCAGGAAAGCCTGAACAGATGGGGGCTCTATTCTTCAGAAAAGAGCAGGCTGAGGAGTGACCTAATAAAGGTCTTTAAAATTATGAAGGGATTTGATAGGCAAGATGTAGAGAAAATGTTCCCACTTGCGGGGAGACCAAAACTCAGGGAAATATAAGATAGTCACCAATAAATTCAATAGGGAATTCAGGAGAAACTTCTTTACCCAAAGCGTGGTAAGAATGTGGAACTCGCTACCATAAAAAGTAGTTGAAGTGAATAGCATAGATGAATTTAAGCGGAAGCTAGATAAGCACAAGAGGAGGAAAGGTATAGAAGTATATGCTGATGGGGTTAGATGAAGTGGGGTGGGAGAAAGCGTGTGTGGAGCATAATCGCCAGCATAGACCAGCTAGGCCAAATGGCCTGTTTCTGCACTGTAAATTTTATGTAATTCTCCCCCCAGCAATCACTGGGAGCACAGCATTTCTAAAAGAGTATCTCAAAAGGCCAACAGTCCACATGGTAGCCTGGATAAATAGCACACATTAGGGATACTAGCTTGCAGCAAAGTGGTATTATGAATTGACTCTTGACTTGTCTCTGTGAAACGTATCATTAGCATACAAAAGAGAGAGAAATAGCCAAGTGGAACCAATCCACAATCTCCCAATAGCACTTCCAAAGGCTTGTGTATAAATCCTCTAACTACCTCCTTGGTTGAGGAAATCACGTGAGCTAGTGTAGTACTGTAGTAAGAATATCAGAAAGATGAAGTGCTATAATGAAAAAAGAATTGCTCAATTTGTAAAATTCTAACACATATTATCAAGCTAACCCAGTACCATCTAAATGAAAAGAACCTTACCAAGCTGCTTTTCAATCAGGACATTGTCAGTGAGAGCAATGCGCTGATGTTTGATCTTGCCGAAGCCACGTTTGTAAATCAATTCACGGACAGACTTTAGGTTTGGATATCTAAAAAATTAAAAGGGCAAGCATTAATGTTGGTTTAAAAACATCTCCCTTCTCCTGGTTAAACTCCCAATGTACATATTAACAAGTTGTATGTATGTTTTGCTGGTTTCTCTTGTTAATCAAGCTAGAGCAGAACTTCCAAACAAAATGTAATTGGGAGATTTCCCCCAGTGGTTCAGTATATAGCAGGTTTTAGCCAGGGAAAGACGGAGAGGAAAGGAGAGCAAGAAAAAGAGAGCAAGTGAAAACATGCATTTACATAGTGCTTTTAACAACCCCAGGACCTCCCAAAGTGCTTCATATCAATTAAGTACTTTTGAAGTTTGACCAGTATTGTAATGAAGGGAAAACGCGGTAGCTAATTTGCATATAGGAAGGTCACATAAACAGCAGTGAGATTAACAACAGATAATCAATTTAGTGATGCTGGTTGAGGGATAAATATTGGACAGGACAGAACACCAGGGGCTCCCTTGCTGTTCTCCGAATAGTGCCATGGTATTTTTGAAATATACCAGAGAGGTAGAATGTCTCAATTGAAAGAAACATAGAAACATAGAATCTAGGAGCAGGAGTAGGCCATTCGGCCCGTCGAGCCTGCTCCACCATTCAATACGATCATGGCTGATCATTCAAATCCAGTACCCTGTCCCTGCTTTAATCCCCACAGTACACATATCCCACCCTAGCCCCGTCACCCCGCGTATTTAATTCCCCCTAACATATCCCATCCTATCCCCATAACCCCACATATTTAATCCCCCCCCCGCTAACACTAAGGGTCAATTTATCATAGCCAAATCAACCTAACCCGCACATTTTTGGACTGTGGGAGGAAACCGGAGCACCCGGAGGAAACCCACGCAGACACGGGGAGAATGTGCAAACTCCACACAGACAGTCACCCGAGGTCAGATTCGAACCCGGGTCTCTGGCGCTGTGAGGCACCAGTGCTAACCACTATGCCACCGTGTTGCCCTTGATCACCTCCCGACAATGCAGCAGTCCCTCGGTACAGCATTAAAATATATGAGCCTGGATTGTGTGTTTGGGTCACAATGGGGCTTGAACCTTTAACTCAAGAGGCAAGAGTGCCACCACTGAGCCATGGCTGACACCTAAGACACAAACTAATGACCGCCGCACCCTGGGATGGGGGAGGGGGGGGGAATAAACCAGTAAGGGTCCCCATTTCCTGAGTGCTATCCAGCAACCTTCATTTGAAGTGAACATTAAAAATTTTGGGTGGCAAAAGAATTGGGCGGGGCTATTTGATGACAGTTGAATGACACTCTGGCTTAAGCATAGCCAGATGCCCAAAGTACCAGGGGGCATCTGATGACATGGAGCCATGCAAGGTGTCAATACCTTCACGAAAGCATTTATTTTAAGAAAAAGGAAATCATTTGTTATTTAGTCATCACAGAATACTAGAAAATTTCACAATGAAGTGATCAGAAACAGTAACAGAAACAGCAAAAAGGAAATAAAAGTGTTGTTATTTCTAGGCTGCTATCCATGCATATGTCTGCTTTAGGTATAGTATAGTAAAGCACTAAGATCTTCTTATGCTAACCACATCCATTCAGAAAACATCATACCTGGTTTCACACTGACCGCATATTCAATTTCACCTTTTAGCGCAAACAAATACAATTTCACCTTTGCTAATTGCTTATTGTCTAATCACATACCCCCATGCAATGTATGGCTCTGCAATACGGAGCATGTTGATTGAAGCCTTATTCAGTTTCACAAACACTCCATTGAAGATCTGACGCAGTCGTAGGAGCTGAAGTACCTTGCGGACTTTAGGGCTAACACCATTGATTCTGTGAAGTCAGAGATAGAAATTAGAAAGATAGATACAGTAACATTTTACTTTAAAAGTAGTTATTGTTTATTTGCTTTCAGTTTGTAATGGCTTAAATAAATCAGGTTAATCTGCAATTTCATTGAGGAGGAAAAAGTTTATTCACCTGTAGCCACAACAAATAAATAACTGTGCATTTACACTTACCCCCTAATACGGATCACAAAAGCTAGCCTGGGTTCAGCGGGGACATAATAATTATTAGCTTTGCGTGCCATTCTGGCAAGGCGGATCTCACGTCTGTACATTTGCTTGTACTCCTTGTGGTAAAACTCAGCTCTCTTGTAGATGAGTTTTCTCTTCTGTCTATTTATCTAAAAAAAAGTATATTTTTGCTTAAAATGTAATGAATACACATGGTTTACATTGTCCTCCACTTTAGAATAAAATAATCAAATTGATCCAGTTATATTCATCCATTCTCATTCCCCCCCGCCCCCCAAAAGGACTAGATGTACTGAAGACATCCTTGTACAAAAACAAACAGTACCATTTCACATTATCATCTGACAGCCATAAATAAACTAAGACGTACTTAGTGTCCAACAACTGCACTCATCATCATTTACTGCACACACCAGAAGTTGTCAAATGTAAAATTTACTTATGTCAAAATTAACCTGATTGACATTTTGCAGACCATGAACTTAGTTACTACATAACAGAATTCAAATATTGACCATTTACAATGTCACTGCATTAAAGTGTATCGCACTACCAGGAAGAGGCACTGAAATACTTCTGTAACTACATCGATTCAACATCTATACATCTCATTTACTAAGCATGATCACCACTGCGGTTAGCTTAACCCTCTACAATAATGTCATACCTCACAGAGCCCCAGTTTTGGAGCCACATATAATCAGATATTCCTTTTAATTATTTTATTGCATTGTGAGGCAGGTAAATAAAAGATTACTCTTGCAAAAAAGATGAAAATTATGGATGACTACAGAAATTAATTACTGTATTTATGGTTAGGAACATTTAGTTTTTAATAGTTAAGTACATCAGCATAAATGTTTCCACGACTATTATGCAGTGCAAGATATGCGAGGTAATTAAACTATAACTTCAAATAGTTGTTAAATATGTATGATTAAAGTACAGATAGTCCTGCAGGACGTAATGTTTCACAAACCTTCTTTTCTACCAACAAACGCTTGATGCGTTTGGCCTTCATGACTGCAAACGCCTGGCGCTTTTTCAAAAGGCTTTCAGGAACAGATGGCACCTTCTTCCCTCTGGTAGGAAAGAAAGGGTACAGAGATGGAGGTGTTACAGATATTTTACCATACATTATTTCTCTCAATACTAAATATGTACATCTCAGTGCCCTACATTTGATACAGATGTTAAACTATGTGTATACGTCCTGATACAGCAGCAATTGAAAGTAGACTAAGCCATACCCGATTTATTTTAGTGCTACCTATGGTAGGCCACAGCCTGGCCGTGAAGACGATAAACACATATCTATAGCGAATATGCCCGCGGATACAAAATATGTTAAGAAACAAAATATTTCTAAGATCTTGGTTAGTTAATCGCGTCAAGTCAAGAGCATTTACACTAAGTGAAAGCCTCAACACTGCGCAATGAAGCTTCAGTACACGCAGGGGTTCGGGGCTGGAGGGGCGCATCACCACAACACTGCGCCCAAACCATTAAACTGCAAACCGATTTGTAGAATACACTGCTAGTTCATCACACGAGAATATCCCGTGAGTGGACAGTGCTAAAAGTTGAGGTTTAAGTGCGGATGGATTCGGATTTTAATATACTCGATCCCGCACTCACTTCGTGTCCTCCATTGTCACCACCGCCGGGGAAAAAAAAGAGGGAGCAACGCATGCGCGCAGGACACTTAAGCCCTCGCCGTGGCAGCTGTCCGAACTGTTGCCTGAATCGATGTAGAAGCCACCAGGGGTTTCAAACAGGGAGTCCTTAGTAATATTAGTCTGTTCCTTTAAATTAACATTTATTATAAAATAAATGAAGACAAATACAATAGGCCGACGATTGTAGCGGGAGCTGAGAGCGCAGAGTCGCCCCCTTGGTGTTAGGAGGGGCCCTGGGTGGGCCGGGCCGAGCCGGGCAGGTTCCTTATTTAACCAGTGACGCGGAGTGAAGATGCTCAGTGCCAGGCGGCGGCCGGAGGGAGGCAGAAAGAGAGCGCAGGACCTAGGACCGGCATCACCACACGGCGGCTCACTCACTCACTCGCTCCCTGTCCGCTCGCACTCCTCGTTTCTGTGCGGGAAGGGCCGGCCTTCCCTCCCGGCACCAGCCCAGCCATGAATATCGTCGCAGAGTTTTTCGTTGTCACTTTCAAAGTGCTCTGGGCTTTCGTGCTGGCCGCGGCGAGATGGGTGATCAAGCCCAAGGAGAAGAGCGTGTGCGATCAGGTGTGCCTGATCACGGGAGCGGGCAGCGGGCTCGGCAGGCTCTTCGCGCTGGAGTTCGCCAAGAGGAAAGCCACCCTGGTGCTGTGGGACATCAACCAGGACAGCAACGAGGAGACGGCCGAGAAGGTCCGGCAGCTGGGCGCTCGAGTCTACACTTACACTTGCGACGTGAGTAAAAGGGGCAGCGTTTACAGGACGGCCGACTTGGTGAGGAGGGAGATCGGAGACGTGACGGTGCTGGTCAATAACGCAGGTGTCGTGTCCGGGCATCATCTCCTCGAGTGTCCGGATGAGCTTATCGAGAGGACCATGATGGTCAACTGCCACGCTCACTTTTGGGTGAGTTTAAGAGGCCGAGAAAGTTTATATTAAAAGAATTGCTTAACTGTTGTTGACAATCTTGTCCTTTAAAAAAAATTAGTTCTGAGTAAGTGGCACAAATCAGATGCAAGAATAAATGCATCTTTTCTACTAAACCAAATAGATTATTATTTGCAACCAGTTTGTGTTGTACTCGAAGCAATTCGTGATCCAGGTGTGTTCTGGCTAGCGACAGCAGTTTTATAATTTTACCAAGATGCAATGTTGACTGTATTTTGTAGATGCAAATACACTGCATGCTGTACAGATACTTCCAAGTACATGGGTATTGAGTAGGAAAGGGCACTACAAAATAAAACACTGTACAGCAGCAACATCCCGCTCTGAATGCAGTGTCGATACTAAGCTTCTGTTTTTCTCTTTTGCGGGGAAAGAAAACTGCAAATCAGACCCGTGGGTATAAACGAACATTGGTGTATACTTCACTATTAATGATTGATATGACCTTGTTTCTGCGCAGCTTTTACTAGCCGGTATTGTATTTATTGTACCCAAACCGTTTTGATTTTAGTACCTATCCTCGTGATTCATAGCGGTTCCCAGTGATTCTAGGATGCCTTTAGTGAAAGGCTTCCGGTCCTGAACTACTGCTGAAACCTAAAGTTCAACAAATGCGCATTCGCCCCATAGAAATAGCGATGTCTGCCGCACATAAGAAAAACTTCAAATGAAGCGGGGTTCAAACGCAAAACTTTTTATACATGTATGGGTTTATATTTATGGAAAAAAATCCCGATTATTAAATTGTACACGAAACTTTGTGCAATTCCAAGTTTAAAGTTAGTGATTAATGAATACTTTCTGGCTGCGATTAATGGCTGGGCGCATCTTTTAATCAGTCCAAATACCAAACGTTTGAACACAGTAAATGGGCTTAGTTTTACAGTCCGTTCCTACTTTAAATTAAACAAGTGCAATCCATGCATCCTCTAAAGTAACCGTCCCATTGCTGGTTTCAGCCGGTTTGCCTACTTGATGATCCTACTTTCTTAACTGTATTCGAGTTGGGTCATTGCAATTTGTTACCAGAGCATATGCGATTTTTAATAGTGCTTGTAATGTTTCTCCATATATCTTGAAAGGACTTGAATCCTCCTCCCAGCGCTATTGAAATTTAAGGTTGTTCTTGACGTGAATCCGTCATCCACTTAATCCTTGAACCATCCGAACTGTTCGATTTCTACTGTAGGCTTTACTGAGATTGCACAACCGGAGCCGCTGTTAATTGAGATTCCTGGCTGCATCTTATTCCGATCTAGATTTATAATGAGCGCAATTTTATAAAGGCAGCAACCTTGTAAAGTAACCGTACTTCGTGTTATAGGTTTATTCTAAGATATTGTGAAGACTCCAGGACTATTGGTACGCTCGCTGTTCTCGGCAACAAACCCAATTCTGGATCTTCAAAAGGAATTGCATCCCGTTTTCAAGTATTTTTGCTTGCGTGTATTTTGGTGTGCATATATCTAAAATAAACTTATTGCCTTCCGTTGTATTTAACTTCCCATTCAATGCGCTAACGATGCATTTGAAAAACTATTATAAAAGTGTCTGTTGCAATGTTATCACCTAGTATAAGTTTCAGTACAAGAAGTCACCTCGACACTTGCATTAAATAATGCATTAGTGTCTTGAACAGGATTAGGTTTGAAACTTCTTTGGAGCTATGAGGTCTTCCGCGTTTGGTTACAAGCAAAGCGAAGAGTTTGGTCTTTGCAGGGGTCGTTGTCCTCAAACTTAATTCCGTCTATTGAATGACATTTTTTCGTTCCATACCCTCCCCGTTTTAGTTGAAAAATACTTGGTAATATGAGAACAAATGCAATCGGATTAGTCCCCTTATCCATGGAAGACCTGAGGTTGGACTCGACTTTGAATTTGCTGTTTATCCGATTCTTGTGTACATGGGATGTAGCTGACGTTGTCAAGACAACATTGTTGCCCCGAGAAGATGGTGGTGGGCCTTTTTGAATTGCTTCAGTCCTCATGATGGCTAATCCATGATTTCAGCCAATTGAGCTGAAAGGCAGTTGGCAACTTGTGACTAGAATGATTGGCAGCATAGCTTGGTTGAATTTACTCCAGTACTGTTTTGGAGAACCAACTACATTAAAACTGTATGGAAGAGGGATGCTAATATTTTTTATGTACTTCTGGACCCAGACTTGGTTATAATTTTCATTAAAGAAAGTAAGTGAAGGGCTAAATCTGCTTGATACTTGATTAGGAGTGCTACATTTCTATTTTTGCAAGTGAATTATTTCTTTCCTCTTCCCCCTCCCCATTTAAAACCGATGAAGCAATATATTAATTAGTTTGGGATTCCAAAGACACTGCACCTGTAGATGCTGTAAGCATAATGTACATGACTGACTATGGGGAAGCATCTGTATTCTACAACAACCTCAAACTGAACCCTTAATCCCAAGGTATTCTAGTCTTTTTAAAATAATGACTGTTCCTGGAAGGCCACAAATAAGTGGACAGTACTGTGAAACACCTTGAGGTCTGAAATCAATAGCTGATTATTTAAAATCCAATTGAAATTGGGACAGTAAATGCACATCAAATCACTTTTTAAAAAAAAAACTAGCTGCACATAGAAGTAATGTAAGCTCAAATGCTTAGCACCAAAAATACAACTTGAATTCACCAATAAAGCAGAAACAAGAACTGCACCTGTGGAAGCTGAGAAATGTTAGACCACAAAGCTAAACAGCCCCCAAGCATCTTTGGCACTGAAGCATAAGTAAATCAGCGAAAAATACCAGCCTAATGGCATCAGAGCGCTAAGGATACAGAACAACCTAGCAAACGTGGTATAAAACTTCCTCCGTGCCTCACAGCTGATCAGAAAGTGCTGACCACCCTACCCCTACAGAGCAGAAATTGTGAAAAATCTCCCTCACTGTACCCTATTCATTTTATTTCCTTCCCCCCCCAGCTGTATATCCTACACCAACATGAATACTGTCAAGATGAAAGTGGTTTAGTGAATCTGAAAACTGCTGCGACACAGCAAAAGCTGAAAGTGTAAGGCTGTGAACAGCTGCCAAAACACCTTTCACACTGGAGCACAAAATCAACTTTGAAAATCCCTGCTATGTGAACTATCTAGGTACAGCACAACCTAATAAACAAGTAATGCAATCCCTACACCCATGCAGTCTTTTTTTGTTTCTTCCCGCCCAAGAACACACTAGATTTCCTCCTCTACAAATAGTGTGATCCTCCTTCTCTCTTACACCACCAAGCACAATTATCTAGAACATACCATAACCCCACCCTGCATTCCCTCCTCTGAAGAGAAAGTGTGGACCTCTTTCTCCCCCCCCCCCCCCCCCCCCCCCCTCAAAGAGCACAAGCATGTGAAGTGGCAAGAGTGCTCCCATTGCAGTACCTGTTACATAAGTAGATGGTGTTGTGATTTATGTAAAGTTGAATGCCAAAAATATATTGGGCTGGTATAATTGTTTAAATATCCATGTAACTACACACTCTGACCACTGAGTGGCACTGCTGCAATTTCCCTTTCAGGTTAAAAATTCAATGACCCTTTAAATTTTTTTCTCTAAACTGATCATCATTCGGCCCTCTGGCATGGGTTTAAAAACAAACTCCAATGTTCTGGACTTTTGCGTGCCCTTTTTTTTTTTAACCTCTCGAGACTGATTGATAGACTCTTTTTGTTGGATGTCAAAGGATATGGATCGAAGGTGGGTCAATGGGAGTTGAGGTACAGATCAGCTAAAATCTGAGGAGCTGAATGGCCTACTCCTGTTCCTATTGGAGAGATTTGGGGAAGAGGAAGAACAGACAGCTACAGATGAATGAAAGAAGGGGATTGGAAGAAAATCTTGACCAGCAAATAATCATGCCCCTAAATTTGTGCTCTAATATTTGCTAATTAGCAGAGCTGCTGAGGTGGGTGTACCTGCAAAATGACTTGAGCTTCAGTGTGCCAACTCAATTTAATATATTCTTTGAAAATTACAGTATCCAACAATTTTGGACAATCATAATTTTTGACAATTGGTGTAAAGTGATGCTATTTGTGTTCAGAAATCCATTGTTGCCAGATAATTTCAAGATCTTTCAGTACCTTAACTTTGAACTTTTAGCATTTTCCTGATTACTTCTCCTTCAGTTATTTTAGCATCAAGTAGTTCTTCACAACCATTGAACAATGCAACTTTCATCCTGCCCCTCAACCCATATAACGTGCTTGAAGATGATTTTGTAGCTTCGTGACAATTTTACAAATCTGTTGTATGCAGCCAATGAAGAAATCTCCAGTTATGTCCTTTTCATAACATGCCAGTGACATAACATGCCAATGGACCAGTTAAAGGTCTTTGTTTGTGGCAGTCTAAAACTTTCATGCAGTAGGGCAGGGAGCCATGGCACTTTGTCCTAATTTAGTCTTGGTATAGTTTTTTTCCTTTTTGCTGCTATCCAAAAGTTGTTTTCTTTTAAACAAAGGTACACATTTAATTTGGAAAATCTCAACACAAGAAATGCCATTTTTCCTTCCCTAGATGAAGCATCTAAAAATTTAGATAAATGGAGTTACTTGTTTACATATGCTTTACTTGTAGGGAATTCTGCAAATTTAAATAGTTCTTGCTAAGCAAGAGTATTGTTTTTACGTAAGCTAATCGGATAAGTAACTAGTCCAGGTTGGAGTGCAAATGAGTATATTCTAAATGATGTAAACAAATATTGTTCAAACTATTTTTTCACTATTACAGAACTGATGCTTTTCGACAGGGGGATCTTGAGGTTTTACTGTTTCTACTACACAAGTTGGCACTTTTTTGGGACCTAGAAAATATTCATTGGAAAGGAAATTTGAAGGGCTATGGCGAAAGCAGGGGAGTGGGACTAATTGGATAGGGACAAGAGTAGGCCATTTAACCCCTCAAGCCTGTTCACCATTTAATGAGGTCATGGCCGATTTGTGACCTAACTCCATGTACCCTTTATATAAAGAGAGCTCTTTCAAAAGAGCTGGTGCAGGCATGATGGAACACTGCCTATCATTCAGCTGGCATACCAGGGAATTGGTTAACATGCCTGTCCCTAATCGGCATTCTCAGACTGGTATATACACATCCTCCTTCTTTCCACTGGCTCCCTTTATCCTTTTGGGATGATCTACATATCTGAAAGAAGCATTGACCCATGATGTGTGGCTTTAGCCAGTGGCTCAGTTGGTAGCACCCTTGCCTCTGCGTCAGACAGTTGTGGATTCAAGTCCTACTCCAGAGACTTGAGCACAAAAATCTAGGCTGACAATGCAGTGAAGTACTGAGGGAGTGCTGCACTGTTGAACCAAGGCCTCATCTACTCTCTCTAAGGTGGACATAAGAAGATCATCTAGCACTAGCCGGGGCTGCTGTGTTTCCTACATATAACAGTGACTACACTTCAAAAAGTACTTAATTGTCTGTAAAACGCTTTGGGACATTGGTGGTGGTGAAAGGTGCTATATAAATGCAAGTCCTTTTTTTTTCCAGATTATATAAAGCAGTTTTGAATTTTTTAACCAATTTAGTTGGGTCTGCTCCACTTCAAGGTACAAGTTTGTTCTGCTCACTGCCTCACAGGACTAGAGAATTCTGCACTGGATGGGCTCTGCAGGAACTGGTCCATTACACATTGTAAATTGTAACACAAATGGATTGTATTTCCCCTCTTGTCTAAAATTGTGTATGTGATCTGGGCAGCAGGAATTCTAATATCTTTCTTGCAAGCTGAGAAACTTTCTATTCTTGATTCTAAACATTAACTGGTCCTGTGGATCCAGCAGAGAATCTATGAAGAAAAGGAGGATCTGATCTGATGCACTGCATTGAATGACTTTGCAGAAGCTGGTTTGATTTTGATTCTTAAAAGAATCAGCTTATGAAACACTTAATGATTCTTCCAATTTGAAATGGAAGATATTTGGTGTTCAGACCTTAACTGTAACCTTTTGTGTTCCAGCTGAACTTTAAGATCTTGCTTAATCAGTCATCACCTATTTCATGTGACAAACTTTTCAGCCATCTGCAGTGAATTTGGCTGGTAAATGCCCCAGATTTTCATGAAAGACTCTTGACAATAAATAATTTGTTGACCAACAGCTTCTGCCTGAGTATTTGAATCTTGTTCTGAGCAAGTTAATGTTGTTGTAATTGGTTAAGCGCAGTAAAATTGTGACCAGATTAGTTTAGCCATGTCTACAATGTAATGATGTTGATTGCTGTTCTGGCTTTTGATTGGCTAAACCAGAAACCACTCTTCTGTTTTCATCTGAATTGGACACTTGAAACCAGGTTGAAGATGGCCATGGTAAAGGTTTTTCTTAATGAGCTGTAGAAAAGGCTTGGTGCAAAGAAAGTAAAATGGGGAAGAAGGAAAGAATTAAAGCTGAAAGAGATGGGAACTTTCCTGGATGTACTTCTCTTGCTAGGTACAGTTCCACAGATGCTAGCAGCCCTCCTGTACCTCCCTTAACTGGCTATTCTTGTGTCTAAACTGATGAGCAGACAATTAAACCATGGAGGACATCACTGCCAAACTTGATACATGTCATACGTGGTTTCCAGTAAGGTTACTGGATATTGACCAGCGGTTTCCCTTCCTCGGTGCTACAGCCACAGTAATTCAGCTGCTCAAAATGTACTAACATTGCTTGGTCTGCATGGTTTTCATGCTACACAAGTGCTGTTTTTGTCCAGTAGGTTATTGGAAAGCTGTTTAAATACTTAGTTGCTGTAAGTGCCTGTTTTGGTAGCTTAGTCATTATTGTGATATAAAGCCACTAAAATAATTTTATAATTGTTTCAGTTTCACAGTGCAAGAGTTGACACCTTTTTTATATATTTAAAAAAAAAAGTGGAAATGTAGTTTCCCTGAATTTGCTGACATTGAGGGTTAAGTACCTGTTTATGCAGAAGCACATCCTGAGCTTCATACTGGGGCCAGGCCCATCCTATTTTGGGATGCTTACAGCCCAGTTATAAAACTGCATTTATTGTATTGTCATGAGTTTCACTTGGTTACTAATGTCTAGCATCGTTGTAGCCCAACACATGAGTGCAAAAGACAAGGCTGAAACGTTCACAACCATCTTCAGCCGGAAGTGCCGAGTGGATGATCCATTTCTGCCTCCTCCTGAGCTCCACTCATCACAAAAGCTAGTCTTCAGCCAATTCGATTCACTCCATGTGATATCAAGAAACGGCTGAGCGCACTGGATACAGAAAAGGCTATGGGCCCTGACCACATCCCGGCTATCGTACTGAAGACTTATGCTCCAGAACTAGCAGCGCCTCTAGCCAAGCTGTTCGGTACAGCTACAACACTGGCATCTACCTGACAATGTGGAAAACTGCCCAGGTATGTCCTGTCCACAAAGCAGGACAAATCCAATCTGGCCAATTAACACCCCATCTGTCTATGCTCCATCTGCAAAGGAAGGTGTCATTAACAGTGCTATTAAACGGCACTTACTTACCAATAACCTGCTCACTGGTGCTCAGTTTGGGTTCTGCCAGAACCAATTTTTTGCGAGGGAACAAGGAAGGTAGTGTGTTTGATGTAGTCTACATGGATTTTAGCAAGGCTTTTGACAGGGTCCCACATAGCAGACTGGTTAGAAAAGTAAAAGCCCATGGGATACAAAGGAAAGTGGCAAGTTGGATCCAAAAGTGCCTCAGTGGCAGGAAGCAAAGGGTAATGATTGACAGGTGTTTTTGTGACTGGAAGGCTGTTTCCAGTGGGGCTCCACAGGGCTCAGTACTAGGTCCCCTGCTTTTTTTAGTATATATCAGTGACTTAGACCTCAATGTAGGGAGCATGATTAATAAGTTTACAGATGATACAAAGATTGGCCGTGGGGTTGATGGTGAGGAAGAAAGCTGTAGACTTGGGTATCAATGGACTGGCCAGGTGGGCAGAAAAGTGGCAAATAGAATTCAATCTGGAGAAGTGTGAGGTAATGCATTGGGGGAGGACTAACAAGGCAAGGGAATGCACAATAAATGGTAGGATGCTGAGGTGTAGAGGGACCTTGGAGTGCATATCCACAGATCCCTGAAGGTAGCAGGACAGGTGGTTAAGGAGGTATACGGGATTTCGTTTATTAGCCAAGGCATAGAATATAAGTGCAGGGAGGTTATGCTTGAACTGTATAAAACACTAGTTAGGCCACAGCTAGAGTACTGCATACAGTTCTGGTCACCACATTACAGGGAGGATGTGATTGCACTAGAGAGGGTACAGAGGAGATTTACGAGGATGTTGCCAGGACTGGAGAATTTTAGTTATGAGGAAAGATTGGATAGGCTGGTGTTTTTTCTTTGGAACTGAGGAGACTTAATTGAGGGGCCTAGATAGGTCCTTCCTATCCATGCTATCTCTCTATCTCCCTTAGCAGGGAGGTCAATAACCAGGGGGCATAGATTTAAAGTAATTGGTAGATGGATTAGAGGAGAGTTGAGAACTTTTTTTTGCACCCAGAGGCTTTTGGAGGGGGTCTGGAACACACTGCCTGAAAGGGTGGTAGAGGTAGAAACCCTCATCACATTTTAAAAAGTACTTGGATATGCACTTGAAGTGCTGTAACCTACAAGGCTATGGACCAAGAGCTGGAAAGTGGGATTAGGCTGGATAGCTCTTGGCTGGCACAGACACAATGGGCTGAACGGCCTCCTGTGCTGTAAAATTCTATGACCACTTCCCTCCAGACCTCCTTTACAGCCTTGGTCCAAGCATGGACAAAAGAATTGAATTCTAGAAGTGAGGTGAGCGTGACTGCCCTTGACATCAAGGCAGCATTTGTCAGTGTGGCATCAAGGAGCCCTAGTAAAATTGAAGTCCATGGGAAGTGGTTGGAAACTCTCCACTTGCTGGAGTCATACCTAGCACAAATGAAGATGGTTGTGGTTATTGGAGGCCAATCATCTCCGCCCCAGAACATTGCTGCAGGAGTTCCTCAGGGTAGTGTCCTAGGCACTACCATCTTCGGCTACTTCATTATAAGGTCAGCAGTGGGGATGTTCACTGTGCAATGTTCCGTTCCATTCACAACTCCGATAATGAAGCAGTCTGTGCCCGCATGCAGCAAGACCTGGACAACATTCAGGCTCGGGCTGATGAGTGGCAAGTAGCATTCGTGCTGCACCACACAAGTGCAAGGCAATGACCATCTCCAACAAGTAGGTCCAGCCACCTCCCCTTGACATTCAACGTAATTACCATCGTTGAATTCCCCCACCAGCAACATCCTGGGGGTTACCATTGACCAGAAACTTAACTGGATCAACCACATAAATACTATGGTTGCAAGAGCAGGTCAGAGGCTGGGTATTCTGTGGTGTGTAACTTCCTGACTCCCCAAAGCCTTTCCTCTTTTCAAGTGATGGAATACTCTCCACTTGCCTGGATGAGTGCAGCTCCAACAACACTGAAGAAGCTCAACACTATCCAGGACAAAGCAGCCCGCTTGATTGGCACTCCCTCCACCATTGGCACACCGTGGCTGCAGTGTGTACCATCTACAAGATGCACTGCAGCAACTCAACAAGGCTTCTTCAACAGCACCTCCCAAACCCACGACCTCTACCACCTAGAAGGATAAGGGCAGCAGGCGCATGGGAATGCCACCACCTTCAAGTCACACACCATCCTGACTTGGAAATATATTGTTGTTCCTTCATCATCGCTGGGTCAAAATCTTGTAACTCCCTCCCTAATGGCTCTATGGGAGTACCTTCACCTCATTGACTGCAACAGTTCAAGAAGGCAGCTCACCACCACCTTCTCTAGAGCAATTGGGGATGGGCAATAAATGCTGGCCTTACCAGTCACTCCCACATCCCATGAACAAATTATTTTTAAAAAAGCAAGAGCTTTTAGCTTAAGAAAAAAAGATAGAAGTAAGTTTTCATCAACCCAGACGACCTTTCTATGGAATCGTAAGTTCATTGTGAAGCAGGGAGGCAGATCGTTTTTTTTTTTAGTTTACTAGAAACCATCTTAAAGTTAAAGGCTGTTGTATCTATCCCATTGTGATATAGTGGGCCAAAATAAAGCCTAGCCTTGTTTGACCTGATCTGAAGGGAAGCTACCTAGAGCAGCCTTTTCTATTCGAAAGCCTTTACTTTCTTCTCGCAGATCAGGGTGATAAACCTTGGCTTCCTTTTTAGTCTTTTAGGTTTTGAAATCTCTACTTACCGGACTTGTGCTACTTTGTTCTACTTGCACATGAATTTAAAGGAAACTAATATTTTGAAGACTGCTGTACTCCTAAAAGGGTAGAGGTTTCTTGGGTTCTTGTCACGAAGATAGCTGAAGCCAGCCTCAACATTAACTGCAGCAGAGAAGGCTGCCACAGATTTAACAACTTCAGTCCTCTGGGAAGGGTAATATGCAGTGTATTTCCTGCAGGAAACCCATACCATTCTGGGATACCATCTGAAATGCATTCCAGCTATTCCTTTGGTTCTGTCAGACCTGTTGCAGTATGTCGTTCATGTATACACTACCAAATTCAATTCTCCTCTTCCACTGCTGGTCAAGAATAGAGGATAAAGTGTGTGGCTTTTTATATACAAGGAATGCCTGGGGGAATCTGGCAAAGCTCTTAATAGAACAATGTCCTAGTGTCTTTTCTTTGCAGAATGATGGCAACTCCTATTTGTAAGTAGAATTAAGCTACATTCTATGAGGAAATCAACCATACAGGAAGTAATCTAATATTTGTAGTTACTTGACAACTACTGCTGGGAAGCCCACATTCCAGTGACAATGGACAAGGAAGAACATTGCTTCAACTTTCTGCTGTCAAGTCCATAAACAAATTTGTGTTTTTTACTAATATCCCGAATTAGGGATTTTAACAGTTTGCCCACAACTGGCATTAGACTGACTAGTCAATAGTTGCCTATGCTTTTTTTCTCATCTTGAACAAGGTTGTTGTCAGCAATTCTCCAGTCTTATGGCACAATTCTTATTTTTGAGGATTGAAAATTTGTGGCCAGAGCCTCCTTTTTTTGACTTCTTTCAATAGCCTAGGTTGTATACCAGTAGGGCCTTGTGACCTTGATCTAATTATTTCATCATAAATTCCTTTTCTACAGTTATTGCTAGCAATTGTTCCTAACCTCCTAGTGCACCTACATTCTGCACTTGTAAAATCTGTGCAATACATTGATTATCTCTGCCGTGCCTTTGTCCTCTACTATTTAGACTCCATCCCTGCGTGGTCTTGCTCTCGTTCTATATTACTTTTAAGTTTAAAAAAAAAAAAAGTCCTTGCTCTTTTTTTGTATCTGAGCCTTTTTCATATTCCCTTTTTGCCCATCTATCTTTTCACCTCCTTACTACACTTTCTATATTCCTCATGATGATTTTTATTATTAGTCCTAACTTGTATGCCTCCTATCCACAGAAATCTATACTTTGATGCATCCCCTTTTTTTGCCATTTTCCATCTTTCGGATGAGACGTTAAACCGAGGACCTGTCTGCCCCCTCAAGTGGACATAAAGTTCCTATGGCACTATTTCAAAGAAGAGCAGGGGAGTTATCCCTGGAGTTTATCCCTCAATCAACATCACTAAAAAAAAAACTGATTATCTGGTCATTATCACATTGTTTGTAGGAGCTTGCTGTGCACAAATTGGCTGTTGCGTTTCCTACATTACAACAGTGACTACACTTCCAAAAGTACCTCTGGTGGTCGTGAAAGGCGCTATATAAATGAGTCTTTTTTTAATCTTTCAAAATCTCTATCTGATAACCTAAAAAAAAAAGTGTTGAGTAATTTTTGCCTCTAGATGTGCACCTATTTTGTGCATCTCCTATTTGAAGATTTCCCACTGTGCTAACTTTTTCTACCCAGGTAATTTGGAACTTCTTTCCTTGAACTTTGCTTTCACCCCCTCCTCCTCCTCCCCTCTTTTATATACACAGACACTCTCTCTTTTTAAAAAAAAAAAAAAAAAAAAATTCACTACTTTGCATTATCTTTGTTACAGTAAATCTTTGGATAGCTGAAATATTATTGCCATGTTCTTGCATATCTCAGAACTATCTGTGAACCAACCCCCCCCCCCCCCCCCCCCCACCCTATCTCCACTCCATTAATTAGTGGCCTTAAATGTACTATTTGCCATCCTATTGGCTTGATCCATATGGATTCTGTCTTGACATCCCCTCCCCATGTCTCCTGAAAAGATTATAACAAGGAATATTAAGTTACCATTCCTGTCCAAACTTGAGGCATATCTCCTTCACATTCCGTCAGTTATTAATGGTTCTAACTCTCCAATTTATATGCATACCACTCTCATCTGACTGGAGGATTACATTTTGTCTACTGCCCCACCCTGAGTTTCTTTAGAGATCTTCCCTCAGCCTCTATACTGACTAACTCCTCATCTTCAGTGATTTTCAATCTCTATCTTGGCCTCTCTCCTGTCCTCCCCTAAACCTTGACCTCCATTTCTACCCATTTTCACAGCCACTCCATTAACCTTGCTGTGTGTGGTCTGTACTCCCACAGTCTCGATCACTGACCAGGCCATCCACAACAAATTCCTTTTGTCTGGCTCAAGGGGATGGGTAGACTTTACTACCTCCTTCTTTTCTCTTCCACCCCCGCAGCCACTTAACTGTATTTGCAAACTCCAAACTGTCTAGCCTATGGCCCTTCTTTCACCAAAATGCTCCTGCACTGTTGTTTTACACTCTCCCTCACCTCCACCTTTTTGTCCTTGTTCCCAGCAAAATCTCAACTCTCTTATCCTGGCATGGTCCCCATCTTCATGCCAAGTCCAAGGGGTACAGACTTGTGTATCTGGCACGCAACTGGCTTAACTTTCTAATCACTGATCTAGCTTTACCACATCAAGAACCATCAGGCTTCACTTTTATTTGTCAAGCTGCCCACTATTCCAGGGTCATCGCAGAGTGCAAAGATAATCCCAGATTGCTTTTCTCCACTACCAACTATTTCCTTTAACCTTGCTCTTCTGTCCCCCTCCAACCAGTGTGAGGAGCCCATGGACAACTTTGTCACCAAGATAGTCATCTGTTCAGCTGCCTCTTCTCTTGCTCATTCCTTCTTCCCCACCCCAGCATTACACTGAATTTATCTTGTCCATGAGACCTATCTCTTGCTTCCTTGGCCCCCATGATGGCTGACATTGTAATGGTTCCCTCGCCAAGTACTGTCCCCTTCCTTTTCAAAACCACTGTTGTCCCCCTTCAAATAAACCATCCTTGATCCCTCTGTACTTGTAAACTAATGCCTAATCTCCAACCTCTGATTCCTTCAAAGTGTTTTCACCTCCCAAAACTGTGCTGAGTCTTTCCTGCAGCTCCCATGTTTGAATCTCTCCAGTCAGACTTGTGCCCCTGCCACACCATTGAAACAGCCCTACCTAAAGTCACCAAAACACCCATTACGACTGGTGCATTGTCGCTTTTTGATTTATTTTCCAGCTTTTTACATGGTTGGCCATACCATCCTCCTCAATACCTCCTGTTGTCCAGCTCAATGGCACTGCCTTTGCCATTGGTTCCACTCTTGCCTATCCAATTGTCACCAGAGCATCTCCAACAATGCCTTCTCTTCCTGCCCCTGCATCCTCTGTAAACGTCAGCTCATCCAAAACTCTGCTACCCATATCTTGACCCACTCACCCATCAACCTTGTCCTCACTGACATTGGCTCCAGGTTGCCACAACGTGTCTCTCAATTTTCATTCTCATTCGTGGTTTTGTCTTTGTCTATCTCTAACCTCCACCAGCACTACATCCTTTTTTCTTTCTCCCTCCCCTCGCCACCCCCCCCTTTTGGCAGTTAGCTATACTACTACTATAATGTAAACAAAATTGGAGAATCTGCTTTAATCTATTATAATGATTCTTTAAGGTGCTTTTATTGGCAGACTCATGCACATGCCAAGTTTTAGAACGTAAGAATTAGGAGTAGGCCATATGGCCCCTCGAGCCTGCTCCGCCATTCAATAAGGTCATAGCTGATCTTCAACCTCAACTCCACCTTCCTGCACTATCCCCATATCCCTTGCTTCCCCTAGAGTCCAAAAATCTATCTCTCTCAGCCTTGAATATACTCCATGACTCTGCATCAACAGCCCTTTGGGGTAGAGAATTCCAAAGATTCACAACCCTCTGAGTGAAGAAATTCCTCCTCATCTCAGTCTTAAATGGCCGACCCCTTATCCTGAGACTATGCCCCCTAGTTCCAGAGGGAAACAACCTCTCCGCATCTACCCTGTCAATCCCCCTCAGAATCTTGTATGTTTCAATGAGATCACCTCTCCTCCTTCTAAACCCCAGTGAGTATAGGCCCAGTCTACTCAACCCCCCCCCCCCCCCCCCCCCCTCCTAATAGGACAACCCTCATCCCAGGGATCAATCTAGTGAACCTTTGTTGCACTGCCTCTGAGGCAAGTATGTCCTTTCTCAGATAAGGAGACCAAAACTGTGCACAGTACTCCCAGGTGTGGTCTCACCAAAGCCCTGTACAATTGTAATAAGACACTTGTTTTTGTAATGCTCGAATTCTGGTTTTTTTTTCAAGTTGTGGTCAGAAGTGTTGGAATGCTCAAGATTTGAATTATGGCTTAGATTGTTCATGTAGATTGCTACTTTTATGTGTGGAGGGGTGGGGGTAGGATGCGTGTAATCTTTGGGAGGAAGAGCTAAAGTAACTTTGTCATGCAAGTAATACAATGATTAACATTATTGATGCATTATGTATTTTGCAAAAGAATAGTTGAGAAACTTTTGTTTAAAGTCTGTGGCCTTTGAAAGTGGTGCGAATGCACCTCCTTGCTTTAATTTTCAGGCCAAGGGCATATTTATTCACTCTATTGACCAATGGATATGAAATTCCTCAGTTGGGGTATGCACTTGCACAATTGGAAAGAAATGCCAATCTGCCATTGTATGTTTTTCAAGCTCTTGTATGGCTGCTGTTGATCTTAAAGGAAGATGGCAAGGAAGCTACTTGCTGTGGGGTTTGGAGAGGTGTTGACAGACATGAATTGGGTCTCCAAGTTCTGAAATGGAATGCGGGCATGCTAGTGTCGTGTTGTACTAATCATAATAGAGTTCTCAAATTAAAAAAAACTCTGCCCAGAAAATAGCAAATGGAAAGTTGTTTATAAAAGATCCTTTGTTCAACTAAACAGCATCTGTTAAATCCTTCAACTGAGTATTTTGAATTTACTACAATTGAGTTTAATATATTTATCTGAAGTGGCTTTGTAGATCATCTATAACAAACTGTATCCTTGGTACTAAAGTCAAAGGACTAAACCAATGTCGGCCAACAACAACTTGTATTTATATAGCTCCTTAACGTAGTAAAACATCCCAAGGCACTGCACGGGTATTTTAAGAAGACAAATTTGACACCGAGCCACAAGGAGAAATTAGGGCAGGTGACCAAAAGTTTGGTCAAAGAGGTAGGTTTTAAGGAGCGTCTTAAAGGAGGAAAGGGAGGTAGCGAGGTGGACGGGTTTAGGCATGGAATTCCAGAGCTTAGGGCCTAGGCAACAGAAGGCACGGCCACCAATGGTTGAGCGATTTTATAATCAGGGATGCTCGAGGGCAGAATTAGGAGTGCAGATATCTCTGGCGGGGGGGGGGGGGGCTGAAGGAAATTGGAGATAGGAAGGGGCGAGGCCATGGAGGGATTTGAAAACCAGGATGAGAATTTTGAAATCAAGGTGTTGCTTAACCGGGAGCCATTGTAGGTCAGCAAGCACAGGGGTGATAGGTGAACGGGACTTGGTGCGAGTTAGGACACGGGCAGTCGAGTTTTGGATGACCAAGTTTACGTATGGTAGAATGTGGGAGGCCATCCAGGAGTGCTTTGGAATAGTCAAGTCTAGAGGTAACAAAGGCATGGATGAGGGTTTCAGCAGCGGATGAGCTGAAGCAAGGGCGGAGACGGGCGATGTTAGAGGTGGAAATAGGTGGTCTTTGTTATGCTGTGGATATGTGGTCGGAAGCTCATTTCAGGGTCAAATATACCAAGGTTGCGAACAGTGCGGTTCAGCCTCAGACAGATGTTGGGGAGAGAGATGGAGTTGGTGGCTGGGGAACGGAGTTTGTGGCGGGGACCGAAAACAATGGCTTCAGTCTTCCCAATATTTAATTGGAGAAAATTTTTGCTCATCCAGAACTGTCGGACAAGCAGTCTGACAATTTAAAGACAGTGGAGGGGTCGAGAGAAGAGGTAGTGAGGTAGAGCTGGGTGTCATCAGCTTACATGTGTTTTCAGATGATGTCAACAAGGGGCAACATGTAGATGAGAAATAGGAGGGGGCCAAGGATAGATCCTTGGGGGACACCAGAAGTAACTATGCAGGAGCGGGAAGAGTAGCCGTTGCAGGTGATTCTCAGGCTATGATTTAGATAGATAAGAATGGAACCAGGCGAGTGCAGTCCCACCCAGTTGGATGACGGTGGAGAGGCATTGAAGGATGGAGTGGCCAACCATGTCAAAGGCTGCAGACAAGTCGAGAAGGACGAGGAGATAGTTTAACTTTGTCACAGTCACCAAGGATGTCATTTGTGACTTTGAGAGCCATTTCGGTACTGTGGCAAGGGCGGAAACCTCTGGAGTCAAACATGAAAAGATGGGCACGGATTTGGGAGGCGACAACACGTTCAAAGACTTGAGAGGAAAGGGAGGTTGGAGATGGGGCAGTAGTTTGCAAGAACGGAGGGATCAAGGGTTGGCTTTTTGAGGAGAGGGGTGATGACTGCAGATTTGAGGGAGAGTGGGGACAGTACCTGAGGAGAGAGAAACGTTCCTTTTCTGGCTCCCATGTTAGCCGATAGTGAAGTTGGGTGGTCAGCAGTTTGGTGGGAATAGGGTTGAGGGAGCAGGAGGTGGGTTTCATGGACAAGATTAGCGCAGAGGTCCGAGGGGAGATCGGAGAGAAACTGGAGAAAGATGAGTTCACGGCTAGGGCGGGGGGGGTGGAACCTTTAGAGGAAGTTTGGCCCAGTGGGCTAGGGGAAGGAAGGGAAGTGGCAGAGGCAGCTGAACGGATGATCTCAATCTTAGACAAAAGTCCATGAGCTCCTCACACTTGTTATCGGAGGTGAGGGTGGAGGAGACAAGGGAGAAGATGGTTAGCAGCAGAGAATAGGAGCTGGGATTTATCTTTGCATTCCAGAATGATTCTGGAATAGTGAGCAATTTTAATCAGATGAGAGCAGGGCCTGATAATGCTTTGTGGTCCAGCCAGATCTGGTGGTGAATGGCTAAACCAGTTGTCCGCCATATCAGTTCAAGTCTGCGTCCCTTGGACTTAAGGGAGCGAAGATGAGGACTGTGCCAGGGTGAGAGGGTAATTGTTTTAGTAGGGACTAGGGCATCAAAGGTGGTGGTGAGGGTGTGGTTGAGCAGAAATGTCAAGGTGAATGGAGGGCCAAAGGCTGGACAGTTGGGATTTCATTAGTGCAGTTGGAAGAGAGTTGGAAGAGTTTTTTCCAGGGGCAGACACAGAAGGAAGTAGGGTTGCCGGGGGGGGCTGTGGGTGGAGAGCGATATGAGGAAATGGTCAGAGATTCCTTATCTGCGATTGACACGATGGCAGTAGCGAGGCCACGAGATGGCAAGGTCAAGTGGGTGGCCGTGAATATGGGTTGGGGAGTTTACATGGAGGGCTGATTAAGGGAGGATAGGAGGCTAGTGAACTCAGGAGAGAGAGCATGATGAATTGAGATGGAGGTTGAAATCACCTGAGTATGCGCAGTCGTTCGGTGCAGAGGCTGAAGGAAGAGAGCGGTGAAGATATCTCCGTAATAAAATTAAGAAAAATGTTAAGCTCTAAACTTGCATTAATACCAAAGTATTGTAATTCCTAATAAACTACATTATGAACTGAATAAAATGGCTTCAACCTAACAAGCAACAGCTGTTAATTCCTATAGTGGGTTTTTCCTCTTCATCTGTTAATTATTGACTCAAATTCAAAAATCTTCAGCCTTGTTGGCTGGTTATTAAAATAGCAACCATGATTTAGTCGCCGCCTCTTGCATCTGAAGGTCATGGGCTCAAGCCCCACTTGAGACTTCAGCACTCAATCTAGCCTAACACGTCAGTACAGTACTGAGGGAATGCCACCTTTTGGATGAGGCGTTAAACCATCTGCCCTCAGATGGATATATGAGATCCAATGGCATTATTCGAAGAAGAGCATTGGATTTTTTTTCAGTCCTAGCCAATATTTATCTGTCAACCAACATTAAAACAGATTGGCCTAGAAATTCGCGTGGCCGGCTTGCCGTGGGGGTAAGGATCGCGCACGCTCTTACCCACCGCGCCTGCCGTTGTGTTTTGGGCCCACAGGAATTTCGGGTCCCGGGCCTCGAGCCGGCGCGCAGTGCTTGTGTGTTCCAGGGGCGCAGTTAGTGCGATGCGACCCCTAAGATCACGTGGGCCATGGAGAGCTAATGGCAGCAGACCATCTTTCATTCATAGATTTGACAGGAGACCTGTCAAATCTGTGAATTGAAATCGGCCCCAAAAGAACAGCTAAACCTCATAAAAAATTTTTTAAAACCCATCACATTTATAAAACAACTAGTTAAATAAATTAACCACTTTAAACAAAAATGTAAATTTTTGAAAAAATTAAAATACTTTTTAAAAGTGATAAAAATAAGCTTACCTTTCTTTAAAGTCTCTAAAAAAGATAAACCTGTTGAGAGAAATTTAAAATTATACTTAATTAACTACTTGTTCAAAAGTGGTCTTGCGCCTCCTTTTTACTAGCGTAGAATCTTCAATACTTACCCTCGCGTTGAAACCTGAAAAAAAATTTAAGTGTGCTGCGTGCGCGCAGCCTCTAGCGCGCACGCGGTTCACCTAGGAACCGCCCCCTTCACCATACCGGAAGTGCCGGTTTCCCGCGCATGCAGGAAACCGGCACTTCGGGAATGAATACGGGTGAGTACTCACCCGAGAACGGACGAATTTTTGGGCCATTATCTAGTCATTATTTCATTGCTATTTGTGGGACCATGCTATGCGCAACTCTGCTACCACGTTTCTGTTACAACAGTGATTTACACTGCAAAAAGTACTTAATTAGCTGTAAAGCACTCTGGGCGGTCCTGAGATCGTGAAAGGTGCTATATAAATCCGATTCCCCTCCTATTTCTGGTCATTGCTACCACTCTGCGATGTTGACTTATTGCTAAATGCAGAGTGCTCTTGTATGTTCTGTAAACGCAATGTCTTTGAATTTCAGATCATGTTCGGAGTTATCTCATCTTGACTGGGATGGTGATTCCTACTTCTGATTTTAGTTATCCAATGATCCTAGCTGGAAGGTATCTGAATGTCAGAACAACCTCTAGTACCCTTTCCCTCTGCGCCCCCCCCCCCCCCCCCCAAAAAAAAATAGAATAGTAACCTATACCAAAATTCCAAATAAACCTAACTTATTAAGGGAGGAGCCAACTCTAGACAATTGAAATTTGTCTTTTGGGAGAAGTGATTCAAAAGGTCCTAATTTATAGTAGATCCCATGAGCTCCCATGACATGTATTTTTTAATTGTATGCCCAGCTTTAGAATACTTGGGCAACTAGAGGAGGGTTACATTTAACTGACCACCTAGGGGGTGTGCTTGTCTAACTATTTCAAATCTTTTTGTATGATACACAAGTTTGAAAGTGGACCTTGAATTTGTGTTGCTGAGGAGAGGGTATTTTACTGGAGCAAAATTTGAGCACTAAAGTTGACTATTTGGGGATGGGGTGGCTGGTTGGGGAGAGGAGTAATACATTTATTTTAAATGATAATTAACCCAAGGTTTTGCATGCACACCACCACTATTTTCTAGCCTGTTAAACTAGATAGGCATCTAGAGTGTCAATTTGGCTTAGCAGTAGCACTCTCGCCTCCGAGTCAAAGGTTATGGGTTCAAGTCCCATTCTGAAACTTGAATACATAATCTGGGCTGACACCTTGTGCAGTATTGCAGGAGT
Source organism: Squalus acanthias (assembly GCA_030390025.1). Classification (NCBI taxonomy): domain Eukaryota; kingdom Metazoa; phylum Chordata; class Chondrichthyes; order Squaliformes; family Squalidae; genus Squalus; species Squalus acanthias. Next base: position 86,384,868 of record CM059432.1, read on the forward strand.
CTTGCATTGTTGGATCTTGCCTGCCTGTTCAGGTGAACATAAGGATCCCATGGCTTTATTCAAAGATCGGGTGTCTTGACTAACACATTTTTCCTATAACCAGAGGATACAGATTTAAGGTGATTGGCTACATGAGGAAAACAATTTTTACATAGCGAGTTGTGATCTGGAATGCACTGCCAGAAAGGGTGGTGGAAGCAGATTCAATAATTTTTGAAAGGGAATTGGATAAATACTTGAAGGGGAAAATATTGCATGGTTATGGAATGGGACTAATTGGATAGCCCTTTCAAAGAACTAGCACTGGCATAATGGACCAAATGGCCTCCTGTGTCAGCCATGGCTCAGTGGGTCGCATTCTTGCCTGAGTCAGGAGATTGTGGATTAAAGTCCCGCTCCAGAGACTTGTGCACAAAAATCTAGTCTGACACAGCAGTACAGAGGGAGTGCTGCACTGTTGGAGGTGCCATCTTTTGGATGAGACGTTAAACTGAGGTGATCATAAGATCCCATGGCACTATTTTGAAGAACAGGGAAGTTATCCCCAGTGTCCTAGCCAATATTTATCCCTCAATCAACATCACTAAAACAGATTATCTAATCATTATAACATTGCTATTTGTGGGAGCGTGCTGTATGTAAATTGGCTGCACTGTTTCCTACATTACAACAGTGACTACACTTCAAAAGTACTTCATTGGCTGTAAAGTGCTTTGGGATGTCCTGTGGTTGTGAAAAACACTATATAAATGCAAGGTTTTTTTCCCTTCTGTGCTGTAGAGTTTGATTCTAACCAAAACCATCAAAAAGGAAATTAACGAGCCATTTACTTCATTTATGTTTATGGGAACTTGTACACAAATTGTACACAAATTGGCTGCTGTTTTCAAATATAGCCACTGTTTTATAGGTAAAGAGCTTTAGGGTGTGATCAGGTACTATATAAATGTGCTTGCTCCTGAATGCAGATGTCTGTGTCTTGCTGTGACTATGAAGTGGCATTGTACCCAGACATTCCCAAATGTTAATTCTAATTAAACTTACTTCTGATGTAATATAAATTGTAGACTGAGCCTACTTTGTTACCTGTTAAGAATTGTGCTCAAGGTTTCCTGCTGGTTCAGTGCAAACTGTTGTAATGTAGTACTGAGCCTTGCAGATCAATCCTTGGCCCAGCTGACATCGGCTAACTTGGGGTATGGTGATGCAGTGTTTATTATTGAGCTAGTAATCAAGTGGCCTGGCAGTTTGAGAATTTTAATTTTTTTTTTAATTTGAAAATTAAGAAATGGCTGGTTTCAGTAATAAGTTGACCCATGTAAAGCTATTTGTTGTAAAAACCCAACTGGTTCACTAATGCTCTTTTAGGGATGGAAACCTGCAATTTATGCCCAATCTGGCCCATATGTGACTCTAGGCCAACATCAACATGGTTGATTTTTACCTGCCCTCTGAAGTGGCCTAGCAACCCACTTTGGTTGTATCAAACCTCTTGCAGTGGTTCAAGAAGGCAGCAATGGATGGGCAATCAATACTGACCTTGCCAGCAGCACCCACATCCCAAGAATCAATATATTTTTTTAAACTTAAGGGATGTTAGAGGTTCCATAAAGTATAGTACCTACTGCCTGTGGAAACCATGAATCCCTGCCATGAGGAGTGAAGGAAAATGGCCAAAAGGACCACTTCAAAATAAGCTGAAAACAATCTGTTGTAGTTTGCAACCACTTCCTCATATGATCATTGTACTGAGGCATGTAATGCTGGTAAGTTAGGCCACATGGAATGAGTTTTGTAGCTAAATTTGATTTGTGAAATGCTTAACCATGAAGACTCGTATGAAGGGAGCTTTCTCCTTGGGCCATGCATGTACCCTGTGGTGTGATTGGGGATGCACGCCATCCATCTGGTATTTAGTATTAATCAGTATTTTGCCAAAATGGACTGCAAGAAACTAGAAAGGGAAAATTTTGTTGGAATGCTCTAGAAAAATCTGTTCAGCATTCTGTGCTCTAATGGTGACTGTAGATCTGTGCAATAATCCTTTCCTTTTGAAGGATGTTGCAATAAACAGACTCTGCGATCTACGGCCAGAATTTCAAACAGGCTCTTATTATAGAAGCTTAAGAGGATTATCCAATGTTGCAGTTCCCTTGATCACTGTACCATCTCAACAAGAAGCGGATCAAAGGATCTTGTAACTAATCAGGTTTAAAATCTTGTTTATGCATTTCATATGAATTTGGGGAAACATGCCTTGAGTGATTTTTCTCTTTCCCATCCGTATGTTTCAGAAATATAAAATGTGTAAACCATTAAATCCAATTTGTGAAGTATTTATCTTGGCATGCAAGGTTTAACTGGGATCTATTAGGAACCTTCTAAATTTTCTGTTAGTTTGGTTTCTCTCTCACTGATGTGGAGTGGCTGGCGAAGGTCACTTTTTAGTTGACAAATTTCTAGCTTTTTACCTGAACTTGATTAGGATTGGTATACTGTGTGTAACTGGCCTTGAAAGTCCGTTGTAAAATAAAATCTTGCATTAATATTTTTACTTTTTAAAAAGTTTAATTTACAGTGTGTGCTCAGCCAGCACAGGTTTTTAAGGTGAGATCCCTCCAACATCCAAGTCCAAAAAGGAGCAGGTAGCCACTAGCTGCAGAACTTACTAAAATTGAGATCATATAGCTTGTGCTTTACTGATGCTGGCTCTCCAACTGGAGCTGTCTAATCCCATTTCCTTGCCCATTGCCCCCTTCCTTCCTTCCTCTCTCTCTCTTTCCCCCCCCCCCTCTCCAATACCTATTTTATGAGAAGTATATAGTTAGACTGGAATTCACTTCCAGGGTGGGCAGAAACTGTCAACATTCAAGATAGTGGACGAAGGAAAAGGGGTTGAAGGGATTTGGGAACAGGGTGGGTAGAAGGCTATGTTCCCATTTAGAATGCAAGATGTAGACTGTTTGGAGCTAACTGTTTCTGTATTCTATTTCTAATGTAGATGTTGAACTAATGGATGAAAGACTAAGTGGGGAAACGAGAGAGAGTGAAGTTTAAGGAGGAAATTCCAGAGCATGTGGCCTCGGTGCCCATGCCTTCCACTGTCCATAGTGGGGTAAAGGGAGAGGGATGTAGAAGGCCAAAGTCATGTATGAGGGCTTCAGCAGCAGATGGGCTGAGGTAGGGGTGGTGGCAGGTGATGAAAAGTGGAAGTAGGCAGTCTTTATGATGGGCGAGGATATGGAGTCAGAATCTCAGTTCAGGCTTAAATGGGACACTGAGGTTGTGAACGGTATGTTTCCGACTGAAGATAGTGGCCAGGAAATTATTCTATTCCTTAGCTATTCTAATGCCCCATCCCTTATTTTCTCTCCCCCTCTTTCCATTGCCCCCCCCCCCCCCCCTCACCAAAAAAAAGTCCTGGTTAACACTAGTAAACTATGGATGCAAGCCTATATTTTCCATTATCTCTTTACTGTGTGTTTGGACATACATGCTTGGCATGTAAAGATGAAGCTGCAGGACCTAGTTGAGTATATTGGCAAATGGTTACTAGACATTTTTTGTGGGTTAAATGTGCTAATTTTATTTATTAAACATTAGTGTTAACTTTTTTGAAACACTGAAATAACTTCTCAATAGAAAGTCATTATACTAATGGATTTTAATTATTCAGGTTACTGTTTCTGTTCAGAAAGACTAAGGAAATAGTCCTCATCAAGTAATCTGTGCCATGTTCTTTCCCATTCTTTGCAACGTTATACACAATAGGAAAAGTATGTGTTTGGGTGGGGGGTGCATGAGTATTGCATGTTTTGTGCTTCTGTACTCATAATGGATTTTTCTCAATGAATGATTTAAAGATGATTCATCATTCTTCTAGTGGGAGGATTTAATGTTAAAAGGAAATGAGCACATTTTTTGTCAGTAATGATCAGTAGTTTACGCATCATTTCTGGCTCTCCAGAGCACCTGTCTAGTTTCTTTCATTTAATTGGTGCTGCAATTAACTTAATGCAGCTCTTTCTTGGGCTTTGCTACAAAATAACTTCTTGCGATTTATGACAAAATAAGTTTGGCTAGTACACAAGTGCTTCTGTTCAAAGGAGAGCAGGGAGTACATGCAACATTAACAGCAGCACAGCTGGGACCCGTAGATGACATATTCAAGAATGTTGGCTCCTTTAGCCTAGGATCTTGTTCTGGACTAATTGGTCATTTTTTGTAAACTAGTTTGGTATAGAACAGATAAAAGGCGACAAAATTGTTAATTCCACTTTATAGAACACAGTGTACAGACAGTAATCTTATTGACCTCAACTGTTTACTTGACTTGTACTTTTAAGTATAAGCAAAGTCTGAAGACTAATCTACATTTTTAAACTTCTGAGGTGTCTGCTGGATAATGCCGTTCCAATCATAATGTTTAGCTTTTATATGCTGCAGTATTCTACAGGTGCTTTCGTAACCTTTAAATGTGTAGGTAATACTTGACACCACTTCTGATCAGGGTAAGTTATCCTTGTTCTTCAGTCTACTAGGATTTGTGTGCCTAGTACTAAGAAAACCGATGGGTGGGTGGCCTGCTACTAAATTCTTGTTGCTGTCGTCCTTAATGTCAGCATGCGGAGGTATGGGTTACCTGGGATGGACTACCTCTTCTGCCTGCCAAGCAATGTTGCAGCCTCTTCTTCGAAATAAGAAATCAAACCTTTGACCTTCCACTCTGGCACTGAGCATTGTTGCTTCAACAGTTGGTACCATTATGTTGCCTGTAAAAGATGGGTTTTAAAAGCCATTTCCTTGTGTAAACTTCTATGGGAATATTTTAGAGTTTTTACTTTTTTTTTCTTTTTAGAAAAAAACTATTGACTAATGTTTTGCAAATGGAGTGGGGGGAATTCCGAAACATAACTCCTTGTAATGCACTATTGTCTAGGAAGGAGCAACAACAAGCCCTATTTCCTTGTGTACATTACTTTGTGGGAATATTGAGATTCTTCCCCCATCTCATTTAAAAAAAAAAACTGTTGACTAATGTTTTACAAATGAAGTTGGGGATTCCAAAACACAAATCCCTGTGTTGCACTATTTAGGAAGGAGCAACAAGCCTAATATGGCACAATGCAAACTCACTTGCTGGAATAGCTTAATGTCTTGCAAATAGTTTTTTTTTTAAACCTCAATAGTTAATGGGATTGAAATAATGAAGTGAGTGCCGTATTCCATCAATATATTATTGGTCTTTCTGCCTTGCTGTGCAGTAAAATCCAGTTCTTCACTCTCGCAGTGCTCATGGGTGGCCACATTACCTGCAATGAAGCTTCAGATTTTTCTGTTTAGGTGTTCTCGCCTGACCTTCTTCCTATTCCTTCAACAGACATTAACACTGCTCTCCCAGTGATCCATATATAAGGCTTCTCCATTACTATTTCTCTAAATCTTTGTCATATCAGCAACACCTTTATCAAATTATGAAATATATTGTTGAGGATAAAGGATTTCTGTAGTTTTACTCAACATATCTTGAAAAAAATGCAGGCGATATAACTACTGTGCTGTTCTGTAATGTCTGCCAGTATTTCCTGCAATAAAAAAATTCATGTGTTTTTAGCTTTAACTTGTGGGGGAGGAAGAGAGAGATTAACTCTCATAATTTGTACCAATTCAAAATGTGCTGTAAGCATTGCAGAATTTTTGTGTTTTATTTATCTAGATTTTGCAAAGTTATGGTACTGAGAACCACTAACTTGAGTTACTGCCATAGTGATATTGTAGATCTTGATCACAGGTCACTGGTTGCCATAATTGGGTACATCTGAGTATCAGTCTGGCTTGGTGGTAGCACATTTGCCTCTAAACCAGAAGATCATGGGTTCAAGCCCCACTCCCAGGAGCATATAATCTAGGCTGATTGCTCCACTGTGTACTACATTTGTCTGAGTTGCCTTCTTTTAAAATGAGATATTAAACCAAGGCTGAACTCCATGTTTCCAAAAACAAATTAACTGGTTATTCTGTTTGTTTGTGGGACTGCCATATCTGCCGACATTGGCTTGAAGTGATTTAGGATGCCCTGAGGATGTGAGCTGGTACTAAAATGCACGTTCATTCTTCTTGAATTGTATTATTTTATCTCCATTGGATGATAATTTGTGTTCCCATTGGGGTATGTTGGTACTAACTTCAACATATCTGGTGCTGGGAGAAATAGTCACTAGAATTTTGTTCTAAATCTACAGCCAAATTGGCAAAGGCAGGTATTGCTGCCAAATGTAAAGAAATTGCATGTGTGTTTAACATAGAAAATCACTGCTGCTACCAGTCACCATTGCTGTCAGTCAACTAATTGTCCTTGGAGAAGTTCTGCTCTTCTTCTCTCCGACGGGATTTCCGTTTGCCTCTTTTACCTTCATCTTCATTGCTTTCTGTCTCCCTTCTCGTGTTTGATCAGGTATCTACCAAAACTCGTTTTTCATCCCCTCCCCCATTTCCCAGCCCCGACACTTGCTTAAAAATCTGTTCCATTTCCTGCTTTTTTCCAGTTCTGACGAAAGGTCATCGACCTGAAACGTTAACTCTGTTTCTCTCTTCACAGATGCTGCCTGACCTGAGTATCTCCAGCATTTTCTGTTTATTTCAGATTTCCAGCATCTGCAGTATTTTCTTTTTGTACTAATTGTCCTTGCTGCTCTGGGTATTGTCCAAGCAGGTGGATGAGACTGGTACTAGCAATCTTTCCTCAAACACTTAGGAACGTTACATTAACTTTCAGTTCCTAATTGTAGTTTTCATTTGAACTTCTGTTTCTTTGGGAGTCGAATACTACTTGATAGCAAAATTTGTGCAATTATTGCCCTTCATTATAATTTAAAATGAGCATATTTTGTCAATTAATTTGCTAGAAACCACTTTGAAAATGGCCATTATACAATTTTGCAACTGTACTGAACATTGTATTTTCCTGTGCAAGTAGCTTACTGAATTGAAACTAAATAATAGATAAGAACAGGAATTTCCAGGCAGTCTTGGTGCTGACCATTATCTAGATTCTTGTTAAGTGAATTGATGTCTGGATTTATTAATGCTTTGCCATTATATTGGAGAAGTTGGCCTGTTTTGCATGTTTATTTGCAAATTGAACTTTAAAGTTTACTCACTCAGATAAAAGTTTCTAATTTGACCATGTAAATGTGCTTTAGCTTTGTGCAGAAATCAATCAATTCCGTTAAAAGGAAGTTGAACAATTTGGCTCTTTAACTGAATTGGTTTTCTAACTTTTTAAAACTAATATACCTCTTGTGGTCCCTTTTCATTGACTGCAAAGATGCAGGTGATTTGGAGAATGATTATTTCCTACTACTAGCGATGTGTGGGGGAGATTGGGGAAAATCAACATTTAAACTCGCTGGTATAGTAAATCAGAGGAAATTCTTTCAAACATACGGTTTTGAGAATGTAGAATGCACTGCCCCAAAAGACCTAGAATGCAGAATTAATTGGTGCTTAACAGGGAGAAAGATACCTTTTTGGAAAGTAGGCATAGTGGATAAAGTGACAGGAAGTAGAGATTTAAAAAGAGCTTTCATGACTGGCAATATGGCGAAGCAGGCTCAAGAGGCTGAGTGACTTACACTCTGTTCTTTGTTCCTGGAAACTGAGCATCTCCAATCCTTTTCAACTTGTTTAGAGGCTGCCATCATTTGTATCAGCAAGCTGTTGGGTGCATCTTGCCTGTATAGGCCAGTGATGTGGCTTTTCACTGGCAACTATCTAGTCCTTTTTTTGGCAAGATGCTATTCATCTGAAGAGAGAGAGAGACAGAGAGAGAGACAGAGAGAGAGACAGAGAGAGAGACAGAGAGAGACAGAGAGAGAGACAGAGAGAGACAGAGAGAGACAGAGAGAGACAGAGAGAGACAGAGAGAGACACAAGATTTGGTAGGTTAAAATAAAGCAGTCTTTTAAATGGTGAGAGATTGGGAAATGTTGGTGTTCAGAGGGACCTGGATGTCCTTGTACACGAATCACTGAAAGTTAACATGCAGGTACAGCAATCAATTAGGAAAGCAAATGGTATGTTGGCCTTTATTATAAGAGTAAAGACATCTTACTGCAATTATATAGGGCCCTGGTGAGACCACACCTGGAATATTGTGTACAGTATTGGTCTCCTTACCTAAGGAAGGATATACAGGAAACTCTTTCGTATCCGGCACCGACTGGACTGGGATGGTGCCGGTTGATTAAAAATTCCGGATAACGGAGAGGTATATCTACTGAGGCTATTTTTAACAAACAAAAATTTAAAAAAATCAAGAAATGTGCAGTATAATTGGGTACTCCCCTACAGAATGTTGTGTTAAATGGATGGTGGAAGATGCTTGATTAAGTACAGTAATGCCAGTTGAGGGTAATCCATAACTCTAATTACTTAACAGTAAAACAAAACTTAAACGACTATACTGTAGTTTTCGGAGTATGAATTCTGCCAGTTATTAGAGAATTCCAGATATTTAGGTGCCGTTTAAACGAGAGTTTCCTGTACTTGCCATACAGGGAGTGCAACGAAGGTTCACCAGACTGGTTCCTGGGATGGGGGGGATTGTCCTAATGAGGAGAGATTGAGTAGACTAGGCCTATATTCTCTGGAGTTTAGAAGAATGACAGGTGATCTCATTGAAACATACAAAATTCTTAAAGGACTTGGCAGGGAGGATATTTCCCCTGACTGGGGAGTCTAGAACCAGGGGTCGCTGGAAGGAGCACTTGAAAGATCTCCTTAACCGAGACTCTGTCTTCGACGCAAGTGTCCTCAACTCCATCCCGCAGCATGCTACCCGCCACCACCTCTGCACAACCCCAGCCTCTCATGAGGTTGAAAAGGCCATCCGACAACTGAAGAACAACAAGGCCTCAGGAGCAGATGGAATCTCCGCTGAGGTGCTAAAACATGGCGGAGAAGCACTATTTGCATGAATTCATTTCTCTTATTTGGAAGGAGGAGAGCATGCTAGGGGATCTCAGACGCCATAATCGTGACCATCTTCAAGAAAGGTGACCAGTCCGATTGCGGTAATTACAGAGGAGTCTCCCTGCTGTCTGCTACAGGGAAAGTCATCACAAGAATCCTCCTCAATCGCCTTCTCCCAGTGGCTGAAGAGCTCCTCCCAGAGTTGCAATGTGGATTCCGCCCACTAAGGGACATGATCTTCACCGCGCATCAACTACAAGAGAAATGCAGGGAACAGCACCAACCGCTGTACATGGCCGCCTTTCACCTCACAAAGGCCTTTGACACCGTCAACCGTGAGGGATTATGGCTGCCCTCAAGTTTGTCACCATCCTCCGCCTGCTTCACAACATGCAAGCTGTGATCCTGACCAACGGATCCACCACAGACCTAATTCACGTATGGACCAGGGTCAAGCAAGGCCGTCATCCCATCAACGCTCTTCTCGATCTTCCTGGCTGCAATGCTCCATCTCGCCCTCGGTAAGCTCCCGCTGGAGTGGAGCTAATCTACAGAACAAACGGGAAACTGTTCAACCTCCGTCGCCTCCAGTCCAGATCCAAGGTCGTCCCATCCCATCATCGAATTACAGAATGCAGACGACGCTTGCGTCTGCGCACACTGAGGTCGAACACCAAACCATCGTCAACACCTTCACCGACGCGTACGAGAGCATAGGCCTTACACTAAACATCCGTAAGACAAAGCTCCTCTACCAACCTGCACCCGCCACACAGTACTGCTCCCTGATTATCAAAATCCATGACAAGGCCTTGGACAACGTGGACCACTTTCCATACCTCGGGAGCCTACTGTCAATAAGGGCAGACATCGATGACTAAGTCCAACACTGCCTTCAGTGTGCCAGTGCAGTCTTTGGTCGCCTGAGGAAGAGTATTTGAAGACCAGGACCTCAAACCCGGCACCAAGCTCATGGTCTACAGAGCAGTAGTGATACCCGCCCTCCTGTATGCTTCAGAGACATGGGCCATGTACAGCAGGCACCTCAAAGCACTGGAGGTACCACCAACGCTGCCTCAAAGATCCTGCAAATCCATTGGCAGGATAGGCGCACCAATGTCTGTTCTCGCTCAGGCCAACATCCCCAGCATCAAAGCTTTGACCACACCACTATTGGCTCCGATGGATGGGCCACATCGTCCGCATGCCCGATACGAGACTCCCAAAGCAAGCGCTCTACTCGGAGCTCTGACACAGCAAGAGAGCCCCAGGTGGGCAGAGGAAACTCTTCAAGGACACCCTCAAAGCCTCCTTGGAAAAAGTGTAACATCCCCACCGACACCTGGGAATCCCTGGCCCAAGACCGCACAAAGTGGAGGAGAAGCATCCGGGAAGGTGCTGAACACCAAGTCTCTTTGCCGGGAGCAAGCGGAAGCCCAGAGAAAGAAGCACACATCAACCCAAGCACCCCACCCACCGTCTGTCCCACCTGTGACAGAGACTGTAGGTCCCGCATTGGACTCATCAGTCACCTGAGAACTCATTTTTAATGTGGAAGCAAGTCATCCTTGGTTCTGAAGGACTGCCTAAGAAGAGAAGAGAACCCTGGTGAGACCACACCTGGAGTATTATATATAGTTTTTGTCTCCTTACCTAAGGAAGGATATACTTGCCATAGAGGGAGTGCAACAAAGGTTCACCAGACTGGTTCCTGGGATGGGGGGGGATTGTCCTATGAGGAGAGATTGAGTAGACTAGGCATATATTCTTGAGTTTAGAAGAATGAGAGGTGATCTCATTGAAACATGTAATATTCTGAGGGGGATTGACAGGGTAGATGCTGAGAGGTTGTTTCCCCTGGCTGGAGAGTCTAGAACTAGGGGGCATAGTCTCAGGATAAGGGGTCGGCTATTTAAGACTGATGAGGAGGAATTTCTTCACTCAGGGTTGTGAATCTTAGGAATTCTCTACCCCAAAGGGCTGTGGTTGTTGAGCACATTCAAAGCTGAGAGTTTTTTGGACTCTAGGGGAATCAAGGGATATGGGGATTGGGCGGAAAAGTGGAGTTGAGGTCGAAGATCAGCCATGATCCTATTGAATGGCGGAGCAGGCTCGAAGGGCCCTATGGCCTACTCCTGCTAATTCTTGTGTTCTTAAAGCATAGACTGTAAAATCAGATACCGGGTTACACAAGCGCTGTTTTTGGGACCTTTTCTATTGATAACGGAAAAATTATTAAAGAAGATTTAACTACATTGATGGAATGAGACCATATCTATAAAGTACAATATAATTGGAGCCAAAATGTGTTTTGGTAACTTTTTTTGGTGGGGGGGGGGGACGCAGGGGAGGGAGATGGCCTGGGGGGAAATGTGTTGTCTCCGCTACTTGCTGCCTTTCTACAAGACTTGTTTAAATCAAACACTGGCAAAATGCAGGTGCACTTTCCATTTTTTTTTCCTATTGGAAGGGGGTGGGAAAAGGAAAGGGCTGCTAACTTTTTTTCAAAAGAACATTAACAAGCAAATAGTGTTGTATTTTCTGAAAGTTGACATTGTAAGAACCATCAGTGAGGACTATACATCAGGGAGGAGAGGACTGAAAATACCAGACTCCAGCAAATACTACGTATTGTAAATTTAACACCTCGTTGAATAAAACTGGAATATCCTGAAACTTTACAACCTAGCTCACTTCTATTTTTAGACTCCTGCCTATTATTGCTGCCTTTTGTAAATGAAAATATCTGGGTAAACTGTAGTTTTGTACTTCAGTCAATATTGATCTGATTTAACACTAGTTACAACTTGAACTATAATCTGTAGTAGGGTTTGTGGAACTTTTAAGTGGTGCTTTCTAAAACTCATGTCATATACTATAAAGTACAATTGTCCTGTTTAAATATGCATTTAGGAGCAAAACTGAAGTGTATTTTGCAATTTACGAAGTTGTCAGCTTGCACATAAACAACTAGGACAATTCGGCACTGAGCTCTAATTTTCAAGAAATGAAAGCCAATGGATGAAGTTGTGATCCTGGAGGTGGGGAGATGAACTGACCCAGTTATTTTACAATTGGTTACTTGTTTTGGGGAGCAGATTGACAAGATGCCAAATGACAGGGAGCAAATGCCATGTTGATGGCACAGCATTCTCTCTGTTCCTGAGGGTAATCAGGCTTGCCAGGCAAAAGGATTTGGCTCTGTTAATATGTATGGCACATGTAAGGAATGTTTCACTTGAGCTCTGTGTGCCCTTAGATGGGCTTTAAATGCTTTTTCTTCTAGTGCAGAATTTAAATGTATTTTAATCAACTTCTATTCCAACAGTGTCTTTAAATCTTGTATTGCAGCAAGTCACCAAATATTTCCTGGTAAAAGTTGAGCTGTCTACCATAATTTCATGAAGATGCAATATTTTCAATAATTTGTCCAACAAATGATAATGTTGGCAATCTGACCAACCTTTTTAATGATGCTTCATGCTTTAGATTTACACGGTTATAATACAATGGCTGTATAAATTGCCTGTACTTCAAACCTTTTGATTGAACAGGACCATTACAGTCTCTAATAAAAGACATCACTTGTCGTCTGGCGGGGGTGGGGGGAACCCCTCACACTGAAGATAGACCATATAGAGGCCTTTAGCAAACTTTTTTTTTTTCCTGCTATGTAAAATAACACTGGACATGGGGTTGACTGCCAAAATACCTGTCGTATAAGACCCTTGCAGCTATCAGAAGACTTTCTTTCAGATCAGCTTGGGTTCCAGAAGTGACTAACTTGCTATGCACCGACCCAACCATTTTCAACACAACAGTAGCTTGTAGGACATTGCAACACATGATCGCTGTTGAGAGAATTAAATGAATGCTTTCACTATTGGAGGAAGTGAAAACACTCTCTCTTGAAATGGCAAATATGCCACCTTCATTAAATAAGATGACTGGAGGAATTTGACTTCCATTTAGGAAGTTGCTGTTGTACTAGCCAAATGAATCTGATATTTAGTACTGAAAAGCAGGATTTCACATTGGTGCTATAAACTAATCAATGTTTTCTCTTTTTAATGCTTGAAGCCAGGTGCTGGTCTCCAGGGTGTGCTATGATGTGTGTCCAACAATAAGTTCTACAATTTGTTTTCCAAGGGGTCATTCAGTGGACATGTGCTGAGGCTTCACCTATCTTCAGGAGGCACACACATCTCGTCCTCAAAGAAAACGAAGGTCAAAATAAGAGCATAGAATCTGTAGCCAAATCCCATCATTTAACAAATTAGCAAAGCTGATGCAAGTTTTATTCTGTAGCATAACTACTTAATAGTGCAAATACACAGGACCAGCACCCACTAAGGTGACCATATTTTCTAAACCGAATCCCGGGACACGCAGGGTGGGAGCACAGCAAAGTAGTCAGGATGGGAAAATGTAGGTTGCGCTGCATAGCGAAGCAATTTGTTAGCAGCCTATATTTTAACAGTTGCACATATACGCTACAAATGTGCATATAATTACCACTGATGTGACAACACACTATTGACGTGCATTCAGACACTGTTTATAAATAATACAGTAACACTATTCAGGAGCATCAGTTTTTCATACCCACTGTCTATGGCCTATTCGGGGGGGAAACTCTTTCTTCACATCAGTGCCTCAGATTTATTCATTATTGTGCGCTATCCGCATTTCAAGAAAACCAGCATGACAACTTTGTAGCTTCTGCTAGTAGGAAACGCATAGACATTAATCTCCATCAACCATCACGCAGTCAACAATAATATGGATATGTGGAACAGATGCTCTGTTGTATGCTAGTTCCAGGATATGAAAGCTTATACTTGAGGGTCTCTGACAGTTTACCCATGATCCTATCTTTAGTTTGCACACTGACCACAAAGTACAACCAAGCAGCATCCACCTGTTAGTTTCAAGCTTTCGGTACACTGACACCCAGCTCTACCTCTCCTCCGTCTCTCAACACTTCCACTACCTTTGTTGTCAGATTGCTCGTCTGACATCCAATCCTAGATGAGCCAAAATTCCTCAAGTTAAACATTGGGAACACCTAAGCCATTGTTTTCAGCCCCACCACAAGCTCCGTTCCCTGGCCCACTACCTCCGGTTTAACCAAATGGTTTGCCACAGCAGCATCCCTGAACTGAGCTTCCAACTCCATAATCCTTTCCATCACAGACTGCCCACTTCCACCTCCATAACATTGCCCATCTCTGCTCCTGCTTCAGCCCACCTTCTCTCCTATGGCTGAGGTGTTTTTTTTTTACAAACCACTTTCAGGATTTTCTCCAGTGTATGTATTATGGAATTTCCATGTTCTCGCCAACAGCACGTGGATGGACCTCGCAGACTTACTTGTTCGTCATGAAGGTTAAAACCATCTGTTCATCTGCCTCTGCCATGCCTCCCAATCACCTTTTCCCACCTAGCCAAGGTTCCCCTGTGGCCTAGCCCCAAGCCCATGTGTTTCTCTAGTTTCTCCTTACTTCCTGCTCTTTGTGAATGAGACCCACTTCCTGGCTCCCTTGACCCCATTCCCGCTAAACTGTTGGCCACTAATGTACTACTAGTGTTTATTTCAGTATTGCTGCACAAGCTTAAAGACAAAGAGGCCTAAAGTGAATCTGGGGGTAGTAAAGATTGATTACATAAGGTTAAAAAAAAAAACACACGCTACAAATTTGAAACATAAATGGCTCCATCAGTATCTATGAAAATAAATAAAAATTTTGGGACCAGGGTTCTTTAGAACTAGGGGGTTGAATAAAGCACCTCAATTTGTAAGAACACAATGTATCCAAGTACTTAAAAGATACTGGTTAAATAAACTTGCTTTCTTAAATTTGGCACGCTTCCTTTGCTCCATTCTTAGTCCTACTTGGCCTTCGTCTTTCACCGGATAATCCCGTCTCTGCCCGTACTTTATTTGTCTAATTTATTTATGACTTCGATTGAAGATTTAGACTGACCAAAGCAGGGGAAATTGAGTTGCATCGGTCACCCCGGTTTGACGACATGGTGGGCAGTGCCACCAGCCCGTGACAACCAAGGTTGTTGACTGTAAACATCAGCTGCACCTGCGATAACTACTTATAATCACTGAACATTTTATCTGGGGATGCGGTTCCTGAACCGGGGACATTGTTTGCCCGGGGACACTGCACCTAATCCGGGGACTGTCTCAGAAAACGGTCACCCTAGTTTACTCTGCTGGAGCAACCAGCTTTGAGATGGCAGTTCTGCAGACAATTTGTTCTGGCCATACACTGTTTCCTGCAGCTCCCTATACTTCTTGCCAGTGCAGTTTTTTGGCAGGAGAACTGCAACTTGACAGTTGGTTGCACAACTATAATGTAGTACATATTTAAAGTGATGGTGGATGTGGAGAGGACTGAACAAGAGTCTTGTGCATTCCTAGCTATGTTTGAAAATCCCTTTTTGGGTGGAGCAGTAAAAAATATTGTACATTCAGAGTAACTAGTTTGAAATATTTTTCAGAACTGTAAGTACTTGCTATAAATTTGCACAAGATTGTTTTTTCTTGCTGTATTTGTCATGAATGTAATGTCTTGATTCATGCCAGACTATCATCTATTGTAGTCTTGAGACTTCCAAGTTGTTTTAGATTGGAAAAAGGAGAGGAAATGTCTTCTGTTTTCAATGTCACTTTACAAGCGGAACAAATTTGTACACGAGTGCAGATATAAAACCACAAACTCTCACTGATTGATAGACATAAGTTATGTACACAATCACAGCAGTATATGCTGAAGGTGTTTCATTTATGTATAGGTGAATGGGGGACCAAAATAGAAGTGAAAGGGGCAGTAAGCTAGGTAAGTTTTTTTTGAGAAATTAGAATTGTGATGGAAAAATATAATTAGTGGAAAATCGGCACACGAGACCAACTGCAATGGGCAAGAAAGATGCATACTAGAGGGGTGCATGGGAGAACTGTATTAGGAAGCTGAATGTTTATGTACGTTACAGCATCAGATGCTGGTCTGTTTCTGCTACCTTGTGGGTTGTACCTCAAGCTCATCACATGAAAGTACTTTATGGCTGCCTATGTTGGCAAATTGGGATCCCTTGTTTAACAAACATAGAAATTCAAGTAATCTGAACTATTAATAGAACTACTTCCAATAAATCCTAATGACTGGCTTGTTGGTGTTGCTGGAAGGACTATAATAGTAAGGATCCAAACTAAAGAAATCCAGGTGGCTTTTTGAAAACGAGGTCTGTTTAAACATTGTTTCAGCTGCCTTGTTGCACTAATGTGGGATGACACTACAGCTGTGATCAGCTTGGTTTCCTAAAATCCATCTCCATTCTTCAGTTTAAAAAGGCAACAGGAAAATTAATTGAGAGGTGCAAGCGAGCAAAATAAAATCTCTCCGCTTTTGTGAATTAATCTGCCATAAACGGAAACTGAAGGCTGCTTTGTGACTAACAATGGCTGGAGTGTTTAAGTCTCTGAACTAGGATGTGGAACCTTGTTTGGTTTAACACATTTGGTGTATTGGAGGGCCCCCAAGGCCACACATTCACCCAGTAAATTGGCTTCAGTTTATACATTCTTGCTAGAGTTCAAATCTTCCATTCTCAATACATTGATCATTTCAAAAGCAATTTCAGCACCAGTACTCTTAATTTAAAAAAATAAATTAAAAAAATTCCAACTTCTGAAGATAGACCAGAGAAACTAGAAAAAACCAAGTTGGAAAGACGCAGGACTGCAGTCGGATATCTAATAATTTTAAAAATTCTTCTTTTTGGTGGCTTGAGCATTTAGTGTGCATCAGCACTTGGATCGAACCTTAAGCTCTGGGCACCCAGTTCTATGGCAATACGATGGCTTTGTGAGGGTGGGGTGAGGCGAAAGGAGATGATGATTGGGTGTGGCAATATATGAAAGGTTTCTATCAGAGCTGGCATATAAGGATGTCTTTGGGTCTGTTGGACAGAATCTATATGGATAGAGTTGAGCAATAGGCAGGACAATAGTAAAATTCACGGTGTGCATTACAGGCCACCAAATATTGGAGATGAGCTAGAGGAGGAAATTGGAGAACAGTTGAAGTGATTTACCCCAGGGGTTGATGCTGTGTCCACTTTTCTACTAACTATATACCTTTTAATAGCTAATGTATAACTGTTTGCATTTTTGGTATGAACATTGAAATTTGCTGATGCAAAACTAGATGTTTGGCAAAGTGAGGACATGTGTTGGCAGAATAGACAAACCGGTGGCAGAGGCAATTTTGTTGGCAGCAGGAATTTGAGTATACTTTCAATGAAAATACACTGAAGGATGTGGCATGGCAGAGATCTAGGGGTGCAAATATAAAATTCATTGAAAGTACTAGAGTAGGTAGATAAAGCCATAAAGGTCAATAGCATTTGGGGTTTTGTAAATGAGTATAGAATACAAGTGCAGTGAGGATATTGTACAGATTTGGATACAGTGTGATTTGGGCACCCCATTATAGAAAAGACATAGTATAGAGAATATACAACTTTGATTCTCCAGGTTAATGCTAGGGATGGGGGAGATATTGGGATTATTTCCACTGGAGTAGAGAAGTCTAAGGGATTTAATGGAGGCTTTAAAAAAAAAAAAAAAGGGGCCTTGGTACAATAGGGAAAGATGATTTTCTCATTGGGCAGTCAGTGACAAGATCGCCAATTTAAAACCCTCACCCAAGAGGGGCAAGGAGAAATGTCTTTACTCAGAACATTAGACTATGGAATGCTTTTGCTATAGAAAGTAGTTGAGGCAGAAACCATTGCATCCAAGTGAATAAATTTTTGAAGTAGTAGTTGCAGTGCTGTGGGGTGATGTCCAGGTACTTGAATTTGTTTCTGAATTGTTCTAGCAAAGACCTGGCACAGTCCTGATGGGACTAATGGCTGCCTCCTGTGCTGTACACTTCAATGATTTGATGGTAGCTTCCAACATAATACATTGGTACATAACAGATGCCAGTCTGTTTCCTATTTTGTGACTTTTCACTTCAGCCTGTGCATAGATTTGAGGTTTATATCTAGAATGGCTCCAATTAAACTGTCCTAGCTTTAAAATACTAGGTCACCCAGTGCACAGTTCAACTTAAAGAATGGCTTTTTAGACCCTTCAATATATGGTATATTCCCAAAGCAGATTAGCTTCTCTGCATGTCCTCAAATCTGAGTTGCAACTTATTTCAAGTTTAGGGTCTGTCTTAGATATTCTCTTGGATACAATGAAGTAGTCTGAATGTATTGTGTTCAAGGATGTGCCCATACTGCCCAATATCTAATTATACAGTACAATAACCCAAGGATGTGACCAGAGGATCCCCTTGTGGTTTTAACTATGACCTCAGGCATTTCAATCATTTGGGGTGGACCATGACAAGCCAAGAGATGGATTGTTGAACTGCTTTATTTTACAAATCAGAAGTGATCAAGTCAAAGCACATTCCACTTGCTTCACTCCAGCTCCATTCTCTCCCTTTTCAAAAAAAAAATGCAAGAGGGGTTGGGTAAATAAATAAACCACAAACCATGTCCCTTTTGTGGGGTGCCTGACTTTTTGTTTTTGTTTTCAGCATTGCCTCGCTAGAATGCTTGTAACTGGAAAATTGACTACCTGTGTTTGTCGCTTCCCACTCTAGACTCCCAGCCCGAAACCTACTGCAGTCTGTGTAATACTTGGCTGCCTCTTGTCTTTTTTTAATCTGTCCTGCTCTCCTTCCTCCCACTCACTCACTCACTCACTCAGGGGGAGGTCTGTGATGCTGACTATCCACTTAGTGATTGACTAGTAGGTGGGCCAATAAAGAAACAGCAACCTCTCTTTCCTCCCCCATTTTTAATTTTAAAGTCCACTCTGTTCTCAATGAATGGGGGCCATCCTGTCTAATGAGCCTGGGATTAAATAATTGACTCATTTGTATCAGTTTGAAATGGACTGAGTGGTGACATGCCGCAAACTAGCCCATATGGTTTTAATATAGGTCTTCAATGCCTACTGCCTGTGGCCTTTTTATTTAAAAAAAACACTTGGGTTAAAGCAACTCCATCCCAAAATCCTTTTGTGAAGGAGTAAAAAAAAATTTGAAATGTGACCCTAGGCAAAGGCTACTGGATGAGGAGTAAAATGAATTGGCGTGTTGCTAGAGCCCTTCTTGTTCTGGTGGCAAAGCATTCAGTCTTTAAGCTCCCCAGTCTATTGGCTATCTTAAAATAATGCTTTTGTCCTTCTACAAAATTCTACCATCTACAAATGGTTGTTTAATTGCCTTCAGGGAATCTCAAAATTGCAAGCTTTCTGCACTAAATGACTTTGATAGTACTTAGTTGCTTTAATTTGTAACTATTGAAGGCTTGGGTTGGTGTATTCTTTTACTCCATTTTGAATGTTAAGTTCAGTCTGTCACAGCCTTGCTGCCATTGCCCTCTTGGCTCTCTTCTCGGTTGAATTTTATTGATGATGCAAAGGTAGGAATAATACATTTATTGAGTAGGGTCCCCATTGCTTTAACTATCCCTATTCCATGATAAGTTTCTGAAATTTTCAATAACTTGATAAAGTTCTGTGGAAGGGCAATACTGCTTGGGTTTTGGGCACAAAGATGATTTCTGTTTTTGTGTAACTTGTCTAGTTTCCCACTTTGTTTTTGCATATGAAATAAAATTCTATTAGAGTAGAAATTTGAGGTTTTGGTTTTGTTTTGCACATTCTAAACTGAGTTCACTCCTTTTTTAAATCCTGAATAGTGCCTTATATAGATTTGCAATCCTGCAAAATGTCCCCTGATGAGCTATGACAGTGTTGTCCAATACATTAGCCACTAGCTGCATGTGACAAATTGGGAATCTAAAAAAAAAAATCAGAAATGCAACTATCCACATCTAAAGTAATGGATACAGTCATTGAGCATATGAGCACAATAGTGTATGAAACATAGAAACATAGAATCTAGGAGCAGGAGTAGGCCATTCGGCCCGTCGAGCCTGCTCCGCCATTCAATACGATCATGGCTGATCATCCAAATCCAGTACCCTGTCCCTGCTTTAATCCCCACAGTACACATATCCCACCCTACCCCCGTAACCCCACGTATTTAATTCCCCCTAACATATCCCATCCTATCCCCATAACCCCACATCTTTAATCCCCCCTAACACTAAGGGTCAATTTATCATAGCCAAATCAACCTAACCCACACATTTTTGGACTGTGGGAGGAAACCCACATGTGTACTTTAACCTTGCTGTGTGTTTGGTAACATGAAAAGCAGAGAGTGAGTGCTTTATCCTTGGTTACTTAATGGTGGTAGATGTTAAGTTCATGAAGTATGTTTAATTGTACTATGAGTGTATGCAAGGTGTTTCCACTAAAATTAGTGCATGTGGTTAAAAAGGTGTTGCAATAGAGAGTAAGATGAAGCAGAAAAAGAGTGTCGTAAGAATGAGCCTTACGCGTGGTGAACTTAAAGTAAGCTTTAATCAACTAAAAAGGTGCTACATACAAAAGAGGTCTTACTCTATGCCTCTCCAGGATCCCACTGATCAGCCCAGTATTTATCCTGGACTAATCACAGGAAGTGATGTAATAAAGTTCGAGTCACAGGAAGCTGTATTGTGTTACCACAAAGAGCACATATGACATGTCTGGGTGAGAATCAGGCTGAATATAGAAAGTTCAGCAGGGAAGTGAAAAAGAAAATAAGAGGGGCAAAGTATAAGAATAGATTGGCAGCTAACAAAAGGGAATTCAAAAGTCTTCTATAGGCATATAAAAAATAAATGGTTAGTAAGGGGAGGAGCTAATTAGAGACCAAAAAGGAGACCTACGCATGGAGGCAGAGGGCATAGCTGAAGTACTAAATGAGTACTTTGCATCTGTCTTCACCAAGGAAAAAGATGCTGCCAAAGTCCTAGTGAAAGAGGAGATAGTGGAGCTACTGGATGAGAAGAATTGAAAAAAGGAGGTACTAGAAAGGCTGTCTGAAGTTTGTCACTAGGACCAGAAGGGATGCATCCTAGGATGCTGAGGGAGGTTAAGGAAGAAATTGTGGAGGTACTGGCATAATCTTCCAATCCTCCTTAGATACGGGGGTGGTGCCAGAGGACTGGAGAATTGCAAATGTTACACCCTTGTTCAAAAAAGGGTGCAAGGATAAACTCAGCAACTACAGGCCAGTCAGTTTAACCTCTGTGTAGTGGGGAAGCTTTTAGAAACTAATCAGGGACAAAGTTAACAGTCAGTTGTGGATTAATTAAGAAAAGCCAGCATGGATTTGTTAAAGGCAAATTGTGTTTAACTAACTTGATTGAGTTTTTTGATGAGATAACAGAGGGTTGATGAGGGCAATGTGACATGAGGAAAACCTTTTTACGCAGCGAGTGGCTAGGATCTGGAATGCACTGCCTGAGAGGGTGGTGGAGGCAGATTCAATTGTGACTTTCAAAAGGGAATTGGATAAGTACCTGAAGGAGAAAAATTTGCAGGGCTACAGGGAAAAGGCGGGGGAGTGGGACTAGCTGAAGTGCTCTTGGAGAGCTGGCGTGGGCTCGACTGGCTGAATGTCCTTCTGTGCTGTAACCATTCTATGATCTGTGGCTAGTCAGCATTTCTACTGGACCGCGCCGAGTTCGGATTAGCTATGCAGGAGAAAATGTACGTACTGCTAACTATCTTTTCTTGAGACTTGCAGCTAGCTATTTGGAAGTGCCTCTTAGTACTGTGTAATAAATCCCTTGAGGCTGACTAGGATTTGTTGAGTCACTTCTCGTTCCTTCTCCTGCAGTCTTGAGAGCAGACACACGAGCTTTGAAAATAAATACTAGCAAAACTTGTAGTTGTATAATGGAAAGTAGGTGTGCCATATTTGCAAAGATATTTTGGATTTATAGCTAAAATGAATGTATGTGAGGGTAAAAATTGTGGTGGCTCATTGTGGTTTTTATGAACACAATCAGAATGCTTCATTTATAAATAAAATATGTGCACACCTGATGCAAAATCTGCTTCCTATTTTGTGTAACCTCCTCTGGGATTTGGTTAGTTGAGTAACTGGCTCTAATAGAGGAAAGATGATGCTGATTAATCTTCAAATCATACTTTGGTCAGAACAGTGGATTAGTCACTTTCGTGGACTAATCGTTCACTTGTCAGTGTGATTCACTGTCACTATTTGTCAGAAGTGTGAAAAACAAAGCCCTTATTAGAGCAGTACATCAGTATTTCCCACGGTCTCATTGTTATGTTTATGCAATGACAATATTCATAATGAGTCCTTCAGGCTCTTTCCTTATGACCTTGTGAGCATCATTTAGGCATTTTAATAAATAAATCTGACACTTTGATTAAGATCTCCAATGCTAAACAATATTTCTTTTGTTTCATTACACCTGTACTATAGAATCTTTACTAGCTTTTTCACATGCACTAATCAACTTGCTCTGAATTTGCTGACTGACCAGACAATACCGCCAGTGCATCTGCTATGGCACCATTAGTTATGTATTTAATTTGTGCTGAGTTACATTGGTACATTTCAACAGCCCTCCAGTTTGTTGGTTAAGTAGGTATTCTTTACATAAATCAACTAGATGGCCGGTATCTGCTGTGATCGCTCTCAGCACAGCTAAATAGCCTGCTGAGTCCTGGGCCTGTCCTTATCTGAAACTGCACTCACCTCACCTGTGCACTGTCCAGGTATCATTGTCTGCCATTTACCCACTTGAATCATTTGAGCAAGGCCCCCCCCCCCCCCCCAAGTTGTGCTTCTAGCTTGTTTGTAGTACTAAGCAATGGCAGTCTGGAATGTCTGAGTCTTGGCTGTTTTGGTGGAGGAAGCTCTTTGCCTTTGTCACCAAGTTTGTGGGGAAGGTGAAGGGAAAGAGGGAGTTCCTGCTTTTTATTGCTAACAAGTCTTTCTTTTACCACCCTTCCCCCCCCCCCCCCCCCCCCCACTTCTATTTCTGTACCTGCTGAAAGTGCTGCTCATAAAATCCTTTTTGACATTTTTCTGTACCCTTGCTACCCAAAGAAGCACTATTATTGTGAAGAACCTTGGGGCATTTTTCTAAGTTAAAGGTACTATATAAATGTAGATTACTTTTTTAAATGTAAATTTGCTAAATAAACGTGGTGGTATTTCACAATGATGTGCATCAATGCGGAAAGCAGTGCCCAGCCAAAACCCTGGCCTCTCCCATCTTTAATTGGGTCTTGCTCTGGAGAAATTGAAGTGTAATAAACTTTCTTCCTCCTTCCAGTTGACTTTTTTCCAATTCAATTTAATCAGGAGCCCAATGTGGATATTTTATAAGTTACAAACCACAGACCTAATCATGTACAAGACTTTTTTTTAAAGTCTGCATCAAGAATATTCAACTGAATACTGTTTCAAAACTGGTCAGTGCAAATATCTTTGAGGCTGTAATGAGTAAGTTACAGTCTTTGTCTGGAAGAATACTGTAAACAGTAGAACAAAAGCCTAAACTTTTTTTCTAATATGCTAGAGTCTGGATGAAATACAGTGTGTTCTAGATGTTAACTAAGATCCATCCTTTAAGAAATTAGCTTTGTTGAAGGGTGTATTTTTTTTTGTTTTCCTCGCTCCCTGCTTTGTCAGCATGAAGCACTCCCGTGTTTGGTATAACCAAACCATCTATAGCAAGGCTTTTTTGTTTATTTTATCCCAACATTATACTTTTGTCTGTACCTCCTGAGATAACCCCACCCTATCCCCTACATTGGTGTGATTTTTATTTTTCCCCACTCAACTGCAATCCATGTAGCCTCAAGAGCCAAAATCACTAGAATCGTAGACATAGCGGCACAGAAGGAGGCCATTCGGCCCATCGTATCTGTGCCAGTCAAAAAAGAGCTATCTGCTTAATCTCACTTTCCAGCTCTTGGTCTGTAGACTTGTAGGTTACGGCACCTCAAGTGCATATCCAAGTACTTTTTAATTGCAGTGAGAGGTTGGTGGAGACAGAAACCTTCAGGCAGTGAGTTCCAGACCCCCATCACCCTCCTGGGTGAAAAAAGTTCTCCTCAACTCCACTAATCTTTCTACCAATTACTTTAAATCTATTCCCCCTGATTATTGACCTCTCTGCTAAGGGAAATAGGTCCTTCCTATCCACTCTTATCTAGACCCCTCATAATTTTATACACCTCAATCAAGTCTCCCCTCAGCCTCCTCTGTTCCAAAGAAAACAACCCCAGCCTATCCAATCTTACCTCCATAGCTAAAATTTTCCAGTCCTGGCAACATTCCCGTAAATCTCCTCTGTACCCTCTCTAGTGCAATCACATCTTTCCTGTAATGTGGTGACAGAACTGTACGCAGTACTCTAGCTGTGGCCTAGTGTTTTATACAGTTCAAGTATAACCTCCCTGCTCTTGTATTCTATGCCTCACTAGGAGCTGGGTTAAGACTATATCAATACTAATTTAATTTGGGGGCCCTTGCAGCAAGCAGACTGGGCTCAAATCTAGCCTAGGCAGTTGAGATGAAAGTATAATCCATGGCATACTAAATGTCTAACTTGCAGGACTGAGTAGCGCTAGTCCAATTGTATTTACTGATCCTAAAATCTTAGTAATGCTCCTTTTGAATTAATATGTCTTAAATTGTAATCCCTTTAAGAGTAATCTAGCAATTCACAGGAATTTATAATGGGGGGGGGGGGGGGGGCTGTTTGCATATCTTTGGGTACCAATGCCATCTGCTTAAATCTGAGCTTATCTTCCAGTTGAAGAGAAGGAGAAGCTCCCTACTTGGACTGCTGGTTCACAACCACCACCAGCTACTTGCATTTATACAATGCCTTTAACTGTCTCAAAAATGAGAAGTCGCACAACATCAGGTTATAGTCCAACAGTTTTATTTGAAATTACGAGCTTTCGGAGCTCTGCTCCTTCGTCGAGTACAGCTCCTTCGACTGTACCTGACTAAGGAGCAGAGCTCCGAAAGCTCGTAATTTCAAATAAAACTGTTGGACTATAACCTGGTGTTGTGCGACTTCTCATTTTTGTCCATCCCAGTCCAACACCGGCATCTCCGCATCATTTAACTCAAGTTGCTTTTGGAGGGAAAAATAAAGAAACAGATACTGACCAATGGTGGTAGAGGTTACTGGAAGCTTGGTAGAAAAGATTTTCTCTTTTTGGAAAGCTTTTCATAGGTGGAGAAGGTAAGAAGCTAGAGAGTAGGATCAAGACAAGTGAATGCCCTGCCACCAATGAGTGGGGTGGGGATGGAAATGCACAAGACTAGATTTGGTTAACGTGGAAGTAGGCGACAGGTTGGATGAGGTTGCAAGGTAAGGTGAGATGAGGAAAGGCAATGGAGGGATTTGTGAACAAGACCTTAAATTTTAATGTGTTGGAACAGCTGAGTTGGGGTTTATGAAAGATGGGAGGCCAGGAAAGGAGTTTAGCGGTGACTGAAATATGGATAAGAGTTTCAGCAGCAGCAGTAGTAATGGAGGCAGGTGATGTTGCAGTAGTAGTCAAATTATATCGGGATTTTATAAACCTGATTTCAGACTGGGGAGGTGATTGGAATCTGGAGCAAAGGAGTGGAGTTACTGTTGGAAGCCAGAGTCCATCCTTCCTGTGTTAAACTGGAGGAAATTTTCAGTCAGTCATGAAAACTCACTGCCTTCTGCCAGGAAATACAGGTATGTGAAAATCGTGGCGAAGATTGGGTTTTTATGGGGGGGAAATTCGGTTGATTAGCGCCTCCCGTTAGGGCACTAACGGGGCGCAAAGCAACTAGCACCTGGGCGCAGCGATGGTCAATTTCGCGAGCGGTGCAAACAAAGTTTTTGCGGCGGCGCTAAACTCTACCACCACTATCTCCTGTGCCCGCAGATTGTGACGTCAGTCGAGCGTGCAGCGCCCTGGACTGGATATTGAGTGGCGCCCCCTTCCTTTCTGCCTGCCGCAAGCAACGACTGAGTGGAACGTTTTGCAGTCAGGAAGGGGCTGGGGGAGCGCTATTTAAAAGCGCTCTCTTCCTGCCTTTTTTTTTGTGGGAGATGTTTTTGCACCACTCATTGAGAGAGACTTCTGGAGAGATTCAGCACTGTGTGAAGTAGTTTTGGCTACTAAGCAGCACTTTGCAGGTTCTTTTGGATTTGACCTTCCTTGCTTCGATTGCCAAGAGACTTGGGGGGTTGCACTGATTTGGGGCGGTGTCCTGCGCCTGCAGAATCTGAGGCATCAGCGAGATGGTGGCAATCATGGCCAGAGGGAGGAGGGCCAACAGGCCTCTGCACAGGAGACCTTACCCTCCCAGGGTATTCCGGGAACAATTCTCATACTTTCATTTGTCTGAGGAGCAGTGTTTGAGCAGGCTGCGCTTCAGCAAGGAGGTGGTCACTGAGCTCTGCCACCTGCTGCAGCCAGATCTGCAGCCTCAACTGAGGACCAGGACATATCTGTCGGTGGCAGTGAAGGTGACAGTGGCTCTGAATTTTTATGCCACCGGCTCCTTTCAAGCAGCTACTGGGGACATCGCCAATATCTCCCAGTTCGCGGTCCATTGCTGTATCCGGGAGGTGACAGATGCCCTCTATAAAAGGAGACACCAGTACATCTCTTTCCCGATGACCCGGGCCAAACAGCATGAATGCGCATTTGGCTTTGCAAGGATAGCGGGCTTCCCCATGGTGCAGCGCGCCATTGACTGCACACGTGGTATTGCAGGCACCGCATGAGCATGCAGAGGTTTTCCAAAACCGCAAGGGGTTCCACTCCTTAAATGTCCAGTTGGTCTGTGACCACAGACAGCTGATGTTTGCCGTCAATGCAGCAGCCACAATGTTTTCATCCTGTGCTAGACCTTTTCCAGGCACTGCATCAGCCAAGTGGTTGGCTCCTCGGGGACGAGGGTTATCCACTCTGCACCTGGCTGATGATACTGCTCCGTAACCCCAACACCCCTGCCGAGCTGTGGTACAATGAGAGCCATATCTCCACCAGGAACATCGTTGAGCAGACGATTGGCGTGCTCAAGCAATGGTTCCACTGTCTGGACCACTCGGGAGGAGCCCTGCAGTAGTCTCCTGAGCGAGTCTCCCTCTTCATAGTTGTGTGCTGCATTCTTCATAACCTTGCAATCCTCAGGACCCAGCCAATGTGAGGAAGAGGAAGAGCAGGAACCTGCACCAAGAGACCAGCATGATGGAAAGCAACCCCCTATAGCCGGCCAAGGCAACAATGATTCCAAAGGTCCAACACGTACATATCGACTACACCAACTGTGTTGATTTACATAGCGTGTGTAATCTAGTCATGACAGACAAATCATTAATTAACATAACTTTTGTTTAGTGTTTTGGCCATTATCTCCAGCTTGTGAGAACCAGTTATCAGACAAACCTCGGCCTTTAATAAAAACATTCCAACTTTTCTCGAGACCTCCTACTTTTTGCCCTTCAAGGGTGATCTCCATCCCTTGCGCACTTCCCACCCTACTGCTCGTCTGTAATGGGGGCCACAGTGGCTGCAGGAAGGCTGCTGAATGTCAGATGCTGAGACTACAGATGCCCTTGAAGGATGCCCTCAACCAGCTCTGGGCCTGGAGGCCTCAGCTGCAGACTGCACCAACTCTGCATGGGCGGCAGCTGGCTGGGTTACAGGCAGTGGCAAGTGCGATGGGGAAGTGACAGTGGTGGGAGCAGGAATGCTGTCAGCCTAAGAGGACAGCACCTCCCTGCTCGACCAATACACTAGCACTCCCACGGGGCAGCACCTCAGCATCCGGAGCAATCATCTCGAGCACACATTGCTGGCCTGCTGCGACGCCATGAGAGCCACGGGGCAATGTGGCCGAACCAGTGACGATGGCAGCAGTCAGTGCTTGCGTTGCCTCAATCTGACTGCATGAGAGCAGTCTGAGATTGGATCACAGCAGCCAGTGACTGAATTTCAGCACTAAGCAGTTGCGTTGCGTCCGCCTGTGCTGCAGTGTAGTGCTGCACACTCCTTACCAGTCCATCAATGCTTTCGGGCACCCTCCCATTGCACCCATGAGCTGAGTGTGCATGTTCACCGCCTGGGTGTTCATTTCAGCGATGAGCTGCTCCTCCTCTGTGTCCAGTGCAGCTGGCCTACTCCCTCCAGGGAGATGGCCCCCGAGCTTCCCTACCCCCATGGCATTGCTGCAGCCTGCTGAGTCCCGGAGCTTCACCCTTATCAGACCCTGCTCCCCTCCAGGGAAGACATGGTCCCAGTGTGGGCATGGGCTCCCTCGGGAGACGCTGGCGCTGAGGCGTTGCTCCCACTGGCTGCTTGAGGGCCCGTCTCCTCAGCTGCTGGTTCACCATCTGAAAGCAGGGAGGTACAAGAGTGGCTTTAGTGTCAGGATAAGGGAGCAAGGACTGGAGCGATTTAGTAAGTTGGATTGAAAGTGTAAAAGGCTGGTGTTGAGGGACAAGTGGAATGAGAGAGGAGAGAAAGCTGATCTTACCATTGCTGTCCCGAAGGGGGTCAACCTCTCCAGCAGCGATCCTGTGGACGCGCGCCTCCAGATCGCTGAGGGTTTGCAGCTGAGGCGGCCCTCCACCTGTCCGTTGCTGCTGTCGCCTGTTATGAGATAGCTTGGCATGCAAGAAAAAGGATGACGTTTGAGTAAATATGCAGCCATGTGCTTGCCTGATGTGCCTCCCTGTTGAACAGCCCTTAATGTATGCAAGGTGTAGAATGTGCGTGTGTTTTTTGAGCTGGCCATAGATCTTGGATGAGTGTTGGGCATTGGGGTTTTTACACCCTCTAGCCATAGTGAGGTTGAGATGGAGGGATGGAGAGGTATTGAAAAGCAGCCACTCGCCCTGACCACCCGAGTGAGGTCATTGAACTTTTTCTGACATTGTGTGTGGGTCCTGGGCACCATGCTCCTGGAGGAGACGAGATGAGCCACCTTCCTCCACACTCTTCTATAGTCGCAGGGCAATGGCCTCCTGCTACTCTGGGTACAGTATTGCTTTTCAGCGCTCCACTGCACCAACCAGAGCCACCAAGGCCCAGTCACTGAAGCGCTGAGCTCGTTCCCCGGCCCCCTCCATAGTCCTTTGCAGCAGCTTTGAGGTTGAGGTCTGTCCGGGCCGAGATTCAAGGCTGCAATGAGCAGGGTGTGGCTGGAGAGCAAGATCGACCCTCCCTTTAAGAACTGGCCAGCGCCAGTGTGTCTGTGTTCCATAGCTAACTGACATCACCTGAGCTTCGCCTGCACTCTGAGGTAGCGCCTCGCTCCTCGGCCTTTGCGCCTTAAGACAGGTGTGTAGCGCCTGATTTTAGCGCTGCAATCACCTCCGGGGTGATAGAGGCCAAGTTTGCAGTCGGAGGCAATAATTTGCTCCAGGCGCTAAACTTTGCGTCCGGCCGATAATCGCGCCCCAAACGGGGGCGATACTGAATTTCTCCCCCAAGTCTCTGTCCTACCTAGCTGAGATTTATATTTTTTTCTCTCTCCCTTCTGCTTGCTAGAAAGCTATGGAGGTCGGGCTGTTCCTGCATTCATAGGGTATTAAGCTATAAGACCTCTGGTTTTAATGGACTTTCACAAGTAATGTTAATGCTGTGCCCCACCGCATCACCTTACTTTCTCAATGAAGAAATACCAGGAATTACCAAAGTGCAAATGCAGACAATCCTGAAGTGTGAAATTGTGATCTCTTGTATACATCTTGTTGCAGTGTCAATTGGTATGCCTGCTCTAACAGCTGCATTATAAAGCAATGTTGCCTTTTTATATAGATAATAGCAAACTACTTGCTGTAATGGAAACAGAGCCACCACTTAAGTAGCACATGCTGTTTAATGCCTGTAGATATAATAGAAAATTAAGTACTACACCAGAATCTGAATAAGTTTGACTGACTTGCCATGTGGGTTTGTCCCTTTTTTTTAAATATCACTTTTAATTTCTGATTGTCTGTCTAATCTTTGCTTCTTCTACGGCCCCCCCACCTCCCCCACCTTGTACTTGTGCAGTAAAGTTGGAATGTTGGCTCTTTTTCTTGGCTCCAGCTCTTAATTCAATTCTTGGGCATTTTCACCATTTTTGTACTGTTGCCAAGCTTTTAGGCTAATGATCAAGAATGCCAGCAGTATTTCCTTTGTAGCACTGTATACTTAATAATGTTAACTAGCGCTAGTTACATTTTTATGTAGTGCTATTTAATCAGTTTATGCAAAAACTTTACTTGCATTCATTCAATACACTTTTTTTTGTACTTGCTATTGATAGTTCCTCAATAAACTAATGGTCTCTGCTAATCTAGATGAGAATTTCCTGACATATGAGTAACATTGAATCTCGTATGACATACACACCTAAAATGCCATTCATAACTGCCTCCCTCTTCAATCCTTCCTGCCAAATTTTTTTAAATGATGTTTAGCTATTTTACAAAATTCAAATTTCTGTGTATATTCAGTGAACTCTCTTTGCCTAATGTTTGAAATAATTTGCCAGATAGCATAATTGAGACTAGTACTAGCGTCATTCAAAATGTAATTGGATGCTAAGGGAGAGTTGGAATTCAAGAGCAATGCGCTTTGGTGCATGTGGCCTTTTCTTCAATATTTCCAACCAATTATAAACCAATAAAAATACTAGCTCAGTATTTATTTCCTTTCTACACATGTGGTTGGCTGTAATATATACATAATTCTGAATAATGTTGGGTATATGCTTACTATATTTCAACTTAACTTATTGGGGATGCTTGTAGATGCACTAATAACCACTGCAGAAGATGTATTCATCACTAGGTCATAGATTAGTCTACCAAATGGACAAGTGACTGTGAACAAGCAAAATACACAAGTTTGGGAAAACTAATGATGCAACCTCTCCTATATTATGGCACTGACTGGGGATATTGTAGGTGAGTTCAGAACCAAATATCCACATTCCCATCTGATGGAAACTACTCGACCTTCCTGCTTGCTTCGATCTCCATTAGTTTGAAGAACACATTGTGGAAGATGGTGTCACTTTAAGTGTAGCTTTTTTTTGGACCATTCCAATGTGAAGTGCATCTTAATACACACCAGCTGCTCGCTTTTTATCATTTGCCGTTGATCAGTTAAAACTATTAATCGGAGAAATCTAATTCCAGAAATGGTTGGTAGCTGTAATTGTAGTTTGCTTCTACCGACAGTGCAAATTGAGTGAAATCAAGCTTTGATCTGGGGTGATCTCTTCACTGATCTGGTGATTTTTTTTCTCTCTATAGGAAGGGTGACACCACCATTATTTTTTCTTTACTCAAACCCTAACTTCATATCCATCTCCTATATTTTGGATGAGTGCAAATGATGTTGAAACTAAAACTGATTTGGAGATGCTGAGCTTGAAAGGCATAGGAGCTTGCAGCAAACTGAACAGCTGAGGCATTTTGTTTAATAGCTGTCTTTAGTAATGAACTCCCTCTGACTGGGCTTGGTAACTCCTCCTAGCCAGCACCTACTGCTTTTTGAACAAAACATTAAATCAACTGAAATAAATGGTTTTTCCATTTATGTAAAAAAGACCGCTTGAAATTGACTCCCTTTTCTAGCAAGATGCCAGCTTTGCAGGGGGAGGATGAAGACAGCACCCAAGATAAATGAGGCAATGTTATAAAAAGTAACGGTTTTTCTTTAATGCAACTTTCGTTTAAATAATGAGCTTCAACTAAAAACCTGGCTGAGGGGAAGGAAATGCTGTATGTGCTAATACTTTGACCTTCGATTTCCTGTGCTTGATATTTGTGATTCTGTAGTTCTAGGTTAAATGAATACTCAGTAACATTTGAGATTAGTATGTCGAGCAGAGAAGGAAGATATTTACTCCAGCTTTTCTTCGTAAAATTATTAAATACAAACCATTTTATATTTAAAAAAATTTTAATGTGCATTTTTCAGAGCAAGGGTCATTGTATCCTACAGGATTTCCAGCAGGTGACTTGTCCTAAATCTCATTGTGCACCTGAAGGATTTGCTAGGTCTTGGTTGTCAGCTGATTGAGAATATTCCACATTTGAGCAGTTTTTTTTTCTATTTTGAGAATAATTGTCATTTGAATTACTGTTCTTGCATTCACTTTCACATGTTCCAAGCTTCAAAGGGCTTTTTTGGTGTTGATAGTGGTGGGAATAAAATCTAGTTTTATAAATTTAGTGGTCCTGGTTTTGAGGAGCAGGTCTTGAAGCAAAATGATTTTTGGCTATTCCTTCATTAGACTACCAAGGCATTTCTTCCCAAGATGCTGGAAATGAACCATGGACATATCGTAACGGTGGCGAGCTCCCTAGGGTTGTTCAGCACTGCTGGTGTTGAGGTTAGTACCTTAAACTATTGCCTTGGAGAAATGTTCCTGTAGTTTTCACTCTTCCATTTAGAAACTGAAGCAACATCTTGAAGTATCTAAATTCTATGCAATTATTCCATTAATCAAAATTATGTGAAATGCATTATGTCTTGGGTGTCTGAGCATATCCTCTAAAATTTCTAGTCAAAGTACGAGTACATGTATATTGCCAAAATGAGCATGCAAGTGGCTGATCTTAATATTCTAGCTGTTTAAATTCTATTGCTCCACATTGTAGCATACACTTTTTATTCTCCCCGCCCTCTTCTGGGTGGGTTTATGAGAGGGGCAAAAAAAGCCTCAGGAAAATGGCAACAATGAAGGTGCAAGGAAGATGGGAGTATTTTGCATGGTCTAACTTTTTTTTATATACTGGGGTCTAATTTTTTTTTTGCATTTTGAAGCTCATTGTTATGTAACCATATGCAACTCAGTTACAGGTTTTGATGCTTGTCTGCCCCCACGTCAAAGGTTGGACATTTCTGGGTTACATGGAGTTCAGCACAAAAACTGTACCTTGAGATCCCACCTATGTTTCGTTCTTCCCCCCACCCTGTTTTGGTTCCAACTGAATTTTGAAACTGGTTCGGCAAGCAGTATATCCTCATTTATTCATGTTACAGCCAATCATGTCCTGCATTCACATTTTAATGAACATTTTTGCTTCCCTCTTCCCACCATTGGGCCTCTTTGCAGCTGGTCAGCTGTTCTTTTGTTTACATGTACTCTGCTCTAGAGTCCATTTTATAATGTTGGTGCTACCCTGCTCCAATTAAGACAAATTTGCTCAGGCAAACAGAAGAAAAATTGACAGTGGCCATAGAATCTGTGGACAGTTCGCTCTTTCGCTTGCATGCATGCTCTCCGTCTTGCTCTCTCTTGCTCTTATGGGGCACTTCAGACTTTTGTGGTTGATGGGGGCAAAGAACTTTATAATAACTACACTGGATTCCCCTCAAACTAATGCCAGGTTATAGTTTATCTGATATCTTGATGTGGTTATGATTCACAACCTCTTGTGATGAAGGATTTTAAAGTTACTGTCAACGAAAGCTGCTGTACTTAAATGTATACCTACCACATGTGTTTCACTGCCACTCATCAGTATCTTGGTATGAAGCAACACAGTTCCTTATATTGAATTCCTGTACTTCGGAGACAAAGCAAAGGAATTCAAGAGACTGATCTAGTAAAGGTACAGGAGGGTTCAGTTGACTGAAGAGAACCTGGAGGCAAAGTTTTTTTTTTGTCTTTTTATAAAACACACCTTGTATCTATCTAGCTGGTTAACTTCTGTAGCATAAAAAAAGCATGTAGATTTTCCACTTTTTTTATACTAGAAGCTGTTTGGGTAAGACTTCTACTGTACTTTTTTTTTGTGCTGGATAGAATTTTTTTTAACCTCCTAAGACACTGAAGCATTACGTGAACATTATCCAGCCTAGACTCTTGACTGCTCTATTTCCCACTGATTTGTAACAGTTCAGCATAAATTAGAAGTGCCCATTCAGTAGTGCAGATGTTAAACTGGTTTAATTGTATTTCCCAAATTCTGTTCACTACTGGTACAAATGCCAAGAGTCCAAGATACTGACAGCATATCAAACTGACTTTGCTCAAGCACTTCCACACATGACCAGCTCAAATTCTTCATAGTCACATCTGCCAACTGCTTCAATCCTCAGCCTCTGCCTCTGATAGAACCTGGGCTTTTTTATTAGAAGAATTGGCAAAGGGAGCTTTCCCACTCCATTACCAAGAGGAGCATTAACAGTTTTCTATTGGTTGCAGAAGACCACTACTATTATGTATTGCTGACAAATCTGTTGCCAAACTTGCATCAATGTTTTTGGTTGAGCATGCTAATTGAGGTAGAAAATGTTCTGAATTATCCATTATACCATTTAGGATTACTGTGCAAGCAAATTTGGAGCAATAGGATTTCACGAATCCTTAAGCCATGAGCTGAAGGCATCTGACAAAGATGGGATCAAGATGACACTGGTCTGTCCATATTTAGTGGACACAGGCATGTTCCGTGGCTGCAGAATAAGGTGAGATGGATAATAAACTGTTCAGTGCATTGAATTTAAATTAGATTAATTTAGTTCAGTGATTAAAAGAAAGTCTATTGGCTGGTTATAAAAGTGATTTTTATCTTCAGGGAGGGAAATGATGAGGGGTTAACTTTTTAGAGGAAATATGACCTGGCACCTTCCATATCACTGGCTTGATGTGTACCCAGCCTTGATGCAGCTGTTCAGAACATGGTGCAGGGCGCATTCTTTTCTCTCTGCTCCCATCAAAAATTCTTTAATGTTTGGCAAATGGAGGAAAAAGTGAGTTGCATTTAAAAATGCCTAACTGCAGTTTAGAAATGCTTTTTGTTTTTAAAGTATCACATTGAAACTATATAAATAGAAAAATTGTTTGCAATAAAGCCATAACCCTGAGTTTAAAAAAAATCTAGTGTTCAGTATCTTAGTCTTTTATGGGTGTTTTAAGTTCTGAATGGATACAGCATTGCCTCCCATTTGGGTTTCCACAATCTCCTTGTACAGTGAGTGGCTTTGTCCATTTTTCTCCTAAACTATGTATCCGAACTTGTACTTCTGTGTATGACAGACTTTAATGCGTTCTGTTATAAACCATCTGTGGACTAGAATAAACCATCTATGGACTAGAGTGCACAATGAGCTAGATAATACTGTATTGGCCATTTAAGGGTGGTTGTGCAAGTTATTGAATCTGAAATATTGCACAGCTGTCAGTTTAAGAGGATCTGCTATTCTACCATAAGTATGGGCTTGACAGCAGGGGCTTAAGACTTGCTTACAAGGCATTCTATCTAGTGGTCTTTTGAGATTGTGCACCTCGCTTGGATTTCTTTGTCAAATTTCACATGTAACAAATTACAAGTGCAATGATTATTATGTAGATGCAAATGGAATCCATCTTGTACAGTAAGGTCCCACAAAATAGCAATAAGATGAATGACCAGTTGATCTGTTTAGTGATAGTTATTGGGAATGTTGGCTGGGAAATGAGAATTCCTTGCTCCTCTTTGAATAAGCACCCATTGATAATAGGCAAATGGGGCCTTGGTTTAATGTCTCCTTGAAAAATAGTTCCTTCAGTGCTGCATTGTTCACATGTTCAGGTACCGGAGCAGGTCTTAAACTTGCAACCTTCTGATTTCAGAGGTGAGCTTGCTACCAGCCAAGTCAAGCTGACACGTTGATGTTTAATAAATGTAAGCCTTTGGCATTCTGGAATAAAGGTGTAGCTGAAAACTCTTCAATTTTCCATGATGTATGTTTCGGTAATTGTGTGCCATTATTTATAGCTGAAAGGCATTTGTGTTGACATCTTACTAAAGCCCAAGTTTGCTGCACCTGCAGCATTTCAGGATATGAAACAATTTATTTGTTACTTCAAGCCACAAAAATGTACCGGAGAAACCACTAAAATTTTCAAGTGGGATTTCTGAGTACTGCACTGCAGGTGTGCACCAGCTTCAGACATAGTGCTTCTGTTCTTGGAGACTAACTTGACTACAATTGAAAAGGAATAAATTAAGTGAACTTTCAGCAATAGTGTCGTAAGACCTGATAAGAGAATATTTATAGTACTGGTAACCAGGTACTTTCACTTTGTTCACAGAAGTGTAATGACTCATTGGTTTCGTTTAAAAGTACAATAACTGACTGCATTTTTCTTGCATTGAAATTTCAGAAGGGACTTTTTACTGGTAAACTGGGGAATTTTTAACTTTTTAAAGGGCTCTTAAAATGCGTTAGCCCCCATTTAATTTAAAATACCTTCTTAGTCAAACTTTTTTCTGTGAATTTGCTTTTGAGCAGATCTGTTGTGTAGATCTAACTTTATTCTGCATTGGTCTTGAAAGCATTGTCCATTCTTTTTATACATGGTTAAATACTAGACCTTGAAAATTTGTACCAATTTAACACACCAAGGTTTACAGTGTGGCAGAAAAAAAAGTGATTAAAGGGGCGATGAACGTTAAATGTATTTTTTACAAAGAGAAACCCCAACCCCTTAAATTTGTGAATCGGAAGCCTCTTCTGATTTTTTCAGCCACTAGTTTCCTTCTCCCTACAGGGAAGCCTCTTTTTTCAGCACTTCATTTCATCTTCCATTGAGTGTAAATGTTTTTTTTTGGTGAAAATGTACTTTTGATCTCCCAAAATTTCTGTGGTTTGTATATAGTTCATTTATTGAAACTTGATCCTGCTGCTTCTGTGCTTTTTGTATTGCAATAGTAATGGTTGGAATTATTTGAAATGCTACTAAGTGATCTTTTTCACTTCTACAGCGAGTGGTCTGATCTAGATCAGACCAATCAGGTGCTAAGTCTTGAAGTAAAACTTTAGCTCTGGGCACTCCTGAAATTGAAGGGTTATTAAACCTGTAGGCTAGTTGCCTTCCCCCTTTCCCTCGTATTACAATTGGTATAAACTATAATTGAATTGTATAGACGAACCTACCTGCTCGTGCAAAAGCTGTACTAGTTTAGTAATACATGGTTGGCATGTGTTTCAGCAGAAATGAATTTTGAGATTAATCTTTGTATAAAAATCAAAAGGACTGTTCTTTATCTTGCAGGAAAGAATTTGAGCCCTTCCTTCCGCCTTTGAAACCAGAGTACTGTGTGAAAGAAGCTATGAGAGCCATCCTCACAGACCAGCCAATGATTTGTACACCTCGACTAATGTATACTGTAACATTTATGAAGAGGTAAGTGGGATAAGAAGAAACAAATTGAATTGCTTATCCAACGATGTGCAACAGCCTAGATTTTAAAGACTCTGAATATAAGAAGTAATATTTTGCATGATTAGAGAAACGACGAGTATTCCAGCTTGCACCCCATTTTTATTTTTATTGCAGCCCTGGAGGTGGTGCTAGGTGAAGTAATGTTCATGTCTTTGGAGGCAGGTAACATTACTTCAAGGTTTCATTCCTGCCTTCCCTTCAGGAGTAAAGCTGTGGCAAACATAACTGCGCATTCTCCATTCTTGAGCAATTGCACACTTGACGTTGAGGTGATGACATGGCTGGCTGATTTTTAGAATACTGGTAATGGATCATATTGCAGAACCCCTTTTCAAAATACTGTAAATAAGGAATTCTCTAATTAGCCAATTGTACTGACCAAGTGCGAGCACAAGATGTTAAATAAACCATTTGAGCAAAGTAGGAACCCTAAGCCTAGATCTCCTGCCATGTTGTACGCAACTTTGGGACGGAAATAGTGCCTGCTTAACTTAACTATCATTTTTAGCAGTTGGTGGAAGCAGGCAGGTACTTTATTTACACCCTCTGTGCATGCCAACTTAGTGCCACTCTGGTGCCACTGTGATGTTTGAACTGTTGATCCTAAATTATTTCTCCTCCATCATACCTGAGTGACATGAGGGGTAGCTGGCTGAGACTGACTAGATTGCCACATAATAGCCATGACCTGGATAGTCTGCTGCATTACCAATCTGACCCTGTGCTGGCATTGGAGGGGGTTGGTGGGAGGGCACACACGTGCTGCAATTCTAAAACTGCACTAACACCTGTGTGCCTTCCTGCCATGCCACCAATCCTGCCACTGTATAATCAGATCTGTGGAAAAGTAAATACATTTAACCCAAAGTACTGATGCTTAACTGCAACTGATCAACAAACTTTTCAAAATTGGCCCCCAGAGGCCCCTCTGCATCCTACAAGGATGCTCGGTCTACTTCCAAAAACTACCCTTGGGTCACCTGGAGTCTCTGCAAATGTTCCTGGAGCTGCCAGGACTGTGATGCTGTTGAATGTCCTCCAATGTGCTGTGCATGCTAATGACTGTTCTGCCTGAGCTGCCATCTGTAGCTCTCTCACTCTCTTGGTTCACCAATGCTTGATCTCTTGAGCATTTATTCTTTTAAAATCAGGACCAGTCAGCCCCCAGGCTCGTCAGCTGAAAGGTGATACCTTTCGAGCCTTTAGACAACATCTTCCTTGTGTCCCACCAGCTGCTTCTGCTCCTTTCATGTTCTCCCCTGTTCCTCATTAATATCCTTGGATGATGTAGCTGCTGCTTGGGAGGGATAGAGTGTGGATCTGTGCTACAAAATGGTTGCTAAAGGGCTGGTGTCTTCCTCCTGTTGCATCTGGAGAAGGAAGAGGAAACCAGATCAGTGGTTTTCTGGAAAATGGAGCTCAAGTTATTTTCATTTGAAGAGTGAGGATTTTATGATTTGGTTCATCTGCCAAAAGTTACAATTGAAAGAGAAGCAGAATGCTCTGATGAACCCTCAGCTTGCACATGCCCTCCTACTTCGCCATCCCAGTGCCCTTGAAGACTCCGTCAAGTTTTTTTTCTTCCATAGGTGATCAGGGGTCTTGGGTAGTGGGTTGCCAAACTTTTCACCAATCTCTTCTGGCTATTATGGACTGCCTTAGGAGTTTTACAAAAGTGAAGGAGGTCATTTAGTGCATTTCACTTGTGCTGGCTTTTTTAAAAAAAAAAAATGAAAAAACCTGAATTGATTTTCAATACCTTGCGATTCAGTAAAATGAAGGTGTCTACATACAACCCATGAAGGGGGATGGGAGGGAAGAGAGGGAGAATCACAGGTGCGGCACCAAATTCGATTCCATGCGAGGGTTTTTGGTAGGGTTGCACTGTATAAGGCTGAGAACAAATGTTCAGGTGAAGGCTGGAGTGTAAAACACTGCTCCATCCTGGGCAATACTGGTAAACATTTGAGCACTTTAACAAAATGTGAGGGGCGGTCAATAAGTGGCAGACATGCATTCTCCGAAGACTGGTTGGCAAGGTCAGGGTGGGCCAAATGGTTTACTTCTGTGTTGTAACTTTGGTTGTTTACTACCTGTGCTGAGGGACAGTATCTAGTGATTTTGAATGTAGCCAGTACCGCCCCAATGTCCTGTTTCCAATCCACCCGTCCACCCTCAATGATTGTCAATGGCTCACAAATCTCTCCCTTGTATCTCTTGACACTCTGGGATAAATATCATCTATCCCTGGGAATTTAGTGGTTTTGAATCCTTTAAGTTGTCTAGGACTTCATCTTTTTTATATCAATGCTATTAATGTTGCCTTGGTCATCTGAATGGAGAGGACATGTTACTCCACACTACCTAGAAGTAATCATTCATAATTACTATTTTGTGCTCATCCTATATTTTGAGGCCATTTGCATCTTTTAATGGTCTCTTTTCTCACCATTTATAGTACTGAGAATTTCTTGTCCTGCTTTGCTTCTGCAACTACCTTTTTTCTAAGTGTTTCTTTGCCCTTCTGATCACTTTATATAATTAAAAAAATTCTCCTTGTCCTTATCTCAGTGATCCCCTTTCTGTCTGTCTAGAGGTCACTTTTTGTTTTTCTTTCTTTCTCTCGTAATCCATTTAGGATCATGCTTATTTCATCTGACCTAGCTGGTTCTAGGTATGTATTTATCCTCTGCATGATCACAAGTCCTCTTCTGGCACTTAAACCTTGTCATTTAGAAGTTCAATTTCTAACTCGTTGCACTTATGCCTGCATCACTGTTTAAAATTTAAAAAAATTAAAATTAACTAAATTCTGCAGATTCAAATTTAGCCCCCATTGTTCATTTAGAGGGAGATTGCCTCTTTTTTAATAAAAAAAAACACACTTTCTTCTCCATTTCAGCATTATGCCATGGGAAGCTGTCGTCTGCATGTACCGTTTTTTGGGAGCGGACAAGTGCATGTATCCATTTATTGCTGAGAGAAAACAGGCTTTGAACAACAATGAAGCCAAAAATGAAATCTAAAGCAAAACTGCTCACTACATCCAGCACTGGGACACCTCACAGAAGTGGATGCAATATTTAACTTGTCAACAGCTCCATACAATTCCGAATGAAGAGTGTTAGCAGTGACTTGAGTGATGCGCTCTTGGCAAATGGCTGTGAAGCTTCAGCTTTCCATGATCACTGTGGATAAAGCAATTAATACTGTACTGTGTATTGAACAAGTCACAAGAAGATAAATGTATTATGCCAATCTTTTTGTATAATTTTTCTAGTGATTAGACTTGCACACATTTTAATGCCAACTGAGCAAAGCAAGATTTGATATGTTTAACATTTGACTTTTACTCAGCAATGCCATTTGTGTGTTTGCTGTTAGAGCTGTGTTGTATGTGATGTTCAACTAGAGACTTGGGTAAGTGCAGTACTTTAGAAAATTCCAGTTATTATAACTTTTTTAAATAGTAAATGCACTGTCATTATTGACAACTTCTCCAACAATCCACCCCAAGTACTTCTGAACATCCCATTGTAGCAGTAATTCTGTGTTACTTTCCCTATGAAACACTGCAAATTTCTCCAAATGGATCTTGCAGTTTAAAATTGCAGAACAAACATGTTCCCGTTCAGCATGTGGAACCTTTTTTAGGAGAAAATCTCATTAGTGTGCCTTTTTGAATCTAGTTTAAATATTGTCCTATTTTTCTGTGGATTAGTGGTCCATTTTTAAAAGCCTGAAATTTCTACCTCCTTTGTATATCTATTTGTATAACACCTAAATTTGTTTATCAAGTTATAAAAGTCATGTCTTTTGTGCATCTTGGGTCACTTCTTTATATGAAGACCAATGTCTGTAGTTTTTAATTTTTTTTTAGTAATATAGGTAATTGTAAAAAGTTTTTAATTAAAATGTGATTTTTAGATGCAAAGGATGTGCACAATGTTTATGGTGCTTGGTATTGAGGAAAGAATATTTGCATTGGAATGAGTCTTTTATGATCAAGTCTCAGCCATACAAGTTGGGTGATCTATTGGTTACATAAGCTAGAGTACCCCTCCCAACATTTTTAAATAAACCTTTTTGGCCTTTAAGAGAACTTTGTGCCCAAATACTCTACCCTACAAAACACTACCACTGAAATTAATAACTACAGACATTCTTTTGAAAGAATTTGAGAAGTATCCTAATTTTCTTAACTGAACTTCTTAAATTTTAGGTAGGTCCATGATCGATTGGGCTAGCTAAAACCCATCTCTTCTGTCTCTTTTCTCTTTCTTGTCCTCATTCAATACCTTAAAAGGCAGCAACTGCTGCCAATGAAGTTGAAGTAGCTGCGCATGCACAGTTTTGGTGTTTTTTTTGGTTGTTTGCGTTTGATTATAATATTGTGGAGAAGGCAGCACCGAAGGGGTTCATGTTTTTTGACAGTTTAAAAAAAAAAAAAAAAGTGGTTTGGGTTTCTCACCTCTTGCTAGAAATTTAGTACCTCGTAAATGGGAATCTGGGGGGCGTGGGTGGAAACTCTCCACTGGCTGGAGTCATACCTAGCACAAAGGAAGATGGTTGGAGGTCAATCATCCCAGGCCATCGCTGCAGGAGTTCCTCAGGGCAGTGTCCTAGGCCCAACCATCTTCAGCTGCTTCATCAATGACCTTCCCTCCAACATAAGGTCAGAAATGGGGATGTTCGCCAATGACTGCAGTGTTCAGTGCCATTCACAACTCCTCAGATAATGAAGCAGTCCATGCCCGCATGCAACAAGATCTAGGAAGATATTCAGGCATAGGCTGATAAGTAGCAGGCAACATTCATGCCACACAAGTGCCAGGCAATGACTACCTCCAACAAGTGAGTCTAACCACCACCCCTTGACATGCAACGGCTTTACCATTGCCGAATCCCCCACCATCATCCTGGTGGCCACCATTGACCAGAAACTTAACTGGACCAGCCACAAATACTGTGGCAACAAGTGCAGGTCAGAAGCTAGGTATTCTGCGGCGAGTATCTCATCTGACTCCCCAAAGCCTTTCCACCATCTACAAGGCACAAGTAAGGAGTGTGATGGAATATTCTCCACTTGCCTGGATGAGTGCAGCTCCAACAACACTCAAGAAGCTCAACACCATCCAGGACAAAGCAGCCCGCTTGATTGGCACCCCATCCACCACCTTCATCATTCACTCCCTTCACCGGCATACGGTGGCTGCAGTGTGTGTACCATCTACAAGATGCACTGCAGCAACTCGCCAAGGCTTCTTCAGCAGCACCTCCCAAACCTGCAACCTCTTCCACCTAGAAGGACAAGGACAAGGGCAGCAGGCGCATAGGAACACCACCACCTCCAAGTTCCCCTCCAATTCACACACCATCCTGACTTGGAAGTATATCGCTGATCCTTCATCGTCACTGGGTCAAAATCCTAGAACTCCCTAACAGCACTGTGGGAGTACCTTCACCACACGGACTGCAGCGATTCAAGAAGGCGACTCACCACCAACTTCTCAAGTGAAACTAGGGATGGGCAATAAATGTTGGCCTTGCCAGCGACTCCCAGATTCATAAACTATTTTTTTTTTAAAGTGAAAGATTA
This sequence comes from Squalus acanthias, assembly GCA_030390025.1. Classification (NCBI taxonomy): domain Eukaryota; kingdom Metazoa; phylum Chordata; class Chondrichthyes; order Squaliformes; family Squalidae; genus Squalus; species Squalus acanthias. The sequence goes on from CM059432.1 coordinate 86,427,630, forward strand.
CATTAGAAGTTATTTGTTGGGGGTAGGGTGGACGTTTTTGGTCATAGCAACATGAAAGACCGAGCAAGTCAACATAACCTATTGGTGTGGCGAAGTCAGGCCTCCGATGTTCTGATTAGCTAGCAGCCTCCAGGACTGATCGTTTTGCAGCTGCTATAGGTTGTTTCCGATGCCAATCATTGGATCCTGACAGCTGATTAAGTAGTTGCGGATGCGTAGAATGATTCTGCACAGCTTCCGGTTCATTGGCAGAAGTCATTGTTTTTAAAAATTGTAAATCTTAATAGGAACAATATGCAAATTTATCCTCTAATCCAGCATATGGTTACAGGTGCTCTTAACGTGATATAGAAACTTCACACAACTATTACACTTGGCCATTTTTTAATGTTTTTTTTGTTAACATTTGGGGGTAATGTCTTTCCTTTGCCACCTATAACCCTGTCAAGACTACAGACCCTTTAGTGGAAGATGGAGTGAGATTTAATGAAGCTTAAGTTTCAGGCAAGGTATAGTTCAATAAGGGCATAGGCCAGCTGCTTACCAACTTACTTTTTCTGCTATGGAGGTGTTTATCATGCTATTTGGCTGCTATAAGGTATGCATTTAGTTTGAAACTTGTTGCAATAAAATGCATTGACAAGAAAGACTTGACAAATTAGTTACCTTTATTAGAACAACACCGATTGTGGGGGTGTTTTTTTTTAATGAGGATGGGACAAGGTAGATGGAAGCAGACTGTGTTCAGTTGTTGAAGCCAAGAACAAGGATCTAGAGATGCATGATTTAAATGTAGTAGATTTAAAACAGAGGGCAGGAGAAACTTCTTTACACAGTTGAGTTTGTGGAATTCATTTCCCGGTTTAGTGACTGAGGCACTGGGTAAATGTGTTTAGGACTATTTTCTCAGATGGAGAGTAAATGCTGACACTGACTAGTTGGGCTGAACAGCCTGTTTCTATGTTGTAACTTCTATGTACGTACCTTCAGGCTGGATTAGCCAAGAAAAATCTACATGCTGTACTTGTAAATTGCTCTTTTAAAAAAAATATTATTTTTTTTAACTTTTTAAGCCTTTAAATTTAGCAGCTGTATTCATGTTAGTCACGTGGAAGAAAGGAAGTGGAGTCCATCAGTTCAAATCTAAACCTCTGTCATTCTTCACAGAATGACAAAAGCTTTGTTAGACAAAGAGGAAAGGTGCGGTGTATATGAATGTTGAATCTCTGGCTTGGGTTAACTATTGTAATAGCCAATCTTTGTTCTGTTGTCTTGATGCCAAAATACTGTACCAAAATTTAACAAAGTAAATAATGTTGGAGTTTTCTGGCCTCTTATTTAATTGTTGTGTTTAGTTCTATGGTTGCTGTCGTGCTTGGTTGGGTACGCATTAGAGACTTGAGTGAAATTGGTGTACGCCAGTAGTGCAAAAAGGCTCATAGCAAATCAGCAGCATGTTTTACAGCACGCTGAATTCTTTTCCATTGAACAAGGTTTAAAGTGGGCTGCCAATTTACTGTGAGCCCTTTTTGCATTACTGACTTGCACAAATTTCACCCCTTCAATGTGAAAATGGAGTTAGTTTTTTGAAGGAAGGCAAAATTGGGTTTTCCATGCATCGATTAGAAAGCAAGAGTGAATTCTTTCTCCTTCCTCTGATTAATTACACATTCCTCCCTGCCCTTAGTAACATTACACATTTGGTAAACAAGTTATAGACTAGCCATAGTATGGACCTCGGGTGTATAGTAGTTTCAACTATCCCCAAAAAAATGCCTTTTTAATTTGGTCGACATTTCTAATTACAAACTTGGACAACTCTCTTAATCTCTTGGAAATGGTCATGACTCTCTCAAATTTACTTAATTCTACTGCTTTTATTCTCTTTCCAAAGCACTTAATGGTTTCACTTGAAGACTGTCTTTTTTAATATGCCCCTACAAGCCCTTCCACATTTAGTATTGAATAGGGTACTGGTAAATGCTTCAGCTCATGATTTTTAAAATCCCTTTATCTTGCTTGCTTTCTATCACTTGGACTCCATTTCCACCATGCGCTGGACTAATTTATTGGAATCCAGGAGAAGTCATGTTACTCCAGATATTTTGGGACAAGGTCATGGCTTTCCATGGTAGAATAGTATAGCTGTATTGATTGTTGGTGCTCATGGACCCAGCTTTATTCTGTAGTCTACATTCTAGATGCTCACATCTGTTTAGAATTTCAAATATGTATAGTTTAAGAAGTTAATTGCAATATTGGTTAAAATGTAAACCATGGTAACTTTGGAACACTGCATTGTCTCCAGAATGAGTTCACATCAAAATGTTTGCTTTCATCTGTCTCTTGAAATGGATCCCCTTCAGTCCCAAACATTCAGGATATATCTGTAACCAAGTTTTATTCCCTTCATATGGTTTACTCCAATGTCTTGTGATTTTTTTTTAATGCCATGGTACTGCACAATATTGATGGAATTCTATAGAATTTTTCAGCATTTATTGATTATGAACTTTCTTAAATAAACCTAACTTTGTCAATGTTACCATTTTGGAATCATTTGTATAGCTTAACAACATTTGATGTAGCACAGGATACTGGAGTGTTTTTTAATTCTTAAACTTATGGAAATATTGAATGTCGGTAAGTCCTCCAGATATATAGCTCCCTTAAAGCATTTGGTCCCTGTAGCTTTGATATATTGAGCACACAACTATACTGTTTCCCATGTATTTAAGCCAATTTAATTCTCCTGAACAATGGAAAATCTCCAATGGAAATAACGAATTGAAAGGCAAAGATTTGCTCTGTGGGTGCTCAAAAATAAACAGTTTCACAGTTATTGCATAACTGATTTACAGCCTGACATTTATTGCACTGCTAGCCTTTGATACCTAGTGCTGTAATGGAACTGGTGAAAGGTTTTGGGTTTTGCATCTATTGCTACGAGAGCCAGACTTCGGTTTCAATGATTGTTGCTTTCTTCTAAATAAATAGAGCAACTGAGTCTCAAACACATGCCTATCATTTAAAGCACTTTTCACCTGTTTGTGCTAGATTGCTGTTCTCCATACTCCCTGGAGCAGTAGGATGCTATCATAGAAAGAAAAACCTGCATTTTATATAGATCCTTGAATGTCTTTCTAAATGTTTCACAAACCATGAATTAGTAACTTGTGTAGGCAAATACAGCAGGCATTTTGCAAGATCTTGCAGCCCATAATGAAGTGTATAACCAATTAATCTGTTGGGGGTAGTGGTGGTTAAAGAAGCAGTGCTGGCCAGGAATCCTCCCTGCTATTTGAGTGCGGTGATCTTTAAACATCCACCAGTGGTCAGTTGGGAACTTTTTTTTATAATCTCATTTGAAGAGCACTCACACTGCATTACCACTTAAGTTATGCACTCCAGTCCTGAACTACAAACTGACAAGACCTATATTACAGATGAACTTCCTTGGATTAGACATCTGAAGTAATGTTCTTTTGACACTATATGATATCAAGACATTTCCACATCCCTTTTGCCCCACCTCCCTAGTCATTTCACCATTAAAACCCTCTGCCTGTGCATTGAGGTGACTCCTCATCCTCTGTACTTTCAATCTCCTTCTCTATTCCCCTCTTCTGATTTCATTGTCCACCTTACCCCGCTTGACATCTCCATATTCAAAGCCACTCTCTTGACCTTGTCCTCTTGTGTACTGGCCTCTCTATATTCCCACGGTCTCAATCACAGACGGGGCCATCTCTGACCACTTGTATCCCTCACCACCCACATCACTCTACAGAGGAAAAATTGTTAGCGCCAGGGGCACTGAGGCCATAGTGCAGGGGCAAGGCGGATCCAGCACTGCACAACAAATCCGGTCCCCCCCCCCCCCATTGCACCGCCGGTATGACGTACTGCTGGGGACTTCAATGCCAGGCAGATCGTGACGTCTGAGCGTGCAATGCTCACTGGCTGCCCGATCTGCTAAATTGGTTTTTAGCCACCTACCTTAGTGCCTCGACCAGACAGCGACAGGGAGAGGAGGCTTCAAGCAGATGGAAGCCGGCTCCAGGGACGTTATTGAAAGGGATCATGAGTAATGAGTCCCAGCTGTCAGGTTAGTGGAGTTTGTGCTTTCTTGTCGGTTTGACATTGTGCAACAGTTTAATTCAGTAATTTAAAAGTTCTTTTGTATCAGGAGTGTTGTGGTAACTAAAATGTAGTTACATTTATTCTTAATATCAGTGCTACACTTGGCTTACATTAATGGGGGCTGTACTGGCAGTTGACCTGGCCCTCCAGCATCTACGGTGGAGGGAGCGCAGGCAGCAAGGAAGACTGGAACATGTGGCCAGAGGGAGAAGGAGGAGGGCCATCAGGACTCTCAACAGGAGGCCTTAGCCTCCAAGGGTATTCAGACAGCACTTCTCCTACCTTCACTTAAGCGAGGAGCAGTGTATTCGAAGGCTTCGCTTCACCAAGGAGGTTGTCACAGAACTCTGCCACTTCCTGCAACCAAACCTCCAGCCTCAAATCAGGGTGACCACGGCGTGCTCAATGGCAGTCAAGGTCATCGTCTCCCTCAATTTCTTTGGCAGCAGATCCTTCCAGTCTGCAACAGGAGACATGGCTAACATCTTGCAGTTCGCCGTCCATCACTATGTCCGGGAGGTCACATAGGCTATAGTAGGAGAAGGGACTACATTTCCTTCCCCATCACTAGAGAGAAGCAGGACGAGTGTGCATGTGGCTTTGACAGAATAGCGGAATTCCCCATGGTGCAGGGCATCAGTGACTGCACCCACATAGATTTGCAGGCACCGCATAACAATCCTGATATCTTCCATAACCGCAAAGGCTACCACTCACTTAATGGGCAGTTGGTGTGCGACTACACACAGCGAATCCTCAATGTCTTCATCCTGCGCCAGACCGGTGTGCCAACACTCTTCCAGCCACTACGTCACGCTTGCAGCTGGCTGCTCGGAGACCAGGGCTATTTGCTCTCCACCTGGCTCATGACTCCCCTCCACAATCCCAACACTCCTGCCCAGCACTCCTATAATGACAGCCATGCTGCGACCAGGAACATCATCGAGCAGACCATCAGGCTGCACAAGCAATGGTTCCACTGCCTTGACCGCTCGGGAGGAGCCCTCCAGTACTCGGCTGAGCAGGTGTCCCATTTCGTCGTGGTCTGCTGCATGCTCCACAATTTGGCCATGAGGGCCCAACCCTTGCCGCCAGGGATTGTGGGACCACCTCCGGAGGAACAGGAGCGAGGGAGGAGGCAGCCATTCAATCGGCCTTGCAGACTGCGGTTCCAATAAATTAAACCCCAGATCCCCGTTGCTCACCACATCCCCAACATTCCATCCCTGTCGCAGACCACATCACAGAGCAAAGCTGAAATGAGAGACACCACAAAAGAATCCAAACTGATTTAATAAATTAATTTATTAATTGGTGAACACATATTCACCCTTGTGCAATCCCTTAGTGCCTCTTGTTGCTGTGCCTTTGCCTACTCTAGTGCTCCTACGAAGCGTTGGCCCAGTGGCTGCAGCAGGGCGGGTGGAAGACTGCTGAGTGTTCGCGCGGGAGACTTCAGATGGCCTTGCAGGATGCCCTCGACCAGCTCCGGGCCTGGAAGGCCCGACTGTAGACTACACCACCTCAGCATAGGCGACAGCAATCTGGGCTGGCTGGATAACTGGCAGCGACAAGGGCAATGGCGGAGTGGGAGAGTTGGGACCAGGAATGCTGTCATCCTGACAGAGGACAGCAGGTTCCTGCTCCACTGACCCACTGCCACTCCCCCAGGGCAGTGTGTGCAGACTGTGGTTCAGACGGTGGTATGTAGCATTTGTTGAAGCATTGACTCACCCTGCCCACCCGAGTGAGGTTGTTAAATTTCTTCCTGCACTGTGTGTGGGTCCTGGGGACTTTACAGCCAATGAATTACTTTTTTGAAATGTAGTCACTGTTGTTTTGTAGGCAAATACTGTAGCCAAGTTGCGTAAAGCAAGGCCCCACAAACAGTACTGTGATAAAGGGCCAATTAATCTGTTCTGGTGATATTGGTTAGGATATTAGCCAGGACAGAGAACTCTCCAGCTATTCTTCAATACAATGCCATGTTTTTTTAAGGTCCATCTGAACAGGCAGATGGGGTTTAATGTCTCATCTGAAAGACAGCACCTCCAACAATGCAGCACTCCCTTAATACTACACTGAAATACAAATAAAGGAAAATGACAGGCAGAAAAAACCAAGCTGGTCCATCAAGCCTGCCCCACATGCATGATGCCTGGAGCATCGTGACTAGGCACGTCCTACCCCCCGCAGCCATGTAGTCTCCTGGGAGAGGCAACAAAAATAGAGAAAGAAACCCAGGGCCAAAAAGGGGAAATTCCTCTCCGAGATACCAGCCGAGATTATGTGCTCAAGTCCTGAAGTAGAGTTTGAGGGCATAAATTTAAAAACCCACAACCTTCTGACTCCGAGGCGAGAATGCTACCACTGTGCCAAATTGACAGTCTATATAGAAAATATAAAAGGGAAACAAAAATACAAATAGCTAAGAAAAACAGCAGACCAAGTAGGCATACCAATTTGACCTCCGAGGGCGGGAGAGAAAGAAGTAAAAATTAATCGAAGTGTGACGTCACCAGAAATCAGGTAAGTGATTGGTTGGTGAGTATTTCACTCTTTCTCCTTTTTTACAAAACTTCAATTCCGTAGTTTATAGTTGCTAAAGTCTCTGTGGTGTAGCGGAGACTACTGGCATAAAAGGGCCCTTGAGTGTATTGTTTTAATTTAAATTAATTAAAGGGTAAATAATATTAATAAATTGAATTAATTACATAGAATGAGAGAGCAGGTGATGTGTTACTGCTGCAATATGTGGGAGCTGGTGGACACCATTGATGTTCACGGTGATCACATTTGCAGTAAGTGTTGGCTGCTCGAGGAACTCCGGCTCCGTGTTGATGAGCTGGAGTCCGAGCTTCAAACACTGCGACATATCAGGGCGGGGGAGAGTTACCTGGACTCTGTGTTCCAGGAGGTAGTCACACCAATAAGATTAACTAATTCAGATGTAGACCGTGGTCAGGGACAGGAGGGTGTGACTATGAGTGAGGTAGGTACAGGGATCCAGGAGGTAGTGTTGGAGGAGTCGCAGCCCTTGCTCTTGTCCAACAGGTTCGAGGCTCTTATTCTCTGTGAGGACGGGAGCAGGGACTGCAGGGAGGATGAGCAACCTGGCCACAGCACCGTGGTACGGGAGCCATTCAAGTGGGGGGAGTAAAAAGAAATGCTGTAGTGGTAGGGGATAGTATCATTAAGGGGATAGATAGGGTTCTTTGCAGCCGAGAGCGAGAGTCCCGAAGGCTGTGTTGCCTGCCCGGTGCCAGGGTTAAGGACATCTCCTCTGGGCTGGAGAGAAACTTGGAGTGGGAGGGGGAAGATCCAGTTGTCGTGGTCCATGTTGGTACCAATGACATAGATAGGACAAGGAATGAGGTTCTGCTGAGGGAGTATGAGCAGCTAGGGGCCAAATTAAAAAACAGAACCTCTAGGGTAGTAATCTCTGGATTACTACCTGAGTCACGAGCAAATTTGGCTAGGGTAAATAAAATCAGAGAGTTAAATGCGTGGCTCAAAGACTGGTGTGGGAGAAATGGGTTTTGCTTCCTGGGACACTGGCACCAGTACTGGGACAGGAGAGAGCTGTTCCGTTGGGACGGACTTCACTTGGCCAGTGCTGGGACTAGAGTCCTGGCGAATCGAATAACTAGGGCTGTAGAGAGGGCTTTAAACTAATTAGTGGGGGGGAGGTTTCAAGAGAGCAAAAAATAAAAATGTCAGCGGAGAAGGCAATAGAGCAAAGTAGCAGTGGGGTAATTAAAAACCAGAGCGTGTCAGGAAGGGACAGAATATATAAAGATAAAGGTAAAGTAGTAAAGGGGGTAAAAGCAGGAATAAATTGTCACAAAACATATTTAAAAGTTCTTTATCTGAATGCACGCAGCATTCGTAACAAAATAGACGAGTTGACGGTACAAATAACTACACATGGGTATGATCTGGTGGCCATTACAGAAACATGGCTGCAAGGTGACCATGACTGGGAACTAAACATCCAGGGGTGTTTGACTATTAGGAAGGACAGACAGGAAGGAAAGGGAGGTGGGGTGGCGTTGTTAATAAAGGATGGAATCACTGCAATAGTGAGAAATGATATTGGGTCAAAGGATCAGGATAGTGAAACAGTTTGGGTGGAGATAAGGAATAATAAGGGGAAAAAGTCACTAGTGGGCATAGTCTATAGGCCTCCTAACAGTTGCAACTCAATTGGTCGGAGTATTAATCAGGAAATAGTTGGGGCTTGTAATAAGGGAACAGCTATAATCATGGGAGATTTTAACTTTCATATTGACTGGACAAATCAAATTGGGCAGGGCAGCCTTGAGGAAGAGTTCATAGAATGCATTAGGGACGGGTTCCTTGAGCAGTATGTTACTGAACCAACCAGGGGGCAGGCAATCGTAGATCTGGTCCTGTGTAATGAGACAGGATTAATAAAAAATGTCCTAGTAAAGGATCCCCTTGGAATGAGTGACCATAACATGGTTGAATTCCAAATTCAGTTGGAGGGTGAGAGTTGGATCTCAAACCAGCATACTAAGCCTAAATAAAGGAGACTATGAAGGTATGAGAGCAGAGTTGGCTAAAGTGGACTGGGAAAATAAATTAAGGTGTAAGACGGTACAGGAGCAGTGGTGTACATTCAAGGAGGTATTTCACAACTTTCAAGAAAAATATATTCCACTGAGGAAAGAGGGGCGTAAAAGAAAAGATAGCCATCCGTGGCTAAGTAAAGTAATAAAGGATAGTATCCGACTAAAAACAAGGGCATATAAAGTAGCCAAATCTAGTGGGAGGATAGAAGATTGGGAAGCATTTAAAAACCAGCAAAGAATAACTAAAAGATTAATTAAGAAAGGGAAGATAGATTATGAAAGTAAACTAGCAAAAAATATAAAAACAGATAGCAAGAGTTTCTACAGTTATATAAAAAGAAAAAGGGTGGCTAAAGTGAATGTTGGTCCCTTAGAGGACGAGACCGGGAAATTAGTAGTGGGGAACATGGAGATGGCAAATACGCTGAACAAATATTTTGTATCAGTCTTTACAGTAGAGGACACTAAAAATATCCCAACACTGGACAAACAAGGGGCTATGGGGGGGAGGAGCTAAACACGATTTAAAATCACTAAGGAGATGGTACTCGGTAAGATAATGGGACTTAAGGCGGATAAATCCCCTGGACCTGATGGCTTACATCCTAGGGTCTTGAGAGAAGTTGCGGTAGGGATTGCGGATGCATTGGTGGTAATTTTCCAAAACTCCCTGGATTCAGGAAAGGTCCCAGCAGATTGGAAAACTGCTAATGTAACACCCTTATTTAAAAAGGGAGGTAGACAAAAGGCTGGAAACTATAGACCAGTTAGCCTAACATCTGTGGTTGGTAAAATGTTGGAGTCCATTATTAAGGATGCAGTAACAGGACATTTGGATAAGCATAACTTAATCGGACAGAGTCAGCATGGTTTTATGAAGGGGAAATCATGCTTGACAAATTTGCTCGAATTCTTTGAGGACGTAACAAACAAGGTGGATAAAGGGGAATCAGCGGATGTGGTGTATTTGGACTTCCAAAAGGCATTTGACAAGGTACCACACAAAAGATTACTGCACAAGATAAAAAATCACGGGATTGGGGGTAATATACTGGCATGGGTGGAAGATTGGCTATCTAACAGAAAACAGAGTTGGGATAAATGGTTCATTCTCAGGTTGGCAATCAGTAACTAGTGGTGTTCCGCAGGGGTCAGTGCTGGGACCCCAACTCTTTACAATCTATATTAACGATTTGGAGGAGGGGACCAAGTGCAACGTATCCAAGTTTGCAGACGATACAAAGATGGGAGGGAAAGCAGTGAGTGAGGAGGACATAAAAAACCTGCAAAAGGATTTAGACAGGCTAAGTGAGTGGGCAGAAATTTGGCAGATGGAATATAATGTTGGAAAGTGTGAGGTTATGCACTTTGGCAGAAAAAAATCAAAGAGCAAGTTATTATCTAAATGGAAAGAAACTGCAAAGTGCTACAGTACAAAGGGATCTGGGGGTCCTGGTGCATGAAACACAGAAGGTTAGTATGCAGGTACAGCAGGTGATCAGGAAGGCCAATGGAATCTTGGCTTTTATTGCAAGGGGGATGGAGTATAAAAGCAGGGAAGTCTTGCTTCAGCTATACAGGGTACTGGTGAGGCCACACCTGGAATACTGCGTACAGTTTTGGTTTCCATATTTAAGAAAAGATATACTTGCTCTAGAGGCAGTTCAGAGAAGGTTCACACGGTTGATTCCGGAGATGAGGGGGTTGACTTATGAGGAAAGGTTGAGTAGGTTGGGCCTCTACTCATTGGAATACAGAAGAATGAGAGGCAATCTTATCGAAACATATAAGATTGTGAGAGGGCTTGATCGGGTGGATGCAGGGAGGATGTTTCCACCGATGGGTGAGACTAGAACTAGGGGGCATAATCTTAGAATAAGAGGCTGCTGTTTCAAAACTGAGATGAGGAGAAACTTCTTCACTCAGAGGGTAGTAAATCTATGGAATTTGCTACCTCAGAGAGCTGTGGAAGCTGCGACATTAAATAAATTTAAAACGGAGATAGACAGTTTCCTAGCTGATAAGGGAATTAAGGGTTATGGGGAGCGGGCAGGGAAGTGGACGAGAGTCTAGGTTCGGATCAGCCATGATCCTATTGAATGGCGGAGCAGGCCCGAAGGGCCGTATGGCCTACTCCTGCTCCTACTTCTTATGTTCTTATAAGTATGAAGAAAGACTGGTTGAGAACATAAAGGGGTTTGTATAGGATTTTATAAGCATATAAAATGTAAAAATCTGTCTCTGGATGAGAGGTTAAACCAAGGCGCCGCCCCGTCTGCCCTCTCAGGTGGATGTGAAAGATTCCACGCGCTATTCAAACAAGAGCAGGGGAGTTCTACCTAGTGTCCTGGCCAAAATTTATACCTCAACCAACATCACTAAAACAGATTATTGGTCATTATGTCATGTTTGTGAGACCTTGGGCACAAATTGGCTGCTGCGTTTCCTACATTACAACAGTGACTACACTTCAATATAGAAAATATTCACTGCATTTCCTTTATCCAAACACTCGTGTTATTTCCTTAAAGAACTACATTAAATTTGTTAGGCACTACCCACTTTCCTCCTCCTGTTCTGCTTATCGCTTGCTCAAGCCAATTGTTAGTCTTTGCAATAAATTTCAGCTGATTCAGTGATTCTCAAGATTTTTTTAGATTGCGTCCCATGAAAATAATTTTCTGCCTCTCATGCCCCTTTAGCTAAGGATACTGTAGCAAAAAAAAATCTTACTCCTCCTTCACTTCTGTTTCTTTTGCTCTTTTTCACATTGGCCACACCATCCTCCTCCAACACCTCTTCTCCATTGTCCAGCCCTTGTTAGCCAGAGCATCTCCAGCAATGGCTTCTCGACCCAGCCATTGATTCTGTACTGTCAGTCTGCTTGTCTGACATCCACCTAATGTCACAGCACGGAATTGAGTGCAGTACGTTTGAGTTAACCACCCACAATTATTGTCTGTTGCGGTTGTGAGTGTTTCTCTCCATACTCCATGCGATTGGATACATACTGGACCATTTGCGATGCTGAGGACGTCGTGGATATCACGTTTGAGCAGTTGGTCACACCGCAGGCAAAGGATGCACAGGCAGAAAGGGAATGGGTGACCAACAGAGTAGTAGGCGCAGGCAGGTAGTGCAGGAGTCCCCTGTGGACATCCCCCTCTCAAACAGATATACCACTTTGAATACTGTTGGGGGGATGGCTTATCAGAGGAAGGCAGCAGCCAACTTCCTGGCACCAGGGGTGGCTCTGCTGCACAGGATGGGAGGAAAAAGAGGGGTAGGGGTAGAGCTATAGTGATAGGGGATTCTATTGTAAGGGGAATAGATAGGTGTTTCTGCGGCCGCAAACGAGACTCCAGGATGGTGTGTTGCCTCCCTGGTGCAAGGGTCAAGGATGTCTCAAAGCGGCTGCAGAACATTTTGGAAGGGGAGGGTGAACAGCCAGTTGTCGTGGTGCATATAGGTACCAACGATATCGGTAAAAAAGGGGATGAGGTCCTAAAAGCTGAATATAGGGAGTTAGGAGGTAAATTAATAAATAGGACCTCAAAGGTAGTAATCTCAGGATTGCTACCAGTGCCACGTGCTAGTCAGAGTAGAAATAGAAGGATATTTCAGATGAATACGTGGCTAGAGGAATGGTGCAAGGGGGAGGGATTCAAATTCCTGGGACATTGGAACCAGTTCTGGGGGAGGTGGGACCAGTACAAACCGGACGGTTTGCACCTGGGCAGGGCCGGGACCGATGTCCTAGGGGGAGTGTTTGCTAGTGCTCTGGGGGAGGGTTTAAACTAAAATGGCAGGGGGTTGGGAACCTGAGCAGGGAGACAGAGGAAAGGGAAACAAGGATAAAAGCAAAATAGAGGAAGGAGAAAAACAAAAGTGGCAGTCAGAGAAATCAACGGTTTAAATCAAACATGGCCACAGTAAATAATAATTCTAAGAGTGTTAAAAAAACAAGCCTGAAGGCTTTGTGTCTTAATGCGAGGAGCATTCGTAATAAGGTAGATGAATTAGCTGCGCAAATAGAGGTAAAGGAATATGATTTGATTGGGATTACGGAAACATGGCTCCAGGGTGGCCAAGGCTGGGAACTCAACATCCAGGGGTATTCAATATTCAGGAAAGATAGGCAAAAAGGAAAGGGAGGTGGGGTAGCATTGCTGGTTAAAGAGGGGATTCACACAATTGTAAGGAAGGATATTAGCTCTGATGATGTGGAATCTGTATGGGTAGAACTGAGAAATACCAAGGGGCAGAAAACGTTAGTGGGAGTGGTATATAGAACTCCAAACAGTAATGCGGAGGTTGGGGATGGCATTAAAAGGGAAATTAGAGAAGCATGCAATAAGGGCACAGCAGTCATCATGGGTGACTTTAATCTACATATAGATTGGGCTCACCAAATTAGTAACAATACTGTGGAGGAGGAATTCCTGGAGTGTTTACGGGATGGTTTCCTGGACCAATATGTCGAGGAACCAACCAGAGATCAGGCCATCTTAGACTGGTATTATGTAATGAGAAAGGATTAATTAGCAATCTTGTTGTACATGGCCCCTTGGGTCGGAGCGATCATAATATGATAGAATTCTTCACTAAGATGGAGAGTGAAGTAGTTGACTCAGAGACTAGGGTCCTGAATTTAAATAAAGGAAACTATGATGGTATGAGGCGCGAGTTGGGTAGGATTGATTGGGGAATGTCAGTCAAAGGGTTGACGGTGGATAGGCAATGGCAAACATTCAAAGACCGCATGGATGAACTACAGAATTTGTTCATCCCAGTTTGGCATAAGAATAAAACAAAAAAGGTGACTCAACCATGGCTAACAAGGGAAATTAGGGATAGCATAAGATCCAAGGAGAGGACATATAAATTGGCCAGAAAAAGCAGTAAACCTGAGGATTGGGAGCAGTTTAGGATTCAACAAAGGAGGACAAAGGGATTAATTAAGAATGGGAAAATAGAATATGAGAGGAAGCTTTCAGGGAACATAAAAACTGACTGTAAAAGCTTTTACAGATATGTGAAGAGAAAAAGATCGGTGAAGTCAAGCGTTAGGTCCCTTGCAGTCAGAATCAGGGGAACTTATAATGGGGAACAAAGAAATGGCAGACCAATTAAATACATATTTTGGTTCTGTCTTCACAAAGGAGGACACAAATAACCTCCCAGACATGTGGGGGAATATAGGGTCTGATGAAAGGGAGGAACTGAAAGAAATCAGTATTTGCAGGGAAATGGTGTTAGGGAAATTGGCGGGATTGAAGGCCGATAAATCCCCAGGGCCTGATAATCTACATCCTAGGGTACTTAAGGAAGTGGCCCTAGAAATAGTAGATGCATTGCTGATCATCTTCCAACATTCGATGGAATCTGGAACAATACCCATGGATTGGAGGGTAGCTAATGTTACCCCACTATTCAAAAAAGGTGGTAGAGAGAAAACGGGGAATTACAGACCAGTAAGACTGACATCGGTAGTGGGGAAAATGCTAGAGTCCATTATAAAAGATGTAATAGCAGAGCACTTGGAAAACAGTGACAGGATCGGACAAAGTCAACATGGATTTACAAAAGGTAAATCATGCTTGACTAATCTACTGGAATTTTTTGAGGATGTAACTGGTAGAATAGATAAGGGAGAACCAGTGGATGTGGTGTATTTGGACTTTCAAAAGTCTTTCGATAAGGTCCCGCATAAGAGATTAGCGTGTAAAGTTAAGGCACATGGGATTGGGGGCAAGGTATTGACTTGGATAGAGAACTGGTTGGCAGACAGAAAGCAAAGAGTTGGAATAAATGGGTCTTTTTCCGAGTGGCAGGCAGTGACTAGTGGGGTACCGCAGGGATCGGTCCTTGGACCCCAGCTATTCACAATATATATTAATGATCTAGATGAGGGAATTGGATGTAATATCTCCAAGTTTGCAGACGACACAAAGCTGTGTGTGTGTGTGTGTGCTGTGAGGAGGATGCCGAGAAACTCCAGGATGATTTGGACTGGTTGGGTGATTGGGCAGAAGCATGGCAGATACAATATAACGTAGATAAATGCGAGGTTATCCACTTTGGTGTCAAAAACAGGAAGGCAGATTATTATCTGAATGGCAATAGATTGGGAGAAGGGGAAGTGCAACGAGACCTGGGTGTCCTTGTGCACCAGTCGCTGACGGTAAGCATGCAGGTGCAGCAGGCGGTTAAGAAGGCAAATGGTATGTTGGCCTTTGTAGCGAGAGGGTTTGAGTACAGGAACAAGAATGTCTTGCTGCAGTTGTACAGGGCCTTGGTGAGACCACATCTTGAGTATTGTGTGCAGTTTTGGTCGCCTTACCTGAGGAAGGAGGTTCTTGCCATGGAAGGAGTTCAGCGAAGATTCACCAGGCTGATACCTGGGATGGCAGGAATGATGTATGAGGAGAGATTGGGTCAATTGGGCTTATACTCGCTGGAGTTTAGAAGAATGAGAGGGGATCTCATTGAAACTTATTAAATTCTGACAGGACTGGACAGACTAGATGCAGGAAGGATGTTCCCGATGGTCGGGGAGTCCAGAACCAGGGGTCACAGTCTAAGGATAAGGAGTAAGCCATTTAGGACAGAAATGAGGAGGTGAACCTGTGGAATTCTCTACCACAGAAGGCAGTAGAGGCCAATTCATTAAATATATTCAAGAAGGAGTTGGATATATTTCTTAAGGCTAAAGGGATCAAGGGATATGGGGAGAAAGCAGGGACAGGGTTCTGAATTTGGATGATCAGCCATGATCGCATTGAATGGCGGAGCAGACTAGAGGGGCCGAATGGCCTGCTCCTATCTTCTATGTTTCTATGTTTACTTCTCTCTGTACTTTCTGACAGCTGAGGTCTTATTTCCAATCCCCCTTTCAGGTTTCCTGTATATTTTGCTAGCATAGTGCCGAGAGAAGCGTACAAGCCAGTGATGTGTTCATAGGTATTACTCGCTCTCTGAGGAAGTACTTGATTTGAATGTATTGGAATCAATCGAGTTGGGTGAGAACATAATGAGATGGACTTTCTCAGCTAAGTCCTGGAAGGCCAAAATCTGGCCCCAGCAGAGGAGTTGGAACAGGCTGATTTAAAACATAACTTTATTATAACTTTCATATTTCAAGATAATCTGGAAATTGTTTAAAATTTATATCATTGCCCTCCCCTGGTGCTATGATGGAACTCTCTTCTGAGCCTGAAGACTATGGGATATTTTGGGGCAGAGTCGGAGCATTACTCTGTATGTTGTCCAATAAGTATCTTAGGCCGGAATTTTCACGTTGCCGAGCGTGCGGGTTTGGGGGCGGGTCTGTAGTAAAAATCCCGGAAATAGCGAGCGCGTCGGGAGCCCAGCATCATCCCGCCGCCTCGCACATTTAACTCGGGCGGCTTTGAAGGCGCAATACGGACCCAAACGGCAGAGGCGGGCGACCTCATTGAAGTCATTAACTGCTTGTTGAGAGACCCTTAAGAGGGTTTTTAACGCCAGCTTTTGACTTTTACTGCAGGAGTGCGGGATTCATGGAGGTCGGGTACCTCGCCTGTAAAGGGGAGGCGGAAGCTCAGTGGCCATTGGTGAGTCCACTCATTGAGAGCTGGGAGAAGCACATAAATACTCCCACATTACACCTCATTACTTGCCTCATGGAAAGGCTCTTCCTCACTCCATTTTGTCCGCAGTTTGCAGGTCAGTTCTGAAACCTGGGAAGCTACTCTCACCACATTGCTACTCACTGTCACAACATTGAGGGACTGGCCCTCTGATCTACACTTTACCTGCCATCTACTACATCAGCATGGGTGCCGCTTATACTGTCTCACATTGCTGCCCGGGATGGCCTCATCGTGGCTAGATTTACTTAACTTGCTCCAATACAGCCACATGGTTGCCACATACTGTACTAAGATCGCCCCCACCCTCCACCAACCCTACAATGACCAAGCCATTTCTCTCACCCAAAGCCCCAGAGAATCAAGGTTAGGTAATGTCTCACTATTCACTCCAAGTGAGAAAGCCACTTCCAAGGTAGCAGGCAAAAATGGACAAGACCGGAAAGTGGAGCAAAGAAAACCATTCATGTGTCATCAAAATAACTGAAACTTAACACTTTTTCATACACCCATGTGCATACCCGTGTGCATCTACTTTTGTGTCATTTTTCTTTTCCGAGTGCTTCTCCGAGGAGCAACCCCTGTGGCTTCAGCAGAGGTAGAGGCAGGCTACTCACTTCCCTGCTGCGACTGGTTAGACACTTTAGGCGGACGTCCTCTGGGTTGTAGAGCCTGTGATGGCCCCGCTCAAGTCTGCTCCTCCCGCAACTGTGCAGGGGCAGACTTGGTCATCGGGAACAGGGAGGCAACAGGGAGAGGAGGGAGCGCTTTGAGAAGAGCCCCCACTTCCATGTCCCCTCTCACCATCATCCCTCTCATGGGCCACCTGCACTTCCCTGCTAGCAAGGAGCTGGTGAGCACCTTGCTGCACAGCAGTGGGGCCATGAATGTCCAAGTCTATGTTTACATCCCTCCTTGAGAGGAGGTCTATGAGCATCTACCCTCTGTTGTCCACCGCTAGCATATGCTGATGTGACTGGCGCATTAGCTGCTCCATGCAGGTGGCCATCCTTTC
The DNA here is from genome assembly GCA_030390025.1 of Squalus acanthias. Lineage (NCBI taxonomy): Eukaryota > Metazoa > Chordata > Chondrichthyes > Squaliformes > Squalidae > Squalus > Squalus acanthias. Next base: position 86,445,014 of record CM059432.1, read on the forward strand.
CATGGAACAGCACATCGTTGCCATCACCTGCGACATGGCGGTGCTCATGTTGGAGACGGACTCCACCATTCTCTGTACATTTGCAGACATTGTGGTTGCAAAAGCTGCCAGAGCCTCCTGCAATCATTGTTGCCCCGCCAAGATCACCCTCTTTCTCGATGGGCCCCGAGACTTAGTGTCTGCATGCAGCTCGGCAGAGCTTGGAGCGTCCTGCGCCCTAAGGCGAGGAGTCTCCGCTGCTGTCCCTGTCAACACCATCTGCTGTTGCTCACTTGTGAATTGTGAGACATCAGGTGACAACTCTATGGCGCACAGGACCCTCCAAGGTGTGCGTATCTGCGCTGGTGCTGGCTGTGCTTGGGTCTGCTGCCGATGCACCTTCAGAGGCTGGAGCTTCCTCTGAGGAGTCGTCTTCTTCCTCCGGCTGTACAGTGGGGGTGGGGGCACTTGATGAACCTGTGGGAGAGTAAAGAGATGAATTAGAAATGTTATAATAAGAATGTGTAACGTTACCATTATGCACATGATGGCATTTCACTGGCTGCTGACATCAGTCACCATACAAGTGACTGCTGTATGCCATGTGGCTGTATGAGATGTGATTCTGTCACTAGGTTGCTGGGATGTCCCCCTCTCTCCAACTCTCGAGATCTCCAGCGTTCCCTCCTCTGCTGGTGTCAAGTTACTGAATAATGGAGGGTCACCTCCGGTTCTCTGTCTCTTCCGCGTGTTCTGGGCTCTTTTCTCCTGCAAGGAGGGAAAGAAGAGAAGTTTGAGTGAGAGTGATGGAATGAGTGTAAGGAATGGATGGGTTACATCTGTAGAGGGTGACTATGAGGGAATGGGGTGCCAATGCCAAATGGCCTCTTTCTGTGGTGTTACTTGCTATGATTGCATTAGGATGAGGGTGAGTGTGAGGGGTGGGTAGTCAGATGGGGATGTGAGTATGTACATAGAGAGAGAGATAGGTGGACGTGCAAGGTATGTTGATGTGAGCAATGATGTGCAGAGGTAGGCTTGGGAAGGCAGAGTGATGATGATGTGTTGACAGGCACATCAGGATGAAGATGAGTGTGGCCTTGCACTCACCTATCCTGACCTCATGAGATCATTGAATCGTTTCCTGCACTGGATCCAGGTCCTCCTCACCACATCCCTGCTGCTGACCTCCTCAGCTACATCCAGCCAGGCTCGTTTGGTCCCTGCATGCTCTGACTGCCTCCACCAGAGTATGCAGGGATACATCTGAAAACCATGGTGCAGTCCTCTGCCTTTTGGCTATCCATCATTGCTGCTTTATAAGAGTACTCACGCCTTTGGATTTCAGGTTCCACCCTCCTCTAGCAACCCTCAAATGACTTGCATGCAAGGCTGCTTTAAATATCGGTGCTGGAAACAAGTCATCGATGATGTCATCAGACCCGCTCCATTTAATTGGGCCGGGAAACGCGCATGACTGCTTTAAGTGGAGCCATTGAGTGAAACTCGCATGTGAAGAACGCGCTGAGCAGAACATCGCGTTCCCGACCCGTATTACGCGGCCCACACGCACCAACTCCACAATAGAAATTCTGGCCTTAATGTCTAAAGCTATTCATTGATTTGATTTTAGGTTGTTTTTTTAATATACTTCTTTCTAATATAATAGTTACAATTGTTAAATGTATTAAACTAAATGTCAAATTCACAAGACTAAAATTATTGCTTCAAGCACATTATCTAGGACTGCTCGAGGTTGACATGGGGTACCAAGATGCAAAAACTATTATACTCCCAGTATTGAGATCTCTCATGTTGACCAGCACAAACATTCCCTCCAAAAATGTAGCTATGTGAGTTTCACCACAGGAATTATCAAAAGCATTGAAATGAAATTCTCTCCAGGTCACAATATACTGCAATAAGCAGGTAGAAGAGTGGTGCTGTGGAAGTGGCAATAATGTGATGAAGGAAGTGATGGTGACATGAAACAGAAAAGTGGTGATTCATTGGAAAGGATACAGTGGTGGAAAGCATAGGGAATAGCAGTAAGCTCTGTTGTTCTTTGTAAGGATGCATTCAAAGTACATCAAAACTGAGCTGAAACCATGACTGTCTTCTCACTAATTTTAATTAAAGTGACTTTGTTGGTCCCTGGTTATGTGTATTTTCCTTTGATGTTCTCCGCCTACTAAGAAATGACTCTCTCATTTCTAGTGCGAACAGTCAACCATTTGTCAGTAGGCTGAGCTGAGTCCAACATACTTTTTGTCAAGTGTGAATCCAATTAATTAGAATCAGCAGGTTGAGTTAACTGATAATAGGCTGTACACGTACATCTGTTGTTACTTCATAGATGTAAAATGATTAAAGTGATTTGAATTTACAAAAGGAGAAAAGAGGCAAAACTTCATAGAATTTTCTGAAGGGCTTCAAATGTTTCCTGAAGATATTCATGAAAAGTGCTTCAGGTATCGGTAGATAAATGTGTAGTGGACAACATAAACATTGGTGCTGCTGTGCATTGCTTATATGTGCCGTAAGAACACTTCTTTTGCTCATTTATAGCTAAACTTAGGTGTAAATATGTGAGAACATTTAGTAAGAATTTCTTGTAATTGTCTAAATTTATAATATGTTACTGCAGCCCTACAGTGTTATGAAAATAGTTAATAGGTAAACTGCAGCTGATTGGGAACCAGCTACACTTGAAACATTTGGCAGAAGGTTGTCAATTCTTTTGTTGGAAATTCAAGTTTAAAGTACTAATAATATGAACAAATATTGGCTCTTCACTGCTCAAGAGCTGTGCAAGAATTAAGAAATCTGGTTTTGATTTAGAAAAAGATAAAGGCTGCTCAGAAACAAGGATATTCTATCAAGAACAAACAGGAGTACTTTCAACTTTAAAGATATAAAGACTTTCAGCAAGACAGATAACATTTCTGCAGATGATAAGAAATAACTGATAAAGGAGCAAGATTTCTACACCACAATCTACAAGTCATAAAGACATAAATTGGAGTGGGAAAGTGAACGACTCCAAAGTCCGAGCAGAGATGTAGACGGGACTCATGCTTCGGAAGGCAGTGGGGTCCTTCTTTTAAAAATGCAGATCTGCTCCGTTGGCTTATAATTACAGTTGGGCATCGATGATGTCAAGGTCTGCATAGGAAAGCTGCCGTGCCTTCCCCGCCAGGCCAACCTGGGGCCAGAAGAGGCCCAGAAAGATAAGTGGTTTTCCTTTTTATTTTGATTCCTTGTGGGCCAGGAGGAGCAGAAGTTCTGACTGCCAGGAACCATTTCTTTGCATCCCCAGCGGCTGCCTCCCGAAATCCCACTTCCGTCTGCTGGCCAGCTTCCCGCTGGCCTTGAGTGGTAGACTGACTGGACCCATGCAGATCAGGCCCCAGTGTTAAAATCTCCTGGACCTCACGCTGCAGAGGGCCTGACAGTTTCCCAACCGCCTCGGTCCCCACCCGCACGACTCCCGCTGTCAATTAAAATCTGGGTTGATATATTTTCTGGGTTTTTGAACTATCTTTAATTTCATATGATAAAGAATCTGGGCCTAAATCTACCTGTAAAGGTATAAAGAGTCTTTTGGTAATAGTAATTCATGAATCATGCACGATTACAGAAAATCTACTTGGTTGGTATTTTCCACTTTTGTGCACAGTAAGTTCATGTTGACAGTAAGTTAATCCAATCAAAGAAAAGTCCGATGCAATCACTACAAGTTAAACATCATCTTTGCTATTGTGGGTTTCTTATTGCACATTGGTGCTTAATTGAGAAAAAAGGAACTGCACACCTAAATTTATTCAAAAACCATATTTGAGGGAAATCTGTATATATTGGTGGAACAGCTTGGAAGACAGAATATTATACACTTACCAAACAGAATATCAACAACTTCTGGCCATTAAAGTTCTTTGGCTCAAACTGTCCAATATTAACTAGGAATCCTGCCTAGAAGAATGCCAAGTTTAAAGGTCTGACAAAGAACAGCAAGAATAGTTGTGTGCCTCCAGCCCTAATTTTTAATATTCTGAAGGAAACCAGTTACTGATTGCTCTGAGCTTGTGTTTGTTAAACTTTTACTGTATATCAAGCCGGTATCAAAATTAATTCCAAATTATGGCTGAATCTTTTGTTGATGAAGCAGTCATTGGGGATAATTTTAACTTTGGGCGATTGCGTAAAATGGGCGATATCAAATTAGCCGTCCATTATGCCTTCAATGGAAAGGAAAATCAAGCTTAGTGTATAACGGGCGGTGAAGAGACCAGGATTAGAGTTCAAACACCTGAGGACCATTGTACAGCTGGGGAAAGAGAAATCAGAGACATCCCCTCAATTGCAGAATACTACATAGGCCACATTTTAAGAGATTTACAATATTTGCAAAGGCACATAAAAACATCAGCTGCAGGCTTTCCCATCATCCTCTTCACCCTATGGCTTGAACCAGCAGAGGCAGGGAGGGATAATGAAAATACCCTTACACCAGTTGAGCTGTAACAAAACAGCCTTACATTATAGGCCATGAAAATATATGTAGAGGTGCATTGCGGAGTACGTGCCAAGATGAACCCGCCCTGTGCCTCCTCCATTGACTCCGTCAAAGTTCGTGGGGTCGGGGGAAGGTCCTCTAATTATCATGCCATAAAGGGGTGCCCATACCACTAGGGATGCATCTGGGATGCCAGTCACTGGTATAAGGCCAGAAAGTCCTGTGGAGGAGTATTGTGCCGGTGAGGGGGTGGGTGTCAAAATCTTTGGGGTGGGCCTCACAACTGGTGGTAGGTCACCAGGCATTCCAGTCCATCTGAAGGCCCAAGGTGGGAACCTCTAATCTTGAAAGTACTTGTCCTTGGCTCCACAGCCCATTACAACAATGAATCTGTAATAGCCAGGTGTAGGTTGTGCCCCCACACAGCCACTTTGAGTCCCCACCCAGTTTCAGGCAACTCCAGTGCATTCCTGAATACATAACCATGAATTTTCTGAGCCATCACCAATGGCCTCTCTACTTCCATGATCTTGATCACTGCTGAAGCCATCTTTAACCACTTCCTTGTATCCTTCACCACCCACATCCCTATACTTCCTTCTGTGGCTGTCCCTAGAAAAGATTCTCGCCCAAGACACTTACAACTGCACTTTCAAACTCCCAACTGCCTTGCTTTCAGCCTTTCATTCGCCAGAATACTTCTTCAGTTGTCAATTATCTCGACCACTCCCTCACCTCCACATTTGATTCCCTGTCCCCAGCAAAACCTTTACTCACTCCCATCCTTGTCGTTCCCCTGATTTTGGCCCTCATTGTTGCTCCCAGGACCAAGAAGTGCAGACTTGAGCGTATTTAGCACTCAACTGGGTTGGCCATCCATCACCAGATCTGGCTGGACATCAAGCGCTATTGGGTTCCACTCTGTCAATGCTACTCACTACTCCCGGACTGTCCTGGAAAGCAAAGATATACACCCCGCCGACTTCTTTTCTCCACCACCAATAATCTCCTTAACCGTCTCTCTCCTGTGCCCACTACCCTCACCTCCAACATCAAGCACGAGGAGCTCATGGACTTTTTTGTCACTAAGATTGAGACCATGGGGGGAATTTTGCCGGCGCTCAGAGTGCGGGTTTGGAGGTGGGACATCCGACAAAATCGCAAAGATTGACAGCGGGCAGGAAACCCGCTATCAACCCGCCTCCAATCAATCTTCACAGGTGTCGGGTCCCCGATTTGCGCAGGGAACCGACACCTAGCGGTGGGAAGAGGATTATAGGCACTTAACTGCTTGTTAACAGGTAGCTAAGAGGCTTTTGCAATTTTGACAGGTCTACTGCGGGCTTCCCGATGTCCGGACACCACGCCAGGTAAGTGTGGCGTGCTGTGGGTCTACTGTAATGTTTGTGCATTGATGACAGCTGCAGAAGTGGTGTGAAGGATCCAATGCTACACTGGTGAGTTTGAGAGGTAAGAAAATGTTGGGAAAATCATTTTTAATGTATTTATACTTTTCTGTAGGTGACAAGTTTTGGATTGTGTGCAGTCCCATCTCATTGGGAGAACCTCTCTCACCAGTGACAGATTGCTTCTGTAACCTCACCTGCAGCTGCCATCTGTTCTCGCCGAAGGAGGGAGTCACTGGAGAGCCTGTATGCAAGGGCTCACGTTTGTACAGTGATTGTCAGTGTTTGCAGCACCTCAATGCTGTCAAACACTGAAAAATCAGCTGTCAAAAAAAATTATGTATGGCCCCTTTAAGAAAACCGGCAGATGACGCGTCAACTGACGTCATCTGACACCGGCTTCCCCTTAATTGGCCGCAAGCCTGCAGGGCGGGCTTAACAAGGCCAATTGACGCAAAATCGCGTCTGTGCGTCGGATGTCGTTGGGGGCGGGACTGGAACCCGGAAGGCAGCTGTCCCGCCCCCAAGCCGCATCGACCGGAAAAATCACAGCCCATATGTTCAGCTGCCTCAGCTGCTTTCTATCTTCTCCATCAAGTGGCTGTGGGCCTCTCCGACTTACGTTGGTGGAATTGTATGGGTGTATCCAAAGCATCTATACAGGTGTGGGCCACCTGCACCAAATATGATAACGACCCACCACAATTTGACACAAGGTAAGCTTCATTGGCAGACGGGAATTCCACTCTGCTGCACTGAGGGGATTCCCAGAATTTTGGTCCCATGAAGTTTAGTCCATATAGACTTAAGGCAGATTTTCCTGAAATTGAAGTTCACTGAAATGGATCTCCCATTTAACCAGAGTGTTAAGTTGCTGGTGGACTGTGTATATTTTACTGCTGGTGAGCACTAATTATGTCTCACATTATTGACGCAAAAGGCAGAGTACAAGGAGATTTACTGTACATCTGGCTGTACACCTGATCCTAGAGTGCTTGATGCCTGGTGCTTGAAATGGGCCGAAGCCGGCACGGGCTCGGCGGGCCGAATGGCCTCCTTCTGTGCTGTAACCATTCTCTGATTCTATGAAATGATGAGGTGAATTCTGTTAAATAATCCTTTTGACAAGTGACAATAAAAACATCCAGGTTTCACAGTATGGTGCAGCCAATCTGATTAAGATTATCTCAGCACCGCCAAAGGAAAAATATAATTAAGAAATAAGCTAACTTCTTGGGCCAAACCCCTTTTTAAATAACATATTGTAACTTTTAGAACCATCTAATCTGAAGCGAGGATTACTATCTTCAGGGTTGATGCCCTTAAGGCCCCAGTGCATCAAAAACTGTGTTTAAATAAAGACACAAGACAAAATTACACATGAACTGATGTGGTTTTACTGCATTTGGCCAATCATTAATCCAAAACTAACCAATCCGTACAAAATTCAAATAAAAGTTTCACACCTTCAGTCCAATTATCATAGCTTACCCAACATACAGCATGTTTTAAATGTATCACTGTGTTATTCTTTACTGTAGATGTGGACCTTACTTCCTACCAAGATTGCTTTGTTTATCCAGGTCCGAATGCAGTTATTAAAAACACTCAGTTGATGCACACAGTGGGTTGTACAACACACAGAATGGGTGTAGATGTGCTTCACAGAACAGAGGAGCAAAGGGTACAAATTGTTACTGCTAGGCGAGACACCTCAAACTTCTGTGATGGTAATGAAAATCAAACACCATAACTGCTTTCCTGGCGTATAATCTTATAACCTCTACTGATCAGTGCTAACATCAGTTCATGTATCAATAAGCATTTTTTCTTTGTGATTCAGTTTTTGTCTTTTGCATACAACTCTTGAGTAGCAGTCTGTATCTTAATCATATATATGCATATAGAATGACAAATGCTTATATCAGCATAAAAAGATAAGCTGAATGACTATATATGAAGACAACAACTATAACTCTCACAGCACTGCCATTGGTTAACTTTAAATACTTAAGCATCATAAAAAGCTGAAACTAAAGCTACACTAAGGAAAACTGGTAGTTACTGAAACAATGGTGAGGTATTTATAGCCAATGGTGAAGTATTTATCTGATCAATTTCTTAAAAAATCACTTTCCACTAAAAACTGATATACAAGCTCAGCAGCATGATAGCAAATCTACTGCTAACAGGCAACCAACACAAGTATTTATTTTTCTTTGCAAAGGGGAATCTATACAGTCTGGTCATTTCCCTTGTGAATTAACAGTACCATGCATTTTTTTCACTTGCGTTCTGTTAGTGTTGTCTTCACATAGATTCATATAATGGTATTGGTCATTTCCTCATACACATACACCCTATCGCGTGTTGACAGGTTTATAAGGATGCAGTGGCAGCCGTGGGTGCTACAGGCTCCTTGACGACAGCCTTTGAATCCTTGCAGTCCTGAGCTGTGGTGCCTGAGTTAGCCTGTTTATTGTCTGCTTTCTGTGCCAGATGTTTGACTTGTCTGTAAAGATGAATTGATCTAAATTAGTACAAAAATTTGAGCCACACAATATCAATGTATTTAAATAGATTACAAAGATATTTAACAGTGTACTGCGCCTTTTATTTAAAAAAGTGAACACATAATTATAAAATAGTGGACATATTACAACATAAATATATTTATGCATACAGCAGATGAGAGCCCAGAGAAATATGATCATGCTGGATGTTTTGATTAGCATTAGAGTTTGCCAAGCGCTTTTAAACTCAAAGATTTGCACTTAGTCTGTAACAGATTTTATTGAGATTTATAGGTTTTCTGAATCCTCATCGGGTATCTCTCATGCTGCGAGCGCGCATCAGAAAATTGCGGGCTATGAGGCACCTTGCCACATGCAAGGAATGCACAAACTACCCTATGTACTACTTATGGGACCTTATTGTAACCTTTAATGTGACCTGTAATAACAGTGAACCTGTACAGTCACTGCATTAAATTACATTATTATAGCCTTCCTTAAAAAAACAAATCCCAAATGCATGTTCTTCAATATATGTTTCATGTTCACTACCACATTTTCATTTAGGATCTGGCTACTGATCTAGAAAATTTACAAAGTAATAAATCTGGCCTGGGGATCTGAAATAACAAGTGTAGATGTGTGGTAAGGCAAGGACTGGCTTGGCTATGACATCCGCCATGGTTAAATAGCCTGGCAACGTTCACAGTCTGGGCTCACACATTGCCCAAGTGTCAATGCACCAAATGCCTTCCAGCACCTCTGGAAGTGCACAAGTTAAATCTTCAGAAGAAGATGACAGAAAAATTGGAAACAATTCTAAAACAGCATTCGCACGTCATGTGTTATTGTGAAGTTGATCATTTAATATTATCTTGATGTCATTGCATTCACACAACATTGAACAAAAGACTTTAAACTTAAAACAAAGTATAGCAAGTAAGATATTTTATTTAGATGATTTGCAAAACATTCAAAGATGTGCTTTTTTAACTTTGGGTGAGAAAACCAGGGCCACCTCAATTTATTTTCAGTATTTTCCTGATACATCAATAATTCCAGATTGTTCTTGCATTATTATCCAGGGATTCAGATGTGCATAACATAGAATATGCTGAGAGCTTGGGCTTAGAGAGTTGAGGTAGACTCAAAAAAACAATTACTTTTTAAAGTCTTAATTTAAAAATTGCATTACTTCTCCACAGAAAGTATTGTGGAATATGACATTTCTCACTGTAATTTTAGAGAGTTTAGGTATAAGATGATCCAGGAAGTTTGGAACTTTTCAATTTCATTTTCCAATTGATTTCTCAATGGGATAATTCTATCTCCACGATCTCGTTGAGTCCATTTCTACCTACTACCTCTATTACCTTTCGCCAAGGCAACTGTTTGAGAGTGCTCCTGTGAACATTTACGAAAAATATTTATAGGCATCAGGCTGACAGATGCTGAAGAATTAAATACCGGCAGAGGAAGATCAAGGAGATCACAAGCTCCATTGGGAGCAGTGAAATTGTAAGTAAAGTAAAATAAAAGAAAAATGTAAGTAAAATCAACCCAGTAGGACAGATCCTCAGACCAAGACCCTGGGGACAGCATAAAGCTTCACCTGGAACCAGGTAACTTAAAAGGACATCATAAATTTATAAGGGGACCCGCCACCTGAATAAACTTCACATAAACATAAATAAAGAAATAATAGAACGATTCAGTGGAACAGCTCCACTCTCCTAGGCCTTGGAACAGTGTAAAACTTCAGCTGCGATCAGGTAACAAAGAAAGGCAGCGCAACATAAGAAGAGGATTCACAGCCCGAGGAAATTTGAAAAGGGGTAGTGCTCGGTTGAAGTAGATTCAACACATTTAAGGGGACAGCTGGAAGAAACAAATTTAAAAGGAGTCATCTGAGAGAAATAAATTTAAAAGTGAAGCAGCCAAGAGAAGTACAATTAAGATGGAAGCTACAAGGTGTGTTTGCTGTGGGATATTTACAAGTAACAACAACTTATATTTATATAGTGCCTTTAATGTAATAAAACGTCCCAAGGCGCTTCACAGGAGTGTTATCAAAAAAAAAGTGACACCGAGCCATATAAGGAGATGTTATGACAGATGACCAAAAGCTTGGTCGAAGAGGTAGATTTTAAGGAGAGTCTTAAAGGAGGAAAGAGAAGTGGAGAGGCAGAGAGATTTCCGGAGGGAATTCCAGAGCTTAGGACCTAGGCAAATGAAGGCACGACCGCCAATGGTGGAGCATTTAAAATCGGGGATGTTCAAAAGTCCAGAATAGGTGGAGTGCAGAGGTCTAAGGGATTATAGGGCTGGAGGAGATTACAGAGATGAGGAGGGGTGAGGCCATGGAGGGATTTGAAAACAAGGATGAGAATTTTTAAATCGAGGCATTGCTTAACTGGGAGCCAATGTAGGTCAGCAAGCACGGGAGATGGGTGAGCGGGACTTGGTGTGAGTTAGCACACAGGCAGCAGAGTTTTGGATGATCTCAAGTTTATGGAGGGTAGAACTAGAGTTCCCGGCCAGGAGTGCATTGGAATAGTCAAGTCTAGAAGTGATAAAGGCATGGATGAGTGTTTCAGTAGCAGATAAGTTGAGGTAAGGGCGGAGATGGGCGATATTACGAAGGTGGAAATAGGCAGTCTCAGTGATAGAATGGATATGAGGTAGGAAGTTCAATTCGTGATTAAATAGGACACCAAGGTTGCGAACAGACTTGGTCAACCTTAGACAGTAGCCGTGGTCTTCGCACTTTTTTTTGTTGAAAATAGCACTACTGAAGGTGAGTCCTAAAAATAGCAGTGACTTGTTGCATTGTGATAAATCACTTGCCTTACTCATGATCTTTAAGTTTAAAGTCAGGTCCCAAATACACGTATATTAATGCTACAATAACATCACAATAGCTGCTGATGGTCCCACTACTAATACAATACTATTTGACAGAGATTTTAAACTTTGCGTTTTTATTTTAATTATTTTGCAAACTACTGCAATAATCAGTCCCCAAAAATGTATTTTCTAGATCCACACCTAGACTTCAATGGAAAGTAAAATTGAACACAACAGTTTCCCGCTGGGTGAGTTAGGTTAAAACTTTTAGGGAGAATAAAAGGCCATTATGGCCAAAAAAGCCCATCCCTTTTTAACACATCAATCCCACCGACCCATCTTCTCACCATTTTCTTCAATCCCTTCTTTTTCTAGAAACTCATCCAACGGTGTCTTAGAATCATAGAATGATACAGCACAGAAGGAGGTCATTGGTAGAGCTATTCAATTAGTCCCACTCCCCTGCTCTTTCCCCACAGCACTGTAAATGTTTTCCCTTCAAGTATTTATCCAATTCTCTTTTGAATATTACCGTTGGATCTGCTTCTACCACCCTTTCAGGCAGAGCATTCCAGATCACAACAACTCGCTGTGTAAAAAAATGTTTCCTCATGTTGCCTCTGGTTCTTTTGCCAATCACCTTAAATCTGTATCCTCTGGTTACCAACCCTTCTGCCACCGAAAACAGTTTCTCCTTATTTACTCAATTTACACCATCTGATTGAACAGTAAAATTCCACGACTTTTATTGCCGTTTGGGTGAAAAGGTTTTTTCTGACCTTCCTTTCTTACTCCTAACTTCTGAGGCCTTGAAATTACATAGTGGGATACTAGTGTACAAAGGCTTAATGCGTTTTTCTGAAATTCCTCTCTCCATTAGCGAAGTTGCTATCCCAAGAAGTTAACACCTCCCCTAAAATAGGGGAAAGTTAACTTCAAATGAATGCATTAAATACTGCTAGGCTGGTATCCCACCACTTTGGATCCTAATTTTTAATTTATTCCCCTGGCATTTGAACCCTTCAGCACAGCAAATAATTGGCTTGGATTAGTTTTGTTATTTCTCTTTGTTACCTTTAAAACCTCAATTAGATCATCTTAAAGTTTCTTTTCCAAAGAAAACAAGTCTACATAATTTTTTCAAACAGTACACAGCATTTCAGTTGAGGTCTGAGCAGTACCTTATGACTTTTTCGATTTGTACCCTATTTCTCTGCTAATGCAACCTTATTTGTCTTTTTTAAAAGAAAAGGAAAATTTTGCATTTATATAGCACCCTTCAGAGCCACAGGAGGTTCCAAAGAGCTTCATGCCAATGAAGTATTTTTGAAGTGTAGTAATTACTGTAATGCAGGTAAATGCAGCAGCCCATTTGTGCAAAGCAAGGTCCCACAAACAGCAATGAGATAGATAACAAAATAATCTGTTTTTTGTGATATTTGTTAAAGGTTAAATGTTGGCAAGGACACCAAGAGATCTCCAGTGCTCTTCTTCGAATAGTGCCATGAGATCTTTTAAGTACGCCTCAGAGAGCAAACAGGACCTCAATTTAATGATTCATCCAAAAGAAGGCACCTCCAACAATGTAGCACTCCCTCAGTACTGCACTGAAGTGTCAAATTAGATTACATGCTCAAGTCTCTGGAGTGGGGCTTGATTACATAATCTTTTGACACAGAGATGAGAGTGCTACCACCGAGCTAAGGCTCAAACCTTTCTTACTTTACAAGTAGTCTTGACAGTTTCATAAATTATAATCCTTAGATCTTATGATTAATATATTGTATTACAGTTCCATTTGATACATATCAATCTACAAATTGCTGTTGAGGATTTTAGTGAAAGGACGCTAAAGAACTTTGTATAATATTCATTTTTCTGCTATTTTAAATGGGTTAACGTCTCCACTAAACTAATGGACAAAGAAAGTCAAATGAACACATTAGGCTTTTGTCAGCTAATATCACCAACAGTAATATCCGAGGGTCTACTCTCTTGGTTTCCTGCTTCCATAAAAATTATTTTACGCTTATCCACATTGAGTTGCATCTGCCACCTACTTACTCAGTTACCTAAATCCTTTTCTAACCAGGTTGCATTGTTATTTATTATTTGTTCTGCCGCCTACATTGGTATTATCTGCTTACTATATCATTATCCAAAACAAAAACAATCATTACAGAAGGGTTCCACTGTACTGTTAATGCACACCAATCTGCACTTACATTCCAATGGATCCATTTTCTACCTTGATTGCACTCTCCACTGGGTCGAGTCCTTGTTCAGACAGCTGTTTCAAGGCACTTAAAGCTGCCTGTGGAACCAAAAACAAACCTGTGTAAGCCTCACTGCATGCATAATTTAAAAAAGTTTATATAATGCTGGTTATTATTCTTCCTCATTCAGTTCTCAAAAACTATAGATCATGGGTCTAAATCTTATAATTAATGCTTATCCTGGAATACAGCATAAGTAATTGTACTAAATATATACTGTATATATATTAATTCTAATTAATGCTACAGTTTAGGATGTTAAGATTAATTGTAATTAGTATTAACGTTTAAGATGTTAGCCTTTAAAAGATCTATCTATTTCTTTTTATAGATTCAAGCCCTTATATATTGATGGAACAATATAGTTTCTAAAATTAAGCAAGAAAGCCAGCAAAGCTATTCAAATCACTGAGTGTGAGCAAGTATTGTTTCAGGAAAATATGTGCCTAAATGGGGAGGAACAATAAATGTTTATAAAATGTATTGCAAATAATGTTTTAACTTTCTGTGTTCACTATACAGTGGTTTGTTTCACAATTAAAAGAAATGAATATACATTATAAGTGTAATAGATCATGACAGAGGCTGTACAGCTAGCCATTGCTGCTAACTATCCAGTGACTTCTACTGCAAAGAGCATGTATGTGGACATTGAATAAGGGCAGAATTGGACTTAATCCCACAGGGCCGAACAATAACTGTCTAGATTTATGAATGGAGAATGGCGACTTCAGTGAGGTAACAGAAAGCAGCCTGCACCTGTGGAACTGTACCCCAGCATGAACCAGAGTGAAAACAATTAAAAACACTGCTTTGTTGTAGGAAACAAGAACAGGACCAGCTGTGCATCACTTTCATTATGACATTATGTAGAAATATTACAATGACTTTTCATGATGCGGTGATATATTTGGATGCAAATTTTATTGTGTTTAACAAAAGTTATTTTAGTTATTACAGCCTTAGCATCGCTGGAAGCAGCAGATGGCTGTGTGTTCTGCGCTGCTATGGGCCACGGAGGGAAGGGATTATAGATCAATCAGTTCCATTATGCAAAATGCCAATTTTAAAACCTTTTCAATTTTTACGCTTTTTCAGAATCTTCAGCCGGTATAGCCAGTCAACATACTCTAAGAAAAGACAGACATAGCAATTTCTCTCCAGGTGAGGCGTGTGCTCCAGTGGTACTATAAGTGACCCTAACATCCGCTCTCAATACGTAAAATGACCCTGACCCTGGGAAATGGGCTGCAGTCAGGGGTGCAGGCAACGGTGAGCAGAAGTTCTGTCTCACCAAAGATCTACCACTGTCGTGGGGGACAACTGGAGGAAATCAGCCTTGAGCATCCTTATAGTTTGGGTAATTCTCTATTAAATCAGACGGTTCTGTCTAGCCTTCTTGATGAGTATGGCACAGGACTGCACCTCTAGTCATAACAAGTGGTCTACACTTAATGTTCAGGTTAAATGGCTCTTCAATTAAAATTAAAAAAGCTTTTGAATCTAATTCGTCCATTGCAATGCTTTTCGTGTCTTCTTATGACAAAAATACCAATAACTATCTGTATATATTTTCCCCCTTTTGTTTTCTACATTTTCTTTTCCATTAAATTGTGTCCAAAAACCATACTTATAAACAATAACTCAAAATAAGAGCCGCATACTTGCGAGTACATTGTGTTGTCTATGCTTATGATATATTATTTTCACTAATAAATCCAGTAGGGAATTCAGGAATAACTTCTTTACCCAGAGAGTGGTTAGAATATGGAACTTGCTACCACAGACAGTAGTTGAGGTGACGAGTAAAGATACATTTAAGGGGAAGCTAGATAAACATATGTGCAGGAAAGGAATACAAGTTTATATTGATGGGGTTAGATGAAGAAGGTGGGAAGAGGCTTGTGTGGAGCATAAACACTGGCATGGATCTGTTAAGCTGAATGGCCTGTTTCTGTGCTGTAAATACCATGGCCAGAATCTTTACCTTGGAGTCGGGTCGGGTGCATGCGGGCCGCAAACCCGAAAATTTGAACAGCGTATTCTGCACTGCGCGTTTAACTTAATGGCACCAATTGAAAGACTCATGCACATTTCCCAGCCCAAGTAAATGGAGCAGGTCTGATGATGTCACCGATGACTCATTTTCAGCGCGGATATTTAAAGCAGCCTTGCACACATCTCATTTGAAGGTTGATGTAGGAGTATAAAAGGTGGTTTCAAGAGCTCTAAATTACAGAATAAGACTGACAAATCTGAAGGTCATGGAGACAAGAAAGAGGGCAGCACCAGCATTCACAGATGCCTCCCTGGAAGTGCTGATGAAGGCAGTAAGAGCACGCAGGGAGGTCCTCTTCCCTGGGGAATGGACGAAAATGACCACCTAAAGTGACAAAAAGGGCATGATTAGAGATCGCAGAGGAGGTCAGTAGCAGGGATATCGTGAGGTGGATGCGGATCCAGTGCCGCAAGAGATTGAATGATCTCATGAGGTCAGGAAAGGTGAGTACAATGCCACACTCACCTACAGCCTGATGTGTGTGTCACCCCAACCCCATCACTCTGCCTTCCCAAGCCTACTCCTGCACATCACTCCTCACACCAACCTACCTTGCAGGTGCACCCATCCCTCTCTCTCTCTAAATACCTACTCATATCCCCATCTGACTAACCACCACTGACACTCACCCTCATCCTAATGCAATCATAGCAAGTAACACCACAGAAAGAGGCCATTTGGCAATGTCATGTCACTCCCTCATAGTCACTCTCTACAGATGTAGCCCATCCATTTCTTACACTTATTCCATCACTCTCACTCAAACTTCTCTTCTTTCCCTCCTTGCAAAATTCAGCGCACAACAGGAAGAGGCAGAGAATTGGAGGTGGCCCTCCAGTCTTCAGTAATTTGACACCAGCAGAGGAGCACGCCCTCGAAATCTCTGGAGTTGCAGAGCTGCTGGTGGTGGGAGACAGAGAGAGGGCGACCTCCCAGCAACCTGGTGACAGAATTACATCTCATCCAGCCACACGGCTACAACAGTCACTCATATGGTGACTGATGTCAGCAGCCAGTGAAATGCATAAGGGTAAAGTTACCCATTCTTATAACACTTCTAATTCATCTCTTTACTCTCCCACAGGTCCATCAAGTGCCCCCACTACTGTCCAGCTGGAGGAGGAAGACGACTCCTCAGAGGAAGCGTCAGCCTCTGTGGGTGCACCGTCAGCAGACCAATGCGCAGCTAGCACCAGCACAGATAAGCACACCTCGGTGGGTCCTGTGTGAGATAGGGTAGTGTTGTCACTTGGTTTCTCACACACCACAAGTGAGCAAGAACAGATGATGTTGACAGGGACAGCAGTGGAGACTCCTCGCCGGAGGGCGCAAGATGCTCCAAGCTCTGCTGAGCTGCCTGCAGATGTTGAGCCTCGGGGACTATTGAGAAAGAAGGTGATCTTGGAGGGGCAGCAACAACTGCATGAGGCTCTGGCAGCTTTTGCAGCCGCGATGTGTACAAATGTGCAGAGAATGGAGGAGTCCGTCTCCAACATGAGCACCACCATCTCGCAGGCGATGGTGATGATGTGCTGTTCCATGGAAAGGATGGCCACCTGCATGGAGCAGCAAATGCGCCAATCACATGAGCACATACTTGCTGTGGACAACAGATGGCAGACGCTCATTGACCTCATCTCGAGGAGGGATATTAACGTAGACTTGGGCGTTCATCACCCCACTAATGTGCAGCAAAGTGCTCTCCAGCTCCTTGCGAGCAGGAAAGTGCAGGTGGCCCATGAGAGGGATGATGTTGCGAGGTGACATGGAAAAGTGGGGGCTCTTCTCAAAGTGCTCCCACTTCTCCCCACTGCCTCCCCCTCAGTCAGAGCCTCACATGCTGCCTTGGATCCTGATGGCCGAGTCTGCCCCTGCACAGTTGCAGGGGCCCTCACAGACTCCAAAACCCAGAGGACGTCCACCAAAAGTGTCTAACCAGTCGCAGCAGGGAAGTGAGCAGCCTGCCTCTACCTCTGCTGAAGCCACAGGGGTTGCACCTCGTAGAAGCACGCGGAAAAGAAAAAAGACACAATCCTAGATGCACAAAGGTATGCACGTGGCTGTATGAAAAAATGTTAATGTTAAGTTTCAGTTCTATTTATGATGCACATAAATTTATTTCTTTGCACAACTTTCCCAACTTGTCCATTTTTGCCAGCTACCTGAGAAGTGGCTTTGTCACTTGGAGTGAACGGTGAGACATTACTTAACCACAAGCTATGGGGGTTTGGATGAGAGGAATAGCTTAGTCATTGTAGGACTGCTTTGTGGTGTTGTTGCGGGGTGCGGGGGGAAGTTCTTCCAGCATCTGGGAGCCATATGGGTGCACCAGAGCAAGTTAAGTAAATTTGGCCATTATGAGGCCATCCTGGGGCTCCCAGGCAGCAATGTGTGCCGCTGCTGGTGCCATCTCCACCTCAGGTTCATCCTTGTCTTCCACCTGTTCCTCCTCCTCCAAAGAGGCTGTGTGCTCTGTGCCTTGCTCCTCCTGCAGCTCCAATCCTCGCTGCTGTGCTAAGTTGTGCAGCCGCAGCATACAACGATGATTCTGGAGACCCTGGCTGGTGCGTACTGAAGGGCTCCTCCAGATCTGTCAAGGCATCTGAAGCGCATCTTCAGCATGCCGACTGCTTGCTCTATGACACATCTGGTGGACATGTGGCTGTCATTATAATGCTCCTCAGCCTCATTACTTGGCCTCCTCAAGGGTGTCACCAGCCACGTCTTCAGTGGATAGCCTTGTCTCCAAGCAGCCAGCCGGTTGGAGGTGCGAAGAGCTGAGGGAGGGTGGACTGGTGCAGCACGAAGGAGTTGTGACAGCTGCCAGGGAAGCATGGTGATCTTTTTATGGTTGCAGATGAGCTGCACATTGAGAGAGTGGAAGCCCTTGCGGTTCACAAACACTCCTGAGTGATGTGGGGGTGCCTTGATGGCCACATGTGTGCAGTCGATGACGCCCTGTACCTGTGGGTAGCCACCCAGAGCCCGCTCAGTAATACTGGCTTCATCAGTGGCAAAGTTGACATAAGTGGCTGACTTGTGAAACATGGCATCGGTCAGCTGGGTGATGCATCTGTGGGCGGCCGACTGCGAGATCCTGCAAATGTCTGCTGCAGATCCCTGTGACTTTGACAGCCACGGACAAGGTGTGTCCACCAGGTCCTCTGGGTAGCAGGTATTGTTCCAACATGCTACAAATGTCTCCCATGACCTGGCGCGATAGCCTGAGCCTCTTGAAGTACTGCTGTTCAGTCGTGTCCAGAAAGCTCATCCTCTGCCTGTATACCCTGTGTTGGGGGTATCGCCTCCGGCGTGGTGCAGCCCTGTGCTGACCCCCTCTCACCTGTGGAGTATCAGGTCATTGAGGAGAAGGCTGCTGTTGTTGTTGCTGCTGCTGGTGTTGTGGCTGCTGCTGCTGTTGTGGTTGCTGCTGCTGGTGCTGGGGCTCATCTTGGTCCGATTCTGAGGTCCAAGGTGAGACAGCATAAGCAGCACCCATGCTGATGTAATAGATGGCAGGTAAAGTGGAGGCCCAATCCCTCAATGTTCTGATAGTGACTAGCAATGTGGTGAGAGTGGGTTCCAAGGTTGCAGAAATGACCTGCAAACTCCTGACAGCTAAATCACTACACAAAATGATGTCAGCAAGGGCCTTTCCCTTAGGCAAGGAAGCAAGTGCAAGGTGCGAGTATTTGTGTGTTTTTTCCAGCTGTCACTTAATGGACTCGCACAATGGTCACTGAGTTTCTGCCTCCCCTTCACAGGCAAGGTTCCCGAGGTGCATGAATCCCGTGCTCAAGAACTTAAAGCCAAACCTGATGTTAAAAAGCCTCTTAAGGGTCTCTCAACTAGCATTTAAGTACTTCAGTGAGGTCGCCCGCCTCTCCCGACTGGGTCCGTGGTGCGCTGGGAAACTCGCCCGAGTTAAATGCGGAAGTCGGCAGGATGACGGCAGGTTCCCGATGCACTGGCGATTTCTGGGATTTTTACTGCTGACCCACCCCCAAACCCGCACACTCGGCACTGGGAAAATTCCGGCCTATGTAACTATGTAAATAAGTCATAAACTGTTGAAAGGACTGCTCATAATAGACTACCCCTGAAAAATACTGTTCCTGTGGACAAAAATACTGAGGGTAATTTTACAAATTTGTGTTCCCAGAGCACACTGGGAGCGCATATTGGGATTTGGGTGTGTACCCAGTGGGCAAAGCTCTGTGCAGGAAGTGCTAACTCGTCAAGTTACATCTACTGTTACTCATTCCTGACGTCACTGTAATCCCTCCCATTCTCATTCTATCTTTGGTCTCCCAAGTCCTTCAACCAAGGCCAGTGCAAAGTTCAAGAACAGTAGGGTCAATTTTTCAAATGCCCGCTTGCTATCTCAAAGTGCACGTCAGGAAACTGTGGCATGGTTCCCATGATTTTCTATCCAGTCTGTCCTTCCCATCCACATGCCACTATATCCCCTTCTATCTTGGAGTTGTTTCACTCATCTTTTGGCTTCCTAATGCTTTTCACAGCCTGACTGAGATGATCTTTGTGCATCAACCAGCATTTTTCACCTCTTTTCAGTCTTTTAAAATCTGTTTTCAGTCTATTAGCCCTTTGTCTGCTTCTTGGTGAAAGTCTTTACAGTACTCTTCACCTTTATTTATGTCTCTTCTTTGTCCTGGTTAGCCCAATGAAGTGGTTTTCTTGTTGCCATTATACCAGGTATTCACCTGAAATGTTGACAGACCTGCTGTGAATTTCCAGCATTTCTGTTATGATTGTAGAAAAGTTAGCAGATGGGAGAGACAGAAATTCAGCCAGCAAATGTATGCGGCTTCATTAGATGTGGTATAAAGGAAAGCCAGCCTTTGCTTGTCAAATCAGTAACCACTACAAAAGTAGAATGAAGTGAAAGTGATGCACGATACATCTCTTTTGTGATTTAAAAAAAAACCAAAACCACAGAAAAAAATCCTTTTGTAAATAGAGCTCATCGCTTATTGGCAAAGTGTATTGTTAACAAACATTTCCATTGGAATTTACAATAGATACCACATAATGGTATTATACTCAATGTATTAAGCTCAAATGAACAGAGAAAGTTAGTGAGCAAGAGAATTTTAATAGATGTGGGTTCTTTTGAGGGGTTTTACAATACTGTCTTTTGTGAATGATTTCTTTGTAGATACATCAATAAAGTCATCAACTCCATTATACTTGTACTGTCACTACTTCTGCCAAACTTAAAAACAAAGGCTTCTTTTAAGACAGTGTAGGTTATGATATGGTGCTACAATCGCCATCAATATTAATCCATGATGAATCAGCAGAAGATGCAATTTGAGTGGGATAGGTCAAGAATGTCATTTTTTTGCTTCCATCTAGATGCACATTCAAGAACCGACAAAAGTCACCTAACCATGGTATGCGTTTGAGTGACAAGCGACTCAAGGCCTTGAACTTAAAACCTCTCCTGTTGGGGATAAAGCACTGAACTACTTCAGGCTGCCTAAAGCTAACTGTTTGAGATTTTGTAGTAAGCTGTCTATTGTAACCCTACAATAGAATTAAAAAGAATTTCAGTCTCTCAATGAAAGTAGATCATTCCACATATCACAGATTCATGGATTTGTCAGGCAAACCAAAGGATACACGTCCTCTTAACAGATTTTCATTGAATACCACACAGCTTCCTCTTCCAAAGTGCTTTGCACAACAATTCTCTCCAACTAAAGGAGGCAAGGCAATATAAATTTAAGCAATGAAACCAAAAAACAATTTCACATTTTTTTTTAAACTATAAATGTTTTTAAAATCATTCTAACAAATATTAGAATTATGTCTAACAATAACACTCATATAACTCATCCTTTGTGTGTCCTTTCTGCTGGATCAGGGCATCTCGTGGCATGCCCCGTTAGTTAGACTTTTTCCCTCACCCTTCAGCTCAAACGTTTTTTGCCCTGTAAGTTGCTGGAAGTGCGAGCTGACCTTAGTGAACAACGAGACCAGCAGTGTACTCCTTCCAATGAGATTTAAGGATTGATAAAGAAAAAGAGGAACGACAGAGAAGGAGGGTGAATTAGAGTCAAATAAGGTACAGAAAGAGAAATAGAGAGGGAAAGAAAGATTGGATTAAGAGAGAAAAAAGAGACAGAAAAGAAAAGTTAAAAAAAAATTAAATTAAAAATTTTAACATCTTAACAACAATTTACTACCTGTAGGAATGAAACTCCAGTTTAAATTGTTCCCTTTCTGGCCTGGAAAGGTTGATTGGCATTGCAGGAATTCTCATTAAAAAGGTACTGACATTGTAACATTACCAGACCTAACTTTCTGCAGCGAGTTTAATTGGTAATTACCGTGCAAATACAGCAATTTCATGAAACTCACAGGAAGGTTGAAGGTGAGCTGTCGTTTTCGCAAAGCTCACGGCAGAGTGGCAAAAATCGTCCAGCAACTTGTGACAAGTCGTGATTCACGGGCTATCTCTTCCTCGCCACAAGTTGCTGGACAATTTACACATTAATAACAGCGAGCGCATTAAATTCGCCTTTATTTTGGCAGCAAATTCTAGACCATGATTGTAGGATTCCAAACAGATTTTTGATTGGTCGTGCTTATTCATATGGTATCATCAGTCAGATAGTGAGCAGGGGCGAATCAGATCCAATGTCTTTTGCACAAGAAACAGAAAAGCAACTATTATCTTGTCACCAAAATTTCACTGAAAATTTAAGTAACTGGAAATAACTATAACTTTAAAAGTTGCAACTGAAAATTGAATTAAGTTAAAGTAAAATGTAAATGTTTAAAAAATGAAGTTTTAACTGAAAATTTAGCTAAATTAAAAGCCTGGTCCTGTTGAAACTCTGGACCGCTTCATAAGTCTTGGACATATGCAGCTCAAAAAAATGAAAAAGAAAGTGTCTGTGTGCAATGCCAGGGGAGATCAACTAGTCCATTCTTAAAATCTTCATTTGAACAGTGAATACTACTCTCAAAAGTTGGCAATCTAGCTCCTCCAATGGCTCTGTGGTTCAATACACTAGCTGCTATGGTACTGAACTATACAAACTAGGAAGATCCCAAGGTCAATCCCTGATTTTCAGATCTTAGCCACAACTGCAGTAGGGAGCTAAAATTGGCCTTAGTACCCTGGGTTAGGAAGAGGAAAACTATCTACCAGGATTCTCATTCCTGCTGGAGGTACATGTGCAGACAGGATGTGAACAGGATTAGGTCTAACTGTGATGGATCCACAAGATTAAATAGCTTGCTGACACTCAGGATCTGTAATACAGTTTTGGGCCTAGTGCCAGAAAAACTATGCAAATGGTTATTTTCAGCCATTTCTTTGGGGTTTCTGCTGGCCTCCTGTTGGAGTTATGACGGGAGATTGGTGGTAACCCCACGGAATTTCAAGGCCTCACAGTCTATATTCACACAGGATTAATTAATGATCTCATAGTAAAGGATCCCCTAGGAAAGAGTGATCATAGCATGGCAGAATTTCAAATTCAGTTTGAGGGTGAGAAACTTGGGTCTGAAACTAGTGTCCTAAACTTAAATAAAGGCAATTACAAGGGTATGAGGATAGAGTTGGCTAAAGTGGACTGGGGAAATAGATTAAAGGGTAAGACAGTAGATCAGCAGTGGCAGACATTTAAGGAGATATTTCATAAATCTCAGCAAAGGTATATTCCAGTGAGAGAGAAAGGCTCTACGAGAAGGATGCACCACCCGTGGCTAACTAAGGAAATTAAGGATGGTATCAAATTGAAAGAAAAGGCATACAATGTTGCGAAGATTAGTGGTAGGCCAGAGGATTGGGAAATTTTTAGAAACCGGCAAAGGATGACTAAAAAAATTATAAAGAGGGAGAGATAGAGTATGAGAGTAAATTAGCAAATAATATAAAAACAGACAGTAAGAGCTTCTGCAGGTATATAAAAAGGAAGAGAGTAGCTAAAGTAAACGTTGGTCCCTTAGAGGATGAGACTGGGGAATTAATAATGGGAAATAGAGAAATGGCAGAGACTCTAAACAATTATTTTGGATCGGTCTTCACGGTAGAAGACACTAAAAACATCCCAATAATAATAGATAATCAAGGGGCTATAGGGAGGGAGGAACTTAAAACAATCTCTGTCACTAGAGAAAAAGTACTAGGCAAACTAATGGGGCTAAAGGCCGACAAGTCCCCTGGACCTGATGGCCTGCATCCTAGGGTCTTAAAAGAAGTGGCTGCAGAAATAGTCGATGCGTTGGTTGTAATCTACCAAAATTCCCTGGATTCTGGAGAGGTCTCAGCGGATTACAAAACCGCAAATATAACGCCACTATTCAAGAAAGGAGGGAGACAGAAAGCAGGAAACTATAGACCAGTTAGCCTAACATCTGTCATTGTGAAAATGCTGGAATCCATTATTAAGGAGGTAATAGCAGGACATTTAGAAAATCATAAGACAATCAAGCAGAGTCAATATGGTGTTATGAAAGGGAAATCGTGTTTGACAAATTTGCTAGAGTTCTTTGAGGATGTAACACAGGGTGGATAAAGGGGAACCAGTAGATGTAGTGTATTTGGATTTCCAGAAGGCATTCGATAAGGTGCCACAAAAAAGGTTACTGCACAAGATAAGAGTGCACGGGGTTGGTTGTAATATATTGGCATGGATAGGGGATTGGCTAACTAACAGAAAACAGAGAGTCGGGATAAATGGGTCATTTTTCGGTTGGCAATCAGTAACTAGTGGGGTGCTACAGGGATCAGTGCTGAGGCCTCAACTATTTACAATCTATATTAATGACTTGGATGAAGGGACCGAGTGTACTGTAGCCAAATTTGCTGATGATACAAAGATAGGTGGGTTAGCAAGTTGTGAGGAGGACACTTAGGGCTGGATTTTACCATCCCTGAGGAGGCGGGTCTGCTGGGAAAATGGGAAAAATTGGGAGCGGGTCCCAACCCCGCTCCCAACCTGCCTCCGAACCATCTTCCCAGGAGGCGGGTCCCCGACTCGCGCAGGGACCCGTCTCCTAGCGGCGGGAAGGGGATTAGAGCCAATTAACTGCCTGTTAACAGGTAGTTAACAGGCAGTTAAGAGGCCTTTCCCCATTTTTCGCCTGCTGATGCGGCCTTCCCGATGTTGGGAAACCCCGCCAGGGTCAGCGAGGCGAGCTGTGGGTCTGCTGCAGTGTAAGTGTGCAAATGATAGCTGCAGAGGTAGTGTGATGGGTGCAATGGTGCACAGGTAAGTATGACAGGTGAGAGAATGTAGTGAGAAATATTTTTATTCTGTTTATATGTATCTGCAGGTGACAAGATTTGATGTTTCTGTGAAGCCTCATCTGATTGGCAGAATTGACAGATGGCTTCTGCAATCTCACATGCAGCTGCCATCTGTTTTCTCCTAAGGGGTCATTGGTGAGCCTGGGTGCCTGTACCTTTGGACAGTGATTGTCAGTGTTTGACAGCACCTCAATGTTGTCAAACACTGTCAAATCATCTGTCAAAAAATTATGGTGTATGTCACTTTAACAAAACCGGCAGATGAAGCGTCATGCACTGACGTCATCTGACACCGGCTTTCCCTTTATGACCGGCAAGCCCGCAGGGCGGGCCTAACAAGGCCAATCAGGGGGAAATAGCGTCAGGTCGTCAGACGTCGCTGGGGGTGGGACTAGAACCCGGAAACCAGCAGTCCCACCCCCAACGCGCCTCCTCAGGTAAGATCCCGGCCAAAGAGTCTGCAAAGGGATGTAGATAGGTTAAGTGAGTGGGCAAAAATTTGGCAGATGGAGTATAATGTGGGAAAATGTGAGGTTATCCACTTTGGAAGGAAGAATGAAAAAGCAAATTATTATTTAAATGGAGTGAGACTACAAAATGCTGCGGTACAGAGGGATCTGGGGGTCCTACTACATGAAACACAAAAAGTTAGCATGCAGGTACAGCAAGTAATTAGGAAGGCTAATGGAATGTTGGCCTTTATTGCAAGGGCTATGGAGTATAAAAGTAGGGAAGTTTTGATGCAACTTTACAGGGCGCTGGAGTATTACGTACAGTTTTGGTCTCCATATTTAAGGAAGGATATACTTGCATTGGAGGCAGTGCAGAGAAGGATCACTAGGTTGAATCCTGGGATGAAGGGGTTGACGTATGACGAAAGGTTGAGCAGGTTGGGCCTATAGTCATTGGAGTTTAGAAGAATGAGAGGTGATCTTATTGAAACATATAAGATTCTGAGGGGGATTGACAGGGTGGATGCTGAGAGGATGTTTCCCTTAGTGGGGGAATCTAGAACTAGGGGGCATAGTTTCAGAATAAGGGGTCGCCCATTTAAGATGGAGATGAGGAGGAATTTCTTCTCTCAGAGGGCCGTGAATTTTTGGAATTCTCTACCCCAGAGAGCTGTGGAGGCGGAGTCATTGAATATATTCAAGGCGGAGATTGACAGACATTTGAACTACAAGGGAGTCAAGGGGTAAGGGGAGAGAGTGGGAAAGTGGTGTTGAGGCCAAGATTGGATCAGCCATGATCTTATTGAATGGCGGAGCAGGCCTGAGAGGCCGATTGGCCTACTCCTGCTCCTGTTTCTATAAGTACTAAAGAGTGTCTGAAATTGCACAGCAGCATGAGTCACAATCTTTAGGAGAGGCAGGCGGTATGATATACCTTTAATTAAGATTTGCAATTTTAAGAACTGTTATTGTTTGGAGCCAAACTGTCTGGAGCAGTTTTCAGTTGTGCAATATTCTCAGTGATTAAGATTCAGACATGGAATACTCAGCTCTTCTCGTCTGTTCCTGTATTTTTTTAATTAGGTAAACAATTTCATGATATTTAGATTTTGTGAAGGAATTGCACAAGTTTTAGATTTAACCTTGGTGGAGCAACTGTAAAATTGCTAGTTGCTGCAACTTAGTTATACAAACTAAATGCCTTGTGATCTGACAAGATAAAGTGGCAAGGAAACAATGTTGTGCAGTGTAAAATAGATGCTGTTACAAGTGGCTTCTGAAATGCCTATTATGTATTAAAATGGTGAGTGGTCACAACATTCTAATGGTATTGTGCCGTAGGTGGCACTGTGAGGGTCACGTTATGTGATTGATTAATTTAGATGATAAAGAATGCACTCCCACTCCCCAGCAGCAGTAGTGATCCTGGAACCCCCTCACCCCCAATTTTGGACTGAGGGCTTCTTTCCGCTGCCCCTGTTAGTAGCATCTTGGTACGTTCGGGATTATGAGAATAGGGGTTGGGAGGTGGCTCTGAGAGAGGATCAGAGACTGGGAATTGGGGTTCGGGAGATTGGGGCGTGGGGGGGGGATGGGGGGGGGGGGGTGTGTGGGGCCCAGCATTTCCTGCAGAGCCGGAAGCAGCAGCAGCAACATGGTGAGTGGGAGCGGTGCTGACAGAGGAACAGCCAATATAGGGGTGAGTGAAACCTGGGGACTTTACTGTGGGTGAAAGATTATTTCCAACAACAATAACAACAACTTGTATTTATATAGCGCCTTTAAAGTAGTAAAACATTCCAAGGCGCTTCATAGGAGTGTCATAAAACAAAATTTGACATTGAGCCACATAAGGAGATATTAGGGCAGATCACCAAAATCTTGGTCAAAGAGGTAGATTTTAAGGAGCGTCTTAAAGGAAGAGAGGTGGAGAGGTTTAGGGAGGGAATTCCAGAGCTTAAGGCCTTGGCAGCTGAAGGCACGGCCACCAATGGTGGAGCGATTAAAATCAGGGATGCACAAGAGGTCAGAATTGGAGGAGCGTAGATATCTCGGGGGGTTGTAGGGCTGGAGGAAATTACAGAGATAGGGAGGGTTGAGGACATGGAGGGATTTGAAAAGAAGGATGAGAATTTTAAAATCGAGGCGTTGCTTAACCGGGTGCCAATGTAGGTCGGCGAGCACAGGGGTGATGGGTGAACAGGACTTGGTGAAGTAGGGAGAGCCGTTGGAGCGATTTGTAAACAAGAGTTTTGAATGCAATGTGCTGGGGTTTAGAAAACCAGTGGAGATCAGCGAGGACTGGAGTGGTGGGTGAATAGGACTTTGTATGGAATAGGATACAGGATGAGTCGGGGTTTGTGGATGGTACAGATAGGGAGGTTGGCTCGGAGAGCATTGGAATAGAGACAGTAAGTTCTCCTGGAATCCTGGGCAACTTTCCTCCTTCAGTAAACAGTAAAGCAGATTAACTCACCATTCACCTCAATTGTTTGGGGGATATTGCTGTGTGTAAAATGGCTGCCACATTTGCCTATATAACACTCAATGCACTTCATTGTAGTTGAAGAGCTTTAAGGTGCTTCTGAGAGATGTAACAAGGCTATGTACAAAGGCAATTCTTAATGACAGTTGGTTTCGGAAGTGGAAATATACTTTTTTGATGTTGGACTGGAGGCGAGTTTTGAATTTCACCTCATGAATTGAGCAGGATATCGAGGTTGCACGTTGTTGGGCTCAGTCTAAGTGAGCAGGTGGGGAGGGGGTGGACGTGGGGGTGAGGGTGCAGAGTTTCTGGTGAATACCATACAGGGTGGCTATGGCTGAGTTATACTGCTGGTTGCATATCATTCTCTGCTCAGCAACATGTGTGATTGTATGTATGAACAGAGCTCTACCATTGGGCTCCTGAACGCTGATTACATTTTTAATGTCAGGAGAGAGCGGTGAAAGCGTGAACTCTCTCCCAACATTAAGAAACTTTAAACTTGCCTTCACACTAGACTGCACACTAGGCAGGCAAGGTGAAACTCAAGTGATGAGAGACCCTATCCTGGAGATAGTCTCGTATCTCTTACTTTAAGTGTAGTCCATAATCCAAACACCAACCTGACTTCTAAGTTATAATTAGTTTTATATCAATGCACATCTGAAATTGTTTCACATTGGCACAAAAGTGGCAGTATAACTGGTTCATAAGGCACTTTGAAAACATTTCAAATCAATTGCTGTTTCTTGTCTTAGTTTCTCTTGGCTGCCATTTGCTTCAGCCTTCTGTCTGCCCTATTAGGTTGGGAGACTGAACGATAGTAACATTCATCTGTTTAATTATAGCAGAAATGTCAAGCAAAAAACATGCTGTAACATGTTCCTGGAGACATGTCACCAATTAAGACTTGCCTTTATATACAGGCTTATCGCATTGCTCAGAAGCATCACAAAGCCTACAATAAACTACTTTGAAGTGTAGGGAGTCCTGTTATAAAGGCATCTATTTTGCATACAGCAAAATTCTACAAACGACAATTAAACTGAGCAATGAATTAATCTGTTTCTGATGGTTTTGACTGAAGGAGGAGAGTTGGCCAGGATTCAAGAGCTTCCTGCTCCTAGTGTCATAGGATCTTTATCATTTCCCTGAACAACTGGAACTGGTACTCAGGGCCTTGGTTTAATGTCACATCTGAAGGACCGCACCTCTAACAATACAGCACTGCCACCGTATTGCATTGGAAACATTGGCCTGATATTAATCTGAAGGCGGCATCCGTGGGGGAGTGGAATTGCGACGGGGAGATCCAGAGGTCAACTAAGTGGGTCGGAATTTGCGATCGCAACTCAATTGAACCAATTAATACTGACTTCCGGGTTTCTCATCTCCAAGCTGTGCTGTGGGCGTGATGCGCGCCCGCATGATGCAATCTCAACAGTATTTAAAGGGGCTGCCACAAATAGTGCAGCTCACAGAGAAGGATGCCCTGGAGATAAGTGGCACATCTGCATCCCTCTCAGTCAGAGATAGAGAGACAGGGAGCTTGCAGATAGCTGGTGACAGACTTACAAATATCTTTGACACACATAGGCTGACTTCATTTCATCAATGACTGAACTATGAGAAGATTGTGACTTTGTCATGAATAGATCATATCCCTTTCTTTTGTCTTCCAGGGCCTTCAAATGTCGCAGGACATCCATGAGGACGATTCCTCAGAGGACCTCATTCCTTCTGTGGATGCACAATCACAGGACCTACAGCCATGCACCAGCGCAGATACTCGCACTTAGGTGTGTTCACTTAGAGAGTTAGTTGAGTTTTCACCTGGTGATTCACACCTCACAAGCAGACACTGGTAGCAGCGACAGCTGTGGAGAGTTTGAGTCAGGGGGTGCAATCCTCTCCAAGCTCTACTCAGCTGGACACTGATGCTGAACCCCGGGGGCTATCGTTGAGAAGGAGAATGCTAGAGGTGCATCAGCAACTTTGCCAGGTACTGACAGACGTGTCATGCACACTCTCCACGATAGCGGAGAGGATAGAGGACTCCAACTCGATCGCTAGTGGATTACTGGTGCAGTGAATTGCAAGAATGTCTGCCATGGAGAGAGAGTCTGCCTCCATGGAGCTTCAAGCAAGGCTCTCAAATGAGTCTATGCAGGCCATGACAATGGCCGTGCAGACTTTGGATACCAACTTGTCTCCTGCCTTAAACAGAATGAGGTATACCGTATCCGTGGCCTTACAAGGCGCTATTGATCTTCACCAATCTGGTCTGCAGCAGAGTGGTAGGAGTGAAGTGGCGCTGATCAGAGATAGGGATGATGGCGAAAGGGGACATGGAAGTGGGAACTCCACTCAAAGCGCTCCCACTTCTCACCTGTTGCTCCCCTTCCCCAGCCAGTACCTGACATGCTGCCTCGTCACCCAATGGCCAAATCTGCCCCTGCACAGGTGCAGCTGGAGCAGTCTTTGGCAGAATCCTCAGGGGCTCGAAATCCCAGAGGTCGTATGTAAAAAGCATCTCAGCAGTCAAGGCAGGGATCTGAACAACCTGCCTCTCTCTCTGCTGAAGCCACACGGGATGTACCACGTAGAAGCGGTAGGAAGCGTAAGTTGAAGAAACTGTAATTCACCAAGGGTATGCACATGGGTGTTTGACAAAATGTTATGTTGTTGTTTCCTTTTTTTTATAATGCTGCACAAAATTTAAAGATTTGCACCATTCCACATCTTGCCCATTATTACATCCCGAGGGCCAACTCGCCCTTTCACTTGTTTCATGATGAATATCAATACATTCATTGGGCGGATATGCAATGGGTGGATGAGTGGTTGAAGCACTGTTTAGTGGAAAGGGAGGGGGGGGGGTGCGGTTGGTGCTGGACCACGGGATTTCATTTCTTATGTTTCACACTCGATGATTCTTCGCGATATTAGAACATCCGTGCCATCCCTGGCAGCAATGTAAGCGGCTGGTCTGGCGATGGATGCCCTTCTTCATCCTCCTGCTCCTCCTCCTCTATGTTCTCCTCATCCGAAGATGAGTGATAAGCCCCTTTGTCCTCCTCTACCTGCAAACCTCCCTCCTGTGGACCTCTCTACTGTGCACATGCTGATCCCACCACAGCACGTGGATGGTGATGGTTTTCCTCTTCTGATGTGTTGTCAAACACATCCAAGGCGCCTCCCATCCTGATCTTGTCAATTTTAAATCCTCCAAGGTTGACAAAAGCTGTAACCACACAAGCACTCCCTGCCAGACATTTGCCAGAGGGAACTGAGACAGCAGCTGCAACAAGTGAGCTTTTATTCAGATGGGACCTCTGTTTCCCTTGTCAGATTCCCAAGCCACGGAAAACCCATCCTGCTCAAGTAAAATTTGGAGCCAAATTAATAAATACCTCATTAACATCTTTTAAGGATGTTAATTGAGCCAATAACTACCCGTTCACATCCAATTAGGAAAGTCCCTGACTTCAGTGAGTAGGTTTCTCACGAGTATCCAAACATGCCTCCGTTAAACCCAGAAGTGGACGCATTGGAGCCGGGTTGCGGCCCCGCTTTTACCACTCACCTGCTCCCAACCCACCAGCTCTTGGGGGTTAAAGTTCCCCCATTGAGTTTATTGACCAGTGATTGGTGAATTTCAGTTCTTTTATCTCATTGTTGCTACCAGTTATAAATATGCACAGTAACCAGATCATAGAATATGCTCCCTTTCATAAAATCTTTCAGAGAGACAGTAAATGAAAGACTCTTTCCAAACAGCAAGTGAATAAATGACCAGATAATGACTTGGAGTTTCCGCTAGGTTGTGCTGGTTTTTCTAGTGCAATTCGCCCAAAATCAAGCAAACCAGCGCAAAAGATCGAGGAATTTCAAGCGCAAATTACGTCCAGCGCAAATCGAGTTTTCACGATCTTTTGCATTAGTTTAAAAAACATCGTGCTGGAAGCTGGTCTCACCCACAAAGCTGGCCACGCCCCCCAGATCGAATTAATCACCATGGCGAGTTTCCGCTAATTCCACCCGTTTGCGGGCCTTCGAGGAGGCTCTAAAAATTAAGCTTTTTTTTTGGTGCAGCAACACTAATAGACACCTTTTAAAAGCTATTAAATATTAAAAATTATTAAATATTAAAAATTATTTAATTTACTAAGAATCTGACTACTGTACACCAATGAAACTAGTAAATGGTTCTGTATAGTTTTTTAAATTTATTTTCAGTTATTTAAAATCGGGTTAGTCACAGCTGGTGGACTAGACACTGATTAAAAATGCTTATTTTTTGTGATACATCTATTTTCAGCTGTATTAATAAAACTGCACCAGGTTACCACTCTTAAATATATCAAGCAATATTCTTTAACACAAAATTTTTTTTTTTTTTAAATTACGTTCTAAAACACTGCCCAATTGCACTGGTTTATGGAGGATTTTACGCTCGGAGATAGGCAAATGAGTTTGAGCGGAAACTGGCAAAAAAAATTTGATTTGGAAAACTAGCGCAATTTTGAGCACAATTTGCCGATTGCACCCAGAGTGGAAATTCTACCCCAATATGATTTTTGGTAATGATGGTTAAGGAAGGATGCTGGCCAGGACACCGGAGGAAATCCCTGCTCTTCTTCAAATACTGGCATGGGATCCTTTAATGCCCACTTGAACAGGTAGTCAGGGCCTCGGTTTAACATCTCATTTAAAAGATGACATGTTTGATTATACATCATTCCCTCACTACTGCCCTAAAGCGTCAGCCTACATTATGGTGCTCAAGTCTCAATGGGCCTTAAACCTAAAAAGAGATGAGATACCAAGCAGGGGATATATCTTAATTTTCACAGTATATTATCCCTCCCATACAGTGCTGCCATTTCAGGCTTCTGCTTGTGGCAAGAGCAAGTGCAATTACGTGATTTATAGGAGTGACCCATTATTGATCCAGAGCAGCTGCATTTATATGGATAGGTATAAATAATAGAGCTATTCTGCGACATAGAGGTTCAGAACAGCCTGTGTACGATAAATCAGAGGTGCCTAAGTACTGGCTGGATACTACTGTGTTATCAGCTAGTGCTGCTTTTCTCTGGTTCAGATTGGATTGGCCTCCAGAGCAGTTTTAATTGCCGAGCTCTGTTTAAATTAAAAAAAAAACCTATGATGTGCACAGCCCACTCCTATAATCCTTGCTGTCAAAGCAGCTTCAGGCGGAAGTAGGAACTAGCTTTGGCATTTCTCCAGCAGAGTGGAAACATATGACCAAAAGAAGACATCTCTTTCCATGCAGGAGATACCTTCATTTTTTTTTTTAATTATATAGATAGGGAACAGCCTTTTTGCCTAAGGCCCACTCACTATTAAAAACTATTGTGATGCCATTGGTAGAGGCCGAAAAGGGAAAGGATTTAGTAGTGATCATTGGTCATATTTTGAAAGCGTCTGGATAATCCGAGGCAGTTATTAATAAGGCAAATCAGGTTCTGGCGTGCAGTGGACCATGTCAGAACAATTTACATTGACAGTTGTATTGATCACTAGTGAGGCTAATTCGAGAGTACAGTGCAGAATTTGGCCACCTTACCTCAAAAAGGATAGAGATGATATAAGAAAGGCTTCAGAAAAGTGTGGGATAATTCTGGGGGACTAAATTATGGGAAACCCAGCCCACAGCAGTTAAACCTGAAAGTCTGTAAACATTTGAGGCACTCAGCCTCATTAGCATATTTAAATGACTGACCCACCTCTTGAGAACAGGTTAGTCGACTGCCATCCATCCCGCCTTCGTTAAAACTGGAAGTGGCACATTGGAGGCGGGTTTCCGATTTTTTTAATTTTAATCCCCCCGCCATACTGGTTTCTCCAATCTTTCCCCAACTGGGGATCCTTATCTCTTCTTTGCACGGCCTGCAGGACTTGAATGTCCCTCTTATGTCTAGATGACCAGAACTAGATGGATATTTAATACCATCTTTCTGTAGCGTGTGTATGTCAGGTGAGTTAGATTTGTGACTGTATTGTGGGCCCTATTTTCAAAGCTTTTTTCCCAAAATTCTAGAAAATCTCTTTTTCAAAGAATTTGGAGATTTCTTTTTTGCAACTACACACAGTTGATGGAAAGAAAATTCTATTGCACTGTCAGACTTGCTACAGTTGGCAGTATATGCAATAAAGAGGGTAGAAGAGCATGCCAGGAGCAGCACCAGGCGTACCTAAAAATGAGGTGCCAACCTGGGGAAGCTGCAACACAGGATTACATGCATACTAAAAAGCGGAAGCAGCATGCTATAGACAGGGCTAAGCGATCCCACAATCAACGGATCAGATCAAAGCTCTGCAGTCCTGCCACATCCAGTCGTGAATGGTGGTGGACCATTAAACAACTAACGGGAGGAGGAGGCTTCATGAATATCCCCATCCTCAATGATGGCAGAGCCCAGCACGTGAGTGCAAAAGACAAGGCAGCCATCTTCAGCCAGGAGTACTGAGTGGATGATCCATATCAGCTTACTCCTGAGGTCCCCACCATCACAGAAGCCAGTCTTCAGCCAATTCGATTCACTCCACGTGATATCAAGAAACGGCTGAGCACACTGGATACAGCAAAGGCTATGGGCCCCGACAACATCCCAGCTATCGTGCTGAAGACTTGTGCTCCAGAACAAGCCTCTAGCCAAGCTGTTCCAGTACAGCTACAACACTGGCATCTATCCGACAATGTGGAAAACTGCCCAGGTATGTCCTAGCCACAAAAAGCAGGACAAATCCAATCCAGCCAATTACTGCCCCATCAGTCTACTCTCAATCATCAGCAAAGTGATGGATGGTGTCATCAACAGTGCTATCAAGCGGCACTTACTCACCAATAACCTGCTCACTGATGCCCAGTTTGGGTTTTGCCAAGACCACTCGGCTCCCGACCTCATTACAGCCTTGGTCCAAACATGGACAAAGGAGCTGAATTCCAGAGGTGAGGTGAGAGTGACTGCCCTTGACATCAAGGCAGCATTTGACCGAGTGTTGCATTAAGGAGCCCAAGTAAAACTGAAGTCAATTGGAATCGGGGGGAAAACTCTCCACTGGCTGGAGTCATACCTAGCACAAAGGAAGATGGTTGTGGTGATTGAAGGTCAATCATCACAGCCCCAGGACATCGCTGCAGGAGTTCCTCAGGGCAGTGTCCTAGGCCCAACCATCTTCAGCTGCTTCACCAATGACCTTCCCTCCAACATAAGGTCAGAAATGGGGATGTTCGCTGATGACTGCACAGCGCCATTCACAACTCCTCAGATAATGAAGCAGTCCATGCCCGGATGCAACAAGACCTGGACGACGTTCAGGCTTGGGCTGATAAGTGGCAGGTAACATTCGCGCCACAGAAGTGCCAGGCAAAGACTATATCCAACAAGCGAGAGTCTAACCACCGCCCCTTGACATTCAATGGCATTACCATCGCCGAATCCCCCACCATCAACATCCTGGGGGTCACCATTGACCAGAAACTTAACTGGACCAACCACATAAATACTGTGGCAACAAGTGCAGGTGAGAGGCTAGGTATTCTGCGGCGAGTGTCTCACCTCCTGACTCCCCAAAGCCTTTCCACCATCTACAAGGCACAAGTAAGGAGTGTGATGGAATACTCCCCACTTGCCTGGATGAGTGCAGGTCCAACAACACTCAAGAAGCTCGATACCATCCAGGACAAAGCAGCCCGCTTGATTGCCATCCCATCCACCACCTTAAACATTCACTCCCTCCACCACCGGCGTACCGTGGCTGCAGTGTGTACCATCTACAAGATGCACTGCAGCAACTCGCCAAGGCTTCTTCGGCAGCACCTCCCAAACCCGCGACCTCTTCCACCTAGAAGGACAAGAGCAGCAGGCGCATGGGAACACCACCACCTCCAGGTTCCCCTCCAAGTCACACACCATCCTGACTTAGAAGTATATCGCCGATCCTTCATCGTCGCTGGGTCAAAATCCTGGAACTCCCTCCCTAACAGCACTGTGGGAGTACCTTCACCACGCAGACTGCAGCGGTTCAAGAAGGCGGCTCACCACCACCTTCTCAAGGGCAATTAGGGATGGGCAATAAATGCTGGCCTTGCCAGCGACGCCCACATCCTATAAACAAATTTTTTAAAAAGCGTCATTTTTGTGCCAAAATTCAAGCCACAAAAGAGAAACTGCAATGTAAATCTGATGGACAGAGAGCGAAGCAAAAAGCAAATAAAATGGAAGTCTTAGCAACAGTGAATCTCCTGTAAATAAAAATAAAAAATATAGGTTGGAAAAAATTCATTCAATCCATCAAGTCCATTCTGAACAGGTATATATATATTCTATCATGAACTTCCATGCTAAACGACCTGTTCATCCCCTACTTTAGGAACACATGTTCCCTTCCCCAACATCAAAAGAAAATTAAGCAGTGCTGTTAAATATCTATATAATCCTAAACCCAGCTCTCAACAGATATCAATCTAGCTCCTCTCCAAAGGTGCCAATTATCCACAAATCAACTACATTTTCTGGGAGTTTGTTCCACATATCCACGATCCTGTGAGGAAAATAAGATTTTCTAGTCTCTAAACCTTGCTCAAGGCTTCTAAATATTGTACATTTGTCCTCTCATCCTATGCTTGTTGTCCAAGATAAATAGTTTGTCTACTACATTATCTATACCTTGCATCCTTTTGAAGACGTAAATCATGTACCCCCATTAGATTTTTCTCCATTAAAAATAATTTTAGTTGCCTAAATAAACTGCACAGTGCTCTGGTCAGATTTTGTATAGGCTACTGCTCTGGACTTCCATTTTATTTGCTTTTTGCATCACTCTCTGTCCATCAGATTTAAATTGCAGTTTCTCTTTTGTACATTGATTTTGGCACAAAAATTACGCATATGCTGCCAACTGTAGCAAGTCTGACAGTGCAACAGAATTTTCTTTCCAGCAACTGTGAGTAGTTGCAAAAAAGAAATCTGCAAATTCTTTGAAAAAAGATTTACCAGAATTTTAGAAAAGAAAACACTGGTGAAAATTAAAGATCTATCTTCTAAATAATAATTTTCCAAAAATGTGCTTGGTAATCCTGTCTCAATATGTCTTATTTAACCAACCGGCACCTGGTCTTCTAACAGACCTGGCTGCACTATTCTTCTCTGTGAGATACTTTTCCAAAGCATTAAATGTCTTTTCAATTGAATCCAGATGTCAGGAGCTGAAAGAACTGTTCTCAGAAAAGGGAACTAACATAAATCTTGCAGCTGACAGAGATCCCACTGTGCTCATTTGGGGAAGCACTTGCAAGAAGTGCTAGGGCCAAGATACCTGATGGGCACAAAGACAGATGTGCACGTCCAAATTCCCTTAAGACTGAGTGTCTTCAGACAAGTTACAAAACAATTGTTAGTTAGAGATTGGTGACTTCCAATTGTATTATGTAATAGAGACTGGAAGTAAGCTTTTGTTCTAGGTGTCTGTTTTCGAATAAATCTAAAGTAGTTCATGTTTTCAAATGCCATAAGCTAAACAGCATTTTAACTTAATTTTGAGTTCTTATTTGACCAAAGTAGGAAGGTCATAGAGATGTACTTGCCCATTAATTCAAAATAAAGGTAACAGTAACATCATGGGTCCTGAATAATTGTTTTCCAACTTAAGATCTTCAGCAATATAACACCTATAGGTGTACATATGGAACATACTGCATAGTACAAACATTGTACAGATTGTGAAACTTAATTGTAAAAGCAACTGTTAATTATGCTGCAGTAAATTACTGCTTAAACAACTGCCTAAATCTTGCCAAGTACTTCAGATTTTTACAAGAATTTTGGACCTAATATTTACTTCAAGGTGCTTTTCATGATGCAACCACTAAAGAAACTGAATTAATTTTCCATCCTCTCCTTTCCTTCTCCCCTCTAAAAGGCCCCTGTTATGACTGCCTCCTAATCCAGGGATCATCTGACTTGAGTTACAGAAAAACGACTATCTTTGTTTGCAAGGCTGTCGTGAAAAACAACAAATGGATTAGTCTTACTATAAAAAGTAGTTAGTAATGAGGCATTTTATTCTTCAGTGGACCTTACTAAATAATAGATCAAACAGATTTTCTGCATTCTCAATTTCCCATTTTTGTATTCAAATACTTTTTTCTTTACTGACTACTTATGCCTTTCCTATTATTATTATACTTTTAATCTTTACTACCAGATTTCTTATTTATATATTAAACTTCTTTGTGTACCAAACTGTTCTCCCAACACCCTCCCACCCCCTCCTCTCCCCAGCCACTAAAGGATGTTACATAGATCAGCTTCATTCTGTTTTATGGCACATAATTGAAAGAGATTTGAGGATTAAACAATATGGGACAGGGCACTCCAATGTGCCATGGAGTAATAGGAAATGGGTTTGTCTCGTAGTGATTGGTTTCTGATCTCAGCTGTGCCACCAAAAAGGGGTTGCCAAACATTCAGAACAATTTTAGAACAAATCACCTCAAGCTTCTGAGAGCTGGAGTTACTGTAAGATTTAGCCCCTTGCCAAAAAAGGCAAAATATCAATCTTAGTAAACATCCATTCTTTAGCTAAAATAATTATTTCAAAATGTTATTTCATGGACTACAAAGCAGTATATAATATTTGCAAACTGCACCATCCAGGAACAGCTTTGCTACACTAGGATGAAAAAATTATCCTAGATTTTCCACCTATTGACAGAAACTTGTTCCATTTTCCATGCTTGATGAGAGATTTGAGCATTAGACAATAGGGGACAAAGGAACTCCGACATACCATGCCATGGAGTAATAGGAAATGGGCTCATCCCTGTGATTCCCTACATGGCCATTTCCTTAAAATTCAACTCAATGCTATTTTTAGCATTGCTATCTCAAACAGCAAGTATTGCCACACAATCCTATTTCCCACATTACGGGCTTGTTCCCAGCAATGACTGTAAAGTTTACTTATTACATGCTCAGCCTCAGGAGATTCAGAATTTCTTTGAGCACACTATGGAAACTGACTTGTACAAACGACTGATTGGATGGTCAGTCTTTAGACATTTTCTGATTTTTTAACAAAAGGTAGAACTGAAGGTCTGAAATGTGTAGTTCTGAATATTAAATTTGTAATATTTTTGTCAGGAAACAAACAAGAGTATAATAACTGGGAATTGAATTTGGATGTGACTGTCATTTAAAAAAAATAGTAGCATGCAAAATATAATTCTCTCCATAAATGCAATAATTCTGGTTGACAGATGAATGGCTACTTTCTGTTACTGGAGTCAAAACACCAAAGGTAGTGAGCCCTACCACATTTTAGAAATTAATGATGTCAGGATTGTTGGT
The DNA here is from genome assembly GCA_030390025.1 of Squalus acanthias. Lineage (NCBI taxonomy): Eukaryota > Metazoa > Chordata > Chondrichthyes > Squaliformes > Squalidae > Squalus > Squalus acanthias. Next base: position 86,484,217 of record CM059432.1, read on the forward strand.
TTGGAGTGAGGAACAATGTCCAAGTCTAATCTCTCCAGCAGTATAATGCTGCCTGTGTATGATACCAGCTAGTGCAGAGGTCAGTATCTATCAAGTGTTATAATAGAAGATGCATGTGTTTACCTGGTAATTGGGGGAATGTCTCAATACACCAGGCTGAGGATCCAAATTTATATTTGACTGCAAATATCTTGACTTTGAACTAATCGTAACCACGATAATATACAAACTGTCATTCCCATTAGTAAGAACAGTATTTTTTGTTGTATATATATTATGAAGGAACATGTCAAAGTGGATAAGCAAGTCTACTGACAGACTTTTCATAGCAAGTAACTGAAATTACTAAGTGAAATTAAAATCACTAGAAACTGAAACTGAAACAATTCTGTTTCTCACATCAAATGGATCAGATTTTCGATCAGTTCACGCCTAATAATACTAATTCACATCAATCAGAGCTCTTTATTTAACTGGTATGAACAGAAAATGTACATTAATGACCATGAGAATGTAAGAAACAAAATTTCAACTTTGTACTTTCAGTTAAAGTACACCTAAATAGATATGCACAAATGTTCCACTAAAATCTGTGAATTACATTGGTCAACTGCATCTTGGTTAGAATCAAGTACCAGGATTTAGACAACCATATCAAATTTGCATAAACCGTTATACTGGTTAACCTATGGGTAAGGTGAGAAAACAATTGCTCAAATTTCAGATCATTAAAATGTTTAACTAATTCAAATTGATTTATTGGCACAAATTTACATTTGATAAGATTAACTAAAAAGTTGAATGTCGAAATACAACAAAAACTGCAACTTCAGTTCTGCACTTATGTAGGAGTCAACCTTCATAACTTCATCTAAAACCACATGAAAATGGAGGTCATATCTTGAGAATTGGGGCTGTGAAGCTCCAAAGTTTACAAGCGTAACCATCAGACTGCACCTATTACTCAGTAAATGCCAGGAGCATGCTCTGGGAACAAACCCAATTTTATTTTTTAAATGATGGACTGCTCGAATACCACAGCTTTTATGGGTGGTGGAGAGAGAATATTTCAGTTATCAGTCCCTGACTGGTACATTTCAAATCTGAGCAATCTCCTTTAAAAAAAACTGTCACCTAACAGATGCTTTTCTCAACCCACTGACACGTTAAAACTTTTTTTCTCTTCAGAAATACAGTACTAAATTTTTATACATTAATTCTGTAACAAAATGAAACTGTTATAATATCATTTCAATTTTGTTTTAGTTTTCTACCGTCTCCTGAATGTGTTAATTCATTGCTGAGGTATGGTTCCACAGGTACCAGGTACCCAGTAGCTTTCCCAAGTGGCCATTATTTATGTGTGAGCCTTGACAGTGAGTGTCAACAGGCTATTTGACTGTGGGGGAGGGGTGCATCACAGCCATGCCTGAACCTCCAGAATTCATAAAAACAAAGCCTGTCGGCAGCTGTTTTCCAGTACAAAAAGTGGCCGGCCACCAACATAACAAATCTAATTCTACTGATAACTAACCTTTTCAGAAAAGATCTGGAGAGATTTCACTTAAAGGCACCACTATAAACCATTGCATTTCATCATACTCCACTGACATTTTGCTGCAAGACTATACCACAACAGGACATCGGATGCAGTTCCTCAATAGTACACATTGTTGTGATGCTTTTAGTAATTCCAGTACAAATACTGTGCATGTATGCTCTACAAACTCATCGCAAATGTGATACTGACATGCCTCGTGGTCTTGAATCACAAATCTCAGAGAACAATGTGCCTAGTTATGTGTAAAGTGTGGAATGAAATAATCAGAAAAACTCTAAATATAACCTCATCTACTTCAGTAAATACAGCAATGGGTATTAACGCACAACAAAATTAACCACTGGTAAATATTCCCTGCATTTGATCAAAAAAGCTCAAGTTGAGAAGTAATATAATTAAAATGACCATTTCAAGCAATTCCTTTAAAATTAAAGTCCCAATATTCTGTAATCTTTAGCAAAAAAAGATTTTTTTGTTGGCAACTGCATGTGCAAGATTTGCATATATGCAGTTGATCAGAAATCATAAACATGACATAAATTCAACTATACAAACGTTTATTTTATTTACCTGTGTTTGATATATTGGGCTACCATTTGAGACTTGGTCACTCTGATGGGTGTCCATACAGGACAGGAATGGCAAAAGTTTGTTGCTGATCTTTACTGGTGGGTTGACAGCACAGCTGCTCAAGGCTAGACCTAACATGGCGGTCCGAATGCAGGCATTTCTGGTAACAGCTGCTACATTCCACCAGCATCCAACGTTCTGAGTCACCCAGATTTCAATTCTAATGGAGGATCACACCCAAAACAATAATGTGCTTTTCTCTTTCAGATAATGATTAACCTACTATGCATCTCCAATGTTCACAATTCTCCTCTTATGTTCACTGGAGTGAGGGGAAATCATACATAAACAGCAATGAGATGAATAACCAGTTAATCTGTTTGTAGAGCTGGCAGATTCCTGGTAGCATCTCCCTTGCCTAGCTTCTTAGCCAGGAACTGTATATGATATAGGGTGACCAAAGCAGGGAAGGAGAAGAAGCAAAATACCTTAAAAAATGTTTAATTTTTTTTTAAACTTATTTTAATGACAATGAAGTGGAGTAACTGAAATGAAAAGGAAAGTACACAAAACAAATACATCTTCTGAGCATCATATATTAGAATTATTTACCTGAAAAATTTCAATTAAAAACATCAGCCATGGTTTACACATGTTGAAAAATCTTTACAGTATATATATTATTGATAAAAATTAACATCCTTTGTTGCGACAATAAGAAAGCATTCTTAATCATTGTGCTTTTTAGCAGACATTAAAATTAGGGGTTAAAGTTTAATATTAATGAACATCTTTTCTCATAGATTGCCATTTGAGCTCTTGTGGAACCAGAGCAAAATACAATATGCATTCATGGGCTTGTCTAAAGTTTTATTAGATTTAACCTGTCCGGCTGGGTTTCCCAGGCCTCGGGAAACCCGGAAGCTAAAGGGAAGCGAGGGCTGCTTCCTAGAAAAGGTAAGTGCCTTTACACCACTGCTTGTAGGGCAGGAGGAGCAGGAGGGCTTCCTCCCGGCCCATCAAGCTTACTTTCTTCCCTGCCCATCATCAGACCCCCTGGATCGGGAATCAGACCCTCCCCCCCTCCCCAGGATCAGTGATCGGACCCTCCCCGCATCGGGGATCCTACCCATCCCCACCCCCAGTGATTGGACCCCCCCCCCCCCACAAACCCGGCAGCAGGCTGCCTAACCTGCTCCTGGGGCTGACGCCCGATCGGGAGCCAAGCCTGTCAATCAGACTGGCTTCAAAGCGGGGAACCTGCTAGAAAAAAAGACACACGCTGTGGAGTTAAAACTCCACAGCATGCGGGGAAACCCGGACTCAAACAAAACTTATCCTCCGCTCACGGAACTTACCCCACTCAATATCGGGGCAGCCGTGTCTTCTTGGCTCAGTGATAGTAATCCCATACCTAGTCAAAAGATTGTGTGATCAAGCACCATTCCAGGTACTTCAGCACAAAATCTAGGCTAACACTTCAGTGCAGTAGTGAGGGAGTACTGTATTGTTGAAGTGCAGTCTTTCATATGAGACATGAACCCAAGGTCAAGTGGATGTAAAATATCCCATGGCTCTATTTGAAGAAAAATAGGGGATGCTGGCTGGGGGCCCCGGAGAAGGTGAGGATACTCCTGATGTTCTGGCCAACATTTAACCCTCAACCAACACCACCAAAATCACATGAACTGGTTACTTACCTCACTGAGGTTCTGCTGAGATAGTTTGAGGAGCTAGGGTCCAATTTAAAACGAAGAACCTCAAAGGTAATAATCTCTGGATTGTTACATGAGCCACACGCAAATTAGCATAGGGACAAACAGATTAGAAGGTTAAATGTGTGGCTGAAAGAGTGGTGTGGGAGGCAAGGATTTCGATTCATGGGGCACTGGCACCAGTACTGGGGAAAGAGGGAGCTGTTCCGTTGGGACGGGCTCCAATTAGAGCGGGCTGGGACCAGTGTCCTGGCAAATCAAATAACTAGGGTGGTAGATAGGGCTTTAAACTAATGAAGGGAGTTTGGGAGGATTTAGGAAAGGGTAAATTCAAAAGCAGTAAGAAAAAAAGTCACGGTTGTAGAGCAGAGTAGCGATTTGAGTAAAAATAAGCACAGTGGGTCAGGAAGGGACAGAAAGCTTAACAAAGTTAATAGGACATTAGTGACTAAGGTGACATCAAAAAAAATAGAAAAATGTTAAAGCTAAAGCTATATCTAAATGTACAAAGCATTCGTAACAAAATACAGTAGATGAATTAATAGCACAGATAGAAATAAATGGGTTTGATCTAATAGCCATTACGGAGACGTAGTTGCAGCATGACCAAGGTTGGGAACTAAATATTCCAGGATACTTGACTTTTAGAAGAGATAGGCAAAACTGAAAAGGAGTGGTGTAGCCCTGATAACAAAAGATGGGATAAAGACAGTAGAGAGAAAGGATCTTAGCTCAGAAAAAATCAAGATGTAGAATCAGTTTGGGTGGAGCTAAGAAACAACAAGGGGCAGAAAACACTGGTGGAAGTAGTTTATAGGTCCCCTAACAGTAGTTGTAGTGTCGGGCAGAGTATAAATCAGGAAATTAGAGGTGCATGTAACAAGGGTAATATAGTAATCATGAGGGATTTTAATCTACATATAGACTGGCAAATCAAATTTGCAGTAATAGTGAGGAGGACAAGTTCATGACATGCATTCAAGATAGTTTTCTAGAGTATGTTGAGGAACTAACTAGGGAACAGGCTATTTCAGATCTAGTATTGTGTAATGAGACAGGGTTAATTAATAACCTTATAGTAAAGGAGCCTCTGGGGAAGAGTGATCATAATATGATAGAATTTTATACCGAGTTTGAGAGTGATTTGGTTAAGTCTGAAACTATGGTCTTAAATCTGAACAAAGCCAATTACAGAGGTATGAGGGGTGAGTTGGCTGAGGTAGATTGGGAATTTAGATTAAAAGATATGACAGTAGTTAAGCAATGGCGAACATTTAAAGAAATAATTTATAATTCACAACAAATATACAGTCCTTTAAGGAATAAAAACCCCATGGGAAAAGTGGTCCAATTGTGGCTAACAAGAGAAGTTAAAGAGAGTATTAGATTAAAGGAGGAGGCTTATAATGTTGCCAAAAAGAGTAGCAAGAGTAGGGAGGTTTTTAGAATTCAACAAAGGAGGAACAATAAATTGATAAAGAAAGATAAAATAGAATATGAGAGTAAACTAGCAAGAGACATAAAAACAGATTGGAAAAGCTTCTATATGTATATAAAAAGGAAGAGATTAGCAAAAGTAAACGTGGGTCCCTTACAGGCAGAGACAGGAGAAATGGGGAATAAGGAAATGGCAGTGACATTAAACAAATATTTTGTATCCGTCTTCACAAACACAAAAAATCATTCTGAAATAGTGGGCAACCAAGGGTCTAGTGAGAATCAGGAACTTAAAGAAATTAGTATTGGTAAGGAAGTAGTATTGGAGAAATTAATGGGACTAAAAGCCGACAAACCTCCTTGACCTGATGGCCTACATCCTAGGATGTAAAAGAGGTGGCCACAGAGATAGTGGATGCATTGGTTTTGATCTTGTGAAGCTGTGAGGAGGACGCAAATAGCCTGAAAAGGGATATAGACAGGTTAAGTGAGTGGGCAAGAATGTGGCAGATGGAATATTACGTGGAGAAATGTGAAGTTATCCACTTTGTAGGAAAAATAGAAAAGCAGAATATTTTTTGAAAGGTGAGAGACTAGGAAATGTTGGTATTCAGAGGGACCTGGGTGTCCTTGTACACCAATCACAGAAAGTTAACATGCAGGTACAGCAAGCAATTAGGAAAGCAAATGGTATGTAAGCCTTTATTACAAAGGGATTGGAGTATAAGAGTAAAAAAATCTTACTGCAATTATATGGGGTTTTGGTGATACCACACCTGGAGTACTGTGTACAGTTTTGGTCTCCTTACCTAAGGAAGGATATACTTGCCTTAGAGGGACTGCAACAAAGGTTCACTGGACTATTGTAATCGCTCAACCATTGGTGGCTGTGCCTTCTGTTGCCTAGGCCCTAAGCTCTGGAATTCCCTGCCTAAACCTCTCCGCCTCTCTTTCCTCCTTTAAGACGCTCCTTAAAACCTACCTCTTTGACCAAGCTTTTGATCATCTGCCCTAATAAGCACCTTGGGACGTTCTACTATGTTAAAGGTGCTATATAATACAAGTTGTTGTTGTTGTTGTTGACTGATTCCTGGGATGAGGGGATTGTCCTACAAGGAATGATTGAGTAGACTAGGCCTATATTCCCTAGAGTTTAGAAGAATTAGAGGTGATCTCATTGAAACATATAAAATTCTTAAGGGGCTTGACAGGGTAGATGCTGGGAGGATGTTTCCCCTGCTGAAAAGTGTATAACTAGGGATCACAGTCTCAGAAGGTTGTGAATCTTTGGAATTAGAATGTTCTTCTGAGGTTGCAGTCATTGGGGCACAGTATGGGGAACTTTATTGTCCATCTGGCCCATGACACTGGGTACCAGTTGTTGAATAAATGTTTTATTTCCAGTACTAATATCTCTCACCTTGGTGAGAAAGAAAAGAAAGAACTTGCATTCAATTAGTATCTTTCATTTAACTGTGGGAGCTATCACAGTTGAGCCCCACCCTATATTCAGCTGACGTCTACACTTGCACGCATTCCAGCAGGGTCACTGTACAGCAATCAAGAAATGGAACCGTAGTGGATTTTTTTCTTCTTCTTATGACCCTAAAACTGAGGCCACTTTTAATAATCCACTACCATCCTGGCTGAGATCATCTAATTTCATAAGAATCATGAATCAAACCTGATAGCTCCTTAATTTGTATGCTTCAGTACACAACACATGGTGCACTTACCCAGTGGACCATCGGAAGACACCAACAAATGTTAGTTTAAATTGTACTTCGAATTCTGATCTTCTAGTTGGAAGTTATCTATCAAGCTGTAATTTTATCTTTGAATTCTGAACAATGTATGATAAACCATGAACAAATTATTGATTCTCTCAGCATAAGTAGATTATCGAAAGAGCATTGATTAAACATTCCATTCGGCCGTGGCTCAGTTGGTAGCACTCTCGCCTCTGAGTCTGACGATTGTGGGTTCAAGTCCCACTCCAGAGACTTGAGCACAGAAATCTAGGCTGACACTCCAGTGCAGTGCTGAGGGAGTGCTACACTGTCGGAGTTGTCGTCTTTCGGATGAAACGTTAAGCCGAGGCCCCGTCTGCTCTCTCAGGTAGACATAAAAGATCCCATGGCACTATTTCAAAGAAGAGCAGGGGAGTTATCCCCGGTGTCCTGGCCAATATTTATCCCTCAATCAACATAACAAAAACAGATTATCTGGTCATTATCACATTGCTGTTTGTGGGAGCTTGCTGTGCGCAATGTGGCTGCCGTGTTTACGACATTATAACAGTGACTACACTTCAAAAGTACTTCATTGGCTATAAAGCACTTTGGGATGTCCTGAGGTCGTGAAAGGAACTATATAAATGCAAGTCTTTCTTTTTTTTTACTATCTCAAGCACAGCAGCTGCAGAAATTTTCCAATGTACAACTCTGTTTTGGGTACGAGTGGCCCATATCACAGCGGAGCACCGGTGACTGATTAAGGCCCATTAGTAAAGGCCTGATATTGGGCGAAAGAATCAATACAGTGCTCAGTTAACCATGTCCATTTGTGGGAGTTAAGTTGGGAAATAGCTGGACACAAAGTCAGGCTGGGAGTAGCTCACACATAAAGACTTCCCAAATAGGACTAGAAAAACATGAAGACTAATTTCAACTGTAAACACCGCTGAAAGATTCAGACTGGAACAGCAACATCAAGGACAGGGATAAGTCATAATGCAGAGAAAGTAATGAGGGGAGTAAAAACATTTGGACAGGGCAAATAAGAAAGTAAAACAAGCCACCATCATGATTTTGTGATTATTTTACAGGTAATTTGTTTTGCAGTTTCACATGAGGGTTGTGATGACTTTTTATAATGCATTTTGAGTAGGATAAGGTTTATTTTTGAAAATCATTCTATCCCTGACATAAACTTGGAAGGAATCAAGAATCACAGCTCAGACTGATATCATGTGAACATTCCAAAACAGTGCCAAGAGAAAAATAAACCTCTAAGTACACCAATTACTCAGTCTATACATTTTCAGGATATTGAGGGATAATCTAAAGGAAGTTAAAATTAAAATAACACACATATGCACAAGAAAAAACATTAGGGATGTAGGAATGGTGGTGATGGTTCTTTACTGGGAAAAAGTTAATTTGAAAGCATCTTCTGGAGACATACTATTCAAGGACCAAAAGAATGTTCATGTTACTGAAATTCTTAAAGCCACAGCTTGTGAACTTAATACCGGTGTGCCCCGCAGCAGGTATAACGCAGCTTAACATTTCTTGTAAAAAGGATCCACCACAACAACATCCCACAAACAGGTGAATGAAGGCAGTCAGGTTCAATAATGTCAAGCCAAAATAAGTCTGAAAACGACATAGTAATTGTTGAGGCTGTAACACAGGAATGTTAAGTGTACTGAAGATTATTTCATGAGATTAGATGTGAGATTTTTCAAAATTTAAAACAAAAGCAGCTCAAATAGCTGCAAGTATTGAATGCTAATGTGCACTGGAGTGAAGATTATTATATGTTGGATACCATTATGCAAAAATGGCACCTTTCAAAGAAAACGCAAAACAATTCTAATTTGTTTTTACCATTTACACTACCTAAAAGCTAGTCAATGTTTTAAGTAAACCAGCCAAGTTTTCTATCACTAGCAAGAAAAATCCTGATCTCCCTAGTTGTCAATTGTTTTGGGAATAATAGAAAAATGCAATATAGAAGAACTGAAAACAATTACACATTATTCATCTGAAAAACTAATTTCATCTAAATCTTTGCAGTTTTTCCCAGTATCATACAAATAGCGATCATGTGTTTTATTTTTGTTATTATACTTATTGCAAAACATTGATTGTTAATACAGCATTCAATGTGCCCAGACCAGTAACTATCATAGTATAGTGTGGATTCATGACTAAAAGATGACATTTTAAATCCTAGTCTTGACTTACACTCAGACTCTTAAGACTTCCCCTTGTCTAAAGGGAGGGAAGAACAACTGTCTGGGGGGGTCCACTGCAGCATTTCTCTGGGGTGTTTCCTGGTGAGTTGACCAAGGAATTACACTGCTACCATTTACAGTCTATAAACTGACTATTCTGGCCTTCCAACTGAGAATAATGTGGATACAGGAATACGAGCTGGAAGAGGGAGGACTACTGAGAAGCTCATATATCGTGCTAACAGAAAGTTAATATTTCTAATAATAATTACTGTCAAAATGAGAAAGGAACAGAGAGCCATCAACAATTTCCAAATACTTTGGTCACATAATCAATGGTTGCATGTGGAGTCCAAGCAATCTAATGCACTATAACACACATGTATTAAATCATTTAAATTGATTTCCCCTATCATTTATGTAACATTAGGAGTAGTAAGTCCTGTCATGTGCTAATATGTGAAGCAAAATGCACAAATAAATCTTTTGGCTGTAAATCTAGCTTTTGTTTGTGATCAAACTAACTCCCAATTTTCCAAAATTAAAGAATAAACTTGAGTGTGATTTGACTGTAGTCCTTCCTAAAGTACTAAAGATTTATAAACCAAGTCTGCTTTCTAATGTTTAGCAAACATTCTGGCAGTAATATAGACAACTAACTTCACCTTTTCTATGCAACTTTATCAGTTTAGCGCTAGCAAAAAACGAATACCTGGATAATTTAATTCTGTCAGTGTAGGAAGGAATGCTTTTAAATTAAGCTTGATCAGTCTACCAAAACCCTGTCTTCTCTAGTGAAAATAAACTAATCCAGATTGATCTGAATCACTGCAGCAAGTCTACACATACCAAAATGTTGATGGCAATTAGTTCTTATCAGACAAAAAGGGTAGGTGGTCTGTTATTAAAACCTGGAACAGCTGATTTGGATTACTGAAGAGAGAGAAACTGTAGTTACTTGCTGGTTCAGAACATCAAATAATGTACAACTACTGTAAGTAATGGTTGATTTTAGTTCCTGATAGACTCTTAACAATGGTTTGTGTTTTTTTTAAATACTACAGTATTTTAAATCTCTTAATGTTAGACAAATCTTGTTAGACAAATCTTGTAGGGACTATCAAAAGCAGATTGCATTCATCTTATCAAGGTTTGAGTTTCTTTTCCATCTTTAGGTAGGATCTGGAGCAAAGTTCACTGTAATGAAACATTGCTGTAAAATATTTGCTGACTGTAGTAATGTTTCAACAGCAAAATAGTCAAAAACACACCAAGTTACAAACGCTTCACTTTACTTCAAAAATGCTATGCACTGAGCAATGCTTTGTGTCTCTATACGTTTCTCTATTTCTATTTAACTGCCCCCCACGCCCCCCTCCTCCCCACCAACTTTAACATTTTCACTAAACCACTCACCGTTCCCTGGCTGAGTAGGCCAACAGGTGACTTATTCCTAAGGCTATTAACCATGCCATTCTTGAGGTGACTACTTCAGTTGTTGTGTAGGAACAGCCTGTATGACTTACCATCCAATTTTCACCTATTTTAAACTTCCACTTAGTGCCCCTGATAGCATGGCTGAGATTGGGAAAAGATATGGGGAAATCATGGTTCTAAATCTGTGCTCCACCTGAGTGCATTGCAGCCTGACCATCTCAAAGTCTACTTGTTAACACTTTAGCCACATCAGCCAAGTTCCCCTATCTGACTAATTGTTAGTGTGTGTGGACAACGACTTGTGACCAGGACGAGGTTTGATTGTGATGCATCTCACAGTAAAATAGCCAGCAACTGTCCAGATAATTCTTAAAGGTTTTCAGCAGGAATTATTGATCAAGATACAAGTCTAGCTACAGCATTATTAAAAGGAGTAAAATTAAAAATGGTTCAATTTTAAAGGGGGTGCTTGTGCACAAATCTTTGAAGGTGGCAGGACAGGTTAACAAAGCAGTTAATAAAGCAAATAGGATCCTGGGCTTTATAAATAGAGGCATGTAGTACAAAAGCCAGGAAGTTATGCTAACCTTATATAAAACACTAGTTCGGCCCCAGCTGGAATATTAGGAAGGATGTGAAGGTTTTGCAGAGGGTACAGAGGAGATTTACTAGAATGGTTCCAGGGATGAGGGATTACAGTTATGTGGATAGACTGGAGAAGCTGGGGTTGTTTTCCATAGAGCAGAGAAGGCTAAGAGGAGATTTGATAGGTGTTTCAAATCATGAAGGGTTCAGATAGAGTAAATAAAGAGAAACTGTTTCCAATGGCTGAAGGGTCGATAACGAGAGGGCACAGATTTAAGGTGATTGGTAAAAGAACCAGAGGCGACATGAGGAAAAACTTTTTTATGCAACGAGTGGTTAGGATTTGAAATGCACTGCCTGATAGGGTGGTGGATACAGATTCAATAGTAGCCTTCAAAAGGAAATTGGATAAATACTTGAAGGAGAAAAAACTGTAGGGATATGGGGAAACAGTGGGGGAGTGGGACTAACTGGATTGCTCTTCGAAAAAACTGGTGCAGACTCGATGGGCCGAATTGCCTCCTTCTGTGCTGTACTATTCTATGATTCTATGAAAAGGGTAAAATGTTAAAAAGTCAAAGGGTAAAGAGAACTAAAGTAATACTGATTTTCATCACTCCTGCATGATCTTAGACTTGGGGTCTACTCTTACATATTCAGAACGGCTACTTGGACAAACCTGTGGAACAAAGCCCCAGCAAGGAGTCAGTGCCTTCTGTGAAGACATTGCAAAGTATGGAAATACATAGAAAGGAACGAGTATTACTCTTTAAAAAAAATTACATTGTGCAATTTTAAACGCACTTCATTTTGGTAATAAATAGGGATAAACAACCTAAACTCAGATTAGATATATAGTTTGACCTGACTGGAAAATACTGTCAAATCCAACAATTTAAATGAAAACTTAATTCTGTTTCATTTTTGGATTGCTTGAAGCTACAAGACGACGTTTCTCATTTCACCCAAAACCAAAACTGTGAACTATCCAGGATTAATATGTTCTATTTATTAGTCTTGTACGACATTCAAATCTTCTAATATTCCTTAAAATGCTCTTATTTTATTAGTGAATGCTTTTTTTGGCACAAGTTACAACCAGGGGCAACCTATAAATTTAGAATTTAGAATTCCATATAAGAAGAAAGGATGCAACTGCTGCCAACGAACCAGAAGTGTTCTTCACACGCGCGCTTCCGGTTCGTCATGGGAGCGGGCTCATTAACATTTTTTTAAAAGTCGGGAAGGGAGTGGGCTGGTTAGAAAAAGCCAGGAAGGGAGTGGGCACGTGAGGAAAAAGTTGGGAAGGGAGTGGGCTCGTGAGAAAAAGCCAGGAAGGTAGTGGGCTCATGAGAAAAAGTCGGGAAGGGAGTGGGCTCGTTAAAAAAAGCCAGGAAGGGAGCGGGCTTGTGAGAAGCCGGGAAGGGAGCGGGCTCGTTATAAAAAAAGCAGAAACATCATGCTTCCGGTTGTTGGAGTGTGCAGTACGCTTCTGCGCAGCTTCAGGTCGTTGGCAGCAGTCACTCCAAATAAAAAATACTCAATGTTGCCATTGAAAACCAGAATTGGATATTTTCCTGTTTTAAACTTTTTTTTAAAGAAAAACAGCAGCTCATCATTAGCTGACTGGATATTACAAGTGTACCACATTTAATAATGATATTAAGTTGAAACAATTTCACAAGTTGGGATGTACAGAAATTTTGGGGCACTCAATCTTCTTTGGAACAAAATGCTACCAAATGCAATACATGGTTACTTTTTACTGGTTTAGAAAGTCGAACAAATGTATTATTCGAATTTTCGTGCAATATACTAGAATGTACGTTGTAAGGATCTGAATTATCCTACTTTCACTTCACAAGAAAATAAAAGGCATTTGGTTTCTGAAAGCTATTTTGTAAGTTACTCTAAATGCACTTTACTACTATTTTCATTAATCCCAGAACCACACTAGTTTTGCTGTCTATTATGTTCTGTTCTGCTCATCCCTCTCCACCCCACGACAATTTCGACTGTACTATTAGGATCTCTCTCAACTGCTTCACTCATCCGTGACACCTTTGATAAGCCTGTCTGCACAGACCATCCCTCTCTTTTCCAGCTTCTACAACACTTTTGTCTTTGGACAAACTCAGTGCTGCATCTCTGCACTCGACTCATCAGAGAGACTGATTTTCCTACAATTAAGCCTTCTCTTGATGTCAGACACTCACCCTTTAGCCTCACACATTATGTGGTCCAACTATAATAGGTATTTTGGCCTAGAAATTGGCCCACTTACCGCCATGAGTTTTTGCTGTGATCCAGTCGAAAAATGGCAGCTACCACTCTAGCGCCCTTCTCTGGCACAGGACTCGGCGGCCACCATTTTGGTGAGGGCCTTAGTGGATTTTCTGGCCGGGGATGGAATCATACGCCTGCGGTACCAGTGACCACAACCCCAATTCCCCTTTCAACATTAGTCCCACACCTTACCTTCCCTCTGTTACTGACCATCACAGCGACCTCTTGGCCACGATGCTGAAATAAAAGCCACCACAAAGCAAACTTTCCAATCCAACTTTATACATCTATCCATCCAATATGACATCAAGAAATCAACTCATCACCCTTATGCATTCCTTTAGTGACTGTTTTATGTGTGCATTTCCCTATCCTACTGATGTCACGCAGTGCTACCCCAGTGGCTGCAGCATGGCTGGTGGAAGGCTGCTGACTTTCAGTGAGGGACACTGCAAATAGCCTTCCTATCGACCTTGAGGAGCTGGTGGCTGGGAGAGTGAAATCAAGTGATGGTGTTTCTTCTTCTTCTTCTTCACGCTCCTCTCCCTCTTCTTGGTCAACCACTGGCTGGGCAGGCTGCATTTCTTGGGTGTGTGAAATGAGGAAGGCACAAGGGTGGAGTTGTGGTGAGGGGAGGGCTGGAAAGCAAAGAGGTGCATGCGAGAAGGAGGATAACATATGAGGATACCAGCATCTTGTATTCTTTCAGCCCCACCGCTGGCCAAGGGCTCAGCCATCCCTCTGCCAAGAATGCCCATCACTGTCTCCTCCAAGGTGTGCCTCGTAATTGCTACAGATTGTTGGTAGGTGAGTGATGGCGGGGGTGGGGATGGGGGTGGGAGTCGTGCATTGAGTAATGTGTTAGGCTAGTGATGCAGTTGGTAGGAGACGGCTTTTGAAGATGCATTCACTGACCTTGACCAGTGGTCTGAGGTCATGAAACTCCTTTGGGCACTGGAGCCAGGTGGTGGGGGCGACACTGCTGGCTGTGACAGCCTCGGTGATGTGGTCCCACATCGTTCTTTCTGGAGGGCCTCCTGGCCCCTGTGGGTAGAGGACCTCTCTTGCAGTGTTAACCCCCTGCACAAAGCTGGAGTGCTGCGTGTGAGACCCTGGGTGCCCCTTCCCTGGCTTGCTGAGCATTTGTGTTAGTGCTGAAACACTTTTCCCATTTTTTTTTTTAGGTGCGGAAGGAAATTCAGCTTTAAGAGCGGAAAACTCCCATTTGAGAATTCTTTTTAATGTTCATTTTTTTTTCAGAAGGCAGTTGAGCTGTAAGGGCTAAAAATTGCATATTTTTACATCATTTTTATTTTTTTTTCATTTCAGAGGACAATGCATTGCCCTTTTAAGATTCCCACAATGCTTTATGAAATCACAGCTTCGCTTTCAGAGGCTGTTCTAGTAACAACGCCGCTTGGGCACGCCACATTGGAGCCTCCTGCCAGGACCAACGCTACCAGGACGGCATTCCACGGTACGCTAAGCGCGGGGCTAATGATAATTAGTCCCCAGCGGCAATTTTTCAGTCCTGCCAGCGGCACCATTTTTGGCGGCCATTAACCCCCGGCCGCGGTGACACCGGCAGCTTTTGTGGCGGCCACGAATTTCGAGGTCTTTGTTATTAAACCACAGGTCACCCTTTTATAGCTGTTATGAATCTGTGCACTGCATTGTACTATATTAATAAATTAGCACTAACAGTCAATAAGAAACGTATTTTTAAAAAGCATTATATAATTGGCTTTCTGCCTTTTAAAAAAAAGTCACTCCCCACCTTTCCTTCCTCCAAAGTTTTACCTCCTTTTGTTCTCCCTTCGCTGTGACTACAGTATGGATAAGGGATGCTTACTTCTCTAAAAGAACTGCCACCAGCACCATTTAGTTGTCAGATGTGTGCCTGGAGCTGTGCAGGATAGACAATGTCAGTTTTCTTCTTCCCTATGGTGGGAAGTGCTTTGCCTTTGAGGCACAACAATAAGCACCCCGACTGAGAACTGACAAACTCATCACATTTGAAAGCTAGCGGGTATGAGTTCAGGAACTATGACTGGAAGCTATGACTGAAAGGCTGTGAAATGTGCACACTAATCAACGGTCAGCTATGGCACGCTCACTTTTTGGGGCCACTACTATTAATCTGGTATCAGCATAGGTGATGCTGCTGAGTTAAAGCTGCATTCCTCTCTCCCTAAGTTAAAAATAAAACTCCATTCTACCTCTCCATATAGTGCGCACAAAATACCATTACATTCTGTTTAATTACTAAGATTAGGCTAACTGAAAAACTAGAGATAAAAAAAAATTCTTAAGTTTGCAGAATACAAGAATAATACCTCAATTCCAGAGAGAGTGCTATTTAAGAATGTTACATTACCACTGAATTTGTGAAAATGGGCACATTAAACACAGTAAAATTATTTTGCTGTATATTTTGAATTAATTTCTGCCCAATTCATATTTAATAGTTTCATAGTATGAAAATGCAATTAATTGCACAAATAAGGTTCAGTGAAAACTACTGTTCAACACCTCAACTGAGAGAAGATAGATTTCTAAGTGTTCCAGCACTCCAGGGCAAACCAGCTTTGAACTATGTCAACATCCACAACTTTTCATTGACTTTTCTTAAAGAGCAGCAACACGATTACATGTAGGCAACAAACTATTTAAAGCCATTAATAAAACTGTTCATTTTGATCTGTTGTGCTATCAAGTACTGTTTTACCAACTAAAATCACTAAACTAATTATCATAGTGCTTTGCTCCTTTTAGCAAATGGCTGAAAGTGTTCTGATTAAATCACCATCTGAAATGTGAAACCAAGTTCTTTTCTTGGACTGGACAATTCTGCGAGGGGAAAACTCAATTATTTTAGATCTTTATGAACTGTAATAGTTCAAAGGAAATACTAGACTAATTTGAGTTAATCCCCCTCATTTTCAGTGTGTTCAACAATTTTAAGTTAGGAGCTTGAAAACAGTTGTCATATACTTTTAGTGACTGATTGTATCATGGCATTACCTTGTATTGTCTGTGAGTCCTGGAAAAGGGGAGTGGGTTTGGTGTAAATGACAGTGAATGGCTTGCATAAAATTTCCCCCCTCTTCAAAGAAAAGCTGATGCAACTTCATGGAGGTGCCATCAAGTTGACAAATGGGTGCTGTGCAATCCTGTGCCTCCCACTGAAATCTGACCCGCGATTTACACAATATCATCCTGTAAGGAATGTTTAACTCCACAGCAGAGTTTAGACTGATCTACATTAGGTAATATAATCCATTTATTGTACACTTCTGCTTTAATTTAAGTAAAAGAAATATTGAAAAAGAACAATTTATTCTGATTCCATTTGTCAACCCAGTATTAAAAAAGGGTCCAATGCAAAGAGATCTATGGTTTAAGGGTCATTAATTAGTTACAGGCCACTAGCATGATACAAAAATGTAGTGAAACCAGAATTCTATTGCATTAGTAATGATAGACCAGAGCAACTACCAGATTTATAGGCCTCTTATAATGGACTGATCAAGCAGAGCTAATTTTCTCTTTTTACTCACTGTCCACTGTAACCCAACAAGGTCTCTTCTAATTTCCAATTCTGTTAAAATAAGAGATTTAATTCTATTGATGTTTGTTCTTTAGCTTTCACTGAATCATCTCTCTCTGGCTTTCCTGATCTCTGCCAGTTTCTCAGGTGGTGAAGGGTTGGAGGTTAAAACAGCTTTACAATCAAAAAAAATCTGTACAATCAACCTCAAGAAAGCCCTCCCCAACTCACCATTTTGTATCCCTGCTGTTTCCTGGGTGTCGGCAAGTCAGAGGTTAGAACAACGTTACAATCAAGAATTTGATTTCAGGCTTACAATTGAGCTTAACTGCGGGCTCTGCTCACCAGCCTTCCCCGACTCAGTGCTTCCCAACAGCTAGAACGGTAGTTTTCCATCAGCCCTTTCATAGTACCAATATGACTTGAGGCTACAAAATAAATATTCTGAAACTGTCTACCCTACCAATTAGCAATTCTAATACTGTTCAAACTTGGTATCGATATATCAGGTGCTATATCAGTGATAGCAAAAACTTGCAAATTGTTCTTTTCACATTTTTATTTTCAACTCAAAACATTAAAAAAATTAAATATTTGTAGCACTACATGCAGTTATTGAAGTTGTTGTTTTCGTATCTTCACACTCTTCCCTTGGAAAACAGTGATGGATTTGCAGGCTGATTAACAGTCTGACAGGCTGCAATGTGAACGTTCATTCCATGCCAATAACCAGCTTTATACCAGCCGATAGGATGGTTAATCCGACACAACAGGAGGGGTTTTTGGGCTCTCACAACCCATATGATGAGGGGGCAACTCACATCAACCAGTCATGAGTATCCTGCTGGATGTCAACCCAGAATTCCGAGCCGGAGCTCCGGTCTCCAGAACTGTCTCGAGTGGGGTTCAAATTCTGCACCTTCTGACTTGGAGGCGGGAATGTTACCAGTAAGCTAAAGACTCAATCCAAGTTGTTGAAGTAATAACCTTATTATGTTGAGGTACACCTCTACATCCAAACAAGGTTTTATTTTACAGAGAAGATATACTCAGCCAAGTTCACAAAAAATCAGAAATCCTTTAATTATAGTAATACCCTTGCCTAACAGTACCTTTCTCCAAATATAAACAAATAATGCTGAAAATACACAGCAGGTCTGTCAACATTTGAAAAAGAAAAAGCCGTTGGACATTTCAGACAGAAAGCCTTTGTCAGATCTGATTGAACACCGACAGGAGAGCCCCTTTATAAGGCTAACCAAAACAAAGGGAGGGAGCGGGGCAGGGAGAACAGCAGGAAAAGGTCCACAGTACAAATATACTAACTTCATAAGAGTTAGCTGATCTCAGCCAGAGTAGAAGTACTGGTACAATGGGCCTCAGCACTGCAAGCTAGGGAAAGGAAAATAATTAGCCAAGGTTTTCAATCCTAATCACCATTTAATGACTCCAGCTGGAAGGATTTTATTTTAAATTCATCTTAGGATAGGGGCATCACTGGCAAGGTTTCTATCTGAAACATCCAAAGGCTTTTTCTGTTTCAAATGTTGACAGACCAGCTGTGTATTCTCAGCATTATTTGTTTATTGCCCATCCTTAGTTGCCCTCGAGAAGGTGAGCCTGTTCAGACATCAAGCGACAATAGGATAGAGCTTGCCTGCAATGCACTCCACGGTCAAAAACCTTCTAACACTCATTATCCAGACTCACACGCAGGAATGGCCACCTCAGTGAAGTACGGGAGGTTTGCTTCCAAGGAGCACACAACTGTATCCCAGCATGAGTCAGCGCCTTCAGGTGGAAAAAATTGGGGAGCAAAATAATTTATTTTGAGCTTACCCAATGATAGTGTTGTATTAAGCTATTACTGACCTCAGTGAATCCAAATTAGAAAAAGGAAAAAAAAGTAGGCCAAGATCCAGTGACGCTTACTGGAAAATGTGTGTGTGGACTTTGGTTGAGGACAGGAATAGGCTCAATTGTGATGCCATTTCATTTCATATTGCCTGATGATATTCAAATGTCTTAACTCACACATTAGCTCTAGCCACTTGACCAAGGCACCAGAGGGCTGTCAGTGCCATGGAGCTGTACATGACCATTAGTCTTCACACTCTATTATGTCATTGCTTTCAGACAACCAGGATAGGCCTTGGTGGAATAGGGCCAACCCAACCCAACAGGTGTAGATGTTTGTAAAAAGGCTGAAAGAAAGAATGAACTTGCATTTATACAGTGCTTTTCACGACCTCAGAATGTCCCAAAGCACTTTATAACCAATGAACTACTTTTCAGTGATTGCTGTTACTGTTGTAATGTAGGAGACGTGGCATCCAATTTGCACACAGCAAGGTCCTGCAAACAGCAATGAAATAAATTACTAGATAATCAGCTTTAGTTGTTGGCTGAGAGATAAACATTGTCCAGGACACTGGGAAAACTCCCCTGCTCTTCTTCGAATAGTGCCATGGGATCTTTTACATCCACCGGAGAGGGCAGACGTGGCCTCAATTTAGTGTTTCATCTGAAAGAAGGCACATCCAACAGTACAGCACTGCCTCAGTAATGCACTGAATTGCTAGCCTAGATTATGCGTTCAAGTTACTGAAGTGGGGCTTGAAGCCACGACCTTCCGACTCAGAGGCAACAGTACTACCACTGAGCCACGAAATGAGATTCAACTGCTTTTGCATGTTCCAAATGCAGCCACTACATCTCCAGCAATGGCTTCTCTTTCTGCCTCCATCGTCACCTCATGAATTAAGCTTTATCCCTGATCGTATCTAATGTCTGGCTCATTAACGCATAAACTCCTCTTTGTATCAACGGCTACAGCACATTTAAACCCCTGCAAACCCATTTTATTTTAAAACAGACCACTTAAATGTAACTCCAAATCTTTTCTGTGGAAAAAGTATCAAAAAATCCTGAATCATGATAGGCACATACGAGACAGCACTGCTAGAATGAATCTTGTAACAGCTTTGGGTTGACAATACTGTGTCTCATTATATCTTTGTTCTTTGGTACTGATGATACATAGGTATTAATATCTATTGGGGGGAAAATTGAGTTGTGACCCCTTTGGGGCGCTAAGTAGCGCCCCGAAAAAATTAGCGCCCCCGCAGCAGAAATTCATTGGTAGCGCCCCAAGAGGGAAGCGGGGCTCTACTGGAAGCGCCCTACCTCCCTCTTGGGGCACTGCGAGGGAATATCGCGGCGCTACGTCACGCCGCGGTACTGCAGGCCTTCTTCCCCTTCTTAAAGGGGAGGGGCCTTGCGCAATGCGACCCGGGGCCCAGCTGGGCCACCAGGGATCGGAGTGCCGGCAAAAGAGCCCGGCACTCAATAGAAGTGCTGGGCTCACGGAGCTCAGCCGGCACTCTATGGGGGGGCTGAAGAGGAGGCAGGTGCTGGCAGGCGGCCAGCAACAAAAATGGCCACCTGGCACCTCGCCTTTAATTAGCGCCGCCCCAGCCACAGGTAGGCCCCCCTGACCCCGTCGGACATAGCGTCCGGCGGTAAGTCAGGGGCGCTACCGAAGATCGCGGCTGGGGCATGAGCGGGGCGCTGCTAACCTCCCGCTGAATTTCGCGGGAGGCCTTGGTGGTGCCGCGCCCGGGCGCTAGTTGCTTTGCGCCTCGTTAGTGCCCTCTTAGGGCGCTAACGGGAATCGCAAAGCAACCGAATTTTTAGTCCATTATGTTTAGGCTATAATCATTATCCCTATAGTGTCATTCATTAATCTGGTGTTCTTGTTCAAAGTGCCATGCAAACATCAAGTGATTGAAACTACAGGAATCATGAGCTGAGACAGGGTAATTTGCAGTTATTTTCAGGTTTCATGCTTGGCATTTAAAATAGTGTCCCTGGCAGTTGATGTAGGTCATAGAATTGTATTATGGGGCTCTAAATTTAGTATACACGCAGTCTGCCACTTGAAGAATACAGGGAACTCAACAATGACATAACAATGTTCGCAGACAACTTGCACCTCTAATTATTTTGTAAATTGAATGTTATGGCAAAAAAAAAAGCATTTGAGCTATGCAATGCCAACAAAATCAAGGACCTTAGAGAGGAAAGGGAGATAGTTGGAGAACATTTATGGGTTGAGGATGGGCTTTTGAAGGAGCGGGTGACCGTTTGGACCCTCCCAGGCACTTTCTGAATTTACATGAAGTTTTTTGAAGTGTTTTGTGAATATGAAAATCTCGCCCAGGCTCCCAATACTAACCAAGAGAACACCTCTGTGTATGTGTTTAAGTACAAGTACTAATGGGCAGAGTTCTCTTCAATTTCTCGCCAGACAGCATGAATTAAATTCTGCCAGGTTGGATAGATTCTGTAGCTACTGGTCTCAGCTGCAGTATAAATGCAGTCTAAGTTATGAAGAAAGCTTAAGGAAATTAGACTTCTTTGCTATGAAAATGATAAGACTTCAAGGTGAACTTTTTGAAGTCTTCAAGATTATAAAGAAAAATGGTAAAACTAATCCAAGTAATTTGTTCACATTGTTGAAGTGTTCAAACATAAGGGACATATGCTCAGACCCCCAAGGTGAGCCTCACTTTTGGTGCTCAGCAGACCAGAACACTTGCTTTCTCTTGGCATACTGGCCCACCAATATCATGCCAGGGGAGTGACGTGGATCTCCCTGCCTGGGAGACCTTGCCTCTCCTAAGCTGCTGTCCTTGTTTGGGGTGGACAGATGCTCTGCCCCTTACAAGGCCCCTATGGAAAGTGCCGGACAAGGCCGCACTACCGTATCTAGGTCCCTGCCTAATTTTCAGCCCTTCGACTGAACTACCACCGGAGTTGCGGCAGGAGTGCATTGGAAGGGCCACGGGTTTTTGCCCACTTTTTCTGTATCTTCAGTGAACAAACTGATTACTCCATTCATGCAAAACATTCCTGAACTCTCAAAAGTGGGAAGGGAAATGAGTGTCTAGGGAGTGGTGTTTAACTCTATTTCAATTATGATTAAATAGCACAAATAGCACACAGTGGGACAACACTCCCTTATTTTAGTCAGATCCACTTCCCTAATAAGTACCTCAATTGGTGTTTTAGCCAATTTGTGATATCCGCAGAAAGCCTGTGGAAAGCTTACATGGAGAATTTGAAGGCAGGTAATTACCAGGTTGAATTACCAGTGGAAACATACCAAATTCAGCAGTAAATGTGTAGGAGCATTACCTCTTACAAAATGATTCAGCAGGAAGGTCTATTATCTGAATTAAAAATAATTTGTTTTATTAATTTTTAAGAATTTAGGTCAATAAGTGGTTAACCAATGGGATTAGAAGTACAAATACAAGCACACTGGGTACAACTAAACTGTATGCTTAACATACTCTGAATGCAGGCAGGCTGTTCACAGAGCACCACAATGCTTTTCATTTATGACACAGAAATTACACATAGGGACTGATTTTGCTGGGATAGGGAAACAACTGGAAATAACAAATTCCTCACAGTTTTTCTTGTCCAACGACCAACATAAAGCAGCTTCAAGTGGCCAACTTAATACATGCACTGACTGCTTGATACTGTTGAGCAGACATAGCTTTGATGACGGGATGCAATATTTACCATTAATGGACTAAAGACCCTTTAAATACTTCCCCAAATTTCCACTCATACATTCAAAATTCTGAATTGCAAGCTTGACCCAACATTGAAACTAATAACTGTGTTCATAATACTAGAGCACAACAAGATCTTCTGATAGTGATGGGTGTGTACAAATTCTCTGAAATTATACCCCATGATGGTATATAGACATTCCTTTTGGAAATGTGTACTGTGGAAGATTTACTACTGGGCTGTGCACAACTACAAAAAAAATTAAGTGGCATTCTCACAACAGACTTATTTTATTATTGTTTTGCCTACCTAAAGTAAAGTAAAGAAAAGTAAAGTAATGTACTACCAGTAACTTTAACTGGAATACAGCTTTTTTTTAAAAAAAAGACAGCTCATTCCAGAGTGAAAAGATTTCAACAGCTGCTGACTTGGTGACATTAAGGACCCCATCGGAGGTGTCCTGCTGCACTAATGTCTTAGAAATGTTTAAAAGAAACTTCAAACAGTCTGCATTCAGTAGGCGGTAGAAGAGCTCACCACAGGGTTCATTTGAAGACCAGTCCAAGTCACTCAGTCATGAATCAGAACTGTCAGTGACTGTCCAGTTAATAAACAGGTGTCAATGGTCCATACAACATAACTTGCTTCCACTGAACATATCTTTATGATTATTCACTTTTACGGTCCAAATATTATTGCTTGTTTTCTATGTATGATTAAAGAAAAACAATTAAGTGTTACAGACTGGTATAGCAAATATGCTGTACGATGTAGCTCTGGTTCTAAATTAAAGACCCCAATCTTCAGCATATGGAGTGCTCCATGATTGTTTTGGGGCTGGGTAGGGGAGAATCAAAACTGATCATGAATGGAACTAGGTAAGAACAAATGTGAAAAGTTGGTTTAGTGATGGAGTGGTATATGGGACCCACAATTTCACATATAGCAATGTATGAGGGAATCAAGTTACCCCACTGCTACCTTAGTGGCCTACTGAGAGTGACACCAGAGGAGGACTGCAAGGAGTTTGTCTTTCTGTTCTCTAAAACCCATTTATTGTGTGGCTTAGGGAGACCAGATACAAAAATAGAAGAGGGTAGAAAACAACTTGGAAAAGAAGGGTTAATTCCCTCACCAGAAAATATAAAGCTCTAGACCAAAGATGGAGGTTACATTATTTAGACTTGAACCCACCTCTTAGGGATGTTGGTAAAACAAGCATTGTACCACAGAGAGGAACAGAGAGATTAATAGTGATTTTTTTGTAAGGAAAAACTAGAAGTTCAAATAACTTTGGACTGAATTTGTGTTAAGCATATAGTTGGTAATTTCCTGACAAGTGCTTTTAAACCTTGCTTAAAATGAAATATGTAGGCTAAATAGTAGAACATAATACAGTATATATTATATACATATTACCAAATTAATTGCACCCTAATGTGCAATTCATAGAATGAACAGAAATTGCATGCACTGTTCTGATGACAAATCATTTGATATCAACATTTCCTATAGATTTTGTCAGCTAATGACTGGAAGAGTACATTCGGTCAAATGAACTGCCCTATGAAAACATATTCTTACACTGCTGAGTAGTCTGCAAGCATTAAAATTTGCATCTATCATTTCAATTAATATGTGGAACAAGCTATACCAATGATTACATGAATTGTTTGTCAATGCGGAGAGCGAAGTAGTATATCATTGCAGCAGAAGAGAAGAATTGCAAAACATTATTGATTCACTTGAATTAATGTCTGTCCAATCATTTAGTACTGTATGTAGTTCTTGCCTTTGTCCCATCTTCCCCAAAATTTACACCTTCAGACAAAATGTTTAGATCCACTTAGTACCTTTCTATTGTATTTAACCATTTTTGACATGAGAAGCTGCTGGTAACCTTCTTAAACAGGATAGTACAGTATAATGGGAAAAACTACAGCAACATAACAATTTATTTCTTATTTTTAACGAATTGTATTTCTACAAGCTTAAACCACCTCAAAAGAGAGCGAGTGGACTAACAACCAGAGGAATTTTCAACCCCTGTAGTCACAGATTTCATCTCAGATCACCAACTCCCAAACCTATTTTTTTAAACTTTTAATGATTAGCTTTTCTAGTCCTTAACTGTGCTGTTGGGGGAGGGGAGGGGAGGGGAGGGAAAGGGGGAAACCATAAAGTATTTTAAGAACAACTGCCCTTGCCCCTCTTCACCAATGGAAATAGATCTCTAGTGAGCAAATCACTGGTGCCAGAAGCCATTTAGGAGTCTACAGTCCACTTTCCTAGCTGGAGGTGAATGGCTATTTTGTTTTATTGGTGCAGGATTTGGGGGCCAGAGGGATAACCTTTTATGAGGGCAATTTTCTACTCTTTCTGGCACCAATTTAACTTTAGCATTTTTCATGCAACACTAGCTCCAAAACCCAGATACATTTAACAAATCATTTATCATCATAATGAAACTTGTTACTCATTTACAATATACAATGGTAAATCTATTAGTGGTAATGAAAAAACCTTCACCAGAATATGAAGCTTTAGGATCAGAACATGTGAGCACAGTCGACTCTATCTTCTGTGGAGTTAATTTCATGCTTCAATAAGAATCAACAATGAATCTAGTCCTCCTACGTGAACGCTTGAATGAAACTGATGTTATCTTTGTAGTATTTTACTGTAATTAATTCAGGAATAATAAGATTTCAATTCAGTTACATTTTCTGCAATGTTTCCAACTCTAGTGAAACCAGCACTTTTGTCTAAATACCAACTCTTACATAGGATATACGGCACAGAAACATGCAATTTGACCCAACCAGTCCATGCTGGCGTTTATGCTCCACTCGAGCCTCCTCCCGTCTATCCTCATCTAAATCTATCAGCATAACCCTCTATTCCCTTCTCCCTCATATGCTTGTCCAGCCTCCCCTTAAATGCATCTATACTATTCGCTTCAACCACTCCCTGCGGTAACGAGTTTCACATTCTCACCACTCTTTGAGTACAGAAGTTTCTTCTGAATTCCCTATTGGATTTCTTGGTGACTATCTTATATTGATGGCCTCTAGTTATGCTCTTCCCCACAAGTGGAAACATTTGCTCTGTATCCACTCTATCAAAACCTTTCATAATTTTAAAGACCTCTATTCGGTCACCCCTCAGCCTTCTTTTTTCAAGAGAAGAGAGACCCAGCCTGTTCATCCTTTCTTGATATGTATACCCTCGCATTTCTGGTATCATCCTTGTAAATCTTCTCTGCACCCTCTCCAGTGCCTCTATATGCTTTTTATAATATGGCGACCAGAACGGTACGCAGTACTCCAAGTGTGGTCTAACCAAGGTTCGATACAGGTTTAGCATAACTTCCCTACTTTTCAATTCTATCCCTCTAAAAATAAACCCCAGTGCTTGGTTTGCTTTTTTTTATGGCCTTGTTAACCTGTGTCGCAACTTTTAGTGATTTGTGTATTTGTACTCTGAGATCCCTTTGTTCTTCTACCCCACCCAGACTCACACCCTCCAAGTAATAAGTGACCTCCCTATTCTTCCTACCAAAATGTAATACCTCACATTTATCTGTGTTGAACTTCATTTGCCAATTATATGCCCATTCTGCAAGTTTATTAATGTATTCCTGTAATTTGTTGCAGTCTTCCTCAGTATTGACTATCCCCCCAATTTGGTGTCGTCCGCAAATTTAGAAATTGTGTTTTTTATTCCAAAGTCTAAATCGTTAATATAAATTGTGAACAACTGTGGTCCCAGCACTGATCCTTGTGGAACACCACTACCCACCTTCTGCCACTGTGAATAGCTACCCTTTACCCCTACTCTCTGCTTTCTATCTTGAAGCCAGCTAGCTATCCATTCTGCTACTTGTCCCCTGACTCTACATTCTCTGACCTTCTTCATTAGTCTATTATAGGGTACCTTATCGAAGGTCTTTTGAAAATCTAGATAAATTACATGTGCTGCATTACCATTGTCTACTCTCTCTGTTACCTCTTCAAAAAATTCAATGAGGTTGGTCAAGCAAGACTTTCCTTTTTGAAATCCATGCTGACTATTCATTGTTATGTTTTTGGTTTCTAGATGTTCTTCTATTTTCTCCTTTAGTAGGGATTCTGTGGTAACACTTTTCAGCTTCCTGTATGACATCACTTCCTGTAATCAGTCCAGGATAAATACTGGACTGATCAGTTAGCTCTGGAAGAGGCATAGGGTAAGACCTCTTTTGTATGCAGCACCGTTTTAAGTTGATTAAAGCTTACATTAAGTTTACCACGCGTAAGGCTCATTCTTACGACAATTTAATCAACTTTTGAAAAACTTCGCACTCAAACTTTTTGGACGAACTCGGAGCTAAGGATCCAGGGAATCACCCATCATGGAAAACATCCTTAAACCATCGCGTCTTGACTTGGACCCAAACACCCCAGCAGCCGGTAAGGTGTGGAAACACTGGTATCGCACGTTTGAGAATTTTCTTGAGTATTGCAAAGCGGATGATAACTCAAAGTTGCGGATACTCATCAACTGTGTCACCCCGAATGTATTTCAGTATGTGGAAGACTGGGACAGTTATGAGGAGGCAATTCAGACGCTTAAGAGACTATATACTAAGACACCGAATGAGGTCTATGCTAGACATCTACTAGCTACAGCCCAACAAGGGCCGGAGGAATCCATTGATAAATTCCTCCAAGAGCTTCGCAGACTTAGTATGGACTGTAACTTTCGGGCAGCCTCAGCTGAGCTATACCGCGAAGAAATGATCCGTGATGCGTTCATCTGCGGGCTTGCCTCCCCATTTATACGCCAGCGTCTACTGGAAAGTAAGACACTTGAGCTGCAGAGAGCTTATGACCTGGCTTGCTCTCTAGATCTAGCAAAACGAAATGCAGACCTTTTTACAGTGCCCAGACCTCGGTCTGCTGCCTTAACTACAGTCAGGCAATTTAAGAGGCCACAGGTGAACTCTATTAGGGAGGACTTTATCCCTGACGATCGATCTGATGACTTCACCGATGAAGAGGATGATGACCCCACTGTGGCAGCCTCTTGGCAATCTAAGAAATGCTTTTTTTGTGGGGATGAGTTTCACCCTCGGAGATTCTGCCCTGCTCGCAATGCGTTTTGCAGTCATTGCAACAAAAAGGGTCATTTTGTAAAGGTTTGCCTATCAAGAGCCTCTACGAGGGCTTATCAAGCTAAGTCCTACCGAACTGCCCCAGTAAGGGCCTATCAGGATGTTCCAACTAAAAACTATCGTGCTTCCTCTCGGGTTTTTTCTCGAAGAAACACACCTAGAATTTCAGCCACTCTTTGTGCAACGACACCAATTACAGCTGCTTGTCCTCAGAATCTATTCCATGCAGCTACAAAAGCATCAATTAAGGGACATACTTTAGATGCCTTAATTGACTCAGGTAGCACTGATAGTTTCATTAGGGAACAGACTGTTGCACAGTTAAAGCTACATGTTTTTCCATCGGACCAGGCAGTTGCGATGGCTCAGTCATCACTTAATACCAGAATTTCTGGCTTCTGTGTAGTTGAAATAATGCTTAAAGGTCACAGGTATCCCTCCACCCGGCTTTCGGTGCTCAAGGACTTATGTAGTGATCTTATCTTAGGGCTGGATTTTCAAAAGCAGCATAAGAAGCTTACCATTGAGTTCGGCGGATCCAAACCTGAACTCACTATTTCTAATATACGACCTCGATTACCGTTCTGTGCCTTGTCAGCAGCTTCACTGGATGAACCCTCACTGTTTGCCAGTATCCCTCCTCGATGCAAACCGATTATAACAAAGTCACGCCGTTTCAGTCAGGAAGACCAGTCTTTTATTGCGGCTGAGATTTCTCGGCTTTTAGCAGAGGATATCATCGAGCCTTGTTCGTCGCCATGGCGCGCCCAGGTCGTTATTGTTAAGAACCCTCTACAACCTCACAAGAAACGGCTGTGCATTGACTATTCACAGACCATCAATCAGTATACGGACTTGGACGCATACCCATTGCCGCGCATCGATGATATGGTTAATAAATTGGCTGAGTACACGGTGTTCTCGACTTATGATCTGAAAAGCGCCTATCATCAGGTACCCTTGAAGGTCTCAGACAAGCAGTATACAGCCTTTGAAGCCAATGGGCGGCTGTATCAATTTCGTCGCCTCCCCTTTGGGGTCACTAATGGAGTGGCTGTCTTCCAGCGAGCAATGGATGACCTGGTCAAACAGGAAGACTTGAAGGATACGTTTCCTTATCTGGACAATATTACTGTCGCAGGTCGCAATCAGCAGGAACATGACGCCAATCTCCAACGATTTTGGGATGCACTCCAGCACCGTAATTTGACATTGAATGCGGCTAAATCCATTGAGTCACAACCAACTATCAACATCCTTGGCTATTGTGTGGGCAATGGCATCATTAAACCTGACCCTGAAAGGCTTCGCCCACTCCAAGAACTCCCGCCACCTAAGAATCCGGCCTCCTTGCGCCGGGCCCTCGGCCTGTTTGCATACTATGCGAAATGGATTCCTAACTTCTCGGACCGAATCCAACCTCTACTGAAGGCCAGCACATTCCCACTAGACACAACGGCTGTTGCAGCCTTTAACCTCCTGAAAGAGCAGTTGGAGAAAGCGGCTCTTCACTCCATTGATGAGAGTCTTCCTTTCGTGGTTGAGTGTGATGCCTCGGAGGTGGCAATCTCAGCCACTCTGAATCAGGAAGGTCGTCCGGTGGCATTTTTGTCCAGGACTTTTCAAGGGGCTGAGCTACATTATCCTCCAGTCGAGAAAGAAGCTACAGCCATCATAGAGGCAGTACGGAAGTGGAGTCATCTCCTGGCTCGCCAGCACTTTACCTTAATCACGGACCAGCGATCGGTCGCCTTCATGCTCGATAATCGAAAACGGACCAAAATTAAAAATAATAAAATCCAGCTTTGGCGGCTGGAATTGGCCTCTTTTGGTTACACCATCCACTATCGACCTGGCAAGGAGAATGTGGCTCCGGATACCCTCACACGAGCATTCTGCTCCGCCATGGCACCCTCTACGCTCGTAGACATCCATGATGGGTTGTGTCATCCAGGCGTTACTCGCATGCTGCACTTCGTGCGGTCCCGAAATCTCCCATTCTCTACCGGGGATGTAAAGAAGATGTGCTCGGACTGCAGAGTCTGTGCGGAATTGAAACCTCGGTTTTTCCGCCCCTCGGGTGGTATACTCATACATGCGACCCAGCCAATGCAAAGGCTTAGCATCGATTTTAAGGGGCCGTTGCCCTCTTCGACTCGCAACACTTATCTATTAACAATGGTTGATGAGTATTCTCGTTTTCCGTTTGCCTTTCCCTGCCCCAATATGCTGACAACCACGGTTATCAGCTGCCTTGAACAGGTATTTGCTTTCTGTGGCATGGCATCCTATGTTCATTCAGATCGGGGCCCTTCTTTTATGTCGGGAGAACTCAAGGCCTATCTCTCGGAACGGGGTATTGCTGCCAGCAAAACGACGCCTTATCATCCGGTTGGGAATGGGCAAGTCGAGCGTTTTAACGCTATCATCTGGAATGCGGTACGTCTGGCTTTGAGATCTCGGGGCCTACCCAACCAGCAATGGGAAGCAGTACTTCCAGACGCATTACACTCCACACGGTCCCTCCTTTCGACCGCCACAAATACGACGCCTCATGAACGGTTCTTCCGATTTCAGCGTCGCTCATCCTATGGGACATCTCTCCCGTCGTGGCTGACTACACCGGGACCAGTGCTACTCCGAAGATATGTCCGGGCGTCTAAGAATGACCCCCTGGTAGATGAGGTTGAGCTCACTGACGTCAACCCTACCTACGCCTATATTCGGTATCCTGACGGTCGGGAATCTACCGTGTCATTGCGGGATCTGGCTCCCTGCCCGCCGAAACATAGAGGGACACCAGGGGATGATATTGTACCAGGCACATCTCTGGGCTTGCCAGGTGCCTCTCATCATGATCGGGATCTGACGCCGGCTGGTACCTCACTCCAGCGTGCCGACCTGGGGCAGACTGACTATGAGCCCGTCGGGGCTCGCACGCGCAGCCACGATCAACCCTGTACCGTACGCTCAGAAACGGATCTGCCACAGCCCTGCCCGACACCCATTCGGGTACCAGTACACGGTCAGGATCGTTCTGACCCCTCACAGAGCGGGCTGGAGCACTCGGACTCTGGTCCATGGCCCGCAGCGGGTAAACGGGCTAGGGGCCCTCTACCGCTACGAGAACCCAAACGGGTGCGGCTCTCCCTCATCCAACGGCTACGAAATGGAGGGAGCATTCCGGCCTCCTAATCTTTTGGGGGGGGAGAATGTGGTAACACTTTTCAGCTTCCTGTATGACATCACTTCCTGTAATCAGTCCAGGATAAATACTGGACTGATCAGTTAGCTCTGGAAGAGGCATAGGGTAAGACCTCTTTTGTATGCAGCACCGTTTTAAGTTGATTAAAGCTTACATTAAGTTTACCACGCGTAAGGCTCATTCTTACGACAGATTCCATTATTTTTCCTACCACCGATGTTAAGCTGACTGGTCTATAATTCCCTGGACATGTTCTATCCCCCTTCTTAAATATAGGTATTATGTTAGCTATCCGCTAGTACTCTGGCATTACACCTTTTTCTAATGAATTATTAAATATGTGTAGTAATGCCTCTGCTATCTCTTCCCCAGATTCTTTTAAAATGCGTGGATGCAATCTATCCGGACCAGGGGGTTTATCCTCTTTATGTTTGATTAGTTTATTTAATATATCCCCTCTTTCTATTTTAAATGCACTTATCTCATTACTAATCTCATCATCCAATGTCATGTCCACCTGTTCTATCTCCCTGGTAAATACTGAAGCTAAATAATTATTTAATATTTCTGCCATCTTTCTATCGTTACTGTGGTATTATCCTGTCTATCCCTTAATGGCCCTATTCCCATCCCAACCTTTCTTTTTTATTGATGTGCTTGTAAAATATTTTACTATTTTGTTTTATGTTCCTTGATAATTTAATTTCATAGTTCCTCTTTGTCTTCCTAATTTTTTTTTGACTTCTCTCCTAATCTCTTCGTATTCCCCCTTATTATGCACTCCCCTGCTGTCTATGTACTTAATGTATGACTCTTTTCTTACCCTCAATTGTTCCCTTATGGCTTTATTCATCCATGAAGTCTCATTAGTGTTTAGTTTGTTCTTTCCTTTTAGCAGAATATATTGTTCCTGCACTCTGTTGAACACCGTTTTAAATGTTTCCCATTGCTGTTCTACATCGTTGTTTGCCAATGTTGTTGCCCATTTTATTTTCCCAAGTTCTATTCTCAGCCCCTCAAAATCAGCTTTTCTCCAATCTGTTACCCTGGTTTTTGTCATACTTATGTCCTTCTCAATTATCATCTTAAAGTGTAGTATATTATGGTCACTATTGCCTAGATGTTCCCCTACTTTTACCTCTCTTATCTGCTCTGGTTCATTCCCCATTACTAGATCCAATAGCGAATCCTCCCTTGTTGGGCTTTTTACATATTGGGTTAGAAAGGAGTCCTGTACACATTGTAGGAACTCCATTCCCTTATCCCATTTACCTACCTCTTCTGTCCAATTAATATCGGGGTAGTTGAAATCCCCTATGATTATTATTCTATGTTTTTTACTCTTCTGTAACACAGAAACATAGAAACATAGAAACTAGGAGCAGGAGTAGGCCATTCGGCCCGTCGAGCCTGCTCCACCATTCAATACGATCATGGCTGATCATCCAAATCCAGCACCCTGTCCCTGCTTTCCCACACAGAATCCCCATCGAGCCCGCACCGACACACATCCCACCCCATCCCCGTAACCCCACGTATTTAATTCCCCCTAACATATCCCATCCTATCCCCGTAACCCCACATATTTAATCCCCCCCTAACACTAAGGGTCAATTTATCATATCCTTTCACTCAAATTCCCTAAAAGCATTACTCTCTGAAATCCTAAACAGATTAATCTTTGAGTAGTGCCTATTAAAATAAACAGTTAGATGGACAACTGACAAAAAAATTATCCTGTATTGAGCCATGCATTGGGAGACCTAGTCTCAAATTGCAGCCTTTGCTGACATTTGGACTCCCTATTTTTCCCAGGTATCGTGTTGCCAAATCTTGGACAGGCCAAGCAATGAAAAGGATTAAAAAAATGACAATGGCTCCGCACTTCAGCTATGAGACCCTGAAGATATTTGTGGTCGCTAGCCTGCCCTCCTAGTCTAGTGGACACATTAGGAAATGGAAATGAGAAATATACCACTTATAATCAGTTTGAATATGGATTACATTTTTGGTTACCTGATCACGGCTAGCTTCAATGGAGCTTCCTATGCCATGGAAAGTTATTTGCACAGGTGAAAGTGTCAGGTACGTCATACATTCTTTGCCGTTCTGCATATCACTGTATTGCACCTAGAAGAATAATGATACATAGTATAGAGAATGAAACTTGTGACCATATAAGTTGTATCATGCTTCAAATAAAATGTCATTACATTAGAGTCAGCATCAGCTTTGCAAAAATAAATCACTGTTTTATATATAGTTTTTAATTAAACAAATATAACTGCAATGTGAATTATATCAGTGTTAAAACAAACAGGGTTTGAGTGGTTTAGCCCAGCTGAAAGCAAAAGGATCTGATAGAAAATACTCTTGAGATGTTCCTACACATTACTGTTCTAACATTGGTATGAACTAATCAGCCCCTCAGCATGTCATCAGTGATTATGGAAAATTCTCAATGAACTACAGGATTCTATTACTTCATTTGAGGCAATGCCTTTTTGAAGGCCCAAAAATACAGGTAAAGTATGCGGTTATTAGTAAATATCATATTTGTAACTAGAATGTTTGTTATATTAAGCACATGGAGCAAAAAAATAATAATTTTGAATAGACTGCATGAAACTGGTCAAATAGCAATAATCAAAAAACTTCTCAATATATTGCACTGGAGAATTGAGCATAGACAGTTCATAGGTAGGACTTGGCAGACTCATTTTTCAATCCAACTATCTATACAAAATTCCCTGATACAGTGCACAGTTTAATGATTGAATATTTAACAGTAAATTTATTTGTGGTCATGTCTGTGGAAGGGAGGATAGATGTTGACTATTGGCTAAAATCTTACTTTGTCTTTGTAGATGTTTCACATTTTTGTAAACGGAAAAGCTTTTTCATTCCAGTGTTTTGTGTAGGTGGTAATGTCTCCAATAGGCCTTTTGTTCTATTATTTAATCACACACTCTTTAGACTGTTTACTCTCACTCTGTATTTCATCCAACTGCTATACAAAATAAGTGGAGTTCTATCATGCTGTAAAGGATATGGGATTACATATTGGAGTCAAAAATTAATCTTGACAAGATTAAAACTGTTTGAGCTGTCCATCAATATGTAAATACTGTGCATGTTTCACAGCAGTGAAATGAGGCATTGCTTTCATACTGATCACATGCTACAGAAACTTATATCTTCATTGACAGGAGGAACTTGCTACAATTACAGAATTGTTTTTTAGGGTAACATGTCCATTTACAAAGTGTTCTTTATTTGTAATAGAATGCTTATAGTGCACTAAAGTTGTGGTACAGAAATAGTGGACCGAAGTCCAAATCTTGACCTCCAGTACTATTTTTGAGACTTCCAAAGAATTCCGAGAGATAATACATACACACCTTTGATCTACTTAATTTCATACTTTCAGTTTAGTTATATGTTCTGTACATAATCTTAAACCTCAGGGCCAAATTGTAAATTGTTCCTAAAAATTGCCATCACTGCAGTACGCATTACATCATATTCTAAGGACCTAATTAATTGATCAAGAATTATGCTGTCATCTAAAATGGTTGTTGACTGCAGAGCGATCTCTCCTACATCAGACATAGTGAATTTGTGCACCATTACTCTATAGATTACATGTTAAAGGGAAATCCGGTAAAAAGGAAATCTAGTGAACATGGACAAGCTCAGGTATAGGTAGCACTTCACTACTGCTCAAACATGAACAGGAATAGAATGGGGAGCTGGAAAATAAAATATTTCAATTTATGAATTTATTTTCTATTACTACTGTTCACATTTCTCTACTTCCATCATTCTGTGTCACCCACCATTTCCCAGTTCCCATAGTTGTGGAAAAGAAATGATAAGCCTAAGTTCAAATCCCGACCTCTAAAGAATTCTGAGAGATGATACCCACAAACTTTTACTAAGTTAATTTCATACTTACAGTTTAGTTATACGTTCTGTATACACAATCGTAAGCTTCGGGGCATATTGTAAACTGTTCCTAACAATACCCTCCCTAAAAAGCCAAATCTCCATTTTGTACTAACATCTGATATCTCAATTAATAGTGTAATCACCCTGCCCCTTACCACTACAAGTGTAAAGGTTACAGAATAGTGCTACTGCCCAAACTTCCACTTTTAAGATCAAAATGAATCTCATGAGCAAACATTTTAAGGAGAAAAAAACTGAAATCTGCTAATAATTTAATAGCTCATCCCAGTACAAAGAGCACTGTTACTGTGATTTCAAGACAATATCAAAAAGGTTTGCAGATAACAGCTGCATACTAGGCAATAAAGTGAAACCTGGGCTGAAACTTTGTAATTTACAGGACTTACAAATGCAACAGTGAGAGACCACCACTATTTAAATGAGGGATAACTTTCAAACCTTTCAACCTATTGGCCCCATTAAGAGAGTTTATAGTAAAAAAAAATACATCATTTAAGCATTGCTGGCTGATCGAATTAAAAATCTTAATTGTTTTTCACTTTTTAATGTCATCTCTTGTCAGTATCATACACAGTACTGTATATTAAAATTCTATTGAAATTAAAACAATAAAGTAAGATGTTTTGAATACCAAAAGATTGTATCAAATGTATTCAAAATAATGACTCCTACCAAAATTGGAGCCATTTGAGCATAAAACACTCATTGTAAAGGCACGGAAGTTTTCTGCTTTAAATGCTTAAACCTAAGGTAACCAAAGGCAACAGATTGCAACATATTGAACATTTTCAGGGTCATTCACTTTTGCTCCATTAATCCTTTGTGATGGGTTTCCAATCCCTTTTAATTTTCTCCCCTCTTGCCCCAATTTATGATGGCCATGATTTTAGCTGTGTAGAAGCTACACTCGGAAATTCCCTCCCTAAACCACTCCGCCTCTCCATAAAACCTACCTCTTTGACGAAGCTTTTAGTCACCCCTCCTAATATCTCCTTCTCTGGCTCGGTGTCAGTTTTATCTGATTATACTTCTACGAAGCACCTTGGAATGTTTTTCTATGTCCCAGGCACTATACAAATGCAAGTTTTAGTTGGTACAGTTTCACAGATGCTCTCCAGTATCCCTCTCAAGTGGTTATTCTTCATGTATGAGACTAGTTGCTTCACTGCAATGGTGATCCTATTCCAGTATGTAGCAGTTTGTATAGTCCTGTTGCAAGCTTTATCAAGTAGATATCTCAACAATCATCAATAACAGTTGATAATGCTTTATTTATGTGACATGACAGTGGCAGGTAGTGGCAGCTTTGGAAATGGCAGTGGTGACCTTGGGAACAATGGCGGCAGCATGAGTACACAAGTGGAAGTGAAGTAATGCATTGGAAGACAGTGGTCCCTTTAAGGTTATTTTTCCTCTAGTTTACAGCTGTTATTATTATAAAGTAATAGTGCAGCAGAGCACATCGGGAGAGCGGGGCATTTAAACACAGGGGGAACCCGGCGGCAGAGGCAGTGCAGCAGAACAGAGACCAAAGCAGAGGCGGAGAAAAATTTCAAAGAATTACGTCATATCTAAATCAACACAGAGGGAGGAGCAGCAGAATCCGAGGGGGTTTATATAGGTTAAGTATCTATATACTTGTGTATATACTATACTATGCTTGTGTGTTTAGTATTTTTAGCATCTGATCAATTAGTTGAAGAATCGGAGAGCCCGGAGATGAGGGAGCATGAGCATCAGGGAGAGGTAAAAACACCTAAAGTGACATTAGCACAAGGGAAGGAGCTGATTGGTGCGTAGCTGGTGAGTGTTTCTTTTTTTCAGATCAGATCAGGGACAAGTCTTAAGTTTATTTATGATAAGTTTATATAGTAGTCTAATAAATAGAGGTATTTAATTTTTTTTCCAGTGTTTTAGTGCTTAGTGTAAGTTAGTGTGTAAAAAAAAAGAAAAAAACTTAAGTAGATAAAATAATATAATTAATCTAGACTAAAGATATGGAGAGCAGTATGTGCGAGTTTGTGGACAGCGTGACTGTCCCGAGTGAGCACGTCTACAGTAGATGTCTCCACCTTGAATCTCTCCGGCTGGAGTGCGAGTTGGAGACATTCCGACATATAAGGGAGGGGGAGCTGTATGTGCACAGTTTTCTCCAGACTTCGGTCACACCTCGTAGAGAGGTGCAGGTTCAGAATGGGATTGGTGTAAACAATAGTGTGCAGAGTAAGGGGAACCCAGGTGAGATAGAGAACGAGGATCCACAGAAACTGATCCTATTCAACAGGTACACTGTAATTGCTACCTGAGAGGATAAGGATAAAGATTGTTGGAAGAACAGACAGAATGCGGACCATGGCACTTTGGATTAGGAGGCTGTCCTAAGGGGGAGGAGGAGGAGAGGAAGCGTAATGTGGTAGTTGTAGGGATTCAATAATTAGGGGGACAGATAGCATCCTTTGTAAGCAAGATTGAGAGTCCCACATGGTGTGTTGCCTACCTGGTGCCAGGGTGAGGGACATCTCGAACCGGCTTGAAAGGATATTGGAGATGGAGGGGGAGGATCCAGTCGTTGTGGTCCATGTTAGGACCAGCAACATAGGGAAGAGTAGGCAAGATGTCCTGTTTGGAGAGTACCAGGAACTAGGAGCTAAATTAAAGAACAGGACCTCAAGGGTTATAATCTCTGGATTATTACCTGAGCCATGTGCAAATTGGCGTAGGGATAAGCAGATTAGGGAGGTGAACACGTGGCTGAAGGAGTGGTGTGGCAAAGAGGGGTTCCATTGGGGCACTGGCACCAGTATTGGGACAGGAAAGAACTGTACCGTTGGAACGGGCTCCACCTGAACCGGTCTGCGACCAGGGTCCTAGCGGAAAGGATAAATAGGACGGTCACAAGCACTTAAACTAATAAATGAGGGGGGAGTTTTGTGGCGGCTCTATGGCGTTGCACCCCAATCTCCTTCACCCGGAGATCGTGACATCATCGGCGTGCGCATCGCCCCGGACCCGAAATTGACTTCCACCCCCTGCAGCAACGCCGGGCGAAAACACCAACAGCTGCAGGAGGCGTGCATCAGTCAGCCGGCCACTTCGGGGGCGAGGTTGCCGAGGTAAGTGAAAAAAAACGTACCTTTCTTGTTCCGCTTTTTTCCTTCCCGCGTTCGATCAGCCTGGCACACGGCTTGAGTGCTGGGCTGATTGCGCGGGATCGCGGCTGCCTTGGTGGTCCAGGTAGGTACTCTTTATATTGCAGAGCCTGCAGCGATGGCCCTTCCCTTTAAGGGAGGGAAGGAGCCTTTGAACATGGCAGCACTGCACGGCCCAGTGTGCAGCGCTGCTGAAGTCTCCGCCCCGCCTGCGCTCCAAGAATGAAGTGGAGCACTTGATTTAGCGCTCCACTTCCTTCTTGGAGCACAAAACCGAATTTTTTTTTTTTTTTATAGCTTGGCACTAATTTTCCAAACTTTTAAAATTTAGCACGCAAACAGGGCTATAATAAATTTCTCCACCAGATACTATAATCAACAATAAGGAAATGGCAGGCTTGTTAAATGAGTACTTTGTATTCATCTTCACAGTCGAGGAAAAGGATAAAATACCAGTGATGCAAGGGAAATTAAAATAAGTCAAGGGGAGGAACTTATTGGATTTAATATAAGTAAAAAAAATGGCAATGGAAAAAATTGACTTAGGAAGACAAATCTCCAGGCTCTGATGTTTTCCACCCCAAGGTATTAAAATAAATAGGTGAGGAAATTGCAGGTGCATTAGTCATAACTTTCCAAAGCAGTCGATTCAGGAGTTGCATCGTTGGATTGGAAAATTGCAAATGTCACTCCATTATTTAAAAAGGGAGCGAGAGAGAGAATCCAGAACTGTCAGTCTAATGTTAGTTGCAGGGAAGTTACTGGAATCTGTCATCAGGAACAGAGTGACTGAGCACATGGACAAGTATGAGCTGATCAAAGACAGCATGGATTTATAAAGGGTAGATCATGTCTGACTAACCTCGTTGAATTTTTTGAGGTGGATAAGTGAGTGTCTATGGATGTTATCTATAGACTTCCTTTGATAAGGTTTCGCACAAGAGATTATCAGCAAAAATGAAAGCGCACAGAATTTGAGGCAACCTTGCAATATGGGTTGGTAATTGGTTAGAAGGTAGGAAATAGAATAGGGATAAAGGGGAACGTACGTAACGTATTGGCGGCATGTGACAACTAATATTCTCCAGGGATCTGTACTAGGGCTTCAGCTTTACACCATATGTTAATGACTTGGATAAAGGAATAGAGAGTTGTATATCCAAGTTTGCAGATTACACGGAGTTAGGTGGCATAGTAAGTTATGTAGATGAGAGCAGGAATTTACAAAAAAAAGTTACAACAGGATAGACAGATTAAATGAGTGGACAAAACTGTGGCAAATGGAATTCAATGTGGGGAAGTATGCGATCATTCATATTGGATCCAAGAAAGGCAAATCGGAAGATTTTCTTAATGGTGAGAAACTATGAACTGTGAAGGACCAAAGGGATTTGGCTGTCCAATTACACAAATCAATAAAAGCTAGTGGGCAGGTACAAAAAGCAATCAAAAAAGTTAATGGAATATAGCCTTTACTCAAGGGGGCTGGAGAACAAAGTGTAGGAAATTATGCTTCAGTTGCACAGAGCCTTGGTCAGACTCCATCTTGAGTGCTGCATTCAGTTCTAGGCACCGTGCCTCAGGAAAGATATATTGGCCTTGGAAGGGCACAGCGCAGATTCACTGGAATGATACTGGGACTTACAAGGGTTGAATTATAATTACAGGTTGCATAAACTTGGCTTGTATTCCCTTGCGTTTAAAAGGTTCAGGGGTAATCTATTCAAGGTGTTTAAAATAGCAAAAGGATTCAATAGGGTAGATAAAGAAAAACTATTTTGTTTGGTGGCACAATCCAGCATAAGGGGGCATAATCTTAAAATTACAGCTAGGCCATTCAGGAGTGGAATCAGGAAGTACTTTTTCCACACAAAAGGTAGTGGAAATATGAAACTATCTGCCTAAAAGGCTGTGGGTTAATTGAAATTTTCAATAGATTTTTATTAAGTAAGGGTATCAAGGGATAGGGATCAAAGGCGGGTAAATGGAATTGAAGTACAGATCAGTCATGATCTAACTGAATGGCAGAACAGGCTCAAGCGGCTGAATGGCCTACTCCTGTTCCTATGCTCAGCTCCTTCCTTCAGCATTGACAGCAGCAGGGGGAAACTCTGAAATCTGTCCATAAGTCAACTTCTACTGCCATTGCCAGGGTGATATTGGCAAAAATCCCAGTGGTAATATTACCCGTAATTAGTGCCAGTAAGGAAATTAATCCTAGTTTAAATGGTTACGATTTCCCCCTCCACCCCGCCCCTCCATCCCCTCCCCGAGTAGGAAAATTCCATTTCCTCTGATTGGGGAGCAGTGATGAAGTGGTCATCAATTTTAAAATTGTCACTATGAGTGAGGAGAGAAATTAGGAGAAATTTATTTGTGTAGAGATTCATTAGAGCATGTAATGTTGCATCACAGGGAGTATGGACCATTGCATAAATATTGAAAGCAGAGGAAGATACAGGGCTGTGGGAAGAAAGCAGAGCAGTGGAATTATTTTTGGATTGCTCTAGCAAAGATGAGCTGAATGGTCTCCTTCTGTGCTGTAAACATCTATAGTTTTATATACAAACTTATAGTCCTTCATCCTTCCCTAACTAAATAGTGAGAAATCCTTTTAAATTTGGGGTAATTTTCACACTCTCACTGGACGGTCCGCAGAGGTGACTAGATAGCCATCAAAGTGGGAATGCTGGTTGATTGTTTTTCCCTCTTGCTAAAACAGGGGTGATAAAGCCAGTTTCAGCATTCCAACTCCTGCCCTGATGGAGATCAGCTAACTCACCACAGATCAGGAACAAAGAGCCAGTACACGTAGATAAAGCCATTAAAAAGGCCAACGGCATTTGGATTTTATATATAGCGGCATAGAGTACAAGAGTACAGAATTATTGATAAATCTGTACAAAACATTGGTTAGGCCACAGTTAGAATACTGTGTGGAGCTTTGGGAACCCCATTATAGAAAGGACATGAACGCCATGTTTTGATAACGTGAATAGAGAAAGACCATTTACTGAGCTGAATGGGCACCTGCAGAGTTCTAAGGTTCAATGTTGCCATTTCATTTCAGTTAGTACATTTTAGGTAACAAATATGTACTAACGGACTCTTTTTCAGTTGCAAAATCCCAGACACACATTTTTAAAAATCAGACTTCTCTAAGTCACACAGACCAGAAGTAACAATGGTAATATTACCCGTAATTAGTGCCAGTAAGGAAATTAATCCTAGTCTAAATGGTTATGATTTCCCCTGTTCAAGTGGAAATAGTCCCGTATCTCAAGTCTCTTCTCATAACTACAGTTTCCTATCCCTGGCATCATCCTGGTGAATCTACGTTGTATGCTCCTCATGGCGTTCATGTCCTTTCTATAATGGGGTTCCCAAAGCTCCACACAGTATTCTAACTGTGGCCTAACCAATATTTTGTACAGATTTATCAATAATTCTGTACTCTTGTACTCTGTGCCGCTATATATGAAATCCAAATGCCGTTGGCCTTTTTAATGGCTTTATCTACGTGTACTGGCACTTTCAGAGAATTAGGTATTTGGATCCTAAAGCATCCATCCATTGAGTGTATACTCCCATACATTGCTTTTTCTCCCAAATTATATTACCTCACATTTTCCGTCATTAAATTGCATTTGCCACTTGACTGCCCATTTCGCTAAACTGACTACATCCTCCCAAAGTCTTTTGCAGTCCTCCTTGCATTTTGCCAAAACCCCCTACTTTGTACAATCAGTACAAATTTTGAGATTGTGCTCTCCAAACCCAAGTCCAAATCATCTCTATACACTGAAAACAAAAGTGGATCCAGTACTGATCCAGGGTTACACTCCTTCTAACCCTTCTCCTGTTCTCCCTTCTTGAACAAAGATGATACATTGACTATTCTCCAGTCAGTCCCAAGACAAAATAATTTGCATATTTAGGGAAGATTGAAAAATTGTGACAGTAGCCTTTCTGATATCTGTGATGCCTGTATTTTACGATATGAACAAGGTGTGATATTTTTACTTTGAGGCAGTCATTTGAGCTATTGCTACAGTACATTTGCTGCATTACAGCAATGAACAAACTGCTGTCATGTTTGGGCTGAAGGACCACATTAAATATCTGAAACTGCACTTCATGTTCCAGAGCAAAGCGATGGAAGCATTGATGGCAAGGATACATAATAATGACAGAATTCACCCTTTTGTGTAGAGGTTCACAATTTAAAAAAAGGTTATTAATAAAAAGACACTTCAAGCCAGATGCGTGCGTTTGGTTGCTAACAGAGATCTGGGGCATCCTTCTACCCCCAACTCTACAAAGAGTACAGATTCCAAAAAACTTAAACATTAAGCCATTTCCTGCAATGCTGGAGTTCCTTGATGTGTGTGGGACCACTAAATTTAGTATTTTACTAATCTCAGCAGGACACAGACTAACATCATGTCCATCAGACATTTCTAGTGGTCAACCCCCTGTGGACCTTCCCAAGGAGAGCGTGAAAAATATCCACAATTTAAAAGGATTTCTTACTAGATCATTAGGAAAGGATAAAGGACTACACATTTGTAAGTGATATATTACCCAATCATCATGTCAAAAAAACATGTGTTTGATACAAATACTCTTCATAGGGTCTCAACTAGTTATATACTGTGAAACAATTTATAAGACTTGACACTAATTGTTTGTCCTCTAATAGCACAAACTAGTTGCACCCCAGACCTACTATCTTTAACCTCTTTCCAGTTAAAAGATTGAAAGGTTTTAAATAGTGGGCTGTCCCAACGAATAGTTTTTGCTCGTGCAAATTGACATTTGGCTAGAATAAAATTATTTTTCAAGAAGTACAGTGACATTTTTTGATGCATGTTGTTAGTCACTCAACATTCAATTAATTTCAGATTATGTTATCAATAATGTTGTTTGTTATTGAGAATGCTTTTTATGGAAATGGCTCTAAATTAGAAGAAAAAAATAATCTTTACTGGACCATACAGTAGTGTCTTCCTATGCATTCCTTCATTTCTAGTATTGCCACCATACCAAATCCACCACTATCTGCTGCTGTCATTCCACCCAAATAAAGCCAGTTATCAATATACTGAACACATTGGGGTAGATTTTCCGATTGGGTATTAGCCATTATTAACACCCGCCTGAATATTAGCATGCTGATCTCTCCTGATCTTGATTTACATAGTTTGGGCAAGCTCCAGGCCCATATCGGGCCTGTCACTGGGGTATCATTTGTAAGGATCCCTTAGAAGGCTGCTTACAAGGGATAATGAGTGAATTTAAAGGGATATGGAAACTTAAATGTAAGGGGCAACTATGGGGATAAAATGTTTTTAGCCTTTACAAATGCAGCTGATGTTTTGTTGACATGTTTCAGTCTTTGCAAAGGCTGTTCAGATAACAAAAATGACAGGCACAACCCAGTGGCTGGCACAATATACAGAGACAGGAACCAACACTGGCCATGTGATAACTCTTCAACCCTGTTTGATGGCTGGTGAAGTGGAGGTAGGGCAGAATGAAATGATAGTGAAGTCAGCTCTGTTTGCCATTCTAGGACATCCTCCTCATAGAACATTGCAGCATGCTTGTAACGAGGCAAAGTTAGATGAGTTCAGAGAGCACCTGATCTACGTAGTCAGTTACGCACGGTCATTACAAGACTGTTACAAGATCAGTGGAAACTTGCCTCTAAATGTGGGTGGGAAGGTACTGACAGGTGGGAGCTGTCTGCCTCTGATGAAGCCCTGCCTGGCATTCATGCATTGCTCTTCCTCTTCCTCCAAAAAAACCCACAAGTAAAATAGGGATACCCATTGTCCAAATTTCACAGGTGTACCGAAAAAATGGCATTGTCACAACACCTGGTACAAAGCCCCATGGCCAGCTAAGTGAAATCAGGGAAGAGACCAAAAAAAGTGCACAAAAAAGGTTCAGAAGTAGCATGAAAATGCCACTATACATCTGATTATTGGGCTAAATGCACATCAGTAAACAAGACACCTTAGCAGCTCTGGACAGCGAACTTATATAGGCAGATAGATGACTGATTACTCTGTCGGTATAAACGTTGAAAATTGTGTGGATGCCTAAACCTGGTCAAATAGGCCTGCATTTCAGGAATCAGTAGAAAATCTGATTGCCAAACTGGATAGGCACTAAATTGGCAGAAATCTAGGGTAATGGTTCTCCATCCATTTTTTCAACCAGTTGCATTCATTTTATACCCTTTAATCAGATGTAACCGACCAGAAAATCTTCCCTGTTACATTAACTGCTACGGAGGTGTTGATGCCTGTTGAGATATCTACAGTTATGATAATTATATTTTTGTCTTAACCTTCAGATTTTTAACCTGAAAGTGAATCAAAGAAAAATCTTCTGTCTGACCTAATTTT
Source organism: Squalus acanthias (assembly GCA_030390025.1). Lineage (NCBI taxonomy): Eukaryota > Metazoa > Chordata > Chondrichthyes > Squaliformes > Squalidae > Squalus > Squalus acanthias. The sequence continues at coordinate 86,528,805 of CM059432.1, forward strand.
AAACTGCTTCACTTGTGTTAGTATCACACACGGCTTTTTTATATTTTAAAAGATTAGAACACAACTTGGACAATATCCTTTACCTACAATAAGAACATAAGAAATAGGAGCAGGAGTAGGCCATTCAGCCCTTCAAGCCTGTTCCACCATTTAATAAGATCATGGCTGATCTTCTACCTCACCTCCACCTTCTCGCACTATCCCCATCTCCCTTGCTTCCCTTAGTATCCAAAAATCTAGCGATCTCCGTCTTGAATCTATTCAACGACTGAGCATCCACAGCTCTCTGGGATAGAAAATTCCAAAGATTCACAACCCTTTGAGTAAAGAAATATCTCCTCATCTCAGTCCTAAATGGCCAACCCCTTATTCTGAGTCTGTGACCCCTAGTTCTCCCCAGCCATGGGAAACATCCTCCCCACATCTACCCTGTCAAGCCCTTTAAAAATGTTATATGTTTCAATGAGATCACCTCTCATTGTTATAAATTCTAGGGAATATAGACCTAGTCTACTCAAACTCTCCACATAGGACAATCCCCTCATCCGAGGAATCAGTCTAGTGAATGGTGAGAAACTATTAAATGTTGGTGTTCAGAGAGATTTAGGTGTCCTCGTACAGGAAACACAGAAAGTTAGCATGCAGGTACAGCAAGCAATTAGGAAGGCAAATGGCACATTGGCCTTTATTGCAAGGGGGTTGGAGTACAATAGTGAGGAAGTCTTACTACAATTGTACAGGGCTTTGGTGAGACCACACCTGGAGTACTGTGTACAGTTTTGGTCTCCATATCGGAGATAGGACGCCTCAGAGGCGATGCAACAAAGACTCACTAGATTGATCCCTGGGATGAGCGGGTTGTCCTATGAGGAGAGGTTGAGTAGATTGGGCCTCTACTCTCTGGAGTTTAGAAGAATGAGAGGTGATCTCATTAAAACATATAAGATTCTGAGAGGGATTGACAGGGTAGATGCTGAGAGGTTGTTTCCCCTTGCTGGAGAGACTAGAACTAGGGGGCATAGTCTCAGGATAAGGGATCGGCCATTTAAGACTGAGATGAGGAGGAGTTTCTTCACTCAGAGGGCTGTGAATCTTTGGAATTCTCTACCCCAAAGGGCTGTGGATGCTCAGTCATTGAGTATATTCAAGGCTGAGATAGATAGATTTTTGGACTCTAGGGGAATCAAGGGATATGGGGATAGGGCAGGAAAGGAGTTGAAGTCTAAGATCAGCCATGATCTTATTGAATGGCGGAGCAGGCTCGAAGGGCCGTATGGCCTACTCCTGCTCCTAATTCTTCTGTTCTTATGAACCTTCGTTGCACTCCCTCTAAGGCAAGTATATCCTTCCAGGTGTGGTCTCACCAAGACCCTATATAATTGTAGTAAGACTTTTTTACTCTTGTACTCCAATCCAATAAAGGCCAACATACCATTTGCTTTCCCAATTGCTTGCGGTACCTGCATGTTAATTTTCTGTGATTTGTGTACAAGGACACTCAGGTCCCTCTGAATATCAACATTTCCCAGTCTCTCACCATTTAAAAAATATTCTGCTTTTCTATTTTTCCTACCAAAGTGGATAACTTCACACTTCTCCACATTATATTCCATCTGCCATGTTCTTACCCACTCACTCAACCTGTCTATAGCCCTTTGCAGCCTCTTTGTGTCCTCCTCACAGCTTACTTTCCCGCCTAACTTTGTATCGTTAGCAAACTTGAATACATTATACTCGACCTCCTCATATTAGTATTGTAACAAATAGAGTATACAATAAACCTGCTTATTATTAGACTGTTTAATACTATAATCTGATCAAATTACAAGATATCAAACAAATTCCTATTCATTTCATAATAATGTTTTATAAAACGTTTACCTCTGTTTTTAATCACCTTTCACTGCTTCGTTACCTCCATACTCTCCTCTTACATTGGGGGTGCTGAACTGGGGCACTCTGGGCCAGAGAGCTGTCCATGGTGAGTGTCAGTGTTGATCCCTATTAGATAACAGGAAACATACTTACTCAAGCCCAATCAGTCGCTTAGGATGGGGAAGGGAGAGGAGAGGGCAAAAAATCACAAGATAGACATAGATGAGGAAGGCCATTCAATCCTCCCTAGCTGATTCATCCAGAAAGACCCTCCAGTCTTCCCATCATACGATCCAACTGTTTGTTAAATGATTTCAGGGTGTTTGCCTCCACAACTCAACCCAGAAGTCCATTCTATGTATTGATCATTTTTGCGTGAAGAAGAACTTCCTGACATCGGTTCTAAATTTTCCTTTTAATAGTTTGAACTGGTGTCCTCTTGTCCTACTACTTTGACTTAGTTTGAATTAGTGTCCTGAATCTACCTTATATTATCTTATATACACCTTTACAAGATCACCATTCGGTCGCCCTTCAAGAGTAAAAAGCTTTTCTCTAGCTATCGAATAACTCAGTCTTACAACTTTGGCGATCAGTCTTGTGCCTTTTCTCTGAACTGCTTCAAATATTTCCTTCGTGTTTCGGTGACTAGAACTTGACGGAGTACTTGAGGTGTGGTAGAATACTATACAGGTTGAACATGAACTGCCTCTGACTCATACTGTACCGCTTTTGCTATATGGTTCAGCATTTTATTTGATTTTTTGATTGCTGCTCTGCATTGGTTTGACATGTTGAGTGGTGAGTTTACTAAAATCCCGAGATACCTTTCAACTTCATCCTTAGCTATTTCAACACCATTCATGAAGTACTTAGATTATTCTTTTTTCTTCTTATGTACAATCATGTTCAAGCGTATAAATAAGACACTTTTAAAGCACAATGATCTAATAGAAAGCTCCACCAGTTATCAGTGCCGGCAACTCCAGCTGCCAAATTCGTTGCAATGACTTTGGGCTGGATTTTGAATGACCCATGGAGTCGGGTTTGGAGGCGTGTGGGGGGTTAAATTTGCGTGGTCGGGGTTTCCGACCCCATCCCGACTCCATCCCGCCTCCACGCAATTTTGACAGAATCAGTCGCGGGGTTCCCAACTCCGTCCCGCCCTCAAGAGGCGGGAGAGGCCATTAAAGCCCTTAACAAGCTCTAAATTGGCTCTGTAATGGCATTTTGAAACGCTGTAGCTAGTTTAACCCTCTTCTGACGTGAAGCACGCCTGGTGTGAAACACTCCAGTGAAACCTGGCGGGAACACAAGTGGATAGCTGACTATCGGCTGCAGGTCCACTATTACAACGGAGATGTGATGAAGGTAGTATTAGTATTAGGTCTGAACGTCGCCTCTGATGCTGCTGCATTGAATGTCTTCAGAGACTGGCTGGGAGGACTTGCTTGGCAAAAAAATTCTCTCTCTCTCTCTCCTTCCCCCCCCATTTTTGCATCCAGGTCCACTCACATCAAAAGCCAGGCAGGTCCTCTCTCACCAACAGTCTCTGAGACTAGGCAGTCCAGAGGCGACTTTCAGACTGAAAACACTAATTACTTCATGGGTTCCCACATGCTCCAACTCAATTGCCCAATTAAGTGAAAATTGCATCAGGCATCCACATTAATCTGGAGTCGGGGGGGAAACACGAAATGCGGATTACACGACCCCAACCCGACCCCAAGACAAAATCCAGCCCTTTGTTTTTGAAAAGCTCAGTGCGCTTTAGTCTTCAAAGACAGATATAAGCTACTGACTTCTGTGCAAAATGTTTTTCTTTGAATTTTTTTTGACTGAAAACACACTGGGGAGTATTTGCTTTCTTCACTATCTGTAGCAAAACTGTACACGCACAATTACAATTTCACTACAAATATTAAACAGAGGAAATCTCTCCCAATTGGACCTTTTTTTCTAGGCTTAGGTGATCTAAAAAGATGTTGGCCAGATACCAAAAGTATGCAACTGGTCATGAGCAGAAAATAATCCACACAGAGGAGTATAACTGGTTAACAACTATAATGTTTCATGAATATCTTCAGGGGGGGCATCTCAAATCAGCCGTGAAAATACTACACTCAGCCAATCCAAGTACTGCATTTTCAAACACTGCAACTGAATGTTGTTCACTTAACAAATCACTTGACATCTGTGGTTCATTAACATTGAGATTCATCTTAAAGTAGAAAAAGTGTGGCAACTGTGACTCATGCACGTGAGCTGGGTAAGGCTTATTATAAATTCTACACCCAAATTTGGATGTATAAAATAAAACATCTTTGGGTAGAGTTTCCGCTTTGGGCGCAATCGGCGATTCCGGCGCAAATTACGCCCGTTTTGTAAAGTGTTTTTTCCCACCCCCTGATTTTCCACTCAAACTCATTTGCATATCGCCGAACACAAAATCTGCGATGAACCAGCGCAATCGGGCGGCGTTTTAAAACATTTTTTTTTTTAAAGTTGCTTGAAAAAATGTTCCTTGATATATTTAAGAGTGGTAACTTAATAAAGTTTGATTAATACAGCTGAAAATGGGGTTATCACAAAAAATAGGCATTTTAAATCACAGTGTCAATCCACCACCTATGAGTAACCCCATTTTAAATGAATGAAAATAACTTTTAAAAAATATCCAAAACTATTTTCTAGTTAGATTAGGGTATAGTAGTCAGTTTCGAAGTAATTTTCAAAATTCATTCAAAACCTTTCAAAATGTACCCATTAGTGTCCTTACGCCTAAAGGATCCAGCTTAATATTTGGAGCCTCCTCAAACGCCTGCAAATGAGCACAATTAGCGGAAACTCCCAATGGTGATTAATTCATCCTGCAGGGCATGGCCAATTTGTCAGCCGGGCCAGCTACTAGCGCACTGTTTTTAAAACTAGCGCAAACGATCGCGGAAACTTGATTTGCACTGAATGCAATTTGTGCTTAAAATTCCGTGATCTTTTGCGCCGGTTACGCTGATATCGGGGGAATTGCACCGAAAAAACTAACACAACCGAGCAGAAACTATCTAGCTAGTTCAGGATGTATTCATTTGAAAAAAAATTGGATTACGTGTGGATTGACTTCTGCTGCAATTCTGTAGCATGGATTGCTTACTGCACTGATTTTTGCTTAAAGAAGGAGGATTTCAATATCAGAGTGAATAGAACTTATTTTAATTTATTCAGAGAATGTTGTGAAGTAAGAAATGCTCCATTTTTCTTTATGTTTACCCAATTCTTCATAATACACCAAATGATTCTGAGGTGTTTTTACAGGACAGTACAAATTTGAAAAGTTCAATACTCTTGAGGTTAAAACAGACCAGAATATACTATGGGACTTCTGAGATGAAAGAAAAATATCTGAATATCTCCTACTTTCTACTATAGCATGGAAAACAATAGGCTCAAATCAGTAACAGATGTATTGTTTCTCAAATCACATTCCTGTGTCTTTGGTATTACTGTTCTACAGATGAATACTAATCACACTTTGTTCATAAACTCCCATCAGTAACAATGAAAAATGGCAATAATAATCCAGAAAATGTCATGCAAACAAAATCAAAACTGTAGTACACAACTCATATTTTGAATTTATGTAGTTGGAAATAATTAGATGCGAGACTCCAGTTACATTCACTGGGGATGTCAGATTTCCAGATTTGATGAATAACGGAAATCTCTGAAAACAACATAAAAAACTACACGTGAGGGTAAGGCAGGAATTTAATAAAGATCATGTTCTGTAGGTCTGTTAACATTTGCATTTTTAACTGTTTAGAAACACTAGTGATGAACACAATTCTCACCCAGTTTATCTTTGCACTAAGGACATACTTATAATTTCACACATAACCACCACTATATTCACACTGACTTCATTTTCACCAAGTGGCCACTATTCATGTGTAAGCCTATAAGTTAATGTTAGCAAGCTGTTCAACTATGGAAGGCATCATATCCACATTTAATCCTTTTCTCACCCATGCATGTGTCATAAAAAAGGGAGATTTCTGTATTTCATCTCATGCAGTTTTGAAGTAACTGGAGTTAAAATGGAAGCCGCCTTTCTTCAAAATTTAAATGAAGGTAGGAGATGAACTATGTGTGGGACTAGAGCAAGTTGATTGATCTAGAAAATAATCAGGATAGAGAGATTTTGTTTTAGAACCTAATAACTAGAAAATTCTCCATAAGGTTTAGTTCCAGCAGGAAATGCGAATTCTGTGGATTGAATTAGTATTTGCATCATCCTTGCATTAAGAAGGTCTACCAAGAGATAAATCTGTCTGTTTCCAGCACTTTTACGAAGCTTTTAGTAATCCTTCCTAATATTCCTACATTGCTCGGCGCAATTTTTGTCTGATTATGCTTCTGTGAAGCACTTTGAGACATTTTTAAACTGCTCACTATTCCAGGATCATTCTGGAATGCAAAGATAACCCCCGGCTTTTCTCTACTGCTCCACCCTCACCTCCAGCAACAAGTGCGAGGAGCTCATGGACTTCTTTGTCTCTAAGATTGTGACCATCCAATCAGCTGCCTCTGCCACTTCCCTTCATTCCCCTAGACCACTGGGCCAAACTTTCTCTAAGGTTCCCCTTGCCCTAGGTCTGAACTCGCATCTTTCTCCAGTTTCTCTCCGATCTCCCCTCGTCCTCTACAAGCTCACCTTGTCCATGAGACCCACTTCCTGCTCCCTTGACCCGATTCCCACTAAACTGCTGACCACCCAACTTCCTTTTCTGGCTCCCATGTTAACTGATAGTGTTAACAGTTCGCTCTCCTCAGGTACTGTCCCCCTCTCCTTCAAATCTGCCGTCATCACCCCTGTCTCAAAAAACCAAACCTTGACCCCCTCCATCCTTGCAAACTACCGCCCCATTTCCAACCTCCCTTGAACATGTTGTCACCTTCCAAATCCGTGCCCATCTTTCCCGGAACTCCATGTTTGAATCCCTCCAATCAGGTTTCCGCCCCTGCCACAGTACCAAAATGGCTCTTATCAAAGTCACAAATGACATCCTATGTGACAGTGACAAAGGTAAACTATCCCTCCTCTGCCTTCTCAACCTGTCTGCAACCTCTGACACGGTTGACCACTCCATCCTCCTCCAACGCCTCTCCACCATCATCCAGATGGGTGAGACTGCACTCGCCTGGTTCCATTCTTATCTAATCGTAGCCAGAGAATCACCTGCAATGTCTTCTCTTCCCGCTCCCACATCGTTACCTCTGGTGTTCCCCAAGGACCTATCCTTGGCCCCCTCCTATTTCTCATCTACATGCTGTCCCTTGGCAAAATCACCCGAAAGCACAGCGTCAGTTTCCACATGTCCACAGACACCCAGCTCTACCTCACCACCACTTCTCTCGACCCCTCCACTGTCTCTAAATTGTCAAACTGCTCGTACAACATCCAGTACTGGATGAGCAGAAATTTACTCCAACTAAATAGGATGAAATGTATCCCAGGCTGTTAAGAGAAGCAAGGGAGGAAATAGCAGAGGCTTTGACCATCATTTTCCAATCCTCTCAGGCTACAGATGTGGTGCCAGAGGACTGGAAATGTTGTACCATTGTTTAAAAAGGGAGAAAGGGATAGTCCAAGTAATTACAGGCCAGTCAGCCTAACCTCAGTGGTAGGCAAATTATTGGAAAAAATTCTGAAGGACAGTATTAATCGTCATTTAGAAAGACACAGATTAATCAAGGACAGTCAGCATGGATTTGTTAAGTGAAGGTTGTGTCTGACAAACTTGATTGAATTTTTTCAGGTGGTAACAAGGAGGGTTGAAGAGGGTAACGTGTTTGATGTAGTCCACATGGATTTTAGCAAGGCTTTTGATAAGGTCCCACATGGCAGACTGGTCAGAAAAGATAATTGTATCAGCAGGTTTAGATTAGCTATGGAAAAGGACTGGGAGCAATCGAGAGTAAAAAGTAATTGGAGGAAGGCCAATTTCAGTGGGATGAGAACGGATCTGGCCTGGGTAAATTGGAATCAAAGATTGGCAGGCAAAACTGTAATCGAACAATGGGCTGCCTTTAAAGAGGAGATGGTTCGGGTCAGTCGAGGTACATTCCCACGAGTGGGAAAGGTAGGGCAACCAAAGTCAGAGCTCCCTGGATGACGAAAGAGGTACAGAGTAAGATGAAGCAGAAAAATAGCGCTTATGACAGATGTCAGGTTGAGAATACAAGTGAGAATCAGGCTGAATATAGAAAGTTCAGAGGGGAAGTGAAAAAGAAAATAAGAGGGGCAAAAAGAGAGTATGAGAATAGATTGGCAGCCAACATAAAAGGGAATTCAAAAGTCTTCTATAGGCATATAAATAGTAAACGGGTAGTAAGAGGAGGGGTGGGCCAATTAGAGACCAAAAAGGAGACCTATGCATGGAGGCAGAGGGTTGGCTGAGGTACTAAATGAGTACTTTGCATCTGTCTTCACCAAGGAAGAAGATGCTGCCGAAGTCATAGTGAAAGAGGAGGTAGTGGAGATACTGGATGGGATAAAAATTGATAAAGAGGAGGTACGAGAAAGGCTGGCTGTACTTGTAGATAAGTCACCAAGACCGGATGGAATGCATCCTAGGATGCTGAGGGAAGTTAAGGTGGAAATCGCGGAGGTACTGGCCATAATCTTCCAATCCTCCTTAGAAAAGCAGGTGCCAGAGGACTGGAGAATTGCAAATGTTACACCCTTGTTCAAAAAAGGGTGTGAGGATAAACCCAGCAACTACAGGCCAGTCAGTTTGACCTCGGTAGTGGGAAAGATTTTAGAAACGATAATCCGGGACAAAGTTAACAGTCACTTGGACAAGTGTGGATTAATTAAGGAAAGCGAGCACGGATTTGTTAAAGGCAAATCGTGTTTAACTAACTTGAGTTTTTTGATGAGGTAACAGAGAGGGTTGTTGAGGGCAATGTGGTTGACGTGGTGTATATGGACTTCCAAAAGGCTCTTGATAAAGTGCCACATAATAGGTTTGCCAGCAAAGTTGAAGCCCATGGAATAAAAGGGACAGTGGCAGCATGGATACGGAATTGCCTAAGTGACAGGAAACAGAGAGTAGTGGTGAACGGTTGTTTTTCGGACTGGAGGAAGGTATACAGTGGTGTTCCCCAGGGGTCGGTACTAGGACCACTGCTTTTCTTGATATATATTACTGACTTGGACATGGGTGTACAGGGCACAATTTCAAAATTTGCAGATGACACAAAACTTGGAAGTATAGTGAACAGTGAGGAGGATAGTGATAGATTTCAAGAAGACATAGGCTGGTGAAATGGGCGGACACATGGCAGATGAAATTTAACGCAGAAAAGTGCGAAGTGATACAATTTGGTAGGAAGAACGAGGAGAGGCAATATAAATTAAAGGGTACAATTCTAAAAGGGGTGCATGAACAGAGAGACCTGGGGGTATATGTGCACAAATCGTTGAAGGTGGCAGGGCAGGCTGAGAAAGCGGTTAAAAAAGCATACGTAATCCTGGGCTTTATAAATAGATAGATGTTCTCTATCTATATATGCTTTGGCGATTCTGTATCTAATTTACTTCACCTGAGGAAGGAGCAATCGATAGCTCCGAAAGCTTGTGATTTCAAATAAAACTGTTGGACTATAACCTGGTGTTGTGCGACCTCTCAATTTTATAAATAGAGGCATAGAGTACAAAAGCAAGGAAGTTATGATGAACCTTTATAAAACACTGGTTCAGCCTCAACTGGAGTCCAATTCTGGGCACCGCACTTTAGGAAGGATGTGAAGGCCTTAAAGAGGGTGCAGAAAAGATTTACGAGTATGGTTCCAGGGATGAGGGATGAGGGACTTCAGTTACGTGGATGGACTAGAGAAGCTGGGGTTGTTCTCCTTGGAGCAGAGAAAGTTGAGAGAAGATTTGATAGAGGTGTTCAAAATCATGATGGGTCTAGACAGAGTAGTTAGAGAGAAACTGTTCCCATTGGCGGAAGGGTCGAGAACCAGAGGACACAGATTTAAGGTGATTGGCAAAAGAACCAAAGGCGACATGAGGCAAAACTTTTTTACGCAGCGAGTAGTTAGGATTTGGAATGCACTGCCTGAAAGGAGGCAGATTCAATCATGGCTTTCAAAAGGGAATTGGATAAGTACCTGAAGGAAAAAAAAATTGCAAGGCTACGGGGAAAGGGTGGAGGAGTGGGACTAGCTGAAGTGCTCTTGCAGAGAGCCAGCACAGACTCGACGGGCCGAATGGCCTCCTTCTGTGCTGTAACCATTCTATGATTCTAAAAGCTCATGAAATCCAAGTTGGATCCAAAACCTGGCTCAGTGGCAGGAAGCAAAGGGTAATGGTCGAAGGATGTTTTTGGGACTGGAAGACTGCTTCCAGTGGGGTTCCGCAGGGCTCAGTACTAGTTCCCTTGCTTTTTGTGGTATATATCAATGATTTACACTTCAATGTAGTGGGCCTGATTAAGAAGTTTGCAGATGATACAAAAATTGGCTGTGTGGTTGATAGTGAGGAAGAAAGCTCTAGACTGCAGGAAGATATCAATGGACTGGTCAGGTGGGCAGAAAAGTGGCAAATGGAATTTAATCCGGAAAAGTGTGAGGTAACACATTTGGGGAGGGCTAACAATACACAATACACAATAAATGGTAGGATACTGAGAAATGTAGCAGAACAGAGGGATCTTGGAGTGCATGTCCATAGATCCCTGAAGGTCGTAGGACAGGTAGATAAGGTGGTTAAGAATGCATACGGGATACTTTCCTTTATTAGCTGAGGCATAGAATATAAGAGCAGGGAGGTTATGCTTGAACTGTATAAAACACTAGTTAGGCCACAGCTAGTGTACTGCGTACAGTTCTGGTCTCCACATTACAGGAAATATGTGATTGCACTAGAGAGTGTACAGAGGAGACACTAGAGAGTGTATAGAGGAGATTTACGAGGATGTTGCCAGGACTGGAGAATTTTAGCTATGAGTAAAGATTGGCTAGACTGGGGTTGTTTTCTTTGGAACAGAGGAGGCTGAGGGGAGTGAGGTGTATAAAATTATGAGGGGCCTAGATAGAGTGGATAGGAAGGACCTATTTCCCTTAGCAGAGAGGTCAATAACCAGGGGGCATAGATTTAAAGTAATTGGAAGAAGATTAGAGGGGAGCTGAGGAGAACTTTTTTTACCCAGAGGGTGGTGGGGGTCTGGAACTTGCTGCCTGAAAGGGTGGTAGAGGCAGAAACCCTCATCACATTTAAAAAGTACTTGAATATGCACTTGAAGTGCTGTAACCTACACGGCTACGGACCAAGAGCTGGAAAGTGGGATTAGGCTGGATAGCTCTTTTTCACAGACACGATGGGCCGAATGTCCTCCTTCTGTGCGTAAATTTCTATGTTTCTATGATTCTAAATATTGGGAAGACTGAACCCATTGTCTTCCGTCCCTGCCACAAACTCCATTGCCTAGCCACCGCCTCCATCCCTCTCCCGAGCGTCTGTCTGAGGCTGAACCAGACTGTTTGCAACCTTGGTGTCATAGTTGACCCTGAAATGAGCTTCCGGCTACATAATCGCTCCATAACTAAGACCGCCTATTTCCACCTCCATAACATCGCCCGCCTCTGCCCATGTCTCAGCTCATCTGCTGCTGAAACCCTCATCCATGCCTTTGTTACCTCTAGACTTGACTATTCCAACGCACTCCTGGCTGGCCTCCCACGTTCTACCCTACGTAAACCTGAGGTCATCCAAAACTCTGCTGCCCATGTCCTAACTCGCACCAAGTCCCTTTCACCCATCACCCCTGTGCTCGCTGACCTACATTGGCTCCCCCAGTTAAGCAACGTCTCGATTTAAAAAGTCTCATCCTTGTTTTCAAATCCCTCCATGGTCTCGCCCCTCCCATATCTCTATAATCTCCTCCAGCCCCACAACCCCCAGAGACATCTGTGCTCCTCTAATTCTGGCCTCTTGAGCATCCCTGATTTTAATCACTCAACCATTGGTGGCCGTGCCTTTAGCTGCCAAGGCCCTCAGCTCTGAAATTCCAACCCTTCAGATGAGACGTTAAACTGAGGCCCCATCTGCTCTCTCAAGTGGACATAAAAGATCCCAGGACACTATATCGAAGAAGAGAGGGGAGTTACCCGAGTGTCCTAGCCAATATTTATCCCTCAATCAACATAACAAAAACAGATTATCCGGTCATTATCACATTGCTGTTTGTGGGAGCTTGCTGTGCGCAGATTGGCTGCCGCGTTTCCTACATTACAACAGTGACTACACCTTAAAAAGTACTTCAGTGGCCGTAAACCGCTTTGGGACGTCTGGTGGTCATGAAAGGCTCTATATAAATGCAAGTCTTTCTTTCTTTCTCCCTAAACCTCTCCGCCTCTCCACCACTCTTTCCTCCTTTAAGACGCTCCTTAAAACCTACCACTTCATCTGCCCTAATTTCTCCTTTTGTGGCTCTGTGTCAAATTTTGTTTTAATACACTCCTGTGAAGCGCCTTGGGATGTTGTACTACGTTAAAGGCGCTATATAAATGCAAGTAGTTGTTGTTGTTTCACCCAGAATGCATTTTAAAGAGGCTATTTTAATACCTTATAGACTGATTTCAAATTCTATTGTTTTTAAGTATTGTTCTGATTTATCATTTGGCTTTGGTGTATTAATTAATATATAAATAAATCTTTGGTGTATTAATTAAAGTCATTTTAGTTTATATGCTTTGATTTCTCAGTGTGGTATTTACTGCTTGTCAGGAGAGACAGCTGAATGTGATGGGCTTCCCAAGTGATCTCTGGTGAACATTATACCAAATTTAGGGGGTAGCTGTAACTCCTAGACACTCTGTCCCATACATGGCATGGTCTCAGTTGTATCTTGCTATGTCTTTGATGTGGTACCTTCCTGGCTGACCTGATTAACTTTATCACACCTCGGCAGATAGTCAGGATGATTTAATTTAGTTGTCTGCAATTGTAAGGTACACATGCATTGTTCTCTATCTATATATGCTTTGTCGAGTCTGTAGTTCTCTACTTCACCTGAGGAAGTGGCGATCGATAGCTCCGAAAGCTTGTGATTTCAAATAAAACTGTTGGACTATAACCTGGTGTTGTGCGACCTCTCAATGGTATAAGAACACAGGCTTTAGATTATGGGAGACTGAATCACACATGGAAAGCAATGTTTTGCCAAAAATACAAGACAAAAATGTTGGGAAGAAGAACAAACTGGAACAACACTTCTTAGCAAGAATCACTGGATAGTGATCAGGGGCAGGTACCCTGCTTGATCTTTTCCCTCCCTAATCAGGTCGTGGAGGCAAATTCTAGTGCCCACCACCTGAGATCAGCTTCAAACCTGGGACACTTCTGGTCCACATGGCTCAGTAGTGCACCATTTGCTGTATTTTCCCAAAATAAGATGACGTTATTTTATTCTCTCTTCAAGAGTCTCAATGTTGCCTGAAGTAGCCTTTAAAACTAATATATTGTAAGTGGTACCAGGCAAAGGGAATATATTTCAATTCTCCTACTATACAGAGTAGTAATTTGATGATTTTACTAGAACCCAGAACTTCATGTGGCTTGCAGCTGACAAACTGATAATCCTAAAGTCCTAATATCAATGTAATTGCTTCAGTTCACATAAGCACTATTGCATCTCAATATTAAATCTATTGTGGTATCTTTTTATATTGTCCCTCCTCATTATAACATGCAAATTGGGAGGTAGCCAATTTGCCTGCTTTACTCTCGGGCGCACGGTAACCAAGAACCCCTCTGTAAATCATTCAATGTAAAAGGCATTCATTTGTTTCTATGTCAAAGTGTAGAAAATGTAAAATAAAAACAAGCTCCTCTTCCACATGGCTGGAGTTCTGTCCTCAGTGGACTAGGACTTCAACTGCATGTTCAAAGATATTTAAAAGGCAGGCTTGCAGCAAAGAAATTAATCATGTGGTACCTCCTCACTTTAATTTTCGCTTCTTTTCTCACCTCTTGTCCCCAAGGCTAGGGACTCATTCCATAGGTGCTGGCAGTTCTCTGGTACAAAGTGGTCACTGTCAACTTAGTTAGTGGGTGTCAGTAGGTTATTTCTCCATGAAAGGAATCACAGCCGAACCCTCCCTCTCATCTGATATCTATGCACTTGCGGAGGTTACTATGCAGGGAGCAGAAACAGGAACTTGGGCTACTTTTTTTTCTTCTCTAGTCCAGGGTGCTCGGGCCATTGTCGTAACTAAAACTGCTTCAGTTGAGATCATCTAACTCAGCATACAGCAGGAATCAAAGCGGTGATTTTACTAGTCTGTATGGCTCAATAACGCACCATGTGGTGTATGTACCTAATGAGCTATCAAGAAAATCCTCGGGCCCCCAATATCCTTTGGTAGACTTCTGCCCTCTCACCTTTGTCAGCATTGCCCAAGTATTTGGTCATGATACCAGAATATTGCGATCTAGACTTTAATGAGCAAATTATACAACATGGTTAGCAGGTAGATTTGGCACCTGTGATACACGAAAAGAAAATACATTTGATAATTTATAGTTAGTAATTAAGACACTAACACTAGATTGCACGAGACCATTTATGAAAGAAGATATTTCCACAAATGAAGCCAGTGAAGTTTTTCTTAAACTCCCAATTGATTTTCAACACTCTACAAGTGCCTTGAAAATTCTCTGTAATCTGCAGTAAAATGAGAGAAAAGTCACTCTTTTTGATTCTTTTGTGGTCCCAAAGTTCTCTAATTTATGAGAATTGCCCTAAACAATTTAATACTGTTGTAAGGGATGTTGCACAATTGCAATCATTTTAATTTCTAACATTGTAATTGTTATCCTTGACCATGATTAACTAGAAGTTTTAAAACAATCCATTAACAAGTTGGCAAATGGCAATCAGTTCTGATTCCCTTCCCCAGCGGCTGTGTGCATGACTATTCCCACTTCTCCTTTGCCAACCTTTGATTTATGCTCCAGCGCCTTCTAATATGCAATTCACTTTAATACAAAATTATTCATTTAAAATATTCCTTTCATCTAAACATATTAGCCCAAATTTTGCAGTAGAAGTAACAGTGAGGCTATCAGCGCTCACCATTATTAAGCAGTAAATCGGACAGCAACTTCTGACGTCCGCGCATGCACAGTTAAACACGGATATCAGGGCCGGAATTTTTACCTTTGCGTTGGGTTGGGTGCATGCGGGCGATGTAGCAGGTCGGGAACGCAATGTTCTGAGCAACGCGCTGCTCAGAGCGACTTTCACTTACTAGCCCCAATTGAAAGACTCATGCATGTTTCCCGGCCCTATTAAATGGTGCGGGTCTGATGACGTCATCAATGACTCGTTTCCAGCGCCCATATTTAAAGCAGCCTTGCACTGAGCTCACTTGAAGGTTGCCAGAGGAGGGTAGAAGGTGACAAAAAAGGCCACAGTCGTGTTATAACTTTGGAAGGATAGATAGCCAAAGGCAGAGGGCTGCACCACGCTTCTCTGATTCATCGCTGCATATGCTGGTGGAGGCTGTCAGAGCACGCAGGGAGGTCCTCTTCCTGCTGATAGGCGAAGGAGACCTCCACAAGAAACAAAAAGAACTTGGCTGGATACAGCTGAGGATGTCAGCAGCAGGGATGTGGTGCAGGAAGCGCTTCAATGATCTCATGAGGTCAGGAAAGGTGAGTGCAATGCCACACTCACCTTCATCCTGATGTGCCTGTCAACACATCCCCATCACTCTGCCTTCCCAAGCCTACTCCTGCACATCATTCCTCACACCAACCCACCTTGCACGTCCACCCATCCCTCTCTCTCTCTATCTACATACTCACATCCCAATCTGACTACCCACCCCTCATGTTCACCCTCATCCTAATGCAATCATAGCAAGTAACACCACAGAAGGAGGCTATATGGCATTGGCACCCCACTCCCTCATAGTCACCCTCTACAGATGTAGCCCATCCATTCCTTACACTCATTCCAACACTCTCATTCAAACTTCTCTTCTTTCCCTCCTTGCAGGAGAAAAAAGCCCACAACAATAGAGAGAGGGAGAGAACTGGAGGTGGCCCTCCAGTATTCGCACACCTTACAGCAGCAGAGGAGGGGGCTCTGGAGATCTCGGGAGCTCGAGAGACGCTGATGGTGGGAGACGGAGAGCGGGGGATATCCCAGCAACCTGGTGACAGAATCACATCTCATAAAGCCACATGGCATACAACAGTCACTCGTATGGTGACTGATGTCAGCAGCCAGTGAAGTGTCATCATTTGCATAATGGTAACGTTACCCATTCTTATTATAACACTTCTAATTCATCTCTTTACTCCCCCACAACTCCCCCCGCACTGTCCAGCTGGAGGAGTTAGACGACTCCTCAGAGGAACCTCCAGCCTCTGATGGTGCAGCATCAGCAGACCCAAGCACAGCCAGCACCAGCGCAGATACTCACACCTCGGTGGGTCCTTTGCACCATAGAGTAAGTTGTCACTTGGTGTCTCACAATTCACAATTGAGCAAGAGCAGGTGGTGTTGACAGGGACAGCAGTGGAGACTCCTCGCCGGAGTGCACAGGATGCTCCAAGCTCTGTTGAGCTGCGTGCAGGCGCTGAACCTCGGGGGCCATCGAGAAAGAGAGTGATCTTGGAGGGGCAGCAACAACTGCATGAGGCTCTGGCATCTTTTGCAGCTGCAATGTCTGCAAATGTTCAGAGAATGGAGGAGTCCATCTCCAACATGAGCACCACCATGTCGCAGGTGATGGTGACGATGTGCTGTTCCATGGAAAGGATGGCCACCTGCATGGAGCAGCAAATGCGCCAGTCACATGAGCACATGTTAGTTGTGGACAACAGATGGTAGGCGCTCACAGACTTCCTCTCAAGGAGGGATGTAAACATTGACTTGGGCCTTCATCGCCCCACTGCTGTGCAGCAAGGTGCTCTCCAGCTCCTTGCTAGCAGCTCATGAGAGGGATGATGGTGAGAGGGGACATGGAAGTGGGGGCTCTTCTCAAAACACTCCCACTTCTCCCCCCATTGTTTCCCCCTCAGTCAGAGCCCCACATGCTTCCTCGGATCGCGATGGCCAAGTCTGCCCCTCCACAGTCGCAGGAGGAGCAGACTTTGGCGGGGCCATCACATGCTCCAAAACCCAGAGGATGTCCACCAAAAGTGTCCACGCAGTCGCACTGAAACCACAAGGATTGCACCTCCTAGGAGCATCGAAAAAGAAAATTGGAACAAAAGTAGATGCACAAGGATATGCACGTGGGTGTATCAAAAAATGTTAGTGCTAAGTTTCAGTTGCTTTGACTGTGCACAGAAATGATTTTCTTTGCATCACTTTCAGGTCTTGTCCATTTTTGCCTCAAACCTTGGAAGTGACTTTGTCACTTGGATTGAATGGTGAGATATTATTTAACCTCGAGCACTGGGGCTTTAAGTGAGAGCAATGGATTGGTCATTGTAGGGATGCTTTATGGTGTTGTTGGGGGGCGGGGGGGGGGAACTTAGTAGAGCATGTGGCAGGCATGTGGCTGCATTGGAGCAAGTTAAATAAATCTGGCCATGATGAGGCCATCCCAGGCAGCAATGTGCGCCGCTGCTGTTGCTATCTCCACCTCAGGTTCCTCCTCCTCTTCCACTTGCTCGTCCTCCTCCTCCTCTGAAGAGGCTGTGTGCTGTGTGCCATGCTCCTCCTACAGTTCCAATCCTCACTGCTGCGCTAAGTTGTGCAGCGCGCAGCAAACGACGATGATTCTGGAGACCCTGGCTGGTGCGTACTGAAGGGCTCCCCCAGATTTGTCAAGGCATCTGAAGCGCATCTTCAGCATACCTATGCTTGCTCTATGACACATCTGGTGGAGATGTGGCTCTTATTATAACGTTCCTCGGCCTCAGTACTTGGCCTCCTCAGGGGTGTCATGAGCCATGTCTTTGGTGGATAGCCCTTGTCTCCAAGCAGCCAGCCGGGAAGTCTATTTGGAGGACCAAAGAGCTGAGGGAGGGCGGACTGGTGCAGAACGAAAGAGTCATGACAGCTGCCAGGGAATCTGGTGCACACATGCATGATGATCTTTTTATGATTGCAGACGAGCTGCACATTGAGGAGGTGGAAGCGCTTGCGGTTCACAAACACTCCTGGATGATGATGGGGTGCCTTGATGGCCACATGTGTGCTGTCGATGACGCCCTGCACCTGTGGGAAGTCAGCCAGAGCTGCAAAGCTGAGCGCCCGCTCAGTAACACAGGCCTCATCAGTGGCAAAGTTGATATAATTGGCTGACTTGTGAAACATGGCATTGGTCACCTGGGTGATGCATCTGTGGTCGGCGGACTGCGAGATCCTGCAAGTGTCTGCTGCAGATCCCTGGAAGGAGCCTGATGTGAAGAAGTTGAGGGCGGTGGTGACTTTGACAGCCATTGGTAAGGAGTATCCACCAGATCGACTGGGCAGCAGGTCTTGTTCCAGCAAGCTACAAATATCTGCGATGACCTGGCGTGATAGTCTGAGCCTCCTTTGGCACTGCTGCTCAGTCATGTTGAGGAAGCTCATCCTCTGCCTGTATACCCTGTGTTGGGGGTATCACTTCCGGGGTGGTGCAGCCCTGTGCTGATCCCCTCTCTTCTGTGGAGCATCAGGTCGTTGAGGAGAAGACTGGTGTTGTGGTTGCTGCTGGTGTGGCTGCTGCTTGTGTTGTTGGTGGTGGGGCTCATCTTGGTCCGATTCTGAGGACCAAGGTAAGACAGTATAAGCGGTACCCATGCTGTAGTGATTCGAGGGCCAATCCCTCAATGTTCTAATACTGACTAGCAATGTGCTGAGAGTGGTTTCCGAGGTTGCAGAAATGACCCGCAAACTCCAGAAACCTAAATCTGTGCACAAAATGGAGTCAGCAAGAGCCTTTCCCTTAGGCAACTAATGAGATGTAAAGTGTGTGTATTTATGTGGTATTCCCAGCTGTCAATTATTGTCCTCGCACAATGGCCATTGAGCTTCCGCCTCCCCTTCACAGGCAAGGTTCCCGAGCTGCGTGCGGCCCGTGTTCATGCCGTTAAATTCAGAAGCTGCAGTTAAAAACCCTCTTAAAGGTCTGATAACAAGCAGTTAATGAGTTGAATTAGGTCACCTGCCTCTGTGGATCGGCTCCGTGGCAGCTGGGAAACACGCTCGAGTTAAAGGCGCGAAGGGTTCCCGACGTGCTGCCTATTTCCGCAATTTTTACAGCCGACCCACCTCCAAACCCGCATACACGGCAACGGGAAAATTCCGGCCCAGGAAGTTGCTGTCTGAGTTGCCCTGCTCCTCCAGAAATTTCGCTATAACTGTATCTCGCCAAGAGACTCGGCATTCAAATACATGAAGGGCATGAAGTTGCAGTACTTACCCACTAGATACCCACTAAACACGCCAGAAAAAGTTAGGGCTTGCCCATTCATGTATAAGTGAATTGTTAACGATGTGATAAGTCTTAATTACTGCCAAACAACCTCCACAAGTATGGAGTCTCATTCCTTCATATTTTAATTATTGTTCGAGATTTAAAAAAATTAAAAAATTAAAATATAAAGGCTCTGAGTACGTCATCGTATTCCCTTTGAAAAGCCCCGCAACTTCCGGATTTCCGCATGCGCTTTGACAGATCATCCGAACCGCCTGAAAACTGAGTATTGCTGGCGCAGAGTTCGGCTATTTTCCTAACAACTGTCCAGCAATTGCCCATACAACTGACGACTGGTAAAAGCAGGTGTAGGACCTGCTTGCATCAGCATAAGGGTATATATAAGACTTAAATAAAACATTTAAAAATCCAAAATTATGCACATACACTTGAAATGAGTTTTTGCAAATATTGGCCCAGATTAGGATGTTTAAAATTATTTATCAAAAAATTAATTTTTTATTGAGGTTGGTGCAATGAAGGAACTTATGAATAAAATTGCAATTCAGTACATTGTATAATTATTAGAATTCAGTACATTGTATAATTGTTTGGGGATTCCATTGCATATCATTAGGGGATTCCCTTCGTAAATGATTGCAATGGAATTCTCCTTTGTTATTGGAGGACCAGGCCCACATGATCCCAGGGATGCTTCCGAACTGCCTGCGTCCCTGGGATCCATGGGCCTTTACGCTGCCGTCCGCCTGGAGGCCTGAGATTGCAACTCTTCACAGCCTGGGCATCAGGAGGTACTTTCGGAATAGTTTCGCGGCTCGGAGGCGTACTCTGGAGGTATGCCTCCGATCACAATTTCTCGGCCAATTTTTTTTTTACTCTTCTTTCTGTCTCTTTTATTTCTCTCTCCTAATCCCATCTTTCTTTCCCTCTCTTTATTTCTCTTTCTGTACATGATTTGACGTTGAATTAACTATTCTAACTTACATTTCCTGGTCTAGACTCTGCATGGCTCAGTTAGGATTCTTCAATCTGATTGGTTAAGACTACACACCGTTGCTTGCCCTGTTCACACAGGTCCCAGATTCCCTGTAGAGGGCTCTGCGCTGTTTGACTCTCTAATTACCGCATGTTCCACTGCAAAAGCCCACAAAAGGTCTGTGGGCAAATATAAGTGTAATGAACAGCTAGCTCTGTTCGTTCGCCGCTGACTGCAAAATCCAGATTAATGTTTAATATGATGGAAAACTGGTAGCAGAGGTTACTGGGATAAAATCCATACTGAGCCAGGCATATTACTTACTTACTCTTGAGATGTTAAACCCAAATCTCTTAGTGGTTTTATATGCAATAATGAATGAGAACCTGTGCAACATAAACGGTTTACCACAACGTTATTATTTTACCACAATGTAAAACAGAATGGTAAAACAATGGTGCAGTAAAAGTGCCTTTACAGTTGACTCCTGTTAATTTGAAATTGTTTTTGCTTGACCAAAGATTACGTTGTCCAGTAATTCGAATTATGCAATTTATTAAAATACAGGAGGCATTTTGCGCTAAATAACAGTTGAATCTATAGATAATTCAAATTACACAACTCTGAATTAAGAGAAGTAGACTGTATATGCACACTTTTAAGTTAATTCTTACCATGATATTCTATCATTTTCACTAATTTATAAGCCAGAAAAAGTATGTTTTAATATAAAACATTAAAAATGAAAATCTATAACTGTAGCTAAATGTTTTCCATCTGAGTTTAAATTTAGAATGGTAATTTGTCACACTGACAGCAGGCAAGAACTTTATGTAGGTGCATGTTGATGACACAATTAGGAATCTAAAGTCAACATTCTTAGTTTACCAGGGTTTTATGGTGTTGCAGTAACTAATTATATTGTTTATACTGATTCAACAGTAATCAGATTACTGGAAAACCACTGTTCTATGTCATATATCCTACACTTAACCTTACTGGGCTCTGATCATTTTACTTTTCAGTTTAAAACTTTGTAGCCACTGTGGCTAAGGATCATTTAAACATTTTAGCCAACCGGAGGAAAAATTGTAACAAAGCTTCAATTGAATTTCTTACAGTATAAATTTTCTAAAAGAAACTATCATAATTGTAAATGCTGGCTCTTTTGATGGCTTAGTTTGTTAAAGAGACTGTGCTGTGTAATACTATGCCATACAAACAAATGTTTCAGATTTGATTTATGGTCCATGCTGAGTCAGCTTCTCTCAGGTGGGATGCAACAGTTGGCCTCAAAAGCCCTGGGATAGGAAGGCGAAAAGTAAAATCAGTTAACATTCCTACTCTAATTGCTATCTGAGAACTCCAGCTAGAAGGTACATATGTTTGTATGTTGGGTGAGGAAAGGATAAGGCTTGCTTGTGATGCCCTCTATGGTTGAATAGCCTGCTGACATTGATAGTTTGGCTTACAAATAATAACAGTTGGACTAGATACTGGAGGGCTACAGGCACCGTGGAACTTTATGCAGCAGGAGTCAGTGCCTTCATGTGAGTGGAGGAAAGAGAAGAGAAAGGAGTAAAACTGCATTTGTAAATAAATTAATGCTTTTCCTTTGTTTACACAGTGTGATTAGTTTAATAGTCCAAGTGAGGAATTAGTCAGGCTGTTTCAATCAAAGATAAGCCATGGCACAAACAAACCTTTGTCTTTCTTTGAAGGGTCGGTGAGCTGATTTTACCTTGCAATATTTTGGATTTGATTTTCCTGAAATACTTTACAAATTTGCTTATATATCAGCAACTCTGATCCAAGTTCACATTATATAGTTATGGAGTTTACAGTGATTTTCAAAGTGTTTCTCAATTTCAACTTTTTGAAACTTACAATCCCTTTTAAAGCTGATCTGAGAAAGAAAAAACGTACAGGAAAATGACACATACAGTGGTTATGTTTGGTAAGTCTGGACTTAACCTGTTAACACTAAAAATACTTCATAATTGGATACATAGGTGTCCTATCAATTTTGGAAAATAAATGTGATTATGGAAAATTATATGTATGGTTCCAAATACTGTAATTTAAAAAAAGAGAAATAATTAACCATTAAACAGTTTCACTTTCCCCACCTGAAAACCTTGAATTCTGGCTAAGTACTCTAGCTGCTGAGAGGGCTGTACTGCTGAACAGGGGGAAGCAGGTGCTTTTCCTTTCAAGCTTATAGCTTCTGCAGTCGGGGATGTCCCATTCAACAGAAGCTCCCTCGCAATGGTTGCTGTGTTGCTGGTGGTGCTGAAGAATGAACTACAACCTTGGTTTATTTCTTTAGATGTCAAATAGTTCATTGCAGGAGCTGCCTTGTTACGACTTGCTTCCATCTCTTGGTAAACATCAGGGGAGAGGTGGAGAATTCCCTTCTGGCTGTAAATGAAAGAAGATAATAGTCATATTATTACATTCTTTATTTTCTACAAGGAGTTTTACTATAATGTTACTGTATTTTGGGTAATTGTCTTTGCGGATTTATCAACAGCAACTAAATACAAAAAAAATCTGAAATATAGCAACTACTGTAGCAAACACCTGGATAACTTAAAATTCTATAGCGTAAATTTACCCTAATTTAAAAAAATCTTGGAATGAAAAAGTAATTTGCAGTTTGAACTTGTAATTTGCTCCAATATATCTTTACTCTGTGATTTCAGTAAATGTATGTTGTGTCTTACACATTTATGGTTAACTACACTGGATATTGCACTTAATCTGTCTTCCTGAAGTGCTGAAATATCACTTGATCTAGTGGCAAATGAAGACATTTGTAATACTGCCTATTCTACTTCATATACTGTTAATCTTACTACAGATGCTAGCTCTCTATCACATTTTGATTTTAAGCATTTAAATATGATGGGGATAATTTTCACCGTCACCACTTGGGCAGTAAAACAGCAGAGCGGATTACCCACCTATTTTAGAACCCGCCCAATTTTCATCCCATTGATTTTAATACGATGAAAAGCGATATTGCCCAAGCGGTGAAGATGAAAATACCTCCTTAGTATTCCTTAACTGATGTTGCGGCTAGGACTACTAATATTGCAATTCTACCACCACGAATTTGCCAATTTAAAATTAATCGATAATTAATTTCAAGTAGGTTATCGCTCCATATCTCTGTGATCATTGTTTATGGTCTGCCTTATTGAAAGTCCCTGCAAATATTAGTTAAAGACTGAATCCAGGTGCTTTATTATTCCCCCTTCCAGGTCTCTGCGGAGTATGGGATAATGACTAGCCTGTAACCAGCCTCTAAAAAGATTAGTAATCCAATGCTGCAGACCAGATGAGCTGTAAGGGGATCATTTGCCCTGTGTCAGTTCAGCACATGTAGCCCACTCCATTCAATACTTTAGGAAAAGGATGTATGCAGGGCCAATCAGCCAGGTGCTCATCAGTGATAGCACTTAACCATAGTCACCCTCCCTGTTAAAAATATTACATTTAATAAAGTATACTGCTTTATTGTAGAATCTTTTATTGATTTACATGGAAACAAAGCTTCATGCATAATTAAATTTGGCCAATAAATGTGGCTCCACACCTTTTTGGAAACAGTGCAATGGACTAAATTAATTGAAAACAGAATTTAATAGCATATATGTATGCACTTTCTAACATCACAAAGATACAGATAAAAAGTTTACACCACAAGTTTAGCATTAGGAACAAGAAACAATTTCAAAATTTAACCTTAACTAATTCAATATAAGTAACAGGTACTGCACAAATTGCTACCACATGAAGCACTGCAGCCATCTAACCTGTTACTGGGTTACTAAAGCAACAACTAAAAGTTAGGAATATTTCTAAAGTTCTGTTTATAGCAGAAAAGATTGCTCTGTAGAAAAACAGTAATACTGACTATACTTGAAAGAACTTTGAGGGGAGGTGGCCATTAACTGCATGTAGAGAAATGTGCTAAAAGTTTCACCTATACCATGTGACTATCTTTTTCACTATCATGTGCTAACATTACTAAGGTCACTCAGTCTGTTTTTCACCTACAACAAATGTCTTTTTTACACTGGGGCAGACGATGCTATCACTTTCATGCTGTCAACTTGTTGATCTGGAGAGGTACTTCAGAAAATGTGACAATCAGGCAACAAACATGACTGATCCTTATTGTGCAACTTACATACCTACTTTTGCTTATCAAGTGATAAAGACAACTGAAATTAGTTTTCCCGGGCATGCCAAGTCTAATGCTCTTCCGCTTCTTCTCATGCCCTTCAGATTATTTTTCTCACACATTTACTAAACAAAACCCAATTGCAACACAGTGTTTCTTAATTATTGCCTTGGAGAGTTTTGACCTTGTGAATACTTGTGAAATAAAACTTGATATAATGCTTAAATATTTGTAGCAACTTAAAGGAAATAACTTTTTTGTGTCTAGGTTTGGGTTCTTGCACCTCAGAGTTCAGGTCTAATTTTGTATATTTATACTTGTTTCAGATGGAACTTCATGTCTGTTCTTCACAAGGCACTGACTGGGCTTATGTAGTAAGAACATTAAGACTTACATAGACCTAAAGTTTCATAACCCTACAATTTTGTTGTTGCTCAAATGACTATTAAATAGAGAATTGAGTTAATCTAACTTGCGAATGGTCTTCCTCATTTTTGAATGTAGTTGAACATGTATATACACTTTGGGACTCTTCACTTTAAGAATTTTGTGCCATTGTGTGACAATATTGATTAGGTGGTCTTTTACGAATAACATCCTTAACTTTTTTGATCTGAAAAAGAAATCGAGTCAACCCGAGTAGGAGCAGCAGGAAACTGCAAACATATACACCGATAGCAATAACTCCAAGTAGCACTCAGTCAGAAAAGGAATCAATAGGTAGGTTACGTGAGAGCTTTATATGTAGAGGTTGAACAGAAGGCAAGTCCAAATCTACGGTAAGTAATCTAATGTTCTTCCTCATTCATGCAATCTCTATATACAAAGTAGTACAAAAACTGGAGAAGGGACTCATAAATGTTGGGACCGGCTTACAGAGCTCTCTGAGTTGTCACATCACAACAACAGTACTTAGTGAAAACATCAGAGTCACTCTAACAGCTGCGTTACAGAAAGAATAGAGAAAAACCCTCCACATGCTGACCCAGAAAGAGCCTATGGCATGGTAAGAATGGGATATAATGTTTCCAAGTGGTTTCTGGCCAACTAAGAAACAACACAAGGAGATAACTTTTACTAGCCTATTCATTTAACTCTATTTAGTATGGTTTTCTTCCCATAGGAAACAAACAATTATCTTTGGTGTAAATATTCTTAGTTTTATTCATATAGAAATCTAAAACTCATCAATAAAGTGATGCTTTCTTTAGGTAGAAGAAATGAGAGGCAGAAGATTCAGCACTGTAATTTCCTGTGATAAAATAAGTTAAAATACAAGTTTTAAGAAGAATGTCTTATGTTGTCTTATCACTTTCTGATCGAGTGCCAAACAAAATAGTGAACCTACCTTACCAAACACATGAAGTTGACTAAACCTGCATGCCAAAATAATCTCAAGTAGAAGAAACTTATGGTTGTAAGAAACCATAGAGCAGATTTTCTGATATAGCTGCAATTTACAACCTAATGGTTAGATAAGGTGCAGATTTGAACGCATGGAGGGAGAAGACTAATGGTGGGAGTGGATTACTGCATGTAGGTGCAGGCATGACTCTGTAGGCAAATGACAATGCAGCCCAGCACCTGTCCCCATTTGGTGGCTGTTGAAGTGGAGGCAATACTGCCTGAGATGGTTGTAAGAAAATTGGCCCTCCTCGCCACTCCACAACACTATCCCCATTGGTCAGCATTGCAGCAAAAATATGTGACCAACTGGGTCCCTAGGAAATTTTTTTTTTTTTTTTAAATGTATTTGAAATCACCTGCATTGCCTAGCGCAATCAATTAGGCATACAGGCCCTTCATTTTATAATCCTCACTTCCTTAGCAATGCTGGATGGCAGGAATGCAATGGCAATCCTGACAGCCTGCATTGCTAAGGTGCGAATGATATGAAATATGCCGCATGACGCTTTCCTGTTGTTACCCTATAATTTGCATTCTGCTGCCCAAATATGGGCGGACTTATTCAATGTCCACTATCACATCAGGCAGAAAATCCCAGATGTGGCAGAAAATCCAAGTGGAACAGCTCCATGCCATAATTCCTGAAACAGGTGTAAATACAGAGGAAATTTTTCTCACAAAGATGGGTGGTATGCAGAAATAACTGCCTCTTGGTAATCTAGATATTGGGTTGTAATTAGGAAGTGTAAACAAAACAGACTTAAGGTTCAATGTTAGAAAGACTCCATTACGAATACATAGTTCTC
The DNA here is from genome assembly GCA_030390025.1 of Squalus acanthias. Classification (NCBI taxonomy): domain Eukaryota; kingdom Metazoa; phylum Chordata; class Chondrichthyes; order Squaliformes; family Squalidae; genus Squalus; species Squalus acanthias. Next base: position 86,555,512 of record CM059432.1, read on the forward strand.
ACATTTCACCTCCCATCAGCATCCAGTGTTCACAAACAGTCTGTCCATAGTGGTATGCTTTTAGTATCTTTTACTTGTATCTGAACAATTGGATTATCATAGCTGCATTTTAATTCTATGCATCAAAAACTGTCTGATGAATCTTGAGCCTTTTAGAGAGTTAGGCTAAAAACAAAATCCCTTACAGGAACTTAGAAGCCTGTCCACTTTCTTTCTACCACCAGAATGCTTCAGGATTATACATCTAATATACATTCATCACCTAGCACAAAATAGCTTAACTCTACATTTGTGTCCTCCAAGCAGCTACATTCATGGTACTTCATAGTACAGTTTTTCACTGGACTACTGCTATTAATCCGTTTTGCATATTTGTCCATGAAACACTGGGCTGGATTTTGATACTGGGGCGGGTTGGGGTCGTGTCATCCGCATTTCGTGTTATCCACCAGACTGCAATTGGATGTGGGAGATTGATACAATTTTCACCTAATTGAGCAATTGAGTTCCAGCATGTGGGAACCCATGAACCAATTAGTGGTTTCAGTCTGAAAGTCGCCTCTGATGATGTCATCATTGCTGTTGCATTGAAGGTCAGAGACTGCCTGGCCTTTGCTGAGAGAGAGAGAGAGAGAGAGAGAGAGAGAGAGAGAAAAATTTTTGCATCCACGTCCTCACAGCAAATGCCAGGCAGTCGCCGAAGACCTTCAATGCAGCACCATCAGAGGTGACTTTCAGACCTAATACTACTACCTTCATCACATCTCCGTTGTAATAGTGGACCTGTAGCTGATAGTCAGCTATCCAAATGTGCTCCCGCCAGGTTTCACAATCGTGGTTCAGAACAGGCGTGCTTCACGTAGATCAAGGGTTAAAATCACAAAGGCCTTTCAAAATGGCATTATAGAGTCAATTTAGTGCTTGTTGAGAGCCTTAACAGCCTATCCCGCCTCTTAAAGGCGGGATGGAGTCGGGACCAGCAGACACGATTTAATGAAAATTGCGTGGAGACGGGATGGAGGCGGACTTGTGCCCGCCCGCCAGTTTTCGCAATTTTAACCCCCCACACGCCTCCAAACCCGCCTCCACGGGTCAATGAAAATCCAGCCCACTCTCTTTCTCCCAGGAGATTGCTAGCAACAAGGCTGATGCACTGAAATAGTGGTCTCAAAAAGACAAAATATACTCTGTGGGTTCCATTTGCAATCTCCAGCCCCCAGCCCTGTCTCTCAGTATGGTGAACAATGGCTTCCACACAAGTGCACATCTTGAAGAAGCATGGTCCCATTGAGTGGGGACCCAAACATACACCTCTTGACAAATACATTGGCTCAAACTCTGAGCATTTTGCTTAGCCCTCCAGCTAGTCACAGGTCACTTCCATAACAAAGTGTAAAGAATCTGAGATACCTAAGAATTGTGACATACATAAAGAACAAAAATAATGATTCTTGCCTTCTCTACCTCAGTGTGACAGATATTGCATTAGTGTCATCAAAACCTCACAAACTTGCCAGCTTGATGCTAGCTATGGTGCAGAATTTCATAGTGGACACTTTCATCAGGGATGAGATCCAACCTCATAAATGGACTCTTTACTGAAAGTTGGGTCAGATCACAATCAACCAATGACTGAGGTTATTCAGAAGCAGATCTCTCAGCAACCTCTCAGAAGAAACAGCTGTCAATATTCTACTGTGGGAGTCAAAACAGTCGAGCTGTTTCCCTTGATAGTCTGCCAATTTGCTGGAACAGGAAGTTCTTTCACGCCTTCCCTCTTACATTCAAGATCACACACAAGATCTGACTGAAATAAACCACATTCATTTTAATATCCCTTTACTAGCCAAGGGAAAGCTGGATTGCAGTTTTCTGACTTTAGGTATCAATGAACCCTTTTACATCTCATATAGATGGAGATCCATGCATTGTACAGCAACACACAGAGCTTACAAATGATAGCCTGACTGTTGAATGGTTCATCTTAACTTCGATCACACAAAATTTCGAAATTTGCAGATGACACAAAACTTGGAAGTGTAGTAAACGGTGAGGAAGATAGGAATAGACTTCAAGAAGATATAGACAGGCTGGTGGAATGGACGGACACATGGCAGATGAAATTCAGTGCAGGGAAGCGTGAGGTGATACATTCTTGTAGGAAGAATGGGGAAAGACCACACAAGTTAAATGGTACAATTTTAAAGGGGGTGCACGAACAGAGAGTCCTGCGGGTGCTTGTGCACAAGTCTTTGAAGGTGGCAGGACAGGTTAACAAAGCAGTTAATAAAGCAGATAATAAAGCAGATGGGTTCCTGGGCTTTATAAATAGAGGCATAGAGCACAAAAGCCAGGCAGTTATGCTAAACCTATATAAAGGACTAGCTTGGCCCCAGCTGGAGTATTGTGTCTGATTCTGGGCACCACACTTTAGGAAGGACATGAAGGCTTTGCAGAGGGTGCAGAAGAGGTTTACTAGAATGGTTCCAGGGATGAGGGATTACAGTTACGTGGATAGACTGAAGAAGCTGGGGTTATTCTCCATGGAGCAGAGAAGGCTAAGAGGAGAATTGATAGAGGTGTTTAAAATCATGAAGGATTTAGATAGAGTAAATAAAGAGAAACTGTTTCTAATGGCTGAAGGGTTGAAGTACAATAGCAAAATACTGCGGATGCTGGAAATCTGAAATAACAACAGAAAATGCTGGAAGCACTCAGCAGGCCAGGCAGCATCCGTGGAGAGAGAAGCAGAGTTTCAGGTCTGTGACCACTTCATCAGAACTGGAATAGGTTAGAGATGTAACAGGTTTTAAGCAGGTGCAGAGGCAGGGAAAGGAGGAGGGTAGGGGAGGAAGGAATTGAAGGAATAGTCTGTGCTAGGGTAAGAGGCAGGAGAGATTAAATGTTGCAAATGGGGATGGCAGAATCATCAACAGCTGCCGCCTGAAAAAATGGGGGCAGGGGTTATAGTCTGAAATTGTTGAAGTCAATGTTGAGTCTAAAAGGCTGTAAAGTGCCTAAATAACAACAGAAAACGCTGGAAAAACTCAGCAGGCCAGGCAGCAACCGTGGAGAGAGAAACAGAGTTAACGTTTCAGGTCGAAGACCTTTCGTCAGAGTTCTAATGAAAGGTCTTCGACCTGAAACGTTAACTCTGTTTCTCTCTCCACGGATGCTGCCGGACCTGCTGAGTTTTTCCAGCGTTTTCTGTTGTTATTTCGGATTTCCAGCATCCCTAGTATTTTGCTATTGTAAAGTGCCTAATCGAAAGATGAGGTGCTGTTCCTCAAGCTTACGTTGAGCTTCATTGGAACAGTGTAAGAGGCCGAGGACAGAGGTCAGAGTGGGAGTGGAGCGGAGAATTAAAGTGACAGGCGACCGGAAGCTCGGGGTCATCCTTACGGACTGAACAGGAGGTGTTCCGCAAAGCCCTGCCCCCATTTTTCAGGTGGCTGTTGATGATTCTGCCATCCCCATTTGCAACATTTAATCTCTCCTGCCTCCTCCCTAGCACAGACTGTTCCTTCAGTTCCTTCCTCCCCTCCCCCTTTCCCTGCCTCTACTTAAAACCTGTTATATCTCTAACCTTTACCAGTTCTGACGAGAAGGGTCACAGACCTGAAACGTTAACTCTGTTTCTCTCTCTACGGATGCTGCCTGGCCTGCTGAGTGCTTCCAGCATTTTCTGTTGTTATTGCAAAAGGAAAAGTGTCTATTTCCTGGGGGATTGCACATTGAAAAGCACAGAAGAGCTGTCATAGACTATGGGGGAGTTTAACCCCCCAAAACGGGTGGATTTGGGTCAGTTGCGAAGTAAAAATGTAAAAAATCTCAAACTTGAACCCAACCCGCCCACTTCTGGTTTTAACGGCGGTGGGACTGGGGATGGGCGACCAACCCGGTCCCAGGAGGCCGGTCGCTCATTTGAATATTTTAATGAGACTGCGCGCCTCAGATTTTTTCTCTGTTCCTGCTTTAACGCTGGCGGCTGGGTTTCCTAGGCTTCGGGAAACCCAGCAGCTGGAGGGAGATGAGAACTGGTGCATGGAAAAGGTAAGTGCTTTTCCAGCATTGCTTGAGGGCCACGAGTGCATCCCGCCTGGCCCCCCAAGCGAACCTGTTAACCTCCCCACCCGCGATCCGATGCCCTCCCAATGTCCTCCATAGCTCATGATTTCCTCCCGGCTCCTGGGTTTCCCGACTGCAAAACTGCTCCCTGCTCCCTCCATGCCTCCCCATTAATATCGGGGCCTATGTCTCTTAATGACCATAGGAGCTAGGCATTGTTTCATGATAAATTCACAAAATGGTTTAGCAAACACTTTTTCCATAAAGACACACTGGCCAAGAAATTGGGGAATGTTGGAAACCTGTCGGTATCATTGGCGGCCAAGGATAATGGCTGCCGGCCAAGAGAGCGCAGGCATTACTGACATTTTGGTACTGCCTGCTTATTATCATCAGCGTGGCGGTGATTTGCTAGTGCAATATGATCTTTGTAGCGCTAATCTCAGAAGGAGGCCAAAGGTCACCTCAGTCTCCCGCTCAGAGTGTAGGGGAGCGGGGAAGAAAGGAGCGACCCACAGTTGCCGTACGTGCTCCAAAGATATTAGCTGCCACCCGATGTTTGTCAATTTTTTGTTTGTTTATAACATGAATGCAGATAAAAGAGATCTTATCACAGATCATCTTCAATCGTTGCAATGGAGTTCACCCAATGATTTACTGGCCCACAAACACAGTAGGCCTCCCGGAAAGCTGCCAAAAAATGCAACTCCCCCCGCCACAGATGGGCAAAAAATGAAGTTTAAAAGAAGAACCTTGGCAAATGGAGCGTTTGAAGTTCTGGCGTCCATCCTCATAAGTCCTGCCAGACTCCTCATGGCCGTTAACGCTGCTGAAAGACCTTTTAGCGGCAGTAAATACTGGCGTGAATTAGCGGGGGCAGCAATGCGAGCAGAGAACTCCAAAATGGATGAGCTAGCGTCAACTCGGCGTTGCACGTCGATTAACATCACGCTCCACTTCATTAAAATACTCTCGCCAATAGTAGGTTATGGCAGCACTGATGACCTGCCAAAAATGGAGGCCGCCACCAGCTGCCGGAAGAGCACTGGCCACCGTTTTTTCACCATTTCATGGTGCTAATGGGTGGTGGAAACCACCCGAATTTCTAGGCCACTCCTTTTAAAGGCCTAACAGAGTAGATTATTACAAAAATATGCTTTGGGCAGAGAGCTTCATCTACTGGGAATGCATCTTGAGAATTCGGGGATGCACTCCCCACAGTTGTAGATCCATTAAAATTAATGGAAAGAAAATATTGGGGTGTCTGTGCCCAAACTTCTGAGATGGATTCTTCAGGTGAATGAGGGGCTGCATCGGAGTGCAATTTTGTAAAATCAGCCCTAATGTTTCAAGCCCTGCTGGATAGCAGTATACTGTATGGTATCTTAAAGTTAAAAGAATAATAGATACACAAAAGTGATTACCAGATAGCAACTATTTGAACAATGTTCAGTCACCAAAACCACCTATTTCCACTTCTGTACTATCACCTCTCTCAGTCTCTACCTCACCCCCAACACCAATGAAAGTTTCTTGTCCGTCCCTCGCAACCTCCAGGCGCAAATTTTCTAACGATGACCCATGAGCTCCATTTTATACAAATTTCATCTAAAACTCTGCTGCCCACATCCTTTCACATACTAAATCCCGCTCACCCATCAGCCTTACTTATCTCCAGTGACTTCTCATCCCCCAGTGCATTGAGTTAAAGATCCTCATCTACAAATCCCTACCTGGACTTGCTCCACCTTACATCTGCAATCTCATCTAGTCCCAGTCTGTTGATTCTGTCTGAAGTGTATTCCCCTGTGCCCTCTGTCCCATCATCAATGACGTAGTCTACAGCCATCACATTCCTGCAAGCTAGAATTTTCTTCCTAAACCCTCTGCTTCGTCACTTCTTTCCCTATCTTCAAAGTGCCTTCTCAAGTTCTTTCTCTTTAATCACACCTTTGCTCACCTTCTATCCCAATTGCTGTTTGGTGTCCAATTACCCCTTTCATAGAGCACTTTGGAACATTTTGCTGAGTTACAAGGGCTAGATAAGTGCAACTTTCTGCAGTAAACTAGGGCCAGACTCAAAAAAGTAAAACAAATCAAAGATAAAATAAAATGTGAAGGAAAGGAGAATAAAACAGGAAATTTAATCTCACTAGACAGATGGTTAAGGTATCAAGCCAGAATCTCAACCTCACAAACACTAATAGAGGCCATGCAGACAAATGGGAGGAACAGGAAAATAACAAGAATATACCATGCCAAATAAATAGCTTTACTAATAAAGTACAGGAAAAAAGTAAGTTGTGCAAATGCTGTACTCATTTGTACCTATACAACAACAATGCAATGAACATATTTCCATATGAATCATAAATTAATGTACTGATTGGTTGAAAATTCAAAAAGTGTATGCAAATTATATATATTTAAAGTTTTTTTTTTAAGATAACTGCATCAATTAAGGTTTTTTTTTAGGGTCTCATAGACCCTGCCTCCCTAACTTAAAGGATTAAGATACAACAGTGTCAGAACTAAAAGAACAGCAGTGTCAGAACTAAAAACAGCAACAGTGTCAGAACTAAAAGAAAAAAAATGCAAATGTATAGAGACCTAATGAGAAGGAAATGCCAACAGAAATGAGGAATACAGGCTAAGGAAGAAAAAGGAGAAACCACATATGAAGGTTTGCAATGTGGCAAATAAATTGTCTATAGGGATACAAAGTGATCTCAATGACCAAAATATTGGATTTTCATATAGTTTCTGGAGGAAATGATTCCTAATTCTTCCCGGAATACATCCTCCTGAAAATTTCCTCATGGTGTAGCAATAATACTTTAAAATCTTGCATCAAAACAAATGCATATTATGTTATGCTTAATACTAATTATACTAATGCTTAATACTGTATTATACACGTTTATGTTGTGCTGTTACTTTCCTTTTCAAACCTGAAACCGTCTTGCTCCAGATGCCTTCTAAAGATAAAAAGGCAGACTGGAAAGCTCCTCCAAGCATGTGATTCATAGCTACTCGGGTGGAGTGATTACCCTTCTAATTTTGATCACACCCTTTGCAGAAGTATGTAGCCTCTTTAGGCGCTTTTATATTGCATTGCTGGATTTGGGACAGCAGGACCTTCTGCCTCCACGTTTCTCCACCAGGCAATGAGCAGAAGTGAACCTGGCAACAGCTTGAAAGACTCACAAAAAAGTGGGTTTCCGCTGCCACTGGAACAAGGCAATTTGAACAGTTTATAGTTTCCAACTGCAGCCAACGGCGAGAGAACCACGAGTTTGCTGTCAGCTGCAGATTTTAAACATAAAAGCACCTTGACTGATGATCCAGTTGAGACAGAAAACACACCATGTGTGAAATTGCAATGACTAACCCTTTAATAAATGACTACAAATGAAAACTGTTCTCACCGTTCTTAAATCACGTACCTGAGTTCGAACAGAATGTATTGTTCAGCTTTCTGTACACTGAGAAAGACATTACACTCCTTGAGGTTGAACAAGTTGTGCAGTACTCATGTGTTGTTAGACTTATACTGAATCTAACTAGAGTGTGCTTGATCATGATACTGGGTTAAAAAAAACCAGAAAAATGTTCCATTCCCATCACTAACTTGAATAAAATTGCTCACACCACTGCCCTCCATATCAATCAACATTTGCAAAACAAGCTGCTGGCTATTATTTTGCTAGGGTTTCTAACTGCAGAGATTTTAAATAATATTTAAAAGTATAAACAGTTGTCGGCTCTTCTCATTGATCAGCAACTTAAGACGGTGACTAATTGAGCCACACAGCCCAGGAAGGTCCTGAGTCTATGCTGAGTTAGCGTATCTCAAATGGGCCGGAGGTTGGGGTGCTACAATTGGCCTCAGTACCCCGGGTTAGGAAGGATGTAGAAAATTTAAAAATTTTTAAGAATTATGCTCAGCTTTTATGCACCCCACTTGGGAAAAACACCGAGACGGGGGTGGGGTGGGGTGAGAGTGATGACTATGGAATTATATCTCAAGAGGAGGAGAGGCGGGAAGAACATTTGTGTGAGAAATGTATAAATTGATTGAAACAGTGATGTTCATTGTTACCCAGGTGAGTTGTGATATTAAATTCTGCTGGAATTGAAGTTTTTCCTGAGGCAACTATGAGATAATCTTAAAGAGTGAATGGCATTAGCAATCTTCCTACAATTCAAGTAATACATATTAAACAATTGATACCGAGCAACAATTACAAAGTAGCAATCTTATCAATCAAGCTGACATCCCAAACCGCAAGGTTAAATTTCTGTTGCCTTGAAGTCACTCCAAGGTATTTTTTTCAAAAGGATAATATACAAAGCTAGTTTTACGATTTTGAGTCACTTTCCTCACTTCTCTTTTTTGAAAGTCGTGGCTCCTGCTGGGGTATGGTTCAATAGGTGGCAACAGCCTCCTGTATGTTGCACAAGGGGCTATTCTTTGTGTGTGAATTTACAATGGTGAACGTCGGTAGGTTATTTGCGCTATTTGGGTATCACAACCGAGCTTGATCTTATGCTCATGCAACGACCACGCATGCACCCTTTCCAGCTGAGATAGCACTAAGAAATTGGAATCCTGCCTAACTTTTTTTCTTTCCCTATCTGAGCGGCACTGAAGCCAATTAAAATTTCCTTATAATTATCCCTGTTGAGGTCAGCTAACTCAGCACAGACCAGAGGTCAATTCTGTTCTGCATGCCTCACAATATGTGTTGCGTTTATCCACTGAGCCCTCAGGGGGACTTTAGATCACTTATTTTTATTCACAGCTCCAGTTAGCAGCGTTTATGATTATTGATAAATTCACAAGATTAAAGAGCATTGACATTATATAAAAATAATTTGCAGTTCATTTCCCTATAAACTATACATATAAAATATAAATTAGCAACTTTAACATTCATTTCTGTTTCTTGATATTTTCATTTAAACAGTTAGCATCGATGAGATCATCAGACTGAATGTTCTGGACTAGATACTGAGCCCAACAGAGTGAGATGGAAGAATTATAAAAACACAAAAAAATGACATGATTTCTAAAGCATCCTGGGTTAATGATTGTATCTCTACTAATCTTAAATCATCTCCCTTATAGTGTAATACTCAGTAACTTCCATTGATGATGCCCTGATCACTTTATAGTGATCCCTGCTGGAAAATGTGGACATCAGATGAAGACACGATCGGGTTTCATAGGATCATAGAATGGTTACAGCATGGAAGGCGGCTATTTGGCCCGTTGAGCCCATACCGGCTCTCTGCAAGAGCACTTCAGCTAGTCCCACTCCTCCACCGTAGCCCTGCAAATTTCTTTCCTTCAGATGCTTATCCAACTCCCTTTTGAAAGCCATGATTAAATCTGCCTCCACCACCCTTTCAGGCAGTGCATTCCAGATCCTAACCACTCGCTGCATAAAAAAGTTTTTTCTTACATTGCCTTTGGTTCTTTTGCCAATCACTTTAAATCTGTGTCCTCTGGTTCTCGACCCTTCTGCCAATGGAAACAATTTCTCTCTATCTACTCTGACCAGACCCCTCATGATTTTGAACACCTCTATCAAATCTCCTCTCAATCTTCTCTGCTCCAAGGAGAACAACCCCAGCTTCTCCAGTCTATCAACGTAACTGAAGTCCCTCATTCCTGGAATCAATCTCGTAAATCTTTTCTGCACCCTCTTTAAGGCCTTCACATCCTTCCTAAAGTGCGGTGCCCAGAATTGGACGCAGTACTCCAGTTGGGGCCGAACCAGTGTTTTATACAGGTTCATCATAATTTCCACACTTTTGTACTCTATACCTCTATTTATGAAGCCCAGGATCCCGTATGCTTTTTTAACTGCTTTCTCAACCTGCCCACCACCTTCAACGATTTGTGCACACATACCTCCAGGTCTCTCTGTTCGTGCACCCCCTTCAGGATTGTACCTTTTAGGTTATATGTCCTCTCCTCATTCTTTCTACCAAAATGTATCACTTCACACTTTTCTGCGTTAAATTTCATCTGCCATGTGTCTGCCATTTCACCAGCCTGTCTATGTCTTCCTGAAGTCTATCACTCTCCTCCTCACTGTTCACTATACTTCCAAGTTTTGTGTCATCTGCAAATTTTGAAATTGTGCCCTGCACACCCACGTCCAAGTCATTAATATATATCAAGAAAAGCAGTGGTCCTAGAACCGACCCCTGGAAGGATATACTTGCCTTGGAGGCGGTGCAACGAAGGTTCACTAGATTGATTCCTGGGATGAGAGGGCTGTCCTATGATGAGAGATTGTGTAGAATGGGCCTGTACTCTCTGGAGTTTAGAAGAATGAGAGGTGATCTCATTGAAACATACAATATTCTAAAGGGGATTGACAGGGTAGATGCTGAGAGGTTGTTTCCCCTGGCTAGAGTGTCTAGAGCTAGGGGGCATAGTCTCAGGATAAGGGGTAGGCCATTTAAGACTGAGATGAGGAGGAATTTCTTCACTCAGAGGGTTGTGAATCTTTGGAATTCTCTGCCCCAAAGGGCTGTGAATGCTGAGTCTTTGAGTATATTCAAGGCTGAGATAGGTAGATTTTTGGACTCTAGGGGAATCAAGGGATATGGAGATCGGGCGGGAAAGTGGAGTTGAGGTCGATGATCAGCCATGATCTTATTCAATGGCGGAGCAGGCTCGAGGGGCCATATGGCCTACTCCTGCTCTTATTTCTTAATATGTTCTTATGAACACCTTCCTCCAATCCGAAAAACAACCATTCACCACTACTCTCTGTTTCCTATCACTTAGCCAATTCCGTATCCAGGCTGCCACTGTCCCTTTTAATCCATGGGCTTCAACTTTGCTGGCAAGCCTATTATGTGGCACTTTGTCGAACGCCTTTTGGAAATCCATGTACACTACGTCAACTGCATTACTCTCATCAACCCTCTGTTACTTCATCACAGAACTCAATCAAGTTAGTGCCTTTAACAAATCCGTGCTGGCTTTCCTTAATTAATCCACACTTGTCCAAGTGACTGTTAATTTTGTCCCTGATTACTGTTTCTAAAAGCTTCCCTACTACCGAAGTCAAACTGACTGGCCTGTAGTTGCTGGGTTTATATTTTCACCCTTTTTTGAACAATGGTGCAACATTTGCAATTCTCCAGTCCTCTAGATCCACCCCCTTATCTAAAGAGGATTGGAATATTATGGCCAGTATTTCCGCGATCTCCTCCCTCAATTCCCTCAGCATCCTAGGAGGCATCCCATCCGCTCCTGATGATTTATCTACTTTAAGTACAGTCAGCCTTTCTAATACCTCCTTTTTTAATCAATTTTTATCCCATCAAGTATCTCCACTGCGTCCCCCTTTACTACATCAATGGCAGCATCCTCTTCCTTGGTGAAGAGAGATGCAAAGTACTCGTTTAGTACCTCAGCCATACCCTCTGCCTCCATGCATAGGTCTCCTTTTTGGCCCCTAATCAGAAGTGAAAAAGAAAATAAGAGGGGCAAAGAGAGGGTATGAGAATAGAATGGCAGCCCGAGGCGATAATTAGGGGAGATGGGGGGCGAGGCTGTCCCGGGGAGGGTGCTAAACTTTGCACCCGGCCGATATTAGCACCCTAAAATAGCTCACCAACTTTATTTACCACACTCCGTGCATTAGCATACATAGAATCATAGAAAGTTACAGCACGGAAGGAGGCCATTTCGGCCCATCGTGTCCGCGCTGGCCAACAAAGAGCTATCCAGCCTAATCCCACTTCCCAGCTCTTGGTCCGTAGCCCTGCAGGTTACAGCATCCCAAGTACACATCCAAGTACTTTTTAAATGTGGTTAGGGTTTCTGCCTCTACCACCCTTTCAGGCAGTGAGTTCCAGACCCCCACAACCCTCTGGGTGAAGAAATTTCCCCTCAAATCCCCTCTAAACCTCCACTAATTACTTTAAATCTGTGCCCCCTGGTTTTTGACCCCTCTGCTAAGGGAAATAGGTCCTTTCTATCCACTTCATCTAGGCCCCTCATAATTTTATACACCTCAATAAGGTCTCCCCTCAGCCTCCTCTATTCCAAGGAAAACAAACCCAGCCTATCCAGTCTTTCCTCATAGCTAAGATTCTCTACTCCCGGCAACATCCTTGTAAATCTCCTCTGTACCCTCTCTAGTGCAATCACATCTTTCCTGTAATGTGTTGACCAGAACTACACGCAGTACTCTAGCTGAGGCCTAACTAGTGTTTTATACTGTTGAAGCATAACCCCCCTGCTCTTGTATTCTATGCCACGGCTAATAAAGGCAAGCATTCCGTATGCCTTCTTAACCACCTTATCTACTTGGCCTGCTACCTTCAGGGATCTGTGGACATGCACTCCAAGGTCCTTTTGTTCCTCTACACTACGCAGTGTCCTACCATTTAATGTGTATTCCCTTTCCTTGTTATCCCTCCCCAAAAGCATTACCTCACACTTCTCCGGATTGAATTCCATTTGCCACTGTTCTGCCCACCTGACCAATTTATTGAGATCTTCCTGCAGTCTACAGCTTCCTTCTTCAGTATCAACCACACAGCCGATTTTAGGATCATCTGCAAACTTCTTAATCATACCCCCTATATTCAAGTCTAGATCATTGATATATACCACAAAAAGCAAGGGACCTAGTACTGAGCCCTGCAGAACCCCACTGGAAACAGCCTTCCAGTCACAAAAACACCCATTAACCATTACCCTCTGCTTCCTGCCTCCGAACCAGTTTTGAATCCAACTTGACACTTTGCCCTGGATCCCATGGGCTTTTAACTTCGTGACCAGTCTGCCATGTGGAACCTTATCAAAAGCCTTGCTGAAGTCCATATACACTACATCAAATGCACTACCCTCATCTACCCTCCTTGTTACCTCCTCAAAAAATTCAATCAAGTTTGTCAGACACGACCTTCCCTTAACAAATCCGTGCTGACTATCCTTGATTAATCCGTGTCTTTCTAAATGAAGATTTATCCTGTCCTTCAGAATTCTTTCAAATAATTTTCCCACCACTGAGGTTAGGCTGACTGGCCTGTAATTACTCGGTCTATCCTTTTCTCCCTTTTTAAACAAGGGTACCACATTAGCAGTCCTCCGGCAGTACACCTGAAGCCAGAGAGGATTGGAAAATGATGGTCAGGGCCTCTGCTATTTCCTCTTTTGCTTCGCTTAACAGCCTGGGATACATTTCATCCGGGCCTGGGGATTTATCCACTTTTAAAGCTGCTAAACCCCTTAATACTTCCTCTCTCACTATGTTTATTTTATCTAATATTTCACACTCCTCCTCCCTGATAGCAATGTCTGCTTCGCCCCTTTCCTTTGTGAAAACAGACGCAAAGTATTCATTAAGAACCCTACCGACGTCTCCCGCCTCCACATACAGATTACCCTCATGATCTCTAATAGGCCCTACCCTTTCTTTAGTTATCCTCTTACTCTTAATATATTTATAAAACATCTTTGGGTTTTCCTTGATTTTACTTGCCAAGAATTTTTCATGCTCTCTATTTGCTTTCCTAATATCCTTTTTAATTGCACCCCTGCACTTTCTGTACTCCTCTAAAGATTCTGGAGTATTTAGCCCTTGGTATCTGTCATACGCCTCCCTTTTTTTCTTTATCCTACCCTGTATGTCCCTAGACATCCAAGGGGCTCTAGATTTGTTAGTCCCACCTTTTTTCTTTAAGGTCACATATTTGGTCTGAACCCTTCGGATCTCCTCCTTGAATGCCTCCCACTGCTCTGACACCGATTTACCTTCAAGTAGCTGTTTCCAGTCCACTATGGCTAAATCCCCTCTGAGCTTAGCAAAATTTGCTTTTCCCCAATTTAGAATTTTTATTCCTGGTCTATCCTTGTCCTTTTCCATAACTACCTTAAATCTAACTGAATTATGGTCACTAGCACCAAAATGCTCCCCCACTGATACGCCTTCTACCTGCCCAGCTTCATTCCCTAAAACTAAGTCCAGAACCGCCCCCTCCCTTGTTGGGCTCGCTATATATTGGCTAAAAAAGTTCTCCTGGATGCAATTTAGGAATTCCGCACCCTCTGTACCCTTCACACTAATTTTATCCCAGTTAATATTGGGGTAGTTGAAATCCCCTACTATTACTGCCCTATAGTTTTTGCACTTCTCAGAAATTTGTCTACATATTATCTCTTCTGTCTCCCTCTCACTGTTTGGGGGTCTGTAGTACACTCCCAGCAGTGTGATCGCCCTTTTTTGTTTTTCAATTCGACCCATATGGCCTCGTTTGATGATCCCTCCAACATATCATCCCTCCTCACAGCTGTAATAGTTTCTTTAATCAATACCGCGACCCCCCCTCCCTTTTTACCTCCCTCTCTATCCCGTCTGAAAATCCTGTAACCAGGAATATTGAGCTGCCATACCTGCCCCTCTTTCAGCCACGTCTCTGTAATAGCTATATCATAGTCCCAAGTATCTACCTGTGCCCTCAGCTCATTTGCCTTGTTCGCTATACTCCTTGCATTGAAGTATAATATATACTATTTAGTACAGGCAAACCTCCTTGTTGACTACTATCTAGCCCTCGATTCCTTTGTCCTTCTAATTTACTTTCTATGTTTTTGTTTTCCAATTCCAGTTTTTCTTCCCTCCCTACTCACTCTATTCTTAGGTTCCCATCCCCCTGCCAAGCTAGTTTAAACCCTCCCCAACAGCACTAGCAAACCCTCCCGCGAGGATAGTGATCCCGTTCCTGTTGAGCTGCAACCCGTCTGGCTTGTAGAGGTCCCACCTCCCCCAGAAATGGTTCCAAGTCCTCAGGAATCTAAAGCCCTCCCTCCTACACCATCTCTCCAGCCACGCATTCATCTGCTCTATCTTCCTATTTCTGTACTCACTAGCACGTGGCACTGGTAGTAATCCGGAGATTACTACCTTTGAGGTCATGCTTTTTAACCTCTTTCCTAGCTCCCTAAACTCTGCCTGCAGGACCTCATCCCTCTTTCTACCTATGTCGTTGGTACCAATATGAACCACAACCTCTGGCTGTTCACCCTCTCCCCTCAGAATGCCCTGCAGCCGTTCAGTGACATCCTTGACCCTGGCACCAGGGAGGCAACATACCATCTTGGAGTCACGTCTGTGGCCGCAGAAACGCCTGTCTGCTCCCCTAACTATTGAATCCCCTATCACTATTGCTCTCCCTCTCCTCGTCCCCCCCCCCCGTGCAGCTGAGCTTTCCATGGTGCTGTGGACTTGGCTCTGGCTGCACTCCCCAGAGGAACCATCGCCCTCACCAGTACTCAGCACCGAATACTGGTTGGTGAGCAAGATGGGCTCAGGGGACTCCTGCACTACCTGCCTGGTCCTCCTCTTCTGTCTGGCGATCACCCATTCCCTGTCTGCCTGTGCACTCTTAAGCTGCGGGGTGACCACCTTCCGAAACGTGTTATCGACGTAGCTCTCAGCCTCGCGGATGCACAGCAGTGACTGCAGCCGCCGCTCAAGCTCCGTAACCCTGGTGCTCGAGCTGCTGTAGCTGGCGACACTTCCCGCACATGTGGTCGTCCAGACCATGGGAGGTGTCCAGGACTTCCCACATGGCACAGGATGTGCATTCCACGGGTGTGAGCTGCCCTGCCATACCTCTAATTAACAGACTATTTACTAACCTAGCTGGAATAAACTTAAAACTTTAAGAAAGCCAAGTATAAACACTTACCAGATACTCACCAGATATATGCATTCCAAACCCATCTTATACTGCTTCGCATTTGCCCTCTGTCTGATCCCTCCTATTTCTGAACTATTTTTTACTCTAGTGCTATTTACCTCTCCCAGTTCTCTGTGCAACTTGTTTCTCCTCTCTAAGATTTCATCCTGATGCTCACCCCCTACCAAATTAGCTTAAACCCTCTCCCATAGTACTAGTTAACCTTCCCACGAAGACATCGGTCCCAGCTCTGTTGAGGCGCAACGAGTCCACCTTGAACAGGTCCCTCCTGCCACAGAACTGGTCTCAATGCCCTCTCTCCTGCACCATTTCTCCAGCCATGTGTTAATCTGTGTTATCCTGCTATTCCTATACTCACTAGCGCGTGGCACTGGGAGTAATCCAGAGATTATTACCTTTGAGGTCTTGCTTTTTAACGTCCTCCCTAGCCCCTGAAACTCTGACTGCAGGACCTCAACCCTTTTCCTTCCTATGTCATCGGTTCCCACATGGACTTCGGCTGTTGCCCTTCCCCCCTCAAAATGTTTTGCACCGCTCAGTGATGTCCTTTACCCTGGCACCAGGGAGGCAACACACCATGCGGGACTTGCGTTGCTGATTGCAGCAACGCCTGTCTATTCCCCATACTATCTAATCCACCATGACCACTGCACCCCTGTGCTATCATTTTCCCCACAGTGCCGTGGATGTGCTCTAGACTGCACTCCCCCAAGGTGTTGTCACCTTCAATGGTATTCAGCGCTGAAAACCGGTTTGAGAGTGCCACACTCCCGGAGGATTCCTGCACTGCCTGCCTCTTCCTACCCTGCTGGATGGTCATCCACTTGCTATTCTCCTGAACTATCTGTAGCTGCAGGGTGACCACCACCTTGGACGTGCACTCCATGAAATTCTCAGCCTCCCGTATGCCCTGCAGTGATTCCAGCAGCTATGCAAGCTCAGAAATCCTGAGTTCAAGTTCGAGCAACTGGAGGCACTTAATGCACACATGGTTATCCAGGACAAATGAAGCCTCCTGGAGTTCCCACATGGCACAAGATTTGTAAGCAATGGGTCTCAGCTGTCTCATCATTTTGCTTAAAAAAAAACCTTTAACTCTAATTAATTATTCTGATTATTTGTATATTTACTGTTGCCCCTTGGTTTAAAGCACTTAGCACCTACTTTCCCCTCTGCACCAAATTTCCACTCTAAGCAAATTCCAGCTGCCACTCTGTTCAGCAAGCCATTCTGTTTAGCAGATACTCCCAGCTCTGTGCGTACAGCCTGTTTAGGCTCACACACACACACACAAAATGGCCACTTGGACAGAATACCAGACGGCTGCTACCATCTGGGGAACCATACACTGAAGACAGGGGGAGAAAATGGAAAAATATCAATAAGTTTAGTATTACTGGATGCTCAGAACCATTTACACTTATTTAAGGCCCAGGTCATAAGGGATTCCTTAGTCTGTAACCTGCATTTTTGAGATGTGTAAATTTCACAGGTGTTTATTAGCACAATAATAAAAAAGACTTGAGTCATGCAAATGATAACAAAGATTCATATTGAATTTGACAATAAATAAAACAGGCATTTCATCTCATGTGTTGCAAGGGTGAAAACTACTCACTACTACTTGGCTGATCTGCAAAAGTCACCTTCCGTCCATCCCAGCCCTTTTCAACTGGCTGTAATGTTAAAACAAAAACATAAATACAAAGTACTAGTTTTATAATAAAAACATGATCAAATCTAAAATACAAAACTTAAATGTGTAATAACATATTTCATAATCAATTTTCCTTATCCCTTAACATTTAAATAAAAAATGTGAAATGAAGATTGAAGTTGACCTTTTCCTGTGGATTTTGAGTAGGGATTGATGCTTTGTAACCAAGCTGCAGCAACATGGCTTCTGCAGCATTCCTCTTTGCAACTTTCTTGTTAGGACCTGTTCCTGTAGCCATCTCAATGCCAACCTTGACCTAAAGGAACAACACAACAATTATACATGTAATTGTTCGAAAACTTCAATCCCACGATTGAATGATCTATTTAGTTGCCATTATATGCATTCACAAAGCCAAGAATAACATAGTTGATTAGTCATTACAAATAGATGCCCATTGAGGCATCAAAATGTTATTTTGTTTTTGTCTAAACAAGTGAGCAGGTACATTTTCAAATCAATAAGTGAGCAGAAAGAATAATCCATTCAGAACTTTCTTCAAAGCCCATTGAAATCCTTTTGTGAAGAAAGTGTGGTTGTAGGTGGCTTTATTAGCTGTTTACAAAGAACCCTAGCTGTGATGAGAAGAAAAGTTCATACAGAAGAAAAGTCAATACAGATGAACGAAAGTCGTTTTAAAATGAAATACTTCATTCAAACTAGACTAAAAGCTTTAGTTTCTTTTCCTTTTCAACCCTTGCTGCGCTGCCTCATGCTGCCCAGGTTTTCAAGGTAATAACTCTGTTGGATAGAAGAAAATCCTGTCGAACACTGAACAGCTTGAATCATAGAGGGAGCTTTATTCTGCATTTAATTGTACTTTACTAAAAAATCTTATCAGCAAAATTGTCTACCTTGTAGGATTGTTTCGTTATTTGATACAATACATCATCCACACACTGCAGTTGAGCCAGGCTAATCAATTTTCTGGGGAAACACCATGGTGGATGCCACTCCCCATGATTGATGTTGGTAATGCATTAAAGTCAGGCAATGCTGTCCCACATAATACTGCTAGTCTTGTGTGGTATAAAAGCCCTGCATGCACGTGAGAATGGTGGGACATTTTGACTAATAGCACAACAGAAAAAAAATTACTTTCTCTACTTCTCGTAAGGCCTGATGGGAATACTGAGTGGGATGTGGTAACCCTAATTTTCCACTACCTGTAGCCCATCCTACTGGTGTGTTGGGCAGTCGGGAGCAGAAAATGGGCAGGAATTCTCCATCTCCACCCACTTTGCACCACATCTGAGTTTCTAGGAATGGGGGGCAGGGACCAGCAGTGTTGGAAGTGCCCCGGAGTTTCATTATAATATTCAGTTGTGGATAGAGATGTCCTGAACAATTTTCTAATGTTCAAGCCTGCAGGACATCATTTCCAAAGGACACCCACTTGAAATGAACGTGGAGTTTTTCAGTCATTTCTTGACTGTTTTTGAAGGATTTTATTTACTGGCATTTAGATTCCCATGAGCCTTTGTGTTAATTATCCTAATTTGTTTTCTTTTCCCTAGCACCACTGCTGGCATTAATGAGTTTTCCAATGGGAAGCCCCTAAGTGAAGTGATCGGTAAGCGCACTAATGGGACGGATGGCAAACAGGTCAGGCTGCATAAAAACAGCTCTGATCACCAGCCAGTACCCTGACACTACACATCTCCAGACAGAGGTGATCAGACTTCACTTTGGCAGACAATTAGTGCATGTGGAAACTCTTATTCCCAAAGTAAGCTGGAACAGACTTGATAGCACTACAAAGATATGTGAATGCCTGACTAACTGTAATGTTGGGTACTTCTGTGTCATGTTTTGAGTGCCACTACTTGAAAGAAGGCATGCCAGTGCAATCAATAGTCAGCATACTCAGATTGGTTTAACCCACCAAGATGCTACCGAACACACTTGAAAGCTTTAGCACATTTACTTGGCAATGATCATGGGTAAGGGTCTGGGTCATCTTCGAGATAGATACACAGCTCTGCCATCTGCTGTAGGGACATTTGTAGCTAACATGCAGCATAGGGCTGGCACATTCAATGATGGTAATGGTCAGTTATAGTTCTTATGATCTGGAATGTGCTGCCTGAAAGGGTGGTGGAAGCAGATTCAATAGTAATTTTCAAAAGGGAATTGTATATACACCTTTAAAGTAAAAATTGCAGGGCTATGGGGAAAGAGCTGGGGAAGTGGGACTAATTGGATAGCTCTCAGAGGCACAAAGGGCCAAATGGCATCCTTCTGTGGTGTAAGATTCTATGATTCTATGGAGGAAACATAGTTCCAGCTCCTTGTAGGCATGCTGCAATGTTAACCATTGGGATGGTGTCATGGAGTGGCACAGAGGGCAATCCTCCCTTCAAGCATCATATGCAACACCACCTCCACTTCAGCTATCAAACAGGGGTTGGGTGCTTGACAGCTCTTCCATTTGCCTGCAAACAGGCCTGCATCCTCAGTTTCCTTTCCTTTTCATATGTCATTTCTTAGTCCACTCCCCTTTCAGCCTTGACAAAGACTGCCAAAGTACTGAGATGCCTCCTGAGCCTTTGGAAAAGCTTTCAGATTTTCTGACACACCCATTCAAGTGCCCTCTTTTCTTTAAATTTTACTTACATGCAATTTTGCCACTCGAATCACTAGCATGCTCCCTGCAAATCTACACCCACAGCTATGCTTATGAACTGACTTTGGAAAATTGGACGCAAACAGCACACTTCCATTTGAGTCCGCTTAAAACCCATCACAAATCATTTGGGTCTAAACTGAACCCCCATTGTGGAAAATCTAGGCTGATGTGTAGGGGAAGAATGAAAACAACCCTCTAAGGTAGGTAATATTTATTTCTTCTTAATTCAGCATCCTTCACAAATCTTTGGAGCTAACCCAGTTGCATTTAGTATGAGGAGGAGGGAGACCTTTGCAGAGAAGCAGAGACCCAACTATCCATGATAGATCTATCAAGGTACTCCCTTTGATATCTGCTCCCCTGACCCTATTCCCACCAAACTGCTGACGATCCAACTTCCCTTCCTGGCCCCCATGTTAGCTGATATTGTTAACGGTTCGCTCTCCTCAGTTACTGTCCCCCTCCCCTTCAAATCTGCTATCATCACCCACCTCCTCAAAAAACCTACCCTTGATCCCTCTGTCCTTGCAAACTACCGCCCCATCTCCAACCTCCCTTTCCTCTCCAAAGTACTTTAATCTGCTGTCACCTCCCAAATCCGTGCCCATCTTTCCGGGAACTCCATATTTGAATCCCTCCAATTAAGTTTCCACCCCTGCCACAGTACTGAAACGGTCCTCATCAAAGTCACAAATGACATCATACGCTTCTGTGACCGTAGTGAACTATCCCTCCTCGTCTTTCTCGACCCATCAGCAGCCTTTGACACGTTGCCCACAACATCCTCCTTCGACAACTCTCCTCCGTCGTCCAGCTGGGTGGGACTGGACTCGCCTGGTTCTATTCTCATCTATTCAGTCGAAGCCTAAGAATCACCTGCAATGGCCTCTCTTCCTGCTCTAGCACCATTACCTCTGGAGCCCCAAGGATCTAACCTTGGCTTCCTCCTATTTCTCATCCACATGCTGCCCCTTGATGACAACATCCAAAAACACAATGTCAGGTTCCACATGTACGCTGCTGACACCCAGCTCTACCCCACCACCACTTCTCTCGACCCCTCCATTATCTCTAATTTGTCACACTGCTTGTGCAACATCCAGTACTGGATGAGCAGATATTTCCACCAACTAAATATTGGGAAGACTGAAGCAATTCTCTTCGGTCCCCGCTACAAACTCCGTTTCCTAGCCACCAGCACCATCCCTCTTCCCTGGCAACAGTCGGAGGCTGAACCAGACCGTTCGCAACCTTGGTGTCACATTTAGCCCTGAGATGAGCTTCCGACCACATATTTGCTCCATCACCAAGACCGCCTACTTCCGCCTTTTTCTTTTATTCATTCATGGGATGTGGGTGTCGCTGCCAAGGCCAGCATTTATTGCCCATCCCTAATTGCCCTTGAGAAGGTGGAGGTGAGCCACCTTCTTGAATCATTGCAGTCCATGAGGTGAAGGTACTCCCACAATGCTGTTAGGGAAGGAGTTCCAGGATTTTGACCCAGTGACGATGAAGGAATGGCAATATATTTCCAAGTCAAGATGGTGTGTGACTTGGAGGGGAACTTGGAGGTGATGGTGTTCCCATGCATCTACTGCCCTTAGCCTTCTAGGTGGCTGAGGTCGCAGGTTTGGGAGGTGCTGCCGAAGAAGCCTTGGCGAGTTGCTGCAGTGCATCTTGTAGATGGTACACACTGCAGCCACTGTGCACCGGTGGTGGAGGAAGTGAATGTTTTAGGTGATGGATGGGGTGCCATTCAAGCGGGCTGCTTTGTCTTGGATGGTGTTGAGCTTCTTGAGTGTTGGAGCTGCACTCATCCAGGCAAGTGGAGAGTATTCCATCACACTCCTGACTTGTGCCTTGTAGATGGTGGAAAGGCTTTGGGGAGTCAGGAGGTGAGACACTCACCGTAGAATACCCAGCTTCTGACCTGCCCATATTGCCACAGGATTTATGTCGCTGGTCCAGTTAAGTTTCTGGTCAATGGTGATCCCAGGATGTTGATGGTGGGGGATTCGGCGATGGTAATGCTGTTGAATGTCAAGGGGCAGTGGTAGACTCTTTCTTGTTGGAGATGGTCATTGCCTGGCACTTGTGTGGCGCAAATGTTACTTGCCACTTATCAGCCCAAGCTTGAATGTTGTCCAGGTCTTGCTGCGTGCGGACACTGACTGCTTCATTATCCGAGGATGCAATTATCAGCGAACTGATCTGATCCCCACTTCTGACCTTATGATGGAGGGAAGGCCATTGATGAAGCAGCTGAGGATAGTTGGGCCTGGGACACTGCCCTGAGGAACTCCTGCAGCGATGTCCTGGAGCTGAGATGATTGGCCTGCAACAGCCACGACCATCTTCCTTTGTGCTAAGTGTGACTCCGCCCAGTAGAGAGCTTGCTCCCTGATTCCCATTGACTTCAATTTTACTAGAGCACCTTGATGCCACACTCGGTCAAAAGCTGCCTTGATGTCAAGAGTAGTCACTCTCACCTCACCTCTATTGTCCACGTTTGGACCAAGGCTGTAATGAGGTCTGGAGCCGAGTGGTCCTGGCGGAACCCAAACTGTGCATTGGTGAGCAGGTTATTGGTGAGTAAGTGCCGCTTAATAACACTGTTGATGACATCTTCCATCACTTTGCTGATGATTGAGAGTAGGCTGATGGGGCCGGATGTCACACTGCCCCACTCCTCCCCTGCCTCAGCTCATCTGCTGCTGAAACCCTTATCCGTGCCTTTGTTACCACTAGACTTGACTATTCCAATGCTCTCCTGGCCGGCCACCCATCTTCCATAAACTTGAAATCATCCAAAACTCCGCTGCTCATATCCTAACAAGCACCAAGTCCCATTCACCCATCACCCCCTGTGCTCGCTGACCTACATTGGCTCCCGGTCTTTTTAAAATTCTCATCCTTGTTTTCAAATCCTTCCATGGCCTCGCCCCTCCCGATCTCTGTAACCTCCTCCAGCTCTACAACCCTCCGAGATTTCTGCGCTCCTCTAATTTTGACCTCTTGCACATCACTGATTTTAATTGCTCCACCATTGGTGGCCGTGCCTTCAGCTGCCTAGGCCCTAAGCTCTGGAATTCCCTCTCTAAACCTCTCTGCCTTTCTTTCATCCTTTAAGACACTCCTTAAAATCTACCTGTTTGACCAAGCTTTTGGTCATCTGTCCTAAAATTTCCTTATGTGGCTCGGTGTCAAGTTTTGTTGATAATGCCCCTGTGCAATGCCTTGGGGCATTTCACTATGCTAAAGGTGCTATATAAATGTAAGTTGTTGTCCTACTCCATAAATACTGGAACAGTACCTGAGGCTAGGGGATAGCAGTTGTAGTTCTAATATTCAAAAAATGAGCAAGGCATAAACGTACAAATAATGTGATTGTGAGAAAGATACTTTAGGGCACTCTACAGAATGCAATCAATTAAAAAAAGATAAAGAGTCATGTCTTAAAAAACTCATTGGAATTGTGAGGAAATAACTAAATTAATAGACAAGGGTATTCCAGCAAATGCAGTTTACCTGGATTTTCAAAAGGCATTTGACCAGTTCTTCCTGTGAGACTAGTCAGAAAGGTTAAGGCTCCTGGAATAGATTATTGTCCAGATTGATTGCAAATTAGTTGAGCAGCAGAAGATAGCGGGGTGATGAATGGAAAAGGCTCTGATTGGGAAAAGGGATCCAGTGGTGTTTGACATGGACCCGTTCTAGCACCCCTGCTGTTCATCATATTTGTGAATGATACGGAACAGAGTGGCCAAGAGTTTCAGCTTTGGACACAATTGGCGACCTGGGTGCAAATTGCACTCAAAATTGTGCTAGTTTTGCAAAGTGAATTTTTTGCTCAAGTTTCCGCTCAAACTGATTTGCATATCGGCAAACATAAAATCTTCCATGAACCAGCGCAATCGGGCAGCATTTTAGAACGTAATTTTAAAAATATTCCGTGAGATATTTAAGAGTGGTAACCTGGTGCAGTTTTATTAATATAGCTGGGTTTATCACAAAAAATAAACATTTTTAATCTGAGTGTCCAGTTCATCACCTGTGAGTAGCCCGATTTTAAATAACTGAAAATGACTTCAAAAACTATACCTCCTGCACTTCTGCTGGGGCAGTCTGGGCCAGCTGGAGTTCAGGCACCATATCGGGTGCTAGTTGAGGGGGTGGCAAGGGAGGAGATTTGTTGACATCCTGAGAGAGATATGCACATTTTGCAACCATTCCGCCAACCTCCCTCCCCTTGGGGAGGTGACACCAGTCCTGCTGGTCTGTGAGAGTGTATCTGGCCGGACTGCCAACACATCACACAATTGTTGCCGTGCCTCCAGTATCCTCCCTTTCATGGCTGGCCCCTGGAGTTGCGCATCTTTGTCCTGCTGAGCAGAGTTTGGAGAGGACAGTGTCCTCCAGCAGATATTCTCCTCAGCTGTCGCTACCACCACTATCTGCTCCTGCTCAATTGTGCCGTGAGATGCACCTAGTGCCGGCCCATCTAGCTGACTCAATGTAACAGTCTCTGCGCTGGTGCCTGCAACACATGTATTGTGTGACGGTGCGTCCTCAGGAGGGATGAATTTCTCCGAGGGCAGGGGCTTGTGCTGTGCATGTGAGGTCTCTGGAGGAAAGAAGAAAGGATGAAGATTTAGTAATGGTAGTAAGAAAATGTAGATGTGCACATGAAGCACTTAACCATAGTGGTTGATGTGTTGAAGTAGGCTGAAGGTGCAGTTGGTTGTGTGAGATGCGTGTCTAAGCTGAAATCAGGTACCCTGCTCTGCTGATCCGCCAATCCTCACCATCAATACTGAGGATGCTAGAGGCACTGCTTATCTCAAGGGCATGCTCTTCCGCTGGGGTCACATCCATGAAATCTGGGGATCTTCCGCTGGTCCTGGCCCTCTATTTCAAATTGTTCACTCTCTTCTGCAAAAGTGGTGGGACAGCAGTTTGAGGAATTAGTGAGGATGTGTGCTTCCTCTGGATGTAGTGCATAAGGTGAAAGGGAGAATCAGACAGTTGTCATAGGAGTGTGGATGTCATGAGGCTTTGGAACGTGGCTACAATGAGAATTGAAGAGGTCTGCTGAGAATAGGTGCAGGTCGTGCAGCTCAGATGAGACGAGATGACGATGGAGTTATTGGCAGCAGCGAAAGGAGGAAGCGAGAATTTAGCATGTGTAAGGAGTGAGGATAAGAGGTGGTGCGGTGTACCGTTGCGATTGGTACTGAGGAAAGTGATGCAGTGGTGAGGAGTGGTATGAATGGTGTAGGAGGGACTAGAGGGAGTGGAAGGAGGTGCATCACAGGAGATGGGTAAAGAATGATGTCTGCTGACCTTTCCTGACCTAATCAGGTCATTGAAACATTTCCTGCACTGGATCCAGGACCTTGGCATGATGCTCCTGCTGCTGACCTCCTCAGCCACCTCTATCCAGGCCTTTTTCCTTCCACTTGTGGGGAACAGCATATCCCTCCTGTACCTCACTGCACCCAGCAGGACTTCCGGGGAAGCACCCGAGAACCTGGGGGGGTCACCTTGCAGAGGCGGACTGAGGCTTTCAGTAATGGCTGGGAAATTGCGTCATGCAGGTGGGCAGCATACCCGTAGATGCGTGATCATGACAAGAAAACAGGAAGCCTTATTTAAATGATGCCTGGCCGTTAAAATCAGCCAGAGTTGCACGTTGCGAGATGTTGCGTGCTCGTCGTCCACTACCTCCCTCAAATGCTCCATTCCCGCCTCCAAGTAAAAATGAGGGCCTAGGTATATAGAAAGTAGTCAGAAAGATGGGTGCAGCAAAAAGTGCATGCCACAGTCCATTTTTCCAGAATTGGCTTAAAGACTGGTCTTCCTTATCCTTGGCGCCGTAGGTGATAAACAGTTGTCATGTTTGGTAAAAGGGACTTGGTTAAAAAAAAGCCAGGACCTTATGACATCCAAATAGTGGAAGTGACATTCTAATTCAGAGTTATAAAGAGATAGATAAAGTGAGGAAATTTTATGATCCTAAATGGAAGTAGGAAATTGCCTTTAGTTGGAAACTGAGATATGTCCTAAAAACTGCTTGAAGAAAATGAAAAATTTTATAGGGTTGATCAATGGATAGCTTACTAACCCACCAAGCTGAAATCAGTCACTAGAAGTACAATTTTTCATGGTAGATCTATAAGATTACAGTGCAAAGAGGTCTAAAAGAAGGGCACGTTAACTTGTTTAGGACCAATGACAGTTTGTCAGGAATCAGTTTCCAGATGGTTTTCAGCTACCAATGGGCCTCTCCTTATGCAGGCTGATGGAAAAAGATAATGGAATCTGAAATTCCAAATGATGCAGATGAATAGAGCTGGATTTTAGCAGTAGTTAAAAAATATCTTGCAGATATCTGTGGATGTGAGGTACACCACAAGACACAGAACTGAGACATTAGGTTCAACACCACTGGACAAATCTCTTCCACTTGATGTTATAAACATGATTACTGGATGCTCATGCGTGCCCACTATGGTTGATGGTCTATAAATCTTGCCATTTTAATAGCCGGACCATTACCAGAAGTCTTCTGAATCCAGATTTAACTTGGAAATTGAGAGAGAAGATTTCTCCTGTAAGATAGTGACACCAAGCAAATACTACTCAGTGCTAGGATATCCAAGATTCACAGTTTATGAGAACCATAAGATCTCACTGACACCAGAACTTCCTTGTTCAGTACTGGTTGGTGTAGATCTCTTCTTTCCCACTGATGTGGGTCTTTAAGGTGGGTACAGAATGGCAAATGGTCTCAGCCAACTCAACCCAATCCACACCAACAAGGTTGATCACTGGTGTGATATCAAGTTAGATGATTGGCCTGTGAAAAAGAACAAAAATGGTAAATCATTCTGGATAATAATTAACGGGTATGCCTGACCACCAATAAGAGGGCAGAGAGGAATTTTGGAGGATTTCTGATTTGGTTGCAGGTCTTTTTTTTTGCCTCTCAGAGTGGTCCCTGCTGAAAACAGAGGCCTGAAATGGTGAATCTCCAGTCAAAGGGAAAATACCACTAAAACTATAAATATCTCCAACAAGGGCAGAACTTATTTTTAAAACTATTACCTAGTTAAGGGTAGGATGTACTTAAAGCATTCCCAACATTCTTCTTTATGTTCACCTTTGTTACCTCTAGACTTGACAATTCCAACTCCCACATTCTACCATATGTAAACTTGAGGTCATCCAAAACTCGGCTGCCCGTGTCCTAACTCGCACCAAGTCCCGTTCACCCATCACCCCTGTGCTCGCTGACCTCCATTGGCTCCCGGTTAAGCAATGTATTGATGTCAAAATTCTCATCCTTGATTTCAAACCCCTCCATAGCCTCGCCCCTCCCTATCTTTGTAATCTCCTCCAGCCCCACAACCACCACCCCCCCCCAACCCCCACGATACCTGCCCTCGAGTATCCCTGATTATAATCGCTCAACCATTGGTGGCTGTGCCTTCAGTTGCCTAGGCCTAGCTCTGGAATTCCCTCCCTAAACCTCTCCGCCTCTCTACCTCTCTTTTCTCCTTAAGACGCTCCTTAAAACCTACCTCTTTGACCAAGCTTTTGGTCATTTGCCCTAACGTCTCTTTATGTGGTTCAATGTCAAACTTTTTGTCTTATAATACTCCTGTGAAGCGCCTTGGGACGTTTTACTTCGTTAAAGGCGCTATATAAATACAAGTTGTTGTTTGAAGCACTATTCACATTATTGGCACCAATTGTATTATACCTGTTTTTTTCCCAACAGGGTAAACATAAATATCAATATTTGTACTGGAGCTGAGATGCACCAAAGTTAATACTGTAAAAGCTTCCAATTAAACAAATGTTAGCTGGATCTGATGTCAATGGCTCTTGCACCTGCAATGCAACACCATATTTACTCTCAGACTCTCAGCCAGATTGTGTACCTGAACGTTCAGAGGTGAAACTGCCTCTGCAAATTTTCATCTTTGGGCCTTTTGTAGCTCCACAATGAAACTCATGGCTGCTCTCAACAGGCTTGGGATCTACTGTACAAAGGGGTGAAACAGGCAAAATTTCCAGTCGATCTGAATTCTACACCAGATTCTAATCCCCCTGCCACAAATCCACCTGGGAGCTCAAATTTCTAGAGGCTTCTCTCTTAAACTGACTGCGTCTTCCAACTATATTCAAAATAGGAAGAGTTCTGGGTAAAAATATTTAAGCAAATTATGTGCACGTATGCCGACATGACTTTTGTGGGTAGCCAGGAAGGGTCATTCTCTTGCGCTGCAAATTTAGTAGCTCACGGCCACTGGCATCCATACTGACAGCAGCACCTAAATGGGAGCTTTATTTATTAAAAAAGGATTAATTTGTTATATTTATAGATGAAAATGGGCTGACACCACAAATAAGTTATGAGTAACACTAAGCATTTGTTTATTTTGACTGAAGCGCTGCTGTTTTCTGCATTTTTATGGGCAATATTTAATACCACATTCATAAACAAGTTTTAGCAAACAGAATTACTCTTGAACATTATATTTTATTAGATGTATTTCCCAAAATCAGAATTAATATGTAATTATGATTTTTAATTCAATAAATTCACATAAAAATTATGTAATTCATTCATAAATACCTATTTTAAACCCTCAACTGATCCAAATCCTTTGCTACTTGAGAAAAAAAGAATTTGCATTTGTATAGCATCTTTCATGTCCTCACGCCATTCCAAAGCGCTTCACAACCGATTGTTTACTTTGTTATTCAGGTTTCAAAGTTCTGTGTCCTGTCTATCTGTGAGCTAGTATATGAATATTCTATGTACCAATGGAGCGAGATGGCTACATGCTTATAATTCCCTACACACCCAGTTTGTGCTCTAAGATAGGCCACCAGGAGAAGTAGCCTATAAAACGAAACTAAGCACAGATCCAGTTAAAAGGAGGAAAATAAACTGGAGGACAATTTAACCAGGCTTCTAGTATACCCCTTCTAGATGGCATTTGCAGAATACCATAAGCAACAGAGAACAAATTCCCTTCCATTGAGCTACGGAATGGTGTTGGTATAAGAGGGGCCTAGAAAAGAATTGAGAAAATAACAAAAATGTATACAGCCTATTTTCTTCTCACCAATTTTCTCTCTGTCTCTTGAACTCCTTGCTAGGGTACAGTTCCACACACACTGATTGCCATCTAATACATCTGGGTAAGAGAAGCATTTCCTGCTTAAGTTGTTTGATAGGGATCAAAAAACCCTAATTTTTCTTGCCCTAACCAGAGGCACTGAGGGTAATTGTACCATCCACCAATGCCATAGTTGAAATGAGCTAACTTAAAATGGGTCTGCATGGTCTGTGTAGCTCAGTTACTCAGTGGATAAACTTGCTGAGCTATCGGAAAAGTGCAAACGTAAATGCTTACAAATGTTTTTGTGTATGCAAAGTACAATATGATACATGAACTGCTACTCCAAACTTAATCCACAACCTGAGGCTCCCTCAATGGCTCAGCAAGTCTATCCCAAATGTGTAGATGGCAATGTAGAAAAAATTATCCTTATCCATGTTTTTAAAGATAGGACTACTTCTGATTGGCAACTGGAGAAACTAACCTGCAACATCCAACTGTTTTAGTAAGGGTAAACGTGAGTGATTCCAGCTACCATACATAACATTCTTGGACTACTATCAGACTGAAAGGAAGGCTCTTCAGAAGTTGTCACTTGCTGCCCACTAAAAAACTGGATGAGATTCTTAGTATGAGTGTAGAATGAAGCCCAAGAAGATGTAGTAGAATGATATTTAACCTTACTCAAAAGTGTCCTACTTACTAGGTGACTTACTTTTGAGGGCAACACGGTGGCATAGTGGTTAGCACTGTTGCCTCACAGCGCCAGGGACCCGGGTTCGAATCCGGCCTCGGTTGACTGTCTGTGTGGAGTTTGCACATTCTCCCCGTGTCTGCGTGGGTTTCCTTCGGGTGCTCCGGTTTCCTCCCACAGTCCAAAGATGTGCGGGTTAGGTTGATTTGGCTATGATAAATTGACCCTTAGTGTTAGGGGGATTAAATACGTGGGGTTACGGGGATAGGGTGGGATATGTGTCGGTGCAGGCTCGATGGGCCGAAATGGCCTCTATCTGCACTGTGGGGTTTCTGTGATTTCTGTGATTCTGTGATTATACAGATTAGCTATTTTGCCATAGCATCAGATATGAATAGTAATTTATCAAATTCACATCAGTCTGGTTGGATTCAAAACCAGGTGCCAGATATGAGAACACAATGGATAGCATAGAGCACTCAGTCCCCAAGTACCAAATTTAAACATAATAAAAATAAACATCTTGGAGATATGAAATGCGATACATTAATAAGCCTATTGATATAATTCATTTCATGTCAACTTTACAGCTCAATCTAATTTTTTGATGGTTATAGGTGCAACCTTTGAGTTACTTCATAGGTCTTCATTTACTACTAGCCCAGTAATCATGCTAACCTTACATGTTACTCAAATGTCTTTTCAGGTTTTCATGGAGAAAGATTTTTAAAAGTGTTTTCTACACTTCATTTTTTCGGTCACATGCGCAAACCAGCATCTGACTGGCGGGTGACTACAAGGTATCATTTCAAAAATGTTGCTGCAGTACAGTAAACTAATCCGTTGAAACTTGGTGCTTGTTTTTGTCAAGTTATATTTGTATTTTAAAAACACAAGACATTTCAGATAAGAGCAATAAACTTAGAAATCCATGAGTATATTTGGCAATGAATGATTTGTCTTAAGCTTGGACATTGATTCAGCACATAAGAGTTGTTTAGTGCCTCATAAACTTGGGGGATTCCTAAATTTATAACTTTGAAAAGAACATTAGTGCAATGCAACATAATATATACTATAAAGAACTAACTACAGATTGTATTTCTCAATAAATTAGCAGTATCCATGCCGTTGTTACTTTCAGACTCGACTATTCCAATGTTCTCCTGGTCGGCCTCCCATCTTCCACCCTCAGTAAGCTTGAGTTCATCCATATTCTATATTTCTTAAGGCTAAAGGGATCAAGGGATATGGGGAGAAAGCAGGGACAGGGTACTGAATTTGGATGATCAGTCATGATCGCATTGAATGGCGGAGCAGGCTAGAGGGGCCGAATGGCCTACTCCTGCTCCTATCTTCTATAATTCTATGATCCAAAACTCTGCTGTCCGTATCCTACACCTCCACGCCCCCTCCCCCCACACCCAACCTAGTCCCATCACCCCTGTGCTCGCTGACCTACACTGGCTCCTGGTGCAGCAAGGCCTCAAAGTAAAATTCTCATCCTTGTGTTTCAAATCTCTCCATGGCCTCACCCCTCCCTATCGCTAACCTCCTGCAGCCCTACAATCCTCCAGGAACTCTGCCTTCAATTCTGGCATATTGTGCATCCTGGATTTCCTTTGCCCCATTGACGGGCCTGCCTTCATCTGTCTAGCACTGAAATTTCCTCCCTAAACCTCTCTACCTCTCTCCCCTCCTTTAAGACACTCCTTAAAATCTACCTCTTTGACCAAGCTTTTGGTCACCTGCCCTAATATCACATGTGGCTCAGTGTCAAATGTTATCTGATAACGCTCCTGTGAAACACCTTGAGACGTTTTACTACATTAAAGGGGCTATAAATGTAAGTTGTTGTTGTTGTTGATAGCCTTACCAACATTTAATTGTCTTGTATTAACAACTTGACACACGTTCATGGTCTGAAGCACACAGATGGAAAGACATAGTTAGAATTTAATAGTTACTGCCAACACATGTAATAGATCTAAAACTTATTAAAATCCCACCAGTACAATTAAAATAGCAGGCCATAAATAATAACAGATACAAGGGCTAAAGACACTTTGAAAGCAACTGCTCCTTCACAAACCTTCCACTCGTTTTCAGATTCTCAGACTGATACAAATGAGTGGACTCACATCTATAAAATGACCTGATGTGATACAATTTCCAACAGTATAACAAGAATATTTCTCGTTTATTTTATGCATTATAGGGTAGAGCTTTTGGAACAAGCATGAATTGGGCAGGAACAGTGTTTGGAGGGACATCCACCTGATGTACTGTGCATGGCCTCTCCCACTGGATCTTCCATTTATGTCCCACTTAGTTAGGCATGGTGAGCACCCCCATGTGGAGGAAACTGCCCATGGATCTTGTAAGCATAAAGGGTGGGATTCGAAGTGCTGCTGCAGCAATTTACATTTAAAGGGTTGCAGCAGCAAAGTGTCATTTTTTTCTGTCCCCCCCCACCATACTGCAATCTGACAAAACTAGGCATTGGAAGTGAAAAATGAAATTGCAACTGCCTAATTTGATAAAGAGTCCACAAACAAGGAAAGTAAGTACACAGTATGAGTTTTATCACAAATCACAAGGTTGTGAACTCATGAATTAAGCATTTTGTATTGTAATAATTGTGTTCTGTCTTTTTCAATTTAAAATCACTTGTTTGCA
Source organism: Squalus acanthias (assembly GCA_030390025.1). Taxonomy (NCBI): domain Eukaryota; kingdom Metazoa; phylum Chordata; class Chondrichthyes; order Squaliformes; family Squalidae; genus Squalus; species Squalus acanthias. The sequence continues at coordinate 86,588,178 of CM059432.1, forward strand.
TTTGCACTGAAGAGCATACTTATATTATGTCTGAAATTTGTATGGTGGTGAGTTTTTATTACAAAGCGACCTCAATAGGTTGCAATGGTAGTGGTGAGCACTGTTTCTGGGAGTGGCTTCTAGCGGGGTCCCTTTAAGGGTCATTGGTTAGGCCGCTCTATGTGCAGTACCAATAGGTGGAGTGTATGTGGTGCAAGCACAATGCCTAAATTGCATTAGGGTCGTACATAAAACTCCCGCAAGTTTTGGGCAGGAGCGCTGGCCGCCATTTTGAGTCCCATTTGAAAGTCAAGTCTTGGGCAGCCAGTGGGTGGTAGGTTTTCTTTTTAAGATTTTTGTTGGACTAACACCCCATGTTTTAGTATGAACAGGGTGGTAAGTAGACAAAAATCATCCCCATGGACTTAGTTGCAGATTGTTCCTTGAGGTGCTGAAGGATGGAGTGAGGAAAAGGGGGATTGTCCTGGTTCATACGAAAGGACACTCTCATCACAGAAGAATCATTAGCCTCACAAGATAGCTGATCAGGAAACTGCTCTCGGCTGCAATGTGGCAGAAAAGGTACTGTTAGCAGATTCTTAAGGCTCTTCTGTCCCAATCATGCAATCCACAAAGAGTGTCCTCAGAATCTGTTAATCTTTTACAGCTTGTCTCTTCAAAGCTATTATGCAATTTTATAGCCCTTTAAATGATTATCACACATAACCATATAGCAGCATGGCACGCAAACAGGTTGCAACTTACATGTGGAACTGTTCCACTTAAATCTTAATATTATTTCATACTGCAAACGCTGCTAACAGGTCCCAGATGCATGATGCACTGTCAGTTACTGACACACAGGTGCAAGATGACCACATCAATTCATCAATGACCCCCTGCACTTTGTGAAATGCTGCAGTGTATTGAAATTGGGCAGCCGTGTCATGCTGCTGTTGCTATTTAGCAGGAAAGATAATGAAAGTGCTGAACAATGCATCAGTCACTTGTTTGATACTTCTGTAAGCAGCCAATTGACTCATAATGCAGCTGATCGCTATGGTAGCCTGCAGAAGGACATCTTCAAACATAACAGTTGAAGGAGAAGATATATTGCCCTTGGCACAGTTTTGCAACTGCCTCCATACTGTCCCAGAACATCAGGGGCAGTTCCCTCAGTCATTGCTAGGAAATATGCCAGGGTCTGCAGATATTGTTGATGGCACGTGTGGACAGTCCAGCTCTGGTGCCAGAGCTCGTTGGTATGCTTTCTTCGATGTGCGTCATCTTCAACATAAAAACTCCATGCTTACAGAAAAATTGTCATTCAAAAAACTGCCTCTGTACCTTTAAGAGCTCTTTTCACCACATGAAATTTTGTTATCAGCCTTTAACTCCCACTTACAATGTGCAGAATTAATGTTCGGTGGGACTTCCACTTAAAAAAAAACCAGAAATTGGAGGGCTGCATCTTGGTGCCCTCATTAGTACAAGATTGTGCAATTAGTGAAAAAACATGAACAGGAAATCCGAAGTGGAAAATGCCATGGTGCGCATTATGAGCAGGAACTCAACGAGATCAGTAAACTACAGTTTTCTGGTTCCTGCTCGCTCATTTAGCGTGGGCAGGGTCATTCCCACTGATCTTAAAATCCACTCATATTCTATAAAAGAATAAGGGAATTAAAAAGCAGCTGTCTTTAGCATAAGGTTATTTAATTATCAGCTAAGTCATAATCATAATACATAAAGGCCTAGAAATTGAAGGTGTTAGCGCTGGCCATTAAGGCCCATTTTGGGAAAAAAATTGTCGGCCACCTCACTTCCGCCTGCTGTCGGCGGGTCCTGCAGCGGCCGCCATTTTCGGCTGGACAGCAGCGCTGCCAATGTTTGCGCTCGCTGGGGTATGTAGATTATGCAGATCGTGATGTCAGTGTGTGTGCAACGCTCACCTGACGCCCGTCTGCCATTTTCGTGTTCTCCAGTCACCGGCCTGTGTTAATTACGACCAGCTGACCAAGCGTTCACAAGCAGGAAGGAGCCTCCAGCAGCAATATTTAAAGGGATCATCAGCAACAACTTGCAGCTGATGTGCTTTTTCAGTTTGATTGGCTCTGTGTAACTTTCTGCAACCCTCTTGCAGCTTTCTAAACTTGTTTCAAGTTCCTAAGGTGACAGTGAGTGTTGGTGGAAGTGGAGATTCTTATTTAAAGGCTTATGCTCACAACACTTGCTCATAATCATGGGGGCTCTACTGGCAGTCCCCCTCGCGCTCGAGTATCTTTGGGAGAGGGAGCAGAGGCAGTGAAGAAGAGGAAAAGATGCGCGCAGAGGGAGGAGGAGGAGGGCCAGGAGGGCTCTCAACAGGAGGCCTTACCCACCTAGGGTCTTCTGAGAGCACTTCTGTTACCTCCACTTAAGTGAGGAGCAGTGTATTAGGAGACTCCACTTCACCAAGGAGGTGGTCACAGAACTCTGCCACCTCCTGCAACCAGACCTGCAGCCTCAGAGCAGGGCGACCACAGCTTTCCCAGTAGCCCTCAATTTCTTCACCAGCGATCCTTCTAGTCTGCAGCAGGAGACATAGCTAACATCTTCCAGCTCGCCGTCCATCGCTGCATCCGGGAAGTCATAGAGGCTCTCTACACCAGGAGAAGGGACTACGTTGTCTTCTCTCTGAACAGAGACAAGCAGGAGGAGCGTGTATGTGGGTTTGCCAGGATAGCGGGTGCCATCAACTGCACACACGTGGCTTTGCGGGCGCCGTATACCAATCCTGAGATCTTCCGTAACTGCAAAGGCTACCACTCACTTAATGTGCTGTTGTTGTGTGAACACGCCCAGCGCATCCTGATTGAAAATGCCCGCCATCCTGGCAGCAGTCATGGTGCCTTCATCCTGCATCAGTCCGGTGTGCCAGCAATCTTCCAGCCACTACGTCAAACCCGAGGGTGGCTGCTCGGAGACAAGGGCTATCCGCTCTACACCTGGTTGATGACTCCCCTCCACAACCCCACCACTCATGCCCAGCGTTCATATAATGAGAGCCATGCTTCCACAAGGACATCATCGAGCAGACCATCAGGCTGCTGAAGCAACGGTTCCGCTGCCTTGACCACTCAGGAGGAGCCCTCCAGTACTCGCCAGAATGGGTGTCCCATTTCGTGGTGGTCTGCTGCGTGCTTTGCAACTTGGCCCTCATGAGGGCGCAGCCTTTGCCTCCAGGGATTGCGGGACCAACTCAGGAGGAGGGCATGGGAGAAGAGGAGGAAGAGGAGCAAGAGGAAGAGGAGGATGACAAGGAGGAAGGGAGGAGGCAGGCAACAAATCCCCCTTCTGGACGGGCTGTCAGTGAGCGCCTCATCAGACTCCGATTCCCCATCAACCACATCCCCATCATACCATCCCTCTGTCACAGAACATCACAGCGTCCTCTCGGACACAAAGCTGAAATGAGAGCTACCACAAAACAAACATTCCAAACATAATTAATAAATTTGTAAGTATTCAATTATAAGTACAATATCAACTAATCACCCTTGTGTAATCCCTTAGTGCCTGTCATTCGGGTGCCCTTTCCTACTCTAGTGCTCCTACGCAGTGCTTCTCCAGTGGCTGCAGCATGGCTAGTGGAAGGCTGCTGAGTTTCCATGGGGGAGACTACAAATGGCCTTGCAGGACGATCTTGACCAGCTGTGGATCTAGAAGGCTTGGTTGTAGACTGCACCACCTCGGCATGGGCGGCAGCAGTCTGGGCTGGCTGGATGACAGACAGAGGCAAGGACAATGGCCGAGTGGCAGTAGGAATGCTGTCATCCTGAGAGGGGACAGCAGGTTCCTGCTCCACAGACCCACTGCCACTCCCCTGGGGCAGTGCCTCAGCATTCTTAGCAATCTGTTGGAGGACAGATTTCTGGCCTGCTGCGACACCCTGCAAGTCTCTTTCAAGACTCGTACACTCAGCCACGCTGGCAGCAGTCTAAGCTTCCACTGCAGCAGTGAGACGTTGGGTCGCTACCACCTGTGCTGCAATGGAAGCCGTGACATCGCTCATCACACGCATCATCATGGCTGGGTCCACAAGGTCTCTCCTGGAGTTGTCCATCGTTTCCAGCCTGGAAATCATGGGCTCCAAGCTCTGCGCAAAGTCCCGTCCAATGTTGGAGCCGGACACCTCCATGCTCCTTGACACTGACAAGAGGCTTTCTGGCAGGCTTACCTTTGCACCTAGGATTTCCGTGTGTATGCCCATCACCCTTCTTCTGAAGGCTGCCATCGGAGTCGTGTGCAGCAGAACTTGTGCGCGAACTCACCTCCGGGGAGCCGACCCCCGAGCTGCCCTTTCCCCCTGGCCTTGCTGCAACCCACTCGTGCCTGATGCCTCACCATGTGCAGATCCTGCATCTATACTACCCTCTAAATTCCATGCAGTGACAGTTTCTGAGCTGGTGTCTGCGAGTGTCAGATGCAGTGACGCTGTGCCTTCTTCGTCATCTCCACTCTCCTCCATGACTTGGGGGGCAGGCCGTGCTGCTGGCACTTCTTGGTTATCTGAAAGCAGAAAGGCACAAGAGTCGGGTTGTGATGGCGGGGGTGTGGGGGGGGGGGTAGTGGGGGAAGCAAGATATCTATGCTTACACCATCAGCAGCTTGTAAGTGAGAAGAGATTGTGCGATGAGTGGGAAGTGGGATGTGAGAAGAAGGATTAGGAATCACCATAATGTTATTGTCCCCAAGGGGTTCAACTTTGCCCATTGCCTCAGCCTTGGTGACTTCCCCTTGAATGATGTCGACCACCGTCTCCTCCAGTTGGCTCAAGGCCTGTAAAGCGGCTTGGCTGCCTCCCGTCTGCCGCTGCTCGCGACGGCTGTGAGCCACCTTGGCCTGCAAGAGAAGGGGAAGTGTGTCAGTGAGTGTGGTGCAATGTGCTTGGGTGATGTGCCTGCCATAGTTGAACAGCTGTCAGTGTGTGCAAGGTGTGAGATGTGGGTGTGAGTGTTGCAGCAGTGGTAAGGTTGTGAGGGTGAAGTGAAGCTATGATTGAGGTATGAGTAGTGATAGGTAGAGATTGTTGGTAGGTGAGTGATGGGAGTGTGGTGCATTGATCAGTGTGTGCGGCTTGTGGTGCAGATGGTGGGATATGGCATTTGTCAAAGCCTTCACTCACCTTGACCTGTCGTGTGAGGTCATTAAACTTCTTTCGGCTCTGGATCCATGTCCGCGGTATCACACTGTCGGCCGTGACGTACGCAGCTATCTCTTGCCAGAGCCTCCTGGAAGTGTGTTATGATGAGTTCCTGCCACCCTGCGGGAACAGGACACCCTGCTTCCTCTCCACTGCCACTACCAATGCCTCGAGAGCCGCATCGAGAACCTTCAGCAACGTTCTCTGTGTTGCTGCTAAGCCATGTCTTTAAACTCCAATGACAATGAGGTGCTGCTGCATCAAAGCACCTCCCCTTTAAGTGGTGGAGAGAGACTAGGCCAAACATTACTGGCCATTAGACTGCACCCGATATTGCACCCCCGCCCGCCCCCCTCGTTGAGCGCTAAGCCAACCAGCAGCGCATTTAATGCTGAGATCAGCACTCCAATCATGTAAATGAGCAGGTAGCACAAATTGTGTGTGCTGCCTGCACCACTTTGAATGGGCGCAGCCAAAAAAGCGCTGGCCCTTGACACTGCCAGTTTTCGGGCCATATCCAATTTCTAGACCAAAGTCTCTACTTCCCTGACACTAAACATGCAACACTATTCTGATAGGCTGAAGGATTATAAAATTGGTATCTGTTGGGAATTAATATTTCAGACACCATAAATAGGAATGGAAATAACCAATGACATTTAACACCATCTTCCCTTACTTTTCTGTAAACTATTAGATAAAAAGTTTACTGGATCTATCCCATTAGAAAATAGCATCTTAGGATAACCTCTATTTTAATTCCCAATGTAACTGCTCTTGCCAGTAGAGGGAAAAGCAAAAATTTTAGGTATCGATGATTGAGGGGATAAAGTATGTGAAGAAGCCCTTTCGTTCCATTTCAAAAAAGCATTCCAAGTCCAATACAAAGGGCCTCGACGGAAAATTGAACTGATATTATCAAGTACCAGTTGAATAACACCTCTTGCTAGCCAATTAAGAAACAATGCTGCAGGTAGTTGCCCAACTGGTGACAGTATGAGTTGCATACTTATGATCAAAAGAATTCTAGGTAAATGTCAATGAGCACTCTTTCTGTGTCTTACTGGAGCACTGTCCCTCCGATCAGGGGCACAAGAGGAGGGAGACTGTTTATGGTAACAAATACCCCATTTATGCTGGTAGATGATGACATGGTCACAGCAAAATTTAACTGTCACTATAAACCATCAGAACTAGGACCAGCATGAACCTATCTTCGGGTGGATTCATGCTGGTGCATATTCAGCACAGCAGTGTGCTTTTAAATTTCCTATTTCTTTGGTATAGGGAGAGTGACCTCACTGCATTGTTTTCCCCTTTTACTTAGTCTGGTGCTGGTCACGCTGAGCTCCACTGTAGACCTAGGGCTGGATTTTCAATGACCTGTGGAGTCGGGTTTGGAGGCGTGTGGGGGGTTAAAGTTGCGGGGTCGGGGGTCCCGACCCTATCACGATTCCATCCCGCCTCCACGCAATTTTGACAAAATCGGTCATGGAGTTCCCGCCTCCAAGAGGCGGGAGAGGCCATTAAAGCCCTTAACAAGGCCTAAATTGGCTCTGTAATGCCATTTTGAAACGGTTTAGCTAGTTTTACCTTTTTCTGACGTGAAGTACGCCTGATGTGAAACACTCCAGTGAAACCTGGCGGGAGCACAAGTGGATAGTTGAATATCAGCTGCAGGTCCACTATTACAACGGCGATGTAATGAAGGTAGTAGTAGTATTGTGGTGGGTAGTAGTATTAGGTGTGAAAGTCGCCTCTGATGCTGCTGCATTGTGTTCAGAGACTGACTGTCTCTCTCTCTCTCTCTCATATTTTGCATCCAGGTCCACTCACAGCAAAGGCCAGGCAATCTCTGAGACCAGGCAGCCTGCAATGATGACATCATCAGAGGCGACTTTCCCACTGAAACCACTAATTGGTTCATGGGTTCCCACATGCTGGAACTCAATTGCCCAATTAAGTGAAAATTGCATCATTCATCCACATTAATCTGGAGTCGGGGGGACAACACGAAATGCGGGTAACCCGACCCCAAGACAAAATCCAGCCCCTAGTTGTAGAAACAGTGGAAGTGTAGGAGACCGACATTCCGGGTTTACTTTCATGGAACTGGCTTCCTTAACCATACAGTGCATTTGTAGACTCCCATTTTCATGCGTCAACAATACCATCGAATCACTGAACCTGGGGCCATTTATAATATGGAGTGTAGCTGAAGAAGTGAGACTGTATATCTCCTGCTGGCTGCACTCCCATAATATAAACGCACTATAAATTGGCACTAGACTCATAATTTGAATTCTCCCTCAACACAAGCAACATAAGCTTCTTTGTTCCATTTGGCACTTCCCGCTCTTGTGACTTTCTGATTTGCAGAAAAATAAAAGGGCCGATTTTAACTCCAGGCGAGAAGCCGGCGGCAGCAGATGCCATTCCCACCCAGGAGTTTGAGATGGAGTCCCAGCAGATTTTAACTGCTGCGCCTCATTTAAATGTCGCCGTTTTGGGTGGAAAGCAGTAGCTGGTCTTTGGGTGGGTGACAAAGATCGAACGACACAGAGAAGGCTGCCTGCAGCAAATTAAGTTGTGGGACAGGGGTGCTCCAAGGATCTCGCGTCTGTAGGGGGTGGGGGGGGGAGCGGGGGCCAGGCACGGAAAGCCTGGTGCAGCAGAGGCCCAGACATGCCTCGTGGGGCTTGGAAGAGCACTCCTGCTCCAAATGGCCCCACAATTATTGCTTTTACATTTGCCTTCAGTGACCTTGCTGGCTTCTCGACAGCCTTACCAGGTGGGGTTGTCGCGGCAGGCACCCTGATCAGAAGCAGGTTAAACTGCTATTAGGGTCCTATGTATGTCATTGGACCCGATTAGCACTTATTAACAAGGCTGCTGCTGGAGGTCACCTCATTCGCTACCTGAACCAGCATTGTTAAATTAGAGAATCAGCAGGAATAGAGCGGTAAATGGAGCCACTCCATTTTAATTTCTTCCCTGCTCCATTCCCATGGAGAGTTAAAATTCCTCCCCAGATGTCTGTAAGGCATATGCACATTATAGAAACTTGGAAAATGAATGTGTACTAATCACATTAGAAAACAACTTGCATTTATAAAGCACCTTAACATAATAAAATGTTTCAAAGTATGACAATAACTGGACACCAAACAGTGGTAGGCATTGCAACTATCGAGTATTCAGTAGAGTTATACATCAGCAACAAACAGAGCAGTTCCACTAATCTTCCCACGCGAGTTTGATTACAGAGTATAGATTACAGCATTGGATCTGACCACATCAATCTGGGGATTCCTTTATGGATAAATCAGTGGACCAGACACAGGAGGATATGTGGTGATCAGCAACCAAGCAGTAGAGAATGGTGAGACCCCCAGGAACTATAAAAGGAGACAAACAAGACAAAAACAAATGGGGAAGAAACTAAGCTGCAAGACAAAGCAAAAAAAATGTTTACTGAATAATTTGTGCAAGTTCAATTGAGAATCAGCAATTATGGAAATTTCTGTGCAGAAGACCATTTGGCCCATCATGTCCATGCCAATGCTAGCTCCCAGTACTCCAACCGTGGCTTAACTTATTCCTTGTACAGATACATCACCTCCTTGCTATTGTCCTTATAAATGAAATCCAGAATCCCATTTGCCTTTTTCATGAAGTTTTCTAACTTCAATCATGCTTTCAAAGATCGGTTTATCTATACCCCTAGATTTCTTTCTGTTCCTCCATTCCATTGAGAATTTTACCATTTAGGGTACATTTACATTCTTCATTCCTTTTTCAAAAATGTACTACTTCAAGTTTATCTATGTTGAATTGCATGTGCCGTATACATGCCCACTTCCCTAATCTATCTACATCCCTCTGCAGTCTTCTCAGTTTGTCATTCTCCTCAAATACTCTTACAAAAGGACTGGAGTACAAGAGTAAAGAAGTCTTACTGCAATTATATAGGGTCTTGATGAGACCACACCCGGAGTACTGTGTACAGTTTTGGTTTCCTTACCTAAGGAAGGATATACATGCCTTAGACGGAGTGCAACGAAGGTTCACCAAACTGATTCCTGGGATGGGGGTTGCCCTATGAGGAGAGATTGAAGAGACTAGGGCCTAGAAATTGGAGGTGTTAGCGCTGGCCGTTAAGGCCCATTTTGGGGAATAAATGGCGGCTGCCTCACTTCCGCCTGCTGCCAGCAGGTCCCACAGCCATTTTTGGCAGGTCAGCAGCGTTGCTGTTGCCTGCGCTCATGGAAAGTATTTTAATTAGTAGGAGCATGACCCTAATCGTTGTGCAACGCCGAATTGACACCAACTCATCCATTTTGGAGCTCGCCGCTCCTCTAACCGCCCTCTCCAAAGCATGCCCGTGCGTGCTGCCGTTGACAGCACGGAGAGGCGGGAGAAAGCGGCAGTGAGCTCGAACCCATACTGTAAACAGCTGCTGGGATAACTGTTAACTATGGAGAGCTATTGGAGTGAAAACTGCTTCCACTGAGATGCATCAGATCTCCCCCCTGGTCAGTCAAACAGTATAGGAGTTACTTTTAAAATAAGTTGTACTGTACTACAGTTGTAATAATCTCAGGAAAAAAATCAAAGTTGCTTTTCCTTGAATTTTATAGATTGGGGTTCTCGAGTTTAGCAACTGATAAAATGACACGCAAAGTTTGGAAGTCTGCTTTTAAAAGGCTTGACAGTATTTTCTCGCCAAGAGTTCTTCAAAAGTCTGCTGTTATTAAAAATGTAATTGAACTCTCTTCTGCACCATTTACACCAGTAAACTCCAGAGCAATAGTTCATGTTCCCCTTTTTAAAAAATGTATTTCCATTGATGTCTTTTGCAACAGTTTAAGGACATCTGTGCCACAGTCTTTATGTGGTCTTTCCAGGAGTCCCTCCAGATCTGAGCCTGTGCTTCAAGAGCCACTCACCAGGGAGTGAATGCCCTCTGCGATCTGCAGGCTAGTGCACTGTCACTGCCAGCTGCAAGACGGTACATTCCCCTCCCCCTCCAGCACCATGGTGGAGCACAAACCTCCACACAGCAACCATCTGGGTCGAGGATCTGGCGAAGGTGGAAGTACCAGGCAGTCTTTCACCCATTTGTGAACCCCACACAACACCCAGAGAAATGTCCATGCAAGTAAGAGGGGAGCCATGGACAAACTAATGCTGCATCATCTGCCTCAATGCACAATGCTCCAACCCTACAAGGGCCATCGTCTCAGTGAAACATATAAAATAATTACAGGCTTGACAGGGTAGATGCTGAGAGGTTGCTTCCCCTGGCTAGGGTGTCTACAACTAGGGGTCACAGTCTCAGAAAAAGGGGTCGGCCATTTAGGACTGAGATGAGGAGAAATTTCTTCACCCAAAGGGTTGTGAATCTTTGGAATTCTCTACTCCAGAGGGCTGTGGATGCTCAGTCATTGAGTATATTCAAGACAGAGAGCAATAGATTTTTGGATATTACGGGAATCAAGGGATTTGGGGATAGTGCGGGAAGGTGGAGTTGAGGTAGAAGATCAGCCATGATCTTACTGAATGGCAGAGCAGGCTCGAAGGGCCGAATGGCTGACTCCTGCTCCTATATCTTATGTTCTTATGTTCAATTTGGTGTCTTCAGCAAATTTTGATAATATCCGCTTTATGCCCATGTCAAAATCACATCCCTTTATGCTCATGTCCAAATCACTTACATATATATTATATGCCAACACATATCGCTGGGACACACCCCTCGCTTTGTTTACCTAATCCAAGAAACATTTATTAACTTCTCCTTCTCTGCTTTATACTGTTTATGCATCATTCTATCTATACCAATACTTCCTCTTTAATACTCTTTAAGCCTTATTGTTCACAAGTTTCTTATGAAATACTTTATCAAACTGTTTTTGAAAAACCAAACATACCACATCCAATGCATTCCCCTTGTTTATGTTTGGTAATTTCTTCAAAGGATTTGATTAAATTACTCAAACATGATTAGCAGGTATATATCTTGCAATTTTTCACAGTATATAGCTATCTCCCTTAATAAACTCCTTGGGTTGAAATTCCTTTAGGCTCGTTTTTGGGCTCGAAATGGGCGCTGCGCGTAAAATGTGGCCCTAACTGGTAAGCTGGAAGCAGGCCCAAAAATGGGCCTCATTAATATTATTTGGGTGAGCTGTTGACACTTCTTGGGCCACGACAGACAGTCCGCCTATTTGAAGGAAATTAATATCGGGCCGCTTGCCTCGCCAGCAGCAACCCAAGCTAAGTCCTTGGAGGGCGGGTGGAGTGACGGAGCAATTAGGATACTGTGGAGTTTGGGGGCACTCCTGCTCCTCAGCAACGATTTAAAAAAAACATTTAAACTTAATTGCCGTCGAAGAATACGGAGCAGAGCTGGCTTGCTCAGCTCATCCCTATCCAATTTAAGCAATATGTAAGGGTCCTACGCCTGTTTCCGGCAGATGTAAGGGTCACCAGGATAATGCACCATGGTCACAGTCACAGAAAATGTCGTTTGTGACTTTAGTTAGGGTTGTTTTGGTGCTGTGGCAGTGGTGGAAACCTGATTGAAGTCAAATAGGATGCTGCGGGAAAGATGGGCAGGTACTTGGGAGGCGATTTTGGAGAGGAAAGAGAGGTTAAAAATGGGGCGGTAGTTTGCAAGGACAGAGGAGTCGAGTGTAGGTACTTTATTTCAGGAGGGTTTTGAAAGGGTGGGGAACAATACTTGAGTAGAGGGAGTCATTTACAATATCAGCTAGCATGGGTCCAGGAAGGGCAGTTGAATGGGGTCAAGGGAGCAGAAGGTGGGTTTCATTGATGACAATAACTTGGAGTAGACATAAGAGGGAGATGGGAGAACAGCTAGAGAGAGACACTGGTGGAGAAGGAGCCTGAGGGAAGGTTTGGCTTGGTGGGAAAAGGTAAGGGGAGAAGCAGCAGAGGCAGCTGAATGAATGGTCTCAATCTGGGTGACAAAGAAGTCCCAGAGATCCTTGTGTTTGTTGTTGGAGGTGACAGTGGAGGAGGCAGGGGAGAAGGGTTTAAGGAAACAGTTGGTAGTAGACAAAAGAAGCAAAGGGTTAACTTTGCACTCCAGAATGATCCTGAGGTTGTGGGCAGTTTTGACAGAAAAGAGCGGCCCAAAAGCACTTGATGTGGTCCAGCGAGATCTGGTAATGGGTGGCTAAACCAGTTGTGCATCAGATATGTTCAAGTCCTTGCCCCTTGGATTTGAGGGAGCAATACTAGAGGGAACGATCTGCAAAAGTATCATGATGAATGGAGTATCAAAGCTTAGCCAATTGAGAGTTTAAAAGTGCAGCTGTAAATGACTTGGGGAATAGTTTTTTTCCAGGGACAGACACAGAAGGAAATGGGTTGGAAGGGGATAGGAAAAATTGGATAGCAAAGATACAAGGAAGTAGTCGGAGATGGTCTTGTCAGCAATTGAAACCATAGGAATAGCGAGGACATGGGAGATGGCATGGTTAAGGAGGTGGCCGTGAATATGAGTAGGAGAGCTTATATAGAGGGAGAGATTTAGGGGTGACAGAAGGGAATTCATAGGAGAGAGTGAAAAGACAACTGAGATAGATATTGAAATCACCGAGGATTTGGAGTCACTTAGTGCAGAGACTGAGGGAGGAGGCTTGGGTGGGCAAGAGATAGGATTTAAAGGAGACAAAATGGGATGGAACAAGGTGAGGTGCTTGAAGAAGGAGAAGGTGCCAGTGAAGTAGGGAGAGAGACCAAGGTGATAGGGGCCGCATCACCACCAAGGCGGTTTGGGCAGGCAATGAAAAATATAGTCAGGCAGGAAGGCTTTGGTAAGGGGCAAGGTGTTACCACCCGACAGCCTAGTTTCAGTCAAAGCTAAGATATCAATGCAATCATCCTCAGTAAGGTCGTAGATGGCAAGGACCTTATCCACCAGTGAACGAATATTCTGGAGGGATGTGTGGAAAGGGGCGGTGATTTTTGGTCCACTGGCAGAGCCCAAGGGGAGCAGTGGTGGGTGACTGGGATGGAAAGGAGGTTGGTGGCGTTAGCCCTCAATGGGCATGATGAATAGAATGTTCAGCATGAGAGGAGGATGGGGTATTTAGGTTTGCTGCTCATAACAAGACAGCAACAGGTGCTATCGTTGGAGAATGCCAAGAGAGGCACAGAGGGTAGCCTTCGTCTTATTCAACAGGAATTCAAGCTTTGGATGGTGGCAGGATAGTGGGAAGGCAGAAGAGTAGTGGTGGGTTGGAGTAGGAAATTGGGGTGGAAAGTACTTGAAAGAGTAGAAATGAAAGATGGCATGGCTAGGCGATAGGAAGGGGAGGAGATAGGTAAGAAGGGTCCGAGAGGGATAGAGAGGAATAAAAAAGGAATAGAAGTAATGGGCTTCCGACATGTCTTCCTTTTTCCTCAACCAAGGATTCCCCTCTACCGTGGTTGACAGGGCCCTCGACCGTGTCCGTTCCATTTCCCGTACTTCTGCTCTCACCCTTTTCCCTCCCTCCCAGAACCACGATAGGGTTCCCTTTGACCTCACCTTCCACCCCACCAGCCTCCACAGTCAACGGATCATCCTCCGCCATTTCCACCACCTCCAGTGTGATCCCACCACCAAACGCATCTTCCCCTCCCCTCCACGACACCTTGGTCCACTCCTCAATTACCCCCAACACCCCCTCCCCTTCCCACAGCACCTTCACGTGCAAGAGCAGGAGATGCAACACCTGCCCTTTTACCTCCTCCCTTCCCACCGTCCAGGGCCCGAAACACTTCTTCCAGATGAAACAGCGATTTACTAGTACTTATTTCAATTAAGTGTACTGCATTCACTGCTCACGATGCGGGAGACCAAATGCAGATTGGGTGACCACTTTGCGGGAACACCTCTGTCAAGTCCGCAAGCATGACCCCAAGCTTCCAGTCGCCTGTCACTTTAATTCTCCGCTCCACTCCCACACTGACCTCTTGGTCATCGGCCTCCTGCACTGTTCCAATGGAGCTCAACGTAAGCTCGAGGGACAGCACCTCATCTTTCAATTAGGCACTTTACAGCCTTCTGGACTCAACATCGAGTTCAAATTTCAGATCATAACATCTACCCCCATTTTCTTGGATTGCAGCTATTGATGATTCTACTGTTCCCATTTACACCTCTTCTAGACCCATCTTTTGTTTCTTTACTTGTCCCATTACCATCCCCTTTTGCCTTGTACAATCATACCTTTTGTCATTTAATCTCTCTGGTCTTCCACCATATCACAGACCTTCCCTTTTGTACTTTCCTCCCCTCCCCTCTTTTCCCTGCCTCTGCACTTGCTTAAAACCTGTTGTATCTCTAAATGTTTCCATTTCTGATGAAAGGTCATCGACCTGAAACGTTAACTCTGTTTCTCTCTCCACAGATGCTGCCTGACCTGCTGAGTATTTCCAGCATTTTCTATTTTTATTTCAGATAAGAACATAAGAACACAAGAATTAGGAGCAGGAGTAGGCCATATGACCCTTTGAGCCTGCTCCACCATTCAATAAGATCATGGCTGATCTTCGACCTCAACTCCACTTTCCCACCCGATCCCCATATCCCTTGATTCCCCTAGAGTCCAAGAATCTATCTATCTCAGCCTTGAATATACTGAACGACTCAGCATCCACAGCCCTTTGGGGTAGAGAATTCCAAAGATTCACAACCCTCTGAGTGAAGAAATTCCTCCTCATCTCAGTCTTAAATGGCTGACCCCTTATCCTGAAACTATGCCTCCTAGTTCTAGACTCTCCAGCCAGGGAAAACAACCTCTCAGCATCTACCCTGTCAACCCCCCTCAGAATCTTACATGTTTCAATGAGATCACCTCTCATTCTTCTAAACTCCAGAGAGTACAGGCCCAAATTACTCAATCTCTCCTTACAGGACAACCCTCTCATCCCAGAGATCGATCTACAACAACAACTTGTATTACAGGTATATAGCAACTTTAACATAGTAAAATGTCCCAAGGCACTTCACAAGAGTGTTAAGACAAAAAATTGACACCGAGCCACATAAGAAATCAGGGCAGATGACCAAAAGCTTGGTCAAAGAGGTAGGTTTTAAGAGCGTATTAAAGGAGGATAGAGAGGTGGAGAGGTTTAGGAAGGGAGTTCCAGAGCTTAGGGCCTAGGCAGCTGAAGGCACGACCACCGATGGTTGAGCGATTATAATCAGGGATGCTCAAGAGGGCAGAATTTGAGGAGCGCAAATATCTCGGGCGGGTTGTGGGGCTGAAGGAGAGATAGGGAGGGGCGAGGCCATGGAGGGATTTGAAAACAAGGATGAGAATTTTGAAATCGAGGCGTTGCTTAACCGGGAGCCAATGTAGGCCAGCGAGCACAAGGGTGATGGGTGAACGGGATATGGGCAGCCAAGTTTTGGATGACCTCAAGTTTACGTAGGGCAGAATGTGGGAGGCCAGCCAGGAGCCGCTTTGGAATAGTCAAGTCTAGAGGTAACAAAGGCATGGATGAGGGTTTTTAGCAGCAGATGAGCTGAGGCAGGGGTGGAGACGGGCGATGTTACGGAGGTGGAAATAGGCGGTCTTAGTTATGCCATGGATGTGTGGTCGGAAGCTCATTTCAGGGTCAAATATGACACCAAGGTTGCGAACAGTGTCGTTCAGCCTCAGATAGCTGCTAGGGAGAGGGAAGGAGTCGGTGGCTAGGTAACGGAATTTGTGGTGGGGACCGAAGACAATGGCTTCGGTCTTCCCAATATTTAACTGGAAAAAATTTCTGCTCATCCAGTACTGGATGTCGGACAAGCAGTGTGTCAATTTAGAGACTGTGGAGGGGTCGAGAGAAGTGGTGGTGAGGTAGAGCTGGGTGTCATCAGCGTACATGTGGAAACTGACGCTGTGTTTTCAGATGATGTCGCCAAGGGGCAGCATATAGATGAGAAATAGGAATCTAGTGAACCTTCGTTGCACCGCCTTCTGAGGCATGTATGTCCTTTTTCAGATAAGGAGACCAAAACTGTGCACAGTACTCCAGGTGTGGTCTCACCAGCATCCACAGTATTTTGCTTTTATAGAAGTAATGGGCTCAGGTCCAGAATGGCACCAGAAATGCACATGGTAATTCAGGTTACATGGGCATGGCAGAGACAAGTCCGGGTTGTAAACAGAAAACAGGAAGGAGACGGTATGAAATGGTCCAAAGTTAAAGTCTGAGGCCCTGTGTTGGAATGTCAACTTAACAGCGTGGAATCAGCTCTGCGGTCACCACATAGCCCTGTATTTTCTTTTGCTTCAAATATTTATCCAATTTTTGCTTCAAAAATGCAATGGTCTCTACTTCAATCACTCCCTGCAGCAAACGTTCCATGTTGCAACAACCATTTGTGTAAAGTAATTTCTATTAATGACAATTTTAAATTGATAATCCCTCATTTCCTCTCCAACAAATGGAAATTTCTATTCACTAAGAAAACTTCTTATAGTTTTAAAAATCTTGATTAATTCTTTTCTTAATCTTCTCTGTTCCAGTGGGAATAGTCCCAGTACCTCAAGTGTCTCCTCATAACTATAGTTTCCCATCTGGTGAATCGATGCTATATGTCCTTTCTATAATGGGGTGCGCAAAACAGTACATAGTGCTCCAACTGTAGTCTAATCAATGCTTTATACACAATTATCATTACTTCTTTACTCTTGTACTCTATGTCCCTATTTACATACAATACCCCAAAATTGTTGGTCTTTTTAATGGCATTATCAACCTGCAATCTCACTTTTTGTGAATTATCTATTTGAACCCCTAGGTCTCTGTTCATCTAACCCTTCAGTGTTTTTCAATTGAGTGCATACACGCATTCCTTTTCCTCTTAAAATGTATTACCTCACACTTATCCACATTAAATTGCATCTGCCACTTGTCTGTCCATTCTGTTAACCTAAGTGTTCCTGAAGTCTTTTACAGTCCTCCTCACTGTTTGCCCCCTACTTTTGTGCAAATTTCGAGATCGTGTTTCCTATATCCATCTATATATACTGAGAACAAAAGCGAACCCAGTAATGACTCCTTCAAACCTTTCTCCCATATGAGGAAGACCCATTCACCCTCATGCAAAAGCAAAATACTGCAAAATGCTGGAAATCTGAAATAAAAACAGAAAATGCTGGAAATACTCAGCAGGTCAGGCAGCATCTGTGAAGAGAGGAAACAGAGTTAATGGCCCATATTTTCTGCTGCCTACGGGTGTGTACGAGGTGTGTACACACCCGTAGGGACATCGGAAATGCCGGTTTCAGAATCCTCTTGACAGATCGGACGCCTGCCCTGGAGAAGGGCCTCTGCGGGTGGAGAGTTCCGCTTTCTGCACAACCTCCGCCCGCTGAAATCACTTAAAAATCTTACGCCTGGTAAAAGCAGGCGTAAGGCCTGCTTTTACCAGCATAAGAGTTTCAAAAAAAAAAAAAAAATTTCACTCATTTATAATTTAAAAATACTTTTTAAAAAGGTAAGTTTATATTTAGCCCCGTAAAAAACTTAAATTATTTTTTTCAAAAAATTAAATTTTTATTTAAAATATTTTATTTAATGTCATTTTAACTCTTTTTAAAAACGTGATGGTTTTTTAATAATGTATTTAATGTTTTAGTGTCTTTTTTCAGTGATCCCCATTCATATATTTGACAGGTCTATCTGTCAAAAGTATGAAGGGGGATTCCCTTCTTTCATTGGCTCGCCTGACTCACATGATCCCAGGGACGCTTGCGAACCGCATGCGCCCCGGGATACGTGGGCCCTACGCATTTCGACTGTGGAGAGGCCCAGGATCGGAAGTGTCCGGACCTCGGGAGCCCTCAGGTAAGGGCGTAAATTTTTTCCCGATAGGAGGCATCTGCACGCGGGAAGCTTCCTATTGGAAATTACGGGCCAATGTTTCAGGTCAATGACCTGAAACGTTAAGCTCTGGAATTCCCTCCCTAAACCTCTCCGCCTCTCTACCTCTCCCTCCTTGTTTAAGATGCTCCTTAAAACCTACCTCTTTGACCAAGGTTTTGTCATCTGTCATCTCCTTATGTGGCTCAGCATCAAATTTTGTTTGATAACGCTCCTGTAAACGCCTTGGGGTGTTTTACTACCTTAAAGGCACTATATAAATGCAAGTTATTAATGCTGTTGTTGTTGCTGTTGAGAGATACATTATCAAGCACCTTCTGAAAGTCCATATTCACTCCATCTATTACATTCCCTTTACTTATCCAACTCGACCTTCTTAAAAACAAATTTGTACAGTGGGAAATAATAAAGTATATTTGGATCTCAAAAGTAGGATCAAAGGCCAGGGCAAATATTTTCTGGTGATATCATTGAGGTGAATTGTAGAGGATTTCTGGGCTCTTCATTTAGAATCTTTCTTAAGCACACTGAAATCATTAGCATAAGACAAGAGAATGTGATTCAGAGGATGTGCTGCAAAAATAATATGTGTGTGGATTTGGCATCAACCCAACATAGGAAGATCAGAAACAACTCACATGTGACAAGACTGTTGTGAACTGAGCACTCAGATTCTGAGTGGGTCGAATCCATGGTTGGGCCCATGATAATCGTGGAGGGCACAGTGAGGCATTGGAGTGTCTCATATACTTAATGCAATTGTTGTAATGGCATCTGAAGAAGCAATCTTATGATTGTGCCTCATCCATCAGAAATTCAGGCACATCAGCAATGTTTATTTGGACCAAAAAATCATGGCCGGCAGATGTCCAAATTTCTGATATGCGCTCAGGTACAGCATGAGCCAGCTGCACAGTAAAGCTCCCTTTATTCTTAACAAACAAGATACATCAACCTCAGAAGAGCACTTTCTACTGCACCATGTAAATTCTTCCACTTTTGACACCAGCCATCTTTGTTGCTTCTCAAAGTGAGATTACTAGTTTATACTATTTCATGCAGCAGGCCCATGCCCACAGGTAATGAGCTTGAGACTACCGAAACTTACAGGTAAAAGACAGAGGTGACTTCATCTCATCAATTTGGGCTTCATTCAAACACATCTCAAAATGAAACTAAAGTGAGCTAACCTACTGTGACCTTGGGCCATTAGCAATTATTAATGTGGTAATGAATAGTCTACTCTGTTCTATGCATGCCTTCTCATTCATTATTGGCTGAATCCATACAAACACACATCTAATTTTTGGGCCCCTGATACTCAAGTGACTTTATCCAAATAGCTATAGAGACTAGAAAGTTGCAGGTTCGATTCCTGGTCGGTGCTGAGTTATTCGATCTCAGCTGCGTCCTTGGTAGGTTCACTACTATTGGCCTCAGCTACTATTCACTACTATTGGGTCAGAGAAGGGAAAATCAGCCATAATTCTAGCAACTATCCAGTGACCACTGCTGTAAGTGTACATGTATGAACATCCAATGAAGACAGAATTGAGCTTGGCTATGGCTCACCAATGAATAATGACCACCAATTGAACTATACCCTAGTAAGAAAGCAATGCTTAAAGGAGAGAAGGGAAGGGAATAAAATTAATGAGCAAATAAAATTTCTGATTTGGTTGGAATACAAGAAAAGGACTGACATATACAGAGATCCTAAAAAATTGAAAGTTGTAGTTGATGCAGCCCAATTAGTGGTATACCTTTCACTGACTAAATAAATATGTAGAGTGGATATGATTGAGGTCTTTATAACAAAGAAAGGAATAGATTCTGTTCAGATGGTTAGATTATTTAAGTTAGATAAAGAGGGGAGGAATGGGGACATCAATACAAAATACAAAAACATTGATTTAGGTTAGACACCAGGAAGTAGTTCGTTTAGCAGAGAGTCATCATCCTGTGGAATAGATTGACAGAACATGTGACAAGTTTGGATTTGTTATATGCCTTCAAAAAGTAGCTGCACAAGTTTGGGGGTCTAAGGATTTTCCATTTTTTTTTTGCCTCTCCCAGGGGATTGCATGACTGGGGGTTGCATGATGGTGCATTTAGGCTGCACCATATCTGAATGGGCCAAGTTGGATCACTCTTTTTCATACATATGTAAAAGCTACAAGATCTCTTTAATATGGTCTGTGTTTTCACAAAACTGAATAAAACCACCACTGAGGTTGTAGAGTATATTTTTGACAATTCTAATGATAAATTATCATGTTTATTAATTCTGTAAACCAAGAAGCATCTGGACTGATATTTCTACATACCTGCATTACAAACTCCCTGCGACGGGGCAGGCCTTTTTCAGATAACAGAAGATATTCTGGTTCTTTCTCCTTCTTTGCCTGCTGTATCTGGGCCAGTCGACTGATGGGGTTCATACCCTGGCCATATTCTGGACCAGTCTGTAACAGAAAAACGTCATAAATGGAAGATACACAATTACGTGTACAGGCGTTTGGTGGAGAGAGGCGAGTTGGATACACAATTCATTTCAGGAGTGACTTACAGTTTTCCTAATGCCTCAGTTGTTAATAAAAATCAGAAGTTCCCACTTTGATTCCTGGGCTGCAATGGGTTAGCTAATCTCATACGGGGTTGCAAAATGGGTGATAACATTGACCCCACAACCCGTGAGTTAGGGAGAACAAAAATTAGCCATTCTTGTTCGGTATCCAGTGATACCTGCCTTCAGTTAACAAAGTCACAGCTCTGGGCAGAAAAACATGAAGTTCAAGCCCAAGCTTTTCGGAGAGGCTGAAGTTTGCAAGTAAAAACTTTAATGAAGGCAATAAAAGACGTAAATGACAATTCAATAGATAAATATAATCATGTTATTCTGAAATATGGAATTATTAGATTTTTTACTTTAACACTATATTTTGAATATTAGAAATTTCAGTTGTAGAGAAAAAATTGGAAGTAGAATTTTTTTTGGAAAGCATTTTTAATGATTCACTACAGGTTCTAGCTGTACACCGACGACATCCAGCTGTACCTCACCACCACCTCTCTTGACTCCTTTACTACTTTTGTTTTGTCAGCTTGTCTGAAATTAAATCCTGAAATAGCTGCAAGTTCTTCAGTTAAACATTGGGAAGACTGAAGCTACCATCTTCAGCCCCTGTCACAAACACTGTACCTGTGGCACTAATTCCATCCCCTTCCTCTTCCACTGTCTCAGGGTCGAACCAGACTGTTCACAAACTCGGCATTCTTTCTGAATCTGAACTGAGCTGCCAACCCCATATCCTCTCCACCATCCTCCACCCTCCATAAACTTCAGTGCATCCAAAGTTCTGTTGCCCGTATCCTAACCCTCACCAAGTCCAGCTCACCAATCACCCCTGTGCTCATTGACCTACAATGGCTCCCAGTCCCCCAATACCTCCAGTTTTAAATTCTCATCCTCGTGTTCATGCCTTGCCCCTCAATATCTCTGTAACCTCCTCCAGCCCTTCATCTCTCTGAGAACTCTATGTCCTACAGTTCTGGCCTCTTGTACATCCCCCATTCCATTCAGCCATCCAGACACTAAGCTCTGGAATTTTTTCCCTAAATCTCTTCGCCTCTCCACCTCTTTTAAGACCCGCCTTAAAACCTACCTTTTTGACAAAGTTTTTAGACACCCCTTCTAATATCTTTTTTGACTCAGTGTCAATCTTTGGCTGCATATGCTTCTGTGAAATGCCTTGGTTCATTTTTCTATGTTAAAGGTGCAATATAATTGCAAATTGCTGTTGATGCTGCAAACGCCCCTGCTCTTCTTCGAATAGTACCGTGGGATCTTTATGTCCACCTGAACAGGCTGTTTAAATCTCTCAATGCCGCATTCCTTCAGCTTGCATTATATACTCAAGTCCCTAGAGTGGAGCTTGAACCCTCACTTTCTGACTCAGTGCTAAGAATGCTGCTCCTGTGCCAAGCTGGCACTTGATATTTAGTCGATCTCCTGTGGCATTGCACACAGAGTCAAGACCAGTGTAGTCTTCCAGTGAAGTGGGGCTAAAGTGTGGGGGATAATTGAACTAGGGTGCACAGATATAATTAAGTCCACCTTTTAAAGTCATAGGGGGAAAAATTCGGTTGCTTTGCGCCTCCCGTTAGCGCCCTAAGAGGGCGCTAACAGGGCGCAAAGCAACTAGCACTTGGGCACGGCGCCGCCAATGCCTCCCGTGAAATTCAGCAGGAGGTTAGTGGCGGCGGTAACCGTTAGCACCCCGCGGCGCTGCGCCGCCAGCGATGACGTCATTGCCATGCGCAGCACCCCGCTCGTGATCTTCGGTAGCGCCCCTGACTTACCGTCGGAAGCTATGTCCGACGGGGTCAGGGGGGCCTACCTGTGGCCAGGGCCGGCGCTATTTAAAGGCGAGGTGCTGGGCGGCCATTTTTGTTGCTGGCCGCCTGCCAGCACCTGCCTCCGCTGCCGTCCCCGGCCTCCTGACCCGCCCCCCCGCGGAGTGCTGGTTGCGCTCCATGAGCCCGGCACTTCTTTCGAGTGCCGGGCTCTTTTGCCGGTATTCCGTTCCCTGGTGGCCCAGCTGGGCCCCTCCTCTTTAAGAAGGGGAGGAAGGCCTGCAATACCGCGGTGCGACGTGCCGCAGCGCTGAATTTCGGCCGCGGGGGCGCTAATTTTTCCGGGGCGCTGCAAAGTTAGCACCCCAAAGGGGGCGCAATTCAATTTCTCCCCCATACATTTTGCTTTATTTTTCTATACTTTGATTTTATATTATTATGGGGCTGTTTTCATTACAACAGACGAGATTACCAGGTGATTTGATTGAGATGTTTAAGATTATGAAGGGATGGGACAGAGTAGATAGAAACAGACTGTTTCCAGTGATTGAGTGATCTAGAAGGAGGGAACATAGATAAAATACTAAACATAAGAAATTTAGGACACAGAGCAGGAGAAACCTTTTTACACGCAAGGTTGTGAGGCTGTGGAATGCACTACCAGAGTTAGCGATTGAAGCAGTGAGCATGTTAACTTTTAAGAATAGGTTAAGTAGGTGGTTGAAGTGTACATGGGCTTAGGACTACTGCTCGTGTTGAGGATAAATATTCAACACAGACTGTTTGAGCCAAATGTTTCTATGTTGTAATTCCTATATATGTAATTCTATATAATTTATAGTTAAACAGGAAAACTTACTCCAATTTGAGAAGCAGAGAAGTAGAGTTGGTTGGAGCATTAGCGTTTCTTTGCTGTAAATACTAATAAGAACATAGGAACAGGAGTAGGCCATTCAGCCCCTTGAGCCTGTTCCGCCATTCAATGAGACCATGGCTGATCTGCGACCTAACTCCATATACCCTGCCTTTGGCCCATATTCTTTAACACCTTTGGTTAACAAAAAGCTATCAATCTCAGATTTAAAATTAATTGATCGAGCAACAATTGCCGTTTGCGGAAGAGAGTTCCAAACTTCTACCACCCTTTGTGTGTAGCAGTGTTTCCTAATTTCACTCCTGAAAGGTCTGGCTCTAATTTTTAGACTATGCCCCCTAGTCCTAGACTCCCCAACCAGCGGAAATAGTTTCTCTCTATCTACCCTCTCAGTTCCCCTTAATATCCTGAAAACTTCGATCAGATCACCCCTTAACCTTCTAAATTCTAGGGAATACAACTCTAATTTGTGTAATCTCTCCTCGTAACTTAACCCTTGAAGTCCGGGTATCATTCTGGTAAACCTACACTGCACTCCCTCCAAGGCCAATATATCCTTCCTAAGGTGTGGTGCCCAGAACTGCTCACAGTACTCCAGGTGTGGTCTAACCAGGGTTTTGTGCAGCTGCAGCATAACTTCTGCCCCCTTGTACTCTAGTCCTCTAGATGTAAAGGTCAGCATTCCATTAGCCTTTCTGATTATTTTCTGTACCTGTTCATGATATTTTAATGATCTATGTACCTGGACTCCCAAGTCTCTTTGGACATCCACTGTTTTTAGCTTTTCACCATTTAGAAAGTATCCTGTTCTATCCTTTTTAGGTCCAATGTGGATGACCTCAATTTTCCTACATTGAAATCCATTTGCCACAGTTTTGCCCATTCACTTAATCTATCAATATCAATTTGTAATTTTATGCTTTCATCTACACTGCCTACAATGCTGCCTGTCTTTGTGTCATCAGCAAATTTGGATATACGACTTTCTATGCCATCATCTAAGTCATTAATAAATACGATGAATAGTTGAGGCTCCAACACAGATCCCTGCGGGACATCACTAGTCACATCCTGCCAATTTGAGTCCCTACCCATTATCCTTACTCTTTGTCTCCTGCCGCTCAGTCAATTTCCTAACCAGGTCAATAATTTGCCCTCAATTCCGTGGGCTTCTACCTTAGATAATGGGCAACACGGTGGCATAGTGGTTAGCACTGGTGCCTCACAGCGCCAGAGACCCGGGTTCAAATCTGACCTCGGGTGACTGTCTGTGTGGAGTTTGCACATTCTCCCCGTGTCTGCGTGGGTTTCCTCCGGGTGCTCCGGTTTCCTCCCACTGTCCAAAAATGTGCGGGTTAGGTTGATTTGGCTATGATAAATTGACCCTTAGTGTTAGGGGGGGATTAAATATGTGGGGTTATGGGGATAGGATGGGATATGTTAGGGGGAATTAAATACGTGGGGTTACGGGGGTCGGGTGGGATATGTGTACTGTGGGGATTAAAGCAGGGACAGGGTACTGGATTTGAATGATCAGCCATGATCGTATTGAATGGTGGTGCAGGCTCGACGGGCCGAATGGCCTACTCCTGCTCCTAGATTCTATGTTTCTATGTTTCTATAATAGTCTCTTATTTGGGACTTTATCAAATGCCTTCTGGAAGTCCATATAAATAACATCCATAGACATTCCCCTGTCCACTACTTTAGTCACCTCCTTATGCCGATGCTGCAGTGACGTCAACAAGCTGTCTATCAACAATCACATTGAAGAAATCTCACAGACAGGAATCCAGGAAATGAGAAGTTTCTTTTATCTGGACTTTCCAAAAATGTTACAGAGAACGAAATAAAGATTGGGACTTTCACATGGGGATAAGGTAGAAGCTGAAACATTATGAACAAACTTAAAAAAATGTTTTTCTAAGTTTTAAAAAATTGTAATTTTTACCATAATGGAGAAATTTGACACTCCACAAATATAAAAATTAGTTTTTCAAGGCCAGAACATTTGTTTACCAATCAATACGCTGTTAAAACCGCAGTTACACCTATTCAAACATGGCTTAACATCTAATGGGGTATTTAACAGTGATAGTACCATAGAAAAGCCCAACTGTTTGTCAGTTTCACTGATTACCGGCTATGGGGGGAGGTCCACAGCGCAGCCAGTGTTGGAGCAGTGAATGACTGATCGCAACTTCAGGATTTCCGCGTTTAGACGCGCATGCGCTAAATCCTGAAGTTGCGGTCAGTTTCAGAGGGGTAATGACGGCGAACGCTGACAAATTCCGGGCCATAATTTACTGTAGCTCTAGCAATGATGCACTTACCTTCAGTATAGATTTGGGACGCTTTTTATAATGAGTTTTAGGTTTCTCTATCACTGGGAGGGGAGGAAGTTTCTTCAGCTCTTGGAGAACAGTTATTGCCGCTCGTTTTTTGGAAAGTTTTTTACTGTTTCCTTCTCCTTCTGCTGTAAACTCTCCAACTGCAACACGGGTAACAAAGCTCTTCATGTGAGGGGGACCACTTTCTCTAGTTACCTGTCACCAAGGTAAAAAGAAAAATCAAAATACAAGACAAATATAATTGAAAAAAAATCATTGTTATATTTTTCTCAGCAATTTTCTTCCCTCTTCTCCATCCAAGAGTGCAAGAGACACTTGTCATCATTATTCATGTGTGCATCTGCACAATGAGTGCTGGCTGCTGGGGGGCCAACCAGCTCATTTTGATCCCCTCACCCCATGCATGGCAATTATAAATTTATGGAAGGTAAACATCAAGCCTTCCTGACCTGACAGAGTGGCCACAGAGAGAATTTCCCTTTGCTCGTCGTTCAAAAAATCCTCTGTTTGCACATCCTTTGACTGTCCTGAGAAATACTTCCTCAGAATATTGGTAGAGTCCAGAAAAGCTTACCCACCACAGTCCCCTTTTTAGAAACTATCCCCCCACTGGAATTTCTGACTATCAGAAATAGCAGTGAGTAGTTTCTAATACTGGCAGATTGAGGAGCCAGGACAAGGAGGATCCTGCTCTATACCTTTCCTGACACAAATCCAGACTGAATCTACCGTCTGGTCCAAAAGAAGACTACGTCCACTGGAAAAAATAATTTAATTTTCCATCCTCCAGTTCTTCCTTTTCTATCTCTGTTGCTGCAAAGACACTGTTGAGCTTACAAGATGTGATGACAGCGTTGTCTACTTGTAGTGTTTAAATTATGATTTCTAGGACATGTGAAGAGCAAGGATTTTAAAACAGAAAATATCAGTTTAGCTTAATTTTATGTCCCAAATAATTGCTTTAATTGCTGCTTTAATCACGAGGCACTGATTCATTATAAGTAGGTTAATCTGTAATACGCGGATTTGCAGCAATTACTGAAGTGCTACATTTCCACCAATGAAAATTCATTGCTATATATGTGCTACGCACAGATTAATAGAATTGAACAGACTATTCCAACATTGATTTTTGTGACTTGTTATTTAGTAAGTCTGTTCATGTTATTGCATTACAAAATTTGGACACTTTGATGCTGAAATAGTATTCACAGCAAATTGGTCGCAAGATGACACCTTCATATAATTAGGGCCAAATCTGTTCTCATGACTCATTTGTATACTAGATTCATTGACATTTAGAAAAAAGCAACATAAGGATATGGAATCTGAGACTATCATAGCTCTAAGAAGGAATTATAGTAAAGTAACACAATAAACTGGGTGTACCTACTGCTATTCTATTTACATTCATGCCTCCATAACCTTACATCTAGGAAAGAAAGTAAACTTGTGAAAAGTAAACTTGAGAGTTTCTGTTCCAGCAGTAATCTGATAAGGATTACATTACAGCTTTCTTTTCAAAATTTATGTCAAAAAAGAATGTTGATATGATCAAATGCCTGTGATAATGCCAAATACTGTGAAAGGCTTGAAAGTCATATAGGAAATAGAGGTGCACCTAGAAAAAGCAAAATGAATGTTAAAGGAGCAATACAATTCAACTAAAATGGCTCTTCCAGCTTGCTAATAAATTAATGTTCAAATGCAGTTTATAAATTATATTATGTCACCTCTGCTCAATCAAATGCAATGGGTTGCAGGTAACATTATGTAAGTCTCAGATCATAAAGCCCTGCACTGAATCTACATTGTTAAATAGAGAACAAATTGTCCTTTGTATAAACCTGGGAAGTAGCATAACAATAACACTGGGAAACTGTCACTGAGATGCTGGGAAAAGTTTGGAAAGATGAAAGCATTTGAAAGACTGAAGGGCTTAAAGAATTAAGAGGGAAGAGTAAGAAATCTGGAAAATCAAGTGGGAGAATGAGGGAGGCTGTGGAGTCTGAGAGTAAGGACTGCAACCATTAAGTAGAGTGAGAAAGACCAAGAACTGAGAGAAAACAAAGGCTGTGAAAGTAAGAAAAGGCAGTAGGGAAGATAAGAAATTTGTTTCTGCAGAGATCAAAATGATTTGTTAAGAGTTAGCAGTTTATAAAACATTTGAAACGGTTGTTAGAGTGTGCTTTCTCTGTTGAGAAAAATCCCTTGGCTTTCTCATCCAGTATACTGTAGATCTGCTCAAATAATATCTCATAGACATAGTCACGAGACTTCATAAACTGCACTAAGCTTTCTCAAGATTGTGCTCTCAACAGGGGAAAACCTCCTCCAACAAACAGTAATTATATAGTTATAAGTATGGTATGCTACAATTAATCTAAACACAATGAGCAGTATTATAATATTGACTTTTATTCCTATTCCTGGTCATTTAACTGAATAAAACACAGGTGATCAATATTTGTAATTTTAACATTCAGTTCTGCAAAAAGCATCATAATGTTTTGGAAGTCTGACATATGAAAATGCTGTTTGAACATATATAGGACACATTTGGCTAACACTTGTGCAGATTTATTTAATATACCATTAATCCCGGTTGCATTAAAGCTATCCACGGCACTGAAGTGATGTAAAGCTGAATTAGCCAGAAAACACTAAGCAACTGGTATTACAGAACAATCAAAGAAACAGTTAAAATAATTAGTGTGACATGGATAAGAACAAACATTGTACGCATTCATTTCCATATTCTTTATAGTACAGAGGATTACTTTGTAGGGAAAGAATAACAAAAGCAATCCTTCATCACAAATCCTCTTTGCATTTTTTCCTACTTAAATCTTTCAGTTAGTATGAATAACCTGTTGAAACTAGCACTTTGCTATGTCACCTGATCAGCAAAATACATATAATTAACCTTGATTGACCACTGAAGGTCAACAGAGTTCACATCACACTACATCAAACATGTAATACTTACATTCAAGACATCATGACTGCTTGTGAAGTATTTAACAACTTATAAATGTCTCAGAACACTTTACAAGGGGGAGAAATTGATATTGAGCAGGAACTGAAGAAATTAAGGGAGAGACTAAAAGCAGTCAAAGGGTTAGGGTTTTAGAAGGCCTTTGAAGAGAAAGAGGCAGCAAAGTGGTTGGTGAAGGGAATTCAAGAGGGCAGGGGCAGAGCGCCTGCAAATGGAAGGTGCTGGAATAAACAGTAATGTTATAAGGTTTCAACTGGTAGAACCAAAGGTACTGAAAATCTACAATTAATTCCAGATTTCAGAATGACAGAAGATTTGGAACAGGTTAATTGGTTAACCCCTGGATTGATTGGGTGGTGTTGAAACCAATGTAGAATATAAATAGAAAGTTTCTAAGAACAAAATAAAACAGGTGGGAGACAAATATGTGCCTAAAGTCAAAAGAAAGAAGTGCGGTAAGAAAAAGCCAAGGTGGCTGACTGGTCATGTACAAAAACAAATAAGATATAAACAAAACTGTTTCTACAAACTAAAGTCATAATACTCAACAAAACAAAGAAAGATACAAAGACACAAAGGAGTTATAGTAAAGTAATACAGCGAAAGGTAACTAAGATCCGCCAGCTAAATGATTAATGGAAAAAAAGATCGTAAACAATTGTGGTAGTAATGGGAAAAGCTTTTTCAGCTTGTGAAGAGTCAGAGAACTATCAAAGACTGTATTGAGCCATTGAAGGATGCTCAAGGACAGGTGACAAAGGACTCGAGTGGTATAGCAGAAATACTAAATGAGCAGTTTGCATCGGTCTTTACTCTTGAAGATGATGCTCGACTATCAGAATTTTATTATGCTGTTTACAATAAAACTGTTAATATTAAATTACGTGATATCAAGAAATGGCTGAGCGCACTGGATACAGCAAAGGCTGTGGGCCCCGACAACATCCCGGCTGTCATGCTGAAGACTTCTGCTCCAGAACTAGCCGTGCCTCTAGCCAAGCTGTTCCAGTACAGCTACAACACTGGCATCTATCCGACAATGTGGAAAACTGCCCAGGTATGTCCTGTCCACAAAAAGTAGGACAAATCCAATCCGGCCAATTACCGCCCCATCAGTCTACTCTCAATCATCAGCAAAATGATGGAAGGCATCATCGACAGTGCTATCAAGCAGCACTTAATCACCAATAACCTGCTTACTGATGCCCAGTTTGGGTTCCACCAAGACCACTCGGCTCTCATTACAGCATTGGTGCAAACATGGACAAAAGAGCTTAATTCCCGAGGTAAGGTGAGAGTGACTGCCCTTGACATCAAAGCAGCATTTGATCAAGTGTGGCATCAAGGAGCCCGATCAAAACTGAAGTCAATGGGAATCGGGGGGAAAACTCTCCACTGGCTGGAGTCATACCTAGCACAAAGGAAGATGTTTGTGGTGGTTGGAGCTCAATCATCACAGCCCCAGGATATCGTTGCAGGAGTTCCTCAGGGCAGTGCCCTCGGCCCAACCATCTTCAGCTGCTTCATCAATGACCTTCCCTGCAACATAAGGTCAGAAATGGGGATGTTCGCTGATGACTGCACAGTGTTCAGTGCCATTCACAACTCCTCAGATAATGAAGCAGTCCATGTCCGTGTGCAACAAGACCTGGACGACGTTCAGGCTTGGGCTGATAAGTGGCAGATAACATTCGCGCCACACAAGTGCCAGGCAATGACTATCTCCAATGAGCGAGAGTCTAACCACCATCCCTTGACATTCGCCGAATCCCCCACCATCAACATCCCGGGGGTCACCATTGACCAGAAACTTAACTGGACCAGCCACATAAATACTCTGGCTACAAGAGCAGATCAGAGGCTAGGTATTCTGCGGCGAGTGTCTCACCTCCTGACTCCCCAAAGCCTTTCCACCACCTACAAGGCACAAGTAAGGAGTGTGAATACTCTCCACTTGCCTGGATGAGTGCAGCTCCAACAACACTCAAGAAGCTCGACACCATCCAGGACAAAGCAACCCGTTTGATTGGCACCCCATCGACCACCTTAAACATTCACTCTCTCCACCACCGGCGTACCGTCGCTGCAGTGTGTACCATCTACAAGATGCACTGCAGCAACCCGCCAAGGCTTCTTCGGCAGCACCTACCAAACCCGCGACCTCTTCAAAAGGACAAGGGCAGCAAGCGCATGGGAACACCTCCACCTCCAAGTACCCCTCCAAGTCACACACCATCCTGACTTGAAAGTATATCGCCGTTCCTGGGTCAAAATCCTGGAACTCCCTCCCTAACAGCACTGTGGGAGTACCTTAACCACACGGACTGCAGCGGTTCAAGAAGGCTGCTCACCACCACATTCTCAAGGGCAATTAGGGATAGGCAATAAATGTTGGCCTTGCCAGCGATGCCTACATCCCGTCAAAAGCAGTGCGGAGGACCAAAACTCCTTAGGACAGCGTTAAATCTCTCCAGATGTCTCTCTCCCTCTCAACCTGCGTGTACCAAAAATTTTGGCGACAAGAAAAAGCAGGAAGCGCACGCCTTTAAATAGTGCTCCCCCAGCCCCTTCCCGACTTGAAAACGTTCCCCTCTGCCTGTCGTTCCTAGCGGCAGGCGCTAAGTCAGGGGGCGCGACTCAATTTCCAGTCCGGGGTGCTGCATGCTCGTCTGACGTCACGATCTGCGGGCGCAGGAGATCGTGGCGGTAGTGTTTAGCGCCAGAGCAAAGCGACTGGTCAATTTCACAAGCAGCGCTAAAATCGCTGCGCTCGGGCGCTAAGTTCCTAGCGCCCCATTAGCACCCCCCAGAGGCGCTAACGGGAGGCGCTAACCAACCGAATTTTTCTCCCTTTGTATGTTAATAATGCTCTTTCTTTTCTGCTCCATCTGCTCTTTATATGGCCTGTAGAGGGCATGTGATTGGTTATTAGTATTACTATATGACCTAAAGAGCAGAGTCGAGAATGACATTTTAATGGGCTGGATTTTACTTAGCAGCAGCGCATGGTTTGGGAGTGCGTGGGTTTGGGAGCGGGTGGGGGGGTTAAAACCGGCGAAATTGACAGCACATCGGGAAGGCGGCACCAACGTGCCAACTTCCGGGTTTCACTGTAGCATGTTAGGCTGTGTGCGAGCAACCCCCTCGGGAGAGGTGTGTTGCCACTTAACCTATATTAATAGCTCAATTAGAGCAATACTGACAGGGGTTTTTAACTTTACCTTTGGGTCCATGGGTTTCCCGGGCTTCCTGGAACTCGCCAGTGAAAGCAAGGCAACAACACAGTGGCAATTGAGGGGGCAGAGGCCAGGTCAGGGAAAAATGCCAATAAGTACCCAGTACTGACGGCTGCTTTCTTATCTGCTTGTGGGGAAGGGTTTGTTCACAGTACTTGTGAGCGGTTACTTTACATACTTGGAGGTTTCATAAGAACATAAGAATTAGGAGCAGGAGTAGGCCATACGGCCCCCCCAAGCCTGCTCTGCCATTCAATAAGATCATGGTTAATCTTCGACCTCAACTCCACTTTCCCACCCGATCTCCATATCCCTTGATTCCCCTAGAGTCCAAAAATCTATCAATATCACCCTTGAATACACTCAACAATTCAGCATCCACAGCCCTTTGGGGTAGAGAATTCCAAAGATTCACAACCCTCTGAGTGAAGAAATTCCTCATCTCAGTCTTAAGTAGTCGACCCCTTATCCTGAGACTATGCCCCCTAGTTCTAGACTCTCCAGCCAGGGGAAACAACCTCTCAGCATTTACCCGGTCAATGCCCCTCAGAATCTTACATGTTTCAATGAGATCACCTCTCATTCATCTAAACTCCAGAGAGTATAGGCTCAATCTCTCCTCCTAGGACAAACCTCTCATCCCAGGAATCAATCTAGCGAACCTTCGTTGCACCGCCTCCAAGGCAAGTATATCCTTCCTCAGATAAGGAGACCAAAGCTGTGCACAGTACTCCAGGTGTGGTCTCACCAAAGCCCTGAACAATTGTAGCAAGACTTCCTTATTCTTGTACTCCAACCCCCTTGCAATAAAGGCCAACATGCCATTTACCTTCCTAATTGCTTGCTGTACCTGCATGCTAACTTTCTGTACCAGGACACCTAAATCTCTCCAAACATCAACATTTAATAGTTTCTCACCATTTAAAAAATATTCTGTTTTTCTATTCTTCCTACCAAAATGAATAACCTCACATTTCCCACATTATACTTCATCTGCCACCTTATTGCCCACTCACTTAACCTGTCTATATCCCTTTGAAGGCTCTTTGTGTCCTCATTACAGCTTACTTTCCCACCTAGATGTAATATCTCCAAGTTTGCAGATGACACAAAGCTGGGTGGGCGTGTGTGCTGTGAGGAGGATGCCGAGAAACTCCAGGATGATTTGGACAGGTTGGGTGATTGGGCAGAAGCATGGCAGATGCAATATAACGTGGATAAATGCGAGGTTATCCACTTTGGTGTCAAAAACAGGAAGGCAGATTATTATCTGAATGGCAATAGATTGGGAGAAGGGGAAGTGCAACGAGACCTGGGTGTCCTTGTGCACCAGTCGCTGAAGGTAAGCATGCAGGTGCAGCAGGCGGTTAAGAAGGCAAATGGTATGTTGGCCTTCGTAGCGAGAGGGTTTGAGTACAGGAACAAGGATGTCTTGCTGCAGTTGTACAGGGCCTTGGTGAGACCACATCTTGAGTATTGTGTGCAGTTTTGGTCGCCTTATCTGAGGAAGGAGGTTCTTGCCATGGAAGGAGTTCAGCGAAGATTCACCAGGCTGATACCTGGGATGGCAGGAATGACGTATGAGGAGAGATTGGGTCGATTGGGCTTATACTCGCTGGAGTTTAGAAGAATGAGAGGGGATCTCATTGAAACTTATAACATTCTGACAGGACTGGACAGACTAGATGCAGGAAGGATGTTCCTGATGGTCGGGGAGTCCAGAACCAGGGGTCACAGTCTAAGGATAAGGGGTAAGCCATTTAGGACAGAAATGAGGAGGAATTTCTTCACCCAGAGAGTGGTGAACCTGTGGAATTCTCTACCACAGAAGGTAGTAGAGGCCAATTCATTAAATATATTCAAGAAGGAGTTGGATATATTTCTTAAGGCTAAAGGGATCAAGGGATATGGGGAGAAAGCAGGGAAAGGGTTCTGAATTTGGATGATCAGCCATGATCGCATTGAATGGCGGAGCAGGCTCGAGGGGCCGAATGGCCTACTCCTGCTCCTATCTTCTATGTTTCTAGCTTTGTATCATCAGCAAACTTGGATACATTACACGCGGTCCCTTCATCTAAGTCATTAATATAAATTGTAAATAGCTGAGGCCCAAGCACCGATCCTTGTGGCACCCCACTAGTTACAGCCTGCCAACCTGAAAATGACTTGTTTATCCCTACTCTCTGTTTTCTGTCCGTTAACTAATCCTCTATCCATGCTAATATATTACCCCCAATCCCATGAGTCCTTATTTAACAACCATTTATGTGGCACCTTATCGAATGCCTTTTTGAAATCCAAATGCACTACATCCACTGGTTCTCCTTTATCTACCCTGCTAGTTACATCCTCAAAAAACTGTAATAAATTTGTTAGACGATTTGCTTTCATAAAACCATATTGACTCTGCCTAATCATATGATTTTCTAAGCGCCCTGTTACCACTTCCTTAATAATGCATTTTCCTGACAACTGATGTCAGGCTAACTGGCCTGTAGTTCCCTGTTTTCTCTCTCCCTCCTTTCTTGTAGAGCGAGGCTACGTTTGCTACCTTCCAATCCACTGGGACCATTCTAGAATCCAGGGAATTTTGAAAGATCACAACCAATGCATCCACTATCTCTGCAGCCACTTCTTTTAGAATCCTAGGATGTAGGCCATCAGGTCCTGGGGATTTGTCAGCTTTTAGTCCCATTAGTTTCTCAAGTACTTTTTCTCTACTGATCTTAATTACTTTAAGTTCCTCACTCTCATTAGCCCCTTGGTTCCCCACTATTTTTGGTATGCTTTGTGTGTCTTCTACTGTGAAGACAGACACAAAATATTTGTTTAAAGTCTCTGCTATTTCCTTATTCCCCCATTATAATTTCTCCTGTCTCAGCTTCTAAGGGACCAAAGCTTACTTTTGCTTCTCCCTTCCTTTTCACTTACTTGTAGAAGCTCTTACAATCTGTTTTTATATTTCTTGCTAGTTTACTCTCATTCTATTTTCTCCCTTTTTATCAACTTTTTGGTCAACCTTTGCTGGTTTCTAAAGCTCTCCCAATCCTCAGTCTTACTCCTATTCTTCGCAACATTATAAGCCTCTTCTTTTAATCTAATACTATCCTTAACTTCTTTAAGTAGCCACGGATGGATCACTTTTCCCGTGGAGTTTTTATTTCTCAATGGAATGTATATTCGTTGAGAATTTTGGAACATTTCTTTAAGTGCTTGTTACTGCTTATCTACTGTCATACATTTTAATGTAATTTCCCAATCTACCTTAGCCAACTCACCCCTCATATCTACATAGGAACAGGAGTAGGCCATTCAGCCCCTTGAGCCTGTTCCGCCATTCGATTAGATCATGGCTGATCTGCGATCTAACTCCATATACCCGCCTTTGGCCCATATCCCTTAATACCTTTGATTAACAAAAAGCTATCAATCTCAGATTTAAAATTAACAATTGATCTAGCATCAATTGCTGTTTGTGGAAGAGAGTTTCAAACTTCTACCACCCTTTGTGTGTAGCAGTGTTTCCTAATTTCACTCCTGAAAGGTCTGGCTCTAATTTTTAGACTATGCCCCCTAGTCCTAGACTCCCCAACCAGTGGAAATAGTTTCTCTCTATCGACCCTATCTGTTCCCCTTAATATCCTGAAAACTTCGATCAGATCACCCCTTAACCTTCTAAATTCTAGGGAATATAATCCTAATTTGTGTAATCTCTCCACGTAACTTAACCCTTGAAGTCCGGGTATCATTCTGGTAAAACTACGCTGCACTCCCTCCAAGGCCAATATATCCTTCCTAAGGTGTGGTGCCCAGAACTGCTCACCGTGCTCCAGGTCATAGAGTCATAGAATAATAACGGCACAGAAGGAGGCCATTCGGCCCATCGAGTCCGTGCCGGCTCTCTGTAGAGCAATCCAGTCAGTCCCATTTCCCCGCTCTATCCTCGTAGCCCTGCAAGTTTATTTCCCTCAAGTGCCTATCCAGTCTCCCCTTGAAAACATTGAGTGTCTCCGCTTCCACCACTTCCGTCGGCAGCGAGTTCCAGGTCCTCACCACTCGCTGCGTACAAAAGTTTTTCCTCACATCCCCCCTGTATCTCTTACCCAAAACCTTAAATCTGTGTCACCTAGTCCTTGTACCATCAACTAGTGGCAACAGCCTTTCCCTGTCTAGCCTATCCAAACCCGTCATAATCTTGTACACCTCCATCAAATCACTCCTCAACCTCCTTTGCTCTAATGAAAACAAATCCAGCTTCTCCAACCTGTCCTTGTACCTAAGATTCCCCATCCCCGGAACCATTGTGATAAATCTCCTCTGCACCCTTTCAAGTGCCTACACATCCCTCCTAAAGTGTGGTGACCAGAACTGGACGCAATACTCCAGTTGTGGCCTAACCAACGCTTTATAATTTCTCTACTTTTGTACTCAATACCTCTATTAATGAAGCCCAAGATCCCATATGCTTTGCTAACCACTCTCTCAATATGTCCCGCCACCTTCAGGGACCTATGCACATTAACTTCCAAGTCCCTCTGTCCCTGCACACTCTTTAAAACTGTGCCACTAAGTATATATTGCCTCTCCCTGTTCCTTCTGCCAAAATGCACCACCTCACACTTCTCTGTATTAAATTCCATCTGCCACTTGTCTGCCCATTCTGCTAGCCTTTCTATGTCCTGTTGCAGTCGATTGGTATCATCCTCACTGTTTGCCACACCCCCAAGTTTGGTGTCATCGGCAAATTTAGAAATTCTACTCTGTATTCTAATATCCAGGTCATTTATATATATCAAAAAAAGCAGTGGCCCCAGCACTGACCCTTGGGGAACACCACTGTCTACCATCCTCCAGTCTGAAAAACAGCCATTTACCACAACTCGCTGTTTTCTGTCCTTAAGCCAACTCCTTATCCAAGCTGCCACTGACCCACCTATTCCACGAGCCTTCTATGTGGTACTTTGTCAAATGCCTTCCGAAAATCCATGTAGACAACATCCATTGCATTCCCTTCATCAATCCTCCCTGTTACTTCATCAAAAAATTCAATTAGATTAGTCAAACACAATCTGCCTTTTACAAATCCGTGTTGGCTCTCCTTAATTAGCTTAAACCTCTCCAAGTGCCCGTTAATTTTTTCCTTGATTATTGTTTCTAAAACTTTACCCACCACTGATGTTAAACTGAGCGGCCTGTAGTTACTAGGATTGTCCTTGCACCCTTTCTTGAACAATGGTATTTTTCCTGTCAGTCTTTGGTTCCATTTCACCCTGGCTAGATCCTTTCACATCCCATTGAAGTTAGCCCTATTCCAGTTTAGAAGTTCCACTCTAGATTTTTCCTTGCTCCTCTCCATTGCTAATCTAAATCTTATGATACGATGATCACTCATACCCAAGTGTTCTCCCAGACACTTGGTCAACCTGGTCCACCTCATTCCCCAGCACCAGATCCAGCAATGCTTCCTTCCTAGTTGGGCCAAGAACATACTGGTCAAGGAAATTCTCCTGAACACATTTCAGAAATTCCTCCCCCTCCTTTCCCTTTACCCTAGCACTATCCCAATCGATATCTGGGTAATTAAAGTCCCCCAATATCACCACTCTATAGCTCTTGCATATCTCTGCGATTTCCCTGCAGATTTGCTCCTCTACCTCCCTCTCACTATTTGGAGGCCTGTAGAATACCCCCAATAGCGTAATCATACCCTTTTTGCTCCTCAACTCTAACCAAATGGATTCTGTCCTTGTCCCCTCAAGAACATCCTCCCTTTCCAACACTACAATGTCTTCCTTAATCAGCACTGCCACCCCACCTCCCTTTTTTCCTTCCCTATCTTTTCTGAACACCTTGTATCTTTGAATATTAAGTGCCCAGTCCTCACTGTTTTTAAGCCACGTTTCCGTTATTGCCACATCATATTGCCAGACGGCTAATTGTGCTTGTAGCTCACCAACCTTATTCACCACACTTTGTGCATTTACGTACATGCATTCTAAACCCATTTTTGAATTTTTCGTAATCTTTTTTAGTCTGCTCCTATCTAATATGGTACTACTTCTGCCTCTAATACTACTTTCTTCTCTAGTACTATCCAACACACTCACTCTTTTATGCACCTTATTCTTCTTTTCTACTCCTATATGCTGGTGCCCATCCCCCTGTGTGTGGACTTGGTGTAGTCTAACCAGCGTTTTGTACAGCTGCAACATAACCTCTGCCCCCTTGTATTCTCGTCCTCTAGATATAAAGGTCAGCATTCCATTAGCCTTTTTGATTATTTTCTGTACCTGTTCATGACATTTTAATGATCTATGTATCTGGACCCCCAAGTCTCTTTGGACCTCCACTGTTTTTAGCTTTTCACCATTTAGAAAGTACCCTGTTCTATCCTTTTTAGGTTCAAAGTGAATGACCTCACATTTGCCTACATTGAAATCCATTTGCCACAGTTTTGCCCATTCACTTAATCTATCAATATCCCTTTGTAATTTTATGCTTTCACCTACACTCCCTACAATGCCGCCTGTCTTTGTGTCATCGGCAAATTTGGATATATGACTTTCTATGCCATCATCTAAGTCATTAATAAATATTCTGAATAGTTGAGGCCTCAATACAGATCCCTGTAGGACACCACTAGTAACATCCTGCCAATTTGAGTACCTACCCATTATCCCTACTCTCTGTCCCACTGTCCACAAACTCTCACATACTGCAGTCCAGACACACGCCTACCCTGCCATATCTTAGTCTAACCTTATTTTATTTATTTAATTAGATATAGTCTTTATTCAACGATTATTTATAGTTATAATAATTAGTTTAACTAGTTAAGTTATAAATTTAATAAAGTGCGTTATAGTTTCCCACTACAAGTTTAAACTACTGTCCTAGCTTAGAGAGAAAAACCGCTAATACTCACCAACCAATCACCTACCTGCTGTCCTGTGACTTCACTCCTTGGTTTTTGTTGTTGTTGAAATCGTCGGAGGTGCTGCCCCCTCCGGTGCTGCCGCTCAGGTCCACGCTGTCCTCCTCTGCTGTTTTAAACCTTGCCACCTCCTCACTGCTGCCACCTACGTAATTGGCTTCATTTAAGTTTATGACTCTAGCTTTGGACTCAAGGATTGCAAGGCAAAAGGGAGATGATAATGGGACAAGTAAAGAAACAAAAGATGGGTCTAGAGGAGGTGTAAATGGCAACAGCAATAGTGGTTCTGATGATCATAACCAACACTCCCATTTTTTCCAGAGAGCAGCTGTTGGTAATGATTCTGCTATTGCCATTTGAGAAGTGGAAGCGCTTTGAGCGGAGTCCCCACTTCCATGTCCCCCCTTTTGCCATCATTCCTCTCATTGCTCAGCCACACTTCCCTGCTACCACTGTGCTGTAGAACACTTTGCTGTGCTGAAAGGTCAAGGTTAGGGTATCGTTCATCCTATTTAAGGTGGCATCCAGAGTGTGCAAGCCCTTGTTGAAGGCCTGCATGCACTTGTTCGATTGCCATGTTTGATGCTCTACACAGTTGGCCACTCTATCCATGGAAGAAGACATCATCACGATGGCCTGCGACAGCATGCCACTCATGAGGTGGACTCCTCCAATCTCTCTGCAATCGTGCATATTGTGCTTGGAATGCCTGTCAGTACATCACACATTCTCTGCTGCTGCTCAATAAGTATCCTGTTCATCAACAGCCCCCAGGGTACAGCATCTGCGTCCAGCTGAGCTGAGCTTGGAGAGTCCTGCGCCCTCCGACGTGGACTCTCCACTGCTGTCCCTGACTCCACCATCTGCTCTTGTTCACTTGTGAAGTGCGAGACACCATGTGAAAACCCAATTCTCTCTCTAACTGGTTCCACCGAAGTGCGAGTATCTGATTTGGTGCATTGTGCTTCTCTAAGGAGTCGTCGTCAGCGACCTCGACCACCTCCTGCTGAACGCGTGATGACCCTGTGGGAGATAAAAGACATGAATGAGTACTGTCAAGGTAAGAATGTTTGAAGTTATTATGCACATGATCATATTTCACTCGCTGTTGACATCAAGTCAACATGACTGAGTGTTGTATGCCATGTGGCTGTCTGATATTTAATGCTGTCACCAGGTAGTTGAGAGGCCCCCATCTCCGTCGGCCAGGCACGCCAAGACTCCGCTGATCTCCAGCGCCTCCTCCTCTGCAGCTTTTAGTTGTGTGATCTGTGGAGGGCCCCCTCCGGTTCTCTGCCTCTCCCTGGTGTTCTGTGCTCTCTTCTCCTGCAAGGAGGGAAAGAAGATACCTATGAGTGAGAGTAATGGCATGTGTTCACCCGATGGATGGAGAGCATTTGTTGAGGCATGACATTGCATAAGGATGAAGGCGAGTGTCAGTGGTAGATGGATAGATGGGGATGTGAGGAAGTGCATAGATAGAGAGGAATGGGTGCACCTGCAAGGTAATTTGGTGTGAGGAGTGATGTGCTGGAGTAGGCTTGAGAAGGCAGAGTGAGGGGGTTGGGGTGATACGCACATTAGGATGTAGGTGAATGTGCCATTGCTCTCACCTTTCCTGTCCTGCTTAGGTCATTGAACTGCTTCCTGCAATGGATCGAAGAGCACCTGCTGCTGACCTCTTGTGCCACCTCTAACCACGCCTTCTGGTGTCCTCAGCTGGCTTCTTCCTCCGTTGCTAGGGAACAGTAGCTCCCTCCGAGTCCTCACAGCCCCCAGCAGCACATCCAGGAAGGCATTGATGAAGCGGGCACAGCCTTTGCCCATCTACCTTCCATTGCAAGACTTCTTTCTCTCTCCTTCCCAACTCCAACTGCTTCAACTTACATGTTTGGAGTGTCCCTTTAAATACTGGAGTTGAGATCGCGTCATAATCACGCCCGCTGACACTAATTGGACGGGAAACCCGGAAATCAGATGTTAATAAAGTGGCTACGGTAAAAAGTCACTGACAGATGAGCTGCACATATTTCCGGGTTTCCCACACGCTATCGGACCCCTATCCCCCCCCCCCACCCCAGCTCCCAGCGCATCTGTGCATGAAAATCCAGGCCATTGTTACTGAATGGTGATTGGTGTTGACACCTTCATCTCCTGTGAAACCTGAAAAAGAAACTCAAAAATTTGACTGGCCATATAAATTAGAAGAATGATATTCAAATGTCTGATTCACCAAACCTACTTCTGATGACAGACTGGAGATTTTGTCCTATACTTTGGTAATAAAAGATACAATGTATAAAGAACCT
Source organism: Squalus acanthias (assembly GCA_030390025.1). NCBI lineage: Eukaryota > Metazoa > Chordata > Chondrichthyes > Squaliformes > Squalidae > Squalus > Squalus acanthias. Next base: position 86,629,303 of record CM059432.1, read on the forward strand.
TTAGCTATAGAAAATGGAAGTGGCACAATGGCACAGGTTCCAGAGCTTGGCACGATATATCTATCTGCAACATCATATTGACATTTTCATGTATGCACTCAGCACACAGCTTCCCCAGAACCGATCAAGCTAGACTATCCTCTTATGGTACGTGAAGGGTGTGGAATAAATTACATTTTTTCTTATTGCCAAATGCAAACACCTACCTCAAAATTGACAGGCAGGTTGCGCTTCAAAGCAATCTCAAACACCAAGCTGATTTCAGACTTGTTGATATCTGTATCCTCTGCTCCTTCATTTGAAATTTCTTCACTCTTTGAAGTACAAGAGAAGGAATTTTATCTTAGTTATATAATGGCTGTGGCCGCTAGTGCACTGTGATGACACCAATGTAATGCTATTTTCTTAAAGGATCATAATGCAAAGTCTGCTTGTGGGAATGGTTGGTAATGTAATGCAAAGCTTCATACTACTGCCACCACTGACATCCAGTTAAATTCCGGTTATTAAAAAAATCAATTAAAGTAAAAAAAAAACATTCCAACACAAATATCCAAGTTATTAATATATGGAAAAATACCTGAGAATGCTGTAGAAATTATAATAAAATAGGGCCTTATCTATCTATCTAACGCACATAGCTCATATGGTAGCTGCCTATGTCTCAGAAATTGTTGGATTTGATTTTCTAATCTAGGCTGACACTCCAGTGCAGTACTGAGGATGTGCAGTATTGTTAGCGATGTCATCATTTGGATAAGACATTAAACTAAATCTGACTGTCTGTTCCAATGGCTCAATGAGATGTTAAACATCCCATGGCATTATTTAAGAGGAGCAGGGAGTTCTCCTGTTATCCTGGCCAACATTCCTCCCTCAATTAATACGACCAAAAAAGCCCAATATAAACTGGTCATTCGTCTCATGATTGCCATGTTTGCCTACATCCAAGAGTAATTTTGAGATACGTTGCTGTGATAAGGCAGTATACAACTGCAAGTCCTTTTTTAAAATTTCACCATCTATAATACTCTTTTTATTCCTGAGACTACCAAATCTACACACTAGAACTGACTGCCAGCAACACAACTAAGCTAAAGCCAGAGGTCCACAATGAACTGCAGCCTCTGCAACTTTACAAATAAATAGAAGGTAGGCCTGTCAATTTATTCACTATTTCTCATTTTTAACAATTCTAAAATTCTGCAGTCCACCTGGACTCGTGCCATTTTTGCTGCCAAGTAGCCTGCTTCCAGAATTTCTTCATTGGCCTCCCTGGCTACCTGCTGAGAGAGGCACTGTCCAGGCTGGTCTGCCTCCTCTAATATTCCCTTTACCCTGCAAGAAAACACTACTGCTTCCATTTGGCATCTCCATGCTTAATACAATATAGATAACAAAGTGGCACAGAGTATCAGGAATTCAATACGCAGGACCATGATCCCAAACCAAATTAAAACTATAACAACAACTGAAATTAGTTGGCTAGTGCATAACTAGAGAACTGTACAAATCCTAGTATAAAACATTGAATTAACTTGAGAGCCCGACTGGACATATCACCAATGCTGTCACTCATGTGTCATGCAGTTGAGTCCAATCATGTGACACAACAGTTGCACTATAGAGTAGACCTAATCCATTTAATAAAGTCTGTATAGGTCACTGCAACTGCTGCTAACACAACTATTTAAGAAAAAACGGAAATATGTATTCTATGTAAGTTTTCTCAACTTTATTACTTTTCTAACTCACAATCTAATCAGGTACAAGACACAATTACATTTTTATAGTGTAGGGTGACCAGGAAGTCCTAGGAATGATCAATCAGGACTGTTGCTTATGATCACTATCCAGTGATTCCTGTTGGAAAGTGCACGAGTAGATCTCAAGAGGAAGATAAGTTTTGGCTTATCCCCGTCCCCATCCCATATAATCAATAGTCTGTGCTGACATTCAATGTATAGAATCACACATGAAGAATGGCTGCTTGTGCAAGCTATGTGGGAAGGGGGCATGGGGGGGCTGCCGATACCTGTGGAATCATTCCGCAGTAAAAGTTAGTGCCTTAAGAAAAAAAAACACTTTAAAGAATACGGAGCAACATTATATATACAAAGCCTTGGGCATGATTTTTCTCTGGGCTGGTTGTAACAGTAATTAGTTTTCTAATTTTCCTCTGGAGAGCTGAAAGGAAAATTTCCATGTTAATATTCGCCAAGAGAACAGCAGGCAGTAATTTCCGCAGTAAGTTCTGGCAGTAAGTAAGCTAATTTCAGAAACATATAACTTGAGTAGAGTGCTGGAGAGAAAGAAAAGGGGGACAAGGGATTTTGGTGGCATTTCAGTCATACAACTGACCTCCTTCCATCTCTGAGCTGAATGTTTCCTTAATGTTGGTAAAAAGTAAAAAGCAGGTAGTTGCCTATTTCTACTTCTGTTGGCAGTCAGGTAATAGTGCTGGCAGGAAAATCACATCCTGCAGTGTAGTTTTTGGAAGGCCCTTATCTGTGAGTATTTGGAGAAATTAACTGTATAATTTTTAACTTTTACTCTTGACTTTTAAACAAATTCTCCCCCAAAATATCGTCAACCACCTAATTTAGGTGACACATAATTATGTATCGCACCAAGTCCCCTTTGGCTGAATATTAGTCCTGAAGAATGTTGAAACTTCTTTCAAAAGGAAGATAATCATCTAGTCATGAGATGAGCGAAGTGAACAAAAATGTAAATGTAGCAGTCAGAATAGCACTTTGTATTTTTTTTAAAGATAACATGAACAGATTATATAAAGTTCTTGATGGGATTACGGCAATGCTATTATAAGACGAAGAATACTTCACTTAGAATACACAGCACATTGTGTTACCAACTGACAGAACAAGTAACAAAAGCAAATGATATCCTCAGAAGTGCTTATTCAAAAAAGCAAACAACAGCTATCTATTGACCTGCATAACAAATCACTGTTATGCACAGTCCAGTGATCTCAAACATAATTTAACATGTAGAGATCGCGAATAAGTACGATGGTATATTTTGTATTTCAACTGAACTTATCTTGCTAAATATCATACCCTAGGAGGAAATGCAACTTTCTACCCATATTACCACTCTTGTACTTATAGAACAATGGATCAACAATGCAATACTTGGGCTGATTGATTTGAAATGCATGTAGTCCAAACTTAAGAGGACCAAAAAATAACCCTGACTAGATTGACATGGAAAGAGTTGTCAGAGATAGATAACTGACCCCAGAGGTGCAAACTTGCTTTGTTAATGTACATTCTGAGTTTGTTAGTAAAATCCAGTTGTCCAAATGTTCTCAGTTTGAGTTTTGGAAACAGAGAATCTAGAAAAATCATGACAGCTGGGTTTTACTAAAAAAAAAACTCAGTCTCCATACTGAACACGGCAAGTTGGTATCCATGCATCGTACAGACCAAGAAAGTAACTGTCACGGATAAGTATCCCAGATGTATCACCCACTGCATCAACAGGTAAAAATCAGACAAATGGAAAGATTCAATTTGAAAACAAAATTCTAAAACAACTCCCTGTGTAGCAAACCACCAGGAAAATGTATTTATTAATTGTTAAATATGAATAGACTGTCAACTAATGCAGCGAGTGTATTTGCAGTATCTGAAAATGAAATGGACAGGTTCCTGATTCTACGAGAGACATAGGCTTGTGCAAAAACGGAAGGAAAATGAAAATTATTTGAACAGGTCTGTGGTCTAAAACAACAGGGTGAGTTAGACAAAAGCAAAATACTGCGGATGCTGGAAATCTGAAATAAAAACAGAAAATGCTGGAAATACTCAGCAGGTCAGGCAGCATCTGTGGAGAGAGAGAAACAGAGTTAACGTTTCAGGTCGATGACCCTTCGTCAGAACTCAGGGTGAGTTAGATGGCTTTTTGTTGTTCCTAACTAATGGCCTTGTGCTATTAGTTAGCTGACAACGTAGAAAAACATATTTGGCACAGCTAAACATTTCCAGGTGCTTGTCCCTCAAGGAGAATATAGCTTTCTGTTTCCTGTTGAATAAAATATTATCTTGATGCAAGTAGTTTCTTGCTAGAACAGGGCTTTTGGGAGAGTGATATAATTTTAAAACAAAAGACTTAGGGATAAACTGGCTTTCTGGTTTTTGGCATTTGATTTTTCTGTATTTGTTGTTTATATTTAGCCAATTTTTAGTTCCACAAAACTGAGTTTTCCCTCCCATGTTTTTTCTTGGTCATAAAATAAGTAAAATTGCCATTGTAAAATGGTTCTCCTATCGGCCCTAGTGGCAATCACGGATGCCATGCGAATAAAAGAGAGGGACTGAAAATACAGGCAAGAGCAACTCCAAAGGGGGGAGACCTTCAACTGACGGCCGTTCGTTTCTCATCTGAAAAGCTACCAAATCAGCTTCACCAACTAAATGGCTATTTTAAACCTTTAAACAAAATGAGTGTAGCCACATTTGAGTTTGCCACTCAGGGTTCATTTACATTACAACTGTAGCTTCAGTGCAAAGTGGTTTCTTTTCACAATGGCAATGCAGTTATGCTACAAATGCAGCTTGAATCTGGAGTTGGCCCAACCTGACACCAGAGCAAAGCAGAGGAAAATTCCCTGGATGAGTGAGTCCTGCTTCGCTTTCGAGTGAAGCTCAGGCCTTAACATCCAATTTACAATGCACAGGTTTAGCACAGTGCAAAGCTGAAACTACTTTGTGCCAACTCTAAACTTGTATCGTAAATGTACCCCAAAAGGCACAGCAGGCTGATGTACCAATATGGTACAAAACTGTACGTGAGAGGTCTCTCGCACAGCTCCTCATGCCTCTAGCTCCTTGGGCGGATTATAAGAAAGACAATAGCAAGAACAGTCCTGGATCTTCCACTAAAGAAGGGTAGGCGAAGCTGAGGACAAATTACCCAGCTACTCTTGTGTATTTCTTACAAAGCAGCAGTACAGAGTTTGGTGAGCAAGTTAACTGCTTTTTGCTGGGAAATTATGCATGGACAAAAATGACAATAGAGGGGGTGAGTGGGTAAATGTAACACATAGGGGGTTAAATTGGTTAGCTCCCGAAAACAGGAGTGGGAATCACGATGTGCGATTAACCCGCACCCGTACGGTGCAATGCAGGCTGGAGGCCAACTTGGTGCTGCCAGCTCATTATAATGATTTCTGCATGCAGCCAGCGCTAACCGCGCTGTTCATTGGCTGCACGCATCAGCAGGGGACCCAATATGATTATTTCCTAGCACTACTTAATGCTAGCCTGCACCTCTTAAAGGGAAGGTGCATTGTGGCTGCTGGAGGTGCTGTGCAACAATCAGAATAGTGCTGTGCAACAATCAACAATGGCTGACCATGGGAGAGAGTGGGCACCAAGGTTTTCGGACGCTGCACTGGAGGTCTTGGTGGAAGAGGTAGAACGGAGGAGAGATGTCCTGTACCCACGGGGAGGGGGGGGCGGGCCAGAGGTCCTTCTGACACATGCTCAAAAAGCAATGGCAAAAGATAGCGGAGGAGGTCAATGCCATGATTATAGCATCAAGAACATGGATGCAGTGTAGGAGGAAGTGTAATGATCTCACACGAGTGGTCAAGGTCCGTGAATGCATCTTCAAATCCTACCAACTGCACCACAAGGCTCCGCCACTGCTCAATTCACTACATCTCCATCACTCACCTACTCAACATTCATATGCTTCACCTCACCCTCAGAAATTTAGCACTGTTGTAAGCCTCAACTGCACATCTCACAGCTTGCACACACTGCCAGCTATTCAACCAGAACAACCACATCACCCAACCATATTGCCCGACACTCACTGACACACTTCACTCTCTCTTGCAGGAGAAGGTGGCGCACAACCAGAGGCTGCTGGAGGGGGAGAAGCACACCTGCATGCTCTAACCCCCATGGAGGAGATGGTGCTGGCCATTATGGGAAGGGCCATTGCTTTTTTAAAAATTTGTTTATGGGATGTGGGCATCACTGGCAAGGCCAGCATTTATTACTCATCCCTAATTGCCCTCGAGAAGGTGGTGGTGAGCTGCCTTCTTGAACTGCTGCAGTCCGTGAGGTAAAGGTACTCCCACAGTGCTGTTAGGGAGGGAGTTCCAGTATTTTGACCCAACGATGATGAAGGAACGGCGATATATTTCCAAGTCAGGATGGTGTGTGACTTGGAGGGGAACTTGGAGGTGCTGGTATTCCCATGCGCCTCCCGCCCTTGTCCTTCTAGTTGGCACAGGTCGCAGGTTTGGAAGGTGCTGTCGAAGAATCCTTGGTGAGTTGCTGCAGTGCATCTTGTAGATGGTACACACTGCAGCCACGGAGCACCGGTCATGGAGGGCGTGAATGTTTAAGGTGGTGGATGGGGGTGCCAATCAAGTGGGCTGCTTTCTCTTAGATGGTGTCGAGCTTCTTCAGTGTTGTAGGAGCTGCACTCATCTTGAGTGTTGTTGGAGCTGCGCTCATCCAGGCAAGTGGAGAGTATTCTATCACACACCTGACTTGTGCCTTGTAGATGGTGGAAAGGCTTTGGGGAGTCAGGAAGTGAGTCACTCGTCGCAGAATACCCAGCCTCTGACCTGCTCTTGACGCCACAATATTTATGTAGCTGGTCCAGTTAAGTTTCTGGTCGATGGTGACCCCAGGATGATGTTGGTGGGGGATTCGGCAATGGTAATCCCATTGAATGTCAAAGGGAGGTGGCTAGACTCTCTCTTGTGTGAAGGAAATAGCCATATTCCAAGAAATACATCATCCTATAAACAGATTTGATAATATTAAAACATGACAAACTGGGGTTAAAAATCTAAAAGCCTCAACGACACAAGCCGTAAAACAGAAATACAGGCATCTGAGATAAAGATCAGTTGTTAACAAAGTTGTAAACATCACAAGCTTTGAAATGGGAAATGTTTGTAAATACAAAGACAAGGCCCTATTGAAACAGCAGGCTGGAGGTTCCTCTATGTCTGAACATTGGAACCAACACAATCGAATGACCCAAGTAAAGTGTCAAAATCTAACACGTCCAACAGGTGCACAGAACATTAAAAAAACAAGTGCCTTTGAAAAAATGACATCAAGTAAAACAGAAATACCTGCCGTAAAATAGTTTTATGTTAAACTTAGAACAAGGAGACATGGTTCTTAATATAACCAATTGAAGTAAATAAGAAATGCAAAGAACACCCTAGATGAAGTGTTTTTGAATTACAAATTGTAAAAAGTACCTACAGAGAGACTTTGTAGATATTACATCAATAGAAGACACCAAGCAATTACATTGTTTCTGTGTTAAACTTGGAACATAAGGAGACAGGAGTCTGTGTTACAAACAGCAGAGGTGATTTAGAAATTCAATAGAAAGACTTCCTAAGAATGGCATCAAATAGATAAATCGATAATAACCATAAAAATGATAAGTTTTTGAAATACCTAAAGGTACAGATAGAATTCTAAAGAGTTGGCAGCTGAAACGACAGTAAGAATAGAAAACAATTCAATAGAGTATCACTAGAGACAATTCGCTTACATCAGCAGAATACTTCAAAGAAAATACCACTAAAAAAAGAGTGAAAATAAGAGCTTTTCAGATGAAAAGTCAGAAGTCGCTGCAAAGGCAAGCGTTTCTCAACTTCACAGGCACGCTCTGTAAGTTTACAACTCTGAGTCTCGGGTAATCAAGGTATTTGATTTTGGTGGATATTCTGGATTAAGAAATAAGTAGAAGTGTGGAAATGTAACGAAGTTAAGATTTGAGAATAAGGATCTCTGATAAGAAATGTAAGCTATTTGTATTTTGAACGATTAAAGTTGCGATTGCCATAACAGCTGTTAACTAAATGTCGGTTCTTTAATAAATCTATATATTTTTAGAATTGCCTCACAGAGTATTTCTGTATAAACTCGCGAACTCAATTTCTGTACACTCAAAGGAGTTGCAGAATTCTGGGGGGTATTCCGGACCCTCATAATATCCGGAAGGTTACAGTCTAGTTAAACTTGTTAAAAGTGCTATCCGGAAGACGGTAACATCTTCACATCATTCCTTTCCTTTAGGGAGAGGTAGTCTGACCTTTAGACCCAATTAAGCATCTCTAGGATTCGGCTATCTTTAACTTTAGTTGAAGGTGAACGTCTGGGGAATACGCCTGATCTGGGGTAGCCCGAAAAGGGCTAGGACTTGTAATTATCCCTTCAGTTGGAGATGGTCATTGCCTGGCACTTGTGTGTCGCGTATGTTACTTGCCACTTATCAGCCCAATCCTGAATGTTGTCCAGGTCTTGTTGCATGCGGGCATGGACTGCTTCATTATCTGAGGAGTTGCGAATGGAACACTGTGCAATCATCAGCGAACATCCCCACTTCTGACATTATGATGGAGGAAAGGTCATTGATGAAGCAGCTGAAGATGGTTGGGCCTAGGACACTGCCCTGAGGAGCTCCTGCAACGATGCCCTGGGGCTGTGATGATTGACCTTCAACCACCACAACCATCTTCCTTTGTGCTAGGTATGACTCCAGCCAGTGGAGCGTTTTCCCCCCGATTCCCGCTGACTTCAGTTTTACTAGGGCTCCTTGATGCCACACTCGGTCAAATGCTGCCTTGATACACTTGCTACACTTGTCCCTTTTTCCTTTCACATACCCAAGAACAAAACCTGCCCAGGCAATGGAGGAAGAGTAAGAAGGCAGTAAAGATGAAAACACAGCGTCAGTTGATTTCACAGTCGCAGCCTCCAGCTCAGATACTGACACTGCACATAATTTAGAGGATAGGATAGAGGAGAGATATTGGGCACAAATGCACAGGAGCCAGGGCAGGGGGAAAGGATAGCGCAGGTGCCAGCTCGCCGGAGGCTGGGGTCGCATACTAGTTCTGCTGCAGAGGACTCAGATGCTGACTTTGATGGGCCAGGCTACAGAAGGCTGATGGGTGTACACACCAAAATGCTTGGTGCACTGGCAACCTTGCCAGAAAGCCTGCCCTCAATGTCAAGGAGCATAGAGGAGTCCAGCACCAACTTGGCACAGGGCTTTGCACAGAACCTGGAGCCCATCCTTTCCAACATGAAACAGATGGCCACCTCCGTCAACACATGTGAGGTGCCAACCATGATGCATTGTCTGATGGCTGATGTCTCCATTGCAGCACAAGCAGCATCTACCTAACGTCTGAGTACTGCAGTGCAAGCTCAGACTTCTGTCATCATGGCTCTGGATACCTGTATGCAAAGCTGCTTCCAGGGTGTCACAGCATTCCAGCAATCTGTTCTCCAACAGATCTGCTACCTAAAGAACCTCAGCAGATATGGTCTCCTGCTGAGAGCCCTTTCCCTCTTCTAGCAGTGTGCCTTGCTCTGCGTGGCCTCTCTTCATTCTCCCAGTCATGTTCAATGCCAAGAGGAAGGCCTACTGGTCCACCCATGTCTGGGAGCAGCTGGTCTGTGCACAAGCCTTTAAGTCACCAAAAAAATACTTCAGCGCCTGCCAGACCACTCCCTGTAGACTACTGAAACTTTTACCAACTATAGAAACCACCCCAACCTTGTAGAATTACAGCAACAGCCAGAAGAAATAAACCAAAAAGAAAAAAAGAAAATGCTGGAAACACTCAGCAGGTCAGGCAGCATCTGTGGAGAGAGAAACAGAGTTAACGTTTCAGGTCTAAGACCTTTCGTCAGAACTGGAAAAATTAGAGATATAACAGGTTTTAAGCAAGTGCAGAGGCAGGGAAAGGAGGGAGGGGAGGAAAGAACAAAAGGGAAGGTCTGTGATAGGGTGGAAGGCAGGAGAGATTAAATGACAAAAAGGATGGTGGTACAAAGCAAAAGGAGATGGTAATGGGACAAGTAAAGAAACAAAAGATGGGTCTTGAGGAGGTGTAAATGGGAATGGCAGAATCATCAACAGCTGCCATCTGAAAAAATAGGGGCAGAGGTTATGGTCTGAAATTGTTGAACTCGATATTGAGTCCTGAAGGCTGTAAAATGCCTACAGAAAGAAAGACTTGCATTTATATAGCGCCTTTCATGACCACTGGATGTCGCAAAGCGCTTTACAGCCAATTAAGTACTTTTGGCATGTAGTCACTGTTATGTGGGATACACAGCAGCCAATTTGCGCACAGCAAGCTCCCACAATCAGCAATGTGATAATGACCAGATAATCTGTTTTTGTTATGTTGATTGAGGGATAAATATTGGCCAGGACACCAGGGATAACTCCCCTGCTCTTCTTTGAAATAGTGCCATGAGATCTTTTACGTCCACCTGAGAGAGCAGACGGGGCCTCGGTTTAACATCTCATCCAAAAAATGGCACCTCCGACAGTGCAGCGCTCCCTCGGCACTGCACTGGAGTGTCAGCCTAGCTTTATGTGTTCAAGTCCCTGGAGTGGGACTTGAACCCACAACCTTCTGACTCAGAGGTGAGAGTGCTGCCCACTGGGCCACAGCTGACACTAATCGAAAGACGAGGTGCTGTTCCTCGAGCTTACATTGAGCTTCGTTGGAACAGTGTAAGAGGCCGAGGACAGAGAGGTCAGAGTGGGAGTGGAGCGGAAAATTAAAGTGACAGGCAACCGGAAGCTCGGGGTCACGCTTATAGACTGAACGGAGGTGTTCTGCAAAGCCGTCACCCAAACTGCGTCTGGTCTCCCCAATGTTGAGGAGACCGCATCGTGAGCAGTGAATACAGTATACTATATTGAAAGAAGTAGAAGTAAATCGCTGTTTCACCTGGGAGGAGTGTTTGGGGCCCTGGACAGTGGGAAGGGTGGAGGTAAAAGGGCATGTGTTGCATCTCCTGCGCTTGCACAGGAAGGTGCCGGGTGATGGGGAGGGGGTGTTGGGTGTGATTGAGGAGTGGACCAGGGTGTCGCGATGGGAACTGTCCCTTTGAAATGCTGAAAGGGGAGGTGAGGGGAGGGGAAGATGTGTTTGGTGGTGGGATCACGCTGGAGGTGGTGGAAATGGCAGTTGAATCCGTTGAATGTGGAGGCTGGTGGGGTGAAAAGTGAGACCAAGGGGAACCCTATCATGGTTCTGGGAGGGAGAGGAAGGGATGAGAGCAGAAGTGCACTGAAATGGAATGGACACGGTCGAGGGCCCTGTCAACCACGGTATATGGAATATGGCATCATCAGAACAGATGAGACGGAGACGGAGAAACTGGGAGAATGGAATAGAGTCCTTACAGGAAGCGGGGTGGGAGGAAGTGTAGTCCAGGTAGCTGTGGGAGTCAGTGGGCTTATAGTGGATGTTCGTCGATAGCTTATCCCCAGAAATGGAGACAGAGAAGTCGATGAAGGGAAGAAATAAACCAGCAACCAACCTGTAAGTAGTTGATGATCCCTTTAAATAGCGCTGGGGGGGTCCTTCATGCTACGATTTGGAATGCATTGCCCGATAGGATGGTGGATACAGATTTAATAGCCTTCAAAAGGGAATTGGATAAATACTTGAAGGAGAAAATATTTGCAGGAATACGAGGAAAAGCGGGGTAGTGGGACTAACTGAATTGCTCTTCGAAAGAGCCATCGCAGGCTCGATGGGCTGAATGGCTCCTGCTGTGCTGTACTATGATTCAATGACCCGCCTGCTGAGAGCAGATTGGTCGGCCGCCCCCGACCCGCCTCCATTAAAACTGGAAGTGGACAGTTGGAGGCAGTTTGGGATTGGGTTTGAGATCATTTATTTTTACATCCCACCTGCCCCCAACCCACCCGCCCGTTGGGATTAAAATTTCCCCCGAGGTCTCATTCGCTCCTCAGCTTTTCTGTGATGTGGGTTATGGGGAGGAAATGCTGAGGAGTGTCTCTGTTCAAATAGCAGCTGGCACATCAGACTATTCCACTGAGTATACTGCAGCACTAGGCTCATAGCGATTTTTGTTCCAGGGTTGGGTAGCTCTAGATTAGCTCCCAAGTTGGTCTGAAGTGCTGGCCCCCGCTGAAATTAATGGAGTTGCCCTTGGATACAGGTCGCCTCTCCTCATAACAAACATCACAGAGAACTGGAGCAGCACTTAATCCTTGAAATGGCAGCTATCCCGGAGCTAAGAACAGCAACAGAATTTTATAACTAAAATCATATATATTTGTGATCATTTTTTTCAGATGATTGAATAGAAATCCTTCCATTTACTTGTTTGCTGCTTTAAGGTTGCCTAAAAAATAGCATTATTGAAACTTATTTCTGATGTTAAGATCTGCTGGTGAAGTCCAGATTTTGTAACTTTTCAATTAGGCTTGACATTAAACTCCAGTTCCAATTTAGACTTCGGAAAAACATCTGCACAATCTTTACATGTTCACTATATAAACATTTACATTTAAAACACTGATATTCTTAACATTTACCCTACTGAATAAACAGGAAGTCCACATGATGAAAAACAAATTCTGTTACTCGTTCTCTAAAATTTAACCAAAGCAGTTTCACACAGTCTGTTTACATACAGTGGAAACACTGTCATGCATCCCACATCAACATATTTCTAGCAGGATCAAGTTCTGTAAATCACTCGACAGAAACCCACTTCCCACAATAAGGTTAGAACATATATTGTTCCATGTAAATCATTTAATGTGCTACAGACACAATGCTTTACAGAATATGTAGGTATATTCATTCTCACTTTATACAGGTTGAGTGTCCTGAATCCGGCAACCTCGAGACCGAGGCCGAGCCGGTTTTCGTGTTTTTCCAGACTTCGGAATGTGTTTCTGCTGTCCGAAGTCCAGAAATATCGCAACCTGGGCTCGGGCGTTTCCGGACTTCGGACATCAGAAACACGTTCCGAGTCCGGAAATGCCTGGGCCGCTCCACGTAGCACTGACGCATTTCTCCGCCCCTCCCCTTCTGTTAAAGGGGAGGAACACTGCGAGCTCTGCAGAGCATCCGATGGCCCACACTAGGCCACCAGGGCAGCGTGGTGCCGTGGCCGCAGCCTGGCGGAAACACTTAGTGGAGCTGTGCAGATTAAGGAGGATAAAACACAACACTAAAGTTTTATTGCATCACTCGCATTTTTCATAGGATTTTTCAAAAAAAGACAACAAAAGTTAATGGCTTTTTGAAGTACAGGTTGAGCGTCCAAAATCCGGAGTTCCGGATTCCGGAACATTTTACGGATTCCGGACGACCCTGCCACCAATCGTCCCGGAGTCCAGAACTCCGGATTTTGGACGCTCAACCTGTAATAACACCCTCCTCACCTCTAGCATCAAAATTTACTGCCCTATTTCTAGCCTCCCCTTTCCCTTCAAGGTCTATGACCACATTGTTGCCACCAGCTATATGCTACCTCTCTCTGTACTCCCAATTCAAGTCCCGCCATTCCAGTTTCTGACTAGGCTACAAAACCAAGACTACCCTGATCAAAATGTCCCACCCCCATGTGACTGTGCTTCATTGTTCTGTTTCACCCTCTTTGACAATGTCAACCACTCCATTCTCCAGCATTGCGTCTCCTTCACGGTTCACCTCTGTAGCATGTTCTTTCATGCACTCATTGCACCTACTCCAATACACTAGCATAGTCACCTCTAATGCGCCTAAACTAATCCTTAGTCCCCACCTATTCATTTATATGCTATTCCTGAAGGGATCAATTAAATATTGGGAAGACTGAAGCCATTGTTTTCAGTCCCCACCACAAACTCCGTTCCCTAGCCACTGACTCCATCCCTCTCCCTAACATCGGTCTGAGGCTGAACGACACTGTTCGCAAACTTGGTGTCATATTTGACCCTGAAATGAGCTACCGACCACATATCCGCAGAATAACAAAGACCGCCTACTTCCACCTCCGTTACATCGTCCGTCTCCACCCTTGCCTCAGCTCATCCGCTGCTGAAACCCTCATCCATGCCTTTGTTACCTCTAGACTTGACTATTCCAACGCACTCCTGACTGGCCTCCCACATTCTACCCTACGTTAACCTGAGGTCATCCAAAACTCGGCTGCCCGTGTCCTAACTCGCACCAAATCCCGTTCACCCATCACCCCTGTGCTCGCTGACCTACATTGACTCCCGGTTAAGCAGCGCCTCGATTTCAAAATTCTCATCCTTGTTTTCAAATCCCTCCATGGCCTCGCCCCTCCTATCTCTGTAATCTCCTCAGCCCCACAACCCCCCGAGATATCTGCGCTCCTCTAATTCTGCCCTCTTGAGCATCCCTGATTATAATCGCTCAACCTTTGGTGGCCGTGCCTTCTGTTGCCTGGGCCCTAAGCTGTGGAATTCCCTGCCTAAACCTGTCCGCCTCGCTACCTCTCTTTCCTCCTTTAAGACGCTCCTTAAAACCTACCTCTTTGACCAAGCTTTTGGTCATCTGCCCTAATTTATCCTTATGCGGATCGGTGTCACATTTTTTGCCTTAAAATACTCCTGTGCAGCGCCTTGGGACGTTTTACTACGTTAACGGCGCTATATAAATATAAGTTGTTGTTGCTGGATCATTTACAAGCACTGGGCCAGTTTCCAAATGAATGCTGATGATGCCCAACTTTGCCTCTCCGCCAGCATCACTGACTCCAGAGTTGCTGCTATACTATCTGATTACCTATCCGACATCAAGTCCTGAGTGAATTGAGATATACTACACCTCAACATCAGCAAAATGAAAGCCATCCTGTTCAGCTCTGACTTATAGCCCTATCTCAACCAAAATGCTATCTAATCCAAAATTCTGTGACCCCAAAGATTTCCATACTCGCCAGTTTTCATCAAGCTCCATTGATTCCCTTTCCTCCAAACCTCCTCCACAGTTTCACCCCACCCTTTTTGAGGAATCTTCTGCATCATATGTCTCAGTCCACGCTCTCCACTCTTTTCTCTTGGCCAGCTGAATGTCTGACATACAGAGAAACTCACCACTATGGTTATCTGCGCTCCTCTAATTCTGGCCTCTTGAGCATCCCTGATTTTAATTGTTCAACCATTGGTGGCCGTGCCTTCAGCTGCCAAGGCCCTAAGCTCTTGAATTCCCTCCCTAAAACTCTCCGCCTCTCTTGCTCTCTTTCCTCCTTTAAGACGTTCCTTAAAACCTACCTCTTTGACCAAGCTTTTGATCATCTGCCCTAATTTCTCTTTATGAGGCTCGGTGTCAAATTTTGTATTATAATGCTCTTGTGAAGCACCTTGGGACGTTTTATTACATTAAAGGTGCTATATAAATACAAGTTGTTGTTGTTGCTAAAACATCTCCAAAACAAGCATCAAGAAATGCACCCAGGTAGAGTTTCTGTTTGTCTCATCATGGACTCTCTACCCAAGGGACCCACCCCATTAACTCAAGCCCAGATGGCTTAAGTGCAGGTTAGCCTCTCTGGGATGCATGCTATTATCTACTTTGTTAAGAGGGGTTGATTTACCTCTAATTCTTCACACAATGTGATTCTACCCTCAGCCTTGCTGTCAGGGGAAGAAGCCAACCAATAGCTTGATGCTTCCCTACAATGAAATGGCATTCAGCCCAGTGTCATTTCCACGCACCCGTTAGGAAGCAGTTACAGAGTAGCACTTGATCCTGGGAACATGTCACTCATTTTTCTTGATATACATCAGTGCTTGGTTCAGGGAAAGTTAAGAGAGACAGTAGTAAAATATATTTACACAATAAAACTAAGTTGATATGCAAAAATAAAGTTAGAAAATATTTATTTATCTTTCAGATAGTCCACTTTTTATTTTCCTCCAAACAAAACTTCTCAATGACATTAAAGATCATTGTGTAGCTTCCCCCAATGGTGTAATGGGCAAAGGCAATGCCTGGATTAGAACTACGCTATCGAAATCAGTTTTGTGTTGAATTAGCTGATCTCATGTAAGGCGGCAGTTGGAGCATGGGTCTCAGCACCCCGGGCGACAAAAAGAAAATGTCTGCCAGGTTTTCTGCTCCTGATCTGTATCAAAAACAGGACTGGGTTCAGCTGTGAAAAGCCTACACAATGGCCACTTCAGCGATGTACCGGAGAGCTGCCCACACTCATTGAACTTACCCCAGTAAGAATCAACACCTTCAGTACAAAAGGTGAGAAAAATGGAAGAAAAGTTCTGTGGTAGAAACATATTGCTAGAGGACACACGGTTAAATCTTGAACACTTTAAGAGAGGCTAAGTTATGAAACTAATGCAGATAATATAGAGATTTACTTCCGACTGATTGAAAAATATTTACCTGAGGTGCCTTTTCTGGAATAGGCTCATCACGAAGAGCTTGAAGGGCTTTCATAGCAGCATTGTGTCTAGCAGCTTGACGGGTCCGTCCTTCTCCAATAAATTCTGTATTCCCCACAAGCAGCTGGACATAAAATAATTTAGGAGCTGGATAATGGTACCTGTGTTGAGCAGAAGCCAACAAACATATTTAGACACAAGAAGAATTCACCTTGTCTTTGTTAACAATGATCACTTTATTTCACCATGCAGCTTTTGTGAATTCTGAGACAATTAACAATTAAACAATAGCTGGCTGTTGCCAGCTGGTCTTGTACTTGTAACTGTAGATAAAACAGAGCATTTACTAGGGTGCCAGAGGGGAGGGCGTTTCCAACCTTGGCCAAGTTGTCACGGGAGATATCCAGTGGAGACCAGCACTTCCCCCATAGGGAGGAAGGTGAATTAAAAAAATCAGATGCTGTCACACATCACAAAGAATTACAAGGGAGCATTCAATGGAATGCAAAACATCCTCGTCTCAATGTTGTTCTGGTATTTTAACAGTTTTTTTAACTGTATGGCTCTATTTAAAATGGAACATTGCTAATGCCCCAAATATGTGAAAAACTGTGATTTGTTACGAAACACCAGCCATTTGTAACCAAAAAATATGGCAGACCCGTCCCCACCAGTACTGTACCCCAGTGTTATACAGCTCAAAATGCTTCTGCCAGACAGATCCCAAATTTGGAAGGACAGAATGCAAGTGTGTAGTTCAGAATGGAAGAGATGAATCCGGAATATTACGGTGGGGGGGGGGGGGGGGGGGGGGGGGGGATGAGGGCTATAGGGTCTTTCTGAATGGACAACTCCCCAGTCTGTAATTATCTTGTGAATCTAGAACTGTATGGCTGTTGTTCACAGTTAAACTGGACAACCTCCTCCACCGCTGTTACACTGCACAGAAAGTGTAGTAACAGTAGCAGAGTTTGTGGTTGGCGCAAGTGGAAATCCTTGGACCATCTAGTCTGTATGCCTTATTACTACACCTTTATCAATTAGAACATTGGGGAAGCTATATGAACAACGTTTTAACCCAGTCAATAATCATGAATAGAATCAAAATAAATATGGCAAGTGAGGAGATGCAAAATGTAAACTAAATGGAGGATTATGCTGGAGGAGGAATCGAAACTGCCAATATTGAACTCATGATTTACTTACAAATCCCATATAAGGTACTGTTACTTGTGGGTTATACACTAGGCCTCAAATTGAACATTTATTGTATTCAGCATGACCCTGTTGCATATTCATTTTATACCATAAACTCCAGGACACCTCTCCATTGAAATGGCTACAGTTTAAATGCAATTTACACAGGTAAACCTGAGCTCATCCAAAACACTCTGCTGTCCGTATCTTAACTTGCACCAATTCTGCTCACCCATCACCACTGTGCTCGCTGACCTACATTGGCTCTCGGTCTGGCAACACTTCAATTTTAAAATTCTCATCCTTGTTTTCAAATCAATCCATGGCCTTGCTCCTCCTTATCTCTAATTTCTTCCAGCCCTACAACCCTCCGAGATCTCTGTGCTCCTCCAATTCTTGCCTCTTGTGCATCCCTGATTTTCTTCACTCCACCATTGGCGGCCGGGGTTTCAGCTGCCAAGGCCCTAAGCTCTGGAATTCCCTCCCTAAACCTTTCCACCTCTCCCTCTTCCTTCAAGACGCTTCTTAAAACCTACCTCTTTGACCAAGCTTTTGGTCATGCATACTTCATAAAAAGATTTAAATTTTGAAAATTACAATTAGGCTAACTTCTGAAGGTTAGATCTTTTGGAGCCATCTGGAGGCATCATTGAGTTAAGATAACTGGAAGAAACATCATCAATTTTACATCTCTGGTTTCCTCTGAAGTGCTAATAATTTCCTGTCTTTCTCTTCAATTTGTCCAACCTTCTTACCCAGTTAACAATTCAGGCGGTTACACCAACAAACATTTATGGTAATATTGGCAATTTTTCCTTTTAAATGTATATCACATTTCTCGATTTTTGACCACTTGTTGCACAGAAAAGATTTAGAAAAAGAGTTGTGCTGGGGGTTTTAAAAGCAATGTATATTCTCAAGAGACACCTAGATGAAATATGGTGAACATGCTGATCAGCAGTTGCTTCTCCCAGAAACCAAACAATAAGCGATTCATGAGTTTGTCTGGGTATTTCAAAAGTTATCTCTGACTATTGTATTGGAAAACCTTTTGATCTCTGTTGGTCTGCAAGAGGGACGAGCTTTTTCGCATAGTGAGAGGGACTTTTGAAAATCGGTGCACGGATACCAATAGGACAGTCGGACTTTTGGAACCAGAAGCTGCAGGCAAAAGACATGGGACTGCAGGGATAGTGGTTCTGCTCTGGGCAGTAGGACAGGATGCTGAGGGATTATTCTGTTTAGGTTAAGTAAGATGCCTCACCAAAGTGGGAAAATATTATGCATTCATTATTTTGTATATTATTATGCAACGGCAAGTTATATCGATTGAATTAAGGAAATCTGATCATAACTACTGCTCTGTACATTCACCATAACTGTGGAATAAAGCAGCTTAATAATTCAAACAAAGCATTGCCTCACCTAGTTTAGCTCAAGTCTGCCTTCAGCGAGATTGAAGAGATATGTGTGCAAAAGACACTCGTATCCAGATCACAAGAGGGTATTATTGTTACATTCCCAAGTTATGCTATCATACAAGTAGGTATAGGGCAGTGTGAGTCAACGCCCACTGAATAAGATGCTTAGATCATTTAAGTGAGTGACTGACGTCACTGAACTTGAGAAGGTATGCGAGATAGGCCCTGATTTGTAATAGTGTGTTTTCTTTAAAGTTCAATTTCATGTCAACTTAAAAAAAGTCCATAAATTATCCTAATCCCACTGTTTCACATTCTGAACAGTCTCTCATACTCTGGTGATACTGGCACAAGTAACCAGCGCTGAAATCAGCTGCATTTTGACCTGTGTGGTCTCATACAGCCATTCTAAGTCATGGGTACCAAAGTAAGCTGGCTCTTGTCAGGAGCCAGCTTCACACTGATGTAAATTTTGATTATGGCAGTAACTCACTGGGGTCTCCAAGCCTAACCCATATATTCTGCCCACTTTCCAGTGCACCCGCTCCACATTTTAATATAGATCTTAAAATTAATTCAGCCATGCCAATATACTCATTTGTCTGTGCCTATGAGCTTTAAAAACTACACTGGAAGCCCCGTGAATTGCTCTTTTTAGAGGAACTATGTGACTGGGACAACTCCACTAATCCATCTTTAGCAATCATATAACTGAGCCTCAATTATGGTAACTGGCTTTGGATCTGTAATTTCTGAATTTTCTACGCAGCTCTACTGTGGATTTAAAACTCTTTTCAAATCTGTGTTTTGTTCATTTTCACCCTTACATTCACTTTTTCAATACATACTTGCAATGATTTCATTAAACTCTGTGAAAACAACTGACACTCGATTGCTCTTTTGTACTTAATTGTAGATACAAATTTTATGTATTCCAGTTAACGTAGATTAGTTATTACAGTCTCAAATTTTAATTGTTTCTAAAAACTCATTCTATCCAAGCTTGCCTGAAAGTGTCCTTTAATTGTGTGTATGTGAGTGAGAGATCACTCTACTGGGTTCATTCAATACAGTCTTTTTACACCCTCCTCCTATTGATTTCCTCAAAGTGAATGAATACATAAAGCAGAAAGGCATCAGTTAACTTTTATTTTCTGTGAGCCAATTTGAAAGTTAAAAATAAAAACACATAAAAAGCACTAAATAGAATTCATAATTTTGAGAGTATAATTGGTTTCTCAATGTCTAAACCCTTTTGTGATAATTAAACATTGTAAGTAACAGTCTACTCTTCAAAAATAGCAAGTTTTGGCTGTCAACAGGATGCATGAATAAGTCATAAAGATTATAGAAACACAACATGCAGTCTGGAATCATTCACCTTTCTCAGCTGCCGTTTAAGTCTCAGTTTTAGCTTTTTAGTTAATGTTTCTTAGCGTTGACACAAGGATTTGTACTTTGCCCACTTGAATTGTGTCTGGAAAGAGCACCTTGAGCTATGTAACACTAGGGTGAAAACCTGCTGATTTTACGTGTCTACTACTAAGAGTGGTTGTGCTAGGAACAATTAGGTGGTGAATTCATGCCTCATTTATACTATGTGGATGCTTCTGACAGCAAGAATGCTGCATTCCTGTAGTACAAATAGTCCAACAATGCCATTATTGGAGCTAGTTTTCCTACATTGCTTCCAACTGGAATTGCTGCTGGTAGCAACCACACCCGTGACACAGAGGTTGGTTGACCATTTGGGAGTCTGGCCACAGTTATCAGCCTACTCACACAAGCTAGCAATGTGCTTTCAGTAGTGCTGACTTGGACGGACCTTCCCTTGACATTGAAGAAGTTGCAAATTTGACTGCACTAACTGCACGTGAAATTCACGTATGCAATAACATTAAAGTTACGTTTTGCAACTTACAGTCTAAAAGGAGCATATTTAGCACATTAGAAATGCATATAATTTCACTGAAAGAAATTCACAAATATAAAGGAATATAATAGTATCATGCAAGAAGCGTAGTGGCAGAACATTAAAGCACATTGGCTCAACTGATTTTTCTCATTCACTGATACTAATGTGCTAAATAAGCCAAAGACATTGATGGGAATTTTAACCCCCAAAAACGGGTGGGTTTGGGTTGGGTGGGATGTAAAATTGTTTTTAAATCTCAAACCCGACCTGAACCCGGCTCGAACCCACCCACTTCCAGTTCTAACAGAGGCGGGACAGGGGGTGGGGGGATGCGACGGGCAACCAATCCACTCCCAGGAGACGGGTTGGTCATTTAAATATTTTAATGCGGCTGTGTGCCTTAGATTTTATCTCCATTTTAAAATTAACTCGGCAGCTAAAGGGAGGCGAGGACTGCTGCGTGGAAGAGGTAAGTGCCTTTCCAGCACTGCTTGTGGACCAGGGGGAGCAGGAGTGCTTCCTCCCAGACTCCCAAGCTAACCTGCTTCCCTCCCCGCGAGCGGATACCCCCCCCACCCCGATATCACCGACCCGCTCCCTTCCTCAATCACCGACTCCCCCCCCATCTCTGCCCCAATCTCTCTCTGACTCCCCGCGATCACCCTCCCCCCCAACCCACTCTGTATCCGCCCCCCCGATCTCTACCCCAGCAACACGACCATACCTGCTCCTGGGTTGCACCCCCTGCTGCAGCATTCCCCGCCCGACAGGGAGCCAAGCCTGTTAATCAGACTGGCTTCCGGGCGGGGATCCTGTTTAAAGAAGGCACGCACGCTGCGGAGTCTAAACTCCACAGCGTTCGGCCCAACCAGAACACCTCCCCCATACTTGGAAATCCCGCCCCAGTAAATAACGGGCCCATTGCTTCTTTAAATGACAAATAAATGCATACAAATTAAATGAACAAATTTTGGTTAGTATACTGGTTTAGGTCTGTTTGAATGCCATAAAAGGTAACTTATTAACTATCAAACATTTTTTGCAGAAGTGTCACATGCTGTATGATTTGTAAATCAACCCATATAAATACACATCTGAGCCATGCATGAACTGCAAGACATCTTTACCTTATGCCCCTTTTAAATATTTTTTAATTTGTTCTTGGGATGTGGATTACACTGGCAATGCAGCATTTATTGCCTACCCTTAGTTGCTCTGAGGACATTAAGAGTCAGCCATATAGTGTGGCGCTGGAGTCACTTGTAGGCCAGACCAGGTAGAGGTTGCATGTTCCCTTCCCTGAGGATATAAGTGAACCAGCTGGATTTTTACAATCCACCAGCTTTCATAGGCAATTCTTATTTCCTGCAAAGTAACTAAAAGAATATTTATACCAATTTATAGTTTTCTTTTAACTCTTAAATGCATCAGCTATACAAAAATCAAACCTTCCAGTGCACTAACTTTTTATATAGCATACCCCTTCATGTTAAGGATCATTAGTCAGTTTTTATAGCCAATTTTAAAAACTGGGGCCAAAAACGTAGGTAATTTTGCAGAAAATTATAAAAATTAGCTTTTATTTGGAACATCACTAAAACTCAAAAAAACAAGTGTGAGACCAATGTAAAAGTACAACGAAGCTAAATGACAACTCATAATTATTTACACAAGGCTGAAGCGTTTGCAACTAACTTCAGCCAGAAGTGCCAAGTAGATGATCCATATCAGCCAACTCCTGAGCTCCCCACCATCACAGAAGCCAGTCTTCAACCAATTTGATTCACTCCATGTGATATCAAGAAACAGCTGAGTGCACTCGATACAGCAAAGGCTATGGGCCCCGACAATATCCCGGCTGTCGTGCTGAGACTTGTGCTCCAGAACCAGCCGCGTCTCTAGCCAAGCTGTTCCAGTACAGCTACAACACTGGCATCTACCCGATAATGTGGAAAACTGCCAAGGTATGTCCTGTCCACAAAAAAACAGGACAAATCTAATTACCGCCCCATTAGTCTACTCTCAATCATCAGCAAAGTGATGGAAGGTGTTGTCGACAGTGCTATCAAGCAGCACTTACTCACCAATAACCTGCTCACTGATGCTCAGTTTGGGTTCCACCAGGACCACCCGGCTCCAGACCTCATTACAGCCTTGGTCCAAACATGAACAAAAGAGCTGAATTCCAGAGGTGCGGTGAGAGTGACTGCCCTTGACATCAAGGCAGCATTTGACCGAGTGTGGCATCAAGGAGCCCTAGTAAAATTGGTCAATGGGAATCAGGGAAATACTCTCTGGCTGGAGTCATACCTAGCACAAAGGAAGATGGTTGTGGTTGTTGGAGGCCAATCATCTAGGACATCGCTTCAGGGCAGTGTCCTAGGCCCAACCATCTTTAGCTGCTTCATCAATGACCTTCCCTCCATCATAAGGTCAGAAGTGGGGATGTTTGGTGATGATTGTGCAGTGTTCAGTTCCATTCACAACTCCTCAGATAATGAAACAGTCTATGCCCACATGCAGCAAGACCAGGACGACATTTAGGTTTGGGCTGATAAGTGGCAAGTAACATTCGAACCACACAAGTGCCAGGCTATGACTGTCTCCAACAAGATAGCGTCTAACCACCGCCCCTTGATATTCAACGGCATTACCATTGCCGAATCCCCCATCAACATCCTGGGGTATCACCATTGACCAGAAACTTAACTGGACCAGCCACATAAATACTGTGGCTACAAGAGCAGGTTAGAGGCTGGGTATTCTGCGGCGAGTGTCTCACCTCCTGACTTCCCAAAGCCTTTCCACCATCTACAAGGCACAAGTAAGGAGTGTGATGGAATACTCTCCACTTGCCTGGATGAGTGTAGCTCCAACAACACTCAAGAAGCTTGACACCATCCAGGACAAAGCAGCCCGCTTGATTGGCACCCCATCCACCACCTTAAACATTCACTCCCTCCACCACTGGCGCACCATGGCTGCAGTGTGTACCATCTACAGGATGCACTGCAGCAACTCGCCAAGGCTTCTTCAACAAAACCTCCCAAACCCGCAACCTCTGCTACCTAAAAGGACAAGGGCAGCAGGCGCATGGGAACACCATCACCTCCAAGTTCCCCTCCAAGTCACACACCATCCTGACTTGGAAATATATCGCCGTTCCTTCATAGCCGCTGGATCAAAATCCTGGAACTCCCTCCCTAACAGCACTGTGGGAGTACCTTCACCACACAGACCGCAGCGGTTCAAGAAGGCGGCTCACCACCACCTTCTCAAGGGCAATTAGGGATAGGCAATAAATGCTGGCCTTGCCAGCGCTGCCCACATCCCAGGAACGAATAAAAAAAAGTTCATGAGCACCACTTTTATGGGCCTCAATGGCATTTCCAAAAGGAAGCAACGTAGAAGTTTTATTTTTTTTAAATAGCCAGCAGGGCAAATAATTTGATTTTGAAAAAAACATTTCCCTCAGTAAATTGTGATTGCATTTTATTATTGGAAAAAGTCTATATTGTCAAAAAACTAATCCAATCGGAAAATAAAAATTGTTATACAGCTTAAAAAATAACAAGTACGACAAGAATTCCAAATGATCCCTGGTCTTTGCAGGTCCCAAGATGCATGCACATCACTTTAGTGACATCATCACACACACTGCGTGATGACGCATGCATGTAGCATACAGCACATACATCACACAAATGTGCGTGATCACCAACCCTTTGCACTCACATCTTGAGGGCCTGGGAAGAACAGGGAGAATGCAAGATTTTTTAGGTCCAAAACAGTTTGTATTGATCCACCAAGCTGAAAAAATTCCAGTTATGGAAATTGATTAAAAAAAATACTTTAATGATCCCTGTTCATGTTATTTAATCTTTTCTGTTGCACTGATCCTATTCAACACAAATTACATTAAAAGATTCTGAAAACTTTTGACAACTACCCTCGTGCACACTTGACAGCGAGATCTAAATATAAAAACAGCAGCATCTGGCCACGAGGTATATTTTTCTCCAATCACTGTAAGCAAAAAGACTATGCAAGTATAATACAGACAAACCAGTGAATGGAAGAAAATATAACCCTGTGTCCTACATGATCAATGCCACAGTGAAAAAGCTCAGCACTCGTTCACATCAAAGGACACAGCACAACGACTAACAGTGCATGAAGCACAACTTCTGGATGGTCAACTGGGATTTAATTTTACTTTCCCTGTTTGAATTAGAAACAATTAATGAAAGAGAAATAAAATACAGTGTATGTAAAAAAAAAAGCAAATAAATATCTGGGGCTGTGAAGCCAAAAAAGCCATAGCACTTAAGGAAGACAAACATTTTCAGCCAGGTTACTGATGGACAAGAGATGGTGAGAAGGAATGATGCATCAAGGAGAATGGGACACAGCGGGCTGGGCATCATAGAGAGCTGGAGAGAGCACTAGGAGTAGGTGGTCGTGGGCATCAAGAACACAGAAAATAGGAGGGAGACTGCTGGGACCTCAGGAGCACAAACGTGGGAGGCAGTGAGCCTGAGTTGCTAATGTAGCAGAAAGCAAGCTGAGCCACCAATGCAGCACAGAGGCCAGAAAGGAATAGGCCAAGACCATTGACACAGTACACAATGCTAGAGGATGTGGGCCAGGGCTTAGGAACAGAAGAGACTAGATGTATTGGAGCCCTGGTTGCATGGTAGCTCTGGGAAATTGTAGGAGTGATGCTTCTTCTGCCCGTCGCTGGACAGGAACAGCAGTGCCGAAGTGTGCTGTGCCTGTCCAGGCTCAGGTACACCTGAATTTTCTGTCCCAGACTATTACTGCAAACAAAACCTTTAGGCAAACAGGCAGCAGACAGGTCAGTTGCTGAATAAACACACTCATGCTATTCGGAGTGTCTGCTTGACTTATTTGGTAGTACTTTTACCTCTGAGTCAGAATCATTGTGGCTTCAAACCTCACTCCAGGACTCAAACTCATAGTCTACTGACATTTCAGTGCAGTATTATACTAAGGGAATGCTGCATTGTTGGAAATGCCATCCTTTGGATGATATCCTAAGCAATGTTCCCAGTAAGGTGAGCGGGTGCGCGGCCACGCAGCAATCTGTAAGGTCCCGCGCACAACTGGAGCAGTTGGAGGGGCCCAATACCCAATGGCAAAGCGCAAGCAGGAAAGGCATACAGATGAGAGAATGGCGGCACCAGGGCCCTAGACAAAGGTGGCGGCCGTACGCGCTGTATAAAGCAGAACTCCCGCCCCGCACGAAGATGGTGACACCCGTGCCCTAGACAAAGATGGCGGCGTTGCTCAATGAACAAAGCAGCAGGACCCCTGCCCCGCCTAAATATGGCAGCACTCGCGCTCTGGCGAGCAAAAGCGGCCCTGGTGCTCCACACAAAGATGGCTGAGGGGCCTTTTCCGTCAGGTGGTTGATGCCATTGCGATTACCTTCCCAGAAGGGACGCCTGGTGACAAGAAGCCACTGAAACTAATCTGCCCTGACAGCTGCGAGTGATTAATACTGATGCCAACCCACGCTAATTTCCCTTGATTGACCTTGTTAAGCCCGCCCAGCGGGTTTAGCAGGCCAATTAAGGGGAAGCCGGTTACAGAGAACATCAGCGTATGATGTTTCATCTGTCAAAAATTTTTGACAGATGAATTGTCATCGTTTGACAGCTCTGTGAAGCTGTCAAACACTGACATTCTATCTTGTTTGATGAGTTCTTGTATTCAAGACTCATCAAACCTCTTTTGTGAGCAGAAATTAGATGGTTGTTGCATTGGAGAATGCAGCAGCCATCTGTCATGTCTGTCGGTGAGATGCAAGACTCTCCGCATCCCCAACGTTTGAAGCCTGCAGGAAGAAACAAAGGTAAGTAAACATTTTCTATCACTTTCCACTCCCCTCACATACTTACCTCTCCACACTTGCACCCATCACTTACCTTCACAGCGAACTTTTGCACCCCTCCGACCCCCGCAGACCCACTGCTCGCCTCGCTGACCCTGGCGGGATTCGCAGCCTTCGGGAAGCCCGCACTTGTGTGGGTAAAATGGGGATAATCCTCTTATCTGCCTGTTAACTACCTGTTAACAGGCAGTTAAGTGGCTGTAATCCCCTTCCCGCCTCCAAGGAGACGGGACCTGGCGCGGGTCGGCTACCCGCCTCCTGGCAAGATGGCACGGAGGTGGGATGGGCACCCGCCCCCAGATTCTGCCATTTTCCCAGCAGTCCCGCCTCCATACCCGCCTCCCCAGGGCTGGCAAGATCGCGCCCAAAGATTCTAATAACTAATGACCCTTGTGCCTGCCATAGTTGAATAGCTGTCATTGTGTGCAAGGCGTGAGATGTGAGTGTGAGTGTTGGTAGGTAGAGGTTGTTGGTGGGTGAGTGCTGGGGGAGTGGTGTTTTGGGCAGTGTGTGAAGCTTGTGGTATAGATGGTGATATGTAGCATTTGTTGAAGCATTCAATCACCCTGACCACCCGACTGTGGTGGATCTGGCTCCTTCTCCTTGTTGTGCTTCACCTTGCTGAGAATGAGGTGCTGCAGTATCAATGAACCTCCCCTTTAAGTACTGGGAAAAAGCCTGTGGCAATGATGAGTTGAGATTAGACTGCACCCGATACTGGTCCACCCTTTGAGTGTAACGCCACTGAGCTAAGCCTTTAAGACTTGATTTAGCGTCCCAATCACTTCTTTGAGCAGTGAGAATGAATTTTAAGTGCAGTCTAAAGCATTAGCGCCTGGCGCTAATTCTCAAACTTTTCTAAAGATACCGCCCATTCCTGGGCTATAATGAATTTCTAGCCCCAAGTGTCTTGGTGAACCTCTTCAGGCAAACTTCATTTTTTATGTTTCATGTTTCAATTCATGCGGTGTAATGCAGACAAAGGTGAGCTGTGGATGTGTAACCCAAGAAGTCGGTCCTGAACTGGAAATGTTGATGTGAATGAGTGTCTGTTTAAAGCCGAACAATACCAAGGCGGGAGGAGGAGGGAAGCACTTTTTAATCTTAAATTAGGCTGCAGTTCTACAAGCTCTTTTGCTCCCATGGAAAGTGGTTTTGGGTGCACTTCAATGAAAAAGTGGTGGTATAACCTAAGAGATAATTGAGGGTACTAAAGCTGTGAGGCATGAGTCTCGTACGGGTTTATTTTTGCTCTGAGTGCACATTAATTCCAACTTTAGTTTCTCACCACCTCCCAACAAATGTTGGAAACAAAGTTATTGCTAATGTCTGGTGTACTAATAAGAAAACTTAACAGAACAATTAATTTGGTTCATCAAGTGTTTTCCTTCCACCAACAATATCCAGTCTATTTATTTTTGGGATGAGATGTTAAATCTGCTCCTGTGGTTCAGATGGATTAATAAGCAACAGCCAGCATGGATTTGTTAAAGGCAAATTGTGTTTGACTAACCTGATTAAGTTCTTTGATGCAGGGTTGATGAAGGTAGTGTAGTAGATGTATATATGGACTTTCAAAGGCATTTGATGCAGTACCACATAACAGACTTATTTGGAAAATAGAAGCACATAGCATTAATGGGACGGTGGTAACTTGGGTACATAATTGGCTATTGGATAGGAGGCCGAGAGTAGTGGTGAACGGATGTTTTTCTGACTGGGGAGAAGTATGCAGTGGGGTTACCCAGGGGCCGGTATTCGGACCATCACTTTACTTGTTATATATAAATGACCTGGACTTGGGTACAGGGAGTACAATTTTGAAGTATGCGGATGATACAAAACTTGGCGATGTAGTAAATAGCGAGCAGGATAGTAGCAGAGTAGAGGTAGAATAGGATGTGTGAGTAGAGGTAGAATGGGATGTGTGAGTAGAGGTAGAATGGGATGTGTGAGTAGAGGTAGAATGAGATGTGTGAGTAGAGGTAGAATGGGATGTGTGAGTAGAGGTAGAATGGGATGTGTGAGTAGAGGTAGAATGGGATGTGTGAGACTTTACCCAGAATGTACATTGAAGCGAGGTTCCTTCTCATCAAACCGCCAGACCTTGACATAATGGCCATCTTGATGGTTTAACTGCTAATCAATTTAACCTCATGTTTCCTGTCTGAATTTACAAAAGAACAGGAGGATGGGATGTTGCCGACCCATCTGCTTCATCCTACTCCACCACTGTCCTGAATAATCGCAAATATTAGCATATCCTAATCGGACAATGACCACGAGATGTTATGATTAACTTTGATGGGACACCTGACAGAGCAAACTCTAACACGAGACACGAGTAATATAGTTTTTGTAAGTGCTGTGACCGGTTAGAGATTAAATAAAGCCACTAATGAGGTTTATAAACCAAAAAAGAGCAACTAATTTCATGATTTTTAAGCATTTGTCTGATTGTTTCATGATTTGAGACGGTGGGGTGGCAATATGGCATTACTGCATATATGCTTTTAAGTAGTTGCTGTTGCTGTCGTTGTTGTAAAAGTAGTTGTTGTTGTAAAATTTGCCCATGGACAAAAAGGTTGCGCTCAAAGGAGTTCGTAGCTCGCTCAGTACAAAAAAAATTAGAGAGAACATTGATCCTAAGCCTTGTCTGCCAGTTCTGATGGATGTTATCAATCCCGTACCATTATTCAAAGAGGAGGGACTTCCTCCAGTATCTTGGACAACATTTTTGCACAACAAAAAACAAATTAACTGATTATTCATCTTATTGCTGCTTGTGGAATAGTTGCAGTGTTTGCCTATAATAATAACCAGTCATTGCACTTCAAAGTAATTAACTGCATGTGAAGTGCTTTGAGACATTTTTGAGACAGGGCATGAATGCAACTGACCCTTTGTTTTTAAACCAGACATTACTTATGTTGCAGTTATCATTGTCTCTTACAATTATTTTAAGTTAGGCAAAAACTACCGAAGCATAACATATTGGTTGTTGTTTGCAAGTTAACTTTTCATTATGAATCTATGTTCATTAACTGTTGCTCTATAAAATTAAAATTCCAAAAATGTGTTGTACGCAAGGCTTTTTAGCATACTCCACAGTCAAAAAGCAGTCTTGACATAGCAATTTCAATGGAAATGTTAGTTATTTTCCTCCAACAATAGTAAGATGCTAGGCCTAGACTTACACCATGGTTATACTGACACACAACCTGACCTGAACTGCAGGTGCTGAACTGGAACAGGCACAAAGTAAATCAACTTAACCAACCATAAAAAAACAGAATTGGCTTGGCATTTCAGGATGTTGCCCTTCATGCATGAAAAGTGTTAAAAGGACTGTCTGCTGGGAAAACACCATACAGTCAAAATAAAATACATTAGTTCAGCATCAGAACAGCACTGAGGTCACAGGACTGGTGATTTACTGTCCAACAGTCTCCTGTCATTTTCAAACACCATAGTACTCGAACATATGTGCAAAAAGTATATAATGGCTACAATAATCCTGATCCAGAGGAGTTTGTAAATTAAAAATCAAAATATAAAGAGCAGATGAGTTTTTACTCCATTTTGTATGTAAGGAATTGACAGATATTATGATAAGGTTTAAAAATATGAAACTATAAAAGCATTTAGTATTTCAAGGGCAGACAATAAAAATGGAAGCTAGGACTAAGAATATACAGAAAAGCCACAAATTGAGATTAGAAAGGTGAAGAGAAAGGGCATGAAGATTAGCACATTAGTATTAAAAGGATAGTCAAAGTAGGGGTGGGTCCACAAAGAAGCGGCAAGCTTATATTGCAGAGTGAGGAAACGGCAGAGAGATGAAATAACTATGTTGTTGCAGTTTTCACACAAGAGGTGGCTATTGCTATTGTAGAGCCACGAGGTGGATGCAGAATAATTAGTGGAGGTTATTATTCAAAGAGAAATAGTCTTGAAGAAGCTACTTAAACTTAAGGTAGATAAATCACTGGTTTAAAACCAAGGATCTGAGGGGAACTAGGGAAGAAATGGTGGAGACTGAGTACAAATTTCCAGTATTTTGTGGAAAGGAAATTTATGCCAGAGGACTGGAGGGTGGCAAATGTGACATGTCACATGAAAACAGAGGCAGGGATAAACCAGGAAATTAGACAGTCTTACTTCAGTTGCACGTGAACTAGAGTTTATAATATGGGATAGAATTAACAAGCATTGGGAGAAACATGAGCTAATCAGGGCCAGTCAGTACAGATTTTAAAAGGCATTTATTTGACGAGACAACAGACAGGATAGATAATGATGTGGTCTAAATGAATTATCAAAACGTATTTGCTAAGGTACCACATAAGAGACTTATGGCAAAGATAATGTCACATGGAGTTAAGGATTAAAACAAAGGTTAGGGGAACAGGAAATTTCTCATACTGGAAAGATGTGGCAAGTGGTGTTCCACAGGGGTCTGCATAGGGGTTGCTCCTATTTACTGCATACATAAATGATCTGCAGATGGAAATTGAGGGAACAATAACAAAAATTGCTTGATGACACTTAATTGGAGGATATGGCAAATTGTGAAAAGAATGTAGGAAAGATGTGAAGTTATTCATTTAAGAAGTAAGAATATGTAAAGCAAATATACCTTAAATGGTGAGATTTTAAATGGTGAGATTTTAAATGGTGCAGAGGGGCAGAATGTGATTCTGGAATGCATTGCCTGAAAGGGTGGTGGAAGCAGCAGTCCGCTGTTCTATCAGCATTTGAGACAACACGACAAACCAGAGGGTGGCTCCTGGGTGACAGGGCTATCCTAGGTGACTACCTGGCTCATGACTCCGGTGTGCAACCTAACCGCACGTGGGCAGCATGCATATAACAAAAGCCATGCTGCCACACGGAATCTGATAGAGCAGATCGTTGACGTCCTTAAACAACGCTTCCGCTTCCTGGACCACTCTGGAGTAGCCTGCAGTACTCAGACAGCGGTCTCAAGATTCGCTGCGGTCTGCTGCATGCTCCTTGCCATCATGAGACCACAGCTCTTGCCACCAGGCATACGCCAACCAGCTGAGGAGGAGGAGGAGGAAGAGGTGGAGGAGGAAGGGTAAGGGGAGGAAGAGGAGCAAGAGCAAGAGTAGGAGCAGGAGCAGGAAGGGAGGAGGCAACCCAGACAGCCCCTTTCTGCCCGGGTTGTCCGTGATCGAATCATCTGACTGCAGTGAACGCAACCCCAATTCTCCATTCAACAATAGTCCCACACCTTACCTTCCCTCTGTTACTGACCATCACAGCGCTCTCTTGGCCACAATAAAAGCCAACACAAAATAAACATTGCAAACCAATTTTATGAATCAAACCATTACAATATTTCATTCAAAAGTCAACGAATCATCCTTGTGCATTTCTGTAGTACCTGTCTTCAGTGTGCCTTTGCCTGTCCTGGTGCTCCTATGCAGTGCTATCCAAGTGGCGGCAGCATAGCTGGTGGAAGGCTGTTGACTTTCAGTGGGGGAGACTGCAGATGGCCTTGGAGGATACAGGTGGCAGTAGTCGGGGCTGGCTGGCTGAAAGGCAACAGCAAAGGCACTGGTGGAGTGGCAGTGGTGAGAGCACAAATGCTGTCATCCAGAGAGAAGACAGCAGGTTCGTCCTCCACAGAGCCATTGCCACTCTCCCAGGGTGGCGCCTCGGCAATCTTAGTAATCTGCTGGAGGACAGATTGCTGGACGTCTATGACACCCTGCAAGCCCCTTTCTACACTGGTAAACCAGTGGTAAATGATGGCAGCAGTCTGTGCTTGCGTGGCAGCAAGCTGAGCTTGCATGACTTCAGTCTGAGCTTCCGTTGCAGCATTCAGACGTTGGGTGGCTTCTGCTTGTGCTACAATGGAAGCTGAGACATCGGCCATCAGACGCTGCATCATGGTTGGGTCCACAAGTGTGCTAAAGGATCTGCCTACCCCTTCCATGCTGGAAGTCCTGGGCTCCACGCTCTGCGCAAAGCCCTGTGCAAGGTTGGTGCCGGACTCCTCCATGCTCCTTAACATTGCACTCAGGCTTTCTGGCAGGCCTGCCAATGCACCAAGCATTTCTTTGTGCATGCCCATCAGCGTTCTTCTGTAGGTCGCCCCATCGAAGTCCTCATCTGAGTTCTCTGCTGCAGAACTCGTGTGCGACCTCGCTCTCCGGGGAGCTGGCACCTGCGCTACCCTTTCCCCCTGCCCTGGCTGCAGCCTACTCGTGCCCAGTGACTCACCACGTGCAGATCCCGCCTCTAAGCTACCCTCTAAAGTCCGTGCAGTGCCAGTAACTGAGCTGGTGGCTGCGAGTGTCAGATCGAGTGACTGTGTTTCTTCTTCATCATCACCCTCCTCTTCCTCTTCCTCCACTGGCTGGCCAGGTTGGATATCTTGGGTCTCTGAAATGAGAAACGCGCAAGGGTAGGGTTGTGGTGAGGGGTAGGGGAGGAAAAGCAAGAGGTGCGTGCTTACACCATCTGCAGCTTGCAAGTCAAAAGAGATTGTGGGATGAGGGGGAAGTGGGATGTGAGAAGGAGGATTAGGTGTGAGCATACCGTCATCTTCAATGCTTTCAGCGCCACCGCTGGCCATGGCTTCAGTCACAGCCACTCCAATTATGGCGAACACCGTCTCCTCGAGCGGGGTCAGGATATGGAGGCACGCCTGTCCCCCTTCAGTTAGCTGCAGCTGCCTACAGTTGTGTGCCACCTTGTCCTGCATGAGAGACGGAAGTGTGTCAGTGAGTGTGGTTCACTGTGTTTGGCTGATGTGGCTGTCATGGTTGAATAGCTGGCAGTGTGTGCAGGCTGAGAGATGTGGGTGCGAGGCTTGCAGCAGTGGTAAGTGTGTGAGGGTTGATGGGAGTATATCAATGTGTGGTATGAGTTGTGATTGATGGGGATTGTTGGTAGATGAGTGATGGGAGTGTGGTGGATTGAGCAGTATGTGAGGCTAGTGGTGCAGTTTATGGAATGTGGCATTTGAAAATGAATTCACTGACCTTGACCACTTGTGTGAGGTCATTAAGCTTCTTCCTGCACTGCATCAAGGTCCTCGGGGCTATGCTGCTTGCATGATAGCATCTGGCTGGATGGCCTCCTGTGGATACAGGACATCTCTCCTCCTGTCCACCGCCTGGAGTGCTGCAACTGAAAATTTGGGAGCCCTCTCTCTGCCATGATGCACCATCTTCACTCTTCCTGTAGGCCGCACACTCCTCTACAACGATTTCCAGTACCTGCTGCAGCCAGAATGCACCTCCCCTTTAAGAGGTGTCGGTTGGCTTGAAGAACTGCAGGCTAGCTTTAATTAGTGCGAGCCTCGCACAAACTTGGGACCCCTGCTGAGCGAGCAGCCACCACTCAGCAGCGCATTTAGCGCTGGGCTTCACACCACTATTATAATTAGCAGGCAGCACAAAGTTTGCGTGCTGCCTGCATTACACTGAATGGGCGCGGAGTAATCATGCATCGCGATCCCTGCGCCTGTTTTCGGGGGCTATCCAATTTTTAGCCCAATGAATTTAGGATAATCACAAAAAAGAATTAAAGGGAAGGTGCAAACAATAATCTTTACACAGGAGGTTGGTTAGAGTGTGGAATTCTCTGCCACAAATCATTATTGAAACAGACCCATAAATTCTTTTAAAGGAAAATTAGATAGTTACTTGAACAAAAGGAATATTAAAGGTATATGGGGAGCAAGCAGTACAGTGGGATTAGACTAGATAGCTCATATGGAGAAAACCACCAGCTCCGACTTGATGGGTCAATTTGCTTGTTTCTGTAATGTAACATTATACGATTCTATGAAACATGTTTTGTAGTTGCAGAAATAGCTGATAATAATGAACCTTTCCTACAGAAGGTTCACAAAATGGCTGTAAGGAATTGTTACAAACCCAGGATTTGCTGCAGATGCCTTCTCAGTGACATTAGTTGGTTGCAAAAGTAAGTGGATCACATGTCTGTTACATTCAAGAGTTGATTCACACCACCCATTATCTACT
Source organism: Squalus acanthias (assembly GCA_030390025.1). Classification (NCBI taxonomy): domain Eukaryota; kingdom Metazoa; phylum Chordata; class Chondrichthyes; order Squaliformes; family Squalidae; genus Squalus; species Squalus acanthias. The sequence goes on from CM059432.1 coordinate 86,663,995, forward strand.
TATTACTTATATGATAGCATAACTCCAGGGTTCCCTTGGCATACAAACTGGATACTGTAAACCTGCACGTGCCCCGCATGCCTTTCTCCAATCGTTGGGATAGGTAGAACTGATGAACAACAAGGTTAATGACAAATCAAGAAGCTGGTTTATCTTGCAGAATACATATGACTGAATAATAGCAGTAATTCCAGACCTTTTTAAACTTCTAGAATGCTTCCCATAACAAGACAAAACAACAAAAACATATTACATTATCCCAAATAGTGGACAGAATATTCCGTTATAGTTATATTTTGCTTCAGGTCAGCTTCTAGCTGGGAAATTCGACCTGGTATATCTTAATTCTCAGTTCAAGCCAAGGCCTCCTTTGATGGCCTTTGTTAGACCTGACTGACTGCAACATGGGTTTTTCCTCTCCTTTTTGTTAATTCTGACCCTGGGAAGCAGAATACTACTCCTGCTGAACTCAAATAAAGCAAATTAGCTCAACTGGAATGGGTGTGAATGATCACTGAAATGCCCAAACTTTATTTGGAGCAGGCTGGTTCAGACACCCTATCTGAATCATAATCTATGTCCCCAGCTCTGCTATCCTGTGAATGAAACATCTGGAGAGCTAAGTTTATTTCAACAGTAGCATTTTTAAGATAATATTAACTCAAGGTCCTCCCATGGAGGCATAGTTAAAAATCCTGAAATGTGACAGGAACATATTCCAATTTAAAGTTTACAATCATGTTCCAATATACAGGAAACTTTCGTTTATCCGGCACCGACGGGACCGGCGTGGTGCCGGTTGATCGAAAGTGCCGGATTACAGAGAGGTATACTTACCAAGGTACGAGAGCCCCGTACACGGCCACAGGCTGAACAATTGGGACCCGGAGAGGGAAGGTAAACGGGACTCCGGCTTTTTCCTCCGTGGCGGCGACAGGTCGGAGTCGGAAGAACGTTGACCCCCCTTTCGTGGGGGCGAAAGGTCAGAATCGGGGTCTTGTCTGTATAATAAAACTTACCTGATTTTTGCCGGTTAAGCGAGAATTCCGGATATTAGGGTGCCGGATAAACGAAAGTTTCCTGTAGTATGTTAAAATTACATACATTTTTTTCCCTAAACAGTTCCCTTTCCATCCCCAAATTTTGTATTTAGATTTTGGTTTTGGGGGCGACTGGGAGATGGGGGTGGTCGGAAGGGGGGCAATCAGGAGAGGCAGGCGGTGTTCGGAGGGGGGGTGGGGGTGAGCGCTGGCCGGCAGCAGTTCATGCATTTAATATGGAGTCGGGAGCAGCACTCCTCACCTCCTGGCATGACTGGTTGCCTCTTTGATGGAGGTCTGCAGTGGTCCCGTTAAAGACCGCTGGTTAGGCCACATGTAGACTTGAGTTACTTGAACGCAGCCGGCGTGGAATGCGCATACCGCCCGCCATATTGGAAGCTTTGGTGCCCATTTTACGTCTGTAAAACGGGCGCGGAGTCATTGAATTTCTAAACCTAGGATTCATTTTTTGAGGCATTTAGGCGAATGAAAATGTCATTATGTATTAACAGCTGAAGAAAATATTTTGAGCGAAAAATGTACTGTTATCATTATTCACAGAATTCCCCCAAGCTATGAAGAGCTAAAAAGCTAATAATGGAAAAACTGTAACAAAAAAAATCTCACAAGGGCTTGTTACTACCTCTACTGGTTTTGTTCAAAGGAAATTTTGTGCAAGTTGTAATTTTCTCAGGGCACAAAATTTAATTTTCCTTTCAGAACATCTAGTGAGACCTGGCATTAATGCAACAAAGGAAGCGCAAGCTGTGGCAGTTTAATCACAGCAGTTGTGTTATAACAGTCAGTCATCGCTGTTTCTTGCCAACCACCCCCAGTACCAAGCCTGTTGTCAACAGAGATACTGTCCATGAGCTCAACCATCCATGACAGCCTTTAATGTTACCCCCATGTCAGTCACATGCTGGAATGAATGAAGTTACAGATTACTGGTTATCTATTTTGTTTCTCTATATGAGTCATTAATTGATTCCTTTTATTCATATCTTCTGAAACTAACACATCTCCCATTTATAGCCATTTAGTTCATTTAAGAACAACTGACTTTTGAGCTGTAAACTCAACAAGTTACACACAGTTAGTATGGAGAGTCAGAACAGAATCCAGAGAAGGATGGGAACCAACAGGAACAGCTTTCCAATTTTGATACCGAAGATAAACATAAAGCATTTCCCGGTACGTTATCTAATAAAACTCCCTTACACTTCCAGCATATGCCTCTGCCTTAACCCAAACCATGAAAGGTAACCCTTCTGCACCAGTGCAATATTTTCTAGATTCTTAAAGTAGTCTCTTTGCTCTTATGCTTTTTCCTCAATGACATTGCCAATTTAGTAGTTAATTATAATCTGCTTTACACTGTGAAGCTGCACCTGTTAGAAATTGCCAAGATTCATTTATCCTAGAATCGTTAAAGCTAGAAGAGAGGAGAAGCTTCTCTCATTCTGTTTGAACTCAAGTCTCAGAGACAAAAAGACAGCACTCTGACCCAATGCACCACCCAGTTTTCCTATTCCAATACATCAGGATACTTTTAAAAACAATTATTGCAAGATCAAAAGTTCAAATATTAATATCCCTATCCACAAGCCATTACATTTTTCCAGGAAAATGAAAACATACATGATATTATGTCAAAAATGTAATAAGAGTAGAGCAAAAAGAGTACTAATAGATGCACTGATCTTGATTCCATGATGCACGAACTGCTACGCATTACTTTGATTAAAAATCTCTTGAGTGCTCAAAATGGTTTTAATAACTTTTTATTACTTTAATAACGTGCATATCTTTATATGCCCATCTGCAGCACACAAGTACTGTTGTCAAAATCTGCATGGTTTCCTGGATCTTGCAATGTTTTCTAAGTAATATCACAAATCATCAGTTTTGCTCCCCACTCACATTCACTTTTAAGCTTGGAAAGTAGTCAAAGATCAAATCTCAACTGAGCCTTCTAATTATGTCCATGGAACCCAATGAACCCCTAAAAACTACTTAAAATGACAAAAAGTTATTGCAATCAGCTTAATTCATGATAAATTTTCATTAACATGTATATCTAGCTCTAATCTCCAGCTCTTTTTCTGGCACACACCATGACTTATAGAAAATTTATCAATAGACACTAAGCATTTCAGAGATTTCACTTTAGCCAAGAATTAGAGCAATTGTACGGGGTACTAGCGGACAAGAAATTTCAAATAGCCTATGTATCTTTCAGCAAGTAATAGATAACACCACCTTTGAACTTTTGCATCCAAAGAACAAATTTCCAGGTGATAACAATATATGGACGAGAGTTCCACAAGTAGGGAATGCAACATTTGTACTGATGTTTCAGTTATACTTTACAGAACCAACACCCACAATTTGGACTCTTGAAATTTGAAAAAGTGGACTCTTTGGAGTAGAGACCATGCTCATCAAATCTATTTTGGACTGTACTGCATCCAGAAAAAGGTTTCACAGCAACCTGCATGGTTACAATATGGGCTCAGTGGTAAGTACTCTTGCCTGAATCAGAAGGTTGTGGGTTTAAGTCCCGCTCCAGAGACTTGAACACAAAATCTAGGTTGACACTGCAGTACAGTACTGAGGGAGTGCTGCACTGTCGGAGGTGCTGTCTTTCAGATGAGGCGTTAAACCGAGGCCCCGTCTGCCCTCTCAGGTGGACGCAATAGATCCCATCATGGCACTATTTTGAAGAGGAGCAGGGGAGTTCGCCCCGGTGTCCTGGCCAATATTTACTAAGCAACCAACATCACTAAAAAAAAATCTAGTCATTATCACATTGTTGTTTGTGGGGCCTTGCTCTGCGCAAATTGGCTGCCACGTTTCCTACATTACAACAGTGACTACACTTCAAAGGTATTTCATTCAAAGGTATTCAAAGCACTTTGAAACGTCCTAAGGCTGTGAAAGGCGCTATATAAAGACTTTCTTTTTGTAATCTCGACAAGTATTAAGATTTGTAGGAAACTGATACGACTGACAATGACAAGTTGCCTGTGTTCCACGTGTCTACTGGTATTTTCAGCCAGCCGTGGTTCTTGTTTGCCACAATAAATGAAGTTGAATATCTGGATAGGAATTTCTTTGGTAGTCCCAATAGCACTGCACAATTTAGATCAGGAAGTTAACTTCATCAATTTCCCTGTGGAAAGAAGTCATGAGCTCAACTGGGCATATAGCTTTTACCAAGTGGCAGGGTTCCCAAGGGTGCAAAGTACCATAGATCGCCATTCAGGCTCCTCCTATCAACCACATAGCCTACATAAACATAGAGCTTTCATTCCATCAACATGCAGATCGTGTCGTACATTATTCTGCAAGTCAATGCCTGATATCCAGGACCAACAAAGCCTTCATATGCAGCAATCCACCATGTCCATGTCTACTTTATTTGAAGGAACAAGGAAAGACAGGTAGAATTGCATCTGGGGCATTATGTACACTCCCACCCTTACCCTAAAGACTTGCAACTACAGACCCAGACAATTGTACCTGGGCATCTCAGAAGACACTTGTCTTCGCTGCCTCTGTATGAGAAGTAAAGTTGTTGCAGAGCTTTGCCATTTCCTCCATGCCAAGCTGGAGAGAATTTCCATTACAGGACAAGTCTTCCTGTAGCTCTGAAGATCACCACTCCAATGTCCAATTAGCTTTAATGCCACCAGATCTTTCCATGCTACTGCTGAGGACATATGCTAAATCAGCCAGTCTGCTGTTGACATATGAATCATTCAAACGGCAGATACCATTTCTGCAAGAGATAACACCTCCATCAATTTCCCTGTGGAAAGGAGACGCAAGCTCTTCCGGGCAAAATGTTTTTTACAAAGTGGCAGGGTTCCCAAGAGTGCAAGGTGTCACAGATGGTACCCATATGGTCATCCTTTGAGGGGGCTGGCTAGATTAGACTGATGCATAATCAGACTGCAACATCTGCTCCTCCTCCTACAATGCCCCAGCTGCCACGCACTGCTGCAGCATAACCTGTGTGAGAACAGACCATAGGGCACCGCTCATAGTTATGAAGCCCACCCTCAAGGTTTGTGCAAATCAATCCCCCAGTAAGTCCAATCTGGCACCAAGGCACTCTAAATTGGAGTCTAAGGTCTCAATAGCCTTGTCTAAGATTGATCCCTTTGACCATGGGAGCTCGCCCACAGATGGCCATTCAGTTACCATACACTCCAAAGTGCACTGTAGTTGTACAAGTCCATTACATCTAGCTGCAAAGATGTTGTATATGCACTGCTGCACATTATCTGACAACCTTGGAGAGTAATCAGCATAGTCTCAAAGAGCATCGTAAGGGCCTTTTGCTCATCCATCGACTACCTTCTGAAGGTAGGCCCAGTTGGGGGTGCCAAACCCTAGCCCAAGCAACTAGGGAACAGCTGGTATTGGCAATATAGCCACCTACACTTGTTCCTCCTTACTTGTGATTATTGCTTCACTTAGTGCTCCATCCTGAAACTCTATCTAAAGGCTTCAAGGCCCTTGTATCAGTGTTGCTACTTGCACCAGGTGAAGAGTGACAAGAAATGTGAACTGCACTGTTCCTGGATACCACTTGGCCTGTGCTCTCATTGTGGAATAGCTTATAGGAAGAGAAGAGGAAGAAGTGTTATAATGGTGTCAAGACAGAATGCCTTATAACAAAGGTATGATGCCAAGATATTGCATCCTATGCTACTGATGTGTAATGTATGCCTCCAAGTTATTAGCGGTAATAATGAGACTAATAAAAAAAGGATACAGTGCAGTGGAACCATGCTGTTAAACACTCCCTACCCTACTCCTTTCACAGACATGGAGCCAAAGATTTCCATTGTGCTCCCCTCGAACCTGGTGAGCTATTTCAAGTTGTGAAGTTCCCCTCAGTGGGTTCCCTTCTAATGGTAATATGTTGTTTTCTCCTGAAAGCACAACACATGCAAATTTTGTAATATGGAAGAAAACCAGTCATATGGCCAGCCTACATCATTCCTCGTGTGTCATTTTTTTCTTGGTATGAGGGCTACCCTGTTAAAGTCGCATTTGTTGCCCATCCCTAGCTATCCTGAGGTGGTGGTAATGCTCCCACAATGAAGTTAGGTGGAGAAATCCAGGATATTGACCCAGCAACAATGAAGGGACGGCAATATATGCCCAAGTCAAGATGGCGTGTGATTTGATGGAAACTTGAAGGTAATGGTATTCCTGTGACATTGCTGTTTAGCCATAAGAAAAAAATCCTCTCCTCTTTAAGGTGAGCAATAGCCCTTTAAGAGCTGTTTTCTTATCGTATCCCGTACTGGTCCACAAGCTCCCCACACTGTCCACATGGAAAAAAACCTATTAAAATTAGTAAGAGAGCCTGAACTCAAAATCCAGCATGGGCAGGCCCCCTGTGCTCTCAAACCAAACCCAGCTGCACTGTTAGTGGTCCCTATCCATAGTTTGCTGGAACCAGAAAAATCATGGTTACTGTCTTCAAAGAATTGGGGTGGGGGGGTGGAATTGAAGGTGTAGAGAAGATTTAGGCTTAGAAATTAGTTAGCCCCCGTAAGGCGCGGGATCGCGATGCGCAATCAACTGGCACCCGTTGGGAGTAATGCAGGCAGCACGCGAACTTCATGCTGCCTCCTCATTTCCATGATTGCGGCATTCAGCCCTGCACTGAACGCGCTGCTGAGTGGCTGAATGTTCAGCAGGGGTCCGAGTTCGTGCAAGGCTAGCAGCACTTAAAGCTAGCCTGCACTACTTAAAGACAGTCTGCACCTCTTAAAGGGGAGGTGAATTCTGCCTGCAGCAGATCATTGAACTGGCTGGGGAAGACAGTGAACAACAATTAATGATGGCACAACAGAGGAGAGAGCGTGCGCCAAGGTTCTCGGATGCAGCACTGGGAGGCCTCGGTGCAGGAGGTGGATAGGAGGAGAGAGGTGCTGTTTCCACAGGGGGCCAGGAGGCCCTCCAGGCAAAAGTGTAAAGTGCAATGGGAGCAGATAGCCGCTGTGGTGAATGCCAACAGTGTAGCCCTGAGGACATGGACGCAGTGCAGGAAAAAGTTTAATGACCTCACCCCCATGGAGAGACGGTGTTGGCCATTCTTGGGAGGGGCATCGCTTTGCCCGTGGCCAGCGGCAGGGCTGAAAACATACAAGATGCCAGTATCCTCATACGGAATCCTCCTTCTCACATCCCACTTCCCCCTCGTCCCACAATCTCTTCTGATTTACAAGCTGCGCATGGTGTAACCACGCACCTCTTGCTTCCCCCCACCACCCCCTCACCAGAACCCTACCCTTGTGCCTTGCTCATTTCAGAGACCACAGAAATCCAACCTGCTCAGCCAGTGGTGCAAGAAGAGGGAGAGGAGAGTGAGGAAGAGATATCATCACTCGATCCGACAGTTGCAGTCACCAGGTCAGATACTGGCACTGCGCGGACGTTAGAGGGTAGCTTACAGGCAGGATCTGCACGTGGTGAGTCACCGGGCACGAGTGGGCTATAGCTAGGGCAGGGGGAAAAGGGTTGCGCAGGTGCCATCTCCCCGGAGGGCAAAGTCGTACACGAGTTCTGCTGCAGAGGACTTTGGTGGGGCGGCCTACTGAAGAACGCTGATTGGCATGCACAAAGAAATGCTTGGTACATTGGCAGGCCTGCCAGAAAGCCTGCGTGCAATGTCAAGGAGCATGGAGGAGTCCGGCACCAACTTTGCACAGGGCTTTGCGCAGAGCTTGGAGCCCATGATTTCCAGCATGGAAGGGTTGGGCAGATCCTTTAGCGCACTTGTGGACCCAACCATGATGCAGCGTCTGATGGACGATATCTCAGCTTCCATTGAAGCACAAGCAGAAGCCAGTGTCTGGGTGCTGCGGCACTGGAATTTCAGACTTCTGTCATGCAGGCTGAGCTTGCTGCCACACAAGCACAGACTGCTGCCATCGTAGCTACGTTTACCAGTGTCGAAAGGGGCTTGCAGGGTGTCACAGCTGTCCAGCAATCTGTCCTCCAACAGATTACTAGGATTGCTGAAGTGCCGCCCCGGGGGAGTGGCAGTGGCTCCGTGGAGGATGAACCTGCTGTCCTCTCTCAGGATGACAACATTCGTCCTGCCCCACTGCCACTCCATCTGTGCCCTTGGCGTTGCATTTCAGCCAGCCAGCCCCAACTGCTGCCGCCCATGCCGAGGTGGTGCAGTCTGCAGCCGGGTCTACTAGGCCCAGAGCTGCTCGAAGTCATCCTGCAATGCCATCTGCAGTCTCTCCCACTGAAAGTCAGCAGCCTTCCACCAGCTATGCTGCAGCCCCTGGGGTAGCACTTCATAGGAGCACTAGGACAGGCACATGCAAGACAGGCACTAAGGGAATGCACCAGGGTGGTTAGTTGATTTTGTTATGTAATATTGGATGCATTGATGTTTAAAGTTGGATTGGAATGTTCCTTTTGTGGTGGCTTTTATTTTAGCATTGTGGCCAAGAGGACACTGTGATGGTCAGTAACAGAGGGAAGGGAAGGTGTGGGACTATTGTTGAAAGAGGAATTGGGGTTGTGTTCACTGGTACCGCAGTCGGATGAGTCGATCACGGACAGCCCGGGCAGAAAGGGGCTGTCTGGGTTGCCTCCTCCCTTCAGCTTCCTCCTGCTCCTCCTCCTCAGCTGGTCGTTGTATGCCTGGTGGCAAGGGCTGTGCCCTCACAACCACGACGAATCTTGAGACACGTTCTGGTGAGTACTGCAGGGTTCCTCCAGAGCGGTCCAGGCAGCGGAAGCTTTGTTTAAGGATGCCAATGTTCTGCTCTATCGGATTCCTTTTAGCAGCATGACTCTCACTGTATGCATGCTGCCCACATGTAGTTTGGTTGTGGAGTGAAGTCATGAGCCAGGAGGTCAGCGGATAGCCCTTGCGGCCCAGTAGCCACCCTGTGGTTTGTCTTGGTGGCTCAAACACTGAGGGAACAGCAAACTGGCGTAGAATTGAAGCATCATGACTGCTGTCAGGATACTAGGCATTCACCATCATGATGTACTGAGCATGGTCACACACCAACTGCACATACAGCAAGTGATAACCTTTGCGGTTGCGGTACAACTCAGCATTTAGATGTGGCACCTGCAAAGTCACGTGCGTGCAGTCCATGGTGCCCTGCACCATGGGGAAGCCCGCTATCCTGGCAAAGCCACGTGCATGCTCTGCCTGCTTCTCTCTGGTCAGAGAGAAGACAATGAAGTCCCCTCTCCTGCCATCAAGAGCGTCTGTCACCTTTCTTATTCAGCAGTGGATGGCGAACTGGGAGATGTTACTGATGTCGCCTCCTCCAGCCTGGAAAATCCCGATCTGTAGCAATGCACTGCCACGGTCTGTGATCACCTCCTTCGTAGAGCACAGACGCGCCACACACTGCTCCTGGCTTAGGCTGAGGTAAGAGAATTGCTCTTGGAAGACCCTAGGTGGGTAAGGCCTCCTGTTGAGAGCCCTTCTCCCCCTCCTCCTCCTCCTCCCTTTGCGAGCAGCTTGTCCTCTTCTTTGCTGCCACTTCTCCATCGCCCTGTCATGCTGCAGGCCAAGGGGGATGACAACTAGAGCACCCATGACTGGGAGCAAGTGGTCTGACCAGAACTATTGAATTCAGAAGCAAGGCCTTCTCCAATTGCAGCACCACTCTCTCTCAACCTCACAAACTTTAAACAACTCGAGAAAGCTCCAAACACTTCCACAAATTGACACAGAGCCAGTAGAAAGTAATCAGCAACTAACCTTGGAGCGGTTGCTGATCCCTTTAAATATCGCTGGTAGGGGATCCTTGCTGCTGCTGAACGCATGTTCAGCTGTGTGACCTTAGCTCCAGCGTTGAGGACGAAAATGGCAGCGCTGACATCAAATCAGCGTTGCACGCAGATTGACGTCACGATCTGCCTACTCTACATACTTCTGGCGCATAGTCCCAGCTCTGGTGCGGCATGTACCAGTAGTATGCGCATGGCGCAGACGTCATTTTCGTCACAAAACAGCATCCGCAACACCGAAAAATCGGGCACTATGGAGCCAAATTTTTCACCTTAAGATTTTTGATTCAGCTATTGTGGTGAAAGAGAAATGAAAGGCAGGTTCATTGAGTGTGTGCAATGTGAAGAACACTGATGGTTGTAGGAAAAAACCTGTGCAAGAGAGTAATAGAGCTATTTTATCTCACAATAATCAAAATCAAAAGTATCTAAAAATGTAAACATTTTTTACAAAGATAAGCCATCACAATTGAAACACATTTTTTTTAAACTTGCAAAAGTACCACAAATACAGGAAACTCTTTGGTATCCAGCACCGACGGGACCGGGGTGGTGCCGGTTGAATAAAAATTCTGGATGATGGAGAGGGTTATCTACCGAGGCTATTTTTAACAAACAAAAATAAAAAAATCAAGAAATGTGCAGTATACAGTAATTGGGTACTCACCTACAGAATGTTGTGTTAAATGGATGGTGGAAGATGCTTGATTAAGTACAGTACTGCCAGTTGAGGGTAATCCATAACTCTTTAATTACTTAACAGTAAAACAAAACTTATAAACGACTATATACAGTACTGTAGTTGACTGTACACTTATTCCAAGTCAACTGGTTCATCAGGAATATCCATGCCAGCTGGGTCATCAGGATCATGCACTTCCACAGATTCTACAGATTCTTCAGGCACTTCCACTGCTTCGACTCTTTTGGAAGCTTTCTTAAACATGTTGCGGATGTCGGCTTGCTTAGTGGACTCTTGCCTTTTCTGTAGAAACGTGGAATGCAGAATATGGAGTTGCATAACTTCTTGGGCAGAGTAGCAATTCTGCCTTTCAGCAAATTGGAGGATTGAAGAAAATCCTTCTGCAGCTTTAGCCCAAGAAATCTTGTTCTCTTCAGAAATCTCATCCTCTTCACTTTCCATCTCACTTTCCTTTTCTTTCTTTGGATTCAAAACACTCTCAATTATTTCATCATCACTTAGCATATGCACAACAGCAACTTCTCTATCTGCATCAACCCACTGCTCGATATCACTTTCACTGAGGTGACGTAGAGGGTTTGCTGCGCCTGCATTTTTCACCATGCCAGCCATTTCCATTATTGTACTCTTCTTGGGACAAACATTGAACCCATGAAATTCCTCCTCTAAAGAAGAACCTTCAGCAAACATTGCAGAAGGCCATAATTTGCACCAGGCTTGCCTCAGAGTGTGACGTTTCACCAAGTTCCAGGAACATGCAACATTATAGATGGCATCTTTAATATTTATTCCTTCTGAAATGCGTGAATATTGTCATCTTGGTTTATCAGTTTACGTAGGAAGTCTTTCTTGTAATGACACTTCAGATTTTGGATAACGCCCTGGTCCATGGGTTGTATGAGAGAAGTTACATTTGGTGGCAAATAAATGGTGAAAATATTTCCCGAAACCAACTCGGATTCATGCGGATGGGCTCTACAATTATCAAGCAATAAAATGCATTTGCTATCTTCAGGTTTCCCTATTTTACGGAAATGTTCCCTCACAGATGGAAGAAAAATATGATGGAACCAATAGGAGAAGATTTCCTTATCCATCCAAGCATTTTTTTGATCTTTGTACTCAACAGGTAAGTGCCTCACATTTTTAAATGCACGGGGATTTTTATACTTCCCAATAACAAGAAGTTTAACCCGGTGTGATCCAGCAGCGTCCGCACATGTTAGCACGGTTACACAATCTTTATTTTTCTTGTAACCTGAAGCATTAGCCTCACTAGCCCCAGCAAGCGTTGATTCTGGCAAAAACCTCCAAAACAAGCCAGTTTCATCGGCATTATATATCTGTGCTAGCGACAAATCATGTTGCTGCACAATCCGATTGAAATAATCGCAGTATTCTTCTGCGGCGTCGTGATCAGCTGATTTCTTCTCCCCGGAAATATCGAGTCGTCGTATCCCGTGCCGTAACTTGAAGCACGTTAGCCATCCCTCGGAGAAAGCACACTTGTCAGTGAGCTCCATCCTTTCGTAGAAATCCTTCGCTTTCTCGATTAGCATGGGTCCGGAAAGTGGAACACCCTCTGAACGCTTAAGAGAAAACCACTCATAAAGCACGGTATCCAGCTCTTCAAGCTTAGGCTTACGAAGCGTACGCCGTTTCTCTACACTCTTAGATGTCTCCGAGCTTGAATAAAACTTGAGCAGCTTATCCTTCTGCGATTTGATGTCGTAGATTGTTGACGAACTGATTTTGAATTCATTCATAATGTTGATACGCTTCTCTCCCCTTTCTAGTCGTTGGCATATCTCGATTTTCTGTTTTAAAGTTAACACCACTCTCTTCCTTTTGCTTGGAGCAGCTTTTGGGAATTCCATAATGCAAGATGGGGGAGATAATTCCCGATAAAGATGGAGAGACACAGAAAAATGGTGGCTCGGAAGAGACTACCAGCAGCGCGGAGACACACAGTAAAATGGCGGATCAGAAGAGACTACCGGCAACGCGGGAGAATCAGACTCCTGTTATTGCGGTGTTCGGACTTCCCACAGCGCCGGGAAGCCGAGTAGTGGCACTTTGGAGAACTACCCCCACTGACTAACTCGGCGTTTGCGGGAGACTCGGACTCGGCAACATTGCCGGTTATTGGGGAGGAGTTTTCAGAATATGAATTTTGCCGGTTAATAGAGAATTCCGGATATTTAGGTGCCATTTAAACGAGAGTTTCCTGTACAGTGTTTGTAAAAATCACACTTACTGGTGAAATCATACTTTTACAAAAGTTCAGTTTTTAAGTTTTTCCAATTTATTTTCTGTTATAATGGATGGCACAGAGAGAATTATAAGGGTGTTGAATTCAATGGTGCATCAAAGAATATAATATACTGGCATAAAAGGATGGGTGCAACGGGGGTGTTGCACAAGAGGCCAGAGTCAGAGGATTGGGGAGTTACAGGGAGGTGCAAAGAGGGCACTGTAGGAGGTTATAGAGACAGGGAGAGACAAGACCATGGTGAAATTTAAATACAAGGATGAGAATTTTACATTTGAGGTGTGCAGGATTAGGAGACAAAGTAGGTCAGCGAGAACAGGGCTGATAGGCAGGTGGGACTTTGTGCAAGCTAGGATTCAGAGAGTATTGTATCAATTGAGTCTTGAGGTAACAAAGGCATAAATGAGGGTTTTAGCGACAGATAGACTGAAGTGGACGATGTTATTGAGGTGGAAGTAGGCGATCTCTATGATGGAGAAGATATGGGGCCAGGAATTCCGCTTAGCAGGGTCAAACAAGACAATTAGGTTGAGGACAGTCTAGTTCAGCTCGAGACAGTGGGCAGGCAGGAGGAGGAGTTGGTACTATGGTATAGAGTTTGTGACAGGAATTGAAGACGATGGTTTGTGACAGGCAACACAACTTTTAGCTGGAAGAATTACAGCTCATCAAATACTGGATGTCAGATGAGCAGTTTGATAGCATAGAGGCAATGGAGAGGTAGAGTTTGGTGTTCATCAGCATACATGTGTAAACTGACTCTATTGCCAGATCTTCAACTTCAGCAGCGGTGTAAAATGTTATACAGTAGTTTCTCTTCCCATCCCTACAGAGTCACCTTGGGAGTCACCTTGGAAGTCACCCAAAGATCCATCCTTGGCCCTTTCTCTTCCTCATCTACATGACTATCAAATTCACTGAAAGGACAACTGGCCAATTTTACATCCCGACAATTTTCCTTTCCATTGACATCAATGATAGTCATCTATACGAGGAAGAGGAAAGGGCTGAGGACGGATCTTTGAGTGAGATGAGAGGCTATTGTTAGAGATGCTTTGGCTACAATCGGATAGGAATGGGTGGAACCAAGCAAGGGCAGTCCCACTGAGGCAGACAACGGAGGAGAGGTAGTGGAGGAGGATGGTGCGATCACCCATGTTGAAGGCTATTCCGAGGTTGAGAAGCAAGAGAAGGAATAATGCTCCAGTCACTCTGACATTAGATATCAACATTTCAACCCTTCTCTACACTGTCTCCAAAGCCTCTGTGACTAGAAATGAATGCAGTCACGACGCAGAGTACTATACAACTTCAGCATAACAGTATCAGATTTGTACTCTAATGATTTGGCAATATAACTCAGCAGTCAACTTGATTTGTTGATTATTACTCAATGGTAACTGTATATGGTGAGTACAGGGCCTACCATAACTCCTGATCTCGACTAGATGTCTCCTATTCTTTCTTCCAATATGTAATACCTTGCACTTATCTGTATTCATTTCCAGCTGCTAAAGGTCTGGCCACTTGCAACTTATGTTCAGGTCTTTCTCAGTCCCTTAGCTGTCCGACCAGACTCAATTATCCCTCCTAGGTTCTCATCTGAAAATTTGGCCAAATTGCATTGCTTTTCTGAATCCAGGTATTTATGTAAACTTAAGACAATAGGATCCCCAGCACTGATCCCCGGGGCACTCGACTCAATACATTGCCCCAGCTTGGCATCACTCTCCTAACTAGCATACTGTTTCCTCTCTTTCAGACAATTCTTTATTTACCTCCACGTTTTACAAAAGATGTTCAATGCCATTTTTATTTTAATCAGCTTATTTTAACATAATTTCATGTAAAACTTAAATTTTCTGGAATTCTAAGAATGCTACATCATTGACTTTCCAACAGTCACTTGAGATGTTACTTCCTTTGGGGCTACACGGTAGCATAGTGGTTAGCACTGGTGTCTCACAGCGCCAGGGACCCGGGTTCGAATCTGACCTCGGGTGACTGTCTGTGTGGAGTTTGCACATTCTCCCCGTGTCTGCGTGGGTTTCCTCCGGGTGCTCCGGTTTCCTCCCACAGTCCAAAAATGTGCGGGTTAGGTTGATTTGGCTATGATAAATTGACCCTTAGTGTTAGGGGGGATTAAATATGTGGGGTTATGGGGATAGGATGGGATATGTTAGGGGGAATTAAATATGTGGGGTTACGGGGGGTAGGGTGGGATATGTGTACTGTGGGGATTAAAGCAGGGACAGGGTACTGGATTTGGATGATCAGCCATGATCGTATTGAATGGTGGAGCAGGCTCGACGGGCCGAATGGCCTACTCCTGCTCCTAGATTCTATGTTTCTATGTTTTTCCTCAGAAAAAGATTGATTAGGCAGTATCTCCTTCTTCTGAAACCTTGTTGGCTGCCATTCACTAAATGTGTCATGTTAGGTAATCCTCAAGTTTGTTCTTAATGTCCAATTCCATTATTTTTCCAGCTAATAATGGATTTAGCTGCATTTATTTTCACAACTTTTTGAAAATACCTACCATGTTGTCTCATTTTCAATACAGAGAGCGCTCCTGGAGCAACTGATTTCCTCATTATAACTACAAGTATGCAACTTCAAAAACAGCTTCAACTTACACTATTTATTTGATAGTATAACTCAACATACTGTTTGCTTTGTTGATTGCTGTTTCATGTGTTGAGTCTGCTATCACATCCAGATATCTTTCAGCCTCTCCTCTAGCAATTCAGTATAAAACTAAACAAACAAAATATACAAGACCCCGTTAGGCCTCATCTAGAATACTGTCCAGTTTTGGCCCCCTCACACAGTGGGTGATATTGAGCCATCGGAAAAGGATCGAGGGAGGGCTAAGAGAATGATCCCTAGCTTAAAAGCACTTAGTTATCATGATAGCCTTAGAGAGCTGGGGATTTTTAACTTTAGAAAAGTGTAGACTTCGGAGAGATTGAATTGAAATATTTAAAAGGTTGAAGGGACTAGACTGTGTCTGTGTGGATAGACTATTTGAGCTAGATAGGTTACAGAAAAAGAGGGGCCTATCAGCTACACAAGCATAGGACTAGGTTAGACATCAGGAGATATTTTAATACGCAGAAGGTTGTTGACATCTGGGCCAAGTTGAGAAGGCTGTTAAAAAAGCATATGGTATCCTTGGCTTTATTAATAGAGGAATAGAGTACAAAAGAAAGGAAGTCATGCTAAACCTTTATAAAACAGAAGTTAGACCTCAGCTGGGGTATTGTGTCCAATTCTGAGTGCCACACTTTAGGAAGGATGTTAAGGCCTTTGATAGGGTGCAGAAGAGATTTACTAGAATGGTACCAGTGATGAGGGCCTTCAGTTACGTGGAGAAACTGGAGAAGTTGGGGTTCTCCTTAGGGCAAAGAAGGTTAAGAGGAGATTTGATAGAGGTGTTCAAAATCATGAAGGGTTTTGATCAAGTAAATAAAGAGAAACTGTTTCCAGAGACGGAAGAGTCGGTAGCCAGAGGACATAGATTTAATGTGATTGTCAAAGAACCAGAGGTGACATGAGGAAACATTGTTTTGCACAAGTTATTGTGATCTGGAATGTACTGCCTGAAAGGGCGGTGGAAGCAGATTCACTTGTAATATTCAAAAGAGAATTGGATAAATACTTGAAGGAAAAAATTACAGGACTATGTGGAAAAAGCAGGGGAGTGAAATTAATTGGATAGCCAAAGAGCTGGCACAGGGACGATGAGCCGAATCGCCTTCTTCTGTGCTGTATCATTCTATGATTCTAAGTTATTGGTATGAGCGGTGAGTGTGGACTTGCTGCGACAGTTCAAAAAGGAACTGGACGGGTTCCTTGTTTTTATCTAATATCACTGCGTTGAGAAGGTAGGTGGTCATTGTGATCTCCTGAAACTTGATTTTGACCGCCTTAGGGGGTCAAAGAGGAATTTCCTAGATTTTGTTTCTCCTGAATTGACATAGGGTTTTGTTTTAAATCTGTTTTTTTGCCATTGTCAGGAGACTGCATGACTACTAGAGGGAGGGAACACTGGGAGTCATAATGCTTTGTTGCATTGTTACTGTTTGGGACAGGCTCGATGGATTAGCCGTTTTTCTCCTGTCTGCCTTTTCTTATGTTCATATGTGTTTCAAATTGCATATTATATTTAGTAATTTGGAGGTCCTGACAGTTGACGGGATTGCTGGGGGGGCTTTAGGCAAGTACTAACTAGTGTAAAGGCCAGACAAAGTGATATTTTTTCTACACTGTGCTCATTGAAAAATAAAAGAATCATGGCATAATACAGATATCAAACTTACCTGAATCTGTAGAGAAGTTCCCATTTCTAACTTCCCATTGCATGCAGAACTTCTAAAAGGAAATGTTACAGGACCTTTTCTTCTGCTATTGATAATATTTTGAGGGTCCATCTCCTGTTCACAAAGTAAAGAGATTCACCAGTCCTTGACTTAGTTTAATGGCTAAGCAGCAATTTTTTGCATATTTGTCTCAAGATCTTTCAAATCAAGACTTCCCTGATTTTAGATTAATGTACTGAACTGGTTTTGAAGTTGATGTATCCCATTTGGAAACACCAAATTAACATGTGTTCTGAAGCTACCTTTTCTCCATTCTCTTCTGCTGTAGCAATTCATGCTGGAGTACAGTTCTAAACGTGATATTAGCCACCTGGTACCTCATTCATAGTCTTCATATGCAAGTATGGACAGCAAGTATTGGCGGGCTATTCAATCACAGGGAGTCACACTCGGGCCCCATAATCCTATTCTCACTCAACATGCTCACCAGATAGCAATAAGGAGGAGGAACCCAGCAGTGACACTGAGGCTAATTAATGCAGCACACTGTCACATGGCTGAAACTCAAATAAATTTAACATGGTCCAAATTGTGCAGATTCCCAATTTTGACTGTCACAGGAACATGTGTCAAAGGCTCAATAACAACTGGGAGGATATCTGAGCCTTTCATGGCACCAGGACTGGGGAGAGAGAGAGCTGTTCCGTTGGGACGGACTACACCTGAACCATGCTGGGACCAGAGTTCTAGCGAATCGAATAACTAGGGAGGTAGATAGGGCTTTAAACTAAATAAGGCGGGGGGGAAGGTCCCGGTGGGGAGGGTCCCGGTGGGGAGAAATCTAGAATGCTAAAAAGAAAAGACAAGGAAGCAGTGCAGGAAAGTGATTGGGGTAAGGATAACCAGATTGTGTCAGGAAGGGTCAGAGCGTACAAACAAAAGAGTGCACGAACAAATAGGGTCCGGGTAAAAAAAAATGGTAAGACAAATAGGGCCATAGTGCAAAAAAATGTTAAGATGTCTAAAAATGTTAAAAAGACAAATCTAAAGGCACTGTATCTGAATGCACGAAGCATTCATAATAAGGTAGATGAATTAACAGCGCAAATAGATGAAAACGGATCCGATATAATTGCGATTACGGAGACATGGCTGCAGGGTGACCAAGGCTGGGAGCTGAATATCCAAGGGTATTCGATATTTAGGAAGGACAGGCAAAAAGGAAAAGGAGGTGGGTGGCATTGTTAGTAAAGGATGAAATCAGAGCAATAGTGAGAAAGGATATTGGCTCAGAAAATCAAGATGTAGAATCAGTCTGGGTGGAGCTAAGAAACACCAAGGGGCAGAAAACATTGATGGGAGTTGTCTATAGGCCTCCAAACAGTAGTGGTAATGTAGGGGACGGCATCAAACAGGAAATTAGAGATGCATGTAACAAGGGTACTACAGTAATCATGGGTGACTTTAATCTACATATAGACTGGCCAAACCAAATTAGCAATAATACTGTGGAGGATGAATTCCTGGAGTGTATACGAGATGGTTTTTTAGACCAGTACGTTGAGAAGCCAACTAGGGAACAGGCTTTCCTAGATTGGGTATTGTGCAATGAGAAGGGGTTAATTAATAATCTTGTTGTGCGGGGTCCTTTCGGGAAGAGTGACCATAACATGTAGGAATTCTTCATTAAGATGGAAAGTGAAGTAGTCCAATCTGAAACTAGGGTCCTAAATCTAAACAAAGGAAACTACGAAGGTATGAGGAGTGAGTTGGCTACGATAGATTGGGGAGCTTCATTAAAAGGCATGAAAGTGGATAGGCAATGGCTAACATTTAAGGAACGAATGCATGAATTGCAACAGTTATACATTCCTTTCTGGCGCAAAAACACAAAAGAAAAACGGCCCAACCATGGCTAACAAAAGAAATTAAGGATAGTATTAGATCCAAAGAGGAGTCATATAAAGTTGCCAGAAAAAGTAGCAAGCCTGAGGACTGGGAGCAGTTTAAAGTTCAGCAAAAAAGGACCAAGAGATTGATTAAGAGGGGAAAAATAGAGTATGAGAGTAAACTTGCAAGGAACATAAAAGTGGACTGTAAAAGCTTCAACAAGTATGTAAAAAGAAAAAGATTAGTGAAGACAAATGTAGGTCCTTTACAGTCAGAAACGGGAGAATTTATAATGGGGAACAAGGAAATGGCAGAGCAATTAAACAAATACTTTGGTTCTGTCTTCACGGAAGAGGACACAAATAACTTCCCAGAAATGCGAGGGAACCAAGGGTCTAGTGAGAAGGAGGAATTAAAGGAAATTAGTATTAGTAAAAAAATAGTGCTAGAGAAATTAATGGGACTGAAAGCTGATAAATCCCCAGGGCCTGATAGTCTGCATCCCAGAGTACTAAAAGAGGTAGCCATGGAAATAGTGGATGTATTGGTTGTTATCTTCCAAAATTCTATAGATTATGGAACAGTTCCTGCAGATTGGAGGGTGGCAAACGTAACCCCACTATTTAAAAAAGGAGGGAGAGAGAAAACAGGGAACTACAGACCGGTTAGCCTAACATCAGTAGTAGGGAAAATGCTAGAGTCTATTATAAAGGATGGGATAACAGGACACTTCGAAAATATCAACGGAGTTAGACAAAGTCAACATGGATTTATGAAAGGGAAATCGTGTTTGACAAACCTACTGGAGTTTTTTGAGGATGTAACTGGTAGAATAGATAAGGGAGAACCAGTGGATGTGGTGTATTTGGATTTTCAGAAGGCCTTTGATAAAGTCCCACATAAGAGGTTAGTGTGCAAAATTAAAGCACATGGGATTGGGGGTAATATACTGGCATGGATTGAAAATTGGTTAACAGACAGGAAACAGAGAGTAGGAATAAATGGGTCTTTTTCGGGGGGGCAGGCAGGTGACTAGTGGGGTACCGCAGGGATCAGTGCTTGGGCCCCAGCTATTCACAATATATATCAATGATTTGGATAAGGGAACCAAATGCAATATTTCCAAGTTTGCTGACGACACGAAACTAGGTGGGATTGTGAGTTGTGAGGAGGATGCAAAGAGGCTTCAAGGCGATTTAGACAAGTTGAGTGAGTGGGCAAATATATGGCAGATGCAGTATAATGTGGATAAATATGAAGTTATCCACTTCGGTAGGAAAAACAGAAAGGCAGAGTATTATTTAAATGGTGATAGATTGGGAAATGTTGATGTACAAAGGGGCCTTGGTGTGAGAAATTTCTTCACTCAGAGGGTGGTGAACCTGTGGAATTCTCTACCACAGAAGGCTGTGGAGGCCAAGTCACTGAATATATTTAAGGAGATAGATAGATTTCTAGACGCAAAAGGCGTCAAGGGGTATGGAGAGAGCGGGAATTTGGTATTGAGATAGAGGATCAGCCATGATCATATTGAATGGCAGAGCAGGCTCGAAGGGCCGAATGGCCTATTCCTGCTCCTATTTTTCTATGTGCATTTTAGCCTCTAATTGCCTGGGTAGAAAGGGTGCCAATCCCAGCTCTCCTCAACATTAGCTGCCTATAGAGAAACGAGTGTAATGTATCCAAGTTTGCGGACGATACAAAGCTAGGTGGAAAAGTAAGCTGTGAGGAGGACACAAAGAGCCTGAAAAGGGATATAGACAGGTTAAGTGAGTGGGCAATAAGGTGGCAGATGGAGTATAATGTGGGGAAATGTGAGGTTATTCACTTTGGTAGGAAGAATAGAAAAACAGAATATTTTTTTAAATGGTGAGAAACTATTAAATGTTGGTGTTCAGAGAGATTTAGGTGTCCTCGTGCAAGAAACACAGAGAGTTAGCATGCAGGTACAGCAAGCAATTAGGAAGGCAAATTGCATTTTGGCCTTTATTGCAAGGGGGTTGGAGTACAAAAGTAAGGAAGTCTTACTACAATTGTACAGGGCTTTGGTGAGACCACACCTGGAGTACTGTGCACAGTTTTGGTCTCCTTATCTGAGGAAGGATATATTTGCCTTAGAGGCAGTGCAACGAAGATTCACTAGCTTGATTCCTGGAATGAGAGGGTTGTCCTATGAGGAGAGAATGAGTAGATTGGGTCTATACTCTCTGGAGCGTAGAAGAATGAGAGGTGATCTCATTGAAACATAAGATTCTG
This sequence comes from Squalus acanthias, assembly GCA_030390025.1. Taxonomy (NCBI): domain Eukaryota; kingdom Metazoa; phylum Chordata; class Chondrichthyes; order Squaliformes; family Squalidae; genus Squalus; species Squalus acanthias. The sequence goes on from CM059432.1 coordinate 86,685,280, forward strand.
AGGGGGATTGACAGGGTAGATGCTGAGAAGTTGTTTCACCTGGCTGGAGAGTCTAGAACTAGGGGGCAGTCTCAGGATAAGGGGTCGGCCATTTAAGATTGAGATGAGGAGGAATTTCTTCACTCAGGAGGGTTGCGAATCTTTGGAATTCTCTACCCCAAAGGGCTGTGGATGCTGAGTCGTTGAGTATATTCAAGGCTGAGATAGATAGATTTTTGGACTCATGGGGAATCAAGGCATATGGGTATAGGGCGAGAAAGTGGAGTTGAGGTTGAATATCAGCCATGATCTTATTGAATGGCAGAGCAGTCTCAAGGGGCCATATGGCCTACTCCTGCTCCTAATTCTTATGTTATGTTCCAATCACACACATCATCCATGTGGCTTGTGTTTAGTCAAGAAAACTTGACCCTGTGGTTTTCTACAATTTGGTTTTAGACATGACCAATGTTAATATCTCCTCTCTGGAAGGACAATTATTTAGCAATCTTTTCTAACACATTTTATTTGGACAACAGAGGACAGTAATTTATATTGAAAGGACTTTTTCCTCTACACCCCCCTGCCCCCACCCTAGGTGACACTCTCCTTTATTATTCTATGATTTAAAAACACTACAATTATCTAGGGGCATCATTTCCACAGATCAAAAGTCCTGGACCTTGATTATAAGAATAACCTGACAAAAATCAAAGCTTATAATCCAACAGAGATGAGGCAAATGAGTAGCTGTAGGTTGGAATGCTGGAAGCAACGTGAATATGTAGCTCACTTGGAACATCTAGTGAAGGAAGCCAGGTACTGCAGCAATATAATAATAAGCAGCTTCTTATCCTGGCCTTACAGATAACCTGTTTTTAAGTGGTAAATCCTGTATTAATAGAAAAAAAATCTGGTCCCCAAAATTGTATGGGAGAAAAATGACAATTTTTTTTACAAACTTATCATCTGTCCAATGTTACCAGCCCCTCTCCAAAATAGCTACCAAGATTTCAGAGAAATCAAACTTCTAAAAGAGCTGCAGAGAAACTTAACATATATAGAAAATCCCAACATGTCAAATTGGCTCAGTGGTAGCACTGTTGCTCCACGGTGTCAGCTGTGGCTCAGTTGGTAGCACTCTTGTCTGTGAGTCAGAAGGTTGTGGGTTCAAGTCCCACTCCAGAGACTTGAGCACAAAATCTAAACTGACACTCCAGTGCAGTACTGAGGGAGTGCTGCATTGTCGGAAGTGCCATCTTTCGATGAGACGTTAAGCCGAGGCCCCGTCTGCTCTCTTGGCTGGACATAAAAGATCCCATGACACTATTTCGAAGAAGAGCAGGGGAGCTATCCCCAGTGTCCTGGCCAATTTTATCCCTCAATCAACATAAAAAAAACAGATTATCTGGTCATTATCACATTGCTGTTTGTGGGAGATTGCTGTGCGTAATTTGGCTGCCGCGTTTCCTACATTACAACAGTGACTCCACTTCAAAAGTACTTCATTGGCTGTAAAGTGCTTTGGGACGTCCTGAGGTCGTGAAAGGCGCTATATAAATGTAAGTCTTTCTTTTTCTTTTTTCTTTTCAGTGCAGTACTGTCAGAAGTGCCTTCTTTCAGGTGAAACATAAACAGAGTCCTGTCTGCCATGGCACTATTCAAAGAGTGGGGAAGTTCTCTCAGTGTCCTGTTCAAGACTTATTCTTCAACCAATACCACCAAAACAGATGACCATTCATTCATTTGCTATTTGTGAACCTTGCTGTGTGCAAGATGGCTGCCATATTTGTTTTATATAACAGCATTTCAAAAGTACTTTATTAGGTGTCATGCACTTTGGGGCATCCTGACGATATGAAAGGCACCATATAAATGCAAGTTCTTTCTTTACTTGCTACTTGACACAACTTCCAAAAAACGATGCATCATTTAGTAATGTTTCGCCCAAAAGCAAAATTGGGTACAGTAATAAGGTTAGGATTATGTGGCCTCTTTGCTAACTTACATTTACTGTGAGCCACTGGCATATCACTTTCCCCGTTTTACAAAGAACTGAAAACTGGCATGAAACCACCTGCAATGAAATTAAATTGGAAAAAGGGTTTTGTCCATACAGATGTGTAGGTTTCAGTCCCAGCTTCACATGCAGACAAGAAAACAACAGTCAAATTTTTCACCAACTCATCAGCAAAGGACATTAACATACGTAAAATTCTGTGGCTACACTATTTTATATTGACCGCGAATTTGCGGGGTAGCTAAGGAGTACGCCGCCGACATCCGAACAAAATCCGCACTTACCTCGTACGAACCCCCCTTCGAGAAGTTGTTTTCAAACGTTGCAGAGTTGTGCGCAGCGTAGTGGCTCACGGATCCCAGGAACGCACCGTTGTGCTTATGCGAACCTGGAATCACGTGGGGCGGTGCTCCTTTCACTTCCTGAAACTTAGCCAATCAGGAAACAGAGGAGATCGCTGATTTGCCCACAACTCATTTTAAATAATTTAGCAGTTAGAAATGCTATTTTATTGATAAATTACATAATTGCAATAGTATTTAATACACAAACCAAGATTTCAACATTAATAGAATTCGATCAAACACTGAAAAGTCTCGAGATACTTTTTACTAAAGGTGACCATAATACAATAAATCTCGATTAGGATGCTTTTATACAAAGCATGCAGAGAGTTTAAATGTCTGATAACATGAGGAAATCATGAAAGTGAATTAAATCATATCTAAATAGAAGTTGGGAGACAATTAAACCGAAACTACAAAAGGCTTTTGGGCAGCAAAGACGGTGACACAAAAAGGCCGTGTTTTCAAACTCAAACAAATGAAAGTTTCTTTCAAAGTTCAAAGCTCAGACACGAACCAGTGCCTCATTGTTATGGGCTGTAGCATAAACCTAGCTCAACATTAATACAATTTTCTCATCCCACCTCCCCTTACGCTGTGCAACAAGCTCCTGTGTCTGTTTGCACCAAACGTAAACATTTTCAGGGTAATTAATTCGCAGTAAGTGAACAATTCTCCCAACTTTTCACCAGCATTTGAATGAGGAGGTGAAACATGCAGTGAAGCCTATGTGCAGTCGGAACTTGACAGATTACAAGGTCAGGATAAATCCTGAACTTGCGGTCAATTTCAAAGGCGGTATGACTGCATACTCTCAAAGTACGCCGCCATACCAACCGCAAATTCAGGGCCATTAATTTACAATCGCATGGTATTAATATATTACTGTTTTCTCTCAGTTCCTCTTCTGAAGGTACTTATATGTATTGAGATACAGTGCAACAAGTGCCAGCAGTCCTCCAGCTCCTTGCCCAAGTGGCAATTTCTCAAGCGCGACTCTAGACAGATAGTGTCAGCAAGCTTCTTGCCCATTACTGTCTGATCTTCTTCTAACCCAATGTCCACAAACATTTTCCACATAGGATCACTAGATAGCAATCAAGAGCAGTGAACTGGCTGATTTGTGTCCACCTAACCCAGGAACTCTGATGCCAACTATAGCTACCCCTGTTTGATATCACATTGAGGATGGAATCTGAAAACTCCTGGTCTGTATCATTTAGTGCTATACCAGACGTTGCCCCTACTAACTAAGCCACTGGGAGACTCCTTTTGTCTCTTCTAAACAGACTATATCCTTTTACCTCATGGCTGCTTTCTCATTCACTATTTCTTTCCTCACTCCATTTTCCTTCATCAATTTATATCTGTATTCAAAATAGAAACATACTACATCACAAGAAACAAGATTTCTTGAATTTGATACATTGTCAGTTATATTCCTTTCCAATTTCACATTTGCTTAAAGCACAGTTTAACTTTTTAAGGTTACGACAAAGGTTTTTTGGTTAAATTGCTGCCACCCAAAATAGCAAAGTGCACATTATTGGAATGCTTATTATTTTTGTTGGGTGTATGGATGTCAAGAAACGTCAGACAAAGCCTCATTGCTCATTTAGCTCTTAGCGGTAGTTTACAAAAGGGTGTGAGGCATTCACACTTCTCTGACGTAGAAGATCTGGATCAGTGAGATAACATGTTGGAATTCAGGAATGTGAGCTAAAAATATCTTGGGTGTATTATGTAAATTTTTCTTAAAGTTTCCTATTCAGAAGCATTTGCAGTAGTATTCCTAACATCCAGAGCTCAAAAGTCACAAGGTAATTAAGGGGAAAAAATTCAGGAGCAATAATATTTTTTTGGTTCTTCTGTCATCCACTTTTCTCCCCTTCTCAAGACACAAGCTCATGCTGGTTTTGAGTTCCAATGTGCCAACCACCTTTTGGTAGCTTGCCGAAATGCCTATGCTTTGCGTGGGAGTTTAGTCACAATATGTTGACGCAGAGCCCAACCCTTTCTTAACCTGATGTTCTCATATGTACACTCTCCAGCAGGAATTACTGGATAGCCGTTAGGTGTGGCAATCTTGGCTGATTTTTCCACCCCACCCCCTGCCCCGCCAGCCCAGAGATACTAAACTCAACTGTATTGCCTCAATGCCATCCCAGCTGAGATTAACTAACTCAGCACAGACTAGGGATTGAACCCTAGCCCTTCCTGTTCTTTATGACTCAGGTCCGCTTAAAGCAGCCTTTTCAACAACTGAGAATTGAAAAGCAGAGCTCCAACCTATTCCCTGCTACCAGGAATATGTATCCCATTAATGATTACATAACCAGGCCTATGTAACCTCAGCTTTTCCATGTCCATTCGCATGCGCATTTTGGCTGCCGCTCCAGACCCGAGCCATTCACTTCTTTTCCCACTTTTGTCTCCCCCCTTTCCCTATTCGCTCTATCCCTCTCTGACCACTCTCTCCTATCATCATGCCTTCATTTCATCTCCTCTCTCGGATACACTGCCCTCACAAATCCCTACCTCAATCCTTCATTACTCTTCAACCTTCCTACTCTCCTGCCGTCGTCCCAGGCTTGACTCCCTCTTAGATAAGCCTACAGCTTCCCTCTGTGCCTCTCTTGGCATCCTACGAAGGGCCCATCAAGGCACTCGTCGCTGCCTCCTCATGAGCAGCAACCCCACCTGTATCATCCTACTCACTCATCGACCTTCCCGCCCAGCGCACCCGCTGGGGGCTAATCATGCCAATCTCCTCCCCGTCCAACTCACCCCTCCCAGCACTGACCATGTGGATGCTAGCAGTGGGTCAGCCATCACCGACTCTCTCCGCATCTCCCTCCACAATGTCTGTTCACTTGCAGAAAAGGCCCTTGCCATCCATGAGCTTATCGTGGATGATTGCATCGACATCGTGGCCCTGACGGAAACTTGGCTGAGGGGTGATGACACCTTCCCCCTAAATGAAGCCTCCCTGCCTGGCTATACCTTCCACCACTTGCCCCGCCCAGACCACCGGGGTGGTGGTGTGTGCCGTCTTTCGGATGAGACGTTAAACCAAGGCCCCGTCTGCTCTCTCAGGTGGATGTAAAAGATCCCATGACACTATTCGAAGAAGAGCAGGGGAGTTATCCCCGGTGTCCTGGCCAATATTTATCCCTCAACCACAAAACAAAAACAGATTATCTGGTCATTATCACATTGCTGTTTGTGGGAGCTTGCTGTGCGCAAATTGGCTGCCGCGTTTCCCACATTACAACAGTGACTACATTCCAAAAGTATTTAATTGGCTATAAAGCGCTTTGAGACGTCCGGTGGTCGTGAAAGGTGCTATATAAATGCAAGTCTTTCTTTCTTTCTTACCTATCAGGAAAGGTTGAACAGGCTGGGTCTCTTTTCTCTAGAAAGGAGAAGACTGAGGGGTGACCTGATAGAGGTCTTTAAGATTATGAAAGGGTTTGATAGGATAGACGTAGAGAAGATGTTTCCACTTGCAGACAAGAACAGAACTAGGGGCCACAGTATAAGATAGTCACTAATAAATCCAATCGGGAATTCAGGAGAAATATCTATTGAAGAGGGGTGGGAGGAGGCTCGTGTGGAGCATAAACACCGGCATGGATCTGTTGGATCGAATGGCCTGTTTCTGTGCTGTAAATACTTTGTAATACTTTGTAACTAAGCTATCAGAAGAGCTGGACACAATATTTAATATTCTGGTAAATTTGCTTAATTTCCCTGCAAGTGAAATATTGAATTAAATGCATCATGCAACTGAAGTAAGTGTGGATGCTTTGTGCCATGGAATGGTAGTGCAGGAGGGAAGTAGCATAGCAGAAGGAAAAAACATCTAATTATGACAAGGAAAATGGGATAAGTAGATGAGATACAAACGAGAAAAAAAGTCTTGCATCTAGCATGTCAGTTACAACACAAAATGTCACACTTGAAAGTACGGTACTTGCAAGATCTGTCACATTTGCAGTTGATTGACTCAAACATCATTCACAAAACAGCAAATCAAGACCAAATAATCTTAAGAAAGCCAGTGCTTTCCAGTGATTTCTGTTGACTTTCACAACCTGGCCTCTTCCCAAGATTTAATTGTCAATTTAGACCACTTCTCCACAGAAAGTACACTTTGTGGCCTTAGACGAAAGCCACATTAAACACAGCTTTAAACCGTAGCAAGCAGACAGCTTAATTCAAGTCAGTCCTTTTACACCTACTAGGAAAGAGCCATCAAACATCAACATCTCTCTTGTTTTTATATAATATTGTGTGCTATATAGTTTAATACTGTCATTATAAAACAGCATATCATCCAAATTATTTTGAAACCGACCAGTTGTGTAAAATATATTTTATATCTGAATTGCAAGTACACAGGTGCTATTTTAATGAGTAATATTTTAAGTGCTAGGACCTATAGTGCTCTGCAATTTTGTGGTCACTGACATTAACACCAGACACAAAATTTCTCCCCTATTTTTCTCATTTTCTTGCCCAAACCATTTTCCCCATTATAATTGAATTGGAACCAATAACCATATCAGCAACTACAGCAACTTAAACATATATATAGTGTCTTTAATGTAGAAAAACATTCTAGGCCCTTAAATCAATGCCAATACTTGGTGTCTGATTCTGTAATGGCGTCAGAGACTAACCTTCCAATTATATACAGTTCATTCATTTTCATGAATTTTGCAATATACACACTTCAGTTGCAGCTGAAGTGTGCAAGGTGTGAAGTGAATAGTGATTATATAACTCAATTTATTTCAGCTCTTTAGTTAGCTGACTCTGCAGAAGTTCTGAACCAAGTTTTGCAGGTAAGTATGCAAGCTGTGAAATGTATAGGAATCAATAAACTACCAAATGGGGATTAGAAGACTAATGGTAGGCTGACCCCTTCCAATTCAGAACACAAAGTATTTGTATACCAGGTATTGGTTCCTACTCGTCAACACTTAACTGCTGTGACTCGGCACACTAAACTTTTTAGAACAGTGAATGCATAATTTTTCTAAAGAAAAGCCAATATTTTATTATACATTCTTTTTAAAAAAAAATAATATTAAGATGTCCCCAAGCACTGGACAGTCTTACCAAAGAATCTACATTTCATGCTGCAGAATTTGGTTGAGATTGCCACGGATTTCTACAGGCCCTGACTTTTGTTCAAAGTCTGCCCAGGAACCCCCTCACCCCCAAATGTAAACATCTTTAAAGAGGTACTCTGGTACTGTCAAAAACTCATTCCATGTCACATTGACAGTAGTAAAATTGCAATTATAATATACATTTAACTTTCATAAAGTTTATTTTATTTTAAACACTGTTACCAGTCATTTGTCTCAATGCCCACTTCGGTAAGCTGCAGTCACATACCAGCACCAACACTTGAAAAGTAGAGAAGGGAAGTGGAAAAGCAAAACACACTCAAACAAAAATAAACTAACGCCGCAAAGATATTCCACTTTATTTCTCTCAATTTCTGAAATCTTAAGAAACACTGAATAACTGGTCAGTGTCGATAATGGCCAGTGATTTTTTCACTTTGCAATGCCCCACTTAGACGGGCTTTACGGCCTGCAGTTTAGGAACCACTTGCTTTGGAATCAATGGATGCTCCAAGGAAGTATATTTTGATAAACATGTCAAAAAAAATCAATTCTTGGAAAGTGTACTTTAATGCAAATTAACCATCACTTGATTAACCAGTCTCGCTGGTTCATCCATTAATTAGCCACCCAGAGCGTGGTTAAAATGTGGAACTCGCTATCACAGGGAGTAGTTGGGGCAAATAGCATAGATGCACTCAAGATAAGCTAGATAAGCACGAGGGAGAAAGGAATAGAGGGTTATATTGATGGGGTTAGATGAAGAGGGGTGGGAGGAGGCTCGGGTGGAGCATAAACACAGGCATGGACCTGTTGGGCCGCATGGCCTGTTTCTGTGCTGTAAGTACTTTGTAATTGTAATACTTTGTAATTGATGACTTTCTCGTGATAACCAAATATAAGTCCTCCAAGCCTTCCTGTGCTTCCAGCAACCAACAATCTCAATTTCATGAAATATATATTCTCATTACAGTTGTTTTTGGCTGCAATACACAGAAAACAAAACGCTCCCAAAAGCAAAGTTCTCCTTTAATCTGCAAATGTACAATAGCAGTTTTTGACTGCGACATTGAACTCTATTTAAGTAAATCAGTAAATCTGTTCTGTGGCATTCTGGACCAGGTATTATGGTAGAGTATTCGCAAAAAAGCGGTGTCCAGTCTAAATCAGGTCTTTTTAGGGCTAACATGACTAAGTATATTCTTCCTTTCTCTATTTAATGGTTTCCATGTGTCACACCATGTGCAGCCAAGATGCTGGGCAGATAACCTGCTCCAAGGAGTCTGCCAATACCACTCAAATTATCCACCAAGCAGTTCACAAGAGTGGTATGGCATGTCTCTTCCTCCAATTCCTGGAGGAAAAATGGTCACAAACCAGCACTTGTGGGGTGACCTTTTCCCAGTCATTCAGAAGAACATGAGACTGCACCCTAGACTTTGAATTTCCCTCTTTCCAATTGCTGGCAGAGGAAGTCTCGCATCTCTGCTCAGCACCTCATCCAACAAGACTGAACTTGCCACACAGGGAAATCACAGGCACAAACCTGTATCCCACTGCTCATTGTAGGTTGAGGAGATAGAATAAAATTATACATAGCATGTAATATTTGGTTTGAAACTGGGCTTGGAAAAGTCAGTAAAACTGAAGAAAAATGTTCAAAGGATACAGAAAATGCTGGAAATACTCAGCAGGTCAGGCAGCATCTGTAGAGAGAAACAGTTAACGTTTCAGGTCGATGACCCTTCGTCAGAACTGGTACTTAGTACCGTTTCTGATGAAGGGTCATCGACCTGAAACGTTGACTCTGTTTCTTTCTCTACAGATGCTGTCTGACCTGCTGAGTGTTTCCAGCATTTTCTGTTTTTATTTCAGATTTCCAGCATCTGCAGTATTTTACTTTTGTATTAATGTTCAAAGGATGTTCAGCTGGAAAATGAACAACTCTTGCAAAAATATTCTGTGGTTTTTAAATTATCCTTTAAAATGAAGTTTAAATACTATTCAAAGTGAAAATTGCTAAGAGCTTGCACTTAGTACTGTTTTCCCTTAAAATTCAGGCTACTAATCATTCTAATACACAAACAGAAACCAGATACAGAACAGATTTTTAAAAAAATGACAGAACCTTGAATATCAGCTCATTTAATGATTTTTTTTAATTTTTGAGAATACTCAAAAATCAAAATGGTTTAACTTTAAAGGAGCAATGTAGCTCATTTGCAGCTTAAAATGGGCCTATTCTAAAACAATTACCAAAATATTTCTTACCCGTTGGTCTCGCTAATCAGATTCTCTGTTTCTGCACATTCAGGCCTAAAAGAAAAATTATTTGCAGTTTTAATGATAAGAGGATCAATCCCCTAAATGCATATTGGGACCACTATCCCTTCAGTCCCTTCCCAAGCAAACCAGAAATGGCAACAGACCTGAATAGGAAGTGAGACTTTCACTTTGGCTGTTACAAACTAATAAAATGAGCACAAGAATACTTAATAGATTCATACAGATCCTAAACTAAGGGAACTAAACAGCAAACTTAAAAATAAATTAGAATTCCCGATACACCAGTTTGTTCCCTTCAATTTCCTGTCTTCTTTTTCTCAGGCTCATGATGGAGAGAGGTTTCATTGGTGCTGGGATCCCTCTGATACCTCACTGAAGGAATCATTCTTCACATGAGTAAAAAGCTAGTCATCAGGTTATTTAACCTTGGAGATCACAGACAAGCCCAATTCGCCTCTCACCGAATATCCCCCTTCACATACTTCCCCCAGCAGAAGTCGCTGAGTAGCAACTGGAAGCAGGGACATGGGTTAATTTTTTTTTCTAACTATACCACAAGATACAGAGCTTAATTTTAATTTTCCTACCACTGTGCCAACTGGCAATATCTTTGACCAAATTTTCCCTACTATTCAACTGTAGATAGCATCACAGATAAGCCCAATCCTGCTCTCACCCGACATCCACACACATGCACTTTCCAGCAATAATCCCTGATGAATATGGGCAGAATCCATGCCTGATATCCCTTCCCTAACACAAGGGCTAATTGTAGGCCTCCAGTTGCTGCTCCAGCTGACATCAGCTAAGTCGGTAGAGACTAGGAATTGAACCTGAAACTTTTTGATCTGTATGGCTCATTATTACATTTGTACCTTTACTCACTTGGCAGCAGTCTGAAAAGAATCAAAATATTGGCACAGATATATTATAATGACATAGATATTTTATACGAAAAGTGTACTAAAATAAAAGTAGACTGAAGTAGAGAATTTGAAGTAACTGGAATGAAGGATATTTTAGATTTTAAAAAAAGTATGACTGTTGTTTTATAATAATATTTGTAACGGTTACCGTGGTCTCGATATTAACACCCACCACCCCCCATGATGGGTGGGAGAGGGTCGGAGGGAGGGGTTAAACAGTTAAGTATGGGGAGCACTTCACCAACACGCAGGCACAGGCTGCTTTTTTTTGGCGGTGGTATCGGGGCGTCTGAGTGTCCCACCATGCAGAGCAGGACACTTAATTAGCGTATTCAAATTGTGCTCCCACAATGTAATTTGGAGCCCGATTTAAAATTCACTGTTGCTGCACAGGTTTCCCAGGAGTCGGAAAACCCAGCAGTGAAAGGGAGGCAGAAGCTGCCGGCTTCACAAGCTAAGTGCCTTTTTCAGTACTCGTTGTGGGCCAGGAGGAGCAGGAGTGATCCCAGCCCCTCAAGGAAACCTTTGGCCTCTCCCCTGCCATTAGCAGCCTCTCTCTCACCCGTTGTGTTTGCCAACCTCCAACCCCAGCCCCAATGGCCTCTCTCCGCCACCACCCCCCCCCCCACACCGCGTTTACCACCTCCCCCAGCCCCCAATTGCCGACCTTCCCCCTCCCGATTGCCAGGGACCGTCCCCAAGTTTCCCCGGCTGTGTCCTCCTGCTGCTGGTTTTCCCTCCTAGCTGTTGGCCAGGTTGTCAATTTGGTCAACAGCTAGGAGGGAAACTGAACAAAAAATGATAATGAGGTCCTGCCGTTAAGTTCAGCAGGAACTTCGCATCCCCGGCCTTGCTGGGTTCTTCGGCCATCTTCGGCCTCCCGTGCACCCTACCCATAAATATCAGGGCCTGTAGCAGCGCTCTGGAGCTCCCGCGCTGCCGGCTCACTGGCTTTTAAATAGGGAAAACCACACATGCGCGGTTTTTTAAATGGGCTGCGCGGCCCCATCACCCAAAAATATTAAAGGGAACATTGGCCTGTATATCTGCTTTCTATTCAGATGTGTTCTATCAAAGTATCGACAGATTCCCATTGTTCACTGAAATGGCTGCTGAATTATTTTTTTATTTTTTTAAATGTTTAATTTTTCTTCAGTTGCTTTATGGAAAAAACTCTGTTTCTTCTTGTGTGCCAATATTTCACTTCCCAGTCGTATTAGATCTTTCAGGCTATTGGAGGTGGTGCATCAGACGTAACTGCATCATAGGGAAAATAATTCAATATCATCAATCTCACGGCCTTCCCCCCCATATTTGTTCCCATTTCCATTCCTCTCCTGCAAAGCTGAAACTTATTTGCATATACACCAACAGCCCCCTATAATCTCAGCTATTATTCTTCATGTGGACATACACAATGCGTGTCCATTGTCTATTTATTCATGGAGCTCAAACCTGTCCTCATCTGACATCTACACACACACTTTCCACCAAGCTCACTGGACAGCAATCCGAAATAGGAACCCAAGCTGGTTGGTATGGTGTACCAGTATCTCACCATGCCAATGAAACAATGCCTCTTTGTAACCTGGTAAGTCTGTAGATATCTGAATTTAAGAGAGTAGTGAGTAAGTTAAGGGGAAACAGATTAGAATGCAGTAAGTACATATTGTTGGGGATATACTCGCCTGTCATTTTATTCTCCGGACCACTCCCACTCTGACCTCGGCCTCCTACACTGTTCCAAGGGAAAAAAACAGGCGAGTATCTTTGCGCTCCAGGCTGATCTTGGAGTAATGGGTGATTTTTCTGGGAACAAGATCATCAAACGTGGAGCTGAGGAAGTAGTTTAGTAAATCAACATCAAATGGAACGCCAACAGCTATGCAGTTGGGACTTTGAAAATGCAGTTGTAAGTGACTTGGGAGAGAGGAGGGAGAAGAGTTTTTTTTCGAAGGAAGAGGTAGGGGGTGGGGATGGTGAGAGGTACAAGGAAGTGGTTGGAGATGACTTTATCAGTGATCAAGACTATGGGAATAGAGAGACCACATGAGAGTAGAGATGGCAAGGTCGAGGGGGTTTGTAAGCATGTAGGTAGGAGAGATTATTTGGAAGAATAGGTTTGGGAGGATAAGAGGGCAGTGAATTCAGAGAAGAGAGGCAAGGGGAGCTGAGTCGCTCAGTGCGGAGGCTGATGGAGGATATCTCAGGGAGAAAATCGAGGTGGGGTGATAGACAATGAGATTTTAAAGAGATGAGAGGTCAGGATCAGGCATTAATCTTCCACTTTCCTGCCCCATTCCAAACTCTGTCCACATCCACGACGTTTGATGCTGATTCAAATGAGACAATACCTTTCAACCATGTTTTGATTTCATAATTATATGCATAATTGTATTTTGTTGTACAGTTGTATAGTTACAATTTTTATCTCTATCTGATAGAGCTCCTGCATAGAACCCGCAACAATTCTTCATTCTTTCACTCACTTATCCAGTCCCAAAAGACTCAACAGCTGAAAATTTTAAAACTTCAGACTTACTCACATCCAGGAGCTTCATTAACCAGTTAAGATCATATGGGCCAAAATCTAGGGCATTCTGCAGAATCTACATATTGAAATCAAGCCTTGTAAACTTCCTGCACCATCCTCTCTTCCTCAATGCCTTCCTTACCACTCTGAAGTGCCATTTGGGTTTGGACTAGGATCGTCTTGGTTCTTCAGACCCATATTAAGAACATAAGAAATAGGAGCAGGAATAGGCCATTCAGACCTTCGAGCCTGTTCCAATATTCAATATCATGGCTGATCTACCTCTACTCCACCTTCCTGCACTATCCCCATATCCCTTTATGCCCTTAGTATCCAAAAATCTATCTATCTCAGCCTTGAATATACTCAACGACTGAGCATCCACAGCACTCTGGAGTAGAGAATTCCAAAGATTCACAACCCTCTGAGTGAAGAAATTTCTCCTCATCTCAGTCCTAAACGGCCAAACCCTTATTCTGAGACTGTGACCCCTGGTTCTAGACTCCCCAGCCAAGGGAAACATCCTCCCAGCATCTACCCTGTCACCCCCAGGTACGGATGCTCCAAAATACTGGCAGTAACCAGGGAACTATTCAAAGGATTTTTGCCATATCCCTCATAAAACATTTTTTTTTAAAAACACAATGCTTCATGATCCAGAGAACCTCTGAAAACTGAGGGGGTGGGGGTAACTTAGGGAGTGCAACTCCTCTATACACGTCAGGAGCAGTGGGGCACAGGGGGTGCAAACCTGATGACATCATGACAGGAAAAAGTGATACACCAGAATCAATCAAGATAATACAAGTTTCCATAGTGCGACGAATGCTTGAGTGACAAAGAACCAGTTTTTCCATAGGCACAGAAGAACCTGGTGATCTGGAAAATCAACAAGTTTTCAACAACTACTGCTCGATTGTTTTAATTTCTCTCAGAATCTAGAAAACCTAATCTGGTAGGTCTCCATGACATCTATATCTGGATCACCCTGTCTATCGAATGAAGATTCCATTCATAGCATGGTCCCCTAAAATATATGCACTGCAAAACTGTACACCATAAAAGGCATTCTGCAGAAAGGAAGAATAATTCTCTCCACATTTATATGCCTTACAGCTGTGAAATTGTCCATCCAGGCTGTACTGATTTGATGCAGAAGTATTTTTTGAAGAACAGACTAGCCAGGTTGTTTGAAGTTCAAATTTGTTCACAAAGCTACATAAATAGCTTTGCACTACCTGGGCTCATTGGGCTGGATTTTGATACTGGGGCGGGTTGGGGTCGTGTCATCCACTTTTCGTGTTATCCACCCGACTGCAATTGGATGCGGGAGATTGATGCGATTTTCACCTAATTGGGCAATTGAGTTCCAGCATGTGGGAACCCATGACCCAATTAGTGTTTTCAGTCTGAAAGTCGCCTCTGATGATGTCATCATTGCTGCTGCATTGAAGGTCTGCAAAGACTGCCTGGTCTTTGCTGTGAGAGGACCTGGATGCAAAATGAGCAGCAGCAGCCCTAAGTCTACTCCCAGATAGTTTTGCACCACCACTCCCAGATATGTCTCCCATCCACCACCACTCCCAGATATGTCATCCATCCATCCATCCAGCCTACCTGCCTGTCAGCTATCGAAATGTGCTCCCGCCAGGTTTCACATTCGTGGTTCAGAACAGGCGTGCTTCATGCAGAAAAAGGGTTAAAATCACAAAGGCCTTTCAAAATGGCATTATAGAGGCAATTTAGTGCATGTTAAGGGCCTTAACAGCCTATCCTGCCTCTTAGAGGCGGGACGGAGTCGGGACCAGCAGACACGATTTAATGAAAATTGCGTGGAGGCGGGATGGAGGCGGGCTTGTGCCCACCCGCCAGTTTTCGCAATTTTAACCCTCCACACGCCTCCAAACCCACCTCCACGGGTCAATGAAAATCCAGCCCAATGTCTTCAACAAGTATACCTCACCTTTCGAGGGTTGCAGGAGTTCCCACTAAGAAAGAGATGGGAGCAGACTGCAATGACAATCTGCATTCTTTTTGCTCATGACCAGCATCTTCAAGTATCACCTGTCCCTTGGTTGATCTTGACTTCTTGAGCAAGCGTTTAGGTGATCATTAAGTAAGTAGATTTTATTGCAATGGTCTCATGTAAAGTTTTGCAGCAGGCATTACAAATATAGCTGCTGCCATTATCCGATCCAGAATTCACGAGAAATGTTGAGCTTAGATTCTGACTCCTAATCTGTATTCAAATTGAAGCATTGTACTGGTGGTGAAACCATAAGGTTAATTGTGCAAATCTTTACTCCTGGCACAGAGCCTTGCAAGCGTGTAGGTACAGTAGTGGAGATAACTGTAGCCCCAATTTTCTGACCCATTTTTGCCCCTGGCAAAATTTCACTCCCGAAGTGAAGCCTTGCAAAATTAACCCTTTATTTCATGTGGTCAGGATAATGCTCTGCAGAAAGACAGGTTCTGTACTGTTTGCAACTAAATTTTTCTCAATTGGTGATAAGGGCCGACCTTTCTCAAAGGCTCAGTCCATGCTGTTTCCTGGGAGGGCATATGTGTAAACATCTCAGTCCAAGAAATATTGCTACAACAAACAAGTCCTGGGAGAACATGAAGCCATATTTTGGTTCCAACCTATTTGGATTTCTGGATTCTTAGATCCTGATACGAACATACGCACCCATGAGCTGCGGGGCTGCTGATGTGCAGTGCCTGGACTGATCTGTATTAATGTTACAACCTTGATGTCATGCTTCATTAGAAATAAATTCAGTATCCGTCCAGGATGAAATCCACCTATACTCTTTCAGTCTACAAAGTAACAAGAGTAAAACCGTGAGATTTTCTGGCTGAGGTACTTTTCGGCAGCTTGCAAAAGTAGCAGGTAACCAAGTGCTCTCTGTTTTGCATAAGCCCAAGAAAAATTATCAGCATGTAATAAGATCTCTTCCTGGAATTTTCAGCAGTGCAGCGGGTGACTTGAAGGGTGGGAGCCACAGAGGCAGTAGAGGTTCATGTTTCTAATACTTGCTGTCTGGCTAACTAAATCATTTGAATCCCTAAAGCAAAGTCTTCTATTCTGGCCCAAAAAGCCATCCACCTGTCCTATTTTCACAGGCTGCACAATGACAACTTGCACTTAAATAGTTTATTAATCACGGCAAAAAGATCCAATGGTGCTTTACTGGGGAGGGAGTGGGGGAAAGAGGGGCAGGTAGGATGTGATTTCACATAACATGCCTGGTAGAACAGGCAGATGCTGAAGATGCTTACCTTAATAAGCTACTTCAACATAATGACTCACTTTGTCTTGGACTGTTCCTGGAATGCATAGCAGAATTTACAGGTTGCAAGAGCTATAATCCATGGGGAAACAACAGCGACATCACGTGAATATTCACTACAAGAAATGCCTTCATACAGATTTTGGAGCTATCACAGGTTTGACTTTATTTTAAATAAAGTTTATGAACGAAACCTTACAGCCAGAGGAAGTGATACCACTAATGACATTATAAAGTTCTCACCTATGTGGCAGCACATGACAGATATGAATGACCGAGCACAGAACCGAAGAAATAAATACTTGAGAATACTATAGTGGACACAGAAAGGTGAAACCATGTGACAGGATGAGATAATGTATTCAAACAGATATAGATGTCAGAAAATGTTATGTTGTCAGCTATGTTGGCTACAAGAAGAATTTCCCTCACCAAACAGAATTTGCATGCAACTGGTATGAACTCTCAACTTTTATTTAAATGTCCTGTAATTTAAACAATCAAAGGAACTAAGTTATAATAGGTTTTCAGTGAATCTAGAAACCTCAACGTTCCATTAAATACTTTTTCAGAAATGTACTTTTCTAGCCTAAACAAACATTTTAATTCAGATGCCTTTAATTCAGAATTGCCTTTCTTTGGACTTTTTCACCTGCAGATTCTAAAAAGTGAGACACCAGTCACAAAATTGAAAATGTTTAAAAAAAAATTATTTTGGAGCAGCACAATACTCACAGCCTACAGCTAAAAATGTTTTTCTTATGTGGTTGAGAGACAAAAGATTCAGGCAAGACCTACATTATAGATTTTGAAGGAAACTTTTTGTAACATTTCCTAAATATTGCATGAATTGCATCATACTTATTCCTATAACAAATGAATAAAAATATAATTTAATTACAAATAAGTACTTCAATTAGCAATGATTTACCAATAAGTAAAAAGCTCACCAGACTAACCTTTGATTGTACATGCCCTTAAAGTTATAGTTAGCTCTGTAGTTGAGGATTGGCTTTGGCTCCAATGGTCTATAGATAGCAGGCTCTCCCCTCTTCATTGCAAGACCATTCAGCTCTACAGTCGGCGTTATGCTACCTGCAACACAAAATCCTTTTTTATCAATAACTTCTAAAAACATGACTAAACAATATAACATTTTTATTCGCACTCTTGGTTGAAATCGACAGTTATTCATAGACTCGTAGAACCATAAAAGTTTGCAGCACAGAAGGAGGTCATTCAGCCCATTGTGTCTGTGCCGGCCAAAAAAGAGCTATCCTGCCTAATCCCGCTTTCCAGCTCCTGTAGATAACGGCACTTCAAGTGCATATCCAAGTACTTTTTAAATGTGATAAGAGTTTCTGCCTCTACCACCCTTTCAGGCAGTGAGTTCCAGACCCCCACCATCCTCTGGGTGAAAAAATGTCTTTTCAACTCCCCTCTAATCCTTCTACCAATTACTTTACATCTATGCCCCCTGGTTATTGACCTCTCTGCTAAGGGAAATAGGTCCTTCCTATCCACTCTATCTAGGCCCAACATAATTTTATAAACCTCAATTAAGTCTCCCCTCAGCCTCCTCTGTTCCAAAGAAAACAACCCCAGCCTATCCAATCTTTCCTCATAACTAAAATTCACCAGTCCTGGCAACATCCTCATAAATCTCCTCTGTACCCTCTCTAATGCAATCACATCTTTCCTGTAATGTGATGACCAGAACTGTATGCAGTAGTCTAGCTATGGCCTAACTAGTGTTTTATACAGTTCAAGCACAACCTCCCTGCACTTATATTCTATGCCTCGGCTAATAAAGGGAAGTATCCCCCGTATGCCTTCTTAACCACCTTATCTACCTGTCCTGCTACCTTCAGGGATCTGTGGACATATACTCCAAGGTCCCTCTGTTCCTCTATATTTCTCAGTATCCTACCATTTACTGTGTATTCCCTTGCCTTGTTAGCCCTCTCCAAATGCACTTCTCCGGATTGAATTCCATTTGCCACTTTTTTGTCCATCTGACTAGTCCATTGATATCTTCCTGCAGTCTGCAGCTTTCTTCTTCATTATCAACCACAGGGCCAATTTTTGTAACATCTGCAAACTTCTTAATCATGCCCCCTATTTATTGATACGTATACCCGTGCAAATTTATTTTAATATTCACTCTAGTCTAGGTTAAATACTGTAGTTATTTAATGATTCATCAGCATTACTGGCCAATATGAAAGGTTAATGATATCGATGGCATATTTTGTTGTACAGTTATACCTATTTTGATGGACCTTTATTGTTATGACAGAGTGATAGTGTGCTATTTAAAAAAACTCTAAGATGAATGTGAACAGGACAGACCAGGAAGTATACACAAAATTGGCTGAAGAAATCTAACATTATACCAAAATCTCATGGAATAAATGGCACTGGCTCATTTAGTTGAGATACAGTGAAATTTGTAAATTAGAGACACCTAAGGAACTTGCATCAGGTGTCCTTTTTTCCAAAATGGTCATTGCATGTGCAGTAAACTGGATGAGCCAAATATCCTGGGATTGGCTGTATCGCCTGCAGCGTTCCTTCCATGTCAACATGGATTTATGAAAGGGAAATCCTGTTTAACAAACCTATTGGAGTTCTTTGAGGATGTAACCAGTGGAGTAGACAAAGGGGAACCGGTAGATGTGGTGTATATGGATTTTCAGAAGGCCTTCGATAAGGTCCCACACAAGAGGTTGGTGAACAAAATTAGGGCACATGGAATTGGGGGTAATATACTAGCATGGATTGAGAATTGGTTAACAGACAGAAAACAAAGAGTAGGGATAAACGGGTCTTTTCAGGATGGCAGGCTGTGACTAGTGGGGTACCGCAAGGATCGGTGCTTGGGCCCCAGCTATTCACAATCTGTATCAATGATTTGGATGAGGGGACTAAATGTAACATTTCAAAATTTGCTGATGATACAAAGCTAGGTGGCAGTGTCAGTTGTGAAGAGGCTGTGAAGAGGCTTCAAGGGGATCTCGACAGGCTCAGTGAGTGGGCGAGAACATGGCAGGTGGAATATAATGTGGATAAATATGAAGTTATCTTCTTTGGTAGAAAAAACAGAAAGGCAGAGTATTTCCTAAATGGTGAAAGACTGGGGAATGCAGATGCTCAAAGGGACCTGGGTGTCCTTGTACATGAGTCACTGAAAGTGAATGTGCAGGTGCAGCAAGCCATTAGGAAGGCAAATGGTATGCTGGCCTTCATTACAAGATGATTTGAGTACAGGAGTAAAGAAGTCTTACTCCAATTATATAGGGCCTTGGTGAGACCACACCTGGAGTACTGTGTACAATTTTGGTCTCCTTACCTAAGGAAGGATATACTTGCCATAGAGGGAGTGCAATGAAGGTTCACGAGATTGATTCCTGGGATGGTGGGACTGTCGTATGAGAAGAGATTGAGTAAACTAGGCCTGTATTCTCTTGAATTCAGAAGAATGAGAGGGGATCTCATTGAAGCATACAAAATTATTACAGGGCTTGATAGGGTGGATGCTGGGAGAATGTTTCCCTTGGCTGAGGAGTCTAGAACCAGGGGCCACAGCCTCAAGGGTAGGCCATTCAGGACTGAGATGAGAAGAAATTTCTTCACACAGAGGGTGGTGAATCTTTGGAATTCTCTACCCCAAAGGAGGCTCAGTCATTGGGTATATTCAAAACAGAAGTCGATAGATTTCTGACTAGTAAGGGCATCAAGGGATATGGTGATAGGGCCGGTGAATGGAGTTGAGGCAGAAGGTCAGCCATGATCTCATCGAAGGGCCGAATGGCCTACTCCTACTCCTATTTCTTATGTTCTTATTTTTCACACGTAACCTGAGATCATGTCTAATTCTGGAGCCCTGCCAGCGGGGTGTGGTTTCAGTTCATTTTCTGTTCGTTGGGTTTCCAGTTCATTGCCATCCGGGGGTCCTTTCCCACTGAGGAAGGAATGTCCTGATCCCGGAATCTGCTATGTTGGTAGCCTGCACAGGGCGAGGTGGCTACTGTAGGAACAGTGTGTCTGAGAAATCCCAGCCAAATTGGGTGGATTAATGTCCTGCAGATCCTTGTCCGGGACCACCTCCTTCCACGCAGCTGCTAATGTTTGAAGCGCTGAGGGGTGGGTAGGGGGCCGTTAGCAGCTCATCAGTACCTGATGTACTGGTGGAGTGAGATGTGGTCTTGCCTGGTGCAACTCCTGGCTTTTGTTGAATGGGGAGCCGTGCAAGCATTCAATCCCAGAGATAAGCCGTTTCTCTGCCACTATGATTGCTGGGTAAAGAGCTCCCCAATCCACAAAAGCCAATTCTTTCACCTGCTGCCACCTTGTGCTGACCTGCGTGTCCCATGTTTTAAGTTGTTAACAGACTTGGTGCTTTGAAGGCTGTCCGTAGTTCGTAATTTGCAAGTGTCCGTGATTGCAAGGGGCAGCTTGTATGTGTTCCAATGCAAGTTATTTGGGACTGTCAATAAGTGTCTGTTTATTGCAGGTGTCTGTTTTTTTGGGAGTGTCCATTAGTACAGGTTTCACTGTACTTAGATTACTGACAGCTGGTTAAAGCAGAAAGTTACAACAGGTGGCAGTATTTTCAATTTAATATACTTACCGCTCATGTCTTCTCTCGGCTCAATACTATTTTGCAAATTCTGCAGAAGAAAAATCTGATGTGGAGCTCTGAGCATACTGACCTTTTCTATGTTCTGTGTTGCTCTTGGTCACTATCAGTTTGCAATATAAACTATGGACTCGAATTGACATATGAAAATTTAAAAGGTGACAAATTCTATTGTCCCCTGGGGGAGATGCTCCCAAGATGAGATCTACAAATGGCAACTGATAAATGTCAGTCTTCTGACAAAAAGAAACATTTGAAACATAATTCATGCTTGCAGCCAAAGGTTTGGAAATTTTTAAACAAAGAACTTTCCTCACAATATTCTCTTTTAAGGTCATCACAGCTTCACCCAGTCAAGGAGTTCTCAATCTCAAGCATGCAATCTTGAAAGCAAGAAAGCAAAACTTGCATTTATGTAGTGGCTTTCGTGACCCCAGGACGTCCCAAAGTGCTTCACAGCCAACAAAAGTACTTTTGAAAAGTAGTCACTATTGTAATGCAGGAACCGCCGCAGTGAATTTGTGCACAGCAAGCTCGCAGCAACGTGATCATGACCAGATCATGGGGGAAAAATTCAGTTGATTGGCGCCTCGGGGCGCAAAGCAACTAGTGCCCGAGCGCGGCGATGTTTGCGCCGCTTGCGAAATTGACCAGACATTTTGCGGCGTTGTTAAACACTACCACCACGATTTCCTGCGCCCGCAGATCATGATATCAGTCGAGCGTGCAACGCCCCAGTAGCTCCCTGGACCGGATATTGAGTGGCGCCCCCTGCCTTTCCGCCTGCCACTAGCAACGACAGGTGGAGGGGAACATTTTGCAGTCGGGAAGGGGCTGGGGGAGCGCTATTTAAAGGCGGCCGCTTCCTGCCTTTTTTGTCGGCAAAATTTTTGCTACACGCAGGTTGAGACACGTCTGGAAAGATTTAACACTGTCTTAAGGAGTTTTGGCCCTTAGCACCACTTTTGAGGTTCCTAAGCGCCGAGCTCTTTCCCTGGGCCTATCCATTGGTGGTTCCAGTAGAATTGATGTACAGGTCTCTCCAAGCCGAGATTCAAGGCTGCAATGAGCAGGGTGTGGCTGGACAGCAACATTGACCTTCCCCTTTAAGAACTGGCCGGCGCCAGTCAGTCTGTGTTCCATTGCTAACTGACATCACCTGAGCTTCGCCAGCGCTCTGAGGTAGCGCCTCGCTCCTCGACGTTAGCGCCTTAAGACAGGTGTATAGCACCTGATTTCGCTCTCCAATCACCTCCGGGGCGATGGAGGCCAAGTTTGCAGTCGGAGGCGATAATTAGTGGTGGGCGGTAAACTTTGCGCCCGACCGATAACAGCGCCCCAAACGGGGCGATATCGAATTTCCCCCCCCCCCCCCGCCCCCATGTCTTTTAGTGATGTTGATTAACGGATAAATATTGGCCAGGGTACCGGGGATAACTCCCCTGCTCTTCTTCAAAATAGTGCCATAGGATCTTTTACGTCCACCTGAGAGCGCAGACGGGGCCTCGGTTTAACGTCTCATCTGAAAGACGGCACCTCTGACAGTGCAGCTCTCCCTCAGTACTGCACTGGAGTGTGAGCTTAGATTTTTGTGTTCAAGTCTCTGGAGTGGAACTTCAACCCACAACGTTCTGACTCCGAGGCAAGAGTGCTACCCAACTGAGCCATAGCTGAGACTCAGGACTAGCTGATTCTTGATTCCTTGGCCTTCTGATTTTAAAATTTAAATCAGATAGACAGACTTTTGAAAGATAAGGGAGTCAAGGCTTATGGGGAGTGGGCAGGGAAGTGGAGTTGAGGCCAAGATCAGATCAGCCATGATCTTATTGAATGGCGGAGCAGGCTTGAGGGGCCAAATGACCTACTCCTGCTCCTACGTCTTATGTTCTTATGTAGATAACCACAATTATTACTCTTTGAAGGAGGAATTGCAAAATTTGGGTCAAACCTGATAACTCCCTAAGATTGTTGACTAAAAGCCAAATAAAATAGTAAGATTAAGGCCTAGAAATTCAGTATCCCCCGAAAATGGGCACGGGGATCACGATGCAATAGCAAACCACGCCCGTTCGGAGGACTGCAGGCAGCACGTAAAATTTGTGCCGCCTGCTACTTTGCATGATTGTAGCGTTCAGCCGAGCTCTGAACGCGCTGCTGAGTGGTTGAATGCTCAGCAGGAGGCCCAAGTCCATGCGAGGCTAGCTCCAATTAAAGCTAGCCTGCACTACTTAAAGGCAGACTGCACCTCTTAAAGGGGAGGTGTTGTCTGCCTGCAACAGGTGCTGGAACTGCTTGTGGAGGCTACTGTCAAACAAGCAGATGGAGTAATGTCTCAACAGGCCAGAGAAAGGGTTCTAAGGCTCTTGGATGCAGGACTGGAGGCGTTGGTCCAGGAGGTCAACTCCAGGAGGGAGGTCCTCTTCCCACAGGGACTAGGAGGCCCTCCAGGCAACAGACAAGACTGCAGTGGGAGCAGATAGCCAATGTGGTCAATGCCAGCAGTATAGCCGCGAGGACCTGGACTCAGTGCAGGAAGAAGTTTAATGACCTCACATGAGTGATCAAGGTCAGTGAATTCATCTTCAAATGCTACATCACACCATCTGCACCACTAGCCTCACACACTGCTCAATGCACCACACCCCCATCACTCATCTACTAACAATCTCTACCAAACACGACTCATACCTCACATTCATAGCTTTACCTCACCTGCATCCACTTACCACTGTTGCAAGCCTCGCACTCACATCTCACAGCTTGAACACACTGTCAGCTATTCAGACATGACAGGCACATCACCCAAATACGTTTCACCACACTCACTGATACAATTCCCTTTCTCTTGCAGGACAAGGTGGCACATACTCCATTACCTGGAGTACTGTGCACAGTTTTGGTCTCCATATCTAAGGAAGGATATACTTGCCTTCGATGAAGGTGCAACGAAGGTTCACTAGATTGATCCCTGGGATAAGAGGGTTATCCTATGAGGAGAGATTGAGTAGATTGGGCCGATACTCTCTGGAGTTTAGAAGAATGAGAGATGATCTCATTGAAACATGTAAGATTCTGACAGAGATTGACCAGGTAGCTGCTGAGAGGTTGTTTCCCCTGGCTCAGCATAAGGGGTCGGCCTTTTAAGACTGAGGAGGAGGAATTTCTTCACTTGAAGGTTGTGAATCTTTGGAATTCTCTGCCCCAAAGAGCTGTGGATACTCAGTCATTGAGTATATTCAAGGCTGAAATAGATAGATTTTTGGACTCTAGAGGAATCAAGGTATATGGGGATAGGGCAGGAAAGTGGAGTTGAGTTCGAAGATCAGCGATGATCTTATTGAATGGCGAAGCAGGCTCAACAGGCCGTATGACCTACTCCTAATTCTTATGTTCTTATAACAGATCTTAACCAGCGTGGACTGTCTCGCCCGCATCACCTCATCCCCTTGGAGGAGACGGTGCTGGCCACTGTTGGCAGGGGCATGGCTGAGCCCGTGGCCAGCAATGGGGCTGAAGGAATACAAGATGCCGGTATCCTCGTACATTATCCTCCTTCTCACATCCCACTTCCCCCTCATCCCACAATCTCTTCTGATTTACAATCTGCACATGGTGTAAGCATGCACCTCTTCCTTTCCCGCCCTCGCCTCACCACCACCCTACCCTTGTGCATTTCTCATTTCTGACACCCAAGAAATCCAGCCTGCCCAGCCAGTGGTGGAGAAAGAAGAGGAAGAAGAAGAACCACTGTTTCTCGATTTCATACTCCCAGCCACCAGCTCAGATAATGACACTCCGCAAACTTTAGACGTGGGATCTGCACAAGGTAAGACACCAGCATGAGTGGCCTGAAGCCAGGGCAGGGGGAATGGGTAGCTCAGGTGCCAGATCGACGAAGAGCAAGGTCACACACAAGTTCTGCTGCACAGGACTTGATGAAGACCTTGAAGAGGCAACCTACAGAACAAAGCTGATGGGTATGCACAATGAAATGTTTGGTGCATTGGCAGGTCTGCCAGAAAGCCTGAATGCAATATCAAGGAGCATGGAGGAGTCCAGCTCCAGCCTTGCACAGGGCTTTGGGCAGAGCTTGGAACCCATCATTTCCAGCGTGGAAGGGCTGGGGAGATCCATTAACGCACTAGTGAGCCCAACCATGATGCTGCGTATGATGGCCGAAGTCTCAGCTTCCATTACAGCACAAGCAGAAGCCACCCAATGTCTGAGTGCTGCAATGGAAGCTCAGACTGAAGTCATGCAAGCAGACTGCTGCCATCATGGCTGGGTTTACCAGTGTTGAAAGGAGCTTACAGGGTGTCACAGCAGTCTGTACTCCATCAGATTACTAGGATTGTAGGGCTCCTCCAGAATGGTCCAGGCAGCGGAACCATTGCTTGTGCACCCCAATGGTCTGCTCTATGATGTTTCATGTGGCAGCATGGCTCGCATTGTACACATGCTGGCCAGGTGTGGTTGGGTTGCGGAGCCAGGTGGTCAATGGATAGCCTTGTTGCCTAGTAGCCAGCCTCTGGTTTGTCTTGGTGCCTCAAAGACTGAGGGAACAGAGGACTGGCGCAGAATAAAAGCAGCACGACTGCTGCCAGGATACTGGGCATTCACCATCATTATATGCTGAGCATGGTCGCACGCCAACTGCACAGTGGGTGGTAACCTTTGCAGTTGTGGTACATCTCAGCATTTAGATGCAGCGCCCGTAAAGTCATGTGCGTGCAGTCGGTGGCACCCTGCACCATGGGGAAGCCCACTATCCTGGCAAAGCCATGTGCACGCTTTGCCTACTTCGCTCTGGTCAGAGAGAAGACAATGAAGTTCCCCCTCTTGGCATAAAGAGCGTCTGTCACCTCTCTTATGCAGCAGGGAACAGTGAACTGTGAGATTTTACAGATGTTATCTGCTCCAGCCTGGAAGGATCCCGACGCAAAGAAATTCAGGACCTAAGTCACCTTCACAGCCACTGGCAGCGCTGTCCTTGCCCTGAGGTGTGGCTGCAGGTCTGGTTGCAAGAGGTGGCAGGGTTCTGTGAGCACCTCCTTCGTAAAGCGCAGACTATATAATTCTCTTAACTCACACTCTGCTCCTGGTTCAGGTTGAGGTAAGAGAATTGCTCTCGGATGTCCCTAGGTTGGTAAGTTATCCTGCTGAGAGCCCTTCTTCCCCTCCTCCTCCATCTGCGAGCAGTTTGTCCTCTTCTTCGCTGCCTATGCTTCATCTCCCTGTCTTGCTGCAGGCCAATGAGGATAACAACTAGAACACCCACAAATGGGAGCAAGTGGTCTGCCCAGAACTCTTAAAGTCAGAAGCAAGGTCTTCTCCACTTGCAGCAGCATTCCCTGTCACCTCACCAACTTTAAATAACTCTAGAAAGCTCCAAACACTTCCACAAACTTACACAAAGCCAGTAGAAATAAAAAAGCAAGTTTCTTGAAAGTTGGTGATGATTAAATAGCACTGGTGGAGGGGTGTGTCCTTCCTGCTGCTGAATGCATGTTCAGCTGTGCAAGGTTAAGAGAGGGTGCTAGCGCCAGCAGTGACGACAAAAATGTCACAATCTGCCTACTTACCATACTTCTAGCGCACAGTCCCAACAGCTGCACTACTGCCCTCACCAGGATGGCATCCAGCGCGGCCCACACCATATGTGAGCACACGCTGCTCGGACACCATTGTGGTCCAATTCTGCACCTGTAGCGCCCAAACAGCGGGCGCTACACAACCGAATTTCTAGGCCAAAGACTCTAGCGCGCCTCCTTTGACAACTCATGGCATGCTGTTCAATGATTTATTGGGTACATTAATCTTTGAATTGCTGTTATTTCCCAATCAAACCTGAAGATTTCTTATGAACTTATTTAAAAAACTTGAAAAAGCATGAATTTGCTCACACCTGTTTTCATCGAATTTGTGACCTGACTCAAAAAAGAAGAAAAAAAAATCAGTAGATGTCTTGACTCACAACTTTAGATCAGTGGACAATTCAACAACTACATTGTGCCTTTACCATAGAAAATGTCACAAAGTGCTTCATAGAGACTTAATCAAAAAAATAGATGGTAAGCCAAGGAAGCAGATATTAGGAGGAGTGACCAAAAGCTCGAAGAGGGCGGTTTTAAGGAGGGTTATAAAAAATGTGAAGGTGGCAGAGAACTAGATGGGTTTAGGGATGGAATTCCAGAGTGTGGCCTAGGCAGCTGATGGCACGGCCAGCAATGGTGGCTGAGGGGTGGGGGAGGGGTGCTGGAATGCACAGAGTTAAAGAATCAGAGAGGCTTGGCTGGGGGGAAGGGGGTTGAGGGGAGTAGGACTGGAGGTTACATAGTCAGGGCGGAGCGAGGTCATGAAGAGATTTAAAAACGAGGATGAGAATTTTAAATTGGTGGCATGGGGTCAATGCAGGTTATCAAGTAGCAGGGTGATGGGTGGCAGGACTTGGCACACGATGATACAGGCAACAGAGTTTTGAATGAGCTGAAGTTCATGGAGGATGGGAGGCCGACCAGGAGAACATTGGAATAAGTAATTCTTGAGGTGACAAAGGCATGGATGAAACTTTCAGCAGCAGATGGGCTGAGGTTGGGGAAAAAGTGAACAATATTACGGGGGTCTAAGTAGGCAGGCTTTGTAATGGGGTCCAATGGGACGCCAAGGTTGCGAACAATCGGGTCCAGCCTCAGACAGTGGCTGAAGAGGGGAACGAAATTGGTGGCAAGGCCACGGAGTTTACAGTTTCAGTCTTCCAAATGTTTAACCATAGGAAACTGAAACTCATCCAAGACTGGATGTCGGACAAGCAGTCCGACAACACAGAGGCAGTAGGGAGAGGAGCGTAATAGAATTGTGGGAGGGGTATAGCTGAGTGTTATCAGCGTACATCTGGAAGCTGACCCAATAGCTGCATGTAATAATATCAAGGGGCAACATGTAGATGAGGAAGAGGTCAAGGACAGATTCTTGGGGGACTCCAGGACATAATGGTGCAGGTTGAGGAACAGAAACCATTGCTGAAGATGCTCTAACTACGATCCAATAGGAAAGACTGAAACCAAGTGAGAACAGCTCCAATGGACAATGGAGACGTTGGAGGACGATGGTGTTGTCATCTCTGTTCAAGGCTGCAGAGAAGTTGAGGAGAATGAGGAGGCATAATGCACCCCAGTTACAATCACAAAGAATGTCTTTTGTGACTTTGGTAAGGCCCGTTTCGGTCCAGGAACTGGGGTGGAAACCTGAGTGAAGAGATTTAAACAGGGAGTTACGAGAAAGATGGGTATGGATTTGGGAGGTGACAACATGTTTGAGAACGATGGAGAGCAAAGGGAGGAGAAAGGGAGGTTGGAGATGCAGCAGTAGTTCACAAGGACAGAGGGGTCGAGGGCGGATTACTTGAGGAGAGGGTTGACGATGGCAAATTTGAAAGGGAGGGGGTCAATACCTGAGGAAATAGGACTATTTGCAATGTTTGCTAGCATGGGTAGCAGGAACAAAAATCATCAGTTTAGAGGGAATGGGGTCAAGAGAGCAGGAGGTTGGTCTCATGGGTAAGGAGATCTTGGAGAGTGGGCGAGAAATGAGAGAGATGCAGGCTAAGAGCTAAGGCAGGGAGATGCTTGGATTGGTGGGCAAGAGAAGATGGGGGAAGCTACGGAGGCAGCTGAACAGATGGTTTCAATCTTAATGACAAAAAAATGCAGGAGCTCCTCGCACTTCTTGTTCGAGGGGAGGGTGGAGGAGAATGGGGAGAGAGTTCAAGGAGATGGTTGGTAGTGGAGAAAAGAAGCCAGAGATTACCTTTCATGACAATTTGTTCCCTATTTAACTGGCAAAGCTGCAGAATAGACTACAAAGTCATCCAGGCTGTCACCCTGCTCACAGTGTACAGCTCCTATAAATCTCAGTAGTCTACTGGTCATCTCTTCATTTAACATTTAATCTACAGTAGATTGAGAAACTATATAGTAAAAATAGCACTAATTTAACCTTATAATTCTAGAACTTGCATCAAAACAAAACAGAATTGAATTTAAATCCATCCTGAAAAATGGCTACAGAATAATCAGCAATATCACACTAATGTTCTCATACTTGCAGCACTTGAGTTATGTGATTTATGACTTTTACACTCATGAAAGAGCAGTAATGCTCCATTACTGTCAGGATATCCTTGTTATCTGCACCTCCCACCTGCAGCAAACATACAGGATACAAGACAGGATTTGGGAGTTTACCACAAAACAATAAAAAACTACTGAGCAGAAAGACATTTATCTGATTTATAAAAAGAAATAGGGAAGATAAAAATGGAGTTAAATCAAACAACTTTACCCTTAAATAGGAAACTGAAATTTGTTAAATGTGTTTATCCCTTTTCTTGGATTTATATTTGCATATTTGTTTTGTAAATTCCAGTTTTATCCCGTTTACCTCCTCCTCTCTGGCAGGTTTACACCTTGCTGGGGTAAGTTACACATTTGTCAGTGGCCCTCTGGTACCTCATCTGAGTGGTCATAAGCATTGCACATTCACAGGCTTTTAATGTGGAAGGAATTACAACTGAGTCTGACCTTGCCCTCAACTAATATCCAAAAACACATTCAAGCAGGAATCACTGAATTAAATGAAAAGCAGGAACCCCATTTAATTTTTTTCCCACTCCCTAGCCCAAGGGTGCTGAGGCCAAGTGCACCATCTCAACAGCTGACCTGGCTGAGATCAGCTAACTCAGCACAGACCAGAAATCAAACCTGGACATTCTGATCTGTGGGGTTTAGTGTTACAACAAGTAGTGCCTTTACCCACACAGCCATTGGAGAGCTCAAATCCTGGAAGATCAGCGCAATTCCTGGAGACTCCAGAGCAATCCTGGAGGGTTGGCAACCCTAATCCCAGGTAGGGGGGAGAGGGTCTGATTACCCCAACACCCCAGGGTAACTGGGAGCAACAAGACCCTGTATGGGGAGAGGGTTTGATACCCCCACCCCGGGGTAACAAGGCTCTGTTTTAGGGACAGGTCTGACACCCTCCCCCATCCCAAGGCAACCGGGCCCAGTTTGGGGAAATGGGCAAAAGATCTGAGACCCCACCCAAGGTAACCAGAGCAATTGCCATCAATGTTCTCTATAAGCTGCATGCATGCACGGCTATGCAGTAATTTGCAAGGTACCGCGCAGGCCGCTCACAAGCTTTTTCCATTTGAAAAACTGTGCATGTGCAGAAATTTAAGGGGACTGCGCATTGAAATAAACAGGCCACGCACAACAAAGACAAATTAGAGGGAACATTGATTGCAACCCTCTCTGCAACTGGAATTATTATAATCACCTCTGGGTTACTTATAAACATTTCACTAAAATGCCTTCTACACTCAAGGAGGTCCCAGCAATTATTCAGATTAGAAGAATAACTGCAAATGGTGGAGATCTAAAATAAAATCAGTATACCCTGGAAACACAATAAAATCATCAGCATCTAACTGATTAACCTTTCAGCTGAGGCAGAAATGGAGAGTCCTCACCTGTTTTCTCAGATGCTGACTGACCTGTTGTATATATGAAAAATGTTGTCATTATTTCTTAACAATTTTTTGTGTGCATGTGTGTGTGATAGATGCTGTTTGTTCTCTTCAAGTCTGAGCCTTCCTGTCTGTTGCTTTGTTCAACAACTGTCTCACTGATGCAATCTTATTGACTTATTTTTGTCAAGATGTGGGTTTGAGTTATATTAAATGCAGTGAAAATACACTGTGGTCTCTGCTAAAGGGTGTCAAACTGGGTGTTCAGTACTGCAGTGAAAATTCCTTATGCAAAAATGGTTTCTATCATATTCACATCCAGTACTGTTAACAATACCCAGTCCCATATAGTTGTTGTTTTTCAAAATGGTAAACCATATTGTCAATAGGTGTATCGCTACTGGAACCATTATATTGTGTATGAAAAAAATGCACTTGTCACTGCATTGCTTGTGCTAATCTAATTCAAATTACAGCCACCGCCAGTGACAGTCCTACTTGCACAGCCTCTGACATGCAAAAATGTCCCATGTTTAAATGTACTGTATGAATTGTAAGACTTAAAAACACTAATGGAAATGGTAGACTTGCGGCTCTTGCCGATGCTGCTGATCTGTTCTTCAGCTCCCTGTTATTCAGCTCTAAATTGCCTCTCTAGGCACAACACAAATTTGGAAGTACAGAACATATAGCTATACTGCTGAATGATTTTCACAGTTCAAGTGGACACAGCATGAAAATTTCAAACACCTGCCATTTTGTTTTACTGAAATTCTAGGCTGACCTACATTTTTTTTTACCACAAGGAGCTGTTGAGGATTGATGCATTTAAGGGAAAGCTAGATAAACACAAGGGAGAAAGGAATAGAAGATTATGCTGATAGGGTTAAATGAAGAGGGGTGGGAGGAGGCTCATGTGGAGCATAAACAGCGGCATGGACCAGTTGGGCCGAATGGCCTGTTTCTGTGCTGTGCATTCTATGTAAAAACCGCATACAACAAAATATGATTAAAAGATTGGTATTCTATCAACGTAATGCAAATATATTTAAATTGTTATACCCGTATTTAGGTAATGCTTATATGAAACTCAAACAATTAGCATAAATCATAGAATGGTTACAGCATGGAAGGCGGCCATTCGGCCTGTCGAGCCCGTCCTGACTCTCTGTAAGAGCACTTCAGCTAGTCCCACTCCCCCACCCTTTCCCCGTAGCACTGCAAAATTTTTTCCTTCAGGTACTTATCCAACTCCCTTTTGAAAATCGTGATTGAGTCTGCCTCCACCACCCTTTCAGGCACTGCATTCCAGATCCTTGAGTTTTTCCTCATGTCGCCTTTGGTTCTTCTGCCATTCACCTTAAATCTGTGTCCTCTGGTTCTCGACCCTTCTGCCAATGGGAACAGTTTCTCTCTATGTATGCTGTCCAGACCCCTCATGATTTTGAACACCTCTATCAAATCTCCTCTCAATCTTCTCTGCTCTAAGGAGAACAACCCCAGCTTCTCCAGTCTATCCACACAACTGAAGTCCCTCATCCCTGGAATCATTCTCGTAAATCTTTTCTGCACCCTCTCTAAGGCCTTCACATCCTTCCTAAAGTGCGGTGCCCAGAATTGGACACAATACTCCAGTTGAGGCCGAACCAGTGTTTTATACCTGTTCATCATAATTTCCACATTTTTGTACTCTATACCTCTATTCATGAAGCCCAGGATCCCATAAGCTTTTTTAACTGCTTTCTCAACCTGCCCTGCCACCTCCAACGATTTGTGCACATATACCCCTAGGTCTCTCTGTTCATGCACCCACTTTAGGATTGTACGCCCTTTAGGATTGTACCCTTTAGTTTATATTTCCTCTCTTCATTCTTTCTACCAAAATGCATCACTTCGCACTTTTCTGCGTTAAATTTCATCTGCCACGTGTCCGCCCATTCCACCAGCCTGTCTATGTCTTCTTGCAGTCTATCACTATCCTCCTCACTGTTCACTATACTTCCAAGTTTAGTGTCATCTGCAAATTTTGAAATTGTGCCCTGTACACCCACATCCAAGTCATTAATATATATCAAGAAAAGCAGTGGTGCTTGAACCGACCCTTGAACACCACTGTATACCTTCCTCCTGTCTGAAAAACAACCGTTCACCACTACTCTCTGTTTCCTGTCACTTAGCCAATTTTGTATCCATGCTGACACTGTCCCTTTTATTCCAAGGGCTTCAACTTTGCTGGCAAGCCTATTATGTGGCACTTTGTCGAACGCCTTTTGGAAATCCATGTGCACCATGTCAACCACATTGTCCTAATCAACCCTCTCTGTTACCTCATCAAAAAACTCGATCAAGTTGGTTAAACATGATTTGACTTTAACAAATCCGTGCTGGCTTTCCTTAATTAATCCACACTTGTCCAAGTGACTGTTAATTTTTTCCCCTGATTATTGTTTCTAAAAGCTTCCCCACTACCGAGGTTAAACTGACTGGCCTGTAGTTGCTGGGTTTATCTTTACACCCTTTTTTGAACAAGGGTGTAACATTTGCAATTCTCCAGTCCTCTGGCACCACCCCCGTTTCTAAGGAGGTGTACCAGTAAATGCACCAGTACCTGGATTATTATTCATAATTGTTTTTGGTGGCCGTGGGGATGGTTTTGGGAGAGCAGTCTCATTCAATGCTTTGGCTGCAGCAGCATGTTGAGCCTTTTTAATACTGCTTCCTTCTGCTTCCCAGGTTTGATCTCCAAGGGTCAACTGTACAGTGAAGATCTGCATGAAAAGAAAATCAAAATCAATTACGTCAATGATTGGGGTTTACCATTTTCTATAAACATCTTAAATGGTCCATCAGAGCTTAACACAGCAATCTCACCAGGGCATATACAAAGTGTCTCCAAATCCTACATTTTTTCATCTACCTTTTCAATAAAAAGATTCTTTATCTATTTCACAGAATTAAACTACAAAGAGCCAGATACTTTTAGAAGTAGAAGTTAGTTTCCAATTAATATTCACAGAACATAATTCTTGTCCTTGATCATTCTCTGCATAAATAATTGGTTTTAAACTATTTCAAATTTTGCATTGTGTTGAAATAACCTGTGTATGCAAAGTATTCTCCATTTGTTAAATACAGCAATGTGATGAAATAGATGTTTCAAAGGAAAGGCTAGCTAAATGATATGTTGAGCTACTGAAAATCAGTTTCTACCCAACTTATGAAACCAAGGCTTTAGTTACATATCATGCAACTCAGATCACGCCAGGTTTTTTTTCAAAATGTACTGTTTAAGCTACATTTACCTCCTATCAGGACAGTTCTGATTATCAATAATGAACCGTGCATGCTCACAATACCCACAGTTCACATCACCTGTTACTAGCGGCAAGCTCCAAGCAAGTCAAATTCAGGTCTGAAACAAAGCCAATTTACATAACTGAATCTAGAAGCATCAGACCTATTAAAAATAAGGTGCCACGCACATTGAGACAATTTAACAATATTTGTCTGCGTGCTGGATAGGCACCACCATTTTCAAAGTGTTTAGACATTCATACTTTGTTGGCTTTTGCCAGTACCTAAAAGGGAATTATTATCCAGTAAGTGCTCCTTTTCCTTAAGATATTTTGATTAGTTGTGTTGAGATTTCCCCAATCCTATACACCCACAGTGTTAGTTTTTGTGGTGATCTCTATATTAATTTGGCGGTATTTGTGGGCTACCAAGACTGAAAACCACCATATAAATCCCTCTAATGGCACCAGAGATTTAATAAAACCTCTACTGTTGAACTGGCTTTCAAATGCAAGTAAAATATAAAAAAAGCAATGGAAGGCAATGAGGGGAAAAAATGGTTGCAGTCCTGCAGATTTCATTCCAAACTGTTGATTGAGGGATAAATGTTGACCAAGATACCAGGAAAATTCCCCTGCTCTTCTTCAAATAGTGCCATAGGGTAGCACCAGAATAAATCACACTTAAAAATCGTACGTTACATAAATTATCATTACACCTTATAATTAGTAGAAAAGCAAAATACAATGGATGCTGGAAATCTGAAATAAAAACAGAAAGTGCTGGAAATACACAGCAGGTCAGGCAGCATCTGTGGCGAGAGAAACAGAGTTAACGTTTCAGGTCGATGACCCTTCGTCAGAACTGGAAAAGTTAGAGATATAACAGGTTTTAAGCAAGTGCAGAGGCAGGGAAAGGGGGAAGGGGAGAAAAGAACAAAAGGGAAGGTCTGTGATAGGGTGGAGGGCAGGAGAGATTAAATGGCAAATGGTATGATTGTACAAGGCAAAAGGAGATGGTAATGAGACAAGTAAAGCAACAAAAGATGGGTCTAGAAGAGGTGTAAATGTTGAGTCCAGGAGGCTGTAAAGTGCCTAATCGAAAGATGAGGTGCTGTTCCTTGAGCTTATGTTGTGCTTCATTGGAACAGTGTAGGAGGCCGAGAACAGAGATGTCAGAGTGGAAGTGGAATGGAGAATTAAAGAGACAGGCGACCGGAAACTCGGGATCACGCTTACGGACTGAATGGAGGTGTTCTGCAAAGCGGTCATCCAATCTGCGTTTGGTCTCCCCAATGTAGAGGAGACCGCATTGTGAGCAGTGAATACAGTATACTAAATTGCAAGAAGTACAAGTAAATCACTGTTTCACCTGGAAGGAGAAGCCCTGGATGGTGGGAAGGGAGGAGGTAAAAGGACAGGTGTTGCATCTCCTGCACTTGCACAGGAAGGGGAGAGGGTGTTGGGGGTGATTGAGGAGTGGACCAAGGTGTCACGAAGGGAACAGTCCCTTCGGAATGCTGAAAGGGGAGGGGAGGGGAAGATGCGTTTGGTGGTGGGATCACGCTAGAGGTGGCAGAAATTGCGGAGGATGATCCGTTGAATGTGGAGGCTGGTGGGGTGGAAGGTGAGGACAAGGGGAACCCTATCGTGGTTCTGGGAGGGAGGGGAAGAGGTGAGAGCAGAAGTGCGGGAAATAGAACAGACACGGTCGAGGGCGCTGTCCACCATGGTAGTGGGGAATCCTCGGTTGAGGAAAAAGGAAGACCTATTGGAAGCACTAGTATGGAAGGTGACATTGTCAGAACAGAATTTCCTGGTGATGGTGTTCCCATGACATTGCTGCGCTTGTCCTTCTCAATGGTAGAGGTCACAGAACTGGGAGGTGCTGTTGAAGTAAGTTTGGTGAGTTGCTGCAGCGCATCCTGTAGATAGCACTTACTGCAACTACCGTGAACCGATGGTGTAAAGGAATGATGGTGGAGTTCAGTAACAGAGTGCAAATCAAGCAGACTTTGTCCTGGATGGTGTTGAGCTTCTTGAATGTTGCTGCAGTTGCAGCCATCCAGGCGAGTTGCTTGGTGAAGAGACATTCAGGTGGTGAGCCTCTGTCCCGCTCTTATAGC
Organism: Squalus acanthias; assembly: GCA_030390025.1. Taxonomy (NCBI): domain Eukaryota; kingdom Metazoa; phylum Chordata; class Chondrichthyes; order Squaliformes; family Squalidae; genus Squalus; species Squalus acanthias. The sequence goes on from CM059432.1 coordinate 86,721,389, forward strand.
CATGGTGCTGATATAGCTTATATGGCAGTTAAGTTTCTTGTCAATGGTGATCCCCAGGATGTTGATGGCGGTGTCTAGGCAATGGTGGTGCCATTGAAGGCCAGGCCAGAGGTGGTTGGGCCTTTTCGGGTTAGAATGGTCATTGACTTAACACTTATTTGGCATGAATATTATCTGCCACTTATCTGCCCAAGCCTGGATGCTGTCCAGGTGCTGCTGCATTACCGGAGGAATTGTGAACTGTGCTAAACACTGTGGCATCATCATTGAACAGTCTCACTCCTAACCTTCTGACAGAGGGAAAGTCACTGATGAACCAACTGAAGGTGGTTTGAGGAAGTTGCAGAAGCAATGTTCTAGGGCTGCCATGAATAGCCTCCAACAACCACAATCATCTTCCTGTATGTCAGGTATGACTCCAGACAATGGAGGGTTTTTTCATCGACCACTATTGAGCTCAGTTTGCTAGGACTCCTTGGTGCCATTTTCAGTCAAATGTTGCTTTGATGTTGAGGGCAGCCATTCTCACCTCTGTTCTGGCATTCAGCTCTTGCATCCATGTCTGAACAATGTTTTGTTAAGGTCAGGACTCAAATGGTTCTAGCAGAACCCAAACTGAGCATCGGCGAGCAGGTTATTGGTGAAACTTGATTGCATTATTGATTACTTATTTCATTAATTTGCTGATGATTGGATGAAGCCTGGTCAGACAGTAATAGGCCAGGTTATATATATCCATTTTGTCATAGCTGCACTGGAATATCTTGGCTCGGGGACTGGCTAGCTCTGCTGCACAGGTCTTCAGCACTCCAGTCGGAATGTTACCAGGGCACATAGTCTTTGCTGCATATATGTACTCAGCTGCTTCTTAATATCAGATGAAATGAAGCACATTGGCTCGACAATGGCATCTAAGATGGTGCGGTCCTTGGAAGGAAGCCGAGTAGGAGCTACTACTTGCCACTTAAGGCTGAAGACACTTGCAAACAGCTTTGTTGCTCTGCCATGGTTGAGGATAGGGATGTCCACTGAGCCTCCTCTTCCTGTTATTTACCAGGTTTCCTCCCACCATTCTTGACTGATATAGTAACATTACAGAGCTTTGTTCTAATCTGTTGATTGTGGGACACTTAGCTTTGTCTATAACCAGCAGCTTTTGTTGATTAGGATGCAGGTATCCCTATATTGTAGCTTCACTAGCTTTGTGCCACATTCTATGGTATGCCTGGTGCTTCTCCTGGCATGACCTTCTACAATCCTCTTTGAACCAGGGCTGATCTCCCAGCTTGATGGGGATTAAGGAGTGAGGGATGTGTCAGACCATGAAGTTATAGATTGTGGTGGTATACAATTCTGCTGATGGTCCACAGCACCTCATCAATGCCCAGTTCTGTCCTTAGTCTATCCCACTTATTGCTACACTACACAATGGAGAATGCTCTCACTGTGAAGGTGAAACTTTGTCTTCACAAGGATTGTATAGTGGTGATTTCTGTCATTGCTATTGCAAAAAAACATGTCTGTGACAGGACAAAGTCAAGAAAGTTATTCCTTTGTGTTAGTTCCCTCACCACCGGACACGGGGCTAATCTGGCAGCTATGTCTTTCAGAACTTGGTCAGTGGACTGCGTTACCCAGAGTACATTTTGTGCTTCCTCCAAGTAGTGATCAATATGGAGGAGTACTGATTTGTCAGTTGACCAGAGTGGGGGCTTGGGGCGGGGGGGAAAGAGGGCTGTAGATGGTAATCAGCAGGGTTCCTTAGCCTTGTTTGACCTGAAGGGATAAGACTTCATGAGTCTATGTTAAGGACTCCCAGCCAACTATCAAGCATCCGCAATATCTTGCTTTTGAATACCACTACAGTCTGATGGGTCTATCTTGCCAGTGGGCCAGGACAAACTCAAACATGGTGATGGAGAAGTTTGGGATGTTAGTTGATAGATATTATTCTGTGAGTACGACTATGTTAGGCTTGCCTACCTTGGTAGGCAACTTGGGCACCAGTTCCCAGAGGAGGACAAATTTGCATGGTTAGCAATGTCTTGGCTCCTGGTCCGGCAATGCCTCGATTTTAAAATTCTCATCATTGTTTTCAAATCTCTCCATGGCTTTGCCCCTCCCTATCTCTGTAATCTCCTCCAGCCCTATAACACTTTCAAATCTCTTCACTCCTCCAATTCTGGCCTCTTGCGCATTACCGATTTCAATCACTCCACACCTTTGGTGGCTGTGCCTTCAGCTGCCGAGCCCTAAGCTCTGGAAATCCCTCTCTAAACCTCTCTGCCTCTCTACCTCTCTTTCCTCCTTTAAGATGTTTCTTAAAACCTACCTCTTTGACCAAGCTTTTGGTCATCTGCCCTAATATCTCTTTAGGTGACTCGGTGTCAATAGTTTGTTTCATAGCACTCCTGTGGTGCGCTTTACTACATTAAAGGCACTATATAAATGCAAGTTGTCGTTGTCAGATATTTGTCTAATATTCTATTTTGTAGCAGTTGTTCTACAACTGGGTACCTTGCTGGGACCACTTCAGAGGGCATTAAGAGTCAACCACATCTTCTGGGTCTGGAGTAACTTGAAGGTCAGAATGGGGAGTGGCATGTTCCCTTTCTTGAAGAACATTATTGAACCACTTGGATTTTTAGGGCAATCTAGCAATTTTCTGAATTAAATTTTGTAACATGTCGTGATTTGAACTCTCAATCGCGGCTGCTAGTCCAGTACCATAACCGGTTTGTGCCTTTAACGTAGAAAAATGCCTCAAGGCACTTCACAAAGGCACAAGGAAAATTAGGTGGGTTTTAAGGACAGTCTTAAACAAGGAGAAGGAGGTAGAGGAGCAAGGGATTTAATAACGGAATTCCAGAGCGTGCAGCCTAGGCAGCTGAAAGCACGCTGCGAATGGTGGGGTGAAGTGAAGTGAAGAGGGGGATACACAAGTGGCTAGAGTTAAAAAAACAGATGGTTGGGCTACAGGAGATTATAGAGATAGGGAGAGACAAGGCAATGAAGGAATTTAAACATAAGGATGAGAATTTTAAACTTAAGACGTTGGGGGAATGGGAGCCAATGTAGGTCAGCAAGAACAGGGGTGATGGGTGAGTGGGACTTGGGGCAGGATAGGATAACACACAGTAGAGTTTTGGATGAGCTAAAGTTTATCAGGATGCAGGATGGGAGGTTGGCCAAGAGAGCCCTGGAATAGTTGAGTCTGGAGATGATAAAAGCATGAATGTGGGTTTCAGCATCAGATGGGCTAAGGTAGGGGCGGAGGTGGTAATTAGCCTGGGAATTACACTGAGGAATAACATACAAAAACTCTTAACAAGTCCATATTGATTTTTTCCCCACTATTTTAATAGCAGCATTATCCTATCAGTGTTAGTTTGGTTCAGTTGGTAGCACTCTCACCTGAGTCAGAAAACTGTGGGTTCAAGCCCCACTATAGCCGCAGCACATAATCTAGACCAAGACTGCAGCATTCTCTCAGTACTGCCCTGAATTGTCGGAGGTGCCGTCCTTCAAATGTCTAAACAATCTCGTCTGTCCTTTCAGGCGCATATAATAGATCCTAGGACACTACTCAAGGAAGAGCACCTCTAGCATCCGTGTTAACACACATCTCGCGTCCTTCATTTCATTGCTGTCTCTGGGACCTTGCTGTGCGCAAACAGGCTGCCACATTTATCTATAAAAACAGTGACTACACTTCAGAAAGAATTAATTTGCTCTGAAACTCTCTGAGGACATGAAATGCGCTATGTAAATGCTAATTCTTTCTTAAAACCAAGGGGCAATTCTCATGTTAAAATAGCAGACAGAGGAATTTGAAACAAACGTGCTAAGCATTCATATGATAATATCGCTCAGTGTAATTTCCAGGTAATACAGGAAACTTTCGTTTATCCGGCATCGACGGGACCGGCGTGGTGCCGGTTTATCGAAAGTACCGGATAACGGAGAGTTATATCTACCGAGGCTATTTTTAACATAAAAAAATCAAGAAATGTGCAGTATACAGTATTTGGGTACTCACCTACAGAATGTTGTGTTAAATGGATAGTGGAAGATGCTTGATTAAGTACAGTACTGCCAGTTGAGGGTAATCCATAACTCTTTAATTACTTAACAGTAAAACAAAACTTATAAACGACTGTCTACAGTACTGTAGTTGACTGTACACTTATTCCGAGTCATCTGGTTCATCAGAAATATCCGTATCCGTGCCAGCTGGGTCATCAGGATCACGCAGTTCCACCGATGCCACAGATTCTTCAGGCACTTCCACTGCTGCGACTCTTTTGGAAGCTTTCTTAAACATGTTGCGGATGTCGGTTTGCTTAGTGGACTCTTGCCTTTTCTGTAGAAAGGTGGAATGCAGAATATGGAGTTGCATAACTTCTTGTGCAGTGTAGCAATTCTGCCTTTCAGCAAATTTGAGGATTGTAGAAAATCCTTCTGCAGCTTTAGCCCAAGAAATCTTCTCTTCTTCAGAAATCTCATCCTCTTCACTTTCCATCTCGCTTTCCTTTTCTTTCTTTGGATTCAAAACATTCTCAATTATTTCATCATCACTTAGCATATGCACAACACCAACTTCTCTATCTGCATCAACCCACTGCTCGATATCACTTTCACTGAGGTGACGTAGAGGGTTTGCTGCGCCTGCATTTTTCACCATTCCAGCCATTTCCATTATTGTACTCTTCTTGGGACGAACACTGAACCCATGAAATTCCTCCTCTGAAGAAGAACCTTCAGCAAACATTACAGAAGGCCACAATTTGCGCCAGGCTTGCCTCAGAGTGTGACCTTTCACCAATTTCCAGGAACATGCAACATTATAGATGGCATCTTTAATATTGTATTCCTTCTGCAATTCTTGAATATTGTCATCTTGGCTTATCAGTTTACGTAGGAAGTCTTTCTTGTAATGACACTTCAGATTTTGGATAACGCCCTGGTCCATGGGTTGGATGAGAGAAGTTACATTTGGTGGCAAATAAATGGTGAAAATATTTCCCGAAACCAACTGGGATTCATGCGGATGGGCTCTGCAATTATCAAGCAATAAAATGCATTTGCTATCTTCAGGTTTCCCTATTTTGCGGAAATGTTCCCTCCTAGATGGACCAAAAATATGATGGAACCAATCGGAGAAGATTTCCTTATCCATCCAAGCATTTTTTTGAGCTTTGTACTCAACAGGTAAGTGCCTCACATTTTTAAATGCACGGGGATTTTTATACTTCCCGATAACAAGAAGTTTAACCCGGTGTGATCCAGCAGTGTTCGCACATGTTAGCACGGTTACACAATCTTTATTTTTCTTGCAACCTGAAGTATTAGCCTCACTAGCCCCAGCAAGCGTTGATTCTGGCAAAAACCTCCAAAACAAGCCAGTTTCATCGGCATTGTATATCTGTGCTGGCGACAAATCATGTTGCTGCACAATCCGATTGAAATAATCGCAGTATTCTTCTGCGGCTTCGTGATCAGCTGATTTCTTCTCCCTGGAAATATCGAGTCGTCGTATCCCGTGCCGTAACTTGAAGCACGTTAGCCATCCATCGGAGAAAGCACACTTGTCAGTGAGCTCCATCCTTACATAGAAATCCTTCGCTTTCTCGATTAGCATGGGTCCGGAAATTGGAACACCCTCTGAACGCTTAAGAGAAAACCATTCACAAAGCACGGTATCCAGCTCTTCAAGCTTAGGCTTACGAAGCGTACGCTGTTTCTCTACACTCTTGCATGTCTCCGAGCTTGAATAAAACTTGAGCAGCTTATCCTTCTGCGATTTGATGTCGTAGATTGTTGACGAACCGATTTTGAATTCATTCATAATGTTGATACGCTTCTCTCCCCTTTCTAGTCGTTGGCATATCTCGATTTTCTGTTTTAAAGTTAAGACCACTCTCTTCCTTTTGCTTGGACCAGCTTTTGGGAATTCCATAATGCAAGATGGAGGAGATAATTGCCGATGAAGATGGAAAGACACACAGAACAATGGTGGCTAGGAAGAGACTACCAGCAGCGTGGCAGACACACAGTAAAATGGTGTATCAGAAGAGACTACAGTACCAGCAGCGTGGCAGACACACAGCAAAATGGTGTATCAGAAGAGACTACAGTACCAGCAGCGTGGGAGACACACAGCAAAATGGTGTATCAGAAGAGACTACAGTACCAGCAGCGTGGCAGACACACAGTAAAATGGTGTATCAGAAGAGACTACAGTACCAGCAGCGTGGGAGACACACAGCAAAATGGTGTATCAGAAGAGACTACAGTACCAGCAGCGTGGGAGACACACAGCAAAATGGTGGATCAGAAGAGACTACCAGCATCGTGGGAGACACCCAGCAAAATGGCCGATCCGAAGAGACTCCAGGCAGCGCGGGAGAATCAAATCCTGCTACTGCAATGTTTCGGACTTGCAACAGCGCCAGGAGGCCGAGTAGTGGCACTTTTGAAAAGTACCCCTACTGACTAAATCGGCGTTCGCGGACTCGGACTCGGACTCGGGATCGGCAACATTGCCGGTTATTTGAGAGGAGTTTTCGGAGCACTTGGCGTTCGCGGAGACTCGACTGCGACTCGGCAACATTGCCGGTTATTTGAGAGGAGTTTTCGGAGGATGATTTTTGCCGGTTAAGCGAAAATTCCGGATATTTGGGTGCCGGATAAACGAAAGTTTCCTGTAATGGTTTATGAATATTTAGATAAAAATTACTGGAATCTTTCAACAAGCAAGCTTTACAGATACACAAATGGGACACATGGACATTCTTCCCATTATCAAAATTAGTACAATATTAGATAACAGAAAGTCACGGTAAAATCTAGTGAGGCATTTAAATTATTGACCAGATAAGTTACACCTTCTGGACACAGGTACAGAGATATAAACAGTTTTTCAAAAGAATCCACTGAGGCTTTATCACTTCTGAGTTTGATGTTATCTCCTCCTATTATACACAGATGACAAACTGAAAACCATTATTTGTATGACACTTTAGGAAGGAGAGTCAGTGCAGTGTGTTGAGGGGATTGGGAATGCTCGTATTGAAATTGTTTAACGAAACAAAGTTGAGAGGAATCCTTGGGCACAATGAGCCTGATCAGAGGAAATCTTTCACCAAGTTGATAGAGAGTTTTAAAGCCAATTGAAGTTTAATACTCAAAGACAATGTTTAATTATTTGAATTTGCATACAGTGACGGCAGGGCCATATTAAAGGAACTCAGAGGCTGATGAGAACGTGTCATTTATTAAATTTGGTTAAAATCAGTAAAATTTGAATCTGAAAAAATTGTATACAAGTGGACAAGTCATAACTTAAATGGCCACTGCTTTTTAGGGGAGATGGGGAGAATTAATTTAAATGTTTTCTACTAATTGATGTGCACTTAATTGAACTTAAGAGGAGGGAAAAACAACTGGAAATAAACTACTAGAAAAACACTATAACCATCCAAAGATCTATACATCCATCACAAAGTCAAGTATCTATTCACTGATAATGGTGCATTTAATTTGAGACATATCAGATCACACAGATAAAAGCGTGCCTTGCATTAATGTCCTTATTCATTTTACAAGACCATCTAGAAGTCAAGATTATTTCATCTTCAATATTCAATTATTAGACAATGGCACCAAGATCACGATAACAGAATTATAAAAGGGGAAATCCTGGATTGAATGAGTATTACTTTCTAAATCAATATGCAAAGAGAAGTAATGCTACAAAATTCTAATAAAAACTTTAAAAAAAAAATGCTATTCAACTATTACCTTGGCATGGGCAGGCCCTCTTTCATTCAGAAGCTTGTACTGGGGCTGGATTCTGTTGAAACGGGCTAACTCATTCACCAGACACATTGGGGTTTTCTCTTTGGGGTTTGCCATGTTATCCTGGAAAGAAACTGCAACCAACACATTTAAGATAACATACCACGTAACAATGCCCAGCTTTGGAGAAAATAAATATTCACTTTGCAAATAAAAAAATATGACTCACACTTCACATTGCTTTAACTTATTGCCTGTACAAGACCTTGGTTAGGCCCCATCTAGAATACAGTGTCCAGTTCTGATCCAGAAAATGACCATGAAAGCAGCTGGATTGTTGTAAAAACCTAACTGGTTCACTTATGAACTTCAGGGAAGGGGACCTGCCACCCCAGCAGGTCTGGCCTCCAGTTCCACACTATGTGGTTGACTCTTAATGCCCTCAGGATGGGCAATAAATATTTCTTTGGCTGTGTCGCCCACATCCCAAGAATAAATATTAAAAAAAAACTTTATATGTCAGTTAAATTATTTCAATTAACTGTAAATGCCAGAACCATCAATGCGACTTTAAAAAAGTAACAAAAAACACCATCAGATTCTCAGCGCTAAACAATAAATCAAAATCCAGGTTATGAAAATAAATTGGAACCAGTAGCAAGGCTTTTTTGTCCCAAAATGGATGGTTTCATGTGCACGTTTTAAATGAGATGGCACTGCGTCATCTCGCATGTAAATTTATCACTCCTCCCAATCCTAACATATGCATAAACTAGGATGATATCCCCACATTTTAACTAATGCCCCAGTTGTCAGAGTCAGAGATATTTCTAGTGGTACAGGTCGTACTTTAATCAGAGCTCTGTACATGCATACTTAAACGTGTTCACCAGCTTCTGACATTTGATGAAATTTCTAACATGAGACAGCTGATAGAATAGTATGCTTTCTAATATTAAAATTTTACAAAGTCAGACCACCTAAATTCTTTTTAAAACTGCACGTTTTGATATGGAAACATCGGCTCTGCAGTAGCTATAATTAAACAAGTGACATGTAGCACTTGAGCTTTAAAACAACCCTTCCTTTACTTTTCTATTTTCTACCCTCCTTACCTGAAGGCATTACCTCTTGCTGGGATACAGTTCCACAGTCAGCAGAAGCCATACCAAAGTGTACCAAAGTAGTTGCTCTTCACGTGTGAGCCTAGATAGCAATTGTCAGTTGGTCATTCGTCTGCAGAGTTTTACACTGAAACCTGATTTTGTTCCCACTTGACATCCAAACACACTTTCCAGTTGGTGTCACTTAGTAATAATCAGGAGTGGGAACCTTGGCTGATTTGTTCCCCTTTCTAAACGAGGAGCAGTGAAACCAATTACAGAACTTTTAGGGACCTTCTAGTCTGTGCAACTTAGTACCCTTCTCTGGGTGAGACTTAAAGGCAGTCTCACTATCGACACCAAACTGCTGATTTTTCAAGAATTTTTACATGATAGATACGAATAAGGAAGGCCATTGTTCCATCTTAGTTCAAGCACCATTTTAAAAATTCATTCTAGGATGTGGGCGTCGCTGGCAAGGCCAGCATTTATTGCCTTGCCCTTGAGAAGGTGGTAGTGAGCCGCCTTCTTGAACCGCTGCAGTCCGTGTGGTGAAGGTACTCCCACTGTGCTGTTAGGGAGGAAGTTCCAGGATTTTGGCCCAGCGACGATGAAGGAACGACAATATATTTCCACGTCAGGATGGTGTGTAACTTGGAGGGGAACTTGCAGGTGATGGTGTTCCCATGTGCCTGCTGCCCTTGTCCTTCCAGGTGGTAGAAGTCGCGGGTTTGAGAGGTGCTGCCAAAGAAGCCTTGGCGAGTTGCTGCAGTGCATCTTGTAGACACTGCAGCCAATGATGCGCCGGTGGTGGCGGGAGTGAATGTTCAAGGCTTGGATGGGGTGCCCATCAAACGGGCTGCTTTGTCCTGGATGGTGTCAAGCTTCTTGAGTGTTGTTGGAGCTGCACTCATCCAGGCAAGTGGAGAGTGTTCCATCACACTCCTGACTTGTGCTTTGTAGATGGTGGAAAGGCTTTTGGTGAGTCAGGAGGTGAGACACTCGCCGCAGAATACCCAGCCTGACCCGCTTTTGTAGCCACAGTATTTATGTGGCTGGTCCAGTTAAGTTTCTGGGCAATGGTGACCCCCAGGATGTTGATGGTGGGGGCTTCGGCGATGGTAATGCAGTTGAATGTCATGGGGCAGTGCTTAGACTCTCGCTTATTGGAGATAGTCATTGCCTGGCACTTGTGTGGCGCGAATGTTACTTGCCACTTATCAGCTACATGCGGGCATGGACTGCTTCATTATCTGAGGAGTTGCGAATGGAACTGAACACTGTGCAATCATCAGCGAACATCCCCACTTCTGACCTTCCTCCAGAAAGACAATACAGGTTGGCTCCCCCTCTAGACCGAACTCTTATGGCATCCAACTGTTAAATGGTTCTAGGGTTCTCGCCTTCACTAACCTACCCAGAAGCCTATTCAATATGTTGTGTGAAGAAATTCCAGACATCCGTTCTAAATTTGCCTTTTACTGGGTTTGAACTGATGTCCTCTTATCGTACTGTCATGGTTTAGTTGAAGTAAAGATCAGGATCTTCATTTTCTATCTGCTATTTTATATACCTCTGCATATTCACCTTTCAGTCATCTCCTTTCAAGGCTAAAAAGCCCAAGTTTCTCCAGTCTTTCCTTATTGCTCAGTCCTCAGACATTAGGGATTAACTTTGTGCCACTTCTCTGAACTGTCTCCAGGGCTTGAATCTTGGTAACTAGAAATGGACACAGTACTCAAGATGTGGTCTAACCAGAGCATTATACAGTTTGAGCATAACCTCCTCTCACCTATACTCTACTATATGGACTATACAGTCCAGCATTCAACCTGCTTTGTTGATTACCACTCCAAAGTGATTGGACATGTTGCGTGCCGAGACAACTCCTGGATTGCTCAGCGTCATCCATAGCTATTCCGACATAATTTATGATGTCAGATCCGGAGGGGAGTTGGTATCTAAGAGTTGTTGAAGCTGCAGCTCCTCTGGACCCATTTTTTTGTTTCTTTACTTGTCCCATTACCACCCCCTTTTGCCTCGTACCATCATCCCTTTTGTCTTTTAATCTCTCCTGCCTTCCACCCTATCACAGACCTTCCCTTTTTTCTTTCCTCCCATCTCCCCCTTTCCCTGCCTCTGTACTTGCTTAAAACCGGTTACATCTGCAACATTTTCCAGTTCTGACAAAAGGTCACCGACCTGAAACGTAAACTCTGTTTCTCTCTCCAGACACTGCCGGACCTGCTAAGTATTTCCAACATTTTCGATCAATATTGTCAGGTTTGTTGGTTTATCTCCAAGGTTGTAATGAGACAGGAACCAAGCCACGTAATGCAATCATAAACACCACTGTGATTACATAGGACTGTAGTGGACTGGGAATGACTATTGCAGTCCATCTAGCCAGTCCCAGGGCGAAAAGTTCGGGGGTGTACGCCACCCGTTACTTTTAAAAAATGGCAAAAGAGCAGCAGCTGCCGCTCTTTCGCCAGCTGGTGTTCTTTCGCCAGCTGGTATTCTTTCACCAGCTGGCGGCGGGTCCTGCAGCATCCTCCATTTTCATTGTCCCGGTGGCGCTGCCAGTAACAGGTATTACCCTGCAAAAAAAAATGGCCGATTGGTGGCATGACTTAACGTCACCATGGCCAACTTCGACCCCAGCGCGGAGCTCAGCGCTGGGTCATAACCACGCCAGGAAAACCCAGCATGCAGAGGCACTGTCAGCACCGCTTAAAGGGGGACACACATCTTTCAGGTAAGTATGCATTTAAGCTTTTGGACTGTTTTTTTTTATTTTATTGAAGTAGTGGCTTGCTGCAATAGATGTTAAAAGTTTTTTTTAAGTGTGTAGGGAGTGCTGCTGGACGCTTGCAAGGCCTCCAATGGTAAAGGAAGGACTCTGAGGAAATAGAAAATGCTGCAAATACTCAACAGGTCAGGCAACATCTGTGGAGAGAGAAACAGAGTTCACGTCTCAGGTCGAGATGCTGCCTGACCAGTTGAGTATTGCCAGCATTTTATGCTGGCATTTCAGATTTACAGCTTCTGCTCGCAGAGGGAAGAGGAAAACACAGAAGAGTTTCAAGAGTAAAGTCATTGTTGCACATGTCTTAGCATGAGAAGTCAGCTCGTACTAAGTGGCAGAGGTCTACAAATGGAGGGGAAACTGCCACTATACATGAGGTCACCCCATTTTAGGAGTGCGCACTCCAAATTCAAGGCCAGTATATGGAAGAGAAAGCCAGAGATTGCAAAGCAGGAGAAATGCTCCCAGCGGTAGGTCGGTGTACATCTGCCCTCTTTAGAGTACTCAGACGCAATATTCAAAATGTTGTGATCCAAGAAGGGAAGTACTGCTTTCGCTTAATAGCATATCCTGAAAGTGCCTCAAGTTCCAAGCAGTTAGCCTTCCATTATCCTTTTTTTTGTCTTTTCTGGTGCAGATGACCAATCAAAGCCAGGTCCTCCAACTACCAGATCTGCAAGCACTCACAACTCATCCCATCACTCCCTTCTGATCTTCCAAGATCCATTCACCCTGGGCGATTTAGGTGGTGAACTTTAGGGTAACATAACCAGTGAAGCACAAAACACGGGTGACTAGGAGTAAGGGGAATAGGTGATAGAGGAAGATGTCTGTTGTGGGGATGGGGGGGGCGGGGGGGGGGGTGGGCGCGCAGGGGGACAGTGTGAGGGCAAAGGGATATCCCCACAACTGTCTGTTTCAGGGATCCAGATATGCAGGATCCTGCTTGCTTTCAAACAAAGAATACTCAGATCATTGCTTGCTGCAGTCTTTGAGGAAAGGGCAAAGCAGTTCCTGACACATGGCAGCTAGTGTGGAGGAATCTATGAGACGCACGTGTGGGGTTCTGATACAATATAGTGAGGGCATGCAGAATGCCTTGAAGTGAGTGACAGCTCCCAGGCCATGTGCAGCACAGCCCTTAAGCAATGCCATTCTAGTTATCAAACATGAATGCCCGCAAGGCTGCAATTTAAGCATTGTAGTGTGTGTTTCTCAATGGACAGGTTCACGGATAAGCTGAGACAAATGAGAAGGTGTATGGCTTCAGGATTCAGTAGTGGAAAGGTCTGCCGTAACGCGCCAGTCATCACACTGATGAGCAAGCACAGTGCATAGAGTCCATGAATAGGAGTGGGATGGAGGTCACTGCAGCAGATGTATACTCTCCAACCTGTGCTATTATTGGAGAACCCATTCCACCCTCTGCCCTGGAAAGTAATTCTAAGAGTGACTAAAAACCTGCAGGTCAGAATGCTGCCCCACTAGAGGAGGTGCAGCCTAAAGCAGGCTCATCTGGTTCCAAAGCACACACAGATCAATAGCAACCGCAGTCCAAGGAGCTTTCATATAGTTGGCTGTTAATCTCTTGCTCTACTCCTGCCACAGGGGATGCACCAGGAAGGAAAAAACTTGTACTTGTATAGCACCTTTCATGATCTCAGGATGTCCCAAAGCACTTTACAGCCTCTGAAATAGGGCCTGAACCATAAACCTTCTGCCTCAAAGGGGAGAGTGCTACCACGAAGCCGACACCTAAGCACGAGAGTCACGGCAGCTAAACACAAGACATAGGGTTAAAGGAGAGTTTAGCACAGTAGCAAGAGAACTTGGATGTAGGCTCACCGATAGGATTTTATGTCATTAAAAATCATGACATTTCATTTATGTTTTCGTTTCTGAGATGTTGACATTCTTGTATTTGTTTCAGAAGGACTTTGGTGGAGGCTTTATTGGCAGGTTTATTGCGATTGGGGGGGGAACCTAGGATCAGATGGACTCAAATAAATCAGAGATGGGAGAGCAAGATGTAGTTGGAAAGACGGAGATCTCCAGGAGAAGGCATCAGTAATAAGGGTCTGCCTGGCTGCAATATCAGAATGTCCGAGATCTACCTTAGGGCAATCTTCAGACTCTCTCATTTCCCCTAGTTGCCAGTATAAGACCCTAGCCTACAGCAATGTTATGCAGCATGCCACAATGATCCTGGATATTTTGGTAGGACAGTAGTGCAAGACTATTCCAGAGCAATCCAAGCACCGGAATCTCTGCTTCGAGATTCCTCTAGTGTTCTCAATGCATGACCCGAGTAGATGCATTCATGTCGCATTTATGCTCTGAGGCAGATGTTAAATTCTGCAGAGGGTCATCAGCTGCGCAATGAGGCTTTGCATGGCCTCTCAGCATCCATCCCTTACTTCAGTGCACTGCTGGGATTAAGGGTGAAATGGTGGTCTGTCTCAGAATGAAAGCATCATGTGAGCTGCCGAGAAATTGTATTCACCTGTATGATTTTATGCTGGTGGTCGCAAACGAGTTGAACATTGTAGGTGTTCACCATGTCACCTGTTGCCCCAAAAACTTCTGGTAGCAAAGAATTTCAGAGCTGTGGCCAGTGACTTCAACAGTGACAGGAAAAGTGGTGCCAGCACTGCAATGAGACTCTACGTCGGCCCTGAGAAGGTCACAGATCTTGCTCACTACTTCCCTAGTAAACCTTGTCACCAGATGCACTGTTCCTCTGACAAGTGTAAAAATGTCCACCGGGGCCAATATATTCTTGCAATATATTCTTGTTCTCAGGTAATTGCAGACACTATCATGCATGATGGCTTTCTTAGGTTGCAGAGTTCAAAAATGCCACAGTTATTTACCCTCCTCTAAGCTGCCAAAGCCTTTTCAGATAAGCTTCTGCTCAAATACTGCTTCGGAATTTCAAAGTACCAATCTATAATGGCTTCCTCAATGGTAATGACTAAAATGCTTACTTTCAAAGTTCACAATGCTTAACTTATCTGAATGTAAGCAGTGTCTGACCTGTGACTGCTGGAAGTACAGGAAAAAAGACTGCCAATTAGTATGATGTTATTGAAATGGTATATAATTGAGGTACCAATTCCAATATCTCATTGAGGCACAATAAAATTCGAGACAAGCAAAACAGCTGCAGCATTAATGGAGCACCAAATAGGAGCAATGGGATAGCGCCCAATTTTCTAATGTGTCGTGCTTTATCAGGCATTATACCCAGGAAAATCTACCCTATAGTATAAACAGGGCATTAAAGTCCAACTCCCACACAATCTCTCTCTATCTGATTTGTTAGAAAGACTACACATTTGATGTTTGAATCATTTAATCACAAACATACACCAGAAAATGTTGTTAGTGTTTGTGATTTGAAGTGTTGAAAGATGTAACACAGCCATCAAAATCCCTACTCTCTCAACAATATATAGTATTTCAAATTCAGTACATTCCATTGAAAAGTCTTATATAAACCAACTCAAAGAGAATTTTTGTTGCAAAAACGTATTTTTTTTAAATATCTATGATGCCAGTAGGTGGCACTGTGCTGTCATAGTTTCCCCACCATGTAACACCCACTATTTTAGTAAGTGTCCTGCAGGGACTCAGTCAAATGTTTTAAATCTTCTACCTGCCATTGCAGGTCTCCCACCACTGGTGATGCTGTGGCATGAGTCGCCAGGTCCTTTTTTGATCCATGTCCATTAATCAGTATTTTGTGAAAAACTTATAATTTTTTTAATCTTTTATTTCTAACTTTTTAAAAATCAAATTTCAAAATTACCTACCACTTGTCCATTTCACCTGCTCCAACTCTGCCATGCTCCATCACAAAATGGCACGCCCTGCTACCACATATCCCTGACTGCTTCCCAAGACATTCTGCACCAAACTCTGGCGAATGGCGATCACCTGTTGCCAGCCAAAGATTGGGAACTGCGCTTCTATCTCTAAAAAAAATAATCACAGTCGACATCTCTCCCAGGTATTTCCCAGATCGTGATTAACACTTTTGGCCAAAGACAGGGCAGACAGCTGCCTGAACTATCACGATTAGGCACACAGTGAGTCCATACATCTGACGTCCAGCACCAAAAATCAGGCAAGATAATTTGGGTGCGATGACAACAAGAGAAAGCACTAGAAACAGATGCAAAATATAGATGAGAAAAGAGAGAAATCAAGGCAAAAGAGATTAGTCAAAGAGAAACAGAAATTAAGACCATACACTGAGAGAAATCAGCAGCAACAGATTGGAAACAAGACAGAAATCATTGCAAAAAGACACTGCGTTCACAGACAGCGGCAGATCAACACGACAAAGACTTAGAGATAGGTCAGTCAAAGTCTCCCCCTTCCCCTTCCCCCCCCACCCACCCCGCCATAAAGCTACTCTACCTTCTCCCCTCCCTGGCCTCTGGCTCTAACCCTCCTTTCCCTTCCCCTTTGCCATCCCTAGTCTCTGAGCCTGCTATATGTTTCTCCCTCCACCCTCTAACTCCACTCTGCCTCTCCCATCACCCCTACCTGCTCTACCTTCCTCGTGTGGCCTGCAACATTATGACCCTACCTAGCCCTGGTTCAAGATTCCTTCAATAATCCATTACTTTCAACAGATGTCACTACTGGGGCTTTTGTACATTACTGCACATAAAAAGTGGTCAGATCAGGACAGTTGGGAGTCTTTTAACGGGACATTCCAAAAAAATCTAACTCGCTCCTCCAAATGTTGAAAGTCAGACAAGTTAATCAAAATTCTATTAACATTACACATTTTACATTGTTTATCTTCATTGGTATTTAATTGAAATGTTATGAGAAGACAGTCCATTAGCTACAACGTTAGTATATAGAAAAGTACAAAATCAGATTCTCTAAATGCAATTTTACCTTATATACACCAACAACAACAATTTGTATCTATACCTTTAACGTAGTAAAACATTCCAAGGTGCTTCACAGGAGTATTGTAAGACAAAAATTTGACACCGAGCCACATAAGGAAAAATTAGCACAGATGACCAAAAGCTTGGTCAAAGAGGTAGGTTTTAAGGAGCGTCTTAAAGGAGGAAAGAGAGGTAGCGAGGCGGAGAGGTTTAGGCAGGGAATTCCAGAGCTTAAGGCCGAGGCAACTGAAGGCACAGCCACCAATGGTTGAGCGATTATAATCAGGGATGCTCAAGAGGTCAGAATTAGAGGAGCGCTGATATCTCGGGGGGGGTTGTGGGGCTGGAGGAGATTACAGAAAGAGGGAAGGGCGAGGCCATGGAGGGATTTGAAAACAAGGATGAGAATTTTGAAAAATCGAGGCATTGCTTAACCAGGAGCCAATGTAGGTCAGCGAGCACAGGGGTGATGGGTGAACGGGACTTAAGAACATAAGAAATAGGAGCAGGAGTAGGCCATTTGGCCATTCAATAAGATCATGGCTGATCTTGTACCTCATCTCCACTTTCCTGCACTATCCCCATATCCCTTGATTCCCTCAATATTCAAAAATCTATCGATCTCTGTCTTGAATATACTCAACGACTGAGCCTCCACAGCCCTCTGGAGTAGAGAATTCCAAAGATTCACCACCCTCTGAGTGAAGAAATTTCTCCTCATCTCAGTCCTAAATGGCTGGCCCCTTATTCTGAGACTTGGTGCGAGTTAGGACATGGGCAGCAGAGTTTTGGATAACCTCAAGTTTACGTAGGGTAGAACGTGGGAGGCCAGGCAGGAGTGCGTTCGAATAGTCAAGTCTAGAGGTAACAAAGGCATGGATGAGGGTTTCAGCAGCGGATGAGCTGAGGCAGGGGTGGAAATGGGCGATGTTACGGAGGTGGAAATAGATGGTCTTAGTTATGCTGCGGATGTGTGGTCAGCAGCTCATCTCAGGGTCAAATATGACACCAAGGTTGCAAACAGTGTGGTTCAGCCTCAGACAGATGATAGGGAGAGGGATGGAGTCGGTGGCTAGGTAACAGAGTTTGTGGCGGGGACCGAAAACAATGGCTTTGGTCTTCCCAATATTTAATTGGAGAAATTTTCTGCTCATCCAGTACATGGACAAGCAGTCTGACAATTTAGAGACTGGAGGGGTCGAGAGAAGTGGTGGTGAGGTAGAGCTGGGTGGCGTCAGTGTACATGTGGAAACTGACACTGTGTTTTCGAATGATGTCGCCGAGGGGCAGCATGTAGATGAGAAATAGGAGGGGGCCAAGGATGGATCCTTGGAGGACACCAGAGGTAACGATGTTGGAGCGAGAAGAAAAACCATTGCAGGTGATTCTCTGGCTATGATTAGATAAGAATGGAACCAGGCGAGTGCAGTCCCACCCAGCTGGACGACGGTGGAGAGGCGTTGGAGGAGGATGGAGTGGTCAACCATGTCAAATGCTGCAGACAAGTCAAGAAGGACGAGGAGGGATAGTTTACCTTTGTCGCAGTCATAAAGGATGTCATTTGTGACTTTGATGAGAGCCGTTTCGGTACTGTGGCAAGGGCGGAAACCTGATTGGAGGGATTCAAACATGGAGTTCCGGGAAAGATGAGCACGGATTTGGGAGGCGACAACACATTCAACGACTTTGGAGAGGAAAGGGAGGTTGGAGATGTGGCGGTAGCTTGCAAGGGGTCAAGGTTTGGATTTTTGAGGAGAGGAGTGATGACGGCAGATTTGATGGAGAGGGGGACAGTACTCAAGGAGAGAGAGAACCGTTAACAATGTCAGCTAACATGGGAGCCAGAAAAGGAAGTTGGGTGGTCAGCAGTTTGGTGGGAATAGGGTCGAGGAAGCAGGAAGTGGGTCTCATGGACAAGAGGAGCGCGGAGAGGTCAAGAGGGGAGGGAGATTGGAGAGAAACTGGAGAAAGATGTGAGATCAGGGCTAGGGCAGGGGGGCACCTTAGAGGAAGTTTGGCTCGGTGGGCTATGGGAAGGATATGTGTTTGGGAGTTTACATGGAGGCAGAGATTAAGGGAGGATAGGAGGGTAGTGAACTCAGAGGAGAGAGAGCATGATGAATTGAGATGGAGGTTGAAATCACCGAGGATGAGAAATCGCTCGATGCAGAGGCTGAGGGAGGAAAGCAGTGAGGATATCTCGGTGAAAACATTCTTATGGTACTTGGGTGGGCGGTAGAGAATGAAAATTTTAAATGAGAGCTGAGGGGGTGGAATAAGATGAGATGCTCAACGTGCTATACATGCAGTACTATTACAGCCTGTCCCAAATTCAAATATAAAATGGTAATTCTACTGGCCCACATTTTTGTGGGTTTCATTCACTAACTTGTCTAAATTTAAATGGAAAACTATGTAACCAGACTCCGTCTCTTTTTGCAATAGGAATTGTGGATCTCCAGCTCCCAGAGAAGGGGGCAAGAACAACAGCATTAAGGTAAAGCAAATGGGGGAGTGCAGCAAACCTAGGCCATGGCTTGAGGCACCATAAAAGTGGCTAATTTCAAATGAAGGCTGAAAACTACATCCTGGCTTTACCTGGGAGTAAGTTTGTCTATCATGGGACAAGTTTTAAAAGTGACAGTCAACCAACCATATTGCAAACAAAGCACACTATAGCATGTGGACAGGTAAAAGTCAGAATTTTGTATACTGAATGCTTATGCACACTTCTCTGTAACATCTCCTGGTTCTGACAAAAGGCCATTGACCTGAAACGTTAACCCTACCTTCCTCTCTCCACAGATGCTGCCTGATCTGCTGAGTGTTTCCAGCATTTTCTGTTTTTAATTGTGGAATGCTGTCATTTTTTTCATCTTCTCTCCTCTTTTCAACCTTTCCATGATGAGAGGAACTTTCTGCCACTTCAATTGTGCACGTTAATTCAGTTTTCTCTCATACTCATTATCTCATCCCAACCAGTTCCCCCAATGATGCCATTAGGTATTATACAACTGGCCCAGGAAAGATTTACGGTACTTTTATATTGCACAAAATCCATGCTATTGCCGCTGAATTCTCCAAGCACAGGTGTTGCACAGCCAGCTACAAGCCAAATATAAAACCAATAGGACTCGCTGATACTGGCCATCAGAAAGACTAGTTTTTAGCGGTTTCAGTTCTTGGGGAATCTGGTGACACTAGCGCAACATAAAAGCAGCTTTACCTTCCTTCTCTGTAGGAAAGCAGCTAGAATCTCCTCTGTGCCACCACCGACATCTGCCCTGAAGCAAGGTTGGCCCAGTTGGCAGCAGTAATTTGTGGGTTTAAGCCCCAAACCAATATTTGAGCACATAATCTAGGCTGGCACTCCAGCTCAGTATGAAGGAGTGCATCATTTAAGTGTTGTCCTTAGATTAAACTGAGGCCCTGTCTACTTGTTCAGGTGAACATTAAAAAGCAAACTAAAATGGGCTGTCATCCTGGAAGGATGAAATCAAATGGTCCAATGAGTCTTTATCTGAGCCCATCTTGTAAGAACCTGTCTTGTGGGAGGGGTGAGGGGCCGGGGGAAGAGTACAAACCCACATTCCATCACTTGATCAAATAATCCATTATTAAATATATTGTGTGAACCAACTTTCATTATTTTGACATTGTATTAGATTTAACATGTTCATTATTTTCTTTTCCAAACATTTCTGAGTAGAACTAGTCCACCAATTAGTCTGCCTTGTACAATACAAGCAATTTATTTATTATCACATCATTTAAAATACATTTTTAAAACCACCTTCAATAAATATTGCATAGGAGAGATTTATGACTGTTGCTTGCTTTTCTAGTTTGCTTAGAGACATAGTGGATTCTGTACATTAGATTAATACCATGAAAACAACTCTACTAGATATACAAAGGAAGCTAGTTCCAGATTTTTAAAAATATTTAAAATAACTCAGTATGTTACACACCGCAAAAAGTAAATGGCAACACTTTCAAGGCAGCTGATCATATGTGAACTACATTAACAGAACTATTGGATTAATAACTGTGATAAAACACTAAGGAATTTTACACAACGTGTTAATGTAATACCAGAGATAATTAATTCCCTTGATTGGAATTATTCGTTCATACAACACAGAACCTTATTAATTTTACAACTCTAACTCAATGATAGGCAATTATGTCCTTTGAATGCCAATCAGAACTAGAAATTGTCAGTGTAATTGTGCAGCTGACAAAACTCAGAAGGCTCCAGAACTCTCCAGAGCATTGGTAATACACTACAGTACTATAAAATAAATTTCAAAAACAAAGTTGGTGTACACTGAAGTTAAAGGCCACAATGTAATTGAAGGATTACATCATAAATTATTGGAGATGCAGACCTCCTCTTCTCCAACTGAATTGCAGACCTTAAACTCCCAAACACCCACTGCTGTACATATTTTACTTGAATGCCCAGCAAACATTACAAATTCTAAATTTAATGTCGTCAGATCTTGGTGGATTATGGTTATTATGTAAACTGGCTCACATAAACAGCGTAAATACATTAAGTGATTATTCAAACTGGTCAAACATGTTTCATCTTCCATTACCTTCACAGATCACTTTGTATCAAATGGTCAGTTGAAAGCATCACTAATCTTAAATTCAAGAGAGCATGCAGATTGAAAAAAGATGTCTCACCTGGTGAGTTATTAATAGAAGCAGTAGAATCCACAAGCCCAGCTGCAGGACTGACACAGCTGGAAGTTGAGGCTGGGACTGACCCATTCACTGGAGACTGCAGAGCCAGAGGACCTGCACTAGTAACCGGTGGTGACTGCACCGTGGCACCCAGGGTAGATCCTGACAGGTTTACTGCAGTCTGAACTTTAACTTGCGCCATTCTCTATCACTGCAAAAAAATATATGTTAATGAGCTGAATGGGCCTATAATAATAAAAGAAAAAATGAATTGTAATTAATATAAGCTGGTGAAAATGTCACATGCAAGACAGAATACTGTTCTAGAAATTGAAATAATCTGCAACAATCATTGGCTCTAATATTTCATTCATGTTTGCAGCAAACTCATTGGGCCATAATTTGCCGTAACAGGGCATCTAACTTTAGTTAGTTTGCCCTTGTACATTTATGTTTTTTTCAATTTTTGCGTGGCAAGTTGCTGAAAGTGCGAACTGATAACGCCGCAGCGAGGGAAACTGGGCATCTGGGACCTGAGTGAACAGAGCAAGCAACTGTGTGTCTCCATAACCAATCAGATTGAAGGATTGTGAAATTAACAGCACAATAACTGAGAAGGAAGTGTAAGCTAGAATGGGTGAATTCAATGTCAAATCAGGTACAGAAAGAGGAAAAAAGAGAGGGAAAGAAAGACTGGATTAAGAGAGCAAGAGAGAGAGAAGGAGAGAAGGAGAGAAAGAGAGAAAGAGCTTTACAGTCAATGAAGTACTTTTGAAGTGGAGTCACTGTTGTAATGTGGGACACGCGGCAGCCAATTTGCACACAGCAAGGTCCCACAAACAGCAGTTTTCCAATGCAAACTAGGTCAAGTTTACAGGAAGCTAAAGTACTTTGTCTAATTACAGATAAACTAATTACAGATAAACACTTAACTATACACAACTTCAGATGCCTATTGGATATCACTATTTTTTCTATCAATCACCTTGGTCAAACATCTAATAAACACATTAAATCCCATCATTCAAACCCCAGGGAAGGGAACAGGAAGAAATAATAAGCCTTCAAAACCTTTTACCTGGCAACAATATCGCTATGATTTTCAACTGCGCACTCCACAATAACTGTACAGCTTGATAAAATCCTAGCAAACATAACATTTGATTTCAAATTCACATGGACTCGAGTCCCACTCATAAATTTGTTCATTATTCTTAAAGAATAGTACCCAACCTCAAGAAATAAAAATCACTCAAGTAGAGCTCCACACAAATTAGGGCTCTATATTACCAGAAACAATATAGAAATTAGCCGCATATTAAAACATCTCATTTTCTGGGCCAGATTGTTCCACGAGTTAAACAACTCATAACTGCATCTGGAATACCCGAACTTCTTTGAACAATTGAACATAAATAGTGATATACAGTAGGTATTTGAAAGTGTGTACAGTAAATATTATGTCTTGCTTACTAACACTTACTAAACGTGCTCAAATAAGGTAGCGGAGGTCAAATGATAATATAACCTTGAGGAAGCAGGGGTCTAAATTCACACTTCTACCCTCTGATTAGGGGAATGATGTTCTGAGGGGGAAGAGAGTACTCAGTGGAGTATCCCAGCGATCAGTACTCTGGCCCCTACTATTCCGAATCTACATTAACAACCTGGATTCAGAAAACCAATGTACAACTGATCAAATCTGCTTATACTAAACTTGTAATATATGTGGGCAGAACAAATGAAGGACAGAGATACGAGTTGCTCGTCCATGTGCTTGCTTTATTAGGCCAGAGCGAACTGAGCATGCTCATACTAAACCATGTGATAATACATTACACTGCTTTCCTCCTTAAAAAAATGTACGTATTCATGATCAAGTGGTTCAAGATCACTGTCCAATCCAGGCCAATAAACAAAGCTTCTTACAATTGATTTCATACTGACGGTCCCTGGATGTTCAGTATGAAGTTCGGCCAGAATTCTCTCTCTCAAAGAAGTAGGTACCACCACTTTGTTTCCCCATTTGATACAACTTTGCTCACGAGACAATTCAGTACGGCGGTTATGGAATGGTTTCAACTCTGTGTCCAGACACTGATCAGTCCATCCATTCAAGGTGTTTTCATACACTCTTTTCAGTACTGAGTCCTTTTGAGTCTCATCTGCAATCTCAGTTACATTCACGGAAAAGTCTTTGTCAATTGCACCTAGTGTGAAAATAGCACCTTCAATCCCAACACAAGTCCTCATGTGGCAACCAGGACAAGGCATCTGCGAATACGTTTTGCTTTGAAATGCGATATTCAATCGTGTAGTCATATTGTGACAACAACACTGCCCAACGTTGCAATCTTGATGTGGCCATTACAGGGATGGCAGATTTGGGCCCCAATATTGCTAGCAGCGGTTTGTGATCGGTTATCAGGGTAAACTTTCTGCCGATCAGGAATTGTTGGAATTTCTTGATTCCAAACACAATGGCAAGTACTTCCTTTTCAATTTGCGCGTAGTTTCTTTCGCTCTTTGTGAGGTTTCGCGATGCGAACGCATTTGGTTTCTCTTGGTGGTCATCCATTCTCTCTTCTTCTCTCTCTTAGGCAGTCCCTCGGAACCAAGGATGACTTGCTTTCACATTAAAAATGAGTTCGCAGGTGACTGATGAGTCCAATGCGGGACCTACAGTCTCTGTCACAGGTGGGGCAGATGGTGGTTGAAGGGGCGGGTGGGTGGGGTGCTTGGGTTGACGTGCGCTCCTTCCGCTTGGCTTCCGCTTGCTCCCGGCGAAGAGACTCGAGGTGCTCGGCGCCTTCCCGGATGCTTCTCCTCCACTTTGTGCGGTCTTGGGCCAGGGATTCCCAGGTGTCAGTGGGGATGTTACACTTTTTCAAGGAGGCTTTGAGGGTGTCCTTGAAGCGTTTCCTCTGCCCACCTGCCCACATTACGTAGCTTATGACAGCTCCCACACCATAGCTAGAAGCATCACACGCTAACTTAAGCTCACGCACTGTGTCGTAGCGCACAAGTGGAGCATCGCTAGAGGGACTCCTCTTACAAGCATCATAAGCTTCCTGTTGCGCTTTCGTCCACTTCCATTGGACATCCTTCTTGAGGAGCTCGTGCAATGGAGCTAACATGGCCGCTAACTCAGGTAAGAAACGTGTGTAGTACTGAACCATTCCAAGGAAAGATCTTAAGTGAGACACGTTCTGTGCATTTTTTTTAATTCATTCACAGGATGTGGGCGTCGCTGGCAAGGCTAGCAATTATTGCCCATTCCTAATTGCCCTTGAATGGCTTGCTAGGCCATTTCAGAGGGCAGTTAAGAGTCAACCACATTGCTGTGGGTCTGGAGTCACATATAAGCCAGACCTGGTAAGGGCGGCAGATTTCCTTCCCTAAAGGACATTAGTGAACCAGATGGGTTTTTACGACAATCCGGTAGTTTCATGGTCACCATTATTGATACTAGCTTTTTATTCCAGATTTGTTTAAATAACTGAATTTAAATTCCCCAGCTGCCGTGGTGGGATTTAAACTCTTGTCACTGGATTATTAGTCCAGGCCTCTGGATTACTAGTCCAGTAACATAACCACTATGCTACTGTGCCCTGAACAGCATCAACCTTTTCCTTCACTGGTTGCAAGCCATTTGCATCAACTTTCAGGCTAAGGTTCACAACCTCAGGCTGCACAAAAGCACATTTGCTCCTTTTCAATTTGACATTGTGGGCATTCAACCTTTGAAGCACTATATCCAACACTTCTAGGTTTTCTTCCTCACTGCTTGTTGCGATCAGCACATCGTCTTGATTGCATAAGCAATTAGGAAATCCTTGCAAAATCTTATCCATCGTAGCCTGGAAGATTTTGGGGGAGGACTTTACACCACATATGGCAGCTTGGTATATGAGTACAGTCCCTTGTGTGTGTTGATGGTGAGATACTGTTGACTCTCTGTCAACATTCAGCTGAGCGGAAGCATGCGACAGGTCAAGCTTGGAGAAAATCTTTGACCCACAGAGTGCTGCATACAAATCTTGCGATGTAGGTAACAGGTACTGCTCATTGTCAACTGCTTGGTTGATGGTAACTTTGTAGTCACCGCACAAGCGTAGAGTTTTGTCTGCTTTGGGCACTACCACAATCAGGGTAGCCCATTCACTTTTGTCAGTTTTTACTAGCACTCCGTTCTCTTTGAGCTTTGCTAGCTCTTCCTCCACTTGACCTTACAACGCATAGAGTCAGAGAGTCATAACGGCACAGAAGGAGGCCATTCGGCCCATCGAGTCCGTGCCGGCTCTATGTAGAGCAATCCAGTCAGTCCCATTCCCCCGCTCTATCCCCGTAGCCCTGCAAGTTTATTTCCCTCAAGTGCCTCTTCAGTCTCCCCTTGAAAACATTGAGTGTCTCCGCTTTCACCACTTCCGTCGGCAGCAAGTTCCAGGTCATCACCACTCGCTGTGTAAAAAAGTTTTTCCTCACGTCCCCCCTGTATCTCTTGCCCAAAACCTTAAATCTGTGTCCCCTAGTCCTAGTACCATCAACTAGTGGGAACAGCCTTTCCCCATCTAGCCTATCCAAACCCGTCATAATCTTGTGCACCTCTATCAAATCACCCCTCAACCTCCTTTGCTCTAATGAAAACAAATCCAGCTTCTGTAACCTGTCCTTGTAGCTAAGATCCCCCATCCCTGGAACCATTCTTCTGAATCTGCTCTGCACCCTCTCAAGGGCCTTCACATCCTTCCTAAAGTGTGGTGACCAGAACTGGACGCAATACTCCAGTTGTGGCCTAACCAGCGCTTTATAAAGGTTCAGCATAACTTCTCTACTTTTGTACTCAATACCTCTATTTATGAAGCCCAAGATCCCATATGCTTTGTTAACCACTCTCTCAATATGTCCTGCCACCTTCAGGGATCTATGCACATTAACTCCCAGGTCCCTCATCCCTGCACACTCTTTAAAACTGTGCCATTAAGTGTATAATAACAACAGAAAACACTGGAAAAACTCAGCAGGCCAGGCAGCATCCATGGAGAGAGAAACAGAGTTAACGTTTCAGGTTGAAGACCTTTCGTCAGGTCTTCGACCTGAAACGTTAACTCTGTTTCTCTCTCCACGGATGCTGCCTGGCTTGCTGAGTTTTTCCAGCGTTTTCTGTTGTTATTTCGGATTTCCAGTATCCACAGTATTTTGCTATCCCATTAAGTGTATATTGCCTCTCCCTGTTCCTTCTGCCAAAATGCATCACCTCACACTTCTCTGTATTAAATTCCATCTGCCACTTGTCTGCCCATTCTGCTAGCCTTTCTATGTCCTGTTGCAGTCGATTGATATCATCATCACTGTTTGCCACACTCCCAAGTTTGGTGTCATCGGCAATTTTAGAAATTCTACTCTGTCTTCCAATATCCAGGTCATTTATATATATCAAAAAAGCAGTGGCCCCAGCACTGACCCTTGGGGAACACCACTGTCTACCATCCTTCAGTCTGAAAAACAGCCATTTACCACAACTCGCTGTTTTCTGTCCTTATCCAAGCTGCCACTGACCCACCTATTCCATGAGACTCAATTTTGTTAACCAGCTTTCTATGTGGTACTTTGTCAAAAGCCTTCCTAAAATCCATGTAGACAACATCCAATGCATTCCCTTCATCAATCCTCTGTTAGTTCATCAAAAAATTAAATTAATTAGTCAAACACGATCTGCCTTTTACAAACCCATGTTGGCTCTCCTTAATTAACTTAAACCTCTTCAAATGCCCGTTAATTTTTGCCTTGATTATTGTTTCTAAAACTTTACCCACAACTGATGTTAAACTGACCGGCCTGTAGTTACTAGGATTGTCCTTACACCTTTTCTTGAACAATGGTGTCACATTTGCCACTTTGCAATCCTCAGGCACCTCCCCCACATCTAGGGAAGATTGGAAAATTATGGCAAGCCCTTCCGCTATCTCCTCCCCCAATTCCCTTAGCAACCTGGGATGCAAGCCATCTGGACCAGGCGGCTTGTCCACTCTAAGCATACCCAGCCTTTCGAGTACATCCTGTCTATCAATTTTCACCCCTTCCATTGCTTCTGCCTTTTCCACTTCGACTGATATTTTGTCAGCATCCACATCCTTAGTAAACACCGATACAAAGTACTCATTGAGTATTCTAGCCTTGCCCTGCACCCCTAAGCATATATCACCTTCTTTGTCTCTAATAGGCCCCACCCCGCCTCTTACTACCCACTTACTGTTTACATGCCGGTAGAAGATTTTTGGGTTCCCTTTTATGTTAACCGCCATTCTACTCTCATATTCTCTCTTTGCCAATCTTATTTTCATTTGGTCTGGTTCTCCCTTGAAGAATTCACCTGACATGCATCATACACCCTCTTTTTTTGTTTCATCGTCTTCTCTATCTCCTTCGTCATCCAAGGAGCCCTTGCTTTGGTTCTCTTACCCTTCCCTCTTGTTGAAATGTACCTAGCCTGTACTTGGAACATCTCCTCTTTAAAGATCACCCATTGTTCCGTTACAGTTTTTCCTGTCAGTCTTTGGTTCTATTTTACCCTGGCTCGATCCTTTCGCATCCCATTGAAGTTAGCCCTATTCCAGTTTAGAAGTTCCACTCTAGATTGTTCCTTGCTCCTCTCCATTGCTAATCTAAATCTTATGGTACGATGATCACTTGTACCCAAGTGTTCTCCCACAGACACTTGATCGACCTGGCCCACCTCATTCCCCAGCACCAGATCCAGCAATGCCTCCTTCCTAGTTGGGCCAAGAACATATTGGTCAAGCAAATTCTCCTGAACACATTTCAGAAATTCCTCCCCCTCCTTTCCCTTTACCCTAGCATTATCCCAATCGATATTTGGGTAATTAAAGTCCCCCAATATAACCACTCTATAGCTCTTGCATATTTCTGCGATTTCCCTGCAGATTTGCTCCTCTACCTTCCTCTCACTATTTGGAGGCCTATAGAATACCCCCAATAGCGTGATCATACCCTTTTTGCTCCTCAACTCTAACCAAATGGATTCTGTCCTTGTCCCCTCAACAACATCCTCCCTTTCCACCACTACAATGTCTTCCTTAATCAGCACCGCCACCCCACCTCCCTTTTTTCCTTCCCTATCTTTTCTGAACACCTTGAATATTAAGTGCCCAGTCCTCACCATTTTTAAGCTACGTTTCCGTTATTGCCACAACATCATATTTGCCACATGGCTAATTGTGTTCGTAGCTCACCAACCTTATTCACCACACTTTGTGCGTTTACGTACATGCATTCTAAGCCCATTTTTGAATTTTTCGTAGTCTTTCTTGGTCTGCTCCTATCTAATATGGTACTACTACCGCCTCTAGTACTATCTTCTCTAGTACTATCCAACACACTCACTCTTTTATGCACCTTATTCCTCTTTTCTACTCCTATATGCTGGTGCCCATCCCCCTGCCAAGCTAGTTTAAACCCTCCCCAATAGCACTAACAAACCTCCCCGCGAGAATATTGGTCCTGGCTCTGTTGAAGTGTAACCCGTCCAGCTTGTACAGGTCCCACCTTCCCCAGAAACGGTCCCAATGCCTCAGGAATCTAAATCCCTCCCTCCTGCACCATCTCTCCAGCCAATCTTTCATCTGTCCTATCCTCCTATTCCTGTACTCACTAGCACGTAGCACCAGGAGTAATCCGGAGATTACTACCTTTGAGGTCCTGCTTTTTAATCTCTCTCCTAGCTCCCTAAACTCTGCCTGCAAGACCTCATCCCTCTTTCTGCCTATGTCATTGGTACCGATATGGACAATGACCTCTGGCTGTTCACCCTCCCCCCTCAGAGTGTCCTGCAGCCTTCAGTGACATCCTTGACCCTGGCACCAGGGAGGCAACATACCATCCTGGAGTCACGTCTACGGCCGCAGAAACACCTGTCTGCTCCCCTAACTATCGAATCCCCTACCACTATTGCTCTTCCACTCTATTTCCTTCCCCCCGTGCAGCTGAGCCACCCATGGTGCCGTGGACTTGACTCTGGCTGCACTCCCCAGAGGAACCATCGACCTCACCAGTACTCAGAACAGAATACTGGCATAGGGGACCAACCTTGCCTTACAATAGACAAGCTTCGCGTTGGACTTGATGCGGATATGGGCGTCATACCCAATGATGCCATCAGAACTGTCTGAGAACATGCTTTTGTACTTGTTCAACATTGTGTCGAGTCGCTTCTTTGAAGCATCTACACTAAAGACGTTTTTTGAGTCTAGTTTTAACTTTCTCAATCAGTCTTTGCCCATGAGAGTTGGCCTGTTGATAGGCAGCTTTACTGACTGGCCATCGTGTTGAACTGTACATTCCATTTGTCCACATGTCTCTAGGATTTCTCCGGAGTAGGTTTTTAACTCTACGGTACTCTTTGTAAGTGATATTTGATTAAACTTACTCTCATATGTGTCCTTACTCATGATAGAGCAGTCCACTGCCGTGACGATACACATATCAATATATTGCTCGTTGATCAAAAGTTTTGTACGGAGGTCTTTCTCACGACTGCTAGCGTTGCCGCTCGTGGCATAGATACTGATGCCTAGTTCTTCAACATCAGGTGTGTTCACTTCAACATTGTGAACTCCTCCCTTTTGTTGTTGCTGCTTTGCATTGCCACTCGAATAGTTCTTACTTCCTGCTTTAGATCTAGCTCTGCAAGCTGTTGAAATATGGCCTTGCTTCTAGCAGTGAAACACTTCGCATTTCTGTATTGGCAGGATTGTGGGGAGTGATTTCCATTGAAGCGATAACAATTCACTGCACTGCTCTCACTGACAAGTTTTTGACTCGGTCTCACAGCTTTAGGTTTGGTGGTGGCTTTGTGACTGTAGACCTCAGCTGCACTAGTCACTTGAGTTGGACAGAGCTCCCTAGCATTCTTAGACGCCATCTCCATAGATAGGGCAATTTTGCATGCTATGTCAAACGTTAGGTTAGGAGTGTTCAGTCACTTGGACTATGCTCGCTCATCCACCAGTCCACACACAAACTTATCTCGCAATGCACGATCCAAAAATGTGCTGAAGTTACAGTGCAAAGACAGGTTCTTAAGAGCTACAATGTACTCACTGATGGTTTCACTTTGTTTTTGGTTTCTGGTACCAAACTTATAGCTCTCTGCTATTTCTAATGGCTTTGGGTCAAAATGGTCCTTGAGTTTCTCGACAATGTCTTCAAACAACGCATCCTTCGCTTTCCCTGGCGCGAGTAGGTTTGTCAACGTTCCATAGAAATCTGGCCCAATCTGTGTTTGAAAAATTGCTTTCTTCCTTTCACGAATTACTTTATTTTGAGCTTGATCATTCTCATCTGCACCTTCAGTCTCAATAATGTTATTGGCCCTAAAAAACATCTCCATTCACTCAACAGTAAGAACTGTATGGTTCGCGAGCTCGGTCATACATGCCGATGTTTCCAATGTACCTGTGAGAATCAACGCCACTGTTGCTGTGCATACATACATGTGAAGGCAAAGCACAGACGATTCTGCATGAGTATTAACGATAAAACATCTCAAAAATTCAGGATAGGTTTCACAAATTCACCTTAAACTTTTCCACTCGAAGGTTGAACACTGTGTCCTTCCATGATCCCTAAAAATGGCTTTGGGATCCCATCCTCGTTGCCAAAATATGATATATGTGGGTAGACAAATGAAAGACAGAGACACAATGAGTTGCTAGGCAAGGTGCTTGCTTTATTAGGCCAGAGCGAACTGAGCATGCTCATACCAAACCATGTGACAAACCATGTGATAATACATTACACTGCTTTCCCCCTTAAAAATGTATGTATTCCCCTCTCAAATACAACAAAACTATGGTCCCACTTTTCCCAGCATTACATGTACCACATAACAAAAACGCCTGGCTTTTTTTCTTTTAAAGGAACTACAAATCCAGTTTAATAACAGGTTTGCAGAGCCTTCCTGATCTCCTTACAGAAAGTTTTGGTGTTAAACCAATTTTCGGGCTGTTTTGTTTTGGTTCCGAACTCAAGGATGATCCTGTTTCTATCTCAGACTTGTTTCAACCTGTTACTTCAGTTACTGAAGTCTGAATTGAGTCAAACTCATGTATGTGTTCATGATCAAGTGGTTCAAGATCACATCTTGGTTCATCTCTAGCAGAGATCATTTGATCTACATGAACACTTCCGATTTTGTCACCAATTTCAACCAAATATCTCTTGGTTCCACCAACCTCTACTATGGTTCCTACATTCCACTTGTATGAACTCGACTTGCCGGGGGACTGAGAACACGAACACACTTGTTTTGTTTGAAACTGCGTTCTTTCTGATTGTTGTCATAATAACGTTTCTGACTCAACTGTTTCTGTTCAACTCTTGAGGCCAAATTCGGTTGAACAAGACTCAATCGTGTTCTCAATCTCCTCTTCATCAAGAGTTCTGCTGGGGTATATCCAGTTGTAGTGTGCGGACTAGCTCTGTACTTCAGCAAGAAATTTGCCAAACGCTGCTTCATGCTGAGTCCCGAACAATCCTGCAACACTTGCTTTTTGAGAGCTTCTTTCACTATTCTGACTGACCTTTCGGCTGCTCCGTTTGAAGCTGGATGATATGGTGGAACGAGAGTTGATACCCATTCCGTTTCAGGAATTCTTGAAATAGAGCAGAACGGAACTGAGGGCCATTGTCAGAAACAAGCTCTTCAGGTAAGCCATGACAGGCAAAGATAGACCTCAACTCATCTATGGTACGTTCAGTTGTAGTATTTGAATCCATGTGTTTCACTTCAATCCACTTTGAATGACTTTCTACAAGTACCTGGAAATAATCATTTGCTTTCTCACAGAAGTCTACATGTACTCTCTGAAAAGGTCTACTTGGCCATGACCAGGGTTGTAGTGGAGTTTTGGGTGGTTTGTTTCTGCAATTCTGGCAAACACTGCATTTGCTGACAAGTGACAAGAAGCAAGTATGGTGGAAACAGAGTTCGAGCCAAGGACCTCCA
The DNA here is from genome assembly GCA_030390025.1 of Squalus acanthias. Lineage (NCBI taxonomy): Eukaryota > Metazoa > Chordata > Chondrichthyes > Squaliformes > Squalidae > Squalus > Squalus acanthias. The sequence continues at coordinate 86,753,735 of CM059432.1, forward strand.
AAAAGAGATAGGAGGTACAATTTGCAAAAATGGGCAAATCAGTGGCAGATGAAATTCGGACAAGCGCAAGGTACTACATTGATGTCAAATCACTGGAATGGCAATGAACAAAATGCTAAATTATATTGCTAGATCAGTTGGAGCATTCAGTCAGAAAATGTCCCTGCTAAAACTGTTCAATACCCTGGTTAGAACATGCCTCAGGTGTTGTGTTTGTTCTTAGGGGGTCATTTTAACTTTCACCAATGGTTCCAATGGAAAGAAAATTCGGGTGGGTGTATAGTGGGCGTGAAATCCAATATTAACTGTTTTACACAATCGGCAAAATGTAAAATTACCCCCTTAGTTACCAAGACATAAGGGAAATGTGCAAGCCATTTGAAACAGTGCAGAGAACCACTAGGGTGATCCCTGGTATCAAAAGACTGAATTATAAGGAAAGACTTGAGAAGAGGAGGTAGAAATGTGGGGGTAGATCAGTCACTGGGAGTTGGAATTCTTTCTTTTTACTTCCGATGACCCTGTAAGGCAATTGCCGAACAGTCACCCAATAGGTGACGCTAGCAGGGTAAGTAGTTGGTAAGCTGCATTCTTTTAGCTGGTGAACCTACAGCCGTATGTCTTCACACACTTGATGGTCCCCAAGCCTCATCTCTGCCAACATGTGCCTAAATTCCCTGGATCTGAATAACTGAAGTCCCCTATGGGGCAGTGTCCCCACTCCATATTGGTCGAACAGAAATTCTACAGCTGCAATAGCTTGGTTTGGAGACTCTTAAATGGAGTGATTGGTTTCCCAGATTGTCAAAGAGTTGACCAAAATAAAAATTATGAAAAATGTCTTCATGCAGAGTCCTATTACACAAATCTCTTTGTAATTTAATAGAAGAGCTAGTTTTAATAGAGTTTTCAAAAGAGAAAAGAACTTGCATTTATATAGCGCCTTTTACGACCACAGGATGTCCCAAAGCAATTCACAGCCAATGAAGTGGTTTTGAATTGTAGTCACTGTTATAATATAAGGAAACACGGCAGCCAATTTGCACAAGCAATGTTATAAATGACTAGATAATCTACATAGAAACATTGGAACAGGAGTAGGCCATTCAGCCCCTTAAGCCTGCTCCACCACTCAATTAGATCATGGGTGATCTGTACCTCAACTCCATTTACTCGCCTTTGTTCCATATACTTTGATACCTTTACCCAACAAAAATATGAGGCCATTCAGCCATTGAGGTCTTTGCCAGCTCTTTGAAAGCGCTGTCCAATCAGTCCCACCCCCCTGCTCTTTCCCAAAGGCCCTGCAAATCTTTCCTTTTCAAGTATATATCCAATTCGCTTTGAAAGTTATTATTGAATCTGCTTCCACCACACATTTCAGATCACAACAACTCTGCATAAAAAAATGATCTCATCTCCCTCCTGGTCCTTTTGCCAATTACCTTAAATTTGTGTCCTCTGGTTATCAACCCTCCTGCCAGTGGAAACAGTTTCTCCCTAACTAATCTATCAAAATCCTGCATAATTTTGAACACCTCCATTAAATCTCCCCTTAACCTTCTCTGCTCTAAGGAGAACAATCCCACCTTCTCTAGTCTCTCCACATAACTGAAGTCCCTCATCCCTGGTATCATTCTAATAAATTTCCGCTGTACCTTTTCCAAGGCCTTGACATCCTTCCTAGTGTGGTGCCCAGAATTGGACACAATACTCCAGCTGATGTCTAACCAGTTAGCTTTGATATCCTTTGCATTGTTTTCATATTCCCTTTTTGAACCTCTTACTTTCTTTTTATCCCTTTGTTGCTTTTTATGCTCTACCAGTCCACTGGATTTCCATTTTTCCTGGCATTTGTGTGTGCCTTTTCTTTTAGCTTGATACTGTCTGTTACCACATTTGTTGACCATGATTGTTTAATTACACAATTGGAGCCATTTGCCTTTTAGGGGTACGTATTGGTTTTTAGGAAGATAGGAACAAAAGTAGGCCATTCAGCCCCTCGAGCCTCTTCTATCATTCAATTAGATCATGGCTGACCTCAACTACATTTATCAGCCTTTGTTCCATATTCCTTGATACCCTTACCTAAAAAAGGTCTTTAAAACTTCAATTGACCCAGCATCCACAGCCTTTGGGAGCAGAGAGTTCCAGATTCCCACAGCTCTTTGCATGAAAAAATGCTTCCTAATGTCACTCCTAAATGGCATAGGATCTCATTTTAAGATTATGCCCTCTTGTTCTGGATTCCCCACTGTAAGGGTTAATGGCTGTACAAACTATACTACTGTAACCACGTTATGAATCATGTAAGTTTTGAATGGCTGCGCAAACTATATCTAAGGGTTAATGGCTGTACAAACTCGACTACTGTAATCACTTTAATGGCTGTACAAACTATACTACTGTAATCACGTTATGAACCATGTACGTTTTGAATGGCTGTACAAACTATACTATTGTAATCATGTAATCATGTTATGAACCATGGAGCGAGAACTTGATGATCACGTTCTGTAAATGGTATAAAAGAAAGACCTGCAGGACTCGTAGGCAGCGACGAAAAAGGAGAGGCAACGAAGAAGGAGAAACATACGGAGAAGAAGAAAGTGAGCAGCCCAGCAGCTACAACTCCTGAGTCAGCGCGCTCCGTCGTCCGTGGTTGTACAGGAAGTAAAACCTGTATTTTTAACCAGTTAATTGCTGTCCAAGTTTGTTAGGGCATGTTGTGTGTGTACAATAAACTGTTCTGGATTGCCGGACGAGTGCCCTTGTCGTCAATAGCTCACAAGCGATCGATAGCTCCGAAAGCTTGTGATTTCAAATAAAACTGTTGGACTATAACCTGGTGTTGTGCGACCTCTCAATTTTGTCCACCCCAGTCCAACACCGGCATCTCCGCATCATGGTCAATATTTATGCCAGTCGAAACAGAGTGAACAAGGCAAGTTCTTTTGCCTACACCACCAGAGGAAATAGTTTCTCTATATCTACCCTATCAAATCCCTTTATCATTTTGTATCGTACCAAATATTCCTTTGAATACTTCCCACTGTTTGTCTGTAGGTTTACCCATTAACAGCTCAGCCCATTTTACTGCAGTTAATTCATTTCTAAACCGCTTCAAAGTTTGCCTTACTTAAATTTAAAACCTTGATTTATGACTCTCCTTTCTTCATCTCAAATTTTACATGTGGTAGCATAATGGTTTCTGGACTACTAATCCTAAGGCCTGGACGAATGATCTGCAGATATCAGTTCAAATCCCACCATGGCATCTGGGGAATTTAAATTCAGGGAGGTATACAGTGGCAGTCCCCAAGGTTCAGTACTTGGACCACTGCTGTTTTTGATATACATTAATGACTTGGATTTGGGGGTACAGGGCACTATTTTGAAATTTGCAGATGACATGACACTTGGAAGTGTTGTAGACAGCGAGGAAGATAGTAATAGACTTCAAGAAGACAGACAGGCTGGTGGAATGGGCAGACACATGGCAGATGAAATTCAACACAGAAGTGTAAGGTGATACATTTTGGTGGGAAGAATGAGGAGAGACAATACACACTAAATGGTACAATTGTAAAGAGGTGCAAAAACAGAGAGACCTGGGGGTGTTTGTGCACAAATCTTTGAAGGTGGCAGAACTGGTTAACAAAGCAGTAAATAAAGCATATGGGACCCTGGGCTTTATAAATAGAGGTCATGATGCGGAGATGCCGGTGTTGGACTGGGGTGGACAAAATTGAGAGGTCGCACAACACCAGGTTATAGTCCAACAGTGAGTCCAACAATAGTCCAACACCTGAGGAAGGGGCGATCGATAGCTCCGAAAGCTTGTGATTTCAAATAAAACTGTTGGACTATAACCTGGTGTTGTGCGACCTCTCAATTTTATAAATAGAGGCATAGAGTACAAAAGCCAGGAAGTTATGCTAAACCTATATAAAGGACTAGCTTGGCCCCAGCTGGAATATGGTGTCTGATTCGGGGAACCACACTTTAGGAAGGACATGAAGGCTTTGCAGAGGGTGCAGAAGAGATTTACTAGAATGGTTCCAGGGATGAGGGATTACAGTCACGTGGAGGACTGGAGAAGCTGGGGTTGTTCTCCATGGAGCAGAGAAGGCTCAGAGGAGATTTGATAGAGGTGTTTAAAATCATGAAGGGTTTAGATAGAGTAAACAAAGAGAAGCTGTTTCCAATGGCTGAAGGGTCGATAACGAGAGGGCACAGATTTAAGGTGATTAGTAAAAAAAAACTTTTTTACGTAACGAGTGGTTAGGATTTGGAATGCACTGCCTGATAGGGTGGTGGATACAGATTCAATAGTAGCCTTCAAAAGGAAATTGGTTAATACTTGAAGGAGAAAAAATTGCAGGGATATGGGGACAAAGCGGGGGAGTGGGACTAACTGGATTGCTCTTTGAAAGAGCTAGCGCAGACTCGATGGGCCAAATGGCCTCCTTCTGTGCTGTACTATTCTGTGATTCTATGAAATCGAGTCATATTATGGTCACTATTTGCAAGATGTTCTCTTGCCATCAGATTGTTAACTAATTCTGGTTCGTTACTCTTTACTAAATCCAATATGGCCTGATTCTAGTCGGTTCTAAAGCATGCTATTCTAGAAAACTGCCCAGAATACATTCTAGAAACTCACTGCCTTTAATATTTGAGCTGTTCTGCTTCTCCAAGTATGTGAAAATTAAAATCTCCCATTATAAACACATTCTTTTTGCTACATACTTCGCTGAACTACATATTAACTGGTCTTACTCCTTATTCATAGTATGCTAGAAATTTACGGCACAGGAGGCCATTCGGCCCATCATGTCTGCGCCAGTCGAAAAAGAGCGATCCTGCCTAATGCCACTTTCCAGCTCTTGGTCTGTAGCCTCATAAGTTTCGGCACTTCAAGTGCATATCCAAGTACTTTTTAAATGTGATGAAAGTTTCTGCCTATACCACCCTTTCAGGCAGTGAGTTCCAGATGCCCACCACCCTCTGAGTGAAAAACAGTCTTTTCAACTCCCCTCTAATCCTACCAATTACTTTAAATCTATGCCCCCTGGTTATTGACCTCTCTGCTAAGGGAAATAGGTCCTTCCTATCCACTCTATCTAAGCCCCTCATAATTTTATTCACCTCAATCAAGTCTCCCTTCAGCCTCCTCTGTTCCAAAGAAAACAATCCCAGCCTATCCAATCTTTCCCCATTGCTAAAATTCTCCAGTCCTGGCAATATCCTCGTAAATTTCCTCTGTACCCTCTCTAGTGCAATCACATCTTTCCTGTAATGTGCTGACCAGAACTGTGTGCAGTACGCTAGCTGTGGCCTAACTAGTGTTTTATACAGTTCAAGCATAACCTCCCTGCTCTTATATTCTATGCCTCGGCTAATAAAGAAAAGTATCCACTATGCCTTCTTAACCACCTTATCTACCTGTCCTGTTACCTTCAGGGATCTGTGGACATGCACTCCAAGGTCCCTCTGTTCCTCTACACTTTCTCAGCATCTTAATTTAGAATTTAGCACCTTTAAATCACATTGCATAACCTCAAACCTATGTCATTGGTTCCCACATGAACTACGATCTCTGGTTGCTTGCCTGGTCATTCGAGAACTTTTTGTTTTGCTCTGTGATGTCCCGCTCCCTGGCACCTGGGAAGCAACTTACCATATGGGACTCTAGATCACGTCTACAAAAGAAACTATCTACACCCTAACTAAAAAATCCCCCAAAGTCAGCACTCACTTATTCTTACCACCTGCTCTGTTTCCCCCCCCATGGGTAACCACACTTCCCAGTGCCTTGTAGTCACTCTTACCCTCCTCTGTGTCAACGTTTTTGTCCACATCACTGGTACCTTTACAGGTATACTTATTAGACAAATCCAGCTCCACGGATGATCCATTTTCTGCCCTGTCAATTGATCGTCACCCAGTCTCCCTTACCAGCTTTTCTGCTCCTAGCAACCTGTGGAGTGAACACCCTCTGGAACATTTACTCTAGAAACGTTCTCTTTCCTGAGAAGTTGCAAGTGTGTTCAGTGACTCCCAAGTGATCAACTTTCTGCTCCAGGAGTGCAACCTTTGGACACTTCATACATATGTATGCACCCTGCCAGGTACACGTACCCAGGCAGGTCCACGTCATGGATGCGACACACATCACTCCTGATTCTGATCTTGCCATACCTATTTATAGGTTTAAAGCTTTTTTTAAAGCTATTATTTATTGAATTACTTCTAGTTACTCACTCTAATTTATTATTTTTATTTAATGTTTTTAAAGTCTCTTTCTGTTCTATCCCCAGAAACGATTACATAGTAAAAACTGTAAATTCAGCATTCCATTGAATAATTACCTAAAATACTTAGCCCTTTCTTGCCAATCCAAGCTTGTAGGTTACGTTTATTTTAAGGTGGGTTGTAAGGGGGGTGGGTGTGAAAAACAATTCAGTAATGGAAATGCTATGAAAAAGGCGGCAGCTGACTCACCTGCTAACATGCCTAGGTGGTGGTGACATCATATGAAAATACCTGGTCTACAATTCGCTGCATCCTAATTAGCAAATCCGAGTGTTAGGGAAAACTTGCAGCATTCATCCACTCTATTTTAGTGATGTTGGTTGAGAGATAAATATTGGCCAAGACACCGACCAGGCGAACACTCCTGCTCTTCAAAGAGTGTCATGGGATCTTTTACGTCCACTTGGGAGGGCAGACAGCGCCTTGGTTTAACGTCTATCCCGAAAGATGGTATCTCCGACAGTGCAGCACTCCCTCAGTACTGAACTGAAGTGTCAGCCTAGATTTCGTGCTCAAGTCTCATGTGTGAAGCTTGAACACATGACTTTCTGACTCAGAGGCAAGAGTGCTACCATTGAGCCAACCTTGGGTCCCAAGCATTCTTGACTGATATGATATCTTGACTAGTTTCACTTTAAAACCAGCCACTAGGAGGTGCACAAACGTGGCCGGTAGTTCTGTGTCTTTCTCTCCTTTCATCCCCATTTGGCTACCATTTGGCATGGTTGAGATCAGCAAGGCAGCTAATGCAGGTTGTGGGTGTAAAGTCAAATCCTACTAATCTGGCACAGAATATTGGAGCTCCCAAGTGCTGTGCCACTATGCTAATCTTCTGTCTTTCATTTAGTCAAATTCCAGGGTGTCCCACTTTTTATATATTCTGAGAGTACTTACACCATGGCACAATTGCAAAAAACTGTGGTGAAATTGCAGCAGGATGGGAATGGACTCAGTAGCTGCAGTTTCTGACACAAAAAGAAATTAGGCATTGTATAGCAGTTGAGGTACCAATGCATTAATATTTTTGTTAAGTGCAAGATTTCCTCCATGAAATGAATCAAGGAAAGACAGTTGTTAAAATGAGCACAACCTGTTATGCTTATATTTGGGATGCAAAATAATTCTGTGGGAATCACCTCTCATAGGCAGGGCCCTCTAAGACAGGTTCTAAAATGTGAATTCACTCTCGTGACACAATTTATTTGTAAGCAAAGTTTCCATCAGCTCCCCGATGACTTGGTAGATACATTCTTCCTGGTGTGATACTGAACCAAACAGATCAGCCAGGTCCCCCGATCTCTTAAGTCAACTGCTCTCAACCAAGGCAATGGTTAAAATTGACCTCAGCACCTCTAGACTAGAGAAAATTTCCACACCTAATCCCTATAATGACACTTTGCTGGAAATTGCAAGTGTGCATACAAATGACGATAGGATTGTGGTCAACTTTAATCCGATCCATATTCAAAGTGTGGTGCCAGACATTTGATTGTTCTCTGGAACTATAGCCCAGCACAAATTAACACCTTCAGCAGAGAAAGAGAAAACATATAACATCGATAAAGCACTATATATTACAAGAAATAGGAGCAGGAGTAGGCCATACAGCCCCTCGAGCCTGCTCCGTCATTCATTAAGATTCATTAAGATCATGGCTGAACTTCTACATCTCCACTTTCCTGCCTTATCCCCATATCCCTTGATTCCCTTAGTGCCCAAAACTCTATCGATCTGAGTCCTGAACATACTCATCAACTGAGCATCCATAGCCTCTGTGGTAGAGAATTCCAAAGATTCACAACCCTGAGTAAAGAAATTTCTCCTCATCTCAGTCCTAGATAGCCGACCCCATCAGCAAGGTAGATGCAGAGAGGATGTTTCCCCTCGTGGGGAAATCTAGAACTCGGGGGCATAGTTTCAGAATAAAGGGTCACCTTTTTAGAACTGAGATGAGGAGGAGTTTCTTCTCTCAGAGGATCGTGAATCTGTGGAATTCTCTGCCCCAGAGAGCTGTGGAGGCTGGGTCATTGAATACATTTGAGGTGGAGATAGACAGATTTTTGCAAGATAAGGGAGTGAAGGGTTATGGGGAGCGGGCAGGGAAGTGGCTTTGAGCCCAAGATCAGCCATGATCTTATTGAATGGCGGAGCGGGCTCGAGGGACCAAGTGGCCTATTCCTGCTCCTATTTCTTATGTTCTTATCCTGAGACCATTACTCCTAGTTCTAGACTCTCCAGTCAGAGAATCAGCCTCCCAGCATCTACCCTGTCAAGCCCTCTGACAATTTTATACATTTCAATGAGGTCACCTCTCATTCTTTTAAACTTCAGAGAATATAGGCCCATTCTATTCAATCTCTCCTCATAGGACAGCCCTCTCACCCCCGAGAATCAATCTAGTGAAGATTTGGTGCACCCCCTCTAAGGCAAGTATGTCCTTCCTTAACTAACGAGACCAAAACTGTACGCAGTACTCCAGGTGTGGTCTCACCAAAGCCCTATATAATTGCAGCAAGACTTCCTTACTATTATATTCCAAACCCCTTGCAATAATAGCTAACATATCATTGGTCTTCCTAATTGCTTGCTGTACCTGCATGTTAACTTTGTGATTCGTGTACAAGAACACCAAAATCCCTCTGAATACCAACATTTACTAGTGTCTCACCTTTTTAAAAAATTCTGCTTTTCCATTCTTCCTACCAAAGTGGGATAATTTCACACTTCCCCATATTATTCTCCATCTGCCATTTTCGTGCCCAATCATTTAACCAGTCTATATCCCTTTGCAGCTTCTTGCGTCCTCTGCACAGCTTACTTTCCCACCTAGCTTTGTATCGTCAGCAAACTTGGATATATTAGTCGGTCCCCTCATCCAAGTCATTGATATTAGATTATAAATAGCTGAGGCCCAAGCACTGATCCTTGCGGCACTCTACTAGTTACATCCTGCCATCCCAAAAATGACCTGTTTATTCCTACTCTCTTTTCTGTCGGTTAACCAATCCTCAATCCAAGCTAATATATTACCCCCAATCCCATGAACCATGATTTTGTGTAATAACCTCTTGTGTGGCACCTTATTGAATGCCTTCTGAAAATCCAAATATACTGCATCCACTGGTTCCCCCTTATCTACCTTGCTAGTTACAGCCACAAAAAACTTTAATAGATCTGTAAACACTATTTCTCTTTCATAAAACCACTGAAACTGACTAATCATATTCTGATTTTCCAAGTGCCCTGTTACCATGTCCTTAATAATAGTTTGAGCATTTTCCCTCCTACTGATTGCTGGCTAACTGGTCTTGTTTTCTCTCTCCCGCCTTTCTTGAACAGCAGGGTTACATTTGCTACCTTCCAATCCACAGGAACCATTCTAGAATCTAGGGAACTCTGGAAGATCAAAACCAATACATCCACTATCTCTGCAGCGACCTCTTAAAACCCTAGGATGTAGGCCATCAGATCCAGGGGATTTGTTGGTTTTTAGTCACATTAATTTCTCCAGTACTTTTCCTTTACTAATATTAATTACTTTAAGTTTCTCACTCTCATTAGACCATTGGCTCCTCTCAATTTCCGTTATGTTCTATGTGTCTTCTACTGTGAAGACAGATACAAAACATTTGTTTAACGTCTCTGCCATTTCTTTATTCCCCATTATAATCTTTCCTGTCTCTGCCTCTCGGGATTACTTTCTCTAATCTCTTTCTTTTTACATGCAATGTCTGCACCTCAGACTCCAGCTCAACAACGCTGAGCCGAAGTTCCTCGAGTTGCAGACACTTACTACAGATGAGGTTGCCTGGGATCATGCTGCTCTCCACAAATTCCCACATGCTGCAGATGCGACACACCTCCTGTACGGCCATCTCTATCCAACCTTGTTTTATATATTTAATTAATTAAAGTTTTATGTAATTAATTCACGGTTATTTTTTTTAGTTTTTTTTTAAACTAATTAATTTAACTAGTTTAAATTATTATATTAATAAAGTTTAGTTTTAGGTTCCTAGTTTACACCACTCCCCTAGCTTAGAGAGCAAGAAAATGTATTACTCACCAACCATCTTGTGACGTCGCCAGATCTGGGAGTTGTTTACCCCAGCCAAATGGACGCGACTGGAAAATCTCACTCTTTTTTAAACCCAGTTTAATTATCCTAGTTCTTTATCTTAGGTAATTATGTTTTAGTCTGTGTTAAGTTTTTCTTAATATGCACACTAACTTACAGTGAGCGCTAAAACACTGAACAAAATTTTAAGTAATTACTGCCTCAAGCTTACACAAACCACGAGTATTAAAGGCAAAAAGGAGCACCTCCCCCTCACCCACCCACCCCCCAACTGCACCGAATTCCCACTCTCGCCAAATTCTCAACTTCCCACTCTGTTTACAATGCACTCCGTTCACATTGTGTTCTGTGGTTTAGCTCTGTGCTCACTGATGGCTCACTGTGCCTTTAAGAAAATATGATTGCTGCATTTAATAACTTTCTTTCCTCAATGCACAAACCATAGCTTTAAAATAATGCACTATTTGCACAAAGAGTATTAACACAAATGTCTATCCATTAATTACTTCAATGTAGTTGGGTGCTTTCCTCAAAGTCAACGTTGGCACCAAAAGTATTAAAAACATTTCATCTCGCTTCCCTGATGTCTTAGTTGGATGATACTAAACCACACATTGGAGGATCAAGTTCAATTTCTTTTTATTCATTCTTGTGAAAATGGGCATCGCTGGCAAGGCCACATATATTTCCCATCCCTGGTTGGGCCTTCTTGAACTGCTGCAGTCTGTGTGTTGAAGGTGCTCCCACAATGCTGTTAAGATAGGGAGTTGCAGGATATTGATCCAGCGACGGCACGTTAGCTGATCTCACCCAGGGCAACAGCTGAAATACTACAATTAGTCTCCCTGTGCTAGGGAAAGGGGAAAAAATGTGCTTATATAGGATAAGGGCAGGAACAAGCTCAACTGCAACAGCCTTGACAACTGAAAAATTAGCTGACATGCTCAGGCGAGGCTCACAAATAAATAGTGCCCACTTAAGCAACATATTGGAGAGTTGCAAGCAAACATGGGACCAAATCCCAGCATGAGCCAAAAGCTTGGTAAAAGAGCTAGGTTTTAAGGAGCATCTTAACGGAGGCGAGAGAGGTAGAGAGGCTAAAGGAGGGAATTCCAGAGCTTAGGGCCAAGGCAGCTGAAAGCATGGCCACCAATGGTGGAGCAATTAAAATCAGGGATGCTCAAGATGCCAGAATTGGAGGAGTGCAGAGGTCTCGAAGGCTTCTAGGACTGGAGGAGGTTACAGAGATAGGGAGAGGCGAGGCCATGGATGGATTTGAAAACAAGGGTGAAGTTTTTTAAATTAAGGAGTTGTCGGACCGGGAGGCAGTGTAGGTCAGCAAGCACGGGGTGGTGGGTAAACGAGACTTGGTGCGAGTTAGGATACGGGCAGCAGAGTTTTGGATGAGCACAAGTTTATGTAGGGTGGAAGATGGGAGGCCGGCCAGGAGAGCATTGGGATAGTCAAGTCAAGTAACAAAAGCATGGATGAGGGTTTCAGCAGCCGATGAGCTGAGGCAGGGTTGGAGTCGGGCGATGTTACAGAGGTGTAAGTAAGCAGTCTTGGTGAAGAAGCAGATATGTGGTCAGAAGCTCACCTTGGGGTAAAACACAACACTAAGGTTGCGAACGGTCTGGCTCAACTTCAGAGAGTTGCCAAGGAGAGGGATGGAAACTGTGGTCATGGAATGGAGTTTGTGGTGGGGACCAAAGACAATGGCTTCCATCTTCCCAATATTTAGTTGGAGAAAATTTCTGCTCATCCAGTACTGGATGTCAGTCTGACAATTTAGAGACAGTGGAGGGATCAAGAGAGGTGGTGCTGGGGTAGAGCTGGGTGTCGTCAGCGTATATGTGGAAACTGACGCTGCGTTTTCAGATGATGTCTCCGTAGATGAGATGAGAAATAGGAGGGGGCCAAGGATAGAACCTTGGGGGACATCAGAGGCAAAGATGCAGGAGTGGGAAGAGAATGTACTGCCTGGAACGGTGGTAGAAGCAGATTGAATAGTAACTTTCAAAAGGGAATTGCATGTATGCTTGAAAAAGGAAACATTTGCAGGGCTATGGGAAAGGAGCAGGGGTGTGGGATTAATTGGAGAGCTCATGAGCAGGCACAGGCACAATAGGCCGAATGGCCTCCTTTTGTGCTGTATGATTCTATATGTGCTCAATGTGCTGGGTGCAACACACAGTACTTTAGCAAATGCATCCATGGATAACGGAACAGGTAATTGTGCAGCTTGAGGTCACATACTATTATCTATCAATTACAATCAGTCCAGAATTTCCTGGAGACTTGTGCCATTGCAGTTGTAGGGCCTGTTTTACGCTGCAAAGGTGCCAATAAATTATGACGCAAGTGACTTTCGCCGTTTCTCACGCAACGCTATCATTTCCTAGGACTTTAATGCCGCTCTGCTGTTACCCTCGCCAAAACAGTGAGAAGTTAATCATAGATCCGCACCCATTAAAATCAATGTTGATTGTGCCACTTCCACTTAAGACTAAAGTAATGACGCTAGTGGGCCCTTGGTGACCTGGCAGGGGTGTGACTTATGGCTCCCGTATCAGTTAGAAAAAAAGTAAAACTGACTTCAGTATTTTGGCCTAGCTCTGATTTAAAGTACCAATTTTTCAAATGGAGAGAGGCAGCCATTGAAAAACTGACACGCTATAGTGTACGCTGCAGTACAATTCGGAACTCAATAATCAGTCCTTGTGACACTGAGCACCTTTGTGTTTCTAAATATGAGGCGTGTCTGGCCTTCTTAGGATAAGCATGAAGCCAGTTATTTCACATTTTCAAGAGACCAGGAGCTTGCACTGAATTCTTAACTGTTTAATAACTTTAGTCAAGGCAGTTCTGTCCTAGATGTAATATCTCCAAGTTTGCAGATGACACAAAGCTGGGTGGGCGTGTGTGCTGTGAGGGGGATGCAGAGAAACTCCAGTATGATTTGGACAGGTTGGGTGATTGGGCAGATGCAGTATAATGTGGATAAATGCGAGGTTATCCACTTTGGTGGCAAAAACAGGAAGGCAGATTAATGGGCCAAAAATTGATGCCGCTACGCGAGAGTACGCACTGTGTACTCTCGCGTATTCTCTCTCCAATTGCCGGTTTTCTGCATGCCCTGCGCATGTGCTGAAAACCGGCACTTGGTTTTTGGAAAAGGGGGCGGTTCCTCGGTGCACCGCGTGCGCGCTACAGGCTGCGCGCACGCTGTGCACTTAGTGCTTTGGACGCGCAGGTAAGGACGGAAGATTTTAGAAATGAAAAAAGGAGGAGTAAGACCCACTTTTAACAAGGTAAGTAGTGAATTAAGTATTATTTTGAATTTTTTTTAACAGGTATATCTTTTTTAGAGACTTTAAAGACAGGTAAGTTTATTTTTATAACTTTTTAAAAGATTTTAAATTTTTTCAAAAATTTAATTTTTTATTTAAAATGGTTAATTTATTTAACTATACTTATTTTATTAATGTGATGGTTTTTTTTTTTAATTTAATTGAGGTTTAGCTGTTATTTTGGGGGTGTGTAAGATTCATAGCTTTCACAGCACGTATGTGAAACTTATGAATGGAAGATGGTGTGCTGCCATTGGCTCTAACTGAGTCACGTGATCCCACAGCTCGCACGAATTCACTACGCCGGTGGGATACGCAAGCACTGCCCAGCTGATGTCTAGAACATCAAGTTCGTGCGAGCTGGATCTGAAAAAGCCAACGCGGAGTGAGAGATCGCGCCTGCTCCTTACCCCCGCGGGAACAGAGCGAGATCAATTTCTGGGCCATTATCTGAATGGCAATAGATTGGGAGAAGGGGAAGTGCAACGAGACCTGGGTGTCCTTGTGCACCAGTCGCTGAAGGTAAGCATGCAGGTGCAGCAGGCGGTTAAGAAGGCAAATGGTATGTTGGCCTTCGTAGCGAGAGGATTCGAGTACAGGAGCAAGGATGTCTTGCTGCAGTTGTACAGGGCCTTGGTGAGACCACACCTTGAGTATTGTGTGCAGTTTTGGTCGCCTTATCTGAGGAAGGATGTTCTTGCCATGGAGGGAGTGCAGCGATGATTCACCAGACTGATACCTGGGATGGCAGGAATGACGTATGAGGAGAGATTGGGTTGATTGGGCTTATATTCGCTGGAGTTAAGAGAGGGGATCTCATTGAAACTTATAAAATTCTAACAGGACTAGACAGACTAGATGCAGGAAGGATGTTCCCGATGGCGGGGAGTCCAGAACCAGGGGTCACAGTCTAAGGATAAGGGGTAAGCCATTTAGGACAGAGTTGAGGAGGAATTTCTTCACCCAGAGAGTGGTGAACCTGTGGAATTCTCTACCACAGAAGGCAGTTGAGGAATATATTTAATGAATTGACAAGAAGGAGTTAGATATATTTCTTAAGGCTAAAGGGATCAAGGGATATGGGGAGAAAGCAGGGACAGGGTACTGAATTTGGATGATCAGTCATGATCTCATTAAATGGCGGAGCAGGCTCGAGGGGCCGAATGGCCTACCCCTGCTCCTATCTTCTATGTTTCTATGTCCTACCTGCTGGGAATGTGTCCAGTTAAACTTGCACAACCACAATTCAAGACAGGTCACTGTTCAATAAGTTGTCAGAAAGGACCGTTCAGGCAGTTGGTGATAGTAGCATTAAGAGACAATGGCCCAGAAATTAAACACTGAGTGTTCACGCGGCAGTAAGGCTTCCCCGCGATATCTCACTCCGCGCCTACCTTTTTCCTCCGGGCCCACACGAACTTTAGTTTCAAGGCTGCAGCTGTGCAGTGCTTGCGTGACCCAGAGACGCAATTAGTTCGTGCGAGCTCTGGGATCACTTGATTCAGTTCGAGCCAATGGCAGCACACCATCTTTCATTCATAGTTTTAACAGCAAGGGCTGTCAAAGCTATGAATCCTACACACCCCCAAAAGAACAGCTAAACCTCAATAAAAAATTTTTTAAAAGCCATCACATTAATAAAATAAGTATAGTTAAATAAATTAACCACTTTAAACAAAAAATTAAATTTTTGAAAAAATTTAAAATCTTTTTAAAAGTTATAAAAATAAACTTACCTTTCTTTAAAGTCTCTAAAAAAGATAAACCTGTTGAAAAAAATTTAAAATACTTAATTAACTACTTACCTTGTTAAAAGAGGGTCTTACGCCTCCTTTCTTTGTGTAAAATCTTCCATGCTTACCTGCGCGTTCAAAGCACTAAGTGCACTGCGTGCGCGCAGCCTGTAGCGCGCACGCGGTTCACTTAGGAACCGCCCCCTTTTGAATTCACGAAGTGCCGGTTTCCCGCGCATGCGCAGTGCATGCAGGAAACCGGCAATTGGAGACCTAAAACGCGAGAGTACACAGTGCGTACTCTCGCGTATTAGGTCTAATTTTCGGGCCAATTATATGTGCTGGTCTCGTGAGATGGGTAAGTGGTGTGTGAAATTGTACCATCAACTGGATCAGGTGGGCTTGATGGGCCTGATGATCTTGTCCCAGCCTTTTTATGTATTTGTAGGATTTGTGTAAGTTCTGTCACAAAGAAACACTAATGCAGTAAATGATCTTTAATCACTTATAATTAGGGTAGAGCTGCCCTTTGATGAAGAAATCTCAAAAGCAGCTAAATTATCAGGGATACCAAGCACGGAATAGTCCAACAAACCCCTTAAATTTACACTTTTCCCAGGAATTCTACAGCAGAGGACTAAAAATAAAATTTACTGCAAGTCTAAACAAATATTATATTTGCAATTGAACACATTATTGGTAATAATAGCAATGCTCTCTCTCACTTATTTGTACAATATATACATGGTGCAAGATTCCCTTGTAAGAGCTGTTGAGATAAATCTCATTATCATTGCTTGTTAAAATCAGAAAGTACAATGGCCCAGAAATTGATCTCGCTCTGTTCCCGCAGGGGTAAGGCTTCCCCGCGATCTCTCACTCCGCGTTGGCTTTTTCAGATCCAGCTCGCACGAACTTGATGTTCCAGACATCAGCTGGGCAGTGCTTGCATATCCCACCGGCGTAGTGAATTCGTGCGAGCTGTGGGATCACGTGACTCAGTTAGAGCCAATGGCAGCACACCATCTTCCATTCATAAGTTTCACATACGTACTGTGAAATCTATGAATCTTACACCCCCCAAAATAACAGCTAAACCTCAATTAAATTAGAAAAAAAAACCATCACATTAATAAAATAAGTATAGTTAAATAAATTAACCATTTTAAATAAAAAATTAAATTTTTGAAAAAATTTAAAATCTTTTAAAAAGTTATAAAAATAAACTTACCTGTCTTTAAAGTCTCTAAAAAAGATATACCTGTTAAAAAAAATTCAAAAAAATACTTAATTCACTACTTACCTTGTTAAAAGTGGGTCTTACTCCTCCTTTTTCCATTTCTAAAATCTTCCGTCTTTACCTGCGCGTCCAAAGCACAAAGTGCACAGCGTGCGCGCAGCCTGTAGCGCGCACGCGATGCACCGAGGAACCGCCCCCTTTTCAAAAGACCAAGTGCCGGTTTTCAGCGCATGCGCAGGGCATGCAGAAAACCGGCAATTGGAGAGAGAATACGCGAGAGTACGCAGTGCGTACTCTCGCGCAGCGGGATGAATTTTTGGCCCAATATCAATTTTGGTTAAACCATTTGGAAATCTGTCTGTCATGATACCAGCTGATGGCAAAAAAAGAGCACGCAACAAATGACCAGAAAACAAACAGCTCCCTGCTGCCCGAAACTCCATTTGTGTCTACTGTAAAGAATAACAGGTTGCGGTGTGTTTGCAGTGTGGTTTACCAATGTCATCTCATCTTGGGGTTTAGATGACATCGACAAATCACACAAGTGTCACTTAGTTTATGGTATCACCTCAACCCTCGAAGGCCTTATAACATAAGAATTAGGAGCAGGAGTAGGCCATACGGCCCCTCAAGCCTGCTCCACCATTCAATAATATCATGGCTGATCTTCAACCTCAACTCCACTTAACCGCCTGATCTCCATACCCCACGATTCTCAGAGTCCAAAAATCTATCTCTCTCTCTCAGCCTTGAATATCTCAACAATTCAGCATCCACAGCCCTTTAGGGTAGAGAATTCCAAAGATTCACAACCCTCTGAGTGAAGAAATTCCTCCTCATCACAGTCTTAAATGGCCGACCCCTTATCCCAGGACTGTGCCCCCTAGTTCTAGACTCGCCAGCCAGGGGAGACAACCTCTCAGCATCTATCCTGTCAATCCCCCTCAGAATCTTAAATGTTTCAATGAGATCACCTCTCATTCTTCAAAACCCCAGAGGGTATAGGCCCAATCTACTCAATCTCTCCTCATAGGAAAAACCTCTCATCCCAGGGATCAATCTAGTGAACCTTCGTTGCACCGCCTCTAAGGCATGTATGTCCTTCCTCAGATAAGGAGACCAAAACTGTGCACAGTACTCCAGGTGTGGTCTCACCAAGGCCCTGTACAATAGTAGTAAGACTTCCTTACTCTTGAACTCCAAGCCTCTTTCAATAAAGGCCAACATGCCATTTGCCTTCCTAATTGCTTGCTGTACCTGCATGTTAACTCTGTTTCCTGTACGAGGACACCTAAATCTCTCCAAACACCAACATTTAATAGTTTCTCACCATTTAAAAAATATTCTGTTTTTCTATTCTTCTTACCAAAGTGAATAACCTCACATTTTCCCACCTTCCACCTTATTGCTCACTAACTTAACCTGTCTGTATCCCTTTTCAGGCTCTGTGTGTCCTCCTCACAGCTTACTTTCCCACCTAGCTTTGTATCGTCAGCAAACCTGGATACATTGCACTCAGTCCCTTCATCTAACTCACTAATATAGATTGTAAATAGCTGAGGCCCAAGCACTGATCCTTGCGGCACCCCACTAGTTACAGCCTGCCATCCGTAAAATGACCCGTTTATCCCTACTCTCTGTTTTCTCTCCGTTAACCAATCCTCTATCCATGCTAATATATTACCCCCAACCCCATGAGCCCTTATCTTGCGTAACAACTTTTTATGTGGCACCTTATCGAATGCCGTTTGGAAGTTCAAATATGATACATCCACTGGTTCCCCTTTATCTACCCTGCTAGTTACTTCCTCAAAAAACTCTAATAAATTTGTTAAACATGATTTCCCTTTCATAAAACCATGTTGTCTCTGCCTAATCATATCATATTATGATTTAAGTGTTCTGTTACCACTTCCTTAATAATGGATTCCAGCATTTTCCTGACAACTGACGTCAGGCTAACTGGCCTGCAGCTCCTGGCTTTCTCTCTCCCTCCTTTCTTGAATAGCGGGGTTACATTTGCTACCTTTCAATCCACTGGGACCGTTCTAAAATCTAGGGAATTCTGGAAGATCACAACCAATGCATCCACTATCTCTGCAGCCACCTCTTAGAACATTCGGATGTAGGCCACCAGGTCCAGAGGATTTGTCAGCTTTTAGTCCCATTAGTTTCTCAAGTACTTTTTCTCTACTGATATTAATTACTTTAAGCTCCTCACTCTTATTAGCCCCTTAGTTCCCCACTATTTTTGGTACGCATTTTGTGTCTTCTACTGTGAAGACAGATACAAAATATTTGTTTAAACTCTGCCATTTCCTTACTCAGCCTCTAAGGGACCAACGCTTTCTTTTGCTACTCCCTTTTTACACACTTGTGGAAGCTCTTACAATCTGTTTTTATATTTCTTGCTAGATTACTTTCATTCTATTTTCTCCCTTTTTATCAATTTTTTGGTCATCCTTTGCTGGTTTCTAAAGCTCTCCCAGTCCTCAGTCTTACTATTATTCTTCGCAACATTATAAGCCTCTTCTATTAATCTAATACTATCTTTAACTTCTTATAACATGCCCCAGCCCATGTGCGATTTTGTATGTACTATATCAGGACAAGTAACTTAATTTCCACTCTATGCAGGCACTGGAGCACATATGCAGAGTTCTAAAGAGCTCCAGTTTACTTGTATGGGTGGCAATTATAAATTAGCAATGGCTACTCACACTACTACATGAAAGAACTTGGTGTTGCACTAACCAGCATGTTATAAACAGGGTATGACAGGTGAACTTGACGTCACTGGGAATATGTATAAATGCTCTTGTAATTCCTGTTTTAAATTTCACATAGCAATCGCACCAAAAACCTACAATACTATAAATATTCAATTTTACTGTCAAAACTCAACTTCCTTTACTCTAGGGTTGGAATTGTTCAGCTTCGACAAAAGAACACTATTTTCCAAATAAACTAGCCAATTTTTCCAAATAACAAGGAATCATTTCCCTGCCTCAGATAGAAATGCAAGATACAAGATGCTCTATTCTCCCACTTAGCTTTAACACTGAGAATGCAGAGTTTAGATATTGTAGCTTGTTCAATTGTACGCTGTTACAACCACAATCTCAAACTATGATGTAGTACTTCCTTCAGCTACAGTGTTCTTTTGTTACAGCCTCTGAAATAGCACAAATTTGGAATTATTTCTTCAGCTTGAATTTCACCATATACTGGAGATCTCAGGTGTGCATTTTCTAAAGCAATGAGACAATATTGTCTGCGATCATGAAGAAAGCCCTTCTAGGTTTAACATACTGTTCTGCTGAAATGACAAATTCCCCTAGTACATTTTTTTTTGTTGCAAGTCACGTGGTCTATTGTGAAAGTCATATCAGTAATTTTAATCATCTAGTAATAAGTTTTTTTTCAATGCTTTTTAAGTGAAAATTCAGAGAGTTATTTGGGATTTATTCAGAGACACTAGATGAATAGCTGGAACTAAAACTTGAACCTATAATCACAACTGACCCAACAGATTTTACAAATATAATACAAATCCTACCTAACCCCAAGCATTTATCTGCTATCACCCAGTGTAGAATGCAAAGCAGATCAGCAAGTCACAATTAGAATTTATGGAAGTTCATTTTCTAACATTTTTATTTCATAAAAACACCTTTCAAGGTTTTAAGCTTGGTACATTCTGTACACTTATCAGCAATTCGTGAAGAGGGAAGTTTTTTGATTGAAACATCAATATGTATAAAAGGAATGTTACCGACTTGTATCAATTTACAAAATTCTGAACATATGAAATGTTACAATTGAGATAAACTTACCTTTAAGCACTATGTGATACAGGAAAAATATTCAACATTTGAGTAACTAAGAAAAAATCTATATTAGATGCTAATAAGAACTGCTTTAGATTACAAGACAGATTTGGATGAAAAGGGCCTTCCAGCCCATTTGATCTTTTCCTTCCAAAATACCAACTCTACCATCTTCCTATTTTGATATTTAATTGCTTTTTAAATAAACCCAGGATCCTGGCCTCCGCCATCATTCCTGGCTACCTGTTCTGTGTTTATGACTTTCTTTGCAATGAGAAATTTCCTGGCATCAGTCCCAATTGTTTCCTTCACAACCCTGACCCTGAGGCCTCTTGTCCTGCTGCTGAGTTGCAAAGCATTCCTCTAGGTTAAGTATCTTTATCTCTAGAAGGCCTCCTCTGAAAAGTCTCATTTTGAGCTGAAGAGCCTTAGCCGTCAAGTAGTTTCTCATTAGCTCTTTCTTTGACACCGAGGATCGACTGTGTCGCTCTTCCCTGGACTCCTTCTAGGATCTTTTTATATAACAACCAGAACTGTACACAGTACTCAAGCTGAGGATAACCAGGACGCACTACAGCTTCAAAATGGCTTCTGGGGATTCGAACTCAACTGTTTTGGCAATGTGACCAAGCATTCTGTTCACTTTGTTTATCGCAACTTCAAATTATTTAAACATGGCATGTCAGCTAACATCCACAGATCTCTTTTAACTTCTCTTTTGCAAGTACTATGCCACTCTTAAAGTATACATGTCTCCTTCTAATATACAGTACATTTTCCCAAATTGAACTTAATTGCCTACTGATTTGCCAAAGTGTAAACTTTGTCTACCTCTCTTTCAGAGACAAGACCACTTCAGTGCTGCCAACTGAGCTAAGGGTCAGCATGGCTCAGTTGGCAGCACTCATCGCCAAGTTCAAGCCTCACTCCAGGACCCAAGTGCACAGTACAGTGCCAAACTGCCCAAGAAGCCATTCATAAAGTTATAAATCATCTGAAAAAGATCAAGCAGCTCCTCTAATGTTCTGAAAATATTGCCGTATACCAAATAGCCAAAGTCACTGCCTCCCTTCCATCATCCAGTCAGACCTGACCTTGCTGCAGCAAAATTGCCTTTGCACCCACTCACACAACTATCACTGCACCCCAAAGCAACCCACCATATATAAAGTACCCCAAGAAACACACCACATAGTTATTTACCTGTAATTATTAGTAATCAAGGATTTATTAAAATACAAATGTGGTATACATCAGGGATATATAAACACTGAAAAATGTATATTGTTGTAAATTACTTTAGGCAGAACTGCAAATTACAAACTTTTTACCTAGATTGTAAATTTGAAGTCACAATTTTAAGAGCTGTTGCTTTAAGTGAGGCACCCATCATCAGTATTCTTATAAACACAGGTGCAGAGTCAGCAAATAGTTTGTAAATGTAAAATAACAAATTCTTAACAGAAGTGCACACCCCAGCCTTTTGACAGGTTTAAGAAAGTATGATTTATGTGGAAGGAAGCATAATTGTTTGTGGAAAGTTGGGAAAAGCTAAAAGGTTAATGAGACAGACATATATTAATCCAAAGAGAAGTTTTCACATAGAATAAAACAGCATGTGAATTCATATGATCAATTGCTGCTTTTCTTCTTTGGTGATGGTGTCTATTGCATCCATTTTTTGCAATGGTTAGTGACTTTTGGTTCAATTTTCCTATGACGTGGATCCCTTACACCATGCATCAAGATCCCCTGGCAGTCTAGCAGAGACTTCTGTACCAGCCACTTTTTGGAATAGGCTATTAGCGAAGAGTCTTCCTGCCATGTTAATATCTGAATGCCCCACTCATGTCCTCCTGCAAAACTGAATCAAGCCTCAGATGGTGACTTCTCAAGCACAGGAATAAGTACACCAACTTATCAAAAAGTAAACTTTAGTGGTCGCAGAGATGCAGAATGGCACACAACAAAAAGGTTACTAATAAAGTTTGATAGTGATAGTAATTCCAATTACTATATCTATCCAATGTACAGCAGGAGGCTGAATCAGAACTGCTTCGTAGCATTACCCATCTGCAAGTTTACCACCGGTGAAACTCTCACCACATGCCTTTAGCATCTCCAAGCTAAACATCTTGCCTTCTTTCAAAGGAAAACAATTCACGCTCCTCATAACTCAATTGGTTGACACCCGACACCTCGTGGGTCTTCTCTGCACTACCTCCATTGCTTGAACATTGTTGGTGGCATAAACTGAACATAATACTCAAGGTGCAGTCTGACGAGGGCACTGAACAGTTTTAACATGGCATCATTTAACATAATCTGCTGATAAGGCAAAATAATTTAGCAATCTTTTCATTTTATTTATTGTAGTTACAGTGATTTGGCATGTCAAGTGTTGAATCCGTCACCTCCAGATCCCTTTCTGCTTTATCTTTAGCTGTTTCTACAACAAATATAGCAGGGGTTCCCAAACTGTGGTACGTGCACCCCTGGGGGTACGCAAGACTTCTCTTGGTGGGGGAGGGGAGGGTACGTGGGAGAAATTGTCTAATGGTGGATTTTATTTATTATTTTATTTATTTATTGCATTTTAATAATGGGCTACTCAGAGGAAGCTTTAAAACTCTGGGAATTTGTTATATAAAGTAGTTAATTTACTTCAAGATGTACCAATGAGAACACAGATACAGAGAGGCTAATGACGTACAGAGCCCTCACCTCCAATCACCGTACACTACAGCATGGTTTCAGTTGCCCAGCAACTGTCCAGTTTAAACTGAGCTCAGAACAAAGTCGTTTTTTTTTTGGTTGTATACGTCGTACTGTAACTATATCTCCCAGGACTCAGTGGAAAAATGGACAAATGGCTAAAGACAGGTAGTGTAAGAAGAACACAAAGTATCAGTGATGAGATGCAAAGTAATTAAATTTGTCTTGCCAGTACCAGCGCACTTGTTGAAATCGCTGGTGAGACAATGCGAATCTCAGCCTGTGAAGCTAAATGTTTACACCAGGCACAAAACAGGATCTATATCACAGAGACGTAAATATGACGAAGAGTGCATCGAAATTGCTTTTACTTGGACTGGAACCGGTGAATACCCTCAGCCACAGTGTGTCGTGTGGTGGAGTCCTGTCAAATAACAGCCTAAAACCATCTCTTCTACGCAGATGTTAAACTTTATAAAAGCTCGACCCTTGAATTCCAGAATATTTTCCGCACTATGTAATGAGATGGGAAGCAAGCATGTCAATCTATTGCTCCATACAGAGGTTTAATGACTGTCTCATGGCAAGGTCTTGGCATGTTTCTTTCAACTTCACTCGGAGGTCAAGTTATTCTTTACAGACCACCCATTCCCACTCTCTCACTGTCTGCATGACATGCCCTGGCTCTCACGGCTCGGCTACTTGTCATATATTCTCTCGCCTGAATGAGCTAAATCTAGGACTTCAAAGGCTGAGTGCAACCATCTTCAACGTCCTTCTTTCTTCTTAGGCAGTCCCTCGGAACCGAAGATGACTTGCTTTCACATTAAAAATGAGTTCTCAAGTGACTGATGAGTCCAATGCGGGACCTACAGTCTCTGTCACAGGTGGGGCAGACGGTGGTTGAAGGGGCGGGTGGGTGGGGAGCTTGGGTTGACGTGCGCTCCTTCCTCTGTTTGCACTTGGCTTCCGCGTGCTCCCAGCGAAGAGACTCGAGGTATTCGGCGCCTTCCCGGATGCTTCTCCTCCACTTTGTACGGTCTTGGGCCAAGGATTCCCAGGTGTCGGTGGGGATGTTGCACTTTTTCAAGGAGGCTTTGAGGGTATCCTTGAAGTGTTTCCTCTGCCCACCTGGGGCTCTCTTGCCGTGTCGGAGCTCCGAGTAGAGCGCTTGTTTTGGGAGTCTCGTATCGGGCATGCGGACGATGTGACCCGTCCATCGGAGCTGATCGAGCGTGGTCAAAGCTTCGATGCTGGGGATGTTGGCCTGAGCGAGAACACGGACGTTGGTGCGCCTATCCTGCCAATGGATTTGCAGGATCTTGCAGAGGCAGCGTTGGTGGTACCTCTCCAGTGCATTGAGGTGCCTGCTGTACATGGTCCATGTCTCTGAAGCATATAGGAGGGCGGGTATTACTACTGCTCTGTAGACCATGAGCTTGGTGCCGGGTTTGAGGTCCTGGTCTTCAAACACACTCTTCCTCAGGCGACCGAAGGCTGCACTGGCACACTGAAGGCGGTGTTGGACTTCGTCATCGATGTCTGCCCTTGTTGACAGTAGGCTCCCGAGGTATGGAAAGTGGTCCACGTTGTCCAAGGCCTTGTCGTGGATTTTGATAATCGGGGGGGCAGTACTGTGTGGCGGGGGCAGGTTGGTAGAGATCTTTGTCTTATGGATGCTTAGTGTAAGGCCCATGCTCTCATACGCTTCGGTGAAGGTGTTAACGATGGTTTGGAGTTCGACCTCCAAGTGTGTGCAAACGCAAGCGTCATCTGCATACTGTAATTCGACGACAGAGGAAGGGACGACCTTGGATCTGGACTGAAGGCGACGGAGGTTGAACAGTTTCCCGTTTGTTCTGTAAATTAGCTCCACTCCAGCGGAGAGCTTACTGAGGGTGAGATGGAGCATTGCCACAAGGAAGATCAAGAAGAGTGTTGGTGCGATGACACAGCCTTGCTTGACCCCGGTCCATACATGAATTGGGTCTGTGGTGGAACCATTGGTCAGGATCACGGCTTGCATGTCGTCGTGAAGCAGGCGGAGGATGGTGACAAACTTTTGAGGGCAGCCGAATTTGAGGAGGACACTCCATAATCCCTCACGGTTGACAGTGTCAAAGGCCTTTGTGAGGTCAAAGAAGGCCATGTACAGCAGTTGGTGCTGTTCCCTGCATTTCTCTTGTAATTGGCGCGCGGTGAAGATCATGTCCATTGTGCCCCTTAGTGGGCGGAATCCACATTGCGACTCTGGGAGGAGCTCTTCAGCCACTGGGAGAAGGCGATTGAGGATTCTTGCGATTACTTTCCCTGTGGCAGACAGCAGGGAAACTCCTCTGTAATTACCGCAATTGGACTTGTCACCTTTCTTGAGGATGGTCACAATTACAGCGTCTCTGAGATCCCCTGGCATGCTCTCCTCCTTCCAGATAAGAGAAATGAGTTCATGAATTCGCGCCAGTAGTGCTTCTCCGCCATGCTTTAGCGCCTCGGCAGGGATTCCATCTGCTCCTGAGGCCTTGTGGTTCTTCAGTTGTCTGATGGCCTTTTCAACCTCATGCCGGGCTGGGGTTGTGCTGAGATGGTGGCGGGTAGCATGCTGCGGGATGGAGTTGAGGACACTCGCGTCGAAGACAGAGTCTCGGTTAAGGAGATCTTCGAAGTGCTCCTTCCAGCGGGCACTGACTGCCACCCTGTCCTTGATGAGTACCGCTCTGTTCTTGGCCCGCAGTGGGGTAGGACCTTGGGTGCTTGGGCCGTAGGCAGTCTTGACTGCGCTAAAGAATCCACGCACATCGTGGTTGTCGGCTAGCTGCTGGATCTCCTGCACTTTCTCCACCCACCATCTGTTCTTTAGGTCGTGAGTTTTTTGTTGGACCTCGGCCTTCAGGCGTCTGTAGAGCTGCTTTCTTGCTCTTGAGTTCTGTTGCTGTTTCCAGATCAGGAATGCCTTGCGCTTGCGACTTATTAGCTGCTGGATCTTCTGGTCGTTCTCGTCGAACCAGTCTTGGTGTTTCCTGGTCGAGTGACCGAGGTGCTGATTATGGAGGCCTTGAGTGCAGACCAGGCGCTGTGGACACTCTGTGTCTCTGCATCACTGGGAGTCGTCAGGTTGTTTGTGAGGTGCAGGCTGAATAGGGCTTTCTTAGCGGGGTCTTTGAGTGCTCCAGCGTTGATTTTCCTGCGGCATTGTTTCTGTTGCCGCCGCTGTCTAGGATTTTGTCCAGAACAAAATTGAATCAATGATAAAAAAGCTGGAATTCTGGGCTCGCTTTGTGAAGAACAACAACACTGAAATTTTCTCAAACATGCGTGAATTCCTGACAATGAATGAACTACAGTTGCAGGACAGTGTTAAAGGTGACATCAAGCAACATCTCACTGAACTGGGGAGGCCATTACGCGAGTACATTCCCTCAATGAGAAACGCAAACAGCTGAGTCCGCTACCCTTTCACAAATTTTTCTGCAGTATGCATACCGCAAGACACGTCAATAAAAGAACAAGAGAACCTCCTGGACATCTCAACTGATGGCGGACTCAAGATTGAGTTCCAAAAAAAGCAGTGAGGTTTTGGGTCCAAATCCGAGCAGAGTGCCTCAAATTGTCAGACAGGGAAGTCAAGGTTTTGATACCATTTGCTACAACTTACCTGTGTGAAAGTGGATTTTCATCACTCACTTGAATGAAATCAAAGTATCGTCAGCGGCTTTGTGTAGAAAACAACTTGCAACTCAAAGTATCACCTATCACTCCAAACATTATGTGCCTATGCTCGAACAAACATCCTCATCCATCACATTAATGGTGAGCAGTACGATTAAGCCATTGTTTAAGTTGTATATGTGTATTATAATTTGTACATTTTGTACAATGCTTGGGCATTAAAGGGGTTAAAATATGAATCCTGTATATGGTGGGGGTACGCAGGCAGCTGGTAGATCTGGAAGGGGGTACACAATAAGTAAAGTTTGGGAACCTCTGATCTATAGTATACTTATTGCATGCATCTTTCCTTCCATGTGTGGCACCTTGAGCCTGTATTGAATTCCCTCTGCCCAAAAATCCATATCTGCAGACTAACAAGATAAATAAGTATAAGGAAAGCAATGCAGCCCCATCTTAATTCATCCATACAGAAAGACTCTAAAGTCTCAACTGTTTCTTAAATGATCCCAAGGTTTATCGTTCACAATACACTACTCGATTCCATACTCATACTCAATTCCACGTGTTGAGTCATTCTGTGTGAATAGCAGCAACCTGACATCATTCCTAAATTGGCTTTTTACTAGATTGAACCTGTTTCCCCTCATCTTACTCTCGCAATTTAGTTTGAGGTCATTTTCCAAATTTATTTTAGCTCTAATATTTACTATCTTATATAACTAAATAGGAAGATCCCTGGGTGCCCCATTCAACACTCACCCTTCCTCCAACGGAACTCCTCTACAACAACAATTTTGTTGACATCCTCTAATAAGTAATCTTTGTTTTCTACCCTTCAGCCATTTTTTTTTAATCAGTCTGCTTTGAGCAGATTCTTTTATATGGAATTTTGTCAAATGTTTTTTGGAAGTCTAGATACACCACATCCACTGGGAATGTAATTTCCTGAAAAAAGTCAAGGAGGTTGGTCATGCAGGATCTTTTCTTTCTGAATTTATGAAGAATCTATGATGACTCTGAGAATAAGGATGAAGACTGTCGGAAGGACAGCCAGAAGGTGGACCATGGCACCTTGGAGCCGGACGCTGTCCAAAAAGGCAGGGGGGCGGGGGGAAAGAGAGAGGAGGAGGAGGGGAAGCATAATGTGGTAGCTGTAGGGATTCAATAATTAAGGGGACAGAAAGCATCTTTTGTAAGCAGGATCGAGAGTCCCACATGGTATGTTGCCTACCTGGTGCCAGGGTGAGGGACATCTCGAACCTGCTTGAAAGGATATTGGAGAGGGAGGGGGAGGATCCAGTCGTTGTGTGCCATGTTGGAACCAACAACAGAGGGAAGAGTAAGCAAAAGGGCCTGTTTGGAGAGAACCCAGAACTAAGAGCTAAATTAAAAAAACAGGACCACAAGGGTTATAATCTCCGGATTATTACCAAAGCCACATGCAAATTGGCATAGGGATAAGCAGATTAGGTAGGTGAACATGTGGCTGAAGGAGTGGTGTGGGAAAGAGGGGTTCATTTCATGAGACACTGGCACCAGTATTGGGACAGGAAGGAACTGTACCATTGGGACGGGTTCCACCTGAACCAGACTGAGACTAGGGTCCTAGCAGAAAGGATAAATAGGGTGGTCACAAGGACTTTAAACTAGTAAATGGGACGGGGGGAGGGCTCAGGTGGAAAATGTAGCATAAATAATAGTTCTAAAACAAATGAAAGGGAAGAGAGTAGACTAACAGTCAGAAATTGTGCTTTAGGCACTACAGGTAAAGGGAAAACTAAAAGATATAAAGTGATTAAACCAGGAGAGATAAATAAGAAACATATGAATAAAATATTAGAGCTGAAGGACAGGTTAGGGTGTGTGGCCCAAATAAGCATTCTTTATACAAATGCACAGAGTACAAGGAATAAATTGGATGAACTGCAGGTGCAAATTCAACTTGGAGGGTATGACATGGTAGCCATTATTGAGACATGGCTGCAAGACAGTCAGGACTGGGAACTAAATATACCAGGTTATAAGGTCTACAGGAAAGATAGGGAAAAATGATAGAGGGGGAGGAGTAGCCTTAGTGATTAAGGATGAAATCACTTCAATGATGAGAGAGGATATAACGAGAGGTAAGCCAGGAGTGGAGACTTTATGGGTAGAATTAACAAATAGGAAAGGATTTAAGACTGTCGTGGGAGTTGTGTATAGGCCCCCAGATAGCAGTTCTGAAGTGGTAGAGTCTATAAATGCAGAGATTAGACAAGCATGTAGCAAAGGCAGAGTGATTTTAATGGGGAATCTTAACTTTCATATAGATTGGGATAAACAGACTAGCACGTCGGAAAAGTAGTGAATTTCTTGAGTATGTCCGGGATAGATTTCTGCAACAATATGTCCTAGAACCAACAAGGGGGCATGCCATATTAGATTTAGTAATGAGCCAGATTTAGTTAACAGCCTATCGGTGCGTGAACATTTATCTAATAGCGATCATAACATGATCAAGTTCAACGCAGTGTTTGAAAGCGAGAAACGCGAAACAGCTACTAAGATTCTAGTAAGGCCAACTTTAATGCAATGAGACAGAGACTGTCCACAGTAATCTGGACAAATCTGTTAATGGGTAAAACGACAGAAGATCAGTGTTCAAAAAATAATTTAATGTGATAAAGAACGAGTTTATACCCCTAAGGGACAAGAGCGCTACCTGCCAAAAATAAGCCATAGACGACGAAACAGGTAAGAGACAGCATAAAACAAAGAAAAAGCATACAAAAATGCAGAAAATAGCACCGATCCTGGCAAATGGGAAAGTTACAAAGAACAGCAAAGGGTGGCAAAACAGATAGTAAAGAGCTATAAAAAGGGAGTATGAAAAGAAACTTGCAAGGGATATCAAAATCAACACCTTTTTTTACAATTATATTAGGAAAATGTCAGGAGCAATGTTGGCCTGTTGAAAACTGATAACGGTGATATTGACAATGAAAATAAGGAAATGGCGAATATGTTGAATAATTACTTTGTCAGTATTACAGTAGAGGAAGAGGTCAGCATGCCGGAAATCCCAAGAAAACTAATAGTTATTCAAAGACAGGGTCTCACCAAAATTAACCTAAGCAAAATAACAGTAATGATGAAAATAATGGCACTAAAGAGTGACAAATCCCCAGATGGTTTCCATCCCGGGTTTTAAAGGAAGTAGGTGAGCACAATGCAGGTGCCCCAACTATAATCTTCCAAAGTTCTCTCGATTCAGGAACTGTTCCTTTAGATTGGAAACTGCGCATGTCACTCCACTATTTAAGAACGGCGAGAGAGGGAAATCAGGGAATTATAGAACAGTTAACCTAACATCTGTTGTCAGGAAATTACTAGAGTCTATAATTAAGAATAGGGTGACTGAACACCTTGGAAATCTTCAGCTGATCAGAGAGAGCCAGCATGGATTTGTAAAGAGTAGGTCGTACCTAACAAACCTGATTGAAGTTTTTGAAGAGGTGACTAAAGTACAGGGGAATGTCTATGGATGTTATTTATATGGACTTCCAGAAGGCATTTGATAAAGTCCCTCATAAGAGACTATTAACTGAAGTTGAAGCCCATGCAATTGAAGGCAAATTATTGACCTGGTTAGGAAATTGGCTGAGCAGCAGGAGAGAGAGAGTAGGGATAATGGGTAGGTACTCTAATTGGCAGGATGTGATAAGTGGTGTCCCGCAAGGATGTGTTGGGGCCTCAACTATTCACCCTACTTATTAATGGCTTAGATGATGGGATAGAAAGCTACATATCCAAATTTGCCGATGGCACAAAGATAGGCAGCATTGTAAGCAGTGTAGATGTAAGCATAATATTACAAAGAGATACTGATAGATTAAGCAAATGGGCAAAACTGTGGCAAATGGATTTCAATGTAGACAAGTGTGAGGTCATCCACTTTGGACCTAACAAGGTACTTTCTAAATAGTGAAAAGCTAAAAACAGTGGAGGTCCAAAGAGACTTGGGGCTCCAGGTACATAGATCATTAAAATGTCATGAACAGGTACAGAAAATAATCAAAAAGGCTAACGGAATGTTGGCCTTTATATCTAGAGGACTGGAATACAATGGGGTAGAAGTCATGTTTCAGCTATACAAAGCCCTAGTTAGACCACAACTGGAGTAGTGTGAGCAGTTCTGGGCACTACACCTTAGGAAGGATATATTGGCCTAGGAGGGAGTGCAGCATAGGTTTACCAGAATGATACCCGGACTCCAAGGGTTAAATACGAGGAGAGATTACACAAACTAGAGTTGTATTCCCTGGAATTTAGAAGGGTAAGGGGTGATCTGATCGAAGTTTTCAAGATATTAAAGGGGAACAGATAGGGTAGATAGAGAGAAACTATTTCCACTGGTTGGGGAGTCTAGGACTCGGGCAGAGTCTAAAAATTAGAGCCAGACCTTTCAGGAGTAAATTTAGGAAACACTTCTACACACATAAGGTGGTAGAAGTTTGGAACTCTCTTCCGCAAACGGCAATTGATGCTAGGTCAATTGTTAATTTTAAACCTGAGATTGATAGATTTTTGTTAACCAAAAGGTATTAAGGGATATGGGCCAAAGGCAGGTATATGGAGTTAGGTCGCAGATCAGCCATGATCTCATTGAATGGTGGAACAGGCTCGAGGGACAAAATGGCCTACTCCTGTTCCTATAATCTATGATGAATCTAGGATGAATTCTATTTACTAGGTTATTATTGTACAGATACCCTCCTGACAATAATTTCCATTATTTTACATGTTATCGAAACAAGAGCAATGGGCCTGTAGTTAACCTGCAACTGCTTTGTCGCCTTTTTTGAAAAGGAGCATGTTAGCCTGTTTCCAATCTAATGATACGACCCTGGCACTCATTGACTCCCTCATAACAAGTGTCAATGTCTCACAAAAGCTGGAAGTTAGGGCTGGATTTTGTCAATGGGGGCGGGACGGGACTGCTGGTTTTCGGGTTTTAGTCCCGCCCCCAACGACATCATGCCAACCCACGCTATTTTCCCTTAATTGACCTTGTTAAGCCCGCCCTGCGAGCTTAGCCGGCCAATTAAGGGAAAGCCGGTGACAGAGGTCGTCAGCGTATGACGTTTCACCTGTCAAAAATTTTCAGCTTTCAGAAGCTGTCAAACACTGACACTCTCTGGTCTAAGGTGAGCCCTTGTACTGAAGACTCACCAAACCTCTTTCCTCAGCAGAAATCAGATGGCTGCTTCATCGGAGAATGCAGCAGCGATTCTGTCATCTCTGCCGTTGAGATGAGGCACCTCCGGATCCCCAAGGGTTGAGGCCTGCAGGAAGAAACAAAGGTAAGGAAACTTTTTCTAACACTTTACACTCACCTCTCATACTTACCTCTCCACACTTGCACCCATCACTCACTTCCACAGCGCACTTTTCGATCCCTCTCACCCCCGCAGACCCATTGCTTGCCTGACGCGGTTTGCAGCCGTCGGGAAGCCCGCACTTGCAGGGGTAAAACGGGGATAAGCCTCTTAACTGCCTGTTAACTAACTGTTAACAGGCAGTTAAATGGCTGTAATCCCCTTCCCGCCTCGAGGAGACGGGTCCCTGCGCAACTCAGGGACCCGCCTCCCAGGAAGCTGACACAGAGGCGGGTTGGGAGCGGGTTCGGTACCCGCTCCCAGTTTCTGCCATTTTCCCGGCAGTCCCAACTCCATACCCGCCTCTCCAGGGCTGGCAAAATTCCTCCCTTAGTGTTTAGCTTTTTTCCAGGTTTACTTCTGGTCATCTTTTTAACACAGTTCTGCAGGTTCCTCCATCTCAGCGAACCTGCCACCTTTCTACTTGCAAAATTTGTGGAGGTCATTCTTCCTCTTTATTTCATTTCTGATTAACTTGTTAACCATTTACAGTTACACAATTTTCATCACCTCTATAAAGCACACAGCTCAGAAGGTGAAATGATCTGCCAATAATTGTCAGTGGGATGTGAAAAGGAGTCTACCTGAGGCTATTCCCCAGTCAACAATTCCATTTGGTGCCAGGAGCCAGTGCAACATGAAGGCATAGAAGCCAAGAACTCTATACTTTTGGAAAGTGTTGCGGCTAGAAGGTCACAGTGACCAACACCAACGTAGTGAGGAGTGGCATTTGTGTACTAACAGTGTATATGTTACAGCAAGAAGACTGTAATAATCACAATTCCAAAACAGGTCACTAGACAATGATCAGGGCAAGTACCATGGTCAATATTTTCTCCTTTCAGCCTGGGTCACCTTAAAATTAGCACCACTAGCTTGGCTGAGATTATGTAACAACAGACTGAAAATTGGGGCCTTTCTGGTCTACATAAGGGAGGAGGAGGAATAACTGGATAATTTACCCAGAGTACAGTCACACAACAGAGCAAAGCACAGGTGCAGGAAGGGGAAGAGTGTGACTGTCAGTCAGCCGCGTAAGGGGAACATAGGAAAGGTAGTGAAGGAGGTCCACCAGACACTGCTCCTGTCCAACAGGTACAAAGTACTCAATACCTGTAATGATAAGGAGAAAGACTGTGGGAAGGACAGCCAGAATGCCAACCAAGGCACCATGCAGGAGGCTGTCCAAGGGGAGGAGATGCAGAGTAGAAAGGTTGTAGTTAAAGGTGATTCTATAATTAGGAGGATAGATAGTATTCTTTGCAGTCAGGATCGAGAGTCCCAAAGGGCAGGTTGCCTACCCGATGCCAGGGTAAGGGACATCTCAAAATGGCTGGCAAAGATCCTGGAAAGGGAGAAGGAGGATCCAGTTGTTGTGCTACATGTCAGAACCAACGACATAGGAAAGATTAGGGAAGAGGTCCTGCTAATGGAACATCAAGAGTTAGGAGCTAAATTGAAAAGCAGGAACTCACGGGTAATAAACTCAGGATTATTACCCAAGCCACTTGCAAATTGGCATAGGGACAAACAGATTAGGAAAGTCAACACACGGCTAAAGGAGTGGGAAAGGGGGGTTCCATTTCATGGGACACTGGCGCCAGTACTGGGACAGGCAGGAGCTGTACCGCTGAGACGGGCTGCACCTGAACCAGGTTGGGACCAAGGTCCAAGCGGAAAGGATAACTAGGGCTGTAAATAAGACTTTAAACTAATAACAAGGGGGGGGACTGCTAGAAATTACTGAAACCTAACAATAAAAGAATCAGGAAAAGAGTAAAAGAATAACACGAATGGCCAGAGATCAGATGAAGTCATAGAGCATAAAGGTAAACTAACTACTAAAAACAAAGAGGCAGGAATAAATAAAAACAATTTTAACTATTGGTACAGCAACAGTTTTACTATTCAAAACAAAATGGATGAACTGGAGGCAATAATTTGTAGAGGGGTTCCGGATATAGTCGGGATAACTGAAACACAGAACAGGATTGGCAACTAAATATTACTGGATATAATACATTTAGGAAGGAAAGGGAAAGAAGGAGGAGTGGTGGAGTAGCTGTATTAGTTAAAGATAACATAATGGTGGTAGAAAAAAAGATGTAACTAGCAGTAAGACAAAATCCATATGGATTGAGTTAAAAGATAAGAAAGGATCCATCACCCTAATAGGGGTGGGTATACTAGCGACCAAATAGTAAATAAAAAAACTGAATGGGTTAGAAGAGCAAAGGGATCTAGGGATACAGGTGAATAAATCATTAAAAGCAGCATTGCAGGTCAGCACAACAATTAAAATTGCTAACAAAGCACTGGATGTTAAACTTGTATAGGATCTTGGTCAGGCCGCATTTAGAGTACTGTGCACAGTTCTGGTTTCCATACTATAAAAAGGACATCGAAAAACTGGAGAAAGCGCAAAAAAGATTTACAAGGATAGTACCAGAACTGTGAGATTACAGCTATCAGAAAAGATTGAACAGGTTGGGTCTTTTAGAAAAGAGAAGACTAAGAGGAGGTCTGATAGAGGTTTTTAAAATTATGAATGGATTGAACAGGGTAGATGTGGAGTAAATGTTTCCACTTGTGGGAGAATCCAAAACTAGGAGCCATAAATACAAGATAGTTACTAACAAATCTAATAAGGAAATAAGGAGAAATTTCTTTACTCAGAGAGTAGTTAGAATGTGGAACCCGCTACCACAGGAAGTGGTCGAGGCAAATAGCTTAGATGCTTTCAAAAGAAAACTAGGCGAGGACATGAGATTAAAGGGAATGAAAAGATATGCTGAAAGGCTGAGG
Source organism: Squalus acanthias (assembly GCA_030390025.1). NCBI lineage: Eukaryota > Metazoa > Chordata > Chondrichthyes > Squaliformes > Squalidae > Squalus > Squalus acanthias. The sequence continues at coordinate 86,788,890 of CM059432.1, forward strand.
TGCGGTAGATGGAGCGGGAGCATAAACACCAGCACAGACCTGTTGGGCCAAATGGCCTGTTCTATGTAATTCTATGGCCCGGGTTTTGCAGTCGGTATGGTGGTGTACTCAGAGTACGCCGCCATACCTCCTTTGAAATCCACCACAAGTTCGGAATTTCCGCATACTCTTGCACATATGCGAAATCCGGAACTTGCGGTCCGTCAACGTATGCGCTGACAGGCCATCCACACACGCACAAAAAAGCAATTGCTGGCGCAGAGTTGGGCTATTTGCCCACCGACTGGCCAGCAACTGTGCACGGAAATCAGCGTAAGGGGATACCTCAGGCATGATTGAAACATTTTCATATCGGAAATTATACACATACACTGTATCAAATGAGTTTCTGCAAATATTGGCCCGGATTAGAGTTTTAATGATGTTGAAAATTACCAAAAAATTAAATTTTTAGTGAGGTTGGTGAAATGAAGCTAATTACAAATTGAATTCAAATTCTGTAAATTGTAATTAGATAAGATTCGGGGTTCCATTACATAATTACGGGATTCCCTTCGGAAATAATTAAAATCAAATTCTGCTTTGTGATTGGAGGACCAGGCCCACGTGATCCCAGGTACGCTTCCGCACCGCCTGCGTCCCTGGGATCCCTGGGCCATTACGCTGCCCTCTGCCTCACATCCTCAGACCGCAAGTTTTCGCAGCCTCGCCGTCATCAGGTAGGTGCGTAATTCTTTCGCGGGTCGGAGGTGTACTCTGGAGGTATGCCTCCAACTGCAATTTTTGGCCCAAAGTCTCCAATACATACTACATTACACAGTGTATTTACCCACTGAGCGGTCATGGTGGCAAATCTTGCTTCATCACCAGAATTGTTTTGATTTTTAGGATTGAAAGAAAACTGTAGATAGGATGTTCAGCAATGGAGGCTAAGTGGTTGCCAGACAATTCAATCCCTAGCAATAATAAAATAGGTTTGGCTGCCCTGACTGATAAGAGTGCTTGCCTGCTCGGAGCTGTTCACTAAATAAAACATTCCTTCCAACAACTGAGTAACGGTCAGGGTCAATCCAGCAATACAGAAAGCACAGCTCCTTTTCGTAAATTAGAGTGCCAATTCCAAAAACTATGAACACTGCAGCAAAGACTATCCTGCTATATAAACTCAAGGACATTTGTTGGCAGATGGCAGCAACTGAGGACTTTCAAAAATAATATTGAAACATACACAACTTGATGCTCAGTAGGTAGAAATGGATCTAAAATGATTTTGCATTATTGTGGCCATCCTTTTAAAGTAAAAAAAAATTTAAATCACAAACACATTTACAAAAGAACATTTTTGTAGAGAACTTGTGATCCGAAAAGTGTTACTCTTCAGTCTTCACATTAAGTAACAACTGTAGACCGTCGAGGGAGGGGGAGCGAGAGAGCGACCGAGCCTATGCTACACTTTTACATCTGTGAATACCTGAGATTTTGAATCTAGAGATGTGTACTTAACACTGACCAAAGTTCAACTTTAAAATGCAACAACGAAATTAAAGATTTTAAACAAAATGATTATAATCATGTTACTTCCAATAACGTTTTCATTAAAAAGCAATGGTATGTAAACTGCAAAACCTCCTAATGAAAGTCATATTTTGCAAAGAATAATTTGTATGTGACGACATGTGTAATTATGTACAATAAGTGGATTAACTGGAAGATGATTCCATATCACCATAAAACTAGTAAACGTGATTCTCTACTGTTTTCATTCAATAGAATTAAATATTTGACAATATCCTACTTGTCCATGCAGAAAAGTAAAAAAATGCATCTGAGCAGTATCCATATAGCTTGGGGCAAGATGCGAGTCGGGTTTAGCCTCAGCAGGCGTGATTGAGGCGCAAGTATTGAAATTTTCATTTATGTATTTTGAGTTTAAATTTATTTTTAATTTTCTTCATTTTTAGCTGTTCAATACTAGGAGCTGTTTAAAGTTGATTGCTCGATGCCTTAACTATGTTTCAGTAACATGTAATTAATTGGTTACCTATTTTGATGGACCAATAAGGGGAACACCACCATCACCTCCAAGTTCTCCTCCAAGTCACACACCATCCTGACTTGGAAATATATCGCCGATCTTTCATCACCACTGGGTCAAAATCCTGGAACTCCCTACCAGCACTGTGAGAGTACCTTCACCACAAGGACTGCAGCGGTTCAAGGCGGCGGCTCACCACCACCTTCTCGAGGGCAATTAGGGATGAGCAATAAATGCTGGCCTTGCCAGCGACGCCCACATCCAGTGAATGAATAAAATAAAACACTGGGTTGCCCTAGGGTCACCAAACAAAAATCAGCACAACACGTGTCCCTTTTAGGGCACCACTAATATAGAAAAGAAACATATGGTCCAATCAAACTAAAAGAAGCTCAACATTAGCAACAAAGTCCCAACAAAAGCAAAGGGAACGTTCCCAACTAAATCAGAATTTTGTTACCAGCATCTACAAGATATTCTATACCGTGGTGCCCACCGGTCGCGGAAGGCCTCATGTGTACCGTGTAATTAATTGGCTGTTCTCTGGTTGCCCATTGGACTATAGTACAAGTTAATACAGTATAAATTTGAGCTGTGTAGCGAGAGTTCAAGCTCAGAGAGGCCAGTGGAGTTTTTTTTTAATTCATTTTCGAGATATGGGCGAGGCGGACATGTATTGCCCAACCCAAGTTGCTCAGAGAAGGTTTTGGAGAGCCGCCTTCTTGAACCACGGCATGTAACAGTTTGATGCAACCGAGTGGCTTGCTAGGCCACTTCAGAGGGTAGTTTAGAGTGAACCACCTGAGTGTGGACTGAAGTCACATTTAGGCCAGTCCAAATAAGGACAGCAAGTTTCCTTCCCTAAAGGACATTAGTGAAGCTATATTTTTTTTAAACGAGAAAACAGCAGCTTCATGGTCACTTTTACTGATACCAGCTTTTTATTTCCAGAATTTTTAAACTGAATTCAAATTCTCAAACTGCCAAGGTGGCATTTGAACTCACATTCTCTAGATTACGAGTCCAGTAACATAACCACTGCACTACCATACACTATCTACATTTTTATGTTAGACATTTAGACACAAGATGGTAATGCAGGGAAACCTGGTGATGTGTGTAGTGCGATATATGAGCAATCAAGGATCCTCAGGTGTATCTAGGGGCAGCATACTACGTGTCAGAAAATGGAGACTCTGTAGCAGAGGATCTCTGTGCTCGAGCAGCAATTGGCCACACTCTGCAGCATCAGAGGTCATACTCTCCAGAATGTGGTCATTCAAGAGGCAGTGTTAGGCACTTCAAAACACAGGGACAATGTAGAACAAGAGAAGTAAGTGACTATCTGCAAGGGCAGAGTGAGGGAGAGAGACAAAATTCACAAGTGAAGGGACCATCCAAGTTACTGGAACTGTCCAATAGATATTTAGTGTTTGACAAATTTGAGGTGGACAGTGACTCAAAGGAGGAAGGTACAGAGCAATATTGTGGAACTGTGAAGCAAGGGACTACCCGAAGGGATGAGAAGCAGGTACAAGAATTGGAGAGTGGTAGCAGTGGGGATTCGATGGTCAGAAGTATAGACAGCTTTTTTAGCAGTTGTGATTGGGAGTCTGAATAGTATGTTGCCTCCCTATTGCCAAGTAAAGAACATAATGAAATGGACGGAAACACTTTTAGAAAGTGACAAACAGAAGCCAAATGTCTCGGTGCAAATTAGAACCATTGATGGATAGAAGTACATTTGAGGTCTTGCACAGGGAGTTTAAGAAGTTAGGCACTAGATCAAAAAACAAGACCTCAAAAGGTAGCAATCCCAAGAGTGCTTCCTGTGCCACACACTCCACAGGTTAAGGAGGATGATTAGAAAGGTCAATCCATGGCTGCAGAGCTGGTACAGTAGGGAAGCACTCACATTCTTGGGGAATTGGGAGTGGTTTATGGAGCAAGGGAAGGCTATTGAAGAGATGGCCTTCACCTGAACTGAATGAACACCAACATCCTTGTGTGAAGGGTGAACAGAGGAGTGGGGAAAGATTTAAACTAATATAGCAGGGAATTGGGAAAGTCTAAAGTTTGAGACTAGAAGGAAAGTAGGATTAATGGAACTACCAGTATAGAGGTAGATGGCTTAGTTGAAATAGTGAAAAAATACCTTCAGAGGAGAAAGGGAAAGAACAGGCTTTAAGGTAGAGAGAGAGAGAGAGAGAGAGAGAGAGAGCGAGCACAGTGTTGTAGAAGAGGCAAGGGATATCAAAAAATTAAATAATAAAACCAAAAAAAAATTTAAAACTCAGGATGAGTGTATGTATGAGAATGCACAAAGCATTCAAAATAGATTTGGATAATTAGAAGCATTGATAACTATGGAGGGATATGACATAACCTCTAACATAACAGAAACATGGCTCAAGTCTGACTGGACTGGGAATATTCCAGGTTATAGCATTTTCAGGAGAGAAAGGGAAGGTAAAAAGGGTTGAGTGGCAGTTTTAGCAAAGGATTCTATCAGCGGTAGGATTTAAGGATGTTCAGGTGGTTGTGTTCAGACAGAATCCATATGGATAGATGTAACAAACAGAATAGTAAATGGTGTACATTACAGGCCACCAATAGAGTGAAGTTAAGATAGAGATGAAGATCTATACACAGTCCAGAGAGATATGCAAGAACAAGGCAATATTAGGTGATTTCAACTATTCTAGGATAGACTGATGTATAGGTAATGCATGTAATCAAAGTGGGGAACACCTTTTAGAATGCACTCAGAACTGCTTCCTAGATCAATATGTTTCTAGTGCAACAAAAAGAGTTATCTCAAGTTATGTTAGATGTTAGGAGGTGGTTCTTTTCTCTCAATAGTGGACCTGCACACTAGGCTGCCGACTTGTGCGGTGAATACTGATTTGCTGAATTCCTTCAAGCGAGAGCTGGACCTGTTTCTGGCGAGGGTGGAGATCACCTCATACAAAAGGCAGGTACTGTATAACATTAATCAGAGGCAGAGTGGTCTTCCGGACAAATTTTGATCACCTAAGTGGTCGGAGAGGACTTTTCCAGATTTTTTAATCTGTTTTTTCACCATTCCCTGGAAATTACATGGCTTTTGGGTGGGGTGGGGTGGGGTGGGGTGTGCATATATTGTGATGCACAAAGCATTACAGTTGTGCGGGATTACCCAAATATCGATTGGGATAATGCTAGGGTAAAGGGAAATGAGGGGGAGGAATTTTTGAAATGTGTTCAGGAGAATTTCCATGACCAATATGTTCTTGGCCCAACTAGGAAGGAGGTATTGCTGGATCTGGTGCTGAGGAATAAGGTGGGCCAGGTCGACCAAGTGTCTATGGGAGAACACTTCGGTACGAGTGAACATCGTATCATAAGATTTAGATTAGCAATGGAGAGGAGCAAGGAACAATCTAGAGTGGAACTTTTAAACTGGAATAGGGCTAACTTCAATGGAAAAATTGTAACGTAACAATGGGTGATCTTTAAGGAGATGTTCCAAGTACAGGCTAGGTACATTTCAACAAGAGGGAAGGGTAAGGGAACCAAAGCAAGGGCTCCTTGGGTGACGACGGAGATAGAGATAAAGAAACAAAAAAAGGTGCATGATGAATGTCAGGTGAATTCTTCAAGGGAGAACCAGACCAAATACAATAAGTTGAGAGGGGATGTGAAGATGAAAATAAGATTGGCAAAGAGAGAATATGAGAGTAGATGGCGGTTAACATAAAAGGGAACCCAAAAATCTTCTACCGGCATGTAAACAGTTAGCGGGTAGTAAGAGCGGGGTGGGGTCTATTCGGGACAAAAGGTGATATATGCTTAGAAGTACAGGGCAAGGCTAGAATACTCAACGAGTACTTTGTATCGGTGTTTACCAAGGAGGTGGATGCTGACAAAATATCAGTAGCAGTGGAAAAGGTAGAAGTAATGGAAGGGGTGAAAATTGATAGACAGGATGTACTAGAAAGGCTGGGTATGCTTAGAGTGGACAAGTCGCCTGGTCCAGATGGCTTGCATCCCAGGTTGCTAAGGGAATTGGGGGAGGAGATAGCGGAAGGGTTTGCCATAATTTTCCAATCTTCCCTAGATGCAGGGGTCGGGGGGGGGGGCCTGAGGATTGGAAAGTGACAAATGTGACACCATTGTTCAAGAAAGGGTGTAAGGACAATCCTAGTAACTACAGGCTGGTCAGTTTAACATCAGTGGTGGGTAAAGTTTTATAAACAATAATCAAGGAAAAAATTAACGGGCACTTGGAGATGTTTAAGCTAATTAAGTAGAGCCAACACGGATTTGTAAAAGGCAGATCGTGTTTGACTAATCTAATTGAATTTTTTGATGAAGTAACAGGGAGGATTGATGAAGGGAATGCAATGGATGTTGTCTACATGGATTTTAGGAAGGCGTTTGACAAAGTACCACATAGAAGGCTGGTTAACAAAATTGAGGCTCATGGAATAGGTGGGTCAGTGGCAGCTTGGATAAGAATTGGCTTAAGGGTAGAAAACAGCGAGTTGTGGTAAATGGCTGTTTTTCAGACTGGAGGATGGTAGACAGTGGCGTTCCCCAAGGGTCAGTGCTGGGGCCACTGCTAAAATGACCTGGATATTGGAATACAGAGTAGAATTTCTAACTTTGCCGATGACACCAAACTTGGGGGTGTCACAGCCAGTGTCGGAGCAGTGAATGACTGACCGCAACTTCAGGATTTCCACGTTAGGATGCACATGCGCTAAATCCTGAAGTTGCGGTCAGTTTCAAAGGGGTAATAACAGCGAATGTAGTTCGTTCGCTGTTATTACCCACCGCAAATTCTGGGCCAGAGTCTAAGATAAGGATGCTGGACTGGAAAAAGGCAAAGTCCAGTGAAATAGAAAGTGATCTTGCCCAAATTAACAGTAGAAAAATTAGCAAATAGGTGGTCAGATCACCAATGGCAAATTTTCTAATGTGAGATGCATAGAGTGCAAAAGTATATTCCTGTAAGGTAAAAACGGTGCATCAAATAGAGTTCTGTGGATAAATAGAGATTAAAACTATACAAACTTAAAAGGGGCATATGATAAAGTTAAGGCTAACAATACTAAAAAGAATATAGAAAGTATAGTAGGATAATGAAAAATGAGATTAGAAGGGCAAAAAAATGAAAAATGTCTAGCAGGTAATATCAAAGGAAAGTGAGGGGTTTTAGAAACAAATAAAAAGTAAAAATAATATTTAAAGCACGAGTAGGACTACTCAGGGATCAAAGAAGTCTAATTGTGAAGGATGATGGTATAGCAAAAATATTTTGCATTGTTTTTTTTTTACAAATGATGGTGGAAGTGAGGACATAGGAATGCGAGAGGAGGATATGTAATTACTGAGCAGCTAACTGTAGAAAAGGAATTGATTATAAAAAAATAATAGAATGCAAAATTGGTCAGTCTCCGGGTCCTGATAGCATACACCCTAGGCCAGTGAAAGAAGTCAGAGGAGACAGCAGGGACTATGGCCACAATTTTCACTATTCCTTAAATTTGCAATTTTTGCCATGGGACTGGAGAGCAGCTAATGTAGCACCTTTGTTTAAGGAGGGACAGAAGAATAAACTACGTAACTATAGACCTGTTAGTCTAATGTGAGCTATGGGCAAATTCTTAGAAACCATAATTTGAGATAAAATTAATAAGCATTTAGAAATGTATGGATTAATCAAAGGCAAGTCACATTTGACAAATTTAAGTTTCTTTAACAGAAAGGACCTACTGGATAGATAAATGGAATGCAGATATTATGCATATGGATTTTCAGAAGGCATTACAGGAAGATGGCTTGAGGCTTGTTAAAAAAAAAAATCAGATATGTGGTACGAGAGAAAATAAAGCATCAATGAAAGTTGGTCAACAGACAAGAAATAAAGAGTTAGAGTGAATGAGCTTTGTTCAGATTGGAGAAGGATTGGAAGTCGTGTACTCCACTGGCCAGTGCCGGATTCTCTTTTGTTCTCAATGTATATAAATAATTTCTACTTGGGTACACTGACTAGAATCTGAACATTTGCTGATGACACAAAAGTAGGTTTGACCAACAGCGAGGACTGTAAAATACTTGGGAGGATATGGGCAGGTTAGCACAATGGCCAGCTAGATGCAACGTCATGTGGATTAGTGTTAGGCAATACATTTTGGGAGGAAAAACATGGAATGGAGCACCCACCTAATAGCAAGACAATCAAGGATGTGCATGAAGAGAGAGCTGGGGGTTCATATACATAATTCCTTGAAAGTACAAGCGCAGGTAGTTAGAGCCATAAAATAGGTCAATGGCATTTTGGGTTTTATAAATAGGGACATAGAGTACAAGTGTAAATAAATAATTATTTACATTGTACAAGGTAATGTTTATGCCATAGTCAAGAGTATTGTGTGCAGTTTTTGATGCCCCATTATAAAAATTAATTAAAGCCATGTAGCATGAACTATGTATATTCACCAGGATGATGTCAGAGACAGGAAACTATAGCTATCAGGACAGAATTGAGACACTGGAACTATTTCCACCAGTGAAGAGAGGACCAAGAGGAGATTAAATAGCGACTTTTAAAATTATGAAGGATTTGTAGAGTGAATGGGGAAAAACTATTTCCTCTGGCTGGGAATTCAGCAACAAGGGGTCATCACTTCAAAAATTATCAGAGTGGGAGGGAGTGGTTAGAAGAAATTTCACTACACTGTGGCTTGGCATGGAATGCTTTAACACAGAGTGATTGAGGTAGAAACCATTACATCTTTTTAAGGGAAAATTGGATAAATATTTCAAGTAGAGGAAGATACAAGGCTGTGGGATTAATTTGGGACTGCTTGAGCAGAGCTGGTACAGACATGATGGGCTGATTGGCCTCCTTCTTACATAGGATATATGGCACAGAAACAGGCCGTTCGGACTAACTAGTCCATGCTGGCGTTTATGCTCCTCTCGGGCCTCCTCCTGTCTTTCCTCATCTAACTATCAGCATAACCCTCTATTCCCTTCTCCCTCATATGCTTGTCTAGCCTCCCCTTAAATGCATCTATACTATTCGCTTCAACCACTCCCTGTGGTAGCGACTTCCACATTCTCACCACTCTTTGGGTAAAGAAGTTTCTTCTGAATTCACTATTGGATTTCTTGGTGACTATCTTATATTGATGGCCTCTAGTTATGCTCTTCCCCACAAGTGGAAACATTCTCTCTGTATCCACTCTATCAAAACTTTTCATAATTTTAAAGACTTCTATTAGGTCACCCCTCAGCCTTAACAATCTTTTTAGACTCCCGTTCTATAACTCTATTTATTCCCTTGCCATCAATGTCCTCCCTTATTTTATTCTTTCCTATGCTCTTTTCCTGTTCTGTGCTGTGTGGTTCTACTAAAAGTATGCCAAAAATGCAAACTTTAACTATTTGGACACCAATCATTTCCGACTACCACAATATTTGTACTAACTTACTAGTTTTCATTTTTCACCAAAGTAACTTGGAAACTCAAAAAACTGTAAATTAGGGTTGCCACTGCTAAAGTACATTATGTTGACATTGCAGAAAGTATTTGTATCCACATATACGCAACCATAACAACATTGTAGAATGACAATTAAATCTCCAGTGTATATAAGACATCACTATCCCAATTAAGTCAACTATAAAATGAAACAATAGTGCTACAACCACCTATTGTTTGTAAAGTAGCGATAACTGTCCTGGGCAAAAATTATGGTGTCACTTCCCAATAACCTAATGGTCAAATTTACTAACCAGTGTGATGACCTTACTAATCAGCGTGATGACCAAACATTGGCAATTTTGATCAGGTGGATGTACTGTACAACCAATTCATAATTCATCAGCACAATAGATCATATGACATGCTCCACAGTTCCCAATATCAGAGGTGCAATTCTCGCAGAATAACTTGAGTGTTAATTTTCTATCTAGTGCCATTGATTGATAGGGTCAAATGATTACTTTCAATAACTGATTCCTCCATTTTTACTTACAATATGAATATCTCCTACATTTTACAGAAAATGATGGAGACCAAAAGGATAATTACTTTCAATGATACTTTGGTAAAAAAAGGGGTAAGGTAACAGAGATAAGAAAAACAGTGGGTGGGAAGAGGAAAGAGAGAGACATATAGCAAGCAGAATCTGATGGGAGCTGGCTAACACTTGTGCATGGCAGCAATACATCTAACGTTAACTCTGTTTCTCTCTCCACGGATGTTGCCTGGCCTGCTGAGTTTTTCCAGCGTTTTCTGTTGTTGTTCCCATAGGGACACAGGCAGGTAGATGAAAGGACCAACATGGGGAACCCATTTTAGGGGACAGGGAAGGTGACAAATCTGGAGTGGGTAGAAGAGCAGGAAGGCGGCCGGGGGAGGGGGAGGGGGAGGAGGAGGAAGAAGGGGGGAAGGGGAGGGAAAGGAGGAAAAGGGGAAGGAGGGAGAGGGCAAGGGAGAGGAAGAAGGAGGGAGAGGAGGAAGAAGCCGGCCGGCCTGGCCTGCCCCGCCCCCCGGACCCCCCTTCACCCGGCACCCAATTGAAGCGCCAGCTCCGCTCTCACATCATGGCCGATCTCCGCCGTAAACCCGCCAGCCTCTGCCGGCCGCGAACATTCCGCCGCCGACACGCGGAGGCCGCAGGCAGCGCCGAACCCTGAGCGCCCCACGGCCCCGCTGGCCAGTCGGCCGCCCCCCCGCGGGGTCGCGCCCCGGGTCCTACCTGCTCTAGGGAGAGACCCTAGAAACGGCTCCAACATCGGCAAACACTAAAGAGAAGTGCCACCGGGGGGGGGGCGCCCGCCACTGCTGCCCTCCCGCGCCGCCTCAAGTCCATCAGTCTCCTCCGCCGCATTTAAATAGAAAAGCCCCGCTTGTTCTTGCCCATATAATTCTGATGTCTATTTCTATTTCAATCATTTTTTCTCCAGGTATTTATGCCTGGACTCTCCTCTCTTCAAATTCCTACCCCCCCCCCCCCCCCCTCCAACATACATGTGTATTAAAATGGTCGAGTCCGGTTACTCGCCCCTCCCCCTCCATCCCCAATCGGAGGCTCAGGCTGAAGCTGGCGCCACCTACAACAGGGCAATCATTGGGATCTCTGCAGGTTTAGAATTATTTTCAGTAACTCAGCATATCGCATAAAGGTTAAGAAATACCATACCTGGAGCCCTCAGACTTTTCTGGCACATGGAAGGGAGAGAGGATAAAGATCTCAGTTTGTCAGCCACAAACTAAAAAAAACCCTCAACCTCTCTGCCTTGCAAACCACTGTTCCATCTCCAATTTCCTCTTCAAAGTTGTTGAATGTGTTGCTAACTCCCAAATCCGTGCCCATGTTTCCTACAACTGAGTCTCTCCAATCAAATTGTTGTCCCTGCTACAGCATTGAAATGGCGCTAATCAGTCACAAATTAGAATCATTGAATGGTTACAGCACGGAAGGCGGCCATTCGGCCTGTCGCGCCACTGCCGGCTCTCTGCAAGAAAGTCCCACTCCCCCGCCCTTTCCCCGTAGCCCTGCAAATTAGGTACTTATCCAACTCCCTTTTGAAAGCCGTGATCGAGTCTGCACCACCTCCAACACCCTTTCAGGCAGTGCATTCCAGATCCTAACCACTCGCTGAGTAAAAAAGTTTTCTCTCATGTCGCCTTTGGTTCTTCTGCCAATCACCTTAAATCTGTGTCCTCTGGTTCTTGACCCTTCTGCCAATGGGAACAGTTTCTATCTACTCTGTCCAGACCCCTCATGATTTTGAACACCTCTATAAAATTGCATCCTCTGTGACTGTGACCCTCTTTGTCCTCTTCAATCTCTCTGCAGCATTTGACACGGTCGACCGTACCATTCTGCTCCAACACGTCTCCGTTCTCCAGCTGAATAAAACCGCTCTCGCTTGAATCCACTTTTACCTATCCTATTGCAACCAAAGCATTTCCAGCAATAGCTTCTCTCCCTGCCTCTACATCATTACCTCTGGAATCCCCCCAAGGATCTGTTGTTCTCTTTCCCCACCCCACACTCATCTAAATTTTTAAATATTCATTCATGGGATGTGGGCATTGCTGGCAAGGCCAGCATTTATTGCCCATCCCTAATAATGCTGCCCATCATCCACAAACATAGGCTCAGCTTCCCCATATACGCTGACAAAAGCTCTACCTCCACCACCTTTCTCAACCTTTCCACATCCTCTGTTATCAGACTGCTTGTCAAATATCGAGTCTTGGATAAATTATAAATTCCTTCAGTTACGCATTGGGAAGACTGAAGCCATTGTCTTCGTTCCCCAACTCCATGGATTCGGCACTGATTCCACCTTCCCCCACCCCCCAACCAACTCCAGTCATTGTCTCAGACTGAACCAAACTGTTTGCAATTTCACCTTCCTATTCGACCTGGAGCTTTGTTTTTGATCCTGTATTCGTTCTATCACAAATATTGCTTAATTTCTCTTCCATAACATTCACTGCCTCCACCCCTGCCTCAGCCCAATGCTGCTGAAACCCACATCTATGCCTCGCCATCTCCAGGCTCAATGACTCCAATGCTCTCATCCACCACCCTCCATAAACTTCAGCTCATCCAAAATGCTGCAGCCCATATCCTATCCTGCAACAAGTCTCATTCATATGTCACCCCTGTCCTTGCTGACCTACATTGGTTCTCAATCCCCCAATGCCTCCAATTTAATATTTTCATCCTTGTGTTTAAATCCCTTCATAGCCTTAGGCCTCCCGATTTCTGTATCCTCCTCCAGCTCTGCAATACCCCTCCCGAATTTCCATTCTTCTGATGTGAAAGAGCAGTGAGATTTGGGAGTTCAGATTGACAAGAAATTTAGAGCAGAATCTCACATCTGTATCGATAGAAAGATTTTTTTCTAGTAATTGAGGGGTCTCAAATAAGGGGACATAGATGTAAGATTAAGAGTAAGGGACAGAGAGCAGGAGAAACTTTTTTACTCACTCAGAGGGTGTGAGGCTTTTAAATGTACTCTAGAGTTAGTGATTGAAGCAGAGATCATATTTAATAATATTTAATCCATTTAATAATAGATTACATAGGTGGTTGGAGGAAAGGAGAACAAAGGGTTATAAGAATAGAGTGGGCACATGGGATTAGGACCACTGCTTGTATGGAGGATATACATTAACGTTACTGGTTGAGCCAAACGGCCTGTCTCCATGTTGTAATTTCTATGTAATTTTATGACCTAGTTTTTCCTACATTACAACAGTGGTTACACTTCAAAAGCACTTCATCGTCTGTGAAACACTTTGGGGCATCCTGAGGTTGTGAAAGGCACTATATAAATGCATTTGTTCTTTGTTCTTCTATGCTTGCACTAAGCCAGTACCAAAATTTTGTTTCAAATAACAGACAGGACTAATTTTCTCTTTCACAAATTGTCTCTCCCAGTTTTCTCTCCTGTCCACCCTTTTAAGCATTGACCAATTGCCAGGGTACAGTTGCATAGGTGGTAGTTACTGTTTGGTCTTCACCCAGGTGGCCATCTGTAAACCTTGGTAGTGAGTGTTGACTTTTGTTAATATTTGGTTTTAAAGGACTTAGATATCCTGAACATACATTTATGGATTAAAATAAACCTAACCGCTGTCTATTCACTATTTGTTTTGCAAGGCAATGTGCTCCGTCTGAGAAGTTATCTTATGGTGACGATTGATTTCAGAAAGTAATTTAAAACTACTGTAAACGAAGTTAGAGATTATATTGTTGTAAAAGTAACCATCATTCTTTAGAGTTGCATTAAAAAGAACAGCAAGAGTTTTGATGAGGTTTTGGCAGTAATTATGTAAATTTTATATATCTCTTGCCAAATCTTCATCACGTGTTGTGTAAATATTATGTGCAATTCATGCCAGGGTACAATTCCACTGGCACCAGCAGCTGCCTGGGACCTCACGTAAGTGGACTGCACATACAATACAATGCCTGCTGAAGAACTGCTCTGTGGCTTCACACCACCCCCAAACTCCAGTAGTTAAGCAATGATTATTTTGCAGGGATACTGGACATGGAAATTTCAGAAATGTACATGTAAAACGGTGCATAGAATTATATAGAATATACAGCAGAAAAACAGGCCATTTGGCCTAACTGGTCTCCACACGAGCCTCCTCCCACTCTAATTACCTCTGCTCACTCTGCTTCGTATCCCTCTATTCTCTTCTCCCTCATGTATGCATCAGGCCTCCCTTAAATGTATCAATGTTATCATGTGACAGCGAGTTCCACATTCTCACTACAGTCTGTAAAGAAATTCCTCCTAAATTCTTTATTTGATCTGTTAATGGCTATCATATATTTATGCAACCTTGTTCTGGACTCACCCACAAGTGAACAGTTTCTCCACCTCCAACCTATGAAACCCCTTCATAATTTTAAAGACCTCTATGAAGTCTCCTCTTTTCAAGAGAAAAGAACCCTAGCCTGCTCAATCTTTCCTCTTCGTTGCATCCTCTCAATTCTGGCAACATCCTTGTAAATCTTTTCTGTACTTTTTCCAGTACTTCAATATCCTTTTTGTAATAGAGACCAGAACTGCACACAGTACTCCAAATATGGTCTAACCAGTGTTCTATAAACATTTACCTTTGTGCTTTTATATTCTATTCCACTAAAAATAAACCCCAGTACTTTGTTTACACTCTTCATGGCCTTATCAACTTATGTTGCTACTTTTAGCGATTTATGTATCTGTATTCTCATAGCTCTGGGCTCCTCAACCCCATTTAGTTTCCTACCTTCCAAGGAATAAGTGGCCTCCTTATATAGCCTAATAAATAGAAGTCTAGATTACAGTTTTTACAGATTTTGTCTTTTGGCACATTCTTTCTCAGCCTATCCTTGGTGTTATGATCATTTTCTTTTAAACATGTTTCTTTTTATTGTTTTCCTGAAGTTGGTGACTCCTGCTGGAGTGAGGTTCCTGGGCACACCCAAACCTTGCTCAAATGCCCATTTTCATACATGATCCCAGACAACAAGAGTTGGGAAGTCGTTTGACAATGGGAATATCACAGCTGAGCCCATTCCCGTCAGATGAGTACTTACGCATACTATCCAGTCACCGGATAGTAATGAGGCGAGAAAGCCTAGTTGATTTTTTTGCCCACCCTAGTCCAGTGGTATTGAGGACAATTGTAGTACTCCAACAACCACTCAACCTGAGACGAGCTAACTCAGCACAGATAGGGGTTGGAGCCTATCTTTCCTGGTTTGTATAGCTCTTACCACACTTGGCAGTTTAGTTAACCACTGAACCAATTAGGGTTCCTTCAGTTGCTTTTTTTTCTCTTTAGTTTTTACAATACTCCTATAATTGGAGAGTTCTTAGCCTATCTATGCAGGACCTATTAGTTCCATTTTTACTTCTCTTCACCACTGCATCTTTCCGGACTGGATCAGGATTAAATGTTCTGATCATTATGAAGGAATGAATAAAAGACTTAAAAGCTCTCATTACTTCTGAATAGGACAAACTCCTTGAGCTCTAGCAGCCCACTGAGCTTTATATATTTTGGAATTATTTGTGAAATAGTGGAAATATGAACACCTTTTTGCCCTAATAATTCTTTAATAGTATTGAACATACAATATTTTGAAATGTATCATATTTTACCCCTGCTTGCATCTAGAGTTCCCACCATTTGCCAAGTGGAATAACATACATAGGTAGGATTGTAGTGGGGGGTGTTGCCAAGGGTGGAACTTTGGCTTGAGCTCTGACAGTCTCTTTGCTCCTGACAAAAACTCAGTAAAAATCCCAGTTACTTTAATTATTAATGCCTCCACATCACAAGACATAAAATCAAGCAGATAACTTGTGTCTCTGAAGGAGTCGACATGCTAATATATTGATTAGGACAGGCTGCTGGAAGGAGGCTACTTGCTTTTGATCAGAAATAAATCAATTGCTCAGATATGAATGGAACGTGTCAAATATCCATCATGGGCAAATTTGTCAATGTAACATTTTGTAGTCCTCATCAACACCTGCTAGTGATCATTTTCATGCTTTCACATTTATTCGTTGTAAAGATTGCTGGTTTTGTTCAGTTAATTATCTTTATCTGATTGACTAACCTCCACACAAAATGACAATTTTGAGAGTGATTTGAGTATAAAAAATGTCTACATTGTGTGTGGTGGCAGTTCAATTTATTTCACTGTGGCACAGAGGTAAATCAGGCTCTGTAAGTTTTTTTTTTGGTTTTTTTTTTTACACAATTTATTTTGCTTTTGCTAAGAAATAAGATTACTTATTTTCTTCCTGTAAAGTGCTTCATCTCAAGTTCTGTAAGAATTCAAAAGATCCTGTCTGACTGGTTTGATTAATTCCTTGTGAACTTTCCAGACTGGACACCTCAACTATATTGCTTACTTTTGTGACTAATTCTATTTTTGAATAAACCAGTAACAAATAGTGGCTGGCACCATTCATCTTGTCCATCTTCTGAAATGACATGAGATGTACTAAAAAGTTATATATTATCCAGGAACAAGTTTTCAATAAAGGGAAGAACGCTAATTCCCATTTACGAATGCACAAGAACATATGCAAACAAGGAAAAGTCCAGCTGATACATCGAACCTATCCCATACAACTTATTTACACCATTACCCCAGTCCACACCTCACCCCCGCCAACCAGTCACGCAATCGCTGGGACAGACAGAAAAGAGAGAAAAAACCTTAGGCCAATTTAGGAAAAGAAAACTCCAGGAAATTCTTCACTGACCCATGAAGGCAATCAAACAAGTTCTAGGAGACCATGGTAACTGGGAGACATATTTCCAATACCCACCTACCTCTATAACGTTATGTCGGCCATACTCAGGAACTAGTCCAGCTCCCTTTTGGATATCTGCAGCAAATATGCACTCACTACAAGAGCTGGTAACTTGATCCAGAAGTTGATGCCTCTTGGGAAAAAAGTACCTCCTGACATCTGACGTAGTTCTATGCTTACGTGACTTGTACTTAAAGTTGGTTTTAGATCATAGCAACCACGGGTTTTTCTACAGAAGTTGCCTTTTATAGTGAGAATAAAAGAGTATCCCAAATTGGCTTATGAGTATAAGATATAGGAATCTTAGGTCATATGCTTTTAAGTTTTAGCTTTTGCTGATTGGCCTTTAACCTTTTGCAGAGGATCTCACTGTACAACTGAGTCAAACAAAATCCACCAATCCGAGGTCTGGATCCAAACTTTTTTTGCTCTGTTCAAGCGGACAGTTCTTCATAGAACAAATTTTGTAAAGTTGGGATTAGTCCAACTTACCTTGTAGAGCTGTATAGCACTGTCATGTGAAATACTCTTGGGAGTTTTGTTCATGGCACTGGGTGGCTGGAATCAGGTACTAAAACAGCAAAAACAAAAAAACAGTTCATGTATTTGATGAAAATTAGTAAAAAGGAGGAAAGTTTAAAAAGGAGCCTCCCCCTCAAATTATTTTGTTTAAACAATGTACCTTAGATCTATAATATTTATTTTTCTCAATATCTGGCAACAGCTGCTGGAAAATGCTCATATGTGGATACCAAATGAAAACAGGATTGGGCTTGGTTGTTTTGTCCCCAGTTGAATTTCCTGCCAGTAGCAACTATTTAGGTTTACAAAGGAAGAACAGCTACTCTGGTACTAGACAGCTGTGAAACTGTAACATACCATGGGCCAGCAACTTAAATGAGAAGAAATTTGAGGGGGTTTTGGGGGGGGGGAAAGATTTTGATCTAATTGTTTTTTGGGTACATAATAGTAGGGCTTACTGCTAGTGGAAAACTTCCCCCATTCCCAAATGTCTGACAGCTCAAAAGGGAGCTGCTAGAGAACAATCAGGAGATTCCCAAGGAGAAATTTGTATAGCTGCAGCAATTCCATGGAACAGCAGCAAGATTACTGGGAACAACTGGAGGTTTGCGGAAAGGAAAATGCAACTAAGAGTGTGTGTGTATGTTTATAAGATAAGCCGTACTTATTCTTCCTTTAATTAGTGGGTCTTATCAGATATATAGAATGGACTCATTTGTCAGCATACTACCTGAGAGATTCAAGACTAGCTCAGCTACACTTAGCCCTCATGGAGCGAACTCATTCTTAACCACCAAGGTTAAAATAAAACAGTAACAGCCATGTCCAGCTTTATAATCTTATTTACATCTCATCAAGTGGCTATTCTGGATGGATCAACCTAGACAGTGATCTTTGCCAGACTATTCAATAGGGGGGGCAACACTCTTTACACATACACAGTCCAGCAGGAAATACTTGATAATAAACAGCAGGTACCTTGGCTAATTTTTCCTTCCTAGTCCAGGGGTACTGAAGCCAATTATTGTGACCTGTATTGATTCTAGCAGTGCTTAGCTAGCGTAGTATGGAGTAAGGATCAGACTAGGAACCTTATTAATCTATATGCCTCAGTTCCACACTGGGTGGTGCACCGAGTAAATGAGGCCAAGGCGTTGCACACCACTTTCCTACGTTTATCAAGGTATCCATTGTATATCAAATATTGAATGAGATTTTTAAATATTGATGAAAAGGTTTATATAACATGCATCTATACAGCACCTTTAATGTAGATAATGGTCCCACGGTGCTTCACAGAGGTAATAATAAAAATGATTACATGATGACAGAAACATGGCTGCAAACAGGACAGAATAGGCAGTTGAATATTGCAGCTATAATGTATTTAGAAATGATAGGGAATGAAGAAGAGGTGGTGGGGTAGAAATAACAATGGCAGTAGCAAGAAAAGACATAACTTAAAAATAAAATAGAAATGGAATCTCTGGATTGAGATAAAGGATAGAAAGGGATCAGTCATAGTATTAGGGATATACTACAGATCAAATAATGGAAAGGAAATGGAGAAATATATAGACAAATATATGAAATGAGTTTTAAAAAAAAATCAATCATGGGGGATTTCAACATTCCCAAATAAATTGGCAGGGAGGGGGACTGAAAGGGGAGAATGGAATGGAGTTTTTACAGTGTGTATAAGACTCCTTTCTGATCAGTATGTAAGAAGTCCAACAAGGGAGCAAGCACTGCTAGATCTTGCACTGGGAAATAAACCAGAGCAGGTAAGATTAGTAAGTGTGAGAGAACATTTATCGCATTTAAAAAGTACTTGGATATGCACTTGAAGCGCTGTAACCTACAGGGCTACGGACCAAGAGCTGGAAAGTGGGATTAGGCTGGAGAGCATTTTTTGGCTGGCACAGACACGATGGGCTGAATAGCCTCCTTCTGTGTTGTAGATTTCTAAGATTCTATGAACATCCAGGGAGTGGCAATCCCAATATAAGATTTAAAATAATGATTGAGAAATATATATAGTACAAAGACCAAAGTAATATATTGGGGGAAAAAGCCAACTATGAGGGAATGAGGATGGAGCTAAGGAAGGTAAACTGGAGAAAAATATTGACAGATAGAGAGGCAGAACAACAGTGGGCAATATTTAAAGGAGAGATCAACAGAGTTCAAAAGAAATATGTTCCACTAAAAATAAGAATAAACTAGCTAAGAATGAGATGCTATGAATAAATAAAGAGGTGGGCATAAAATTGAATCTAAACAAAAAGGCATATACAAAGTACATAAACAATAAAGAGGATGACAAAAGGGAAAGAGGTTAAAAAGACAATTAGGAAGGGAGAAAATATGAAATGAAAATATCAGAGTATAAAAATAAAGTATTCTATAAGCACATAACAAAAGGAGAATTGAGATAGGGATAGAGCCACAAAGGGATGAGCAAGATAAACCTCACAGGAAATGATATTTAAATGGCAGTAGTGAATAGATACTTTGCCTCAGTTTTCACTGAAGAGGCATGGCTTCATAAAAGGAAGGTCATTTTTAACCAACCTTATTGATTTCTTTGAAGGAGCAACATAAAGAGTAGGCAAGGGTAATTCAGTGGATGTGGTGTACATGGACTTTCAGCAGATCTTCGATAAGGTGCCACCTAAGAGACACATGACAAAAGTCATATAGGAGTTTAGGGAAGTTTCTCAGACTGGCAGAAAGTGGGAAGTGGTGTCCCGCAAGGATCCTTGCTGGGACCACCGTTGTTCAGGTCTAACATAAATGATTTGAAGTGATGGGGGGGCGGGGGGGTGAATTATAGGTAATAACGTTGGGGGTGGTATAGCTAATAATGTGGAAGACTGCACCAAAATACAAGAAAACATAAATAGGCTTGCAAAGTGGGTTGAGAAATGTCAAATGGAATTGAATATAGTGAAGTGTGAGGTGATTCATTTTGGTAGGAAGAATAAGGAGGGCACTTATTCCTTGGGAGGTAAGAAACTAAATGGGTTTGAGGAGCAAAAAGATCTGGGAATTCGGATACATAAATTGCTAAAAGTAACACAAGTTGATAAGGTCTTGACGAGTGCAAGCAAAATACTGCGGTTCATTTCTAGAGGAATAGAATACAAAAGCAGGGAGGTAATAAATTTGTATAGAACCCTGATAAAACAATACTTGGAGCACTGTGTGTAATTCTGATCTCCATACTTCAAAGATATTGAAGCACTGGAGAAAGTGCAGAAAAGATTAACAAGGATGCCAGAATTGAGAGGGTATATCATCAGGAAAGATTGAGCAGGCTGGGTGAATATGGAGAAACTTGTCAGTATGTACAGAACAAGAGGGCATAAATGCAAGACTGTCAACTAACAGATCAAATAAACGTTTAGGAGGAATTCCTTTATACAAAGATTGGTGAGAATGCAGAACTTGCTACCACATGGCAGTGGCTGAAGCAGATAGCAATTATGCATTTAAGGGGATGCTTGATGCATACGTAAGGAAGAAGTGAAGAGTGATATAGGGAGGTAGGGTGGAAAGAGGTCATTATAGTGGGAGGAGGCTTGTGTGGACTATAAACACCAGCATACATCAGTTGCGCTGAACAGCCTGTTTCTGCGCTGAAGATTCTATGTAGCTGGGCTGAGGTTGGAGTGTGATCAGGCGATGTTACAGAGGTTGATGACTGCCATAGATTTGGGGGGGGGGGGGCGCGCGGGGCGCGGGCGACAACATGTTTAAGGACGCTGGAGAGGAAAGAAGATTGGAGATGGGGTGGTAGTTTGCAAAGACAGAGGGGCAGTGTTTTTTTTTTGAGGAAGAGGAAATGATGGTTTACCTGAGGAGACAATGTCAGCTAGCATGGGGGCCAGGAAGGGAATTTGGGCAGTCAGCAGTTTAGTGGGAATGGGATCGAGAGCAGGAGATGGGTGTCATGGATGAGCTGAGCCTGGAGGGAAACTAGAGATATTTGCCAGTTTAGGGCTGGGGGGGGGGGGGGGGGGGGGGGGGGGGGGAGGTTTGGTTTGGTGGGCATGGGGAAGGGAAGGAAACAACAGAGGCAGCTGAATACATGGTTTTGATCTTAGCAACAAAGAATTCAATGAGCTGCCCCATGTGTTGTTGGAAGTGAGGGTGAAGCAAGGTCGAGGGAGTAGCTGTGAATATGGGTGTTGATGAGATGGAGAGATTTAGGGAGGACAGGAAGACAGTAAATTCAGAGAGAGGACAAAGGGAGCGGAGATGGAGATTGAAATCACCAAGGATGAGGCGGCGCTCAGTGCAGAGGCTGAGGGAAGACCCCGGTGCGAAACTTGGGGTGGGCGGTAGAGAATGAGGATTTTAAAGGAGAAGCAAGAGAGGTGGAATAAGGTGGTGTTCAAAAGGAGAAGGTGCCAAGGGAGATGGGGAAGAGCCCAAAGCAAGCAGAATATTTGCTGATGAACAGAATTAAAAATCAAATATTTTTAATTCCAAGTGTAGGTTTTGATTCCTTCTCGGTCTCATTTGTTAAACATTTCAGCCCATCCATTCATTTCTCCACAGCCAATAAAATGTTCAGAATGTACCTTTACGCTAATTTCAAATTCTGCTGTTAATTTCTGTAGTCAAGTCTTCTCTTCAGTCAAGTATCGATGAAAATATCCCTCCATTTAGGTTTACTCCAAAACCTCAATTTCCTTTAACTTGGCCCTCCTTATTTATACTTTTCAATCATGCCCCCTTCTGAAGTTATTCTTTCCCTCCTGTGAATCTTCAATACTTTGATGTCTTTTCACCTTATTTTCCCCAGCGGAATCAATAATACCAAGTCCTTGGCGTGTTCCATCTTCAGCATTGCTGCTCTCTGACTGCTTTTCTTTGCTCCACGAGCTTGCTCCAAGGACTCTTTCCACCTTGCCTAGGTTCCAATTTCAGATGTTCCATTGATGTCTTAATTTAGGTCAATCTTCCATTTCTGACTTCCCTTGGAAAGTCATGTTTGACAGATACAACCCATTTTTTCTCCAAACACAGCTCTTTAGGAAACTTAAAAGTTAGTAACAATTTGCCTTTCTTAAGTTAGGTGTGTTGTATTTACAAAACAACAACAAAAAATTTCAATTAAGTAATTCAATATTGTCTATTGCAGTAGGGCAGATCGGAACACAACAGCAAACATTGGTTGGCCCTCAGTCTGAAATATCAATTAAGGCATTATTATACTGCAGGTGTATTGCTTATAGCAATGAAGAGCTAGAATGCTAGGTTATACTGTTGGCTCTGCATTGCTCTCAAAGTGCACAGCTCTGACCAAACATACTTGTACACATGCAGAACTCCAGTCACTAGCATCCAAATGCCAGTTAAGAGTTTTAGTGTTACTGAAAACTGACAAGGCAGTTAAGTTTTCTGCTAATGCTAAAAAGTATATAAAGTGGTTTAGTATATAAAATGAAGTTTTAAGAAATCAAACCTGCAATCTTGTTGCAATATCTGATACAAAGTGAGCTTTAATTAGTGCAAAGCCAAAACAGTGAGAAACTACTTCCTTGAGCTGTCACACCACTTGCCAGAATTAAATTCAGCTTGGTGACTTTATTCCTAGTTATACTGCCGTTTTTGCATCAGCGAGCTACATCACATCGAGTTCTCAACAAACAGCACAAGACGACAGGTACAGATAAGATTTTAATGTTAACTTTTATTATTTTAAAACAACTATGTTGAATGTCATTGTCCTTGCATAAGAAATAAACTAAAATTTATTTAGGGAACACAATTTCTATAAGATTATGAAAACTGCCCCAATAGATTGGTGGTGAAAATGACCAGTAACAGTTATAAAATATACAGGTGATCAGACATTATTGTTCCCAGAAGAGATTCCCATGACTGTGCATTACATTTCTTATTTCCACCAAGTAAAAACAGCAAATATCACATTTACAGAAATGACAGCATAAAAGGTAAACCCAAATTAGAGGAAACATCGAGAAATATGCAGGAACCAGAAAATGTAGTAATACAATCGAGGGTATCTCTTCCCTGCCCCAAATTCTCTCTTGTCCTGCGGGGTATAGTTCTACGGTTCCTGATTTTGGGGGCCATCTCAGCCAAGCCCCTTCCTGTCCTCATCCAAAATCCACACGTAGTATTCAGCAGGAGCAACTGGTTTGGGAGCTGGTGCAGGCTATTTATCCCCCACCCCTCGAGCACTTAATCTAATTATAACATCTCCCCTGCAATCCTAGCCGAGATCGGCTAACTCAGCACAGAATGGGGATGGAACCTGTTAACTTCCCAGTCTGTATGGCTCAGTTCCACACCAGGCACTGCCTTTACCAACAGTTACATCAGAATATTTAAGTTAAAAAAAACATTTGTAATGCATTTTCATCCTAGTGCTGCTGATTACAGTGACCTTTGCAGGAGATCCAAATGTACTTTGGGAACAGTGTATTGAGGTATGTTTGGGCAGCTAGTTTGCACATGAAATGGTTTCAACTACCTGAATGCTCACATAGAACATTAAAAACTGCACTTTTAGAATTTTGTGGAAATAGCTTTGTCAATGGAAAAGTTTGAGTTGAGTAGGTGGTAAAGTTACTAGTCCATGTGGGAGGATCACTCTGCTAATTTAGCAATGGAGAATATATTATCAAAATTACTTAATGTTTGAGGGCATGTCAGCATTTTTCTTCTCTTCTGAAGTCAATGACTCATCCTAAAATAGTGTTCATGAACAACCTTCTGCTGCTTAAAATTCCATTTTAAACTTACCTGGTGGGCTATTTACCACTGAAACATCATAGCTGAGCCTAATCTGGCCTTCATTTGAGGATGTCACACACACCTCTCCATTAGGGATCACTGGATAGCAAACAGAAACAGGAATCCTGGCTGACTTTTAACCTCACCCTAACCTGGAGATGCTGACATACATACATATATATGACGATTTGAAGAATGATGACAAGAAATTAAAAATGTAAATAAATCTACAAGACAAATAAGATACAGGGTCTGAAGAACTCAAAGTAGGGAAAACAAAATCAAGGCCAGAGATAGCAAGGATGTACCTACATATCCTTAAATTAAGTTAGGGAAACGCTACTCATCTCAAAATTGCTTATATTGTAACAATCTCTCACTTTCTACACCTCCTTACATCGACGGAACTAACTAAGCAACATCATCACAAATTAACACAATATTGTAGTTAAAACTAAACCAACCAGAATTTGCATAGCAAGTTTCAAGGGTCAGGCTTCTGTTCTAGATAAAGTATCACATTCTGATTTTCACAAGCTTCTTAGCATTAGGTAATTTAAAGACAGCATAAACTGTAGTCTGGCACCAACACCGCACTATTCAGAACTTATTAGAATTAAAGTAGCTCATACACAGACGCAACTTAAAAGTCAGTACACAATATCTTAGTAGGTACCTTACTCAGCAAAAAGCAGTCCATCAAATTTTTCAATACTAGGCGAGGAAGAACTGAGCAAAATTAATAAAAGATCTCTGAAGAACTGCAAGGTTTCTGTATGATAAAGAACATTCTACATGCAAAGGTCTGCTCACAGCATACTAAGAAATTCCCTTTTGATGAAGTCTTCACTACAAAGTTGTGGAAAATGTGTTCAGAAGTGAAAACAATGCTTAAAGGATCCTTTGCAGAATACTGTAGTTATTCAGAATTAAATGCTGTTATTTAAGTGCCCTATTGTATAAAACTAAGATTTATTTTTTTCTTTAGCCAATTCTGTATTTTTCCCCCCACAGTACAACACTCAGAAAATATAGGTGTAATTAAACAGTGCACAAGTTTGACTTATCACAGTGCCAAATTAACACTGCAAACCATGAGATTATTTCCACCTCCAATGATATTAACAAATGGTAAATGCAGCATTTTGTTAAAACTTTTGCAAGTGCAAGATTTGTACAAATATATAGACTACATTCAGGCCGCATCAAGTCAATTAGCTGGTATGGTACTTAAAAAAAATATATTAATAACAAACTAAATCTAGTTAAAACATAACATTGTTCCTGCAGGGATTTCACCTCAAATTATACACGAGTGCTTGGGCAATGTTTTGATATTGTATCCTGCATATTTAAGATTTTTTTGAGAGACAGAATTTGCTGAAATTAATTTCTCCCAGAATGTTGCAGGCTGCACAGCCCAAAGACAGAT
Organism: Squalus acanthias; assembly: GCA_030390025.1. Taxonomy (NCBI): domain Eukaryota; kingdom Metazoa; phylum Chordata; class Chondrichthyes; order Squaliformes; family Squalidae; genus Squalus; species Squalus acanthias. Next base: position 86,814,506 of record CM059432.1, read on the forward strand.
GGGGAAATAGAATGTTTTGATTTAATGAACCGTTAAGTTGTGGTTTCATACAAAATTATCAATGTTGTCTGAAAAGGGTTCTCACTGTGGTCATTTACTGAGATGCTGAAACTGCCTTAATTTTAATCCCAGTTTTGAAAATCTGTGATGATCAAGCAATCCTAATTTAAGAGAACTCACAACCAGTAGATGGATTTGTAAGTAATTTAACCTGAAATGTTAATCATGGGGTGTAATTAATATAGCTTTGACTATAATATGGCTAACACCAGGCAGTAAATAGGCACTTCAGATTGAAGTACAGCAGTGGAAAAATAAATGGAGTGTAGATCAGTATTTACAAATGCTGTCCAAAACGATCATTGAGCTCAGAATTGCTGCTGGCTATGCTGACAAATCAATTAAATGTTGTGAAAGAAGTAGTTAGTGAAAAACTCAATTCAACCATAGGAAAGCCAATGAAAGCTGCCAATCAATAAAACAGAAAATAAAAAGGAAAGTTAAACACACTTGTTTTTCCTTAATGTCTTTACAAAAAAAAAAATCACAACTTTGCATATTTTATCAGGGGATAGCACACACTCATTATTTAACCCTGTAGTTGAGTTGCTGCACCATTAAAAATAATAATGATCAGACCATGTTGGTCTGATTTATTTGGAGGATACGGTGAATTAAAATATGGTTTCTTTTCTCAATTTTATATTAAAAATTTACAAAAAAGTGTTTGCAAGTGTTAACAAAAGTCAACTTGTGAATGCTGCTAAGGCGATTCAGTACACAAAGGGTTACATTTCTTACACAGATCAGCACTCCTTTGGAAAAAGTTCACCGTCATCTCTGGTCTACCTCAGATATTATCTTTGGAGGTTTCAACGGTTGCACCCTGAAATTGTTTTCCATGTAGTTTTCAGCCCTAATTTTGCTATTAGGAATATATGCCATAGTGGTATAGATTATCCAAGTCCCATATTTTTTACAATTACTTTCAAATTCCAACATATGGCATTTAATTTCATTCATAAATAATGGTATAACAAAGACTAGCTCTATGCGTTCCATTATAAAGAGAAGCTAATAAACCATAACACAGCAACATATTTTGTTAAACAGCTTTAAGTAATAAAAAAACAATTTGTGAAAACATTAATTGTATCCTTCAAGATGAATTGTACTTTTTATATCGTAAAGAATTAAAGACAAGATGTCATCTACAAGTGAAATGAAAATAATTTACAGGACAATATTATGACAAAACAGCTTTTCATTCAAAATATATTTCATATTAGAAGCTTCAAGTATGATAACAAAAACGTGACATTGGAGAAACATAACAAATTAATGCGAAGCAATACATTATGGTTGTGTTCCAGTTTAAAACTGTGTCTGTTTTGGGGAGAAAGGAGCACAAAGGCCCACACTGAAGGCTAGTCAATGACCCTGACAAATACCCACAAAGAATATATTTTTCCGAAGGCAATTTGGCTCAACTCAAGTACAATAAATTAAATATATTTTTGTAATGAGACAATTGGTATTCAAAATTTTCCTTTAAGTTTTGGAATGCTTCATTAAATGCAATTTGTTGTTGCAGCAAAAAATGCCACAAGTTTTTAGACACCCTGCCATATGACCACAATGCATTAAATTTAGTACAATAATAAAATTGCAAATGTCAATTAAAAATGGATCCCTTTGCTTTTATTGCACATAGATTTTGTTTTGTTTTAAATCTCCAAGCATGCATCAATATCTATTTATTGCACAACATAGGAGGGCTTCAAACCTTCTCACAAGGTGTATCCTCACAGTAAACTAAACAATAAAGAGATGGTTTATTGTTGAAACTACAATATTTCTTCCTAAATGTTGCATTAATACTGTCTAATAAACCAAATAGGGTCAGTTGCAGGGACTTAACCAGCGATCAGCATGTGGCCAGATGTACACTAGTAGAAATGCAGTAAAGGAAGTAGTCTTCAGTGCCTGCAGGCAAGTTTCTGTTAAAGTTCAAAGTTCAAAGATTGACTGATCAAAGTGCTTTTGGACTCAGCAGTACTTTTTCCTCTACTAGGGTCAAGAATCTGAACCATCAACATGTATCATCTGTAAAACAAAAATAGACCTGAATAAGAATACTCGGCAGCACTGTGGTGGTATGCGATATTCTCAGTTATCACATCTCAAACATGACATGGAGGACAGAAAGGCAAGAAAGTCTTATGAAGCTCGAAATTACTTCAAATTTTTGGAGTTCAAGTAGCTCCATACAGTCATCAAAAACAGATCAAGTTACAACCTCAAAATACATTAAGGAAATACATTAATAATGTACAATCTTCTATTTTTCAGATTGCAAACTTTATACAAATCATTATAGCTTTCACACTGCTGAGTTTTGATCTACGAATACCTCTTTCACTGTCACTGAATTTTTCTTTGTTTTTACAATATTGCAATGAAAGTCATGAAAATCACTCGATAGGAATCAAAGTGTTTCAGGACAGTTTGACAAGAGGAGATTGTATTATCAACATGCTCATTATGTTTATACTATTGGAATTATTGAACAGTTTCTAAGAATTGGGAGTAAAATTTTGCACCTTACACCACTAATGTGAGCCAAGTGATGGATCATCACAAGATTAGTAATGATCTACCAGTGCTGCACTTTGGCTGGCCCACTGCATCTGGTAGGATCTTCCCAAAATGAGTCTGCTTGATAAGTAATAAGATGCCCATTATATGTCTCATGCACTTTTAAAAAGTGTTGTGTAACGCACTGTAGTTTTTTTAGGCTAGAAATTAAAACTATTCTCTCTCTGATGTTCCCATAAGCTTACCTCAGATGGCAAGATTGCTGTCGGAGGCAACGCTGCAGTGTAAATGATGTTTGCCCTATCAGAGGCACTAAAACCTTCCCGTGGGAAGGGGTTCAACTGGGTGCTACTAATGGAAAACGTCATCATTGGAAAAGCTTAATAACTCCCACTGGCAGTACTTGGCTTTGGTTTTACTATTTTGGATTTGGCTGTAGATGGCTGACCTCAGGCCACCGATATAGTTAGCAACTTGCAAAAGGAACTGACTCAATTCCACTGGAAGTGGTTCTCCAGAATAAAGGCAGCATGTATAGTGATTGACACTACATAAAGATAAAAATTGTGATGAGAGAGTATCGTATGGGGCACACTTGAAAATGGTTAGAAACTCAGTTTTTTTTTAAACTTTTACCCAGCAGACTTTTCCTAATTTCTGCCAGTGCTTCTATAACCAGCTATGAGTAAGTAGGCAGCATTAGTTGACTTGCTTTCCAATTTTCCTTTTACCTGTGGAAACAGCTCCCCTGAACATCTCAAACTGGCTGAGTTTAGGAAACTTGCAGGTGTGAATGTAAAACGTTAGTTTTTTTTAATAATGCCTATGTAGACTCAAAAATAGATTACTTAATGCATAATCTTTGTACATCCCAAAACCTATTCCTATACAACAGAAAAATGAGCAGCACTCGTATTGAATTCATCGTATAATCTTACTTTATCATGTCACCATTTGATCTGGACTTGTTCAGTACTGTCAGCTGCTCCCATTACATCAAAGTCTAGTTAAAGGTATCTTTTATCCAACTGTCCCAACCATGTTATGTGCACGTCACAAACTTAGTAACTGCAGGAAGGGCAGTTCTAACCGAGAGCTGTCTATTTCTTTTTCTTTCCTCTTCTCCTGAAGGTGCTGCAAGTGCTATGCTATGGATCCAGGGTGCAGACAGCTCTCCATTAATCACCATGGTGGCCATCCTTCATGCATGATTCTTAACAGTTGATAGCAGCAAGCTATATGACTCAAAGGCATCACAGCAAAGCTCAATGCTCTCACCACACGTCCACAAACATGCACTTTGCAGCAGGAGTGCTTTGATTGCAATCAGGCAGCTCCCCTGTTCCTTACTTTCTCCTTCCAAGCAGAGGCTGAATGAAATATCTCAGCTGAGATCAACAAATTCAGCAAACTGTGTATAGAATCTGGGAACTTCTGGTCCTTATGGTTCAATGCTCCCCACTAGGCCATCAGGAAGCTCAAAGTAACTTAAGAAAAAAATTAGCCTGCATAGATCTGATAATAATTAAGTCTAAAAATCTGTTTATTGAAATAAAAAAATACTGTAAATCCAGATAACTTGCTGTTATTATGTTCTAACAGATTTTGTTTAAAACATTGAGCTGATGTATACATTGGACCCCTTTAGTTAAGAGGGCAGAAAACCTGCACAACAGTAATCCTTATTCATTAGATTTTACAGCAAGTTGGAGAAAAGTTAACATTTATAAATGCAGAGTCAAGTTTCCTATATGTAACCTAAAATGATGGGGAAGCTGGTCCTGTGAAGAACTTCTGAATGTCTGGAGTGATATTACAGTGGATAGACTTAAAATAGCATAATGCAAGACTCTTACACAATTTTTTTCCTTTTATAAACTTTGGAAATGAATCCCATCAGAATGGTCATCTTCACTTTGTAGTCAGGTGGAAATATACAAGAGCATACTTGAAAATAATAGAGAATATTAGAAGTGTGAAGTGGATTGCAAGAAAGAATTCAATCTGGAGGGTCAGTGGACATAAATACCATGTGAGAAATTTAACATACTCCCCATTATATAAGGTACTAAATTGATATAAGGAAATTGTTGCCAATATCCAAGTACCTCCAAAAGACTCTAAAATGAAAATTTAAAATCTAAATCACCTTGAATCAAACATATTATGATTTGCATTCTTGTGTTATTCTAAAAAGGTTGTTATTCCTTATTCCCCCCACTCATTCATTCATTTTTCTGTGCAGTGGTGTGTTGGCTATGCACCTTATGTAGTGGAAGGACTAGATGTGATCTGGAGGGATGAAAGAGGGAGCCTAGTTTTCTTGCCCTGGTCTGCTTGGAACTTCTTCAAAAAAGCACAGCTAAGATTCAGAACTCTAGAGCATGGGAGGATAGAATCTGGATGCATATATTGTAAGCACAATTTTCCAAGTCTGCAGTTGATACTAGGATAGGAGGCAAAGCAAATAATGAGAAACAATGCAACCATATTCAGAAGCATTCAAAAATTTGGATCAGAAGATAGTTGATCCAATTCCATGTGGATAACTGGCTATATTTTTCACCACCTGCCATGTCTAAACTGCCACAGTGGCAGTGTGGCCCTCATCAACAAATCACACTGGACTCTCCCCTACTCCTCTGGTACCTTCTCCTCCTTTGAGCACATCACTTTGTTCCACTCCTCCTTTAAATCCTCATTTTCTACCACCCTCCCAATCCCAAGTTTTCCCCCCAAGCTATCCTCCCTCAGTCTCTGCATTGAGCAATTCCTCATCCATGGTGATTTCAATTGCTATCTCTCCTCTGAATTCACTGCCCTCCTGTCCTCCCTAAACCTCACCCTCCATCTAAAATCTCCCATCTATGTTCATGGCCAGCCCCTCAATCTTCCGTCTCACGTGGCCTTTCTACTTTGATCACTGATAAGGTCATCTCCGACCACTTCCTTGTGTCCTTCACCACCCACATCCCCTACTCCCTTCCAACCCCATTTCTTTCTGTGTCCAACCCTGCAGACTCTGCCTTCATCCAAACAGGCAGCAAGAACCTCATACCTGTTGGATAAGGGCAAAGGCTGAGGCTCCTCCAGCACTGCACCTGGGGTCCTCTTACCTGCCTGAGTCGCAGTCACACCCTCCTGTCACTTACCACTAACCAGACCTGTACCACTATATAACCTAAGGGGTGTGACTGCTTCCTGGATCAAAGTGTCCAGGTAACTCTCCCCCTCCCTGATGCCCCGCAATGTCTGCACCTCGGACTCCAGCTCAACAACTCTGAGCTGAAGTTCCTCGAGATGCAGACACTTACTGCAGACATGGTTGTCCGAGATCCAGAAGCTCTCCACAAACTCCCACATGCTGCAATTGCGGCACACCACCTGCACTGCCATCCCTATATAACCTTGTTTTATTTATGTAATTAGAGTTTATGCATTTAATTAACTTATCCTATCATCATCATTTAACCCTTTAAGCTCTGGTAGTATTGTGGTGAATGTGCACTGTACCCCTCCAAGGTCAATATAGATTTCCTGAGATTCAGTGTCCAAAACTGAACGCAGTATTCTAGATGGGTAAATGAAAGTTCTTTTGGCTCAACAAGTCCATTCCATTTTTGACTCAATTGGTTACAGATTTAAAAGTCAGCTTGGTAACCCATTATATCACCCAGTCTTGACATATTTAAACATAAACTCAGTGAAACGGGAAAAGTATTGTATTAATTCAAAATTTAGCATTTCAGCAACTACTTTTAAAACAAAAGCACAGCACTTCATCTAACCACGTTTTAATTTGTATCTAATATAGCGTAATATTGGGAAAAGTAAAACAAAAATACAAAATTTTACATTAAATTGAACCTTTACCAATATTTCTAGACTAACACACTGCATGCCTGAAGTATCTGCACCTACCATGATACCACCATTTTGTTTTCTTTGGATTTTTATTACACGTCCTTACATAAAATGAATTATCAGGAGGCCGCCTCTGTAATAAAGCAGATAAATTGAAATGGTTAACACTAATGCAATCAGATGCTTCATTTTACACGCCAGAGCAACCCACTCCAAGGATCTGGAACAAGTTTGTCCTGTACATACTGTCATAATAGACTGCAGAGTAATTTTCTACAATGGCTTTGCAGGTGTATTCAGTAGCTGTTTCATACAGACCAAGAAGGTTCCAGGTTCAATTTTCTGCCTAAGTTAGCTAATCTTAGCCAGAGTGAAGGTAGTTGCACTATAATTGGCCACAGTACACAAGGGTATGCGCTGGAGGTTGAGGAGGGGGTGGGAAAAAACAGTCAGTGCTCAGGCTCCAGAGACTTCTACTGGAAGTATGGATGTCAGGTGAGAACAGGATCAGGCTTAGCTGTGACAACCCTTGTAGTTGAATAGGCTGCTGATATAAATATCCTACAAATTGATCCAACCCACAAAGTGCCCCAACATAAACAGGATAAGCCATCCACCTCAGCAGCAATGATGCAATTATATATTTTTGTCCAAAAGCAATTAAAATGTGATCAGAAGAAAATACTAGACATATAAGGGTCATAAAAAAAATATTTTGTGGTAAAGGAAAATCAATGTTCAAATATATTTTCGCTGCTCAATTTGATGTGAAACCTTAACTTTACGAATGATGCTTTTTTTGCAAGACTCATTATTCATTTAAGTTCTTGGCTTCATACAGCTGTATGTAAATGATAGGTGAACACCCTGTTTAATTGGAGCCTTGCACTGCTTTTAGGTCTGCAGCCCTTTTGGGGATGTAATTATTTTTGCGAATATATACTGATTGAAATTTGCTGCTAGTTAGCAGAGAATAAAGGGAATCACAACTGTCAAAGCAGTAGGTAACGAACATGGTAGATAAGGGAGTGCCGATGGATGTTATTTATATGGACTTCCAGAAGGCATTCGATAAGGTTCCACACAAGAGACTGCTGACAAAAATGAGCGCATATGGAATTGGAGGCAACCTATCGACATGGGTAGGGAATTAGTTAGGAGGTAAGAAACAGAGAATAGGGATAATGGGTATGTACTCAAATTGGCAGGATGTAACTAGTGGTGTCCTCCAGGGATCTCTACTGGGCAATGTTCCCTTTAAGCTGCTCAGCTGCGCATCTGTCCACAGCTCCCGCGCAGGCCATTTGTAGAATAGGAAAAACCGCACATGCACGGGAATTTGAATGGGCCACGCACCCAAAGAAAGATTAAAGGGAACATTGGTACAGAGGCCTCAGCTTTTCACTATATTTATAATGAGTTAGATGAAAAGAATATAGAGCCATATACAGGAAACTTTCGTTTATCCGGCACCCAAATATCCGGAATTCTCGCTTAACCAGCAAAAATCATCCTCCGAAAACTCCTCTCAAATAACCGGCAATGTTGCCGAGTCGCAGTCGAGTCTCCGCGAACGCCGAGTACTCCGAAAACTCCTCTCAAATAACCGGCAATGTTGCCGATCCCGAGTCCGAGTCCGCGAACGCCGAATTAGTCAGTAGGGGTACTTTTCAAGAAGTGCCACTACTCGGCCTCCTGGCGCTGTCGGAAGTCCGAAACACTGCAGTAGCAGGATTTGATTCTCCCGCGCTGCCTGGAGTCTCTTTGTTAAAAATAGCCTCGGTAGATATAACTCTCCGTTATCCGGTACTTTCGATAAACCGGCACCACGCCGGTCCCGTCGATGCCGGATAAACGAAAGTTTCCTGTATCCAAGTTTGCTGATGACATTGTTAGGTGGCACAGCAAATAGTGTAAATGGGAGCAGAAAGTTGCAACGGACATTGATAGATTAAGTGAGTGGGCAAAACTGTGGCACATGGAGTTCAATGTGGGGAAGTGGGAGGGCATCCACTTTGGACCCAAGAAAGATAGATCAGAGTATTTTCTAAATGGTGAGAAGCTAGGAATTGTGGAGGAGAGAGAGTTAGGGGTCCAAGTACAGAAATCACAAAGCTAGTAGACAGGTACAAAAAAATAATAAAGGTTAATTGAATGTTGGCCTTTATCTCAAGGGGGCTGGAATACAAAGGGATGGAAGTTATGTTACAGTAAAATAACGCTCTGGTTAGACCCCATTTAGAGGACTGCATTCAGTTCTGGGCACCGCACCTCAGGAAGGATATATTCGCCTTGGAGGGTGTGGTGCAGATTCACCAGAACTATACTGGGCTCAAAGGTTTAAATTATGAGGACATGTTGCATAGTCTAGGCTTGTATTCCCTTAGTAGCCATGATGTGGAGATGCCGGTGTTGGACTGGGGTGGACAAATGTGAGAAGTCGCACAAAGAAGCAGCGCTCCGAAAGCTTGTAATTTCAAATAAAACTGTTGGGGGGAAAAATTAAGTTGGTAGCGCCTCCCGTTAGCGCCTTAGGAGGGCGCTAATGGGGCGCAAAGCATCTAGCGCCCAGGCGCGGTGATGTTTGCGCCGCTCGCGAAATTAACTAGACATTTTGCGGCGGCGCTAAACACTACCGCCACGATCTCCTGCGCCGGCAGATCGTGACGTCAGTCGATTGCGCAACACCCCGGAGCAGATATTGAGTGGCGCCCCCTGCCTTACCGCCTGACGCTAGCAACGACAGGTTGAGGGGAGCGTTTTGCAGTCATGAAGGGACTGGGGGAGCGCTATTTAAAGGCGACCGCTTCCTGCCTTTTATTGTTGGTGCCATTTTTGAACCACGCATTCTGAGAGAGAGAGAGAGAGACTGACTTCTGGAGAGATTCAACGCTGTGTGAAGGAGTTTTGGGTACTGAGCAGCACTTTGCAGGTTCATTTTGATTTGCCATTCCTTGTATCGATTTAGAAGAGACTGTGGGGGCTGCACTCTAAGCTCTTTCCCTGGTACTCTCCATTGTTCTTTCCAGCAGTTTTGATGTGCAGATCTCTCCAGGCCGGGATTCAAGGCTGCAATGAGCAGGATGTGGATGGAAAGCAAGATCAACCATCCCCTTTAAGAACTGGCCGGTGCCATTGTGTGTGTGTTCCATTGCTGACTGACATCACATGAGCTTCGCCAGCGCTCTGAGGTAGTGCCTCGCTCCTCGGCCTTTGCGCCTTAAGACAGGTGTGAAGCGCCTGATTTAGCGCTCCAATCACCTCCAGGGGCGATAAAAGTCAAGTTTGCAGTTGGTGGCGATAATTAGCGCCAGGCGCTAATCTTTGCGCCCGGCCGATAATTGCGCCCCAAATGGGGCGATACTGAATTTCTCCCCCTTGGACTATAACCTGGTGTTGTGCGACTTCTCACATGTATTCCCTTGAGTATAGAAGATTAAGGGGTGATCTAATTGAGGTGCTTATGATTAAAGAAGTTGATAGGGTAATTAGAGAGAAACTATTTCCATTGGTGGGGGAATCCAGAACAAAGGGGCAGAACCTTAAAATTAGAGCTAGACCATTCAGGGGTGATATCAGGAAGCACTTCTTTGCATAAAGGGTAGTGGAAATCTGGAACACTCTCCCCCAAAAAGCTGTTGAGGCTACGTCAATTGAAAATTTCAAAACTGAGATTGATAGATTTTTGTTAGACAAGGGTAATGGAACCAAGGTGGGTAGATGGAGTTAAAATACAGATCAGCCATGATCTAATTGAATGGCGGAACAGGCTCGAGGGGTGAATGGCCTTCTCTTGTTCCTATGGTCACTACAACTTTGGAGTGTCAGTCTAGACTATGTGCTTGAGTCCTGTAGCGAGACTGGAAGCTACAATGTCTGACTCTGAGGCAGGAGTGCTACCAACTGAGCCAACCCAACAATATTCGGACAAACCAAGAAACCAGTCACAAAAGAAGGAAATTGCATTTATATAATCGCCTTTCACAACCTCAGGAAATCCAAATCGCTTCACATCCAATAACATATTTTTGAAGTGCAGTCTCTGCTGTAATGTAAGGAAATGTGGCAGACAAATTGTACACAGCAAAGTCTCACAAACAGCAATTAGATAAATGACCAGATAATCAGTACTTTTTTTTTTAAAGGTGGTATTGGTTGAAGGATTAAATGTTTGCCAGGACACTGGGTGAACTCCCTACTCTTCGAATAATGTCATGCGATCTTCTACATTCACCCAGGAGGGCAGCTGGGCCTCAGTTCTTGTGAAGCACTTCTTCACACAAAGGGTAGTCAAAATCTGGAACTCTTTCTCCCCCCTACCCCCAACAAAAAAAGCTGTTGAGGCTAGGTCAGTTGAAAATGTCAAAACTGAGATTGATAGATTTTTTTTTATGCAAGAGTATTAAGGGTTACGGAACCAAGGTGGGTAGATGAAATTAAGATACATATCAGCCATGATCTAATTGAATGGCGGAACAGGCTCAAGGGGCTGAATGGCCGACTCCTGTTGCTTTTGTTCCTACCTTTCCTGAAATAGAAGTCATGCGTCAGCAGAGAAAAACAGGAAGAAAATTAGCACCACAGGTAAAGGGGGAGAAAAAGTATTCCAAGGGAAAATATTGAGAATGGAAATAATTCTTATTGTACATTCAAGTTTTAATGAATAGATCTCCTATATCAGTTTACATATCAACTCCTTATCGATGGAATCCCAACTAAAGTCTTGCGCTAGGGCCACATTCAGTAATGTTGCTAAACGCAGATCTGTGCCTACAATTCCTCACGCAGTAAGCTCCAAATTTTAATTACGCATTGGGCAATTGCCAGATAGGGACGAGCCATGTCACTGCTGGGAAAAAAACAAAAACACAATTGGGTTAATAGTTCTAATTGAAGGGGGCCCATTTACTTGCTCTGTGAAAGCTGGAATAAATTGAAGTACAAGAAAAGGAGAGGCAGCAACATGTGAAATTTTAGTTTGGTCAACTTTCAGCAGTTGGGCAGGTCATGAATAAAGGCTGAGGGGCATATGAAGCAAGTCTACAAATGACAATGAGCATTGTAAGTACCATTGTCCTAAATATATGATAAATATTACTAACCAATACTTAACTGCAACATGGCTTGGACTCTTCATTTTGGGATAAATGAAAACATTTGGGGGCACTTAGTCAACAACAACCAAGACTATCAATTAAGTGTCAACATTATTCTTGCTTTTGGATACTCAACCAAAAAATGACTGGCATTTAAATAATTCAGTACCAGTGGAGCCCACAAAAAGTATGTATTTCTCTTTAAAAAAGCTTTTATACAGAGGACTGTAAAACACAAGAATTTGTGGTCTATCCAAATTTACAATGATTGGTAAACAATTCTGTTTTTCGGATGAGACACTAAACCGAGACCCCATCTGCCCTCTCAAGTGGATGTAAAAGCTCCCATGGCATTATTTCAAAGGTCGCACAACACCAGGTTATAGTCCAACAGTTTTATTTGAAATCACAAGCTTTCGGAGTTACTACTCCTTCGGAGTAGTAACTCCGAAAGCTTGTGATTTCAAATAAAACTGTTGGACTATAACCTGGTGTTGTGCGACCTCTCAATTTTGTCCACCCCAGTCCAACACCGGCATCTCTGCATTATTTCAAAGAGCAGGGGAGTTTCTCCCCTCCCTCCCCCACACCAAATCTTGGCACTACCCCACCCCACTGAACTGAAAGCAGGGCAACTCAACACCTGCAAGAACAAAAATCATCCCCAGCCCCCTCGAGCAGAAATCCAATCAATCCCACCAACTTGAGTAGAAATAGCCATCAACATCTACCCATTGATTGAGCAGAAACAAGTACGATCAACGCCCCCCCCCCCCCATGAACTCAAATCCTGCCAACAATTGCCACCCTCCACCCCCACCCCCGAGCAAACCCCTGCAGAAATCAATAGAGGATAAAAAGCATCTTCACCCCCCTCCTCACCGAGCAAACTCAGCTACCCCTTCTCCCGAGAAGAAATCCCTCCCCCCGAGCTGAAGCCGATCCCGTTCTCCCATCACTTCTCGCATGAAAAATACCCTCTCCCCTCCTCATTCCAGCAGCACCCCCCCTCCCCCCCACACACCGACAGAGATGGAATTAGGACACAACCCAGTGCCACCAAACCCGTCCCCATCTACTCTCTCCTCCACCCTGGTCTTCATATTCTCCTTTATGTGCATGCGCTATACAAGGGCAACTACATCCTCCTCAATTGAAACTTTTTCACAGATCTGATCGAAGTGGTTTCATACCATCATTGTGAAATTAATGGAAACAGGACCTCCCTCCTTATTGTACAGCTCTACATAAATCTTTAAAGTTCAAACATAGCTATTTTATAGTCAGAAGTCATGCAAAGACAAGACATACTACAAAAAAAAGCATAGGCAACCTGAAGAGGGCCTAACAATGGGCTAAAGTAAAAGGAATGACAACACATCCTGAACAACCAAATGATCATATACTGAATATAGCACAACCTATGTAAACTCCACAAATGTCAATTCAACCTGCTGAATGACTGCTAGGGAGACAATGGCAGAGACAGTACACTCTTGCATATGTGCTCATACTTTGGTTATACTCTGCATTTCCTCCCCCATCCTTTCTTTGAAATTACACTGGATAGCAATCCTTATTTCAACAGCCCCATGCCTGCTGGCCAGGTCACTAGAGAGCAAGACCTCTGTGACTCCCTGTAGCATGCAGGGACTTCTACCTCGTAAATAATGCAGCCCACTCCCGTGAATGAAACATGCATGAGACATACACCAACTGCAACAAGTGAAGTTGGACTAGGGAGGTAACAGATAGTCATGGCCCCTTCCTGGAGGCAGGTTCAAGTGACCCAACCTCCCTTTCAGAAGGAGAAATCAGATGAATGCGAGAGATGCAAAGTCAGTCAATAGCTGCCCATTCCTAACTAACAAGACCACTAGTCAATTTAGGGATGATTTCTGCCAAATAAGCCAATCAGCCCAGTAAGAGATTGAATGGAATATCAAAATTGCAATTATGTACATGGATTTCAGGGGAATCCTTCAGCTAAATAGGTATAGAATAGAATCTTACAGCACAGGAGGCTGCCATTCAGCCCATCACACCTGTGCCAGTTCTTTGAAAGAGCTGTCCAATTTAGTCCCACAGCCCAGCTTTTTCCCCCATAACCCGGCAAATTAGTCCTCTTCAAGAACATGTCCAGTTGCCTTTTAAAAGTTCCTATGGAATCTGATTCCACCACCCTTTCAGGTAGAGTTCCAGATCTTAACAACCCTGTGTGTGAAGACATTTCTCATTTCCCCTCTAGTTCTTTTGCCAATTATTTTAAACAACAACAACTTGCATTTCCTTTAACGTAGTAAACGTTCCAAGGCTTCACAGGATCGTTATCAAACAAAATTTGACACCGAGCCACATAAGGAGATATTATGGCAGATGACCAAAAGCTTGGTCAAAGAGGTAGGTTTTAAGGAGCTTCTTAAAGGAAGAAAGAGAGGTAGAGAGGCGGAAGGCTCGGTTAAAGGCACGGCTACTAATGGTGGAGCGATTAAAATCAGGGATGCACAAGAGGCCAGAATTCGAGGAGTGCAGAGATCTTGGAGAGTTGTAGGGCTGCAGGAGGTTACAGAGATAGGGTATATAACAAGAAAAGCAATGATCCTAATACTGACCCCTAGGGGACCCCACTGCATACTTCTCTCCAGTCAGAAAATCATCCGTTCACCATTACGCTCGGCCTCCTATCCCTTAGCCAATTTCGTACCCATGTTACCACCATCCATTTAATACCATGTGGTTCTATTTTCCGCTTAAGTCTGCTATGAGGTACTTTATCAAATGTCTTTTGAAAGTCCATATGTACAACATCTATGGCACTACCTTCATCAACCCTCTGTTATTTCATCAAATGGTATGGTAGAATAGTGTTTGTTACTGGACTAGTAATCCAGAGGCCTGGACCAGTAATCTGGAGACACGAGTTCAAATCCCACCATGGTAGTTTGTGAATTTGAATTCAGTTAATTAAATAAAACTGGAATTAAAAAGCTAGTATAATTAATGGTGATCATGAAGCTATTGGATTGTCGTAAAAACCCAACTGGTTCACTAATGTCGTTCAGAGAAGGAAACCTGCCGTCCTTACCCGGTCTGACCTATATGTGATTCCAATGTGGTTGACTCTTAACTGCCCTCTGAAATGGCCCAGCAAGCCACTTAGTTGTACAACCCAGCCCAGTCAACTCTGCAAAGTCCTCCTCAGTAACACCTGGGGACTTGCACCAAAATTGGGAGAGCTGTCTCACAGACAGCCTAACATAACCATACTCTCAGAATCATACCCATCTCCATCACCATCTCTGGGTATGTCCCACCGGCAGGACAGACCCACCAGAGGTGGTGGCACAGTGGTATACAGTCAGGAGAGTGGCCCAGGGAGTCCTCAACATTGACTCGGACCCAATGAAGTCTCATAAACAAGGAAACCGCCTGCTGATTACCAGCCTCAGCTGATAAATTAGTGCAATCAAGCGGCACTTACTCACCAATAACCTGTCCGCCAGGACCACTTGGCTCCAGACCTCATTACAGCCTTGGTCCAAACATGAACAAAAGAGCTGAATTCCAGAGGTGAGGTGACAGTGACATCAAGGCAGCATTTGACAGAGCATGGCATCAAGGAGTCCTAGTTAAATTGAAGTCAATGGGAATCAGGGGGAAAACTCTCCACTGGTTAGAGTCATACCTAGCACAAAGAAAGATGGTTGTGGTCAATGTTCCCTTTAAACTGCGTGGCTGCACAGCTGTCTGGAGGTCCCGCGCAGCCCAGGACTGGCTTTTCAAATCGGACCCGCACAGCCCGTTAAAGGGACTGCGCACTCACAAAAAATTAGAGGGAACATTGGTTGTGGGAGGCCAATCATCTCAGCCCCAAGACATCGCTGCAGAGTTCTTCAGGGCAGTGTCCTAGGCCCAACCATCTTCAGCTGCTTCATCAATGACCTTCCCTCCAACATAAGGTCAGAAATAGGGATGTTCGCTGATGACTGCAGTGTTCAGTGCCATTCACAACTCCTCAGATAATGAAGCAGTCCATGCCCGCATGCAACAAGACCTGAACAACATTAAGGCTTGGGCTGATAAGTGGCAAGTAACATTCATGCCACACAAGTGCCAGGCAATGACCATCTCCAACAAGAGAAAGTCAAACCACCTCCCCATGACATTCAATGGGATTATCATCATCCTGGGGGGGGGGGTCATCATTGATCAGAAACTCAACTGGACTAGCCACATAAATACTGTGGCTACAAGAGCAGGTCAGAGGCTGGGTTTTCTGCAGCGAATGACTCACCTCCTGACTTCCCAAAGCCTTTCCACCATCGACAAGGCACAAGTCAGGACCAATGTTCCCCGTATTTTTTGGGGGGTACGTGGCCCCTTTAAGTGGCTGCATGGCCCATTCACAGATTCATTGCAAAAGCCAGTCCCGGGCTGCATAAGACCGGCAGAGAGCTGCGCAGCTTATCGGGAACATTGGTCAGGAGTATGATGGAATACTCTCCACTTGTCTGGATGAGTGCATCTCCAACAGAACTCAAAAATCTCAACACCATCCAGGACAAAGCAGTCCGCTTGATTGGCACCCCATCCACCACCTTAAACATTCACTCCCTCCACCATGACACTGTGTCCACAGTGTGTACCATATACAAGATGTACTGCAGCATCGCGCCAAGGCTCCGAGAAAGACAAGGGCAGCAAGCGCATGGGAACACCACCAGCTCCAGATAACCTCCAAGTTACACACCATCCTGACTTGGAAATACATCGCCATTCCTTCATTGTCGCTGGGTCAAAATCCTTGAACTTACTACCAATGTTCCCTCTAACTTTTTTTGGGCCGCGCAGCCCATTCAAAAATCCACTCATGCGCGTTTTTTTCATTTAAAAGCCGGTGAGCCAACTGCGCGGAGATCAAGACAGCTGCGCGGCCACACAGCTTAAAGGGAGCATTACACCCTACCTAACAGCACTGTGGGAGTACCTTCACCACACGGACTGCAGCGGTTCAAGAAGGCAGCTCACCACCACATCATCAAGGGCAATAAAATGCTGGCCTTGCCAGTGAAACCCACATCCCATAAATGAATAATAAAATTTGTTGAACACTCCATGTTGAATACCACTTGGAAGAAGCAAGGGCACAGAATGTACTCTGGGTGGGGGACTTCAATGTCCATCACCAAAAGTGGCTCTTAGCACCACCACTGACCGAGCTGGCTGAGTTCTGAAGGACGTAGCTGCCAGACTGGGCAGGTGGTGAGAACCAACGCGAGGGAAAGCTACCTTGACCATGTCCTCACCAATCTACCTGTCGCAGATGCATCTGTCCAAGGAAGTATTGGTAGGAGTGACCACCGCACAGTACTTGCGGAGACGAAGTCCCGTCTTTACACTGAGGACACCCTCCATCGTGTTGCGTGACACTACCAGCGTGCTAAATGGGATAGATTCAGAACAGATCTAGCAGCTCAAAACTGGGCATCCATGAGACAATGTGGGCCATCAACAGCAGCAGAATTGTATTCCACCACAATCTACAACCTCTCAGCCTAGCATATCCCTCACTCTACCATTACCATCAAGCCAAACGACCAACCCTGGTTCAATTAGAATAGCATGCCAGGAGCAGTACCAGGCATACCTGAAAATGAGGTGCCAACCTGGTTAAGCTACATCACAGGAATACATGCATGCTAAACAGCAGAAGCAGCAAGGTACAGATAGAGTCAAGCGATCCACAACCAACGGACTAGATCAAAGCTCTGCAGTCCTGCCACATCCACTCATGAATGGTGGTGGATAATTAAACTAAGGGGAGGAGGCTGCTCCATGAACATCCCCATCCTCAACTATGGTGGAGCCCAACATAAAAGACAAGGCTGAAGCGTTCCTTGTTCTGTTCTGTGGCTGTATGCTCCTCCTAGTTTTCTATGCATCTTGTTTCTCCTCTCTGCCGCTGCGCCCTGGTGCCCCATCCGGCTTGTACAGGTCACTCCTGTCCCAGAACAGGTCCCAATGCCCCAGGATCTTGAAGCTCTCCCTCCTGTACCACTTCTCCAGCCACACATTCACCTGCGCTATCTTCCTGTTTCTGTACTCACTCGCATATGGCACTGGGAGTAATCCAGAGATTACCACCTTTGAGGTCCTGTTCTTTAATCTTTTTCTTAGCTCCTGAAACACTGCCTGTAGGACCTCAACACTTTTCCTACCCATGTCATTGGTTCCAATATGGACGACGACTTCTGGCTGATCCCTTTCCCCTCGCAGAATTTCCTGTACCCGTTCAGTGAGATCCTTTACCCTGGCACCAGGGAGGCAACATACCATTCGGGGCTCACGCCTGCGGTTGCAGAAATGCCCGAGAGTCACCCACTCTCTCTCCCCCTGAACTCTCTGCAGGGTGACCACCTCCAGAAATGTGCCATCTACGAAACTCTCAGCTTCCCATATGCACTGTAGTGACGCCAGCCACGGAGCTCGAGCTTGAGCAGTTGATGGCACTTCCTGAATATGTGGTTTTCTAGGACACACAAAGTGTTTTGGAATTCTCACATGGCACAGAATGTGCATGCAACGGGCCCCAGCTTTCCTGCCATGTTAGCCAACAGTATTTTTAAGCTTTAAGGCTATTTAACTGTTTAGCTAATACTAAAACTCTAATCACTAAAAACCCTAACCAATCAACTAAGTACTTAAACTAACTTAACCCTAACCACCAAATACTTATCCTAAATACTTCTGTAATTCCTTGGGTTCCACCGTTCGTGCTGGTTGTTATGTCACTTGTTCAGTTTTCTCCACTTGGTTGTTTTGCGATGCTCTCTGCCGCTCTCGTCGCACCTGCCCTGTTTTTATGCTCCTCGGGCTTCCTGCAATTCTCTCATCATTTACTTATTTACTGTTGCCCCTTGGTTTAAATTACTTAGCACCTCCTTCTCCCTCTGCACCAAAATCCCACTTTGTTTAGCAAGCCACTCCATTTAGTGGATTCTCCCAGCTCTATGAACACATAAGTCAAGGTACAAGAGAAAAAAAAAGTACCCAACTCCCCCCACTCAACTTGCAAATGAATAAGCTGTCACAGAAATGGGAAACCACAAGACACCGTCCCATTAGAATTTACAGCTATACAGTAGACATGGCCATTTCCCCAGCCCATGATACACAAGAACAAAGTTTTGAGTGAGAAAAGGCCATTCAGCCCATCAAGCTCACTGCACCCAGAGTCCATGCTCTCACTAGCCAAAACCTCAGCATTAGTTGTTCTAGAGTCCAAGGTAAAAGTAACAGTTGATCTTCCTCTCCAAATTGGCTAGCTGTAGCTTCAGATACTGGCTTGCACTACAGATCCAAATATGGCTACAATCAATTAAGTGATAAATTCCTTTCTTTGAGGAGGTTATTAGACAGATTTTGACTTCATGACAGCAGGTACGAGACCTTTCTTTTCTTCTGGCAGAAAAGGCACAATCTAACTGTCCACAATCTTGGCAACAGAAGGGTATGTAGTGTTATATTCTTTATAACACTAACTCTAATTAGACCAGCACCTCACTGCAGATTTTTGGTACAACTGAGCATTCATACCTTTGACCTTACAGTGCTGAAACCCTCATAAATGCTTTTATCACTTCCAGTTTTGACTGCTCCACATTTGTGGCCTACATTCTTTCACCCTCCATAAACGTTAACTTGTACAAAATTCTGCCACACATGTTCTGCACCAGGTCCAGCTCATCCATTATCCCCATCCTCACTGACTCACATTATCTCCCCATCCCCCCAATGCATCAAATTTAAAATCCTTGTTGTCGTCCTTAAATCCCTCCTTTACCTTCTCCCATCCCATCTCTGCAACCTTCTCCAATCCTATATCCCCACCCTTCCCAAATACACCATTCCTTTGACTCTTAACATTTGTGCATCCCTCCCACCCTAGTGGCAATGCTTTCAGCTGCCAGGGTCCTAATCTCTGGAGCTCCCTCCCTAAATTTCTCTACCGCCTTTAAAAACCTTCTGAAAATCCATCTTTTCAACAAAAACTTTGGTCACCCCTCCCACCTTCTTTGGCTTAATGCCGGTTTTCCATATGCCTATCTGTGAGGGACCTTGGGACAATCTTGATGTTAAAGGTGCTCTATAAATACAAGTTGTTTTCTGACCCTGATCCCTTGATGGGGCAAATGCACAGACTAGAAAGGCACCATGTTCAGTTTCTGATCTGTGTGGAGTTTATTTCAGTCGGTTGATGGAAGAGGTGCAACAATTAGCTTTAACACTCTTGTCTCTACTTACCATAGTTATCCCCCCCGCCCCCCCCCCCCCTTGCATTTTTATCTGTTTCATTTCCTGCTCTTTTCTCAGTTCTGACGAAGGGTTTCGACCTGAAATGTTAACTCTGTTTCTCTCTCCACGGATGTTGCCTGGCCTGCTGAGTTTTTCCAGCGTTTTCTGTTGTTGTTTTAGCTTTAACACCCATTGGGCTAGAGTGAATAAAAAAGTTCAGAGTTCCTGCTCGCTATCCAGCAGTGCCTCATTGGAAAGTGCACACATGGACATCAGACGAGGACATCATTAGGTTTGTTTGCAACGCGCCATGATTGAATATTTTGCTAATATAGTTTAGGCTCACAATGGAAGAATGACCACTTAGGTGAGGGACTGGAGAGCTGCCTACATATCTGCAACTGTACCACAGCAAGGCTCGATGCCAGAGGAGAGGATGGGAAAAATAGCATCATGCTGCCATTAACCAGTTTCCCCAGGATTTGCTCTTCTCCCACATCCTCCTTCAGTGGAGTATCAGAAAGCTCAGTCGGTCCCCCTGCCAGAGTTGACAAACAAGGCAGAGACCCTATAGGCATGGAGGAGTACTATTTGCTCCCTCTGGCAAATTCTTGTGATAACCCACATTCAAAATATCTATCCAGGGCAGAAATGCACCGTGTCCCAACTAAGTCCAAGAAGTTGGAACCTTGGAGGCAAGGTCATGCTCCATATTAGCTGGGTTCCAACCAATAATGTGGCAGTCAGCCTGGCATCAGCTTTGGAACTTACAATTTACTCAGATGGGATATCAACACATTGCAACAATTCACAATTGATACCCTCAAGCTAGAAGTACAGGCAGCAGCCCAAAGCAGCTTTTTCTTTCCAATTTCTTGACTCTTGTCTTGGAGAACTGGCTCTTCCTGGGATAATGTTTCACAGGTACAGACACCCTCCAATACCTCACCAATACAGACACTCTTCTACATAACAAGTGTAGAGCGTCACAGCTGACCTCATTTCTGTCTCACCTGATGTTTACACTCATAGATTTTCCAGCAGGGGTTAAGAGAGAGAATAATTAGCCATCAGAACCTTGGCTGAATTTTCTTTCCTTGGAGGTGCTGTCACTAATGTAGCACTCTATCTGCTGCATTGGCTTAACTGAGCACAGATCATTACTGGACGTTTTCTTTATAGACTAGCAAACAGTAGAAAGGATATTAAGAATGAAATTTGTAGACAAGTTAGAGAGGTACAGACAAATAGAGTTATAATTGTAGAAGGTAAAAACAATGTCTCTCCTGCCACCTGACTCAACAGACTTGCTAAGTTTACTTCTGCTCGTGTCTCCACCATTGGTAGTGGATTGCACTAGCATGGTGCAAAATGCTTTAACACCAGGATAGAAGTACTGTAGTATAAATCATTTCTGCCCGCTACTCAGATGTATTGTTGATACTGCAGCTGCTTTAGGAAATTCCCAACTAAGCCACTCTGCTGCAATCTTGAGATTTAACAAAGAAACACAAGGGAAGGGTAAACTATCAGTCCACGGAAATGTATTGCTTGAAATTTCTGGCGAGATCTAAGGTGCATCGGCCCGAAAAACACATTACTATAACGAACAGCTATGTCCTTAACATTGATATTCAAGTTTTACGCAAATAACCGAGGCAAATTTTGAACATTCTAACCCTGGAGTTAATATTTCTAAATAGGATTCCTCAGTTTGCAATGATGAACCTTGTGTTTTTGATCTAGAACTATGCAGTATGTGACAAGGGTATCTTTTTGTTGTTATTCTGCAAGGTATGCAAGAAATTTTACAGACCACTGTAGAAAACCACAATAAACTATATTGTTCTCACTAATTTTCTCCACTCCTAGTCTGAAGACGTGTAGTCTTTGCTCAGTATGGTCGTACGGGTGCCAGTTGCCCTTCTGTGTCTTGTTCAAGTGGCCATTACTATTGTGTGATCCTCAACAGCAAGTGACTGCAGGGAGTAGACAGCCAAGCCTGATCCTATCCTTATCCAATATCTACTTCAAACACAGGAGCAGGAATCCTGACTAATTTTCTTCTCCCAAACCCAGGAGCACAGATGCTACATGCAGTGCCCCTATACAATTTTTTTTATTTGTTCATGGGATGTGGGCGTTGCTGGCAAGGCCAGTATTTATTGCCCATCCCTAATTGCTCTCGAGAAGGTCGTGATGAGTTGCCTTCTTGAACCGCTGCAGTCCGTGTGGTGAAGGTACTCCCACAGTGCTGTTAGTGAGGGATTTCCAGGATTTTGACCCAGCGACGATGAAGGAACAGCAATATATTTCCAAGTCAGAATGGTGTGAGACTTGGAGGGGAACTTGGAGGTGGTGGTGGTGGTGTTCGCATGTGCCTGCTGCCCTTGTCCTTCTAGTTGGCAAAGGTCGCGGGTTTTCTGAGATGCTGTCGAAGAAACTAACTCGGTATAGACTGGGGGTCAAACCAGGGACCTTCTGTATGGCTCAGCTACTCTCAGCATACACCAGCTAAGCTACTGCAGGAGCTAATCTGCAATCTTTTTTTCTTTAAAAAGCTCCATTCTGCAAAGATAGAAAGATTTCGATCCATTAAATGCTCCTGTCTCAATTTTTAAATCAACGCAAAACTCCAAGTGGACTCCAAGAATTGTGGAGGTGGGTACAGAGACTTGAACCATGTTCTCAATTTCTAACTAATAAATCCACTTGATTCAAATTGTATTATAATTGGAGGACTCAACAGATTTCAACTATCCAAGGCAATCCAGGATTCCAATTTCAGCTTCCAAATCTGACAGATTGCCTTTCAATCTGGCCTCACCTTTGAAGTTGAACCACAATAATTCTCAACTTTACAAAGTAGTCAGGAGAAGAAAAAGTAAAGAGTATCGTTTTTTTTTAAATAAAGATTTATGTGATTATTCGAATTTATCACTGAGTGAAGAATTTAGGACTGATGTTACAAAGTTCTTCAAATAAAGAATGATCAAAATGTGGAATGGACCTTTGGGTTCAAAACCCCTTGAATCAAATTTACTTTGTATATGTCCAATTTTGAGCTCTTCAATTAGTCTAATCCATTTTCTGTGCCCTTCACCTGCATCCTTTAAGGAACAATTAGATGCTGTAATATAGCAGGGGAAAGAGGGAAAAGCTGTAGCTTCTTCCT
Source organism: Squalus acanthias (assembly GCA_030390025.1). Taxonomy (NCBI): domain Eukaryota; kingdom Metazoa; phylum Chordata; class Chondrichthyes; order Squaliformes; family Squalidae; genus Squalus; species Squalus acanthias. The sequence goes on from CM059432.1 coordinate 86,837,534, forward strand.
GGATGGACGAGTCAGGATAGATTGAATTGCCTTCCTCAATCAAATTTTATTTTCATTTTAGTAAAAGTTACCAATGAGATCATGAAAGTTTTATCAATATGGTAAACTAAACTCGGTGTTGCCCTTTTTGTTATTCCTGTGTATTAAACAATTTGGGGAGAATTTGATGCCAGCTATGGATCTTCACTCACCCAATCGCTTTTCAGAACACATTATTTTAATCTAGTTTATGTCACCATTCGTAAAACAAAGAGCATTGTAAATCCACAACTTTTAGAGGAACTAAACACAATGGACTACATGGCAAAACTGCTATTTTATTGAAAATAAAACACTAAACATTTAAAACTTCCTGCCAATATTTCCTGTCCAATGTTTAGGTAAGTTGCTTCGTACAATCACAATTTGATATTTAAAAAAAATTAGTTTTATATTGGAGTATTATAATACTTTGAATAAGCTATGGACTTTACTCTCACAGAAATGCTACATGAGATTAACTCAACAGCAATCATATAAAAAAAAAGGTACTATTCACTAAATATTTCTGGTCCCCTGCTTGTAAAGGAGCTCAGTGGACATTAGAACAGAGACTATCTGCTGACAGCAAAGCATGGACTAAAGATTTCTTGGGTGCTAAAATAATGTTTGAAATTGTTTTGGCTAAGTTTAGCTCAGAGGTACAAAATAAACTGATATTTGTGGGCTACAATTAGTAAGTTATTGCTCCAAAAGTGACAGAATGGGAAATACTGCTTGAAGCCATTAAAACTGAGTCACTCCAGTAACTTTCAGAGTAAATGAATTACCACCATACTTCTCAAAAAGCAGTTAATATTGATTTTATTGTTCAACAAATAATGAAAATGTTTGCCAAACTAAGGTAGGCAATGGAAGGATGAGACTAAGGATGGTTTGCCAATCCTAGTCTCAATTTGGCAAGATGTCTAATTAGAGCCTGTTAGTGCTATGTAACCACATCATTTTCACATTTTACAGTTATCACTTCCAAATACCACATTACTTATACTGCTCCCACTACTCGTAGCTGATCCCATTAAAACATTGATGCATTCCTAATCAACTTAATCTTTCAGCAAAGCAGCTTTTAGCATTCAAATGCAAACTGGCTAAGTAATCTGAGATCTTATACAACCATCAGGGAGATCATATGACTTGTATGTTTGAAATATATGAATTTTTTAGTAAACTGTCAAACTATTTATTACATTCCTTGGCCATACCAATAAATAAAGTCAATTCCCAAGCCTTAATCTGTTACTCTGAATCAACCACTAGGAAGTGCACATAGTGTAGATCAACTCATTCTCCCTACCTCCCTCAAGTGAAGAATCTTTAAAAATATGCACTACTAGCCACGATAAGCAACTAACATGTGCAGCTAAGTGAGCAGTACATCTTCAAAATGCTTTTCTAGTGCATTTCATACATGCACTCCAACAGAAATCTCTAACCATGGGGAATTTATCTTTCTTTCCCACTCCCATTTAAAAAAAAATCAGGCTAGTAAGGTGCAAAAGGAGTTTATTTGATCAATTGCAGCTTTGAATCTAATCATGGATTACCTTTTCTTTGCAACTGGAAAGCATGCTGATGATGCTAAGACAGACTGATTGCACAGAGAGAGCTGGAGACCAGTCTTCTGTCAGAATGGATAGACAAATGTGTCCGTTGCTGTAAACGTGAGGATGAACTGGAATATTGTCACCAGTGAACATAACCTAAAAAATAAGGAACAAACAATTTCAGTACTACACAACATTAACATATTTCTATCCACAAGTTGTCTACAACTTTCAAGAAAGAAACTTTGGTCATCAGTTTACAAAGTTAGAATTAAGAGAATGTGCAGCCCATCTCAGTTGTGGGAGCTCTTGAAAGATTGCCACAACACCACAAATTTTTGTTTTTTTCTTAGATAGCACAAAGGTGCAGCCAAGAGAAAACTATAATGCACAGTGACTTTGGTTCATTCTTTGCTGCGTTATTTCACTTCACAGGTGAGGTGACTGGATTACGCGAAGGGGGATAATGATCCATCAGCTCATCAAAAGTTATGCTGGCTTATCATAAATCAGTACTGTATTCAATACCACCTCTCCAACTGCTAAAATGGCAACAGTATCAACTATTTAAAAGTCTACGTGAGCAATCCAAGGTGAATCAATGCTAAAATGGTAATATTTAGATAATGACAATAGCTTAATAATTTAATTGCATTTCCTAGAGCATGGACTAAACAGGACTTAAATAATATGACACCAGAACAACATTTCCCCATTCATTTAAATGGCAACTACGTTTCATTTACCGGTATTAAAAGGAATCAAACCTTCCCTGCAGGGTATGTTCAACATTTAACCCCTATGCAGACAATTAGTTACAGTCCTAAGGTGTATCCAAATATCAAAATGCTGCTGCCTTTAATCTACGTCACTACTGAAAACTGCTTGCTTCATCATTTGGCTACTGCTATATCTACGTTATATATTTTTCAGATACAGTATTTCACTGGATGATTCCTCAACATGTTTAGTTATTTCTTGCAGCCAAAGGATACGCATCAGACCAAAATCTACTGCATCACTAGTCATTGTTTAGAACCCTGAGCAGTTAAATTATCCTATCATGACATATGTAAAGGAAGATAGGAATGATCACATACACACACAATGATTTTTTTTTTCAGCAACTGGCCCAGAACCAAAGAAACTCTTCAAGCCAAAGCAATCATTTGTTTTTAACCCTATAACACCTAAAGACTGCTTTCTTGCAGGGTGTGTGTGGGTGTGTGTGTGTGGGGGGGATATTCACTTATTAAATGAAGTAGAAAAAACTGTAGTTAAAGAGAAGGAACTTTTTGTTCAAAATACTCCCCTTTTCTATTAAAGAAAATAATGATCTTACTAAATATTTCTTCAGCATTTTTCTAAAAATATTAATTTTATGACAAATTACAATGCAAATTTTGCAGCCAATGACATGGTGAAGCAAATTGTTTTTTGACTGAAATAAAAACAGAAAATGCTGGAAATACTCAGGTGGTCAGGCAGCATCTGTAGAGAGAGAAACAGTTAACGTTTCAGGTCAGAACTGGAAAAAGTTGGAGATGGAACAGGTTTTTAAGCAAGTGTAGGGGCAGGGAAAGGGGGGTGGGAGGAAAGAACAAATGGGAAGGTCTGTGATAGGATGGAAGGCAGGAGAGATTAAGAGACAAAAGGGATGATGGTGCAAGGGAAAAGGAGATGGTAATGGGACAAGTTAAGAAACAAAAGATGACTCTAGATGAAGTGTAAACGGCAATGGCAGAATGATCGACAGCTGCCATGTGAGAGAGAAAAAAAAAATGGAGAGAGAGAGAAGGGCAGAGGTTATGGTCTGAAATTGTTGAACTCGATGTTGAGTCCAGAAGGCTGTAAAGTGCCTAATCGAAAGATGAGGTGCTGTTCCTCGAGCTTACGTTGCGCTTCATTGGAACAGTGTAAGAGACAGAGGACGGAGAGGTCAGAGTGGGAGTGGAGCGGAGAATTAAAGTCACAGGCGACCGGAAGCACGGGGTCACCCTTACAGACTGAACAGAGGCGCTCCGCAAAGCTGGGTTGCCTCAGCTGGATTTTTTAAACCTACAATATTTCTGTACTGCTAGGATCCGCTCAAAGGCATTAAGTCTATATAACCCCAGGGTTCTCCAGGGGGCTGGGGGGAGGGAAGATGAGGAAATATATAGCTGCCTCATTCCCAGACATGTCGGCAAGGGTACTGCTTACTTGGCAAAGTAACCTTAGCTTTGTAACAATGGGAAAACCCCAGAAGGTCAGTTAGCTAAAATGTCACATCAACTGATGAGCAACTGAGGCCACTATCAACCCGGTTTTTAGTGCTGAATACCAGTGAGGGCAACAACAGCTCGGGGGAGTGCAGTCCAGAGCACAGCCATGGCATCGTGGGGCAAATGACTGCACAGTGGGGCACAGCAAAGTGTAAAAATGCAATAATCATAGGGGGATTTGATAGTCTGGGGTACAGACAGGTGTTTCTGCAACCGCCAACGAGTCTCACATGGTTTGTTGTCTCCCTGGTGCCAGGGTAAAGGATATCACTGAACGGGTGCAGAACATTTTGTGGGGGCTGGTGGGGGGAGGGGTGGGAACAGACAGAAGTCGTGGACCATGTTGGAACCAATGGCGAAGGTAGGAAAAGGGTAGAGGTCCTACAAACAGTGTTTCAGGAAAGAGCAGCAAATTTTCAGGCAAATTACAGAAAGATGCATAAACTTTGGAGCAGTAAAAATGGGAGACTTCAATTATCCTAAAACAAACTGGAAAAGTAGCAGTGTGAAGGGCAAAGAGGGGTTGCAATTCCTGAAATGTATACAAGAGAACTTTCTTACCCAGTATGTTTCCAGCCCAACGAGGAAGGAAGCAGTGCTGGATCTAGTTCTGTGGAATGAAGTGGGGCAAGCAGCCCATGTTTCAGTGGGACAGCAGTTGGGAAACAGTGTTCACAATATCATTAGGTTTAGAGTAGTTATGGAAAAGGACAAGGAAAAGTCAAATGTGAAAATATTTAACTAGAGGAGGGCTAATTTCAGTGAGATGAAAAGGAATCTGGCCCAGATGGATGGGAATCAAAGATAGGCAGTAAATGAGTGACGGGAGGGCTTCAAAGAGGAGGCAGTTCAGGTACAGACTAGACACATTCCCACGAGGGGGAAAGGAAGGACATCCAAAGCTAGGGCTCTCTGGATGACTAAAGATATAGAGAATAAAATGAAACAGAAAAGGAGGCTTATGATAAATATCAGGTTCATAATTCATTAGAGAACCAAGCTGAATACAAAAAGTACAGGGAGAACTGAAAAAGGAAATATGAGGGGCAAAGAAAGTGTATGAGAATAGATTAGCAGGTAACATAAAAGGGAGCCCAAAAGTATTTTATAAACCTATAAATAGTAATAGAGTAGTCAAAGGAAGGGTGGGGACCAAAAAGGAGATCTTCTTGTGGAGGCAGAGGGCATGGCTGAGGGACTAAATGAGTACTTTGCATCTGTGTTCACTAAAAAAAGAGGATGCTGCCAATGTCGCAATGTGGGGGTAGGGATGGGTAAGACAGACAGAGAGACACAGAGAGAGACAGAGAGACACACACACACAGAGATAGAGAGAGAGACACACACAGAGAGAGAGAGAGAGAGAGAGAGAGAGAGAGAGAGAGACACAGAGAGAGAGAGAGAGAGAGAGAGACACAGAGAGAGAGAGACACACACAGAGAGAGAGAGAGAGAGAGAGACACACACACACAGAGAAAAAAAGAGACACAGAGAGAAAGAGCGCGAGCGCAAGACACAGACAGACAGACAGACAGACAGACAGACAGACAGACAGACAGGACAGACAGGACAGACAGGCATTTATATAGCACCTTTCACGACCACTGGACGTCTCAAAGCACTTTACAGCCAATTAAGTACTTTTGAAGTGGAGTCACTGTTGTAACGTGGGAAACGCGGCGGCCAATTTACACACAGCAAGGTCCCACAAACAGCAATGTGATAATGACCAGATAATCTGTTTGCGTTATGTTGGTTGAGGGATAAATATTGGCCAGGACACCGGGGATAACTCCCCTGCTCTTCTTCAAAATAGTGCCATGGGATCTTTTACGTCCACCTGCGAGAGCAGACGGGGCCTCGGTTTAATGTCTCATCCGAAAGACGACACCTCCGACAGTGCAGCACTCCCTCAGCACTGCACTGGAGTGTCAGCCTAGCTTTATGTGCTCAAGTCCCTGGAGTGGGACTATGAACCCACAACCTTCTGACTCAGAGGTGAGGGTGCTACCAACTGAGCCACAGCTGACACTAATTTCAAAGTTTGCAGATGGCACGAAACTCGGAAATGTAGTAAACAGCGAGAAGGACAGTAACAGACTTCAGGAGGACACAGACAGACTGGTGAAATGGACAGACACATGGCAAGTAAAATTTCGCACAGAGAAGTGTGAAGTGATTCATTTCGGTAGGAAGAATGAGGAGAGGCAATAAACTAAAGGGTACAATTTTAAAGTGGGTGCAGGAACATAGAGACGTGGTAGTATACATACACAAGTCTTTGAAGGTGACAGGACAATTTGAGAAGGCTGTTAAAAAGACATACGCGATCCTTGGCTTTATAAATAGAGGCACAGAGTACAAAAGCAAGGAAGTTATGCTGAACCTTTATAAAACACTGGTTAGGCCTCAGCTGGAGTATTGTGGACAATTCTGAGCACCACACTTTAGGAAGGGTGTCAAGGCCTTGGAGAGGGTGCAAAGGAGATTTACTAGAATGGTGCCAGGGATGAAAGACTTCAGTTACGTGAAGAGACTAGAGAAACTGGGGCTGTTTTCCTTAGAGCAGAGAAGGTTAAAAAGAGATTTGATAGAGATGTTCAAAATCATGAATGGTTTTGATAGAGTAAATAAGGAAAAGCAGTTTCCAGTGGCCAAAGGTTCAGTAACCAGAGGACACAGATTTAAGGTAATAACCAGAGGCGACATGAGAGAAAACAAATTATGCAATGAGTGGTTCTGATCTGGAATGCACTGCCTGAAAGGGTGGCGGAAGCAGATTCAGTAATAACTTTCAAAAGGGCATTGGATAAATATTTGAAAAGGAAAAAAATTGCAGGACTATGGGGAAAGAGCAGGGGAGTGAGACTAATTGGATAGCTCTTTCAAAAAGACGGCACTGGCACGATGGGTCAAATGGTCTCCTTCTGTACTGTATCTTTTTATGATTAATTCTCCTAAGTATTCACTGTATCCTTTCTGTAACTCTAACGGTCTTCCTATAAACGAGTGCCCAGAATTGCAGGCAATACGCCAACTGCGGCCTAGCTTAAATCTTACAGGAATTCATCACTTCCTTGCTTTTACATTCAATGTCCCTATGTAGAAGACCTTTTTAAAAGGCTTTCTACCTGTAACAAGACCTCTAAAGATCTATGTATCTGCATCCCTAGATCTTTAGGTTCTTCCACTCTTAATCTTACCATTTAGGGTATACTTCCTTTTGATGTTCTTTTTCCCCAAAATGTACTAATTCACGCTTCTCTGCATTGAGCTGCATCTGCTAGCTATCTAACATTTCCACTAATCTGTCTATATCCTCTTGGAGTCTCCTCTCAGTTTGCCGTGCTCTAATTTGGTGCCATATCATTCCTCTTGTATTTATGTCCGAATCAGTCATATAAATCCGAAAGAAAAGAGATCCCAGCACAGGTAGCATTGCTGGTTAAAAAGGAGATTAATGCAATAGCTAGGAAGGACATTAGCTTGGAGGATGTGGAATCAATATGGGTTGAGCTGCAGAACACCAAAGGGCAGAAAACGTTAGTGGGGGTTGTGTACAGACCTCCAAACAGTAGGAGTGAGGTGGGGGAGGGTATGAAACAGGAAATCAGAGGTGCATGCAAAAAAGGCGCAGCAGTTATCATGGGTGACTTTAATATGCATATAGATTGGGCTACTCAAACTGGAAGCAATACGGTGGAGGAGGATTTCCTGGAGTGTTTAAGGGATGGTTTCCTAAACCAATATGTTGAGGAACCAACTAGAGGGGAGGCCATCCTGGACTGGGTGTTGTGTAATGAGGAAGGACTAATCAGCAATCTTGTGGTGCGAGGCCCCTTGGGGAAGAGTGACCATAGTATGGTGGAGTTCTACATTAGGATGGAGAAGGAAACAGTTAATTCAGAGACCATGGTTCAGAACTTAAATAAGGGCAACTTTGAGGGTATGAGGCGTGAATTGGCGAGGTTAGATTGGCAAGCGATATTTAAGGGGTTATCAGTGGAAGGGCAATGGCAGACATTTAGAGATCGCATGGATGAACTACAGCAATTGTACATCCCTGTCTGGCGTAAAAATAAAAAAGGGAAGGTGGCTCAACCATGGCTAACAAGGGAAATCAGGGATAGTATTAAAAGCAAGAAAGTGGCATACAAATTGGCCAGAAGTAGCAGCAAACCCGGGGACTGGGAGAACTATAAAACTCAGCAGAGGAGGACGAAGGGGTTGATTAGGGCAGGGAAAATAAAATATGAAAGGAAGCTTGCGGAGAACATTAAAACAGACTGCAAAAGCTTCTATAAATATGTAAAAAGAAAGAGGTTAGTAAAAACAAACGTAGGTCCCCTGCAGTCAGAAACAGGGGAAGTCATAATGGGGAACAAAGAAATGGCAGATCAATTGAACAAGTACTTTGGTTCGGTGTTTACTGTGGAGGACAAACAACCTTCCGGAAATAAAGGAGATCAAAGGATCTGGTAAGAGGGAGGAGCTGAGGGAAATCCTTATCAGTCGGGAAAAGGTGTTGGGGAAATTGATGGGACTGAAGGCTGATAAATCCCCAGGGCCTGATGGTCTGCATCCCAGAGTACTTAAGGAGGTGGCCTTGGAAATAGTGGATGCATTGACGATCATTTTCCAACATTCCTTAGACTCTGGATCAGTTCCGAAGGAGTGGAGGGTGGCTAATGTAACCCCTCTTTTTAAAAAAGGAGGGAGGGAGAAAGCAGGGAATTATAGACCGGTCAGCCTGACATCGGTGGTGGGTAAAATGATGGAATCAATTATTAAAGATGTCATAACAGACCATTTGGAAAGTGGCGACATGATAGGTCCAAGTCAGCATGGATTTGTGAAAGGGAAATCATGCTTGACAAATCTTCTGGAATTTTTTGAGCATGTTTCCAATAGGGTGGACGGGGGGGAACCAGTAGATGTGGTGTATTTGGACTTTCAGAAGGCCTTCGACAAGGTCCCACACAAGAGATTGGTGTGCAAAGTTAAAGCACATGGGATTGGGGGTAATGTGTTGACGTGGATTGAGAACTGGTTGGCACACAGGAAACAAAGAGTAGGAGTAAATGGGTACTTTTCAGAATGGCAGGCAGTGACCAGCGGGGTACCGCAGGGTTCGGTGCTGGGGCCCCAGCTGTTTACATTATATATTAATGATTTGGACGAAGGGATTAATTGTAATATCTCCAAATTTGCAGATGACACTAAATTGGGAGGCAGTGTGAACAATGAGGAGGATGCTAGGAGGCTACAGAGTGACTTGGACAGGTTGGGTGAATGGGCAAATGTATGGCAGATGAAGTACAATGTGGATAAATGTGAGGTTATCCACTTTGGTGGTAAAAATAGGGAGGCAGACTATTACCTGAATGGTGGCAGATTAGGGAAAGGGGAGGTGCAACGAGACCTGGGCGTCATGGTACATCAGTCACTGAAGGTGGGAAGGCAAGTGCAGCAGGCAGTCAAGAAAGCAAATGGCATGATGGCCTTCATAGCAAGGGGATTTGAGTACAGGAGTAGGGAGGTGATGCTACAGTTGTACAGGGCCTTGGTGAGGCCACACCTGGAGTATTGTGTGCAGTTTTGGTCTCCTATTGAGGGAGTGCAACGAAGGTTCACTAGATTGATTCCTGGGATGGCCAGACTGACATATCAAGAAAGACTGGATCAACTGAACTTGTATCCTCTGGAGTTCAGAAGAATGAGGGGGGATCTTAGAGACGTTTAAAATCCTGACTGGTTTAGACAAATTAGATGCGGGCAGAATGTTTCCAATGTTAGGGGAAACTAAAACCAGGGGTCACAGTCTAAGGATAAAGGGGAAGCCATTTAAGACTGAGATGAGGAGGAACTTCTTCACCCAGAGAGTGGTGAATCTGTGGAATTCTCTACCACAGAAGGTTGTTGAGGCCAGTTCGCTAAATATATTCAAAAGGGAGTTAGATATAATACTCACAACTAGGGGGATCAAGGGGTATGGCGAGAAAGCAGGAATGGGGTACTGAGGTAGCATGTTCAGCCATGAACGCATTAAATGGCAGTGCAGGCTCGAAGGACCGAATGGTCTACTCCTGCACCTATTTTCTATGTTTCTATCCCTGGGACACATTACCTACATTCCACCAATCCAAAAGACTTCCAATTTACCGTTAATCTTTCTGTCCCCTATCCACCTCTTTAACAATCTGGTTACATTCCCTTTAATAACACATGCATTCAATTTTATAACGGGTCTCTTGTGACATCTTATCAAACACCGTCTAAAAAAAAAAATCAATATTTATAACATTCACCACATATGTACAAACTCTGGTTGCCTCAATGGCCTTGGATAATTCCTTTTTGAAAAAACTCCTAGTAGCAATCTTTATTTGCAGAAAAATGATAATGTACTGCAGCACCATAATAAGAATAGCAATACACAGGAAGGGTGCAAATGTGCGGCACAGCTTTTCTGTTCCGGTGTGCAGTACACTGTCCTTTCACATCTGGAACTTAATTCAATTCAAATCCAACCAAACTGATGAGACAAAAGCCTTTTCCATGTGCTGCCTGAAGAAGGTGTGTGTGAAATGAGTAGAGAGAATCGAGTATAGGCAATCTCAACACTGTTCTGAGACTGCAAATCCACAGCACAAAACGGCTCTAAATTTAGAACTAAATTAGCAACCTCAACTCAGAGGCCACAGGATGCCTGGTATGGAAATACCATATTTATGCTGCTCTTCTAAGGCTGGAATTAAAGCATATCGCTGTGGCAGAGAAAGGGATACTTCACTATTGTGGTGCCTGAGGCTGACACCAAGTGGCGAGGATAATATTAGGTGATGAACTCAGTGCAACACAACATTAAAACATAGTGCTTTTAAGTGTGATTGTTCCCATAGCGCATCAGTAAACGAAATAAGCCTACATTCTTCATCGGACGAGCATAAACATTTATCATTCTTTGTCTAACATGAGCTTGTATATCCTTGAGTATGTCTGCAAAATACAGTCCCCACCACTTACACCATCCTCGCTCATCACAGACAGCAGTCTATATTGAGCAAATGGCACCAACCATTTGCCATCACCATAGGCATCAATTACAAAGGCATTGCTTAAAACTTATTAAACGCGACAGCTATTTCAGTACTTCTGACTTTTTAAAAACGCTGATTTTTTTTTTATGGCTGCAGCCAATCAACATCTCACTTTGCAACATAAACAGGCAGATGTTAGAATCAGAGAGACATAAATAGAACCAAGACATTGTAGCAGAGGTTGACCTAATCTCACATTAAATGCATCAGCTGATTGAAGATGCCTGAAGTCTCCACTTTCTGACTGGTCCTTCACCCAGTAGTTGGAAGTTAACACTTCGGTCAGCTTCAAATCAGCTGATGCGATCTTATGATAAATGTATCAACTTCTGCTACAATGTTTTGGTTCATTCATATGGATTTACCACGTACAGTGGGCAAATCATGTTAGTATGAACGTGCCCGCTATATGCGGTGGGGACTGTACTATTCTGCATATAAAGTGAAAAAGGTACTTAAAAAAAAAAAAAATTGTTCTTGGGATGTGGGCGATACTGCCAAGGTAGCATTTATTGCACATCCCTAGCTGTCCTGACGGTATTAAGACAGCCAAAAAAATACATTTGAAGAAAAAGACCATGTTTTGCAACTGAATATCTGTGTGCAAGGCCATTCATTAGAATCTTTAATCAAACGGGCTGCTTTGTCCTGGATGGTGTCGAGCTGCTTGAGTGTTGTTGGAGCTGCACTCATCCAGGCAGTGGAGAGTATTCCATCACACTCCTTGTGCCTTGTAGATGGTGGAAAGGCTTTGGGGAGTCAGGAGGTGAGACACTCGCCGCAGAATACCTAGCCTCTGACCTGCTCTTGTTGCCACAGTATTTATGTGACTGGTCCAGTTAAGTTTCTGGTCAATGGCGACCCCCAGGATGTTGATGGTGGGGGAATTCGGCAATGGTAATGCAGTTGAATGTCAAGGGGAGGTGGCTAGACTCTCGCTTGTTGGAGATAGTCATTGCCTGGCACTTCTGTGGCACGAATGTTACCTGCCACTTATCAGCTCAAGCCTGAACGTCGTCCAGGTCTTGTTGCATGCAGGCATGGACTGCTTCATTATCTGAGGAGTTGTGAATGGCACTGTGCAGTCATCAGCGAACATTCCCATTTCTGACCTTATGTTGGAGGGAAGGTCATTGATGAAGCAGCTGCAGATGGTTGTGCCTAGGACACTGCACTGAGGAACTCCTGCAGCGATGTCCTGGGGCTGTGATGATTGACCACAACCATCTTCCTTTGTGCTAGGTATGACACCAGCTAGTAGAGCGTTTTCCCCGATTCCCATTGACATCAGTTTTACTAGGGCTCCTTGATGCCACACTCGGTCAAATGCTGCCTTGATGTCAAGGGCAATCACTCTCACCTCACCTCTGGAATTCAGCTCCTTTGTCCATGTTTGGACCAAGGCTGTAATGAGGTCGGGAGCCGAGTGGTCTTGGCGGAACCCTAACTGGGCACCAGTTTCACAGCTAAGATCAGGAATATACTGCAAGTGGAAATGCAGCAGTTAATCTGTCCTACCAGTCCACAGGACATCATGTTAGTATGGCACTAAGAGCCCGCACCACATAGCGAAACTGGTATTCAAGAAATCACCCAGCATTACATTGTCCTTTATAAAGCACAGATCCTCAAAAATACTTGCGGGGAAAAAAAGTCACTGCCATTGAGTACTACATTAAATCTGGCGTCCAAATTCACAAATTATCATCTATACTGAGAAAGAGGACACAACTCTACCGTTAATATGTGATTTATAGTTTTTTTTGTTAAAGTGCTAATATACTGCTGAAGACAACAATACCTTTATATACTCCAATACATGTCATGCACTTTTTGGTTGACTGTCAACCAGCTTTTATTACGCCACCTCTACCATACAAGGAAAGCAGAAAAACTCTGAACTATTTAGTACATATCAGCAATAATAATAGCCGGTTGTGCCTTTAAGGCTGTAATTAAATCTCAGCTCTATTGAGATCCATGAACTGCCTCAAGCTTCAAGCTCATGGTTTAGGATCTCATCAGAACCCACAACTGAATTGAACCTTATACCTCCCTGACAGCTACTCATTATCCTGTAGTTTGCACAACCTTAAAATAAAGCTCCTTGAGATGCGTCAACCAAATAAAAACTTAAAAACTCAGTTACTGAACCACTGTTGTTGGGAGCCCCCAAGCTCCTGGCAGTGCCTCCATTCCCAGCACCAGTGCCTTTCTTCCTCAATAACTCTTCCTCTGTACAAATCAAGTGGAACTCTTTCATCCCCACGGCATCAACATTACTGGAAGACAGGTTGTCTCTCCTCCTCCAAACAGGAATTTTCACTCTCTTCCCCAACACCAAAGACCAATTTATTGCGCTCATTCTCTCTCCCCATCCACTGCAAACAGATCTCTCCATTCCCCTGACTTTCGTCTTTCTATTTACTACCTTGCAAAACGGTGCCTTTCTTCCACAATTCAAGAAATCATAGAATGATACATTCGGCCCATCGTGCCTGCGCCAGCTCTTTAAAAGAGCCATCGATTAGTCCCACTCACCTGCTAGGTGGGAAAGTAAGCTGTGAGGAGGACGCAACGATGCTGCAAAGCTATATGGGCCGGTTAAGTGATTGGGCAAGAAGGTGGCAGGTGGAGTATAATGTGGGGAAGTGTGAAATTATTCACTTTGGTAGGAAGAATGGAAAGGCGGCAATGTTCCTGTATCTGCAAGGTCCCGCGCAGGCCGCTCACTGGCTTTTCCACTGTAGATACCGCGCATGTGCAAAAATTTGAATGTTGGTATTCAGAGGGAGAACGCAGTGCAGGTGTAAAGGGGGTGGTGTGGAAGAACGTGATCCAGGCCTAACAGAGGGCGGAGAAAAGTGACCCATCTTCCCATTTGGATCACGTTTTTGCTCTCATCCACCCCTCCCTTAGACCTAGATCACATTCTCCCCACCACTGTTCTCACCATGCTCCAACCCCCAACAAGTCCCCGACGGTCTTTCCCGGAGTTCCTGACAGTCCCCAACTCCCCATGAGCTTGACCTTCACCTTCCCCACGCCACCCCCGCCAGCTTTTCTGGCCTTTTCCCCCCCTCGCCGATCCCCTCTCCCCCTTCGACCCATCCCCTCCCCTCTCCCCCCTTCGACCCGTCCCCTCCCCTCTCCCCCCTTCGACCCGTCCCCTTCCCCTCTCCCCCCTTCGACCCGTCCCCTTCCCCTCTCCCCCCTTCGACCCGTCCCCTCCCTTCGACCCGTCCCCTCCCCTCCCTTCGACTCCCCCTCCCCTCCCCCCTTCGACCCGTCCCCTCCCCCCCTTCGACCCGTCCCCTCCCCCCCTTCGACCCGTCACCTCCTCTCTCCCCCCTTCGACCCGTCCCCTCCCCCCCTTCGACCCGTCCCCTCTCCTCTTCCCCCCGCTTCGATCCCCTCTCCGTCCCCTCGCTTCCCTTCCCACCCCCCTCCCACGTCCCCTCACTTCCCTCCTCCCTCCCACGTCCCCTCGCTTCCCTTCCCACCCCCCTCCCACGTCCCCTCACTTCCCTCTTCCCTCCCACGTCCGCTCCCTTCCCTTCCCACCCCCCCTCCCACGTCCCCTTCCCTTCCCTTCCCACGTCCCCTCCCTTCCCTTCCCACCCTCCGCCCCTCCCACGTCCCCTCCCTTCCCTCCCCCCCTCCCACGTCCCCTCCCTTCCCTCCTCCCATCCCATGTCCCCTCCCTTCCTTCCACCCCCCCTCCCACGTCCCCACCCCCCCACGTCCCCTCCCTTCCCACCCCCCCTCTCCGTCCCCTCCCTTCCCTTCCCAACCCCCCTCTCCGTCCCCTCCCTTCCCTTCCCACCCCCCCTCTCCGTTCCCTCCCTTCCCTTCCCCCCCTCTCCGTCCCCTCCCTTCCCACCCCCCCTCTCCGTCCCCTCCCTTCCCTTCCCACCCCCCTTCTCCGTCCCCTCCCTTCCCTTCCCACCCCCCTTCTCCGTCCCCTCCTTCCCTTCCCACCCCCCTTCTCCGTCCCCTCCCTTCCCTTCCCACCCCCCCTCTCCGTCCCCTCCCTTCCCTTCCCACCCCCCCTCTCCGTCCCCTCCCTTCCCTTCCCACCCCCCCTCTCCGTCCCCTCCCTTCCCTTCCCACCCCCCCTCTCCGTCCCCTCCCTTCCCTTCCCACCCCCCCTCTCCGTCCCCTCCCTTCCCTTCCCACCCCCCCTCTCCGTCCCCTCCCTTCCCTTCCCACCCCCCCTCTCCGTCCCCTCCCTTCCCTTCCCACCCCCCCTCTCCGTCCCCTCCCCTCCCTTCCCACCCCCCCTCTCCGTCCCCTCCCCTCCCTTCCCACCCCCCCTCTCCGTCCCCTCCCTTCCCACCCCCCCTCTCCGTCCCCTCCCTTCCCACCCCCCCTCCCTTCCCACCCCCCCTCCCTTCCCACCCCCCCTCTCCGTCCCCTCCCTTCCCACCCCCCCTCTCCGTCCCCTCCCTTCCACCCCCCCTCCCACCCCCCCCCTCTCCGTCCCCTCCCACCCCCCCTCTCCGTCCCTCCCACCCCCCTCTCCGTCCCCTCCCACCCCCCCTCTCCGTCCCCTCCCTTCCCTTCCCCCCTCTCCGTCCCCTCCCTTCCCTTCCCACCCCCCCTCTCCGTCCCCTCCCTTCCCTTCCCACCCCCCCTCTCCGTCCCCTCCCCTCCCTTCCCACCACCCCTCTCTGTCCCCTCCCTTCCCACCCCCCCTCTCCGTCCCCTCCCTTCCCTTCCCACCCCCCCTCTCTCTGTCCCCTCCCTTCCCACCCCCCCTCTCCGTCCCCTCCCTTCCCTTCCCACCCCCCCTCTCTCTGTCCCCTCCCTTCCCACCCCCCCTCTCCGTCCCCTCCCTTCCCTTCCCACCCCCCCTCTCCGTCCCCTCCCTTCCCTTCCCACCCCCCCTCTCCGTCCCCTCCCTTCCCTTCCCACCCCCCCTCTCCGTCCCCTCCCTTCCCTTCCCACCCCCCCTCTCCGTCCCCTCCCTTCCCTTCCCACCCCCCCTCTCCGTCCCCTCCCTTCCCTTCCCTTCCCACCCCCTTCGTCCCCTCCCTTCCCTTCCCACCCCCTTCCCTTCCCACCGCCTTCGTCCCCTCCCTTCCCTTCCCACCCCCTTCGTCCCTCCCTTCCCTTCCCACCCCCTTCGTCCCCTCCCGCTTCGTCCTCTCCCTTCCCTTCCCACCCCCTTCCCTCCCCACCCCCTTCGTCCCCTCCTTCCCTCCCCACCCCCTTCGTCCCCTCCCTTCCCTCCCCACCCTCTTCGTCCCCTCCCTTCCCTCCCCACCCTCTTCGTCCCCTCCCTTCCCTCCCCACCCTCTTCGTCCCCTCCCTTCCCTCCCCACCCCCTTCGTCCCCTCCCTTCCCTCCCCACCCCCTTCGTCCCCTCCCTTCCCTCCCCACCCCCTTCGTCCCCCCCCCCACCCCCTTCGTCCCTCCCTTCCCTCCCCACCCCCTTCGTCCCCTCCCTTCCCTCCCCACCCCCTTCGTCCCTTCCCTCCCCACCCCCCTTCGTCCCTTCCCTCCCCACCCCCTTCGTCCCTTCCCTCCCCACCCCCTTCGTCCCTTCCCTTCCCACCCCCTTCGTCCCCTCCCTCCCCACCCCCTTCGTCCCCTCCCTCCCCACCCCCTTCGTCCCCTCCCTCCCCACCCCCTTCGTCCCCTCCCTTCCCTCCCCACCCACCCCCTTCGTCCCCTCCCTTCCCTCCCCACCCACCCCCTTCGTCCCCTCCCTTCCCTCCCCACCCCCTTCGTCCCCTCCCTTCCCTCCCCACCCCCTTCGTCCCCTCCCTTCCCTCCCCACCCCCTTCGTCCCCTCCCTTCCCTCCCCACCCCCTTCGTCCCTCCCTTCCCTCCCCACCCCCCTTCGTCCCCTCCCTTCCCTCCCCACCCCCTTCGTCCCTCCCTTCCCTCCCCACCCCCTTCGTCCCTCCCTTCCCTCCCCCACCCCCTTCGTCCCCACCCCCTTCGTCCCCTCCCTTCCCTCCCCACCCCCTTCGTCCCCTCCCTTCCCTCCCCACCCCCTTCGTCCCCTCCCTTCCCTCCCCACCCCCTTCGTCCCCTCCCTTCCCTCCCCACCCCCTTCGTCCCCTCCCTTCCCTCCCCTCCCCCTTCGTCCCCTCCCTTTCCTCCCCACCCCCTTGTCCCCTCCCTTCCCTCCCCACCCCCTTCGTCCCCTCCCTTCCCTTCCCACAACCTTCGTCCCCTCCCTTCCCTTCCCTTCCCACAACCTTCGTCCCCTCCCTTCCCTTCCCTTCCCACCCCCTTCGTCCCCTCTCTTCCCTTCCCAGCCCCTTCGTCCCCTCTCTCCCCACCCTATGCTCCGCCGCAACGTTTGGTACTGCGCATGCACGACCGGATCAAGTTCGCATGCGGAGTACGAAACGGGCGCACATGCGCAGAGTCAAAAGCGCTGTGCAAATAATCACTCCACAATTATATAGGGCTTTAGTGAGACCACACCTGGAGTACTGTGTACAGTTTTGGTCTCCTTACCTAAGGAAGGATATACTTGTCTTAGAAGGGGTGCAACGAAGGTTCACACGATTGGTCCTTCAGATGAGTGGGCTGTCCTATGAGAGATTGAGTAGAATGGGCCTATAGTAAAGGAGCCTCTGGGGAAGAGTGATCATAATATGATAGCATTTTATATTGAGTTTGAGAGTGATGTAGTGAAGTACGAAACTAGGGTCTTAAATCTGAACAAAGCAAATTACATAGATATGAGGGGCGAGTTGGCTAAAGTAGATTGGGAAACTAGATTAAAAGATATGACAATAGATAATCAATGGCAAACATTTAAAGAATTAATTCATAATTCGCAACAAATATACATTCCCCTAAGGAATAAAACTCCCACGGGAAAAGTAGTCGAACCGTGGCTAACAAGAGAAGTTAAAGATAGTATTAGATTAAAGGAAGAGGCTTATAATGTTGCCAAAAAGAGCAGTAAGCCTGAGGATTGGGAGGATTTTAGAATTCAGCAAAGGAGGACCAAGATATTGACAAAGAAAGAGAAAAGAGAATGAGAGGAAACTAGCAAGAGACATAAAAACAGGTTGTAAAAGCTTCTATATGTATGTAAAAAGGAAGAGATTAGCAAAAGTAAACATGGGTCCCTTACAGGCAGAGACAGGAGAAATTATAATGGGGAATAAGGAAATGGCGGAGACATTAAACAAATACTTTGTATCTGTCATCACAGTAGAAGACAAAAAACATTCCGGAAAAAGTGGGGAACCACGGGTCTAGTGAGAATGAGGAACTTAAAGAAATTAGTATTAGTAAAGAAATAGTACTGGAGAAATTAATGGGACTAAAAGTCAAAAAATCCCCATGACCTGGTGGCCTACATCCTAGGGTTTTAAAATTGGTGGCGACAGAGATAGTGGATATATTGATTTTGATTTTCCAGAATTCCCCAGATTCAAGGGAATGCTCCCTGCGGATTGGAAGGTAGCAAACGTATCCCCACTATTCAAGAAAAGAGGGAAGAGAGAAAACAGGAAACTATAGGCCAGTTAGCCTGACATCAGTAGTCGGAAAAATGCTAGAATCTATTAGGGACGCGGTAATAGGGCAGTTAGAAAATCATAATATGATTGGGCAGAGTCAACACAGATTTATGAAAGGGAAATCGTGCTTGACAAATCTGTTTTTTGAGGATGTAACTAGCAGGGTAGATAAAGGGGAACCAGTGGATGTAGTGCATTTGGATTTTCAAAAAGCATTCAATAAGGTGCCACACAAGAGGTTATTACACAAAATCAGGGCTCATGGGATTGGGGGCTAGTACATGAGCATGGATTGAGGATTGGTTAATAGACAGAAAACAGAGAGTATGAATAAACGGGTCATTTTTGGGTTGGGAGGCTGTAACTAGTGGAGTACCGCAAGGATCAGTGCTTAGGCCTCAGCTATTTACAATCTATATCAATGACTCAGATGAGGGGACTGAGTGTAATGTATCTAAGTTTGCTGACGATACAAAGTTAGGTGGGCAAGTAAGCTGTGAGGAGGACGCAAAGAGCTGCAAAGGGATATAGACAGGTTAAGTGAGTGGGCAAGAACATGGCAGATGGAATATAACGTGGAGAAGTGTGAAGTTATCCACTTTGGTAGGAAAAATAGAAAGCAGAATATTTTTAAATGGTGAGAGACTGGGAAATGTTGATATTCAGAGGGACTTGGGTGTCCTTGTACACGAATCACAAAGTTAACATGCAGGTACAGCAAGCAATTACGACAGCAAATGGTATGTTAGCCTTTATTACAATGGGATCGGAGTACAAGAGTAAAGAAGTCTTACTACAATTGTATAGGGCCTTGGTGAGACTGCACCTGGAATACTGTGTACAGATTTGGTCTCCTTACCCAAGGAAGGATATGCCTTAGAGGGAGTGCAACGAAGGTTAACTAGACTGATTCCTGGGATGAGGGGATTGTCCTATAAAGAGAGATTGAGTAGACTAGGCCCATATTCCCCAGACTCTAGAAGAATGAGGGCTGATCTCATTGAAACATATTAACTTCTTAAGGGGCTTGACAGGGTAGATGCTGGGAGGATGTTTCCCCTGGCGAGCAAGTCTAGAACTAGGGGTCCCAGTCAGTGCTTCCTGTAAGGTGTGCAGCCGTGCACTGCTCCAGGGAACCCGCGCAGCAGGCTTGCCGGCATTTCAATGTAAAAACTGCACATGCGCATTATGGACAAACAGGGGGCTATAGGGGGAGAGGAGCTAAACACGATCAAAATCACTAAGGAAGTGGTACTCGGTAAAATAATGGGACTCAAGGCGGATAAATCACCTGGACCTGATGGCTTACATCCTAGAGTCTTGAAGGAAGTGGCGGTAGGGATTGTAGATGCATTGGTAATAATTTTTCAAAACTCCCTGGATTCCGCTAAGGTCCCGGCAGACTGGAAAACTGCTAATGTAACACCCTTATTTAAAAAGGGCAGTAGACAGAAGGCTGGTAACTATAGACCGGTTAGCCTAACATCTGTGGTAGGTAAAATTTTGGAGTCCATTATTAAGGAAACAGTAACAGGACATTTGGATAATCATAATTTAATAGGACAAAGTCAGCATGGTTTTACGAAGGGGAAGTCATGTTTGACAAATTTGCTGGAGTTCTTTGAGGAAGTAACATATAGAGTGGATAAAGGGGAACCAGTGGACGTAGTGTATTTAGACTTCCAAAAGGCATTTGACAAGGTGCCACATAAAAGATTATTGCTTAAGGTAAAAAATCACGGGATTGGGGGTAATATTCTGGCATGGATAGAGGATTGGCTATCTAACAGAAAGCAAAGAGTTGGGATAAATGGTTCATTCTCAGACTGGCAATCAGTAACTAGTGGTGTTCCACAGGGGTCAGTGCTGGGTCCCCAACTCTTTACAATCTATATTAACGATTTGGAGGAAGGGACCAAGTGTAACATATCAAAATTTGCAGATGATACAAAGATGGGAGGGAAAGTAGTGAGTGAGGAGGACATAAAAAACCTGCAAGGGGACATAGACAGGCTAAGTAAGTGGGCAGAGATTTGGCAGATGGAATACAACACTGGAAAGTGTGAGGTGATGCACTTTGGCAGGAAAAATCCTAGAGCAATTTATTATCTTAATGGCAAGAAACTGGAGAGTACTGAAGTGCAAAGGGATCTGGGGGTCCTGGTGCACGAAACTCAAAAGGTTAGTATGCAGGTGCAGCAAGTGATTAAGAAGGCAAATGGAATGTTGGCTTTCATTGCTAGGGGGATAGAATATAAAAATAGGGAGGTATTGCTTCAGTTGTACAAGGTATTGGTGAGACCGCACCTGGAATACTGCATACAGTTTTGGTGTCCTTACTTAAGGAAAGACATCCTTGCTCTCGAGGCAGTGCAAAAAAGGTTCACTCGGTTAATCCCGGGGATGAGGGGGTGGTCATATGAGGAGAGGTTGGGTAGATTGGGACTCTACTCATTGGAGTTCAGAAGAATGAGAGGCGATCTTATTGAAACATATAAGATTGTGAAGGGGTTGGATCGGGTGGATGCGGGGAGGATGTTCCCGATGACGGGTGAGACGAGAACTAGGGGACATAGTCTTAGAATAAGGGGCTGCTCTTTCAAAACTGAGATGAGGAGGAACTACTTCACTCAGAGGGTGGTAGGTCCATGGAATATGCTGCCACAAAAAGCTGTAGAAGCTACATCATTAAATAAATTTAAAACAGAAATAGACAGTTTCCTAGAAGTAAAGGGCATTAAGGGTTACGGGGAGCGGGCAGGAATTTGGACATGAGTCTAGGTTCGGATCGGTCATGGCCCTGTGGGTAGTGGAGCGGGCCCAGGGACCGTGTAGCCTGATTCTGCTCCTATTTCGTGTGTGCAATTCTGTTAGATGCAGGAGATGGTTCTGTGATAGATAGTAGATTGGCGGTTAGGATCAGATCAGCCATGATCTTATTGAATGGCGGAGCAGGCTCGAGGGGCCGATTGGCCTACTCCTGCTCCTATTTCTTATGTTCTTATTTTCAATTGCCCACTCAGTCCCTTAAAGGGGCCACCCAGCGCAAGGCCAAAAAAAATTACAGGGTGTATAGGTCAGAGACTCAGGATAAGGGGTTTGCCATTTAAGAGCGAGATGAGGAGGAATTTCTTCACTCAAAGGGTTGTGAATCTTTGGAATTCTATACCCCAGAGAGCTGTGGATGCTGAATCATTGAGTATATTCAAGATTGAAATAGATAGATTTTTGGACTCTGGGTGAATCAAGAGATATGGACATCGGGCACGAAAGTGAAGTTGAGGTCGAAGATCAGCCATGATCTTATTGAATGATGGAGCAGGCTCAAGGGGTCGTATGGCCTACTCCTGCTCCTAATTATGTTATTACATTTACAAAGTGTTGACAGTCACAGAATAAGGGGTCGGCCATTTAGGATTGAGGAGGAGGAGAAATTTCTTCACTCAAAGGGTTGTGAATCTGAAATTCTGTACCCTGGAGAGCTGTGGATCCTCAGTCATTGAGGATATCGATAGATTGTTGGATATTAAGGGAATCAAGGGATATGGGGATAGGACGGGAAAGTGGAGTTGATGTAGAGGATCTGCTGTGATCTTATTGAATGGGGAGCAGGCTCGAGGGCCCATATAGCTTACTACTGCTCCTATTTCTTATGTTCCTATGTTCTTTCCCCATAGCTGTGTACGGTAGCATAGTGGTAATGTTACTGGGCTAGTAATCCAGAGGCCTGGACTAATGATCTGGAGACGGGAGTTCAAATCCCACCATGGCAGCTGGGGAATTTAAATTCAGTTAATTAAATTAATCTGGAATAAAAAAGCTAGCATCGGTAATGAAACTATCGGATTGTCGTATGTCCTTTAGGGAAGGAAATTTGCCATCCTTACCTGGTCTGGCCTATATGTGACTCCAGATCCACAGTAATGTGGTTGACTTCCCTCAAATGGCCAAGCAAGCCACGAAAAACAAGAATAAAACCAGACGGACCACTGACATCGACCGGCTTTGGACACGACAACGGCACACCCAGCCCAGTCAACCCTGCAGAGTCCTCCTCATTAACATCTGGGGACTTGTGCCAAAATTGGGAGAGCTGTCCCACAGACTAGTCAAGCATCGGCCTGACAGTCATACCTACAGAATTATACCTTTCAGCCAATGTCCCAAACGCCTCCATCACCATCCCTGGATATGTCCTCCCTCAGCTGATGAATCAATGCTCCTTCATGTTGAACACCACTTGGGGGTAGCAAGGGCACAGAATGTACTCTTGGTAGGGGACTTCAACGTCCATCACCAAGAATGGCTCGGTAGCACCACTACTGACTGAGCTAGCCGAGTCCTGAAAGACACAGCTGCCAGACTGGGCCTGTGTCAGGTGGTGAGAGAACCAACACAAGGGAGAAGCCTACTTGACCTCGTCCTTGTGGAGACAAAGTCCCGTCTTTACACTGAGGACCACCGTGTTGTGTGGCACTACCACCGTGCTAAATGGGATAGATTCAGAACAGATCTAGCAGCTCAAAACTGGGCATCCATGAGGCGCTGTGGGCCATTAGCAGCAGCAGAATTGTATTCCACCACAATCTGTAACCTCATGACCCGGTATATCCCTCACTCTGCTATTACCATCAAGCCAGGGGACCAAACCCGGTTCAATGAGTGCAGAAGAGCATGCACCAGGCATACCTAAAAATGAGGTGCTAACCTGGGAAGCTGCAACACAGGACTACAGACATACTAAACAGCAGAAGCAGCATGCTATAGACAGAGCTAAGCAATCTCACAACCAGCGGATCAGATCAAAGCTCTGCAGTCCTGCCACATCCAGTCGTGAATGGTGGTGGGCAATTAAACAACTGATTGGAGGAGGAGGCTCCATGAATATCCCTATCCTCAATGATAGCGGAGCCCAGCACGCGTGTGCAAAAGACAAGGCTGAAGCGTTTGCAACCATCTTCAGCCAGAAGTGCCGAGTGGATGATCCCTCTCGGCCTCCTCCTGAGGTCCCCACCATCACAGAAGCCAGTCTTCAGCCAATTCGATTTACTCCACATGATAAAGAAATGGCTGAGCGCACTGGATACAGCAAAGGCTGTGGGCCCCGACAACATCCCGGCTGTAGTGCTGAAGACTTGTGCTCCAGAACTAGCCGTGCTTCTAGCCAAGCTGTTCCAGTACAGCTACAACACTGGCATCAACAAAAAGCAGGACAAATCCAATCCGGCCAACTACCGCCCCATCAGTCTACTCTCAATTATCAGCAAAGTGATGGAAGGTGTCATTGACAGTGTTATCAAGTGGCACCTACTCACTAATAACCTGCTAACCGATGCTCAGTTCGGGTTCCGCCAGGAACACACCGCTCCAGACCTCATTACAGCCTTGGTCCAAACATGGACAAAAGAGCTGAATTCCAGAGGTGAGGTGACATCAAGGCAGCATTTGAATGAGTGTGGCATCAAGAAGCCCAAGTAAAATTGAAGTCAATGGGAATCAGGGGGAAAACTTTCCACTGGCTGGAGTCGTACCTAGCACAAAGGAAGATGGTTGCGGTTGCTGGAGGCCAATCATCACAGCCCCAGGACATTGCTGCACAGAGTTCCTCAGGGCAGTGTCCTAGGCCCAACCATCTTCAGCTGCTTCAGTAACGCCACAGATAACGAAGCAGTCCGTGCTCGCATGCAGCAAGACCTGGATGACATTCAGGCTTGAGCTGATAAGTGGCAAGTAACATTCTTGCCACACAAGTGCCAGGCAATGACTATCTCCAACAAGCGATAGTCTAACCACCTCCAACAAGCGATAGTCTAACCACTGCCCCATGGTATTCAACAGCAGAACCATCGCCGAATCCCCCACCATCAATATCCTGGGGGTCACCAGTGACTAGAAACCAGCCACATAAATACTGTGGCTACAAGAGCAGGTCAGAGGCTGGGTATTCTAAGAACATAAGAAATAGGAGTAGGCCATTCGGCCCTTCGAGCCTGCTCCGCCATTTAATGAGATCACGGCTGATCTTCTGCCTCAACTCCATTCTGCCCTATTGCCATATCCCTTGATGCTCTTACTAGTCAGAAATCTATCGACTTCTGTTTTGAATATACCCAATGACTGAGCCTCCACAGCCCTCTGGGGTAGAGAATTCCAAAGATTCACCACCCTCTGTGTGAAGAAATTTCTTCTCATCTCAGTCCTGAATGGCCTACCCTTTATCTCAAGGCTGTGGTCCCTGGTTCTAGACTCCCCAGCCAAGGGAAACATTCTCCCAGCATCCATCATATCAAGCCCTGTAATAATTTTGTATGCTTCAATGAGATCCCCTCATTCTTCTGAATTCAAGAGAATACAGGCCGAGTTTACTCAATCTCCTCTCATATGACAGTCCCGCCATCCCAGGAATCAATCTCGTGAACCTTCGTTGCACTCCCTCGATGGCAAGTATATCCTTCCTTAGGTAAGGAGACCAAAATTGTACACAGTACTCCAGGTGTGGTCTCACCAAGGCCCTATATAATTGGAATAAGACTTCTTTACTCCTGTACTCAAATCCTCTTGTAATGAAGGCCAGCATACCATTTGTCTTCCTAATGGCTTGCTGCACCTGCACATTCACTTTCAGTGACTCATGTGCAAGGACACCCAGGTCCCTTTGAGCATCTGCATGCCCCAATCTTTCACCATTTAGGAAATACTCTGCCTTTCTGTTTTTTCTACCAAAGTGGACAACTTCACATTTATCCACATTATATTCCATCTGCCATGTTCTCGCCCACTCACTGAGCCTGTCGAGATCCCCTTGAAGCCTCTTCACATCCTCTTCGCAACTGCCACTGCCACCTAGCTTTGTATCATCAGCAAATTTGGAAATGTTACATTTAGTCCCCTCATCCAAATCATTGATATGGATTGTGAATAGCTGGGGCCCAAGCACCGATCCTTGCGGTACCCCACTAGTCACAGCCTGCCATCCTGAAAAAGACCCGTTTATCCCTACTCTTTGTTTTCTGTCTGTTAACCAATTCTCAATCCATGCTAGTATATTACCCCCAATTCCATGTGCCCTAATTTTGTTCACCAACCTCTTGTGCGGGACCTTATCGAAGGCCTTCTGAAAATCCATATACACCACATCTACTGGTTCCCCTTTGTCTACTCCACTAGTTACATCCTCAAAGAACTCCAATAGCTTTGTCAAACAGGATTTCCCTTTCATAAATCCATGTTGACTCTGCCCAATCTTACTATTAGTTTCTAAGTGCCCAGTTATTGCATCCTTTATAATAGATTCCAGCATTTTCCCAACTACTGATGTGAGGCCAACGGGTCTGTAGTTCCCCGTTTTCTCTCTCCCTCCTTTCTTAAATAGCGGGGTTACATTTGCTATCCTCCAATCTGCAGGAACCGTTCCAAAATTCTATCGATTCTGGAAGATGACAACCAATGCGTCCACTATTCCAATGGCCACCTCTTTCAAAACCCTAGGATGTAGGTCATCCGGTCCTTGGGATTTATCGACTTTTAGTACCATTAATTTTGCTAGTACTGTTTTTTTACTAATAATAATTTCTTTAAGTTCCTCATTCTCGCCACACCCTTGGTTTTCTCGTATTCCTGGGAGGTTTTTTGTGTCTTCCTCCATGAAGACAAACAAAGTATTTATTTAATTTCTCTGCCATTTCCTCATTCCCCATTATAAATTCTCCCGTCTCTGACTGTAAAGGACCTACATTTACCTTCGCCAGTCTTTTCCTTTTCACATACCTATAGAAGCTTTTACAATCCGTTTTTATATTTTTCGCTAGTTTATGCTCATATTCCATTTTCCCTTTATCAATTTCTTGGTCCCCCTTTGCTGATTTCTAAAAAGATCCCAATCCTCAGGCTGACCGCTTTTTCTGACAACTTTATAAGCTTCCTCCTTTGACTTAATACTAGCTTTAATTTCTTTTGTTAGCCATGGTTGGATCACTTTTCCTTTTGGGTTTTTATGCCCCAGAGGAATATATGTTTGTTGCAAATTATGCATTATTTCCTTGAATGTTAGCCATTGTATGTCCACCTTCATACCTTTTAGTGAAGTCTCCCAATCTACCATGGCCAACTTGTCCCTCATACCCTTGTAGTTTCCTCTGTTTAGATTGAAGACCTTAGTTTGAGATTGGACTACATCACTCTCAAACTTAATGTAAAATTCAATCATATTATGGTCACTTGTCCCTAAAGGCCCGTTTACCACAAGATTATTGATTAGCCCTTTCTCATTACACAGTACCAGATCCAGAATAGCCTGTTCCCTGGTTGGTTTCTCCACATACTGATCCAGGAAACCATCTCGCATGCATCGAGTGTCTCACCTCCTGACTCCCCAAATCCTTCCCACCAACTACAAGGCACAAGTCAGGAGTGTGACAGAATACTCTCCACTTGCCTGGATAAGTGCAGCTCCAACAACACAAGAAGATAAACACCACCCAGGACAAAGCAGCCCGCTTGATTGGCAGCCCATCCACCACATTAAACATTGACTCCCTCCACCACCGGCGCACTGTGGCTGCAGTGTGCACCATCTACAAGATGCACTGCAGCAACTCGCCAAGGCTTCTTCGACAGCACCTCCCAAACACGCAACCTCTACCACCTAGAAGGACAAGGGCAGCAGGCGCACGGGGAACACCATCACCTCCAAGTTCCCCTCCAAGTCACACACCATCATGACTTGGAAATATATCGTTGTTCCTTCATAGTCACTGGGTCAAAATCCTAAAACTCCCTCCCTAACAGCACTATGGGAGTACCTTCACCACTTGGGACTGCAGCGGTTCAAGGTGGCTCACCACCAACTTCTCAAGGGCAACTGGGGATGGGCAATAAATGCTGGCCTTGCTAGCGACGCCCACATCCCAGGAATGAATAATAAAAAAAGTATCCAATTCCCTTTTGAAAGTTATTATTGAATCTGCTTCTCCCACCCTATCGGGTAGTGCATTCCAGATCATAACAACTAGCTGCGTAATTTTTTTTCCTCATGTTGCCGTTGGTTCTTTTGCCAATTACCGTAAATCTGTGCCCTCTGCTTACCGACCCTTCTGCCACTGGAAACCGATTCTCCTTATTTACTCTATCAACACCCTTCAAGATTTTGAACACCTCTATCAAATCTCCTGTTAACCTTCTCTGCTCAAAGAACAAACCCAGTTTCTATAGTCTTTTCATGTAACTGAAGTCTTTCATCCCTGGTACCATTCTAGTACATCCCCTCTGCAGCCTCTCCAAGGCCTTAATTTCCTTCTAAGTGTGGTGCCCATAATTGGCCACAATACTCCAGCTGGGGCCTCACCAGTGTTTTATAAAGGTTGAGCATAACTTCCTTGATTTTGTACTCTATACCTCATTTATAAAGCCAAGGATTCCGTATGCCATTTTAACAGCCTTCTTAACTTGTCCTGCCACCTTCAAATACTTGAGTACATACACACTCAGGACCTCTCTGTTCCTGCACCTTTAAAATTGTACCCTTTAGTTTATCGCCTCTCCTCATTCTTCCTACCAAAATGAATTACTTCACACTTCTCTGCGTGAAATTTCACCTGCCATGCGTCTTCCATTTCACCAGTTTGTCTATGTCTTCCTGAAGTCTGTTACTATCCTCCTCACTGTTTACTACATTTCAGAGTTTTGAGTCATCTGCAAACTTTGAAATGACGCCCTGTAAATCTAAGTCCAGGTCATTTATATATATCAAAAAAAGCAGTGGCCCCAGCACTGACCCTTGGGGAACACCACTGTCTACCATCCTCCGTATGAAAAACAGCCATTTACCACAACTCGCTGATTCCTTTCCTTATCCAAGCTGCCACTGACCCACCTATTCCATGAGACTCAATTTTGTTAACCAGCCTTCTATGTGGTACCTTGTCGAACGCCTTCCTAAAATCCATGTAGACAACATCCAATGCATTCCCTTCATCAATCCTCCCTGTTACTTCATCAAAAAATTCAATTAGATTAGTCAAACACGATCTGCCTTTTACAAATCCGTGTTGGCTCTCCTGAATTAGTTTAAACCTCTCCAAGTGCCCGTTAATTTTTTCCTTAATTATTGTTTAGAACTTTACCCACCACTGATGTTAAACTGACCAGCCTGTAGTTACTCGGATTGTCCTTACACCCTTTCTTGAACAATGCTGTCACATTTGCCACTTTCCAATCCTCAGGCACCTCCCCCGCATCTAGGGAAGATTGGAAAATTATGGCAAGCCCTTCCGCCATCTCCTCCCCCAATGCCCTTAGAAACCTGGGATGCAAGCCATCTGGACCAGGCGACTTGTCCACTCTAAGCATACCCAGCCTTTCTAGTACATCCTGTCTATCAATTTTCACCCCTTCCATTGCTTCGACCTTTTCCACTTCTACCGATATTTTGTCAGCATCCACCTCCTTAGTAAACACCAATACAAAGTACTCATCGAGTATTCTAGCCTTGTCCTGCGCCTCGAAGCATATATCACCTTCTTTGTCCCGAATAGACCCCACCCCACCCCACCTCTTACTACCCGCTTACTGTTTATATGCCGGTAGAAGATTTTTGGGTTCCCTTTTATGTTAACCACCATTCTACTCATATTCTCTCTTTGCCAATCTTATTTTCATCTTCACATCCCCTCTCAAGTTATTGTATTTGGTCTGGTTCACCCTTGAAGAATTCACCTGACATTCATCATACACCCTCTTTTTTTTGTTTCATAAGAACAGAAGAACATAAGAGCAGGAGTAGGCCATACGGCCCCTCGAGCTTGCTCCTTCATTTAATAAGATCATGGCTGATCATCGACCTCAACTCCACTTTCCCGCCCGATCTTCATATCTCTTGATTCCCCTATAGTCGTCATCTTCTCTATCTCCCTGGTCATCCAAGATGCGTCCAGGATTTCCCACATGGCACAGGATGTGCAAATCACGGGACTGAGCTGCCTAGCCATGCCTCTATCTACCAGACTATGGAGGTAATTTAGCAGAAATAAACTTAAAACTTAACAAGAAACACTCAACAGCTAACCACCAATCAGCTCTTCCCTCTATTAGATAGGCTATGAACTACTTAGCAGAAATATACTCAAAACAGAACAAAAAAAAAAACTTAGCACTAATACTCACCCTATACTCACCTCTCAGCTCCCTTGTGCCAGCGACACCTTTGAATTCTGACGTCACTCATTCGTTGTGTCGCTTGCCGACTGTCTCCCTCACAGGTAGTCCGCTCACTCAGACTAACTGGTCTATAGTTATCTGATTTATCTTTCTCTCCAATCTTAAACAAAGTTATTGCAATGGCTACTCTCCAGTCGCATGGCACAATGTGCCAATTTAAGGAAGATTGAAACTCTATTGTAATATATATTATGGAGACAGTTTCTGCTCTCCGTAAGCCCATTGCATGCTGCTGCAAAAATACAGAGAACAGCACAAGTCATCATGCTAGAATGTCATGACAGGGTGCTCCTAATCATTTTTAAGTTGGGGACAGTCATGGGGAAACACCCTTTAGCAGCTCACATAAGAGTTTAATGTAAATTAAATAAAGTTACTTTTTCCAATCAGATTCTCCAGCTTTTTGCAATGTAGTTTGCCAATGTTTTCAGTGCTGAGCTTGTTCTCTTCATCGTATGCATGCGCCATAAATGCACCAAGGCGCACAAACCTACTCATGGCATTTTGTGAGCCACGAGTAGAGGTATCAGAACTATGGAGATCAGGTTGTTTACATTGCTAAGTGCCACTGACAGCAGGAATGTCTAACATGTACTTCAATGACACTCCATCGTGGTATTAGTGATTTTGAAGTATTAAAATACAAGAGTAGCCTCATTACTTGTGAAAAGATGCTCATTTGAGACAGACTATGTCGCTAACTTTTCTCTGATTGCTTCAAATTAGGGCTATTATGAACAGATACATGACCAACTTTATTTTACATTAGGCTAATAATGTCAATTTAACATTTGAGGTTTAATTTAAAACTAATACTTGAGGAAGCACCTGTACCTTCAATTTATTGTGCCCAGAAAGGCAATTAAGATGGCTCCTCAGTTTGCTACACTAATTCAGTCTCAGAGAAACATGGTTTCTTGGACAGAAAAAGGCTGTTCAGAAAACATAGCAGTCTCCAGTCAGCTGCCAATCTATTGAGTAGGGACCACTAGTTATTTCTATTACTAGATTCGGTTCATGGTGCTCAATGTACCCAAAATATTCAATACTGGCCAGCTGATATTAGCATTCAGAATGGGGAAATGTACTGATGAATGTTCATTAGCCACAGCTAGCTAGAGAGACAGGTTCACCACATTCATTGTTCAAGGAGTTCTTTACTGCTTGGGAGGCTCAATGTGGATAGCTTCTAGGAGACTGAATTTTTGCTGAACAAACAAAAAATGCAACTGTCAAGGTTTAAAATCACATGAAATGGAATTAGTATAAATTTATCAAAACTCTGCAAATAATTTTCATCAGCTAGTGCTTTCAAGTGAACTTAAAATGTGATTGCGTAATATGTTGGTCACCAAACTGTAGAATAGATGATAAAACATGGGATTTTCTGGGTTTTCATATAGTTCTTACTTTGATTTAGTGCGTTATTTTATATAATTAATTTTACCAATTTCCTATTAAGTAGTTAAACATACACTTACAGGAATAAACATTGCAGTCATCAGGTTCTATCTGTGTACAAGTATTACCTGAGGTGAATCAAAAGGGTAACGACTGCTGAACTTGAAGAGAAGCTGAAATTTCTCCCCTTCATATAATGTGCCAGGAGCTCCTTCCATGTCTACAATCCACCTGCAAACATAAAATAAATTACCTGGTCTGTACAGAACTCTAGTTATTTATCACACATCCACGTCAACATAACACTCTTGCCATCTCGCTAACTTTCTGTTAAGGAAAACAATCAAGTGATGGGACATGTAACTGCACCTTCAATTACCCACATAATCAACACTTGATTTCCATCATATTTTGAGACAGACCAGCATAGCTTTCCAAATTTATCAATATCCCACAGCCTGGCAGTTGAGAATGGAGACCCACTGAGTAGCAAGATTGCTGAGCGTTAAAAGGTGAAGGAGAGCAAGAACAACTTGCATTTATATAGCACCTTTAACATAGAAAAATGTCCCAAAGCACGAGTTGTTTTAAAAAAAAAGACAGAGGCAATGATGTAGAATATTAGACGGGGTGATCAAATACTTTGTCAAAAAGATGGATTTTAAGGGGGTCTTAAAGGCAGAGAGGCAAAGAGGCTTAGGCAGGGAATTCCAGATCATGGGGCCTATGCGGCTGAAGATGCAACCGGCAGTGGTGGGGTGACTTGGGGGAGGGGAGCATAAAAGCCCAGAGTCGGAGGAACATAGATTTTGGGGCAGGGGATGTAGGGCTGGTGGAGGTTAGAAAGATAGGGACAGATGAGATCATGAAGGGATTTAAACACAAAGATGAGAATTTTAAATTGGAGCCAATGTAGGTCAGCAGGACTTGGTGCAGGATAGAATTGGGCAGCAGAGTTTTGGATGAGCTGAAGTTTATGGAAAGTGGAGGATGGGAGGTTGGCCAGGAAAGAATTGGAATAGTCAAGTCTGGAAGACAAAGGTATGGATGCGGGTTTCAGAAGTAGATGGGACGAGGTAGGACAGAGGTGTAGAATGTTATGGAGGTGGAAATAGGCAGTCTTTGTGATGGACAGGATATGTGGTCGGAAGTTCAGGTCGAAGTCAAATGTTGAGGTTGCAAACAGTCTGGTACAGCTTGAGTCAATGTTCGGGGAGGGATTGGAATTGGTGGCAAGGGTATGGGGTTTGTGGCAGGAGCGAAAGATGATGGCTTCGGTGTTACCAATGTTCAACTGGGATAAACTGCAGCTCATCCAAGACTGCATGTTTGACAAGAAAACAAACACAGAGGCAGTGAAGGGGACAACAGTGGTGATGAGAGGTAGAGCTTGGTGTCCTAAGTGTTTGTGTAGAAGATGACACCAAGGGCCAGCATGCAGTCAAGGAACTGGAGGGAGCCGAGAATAGATCCTTGGAAACTTCAGAAGTAACTATAAGGAGTGGGAAGAGAAGCCGTTGATGTAGATCCTGTGGCTAAGTTCACATAGTTAAGTCAAAGGCGGTAGAGAGGTCAAGGATGAGGAGGAGGTATAATCCAGTCTCAGGATGTCATGTGACTTTGACTGGGGGCATTTCAGTGCCACGGCACAAATAGAAGCGTTATTGAAGAGATTCAAACATGGAGTTGTGGGAAAGCTGGACACAGATTTGGGAGACATTGAAGGTCCTAATAGCAAAGAAAGGGTGGTGTTGGAGCAGGAGTTTACAGGGCAGAGGGGTTATAGTTGGGTTTTTTGAGGAACTGTTGATCATGGCAGTTTTCAAAGGGAGAGGGAACCATTTACAATATCAGCTAACATGAGGGCCAGGAAGGGAAGTTGGGTGGTCAGCAGTTTAGTGGGAATGGAGCCAAGGGAAAGGGAGGTGGGTCTCATTGACAAGATGAGCTCAGAGGCCAAAAGGGAATATAGGAGAGAAACCAGAGAAAGACACAAGTTTATGGGTACGGCAGGGGAGAGCAAGGTAAAACAGATGAAGCAGCATAGACAGCTGAACGGATGGTCTGAATCACTCCACACGATATCAAGAAATGACTCAGCACAATGGATACAGCAAAGGCTATGGGGCTCAACAATATCCCGGCTGTTGTGCTGAAGACTTGCGCTCCAGAACTAGCCGTGCCTCTAACCAAGCTGTTCCAGTACAGCTACAACACTGGCATCTACCCGACAAAGCGGAAAATTGCCCAGCTATGTCTGGTCCACAAAAAGTAGGATAAATCCAATCCGGCCAATTACCGCCACTTCAGCCTACTCTCAATCATCAGCAACGTGATGGAAGGGGTTGTTGACAGTGCTATCAAGTGGCACTTACTCACCAATAACCTGCTCACCGATGCTCAGTTTGGGTTCCGCCAGGACCACTCAGCTCCAGACGTCATTACAGACTTGCTCCAAACATGGACAAAAGAGCTGAATTCCAGAGGTGAGGTGAGATGAGAGTGACTGCCCTTGGCATCAAGGCAGCATTTGACCGAATGTGGCACCAAGGAGCCCTAGTAAAATTGAAGTCAATGGGAATCAGAGGAAAACTCTCCACTGGCTAAGAAACAACAAAGGGCGGAAAACATTGGTGGGAGTTGTGTATAGGCCACCAAACAGTAGTGGTAATGTAGGGCACAGTATCAATAAAGAAATTAGAAGTGCATGTAACAAGGGCAATACGGTAATCAAGGGGGACTCTAATCTACATATTGACTGGGCAAATCAAATTACCACTAATGGTGTGGAGGACGAATTCTTGGAATGCATGCGAGATGGTTTCCTGGATCAGTATGTGGAGGAAACCAACCAGGGAACAGGCTATTCTGGATCTGGTACTGTGTAATGAGAAAGGGCTAATCAATAATCTTGTGGTAAACGGGCCTTTAGGGACAAGTGACCATAATATGATTGAATTTTACATTAAGTTTGAGAGTGATGTAGTCCAATCTCAAACTAAGGTCTTCAATCTAAACAGAGGAAACTACAAGGGTATGAGGGACAAGTTGGCCATGGTAGATTGGGAGACTTCACTAAAAGGTATGAAGGTGGACATACAATGGCTAACATTCAAGGAAATAATGCATAATTTGCAACATATATTCCTCTGGGGCATAAAAACCCAAAAGGAAAAGTGATCCAACCATGGCTAACAAAAGAAATTAAAGCTAGTATTAAGTCAAAGGAGGAAGCTTATAAAGTTGTCAGAAAAAGCGGTCAGCCTGAGGATTGGGATCTTTTTAGAAATCAGCAAAGGGGGACCAAGAAATTGATAAAGGGAAAATGGAATATGAGCATAAACTAGCGAAAAATATAAAAACGGATTGTAAAAGCTTCTATAGGTATGTGAAAAGGAAAAGACTGGCGAAGGTAAATGTAGGTCCTTTACAGTCAGAGACGGGAGAATTTATAATGGGGAATGAGGAAATGGCAGAGAAATTAAATAAATACTTTGTTTGTCTTCATGGAGGAAGACACAAAAAACCTCCCAGGAATACGAGAAAACCAAGGGTGTGGCGAGAATGAGGAACTTAAAGAAATTATTATTAGTAAAAAAACAGTACTAGCAAAATTAATGGTACTAAAAGTCGATAAATCCCAAGGACCGGATGACCTACATCCTAGGGTTTTGAAAGAGGTGGCCATTGGAATAGTGGACGCATTGGTTGTCATCTTCCAGAATCGATAGAATTTTGGAACGGTTCCTGCAGATTGGAGGATAGCAAATGTAACCCCGCTATTTAAGAAAGGAGGGAGAGAGAAAACGGGGAACTACAGACCCGTTGGCCTCACATCAGTAGTTGGGAAAATGCTGGAATCTATTATAAAGGATGCAATAACTGGGCACTTAGAAACTAATAGTAAGATTGGGCAGAGTCAACATGGATTTATGAAAGGGAAATCCTGTTTGACAAAGCTATTGGAGTTCTTTGAGGATGTAACTAGTGGAGTAGACAAAGGGGAACCAGTAGATGTGGTGTATATGGATTTTCAGAAGGCCTTCGATAAGGTCCCGCACAAGAGGTTGGTGAACAAAATTAGGGCACATGGAATTGGGGGTAATATACTAGCATGGATTGAGAATTGGTTAACAGACAGAAAACAAAGAGTAGGGATAAACGGGTCTTTTTCAGGATGGCAGGCTGTGACTAGTGGGGTACCGCAAGGATCGGTGCTTGGGCCCCAGCTATTCACAATCCATATCAATGATTTGGATGAGGGGACTAAATGTAACATTTCCAAATTTGCTGATGATACAAAGCTAGGTGGCAGTGGCAGTTGCGAAGAGGATGTGAAGAGGCTTCAAGGGGATCTCGACAGGCTCAGTGAGTGGGCGAGAACATGGCAGATGGAATATAATGTGGATAAATGTGAAGTTGTCCACTTTGGTAGAAAAAACAGAAAGGCAGAGTATTTCCTAAATGGTGAAAGATTGGGGCATGCAGATGCTCAAAGGGACCTGGGTGTTCTTGTACATGAGTCACTGAAAGTGGCCTTCATTACAAGAGGATTTGAGTACAGGAGTAAAGTCGTCTTACTTCAATTATATAGGGCCTTGGTGAGACCACACCTGGAGTACAGTGTACAATTTTGGTCTCCTTACCCATGGAAGGATATACTTGCCATAGAGGTAGTACAACAAAGGTTCACGAGATTGATTCCTGGGATGGCGGGACTGTCGTATAAGAGATTGAGTAAACTAGGCCTGTATTCTCTTGAATTCAGAAGAATGAGACGGGATCTCATTGAAGCATACAAAATTATTACAGGGCTTGATAGGGTGGATGCTGGGAGAATGTTTCCCTTGGCTGGGGAGTCTAGAACCAGGGGCAAAAGCCTCAGGATAAAGGGTAGGCCATTCAGGACTGAGATGAGAAGAAATTGCTTCACAGAGGGTGGTGAATTTTTGGAATTCTCTACCCGAGGGCTGTGGAGGCTCAGTCATTGGGTATATTCAAAACAGAAGTCGATAGATTTCTGACTAGTAAGGGCATCAAGGGATATGGCGATAGGGCTGGTGAATGGAGTTGAGGCAGAAGGTTAGCCATGGATTGGCAGAGCAGGCTCAAAGGGCCGAATGGCCTACTCCTGCTCCTATTTCTTATGTTCTTATGTCATACATGGCACAAAGGAAGATGGTTGTAGTTGTTGGAGGTCAATCATCTCAGCCCCAGAACATCGCTGCATGAGTTCCTCAGGGTAGTGTCCTCGGCCCAACCATCTTCAGCTGCTTCATCACCGACCTTCCCTCCATCACAAGGTCAGAAGTGGAGATGTTTGCTGATAATTGCACAGTGTTCAGTGCCATTCACGACTCCTCAGATAATGAAGCAGTCCATGCCCGCATGCAGCAAGAGCTGGACAACATCCAGGCTTGGGCTGATAAGTGGCAAGTAACATTCACGCCATTCAAGTGCCAGGCAATGACCATCTCCAACAAGAGAGAGTCTAACCACCTTTCCCATGACATTCAATGGCATTACCATCGTCTAATCCCCCAACATCAACATCCTGGGCTCACCATTGATTAGAAACTTAACTGGACCAGCTACATAAATACTGTGGCTACAAAAGCAGGTCAGAAGCTGGGTATTCTGCAACAAGAGTCTCACCTCCTGAAACCCCAAAGTCTTTCCACCACCTACAAGGCACAAGTCAGGAGAGTGATGGAGTACTCTCCAATTCATTGCCTGGATGAGTGCAGCTCCAACAACACTGAAGCTTGACACCATCCAGGACAAAGTAACCCGCTTAATCGGCCACCCATCCACCACCTTAAACATTCACTCACTCCACCACCGGCGCAACATGGCTGCCGTGTGTACCATCTGCAAGATGCACTGCAGCAACTTGCCACGGGTACTTAACCGACAGCACCTCCCAAACCGGGGAGGGGGAGAAGGAGGAGGAGGAGGAGGAGGAGGAGGAGGAGAAGAAGGAAAAGAAAGAATTGCATTTATATAGCACCTTTCACGACTACCGGACATCTCAAAGCGCTTTACAGCCAATTAAGCACTTTTTGAAGTGTAGTCACTGTTGTAACGCAAGTCACACACCATCCTGACTTGGAAATACATTGCCGTTCCTTCAGCGTCACTGGGTCAAAATTCTGGGACTCCCTACCTAACAGAGCACCTTCATCACAGGGGCTGTAGTGGTTCAAGGCGGCGGCTCACCACCACCTTCTCAATTCGGGATGGGCAATGCAACGTCCACATCCCGTGAACAAATAAATAACATTTTTTAAAAAACCTTAGTGACAAAGAAGTCCGTGAGCTCCTTGCATTTGCTGTTGGAGGTGAAGGTGGAAGGGGCAGGGGAGAAGGAAGAGTTTAAGGAGATGGTCAGTAGTGCAGTAAAGAAGCCATCTTTGTTCTCTAGGATGATCCTGGACTAGTGGGTGGTTTTGGAAGTAATGAGTTTGGTAAATGCCCACACGAGTGGACAAAGAAATTTCAGGTTTCAAAATGCTCTCCAGCCTTTGTGATCACCTGTGATCTAGGAAGTGCATCAATCTGTACTGTCCCACAGAAAACTGGTTTACATTTTATTTGTGTACTTTATTTCCAACCATTTTCAACATCATTTTCTTAAATATAATGTGGTCGGAGTTAATCTGCTAATTCTCATTAAAATACTTAAAAAGGGTTCACTACTCAAGCTACATAAATAAAAAACCATTAACCTTGATATATTGTGGAAACTAATTTTCTCAGTGGCTAACTCAATATCCAACAGGATAACCACCAGGAATGCTGCAAGACAAGATTCAAAATAATGTTTTGCTCTGTCACATATATACTAAATTCAGTAAGTGGGGCACAATTTTTTATTGAAAATTCATTGTAAGTACCTGCAGTACTTGTTATTCCTGTAGTTGGCATGGAGATAGGTATTTTCGATCTTAAAGTGTCACGGTTCCCCATCACAG
This sequence comes from Squalus acanthias, assembly GCA_030390025.1. Lineage (NCBI taxonomy): Eukaryota > Metazoa > Chordata > Chondrichthyes > Squaliformes > Squalidae > Squalus > Squalus acanthias. The sequence continues at coordinate 86,875,569 of CM059432.1, forward strand.
CCTATGGCACAGAAATTATCTCTTATTTTATAGTGAGAGTAGATCACCCTGTGATTGGGCCATCTGGTCACTGGATTCCCACAATTTGATCAAACCGCTATTTGAATTTTTTTTTCCAATCATTTTTTTCCTTCAGTAACTAAAATTTCTGATGTTCAAATTAAGGGTTGAAACAAATTATAAAAAAAATTAAATTACATATTTCACGATAACATGATTACATTCAATCCCAAAAGCACCATGATTAAATGTATCCATTGAACAGTCTTTGAATACCTTCATTAAAATTCTTGCTTGAAAGCCTCAGCCTCTTCCAAAAGCCTAGACTTAGATTTGATATTTTTGTCCAGAGTTGATTTTGGATTGTACAATCTGTGCACGTGCAGTGTCCCTAATTTCCCAGACTGCATCTATACCAGCCAACTGTCCATGCATGTGTATTTTTAAAGCAGTGGGTCATGTGTATGTTTTTTAAAACAATACAGTGTATTTATTTTTAAAAACAAGAGTCTGATAAATGCGAGTAATTATTGTAGCTTTTGTTATGCTCTATAAACTTCAGAAAGTGCATTAAGCCCACGGAGAGACAGTGTTTTCCTCAAAAATCACCAAGTACATTGCTCACAGGAATCCTTTAGAAAGTCACAAACCAGTGCCATCAGGCACGAGATCACACCCAACCAGTGCTGTCAGGCCCATGCCCTCACTGTTGACAGACTCCAAGAATCTATCAGTCAGCCAAACCTCAATCCCCAGTTGTGCCAAACCTCACTTTCGCCTTCCACAGCTCAGCCATACCTTAGGGTTCCCCTCCAGTGATGCCAGACAGAATGATCTCCCCATGCTGCCAAACTACAGCAGCCCCACTTCAAAACTGTCAAACTCCAGCACATCCACCCCAGTTCTGCCAAGGTCCAGGACCATTCCATTATGCAACCAAAGCCTAGGACTACCACCAATCGCAGCTAAACTGCATTCCCCCTCACCAGTACCACTAAATACTAGATATCTAACTGCAACTGGTACATCTTGCATGCCATCATGCATTGTATTCTCAGCTTTAAAAATAGTAAGGGATAAAAATGAGGTATGGGAATGAGTACATATAAATTATATATATTCCAAGTTTAAAAAAAGTATTCTGGGATTTTATACTGGCGTTTTGGGATTAAATTCCACAACTCCTTCCATTATTCTTGGAAAACTGCCAAACTCCAGGACATCCACCCCAGTTCAATTCCACTATGCAACCAAAGCCTAGGACTACCACCAATCACAGCTAAACTGCATTCCACCTCACCAGTACCAGAAAAAGTGGGCAGCGCTTCAGGACCTGAAATGTTAACTCTGTTTCTCTCTCCATAGATGCTGCCTGATCTGCTGAGTGTTTCCAGCATTTTCTGTTGTTATTTCTCAGAAAACTCAGTGGTTTTTATATATACACACACGCATGTAAGGTGTACCAGGTAGAATAGCCATAGCACCCCCACCACCACCACCCCCCGCACAAATAAACCAGTAAAAAAACCTGACTTAAAAAAAATGGAATTTGATTTATCACTTGCTGTAAATCAGTCACCCTGATGTTTTGTCCTACAGGATATAAACATTCCTATTGTTCTAAAACAGAAAATCCTCTGATTCACCATAAGCAATGCCACAGATCTACTTGTACTTGACTGAACACACAGCTAAATTAGCATTTCAGTAATCTCATAATTGTAATGAAATTTGTTAGTAGAGAAGAGAAAGTAATAACCTTTAATCAGTATGTCAATAATAGAATATTAGTGAATAAATAATTTTACATAATGGCCCAGATTTTGCGGTCAGCAGCGAAGCAATGGCGCTCACCGTTCATCACATGGACAGCTGCCCACAAACTTTTAGCAAGCTTTTAAGCAGCAACTTGTGCTATTTAGAGATCATTTCCAGCATGGCACCCTCTTCCAGGGAATCTGGGGGGTCTGTGAGCAGAGCACCAAACAGCGAGGCTCTTCAACCAATCAGGTTGAAGAATCCTCACTGAGACACACAGAGTCTAAACCAGGAAGTATAAATTAGATTTAATTCAATGTAAAATCATATACAGTAAGCTAAATAATGATTGGAAAAGAAAGATGGGATTAAGAGAGAGAGAGATATAAAGAGACAGAGAAAAAGTTTTTTTTTTTTAAGTAATTTTTACAGCGCAGCCTGTGGAGGAGCGGGGTATCTCTGACAGTAACTTCCGGTATTCTGCGTTCAAACGCGCATGTGATGACGGCGGAAATTGCTGTCCAATTTACTCCGTAATAACAGTGAGCGCCATTAGCCTCACCGTTATATTTAATGCAAAATCCGGACCAATAGGTTTAGAAATATTACAGGGTCAACAGTTAAGTACTGAAAATAATTGAATAATGTATGGAATAATTTGTACACATATATATGGTGAGAAATAGCACAATACATGGTTCATTGCATTCCTAGAAACACCCAATAACCTGAAGAAAGTCACTAGTGCATTTAAGGAATCTTCCTCACAAGCAAAATAAACTGGAGTAATCTGATGTTTCCTTTTTCTTTAATACTTCTGCATAATAAATAGAATGAACAAAGTTTCATTTTTCCCCATTTGTTTAGGAATCTCTCCTCAACTCTTTCCAAAAGTACTGGTCTTCAGCTTGAACATTTTGCCATCGTGCTCGCTAGTTAGTTAGTTTCCATATTCCAGGCTAAATGCATGATACTATCATTGAAAGAGAGCACATTTAAAGCTAGAGTTTCAATGTTATCACAATCATCAAATCACACGTCATTTAATGCAAAGAAAGCATGCAACAGATTTTTATTTTGGTCGGCTAGCTTCTGATATATATGGAAACCCATCACCATATTCAAGAGTCTTCAAATCAAGCTGAGACAGGGACACACATCATTTACCAAGGGATATTGGGCCATATTTTCCGATCGGAGGCTTCCCGCACTTACCTGAGGGCTCCCGAGGTGCGTATAGTTCCGATGCTGGGCCTCTCCAACTCGAAATGTGCAGGGCCCACGTATCCCAGAGGCGCATGCGGTTCGCAAGCATCCCTGGGATCACGTAGGCCATGGGGAGCCAATCAAAGAAGGGAATCTCCATTCATACAGTTGAGATAGACCTGTCAAATATATGAATGGAGATCACCCCAAAAACACCCTAAAACATTAAATAAATCTTATCACATTTTTAAAATTAGTTGAAATTACAATAAATTAAATATTTTAAACAAAATTTTAATTTTTTTATGGGGCTAAAAATAAACTTACCTTTTTTAAAAAATATTTTTAAATGATAAATGACTGAAATTTTTTTTATTTTAAAAAAAAACTTTTTTTCAACTCTTATCCTGGTAAAAGCAGGCCTTACGCGTAAGAATTCTAAGGGTTTTCTGCGGGCGGAGGGTCTCCAGAAAGCGGAACTCTCCCCCCACAGAGGCCCTTCTCTAGGGCAGGCGCCCGATCTGTCAAGAGCATTCTTGACAGATCGGAAATGCCGGTTTTCAGCGCATGCGCTGTGCATGCCTGAAACTGGCATTTCCAATGTCCCTACGGGTGGGTACACAGCGCATACCCATCCGTAGGGATTGGAATATCTGGGCCATTAGGTGCAGACTGCCAACAGCCCAGGCTGCAGTGATCCAGAGGTGTGCACCTAGTATTGATGGAGTTCAATCAGCTAAAATCAAACAGTCCACTAGCACAGTTAAGTTTCCCACTGTTAGCCCAGCCGCGACCACCCTACCCATTAAGGTGTTGGCTTGCAGGATTATCTGTAGCCAAATGGGAAGAATCCTAGGTCCGAGTGACTAGTCTACCCCTCCAGTTCCCATTAATGAGCTAGACTGGCTGGTGAAATATCCACAACAACCTGCAGTATTGCCAAATGTACCACTGAAGATCAACTGTTCTAATCTTCCACCACCAGGATTCTCATTTTGGAGCCATCTCATCTCTCGCTGCACCCCTCCCTTAAAAAGACACTAATCATTAGATAACCGAATATCGTAGGTTTTAACCCTTACTAGGCAGACAGCAGATACCAAGAGGTCCTCGACTGTCATGCTGAGTAGTATATTTTATTATAAATTTCAAGTCAGCCTTAAGTCATGCCCTTGGGTACAGCAATGTTGGTCACTCCCATAACCAGTCCAATCGTCTTACATTCAGGAGTGTACTTTTACTGCCAATATCTAATTATACAATAGTATAACCCGGGGGGGGGGGGGGGTGTAACAATTAGGACCCCCTTGTGATTTAACTACATAGAGGGAGGTAATTTTCACCACCACCACGGCGGCGATAATCTGAAGTGGATTGGCTGCCTGTTTTAGAACCCGTCCAATTTTCATCCCTTTGATTTCATCTGCTGTTACTGCATAACTGGGCAACTTGTACCTTAAGAGCTCACAAGGCTTCCCGATTTGCATCACAGGATTTCTAAGATCGGCAATGGTTTGCCTGTCTTACTGTCTTCAGATCTCAGACTTCTGTTTGGTTGCCCCCTCCAACCTCGCCCAAGGAAAGCTGCGCCCCTGGCCGCACGCAATGGCTTCCCTGTGCTATTAAATGAGTATTTGACTGCAATGGCTATCACAATCTAGCTCAATCCTGTCTTGTTGTGCACTTCAAGTAGACATTCAATGAAAAGCAAACTTGATCAGCAATGATAGCCATCAAATGCAGCACGTCTACCTCTCCAGCTGAGATCTGTTAACTCAGCACAGATTGAACTTGGAATCTGGTTCATCTACATGGCTCAGCTATTCAAGAAATTTACTTAAACAAATTCAATTGATACTCAATGTTATAATTCGGGCAGTTTGCTAACATTTCAAATTCAAGCAGTTTCCCAAAGCAGACCAGCTTCTCCTATGAACTGAAGGTTGCTTGCATGCACATGAATGGGATAGCATGCTACATCAGCTTCCTGCCACTCTCCTGTCTGTTTTGAAAGGCTGAAAACACCAGTCAAAGCTGTTACATTCATGCTAAACTAAATTGCAATTTCTTTTTACAAGTAATTATAATCACAAACAGAAATACACAGCAAAAAACTAAAGTACCAATTTTGCTAAAGCAACAAAGATTCAATCAGGCCACAAGTGCTTAATTAATTAAAAAGTACAACTGCTGGAAATCTGCAACAAAAAAATACAAGAAATACACAACGTAATCAGCATTTTTAAAGAGAAATGACAAGTTAATATTTTGGGTATAACCAATCAGAATTACAAAGTTTAACTGGTTATTCATCGAATTGCTGTTTGAGCATCATTGTCTCTTTCACATTTGCCAATACAACAATCCCTGCACGTCAGCAGTAATTAATGTGCAAAACACTCAGACATTTCAAAACAATGTTGTTTGTCTCATTTAAGTCCAGGACCCAGAAAAAGAAAAAAGAAAAAAACTTGCATTTATATAGCATTTTTCACAACCCCAGAATATCCCAGAGCGCTTTACAGTCAATGAAGTATTTGAAAGTGTAGTCACTGTTGTAATGTAGAAAACGTATCAGCCAATTTGCATACAGTAAAGTCCTACAAACAGCGGTGAGATTAATGGCCAGATTGGATTTTTTTTTTTTAAAGATGCTGGTTGAGGGACGTATGTTGGCCAGGACACCAGGAGAACTCCCCAGCTCCTCTTCAAATAGTGCCGTGGGATCTTTTACATTCACCCGAGGAGGCAGATGGGGTCTCAGATTAACGTCTCATCTGAAAGATGGCATCTCCAACAATGCAGCACCCTCTCAGTACTGCACTAAAGTGCCAGCCCAGATTATGTGCTCAAGACTGTGGAGTGGGGCTTGAACTCAATGACCTTCCGACTCAGAAGTGAGAATGCTACCACAGGCAATGCCAACACCCAAGGATGCATATTTAGTACTTATGCAAGAATTCCGAACATAAGTACACCTCCAAATGACTTAGAAAATGTAATAGTAACTGCCAGGAGAGTATTACGATTCATGGGACACTGGCACCAGTACTGGGGAAAGAGGGAGCCATTAGGACGGGCTCCACTTAAACCGGGCTGGGACCAGTGTCCTGGCAAGTTGAATAACTAGGGCTGTAAACTAAAAAGGGGGGGGGGAAATTTTAGAAATCTAAAGAGAAAAGTCAAGGCAATGGAGCAGTGCAGCGATTTGGGTAAAGATAAGCAGAGTGTGACAGGAAGGGACAGAGAGTTTAACGGTAATAGTGTATCAGCAAATAAGGTGAAAGCAGGGAATTATGGAAAAATGTCAAATAGCCATTACAGAGATGTGGTTGCAAGGTGACCAAGGTTGGAAACTAAATATTTCAGGGTACTTGAGGTTTCGAAAAGATAGGCAGAATGGAATCGGAGGGGTGGTAGTCCTGATAATAAAGGATGACACAAGGATCTTGGCTTGGAAGATCAGGAAGTAGAAGCAGTATGGGTGGAGATAAGAAATAACAAGGCGCAGAAAACACAGGAGAAATTATAAATGGGGAATAAGGCAATGGCAGAGACTTTAAACAAATATTTTATATCTGTCTTCACAGTAGAAGACACAAAAAGCATAACAAAAATAGTGGGGAACCAAGGGGCTAATGAGAGTGAGGAACTTAAAGTAATTAAGATCAGTAGAGAAAAAGTACTTGACAATCTAATGGGACTAAAAGCCGACAAATCCCCTGGACCTGATGGCCTACATCCTAGGCTTTTGAAAGAGGTGACTGCAGAGATAGTGGATGCATTGGTTGTGATCTTCCAAAATTCCCTAGATTCTAGAACGGTCCCAGCGGATTGGAAGGTAGCAAATGTAACACCGCTATTCAAGAAAGGAGAGAGAAAACAGGGTACTACAGGCCAGTTAGCCTGACATCAGTTGTCAGGAAAATGCAGGAATCCATTATTAAGGAAGTGGTCACAGGGCATTTTAAAAATTATAATATTAGGCAGAGTCAACATGGTTTTATGAAAGGGAAATCGAGTTTAACAAATTTATTGGAGTTTTTTAAGGATGTAACTAGCAGGGTAGACAAAGGGAAATCATTGGATGTACTATATTTGGATTTCCAAAAGGCATTCGATAAGGTGCCACATAAAAGGTTGCTGCGCAAGATAAGGGCTCATGGAGTTGAGGGTAATATATTAGCATTGACAGAGAATTGGTTAACGGACAGTCATTTTCAGGTTGGCAGGCTGTAACTGGTGGTGTGCTGTAAGGATCATTGCTTTGGCCTCAGCTATTTACAATTTATATTAATGACTTAGATGAATGGACCAAGTGTAATATATCCAAGTTTGCTGATGACACAAAGTGTGTTAATTACCAGTGTTGTGTAAAAGTAGCAGGTGCAGTATTAAAATTTTAAAATAACACTTTGCTTGAAATACTGATTTCAGCATTCCATTTCTAGTTTCCTTCAAAGTCTTTTGGAAAAGACAAAGAAAGTCTCAAATACCACACCCTTTAATTCAACTCAGAAACCTAGTAATGCATACTAGGAAAATCTGCAAGTTACATATGCTCAGAAGGCACAGGGTTTTTTCCAACTATTCAGGGAAAAAGTATGCAGTCGAAGTCCAGTCTTTTGAGATAAGCTGAGGCCTTGAGGTTAAATAAAGGACGGCAGTAAAAGGCACAAAAGACAATTTGATGGGTAACTGTAAACCGGTTATGAAATACGTATATTTTTACGTTTTTCTTTTAAGCGTTTTTGTGGACATATATTCCAACATGGTACCGTTAGGCACTGTAAACAGGAACTTCACATTTTGGTCAGTTTTCAGTTTACCCTATAGGTTCAGTTCTAGCCATGGTAATTAAGTAATTATAAAAAAATTACAGCAAACTATTTGCAAATTTATATAGCATATACAAAATATTCCCGCTCATAAACATATCTGTATTTTGTCCATTGAACTTAAGACATCATGCCTGCATGCACACAAGTATCACTGTTATATCTGTACCGGATTAGTCCGTGTTACATATTCATAAAACATCAATAAGTCAAAACTGAAGAGGTAGGGAAAGTACAAGTCAAACACAAGGAAAGTGAGTAGAAAAACGACCAATGAAGAATTACTAAGGGCGTACGAAACAACAAATCAAGCGTGAGTTGTCAGCACAATCTAGCAATATAAAGTGAGAAGCTGAACATTGCTCCAAAAAAAAATTGAAAATCTTTTTGGCTATCAGCTTTGTTTCATAACATAAGAACATAAGAAATAGGAGTAGGCCATTTGGCCCTTCGAGCCTGCTCCGCCATTCAATATCATGGCTGATCTTCTACCTCATCTCCACTTTCCTGAACTATCCCCATATTCCTTGATTCCCTTAATATTCAAAAATCTATCGATCTCTCTCTTGAATATACTCAACGACTGAGCATCCACAGCCCTCCGGGGTAGAGAATTCCAAAGATTCACTACCCTCAGTGAAGAAATTTCTCCTCATCTCAGTCCTAAACAGCCGACCCCTTATTCTGAGACTGTGACCCCAGGGGAAACATCCTCCCTGCATCGACCCTGTCAAGCCCTGTAAGATTTTTGTATGTTTCAATGAGATCACCTCATTCTTCTAAACTCTAGGGAATATAGGCCTAGTCTACTCAATCTCTCCTCATAGGACAATTCCCCCATCCCAGGAACCAGTCTGGTGAACCTTCGTTTCACTCCCTCTACGGCAAGTATATCCTTTCTTGGGTAAGGAGACCAAAACTGTACACAATACTCCAGGTGTAGTCTCACCAGGGCCCTATATAATTGCAGTAAGACGTCTTTACTCTTACACTCAAATCATCTTGTAATAAAGGCCAACATACCATTTGCTTTCCTAATTGCTTGCTGTACCTACATGTTAACTTTCAGTGATTTGGGTACAAGGACACCCAGGTCCCTCTGAACACCAACATTTCCCAATCTCTCGCCATTTAATGGGGGCATCTACTACTAGATATAAGGTTAATATAAATTTTAAAATTACAAGGAAATTATTTTTTCTGTGTTCAAAATGCCTATAACAATGTTTTCTCAGAGGCCTGCACCCAAGTGCGAAACCTGAAACATGGGTTCAGACAGGTTTCCAGACTCATCATGATCAGCTGGAGATTCAAGCCAGCAGGCTACAGTTCCCATGCACCTATGCATACAACTTATAGAATACTTTTTCCCCAATGATGGACAGCAAGACTGACCATTCATCGAGCACGTCAGGACTGATGTTTGCAAGTTTTCCCCACCAATGGAAATTGATGAGAATGAAAAACACCAGCGAATTTTTAATGAAGTGAATTTAACCAGAATTTGTTTCTGTATGTAAAATCAACAAAGTATGAACTCAACTTTTTCTTCATTTTTTTCCTGAAAGAAAACAATGTAGGCATCATATTCAAAGGGATGTTTACGGAATGTTACAGGTATGAGACAAATTAAACTTTAAACCACGCCAATTTCAAGAAGAATCTTCACATTTTGTAATATATTCTACATGGTTTTACTGCAGTTGGCTTTTAGTTAGTTATACTGGGAACTCAAAAGCAACAGTTGATATAAACTGCTGGAAGGACTGTGCTACTAAAGCTTGGGGGGAAGGTATGAAAAAAAAGTCTTGCGTTTAAAATGTTTTGCTAAAAGTTTCAGCTTAAATGCACTAAGCACTGCTGCAGAGAAAGGAGGACAGATTCAAATAAGGGAAGTATTAAATATTTCTTGGTCTTCTTTATAAAAAACACATTTTAAATCAAAGATAGTAAAACATGGGTTTTCAAACTAGGCTCCCCAAGCTTTCAGATTTCTGACTTTCTTCATTTGCTAATGCATCATTTAAGTTGTTGTATATTAATAAAACATGCTTTCTGCAACAACAGCATTTCCTTTGAATAGCTGATGCTACTTTTCAGAAATTAGGATAGGGGTCCTCAAGAGTTTGCCAATATTTGTAGAAGGTCCTTCATAGAGAAAAGTTTGAAAACTGCAGTAAGTATACACTTCAATCCCACAGTACATGCAGAGATTTATGCATGTATGGTATACTATGTAAGGGAACACAATTATTTACTTACTTGCAATTGGTAAGGAAATGCTACAGGAAACTCTTTATTAACCGGCACCCAAATATCCGGAAATCTCTCTTAACCGGCAAAATTCTTGAGTAGGTAACCGGGGTTTTCCTTCATCTCTCGTTTAAAATTAACTTTAAAAAAAAAACGAGGCGTTTGCCTTGTATCGGAGCGTGTAGATTGGGAGGGGAATGTGCAGCCCGGGTAGGCAGCGGACACGACAGATGGTCAAGCTGGCGGTCCCCGGGGAGACAGAGCTCCGAATGCAGGCTCATGTCAATGTGTACGGGGCTCTCGTACGTTGGGAGATATAACTCTCCATTATCCGGACTTTTTGATTAACCGGCACCACGCCGGTCCCGTCGGTGCCGGTTAATAAAGAGTTTCCTGTATATTGATTATTTCAGGTACCAATTTACTTCAGTGTCTTTGGGAAGACAAAAATCTATTTAAATTCTCCCCACTTTCACACCCTAGCAGCCCATTGCAACAATGTAACCTCTGACTTACTGCAACCAATGCCATGAAATACCTACTAGTAGAATTATAAAAATGAAAATTGCCTAAATTGTAGGATAAAACAATTTTAAAATTACCCTTGCATGTTTCTTCTTGCACTCAGTTACTCCATGCAGCAATCTGTGGAAACGTAACCCTTATTGGAATAGTCAGACGATTCAAAATGGTGTCTGAAACCCTTCAGTATAACTAGCATGGGCACAAAATGGTTTCGTATAAGGGATGACTGCTTAAAGGTAACAATAGATGTTTTTAGTTTCGAAAAGATAGAAAAGAGAACTATAGCCTTATGAAAGGTAGATTTGCAGACCACGGCAATTTGCAGCGAGGGCAGTTTCCTCTAAACAGTTTAGATTTGCAAAACAATAAAGGTCATGTAATGCCTACTGTCATTTTATAAAAAACTAGTATTTGAGCTGTGTCCAATCAAGGGTCGACAACTTAAGTTGACCTAGGCCATAGTAAGCAAAACAATACGTATAAGTCCAGACGGTTAAGATAAACAAAATGGGCTTCGCTGATGTTGTATAAGTTGTTTTCGAAGGAATGTGATTGGAGGTTAATGTGTGTTGCCAAGAGAAATTGTGTAAGACCTGCTGACTACGTCTTATTGAAGTGTATATAACCTGTAACTTTTGAGAGTCCTTAGTGCTTTCCTTCTAGCTGTTAGACCAGGTTCGGCTGAGATCTGATTAACAGGTAGAACCGAGTGCTCCGGCCGATACAGAATAAACGATTATTCTTTGAGAAAACAGTGTTTGAGTTGACTATTGTCGAACCAGATTGACGCCTAAAAGAATGGATTACATAGGATATACAGTACAGAAACAGGCCATTTGGCCCAACCAGTCCATGCGGTGTTTATGCTCCACTCAAGCTTCCTCCCGTCTTTCCTCATCTATACTATCAGCATAACCCTCTATTCCCTTCTCCATTATATGCTTATCTCGCCTCCCCTTAAATGCTTCAAACTATTCGCCTCAACTACTCCCTGTGGTAGCGAGTTCCACATTCTCACCACTCTTTGGGTAAAGAAGTTTCTTCTGAATTCCCTATTGGATTTCTTGGTGACTATCTTATATAGATGGCCTCTAGTTATGCTCTTCCCCACAAGTGGAAACACTCTCTCCGTATCTACTCTATCAAAACCTTCATTAATTTTGAAGACCTCTATTAGGTCATCCCTCAGCCTTCTCTTTTCAAGAGAAAAGAGACCCAGCCTGTTCATCCTTTCCTGACAGGTATAACTTCGCGTTTCTGGTATCATCCTTGTAAATCTTTTTTGCACCCTCTCCAGTGCCTCTATATCCTTTTTATAATATGGCGACCAGAATTGTACACAGTACAATCTGTCGGACAAAGGGGCAGTTCCACATGCTGGAGACTGGCTGATTGCCAAACTAGAATTACCTAGCATGGAGATTTGGTGTCAGTAGTGTATCAGCAATACCCAGTCAAACTGGTCCCAAGCACCGATTACCAAGTCAGGCGACAAAACTACTCTCGGAAACCCAAAAAGATCTTTATGGGAGGGAAGTTCATTGATAAAACTGATGTCTCTTAGAAGATAGATTCAACTTCATGTCTAAAGGAAGCAAACCAAATTTTTACAATTATTTTGATAATTTATGTATGCTGCTGGCTATCAAGGAGATGGTATGTAAAACCCTTCTATTTTTTGGGGGGGTGGAGAAGGAGGAGAAGAGGAAATGGAAAGAGATGAGATATTATGATGGGCTAGAACACTGCCTTTTTCATCTCTGGATCTGGTTTGAATTCAGTTCAGACTGATCAGGTGAAAATCTCTGCCAGCTGTAAAGCTTCTATACAAAACCAGTATGGGCACTTAAGAATTCTTTTTAAACTATTAATAACCAGCACAAATCTTTATCTTAAAACTATGTACAGGAAACTCTATTAACCGGCACCCAAATATCCGGAAATCTCTCTTAACCGGCAAAATTCTTGAGTAGGTAACCGGGGTTTTCCTTCATCTCTCGTTTAAAATTAACTTTAAAAAAAACCCCGAGGCGTTTGCCTTGTATCGGAGCGTGTAGATTGGGAGGGGAATGTGCAGCCCGGGTAGGCAGCGGACACGACAGATGGTCAGCTGGCGGTCCCCGGGGAGACGGAGCTCCGAATGCAGGCGCATGTCAATGTGTACGGGGCTCTTGTACGTTGGGAGATATAACTCTCCATTATCCGGACTTTTTGATTAACCGGCACCACGCCGGTCCCGGTTAATAAAGATCATGATGTGAAGATGCCGGCGTTGGACTGGGGTGGACAAAAATGAGAAGTCGCACAACACCAGGTTATAGTCCAACAGATTTATTTAATTTTACAAGCTTTCGGAGCATAAAGAGTTTCCTGTAAATAGAGGATTGATATATTTATCTAAAAGGCTATGAAAGTTCTGTCGTTTCGCCTACCTGTTGAGTAAATAACATTCCGAAGGTTCCAAATGTTTTTTCTGTTCCTACCATTGGCACAAATAATAAACTCTAGGTTTATAATTGGTTTAATAAAATGAGGTGAACTCGCTGTGATTTACGGCAATTTATTGCAATGTCATACTATCATAGAAGACATTTCAAATCAGGAAAAAGACCATCAGTTCTGTTGTCATGGCTACAACTACAGAAACCATTTAAATTTAACAGAGTTATTAGTGAGTTGCAAGAGTCCAGCACACTGAGAAGACATGTAATTAAGTAGAATTTGTCCTTGTTTTCAAATCCCTCCATGGCCTCTCCCCTCCCTATCTCTGTAATCTCCTTTAATTCTGGCCTCTTGAGCATCCCTGATTTTAATCGCTCAACCATTGGTGGCCGTGCCTTTAGTTGCCAAGGCCCTAAGCTCTGGGATTTCCTGCATAAACCTCTCCGCCTCTCTACCTCTCTTTCCTCCTTTAAGGCGCTCCTTAAAACCTACCTCTTTGACCAAGCTTTTGGTCATCTGCCCTAATTTCTGCTCATGTGGCTCGGTGTCAAATTTTGTTTTATAACACTCCTGTGAAGCGCCCATGTTAAAGGCGCTATATAAATACAAGTTATTGATCTGGAGTTGGCTTTCAGTTATGAGTTTCCAAGTCCATTTAGTATGGCAGGACAGTGGATAGCAGTATTGTACAGAACTTGCATTATGTGGGAGTTTTTGGAAACAACTGTGCCTAGGACAACCACAAGTGGAATATGCGCCTCCAAATGGATGCACTTAAGCTCAATGAGCTTAAGAAACATCATATTATACAGAAGAAAAGGACCCTGGAAAACACATTGCAGGAAGTGGTCACCCCACAGTTAGTGAGGAATAGTGAGGTAGAAGAAAGGAATGGGTAACGAGCCACAACAGAGTTAACGTTTCAGGTCGAAGACCTTTCGTCAGGACTAGAAAAATTTAGAGATATAACAGATTTTAAGCAAGTGCAGAGGCAGGGAAAGGGGTTGGGAGGGGAGAAAAGAACAAAAGGGAAAGTCTGTGATAGGGTGGAAAGCAGGAGAGATTAAATGACAAAAGCCGTGATTGTACAAGGCAAAAAGAGATGGTAATGGAACAAGAAACAAGAAGAGTCTAGAAGAGGTGTAAATGGCAACACCAGAACCAATACCAGCACCTGCAGTCCTAAAAAAAAAATGGGAGCAGTGATTATAATCTGAAATTGTTGAACTCAATGTTGAGTCCAGAAGGCTGTAAAGTGCCTAATCGAAAGATGAGGTGCTGTTCCTCGAACTTATGTTGAGCTTCAGTGGAACAGTGTAGGAGGCTGAGGACAGAGGTCAGAGTGGGAGTGGAGCGGAGAATTAAAGTGACCGGTAGCTCGGGGTCACGCTTGCGGACTGAATGGAGGTGTTCCGCAAAGCGATCACCCAATCTGCGTTTGGTCTCACAATTTAGAGGAGCAAATACAGTATACTAAATTGCAAGAAGTACAATTAAATCGCTGTTTCACCTGGAACGAGTGTTTGGGGCCCTGGATGGTGGGAAGGGAAGAGGTAAAAGGGCAGGTGTTACATCTCCTGCGCTTGCTCGGGAAAGTGCCGTGGGAAGGGGAGAGGGTGTTGGGGGGGGGGGGGTGATTCAGGAGTGGACCAGGGTGTAGCGGAGGGAATGGTCCCTTCAGAATGCTGAAAGGGGAGTGGAGGGGAAGATGTGTTTGGTGGTGGGATCACGCTGGAGGTGGCGGAAATGGCGGTGGATGGTCCGTTGAATGTGGAGGTTGGTGGGGTGCAAGGCGAGGACAAGGAGAACCCTATCGTGGTTCCAAATAAAAGGTGTTGCTATGGGAACCCACATGGGTCCCAGCTATGTCTGCCTTTTTGTGGGATATGTGGAACATTCTTTGTTCCAGTCCTACTTGGGTCCCCTCACTCACCTCTTCCGTTACATTTATGACTGTCTCGGTGCGGTTTCCTGCTCTCGCCGAAACTGGAAAATTGCATTCACTTTGCTTCCAATTTCAACCCTTGCCTCGCCTTCACCTGGTTCACATCCAACTCTTCCCTTCCTCGACTTCTCGGTCTCCATTTCTGGGGATAGGCTATCGCCGAAAATCCACTATACACCCACTGACTCCCACAACTACCTTAACTACACTTCCTCCCACTCCGCTTCCTCTATTCCATTCTCCCTGTTTCTCCATTACATCTGTTCTGACGATATCACCTTCCATACTAGTGCTTCCAATATATTTTCCTTGTTCCTCAACTGAGGATTCCCCTCTACCGTGGTTGACAGGGCCTTCAACCGTGTCCATTCCATTTCCCACACTTCTGCTCTCACCCCTTCCCCTCCCTCCCAGAACCACGATAGGGTTCCTCTTGTCCTCACCTTTCACCCCACCAGCTTCCACATTCAATGAATCATCCTCCGCCATCTCCAGCGTGATCCCACCACCAAACACATCTTTCCCTTCCCTCCCCTTTCATAATTCTGAAGGGACACCCTGGTCCACTCCTCAATTACCCCCAACACCCTCTCCCCTTCCCACGGCACCTTTCCGTGCAAGCGCAGGAGATGCAACACCTGCCCTTTTACCTCCTCCCTTCCCACCGTCCAGGGCCCCAAACACTCCTTCCAGGTGTTACATGATTTACTTACACTTCTTTCAATTTAGTATACTGTATTCGCTGCTCACAATGCGGTCTCCTCTACATTGGGGAGACCAAACGCAGATTGGGTGACCGCTTTGCGGAACACCTCCGTTCAGTCCGCAAGCATGACCCCGAGCTTCCTGTTGCCCGTCACTTTAATTCTCCGCTCCACTCCCACACTGACTTCTGTCCTCAGCCTCCTACACTGTTCTAAACAAGCTCAACATAAGCTCAAGGAACAGCACCTCCTCTTTCGATTAGGCACTTTACAGCCTTCTGGACTCAACATTGAGTTCAACTATTTTAGATCATGACCTTTGTCCCCATTTTTTCCAGATGGCAGCTGTTGATGATTCTGCTATTCCCATTTACACCTCTTCTAGACTCATCATGTGTTTCTTTACTTGTCCCATTACCATCTCCTTTTGCCTTGTACAATCATACCTTTTGTCACTTAATCTCTCCTGCCTTCCACCCTATCACAGACCTTCCCTTTTGTTCTTTCCTCTCCTCCCTCCCCCTGCTTCTGCACTTGCTTAAAACCTGTTATATCTCTTTACTTTTTCCATTTCTGACGAAAGGTCATCGACCTGAAATGTTAACTCTATTTCTCTCTCCACAGATGCTGCCTGACCTGCTGAGTATTTCCAGAATTTTCTGTTTTTAATTGAGGATTTAAACTAGTAAGGTGGCGGAAGGGCAAATCTTAGAGCATATGGGGGATGGGTTAAAAGTATAGTCAAAGGGCAAAGCAGTCTAAAATACTAAGCTGAGGGGCAGGTATGGAGAGACACACCTTAGTACAAGTAGAATAGCGATTAAGGAGAAGGATATTGAAGAAAAGGGCAAAGAGTACTGAGGAATTATGAATCGGTTACAGTGTTGATATGCAAAGGTGCAAAACATTACAAGTCGAGTCAGGAAACTAGAGGTATCAATTAAAATAGGATGGCATAGAAACATAGAAACTAGGAGCAGGAGTAGGCCATTCGGCCCATCGAGCCTGCTCCACCATTCAATACGATCATGGCTGATCATCCAAATCCAGTACCCTGTCCCTGCTTTCTCACACAGAATCCCCATCGAGCCTGCACCGACACATATCCCACCCTATCCCCGTAACCCCACGTATTTAATTCCCCCTAACATATCCCATCCTATCCCCGGAACCCCACATATTTAATCCCCCCCCTAACACTAAGGGTCAATTTATCATAGCCAAATCAACCTAACCCGCACATTTTTGGACTGTGGGAGGAAACCGGAGCACCCGGAGGAAACCCACGCAGACACGGGGAGAATGTGCAAACTCCACACAGACAGTCACCCGAGGCCAGATTCGAACCAGAGTCCCTGGCGCTGTGAGGCACCAGTGCTAACCACTATGCCACCGTGTTACCCTGTATGGCATGATGATATCACCTTGACGGGGCAAGACTGGGATCTAAAATTATTCCTGGCTATAAAATTTTCAGGGCGGGGAAGGAAAAAAAAGAGGGGTGGTCTTAAAGATATGATTATAACCACAGATATACAAGATATGGAACATAAGATTTGTTACAGAAATTAAGACACATGGTTTTAAAGGCTATGTAGCTGAGTACAGGTTAGGGAACAGAAAGCAAGGAACAGGGGTAAATGAATGTTCTTCAGATTGGCAGGATATGCGTAATGGTGTGCTCGACGGCACCTGAACAATGTTGGGCGCTCTTATTTTCCAATTACAGGAAACTTTCGTTTATCCGGCACCCAAATATCCGGAATGCTCGCATAACCGGCAAAAATCATCCTCCGAAAACTCCTCTCAAATAACCGGCAATGTTGCCGAGTCACAGTCGAGTCTCCGCGAACGCCGAGTGCTCCGAAAACTCCTCTCAAATAACCGGCAATGTTGCCGATCCAGAGTCCGAGTCCGCGAACGCCGATTTAGTCAGTGGGGTGCTTTTCAAAACTGCCACTACTCGGCCTCCTGGCGCTGTCGCAAGTCCGAAACATTGCAGTAGCATGAGTAGATTCTCCCGCGCTGCCTGGAGTCTCTTCGGATCGGCCATTTTGCTGGGTGTCTCCCACGATGCTGGTAGTCTCTTCTGATCCACCATTTTGCTGTGTGTCTCCCACGCTGCTGGTACTGTAGTCTCTTCTGATACACCATTTTGCTGTGTGTCTCCCACGCTGCTGGTACTGTAGTCTCTTCTGATACACCATTTTACTGTGTGTCTGCCACGCTGCTGGTACTGTAGTCTCTTCTGATACACCATTTTGCTGTGTGTCTGCCACGCTGCTGGTACTGTAGTCTCTTCTGATACACCATTTTGCTGTGTGTCTGCCACGCTGCTGGTAGTCTCTTCCTAACCACCATTGTTCTGTGTGTCTTTCCATCTTCATCGGCAATTATCTCCTCCATCTTGCATTATGGAATTCCCAAAAGCTGGTCCAAGCAAAAGGAAGGGAGTGGTCTTAACTTTAAAACAGAAAATCGAGATATGCCAACGACTAGAAAGGGGAGAGAAGCGTATCAACATTATGAATGAATTCAAAATCGGTTCGTCAACAATCTACGACATCAAATCGCAGAAGGATAAGCTGCTCAAGTTTTATTCAAGCTCGGAGACATGCAAGAGTGTAGAGAAACGGCGTACGCTTCGTAAGCCTAAGCTTGAAGAGCTGGATACCGTGCTTCGTGAATGGTTTTCTCTTAAGCGTTCAGAGGGTGTTCCAATTTCCGGACCCATGCTAATCGAGAAAGCGAAGGATTTCTATGTAAGGATGGAGCTCACTGACAAGTGTGCTTTCTCCGATGGATGGCTAACGTGCTTCAAGTTACGGCACGGGATACGACGACTCGATATTTCCGGGGAGAAGAAATCAGCTGATCACGAAGCCGCAGAAGAATACTGCAATTATTTAAATCAGATTGTGCAGCAACATGATTTGTCGCCAGCACAGATCTACAATGCCGATGAAACTGGCTTGTTTTGGAGGTTTTTGCCAGAATCAACGCTTGCTGGGGCTAGTGAGGCTAATGCTTCAGGTTACAAGAAAAATAAAGATAGTGTAACCGTGCTAACGCCACTGGATCACACCGGGTTAAACTTCTTGTTATCGGGAAGTATAAAAATCCCCGTGCATTTAAAAATGTGAGGCACTTACCTGTTGAGTACAAAGCTCAAAAAAATGCTTGGATGGATAAGGAAATCTTCTCCGATTGGTTCCTTCATATTTTTGTTCCATCTGTGAAGGAACATTTCCGCAAAATAGGGAAACCTGAAGATAGCAAATGCATTTTATTGCTTGATAATTGCAGAGCCCATCCGCATGAATCCCAGTTGGTTTCGGGAAATATTTTCACCATTTATTTGCCACTAAATGTAACTTCTCTCATCCAACCCATGGACCAGGGCGTTATCCAAAATCTGAAGTGTCATTACAAGAAAGACTTCCTACGTAAACTGATAAGCCAAGATGACAATATTCAAGTTTTGCAGAAGGAATACAATATTAAAGATGCCATCTATAATGTTGCATGTTCCTGGAAATTGGTGAAAGGTCACACTCTGAGGCAAGCCTGGCGCAAATTGTGGCCTTCTGTAATGTTTGCTGAAGGTTCTTCTTCAGAGGAGGAATTTCATGGGTTCAGTGTTCGTCCCAAGAAGAGTACAATAATGGAAATGGCTGGAATGGTGAAAAATGCAGGCCCAGCAAACCCTCTACGTCACCTCAGTGAAAGTGATATCGAGCAGTGGGTTGATGCAGATAGAGAAGTTGGTGTTGTGCATATGCTAAGTGATGATGAAATAATTCAGAATGTTTTGAATCCAAAGAAAGAAAAGGAAAGCGAGATGGAAAGTGAAGAGGATGAGATTTCTGAAGAAGAGAAGATTTCTTGGGCTAAAGCTGCAGAAGGATTTTCTACAATC
This sequence comes from Squalus acanthias, assembly GCA_030390025.1. Taxonomy (NCBI): domain Eukaryota; kingdom Metazoa; phylum Chordata; class Chondrichthyes; order Squaliformes; family Squalidae; genus Squalus; species Squalus acanthias. Next base: position 86,895,159 of record CM059432.1, read on the forward strand.
CTCAAATTTGCTGAAAGGCAGAATTGCTACTCTGCACAAGAAGTTATGCAACTCCATATTCTGCATTCCACCTTTCTACAGAAAAGGCAAGAGTCCACTAAGCAAACCGACATCCGCAACATGTTTAAGAAAGCTTCCAAAAGAGTCGCAGCAGCGGAAGTGCCTGAAGAATCTGTGGCATCGGTGGAACTGCGTGATCCTGATGACCCAGCTGGCACGGATACGGATATTTCTGATGAACCAGATGACTCGGAATAAGTGTACAGTCAACTACAGTACTGTAGACAGTCGTTTATAAGTTTTGTTTTACTGTTAAGTAATTAAAGAGTTATGGATTACCCTCAACTGGCAGTACTGTACTTAATCAAGCATCTTCCACTATCCATTTAACACAACATTCTGTAGGTGAGTACCCAAATACTGTATACTGCACATTTCTTGATTTTTTTATGTTAAAAATAGCCTCGGTAGATATAACTCTCCGTTATCCGGTACTTTCGATAAACCGGCACCACGCCGGTCCCGTCGATGCCGGATAAACGAAAGTTTCCTGTATGTGAATTGGACATAGGCACAGGAAGAAAGATATCCAATTTTGCTGATAATACCAAACTACGGGACATGGCAAATTGTGAGGAAGAATGCAGGATGGCACAGGTTAGCGGAATGTTACAGTTCAACTTAGAGAAAGGTGAAGTAGTACATTTTGGGAAAAAAAAGAACAAAACCAAGTTTGTAAAATTCATAAAGTTAAGAGGTTCTGAGGTTTCCAAAATTTTGAAAGGGTTTAAAACCTCAAAAGCTAAAGATTGTTTTCACTAGCTGGTATGCTAATGAGGGTTCAAAGGCTCGTATCACTAGAAGTTTTTTTTTTAATTCACACCGAGGAACATTGAATGCTTTACTACAAGTGGCTCTGAGGCAACAACTTGCATTTATATAGTGCCTGAAACATAGAAAATACCCCAGGGTATTATAGATAGCGGAGAGACCGAAAATAGTACAACGTTAATAATATGAATAAAGGAGTAGATGCCGAGCCAAGGAGAAATGCACAAACGCTTAGTCGAAAAGATGGGGACTGGATGAGCAGAAATTTCCTCCAACTAAATATTGGAAGACCGAAGCCATTGTCTTCAGTCCCCACCACAAACTCCGTTCTTGAGCCACTGATTCCATCCCTCTCCCTGGCAGCTGTCTGAGGTCGAACCAGGCCTTTCGCAACCTTGGTGTCGTATTTGACCCCAAGATGAGCTTCCGACCACATATCCGCGCCATCACCAAGACTGCCTACTTGCACCTCCTTAACATCTCCCGACTCCACCTCAGCTCATCTGCTGCTGAAACCCTCATCCATGCCTTTCTTACTTCTGAACTTGACACTTCAACGCTCTCCTGGCCGGCCTCCCATCTTCCATCCTACAAAAACTTGTGCTCATCCAAAACTCTGCTGCCCATATCCTAACTCACACCAAGTCCCATTCACCCATCACCCCAGTGCTCGCTGACCTACATTGGTTCCAGTCCAGCAACACGTCAATTTTAAAATTCACATCTTTGTTTTCAAATCCCCCCATGGCCTCGCACCTCCCTATCTCTAATCTCCTGGAATTCCCTCCCTAAACCTCTCCGCCTCACTACCTCTTTCTCCTCCTTTAAGATGCTCCTTAAAACCTACCTCTGACCACTATCTCATGTGGCTCGAGTCAAATTTTGTTTGATAATGCTCCTGTGAAGCGCCTTAGGACGTTTTACTACATTAAAAAGGTGCTATATAAATGCAAGTTGTTGTTGTTGTTTGGATGTGTTTGAAGACAAAGACATGAATTTTAAATTTAATATGCTAGGGATAGAGCACCAATATAGATCAATGACAATGGGAGTGATAGATGAATAGGACTTAGTGCAAGACAGGAAAAAGGCAACTGAGGTTTGAATGAGTTGGAATTGTTGAGTGTGGTTGATTTGGTGGGGAGGGGTGGGCTAGAACATGAGTAAGGGTTTCCATGGCAGTGGGGTCGAGATAGGTAGGAATCGGGTAATATTACCAAGTGGAAGTAAATGGCCTTGGTGATGGATAGGGTGTCGATTTGAAGTTCAGCTCGGAATTGAACAGGATGTGAAGGTTTTGCATGATCTAGTTCAGCCTGAGAAAATGGCAGGGGTGGGGGAGATGGAGTCAGAGGCAAGGGAAATGTGGTTATGCTGCAGGCTGAAAATTATGTCTTCAGGCTTCCCAACATTCAGTTGGAGAAAATTTCGACTCATCTGCAACTTGATATTAGTCTGGCAGCACAGAGGAGATCGTAGGGTCAAGGGAAGTGGGTGTCACCAGCATACATATGGGAAATGATCCCATGTCTGCAGATGGTGTCACTGATGATAACATGTAAATGAGGAAGAGGAGAGGGGCCATGGATAGATGATTTCTATTCATTGGTTAATTTCTTTTTGCATCAAAAGCAGGGAACATTTAATGCAGGACTTTCTGCAGTATGTGCAAGAAATACAGCTGCAATTGACAGAAATCGTTGATCTCTTAAAATTAAAACATTTTGAAAAAATCCTACGCATTAGTTATATATAACACTTGCCATCCCCATCCTTTGGCATATGTTAATTCCAGGTTCACTTCATGCATCAAATGAACTCAATCACCTGTTCATTTATGTTACTTTCATACTGGATTTGTGGTGCTGTTGCAGTATAAAATGGGTAAACGCACATTAGTAATGAACTGAAAGAGATAGGGGTCACACAGATTACGTATCCACATTGGCTAGAGTATTTAAAGAAACTCTGGAGATTTGCTGTACTATCACTTATGATTAAAGATTAAAAAGTGAAATACATAATTTGTTTGTTTACATTTATTAAAAATCATTTCTGAAGCAAAGCAGTGCTCCGTACACATGGGTAATTCTGACATTCCAACTTCAGCGAGAGTAGATAGTAAAATTGCGGCTCTGTGTGTGCACCACTATCAACAAAAAACTATTTTTATATGGCACCAAGGAATACAGTATAAAAATGACAATATACATGGACAGTCTCAAAATTCATTCATTAAACATGGAAATCTAAATTGATCAGCTTTCTGCAAAACAAAGTATAACACCCAAATATAATCTTCAATATATCTACATCTTATAGATTTACCACACAGGTCATTATAAAGTTACATGTTTGATGCATTCTAAGTGGAGGAGAACAAAATATTTCTCTTAAATTCTTACCAACTCCTAGTCTAAGTGACTATAAAAAAGCCATCTATTGTGCTAACAGTCATACTTTATTGTACTGAAACAATGCTTTCAGATCAGAAATCACTTATGAATTGAACCTGAACTGACTGCTAAAACAAATAAGCTGAATCAAGTGTACAAACACCACAGCTGCCAACAGTTTAATGGTGCCACTATTACTGTTCAATTATGCAAAAAAGTAGTTTTTAAATCCCTAAACATTAAATTCTAAAATTAAAAAGTGCAAAATGGAATACAGGATATTTCCTTTTTTTTTAAAAAAAAAGCATCCAGCCATCCTTCCCTGAGACAACAGTGACAGAAAATGTGTGTGTCATTCCTGTGAAATTTGAACATGTTTAACTCTGGAAAGTGAGCCCTGATACCATGTTTGTTCTTATTAATAGAAAATAGTTTGTTTCAGTGAATTCTAATCTGTAGGTTTAATGAAATTAAATATAACCATTTGGCAGAACTATGAATAGATCAGAACAGAGCAAGGGCATCTGAATCAGTATTCCAGCAAGTCAATGTGCATCACTGTCTTGCACTTAGATTACAAATTTGTAATGATCTTATTGACTTACAAATAAAGATGGTAATTAAAAGAATTGATTTCCACCCTCCCCCAAGAAGCTTACAAAGCTTCAGCAGATTAAAAGACTTAAACTTTAACAAATAATCTGAATTGTAGATGTGAATATTAGTACGTTATAACTTCAATATTTACTTATTAACCCCTTTTGGATATTGAAAAAGTCTTTAACCTTTCAACATATATTATAGAAAAAGTGTCAAAATGTCTGAATACAGAAAGTACAGGGGAGAACTGAGAAAGGGCAAAGAAAGTATATGAGAATAGATTAGCGGGCAACATAAAAGGGAACCCAAAAGTCTTTTGAAAATATATAAATAGTAAAAGGGAAGTCAAAGGAAGGGTAGGGCCAATTAGGGACCAAAAAGAACTTCTGTGGAGGCAGAGGGCATGGCTAAGGTACTAAATGAGTACTTTGCACCTATCTTCACTAAAGAAGAGGATGTTGCCAATGTCACAGTAAAGGAGGAGGTAGTAGTAGAGAAATTGGATAGGATAAAAAGATAAAAGAGATACTAAAAATGTTGGCAGCGTTCCAAGTAGAAATGTCACCCGGTCCAGATGGTATGCATCGGGAAGCAAGGGTGGAAATTGCAGAGGCTTTGGCCATAATCTTCCAATCCTCCTTAGATATGGAAGTGGTGCCAGAGGACTGGAGGATTGCAAATGTTAAACACCACTGATCAAAAAAGGAGAGGGGAATAAACCTGGCAACTACAGGCCAGTCAGCGTAACGTCGGTGGTGGGGAAACTTTTAGAGACAATAATCCGAGACAAAATTAATTGCCACAAAATTGAATCCGATAGGATTAAAGGACAGAGGTTGCATGGATACGAAATTGGCTAAGGACTGAAAGCAGAGATTAGTGGTGAACGTTTTTTTTTCCCCCCCAGACTGGAGGGAAATGTGCAGTGGTGTCCCCCAGGGCTCGGTGTTGGGACCACTGCTCTTTTTGATATATATTAATTACCTGGAAGGGCATAGTTTCAAAATTTGCAGATGATACAAAACTCAAATGTAGTAAACAGTGAGGATAGCAACAGACTTCAGGAAGACACACAGACTGGTGAAATGGGTAGACACACGGCAGATGAAATTTAACGCAGAGAAGTGAAGTGATTCATTTTGGTGGGAAGAATAAAGAGAGGCAATATAAACTTTACAATTTTAAAGGGGGTGCAGGAACAGAGACACCTGGGGGTGCGTACACAAGTCTTTGAAGGTAGTAGGACAAGTTGAGAAAGCTATTAAAAAGGCATACGGGATCCCTGGCTTTATAAATAGATTGGTCTGCAATTGTAAAGTACACATGCTTTTTTTTCCATCTATATATGCTCTGACGATTCTGTATCCAATTTACTTCACCTGAGGAAGGAGCGATAGTTCCGAAAGCTTGTGATTTCAAATAAAACTGTTGGACTATAACCTGGTGTTGTGCGACCTCTCAATTTTATAAATAGAGGCAGAGTACAAAATCAAGAACGTTATGCTCAACCTTTATAAAACACTGGTTATGCCCCAGCTGGAGCACTGTGGCCGATTCTGGGCACCACACTTTAGGAAGGATGTAAAGGCCTTGGAGAGAGTTCAGAGGAGATTTACGAGAATGGATGAAAGACTTCAGTTACTTGGAGAGACTAGAGAAACTGGGGTTGTTCTCCTTAGAACAGAGAAGTTTAAGGGGAGATTTGATAGAGGTGTTCAAAATCATTAAGGGTTTTGATAACATAAATAAGGAGAAATGGTTTCCAGTGGAAAAAGGTTCAGTAACCAGAGGACACAGATTTAAGGTAATTGGCAAAATAACCAGAGGTGACACGAGGGGAACAAAATTTAAGCAGCAAGTTATGATGATCTGGAATGCACTGCCTGAAAGGGTAGTGGGAGCTGATTCAATAATAACTTTCAAAAAGGAATTAGATAAATATTTGAAGTGGAAAAATGTGCACGACTATGGGGAAAGAGCAGGGGCATGGGACTAATTGGATAGCTCTTTGAAAAAGCCAGCACAGGAATGATGGGCTGAATGGCTTCCTTCTGTGCAGTATATGATTCTATTAAATGTTTATAAGCATATTCCAAATGTTTCTGGGCACATCCATAAAAGCACTCGGATTTCACAGGCCTTTGTTTCCACTGCACTGAAAATTAAGTTGGTACCTCGAGTTCAACCAGCTACTTTTGACTCATTAACTGGTCCCAATGTAGATTTTTGTCTCCATCTTACATTGTAACTTAGTTGCTATAATTTCACCTATAAAAGTTATTCACTTTTAAGGGAGTACAATTTGCTATATTATTGAATGATACTGTGGCTATCAGTTCCTCTCAGCTCATCTAAAATGCAGAAAAAAGATCATAAAATATTAAAGCAATAGTATCTTTTTCTGGTACGCTACTGAGGATATGCTTCCATATGAGCGAGAATTAAATCTAAATTGCACTCAGCTACCAAAAAATAAAATTAAAGTTTACTATTGCCTGCAAAAGATTTTTAGCTAATTGGTTATTTGACAGCTTTCAAAGTATAGCATGTACTGAGCTTTCCGACAAGGCTGTATTTGGTCTAGATTTCAGATTCTATTAAACTTTGGTTAAGCCAATTTTGTTTAAATTGAAATTAGCATGGTTTTATACAGAGTTTTTAAAATAATTACTTTAATAAACAGTCATTACCATAGCATACTTTAATGACAGTGTCAAACATTTTAGTCAGGTATTCAATCCACTGAAACAATCCATCAAATCATAACATGGTTACCATTTCTTGATCAACTGCAATGCACTGTTAACATTAAAAACTCTAGTACACTCACAAAATGTTTCAAATACATAATCCAACGCCTACCTAATAAATCAAACTAAAAATACAGTTGGGTGTTTTCTTTACTATTGAAATGATGCCAGCAGTCTCCTGCAGAACAGGATCTGGACATTCAGATTAAATGTTTGTACCATACTCCTACAAAGTTCCTTAATAAACAGGATTGGTGGTTCCATTTTATTTGAATTATAGTTTTGTAATTGACTACATTAGATTGAGTGCAACAGCTTTATAATAGGTTTACTATATCAGATCAGTACAGTCAGTGTTATACATTACAGGCAATGATCATTTGTAAGATATTAAAAGTTTTCTGCAGCAAAGAGATTTTTAGAATACAAGTTACTCTATATACTCCACTGCATAATTCTGCAAGTTAGGTATTTCAGTAATAACCTATTGAAAATTCAATAAATGACTTGCATACGACCCATATGGAACTGAAACTGTTCAGAAATGCCATCATTATTCACCAGGTAAAACAGGTGAGTTCACAAGCACAAATAAAGGCATCACAATTTATTGTGCTGATCATATACAGTTCTAAACCATTTGGTAGGGTGAAGAGTTAAATGAAGCAATTAAACAACAATGAATGGTACATACATATCACAAGAACTGCAACATTGCAGAGTTCCTTCTATAAATAGGCAGACATTGCTAAACCCACACATCAAGTAAACAAAGACACTATCTGGACCTTAGAACTTTTTTTTCCAAATGAGACGACATTACAGTCACATTGCAAAAATATTGACAGAGTACATAACCACTTCACTACAGTTACATTAGAACCTTCTTGAAAGCCTGTCAGACCATGCAGTGTCTAACAGATTCACAAAACAAAAATCACTTTACATGTTTTGTATGGCTCTCAAATTGCCAGAAATCTATTCAAAATTAGCATTTATAAAATAGTAATCATTGTACAAACTTAGCTTTTTTGTGAACAGCCATACTGCTCTCATTCACTACATAAATGTAATCCTTTTAAAGCTTTTTTTTACATCAGTGCTTCACCTTGATATCTATCCAGCAAATTATATATAACTATTCACATTGTGAAATCATACAGTGAGTCACATTTTAAAAAACAGTCTGGTATAGTTAGAATTTTGTAACCTTCTTAATCATACCTTCTTCTCAAAAATAACCCAGTACCACTTATCCAACTGAAGGTACGTATGCAGTTCACATGTCTTCATAACCACACAGTAATTGTACTGGAAAATGATCTTCAAGTTGTCAAGATTTTAAAAAAGCACTTGCCTTAAACCGGTTTTTCACATTTTAAATAGATGAAAATAGGCATAAAATATTTAAAAGTACATACTGTGTAATTGAATTTTGTACACTCTTCTCATTTAAAGTCATTCCTGGGGGTGGGTCATTTTGCAAAGCCATTAGTTCCTTCTGTAATCTTTTCTAATAGAGAAATATATACAAGTTAGAAAATATGCATGATTACTGTGATATTGTGCAAATTAAGTTATAACTTTCCAAATTAATTCTCTACTTGTGAATAATGTTGGATTGTAATTGATTTTTTACTTCAAAATTAACAATTAAACATACTTGCGTGCAAATTCTGTACCCTATAGAACCTTTATTCAGTTTCATACCTTCCTAACTTAATTCCACAGCCACTCCTTTTATAAACACACCTAATTACTGTATACATATTAAATGTCACGATCTATACAACTGCTAGACTCGTGTACACATTTAAGTACGAGTTACCAAACTTGGGAGTGCACAAAAACAAGTCTGCATCGACTTATTCAATTAAAGCTTTCATGAATATTGATATGAATAAAAAATCCAGGATGTGAAATATAATGTGGGTCTTCATTTTCTGGACTTATGAAAGTTTTATCACTGAGAACGAACACAAATCCACATCTATGGTTTCCATTGTTACTTGTTCGTTCATACGTTAAAAAGGCCATTACCAAAAAGGTCGGTGGTTATAAGTTTACTGATGTGAGGTAGCCTTTGCTTGATCACACAACCGTACCCTCGACAGTTTACCTCACACCGGGGGGGAAGAGAGACAAACAAAACTAAGGTCGTGAAAATGAAGTCGATTTGAGTATGGCAACTTCTCAAGTAATAAAAAAAATTACGATGGCGGAGGTGACTCGCGACTGCTCAGCCGCTTGCTGTTCCTGCGGGAGCTTCGCCTGGTGTCGCTGACACCTGTAACCTTCACACGGTGCGGTCTGCCAGCAATACTGCTGCCATCACCTGTACAGGGAGAGAGAGAGAGCCCACCTGACCTCACCCGAGGGGTCATTTGTCCATCTCCTGCTCCCGTGGCCTCATCCTCACGAGTCCGACACCAGCACCCAGCCCCCTGCCACTCATCCCCACGATTTCAACAGCCGCACAAAAATACATCAAAATACACAAGCCGCCGGCCGGCCAGCCAGCCAGTCGGGCCACTCGCTTCTCCCAAGGCCCTGCTGAGAAGGCCCTGCATGTGCCGAGGGTACCAGGCCTCGTCCTGACCCGGGTGCGGATAGAAAACTCCGCAAGAAAGCGAGAACCTCCGTAAAGCGTCGCCAAGCCGCTAACACACTCACCTGCATTGACGCCATGATAGAAACCCCCTGCGCCAGAGACTACACTCGACCAGGAAGACGTTAGTGCGTCATCACGCAGGCGCCTGCGCGCGCGCGCGCGCCCGCCGCCCCCCGCCCGAGACAGGCAAGGAACCGCGCGCGCCTCAGAATGAGCACGAGGCGGACTTGCACTGCTTCCTATTGCCCGTCAAACTGCAATACTAAATAAACAGCACACACCACTCAGCTTGTTTTATTTAATGTAGCATTAGAAAGGAGAAACAAGGTGCACAAAGGATTGGGAGAGACAAGATAGCACTAGAGTAAGAAATAGTACAGTATTAGGTGGGGTCAGACTAAGAGAGAATACAAGAAGGCCTAAGATAGGTTTACAGTGCATGTGTGTGAATGCAGGAAGTGTGGTAAACAAGGTTGTAGAGCTGCAGGCGCAAATAGCCACATGGGAATATGATATCGTGGCGATAATGCAGATCTGGCTCAAAAAAGGGCAGGATATAAGGTGTTCAAGAAAGATAGGGAAGGAAAGAAAGGAGGTGGGGTGGCAGTATTGATTAAGGAGAATATCACAGTGCTGGGGAGAGAGGATGTCCTGGAGGGGTCAAGGACAGAATCTATTTGGTTAGAGTTAAGAAACAATAGCGGTGCCATTACACTACTAGGTGTATTCTATAGGCCACCAACTAGTGGGAAGTATATAGAGGAGCAAATTTGCAGGGAAATTACAGAGACATGCAAGATCTATAGAGTAGTGATAATGGGGGACTTCAATTATCCGAATATAGACTGGGATAGTAATAGTGTAAAGGCAAGAGAGGATGAAGAATTTCTGAAGTGTGTTCAGGAGAACTTTCTTGATCAGTACGTTTCCGGCACAACGAGGAAGAAGGCATTGCTGGAACTGGTTCTGGGGAATGAGGTGGAGCAAGTGTCAGTAGGGGAACACTTAGGGAACAGTATCATAAGGTTTAGATTAGCTATGGAAAAGGACAGAGAGCAATCTAGAGTAAAAATACTTAATTGGAGGAAGGCCAATTTCAGTAGGCTGAGAATGGATCTGGCCCGGGTAAATTGGAATCAAAGATTGGCAAGCAAAACTGTAATTGAATGGGCTGCCTTTAAAGAGGAGATGGTTTGGGTACAGTCAAGGTACATTCCCACGAGGGGGAATGGTAGGGCAACCAAAGTCAGAAATCCCTGGATGACGAAAGAGATAGAGAGTAAGATGAAGCCATTATTTTTGCGGCACAAATTGCTGGAATTGCGAATTGATAATGGTGCAGCAATGTCCATGGGGCAACTGGAACCTCATGAACATTGGTTAAGGAGATAGGCTATTGAACCCAATGAAATTCATGGATAGAGAAATAAACAGAGTGAATGACAGAGAAGGAAATAAGGAGAATTAGAGTCAAATTAGATACAGAAAGAGAAATAAAGAGAATTAATTAAGGGAGAGAAAAAAAGACAGAAAGGAAACTAAAAAAAGACAAATTAAAAATTTTAAACACCTCTAGGAACAATTTACTATCTACGCGAAAGATACTCCACAGTTTCATATTCCCTTTCTGGGCCTCCAAAGTGGAGTGGCATGTCAGGACCATAAATAATCTCCCGCAATTTGCGATCAGCAGCGAAGCGAAGGAGTTCGCTGCTGACCCCGAAGTATACTTCGCACAAGGATCTCGCGATCCCTATGTCGAAACTTAAGGTTTTCCGACCTTCAATTCAAATCAACGGAGTTTAGTGGCGATCCCCTTGTTCGAGCTGCTGTGACGTCAACAAGTTGTCTAAGCAGCCAATCAAAACACAGAATTCTCACAGACAGCGAACAAGGAAGTGAGTAAGCCCTTAAAATTCTAACTTTTTAAAAATGTTGGAGAGAGCAAAACAAAGATTGGGGCTCTCACATGGGGCAAAGGCAAACCTGAAATAAAGATGGGCAAACTTAATTTTGAAAAATTTCTTAAACAATTTAATTTTTATTAAAATGGACAAATTTCACACTGCACAAAATTAAAATTCGTTTTCCAGGCCCTTAACATTTGTTTAGCAGTAATAACGCTGTTAAAACCCCAGTTACACCTAATCCATTTGGGTCGAACTTTTAGTGGGAAATTTAACAGTGTAATTACTGCGGAAGAGCCAAAGTTTTTGTCAGTTTCCCTGATTTGGCTGATTACACAGATTGCCGGCTGTGTGTGTGGAGGGGCGGGGGGGAGGGCACACACAGCCTGTTTCGGAGCTGTCAGTGACGCACCACAACTTCAGGAATTCCGGCGCATGCGCCAAATCCCGAAGTTTCAAAGGTGGAATGACGGTAAACACTGCCAGTTCACCGTCATCCCGACCGCACGGACCAATGTCATTAACAGGATGCTTACGACATGAATTATCAGCCCTAAATGGCTGTGGCGGGATTAATTCGTATTAATGGTATTAGTGGCGCAAATCATCCAGCAATTAGTGGCGAATTGGAACTCATGGCATATCTCTTCTTTGCCACAAATTGTTGGGTTTTTTACACACTAATAATGGTGGGTGCCATGAACTTGCCATTATTTTTCCTGTAATATCTGGGCCAATGTTAGCCACAACTGTCCACTGATTTTTGGGTAAATTTTGTAATAAATCACTAGCCTTAATTAAGAATAAGTAGATTTTTTTGGAAAATAAATATGTATGGAGTTGATTACAGATTTTGTAAAGAAAAATACAGCAAAGTGAATGGGCAGATAAAATCAAGGGGAAATAATGACTTCATTTTTCAACCAGTAAGGTGCAGATCTGAAATTTTTCTCACTGAAAATAGAAAAATGATACTGCATTATCTTCTGAATATTGGATAATGTCTGTGTAATGAGGGCTTTTAATTTCCGAGGCATTCAGTAGTTCAATGGTGAGCCATCTAGTATTGAGGTCAGGACAGCTGAAAGATTTGTACAAACCATAAATGATTGTTTCCTAACACTGCAACAACTTGCATTTATATAGTGCCTTTAACATTGAAAAACATCCTAAGCTGTTTCACAGAAGGGTAATCAGACAAAAATTGACATTAGGATAAAGAAGTTGATATTAGGAGAGGTGACTAAAAGCTTGGTAGACTTAAAGAGGTAGGTTTTAAGGAGTGTCTCAAAGGAGGTGAGAGAGGTAGAGAAGGGAAGGTTTAGGGAATGAAATCCAGAGTTTAGGGCCTTGATGGCTGAAGGCATGGGTGCTAATGGTAGGGTTGCACAAGTGGCCAGAGGTGGAGGAATGCAGAGTTCTAGTAGGGTTTTAGGGATGGAGGAGGTTACAGAGATAGAGGGGCGAGACCTTTAAGGGATTTAAATACAAGGATGAGATGTTGGGGGACCGAGGGCCAATGTAGGTTAGCGAGCACAGGTTTGATGGGTGAGTGGGTGAGTTGAAGTTTGGAATAGTCGAGTCTGGATATGACAAGTGCATGGGTTTTGGCAGCAGATGGGCTAAGGCGGGGTAGTAGACATGCAATGTTATGGAGGTGGAAGTAGGCAATCTTTCTGATGGAGAGGATACAGGATCGGAAGCTCAGCTCGGATTTAAATAGGATGCCAAGGTTGTGATCGGTCAGCTTCAATCTGAGACAGTGGTCAGGGAGGGTGATGGAATGTGGCGAGGGTACCAAGTTTTTGGTGGGGGCCAAAGACAATGGTTTTGGTCTTCCCAAAGTTCAACTAGAGGAAATTGGGGCTCCTTCAGGACTGGATGTTGGACAAGAAGGCTGAAAACAGAGGCAGTGGAAGAGCCAAGAGAGGTAGTGGAGACATAAATCTGGGTGTCGTCAGTGTACATGTGGAACCTGATGCATGTCTTCAGATGGTGTAGCTGAAAGGCAGCTTGTAGCTTAGAGGAGGTGGGCAAGGATAGATCCTAGGGGCATTCCAGAGGCAACAGTGCCAGTACTGGAGATGAACTAGATATAATTGGATAGGTAAGAGTGGAACTAAGCGAGTGCAGTGCCACTCAGCTGGACAACAGAGGTGATGCATTGGAGGGGGATGGTATGCTCGACTGTGTCAAAGGCTTCAGAGAGGTTAATAAAGATGAGGAGGGATAGTGCACCATGGTTATAGTCACAAAGGATACCATTTGTGACTTTGATTCGGGCTGCTTCAGTGCTGTGGCTGTTTCAGTGCTTGAAGAACAGCTGTAGTCCAAGTGTGTGAGCTAGAGTAAAGAAGGAGCTTGAGTGTTTTCAAAGGTTGCCCTTTGCAGAAGTGAGTTTTCTGATGCTGAGAGAGTTAAGAGTAAGAGAGGTAAGGAGGTGAGTGAAGGGTGTATGAGTACAGACACTTACCCCCTGTTGCTGCAAAAACATAAGATAACAGCGTAACTCGTTGATTTACTGTGGCTTTTTTTACAGACAAAAACTTGTTAATAAGTCTCAATTGTAATAAAACACTTAAGCGCAAAGAAGCAAGTTTCTGCAGCAGGAATTGGATTCAGGTTCATCAACCCAGTATCAACCAGTTCCATCCGTTTCATTGATAGCAACTTGGCATCAAACAGTCCTGATAAATGATATCCCACACCAATGATGACTCAGCGACTACTGCTTGAAAGTGCTTCAAACTCAAGAAAAACAAATGCTCGAAGTGTCAATAAGACACTGAAACGTTGAAATGACCTTCTGCTAAGGCAACATGGAGAAGGTACCGCTGATTGCGGATGCATACTGTCCTCCCATTTGTATTCACATGAAAACCTATTATTACATCCCAGCGCTTGATACCATTGTGACCTAAATGACACTCAAGGGTTTACTGAGCATTTTTCATCAGGTTAAGCCCTTTTAACTGGAGGTGGCAAACTATGACATAATGCAAGCCTTACAATCACACTGAGCATCACTATGAGATGTGATATCACAATAGATTTGTAATGTGGATAAATTTGAGACTAGAGGCTGCATAACCAGTTTAACTGATTGAAAGGGAGCTACACTATTGTAACTAACTGGGAGTGAATGCAGTCGCCTAGAAGTTCAGAACAACTTTGGTTTCTGAAGGAAACATGAACAGTGAAAATGTCACCTACCAACTGACAATCTGGAAGGTTACTGACAGAGAAAGGTTTGTTTCAGCATGTGTTTCATCATGTATTATTCTCTGTGCAAGTCATAATGAGGCAGTAAAAACCACCTGTTGTGATTATGTAGATAAAAAGCTCAAATTTTGGATGGTAAAACTAATTTGTATAAAATGTGCAAATTTTTCTCATTAGTACAAGTTGTGCTGCACACCAAATGGACACTTGGGCATAGATTTTCTTCTTTGGCACCAATCTAACTGGAACTACAGTAAGAAGCCTTTTCTCTTGATGCTGTCCCATGTGAATTCATACATGCTGACCTACAAACTCTGAAATGCTGACGAAAAGTTGCAGAAAAGCTGACAACTCAAAAATAAACAAATTACAATGGAAAACAGTCCTGCATAAAGGATTATGACCAAGGCCACTGCTTGACCGAAGAAGTAAAATTCTTTTATATTAAATTGGATTTTGTAATTAGTACTTTGGGATTTCAATCCACAATTCAGATTGTTTTTCTGTGGAAAATGAAACTCAGTGGCCTCACATATGGCATCTGTAAAGAACCAGTTACAATTGGAGTGCAGTGAGGCAAGATGACTTACAGAGAAACACAATGCTAAATTTTTCACAGACAGATAGCTTTTCCAGGCCCTATTTGTGCTGTTTGCACAGGAACTGGGATGTCCACTCTTTCCCAGTTTCTATATCTGCAATCCCACAACACCTGAAGGTATTCCACTCCTATGCTGTTCACAGGCATTACATAGAGCCAATCTGAGTCGTATACATCTTATGCTGTGCTCAGACATCATGTTGAGCTTCTCTGATCCTCTTGTTCCAATTTCACGCTATCCTTGGGTGAATGTGATCCAAGTCTTGCTGCTGCCTCTCTGTTATTCACTCTAAGACACTGTGAGCCTAGACTGCACTGCTCCAGCCATCAAAAAACTTTGCACTTGCTAATTATGGACACTTTAGAATCATCTGGAAGGGTGCTGCTTCAGCACCCCAGCATTATCAGACAGACCTGGGTAATGGTCAAACATCAGAGTTGTGTGTGCTGTAAAATACTGTACAGGTTTTAACTTGTGCATGACTGCTTATCTAAATCATGTACAGAAGGCCATAGGACAGGTGAAGGCAGCTGATAGCTTTATCTTACATGAAACCTGCAAGGGGGTTGATTTTCCAGAATACTGCACGGTGAATTTTGCTACTTTGCTGCTCTTTCAACATGTAAATAATGAATTATAAATAAAATTAACTGCAGCAAGATATTAAGTTTTACTCAGTTGAAAATAATAGTGCAGGTGTTCCCACGGTCACATGCTAATTTTGGGACAATTTAAATTTCCCCAGAACACAAAACGTACCAGCTATTCTGTGCATTGTGCTGAAACATTGTGCGTGCGTAGAAGTGACCTACAGTGCATTGTTGGACGATCTTAAACTGTCCCAAAATAAGCTTATTTTTGCACCCCCATGTGAGCAGCACCAATGGGGGACTAGAAACACTGACCATACCCTGAAAAATGGATGGATGGCAATTATTCTGAAAACAGTCCTTGTGTCATTTGTATAAATAACTATCTAATACCAACCAGTCTTTAGTTAATCCTTCCCTCACCTTGCTCCATCTTAGCTCAGTGATCTACTCCAGTCATATATGTTCTTCCAACATCTTCTTACCCTTCACTCTGCAATTGACAGCAGGTCCTTTAGTGATTTGCCCCTGCCCTGCAGATCTCTCTCCCTAAGTCCCTCAGCCTTGCCACCTCCCTTCCTGCAGTCAAAAGCCTCCTAAAACCTGTACCTTCAGTGTTTCCACCCCTCCCCCTCGCCATTGTCCATGCATAGTGGCATCCTCCAGCAATCACCCACTCTTCTCCCCCCATCCCAGTCAGGTTGCTGACCAGCTGGGGAGTTCACCTTCTCCAGTGGATAAGGGTCAGTGGACATTGAGTTGGCACATACATTTGGAACTCAAAGCGGCAAGTTTAGTCTTGCAAACCTCTCTCTCCACCCCTGCCAGTGGATGATCGATTTTGAGGCTGCCTAGTATCTTATCGATCCTTGTGGTTACCTGCTGTGGGAACGAGAGTCAACACTGCTTGAGTACCTCAAAGTCCTGGGCAGCCTGCGGGATCAGCACACATTAAATTAGGCCCCAAAGATTAATTAAAACACCTTTCTGCTGAACATGGGATTGTAAGCTATGCACTGTGTAAGGGGCCGCAAGGCACAAGCATCTCCACAGATAAAAAGGATGATGCAATGCCTGAAAGTAAGTGTTCAGCAATGTCTGTAATGATCTGGAATATGTCTATCTGATCACTGGTGCTTAGGGGGAGTGGTACTGAGCTAACTAAGGCAACATAACCATGGTAATGGAATAATTGGAAAGGATTAAGAAGGACAAAATGCATTTTAGCTGTGTGCATGTATCTTTGTTTAACTACAATTAATTGGTTATACTGTCACCTGTATCTATCTTTGCTTCACTATGATTTATTGGTAATATGCATGAAGTGTAATGATCAAAGGAAAAAATGGTATATAAGTGTGAGCCAATCACTGTATAGGAGCACTCATATTGGAATCATGAGTATGGTGTCTCAATAAAGACCTGATCCTGCATTGTTACAACTGTATGTGTGTGTACTCTGTTGTTTAAGGTAATGAGACAAATTTGAACGAGAATGCAATCCAACACCTGCAACTTAGCCTTTTTGCTTCACCAGTCTCATTTTCACCTTCCTCTCTATGGGTTGCAACCACAGTCTGTAGAATAGATGATCTCTCTTTTTACTGAGCTCAGATTTCTCTCTGCATTTCCAGCCTTTTTGCTAATCCCCGGACTCTACAAAAAGTACACGTAGAGAAAGAGAAGCTGACCCTGATACCCACTAATCCATTCAAAACCCACAGCTTGCAGACATCTTGGCATTTAACAGTGTTCTCGCTGGAGAGACCTCTCAACTATAAGGTCACATCCTTCACTCAGATTCAGGAGGTTTACAGTTGATTGCCTGGCTGTTGAGAGAGCATGCTTTAGTGTCAAGGCCATTCTCTCCCATAGTTCTCTCCCAATGCTTCTCAAAAACCACTTACTAACAAAGCTTGCAATTTAACTGGAAGAAGTTTGTGGAGTGGATGTATTGCCCAAGACATCAATCCTCTCTCCTGTGATGTTACATCAGTGTCATTATATTTAGATTTCCTGATGGACCTCCATCTGAAATTATGCTTCATGAAGCAGCAACATCAGCCTTTCATGAACCACTGACTTGAGGTTGGTTGGGGGAAACCCTGTCATTTCTCAAATAATACATGGTTTTGAGAATCAGAAGCTACTCTCTTTTCTGTCCATCATGAATTTTAGTTTAGGCCCTGAAAATCTGTGGGGGTGGTACGTCTTAGTGTAGGTGCCGAGGTGAGTTAATAGAATCAAAACCAAAACCCAAATTGCAACAAAGAACTTACAGCACATCCTCAGGACATCCCAAAGCACTTCACAGCCAATGAATTATTTTTGAAGTGTAGCCACTGCTGTGATTTAGGAAAATGCGGCAGTTAATTCGTGTTGGATAATTCCTTTACCCTTTTAAACAGATTCGTACAACTAGAGACAGTAATATGTTTGATAATTCACTAGATTTATTATTGACAAAACACTAATCTTAAAACACCCTAACCAACCATACTAAGTAACGCACATTAGCCTTACGTCTAATCATTCATGTGCGTGGATTTAATGAGGGCTCGTGAAGATGGCTTCTCCAAGCCTGTTCACGCCACAGGGTCTCAAAGGCAGCAACTGCCTTTCGTTCTTTCTTTCCATCTAACTAAGTTAAAACATGACATCTTTGTAATACCATTTTCTTTCATGGTTCTTTTCCTGCTGGATGCAACACTATCTGATGTTTTATCACCACCCAGTTGCTCAAACCAATTGCCAGACAGAAATGAGAGGTCCCATGCCTTTTCACACCATACTGTTACTTCCTATCATTGTTTTCCCAAGCCATAGCTTTGTTGTAAACAACCTTTGATGTTCTTCTCATAGCAGCACATTACCTTTTATATTGCCTGCCCTGATATAATGAAAAGCCTGTGCTTCAAAAGCTTCATCTTATCAACATCATTGAGGGGAAAAGACAGGCTTTTTGATTACAGAATTTAAACCAATTCTGTCTACATTACTGTTTTGTCTTTATTAGAAACAAAAGTAATGTAAAAACATATCGATAGTCTTACAATTTGTGCACAGCCAGGTCCCACAAACAGCAATGGGATAAATGACCAGATAATTTGTTTTAGTGGTGTTGGTTGAGGGATAAATGTTGGCCAGGACATTTCCCCTGCTCTTCTTTGAATAGTTCCATAGGATTTTTTTATGCCCATCTTGCAGGCAGATGGTTTAATATCTCATCCAAAGGACAGCACCTCCAACAGGGCAGCTGTCCTTCACTACTGAAGTGTCATCTCAGATGATGTACTCAAGTATCTGAGGTGGGGCTGGAACCCACAATCTTCTGACTCAAAGGCAAGAATACTACCACTGAGTAAAAGCTGACACTAATAAATGAGAGAAATACAAATAAATGTCAGAGTAAAAATATTTACAATTATAAAAATTACATGAGTTGATTAAAACACATTTCAATGACTAAAACAAAAAATCTATACAGCACATGGGGGTGAATTTTCTCACTGCTTCCGATGTACCTTCTGAGTAGAAATGGTGTAGGAAATTTTTTTAGCGAGGAAATTTGGGTGGAAGCCATTTCCACTCAGTTTTCACTTTGAAAAGGCTTCCTCTAAGTTTCCTTGCAAGTCTGCAATACTCCACGATTTGCCCACTGAGTCGCCACCAGCCCTTTCCATATGTGAAAGTGAGGTCCAGCAGCAAAGCAGATCAGAGTTTCCTTGGTTGGGACTGCTGATGTTACAATGAGTTCTATGAGGCATAGCAGCTGCCAGGATCAGGTGATCAAGGCACAAGTGAGAAGTTCCTGATATAGAAGAGACAGGAGATCTTTGAATACAGATTTCTGCAGGTGGGAAATTATTTTTAAAGCTTTTTTTTTTGCCATTTTGCCTGCAGACACCCGCACTTGTCTCTGACTGTTACTCACAGCGTCAAACCGCTGGCAGATTTTAGGACCCCCTCCCCCCCAAACCAGCTCCCCACACTGAGGGCTTCTCATAAGCAAGTATGGCACTCCTTATGGGCAAACTCTTGTATGCCATTATCATAGAGGGGGAGCCGCACCACGGAATAGAGGAAAAGACATTCAGGCAGCATTTACTGCAAAAGGCATCCTTTGAAACAAGAGCCTTACCTCCTTCTTCCCCATTTTCAAATTAAGGAAATTACACTCAAACCACCACCATTGTAATGTATTATGATGTATTCATATATTATCATAATGTATGCAGTTACTATGCACATGGATGTGTAAGAGCATGCGCAGTGCACCCTTGCATAATAAACACACACATGAACTGCAACTCATCGTGTCGTTGCCCCTCATTTGTTCTACCCAAATATACTACATTTTTGACGACAACAATGGGATCCCAAAGCCATTTTTAGGGATCATTGAAGGACACAATGTTCAACCTTCGAGAGGACAAGTTTAAGGTGAAGTTGTGACACATAAACTGAATTTTTGTGATGTTTTACCGTTAATGCTCCTGCAGAATCATCTGTGCTTCACCTTCGTATGTCTGTACACAGCAAAAGCAGTGTTGATTCGCACACGCACACAGGTAGTGTGCGGAGTCATTGTTCGATGGGATCGGGACAATCATGGCCACACCTATGGGATTCATCGGAAGTCTCGGCATGTATGACCGAGCTCAGGAACCATTCAGTTCTTACATTGAGCGGATGGAGATTTTTTTAGGGCCAATAACATTATTGAGACCAAAGGTGCAGTTGAGAATGTTTAAGCTCAAAATAAAGCAAATTGTGAACGGAAAAAAGCAATTTTTCTATTGGAGATCAGGCTAGATGTCTACGGAATGTTGACAAACCTACTCGCGCCCGAGAAAGTGAAGGATGCATCGTTTAAAGACATTGTCACAAAACTCAAGGACCATTTCGACCCAAAGCCGTTAGAAATAGCAGAGAGCTATAAGATTGGTACCAGAAATCAAAAACAAAGTGAAACCATAAGTGAGTACATTGTAGCTCTTAAGAAACTGCCTTTGTATTGTAACTTCGGCACATTTTTGGATTGTGCGTTGCGAGATAAGTTTGTGTGTGAACTGGTGGATGAGTGCACACAGTCCAAGTTACTGAACACTCCTAACCTAACGTTTGACATAGCATGCAAAATTGCCCTATCTATGGAGATGGCATCTGAAAGCTGGGGAACTCCGTACAACTCAAGTGACTAGTGTGCAGCTGAGGTCTACAGTCACAAAGCCACCGCCAAACCTAAAGCTATGAGACCGAGTCAAAAACATGTCAGTGAGAGCAGTTCAATTAATTGTTATCACTGCAATGGAAACCACTCACCACAGTCCTGACAATACAGAAATGCAAAGTGTTTTAACTGCCAGAAGAAAGGCCATATTTCAGCAGCTTGCAGAGCTAGATCTAAAACAGGAAGTAAGAACCATTCTAGTGGCAATGCAAAGCAGTGACAACAAAAGGAAGGAGTTCACAACCTTGACCTGAACACACCTGATGCTGAAGAACTAGGCATCAGTATCTATGCCACTAGTGGCAACGCTAGCAGTCGTGAGAAAGACTTCCATACAAAACTTTTGATCAACGAGCAATATATTGATATGTGTATCGCTACAGCGGCGGACTGCTCTATAATGAGTAAGGACACATATGAGAGTAAGTTTAATCAAGTACCACTTACAAAGAGTACCATAGAGTTAAAAACTTACTCCGGAGAATGTACAGTTCAACACAATGGCCAGTCAGTAAAGCTGTAGTGACAGGTCAACCCGCATGGGCAAAGACTGGTTGAGAAGGTTAAAACTAGACTGGAAAAACGTCTTCAGTGTAGATGCTTCAAAGAAGCGACTCAACACAATGTTGAACAAGTATGAAAGCATGTTCACAGACAGTTCTGATGGCATCATTGGGTATGACGCCCATATCCGCATCAAGTCCAATGCAAAGCCTGTCTATTATAAGGCAAGGCCGGTCCCCTATGCGTTGAAAAGTCAGGTGGAGGAAGAGCTAGTGAAGCTCAGAGAGACTGGAGTGCTAGTAAAAACTGACAAAAGTGAATTGGCTACCCCGATTGTGGTAGTGCCCAAAGCAGACAAAACTGTACGCTTGTGCAGTGACTACAAAGTTACTATCAACCAAGCAGTTGATGACGAGCAGTACCCGTTACTTACATTGCAAGATTTGTATGCAGCACTCTGGGGTCAAAGGTCTTCTCCAAGCTTGACCTGTCGCAAGCTTATGCTCAGCTGAATGTTGACAAAGAGAGTCAACAATATCTCACCATCAACACACACAAGGGACTGTACTCATACACCAAGCTGCCGAATGGTGTAAAGTCCTCCCCCAAAATCTTCCAGGCTAAGATGGATAAGATTTTGCAAGGAGATCCTAATTGCTTATGCAACCAAGACGATGTGCTCATCGCAACAAGCAGTGAGGAAGAAAATCTAGAAGTGTTAGATATAGTGCTTCAAAGGTTGAATTCCCACAATGTCAAATTGAAAAGGAGTAAATCTGCTTTTGTGCAGCCCAAGGTTGCATACCTTGGTCTGATAGTTGATGCAAATGGCTTGCAACCAGTGAAGGAAAAGGTTGATGCTGTCATCGATGCTCCAAAGCCACAGAACGTGTCCGAGTTAAAATCTTTCCTTGGAATGGTCCAGTACTACGCACGTTTCTTACCTGAGTTAGCGACCATGTTAGCTCCATTGCACGAGCTCCTCAAGAAGGATGTCCAATGGAAGTGGATGATAGCGCAACAAGAAGCTTACAACGCTTATAAGAGAAGTCTCTCTAGCGATGCTCTACTTGTGCACTACAACACAGAGCGTGAGCTTAAGTTAGCGTGTGATGCTTCTAGCTATGGTGTGGGAGCTGTCATAAGCCACATAATGGATGATGGCCAAGAGAAACCAATCGTGGTCGCGAAAAGAACGAAAGAAACTACGCGCAAATTGAAAAGGAAGCACTCGCCATAGTGTTTGGAATCAAGAAATTGCAACAGTTCCTGATTGGCAGAAAGTTTACCCTGGTAACTGATCACAAACTGCTCCTAGCAATGTTGGGCTCAAATCTGCCATCCCTGCAATGGCCGCATCGAGAATGCAACGTTGAGCAGTGTTGTTTTCACACTATGACTACACGATTGAATATCGCACTTCAAAGCAAAACGCAATCGCAGATGCCTTGTCCAGGTTGCCACATGAGGATTCGTGTTGGGAGTGAAGGTGTGATCTTCACGCTAGGTGCAGTTGACAAAGACTTTCCTCTGACTGCAACTGAGATTGCAGATGAGACTCAAAAGGACTCAGTACTGAAAAGATTGTATGAAAACACCTTGAATGGATGGACTGATCAGTGTATGGAGACAGAATTGAAACCATTCTATAGCCGTCGGACTGAATTGTTTTGTGAGCAAGGTTGTACTAAGTGGGGAAACAGAGTGGTGGTACTTACTTCTTTGAGAGATAGAATTCTGGCCGAACTTCATACTGAACATCCAGGGGTTGTCAGTGTGAAATCAATTGCAAGAAGCTTTGTTTACTGGCCTGGATTGGACAGTGATCTTGAATCACTTGTCAGCAAATGCAGCGTTTGCCAAAATTGCAGAAACAAACCACCTAAAACTCCATTACAACCCTAGTCATGGCCAAGTAGACCTTTTCAGAGAGTACATGTAGACTTCTGTGAGAAAGCAAATGATGAATTTCTGGTACTTGTAGATAGTCACTCAAAGTGGATTGAAATGAAACACATGGGTTCAAATACTACAACTGAACGTACCAAAGATGTTCTTATAAAGGGAATTAAGGGTTACGGGGAGCGGGCAGGAATTTGGACATGAGTCTAGGTTCGGATCGGTCATGGCCCTGTGGGTAGCATAGCGGGCCCAGGGGCCGTGTAGCCTGATCCTGCTCCTATTTCGTGTGTCCAATTCTGTTAGGTTCAGGAGATGGTTCTCTGATAGTAGATTGGCGGTTAGGATCAGATCAGCCATGATCTTATTGAATGGCGGAGCAGGCTCGAGGGGCCAATTGGCCTACTCCTGCTCCTATTTCTTATGTCTTATGTTCTTAGATGAGTTGAGGTCTATCTTTGCATGTCACAGCTTACCTGAAGAGCTTGTTTCTGACAAAGGCCCTCAGTTTCGTTCTACGCTGTTCCAATAATTCATGAAATGGAATGGTATCAAACACACTCTTGTTCCACCATATCATCCAGCTTCAAACGGAGCAGCCAAAAGGTCAGTCAGAATAGCGAAAGAAGCTCTCAAAAAGCAAGTGTTGCAGGGTTGTTTTGGACTCAGCATGAAGCAATGTTTGGCAAATTTCTCATTGAAGTACAGAACTACTCCGCACACTACAACTTTACATAACCCAGGAGAACTCTTGATGAAGAGGAGACTGAGAACATGATTGAGTCTTCTTCAACTGAATTTGGCCCCAAGAGTTGAACAAAAACAGTTGAGTCAGAAACATCATTATTTGGTTGAAATTGGTGACAAAATCCAAAGTGTTCATGTAGATCAAATGATCTCTGCAAGAGATGAACGAAGACATGATTGTGAACCGCTTGATCATCCAGGCAAGTGTTGATAATTCCATCACACTCCTAACTTGTGCCTTATAGGTGGTGGAAACATCATTATGACACCAATAAGAAAGAACAGTTTCAAACGAAACAAGTGCGTTCATGTTCTCAGTTCCCCAGGCAAGTCGAGTTCACACAAGTGGGATGTAGGAACCATAGTAAAAATGAACGAAGACATGATTGTGAACTGCTTGATCATCCAGGCAAGTGGTGATAATTCCATCACACTCCTAACTTGTGCCTTATAGGTGGTGGAAAGGCTTTGGGGAGTCAGGAGGTGAATCACTCACCACAGAATACACAGCCTCTGACCTGCTCCAGTAGCCACAGTATTTATGTGGCTGGTCCAGTTAACTTTCTGGTCAATGGTGACCCCCAGCATATTGATGGTGGGCGATTTGACAATGGTAATGCCATTGAATGTCAAGGGGAAATGATTAAACTCTCTCTTGTTGGAGTTGGTCATTGCATGGCACTTGTGTGGTGCGAATGATACTTGCCACTTATCAGCCCAAGCCTGGATGTTGTCCAGGTTTTGTTGCATGCGGGCACACGCTGCTTCATTATCTGAGGAATTGTGAATGGAACTCAACACTGTGCAGTCATCAGCGAACATCTCCATTTCTGACCCTATGATGGAGGGAATGTCATGATGAAGCATCTGAAGATGGTTCAGCCTAGGATGCTACCCTGAGGAACTCCTGCAGCGATGTCCTGTGGCTGAGATGATTGGCCTCCAACAACCACAACCATCTTCTTTTGTGCTAGGTATGGTTCCAGCCAGTGAAGAGTTTTCCCCCTGATTCCCATTGACTTCAATTTTACTAGGGCTCCTTGATGCCACACTCAGACAAATGCTGCCTTGATGTCAAGGGCAGTCATTCTCACCTCACCTCTGGAATTCAGCTCTTTGTCCAAGTTTGACCAAGGCCGTAATGAGGTCTGGATCCAAGTGGTCCTGGCGGAATCCAAACTGAGCATCGGCGAGCAGATTATTGGTGAGTAAGTGTCGCTTGATAGCACTGTCGGTGACACCTTCCAAGACTTTGCCTATGACTGAGAGTAGACTGATGGGGCGGTAATTGGCCGGATTGGATTTGTCCTGCTTTTTGTGGACAGGACATACCTGGGCACTTTTCCACATTGTTGGGTATATGGCAGTGTTGTAGCTGTACTGGAACAGCTTGGCTAGAAGCACGGCTAGTTCTGGAGCACAATTCTTCAGCACGACAGCCGGGATATTGTCAGGGCCCATAGTATTTGCTGTAGCCAGTGCACTCAGCCACTTCTTGATATCACCTGGAGTGAATCGAATTGGTTGAAGACTGGCTTCTGTTATGGTGGGGACCTCAGGGGGAGGCCAAATGGATCATCCACTCAGCACTTCTGGCTGAAGATGGTTGGGGATGTTCATGAAGCCTCTTCCTCTCATTTTTTCTTTAATTGTCCACCATCATTTACGACTGGATATGGCAGGACTGCAGAGCTTTGATCTGATCCGTTGGTTGTGGGATTGCTTAGCTCTGTCTATAGCATGCTGCTTCCACTGTTTAGCATACATGTAGTCCTGTATTGTAGCTTCACCAGGTTGGCACCTCATTTTCAGGTACGCCTGGTGCTGCTCCTGCCATGCTCTTCTACACTCCTCTTGAACCAGTGTTCATCGCCTGGATTGATGGTAGTGGTAAAGGGAGGGATGTGCCGAGCCATGTGTTTACAGATTGTGGCGGAATACAATTCTGCTGCTGCTGAAGGCCCACAGCGCCTATATTCCCTAGAGTTTAGAAGAATCAGAGGTGATCTCATTGAAACGTCTAAAATTCTTAAGGGGCTTGACAGGGTAGATGGTGAGAGGATGTTTCCCCTGGCTGGGGAGTCTCGAACTCGGGGGTCACAGTCTCAGAATAAGGGGTCGGCCATTTAGGACTGAGATGAGGAGAAATTTCTTCACTCAAAGGGTTGTGAATCTTTGGTATTCTCTACGCCAGAGGGCTGTGGATGCTTAGTCATTGAGTATATTCATCATCAAACAAACAACATGTAATAGATCTTTGGATACTAAGGGAACCAAGGGATATGGGGATAGTGCGGGAAGGTGGAGTTAAGGTAGAAGATCAGTCGTGATCATCCCCTAATCATTTTGCGGTCGGCCAATGCTGTTTTGAGGACTCCCTCCATTTCGCTCCCAGGAACCGATCACTCATCGTTGGCTTCCAGGTTGGGCCTGCAAATTTCTGCGGTTCTTGGCTTGGCTTTCGGACTTTGGACTAGGTAAATCAGCATTCCCCTGTTCCCAGCTCGGTTCCTGACCTGCCAAATTGGCCAAATCTTGAGTTTGACCCCTCCCCCCCGCCTCAATCAACCAATTCTAGCTATGCCACTGCGTCTTCTGCTTTTACATCTCCATAGGCATGTTGAGTTGTACTTTTATACAGAACTCTACAGGCAGCAAACACAAGGGACTTCCATATGTCCACGGCAGAATCATAGACCCATACTTCTCTAGGTCTATAATGCTGTTGGGATAAGTGAGTTAGGCTTATTTATAATATGACCTGCAACCAATAGCTTGTGCCATTTGATCACTGGATTCCCATAGATTGATCAAAATACTTCCTTAAATTACTTAAGGAATTAAAATTTTTAAGTGTCCAAAATAAGGATTTAAAGAAAATAATAAATATATATATCATAATCACATGATGAAATTTGTCCACTGAATTGAGTTTTGTGTGTTTTAATGTCTTCATAAAAGTCTTTTTTGAAGGCTTAAGCCTCTTCCCAAAGCCTGGGCTTAGACCTCGTTCTTTTACCCAGAGATGTGACTCTGTGAGCTGAATTTAGATTGTTCAATATGAGCATATGCAATGGTTTTGTGAGAAAGTCAGAGACAATTAGTCAAACAGAGACAGAGACAAAAAGTGAGAGACAAGGGAGCACTGAAATTCCTACCCATTTGTGGAATGGAGAGTGCACAATCTGGGCAGGGGAGGAATTTGGGGTTGAATCTGTTTCTGCCAGGTATCTGCCCCTTTCTGCCAATGTTCAAAAATTGTGACAAGAGGAGGAGCATTTTCTGCCCAGCTCCTCCCCCACTGTGATATCATTGCAAGAGGCGGGACTGATGGAGTGACATTCACTGCCAGAAATCCTGTCAGTTCCACCTAATGTACAGCCGATGTACAAAATACTGCCATGATGCAGATGTACTTACTATACCGTGGACCCATAATACCACATCTTAATTGCAATCAATCTCAGAGAGATCGACTGCCATTAGATAGTCGTATCTCAACATTGGATGTGGGCAGGATCAAAAATGTCTTCTTTGACCAGTCTTTTCCCCCAATCGGAGTGGCAATGTGACATTCTGGAGCCCCCTCCAATAAGCATTGTAAATGGCATGTGCACCCTTTTTATGTTATGGCTAGTCCCTGGGACAGTGGCAGCACTGGGGCATACTGTTGGGTAGAAGTCCACTGCGTTGCATTTCTGGTAGTGCAGCAGCTTGCAGAGAATTCCCATGCCTGGAGCTTCATCACCATTTTATTTTGTTATAATTTAAAAACAATTATTCTTCATAAAGTTAGAATTTAAAAATAATGATTGCTAATAGAATTAGATGAGTAATGAGAGAAAAAAGAATAGAAAGATATGCTGAGATGAGGTAGATAGAATGGGAGGAGATGCGTGGGGAGTATAAACACCAGCAGAGGCTAGTTGGGCCGAATGATCTGTTTCTGTATTATATATTCTATATAATTCTAAAATTATTTTTCTCAATGTCTTTCGCATGCTGTAATATGATTTATGAGGCTTTTTTTCAACCAAATGGAATTTAATTCTGAAAGCTTTTTCGGCAAATATTTCACAAGAACAAAGGCTAATTATGGGCAGTTGTGCTCCATTTACACTTTCAAATTGAAAACATTTTAATCAATGCATCTCAGCTAGCTATTTGTTTATCAAGCTGCAGTGGCTAAGAGAAAACAAGTGAAGAGAATATTGGAAGTATTTTGAACAAAAATGTTTCAGATGAAAATTAATATAAACCTCCACTGCAATGCTGCCAAAAGCCCAGGAAAGCCTCTCACTGCTAACAAAGCCCAGTGCCCTTCACCTAGAGTTGCTAAAACCCGAGATCCCCTTGAGATTGGTACATTGGTACATGTTGCCTACAATTTATTTGTGTATCCTGGGCTTTAAAAAAGGTCAGAGATAAGATTGAGTACATGTGTAAAGGAACATATGATAATAATCAAGGCTACTGATTTACGGTTTTCATGGAAAAATGGATAAACCCACAGAATTTTATCTTGAAAATGCCAGCAAAAATCCTAAATATGAGGTGATAAAAATGCAATTTGACTTATTCTATTACTGTAAACCAGAGGCACTGATAATAGTGTGTTACATAACATGCTAGTATAATACAGTATACCTTGGTGACTGACTGTGAGCAATCAATGGTGATTTTTTTTGTTTTTTATTCATTCACAGGATGTGGGTGTCGCTGGCAAGGCCAGCATTTATTGCCCATCCCTAATCCAGTTAAGTTTCTAGGCAATTGTGACCCCCAGGATATTTATGGTGGGGGTATTCGATGATGGTAATGTCAATGAATGTCAAGGAGAGGTGATTAGACTCTCTCTTGTTGGAGATAGTCATTGCCTGGCACTTGCGTGATGCGAACGTTACTTGCCACTTTTCAGCCCAAGCCTGAACGCTGTCCAGGTCTTGCTGCATGTGGCACGGAGTGCTTCATTATCTGAGGAGTTGTGAATGGAACTGAACACTGTGCAAACAGCAGCAAACAGCCCCACTTCTGACCTTATGATGGAGGGAAGGTCATTGAAGAAACAGCTGAAGATGGTTGGGCCTTGGACACTGCCTTGAGGAACTCCTGCAACAATATTCAGGGACTGAGATGATTGGCCTCCAACAACCACAACCATCTTCCTTTGTGCTAGGTATGGCTCCAGCCAGTGGAGAGTTTTCCCTGATTCCCATTGACTTCAATTTTACTAGGGCTCCTTGATGCCACACTCGGTCAAATGCTGCCTTGAAATTGGTGACAAAATCCAAAGTGTTCATGTAGATTAAATGATCTCTGCGAGAGATGAACGAAGAGATGATTGTGAACTACTTGATCATCCAGGCAAGTGGTGATAATTCCATCACACTCCTAACTTGTGCCTTTTAGGTGGTGGAAAGGCTTTGGGGAGTCAGGAGGTGAGTCATTCACCACAGAATACCCAGCCTCTGACCTGCTCTAGTAGCCACAGTATTTATGTGGCTGGTCCAGTTAACTTTCTGGTCAATGGTGACCCCCAGCATATTGATGGTGGGCGATTTGACAATGGTAATGCCATTGAATGTCAAGGGGAAGTGATTAGACTCTCGCTTGTTGCAGTTGGTCATTGCATGGCACTTGTGTGGTGCGAATGATACTTGCCACTTCTCAGGCCAAGCCTGGATGGTGTCCAGGTTTTGTTGCATGCGGGCACACGCTGCTTCATTATCTGAGGAATTGTGAATGGAACTCAACACTGTGCAGTCATCAGCGAACATCCCCACTCCTGACCCTATGATGGAGGAAATGTCATGATTAAGCAGCTGAAGATGGTTGGGCCTAGGATGCTACCCTGAGGAATTCCTGCAGTGATGTCCTGTGGCTGAGATGATTGGCCTCCAACAACCATCTTCCTTTGTGCTAGGTATGACTCCAGCCAGTGGAGAGTTTTCCCCCTGATTCCCATTGACTTCAGTTTTACTGGGGCTCCTTGATGCCACACTCGGTCAAATGCTGCCTTGATGTCAAGGGCAGTCACTCTCACCTCACCTCTGGAATTCAGCTCTCTTGTCCATGTTTGGAGCAAGGTTGTAATGAGGTCTGGAGCCGAGTGGTCCTGGCGAAACCAAAAATGAGCATCAGTGAGCAGGTTATTGATGCGTAAGTGCTGCCTGATAGCACTGTTGACGACACCTTCCATCACTTTGCTGATAATTGAGAGCAGACTGATGAGGTGGTAATTGGCCAGATTGGATTTGTCGTCCTTTTTGTGGACAGGACATACCAGGGATAAGCCTGGTGCTGCTCCTGGCATGCTCTTCTACACTCCTCACTGAACCAGGCTTGATTGGAATGGTAGAGTGAGGGATATGGAAGGCCATGAGGTTACAGATTGCAGTGGAATATAATTCTGCTGCTGATGGCCCACTGCGCCTCATGAATGCCCTGTTTTAAGCTGCTAGATCTGTTCGGAATCTATCCCATTTAGCACGGTGGTAGTGCCACAAAACACTTCATCTCCACAGGGACTGTGCGGTGGTCACTGCTACCAATACTGTCATGGACAGATGCATCTGTGACAGGTAGATTGGTGAGGATGAGGTCAAGTAGGTTTTTCCCTCGTGTTGGTTCTCTCAGCACCTTTACAAGCCCAGACTGGCAGCTATGTCCTTCAATAGTATATACAAAAATCTTTCAATCTACATCCATTTTACCTTAATTAATATTTAAGAAGCATTACTTTCATTCCTAAAGCTCTAGAATTATATCAAACCTTTTTTTATATACGATGGATTAGGAATTCCACCTCTGCGCTTCCTAACCCATGATTGTCTGCTCATGCACTTTAAAAAGGGACAAGTCACAAGCTGGCAAGTGCAGAAGTGGCATTTCTACTGCTATATATTTAATCTAATTTCTCCATTCATTTGCAATTCCATTTCTCGATACAGTTTCATCTATTTTTCATTTTCTTTTTAGCATCATTCAATTTATTCCAAACAGTATCAAAAATATACCAGCACAGCTCAATAATATATTCTGCATCACATTCTTATAAAACTGCGTATCCTGTGACTTACTATAATTAATGCAATGGGAGATCCCCCTGTTATATATATTTTGAGTCTGTCACACTTCTAAAAAAATCATAGTTTAAAGTGTTACACATTGCATAAAAATGAATTAAAATGTACATAAATCGGAATAAAGCCATTCATTTATGGTTGCTTCTTCTGAACTTCAGCATGAGCCAAACATTTACAAGCACCTGCTAATCTACAGAGAAATAATTATCTTTTAATTGACCTCACGATATACCTATTAGGCCTTGTGCCTTGAAGGGACAGACCAGGCTACACACAGCTTCAGTATAGCAGCGGGATAATATATTATGTGTTACACGGTATAACCCTTCTGTCATTGTAAAACAGTCTGCCATCCAACTTGCCATGAGAAATGCCATGGCGGATCTGCTGGTATGGTATAAAAGCACTTTTAATGATACCACAGTATCACTGGCATTAAAACAGCAGAGATCAATCAGCTAGCTCAGCACAGATCAGGTATCAAATCTGGAATCTTCCTGGTCCGTACGGCTGAGTATCACTTCCAGCATTGCATTTAACCACTGAGAACAATTATATTCTAACCCTTTATATAATTTTTTTTTTTTTTTTTTACAAAAAGCAAGCTTCTTCCCTTTCAGTTGATTCACAAGCACAAACCAAAGTGACTGATGAGGTGTGGATCACACTATATTTTCCTCATTAATGTTCCCCCATGTATGGCATTGTGCAGGTGGGTAAAGCTGGTAATGAAGTGCTGTAAGTGCCATAAATGAAAGTAAGCTTTCATGTTAAATATCTGCAAATACCAATGTTGCTTAGTGTTGAAACTGCACAAATAAAACCATATGAAAATTTGCTCAGTGTACCCAAAAGGTACAATGCAATTATTTAACTTTGGAAAATGCCTTTTTATTAAGTCATCACTTTTTCCATTTTCTCAGCAGAGGTGTACTGTATCTTCTTCTTCTTCTTCTTAGGCAGTCCCTCGGAACCGAGGATGACTTGCTTCCACGCTAAAAATGAGTTCTCAGGTGACTGATGAGTCCAGTGCGGGACCTACAGTCTCTGTCACAGGTGGGGCAGACGGTGGTTGAAGGGGCGGGCGGGGTGCTTGGGTTGACGTGCGCTCCTTCTCGTCTGTGGCTTCCAGTGTTGGGGCGTACGCACTGATAACCATAGCACATTGGTTCCGGGCTAGGGTGAGCCGTAGAGTCATGAGGTGTTCGTTTATTCCACAAGGAGTCTCCGAGACGTTCAACTAGCTCATTTTTTATGGTGAAGCCTACCCAATGGAGGCAGCGTTCTTCTTCAGGTTTGCCTTTCCAGAAAAAGGTGTAACCACCGCCTTGCTCCTTGAACTGGCCTTCCCCTGCCTGCCGGGTCTTGCTTAGGGCAGCGATGTCTATGTCGAAACGTCTGAGCTACCGGGCAACGATAGCAGTACGGCGTTCTGGTCTGTCGCTGTTGGGGATGTCCATGAGGGTCCTGACGTTCCAGGTCCTGAACTTCATTTTAAAGGGTGGAAGATGCCTGTGTGTGAATTCTTTTAATGTGGGGTGGCCGTTGCACACCAGCTACCACACGGGCTTGACAGAGCAAGGTCTTGGTCCAATGGCAAGGGGATCCAAGATGATTGGAGACCAGGCTCTGCTACATCGGCCTAGCACACACATACACACAAACATACTCCTACTGTCCTCCTCCCTCCTTCCCGCAGGTCCTCTCTGCCTGGGTTTTATAGGCTACAGTGTGGTCCTCCCGACCCCACTGCTGGTCCACGCTGCGCCACTCCTGGGCTCGTCCTCACTCCTGGGTCCTGTCCTCGCTCCTGGGTCCCGGCCTCCTTATAGTGTGTCTCCTTCTAGTGAGTGCGTCCCGCGGTGTCTCCTTCTAGTGCGTGCGTCCCGCGGTGTCTCCTTCTAGTGAGTGTGTCCCGCGGTGTCTCCTTCTCAATCTCAGTATAACCACATCAGCGCAGGCCCCCCACAGACACTTCAGCCGCTACGCTCACCCCCCTTGCCGGCCCACCAACAATCTCTACCTACCATCACACACACCCACATCTCACAGCTTGCACACAATGACAGCTAGTCAACTATGGCAGGCACATCACCCAAACACATTGCTCCACACTCACTCACACACTTTCCTTTCTCTTGCAGGCCAAGGTGGCTCACAACAGGAGGGAGCAGAAGCGCACAGGTGGGGGACAAGCCGACACCCAACCACTGTCTACGCTGGAAAATAGAGTGCAGCAGATTATTGGGCACCAAGTGGTGGGCGCCGTGGTCACTGGCGATGTTGACCCCCTTGGGGACAACAGTATGTTCATCCCAATGTTCATCCCAACTCCTTCTTCTCACATCCCACTTCCCCCTCACCCCACAAGCCTTTCGCACTTTCCAGCTAATCATGCTGTATGCATGCATTTCTCCCTTCCTGTACTGTATGCCAGGTTAGCATCAACAAGCAGTAATAGAAGCTGCTTGCCCATTACATCCATACAATAGCTGCATCACCAACGTGTGCATGTTTAAATAGACTGAATGTAACAAATATTTAGAGTGTTTTGACTATAGTTCAGATTGTCATTGCATAAAGTTTGATGCATAGTGAAACTGGCTTCATATTTCTTTTAGAAAACATGGCTAGGAACAGTTTTTTTCCCTACCACTTTATTCTGAACAATATTTTTGCAAGAAAACCAAGCCAATATTTTCAAGCAAATTAAGTAACAACTTGCATTTATATAACACTTCACATCTTTAGGACACTCCAAAGTGGTTCACAGCTAATTAGAAGTATAGTGACTGTTGTTTTGCAGGCAAACTAAATTATCAATTTTTCTTCTAGCCACCTCTTGTCTAAATTACTGTTATACTGTTTAATTATACCTGACAATATGAATACAAAGCCATAAAACTATGGTCTCCATTGTCAGCTTGAAGGTTCATTGATCCAGTCACTACAATATTATAAATAGAGCAGGAGGTAAAGAAGTGCACTTGTTAAAAATGTTTTCTACTGTTTTCTTGACGGTATCAAATCCTGCATTTTTTTCTAGCTCTTGTACTAGCCTTTCCTAGCAATATATTTCTTGTAGCCAAGAGAGCAGGAGAACCTGCTCCCAGGCAGCTACGAGTGCTACTCTGAATCAGCCATTAGAAGCTTGCAATGACTTGTTATTCAGCTAGAGAAGACCCATTCTTATGACATATTGGCCCAGATATTCCGATCCCTACGGGTGTGTACGTGCTGTGTTGACCCACCCGTAGGGACATCGGAAATGGTGGTTTCAGGCATGCACAGCACATGCGCTGAAAACCGGTATTTCAGATCTGTCAAGAATGCTCTTGACAGATCGGACGCCTGCCCTGGAGAAGGGCCTCTGGGGGTGAATAGTTCCGCTTTCTGGAGACCCTCCGCCTGCAGAAAACCCTTAGAATTCTTACGCCTGGTAAAAGCAGGCACAAGGCCTGCTTTTACCTGGATAAGAGTTGAAAAAAAGTTTAAAAAAAATAATTTTTCAGTCATTTATCCTTTAAAAATACTTTAAAAAAAGGTAAGTTTATTTTTAGCCTGTAAAAAACTAATTATTTCTTTCAAAAAATTAAATTTTTGTTTAAAATAATTAATTTATTGTAATTTCAACTAATTTTAAAAAGGTGATGGTTTTTAAAAAATGTATTTAAAGTTTTAAAGTGTTTTGTCATTGATCTCCATTCATATATTTGACAGGTCTATCTATCAAGTGTATGAAGGGAGATTCCCTTCTTTGATTGGCTCCCCATGGCCCACGTGATCCCAGGGACGCTTGCGAACCGCATGCACCCCTGGGACACGTAGGCCCTGCGTACTTGGAGTTGGAAAGGCCCAGCATCGGAACTATATGCACCTCGGGAGCCCTCAGGTAAGTGAGTAGATTTTTTTCAGATCGGAGGCCTCTGCATGAGGGAAGCCTCCGATCGGAAAATACGGCCCATTAAGCCCTCCTCAACCAGCGGACATTACAAGGATTGAAGACCTCTCTGGTCATGGGTGCTGATCACAACACAAAAGCACCATTAAAAAGTTCAATATTAGGCTGAATTAGATTGCAGGGTTTCCGGAAAAGTACCTTAGATCGAAAGTGATGGTGAAACCAGTGAATGTTCGAGGAAATACATTTTATATATAAAATTTAAATGATCTGAGCACAACACTATCAGGATTTAATTGTCCTGTGAGCTGTGTACTACATGAACTAATAAACCTGTGAAATATAAAATAATTATATTCAAGATTTATTTGCATTGTGTACAACATTCATCTTATGTAGGGCAACAGGATTCAATCTCTAATACCTCTATGAAGGAATCTCTGGGATTATGGAAAAATGGATTTCTGCAAAGTATGTAATTTATTTACAAACACAATGCATTTCAAGTGGTGAAATAATGCTACAGATGTTACATGATTTTCCACTATGAAATGAATCACATGGTACATTAATTTTGAAGTCTACATCACTTATTAGGACAAAAGAGGCTTATAGTGAGGCATGTCTCTGCTTTTGCGTGTCTGCTTCTAAAAGCTTGCTCGGCAGCAGTTCTTATTCTCAATTCCACAAATAGGGTGCTAAAAAGTACCTATTTTACACACAATCAGACAACTGACACTGATCTATGCACACCAGCTCAATTGCTGTCACTATGTCAAATAAACAGCTGCTGGTCTAGTTGATATTATAATTCAGTTTGACATGAACATTTATGCTACTTTTTATTTGAAATGACTCCAAAATCACAAAATGCGTATTGGATTATTGCATGATCTCTGCTGATAAAGGTTTCTTTAGTATAGAAATTATTTGGCACTAGTACAAATACTGTGACACACAGATTAAAAACATGGTAGTAAACCCTTTCATATTTCACTAGAAAGATAATTTCAGCAGCAAATATACACCATGCAGTTAAAACTTCAAATGTGGCTGTCAACTTGCTATTTTAAATAACTTCATAGTTTATTAAGTATTTTTTTTAATTCACAGTGAAATGCCACATTTAAAAAGCGACATGACTGGGCAACCACAGAATGACCTTCCGTCCATCATAAGGTCAGAAATGGGGATGTTCGCTGATGACTGCACAGTGTTCAGTGCCATTCACAACTCCTCAGACAATGAAGCAGTCCATGCTCGCATGCAACAAGACCTGGACGACATTCAGGCTTGGGCTGATAAGTGGCAGGTAACATTCGTGCTACGCAAGTGCCAGGCAATGACTATCTCCAACAAGCGAGAGTCTAACCACCGCCCCTTGACATTCAACGGCATTACCATCGCCAAATCCCCCACAATTAACATCCTGGGGATCACCATTGACCAGAAACTTAACTGGACCAGCCACATAAATACTGTGGCAACAAGAGGTCAGAGCTAGGTATTCTGCAGCAAGTGTCTCACCTCCTGACTCCCCAAAGCCTTTCCACCATCTACAAGGCACAGGTAAGGAGTGTGATGGAATACTCTCCACTTGCCTGGATGAGTGCAGCTCCAACAACACTCAAGAAGCTCAACACCATCCAGGACAAAGCAGCCCGCTTGATTGGCACCCCATCCACCATCTTAAACATTCACTCCCTCCACCACCGGCGTACCATGGCTGCAGTGTGTACCATCTACAAGATGCACTGCAGCAACTCGCCAAGGTTTCTTCGACAGCACCTCCCAGACCCGCGACCTCTACCACCTAGAAGGACAAGGGCAGCAGGCGCATGGGAACACCACCACCTCCAAGTTCCCTTCCAAGTCACACACCATCCTGACTTGGAAGTATATTGCTGTTCCTTCATCATCGCTGGGTCAAAATCCTGGAACTCCCTCCCTAACAGCACTGTGGGAGTACCTTCACCACAAGGACTGCAGCGATTCAAGAAGGCGGCTCACCACCACCTTCTCATAGGCAACTAGGATGGGCAATAAATGCTGGCCTTGCCAGCAACGCCCACATCCCATGAACGAATAAAAAAATACCACTATGATGATCACTTAGGTCAAATAGTAACCAAATTCTGAAATATTATGCAATGCTGCATTAGAATGTCATGATGTGGAGATGCCAGTGTTGGACTGGGGTGGACAAATGTGAGAAGTCGCACAACACCAGGTTATAGTCCAACAGTTTTATTTTAAATCACAAGCTTTCGGAGCGCTGCTCCTTCGTCAGGTGAAGTGAAGAGATGTATATCGGCACAGCATATATAGTCAGAGAACACTGCCAGACGATTACAGTTAATCCCTCTAACTGCCCTTTATCACACCTCGGCAGAGAGACAATCACGGCAATCAAAGGTGTGAATGTTGTTCAAACAGGTCAGTCAGGAAAACATTACATCAAAGACAATGAGGTGGGGTCACAAGGGGTCAAATGTGGCAGATGCTGGGGTCTGTATGGAAAACAAAAAACCATTGTTCGCAGCAAATTACCCAGCTTTCAGGAGAACAGCGACCACGACACCACACAACCCTGCCACGGCAACCTCTGCAAGACATGCCAGATCATCAACACAGATACCATCATCACACGTGAGGACACCACCCACCAGGTACATGGTACATACTCATGTGACTCGGCCAACGTTGTCTACCTCATACGTTGCAGGAAAGGATGCCCCGGAGCATGGTACATCGGCGAGACCATGCAGACACTGTGACAACGTAAAGGGTTGCTGTTACAAGAAATAGGAATTGTTGTGAGGGTTCCATTATTAGATACAGGAGCAGAAGCTGTGCAGAGGGGATAATGTCAATGATTTACAGTGGATAAACTAGGCTGGAATGGCCATTCCATTCTTGCTTCATTGAGTTTTGTAGCACCTGTTGAGTGTTAGCTGTGGGTCGCACTCTCGCCTCTGAGTCAGAAGATTGTAGGTTCACAGTCCCACTCCAGAGACTTGAGCACAAAAATCTAGGTCGACACTCCAGTGCAGTGCTGCTCTGTTGGAGGTTCTGTCTTTCGGATAAGACATTAAAAACAGAGACCCCGTCTGCTCTCTCAGGTGGATGTAAAAGATCCCATGGCACTATTTCGAAGAAGAGCAGTGGAGTTATCCCTGGTGTCCTGGCCAGTATTTATCCCTCAATCAACATCACAAAAACAGATTATCTGGTCATTATCACATTGCTGTTTGTGGGAGCTTGCTGTGCGCAAATTGACTACCATGTTTCCAACAACAGTGACCACACTTCAAAAGTACTTCATTGGCTGTAACACGCTTTGGGACATCTAGTGGTCGTGAAAGGCGCTATATAAATGCAAGTCTTTCTTTCTTTAAGAACATAAGAAATAAAAGCAGAAGTAGGCCAAACGGCCCCTCGAGCCTGCTCCGTCATTCAATAAAATCATGGCTGATCATTGATCTCAACTCCACTTTCCCGCCCGATCTCCATACCCCTTGATTCCCCTAGAGTCCAAAAATCTATCTATCTCAGCCTTGAATATACTCAAAGACTCAGCATTCACAGCCCTCTGGGGTAGAGAATTCCAAAGATTCACAACGCTCTGAGTGAAGAAATTCCTCCTCATCTCGGTCTTAAATGGCCGACCCCTTATCCTTAGACTATGCCCCCAATTCTAGACACTCCAGCATCTACCCTGTCAATCCCCTTCCGAATCTTGTATGTTTCAATGAGATCACCTCTCATTCTTCTAAACTCCAGAGAGTATAGGCCCATTCTACACAATCTCTCATCATAGGACAGCCCTCTCATCCCAGGAATCAATCTAGTGAATCTTCGTTGCACCACCTCCAAGGCAAGTATATCCTTCCTTAGATAAGGAGACCAAAACTGTGCACAGTACTCCAGGTGTGGTCTCACCAAGGCCCTGTCCTACTCCTCCATCTTGCTGCTCATCTGGTTCTGTTCCCAAGTGCTGCTCACAGCCTGGTTCTGTTTCAAAGTCCTGCTGTATAACATGCTTCTGCTCCCAAGTACTGCTCACATATTCCTGATAGCATTTTAGAGTGGGAACAGGTACTACTAGGTAGTAGGACTTGATATTGTGAGGTACACCAATTATATTAAACTTAAGGATATTTGCTAGAATTAATTTACAAGTCAAGTAGAAGATAATACTATCTATTAGATGGTGATGGTTAATATTTTACTTTGAATTGAATGTGACAAACAAAATCATTTTAATAGCTTTAATGCAATATTTGAAGCTGTTCTCTGCAGAGTGTGCTAAAGGTAGGTAATTTTAAATGATACATTTAACACTGGTTCACTTGTCAAATCTATTACAAAATCAAAAAAATTGTTTGAAAAATCTAAATCTATTTCTATGCATTCTTCAGTTTACGCAATTCATACAAAAAGCAGGACAAATCCAATCCGGCCAATTACCGCCCCATCAGTCTACTCTCAATCATCAGCAAAGTGATGGAAGGTGTCGTCGACAGTGCTATCAAGCAGCACTTACTCACCAATAACCTGCTCACCGATGCTCAGTTTGGGTTCCGCCAGGACCACTTGGCTCCAGACCTCATTGCAGCCTTGGTCCAAACATAGAAAAATCATAAATCGTTACAGCACAGGAGGAGGCCATTCGGCCCATTGAGCCCATGCCAGCTCTCTGCAAGAGCACTGCAGCTCGTCCCACTCCCCTGCCCTATCCCCGTAGCCTTACAAATTTTTTTCCTTCAGGTACTTACCCAATTCCCTTTTGAAAGCCACCATCGAATCTGCCTCCACCACCCTTTCAGGCAGTGCATTCCAGACCATAACCACTCACTGCGTAAAAAGATTTTCCTCATGTCGCCTTTGGATCTTCTGCCAATCACCTTAAATCTGTGTCTTCTGGTTCTCAACCCTTCCGCCAATGGAAAAGTTTTGCTCTATCTACTCTTGTCTAGACCCCTCATTATTTTGAACACCTCTATCAAATCTCCTCTCAACCTTCTCTGCTGTAAGGAGAGCAGCCCCAGCTTCTCCAGTCTATCCACGTAACTGAAGTTCCTCATCCTTGGAACCATTCTTGTGAATCTTTTTTGCACCCTCTCAAGTCTTCACATCCTTCCTAAACATGGACAAAAGAGCTGAATTCCAGAGGTGAGGCGAGAGAGAAGTCAATGGGGATCAGTCAATGAAAATTCTCCACTGGCTGGAGTCATACCCAGCACAAAGGAAGATGGTTGCGGTTGTTGGAGGCCAATCATCTCAGCCCCAGGACATCGCTGCAGGAGTTCCTCAGGGCAGTGTCCTAGGCCCAACCATCTTCAGCTGCTTCATCAATAACCTTCCCTCCATCATAAGGTCAGAAGTGGGGATGTTCGCTGATGATTGCACAGTGTTCAGTTCCATTCGCAACTCCTCAGATAATGAAGCAGTACATGCCTGCATGCAGCAAGACCGGGACAACATTCAGGTTTGGACTGGCAAGTAACATTTGTGCCACACAAGTGCCAGGCAATGACTATCTCCAACAAGAGAGAGTCTAACCACTGCCCCTTGACATTCAATGACATTACCATTGCCGAATCCCCCACCATCAACATCCTGGGAGTCACTATTGGCCAGACACTTAACTGGACCAGCCACATAAATACTATGGCTACAAGAGCAGGTCAGAGGCTGGGTATTCTGTGGAGTGTCTCACCTCCTGACTCCCCAAAGTCTTTCCACCATCTACAAGGCATAAGTCAGGAGTGTGATGGAATACTCTCCACTTGCTTGCATGAGTGCAACTCCAACAACACTCGACGCTCGACATCATACAGGACAAAGCATCACGCTTGATTGGCACCCCCATCCACCACCTTAAACATTCAGTCCCTCCACCACCGGTGCACCATGGCTGCAGTGTCTACCATCTTCAAGATGCACTGCAGCAACTCGCCAAGGTTTATTTGATAGCACCTCCCAAACCAGCAACCTCTTCCACCTAGGACAAGGGCAGCAGGCACATGGGAACACTATCACCTCCAAGTCACACACCATCCTGACTTGGAAATATATCGCCGTTCCTTCATCGTCGCTGGGTCAAAATCCTGGATCTCCCTCCCAAGCAGCACTGTGGGAATACCTTTACCATGTGGGCTGCAGCTGTTCAAGAAGGCGTCTCACCACCATCTTCTCAAGGGCAGTTAGGGATGGGCAATAAATGCTGGCCTTGCCAGCGACGCCCACATCCCATGAACAAATAAAAAAAAGTTAATGGAAGTAATGATCAAATAGATTAGTTGAAACATTTTAGATTGCACAACATTTAAAAAAAAAGTTAAAAAAAAATAAAATTGAGTTGAAAGTTGTAGAGCAGCTTTGGAATGAGCTTTCCTGGTCTAAAACGGGGTGCTATTTTTGGGAAACTGATGATGAATCTTAACAAATGAGAAGGATAACAAAAGAGCTTAATTATTTTGAATGATTATTTTTGTCTCCAATTTATGAACAACTTCATTTCTATTTTTTAAATTAATCCTAGTTATTGGCCACATAATTTTAACATTTATATAAATCTTCACAATCATTAAAACCTGAAAATATATCATGTGTCCTAATCATTTTCACTCCACTGGAAGATATTAATTACTTTTTTTCATTTATGGGATGTAAACATCACTGGCAAGGCTGTAATTTATTGACCATTTCTAGTTGCTTTTAGCGGTTCAAATACAACGGAGTGGCTTACTAGGCCACTTCAGAGGGCAGTTAAGAGTCAACTGCGTTGGTGTGGAATTGGAGTCACAAGTAGGAGAGACTGGGTAAGGACATTAGGTTTCTTTCCCTAAAGCACATTAGTGAACCAGTTGGTTTTTTTCCCCCCTAACAATCAAACAGCTTAATGGTCACTTTTATGGGCATCCCCCAACCACTTAAAATGTCCATGTTTAAAATGGGAAGTCGCTTATATCGGCCCAAAAGCAATAACCATGAGCCATTTGCATTATCAATTTTAAATATGCCAGTTATAATGTCTTAAGTGCTCCGTTTATTCCGGGCAGAAACATTTGTGCTTACAGTGATATTGTACAAGTGAAGTACACATGACAATATATATATAATAGCAAAATACTGCGGATGCTGGAAATCCGAAATAACAACAGAAAACGCTGGAAAAACTCAGAAGGCCAGGCAGCATCCGTGGAGAGAGAAACAGAGTTAATAGGCCAGAAATTAGGCACTTGCCGGGTGAGTACGCGCTGTGTACTCACCCGTAAGGCCTCCTGAAGTGCCGGTTTCCTGCATGCACGGGAAACCGGAACTTCCGGTTTCATGAAGGGAGTGGTTCAGAGGTGAACCGCGTGCGCGGGAGAGGCTGCGTGCACGCAGCGAACGTAGGTTTTTTTTCAGGTTTCTCCGGGAAGGTAAGTATGGAAGAAGCTGCGCTTTTAAAAAGGAGGCGCAAGACCCGTTTTTAACAAGGTAAGTGGTTAATTAATTACAATTTAAAATTTTTTTCAACAGGTTTATCTTTTTTAGATACTTTAAAGAAAGGTAAGTTTATTTTTAGCACTGTTAAAAAGTATTTTAATTTTGTCAAAAATTTAAATTTTTGTTTAAAGTAGTTAATTTA
The DNA here is from genome assembly GCA_030390025.1 of Squalus acanthias. Lineage (NCBI taxonomy): Eukaryota > Metazoa > Chordata > Chondrichthyes > Squaliformes > Squalidae > Squalus > Squalus acanthias. The sequence goes on from CM059432.1 coordinate 86,937,676, forward strand.
TTTAACTTATAGTTATTTTAAAAATGTGATGGTTTTTTAAAAAATTTATTTGAAGTTTAGGTGTTGTTTTGGGGCTGATTTCAATTCATAGATTTGACAGGTCATCCTGTCAAATCTATGAATGAAAGATGGTCTGCTGCCATTGGCTCTCCATGGCCCATGTGATCCCAGGGGACGCATCGCACTAACTACGCCCCGGGATACACAAGCACTGCGCGCCGGCAGCTGCAGGAGGCCCAGGAGCTGAAGTCCCCGTGGGCCCAGAGGTCAACGGCAGGCGCAGTAGGTAGGTGCGCGCGCGATCATTGCACCCGCGGGAAGCCAGGGAGCCTAATTTCTGGGCCAATGTTTCAGGTCGAAGACCTTTCGTCAGAACTGACGAAAGGTCTTCGACCTGAAACATTAACTCTGTTTCTCTCCACGGATGCTGCCTGGCCTGCTGAGTTTTTCCAGCGTTTTCTGTTGACAATATATGTATGTATGTATGTATGTATGTATGTATGTATGTATGTATGTATGTACACACACACATAAAAATAATGGCCCAGAAATTAAACAGTGAGGGTTCCCGCGGGGGTAAGGATTCCCCGCGATATCGCACCTACCTTTTTGCTCCGGGCCCACACGAACTTTAGTTTGAAAGGCTCTCTCTCTTGGAACCGTGCAGTGCTTGCGTGACCCAGAGACGCAATTAGTTCGTGCGAGCTCTGGGATCACGTGATTCAGTTAGAGCCAATGGCAGCACACCATCTTTCATTCATAGTTTTGACAGGAAGACCTGTCAAAGCTATGAATACTACACCCCCCCAAAAGAACAGCTAAACCTCAATTAAATTTAAAAAAAGCCATCACATTAATAAAATAAGTATAGTTAAATAAATTAACCACTTTAAACAAAAAATTAAATTTTTGAAAAAATTTAAAATCTTTTTAAAAGTTATAAAAATAAACTTACCTTTCTTTAATGTCTCTAAAAAAGATAAACCTGTTGAAAATTTTTTAAAATAACACTTAATTAACTACTTACCTTGTTAAAAGGGGGTCCTACGCCTGCTTTCTTTGTGTGTAAAATCTTCACCACTTACCTGCGCGTTCAAAGCTGAAAAAATAACTAAGTGCACTGCGTGCGCACAGCCTGTAGTGGGCACGCGGTTCACTTAGGAACCGCCCCCTTTTGAATTCACGAAGTGCCGGTTTCCCGCGCATGCGCAGTGCATGCAGGAAACCGGCAATTCGGGATCTAATACGCGAGAGTACACAGTGCGTACTCTCGCGTATTAGGTTTAATTTTCGGGCCAATGTCAAATTGTCAGGGAATTGCAGAGAGGGTAAACACTATACTCCCTTCGCAGCAACCTTGCTGGAAAATTAAATGCAAAAAAAATCTACTCGAAGCTCTGGATTGTAATGACACCATGCCTGTAAATGACGCAATTCAGTTTCTCTGCCCTGGGGAAAGGACCTGCCTGTCGCTATTCAGATTATGAAGCATCACTGTTTAGTATGTCAAAGTTTAGTATTGAGCTATGCTTCCCATATGAGACAACAAAAGGATAGTGAAAAGGCAGCCTTGATCAGATTTTGTTTGGGGCGTTAGAGAGAGACGGGTTCTAGGTCGCTGGAGAGTGACAATTCCAGAGGAGAAGGGGGAAAAGCTGGAAAGGACTGAAATAAGTTAGTCCTTGGTCAGGTCTGGGTTCCGGCAGTAGGGAGGTACTACCTTTCAGGTAGTGGTTTAGGGAGCTGCGAATGCTGATGAGTGACGACAACACACACACATAATATATATATATTGGCCCAAAAATTCGTGAGGAAGCCTTCGTGCGAGGGTAAGGCCTCCCCGCGATCTCTCACTCCGCATTGGCTTTTTCAGTTCCAGCTCGCACGAACTTGATGTTCTGGACAGCTGCTGTGCTGGGCTTGCGTATCCCACCGGCGTAGTTAATTCGTGCGAGCTGTGGGATCACGTGACTCAGTTAGAGCCAATGGCAGCACACCATCTTCCATTCATAACTTTCACATAAGTGCTGTGAAAGTTATGAATACTATAGCCCCCCAAAAGAACCGCTAAACCTCAATTAAATTTAAAAAAAAAACCATCACATTAATAAAATAAGTAGTTAAATAAATTAACCATTTTAAATAAAAAATTAAATTTTTGAAAAAATTTTAAATCTTTTAAAAAGTTATAAAAATAAACTTACCTGTCTTTAAAGTCTCTAAAAAAGATATACCTGTTAAAAAAAATTCAAAATAATACTTAATTCACTACTTACCTTGTTAAAAGTGGGTCTTACTCCTCCTTTTTTTATGTGTAGAATCTTCCGTACTTACCTGCGCGTTGAAACCACTAAGTGCACTGCGTGCGCGCAGCCTGTAGCGCGCACGCGGTTCACCTAGGACCCGCCCCCTTTTCCATTCACCAAGTGCCGGTTTTCAGCGCATGCGCAGTGCATGCAGAAAACCGGCAATTGGAGACAGAATACGCGAGAGTACGCAGTGCGTACTCTCGCGTAGCGGGACTAATTTTTGGGTCATAATATATATGAGAAGTCGCACAACACCAGGTTATAGTCCACAGTTTTATTTGAAATCACAAGCTTAAAGCATGTGTGACTTCTCACATTTGTCCACCCCAGTATCTCCACATCAACATATATATATATCTCTACCACGTTATACCAACCTTTGCATATATGCAGTGGGGACTGTATCAGGTTATTTTCATATTTTTTTTAATACTGAATTCCAATTCTCAAACTGCTACAGCGAGATTTGAACTCACATTCTCCAGATCAGTGATCTAGTCCGCTGGGTTATTAGTCCAGTAACGTAACCACTGCACCACCGCATATAAAAGCAAATTCGTTCTTAAAAATCAGTTATGCCCACTCGAGTACTGCTGTGCATTTAGTAAAGACTGACATTTCCTGGCTTACACTTCCCTGGGTACCATGTCCGTCCTTCACATCAATTTCTAGGCAACCCAGAATGCATCTTTAAGTTACACAATCTGAGTTTCTCCCGGGAGTGAGAAAAGGTGTGCTGCTGGGATGGATGGATGGGATTATTGGAATTTTAGAAAGAAAATTAAAATAGCTTCAAGAATGTTTTTAACAACAGAAAATATAAATGAGTAAGGAGAGGCTGGAGATAAAACTGTGAACAAGAGAAGGGGTGACAGTTACAAAAGAGCTGGACTTCAGATGAGTGGAAATCCAAGTCAGTTTGGAAAGCAAGGAAAAAGTAGTAATTGAAACCGGATATAGGCTATTAGTGAAAACAAGGAAACTGAAATGGTCTTACAATGGAACTGCCACAGCATCCACATGGTTAGTTTCGTTTTCATTCCACCCGACAAATTTGGGAAGTGACTTATCTACACTGGATTTTACAGCAACTAGAAGTCTGAAAAGAACAAACTGATTTCTCAACATGGAGAGATGACACTGTTGAATGTGAGCAATGACAGCAACTTTAGAGGGCCCTATTTTATTGCTGCATCGCATTCCATGTTATGAGCAGCAACATATGAAGGAACAGCAGAGGAACCAGAAATTATTAAAACAAAGCACACAATACATAAGGTAAATGGAATTAACTGAAAAGAACTACACTTTGTAAGGTTCTGGAGCAGCCATGCATTTAAACAAACTTAGTGAATCAGTGCTTTGACTTTCTCCACAACACAAATATCACCCTTCTTTCACTCTGTTGCTACTACATGCAAGCTATTTCAAACACAATGCAGTAAATAACACTCAGAAATCCATGACAATGTCAGTGAATTTATATGAAAACTTGTATTGAGAAAAGACCATTGGGCCCATCAAGCCTGTTCCTTCCATAACTCCTGCAAGACAACCTCAATTGTTGACTCTCTACCCACTCCACGTTCTTGAAGGCAAATCTAACAAGTATTGAAGTCTTAATTTCCTTTTTAAGTGGTGGGACTGCTGGAGTTTGGCAGCACAGAGGATTTTTTGTAGGGGGGGAACCAGAGGGTTGGCAGAAGGGAGCACGGATGGGATGTGGCAGTTGGCTCATTGGAAAGGCCTCAAGTTTATCAGCAGGGAGAGGAAGGGGAAGAGCATGAGCTTGATAACATTGGATGGGACCAGCACTGGTTTGCAACTTTCAGAGATCTCAGCCAGCAGTAAAATCTGTACTTTACTTCTAGGGCCATCATAAGTTTGTCTCTCTCTCTCCAGACAGAACAGACAGTTTGAGACATTTTGGGTGTGTACCATTTATCAGGACTGAAGACGGTTCTGATGAAAGAGACACACCTGAAATGTCATTTTTTAAATATACAGATGCTGAGCGACCTGCTGTGTATTTCCAGCATTTACAGTTTTTCTTTTACTTCTAACCATCATCAAAACACAGGAGATAATTAGAGGCTTTGTTTGCTTTCAAAATGTAATTTGTTTTAAAAATTGAAATGAGGTTGAGGAAAAACAATATGGCTTAGTCATCCAGCCCACCCCCACCCTTCTATTTGGATGCATCTCCAGGGAATGGGACTTTTGCACACCATGGACACGCACCCTGACCCAGCTGACTTTCTGGGCTCTACCAGGAAGCCCGGTCATAAAAAGTGCAGAGTTCTGCCTTGGCAGGCCTGCTGCAGTTTGGCCAGGCCATGTGAGCACTTGCACAGGCCCCATCAGAATTTATTTCCTGCCCTTTCCACCAACCACTAAATGCTGGATACATGGGCCAAACAAGACAGCCTTTACATCCAGCAGCCAATCAGTGCATGTATTTCCCTCATTTGCATACTGTTTACATCCCCCTCCCCATGTGAATGAATGTATTCTGCACTGACAGAACTGACCCTGTAAAATAGGATGGGTCGGGAGAGGGGGTGGCGGGTAATAGAAGGTACACACAGGCAGGAACACTAGAATACAACCTCCGATCTTTGTGTTTCGCTCTCTGTCTCACAATGTTAGTAATTTGAATACTATATTTCCTATCCATTAACAAAACACAGGTGATAATTAGAAGCTTTGCTTGATATAAACGTAACCTGTAGAAAAAATTCAAATTAGGAAGAGGAAATACATTGTTTTTCAGCTGAATGTTTTGAAGTTTATAAAGTATCTATCACATCAGTACTAATTTAATCACGATGTGGAGATGCCGGCGTTGGACTGGGGTGGACAAAAATGAGAAGTCGCACAACACCAGGTTATAGTCCAACAGATTTATTTAATTTTACAAGCTTTCGGAGCTGTTCGCTCCTTCCTCAGGTAGGTTAGCAGTGAGAGAATCTCCCAGAATTCACAATTTAAACACAGACAAAATCTATTCAAATCTTTCCCTACATCAAAGACACACTAAGAGCACAGCCAAGACAATGAGATGTCCTTGGACCCCCTGGGACACATCTCATTGTCTTGGCTGTGCTCTTAGTGTGTCTTTGATGTAGGGAAAGATTTGAATAGATTTTGTCTGTTTAAATTGTGAATTCTGGGAGATTCTCTCACTGCTAACCTACCTGAGGAAGGAGCGAACAGCTCTGAAAGCTTGTAAAATTAAATAAATCTGTTGGACTATAACCTGGTGTTGTGCGACTTCTAATTTAATCACTGCAATGTTGTCATTTTCTCACAGACACGTATATCTTAACCCAAATACAAACTACCTGAATAAACAGAGAAGCATTATCACTTATTTATCCAAATGCTAGATGCATCCTGCAAAATTGAGCAGACTGCATATGCTCAAGTTGCAGGACCTGCCTTCAGCTAACAAACTCACCACCATGGGCAAAAATATCAAGTCCATTCCACAGCTTTAGGGGAGGCTGAGGCCTTCAAGTAAAGACTTTAATGCAGGTACCATGATATGGTAAAATGTCATTGTTATTTGTTTAAAATCTTACTTCGGATATTAGAAATTTGAACCGAGAAAAAATGGCAGCTGATTTTTTTTTAAATTGAGTGATTCAATTGGTTCATTAACAAACCATTACAACGGTATACATGGGGAAATGCTAATATAAAATGTTTACATAGGTAGCTTCAATGTTAATAAACACCAACAATCACAACAGGCAGTAAGGTTTGTGGACAGGAAGTGCACATATATGCAGATTTTTTAAAAATACAGATGTTAGAACTCAATGTTTAAATTAAACAATCTATTTACCTCTACCTTATCTACACCATTCATTATTTCAAAGGCTCTGGTCGTCATATCTTAGTCTCTGAACAGGTTTGAGCTTTGTTCATCACTTAGTCCCCGAAGGCTTGGAACCATCCTTCTCTGAACATTTTAATAGATTTATATCCTTTTTAAGGAAAGGCGACCAAAACTGTACACCATACTCGAATCTGTTTCACTGACAAATTCAGCAGTCAAAAATAGTTGTTTCCTCTGCCGCTATTTATAAATTTCTTCTCATCACCGCAGCAAAACACACCAAAGCTGGCATGTAGGAGGTAGCAGAGGGTTTGGACTTTAAAACAAATGGTAGAGCTGTACTTAATAAAACACCAGGAACACTAAACCGAAACACTGGTATCTGGACTTAAATGTTGGAGTGGAAGGTTCTGCAGGAACCCACGGTTGAAGTTGACTTGATGGTCGAATAACAATTTTTAAAACGCTGTACCTGGTGGGCGAGGCGCCATGATACAAGAGAACTGCGCCCCATGGGGGGAAAGGGTAAACAACCCAACTAAAAATTTAGTTCCCAGCTGATGGCCGTCAACCTGCAGGCAAAGGCTGACAGGTGATGGAAGGTTTTAAATATTTAGCAGCACATTTTGGAAAGGTCAGTTGATTGAAGCATAAACCTCAGATAGATGGAGTAGCACCAGAGATGGGAGATGGAACAATTAAGCTGAGAGGACCAGAGGTCAGATTGGAAGAATCAGCCAGAGGTTAGTATAAGTGGTAAGCTTGGCAATAAGTGATCTGTAATGTGACACAAGGTGTGCAACAGTAGTAGTGACACAAAGGGTGAAATGTACAGGTCATATGAAATGTACAGGAAAGGTGTGGTATACGCAAAACTTTTAATAAATGTTTGTACTGGTAAAAGTAAAAATGTACACACAAAAAGCCTTTGCAGCAGAACAGCTCTTTGAATTAAAATTCCCAGTATTTATTATGTCATTGTGCAAATGTAGAACAGTGTTTAAATGGGAACAGCAGTTTGTTGTACCAGTTTAGTATGGAGGGAAAACTACGACACATGATGCTTTTAACAGGACTAACTAGTTTATTGGACAACACCGCAAGAATTGGAACTTTAAAACTAGCAGTTATAAAATTTGTCATTGAGATATGAGCCCAATTGAATCAGCTTATCTTTAAACACACAGCCATCTGCATTCAAATTTGTCAGACATGAGATCTGAAAGGTTCAATATCCATTTTGTCTATTAAAAAAGTTTTTCCACATAGATTGTTTGCTGGGCAGGGCGGGGAAAGGGACTTTACAGGTTCCCCACTGAGAGCTACCACTGTAACTAGAGCAGCTTCAGTCTAGCCACATATGAATTCCTATATTCAGCCTGAATAACATCAAGTTTTGTATAAAAATATAAAAGTAAATAGTGCAATGCAAAGTATTTGGTAATAGTACATGAGATTATTAGTTTAAATCAGAGTAGACTGTTAATGACTAGATACCAAGTACTGAACATCTTAGAATCTAAACGATGATTTTTCTTCTGCTGAGAGCCTTTTAAAATAATTTGACACTTATTCTTTCCTACCCTCCTCCATTCCCAGTTGAGGTGCGCCCAAAACTTTGCCAATGCTACTCTCGCAAGCATAAAAGCACTCCAGGGTGCTTTATCCACCTATTGGCGCGACAATCTTGTGGTACTCTTCTAGTGTATACTTGGCACTTGAACAATCAGATGTGGGCATGAATCGACTGTAGTGGAATGGAGTGGTGCATCAATTGTAGTACTGAGAACTTTCACCATCAGCTGGAAGCATTCAATATGAAGTGAATTTTGGACAGCCTCAACCCAATTCTTAGTGGGCATGAGCTCATAGTTTGGTACTAATCTTGCCCAGAGAACTCACAAAAAGATAGCTTATCTGAGGAAGGATGTTCTTGCCATGGAGGGAGTGCAGCGAAGATTCACCAGACTGATACCTGGGATGGCAGGGATGACGTATGAGGAGAGATTGGGTCGATTGGGCTTATATTCGCTGGAGTTTAGAAGAATGAGAGGGGATCTCATTGAAACCTATAAAATTCTAACAGGACTAGACAGACTAGATGCATGTTCCCGATGGTGGGGGAGTCCAGAACCAGGGGTCACAGTCTAAAGCTAAGGGGTAAGCCATTTAGGACCGAGAGGAGAAGGAATTTCTTCACCCAGAGAGTGGTGAACCTGTGGAATTCTCTACCACAAAAGGCAGTTGAGGCCAATTCATTAAATATATTCAAGAAGGAGTTAGATATATTTCTTAAGACTAAAGGGATCAAGGGATATGGGGAGAAAGCAGGGACAGGGTACTGAATTTGGATGATCAGCCATGATCTCATTAAATGGCAGAGCAGGCTCGAGGGGCCGAATGGCCTACTCCTGCTCCTATCTTCTATGTTTCTATGTAAAAGAAATAGAAAATTGACACTTGTGCAATAGAATGTTTTTTCAGGTTAGAGCCACAAAGGAGGAGCTTTACTCTTCATTGTGTCTATTTATAGTTAAATTGAGTGCCTGATACAGATACTGGGAGTAAAATGTAGATGAGTTCCATTCCCTAGTACAGACATCCTACAACCTGAACACAAAAGTTCACCATAAGTACATAAATTTCAGAACTGTAAAATAAAGCAGATGCTCTACAGAAACTTCAAATATCGCAGAGATACGGTCCCCAGTAATGGATGGATACGCAAAGAGATCCCTCTGGCCCTCATCAGGTTTGAATTCTGCTTTTTGAAAGTTGTGTCAATGAAGCTTTTTTTTAAAAAAAATGAAACTAGGAAGGTATTCAGTAAACTTAATACTTACCTGTAGTCACACTCTCAACTAAAAAAGATTTTTTGGGGCGGGGGGAAAAAATGTTATCTTGGCACATATATGGAGAAACTTGGATTTAAGAACTGTTTAGTTAATAGCAACTTCAGGTAGGGATAAAGGAATAGAAAAGGAAACCTATGACTTATTATTAAACTACTAGAAAAGTGAAATTTCAGTTTTGATAGAAGCTCCATGATGTGTGCAGAGCCAATGTAGTTACATACTAATACAATATGGCTACAGTACTTTTAAGACACTTTATTACTAGTCAATTCTATAGGGGTAGCGGATGGAAATTCAGCTGGGAACTGTATCAGCGCAGTAACAGTACATTACGGATATATAGAGTACAACAATTGTTAACTTTCCTCAATTTTCAAGAAAAATTAACAGCTGGAAACCATCAGCACACCAATATAGAACATTATGGGATAGGAGAAAATGTCTAATTTATGTAATGTACAAGCCAAAGGAACCCTATTATCTTTACTTAACTCTTGGGAAAAAAATACATCTCAGACAAAAGAAAAAGATTTTGGTGCGAGTTATCAGACATATATGCAACACCATTTCAAAGTCACTTATTAATTGTGCAAGTAGTTAAATACAGAAGCTTAACGTCTTATTTTGGGTTATAAGTTACATTTTTTATTTTCTAACAATCTAAGAAGTTTGCAGCCATCAGCAGCTCCAGTGCAATCTCTGGTGCAATTGGAAATTCAGGAATCTCTGTAGAACTGTTGGTGTAGCGAACCTTGTAGGTAAAATACATGCACACTTTTGATAGCACATGGGATGGAATCTCACGAAAATTCACTTCATTCGTTTCATTTTCAGCAAACTGTCCTGAAAGATTAAAAAAAATTGAAATAATGCATTTAAGATCTTGATTAATTTTCAACATGAAATGTTTGATTATAGCACTGTAGGTCATCTTGACCTCAAAAAAAAATTAAGTGGTTGTACAAAACTCCTATGCACTAAAAAAGGTATAAGTTTGCTTTTTTTTTTATAAATACAAAACTCTTCCAACTGTAGACACTGCCAGCCATGCCAGGAATCAGCAAATTAGGAGGTTATCACCAAGATACACACCACTACTGATGTCAAATGTATTATAATTAAAAAGCAGGAGGTTAGCAATTACCAGTAACCATCCTTTTGTTCTTCTAACCATGCATCCTGCTCAGTTATCCTCCTCCAGCTGGAGGTGGGAGCATGCTGCTGTATGTAGTGTGCTGCAGACCTCTCCAGGACTGAAAGAGTCAATGCAGGTTAACTTGGTTTTACTTTGACACAGCTACCCAGCAGCATTGGTTGAGAACTTAAACTCAGCCAAGACACAAACAAACATCCTGCTGTTTGAGACAATTCCTGAACCTTCAGTTGGAATTTGCAACCTGAAAGTAAAGGGGTACAGTTTTTCTTCTTCCTGACTAAAACCCAAATATTTTGTTGCTGAAGCAGCTATTTTAGTTGTCAGGAAGCTTTAATACATAATTTGCAATCCAAATCCAGCATTTAGGTTTAACCTTACATAAAAATGACTGATAGACCTTCAAATTTAGGAGAATCAAGACCATGGTACTTGCCATGGATATAGTCAAAAAGGAAATGGCCAAATCCCAATCCCACAGGTCTGGCAACTGGGGATTAAAAGAAAATTGATACCTTCAGCCAACCAATGATAGTGACCAGGTTAGCAGATTGGAAACTAATGCACAAACTAAAAACTCTTTTGGACTACTACACTAATTAGCTTATAGTGAATTCTGTCAGTTGGCATATTATACATATCCATATGGAGAGTACTGGAATATGAAGACAATAGCATGCTCTAATTTTTTTTCACAAACTATTTCAGAACATAAACCTGTTAAACCACACCCACTTCCTGTTCCTACTTCTCAACCAGCAAATAGAAAGTGCAAATCAGAAATGGCTTGCTGGTTTTGGCCATTCATCTGCAATTTCAGTTGTTACTAGCTGATCTCCTATGGTGTGCTCACAGGTAGCATGAGGTTCAGAACAAACATAGCTGCTAAAAGGGAGCCGTGTTTAATCTGGCCTGTCCCTTTTAAGGCATTGTTCAGTTACTCCTTTGGGGAAGTCATCTAAATAAGCTTTGCCTGGATGTCAATTAGAGGAAAGTTTCAAATAAAAAAACCCAGAAAATGCTAGAAATACAAGATATAAACCAAATTAATGTTTTGCCTATATACCCTTCATCAGAACTGAAAACATAGGGAAGTTTCTAGAGATTGGTAGTTGCTCCTGCCCCAGCAGAGAGCCCAGGTTATCAGGGAGAGAAAAATCAGCAGAAAGAAAAACACTTATAAAAACACTTCATATGATTGTTTTGAGGTGCAATTCTGACTAACCATAGGTACTGAAATTGCAAGCACAATCAGAGGAGATAGCAACATCTGTAATCATTGTATAGTGGTACCTCTGTTTTACAAAAAGAGCAACAGAACAGATGGGCAACCCATCATTTCTTTGTTTTGGTTCTTAGTTGTCTGAGGCAGTGGACCCTAAAACTCCAATTTAATCTCATGATTTAGGGAATAATGCAGTTCAGTCCAAATCATGGGGAAGGATGCCAATCAAGTAGATTTATAAAGCTTTTGTAGACAATATTCGTTCTTCAATTTTAGAAACAAAAGCTTAAACATTCATGTGTGTCTTCGGATCATTTTTTTTGAAAGCAGTAAGCTTACATTTTAGCAGACAATAGTTTGTATGAAATATCCACTTCATTCCACAGAAACTTAAAAAAAAAGGGGGTTGGCAAAAACAAACTTATTTGTAATCCCAGTGAATAATTTTTTGATATTTATGTCATTATAGTAACGAGTTTACTTTCATGAAAGTTTTCTTCTGAAAAACTATATAGAACTCCACATGTATATTAAGGTTTAGCAGATGTTTATGTTTAAGCACAGAAGAGGGAAACAACCCCTATACATGAAATATTTCCAGTAAATGAAAGCATAGGGCTGTGAAGTATTGACAAAGAGGGTTAAGAGATTCAACAATATAGATAATCCCATGTAACTTTAAAGATGTCAATTTCCAGCTGTTACGCATCACTACTGCAGTGCTCAAGGATGGGTATGCTTGAACAGAGCACTCTTCGAACACTAATAATATACATTTCTAGGAAGCAGTTAATGTTGACAATTAATGCAGAAGCCTCTTAAATATTGTAATACTTTTGGAAGCCTATCTTGCAAATAAAGGTTTTTTTTCATAACAGGGGGAGGGGTGTCAAGAATCTGGGGAGAGGAGATTAGGGAAAAGTGGCATCCTATTCCATGAGGAGCCATGTTTGAGTTGGGGGGGGGGGGGGGGGAAGGAATTAGAGGTTTCAAATGTATAGAACCCTTGATCCAGCATTAAAAAAAATTATGGGGACGTGGGCGTCGCTGGCAAGGCCAGCATTTATTGCCCATTGCTAATTGCCCTCGAGAAGGTGGTGGTGAGCCGCTGCCTTGAACCGCTGCAGTCCATGAGGTGAGGTTACTCCCACAGTGCCGTTCCAGGATTTTGACCCAGTGACGATGAAGGAACAGTGATATATTTCCAAGTCAGGATGGTGTGCGACTTGGATGGGAACTTGTAGGTGATGGTGTTCCCATGCGCCTGCAACCCTTGCCCTTCTAGGTGGTAGAGGTTGCGGGTTTGGGATGTGCTGTCGAGGATTCCATGGCAAGTTGTTGCAGTGCATCTTGTACATGGTACACGCTGCAGCCACGGTGTGCTGGTGGTGGAGGGAGTGAATGTTTAAAGTCGTGGATGGGGTGCCAGTCAAGCGGGCTGCTTCGGCCCGGATGGTGTCGAGCTTCTTGAGTGTTGTTGGAGCTGCACTCATCCAGACAAGTGGAGAGTATTCCATCACACTCCTGACTTGTGCCTTGTAGATGGTGCAAAGGCTTTGGGAAGTCAGGAGGGGAGTTACTCACCGCAGAATACCTAACATCTGACCTACTCTTGTTGCCACAGTGTGTGGCTGGTCCAGTTAAGTTTCTGGTCAATGGTGACCCCCAGGATGTTGATGGTGGGGGATTCGACGATGGTAATGTCACTGAATGTCAAGGGGAGGTGGCTAGACTCTCGCTTGTTGGAGATAGTGATTGCCCAGCACTTGTGTGTCCTGAATGTTATTTGCCACTCATCAGCCCAAGCCTGAACATAGCTCAGTTCTTGCCGCAGCAGCATGGTTTGCTTCATTATCTGAGGAGTTGCGAATGGAATTGAACACTGTGCAATCATCAGCGAACATCCCACTCTGACCTTCTGTTGGAGGGACAGTCATTGATGAAGCAGCTGAAGATGGTTGGGCTTAGGACACTGCCCTGAGGAACTCCTGCAGCGATGTCCTGGGGCTGAGATAATTGGCCTCCAACCACCACAACCATCGTCCTTTGTGGTAGGTATGACTCAAGCCGGTGGAGAGGTTTCCCCGATTCCCACTGACTTCAATTTTACTAGGACTCCTTGATGCCACACCCAGTCAATTGCTGCCTTGGGCAGTCATTCTCCCCATCCCTCTGGAATTCAGCGCTTTCGTCCATGTTTGGACCAAGGCTATAATGAGGTCTGGAGCAGAGTGCTCTTGGCAGAACCCAAACTGAGCATCGGTGAGCAGGTTATTGGTGAGCAAGTGCTATGTGAAAACAGCACCGTCAACAACCCCTTCCATCGCTTTGCTGATGATTGAGAGAAGACTGATGGGGCGGTAATTGGCCGAATTGGATTTGTCCTGCTTTTTGTGGACAGGACATACCTGGGCAATTTTCCTTTGTCAGGTAGATGCCAGTGTTGTAACTGTACTGGAATGGCGTGGCTAGTTCTGGAGCACGTCTTCATTGTAGCCAGGATGTTGTCCAGGCCCACAGCCTTTGCTGTATCCATTGCGCTCAGCCATTTCTTGATATCACGTGGAGTGAATCAAATTGGCTGAAGACTGGTTTCTGTGATGGTGAGGACCTCAGGAGTAGGCAAAGATGGATCATCCACTCAGCACTTCTGGCTGAAGATGGTTGCAAACGCTTCAGCCTTGCCTTTTGCACTTGTGCTGGGCTCCGCCATCATTGAGGATGGGGATGTTCATGGAGTTTCCTCCTCCTGTTAGTTGTTTAATTGTCCACCACCATTCACGACTGGATGTGCCAGGACTACAGAACGTTGACCTGATCCGTTGGTTGTGGTTCACTTAGCTGTCTATAGCATGCTGCTTCCGCTGTTTATCATGCAGCTTCACCGGGTTGGCACCTCATTTTTAGGTGCAACTGGTGCTGCTCCTGGCATGCTCTTCTACACGCCTCATTGAACCAGGGTTGGTCGCCTGGCTTGCTGGCAATGGTAGAGTGAGGGATATGCGGGGCCACGAGGTTTCATATTGTGGTGGAATACAATTCTGCTGCCGCTGATGGCCCAGAATGCCTCATGGATGCCCAGTTTTGAGCTGTTAGATCTGTTCTGAATCCATCCCATTTAGCACGGTGGTAGTGCCACACAACACAACTGAGGGACTCTTCAGTGTGAAGACGGGACTTTGACTTCAGTAGTGATGCTATCAAGCCACACTTGGTGATGGACATTAAAGTTCCACACCCAGAGTACATTCTGTGCCCTTGTTACCCTCAGGGCTTCTTCAAATGGTGTTCAACATGGAGGAATACTGATTCATCAGCTGAGGGAGGGCGGTAGGTGGTAATCAGCAGGAGGGTTTCTCGCCCAGGTTTGACCTGAAGCCATGAGACTTCATGGTGTCCAGAGTCAATGTTGAGGACTCCCAGGGCCACTCCCTCCTGACTGTATATCACCTGTGGTGGGTCGGTCCTGCCGGTGAGGCAGGGCATACCCAGGGATGGTGATGGAGGAGTCCGGGCCGTTGGCTGAAGGGTATGATTCTGAGTATGACTGTCGGGCTGTTTCTTAACTAGTCTGTGGGACAGCTCTTCTAATTTTGGCACAAGCCCACGGATGTTAGTGAGGAGGACTTTGCAGGATCGACTGGGCTGTGTCTACCTTTGTCGTGTAAGAATCCGATGCCTCGGTCGATACCGGGTGGTCCGTCCGTTTTATTCTGATTATACTTTGTCGTAGTGGTTTGATACAACCGAGTGACTTGCTAGGTCATTTCAGAGGGCAGTTAAGAGTCAACCACATTGCTGTGGGTCTGGAGTCACATATAGGCCAGACCAGGTAAGGACAGCAGATTTCCTTCCCTAAATGACATTAGTGAACAAGATGGGTTTTTACGACAATCCGGTAGTTTCATTATCACCATTACTGATACTAGCTTCCTTTTCCAGATTTATTTAAAAAACTGAATTTAAATTCCAAAGATACCATGGTGGGATTTGAACTCCTGTCTGCAGATCAGTGGTCCAGGCCTCTGGATCACTAGTCCAGTAACAATTATGCTACCACATGTCACCAATTGCTGATAGTTAAGTGACTGCACAACTTACCAGGGCCACTTAACATAGCTTTAATAGTGCCAGAAGTCAATGCATGTTCTCGCTTTACAATAAATTCATGGCCATCAGAGGAGATCAACTTTACATACATAGCATCAGGGCCTTCACAGCCTCCATAGGTCCTCTCTTCTCCATCTGCAAGAGGTCAACAATGTTTAATTAAACATTCTACAATTAATTTAAATCAGTTCAAATCTACTCTAAACCAGCATCAAAACACATGATTCTAATTAGTAGATACATTTAATTTACATTACAGACTGAAACATTGAATTTCAAAGTGTTTTTATCTAATTTCTACATTATGAGAGATGTCACAACAGATCGGATATAACTGACTTGTAATTTTAAAACTTCTAACTCAGCTACAAAATACTTGAAAGACATGCACTAAAATAGTTGTCAAATGGCAATGATTAAAAAAAAAATTTTAAAAAATCTTTCAAACGCAAAGATTAATTAGCAAGTGTTAAAGAAATATATTAGTGGAACTCGACTGTTGTGGCAGATACCCTCAAATGTCATGCATACAACAATTCAGTTCGAGGTATAAATTATGACAATATTTGAATTAAAGTTTACTTTTGTTGGAATGACATTTTGATAGGAACAGTATGTTTGTGCTGATTGAAGAATGCCACCTGAAAGCAAGACCTGGACAACACTTGTAGCACTACAGTGCTTCCATTCTTCCATGCATGCTTATAGGACTTCAGCATTTCAAACAAATTGCATTTTTTTTTTTTTAAGTTGAAATTATTTATATACAGATACACTGCATCTAAACAGTATTATAGAATATCAGACAATCCAATTAGCAAGTGAAGTTAAAAATGTTTTTGGGATGAGGATGAATTCTATGTTCCAACTGATTGTATCAAGTGTTCAGTTCCCATGCACTGAAAGTTTAACCATCAAGACTTCCCAAGTCAGCAACAGCATGTTCAAGAGCACAGCTCAACACTGCCCAGTAAAGTACTTCAACCCAATCTCAGAAGAATTACTACCAAATTAACGTGAATTAGTGGGCCTGGGAGTGCTCAGTGTAACACTGGGTATCCAAAAAGCAGATACAGGGTCCATTCACTTGTACTGTAAAAAAATGTTTTTGGGATCTGGGTGGCACTGAAAAGGCAGTAATTATTACCCAGAGGGTGTTACAGCCAACCACGTAATGTGGGACCGGAGTCATATTTAGGCCAAACCAGTTGGGTTTGGTGGGTTCCCTTCTGAAAGGTGGTTTGACAATCATCAGTTTTCATAGACCCCACCCCCTACATAACCACTAGACTACTGTACCCACATCTCTTATCCCAAGCACAATAAAAAGCATTCAATAAGATTAAAAACTGCAGCATACTAAACAAAATACAAGTTATTTTCCAGAACTCTTATTGGAATGCAAGCATCAATATAACCATTTTACAGCCTATTGATCCACAAATTGAAACCGAACTAAGAGGTACCTAAACGTTAATGAAATTCTTATTTTCTTGACAAACTTTAAATATGGCATACAGCATATGCTGATATAGGAAAAGATACACACTACACAACACATCATCCAACAAAGGTGCCAGGATAATACTTGCCCATTTTTCTAGAGTGACGAGCTATCAATTTTTCCAAAAGAAATTATTCAGGTAGGGTCCTAAAAGAGGAAACAAAAGAAAGTAGTGTGTTACCTGTAAATTATATTGATAAATGTGACCACCACCAGATGGGAAACACACATTATTGCAAGAGAAAGGTCATAATGGAATGGTACCTCTCTGAACCACTTCTCACGGTCAACAAAAATGACTCGCTGATAGCATTGGTATCTATATAGCAGAGTATTACAAACTAGAAAGAAGCCTGCATACAATGGAATTGTCTGTGGAATTGTGACCTTTTAAGACGTTTTTTTAAAAAAAAGCTTTCCCAGTATTCCATGCAAACCTGCCCAATAGATGCATCTCAAAAATGGAACTCATTTTTAGTCAACACATCTACAAGTGCAGCCTGAAACCTTGCTTTGTATTTCACCCCAGAGGGACAAAAACTGACAGAGCAAAAAAGATACGATTGAGTTGATGCAGGTGACTGAAGGCATAGTTCAAGGCATGGCTGAAATTTTCATCTATGCTTTTGTCACCTCCAAACTTGATTAATCCAATGCTCTACTAGCTGGCCTCCCATCCTCCATGAACTTCGACTCATCTAAAACTCTACTGCCTGTATCCGATGCCACACCAAGTTCCGCTTGCCCATCGCCGCCACCTGTGCTGACCAACAATGGCTCCCAGTTCCCTCAAGACCTCAAACTCTCATCCTTATGTTTAATTCCTTCTATGGATTCAACCCGTCCCATCTCTGTAACCTCTTCCAGACCCACAACTCCACACAACACCCCAGCCCCCTCCCACCCAAGCTCTTTCATCCTCTGACTCCAGCCTCATGTATCCCTCTGCTTTCGTCGCTCCATAGGAAGCCATGCCTTCAACCAATTCTCAGGAATCGCCTTCCTAAATTGCTATGGCTCTTCAGCTCTTTAATACCCTCCTTAAAATCCACCAATCTGGCATTGCTTTTAGTCACCCCTCCGAATTGCCATTTTTTGGTTCATTGTCCATTTTCCCCTTACACTTCTGAAATGCCCGGAGGTAAATTTTAAGCAGTGTCTTAAAGGAGGAGAGAGAGAGGGTTTGGGGAGGGAATGCCAGAGCTTGGGGCCTAGACGACTGAAGGCACAGCTGTCAATAATGAGGCGAAGGAAGTGGGGGATGTACAAGAGGCTCGAGTTGTAGGAAGGCAGAGTTCGAGGGTTGTAGGGCTGGAGGAGGTTACAGAGATAGGAAGGGGCAAGTCCATGGAGGAATTTGAACATGAGGATGAGAATTTTAAAATTGATGCGTTGGTGGTGCAGGAGCTAATGTAGGTCAGGGGTGATTGGCGAGCGGGACTTGGTGCGAGTTAGGATACAGGCAGTAGAGTTTTGGATGAGCTCAAGTTTATGGGAGGTAATTTACAAGATAGTTAAAGGAATGGAAGCGGCAAATCGGTAAGATTACTTTAAATTAAATTGCGAGAGTAGGACAAAGGGACATGGGTTCAAAGTAGTCAAAGGTAAAGTTATCAGGAAGTTCTTGACAGAGAGAAATCAATACATGGAATGGACTCTAGATGCAGTAGTGGAGGTAAAAACCCTGAACTCATTTAAGAACCAATTTGCCACTGCAATGGGGACTGTAGGGTCTTTCTGGACAGATCAGCTGAGATGGGTTGAATGGTCTCCCTCGTGTAATTATATTGAGATCTCTAATCAAACATGAGGCACCCTGAGGGAGTGCTTGAATTCTAATAGCACCAGAAGTCCAGATTCTAGTGGATTTTGGAATCAGACGTTGGATTAGCTACCTCCTGTGCTGGCCTGCTAAAGGTGTGGAGTTAGTTTTGTGCGTCCATGCACTTGCATTGTGACACAAACACAAGAAATTACTCCACAATCGATCCCCAGTCCTGGTACAGTCTAATGTTCCCATTTATATGGTGCTACAAAATAGATTTGAAAATTATGATTTCAAAGTCCCTTTTCAACCCAAAGATGGCGTGTATTGGATTACAACGCAGAGAAAAACAAAAACAAAATCATATGTAATCCAATACACGCCTTCTTCCATGCTGTAACCATTCTATGATTCTATAATACACTTCTACAATACTCTTTATTCACCATCTCAAGTTGTTATCACCACTAGTCTTAACCATAATGCTGTACAGACACAACCCAATTTAGATGACAAATCTACAAATTAATTTCACTGCTGGGGAATTTCATTTCAATGGAGCAGAGTATGTTCATCTTACACACCCATCATAATGCTTTACTGAAAGCCTAACATCAATACTCTAAACAGCAAGTGCTGATCTCAAAAGGACAATTGGCTCAGTTAGTTACTAAAGCCAACAGTATGAGAGATACTACAGCTACAGTTATTAATTGATAGAGCTTCAGTCAATGACATCATTTTAGCTATAAATTTTAGAATGAGGGGCTAACCACCCTGGTCACACTGCACTTTGGGAACTGGAATCATTCCAAATCTGTTGAAATCTGAGGTATAGGGCAAGATTTGTCAGAAAGTAGGTCGAACGGGAACAAAATGTGCATTATGCATTTGGCTACAGTATAGCTGCAAATAATTTTTGGTGCAGGACTGTGCCTCAGAATGCACTGCCACAGAATTGTGGTAAAAGTTTTTCACTAAGGCACTATAGCCAGCTGAAATTTAACCTATCGTTAATGCAACCAGGACCAGGCACAATGACCCCCCCAGAGCTGTGTCCAAGCTCGAAGACTGGCAAAGAAAAACCCGTGTCCACTGCAGGCTGGGTGTCAGCTTGGCTCAGTTGGTGGAACTCTCACCTTGAGCATAAAACCTAGGCTGTTACTTCAGTGGAGTATTGAGGGAGTGCTGGATCAGAGGCGCTGACCTTTGGTTGAGATGTCAAACTAGTGCCCTGGTCAACATTCCTCCCTCAAACATCCAAAGTCACATCAATGCTATGTGCAAAATGGCTGTTCTATTAATCCACACAACAATAAGTGTGCATCATGTATGTGAAGCATTTTGGGACATTTGCGATGCGATAGGTTCGATATAATTGCAACTTTGTGCATTCTTTAAATCTTTGGGAAACACTAAACTGAAAAAATTCACTGGGAACTGCTGCAGACAAGTGCCAGCTGAGATGGTGAGCCGTCTATGTGCTTTGAATGTTACTGGCGATCTGGAAGCAGTCAGCAGTTCAAAGTGACCCCCCTTTTCAGTCAGGAAGTGTCTGGACTCCACTCTTTCCCCTTCTCTTCTCTTCTCCTCTCCTCTCCTCTCCTCCCCACCCCCCCAAACCACCCCTCAACAACTGCAGAGAACATTCAACCTACAATTACTGAACAGTCTGTTGGGAGTCCAATATGTCACATCATCCATTAAAAGACATGCAGACAAAAACCATTACCAGTTCAGTTTACAGCACTTAAAATTGCTTTCCTCAACATGTCTTGGTTTTTAAAACAGCATCAGCAAGGTGAACTTCACTTGCCCCATTTATAATTAGTCTCAATTTGAAAAAAAATACTTGCAACAACAAGCGACATCCTCCCTGGAGTCCAACATACATGGTTTCAACTGAGATTGCAACAGAGATAGTACACCACCTGCTATTATATTATTTTAACCTGAATAAAACCATGTTGACACTTGTCTAAAAATCCATACTTTAGTCTGTGGAGCACTGTTTATTTAAAAAATAAATTGATTTTCAAGTGGCACATGGAAAACATTTCCACATACCTTTTATTAAAAAAATTACTTCACAACCATTTGAGTAAATGGAGCACAAAAACTTAACTGCCAGAAATACATTCACAGGGACAATTGTGTACAAGAATGGTTTGTCAACACTCACTTGATGCCTAAGAAACATTTGTTTAAATTCCCAAAAACTATTTGAAATATATCCATTGGCCCCGTTTCTCAAGTCAAAATTTCAAATTTGGTTTGAACAAGGAAATGTTGCCATTGTAAAAAAATAAAACTCCAGGCTTCACTGCTAAGATCCATTGACATTTACATAAATGTTGAATCATAAAAAAGACTTGCATTAATATAGCGCCTTTCACGACCTCAGGATGTCCCAAAGCACTTTACGGAAGTACTTCTGAAGTGTAGTCACTGTTATAATGTAGGAAATGTAGCAGCCAATTTGCATACAGCAAGCTCTCACAAATAGTATTGTGATGATGACCAGGTAATCTGTTTTAGTGATGTTGGTCGAGGGATAAATATTGGCCAGGACACTGGGGATAACTCCGCTGCTCTTCTTCGAAATAGTGCCATGGGATTGTTTACATCCACCCGAGAGAGCAGACAGGGCCTCGGTTTTACATCTCATCCAAAAGACAGCATCCTAGACAGTGCAGCACTCCCTCAGTACTGTGCTGGAGTCTCTTCCTTCTTTAATCTTCTTTTCCCACCATTCTCCTCCTCTCCAAAAGGCAATAACTCCTTGCTGGTTTCTTGAGCTCCAGTCGACTTCCAATACCTCGCCATACGAGCCCAGACAGCCAGTGTCCACTGGGTATTTAACCCCTGGTGGGGAGTTTCATCACAGACAAAAACCTATCTTGTCATCTAATGTCACACTTAAATGTCACATAACAATCAGAACTCAGGATCCCGGCCAATTTCCCCTTGCCTAACCCAGGACGGCCAAGACCCACTGCTGGAACCCCAGTTCTGAACCATTAGCTCATCAGATTAGGAACAAACTTGGGACCTTCCCGATACGCATTTCTCTGCTACTCACTGACTTCAAGCCATTGAAGGAGGCAATCTCTCTTTTTCTGAAGAGCAATATGTGTGTTTGTCATCTTTCATTTTTGTACTTTTGATCCTCTTCTCTGTCTGGCTTGGTACCTGCAGCTGAGACTCTTCGTGGAGACCAAGCCCCCTCTTCACACAGAGGACACCCTTCATCTTGTCGTGTGACATTACCACCATGCTAAGTGGGATAGATTAAGAACAGATTTGCAGTTCAAAACGGCTAGTCAGGATATGACGGAGTGATACTTGCAGGTGCTGGTGTTCCTATGCACTTGCTACCCTTGTCCTTAGTGTGTCAGCTGTGGTTCAGTGGGTAGCACTCCTGTGAGTCAGAAGGTTGTGGGTTCAGGGAACTTAAGCACATAATCTAGGCTGACAGCCCAGTGCAGTATTGAGGGAGCACTGCACTGTCGGAGGTGCAGTCTTCCGGATGAGATGTTAAACCAAGGCCCCGTCTGCTCTCTCAGGTAGACTTAAAAGATCCCATGGCACTATTTCAAAGAATGCAGGGGAGTTATCCCTAGTGTCCTGGCCAATATTTATCCCTCAACCAACATCACAAACAGATTATCTGACCATTGTCACATTGCTGTTTGTGGGAGCTTGCTGTGTGCAAAGTGGCTGCCATGTTTCCTATATTACAACAGTGACTACACTCCAAAAAGTACTTCATTGGCTGTAAAGTACTTTGGGATAGCCAAAGGTCATGAAAGGGGCTATATAAATGCAAGTATTTCAATTTTCATCCACCACGTGATTTACCTATCTTAAGGGATTTATGAATTTCTCAGGTGATTAAGTGCAATATGAAATATGCAGCTACACAACAGGAAAGTTCCAGGCTCAACTCCTAGTCTGCCCAGAGTTTGCCAACCTTAGCTAGGCTGAGTGTGCTCCAATTGGGTTCAATGCCCCCGAGCTAAGGCTGGGAAAAATAAGCTACCGACCAGGGTTTTCACTTCTGATCACTGCTCACTTACCTCTGCTGGAAATGTGCATGGGCTGAAATGGCTTCCTCGCACGTTTGAATAGCCTATAAATGTCCAGGCTCACATACAAAGAACTGTCAGCTGGGAAAGGCATTAGATGCCTGCTGGCACCTGTAGATCTAAAACCCATAATCAGCAAAAAAGGGGAAAAGAGGAGGAAATGGGGTATCTTTTCCCATAAATACTCAAAAGATAAGACCACTGCGGGGCTTGCCATGGAGCATGTTCTTTTAATTTGCAGCAATGAAGTCCTTTTAATGTTGGTATTTATCTTCCCTCGCTCTTTCAGCTAAATTTTTGGGGGTAGGAGGATGTTTAGGATATTCTGATGACCGACAGATGCCCTTGGTTAAACTGACCGAGTGCGTTATCTGGACTAAACAAATCTGCACAGGGAGATCAGTGCAGCTTATTCACTGCTGAAGCAGTTTTGTTGTTATTTTCAACTTTTATTCATGGAATATTTATGCCAGACACTATTTGCAGAATTTTTTCAGGCCGTAGACATAGAGTAGTAAAGGGAAAGAACCCTAGTTTACAGCATAGGAGGCGGCCATTTGGCTCATCGTATCTTGTACCGACTCTGCACAAAAAAAAAATCCAGAAACTAATCCCACTGCCCTGCTCTCTCCCCATAGTTCTGCGTCTTTTGATTCAAATATTTATCCGCTCTTCCCTTAAAAGGTGCAACCTTACTACTTCGCATAGCAAAACATTCCATGTACCGACAACGCTGTGTGTAGAGAAACTTCTCTCTCCTCACTTCCTCAGTGACAATTTTAAATTAATAATCCTTTGTCACCGACTCCCCAACCAGAGGAAATAGTATTTTCCTATTCACTCAATCAAAACCACTTAAAAAAATCTCCATTAAATCTCCTTTTAGCCTTCCCTGCTTCATTGGAGATGGTCCCAGTATCTCAACTCTCTCCTCATAACTATAGCTTCTCGCCCCCGACATCATCCTGGTGAATCTACGCTATACATGCTTTTACAGTTTGGTTTAACGTGCTATCTATAATGGGGCATCCGAAACTGTACACACTACTCTAAATGTGGCCTAACCATTGCAGTGTACAAATTTATTAGTCCTTCTACTCTTGTACTCTATGCTCCAATTTATGAAACCTGTAAAAGAAAAATAATTTAGATCTGCTGCATAATTATGAGCAATGTTCAGAAGGTGGATCTGGTTTATGCTGATACCAATTCAGAATTTGCAATTCAGGCAATTTGTAGCAACAAATGGAGATCAGATTCTGCAACAAGATTATCCTTTACCACGGTGGTTTGGTGAGAGGGGTAAGAACAGCAATCAGCATATAGAACAAATTACATTAAACATGCAACAAGCCTGGAGTTTTTACTGATGGTATGGAATTTTTAAAAGTAATTTCACAACTAATTTGTAAAAACTGATGGTCATTCAAGTGTCTAAATCGAGTAAACATTTTAAATATTTTTTCCTCGTACCTGGAATTCTCCATGGAAAGATCAACCTAGCACAAGTGAATACAGATTGTAAATTAAATGCAAGCAAAACACCTCATTATTAGAGGTGTAAGATACTGCACAAGACACTACATAAACTCACCAAAAAAAATTACTATCTTGGTAATCCTATCAGGCCCAGATTGCGCACCCCCATTCTTGCTGAGCTCCACTTGTCCCCGTCTTCATTTTCAAATCCCTCCAGTCATGCCCAAATTTTTAAAAAAATATTCATTCACGGGATGTGGGTGTCGCTGGCAAGGCCAGCATTTATTGCTCATCCCTAATTGCCCTCGAGAAGGTGGTGGTGAGCCGCCTTCTTGAACCGCTGCAGTCTATGTGGTGAACGCACTCCCACAGTGCTGTTAGGGAGGGAGTTCCAGGATTTTGACCCAGTGATTATGAAGGAATGGTGATATATTTCCAAGTCAGGATGGTGTGTGACTTGGAGGAGAACTTGGAGGTGGTGTTCCCATGCACCTGCTGCCCTTGTTCTTCTAGGTGGTAGAGGTTGCAGGTGCTGTCGAAGAAGCCTTGGCGAGTTGCTGCAGTGCATCTTGTAGATGGTACACACTGCAGCCACAGTACGCCGATGGTGGAGGGACTGAATGTTTAAGGTGGTGGATGGGTGCCAATCAAGTGGGTTGCTTTGGCCTGGATGGTGTCAAGCTCCTTGAGTGTTGTTGGAGCTGCACTCATCCAGGCAAGTGGGGAGTATTCCATC
This sequence comes from Squalus acanthias, assembly GCA_030390025.1. NCBI lineage: Eukaryota > Metazoa > Chordata > Chondrichthyes > Squaliformes > Squalidae > Squalus > Squalus acanthias. Next base: position 86,962,744 of record CM059432.1, read on the forward strand.
ACACTCCTTACTTGTGCCTTGTAGATGGCAGAAAGGCTTTGGGGAGTCAGGAGGTGAGACACTCGCTGCAGAATACCCAGCCTCTGACCTGCTCTTGTAGCCACAGTATTTATGGTCCAGTTAGGTTTCTGGTCAATGGTGACCCCCAGAATGTTGAATGTCAAGGGGCGGTGGTTAGATTCTCTTGTTGGAGATGTCATTGCCTGGCACTTGTGTGTTACTTGCCACTTATCAGCCCAAGCCTGAACGCTGTCCAGGTATTGCTGCAGCAGGCACGGACTGCTTCATTATCTGAGAAGTTGCGAATGGAACTGGACACTGAAATCATCAGTGAACATCCCCACTTCTGACCTTATGATGGAGGGAAGGTCACTGAAGAAACAGCTGAAGATGGTTGGGCCTTGGACACTGCCTTGAGGAACTCCTGCAGCAATATTCAGGGACTGAGATGATTGGCCTCCAACAACCACAACCATCTTCTTTTGTACTAGGCATGACTCCAGCCAGTGGAGAGGTTCCCTGATTCCCATAAACTTCAATTTTACTAGGGCTCCTTGATGCCACACTCAGTCAAATGCTGCCTTGATGTCAAGTGCTGCCTTGATGTCAAGTGCAGTCACTCTCACCTCACCTCTGTAATTCAGCACTTTTGTTCATGTTTGGACCAAGGTTGTAATGAGGTCTGGAGCCAAGAGTGGTCCTGCAGGAACCCAAACTGAGCATCGGTGAGCAGGTTATTGGTAAGTGCCGCTTGATAGCACTGTTGACGACACCTTCCATCACTGTGCTGATGATTGAGAGTAGACTGATGGGGTGGTAATTGGCCAGATTGGATTTGTCCATCTTTTTTGTGGACAGACATACCTGAGCAGTTTTCCATATTGTCAGGTAGATGCTAGTGTTGTAGCTGTACTGTAACAGCTTGGCTAGTTTTTATTTATTCGTTTATGGGATGTGGGCGTCACTGGCAAGGCCAGCATTTATTGCCCATCCCTAATTGCCCTCGAGAAGGTGGTGGTGAGTCGCCTTCTTGAACCATTGCAGTCCGTGTGGTGAAGGTACTCCCACAGTGCTGTTAGGGAGGGAGTTCCAGGAGTTTGACCCAGTGACGATGAAGGATCGGCGATAGACTTCTAAGACAGGATGATGTGTGACTTGGAGGGAAACTTGGAGGTGGTGGTGTCCCCATGTGCCTGCTGCCCATGTCCTTCTAGTGGAAGAGGTTGCAGGTTTGGAAGGTGCTGCCGAAGAAGCCTTGGCAAGTTGCTGCAGTGCATCTTGTATATGGTACACACTGCAGCCACGGTACGCCGGTGGTGGAGAGAGTGAATGTTTAAGGTGGTGGATGGGGTGCCAATCAAGCGGGCTGCTTTGTCCAGGTTTGGTCCTCTCGCTTGCTGGTGATGGTAGAGCGAGGGATATACTGGGTCATTAGTTTACAGATTGGGGTGGAGTACAATTCTGCTGCTGCTGATTGTCCACAAGGCCTCATGGATGCCCAGTTTTGAGCTGCTAGATCTGTTCTGAATCTATCCCATTTAGCACGGTAGTGCCACAAAACACAATGGAGGGTATCCTTAATGTGAAGATGGGACTTCGTTTCCACAAGGACTGTGCGGTGGTCAATCCTACCAATATTGTCATGGACAGCTGCATCTGCGACAGGTAGATTGGTGAGGACGAGGACAAGTAGGTTTTTCCCTTGTGTTGGTTCTCTCACCACCTGCCGCAGGCCCAGTCTGCAGCAATGTTCTTCAGGACTCGGCCAGCTCAGTCAGTCGTGGTACTACCGAGCCACTCTTTGTGATGAACATTGAAGTCCTCAACCCAGAGTACTTTGTGCCCTTGCTACTCTCCGTGCTTCTTCCAAGTGCTGTCCAACATGGAGAAGTACAGAGTCATCTGCTGAGGGAGGGCAGTAAGTGGTAATTAGTAGGATGTTCCCTTGTCCTTCCCTCTTATTTTATTTTCTGGTGCATGGACCCTTTTTAATTGGCTGCACGGCCCATTCAAATTTTTGCACATGCACAGTTTCTCCCGTATAAAAGATGGTGTGTGGCTTGTGCGGGACCTCCAGACTGTTGTGCAGCTTAACGGGAACATTGCTCCCAGAGCCACTCCCTCCCATCTGTGCCGCCACCTCTGGTGGGACAGGACATACGCAGGGACGGTGATGAGTAGTCCGGGACGTTGGCTGAAAGGTATGATTCTGTGAAAATCTCAGACTGTTGCTGACTAGTCTGTGGGACAGCTCTCCCAATTTGGCACAAGTCCTCAGATGTTAGTGAGGATGACTTTGCAGGGTCGACTGGGCTGTGCCTTTGTCGTCTCCGAATCCGGTGCCTAGGTCGATGCTGGGTGGTCCATCCAGTTTTATTCTTATTGTTTTTTGTAGCGTTTGATACAACTGAGTGGCTTGGTAGGCCATGTCAGAGGGAAGTTAAGAGTGAACCTCATTGCTGTGGGTCTGGAGTCACATATAGACCAGATCGGATAAATATGGTAGATTTCCTTCCAAAAGGACATTAGCAAACCAGATGGGTTTTTATGACAATCTGGTAGTTTCATGGTCACCATGAAACCTGATACTAGCTTTTTTATTCCAGATTTATTTAATTAACTGAATTGAAATTCCTCAGGTGGGATTTGAACTTACGTTTATTAGTCCAGGCCTCTGGATTATTAGTCCAGTAACGTAACCACTATGCTACCGTTCCCCTAAGTTAGATCCACAAATCTAAAATGACATATTGCACTGGGACCTATGTAATAGTCTGCCAGATCTGGTGTTAACTACTTAAAACATTTTGGTGAATATGTTTTTGTTCTGAATATTGTCAAAGAATTTGACAAAGCAAGACACTCCACACTTCAAAATAAGTTACCATCATTGCCTCCCCTACACTGCAATTCATGGCTTATCCTCTGGCTTTTTCCATTAGCTCAAGGATCCCCACTCTGTTACTAATGATCTTCTCCACTCATCATCCAACCCTATTCACTCCTCATTTGCTTCTGATTCCAGTCTACAATCAACTTCCTTCAGATTGCCCATCCTCAGTTCATACAATTATTTCACTGCAATGATTGAATCGATATATCCAAGTCTCTTTCATGCCATGAGGGGCCTATTAAAAGCTTTAATGGTTAAGCTTTTTTGTGTTTTGCAAATCTTACCAACAGCTACCACCTTTGATGACTCCACCCTTGATCCTTCTGCACTAATGAATATTCTTAGCCTAACTGTCTCCTATCTGAATAGCCACTCACTCATGCAAACCCATATGCCGCAAAACCCCAAAACTATGCGTCACCAAGACCACCTATTCCCACATCTAAAAATTACTTGCCTCCATCCCTACCTGACCAGCACTGCCATACTTTCATCAGCTCCTAACTCAACCCCTTCAATTATCTCATTTATAGTTTATAGGACCTTGCTGTGCACAAATTGGTTGCCCCATCTGCTAATATAAGTGCCTGCATTTCAGAAAAGTAATTCACTGTCTGTTACATTATATATAATGCAAGTACATATGGGGCAAATTTGTTTTTTCACACAGATAAACATACCAAACATTATGGTTCTGAGCCATGCAGAACAGGTTGGTCATCAGTTTAATCTCAGCTGGGATAGAAATGGGCCCATTTGTGGAATAATGCTCGAGATTCTGATTTCTAATTGCAATTCAGTGACTCTAGCTGCATAGCTGGATGAAAGGCGAGGACAGGACCAAGTTTAGCTGTGATTTTCTTCCCAATATGGTCAAATGAACAATGGCCCCTTGAATAGGGTATTAGAGAGCTAGTGATCTACAACCTAGCATGAGTCACCATTTTCACCGAGGGGAGAAAACGAACAAAAACCTCTTAATTGCTGAAACATACTTTGTTCCACTGTGTCAATGCTTTATCAGTTTACACAGAATCCATGTACAAAGAATCCTGATCCCACATATGTACAGAAAAATTCCAAACACTTAATATTTAGGTCAGGTTACAATTACTGCTAACACAACATTCAAAAAACTAGGCGAACTTTCTACTCTTTTTCAAATAGTAGCATCAGATTTTCCACAGCCACCCGAATGAGAGATAGAACATCTCATCGAAGAGGGGGCAATGCTGCACTTCCACGACACTACAATGAAGTGCCGTCTTAGATTCGATGCCCTAGTCCTGGAGTGGGAATTGAGCCCAATATATCTTCGAACAGGTGAGCGTGCCATAGAGTTGAACTGGTATATAAAGTTGCAGTGTACGTGCGGAGATAAGACATTCACACACTCTGGTACATTTCAGAAAATAAAACCCCTCAACACGGATGAACGTGGAGCAGCGCCAGCCTCCCCGAGTAAAGGCCAGTGACTGGCAGCGCGTCACGGTGATTGAACAGGTTTTACCCTCACCGACAGGGCACGAAAGGCCCAGACCCCCTGAAACCGCCCCCCGCCAAAGACGAAAGACAGAAAGCTCAGTGATCACCTGCAAGTCGGTTATTAGAGGCCGGGGCCGCGGGCCCCGCTTCAGCTACCACTCGTTCACAGGACGGGCTCCGGCACTAATACAGGGGCGAGGCGGCGCTCGGGGCCTGTGCCGCTTTACCGAGAGCCGCGCTGCTGCCTCCAGACCCCCGGCCCGCACAGCGCCGAGCAGCCCCTCCACCCGCGCCCGCACTGGTCGAGTCGAGAGAAGGGCGAACATTTACCAAGAAAGGCGAACATTTACCAAGAAAGGGCGCCGACCCACGGCCTCCTCGTCCTCAGGATCCGTCCAGAGCTCTGACCTGGAAACACACACACCACTTCCGTCCGCCCGCCCTCACACAAAGAACAACACCAAGGGGCTCGCTCGGCACTCCGTGTCACCGCTTTCTTTCTGTTGTTTGTAGAAATTGAGCCCTCGCCCCGGAAGGTGTCTGTGGGGCGGGAACATAATATGTCAATCACAGTGGAAGCAGGAGGGTGTTCCAGAGTGGGCAATGCAGCACCTGGGCAGGCTGGACTCAGTGAGGACTTGTTACTGGAGGGGCTAATATTGGGCAGGGTGCTTTCATGGTTTAAGCAAGCGGAACTGGGGGTGGGTGATAGGAAAAGACCATTTGGTCCATACAGCCTGTCCCATACAGACGCGGGGCACCTACATGCACCAACGATTGAATGAACAAACGATGCTAGTAGGACTGGCGTAAAACGGGTAGTAGTATATTTGTAGCATTTAATTGAATTATGATGGTGCTATGTGATTTGTACACTGAGGTGTTAAACTGTTTTCTTTTATGTGGAGTTTACCTTGAGATTTACTGTTTTAAATCTACAAAGTTTGTGTGAGATTATTTAAGGGTATTTGTACTGTAAACTTTGTTGATTTATTTGTAAAATTTTATTAATGTATTTATATTGTTAATCGTAAAGCTGTTCTTAAGGCTTTATTGTTTATTGTGATCAATGAATGTAATGGTTTACTACAGTGAGAAGTCACACAACACCAGGTTATAGTCCAACAGCTTTATTTGAAATCACAAGCTTTCGGAGCGCTGCTCTTTCGTCAGGTGAAGTGAAGAAATACATATGGGCACAGCATATATAGCCAGAGAACAATGCCAGACGACTACAGTTAATCTTTCTAACTGCCCTTTATCACACCTCGGCAGAGAGACAATCACGGCAATCAAAGGTATGGATGGTGTCCAACCAGGTCAGTCAGGAAGACAATACATCAAAGACGATAGCAAAACACAACAAAGACAATGAGGTGGGGTCACATGTGGCAGATGCTGGAGTCTGTATGGAAAACAAAAAATGTTTTTACTTTTTTTGCTGGAAATCACAGCAGGTCCGGCCGTATCTGTGTAGAGAGAACAAGCCAGCGACGACTCGAGTCTGGATGACTCTACGTCAGGTGGGGTTACATGTAGCGTGACATGAACCCAAGATCCCGGTTGAGGCCGTCCTCATGGGTGCGGAACTTGGCTATCAGGTTCTGCTCGATGATTTTGCGTTGTGTGTCTCGAAGGCCTTCGAATCATCGAGCAGAAACTGATAGCCAAGTTCCGCACCCATGAGGACGGCCTCAACCGGGATCTTGGGTTCATGTCACGCTACATGTAACCCCACCTGACGTAGAGTCATCCAGACTCGAGTCGTCGCTGGCTTGTTCTCTCTACACAGATGCGGCCGGACCTGCTGTGATTTCCAGCAAAAAAAGTAAAAAAAATTTTTGTTTTTCATACAGACTCCAGCATCTGCCACATTTGACCCCTTGTGACCCCACCTCATTGTCTTTGTTGTATTTTGCTATCGTCTTTGATGTAATGTCTTCCTGACTGACCTGGTTGGACACCATCCACACCTTTGATTGCCGTGATTGTCTCTCTGCCGAGGTGTGATAAAGGGCAGTTAGAAAGATTAACTGTAGTCGTCTGGCATTGTTCTCTGGCTATATATGCTGTGCCCATATGTATTTCTTCACTTCACCTGACGAAGGAGCAGCGCTCCGAAAGCTTGTGATTTCAAATAAAGCTGTTGGACTATAACCTGGTGTTGTGCGACTTCTTACTTTTGTCCACCCCAGTCCGCATCATGGTTTACTATGTGATTGATGAGCTGTGTAAGTACTATTGTACTTGAATAAAAGATTTACATGCACCAACAAACCCACCCCACACACTTTTGATCTTCCATCCGAGGCGATAAACCTCGGGCCAATTTGGAAAATACTCATGAGGCCCAAAATTCCATGGAGATATGCGCAATTGTAATGGTGCATCAATGTCGCAGCGCCCGATTGCCGGGACAAAAGTTCCTGGAAATTTTGGTGTAGGTAACAAACCATTACTTACGCCACTCCATAATTTCCTGAGAGTTTTGCACAGCTCCACCATTTCCCTCGCCAAAACAGTTGAACAGCTAAGTATCATACTACAACCCATTAAAATCAATGGAGAGATTGAGTTTGCTGAATTAAAACCACTGAGATTGCCACTGCCACTTAGATCGTTGCAGAATAGCACTGGTCAGGTGAGTGTACAGGAATCACAGCAGGAACGCATTTAAAAGAGGCAACATCAGCCCAGAAATTGCTGGAGTGGCGCATCTTGTGATGAGCGCTGTGAATTGGATTGTTGTTCCCTGACCCTTGAAGTCGTATTATTTTTGTGGCACAAATTGCTGGAAATGCCAATTGATAATGGTACAGTGACATCAACAAGGCAGCTGGCACCTCTTGAACGTCGGCTCCAATGGTATATCTTCTTAACCAATGAACTTTCAGGATACAAAAAGAAACAGGGAACGACGGAGAAGGAAATAAGGTGAAGTAAAGTCAAATTAGTTACCGAAAGAGAAATTAAAGATAGGGAAAGAAAAATTGGATTAAAAGAGAGAGAGAGAAAAAGAGACAGAAAGGAAAAGTAATTAAAATAATTACAAATTTAAAAAACTTCTAGGAACAATTTTCTGACCTGCAGAAGTGAGACGCCACAGTTTAAATTGTTCCCTTCCTGGGCCGCCAAGGTTTAATGTCAGGGCCATAAATCACATCATTAACAGGGTCCTTATGGCATGAAATACCAGCCCTAAATGTCTGTGGTGAGATTCATTCATATTTACTCATGGGGAGGTTAACGATGAGCTCCCGTTTTTGCGAAGCAGCAATTTGTGGCGATTCGCAACTCATGGCATTTCTCTTCCTTGCCACAAATTGCAGGGTTTATTATGCATTGGTGGCGGGCAACGTGAACTCGCCATTATTTTCCCAGCAATTTCTGGGCCATTATTTTTCCAGCAAATTGTGGTGTAAGTTCGCCAATGGAGATTGGGAAGCACAACGGTCTAACTTAAGGCGTTCATTGCCAATATCACCATTGCAGTGAATTCCGGGCCAAACTTCTTCTCTGGCTCCTGAAGGAAATAGCAAGACCCCGGAAACATATGAAACATACAAAAAGTATTGGAAAACTGGAAAATTTGAGTTTGTCAGCTAGTGGCTCAGTTGGTAGCACCCTTGCCTCTGAGTCAGAAGGTTGTGGGTTCAAGTCCCACTCCAGAGCCTTCAGCACAAAAATCTAGGCTGTTGGAGGTGCCGTCTTTCAGATGAGACGTTAAACCGAGGCCCCGTCTGCTCTCTCAGGTGGTCGTAAAAGATCCCATGGCACTATTTCAAAGAAGAGCAGTGGAGTTATCCCCGGTGTACTGGCCAATATTTATCCCTCAACCAACATAACAAAAACAGATTATCTGGTCATATCACATTGCTGTTTGTAGGAGCTTGCTGAGCACAAATTGGCTGCCGCATTTCCTACATTACAACAGTGATTACACTTCAAAAGTACTTCATTGGCTGTAAAGCGCTTTGGGACGTCCGGCGGTCGTGAAAGGCGCTATATAAATGCAAATGGCATGTTGGCCTTTATTGCAAGGGGATTGGAGTACAAGAGTAAGGAAGTCTTACTACAATTGTACAGGGCTTTGGTGAGACCACACCTGGAGTACTGTGCACAGTTTTGATCTCCTTATCTGAGAAAGGACATACATGCCTTAGAGATGGTGCAACGAAGGTTCACTTGCTTGATTCCCTTGGATGAGAGGGTTGTCCTATGAGGAGAGATTGAGTAGATTGGGCCTATACTCTGGAGTTTAGAAGGATGAGAGGTGATCTCATTGAAACGTATAAGATTCTGAGGGGTAGATGCTGAGAGGTTGTTTCCCCTGGTTGCAGAGTCCAGAACTAGGGGGCATAGTCTTAGGATAAGGGGTTGGCCATTTAAGACTGAGATGAGGTGGAATTTCTTCACTCGTTGTGAATCTTTGGAATTGTCTACACGAAAGGGCTGTGGATGCTGAGTTGTTGAGTGTATTCAAGACTAAAAATTCTAGGGAATCAAGGGATATGGGGATCAGGCGGGAGAGTGGAGTTGAGGTCGAAGATCAGCCATGATCTTATTGAATGATGGAGCAGGCTCGAAGGGCCGTATGGCCTACTCCTGCTCCTAGTTCTTATGTTCTTAAGTCTTTTGCTTTCTTTTTTGATGAAAATTAATTGAAAATATTCACATCGTAGGGCCAGGAAACTATTTGAATTTTATTTTAAAAATCAGGCTATGTGACTGGCTTACATTGTCCAGAAACTGGAAGGAGGCAACTCTAATATATACAAGGAAACTAAATGAATCTCTTTAATTTAGGCAAAGGTGTCAGTTTGGTTCAGTGGTAGCATTTACACTTCTGAGTCAGAAGGTTCTGGGTTCAGGCTCCATGTCAAAGTTTGAGCACATAATATAGGCTGACACTTCAGTGCAGTACTGAGGAAATGCTGCATTGTAGGATGAGGTATTAAACCAAGACTCTATTTGCCTGCTTAGGTAGATGTAAAAGATCCCATAGCACTATTTGAAGAAAAGCATTGCGTTCACCTGTTAATCATAACTGATTAAGAGTGCTTTATCTCATTACAAGATCCCACAAACTGCAAATGAGAGAATTGTGTTTTGCTACAAAACAAGTGACTGCACTTCAAAAATAATGTATGGCTGAGAGTGCTTTTGTATGTTCTGAATCATGTTATATACACGTAAGTTCTTTCTTAAAACAGTCAGATAAGAGGAAGGCATCATAAATCTGTTTCAGTAAAATAGTTGTTTAATCTGAATAAATATCTCAAATATAAATTTACTAAGGGTGTTATCAAATTATTTATTATAAAAGGTTGTTTCTAATGCCATCGATCACACTTATGGTTTGTTACAGATGCAAAATAATCTTTAAAGAAAAACAGATTTTTTCCCTTTTTTAATTACAGGTATGCAGTGTCAGTGTCAAGCACTCCCAGGTCAGGTGTAGCACAGATAGATGGAGAGTAAAGCACCCTTTATTATGCCAGAACAATGTGCCTCAGCTCCAACTCAGAATAGCACCCCGTAATGCGCCAGTGTGGTATTTTTTCAATTTCCCACACCAGTCATTCTCAGGTCTGTCTGTTGCCATTGCTAATTAGCACTGAATTAATGGCAGTTTTTGTGCTGTAAACCCATGTCCACTAGGAAGTGGATTGAAATTGCCAAACTCATTTCACATAGGACCTTTACAGCCAGCGGAGCAAACATTCATCCCATCAGTCTGGGTTGGATCTAAAACCAAATCTCAGAGGTGAAAAGCTAATATCTAGCCCACTGCCTCACCCTTTCACCAACACGTATTCATGTAGTGTTCCTTATGTGCAGAAAGACATCTCAAAATACTTTACAATAAGGAGGAAGGGATATGGCGGACAGAAAAGAGCAAGTCCCCAAGTAGCTTTCTGCCTCCACCCACTTCAAAAAATCATCGGGGGATGCAATGTACCATGGTTACAGTCATTTGTGACTTTGGCTAGGGCTGTTTTGGTGCTGTGGGAGGAACAGAAACTTGATTAACGGAATTCAAATGGAGATGCAGGAAAAATGATCTGGGAGCTAACAACATGTTTTAGGATCTTGGAGAGGAAAGGGAAGTTGGGAGATGGGATGGTGGTTAGTGAAAACAGATAGCTTGAGAGTAGGTTTTTTTTTTAGAATGGGGATGATGCTGCCGGTTTTGAAAGGGAGGGGGACAGTTCCTGAGGCACTAAAAGGAGGAGTTTGGTGGGAAAGGGGTTGAGGGAATAGGAGGCAGGAGTTGAGTTTAGGATGGGCAGTATAACTGCACAATTGATTATTTTTTCTTTTTTACTATTAAAAATTTAAGTGACATTTGAATTTTCAACAGACCAACCAAACCCAACTTACCAAAAGCTACCCTCCATAGTCAGTCTGTTAGCAGACATGGGCAGGAAAATGGTTAAATGTATTTTCAAAAGTACAACAGAAGTTGAACACAGAATCTCATGCTTTTACTTTCCTTACTGGAATGCAAGCTGGGCCTAAAGAAAAAGATAAGCACTTGCATGCTTATGGCGTCCAGTATGAAAAGGCCCATACTGTGTGTAACTCAATGAAGTGGCTCCAGTGACCTAGAATGAGGAATGATAAGATGCAATGGGAAAGTGAAGAGAATGCATTGAGATCTCACCCATGTCAATCAACAGTACAACTTTTACCCATTTTGAGTATTATATACAACTTGTATTTATTCACAGGAGTGTTATAAAACAAAATTTGACACTGAGCCACAAAAGGAAAAATTAAGGCTGATGCTTGGTCAAAGAAGTAGGTTTTAAGGAGCGTCTTAAAGGAGAAAAGAGAGGTAGAGAGGTTTGGGATGGGAATTCCAGAGCTTAGGGCCTAGGCAACAGAAGGTACAGCCACCAATGGTTGATCGATTAAATATACATATATACCTTGTAGTTTAGGGAGATAGTTTCATGCCTTATAAGACATTTAGATTACTGATTTATGGGTCAGAAAGGTATAAAAAGGGCCGAATTGTGACGGGACAGTGGATTTAAACCTGGAAAGTTTGAGCTCAAGAGCTGTATACTCGATAGACCTGTCTCCCCGAATCAGGTTCGTTTGATTTGTAAGTATTTTACATTATTTGGAGAATTAAACTTTGAATAAGTGAAATAAAAACAGAAAATGCTGGAAATACTCAGCGGGTCAAACAGCATGTTTGGGGAGAGAAACAGAGTTGTGGGTCAGGTCAAAGGGCGCTTGGAGTAAGCGGCTTTGTGATTGGTGGCTGCCAGCGGCCAATGGGCTGTCGGGGTGTTTGGCGGTACAGGCGGCTGCACCGAAAATGGCGGCAGTGGGCCTAATCCTGACCCTCCGGGGCCGCTCCCTTACCCTGAGCAGAGTGGGGATGGCGGCTGTGTGTACAGCTGCCCGGTCTCTCTGCACCTTCAGTGGCTACACAAACCGCTACACCTACCGGCTCCTGGACACGCAGCGGCCGGACAGCGCGGGAGGGCCCCGGGTTACCGGCAGCACCAGAAGCGCACAGGTAGAGTAAGGGTAGGGGGACCCGGCCCGGGAGAGACGGTGAGGAAGGAGCTGGTCAGTGGCTTGTAAAGGGGCCTGGGCGTAGCTTAGGTATCTGAGGAAGGTCGCCCGCAAACAGTAATCGGCAGCGTCTCCGAGCACAGGGCAGGATGTGAGGGGGAACCGATGAGCAAATTGATCTTTGGAAAGTTTTTAAAGGTAGGAAAGTGAGAAAGTGGCATTGAGAAATTCCCACGGGTAGGAGCACGGTGGTTCCAAGATTGGTTGCTGATGAGGGAACAGGGATAAAGAAATGTTCCATCGTCAGAGGAGTAGAGGGTTAGACTGTGGCTTACTCTTTTGGTGATGCTGTAAACAAATAAACTGTAACTTAAAACATTAAAGGAAACAAATTGAAATTTGGTTGCCGGTGTTGTTAATGCACTCCAGTCCCTGCGGTGCCCACCGGTCGCGGAAGGCCTCAAGCGTGTCGGCGGACACTGCGTGCTTCATCTCCAGGGCCACCCGGGCGCGAACGTGGCCGTGGAAGAGAGGCAGGCAGTCAGACCGAACGACCCCCTTGACCGCCTGCTGCCTGGACCAGTTGATGGCCACTTTGGCCAGGCCCAGGAGCAGTCCTATGAGGAGGTCTCCTCCGCACCGGGTGACCAAAGATCAGGAGCGTGGGACTGAAGTACAGCCAAAAATCGAGGAGCAGCCCCTTCAAATAGTGGAAGAGGGGCTGCAACCTCTCACACTCTGTGTATACATGGAACATGGACTCCTCCAGGCCGCAGAAAAGGCAGGCGGCCTGGGAGTAGACTGTGGTGAAAGACTGGAAGGGATTTCCTAAATAAGGTTGAGCGAGGCTGTGAAGCGATTTTAAGGTGATGACCAGCATCTTGAAGTTAATTTGCTGGGACATGGGACTTATTGTGGATGTGGACTTGGCCACAGAGTTGATTATAGAAGTTTTTAGCAAGTGGGCAAGTTTTTAGCCCATGAAGAGAATATTTGAGATTTAGTCCATGGTGGATGAAGCATAGAAAAGTTATAGCAGAGGAGAGGGTGAGGTAAGGGTGTAAAGTGAGAATTGTTCTGTATGTGGAAGAAGGTGGTCTTGTTGATTGGAAAGATGTTGGATTGAAGGCTTCGCTCAAGGTCAAACAATGCTAATTTTGCATATTGGTTTGGGCTGAGAAACTAGCCAAACATTAACCAGCTTTTTCTTCAAGACACATCTATTAATTTCCACTACAGTTGTATTTTCTGTTTTTCTAGTTCATGGTATTTTGCTAGTTGGTTGTGAACTAAAAAAATGCTTTAGCACAGTTAGATTATTTTCCACTCAAATTTGGCTTGTTTCTGTAGAAAGAATTTTGAATAATGTAAAACTACATTGTAGTTAGAAAAACAGAATATTTTTTACATGGCGAGAAACTATTATGCTGGTGTTCAGAGGAATTTGGGTGTTCTTATACACGAAACACAAAGTTAATATGCAGGTACAGCAAGCAATTAGGAAGGCAAATGGCATTTTGGCCTTTATTGCAAGGGGGTTAGAGTACAAGAGTAAGGAAGTGTTGCTACAATTGTACAGGGCTTTGGTGAGACTACACCTGGAGTACCGTGTAGTTTTGGTCTCCTTATCTGAGGAAGGATATACTTGCCTTGGAGGCGGTGCAACGAAGGTTCACTAGATTGATTCTTTGAATGAGAGGGTTGTCCTATGAGGAGAGATTGAACCTATACTCCCGAGTTTAGAAAAATGAGAGGTGATCTCATTGAAACATAAGATTCTTGGAAGGCTTGACAGGATAGATGCTGAGAGGCTGTTTCCCCTGGTTGGAGAGTCGAGAACTGAAGGGGGGGAGGGGGGGGCATAGTCTCAGGATAAGGGGAGGGGGGTGGGGCATAGTCTCAGGATAAGGGGCAGCCGTTTAGGACTGAGATGAGACAGTTCTTCACTCAGGGTTGTGAATCTTTGGAATTCTCTACCCCAGAGGGCTGTGGATGTTCAGTCGTTGAGTATATTCAAGGCTGAGATCGATAGATTTTTGGACTCATGGGGAATCGAGGGATATGGGGATCGGGCAGGAAAGTGGCTTTGAGGTCGAAGGGCCGTATGGCCTCCTCCTGCTCCTATTTCTTGTGTTCTTATGTTAAGTTTTGTTGGTGGAAGCATGTGGAGCAGGTTGCCAGCAAGGTAATTCATTTGGGGGTCAATTAACACCTTTTAAAAGAGAGTTGGAATGATATCTGTTGTGATGAGGGATTGAGGGAAAAAGCACTGCTTGATTTTTTTTGTAGGTAGTGGCAAGCAGCTTGCATTCCGATCGTAATGGTTGGAAATTCATGATCGAATAGTCATACAAGAACTCTAACTGGGGTGGACCTGATGGGCCAAATGGTATTTTGTTTCTGGACTTAACAGTCTGGAAATTCCTAGAGCAGTCCCTTTCTGCCTTTAGAACTTCTGCCTGACTAACGGATGTATCTGACTCCTTGAAGTCACTAAGTGACATGGTGTCAATGGCCAAGGATGTTTCAAAATTTGGAAACCTTAAACACTGACTGTCTGCTGTTGGGAAAGCAGCAAATTAAACAATCACTGATTAATAGCCATGCTACTAACATTTTACACAACTGTGGGCCCTGCTGTCCCCAGTATCTGATCCCGACGACCTATATATGCTTGCATGATGCTGGTGTCCTTAGCATTGGGCCTAGCCCTGAACTTGCATCTTTCTTTAGTTTTTCTCCCATCTCCCCTCATGTCCTCTCTGAGCTCATCTTGTCCATGAGGCCCACCTCCTGCGTCCTCGACCATGTCCCCACCAAACTGCTGACCACCCAACTTCCCTTCCTGGCCCCCATGTTAGCTGTTAGTGTTAATGGTTCCCTCTCCTCTGGTACTGCCCCCCTCCCCTTCAAATCTGCTGTTATCACCCCTCTGCTCAAAAAACTCACCCTTTATCCTTTTGTCCTTGAAAACTACCGCCCCATCTGCAACCTCCCATTCCTCTCCAAAGTCCTTGAATGTGTTGTCGACTCCCAAGTCCATGTTTCCTGTAACTCCATGTTTGAATCCCTCTAATCAGGTTTCTGCCACTGTCTGAGGCTGAACCAGACAGTCCTCAACCTTGGTGTTGTATTTGACCCTGAGATGAGCTTCCGACGACATATTCGCGCCATCACTAAGACCGCCTATTTCCACCTCTGTGCCTGACTCCGTCCCTACCTCAGCTCATCTGATGCTGAAACCCTCATCCATGCCTTTGCTACCTCTGCACTTCACTATTTCAATGCTCTCCTGGGCAGCCTCCCATCTTTCACCCTCCATAAACTTAAGGCCATCCAAAACTCTGCTATTCTAACTCGCACAAAGTCTTGTTCACCCATCACTCCTGTGCTCGCTGACCTACGTTTTCTCCTGGTTAAGCAATGCTTCGATTTTAAAATTCTCATTCTTGTTTTGAAATCCCTCATGGTCTCGCCCCTCCCTATCTCTGTAATCTCCTCCAGCGCTCTGCGCCCCTCCAATTCTGGTCTCTTGCGCATCCCTGACTTTAATCGCTCCACCATTGGCTGCCGAGGCCCTAAGCTCTGGAATTCCCTCCCTAAACCTCTCCGTCTCTCTACCTCTTTTTCCTCCTTTAAGACGCTCTTTAAAACATACCTCTTTGACCAAGCTTTTGGTCAGCTGCCCTAATATCTCCATATGTGACTCGGTGTCACATTTTGTTTGATAATGCTCCTGTGAAGCGCCTTGGGATGTTTTACTACCCTAAAGGCGCTATACAAATGCATGTTGCTGTTGTTGTACAGAAGTAATTCCTGCCTGGAGGAGTGTGGAAACAAGAAACACCCACCCCCATTCTGGCAGAATTTGGAATTGCACAGAAAGGAGTAGAAATCTGATGTATCTGGGTCCCACAGCCAATGTTCCCTTGACCCGGCCGTGCAGCAATGGGAAAGGTCCCGCACAGACCACTCACTGGCCTCTCCATTGTAAATACCGCGCATGCGCGGAAATTTAAAGGGACCGCGCGCTAAAAGAACAAAGCGCAGCTTACAGGGAACATTGCCCACAGCAAGTTCCTCCTCTGCATGCCCAGAAAACGGTGACACTGCAGCCAGGAATTTCAGGGCTTATGTTGTTCATTTGAAATGATGAATTTAAAACACACGGTTTGAGCGCCGTCTAACTCACAATGCCAATCTTAAGTAAAATGTTCATACTATATAATTTGTATTAACATTTTTAAATTCCTTAATTTATATGTTAATGTATGAACATAAATGGATTTATGAATAAGATGTTAAGTGCAGATAAACATAGGAATTGCTAGATGAAAAAAGACCATACATCTAATTCGCCTTCTACTATCCGAGCAGTCGCATGATACAATGCTAATAGAGTTGTTGATTAATCATAGCAAACAAAGAATTTGTGGTGTTTACAGTTTACCAGAATAGTGGACCAGGGGTTCAAATACATAATTCTCCGAAAGAGCAAGATAAATTATACTTTTTTTTTCAAAAGCCAATACCATTTTTGGTTATAAATTGGGATATAGACTGCAAAGGTAAACGTGTAATAAATTTGTCGAAGGCAATGGTTAGGCCAAAGTTGGAGTAGTGTGTACAGTTTTGGATGGCCCACTATAGAAAGCGTGTTAATGGCTTGGAGATGGTAGTGTAGATTCTCCAGGATGATACCAGGGATGAGAAACTATTATGAAGAGACAATTAGAGAGTGGTACTGTTTCATACTTGAGTAGAGCTGAATAAGATGATATTTAACAGATGTTTAAAAAAATTATGAACGGTTTTGAACAGGGAAACCTATTGCCTCTAGTTGGGGAGCTGGTGTTGAGGGGGATCGTCACTGGGAGAGAGGTTAGGAGAAAGTTCTTTATATAAATGCTTGTTTGATCTTTGTCACAGGGCGTGGTTGAGGCAGAGACTATTGCATATTTTAAGGGAAAAATGGATAAATATTTGAAGCAAAGGAAAGTACAGGGCGATGGGGAGCGCGCAGGGCAGTAGAATTAGTTTTGGATTGCTCCAGCAAAGAGCTGGCACAGGCGTGATGGGCCGAACGGCCGCCTCTGTATTGTAAACATCTGTGCTAGTGATATCACTAGCCCAACGTAAGTGCATCACAAGATGTGTATTGGCATATTACAATATCATTAAAATGCATTGGCTTAATTAGTATTTTTCCTATAGTGTATTGGTACCAATATCCTAAATAAACTAGTGACAATTGATCTCTAGTGAAATGTTCCTTGTGCTGAACTAAGAGAAAAGATTTTAATGCAGAGTAGGAGAGTTTGGGATCAGAAGTTACTTGAGATTAGTGGTAGAGCATGAGCTGAAAGGAGTCATGGCAATCTCACTCGAAGGTTGGTGCAGTAAGATGTACTATTCTGAGGATGAGGATATATTAAGGCAGAAGAAAGGATGCTTTGTCTTGCATCTAACCTGTGAATGCTTGATGCTGACCAGGGGAGAAATGTGGTTTTTAAAAAAAAAAAGAAATTCCATTCCATGCGTCCCTCAGCTAGCTGAGCAGAAATAAAAGTGGGTTGAGGGTCTAGTGACCGAGATTTTAGTATCTGACCTCCTTTATTGAAGTTAAAGACTTATTACTTGATCCTAGTTGTCCAGTTCTGTACAGATACTATAAGCACTTTCTTGTGTGTGCAGATTAACCTTCCATTCAGTCAACCTTTTCGCTGCTTTTGCTCAGCTGGAAACACTGTGGAGGGGCGATTGATTTACGCTGGAAACTTGGCCAGGGTAGTACTCGGTAAGAGATGAAATCTTTCTGCTCATTGTTTGAATACATGCTGCTAGAATTGGAGGAAGTGAAGGGAAATATGTCTGCATTCATGTTCTAACCTTTGCCTGAGGGAGAACATTTTTTTTAAGGACCGTATACTAAATGTAATTTTTCCCAAGCATGTAATACAGTATCTTCCTTGCACCATTTAATAATTTTTAATTATAAAGTACCTTAAATGTTCTGTAAATGTGAAACATTATAGTGCACTAAAATGGTTCATTGTGTTCATGGGGAATTTTTTTTAGCATTATTTCCAAATATTGTTTCTATATTGCTTTAAAAATTAAAATTTTTGATTGTGAAATTAGCACTTTTTTTTCTAATGTCAAACATCTCGATTTCATTTTACAGGGGTGAAGTTCTTCTCCTACTCCACCAGTATTTTCAGTTTCTGTATGATGCCTTATATCCTCTTGCAGTCTGGCCTTGGAATTCAGAGCCCTGCATTGCAAATAGCTTTCTGTGGCATAATAGGGTTTTTTACTTTTTTAAGTCCTATGGTATTGCACCTCCTCACTAAAGGTTACGTAGTTCGTTTATATCACAATGCGGAAACTGACCACTACACAGCAGTCACTTACAATGTTCTACTCCAGCAGAAGAAAACTGTTTTTCATCAAAAGGATGTGAAGGTTCCAGGAGTCAGCAAGATGTTCACTACATTCTATGCAAACAAAAAGTCACTGCTAGTAAATCCAATACTGTTCTGGCATCCAAATGACTACAGCCACCTAATGGGTTATGATCAGCCCTTTTCCTTTAATTTGGATGAACTAAAAAAGTAACGAGAAGAAGAAGAAATGAACATTGGGAGAGGGAAGTTACTTCTACAGTTTGAGTTTATACAGTAAAATCGTTTCCTCGGTCTTCATTGGTAGTCAGCTAAGTGCTCCATTTAATTTTATGCACTTTGATTAAACAAAAGGATCTCCCTGTATGTGCCAAGAGAAAAATACTGCAGATACTGGAATCTGAAATAAAAAGAGAAAATGTTGGAAACACTCAGCAGGTCAGGCAGCATCTATGGAGCTGGTAGGTTGATGTTTTGGGTTTATGACCCTTCGTTAGAACCTGCTGAGTGTTTCCAACATTTTCTCTTTTATTCCCATTATGTACTGTTGTGCAGCTACATTATTTACAAATTACTTTTAGTATTTTTGTTCCTGTATAAACTGCACCCATTTGAAGCTGTTCAATAGAGAGTGCTTGTGGTCATTGAGAACTGACTTAAGTCTCCTCTCGAACTTTCATTTCCTCACGTT
This sequence comes from Squalus acanthias, assembly GCA_030390025.1. NCBI lineage: Eukaryota > Metazoa > Chordata > Chondrichthyes > Squaliformes > Squalidae > Squalus > Squalus acanthias. The sequence continues at coordinate 86,981,753 of CM059432.1, forward strand.
GACCATGAACCAGCTGCGATCGAGAGGGTAAGCAACCAACCTGCACCCCGGCCTCTGCCATTGTTGCTTTGAACTAGTTGCTGGCCTGGTGATGACCCTCTATCTCACGTCCTTTGCTTCTGTAAGAAAGTGCCTGGTTGAGAACAGGAATGTAGTGACAGAGGATCAAATCTGTGTCCCACTGCTCCCATGCCACCTCATTTTATTTGCTTGTCTTTCCCATCTGGAGTGATTGGCAACTCCACTTAGGTGTGAGCTTTAGACCTACAGGCTTGTGACTGAAATGGCATCCTAATTTGCTGAACAATGGGACACTAAGAAATTGCTGTTGAGTGCATCAAAGAAACATCCTTTATTGGCTTTCATAAACTGTTGAAATGGTCAATATATATTTCTAAAATACCCTGTTCATCCAAAATGTATTTTCCGGTTTCTATAAAATATTAGCTTGAATGACATAGTGATTGGGTAGAGGAAAAAAAACGTACCATTTGTTTCTATTGCACAGCCATCCTCTTCAATTATATTTTCCTGAAGATCAAGTTTTAAATATACACAAGAGTGGCAGGTAGGCTTTACTTTATTAAATCCAGTTTGGGCAAACAAAAGGGATATGTCATCATAAACACATTTTAAAATCTCCTTTGTCTTTTTTACTAAATGGACAACTATTACATAATATCAGTGCGTGCTGACAAGCTAGTTTCCATTGATTTAAATTTTACTGGTGATTTGTTTCTTAAATGGATGAACATATAAAAATGACAGACCGGAAAAGACAAGCTGGTCCATCAAGCCGTCCCATAGTTTCATAGTGCAATTTATGCTCACCATATCTTACATCCACATCCCCACCAGCCACCCGTGCAATTACCTGGGAGAGCCAAAAAAAAACCCTAGGTTGATTTAGAGGAAAGAAAAGCCGGGAAATACCTGTCCAACCCCACTGCTGTGTCATTCATACTCAGTTTTCACAGAAACTGGAAAATTATTTTTGGATGAACAGGGTATTTTAGAAATATATATATTAACCATTTCCAACAGTTTATGAAAGCCAGCAAAGGATGTTTCTTTGCACTGAACAGCATGTATAAACCATTTCTGATTGTTTGTGGAAGCTAACAGAGATTTGTTTGAGACACAGAGGCAATTTTTTTTTTTTTTGCAGTGTCCCATTGGTCAGCAAATTAAAGACTCTCCAACTTGTCACCCTTGTGGTAAAGACTGATTATGCAGTGAATGAAAAATGAGCCAATTTCATTATTGGAGTAAGAGTAAAAGAAAGACAGACTTGCATTTATATAGCGCCTTTCACAACCTCAGGATGTCCCAAAGCGCTTTACAGACAATGAAGTACTTTTGGCGTGTAGTCACTGATGTAATGTAGGAAATGTGGCAGCCAATTTGTGCACAGCAAGCTCCCACAAACAGCAATGTGATAATGACCAGATAATCTGTTTACCATAATGTTGAAGATAAAAGTGCAGCTTACTTTCCTTTTCATTATGATGGGATTCTAGTTTTTAAAAAAATGTGGAACAAGTTGATTAATGGATTGTCAGTGTGTGGAGTACAGGTTTAGCAGAAGCTTCAGTGACAGTTAAATGCATCCAAAACTTATTCTATATGTTACTTATTTATTACGACTTAAAGTCTGTGGACTTAACAATCAAATAAAAATTAGTCCATGACACATTTGCTAACCAAATAAATTTCTAATATGTTCCAATTTCAGTGGAATAAAGTGTATGTGATTGATAATGGTTGATTTATTAAAAGGGGTAACTATTGCTATCATCACTGGTTAGTACTTATCAATTCCTTTCTTAGAATTTTTTTTTTTTTTTTAAACCTCCCCTCGATTTTCTCCCTTTTGCAGGTTCCCAAAGGTTTACATTTGCTGTAGGTCTGCTTGATTATCCGTTGTCAAGACTACATGAATCCTGTTGTTAAAGACCTTGCGAGGACCTGTGGGAGAATGGCTTTGTGACAATGACTATTTTCTCTCCAAGCGGGAATGTACATGGGTTCCTATTGGCACCTCCGCATTGTAGCACAGCTGTGCTGCTAACTTTTTTACTTTTTAAAAAAAAACAAGCTTCTCCTGTAAGCATGCATTAGTTTTTGGAGCAGGAACTTTTAAGACATCGTTGAGGGAAGGAGGAAATCTCTTAATTAGTCTAATGTGAATATTTGATAGAGATTTGAAGAAAGCACATTTTTTTGGCTGCCGTTGGTATATCATAAGCAGAACACTTAAGTTTCTGTGGCAGTGGTATAGAGGTAGGGAATCTGGTATCTCTAGCCTGTCCTCTCTGTATTGGAAACTCCATATTGGGCTCTTCTGGAAACCAATATAAATGAAGATTTTGCATTTATCTAAATCCTGAAATCAGTGATGGTATTGCCCAGAGATACCTTCTTTGTTGAATGTTGTGTACACATGTTTCTAATTAAAAAATGTCAGCGACTTAATGTGAACATAGATCATGAATTGAAAAAGCCAAAGGTGTTTTAAGATATTTACAGCGAGATCTGAGTGAACTAAAAGAAACACAATATTGTGACCAGTAGTTATGGAGATAAGACTTGTTCTTGCCTCGCTTCTGCTACTAAACATGAAAGTGGCAAGCTTTGTGATGCTGCTACTTGAGGTTGGTGGCAGTTTTTAAGTGGTCTGATGTACTCAGCTAATAGTCATTATATTATATGCTAAATCAATGTGTTGAATAGTGCAGGTAAGCACTGGGATGTTGACTCTGCAGTGCTACATTTGAAGCATTTTTCAGTGTATTGCCACTAGGTGGTGAAAACACATTGTAATAAGCTCTGTAATGTTTCCTATTAAAGCACTGACGACATTTTAAATTGTAGACCACTTTATTTTAGACTGTATAATCATATAAAATACTGTAAATTACTTCTCCGTAACCTGCTAGAAAAAAAAATGGTTAAACTACAGTACCTGTCCAGTGATGCACAAGTTGATGACTATTAACTGCTGTGTTACCTTTATACTCATTTCATTTTTGCATTTTTCTCATCTTGTTAATGTTACCTTATCAAAGGAACAGATCTGCGTGACTGAAAAACATATGGACCTGAAGCCCTAACACTTGTTTTTTTTTTAAATATCAGAGCTGCATTAATAGTAAATTCTGCTAAAAAAAACTAAACATTCAGATAACTAGTAGTAATTTTGCTAGAAGTGTCTGAAAACTCCATTAAAAAATCCTCAATTACATTTTGCTGGTTTATGCAAAATGAAGCCCAACTCCCATAAGCATTCTTGTGAATAATATTGATGATCATGCATTTCTGTATTCCATATAATTTCTACCTTTTCTTACCAAACACATTGCACTTGGTATGTAAGTCAGTGAATTTATAATGTGTAATATTTGCACATTACAACGACTGCTGAACTTGTAATTAATTTATAGATTTGTTTAATACTAAAGGCACAAAACATGCATTTAAAACAATTTATATATTTGTGTACCATACCCCTGTATGCCATTTTCAAATATATATTTATATTAACTGATCCTCATGATGGTGAGTCAGAGGATGTGCTTCTTTATGGTATGTAACATTATTGGGGCCACAGACTTATGACAGTTTAATAAATGAAATTGTGTTATTACAAAGTAGTCTGGGAACATTAGCAGTATTTTCTGTTTTGAATTATGCGATTGTCAGTACAGGAAACTTTCGTTTATCCGGCACCCAAATATCCGGAATTCTCGCTTAACCGGCAAAAATCAGGAGTAGGTTCAGGTAAGTTTTACTATACAGTCAAGACCCCGATTCTGACCTTTCGCCCCCACGAAAGGGGGGTCAACGTTCTTCCGACTCGGACCTGTCGCCGCCACGGAGGAAAAAGCCAGAGTCTCATGATTTGGAATACAGGACCGGCTCGGGGAGCTCAGACCCCTCGGCAGAGGCTGCCCTCCCGTAAGCCGGCTCCCTCAGGATATAAAGGGTGCGATGATGGTTGCGCTTGCCCCAAGCACTCTCTGCTCGGTTTCCACAAACTGTAAAACAATTGGAATACTGTAAAGGTTTCCTCCCATCGTGTTAGTTTACTTTCCCTCTCCGGGTCCCAATTTTTAAACCTGTGGCCGTGTACGGGGCTCTCATACCTTGGTAAGTATACCTCTCTGTAATCCGGAACTTTCGATCAACCGGCACCACGCCAGTCCCATCGGTGCCGGATAAACGAAAGTTTCCTGTAATTTTGTGGGAATTATAAATTAGTGGCTTTGGTAATTGTATGTATATATGTCTACTTATGCAGTGAATTTTATGTCACACTTTAATAACATTAAAACATTCAAGGTCCAGAGGGAGATGATGGGAGATGTTGCACATATGTAGGGAGCTTGTAGATGTACCAAAGGAGGGCATGGGGTGATGTGGTTTGGTGATATTGGGAGGGTGGTGGAGTAGTGGAAGGATCGGGCAGTTGTTGCTGTGTTGAGGGTGGTGTCCTTGGGTGTCAGATTAGGGGGAGTTCCAGTGTCTGGAAGTACTGGGATTGATGTGTGATAATGTTGGAAGGATATTGGTGGGTGTGGGATAATAGTGGTGGAGTGAGGGAGCATTGAGGAGGAGAATTGATGCATGTGGGAGTACTGGGAGGGAAGTCCCAGGTGTGCGAACTGGGTTGTGGGGTGCTATTTGAGAAAAGCACTCTCGTCTCTTGCATCTCAGAACTGGCAATAAGTTCTTTAAGGTACTTACTACGATCTGCAATATAGGAACGTTAGGAGCAGGGGTAGGCCATTCAGCCCCTCAAGCTTACTCCGCCATTCAATTGGATCATGGCTGATCTGCACATCAGCTGCATTTATCTGTTTTGCTTCTTGATACCCTTACCTAACAAAAATCTATGTGTATCTCAGTCTTGAAAGCTTCACAGACTTTTGGGGAAGAAAGTTGTGATTTCATTCCTGGACAGCCTAGCTCTAATTTTAAGATTATATCCCCTTGTTCTTGATTTCCCCCACCAGAGGAAATAGTTTCTCAATATCTACCCTATCAAATCCTTTTAACATTTTAAATATCTCGATCAGATCACCTCTCAATCTTCTATACTCCAGGGAATGCAAGCCACATTTATGCAACCTGTCCTTGTAATTTAACCCTTTTAGTCCCGGTATCATTTTGGTAAATCAGGGCTGCATCCCCTTCAAGGTCAATATACCCTTCCTGAGGTGCGGTGCCCTAAACTGAACGCAGTGCTCCAGATGAGGTCTGACCAAAGCTCTATGCAACTGAAGCATTATTTTCTCCCGTTTGTATTCCAGCCCCCTTGAGATAAAAATGAACATTCCATTAGCCTTTTTTTTATTGCTTTTTGTACCTTTTACTGATTTGTGTACTTGTGTGGCACTGCCACTGTGCTAAATGGGATAGATTCAGAACAGATCTAGCAGCTCAAAACTGGGCATCCATGAGGCGCTGTGGGCCATCAGCAGCAGCAGAATTGTATTCCACCACAATCTGTAACCTCATGGCCCTACATATCCCTCACTCTACCATTAGCATCAAGCCAGGGGACCAACCCTGGTTCAATAAGGAGTGTAGAAGAGCATGCCAGGAGCAGCACCAGGCATACCTAAAAATGAGGCGCCAACCTGGGGAAGCTGCAACACAGGACTACATGCATGCTAAAAAGCGGAAGCAGCATGCTATAGACAGGGCTAAGCGATCCCACAATCAACGGATCAGATCAAAGCTCTGCAGTCCTGCCACATCCAGTTGTGAATGGTGGTGGACCATTAAACAACTAACAGAAGGAGGAGGCTCCATGAATATCCCCATTCTCAATGATGGTGGAGCCCAGCACGTGAGTGCAAAAGACAAGGCTGAAGCGTTTGCAACCATCTTCAGCCAGAAGTGCTGAGTGGTTGATCCATATTAGCCTCCTCCTGCGGTCCCCACCCTCAGAGGAGCCAGTCTTCAGCCAATTCGATTCACTCCACGTGATATCAAGAAACGGCTGAGCGCAGTGGATACAGCAAAGGCTATGGGCCCTGACAACATCCTGGCTATCGTGCTGAAGACTTGTGCTCCAGAACTAGCCGCGCCTCTAGCCAAGCTCTTCCAGTACAGCTACAACACTGGCATCTATCCGACAATGTGGAAAACTGCCCAGGTGTGTCCTGTCCACAAAAAGCAGGACAAATCCAATCCGGCCAATTACCGCCCCATCAGTCTACTCAATCATCAGCAAAGTGATGGAAGGTGTCATCGACAGTGCTATAAAGCGGCACTTACCAATAACTTGCTCAGTTTGGGTTCTGCCAAGACCACTCAGCTGCCGACCTCATTACAGCCTTGGTCCAAACATGGACAAAGAAGCTGAATTCCAGAGGTGAGAGTGACTGCCCTTGACATCAACGCAGCATTTGACCGAGTGTGGTATCAAGGAGCCCTAGTAAAACTGAAGTCAGTGGGAATTGGGGTAAAACTCTCCACTGGCTGGAATCATACCTAGCACAAAGGAAGATAGTTGTGGTGATTAACCTTCAATCATCACAGCCCCAGGACATCGCTGCAGGAGTTCCTCAGGGCAGTGTCCTAGGCCCAACCATCTTCAGCTGCTTCATCAATGACCTTCCCTCCAACATAAGGTCAGAAATGGAGATGTTCGCTGATGACTGCACAGTGTTCAGTGCCATTCACAACTCCTCAGATAATGAAGCAGTCCATGCCTGCATGCAACAAGACCTGGACGACGTTCAGGCTTGGGCTGATAAGTGGCAGGTAACATTCGCACCACAGAAGTGCCAGGCAATGACTATCTCCAACAAGCGAGAGTCTAACCACCGCCCCTTGACATTCAATGGCATTACCATCACCGAATCCCCCACCATCAACATTCTGGGGGGTCACCATTGACCAGAAAATTAACTGGACCAGCCACATAAATACTGTGGCAACAAGAGCAGATCAGAGGCTAGGTATTCTGCGGCGAGTGTCTCACCTGACTCCCCAAAGCCTTTCTATCATCTACAAGGCACAAGTAAGGAGTGTGATGGAATACTCTCCACTTGTCTGGATGAGTGCAGCTCCAACAACACTCAAGAAGCTCGACACCATCCAGGACAAAGCAGTCCGCTTGATTGGCACCCCCTCTACCAACTTAAACATCCACTCCCTCCACCACCAGCGTACCGTGGCTACAGTGTGTACCATCTACAAGATGCACTGCAGCAACTCGCCAAGGTTTCTTTGGCAGCACCTACCAAACCCGCGACCTCTTCCACCTAAAAGGACAAGGGCAGCAAGCGCATGGGAACACCACCACCTCCAAGTTCCTTTCTATCTACCCTATCTATGCCCCTCATAATTTTGTACACCTCAATCAGGTCCCCCCTCAGTCTTCTCTGCTCTAAGGAAAACAACCCCAGCCTGTCCAGTCTCTCTTCATGGCTGAAGCGCTCCAGCCCAGGTAACATCCTGGTGAATCTCCTCTGCACCCTCTCCAATGCAATCACATCCTTCCTATAGTGTGGCGACCAGAACTGCACACAGTATTCCAGCTGTGGCCTAACTAGCGTTTTGTACAGCTCCATCATAACCTCCCTGCTCTTATAGTCTATGCCTCGGCTAATGAAGGCAAGTATCCCATATGCCTTTTTAACCACCTTATCTACCTGTCCTGCTGCCTTCAGGGATCTATGAACATGCACACCAAGGTCCCTCTGATCCTCTGTCCTTCCTAGGATCCTAGCATTCATTGTGTATTCCCTTGCCTTGTTAGTCCTCCCAAAATGCATCACCTCACACTTTTCAGGGTTAAATTCCATTTGCCACTGTTCTGCCCATCTAACCATCCCGTCTATATCGTCCTGTAGCCTGAGGCTTCCCTCCTCGCTATTTACCACTCCACCAATTTTCGTGTCATCTTCGAACTTACTGATCATACATCCTACATTCATATCTAAATCATTAATGTACACTACAAACAGCAAAGGACCCAGCACCGATCCCTGCGGTACACCACTGGACACAAGCTTCCAGTCACAAAAACAACCTTCGACCATCACCCTCTGCCTCCAGCCACTAAGCCAATTTTGGATCCAATGTGCCAAATTGCCCTGGATCCCATGGGCTCTTACCTTCTTGACCAGTCTCCCATGTGGGACTTTGTCAAAAGCCTTACTGAAGTCCATGTAGACTACATCAACTGCACTACCCTCATCCACACACCTAGTCACCCCCTCAAAAAATTCAATCAAATTGGTTAGACATGATCTCCCCCTGACAAAGCTATGCTGACTATCCCTGATTAATCCCTGCCTCTCCAAGTAGAGACTAATTCTGTCCCTCAGAATTTTTTCCAATAATTTCCCTACCACTGATGTTAAGCTCACTGGCCTGTAATTCCCTGGTTTATCCCTACTACCCTTCTTGAACAATGGTACTACGTTAGCTGTTCTTCAGTCCTCTGGCACCTTCCCTGTGGCCAGAGAGGTTCTGAAAATTTGTGCCAGAGCCCCTGCAATCTCCTCCCTTGCGTCACACAACAGCCTGGGATACATCCCGTCAGGGCCTGGGGATTTATCCACTTTTAAGCCCGCTAAAGCTGCTAGTACCTCCTCCCTCTCAATACTAATTTGTTCAAGTATATCACAGTCCCCCTGCCTGATTTCTATGCCTACATCACCCTTCTCCATAGTGAACACAGATACAAAGTATTCATTTAAAACCTCACCTACATCTTCCGGCTCTACACACAGATTGCCACTTTGGTCCCTAATGGGCCCTACTCTTTCCCTGGTTATCCTCTTGCCCTTAATATACTTATAAAACACCGTGGGATTTTCCTTTATTTTGCCCGCCAGTGTTTTTTCATGCCCCCTCTTCGCTCTCCTAATTTCTTTTTTAAGTACCCCCCTGCACTTTCTATACTCCTCTAGGGCTTCCACTATTTTTAGTCCTTTGTATCTGCAAAAAAAGCCTCCCTTTTTTTCCTAATCCATTCTTGTATATCCCTTGACATCCAGGGTTCCCTGGGCTTGTTGGTCCCACCCTTGACCTTTATGGGAACATGTTGACGTTGTACTCTATTTCCTTTCTGAAAGACTCCCATTGCGCTGATGTGGATTTTCATATAAGTAGCTGATCCCAGTCTATTTTGGCCAGATCCTGCCTTATCATATTAAAATCAGCCTTCCCCCAATTTAGAACCTTTGGGCTGGATTTTCATTGACCCTTGGAGGCGTGTGGGGGGTTAAAATTGCGAAAACTGGCGGGCGGGCACAAGTCCGCCTCCATCCCGCCTCCATGCAATTTTCATTAAATCGTGTCTGCTGGTCCCAACTCCGTCCCGCCTTTAAGAGATGGGATAGGCTGTTAAGGCCCTTAACAAGCACTAAATTGGCTCTATAATGCCATTTTGAAAGGCCTTTGTGATTTTAACCCTTGATCTACATGAAGCACGTCTGTTCTGAAACACGATTGTGAAACCTGGCGGGAGCACATTTGGATAGCTGACTATCAGCTACAGGTCCACTATTGCAACGGAGATGTGATGAAGGTAGTAGTAGTATTAGGTCTGAAAATCGCCTCTGATGCTGCTGCATTGAAGGTCTTCACAGACTGCCTGGCCTTTGCTCTGAGAGGATCTGGATGCAAAAAAAATTTTCTCTCTCTCTCTCTCTCCCCCTTAGAGCTGCTGCTCATTTTGCATCCAGGTCCTCTCACAGCAAAAGCCAGGCAGTCTCTGATCTGCAATGCAGCAACAATGATGATATCATCAGAGGTGACTTTCATACTGAAACCACTAATTGGTTCATGGGTTCCCACATGCTGGAACTCAATTGCCCAATTAAGTGACAATTGCATCAATCTCCCACATCCAAATGCAGTCGGGTGGATAACACGAAATGCGGATGACACGACCCCAACCCGCCCCAGTATCAAAATCTAGCCCTTTATTTCCGGTTCATCTTTGTTCTTTTCCATAACTACCTTAAATCTCACCGAATTATGGTCACTGTCACCAAAATGCTCTCCTACTGACACATCTACCACTTGCCTGGCTACATTCCCTAGAATTAGGTCCAGTACCGCCCCCTCTCTTGTAGGACTTTCTACATGCTGGCTCAAAAAGCTCTCCTGGATGCACTTTAAGAATTCTGCACCCTCTAAGCCTTTCACACTCTGACTATCCCAGTTAATATTGGCGAAGTTGATATCCCCTACTATTATTACCCTATTATTTCTACACTTCTCTGAGATTTGCCTACATATCTGTTCCTCTATCTCCCCCTGACTGTTTGGGGGCCTATAGTACACTCCCAGCAAAGTGCTTGCCCCCTTTTTGTTTTTAAGTTCTACCCATATGGCCTCATTAGAGGAACCTGCTAAGCTATCATCCCTCCTTACTGCAGTAATTGACTCCTTGATTAATATTGCGACACCCCCTCCTCTTTTACACCCCCCTCTGTCTCGCCTGAAGATTCTATACCCCGGAATATTGAGCTGCCAGTCCTGCCCCTCCCTCAACCATGTCTCTGTGATAGCAACAATATCATACTCCCATGTGTTCATCAACACCTTCAATTCATCTGCCTTACTCGCAAGACTCCTTGCATTAAAATAAATGCCATCCAGCCTTGCCATACTCCCTTGTGCCATTACATATTTGCTCTGCCTTCCAGGCTGACTTGTTTCTTCCTCTATATTTGGCTGTGCATCAACCCCTACTATAGTTCCACTCCGTATCCCATCCCCCTGCCAAGTTATTTCAAACCCCCCCCAACAGTGCTAGCAAACCTCCCCGCAAGGATGTTGGTCCCGTTCCGGTTCAGGTGCAACCTGTCCGACTTGTACAGGTCCTACCTTCCCCAGAAGCAGACCCAGTGATCCAGGAAACTAAAGCCCTTCCTCCTGCACCAACTCTTTAGCCACGCATTCATCTGCTCTATCCTCTTATTCCTATACTCATTAGCACGTGGCACCGGGAGTAATCCAGAGATTACAACCTTTGAGGTCCTGCTTTTTAATCTGCTACCTTGCTCCCTAAATTCTTGATGCAGGACCTCATCCCTCTTTCTACCCATGTTGTTGGTACCAATGTGAACCATGACCTCTAACTATTCGCCCTCCCCCTTCAGAATGCCCTGCAGCCATTCAGTGACATCTTTGACCCTGGCACCAGGGAGGCAACATACCATCCTGGAGTCACGTCTGCGGCCACAGAAACGCCTATCTGTTCCCCTTACGATAGAATCCCCTATCACTATTGCTCTCCCACTCTTTTTCCTCCCCTCCTGTGCAGCTGAGCCACTCGTAGTGCCACGGACTTGGCTCTTGCTGCATTTCCCTGAGAAACCATCTTCCCCATCAGTATCCAAAACGGAAAATCTGTTGGAGAGGGAGATGGACCCAGGGGACTCCTGCACTACGTTCCTAGTTCTTTTACTCTGTCTGGCGGTCACCCATTCCCTGTCTGCCTGTGCACTCTTTACCTGCGGTGTGACCACCTTGTTAAACGTGCTATCCACGAAGATCTCAGCTTAGCGGATGCTCCACAGTGACTCCAGCCGCAGCTCCAGCTCCGAAACGCGGATTTCGAGTAGCTGCAGCTGGAGACACTTCCTGCACATGTGTTCGCCCTGGACACCGAAAGTATCCCTGACTTCCCACATAGCACAGGAGGAGCACTCCATGCAGCCGAGCTGCCCTGCCACGTCCTACCCTTAATTTAAATTGCATGTGGAGGTCCGCACTGGGAGTGCAAATTCATAAAATTACTCAGTAATGTGTTGAAAGAATCTGTGTATTTCTTTTGATAGCACCAGCATTCTTCTCTCTCAATGCTTTATCACTTTTTTATTAGCTTCTCTCGGATGTCTTTACTTATTTTATTACTGTTGCTCCCTGATCTTTAAATGTATTAAAGCTTCAACAAAATGATTTGGCCACAAATCTATTAGGTGTGATTAAATACTGCAATGCTTTCTGCTCAAATGATGAAGAAACCCATCTTGGCTAACTTCACATGGGTTTTCTTTCAGTTTGCAGTTTACCTAAATTCTGTCAGCTGTTCTGCCTCCTCAAGTTATTATCTTTACTGGCAAATCAGTGTCAGGTCTGCTCCTCACAGTGGAAGTATTACTAGTGCTCTGTGTGAAAGAACTGTAAACAAGAGTCAGATGATACTGCTTACCCAAAGATACATTACGGGTATGTTTACTTGCAGAATACATGCACAGCTTACACATTGTTTAATTTAAAAAATAATCCTCTTTCAATTTCTCGCCTATCCTGATGGCACTGACTGTTGCTGGGATACTCATCCTTGGATGCCAGCAGCCCTCCAGCCTCTTATCCAAGGGGCCATTTTTCATACATGAGAGTAGATAGTATTTACAAACTATTCAACCTCTGAAGACATCACGCTAAGCCCAATCCTGTCCTCATCTGCTATCTACACGCATGCACTTTCCAGCAGGGGCCACTGGATAACATTCAGCAGTGGCTGACTTTTTATTTCTCTTTCCTTAATCAGAGGCTCAAGACTAATTCTACCAATTTTTCTTTTGAAAATATAAAATGAGTGATTAGGTCTGTTTTAAAACTGCATTAATCTTTTCTGCCAGGAATAATGTTGTGAAGTATACCACTACATTGTGCCATATATTGAGCAATCAGCCTTGCTCAGCTATGTAAATTTGTTTTTCACAATGAACACTTGGCACTACTTAGGATCAACCAGTGAACCAATACAATGTTGCTATCAATATCAGTGCTATAATACAAGTCTCAACATATTTAGGATAATATAATACTAATGTGATGCCTTTAGTTACATATTTCCTTTGTATTACTTTAACTTATTCTCGCCACCTTGTGACTTTTTTATTTTACAAATATAACTTGAATTTCCACCCTGCTACACAATTCAGAAATGATGCATGTATGTAAGCTGATTATCTCTACTAAACTGCCTGATTATCTGACTCCATGACCGGACTGGATTTGGTAGAATATCTTTAGAAACAGCTGTACACTTAAACAAATACTCCAGTATAAGTAATTTTACATCATATTTGAAAAATAAGCCTCCCTATCTCAAAACTAACCACATGGTGGTTAGAATGCCAGTGTTGTGTGTGTGGTCACTATATGTACCATTTCTGAGGGACGACACATGAACCTGCCAGAGTAACAGAGTAATTTTACAAATTTATACTGCCAGTGAGGAGCCTCACCTGTCACCATTTGTAATTTATTTTATGAATTCTCCTGTACCCTGCTAAAAAAAACCTGTAAGAGTCTTCAAATAGACAAAAATCATGGGCAGTGCGCCACTGATTTCCCAACATGCACTGTTGGTGGGCTAGACTTCCCACTAGTAGCGTGAACTTGGAAAATCAACCCTTTTCTTCACTAGGCTTATTTTCAAGCATCCTCCCCACTGCTTGTTGCTTTCAATGAGCAGCAGGGGTGCTGAAAATTCAGTAAATGTCATGTTTTCCCTAAGAGCCTAAAGAATGTAAGAAAGATCGTAAGCCAGGCAGAATTTTTAAAAAACTGGAAGGTTCACTTCTAGCCTGAAGTGCTCTTGTGCTAAATATGCAAGAGGTTAATTTAAATATGATAACTGTCAGTAGTGGTATGTTAATGAGCACGAGCACAATTCCCCGATTTTCTCACCGGGATCCGCTATGAGCTCAGCCCGTCCATATAAAATGAGCTAAGAAGATCAGGCACTTTGTGGGCTTTCAGCAAGTAACTTCTTAAAAGATGACCCGCTGGATTTTTCACGTCACCATTTTTGATCTTGGACTTTAAACGTTTGAGAGCTGAACTAGTGTTTGCTTTTTTTTCCCCTTTCCTGCTTTTTTGTTCTTTTTGTTGGATTTTTTCTAGAAAAATATTTGATCGTTACAATAAAAAATCTGGATAAGGGAATTTCTTTGGGTATTCCTCTTGTGTTTTTGAAGGAGGAGGGATGTGTGGAATGTTTGCTTATACCAGAGGTGGACTATCTGCAACAACTCCTAGTGATGCAGCTGTATCCACAGAGCCAGATACATCTACCTGGGAATGTCTAAAGAAAACTATCTTTGCAGGCTCTGCTTCACCAGGGATGCAGTGACAGAGTTGTCTTCTCCTGGAATCTGGCCTGAAGACAACTTCGACAACAACATAGATATGGCCAGTAACAGTTACCACAACCATGAACCTTCTGGCTACAGACTCATTCCAAGCTATCATAAGCCAATCCCTAGTGCACAGATGAATTCTGAAGACCATTGGGTCCTCTGACTCTACCTTTTTGTGAATCCCATCCCTTTTACCAACGACTGGCAACAGAACCTTTAGCGGCTGCGATATTTTGAGAGTTTTGATTTTTTTTGGGGGGAGGGGTTTCGTGGAAAGGGTTTGAGATTGAGTTATGTTTAAGTGTTGTGTTTTAAACCAATGATCTGACACTAATTTTAAAAGACAACAGACTTAAATTACTTAGGCAAAAGGGTTGATTTGTTAATGAGCCAGGTATTGAAGATGTGGGTTAAAGCCAGATGAGCCAATGTGTGGACTGTTGTGGCTCACTTTATTTGAAGCTAAGACAATGAGGGATAATTGTCTGATCCCACTCCCATTAAGTCACAATGGCCCCTTTGAAGATAGCAGGAAATATTTTCTTTAAAACCACACACCAAAGACTGGAGGAAAAGAGGCCAGTTTTATTGGCGGGCCTACTGGTGAATCACTGGGGAAGAAGTCTGAGGGACTGCCCTTCCAACGGCTGGGAACACAGAACCCTTGTTTTCATCTACAAGTCCCTCCATGGCCATGCCTCTCCCTACCTTTGCGGCCTTCCTTAGGCCTATGTTCCAGCATATGCCCTCTACTCTTCTGACTCTGGCTTCCTTTGGTTCCTACCCCCCCTCACCACAATCTGCTTCACCCTCATTAGAGTCCCTTCCGCCATCTCAGCCCCACATTCTGAAATTATCTTCCTAAACCACTCCTTGTACTACCTCTATCCCCTGCTTTAAAAGTGTCCATAAAAATTACCTTTTTTGATCTTGCTTTCAGTTACCTCTCCTAACCCATCTCCCTCCACTGCTCAGTATGTAGTTATTTTTTTACCTCTGTAAATGTTGTATTACCTTAAAGGTGCTTTACCATTGCAGTTGTTGTGCCACAGTTAATGCACTCTCACTCGTAGCTCACCTAACTAGCTTTTTGAGCTTTGACCATGCTTGTTAGTAGACTATTGGATTGCAGAACCATCATAGCGAACCCTGAATCTCTCTACACGTGCATTTCCAGCAGGTGTCCCTGGATATTGGGGTGAAGCTCGTCCCTCTTATGCAATGCTTAAACGATGCACTATTGTAGCAGATGAGCTAACAAGTTCGCAGCAGTAGACCTGGAAAGAGACCAGGTTTTAGAAATGTTTTCCTGTTTTTACCTCATTAAGTACATGATTTTCTCAGGTAACTTTGTGCCTTAAATGGTTTTTTTATTGGCCAGTGAAGAGAGGCAAGAAAAAAGAAATGGTTTAAAACAAGAAGAATAGGAACTGCGAGATGAAAAAAGATCAAAGTCCATCTAGATTGCCTTCTACCATCCTGGTAGCTGCATGATACAATGATAATGGAGTCATTGACTATTCATAGCAATCAATCTTCTTGTATCATCTTTTGTCCAGGTTAATTCACATTGAGACAGATGCTTGTTTATGTTGAGTAAACACTCCTGTTCTATACAAACTCTGAAGAGTGCAGATCAGCAGTGCCACTGAACTGTGTACCCGCAGCATCACCAAGGGCACAGAGTCAATATTTGATAACTAACAATTAGTGATAGCTGAATAATAGGCCATTTACAAATGTGAACTTGCTTCCTTTACTGTGCTTGTAGTCACTTAACAGTTAAGAGTACTGTAAATGTTTTTTCTTCTCATTTAGCACTTAACGTGGTCCATGTTGACCCCTTTTCCAGTTTAGACAGCCTAGTGTCAGTGAATTTGCTGGGAATCTAGGAATTCACTCTGCCATGTGTAACGCATTGTACAGTTTCTCTCTAGTCTCTTGTGGTTTTTCAGTTGACAGTTGGGAGAAAGTCCACTGAATTACCTGATGTTGAGAGCGCACAGAATGCAAATGCTGCACTGCTGTGTGGGACTGGAATGCTACAGTCGGAAGTTCTCCTACTTAAAAAATATACATGTATCATTATTGTCATCCTTCACCTTAATGAGTGAACACGCATACTCAGTTGGCTCAGAATGCCTCAAAAAATTTAAGAGTGAGACACATCTTTAATGTTCTGTAAGTAACAGCCAAGGAAATACTGTCGTGCTGGTCTCTGGCTGCTGCTTAGAAACCATCTGAATAACTGAACCTGCTGATTTTAAACTGACTGATGAGTCAGGTATTATTCACGAACTTTTGTACTGTTGGGGGAAAAATCTTTAATTGTTATTATGTAGATGACAGTCACTCTCGCCTATTTCAGCCTGTGTAACGCAGTCAAAGAGTCATAGAGTCATAACGGCACAGAAGGAGGCCATTCGGGCCATCGAGTCTGTGCCGGCTCTCTGCAGAGCGATCCAGTCAGTCCCATTCCCCCGCTCTATCCCTGTAGCCCTGCAAGTTTATTTCCCTCAAGTGCCTTTCCAGTCTCCCCTTGAAAACATTGAGGGCTGGATTTTGTCAGTGTGGGCGGGCTGGGGCGTGTCAGGTGGAAATCGTGTCAGGACCCCGACTCCTAAGTGATGTGTTAAAAAAGTGGGATTTTCCCCTAATTGGGCAATTGATTTCCTGCGTGTGGGAACCCCTGGCCCAATGAGTCTTTTCATACAGAAAGTCGCCTCCGATGACGTCATCAATACTGCTGGATTTAAGGCCTGCAAGCAGCCTTGCTTCTTCTGGAGACTGCAAAGGCTCTGCAATTTATATGAAGGAGTTGAATTGTGGAAAATGTCAACGATCAAGCAAATGTGTGCCCCTCGGTTTGATGAGCCCTCCCTCCAAGCTCTGGTGTACGGAGCCAGCTGTAATAAGGAGGTGCTGTTCCCTTCCTCAGGGAGAAAAAAGCCACCCCCAGTAGACAAAAGCTGTGTGGCTATAAGTGGCCCAGGAGGTCAACTCCATATCGATGAGCTGCAGAACCTGGCTGCAATGCAGGAAGAGGTTTCATGACCTTCTTCGCACAGGAAAAGTGAGTATGACTTTCCCATCACCCTCAATCTGATCCCCATCGCCTCTCCTCACCAGCGCTCTGCTTTGCCAACCTCTTCCTCCACATGCCACTTGATACTTACATCCCTGCACCCTTACCCATTCCCTCTCTCTCTATGGTCACATTCACTTAACTATTCGACCATGCAGCCCTCACACTTCCTATCACTGTGATGCCATGACAACAACAACTTACAACACACAGGGAGGGTCCTTTGTATCCTTCTAAGCATCTATGCTACGCATTCACTGCACTCACTCCTTCATTCTCACTCAAACTCCACTTGTGTCCCTCATTGCAGGAAAAGAGAGCCCACAATAAGAGGGAAAGAGCCATGACAGGAGGAGGGCCACCCTCAGTAGCCCAGCTCACTCCCTGGGAGGAGGCAGCCCTGGAAATTGCTGGGATCGAGGAGGATACCCAAGTGGGGGACGGACAGATGGGCGCATCACAGCAAGCTGGTGACAGAATAGTTTGGAATCTCTCTCATTGACAGAGCATGAGTCACTGATAATGATTCTGGTGCTCTAACAGATTGACTTATGATCATCTGCAATATTCATTGTGCATGTAACCTTGGCCTCACATCTCTAACTCTTTCCTTTACTCCCCCACAGGACCATCGAAAGCCCCCGTCCCCACTATCCGGGAGGAACAGCCTGAGCCTCCAGACTCCTCAGAGGAAGCTGCAATCTCTGAGGGCGCAGCGACAGCAGAATTCAACGCACCAGCACCAGCGCAGACACTCACACCTCGGTGATACCTTCGCGTGATAGAGTAGTGTTGGCACCTGGTGTATTACAGCCCACAAGTGAGCATCAGCAGATGGTGGAGACAAGGACAGTAGTGGAGAGTCCTCGTCAGAGGGCGCAGGACTCTGCCAGCTCAGCTCCGCTGCATGTCGGCCCTGTGCCTCCGGGTCCATCCAGAAGGAGAGCAGTGCTGGAACTCCAGGAACAGGTGCAGGAGTCTCTGGCAGGTTTTGTCTCCAGGGTCGCTGCGAGTGTGGAGCGAATGGAGGAGTCCATCGCGAACATGAGCAGAGCCTTTGTGGAGGCATTGGCGCATCAACGCATCACCGCGGAAAGGATGGCAACCTCCGTGGTAAGGCTGGCTACGGTAGAGGAGAGAATGGCTATGTCCATGGAGGAGCATAGTCGCCAGGGTATGGAAAACATAGTCATTGTTCAGAATAGACATCTCTTGAGGAGCGATGGTCAGCTATTGAGCATAGAAACCAGACCTTCATGCAAGTCCTCTGGAGTAGGACTTCCAGTGCAGAAACGGGTCCTCATGGCCCCCCTGCAGTGCAGCAAGTTGCTGTCAAGCCACTTGCTAGCTCTGAAGTGGGGCTGACCCATGAGTGGGATGTTGGTGGCAGACAACAAGGAAGTGGGGGCTCCTCTCCAAGCGCTCACGTGACCATGCCACAGCAAAGCCCTCAGTCAGAGCCCCACTAGAGTCCTCACCCAACTGAGATGGGAGTCTCAGCCCCTGCACAGCCGCAGGAGCAGCAGACTGTTGCCGAGCCCGCACAGGTTCGCCACCCCAGAGGACGCCCGCCAAAGGTGTCGAGACAGGAGCAGCAAGAGAGTGAGCAAGGGGCCTCCACATCTGCTGAAGCCACAGGGGAAGCACCACGTTGGAGCACGCGTAAGAGGAAGATAAAGCACAAGTAGTCACAAGGGTAGTCACTTGGGTGCTGTGTAGTTTTGTTTTTGGACCAGCCATCATTGTGATTGTATTATAACGTGTTTTGATGGCAAACTGTTGAAGTTGTGGCCTGTGTCATTTCGCAAATGGGACTTTTACATTGAGGGCGTAGGATGCCTTGCGATTGTCAGAATGGTGGTCAGAGTGATAGGATTCCGCAGGTTCTTGTTCATTGTCGATGCTCTGGTAAGAAGGAGCGAGACTAAAGTGTTTGATTGTGCAGGCTAAGTAAATCTGGCCAGGATGAGTGCGTCCCTTGCATCCCGGGCAGCAATGTTGTCGCGTGCTGGTGCCTTCTGGCCTGTGAATCTTCAGGTGGGTGACTAGCAGCTTGGCGCTCCTGTTGATGCTCCTGCTGTTGGTGCTGCTGTTGCTCATGGTTCTGCTGCTGCCGCGGCTGGTCTTCGTCCGAATCTGATGTCTAGGAGGAAAGGAATTAAATGGTCGCCATGCTTCTGGTATATGCCTCAGTTGAGGAAGCGCTCAGTCAAGGTGGGGAGAGGGGTTCCCCAGGAGGTCACACTGGAGATGGGTGTCAGGCTCCAAACTTCCACAGCAATGAGTAGGCATGCTAAAAGTTCCCCCAGACCTGAAACAACAAAGTTCTGCCACCTGCAAATGATCATTGGTGAAAATTCCTTTGTAATGGTGGAGCTGCAGCTGTTAGTAAGCAATCCACTTGTGAGGCCACCAGGATTACCTGGCGTGTTCCAGAGGAGGCGTGTAGGATGGGAGGAATGTGTAAAAATCAGAAAGGCCTCTCAAAATGGGATTATAGAGGCAATTAAGTGGTTGTTAAGGACCTTAAGGGCCTATCCCGCCTCTTGGAGGCGGGATGGAAAGGGGGTCAGAAAACACGCATTTGGGAAAATTGCTCGGAGGTGGGATGGAGGCGGGATCGGGCCCGCCCGCCATTTTTGGCGATTTTAACAACTCACATGCCTCCAAACCCATCTCCTCAGGGCTGGTAAAATCCAGCCCTGAGTGTGTCCGCTTCCACCACTTCCGTCGGCAGCGAGTTCCAGGTCCTCACCACTCGCTGTGTAAAAAGGTTTTGCCTCACATCCCCCCTGAATCTCTTGCCCAAAACCTTAAATATGTGGTCCCCTAGTCCTTGTACCATCAACTAGTGGGAACATACTTTCCCCGTCTAGCCTATCCAAACCCATCATAATCTTGTACACCTCTATCAAATCACCTCTCAACCATCCTTTGCTCTAATGAAAACAAATCCAGCTTCTCCAACCTGTCCTTGTAGCTAAGATCCCCCAACCCCAGAACCATTCTGGTAAATCTCCTCTGCACCCTCTCAAGGGCCTTCACATCCTTCCTAAAATGTGGTGACCAGAACTGGATACAATACTCCAGTTGTGGCCTAACCAACACTTTAAAAAGATTCAGCATAACTTCTCTACTTTTGTACTCAATACCTCTATTTATGAAACCCAAGATCCCATATGCTTTGCTAATGTAGGGGGTGGTGTTTTTGTGTCAGCTTTACCTCTGACTTCTGAGCGGTTCGAATCGCTCCCACTCCCTTGGTTCTAGACCTTGGACTTATTTGGGGGGTTGTGATACAAAAGGTACAGCAGACAACTGAGTTTGATGAAAGAACTTCAATCTTTATTAAAAGGTAAGACACAAATAATAACACTCTTATCACTCTAAAGGTGGGGAACACTTCGGTACAAGTGAGGGAAATGACAGTAGAACAATACTTCACCCCTCCCAACCCCACTTTACTAGCTAAGTTAAGTTTTGAAGGACCAGGGATAATGCTTACCAATCCTTTGACAGTTGGGCTAAATCGCGGTTTTGGGGTTCGCTGTTTATGGCGGTTAGTGTCTGCCGTACCCCGTACGCGGTAGAGGACTTCACCTGAGTCTCTGGTCAATCTTCGTGAGTCCGCTGATGCGGTAGGATGTCATTATGGATTTATCTGGTGAGTACCCAATTTCTTTAGTTGAGCAGTAGGGCTTAGAGTCTTTGGGGAAAATCTTACCCAGGGGTAAGTCAGGAATAGTTTGTAGTGTGGAAACTTTGCGATTCTTCAGGTTTTCTTCCCTGGAGTTGGTCTTTGTTGGTCACGGTGGCCTGCGATTACCCGGTCAGTTGGGGGTAATGCGCGGTTGTTGGTTTCGTGAGGCCTTTGGTTTCCGCGATGGCTTTAGGCCTTGTTTGGTGTGTCGGTCGACCTCGTGAAGCTGTCGGTGACTTGTTGCTGCTTGTTGCTCCGGGTGACTGTGTTGGGGCCGTTGTTGGAGGTCCGTCGAGGTGGTGTCTTCGCGAGCTGGACTCAGGTGTGTCTGAGTAGTGAGCGATGCCGACTCGCTTCCAGCTCGGGCCTTCTTCTTCTTGGTCTCTCCTCCTTCTGATGACCACCGGTTGCGACTGACTGCTCGGCCCAACGACTTTGAACTGTGGTGTTTCTCTCTCTTCTTCCTCTCTTCCTGGTGTGTGCTGGGAGGGCCTTCAATTATACAGAATTGAAGTGGCCTTATCTACCCGCCAAATCTCCTCGATTCATTGTCTAGTTTTGGCGGGCTCAATAACGATTTACTAGCACGTTAACTGGGTTTTAACAGGCCTTCAATCTCACCCATTGAATATGGCCTTATCTACCCGCCAAATCTGTTCAGTTCATTGTCTGAATTTCCGGGCCTGCTACCAGTAAGTGTCAAATGGGTTTTGGGATGGTTTGCATCCTGTCGATCTCCCTGGCTGATTGCTGGTGATTGGTTTCGTGTTTTGTGTTCCTAGGCTGATCTATAGCCTAGTCCTGGGTGCTCTGTTTTATGCATGTTTCCTGATGGGCCCTGCAATCGGTTTGCTGGGACCTGTTGTTTTGGGTGGGACTGTCTTCTCCTAGGGTTTATTGTCAAAATGTTAATGCATGCTGGGGCTTTGAGTGAGGTCATCCCGATTCCCCAGACAGTGCAATTAACTGCAATACCCAAAACTCCTTTTACAGAGGTTGCTCCCACCTCTTGTTCCTTTGCAGGCCCAGACATAGTTTTTAAAATGCCAAAACTTGGGTTTTGGTCTTATATTCCTTAGGTTAGACGCAAATGCATTTTTATCACTCTGAGGTAGTTCCAAAGTCCTTTTTCCTTAGGTTTTGGGGAACTGTAAATTTTGGAAACCTTACACTAACCATTCTCTCAATATGTCCCGCCACCTTCAGGGACCTATGCACATTAACTCCCAGGTCCCTCTGTCCCTGCACACTTTTAAAAACTGTGCCATTAAGTGCATATTGCCTCTCCCTGTTCCTTCTGCCAAAATGCATCACCTCACACTTCTCTGTATTAAATTCCATCTGCCACTTGTCTGCCCATTCTGCTAGCCTTTCTAAGTCCTGTTGCAGTCGATTGGTATCATCCTCATTGTTTGCCAGACCCCCAAGTTTGGTGTCATCGGCAAATTTAGAAATTCTACTTTGTATTCCAATATCCAGGTCATTTATATATATCAAAAAAAGCAGTGGCCCCGGCACTGACCCTTGGGGAACACCACTGTCTACCATCCTCCAGTCTGAAAAACAGCTATTTACCACAACCCGCTGTTTTCTGTCCTTAAGCCAATTCCTTATCCAAGCTGCCACTGACCCACCTATTCCATTAGCCTCAATTTTGTTAATCAGCCTTCTATGTGGTACTTTGTAAACACCTTCCTAAAATCCATGTAGACAACATCCATTGCATTCCCTTCATCAATCCTCCCTGTTACTTCATCAAAAAATTCAAATAGATTAGTCAAACACGATCTGCCTTTTACAAATCCGTGTTGGCTCTCCTTAATTAGCTTAAACCTCTCCAAGTGCCCGTTAATTTTTTCCTTCATTATTGTTTCTAAAACTTTACCCACAACTGATGTTAAACTGACTGGCCTGTAGTTACTAGGATTGTCCTTTCACCCTTTCTTGAACAATGGTGTCACATTTGCCACTTTCCAATCCTCAGGCACCTCCCCCGCATCTAGGGAAGATTGGAAAATTATGGCAAACCCTTCTGCTATCTCCTCCCCCAATTCCCTTAGCAATCTGGGATGCAAGCCATCTGGACCAGGCAACTTATCCACTCTAAGCATACCCAGCCTTTCTAGTACATCTTGTCAATCAATTTTCACCCCTTCCATTGCTTCTACCTTTTCCACTGCTACCGATATTTTGTTAGTAAACACCGATACAAAGTACTCATTGAGTATTCTAGCCTTGTCCTGCGCCTCTAAGCGTATAACACCTTCTTTGTCACTAATAGGCCCCACCCCGCCTCTTACTACCCGCTTACTGTTTACATGCCGGTAGAAGATTTTTGGGTTCCCTTTTATGTTAACCGCCATTCTACTCTCATATTCTCTCTTTGCCAATCTTATTTTCATCTTCACTTCCCCTCTCAACTTATTGTATTTGGTCTGGTTCTCCCTTGAAGAATTCACCTGACATGCATCATACACCCTCTTTTTTTGTTTCATCATCTTCTCTATCTCCTTCGTCATCCAAGGAGCCCTTGCTTTGGTTTGCTTACCCTTCCCTCTTGTTGGAATGTACCTAGCCTGTACTTTGAACATCTCCTCCTTAAAGATCACCCATTGTTCCGTTACAGTTTTTCCTGTCAGTCTTTGGTTCCATTCTACCCTGGCTAGATCCTTTCGCATCCCATTGAAGTTAGCCCTATTCCAGTTTAGAAGTTCCACTCTAGATTGTTCCTTGCTCCTCTCCATTGCTAATCTAAATCTTATGATACGATGATCAATCGTACCCAAGTGTTCTCCCAGAAACACTTGGTCGACCTGGCCCACCTCATTTCCCAGCACTAGATCCAGCAATGCCTCCTTCTAGTTGGGCCAAGAACATACTAGTCAAGGAAATTCTCCTGAACACATTTCAGAAATTCCTCCTTCTCCTTTCCCTTTACCATAACATTATCCCAATCGATATTTGGGTAATTAAAGTCCCCCAATATCACTACTCTATAGCTCTTGCACATCTCTGCGATTTCCCTGCAGATTTGCTCCTCTACCTCCCTCTCACTATTTGGAGGCCTATAGAATACCCCCAATAGCATAATCATACCCTTTTTGCTCCTCAACTCTAACCAAATGGATTCTGTCCTTGTCCCCTCAAGAACATCCTCTTTTTCCAACACTACAATGTCTTCCTTAATCAGCACTGCCACCCCACCTCCCTTTTTTCCTTCCCTATCTTTTCTGAACACCTTGTACCCTTGAATATTAAGTGCCCAGTCCTCACCGTTTTTAAGCCACGTTTCCGTTATTGCCACAACATCATATTGCCACACAGCTAATTGTGCTTGTAGCTCACCAAACCTATTCACCACACTTTGTGCGTTTACGTACATGCATTCTAAACCCATTTTTGAATTTTTCGTAGTCTTTCTTAGTCTGCTCCTATCTAATATGGTACTACTTCTGCCTCTAGTACTATCTTCTCTCATACTATCCAACACACTCACTCTTTCATTCACCTTATTCCTCTTTTCTACTCCTATAGGCTGGTGCCCATCCCCCTGCCAAGCAAGTTTAAACCCTCCACAACAGCACTAACAAACCTCCCCGCGAGAATATTGGTCCCGGCTCTGTTGAGGTGTAACCCGTCCGGCTTGTACAGGTCCCACCTTCCCCAGAAACGGTCCCAATGCCTCAGGAATCTAAAGCCCTCCCTCCTGCACCATCTCTCCAGCCACGCATTCATTTGTTCTATCCTCCTATTCCTGTACTCACTAGCACGTGGCACTGGGAGTAATCCGGAGATTACTACCTTTGAGGTCCTGCTTTTTAATCTCTCTCCCAGCTCCCTAGACTCTGCCTGCAGGACCTCATCCCACTTTCTGCCTATGTCGTTGGTACCAATATGGACAATGTCCTCTGGCTGTTCACCCTCCCCCCTCAGAGTGTCATGCAGCCGCTCAGTGACATCCTTGACCCTGGCACCAGGGAGGCACCATACCATCCTGGAGTCACGTCTGCGGCCACAGAAACACCTGTCTGCTCCCTTAACTATCGAATCCCCTACCACTATTGCTCTTCCACTCTTTTTCCTCCCCCCCCTGTGCAGCTGAGCCACCAGTGGTGCCTTGGACTTGTATCTGGCTGCACTCCCCAGCGGAACCATCGCCCCCACCAGTACTCAGAACAGAATACTGGTTGGAGAGCGAGATGCCCTCCGAGGACTCCTGCACTATCTGCCTGGTCCTCCTCTTCTGTCTGGCGGTCACCCATTCCCTCTCTGCCTGCATACTCTTAAGCTTCAGGGTGACCACCTCCAGAACCGTGCTATCCACGTAACTCTTAGCCTCGCGGATGCACCGCAGTGACTCCAGCCGCCGCTCAAGCTCTGAAACACGGATCTCCAGCTGCCGTAACTGGTGACACTTCCTGCCCATGTGGTTGTCCAGGCTACGCGAAGCGTCCAGGACATCCCACATGGCACAGGATGTGCACTCTACGGGACTGAGCTGCCCTGCCATGCCTATCTCAGCCTGTGTAATGCAGTCACTCTCGCTTATCTCAGCCTGTGTAACGCAGTCACTCTCACTAATCGCAGTGTGCGTATAGTCACTCCTACTTTCTCTTCAACAATGCTTGTCCAGGCAACCACAGGCATTGTAGCTGGGTGTGCAGACTGCTTCTATTAGTTTGTTGATCAGTGTGAGCAGTAACCATGGCCCCGATATTTATGGGGAGGTGAGGAGGGTGTGGGGAGGCCGAAAGTTGCCTAAGAACATAAGAACATAAGAATTAAGAGCAGGAGTAGGCCATATGGCCCCTCGAGCCTGCTCCGCCATTCAGTAAGATCATGGCTGATCATCGACCTCAACTCCACTTTCCCGCCCGATCTCCATATCCCTTGATTCCCTTAGAGTCCAAAAATCTATCTATCTCAGCCTTGAATATACTCAAAGACTCAGCATTCACAG
This sequence comes from Squalus acanthias, assembly GCA_030390025.1. NCBI lineage: Eukaryota > Metazoa > Chordata > Chondrichthyes > Squaliformes > Squalidae > Squalus > Squalus acanthias. Next base: position 87,007,630 of record CM059432.1, read on the forward strand.
CCATCTGGGGTAGAGAATTCCAAAGATTCACAACCCTCTGAGTGAAGAAATTCCTCCTCATCTCGGTCTTAAATGGCCTACCTGAGACTATGCCCCCAATTCTAGACACTCCAGCCAAGGGAAACAACCTCTCAGCATCTACCCTGTCAATCCCCTTCAGAATCTTTTATGTTTCAATGGGATCACCTCTCATTCTTCTAAACTCCAGAGAGTATAGGCCCATTCTACACAATCTCTCATCATAGGACAGCCCTCTCATCCCAGGAATCAAACTAGTGAACCTTCGTTGCACCACCTCCAAGGCAAGTATATCCTTCCTTAGATAAAGAGACCAAAACTGTGCACAGTACTCCAGGTGTGGTCTCACCAAGGCTCTGTACAATTGTAGCAAGACTTCCTTACTCTTATACTCCAACCCCCTTGCAATAAAGGCCAATATGCCATTTGCCTTCCTTATTGCTTGCTGTACCTGCATGCTAGCTTTCTACGTTTCTTGCACAATGACACCCAAATCTCTTTGAACACCAACATTTGAAAGTTTCTCACCATTTAAACAATATTCTGTTTTTCTATTCTTCCTACCAAAGTGAATAACCTCACATTTCCCTACATTATACTCCATCTGCCATCTTACTGCCCACTCACTTAGTCTATCTATATCCCTTTGCAGACTCTTTGGGCTGGATTTTACCAGCTCTGAGGAGGCGGGTTTGGAGGCGGGACTGCTGGCAAAATCAAAATGAATTGGAGCGGGTCCCGAACCCGCTCCCAACCCGCCTCCAAACAATCTTCCCGGGAGTCGGGTCTCCGATTTGCGCAGGGACCCGACTCCTAGCGGCGGGAAGAGAATTATAGCCACTTAACTGCCTGTTAACAGGTACTTAACAGGCAGTTAAGAGGCTTTTTCCCATTTTGAGACTTCTGTTGCGGGCTTCCCGACATCGGGGAACCCTTCCAGGGTAAGTGTGGTGTGCTGTGGGTCTGTTGTAATGTTTGTGTATAGATGACAGCTGCAGACGTGGTGTGAAGGATCCACTGGGACACTGGTGAGTATCAGAGGTAAGGAAATGTTGGGAAAGTCATTTTTAATGTGTTTGGATTTTTCTGTAGGTGACAAGCTTTGAAATGTTTGTGTGGCCTCACCTCATTGGTAGAAGTGACAGATCGCTTCTGTAACCTCACCTGCAGCTGCCATCTGTTTTATCCTAAGGAGAGAGTCATTGCAGAGTCTGGGTGCAAGGGTTCACCTTTGTACAGTGATTGTCAGTGTTTGACAGCACCTCAATGCTGTTAAACGTATAAAATTCTGACAGGGTTAGACAGACTGGATGCAGGGGGGATGCTTCCCCTGGCTGGGCGGTCTAGAACAAGGGGTCACAGTTTCAGGATACGGGGTAGGATGTTTAGGACTGAGATGAGGAGAAATTTCTTCACTCAGAGGGTGGTGAACCTGTGGAATTCTCTACCACAGAAGGCTGTGGAGGCCAAGCCACTGAATATATTTAAGAAGGAGATAGATAGATTTCTAGACACAAAAGGCATCAAGAGGTATGGGGAGAGAGCGGGAATATGGTATTGAGATAGAGGATCAGCCATGATCATATTGAATGGCGGAGCAGGCTTGAAGGGCTGAATGGCCTACACCTGCTCCTATTTTTCTATGTTTCTAAGTTTGCTGATGATACAAAGCTAGGTGGGACAGTAAGCTGTGAGGAGAACACAAAGGTCTGGATTTTACCTGCCGAGACGAGTTGGGGGTGAGACTGCTGCCTTCCAGGTTCTAGTCTTGCCCCCAGCGACGTCCGACGCACAGACGCTATTTTCCCCTGATTGGCCTTGTTAAGCCCGCCCTGCGGGCTTGCCGGCCAATTAAGGCCAATTAAACTTGGATACATTACACTCGGTCCCTTCATCTAGGTCATTAATATAAATTGTAAATAGCTGAGGCCCCAACACTGATCCTTGCGGCACCCCACTAGTTACAGCTTGCCAACCTGAAAAAGATCCGTTTATCCCTACTCTCTGATTTCTGTCCGTTAACCAATCCTCTATCCATGCTACTATATTACCCCCAACCCCATGAGCCCGAATCTTGTGTAATAACTTTTTATGTGGCACCTTATAAACCTGGATACATTACACTTGGTCCATTCATCTAAATCATAAATATAAATTGTAAATAGCTGAGGCCCAAGCAATGATCCTTACAGCACACCACCAGTTACAGCCTGCCAACCTGAAAATGACTGTCTGTTAACCAATCCTCTGTCCATGCTATATATTACCCCCAACTCCATGAGCCCTTATCTTGCGCAGCAACCTTTTATGTGGCACCTTATCGAATGCCTTTTGGAAATCCAAATATAGTACATCCAATGATTCCCCTTTATCTACCCTGTTAGTTACATCCTCAAAAAACTCTAATAAATTTGTCAAACACGATTTCCCTTTCATAAAACCATGTTGACGCTGCCTAATCATGTTATGATTTTCTAAGTGACTTGATACCACTTCCTTAACAATGGATTCCAGCATTTTCCCGATGACTGATGTCAGGCTAACTGGCCTGTAGTTCCCTGTTTTTTCTCTCCCTCTTTTCTTGAATAGTGGTGTTACATTTGCGACCTTCCAATCCACTGGGACCATTCTAGAATCTAGGGAATTTTGGAAAATCAAAACCAATGCATCCACTATCTCTTCAGCGACCTGTTTTAGAACCCTAGGATGTAGGCCGTCAGGTCCAGGGGATTTGTTGGCTTTCAGTCCCATTAGAACCAGGCAAGGCCGGGGATGCAGAGGTCCTCCCGAATTTAACAGCAGGACCTCATTATAATTTTTTTCTTCTGTTTCCCGCCCGGCAGCCGGCCAAATTAACAGGCTGGCCAGCTTTCGGGTGGGAAAATCAGCGGCAGGAGGTTGCAGCCAGGGACCCTTGGGGATGGTCCCCGGCAATCGGGGGTGGGGGGGGGGGAACGGTCATGATTGCGGCAGAGTGAAGGTCAAAGGCTTCCTCGAGGAAAACAGGGGAAAACACTCCTGCTCCTTCTGGCCCACAAGGAGTGCTATTCTGGAGCCGGCAGCTTCCACTTCCATTTCGCTGCTGAGTTTCCCGAGTATTGGGAAACATGTGCGGTAGCAGTTAAATTTAAATCAGGCTCCCAATTGCACCATGGGAACCTGATTTAAATATGTTAATGAAGTGTCCCGGCTCTCCAAAAAGGGACACTCGCACGCCTTGCTACCTGCTGCCATAAAAATGGTGGCAGGGCGCGTACATAGTGGGTTGGGTCGCGTTTTGCATTTTTTAGGGTTTAACTCACCCCGACCTCCTCCCACCCATCGTGGGGGGATTAATATTGAGCACCCTGTGCCTACTTGGAAGAGTAGGTTAGCCACTGTTTGTTCCTTTGTGACTTATTTACAACTCTTTATTAAAGAAGTTTCTAAATGCTAAAAGCTTTTCTGTCCATTTACTGTAGTGGCATTGTTTTCAAAATTTTGTTTCAGTACGGTGGGTTCCTGTTATAATCAATTTGTTTGATAACTAAAATAATGCCTGCATGCAAGAATAATAGAACAAACTCCAACGAGTTAACGTTCTATAGAAATTTTCATTCTGCTGTTTGTTTAGAGGAAATTACAAAGATTTGTACCTGACTGTGTGGCTCCAGAAGGCAAGGGCCTTTTAATAGCACTCCATGTGGGCAAGAAGGAGCAGGAGTACTTCCCCTGGCCCCTCGAGGAAGCCTTCAACCTTCCCTCACCATCCCCAAGGGTCCCCGGCTGCAATCTCCAGCCACTGGTTTTCATAGGAAATTTCATAGAGAATTGGAGATAAACAGGAAGTGATTATTGAAATGCCCTAATTCTGTCGCATATCCTAACTATAGGCAGGAATCAGCATCTCTTTTCTGTCTGTTGATATAAACTTCAGTTTCAAATAAATGTATTCAAAGATGAATAAATTAGCACTGCTGAAAACAACTGTGAATTTCCTTACTGCTGAAAATTAGTATTTCAAATATTTTTCCACAGCAATGATAAAATTCCTTCAGTTTGATGTTTTATGTTATAGTTTATGAAAAACCAGCAGGCTCCATGGTATGTTAAAATGACACACTGAGACAAAGCATTTGGACACCCTTGATATGGATAATGACTATTGGACACAGGTAGTTTACAGAAAATAATTCAGGTGCTGCATGTCTGTGAATCAGCGGTATTGCAAATTTAGTGCTTACTTATTCCCCCACATTGAGTGTGTATGAAATAAATGAGATTCATTTGCAACGATATATAGGTTATGACCAGATAATGAGCCACCCATCAAGAAAGAATTAATAACTTAATTTAGAAGAAAGCACTTTGTAATGTTAGTATTTAGTATCAATTCATGGTCTTTGCCCTCTGTTTCTTGTGGGGGTACTTGTTATAAAAGGAGTCCTTAGTGAATGCGAGAGCCAGGCCATGAATGTGTTTTAGAAACAAATAAACCTCTGCTTTTTCAAAGGTCTATGTGGAATGCAGCGATCTACTTTGAATTCCGTGGCACGGGGCAGCCAGTTTACAAACACAAAGATAAGGCCTTTGCCAGCACTTGGAAAGAATAGAATAGAAATTTGAGAGTGCACGGTTTAATTGGATTGTTTTTCCCACCAGAGCAAATAGCAGGACTGTATCTATACCCATTGTCAGCATGGCTGAGGTGGTAATCCTCTTCTGAGTCAGAAGCTTGTGGCCTCAAGCTCACACTCGGCCTTCCATCTGCCCTTTGTGGTTGTTTAGTTGGATGTAAAAGCTCCCATTGCACCACTTGAAGAAGAGCAAAGAATTCTTGTGGTGTTCTGGCCAACATTCCTCCCTCAACTCGCACCACCAAAAACACATTAACTGTCTCACTTGCTGTTTGTGGGATCTTGCTGGCCGCAAATTGGCTGCTGTATTTGCTCACACAAGAACAGTGACTGCCTTTCAAAAAATAACTCTTTGGTTGTGAAGTGCTTTGGGACACTCTTGAGGATGTAATATGATGCTAAATAAGTGCAAGTTCTTTCTTTGAGGTTTTCCTTCTGGTATTGCATGCAGACTGCTTCCTGGTCCATGTTCATTATGGACCATGTTAACCTTGTCACAGTGGATCTTCTATAATGGAAGCCATTGAGTTGTGAGTATTGCCATGAAACTGGATGAAGATTGCTTCATGTTGTTACACTTACACAGCTTACATTAGCTGCTTTTAAGGCTGCTGTTGTGCTCAATTAAAACACTTTTGTAAAGTATGTAGTCCCACCATTTTATTTCATGTTTTACATTGAGATTAGGGGTTTTGTGTTTGCAGAAAACATGCAGTAATTCTTTTTTCAATTTTTCTTCTGTCGGTAATGGCTAACCGTCTTTCAACATTTCAGACGGCGCCATGTTGAGGGAGAAGATGAATGGTGGAAAGATGACCATCAGTTAGTGTGTGAAAATACATTTTTAAAATCTTTTCTTATTCTACAATTTTTACACTAACTTTAAGAAGATTGAATAATCAGTGGCCTAACTAGGTTCTTCGTCATAACCATATTTATTTTTTCACCCTGCCCTACACACGTCTCACCAGGCTTTAGCTTTGCTGTTGTGAACTGGGGTTTTTAAGATGTATACAAGAGTGAGGAGTTGTGGAATCCATATCCCACCACTTCACGATGCAGTAGGTCAATGTGCTAACAACTACAACTGTCAGCTGGTTACTTTTTTCTCATTATAAAGGTGTGCTCTGCGTGCAAAACTGCCACCTGCGTCACGCTGGTATCACAAAGTATCAAATCGAGTCCATAAAGCACTGCTCTTACTATTGTAGAGCTCAGGCGAACAGTTTACAGTGCAATGACGAAGTTATGTTAATGTTCATACAAGTGGGGCTTGTGAATAATGAATAACTACAATGGCTACATTCTAGTCATAACCTTTCATCCTGTGATAACAGGAATATACATTAAAGTGGATACTGTGACTGGGGAACTTGAATATCCGGTGATATAAAGTTAAATTAAGACGCTCGGGAGGAAATTTGTGGGGAATTGCCTAGATCAGAAAGGAAGGCCGGAATTTTCTGGGGTCTGTGCGGGCGCGATTGGAAAGAAAGAAAGGCTTGCATTTATATCGCGCCTTTCACGACCACCGGACGTCTCAAAGCACTTTACAGTCAATGAAGTACTTTTGAAGTGGAGTCACTGTTGTAATGTGGGAAACGCGGCAGCCAATTTGCACACAGCAAGCTCCCACAAACAGCAATGTGATAACGACCAGATAATCTGTTTTTGTTATGTTGGTTGAGGGATAAATATTGGCCAGGACACCAGGGATAACTCCCCTACTCTTCTTCGAAATAGTGCCATGGGATCTTTTACGTCCACCTGAGAGAGCAGACTGGGCCTCGGTTTAATGTCTCATCCGAAAGATGGCACCTCCGACAGTGCAGCACTCCCTCAGCACTGCACTGGAATGTCAGCCTAGCTTTATGTGCTCAACTCCCTGGAGTGTGACTTGAATCCACAACCTTCTAACTCAGAGATGAGAGTGCTCCCAACTGAGCCACAGCTGACACAGCTGGAGGTGGGGTGGGTGGGAAATTTGAAATATCTTGCAGCGGGTCGGGATCCCGCCCCCATGCGCCTTTCCCTTGGGTGCGTTTCCCGGCGTGGCAGCGACCTGAACGACAGAGGCGGGCGAGCTAATTTAAATCATTATTAGGTACTTGTCAGACACTTAAGCGCCTTTTTCACCCTACCTTTCAAATTTCACTGGATGAGCACGGGAATCACGCAGCTCGAGAACCACTTCTGTGAACCTGAGGCGGAGGTTGAGTGGCCATTGATCCACCTCATTAGTGCACAGCATGAAAAGTACAATAAAAACTCCTACCTGACAGCTGGTCACTATGCTAAGGCAGATGCTGTTGCTGACTGCATTGTCAGCACAGATTTAGCTTTCTGGAGATTGCAAGTGTTTCCAGCAACGTCGGCATCCAGTGTCACCTCAGTGGTAGAACCTATTACACCATTGACAGATTGCTTCTGTCGGCTCTACTTGACCTGCCATCTATTAGATAAGCATGGGTGCCATTTATACTCTCTCACCTTGGTCCTCAGAATCGGACCACGATGAGCCCCAACACCAGCAGCACCAACAACAACACCATCAACCTTCTCCTCAACCACCTGATGCTGCACAGGACAGAGGGCATCAGCATGGGGCTGCACTGTGCTGGAGGCGATACCCCCAACACAGGGCATACAGGAGGAGGATGAGCTTCCTCACCATGACGGAGTAGCTGTGCCAAAGGAAGCTCAGGGTATTGCTTCAGGTCATTGCAGACATTTGCACATTGCTGGAGGAAGACCTGCAGCCCAGAGGAGCTGGTGGACATGCCTTACCAGTGGCTGTCAAAGTCACCAGCGCCCTCAACTTCTTCACTCAGGCTCCTTCCAAGGATCTGCATCAGACATTTGCGGCATCTCGCAGTCGGCCGCTCACAGATGCATCACACAGGTCACTGATGCCCTCTTTGACAAGTTAGCCAATTATATGAACTTTGCCACTGATGAAGCCAGTGTTACTGAGCGGGCGTTTGGCTTTGCCGCTCTGGCTGGCTTCCCAGGGATGCAGGGCATCATTGACTGCATACATGTGGCCATCAGGGCACCCCATCATCACCCAGGAGTCTTTGTGAACCGCAAGGGCTTCCACTCCCTCAATGTGCAGCTCATCTGCAACCACAGGAAGATCACCATGCATGTGTGCACCAAATTCCCTGGCAGTTGCCATGACTCTTTCATCCTGCGCCAGTCCACCCTCCTTCAGCTCTTTGCTCCTCCAAACAGACTTCCCGGCTGGCTGCTTGGAGACAAGGGCTATCCACTGAAGACGTGGCTCATGACACCCTTGAGGAGGCCAAGTACTGAGGCCCAGGAGAGATATAATGAAAGCCACATTTCCACCAGATAGGCATGCTGAAAATGCGCTTTAGATGCCTTGACAGATCTGGAGGAGCATTTCAGTAAGCACCAGCCAGGGTCTCCAGAATCATCGTGGTCTGCTGTGCCTTGCACGACATAGCGCAGCAGTGAGGATTACCGCTGCATGAGGAGCAAAGCTCTGAGCACACAGCCTCTTCAGAGGAGGAGGAGCATCAGCTGGAAGATGAGGAGGAGGAGCAGGAGGAACCTGCAGTCCAGATCCCACCAGCACCTGAGCACATTGCTGCCCGGGAGGCCAGATTTACTTAACTTTATGTATTACACCCATATGGCTGCCACATGCTGTGCCAGATTGGCACCACCCCACAGCAACACCTTAAAGCATCTCTACAATGACCAAGCCATTCCTTTCACACTGACCACCATTGCTGGGGGTAACGTTATGTCTCACCATTCACTCCAACTCACTAAGCCACTTCCAAAGGTGCAGACAAATTTGTCCATGACCAGAAAGTGCTGAAAATAAAGATTTTTATCTGTGACATCAGAGTAACGGAAACTTTACAGAAACATTAAATAAAACACCCAAGTGGCTACCCTTGTGAATCTACTTGTGTTTCATCTTTCTCTTATGCGTGCTTCTATAAGCTGCTATCCCTGTGGCTTCAGCAGAGGTAGAGGTAGCCTGCTCACTTCCCTGCAGCGCCTGCACAGACCCTTTTGGCAGACGTCCTCTGGGTTTTGGAGCCTGTGATGGCCCCGCCTGCAACTGTGCAGGGGCAGACTCAGCCATCGTGATCCGAGGAGGCATCTGGGGCTCTGACAGAGGGGTGGGGGGGCAACGGGGGAGAAGTGTGTGCGCTTGGAGAGGAGCCCCCACTTCCATGTCCCCTCTCACCATCATCCCTCATGGGCCACCCGCACTTCCCTGCTAGCAAGGAGCTGGAGAGCACCTTGCTGCACAGCAGTGGGGCCATGAGGACCCACTTCTACATTGACTTCCCTCCTAGAGAGGACGTCTATGAGCCTCTGCCATCTATTCTCCATAGTTAGCCATCTATTTCCCATAGATAGCCATCTATTCTCCATAGAGACCATGTGCTCCTGTGAGTGGCGCATTAACTGCTACATGCAGGTGGCCATCCTTTCCATGGAAGAGCCTACAGTCGCCATTGCCTGCGACACGGTGGTGCTCATGTTGGAGATAGAATCCTCCATTCTCTGCACATTTGCAGATATTGCGGTTGCAAAACCTGTCAAAGCCTCCTGCACATCTTGCTCCACCTCCAGGATTGTCCTCTTTCTGGATGGCCCCCAAGGCTCAGCGTCTGCATACAACTGAGCAGAGCTGGATGCATCCTGTGCCCTCCGGCGAGGAGTCTCCACTGCTGTCCCTGTCTCTACCATCTGCTCTTGCTCACTTGTGAGTTGCGAGACACCAGGTGACAACACTACTCTAGCTCGCGTGGGACCCACCGAGGTGTGCGTATCTGTGCTGGTGCTGGGTGCGCTTATGTCTGGTGACGGTGCGCCCTCAGAGGCTGGAGGCTCCTCTGAGGAGTCGTCTTCCTCTTCCTCCTGGACAGTGGGGGGGTGGGAGAGGTGGGGGTGGGGGGGGGGGGCTCTTGATGGACCTGAGAGAGAGTAAAGAGATGAGTTAGCTATGTCATATGAAGAATGGGTACAGATACCATTATGCACATGATGAACGTTCACTGGCTGCTGACATCAGTGCCCATATGAGTGACTGATGTATGAACATAAGAACATAATAAATAGGAGCAGGAGTAGGCCATTCGGCCCTTCGAGCCTGCTCCGCCATTCAATGAGATCAGGCTGATCTTCTGCCTCAATTCCATTCACCGGCCTTATCGCCATATCCCTTGATGCACTTACTAGTCAGAAATCTATCGACTTCTGTTTTGAATATACCCAATGACTGAGCCTCCACAGCCCTCTGGGGCAGAGAATTCCAAAGATTCACCACCCTCTGTGTGAAGAAATTTCTTCTCATCTCAGTCCTGAACGGCCTACCCTTTATCCTGAGGCTGTGGCCCCTGGTTCTAGACTCCCCAGCCAAGGGAAACATTCTCCCAGCATCCACCCTATCAAGCCCTGTAATAATTTTGTATGCTTCAATGAGATCCCCTCTCATTCTTCTGAATTCAAGAGAATACAGGCCGAGTTTACTCAATCTCTTCTCATACGACAGTCCCGCCATCCCAGGAATCAATCTCGTGAATCTTCGTTGCACTCCCTCTATGGCAAGTATATCCTTTCTTAGGTAAGGAGACCAAAATTGTACACAGTACTCCAGGTGTGGTCTCACCAAGGCCCTATATAATTGGAGTAAGACTTCTTTACTCCTGTACTCAAATCCTCTTATAATGAGGGCCAGCATACCATTTGCCTTCCTCATGGCTTGCTGCACCTGCACATTCACTTTCAGTGACTCATGTACAAAGACACCTAGGTCCCTTTGAGCATCTGCATTCCCCAATCTTTCACCATTTAGGAAATACTCTGCCTTTCTGTTTTTTCTACCAAAGTGGATAACTTCACATTTATCCTCATTATAATCCACCTGCCATGTTCTCGCCCACTCACTGAGCCTGTCGAGATCCCCTTGAAGCCTCTTCACATCCTCTTCGCAACTGACACTGCCACCTAGCTTTGTGTCATCAGCAAATTTGGAAATGTTACATTTAGTCCCCTCATCCAAATCATTGATATAGATTGTGAATAGCTGGGGCCCAAGCACCGATCCTTGCGGTACCCCACTAGTCACAGCCTGCCATCCTGAAAAAGACCCGTTTATCCCTACTCTTTGTTTTCTGTCTGTTAACCAATTCTCAATCCATGCTAGTATATTACCCCCAATTCCATGTACCCTAATTTTGTTCACCAACCTCTTGTGTGGGACCTTATCGAAGTCCTTCTGAAAATCCAAATACACCACATCTACCGGTTCCCCTTTGTCTACTCCACTAGTTACATCCTCAAAGAACTCCAAAAGGTTTGTTAAACAGGACTTCCCTTTCATAAATCCATGTTGACTCTGCCCAATCTTACTATTAGTTTCTAAGTGCCCAGTTATTGCATTCTTTATAATAGATTCCAGCATTTCCCCAACTACTGATGTGAGGCTAACAGGTCTGTAGTTCCCCGTTTTCTCGCTCCCTCCTTTCTTTAATAGCGGGGTTACATTTGCTATCCTCCAATCTGCAGGAACCGTTCCAGAATCTATAGAATTTTGGAAGATGACAACCATGTAGCTATACGATATGTAATTAAAAAAAAAATTCATTAATGGGTTATGGGTGTCGCTGGCAAGGCCAGCATTTATTGCCCATCTGTAATTGCTCTTGAGAAGGTGGTGGTGCGCCGCCTTCTTGAACCGCTGCAGTCCGTATTCTTAGCATACTTCTTTGTAGCAGTTTGGCACAACTGATTGGCTTGCTAGGCCATTTCAGAGGGCAGTTAAGAGTTAACCACATTGCACTGTGTCTGGAGTCACATATAGGCCGGGTAAGGATGGCAGATTTTCTTCCCTAAAGGACATTAGTGAACCCGATGGGTTTTTACATGTCAGGGAGAGTAAAGACATGAGTTAAATATGCCATATGAAGAATGGGTACAGATACCATTATGCACATGATGAACATTCACTGGCTGCTGACATTAGTCCCCATACGAGTGACTGCTGTATGCCATGTAGCTGTATGATATGTAATTCGGTCACCAGGTTGCTGAGATGTCCCCCTCTCTCCTTCTCCAACCTCCAGCTGCTCGGCAACTCCAGAGACTTCCAAGGCAGCCTCCTCTGCTGATGTTAGGGTGGCCAATGATGGACGGCCACCTCCGGTTCTCTCCCTCTCCCTCTCCCTCTTATTGTGGGCTGTTTTTTCCTGCAAGGAGGGAAAGAAGAGAAAGTTGAGTGAGAGTGGTGGAATGAGTGTAAGGAATGAATGGGTTATATCTGTAGAGGGTGCCTATGATGGCGTGGGGTGGCAATGCCAAGTGGCCTCCTTTGTGTTGTTAGTTGTTATGATTGCATTAGAATGAGGGTGAGTGTGAGGGGTGGCTAGTCAGATGGGATGTGATAATGTAGATAGAGAGAGAGGGATGGGTGGGCGTGCAAGGTATGTTGGTGTAAGGATGTGCAGGAGCAGGGTTGGGAAGGCAGAGTGATGGGGATGTGATGAGAGGCACAGCAGGATGAAGTTGAGTGTGGCTTTGCACTCACCTTTCCTGATCTAATGAGATCATTGAAACATTTGTGGCACTGCACCCAGGTCCTCCTGACCACACCCCTGCTGTTGACCTCCTCTGCTATTGGAGCCAGGCTCCTTTTGTCTCCTGGGGAGGTCTCTCTCGTCCCATTAGAAGGGAAGAGGACCTCCCTGCGTGCTCTCACTCCCTCCACAAGCATATGGAGGGAGTCATCGGAGAACCTGGGTGCACCCTCTGTCTCAGTGCAGTCATGTTTGGCACTCTTTGTAGCAGTCCAATTGTGCAGTGTGTTGCCTGCACTATCCTAGATGAACCTTCAGATGCAATGTGGCCATGGCTCCTTTAAATATCCCGGCTGAAAACGCGTCTTTGCTGACGTCATCAGACCCGTACCATTTAATAGGGCTGGGTAACGCGCAGAGTGGCCTTAATAGGCCCCATTAACGGAAAATTGATCTCAGGAGTGGCATGGTATGAAGAACAGGGTCGTGACCAGCCACGGCAGCCACCCACACCCGACCCGCCCAGGTACAGAAAATTCTGGCCGAATTGTTTGAGTCTGCAGGACTAGAGATAAGCAAACATAGTCCACATGTTTTAAAAAGGTGACAAATCTGATTCTGGCAACTACAGGCTCATTAACTTATCTTCAAACAAAATAATGGAAACCATTCTATAGACTCAGCTGGAGGACTTTCGAAATACCATTTTCTTAATAAGGAACCAGATACTGCCTGACAAATCTTGTCAATTTCTTTCAGCATGTTACAAAGGAAATGGAAATCCCTATAATAATTTATTTGGACTTTTAGAAAGCTATTGATAACGTGCCATGTGAAAGTTGTCTAATTAAACTAAAAGCTTGTAAATCCATAGTGGAGCATAAGGCCAAGAAAATGTTGGTTTAAAAAATAGGGGCCTGAGTGTGCTACTGAGAGGCTTAGTGTCATTCTGAGGGGTGAGGGTGTTGAGTTGAATCTTTTGTGGGGTCAAGTGCTTGAACCACTGCTGTTTCTAATCTAAATAAATGATTTTGGATGCAAAAACCAATTCCTTGCGAATTTGCAAAGAACGCTATGGACAGGCAGAGAAATGACAATTAAAGATTTGTACAAGAATATCGATGACCACACAATGTGGCAGAAAAATTGCAAATGAATTTAATACTTACAAATGCACATTGGACAAAGTGTACGATGGAAGTACAATGAGCAGAATTGAATTATCACAGGAGACCTGCAAAGGGACCTAGAAGTAATAATAGACTTGTTCCTTTCAATGTAGCAAAGTGATTAAAATTTAAAAAAACCAACAATATTGGGATATATAACCAGAATAGTAGAGTACCTGTATACCGAGGTTACGCTTACAATGCACTGGTCAGACCACACTTGGAGTGCAGTGTTCAATTCTGGTTATTATACCCAAAGAAGGATATACATGCATTGTCAGCTTGGCTCTGTTGATAGCACTCATGCCACTTTCTAATCTAGGTTAATATTTCAATGCAGTATTGAGGGAGTGCAGCATTGTCAGAGGTGCCCTCTTTTGGATGAGACACTAAACCAAGGCCCCATGGCCTAGAAATTGGATATGGCCATGAAACGGGCAGTGCTAAGGCCCAACGATGTTAAGCTGCGCCAGGTCAAAATGGTCTAGGTAGCACGCAAAATTTGTGCTCAGTCCTCTTGAGGCACTGGTCGTGGCCGTGGAGATGAGGTGGGCTGTCTTCTTCCCACACACTCGCAGGAAGCCCTCGCCACACATCTCTCAAAGGCTCTGGCAGGAGATAGCTGCTTATGTGATGGCCAGCATTGTGGTCCACAGGTTGGTCGGCCAGTGCCGAAAGAAGTTTAATGACCTCACACAGCAGGTCAAGGTGAGTGAAGGCTTCAGAAAATGCCACATTCCACCATCTGCACTACAAGCCTCACACACTGCTCAATGCACCACACCCCCAGCACTCACCTACCAACAATCTCTACCTAACACCACTCGTACCTCAGAATCATAGCTTCACTTCACCCTCATAACCTTACCACTGCTGCAACACTCACACTCACACCTTGCAGTCATTGACAGCTATTCAACCATGCACATTGCTCCAATCTCACTCACACACTTCCCTTTCTCTTGCAGGCCAAGGTCACGCATAATCGGAGGGAGCACTGGCAGACAGGCGGGGGCAAGCTGCCATCCAGGACCTCAGCCAGCTGGAGGAGAGAGTGCTGGAGGTCATTGGACGGCAGATAATAGAGGCCGGGGCAACCGGCGAGGTTGAACCCCTTGGGGACAACAATGGTATGCTCATTCCTAATCCTTCTTCTCACATCCCACTTCCCCCTCATCCCACAATCTCTTCTCACTTTCAAGCTGTTGATGCTGTACGCATGCATATCTTGCTTCCCCCCCTCCCCTCACCATAACCCGACTCCTGTGTCTTTCTGCTTTCAGCTAATCAAGACCAAGCACCAGCGCAGCCTGTCCCCGAGGCGATGGAGGAGAGCGAGGGGGGAGAAGAATAAGACACAGCATCACTGCATCTGTCACTCGCAGACACCAGCTCAGAAACTGGCACTGCGCGTATTTTAGAGGCTAGTGTAGATGCGGGATCTGCACAGGGTGAGGCACTGGGCACGAGTGGGCTGCAGCAAGGCCAGGGGGAAAGGGTAGCTCGGGGGCCAGCTCCCAGGAAGGTGTTTTCGAATTGCAACAACACTCTCTGTTACCTTAGAAAGAAGTTAATAAAGCTGCTGGAGTTGCAGAAAGTTGCACAGAGCCAGTCAAACTGAAGAAACATGTCAGGTGCAAGTAGTTGCTGATGATCCCTTTAAATACCACTGCTGGAGTCTCCTTCCTGCTGGTCAACGCTTGCTCAGCTCGTTGCACTTAAGGCATGCCGGTAAGTGGAGCGGCGAAGTCGCAACTCGCAGATTGGGCGCCAAGTGGGCGTTGCACACTCACTGATGTCACAATCTGCATAATTTACATATCCCTAGCGAGCGCGGATATCGGCAATGCTACGGGCCATCTGCAGAACTCGTCGGCAACGGGTGGAAGAGCAGCAGCTGCCATTTTTTTTGCCTGAATCTGGCGATAACGGGTGGCGCCAAATCCCCAAATTTCTGGTCACATCTGTCTGTTTGGATGGAGATAAAAGATTCCATAACAGTGACACCATTACAGAAGTAATCTATTGATTGTAAAGCACTTTGGGATGTCTTAAGGATGTGATACGGTGCCATCTAAATGCAACTTCTTTATATTGGAGAGGGTGCAGTGTAGAGTATCAAGAATGATCACAAATATAAAGGGAGAACTATAAGGAAAGATTAGAGAAGCTCAAATTCTATAGACTAGAAATAAGAAAGTTAAGGAGGACCTTAATGAGATATATAAAATATTGAATGGTATACATTACATAAATCTGGAATATTGAAAATATGTCAGACTTGTATGACCAGAGTACATACATTTAAATTTGTGAAAAGTAAATTTAAAGCTGATGTATCAGAAAGAACTTCTTTACTCAAAGGGTGATACATATCTGGAATAATCTACCAGACAAGAGGTATTCAAAATACAGTTAGATCATAGGCTGGGAGAGCAGTGATAAGTAGTACAAACTGAATGTTCTTCTTTCTTGTGTAAGCAGGCCTTTTTTCTCATTATGACTGCATACTGTAAATACTGGTGTGCTTCTGGAATGTTGTTTGCTGTGTGTCACATAAAAGAAAGCCTTGCATTTGTATGGCACCTTATCATGTCTCCCAGCATTTCATTTATAACAAATTATAGTAACTGTTGTTATGCAGATAAACATGGCGGCCATTTTACTCAAAGAAAGGTCCCCAAACTGCATTGAGATGAATTACTAGTTAAGCTGTTTTTGAATAGTGCTATGGGATCTTTAACATCTACCAGAATAGGCAGACAGGGCCTTGTTTTAACATTTCATTCAATGGTTAGAACTTCCAATGATACAGGGCTGTATTATGCTGCACTGGAGTGTCAGCATGAACTCTACAAAGTCATGCAATGCTGCTTCAATCCACAACCTTCTGGATCAGCAGCAAGAATAATGCCAACTGAGCCAAACTAATTTTAGTTCATACACTGCTTTTTGTGCCTGTGGAACCCTATCCCAAACACTGTCATCACTTGGAACTCTAAATTGCCCATTGGCATTGCTGTATTTTTTGTCTATGGTAACCATGTGACTCTATGGTGTCACATGATTAGTATATACCAATGTTGGGATTTGATTGCTCCTAATCGATTTGCACAAGAACAAATATAGCAAACATTTCTTTTTAATTACTACTTTCATTTTTAACATTTGGTGGAAAAATTCGGTACCTTAGCGTCTCCTGTTAGCGCCAGCAGATGGTGTTAATGGAACACTAGAGCATTATCGCGGGGCGTGGCGAATCTAGCACCGCACACCAAATCCCGACCCCCTGCAGTTAACAGTTATTGCCGGGAGCCTCAACGCCAGGTGGATCGTGACATCAGCGAGTGTGCAACGCTCACTGACCACCCGATCTGCAAAATTGATTGTCGCCACCTACCTTAGTGCCTGGAGGAAACAGCGACAGGGAGAGCTGGTGTGAAGCAAAAGGAAGCCGGCTCCAGGGATGTTATTTAAAGGGATCATCAGTACTGAGTTGCAGCTGTAGGTTAGTGGAGTTTCAGTGCTTTCTTGTCAGTTTCACATAGTGCAACAGTCTCAGCCCATAATTTCAAGGTTATTTAGTATCAGTATTGTGGCAACTAAAAAGTAGTACATTTATTCTTAAAAAAATCAAACTGCTACACTTGGTTACATTAATGGGCGCTGTACTAGCAATCGACCTTGCCCTCCAGGATCTATGGCTGAGGGAACGGAGGCAGCGAGAAAGACTGGAACATGTGGCCAGAGGGAGGAGGAGGGCCATCAGGGCTCTCAAAAGGAGGCCTTACCCTCCGAGGGTATTCTGAGAGCACTTTTCTTACCAGTGTATTAGGAGGCTCCACTTCACCAAGGAGGTGGTCACAGAACTCTGCCACCTCCTGCAACCAGACCTCCAGCCTCAGATCAGGGCGACCATGGCTCTCTCAGTGGCAGTCAAGGTCACTGACGCCCTCAATTTCTTCGCCAGTCGATCCTGCCAGTCTGCAACAGGAGACATAGCTAACATTTCACAGTTCGCCATCCATCGCTGCATCCGGGAGGTCACAGAGGCTCTCTACAGTAGGAGAAGGAACTACATTTCCTTCCCATCACCAGAGAGAAGCAGGACGAGCATGCATGTGGCTTTGCCAGGATAGCGGGATTCCCCATGGTGCAGGGCACCATTGACTGCACCCACGTGGCTTTGTGGGCACCTCATAACAATCCTGAGATCTTCCGTAACCGCAAAGGCAACCACTCACTTAATGTGCAGTTGGTGTGCGACCACAGACAGCGAATCCTCAATGTCAATGCCCGCTATCCAGCAACCACGATGCCTTCATCCTGTGCCAGACCGGTGTGCCAGCACTTTTCCAGCCACCACATCAAGCTCGCGGCTGGCTGGTCGGAGACCAGGGTTATCCGCTCTCCACCTGGCTCATGACTCTCCTCCGCAACCCCACACTCCTGCCCAGCACTCATATAATGAGAGCCATGCTGCCACCAGGAACATCATCGAGCAGACCATCAGGGTGCTCAAGCAACGGTTCCACTGCCTTGACCGCTCGGGAGGAGCCCTCCAGTACTCGGCTGAGCGGGTGTCCCATTTCATGGTGATCTGCTGCATGCTCCACAACTTGGCCATCATGAGGGCCCAGCCCTTGCCACCAGGGATTGCGGGACCACCTCAGGAGGAGGGAGAGAAGGACGAGGAGGAAGTGGAAGATAAGGAGGACGAGGAGGAGGTGGAGGAGGAGGAAGAACAGGAGCGAGGGAGGAGGCAGCCACTCAATTGGCCTTCCGGAAGGGCAGTCCGTGACCGCCTCATCAGACTGCGGTTCCAATGAATTAAACCCCAGATCCCCGTTGCTCACCACATCCCCATCATTCCATCCCTGTCACAGGCCATATCACAGCACAAAGCTGAAATGAGACACACCACAAAAGAATCCAAACTGAATGAATAAATTTATCAATAATAAGTGAACACATATTTACAACAAAAATATTAACTATTTACCGTTAGTGCCTCTCGTTACTGTGCCTTTGCCTACTCTAGTGCTCTTATGAAGTTTTGGCCCAGTGGCTGCAGCAGGCCTGGTGGAAGGCAGCTGAGTGTCCGTGCGGGAGACTTCAGATGGCCTTGCAGGACGCCCTCGGCCAGCACTGGACCTGGAAGGCCTGGCTGTACCTCAGCATGGGCGGCAGCAGTCCGGGCTGGCTGGATGACAGGCAGCGACAAGAGCAATGGTGGAGTGGCAGTGGTGGGAGCAGGAATGCTGTCATTCTGAGAGAGGACAGCAGATTCCTGCTCCACTGACCCACTGCCACTGTGCAATGTTGGAGGCAGGCTCCTCCACGCTCCTTATCATTGCCGAGAGTCTCTCGGGCACCCTATGATCTCCGTGTGCATGCCCATCACCCTTCTTCTAAAAGCCTCTCCATCGAGGTCCTCATCTGAGTCCCGTGCAGCAGAACTCACGCGCGAACGTGCCCTCCAGGGAGCTGGTCCCTGAGCTATCCTTTCCCCTTGGCCTTGCTGCAGCCCACTCGTCCCCGGTGCCTCACCCTGTGCAGATCCCGCTACTATACTAACCTCTAAAGAACATGTAGTGCCAGTATCTGAGCTGGTGCCTGCGGGTGAGATATGCAGTGACGCGTTGTGTTCTTCCTCCTCCTCTTCTCCCGCCTCGCTCTCAACGGTGCCCTCAGGGACAGGCTGCTCAGGTGTTTGCTCATTATCTGAAAGCATAAAGGCACAAGAGTTAGGTTATGGTGAAGGGAGGGGGGCAGGAAGGGAGAAATGCATGCATACAGCATGATTAGCTGGAAAGTGCGAAACGCTTGTGGGGTGAGGGGGAAGTGGGATGCGAGAAGAAGGAGTAGGGATAAACATACCGTTGTTGTCCCCAAGGGGGTCAACGTTGCCTGTGGCCACGGCGCCCACCACCTGGCGCCCAATAATCTGCAGCACTCTATTCTCCAGCGCAGACAGTGGTTGGGTGTCAGCTTGTCCCCCACCTGTGCGCTCCTGCTCCCTCCTGTTGTGAGCCACCTTGGCCTACAAGAGAAAGGAAAGTGTGTGAGTGAGTCTGGAGCAATGTGTTTGGGTGATGTGCCTGCCATAGTTGAATAGCTGTATTGTGTGCAAGGTGTGAGATGTGGGTGTGAGTGTTGGTAGGTAGAGATTGTTGGTGGGTGAGTGCTGGGGGTGTGGTGCTTTGGGTAGTGTGTGAAGATTGTGGTAGAGATGGTGGTATGTAGCATTTGTTGAAGCATTCACTCACCCTGACCACCTGATTGAGGTTGTTAAATTTCTTCCTGCGCTGTGTGTGGGTCCTGGGGACCACAGTGCTGCACGAGACGTGCTGCGCTACCTCCCTCCACATGGTACGGAAGACTTGCAGTGAGGGCCTCCTGCTACTTGTCGGGTAGAGCACCGCCCTCCGTCTCTCCACGGCGAACACCAACGTCTCCAATGCTTGATCGCAGAACCTGCGGACTCTTTCCCCGGGCCATGAGTACAGCTGCTTCAGTCCTCCGGCTCCTTCTCCTTGACCTGCTGCTGCTTGCTGAGGCAGCTGCACAGCCAGCAATGCTAAGAATGAGGTTCTGCAGCATCAATGAAACTCCCCTTTAAGAACTGAAAAAAGCCTGTGGCAATCATGACTTGCGATTAGACTGCACCTGAGTCCATCCAATGAGCTTGGGCTTAAAGACTTGAATTAGCGTTCCAATCATATCTTTGAGCAGTGAGCATGAATTTTGCATGCAGTCTAAAGCATTAGCGCATGGCACTAATTCTCCAACTTTTCTAATTATACTGCCCATTCCTGGGCTATAGTGCATTTCTAGCCCTTTTATATTTTAATTATTAGTGTTCTTGTTAAAAAAAATTCTAATCTGTCCATTGTCAGTTCTGCCCTTTTTCAGCCTCTTGGCACTGTTCAACCTGAATTTCCTCTTCCCTCTCCTCCAAGCATGGCACATGCGGAGGTACCAGCTCGATCAGCTTCTGTGTCCAACCACCCCTCTGCTGTGCCCCCTGACTCCAACGCAACCCCACCTCTTTGCTCTGCCTGATCTGACCCTAACCCAGCCTCTCTGCCTTCCCAATCCTGATCGAGCTGTTCTGCCTGACCTATTGTCGACCACATCTGGTCTCTTCCTGGCCACCTGACCTTGAAAGGTAAGTGGGGTAATGGCTGGTTTTCCTGCTATCACTCCCTTGTGAATCTAATGCTTTTGTGAGCAAATGGTTCCAGAAGAAAGTTTTATACCAAGGTTTCATGGCAATGGTTTTGATAATGCTAAGAGACTATTGTTTATGCTACTGTTGATGTATTTTTGACCATTTCCTCACAAATGGAATCACTTGCCAAAGGATTTCTTATCTGTTTTCCTTCTAGAGTGTTAATTATTTTTTACTGTTACTTGAAAAATGTATTTAGGTTCAAATAATACTATTGTAAAATTATGACACAACTTCAAATTAAGCTGCAATTAAAACTTTTTTAAAAGATTGTCTTGGATATGGATGATGCAGGCAAGGTTGTATTTATTGCCCATCCTTCGTTGCCTTGAGAAGGTGGTGGTGGGGATTCACCTTGAACTGCAGTTCTTGTGGTGATGGTGCTTCTACTATGGCGTTAGGTAGGGAATTCCAGGATTTTGACCCAGCAACAATGAAGGAATGCCGATATATATCCAAATCAAGATGATGCATGACTTGAAGGTGATGGTGTTCCAATGACATTGCTGCTTTTGCCCTTCTCAGTGGTAGAGGTTATCGAAGTAACCTTGGCGAGTTGCTGCAGCCATAATGCACCAGTGGTGGAGGAGGTGGATATTAAATCTGGTGGTAAGGATGCCAAACAAATGTATTGCTCTGTCCTGGATGGTGTTAAACTCCTTGGGGGAGAAATTCCCTACCTTAGCGCCACCCGTTAGCGTGGCATTACATCAAGAAAGCGGCGGCCGTTCTTCCGCCAGCTGGTGGCGGGTTCCACGGCGTCCTCCATTTTTGAATCCTGGTAGCGCTGCCATTCTGAAGTAGCGCCCTTCAAAAAAAATGGCAGAGTGCTGATGTCAATTGGCGTGCAACGCCGACTTAACGTCACAACGGTGAACTTCAACCCTAGCTCTGAGTTCAGTACTGGGTCCTAAGCATGGCAGGTAAACCCAGCATGCAAACAGACTGACAGAAGTGCTGTCAGCACCTCTTAAAGGGACAAACACATGTTTCAGGTAAGTTTGCATTTAAACTTTTGGACTGGGTTTTTTTGATTTTATTGAACTGGTGGCTTGCTGCAATAGATGTTAAAAGTTTTTTAAGTGTGTAGGAAGTGCTGCTGGAAGCTTGCAAGGCCTTGGATGGTAAAGGAAGGCCTCTGAGAAGGCAGAAAATGCTGCAAATACTCAGCAGGTCAGACAACATCCATGGAGAGAGAAACGGAGTTCACGTCTCAGGTCAAGATGCTGCCTGACCAGCTGAGTATTTCCAGCATTTTATGCTGTCATTTCAGATTTACAGCATCCACTCACAGAGGGAAGAGGAAGACGCAGAAGAGGAAGAAACAGAAGAGTTAGAAGCCAAGGAGGAGGAAGCAGAAGAGGAGAAAGCAGAAGGAAGGATGCAACCCAGACAGTGCCATTCTAGCCAGGATATCCGGGATGGAATCATCCACCTGCGGTTACAGTGACCACAACCTCAATTCCCCTTTCAACATTTGTCCCACACCTTACCTTCCCTCTGTTACTGATCAGCACAGCATCCTCTTGACCACAATGCTGAAATAATGTCACCACAAAGCAAACTTTTCAATCCAACTTTATACATCTATCCATCCAATATGACATCAAGAAATCAACTCATCACCCTTATGCATTCTCTTAGTAACTGTCTTGTGTGTGCCTTTGCCCATCCTACTGATGTCACGCAGTGCTACCCTAGTGACTGCAGCATGGCTGGTGGAAGGCTGCTGACTTTCAGTGGGGGACACGGCAAATGGCCTTGCTGGTCGACCTTGAGGAGCTGGTGGCTGGGAGTATCAAATCAATCTTCTTCTTCTTCACTCTCCTCTCCCTCTTCTTGGTCAACCACTGGCTGGGCAGCTGCATTTCTTGGGTGTGTGAAATGAGGAAAGCAAAAGGGTGGAGTTGTGGTGAGGGGAGGGTGGGAAAGCAAGAGGTGCATGCTAGAAGGAGGATAGCGTATGAGGATACCAGCATCTTGTATCATTTCAGCCCTGCTGCTGGCCAAGGGCTCAGCCATGCCCCTGCCAAAAATGGCCTGCACCGTCTCCTCCAAGGGGGTGAGGTGAGGCTAGGATTGGGAGATGTGCCTCGTGATTGGTACAGATTGTTCGTAGGGGAGAGATTGGGGCAGGGTTTGACAGAGTCGTGCATTGAGCAGCGTGTGAGGCTAGTGATGCAGTTGGTAGGAGACGACTTTTGAAGATGCATTCACTGACCTTGACCACTGGTCTGAGGTCATGAAGATTCTTTGGGCACTGAAGCCAGGTGGTGGGGGCGACACTGCTGGCAATGATGACCTCGGTGATCTGGTCCCACATTGTTCTTTCTGGAGGGCCTCCTGGCCCCTGTGGGTAGAGGACTTCTCTTGCAGTTTTGACCCCCTGCATAAGGCTGGAGTGCTGCATGTGAGACCCTGGGTGCCCCTTCCCTGGCTTACTGAGCTATTTGTGTTAGTGCTAAAGCACTTTTCCCATTTTTTGAGGTTCGGAAGAGAATTCAGCTTTAAGTGCTGAAGACTCCTATTTGGGACTTCTTTTTAGTGATAATTTGTTTTTTGAAATGCAGTAAGGGCTGAAAAATGCATTTTTCACTTGATTTTAATTTTTATTAGTTCTGAACGCATTGCCCCTTTAATTCATAGCCCTTTTAAATGCCCACAATTCATTGCGAACTTCACAGCCTCACTCCCAGAGGCTGTAAGAAGCTGCAGCGCCGATTGTGGACGGGATCTTCGGGTCAGAGGCCTCCACCAGCGCCACCAGGAGGGCGTTACATTGTAAGTTAGCGCTGCTCTACAGATCTCCATCCCAAGTGCAAATTTTTGTCCGGTAGGGCTGCGGCCATTTTCAGCGGCCGTAAACCCAAAGCCGCGGTGACATCGGCAGGTTTCTGTCAATGTCCAATTTTTCCCCCCTTGAATATTATTGTGGCTGCACCCATCCAGCTAAGTGGTGAGAATTTTATCGCACTCTTGACTTGAGTCTTGTACATATTGGAGTAGGGTGACCATATTTTCTAAACCGAATCCAGGGACACATAGGGTGGGAGCACAGCAAAGTAGCCAGGACAGAAGATGTAAGTAGCGCAGCGTAGTGAGGCAAATTTTTTAGCAGCCTATATTTTGACAGTTGTACATATACACTACAAAGGCAATACAAATGTGCATATAATTACCGCGGACGTGACGTCACATTATTGAAGCGCATTCAGACACCTGACCCCACCCCGTGACTGAAGTTACATCTGACCCCTCCCCTCAGTGACTGAGGTCACACCTGATCCCCCCAGTGACTGAGGTCACACCTGACCCCTCCCCGTGACTGAGGTCACATCTGACCCCTCCCCTCAGTGACTGAGGTCACACCTGATCCCCCCAGTGACTGAGGTCACACCTGACCCCACCCCGTGACTGAGGTCACATCTGACCCCTCCCCTCAGTGACTGAGGTCACACCTGATCCCCCCCAGTGACTGAGGTCACACCTGACCCCTCCCCCCCCGTGACTGAGGTCACATCTGACCCCCTTCCCCAGCGACTGAGGTCACATCTGACCCCTCCCCCCCAGTGACTGAGGTCACACCTGACCCCCCCCCTCAGTGACTGAGGTCACACTGGACCCCCCTTCCCCAGTGACTGAGGTCACACCTGACCCCCCCCTTCCCCAGTGACTGAGGTCACATCTGACCCCTCCCCCCCAGTGACTGAGGTCACACCTGACCCCCCCCCCCCTCAGTGACTGAGGTCACACTGGACCCCCCTTCCCCAGTGACTGAGGTCACACCTGACCCCCCCTTCCCCAGTGACTGAGGTCACACTGGACCCCCCCCCAGTGACTGAGGTCACACCTGTCCCCTCCCCTCCAGTAACTGTGGTCACACCTGACCCCTCCCCCCCCCAGTGACTGAGGTCACATCTGACCCCTCCCCCCCAGTGACTGAGGTCACATCTGACCCCCTTCCCTAATGACTGAGGTCACACCTGACCCCCCCCCCGACTCCCCCTCCCCCCCAGTGACTGAGGTCACATCTGACCCCCTTCCCTAGTGACTGAGGTCACACCTGACCCC
Source organism: Squalus acanthias (assembly GCA_030390025.1). Lineage (NCBI taxonomy): Eukaryota > Metazoa > Chordata > Chondrichthyes > Squaliformes > Squalidae > Squalus > Squalus acanthias. The sequence goes on from CM059432.1 coordinate 87,032,303, forward strand.
CTTCCCCAGTGACTGAGGTCACACCTGACCCCCCCCCCCCCGTGACTGAGGTCACACCTGACCCCCCCCCCCCCCCCCCAGTGACTGAGGTCACACCTGGCCCCCCCAGAGTGTCTAGGATTCACCCGCTCCCTTCCCCCAGTGACGTTGACCGGGAGCTCCTCCGCGGCCTCTCCCTCACCCCCTCCGGTTGCCGTGCTCCCAGGCACTTCCGATGCACAAGCCCGGCCGTAAACTCAGAAATAACAACCGGCACATGCACAGAAAGACCGTCCAGTCGTGCATGCGCAGTTACTCACTCTGGCCATTGTACAAGTTGTTGTTCAATTTAGCCTTAGAGCCGCAAACTGACAGCTCAGGGGGGTACACTCGCTGCCCAGGGATACACTTTGGGGACGAGTTTTGTGACCCGGTGACTCTTCCAGGGACATTGCTTGCGCAGGGACACAGTACCTCATCCGGGACTGTCTCTGGAAAATGAGGACATATGGTCACCCTATAGTGGAGGGGCTTTGAGGGGGTAAGGGGCTGAGCCAATCTTTGCAGATTACCTATGATGTTGATATGGTTGGTCTAGTTAACCATCTGGTTAATGGTGACCTCCAGAATGTTAATGGTGGGGTCTCAGAAATGGTAGTCCCCCACAAGGTCAAGGGGAGGTGGTAGGGCTTTCCCTTGTTTGTGGTGATCATTACCTGCCATTTGTCAGCCCAACCCTATATGATATGTAGGCCCTGCTCTAGGCTGGCATGGGCTGCTTCATTATTTGAGAAGTTGTGAATGGGGCTGAACACTATGGAATCATCAGCAAGGGAAGGTCATTAATGAAGCAGTAGAAGATGGCAGGGCCAGAGATGCTTCCCTGAGGAACTCTTGCAGAGATTAACCTCTGATAATGGGGAACGGCTAGCTCTGTTGCACAGGTCTTCACTATTTTAGCCAAGGCCCATAGTCTTTGTTGTGTCCAGTCACACAGCTGCTGATTAATGCTACCTAGAGTGAATCAAATTGGTTGGACATCGGCATCTGTGATACTGGAGACCTCAGAAGGAGGTTTAGTAGAATTTTCACTCAGCACGTTTGGTTGATGATACTTGCAAACACTTGTCTCCTGCACTCACTGCTGGGTTTCACAATGGTTGAGCAAGGATGTTCATGGAGTCTTCTCCTCCCATACCTGGTTGTCCACCACAGTTCTCGACTGGATGTGGCAGGGCTAAAGAGTTTTGCTGAGATCTGTTGTTTCAGGGACCACTCAGCTCTGTCTATAACTTTAATTCTCCGCTCCACTCCCACTCTTACTTCTCTATCCTCTGCATCCTACACTGTTCCAATGATGCTCAATGCAAGCTCAAGGAACAGCACTTCATCTTTCTATTAAGCACTTTACAGGCTTCCTGCCTTAACATTGAGTATAATAACTTTAGATCTTAACCACCCCTCCAATTTCTCGGACAGCAGGTGCTGGTAATGGAGGATGCTGCACCAGAGTCACTGGGAGTGGAGGAGGTGTGGGCTGGTGCTTGGGGTGGGAATCCTTTATTGGTACATGCCTGATGGGCTGGTTCGTCTCTCTGGGGTCTACCCACCTTTCTCCGCCACATTCCCAGGCCATGGGAGCCTTCTCCTCTTTGCCAGATTTTCCATTCTGCTGTAACCATTTACACCTCCGATAGACCCATCTTTTGTTTTTTTACTTGCCCCATTATAATCCTCTTTTGCATTGCACCATCATCCCTTTTGTCATTTAATCACTCCTGCCCTCTACCCTATCACAGACCATCCATTTTGTTCGCCCCGCCTTCCCCACTTTTCCCTGGTTCAGTACTTGCTTAAAAACTGTGAGGGGGAAAAATTTGGTTGGGTAGTGCCTCCCGTTAGTGCCTCCGGGGGGGGGGGGACTAATGGGGCGCTAGGAACTTAGCGCCGAGCGTGGCGATTTTAGCGCCGCTCGCGAAATTGACCGGTTGCTTTGCTCTGCCGCTAAACACTACTGCCATGATCTCCTGCGCCCGCAGATCATGACGTCATTTGAGCGCGTAGTGTCCCGGACCGGAAATTGAGTCGCGCCCCCTGCCTCACCGCCTACCACTAGGAAAAACAGGTAGAGGGGAAACGTTTTCAAGTCGGGAAGGGGCTGGGGAGCGCTGTTTAAAGGCGGGCACTTCCTGCCTTTTCTTGTCAGCAACATTTTTGGTACACGCAGGTTGAGAGGGAGAGAGACTTCTGGAGAGATTTGACGCTGTCCTAAGGAGTTTTGGGTCCTGAGCACCACTTTTGAGGTTAATATTTATTTGACCTTCATATTTCCCATATTTAGAAGATTAAATGGGGGCTGTACTAACTCGGGGTGTCGTCGCCCAGCTTCACCTTTGGAGGCAGCAGAGGCGCAGAGAGAGAGAGTGGCAAATGTGGCCAGAGGGAGGAGGGCCAACAGGCCTCTGCACAGGAGACCTTGCCCTCCCAGGGTATTCAGGGAGCAATTCTCTTATATCCATTTGTCAGAGGAGCAGTGTTTGCGCAGGCTGTGCTTCAGCAAGGAGGTGGTCACTGAGCTCTGCCACCTCCTGCAGCCAGATCTGTAGCCTCAGCTCAGGACCAGGACGTCTCTGTCGGTGGCAGTGAAGGTGATGGTGGCTTTGAATTTTTATGCCAGTGGCTCCTTTCAGGCTTCTACTGGGGACATCACCAATATCTCCCAGTTCGTGGTCCATTGTTGCATTCGGGAGGTGACAAATGCCCTGTATAAAAGGAGACGCCAGTACATCTCTTTCCCCATGACCCGGGACAAGCAGCGCGAACGCGCATGTGGCTTTGCTAGGATAGCGGGCTTCCCCATGGTGCAGGGCGCCATTGACTGCACGCATGTGGCATTGCGGGCACCGCATGAAAACGCATAGGTGTTCCGAAACCGCAAGGGCTTCCACTCTTTGAATGTTCAGTTGGTCTGTGACCACAGACAGCTCATCCTCGCCGTCAATGCCCGCTATCCTGGCAGCAGCCACGATGCTTTTATCCTGCGCCAGGCTGGTGACGCAGACCTCTTCCAACCACCGCGTCAACCTAGTGGATGGCTCCTCGGGGACAAGGGTTACCCACTCTGCACCTGGCTGATGACACCGCTCCGTAACCCCAACTCCCCTGCCGAGCTGCAATACAATGAGAGCCATAGCGCCACCAGGAACCTCATAGAGCAGACGATCGGCATCTTGAAACAACGGTTCCGGTGTCTGGACCACTCAGGAGGAGCCCGGCAGTACTCTCCCGAGCGAGTCTCCCTTTTCATTGTTGTGTGCTGCATGCTGCATAACATTGCGATCATGAGGACCCAGCCATTGCCACCAGGGATTGGTGCACCATCTGAGGAGGAGGAGGAAGAGGGAGAGGAGTAGGAGGAGGATGAGGAGGAGGATCAGCAGCACCAACGTGGGAGGGAGGCGCACAATGTTGCCACTGCAAGGACCATCCGTGAACGGCTCATAAGACACTGCTTCTAACCTTTACAGAGAAGATGGCTTCTGGAATGAAGAAGCACATCATCAAAAGCATCCTGCACCCTCTATTGCCGGGCAAAGTTGCAATGAGTCAAATCAGCAAAGATGTAAAGTAAGAATAAAAAAAATTATTTATATTGCAAACTCTGTGTCATTTATTCAGTACAAACAATTAGAAACAAACCCAACAATTCATGAACTAACAAAACTTGTTCTCACAACATGGATATAAATGGCAAAACAGTCAACAAATATAATAACAACAACCTCGAACTTTCCCACAAACATTCCCCCCATTTATTTACAGATTCTACTTTTTGCCCTTCGAGGGTGATCTCCCTCCCCTTCGCACTTCCCCACTTCCCACCCTACTGCTCCTCCGTAATGTGGCCCTAGTGGCTGCAGCAAAGCTGGCGGAAGGCTGCTGAATGTCGGTTCCAGAGACTGCAGATGTCTTGAAGGACGCCCTCGACCAGCTCTGGGCCTGGAGGGCCCGGCTGCAGACTGCACCAACTCTGCATGGGCGGCAGCAGTCTGGGCTGGCTGGGTTACAGGCTGTGGCAAGTGCAATGGGGACATGGCAGTGGTGGGAGCAGAAATGCTGTCATCCTGAGAGAGGACAGCACCTTCCTGCTCAACCGACACACTGCCACTCCCTCGTGGCAGTACCTCAGCATCTGGAGCAATCTGCTCGAGCACAGATTGCTTGCCTGCTGCGGTACTGTGAGATCCCCGGGGGACTGTGGGCAACCCAGCGATGATGGCAGCAGTCAGTGCTTGCATGACATCAATCTGGGACTGCATGAGAGCAGTCTGAGATTGGATGGCACCAGCCAATGACTCAATTGCAGCACTAAGCCGTTGCGTCTCGTCAGCCTGTGCTGCAATAGATCCTGCCACCTCACCCATTACATGCAGCATGGGCCGTGGTTCACAACGGTCTCCCTGCAATTCAACCATCCTCTGCAATGAGGCAAGGATGGGTTCAAGGGTTTGCGCACAGATGACAACTGTGCTGGCGGCGGACTCCTCCACGCTCCTAGCCAGTCCATCCATGCTGTCGGGCACCCTTGATATTGCACCCATGAGCTCCGTATGCATGCTCTAGGCCTGGGTATTCATGGCCGCGATGCCGAGGTCCTCATCCGAGTCCTGTGCAGCAGGACTCACTTGCCTACTCACCCTCCGGGGAGATGGCCCCCGAGCTTCCCTACCCCCATGGCGTTGCTGCAGCCCGCTGGATCCAGGAGCTTCACCCACATCAGACCCTAACCCCCCACTCCCCTCCAGGGAAGTCGTGGCCCCAGTGTTTGATGTGTCACCCTCGGGACACGCAGGCGGTGAGGTGCGGGCTTCGTCTTCCTCCTTGTCTGGCGCGTCGCTGCCGCTGGCAGGTTGAGGGACAGGCTGGTCAGCTGGTGGTTCACTATCTGAAAGCAGGAAGGTACAAGAGTGGCTTTAGCATGAGGGCAGGGGGGCAAGAAGGGAGCAAGGACTGGAGACAGTTAGTTGGATTGAAAGTGTAAAAAGCTGGTGTTGTGAGGGGCAAGTGGTATGAGAGAGGAGAGAAAGCTGATGAACATACCATTGCTGTCCACAAGGGGGTCGACCTCTCCAGTGGCCATGTTACCGATGACCTGGCTGGCAACGATCCTGTGGACTCTGTCCTCCAACTCAGTCAGTGGGTGTAGGTCCGCCGGTCCTCCTCCCGTGCGTTGCTGCTCCCGTCTGTTATGAGGGAGCTTGGCCTGCAAGAAAAAGGACAGCATCTGAGTGAGTGTGCAGCCATGTGTTTGGCTGATATGCCTCTCAAAGTTGAATAGCCACGAATGTGTGCAAGGTGTGGAATGTGCAGGTGTGTTTTATGAGATGGCCATAGGTCTTGGATGAGTGTTGGGCATTTGGGTTTTTAAACCGTCTGGGCACAGAGTGAAGTTGAGATGGAGGGATGTAAAGGTATTGAAAAGCAGGTACTCAGCCTGACCACCCGAGTGAGGTCGTTGAACTTCTTCCGACATTGGGTGTGGGTCCTTGGCACCAGGCTCCTGGAGGAGACGTGCTGAGCCACCTCCCTCCACACCATTCTAAACTCCCGGAGCAATGGCCTCCTGCCACTCTTTGGGAACAGCACTGCCCGTCACAGAGCCACCAATGCCTTGTCGCTGAATTGCCTAGCTCTTTCTCTGGGCCTCTCCATTACTGCTTCTAAGAGAAACTTTAAAGACAGGTCTGTCGAGGTCTAGATTCAAGGCTGCCCAGCAAGATGGCCCCTCCCCTTTAAGAACTGGACGGCGCCAGTCTGTCTGTCTTCCATGGTAACTGACATTGCTTGAGCGTTCTGAGGTAGTGCCTTGCTCACCGACGCTTACGCCTTAAGAGAGGTGTGTAGCACCTGATTTAGCGCTCAAATCACCTCCAGGGGCGATAGAGGCCAATTTTGCGTCGGTGTCGATAATTAGTGCCGGGCACTAAACTTTGCACCCGGCCGATATTAGCGCCCCAAAATGGGCGATACCCAATTTTTCCCCCTTAATCTCCAACATCTTCCAGTTCTGATGAAAGGTCATCGATCTGAAATGTTGGCCGGAATTTTCCCATTGGAGAGTGTGGGGGCGATTTTCTGATGTCGGAGGAGGCGGGTTTGGAGGCGGGAAAGGCGGGAAAATCAGAATCGAAGAGATCAGGTTCAGAACCCGCCTCCAACCCGCCTCCGCGGGATTTTGCTGGTGCCGGTTTTGGAGGTCGGGAAACACTCACGCCTCCAGCTGGCAATTGCGCTATTAAAGATCCTTAAATGCTCGTTAAGGGCCTCTCTAAGCCTATTCTGAGAGGCCCTCGTGATTTTTCCAGCATTTCGGTGTGATCCACGCACCTCCTAAACCAGGCCAGGTAAACCTGGCGGGTTGACTCGTGGGTGGCCTCCTCACAGCTGCAGGTCTAACAAGACATCGTTTATTGCAGCAAGGATTACTTGCAGGTGCCAGACCTTCGCTTTAAAAGGTCTCTGAGCACTTTTAGAAGGCCTTCCGAAGTCGGAGGTGCTGCAGCTTGACTCCATCAACTGTGGGACTTCCTGGGAAGACCCTCTCCCCGCTTGCAATGAGCGCTTCCCCAAAGGAGGCATCTACAAGCAGCACGGGAACCATTCGTTTTCTTTCTGCATCGACCTCAGATGAGGATGAGGAGGAGGAGGAGGATCTGGAGGAGGTGGAGCAGGAGGAGGTCAGAGCGTTGGCGTATCGACCAGCTGCAGTGGCAGCACGCGAGCATATGGCTGCCCGGGATGCAAGGGATGAACTTATCATGGCCAGATTTGCATAGGTTGCCCAAGTTGGCGCCATCCTAGGACATCATTGACAATGGACATGACTCTCTGGCCTCCTTTCACTCAGGCCACCAACCTGACAACGCAAGTGTGGCGGTGCTCGCAATGTGGAGCTGCCTAAGGTGAAGGAATAGATGGCATAACGCCAACATTTTGGCTTCAAATCATTTTAATGCTTTCAAACAGGGATGGCATTTCATCAATACACAGAAACAATCTCCCTATCTGCACACAGATCTGGAGGTTATATTCCTTGCCAGCTGTACCCACGCTGCCTTGGTTTCTTTGGAAGGCCTCTTCCTCCGAGATGAGTGGAAGAGCATCTCCATGCTAGCTGTCACCCCCTCCAACAACATTTGCAGCGCCTCATCCGAGAGCCTCGGGTAGGCCCTTGCCTTGGAATTGGACATAGTGGTTTCTCAAAAGATGTTGGAGGTGGTGCAGGAGATGCAGAAATGCTGTGGAATGAGCCAAGGTAGCAAGAAGCCATAAAATCAGACTGGAAAAGTGCTGTCAACAGAGGCGAGTTTCAGTCCCAAAACACTAATTGAGCAAGGGCATCCCACACCTCTGAAATCAAGTGGTCAATCATGGGAAAATCGCAAATTTTTGAAACCTATCAGTGGAGGCGAGTTTCAAATCCACCCAAACTGAAACCCACCTCCATCTCACCTCCAGTGGGAAAATTGCCCCCTGTCAGTGGTGGTTAGTCAGATGGGGATATGAGTAGGTACATAGAGAGAGGGATGGGTGCACCTGCAAGGTAGGTTGGTGTGAGGAGTGATGTGCAGGAGTAGGCTTGGGAAGGCAGAGTGATGGGGTTGGGGTGACAAGCACATCAGGATGTAGTTGAATGTGACATTGCATTCACCTTTCCTGACCTCATGAGATCATTAAATCTTTTCTGGCACTAGATCCAGGACCGCCTTATGACATCTCTGCTACTGACCTCCTCCGCGGTCTCCAGCCATGCTCTCTTGGTGTCTCTAGCTGGTCTTTTGCGCCCATTTGCAGGGAACAGGACCTCCCTGCGTGCTCTGACCCCCTGGACCAGCACTTCCAGGGAGGCATCAAGGAATCTGGGCGCAGCCTTCTGTCTGTGTGACTGCATAACCCACACAAATCTTAGCGATATGCAGCAATTTCTACATCTCCCAAACATCTTTATCTCTCCTCCGACAACGTTCAACTGGGATGTGTGCAAGGCTGCTTTAAATATCTGTGTTGAAAACGAGTCATCGGTGACGTCAGTGGAGCCGCTCCATTAAACTGGGCCGGGAAACCCGCATGACTTTCAATTGATGTGATTGAGTTAATCGCACAGTGCACAGCGCGCTGTTAAAAAGTTCGGGATGGCGACCCGCTACACGGCCCGCACGCACCCACCCCGACACTCAGGTAAAGATTTCGGCTCTTAACTCTGTTTCTTTCTCCACAGATGCTGCCTGACCTGCTGAGTGTTTTCCAGCATTTTCTGTTTTTATTTCAAATTTCCAGCATCTGCTGTATTTTGCTTCTGTCTATAACTTGCTGCTTTTAGTCTTTAGCATGCAGGTAATCCTGTGTAACTGCTTCACTAGGTTGATACCCAAGGTATGCCTGATGCTAATTCTGGCACATCATTCTACATGCCATATTGAACTTGTCATAATTCAAATATGTCTGGAATTACTCAAAATGACCTTCCCCCATTCCTGTCTCTTCCCAGCCCAGCCAAGCCCCCACTTTCATTCTCTCTCTCAATCCCAGATATGTTTTCCCAGCCCAAGCCACCACTTTCTTCTAGCTCAGGCAGTCTTTCCCAGCACCTGCAGCAGCTCCCAGAGAATTTTTTTTAGACAGATACAGAGATGATAAGAAGAAGTGTGTGAGAGGCATACAGAGACAAAGAAGGGAAGGGGTAGACATAAAGGAGGCAATTTTAACCCTGCTGCAGAAACCTGGTGGGTGGGCAGTTAAAATCGCCCTGGATTTTACCTGTCCAAAAGCCGCCATGATCGCAACATCTGCAATTTTAACCTGCTCTCCTGAGCAGGCAGCAAGGATATGCGCCCTGAGCCAACAGGGTCCTTCTTTACATATGCATGTTTTTTTAAATTCGTTTTTATGCGATGTGGGCGTCGCTGGCAAGGCCAGCATTTATTGCCCATCCCTAATTGCCCTTGAGAAGGTGGTGGTGAGCCGCCTTCTTGAACTGCTGCAGTCCATGTGGTGAGGGTATTCCCACAGTGCTGTTAGGTAGGGAGTTCCAGGATTTTGACCCAGCGATGATGAAGGATCGGCGATATACTTCTAAGTCAGGATGATGTGCGACTTGGAGGGGAACCTGGAGGTGGTGGTGTTCCAATCCATCTGCTGCCCTTGTCCTTCTAGGTGGAAGAGGTTGCAGGTTTGGGAGGTGCTGCTGAAGAAGCCTTGGCGAGTTGCTACAGTGCATCTTGTAGATGGTACGCACTGCAGCTCAATGACATCATTGAGACCCGACTGTAATTTTAACTCAGGCCCGAGTGGGGAATCCACATAGAGTTAAAGTGTGGAAGACAGATAGAGAAATAATTAGCAAATGGCAGAAAATCATAGCCAGTTACTGGAATGGGGAGAGGCAATTTTTTTAAATCTTTGTCTGAACACAGTGTCATGGAAGATGAACCATATATAATGTTGTACTGTGTCACTTGGGAATCAACACAAAAAAATCAAACAAGTTGACCTAAGCCTGAACTTATGGCCATGATTTTGCAGGCGCTCAGAGGGCGGGTTTGGAGGCGGGTCAGAGGTTAAAGTGCTATTGATTGATGGCGGGTTCCGAATCCGCCGTCAACCCGCTTCCAAACAACCTTCCCAAGTGTCGGGTCCCCGATTTGCAAATGGACTCGACACCTAACGGCGGGAAATGGATTAAAGGCAATTAACTGCCTATTAACAGGTACTTGTCAGCAGTTTTCAGGCTGTTTTTCGATTTTCCAGCTTCTGGGTCGGGTTTCACGACGTCCGGACAACACGCCAGGTAAGTGTGGCGTGTTGTGAGTCTGGTCTGATGTTTGTGGAATGATGACAGCTGCAGAAGTGGTGTTAAGGATGCAATGTTGCACATGGTGAGTTTCAAGGGCAAAGAAAATGTTGGTTACTGCATTTTTAATGCATATACAGATTTCTTTAGCTTACAAGTTTTTAAATCCAACTGTATGTCCAGTGCCACCTCATTGGGAGAACCTCTCTCACCAGTGACAGATCGCTTCTGTCATCTCACCTGTAGCTGCCATCTATTCCAGCATATGGAGGGAGTCATTGGAGAGTCTGGGTGCAAGAGTTCACCTTTGTGCAGTGATTGTCAGTGTTTTCAACACCTCAATGCTGTCAAACACTGAAAAATCAACTGTCAAAATAAAATTGTGCATGGTCCCTTTAAGGAAACCAGCAGATGACGCATCATCAAATGACATCATCAGACCTGCTTCCTGTTAATTGGCTGGTAAGTAGGGCGGGCTTAACAAGGCCAATCAAGGGAAAATCACGTCTGTGGAGCGGAGGCAGCTGGGGGCTGGACCGGAACCCGGAAACCATCTGACCCGTACCCATCCCGATACCGAGGAGAAAATCGCGGCCTATTTGTCAGCTGTGGCTCAGTGGGTAACACTCATGCCTCTGGGTCAGAAGGTTGTGGGTTCAAGTCCCACTCCAGAGACTTGAGCACAAAAATCTAGGCTGACACTCCAGTGCCGTACTGAGGGAGTGCTGCACTGTTGGAGGTGCTGTCTTTTGGATGAGACATTAAACCGAGGCCCCATCTGCTCTCTCAAATGGACATAAAGAACCCAAGGCACTATTTCAAAGAAGAACAGGGGAGTTATCCCCGGTGTCTTGCCAATATTTATCCCTCAATCAACATAACAAAAACTGATTATCTGGTCATTATCTCATTGCTGTTTGTGGGAGCTTGCTGTGCACAAATTGTCTGCCACATTTCCTATATTACAACAGTGACTACACTTCAAAAGTACTTCATTGGCTGTAAAGTGCCTTAGGATGTCCGGTGGTCGTGAAAGGCGCTATATAAATGCAAGTCCTTTCTTTTTTTACACACAATAATGACGTACTAAGCACCAGCCTTCAGTGTTAGTGGTCAAAGACAAGAGCCCAGTCCATATAAATCCATCAGCAACTCCACGGGAGGTACACTAGTAATTAAAAACTCTTTAATATAACAATTATTTGGCCTTGAAGTATGAAGTCAGTGTTTGTTACTGAAATCTGCAAATTAGTACTTGCTGTAAGACATTTTCCAAAGAAACCTGCAGCACAGAACGGAGTGAACCGACGAACACAGTGTCCAGAGTCACACAGTGCATCGCTGGCAAACAGAGCCCAGGCCCTCATCCCATTGCTTTGGGCTGAACATGTAAAAAAAAAATGTATTTCAATTTCAGACACATTTATAATCAGTTTATTCTGAGCTAGTTTTGGTAATCCCATAGAATTACTCGCGCAAGGGGGGAATTGTTTGGCCTGATTATTTATCAGGTTAGTAAACAAATCAAGAGTGACATGGTTAGAAATTTGAGGATGTCATTGCACCTGGTGCTATACATTTATTATTTTAGATTAACATTTTAAGATTCATTATAAGGCTTTCTCTGATGGCTCATTTGGTGAAGAAGTGAGTGACTGAACGACATGGACCAGGAAGGTCCAGGGTTATATTCCCAGTCTGTGCTAAATCAGCGGCTCTCAGGCAGATTGCCAGTCGGAATGTGTCTACAATTGCCCTTAGTGCTTGTGAAATAGGGAGGGAGAATACCGGCTAGGATTTCGGCTCCTGATCCAGTGACTCTATTCTGAAAAGTGCATGTGTGGGGATGCTTGGTGAGAATGTGTTTAGGGCTCAACTGTGATGCCCACCAAGGTCATCACTCACAGTCTCAGCTCACACATAAACAATGGCCACTTGGGCAAGGTACTGAATATGCCTGATACTTGTGGAACTCTACGCTAGCGTGTCACTGCCTTCAGAGAAGATTGAGGAAAAAAAGTAAATTGATTGTCCATAGTACAGCACAGAATAGTTGTAATACAGCACGTGCTGTAGCACAAATTTACCACGGTGAAAGTGGCCAACATGGAGTCACTGATGTTCAGTTGGAGCAGGTCCTCCGGGAACTAAGCACGTCTGAAAATTCCTCACTGAGGCATTAGTAAAGGATAGTTTCTGAAAATCAGAGACAGAAGAATTGGAATTGAGTTTAATTGCATTCTTAGATTAGTATATGCTTATATGTGGAAATTCATGTTGTTAACAATGGTATGTTATCATTATCTCTGAACCTCTTCAAATTATTCGAGTTGTAGAGAATCCAGTGCATTAAATTATGAATTCTCAGCTTTAGTAAATGAGCACAGATAAATATGTGACTCGTATACGCTGGCCATGCTCATTCAGTAAGAATCCTGTCCCAGTTTACCTTCAGGATTCTATTTTTGCAATAACTTTATTGGCAGTTTGTTTGAGATCCGTTTCTTTTTGCTAGCACAGAAGAGCTGTTATTTTTAAAAGTCCGTGAGTGCAGCATCAACAAGAGTGTTCCATTAACACGCAAACAGTTAGATACCAAAAATATCTTTAGAGGAAAATGCACTACTTGTATAATGGCCCAGAAATTGGAGTTCGATGGTTGCCGCGGGGGTAAGGATCCCCCGCGATATCGCACTCCGCGCCTGCCTTTATGGTTTTGGCCCACACGAACTTCAGTTCCTGGGCCTCTCCCTGGTGCCGGCGCGCAGTGTGTGCGTGTCCCAGAGGCGCAGTTAGTGCGATGCGACCTCTGGGATCACGTGGGCCAGTTAGAGCCAATGGCAGCACACCATCTTTCATTCATAGTTTTGACAGGAAGAGCTGTCAAAACTATAAATACAACAAGCCCCCAAAAGAACAGCTAAACCTCAATTAAATTTAAAAAAAGCCATCACATTAATAAAATTACTATAGTTAAATAAATTAACCACTTTAAACAAAAATTTAAATTTTTGAAAAAATTTAAATTCTTTTTAAAAGTTATAAAAATAAACTTACCTTTCTTTAAAGTCTCTAAAAAAGATAAACCTGTTGAAAAAAATTTAAAATAATACTTAATTAACTACTTACCTTGTTAAAAGGAGGTCTTACGCCTGCTTTCTTCATGTGTAAAATCTTCAACACTTACCTGCGCGTTCAAACTTGAAAAAAAAACTAAGTGTGCTGCGTGCGCACAGCCTGTAGTGGGCATGCGGTTCACTTAGGAACCGCCCCCTTCGCAATACCCGAAGTGCCGGTTTCCCGCGCATGCACAGTGCATGCAGGAAACCGGCACTTCGGGACCTAATACGCGAGAGTACACAGTGCGTAATCTCCCGTATTAGGTCTAATTTTCGGGCCAATAGCTCCTACAATACTTTTAATTAGAGTTACTGATAAATGTTAATAAATAAAAGGCCCTATACTGGTTTAGAACATTGCAAACCGTGCTGATGACAGTGAGACAACTACTGAGTTTGTGCATGAAATCCATTAGTTGGAAAGGAAGAAAAAGAGAAAGACTTGAATTTATACAGCACTTTATCATAACTCTCAAATGTCTCAAAGCACTTCATATACAATGTATTACTTTGAAATGTAGTGACACTTGTTATTAGGCAAATGCTGTAGCTATTTTATGCATGGGTTGGGGAGGGGGCCTATAGTTTCATTGTTAGTTTTCCTGAGTAGAGTTTTGTGCATTGGGAGTGCATGTCAGAGATGAACTGTGATCTGGTAGGAGTGGCACTTGCAAGGAACGCATTTGAGGAAATCGCGGATGTCATTAATTCCAATGGGCGGAAAATCATAAGAACATAAGAAATAGGAGCAGGAGTAGGCCATTTGGCTCTTTGAGCCTGCTCCGCCATTCAATAAGATCATGGGTGATCTTCTACCTCAACTCCACTTTCCTGAACTATCCCCATATCCCTTGATTCCCTTAATATTCAAAAATCTATCAATCTCTGTCTTGAATATACTCAACGACTGAGCCTCCACAGCCCTCTGGGGTAGAGAATTCCAAAGATTCACCACCCTCTGAGTGAAGAAATTTCTCCTCATCTCAGTCCTAAATGGTCGACCCCTTATTCTGAGACTGTGACCCCTGGTTCTAGACTCTCCAGCCAGGGGAAACATCCTCCCTGCATCTACCCAGTCAAGCCCTGTAAGAATTTTGTATGTTTCAATGAGATCACCTTTCATTCTTCTAAACTCTAGAGAATATAGGCCTAGTCTACTCAATCTCTCCTCATAGGACAATCCCCCCATCCCAGGAACCAGTCTGGTGAACGTTTGTTGCACTCCCTCTATGGCAAGTATATCCTTCCTTAGGTAAGGAGACCAAAACTGTACACAGTACTCCAGGTGTGGTCTCACCAGGGCCCAATATAATTGCAGTAAGACGTCTTTACTCTTATACTCAAATCCTCTTGTAATAAAGGCCAACATACCATTTGCTTTCCTAATTGCTTGCTGTACCTGCATGTTAACTTTCAGTACAAGGACACCCAGGTCCCTCTGAATACCAACATTTCCCAATATCTCACCATTTAAAAAATACTCTGCTTTTCTATTTTTCCTACCAAAGTGGATAACTTCACATTTCTCCACATTATATTCCATTTGCCATGTTATTGCCCACTCACTTAGCCTGTCTATGTCCCCTTGAAGCCTCCTTGCATCCTCCTCACAACTTACATTCCCACCCAGCTTTGTATCATCAGCAAACTTGGATATATTACATTTGGTCCCCTCATCCAAATCATTGATGTAGATTGTGAATAGCTGAGGCCCAAGCACTGATCTTTGCGATACCCCACTAGTTACAGCCTGCCAACCCGAAAATGATCCGTTTATTCCTACTCTCTGTTTTCTGTCCGTTAACCAATCCTCAATCCCTGCTAGTATATTACCCCCAATCCCATGAGCCCTAATTTTGTTTAATAACCTCTTGTGTGGCACCTTATCGAAGGCCTTCTGAAAATCCAAATGCACCACATCCACTGGTTCCCCCTTATCTATTCTGCTAGTTACAACCTCAAAAAACTCTAACAGATTTGTCAAACATGAACTGTAGGCCCGCAATTCCTTGAGATGGGCTCTCTGCAAGTGTTACTCTCCACTGGAACATTAGATTACAGAATCAGCCGATGGGGAATTCAGGTGCACACCTGCTTCATGGTCCACAATTTTCTGTCCAGAATATTTATCCTTACCTGGGACTTCTAAAGATAAAACGTAGTCCTGGATGTATGAGGTAGAACAGTGTCCCATTCTACAGTGCTGCCAACCCTCGCCTTAATCAACAATTTTAAAAACTAAATAAAAACTATAAGCCAGATAATTTGTGTCTTATTACATGCTTATATAATCACAGTTTTCAGTTTGTGAATTTTTCTCTGTATCTCTTAATTTGAAAGATTGGTAATATTTGGATGACAGGGTGCAATCTGTATCATGATAGTGCTACCTGACATGTTACATTGTAACTGTGACATATTAGTTCTCATTTAAAAAAATTAGGATATTGTAATAGTTATCCTCTGTGAGAAAGTGGTCACAAGACTAAACTTGACAGATAGAGACTGTCAGCGAGCAGGTATGCAAGTTGGTTGACATAAAACAGGCTAAATTCCATTACTTTGTTTTCATTAATGTAAAGTGAGGGAAATGGCAGGTTTATTAGGAAAGCACATTTTGAATGTATGACGTGATGCGCTTTTGTCCTTCCACTGGTTGAGCCAGTGTTAATTACACACAGGCCCTGGTACAGAGCGTAGACCAGTACGTCTCATTTACCAACACTTTTTGTTTAATGGTGTAGCTAAAGAAAGAGATGATGTTATTCATAATAAGAAGAAGGGGTCTGCCATTTTAGTGAGTGGATGCGTCATAGAAATCATGTAACTCTTAGGCAAACCTGTCCAGTGTATCTTGCAGTTTGGATAATATTTTGTAACTGTCATCTGTAATATTAATGTGAACGTTAGTTGGCATTCCTACCAGAGGGCTAACTAAGGTGATTTCTACTGAGTCATGTGTGTGTGTGTGTGTGTTTGTGTGTGTGTGACATATATATGTATGTATGTATATATGTATGTGTGTGTGTTATAATATAGAATCATAGAATGATACAGCACAGAAGGAGGCCATTCGGCCCATCGTGCCTGTGCCGGCTCTTTGAAGAATTAGACCCACTGCCCGGCTCTGTTGACATAGCCCTGTAATTTTTTTCCTGTCAAGTATTTATCCAATTCCCTATTGAAAGTTACTATTGAATCTGCTCCCACCACCCTTTCAGGCCGTGCATTCCAGATCGCAACAACTCGCCTCATGTATTTTTCCTTATGTTGCCTCTAGTCCTTTTGCCTATATATATGTATATATATGTATATATATGTGTATATAGTGGGTGGGGGGAGAATTGCAGTGACATCAGCCTTTGTGCTGTCCATTACAATCACTCAGAATGTAAAAATAGTAATATTCAAGATGAAATAACAAAATAAAAATATTTAAAACAAAAAATAAATGATCAGTATTTTGCATAAATAATAATGGATTTCAGGGTGTGATTATGCCATAAAATTATGCCATAAACAATGAAAGCAAAGCTTATAACAAAAGCTTATAATTAAAGCAACAGATTATAACTGCCGGATAAACCCTAAGATGAGTTCGCATCCTTGAGATTGCTCCAAGGTTTTAGATAGCCAGCCAGTGTAGAACATGTGGCATCACAGATCTACGGTTCATGGGATCACACCTGAGATTCTAAAATATGGTGAGTTCCTAATTTCAACTCTGCCACTGCAGGGAAGTAGTGAGAAAAGGCAGAGCCAGAAGGAGAGAAGGAGGCAGAGCCGGAAGGGCGAGATACCATGGGCTACTCTGAAGATCCCTAATAGGCTTGGTTAGTCATAGTTCAGCACTGATGGAAGCCCGGGAACAAGTTTTTAATCTGTCCTCTTTGTCAGAAACAGATTGTACTGGCAGGAGACGTTAATGTCAAAAGAGGAGAAAGCCAAGTTTACTAAAAATGAAAATACTTCAGGGTGTTTCTTTATAATGTATACATAAATGCATGGTAGTGGTTTTAATCTATTCAGAATCTATTGACAGTAACTGATGGTCAGTAATTGTTGGTGAGTGATGTTTGTACTGAAAGATTAACAATTATAACCATAACTAGTTTGCCAGTACACTCAGCACATGTTCTACTAGTTTACCTCTGATTACTTTTCCTGAAAAGATAGGAGAACGTGTCCTTTGATTCTGGAGTGCTTTAGTATAGCCGCACCTTTCATCGACACTGTGTGCCCAGTCAATTATCTTCCATGAAAGGAAATCTCCAAACATTCCATTCCTCAGTGCCAAGTTCTTCTCATCACTCGAATCCATGCAGGTCCAACCGACGGTCAGTATTAAATTTCAACACAAAGTGTATGCGCTCGATTTTGCCATTGGTGGCGGGTTGGGTGCAGGTCAGGTGGTCGGTGGGTCCTGATCCCACCTCCGCTGTTGGGCGGGAAAAAATTGTGATTTTGCCCTAATTGGGCAATTGATTCCCTGCGTGTGCGAACCCCTGGCCCAATTAGTCTTTTGGGACTGAAACTCGCCTCTGGTGACGTCAGTTCTCCAGCTGCATTTAAGGCCTGCAAGCAGCTTTGGTTCATTTTGTTCCTATGTTCTTCCACAGTCACACCTGCTTGAAGTCTTTGCTACTGCTGAAATGTCGAGCTCAAGGGCCAAAGCCTCACCACGATTCGATGATGACTCCCTCCATGCTCTGGTGGAGGGAGCCAGAGTTCAAAAGGAGGTGCTCTTTCCTTCCTCTGGGAGGAAAAAACCTACCCAGCAAACCAAAGCTGTGTGGCTGCAACTGGCTCAGGAGGTGAGCTCCAGATCGATGTGCAGCAGAACCTGGCTGCAGTGCCGAAAGAGGTTCAATGACCTTGTCCACACAGGAAAAGTGAGTAGACCATCACCTTTACCCTCATTCTGCTCTCAATCTCCTCTCAGCACCAGCACTCTGCATTGCCAACCTACTCCTACACATCCCACTTTATCCTTACATCCCTTGCACCCTTAAACATCCCTCTCTCTCTATGTACACAATCACTTCACTATTCGACTATGCAGCCCTCACACTCCCTATCACTGTGATGCTATGACAACAACTAACAGCACACAGGGAGGGCCCTTGGTCTTGGCACCTCACTCCATCTTTGTCTCCTTCTAAGCATCTATGCTATGGATTCTCTACACTCACTCCTTCATTCTCACTCAAACTCCACTTGTGTCCCTCATTGCAGGAAAAGAGAGCCCACAATAAGAGGGAGAGGGCGACGACAGGAGGAGGGCCACCCTCAATAGCCCAGCTCACCAATGCATAGGAGGCGGCCCTGGAGATTGTGGGAGTGGAGGAGAATGCGCAAGTGGGGGACGGACAGATGGGCGCATCACAGCAAGCTGGTGAATGAATAGTTTTGCATGACATTGCATGAGTGACTGATAATGATTCTGATGCTCTAACAGATTGACTTATGATCATCTGCACAATTCAATGTGCATGCAACCTTTATCTCACATGTCTAACTCTTTCCTTTACTCCCCCACAGGACCATCGACAGCCCCCCTCCCACTGTCCAGGAGGAAGAGCCTGAGCATGAAGACTCCTCAGAGGAACCTGCAACCTCTGAGGGCGCAGCGTCAGCAGAATTAAGCGCTCCCAGCACCAGCGCAGATATGCACACGTCGGTGGGGCCTTCGGGAGATAGAGTAGTGTTGTCACCTGGTGTATCACAGCTCACAAGTGAGCATCAGCAGATTGTGGAGACAAGGACAGCAGTGGAGAGTGCTCGTCGGAGGCTGCAGGACTCTCCCAGCTTGGCTCAGCTGCATGTGGACCCTGTGCCTCTGGGTCCATCCAGAAAGAGAGCGGTGCTGGAACTCCAGGAACAGGTGCAGGAGTCTCTGGCAGGTTTTGTCTCCAGGGTTACTGCGAGTGTAGAGAGGATGGAGAAGTCCAACTCTGGAAAGGTTGGCGATGGTAGAGGAGAGGATGGCTACGGCCATGGAGGAACTAAGTCGCCAGCGTCAGGAAAACATGGTGAATCTTCAGAATAGACTGACATCTCTGGAGGAGCGATGGGCAGCTATTGAGCAGAGAAACCAGAGCTTCATGGAAGTCCTTTTGAGTAGGACTGCCAGTGTAGATACGGGTCCTCATGGCCCCACTGATATGCAGCAAGGTGCTGTCAAGCCACTTACTAGCACTGAAGTGGGGCTGACCCATGAGAGGGATGTTGGTGGCAGGCAACAAGGAAGTGGGGGCGCCACTCCAGGTGCTCACACTCCCCAGCCACTAAGTAGCCCTCGGCCAGAGCCCCACCAGAGTCCACACCCAACTGAGATCGGCGTCTCAGCCCCTGCACAAAGGCAGGAGGAGCAGACTGTTGCCGAGCCCTCACAGGCTCACAAACCCAGAGGAGGCCCGCCAAAGGTGTCAAAGCAGGAGCAGCATGAAAGTGAGCAAGGTGCCTCCACATCTGCTGAAGCCACAGGGGAAGCACCATGTAGAAGCACGTGTAAGAGGAAGATAAAGCACGATTAGTCACGAGGGTAGTCACTTGGGTGTTATGTTCTGTTGTATTTATTTTTTGTCACAGCCATCCTTTTGTGCATTGAATAAACAGAGGTAATGGCAAACAGTTGAAGTTCTGTCCTATGTGATGTGGGAAATGAAACTTGCACATTGAGGGCTTAGGGCGACTTGCATTTGTAATAATGGTGGTGAGATTGATAGGAATCCACAGGTTCTTGTCCATTGTCTATGGTCTGAAAAGAAGGTGCCAGCCACATATGGTTGGTTCGTCTACCTAAGTAAATCTGGCAAATATTAGTGCATCCCTTGCATCCCGGGCAGCAATGTGCTCGTGTGCTGCTGCAGCTGGCTCACCCGCCCCCACAGGGTCCTCCTTCTCCTCCTCCTCCTCCTTCTCCTCATCTGAGGAGGCTATGCGCTGACCCACTTGTTCCTCAGGCAGCTGCAAGCCACGATGCTGTGCGCTGTTGTGCAGTGCACAGCAGACCACGGCGATTCTGGAGACCCTGGCTGCTGAATACTGTATGGCTCCACCTGATCTGTCAAGGCATCTCAATCGCATCTTCAGCAAGCCGATGGTTTGCTCAATAATGGATCTGGTGGAAATGTGGCTGGCATTGTAGCGCTCCTCAGCTTCGTTCACTGGCCTCCTCAACAGCGTCATCAGCCACGTCTTCAGGGGATAGCCCTTGTTTCCAAGTAGCCATCCGGAAAGTTGGTTTGGCGAATTGAAGAGTGGAGGCACACTAGACCGGCGCAGGATGAACGAGTCATGGCAACTGCCAGGGTATTGGCGCAAACATGCAAAATGTCCTTCCAGCTGCACGTTGAGGGAGTGGAAGCCCTTGCGGTTCACAAATACAGCTGGGTTGTAATGGCGTGCCCTAAGGGCTACATGTGTGCAGTCTACGATGCCCTGCACCCTTGGCAAGCCTGCCATATTTGCAAATCCGACCACACGCATGGTTACACTTGCTTGATCCGTCGAGAAATGTATGTAATTGTGCGCCTTGGCAAAGAGGGCATTGGTTACCTGTGTGATGCAAGTGTGTGCGGCCGACTGGGAGATGCCGATGATGTCTGCTGATGAGCCCTGGAAGGACCCTGAAGCAAAAAAATTGAGTGCGGTGGTAACTTTGACAGCCACTGGTAAGGGGTGTCCACCCGTTCCTCTGGGCTCCAGGTGTTGGTGCAGCATTGTGCAGATGTCACCGACTACCTCTCGCGAAAGTCTCAGCCTCCTGTGGCACTGCTGCTCACTCATGTTTAGGAAGCTGCTCCTCGGCCTGTAAACCCTGTGTTGGGGGTATCTCCTGTGGCGACGTGCTTCCCTGCACTGATGCCTTCTGCCCTGTGCAGCTTCAGGTGGCTGAGCAGCAGGTTGGCGCTCCTGTTGTTGCTGCTGCTGTTGTGCCTGGTTCTGCTGCTGCTGTGGCTGCTCTTCCTCCGAATCTGAGGACCAGGATGAAAGGAAATAAATGGTTCCCATGCTGCTGGTAGATTTCTCAGTTGAGGAAGCGCTCAGTCAATGTGGGGAGAGGGTTTTCCCAGGAGGCCACACTGGAGATGGATCTCAGCTTCGCCACTTCCAAAATCAGTGGACCTGCAAAAAGTTTGCCAAGACCTGAAAAAACAAAGTTCTCCCACCTACAAGTGATCCTTGTTGAAGCTCCGTTTTTATGCTGGAGCTGCTGCTGTCAGGAAGCCAGCCACTTGTGAACCTGCCACAATTAGCTGGCATGGTTTGGTAGCAACGTGGAACACGCTGAAAATGTGGTAAAATGTAAAAGGTCAGGCAAAATAGGATTAAACAGGGAGTTAACAACCAGTTAACTGCCTTAAGGGCCTATCCCACCGTTTGGTGGCGGGACCGACCGGGAATCTGCGAGCCCGACTTTGGAAAAGTTGGACGGAGGTGGGTTGACGGCGGGATTGGAACCCGCTGGCATTTTTTTCAAATTTACCGCCTGACCCGCCTCCAACCCCGCCCCCTGAGCGCCGGCAAAATCGAGCCCTATATTTCTGACATTATCTTGTAATACACACCCTGCCTGCATAACTCCTATATGCCACGGAGTGACTCACACCTTCCATCCTGCGGATGTGGTTGTGCAGCATGATGCCATTGCACACAACACTCCTGTGCAATTCCAAATAACTGAAATCTTCCAGTGACTGTTAGGGAAATTTCCATCTTCTGTGGGATCATCAGAATTCCTTTTGTGTGTTCTGTTGCCAAGACAGATACAGACAGGAATCTATTTACTTTATGGCATAACACAGTCGAGTTTGTGAGATATTTCTATGAGGTCAACACAATTGTACTGCATGCAAATGATATGTTCTTTCCACTAGTAGTGCCAGCATTTGCTTCCTGCAACTAAGAAGGGTATCGGGGGAATATCAATATGCCATTTCAGGCACCATCACAGTTATTTTATTTTAAATGAAGGGCAGAGTTGGCACATTGGCTTTTGACTTCTTGCCAAACATCGCATCACTTGGAATCATAAATTTAAAACAAGTTATTCCTTCCCATCACCCTTCACACTGTTTTAAATAGATTTCCTGGTTACTGCTGTGTTCGGTTGATCTCGGGAGCAGATTTCTGCCCTCTGCAGCATTCTTGGATTTTTTTTTCAGAAGGATTTTCCTGCAAATGTATGAGTTTGAACATGCCAAGAAAAAGAATGATAATAAAACTGTTTCCATATATTTTGAACTTGTTCTTACTTGTGTCCATACATTTTTTTTACCCTAAAATGTTAATATTATATTTAAAACCTACTGGGGGTTCTGCCCTGCAAGTGCAATGGACAAGGCCGTAAACCCAGTCCCAAATTGCAGAGATGTCATTTCCACAGTCGGGGCAGGGTGTTGGTCCCTACAAGGGCGCTTCAGTGGCATCGGCCTAATCTATCTTGTTAAGGTGAACAAACTCTGTTCTCCAGCCACCAACTCCCTCCCTCTCCCTGGCAACTGTCTGAGGCTGAACCAGACTGTTTGCAACCTTGGTGTCATATTTGACCCTGAGATGAGCTTCCAACCCCATATCCATGCCATCACCAAGACCGCCTATTTCCACCTCCGTAACATCGTCCGTCTCCGCCCCTGCCTCAGCTCATCTGATGCTGAAACCCTCATCCATGCCTTTGTTACCTCTAGACTTGACTATTCCATTGCACTTCTGGCCAGCCTCCCACATTCTACCCTACGTAAACTTGAGGTGATCCAAAACTCTGCTGCCTGTGTCCTAACCCGCACCAAGTCACCCCATCACTCCTGTGCTCGCTGACCTACATT
This sequence comes from Squalus acanthias, assembly GCA_030390025.1. Lineage (NCBI taxonomy): Eukaryota > Metazoa > Chordata > Chondrichthyes > Squaliformes > Squalidae > Squalus > Squalus acanthias. The sequence goes on from CM059432.1 coordinate 87,055,081, forward strand.
GGTTAAGCAATGCCTCGATTTAAAAATTCTCACCATTGTTTTCAAATCCCTCCATGGCCTCACCCCTCCCTACCTCTATAATCTCCTCCAGCCCCACAACCACTGTTACCCCTAAGCTGCGCGGTTCCCTCGAGGCTGCCACGCACCAGGTGTTGCAGGCCACGCAGTCCCACTGGTGCGGGCTCCATCATGCAGGCGCTCTTTTTAATTGTGTCCCACAGGCTCGTTCTTTAGGCCCGCTGGAGCGGGCTTCGGCACCAGCGCACTGGAATCCGCTACAGGTCTGACCCTGACCCTGAGGTACTGCCTGTCAATGCTGATTATCCACACCACCATTCCTGTGGTCTAATGCGCGCGGTATCCCAGCGTGGTCACATTTTCTTCAGCTCCATGGGAGAACTGGATTCGCTAGTGGCTGGGGGGAGAAGAGAGGATCGAAAGGGGGTGTGGGGAGAGAGAGAGTGGGGAGAGAGAAACAGACTGGGAGAGAGAGAGAGAGACGGGGGGAGAGAGAGGCTGGGAGAGAGAGAGAGAGACGGGGAGAGAGAGAGACTGGAGGGGAGAGAGAGAATGGGGGGGAGAGAGAGAGAATGGGAGAGAGAGAGAGAGACTGGGGGTGAGAGAGAGAGACTGGGGGGAGAGAGAGAGAATGGGAGAGAGAGAGAGAGAGAGAGAAAGACTGGGGGTGAGAGAGAGAGAGACTGGGGAAGAGAGAGAGAGAGAGAGAGACTGGGGGAGAGAGACTGGGAGAGAGAGAGACCAGGGGAGAGAGACTGGGGAAGAGAGAGAGAGAGAGACTGGGGGAGAGACCAGGGGAGAGAGAGAGACTGGGAGAGAGAGGGAGTGAGACTGGGGAAGAGAGAGAGAGAGAGAGAGACTGGGGGAGAGAGAGAGAGACTGGGGAAGAGAGAGAGAGAGAGAGACCAGGGGGAGAGAGAGACTGGTGGGGGAGTGAGAGACTGGGAGAGTGAGAGAGACTGGGCAAGAGAGAGTGACTGGAGAGAGAGTGAGAGACTGGAGAGAGAGACTGGAGAGAGCTAGGCTGGAGAGAGAGAGAGAGAGAGAGAGAGAGAGACTGGAGAGAGAGAGACTGCAGAGAGAGAGAGACTGGAGAGAGTGAGAGAGAGAGACTGGAGAAAGCTAGGCTGGAGAGAGAGAGAGAGAGACTGGAGAGAGTGAGAGACTGGAGAGAGAGAGAGACTGGAGAGAGAGAGAGACTGGAGAGAGAGACTGGAGAGAGCTAGGCTGGAGAGAGAGAGAGAGAGAGACTGGAGACAGAGACTGGAGAGAGAGAAAGGCGGGGGAAGAGAGAAAGACTTGGGGGGAGAGAGAGACTGGGGAGAGAGAGAGAGGCGGGGAAGAGGAGAAAGACTTGGGGGGAGAGAGAGACTGGGGAGAGAGAGAGAGACTGGGAGAGTGGGAGAGAGACGGGGGTGAGAGAGAGAGAGACTGGGAGAGTGGGAGAGAAACGGGGGAGAGAGAGAGACTGGGAGAGTGGGAGAGAGAGAGACTGGGGAGAGAGAGAGAGTCTGGGAGAGTGGAAGAGAGACGGGGTAGAGAGAGGGACTGGCAGAGTGGGAGAGAGAGAGACTGGGGAGAGAGAGAGAGTCTGGGAGAGTGGGAGAGAGACGGGGGAGAGAGAGAGAGACTGGGAGAGTGGGAGAGAGACTGGGAGAGTGGGAGAGAGACTGGGAGAGTGGGGGAGAGACGGGAGAGAGAGAGAGAGAGAGAGAGAGACTGGGAGAGTGGGAGAGAGACGGGGGAGAGAGAGACTGGGAGAGAGAGAGAGACTGGGGGGAGAGAGAGAGCGAGAGACTGGGAGAGAGAGAGAGAGACTGGGCAAGAGAGAGTGACTGGGGAGAGAGAGAGAGAGAGACTGGGAGAGAGAGAGAGACTGGGGAGAGAGAGAGAGAGACTGGAGAGAGAGAGAGACTGGAGAGAGGGAGAGAGAGACTGGAGAGAGAGAGAGACTGGAGAGAGAGAGAACGAGACTGGAGAGAGAGAGAGACTGGAGAGAGACAGACTTTGAGAGAGAGAGAGAGACTGGAGAGAGAGAGTGACTGGAGAGTAAGAGAGACTGGAGAGAGAGAGAGAGACTGGAGAGAGAGAGCGAGACTGGGTAGAGAGAGAGACTGGAGAGAGTGAGAGAGACTGGAGAGAGAGAGAGAGACTGGAGAGAGAGAGACTGGAGAGATAGAGAGACTGGAGAGAGAGAGAGACTGGAGAGAGAGTGAGAGACTGGAGAGAGAGAGAGAGACTGGAGAGAGAGAGAGAGACTGGAGAGAGAGAGAGAGACTGGAGAGAGAGAGAGAGAGACTGGAGAGAGAGAGCGAGACTGGAGAGTGAGAGGGAGAGACTGTGGAGAGAGAGAGACTGGAGAGAGAGAGAGACTGGAGAGAGAGAGAGAGACTGGAGAGAGAGAGACTGGGGAGAGAGAGACTGGAGAGAGAGAGACTGGAGAGAGAGAGAGAGAGACTGGAGAGAGACAGAGAGAGACTGGAGAGAGAGAGTGAGACTGGAGAGAGTGAAATGAGAGAGAGAGAGACTGGGGAGAGAGAGAGACTGGAGAGAGAGAGAGAGAGAGAGACTGGAGAGAGAGAGACTGGAGAGAGACAGAGACTGGAGAGAGAGAGAGACTGGAGAGTGAGAGAGAGACTGGGGAGAGAGAGAGACTGGAGAGAGAGCGAGAGACTGGGGAGAGAGAGACTGGAGAGAGAGAGAGAGACACTGGAGAGAGAGAGAGAGAGACTGGAGAGAGAGAGAGACTGGTGAGAGAGAGAGAGAGAGACTGGAGAGAGATGGAGAGAGACTGGGGAGAGAGAGAGACTGGAGAGAGAGAGAGAGACTGGGGAGAGAGAGAGACTGGAGAGATAGAGAGACTGGAGAGAGAGAGAGAGACTGGAGAGAGAGAGAGAGAGAGACTGGAGAGAGAGAGAGAGACTGGAGAGAGAGAGAAAGAGAGAGAGAGAGAGACGGGAGAGAGAGAGACTGGAGAGAGTGACTGTAGAGAGAGAGAGAGACTGCGGAGAGAGAGAGACTGGAGAGAGTGAGAGACTGGGGAGAGAGAGAGAGACTGGAGAGAGGAAAGAGAGAGAGAGAGACGGGGGAGAGAGAGACTGGAGAGAGAGAGAGAGACTGGGAGAGAGAGAAAGACTGGAGAGAGAGAGAGACTGGAGAGAGAGAGAGAGAGACTGGGGAGAGAGAGAAAGACTGGAGAGAGAGAGACTGGAGAGAGAGACGGGAGAGAGAGAGAGAGAGAGAGAGACTGAGAGAGAGAGAGAGAGAGACTGGAGAGAGAGAGACTGGAGAGAGAGAGAGACTGGAGAGAGAGAGAGACTGGAGAGTGAGAGAGAGAGACTGGGGAGAGAGAGACTGGAGAGAGAGAGAGACTGGAGAGAGAGAGAGACTGGAGAGAGAGAGACTGGAGAGAGAGAGAGAGACTGGAGAGAGAGAGAGAGACTGGAGAGAGAGAGAGAGATACTGGAGAGAGAGAGAGACTGGAGAGAGAGAGCGAGACTGGAGAGAGAGAGAGAGACTGGAGAGAGATGGAGAGAGACTGGGGAGAGAGAGAGACTGGAGAGAGAGAGAGAGACTGGGGAGAGAGAGAGACTGGAGAGATAGAGAGACTGGAGAGAGAGAGAGAGAGAGAGAGACTGGAGAGAGAGAGAGAGAGAGACTGGAGAGTGAGAGAGAGACTGGAGAGAGAGAGAAAGAGAGAGAGAGAGAGACTGGAGAGAGAGAGACTGGAGAGAGTGACTGGAGAGAGAGAGACTGCGGAGAGAGAGAGACTGGAGAGAGAGAGAGACTGGGGAGAGAGAGAGAGACTGGAGAGAGGAAAGAGAGAGAGAGAGACTGGGGGAGAGAGAGACTGGAGAGAGAGACAGAGACTGGGAGAGAGAGAAAGAGAGACTGGAGAGAGAGAGAGACTGGAGAGAGAGAGAGAGAGACTGGAGAGAGAGAGAGAGACTGGAGAGAGAGAGAGAGAGACTGGGGAGAGAGAGAAAGACTGGAGAGAGAGAGACTGGAGAGAGAGAGAGACTGGAGAGAGAGAGTGACTGGAGAGAGTGAAAGAGACTGGAGAGAGAGAAAGTCTGGAGAGAGAGATAGAGAGACTGGAGAGAGAGAGAGACTGGAGAGAGAGAGAGAGACTGGAGAGAGAGAGAGAGAGACTGGAGAGAGAGAGAGAGACTGGAGAGAGAGAGAGACTGGAGAGAGAGAGAGACGGGGAGAGAGAGAGACTGGAGAGAGAGAGAGACTGGAGAGAGAGAGAGAGAGAGAGACTGGAGAGAGTGAGAGAGAGAGAGACTGGCGAGAGAGAGAGAGAGACTGGAGAGAGAGAGAGACTGGAGAGAGAGAGACAGCAGAGAGAGAAAGACTGGAGAAGGAGAGAGAGAGACTGGAGAGAGAGAGAGAGACTGGAGAGAGAGAGAGAGACTGGGGAAGAGAGAGAGACTGGAGAGAGCAGGAGAGAGACTGGAGAGAGAGAGAGAGACTGGAGAGAGAGAGAGAGACTGGAGAGAGAGAGAGAGAGACTGGAGAGAGAGAGACCGAGACTGGAGAGAGAGAGAGAGACTTTGAGAGATAGAGAGGCTGGGGGAGAGAGATAGACTGGAGAGAGAGAGAGACTGGAGAGAGAGAGTGACTGGAGAGAGAGAGAACGAGACTGGAGAGAGAGAACGAGACTGGAGAGAGAGAGAGAGACTGGAGAGAGAGAGAGACTGGAGAGTAAGAGAGACTGGAGAGAGAGAGAGAGACTGGAGAGAGAGAGCGAGACTGGAGAGAGAGAGAGAGAGACTGGAGAGTGAGAGAGACTGGAGAGATAGAGAGAGACTGGAGAGAGAGAGAGACTGGAGAGAGAGAGAGAGACTGGAGAGATAGAGAGAGACTGGAGAGAGAGAGAGACTGGAGAGTGAGAGAGAGACTGGGGAGAGAGAGAGACTGGAGAGAGAGAGTGAGACTGGGGAGAGAGAGACTGGAGAGAGAGAGAGAGACACTGGAGAGAGAGAGAGAGAGACTGGAGAGAGAGAGAGACTGGAGAGAGAGAGAGAGAGAGACTGGAGAGAGATGGAGAGAGACTGGGGAGAGAGAGAGACTGGAGAGAGAGAGAGAGACTGGGGAGAGAGAGAGACTGGAGAGATAGAGAGACTGGAGAGAGAGAGAGAGACTGGAGAGAGAGAGAGAGAGAGACTGGAGAGAGAGAGAGAGACTGGAGAGAGAGAGAAAGAGAGAGAGAGAGACGGGAGAGAGAGAGACTGGAGAGAGTGACTGTAGAGAGAGAGAGAGACTGCGGAGAGAGAGAGACTGGAGAGAGTGAGAGACTGGGGAGAGAGAGAGAGACTGGAGAGAGGAAAGAGAGAGAGAGAGACGGGGGAGAGAGAGACTGGAGAGAGAGAGAGAGACTGGGAGAGAGAGAAAGACTGGAGAGAGAGAGAGACTGGAGAGAGAGAGAGAGAGACTGGGGAGAGAGAGAAAGACTGGAGAGAGAGAGACTGGAGAGAGAGACGGGAGAGAGAGAGAGAGAGAGAGAGACTGGAGAGAGAGAGAGAGAGAGACTGGAGAGAGAGAGACTGGAGAGAGAGAGAGACTGAGAGAGAGAGAGACTGGAGAGTGAGAGAGAGAGACTGGGGAGAGAGAGACTGGAGAGAGAGAGAGACTGGAGAGAGAGAGAGACTGGAGAGAGAGAGACTGGAGAGAGAGAGAGAGACTGGAGAGAGAGAGAGAGACTGGAGAGAGAGAGAGAGAGATACTGGAGAGAGAGAGAGACTGGAGAGAGAGAGCGAGACTGGAGAGAGAGAGAGAGACTGGAGAGAGATGGAGAGAGACTGGGGAGAGAGAGAGACTGGAGAGAGAGAGAGAGACTGGGGAGAGAGAGAGACTGGAGAGATAGAGAGACTGGAGAGAGAGAGAGAGAGAGAGAGACTGGAGAGAGAGAGAGAGAGAGACTGGAGAGTGAGAGAGAGACTGGAGAGAGAGAGAAAGAGAGAGAGAGAGAGACTGGAGAGAGAGAGACTGGAGAGAGTGACTGGAGAGAGAGAGACTGCGGAGAGAGAGAGACTGGAGAGAGAGAGAGACTGGGGAGAGAGAGAGAGACTGGAGAGAGGAAAGAGAGAGAGAGAGACTGGGGGAGAGAGAGACTGGAGAGAGAGACAGAGACTGGGAGAGAGAGAAAGAGAGACTGGAGAGAGAGAGAGACTGGAGAGAGAGAGAGAGAGACTGGAGAGAGAGAGAGAGACTGGAGAGAGAGAGAGAGAGACTGGGGAGAGAGAGAAAGACTGGAGAGAGAGAGACTGGAGAGAGAGAGAGACTGGAGAGAGAGAGTGACTGGAGAGAGTGAAAGAGACTGGAGAGAGAGAAAGTCTGGAGAGAGAGATAGAGAGACTGGAGAGAGAGAGAGACTGGAGAGAGAGAGAGAGACTGGAGAGAGAGAGAGAGAGACTGGAGAGAGAGAGAGAGACTGGAGAGAGAGAGAGACTGGAGAGAGAGAGAGACGGGGAGAGAGAGAGACTGGAGAGAGAGAGAGACTGGAGAGAGAGAGAGAGAGAGAGACTGGAGAGAGTGAGAGAGAGAGAGACTGGCGAGAGAGAGAGAGAGACTGGAGAGAGAGAGAGACTGGAGAGAGAGAGACAGCAGAGAGAGAAAGACTGGAGAAGGAGAGAGAGAGACTGGAGAGAGAGAGAGAGACTGGAGAGAGAGAGAGAGACTGGGGAAGAGAGAGAGAGACTGGAGAGAGCAGGAGAGAGACTGGAGAGAGAGAGAGAGACTGGAGAGAGAGAGAGAGACTGGAGAGAGAGAGAGAGAGACTGGAGAGAGAGAGAACGAGACTGGAGAGAGAGAGAGAGACTTTGAGAGATAGAGAGGCTGGGGGAGAGAGATAGACTGGAGAGAGAGAGAGACTGGAGAGAGAGAGTGACTGGAGAGAGAGAGAACGAGACTGGAGAGAGAGAACGAGACTGGAGAGAGAGAGAGAGACTGGAGAGAGAGAGAGACTGGAGAGTAAGAGAGACTGGAGAGAGAGAGAGAGACTGGAGAGAGAGAGCGAGACTGGAGAGAGAGAGAGAGAGACTGGAGAGTGAGAGAGAGACTGGAGAGATAGAGAGAGACTGGAGAGAGAGAGAGACTGGAGAGAGAGAGAGAGACTGGAGAGATAGAGAGAGACTGGAGAGAGAGAGAGACTGGAGAGAGAGAGAGACTGGAGAGAGAGAGCAAGACTGGAGAGAGAGAGAGAGACTGGAGAGAGAGAGAGAGACTGGAGAGAGAGAGAGAGACTGGAGAGAGAGAGAGAGAGAGAGACTGGAGAGAGAGAGAGACTGGAGAGAGAGAGACTGGAGAGAGTGAGAGAGACTAGAGAGAGAGAGAAAGAGAGAGAGAGAGAGAGACTGGAGAGAGAGAGACTGGAGAGAGAGAGAGAGACTGGAGAGAGAGAGAGAGACTGGAGAGAGAGAGAGAGACTGGAGAGAGAGAGCGAGACTGGAGAGAGAGAGAGACTGGAGAGAGAGAGTGAGAGACTGGAGAGAGAGAGAGAGACTGGAGAGAGAGAGAGAGAGACTGGAGAGAGAGAGGGAGAGACTGCGGAGAGAGAGAGAGACTGGAGAGAGAGAGACTGGAGAGAGAGAGACTGGAGAGAGAGACTGGAGAGAGAGAGAGAGCTGGAGAGAGAGAAAGAGACTGGAGAGAGAGAAAGGCTGGAGAGAGAGAGAGAGAGACTGGAGAGAGAGAGAGAGACTGGAGAGAGAGACTGGAGAGAGTGACTGGAGAGAGAGAGAGAGACTGCGGAGAGAGAGAGACTGGAGAGAGAGAGACTGGAGAGAGAGAGTGAGACTGGAGAGAGAGAGAGAGACTGGAGAGAGAGAGAGAGATACTGGAGAGAGAGAGAGAGACTGGAGAGAGAGAGTGAGACTGGAGAGAGAGAGGGAGAGACTGGGGAGAGAGAGAGAGACTGGAGAGAGAGAGAGAGACTGGAGAGAGAGAGACTGGGGAGAGAGAGAGAGACTGGAGAGAGGAAAGAGAGAGAGAGAGAGACTGGAGAGAGAGAGAGACTGGAGAGAGAGAAAGACTGGAGAGAGAGAGACTGGAGAGAGAGAGACTGCAGAGAGAGAGAGAGAGAGACTGGAGAGAGAGAGAGAGACTGGAGAGAGAGAGAGAGACTGGAGAGAGAGAGAGAGACTGGAGAGAGATGGAGAGAGACTGGGGTGAGAGAGACTGGAGAGAGAGAGAGAGACTGGGGAGAGAGAGAGACTGGAGAGATAGAAAGACTGGAGAGAGAGAGAGAGAGAGACTGGAGAGAGAGAGAGAGAGACTGGAGAGAGAGAGAGAAAGAGAGAGAGAGCGAGAGACTGGAGAGAGTGACTGGAGAGAGAGAGAGAGACTGCGGAGAGAGAGGGACTGGAGAGAGAGAGAGACTGGGGAGAGAGAGAAAGACTGGAGAGAGGAAAGAGAGAGAGAGAGAGAGACTGGGGAGAGAGAGAGATTGGAGAGACAGAGAGAGACTGGGAGAGAGAGAAAGACTGGAGAGAGAGAGACTGGAGAGAGAGAGACTGGAGAGAGAGAGAGACTGGGGAGAGAGAGAAAGACTGGAGAGAGAGAGACTGGAGAGAGAGAGAGAGAGACTGGAGAGAGAGAGAGAGACTGGAGAGAGTGAAAGAGACTGGAGAGAGAGAAAGTCTGGAGAGAGAGATAGAGAGACTGGAGAGAGAGAGACTGGAGAGAGAGAGAGAGAGACTGGAGAGAGAGAGAGAGACTGGAGAGAGAGAGAGAGAGAGACTGGAGAGAGAGAGAGAGACTGGGGAGAGAGAGAGACTGGAGAGAGAGAGAGACTGGAGAGAGAGAGAGAGGACTGGAGAGAGTGAGAGAGACTGGAGAGAGAGAGAGACTGGAGAGAGAGAGAGAGAGAGACTGGAGAGAGAGAGCGAGACTGGAGAGAGAGAGAGACTGGCGAGAGAGAGACAGACTGGATAGAGAGAGAGACTGGAGAGTGAGAGAGAGACTGGAGAGAGAGAGAGAGACTGGAGAGAGAGAGAGACTGGAGAGAGAGAGAGAGACTGGAGAGAGAGAGAGAGACTGGAGAGAGAGAGAGAGACTGGAGAGAGAGAGAGACTGGAGAGAGAGAGAGACTGGAGAGAGAGAGAGAGACTGGGAGAGAGAGAGAGAGACTGGGAGAGAGAGACTGGAGAGAGAGAGAGACTGGAGAGAGAGAGACTGGAGAGAGAGAGAGACTGGAGAGAGAGAGAGAGGACTGGAGAGAGAGAGAGAGAGACTGGAGAGAGAGAGAGAGACTGAGAGAGAGAGAGAGAGACTGGAGAGAGAGAGAGACTGGAGAGAGAGAGTGAGACTGGAGAGAGAGAGGGAGAGTCTGGGTAGAGAGAGAGAGACTGGAGAGAGAGAGACTGGAGAGAGAGACTGGAGAGAGAGAGAGAGCCTGGAGAGAGAGAAAGAGACTGGATAGAGAGAAAGGCTGGAGAGAGAGAGAGAGAGACTGGAGAGAGAGAGAGAGACTGGAGAGAGAGAGACTGAGAGAGACTGGAGAGAGAGAGAGACTGGAGAGAGAGAGAGAGACTGGAGAGAGAGAGAGAGAGACTGGAGAGAGAGAGAGAGAGAGACTGGAGAGAGACTGGAGAGAGTGAGAGAGAGACTGGAGAGAGAGAGAGAGACTGCAGAGAGAGAGAGAGTGTAAAGTGAGAGACTGGGGAGAGAGAGTGACTGGAGAGAGAGAGACTGGAGAGAGAGAGAGAGACTGGAGAGAGAGAGAGACTGGAGAGAGAGAGAGAGACTGGAGAGAGAGACAGACTGGAGAGAGAGAGAGCGAGAGAGACTGGAGAGAGAGAGAGAGACTGGAGAGAGTGAGAGAGAGACTGGAGAGAGCGAGAGAGACTGGAGAGAGAGAGAGACTGGAGAGAGAGAGAGAGACTGGAGAGAGAGAAAGACTGGAGAGAGAGAGAGACTGGAGAGAGAGAAAGACTGGAGAGAGAGAGAGAGAGACTGGAGAGAGAGAGAGAGACTGGAGAGAGAGAGACGGGGGAGAAAGAGAGACTGGAGAGAGAGAAAGACTGGAGAGAGAGAGACTGGAGAGAGAGAGAGACTGGAGAGAGTGAAAGACTGGAGAGAGAGAGTGAGACTGGAGAGAGAGAGAGAGACTGGAGAGAGAGTGAGACTGGAGAGAGAGAAAGACTGGAGAGAGAGAGAGAGACTGGAGAGAGAGAGAGAGACTGGAGAGAGAGAGAGAGACTGGAGAGAGAGAGAGAGACTGGAGAGAGAGAGAGAGAGACTGGAGAGAGAGAGAGACTGGAGAGAGAGAAAGACTGGAGAGAGAGAGAGAGACTGGAGAGAGAGAGAGAGAGACTGGAGAGAGAGAGAGACTGGAGAGAGAGAAAGACTGGAGAGAGAGAGAAAGACTGGAGAGAGAGAGAGACTGGAGAGAGAGACTGGAGAGAGAGAGAGAGCCTGGAGAGAGAGAAAGAGACTGGAGAGAGAGAAAGGCTGGAGAGAAAGAGAGAGAGACTGGAGAGAGAGAGAGAGACTGGAGAGAGAGAGAGACTGGAGAGAGAGAGAGACTGGAGAGAGAGACTGGAGAGAGTGAGAGAGAGAGACTGGAGAGAGAGAGAGAGACTGGAGAGAGAGAGAGTGTAAAGAGAGAGACTGGGGAGAGAGAGTGACTGGAGAGAGAGAGACTGGAGAGAGAGAGAGAGACTGGAGAGAGAGAGAGACTGGAGAGAGAGAGAGACTGGAGAGAGAGAGAGAGAGAGAGACTGGAGAGAGAGAGAGAGACTGGAGAGAGAGAAAGACTGGAGAGAGAGAGAGACTGGAGAGAGAGAAAGACTGGAGAGAGAGAGAGAGAGACTGGAGAGAGAGAGAGAGACTGGAGAGAGAGAGACGGGGGAGAAAGAGAGACTGGAGAGAGAGAAAGACTGGAGAGAGAGAGACTGGAGAGAGAGAGAGACTGGAGAGAGTGAAAGACTGGAGAGAGAGAGTGAGACTGGAGAGAGAGAGAGAGACTGGAGAGAGAGTGAGACTGGAGAGAGAGAAAGACTGGAGAGAGAGAGAGAGACTGGAGAGAGAGAGAGAGACTGGAGAGAGAGAGAGAGACTGGAGAGAGAGAGAGAGACTGGAGAGAGAGAGAGAGAGACTGGAGAGAGAGAGAGACTGGAGAGAGAGAAAGACTGGAGAGAGAGAGAGACTGGAGAGAGAGACTGGAGAGAGAGAGAGAGCCTGGAGAGAGAGAAAGAGACTGGAGAGAGAGAAAGGCTGGAGAGAAAGAGAGAGAGACTGGAGAGAGAGAGAGAGACTGGAGAGAGAGAGAGACTGGAGAGAGAGAGAGACTGGAGAGAGAGACTGGAGAGAGTGAGAGAGAGAGACTGGAGAGAGAGAGAGAGACTGGAGAGAGAGAGAGAGTGTAAAGAGAGAGACTGGGGAGAGAGAGTGACTGGAGAGAGAGAGACTGGAGAGAGAGAGAGAGACTGGAGAGAGAGAGAGACTGGAGAGAGAGAGAGACTGGAGAGAGAGAGAGAGAGAGAGACTGGAGAGAGAGAGAGAGACTGGAGAGAGTGAGAGAGAGAGACTGGAGAGAGCGAGAGAGACTGGAGAATGAGAGAGAGACTGGAGAGAGAGAGAGACTGGAGAGAGAGAAAGACTGGAGAGAGAGAGAGAGAGACTGGAGAGAGAGAGAGACTGGAGAGAGAGAGACGGGGGAGAAAGAGAGACTGGAGAGAGAGAAAGACTGGAGAGAGAGAGACTGGAGAGAGAGGGCGACTGGACAGAGAGAGAGAGACTGGAGAGAGAGAGACGGGGGAGAAAGAGAGACTGGAGAGAGAGAAAGACTGGAGAGAGAGACTGGAGAGAGAGAGAGACTGGAGAGAGAGAGAGACTGGAGAGAGTGAATGACTGGAGAGAGAGAGTGAGACTGGAGAGAGAGAGAGAGGCTGGAGAGAGAGTAAGACTGGAGAGAGAGAATGACTGGAGAGAGAGAGAGAGACTGGAGAGAGAGAGAGAGACTGGAGAGAGAGAGACTGGAGAGAGAGAGAGAGACTGGAGAGAGAGAGAGACTGGAGAGAGAGAGAGACTGGAGAGAGAGAGAGAGAGAGAGACTGGAGAGAGAGAGAGAGACTGGAGAGAGTGAGAGAGAGAGACTGGAGAGAGCGAGAGAGACTGGAGAGAGAGAGAGACTGGAGAGAGAGAGAGACTGGAGAGAGAGAAAGACTGGAGAGAGAGAGAGAGAGAGACTGGAGAGAGAGAGAGACTGGAGAGAGAGAGACGGGGGAGAAAGAGAGACTGGAGAGAGAGAAAGACTGGAGAGAGAGAGACTGGAGAGAGAGGGCGACTGGACAGAGAGAGAGAGACTGGAGAGAGAGAGACGGGGGAGAAAGAGAGACTGGAGAGAGAGAAAGACTGGAGAGAGAGACTGGAGAGAGAGAGAGACTGGAGAGAGAGAGAGACTGGAGAGAGTGAATGACTGGAGAGAGAGAGTGAGACTGGAGAGAGAGAGAGAGGCTGGAGAGAGAGTAAGACTGGAGAGAGAGAATGACTGGAGAGAGAGAGAGAGACTGGAGAGAGAGAGAGAGACTGGAGAGAGAGAGAGAGAGACTGGAGAGAGAGAGAGACAGGAGAGAGAGAGAGAGACTGGAGAGAGAGAGAGAGACTGGAGAGAGAGAGAGACTGGGAGAGTGGAAGAGAGATGGGGGGAGAGAGAGACTGGGGGAGAGAGATTCCTTGCACTTTTTACAATAGCGATAATTCAAAATGTTTAACATCCACCAACAGGGCCTCATTTAATCGTTTCTCTTAAAATCTGCAGGCAGTGATCGCTCAGGATTGCACTGTGCTGGGACACTAAGGGCATTCAATTAATTGCGAACAGCTTAGTGGAACTGTGTCTGATATGAGCACCTTCATTATCACAAGAGCACAAATAGGAAAGCATTGTCAAGAAGCGTTTCTCTTAAGAGGGAAAGAATTCTGCTCATTTTTCAACATTGACAGGATTTCAATATTTTTTAATTGGGAGGAAAGTTCTCTCCTGAATCGACACTGATTCTCTGCTTTTCCTTTTGCTCGGATGTTCTTTGCAGAGAGACATTTTATTTTATCTGTCGTTCTATAGTCCGAACAAGTCCCAGGAATAATGTAAATATAGATTTCCTCTTAAATGTTTAGTGAAGTGTTAATAGTAACAAGAGTTATGTAATGATGTATAAAAATTGCAGGAAGCTACTTTAGAAGAAACCATTATTTGCTTATTGAGAAAGACACAGATAATGTACAATTTTGATTTGGTATAAATGTTTGAAATAGGACATTAAAAATTGAGAGTACAATGAAGTTTGTTTCCCGCTATTTAATTGCGAAGTACCTAAAATAATTCAACACTTTTCGTGATAACAGCAGGGATTAATATTGTGGAGAATGTTTGAGCGAAAAACATTAGAAGTGAAATTCGTAAATTAACATCTTTACGTCACCATTTTAGTAAACATTTCCAAGTCAGTCTGATTGGTTCTCCTGTCCTGGAAGAAAGATGAATGTTTATTTCTGTTAAATCACAGCTTTTCCTGCTTTTAAAAAAAAATTTGGTGACGCAAATTGTGTATGTGTTTTTCTGCACTTGTGAATAAGTGCTGCATTTCTGACATGTTACATGGGGGGTGTGCTGGTTCAAGAAGTGATTGAAGTTGAAAATACGGATACCTATTCTTGTTCAATTGTTGAATTCTTTTTAAAGTGTGAACTAAAGAACTACAGCACTTTATGTTTGGTTGTCTGGTTGCATTGTGATTAATATTCTAATCACTTATGTGGACGTACAGCACGTCAGCGCCATAGGAAAGCCACTGCTCCTGTTGCTTGTGCAGCCATTGGTATAGTGACATGAGGGATGGGCTAACACGTTGAAAACTTTAAAATTAATAATAATTGCACGAATAGATATGCCTCTTTCAGCTCACCTTGGGCTTTTGGATTGTTTGTCGATGCACAACCGTGTAACTGAGTGACGTTTCTGAAGTGTTAATGTATTATTATGCAGTTCTTTTATAGCCCAGTCATTTCTGACAAGTAATTTTTTTTAAATAGAGTTTGTACATGACGAACTAAAAGTTTTTAATTAATTCTACCAGAAACAAACTTGCAGAATAGGCATGGAAATGACAAATTAATTTCAATATGAGTGTGAGGTGGGAGGAATAAGGAGGCGACCTACTCCTTGGAAAATAAGAATCTAAATGGGGTAGAGGTGCGAAGGGATCGAGGGGTATAGATTCACAAATCATTAAAAGTAGCAACGCAGGTTAAAAAAGCCATAAAAGTGCAAATAAAGCACTGGGGTTCAGTTCTAGAGGAATAGAATTCAAAAGCAGAGCAGTTATGTTGAACCTGTATTGAGCCTTGTCTGATTGTCTCATGATTTGAGACGGGGTGGCAGTATTGCATTACTGCATATATGCTTTTAAGTGGTTGCTGTTGTTGTTGTAAAAGTTGTTGTAAACTTTGCCCACGGACGAAAAGGTCGCACTCAAAGGAGTTCATGGCCCGCTCAGTACAAAAAAAAATTAGAGGAAACATTGCCTACAACCCTCCGAGATATCTGTGCTTCTCTAATTCTGGCCTCTTGAGCATCCCCGCTTTTAATCGTTCCACCATTGGTGGCTGTGCCTTCAGCTGCCAAGGCCCTAAGCTCTGGAATTCCCTCCCTAAACCACTCTGCTTCTCTTTCCCCCCTTAAGATGCTCCTTAAAAGCTGCCTCTTTGACCAGATCTGCTCTAATATCTCCTTATGTGGCTCAGTGTCAAAGTTTGTTTGAAAACGCTCCTGTCAAGCACCTTGGGACGTTTTATTACGTTAAAGACGCTATATAAATACAAGTTGTTGCTGTTGTTGAGAACGTTCACAGCCGCTTTGCCTGAGGTGCCTTGAGGCAATTTTCCAGCTGAAGAATAACTTGATCATCAAGGTTCAATGGTCTTAGTCTGGGTAAAGCTTCGGGCCTTTCGAAAGGCCTCAACACAACAGTATTCGCACCAACCCTTATCTGGCAAGAGTTCTACTGAGGTCTTATAAAGGCAGAATGAGCTGAATTTCCAGAGTATCCTGGTAATTCCCCAAAACACACCGCCTTGTTGTAAGGGGTTGGCTGGTGGAGCAGCCTATTCCCTCCCTACCAATCTGCAAGGAACAGTGGAACCCCAGAAGAACCAGGTTCTGCCTCAAAATCCAGCTGCTGACGGGGGAAATCGACCACTCTTTGTCCTTGGGTCTAACTGGAATTTTGAGCCGACTATTTTCCTCCCTTTACTTTTCTTCTCTGGCTGCTTTTAACATTTTATTTTGCTTTCTCTGTTCCGTTCCTTTCTATGGTTGATGTTCCTTTTCTTTTTTTTTAAAACATTCTTTTTTCTGAGCCCCTGCTGGTGCTGAGACAATGTTCCCACTGCAGTAAATGGCTGCTGAGGCTGTGTGAAGATATGCTGATCTCTGTACATTTTAGCGAATCATGATAGTTATTTTGGAAGTTTGCTGCAGCCATGAAACGACTGCTACTGGATATTTGCTAGAATTTTCTCTCTTACCTATTTATGGCCAAAATTTCTACAGAATATGGGAGTTTTGTAGAGATGACTACACAACATATCAAAGTAGAAAATGGTCTCTTTGTTCTTACTGTTCCTAATATTATTCCAGCACGCTGATATAAAACTCTACTGAAAGCTCACTAAAATGATCTTGTGAATGGTAAATGTGAAGCCACCTGGTATGGTATTGAGTCCTATCAAGTGTCAGACTTCCAGGTACATTCTAGTTAGTTGATCTCAAGTGGGAGTGATTGCTACAACTGGCCTGCGGAAGGGGAGCAATCTGCAAGGATATCCACTCCTGATCAATGTCCAGTGATGCCTGTTGAAAATGCTCATGTGTGTATGTGAGAGGAGGACACTGTCAGACTTGTCTGTGTGGTTGAATGGACTGCGATGGCCTGTGCGTTATTTATTGACTAAGCTTGTCCATGAAGAATGTCTACTCGGAAGGGTGCTGCCTTTACCTTGCCAGAGATGCTCACATCCTGAGAATGCATTAAAAAAAATCTGGGTTTCATACATAGGGGCATTGAGTATAAAACCAAGGACGTGATGTTGAATTTCCAAATAACCTTGGTTGGACCACAATTGGACTATTGCATGGAGTTCTGGACTTCTGGACGCTGCATTAAAAGGATATTAAAGCCATAGAAAGGGTACATTGAAGATTCTACAGAATTATACCAGGACTAAGTGGCTATAATTATGCAGAAAAGCTTGAAATATTGGGGCATTTTTCCACTGGAACGGAGAAAGTTAAGGGGAGATCTAAAAGCATTTTTTTAAATTATGAAAGGTTTACATACAAATGTATGAAAAGAAGGATGTGAAAAGACCCATCTAGACATGGGGCAACCATATACATTAAAGACTACACTAACCACACCATGTTCTAGGAGAGAGAAAACAAATCTCACCAATTCAGGAAAACTCAAGCAAAGCTGCAGGAGACCATGCTCGTCCACACTCCTCATAATCCCAGATAATTAGCAACTTGACCTCTCCACTCAGGAATGATCAAGTTCCTTTTAAAAGACTGTAGAAAATCCATACCCACCGCATACTTCAGTAGTCTGTTCCAGAGGGAAATGATTGCCTACAACAATAAATACTTCCTGGAATCTAAACTAACTTTGTCCCTAGGGTATTATATACATGAAAGGTGAGGGCGGCGGAGCCGGATTAAGAATTTTTCGGGTCCTCCGCATCCCCTGCACAACTCCCCCATCCATTAAAACACAAACGCCTCGTAAAATGCTTGAAGAAATCGGCCCGTAGAATGTTTATACACTGCATTAATAATAAAGCAAGTCATATCACAATATACTATATTTAAATGAAACAGATCCAGAAGTTGTATGCAGTTTTTCTGAATTAAGGTGAGCATGACCGGGGAGCCCCATATTTGTCTGGGCCCCTGGGCACGGGCCCAGTAGGTCTGGGTATTAATCTGCCCCTGGAGGTTGGAGGCATAGATTCAGGATTAACACTAGAAGAGTAAAGGAGGTAGTTAGAAGATTTTTTTTTCCACACAGTGGGTTATTAGAAATTGGAGTTCTTTATCACAACTGGTTATTGAGGCAGAGGCTGTAACATCATTTAAAAGGGAATTGGATAAGAATTTTAAAAGGAATATATGAAAGGGTATAAGGAAGCAGATTAGAGCAGATAGCTCCAGTTAAAGAGCTAGCATTGGCACTGGTACCGGCACAGCTATAACAAACTAATGGCCTCCTTCTATGCTATAAATTCTATTATAATATGTATCGTATGTGGGAATTGATCACATAATAACAAGTGAAAGATGCTTCCAGGCCAAATGAACCATGGAGGTAGAAATATAAATAGCCTTTATAATAAATTATTAAGACAGCATTTATACTGTAACCGTAGCTCTAGTGCAAAATGTTTTTGCTTTGCAGCAAAGCTAAAGTTGTCGTGTAAATCAGAGGTCAGGGCATGACCTGACTCTGGAGTGACGTGGAGTGAGGCTTTCTGGAAGTCATGTTAGGCTCTGACTGGATTTACTTGGCATCAGTGCAAAGCGAAACTACTTCATACCAATGCTACAGTTGTAGTCTAAATGAATCCTAAAAATAAAGATTTGAGAGTTACATATATATAACAATAAGAAATAATCAGATATCCTTCATACATGTACAAACACATAGACCACACTTGGTGTAGCACATACTTGCTTGAGTATATGCAGTGAAACTTGAGTTTTGAAGGATACCAGAGTGCCCAGTTGTATGCAGCTCCTTTAATCTGGCAAGCATTAGTGAGACAATATTTAATGTACTTCATTCATGCTGTCCAAGTATGCATAAACAACAGCATTAAACCCATTTTGGAAGTCAGACTGCAGGGGGATTTACTCAGCAAATGACCTTTGCTATATCTGACCTGGAAATGCTTGATGCTGACACTGCCAAAAAGTAGAAAAGTCTTCCATTCCCGAGCACTGACTTTTTGGAGCAGAAAGTATTAATTTTTCCTCCTCCCTTTTCCCCTCTCCAAAAAAGCTTAGGGATTAAAACTCGTGCTACAGATATGCACCTGGATCAGAGGAGCATTAAAAAGAACTATACATTTACAGTAAGAGTGGCTCATGGGTCTTGTCTTACCTGGTTGGTCCTTAACGTGTTTGATGTGTAAATATTTAAAGAAGTGCTCCTTTGGCACAGTGGGTCTCTCAGTATTGTTCTTTAAAGGAGCTGGAGGTTCGCAGTACAGAAGGAAACCATTTGACCAAGTGTGTCTGTGCTGACTCTTTGCTAGAGAATTCCAAAACTAATCTCACTCCTCTGAGCTCTCCCTCTGTATCTTCCTCTGATTAAAATAAAAGATGCAATTGTCTCTGACTCAACCACTCCCTGTGGCAAAGCATTCCATGCTCCAACAACCCTCTATGTAAAGAAATGTCTCCTAATCTCTCTCCTCACTCTCTTAGTAATAATATTAAATTGAGGATGTCCTCATAACTGACTTGCCAACCAGAGGAAATAGCCTTTTAAATTCATTCTATTAAAGCTCTTTATAATTTTAAATACCGCTATTAAATCCCCTCTTAGTTTTCTCTGCTCCAATGGAGATAGTCCCACTATCTCAATCTCTCCTCCTTATTATAGTTTCCCAACGCTGGCATCATCCTGGTAAATCTACATTGTATGCTCTATTACTTCGATATACTCTAACTGTGGCATTACCAATGTATTTTATAAATTCATCATTACGTCTTTTTTCCTGTACTCTATGCCCCTATTTATAAAATCCAAAAGCTATCAGATTGTTTTTATGACTTTATCTACCTGCACTTCTGATTTCAGGGAATCATATATTTGAAATCTTAGGTGTCTTTGTTCATCTATACCCTTAGGGGGAAAAATTCAGCTGCTTGCGCCTCCCGTTAGCGCCTTAAATGGGCGCTAATGGGGCGTAAAGCAGCTAACGCCCGGGCGCAGCGGCGCCCACGCCTCCCGAAAAATTTAGTGGGAGGTTAGCGGCGGCGGCAGCCGGTAGCGCCCTGTGGCGCTGCGCCGCCGGCGATGACGTCATCGCCGTGCGCAGCGCCCCGCTCGCGCCCCGGCCGTGATCTTCAGTCGCGCCCCCTGATTTACCGCCAGACGCTATGTCCGACGGGTTCAGGGGGGCGTACGTGCGGCCGGGGCGGCGATATTTAAAGGGGAGGTGGCAGGCGGCCATTTTTGTTGCTGGCCGCCTGCCAGCACCTGCCCCCGTTGCTGTCCCCGGCCCCCGTGAAGCCCCCCCACCGTGAAGTGCCGGCTGCGCTCCAAGAGCCCGGCACTTCTCTTGAGTGCCGGGCTCTTTTGCCGGCACTCCCGATCCCTGGGAGCCCAGCTGGGCCCCGGTTCGCGCTGCGCAAGGCCCCTCCCCTTTAAGAAGGGGAGGAAGGCCTGCAATACCGCGGCGCGACGTGCCGCAGCGCGTGGCGCTGCGGCACGTAGCGCCAGGATATTCACTCGCAGCGCCCCAAGAGGGATGCGGGGTGCTTCCAGTTGCGCCCCGCTTCCCTCTTGGGGCGCAACCACTGAAGTTCCGGCGCGGGGCCGCTAATTTTTTCGGGGCGCTAAAAGTCGCGCCCCGGCGAGGTTAGCGCCCCAAATGGGGCGCGACTCAATTTTTACCCCTTAGTGTCTTTCTATTAAGTGTATACTCTCATTTCTTCCCCCCCCCTCCAAGATGTCTACATTAAATTGCATCTACCACCTGTCTGTCCATTCTGCTAATCTGTTTATATCTTTCTGATGTCTTTTACAGTCCTCCTCACTGTCAAAACTCCTGCTTTTGATTCTTCAGCAAGTTGCAAGATTGCGTTCCCTATACCCAAATCCAAATCAGCTACATATACCACAAACAAAAAGTGGACCCTATAATGGCCCTTGGGGTGCATCAGTTCCAACCCTTCTCCAGTCCCAGCATTTACCCTAACTCTTTATTTCTTGTCCATCAACCAACTTTCTATCTGCTTTTCCATTTCCTATTATGCCATTTGCCTGATCTTTTCTAATAAGCCTCTTGTGAGACATCTTACTGAACACCTTCTTTAAGTAAGTCTCTCGATATTCATACTTCAGTTGCTCTAGTTGTTTAGGATACGTTTTTGTTCCCTTCACTCAAAACCATTCCCCTAATGGCTTGACTGAGATAAGGAACTTTCCATATCATTGGCTTCCGCTCACTCTGGAGCACAGCATGTTGACACATTGATTTGCCACAGTACCAGGCCATCCCCTTGCACATTTGAATGAATGAAAGTGATACAGAATACATACATTATTAGGACTCCCAGCATCTGAAAAAAAATCCAGCTGCAAGCTCTGAATGAGGATCAACAAGCCAGCATTACCAACAAAACAAAACATTTGCTTCCTTGTCCCCTTTCTGGATTCTAGCTAGTTGTACTCATAAACATTTCTCTACACTCAGAGCATGTTTAGTGCCTGTTCTATAAATGGATCTGATTCATTAGAAATCAACGACGAGATCTAGCTGGGAATTTCCTCGGGTCTTCTCCCCAGAAACCCTGGAGTTACGACGACAGAGTGGGAAAAGCCTGAAGAAATTCACGCCCCATCATACGTCCTTATTTAAAATGTTTCTGTATTTGTTTTTTTTGGACAGAATTCCAACACACAAAGACAGGTCAGCAATGGAACAGCAGTTGCCATGGAGATGGGGGTGGTGGTGACGTCAGAACTGTAATGTCAGCAATGTCACTGCAGTTGACTGATTAAGGGTTCAGAGCAGCAGACAACACCAAAGTGTTTTACAGGAATGAGGATTAGAACATTTTTCTAAGCTTAGAGATAAAGAGAATAACAATATTTTTTAGCTTTAGGGCACGCAAAGTACTACACAAAAAAATCCCACCTCTATTTATTAGATTTTCCTTCTGTCCATTTTCTGTTGCCCTGAAAACATGTCATTCACCATTCCTCAGCTGACAGAGTGGACCAGTGACTGTCCCGAAGCCTAAGCCACTGGTCCTCTGTAAGAGGTTACCAGGAGGTCTGTGGCAGTGGTCCAGGTTAATTCACCCTCTGATTTTCCATCTGTTACAGTTGGAAAGCTCTTTAATTTTCTTATTTTACCTCTGCTCAGGTTCTTACCTACACTCAGTCTTACTTCTTTCCAAAGTCTTACTTTTACTCAGTCTTACCTTTGCTCAGTGTCTTACCTCCATTCTGAAAAAGGGAAGATACTCTCAACACTAATCTATGTCTTTCAGGACATTATCAGATGTGCTGTGTATTTCTGGCATTTACTGTTTTGATTTAGATTTCCAGCATTTGCAAATTTCCTTTTTGTTTTATGCAGTGAAATATTTTGCCCCAAATTCAAAAGAAGACTGCTTTCTCTATAAAAGGGAACACTCACTCAATTGGATCAGATCGGCTCCATTTGTAAGGCTTTTCTATTATTAAGTTTATGCCCATACTCCCACACAATGACTTCCTGTCTCCTACACAAGCAAACAAGAAAGCAAGAACTGCAGACAATTATAATCCTACTACAGCTCTCTGTAAGATGAAACTAGTTATGTTATCCACTTTATACTGGCCTGGAAACAGTACAGATTGTGCAGGTATGTAGCTGGCACTGTAAAAGGGTGCCAACATAAAGCTAATGGTATAAAACCAGTATAAAAGCTTCCCTGCTGGTTTGTCGCCTGCACGTCAGAAGTTTGCAGGTACGGACAGCTACATTTTTTGGTTTCCATTAAAAGCCCAAATTAAATGATAGCGAAAAAGATTTGTTGTATGTTGGTACATTTAAATGAGAAAAGTTCATGGTCTGGGTTCTTGTGCAGAGGTATGTGTATTCTAATCAGTGAAGAAAGCTATCTTATTACAAATGCAATGTAAAAGGGCAGCTTTGACCTTATCATGAGTACCCAAGGGTGCAGAAAGCAGTATTACAGCAGTGCCCTCATCTCTCATGCTGTCCTGAGTATCCATTATGTCAGTTTGTGTTACTAACGTTTGTTTTACACTGTTATGTGCTGCCATGTAGAGCAGCATGGTGTGCATATTACAGTTAGTCTTTTCCCTCTCCTAGGAGATTGCATGACTGTGGGGGGCTGGTGGAGAGGTGGGAATGTGGTTGGGGGTGATGACGCTGCACTATGTCGGGTCAGGACAGAGTTGCTGAACCAGCTAGTCTTCGCCTGTCCTTTTTCGTGTGTTTGCATGTTAGGCTCAGAAGTGGCTGCTTTTGTGTTGCAGAACTGCTTAGAGAAAGCATTTTCTTTACATAGAATTTACAGCACAGAAACAGGCCATTCAGCCCAAAAATCTGTGCCGGTGTTTATGCTCCTCACGAGCCTCCTCCCACCTTACTTCATCTCACCCTATCAGCATATCCTTCTATTCCTTTCTCCCCCCCTGTACTGATCTAGCTTTCCATTAAATGCATTCATGCTAATTGTCTCAACTGCTCCTTGTGGTAGTGAGTTTCACATTCTCACCACTGTTTTTGATATTGATAGGTGGATTCTAAGAACACAGGATCAGCAGACAAACGGTTGTGTATGTAGGGGAAGGCCAGCAATAGCCAGCCTGTACAGGCAAGTAGACCACGCAGCCTGCCTGCAGACAGAAAATAAGGCAGCTAATTTCACTGGAGGCATCAGAGAAAACCACATGTTCAGGTGGGAATTGGTGAGTTTATTCAGTGAGTAGCTGCGCCATACAGAGCAGGAAGGTGCCAGGTTTGATCACTGGCTTGTGCTGAATTAGCTGATCTCAGCTGTGGGGAGAGGGAGTGAGGGGGTGGCGAGGTGGGATTTGATTTTGATCTCTGTCATGTTTGTGGACATCAGGTGATGACCAGATCAGGTTCAGCTCTAATGACCCTACAGTTGAATAGTTTTCTGATGCAATTAGTTAAGGATTAACATATTAATAATGGATGCTTGTGTGAGGTACTGGAGAGTGCTCAGTGCACATGGAGCAATGAGTCAATGGCCTAGAAATTCCTTGATGTGAATTACAATGCTGTTGCCCTTTTAAAAAAAGGCGCCCGCTGGTGGCTTCTAGAAATTACACGCGGGCTTCCTGGGTCTGCTCATCTACATTCCTATTGGAGCAGGCATCGGTGCAAAGTCTGTGTAGAATGGGTGTAAGTAGCTGAATTATCTGGAAACTTCGGTGCAGCCTTTAAAATGACAATTCAGCCTGTACTCTTCAGCAGCAGAACGGGGGACAAACAGGTAAAAAAGCAACAGTGCTTGGCTCTTTCACTTCACTGTAATAAGTTTACTGTATGACTTATCAATATTTTTATTATACTTGCACAGAATTATGACCACTCAAGCACCACCTGTGCCCAGAGGGCAGCAGGGCATGGCACCATCCAAGAGAAGGTCAGAAAACCTTACTGATTACAGATCCTCATGGTCTCCTCAAGAAACTCAAAGTCAGGAAGCACGGACACCAAGCCAACCTAGATGGAGGTGGCACTAGAATTGAATGCCAATTCCCTTACCCCTAGGACTGCAGAACAGTGAGCAAGAAGTTCAATGGCTTTACCAGGTTAGGCAAGGGCACTCTTGACACAAGCACACTTTTCACCCTCTTAAAGCAACATTTCCACAATTAACCCTTCACACTGCACTCTGATTCTAAGTCCATAACTCTAACTCCATATCCCGCACTACACAATTCTGCTAACAGCAATAACTAGCTTGCACAACCAGAAAACTCTTTCCTCCACTTTAATAAACTCTTTCCTCAAATCTCTTATTTCACCTTTCCCATGCCACTTGGCACACACCCCTCCACTGCCAGCCTTACCCTCATTCACTTTATCTTCTTGCAGTACAAATTGGCACACAATGCCTGCCAGAGGCAGGCCACCAGAGAAGGTATCCCCATGTTTACACCCCTCACCTTTGTAAGGGTAAGGACATGCAATTTGTGGGCACTTGTTCAACTCTTGCTATCAGAGACGGCCAGGTTAGTAGTGTCTTGCGGGTGCCATGTTAGTGACTGAGCACCTACATTGTTGCCCTGATGTCCCTCTGAAGCACCACACAGACAGAACCTTCCACTCCCTTTCTCTGTTGCCTTAATCCCAAGGGAGTAATGCTCACCCATTCTAATTTTACCTTCTAATCTCCTTTCCTGCAGATCCACCAATGGAGGACATGGGAGGCGGAAGATGAGGAGAAGCTAGGGAACTATTTCTCCCTGGTTGCATATGATGATGACAATAATGAGGAAGAAGAGTACAAGAACTGGGACACTTTCCCCGTGGAGTTGCATTATCCTGCCTTGTCTTCCTCTGACCTAATCCCTGCTGATTCACCACATGCATAAATGACTTCCTCACTCCCGGGCAGCCACTCAGATTTTTTTCACATGGGTGGACTTAGGTAGTGGGAGTGAGCAATGTGGCAATGGGTGATTCACAGAACATGACTGAACCAGAGGAGTGGGAAGTGGATGAGAATGTTCCACCTTCTCAGCGGAGACTGAGGAGAAGGCTGCCCATGGCTCTAGATTTTTGGGAGCCAGCACGCATGGGTACTCGCCTGAAAAGAAGGATGTTTGATGAACATCGCACCTATGTGCAGCCTCTGAGGATAATTTCTAAGTATATGCAGCAACTGACAGGTGTGGCCCTCGAGCCTACAGCTCTCTTTTGTGGCAACATCACAGAAGTTTTGACTTCCTCACAGGTGCTAATGGAGCAAGTGGCAGCTTCAGTGGAATTTGCAGTAGATTCCCAGCTGAGCAGCAGCCAGGGACCAGTCGGTGCTCCACTCCTGGAAGCACAGACTGCAGCTCTGGAGGCAGTAGGGCACTGAGTGGAGTGAAGCAGGAATTGCAGCTTCCAGACTCTGGTGACCACTGTGTCTTAAGGCTTTCAGGACCTGATAGCTTCTATTAGACAGCTATGCTACTGATCATTGGGGCCACTGGCTTCAGGGTGAAGGCTGGAGTCCTCCTGCCTGATACTGCCTTCTCTCAGGACAGCAGCACATGCCAGACCTCTGGCCTTCCCCCTCAGAGAACCACGCCAGTGAAACCTGGGAGGAGAGACCAGCCTGCCTAGGAGCATGCTCCGAGATCCGAGGAGCCAGCTATAATGTGATGAGGGCCACCTCAGTTCCATGACCTTGCTATACAGCATGAAGAGCCAACCACCTCCTGCTATACAGGCCTTCAGGTGACACTTAGAACACTTTGGTAGGTGATAGAAAAGCATGTGTAGGCACCCAGTGTTAAGAAAGAGTAGGATGATTGTTTGCACTTTGCAATTATTGTACTGAAATAAACTGGTGCAGAAAATGGTGCACTCATTTGGTGTTGACTGTTACTTGGGTAATGACTACTGGCATGGTCATGCCAGGCGAAAAGGGCTGATATGTTGCCATGTGGTAGGATGGGTAGTCGATTGAGGGAATGTCTCTTTATTTGCAAGTATGGGAGGAAAAGGTCCAAGTAGACTGAGTTAGAAAGAGAAGAAGACTCCTCAGAGCATCTTTCCTTTGTTGCCCCTTTCAGCAGTCAGCGAGGACTCCTGAGTAGGAGTAGGATAGAGAATTGAAGTGGCAAGTTACAGGGACTTCAGGGTCAAATTTGCAGACAGAACAGAGATGTTTGGCAAAGTGGTCGGTTTCCCCAATGTACAGAAGGACACATTGTGAGCAACAGATATAGTATACTAGGTTGATTGGAGGAAATTCCTGCTCCTCCAGTACTGGATGTCAGACAAGCAGTCTGACAATTTAGAGACTGGAGGGGTCAAGAGAAGTGGTGGTGAGATAGAGCTGGGTGTTGTCAGCGTACATGTGGAAACTGACGCTTTGTTTTTGAATGATGTCGCTGAGGGGCAGCATGTAGATGAGAAATAGGAGGGGGCCAAGGATAGATCCTTGGGGGACACCACAGGTAACGATGCGGGAGCAGGAAGAGAAGCCATTGCAGGTGATTCTCTGGCTACGATTAGACAGATAGGAATGGAACCAGGCGAGTGCAGTCCCACCCAGCTGGACGACAGTGGAGAGGCGTTGGAGGAAGCTGGAGTGGTCAACCTTGTCAAAGCCTGCAAACAAGTCGAGAAGGACGAGGAGGGATAGTTTACCATTGTCACAGCCACATAGGATGCCATTTGTGACTTTGATAAGAGCTAGATGAGCTGTGAAGTAAGCCTTTTCCTTTTTAAAGTTGAGTGTATGGTAAGACATTTGCTGGAGTGAGAGTGCTGAAACTTTCTTTTTCAAATATATATAATCAAGACATCTATATTTTGAAGTGTAATAACTATGTTATAAGGGAAGCAAATAACAGCTCATTGCAAGCTGCAGTGTGATCTGAGAGGCAGAAAGATATAATTGAACAAACACTCATAACCATGTAAGTTCAGGTCATGTGCGAATGCAACTGAATAAAGTGTAAACTATTTGGTGGCTGGAGAGCCCCTTTAGTATCACACGCAAATAAATCTGGCGCGTTACCAAGGGAGCCTGTAATTTGAAACGGTGTCTATTCCTAAAAATACATTTTTAAAGAATCTGTTGCAGAGTCTGGCTATGTAGTGTCCACGTTCTTCAGAATTCACATGAGGAAATCAAGAAACTGGCTGTTTGAACCAGTAGTAAAGTGCGCAAGTTTTCTAAGTTGGTTTGCAGTGTGGTGATGCTTTGGCATGCAGTGACGCAGGATTCAAACTGTGATTCTACCCACGATCTTGGCCGTGTCTCTCCACTCAACAGCAGGAGTGTACATGGACCTGGGCCGCAGACCTGTGTCCCACTGCCTTCCCAGCACATAGACGCCACAGACGGCAAAGGCTTAAAAAATAAAGCCGTAGTTTGAGCTGCTCACATTACGTTATGATCTACCAGCTCGTCACAGCATAACGCAGAGGTGAGGCACTCCTCCACCATAGGGGAGGAAAAATTAACCCAAAAAAAGCTCCGGTGCATTTACTCATGGTCAGTTACATACGAACATCAGCAAAGAACAACAAATAGGTCGTCTGTTTCTCCCTCCCCTCCCTTCCCCTGTGTGCTGGAGTTGAATAAACGAGTCAAAAAAGTGGACATTTAACGGTTAACTATGCAAAATTCAAGAAACATTGATTCTCATTATGGGACTGGACATTAATGTGTGAGAGTGACTGTATCTTCAGTCCTCTTAAAGTGATGTTGCAGCAGTTAGTAACTGAGAGCCACTTAGGCTCGAGTGTTACAGACACAAACAGGTGGAGCTTGGGTTTCTTGTGCTGGAGCAGCTGCATGTACTGCCTGACTATTGAGAGTCAAGATTACCTCTGACCCCAGCTGACTATTAATCTTGTATTAATGGCTGTAAGATGAAGCAGAGTTAATTAAAGAACTTCCAAGGGATGCGGTGGGGGTGCCAGGTGGGAAGGTGGTGGCTGGAATGTGCCGACGCAGTTTACATGGCAACAGCTGCACTTTTTCTTTATTTAGAATGTACTTGGAGTTTAGGAGAAGAAATAAGCAGTTGATTTTTTTTAAAGTGCCACTATATTCAAGTGATACATTATAGCCCAGGGTGACATTTTAATTTGAAAAACACAAAACGTAAGATTGAATAAGTGCATCACACCAATTATACGCTGCAGTTTTGCTTTTAATTAGATCTAATTTTAGATGAATCGCAAGATGGCTCCAGCTGTAGTTTATTTTAGCCGGTTCTAAAACTGTCAGAGACTCAGCAGCAACAAAGAATAATAGCACAGATGGAGACACTCACAATAAGGGCTCTTGAGCTGCGAGGAGAAGAATGGGATCCAGTTGTGCACATTGAATAATGAACTTTAGTTGACACAGAATCACCTTGCACCAAGTTTGTCAAATGTATATCAGTAAAAAAGGTAACATTTTATGTTTTCTCTCTTTTCCCCCTCTTCAAGGTCAAAGATGTCAAATATAAGTACAAATAAGAGAAACCATTTCACTCATCTAGCTCATTTTTTTCACAGAAATCTAAGGTTATCCCATCACAACATCCAACTGTGTCTTGAATGACTCCAGAGTTTTTGCTTCTGTTATCCTACAGAGAAGACCATTTCATGTATTAATCATTCTTTGTGCAAAGAAGTGGTTCCTGACACCAGTCCTGAACTTACTGTTTTGCCAGTTTGTATCTATATCCACTTGTTCTACAGTTGTGTGATTTAACTTAAAATACTGCTCAGTATTTATGTTTTATGTTTCAGGATTTGTGATCAATTTTGTCTGCATGGAAAGAATTTTGGGATTCAATTATATTTAAGGGATGTGTTTTAAAACAGTGACTTTGCACATATTTAAAAAGGAAGACCACAGGAAGGATGTGCATTAAAACCAGATGAGCCAGTTTGGGGGTTGTCACAATTTAGTCTACTTCAAACTGATCCATTGAGGATCTGTTGTTTAGTTCAGACCCATTTGCCAGGATGATCAGGGACATTATGCAATTTGTCATATTGTTGCAGGTGGCTAAATAATATTCATACCCATTTTGGTGAGGATGATTATGTTCGTGTGGCATGGGAGAAAGGCGGTAGTAGGTTTGACGGAAACTTGGGTGATGACACCTTCCCCCTTAATGAAGCCTCCCCACCTGGCTATACCTTTCACCTCATTCCCCATCCAGACCACTGCGGTGGTGATGTGGCTCTTATCACCAAATCACAACTTGGTCTGACTCCCAAATCCTCTGGCACCTACTCCTCCTTTGAGCATCAGGCCTTGTTACACGCCTCTCGGCTCTCTTTTAAAATCTTCATTCTCTACCGCCCACCCAAGACCACAGCAAGTTTCTCACCAAGATATCTTCACTGCTTTCCTCCCTTAGCCTCTGCACCATGTGACTTCGCATCCTCTGTAATTTCAGCCTCCATCGCAACTCATCATGCTCTCTCCTCTGAGCTCACTGCCCTCCTATCCTCCCTTAATCTCTTCCTCCATATAAACTCCCCAACCCATATTCACGACCACTACCTCAACTTTGCCATCTCACGTGGCCTCTTTACTCCCATCGTGTCAATCACAGATACGGCCACATCTGATCACCTCCTTGTATCACTCTCCACCCACATCCCCCTTCCCCCTCCTAACTCTACTTCCTTCTGTGTCCACCCCTAGAAAAAACACTCCCCCCAAGTCATTTACATTGGCATTTTCAAATTCCCAAGTCTAGCCTCTGGCCTTCCATTCACCATGACATTTCTGCTCAATCAAACCCTCACCTCCACCTTTGATGCCTTTGTTCTGAGTAAAAGCATTACTCTCTCTCCCCGGGTCGTTCCCACTAGTATGGTCATCATCTCCGCTCCCTTAAGTGCAAGGGTCACAGACTTGAGTGTTTATGGCAGATAACTCGTTTAGTTATTCATCGCCATAAAGCACTATCAGGTCCTACTCTCCTCTGCCAAAACTGCTCACTATTCCAGGCTCATCCTGGAAAGCAAAAATAACCCCGGCTTCTCTACTTCACTACAAACCTCTCCCCTGTCTCCTCCACCCTCACCTCCAACAACAAGTGTGAGGAGCTCATGGACTCCTTTGTCACTAAGTTTGAGACCATCCGTTCAACGGCCTCTGCTACTTCCCTCTCTTCTCTTGGCCCACCAAGCTGAACTTCCCCTGTTGCCCCCTGCCCTAATCCTGAACTTGCATCTTTCTCTAGTTTCTCTTCGATCTCTCCTCATGCCATCTCCAAGATCAACATGTCCCTGAGACCCATCTTCTACTCCCTCAACCCTATTCCCACCAAACTCCTCACCACCCAACTTATCTTCCTGGCCCCCATGTTAGCTGATACTGTTAACGGTTCCCTCTCCTCAGGTACTATCCCACTCCCCTTCAAAGTGTCCGTCATCACCCGCCTCATCAAAAAACTCACCCTTGACCCCTCTGTCCTTGCAAACAACCGCCCCATCTCCAATCTGCCTTTCCTCTCCAAAGTCCTTGAATGTATTGTCGCCTCCCAAATCCATGTCCATCTTTGCTGCAACTCCATGTTTGAACCCCTCCAATCAGGTTTCTGCTCCTGCCACAGTACCGAAACAGCCCTTATCAAATTCACAAATGACATTCTGTGTGACTGTGACCATGGTTAGATCTCTCCTCATCCTTCTTGACATGTCTTCAGCCTTTGACATGGTTGACCACAACATCCTCCTCCAGCTTTGTGGGACTGCTCTCATCTGGTTTCATTCTTATCTATCCAGTAATAGCCAGAGAATAACCTGCAATGGCTTCTCTTCCCACTCCCGCACCGCTGATTGTTACCTCTGGAGTGCCCCAGGATCTATCCTTGGGCCCCTCCTATTTCTCATCTACATGCTGCTCCTTGGCGACATCATCCGAAAACACAACGTTAGGTTCCACACCTCACCACCCCTCTCTCGACCCCTCCACCGTCTCTGATTTGTCACGCTGCTTGTCCAACATCCAGTACTGGATGAGCAGGAATGTTCTCCAACTAAATATTGGGAAGACCAAAGCTATTGACTCGGTCCCTGGTCCAAACGCTGTTCCCTAGCCACCGACTCCACCCCTTTCCCTGGTCACTGCCTGCGGCTGAACCAACCTTTCACAACTGTGGTGTCCTATTTGATCCTGAGCTGAGCTTATGACCACATATCTGCTCCATCATCAATATTGCCTACTTCCATCTCCGTAACATCGCCCATCTCGGCCCCTGCATCAGTTCATTTGCTGCTGAAACCCTCATTCATGCTGTTGTTATCTCTAGACTTGACTATTCCAATGCTCTCCTGATTGGCCTCCCCTCTTCACCCGCCATAAAATTGAATTCATCCAAAATTCTGCTGCCCATATCCTAACTCACACCAAGTCCTGTTCACCCATCACCCCTGTGCTCACTGACCTATATTGGCTCCCGGTCCAGCAACGCCTCAATTTAAAAATTCTCATCCTTGTTTTCAAAGCTCTCCATGACCTCGCCCTTCTCTATCTCAGTAACCTCCTTCAGCCCTGCAACCCTTCGAGATCTCTGCACTCCTTCAATTCTGGCCTCTCTAGTTTTTAGAGTGTATCCCCGATTTTAATCATTCCACCATTGGTGGCCATGCCTTCAGCTGCCTGGACCCTAAGCTCTGGAATTCCCTCTCTAAACCTCTCTACCTCTCTATCTCTTTCTCCTCCTTTAATACACCCCTTAAAACCTACCTCTTCACCTGTCCTAATATCTTGTGGCTCAGTGTCTGATAACGCTCCTGTGAAGCGCCTTGTGACGTTTTACTACTTTAAAGATGCTATATAAATGCAAGTTGTTGTTGTTGTTTGGTTTGCAGGCTTGCTGGCAAATCCCTCTATGAGAAGGTATCACTGCCCCTCTGCTTCCTGGGGCCAGAATTAACAGAACAGAGAGGGAAACCCATGTGTGGGGCAATCAGGTTTTGAACAAAAGGACTGTGAGTCGCAGGTCTTGGCTCAGAGCTGGATGCTAAAATGTAGGCGTTTAGGTCCTGCAATTAGAAGTTGTCTACAGAGAAAGGCATGACAGAGACCAGTAAATCAGTCCACAAATTAGGGCAGGTAGTGATTTTTCTTTCTATTTTTTGAAGAAAATAGTGAGTATGAGTTAAATAAGTAGAATTTGCTTTGACTATTCACGAAATAAAGCAGCTCAACAATTCCTAACCCGCCTCATCCCAAGTGTTTCAGTTCGCCTTCAGATAGATTAGAGCAGCCGACATGAGGACACATGTGAAAGACATTTCCAGTCCAAATCATAAAGCGGTACTATCATTAAAACATTGGATTACACTATCGTACAGTTAGATATTGTGCAGTATGGGCACACTCTTGAATATTTATGGGAGCGATCAGCACCACTTGAAGAGAATATCGAAGGCAGACCCAACACTTGTAACTTATTTAATATTCTATTTGGTATCTTACATACCTCAGTAATATCACCTCTCATTTACCTCCTTTCAAGGTTGAGTAGTCTTATGTATTATGGTCCGAATCTTGCAGTGGGTAATGACGGCGAACTGTCCGCATTCGCCGTCATTATCCCGCTGAAACTGACCTCAACTTCAGGATATAGCGCATGCGCATCTAAACGCAGAATTCCTGAAGTTGCGGTCAGTGAAATCAGTGGAACCGACGAAATCTTGAGCTTTTCTGCGCTAATATTGCTGTTAAATACCCCATTAAATGTTAAGCCTTGTTGGAATAGGTGTAACTGGGGTTTTAATAGCATATTGACTGCTAATCCACCGTTCTGGCCCTGAAAAATGGATTTTTATATTTGTGGAATATCAAATTTCTCCATTATGATAAAATTTACACTGTTTTTAAAAATAATTTTTTTAAAGTTTGTTCATGACAAATGGCCTCCTTCTGTGCCGTAAATTTCTATGATTTTATGAATCTATATTTCAGCTTCTACATTATCCCCATGTGAAAGTCCCAATCTTTATTTTGCTCTCTGTAACATTTATAAAAGTGAGGATAAAAGCTGCTTTTTATTTCCCGGTTTGCTGTCTGCGAGAATTCTTCAATGTGATTGGTTGGCTTAGACAGCTTAATGATGTCACTGCTGCATCGCACTAGGAATCCCCTATTCACAGCGCTACAATCAATTACACATCGAGAAACCTCAAGTTTTCGCCACAGAGATCGCAAAATCTCTGTGGGCAGCTTTCTTCAAGGTCAGTGGCGAGCGCCTTTGCTTCTTCGCTGAGCACAAATTACAGGCCATTATGTATTCATATATTTAATGTTTATATTTTCCTGTTTACTCCTCTTCCTAGCACCCCACCGGTTGGCAGCTCCATGGCTCATTCTTGGCAATGGTGCTTCTTCTAATTATCAGGAAAGTGCCCCTGCCTGTGGAGGGAGTGCAGTGAGAAAAAATGTCTATTTGATACAAGCAGCCATTTGGCCCATCATGTCTGTGCCAGCTCTTTGAAAAATCTATCCAATTTGTCCCCCTGTCCTGTTCTTTCCACATAGCCTTCCAAATTTTTCATGTTCAAGTATATATCCAAATTTCCATTGTGCTATGAGGCCTTTGAATTTTAAATCCCATCTCTACTTCCTTCGCAATGTTGGATGCTAGGAATGCATGGGGTTCCTGATGCCCAATGTTGCTAAAGCATAAATAAAGGACAATATGTTGGGAAATTTTTAACGTGGAGAAGGAGCCTGAGGAGCTGGTGGAATGGCTTCCTGCCATATTCCTTGCACCTGACAGCTCAGAGACCACCCTAAAATAAAGAAAAGAACTTCAGGATGTCCCAGGGCAGCCAATTAAATACTTTTCGTGAAGTCTCGTCACTATTGTAATGTAGGGAATGTAGCAGCTAATGTGTGCAAAGCAAGATCCCACAAGCAGCAATGTGATAATGACCAGTAAACCTGTTTTTAGGTGTTGGTTGAAGGATAAAAATGGATGGCAAGACAGAAAATCTGGGCCACTGTGTTTGAGATGAGGAGTGCTGTTCCATCGTCATTTCTCTTTATCCCTCATTATGTCACAATTATTCTGCACCTTCATTAAGATACAACTCCTCAAAACTGGGATTTCACCAAAAAGATCAGGTAGCAAAGCTATGTAGTTTTATCTGAAAAATCTTAAACGAGAGCCTTGCCTTCCAAGGAGAGCTGGAATGATTGAGATATATCCAAATGATTAATGAGATGTCAGGTTTGAGCAATAGGTGGGAATAAGTTACTTTGTGGATCACAAGCCATTCATAATTATCCTTTGGATAGCAGGTTGGGGAACTTTTATCAGCTTGTATTAATAATAATTACATTTATGAGGGAGAGAAAATGATCTCATAGAAATAGGAAATAAATACGAATGAGGATGAAACGTAGTTTATAGTGGTAATTGGAACGAAATATTAATTTAGAATTGGCAGCTAGTTAGAAGAAGGCAGAAAATCACAGGTAAGCCTTTAAAGGGGTTAAAACTGTTATAGCCTTTACAAAGGCTGCTGATATTTTTTGAAATTGAGAGGTCGCACAACACCAGGTTATAGTCCAACAATTTTATTTTAAATCACAAGCTTTCGGAGTTACAACTCCTTCGTCAGGTGAAGTGAGGCGAAGGAGTTGTAACTCCGAAAGCTTGTGATTTAAAATAAAATTGTTGGACTATAACCTGGTGTTGTGCGACCTCTCAATTTTGTCCACCCCAGTCCAACACCGGCATCTCCGCATCATGACCGATATTTTTTGATGCATGATTCAACCTTTTCAAAGGCTGTTTTGGTAACAAAATTACTTGGCAAAACCCAATGGCTGGCATAATAAATGTGGTGACAGGAACAGAGTCTGTGGTCACTTGATGGAGCGGCACAACCCTTCACCCCTTTGTTTGATGGCTGGTGAAGTGGAGGCAGTGCAGAGTAAGGTTAGAATGAGGAGAATGACCCGGTTTGCCATTCTAGGACATCCTCCCAATAGAACAGCATTGGAGTGAGACAAAAGAAAAGGATGAAGCAGCAGCTGACCATTACTAGCACTGGGACTGGTAGGCCGCGATTTCCCCTACCTGGGCGGGTCCATGGCGGGTGACATCGGTGGTGGGTCACGGCTCCGCTGCTGGCTCCATACCGGCCTCCAACATTACTTTCCCTAATTAGGCTTGTTAAGCCCTCCCAGTGCATTTCCCAGCCAATTGAAGGACGTGGGTCTGATGACGTCATTTGATGAAGCGTCATCAGCCAGTTTCCTTAAAGGGACCATGGCCAAATTTACTTTGACATTTGTGCTGTCAGTGTTCTACAGAATTGAGGTGCTACAAACACTGACAATGACTGCACAAAGGTGCACGGCTGCACCCAGGCTCTCCCCTGACTCCCTCCATATGCTTATGGAGGGAGTCACAGCATGCAGGGAGGTTCTCTTCCCTTCCAATGGGTGGAAGAGACCTCCCCAGGAGCCCAATGCAGCTTGGTTGCACATTGCACAGGAGGGCACAAGCAGGGATGTCGTCAGGAGGACCTGGGTGCAGTGGCGCAAACCTTTCAATGATCTCAGTAGTTCATGAAACATTAATGCAAAGCCACACTCAACCTCATGCTGCTGTGCCGCTCATCACATCCCCATCACTCTGTCTTCCTTACCCTACACCTGCACATCTTTACTCACACCAACTTACCTTGAACCTCCACTCATCCCTCTCTATCTACATTATCACTTCCCCAGCTCACTAGCCACCCTCACACTCACCCTCATCCTAGTCCAATCATACCAACTAACAAGACACAAGGGTAGGCACTTGTGTGTTTTAGCCAATGTTCATGTGAAGTTTCTGTTAATGTGCTGTCAAACATTGAAATCTTTATTTTCAGCACTTTGCGTTCTTGGACAGATTTGTGTGCACCTTTGGAAGTGGCTTAGTGAGTTGCAGTGAATGGTGAGACATAACGGTACCCCCCGCAATGCTGATGTATGTGAAAGGAATGGCTTGGGCATTGTAGGGATGCTTTATGTTGTTGGTGTGGGGTGGTGCCAACCTGGCGCATCATGTGACAGCCAGGGTGTACAGCGTCAAGTGAAGTAAATCTGGCCATGGTGAGGCCATCCCTGGCGTCCTGGGCAGCAATGTGGTCGGGTGCTGATGCCCTCTGTCCTGTGCAGCATCAGGTGAGTGCAGAGAAGGTTGGTGGTGTTGTTGGTGCTGCTGGTGTGCCTGGTGATGCTGGTGTTGCGGCTGATCGTGGTTAGATTCTGAGGACCAAGGTGAGAGAGTATAAACCGTACCCATGCTGATGGAATAGATGGCAGGTGAACTTGAGATGGCAGAAGCGATCTGTCAATGGTGAGAGAGGTTGTTCCAATGAGGTGACACTGGACAGAGAGTTTGCTCCAAACACTTGTAAACACTGCATAAAGCTCAATCTGTCTTCCAAATGCAGCAAGCAACAACTTCTGAGCTTGGAAAGTGAACAGCTGTGAGATGGGAGATTTTAAGAACATAAGAACATAAGAAATAGGAGCAGGAGTAGGCCATTTGGCCCTTCGAGCCTGCTCCACCATTCAATAAGATCATGGCTGATCTTCTACCTCATCTCCACTTTCCTGCACTATCCCCATATCCCTTGATTCCCTTAATATTCAAAAATCTATCGCTCTCTGTCTTGAATATACTCAACGACCCTCCACAGCCCTCTGGGGTAGAGAATTCCAAAGATTCACCACCCTCTGAGTGAAGAAATTTCTCCTCATCTCAGTCCTAAATGGCCGACCCCTTATTCTGAGACTGTGACCTCTGGTTCTAGACTCTCCAGCCAGGGGAAACATCCTCCCTGCATCTACCCTGTCAATCCCTGTAAGAATTTTGTATGTTTCAATGAGATCATCTCTCATTCTTCTAAACTCGAGAGAATATAGGCCTAGTCTACTCAATCTCTCTTCATAGGACATTTATAGCACATTTAAAGCTGTCAAGTAATGAGATGATTCCATGGCCATTCAACTCCCACCCAGCTTAACAGATGTGATCCCCGAGCAGAGTGGACACCGTTGGCGAGCTGGTAAATTCTAAAGTTGAGCTCAAAATTGTTGTTAATCCTCTGTTAACAAGGTCATAATGACCTGAATTGCCTCCCCCACCGCTGCGTGTCGAGTCTGCTCAGCGCTGACCGACCCGACATTTGGTAAAGGCGCGTAGCGGCGGTTTGACAGTGTGGTCCCGAGCCGCTGTCAAATAAAAACACTTTCCCACCCGACCCGCCACCGATCCCACCCGCTGTCCCCCGGAAAATTCCCCCGTAGTGTCAGCCCTATGGTGCACGTTAGGTGCAGGAATCGCTGCCACAAATGCTACAGGCATCAGATGCTACAGATGTCTACTGACCTGGAGTTTATGTAGCCAATTCCACAAAGTCATTGCCAGTTCGGTGCACCTTTGCCGATAAATATGGGTGGGAGAGTACCTGTAGCTAGGTGCAGGTTCACCTGTCTGCCATTCTTCCTTTTCTTCCTCCAAAAACATAAGTAATGGGAGAATTCCAATTGGGAAAATGATTGCTCCATACTGTGAACATTCAACAAAATGGCCGTAGCAGAAAACTTGACACAAATTCTGCTGGTCAACTATGTGGAAACCAAAAAGTAAGAAAAAAACGTTAAGAAATAGCTTCAAAATTCTGCTACAAATCTTGCTATAGAAATCTTTAAATGCACTTCCATAAACAGCACACTCAGCAAACCGGGATCTCTATCTCATATAGGCAGGTAGATGACTGAGCACTACACAGGTATGAACACCAGATGATGCCATCAGGGCCTAATTTTAATTTAATTAACTGCAAACTGGCAGTGATTCTGGCTTCTTTACAAAATATTACCGGAAAATTGGATTGGATGCTAAATGGGCAGAAATCTGGCATAATAGATTTCCACCCATTTTTCCAATCCATGATATCCACTTTACATCCATTAATTAGGTATAATTCAATGATAAATCTTCCTTGGTATGAATATGGATGTGGAAAATATGTTGATGAGGACTAAGTACAACACAGTTACGCTGACTGCCTGGCATAACTTGAGTGGACTGGGTGGAGAATTGCTCTGGTAACTGCCCTGCCCATTCCCTGCTCTCTTCCGTCATCTCTGAAAAAGACAGGTGACATAGAATATATCCACCCAGATATGGGTGGCAATATTCGAAGGGCATGAAAATGATGCGGAATACATTGCCTGACGCATTCCCCATCATTAGTGCCTTAGCAACGTTGGGCACTAGGAACGGGTGTGTGTTGCTGGCTTCCAGCCTTGCTATTGTGTCCTGAGGGCCATTTAAATTTTCAAGGGCCCGCAGGGAGCTGAACTGGTAGGAAGTGATCAGTTCAACTTCCCAGGTCTGGGAAAAGAATTCGCAATGTCATGTTTAGCTACACCGCAGGCTGCCTACCCCGATACGTTGAAGCAGGTGCCTGAGGCCTGTACAGTGATTTTTCTGATGAAAGGGAGGAACTGAAAGAAATCAGTATTTGCAGGGAAATGGTGTTAGGGAAATTGATGGGATTGAAGGCCGATAAATCTCCAGGGCCTGATAATCTACATCTTAGGGTACTTAAGGAAGTGGCCCTAGAAATAATAGATGCATTGCTGATCATCTTCCAACATTCGATGGAATCTGGAACTGTACCCATGGATTGGAGGGTAGCTAATGTTACCCCACTATTCAAAAAGGGTGGTAGAGAGAAAGCGGGGAATTACAGACCGGTAAGTCTGATGTCGATAGTGGGGAAAATGCTAGAGTCCATTATAAAGGATGTAATAGCTGAGCACTTGAAAAACAGTGACAGGATCGGACAAAGTCAACATGGATTTACAAAAGGTAAATCGTGCTTGACTAATCTACTGGAATTTTTTGAGGATGTAACTGGGAAAATAGATAAGGGAGAACCAGTAGATGTGGTATATTTGGACTTTCAAAAGGCTTTCGATAAGGTCCCGCATAAGAGATTAGCGTGTAAAGTTAAGGCACATGGGATTGGGGGCAAGGTATTGACTTGGATAGAGAACTGATTGGCGGACAGAAAGCAGAGAGTAGGAATAAATGGGTCTTTTTCCAAGTGGCAAGCAGTGACTAGTGGGGTACCGCAGGGATCGGTCCTTGGACCCCAGCTATTCACAATATACATTAATGATCTAGATAAGGGAACTAAATGTAATATCTCCAAGTTTGCAGATGACACAAAGCTGGGTGGGAGTGTGTGCTGCGAGGAGGATACCGAGAAACTCCAGGATGATTTGGACAGGTTGGGTGAGTGGGCAGAAGCGTGGCAGATGCAATATAACGTGGATAAATGCAAGGTTATCCACTTTGGTGTCAAAAACAGAAAGGCAGACTATTATCTGAATGGCAATAGATTGGGAGAAGGGCAAGTGCAACGAGACCTGGGTGTCCTTGTGCACCAGTCGCTGAAGGTAAGCATGCAGGTGCAGCAGGCGGTGAAGAAGGTAAATGGTATGTTGGCCTTCATAGCAAAAGGGTTTGAGTATAGGAACAGGGATGTCCTGCTGCAGTTGTACAGGGCCTTGGTTAGACCACACCTTGAGTACTGTGTGCAGTTTTGGTCGCCTTATTTGAGGAAGGATGTTCTTGCCATGGAAGGAGTTCAGCGAAGATTCACAAGGCTGATACCTGGGATGGCAGGAATGACATATGAGGAGAGATTGGGTCGATTGGGCTTATACTCGTTGGAGTATAGAAGAATGAGAGGGGATCTCATCGAAACATATAAAATTGACAGGTCTGGACAAACTAGATGCAGGAAGAATGTTCCCGATGGTCGGAGAGTCCAGAACCAGGGGTCATAATCTAAGGATAAGGGGTAAGCCATTTAGGACAGAAATGAGGAAGAATTTCTTCACCCAGAGAGTGGTGAACCTGTGGAATTCTCTACCATAGAAGGTAGTTGAGGCCAAGTCATTAAATATATTCAAGAATGAGTTAGATATATTTCTTAAAGCTAAAGGTATCAAGGGATATGGGGAGAAGGCAGGGACAGGGTACTGAGTTTGGATGATCAGCCATGATCTCATCGAATGGCGGAGCAGGCTCGAGGGGCCGAATGGCCTACTCCTTCTCCTATCTTCTATGCTTCTATGTTTCTATGTTTCCTCCTTCCTTGAGGCAGGCTGCTTCTGGGAAACTGTTAATGCAAATCACCCTCGCCCTGGATAAATTGCATAAAGCTATTCATTCCACAAGAACATAAGAACATAAGAAGTAGGAGCAGGAGTAGGCAATACGGCCCCTCTAGCCTGCTCTGCCATTCAATAAGGTCATGGCTGATCTTCTACCTCAACTCCACTTTCCTGCCCGATCCCCATATCCCTTGATTCCCCTAGAGTCCAAAAATCTATTGCTCTCAGTCTTGAATATACTCAATGGCCGGAATTTTCTGGGGTCCGTGAGGGCACGATTGGAGGCGGGTCGGGTGGGAAATTTGAAAAATCTTGCAGCGGGTTGGGAACCCGCCGTCATCCCGCCCCCACACGCCTTTTCCTCGGGCGTGTTTGCTGGCGTGGCAGCGAACCAAATGGCCGAGGCGGGCGAGCTAATTTAAATCATTATTAGGTACTTGTCAGACCCTGAAGTGCCTTTTTCACCCTACCTTTCAAATTTCCCTGGATGAGCACGGAAATCACGCAGCTCGGGAACCACTTATGTGAACCTGAGGCGGAGGTTGAGTGGCCATTGATCCACCTCATTAGTGCACAGCATGAGAAGTACAATAAAAACTCCTACCTGACAGCTGGTCACTATGCTAAGGCAGATGCTTTTGCTGACTGCATTGTCAGCACAGATTTAGCTTTCTGGAGGTTGCAAGTGTTTCCAGCAACGTCGGCATCCAGTGTCACCTCAGTGGTAGAACCTATCACACCATTGACAGATTGCTTCTGTCAGCTCTACTTGACCTGCCATCTATTCCATCAGCATGGGTGCTATTTATACTGTCTCACCTTGGTCCTCGGAATCGGACCACGATGAGCCTCAACACCAGCAGCACCAATAACAACACCACCAACCTTCTCCTCAAACACCTGAAGCTGCACAGGACAGAGGGCATCAGTGCAGGCCTGCACTGTGCTGGAGGTGATACCCCCAACACAGGGTATACAGGCAGAGGATGAGCTTCCTCAACATGACGGAGCAGCAGTGCTTCAGGAGGCTCAGGCTATCGCGCCAGGTTGTCGCAGACATTTGCACATTGCTGGAGGAAGACCTGCAGCCCAGAGGAGCGGGTGGACACGCCTTACCAGTTGCTGTCAAAGTCACCAGCGCCCTCAATTTCTTCGTCTCAGGCGTCTTCCAGGGATCTGCAGCAGACATTTGCGGCATCTTGCAGTTGGCCGCCCACAGATGCATCACCCAGGAAACCGATGCACTCTTTGACAAGTACACCAATTATATCAACTTTGCCACTGATAAAACCAGTGTTACTGAGCGGGCACGCGGCTTTGCGGCTCTGGCTGGCTTCCCACAGGTGCAGGGCGTCATCGACTGCACACGTGTGGCCATCAGGGCACTCCATCATTACCCAGGAGTCTTTGTCAACCACAAAGACTTCCACTCCCTCAATGTGCAGCTCGTCTGCAACCATAGGAAGATCATCATGCATGTGTGCGCAAAGTTCCCTGGCAGCTGCCGTGACTCTTTCGTCTTGCGCCAATCCACCCTCCCTCACTCCTCTTCACTCCTCCAAACAGACTTTCTAGCTGGCTTCTTGGAGACAAGGGCTATCCACTGAAGACGTGGCTCATGACCTCCTTGAGGAGGCCAAGTACTGAGGCCCAGGAGCGATATAATGAAAGCCACATTTCCACCAGATGTGTCATAGAGCAGACAATTGGCATGCTGAAAATGCGCTTCAGATGCCTTGACAGATCTGGAGGAGCCCTTCAGTACGCACCAGCCAGGGTCTCCAGAATCGTCGTGGTCTGCTGCACCCTGCACAACATAGCGCAGCAGCGAGGATTACCGCTGCATGAGGAGCAAGGCTCTGAGCACTCAGCCTCTTCAGAGGAGGAGGAGCATCAGCTGGAAGATGAGGAGGAGGAACAGGAGGAACCTGCGGTCCAGATCCCACCAGCACCTGAGCACATTGCTGCCCGGGAGGCCAGATTTACTTAACTTTACGTATTACACCCATATGGCTGCCACATGCTGCACCAAATTGGCACCACCCCACAGCAACACCTTAAAGCATCCCTACAATAACCAAGCCATTCCTTTCACACTGACCACCATTGCTGGGGGTAACATTATGTCTCACCATTCACTCCAACTGACTAAGCCACTTCCAAAGGTGCAGACAAATTTGTCCATGGTGGTGAAAATAAAGATTTTTATCTGTGACATCAGAGTAACGGAAACTTTACAGAAACATTTAATAAAACACCCAAGTGGCTACCCTCGTGAATCTACTTGTGTTTCATCTTTCTATTATGCGTGCTTCTACAAGGTGCTACCCCTATGGCTTCAGCAGAGGTAGAGGCAGCCTGCTCACTTCCCTACGGCGACTGCACAGACCCTTTTGGCAGACGTCCTCTGGGTTTTGGAGCCTGTGATGGCCCCGTCAAAGTCTGCTCCCCCTGCGACTGTGCAGGGGCAGACTCAGCCATCGGGATCCGAGGAGGCATCTGGGGCTCTGACTGAGGGATGGGGGTGGCGGGGTGGGGGGGACAACAGGGGAGAAGTGTGTGCGCTTTGAGTGGAGCCCACACTTCCATGTCCCTTCTCACCATCATCCCTCTCATGGGCCACCCGCATTTCCCTGCTAGCAAGGAGCTGGAGAGCACCTTGCTGCACATCAGTGGGGCCATGAGAACGTCTATGAGCCTCAGCCATCTATTCTCCATAGATAGCCATCTATTCTCCATAGATAGCCATCTATTCTCCATAGAGACCATGTGCTCCTGTGAGTGGCGCATTAGCTGCTCCATGCAGGTGGCCATCCTTTCCATGGAAGAGCCTACAGTCACCATCGCCTGCGACACGGTGGTGCTCATGTTGGAAATGGACTCCTTCATTCTCTGGACATTTGCAGACAACGCGGTCGCAAAACCTGTCAAAGCCTCCTGCACATCTTGCTCCACCTCCAGGAACGCCGTTTTCTGGATGGTCCCCGAGGCTCAGCGTCTGCATGCAGCTGAGCAGAGCTGGAAGCGTCCTGCGCCCTCTGGCAAGGACTCTCCACTGCTGTCCCTGTCTCCACCATCTGTTCTTGCTCACTTGTGAGTTGTGAGACACCAAGTGACAACACTACTCTATCTTGCGTGGGACCCACCGAGGTGTGCGTATCTGCGCTGGTGCTGGGTGCGCTTATGTCTGGTGACGGTGCGTCCTCAGAGGCTGGAGGCTCCTCTGAGGAGTCATCTTCCTCTTCCTCCTGGTCAGTGGGGGGTGCTCTTGATGGACTTGTGAGAGAGTAAAGAGATGAGTTAGATATGTCATATGAAGAATGGGTACAGATACCATTATGCACATGATGAACATTCACTGGCTGCTGACATTAGTCCCCATATGAGTGACTGCTGTATGATATGTAGCTGTATAATATGTAATTCTGTCACCAGGTTGCTGAGATGTTCTCCTCTCTCCGTCTCCCACCTCCAGCTGCTCGGTGACTCCAGAGACTTCCAAGGCAGCCTCCTCTGCCGATGTTAGGGTGGCCAATGATGGAGTGCCACCTCCGGTTCTCTCCCTCTCCCTCTTATTGGGGGCTGTCTTTTCCTGCAAAGAGGGAAAGAAGAGAAGGATGAGTGAGAGTGATCGAATGAGTGTAAGGAATGAATGGGTTACATCTGTAGAGGGTGCCTATGATGGAGTGGGGTGGCAATGCCAAGTGGCCTCCTTGTGTGTTTTTAGTTGTTATGATTG
Source organism: Squalus acanthias (assembly GCA_030390025.1). Lineage (NCBI taxonomy): Eukaryota > Metazoa > Chordata > Chondrichthyes > Squaliformes > Squalidae > Squalus > Squalus acanthias. The sequence continues at coordinate 87,098,523 of CM059432.1, forward strand.
CATTAGAATGAGGGTGAGTGTGAGGGGTGGTTAGTCAGATGGGATGTGATAATGTAGATAGAGAGAGAGGGATGGGTGGGCGTGCAAGGTATGTTGGTGTAAGGATGTGCAGGAGCAGGGTTGGGAAGGCAGAGTGATGGGGATGTGATGGGAGGCACAGCAGGATGAATTTGAGTGTGGCTTTGTACTCATGTTTCCTGATCTAATGAGATCATTGAAACGTTTGCGGCACTGCACCCAGGTCCTCCTGACCACACCCCTGCTGTTGACTGCCTCTGCTATTGGAGCCAGGCTCCTTTTGTCTCCTGGGGAGGTCTCTTCCGTCCATTAGAAGGGGAGAGGACCTCCCTGCGTGCTCTCACTCCCTCCACAGCATATGGAGGGAGTCATCGGAGAACCTGGGTGCACCCTCTGTCTCAGTGCAGTCATGTTTGGCACTCTTTGTAGCAGTCCAATTTTGCAGTGTGCTGTCTGCACTATCCTAGATGAACATTCGAATGCAATGTGGCCATGGCTCCTTTACATATCCCAGCTGAAAATGCATCATCACTGACGTCATCAGACACGCACCATTTAATTGGGCCGGGTAACGCGCAGAGTGGCCTTAATAGGCCCAATTAACGGAAAGTCAATCTTAGGAGTTGCATGGTATGAAGAACGGGGTCGTGACTCACCACGACGACTGCCCGCACCCGACCCGCCCAGGTACAGAAAGTTCTGGCCAATGACTAAGCATACCCCTCTGGCGTAGAGAATTCCAAAGATTCACAATCCTCTGAGTGAAGATGTTTCTCTTCAACTCAGTCCTAAATGGCCGACTCCTTATCCTAAGACTATGACCCCTAATTTTAGACTCTCCAGCCAGGGGAAACAGCCTCTCAGCATCTCCCCTGTCAAGCCCTCTAAGCCCTCGAAGCATTTTATATGTTTCAATGAGATCACCTCTCATTCTTCCAAACGCCAGAGAATAAAGGCCCATTCTACTCAATCTTTCCTCATAGAACAACCCTCTCCTCCCAGGAATCAATCTCGTGAACCTCCATTGCACCCCCTCTCAGGCAAGTGTATCCTTCCTTAGGTAAGGAGACCAAAACTGTACACAGTACTCCAGGTGTGGTCTCACCAAAGTCCAATATAATTGCAGCAAGACTTCCTTACGCTTACACTTGTTGTTGTCAAGGGGAAAAACTTCCAGTGGCTGCAGTTACACAATACACAACAGGAAGAGTTGTGATTAATCAAGGCCAAGCAACGTAACCCCGGGACATTGCTGGAGTTTCTCAAGGCAGCGCCCTTGGCCCAACCATCTTTAGCTGCTTCAACGATGACCTTCCCTTTGTCACAAGGGCAACACGGTGGCATAGTGGTTAGCACTGTTGCCTCACAGCGCTAGGGACCCGGGTTCGAATCCGGCCTTGGGTGACTATCTGTGTGGAGTTTGCACATTCTCCCCGTGTCTGCGTGGGTTTGCTCCGGTTTCCTCCCACAGTCCAAAGATGTGTGGGTTAGGTTGATTTGGCTATGATAAATTGACCCTTAGTGTTAGGGGGATTAAATACATGGGGTTACGGGGATAGGGTGGGATATGTGTCGGTGCAGGCTCGATGGGCCGAAATGGCCTCTATCTGCACTGTGGGGATTCTGTGATTCTGTGAAGGTCAGGATTGATGATGATTCGAACATTCAGCTCTATTCATAACTCCTCTGATAACTAAACAGCCCAGTAGGATTTGGACAACATGTAGGCTTGGGCCAACATGTGGTAAGTAGCATTAACACCAGATAAGTTCCAGGCAAAAAGAAAAAGCTCAACCACCTCCCCTGACTTTCAACAGCATCATCATTGCTCATTTCCTCCACCATCTACAAGTCACAAGTTTATTTTGACAGCACCTCCCAGCCCATGAGCTCCATCACTGAAGGTCAAGGGCAGCAGTTTCATGGAACACTATCACCTCCAAGTTTCACGCCAACCTGCATTGAACATATATCACTCTTCATTGTCACTGGGTCAAAATCCTGAAATTCCCTATTTATCATTGTGGAGCACCATCACCACAATAACTGCAAGGGTTCAAGAAGGCAGCCCACCACCACCACCTCAAGGTAACAATTTATACACTGGCAATGGTTAGGCCACAGTTACAGCAGAGTGTGCAGATTTTGGTGTCCCAGTATAGAAAGGATATTAAAGCCATAGAGATTTAGCATAGATTCATCAGGATAATACCAGGGATGGAAACCTGTAGTTAAGAGAGACTTGAGATTACTAACACTGGAGCTGGGGAGACCAAGAGGAGCTGTAATAGTGACCAATTTAAAATGGTCATGAAGAGAATGACAAGAGTGATTAGGAATAATTTATTTATGCAGAGTTTTGTTGAAGCAGGGCATGCTTTGCTACAAGAAGTGGTTGAGGAGACATCACTGCACCTTTTAAGGAAAAATAATGGTTAAGTATGTGAAACAGGGAAGGGATTAGTTCTAGCCTTCTCCTGTTAATAAACTTCTTCAGTTCTATTGTTGGCCGAATGGCCTTTTCTCATCCTTCATTTCATTGTCACATGTAGTCTATATTTTAATATTATATCATGCAGTTGCAGTGAGCATTGCAGTTCACACATGCCTTGAGTTGCAATACCCAAGGAAAAGCTGAATGTTGCCAGTAGACCCTTTCCATCCACCCCCACCCACCCTCCCATTTATTTTTGTAGCCTTTCTCACCTAGTGATTAGACAGGTTAGGTATAAATATTTATTTCAGAGTGAGTATTGACACCACTATGTCAGCCAATGAGTTGGAGACAGGGCAGGACTGACAGAACACAATCTATTTACTCAGCAAACAGAGTCTATTTAAACAGAGACTCTATGAACTACAGCAAACAGAACTCATGACTGAAACTTATCTCCTTTAAGTACAGCCAGCCTTTCTAATACTTCTTCTTTATCAATTTTTATACTATCAAGAGTCTTCACTACCTCCTCCTTCACTATGTATAGGGCAGCATCCTCTTCCTTGGTGAAGACAGATGCAAAGTATTCATTTAGTACCTCAACCATACCCTCTGCCTCCATGCATAGATCTCCTTTTTGGTCCCTAATCAGCCCCACCCCTCCTCTTACTACCCTTTTACTATTTATATGTCTATAGAAGACTTTTGGATTACCTTTTATGTTGGCTGCCATTCTATTCTCATACCCTCTCTTTGCCCCTCTTATTTTCTTTTTCCCTTCTCCTCTGACCTTTCTATATATAGCCTGATTCTCAGATGTATTTGCAACCTGACATCTCTTTTTCTGCTTCATCATATTGGCTATCTGTTTCTTCATCCAGGGAGCTCTGACTTTTTGAAGTGTCTCCTATAATGCCTCAGTGTATTTACTTGTAATTGAAACAAATCAAACTAAAATAAAGAAATAAAAAAAGTTGAGCATCTTTTGGCCAAATCAAGTTGGAAGTTACAAAATATAAACTGAGAAATAATTTCAAAATGCAGAAATGATGACTGTGACGGAATGAGTGGGAATTATTTAAAGAAAAGAAAAGTAAAAGCTTATGGACATGCACAAGACCTCCCCCAATTCTCCCATCCACAAGCATCTATAAGTCTGTACTGAGTTACAGGCTTGTGACATCTCACATCACAAGCTCTCAACCATAGACACGCTACTTCAGGAAGTTGCAGAGCACAGACTTGGAACTGGCAATATAGAAAATGCTACTGCTGTTGAGGCTGCCGCGAAACACGAATTAAGGCTGAATCCATGTGTGGAAAACAAGAGACTTTTTTAATGTAACTGCATGGTACAAAATGGCTGAACAGGCTGCTCCCAGAATTCTCTGGAAAAATCCTGAGGCCCCGCCCACTCCTGCCTTAAAGGTAAGGTGCCTTAAAGGGAAGGTGCTCGATATTTGTCCACAGACGGAAAAGTGGATAATGCCCGTATAGGTGGCGATCCGCCACACTGCTAGTATTGCGCTAAATTCTGGTACTAGTAAACCTACATCAGATAGAAGAGTGCTAGTAGGAAATCTTACTCAATTACAATATTTATCCACTGATATACTTGAAAAAGAAACATTTGCATGGCTTTGGGGAAAGAGCGGGGGTGAGGGATTAATTGGATAGCTCTTTCAAAGCGCACAATGGGCAAAGTGGCCTCTTTCTGTGCTGTTAAATTCTATGATTCTACATACATTCATGAATAGTCTTTCAGAGGGTCGCTCCCCTTCAATTATCTCCCCCTGAAGACTGCGACTCATGCTGAGGTTAGTTCCATGGGTGCAGCTGCCTCTCCAATAGCTTGCAAAAGTGGCCATTTTTCTCTTCCAAGCCCGGATAGGACTGTGATCATCATCAGACTATCTGAGCATAACGGGGAAGTGGGCAGGAGGAAGGAGAGCATTCAAGCTGCTGTGACACATCCTCACCCAAGGTCTCCACACCAACGCACATCTGGAGTGGGAAACCTGAATAATTATTTTTGGCTTTCAGGCACACAAGTATCAGGGTCGAATATGGAACCCATGAACACCCAGCTCACATCAATTCTGTTCCCAAATACTAAACCACAATTCCCTCAGTGTCATATAATGTCATGGGTTTAACTATTGAGCAGTTCTGGAGTGCGACTGAATTACTGCAAAGAAAGAAAGACTTGGCATTTACAGAGTAGCTTTCACCACCTCAGGATGTCATAAAGTGCCCCACAGCCACCCCTAAAGCTTAGCCACCATTGCAATGCAGGGAAACACGGCCGCCAACCTGCGTACAGCATGGTCCCACAAAGAGCAATTTGAAGTTAAGGCTTAAAATAGTCAGACAAAGATTCCAGCCAGCCGCCAGTCCTGTAACTTTTTTAATGTGTTTCCCATTGCATTACACCCACAGTTTAAATTAAAATCTCTTGCAAATTCTCCACCTTTTCTGCAGTATTCTACCCTCACCCGCTCCCAGGCAGCACAGCACACCACAGTAATATCAAGCACAGAATTAAAGCAGCATTGTTTGATATGCCCACGGTCAAGTCTGTCCTGACAGTCACACATAGGGAATGGCCATTTGGGTGAGGTTCCAGTGGGCTGCTGACACCTGTGGGAGTATGGGGCAAATTTTAACCCCAAAAAAACAGGTGGGTTGGGGTCGGGTGGGAAGTTAAAGTGTTAACAATTTGAATCCCGACCAGAACCCGCCTCCAACCTGCCCACTTCTGGTTTTAACAGGGGCGGGACAGGGGACGGGCAGCCAACCCGCTCCCAGGGTTAAAATTTAAATATTATAATGAGGCTGGCGTGCCTCAGATTTAACCACCATTTTAAATTTAACAGTGGCTGATCGGGCTTTGCAGGCCTCGTGAAACTCGCCAGCTAATGGAAGACAAGGACTGCTGGATCCAGGACGTAAGTGCCTTTACACTGGATCCAGTGTTCCTACCTAACCCACCCCCGCTATCGGAGACACCTCACAAGGCCTCCGATCCCCCACCCAGGCCTCCGACTCCCTCCACGAAGCCACCTCTCCCATGTTCCTCTGGCCCCCGATGTCATCTGTCAACCCCACCACCCCCCTCCACCGCGCTCATCCTGCCCTCCGATGATGCTCCTGGGCTCCCGATGAGCTCCCGACCCGTCCCCGCCCCCTGCTGCTTTAGCCTTCCGAAGAGCCCCCCACCACGAGGCCTCAGATGCTCTACCCCAGTCCTCTAATTCCTCCCAAGAGGCCTCCCCTCCCATGCTCCTCTGGCCCCCCCCGATGTAGTCTTCCTCCCCCCCCAATGCTCCTCCGGCCCCCTGTTGTACTCTGGAACCCTCCCCCTGCTCATCGGGCCCTCCGATGATGCTCCCGACGCCCCCCCCCCACTCATCCAGCTGTCCGATCAGCTGCTCCGGCCCCCAATAAGCTCCCGACACCCCTCCGCTCCTCCGGCTTTCCGATCAGCCACTCCAGTCCCTGATGAGCTCCCGATCCACTCTACTACAGCACAGAGGGAAGCCATTTGGCCCATTAAACCTGTGCCAGGTCTCTGAAGATGCTATCTACTTAGTTCCATTCCTCTACTCTTTCCCTGTAGCCTTCAAAATTGTCCTTTTTCAAATATTTATTCACTTCCCTTTAAAAATCTATTATATATTCTGTTTCTGACACTGTTTTTGGTAAAGCTTTCCATGTGCTAAAACACATAAAAAAATCTTCTCCTGATGATGATCTTAAATTTGTGTGCTCCAGTTTCTGACTGACGGGCCTGTGGAAATAATGATTCCCTATTTACCTCATCAAAATTTCTCATCATATTGAATCTCTATCAGATCTCTTCTTAACCTTCTCAGTTCTCATGAAAAGAGTCCCTCTTTTTATATAGTTTCATAATTATGGCCTCTCAACCATAGTATCTTTTTAGTAAATGGCTTTTGTACCCACACCAAGGCCTTGATATCCTCCCTAAAGTAAGGCACCCAGAACGGGACACAATATGCTAACTGTGGCCTCACCAATGATTTGTTTAGGTTTAGCAATACTTGCTTGTTTTTGTACTCTGTGTGTCTAATCTTTTACAACTTCATCCAAACCAATTAATCTCCTGAAAAAAAGTTCTGCAAAGTTTATCAAACAAAACTATTTAACCTTACATCTTACTTATTCATTCAAAACCAGTTGCCCTCCTTTGCATAACATTTTGATAGTCCAGTAGCTCAGGAACCATCATGTTCCACATAACATTCAACTGCTTGTATCTGTATTTATCCTTATATCCTATTCCAAGTTAGATATTCACCCAGCTCTTTAAAAAAAGCATTATTTTTGACAAAGCATTAACTGCTTTACCATCTCCATGACTGTGGATAAAAAATGCTTCTAATCTTTAGTCTTGCTTGCAGTTTGTTAATTTTACACTCATGTTCTCCAGTTTTGCATTCACACATCAAATTTGCACCTACATTATTCACTCCTTGCAGCATTTTAACATCAGGAGGGTTATTTTGGCCAAAGGGTGAAAACAGGCGGTAAATGTGTGCTGTGCTAATAAGAAACGCCTGTTTTGTAAGTGTGGATTTAGCATGCAATTTTCAGATTAATTGATAATTATCATGATTTAAACATGCCTGCAGGCGCTGAAACTGACAACTGCAGGTTTAGCACTCAAGCGCTGATTAGACACAATTTTCCTGGAGCTGTATATGTAGCCTATATTCACCCACTTCCACTGAAGGTGTGGAGTGCGCTGGCTGGGAGTGAAGCCAACGTGGAAGGATGTCTCAGGGACCTAGAGAGAGGGCGCCCAGGTTCTCAGATGCAGCACTGGAGGTCCAGGTGGGAGAGGTCCAGGGAGGAAGGATGTCCTCTACCCGTAGGGGTGACGGAGTCCACCTCGGCCTCCTGTCCCTCTCTCCTGCAGCAGCTGGTGCTGCTCTGCCTGGCCTCTCATGTCCTCCTCCCATTCCTCCTGCAGACCAAGGGGACCCTTAGAAAGGTGCCCATGACCAAGCACTCCCTTTCTCCTGGTGACTCCTATAAGGTGTCCAATAAGGTCGAGTAGCATAGCACTCACTCTTTTTAGCTGAAGTCCTCAGAGAATTTCCAGAATAAATGTTGATAGTGTGTTGGTGAAGTCTTGACAAAGTGTCCCAGAAATTCTCCTGATGTGTTTCAAAAGTCCTCTTCAAACTTCCAGCAGCAAGTGACCAGTAAAAGGTGATATACCTTTAAGTAGCACTCGCAATCCTCTGCAATGACTAGTTTACTCCCAGTCAGCTGGTTGCTGTTAGGAGAGGGTGTTAGATCATGCGCTATTCACCAAAGTACTGTGCAGTCTTCTTAATGAGCGTTACTAGGCAATTACAGTGACAATCAGCTGCTTAACGATCCTCTGGGTGGCCATTCCTAGCGCGTGCTTCAAATCCTTTATCAAGATGGCGTCTTGCACGAAACGTGGGCTAAAGTAGCGTTTCAGCTTAAGACCCCCATCTTGGCCACCTCTTTAGTGCCTAAAGTATCCAGGGAAAATCGCCACCCAGGTCTCCTCTCAAGATTCTTTTCAGTAACAAAAGCAAGTTCAGCTCTAAGGGTCTTTTCCCATAATTTAGAGCCCTAAGTCTGGAACATCCTTGTTGCTCTCCTCTGAACTCTCTATAGTACATGAATGCCCTTCTCAAAGTAAGCTTTCCAAAACTGCACACATTGTTCGAACTGAAGCCTCGCTAATGATCCACACAGGAATAACTTGTTCCATCTTATAGTCTTTGATATTATTTATTGTGGGCTGAAATTCTTCAGATCATGGACAGTAATACTTCAGTGTTCCAGCTAATTAAACATTTTTTTTAATCACAGAGATCTAGGCCGGAATTTTCCAGGGGGTCAGTGGGTGGGATCGGTGGCAGGTTGGGACCCCGCTGTCAACCCGCCGCCACGCGCCTTTCCCAATGTCAGGTCTGTCAGCGTTGAGCAGACCCGCCACGCAGTGGCGGGGGACCCAATTAAGCTGATTATTGCCTTGTTGACAGATCATTAATAATACGTTTAACCTTACCTTTTCTCTTCAACTGCTTGCCCATGGGGTCCATGTTGCTAGGGGATCAAGTCTATTAAGCTGAGGTGGAAGTTGAATTGCCATTGAATGAGCTGATTTCTTGACAGTTTGAAATGTGCTATAAAAGCTCCCACCTCACAGCTGTTCACTTTCCAAGCTCAGAAGCTGTTGCTTACACCATTTGGAACACAGATTGAGCTTTATGCAGGCTGCAAGTGTTTGGAGCAAACTCTCTATTGGAACAACCTCTCTCAGCATTGACAGCTTGCTTCTGTCATCTCAACTTCACCTGCCATCTATTCCATCAGCATGGGTACCATTTATACTGTTTCATCTTGGTCCTCAGAATCCCACCACGATCAGCCCCAGCTCCAGCAGAACCAGGCACACCAGCAGCACCAACAACACCAACCTTCTCCACAATCACCTGATGCTGCACAGGACACAGGGCATCAGCAGTGACCACATTGTTGCCCGGGAGGCCAGGGATGGCCTCACCATGGCCAGATTTACTTCACTTGATGCTGTACACCCTGGCTGCCACATGATATGCCAGGTTGGCACCACCCCACACGAACACCATAAAGCATCCCTACAATGTCCAAGCCATTCCTTTCACACTCATCACCATTGCGGGGGTAACGTTATGTCTCACCATTCACTGGAACTTACTGAGCCACTTCCAAAGGTGCACACAAATCTGTCCGAGAATGGAAAGTGTTGAAAATAAAGGTTTCAATGTTTGACAGCACATTAACAGAAACTTTACATGAACATTGGATAAAACACCCAAGTGCCTACCCTTGTGTGTTGTTAGTTGGTATGATTGCACTAGGATGAGGGTGAGTGTGAGGGGTGGCTAGTGAAATGGGGATGTGATAATGTAGATAGAGAGAGAGAGAGAGAGGGATGAGTGGAGGTGCAAGGTATGTTGGTGTGAGTAAGGATGTGCAGAAGTAGGGTTGGGAAGGCAGAGTGATGGGGATGTGATGAGTGGCACAGCAGGATGAGGTTGAGTGTGGCTTTGTACTAATGTTTTGTGATCTATTGAGATCATTGAAAGGTTTGCGTCACTGCACCCAGGTCCTCCTGACCACATTCCTGCTTGTGCCCTCCTCTGCAATGTGCAACCAGGCTGCGTTGATCTCCAGTGGAGGTCTCTTCCACCCATCAGAAGAGAAGAGGGCCTCCCTGTGTGCTCTGACTCCCTGCCCTCTGAAATGGCCTAGCAAGCCACTCAGTTGTAACAAACCGCTATGAAACACAATAATAAGAATAAAACCGGACGGACCACCCGGCATCGACCTCGGCACCAGCTACGGACACGACAACAGCACACCCAGCCCAGTCGACCCTGCAAAGTCCTCCTCACCAACATCTGGGGACTTGTACCAAAACTGGGAGAGCTGTCCCACAGACTAGTCAAGCAACAGCCTGACATAGTCAGTACTCACAGAATCATACCTTTCAGCCAATGTCCCAAACTCCACCATCACCATCCCTGGGTATGTCCTGTCCCACCGGCAGGACAGACCCACCAGGAGTGGGGCACAGTGGTATACAGTCGGGAAGGAGTGGCCCTGGGAGTCCTCAACATTGACTCCAGACCCCATGAAGTCTCATGGCTTCAGGTCAAGCATGGGCAAGGAAACCTCCTGCTGATTACCACCTACCGCCCTCCCTCAGCTGTTGAACACCACTTGGAAGAAGCACTGAGAGTAGCAAGGGCACAGAATGTACTCTGGGTGGGGGACTTCAATGTCCATCACCAAGAGTGGCTCGGTAGCACCACTACTGACCGAGCTGGCCGAGTCCTGAAGGACATAGCTGCCAGTCTAGGCTTGCGATAGGTGGTGAGAGAACCAACACGAGGGAAAAACCTACTTGACCTCGTCCTCACCAATCTGCCTGTCGCAGATGCATCTGTCCATGACAGCATTGGTAGCAGTGACCACCGTACAGTCATTGCAGAGACGAAGTCCCATCTTCACACTGAGGACACCCTCCATTGTGTTGTGTGGCACTACCACCGTGCTAAATGGGATAGATTCAGAACAGATCTAGCAGCTCAAAACTGGGCATCCATGAGGCGCTGTGGGCCATCAGCAGCAGCAGAATTGTATTCCACCACAATCAGTAACCTCATGGCCCGGCATATCCCTCACTCTACCATTACCATCAAGCCAGGTGACCAACCCTGGTTCATTAAGAAGTGTAGAAGAGCATGCCAGGAGCAGCACCAGGTGTACCTAAAAATGAGGTGCCAACCTGGGGATGCTGCAACACAGGATTACATGCATGCTAAAAAGCAGAAGCAGCATGCTATAGACAGGGCTAAGCATTCCCACAATCAAGGGATCAGATCAAAGCTCTGCAGTCCTGCCACATCCAGTCGTGAATGGTGGTGGACTATTAAACAACTAACGGGAGGAGGAGGCTCCATGAATATCCCCATCCTCAATGATGGTCGAGCCCAGCACGTGAGTGCAAAAGACAAGGCTGAAGCATTTGCAACCATCTTCAGCCAGAAGTGCCGAGTGGATGATCCATATCGGCCTCCTCCTGAGGTCCCCACCATCACAGAAGCCAGTCTTCAGCCAATTCGATTCACTCCACGTGCTATCAAGAAACGGTTGAGCGTAAAGGCTATGGGCCCCGACAACATCCCGGCTGTCGTGCTGAAGACCTGTGCTCCAGATCTAGTCGCACCTCTAGCCAAGTTGTTCCAGTACAGCTACAACACTGGCATCTATCCGACAATGTGGAAAACTGCCCAGGTATGTCCTGTCCACAAAAAGCAGGACAAATCCAACCCGGCCAATTACTGCCCCATCAGTCTACTCTCAATCATCGGCAAAGTGATGGAAGGTGTCATCGACAGTGCTATCAAGCGGCACTTACTCACTAATAACCTGCTCACTGATGCCCAGTTTGGGTTCCGCCAGGACCACTCAGCTCCAGACAGCCTTGGTCCAAACATGGACAAAGGAGCTGAATTCCAGAGGTGAGGTGAGAGTGACTACCCTTGACATCAAGGCAGCATTTGACCGAGTGTGGCATCAAGGAGCCCTAGTAAAACTGAAGTCAATGGGAATCAGGGGAAAAACTCTCCACTGGCTGCAGTCATACCAAGCACAAAGGAAGATGGTTGTGGTGGTTGGTGGTCAATCATCACAGCTCCAGGACATCACTGCAGGAGTTCCTCAGGGCAGTGTCCTAGGCCCAACCATCTCCAGCTGCTTCATCAATGACCTTCCCTCCATCATAAGGTCAGAAATGAGGATGTTCGCTGATGACTGCACAGTGTTCAGTGCCATTCGCAACTCTTCAGATAATGAAGCAGTCCATGCCCGCATGCAACAAGACCCGGACGACATTCAGGCTTGGGCTGATAAGTGGCAGGTAACATTCGCGCCACACAATTGCCAGGCAATCACTATCTCCAACAAGCGAGAGTCTAACCACCGTCCCTTGACATTCAACGGCATTGCCATCGCTGAATCCCCCACCATCAACATCCTGGGGGTCACCATTGACCAGAAACTTAACTGGACCAGTCACATAAATACTGTGGCAACAAGAGCAGGTCAGAGGCTAGGTATTCTGCGGTGGGTGTCTCACCTCCTGACTCCCCAAAGCCTTTCCACCATCTACAAGGCACAAGTAAGGAGTGTGATGGAATACTCTCCGCTTGCCTGGATGAGTGCAGCTCCAACAACACTCAAGAAGCTTGACACCATCCAGGACAAAGCAGCCCGCTTGATTGGCACCCCATCCACCACCTTAAACAGTCACTCCCTCCACCACCGGTGCACCGTGGCTGCAGTGTGTACCATCTACAAGATGCACTGCAGCTACTCGCCAAGGCTCCTTCGGCAGCACCTCCCAAACCGCGACCTCTACCACCTAGAAGGACAAGGGCAGCAGGCGCATGGGAACACCACCACCTCCAAGTTACCCTCCAAGTCACACACCATCCTGACTTGGAAATATATCACCGATCCTTCATCGTCGCTGGGCCAAAATCCTGGAACTCCCTCCCTAACATTACTGTGGGAGTACATTCACCACATAGACTGCAGCGGTTCAAGAAGGTGGCTCATCACTACCATCTCAAGGGCAACTAGGGATGGGCAATAAATGCTGACCATGCCAGCTACGCCCAGATCCCATAAATGAATTAAAAAAAAAGCACAAATGTCAAGATAAAGTTGGCCATGGTCCCTTTAAGGAAACCGGCTGATGATGCGTCATGAAATGACGTCACCAGACCCGTTTCCTCTAATTGGCCCTGGGTAAACGTGCTGGGTGGGCTTAACAAGCCCCTTCAAAGGAAATTCACTTCACAGAGCGGGATGGATCCAGCAGCGGGGTCGCAACCCGCCACCGACATCGCCCGCCACGGACCTGCCGAGGTCAGCAAACTCGCAGCCTAAGTTTTTTTTAAATAGATTTAAATATCCAGAAAATTTCTTGTGTAATTACACAGTATTGGATACACATGATAGCCCCTGAACAGAAACAGTAATGACTCTGATCTCAAATTTTTGTTAACTGCAGTTTCTTTTGTTAAGTTGTTTTTTATTTCCTTAATTCAGCTCCTTTACTTCAGTGGTAATAAATATGATAATTAACATTTAGAAACTGATCTGTTGAACGCAGACTGCAAGGGAGTTGATGTGTTTCGGCGTTTGTGAGCTCTCCTCCAGCGTCATGAGTCACATCCCCAGTGGAATTGTAATATTATTCTGATGCCTATATTTACCACAGTGCTGCAGAGCATTTAACAGAAAATCAGCTCCAAAATAGATTGCTAAAACCTTTAAAGTCCATGGCTGCTCTCATACCATTTCTGCATGCAACCAACAACACAGTTAAATTACTACAGGCAGGGTAATTAAATTCCCCCACCCCCTTCCTGTTCATAAGACAGATGTTTATTAAAATAAACAAGATAATAGCTGGCAGTTAAATAAGTCAGTTAATTGCTGGTCATAAATTTCGCAGCAGTAGGTGATATCCATCTAACCCTAAGAGCAGCAGGGAAGAAGACCTGGGTGAAAATGAATTGTTCCTTTAAATGATTTCCTCATGAAATAGGAGGGAGCCCATTCTATTCCCAGGAATGTCTTTCAGTGTTAGAAACATCAATGCACAGGGTGGGAGAGTAATGAACACAGTTTTATTTTCTTGATGGAACAAAACAGAACTTTTAATTATTTCACAAATAAATCACCTTGTTGGGTCAAATATGCTTTCAAACTAAAATCTACTTATTAGCCCTTCAGCTGCCTACTAAATGTTTGCCAGCTGAGCGAACCTGATGATTTCACTGATCTGGTCACTGCTGAAAATAAGCAGCTGTTCAATGAAAGACTTTGATGGTTATTGCTTCAGTTGAAATATTCACACCCTTATGTTGCCTATTAAAAAATAACTCTTTTTCTCGTAAATTATCTTGCCTCCCCACTCTGCTCCTGAAGGTGGTAACTCTTTGGTGGGATATTATTCCATGGTTTCCGGGCTCTCTGGCACCTCATCCAAGTGGCCATTATTTAACTGCAAAGGGAATTACAGTCAAGCCTGTCCTGTCTTTACATGACCTTCACACCTATGCACTTCCCAGCAAAAGTCATGGATAATGATCAGGAGCTTGAACCGTGGCCAATTTTCCCCTCATTATCCCTAGGTACTAGGCTAATTGTGGTGACTCTGGCCGTCCCTTCTGGGATCATCTAACTGGGGATCGAACCTGGAATCTTACTGGTCTTATGACTGGTCTTCAGCTACTCAATGTGTTACCTTTACACTACAATTTTGGCAGTGAGGCCACATCTCTGTGGTGCTTCGCTGATACTTCGAGGGAAATTTTACGGGTTTGCATTCCAAGCTCAGACCTTCATCTGCTGGGAGCACATACTGGGAACAGACAGTCTCCAAAGTTCCGATATGCGCTTGTGCTGCACGGCCAAATATCCTACATATCTAGTCTCGCACAATATTCCTTATTTAAAAAAAAACACTTTTAACAGCACCATATTCTCTTAGTACCTCATTGGAGGGTCAGCCTAGATTATTATTTCTGACGCACAAGTGACAGTGCTACTAACTGAGCCAAGCTGACAGACTTGAAAGAGTGGAGAAAACTAGAAAAAACTTATAGGTTCAAATTCCTGTGGATTCAAAAGATATATTTATTCGGTGACAATTCTGATACACATGCAACTCGGTGCTGATGCCTGAAGGTTTTTATTTTGTTGACAGCCCATGTTGCCAACAAAAATTCAAAAATTGGAAGTTGTGTCAGTTCTAACTCATCTTTAGTTGACCGGAAGCAATATTTCAAATTACTGCAATGTAAACATGATTTTATATTTTGTGTGAGGAAAATAAACCTTTCCCTAGGATCTCTGTGAGCCTTTATTGTTTGGACTGGACACATTTAGCCACCACAGATCCATTATATTTTAATCATCTTAATTTTTTCTCCTTTGTACAAACTAAAGTGTAGATTTTATCTGATGTTAAATTTGTTTATGTTGGCATGTTTAAAACAATTTTTGTGTGACAGTTCTCTTCTATACCAATATTTCTCACCTCCCCATCTCTTCTGCTGAGGGCTATAGTTAAAACATCTCCTGGGGCATTGTTCATGGTGAGTTGGAGGTTACTCTGGGGGTGAAATTGGGCTCGGTCGCGCCCGTTTGTTGGGCGCTACAAGGCCCCTTAAGGTTCCAAAATGGCTGCGGCACGTGTGTACACTTCTGACACAAAGTGCACCAGACACCATATTGGTAAAAGAGTTAGCACGTGCACCTAACTTCCACGGGAAGTATTCAGAGCAGGCAGATCATAACGTCAATCAGCATGCAACGCTGATTTGACACCAGCGCTGCCATTTTGGAGCTCCACACTCCAGCCTGTGCCCTCTCTCAACCTCCCATAGCTGAACACGCATTCAACGGCATGAAGGACTCCCCATCAGCGCAATTTAAAGGGATCATCAACTACTTACTGGTTAGTTGCTGGATTATTTCTTTTGGCTGTTGCTGCAATTCTATGCGTTTTCGGTGCTTTTCCCAAAAGTTTCAAAGTTTCAATAATCTACAAAGAGTAAATTTGCAAGGAACATAAAAGCAGACTGTAAAAGCTTCTACAAGTATGTAAAAAGAAAAAGATTAGTGAAGACAAATGTAGGTCCCTTACAGTCAGAAATGGGAGAATTTATAATGGGGAACAAGGAAATGGCAGAGCAATTAAACAAATACTTTGGTTCTGTCTTCACGGAAGAGGACACAAATAACTTCCCAGAAATGCTAGGGAACCAAGGGTCTAGTGAGAAGGAGGAATTAAAGGAAATTAGTATTAGTAAAAAAATAGAGCTGGAGAAATTAATGGGACTGAAAGCCGATAAATCCCCAGGGCCTGATAACCTGCATCCCAGAGTACTAAAAGAGGTAGCCATGGAAATAGTGGATGCATTGGTTGTCATCTTCCAAAATTCTATAGATTATGGAACAGTTCCTGCAGATTTGAGGGTGGCAAATGTATCCCCACTATTTAAAAAAGGAGGAAGAGAGAAAATAGGGAACTACAGACTGGTTAGCCTAACATCAGTAGTAGGGAAAATGCAAGAGTATTATAAAGGATGTGATAACAGGACACTTAGAAAATATCAACGGGATTAGACAAAGTCAACGTGGATTTATGAAAGGGAAATCATGTTTGACAAACCTACTGGAGTTTTTTGAGGATGTAACTGGTAGAATAGATGAGGGAGAACCAGTGAATGTGGTGTATTTGGATTTTCAGAACGCCTTTGATAAAGTCCCACATAAGAGGTTAGTGTGCAAAATTAAAGCACATGGGATTGGGGGTAATATACTGGCATGGATTGAAAATTGGTTAACAGACAGGAAACAGAGAGTAGGAATAAATGGATCTTTTTCGGGGGGGCAGGCGGTGACTAGTGGGGTATCGCAGGGATCAGTGCTTAGGCCCCAGCTATTCACAATATATATCAATGATTTGGATGAGACGACCAAATGTAATATTTCCAAATTTGCTGACGACACGAAACTAGGTGGGATTGTGAGTTGTGAGGAGGATGCAAGGAGGCTTCAAGGTGATTTAGACAAGTTGAGTGAGTGGGCAAATACATGGCAGATGCAGTATAACGTGGATAAATGTGAAGTTATCCACTTTGGTAGGAAAAACAAAAAGGCAGAGTATTATTTAAATGGTGATAGATTGGGAAATGTTGATGTACAGAGGGACTTGGGTGTCCTTGTACACCAGTCACTGAAAGCAAACATGCAGGTGCAGCAAGCAGTTAGGAAGGCAAATGGTATGTTGGCCTTCATTGCAAGAGGATTTGATTACAGGAGCAAGGATGTCCTACTACAGTTATACAGGGCCTTGGTGAGACCACACCTGGAGTACTGTGTGCAGTTTTGGTCTCCTTACCTAAGAAAGGATATACATGCCATAGAGGGAGTACAGCGAAGGTTCACCAGACTGATTCCTGGGATGGCAGGACTGTCGTATGAGGAGAGATCGGGTCGACTAGGCCTGTATTCACTAGAGTTTAGAAGAATGAGAGGGGATCTCATTGAAACGTATAAAATTCTGACAGGGCTAGACAGACTGGATGCAGGGAGGATGTTTCCCCTGGCTGGGGGATCTAGAACGAGGGGTCACAGTCTCAGGATACGGGGTAGGACATTTAGGACTGAGATGAGGAGAACTTTCTTCACTCAGAGGGTGGTGAACCTGTGGAATTCTCTACCACAGAAGGCTGTGGAGGCCAAGTCACTGAATATATTTAAGAAGGAGATAGATAGATTTCTAGACATAAAAGGCATCAAGGGGTATGGGGAGAGAGCAGGAATATGGTATTGAGATAGAGGATCAGCCATGATCATATTGAATGGCGGAGCAGGCTCGAAGGGCCGAATGGCCTACTCGTGCTCCTATTTTTTTTCTATGTTTCTACAGGGAACAGTCTGGCCATTCCCCTGTACTATCTGAGTCTGAGTGCTGCAGTGGAAGAGCCAAAGTACTTTTTGGTGATTTAAGTCCTGTGCTAAAAAATGTTGCTTCCAGATATGGGTGCCATAGTAGGGCTTCTTCTTGGCATTGAACATGACTAGGAGAATGAGCAGAGGTCATGCAGAGCAGGACAAGCTGCTAGAAGAGGGAGGAGGAGGAGGGGGAGAAGGGCTCTTATGAGGAGGCCATATCTGCAGCGGGTCCTTAGAGAGCAGATCTGTTAGAGAACAGATTGCAGGAGTGCTATGATGTCCTGGAAGCCCCTTTGCACACTGGTATCCAGAGCCAGTCTGAGCTTCTACTGTAGCTTTGATAGTACTGGGCAATGGCCCTGGGCTTTGATAGTACTGGGCAATGACCCTGGGCTTTGATAGTACTGGAGAATGGCCCTGGGCTTTGATAGTACTGGGCAATGGCCCTGGGCTTTGATAGTACTGGGCAATGGCCCTGGGCTTTGATAGTACTGGGCAATGTCCCTGGGCTTTGATAGTACAGGGCAATGGCCCTGGGCTTTGATAGTACTGGGGAATGGCCCTGGGCTTTGATAGTACTGGAGAATGGCCCTGGGCTTTGATAGTACTGGGCAATGGCCCTGGGCTTTGATAGTACTGGGCAATGGCCCTGGGCTTTGATAGTACTGGAGAATGGCCCTGGGCTTTGATAGTACTGGACATTGGCCCTGGGCTTTGATAGTACTGGGCAATGGCCCTGGGCTTTGATAGTACTGGGCAATGGCCCTGGGCTTTGATAGTACTGGGGAATGGCCCTGGGCTTTGATAGTACTGGGGAATGGCCCTGGGCTTTGATAGTACTGGGCAATGGCCCTGGGCTTTGATAGTACTGGGCAATGGCCCTGGGCTTTGATAGTACTGGGCAATGGCCCTGGGCTTTGATAGTACTGGGCAATGGCCCTGGGCTTTGATAGTACTGGGCAATGGCCCTGGGCTTTGATAGTACTGGGGAATGGCCCTGGGCTTTGATAGTACTGGGGAATGGCCCTGGGCTTTGATAGTACTGGGCAATGACCCTGGGCTTTGATAGTACTGGGGAATGGCCCTGGGCTTTGATAGTACTGGGCAATGACCCTGGGCTTTGATAGTACTGGGGAATGGCCCTGGGCTTTGATAGTACTGGGCAATGGCCCTGGGCTTTGATAGTACTGGGGAATGGCCCTGGGCTTTGATAGTACTGGGCAATGGCCCTGGGCTTTGATAGTACTGGGAAGCAGGTCTTGGAGTTTGGCAGCACTCTGGTGGGGCTGCAAGGGTTTGGTAACATGGGAGCATGCTTTGGGCAGACTCTGGGCGAGTGGCAGGAGGTGAGATTGCACCGCCCAATGACTTTGCATAGAGGCCCAAGACATTTTAATTGTCAGGCCTTATTTCAGTATACATGACAAACTGGAAGCCCTGAACCAGCACTTCATGGCAGCTCGCCATTTGGTGTTCATAGAATCATAAAATCATAGATCGGCCGGAGATAAAGGTAGGCCTGAAAGCAGACCTGCGGGAAAGCGAGAGGAGCAGCCGGAGATAAAGGTAGGCCCGAGAGCCTGGAGACCGGAGGGAGCGTGAGCGTCAGGGAGTGGGGTGAAAAAACCTAAAGTGACGTCAGCACAAGGGAAGGAGCTGATTGGTGAGTGGATGGTGATTGTTTATTTTAGTGTCTTGAGTTTATTTCTGTTAAGTTAGTTAATAGAGGCATTGCAGGGCACCTCAGTCCTGTGGAATGCACATCCTGTGCCATGTGGGAACTCCAGGATGCTTCCCGTGTCCTGGACAACTATACAGGAAGTGTCATCAGCTGGAGGAGCTCGAGCTCTGGGTTTCGGAGCTTGAGCAGCAGCTGGCATCACTGCGGTGCATCCATAAGGCTGGGAGCTACGTGGATCGCATATTTCAGGAGGTGGTCACCCCGCAGCTTAAGAGTGTGCAGGCAGAGAGGGAATGGGTGACCGTCAGACAGACAAGGAAGACCAGGCAGGTAGTGCAGGAGTCCCCTGAGTGCATCTCACTCTCCAACCGGTATTCTGTTCTGAGTACTGGTGAGGGAGACGGTTCCTCTGGGGAGTGCAGCCAGAGCCAATTTCACAGCACCATGGGTGGTTCAGCTGTACAGTGGGGGGAGGAAGATTGGGCAAGCAATAGTGATAGGGGATTCAATAGTTAGGGGAACAGACAGGCGTTTCTGCGGCCGCAGACATGATTCCAGGATGGTATGTTGCCTCCCTGGTGCCCGGGTCAAGGATGCCACTGAGCGGCTACAGAATATTCTGAGGGGGGTGGGTGAAAAGCCAGAGGTCATGGTCCATATTGGTATCAACGACATAGGTAGAAAGAGGGATGAGGTCCTGCAAGCAGATTTTAGGGAGCTAGGAAAGAGATTAATAAGCAGGACCTCAAAGATAGTAATCTCCGGATTGCTCCCGGTGCTATGAGCTAGTGAGTATAGAAATAGGAGGAAAGAGCAGATGAATGCGTGGCTGGAGAGATGGTGCAGGAGGGAGAGCTTTAGATTCCTGAGACATTGGGACTGGGCCTGTACAGGCCGGACGGGTTGCACCTCAACAGAGCCAGTACCAATATCCTCGAGGGCGGGTTTGCTAGTGCTGTTGGGAAGGGTTTAAACTAATTTGGCAGGGGGATAGGCACCAGGAGGAAGCATTAGAAAGGATAAATAAGGTGCACAAAGGATTAAGAGAGACGGATAGCACCAGAGTTAGAAATAGTACGGTATTAGGTGGGGTCAGACTAAGAGAGAATAGAAGAAGGCCTAAGATAGGTTTACAGTGCATGTGTGTAAACGCACAAAGTGTGGTAAATAAGGTTGGTGAGCTGCAGGCGCAAATAGCCACATGGGAATATGATGTCATGGCGATAACGGAGATCTGACTCAAAAAAGGGCAGGATTGGGTACTAAATATTCCTAGATATAAGGTGTTCAGGAAAGAGAGGGAAGGAGAGATAGGAGGTGGGGTGTCAGTATTGATTAAGGAGAATATTACAGTGCTGGAGAGAGAGGATGTCCTGCAGGGGTCAAGGACAGAATCTATTTGGTTAGAGTTAAGAAACAATAGAGGTGCCATTACACTACTAGGTGTATTCTATAGGCCACCAACTAGTGGGAAGGATATAGAGGAGCAAATTTGCAGGGAAATTACAGAGAGGTGCAAGAACTATAGTGTTCAGAAGAACTTTCTTGATCAGTCCTTTTCCGGCCCAATGAGGAAGCAGGCATTGCTGGATCTGGTTCTGGGGAACGAGGTGGGTCAAGTGGAGCAAGTGTCAGTAGGGGAACATTTAGGGAACAGTGATCATAGTATCATAAGGCTTAGATTAGCTATGGAAAAGGACAGGGAGCAATCGAGGGAAAAATACTTAATTGGAGGAGGGCCAATTTCAGTGGGTTGAGAATGGATCTGGCCCGGGTAAATTGGAATAAAAGATTGGCAGGCAAAACTATAATCGAACAATGGGATGCCTTTAAAGAGGAGATGGTTTGGGTATGGTCAAGGTACATTCCCATGAGAGGGAAAGGTAGGGCAACCAAAGCCAGAGCTCTCTGGATAACGAAAGAGAAAGAGAGTAAGATGAAGCAGAAAAAGGGAGCGTATGACAGATGTCAGGTTGTGAATACAAGTGAGAAGCAAGCTGAATATAGAGTGTTCAGTGGGGAAGTTAAAAAGGAAATAAGAGGGGCAAAGAGAGAGTATGAGAATAGACTGGCAGCCAACATAAAAGAGAATCCAAAAGTCTTCTATAGGCATATAAATAGTAAACGGGTAGTAAGAGGAGGGGTGGGGCCGATTAGGGACCCAAATGGAGACCTATGCTGAGGGCATGGCTGAGGCACTAAATGAATAATTTACATCTGTCTTTGCCAAAGAAGAAGATGCTGCCAAAGTCATAGTGAAAGAGGAGGTCGTGGAGATACTGGATGGGCTAAAAATTGATAAAGAGGAGGTACTAGAAAGGCTGGCTGTACTTAAAGTAGATAAGTCATCAGAAATGGATGAGATGCATCCTAGGATGCTGGGGGAAGTAAATGTGGAAATTGCAGAGATACTGGCCATAATCTTCCAATCCTCCTTAGATACGGGGGGTGGTGCCAGAGGACTGGAGAATTGCAAATGTTACAACCTTGTTCAAAAAAGGGTGTGAGGATAAGCCCAGCAACTACAGGCCAGTCAGTTTAATCTTGGTGGTGGGGAAGCTTTTAGAAATGATAATCCGGGACAAAATTAACAGTCACTTGGACAAGTGTGGATTAATTAAGGAAAGCCAGCACGGATTTGTTAAAGGCAAATCGTGTTTAACTAACTTGATTGATTTTTTTGATGAGGTAACAGAGAGGGTTGATGTAGTGTACATGGACTTCCAAAGGCGTTTGATAAAGTGCCACATAATAGGCTTACCAGCAAAGCTGAAGCCATGGAATAAAACGGACAGTGGCAGCATGGATACGGAATTGGCTAAGTGACAGGAAACAGAGAGTAGTGGTGAACGGTTGTTTTTCAGACTGGAGGAAGGTATATAGTGGTGTTCCCCAGGGGTCGGTTCTAGGACCACTGCTTTTCTTGATATATATTAATGACTTGGACTTGGGTGTACAGGGCACAATTAAAAAATTTGCAGATGACACTAAACTTGGAAGTATAGTGAACAGTGAGGAGGATGGTGATAGACTTCAAGAGGACTTAGACAGGCTGGTTGAATGGGCGGACACGTGGCAGATGAAATATAACGCAGAAACATGCGAAGTGATACATTTTGGTAGGAAGAACGAGGAGAGGCAATATAAACTAAATGGTACAATTCTAAAGGGGGTGCATGAACAGAGAGACCTGGGGGTATATGTGCACAAATCTTTGAAGGTGGCAGGGCAGGTTGAGAAAGTGGTTAAAAAAGCATATGGGATCCAGGGCTTCATGAATAGAGGCATAGAGTACAAAAGCAAGGAAGTTATGATGAACCTTTGTAAAACACTGGTTCGGCCTCAACTGGAGTATTGTGTCCAATTCTGGGCACTGCACGTTAGGAAGGATGTGAAGGCCTTAGAGAGGGTGCAGAAAAGATTTACAGGAATGGTTCCAGGGATGAGAGACTTTAGTTACGTGGATAGACTGGAGAAGCTGGAGTTATTTTCCTTAGAGCAGAGAAGATTGAGAGGAGATTTGATAGAGGTGTTCAGAATCATGAAGGCTCTAGACAGAGTAGATAGAGAGAAACTATTCCTACTGGCAGAAGGATCGAGAACCAGAGGACACAGATTTAAGGTGATTGGCAGAAGAACCAAAGGCGACATGAGGAAAAACTTTCTTACGCAGCGAGTGGTTAGGATCTGGAATGCACTGATTGAAAGGGTGGTGGAGGCAGATTCAATCGTGGCTTTTAAAAGGGAATTGGATAAGTACCTGAAGGAAAAAATTTGCAGGGCTATGGGGAAAGGGTGTGGAGTGGGACTAGCTGAAGTGCTCTCGCAGAGAGCCGGCACAGGCTTGATGGGCCGAATGGCCTCTTTCTGTGCTGTAACCATTCTATGATTCTATAGAAATTTACGCCACAGAAGGAAGCCATTTGGCCCATCGTGTCTGTGCCGGTCGAAAAAGAGCTATCCAGCCTAATCCTACTTCCCAGCTCTTGGTCCGCGAGGGGTGTGTGGTTGGGCGGGTGGGGGTGGGGGGGGGCGGGTGTGCGGTGGGAAGGGGCACCCGGGCTGCTGATGTGTAGTTTCCAAAAATAATGATGATGGTTGAATCAGGAGTGGGAAAGGTGTGATAAGTTCAGCCCGGTGATATATAAAATATCAAATCCAAGCCAAGGCTTTTGGAAGAAGCTGAGGCCTTCAAACAAAAAGTTTAATAAAGGTATTAAAAGATACAAAAAAACAAATTAATGGATACATTTCGATCATATTATTATGAAATATGTGTTTTGCGAATTTTATATATTGCTTATTTTGGACACTAGGGCCTAGAAATTCGATTGCACCCATCAAAATGGTGGATCAAAATTTTTTTGGTAAAGCATATTAAGTAATTCTATTTATTCATCAATAGACAGTGGTGGTGAAAGTTGATATAGCAAAATTGAATCAGAACTGTTGACACACCAATTTACAATGGGGAAAAGGTGGCACTAAAGTGTGAGTAAAAATTACATACAACAGGTAATAAGGTTTGTTGCACATGAAGTGTGCAACATTTACAACATTTTTAATAAGATATACAGACTTCAGCTGAAGTATTTATTTGATTCACATTCAACGGATCCGCCATTTCCGCCACTTCCAGCGTGATCCCACCACCAAACACTTCTTCCCCTCCCCTTTCAGCATTTCGAAGGGACCGTTCTATCTGCGACACCCTAGTCCACTCCTCAAACAACCCCAACATCCTCTCCCCTTCCCACAGCACCTTCCCGTGCAAATGCAGAAGTATGGATAATTTAATATATTTACGCCTGCCCTTTTACCTCCTCCCTTCCCACCGTCCAGGGCCCCTAACACTCCTTCCAGGTGAAACAGAGATTTAATTGTATTTTTTTCAATTTAGTATATTGTATTCGCTGTTCACGATGCAGTCTCCTCGACATTGGGGAGACCAAATGCAGATTGGGTGACCACTTTGCGGAACACCTCCGTTCAGTCTGCAAGCATGACCCTGAGCTTCCTGTTGTCCGTCACTTTAATTCTCTGCCCCACTCCCATTCTGACATTTCTGCCCTCGGCCTCCTACACTGTTCTAATGAAGCTCAGTGGAAGCTTGAGGAACAGCACCACATTTTTTGATTAGGCACTTTACAGACTTCTGGACTCAGCATTGAGTTCAACAATTTCAGTTTATAACTACTCCTCCCATTTTTTTCGGACACGGCTGTTGGTAATAATACAGCTATTGCCATTTACACCTCCTCTAGACCCATCTTTTGTTTCTTTACTTGTCCCATTACCATCTCCTTTTGCCTTGCACCAACATCCCTTATGACATTTAGGTGGAAAAATTCGGTTGGTTTGCGCCTCCCGTTAGCGCCTTAAGAGGGCGCTAATGGGGCGCAAAGCAACTAGCACCTGGGTGAAGCGATGTTTGCGCCGCTCATGAAATTGACCAGACATTTTGCGGCGGCGCTAAACACTACCGCCACGATCTCCTGCGCCCGCAGATCGTGACGTCAGTCGAGTGTGCAATGCCCCGGTAGCGCCCCAGACCGGATACTGAGTGGCGCCCCCTACCTTGCCACCTGTCGCTAGCAACGACAGGTTGAGGGGAGCGTTTTGCAGTCGGGAAGGGACTAGGGCAGCGCTATTTAAAGGCGACCGGTTCCTGCCTTTTTTTTCGGCGACATTTTTGCACCACGCATTCTGAGTGAGAGAGAGAAACTTCTGGAGATATTCAATGCTGTGTTGAGGAGTTTTGGGTACTGAGCAGCAGTTTGCAGTTTCATTTTGAATTGATCTTCCTTGCATCAATTTAGAAGAGACTATGGGGGCTGCACTCTGACATCTTTCCCTGGGCCTCTCCATTGTTCTTTCCAGCAGATTTGATGTACAGGTCTCTCCAAGATCGACGCTCCCCTTTAAGAATTGGCCAGAGCCAATGTGTCTGTGTTCCATTGCTGACTGACATCACATGAGCTTCGCCAGCGCTCTGAGGTAGCACCTCGCTCCTCGGCATTAGCGCCTTAAGAGAGGTGTGCAGCGCCTGATTTAGCACTCCAATCACCTCCAGGGGCGATAGAAGCCAAGTTTGCAGTTGGAGGCGATAATTAGCGCCAGGCGCTAAACTTTGCGCCCGGCCGATAATTGCGCCCCAAACGGGGCGATACCGAATTTCTCCCCCTTAATCTCTCCTGCCTTCCACCCTATCACAGATCTTCCCTTTTGTTCTTTCCTCCCCTCCCCACTTTACCTGCCCCTGCACTTACTTAAAACCTGTTGGGGGCTAAATTCGGTTGATTTGCGCCTCCTATTAGCGCCCTAACGCCTCCCGCGAAATTCAGCGGGAGATTAGCGGCAGCGCTGCACCACCAGTGATGACATCATTGTCATGCGCAGCGCCCCGCTCGTGCCCCGGCTGTAATATTGGGTGGCGCCTCCTGACTTACTGCCGGACGCTATGTCCAACGGGATCAGGGGGGCTTACCTGCGGCGGGGCAGCGCGAGTTAAAGGGGAGGTGGTGGGTGGCCATTTTTGTTGCTGGCTGCCTGCCAGCACCTGCCCCCATTGCTGCCCCCGGCCCCCGTGAAGCCCCCCCGCAGGGTGCCAGCTGCTCTCCGTTAGCCTGGCACTCCTCTTGAGTGCCGGGCTTGTTTGCTGGCACTCCTGATCCCTGGTGGCCCAGCTGGGCGCCAGGACGCACTGCGCCAGGCCCCTCCCCTTTAATAAGGGGAGGAAGGCCTGCAGTACTGCGGCGCGACATGCCTCAGCGTGTGGCACTGCGGCATGTAGCGCTGCGATATTGGCTCGTAGCGCCCCAAGAGGGACGCGGGGTGATTCCAGTAGCGCACTTCCTCCCTCTCGGGGCACTACCTGGGAAAATCGGCTGCGGGGGCGCTAAATTTTTCGGGGCACTAAAATTATCGCCCTGGCGAAGGTAGGGGGGGCGCTACCCAATTTTTACAATGTTATATCTCTAACTTTTTCCCATTCTGACGAAAGGTCATTGACATGAAGTGTTAACTCTGTTTTTCTCTCCACAGATACTGCTTGACCTGCTGAGCATTTCCAGCATTTTCAGTTATTATTTCAGATTTCCAACATCTGCAGTATTTTGCTTATGTATTTGATGAAATGCAAAGCTTTCTTGCTCCTGTGCAATTTAAATCCTAGCTCACTCAGATTTTCTATATAGGTCTATTATAGTCAAGTTCCCAAGTACCATTGCAAGCTCTCTGAATATGTGAGGGCCTAGAAGCAGGTTGGCCAGTGATTATTTTGGCCTACCTGTTGGACAGGTCTAAGGGCGTGATTTTATTACAGCTACCAGCGTCTGATAGGGTGGGAGACGGACCTATGTTTTGCTAGTTATTTTGAGAGTGTATTGAATAAAGAGTAATTGTGAATAATAGGTGAAGGCAGGCGTCCAGGTTTCTGCGCATTAGGCCGGATTCAAAGAAATTCCCAATTTGGGAGGTTTGTCCCCTCGGCCCACCACCTCTCAAGTCAGGGGCTATGTTTGGGGTGGTTGGAGATTCTGACCCAAAAAGACCCCAACGGAAACTCACGACTAGGACTGGGATTAAATGTATCCAAGTTCCCCCTCACTGAACTCCTAGCGACTTACACTGGGAGTGCTCAGCTGGGCCGTTGCAAATTTAGGGCCATAGAATGAGCCCTAATTTTATGTGATGTACACAGCAGCTATTACAACTAATGCTTTATGGAACATGGCCAAATCCAGGCAGCAATACAGAGCACAGTAGAATCATAGAATGATACAGCACAGAAGGAGGCCATTTGGCCCATCGGCCCAATTAATCCCACTCCCCTGCTCTTTCCCCATAGCCCTGTAAAGTTTTTCCTTTCAAGTATTCATTCAATTCTCTTTTGAATGTTACTATTGAATCTGCTTCCATCACCCTTTCAGGCAGTGCATTCCAGATCATAACAACTCGCTGTATAAAAAAATGCTTTCTCATGTCGCCTCTGGTTCTTTTGCCAATCATCTTAAATCTGTGTCCTCTGGTTACCAACCTTCCTGCTACTGGAAGTAGGAGTTAGAAGTTATTTTGTATAAGTCATAACTGATGTGGGAAGCGTAGCATGTTCATTATTTTATATTATTGCATGAAGACAAGTTGTATTGATTGAATTAAGTGCATTGGATCATAACTGTTGCTCTGTCTGCTCACTTGCTGTGAAATAAAGCAACTTAAGGATTCATATCTGGCCTCCGCTCACTAAATGTTTGTTCGGTCTACCTTTGGGGTGACTGAAGGTGCATGCCTGCGAAAGATACAAATATCCCATTCAGATCAAAAGTAGATGCTATTGTTACATCCCTGTGTTACACTATCATAAAAATATTGGCCCGTATGGGCATACCCCTAAATGTAAGATGCTCAGACCGCTTACAGGAGTGACAAGCATCACTGAACCCAAGAGAATACCTAAGGTAAGATGTTAAATTTGTAACACAGGCATCAAGTTTTATCTTCACCATGTCTGTCAAATTCTCTGCTCTCTACAAGATCTCTGGTTCAATGGTACCCCTCCCATTGTCCTCAAACTGTGTGCCCCTAGCTTTACCACTGCCTGTGCATATCTTACTTCAAATCCACCTATGGGTTCGCTTGGGAATTTTGTCATGCTCACCCTGTCCCAGGAAAGGTGATTCCTCTTACTCTTCCAATTAGCACCTTATTGCCCTTACATGTGGAATATCTAAAATTATGGAAACTACTGTTAATTCATTTAATTATCCATCACCTTGATAGTTCTGGCAACATAGTATGGAGCTTGAGATTTTCAGCCAGCTTTACTGTCTGATGTCTGAGCATGCTCTGTAGAATAACTATCAATAAGTAAAGAAATTCAAACCAATTCGGAGACAATTGTTGTGAGCAATATATTTAATTTCCTATTCCTTCAATTATTCTAAATCAAAATAAATTCAACTGATTTACATGGATGTTCTTTGTAAGATCATTGCTCGGCCAGCCAGAAAATGAGATCATTTTGTATAAATTATAAGGTTTCACATGTAAAATCCCTGAGTAATTTTCATGTCATGCATTTTGTAAATAAATAATACAATGCAGAGATGTGAGAGAAAAAAATCAACCAGAATTCCTTTCACACATCTCCTGGCAATAGGGCATGTTGATAATCAGTCACAGAACTGCTTGGAAAGAAACCCCTACCAATCTTGCTTTAAGACAGCAGTGCCTGTCATTACAGGTCAGGCAAGCAGAAAAACCCAAGGGAGACGAGTTAATTGAACTCTGAGCTCAGTAGTCACTGGATGGATAAAAAGTCATGTTTCTTCATGCTGGAGTCAGCTCTGTGTTTTTATACTGGGCACTCGCACGCTGTGGCTTGCCATGTAGCAATTAAAAGGATTGTTGCTTCATCAGCCATCAGGTCATTAGAGATAAAAAGGATCTCCTGCTGACAGAAGGAAGAGCTTGCCCATTTATTGATGGATAATGATGCATTTGCACATATTGTTGTGCCTTTAATCACCCATTTAACAACACTGCATAGTAAACAAAAATAAATTATGTGTTGGTAATTGTGACACAAGTGCTGACTATTAATGACAATGATTTTATTTTAAAAACTCTAGAAAATAAAAGATGCTTTGGAGCAGAAGAATGTGAGTTCACATCCTTGAACTACCATGTAATGTGTTCCCAGTCTCAAGTATGCTGTCATGGGGAAGTGCCTCAGGCCTCTCTGCTTACAGAGCAGCTGAGAGTAGGGTGTCCATATGTCTTTTGTTTCAGAAGGAATGGGGGGAAACAATAATATACCACAAAGAATGATAAGTCACCAGGACCAAATGGGATGCATCCTAGGATGCTGAGGGAGGTTAAGGAGAAAATCGCGGAGGTACTGGCCATAATCTTCCAATCCTCCTTAGATACGGGGGTGGTGCCAGAGGATTGGAGATTTGCAAATGTTACACCCTTGTTCAAAAAAGGGTGTAAAGATAAACTCAGCAACTACAGGCTAGTCAGTTTAACCTTGGTAGTGGGAAAGATTTTGGAAACGATAATCAGGGACAGAATTAACAGTCACTTGGATAAGTGTGGATTAATTAAGGAAAGCCAGCACGGATTTGTTAAAGGCAAATCATGTTTAATCATCTTTCGTTTAGGCACTTTACAGCCTTCCGGACTCAATATCGAGTTCAACAATTTCAGATCATAACCCCGACCCCTACCACATATATATACATTTTATCCACCCTTTTGGTCTGTGCCTTTTTCCTTTTTTTCTCTCTCTCCCCCTATGGCAGCTGTCTCTCATTCTGCCAGCATTTCACACCTCACCTTTTGTTTCTTAACCTGTCCCATTACCATCTCGTCTTGCCTTGAGCATCTCTTAATGTCTCTACTTATCATAGACCACCCCTTTTGTTCTTTTATTCCTCCCCCCAGCCTCCCCATTGCATTTTTATCTGTTTAATTTCCTGCTCTTCTCTCAGTTCCGATGAAGGGTTTCGACCTGAAACGTTAACTCTGTTTCTCTCTCCACGGATGTTGCCTGGCCTGCTGAGTTTTTCCAGCGTTTTCTGTTGTTATTTCATGTTTAATTAACTTGATTGAGTTTTTGATGAGGTAACAGAGAGGGTTGATGAGGGCAATGCGGTTCACATGGTGTAGATGGACTTCCAAAAGGCGTTTGATAAAGTGCCACATAATAAGGCTTACCAGTAAAGTTGAAGCCCATAGAATAAAAGGGACAGTGGCAACATGGATACGAAATTGGCTATGTGACAGGAAACAGAGAGTAGTGGTGAATGTTTTTTTCTCGGACTGGAGGAAGGTATACAGTGGTGTTCCCCAGGGGTCGGTACTAGAACCACTGCTTTTTTGATATATATTAATGACTTGGACTTGGGAGTACAGGGCACAATTTAAAAATTTGCAGATGACACTAAACTTGGAAGTATAGTGAACAGTGAGGAGGATAGTGATAGACTTCAAGAGGACATAGACAGGCTGGTGAAATGGGTGGACACGTGGCAGATGAAATTTAATGCAGAAACATGCAAAGTGATACATTTTGGTAGGAAGAACGAGGAGAGGCAATATAAACTAAATGGTACAATTCTAAAGGGGGCGCATGAACAGAGAGACCTGGGGGTATATGCGCACAAATCGTTGAAGGTGGCATGGCAGGTTGAGACAGCGGTTAAAAAAGCATATGGGATCCAGGGCTTCATAAATAGAGGCATAGAGTACAAAAGCAAGGAAGTTATGATGAACCTTTATAAAACACTGGTTCGGCCTCAACTGGAGTATTGTGTCCAATTCTGGGCACCGCACTTTAGGAAGGATGTGAAGGCCTTAGAGAGGGTGCAGAAAAGATTTACGAGAATGATTCCAGGGATGAGGGACTTCAGTTGCATGGATAGACTGGAGAAGCTGGGGTAGTTCTCCTTAGAGCAGCGAAGGTTGAGAGGAGATTTGATAGAGGTGTTCAAAATCATGAGGGGTCTAGACAAAGTAGATAGAGAGAAACTGTTCCCATTGGCAGAAGGGTCGAGAACCAGAGGACACAGATTCAAGGTGATTGGCAAAAGAACCAAAGGCGACATGAGGAAAAACTTTTTTACGCAGCAAGTGGTTATGATCTGGAATGCGCTGCCTGAAAGGGTGGTGGAGGCAGATTCTATTGTGGCTTTCAAAAAGGAATTGGATAAGTATCTGAGGGGAAAAAATTTGCAGAGCTATGGGGATAGGGCAGGGGAGTGGGACTAGCTGAAGTGCTCTTGCAGAGAGCCAGCACGGGCTCGACAGGCCGAATGGCCTCCTTCTGTGCTGTAACCATTCTATGATTCTATGAAAATAATATTGCTTCCAAATAAATCTTTACTTATTTGATTCAGAAGAAAAATTGATAATTAGTTCATCTCTACAATGTTATGACAAATGTGCTTAAAGCTGCATCTATAGCATCTGGCAATCTAAACTTAGCTGAATATAATGACCCATCTTCGCTGCTAACTCACAACAGTTTGTAAAGCACAAAACCAAAAATATAGATTGCAAACTAAGGTTCTAGAGACTGAGGGCTCGATTTTGCCATTGGGGTCGGGCTGGGGCATGTCAGGTGGTTTTCATGTCAGGACCAGGACCCCGACTCCGACGTGAAGTGGGAAAAAAGTGCGATTTTCCCGTAATTGGGCACTTGATTTCCAGCATGTGGGAACCCCTGGCCCAATTAGTCTTTCCATCCTGAAAGTCGCCTCTGATGGCGTCATCAATGCTGCAGGATTTAAGGCCAGCAGGCAGCCTTGTTTCTTCTGGAGACTGCAAACTTTATGCCCATTGTTGTGATCGCTTCATTCAGCAAATATGTCCAGCAGTAGGCCAAAGTGTGCTCCACGGTTTGATGACGCCGCCCTGCAAGCTCTGGTGGAGGGAGCAAGATCAAATAAGGAGGTGCTCTTCATTTCCTCAGGGAGGAAAAAGCCTCCCCAGCAGACTAAAGCTGTGTGGATGCAAATGGCCCAGGAGGTCAACTCAATCTCTATGTGCCGCAGAACCTGGCTGCAGTGCAGGAAGAGGTTTCATGACCTTTTCCGCACAGGAAAAGTGAGTATGCCTTTCCCATCACCCTCAATCTGATCCCCATCGCCTCTCCTCACCAGCACTCTGCTTTGCCAACCTCTTCCTCCACATCCTACTTGACACTGACATCCCTGCACCCTTACCCATTCCCTCTTGCTGTATGTTCACATTCACTTAACTATTCGACTATGCAGCCCTCACACTCCCTATCACTGTGATGCTATGACAACAACTTACAACACACAGGGAGGGCCCTTGGTCTTGGCACCTCACTCCATCTTTGTCTCCTTCTAAGCATCTATGCTATGGAATCTCTACACTCACTCCTTCATTTTCACTCAAACTCCACTTGTGTCCCTCATTATAGGAAAAGAGAGCCCACAATAAGAGGGTGAGGGCGAGGACAGGAGGAGTGCCACCCTCAGTAGCCCAGCTCACCACTGTGGAGGAGGCGGCCCTGGAGATTGTGGGTTTGGAGGAGGATGCGCAAGTGGGGGACGAACAGACGGGTGCATCACAGCAAGCTGGTGACAGAATAGCTTTGCATCTCTCTCATTGACATTGCATGAGTAACTGATAATGATTCTGAAGGTCTAACAGATTGACTTATGATCATCTACACAATTCAATATGCATCCAAACTTTACCTCACATCTCCAACTCTTTCCTTTACTCCCCCACAGGACCATTGACAGCCCCCATCCCCACTTTCCAAGAGGAAGAGCCTGAGCTTCAAGACTCCTCAGAGGAAGCTGCAACCTTTGAAGGCGCAGCATCAGCAGAATTCAGCGCACCCAGCACCAGCGCAGACACTCACACCTCGGTGGGACCTTCGGGACATACAGTAGTGTTGTCACCTGGTGTATCACAGCTATACAAGTGAGCATCAGCAGATGGTGGAGACAGGGACAGCAGTGGAGAGTCCTCGTCGGAGGGCGCAGGACTCTGCCAGCTCGGCTTGGCTACATGTCGACCCTGTGCCTCCGGGTCCATCCAGAAGAAGAGCGGTGCTGGAACTCCAGGAACAGGTGCAGGAGTCTCTGGCAGGTTTAGTCTCCAGGGTCGCTGCGAGTGTGGAGCGAATGGAAGAGTCCATGGCTAACATGAGCAGAGCCTTTGAGGAGATGTCGGCGCATGAACGCATCACCACGGAAAGGATGGCAACCTCCATGGAAAGGATGGCTACCGTAGAGGAGAGCATGGCTATGGCCATGGAGGAGCTTAGTCGCCAGGGTGCTGAAAACATGGTCATTGTTCAGAATAGTCTGACATCTCTTGAGGAGCGATGGTCAGCTATTGAGCAGAGAAACCAGACCTTCATGGAAGTCCTCTGGAGTAGGACTTCCAGCGCAGAAATGGGTCCTCATGGCCCCCCTGAAGTGCAGAAAGGGGCTGTCCAGCCACTTGCTAGGTCTGAAGTGGGGCTGACCCATGAAAGGGATGTTGGTGGCAGACAACAAGGAAGTGGGGGCTCCTCTCCAAGCGTTCACACGACCATGCCACTGCAGAGCCCTCGGTCAGAGCCCCACCAGTGTCCCCACCCAACTGAGATCGGCGTCTCAACCCCTGCACAGCCGCAGGAGCAGCAGACTGTTGCCAAGCCCTCACAGGTTCGCAACCCCAGAGGATGCCCACCAAAGGTGTCGAGACAGGAGCAGCAAAAAAGTGTGCAAGGGACCTCCACATCTGCTGAAGCCACAGGGGAAACACCTCGTAGGAGCATGCGTAAGAGGAAGATAATGCACAAGTAGTCACAAGGGTAGTCATTTGGGTGTAATGTTGTGTTTAATTTTGAAAAGCCATCAGTTGCTTATTGTCATAAAAAATTCTGATGGCAAACTGTTGAAGTTGTGGCGTGTGTCATCTCGCTAATGGGACTTCCACATTGAGGGCTTAGGGCGACTTGCAATTGTCAGTATGGTGGTCAGAGTAATAGGAATCCGCAGGTTCTTGGCCATTGTCGATGGTCTGATAAGAAGGTGCGAGGCAAAAGTGTTTGATTGTGCAGGCTAAGCAAATCTGGCCAAGATGAGTGCATCCCTTGCATCCCGGGCAGCAATGTGGTCGTGCGCTGGCGCCTTCTGGCCTTTGCAGCTTCAGGTGGGTGAGCAGCAGCTTCTGTTGTTGCTGCTGCTGTTGGTGGTGCTGTTGTTCATGGTTCTGCTGCTGCCACGGCTGGTCTTTGTCCGAATCTGATGTCCAGGAGGAAAGGAAATAAATGGTTCCCATGCTTCTGGTATATGCCTCAGTTGAGGAAGCGCTCAGTCAAGGTGGCGAGAGGGGTTTCCCAGGAGGTCACACTGGAGATGGGTGTCAGGCTCCAAACTTTCACAACAATGAGTAGGCCTGCTAAAAGTCCCCCCAGACCTGAGACAACAAAGTTCTGCCACCTGCAAATGATTGGTGAAAACTCCTTTTTAATGGTGGAGCTGCAGCTGTTAGTAAGCAGTCTACTTGTGAGGCCGCCAGGATTCACTGGCGTGTTCCAGAGGAGACGTGCAGGACGTGGGAAAAGTGATAAAATCAGAAAGGCCTCTCAAAATGGGATTATAGAGGCACTTAACTGGTTGTTAAGGGTCTTAAGGGCCTATCCCGCCTCTTGGAGGCGGGATGGAAACGGGGTCAGAAAACACGCATTTGGGAAAGTTGCTCGGAGGTGGGATCGGGCCCGCCCGCCATTTTTTGCGATTTTGCCACCTCACACGCCTCCAATCCCGCCTCCTCGGGCCTGGCAAAATTGAGCCCTGAGAGTTTGTTTCCCCTGGCTGGAGTGTCCAGAACTAGGGGGCATAGTCTCAGGATAAGGGGTCGGCCTTTTAAGACCGAGATGAGGAGGAATTTCTTCACTCAGAGGGTTGGGTATCTTTGGAATTCTCTGCCCCAGAGGGTTGTGAATGCTGAGTCTTTGAGTATATTCAACGCTGAGATAGATAGATTTTTGGACTCTAGGGGAATCAAGAGATATGGAGATCGGGCGGGAAAGTGGAGTTGAGGTCGATTGGTGGGTTGGGGGGGGGCTGTTGGGGGGTGGGGGGTTGGGGGGAGCAGAGGATAGAGTTATGGAGTTTATGGGGTAGAGGAGGTAGTGACTCTTCCTTAATTTGATGCCAAGTACGCAGCCTTGCAGCACATAGGAGGTCATGGGTTTGAGAGGGTGGTGGAGAGCTGGGTAACATCAGTGTGCATATGAAAGCTGACCTATGCATTGAAGTTACGCGAAGTGGGGCAGCATATGGTGAGGAAAAGCAGGGGGTCGAGAATAGTCCTTGCAAGATGCCTGAGATGACAGTGCATGGGAGGGAACATAAAAGAAAGAAAGACTTGCATTTATATAGCGCCTTTCACGACCACCGGACATCTCAAAGCGCTTTACAGCCAATGAAGTACTTTTGGAGTGTAGTCACTGTTGTCATAAGAACATAAGAAATAGGAGCAGGAGTAGGCCATTTGGCCCTTCGAGCCTGCTCCGCCATTCAATAAGATCATGGCTGATCTTCTACCTCATCTCCACTTCCCTGCAATATCCCCATATCCCTTGATTCCCTTAATATTCAAAAATCTATCAATCTCTGTCTTGAATATACTCAACGACTGAGCCTCCACAGCCCTCTGGGGTAGAGAATTCCAAAGATTCACCACCCTCTGAGTGAAGAAATTTCTCCTCATCTCAATCCCAAATGGCCGACCCCTTATTCTGAGACTGTGACTCCTGGTTCTAGACTCCCCAGCCAGAGGAAAAATCCTCCCTGCATCTATCCTGTCAAGCCCTGTAAGAATTTTGTATGTTTCAATGAGATCACCTCTCATTCTTCTAAACTCTAGAGAACATAGGCCTAGTCTACTTAATCTGTCCTCATAGGAAAATCCCCCAACCCAGGAACCAGTCTGGTGAACGTTTGTTACACCCCCTCTATGGTAAGTATATCCTTCCTTAGGTAAGGAGACCAAAACTGTACACAATACTCCAGGTGTGGTCTCACCAGGGCCCTATATAATTGCAGTAAGACGTCTTTACTCTTATACTCAAATCCTCTTGTAATAAAGGCCAACATACCATTTGCTTTCCTAATTGCTTGCTGTACCTGCATGTTAACTTTCAGTGATTCGTGTACAAGGGACACCCAGGTCCCTCTGAACAACAACATTTCCCAATCTCTCCCCATTTAAAAAATACTCTGCTTTTCTTTTTTTCCTACCAAAGTGGATAACTTCACATTTCTCTACATTATATTCCATTTGCCATGTTCTTGCCCAGTCACTTAGCCTGTCTATATCCCCTTGAAGCCTCCTTGCATCCTCCTCACAACTTACATTCCCACCCAGCTTTGTATCATCAGCAAACTTGGATCTATTACATTTAGTCCCCTCATCCAAATCATTGATGTATATTGTGAATAGCTGAGGCCCAAGCACTGATCCTTGCTATACCCCACTAGTTACAGCCTGCCAACCCGAAAATGATCCGTTTATTCCTACTCTCTGTTTTCTGTCCGTTAACCAATCCTCAATCCCTGCTAGTATATTACCCCCAATCCCATGAGCCCTAATTTTGTTTAATAACCTCTTGTGTGGCACCTTATCGAATGCCTTCTGAAAATCCAAATGCACCACATCTACTGGTTCCCCCTTATCTATTCTGCGAGTTACAACCTCAAAAATCTCTAACAGATTCGTCAAACACGATTTCCCTTTCATAAATCCGTGTTGACTCTGCCCAATCCCTATTATTATTTTCTAAGCGCCCTATTACCACGTCCTTAATGATAGATTCTAGCATTTTCCCGACTACTGATGTCAGGCTAACTGGTCTGTAGTTCCCCGTTTTCTCTCTCCCTCCTTACTTAAATAGTGGGGTTACATTTGCTACCTTCCAATCCACGGGAACCGTTCTAGAATCTATGGAATTTTGGAAAATGACAACCAATGCATCCACTATCTCTATAGCCACCTCTTTCAAAACCCTAGGATGTAGGCCATCAGGTCCAGGGGATTTATCGGCTTTCTGTCCCATTAATTTCTCCGGTACTACTTTTTTACTAATACTAATTTCTTTCATTTCCTCATTCTCGCTAGACACTTGGTACCCACTATTTCCAGGAAGTTTTTTGCGTCTTCTTCCGTGAAGACAGACACTTAGGGCACAATCTTGCCAGCCCTGGGGAGGCGGGTATGGAGGTGGGACTGCCGGGAAAATGGCAGAATCTGGGGGTGGGTGCCCAACCGTCCCCAACCCGCTTCCGTGCCATCTTGCCAGGAGGCGGGTAGCCGACCCAGATAGTTAACAGGCAGATAAGAGGATTATCCCCATTTTACCCACACAAGTGTGGGCTTCCCGAAGGCTCCGAACCCCGCCAGGATCACCGAGCAGTGGGTCTGTGGAGGTCGGGGGGGGGGGGGGGGGAGTTGCAAATGTGCGCTGTGAAGTTAAGTGATGGGTGCAAGTGTGGAGAGGTGAGTATGTGAGGTATGTGGAAAGTGTTAGTAAAAGTTTACTTACCTTTGTTTCTTCCTGCAGGCTTCAAGAGTTGGGGATGTGGAGAGTCTCACACCTCCGCGGTAGAGATGACCGATGGCCGTTGCATTCTCCAATGCAGCAACCATCTAATTTCTGCTAAATAAAGAGGTTTGATGAGTCTTGAGTTCAAGAACTCATCAAACTACAGAGAATGTCAATGTTTGACAGCTTCACTGGGCGGGCTTAACAAGGTCAATCAAGGGAAAATAGCGTAGGTTGGCCAGAAGTTGATGGAGGCGGGACTGAAACCGACAAGTGGGAGTCCCGCCTCCAAAAGCTCCCCATTGGTAAAATCCAGCCCAAAGTATTTGTTTAATTTCTCTGCCATTTCCTTATTCTCCATTATAATTTCTCTTGACTCAGCCTGTAAGGGACCCCCATTTACTTTCGTTAATCTTTTCCTCTTTACATACCTATAGAAGCTTTTACAGTCTGTTTTTATGTCTCTCGCTAGTTTACTCTCATATTCTATTTTCCCTTTCTTCATCAATTTCTTGGTCCTCCTTTGCTGGATTCTAAAATCCTCCCAATCCTCAGGTTTACTACTCTTTTTGGCAGCATTATAAGCCTCTTCCTTGCTGACTGTGTTTGGATAAATAGGAATGGAACTATGCAGTGGCAGTCTCATGGAGTTGATGGAGGAGAGGCATTGCAGGAAGATGGCATGGTATCAAATGTTGGGGAGAGATCAAGAGGATGAGGTGAGTTAAAGGACCATGGTCATATCGACATTCATGATGTTGGCTAGGATTTTACATTACAACAGTGACTACACTTCAAAAGTAGTTCATTGGCTGTAAAGTGCTTTGGGACATCCTGACATCATGAAAGGCGCTATATAAATGCAAGTCTTTCTTTCTTAAGGTAATTTCAGTGCTGCTCGAAGGTAGAAGTCAGACTGAAGGGCCTAGAAATTCGGTGCGTAGCGCCTGTTGTTTGGGCACTACGGGTGCCGAATTGGGACCAAATTGGCATCTGAACAGGGCGTGCACACTTCTGGTGCGGGCCATGCTCGACGCCATCTTGGTGAGGGCGGTAGTGTGGCCATTAGGAGCGTGTGCTAGAAGTACGGTAAGTAGACAGATTGTGACGTCGATCAACGTGCAACGCTGATTTGACGCCAGCACTGCCATTTTCGGCATCATCGCTGGAGCTAACGCTCTGTGTTAATCTCGCAGTAGCAAGGACCGCCCCCCCCCCCAACCAGTGCTATTTAAAGGGGCCATCACCAACTTTCAGGTAACTTGCTTTTTGATTTCTACTGGCCCTGTGTAAGTTTGTGGAACTGTTTGGGGCTTTCTAGAGTTATTTAAAGTTGGTGAGGTGACAGGGAGTGGGGCTGCAAGTGGAGAAGGCCTTGCTTCTGACTTCAAGGGTTCTGGTCAGACCACTTGCTCCCAGTCATTGATGCTCTAGTTGTCATCTACCTTGGCCTGCAGCATGACAGGGAGATGGAGCAGTGGCAGCAAAGAAGAGGACCGATTGTTCGCAGTGGGAGGAGGAGGAGGGGGAGAAGGGCTCTCAGCAGGAGGCCTTACCCACCTAGGGACTTCCGAGAGCAATTTTCTTACCTCAGCCTGAGCCAGGAGCAGTGTGTGAGGTGTCTGTGCTTTATGAAGGAGGTGCTCACAGAACTCTACCACCTCTTGCAACCAGACCTGCCAGTGGCTGTGAAGGTGACCGTGGCCCTGAATTTCTTCACATCGGGATCCTTCCAGGCTGGAGCAGGCAACATCTGTAACATTTCACAGTTTGCCGTCCACTGCTGCATAAGAGAGGTGACAGATGCTCTTTATGCCAGGAGAGGGGACTTCATTGTCTTCTCTCTGACCAGAGAGAAGCAGGCAGAGCATGCACGTGGCTTTGCCAGTATAGCGGACTTCCCCATGGTGCAGGGCGCCATCGATTGCATGCACGTGGCTTTGCGGGCAGCGTATATAAATGCTTAGATGAAACACAACTGCAAAGGTTACTACTCGCTGAATGTGCAGTTGGTGTGTAACCATGATGGTGAATGTCCAGTATGCTGGCAGCAGTCATGATGCTTTTATTCTGTGCCAGACCGCAGCTCCCTCAGTTTTTGAGCCACCAGACAAACCAGAGGGTGGCTACTGGGCGACAAGGCTATCCCTTGACCACCTGGCTCAAGACTCCGCTCTGCAACCCAACCACACATGGCTAGCATGTGTACAACGAGAGTCATGATGCCACACAAAACATCATAGAGCAGACCATTGACATCCTTAAACAACGGTTCCGCTCTGGAGAAGCCTTACAGTACTCACTGGAGCATGTGTCCCGATTCATCGTGGTCTGCTGTATCCTCCACAACCTGGCCATCATGAGGGCACAGCCCTTACCACCAGGGATATGGCCACCAGTTCAGGAGTAGGAGGAGAATGAGAAGGAAGAGGAGGAGGAGAGGTGGAGGAGAGTGGAGGAGGCGGAAGAGGAGGCGGAGGAAGCGGAAGGAAGGAAGCAACCCAGACAGCCCCATTGAAATGTCAGACCAATTAAATACATATTTTGGTTTTGTCTTCACAAAGGAGGACAGAAATAACCTCCCAGAGATGTTGGGGAACATAGAGTCTGATGAAAGGGAGGAATTGAAAGAAATCAGTATTTGTAGGGAAATAGTGTTAGGGAAATTGAAGGGATTGAAGGCCGATAAATCCCCAGGGCCTGATAATCTACATCCTAGCGTACTTAAGGAAGTGGCCCAAGAAATAGTAGATGCATTGCTAATCATCTTCCAACATTCAATGGAATCTGGAACAGTACCCATGGATTGGAGGGTAGCTAATGTTACCCCACTATTCAAAGAGGGTGGTAGAGAGAAAACGGGGAATTACAGACCGGTAAGCCTGATATCGGTAGTGGGGAAAATGCTAGAGTCCATTATAAAAGATGTAATAACTGAGCACTTGGAAAACAGTGACAGGATCGGACAAAGTCAACATGGATTTACAAAAGGTAAATCATGCTTGACTAATCTACTGGAATTTTTTGAGGATGTAACTGGTAAAATAGTTAAGGGAGAACCAGTGGATGTGGTGTATTTGGACTTCCAAAAGGCTTTTGATAAGGTCCCGCATAAGAGATTAGCGTGTAAAGTTAAGGCACATGAGATTGGGGGCAAGGTATTGACTTGGATAGAGAACTGGTTGGCAGACAGAAAGCAAAGAGTTGGAATAAATGGGTCTTTTTCCGACTGGCAGGCAGTGACTAGTGGGGTACCGCAGGGATCGGTCCTTGGACCCCAGCTATTCACAATATATATTAATGATCTAGACAAGGGAACTAGATGTAATATCTCCAAATTTGCAGACGACACAAAGCTGGGTGGGCGTGTGTGCTGTGAGGAGGATGCCGAGAAACTCCAGGATGATTTGGACAGGTTGGGTGATTGGGCAGAAGCGTGGCAGATGCAATATAACGTGGATAAATGCGAGGTTATCCACTTTGGTGTCAAAAACAGAAAGGCAGATTATTGTCTGAATGGCAATAGATTGGGAGAAGGGGAAGTGCAACGAGACCTGGGTGTCCTTGTGCACCAGTCGCTGAAGGTAAGCATGCAGGTGCAGCAGGCGGTTAAGAAGGTAAATGGTATGTTGGCCTTCATAGCGAGAGGGTTTGAGTACAGGAACAAGGATGCCTTGCTGCAGTTGTACAGGGCCTTGGTGAGACCACACCCTGAGTACTGTGTGCAGTTTTGGTCGCCTTATCTGAGGAAGGATGTTCTTGCCATGGAAGGAGTTCAGCGAAGATTCACAAGGTTGATACCTGGGATGGCAGGAATGACGTATGAAGAGAGATTGGGTCGATTGGGCTTATGCTCGCTGGAGTTTAGAAGAATGAGAGGGGATCTCATTGAAACTTATAAAATTCTGACAGGACAGGACAAACTAGATGCAGGAAGGATGTTCCCGATGGTCGGGGAGTCCAGAACCAGGGGTCACAGTCTAAGGATAAGGGGTAAGCCATTTAGGACAGAAATGAGGAGGAATTTCTTCACCCAGAGAGTGGTGAACCTGTGGAATTCTCTACTACAGAAGGCAGTAGAGGCCAATTCATTAAATAGATTCAAGAAGGAGTTGGATATATT
The DNA here is from genome assembly GCA_030390025.1 of Squalus acanthias. NCBI lineage: Eukaryota > Metazoa > Chordata > Chondrichthyes > Squaliformes > Squalidae > Squalus > Squalus acanthias. The sequence goes on from CM059432.1 coordinate 87,139,966, forward strand.
TCTTAAGGCTAAAGGGATCAAGGGATATGGGGAGAAAGCAGGGACAGGGTACTGAATTTGGATGATCAGCCATGATCGCATTGAATGGCGGAGCAGGCTAGAGGGGCCGAATGGCCTACTCCTGCTCCTATCTTCTATGATTCTATGATTCTGGCCGGGATATCTGGGATCGACTCATCTGACTGCGCTACAAATGAACACAACCCCAATTCTCCATTCAACATTAATCCCACACCTTACCTTCCCTTTGTTACTGACCATCACAGCATCACCTTGGCCACAATGCTGAAATAAAAGCCACCACAAAGCAAACATTCCAATCAAACTTTATCCATCTGTCCATCCAATATTACATCAAAAAATCAACTAATCACCCATGTGCATTCCCTTAGTGACTGTCTTGCATGCGCCTTTGCCTATCCTAGTGCTCCTACGCAGTGCTACCCCAGTGGCTGCAGCATGGCTGGTGGAAGGCTGCTGACTTTCAGTGGAGGACACTGCAGATGGCCTTGCAGGACAACATCGAGAAACTCTAGGCCTAGTAGGCCCTGCTTCGGACTGCACTACCTTGGCATGGGCGGATGCAGTCTGGGCTGGCTGGCTGACAGACAACAGCAAGGACACTGGCGGAGTGGCAGTGGTGGGAGGACGAATGCTGTCATCCTGAGAGAGGACAGCAGATGCGTCCTCCACAGATCCATTGCGACTCCCCAGGGGCAGTTCCTCAGCAATCCTAGTAATCTGATGGCGTACAGACTGCTGGACTGCTGTGACACCCTACAAGCCTCTTTCAACACTGGAAAACCCAGCTATGATGGTGGCAGTCTGTGCTTGCATGACTTCAGTCTGAGCTTCCACTGAGATGTTGGGTGGCTTCTGATTGTGCTGCAATGGAAGCTGAGACATCGGCCATCAGACACAACATGATGATGGGGTCCACAAGTGTGCTAATGGATCTGCCCAGCCCTTCCACGCTAGAGCTGGACTCCTCCATGCTTCTTGACATTTCCCCCTGAGAATTCTGCGCTCCTCTAATTCTGCCCTCTTGAGCATCCCTGATTATAATCACTCAACCTTTGGTGGCCGTGCCTTCTGTTGCCTAGGCCCTAAGCTCTGGAATTCCCTGCCTAAACCTCTCCACCTCGCTACCTCTCTTTCTTCCTTTAAGACACTCCTTAAAACCTACCTCTTTGACCAAGCTTTTGGTCACCTGCCCTAATTTCTCATTATGTGGCTCAGTGTTAAATTTTTTGACCTCACTACCACTTCTCTCGACTCCTCCACGGTCTCTAAATTGTCAGACTGCTTGTCCAACACCCAGTTCTGGATGAGCAGAAATTTTCTCCAATTTAATATTGGGAAGACCGAAGCCATTGTTTTCGGTCCCCGCCACAAACTCCGTTCCCTAGCCACTGACTCCATACCTCTCCCTAACATCTCTCTGAGGCTGAACCACACTGTTCGCAAACTTGGTGTCATATTTGACGCTGAAATGAGCTTCCTACCACATATCCGCAGCATAACTAAGACTGCCTATTTCCACCTCCGTAACATCGCCCGTCTCCACCCTTGCCTCAGCTCATCCGCTGCTGAAACCCTCATCCATGCCTTTGTTACCTCTAGACTTGACTATTCCAATGCACTCCTGGCTGGCCTCCCACATTCAACCCTATGTAAACTTGAGGTCATCCAAAACTCGGCTGCCCGTGTCCTAACTCGCACCAAGCCCCGTTCACCCATCACCCCTGTGCTTGCTGACCTACATTGGCTCCCAGTTAAGCAACACCTCGATTTCAAAATTCTCATCCTTGTTTTCAAATCCCTCCATGGCCTCGCCCCTCCATATCTCTGTAATCTCCTTCAGCCCCACAACCCCCTGAGATATCTGCGCTCCTCTAATTTTGCCCTCTTGAGCATCCGTGATTATAATTGCTCAACCTTTGGTGGCCATGCCTTCTGTTGCCTAGGCCCTAAGCTCTGGAATTCTCTGCCTAAACCTTTCCGTCTCTCTACCTCTCTTTCCTCCTTTAAGACGCTCCTTAAAATCTACTTCTTTCACCAAGCTTTTGGTCATCTGCCCTAATTTCTCCTTATGTAGCTCAGTGTCAAATTTCTTGTCTTTTAACACTCCTGTGAAGCGCCTTGGGACATTTTACTACGTTAAAGGCGCTATGTAAATACAAGTTGTTGTTGTTGTTGCATTTAGGCTTTCTGGCAGACCTGCCAATGCACCAAGCATTTAGTTGTGCGTACCCATGAGCTTTGTTTTCGGGGGGTTACCGAATTTCTGGGCCAAGTGGTTTGAACTGGGTGGGGGCAATTTTCAGCTGCCGGCCACCCGTTTCTCACTGGAGAAGTGGGCCACTGAAAATATAGGCGAGAGGCAGCTCTGCAGCGCCATTGACACCCAAAGCTGCCTGATGCAATTTTCAGGCCCATAAATGGGCGAGCAGCATGTGCAACCTGTTCCTGGCAGGGGGCTGCTTAAATAGTCCTAGGCCAGGTATAGTACCAAGATTGTAATTTTCAGCTACAAATGCATGGAACGTCTGCAGTGCATACTCTGCCCATTTGTACCAGGCATTGAGCAGCTTAACCAACGAGGCTTAAAGGGACTCTGGAGGCTGCTCAAAACACAGATCCTCCTGAGCCCACAAAACACTCTGCACACTGCCGGCCCATGCAAGTTCCGCCCCACCTCTGAGATTTCCCCAGCCACCCAGCCGGTTCAGCAGGGGAGCTGGTCGATTTCCCACCCTCCACAACCAGCTGCTGTGGGTTGCCCAGTTGGTGCTTGCAGCTTGCCGGTGCCGTGTAAGTGAGGTCCCAACTTCCCAATGCTGGCTTTGAACGGGTGGCGTGGCACTCTGCTAACTTTACGCCTATTTCAGGCAGAGGTCAGAGATCACATTTGGGTGCTCCCAATCTTGAACACAAAGAAATCCATGAGCTCCTTGTATTTGGTGTTTAAGGCAAGGCTCACACACAAACAATGCCTGATTTAACAGTCGCACAACACCAGGTTATAGTCCAACAGTTTTATTTAAAATTACGAGCTTTCGGAGCACTGCTCCTTCGTCAGGTACACTGCACCTGACGAAGGAGCAGCGCTCCGAAAGTTCGTAATTTTAAATAAAACTGTTGGACTATAACCTGGTGCTGTGCGACTTCTCATTTTTGTCCACCCCAGTCCAACACCGGCATCTCCGCATCATGATTTAACAGTGCATGGGCTGCATGGAACTGTGGCCTAGCAAGAGTAAGCGCTTTCAGCAGGGGAGAAAATCAGAAACTACAATTTGAGATGAGAGTGGAAGTGGTGGGGAATATTGGAAAATTCGGAACATGAGTAGGCTATTCAGCACCTCGTGCCTGCTCCGCCATTTAATTAGATCATGGCTGATCTGTATCTCAACTCCATTTAGCCACCTTCATATCCCTTGATACGCTTACCTGACAAAAGGTCTATTTATCTCAGTCTTGAAAAATTGTCGTGATTTCTACTACTCTTTGTGTGAAAAAGTTCTTCCTGATTTCAGCCCTGAATTGCCTCGCTCTAATTTTAAGATTATGTCTCCTTGTTCTTGATTCCCCTACATGAGGAAATAGTTTCACTGTAATTACCCTATCAAATCCTTTTAACATTTTAAACACCTCAATCAGATTACCTCTCAATCTTTTATATTCAAGGGAATACAAGCCATGTTTATGCTACCTGTCCTCGTAATTTAACCCTCTAAGCCCTGGTATCATTCTGGTGATTCTGCGCTGCACCGCCTCCAAGGCTAATATATCCTTCCTGAGGCACGATGCCCAACATTGAACTCAGTGCTTCAGATGGGGTCTGACCAAGGCTCTATACAACTGAAGCATAACTTCCCCTCCCTTTGTATTCCAGCCTCCTTGAGATCAAGGCCAACATTCATTAGCCTTTTTGATTTGATTTTTGTATCTGTTCACTAGCTTTTAATGATTTGTGTACTTGGACTCCAAGGGCTGGATTTTGTCTTGGGGTTGGGTTGGGGTCGTGTAATCCGCATTTCGTGTTTCCCCCCCGACTCCAGATTAATGTGGATGCCTGATGCAATTTTCACTTAATTGGGCAATTGAGTTGGAGCATGTGGGAACCCATGAACTAATTAGTGTTTTCAGTCTGAAAACCGCCTCTGATGATGTCATCATTGCTGACTGCCTAGTCTCAGAGACTGTTGGTGAGAGAGGACCTGCCTGGCTTTTGATGTGAGTGGCCCGGGGGGAGGGGGGGTGCGAGGGAAGAGAGAGAGAGAGAGAATTTTTTTGCCAAGCAAGTCCTCCCAGGCAGTCTCTGAAGACATTCAATGCAGTAGCATCAGAGGCAACGTTCAGACCTAATACTACTACTACCTTCATCACATCTCCATTGTAATAGTGGACCTGCAGCCGATAGTCAGCTATCCACGTGTGCTCCCGCCAGGTTTCACTGGAGTGTTTCACACCAGGCGTGCTTCACGTCAGAAGAGGGTTAAACTAGCTACAGCATTTCAAAATGGCATTACAGAGCCAATTTAGAGCTTGTTAAGGGCTTTAATGGCCTCTCCCGCCTCTTGAAGGCGGGACGGAGTCGGGAACCCCGCGACTGATTATGTCAAAATTGCGTGGAGGCGGGATGGAGTCGGGATGGGGTCGGAAACCCTGACCCCACAAATTTAACCCCCACACGCCTCCAAACCCGACTCCATGGGTCATTCAAAATCCAGCCCCAAATCTCTTCGCTCCTCTACATTTCATAGGGGGAAAAATTCAGTTGGTTGCGCCTCCCGTTAGCGCCTTAAGAGGGCGCTAATGGGGCGCAAAGCAACTAGCGCCCGGGCGCGGCGATGTTTGTGCCGCTCGCGAAATTAACTAGACATTTTGCGGCAGCGTTAAACATTACCGCCACGATCTCCTGCGCCGGCAGATCGTGACGTCAGTCGAGTGTGCAACACCCCGGTAGCGCCCCGGAGCGGATATTGAGTGGCGCCCCCTGCCTTACCGCCTGCCGCTAGCAACGACAGGTTGAGGGGCGCGTTTTGCAGTCAGGAAGGGACTGGGGGAGCGCTATTTAAAGGCGACCGATTCCTGCCTTTTTTTGTTGGCGACATTTTTGAACCACGCATTCTGAGAGAGAGAGAGAGAGACTTCTGGAGAGATTCAACGCTGTGTGAAGGAGTTTCGGGTATTGAGCCGCACTTTGCAGGTTCATTTTGATTTGCCCTTCCTTGTATCGATTTAGAAGAGACTGTGGGGGCTGCACTCTGAGCTCTTTCCCTGGAGTTCTCCATTGTTCTTTCCAGCAGATTTGATGTACAGGTTTCTCCAGGCCGAGATTCAAGGCTGCAATGAGCAGGATGTGGATGGAAAGCAAGATCAACCCTCCCCTTTAAGAACTGGCCGGGGCCATTGTGTCTGTGTTCCATTGCTGACTGACATCACATGAGCTTCGCCAGAGCTCTGAGTTAGCGCCTCGCTCCTCAGCCTTTGCGCCTTAAGACAGATGTGTAGCAGCTAATTTAGCGCTCCAATCACCTCCAGGGGCGATAAAAGTCAAGTTTGCAGTCGGAGACGATAATTAGCGCCAGGCGCTAATCTTTGCGCCCGGCCGATAATTGTGCCTCAAACGGGGCGATACTGAATTTTTCCCCCATAGTTTCTTACCATTTTGAAAATACTGCTGTCATCCTGAGAACCAAGGCGGCCTTCGGGATACACGACAGCGCAAAATCATAGAGCAGAAACTGATAGCCAAGTTGCGCACTCATGAGGATGGCCTCAATCGCGATATCGGGTTCATGTCACGATACAGAACGTGACTTGACATCATGGCTGGTCTTTCCAGCCTTTTTTAAAAAAAAACTAACACAAGAACCAAAGTCAACTGCAGAGGATATGCAGCCAGCAGGTGTTTTGACACGTTGGACCCCCTGGGACACATCTCATTGTCTTGGCTGTGCTCTTAGTGTGTCTTTGATGTAGGGAAAGATTTGAATACATTTTTTCTGTGTTTATATTGTGAATTCTGGGAGATTCTCTCACAGCTACTCTACCTGAGGAAGGGGCGACAGCTCCGAAAGCTTGTAATTTTAAATAAATCTGTTGGACTATAACCTGGTGTTGTGCGACTTCTCATTTTTGTCCACCCCAGTCCAACGCCGGCATCTCCACATCATGATCCTGAGAGAGGACAGCAGGTTTCCGATTTATTTTTTCTGCTGTCTTCCTGAGAGAGGACAGCAGATTTGTCCTCCACGGAGCCAATGCCACACCCCCAGGGTGGCGCCTCAGCACTCCTAGTAATCTGCTGGAGTGCTGTGACACCCTGCAAGCCCCTTTTCAACACTGGTAAACCCAGCCACGATGGCAGCAGTCTGTGCTTGTGTGGCAGCAAGCTGAGCTTCCACTGCAGCACTCAGACACTGAGTGGCTTCTTCTTGTGCTGCAATGGAAGCTGAAACATTGGCCATCAGACGCAGCATGATGGTTGGGTCCACAAGTGCACTAGTATATCTGCCCACCCCTTCCACGCTGGAAAGGATGGGCTCCACGCTCTGCACAAAGCCCTGTGCAAGGTTGGAGTTGGACTTCTCCATGCTCCTTGACATTGCATTTAAGCTTTCTGGCAGGCCTGTCAATGCACCAATCAGCTTTGTTCTATAGGCTGCCTCATCGGATTCCTCACCTGCGTCCTGTGCAGCAGAACTCGTGTTTTTTTATTTGTTCCTGGGATGTGGGCGTCGCTGGCAAGTGCAACATTTATTGTCCATCCCTAATTGCTCTTGAGAAGGTGGTGGTGAGCCGCCTTCTTGAACTGCTGCCGTCCGTGAGGTGAAGGTACTCCCATCGTGCTGGTAGGGAGGGAGTTCCTCCAGGGAGCTGGCACCTGCGCTACCCTTTCCCCCTGCCCTGCCTGTAGGCCACTTGTGCTGGGTGTCTCACCACATGCAGATCCCGCATCTAACCTATCCTCTAAAGTACGCAGAGTGTCAGTATCTGAGCTGGTGGCTGGGAGTGTGAAATCAAGTGATGGTGCTGTGTGTGTAACCTGGCCTGGCAGTGGTGGATAAATGCTGGCCTTGCCAGCGACGCCCACATCCCATCTGCAGCTTGTAAATCAGAAGAGTTTTTGAGATGAGGGGGAAGTGGAACATAACAGGAGGCAGCCCCTGCTGCCTATTGTTATGTGCCACCTTCTCCTGGAAAAAAGAGGGAGGTGTCAATGAGTGTCGTACAATCTGTTTAGGTGATATTCCTGTCATGGTTGAATAGCTGACAGTGTGTGCAATCTGTGAGATGTGGGTGTGAGGCTTGCAGCAGTGGTAAGTGTGAGAGGGTGAGGTGAAGCTATGAATGTGAGGTATGAGTTGTGATTGATGGAGATTATTGGTCGGTGAGTGATGGGGGTGTGGTGCATTGAGCAGTGTGCGAGTCTAGTGGTTCAGTTGTAAGGATATGGCATTGGAAGATGAATTCACTAACCTTGACCACTCGTGTGAGGTCATTAAACTTTTTGCAGCGCTGCATCTAGGTCCACGGGGCTACACTGCTGGCATTGACCATGATGACTATTTGCTCCCATTGCTTTTTCTGATTTTGCCTGGAGGGCCTCCTGCAGATACATGACCTCTCTCCTCCTGTCTAACTCCTGCACCAAGGCCTCCAGTGCTGCATCCGAGAACCTTGGAACACACTTTCTCCCCTGTTGTTCCATCAGTACTTCTTCCTGCTCACACTCTGTTCCCCAGCCAGTTGAATCACCTGCTGCAGTCAGAATATACCTCCCCTTTAAGAGGTGCAGACTAGCTTTAATTGGTGCTAGCCACGTACGAACTTGGGCCCCCTGCTGAGTGTGCAGCCACTCAGCAGCGCGCTCAGCACTGGGCTGCTCGCCACAATCATTATAATTAGCAGGCAGCACGAAGTTGGCGTGCTGCCTGCATCACTTTGAACGGGCACGGGTTGATCCCGCATCGCGATCCCCACACCCGTTTTCGGGGGCAATCCAATTTCTATGTGGGGAATCTCAGCTGTGAACCAACGTCCTAATTTCCTGTGGCTCATGTATTAGGTAGGGTAAGACCAGAAGAATAATGGGGACGAAATTGGGTGCCTTTGCGCCTCCTGTTAGCGCTCCCGGGGGGCACTAATGGGGCGTAAATGGCTTTGCGACCAGGTATGGCGCTGACATCGACTCCCGCCATATTCGGCGTGAGTTTTGTGGCAGCGTTACGGCATTCCACCCCAATCTCCTTCGCCCGAAGACCGTGATGTCATCGCCGTGCGCATCGCCCCGGTAGTGCCCTGGACCCGAAATTGACTTCCGCCCACCGACAGCTGCAGGAGGCGTGCATCGGGCGGCTGGCTGCTTCGGGGGCGATGATTAAAGGTGAGGTGGCCGAGGTAAGTAAAAAAAAACTTACCTTTCTTGTTGCAGTTTTTTTTGCGGGTTCCTGCCCTCAATCGATCAGCCCGAAACTCAAGCAGTGTGCCAGGCTGATCGCGTGGGATCGCGGCTGCCTCGGTGGTCCAGGGAGGTACTTCTTAAATTGCAGAGCCTGCAGCGATGGCCCTTCCCTTTAAGGGAGGGAAGGAGCCTTTGAACGTGGCAGCGCTGCACGGCCCAGTGTGCAGCACTGCTGAAGTCTCCGCCCCGCCTGCTGCCGATTGTGCTCCAAGAAGGAAGTGGAGTGTCAGTATCTGAGCTGGTGGCTGGGAGTGTGAAATCAAGTGATGGTGCTGTGTCTGTAACCTGGCCAGGCACTGGTGGATAAATGCTGGCCTTGCCAGCGACGCCCACATCCCATCTGCAGCTTGTAAATCAGAAGAGTTTTTGAGATGAGGGGAAAGTGGAACATAACAGGAGGCAGCCCCTGCTGCCTATTGTTATGTGTCACCTTCTCCTGGAAAAAAGAGGGAAGTGTGTCAGTGAGTGTCGTACAATCTGTTCAGGTGATATTCCTGTCATGGTTGAATAGCTGACAGTGTGTGCAATCTGTGAGATGTGGGTGTGAGGCTTGCAGCAGTGGTAAGTGTGAGAGGGTGAGGTGAAGCTATGAATGTGAGGTATGAGTTGTGATTGATGGAGATTATTGGTCGGTGAGTGATGGGGGGTGTGGTGCATTGAGCAGTGTGCGAGTCTAGTGGTTCAGTTGTAAGGATATGGCATTGGAAGATGAATTCACTAACCTTGACCACTCGTGTGAGGTCATTAAACTTTTTGCAGTGCTGCATCTAGGTCCACAGGGCTACACTGCTGGCATCGACCATGATGACTATTTGCTCCCATTGCTTTTTCTGATTTTGCCTGGAGGGTCTCCTGCAGATACACGACCTCTCTCCTCCTGTCTAACTCCTACACCAAGGCCTCCAGTGCTGCATCCGAGAACCTTGGAACACACTTTCTCCCCTGTTGTTCCATCAGTACTTCTTCCTGCTCACACTCTGTTCCCCAGCCAGTTGAATCACCTGCTGCAGTCAGAATATACCTCCCCTTTAAGAGGTGCAGACTAGCTTTAATTGGTGCTAGCCACGTACGAACTTGGGCCCCCTGCTGAGTGTGCAGCCACTCAGCAGCGCGCTCAGCACTGGGCTGCTCGCCACAATCATTATAATTAGCAGGCAGCACAAAGTTGGCGTGCTGCCTGCATCACTTTGAACGGGCACGGGTTGATCCCGCATCGCGATCCCCACACCCATTTTCGGGGGCAATCCAATTTCTATGTGGGGAATCTCAGCTGTGAACCAACGTCCTAATTTCCTGTGGCTCATGTATTAGGTAGGGTAAGACCAGAAGAATATAGGGGGACGAAATTGGGTGCCTTAGCGCCTCCTGTTAGCGCTCCCGGGGGGCACTAATGGGGCGTAAATGGCTTTGCGACCAGGTACGGCGCTGACATCAACTCCCGCCATATTCGGCGTGGGTTTTGTGGCAGCGTTACAGCGTTGCACCCCAATCTCCTTCGCCCAGAGACCGTGATGTCATCGCCGTGTGCATCGCCCCGGTAGTGCCCTGGACCCGAAATTGACTTCCGCCCACCGACAGCTGCAGGAGGCGTGCATCGGGCGGCTGGCTGCTTCGGGGGCGATGATTAAAGGTGAGGTGGCCGAGGTAAGTAAAAAAAAACTTACCTTTCTTGTTGCAGTTTTTTTTGCAGGGTTCCTGCCCTCAATCGATCAGCCCGAAACTCAAGCAGTGTGCCAGGCTGATCGCACGGGATCGCGGCTGCCTTGGTGGTCCAGGTAGGTACTTTTTATATTGCAGAGCCTGCAGCGATGGCCCTTCCCTTTAAGGGAGGGAAGGAGCCTTTGAACGCGGCAGCGCTGCACGGCCCAGTGTGCAGCGCTGCTGAAATCTCCGCCCCGCCTGCTGCCGATTGCGCTCCAAGAAGGAAGTGGAGCTCTTGATTTAGCATCCACTTCCTTCTTGGAGCGCAAACGGCGAATTTTTCAAAAGTTTGAAATCGTTTGCGCCTGGCGCTAACATTTCAAATTTTTAAAAATTAGCGCCCCAAATGGGGCGATAGTGAATTTCTCCTCCACAAAGTCCAAACCTAGGCTTTTAGGATGGGCTGAGGCTTTCTAGTTAAACTTTAATGAAGGATTTAAAGACATAAAAGACAATTTCATGGATAAAATAAATTGTGTTATTATGAAAACTGCAATCGTTTAAATTTTTAAATTTTCTTAAAACCCTAGCTTCAATTGTGAAAATATGAAGTCCTATGTTGGGAAATAATTAGCCATCGATTACTGGGAAATTGTCTGGCCAATATACTTAATAAACTGAATATCTGTATGCAATGCCTCTTTGGTTGCTGCTTCTGATAATTAAGGGCTGCAACAGTATCTTTCTCACATAATATTTTAGAAATGTCTCATGTCATTAAACTAACGCCTTTATTTAACATGCTCTTTTTAATGTTCTTTTCGATAAGGTGCTAATTAAAATAAGCTGAACAGCTCTGTGGGAGAGCAGGGGAGGGGAGGAACTAAACTAAGAAATGAAATTTGGAATCTGTTCTAGCATGAAGAGCAACACACAACATGCCAGACAACCTGTTATATCTGAAATGTCCTTTTGTGAACGCTTTGAAGTTACATTGCTTTGATAGTGGCATGGCAAAGAATTCTGTAAGGGGTGAAACCTATAAATAGATTGGAGTACAAACACTAGCCTTATCATCAGCTTTTAAGATCCAACAAATTATGCTTGGAATTAAATGGCTGAACAATCATGCTAGCAACACTGAAACCATAATTTTTGATATTACATTATTGCTGGAATATTATTGGCTTATTATAATTTATTTATCTTTTCTAATCTTCTCTCTTTAGGTATTTGGTGAGTAACTAGGTGACCTGTTCCCAGGTCTCTGTCAAATACACCTCGAGCTGATTTCTGGTTGCCCTAGAGTTTCCCCACTCCCCAAAGTGACTCATCTTCAGATTTTCCTTATGGAGGAGTACTTGATCACTGCTTTGTGTTGTTTCTTAATGATATGGCTGAGATTGCCAACTTTCCATGTGGGGAATCACAGCTGTGAACCAACATCCTACCTCATGTGGCTCGTGTGTTCGGTAGTGTCAGTCCACAAGAACAGAATAATGCAGGTGACTGCAAGGTACCTCCGCAGTAGCCATGATGCCCTCTTGCCCCAATTCTCTCTGCCAGGACTATTTTTTAGAAGCAAGTAGATGGAACAGATGGCCGCTGGGAGATCTAAGTTATCTGTTGGAATCCTGGCTACTAGCACCAGTCAGGAACTGCACCCCCCCCCCCCCCCCCCCCACCCCCCACCCCATCCCCACACTAAGACCAAAGGAAAATACGACGGGGCTTGTGGTTGCACCTGAATTCTGGGGAAACATCCGATTTACATGTTGAGAGTCTACTGTCTGGACAAATCAGGTGAGGCCCTCCTGTACAGCCCTGAGAAAGCCCTCAAGGTCATCTGTATCTGCTGTGTGTTGCAGCCTTGGTAGAGGAGGAGAAAGAAGAAAAGGAAGAGGAAGAGAAATGGCTGAGGCCAGGAGCTATTAGTGTTTGATGTGATTTTTCAGTTAAAAGTAGCACTTGAGCCCCTCCATTAATGGTCTTCATAGAAATTACTTTTCTCATAGAAATTTATGGCACAGAAGGAGGCCATTCGGTCCATCATGTCTTGTAGTCCTCTTCATCGTGTCTTGTAGTCCTCTTCATCCTACACTAGCCCCTATTCCAACATGTTGAGCCTAATCCCCCAGCTTGACTACCATCCTTACATGTTTGTCCTCAACATTAACATTCATAAGTTCTTTCTGACACAAAAATCTGCACAACACATTCCAAATAAAGCGGAACCAGTTTATTTCCCTGCTGCAAAAGTATGTCCCTTCTTCAGTTGTTTGCTGCCGCTTCTGTAATCCTCTAAAGCAGCCAGCTGGGAGGTGCAGATGGGTTATCTTTCTGAGAGGTTAAGTCCTCATTTGTCTCTCTTCCTACCATGTCCCAGCTGCTAGATGCCCCTTGCAGATGACTAGAGATCTGTGTGACCATTGACTGCCACTAAGGAGCATGAAGCCTGCCATCAAAGTCCACTCAATCCAATCCCTTAGGCTCTCACAGCCAGAATCGTTTAGCTCCTCTAAGCTGGAGCCCAAATTTTTGATAACGGCAGAAGCAACATTGGTGAGCAAAACTGCAACTGCTCTCTGTCCTCTGGAGCGCCCCCTCAGATTGCCCTGGAGTTGCCTTTTGATCCGTCGTGCGCTACAGGCTCCTGAAACCCTTTCACATAACTACACAGATGTCAGACCAGCATTGTTACGTATTCTCTGCCATTCCATGAAGGGAGCTCGTCTCAAAGGACCATATGAAGGGTTTCTGTTGATTAATCAGTTCTGCTCAGTGTACAGCCATGGAAAGTACGAATTAATGGGTTCCACAGCTGCCTGTCTGTCGCTAACCCTCCATTTCTCTTTCACTTGTCGGTTGCCACCTCTACTTTCACCTCCTCACTGGTACACTGTATTTAACCAGCTGCTCCCTCCAGACTCCTCCTATTTGATTCCTCTGATGTGGATATACTTGTACTTGTGCTTGTGGGGTCTGGAGGACTTGATGGGAGCTGATATGATGGGGTTGCTGCCTGCTCCTCTCTGGTGGCAGCAGCACCCTCTCAGGAGCCCCCTAAAGGTGTCAGCTTTGCTCAGTGCCCATATTTTTTTACCACCACCAGGGGAATTATTCTCTTTAAAATGATTAGTGAAGATATACATCTGGGAAGGGGAAGCGCCTGAACTTGGAATTCAAAAATTAATGACAAACGTTGACAGATGGTCTCATCTTAACAAGACTCAAACGTTATTGTTGGTTCTTTCCATTTAAATTTTCATAGAAGAGTACAGATCAGGGGAGAGAATGAAGAGTCCAAATGGAAATAAAGCATCTCGGCGTCAAAGAAGAATTCTGATGAAGGATCCGCACTTGAAGCATTAACTCATCCGTTCTCTGCACAGGTGCTAACTGACCTGCTGAGTGTTTCCAGCGTTTTCTGCTTTCGTTTCGTCTCAGCCTCAAATCTGCTTTCACTAAACTGCACTACTTTAGTGAAAGCTGGTCTTTAAGTTAATGACAATCCCTTTATGAAATATGCTAAAATTGGTGGGCTGCTGAGTTCAAAACTGTGGCATGTGCAGGGACACTGCTGAACAAAAAATGATGGAAGAAAGTGCTTGCATTTATATAGCATTTTTCACAACCTCAGGACTGCACTGGAGTGTTGGCCTAGTCTTTGTGCTAAAATCGCTGGAGTGAGACCCGAACCCAGAACCTTCTGACCCAGAGGCAAGAGTTCTACCAAAATGACCTCGGCTTTGGATAATCGCAATCGATGAACATGGACTCATAATACAAAATTGCTGATAATTCAGCATAAATTGGAACTACTTGTATTTCCTTCAATTCTGTTTCTTGTTTTTGATAATGCCATAGAGAATGGAGAAAGTAATGAGAGAGAGCAGAAAGAAATAAGAGTATGAGGCAATGAAGCAAAAAATAGACAATTTAGAGATATGGACAGAGAGAGAGAGAGACTGGCAAAAAAGAGAAAAATAAGATGAAAAAGGTCTAAGGAAATATTCAATATACTGTAGTAAAATAAAATGTGTACAAAACAGAAAAGCAGAGAATTGTGGAACATGAGGGATAGTTACAGAAAGAAAGAGGCATTATTTTTTTTTAAACTGATTGCCCATTTCCGTGACTCAATGGGAGATGAACTAGTTGGGATTAAAAAATTAATTGAGCCCCAAAGGAAGATTAGTGTGTGAAATGAAAAATTCACACTCCTGAGTGCCATACCAAAGTTAGGGTTTATTCTGGCTGCCACCTTCCATAAACTACAGCTCATCCAAAACTTTGTTGTGTATGTCTTACCCTTCACTCAGCATACCTGTCCTCTCTCACATATAGTGGCTCTTGGCCCCCCAATACCTCTAATTTAAAATTCTCACCTTTGTGTTTAAATCCCTCCCTGGCCTTGCTCCTTCCTTTCTATGTAACCTCCTCCAGTCCTATAATCCCTGACATACTCTCCATCCCTCTGAACTTCTGTGTCCTCTCCTCTCTTTGTATTATCATTGGTGCCCATATCTTCAGCTGCCTAGGTCCCATGCTCTGGAACTCCCTCCCTAAACCCCTCTGCCTCGCTACATCTTTCTCCACCAAAGTTATAGTGGCAGAGTGAGAAAAGCCCCAATGAAATTCTCGGAGATTACCTCTTACATGTCATAAACATCCCTACTGTTATAAAATTGTGAATCTTCCAATTTACCATTAGCAATGGCATAGTAGATCTGCTAGTCATATTAAAATAAAGTTCTTGCATATTTTCTGCAAAAGCACACTGTGACAAAAATGAAGTACTTTTGTCTTTGTTATTGATTTGGTTATCTATTGGACTCTTTATTGTTAGCCACAGTACACACACAGGGTTGCGGTAAATTATGGCTATGTTTCTGCAAGCTATAGGGAATATACAATACAGTCTGGCTAATATTCACACCTGAGGGCAACTACATGCATAGTTCAGGTGGACTCAGTATGCGTGATTTCATTGCTCACATTGTACCTGGACGGGGATTTGTCTAACAGATCATTTGAAGTGTTTGGTGTTAAATTAATCCAACCTATTTAACCCTAAATACCCTATATGATTGATGTCCTGGGGTAGTGGTTTCGATTGACAGTTGTATCAGAGTTGGGTCTGTCTAAAAGTCAGGACAATGATTTTTTGTAGTCCCTTTGACGAACAACGTCATGACCGGGAGCTTCCAATTGTGGGCTTATATCTGGCAGGCTGCACTCAGCTCACAACAATCAGCAGCTCTGTCTTGAGATTTTGCCATGTGTAAGAAGTGAGTTATTTTATTTCAAAGATCCATTTTGTGAGTGGTAGAGCAGGAGAAATATCTTTGTTGTTTTGACATTTTTTAAGTGAATAGCAAAGGTTGAAATTACTGTTTTATGTTAAATACATTTCTCTGCTAGTATATAGCCTGGGCTACAGTCTGATAGAATGTGTATTCATCCATCTACTGAAGTCAAGGAGATCACGTGTTTTCAGATCAGATGTTTTCCAGTAAGTTGGAGTATAGTGCCAAAAGTTATCTGTTCAAACCTTAGGTTTCACTACATTTACATGGACAGGAAAAAGCACATTCTGATTTGCTTACTAGATCTGCTTACAGGTGATTCTGAACCCAAGGAGAATAGCTAGCATGAAAATCAAAAAAATTATGTTTTTAATATTAATATTCATTATTATATTAAAATAAAGCTCTTCCACATTTACAACAACAGCAGTTTAGGTTATGTAAAAGGCCAGATGGAAGATCTCAGACCACACTAATGGAGTGGGGATTTGGCGAAAGGAATCCCTGCTTGATTTCCTGGCTCTCAGATGCACATTCCATACAGATAACACCAAGCCTATCAGTCGAAAGTATACCCCAATAGTTTAATCCATGGCCATTTCGCAATGATCAGTTTAGCAATCATGTGCCTTTAATTTGTTACTAAATGAAGAGACGTTGAAAAATATACTCAGTGGGGCAGGCAACAATTGGAGCAAAGCCATAAAGGTTTTGTTATGTGACCTCTGACTTATACAGGATGTGACCCTGAATATGACATGCTATGAATTCATTGCTTGTGCATTGTAAATTGATGACCCATTTTGGAAAGAGAATCAGTCTCAATGAGTGCACTGATGACAGTTAAGGCCAATGTGAGAGATCAAGCTCTCTTGCATGTTTCACAGACCAAAACAGCTTGTCTGAGGTCAACAGGCTGCTGCTGTTCACATTTTTGTCATTGCTGCTGCTTATCAAGACTTTGATATATTAGTACTCGTACTGGCTGACACCGCCATGTGTCACTGCTCGCCAGCCATCAACATTGATATTACATAGCTCGAGGTGGTGGTTGAGCATGTTTATGTATCTCAATCGATGCCCACCAGGCTTCTGTTAGCCCTGTTCCAGCTTGTGAAACAGGACCAACTTTGACATTCTGGAGCTTTCCATATGGCTGACATGTCTTGACCAGTTCTTACCAGCATAGCCTCAGCAGCATTGGTCTCGGTACACTCGAGGATCTCGCAGTTGGCAATATTGTCCTGCCACTTGATGTGCATGATGAACCTCAGGAGTTTGAGGTGGAATTTGTCAAACTGCCAAATATGATGACAGTATACTGTCCACTATCCACATTCTTGCAGAAGGATGATGATGACGAAAGCACTGTACACTTTCACCTTTGTTGTGAGGATGATCCCATACTGCTTTCAGTTTTTCAAATGCAGACCTGGCTTTTCTGATACAACGGAACACATTAGTGCATCATCTGACAACATGTTATCCATATGAGTGAACCAGTTGACAACACTTAGTTCAGTATTACCAGTGGCGATAGTTGGTATGATGCAGTGTTGTCCTGGGGTTTGCTGATACATAACCTCTGCATTCTCCAGGCTTACAATAAAGCCATAGTTATTCGCTGTTGGAAACCAGTTGGCAATGAGCCGCTGATCCGATATATGCCCTAGAGAAAAATCATCTGCAAAAAAACTTATACATTGGTGTAGAATAAATGCATACAATGGATGGCTTTCTTTTCCATAACATTTCACATCAGAAGGTGGCGATTGGCAATGCTAGTCTGACAGCAAGTTTCAATTTGAATCCAATTTATTGCACATTTATTCTGAATTCTGAACTTTCACTGTTTAATTGCAAAAATTATCTTAAGACTGTTGTTTCCTTATAACTGAACTGAATTAACACTTTTAAAAGTTGTAACTTTTACCTTGTTTACTGAACAAAAATTACATTAGAGATGTAAATAAATTAAGACAAATCTATTGATAATTTTGTGCAGCAAACAAGAGAAGTGCTGGATCGTATTAGTGTTTGGTTCACTGCCACCTCTCTTCTTGGAATGCCTACCTTGAAGAAGTTCTGCTCTTCTCTTCGACGGGATTTCCGTTTGGCTCTTCAACCTTGTTCATCTTCATTGATTTCAGTTTCCCTTCTCGTGTTTGATCAGGTATCTACCAAGACTCGGTTTCACAGCCACATTACTTTCCTCAGCAACTGTCTCCGGTTCCGACTTATCCCACGTGGATTCCAACTAAACTTCCACCCTTCGTGTTTCGGATCCACCCAGGATTACAAATATCTCCAAGATATTCCTCCTTTGTTCCTTTATCCCCTCCCCCTTTTCCCAGCTTTACCCTGGCCTTAAATCTATTTGATTTCCAGCTCTTCCCAGTTCTGATGAAAGGTCATCGACCTGAAACGTCAACTCTCTTTCTCTCTCCACGGATGCTGCCTGGCCTGCTGAGTTTTTCCAGCGTTTTCTGTTGTTATTTCGGATTTCCAGCATCCGCAGTATTTTGCTATCGAGAAGTGCTGGGTTGAAGTTTCTGTGAACACTATTTTTAGCAAACTGATTAAAGCCTTCATGTCGAGTTCCTGTGTGCACTAAGTTAACAAAGTTGTGAACTCCGCCACAGAGGAATTTCGACTCCCAACCCCCCAAAATAGCCTGAACCAAATTTAATGCGAGGTCTGCGAAGAGACCAGTTCGTTGCCAAGTGGAGAAAACAGCTCCGGTAGCACTTTTCTCAGAAGCTTGACATCGGACGATTCTACTGCTAAATAGTGACGGTAGAGTTAGATGCTGATATTGAGTGGGCTTCTGCCGAAGTTATGACGGCGGAGCGGGAGCAGCTTCAACGAAATTCCCGATCCCAAAGAAATGGCAAACTGTCACCAGCGGGCATAGTGCGATCATTTTGATGAATGATTTAAGCACCGTCCAGCTAGTAGTTGGTTATTTTGAGACATCACTTGGATCTGGACACAGGCCAGAGAACCAGGAGCTGACAGAAGATGTGCTCTGATCTGGTTGCACATTTAGGCACTGAGGTCAACTAGCCCTTTGCTCCTGTTAACTAAGATGGAATAGGAAAAGCAATGGCAACTCTCCAAAAGTATCTAGTCGGAAGGAAGCTGTTTTCAAAAATGCAAATCAAGTCCTGGAATATTTCTGAAAGGTATTTGATTATAGGCTTAATTTTGCTATGTTAGCAAAATTGGGACTCCATTTCCCCATGTCTTAAAATTAGAGCTAAGCCATTCTGGAGCGAAATTAGGAAGCACTTTTTCACATAAAGGGTAGTAAAATCTGGAATTCACACCCTTAAAAAGTTGTGGAATCTAGGACAATTGAAGCATTCAAGACTGAGAAGAAGAGATTTTTGTTAGATAAGGGTATAAAGGGATATGGAGCAAAGGTGGGAAAATGGAGTTGAACATAAGAACATAAGAAATAGGACCAGGAGTAGGCCATTCGGCCCCTCGAGCCTGCTCCACCATTCAATAAGATCATGGCTGATCTTCAACCCCAACTCCACCTTCCAGCACTATCCCCATATCCCTAGAGTCCAAAAATCTATCTATCTCTGTCTTGAATATACACAAAAACTGAGCCGCCACAGCCCTCTGTGGTAGAGAATTCCAAAGATTCACAACCCCGAGTGAAGAAATTTCTCCTCATCTCAGTCTTAAATGGCCGACCCCTTATCCTGAGACTATGCCCCCTAGTTCTAGATGCTCCAGCCGAGGGAAACAGCCTCTCAGCATCTACCCTGTCAATCCCCCTCAGAATCTTGTATGTTTCAATGAGATCATCTCTCATTCTTCTAAATTTCAGAGAGTATAGGCCCAATCTACTCAATCTCTCATCATAGAACAACCCTCTCACCCAGGAATCAATCTAGTGAACCTTCATTACACCCCTCAGGTACAGAGATGAAAATTGTACACAATACTCCAGGTGTGGTCTCACCAAAGGCCTGTACAATTGCAGCAAGACTTCCTTACTCTTGTACTCCAACCCCCTTGTAATAAAGGCCAACATACCATTTGCCTTCCTAATTGCTTGCTGTACCTGCATGTTAACTTCCTGTATTTCATGTACAAGACACCCAAATCTCTCTGAACACCAACATTTAATAGTTTCTCACCATTTAAAAGATATTCTGTTTCTGTATTCTTTGAATTACATAGAATATACAGCACAGAAATAGACAATTCAGTCCATGGCAGCGTTTATGCTCCACTCAAGCCTCCTCCCAACCTTCCTCGTCTACAACAACAACTTGTATTTATATAGCGCCTTTAATGTAGTAAAACGTCCCAAGGCGCTTCACAGGAGTGTTATAAAACACAATTTGACACCGAGCCACATAAGGAGAAATTAAGGCAGATGACCAAAAGCTTGGTCAAAGAGGTTTTAAGGAGCATCTTAAAGGAGGAAAGAGAGGTAGAGAGGAAAAGAGGTTTAGGGAGGGAATTCCAGAGCTTAGGGCCTTGGCAGCTGAAAGCACGGCCACCAATGGTTGAGCAATTAAAATCAGGGATGCTCAAGAGGCCAGAATTATAGGAGTGCAGAGATCTCAGGGGTTGTGGGGCTAGAGGAGATTACAGAGATAGGGAGGGGCGAGGCCATGGAGGGATTCCACAAGTGGAAACACTCTCGCCGTGTCTACTGTATCAAAACCTTTCATAATTTTAAAGACCTCTATTAGGTCACCCGTCAACCTTCTCTTTTCAAGAGAAAAGAGACCCAGTCTGTTCATCCAGTCTTGATAGGTATAACCTCGCATTTCTGGTATCATCCTTGTAAATCTTTTTGCACCCTCTCCAGTGCCTCTATATCCTTTTCATAATATGGCGACCAGAACCGTACACAGTGTGGTCGAACCAAGGTTTGATACAGGTTTAGCATAACTTCTCTACTTTTCAATTCTATCCTCTAGAAATGAACCCGAGTGCTTCATTTGCTTTTTTTATGGCTGTATTAACCTGTGTCGCTATTTTTGGTAATTTGTGTTGAAGTGATAATTACCAGTCCTAGCCCCTTTAGGGCTACCCCGGATTAGGTGTATTCCCCAGACATTCACTTTCAACTAAAGTTTGAGGTAGCCGAACCCTAAAGACGCTTAATTGGGTCTAAAGGTCCAGACTATCTCTCCCTAAAGGAAAGGAACAACCTGAAGATGTTACCATCCTCCAGATAGCACTTTTAATAAGTTTAGCTAGACTGTAACCTTCTGGATATTATGAGGGTCCGGAAAACTCCCTCAGAATTCTGCAACTCCTCACAAAAGAGTGTACAGAGATTGAGTTCGCGAGTTTGATAGAGAAGTATTATATGAGACAATTCTAAAAATATATAGATTTATTAAAGAACCGACATGTAATTTACAGTTGGTGATTCAATCGCAACATTAACAGTTCCAAATACAAAAAGCTTACAATTCTATTATCAGAGATCCTTATTCTCAAATCTTAACTTCGCTAGTTTTACAGTTCTTAGGGGTAAAAATTCAGTTGGTTGCGCCTCCCGTTAGCGCCTTAAGAGGGCGCTAATGGGGCGCAAAGCCGCTAACGCCCGGGCGCAGCGATGTTTGCGCCGCTCGGGAACTTAACTAGAGATTGTGCGGTGGTGCTAAACTTTACCGCTGCGACCACCTGCGCGCGCAGATTGTGACGTCATTCCATGGTGCAACGCCCTTGTGGCGCCCCGGAGCGGAAATTGAGTGGCGCCCCCTGCCTTACCGCCTGGCGCATCCAACGACCAGAAGACTGGAACGCTATCAATCGCTGTGGGGCTGGGGGGGGCGCTATTTAAAGGGGGCCTCTTCCTGTCTTTTATTGTTGGTGGCATTTTTGAACTACGCATTCTGAGAGAGAGAGGGAGAGACTTCTGGAGAGATTCAACGTTGTGTGAATGAGTTTTGGGTACTGAGCAGCACTTTGCAGGTTCATTTTGATTTGCCATTCCTTGTATCGATTTAGCAGAGACTGTGGGAGCTGCACTCTGAGCTCTTTGCCTGGTACTCTCCATTGTTCTTTCCAGCACATTTGATGTGCAAGTCTCTCCAGGCCGAGATTCAAGGCTGCAATGAACAGGATGTGGATGGAAAGCAAGATTAACCATCCCCTTTAAGAACTGGCCCGTGCCATTGTGTGTGTGTTCCATTGCTGACTGACATTACATGAGCTTCGCCAGCGCTCTGAGTTAGCGCCTCACTCCTTGGCCTTTGCGCCTTAAGACAGGTGTGCAGCGCCTGATTTAGCGCTCCACTCACCTCCCGGGGCGGTAAAAGTGAAGTTTCCAGTCAGTGCCGATAATTAGCGCCAGGCGCTAATATTTGCGTCCAGACGATATTTGCGCCCCAAATGGGGCGCGACCTAATTTTCCCCCCTTAGTCTTTATTCCAGGATATCCACCAAAATCAAATACAATACCTTGATCCCCGAGATACAAAGAGTTGAAGACTTACAGAGCTAGCTCTGAAGCCGAGAATCGCTTTGCCCCTTTACAGCGAATCTATCTTCCCATTTGAAAGTTCAATTTTTATACCCTTTTGCAATGGTATTTCCTTTGAAGTTTCCTGCTGATGTAAGCTAATTATCTCTAGTCATTTTTCTGTTGACCCCTGCTATTCTTACAGTTAGATCAGCTGGTAGCATTAAGAATTATGTCTCTACCTTTAGGTGTTTGAAGCTTAACACAAAAACAATGTGATGGCTGGTGCATCTATTTGATGTCATTCTTACCAAGGTCTTTTGTTTGTGTCTTTTTACGATGTGTATATTAAAACACCTCAACCGGATGCACCATTGTCTTATTAGTTACCTCAGCTGGTTGCAACACAGAATCGTGTCTCCTGTGTTTCATTTGATGTCATTTTTACACAGGCATATGTTTCTTAATTTTCTGTTTCTTTCCGAAGTGTTGGTTTAAGACACCTTAACAGGGTGTACCATTGTGTTCTTTCCAAGGCTTCAGACTATCAGGAACCTCCAATCTCCTGTTTCAATAAGGTTATTGATTCAGTGTCAACAACTTATCTTATCTCAATAGCCTGAATGCTGTTAACAATACAGCTTTTCATAGCCAGGTTTCTAGATTTCCAGACCTAGTTTGTCATGTTTTAATAAGGCTAGAATTATTTCATAGAATGGTGTATTTTTCTGAATATGGCTTATTCCTTCACAGTGTATTGGTACTCCCAGGTCCCTTTGCTCCTCTACCCCATTTAGATTCTTATTTTCCAAGTGATAAGTGACCTCCTTATTTTTCTTACCAAAATATACCTCACACTTATCTGTATTGAATTTCATTTGCCCATTCTGCAAGTTTATGAATGATTGCTTGTAATTTGTTGCAGTCCTCCTCAGTATTGGCTTTCCCCCACAATTTGGTATTATCCGCAAATTTAGAAATGTTGTTTTTGATTCCAAAGTCTAAATCGTTAATATAAATTGTGAACAACAGTGGTCCCAGCACTGATCCTTGTGGAACACCACTTCCCACCCTCTCCTACTCTGAATAGCTACCCTTTCTGTCTTGCAGCCACCTAGCTATCCATTCTGCTACTTGTCCCCTGACTCTGCATGCTCTTACCTTATTCATTAGTCTTTGCTGTGGCACTTATCTTTTTCATGCTTATGTCCTTCTCAATTATTATCTTGAAACATATTATATTATGCTTATTATTGCCTAAATGTTCCCCTACTTTCACTTCTCTTATCTGCTCTGGTTCATTCCCCATTACTAGATCCAGTAGCGAATCCTCCCTTGTTGGGCTTCTTGCATACTGGGTTAGAAAGGAGTCCTGTACATACTGTAGGAACTGCATTCCCTTATCCCCTTTACCTACTTCTTCTGGCCAATTAATTTCAGGGTAATTTAAATCCCCCATGATTATTATTCTATGTTTTTTACTCATTTCCCTAATTTGTTTGCATATTTATTCCTCCACCTCCCTCCCACTATTAGATGGTCTGTATTAACCCCTATGAGTGTGATTGATCCTTTATTATCTTTTATCTCGAGCCACATGGATTCTGTTTCTGTCTTTCTGATGGTTGCATCACTTTTTTCTACTGCCATTATGTTATCTCTAATAAGTACAGCTACTCAACTTTCCCTTTTTCCCTCTCTATCTTTTCTAAATATGTAATTAATGTTTAATTCCCAGTTCTGATTTCTCTGCAGCCATGTCTCAGTAATCCCTACTATATCTGGTTCCTTGCAACGTATTATTGCCTCCAGTTGCTCTGTTTTATCACGGACACTGTGTGCATTGCTGTACAGACAGTTTAACTCATTTTTAATAGTAGTTCCTCTCACTTTATTTTTAACCATCTTTTTACACTCCTGTTCTATAACTCTATTTATTCCCTGACCATTTATGTCCTCCCTTAGTTTAGTCTGTTCTATGCTCTCCTTTCTTGTTTCGTTTATATTTAGGCTTGTTTCATTTCTTGTAGATCCCTCCCCCAGTCTTACTAGTTTAAAGCCTTTGCTAGGTTCAGCTCAGCATGATCTAATTGAATGGCAGTGCAGGCTCAAGGGTTTGAATGGCCTACACCTGTTCCTAATGTTCCTATATCATATGTGCCGGTAGTGAGGAGGATTGGTCCCACTAAATTTTGCGAGACTAGCCCCTCCTAATTATAGTAGGCCTCCTTCACATGGAAATACAATTTTTGGGGGGTAGGGTAGCAATCAGAGAAAACAACAGCTTTTAAAGAGCTACTGCTTGCCATTAAAGGCAAGCATTTTTTCTGCCTGAAAAAACTTTTTCGGTAAGGTTAATGGAGGCCAGGAGAAATGTTGGCAAAACTCCTCCTTTTGGGGATGAAGCCACAGAGGTGCAGCAAAGGAGGATGGCCTTGTTTGGAGAGAAATGCTACCTTGCTGCTTGTATGGAGATTTCAGAGAGTGAATGGAGGACCTGGGAGCAAACACAGAAGATATTTTTTGGTATCAGGAGTGCCAAAGTAATCATATCCCCCTTCGCAGAAAATATTTTACTATTGGGGCATTGTTCTTGTAGTGTAAAACAAAAGTGTGAGTTGCAGAAACTGCAGCCATGTAGTATGCAAAGCTTGAAAAGGAAAATATTGCAGGGCTAAGGGGAAAGAGCCGGGGAGTGGGACTAATTGGATAGCTCTTTTAAAGAGCCAGCACAGGCATGGTGGGCCGAATGGCCTCTTCTGTGCTGTATGATTCTATAAAAGCATGGCAAAAAGTTTTTCTGCTTTTCTGCACAATCTTTTATTGCAGAAAAACTGTAAGGTGTATGTTTTGTGTGGAACACAAATTGTTTGCACTATGACTGATAAATATTGAATGATATTTAATGTTGAGTAGTTGTTCACTGTAAAACATGACTTGGATCTAGACTGAGAACCAGCACTACCACCAGAAAGTACAAGGAGAGATGTGGACTGGCCTTTGGGGTAGTCATCTGGGTGCTCTGGCAATTTCTAATATTTTGGGCTAGATTGCCCAATTCGGCGAGATTCCCACCAAAAGTGCATAAGGGAGGCACTTCCTCCTACTGGCAACACACTGCTTTCACCCTTCTAAATTTTGCAAGATCAAGCTAATTATGGTAATGAGGATGGTAACACTAATAGCGCTACCTATTGGGAGCTCACTTCTGGGAGGGTGTATCCGCACTGTTAGAGCTTCCAAATGGCTGCAGCAGCTTAAAGGCTGGGCCACTGATATAAAATTTGGGAGGAAGGACTTGGAATTGTGCCACAAAGAAGCATGTCCGGGGACATAGAGCCTCCAACACCACAGATTCCTCCGTAGGAAGGTAGGATTTGCTAGACTAAAAAAGACCAAGGTCAAACTAGTTTGCCTTCTACCATCCTGGTAGTCGCATGGTACAATGATAATGGAGTTGTTTACTAATCAGAGCAATCAATCACCATCAATTAGTCTACAACAGACCCAGACATGACGCGAGGAAAACCCCAGTGGTGGAGAGCGTTAGGAACCATAGGTCCAAGGTCACCTGTTCCGCTCAAGCCTGCTACACTCACCACATATCACGTCTCAAATAACTGATATCCCAAAACTCATATAATGACACCCAGCTCAACCACTCCACCACTTACCTTGCTCCCTCCGCTACCTCTGTTTTGTCAGACTGCTTGTCCGACATCCAGTCTTGGATTAGCCGTAATTTCCTCCAGCCAAACGTTAGGAAGACTGAAGCCATTGTCTTCAGCCCAAGCACAAACTCTGTACCCTTGCCACCAAATCCATCCCCTTCCCCAGCCACTGTCTCAGGCTGAACCAGACTATTTGCAACTTGTCCTGTTTGATGCCGAGAATAGTATCTGACCCCATATTCTCTCCCACAAAGACCACCTACCTCCACTTCCATAAGTCCCTTTCATCCATCACACTAGGCTCCAGGTGTCCCAGTGTCTCTAATTTAAAAAGGAATGAGTACTGACATCTCAGTCTGGATTCCTTATGATGGCAAACATATGACCTTCAGATTATTTTGTTCTTAAAGGAGAAAGTGGCTCATAACCAATGCTAGATAGCAGTCACAGTGGTAGACCCTCCAACCTCCAGCCTCT
Organism: Squalus acanthias; assembly: GCA_030390025.1. NCBI lineage: Eukaryota > Metazoa > Chordata > Chondrichthyes > Squaliformes > Squalidae > Squalus > Squalus acanthias. The sequence goes on from CM059432.1 coordinate 87,165,988, forward strand.
CACTCCATATGAAGGTGAAGCACTGGAACTCTTGGGCAAGCATACATGAGAAGAAGTGTGAAACGGAGAAATAGGAGGAGTGATGACAGTTGCAGTTGAACATATATTTCATCTTCTCATGTCTTTTCAGCTCCTGCATAAACATAGCTTGTCATTACAATAACTGATGAGCCCCTCTCATTCATAGTTTGCAGTAAAAATGGAATGGTTACTGCTCAGCTCATCTACCCATGGTTACCTCTTGGCTTTTTGTGCTCTCCTCGGTGTGCGACAGCAACAAGCAGGGAAAGAGCAGTAAGAGGATTCTAGCTCCTGTGCTTCAGGCCCTGTCAGCAGCTCTCCGCGCACATCGCTAATCATCCACTTCCTCCCAAGAATGAGCCTAGAGCACTCACCTGGAATGGGGATAGTGAGCCTGAGGGAAAATGAACAACATGGAACAGGACCTCAGCAGGAGTTACAGATTTGAGGGGAGCAACTGAAACAGCAGAAAAGCATAGTTAGATTAAGAGATTCTTTATTTCTATTATATTGTAGAAACCAGTACAATTATTACCATTGTTCATTACATTGCTCTCATTTTATTATTTAATTCTGGGTAACACTATTATAGGCTAGAGACACTTACTGAACAGCCCATGGGACTACTGCAGCCTTGTGAGCCTCTGTTACAAACCTCAGCACTTGATTCTTGCTTCAAACACTGTTTTAACAGTTTCTGGCTCCTGGTGCTCTCTCTCTCTCTCTCCCTCTAGAATCAGTTTAGTGATGTCATGAAATAAATCCGCTCCTTATAGAATGCTGTCCTGGCAATTTTATTTGCGAATAAAATTAGGTTTAGGGTTTGAATTAAGTTTGATGTTTGATTTAAAGAGTTAGGATGATTTTATTTCAGAGGGCAACCATATTTCATTCAAAGTGGTAGAGTGTCTTTTGAGGAGATAGATTCTGTCATGTCACCTCCTTTGCATAATCGAACATTGTTCTCCATCATAAAAAATGTGCTTTATTACAGATGTTACCAGCGGGTCTCATTAAATTTAGATTTTCTCATTCGATAGTCATTTTACTAAAAGTCGTGCACTCCACTGGATTGTCAATCAGTATCAATATAAATGGCTGTCTAACTATTAAAAATAATTTCATTTTTATTAAAAGCATTAATGTTTACATATTAATTTTAACCAAATAAAGAGAATTCATTGGTTTAACAAAATTTTACTTGGGACCAGATTTTTCAGAGCTCTTGATCTGTCAAATAATTTATTCCTGGAATTTTGGCGGGGATCCCCTAGCAGAACCTCTAGAAATTGCGTAAAATGGCTAAAATCGGCTATTAACACCGTTTCTCCAGGATTTCCCTCGATCTTTTGCTGAAGTTAGAAACAAAATCTTATTTAACACTCAGCAAGCTTTACAATCAAAGCAAAATGTGCGTATTTAAAGCTATGATTTGTCAGTCACTGAACGAGGACCCCACTGATCAATACTGGAATATTAAACAACAGGCTAATTAAATATGAGATTAATATTTGCTCGCAGTGAATAATTAAATTAGTGTCCATCTTAGTCAAATCATGGGGTCTGTAGATTCGAGTCATGGCTTACATGTCACTCTTGTACTTTGACTGTAAGAGCTCATACACTTTTCCAGGGATTACATCATCTTAGTGTGATGCACTGTAGCATATTCAGACCTGATTGTCAGAGAATAAATATGGGTTTAAAAGGACTGTAACTGTTGATAGTTGAAAGATCAGGAACAGTCTTGTCGACCTATCTTTGTTGAGTCAGTGTCTGCTGTAATTTGACACCATTGAACATAACTTATATAATTAGTACTGTGTCTATGATCTTTTAGCTACAGTTAGTTTGAGGCAATTTTGTCATTCATCACCAAACGATGAGGGATATTTTACCATCAAATTCTGACTGCTTATCAATAGTTGACATTGTAAATTATAACCCTAGGTGGATTTCAGGAGTTTTTTGATTTTTCTTTTTATCAGCACAATAATTTTGAAACTGATTAAGCAATGACTCTTAGCATTAAAATAAATTGACTTTCTACCAGAGCAACTAAGCATTACCCGGCAAAGTGCAAGATACTCATCAGTGTGCGTCAGGTTTTCTTTCAATAACTTAAAACAATTTAGTTGATTATCAAATGCTTCCTGAATCTATCGACATGGAACTTCTCACTCCATTTGTGACAGCTGTGGCCCAGTCGGTAGCACCCTCACCTCTGAGTCAGAGTGCTTGTGTGCTCAAGTCACCCGACAGAGACTTGAGCACAAAACTCAAAGCTGACACTCCAGTGCAGTCTCTCACTACTGCAGTGTCGGAGGAGCTGTCTTTCGGATGAGACGTTAAACCGAGGCATCATCTGCTCTGGTGGACGTAAAAGATCCCATCGCACTATTTCAAAGAAGAGCAGGGGAAAGCAGTGTTCTGGCCAATATTTATCCCTCAAACAGCATCGTGGTTGACACGGCCCTCGACCGTGTCCGTTCTATCTCCCGCACTTCTGCCCTCACCCCTGCCCCTCCCTCCCGGAACCCCTTGTCCTCACCTTTCACCCCACCAGCCTCCACATTCAACAGATCATCCTCCGCCATTTCCGCCACCTCCAACGTGATCCCACCACCAAACGTATCTTCCCCTCACCTCCCCTTTCAGCATTCCGTAGGGACCACTCCCTCCGAGACACCCTAGTCCACTCCTCTATCACCCCCAGCACCCCTTCCCCCTCGCCTGGCACCTTCCCGTGCAAGCGCAGGAGATGCAACACCTGCCCTTATACCTCCCCCCTTCCCACTCTCCAGGGCCCCAAACACCCCTTCCAGGTGAAACAGCGATTTACTTGTACTTCTTGCATTCTAGTATACTGTATTCGCTGCTCACGATGTGGTCTCCTCTACATTGGGGAGATCAAACGCAGATTGGGTGACTGCTTTGCGGAACACCTCCGTTCAGTCCGTAAGGGTGACCCCGAGCTTCCGGTCGCCTGTCACTTTAACTCACCGCTCCACTCCCACTCAGACCTCACCGTCCTCGGCCTCGTGCATTGTTCCACGGAAGCTCAGCGTAAGCTCGAGGAACAGCACCTCATCTTCTGATTAGGCACTTTACAGCCTTCCGGACTCAATATCGAGTTCAACAATTTCAGATCATAACCTCGGCCCCTACCATTTTTATCCCCCCTTTTGGTTTGTGCCTTTTCCCTTTTTTTCTCTCTCTCCCACATGGCAGCTGTCTCTCATTCTGCCAACGCATTTCACACTTCTGAGCCATCTTTTGTTTCTTAACCTGTCCTATTACCATCTCGTCTCGCCTTGTGTATCTCTTAATGTCTCTACGTCTCACAGACCTTCCCTTTTGTTCTTTTATCCCTCCCCCAGCCTCCAAACTTGCTTTTTTATCTGTTTCATTTCCTGCTTTTTTCTCAGTTCTGACGAAGGGTTTCAACCTGAAATGTTAACTCTGTTTCTCTCTCCACGGATGTTGCCTGGCCTGCTGAGTTTTTCCAGCGCTTTCTGTTGTTATTTCACTAAAAGAGAGCTTGCTGTGTGCAAATTATCTGCTGTGTTTCCTACATTATAACAGTGACTACACTTCAAAAAGTACTTAATTTGCTGTAAAGCACTTTGGGACGTCTGTGGTCATGTAAGGCGCTAAATAAATGCAAGACTTCCATTTTTTAAAACCCTACAGTTTACACTATTCATGAGTCCATGATTTTGACCAAGCGACGATGAAGGAACAGCGATATATTTCCAAGTTAGGATGGTGTGTGATTGGGAGGGGAACTTGGAGGTGGTGGCGTTCTCATGCGTCTGCTGCCCTTGTCCTTCTAGGTGATAGTGGTCGTGGATTTGGGAGGTGCTGTCAAAGATGCCTTAGCGAGTTGCTGCAGTGCATCTTGTAGATGGCACTCACTGCAGTCACGGTACACTGGTGGTGGAGGGAGTGAATGTTTTTTAAGGTGATCTATGAGGTGCCGATCAAGCAGGCTGCTTTGTCCTGGATGGTGTCGAGCTTCTTGAATGTTGTTGGAGCTGCACTCATCCAGGCAAGTGGAGAGTATTCCATCACACTCCTGACTTGTGCCTTGTAGATGGTGGAAAGGCTTTGGGGAGTCAGAAGGTGAGACACTCGCTGCAGAATACCCATCCTCTGACCTGCTCTTGCAGCCAGAGTATTTATGTGGCAGGTCCAGTTAAGTTTCTGGTTAATGCTGATCCCCAGCATGTTGATGGTGGGGATTCAACGATGGTAATGCTGTTAAATGTCAAGGGGTGGTGGTTAGACTCTCTCTTGTTGGGAGTTGGTCATTGCCTGACACTTGTGTGGTGCAAATGTTACTTGCCACTTATCAGTCCAAGCCTGGATGTCGTCCAGGTCTTGCTGCATGCGGGCATGGACTGCTTCATTATCTGAGGAGCCCAATCTTAAATTATGATAGCTGAACCAGAGGGCTCAACTATGCAATGAACTAGAACATAAGAAACCATGGAATGGGAACAGGCTATTTGAACCATCAAGCTCATTACCTGCAGTATCATGCACAACTCTATAGAAATGGCCTCCATCTAACCCAGTCAAATATTACCAAGAAAGGTGAATTATACCAGGTAAAACTTCCAAAATACCAAGCAGCAAGCTTCTTCCACATACTCTTATCATGTACTGAATAACAGACCATAGAGTTCCATCACTACTTAATCACCTCTACTTACATTTATCCCTCTAGCCATCAATCCCACCTCCTGTGAAATAAACATCCAATTTAATTTTCAAGGAACTCTATAATTATATCTGATGGAAGTCCATTCCATAAATCAAAGTGAGCAAAACCATTCCTATGAACCTCTAGCCTCACAAGAAGTTTGATTCTATGTCCACTAACCTCATATAAGATGACAGATTGGAATGTGTTTTCCTCCATAGAGTAGCCCGTATGTGGAAAAGACTCTCATGAAAGCCAGGTAATGTTGCGCCATTTAACTACTTTTCAAAAAATGGAATTGACATTTTTAACGTTAAAGGTTTCGGCTCCATTGTCGCTGCTGAGCTGATGGACGTGAGTTAGTAGTAGCAGTAGTAGTAATGTTCAAGGTAAAATTAAATGTACAAATTCCCTCTGGAACGTTCCTGTGCTGCTGGGATGATGGATGAGTTGACGGTGGAATGCAACTGCTCAGAGCTGAGTTTTGAGGTGGAATTAATATTCTGGGTGCGATGAGGGCTGTGTGCACCAAAAAAATTAGATACCATGGCTGTTAAGTCTGGCTCCGTAGCACCTGATTTTCGGCGATTCGGGTGCTGATTCACGTCCAAAATGGCGTCCGCTGCACGCGCACACTTCTGGTGTGGGCTGCGCCGCACCAAAAAAATTAGATACCATGGCTGTTAAATCTGGCTCCGTAGCACCTGATTTTCGGCGATTCGGGTGCTGATTCACGTCCAAAATGGCGTCCGCTGCACGCGCACACTTCTGGTGTGGGCCGCGCCGGATGCCATTTTGGGTAGGTTGTTAATGCAGGCGCTGGGAACGTGTGCGGAAGTATGCAGAGTGCATGCAACACTGATTTGATGCCAAGACTGTCATTTTCGACCTCAATGTGGGAGCTAAGGCCCTCTCTTAAACACACAGAGCTGAACATGTGTTCAGCAGCAGGAAGGACCCCCCACCAGCGCTATTTAAAGGGATCATCACCTGCTTTCAGGTTAGTTGCTGATTGATTCCTACTGGCTCTTGGTGAGTTTGTAGAAGTGTTTGGTGGTCTGTTATCTGATTGAAGTTGCTTACATATCCAGGGAGTGGTGTGGCAGGTTACTTCAAGGCTTCTGCTCAGACCAGTTGCTCCCAGACATGGGTGCAATAGTTTGTATCCACCTTGTCCTGCAGCATGACAGGGAGAATGAGCAGAGGCGACACAGAGCAGGACAAACTGCTCAAAGAGCTGAGGAGGAGGAGGACGAAGAAGGGAGGAGGCAAGCAACATAGCCCTTTCTGGCCGAGCTGTCCGTGATTGACTCATCCACCTGCGGTACCAGTGAATGCAACCCTAATTCCCCATTCATCAACAGTCCCACACCTTTCCTTCCCTCTGTTACTGACTGTCACAGTGTCGTCTTGGCCACAATGCTACAATAAAAGCCACCACAGAACAAACATTCCAAACCAGATTTATAAATTGAATCATCCAATATTACATATCAGAGCCAACTAATCACCCTTGTGCAGTCCCTTAGTGCCTGTCTTCAGTGTGCCTTTGCCTGTCCTAGTGCTCCTACACAGTGTTATCCCAGTAGCTGCAGCATGACTGGTGGAAGGCTGCTGACTTTCAGTGGGGGAGACTGCAGATGGCCTTGGAGGACGACCTTGAGCAGCTCTGGGCCCAGACGGCCAGGCTTCAGACTGCATCACCTCGGCATGAGTGGCGGCTGCAGTCTGGACTGGCTGACTGACAGGTAACAGCACGAGCACTGGCAGAGTGGCAGGGGTGGGATCACGAATGCTGTCATCCTGAGAGAGGACAGCAGGTTCGTCCTCCACGGAGCCACTGCCATTCCCCCGGGGTGGCGCCTCAGCAATCCTGGTAATCTGTTGGAGGACAGATTGCTGGACTGCTGTGACACCCTGCATCCCCTTTGAACACTGCTATCCGCAGCCATGATGGCAGCAGTCTGAACTTGCATGACTTCAGTTTAATCTTGTGTGGCAATGTGCTGAGCTTGCATGACAGAAGTTTGAGCTTCCACTGCAGCACCCAGATGTTGGGTGGCTACTGCTTGTGCTGCAATGGAAGCTGAGACATCGGCTATCAGACGCTGCATCATGGTTGGTTCCACAAGTGCACTAATGGAGTTGCCCATCACGTCCACGCTGGAAAGGATGGGCTCCAAGCTCTGCGCAAAACCCTGTGCAAGGTTGGTGCTGGACTCATTCATGCTCCTTGACATTGCATGCAGGTCTGCCAATGCACCAAGTATTTCATTGTGCATACCCATCAGCCTTCTTCTGTAGTACGCCCCATTGAAGTCCTCATCTGAGTCCTCTGCAGCAGAACTCATGTGCGACCGGCGAGCTGCCACCTGCGCTACCCTTTCCCCCGGCATTGGTGACTGTGACAAAGGTAAACTATCCCTCCTAGCCCTTCTTGACTTGTCTGCAGCCTTTGACACGGTTGACCACTCCATCCATCTCCAATGCCTCTCCACCATCATCCAACTGGGTGGGACTGCACTCGCCTGGTTCCATTCTTATCTATCTAATCGTAGCCAGAGAATCACCTGCAATGGCTTCTCTTCCTGCTCCCGCATCATTACCTCTGGTGTCCCCCAAGGATCTATCCCTGGTCCCTCCTATTTCTCATCTACCTGCTGCCCCTCGGCGACGTCATCCGAAAACACAGCATCAGTTTCCACATGTATGTTGACGACATCCAGCTCTACCTCACCACCACTTCTCTCGACTCCTCCACGGTCTCTAAATTGTCAGACTGCTTGTCCGACATCCAGTACTGGACGAGCAGAAATTTTCTCCAATTAAATATTGGGAAGACCAAAGCCATTGTTTTCGGTCCCCGCCACAAACTCCGTTCCCTAGCCACTGACTCCATCCCTCTCCCTAACATCTGTTTGAGGCTGAACCACACTGTTCACAACCTTGATGTCATATTTGACCCTGAAATGAGCTTCCGACCACATATCCACGGCATAACTAAGACTGCCTATTTCCACCTCCGTAACATCGCCCGACTCCGCCCTTGCCTCAGCTCATCTGCTGCTGAAACCCTCATCCATGTCTTTGTTACCTCTAGACTTGACTATTCCAATGCACTCCTGGCTGGCCTCCCACATTCTACCCTATGTAAACTTGAGGTGATCCAAATCTCGGCTGCCCGTGTCCTAACTCACACCAACTCCCGTTCACCCATCACCCCTGTGCTTGCTGACCTACATTGGCTCCCGGTTAAGCAACACCTCGATTTCAAAATTCTCATCCTTGTTTTCAAATCCCTCCATGGCCTCGCACCTCCCTATCTCTGTAATCTCCTTCAGCCCCACAACCCCCTGAGATATCTGCGCTCCTCTAATTTTGCCCTCTTGAGAATCCCTGATTATAATCACTCAACCATTGGTGGCCGTGCCTTCTGTTGCCTAGGCCCTAAGCTCTGAAATTCCCTGCCTAAACCTCTCCGTCTCGCTACCTCTCTTTCCTCCTTTAAGACGTTCCTTAAAACCTACCTCTTTGACCAAGCTTTTGGTCACCTGCCCTAATTTCTCCTTATGTGGCTCGGTGTCAAATTCTTTTCTTACAACACTCCTGTGAAGCACCTTGGAACGTTTTCCTACTTTAAAGGTGCTATATAAATACAAGTTGTTGTTGTTGTTGCTGCCCTGGCAGCAGGCCACTCATGCCCAGTGACTCATCACATGCAGATCCCACCTATATTAGAATCGGAGTTGATCGCAAGCAGAGTGGAAGAATTTGGTGATAGTAGGAATCGGTGGAGATGAGGAAGGCGGTTTCTCACGTCCAACTCACAAGGAGGACACTAAGTTAGGTATCTGGTGAGAGAGTATAAAGGGCACCCATGTTGATGGAATAGATGGCAGGTGAAGTAGAGATGACAGAAGCGATCTGTCAATGGTGAGAGAGTCCTTCCAATGAGGTGAGACTGGATGGAGGCTTTGCTGGAAACACTTGCAGCCTGCAGAATCTGTGCTGGAAATAGACTGAGCAACAGCTTCTGCCTGAGGAAAGTGATCATCTGTCAGGTGGGAGCTTTTACTGAACATTTGATGCTGTGAAGTAGTCATCTGGAGCAATGGTCACAGAACCCCCGCCTCAGGTTGACAGACGTGGTTCCTGTGAATCCCGTGGCCATACAGGGAAATTTAAAAAGTAAGTGAAAAAAGGCTCTTAAGTGCCTGTAAACTACCTGATAATGATTTCAATTGTGTCGCCTGCCGCTGCCGCTCGGGTTGGCTCCGCGATGACAGGCGCGCCTGGGGGGCCGAGATAGAGTGGATAGAAAGGACCTATTTCCCTTAGCAGCGAGGTCAGGAACCAGGGGGCATAGATTTAAAGGATTAGAGGGGAATTGAAGAGAACTTTTTCACCCAGAGGGTGGTGGGGATCTAGAACTCACTGTCTGAAAGGGTAGTAGAGGCAGAAACCCTCATCACATTTAAAAAGTACTTGGATATGCATTTGAAATGCCATAACCTACAAGGCTACGGACCAAGAATTGGAAAGTGGAATTAGGCTGGATAATTGCAGTTCTTGGCTATCTGAAAGGAGAAAAGCACAAGGGTAGGGATGTGGTGAGGGGAGTGGGGAAAGCAAGAGGTGCATGCTTACACCATGTGCAGCTTGTAAATCAGAAGAGATTGTGGGATGAGGGGGTAGTGGGATGTGAGAAGGAGGATTAGGTCTGAAGATACCATCACCTTTCATTGTTTCAGCCCCGCCACTGGCCACGGGCTCACTGGTGGCCACTCCAATAATCTCCAGCACCGTCTCCTCCATGAGGGTAAGGTTATGCAGGCGCGCCTTTCTCCCTGTGTGTAGCCTCTGCTGCCTACGGTTGTGTGCCACCTTGTCCTGCAAGAGAGAGGGAAGTGTGTCAGTGAGTGTGGTGCAATGTGTTTGGGTGATGTGCCTGTCATAGTTGATTAGCTGGCAGTGTGTGCAAGCTGTGAGATGTGGGTGTGAGGCTTGTAGCAGTGGTAAGTGTGTGCAGGTGAGGTGAAGCTATGACTGTGAGATATGAGTCGTGATTGAGAGAGATTGTTGTAGGTGAGTCGGGGGGTGGGGGGCGGTGGTGGTGGTGAATTGAACAGTGTCTCAGCCTAGTGGTACAGTTGTAACATTTGAGGATGAATTCACTGACCTTGACCACTCGTGTGAGGTCATTAAACTTCTTGCGGCATTGCATCCAGGTCCTCGGGGCTACACTGTTGGCATTGACCGCGACGGCTATCTGATCCCATTGCCTTCTCAGAGTTTGTCTGGAGGACCTCCTGGCCCCTGTGGATACAGGACCTCTTTCCTCCTGTTGACCACCTGCACCAAGGCTTCTAGTGAACCTTGGCCAGAGAATCTTGGAGCCCGCTCTCTGCCCTGTTGCGCCATTACTCTGTGTTGTTCCTGCTCAAGACTCTGTTCCCCACCCAGTTGAATCACCTACTGCAGCCAGAGGGCACCTCCCCTTTAAGAGGTGCAGGCTACCTTTAAGCAGTGCAGGCACTAGCTTTAAGTGGTACTAGCCTTGCACAAACTTGGGAACCCTGCTGAGTTGGCAGCCACTCAGCAGCGTGTTCAGCGCTGGGCTGCTCACCACAATCATTATAATTAGCAGGCCGCACGAAGTTTGCATGCTACCTGCATTACCTTTGAACTGGCACGGGTTGATTGCACATCGCGATCCCTGCGCCTGTTTTCGGGGGCAATCAAATTTTTAGCCCCTTGTTTTTTACAGGGTGATTGCATATAAGTCTGTGAGTAAAGCAACACTTCCAGGTGATGGCTGGGGATGCAAAGGGCCCCATGCTGCCTCCTGGGCATTGGTGGTAAGCAATTCAAGCACTTTAACACAGTATAAGGAGGGAAGACAGCAGTCTTAGTACTGTGCATCCTTGAAATGTGTGGTTGACTCCTTTGACCTTGCCAGACTTGGTATGGCCATTAAATTCTTTCAGGCACTGAGTTGTCAAGCATGAGATCATAGAGTTGGCAGTGACTTCCCTAACCACGGTTGCCGTGCTCCTGTTGTTTGGGGCCAGTGCTGCTCAGAGCTAAGCAAGATGTCCTTTTACTGTCTAACTTTGATACAAGCACTTCCACATATTCTTAAGAAAACGTGGGGGCTATCTGCCCTGCAGCAGATCTCACAGACATTATTCACAATCCAAAATTACAATTTAACAGAAAATTCTCAGGTGCTCCCCACTTTAATTTGCTGTAGGCCTTTACATACTGCAAAAAGACACAAGTTCCCAACCCCGGCGAATGGCGAGCATGCAGTTAGAGGCATTATTGACGTTGGGATTTGTCACGATTATTAAAATTAAGCTGACTCCAGAAACTGTGGTAAAGTCGGCCCACTTGTTGTCGGATTGGCAAATGGTATCCTGCTATACTTCCATTCAAGTATTTGCTTGAGAAGATTTAGGCTTCACTGTCAAAGCTCACACATGGAGGACAGTTATTCAGGGCAGGTTCTGCAAGGACAATGAAACCATACCCCACCAAGAAGAAGTCACAACTTTAAGAAAGATGGGAAAGAATACAATTACTTTTCCCTTTGTCGAGCTTCTTGTGGCAAGTAAACATTGGAGAGAACCTACTGTCACGGACTAGTATACTATTACACATTTACAGACGTAACAGATAGACCAAGTAAATCAAGTTATCACCACACTGTTTGCCATCTCTGATTTTCTCTTAACTATTCAATTGCCAAAACCAATGCACCCTCCCTATCTTACACAAGTGTTAACCACATCTCTACTGTGCATCAGCACACCTATCCCAATCTACACTATTTTTTTGATATTAATTCTCGAATGTGGCTAGCAAGGTCGACATTTATTATCCATCCCTAGTTGTTCTTGAGAAGGTGATGGTGGGCTTTGTTCTTTAACCACTCCATTCCATGTGGTGAAGGTACTCTCACAGTACTGCTATGTAGGGAGTTCCAGGATTTTTACCCAGCAACGATGAAGGAACAGCGATATGTGTCCAGGATGGCGTGTGACTTGAAGGGGAATTTGGAGGTGGTGGTGTTCCCATGCACCTGCTGCCCTTGTCCTTCTAGGTGGTAGAGGTCGTGGGTTTAGGAGGTGCTGCCGAAGAAGCCTTGGTGAGTTGCAGTGCATCATGTAGATGGTACACACTGGTGGTGGTGGAAGTGCATGTTTATGGTGGTGGATGGGGTGCCAATCAAGTGGCCTGCTTTGTCCTGAATGGTGTCAAGTTTCCTGAGTGTTGTTGCAGCTGCACTCATCCAGGCAAATGGAGAGTATTCCATAGCATTGCTGACTTGTGCCTTGTAGATGGTGGAGAGGCTTTGAGGAGTCAGGAGGTGAGCCACTCGCCACAGAATACCCATCCTCTGACCTGCTCTAGTACTCACAGCATCAATGGTGACTTCCAACATGTTGATGGTGGGGAATTTGGTGATGGTAATGTCTTTGAATGCCAAGGAGAGGTTGTTGGGCTCTCACTTGTTGGAGACGGTCATTACCTGGCACTTGTGTGGCGCAAATGCTACTCGTCATTTATCAGCCCAGGCTGGACGTTGTCCTGGTCTTGCTACATGCGGCATGGACTACTTTATTATTTGAGGAATTACGAATGGAGTTGCCACTATGCAATCATCAATGAACAGCCTCACTTCTGATGGAGGGAAGACCATGGATGAAGCTGCTGAGGATAGTTGGGTCTCGATGCTGCCCTGAGGAACTCCTGTAGCGATGTCCAAGGGCTGACATAATTGGCCTCCAACAACCACAAGTATCTTCCTTTGTGCTAGCTACGACTCCACCCATCGGACAGTTTTCCCCTGATCCGCATTGACTTCAGTTTTACTAGGGCTCCTTAGTGCTACACTCGGTCGAATGCTACCTTGATGTCAAGGGCAGTCACACTCACCTCACCTCTGGAATTCAGCTCGTGTCCAGGTCTGAAGCTGAGTGATCCTGGTGGAATCCAAGCTGAGCATTAGTGAGTAGGTTATTGGTGAGTAAGTGGCGCTGGCTAGCACTGTTGACAACACCTTCCATCACTTTGATATTTGGGAGTAGACTGAGAGGGCAGTAATGAGCAGGGTTGGATTTGTCCTGCTTTTTGTGGACAGGACAAACCTGGGCAAATTTCCCCATTGCTCGCTACTAGGACAACACAGCTTAAAAAGTGTATCGGAGGCATCTGTCCAGCTGTTGATAAGTTTTACATTTCACCAGCTGGGAAACAGCTGTCAGCAAGTAAGTGCTGTTTGACATAAGTTTAATATGGTAATCTTTCATGCTGGTGATTCAAAAAAACAATTAAGCCAAATATTGGAAGTGCATATCAAATTAACTTTAGCTACACTGAATTTTCCAATTTGCTACGTAGTGTTTGGATTGGGAAGTGTAAAGCATACTGAGCCCAGGACTAAGCTTTTACTCTGGTGTTAGAAAGTCAGTGCGATGCAAATCAATTTTTATTACCATAAAGAATGCAGCACTAAAAATGCTATAGTGAAGCATATTGAGGGATCATGGATCAATCCAGATGAGTGGCATGCATATTATTGAGCAATGCTAGATGTACAATATACTCAGGACATCAGTAATTCTCACTTTGGGCCTGGGTGGAAAACTGGCAATTGTGAATTGGCCACCTGTTACACGCACGTCTGATTTTCCTTTCCATTGACTTTGTGGTAAAGGAAAATCCCGGGCCGGGTGTATAACGGGCAGCCGAACCGCAAACGTCACTTTTCCACCTATGCCCAAAATTAAGATTACCCCACACATTATATAGTCCATAATTATAAACGCACCACCATCAAATGGAATGCACATGGAACAGTTATATGTAGGAAATAATAACGGCACCAGAAAGGCTACGTTCCTCTTCAACCTTCACCGAGTTTAAAATGAATGGGACTTTCACGTCAAATTGCTCGGCATAACTAACTGCTTGAACACAGCGATTTTAACTCCCTCCACTCAGCGAAAATGGGACTGTAGCAGAGTTAAAATCGAGGTGATTGACTTACTGGCCCATTCCTGCTCTGGTGCCATTTTATCTTGGGCCTGCTGCCGAGTGGCCCATGTGGGAGCTTCATTAACATATGCAAATTGGGGTCCTATGACGTACTTAATACCCCGATGCAATTTAGAAGGCTTACAGGGTGGAGCGTGCGCTGTGGTTGCACCGCTCAGTAAAACTTGGCAGTAAGTCTAAAATTATTTTTGTGCTGTCAACTGGCAGTGCTCCTCTGAGCTCCACAAGAATAATATGGGATGCCGTTGCCATCCCAGGCTCCTCCACTCCAGGATTGCCCCCCCCCCCCCATCTTTCTGCCAACCGCTGTATCTGCCCGATACAGTACTGGCCTAAAGACAGCGAGCAACAGCGGGATGCTGTTTGGGGCCTGCAGCTCCCCAGCAACGTATTAGTGAGGCTGGGGCCTCCCGCTGGAGGGATTGGGCGGGTGGCTGATGCACTCTGGAGGTTGATTGCTGCAAAGTTAAACATCTACCCCAAATTGGGGTGATCATCTACCATTCATAATACTTAACCTCGAGTTACTTTTTCATTCAAATATCTAGATGTTGACTTAAAACACTGCAGAGTATTTGAATATTGAAGGTGCTCTTTTGAAATACATTATACAATCCTGGAATTTTTTTGTGTTGAAACTGGACTTTCCCCATTTCACTAAACTCAAGACAAACAGAATCATTCTAAAGGCACACCAATGCATTCCTGGAACTCGACATGACTCACTGCTGTCGGCCTCGATTAACTCACATAACCCCTGTAACAGGGTGTAACTGGTGAGACTTTTTGATTGGAATAATGAATAAACTTTTATCATTGCTGACATCCACACAAAGACACTGAGGTGGTTTCCTCAGATATCGCTCTGATATATGTCAATAATAAGAAACGAATACCAGTAATGTGCTGGACAGTATCTGAATTAACCACAAAGTTTACTGTAAACCAGGGATAGTTGAGTTTTTTTTAAATACAGTAAACTCTTTCTTATCCGGCACCTACGGGACCAGGATGGTGCCGGTTGATGAAAAATTCTGGATAAGAGGTAGGCAATTTTTAACACAAACAAAAATAAAAACCACTGACTAACTCGGCCACCGCGGGAGACTCGGACTCGGCAAAACGAGTGCTGGATGGATTCGGCAAGATTACCGGTTATCTATTTTGCCGGTTATTAAAGAATTCCGGATGATTAAGTGCCGTTTAAACAAGAGTTTACTGTAAAATGACGTGACTAGGTTTTTAGGTCAACTTTTGGAAATATGATTTCCACCACTTTATAGAATATTTTATTTCCACACCATGAATGTCATAGGAGGTAAAATCAGAAATTGGAACTGTACTAGAAGGCTACAAGAAATATTGAAATAAAAACTGCTGGAAAACACTCAGCAGGTCAGGCAGCATCTGTGGAGAGAGAAACAGAGTTAATGGCCCCGATTTTAACTGACCCACCTGGCCGAAACTGGGGGAGGGCAATGGGGGCAGTTAAAATAACGCGAGTCACTTACCCCCTCCGATCCCGCTTCCCTTCCTGCCGTGTCCCTATATTAATTAACCTGCTCTTCTGAGCAGGCAAGCGGGGCACCCGCAGGAAGGAAGTGGAGTCCAGTTTGAAATTTGCCTATGTCATCAGGACCCGATCTGGAATTTCAGCTAGAGGCCTGAGGTTTGTTTCCTCTCTTTTCTTTATAAAATTTTTTGGGGATGGGGAGAGGCAGTGGAAACCAGGCCGGGTGAGCTTAGTTAAGAAGGAGCGAGTCAATTATCTGCACCTTTCCTGCTTGGCGGTAATTTTAAGGCCACTGTTTTTGGTGACAGATGAGGCACCCGCCTAAACCAGGTGGGAGGCTCATACACGTGTGCAAGTCGGGGTCCTATTACATCAATAGGCCATTCTGGGCGGCACCTTGCCGGTGGGATGTAAATGAGGCTTGTGAGCTAAAATAGCCCAAGTGTCAAACTAATGATGATAGGTGGTTGTGACGCTTGCCCCACCCTCCCCCCACCCAAAATCCACTCCTGGTTAAAAAACCCTTGTTGGGCGGGTTTGACGCTTGCTCCACCCCCGCCCACCTGAAACCTGCTCCCAGTTAAAATCTCTCCCTTTTGAGTACAGTTAAACTTCCATTTTCACCTTGATGCAAAGGCGTTTTTGCCATATGCACTGACACAACATGGGAAGTATAATTTGGCAGTCAGGTTGTGATTGAACACGTGACTCCCGATTGCACTAAAAAAGATGCAAGACCATTTGTACTATGAGTACGAACACACTATGGGGGAGCTTTTTGTCCCACCCTGATTTGGGGTGCTATTGGGATAGTAGAGAATGCAAATCCAGTAGAACTACTTTCCACCCGATTTGCACTTGATCTCTGGGTCGGGGTTGTGGGGAGCGACTGAAGCTCTGGCCCAAAGCATGTGGAAGCCTCAGTAGCATATATAAAAGGGGAAGGGAGCAGTGCCATTTTCTGGCCTAAGGGACGTCAAAGTCTCAAAGTCGGGGACAAGGCCTTGCAAGCAGGAGGGCATTTAAAAGGCTCACACAATTTAAAGATAAGTGCATAAGGCTATGCAAAGGTCTCTATTGTAGATTTTCTTATTATTTCCAGTTGGAACTTAGGCTTTCATAAGCCTGTGGCAGCTGCAGTTAGTTACTTATTTTGCCCCAACCTCCCTCTATTGGCACCAAAGGGTTTTCCATCAGGAATCCTTCGAGCTGACATGTTTGGAGGTAAAAGGGACCAGCAGAAGGATGCCAGGCAGGTCAGGCTGCCCGACAGGTTCTCTGGCCCAGCCACCTGCACCCCCCACCATAACATCTACAGTGAGAGGTAGCATAACTCACTTTGGCAAATATAGTTGGAGGTTCCTCGTCCCAATGATGGCTGTGCCAGCCGATCCCTGGTGGCATCACAATGGGATGTGAATGCCAGTCTAAACCATTATGCTAGTAGGTTCTTCTGAAGCAGCCCAATCACAGCAGGTTATGCTTTACATTGTATTGAATGAAAGGCGGCATGTCAGGGTACTCAGGAGCCAGTGTTGCCTGTTTACCCACACTTGCCAAGATGCCCCCCAACCATTTCCGTGGCCCTAGCAAATCCATCTGAGAATGAATGTGGTAACCTAGCTTCTCAGAGTCTAGATCAGGAAGATGCTACCATGCAGCAAATAACTTGCTCGTGTGCAGGGGCACCAAGAGTCAGCTGTGTGTGCATATGGTGGGCGAGGGGGGAGTCTTTATTCCTTCCTCCATGGCCCAGCCAACTCTGGGAAACCTGTATGGAAAAATAAAGGGAAAAAACTGCATCTTACCATGTGTGATTTTGCAGTGGTACCAGTGTACTGCACTGTCAAAAGTCCAAAAGGACAGCATGAGAGGTCAGACCAGTTACCTTTTTAGGTTCAGTGCTGTCAGTCGCACCCACAAGTTGTCTGAGCAGCTTACTTTCTTAGTCGACACACACTATCCTACATCTACAAAAGCAAAATACTGCGGATACTGGAAATCTGAAATAAAAACAGAAAATGCTGGAAATACTCAGCAGGTCAGGCAGCATCTGTGGAGCGAGAAAGAGTTAACAAAACGTTAAAACTGTTTCTCTCTTCAACAGATGCTGCCTATCCTACATCTACTTGTATGATAGCAAAATCAGAAGTGTAACAATAGTACCCCTCTTGCAACCTGAACCAAATATTCGGATCTTTTGCACAGGAACTTCTTCTCTCTGAAGGTGAACCAAGCAATCAATCACTTGGTGAGACGGAGTTTGATACAATTTATTAAGGTGCTTTATTTCACTACGAGTAAACATACAGAGCAACAGTTATGATTAGATTCACTTGGTTTTATCAGTACAACTTGTCTTTACGTAATAATACAATTGTGAACACACTGTGATTCACCACATCACTGGGTCATCTGGCTTGAGTTAAACAAACTGATTTCTCACTACTCTCTCTTGCACTCCAACCTGCTGTAGCCTTTGCTACCTGACTGCCTCACAGCATTCGGTTTCAGAAACCTAAATGGCTGGATATATCTGTGTTTCGATATTTTCTTCTTGCACTGGCCACAGCCAGAAAACGGATCAAAGGCCTTCCGAAACAATGGGTGGGCGTTATTTTTCAATTGCCAAGGTAGTTAAAGTATTGCTTATTATTTACAGTCAATGGAGAAACAACGTAAACGCTAGCTCATTGGCATCTTAACTACTTATCGTCTCTGTGCCCATTTAAAAAAGAATTTGGGATGGCAATTGGTTATGTCCCATTTTCGGGTTCCTAACTGATGGAATGTGTGCCCCACCAGATGGCCCAAAATTGGATCTCGGGCCTCATTTCACTAATTTAGGCGTATTGCCGATGTCTATCACGCCTCCAGAGGCAGCTCGCCTATTTGCAATAGTTGAATTTTGTGTCGCTTGCCTCCCGGCACTCGCCCTCAGATAAGTCCGGGTGTGGGTTGGGAGGGGCCAATTGGGAACCTATTGCAGGCTGGCAGCGGCCCTTAGGAGTGCTGTGGAGCCGGGAGGAGCAAACCCGCTCCTCCTGGGTCCGCATCAACCGTAAAAGAAAAACCCTACCTTTTTTGGTGGCAGCTGCTTGCTGGGCTACATCCATGTCCAGAAAACCTGAGCCGTGCAGGCCCGATGTCTGCACCACTCAGGGCAGCCAAATTTCTGAGAGGGGACCTAAAACTGGTGTTAAGCCCCTCATTAACATATATAAGGGACCTGACTCCTTTTTAAGTGGCCGCCAGGAACATTGTCCGACCCCAAATTGAGGTATTTGAGGTGCACTTGTGGCGTGGGAGACAGCACTGTGAAATTGGTGCTTTTGGTCCCCTTTCTGCACCTGAAAAATTTGTGAATACACTATGCTTTGAAAACATTAAAAGTAACTCCTTTTCCAAATCCTTTTTGAGCAAAATTGGTTAAAAGATCCTGAAAATGTGACGGTGATCAAGGAGCGAATATTTGAGTAACATGTAGCTGGCATTCAGATAACTGGCACACACAGCGTGACTGTAGGAACAAATAATAGTTTTATTCTCAAGCAATTACAGTCAAGAAAACTGTACAGAACAAATAAAGGATCATAAGTTTACAAAGAACAGAATTAAAGAATTCTGAATTTCAAAACACCAGAAAAAGACAAAGTGTTAGAATATATAACAATTTATTGACAACTGTCAAGTGTTGTCCACTTGGAGCATTGTTTGATAAATATAAAGCAGTGTATAGCATGTCATTTATTTTTAAAAAAGAAAAAAAGGATCCATGCTAAAATAGAGCTGTGTACATTTAGAAAAATGCCAGCAGTTTCTGGCTCATGCTTCTTAAAAAAGCTCATGATTTTAATATAAGAAAATCCTTTTTTTTTTAAATTAAATTACTAAAGTGAACTTCATTTCAAAAAACATTCCCAACAACTCTTGATTTTTGTGCCAGACAAAAAAGTTTTACATAAGCTTTTATTACATTTGCACTGACCCAAAGACATATTTGTGAGTTAAATTTCCATTTGAAGCATGGTCAGATTTGCTGTACATTGGCGACAATTCGCTTTTTCTGTCTTTGTAATTTTCTTCTTCATTTCACACTGGTCACACACACAGGATTCTGAAAACACCTCTGCAAAAAACACCAGCTATTACTGATCTGAAATCAGCCTGATTTCAGATAATAAATTATGCAGCATCTATACACTCCACAAACAGTACCGTCTCCATGTTGCCAATTGAAATTGTGTACCGATGACAACATTTTGCACTAAACCATGCAAACTAACATACAGTTTACATTTAAATTCAGTACTTGTGGAATATGAAATCTTTCTTCAACACTTATATATAATTTTTTTAAGTTATCCAGCCCTTGCGTTTGAGATTAAAATAAATCTAGTCTAAAATTAACCACACCAAATACCCAACCTTTTGAAATAAACATGCCAACACAATAACATGAAGGGCGATACAAGGTAATGGTACAGAAATAATCTTTGACCACATTAATTAGTGTCACTTAAAATAATTAAGACACAAAGATTCAACAAACATTCCAAAAAAAAATGTCCTTAGAGGCTAATATGCTTGAGGTAAACATTATCATTTCTGAAGACTTATAAAGGCATCAGCTTTGTTAACATTCAAATTACAATGCTCTACCTGAATGTATTCAACACAATAAAATTTACTTCACTTTAAAAAAAAATTCTACATGCAAAAAAACCCCCATCTTAACTGGTGGTTTCTCAGTGTTGACAGATATGAAAATTTGGGTTACTGGTCACCAGCACTTCAGTAATCATATAAATTAAATGGAGGCTCCTAATTCGGTCACTGAAAGCAAAGGAAATGAACTCAGGTTGATCTAAATAAATGCTCTAAACATTAGACAAAAAAGTTTAATCGGTGACAGAAAATGTATAATTTTCATGCAAAAATGTGTGAACTTTTTCAAAATAATCTCCCAGAACACTGTACAAGATGTTAGGAGCAGCAGGTAATGGAATAAGACTGGTTGAGTGATGCTGCTAATGTACTTCTTCTAACGAGATAGGAGAGACCACTGGAAATTGTATCCACAGCACAGAATCCTCCAACCACATTCCTCTGGCAGCCGTTCCCTTCTCCCAACTAAACGTCAAGACAGTAAAAAAGTAAGGCAGCTGTTAGCGTCCATCAACAAAAGTGCAGTCTGTACATTTCCAGTTAAGTCACACTCCACTAGAGCAGATGGGAGCAGCCATGCACTTCAGTGATTGGGCTGGTTCAGCAGATTTTTCCAACATGGCCACTTGCTTCAGTTTTCAGAGGATCCAGAGCCACAAATCATCACCAGGGCACACATCAGCCCCTGACTTAATTTCCATGTCTCATCTTTCCTGAGTCCCACACCAATTCCAAGCCTCTTTCCCTGTGTCTCAGCATGTCTGGTGTCAATAATAAGGCTGATGGCACAACTGTAGAGAACTGTGGGCTAACACCCTTAGTTTTCAGGACTTCACTGAAGGGTCAAAACAGTTAGATCATTAAATAACTATGTTGAATCACATTCAGGCACAGCTAAAGTTAGACAAGAAAAAATGAACAGTTTAATGATGGTGATAAGAGGATAAAGTAGTTGCTGAAAATTTTATAGTGCAATCTTTGACAAAGAAAATTAAATTCTTACCTTGGCAAATTCTTGTCAAGTCAGGAAATGGACAAAAAGAATAGCTAAACCAATATTCAACAGCATAACCAGGATGACCAAGATTGTATTTGGACTCTGTAATTTTTGTAAAGAAGCTTTGTTATTAATGTGACTGGTGCAAGTTATTTTAGCAGTACAATTTTAGTATATATCTTTTAAAACATTTCATCCATCCATTTTCTTTCCAAAGGGCTTCTTTTCAAACTAGCACTGTATTACACAATAGAAATTTGTAATTTCTAAATCCTGCAGGTCAAGTTGACAACAACCCAGAAGGTGCTATAATTACATTAAATATAAACTTTACTGGACTCTTTAATAATATATTTGAATATGTAAGGACCTATTGATAAAATGGGATTCAACATCAGTCAAATGCATTCCGACTAACAGTGAAAATTAACTCCGGTTTGAATGAATGAAACCACATTTTCAAAAACAGCCCTCAACTAACAGGAAATAATGGCATATGAGACAACCTGTAATTAAATGGGGCTTATAGCAAACCCTCCCCCCTCAAAGTAAAGGGACAAGGACCTTGCAAACAGGTTTTTATCTTTGCAGGGGGAGAGAAATAAGAGATGGAGCAAAAAGGTGTACACTATACCAATGGAATGACTTATGCAGGCTGAACTTCATTTAAACCTAATTGACAATATATTTTTTTAAATCCCAGTAATTCACCATGCTATGTCTTGGTTTGCTTGTCACCTCCTCAATTCATGTGTAACATTTTTAACATGATTCTGAAATACAGTACTACTCAACCCGTGTGACTTCCTCCATTGTTTACAGAACAGGCACCCAGGAACTGCAGTTGAGGCTGAGTCAATTAACTCCTCCAAAAAGGAGTTGGATAAATGTCTGGTTGGGAGCACGATTGGTTGTTTGAGAGATGGGTATAGATGGAAATGATCGAATAGTTCATGAGCCATAATGGTGGGAGAAGGGATAATGCTGCCTGGAAAGACTGCCGGGGGCTCTGAGGGTTTGGCTGATAATCTACGGAGACTGGGGAATACTCATACACAACTTTCCCTCAGGAGATTAAATAGGTGGTAGGGACTGTCACCCATAGGGTATATGGCATGGCCCTGAAATTCCATGTGGTAAGTTGCAAAACTATTCTGTTTCCCCCCCCCCCCCCGATTTCCAGCATCTGCAATAATTTGCTTTTTGTAAATACAAGAAATTCAGGGCTACGGCACCATTGGTCCTCATTTAAATATATGATAATTAGGCACATGGTGGTAGGGTCGCTGGAAGGACCAAATCATAGTTGGAAATTAGGGCCTTTCATTTTTTGGAGCAAGAAAATGGCTTCCACCAAAATTTATTGGCCAGTTGTCCTGATTTTAGGCCCCAGAAATGCTGAAAGCAGTGAGAGCTTTCAGGGCCTATGGGGGAAAAATGCAGTTGGTTGCGCCTCCCATTAGCGCCTTAAGAGGGCGCTAATGGGGCGCAAAGCAACTAGCGCCCGGGCGCGGCGATGTTTGCGGCGCTCGCGAAATTAACTAGACATTTTGCGGCAGCGCTAAACACTACCGCCACGACCTCCTGAGCCGGCAGATCGTGACGTCAGTCGAGTGCGCAACACCCCGGAGCGGATATTGAGTGGCGCCCCCTGCCTTACCGCCTGCCGCTAGCAACGACAGGTTGAGGGGAGCGTTTTGCAGTCAGGAAGGGACTGGGGGAGCGCTATTTAAAGGCGACCGCTTTCCTGCCTTTTTTTGTTGGTGACATTTTTGAACCATGCATTCTGAGAGAGAGAGAGAGAGAGAGAGAGAGAGACTTCTGGAGAGATTCAACGCTGTGTGAAGGAGTTTTGGGTACTGAGCAGCACTTTGCAGGTTCATTTTGATTTGCCCTTCCTTGTATCGATTTAGAAGAGACTGTGGGGTTGCACTCTGAGCTCTTTCCCTGGTTCTCTCCATTGTTCTTTCCAGCAGATTTGATGTGCAGGTCTCTCCAGGCCGAGATTCAAGGCTGCAATGAGCAGGATGTGGATGGAAAGCAAGATCAACCCTCCCCTTTAAAGAACTGGCCAGCGCCATTGTGTCTGTGTTCCATTGCTGACTGACATCACATGAGCTTCGCCAGCGCTCTGAGTTAGCGCCTCGCTCCTCGGCCTTTGCGCCTTAAGACAGATGTGTAGCGCCTGATTTAGCGCTCCAATCACCTCCAGGGGCGATAGAAGTCAAGTCTGCAGTCGGAGGCGATAATTAGCGCCAGCCGCTAATCTTTGCGCCCGGCCGATAATTGCACCCCAAACGGGGCGATACTGAATTTTTCCCCCTATATCTTTGGTGGAAGCTGGAAGCTTGATGGGCTGAATGGACTTTTGCCATTTTATTATTTCTAAAGTACTTATCTTTGTGCTGCTAAAATAAAGTTAATGGTCATGACAAAGTTAAAAATCAATAATCAGCAAAATAGCACATGTTAAACACATATCAAGTTTTTTTGTTAATAAAGTATATAAAATTGAAACTTTGCTGGACAGAATTGAAAGTTGCTGCTTCAACTTCTTTGCTGCTTATACTCCAGACTCGGTTGTAGTATCCATGTTGGGATCAGAACATCCACCAATGAGATTTGAGTAAATTAGCACATCTTAAGGGATCTCTGTGGGCAGGAATAAATGGTTATAAAGGTGGTTTCAAATTAAAATATAAAGTGGGCTTCCAGAAGGGCCTTCTTAAAAAATTCTTTTTGGAAACACGAATGCGTTAAAATCTCCCAGGCCTCCGATGAAGACTCCCGAGCCGAGAATTAAAATCGGCCCTTACATCTCTAAATTGGAGGGTTGGTGGGGGGGACGACTTCTTCGAAATGACGGAGCTACTAAATTTTCAAATTGGCTTTCTGAAATTATTTTTTATACGACAAAATCAATGTATAGGACGGGATTAAAAGGAAAAACAGCTGGAGAACTGGAAAACCAACCAATTTTTTTGTGGTAAACCAACATTATTCTGCAGATCCCAAAAATCAGCTAAAAGATTAGAATAAATAAAAAGGTCATTCACTTAATTTAGTCCAAACATCTGGCTCGATACTAAATATCCTACGGTTCCTCATTTCGAATGTAGTGAAGAAAAAAAATCCAAATTTTGTCCAAATTCTCATCAGTTTGAAAACCTTAATTATGTTCCACCTCCATCTCTTTTCCCAATGCAAATAACTTGAGCCCAACAAGTCCTGGAATCACCTTTTGCCTTTTGAATACTTCTCAAAGTACCAGTGTTCTTTTTAGGATACTAATTGATCTTCCGTGGGTTTGCTCATGGGAAGTCGAAGGATGAATTGGCTCCTTTACCCAGTACTCAATTTTTATCTCATACCTTTTTGAAGTGCAGGGTCCACAGCAGGACAGTGAGCAAGAAATACCAGGCTGGAGGTAGATACCTGGCTTTCAGTACAAGAATGGAAGGGAAGGGGTCACGGGACAGTAGTGGCAATTTTAGAATTGTGTTTCCTGTAGATCAATGGTTCTCAAACCTTTTTGGTTGAAGGACCCCTTTTCAAATGGATTAGCAATCACAGGACCCCTCATCTAAATTATTATTGCCCCCTTGTATTGATACTGTACCAGGATCTTCTGACAATGAATTGCAATATAACTATGGTGACATTTACAAAACGGGAATCCCTCAAGTATGTATGTATAAAATGATAGTGATTGTAAAGCATTGATTTTTTTAAATTACAAATGAATTGGTTATTCAGTGTATGCAAGTGCTGCTCAGATTATTATGTCAGATTTGTTCCTTGGGCAACCCTTGCCCGTGGACAAACAGATCTAATGTCATGTTATGTCCGACTTACGGGGCGTATTCTTTTTGGCTGTATCCCAGCGCTGCTGCAGCCAGCTGGTAGTCGGGACGGGATCTTTGCTTACAGACGTTCGGTTCCTCTCCGAACAGTAGGCCCTGTGCTTTTCCGCCTCCGACTCCTGTTACTGGCGGCGGCATTGCGCCCACTGCTGGCCCGCAGTCATTTTCCCTCCCTCCTTCTCCTCTTCATCCTGCAGCGCACTGCCGCCGCTGCCACTGCCATGGTAGCCATTCACCGCCCCGTTCAGCAGCGCCTGGCCGCTCCGCACTGGCTCGCTCTCCATCACCGACTGGGTTTTTTGTCGCAGACCCCCGGGAGTGTCTTTACAGACCCCAGTTTGAAAACCCTGCTGTAGATCATAACAAAGAGTTCTTCTCCCGAGGGATTTTTGACGCTTTATTTTGTACACTTTCCATTGTTTTAGAGAAGACTTAAATACACAGAAATATTTGATGATGTGCACACTATATCATGAGGCACAAAACCACTGAAAATAAGCTCCCTTGATGGCTCAGTGAGTACAACCAGCCAGGAGCTATGCAGAGCAGGAAGGCCAGCCAGCCAGCCACCAATCAACAGCAGCCTGCCACCGGTAACTACCCATCCATAACCAGCAGCAAACACCAGTTCTCAGCCAGCCACCTGTCCCAGGTCACAGGAGCCCGCTGGGTCAGAATTAGCCAAATTCAGTGCAGTCCCAAAAAGCTTTTTCTTTCTGATCAGCTGGTTTCCAAATGGCAATCGCTCGCTCTGGGATCGATTGTCATTTCAAAATGGCATTGAGGGCCCTGTATACCAGGTATGCTTGCTTCCTGCAGGCATACATTTCATTGGCCATAGAGGTGGTGAAACTGAAAGAATTTCTAGGGGAGCACGGGAAACAAAGGAATAGGCAGGTGGAAAAAAAAATTGCCCATTGCTGGTGCATTGAGGAAGGATTTAGGGTAGAATTAATGTTCTGTTTCACCTTGCCTTGATCCTGCCCCAAATTCCTGGGACAGGGTCATTTAAGTAATAGGTTCTGTTGCCCAGGCCAGTACTGGTGCTATTGGGGCACTTTGTCTGGCAATCTGGTATTGCCAAAATGTACCAAAAATTTGATTATTTAACAGATTTTATTTAGCTCTGAAGAGTTAATCTTTGTTAGTTTTATACTTCTGGAAATATTATTTGAAACACCTCCAAGGTCTCCTTTCTCAGGTGAAGCAGTTGGGTGGTCTCAGGTGAAGCAGTTGGGTGGTCTCAGGTGAAGCAGTTGGGTGGTCTCAGGTGAAGCAGTTGGGTGGTCTCAAAGACTTGAACAAGGCTGGCTGGTGACATGTGATATGCTCTGGTTATGTCAGGTAACAGGAATTGCTGTAGGATTAGTCTGAATAACCTTTCTATTTTTCCCTCAGTGGTATTTTACAGGATACTATGGAAAACTAAGTGATATAAAATGATGGATACATACCGACTCTACAATTTCTTCTGTTTCTTCCACACTAACTCCACGTGATTGAGATTTTGATAGTTTCTTTGGTTCAGGAACAACAATGGATAACTGTTTCTTCAATTTTGGCTCAGATTTAGTTTCTTTGACAGAAGACCTTGCAGGCATTGGCTTTGGCGGTGGCGGTAACCTTCCGAGTGCCATTGGTGAAGGATTAGCCTGTTCCTCCGGCTCTTCAGGTGGCAGTTTTACATCTGTGCGCACAAAGTAACTATGGTATGCGCTATGTAACTGGCCATTGCCAGCAGTCGTGGGAGTGTAAACCGCTGGCTTGGGCTGTTTCCACTCGCTCCCTTGCTTAGTACTTATCTTGGCGGCACTTTTTGATGATGGTCTATTCCCTGAAGCTCCTGATAAATCCTTGTTTACATTGCTGGCAGAGCCTTTATTCCAGCTGGTATCTGGAGTTTTCTTGTATATTGGTGGTGAAGGAGGAGGTGTAGGGCCAGGACTATGTCCAGGAGTATGTGGTGGAGTTGTACCTTTTCTGTAGAAATGAGGACTGCTATTTGCTGAAGATGGTTTCTTTTCTTGTGGAGGTGGAGGCTCTTCTTTCTTCTCTGTATATCCCATTGCCTCCTGCATTCTCTGTTTAATGTAATCTAGACCTAGAGAAAGAGGAAAATTGTGATGAAACAATAATTAGGGAAAGGCTAATAATGAGGGGAGAAAGTGACAAAGAGGGAAATGAATGTATTTTAATATAATGATTAAACAACAATGACTAACATTTAATTGAAATGTATGCCCTTTACAGATGTGTGAAAAATGTCTGTTTAAAAAAAAATTGTAAAATGGATAATTACTGAACATTACATTTGTGGAATTTAGAGAATTATGACACAAAAATTTAGACGATCAGGGTTGGAAGAGCTGGTAGCCTTTGAGGCCATAATTCGGTGGCAGGCAAGGGTCCTTCTAAACCCAGGGTACTCACTAACGTATTGTTGAGGGCCACAATCTCAAGCTGTGACTTGCGGTCAGCGGCGAAGTAAAGGTTTGCGCCACTGGCCCCGATGTAAGCTTCGCACAAAGATCTCGTGATCTCTGTGGCGAGAATTTCAGGTTTTCTGACGCCTAATTGAAATCAATGGAAGTTATTGGGGATTCCAGCGAAGAGCTGCTGTGACGTTTAGCAGCCAATCAAAATGCAGAATTCTCAGACAGCGAACCAAGAAGTGGGTAAGCTCTTAAAATTCTAACTTTTTAAAAAGTGTTAGAGAGCAAAACAAAGATTGGGGCTCTCACATGGGGAAAAGGCAAATCTGATTTTTTTTAAAGTTTCTAAAAATTTTAATTTTGATTAAAATAGATAAATTTGACACTCCACAAAATTAAAATTAGTTTTACAGGGCCATAACATTTGTTTAGCAGTCAATACACTGTTAAAACCCCTAATCCAAAGGATCTAACTTTTAACGGGGTATTTAACAGCGTAATTACTGCAGAAGAGCCAAAGCTTTCATCAGTTTCCATGATTTGATAGGTTTCTCTGATTGCCAGCTCTGTGGGTGGGGGGGCGGGGGAGGAGAGAGGGCACAGCACAGCCTATGGAGGAGCAGTGAATGACATACTGCAACTTCAGGATTTCCACATGCGTTAAATCCTGAAGTTGTGGTTAATTTCAAAGGTGAAATGACGGCGAACGCTCCCAGTTTGCTGTCATCAGGACCGCAAATTCTGGGCAATAGGTGTCACCTAACACTTACTAGCGTTGCATGGCAGTCTTTTTTGAAAATTGAGACATTTAAAGTATTTTGCAGTGTTTCTTTGAAAAATATAGAGCAGCATAGAGTTCATCACTCGCCAGGTGAGTAATCTGCTTTGCTGATGCCAGATTTGTAGGTTTTAGTACATTTAGATAAATATTCAAAAGTAAGAAAACAAAAATAGTCAAATGAATTCTGTAAATGACAGAAGATGACAACAAAGTTCAAAAACACAACAGAGGTGAAGAAGAAAGTAAAACAAAAGGAGATTCAAGTAAGAATCAAGAGATAAGATGAAACTTTTAAGATAGGGGAAAGAAACAAATGAAGATAAAAGGAGAACAAAATGCAAACATAAAAAGATTAGCAAGGTATAACAAACAAAAAAAATAAGATGAGAAAAGTAGCAATGAAAAGATTTTTGTACTAAAGAAATTGGCTCAGGCTTACTGCTGGAGTAAAATAATAAACAGAATCAAATAGAGAATCAAAATGACCTGAAAATGTGGTCCATAGGATGAATGCTTAACGCATTGGTCTGAAATTCCTTCCTCTGCTATTATAGAGTTTTACTTGTTCAAAGTAAATGGGTTAATACTTAGAATCTTACACAGGAGGTCATTCAGTCCATCACACCTGTGCCGGCTCTTTGAAAGAGCTGTCCAATTTAGTCCCACAGCCCAGCTTTTCCCCCCATAACCCTGCAAATTAGTCCTCTTCAAGAACATGTCCAATTGTCTTTTAAAAGTTCCAATGGAATCTGATTCCACCACCCTTTCAGGTAGTGCGTACCAGATCTGAACAACCCTCTGTGTGAAGAAATTTCTCTTCATTTCCCCTCTAGTTCTTTTGCCAATTATTTTAAATATATAATCCCTGGTTACTGACCCACTTGCCAGAGGAAATAGTTTCTCCCTACTTGCTCTATCAAAAGCCCTCATAATTTTGAAGACCTCTATTAGGTCTCCCCTCTAAGGAGAATAATCCCAGCTTTTTCAATTTCTCCACATAACTCAACTCCCTCATCCCTGGTATCATCCTGGTAAACCTCCCCTGTACCTTCTCCAGGGTCTTGACATCCTTCATAAAGTGTGGTGCCCAGAATTATACACAATACTCCAGCTGAGGCCTAACCAGAAATTTGTAAAGGTTTAGCATGACTTCCTTGTTTTTGTATTCAATGCCCCTATTTACAATGCCAAGTATCCCATCTTATCAACTTGCCCTGCCACCTTCAAAGATTTGTGAATATGCACCCCCAGGTCCTTCTGTTCTTACACCACCACCCCTCAAAATAGCACCATTTAGATTATACTGCCTCTCTATGTTGTTTCTCTAAAAGTGCATCACTTCACACTTATCCACATTAAATTGCCATGTGTCTGCCCATTTCACCAGTCTGTCTATGTCCTCCTGAAGACCACCATTTTCCAATCCTCTCCGGCTACAGGTGTGCTGCCGGAGGACTGCTAATGTTGTACCGTTGTTTAAAAAGAGAGCAAGGGATAGACTGAGTAATTACAGGCCAGTCAGCCTAACCTCGGTGGTGGGCAAATTTTTGGAAAAGATTCTGAGGGACAGTATTATTCGTCATTTGGAAAGGCACGGATTAATCAAGGACAGTCAGCATGGATTTGTTAAGGGAAGTTTGTGTCTGACTAACTTGACTGAATTTTTTGAGGATGTAACAAGGGGGCGGGGGGTCGATGAGGGTAGCATGTTTGATATAGTCTACATGGATTTTAGCAAGGCTTTTGACAAGGTCCCACATGGCAGACTGGTCAAAAAAGTAAAACCCCATGGGTTCCAAGGGAAAGTGGCAAGTTGGATCCAAAATTGGCTCAGTGGCAGGAAGAAAAGGGTAATGGTCGACTGGTGTTTTTGTGACTGGAAGGCTGTTTCCAGTGGGGTTCTGCAGGACTCATTACTAGGTCCCTTGCTTTTTGTGGTACAGGTTGAGCGTCCAAAATCCGGAGTTCCGGAATGTTCCGGAATCCGGGACGATTGGTAGCAGGGTCGTCCGGAATCCGTAAAATGTTCTGGAATCCGGAACTCCGGATTTTGGACGCTCAACCTGTACTTCAAAAGCCATTAACTTTTGTTGTCTTTTTTTGAAAAATCCTATGAAAAATGCGAGTGACGCAATAAAACTTTAGTGTTGTGTTTTATCCTCCTTAATCTGCACAGCTCCACTAAGTATTTCCGCCAGGCTGCGGCCACGGCACCACGCTGCCCTGGTGGCCTAGTGTGGGCCATCGGATGCTCTGCAGAGCTCGCAGCGTCCCTCCCCTTTAACAGAAGGGGAGGGGCGGAGAAACGCGTCAGCGCTACGCGGAGCGGCCCACGCATTTCCGGACTCGGAACGTGTTTCTGATGTCCGAAGTCCGGAAACGCCCGAGCCCAGGTTGCGATATTTCTGGACTTCGGACATCAGAAACACGTTCCGAAGTCTGGAAAAACACGAAAACCGGCTCGGCCTCGGTCTCGAGGTTGCCGGATTCAGGACACTCAACCTGTATATATCAATGATTTAGACTTCATGATTAAGAAGTTTGCAGATGATACAAAAATTGGTTGTGTGGTTGATAGTGAGGAAGAAAGCTGTAGACTGCAGGAAGATATCAGTGGACTGGTCAGGTGGGCAGAAAAGTGGCAAATGGAATTTAATCTGGAGAAGTGTGAGGTAATACATTTGGGGAGGGCTAACAAGGCAAAGGAATACACAATAAATGGTAGGATACTGAGAAGTGTAGAGGAACAGAGGAGTGCATGTCCACAGATCCTTGAAGGTAGCTGGACAGGTAGATAAGATGGTTAAGAAGGCATATGAAATACTTTCCTTTATTAGCCAAGGCATAGAATATAAGTGAAGAGAGGTTATGCTTGAATTGTATGAAACACTAGTTAGGCCACAGCTAGAGTACTGCGTACAGTTCTGGTCACCACATTACAGGAAAGATGTGATTGCACTAGAGAGTGTACAGAGGAGATTTACGAGGATGTTGCCAGGACTGGAGAATTTTAGCTATGAGGAAAGATTGAATAGGCTGGGGTTGTTTTCTTTGGAACAGAGGAGGCTGAGGGGAGATTTAATTGAGGTGTGTAGATAGAGTGGATAGGAGGTACCTATTTCCCTTAGCAAAGAGGTCAATAACTAGGGGCATGGATTTAAAGTAATTGGTAAAAGGATTAGAGAGGAGTTGAGGACAACATTTTTCACCCTGAGGGTGGTGGGGGTCTGGAACTCACTGCCTCAAAGGGTGGTAGAGGCAGAAACCCTCATCACATTTAAAAAGTACTTTGATATGCACTTGAAATGCCGTAACCTACAAGGCTATGGACCAAGAGCTGGAAAGTGGAATTAGGCTGGATAGCTCTTTTTTGGCAAGCACAGACACGATGGGCCAAATGGCCTCCTTCTGTGCCATATATTTCTATGATTCTATGAAGACTGCTACTATTATGCTCACTAGTTACTACATTGCCAAGTTTTGTATTGTCCGAAAACTTCAAAATTGTACAACCTATACCCAAGTCCAGGTCATTTATATATAACAAAAAAAGCAATGATCCTTATACTGACCCCGAGGGAACCCCACTGCTTACTTCTCTCCAGTCAGAAAAACATCTGTTCACCACTACTCTCTGCCTCCTATCCCTTAGCCTATTTCGTACCCAAGTTACCAGTGTCCCTTTAATACCATGTGGTTCTATTTTCCGAATAAGTCTGTTATGAGATACTTTATCAAATGCTTCTGAAAGTCCATATACACAACATCTACTGCACTACCTTCATCAACCCTCTCTGTTACTTCATCAAAGAACTCAATCAGGTTAGTTTTCAACAAATCCCTGCTGGCTGTCCTTTATTGACCAATGCTTCCACAAGTGAGAATTAATTTTGTCCTTGACAATGGTCTCTAGTAGTTTGATAGCAAAATACTGCGGATGCTGGAAATCTGAAATAACAACAGAAAACGCTGGAAAAACTCAGCAGGCCAGGCAGCATCCGTGGAGAGAGAAAGAGAGTAGTAGTTTTCCCACCACTGACATTAGACTGATTGCCCTGTAGTTACCAGGTTTATCCCTCTCTCCTTTTTTGAACAAGGGTGTAACATTTGCAATCCTCCAGTCCTCTGGCAGCACTCCAATCTCCAAGGAGGATTGAAAGATTGTGGTCAGAGCTTCTGCTATCTCCATCCTAGCTTCCCTTAGCAACCTAGGATGCAACCCATCTGGACCAGGTGACTTGTGCGTACCTATTAGCACCTCCTTTCTAACTAGTTTTATCCTATCCAATCTCTACTCCTCCCTCGTCTACTCCGACATTAACTTCATCCTCTTCTTTCGTGAAGACAGATGCAAAGTACTCATTCAGTACCTCAGTCATGCCCTCTGCCTCCACAGGATTTCCTTTAGACATAGTGATCGTCCCCTGACCTCGCAAACTTTGGTAGGGTCAGTGCCAGAGTTCCTGGGCGAGTGTATTGTGGCACTTATGCCAAGATATTGCTCTTGCAGATTTTCGAGCCTGCTCTTATAGTGACTTATAAGATAGTTTAATGGTATGGAAAAGGTAAATCAGGATAATTACCATAAACTAAATTATAAGGTACAAGGAGAATAGGCCATACGGCCCCTTGAGCCTGCTCCATCATTCAATAAGATCATGGCTGATCTTCGACTTCAACTCCACTTTCCCACCCGATCCCCATATCCCTTGATTCCCCGAGAGTCTAAATATCTATCGATCTCAGCCTTGAATATACTCAACGACTCAGCATCCACAGCCCTTAGGGTTATGAATCTTTGGAATTCTCTACCCCACTGAGTGAAGAAATTCCTCCTCATCTCAGTCTTAAATGGCCGACCCCTTATCCTGTGACTGTGCCCCTTAGTTCTAGACTCTCCAGCCAGGGGAAACAACCTCTCAGCATCTACCCTATCAATCCCCCTCAAGGATCTTTTATGTTTCACTGAGATCACCTCTCATTCGTCTAAGCTCCAGCGTATAGGCCCAAACTACTCAATCTCTCCTCACAGGACAACCCTCTCATCCCAGGAATCATCTAGTGAACCTTCGTTGCACCGCCTCTAAGGCAAGTATATCTTTCCTTAGATAAGGAGACCAAAGTCCTGTACAATTGCAGCAAGACTTCCTTACCCTTGTACTCCAACCCCCTTGCAATAAAGGCCAACATGCCATTTGCCTTCCTAATTGCTTGCTGTACTTGCATACTAGCTCTCTGGGCTGAATTTTCTGTGGTGGTAGTGGGTGTGATCGATGGTGGGTTGGGTGGGAAAGTTTTTTTTTTTGACAGCGGCTCGGGAACCCGCTGTCAAATTGCTCCCACGCGCCTTTCCTCCAGGCGCGTCTGTCATCGTGGAGCCAACCCAACCTGCAGCGGCGGGGACCCAATTGAAATCATGAGGTACTTTACAGGCACTTAAGAGCCTTTTTCCCCCTACCTTTTAAATTTCCCTGCATGGCCACGGGATTCACAGAGCTCGGGAACCATGTCTGTCAACCTGAGGCGTGAGTTCCGTGGCCATTGCTCCAGCTGATTACTTGACAGCATGGAAAACAAACCAAAATAAAAACATGTTGATTACATCAGTTAACAGATTGAAGGAGATTCTGTTCTACTTGAAAAGCTACTGGTAAATGTTAATTCAGAAATTCCTGAAGGGATGTAAATGTGAGGGAAATACATTTTTCACTGGCCATTTTCAACTGTTGCCTTCCAACTGAACAGTAATTGCAGTGAATTGATCTGCACCATAAAAAATTACATATACCATTTAAATAAATTTTTGTGTTGTTTCTGGTCAGGTTTTTCTCACAGTATTCTGTGATTGGCCAGTTACACATTAAATCAAGTCATCAACCGTAACAATTTCATTCTCCTCACTTATTCCACTGGTTCAATTTGCTTTCAGTCTCTGAATGTGACTAATTTAATTTTTCAGTCTGAGACTTTAGGGTGAATTTCTGCGGAGGTTCTCTCACTTGTCCATTGTTAACGTCAACGGAAGAGCTGCAGAAGTCCTAGAAACACATTATGAACCACTTACACGGTTTGTCAGGGATTCCTCAGCTCTTCCGCTGAACTTGCATAAGATTGTAAATCCACCCCTTTACGATTACATTTAAAATCTGCTTAATCTTATGTATTACCTATACACACACATCTTTTATTTGTACCAGTTACTGATACAAATGTCTATAGAGATTTGTGACTAAAGCACCAATAACTTCCCAATTAATATACTTTTTGAATTATATTCTTGATCGTATTTGTAGATGGAGTCATATTACTTAATGACAATATTTCTGTCACTCATATATAACTATTATATTATTGTACAGTAAAGATTCAACACCCACTATGTTAGATTAAACTTAAAATTTAATGTGGCCAGGGTCCCTTTAAGGATCCCGGCTTAAAATACCTCATGAATGACGTCACCAGACCCGCTCCATCTCATTGGGCCGGGTAACGCGCTGGGCGGGTTTAATAGGCTCTATTAAGGTAAATTCATTTTCTATGGCGGGATGGAGCCAGCAGCAGGATCGCAACCCGCCACGGACACCGGCCGCACCGGACCCGCCGAGGTAAAGAACATTCCAGCCTCTGTTTCCTGTACGAGGACACCTAATTCTCTCTGAACACCAACATTTAATAGTTTCTCACCATTTAAAAAATATTCTGTTTTTCTATTCTTCCGACCAAAGTGAATAATCTCACATTTCCCCACATTATACTCTATCTGCCACCTTATTGCCCACTCACTTAACCTGTCTATATCCCTTTTGCAGGCTCTTTGTGTCACAGCTTACTTTCCCATCTAGCTTTGTATCGTCAGCAAACTTGGATACATTACTCTCGGTTCGTTCATCTAAGTCATTGATATAGATTATAAATAGCTGAGGCCCAAGCACTGATCCTTGTGGCACTCCACTAGTTATAGCTTGCCAACCAGAAAATAACCCTACTCTCTGTTTCCTGTCCGTAACTAATCCTCCAGCCATGCTAATATATTACCCCCAACCTGGCAGAATCCAAACTGAGCATTGGTGAGCATGTACATTTCTCCAAGATGTGATTTGAGGTTGCTCCTGTGAGATTTAACTCTACCTTCCTCAATGGATTGCATCACCATATACATTATAGCTTCACAATTGGAGAAACCATCATTTCATATTAAGTTCATGACTTAGTTGTTTAGATGTACAGATCTTACATTTTGAGCACCAGCTCACCCAGAGAGAACTGCTTTGTTCAGAAGATCCCTCTAATATTTCCCACTCTCTGCACTGATGTCTGAAATCGCTTGTCTCTCAATATATTCAGTACATGCATGAGGATGTGATATATTTTATTATATAGCATGTTTTTTTAATTATGTGATACATGTGCCTACAAACCTAAATATCCCTCAGTTGCCAGCCTATATATTGCACTTAGTGATGTTTGGAGGGGGCAATAGCGGTAGAAAGATGTGACTATTTTGTGATAAAACTGTCACGTCCTGTCTTCCTCCCAATCCCCAATTACTCACAAAATTGAGGAACTTGTTGATGTTGCTTTTGCCTCCAGACTTCTAAATCCTTTGACAAGACATTCCCATCGTTTAAAGAATTACCAGTATATACTAGCAGGTCCCTTATGGTGCTGCTTGCGATGAGTCAGAGGTTACACTGTTACAAAGGATGGTTGCGGGGGTGTGGAAGTGGGGAGCTATGCATATTTCAAAAGAAGTTTTTAAGAGATGCTCCCAGAGACAGTGAGGTAAGTGCTTTTTTAATTGATTCCTGGAAAATAAATTGTATTATTTGTACCCATTGCAGGTAAACTGTTTCCATCGTATACCACACTTAATTAAATGCAACATGGGGAATACCTTCTCACTTTTACAGTCCATCTGTTTAGGCTATGTGTTTTTATACTGAAAACCAAGAAATATTTAAACTTAAAAGATTAAACAAATCTGCATCTTTCTTTACCAAATATATTTGCAACGGTGCATAGTGTTACAAAATATAAATTAGCCTTTAATCAAAATCCCTCTCCAAAGTTGAGACATATCAGTCTTTCTGAGTTGCTACTGTTTATATGAACAATAGTTGCTTTTTATTTGGAACCATAGGATTATAGAAGTTTACAGCATAAAAGGAGGAGGCCATTCAGCATATCAAATCTGTGCTGGCTCTTTGCTAACGCAGTCCAGAACTAATCCCACTGTTCTGCTTTCTCCCCATAGCTCTGTACCATCTTCTGCTTAAAATATTTATCTAGTCTTCCCTTTAAGAGAAAGAAAGTACTTGCATTTATATAGCGTCTTTCACCACTTCAGGACGTCCCAATGCACTTTACAGCCAATGAGGTACTTTTGAAATGCAGTCACTGTTGTAATATAGGAAACGTGGCAGCCAATTTACTGACATCAAGGCTCCATAAATAGCAATGAAATAAATAGCCAGATCATTTGTTTTAGGTGTTGGTTGAGGGATAAATTCTGGCCAGGACACTGGGAAAACTCCCTTGCTCTTTGACTATTCCAACGCACCCTGGCTGGCCTCCCATGTTCTTCCCTCCATAAACTTGAGGTCATCCAAAACTTTGCTGCCTGTGTCCTAACTCGCACCAAGTCCCGTTCACCCATCACCCCTCTGCTCGCTGACCTACATTGGCTCCTGGTTAAGTAATGCTTCTACATTAAAATTGTTATCCTTGTTTTCAAATCCCTCCATGGTCTCGCTCCTCCCTATCTCTGTAATCTCCTCGAACTCTACAATCCCCCGAGATCTCTGTGCTCTGTCAATTTTGGCCTCTTGAGCAGCCCCGATTTTAATCGCTCAACCATTGGTGGTTGTGCCTTCAGCTGCCTAGGCCCAAAGGTCTGGAATTCCCTCCCTAAACCTCTCCGCCTCTATCTTTTTTTCCTCCTTGAAGACGCTCCTTAAAACCTACTTATTGGCCAAGTTTTTGGTCATCTGCCCTAATATCTCCTTATGTGGCTCAGTGTCGAATTTTGTTTGATAACACTCCTGTGAAGCGCCTTTGGACATTTTTCCACATAAATACTGTGGCAACAAGAGCAGGTCAGAGGCTGGGCATTCTGCGGTGAGTGTCTCACCTCCTGACTCCCCAAAGCCTTTCCACCATCTACAAGGCACAGGTAAGGAGTGTGATGGAATACTCTCCACTTGCCTGGATGAGTGCAGCTGCAACAACACTCAAGAAGCTTGACACCATCCAGGACAAAGCAGCCCGCTTGATTGGCACCCCATCCACCACCTTAAACATTCACTCCCTCCACCACCGGCGTACCGTGGCTGCAGTGTGTACCATCTACAAGATGCACTGCAGCAACTCGCCAAGGCTTCTTCAACAGCACCTCCCAAACCCGCGACCTCTTCCACCTAGAAGGACAAGGGCAGCAGGTGCATGGGAACACCATCACCTTCAAGTTCCCCTCCAAGTCACACACCATCCTGACTTAGAAGTATATCGTTGATCCTTCATCGTCGCTGGGTCAA
Organism: Squalus acanthias; assembly: GCA_030390025.1. Lineage (NCBI taxonomy): Eukaryota > Metazoa > Chordata > Chondrichthyes > Squaliformes > Squalidae > Squalus > Squalus acanthias. The sequence continues at coordinate 87,203,567 of CM059432.1, forward strand.
AATCCTGGAACTCCCGACCTAACAGCACTGTGGGAGTACCTTCACCACACGGACTGCAGCGGTTCAAGAAGGCGGCTCACCACCACCTTCTCAAAGGCAATTAGGGATGGGCAATAAATGCTGGTCTTGCCAGTGATGCCCACATCCCATAAACTAATAAAAAAAATTAAAGGCACTATATAAATGCAAGCATTTACTGCTGTAATAGTGTCATGGGATCTTTTATGTCCACCTGAATGAGCAGACGAGATCTCAATTTAACGTTGCATCCGAAAGATGGCACCTCCAATAGTACAGCACTCACTCAGTACTGCACTGAGCTGCCAGACAAGATTATGGGCTGGATTTTCCCGGGTCCCACCAGCACGGTGCGGGAGATGGTGGGAAACCTGGAAGTTCGGGTTTCCCAGCATGCTGTGGTGTTTTAACTCCACAGTGTGCGTGCGACTTCAGAAGCGGGTTCCCCGCCCGGAAGTCAGCCTGATTGACAGGCTGGCTTCCAGTCGTGCGGGGAACTCGGAGAAGGAGGCCGCAGCAACAGATAATTGCTAAGTGCTGGTCCCAGGATGGTAGTTGGGTAGGGGCAGGGATCCGATACCTGAGCACTCCTGCTCCTCCCGGCCCACATGGATTGCTCCCCGAGGCTGAGACCACCTCGTTGCAACCACCAGGAATCCCGGGATCCCCGATCGCCTGCATTAAAACCTGAAAAGCAGGTTAAAGTAGAGGCTTCAGACCTCATTGACATATGTAAATTGCCAACCCACCTCCTGGCAGCGGGTTGGCAGCCCCCCCCCCCGCCGCCCCGCCCCCCCATCCCGCCTGAGTGAAAGGTGAAAGTGGGTGGGTTGGGATTCACATTTTTTTCCAACTTTCACAACCCACCTGTTCTTACCTCTGAAAATTCCGGCCTATATATTCAAGTCTGTGGTGTAGGGGTTGAATGCACAACCTTCTGATTCAGGACAAGAGTGCAACCCATGACACTTAAAGATGTAATGGTCGCTGCCTTAACTATACCCTGTGATTCTGCATAAAGAAATCTCTCCTAATCTCTCATCTCACTCACAGTGACTTAAATTTGATGATTCCTCATCCGTGACTCCCTGTCACATTTTGTAATTTTGATCATTTATTTCCACCCTGAAAGAATTTGGGAATAATTTATGTTTAAACATTATGTTATTAAACAAAGTGAATTCACACAGGTTTAAAAAAGCCACAGGCCGCAGACACTGAGGCAAAGGTTTTATTTGTTAATAGGCCAGGCACTGAAGCTATGATTTAAAGCTTTACAAGCCAGTATGAGGTTGTTATAGCTCACAGTCTACTTCAAATGGAAACAATGAGAGTCAATTGACTAATCCCAGACTTATTAAGCTATGATGGTCATTTTGAGAATCACAGGAGATGGCTTCTTGAGCCCACACCACAAAGGGGGAAGGCGAGGTATTCAGTTTTATTGATCTACTGGTGAATCACTGAATGGGGAAGTCAGAGGGCAGCCCTCCCACCTGCTGGGAAGAGAGAGAGAATAGGGGAAGAGAGACATGTTGAGCTCGTCAGGCTTTAAAGAGATGATGAGGTGAAAGCCTGGAGTTGGAGCTCGAATCTCCAGATGCTGGAGGTAATTTAGAAGTTGCTTTTCAGTCAGGCTTTGTAAAGATTGGAGAAGCACACGTGAGGGCATGTGCAAAAGACGCAATATCCAGTTCAGATCACAAGGGGGCCCTATGGCTACACCCCGAGTTACACGATCGTATAGTTAGATATTGGGTAGTATGGGCACACTCCTGAATATAAGATTCTCTTATAGGAGTGACCAGCATCAACATACCTGAACATACAACTTGTAACACACACCAGCCAGAGGAAATACTCATTCCCTATTTTTTATTATTCGTTCGTGGGATTAGGCGTCGCTGGCAAGGCTAGCATTTATGGCCCATCCCTAATTACCCTTGAGAAGGTGAGCTGCCTTCTTGAACCACTGCAGTCCATGTGGTGAAGGTACTCCCACAGTGCTGTTAGGGAGGGAGTTCCAGGATTTTGACCCAGTGACGATGAAGGAACGATGATATACTTCCAAGTCAGGATGGTGTGTGACTTGGAGGTGGTGGTGTTCCCATGCGCCTGCTGCCCTTGTCCTTCTAGGTGGAAGAGGTCGCGGGTTTGGTAGGTGCTGCCAAAGAAGCTTTGGCGAGTTGCTGCAGTGCATCTTGTAGATGGTACACACTGCAGCCACGTTACGCCGGTGGTGGAGGGAGTGAATGTTTAAGGTGGTGGATGGGGTGCCAATCAAGAAGGCTGCTTTGTCCTGGATGGTGTCGAGCTACTTGAGTGTTGTTGGAGCTGCACTCATCTAGACAAGTGGAGAGTATTCCATCACACGCTTGACTTGCCTTGTAGATGGTGGAAAGGCTTTGGGGAGTCAGGAGGTGAGACACTCGCCGCAGAATACCTAGCCTCTGGCCTGCTCTTGTTGCCACAGTATTGATGTGGCTAGTCCAGTTAAGTTTCTGGTCAATGGTGACCCCCAGGATGTTCATGGTGGGGGATTCGGTAATGCCGTTGAATGTCATGGGGTGGTGGTTAGACGCTGGCTTGTTTGAGATAGTCATTGCCTGGCACTTGTGTGACGCGAATGTTACCTGTCACTTATCAGCCCAAGCCTGAATGTCGTCCAGGTCTTGTTGCATGCAGGCATGGATTGCTTCATTATCTGAGGAGTTGTGAATGGCACTGAACACTGTGCAGTCATCAGCGAACATCCCCATTTCTGACCTTATGTTGGAGGGAAGGTCATTGATGAGGCAGCTGAAGATGGTTGGGCCTAGGACTCTGCCCTGAGGAACTCCTGCAGCAATGTCCTGGGGCTGTGATGATTGACCTCCAACCACCACAACCATCTTCCTTTGTGCTAGGTATGACTCCAGCTAATGGAGAGTTTCCCCCCCCTGATTCCCATTGACTTCAGTTTTACTAGGGCTCCTTGATGCCACACTCGGTCAAATGCTGCCTTGATGTCAAGGGCAGTCACTCTCACCTCACCTCTGGAATTCAGTTCTTTCGTCCATGTTTGGACCAAGGCTGTAATGAGGTCTGGAGCCGAGTGGTCCTGGCAGAACCCAAACTGGGCATCAGTGAGCAGGTTATTGGTGAGTAAGTGCCACTTGATAGCATTGTCGATGACACCTTCCATCACTTTGCTGATGATTGAGAGTAGACTGATGGGACGGTAATTGGCTGGATTGGATTTGTCCTGCTTTTTGTGGACAGGACATACCTGGGCAATTTTCCACATTGTCGGATAGATGCCAGTGTTGTAGCTGTACTGGAACAGCTTGGCTAGAGGCGCGGCTAGTTCTGGAGCATAAGTCTTCAGCCTGACAGCCAGGATGTTATTGGGGCCCATAGCCTTTGCTGTATCCAGTGTGCTCAGCCATTTCTTGATATCATGTGGAGTGAATCGAATTGGCTGAAGACTGGCTTCTGTGATGGTGGGGACCTCAGGAGGAGGCCGATATGGATCATCCACTCGGCACTTCTGGCTGAAGATGGTTGCAAACGCTTCAGCTTTGTCTTTTGCACTCACGTGCTGGGCTCCACCATCATTGAGGATGGGGATATTCCTGGTGCCTCCTTCTCCCGTTAATTGTTTGGTCCACCACCATTAACGACTGGATGTGGCAGGACTGCAGAGCTTTGATCTGATCCGTTGATTGTGGGATCGCTTAGCCCTGTCTATAGCATGCTGCTTCCGCTGTTTAGCATGCATGTAATCCTGTGTTGCAGCTTCCCCAGGTTGGCACCGCATTTTTAGGTACGCCTGGTGCTGCTCCTGGCATGCTCTTCTACACTCCTTATTGAACCAGGGTTGGTCCCCTGGCTTGATGGTAATGGTTGAGTGAGGTATATGCTGAGCCATGAGGTTATAGATTGCTGAAACCCTTCATAATTTTAAAAACCTTGATTAGATTTCCTCTTAACCTTCTCTGCATGGGTAGAAATAGTCTGAGCATCCGAGTAATTCTAGTCTCTCTTCATATGCATAATTTTTCCATCAGTAACATCATCCTGGTGAATCTATGCTATTTTATGGTTTTAATGTCCTTTCTCTAATGGGGCACCCAAAACTGGACACAGTACTGCAACTGGAGTATAACCATTGCCGTGTACAAACTTATCTTCATGTCTTTACTCTTTTACTTCATGCTCCAATTAATAAAACTCAAAATTCTGTTGGCCTTTTTTATGGCTTTATGTACCTGCACCCACACACGGTCAAGAAATTATATAATTGAAATTATATATTTGCATTCTTATATCTTTCTGTTCCTCCATACCCTTCAGCATCTTCAGTTCATGTTCCTATTCCTTATTTTTTCTCCTAAAATGTATTACCTCTCACTTCTCCACATTAAATTGCATCTGCCACCTGTCTGCCCATAGCGCTAATCCGACTATGTCCTACTGAAATATTTTACAGTCTGCCTGGCTGTTTGTCAAACCCCGTGCTTTTGTGTCAATAGCAGATTTCAATATCATGCTCCCTGTGCCCAAGTCTAAATTATCTACATATATTGAGAACAGAAGTGGTCCCAACACTGATCCCTAGAGTTCTGCACATGAACAACACAAATAAAAGTGCTACTGCCATTTAGAATACAAGTTATTCCTGCACAATTCTTTCCCCATTTGCAGATTTACTCCTTAGCTGCATTTGTGTTTGGCTCTCTCAGTATGCTTGCTGATGGTAGTTGCAGGAGATCAGTTAGTATATAATACACAAGTTTTTGCTTTCAAAGATACGTCAGGAAAAAGTTGGAGTTTGTGCTTTACCTTATTGTGGTTTTTTCTGTACAAAAAACAAACCAATTATTTCAATGGTTTCCTTGAAAGTGGGGGGGGGGGGGGGGAGGTGGTGTTCTCGGTGAGTTTCTACTGGAGGGACTGTGGCTTACAAACAGCAAGGGATTGGCCAATGTTGCTGTCAATCATAAACATTTTTGGAAGGTGTAGACACTGGTGCATGCTGGAACCTGTACTTTGCTACAATGTTGAGTTTCCTCAGCTGGCGGTGATATGTTTGGGAACCTGTAGCATTGGGAGAAATTCCAGGGGTGTGAAAGCATGGTGGGAGGTACTGTGGCTAACATATCTACATATAGAAGGCAGCTGGGTCATTGTGGATTGTTTCACCCAGTCACTGTGGCCTCCCGAAGCTTGTTTGATCGCTTTTGGTGGTCGGAGAGCAATTTCCTAATCTTTTGTCCTAAAATGATTTCTATGTTTTTTTCCCTCTCCCAGGAAGGGCGGGGTGGGGAAAGACACGGGGTTGATGTACAGAAGTTACACCACGCCAGCTGGTCTTTTTTTTTTATATGTTCACATGTGCTGGAGTCTGTCAGCACTGGGAACAGATAGTCCCAAGATGCAGCACTACTGGGGAGGGTGCTACCGTATGGAGCACTGATAGGGTCCTACTGTGTCAGACTTGGTGGCGGGGAAATCCCAGAGTATCCTGGTGCTCTGGACAGCAGGATCTGGTAACACCTGGGGTGTGTGGGAGAAGAAATCTGGCTGCACTCAGCAGAGGTTCCAGGGTCTGGGAGCATTTGTGGGCTCCTGGGGTATGAATAGATATTTTCAAAAGTACCAGAAGTTGGGAATAACCCAAGAGCATGATTTATAATATGAGAGCCAAAATAATCTTGGGTAAGGTTAGGAAAGCCCCAAAATATGCCTCTTGAATGGCTCCAGAGCTTTTGCTTCCACTTCGAAAGACCATTCCCGGTAATTATTCACTCTCTGTGTGATGAAATGCTTCCTGATATCAGTCTTAAACTTGCCATTTACCAATTTGTACCTATGACTCCTTGCCCTGCAACGGTGCTTTAACTTAAAATAATGCTCCTTTTCGATTCCGCTTAGTACTGCATATACCTTTTCGAAAAGGACCCCTCTCATATTCTTCTTCTCAAGCTTAAGAAATCAGTTTTCCGAGTCCTTTCCATGGGTAGGGCAACACTGGGGCTCCTAGGGTGTGTGTTTAGGGAGAGAAAAAGTTCCCAGGGTCTAGGAGCAGTGGTCGAGTGTCCTAGGATCTGCGAGCGATTGGATGGGTGACAGAAGGTGTTCCTGGGATTTAGGAGTAGGAAACGGGGATCCCAGGATTTGGAAGGGAGTTTCAGATGGAGAGCATTGAAATGGGGCTCTGGTGTCTGAGAGCACATGGGAAGAGGAGTTTGGGAGCATTGTCGGGACCTGGGGTTTGGCAGCACTGTATTGGGGGGTCAAGGCTTAGCACCACAGGGGAGATCAGGAGTTGGGCCCAGGAGAATATAGGCCAATCCACTGCTTGTCCACTCCTTGATGTCAGGCATTTCCTGACCTAAGGCTGTTTTAAAGTGCACTTCATGCTACTGATGTGATTTCTGACTGCATGCATAGGATTTCACATTTCAGGCCAAGACACAGGCACCCATGGTTTAAGGGGGGACAGCAGGTAATTGTGGGCAAAAACATGGGGCCTGATGGCAGGAAAGGTTGCTGCAGATTGGGTTGGACTACACATCCAAGCCCCAGGATCCTGACAGAAGTTAGGCCCGGAGGATGGGGGGTAACTTAATACCTGTGCTTCCATAAGGAGTTGGCCAATTTAAAAAACACATATTGCAATTTTTTTTCCATATTGGTTAATTTCTAATTTTTTTTACCTGGAGTAGTTAATTGGCTGAGAGAAAAAAATTGATGGAAACCATTTTTTACACAAAGTGATTTGAGTGATTCGATTGGTTTGCTTTCTTCTTTCTAGCATATCGCTGAGTTAGGATTAATAAATTTGAATCCTAATTAATAAATTTGAGTATCAGTTGATCAGTTAGAAGAAACTTGGAGAATTTCAATCATATTTATTAAATTAATAAATGTACACCTCAGTAAAGGGTGGAGGAAATGTGAATGGAGGTGCAATAAATGTGTGACACAGAAATCTGCTTAATGCGGACGTGATGCTAAGAGTGTGATGCTCGATGTAGCATTTTTATAATATAGATAGATTACAAATTAATAACATTGTTTTAAGCTCTAGTTTCTTCTGATACACAATAAATACAGTGCCGACATCACAAAAATCAGTTTGGTACCTGATAAATACTGAAAACAAAAAAATCTGCCGGGGACTGAATTTATCCAGATAACAGAGTCTGGAGATGGGCTAGATTATTGTGTATTCATAGTCAATGGGCAGAAAATCCGTGCACTGGCTAACCAGGTAACATTAACAATACAGGACACACTTTTGAGCTTCTGAAATCCATTTAGTGTTTCATGTGAGTAGCATCTGGATCGTTTACATAATGCTTTGTCTGCACGTTGAAAAACAGACGCAGAGACGTACCTCGGCGCGGAGATTAGAGTTACTATCTTTAGCTGACTGGATATCTGGGTGCCTGTCTTTCTTTCAGCCCTAACCATGCTGTGAGCTACAGCTGCTGTAAATCCTTCCTGATCCTTCTTAAAAACAAAAAACCCTAAGTATTATTATGTTGTCTAAAGCAGCACAGAGATGAGTGAACACTCTTTGAAATACATTACAGTACTGCTGTTAAAAATACTTTTACATACAGATAATTAAACATACTCTTTTAAAAAGTCCAATAGGAAACCCTGAACTTGATCTTACACTATGCACCTATAAGCACTATTGCTTCAAATGAGATTAGGAGCCTCCATTTATAACTGAAGGTTGCTGCAGTTTCAGCATATTTTCAGATTCTTGTTTGAGTTCCAAACATTCTCAACATTTAGAAGGCTACACTGAGTGACATTACAGCTGCCAAATTCACTTTCAACTAGTGGCAGGCTCAGACAATGATAGAAAACACAGATGGCCATGAACTATTTTACATTTTTTTCCTTCTAAGCTAGTTAACCATGGCAGACACTGGTAGATTGTAAGCCAACCCTGGAGGTAGTACTGCATGGCATGGAATACAATAGACACGTCCTTAATCAGATAGTTCCGTGTGATGACATTTGGATATTTGGTTAGTGCTGTTTGAGTGGATTTGCTTTCTTCCGGTTGAATGAAAACGGGGATTATTACTTCACCATTTAACTTGACTCTCATTATCATACTGTGGGTGTGCTTGGAAACACACCCACCCTGTACTGTACAAATCAGAATGCTTAAACCCAGCACGGGGGAGGGGGTTGGGGAAGACATCCACAGACAAAAAGGTATCGTGGCTAAGGATGCAGTTATAACAAGAATGGATTAACTCTACAGCATTAGGTACTATTATCTTGGTTTAGCCTGGAATAAAGCATTTCTTCTATGTCCTGACATGATGTGCTCTGCTGAAAAATATTTAATATTTTTAAATATCACTTGAAACAAAATTGCAAGGAACCTCCTAGTCAAAGTTTGCGAACTGGCAATTAAAACACACAAACAGAATGGGAACGAGGCACTGAATAAGTTTTCCACCACGGGGTAAAAATTCAGCTTCTGCTCTCCTGGTACGTGTCAGGAGCGCAAATCATGCAACTGTGCATTCACAGCCTGGGATTTTTTCCATCCATTAATTTTCACGCATGGAAAATAGTGGGCTGGGAGTGTGCAATTTCATGATATGTACTCCTAGTGAGAGCCTGGGGAGCAGGAGCAAAATTTTTACCTCCAGATTTCTGAGGAAATTCACCCACAAATATAAGCCAAGTACATCACAAAAATCCAATCAATTCAAATATATATTTAAAAATAGCCAACCACTGTTCAGAAATAATAATAGTAACAATCGTTCAAAGCAGTAATGCTCCAAAATATCTATCGGAAATAGTCAAAACCTGTGAAGCATGAAAACTAGGACTTGTTACAGCAAAAGCCTCGAGGCTGCAAACTGGCAGAATGAAATCCTCTACAGTGAAATTCTGCTATACTTTGTTAAAATAAACCTCAAGTAATATGAGCTACATTGTAATACAACAGATAACAGCCCAAAACAGACTTCTGGAATTTTAACAAATTATTAGGACAAAATACCATTGATTTTAAAGTAGTCCAATATCATTGCATTTCAAAATTTAAATACCATTACTGTAGTGAGAAAATGAAACCATGGCAACCCCTAGTAAGTCTTGGCTGTGTCGCGCACATTTTGAAAACAGGGCTGCTGTTAAAATGATAGAGCTAATTTGCGGCAGTCCTTATAGTATCCAGTATAGGCTACAAAGAACAACACACCCTTGATAGCAGAGGTTTTAAATCGAAGGACAGAGCTTTCGCTTTTGCTTCTAATAGGATAAAAGTTGCTATCAGAAATACAGCTTGTGTATTTTTTTGAAAATTATGGTGGTACTATTAGTTTTCGTTTACAGGCATGATGCTGTCAACCAAGAGTTACCGTCACATCAAAGTACAAGGCAGACAGAAGAAGTTCTACTGCTGTCACGTCTGAGGATTAAAAAATATAAGCAACTCATTGACTACGAAAAAAAGACATCTGGATGACTGAGCACATTGGTACATTAGGGGTTATCTCACGATGTTGGAATGAAGTCACATTATTGTAGCAGGGTGGAGGGAAGCTTACTTTGCATATGGCCAGAGGGTTACTTGACCTGGAAATGCTTGATGCCAACACTGGATGCCAAAGATGTCTGGACGGTGCATTTAACACACTGTCCTTTCATTCTGGATTTAAATTCAGCCCAGATTGATAGGGTGAAATTTGGCTTAGGTTTGGACAGGACTGGGAACTTAATATTCCTGGATATAACATTTTCAGGACAGATAGGGAGGGGAAATGGAGGTGTGGTGGCATTGTTAGTAGAGGATTCTGTCACAGTCCTAGAACAAAAGGATGCTCTGGGGTTGGATTAAGACAGAATCCATATAGATAGAGTTAAAGAATAAAAAGGGAAATGGTACAATTCTCGTTGTGTTTACAGACCAGACCACCAAGCAATGGAGATAGAAGTAGAAATTTGCACAGTTATAAGATAAAAGGAAAAACAACAAGGTGATTTTAATTATCCCAAGATAGAGTGGAATAAATATTGGCCCTGATTTTACTGTGAGCGGCGAAGGAACGGCTTTCGCTGTTCACCTCGTGTACAGTTGCTCAGAGACCTTTCACGGGCTTGTCAATGGAGATTTCTGGTTTTCGAGCGAATACTACAGTGCGGATCTGTGAGCAGAGCAAGCAGCAGGGAAGCTCTTCAACCAATCAGATTGAAGAATCCTCACTGAGCCACGCAGACTGCAAAACCGGAAGTAAAAAACAGGAAATATAAATTGCATTTGAATCATTGTACAGGAAGCAAAATAAAGATCGGGGCATACACATGGATTAAGGGAGAGACATAAAACAGAAAAATTATATAAAAAATTATTTTAATTCAAAAAAAAAATGCAGCATTAATTTTCTTCTGAGAGAATGAGACAGACTCCACACTTGTAAAATTAACTTTTCAGGGCCAGAGCGATTATTCAGCAGTAAATTATCACTTATGTCGTTAAAAACTCAGTTGCTCCTGCTTATACAAGCCTTAACGTTTTCATCTGTCTTTAGAGCGAGAATAGGGCAGAAATCATTGGTGGGAGTTGTTTATAGGCCCCCAAACAGTAGTTGTAATGTAGGGCAGAGTATAAATCAGGAAATTAGAGACGTATGTAACAAGGATAATACAGTAATCATGGGGGACTTTAATCTACTTATAGACTGGGCAAACCAAATTTGCAGTAATAGTGTGGAGGACGAATTTATGGAATGTATACAAGATAGTTTTCTAGATCAGTATGTTGAGGAAACAACTAGGGAACAGGCTATTTTAGATCTAGTATTATGCAATGAGAAAGGGTTAATTAATAACCTTGCAGTAAAGGGGCCTTTAGGGAAGAGTGACCATAATATGATAGAATTTTATATTAAGTTCGAAAGTGATTTAGTTAAATCTGAAACTAGGGTCTTATCCGTAGGTATGAGGGGCAAGTTGGCTAAGGTAGATTGGGAAACTACATTAAAAGGTATGAGGACAGACAAGCAATGGCTAGCATTTAAAGAATTAATACATAATTTACAACAAATATACATTCCTTTAAGGCACAAAAACCCCACAGAAAAAGTGGTCCAACCGTGGCTAACAAGAGAAGTTAAAGATAGTATTAGATCAAAGGAAGAGGCTTATAATGTTGCCAAAAAGAGCAGTAAGCCTGAGGATTGGGAGAATTTTAGAATTCAGCAAAGGAGGACCAAGAAATTGATAAAGAAAGGGAAAATAGAATATGAGAGTGAACTAGCGAGGGACATAAAAACAGACTGTAAAAGCTTCTATAGGTATGTAAAAGGAAAAGATTAGCAAAGGTAAATGTGGGTCCCTTACAGGCTGAGACAGGAGAAATTATAATGGGGAATAAGGAAATGGCAGAGAAATTAAACAAATACTTTGGCCGCGATTTTGCCAGCGCTCAGAGGGCGGGTTCGGAGGCGGGTCAGCTGTTAAATTCGCAATGGTTGACGGCGTGTTTCCCACCTCCATGTGAGTTTCCAAAGTGTCTGGTCTGCGATCTCAGAACAGACCTGACACCAAGTCGCGGGTGAGGGATTTAAGACACTTAACTCCTTGTTAAGCGCTTGTTAATTGCGATTTTGCCAGCCTTTTCCTATTTTCCTGCATTTTAAACAGGTTTCACGATGTTCGGATATCACCTCAGGTAAGTAGCAGCGAGCTGCATAGTTCACAGCTGCAACTGCAGTATAAAAGCTGAACTCTCACATCTGTTCACTTTGAAATGTCAAAGGTTGCTGATTTCAGGATTTGGAAGACACACTTGATTTGTCTGGAGGCTGTAAGTGTGTGGTGTTAACTCTATATGCACTGTCGCCTCCTTGGAGCAAGCGCTCTCACCATTGACAGATCGTTTCTGCCATCTTAACTTCAGCTGCCTTCTGTTCCAGCAACATCGGTGCCCCTGAAAAAATCTCACCTTGGTTCTTTGAATCCCTCCACAATCAGCCCCAACACCAACATCACCAGGCATACCAACATCACCACCAACCTTCTGCGCAATCACCTGATGCTGCACAGGGCATCAGCACCCGACTACATTGCTGCCCGGGAGGCCAGTGATGGCATCACCATGACCAGATTTACTTCACTTGACGCTGTACACCCTAGCTGCCACAAGATGCACCAGGTTAACACCACCCCACACCAGCACCATAAGACATTCCTACAATGACCAAGCCGCTCCTTTCACACTCATCACCATTGCGGGGGATATCGTTATGTCCCACCATTCACTGCAACTCACAAAGACACTTCCAAAGGTGAACACAGATCTGTACAATAAGGCAAAGTGTTGAAAATAAAGATTTCAATGTTTGACAACACATTAACAAAAAATATACATGAACATTGCATAACACACCCAAGTGCCTACCCTTGTCTATTGTTAGTTGGTATGATTGGACTAGGATGAGGGTGAGTGTGAGGGGTGGCTAGTGAGATGGGGAAGTGATAATGTAGATAGAGAGGGATGGGTGGAGGTGCAAGGTAAGTTGTTGTGAGTAAGGATGTGCAGGAGTAGGGTAGGGAAGGCAGAGTGATGGGGATGTGATGAGAGGTACAGCTGGATGAGGTTGAGTGTGGCTTTGCAGTAACATTTCGTGATCTACTGAGATCATTGAAAGGTTTGTGCCACTGCAGCCTGGTCCTCCTGATGACATCCCTGCTTTTGCGCTCCTGTGCAATGTGCAACCAGGCTGCGTTGATCTCCTGGGAGGTCTCTTCCACCCATGGGAAGGGAAGAGAACCTCCGTGTGTGCTATGACTTCCTCTATAAGCATATAGAGGGAGTCATGGGAGAGCCTGGGTGCAGCCGTGCACCTTTGTGCAGTGCTCATCAGTGTTTGCAGCTCAATGCTGCAGAACACTGACAGCACAACTGTCAAAATGAATGTGGCCATGGATGGTCCCTTTAAGGAAACCGGCTGATGACGCATCATCAAATGACGTCGCCAGACCCGCTTCCTATTAATTGGCCAGGTACCCCGCAGGACGGGCTTAACAAGCCCAATCTACGGAAAATCCTTTTCACAGAGCGGCTGCAGCCGGGAATGGGATCGGAACCCGCCAACCAGCTCTCCCGCCACCATCCCGCCTCCGCTGGGAAAATCCTGCCCTTTGTGTCTGTCTTCATGGAAGAAGACGCAAAAAACCTCTTGGAAATAGTGGAGAACCAAGGGTCTAGCGAGAATGAGGAACTGAAAGAAATTAGTATTAGTAAAAAAACAGTACTGGAGAAATTAATGGGACTGAAAGCCGATAAATCCCCTGGACATAATTGTCCATATTCTAGGGTTTTGAAAGAGGTGGCTATAGAGATAGTGGATGCATTGGTTGTCATCTTCCAAAATTCCATAGTTTTTACAACGGTTCCCGTGGATTGGAAGGTAGCAGGGTACCACTGACAGCAACCTCTGGATTTCCTCATTTAACTGCGCATGTGTGGACGCCAGAAATTGCTGTCAATTTTACCCTGTAATAATGGCAAGCGCTGACAGCCTTGCTGTTATTAGTGCAGCAAAATCTGGGCCATAATGTATGTGACCAAATTGGGGAATGCTTTTTAGAATCCATCTAGGGCTGCTTCCTAGATCAATACCTTTCTAGTCCAGCAAGAAAAGAAGCACTGCTTTATTTAGTTCCGAGAAATGAAGCAGGGCAAATAACTGATGCAAGAGTAGGAGAATGATTGTGAAATAGTGACAACAACATAGTTAGGTTCAAGGTAAGAATAGAAAATGATTGTGAAAAGGCAAAGTAGTGTTGTCACCTGGTGTATCACAGCTCACAAGTGAGCATCAGCAGATTGTGGAGACAGGGACAGCAGTGGAGAGTGCTCGTCGGAGGGCGCAGGGCACTCCCAGCTCTGCTCAGCTGCATGTGGACCCTGTGCCTCTGGGTCCATCCAGAAAGAGAGCGGTGCTGGAACTCCAGGGACAAGTGCAGGAGTCTCTGGCAGGTTTTGTCTCCAGGGTTACTGCGAGTGTGGAGAGGATGGAGGAGTCCAACTCTAACATGAGTGCCTTTGTGGAGGGAATGGCGCATGAACACACCACCACAGAAAGGATGGCATCCTCCGTGGAAAGGATGGCTACCTCCACGGAAAGGATGGCTATGGCCATGGAGGAAATAAGTCACCAGCGTCTGGAAAACATGGTGAATGTTCAGAATAGACTGAAATCTCTGGAGGAGCGATGGGCAGCTATTAAGCAGAGAAACTAGAGCTTCATGGATGTCCTTTTGAGTAGGACTGCCAGTGCAGAAACGGGTCCTCATGGCCCCCCTGATGTGCAGCAAGGTGCTGTCAAGCCACTTGCTAGCACTGAAGTGGGGTTGACCCATGAGAGGGTTGTTGGTGGCAGGCAACAAGGAAGTGGGGGCTCCTCTCCAAGCGCTCACACTCCCATGCCACGGAGTAGCCCTCGGTCAGAGCCCCACCAGAGTCCTCACCCAACTGAGATGGGCGTCTCAGCCCCTGCACAGACGCAGGAGGAGCAGACTGTTGCCGAGCCCTCACAGGCTCGCAACCCCAGAGGACGCCCGCCAAAGGTGTCGAAGCAGGAGCAGCATGAAAGTGAGCAAGGTGCCTCCACATCTGCTGAAGCCACAGGGGAAGCACCACGTAGAAGCACGCGTAAGAGGAAGATAAAGCACAATTAGTCACAAGGGTAGTCACTTGGGTGTTCTGTTGTGTTGTCTTTAATTTTTGCCACTGTCATCCTTTTGTGCATTAATTAAACAGAAGTGATGGCAAACAGTTGAAGTTCTGGCCTATGTGATCTGGGAAATGGAAGTTGCACATTGAGGGCTCAGGGCGACTTGCATTTGTAATGATGGTGGTCAGAGTGATAGGAAGCCACAGGTTCTTGTCCATTGTCTATGGTGTGATAAGAAGGTGCCAGCCACATGTTTTTGATTCGTCTACCTAAGCGAATCTGGCAGAGATTAGTGCTTCCCTTGCATCCCGGGCAGCAATGTGCTCGCGTGCTGCTGCAGCTGGCTCATCCGCCTCCGTAAGCTCTTCTTCCTCCTCCTCCTCCTCTTCTGAGGAGGCTATGTGCTGAGCCACTTATTCCTCAGGCAGCTGCAAGCCACGATGCTGTGCGATGTTGTGCAGTGAACAGCAGACCACGATGATTCTGGAGACCCTGGCTGCTGAGTACTGTAGGGCTCCATCTGATCTGTCAAGGCATCTGAATCGCATCTTCAGCAAGCCGATAGTTTGCTCGATGATGGATCTGGTCGAAATGTGGCTGGCATTGTAGCGTTCCTCAGCTTCTTTCGATGGCCTCCTCAACGGCGTCATCAGCCACGTCTTCAGGGAATAGCTCGTCTCCAAGTAGCCATCCGGAAAGTTGAGTTGGCAGATTCATGGAAGTCCTTTTGAGTAGACTGCCGCAGGATGAACGAGTCATGACAACTGCCAGGGTACTTCGCGCAAACATGCAAAATGTCCTTCCTGTGGTTACACACCAGCTACACGTTAAGGGAGTGGAAGCCCTTGCGGTTGACAAAAACAGCTGGGCTGTGATGGGGTGTCCCAAGGGCCACATGTGTGCAGTCTATGACGCCCTGCACCCTTAGCAAGCCTGCCATATTTGCAAAGCCAACTGCACGCGCGGTTACACTTGCTTGATCCGTGGAGAAGTGTATGTAATTGTGCGCCTTTGCAAAGAGGGCATCGGTAACCTGCGTGATGCAAGTGTGTGCGGCCGACTGGGAGATGCCGCTGATGACTGCCGATGAGCCCTGGAAGGACCCTGAAGCAAAAAAATTGAGGGCGGTGGTGACTTTGACAGCCACTAGTAAGGAGTGTCCACCCACTCCTCTGGGCTCCAGGTGTTGGTGCAGCATTGCGTAGATGTCAGCGACTACCTCTTGCGAAAGTCTCAGCCTCCTTTGGCACTACTGCTCAGTCATGTTGAGGAAGGTCATCCTCGGCCTGTAAACCCGGTGTTGCGGGTATCTCCTGCGGCGACGTGCATCCCTGCGCTGACGCCTTCTTCCCTGTGCACCATCAGGTGGCTGAGCAGGAGGTAGGCGCTCCTGTTGTTGCTGCTGCTGTTGTGCCTGGTTCTGCTGCTGCTGCGGCTGCTCTTCCTCCGAATCTGAGGACCAGGATGACAGGAAATAAATGGTTCCCATGCTGCTGGTAGATATCTCCGTTGAGGAAGCGCTCAGTCAATGTGGGGAGAGGGTTTTCCAGGAGGTCACAGTGGAGATGGATCTCAGCTTCACCACTTCCAAGATCAGTAGACCTGCAAAAAGTTTTCCAAGACCTGAAAAAACAAAGTTCTGCCACCTGCATCTGATCCTTGTCCTTGTTGAAAGCTCCGTTTTTATGCTGGAGCTGCAGCGGTCAAGAAGGCAGCCACTTGTGAACCCGACACAATTAGCTGCCGTGGTTTGGGAACGGCGTGGAACACGCAGAAAAACTGGCAAAATCTAAAAGGGCTGTCAAAATGGCATTATCCAGGCAGTTAACAAGCAATTAACTGCCTTAAGGGCCTATCCCACCGCTTGGTGGCGGGACCGATCGGGAGTCTGGGAGCCCGCCTTTGGCAAAGTTGCACGGAGGCGGGATGACGGCGGGATTGGAACCCGCTGTCATTATTTGCAATTTTACCACCTGATCCGCCTCCAAACCTGCTCCGAGTGCCGGCAAAATCGCCCCCTTAGAATTTATAATTCAAAATAAATTTAGTGATCATTTAGAAATGGATTCATCAAGGCCAGCCAGCATGGATTTGTTAAAGGTATGTTAAGTTGGACAAATTTAATAGAAGTTTTTGAAAAAGTAACTAATTGGATAGATAAAGGAAATACAATAGATGTAATGGTTATGGATATTCAGAAGGCGTTTGATAAGATGTTTCACAAAAGCTTGTTGGCAAGATGAAATGTAGCAGCATGCATATAAGGTTGGTTGATGGACAGGAAACAATGAGTTAGGGTAAATGGATGTTGCTGAGATGAGAAGTGGTGTACCCCAGCAGTCAGTGTTGGATGGACAGAGAGACCAACAGGGTTCAATTACATGCTTCATTGAATGGGTAAATGCAGATAGCCTACAGTATTTTGGATTTTATAAATAGGGGCATAGAATAAAGAAGTAATGATAAATCTGTACAAAATAATAGTACTCTATCTGTGGACTGAACCATGTGCAGTTTTAGGTGCCCCAATATAGAAAGGACATTAAAGCCACAGAGAGCGTACAGTGTAGATTCAGCAGGATGATGTCAGGGATAGGAAATTATAGGTAGGAGAGACCTGAGATACTGGGACTATTTCCACTGGAGCAGAGAGGGTTAAGAGGAGGTTTTAAAAATGATGTAGGGTTTTGATAGAATGAACAGGGAAAGACTATTTGCTCTGTTTGAGGACTCAGTAACAAGGGGTCCTCAAATTAAAATTGTCAACAGAAGAATGAGGAATTCTTCACCCAGAGGGTGTTGCCACAGGGAGTGGTTACATCTTTTAATTGAATAAATATTGAAAGCAGAAGATGATAAAGAGTCATGGGAGAAACCGCGGCAGTGAGACTAGTTTTGGATGACTTTGGCATTGAGCTGGCAGACAAGGTCGGCCAAATGGCCTCCTTTTATCCTGCTATGGTTGTCTGTTGGTTCTAAGTGACTTAAACGACATTAGTTTGGCATTAATCCAGAGCATAAAACTACTCACAATTTAGCAGAAATTAACACTGAAATGACAATCTCACTCAGAAGCTAAAAGGATGGTTAGTGTAGGAAATGAAAAAAAATCACCCCGTGCAGCAAGAAATTAACCATACAAGATGGAGTGAAGGCAGATTATCGGGACAACACAGAGGGAGTGTCAGTCTAATACTAGGTGCCAAAAATGAAGTTTTCTGTTTCCCAGCACTAATACTTTATTGCTTTGATGGGCTTAGATGAGTTAATAATACCATTTGGTGTAATTCTCACTAAAGTTACTACTTCTAACATGAATCCACAAGGATTCATCATTAATGCAGTTGTACAGTCAGATTTTGACTGCAACAATCTTCTATTAGCCCTCTGTACTGAAAGCAACTTTGCCCTCAACAGGTACAGAGTATTTCTGCCCTATGAAGGAAGGCAATGGAATAGAAATCCTTAAGCATATATTCACGGTCATGGGTTTTATTCACAGAGACAAAACTGACTGAAGGTGGGATGATGAGAAATGTGGTGGATGACATCATTATTTGCATGGCCTACATTGTCTAACTGGTGGACCTTCACTGCGCTCTTACTGTTGGGGAGGGGAGGAGGGGCGGGAGGCAGAAAAGTTGGTGGGGTAATGCCTGGCTGGAAACTTAGTGGATTATGATCTAATGTTAATTTCTACCCACACTTTCCACTCTTGTGCTGATTTTTGGACAAGCTGGGGCTAGAATATTCAGGTCTCTATATATGTTACACATTAAACCAAAACTCTAGAAACTTCTAGTCAGGTTTGTAATTATTTCTTCAGTTCTTTATTTGAAGTGGTGTTTCATCTATTCTTCAGCCTACAGCTTTTTCAATCACTACATTAAGCATGACTGTGCATTCCTTTGATTTTTTTAGAAATGTAATTCTTTTAATTGTCTTCATCTCCTCCTGTCTCCCTCAAATGCCTATTTTCAGTTTATATGCAGCTGAATCTGCGGCCTCCTCCTGTTTAATGAATCTCCAAACGTAGGGAACTTTCAGTTATGGGAAACAATATCTCATTATAATGGTTTCCACTACAGAAAGGAAAATGTCCTTGTAGGTTATTAAGCACAATATGGCTCCTTATTCACAAGGTCACAGTTCAAACAATGTTGCACCTTGTGTTGTGCATGCAAATCCGAAGCAGTCTGATATTGAGATTCTAATTATGGGCCGTATTTTCCGATCGGAGGCCTCCTGCGTGCGGAGGCCTCCGATCTGGAAAAATCTACGAACTTACCCGAGGGCTCCCGAGGCGCCTATACTTCCAATCCTGGGCCTCTCCAAACTCCAAGTATCCCAGAGGCGCAGGCAGTTCGCAAGCGTCTCTGGGATCACGTGGGCCATGGGGAGCCAATAGAAGGGAATCTCCCTTCATACATTTGACAGATAGACCTGTCAAATATAAGAATGGAGATCATCCCAAAAGCATAGTAAAACATTAAATAAATTTTTTTAAACTATCACCTTTTTAAAATTAGTTGAAATTACAATAAATTAAACATTTTAAACAAAAATTTAATTTTTTGAAAAAATAATTAAAAGTTTTTTACGGGGCTAAAAATAAACTTACTTTTTTAAAAAGTATTTTTAAATGATAAATGAGTGAAAAAAATTTAAAAAAACTTTTTCAACTCTTATCCAGGTAAAAGTAGGCCTTACGCCTGCTTTTACCAGGCGTAAAATTTCTAAGGGTTTTCTGCGGGCGGAGGGTCTCCAGAAAGCACAACTCTCTGCCCACGGAGGCCCTCCTCCAGGGCAGGCGTCTGATCTGTCAAGAACATTCTTGACAGATCGGAAAAGCCGGTTTTCAGCGCATGCGCTGTGCATGCCTGAAACCGGCATTTCCGATGTCCCTACGGGTGTGTACCCATCCGTAGGGATTGGAATATACGGCCCAATGTGTTGTGTCAGTTCATTAAGTTTTTTTTTGTTTAACAAGTCATATATATTGGCCCCGATATTTAGAGGGAGGCAAGGAGGGAGCGGGGTAGCGTGTTTGTGGAGGGAATCCCGGAAAGGCGCGAGGTCCAGCCGAATTTAACGGCAGGACCTTATCATTTTTTCACTCCATTTCCCGTCCAGCAGACAGACAGTCAGATTGACAGACTGGTTGGTTGCCGGGTGGGAAAGCCAGTGGTAGAAGGCCAGAGCCGGGGACCGTTGGGGGTCAGTCCCTGGCACCCAGGAAAGATTGGGGGTTGGTGAGGGGGAGTCAGACTGACAATTGGGAGGATGGGGGACAAGCTCGTGATCAGTTCCCTATCTCACTAGCCACCCCTCACACTCACCCTCATCCTACTGCAAGCATACCAACTAACAACACACAAGGGTAGGCACTTGAGGTTTAGCCAATGTCCATGTGAAGTTTCTGGTAATGTGTTGTCATACAGTGATTTTCAACACTGTCCCTTATTGGACAGATCTGAACGCACCTTGAGAAGTGTCTTACCGAGTTCCAGTGATGGTTGAGACATAACTTCTCCCCCACCCCCTGCTATAGTGATGAGTGTGCATGGAATGGCTTGGACATTAAAGGGATGCTTCACGGTGCTGGTGTGGGATGGTGTCAACCTGGCGCATCATGTGGCAGCCAGGGTTTACAGCGTCAAGTGCAGTAAATCTGGCCATGGTGATGCCATCGCTGGCCTCCCGGGCAGCAATGTTGTAAGGGGCTGATGCCCTGTGTCCAGTGCAGCATCAGGTGATGGCGAAGAAGGTTGGTGATGTTGTTGGTGATGTTGGTGTGCCTGGTGATGTTGGTGTTGGGGCTGATCGTGGAAGGATTCAGAGGACCAAGGTCTAATTTTTTCAAGGGCACCAATGTTGCTGCAATAGATGGCAGCTGCAGATGAGATGACAGAAGCGATCTGTCAATGGTGAAAGAGGTTGTTCCAATGAGGTGGCACTGGACATACAGTTGCCTCTAAACACTTGCAAGCTAAAGAAATCTCTATATGTCTTACAAATGCAGTAAGCAACAGTTTCTGCACTCTGAAACTGACCATCTGCAAAATGACATCCTTTACACCACTTCTGCAGCTGCCAGCTTATCAGATACATCAGAGCAGACTGAACTCACGCCAGGTTGAGCTGGCGTGTTCCACGAGCAGCGGGTAACCCATGGGGGAAGCACGTAAAATTGGAAGGAAGCCTCAAAAAACCATTAAATTGGCTCTTAACAAGCCATTTAACTAGCTCAATTGCCTCCCCCGCCGCCTGGTGTCGGGTCAGTTCTCCGCTGACAGACCCAACACCTGGGAGACTCGCGTGAGGCGGGTTGACAGCGGGTTTCCTACCCGGTCAATTTTTGCTATTTTGACAGCGGACCAGCCTCCAAACCCGCCCTCTGAGCGCCGGCAGAATTCCGACCTATGTGATTGACTCTTAAGGACTTTTGAAGTTCCCTTAGAAGTTGCTCAGTTGTCCAGGGCAACATGGGATGGGCTATAAATGCAGTCCTGTCAGCATTGCCCGCAGCCCGAGAACAAATATAAAAACAATGCCTTGTGGCCACTCACCCTGTTTTCCAGTCTGCCTAATGCCTGGAATCTGCCTGATGTCCCCTAGCCTTTTTTGCTCTCTAATGTTCACCAGCCTCTCCTTTAGATCTCCTTCTCCACAAGCTTCCTATTGACATATATACATCGGCGTTGATGTTTTTAGCTTTTTCCCCCCCATCAAGTGTTGCCTTGCACAGGTCAGTTCTCACTCGGCAGAAGTGAACATTCCCAATACAGCAGCAAGAGGCGATTCAGGGTCCACAACTGATTTTCTTAGGATGGAGTTCCAGTTGTGATTGAGGACACCACAGACACCCCCATAGGGTACCTTGGATATACTAGCAGAATCAGCAGTTTAAACAGCCGATTGGTGCACTATAAAACTATACAATCCCCTAAATCACACAAATTAGCCCCCCAAATTATGTTTTTATCCTGCCTTAACACACCAGAAACTCTTTTGGTACAAAGTAACAGTGTTAAAAAGAACCATGCGGATCATCTGTGAAGAGGCCACCCTCCACACACTACTAGAACTTTGCGGACATCATGTTCTAGTAAAACCATTTAAATGGATGACCTCCCTCTAAGATGTTTGACCTCAGTTGATACCCCTCCAAGTGCTTCTATGAGGTATACAAGGGTTGTGCACACTTTGGAACATCAATTTCTTTCCCCCCAGGTGAACAGGTGTTCAACGCACCAATGCGCTTCAAACTGTGACATTGATTGAAATCTTGCATTTCTTTATTCAGCATTAAATGTGGGAGACCAGTAGAGACAGCGAATGTAGTAAAGGATTTGCAGAAGGACTTGAATTAGTGCAATTGGGCAGCCAAATGGCATATGAAATTTCACACCAATAATTGCAAAGTTCTAATATTGGTCAAAAAATGAGAGTCATAAATATACAGTGAATAGAAACGAATTAGCAGAGAAAACTAAGAAAAGCGGCCTGAAGTGATGGAAGAAAGTCATTCAGAAATGTACAGACAATATGGAGAAACAATTAAAAAGCTGTAGAATGCTGGGACATATAGTAGAGAGAAACTGCTAATGCTTTGTGGTGCAATGGTCACACTCCACTTGGAATACAGTCTTTCATTTTGGTCACTACAAACAACATATACATGAGAATCGCAAGCTCCAGTGTAGAAAGGAGGTTGTTAATAGGGTGCCTCATTGAGGTACGTAGCATATTAAATGGCACACAAAGGATAAACCCAGAATATTCCTTTAAAGTGAGCCAGAAGAGGACCAGAGGCATCCATTTAAATTAATGAAAAGTAATTTGAAAATAAATACGACAACAAACTTATTTACATTAAGACAAGAAATATTGGGAATAATGTGCCAGGCAGAGCACTGACAAAAAAATTAATGACATTCAAAATGAAGCTCATTGCTATAATGTGAGAAATAACAACAGAAAACGCGGGAAAAACTCAGCAGGCCAGGCAGCATCCGTGGAGAGAGAAACAGAGTTAACGTTTCAGGTCGAAGACCTTTCGTCAGAACTCTGGCGTCAGGTTCTGACGAAAGGTCTTCGACCTGAAACGTTAACTCTGTTTCTCTCTCCACGGATGCTGCCTGGCCTGCTGAGTTTTTCCAGCGTTTTCTGTTGTTATTTTGGATTTCCAGCATCCGCAGTATTTTACTATTGCTATAATGAGAGAGTTTGGGTGCGAGAGGGATGAGCTTTGGTGGGCCAAATGGCATTTCTCATCCTTGACTTTCAGGCCCTTTCCCTGCATTTAGTTTACAGATTTTGCAGGTCTTTAATTTTTCTCACTGGAATTAATTGATGCTTTTTGCACTAGCTGGCATTAGGTTATTAATGATGTTCAACACTTGTGCCAAAAAACACAATCATGCATTGGTCGATGTATTGTTTGAGTTAGCACAGTTCCAAGTGTCTTTTTATAGTACAGGAAACTCTTTATTAACCGGCACCGACGGGACCGGCGTGGTGCCGGTTAATCAAAAAGTCCGGATAACGGAGAGTTATATCTCCCAACGTACGAGAGCCCCGTACACATTGACATGCGCCTGCATTCGGAGCTCCGTCTCCCCGGGGACCGCCAGCTGACCATCTGTTGTGTCCGCTGCCTACCCGGGCTGCACATTCCCCTCCCAATCTACACGCTCCGATACAAGGCAAACGCCTCGGGGTGTTTTTTAAAGTTAATTTTAAACGAGAGATGAAGGAAAACCCCGGTTACCTACTCAAGAATTTTGCCGGTTAAGAGAGATTTCCGGATATTTGGGTGCCGGTTAATAAAGAGTTTCCTGTACATTGCGCAATGCCCCACATCAAGCCATGTTGACATTGAGAGCCTCGGCGCAGCACTGAACAACACTGATGATAATCTAACGTCAACCAATGTGAAAAGCTTTGACTAGCTGAAAAACATTGACAAAAAAAGTACAAATTTGAAAAATAAGCATAGTAGGATACGCTGTAGAGGAGGTCTGAATGATTACTGTGCAACAGATTTACAAATTCCAAAGTCTCAACTGATGTTGCATTTTGAAGTGTACAACAATGTCAAATGTTTCTCCATTTGTAGAAAAAAGGAATGATGGTGAACATGCAACACTTAATATACTGTGTGGGAGGAGGAAACTAGGTGGACATGCACTTGCACATCCTGATATCAAAAACATCTTATAGTGAACTTCGCCCTTTGGCAGGACCTTCAAACGAGTAGCTTATCTCAAGAGACCGAAATTACTTCATATAATAATAATGTGTAGATTCAATGTACAGTAGTTAGTTATTGTAAGTCAGCTATTTATATTGGCAATGTTCCCTGCGCTCCAGGAATCCCGCGCAGCCAGCTTTTCAATACAAAAACCGTACATGCACGTTATTTTGAATGGCCCGCACAGCCCCTTAAAGGGGCCGTGCGGCGCCAAACAAAATTAGAGGGAATATTGTTGGCAAGTATGTCAAAATAATTGATTAGTGAAAGTGAATGAAAGCTTTCTCTTATACTAACAATGAGCTTTTACCCATGGAGGGATTGGTGACGTTGCACTGTGCTTCTTCCTAACAAAGGTAATTGAATATAATGAACACTTCAAATATAGGTCCCCAAATTATTCTTGACCTTTGCTCTTATTTAGACTAAATTTCACTGCTGCAGTACCAATTTGTTCACAAATATTAGGCTGCATGCAACTCTCAAATATGTAATACTTCCTTAAAACACAATGCCTTCCAGTAAACAAAGTTAATGGCTCACCTCCACCTTCTCAAGGGCAATTAGGGATGGGCAATAAATGCTGGCCTTGCCAGCGACACCCACTTCCCATAAACGAATAAAAAAAAACATATTGGTAGTCCATGCAGATATAATGATTGGAAAAATTGTTTCAACAAAATAAAACCTGCTAATGTACAAAGGAGCAAGAAACTGAGACAACTTTGCTGGAAGTCTTTGGTCTTCACTGTGGACTGAAATTTTCATTAAGAATTGTTGCATTTTTAACATTTGACAGTAACACCATTCTTGGGTTGTTAAAAATTTCAATTTCTTTTCTACTTTTGTACATTTATTGTAGTTTATTTTGCTATAAATACGTTGTACCAATAAGTGTCGCCAAGTCATTCAGTCATAGGTGAACTTTCTAGCAAGGGGTCGCTGTATAGCCTGTGAATTTTTCCCTCCCTCCCTTCCCTAGAGCAGGGGTTCTCAACCGGGGGTCCACGAGAAGATTTCAAGGGGTCCGCTGCCCCGCAGCTTCTCCCAACACCATTAATCTAGCCCCAGGATTGGCTCAACTCTTACCGACTGCTGATCGGCAGCCATCACAATCAGCACCATACCAGTCATGTGTTTCGCCTGACTTCTCACCACGCTCTCCTGAGCCAGCAATTCATTTACAAAATTCAACTTTAAAACTTAACTGCCGACAATATTTTTAATACATTTTTCACTGTTTAGATCCAATAATAAAATGTTGTTTTATGATTGCATGATGTTTGATTTATTACCATTCTCTCCCAACGCTCCTCCACCCCACTCTGGAGGGGGGTGGGGTGGGGGGGGGTGGGTAGCTTTGGAAACAAAAAGGTTGAGAACCCCTGCCCTAGAGAATTTAGCTCAGTAGGGACAGCATGCTACAATTGGCCTACAACACTGGATACCAGGGATCAAATTTGGGACCTTTCTAGTCTAGAAAGTTCAATACCACATCACACAACTCAGTGATCCAATATGCCTTTATTGATGACATTTTTCTTGGACAAGGACAATTCTAGATATATTTTGTCAGAAAAGTTTTGAAGGCGAGGTTAATGCACATCTTAAATTAGAGATAACGATATTTTAAATGTGTGGCCCGTTTAAAATGGACTGGTAGAGCAGCAGTCAAAATACTTACTCTAGATAACTCTGGATTCATGTTCCAGTTCTGGGTATTTTCAGTTTTAGTCAGGTTCCTAAAGTAGGAAGTTTTTTTTTTTTTAAAAAGGAGCATAGCACCTCACCTTGGGCTTTTTCAAAAATAGAAATGCTATTCTGCTACTCACCCTAAAAGCAAGCGCATCTGCTGCTGGCTGAACATAGCATACCATCAGCAGGGTAGCCATGGAGGATCCTGCCAATTCTCCCACTCCAGAAGCTTGAGAAAGATGCATGGAGGTGACAACCCAAAAGGGGGAACAAATAAGAGTGAAAAAAGATACTGCACAACAAGAAACATGAGGTTTCTCACATGACTGTAGTGGGGCTTAATCTTCAGATTTTTATGTTGTGCTGTAAACTATTGTCAATTACCAAAAACAAAATACCAATTTGCCTACTGCAATTTTAAGAAGGACACAACATTAAATCAAACTTAAACATGTGACTGGAGTTTTCTGATGATTTCCAAATACAGAATCCTAATACAAATGATTATAAATGGCAGTTTGCCTCTACAGTGTTTGAGCTCTGAAGTAGAAATTGAAATTTAACGGACTGTATTAGAGCGCATTGAAAATGGATTACTATTTGTTTTCAATGGGCACTGTATCAAGCTTGAAAGAGAAAGAATGTACAGCTGCTGCAGATTCTCACTGAGCTGAACTCTATCGGTTGTAACCTCCCAGATGGCTTCCAACTCTATGGGATTTCAGCTATGTCTCCGCTAGCCGTCATTGAAGACCTGCACTTGCCTAATATAGTTCAAATTAATGTCACTTCATAATTTGTATGAAGTTTCATCAGCTGTAACTGGTACTATGTCAATTGACAGCAAGTAAAGGTCACTCTTTCAAAGGTAAAATTATTTAGGGTAATCTCTTGCCATTTTATCATATCAGCTGCCATTTCTTGTTCCAAAATAATAAATCTGTTGATTGCCTTGGAATCCAAATTGGAACCATTATAGATCTCTTACTTACAGGTTGTAGTTTTCCACAAATATAAATCAGTGGGCCTTTTAACTCATGTAGTCAGTATAATTGATATCAAAAAACTTGCTATTTTATATCAGCATCCAAAAGTGAGAGATAACAGCTTTAGGGTATGGAACAGTTCCCTTTTGGATCCAGAGAGACAAATGTCAGCTATAAAGCCACTAAACTATGTCCCTCTCTATCACTCCCTACAGTTAAATGCATTTATAATGCATTACTCCTAGAGGTTTCACACTGGATAGAATTATACGATGTTATAAGCTAAACATTTACTAGTATAGTGAAGCAGTGTGTTGAGGCATCAATACATTGTGCCATGTAGTAATGGGATGTAGCTTCATGCCCAAGATCCCCAGACACGCGAGGTAAAATTGGTCTTGGGCAGTAGCGCAAAACAGGCATTGAAGTCAATGGAAAAGAAAATTGGGCGGGATGCAATACAGACTGCCCATTTGCACTACTGCCCAAAACCAATTTCACCCTATGAGTATCCAATCTTAGCTATGGTGCTATAGGGAAGTACTGAGGGGAGAGCAGCTGAGCGAGGTTGGTGTAAAAAGTGGAAGGAGAGTCACCCAGGGTTGCTTTTGCACAGGTCACAAGCCTTCTCAGCCCTGGATGATGCACAAATAAGAGAGTTAAGAAATAGAATAAATATTTCATAATATAAAGGGATAGGGGTCCTCATTATCACTAAAATAAAGATTTTTAATAATTTACACAAGGTATACAATTATTGCTGGCATGTGATGCCAGGATGGCTTTGCTTTTGGTACAAAGGGCAAACCCTAAATCAATGAAAGTTCCCATACAAATCTAATTTAACCCATGATCTCTTATTTTGTAAGAACACTACTTTTCCCTCCCTTTTTTAATAATGACAAATGATAAGTGCTCTGTGGCGCTGAGCAGTCAACAATGAATATCAATGAATGTGTAGGGTGGAACAAAAGAGGTGAAATAGCAGGAAAATAGTCTACATGTTCACACACAAGAACATGCACTTGATAGGAGGTAGATTTCTCAAATAAAAGACTTTACCAGTTGTACAGAAGCAAGGTTTTCAATATATAAGGTAAAACAGCTTGCATTTTTATAGTGCCTTTCACAACTCATGGAATAGGTGGGTCAGTGGCAGCTTGGACAAGGAATTGGCTTAAGGATAGAAAACAGACAGTTGTTGTAAATGGCTGTTTTTCAGACTGGAGAATGGTAGACAGTCGTGTTCCCCAAGGGTCAGTGCTGGGGCCACTGCTTTTGTGATATAAAAATGACTTGGATATTGGAATACAGAGTAGAATTTCTAAATTTGCCGATGACACCAAACTTGGGGGTGTGGCAAACAGTGATGATGATACCAATCAACTGCAGCAGGACATAGAAAGGCTAGCAGAATGGGCAGACAAGTGGCAGATGGAATTTAATACAGAGAAGTGTGAGGTGATGCATTTTGGCAGAAGGAACAGGGAGAGGCAATATACACTTAATGGCACAGTTTTAAGGAGTGTGCAGGGACAGAGGGACCTGGGAGTTAATGTGCATAGGTCCCTGAAGGTGGCAGGACATATTGAGAGAGTGGTTAGCAAAGCATATGGGATCTTGGGCTTCATAAATAGAGGTATTGAGTACAAAAGTAGAGAAGTTATGCTGAACCTTTATAAAGTGCTGGTTAGGCTACAACTAGAGTATTGCGTCCAGTTCTGGTCACCACATTTTAGGAAGGATGTGAAGGCCCTTGAGAGGGTGCTGAGGAGATTTACCAGAATGGTTCCGGGGATGCGGGATCTTAGCTACAAGGACAGGTTGGAGAAGCTGGATTTGTTTTCATTAGAGCAAAGGAGGTTGAGGGGTGATTTGATAGAGGTGTACAAGATATTTGACAGGTTTGGATAGGCTGGACGGGGAAAGGCTGTTCCCACTAGTTGATTGTAGAAGGACTAGGGGACACATATTTAAGGTTTTGGGCAACAGATACAGGGGGGATGTGAGGAAAAACTTTTTTACGCAGCGAGTGGTGAGGACTTGGAACTCGCTGCCGATGGAAGTGGAGACACTCAATGTTTTCAAGGGGACACTGGATAAGCACTTGAGGGAAATAAACTTGCAGGGCTACGGGGATAGAACGGGGGAATAGGACTGACTGGATCGCTCCACAGACTCGATGGGCTGAATGGCCTCCTTCTGTGCCGTTATGACTCTATGACTATGACTTCAGGACGTTCCAAAGTGCTTTCCAGCCAATGAAGTACTTTTTGAAGTGTAGTCACTGTTGTAAAGTAGGAAACACAGCCGCCAATTTGCATACAGCAAGGTCCCACAAACAGCAATGTGATAATGACCAGATAATTTGTTTTAGTGATGGTATACATATTGGCCAGGATAGCGGGGAGAACTCCGTTGCTCTTCTTCGAAAGTGTCATGAGACCTTTTATGTCCAACTGAGAGGGCAGACGAAGCCTCGGTTTAACGTTTCATCTGAAAGACGGCACCTCCAACAGTGCAGCTCTCCCTCAGCACTCCACTGGGGTGTCAGCCTAGATTTTACACTCAAGTCTCGAGTGGGGCTTGAACCCACAACCTTCTGACTCGGATGCGAGAGAGCTACCACTGAGTCAAGGCTAACACCAAAACCAAAACTCAGTAAAACTGAATCCTCAGACTTTAACAGTAAGACTATCCAACCATCTGGAGCTACAATACTAATACAACGCAAAGCTGATCCAGTAAAAACATGATCATATACTAAAACTAATGGGTGTATGGGGTGTGCCCTAAAGGTAGCACCTCTGCATGGTAAACAGCAGCAGCCAGAAGGGTACTTTTACCAGTCGTTGGTCCTGACGACTCACTAAGCTCTTACTAGTGGTTCCAAGTGCCACACCCCGGCAACTTGCCTAAATTGGCATGCTAAACCTAGTGAGAGTACCCAAGGATTAATGGTCGAACACTTAGTGAATTCTAGACCTCAAACTAAAAATCAGCCCCATCGTCGCTGCTGAGCTGACGGATGGGAATTTAGTTGTTGTAGTAGTATACTAAAACTAAAGATACTGGATTTCATGGCACGAAGGCGCTGGTTTTGTTGATTGTGGTTCTAAAGTAAAACAAAACCCATGACAGGATTTTGTAGTACCAATTTCACAACAAGCTGGAGAAGAAAAGTAAAGTAATGCTTGAAGAAAAGCCATCATATTATCTGGTACAGAACGAGACTAAAAGTGGTGCAGTTGTAATGTATGTAGCAACTTTCAGTTCTTCCTTGGTCCCAAAAGACCTACAACGTTTGTGCAATTTGCTGACCTTGCAGCTGAACTGCTTTGACTTGTACTCCCATACCAAACACACCTGTCAATCAAACACACTTCAAGTCATCATTCCGTGCACTTTATGTCCTATTCTCCTGCCACAGTGACTTGAGTATGCATTTATAACTTAGATTTGCGCATGCATTTTATTTGCTGCTGATCTTGCAAAGCAAGACTACTTGATTATAAAATTAGCCGGCCTCCTGCAGTTTGCAACACTCATTGGTTTGCAGTGCTCTTAGTCAGACGACACCACTGACATTTGTATCCCATTAGGATTAGGTAACCAAGCAAACTCACTGACTACCTAAGCCAAATATGTTCAAGTCTTCAATTTGTGCAGATTGCGAAAAGTTACTTTAGTAATGCTTTTCAGATAAAGCACAACTATCAACAGTTTAGTCCAGTTTTGTATTGCTTTCCAAATGGAGTTGTGAGAGAGAGTTTGATATTGACATACTGGAAACTTTTTTTTTTGTCACTGGAATGTTCACTGTATACACAAAGAGACCAGCCCCTCATTCACACACCAAGATTTGTAAAGTAAGATAACGCACAATAATGGAGAACGATATAACATGGGATTTGAACTCGATACCCTGCTGCTTCCGTATCTCAGCCATTCTTCAGAGCTAAGTACATGTTTCCCAGAAACCAATCAGAAGCAGGGCAGTCTACTATGGTGTGTGGAGATTGTGGAATGAACAAAAATGGAGTGGTCAGGGTTAAATAATGTGGACAGCAAATTTAAACTGACATCCTGGAGTTTTTGCTTGACAAGTTGGCCCTAATTACTTTTTAGTATTCCTAACACCTCTATCAGGTTATCTAGCACTTATCTGACCTAGTATAGTTTGGATGTGATTACCAACCCAAGATTCTGAACATTTGTAACTGAAGACAGCCTGGTAACATTAGACAGTAGAGAGGAGAGTGTCTAAAGTTACTGAGTTGGTGCAGAAGATAACACACCATCTTTCACTACAGTGGGACATTCTCTCTTTATGCCATAACCCAGAACCCAATTGGATTTAGGTAGCGCTTTATCACATCTCTCAGAAATGTCCCAAGGTGCTTCCCGTGCAATGAATTACTTTGTAACTACTGCGAAGAAAAACTTGCATTTATATAGCGCCTTTCATGACCTCAAGCCGTCCCAAAGCACGTTACAGCCAATGAAGTACTTTTGAAGCGTAGTCACTGTTGAAATGTAGGAAATGTAGCAGCCAATTTGCGCACAGCAAGCTCCCACAAACAGCAATGTGATAATGACCAAATAATCTGTTTTTGTGATGTTGATTGAGGGGTAAATATTGGCCAGGATACCAGGGATAATTCCCCTGCTCTTCTTTGAAATAGTGCCATGAGATCTTTTATGTCCACCTGAGACAGCAGATGGGGTCTCGGTTTAACATCTCATCCGAAAGACAGCACAGCATTTCCTCAGTACTGCATTGGAATGTCACTCTAGATTTTTGTGCTCATGTCTCTGTAGTGGGACTTGAACCCACAACCTTCTGGCTCAAAGGCAAGAGTGCTACCCACTGAGCCACAGCTAACACTTCAAGTACTGCTATTTCTTTGCAGGTGAGTAATGAGTATCCTTACAATGATAAAAATCGAAGTAGTCAAGAATGCTAATATTAATCACGGTATGAACAAAATATTAAGAGGAAAAAGTACAGAGCATAAAAATATATTTGACTATAGGAGCCACTGCTCTTGCCCTGAAGCCCAGGCTGGTAACAGTGTATAATGTGAATTATCTTACACAAGTAACAGACTGTTAAGTAACCACAGAAAGCAAACTACTAATCAGACAAGCCTCTACAGGATCATTTAGATTTTTCTTCATTATTTTTTCCAACTTTATCCAAATTTAAGTGGTAAACACATCTCCACTTTTCCCCTTTCTCATAAAACATATAAAAATTATACTGGTGTGTAGAGTTTCTAACCATTCTAATGTTTAGCGTATCCATTACAAACCGACTTATTAGCACAGAGACTTGTTTGCATGAATCACTTTTCTCTGTCCACTTGAACTCCCCTGAAAGAATCTCAGTGTAATTCTGTTGTATTTTTATTGTAAACTCAACAAATATCAGCTAAGAGTTTCCACTTTGGGAGCAATCCGTGATCTGGGCACAAATTGTGCTCAAAATTGCGCTAGTTTTAAGAATTGGGTTTTTTTGGCTCAATTTTCCGCTCAAACTGATTTGTACAACACCAAACGCAAAATCTTCCATGAACCAGCACAATTGGGCAGCGTTTTCAAACGTAATTTTTAAAAATGTTACATTAAAAAATATTCCTTGATATACTTAAGATTGGTAACCTGGTACAGTTTGATTAATACAGCTGAAAATGGGTTTATCACAAATAATAAGCATTTTAAACTATACAGAACCATTTACTAGTTACATTGGTGTACAGGAATCAGTTTCTTAGAAAATTAAAAAAAATTATATTCAAAAACGTTTAAAACGTGACTAGTGGTGTCCCTGCGCCTAAAAAAACCCTTCATTTTAAGAGCCTCCTTGAAGGCTCGCCAACGAGCACAATTAACAGAAACTCGCCATGGTGATTAATTTGATTTGGGGACATGGCCAACTTCTAGCGTGTTTTTTTAAAAAAAACTAGTGCAAACGATCGCGGAAACTCGATTTGCACCGGACATAATTTCCGCTTGAAATTCCTCAATCTTTTGTGCTGGTTTGGCCAATTTTGGGCGCATTGTGCTGAAAAAAGACAGGGCAACCTAGCGGAAACTCCAGGCCATTACTTCTTATCTTTTTCTCTCATGATTATTCATGTTTCATTTAAAAATGACAACAGTCCCACACTGGGGCCTGAAATTCTATGGCTGTTCCACCAGACTGCCACCGTAAATCTGGTGGGAATCCATCGGAATGGGAGGAGGCTAGAGCTCGGGGAGCACTACTGCTCCTCCTGGCCCACAAGGAGTGCTAAAACAGGCTCTTAACCTTGCACTGTGGGAGCCCAATTAAAATGTATTAATTAAGACTGATATCTGCTGCCACAAAAATGGCGGCAAGGACGTGCATGTTGGGTTGAGGTCGTGTTCCGCACGTTACACTTTCTAACGCCGATCCTCTCCCACCTGTCGTGGGAAGAGGATAATATCGAGGCCACTGTCTTTGAGAAGAGACGTTAAACCGAGGCCCTGTCTGTTGGATGCAAAAGATCCCATGGCACTATTCAAAGAAGAGCAGGGGAGTTCTCCCAGTGTCCTGGACAATATTTATTCCTCAAACAACACCACTGATCCAGATTATCTGGTCATTATCTTATTGTTGTTTGTGGGATCTTGCTGTGTGGAGATTGGCTGCGACATTACCCTACATTACAATAGTGACTACACTGCTAAAGTACTTAATTGGCGGTGAAGCACTTTGCGGCATCCTGAGGACGTGAAAGGCACTATATAAATGCAAGGTCTTTCTCTTTATGTCTTTAACAATTTAAAGTGGCCCTCTCACACGAGGCTGTAGATGCAGCCATATTCCTCTGAGGGTGGGGGGCGTGGTTGCAAGCCTTGGCATCCTTCCAGCAGGCCAGTTTACAGTGGTGAGTCCAGGGTCCTCGTCAGGGGATGTGCCACAAGTACTCACCCAAATTGCCAAAGGCCTGGTGGTGGTGGAGACCCCTCCCTCGAATGTGCAAAATTAAGCCTCCAAATCAGAAAGTTGTAGGTTTAAGCTTCACTCCAGGAATTGAATTTATAATCTAAGGCTGACACTCCAGAGAAGTAATGAAGGAGTGACGCATTGTCAGAGATGCAGCCATTCAAATGAGTCATTAAACCAAGCTATAATCAGGTGGATGTAAAGGATCTCATGGCTCTATTTGAACAAGAGCATGGAGCTATTCTGTGTCTTGGCCAACCTTCCTCCCTCAACCAACACCACAAAAAACAGATTAATTACTGATTACTTACACACTTCCACAGGACCACATGACTAGTACTACCAACAGCAAGTACTCCCTCCCATTTGCTACAAATAAACAAAATAAATGTTTATTTTTCTTATACCTCTGGTGTCGGGGGTCAATTAAATAACGTTGTGTAAAGTGTATTTAAACACATGTGGTATCAGTCATTACTAAAATGGATTAGAAAGAAAGATTAAAAAATGACAACAGACTATACAACTTTTGATAAACTTTCAAATAATCAAAGATAGCTACAAAAAAGTAGTTTAAAAAAAAACAGGTTTGCATCTCTTTGTAAGTATCTCCCCAAAAGATAGGTTGCATTGTTCTGAAGCATTTCTATACAGTTACCCTTCACAGTTAATCATAACATTATCCTCAGAAGGAGAGTCATGCTAACATCTCCTGAACATCAGGCAACAGACAGAAGTGAAATAACCAATGGAAGTGAACAAGAAAAAAATCTCACTACAGCTGATGGATGTAATTCTGATTAACCAGCTGGATTGACCTCAAGTGAATTGCTACACTGTCACAGAATTCTCTAATTTATTTCCTTTTTTCCCCCTATTTAATTTCCCTCATGTCCATTTCATGCCAAAACGCTTCCTCTTTCAGCCAGGATTACAGGATGATCTGAGGCAGTACCATGGCTCCTATCAGTGCCATGTTGCAATTAGCAAACAGGAGGTGCATTTCTGTTCAGGCTGATTGTATCAGTTTTCCTTCTGTCCCTGAGGTACAGCACTGTAGCGATACGAGGGCCGATCCTGTGCTCCCATGTTCCCAGCGGGAAGTGGCTCTCACAGGTAGTGCATGATGGGAAACCGTGGGCACACTGCCCATGATTTGCGGCCCATCACAATGAATGGATTGTGCTGGATTCAGTTCCTTTTACTTATGGAAACTGGTCTCTAGACTTCATTAGGTGCGGTGGCAGGAAGGAAAGCTCTCTTCTCCTGCCACCACTTTTTAGTACTTGACAGCTGGTGTGATCTCTTTTAACCTAGCACACACTCGGAGTAGCAATAATATCGCTCCTATGGCAGGGCGAGCAATACTACACAATGTGAATCTTAGCTCAAGATAGATCTGCCTAGTTTCAACTTCACTGCCCGAAGCCCATACTGTAATATTAATGTGCTAAGCAGGACTGCATTATCTCTTCATATGTGGTTGATTGAAACTGTGAAAAGTGAAAATATCTTTGCTATTTTAATAGCACAGCAATTTCCTCTTGATAATGTTTAACTTTTAGTTAAAATTTTATGTGGTATATTAAGTAATCATTAGTTATGAAATTAATTATTGTTTGCTTATATAACCAACAGTCACTGCATTTCATTGCAATTCATTGTATTTGAAGTGCTTTGAGAGGCTCCTGAGAGATACATAAATGCAAATCATTTGTGCTTTATGTTTCATTGATAAGAATCATGAACAACACCATCACTCATGCATTATGAGGCTATCCTCATCAGTCAAATTTACATTACCTATTTATACCAACAGAATGGACATAAATTGAGTGTTATGAACCAGTGTTACCACATTACAGTGGAATACATTTTCCCTGAAATTCTGCAGAGGTCCTCCCTGTCTGCTGCTAGTGGAACCTGCAGAGAAACCGTGTAAATAGTCATTTTCAGTCATTTATACGGTTTCTTTGGGACACTTATGGCAGGAGAGCAGGAAACACCCGTAGAACTTCAGGACCAGTGTGTGCAAAGCTGAAGTTTTACTCATGAGAGGTGAATAAGACATCAAACTTAGACCTTGCAGCTTGTGGCATCTGACTCACTGCACGGATCTCAATATCCCTGCCTCTGCAAAAATATCCTCCAAAAATACAAAAGAAATCCTCAATCATTGTTCTGGTGATGTGTGTGTGTGTGTGTGGGCGGGAGAGAGGGGTGTTGGAAGATAAAGTTCTGGGTACTAAAACTCTGCACTCTCATGCTACCTGATTGCTGTTGTTTTAAAAATATCCTCTATACGTGCTTCACAGTGTAGACCTCAAAAATACCTCATCACAAAATAATCAAGTACTTTTTTTTTTAAGTTGTACGGCATTCATAAATTCATCATCATGTGACAAACATGGTAGCACCCTGCTCCCAATAAGCGACAACTTTTTCAAAATTTTGGGGAGTAGAAATGAGTTGCATTGTGCATTTAAATTTCTCATGGTGCAGGGATGCTCAGTGACTGGTGAGCAGGGGTGGTGAGCAGGGTGGAAGGTTTCCTGGAGCTCCGGACATTTGAATTCTTTGCTTTAAATGCAACTGCGGAATCCTGCAGATATGGTGGGCTACCTTAAAACTATTTTTCTCTATCTACCACTCTGAACATATTTTGTTTTATTTACCCTTTGATATGCCACCATCATGCAAGTTCCGGTGAGAAGCCTGCCCTGAATCTGACTGTTTTTCTTTGCTCGGTGGGCACCTTGATGGATTTGTCAGCTTCTTTTATATTACCTCGTGGTAATGGTGCTCCCACGATGGTGTTAGGTGGAGAATTCCAGGATATTGATGTGGAAGGAACATGATTATATATCCAAGCTGGGATGGTGTGTGATTCGGAGAGAAATTTGGAGGTGATGTTATTCCCACAACATTGCTGATTTTGTCCTTCTTGATGGTAGAGATCATAGGGATGGGAAATACTGTTGAAGTAGCCATGGTGAGTTGCCGCACTGCACGCTCTAGATCCTAAATAATGCAGCCGCAGTGTGTCAGTAGTGAGGGGTGGAGAGAGTCCAGTGGCAGGGCACAGATCAAGTGAAATGTTCTGTCTTGATAGTGTTGTGCTTCTTGAGTGTTATTGCAGATGCACCCACCCAGAATAGTGGCAAGTATTTCCTTGCATTCCTGACTTGAGCCTTGTAGATAGTGCAGAGGGTCAGGACGCGAGCTACTCAGAATAACCAACCTCTGTCCTGCTCTTGTTGCCCTGGTGTTGTTATAGCTGCTCCAGTTACGCTTCTGGTCACCAGGGACCCCAAAGATGTTAATGGTGGGGGATTCACTGGCGATGGTGCAGTTCATGGTCAGGGTTTGTTAGGCCTTTTCTTGTTGGAGACGGTCATTGCCCATCACGTATATGATGCAAATATTATCTGCTACTTGTCAACCAAAGCCTGGATGTTGTTCAGCTCTTGCTGTGGGCCGGCATGGACTGTTTCAGTATCAGGTGAAGTGTGAATAGAACTGAACACTGTAGAATTATCAGTGAATAGCTCTCTCCTAACCTTATGACAGACCGAAGGTCATTGATGAAGCAGCAACGATGGTTCCCTGAGGAGCTCTGGCAGTGAGGAGCTCTGGCAGTGATGTGCTGGGGCTTCGATGAATAGCCTTCGACAACCACAATCATCTTCCTCCGTGCTGAGTGTCAGGTATGACTCCAACCACTGGAGGGTTTTCACTTTGGCTCCATTGACCTCAGTTTGCTTGGACTCCTTGGTGCTATACTCCAGCAAATACTGAGAGGAGAATCTAAAGTGGAGGGGTTTCTTTAAACACAAAAGGGCAAATAAGATTAAGTAGTTTCAGAGCGGTAGGTAAAGGAAGACAATTTCAAGGTGGCTCCCATATCTGTAGGGCTCACACTGGCAGTTCAATCCATTCTCAAATGAGATGTTAAACTAAGGCACCATCTTCCTATTCTGATGATTCAGGTGAATGTTAAAGATTCCATGGCACTATTCGAAGATCATCAGAGTCCTGGCCAATAATTACCTCTCCATCAATAATAACAGAAAAAAAGATAAATTGGTCATTCATCCCATTGCTGTTTGTGGGACCGTACTGTACACAAAATGGCTACTGCATTTACCCACATAACAATAGGCACTGCACAATGTAATTCATTCTATCTGAAGTGCTGAGAGATATGAATAGAGCATTATATAAATGCAGGTTCTTTTTTGCCCCCAAATAAAACTATTTTCAGAGTGGTAAATGAAGCAGTTTTAAGGCTGCCTGCAGGAGTTTGAGTTTCCAGTTAAA
Source organism: Squalus acanthias (assembly GCA_030390025.1). Lineage (NCBI taxonomy): Eukaryota > Metazoa > Chordata > Chondrichthyes > Squaliformes > Squalidae > Squalus > Squalus acanthias. The sequence continues at coordinate 87,241,532 of CM059432.1, forward strand.
TCCAAGAATTAAATTTTCCACGCTCTAGGGAACTGCCCTATGAGAAGTTCAAATCTTCGATTTAATCATCAGCAAATGCAGACAATCAGCCTGGCAAGTTCCAGCAATGAGCTGAACCACTGCAAAACAAAGAAGTCAGTTCAGACTGAGGATGCATTGTAACCTCGGTATTAACACTAAGCAGCAGCTGCTTCCCCAACTGGATGCCTATGTTCATAACAAGTATCCCCTCTGTAACCAAATTATGCTGGTAACATCTAACAACATTTTTTCCAATGACATGTAACAAACATTTCACTACGGAGGATGAAAAATTACACTTTCTTTTGCTTACAATTGCTCAAATATCAAAATATCTTTCTCCTGCTATAAATAATTTCCATCATTTAAGACAGAAGTCGAAAATTTAGATTTACAAATGTCTACACACTTGCAGCATAAAAATATATAATGGACAACTGTGAAATACCTGTGGAGGGTGACCTCTGTCCTTTATGGTATATCTGTTGCAAAATAAAGCAAGAATGATGGAAGGTAGTCCTTTTCGGCTGATATTTTACTTCTTTCCTTCTCCCCCATTTTCTCACTCAGTTTCTCTGCACCATCCACCCTCCATGGCCAAGAGGATCAGCTGCAAAGCTTCTGTTAATGGAACTGATTTCACAAGAGTGACTGGAATGGCCAGTCTTCTTATTTCTAGCTACACTGGTACGAACCCCCCCCCCACCCCCAGAATAAATGCTACTATGAAAAATTTGGAAACCTTTTGTTGCACTGACTTATATTAGATGCCACTTGGTGCAATGGAACAACATATTGATGCTCCAGGAAATAGGGCTTGAAATTCTGATTTTTGATTTGGTGCAAAAGTGGTTCTGCCGTAGGGGACTGGAATTTGGATCGGAAGTCAGCTATGTCAGAGTTACGTCCGTTCTAAAATTCATGTTAAATTCCAGTAGAAATGGCTGCTGGCAGAAGATTGACCCGCTGACTAGACCACTGGTTGTCTGCCTATTCAGATTTTCAGGCAGAGGCGACCTCGATTTTGGTGACCAGGTCTCCCGCCGAAAATAGGTCGAGGACTAATTCATATATGCAAATCTGGGTCAAATGAAACAGTTAAGACCCCACCTCTGATTTAGGAAGAACTAACTGTACCTCACTGTTAATGTTCATAAGATGTGTCATCCATACAAATTATTTAAGTTGATTATTTTACGAGGCAATTTTGAAAGACTTCGTTTCTGGCACAAAGACTTCGTTTCTCACATTACAACAGTGACTACACTCCAAAAGTACTTCATTGGCTGTAAAGCGCTTTGAGTCGTCCGGTGGTCGTGAAAGGCGCTATATAAATGTAAGTCTTTCTTTCTTTCACAATGCCACGCTAAATGGGAATACACGTTGCAGAATCAGTCCTATAGTGTTACAGCCCTGTCTCTGACCTGAAATTCGCTCCAGTGAGGCTCCACACCAGGCGCAGAGCCTCACAGAATTACCCCTTACACGGTTTTTTCAATATTCTTTGAAGCAGTGGTGCATATTGTTTTATAGATTAATTACATTAACTTGGGAGAGAAGAGAACCTACAAATAGAAGTAAAGCCCATTTCAAACATGAAGAGGGGGAGCAGGTCTGTGCAGCACTTACTTTGAATGTTCTACCTAGCTGTAGCAGTAAATAAGAAAAGAAAAAGCATCAGTTAAATACATTGATCAGATATTTACTTATTGAAGGTGATAAGTAACTGTATTATATCTCAGAATCTAAAGAGGCTTTGGCTAAACTGGTGGATAAGCTATTAAAGAACCTGTAGTGTTTAATCGCCTGTAAAAAGCCTTGCATTTACTTTGATCATACATTGTGCCTTGTTTCTATCTTACTTCTGTGAATCCTTCTTTCGAGACAGTGGGCTGGATTTTAGCTCGGAGGCAAGTTCCGTGGTGGGGCTGTTGTGAGGTCAGGAAACCCGGAAGAACTGGATTCCTGAATGTCCCTAGAAGAGAAGCCCCGAATGTTCCTGCAGTTTTTAACTGCTGGGCTCCTTTAAAAAAATTTCTGTTGGGTTCCTGCCCACAGGCAGCCTGATTGGCAGGCTGGAGGCCTTTCGGGCAGGAAGCCTGCTTCACAAAGCTGCAGCCTACGAGAGCAGATAGGTGTAATGGGGTGAGAGAGATCATGGGGGGTGGGGGTGGGGAGGAGGAGGTGGCCAATAGGAAGCAGATGGTGGTCGGGGGTGAGCAGACAGATTGGTGTGGGGGTTTACTGGGTAGCTTGATGGGCCTGGAGGAAACACTCCTGCTCCTCCTGGCCCACAAGCAGTGCTGAGGCAATCACCTTATGGATTCAGCCATTATTACCTTCTTCCAGAGGCCTTGGAAACCCGGTGGACATGAGTTAAAAATAGTATGACTATTAAAATGAAGGCAGGCAGCCTCATTATAATATTTAAATGACCAACCAACTTCCCCCCCAACTGGATTGGTCGCCTGCCCCTCATCCTGCCTCTGTTAACGGAAGTGGGCAGCTTTGAGGCGGGTTGGGTTCCTGTTTCAGATTTTTTGCATTTTAACCTTTGACACGACCCCAACACAACTGTTTTTGGGTGTTAAGATTCAGCCTAGTATCTCACTTCCAGTCTGCAGATTAATTTTTCCCCACCCCAAGCATTTACTTTCCTCTTGAAACCATCATTTGATGTCATTTATAGAGCTGCTTATGAATTTTGTGCTGACCAAGACGCGGGATGTCAGCGTTCAAGACTTTCAACTTTGGGCATACATTCGCTTGGGCCTTTTAGTCTTACCAAATATTTCCTGGTCAGGTATATAGTACAGTTGAATGCAGAGTAAAACTCTCCCTCTACCCTGCCCCAACAATGGGTTTCAGTCACAAAGCTCAGAAGAGCACTCCCTACTCTACCAGTGTGACATTTTTTCATTTCCCATAATGGCCCAGAAGCTGAATGCTAAATTAGAGGCTGCTTTGTGCCATGGGGCTATGCCCACTAGGAAATGGACTTAGACCGCCCAAACTCAATTTATAGATAAGGATCCTTACAAATAGGAGAAAGAAGCTGGACTGGATTTCAACCCAGCCCTCAGAGTTGAAAAGCCAGTGTCTAACCCACTGAAGCACTCAGTCCCCTTAATAGTAATTGCTGTCTATTATGTACTGGGAAGCTTTTTCTCGATGGTCACCGAGTTGATAAATATACTACATGATGTGATTCTGAGTGTTGGAGTTCAGGAAAATCTCAGGTTCAATTTTGAGTCTGCGCTGAGTTAACCAATCTTGATGATGGAGTACTAAAGTTGGTTCCTGGCTAGGAAGGGGGGAAAAATGCCTTAGTTTCATTTCCCAATCACTATTAAGTGACCATTGTTAAAATAAAATGAGCAAGGACTTGGTTTCAATGTCCATGCAGTTGAGCAGCCTGCTGACACTCCGGAGTTAATTGTAACCCCCCTTCGCCCAGCGAGAATGGTGCGTGGGAAGGGTCAAATCATCCGAGTCTACTTGCCGGCCCAAGACTGCACCGTTCCCGCCTGGCGACATTTTTTCTTCACCGACTATGAATTCGGCCGAATTTCGGCTGCAGGCAGGCAGGGGCCTAATTTACATTGCGAAGTCATGGCCCGATGTCATCGGTGCCGCAACAGTATTTTAACTTCTGCGTTCAGAAGACCCGCACAGGGTCAACCCCAACATCACAGAATGGCCAGAGAGGCCAATGTACGTTTGAAAAAATAATTTTTAGATGGAATCCTTGTGGGCCAGGAAGAGCAGGAGTGCTCCCCCAGTCTTGCAAGGATGCCCTGGGCTTCTCCCCTCCCCCCTAACCCCACCCCAACCGCGATCCTTCCCAATCCCCCTTCCTCACTCACTTTGCTGGGGACCGTTTCCGTGGGCCTCCAGCAGCGGCCTGACCCTCCACGACTTTCCACTCTTGCCCGCTGGCAATGACATCCTTCCCAATGTCTTCAGGCAGGAGTCAGTTTCGGGGTATTCAAATGAGGCCCGAGAGTTCAAATCTTCCGGGCCTCACACTCCGGGCGGCCAGATGGATCACCGCTTTGGCACCCACACCCCCGATTCCTGCCCCCAAGTTAAAATTGACCCTTCAGTATCTAGGTTCACACATGTAGAATGGTCACTTGGTTCAGATACTGGTAGCTTTTCAGGTGCCTGTGGAATATACCTCCGCATAAGTCAACACCTTCAACAGAGGAGACACATCAGAAATACATTGGGGGAAAAAGTTTGCCGTCAAATGACCATAAATTTTCACACATTAAAAAGTGCACTTTCCCTGTCTCTTTAAAAATGTTTGCATGTGCTATGCACTAGCTTATAACACACCTGGGTTTGGGCTGACTTTCCAATATAAAATGGGTCATGCTGCACATGAAAATAATCAAGTTACTATAAAAATATTCACAGCTAATTTCATATAGTGCTCCACAGCAGCCAGAGGGTGAAGAATCCTCAATCGTGAAGTTCAGAAGCTTTGTTTTTTCTCCTTGTACTGTTGCCAGAAATTCCAAGTTTAATAACTGCCTCTCCACACATACACATTGTAAGCATGTGTCTCTTCAGAGGACTGCATGTCTAATAGCTTAATGGTGTTCAGGAACATGTCAGAAAAATAAAAGAACTCACCCCCCGCCCCCCCCACCCCGATTATATGCAATAATGAGGAATATAAAACCTGAGCCAGTTTTAGGTAGAAAATTCAGCAAGAAAAATAGATGGTGAGAGAACATCCAAAAACCAGAAGCTCATTAGGAGACACAGTTTAGGAGCAAGAAAAAGGAAACTGCAAACAGAAGAGGGGACATTTCTAATAGGTCAGTGGAGTACGTACACAGAAAGTGATGTAATTTGATTATACAATGCAGCCTAGAAGTAAGTTGAAAGTTTGTTTCCTGATCAAAAGGTTCCGAGGACTTCACAAACCAGAATAGCAATGCTACATTCACAGCCATTATGTGAAAACCACCATTAGGTTAGACTTGAAACTCACTCCAGAGTATTTCTTGTGTACTGTGTACAATTTAGTTTGCTGGTTTATTCTTTTTTGGCTGATAGTGTACTCTTGTATCTGATGCATAATGCTGTCAGCAAAAGGACATTGTGAAAGCATACTGAGAGTTTATAACATATACTGGATATAAGGTTTACCATAGAATCATAGAAATTTACAGCACAGAAAGAGGCCATTCGGCCCATCGTGTCTGTGCCGGCCGAAAAGTTATCCAGACTAATGCCACTTTCCAGCTCTTGGTCCGTAGCCTTGTAGGTTACGGCACGTCAAGTGCATATCCAAGTATTTTTTAAATGCGATGAGGGTTTCTGCCGCTACCACCCTTTCAGGCAGTGAGTGCCAGACCCCCACCACCCTCTGGGTGAAAAAAGTTCTCCTCAACTCCCCTCTAATCCGTCTACCAATTACTTTAAATCACCTACATATGTCCTGATAAGTATTGGATGTCTGCGAGATCCTCATGTGAATGTTTGCACACATCAGAGACAGGGTTCACATGGGCAATTACACAACATTCACAAAACTAACTGACCAGAAAACAAAAGACTTTCCCCAACATCAAACTGAAACTGTATCTGGGGCTTTAAAGGCTGTTATCCAATTTAAATGTTTAGCTATAAACTGTTGGAACAGTTATCATGATTCATTACACGTAAACTCAGATTACTGCCTTGTAATTTCTGCTATTAATGTAGCAATTACCCAGATTTACCACAGTTAGTTATGATTGTAATGCCACAGACATGAGGTTTTGAAAATTGATGTTAGAGGTATTTGGAACTTACTAAAAAATGACATAATTAGACTCGAGCTTTATTTAAGAAATTCCACCCTAGATGTAGCAAGTTTGCATCACGTGAACTGCCTTCACTTCAAAGGAAAGGTCTCTTAAGTTTGAAGTACCAAATTTCTGTTACTGAAAAAACATAAAATGAAATCCATTTTCTGAGCTAGTTTTCTGGGTGATTAGATGCAGAGGTTTACCTGGCTGGCAGAAGGTTGGTGACAGCTCCCTGGCAACTCCCCTTGCAATGTCTGATTCCTGGCGTGCGGCGCGTGCGGCCCCATCCGCTCCGTCAGCTTTGGCCCTTGCATGTGCAGTTCTAGATTAAAAAATAAAAGTAAACTTCAGCAATGTACTGCCAGCATTGGTTTATCTTGCACTGTATTTGGGCTTGATGAGTCACATAATGTAGAATCATATAATTTAGTAGGATTCTCCCTGTCTTTTTATCCCCAAGCATACCATAAACAAAAAAATAAACATGAACAACAGCATAGCAATGGTACAATTTGCCACATGCACAACAAAGGAGGGAAAAATATTCCTCATTGGATAACCTTTGTTTTTACTGTTTAAAGAGAGAATCATTATTTTCATCTGTATGAATTTCAAAAATTAAGATATCTACATTACATTCTTATCAAGTGCATAATCTATTAAAATGTATATTTCCTCAATTATTTACAATTACATAACTAAAAGATATCCCTTTAATCTTCTTGAATAAAGATGAGTCAGTTTTGTAAATATTGTTTTTACAGACCAGCAAAATCATTATAAGATTATCACTGCAGAAAATATTACAGCAATAATGTGACACTGGCAAATGTAATCCAATCATTTTTGCTGGAATTATAATCTTTTGTTCAACTAAAAGGGACTTTGATTATGCTATAGTGAGCTTTTTAAAATGGACCTATCCGGACATGTTTTAGTAATAAAATAATGATGAAAATAAGCCAGTACGCTTAACATGAGATATCAAGGCATCTTGTGTAAAAGTGTAATGACAAACAATTTTAATTTAAACTAAAGCTATTTTTGATGTGTACCTTTGGTACTATGTCTTTAATATTCACTAGATTTTTGATTGGATTTGTCAGCTTCAGTGGTTTTCGTTCGAAAGCTCATTGCCACTGGCTATTTTCTTACAGAAACGATTGTACAGAGGTGAGCACTTGGACCTTGCTTATGCTGCTGCGCTTGTTAAAATGTCTGAAATGTCAGATTAGCAGAAAAAATATCAACTCCTTTCAGCTCTAAAATTACAGCATGGCTCGACAAACCAGTGAGGGCGCTGGAGAACATTATACCTAGTTGCCCAACAGGTCGTAGACCCACCTGCATGAAGGCTGGAAAAGCCGGCGCAGTGTGCTGCAGATAGGCCGTAATGACTTCACACTACATTGCCTAGCTACTGGTAGAGTGTTAGGCATGTATAATATTTATACCAAATTCCTAAAATCTGTTGTAGGTGTGACGAGAATGGTGAACAGTGCGAAAAACCATCAGCATGCCTCAGAAGTGTCCTTCTGAGGCACAGTGGATGCCAGCTTCAGTGTGCACACAAGCCTTCATGGACATGTGGAGAAGGGTGCTTTGGCCTTTCTTAATTTTCTTCAATGACAACAAAGTCCCAGTGCAGATTAAGCTTGTGGCAGATGTGTCCAAACCGTTCTCCTTCATAGTACATATCTTAGGCAGGCAACATAACATAACTCTGTACTATGTGCGATATACAGGACGAAACTGTGAGATGAATTGTGGCAAAAAGGGGAAATGGCTGCAGGAAAGGAGAATTCCAGCCAATACCGAGTATGCCGGAGGGTGAGTCAGCCTCACAATGGTCACGTCTCTCTGCCAAAGTCCCTCACAAGAGGACCTAGATTGAAAGGTTGGTGATTAATTTTGATGCCTAGATCATCAACGTTACTGGCACTTTGCAAGATGTCCTGGGTAGGTCCTGTTACGATGCCGAAGCAGACATCCATTGTATAGCTGACGAGGAAACTCAGATTTGGGACAACAGCTGCTGGAAGGCATTATCTAGAGGCTGGGCAGAGGTGCCTTCCATGATGGGGTTGCAGATAAGAATGCAACTGCAGCTAAAGCTCCGCACCAACCACTGGTGAAATCACCATTCAATCGGGTATGGTTTGCGTCCATGCAGTGCTCAAGAAAATGGTAACAATACTCACAAATCTTAGGACAAGAGGCGAGAGAACTACCAGTGAGCCACGGCTGATATCTTTGGGCTTTCTTCCCTCTGGAATACCGTGCGGGTCCCAACACTACCACCTTTAGAGAGGCACTGTTTCCTGGGGCCGGGAACTTGCTGCAAACCTAGTGAAATTCCAGGGAGAAAGTGGCTAAATCCCCGTCTTCATTTACACGCAGCAGGGCAGCCTCAGGTACGACTGACAATTGTGATGGCCATTTTTTTGTGACAGTGTTTAGTGGAAGGGCTTCCCCGCCCCATTGTCCTTTACATATCTCTTCAGTACAACTCAAAGTCAGGCAGATTTTGGCAGGAAAAGCCAGGCCTTAAATCTTTCAACATCATTTGAATAACGTTTCATTACTTCCCAGAATTTAGCAAGAAGAAGAAACTGCTTAGGTTTGTGACTTAGCTGTGATCTAGCTATAGCAAGGCTATGTAATCTGATCAATTACATATCGCACTACAGCACTGAACCACTTTGAGAAAACAGCTACAGGGAATTGTTTCATATTCATTGATGATGCTTCTGAGAGAGGTATGTGAATTTTAGGATTTGTTCGTTAATTTACTCTGTGCAAAAATATAGCCATTCTTTGAAACAGATAGTTCTTATGGGTGCCAAGTATACAAATTGTAAGTTCTATAAGTAAAAAGCTGGACGATGGTAGTCATTAGTTTGCTTGGTTGCATCAAAGTACCTTAAAGCAACATCATCTACACTCATTAGAGCATATTAATAACAATGCATGTAATCCGCATAACATTTAAAATATTACATGGTGATGAATAACTCAGTATCAATATTTTGTTTTTGCTCATTTGAGTATGTGACACATGCAAGAATTCATCACTATGCTCAAGAGTCTCCATAATCAAGTTACTTAGAAATCCACACAGGCAGAGATTTGTTGTGAAGTGCACAACTCTCTCCCTGTTGGGACACGCTGCACTTACCTACGTCAGAGAGCACAGGTCGGCAAGATCCAAGGCTTGGAAACTCTTAAGTGTGTGCAGGGATACTGTTGGAGTTTAACTAATTAAACCTGTGCAATTCGCCAACACAGGTAAACATCCTGCCGCTTGCCAATACCACCCAACCCAGTAGGGCATTGGTTTGCAGGGTTATATGGGAAGAACCTTCCAAAGGCAGGTCAACTCCAGGACCCAGAAATTCATGAACGCCACAAAAGCTGCCGGTGCCACCGCGGGCCAAAAATGATGGCACTGGCAGGACCGAAATATTGGTGCTGGGGCCTAATTAACATTAGCCCAGCGCTTATCTCACTGTGCAACGCCGTCGTGGTGACGTTCGTCCCGGCAGGAGGCCCCAATGTAGCGTGGCCGCAGCGTCAGTGCAGCTAGAACAGCCTGCTCTGAAAGTGAGGCTGTCATTTCAGAAAGCAGTGTCGGTTTCTTAGGGGACCTGCCTTCTGAAATGAAAAAAATAAGTCATGTAAAAATATGCAGTTAGGCCCTTACAGCTCAACTGCCTTCTGAAAAAAAAAATAACATTAAAAAGAATTCCCAAACGGGAGTCTTCAGCTCTTAAAGCTGAATTCCCTTCCGCACCCAAGAAAAATGGTAAAAATGCTTCAGCACCAACACAAATGGCTCAGAAAGCGAGGCAAGGGGCACCCAGGGTCTCGCATGCAGCACTCCAGGGTTGTGCAGGGGTCAACACTGCAAGAGAGGTTCTCTACCCACAGGGGCCAGGAGGCCCTCCAGAAAGAACAATGTGGGACCAGATCACCAAGGCCGTCACTGCCAGCAGGGTCGCCCACACCACCAGGCTCCAGTGCCCAAAGAAGTTCCATGACCTCAGACCACTGGTCAAGGTCAGTGAATGCATCTTCAAAAGTCGTCTCCTACCAACTGTACCACTAGCCTCACACACTTCTCAATGCACGATACCCCACCCCCAATCATTCACCTACCAACCACGAGGTACATCTCACATTCCTAGCTTCACCTCACCCCCTTGGAAGAGACGGTGCAGGCCATTCTTGGCATGGGCATGGCTGAGACTTGGTCAGTGGTGGGGCTGAAAAGATACAAGATGCTGGTATCCTCATATGCTATCCTCCTTCTGGCATGCACCTCTTGCTTTCCCACCCTCCCCTCACCACAACTCACCCTTGTGCCTTCCTCATTTCACACACCCGAGAAATGCAGCCTGCCCAGCCAGTGGTTGACCAAGAAGAGGGAGAGGAGAGTGAAGAAGAAGAAACACCGTCACTCGATTTCACACTCCCAGCCACCAGCTCCTCAAGGTCGACCAACAAGGCCATTTGCAGTGTCCCCACTGAAAGTCAGCTGCCTTCCACCAGCCATGCTGCAGCCACTAGGGTAGTACTGCGTGACATCAGTAGGATAGGCAAAGGCACACACAAGACAGTCACTAAGAGAATGTATAAGGGTGAGGAGTTGATTTCTTGATGTCATATTGGATGGATAGATGTATAAAGTTGGATTGGAAAGTTTTTTTTATGGTGGTTTTTATTTCAGCATTGCGACCAAGAGGATGCTGTGATGGTCAGTAACAGAGGGAAGGTAAGGTGTGGGACTAATGTTGAAAGGGGAATTGGGGTTGTGGTCACTGGTACCGCAGGTGGATGATTCCATCCCGGATATCCTGGCCAGAAAGGGGCTGTCTGGTTTGCATCCTTCCTTCTGCTTCCTCCTCTTCCCTCTGCGAGCGGATGCTGTAAATCTGAAATAAAAGCATAAAATGCTGGAAATACTCAGCAGGTCAGGCAGCATCTCGATCAGAGACGTGAACTGTTTCTCTCTCCACAGATGTTGCCTGACCTGCTGAGTATTTCTAGCATTTTTTGTCTTCTCAGAGGCCTTCCTTTACCATCCGAGGCCTTGCAAGCGTCCAGCTGCACTTCCTGCACTTAAAAAAAACTTTTAACATGTATTGCACCAAGCCACTACTTCAATAAAATAAAAAAAATCCAGTCCAAAAGCTTAAATGCAAACTTACCTGAAAGATTTTGAAGTGCGATATTAACATAAAATATTGCCCAGCAGAATTTCCAGGCTTTTATCTGCGGTAACACAACCTGCTATGTGACAAAACTTCAAGGAGCAGGGCCTGCACAAGCATTGCTGAGGATCGGTACAGCCAGCAGTTGATGGAATGGGCCACAGCTGGAAAAAGGCCAACAGATGAGATGGTGGAATTGAACAAGATGATCTCAATGGAATGGTGACATCAGAAAGTCAACGCAGGAGCTGGCAGGGAGGAGAGCACAATGGCAAGGTCTTGTGATGCCTATGACCAACTTGGATCTGATACTTGACTGACGGGCCGACAACATTTGACATGAAAGAAATAGCAGCCGATACAACCAGCCATCTATTAAAATAGCCAGCCATATATTAAAACAATCACAGTCTCCATTTCTAAACAAGTTCAATTATTATTACTGAGCTGCTGAAACTCAGGCATACAAGTCATCATTAGTAGAACTACCTGAGCAACAGAAGGGATGACTCTTATTAAACTGGGCCATACTTCTACTAACTGGCACATAGCATTTCGATTTGTAGGAAGCTTGGATTAAGAGAGCAACAAGACAGAAAGGGAAAAAAATGTAACATTTAAAATGACATTTATAAAATCTTCTAAAACAATTCACAACCTAAAGGAATGAGGCTCCACACTGAAAATAGTTAATTTTCAGATCCATAGAGCTTGATTGGCAGCATTAACAATTATCACATCGTTAAAAGGGTACTTGCACTTGTAATTACTAGCCTTAAATACCGGTGGCGGGTTTACTACATATCTACCATGCAAATACACCAACTTCGCGCCATTAAATGCATTTTAATGGCGAGATGCCATTTTCGCAAAGCTAATGACGGAGCAGCGCAATTCGGACAGCAACTTTTGGATATTTGAGTTTAACCGCGCTTCTACCCCTCGCCTGAAGTTGCTGTACCATTTATGCAAAAACAGAGAGTGCAATTAGCCTTGTCACTACTTTGACAGCAAAATCTGTCCCTATGTAGATCATCTGTATGATCAGAGTGGTGGTACAGCACCTGTACATCTCAGCCTAATGTAATTTAATTTTTGTGTCTTGCAGGCTATGAGGTGTTGTCATAACTGAAATCCACTGGATATAATAAGGGTAAAACTGATGTCTATCTTTTTTTAACCCAAAATAAAAGCAAGTTTAAAAAACTTTACATAAAACATTGGACATTAATATTTAGTGGCAGTAAATAGTACTGCATAAAGTATCAATGCTTCATGGATATTAGAAATGAATTGCTAACTTAATTGTGAATCATCTGTAGAATATTGGCAGGGAATACCTCATATTGGCAATATGTTTTCAATCATATCTAACTATGACAATACTAGCAACAGAACAGGGTTACCTTGGATTTTTAATGATACACTCTGCAGAGTCTACAGATAACCTTAAATGTTCATTTTGGTTTTGCTAATTTTAGAAGTATGCTAGTTGAAGTTATAAAGAGCTATAATCAGCATGCACTAGATGGCATAGCTGCTACTTAAAATGCCAAAATTCCTGTTCTACCAGTCTGCAGTACCTCCGCACTGAAAGACAGCAAGTTAACAGCGTGCGTACCATTTTCAACTGATTATATGTACAATCACATGTGGATTTGAAGACAGGATTCATAGAATTTACATCATAGAAACAGACCATTCAGCCCAACTGGTCCATGCCGGTGTCTATGTGCCAAATAAGCCTCCTCCCACCCTACTTCATCTAACTATCAACATATCCTTCTATTCCTTTACCAATTTTGATAAGTAATGGCTTTATCATTAACAGAAATTTAAATCTTTGTAAATGAAAAATTTACTGTCCCTTCTTTACTTCAGTTAGAGTAACAACATACTGCTATATATTTTTTTATTCGCTTATGGGATCTGGGCGTTGCTGGCAAGACCAGCATTTATTGCCCATCCCTAGTTGCCCTCGAGAAGGTGGTGGTGAACCGCCTTCTTGAACCGCCTTCTTGAACCGCTGCAGTCCGTGTGGTGATGGTACTCCCACAGTGCTGTTAGGTAGGGAGTTCCAGGATTTTGACCCAGTGACGATGAAGGATCGGCAATATACTTCTAAGTCAGGATAGTGTGTGACTTGGAGGGGAACTTGGAGGTGGTGGTGTTCCCATGCGCCTGCTGCCCTTGTCCTTCTAGGTGGAAGAGGTCGCGGGTTTGGGAGGTGCTGTTGAAGAAGCCTTGGCGAGTTGCTGCAGTGCATCTTGTAGATGGTACACACTGCAGCCACAGTACGCCGGTGGTGGAGAGAGTGAATGTTTAAGGTGGTGGATGGGGTGCCAATCAAACGGGATGCTTTGTCCTGGATGGTGTCGAGCTTCTTGAGTGTTGTTGGAGCTGCAGTCATCCAGGCAAGTGGAGAGTATTCCATCACACTTCTTACTTGTAGATGGTGGAAAGGCTTTGGGGAGTCAGGAGGTGAGACACTCACCGCAGAATACCCAGCCTCTGACCTGCTATTGTAGCCACAGTATTTATGTGGCTGGTCCAGTTAAGTTTCTGGTCAATGGTGACCCCCAGGATGTTGATGGTGGGTGATTCGGCTTTGGTAATGCCGTTGAATGTCAATGGGAGGTGGTTAGACTCTCGTTTGTTGGAGATAGTCATTGCCTGGCAATTCAGTGGCGCGAATGTTACCTGCCACTTATCAGCTCAAGCCTGAACGTCGTCCAGGTCTTGTTGCATGCGGGCATGGGAGGCTTCATTATCTGAGCGGCATTATATGAACGGATGCAGTTTTCCTTCCAAGCAAATCTCTTAATATATGAATCAGATATTCTGCAGTCATCTATGTGATTATATAATGTATACTGAAAATCTGATTTAAGAGTTGATCATTCCTAAGTGATTAAGAATTAATTACTATATATGACCTCTGTTACCAAGATATTATCCATGTTAAAATTAGATCATGGCTATCACCACTGAACAGGAAACTGAGTTAGTGATACTTAATCCTAATAATTGGTTTCCTCTAAAAAAGTATACTGATATTTTGCAGAGGGGAAAAAAGTGAATTTTGACAAAAGAAATTCTAATGCTTGTTAATTTTGACTGGTAAATTAGATCTGCAATCCTATTTGGTGAGCTATGAGTTTAAGAATAACAAGCCTAGATCTACAGGTGCAGTCATCTCTTTCATATGTGTAGCATAACATTGCAGATTTAGTTAACACATATCCCAGTGCAATGTTTTATGACTTTATTACTCTGGATCTCCCATCTACCCAAGGTAGTAGTGTCGGTAGCTGCTGGCATAGCTGCATAATATTAAAAAAAACTAAATCTATCTGAACATGTGTACTGACATTTTTCTAGTAAAGCCAATCCCAGACACCACTGAAATAAAGGGAAGACTGTCTTGTCCAATGTTTAGTTACATTCGGGTTCACATTTTTTGCCGCTGTAAGATATTTAGTTTAAAACAACAAATGACCTTTGGGTAATCCTTTTGGTTCATACAGGCCCTTTCCTGCATTTCCTTCACTCTGTCTGAATGCCCACATTGCACTTCTTTTCCACTCGTCACCCAAGAGCACTGTAGTCACGGTGATCAGCACACCAGCTATAATAGCAGTCCCAAACCAGCACCATTTAGTCTGTTCACAATGTAGCAGTCTGCTCTTGACTACTACCAAGCAATTACAGTTTTAATCTTTTTGTTTTGTGCCCTTTGATGTATAATGAGGCTTAAACACTGGAAGCTCATTTGGGGAATTAGTTCTTCATGCAAATGAAAATTCAACCCAGGAGAACATTTTTATAATGTTTCCATTATTGATCTTCATACACTCTCAGTCTACATCTTTTTTCGTGGAAATGTGCTCGTGTTCACCTTATCCCTAAGAAAGGTGATCCCTCTTACCTTTCTATCACCTTCTGCTCTTACATGTGCCCTTCTCTGCAGTTATAGAAATTCACATTACCCACAATTACCCTCAAATTATCCATCACCATGAAATTCTGGCCTGATACCCGATCGCCAGTATGATTTTTGCCATGGCCATTCTAGTGATGATCTTGTTGCAGATGTTCTGCATCTCTGAAACTCTGCTCTTGAGAAATTTCTTTGGACATTTCTAAAGCCTTTTAAAGGTCTGGCACTCTGCACTTCTAAACAACTTTCCATCATTTGGCCTCTACCATAGTTATGTTCATGGCTATCTAGTTTCCTCACAAATTGCTTTATTTGTGCTGCAATCGAGAGCTCATCCTCTGGCTCTTTTGCCATTAACGCAGGGACCTGCATGGCTCTGTCCTCTCTACCACTCAGGTCCCTCTTCATATGACTGCGTCCATTCATAATCCAACCCTATCTTTTGGTATCCTGAAGATTCCACTTTAGATTCATCAACTCCCTTCAGATTGCATACTCTCAGTAGTCAGTCACAGAATCTTAGTCATTCGACCCATCGTGCCTGTGCCAGCTCTTTCAAAAACACCAGTCCACTTCCAGTGAAATGATTCAATTATTACATCCTGGCCTCTACAATGTGGATTGAAACTCTTGTTTTTTTCTGTTCTTCAAAGATAGTTTGTTTTTGTTTCTCACAAGTCTAACCAATAGTTGTTACCGGTTACCTTTGATGGCTCCACCCTTAGTCCTTCTTAATTTATCAACGTTCTTGGCCTCTATATTGCCTCTGACCTCAAGTGGAACTTGCATCGCTCCTCCATTTCTCAATCTGCTTCCAAGAAGCTCACATTTCTGCCTGCTGTCTAAATTTTCACCGTGCTGAAATGCAGATTTATTAAAGCCTGCTACTCTATCTCAGTCTTTCACAAGACCTCAAAACTATGGAATTCTTTTATACCAAACAAGACCCCAATAACTGAAGATGTCCAAGGCAATGAAAGATGATCTACCACTGTTCCATGAGCGGAGAAACAGAGGATAAAAATAACACTATCTCACCGATGATACAGCTTTGCTGAAAACCATGCATGTGAAGGTGCAAGTGTTGGCTGCCGTACATATTGCAGGTACTTTAATTTGTTCAATATGCAAGTGATCTGTGATTTCCAGAAAATAATCCTGTTGATGAATGTGCAATACCCACTATCAATATATTGGGCTGGATTTTGTCTTGGGGTCGGGTTGGGGTCGTGTAATCTGCATTTCGTGTTTCCCCCCCCGACTCCAGATTAATGTGGATGCCTGATGCAATTTTCACTTAATTGGGCAATTGAGTTGGAGCATGTGGGAACCCATGAACTAATTAGTGTTTTCAGTCTGAAAGTCGCCTCTGATGATGTCATCATTGCTGACTGCCTAGTCTCAGAGACTGTTGGTGAGAGAGGACCTGCCTGGCTTTTGATGTGAGTGGACCTGGATGCAAAAATTGGTGGTGGTAGAGAGAGAGATAGAGAGAGAGAGGTAGATAGAGATAGAGAGAGAGAAAAAGAGAGAGAGAGAGAGATTTTTTGCCAAGCAAGTCCTCCCAGGCAGTCTCTGAAGACATTCAATGCAGCAGCATCAGACCTAATACTACTACTACCTTCATCACATCTCCGTTGTAATAGTGGACCTGCAGCCGATAGTCAGCTATCCACTTGTGCTCCTGCCAGGTTTCACTGGAGTGTTTCACACCAGGCGTGCTTCACGTCAGAAGAGGGTTAAACTAGCTACAGCATTTCAAAATGGCATTACAGAGCCAATTTAGAGCTTGTTAAGGGCTTTAATGGCCTCTCCCGCCTCTTGAAGGCGGGACGGAGTCAGGAACCCCGCGACTGATTATGTCAAAATTGCGTGGAGGCGGGATGGAGTCAGGATGGGGTCGGAAACCCCGACCCCGCAAATTTAACCCCCCACACGCCTCCAAACCCGACTCCATGGGTCATTCAAAATCCAGCCCATAGCTCCTTCATCTTTAGCTAGTTACATCCGTTTGGTTTTTTGGACTGGGTAACCGACTACAAGACTGGCTTTTGGGGTACCACAACAGAAACAGCAGGAGAGCACAGGTACAACTGGGTACACAAAACAGAGCAATCGATTACACAGGAACTTTCAATGTTCCCAAACAGTAATTTCAGTGCCTGTACCACTTAGAATGAAACAACAGAGTTATTTGTGCTGTGCTGCATGCTACATAACTTCACTATTCAGAAGGGCACCCCTCCAGAAATGCCCCAAGCCATGGCTATGGATGACCATAGACTTCAACAGACTATGCCAACGGAGAATGAGTCAGCAGTGGCATAAAGATTTGCACACTTTTTATTCAGGCCCATTTAAATTAAAGAAATTTGCTGTACCAATATGACTAGTCATCATTGCCTATTGTACAATATCAAAAGCCATCATCAAACTAACGCTGAAAGATCGATATATTCTGTGGCATCAGAAAAGGCCATTGGTTTTCTGAAATCCTACCTACTTACAGCCCTATTAATTTTATGTCAGAACAAATACACTTACAATTCTACAACCATATCAGTGAAACACATTCTGTGATGTAAAGTGATTTATTTCTTCAAAATAATGGCGCTATTTTGTTTGTTTAATTGTTTTTATCTTCTAGGGCCACTTCTTCTCATGCAGTTTAGGCTTTCTGTTCATGGCCCTTGTGATGGCAGAAGTATTGGAGAGCAAGTATCAGATCCAACTGGAGTAGTGCGATTTGGATTTTGGAGATGAAGAAGAGATCAGCAGCACTCTCTGATGTTGGAAGTATCAGAGTGAGAATACTCAAACTATCACTATGAGAGCTAACTTTCTTCAAGTAAGACTTCAAGGGAATGGTAGGATAGTGGTAATGTTACTGGTGTTGAGGCTGCCGCGAAACACGAATTAAGACTGAATCCATGTGTGGAAAACAAAGGCTTTTTAATACAACTGCATGGTCCAAAATGGCTGAAACTAACTGCTCCCAGAATTCTCTGGAAAAACCCTGAGGCCCCGCCAACTCCTTTTCTCCTGCCTTAAAGGCAAGGTGCCCGATATTTTGTCCACGGACGGAAAAGTGGATAATGCCCGTTTAGGTGGCGATCCGCTACACAGCTCCCCCCAGAATCCGCTTAGGAGGTGTGTACAAGACGGTGCGGCGGTCTGATGGGCCGGCTGCAGCGGCTCTTGTAGGACGCCGGTGGACGTGGAACGGCCGGGCGTGGAGCAGCCGGGTGAACCGGCTTGAGGGAAGGTCGGCCGCATGGTGGTGGACGAGCTACAGGGACCTGCTCACCAGGCTCCGAGTGTGCTGGCTTGAGTCGGTCAACCGACACTTTTTCGGTCCTGTCGCCCACTTGCAGGGTGAAAAATTTGTCCCCAGCCTGTAGCACCTTGTAGGGCCCGTCGTACGGGGGTTGAAGGGGTCCGCGGTGGGCGTCGTGCCGGATGAAAACGAACCGTGCCTGGTGCAGGCTTAGTGGGATGTGTGAGGTGGATTCGCCGTGTCGGGCAATGGGCACCGGGGCGAACTGCAGCGCCGGTGAGGCGAAGTCGTGGCGTTGCTGGTCGGCTGACCAGGGTGTCGTGGCGGTGGGCAGGAACTCGCCGGGTACGCGCAGCGGCTGACCGTACACGAGCTCTGCTGCCGATGCGTGGAGGTCTTCTTTAACCGCGGTGCGCAGGCCGAGGAGGACCCACGGAAGTCGGTCGGTCCAGGCGCCGTCCTGGAGGTTGGCTCGAAGAGATGCCTTCAAGGATCTGTGGAACCGCTCACACTGTCCGTTGGCTTGGGGGTGGTACGCTGTGGTGCGGTGAATGGTCACCCCGAGATTGCGTGCGACGGCGGTCCAGAGTTCAGAGGTAAATTGCGGACCTCTGTCCAACGTCATGTCGGAGGGGACGCCGAACCGTGCGACCCAGGTGCTGACGAAGGCTCTGGTGATGTTGGTGGTGGTGGTAGAGGTCAGTGGAATTGCCTCGGGCCAGCGCGTGGTGCGGTCAACGATCGTCAGCAAGTGCATGTGGCCTTGCGATGGCGGCAGGGGCCCGACAATGTCCACGTGGATGTGGTCGAATCTCCGCGAGGGGACAGTAAACTCCTCGAGGGGTGCTTTCGTGTGTTGCTGTACCTTGGCCTGTTGGCAGGCTAGGCAGGAGTTCGCCCAAGTACGCACATCCTTGCGAAGGCCGCGCCAGACAAAGCAGTTGGCTACCAATTTGATGGATGCGCGGGCGCCGGGGTGGGAGAGGTTGTGGAGAATCTCGAATACCCGGCGGCGCCAGGACGCTGGGCCGAGGTTGACATAGGGATATGTCGCACTTGACCGTGACTGCGGTCGGGCCACAGGCGACGTCGGCCAGGCGTAGCCCTGGTAGGTTGGTAGGTGCGGAGAGCAGATCAGGGTCGGTGATCTGGTCTGCTGCGAGTTGAGCGTAGTCGACTGCCAGGTGTGCGGCGTGGATGGCGGGGCGGGAGAGGCAGTCGGCTATGACATTGTCTCGGCCGGAGACGTGTTGGATGTCCGTGGTGAACTCGGACACTGCTGCGAGCTGGCGCTGCTGCCTGGCGGACCAGGGGGTCGATTGTCTTTGCCATTGCGAATGTCAGGGGCTTGTGGTCGACAAACGCAGTGAAGGGGCGGCCCTCAAGCAAAATCCAAAAATGGCGGACCGCCAGAAACAGCGCGAGGAGCTCGCGGTCGAAGGTGCTGTACTTGACCTCCGGGGGGCGTAGTTGGCGGCTGAAGAAGGCAAGTGGTTGCCAGGCGCCGTTGACCCACTGCTCATACATGGCGCCGACCGCGTGGTCGGAGGCGTCCGTGGTGAGCGCTACCCAGGCATTGGGCCGTGGGTGCGCGAGCAGGGTGGCGTTGGCGAGCGCGGTCTTGGTGGAGTCAAAGGCGGCGAACGCGTCTGCCGTCCATTCGACCACCATCTTGCCGCTCCTGCCCCGGAGGGCTTCATACAGGGGCCTCATGAGGGACGCCGCTTTGGGGATGAAGCGGTTATAGAAATTCACCATCCCGAGGAACTCCTGGAGGCCTTTGATGGTGGTGGGGCGGGGAAATTGGTGGACGGCCTGCACCTTGGTGGGCAGGGGAATGGCCCCAGCATGGGTGATGTGGTGGCCGAGGAAGTCGATCTTGTCCAGGCCGAACTGGCATTTGGCTGGGCTGAGGATGAGCCCGTGGTCGCTGAGGCGCCTGAACAGGATGCGAAGGTGTTCCTGCTTGGAGGAACTGGCTACCAGGATGTCGTCCAGGTAGACGAACAGGAACTTCAGGTCCCGAAGGACCGAGTCCATGAGCCGTTGGAATACATGGGCCGCGTTTTTGAGGCTGAAGGGCATCCGCAGGAACTCGAACAGGCTAAGGGGGTGATTACGGCCGTCTTGGGGACGTCCGCGGGGTGGACGGGGACTTGGTGGTAGCCGCGCACCAGGTCGACCTTGGAAAAGACTGAGCGGCCGGCCAGTCTAGCCGAGAAGTCCTGAATGTGCGGCACGGGGTACCGATCAGGGGTGGTGGCGTCGTTGAGGCGGCGGTAATCCCCGCAGGGGTGCCAACCTCCACCTGGTTTGGGGGCGATGTGGAGTGGGGAGGCCCAGGGACTGTTGGAGCGGCGGATGATGGCGAGCTGTTCCATGGTGGCAATCTCGGTCCGCGCGATCTCCAGTTTGGCCGGGTCCAGCCTGCGGGCGTGGGCGTACACTGGGGGGCCTGTGGTGGGGATGAAGTGTTCCACCCCGTGTTTGGCGGCCTCCATGGAGAAGGTCGGATTGGTAAGGGCTGTGATTTCGGCCAGGAGTGCCGAGTAGTCATCCGTGGCCCGGGCGTGGCACTGTGACGCCATGTCGGCGGGTTGACGGGGGGCCATGGCGCCCAGGATGGGGGACATGGTGTTCATGTCCACGAGGCGGTGACGAGGGATGTCTACCAGTAGGCCGTGGGCGCACAGGATATCTGCGCCGATGAGAGGGAGAGCACCTTGGCAGTGATGAACTCCCATCGGTAGCAGCAACCAGCGAGGTCGAGGGTGACTGTCCGGGTGCCATACGTCCGGATTTCCGAGCAGTTAGCCGCAGCCAGCGCCGGTCCTCGTTCGCCCTTTTGGATGTCGAGGGAGGAGGCCGGGATAATGCTGTGCTGAGCTCCAGTGTCGCACAGGAACCGGCGGCCGGTTTTGTCATCCGTGACGTACAGCAGGGAGCCCGCGTGGCCCACGGCCATCGCGGAGGCTGGTACGGGGGCGGACTTGAAAGAGCAGGGAGGTGTGCATCGTTGTGCCCTGGCGCCGAACCGTGCGTGGTAGTAACAGTGGCCCGGGTTAGTGGGGCGCGAAGGCCCCGTGGGCCTGGTGGCAGGTCCTTGTGGCCGCGTGGTGGCTGGTGAGGGGCGCGCCCAGGCATTGGCTGCCAGGTCCGGAGTGACGTCGCGGCTGGAGTGAGCGGACAGCAGCTTGTCGGCCTCATCGGCCAGGGCTTCCAGGTTCGTGAGGCCGGACGCCACGATCGCTGGGCGGATGCTGAGAGGGAGCTGGCGGATGAACAGCATGCGGAAGAGGGATCCGGGTGGGTTCTCGTCGGTGAGGGAGAGCATGTGGGAGAGGAGGTCTGACGGTGAGGCATCACCGAGGCCTGGAAGGTCGAGGAGGTGGCAGTTTCGCTGGTATGCCGAGGCTGTAAAATTTTTAAGGAGTGCTGCCTTAAGATGTGCATACTTGCCTTCCTCTGGTGGGTTCTGCAGCGCTGTCCAAACCTTCGAAACTGTGGCGCTACCGAGTGATGTGACGAGGTAGTCGTACTGCGTCCCATCTGTGGTGATGTTTCGCAGCCGAAGCGGGATTCAGCTTGGAGATACCAGGCTTCGGGCTGGTTTTCCCAAAACTCCGGCAGTTTCACGGAAACTGCGTTCGTGTCCGCCATTGCAGTGCTCGGAATACGTTCTGAGCGTCGGGGTCACCAATGTTGAGGCTGCCGCGAAACACGAATTAAGACTGAATCCATGTGTGGAAAACAAAGGCTTTTTAATACAACTGCATGGTCCAAAATGGCTGAAACTAACTGCTCCCAGAATTCTCTGGAAAAATCCTGAGGCCCCGCCCACTCCTTTTCTCCTGCCTTAAAGGCAAGGTGCTCGATATTTTGTCCACGGACGGAAAAGTGGATAATGCCCGTTTAGGTGGCGATCCGCCACACTGGACTGGTAATCCAGAGCCTGGACTAATGATCCAGACACGAGTTCAAATCCCACCATAGCAGCTGGGGAATTTTAAATAAACCTGGAATAAAAAGCTAGTAATAGTGAACATGTAACTACCAAATTGTCATAAAAACCCATCTGGTTCACTAATGCCCTTCAGGGAAGAAAATCTACTGTCCTTACCCGGTCTGGCCTATATGTGACTACAGTAATGTGGTTGACTCTTAACTGCCCTCTGAAATAGCCTAGCAAGCAACTCAAGTTGTCAAGAAGGTGGCTTCTCTCTTCAA
Organism: Squalus acanthias; assembly: GCA_030390025.1. NCBI lineage: Eukaryota > Metazoa > Chordata > Chondrichthyes > Squaliformes > Squalidae > Squalus > Squalus acanthias. Next base: position 87,264,017 of record CM059432.1, read on the forward strand.
GAAGGTGGCTCACCACCACCTTCTCGAGGGTAGTTAGGGATGGGCAATAAATGCTGGCCTTGCCAGTGACGCCCACATCCCAGGAATGAATTAAAAAAACGTGTGTGGCTAGGTGACCTGGGCTCTCAGACATGATAATTCAATTGGAGACCTAACATCCCTGGCTGCAGCGTTCAAAGCTTTAGTCTACGGGTCCTGCAGCTGGATCATTAGTCCAGGCTCTGGACAAATATCTACAGTAGAGGCAGCATCCATAGTACAGATAAAATATAAATCTAACACACAATGTTAGCACTGGTTCTTTTTCAGGACTAGATCCTAATATTGTGATTTTACTATGTTGTTGGGGAGGTGGAGTTTCAAACAATGTGAATATTGAATTCCAATATTGAAGACTCCTGGCGACAGACATCTCGACTCTCAGCTTGCTCCTGGCTCTGTAAATCTTTGAATTTCCTGCTTCTTGGCTTCAAAGGTTAATATTTGTGGATCAGTTCTAGATCTCCAACATCAAATATACATGAGGAAGATCCTTATCAGAGGAATTGGTAGCGGCCCCAACAGCAGCTTCTGCCAAAAAGAGTTTTACTATTCTGCTCCGTTTCATGTGGTTTTTTCATCTTTTCTTCTTGTCCAGTTACTCCCATGGCTTGATGGGCGAACGTAATCTTCGTAGCGGCTTCCTGACAGTGTTGAATCATTTCTGACCTTCTGTCAGGTTCTTTTGTTCATGGAGTTTGCGTTCAACTGCCAGGCATCCCTCCTGGTATGTAGATTAGGGAAGAAGGGGAATTTGAGGCCAGTTCCCAATATTGGAGATTTCCCAGCCACATCGTCCTCCACTCTCAGAGCCATCTCCAGCTCTGGAAAGTTCAAGTTCCTGCTTCTTGGTTCCAAGGTCAATATCAGGGGATCAGCTTTGCTGGTGTAATTCTTATGGAGTCAAAACCCTCATTTCCTTCTTGCTCAGCTATTAAACTGCAATTATTGCAGCGGTGTGATTGGGGCTCTTAACTCAGGAGCAGTGGTTCAGTTAAGACGCTGTAGCTTGGAATATGCAGCATTTGTGGCTGGGCAGTAATCGGGTGCGTTTTCTGCCCAAAAGAAACCCCGTCTAAAGGACTGTCTAAAAATAGGCCCTAAATTTAATGATGGGTTGAGAGGTACAAAAGCAGATTTAATTTATAACTGTGAAGGTGTTGACTGACTTGCTGTGTATATGCAGCATTTAGTTATTTTTCTTTTTATTTGCACAGCAGATTTGAAGTGATACTTAATGGTTGCCTAGCTCTGGAATTCCCTCCCTTAACCTCTCCACCTCTCTCTCCTCCTTTAAGACGCTCCTTAAAACCTATTTCTTATCTGCCCGAATATTTGCTTATGTGGCGCGTGTCAAATTTTGTTTGATAACGCTCCTGTGAAGCACCTTGGGAGGTTTTACTACGTTAAAGGTGCTATATAAATTCAAATTGTTGTTGTTGCCTTGTAGCTGTTAAACCTGGATACCACTACCAGACTCTGGGATGTGGCTTCTTTTTGAAGCACTCCTATGAGGCCAGGGTGACACTGCAATTTATTTGAATGGTTATGAGAAAACAGTGGGAAAATACCACTCCCAAAAATGCAGTATAATGGAGAGGCGGCTTTCAAACTCAGAACCATAAAAATATAAATGGATTCTGTATTCCTGTACAAAGCTATTCAATTTACATTAATAACATGGCAGCCATCTCGTTGAAAATACAGTATTTATTTAGCAACTGTTTTAAACCGATTTCCTCCTTAATTATAATGGCCCTGAAATTGTGGTGTCTGTGATGGGTCAGAGTACACCATCGTAATCCATTTGAAAGGCCCCGCAACCTCCGGGTTTCCACATGCACGAATTCCAGAACTTGCGATCTGTCAAGGTTCACCTTGACAGATCATCTGAACCACATGGAAACTCAGTATTGCTGGCGTAGAGTTCGGCTATTTGCCCAACAACTGCCCAGCAATTGCCCACGAAACTCTTGTGGCTGGTAAAAGCAGGCGTAGGGCCTGCTTTCATCAGCGCAAGGGTATATAGAAGACTTCAATTAAACATTTAAAAATCAAAAATTATGTACATATACTTTAAATGAGTTTATGCAAATATTGGCCCAGATTAAGATGTTTAAAATTATTTATCAAAAAACTAAATTTTTATTGAGGTTGGTGCAATGAAGGGACTTATGAATAAAATTGCAATTCAGTACATTGTATAATTATTTGGGATTCCATTGCATATCATTAGGGGATTCCCTTCATAAATGATTGCAATGGAATCCTCCTTTCTCATTGGAGGACCTGGCCCATGTGATCTCAGGGGCGCTTCCAAACCGCTTACGTCCCTGGGATCCATGGGCCTTTACGCTGCCGTCCGCCTGGAGGCCCGAGACTGGAACTCTATGTAGCCTGGGCGCCAGGAGGTGGGTTTGAAAAGGTTTCGCGGGCCGGAGGTGTACTCTGGAGGTACGCCTCCGACCGCAATTTCTAGACAAATATCTCTAGTTGGCTTGAACACATTGAAGGAATTTGAGCTTTGGTTGCAGAATTCATTTACAGATTCGAAGATCAGATTTCAGGTTCAGATTCTCTAGCAGTAAAAAAATAACATTTTCCAAGCAAGGACCTCAGCCATTAATTGTCACAACACTCATTCCATTAACATGAAATATGCAGCAGTGGCATCCAGCGTTTCAACTGATCTATACTCGGAACACTTGGAACAAATTTGAGTCAAGTTGGATTGAAAACTACTTTGGAGCTTATTACTGTCAGTGGTTGCACCATCAATCCCAGTTTAATGTGGCATGAAAATGGTGCATGAGATTAGAGTTTGTCCATTCTAATATGCGGCCCACTGAGATCAAATACTAAGAGAAACCAAGATGATAAAGCCTAATTATTATGCTTAAATGTATTATAGATACATGATATATTTACACCTTTACAAAACAAATTAAATGTTGAATTTAATCATCTTTCCCCCCCCCCCCCCCCCCCCATGTATCTTGAAAATGATATTGTATTACAAGTAGGGACAATTTTCACAGCCTCCACCAGGCAGGAATGAAGCCAAATATGGCGCGGTTGAATTTACCACTCCATTCCGGCTCCGGATCCACCCACCAGCATTTTCATTGGAGCCTTCGTATGGGTGGCTTTGACACAATTTTAAAGGTACAAATGGGTGGAGATTGGGCCACGCACCCTCCGCCCATTGGTACCGGATGTAGAGCCGCTTTTCCAGCAGTCCTTAAAGGGACTACTGCTGGCCACTCCAAAACCAGATGCTTTTTTTTGAAAACACTGATATTTGTGGAGCCTGGAGAAGCATGAATCCCTTACAAAAATCTTCCCATCTGCTGGCAGTCCATCCGAGCCCCGGCCCCCACAATTGCCCGCCCCTCCCCCTTTAACAGCCAATGACCAACTCAGCCCTGTGGAGGAGCAGCCAGTTTTGCCCCCCACCCCACCGCCCCCCACACACCTGCCAATTGTCGAGCTGCCTGCGAGCGCTGGTTCAGCGCTTGTAGCTCGCCGATGAAATGCAAATGCCGCGCCATCAAACTGGCTCAGGCCTTTTGCTGAGGAGTCAGGCAGGCGATCACACCGCCTGCTGTCCGTCCAAAGTGAAAATTGGCCCCAACATATGCAGTGAATTAGTAACAGAATACATTATATCGTACTTGGGATATAGAATTGTTAGAAACTTGGTTCAAAATATGTGAACAGATTAGTCATCCACTTTCTTAATCAAGATCTTACCTTTACTATACTATTATTTTATAGAAAGTAAAAGATTTTGACAGGGTTTATTGTTTGACAATGATTACATACGAACATTTTTTTTTATTCCTTCATGGGATGTGGGCGTCACTGGCAAGGCCAGCATTTATTGCCCATCCCTAATTGCCCTCGAGAAGGTGGTGGTGAGCCGCCTTCTTGAACCGCTGCAGTCCGTGTGGTGAAGGTACTCCACAGTGCTGTTAGGTAGGGAGTTCCAGGATTTTGATCCAGTGACGATGAAGGAACGATGATATACTTCTAAGTTAGGATGGTGTGTAACTTGGAGGTGGTTGTATTCCCATGCGCCTGCTGCCCTTGTCCTTCTAGGTTGAAGAGGTCGTGGGTTTGGGAGGTGCTGCCGAAGAAGCCTTGGTGAGTTGCTGCAGTGCATCTTGTAGATGGTACACACTGCAGCCACGGTACGCAGGTGGTGGAGGGAGTGAATGTTTAAGGTGGTGGATGGGGTGCCAATCAAACGGGCTGCTTTGTCCTGGATGGTGTCGAGCTTCTTGAGTGTTGTTGGAGCTGCACTCATCCAGGCAAGTGGAGAGTATTCCATCACACTCCTTACTTGTGCCTTGTAGATGGTGGAAAGGCTTTGGGGAGTCAGGAGGGGAGACACTCACCACAGAATACCCAGCCTCTGACCTGCTCTTGGTTTTTTTTCATTTTTTTTCTCTTCTCTTTTTTTTTTCTTTCTTTTTTATGAGTTTTTATATATAGCGGAGAGTGCAGGTGGGGAGATAAATAAAAAGAAAATACAAACCGGAGCGTCCCAGCGCCCTCCCGGCACCGAGCGGAGCGGATTGAGCGGCCGCAGCCCGTTTTTTTCTTTTTTTTTTTCTTCGCAGCCCGTTTTTTTTTTAATGGAGCAATGGGCAGCCTGAGAGTCCGTGGATCCGGGCCCCGAGCGGAGCTTCTTCTTTTCCGAGTCCGCGGATCCGGGCCCCGAGCGGAGCTTCTTCTTTTCCGAGTCCGCGGATCCGGGCCCCGAGCGGAGCTTCTTCTTTTCCGAGTCCGCGGATCCGGGCCCCGAGCGGAGCTTCTTCTTTTCCGAGTCCGCGGATCCGGGCCCCGAGCGGAGCTTCTTCTTTTCCAAGTCCGCGGATCCGGGCCCCGAGCGGAGCTTCTTGCTCTTTTGGCTGAACAAATGGGCTGTAAAGAAACTTTAAAAAAAACCTAAAAAATTTAATTTTTTAAAAACATATCAAATTAAATTCAAATTACATTGGCCAGGGACCTGTTCTTGTTGCCACAGTATTTATGTGGCTGGTCCAGTTAAGTTTCTGGTCAATGGTGACCCCCAGGATGTTGATGGTGGGGGATTCGGCGATGGTAATGGCGTTGAATGTCATGGGGCGTTGGTTAGACTCTCGCTTGTTGGAGATAGTCATTGCCTGGCACTTCTGTGGTGCGTATGTTACCTGCCACTTATCAGTCCAAGCCTGAACGTCGTCCAGATCTTGTTGCATGCGGGCATGGACTGCTTCATTATCTGAGGAGTTGTGAATGGCGCTGAACACTATGCAGTCATCAGCGAACATCCCTATTTCTGACCTTATGTTGGAGGGAAGGTCATTGATGAAGCAGCTGAAGATGGTTGGGCCTAGGACACTCCTGCAGCAATGTCCTGGATCTGTGATGATTGACCTTCAACAACCACAACTATCTTCCTTTGTGCTAGGTATGACTCCAGCCAGTGGAGAGTTTTCCCCGATTCCCATTGACTTCAGTTTTACTAGGGCTCCTTGATGCCACACTCGGTCAAATGCTGCCTTGATGTCAAGGGCAGTCAGTCTCACCTCACCTCTGGAATTCAGCTCCTTTGTCCATGTTTGGACCAAGGCTGAAATGAGGTCGGGAGCCGAGTGAGTGGTCTTGGCAGAACCCAAACTGGGCATCAGTGAGCAGGTTTTTGGTGAGTAAGTGCTGTTTGATAGCACTGTCGATGACACCTTCCATCACTATGCTGATGATTGAGAGTAGACTGATGGGACGGTAATTGGCCGGGTTGGATTTTTCCTGCTTTTTGTGGACAGGACATACCTGGGCAGTTTTCCACATTGTCAGATAGATGCCAGTGTTGTAGCTGTACTGGAACAGCTTGGCTAGAGGCGCGGCTAGTTCTGGAGCACAAGTCTTCAGCACGATAGCCGGGATGTTGTCGGGGCCCATAGCCTTTGCTGTATCCAGTGCACTCAGCCGAAACATACGAAAATGTCAGACAGGAAATGACCAGCTGGTCAATCTTGCCTGCCTCAAATAATCTCAACACATGCCTTATGCATCACGATACAGACACTCCGTACCCACCCGGAGCCATGTAATCTCCTGGGAGAGGCAAAAAAAAAGATAAAAACCCAGGCCAATTGGGGGGGGGGGGGGGGGGGGGCGGGGGAGGAAATCTGGCAACTTCCTGTCCGACCTCTTTAGGCGATCGAAACTAGTTGAGGGGACCACACTGACCCGGACATATATTACACGATACCTAACTCTTTGTACTGTGAACTCCCTAACCTATCCACTTGAAATAATTTGTGCACTTAATCTAGTCCCTTCACTATATTAGAAGCCTCAAATCAAATCACCTGAGTCTACACTTCTCTAATGTATACAGAACTAACTCTTTTAAGCCTAAAGTCATTATCAGTTCTGTACTGTTAAAGGGAAGTAATTATTCAGAGATCTGTATGGGTATCAATATTGCTCTTCATTAATAATGTAGGGCATGTTGAGACTGCTTCATCCATCCATTATCTGCCTAAAATGATCATACTGGCAAATAATATTAGACTTCCAATTGACTTTTTTTTTTAAAAACACATAAAAATGTTATACCATACACTGGATGTGAAAATGTAAATGGAGAGGGGGAAATAGATTATAATAGAAGTACAATATTTATACCATGAGATAATTGAAAAAAAACTTAAAAGAGTACACGAAACACACAACCCTCATAGCATTGATTCTGAACTAAACAATCTTCGCGAAGAACATGCATCAATCCATTTTTAGTAAAACTGTTCAAAACAATCACAAAAACAAGTCAGGTTATTACAAGACTGGTGAGGATTTTAATGTTGGCCAAGGTTGAGACCAGAACATTAATAGAATCTCTCCTTATAGCTGATCATCTGATGTGGAAAATCAGTTTATAGATGATGAGATAGAAGGAGCCATCTCTATGGCAACCATCTACAGTACAGAATACTTAAAAGGGGGAAAGGCAGATCACTTCCCAAATAGCTAATGGAAACATATTGCTCAGCAACCTCCATTATATGGTACAGAAAAGGGTCTTAAGCTTTTGTTTTTCTGGGCTGCATAGGTGCATACCATGGAGCCTTGAGGCTCGGGGGCCCCAAGGTAACAATTAAATCCACATTCCAATTAAATTTCACATATCTTAAGTAGCTGATACTAACGGAACTTGGTGTCCTGATTTAGAATTTATTGACCAGCATTAAGAAAAAGCTTTGGAGTGATTATTTTCACGCTGTTCCGAGTCCCTCTGCACATGCAACGTCGTTTGGAGCGCCTGAAGACCATTTGGGGAGCCTGAAGACTGTTTTGGTATCGCGCATGCTCACCCGGTGCTGCGGCCTCAACTGGCACGTTTCCTTGGCTTCCTGTGGAGAAGGTCAGGGGATCGGATGGGTGAGGGGGGGGGGGGGGGGGGGGGTGAAGGAGAGGGGATTGAAGGCGGGGTAGAGAGGAGCTCAGAGGGAGAGACGGTCAGGAGTTGGGGGGGCGGGGGGAAGGTCAGGTGCTTGGGGTGCAGCAAGATTTACCAAACATGTCTACACATATATGAATATTTAGTACATTTTGTGAATATATTTCACAATATTGCAAAAGATTGAAAAACAAACAACAATCTAATGAGCTACAACAGGGTACACTTACATTACAACTGAGGCATCAGTGTGAAGCCGTTTCATTTCACAGTAACAACAGTTATGGTGCAACTGCAGCCTGACTCTGGATTCATGACCTAAGCTGATACCAGAGAGAAGCAGAGTGATACTTTCTAGAGGAGGAAGCCCTGCTTTGCTTCGGATTCAATTCAGGCCGAACATCCAATTTACAATCTACAAGCTGCTTGGTACCAATGTTAAACTTGCACCTATAAAGAGTTTCCAAAAAAGGACATGAAAAACATGAATGTAGGAATGTGTAGGACCAGAATATTGTGGTCCATCTGCCTGGTTCCAGTGACTACAAAACATCATGGGCTAAAAATTCTAGTGCGACACGAAAGCTGCCGGTGCCACCGCGGCCGTGGGTTAACAGCCGCCAAAAATGATGGCGCTGGTAGAACTGATAAATGGGAGCTGGGGACCAATGATTATTAGCCCAGCACTAAACTCACCATGTCACACCCTCCTGGTGGCGTTCGTCCCAGCATGAGGCCACATTGTGGCGTCCACAAGCAGTGTTGAACAACCTCTGAAAACGAGGCTGTGATTTTGCAAAGCATTGTGGGATCTTAAAAATCTTTGGCATTGTCGTTTTCTTAAAAGGGCAATGCCTTCTGAAATGAAAATAAAAATGTAAAAATATGCAGTTTTCAGCCCTTACAGCTCAACAGCCTTCTGAAAAAAAAAAATTAAAAAGTCCCAAATGGGTGTCTTCAGCTCTTAAAGCTGAACTGCCTTCTGTACCTAAAAAATGGGAAAAGTGCTTCAGCACGAACAAATGTCTCAGCAAGCCAGGGAAGGGGCACCCAGGGTCTCACACGCAGCACTCCAGCTTTGTTCAGGGGGTCAACACTGCAAGAGAGGTCCTCTACCCACAGGGGCCAGGAGGCCCTCCAGAAAGAACGATGTGGGACCACATCACCGAGGCCGTCACTGCCAGCAGTGTCACCCCCACCACCTGGCTCCAGTGCCCAAAGAAGCTTCATGACTTCAGACGACTGGTCAAGGTCAGTGAATGCATCTTCAAAAGCCGTCTCCTATCAACTGCATCACTAGCCTCACACACTTCTCAATGTATAACTCACCCCCCGCCACCCCCACAATCACTCACCTTCCAACAATCTGTACCAATCACGAGACACACCTCACATTCCTAGCTTCACCTCCCCCCCCCCCTTGGAGGAGACGGTGATGGCCATTCTTGGCAGGGGCATGGCTGAGCCCTTGGCCAGCGGCGGGGCTGAAAGGATACAAGATGTTGGTATCCTCATATCCTATCTTCCTTCTGGCATGCACCTCTTGATTTCCTGCCCTCCCATCACCACAACTCCACCCTTTTGCCTTCCTCATTTCACACACCCAAGAAATGCAGCCTGCCCAGCCAGTAGAGGTAGAGGTGGAGGTGAAAGAAGAGGAAGAAGAGGAAACACTGTCACTCGAGTTTACACTCCCAGCCACCAGCTCCTCAAGGTCGACCAGCAGGGCCATTTGCAGTGTCCCCCACTGAAAGTCAGCAGCCTTCCACCAGCCATGCTGTAGACACTGGGGTAGCACTGCAAGACATCAGTAGGATAGACAAAGGCACACACAAGACAGTCACTAAGGGAATGCATAAGGGTGAGGAGTTGATTTCTTGATGTCATATTGGATGGATAGATGTATAAAGTTGGATTGGAAAGTTTGCTTTGTGGTGGCTTTTATATCAGCATTGTGGCCAAGAGGTCGTTGTGATGGTCAGTAACAAGAGGGAAGGTAAGGTGTGGGACAAATGTTGAAAGGGGAATTGGGGTTGTGGTCACTGGTACCGCAGGCGGGTGATTCCATCCCGGATATCCCGACCAGAAAGGGGCTGTCTGGTCTGCTTCCTCCTCTTCTGTTTCCCTCCTCTTCTGTTTCCCTCCTCCTCCCTCTGCGAGCGGATGCTGTAAATCTGAAATAAAAGCATAAAATGCTGGAAGCAGTCAGCAGGTGAGGCAGCATCTCGACCTGAGAAGTGAACTCTGTTTCTCTCTCCTGCTGAGTATTTCCAGCATTTTCTGCCTTCTCAGGCCTTCCTTTACCATCCGAGGCCTTGCAAGCATCCAGCAGCACTCCCTGCACACTTAAAAAACCTTTTAGCATGTATTGCACCAAGCCAGTACTTCAACAAAATCAAAAACATCCAGTCCAAAAGATTAAATGCAAACTTACCTGAAAGATGTGTGTCTCCCTTTAAGAAGTGCTGACAGCGCCTCCCTCAGTCTGCTGAATGCTGGGTTTTCATGGCGAGTTTAGGACCCAGCGCTGAACTCAGCGCTAAGGTCCAAGCTTACTGAGGTGAAGTTATGTCGGCGTTGCATGCTGACTGACATCACCCTCTCTTAATTTACGTTTCCAGGGCCAGCGCTGCTATCGGCAGCACTAAGGCTCTCACCAAAATGCCAGCCGCTGAGTCCCGTGCCACAGAAGGGCGCTAGAGTGGCGGCCGCCATTTTTAGACCGGATTGCGGCAGTGACTCATGGCGGTACGTGGGCCAATTTCTAGGCCCATATTCCAAGATACCCCTCATTCTCATCAGTTTTTTCACTGGATACTTATCCAACTCTCACTTGAAATACTGGTATAAATGGAAGGCTTGGGGGTAGAAATTAGGTCGCGCCCCATTTGGGGCGCAAATATCGTCCGGACGCAAATATTAGCGCCTGGCGCTAATTATTGGCACTGACAGGAAACTTCACTTTTACCGCCCCGGGATGTGAGTGGAGCGCTAAAGCAGGCGCTGCACACCTCTCTTAAGGCGCAAAGGCCGAGCAGTGAGGCGCTAACTCGGAGCGCTGGCGAAGCTCATGTAATGTCAGTCAGCAATGGAACACACACACAATGGCACGGGCCAGTTCTTAAAGGGGATGGTTAATCTTGCTTTCCATCCACATCCTGTTCATTGCTGCCTTGAATCTCGGCCTGGAGAGACTTGCACATCAAATGTGCTGGAAAGAACAATGGAGAGTACCAGGCAAAGAGCTCAGAGTGCAGCTCCCACAGTCTCTGCAGGTTCATTTTGATTTGCCATTCCTTGTATCGATTTAGCAAAGTGCTGCTCAGTACTCAAAACTCCTTCACACAACGTTGAATCTCTCCAGAAGTCTCTCCCTCTCTCTCTCAGAATGCGTAGTTCAAAAATGCCACCAACAATAAAAGACAGGAAGAGGCCCCCTTTAAATAGCGCCCCCCCCAGCCCCACAGCGATTGATAGCGTTCCAGTCTTCCGGTCGTTGGAAGCGCCAGGCGGTAAGGCAGGGGGCGCCACTCAATTTCCGCTACGGGGCGCCACAAGGGCGTTGCACCATGGAATGACGTCACAATCTGCGCGCGCAGGTGGTCGCAGCGGTAAGTTTTAGCGCCGCCGCACAATCTCAAGTTAAGTTCTCGAGCGGCGCAAACATCGCTGCGCCCGGGCGTTAGCGGCTTTGCGCCCCATTAGCGCCCTCTTAAGGCGCTAACGGGAGGCGCAACCAAGTGAATTTTTACCCCTTGGTGTTTGCTTTATAGTGAGAGGCAGGATCAGGTTAGCATAGAAAAAGAAAGAATGTATTCCAGTCTCCTTTATACTCCAGTTTTCACTATTTGTATCTTTGTCAGTCTCACAAGAAGTTCAGGCATGTATTTTTTGTGATAACTGTTACAGGGAAAAAAAAATTACACAGCCAGTACTGCCAGCTGGGATCATTTTCAAAACGCTGTCAAATCAGCCCCCTTTATAAAGGTGTTGACAATAAACATTAAGCAGCTTTCTTATGGGGATCTAGGCGAGACCTGCGGCTAAGCCCATTTCTGCTGCCAAGCAGACCTGTGCGCCAGATTCACCCTGGTAGGGAGGCCAGGGCCAAGGAGCCACCCAGCACCACCTGCTCTGATATCGGGGGTCATGCTTGGGGCGCACGGAAGTTCCACCCATTCTCACTCTCTGCGCACATTCTCTGGCAGTGGGATTCTATGTGGAGACCCAGTCTTGCTGACTCCTGCCAGAATACCCATCTCTATCAGGACTTCTGCACCTGTCTTGCCTTTGGGGCTGAGGATATTCGTGTTTAAAATCAGCACAGCAAGCACCTTCTAAAGTGTCTATTTGAAATGGAGCTCATTTCATTGCAACAAAGCCACCACTTATGGAAAAGCGGTGTTGTCTTTAGGCAGCATACATCTGTCTTGTAATCAGTACTTGAAATTCTCAAGAATAAGTAGGCTAAGATAGTTAAAAGTGCTTCAATTTCAGTGATATTCATTTCTGAGCTAATTGTCATCTCACACACACACACACACACACACACACACACACACACACACACAGAATTTGCCTTCTTTTGAAGAGAACTCCCTCCCGCCCCAACCCATACCAGAGGCTTGCACTGATCGGCCGCTGTAAATTTGTTGCAAGATCGGCAGAAACCCCGGATAAACTACGTAAATAGGGTTTCTGCCAAAATTACGGCAGCCAATCGGGAAAGCCCTGAGAAAATTCTCTGCGCTATAGGTGCTTGTTCTAAGTTTTGGGTCTTCCTTAGATATTCTCTCGGGTAAATGGGGTGCTCATCACTCTTGTATGTGGTCTAAAGGTCTTACATTCAGGAGTGTGCCTGCATTGCCCAATACCATATTATACAATAGTGTAACTCAGGGTGGTACAAGAAGACCGGCTTGTGATTTTGAACTGGATTTTGTGGCCCTGAAATTCCACAGGGTTCTCTCAGTCTACTGCGCCTGTAACCTCGTCGAGAACTGCAGAGAAATGATGCAAATGGCATTTTTAGCCCTTAATGCCATATCACCGGGGGTTCTGCTGGTCTCTTGCTGGAGAATGCTCATGGAATTTCCAAACGCATTGCTTTTGCACATGCCCTCATGTTCACTTCTCCAATCTATTCCAAAGCGAGCAGGAAGATTCTTAGTGAGACGAGGCCAGATATGAATTGTTAAGTTGCTTTATGCAAAAGACAGCATGTGAACGTACAGAGTAACAGATGGAGTCACAGCTCGCCTTGATTTAACTAACTACAAGACCTTGAAAAAAAATAAAAATACCACACCATCCCTTTTAGTGGAAAAGCAAAATACTGCAGATGCTGGAAAACTGAAATAAAAACAGAAAATGCTGGAAATACTCAGCAGGTCAGGCAGCATCTGTGGAGAGAGAAACAGAGTTAACGTTTCCGGTCCTTTCAGATTCTGACGAAAGGTCATCGACCTGAAACATTAACTCTGTTTCTCTCTCCCCAGATGCTGCCTGACCTGCTGAGTATTTCCAGCATTTTCTGTTTTTATCCCTTTTAGTGGACTTGCTTAAGTTTTGCTGGTCAGCCTTCTGCTCCTTAATGGCTCAGGACTTAAAAGACTTTAGATGGGAGAGTTTCCTCTCGCTAGGCCAGACTTCCTCCCGCGTCATAGCTGTCTGGCTGATTGTCCATAGACAATGGGAGGGCTGTCCTTTTGACTCCTTCCTTGATCAGCAATTGGCTGAAGGCCTGTCAATAAAACTGGCTACCTCTTCCACCTCCCTTTAGTGAGTTTAAACAAAACATCTCCTGCTATTCTCAACACGATTAAGGGACATCCTGGCTGAATGGACCTGGGATGAGACAAGTGACCTTCATCATTATCAGTTTAAAATAGACCAAACTGCGCCATTCCACAAACCAGCTCTTCTGGTTTTAATACACATCATTAACTCCTGCAGCCTGTGGATTCTTTAAAATCGGTGTGAATCCATTTTGTTTTAACACACAACACGTAAATTTAACTCATTCCCAAACTTCTCCATGGAGGAAAAAAAATGATTAATTTTTTCAAATGTGAGTGGTGCTGGAAGCAATGAAATGCCCCCAGCTCTCATTTCCAGTCACGGTTGTTTTAAAACTGACATTAACTAGATATAAATGTTCCACACAAATGAAACGACATTATCAACATGGTTCAAAAAAAAGGAACTGCAACAGTTACAATAATATTGAAAATGGAACAAATCCAGCATCTTGATGACTAGAGCATGCAAAGGTTCACAGGGAGTGCCGTGCAGGATTAATTAACTTAGCAGTAGTCACATGAATTCTGATCCAATAATGCGCTTCAGTAAGCGACAGTGAAGTCATGACATTTTTAGTCTATCTTAATCCTTTCACCATCCAGCTATGATTCAGAAAAGACTCTTGGTCGTACATTACTACCTGCAATGGTCATCATTGTGAAGCTCATTAATCATTACCTTCCACAACTTTTATTTTAAATTTCCTCCCAGAATATCATAAACCATGTTGATAATGTCTTTTCACTATTTAAGAAAGGAGGGAAGAGAGAAAACAGGGAACTACAGACCAGTTAGCCTGACATCAGTAGTAGGGAAAATGCTAGAATCTATTATTAAGGATGTGGTAACAGGGCACTTAGAAAATAATAATAGGATTGGGCAGAGTCAATACGGATTTATGAAAGGGAAATCGTGTAACTAGCAAAATAGATAAGGGGGAACCAGTGGATGTGGTGTATTTGGATTTTCAGAAGGCATTCGATAAGGTGCCACACAAGAGGTTATTAAACAAAATTAGGGTTCGTGGGATTGGGGGTAATATACTAGCAGGGATTGAGGATTGGTTAACGGACAGAAAACAGAGAGTAGGAATAAACGGGTCATTTTCGGGTTGGCAGGCTGTAACAAGTGGGGTACTGCAAGGATCAGTGCTTGGGCCTCAGCTATTCACAATCTACATCAATGATTTGGATGAGGGGACCAAATGTAATATATCCAAGTTTGCTGATGATACAAAGCTGGGTGGGAATGTAAGTTGTGAGGAGGATGCAAGGAGGCTTCAAGGGGATATAGACAAGCTAAGTGAGTGGGCAAGAACATGGCAAATGGAATATAATGTGGAGAAATGTGAAGTTATCCACTTTGGTAGGAAAAATAGAAAAGCAGAGTATTTTTTTTTAAATGGTGAGAGACTGGGAAATGCTGGTGTTCAGAGGGACCTGGGTGTCCTTGTACACGAATCACTGAAAGTTAACATGCAGGTACAGCAAGCAATTAGGAAAGCAAATGGTATGTTGGCCTTTATTACAAGATTTGAGTATAGACTAGGCCTATATTCTCTGGAGTTTAGAAGAATGAGAGGTGATCTCATTGAAACATACAAAATTCTTACAGGGCTTGACAGGGTAGATGCAGGGAGGATGTTTCCCCTGGCTGGGGAGTCTAGAACCAGGGGTTACAGTCTCAGAATAAGGGGTCGGCCATTTAGGACTGAGATGAGGAGAAATTTCTTCACTCAGAGGGTGGTGAATCTTTGGAATTCTCTACCCAGAGGGCTGTGGAGGCTCAGTCGTTGAGTATATTCAAGACTGAGATCGATAGATTTTTGAATATTAAGGGAATCAAGTGATATGGGGATAGTGCAGGAAAGTGGAGGAGGTAGAAGATCAGCCATGATCTTATTGAATGGTGGAGCAGGCTCGAAGGGCCAAATGGCCTAATCCTGCTCCTATTTCTTATGTTCTTATCAAGGTTGTGAAAGGCTATTGATTGAGTCAGAAAAATAAATAAAGAGCAGTCTGAGCACACTGAGTATATTTCCCTCCATTTACTAACTTTAGAAACTCCTGGGATCTGCTCTGTGGGTGCAAGAGCAGTGAAGCAGAACCCTGGGCCACCCTCGCTCAAAGCCGCAGATCCCATCCCAAATCCTGGTGAATGGCCAAAACCGTCTTCGATCTCAGCAGAATCATTGACCTAGAAATTCAGCTCCGTAGCGCCCGATTTTTCGGTGCTATGGGAGCCGTTTGAGTCCAAAATGGAGTCTGAGGAGCGCGCGCACACTTCTGGTGCGGATGGCATTTTGGTGCGGTCGTTCGCCTTGCTACAGGGAGCGTGCGCCGGAAGTATGCAGATTGTGACGTCAATCAGCTGCTATTTTCGACCTCAACACTGGAGCCAACCTCGCACAGCTGAACATGTATTCAGTAGCAGGAAGGAACCCCTACCAGCGCTATTTAAATGGATCATCAACTACCTACAGGTTAGTTGCTGATTGATTTCTATTAGCTGCTGCTGAGTTTGTAGAAGTGTTTGGTGGTTTCTGCAGTTATTTGAAGTTGCCTGAAGTCTACAGGGCGTGGTGTGGCACATGTTCAAGGACTTGGTACAGACTTGCAAGGCTTCTGTTCAAACCAGTTGCTCTCAGACATGGGTGCAGTAGTTTGTATGCCCCTTGGCCTGCACCATGACAGGGAGAATGAGCACAGGCGACACAGAGCAGGACAAGTTGCATGAAGAGGGGGGGGGGAGGATGAGGGAGGGGAGGAAGAGGAAGGGAGTCGGCAACCAACACAGCCCCTTTCTGCCTGGGCTGTCAGTGGTCGACTGTCTGGAGGGCCTCCTGGCCCCCTGGGGATACAGGACCTCTCTCTCCTCCTGTCCACCTCCTGCACTATGTCCTCCAGTACTGCGCCAGTGAACCTTGGCGGAACCTGGCATGTTGCGCCATTCCTGTGTTTCACTTCTGGAATTACTTCCAGCACCTGCTCTCGTCAAACTGCACCTCCCCTTTAAGAGGTGCAGGCTGGTTTTAAGAAGTGCAGGCTAACTTTAATTAGTGTTAGCCTCGCATGAACTTGGGCACCCTGCTGAGCGTGCAGCCATTCAGCACTGCGTTCAGAGCTGGGCTGCACGCCACAATCATTCTAGTTAGCAGGCATCAAAGATTGTGTGCTGCCTGGATTCCTTTGAACGGGCGCAGGTTGATCCCACATCGCGATCCCCACACCCGTTTTTTGGTACAATCGAATTTTTAGCCCTTTGTCCCTACAGGATCCCTCTGTGATTGATTACAGTACAGTACAGGTTTGGGGGATTTCTAAAGGCCTCAACAGGACTCACGCCAACTGTCAGCTGGTGAGAATTCTGCTGATGCCTACCAAGGGTGTAATGGGGAAAATTCTCAAGGGCAATTAGGGATGGGCAATAAATGCTGGCCTTGCGAGCGACGCCCACATCCCAGGAACGAATCGGCTAGTCCGGGAGCACCTCCAGAGCCGAACCCTTGATGGAGTGAGCTGCGGAGAATCGCCAATGGCCCCTTCATCAGAACTTAAAGGGTCACTG
Organism: Squalus acanthias; assembly: GCA_030390025.1. Taxonomy (NCBI): domain Eukaryota; kingdom Metazoa; phylum Chordata; class Chondrichthyes; order Squaliformes; family Squalidae; genus Squalus; species Squalus acanthias. Next base: position 87,280,878 of record CM059432.1, read on the forward strand.
CGAACGAGGCAGAATCCCAGTGGAACGGAGTACTTCCCCAAATTCCCGGCCTCTCCCAAGTGAATATTTTGCTTTCTGCCCTCTATAGCACAGGAATTTCAGGTCAGAGAATCTATTTCACCAACATTAATGGAGAAAAACCCCACTGGAGGTAAATGCTGTGCAAAGTGGTCAAGTCTAAATAAATAAGTTTGTGACAATGAAATGGCAAAGGAAACCTTTCAGCACTGTAGCGATACTACAGTGAATTACATTTATACGGTTCCAACAGAAATATTAGAATGGGTGTGTGGTTCTATTCATTACTGGTTTGAGTAGGTTAGTCCTAAAGTGTACAGAAAGTCATTACAGGTGTTAACAGAATTGTGCCTTATAAAAACGAGGGCAGCCTATAAAATACTTGGATGGCTAGACCACAACAAAAGGTTAATCATTGCAAATTGTATTCATTATTTTTATATCCTTTCTGTTGGAAATGCACAAAATTGGTGATATTTATCATTCACGGGTACACTAACTGAAAAATAAAAATAAACACAAATATACAGATAGCAAAGCTATGAAACTTTCAAACAGGTAAGTTCTTAACCCTATGAAGGTTTAAATTATATTGTTAGGCACACTTTATAAAACATGTATATTCGGAGTCAAGAGGGTTCTCATTATAAATTGATCAAACCCATACACACTAATTCCTTATTTCATGCACGAATGCAAATGAACTATTTCTATTAATGTGTGCTTTGCAGGAATTAACCAAGCAACTGAATTTCAGAGCAATATTTACCTCTATCTAAGAATAAACAAGAATAAAGTGTATGAGTTAATGTTTCTACTCCAAAAATGCCAAATTTACACCAATGATCTATCAACATAAGGAGTTTGGAAGAAAATAATTTTTTAAAAAAAACTGAACTTAGTTAGCAGCATTGCTCATTGATATACAAATTGGACATTGCAATAAGATTTGAATTTTTAATGTTCAAATGTGTGCTAATATGTTCAAACACAGTCATGCAACAAGTTTCAGAATGGGATTGAGATCAGTTTGAAATGAATAAATTGAGAACATCACTGGTTCAGCTGTAGATTTTGTCTTTTACGAATGTTTGAGAGAGACCGTACACTAACGCACGAGACCTGCAGACTACAACATAGTGAAGCAAGCTAAAAGAAAACGGTGTCTTTAAGAGTAACAGGGACTGCAAACCTTCACCGTTTTGGACACTACACATAGAAAGTTAAGCCCTTGTAGAGTAATTCTGAGGCGCATGTTATGGGGCTTGAGTACTACCGACTGATTTGGCTTGAAGAGTCAAATGTAAAATGCACTGTAGCAGTTGAATTTTCATTGAATCAGCAGTCTAGCTGGTGATAAACATAATCTGTATAAAACTCTGAGCAGATGACAGCGCAGTAGTGATGGGCTTCTATATCAGCTGTTAGTAGACTATATTCCTGTCAACTGCTGATAAGCCAACTCGTGCATTGCCTTATTTAGTAAGAGTTCTCTGCTGACACACCAGAACAACATGTGTATTCTCCTCATCTGTAGGGGTTTTCATTCTTGCTAACCCAACTATTTTTATAAAATGCTACAAATAATCTAGATTTTATGCCAGTGAAGACTTGGCTACAAGTGACGTTAAAAAAAAGGTGAAAGATAAATCCTTTCAGTGAAACTTAAACATACAACTGAAAGGAATCCATAGACGCTGTAATGCTTTGCATAGGAGAGCTGTGACAATAATTTCTTTAGAAGATCCAACTTCTATCCAGTTTATAAAGAAACCAGGCTTAAGAAAGCAGAATCGCCTTAGTCTGGTGGATTCATACACTGAATATTAATCCTTTAGTACTGAATGCCATTTGCCACTTTGAAAGCACGTGTGCAGCGTCTGGCAGTGGCACTTTCTGCGATATCTCTTTTTAACATTACATATTTCGGGTGTCATGTGCTCACCAAGGCAAGGGATTACAATTGGTGGAGAATGGCATAATTTTCTTCTTTATATCTCATATCCTCCCAATTGAACTTTGAACAAAAAAATCAAGCCTTTGTTCTCTGCAGTTTTTACAAAAATTATGCAGTCATAGGCTTCAAGTGAACACACAGGGTTTTGACAGATTAAAACACAGACACACTATAATAATTCTGCTTCTTAAAACCAACTGAATCCTTTTAAAATGCAGGGCACTGATGAGCATCTATATTCTCTGGTAGAACATTACCAACATTGTAAATATTAAACATTTGTTAATTGTACTGCAAAAGTAAAGTTCACCTTCAACAGTCCAGAGTAAACATTTAATAGGACTACATTGGTAAGTTATACAAGGAAACGTTTTTGAAACACTGATGATGGCATAATTGTTGTAAACATTGTACGTCTACTCGAAATAACTGAAGTTACTGGGATCATGTGCATTCTAGGACTGCCTTGCCAAATCCTTTGGTCCCAACTTAATTGCCACCTTCTGGGGAAAGGCACCTGGAAAGCTTAGATATCTAGCAATAGGTTTCAATACAGATGAGATTGTATCCACAAAGGGGCTAATGTAGAAATCTAAACTAACTAAACGGCAGATTGTCTGCACAAGGAGCTTCAGCAATGTTAGAATCTTGTGACAGATGGACCGAACAGCATTTGGAAGTGCAATTTTGTGCCAAAATAACTTGAAGTTACTGTATGTCTCCAGTCCCAGCACCTGCTCACTTTAATCCAATGGGTTTTATCAATACGCAAGTGAATGTGTTCCGATTGTTCACAGGTTACAAACATAAACACAGTTACTAAACCCCAATACCAAGAATATGGAACTTAACTTTCACTTTCCTTCCAAATATACTGATGGAGATTGACAAGAAACTCCAAAGTAAAATCCATTTCAACCTTGTACTTGACAAAATGGCAACTTTATGCAGTGCCTAGAAATTGGATCGCACCTGACTCAGGCCGGTGGCCAGCAGAAGCCCACAGATTTAATGTGGAACCAAGCAGAGTATTCCTGCTCCTCTTGGCTCCACAATAAGGTAAATAGAAAAGTTAAAATTTGCCTGTTCAGTGGCAGCCTCCAGTGGTCCCTTTAGGATTGTCCCAAGTTTTGCCAGAAGTAGTAGCAAGGTGCATGTTGCAATGGGTCTAATGCATGTTTCAGGTACACACCCTGGAGTCTTCACTAATATGGCGAACGATGAACTTCCAACGCAAAATGACTGCCCGCCATATTGGACCCTTAGGCACCCATTTTACATTTATAAAATGGGTGTGGTGTGATCCAATTTCTAGACCTTGATGTTTTATTGAATGATAATGTCTCAGTTCTTGATAGCTGTTTGAAAACAGCTCATGTGATTAGTTATTGGGGCTCACCAGCACACCGCTTACAGCCCATCCATTTTAATATGTGGAAGTTGCAGGCTGGCAAGCGCAGAAGCAGAAAATCTCAGGCAGGACCTCCAATCCATATGCTACCCCCTTGACAGCATCAACTGTGAGCAAGGAGTCTGCTTCCCCATGTATACAATGGCATCATCTCTCAATCTCTGGCACTACCTACTCTAGGGGGAGCTGTACTATTCAAATGCCGAACAATTATCAGCTGTGATAAATTTCCTACAGCTCAATGTCAGCAAAAGCCAGCTGTGTCTCTGGCTGTAACTCCCTGGTGACAAAATGGAATGGCCCGGAGTTGAGTTTTGTACCTCACAAAAAAGAAAAAAACTTGCATTTATACAGCGCCTTTCACAACCTCAGGACGTCCCAAAGCACTTCACAGCCAATGGAGTACTTTTTGAAGTGTAGTCACTATTGGAATGTACAAAACGCGAAAGCCAATTTGCAGTACAGCAAGCTCCCACAAACAGCAATATGATCATCACCAGATAACCTGTTTTTTTTTTTTAATGACGTTTGGTTGAGGGATAAATATTGGCCAGGACACTGGAGGAAGTCCACTGCTCTTCTTCGAATAGTGTCATGGGATTGTTTACATCCACCTGAGGGCAGACGGGGGTCTCGCTTTAATGTCTCATCCGAAAGAGGGAACCTCCGACAGTGCAGCACTCCCTCAGTACTGCACTGGAGTGTCAGCCGAGAACATGTGCTCAAGTCTCTGGAGTGGGGCTTGAACCCACAACCTCTGACTCAGAGGCAAGAGTGCTACCAACTGAGCCATGGCTGACACCAGGTCTGTCACTTTTTTCCACTTACGCCATTACTTCATCCTCCTCCGCCTCCCCCCCCATTAAATCTCCTATCCACGCCTTCACCACCAAGATTCCTGAAATACTCTTCTTGCAGGTCTGCCACTATCCTAGTGCTAATTCAGCTAATCTAGTACTTTCTGGTCTGTGTCGTGTACTGAAGGAGGTCCTGTGCACCAATCACTTCCTCCTCTCCAAGCACGACTGGTTCCCTGTGCTTCAGCGAATGTATTTCAAGATCCTTGGCTTATCTTCAAATCTCTTCATAGCCTCTCTCCCTATTTAGGAAATGATCTCCATCAATTATATTCCAGACTGCAACCTCTCCTCTGATTCTGAGTTATAGTTTGGGCATAACTTCTTCCATTTCATCATGTGATTTTTTTTATATACAAAAGGGTCATGAGGCTGTGGTATGTACTAACAGAGTTGGTGATTGAAGCAGAGACTATGTCAACTTTTAAGAATAGGTTATGTTGGTGATTGAAGGAAAAGGGAATAAAGGGATATGGGAACAGAGTGGACATAAGGCAGACTGGTTGGGCCGAACAGCCTGTTTTCTGTGTTGTAATTTGTATGTAATTTCACCCACTTTGCCTGGTGAAATTCTCTTCTGAAACCAATTTGCTTCGCCATCTCTCTCTCTACCTTCCACAGTCCTCTTGGTTTCTTCTCCCTCCTCCCCCCTCCAGTTCTTGCACTTTGCTTTGTGTTTTCTCTGGCCCCTTTTCTTCTATGAGAAACACCGTATAAATTTAAGTTGTTGTGTTAAATCAAGAATAACTGACAACATCCTCATTAAACAGTGGGTAATCTAATGCTTAATTTGCAACCAAAAGGTCTAAGAATGTCCGGATTTCAAACTTGACTGCCTCAGGCAAACCCCTTTCATTAAATGTCACCCAAGCTACCAATGAGACAATAATGCAACAGTGGAAGTATTCAATTTCTGTATGGGAAGCCACTAGTATCCAATCTTCGCTATCTCAAAAAGTTTTATTCACTTCCTTTGTCAGCCAATTATAGCATTGACGATCCTGGGTGGAGAAGTCCATCGATGCAATGTAACAAGCAGACAATAATGCAAAAAGGAAAACAGAGAGAACCATAAATGGAAAGTATCCTTATGAAAATCTACCAGGCCTGGCAAAACAATCCTTAAAAAATCAGAAAAAATGTCAACAGCAAAACTTCAACTATGCAAATGTCATCTTAAACTGAAAGGACCCAAATGTATTCTGCACATGTGCTGGAGTTGGGTGTCTGGGACAATGGCACAATGTTCAGCATAAGTTTTCAAACTGGAGTCAATGGGCCTAGGTGGTTCACAAGGGGGATCCCAGTCACCAGATTTCTTGGTCATCAGAATGTAGTACTTTCCTGTATTTGTTAACCGAGAAGCACATTATTTCTGTGATAATATAAAAGCATTACTCCAATGATAGCTAACCAAAGAAAAATAGTGCTAACACCACTTTAAGAAGTTAGAACCTGGGTGGGGACAGGATTCCCGTGACCTTGATCCTCACATAGTCGGTGCAGGTACAGCTGACCCAGTGGCGGTTTTGGTGCCCATTTAGGGCTCTGGGCCAGGTTTAGGGTCTGGAGCCCAAAAAGAAAGCAAGTATTTCTTTGATAAAAGTGTAGAGCGCCCTGTCAGCTCAAGAGAACAATGGATCCTGGACGGTGCACAGCTGTTTGGTGTATGTTTCGGATGTCAACAGTTGCAGCCTGACATAACTCTGTGGCATCGAAGTTTAAGGATGGGTGTGACCCTAACAGCCACCAACAGAATGAGACTTATGGTGAGGCTGGGCTTCAGAGCCACTTGCACTCAGTAATGGCTTTATTTGGAAAGTGAAGCCTCTACAACCACTGTTCCTCAGTCAAATGCAGGGAGGAACACATCTGCTTGTATTCTCTAATGTGTAGATACTGGGGTTGATGCAGCCTCACCAGCCTCCCCATTACACCTCATGTTCATCTTCCAAAAAGCAAAGATAGACGGGGGTTCCTATTTGATATGTTATTGAGGCCTATCTGAAAAGGAGGAAGGGGTAAATGGTTGTCCCTCAGTTAATGGTACAAGGACAAATGTAACCTCTCTGGCACTAAAAATTAACTTTTTTACAAAAGTGGAGTCTCATTACTTCAGATTTTAATTATTGTTGGAGATTTAAAAAAAAATTTAAAATGTAGTTTTTTTTTAACTTTTTCTTCCTGTCTCTTTTATTTCTCTCCCTTAATCCCATCTTTCTTTTACCTTCTGTACATGATTTGTCATTGAATTAAATATTGATACTTCCAGTTTCAGATTCTGCGCTGCTCATTATGAATTCTTCACTCTGGTTTGATATTTGCTTGCTCTGTTCACACAGGTCCCAGATAAATGGATTTCTAATTATTGCCCATAGAAAGTCTGTGGTCAAGTGTAAGTGTAATGAACAGCTGGCACCATTTGTTCGCCGGTGACCTCAAAATCCGGGCCATAGTTTTTCCACTCCCCTGGACCGTTTGGCCATCTAAACAAATGCAGGATAGTGAAGTTGGTTAACTTTCTTTGAACACTAACCACCTATAGCAACCTCAGTATATCTGGTACATCAAGAAATGCTTTAGCAGACGATGACTGTGCAATGAACCATATAATCTGAAACCACTTGTATGCCTTTTTCCCCTCGAATATGCACGTGTTATGGATGTTTTCTATTAAATATTGAATACATTTTTTTTGATTCTCACTTTTTTGGTTTTCACCAAATATAATACATTTTCAATCATTCTTTTCAGGATTATGTTCAAAAATAGCTTTTCTAGGAATCAGCAGACTTTGTAGGCTGGAGTTTCTGTCACTGCCTGGTTTTGTGGGCGGGGGAAGCAGAGGATCCTTTAGACAGGCTTCTTCGCCCACTTTTGCACACCCCGTTTTCTGTTGTTCTTTAGCCGGCAGAAGAGCCGCCCATTTGGGAGGATGTGTACAAGTGAGGCGGTATTGACACAGTGGTTGATTGACAGTAATTAAGACTTATCACGCTGTTAAAAATCCACTTACATTAGAATGGACAAGCATTAACTTTTTAGTGCATAAGTAAAGCAACTTCACGCGTTCCATGTGTTTCAATGGCGAGTCTCTGGGCGAGATGCCGGTGTAGAGAAGCTTCTGGAGGAGCAGGGCAACTCGGACAGCAACTTCCCGATTTCTGTGTTTAACTGCGCATGTGTGGCTGCCGGAAGTTGCTGTCCGATTTACTCTTCAATAACGGTGAACGCTGATTGCCTCACCGTTATTTTTACCGCAAAATCTGGGCTAATAAAAAGGAATTTCCTTGGAGCTGCTGCCAGTCCGCCGATAACGCCTTTTTACACGTGTAGATGGGATTTCTGCCTCACTCCCGGCGAAGTTACGACGGAGTGGAAACAGCTCCGAGGAAATTACGAATGCGGCCAAATATTCCATCTTTCATTACCTTTTAGTTTCAAATTATTGTGGCGACATTACTAGCATGCAAACAACTACAAACAGCCCATTTCAAAAGGAAGGCTAAATTGGATAGCCACCGAAACGGGCTCGGGGGTCGCGATGCATGATTAACCCACGCCCATTGATTGCAATGCAGGCTGCACGCCAACTTTGAGCTGCCTGCTCATTTAAATGATCTGTGTCCAGCCAGCGCTAAATGCACTATTCATTAGCTGGACGCATCAGCAGGGGCCAATATCGTGAGAGGCTAGCACCAGTTAAAGCTAGTCTGCACTGCTTAAAGAGATTCTGACCTGGGAAACAGTGAAGAATGGCACAACTTCAACACGGGAGAGAGCGGACTCCAAGGTTTTCAGACGTTGCACTGGAGGCATTGGTGGAGGAGGTGGAAAGTAGGAGAGATGTCCTGTATCCGCAGGGGGCCAGAAGGCCCTCCAGAAACACGCTCAGCAGGCAGTGGGATCAGATAGCCGAGAGGTCAATGCCAGGAGTCAAGCCCCGAGGGCCTGGATGCAGTGCCACAAGATGTTTAATGGCCTTACACGAGTAGTCAAGGTCAGTGAATGCATCTTCAAATGCCATATCCTACCAACTGCACCACTAGCCTCAGCCACTGCTCAATGCACCACACCCCATCACCAATCTCATACCCAACATTCATATGCTTCACCTCACCCTCAAACGCACATCTCACAGCTTGTACACACTGCCAGCTTTTCAACCATGACAGGCACATCACCCAAACAGATTGCACGACACTCAATGACACTTCCCTCTCTCTCGCAGGACAAGGTGGCGCACAACTAGAGGCAACAGGAGCTAACCGCCGGGGGCCAGGTGCGCCTGCATGTCTTAACCCCCCATGGAGGAGATGGTGCTGGCCATTACTGAGGCCGTGGCCAGTGGCGGGGCAGAAACAATCGAAGATGACGGTATCCTCATACCTAATCCTCCATCACACAATCTCTTCTGATTTACAAGCTGCAGATGGTGTAAGCATGCACCTCTTACTCCCCACCCCACCTCACCACAACCTTACCCTTGTGCCTTTCTCCTTTCAGATACCCAAGAAGTGCAACCTGGCCAGTCAGTGGTGGAAGAGCAAGAAGAATGTGATGATGAAGACACACTGTCACTCGATTTCACTCACAGCCACCAGCTCAGATATTGACACTGCGCATAATGTAGAGGAATGTAGATAGCACAGAGGCGGGATCTGCACGTGGTGAGACACCGGGCTCGTGTGCCCTGCAGCCAGAGCAGGGGGCAAGGATAGCGCAGGTGCCAGCTTGCTGGAGTGCAAGGTTGCACACGAGTTCTGTTGCAGCGGACTTCGATGGGGCAGGCTACACAAGGCGGCGGATGGGTATGCACAAGAAATGCTTGGTGCATTGGGAAGCCTGCCAGAATTCCGCTCGCACTCTTGTGGACCCAACCATGATGCAGCGTCTGATGGCCGATGTCTCAGCTTCCATTGCAGCACAAGCAGCAGCCAACCAACGTCTGAGTGCTGCAATGTAAGCTCAGGCTGCTGCCATCAGTCTAGGATTGCTGAGGCGCTGCCCCGCGGGAGTGGCAGTGGCTCCATGGAACACGAACCTGCTGTCCTCCCACCCCACCAGTGCCCTTGCTGTTGCCCGTCAGCCAGCCAGCCCAGACTGCTGCCACCCATGCCGAGGTGGTGCAGTCCGCAGCCGGGCCTTCTAGGATGGAGCTGCTCGAGGTCATCCTCCAAGGCCATCTGCAGTCTCCGCCACTGAAAGTCAGCAATATTCCACCAGTTATGCTGCAGCCTTTGGGGTAACACTAGGACAGGCAATGGCACACGAAAGATGTGCACTAAGGGAATGCACAAGGGTCACTAGTTGACTTTTATATGCAATATGGCATGATTTAATTTATAAATTTGGTTTCGAATGTTTATTTTGTGGTGGTTTTTTTTGTGGTATTGTGGCCAAGAGGATGCTGTGACAGTCAGTAAGAAAGGGAAGTTACGGTGTGGGACTGTTGGTGAATGGGGAATTGGGGTTGCACTCACATGAGTTCTAGACGGACAGAAAGGGACTGTTTAGGTTGCCTCCTCCTCCTTCACCTCCTCATGCTCCTCAACTGCTCACTGTATAGCTGGTGGCAAGGGCTGTGCCCTCATGATGGCGAGGTTGTGCAGCATGTAGCAGACCACGACGAACCTTGGCACCCGCTCTGCCAAACACTGTAGGGCTCCACCAGAGCTGTCCAGGCAGCGGAATAGTTCTTTCAGCACGCCAATGGTCTGCTCTGTCACATTTCATGTGGCAGCATGGCTTTCATTGTATGCATGGTGCACACGTGTGTGTGGATTGCAAACCGGAGTCATGAGCCATTTTGTCAGCGGATAGCCCTTGTCGCCCAGTAGCCACCCTTTGGTTTGCCGTGGTGGCACATCGGACTGCCGCAGAATGAAGGCATCATGACTGCTGCCACGATACCAGGCATTGACCTGCATGTTGCGCTGCCTATGGTCACACACCAGATGGATGTTGAGGGAGTGGAATCCCTTTCAGTTCTGGTTTAGGGCAGAGTTGACATGCGGCACTTGCGATGTGTGTGCAGTCAGTGGCACCTTGCACCAGGGGGAAGCCTGCAATCCTAGCGAAGCCCGTACTCGCTCCGCCTGCTCATCTCTGGCGAGAGAGAATTAAATGTAGTCAGGTCTCTTTGAAGAGAGAGCCTCAGTAAGCGGCAAACTGAGATGTTGCAAATATCTCCAGCTCCAGCCTGGAAGGAGCCCGACGCATAAAGGTTCATGGCCATGGTCACCTTCACAGCCACTGGCAATGCGATCTTTGCCCTGCTCTGAGGTTGCAGTTGTGGCTGCAGCAGGTGGCAGATTTCAGCGAGGACGTCCTTACTGAAGCGCAGACGTCTCACACACTGTTCCTCACTGAGGTTCAGGTAGGAGAATTGCTCCCTGAACACCCTGGGTGGATGTGGCCTCCTGCTGAGAGCCCTCTGGCAGCAAGTGGTTTGTGCAGCGGCCTGAAGTCAGCAAAATGTTCTTCAGCATCTGTCACACCACTCCCTGAAGACTTTTGCAACTTGAAATAACTATAGAAAGCACCAAACACTTGTAGAATCGTAGCAACATCCATTAGAAATTAACCAGCAACTAACCTGTAAGTAGTTGATGATCCCTTCAAATAGCGCTGGTGTGGGTCCTTCCTGCTGCTGAATGTGTGTTCAGCTGTGCGAGCTTAAGAGAGGTTGTTAGCTGGAGCGATGAGCTCCAAAATGGCAGCGCTGGTGTCAGATCAGCATTGCACGCTGATTAACGCCATGATCTGCTTGCTCTGCATAGTTTTAATGCCCTCACCAATATGATGTCTGCTGCGATTCGTCCGTGTGCGCGCGCATCGGACGCCATTTTGGTACTCGAACGGCACCCGTAGCGCCCAAACAACTGTGCTACCGATTCCAATTTTGCACCGCTAGTCTCTTATGCCAGGATGACACTTACAAAGTGTGGTTCAAATCTGCCAAAACAACTTTAATGAGATGGCAAGTTGGTGTTTACGAACAGAGGGGCAGGAAGGCAGTGCTGTCACATGAATCATTTGTTTCTAGCACTGCAAAGGGAATAAAATGTACTCTGCAAAACTAGGAGAATGGAATTTAATGTTTAGTTAAGGCATTCCACTGGAGTTTAATAGCAAGTGTTGTATGCAGCATACCTATATATCCAAGTCCAACTCACCAATGCTAGTCACTACAACAAAATTCAGTATAACAAGGCCTTGATTACTATTACCAATTTAAGAGTTCTATTCGCAGATCTGACGATGAAAGTGACTCGATTAAAATTAAACTCCAGTTCTGGTCAGCTGTTACCACAGTATATAAAAAAAACACAACAGCTGGACGCTTCATTAATACTCAAATATTCCAAGTACATGCCCGCCTTCTGTAGATATCCTATCTTTTGCAAGGGGCATGTTACAAAATGGAATATACTGACATTAATTGTAACAAAAGGACAGACATTTCCACACATAATATACAAGCTAATGCGATCTCTGGCATATTTAAACCTGGTGTTGTGCGACCTCTCAATATTTAAACTACCCAAGATTGGACGGATAAGCTTTGGAAGGACCAGACTTAACTATTCATTAAATAGGTTGCTAGAACTGAACCACCAGCATACAAAGCACAGCAAGTAGCAGAAATTAATTACAAAAATACAAATTAATCAGAATAATTCACACAGATTACAGGATTTTCAGGTCTAAAATATTTCAATTCTTAAGAATCATATCTGATAATCTTGTGTGAAATGATGGCAGTTTGAAGCTTTCTACCTTTACATTGTTAAGCAAAATATTAATGATACTAAAAAACACTCCACTTTACTTCGAGCCCTATAGGTCTATCCTTAATACTTCATCACAGGCTGTAGATTAAACTAATAAATAGCTGAACTTTCAATTTTTGGGAAATCTCAGTATTTGGTTTCAGTTAAGTGCAACCTCTTGTCCAAAGAGAGAAAGAGAACTTGCAAACGGTTTCTCAGTTGGAGCACAGTAATTAGAGGGGTAGCACTGGGACTGATCTTTGAATTATAAACACTGCATGACTTAATGCAGTTAGTCATATTTCATACTGCAGTGTTATTTAATGCACAGAATAGTCCAACTCCAAAGTCTAGTTTCTAGCATTAATTCATTATTACCATTTCATCTACAAAATTGAAGACAAGAGAATAGAGACACTGATTACGGCGAAGCAGCTTTTTGTCCCTCGATGACAATGTTATCTGATGGTGGAAACTATAGAGAGATCAGGGTTTGTTTTTTTTCCCCCCTGTGCGTACAGAACAGCTGTGAACACAGAAAATTCTCTTCCATTTAGTCATCAGTAAAAACCTGTTTTATGAAATCTAAATCAAAACCACCTCCTACGTTGAAATCTGTAGTTTTGTTACATAGATATGTGACATCAGCCACAAAAGGGTGCCAAGGATGTCTCCAAGTCAGAAAACCTCCAATCCATTCTCTCAGACATTTATCCAGCTGGTTTTAAGTTTTCCGCCACATCAAATTACCCCTTACCCTTCTTGAAGGCATTGATCTCTTGCTGGGGGTATGGTTGTAAGGGTACCATTCACTCAGGTACCTTTCCCAAGTGCATGTGCTTCATGTGTGAAGACATGATAGTGAGCATCAGCAAGCTTCCCAACACGGAGTGCACCAAACCAAGCCCCAATCCTGTCCTCACTCAATATCCACACATGCGAACATGGACTTTCAAAAGGCCCTCGATTAAGGTACCACATAGTCGACTCATGACTATGGTCAGAGTGTGTGGAGTCAGGGGACAAGTAGCAAGATGAATAGCAAGCTGCTACAAAACAGAAGAGAGTAGGGGTAAAGGTTATTACTCAGACTGGCAGAAGGTGGAAAGTGGTGTTCCACAGGGATCACTGTTGTTCACTATTTACAGAAATGATTTGCAGTCGGGAATCAGAAGTACAGTATCAAAATTTGCGGATGACCCCAAATTTGGGGGTATAGTTAATACTGAGCAGGACTGCAACAAAATACAAGAAGATGTTAACAAACTTGCAGAATGGGCAAATGAATTTCAATATAGATAAGTGTGAGGTGGTGCATTTTGGTAGCAGGAATAAGGGGGCCATAAGAGTAAATGAGCCATAGGAAATAAGAGTCTAAACGGGGTAGAGGCGCAAAGGGATCGAGGGGTACAGATATACAAATCATTACAAGCAGCAACGCTGCCTAAAAAGCCATAAAAAGTGCAAACAAAGCATTGGGGTTCATTTCTAGAGGAATAGAATTCAAAAATAGAGAAGTTCAAAGAGCTGGCACAGGCATGATGGGCCGAATGACCTGCTTCTGTGCTGCAAGATTGTATTGTGTATATATATTTATGTTTTTTTTTTAATTTGTTTATGGGATGTGAGCGTCGCTGGCAAGGCCAGCATTTATTGCCCATCCTTAATTGCCCTTAAAAAGGCGGTGGTGAGCCGCCTTCCTGAACCGTTACAGTCCGTGTGGTGAAGGTACTCCCATAGTGCTGTTAGGGAAGGAGTTCCAGGATTTTGACCCAGTGACGATGAAGGAACGGCGCTATACTTCCAAGTCAGATGGTGTGTGACTTGGAGGGGAACTTGCAGGTGGTGGTGTTCCCATGCGCCTGCTGCCCTTGTCCTTCTAGGTGGAAGAGGTTGTGGGTTTGGGAGGTGCTGCCGAAGAAGCCTTGGCGAATTGCTGCAGTGCATCTTGTAGGTGGTACACACTGCAGCCACGGTACGCCAGTGGTGGAGGGAGTGAATGTTTAAGGTGGTGAATTTCGCGGGAGGCGTTAGCGGCGCCGCGCCTGGGCGCTAACGGGAGGCACAAAGCAACCCAATTTTTCCCCCTTTTATTTTACCAGCCAAGGACAACTATAATTACAATTGCAGAATTCTATTAACAAAGGATCTTCACAAAGCTAACTGTACTTCCACGTTCTGTAGGCTCACTGGCAAGACTGGATCAAATTACACATCGCAGGGTTGTCTACAGCAGGCAGGATCAAATCTCATGTTGCAAATAGACGGAGCCTAAAACCTGTTGCATCTCTAACTTTTTCCAGTTCTGATAAAAGGTCATGAGCTGAAACGTTAATTTGGTTTCTCTCTCCACAGATGCTGCCTGACTTGCTGAGTACTTCCAGCATTTTCTGTCTTTTTTTATGAAAAATACTTTTCAACTTGTGTGAGATTTTATTATTTTAAGCCTCTACTGTCAAGTTCTGTGCTGAAAACATACCCTTGCTTTTACCATGTAGATGTGGTGATAAAAACAATTTGGTGTTCAAAACTACTGGAAGAATGGTCTGTGCAATGATTGTAAACGCATTGGAGTTTACAGTTTTATTTGAAGTCCATTCTGAGTTTGAAACAATAGTATTACAATATGACATTTACATAAGGGACACTAAGTCATTTGAGACATTATTGCAGATATGTTTTATCAGTATCCAAATTTTTCCTTTAGTATTGTCTACTAGGGAAGCACCCACAGCATTTAGTGCAAGTCCCCTAACACTAATGTTCTGAAAATTTGAGGAGAGCACACAGTAGCATTGGTGGAAGAGGGTCACTGGGAGAAACAGGCATTGGCAGCATTGCTGCTAGAAATAGTTTTGCCCAGATTAGATTATATCATCATCTCTCACTTGGTAGTTTATGGTGACAGATTTAACAGCTATTATGTCATGGTGCAAGGTAAATCAAACAGTTAGGTCCATTAGTGTCACAGACTTTACAACAAAATCTATAGTTCATACATGAGCCTATATATTTTCCAAAATAAAAAATAAAATTCAGCTTGACATACAAGAAATTTTTCACAGAAAAATATAAGATTCAAGAATTTGACAATGGTAGATTGTAAAACAAGATCAGTTTAAAAAGATAAAGCAAAAGACATCTGCATTAAAATTATGCTGTGTGATAATAACATTTGAATGGTGAATGCACTTGTCTGGAATTCTTCTCTCTGCTATTTTAGTGGAGGTGTTAGCCCATTTACGCTCAGCAGGTTAATGCCTGTTCTAAAATAGCAGAAAGAATAATTTCAGACAAATGCTTCCGTATTGACATGCTGTTAACCCACAGTGAAATTCAAGGCCCTGTGGCATAAAGATGATTGTTGTTGGATTGTGTGTGCCAAACTAGTATAGGTGAGGGCCGGTTTTCCTTGGTGACCTGTCCTAGGTTCTGGACAGGTACAGCATACCCGATGTGCCTCAGAATGCCTGGTTTTGTCAGGGTGGGACATTATCATGACCCGGTCTCACCCCCATCACAGGCCTGCCCCTAGCAGGACCTTGCACAAGAAAGTGGGGCAGGAAAGTCAGCCACAGCTACGGGCTTGAGAGGCCTACAGCAGTAGCGATGGCCGTCATGGTCAGAACTTCTGGCCACTGTTGGAAAACAGCAACCAGAAAGCCTCCATGCTGCAGATCGCTGGGCAGGCTGTAAGGACAATGCGGTGCTTATCTTGTTGTGCCCCCTTGCATTGCTGCCTACCCCGCGCAGACCAGATAGTCTGAGGTGGTCCAATTAGAAGGCCCAGCACCAGCTTCTGCGGGACGCCCTTGTATCTGGGTGCCCAAGCAATGGAACTACAGAAAAATGGGGCCAGAGGGCTTGGATGTTCCCTTCTGTCTCAGTTAAAGGGTCATGTTTCACGTGTGCCTGCTGTAGGTGCAGGCCTTGTTCTGCCTCTTGTGGGGGAGCCCTGGTAACCTTTGGCAATGTAAAGGAGGTGGAGACCTGGTAATATTGGGCACTGCCCCTTTGTGCTTGGGAATAAGCATTACCAGAGTGTTGTCCCCAGGAAAATCGGCCCGGTGGTCTTTTCAAAACAAATAACTTGAATGTTATATTTAATTAAATTCTCTTTGGAAATCTGCCCACTCTGACAAAAATGTCACTAACCACTGCGAGGTGGTGGGTGGGTGGGGGGAAAGAGAGATTTGGAGTTCTGTATTCAATCAACATCCGCTGCGTTGCAAATCCACCCTAGTACAATTACCTAATGTTCTTGAGGCATCTAACATAAAAACAGATCAACTAAAGCTATGTGCCCATTTTCAGCATCTGTGTAATACAAGGTAAGTTCATACACTTCCCCACTGAGGAACAGAAATTGGAAGCTGAGGCACTTCAGCCTAGCCTCGTCATCTACTTGCAGGTGATTACAGAGTAGCACTGGCAGGGTACTTGGTGTGAGGTACCTGCGGGAAGGGGGTGGGGGAAGGAAGAAAATAACTCAAAATAACATTTGGCAGTATGCTTCTGGAAGTAGCAGCTTTAGGTTCCTGTGTAGCTGAAGACTGCAAATTTAAGCACTGACTCCGACCTAATTCTTACTATATACGTAGTTGAATTCAAACATTTCCTCTTGGGTGCAAGCAGGATTCGGATGTTACAATGAGTAGCTTGCTCTTCATTGAAATCCCTTATAAGAGTCTAATCTTTGCATTGCTGCTGTTTGACTTACAAACTTATGCAGGGATAAACTGTTCAAGAAGAAGGAACTTTCTGAAGTGCAGTAACCTGTATCAGCAAAATACAGTTTAGCCCAAGATTTGGATTTACCAGAGGATAAACTACACAAGTTCTGTAACTCTCCCCAGTAACTAATGCAGTGCGATTGATAGGATAAATTAATTTAATTCTCAAGACACAGTAGGTCTGTTATGCTTAGCTGGGATTCGTGCCATGGAATGTCGGGGAACTGTCATACAAAGCTGGGTCATTGTGGAACAGAGATAATTATTATTGTGCACCTGAAGTAACAAAAAAACACTTGATATGTATGGTAGAAAATGCCATGCAGCATATTCTGTACCAGATGACAATACTGCAGCAGTGATAACTACAAACTGGTGACATAAATAAAAGCAGACAGAAATATTGCTTTTCAAATGTTCGCAAAACTAGACAATTTGCTTTCTGGCTGTGGGTACAATTTGACCACATAATATTCGTAATTACCACTTGAATTTTACAGAAAATTATACAAGTGGGTTTTCAGTGAAGCTGTAAAATTATATGTGACTAGCAATGACCAAACTAGTGATCTAATTATTGTACATTAGCAGGTAAAATATGAAACAGATTATCCACAAACAACAACTGATAATAACCACGAGGAATGAAGCTCAATGAGTAGGTCTAGGGCCAAATTTCAGATGTCTGAGTGTTCCCAAACTGATGATCTTATAATCACAATTATATTATATTTTTGGCCAAATGTCACAGACACATCAGAGAGCATTATATATTGTACCATTGGATTAAATGCCTTCAAGCTTCTCTGCCAAACAGCATTTCTTTTGTCATTATTTAATTTATGGAGCCTGAAAATGGCTCAAGTCCCAAACCTTCAGCAGCACATAGTGCAGGGCCTTTAATGTTCTAGGTAAAAAAAGACAGTTTGACTGGTGCGCACAGTGGCAATGGTTGGAGTAAAAGTGGCACTGGGAGAAAGACATTAACTTCACTATTGCTGAATAGCCCAGATTTGACTAAAGCATCGCTCACTTACACTGACATTCATTAATGCTGTCGTGGTGAAAGGTAAGTCAATCATTTAGGTTCATCAGTGTCACAGACTTAGTAAAAGTATAGTTCATATATGAGCCTGTACAGTGAAGTAATAATGGGATGGGGAGAGGTGCACAGCATACCTTTTAAGCTTTCTATTAAAACCCAAGTCAAAATATTAGGAACAGGAGTGGGCCATTCAGCCCCTCGAGCCTGTTCTGCCATTCAATTAGATTATGGCTGTTCTGCATCTTAACTCCATATACCCGCCTTGGTTCCGTATCCCTGACCAATCAAAAATCTATCAATCTTGGTTTTGAAATTTTCAATTGACCGAGCCGCAACAGCTTTTTGGGGAGTTCCGGATTTTCACTACCCTTTGTGTGAAGAAGTGCTTTCTGACATCACCCCTGAAGGCCTAGCTCTAATTTTAAGGTTATGCCCCCTTGTTCTGGACTCCCCTATCAATAGGGTAAATAGAGCAAAAGTATTTCCTATCAAATCCTTTAATCATCTTAAACAACTCAATTAGATCATCTCTTAATCTTCAATGCTCATATCAAAATATTGAATTTATATCTTGCCAGAATAATGCTTTTCCCCATTTTTCGTATTGGCTGTTTCAATGAGTAATATCACGGGTTCAACAGGCAATGCAAGAAGCAGAGCTATTACATCTGTGATCATTTCAAGGAAGAAACATAAATTTGACAACACGTTTCAGGGAGTCATTACTTGTCGCAATTTTCCTCTTCTTTAAAATTGTTCAATATTAACACTTTCAAAACTATAGTTGAACTCCTCAACTGATACGGTACACTTTTTGCTATTCTCAATTCGTACAAATAAATATTATGACCAATATTCTATACAATTCTCCAATTTTACTTTACAATATGTTTGTCATTTTCCAGATACATAAATTGGGAATTTCAGTTTCACAAGTACTTTTGTTCCCACAAGTGACTGGCCACAAAACATTGTTCAACAAGAGAAGCATGGTTCTATGGGCAGGAAGTGAAGGTATCCATCACTGCTCTCATAGGTCTACCGAACAAAATAGCTTGAACAGCCAATGTATAAAAGTTTACAGCAATCACTGAAAGCAGTGCATATTTTGAATACTGCACATGAAGATCAGTTCTTGATGGATTCATTTCAGTAAAAGAATAATACAGGTTTAGAAACTGGTATAATAGAATCTCAGAAATGCATCATATATGAGACCTCAGGCTGGGGGGATATAATTATTGAGTCATCACTTTAGGAGACAGGAGAAAATGCAAAAAAAAGAAATGCAGCATATTTTCTAAATCTGTATTGCTTCTTCATTAAGTTGTTATATTGTGAGACTGTCGGAATAATTGTAGGTTTGAACAAGACCACTTACTACCCTTATCTTAAAAACTTGCAAATGTTAAAAGTCATATATATTTCATATTGTGTTCAAATTAAATCATGTTTAAAGTAACTTTAGAAGTTAGTCAAAGTGTAGCTAACCTACACAATATGATTACTCACCTCGAAGCTGCTATATCCACTTTGGTTCTGGCAATCGCTGCTGCTCGATGTGCTCCTTCTGTCGCTCTCCCCACCTTTTCTTTAATTTTGCTGGTTCTGATGGGTATAAGGTGCTTTTTCTTTCCTCGGACTAAAATGTTATTTTTATATTTTCCTTCTTCCTTTGTGCCATCTGGAAAGGTCGTACATCCATAACCATTCCTCTGATTGTTCAACCATTCTCCCTCATACTTCATACCATTTGAGCGCTCACTTATACCAAACCCACTGCGTTTATCATTTTTCCATTCCCCCATATACGATTCAGTTGTGGTGGCATCGACATGGTCTTCCACTGGTAAGTATTCAGAATCACCTTCTCCAAAACTGATTGTTGAATTGGCATCACTATTTGCTGAACTTATTCTACTCATTGAAGCTTCACTCTGAGCAGAGCTGCGTTTGCTAGCCAAAGATGACTTGGACTCGGACCTTTTGAGCTTTAGATTTCCCAGGAGTGATCCTCTTCTGAAAAAGCCCTTTTTCTTGCCAGTCATTAATTCTGTATCACTGTGAAATGTGAGGACAAACCCACCTCTTGTGCCAGCTGGACTATCTGCAGATATATCATGTAGAATTGTGCCATTGCTCTGTTCACTTCGAAGCGATGCTAGGGAAGTTCGGAGTGGTGAGCGGATGACTGTGGCCATACCAAATGGTACACTCTGGCGTACACCATATCCATGACGCATTCCTCCGGCCCACTGTCCCTGGTACGTTCCTTCAGAACATGGATTAAAAAGGAATTACAATGTGTACTTAACTTAAACTCAAGCTTTAAATACCCAATACACAAATGTAACGGACACTTAGGCCCGGTTTTTTGGTAATTCAGTTGTTATAGCCCCTTCAAAAAAGTATTCGAAACAAATGTTTGCAGTCTTTCAGTTTTTTTGTAAATAAATCAAGCTGAAATTTGAAACTAGGAATTATATACCAACTTTTAATGTTTAGTATGTGCATAAACTTAATCTCAATTCCATGGATAATTCACTTTTCCATCCTGAATATCCCTGGTTTGCTTGTAAAGTCAATTGTTTACAAAGCAATCAACTGATTCTCTGTGAATATTGAATCTCATAAAATAGAATCAAATATTTTCAGTATTCACCAAATCTAAGAATTATAACTCTGTATTTTATGTTACCATGGTTCTCACAGTTAAAACCCATACGGATTTGTGACAAAAGATGTCCCAATCTTGCTTTTGTTGAAATTTCACAGCCAGGAATGCTCAGTGAATACAAATACTAACACTGTACTGGATAGTCTTACATTATGGGCAACACGGTGGCATAGTGGTTAGCACTGGTGCCTCACAGCGCCAGAGACCCGGGTTCGAATCTGACCTCGGGTGACTGTCTGTGTGGAGTTTGCACATTCTCCCCGTGTCTGCGTGGGTTTCCTCCGGGTGCTCCGGTTTCCTCCCACAGTCCAAAAATGTGTGGGTTAGGTTGATTTGGCTATGATAAATTGACCCTTAGTGTTAGGGGGGATTAAATATGTGGGGTTATGGGGATAGGATGGGATATGTTAGGGGGAATTAAATACGTGGGGTTACGGGGGTAGGGTGGGATATGTGTACTGTGGAGATTAAAGCAGGGACAGGGTACTGGATTTGGATGATCAGCCATGATCGTATTGAATGGCGGAGCAGGCTCGACGGGCCGAATGGCCTACTCCTGCTCCTAGATTCTATGTTTCTATTACAATTCAAAATAGGGGGATGAAGTAAGTGGGACACATAAATAAGGAATGGTAAAAAAATGGAGAACATTGTAATATGGGCTGGTAATTTCTGGGTGATGTTCCAGCTCAGCACTTACAAGATTACTTGCCATTATCTGCCAAGTATATATAACAACCTATGTTACCAATCGCTGCCACCTTGAAAATCATCTCTTGATCACATTCTTAGCAGTGTGCCACAAAGAGGTGTCTGTCTCATAAGCAGAAATCAGACTGTTGCTATGACTGGACAAAGGATGCAACAAGATATAATGCAATTGTCTAGTAGTGTGAGGAACTAGAGCCAGCAGCAATACTCTGTTGGAGTTCTGTAATCCAGGCAACCTCAACTGTGCAGACCTTGTGCAGCTAAGCTATCATTTTAGCATCATCTGTGTAATAAGCTGTTCTGGTGGCTCAGGCAGATCGTTGTCTTACAAAATTTTTAGCACATACCAAAGGTGAAAGTTCAAAAATAAAATGGCTAAAACTGTGCCTTTGACTTTCAGATACTCTGCGAAGGTTTGTGGCATTTTGAAGATTTGAGAATCATTGTAAAAATCTACTTGAAGTCAGGAGTATATATAGACTAATCCTCAAAGGGTCTTTCTGCAAAGTTATTATTAAACTCAAAGATAAAATTAACCAACACATTAGAGTTGAATGGGACCGGAAAAGTCCAGAAACTATGCATTTATACAATATAACTTCAGAAAGCAAAATTGGACTTTTTCTCTTCCGAAATGTAGAACATTAAATAAGCATGGTATTTAAGGAAGTATACAAGGCATTCCAATATCTTTTGATTATATCTTAGTGAAAATATTTGGTGAATTTTGAGAACATTAAAAAAAGAAAGACTTGCATTTATACAGCGCCTTTCACGACCACTGGACAGTCCCAAAGCACTTGAGTACTTTTTGAAGTGTAGTCACTATTGTAATGTGGGAAACGCGGCAGTCAATTTGCGCACTGCAAGCTCCCACAAACAGCAATGTGATAATAACCAGATAATCTGTTTTTGTGATGTTGATTGAGGGATAAATATTGGCTAGGACACCAGGGTTAACTCCCCTGCTCTTCTTCGAAATAGTGCCATAGTATCTTTTATGTCCACCTGAGGGGACAGACGGGATTAACGTTTCATCTGAAAGAGAGCACCTCTGACAGTGCAGCACTCCCTCAGTACTGCACTGGAGTGTCAGCCTAGATTTTTGTGCTCAAGTCTCTGGAGTGGGACTTGAACCCACAACCTTCTGACTCAAGAGACGAGGGTGCTACCAACTGAGCCACAGCTGACACTAGTTAGTAATACCAATATAGCACATAAAAAAAGAGATGCATAATAAAAGAGAGATGCATGGTCCCCTTTTACCAGTTCTTGAGAATCACATGGCCATCAACTTCAGCCCCAGCTATGCAGCAAGAAAGTTAATTAGATCACAAACGTTCAATGTAACACACTACATTAGTTTGAACAGAATGGAATGGAAATGATACTCGTTAAAACTTATTGTTGAATGTTTGGTGGCTAAATATTGTCTGAAACAGCTGCCACTTAACGGTGAAATAATTCATTTTTTTATTTCTCAGTGTATTAAGTTTTGCTGTGGAAAGATATACACCAAAACAACATTTTGGAAGCATATCAAAGTTGTCATCATTGTACCTTTGTTTAAAAAAAGTATCATACTATTAAAACTGGCATCAAGGAGAACCGATAGGTGTGGCAATAACTGTACCAGTAGTTCAGTCTCTTTGGACACTCCTATTCTTGTATTCACCAGACTGTAAAATGATCCTTAACTTAGTTACTGATCTTTGTGTGACTGTCCTTTAATTTTGAACAAAGATGATCCAATGATTTACTGCAGATATCTGGGCCAGTTGTAGTTAATCATTTTATTGATGGAATTGGTTAGTTTTGTTACTTAATAAAAGACATATCCTTCAAACAAATTGATTTTCCAGCTATCAATTGTTGCTTCAGAGCAAAATTATTTCATAATTTGTCAGCTTAATTTTTTAATTTCTGCAACAAAATTAGATGATGAGAAAGATTAATTTTGTTTGTGATCACTTTACATTGCAGAATGTTCTGCAGCTCCATCGAGCTCTCTAATTCTAATTTACAACACTCAGATGTATACAATACATTGCGCCGAAATTTGCGGTCGGAGGTGTACCTCCGGAGTACACCTTTGACCCAAAAAAAATATACGAAAGTACCTGGTGGCTCTAGAGCGGTGTGTACGCCTTCATCGGCTCCGCAAAATCCGGGCTATTGAAAGCGGATAACTTCTTTCAGTAATGAAAGGGATTCATTTATTTTTAGCTCTACCTCACCACCACCTCTCTTAACCCCGCCACTGCCTCTGATTTGTCACGCTGCTTGTCTGACATCCAGTCCTGGATAAGCAGAAATTTCCTCCAACTAAATATTGGGAAGACCGAAGCCATTGTCTTCGGTCCCCGACATAAACTCTGTTTCCTAGCCATCAACTCTAGCCCTCTCCCTAGCCACTGTGAGACAGCAATCTTGGCGTTCTATCCTCTCCATCACCAAGACAGCCTACTTCCACCTTCATACAATCGCCCGTCTCCACCCCTGCCTCAGCTCATCCGCTGCTGATACCCTCACTATGCCTTTGTTACCGCTAGACTCGATTATTCCAATGCTCTCCTGGCCAGCCTGCCACCTTGCACTCTCCGTAAACTTGAGCTCATCCAAAATTCTGCTGCCCGTATCCTAACTCGCACCAAGTCCCATTCACCGATCACCCCTGTGCTCAATGATCTACACTGGCTTCTGGTCCGGCAACACCTCGATTTTAAAATTCTCATCCTCGTTTTCAAATTCCTCCATGGCCTCGCCCCTCCCTATCTGTGTAACCTCCTCCAAACCTACAATCCTCCGAGATCTCTGCGCTCCTCCAATTCTCGCCTCTTGCGCATTCCAGATTTTCATCGCTCTGCCATTGGCAGACGTGCTTTCAGCTGCCAAGGCCCTTAGCTCTGGAATTCCCGCCATAAACGTCTCCGCCTCTCTACATCTCTCTCCTCCTTTAAGATGCTCCTTAAAACCTACCTCTGATCAAGCTTTTGGTCATCTGTCCTAATATCTCCTTATGTGGCTCGGTGTCAAATTTTGTTTGATAATGCCCGTGAAGCCCCTTTGGATGTTTTACCAAGTTGTTGTTGGCTACTTTTGATATACATGTTTGAATCACATTTCTAAATATACACGCAGAAATTTCACTATAGCTATCTATTTATTTGTAACATAGTAACAGTTACAGGCAGAAGACTGTCGGCTCATCTAGCCACAGTACTCGCATAGTGCATTTCTGATCACCTTGAATCCTATAAGAACCTGTCCAGTTTCTTCTTGAAATTTATTAGTTTCTTTTTCCACCACCAGTGCCGGTAATCTGTTCCGCATACTAACTACCCTTTTAGTAAAAAAAGTTCCTCCTGCATTTCCTATTTTCTTTCGTTGTTCTTAATTAATACATATGACCCCTTATACTTAAATTCTGCACATGGCCGAAAAGTTTCCTTGGATCCAATTTGTTCAAACTTGTCATTATTTTGTATTATTAGTTAGAAATAAAAATTTGGAAGGAACTCGCTGCTCCACCAGTCCACAGGATGAACCTACAATTCTTTGGCTCTGATAGTAGGCAAGTGACTCAAGGTGATGAAGGGTCATCAACCGGAAACGTTGGAGGGAACTTTGCAGTGGGGGGGGGGTCAGCGGGCGTGATCGGTAGCGGGTCAGGAGGGAAAGTGTTTTTTTTGACAGCGGGTCAGGACCCCGTCGTCAACCCGCCAAACGCGCCTTTACCAAATGTTGGGTCTGCCAGCGCCGAGCAGACCCGACACACAGCGGCAGGGGAGGCAATTAAAATCATTAGTGGCTTATTTACAGCCACTTAATGCTTTTTTCCCAGCTTTTTGAATTTGACAGGTCGCCAACCGGTTTCCCGCTGTGTCTAGACCGCATCTGTGAAGCTGAGGTGGGAGGTCACTGGCCACTGAAAAGCTGATGAGTTGACAGCTTCAAATGACAAGTCAAAGCTCACAGCTGAATGAGAAATGTTCCCTTAACCACTAGCTTCTCTAAACTGCATTTCCACAACAGATTCACCATGCTGCAAGTCTTTACACAAGTCTCCATCCAATCTGACCTCATTACCTCTCCCACCATTGACAGATCGCTTCGGTCATCTCTACTTCACCTGCCATCTATTCCATCAGCATGGGTGCACTTTATACTCTCTCACCTTGGTCCTCAGAATACCAGCACAATCAGCCCCAACACCAGCATCACCAACCTTCTCTGCAAACAACTGATGCGGCACAGGACACAGGGCATCAGCACCCGACCACATTGCTGCCTGGGATGGCCTCATCATAGCCAGATTTACTTCACTTGATGCTGTACACCCTGGCTGCCACAAGATGCACAAGGTTGGCACCACCCCACACCAAAAAGCATCCCTACAATGCCCAAGCCATTCCTTTCACACTCATCACCATTGCAGGGGGTAACGTTATGTCTTCACCATTCACTGCAACTGACTAAGCCACTTCCAAAGGTGCACACAAATCTGTCCAAGAACACAAAGTGTTGAAAATAAAGGTTTCAATGTTTGACAGCACATTAACAGAAACTTTACATGAACATTGCATAAAACACCCAAGTGCCGACCCTTGTGTGTTGTTAGTTGGTATGATTGAATTAGGATGATGGCGAGTGTGAGGGGTGGCTAGTGAGATGGGGATGTGATAATGTAGATAGAGAGGGATGGGTGGAGGTGCAAGGTAAGTTGGTGTGAGTAAGGATGTGCAGGAGTAAGGTAGGGAAGGCAGAGTAATGGGGATGTGATGAGAGGCACAGCAGGATGAGGTTGAGTGTGGCTTTGTACTACCGTTTCCTGATCTACTGAGATCATTGAAACGTTTGCGTCACTGCACCCAGGTCCGCCTGACCACATCCCTGCTTGTGCCCTCGTCTGCAATGTGCAACCAGGCTGTGTTGATCTCCTAGGGAGGTCTTCTCTGCCCATGGGAAGGGAAGAGGACATCCCTGTGTGCTGTGATTCCCTACATAAGCATATGGAGGGAGTCATGGGAGAGCCTGGGTGCAGCCGTGCTCCTCTGTGCAGTGATTGTCAGTGTTTGCAGCACCTCAATGCTGCAGAGCACTGACAGCACAACTGTCAAATTAAAGTTGGCCACTGTCCCTTTAAGGAAACCGGCTGATGACGCGACATCAAACCCATTTCCTTAAATTGGCCGGAAAACTCGCTGGGCGGGCTTAACAAGCCCAATCACGGTAAATTCATTCTGTACAGCGGGTTGGAGCCGGCAGTAGGGCCGGGACCCGCCAACGATGTCGCCGCCATGGACCCGCCGAAGTTGGTAAAATCCAGCCCGTTAACTCTGTTTTTCTCTCCACAGATGCTGCCTGACCTGCAGAGTATTTCCAGCATTTTCCGTTTTTATTATAGCTGACGTGATGTTTTGGCAAATTGCCTTAAGTCACTATCCCTCTGATTTAGTGTGTGTGTGTGTCTGTGTTTACGAGTGTTGTGTGTGTCTATGTAGCGGGAGGAATGATTGGCTTACACAGTTTCCTCACACTTGCAGTCAAGTGGACATTTGAAACTTAGCATGTGGGAACATGATCAGAAATCCACATTCTAATATTCACTGCTCCCGGGGGGAAGCATTTTTAATTCAAACTAGCATTAACAAAGGTTTTCAGTCATTTCAATGCTTCAAAAGACTTCAAACTCCTTGCCATTATTTTTTAATTCATTCACGGGATGTGGGCGTCGCTGGCAAGGCCAGCATTTATTGCCCATCCCTAATTGCCCTCGAGAAGGTGGTGGTCAGCCGCCTTCTTGAACCGCTGCAGTCCGTGTGGTGAAGGTACGCCCACAGTGCTGATAGGGAAGGAGTTCCAGGATTTTGACTCAGCGACGATGAAGGATCGGCGATATATTTCCAAGTCAGGATGGGGTGTGACTTGGAGAGGAACTTGCAGGTGGTGGTGTTCCCATGCGCCTGCTGCCCTTGTCCTTCTAGGAGGAAGAGGTCATGGGTTTGGGAGGTGCTGCCGAAGAAGCCTTGGCGAGTTGCTGCAGTGCATCTTGTAGATGGTACACACTGCAGTCACGGTACGCCGATGGTGGAGGGAGTGAATGTTTAAGGTGGTGGATGGGGTGCCAATCAAGCGGGCTGCTTTGTCCTGGATGGTGTCGGGTTTCTTGAGTATTGTTGGAGCTGCACTCATCCAGGCAAGTGAAGAGTATTCCATCACACTCCTGACTTGTGCCCTGTAGATGGTGGAAAGGCTTTGGGGAGTCAGGAGGTGAGTCACATGCCACAGAATACCCAGTCTCTGACCTGCTCTTGTAGCCACAGTATTTATGTGGCTGGTCCAGTTAAGTTTCTGGTCAATGATGACCCCCAGGATGCTGATGGTGGGGGAATTCAGGGATAGTAATTCCGTTGAATGTCAAGGGGAGTTGCCCAGACTCTCATGTTGGAGATGGTCATTGCCTGGCACTTGTATGGCACGAATGTTATTTTCCACTCATCCAAGCCTGAATGTTGTCCAGGGTCTTGCTGCATGCAGGCATGACTGCTTCATTATCTGAGGAGTTGCGACTGGAACTGAACACTGTGCAATCATCAGCGAACATCCCCACTTCTGGCCAATGTTCTGCTAATTTTTTTGGGTGTGCGACCCAGTTAACAGGCTGCGTGGCACATTCAAATTTCCGCACATGCTCAGTTTTTCCATTTAAAAGCCACTGAGCGGCCTGTGCAGGACCTCCAGAGCGCAGCGCGGCCGCGCAGCTTAATGGGAACATTGCTTCTGACCTTATAATGGAGGGAAGGTCATTGCTGAAGCAGTTGAAGATGGTTGGGCCTAGGCCACTGCCCCGAGACTCCAGCAGTGATGTCCTGGGGCTGAGATGATTGGCCTCAACAATCACAACCATTTTCCTTTGTGATAGGTATGACACCAGCCAGCGGAGAGATTTCCCCTGGATTGCCATTGGCTTCAATTTTACTGAGGCTCCTTGATGCCACACTCTGTCAAATGCTGCCTTGATGTCAAGGGCAGTCTCACCTCTAGAATTTAGCACTTTTATCCATGTTTGGACAAAGGCTATAATGAGGTCTGGAGCCAAGTGGTCCTGGCAGAACCCAAACTGAGCATTGGTGAGCAGGTTATTGGTGAGTAAGTGCTGCTTGATAGCACTGTCGACAATCATCAGCAAAGTGATGGAAGGTGTCGAGAGTAGGCTGATGGGGCGGTAATTGGCCGGATTGGATTTATTCTGCTTTTTGTGGACAGGACATAGCTGGGCAATTTTCCACTTTGTCGGGTAGATGCCAGTGTTGTAGCTGTACTGGAACAGCTTGGCTAGAAGCGCAGCTAGTTCTGGAGCACAAGTCACTACAGCTGGGATGTTGTCGGGGCCCACACCCTTTTCTGTAACAACAACCCGCCTTTAAAGTAATAAACTGTCCCAAGGCGCTTCACAGGAGGGTTATCAAAAAAAAATGTGCTCAGCTGTTTCTTGAGATCATGTTATAGCAGTCTACAAGTATGCTCTATAACAGTGCAGAGTTGGCTGTGTTTACAGTTGACCTTGTTTGATGAACATTTTTATCATAGTACAATTGTGATTTTCTAAACACAGCTTGTACCATACTTGCTGTTACTTCAACATGCAGTTGTGCACCTTGATGAAATTACTAGAAGCATACTAGCAATAGACTAGAAGTTTGCTGGAATACAGTACTGAAACTCTCTGCAGTTAGTTTTAAATTGTACTTCCTGATGATACACATGACTATTCTCCAAAGTAGGTCCCAGTCAATATTCTAGTCAAAGTTCGACTTGTTACTATTCATTTTATTCAGTTAGATCATTTCACTTACATGATGTACAATACCTTGATCTTTAATGATAGTATTAAAATTAAGGATGGAAGCACAGTTGTATATTGGATTATTTGGCTTGGCTCTTCATTGTGACAGGGCTCTTGGTGCGTAGAGTCAAAGACTACTCTTGCATACATTGAATGGCCGGAGGAGGAAAAAAAACCAGGACAACTTAAGTTTTTATGTGAATTCAAGTGAAATCAAAATGAAGTTTAGCCGTGGCTCAGTGGTCGCACTCTCGCCGCTGAGTCAGAAGGTTGTGGGTTCAAGTCCCACTCCAGAGACTTGAGCACATAATCTGGGCTGATGCATCTGTGCAGTACTGAGGAAGTGCTGGGCTGCTGTCTTTTGGACGAGATGCTAAACCGAGGCCCTGTTTGCCCTCTCGGGTGGACGTAAAAGATCTCACGGTAATTTTCAAAGAAGTTCTCCCCGGTGTCCTGGGCAATATTCATCCCTCAACCAACATCATTAAAACAAATTATCTGGTCATTATCTCATTGTTGTTTGTGGGACCTTGTGCACAAATTGCATGCTTCCCTACATTACAAAAGCACTTAATTGGCTGAGAAGTGTTTTGGGACATCCTGAGGCCGTGAAAGATGCTGTATAAATGCAAGTTATTTCTTTAGTATCCATATGATTTTAGGATATTGTGCTGACTCACTATGAAATTATACTTAGAAAGTAAAACAAAGTTTCAAAATGGACAACAAATACTCAATGTCATGGGATGATGTCAACAAGTCACTAGATTGATTCCTGGGATGAGAGGGCTGTCCTACGATGAGAGATTGTGCAGAATGGGCCTATTATACTCTCTGGAGTTTAGAAGAATGAGAGGTGATCTCATTGAAACATACAAGATTCTGAAGGGGATTGACAGGGTAGATGCTGAGAGGTTGTTTCCCCTGGTTGGAGTGTATGGAACTAGGGGGCATAGTCTCAGGATAAGGGGTAGGCCATTTAAGACCGAGATGAGGAGGAATTTCTTCACTCAGAGGGTTGTGAATCTTTGGAATTCTCTGCCCCAGAGGACTGTGGATGCTGAGTCGTTACATATATTCAAGGCTGAGATATAGATTTTTGGACTCTAGGGGAATCAAGAGATTGGGCGGGAAAGTGGAGTTGCGGTCGATGATCAGCCATGATCTTATTGAATGGCGGAGCAGGCTTGAGGGGCCGAATGGCCTATTCCTGCTCTTATTTCTTATGTTATCAGCTCCATATGTCCCATTTAAGTATAAATAGCATTTCTCTTTACTCTCTAGGGCTGCTTTAGTGACCTCAGCTAAAAAGTCACTGGGACTGGTTATGAGAGGACCAAATCCCTTGCTGGGAGAGCGATACACTGGCCTTGCCAGATGTTGTGCTGTGGCATGCTGTCCCATTAATGCATGCATATGGGTACAAGTTTCGTAGGAGACTCAGTCTCCTTATGAAAACTGCCATTTAAGTGTGAACACAACACAAGTTAAATACGTTGGAAGGCGGCCCAAATCATAACATTTGTCGTTATGACATTCCGTTGCCTCCTATTATAAGACAAACATTATAATCAGTTTTATTTTAATGACTTGACGCTTCCACCAAAATATACCTACAGCACAAGAGATATGCAGCTGTAATAAGTGCTCCTACAATGGAAAATGAAAACATCAAAGAGTCGTTCTAGCTCATCCTTGGAAGTTACCAGCTTAGTGGCAAATGCTGACAAACTAATAAATTTTGAAGATGTGAATGCTTGTACTGAAAAAGATCAAGAAGCGTGGTGAGATGTCATTGTGAAAACTGGCAGACAGAGTGAACAGTAATGGATGGTTGCTTTAGGAAAAGAGGGGTTAAAATGGATAGCGCTGGCCTACTGACATGAACTGAGCACAAGGAACGATCCTTACGCTGGAACAGATAGGCCCATGGCACACTCGATATTGGGCCTCAGGCCTTACTAAAATTAGACCGACGTTGTAGACACCTGCTGTGTGTCCCCAGGCAGCATGCCAATGAACCGGAGTCAAATTTTAGGTCACTGCGTCGCTGGCAGTGGCCCTCGGGTAGGTCCTGAGAGGAGAGCTGCGGGGGGGGCGGAGTGGTGGAGTAAGGCAATCGGTAGTGGGCCGAACGGAGGCCGGCAATAGTTATTTTTTTTTAAACTTACCTTTTAGGCAGTGGTCTCCAGCAGTCCCTTTAAGGACCACTGGATCGGCCGCATGTAGACTTGATTATCCTGAACTCAGCTGGCCTGATGACGGCAGAGTTCAGGGCAGCCCAATTTTGGAAAGGGGTCCTGAATTAAGATGCTAGGCCCACTATTTGCATTTGCTAACGCCTGGAGGCCTATACTTCAGCATGTACCAACATGGCTGACGGCACATTTCAACCATGAAATGTGCGGCGCGTGCTGCCTGTTGTATTGCATGCTTAGGTTTCCGTTTTACACCTGTAAAATGGACACACGCCAACGATTTCTAGGCCAATGTCTTTAGCTCTCGAATCCATTACAAGTAGCTTGATGAGAATGAAGTAAAAAAAATTCAAGATACTCCTAATCAGCAAAGAACAGCATAGCTCAACTAGCAAAACAACAATATAGTCACGACAAAGAATGCGTACTACATGCTTTTATGAAATTAAACCCAGTACAAGCTTAGAAGAATGCAAAAGGGTTGATAGGATGTCAAAGCAAAGAAAATCCAATTTTATGCAAGCACAATTAAAAGAATTTATATGACTCACTAAAAGCAGTCTACACCTCATCATCTGAGGAATCGCTGTATTAAAGAGCTAAGATAATAACCAACTTATCACAGAGAAAGACACCATAGACTTAGAGGATCTAAAACCCGAGGAGGAACCTGACCATCTACCAAAATGTGGTGAGACACTTCAAGCCATTAAGCAGATAAAGATTGAAAAAAACTCCTAGTTGTTGAAACCCCAGATACACAAATGTGCGGGTTACACTTTACCAACCACTCACATAAATTGCTACAAATCATCTAGAAGAAAGAAATCATATCACAGCATCTGCAGGAAGCTCTAGTAACATCAGAGAAGTAATCTTCACTGCTCCCTTATTGCTCACACCCTTATTTATACCTGTGTTGCTCTGACATTTGGAAAAATTTAGAGATTCCCATGTGTGCATCCAGTGTACCCACTGACCAACAAATCTACCACCCAGTCATGCTAATGGATGGGTAAAAATTACAGCTTTATTGTGCTTTATGATGTAAAGTGTCCATTAGATTGCAAGGAGCTGTAGACTCCAATTGGGGGGGCGATGTTAACCTAACCCGTCTGTCGGGAAACGGCGGGATCGGGCGGTTTTACAGCCCGCCCGATTTTACTCTTTATTAAAGTCAATGGGGAGTGATATTGGGTGGGTGGTAAAGTCGGCGTTCCACCCGATCCCATGGGTTTTCCAGCCAGCTGGTTATGTTAAAATTAACCCCCACCCTCACCCCCCCTCCACCCAAAGTGTTAGATTGGAGTCAACAAAGCAAAAACATGATTCCATTGCGGCAGCAATGCTTTGGGTGGATCTCAGCAGATCGGAGCGGTTTTGGATCCAGCAGGTGCTGTACGTGTATCATGGTAGAAAAGAGACATAAAGTTACTCAATGTAGTTATCATGGATCTAGGATCCATTCTGTTTCAAATTATATAAATTCTACATTACACTTTTGCATATAAAGGCTGGAATTTTAATCTGGAGGCAGGTCGGGAGCGGAGGGGGCTAGGAATCGGTCGGGAAACCCGGGACAACGGGTTTCCCGCAGGCCCTGCATTTGCATTTCAAAGGTCTGTTTCCCACCTGCAGCCAACCAGATAGAGAGGCTGGCTGACTGAGGGTGGTAGGCCTGTGGCACTAGGCCACAGAAAGGACAGAGGGAAGGATCGGGTGGGGGCCGGAGGAGGATCGGGGAGGTGGAGGGTTGGGGGGGGGGGGGGGGGAAGCAACAATCGGGGCCGGAGGGGCAGGGAGGGAGAGAGAGAAGCAACGATCGGGGCTGTAGAATTGGAGGGAGGGGGAGTGAGAAAGAGAGAAACATAGAATCTAGGAGCAGGAGTAGGCCATTCGGCCCGTCGAGCCTGCTCCACCATTCAATACGATCATGGCTGATCATCCAAATCCAGTACCCTGTCCCCTGCTTTAATCCCCACAGTACACATATCCCACCCTACCCCTGTAACCCCACGTATTTAATTCCCCCTAACATATCCCATCCTATCCCCATAACCCCACATATTTAATCCCCCCTAACACTAAGGGTCAATTTATCATAGCCAAATCAACCTAACCCGCACATTTTTGGACTGTGGGAGGAAACCGGAGCACCCGGAGGAAACCCACGCAGACACGGGGAGAATGTGCAAACTCCACACAGACAGTCACCCGAGGTCAGATTTGAACCCGGGTCCCTGGCGCTGTGAAGCACCAGTGCTAACCACTATGCCACCGTGTTGCCCGAGGCATCAATTGAGGCCGGAGGAGGTTGGCGGGGGGCGGAAAGAGAGGAACTGGGCCGGCCTGAGGATCACCAGTGGGGGGGTATGCATCTGGGCTTGTGGATCATCAGTGGCAGGAGGAGTCCGGGAAGGCAATTGAAGACATCGTTGGGGGGTGGGGGGGGGGGGGGGGGGTGCGGTGAGGCAGGGACGCTGAATCCAGGAGTTAAGTGTAAAGGCACTTACCTCCTAGATCTAGCAGTCCACTTCTTACTTTAGCTGGCGGCTTCCCCGAGGCTTGCAAAACCCGACCAGCCAGAGTTAAATTTGAAATGTTGGTTAAATCTGAGGCACGCCAGTCTCATTATAATATTTAAATGGGTGACCCACCTCCTGGGAGCTGGTTGGCTGCCCGCCCCCTGTTGCGCTTCCGTTAAAACCGGAAGTGGGTGGGTTGGAGGTGGGTTCAGGTCGGGATTCAGTTTTTTTACACTTTATCCTCCCTCCCACCCGACCCCAACCCACCCGTTGTGTGGGGTTAAAATTCCCCCCAAAGTTTCTGGATTGTATCGCGCCTCCTTATGTCAGATAAATGGACAGACAACAGACATATTCTGGTGCATTTTAAATTAGCTGGCGTTAAAAATGGAAACACCCTATCCTCACGAGACTACCAGCTGATGACAGAGGTCGATCTATCTGAAAGAAAGCAGGCCAGCTGGTTTGATCCTTGTAAACTACCACCCCATCTCCAAACTCCTTTTCCTCTCCAAATTCCTTGAACGTGCTGTCGCCACCAAAATCCATGACCATCTTTCACACATCTCTACATTTCTGCCTCTGCCACAGCACTGGAACAGCCCAAATCAAAGTCACAA
Organism: Squalus acanthias; assembly: GCA_030390025.1. NCBI lineage: Eukaryota > Metazoa > Chordata > Chondrichthyes > Squaliformes > Squalidae > Squalus > Squalus acanthias. Next base: position 87,315,254 of record CM059432.1, read on the forward strand.
ATGACTGAGACTAATGTATTTTCCCTCCTTGACCTATCTGCAGCCTTTGACATGGTCTACTACACCATCCAATGCCTCGTAGCTGGAGCATCTCCAGCAATGGCTTCTCCTCCTGCCCATTACCTCTAGAGTCCCCAAGGATCTATCCTTGGTCCCCTCTTCTTCCTCAACTACATGCTGCCCCTTGGCGGCATCAACCAAATAGATGCTCCAATGTAAGCTGACGACACCCAGCTCTAACCCTCCACCACCCTGCTCATCCTCTTTATTGTCACTGTACTGCCAAATCACTTTTCCAGCATCCGGTCTTGGATGAGCCATAGTTTCCTACAGTTAAACTTTAGGAAGACCGAAGCCATTGTCTTTGGCCCCGCCACAAACTCCATATCCCTCCCCGACCACAGTCTCAGGTAGAACCAGACTGTTCACAACCTTGCCGACCTATTCGACCCCAAGCTGAGCACCCAGCCCCATATCCTCTCTATCACAAAGACCTACTTCAACCTTCTGAATATTACCTGCCTCCACTCCTACCTCAGCACATCTGCTGCTGAAACGCTTATCCACATCTTTGTCGCCCCTAGACTTCATTGACAGCCATGCCTTCAGCCTCCTAGGTCCCACACTTTGGAATTCCCTCCCTAAATCCCCTCTGTCTCTCCACCTCCCTCTCCTTTTTTAAGACCCTCATTAAAACCCACGTTTTTGACCAAGCTTTTCATCAGCCCTCCTCAGATCTCCTTCTTTGGCTTGGTGTCTATTTTTGTTTGATTATGCCTCTGTGAAGTGCCTTAGGACGTTTTGCTATGTTAAAGGCACTATATAAGTGTGAGTTGTTGTTGGTAACTAATCAGATAAGGGGAAGCTGTATTTGTATGAAGGGACAGGTAATGCCCTTTGCCAGAAATAGCATTTCCTCAACAACAGAAAATATGGGGGTGAAATTCTCCTACTTGCCCGCCGTAATTTTGGCAGAAGATCTGCGGACACCCTAGAAAACATTGTAAACGGACGATACCATCTGGTTCTTATTTTGATTCACAGTTCTGTGTCCAGAGGCAGCTCAGCCTGCTGATAATTTCTTTGCTTCACATGACACAACTGTTGAGCTCCACTTAGCAGTGGTGAGCCAGAACTCTTAAGTGGCTGGAAGCCCATCTATGGCAATATAACTTCGCTTAAAGGACTCTGGAGAAAAAAAGGATTAAGTATCGCTAAAGGTGATTTGTGATGTTAAACTTAGAAAACAGTTTAATGCGCCAGTACAAGTTAAGAAATGTATTGTTATCTAATCTGCCAATGTATTCTTGGTTCTGTATAATTTTATTTCTCTCAATAACTTTAAATTAGTAGTTTTAGCTCAAGTTACATGGTGTATCAATGTGGTGCTTTTCTGTTGACTTGGAGATATCAGGAGTATAAATTGGGTTGACGAATTATTTTCAATGCATGACGCATTTGTATAAGGCCTCATTGTAACACGCTAACTAGAATTTTGCATATGAGGCCCAACATGGCCTGTGGAAGCTGGTTTTTGCAGAGTATTTAGTAGCCTGAATTATAACAGCAACAGTTGATAGTCTTTGTATTAACATTTTAAAATCTTAATTACCAATATTTTCAATAGTTTGCCTGATTGAGAATGAATCAATTGTTGTGCTGTTTTATCAATGGTAATAGGGACCTTTTGTTAATTCACATCCACATAAACAAGAACAATTAAATATTTCAAGTATGTAATTTAAGAATTTATTTTTGCTGACAACCATTTCTAATCATTTCTCTTGGTGTCTGCTAATACAATCAGAATCCATTTTCAAACTGAAATTTTCCCCAAACAAAACATTGCTTGCTAAAGCTAGAAAACAAAACACAAGCAGTTAAAAAAATGCCTAGAACGTATACTCTCAACCAAAGAATCCCGTTTCCATGGAAACATTGACTAGAGATTTTCCAGCAGTGGGTATCATTGCTTGGAAAAAATATTGAAACTAACTAAAACAAAAATGTTCATTTGTTTGAAGGACTGAATTACAAAACAACATATGGTGAGAATTTTATGGTGGACCATGGTGATACTGGCTTGAGCCTTCTCAATTTCCTCTCAAACGCCAAAATTAATTGGCTAACACCATGCTGATCTAGAGTGTGGGAGGAAATATCGAGAAGAAACTTACCACTGAGTTAAAAAGCTGTGTTAAAATTATAATACATTTCTGTTGACTGCAAGCTTCAAAATCTAAACTTCAACTAATGAATTATTTAGAAATTGTACTTTACTATGACATAAATAGTCATTGATTCCAATTTTTTGAGAATATATACATTACATTAGCAAGAAAATAAAATGCAGCAATTGGGCACAACATTCCCAAATACTTCAAATCAATTCAAATTCTGGACAATGTAAAACTCTGATAAGATTAGGGTGTACTCCTAACATAAAATGGAGTAGGCTTGTTTTTTTGACAGTCTGAAATCTGTATAGAATCACAGAAAGCAATATTGCAGTCACAAACTTTCATCTACTTCAAGAACACAGCATGTACATTATAAACCAGAATTGATTCTTCCTCAGCTACAGCATGACCAGAACACTGAAGCTGTACTCCATACCAAGTCTGCCAACTCGGGCCGTGAATTTCTTCAGTTTAACAATACAAGTATAGCATTTAAATAACAGTATCCTACATTTTATAGAAGAGAGCACTCTGTGCAATATTTCTACATAGATACCCAATCATGTATGTTAGGTACACATTGATTTATTCACTAATAATTGTGTTGCAGTTATGTCCCCATTAAAAGCAATTTATAAATAAATTATATTTTATGATGAACATACATTAAAGTTAATTATGACAGATAGGATTTTAATCAGTAGATCTGAAAGATTATAATGTAATACCATGAATATGGACTGAATTTTAATTCATGGATCGCTAATGGGTTAATGTAATAACTCACTTACAGGCTGACATTGTTGCCTGGTTGGTGGCATTTTGGATACAAATCAAGATCACTTCTGGAAGACTTTGAAAAGTATAGAGGACTTTATACATTGGGGGTTCTCACTAAGGGCTTAAAAGTTACCAATACTGTTCATATCATGTACAATAAGTGATTCCCAGCCTTTTAATTTCAATACCATAACCACATAAACCCTTACTTAATTTTGCTTTGATGTGATGCAGATTATGTCTTATGTTTGTGAGTGTGTTTAAATGTCATACTCAGTACTCTGTTCCCAGGTTGGGTATTTTGGTCAATGATGACATGGGTTGATAAGTTAGAAAACTATTTTTAGTTGATGATCTGATTACTCTCAACTACCTCGATAAACTCCAGCCATTTCCATTAGCAGACGGGTGACAAAACTGTTCATTTGGACATAGACATTAAACTAAGTTCATGATTTTTTTGAAAATCAATGTTAGGTTCACTTTTTTTTTTAAATGTTTCAGTGCCTGAAGGAACATCATGATTTACAGTGCTCCTTTTGGAAGATATAAAATGAGATGAATTCAGTGTTTATAAGACTTTACTTTGGCAGCTATACTGTATATTAACATTAACATTCCTTATTAGGAAAAAAAATCAGTGTCTAGACCTACCATAATCTTTTACTTCTCTTATCACCACAAATTTATATAAATTATGGTTAAAAGACTATCATCCTAATTTTATTTTTTCCTCCAGTTTTCTCTCCTCTCTTACATACTGTAGTATCGTTCCATGGACATCAGCCTGCCAGTACAAGATGCAAGTTGCTATTCTCTCTATACAAGCTTAGACAGCGAGTGCCAGCAGGACCAAGCTGACCATACCAATCCTGACTATACCCGACACTGACACATATGCACGTTCCATCACAAATTTCAGGATCGTGATTAGGAATGGGAACCTTCTCTTTTGCTCCCTAACTCAGGAACGCCGAGGTATATTGTAGCACCCATACTACCAACCTAGCTGTGATTAGCTAACTGACAACAGACCAGAAATCCTATTCTGTACGGTTCAGTACATCACCAGGCAGTGCATTTAATTGCTGAGCCATCTGGGGCGCCCCGGCCCTAACTATAGATGGGTTGAAAGTTTACTTGTTGTTACAGTCAGGTCTGTTGCCTTGGAGATGGAAATCAAATTGTGGCCCCAACTATGTTTTTTTAAGCAACAAAATATTTTCACTTGCATATATTCTACTCATATTGTGTATCTTTAGTACAACTAGCATATGTTATAATTTAGTCACAGGAAGAATTTTCACTGTTAACCACATCTGTTACTTTCTTACAGTGCATATGTCTAAAAATTGCCTTTGTGAAAATGAAATATGAGGATGTAACGTTTCAAGTAATTACCTAGGAAACTATTTAAAACAATTGCAATCCTATGACCAATCTTGTCATGATGTCTACCGATTATGCTTTTGAAAGTAAGCGTGTACAATTTTGGCTTCTTTTTCTGCGATATCCCATTGTAATACCACATGGGAATTCAATATTCCAAGCACTTTCTCTTCTGGAAACATTCCAGCAAAAATTGTGTTTGTAATAATTATTATACAAATATGAAATGTCCAAATAAGAACTATAACTTTGTCTGCAGGTAAAGCTAATACTGTGGCATCCTAGTCTGGTTAAATCCATATGCCATTTTCAGAAGTTGCAGCGACAACTTGTTATATCTATAACACTTCTCACACAGGATGAGCTGTGAAAGTGCCAGTTGCCAGTAGTGGAACTGCAGGAGCAGGGACAAGGAGCAGCAGTGTGCGTGCAGGAAAGCAAAACTGGAGGGGATTACTCAGGGAAGGTGGGGCAAGACTACAGAGGGACAATATAAATGAAATACAATATCATTGAATAAAAAGGGAAAAAAATGCCCACACTCAATTGAGACTATATTTTAGTAACTTTGCAATGGAGCTAGAGAAGGAATAATTTCATTAAATGCTTACTTTTCCTTTAAAAAATGTGCACAAAAGTTTTTCTGATGTTTAGAATAGCATCAGTATTCCTTGTAAGCAATCAAAGTAAATACAAACAGAAAGTTATGAACATAATTAATACGATCCATTTTGAAGTTATTAATGTTAATGTTCTTTATCTGTTACAATGACCTTTATGCAATCGTGCCGATTATGAAGTGTACAGAACTTGCCCTCGCGCCCCATATATTGTCAGTACTTCTATTGGAGGCGATTGACCACTAACACACACCCAATCTGTTATCCATCGATTCAGCTATTGCTATAGAATTTAAGCATCTGCTACAGCATTCGACTACCCTTTCTCGGTTGCTTCAAAATGTACTGATATTTTCTAAAAAGAAATATGACCAGAACTCTGTGGAACGACGTGATATTTTAGCTATCTTGGACTCGGTGAACAGCTCAGACAGCACTTTGAACATTTGACAGACCACCGATTTCACGGGGTTGTATCTGCATACACAGCTGAATTTAAGAAACGATGTTAAAGCATATGCAGTTTGTGCTCCCACGCCATGCTCCCTTGCTGCGGAATAAATACATTTAAGGCTGCATTAAAACGTCGAATTTAATCTAGCTTCAACTCTTATCTGTTCGCTTGTGAATTAAAATAAGTAAAGCATAAAATAGCCCCCTCCCCAACCCCAAAGTACTTTACAGACATCTGGAACAGATAATAAACATGAGCAGATAAAACTGTTCTTAAACAGGTTGCACTGCCCAACTATTTCACCTCAGGTCGCCAAGAAAATAGCGCGTGGCTACTTCCTTGCACCAATTACAACAACTCTGAAATCTCCCACCCAGCTGAGGAATATTTTGCTTGAATTTTCTCCACTTCAATCCTGCTCTATAAATCTGACGGCCTTGACATGTGTGCGTTTTTTTTTTGTTGTTGTTGCCCAGCAGACGATGGTGTGGAAGTTTGCTGTTTAGTGAAAGTTTCTCGGGTTGTGGCCGGAGCCGGAGTGCGAGGGAAACACGGCCCCGCTCCGGGACTTGGCCAGGCTGGGAGAACTTGGTCGTGAGCTAGAATATTCCGAAATTTCATGCTTTTGACTTAATTAAACTCCAGTCCAATGTTGTAACAGTCTTGAATGGAATCAAGGTGCTCAATGAAAACTATGATTTTAGAAAGAATCTTTTTTTTTAATTGCACCCCCCCCCCCGGTGCGTTTGTGCTGGGCGCCCAGGTAACGCTGCCCTGGGCCAGTGCTGTGGGAGTCAGTCCCCGGTACTCACCGCCGTCTCCATAGGTCTCCACACCGTACCCGTCCTGCAGCCCGTTGTTCCATGTGCCCTCGTACCTGGCCGGGCTGCTGAGACTCTGGCGGAGTCCGTACCTGCCCTTGAAGCCGTGCGTCCACTCGCCCCGGTAACACCAGCGCCCCTTGGTCTCTACCCCCAGCCCGTGGCGCTTGCCCTGGGTCCAGTAGCCCTGGTAGGTGTTGCCGCTGGGCCAGGTGTAGACTCCCACCACCTCGAAGCCGTGCGCCCAGGAGCCGCTGTACTCGCCCTGGCCCTTCGGCCCCGTGCAGATGCCGTGACCGTGGGCTTTGCCGTCTTCCCAGCCGCCGCAGTAACTCCCGCCATCGTCGAAGTCAAACCTTCCTCCAGTCATGCATGAAACGGTGCGGGCGGATCGCACACGGACTGAAATCGGGCTCAAGAGCAGCAAAGACCGGGCAGGAGGGAGGAAACCAGCGTGCGTGAAAAGAAAGTGCGAGCGGCGTCTGACTGGAGAGAGCGCTGGGGAGGCGGGCTCACTGACTTTAACTGGAGAGATTGGCGGGGGAGGCGGGCTCGTCAGCGACTGGAGAGACGAGGAAAGGAGGCGGGCACAGTGACTGGAGAGGATAGGGAGGGAGACGGGCACAGGGGGATGGAGAGAGAGGTGGGCAGAGGGACGGGAGAGATTGGTGGGGAGGTGGGCACAGGGATGGGAGAGATTTGTGGGGAGGTGGGCACAGGGATGGGAGAGATTTGTGGGGAGGTGGGCACAGGGGCTGGAGAGATTGGTGGGGAGGTGGGCACAGGGATGGGAGAGATTTGTGGGGAGGTGGGCACAGGGATGGGAGAGATTTGTGGGGAGGTGGGCACAGGGGCTGGAGAGATTGGTGGGGAGGTGGGCACAGGGATGGGAGAGATTGGTGAGGAGGTGGGTACAGGGGCTGGAGAGATTGGTGGGGAGGTGGGCACAGGGGCTGGAGAGATTGGTGGGGAGGTGGGTACAGGGGCTGGAGAGATTGGTGGGGAGGTGGGCACAGTAATTGGGGACAGAGGAGAGTGGAGAGGCCAGCAGAGGAACTGGGAACACTGACGGGAGAGATTGGAAGGGCAGGTCGAGTACTGACTAAAATTACTTGCAGATGAGGCAGGCACACTGATAGGAAAAGCTAGCAAGGAAGATTGGCACTGACTGCAGAGACTGGCAGAGGCTATAGACTGTGATTAGAGAGACTGGCAGGCAATTAGGCAGAGAGAGAGAGATTGGCTGGGAGGAGGCCACAGTGCGAGAGAGGCTGGCAAGCTGGTAGGCACAGCTGGTAATGGGGACCGGATGGGAAAGACTGGCTGGGAGGTAGACACAGCACCGGAGAGGCTGGCAGCACTGGCCGAACCAGAGTCACCACGACCAGTAGCCGCCTTCCTGCAGACATAATGCGAGAGAGGAGAGAACCAGAAAGAGAACGTGTCACATAAGAGAGCAGGAGAAAAATGGGGGGAAAAACCCAGTAAGAAGCAACAACAGAAAAAGATGAGACGAAGAGCAACAGAAGTTGAGTGTAAAGAATGAGCGACGAGAAGAACGAGGAAATAGAGATAAAAAATCGAGACTTAAGAGCGGGAACATTTGTTTAAAGGTAATATTGAAACACGTGAAATAGAATAAAAACGACGAGGAAGGAACGAGATGAAGAGGAGAAAAAACAATCAAACGGAGCAAAGACAACAGCGGTTACAGAATAGAGATAGCAAAAGAGAACGGAAGAGGGTTAATCTCAGATGGATCGACTCGTAAAGGGTATGGGAGGACAGATCCGAAAAACGGATGGGATCGTCATTAAGAGAAGTGAAAAAACAGAAACAAATGTTGGAGACAACAAAAAAGGAAAAGGAGGAAGAAAGTGAGAAATCCACGAGAATGGGCACAGAAATTACGCAACCCAACAGTACCAAAGCGTAAAAAAGTTTTAAAAATCCTGAAGGAACAGCAGCAGAATTAGTTGTATCAATTCCATGTGTCAACGTCAGAAATGCAAATATTATTGCGCAAGATAATGACTTGGATGGGCTGGGGAATCAAGTCGCTATTCAGTATGCATACAACAGGATGCAACTGCGGTTAGTTTCATTAATATCCATTGGTGGTGGAACTCGTTTTCATAAACCGTTGCATCATTCTCCTTTCTACTAACCCCGGGCACTACATCGTTCTTTTCTGAGGAGAGGTCAACGTTTCCAATATTTGTAATAACTGGTAATAAGTTTACAATTGAACTTTTAACACCAAGTAGTTTGTTTTTATTGGGTGACACTTTATACGTCACGATTTACATTTGATTTGGATGGCATCAATAGCAAAATGAAACTGTTTCCCATGTCCTGTTTCGGGTACCAGATAAGCAAATTGCAAACCTTTACACTCAGGTACACTCATTAACCATTGATCATATTTGCAATCGGAACTTTACAAATTTAGGAACTTTGTTAAAAGTTGGTTCCCTGCTACTAATATATTAAATAGAAAATTTTATATTTCCGATCCAAGGTTCAAAGGAAGAAACACCAATTATGATTTTGAAAAACACAAGCTCTGCTGTGATTTTGATCGTGGTTGTGTCTGACACCAGATGTTTTTCAAAGGCTGTTAAATACTGTAACTGCAACACGTAATTGGAGAAACGGTGCGTCACGAGGTTCCCAGAATAGAAGGAAGAATAAATATGGTCATGGCTTTGCAGCGGTGAGGATTGGAAGGGTCATGTTCGTGGGAGTGCAGAGATTCACGTAGGGGTGGCTGGAAACGAGACTAAAGTGGCATTCACACACACACCTACATAGCTGTCCAGGGAGCTGGCAAGCGGAATCAGACAGCAGGGTCAGGGAGGGGCCCAGGTAGATCAGATGACTCCACAAAGATTCGTTCACCTGCATTTAGAAGACCTTTTCTGAGAAAAAGTAATTATGGAGCAAATATAACTGCAGGGAACGTGGTATACTGTATATCCTGATTATATCAATCACTCGTGTCGTTAAATTGAGAAAAAAATGGATGCTTGTTACACTTCACTTTAGGTGAGAATTTGACCTGCGTTGGTATGATTTTATCGTATTTTTACAGTAATTAAATATATAACAACGGATATGGGAATGACTGCAAGCCAAAAGTAAACAAAGGCGTTTGGATAACGTCACAAACTGCAGGAACACACTTAAAGTGATTTATAACCACGGCTGAACTCCAGGATACTTCCTGCTCCATAACAATATATACTGTGGATTTTATAGGGCGGTTTTATTCAGTTTTGTTTGCTAACAGCTCTCATTTCATCGTGTTATTTATATACGACGACCTTCATTGAAATGTGGACAACTTTGATATAATCACTGCAAGTTTTCGGAAGAAATAACTTGCACTTGATTACCAGAATATAAATGTGGTCCATATATATTATACAGTACAAACCAAATAATTAGCACCCTGCCAGGCACAACAACCATTTTCTCTACTTTCAATTATATTATGTATAACGCTTTATTTTACCATAATTATATGTCCATAAACAGTGTTGTCCACTTTTTCTGGAATGATGCACCATATTTACTGATGGAGGGGGAAATGATCTGGCGCAGCGCTACATCGATAAACAAATCCCACGAGAATCTACACTTGCCCTGTGCAGTGCAATTTGCTGCCTGAGTATTGGAATTTTGCAAAAAAAGTCCCAGAAATAGTGGAAAGGCCAGCTTCTGAGCAGATCTGACCGATAACAAGACAGTTGCTGGAACAACTCATTTGCACTACATATTGATCAAAGTTCAAATTGCTCTAATTGCTGAAATTGTCCTGTATTCTTTGTATACTGGAGGAAGTTACTTGTAAAATGAACTTGCATTTATATAACAACTTGTATTTATATAGTGCCTTTAACGTAGTAAAACATCTCAAAGCGCTTCACAGGAGCATATTCAGACAAAAATGAACACCAAGCCAAAGAAGCTGACACCAGGACAGGTGACCAAACGCTTGGTGAAAGAATTGGTTTTAAGCAGAGTCTTAAAGGAGGAGAGAGGGGCAGCAAGGTGAAAAGGTTTGGGGAGGGAATTCCAGAGCTTAGGGCCTAGACAGCTGAAGGCACGGCCACCAGTGGGAGGGCAAAGGAAGTGGGGGTGCACAAGAGGCCAGAATTGGAGGAATACAGAGTTCTCGGAGGGTTGTAGGGCTGGAGGAGGTTACAAAGATAGGGAGAGGTGAGGCCATGCAGGGAATTGAATGCGAGGATAAGAATTTTATAATTGAGGTGTTGGTTGACTGGTAGCCAATGTAGGTCAAAGAGCACGTGGGTGATGAGTGAATGGGACTTGGTGCGAGTTAGGATATGGGCAGCAGCGTATTGGATGAGCTCAAGTTTATAGAGTCATAGTCACAGAGTCATAACAGCACAGAAGGAGGCCATTCGGCCCATCGAGTCCGTGCCGGCTCTTGTAGAGCAATCCAGTCAGTCCTATTCCCTTGCTCTATCCCCGTAGCCCTGCAATTTTATTTCCCTCAAGTGCCTATCCAGTCTCCCCTTGAAAACATTGAGTGTCTCCGCTTCCACCACTTCCGTCGGCAGCGAGTTCCAGGTCCTCACCACTCGCTGCGTAAAAAAGTTTTTCCTCACATCCCCCCTGAATCTCTTGCCCAAAACCTTAAATCTGTGTCCCCTAGTCCTTCTACAATCAACTAGTGGGAACAGCCTTTCCCCGTCTAGCCTATCCAAACGCATCATAATCTTGTACACCTCTATCAAACTACCCCACAGCCTCCTTTGCTCTAGTGAAAACAAATCCAGCTTCTCCAACCTGTCCTTGTAGCTAAAATCCCCCATCCCTGGAACCGTTCTGGTAAATCTCCTCTGCACCTTCTCAAGAGCCTTCACATCCTTCCTAAAGTGTGGTGACCAGAACGGGACGCAATACTCCAGTTGTGGCCTAACCAGCACTTTATAAAGGTTCAGCATAACTTCTCTACTTTTGTACTCAATACCTCTATTTATGAAGCCCAAGATCCCATATGCTTTGCTAACAACTCTCTCAATATGTCCTGCCACCTTCAGGGACCTATGCACATTAACTCCCAGGTCCCTCTGTCCCTGCACACTCTTTAAAACTGTGCCATTAAGTGTATATTGCCTCTCCCTGATCCTTCTGCCAAAATGCATCATCTCACACTTTTCTGTATTAAATTCCATCTGCCACTTGTCTGCCCATTCTGCTAGCCTTTCTATGTCCTGTTGCAGTCGATTGGTATCATCATCACTGTTTGCCACACCCCCAAGTTTGGTGTCATCGGCAAATTTAGAAATTCTACTTTGTATTCCAATATCCTGGTCATTTATATATATTAAAAAAAAGCAGTGGCCCCAGCACTGACCCTTGGGGAACACCACTGTCTACCAGTCTGAAAAAAAGCCATTTACCACAACTCGCTGTTTTCTGTCCTTAAGCCAATTCCTTATCCAAGCTGCCACTGACCCACCTATTCCATTAGCCTCAAATTTGTTAAACAGCCTTCTATGTGGTACTTTGTCAAATGGCTTCCTAAAATTCATGTAGACAATATCCATTGCATTCCCTTCATCGATCCTCCCTGTTACTTCATCAAAAAATTCAATTAGATTAGTCAAACATGATCGGCCTTTTCCAAATCTGTGTTGGCTCTTCTTAATTAGCTTAAACCTCTCCAAGTGCCCGTTAATTTTTTCCTTGATTATTGTTTCTAAAACTTTACCCACCACTGATGTTAAACTGACCGGCCTGTAGTTACTAGAATTGTCCTTACACCATTTCTTGAACAATGGTGTCACATTTGCCACTTTCCAATCCTCAGGCACCTCCTCCGCATTTAGGGAAGATTGGAAAATTATGGCAAGCCCTTTCGCTATCTCCTCCCCCAATTCCCTTAGCAATCTGGGATGCAAGCCATCTGGACCAGGTGACTTATCCACGCTAAGCATACCCAGCCTTTCTAGTACATCCTGTCTATCAATTTTCACCCCTTCCATTGCTTCTACCTTTTCCACTGCTACTGATATTTTGTCAGCATCCACCTCCTTAGTAAACACCGATACAAAGAACTCATTGAGTATTCTAGCCTTGCCCTGCGCCTCTAAGCATATAACACCTTCTTTGTCGCTAATAGGCCCCACCCCGCCTCTTACTACCCGCTTACTGTTTACATGCCGGTAGAAGATTTTTGGGTTCCCTTTTATGTTAACCACCATTCTACTCTCATATTCTCTCTTTGCCAATCTTATTTTCATCTTCACTTCCCCTCTCAACTTATTGTATTTGGTCTGGTTCTCCCTTGAAGAATTCACCTGACATGCATCATACACCCTCTTTTTTTGTTTCATCATCTTCTCTATCTCCCTCATCATCCAAGGAGCCCTTGCTTTGGTTCCCTTACCCTTCCCTCTTGTTGGAATGTACCTAGCCTGTAATTGGAACATCTCCTCCTTAAAGATCACCCATTGTTCCGTTACAGTTTTTCCTGTCAGTCTTTGGTTCCATTTTACCCTGGCTAGATCCTTTCGCATCCCATTGAAGTTAGCCCTATTCCAGTTTAGAAGTTCCACTCTAGATTGTTCCTTGCTCCTCTCCATTGCTAATCTAACTCTTGTGATACAATGATCATGCGTACCCAAGTGTTCTCCCACAGTCACTTGGTCGACTTGGCCCACCTCATTCCCCAGCACCAGATCCAGCAATGCCTCCTTCCTAGTTGGGCCAAGAACATACTGGTCAAGGAAATTCTCCTGATCACATTTCAGAAATTCCTCCCCCTCCTTTCTCTTTACCCTAGCATTATCCCAATCGATATTTGGGTAATTAAAGTCCCCCATATCACTACTCTATAGCTGTTGCATATCTCTGCGATTTCCCTGCAGATTTGCTCCTCTACCTCCCTCTCACTATTTGGAGGCCTATAAAATACCCCCAATAGTGTGATCATACCCTTTTTGCTCCTCAACTCTAACCAAATGGATTCTGTCCTTGTCCCCTCAAGAACATCCTCCCTTTCCAACACTACAATGTCTTCCTTAATCAGCACTGCCACCCCACCTCCCTTTTTTCCTTCCCTATCTTTTCTGAACACCTGTACCCTTGAATATTAAGTGCCCAGTCCTCACCGTTTTTAAGCCACGTTTCTGTTATTGCCACAACATCATATTGCCACACAGCTAATTGTGCTTGTAGCTCACCAACCTTATTCACCACACTTTGTGCGTTTACGTACATGCATTCTAAACCCATTTTTGAATTTTTCGTAGTCTTTCTTGGTCTGCTCCTATCTAATATGGTACTACTTCCGCCTCTAATACTACTTTCTTCTCTAGTACTATCCAACACACTCACTCTTTCATGCACCTTATTCCTCTTTTCTACTCCTATATGCTGGTGCCCATCCCCCTGCCAAGCTAGTTTAAACCCTCCCCAACAGCACTAGCAAATCTCCCCACGAGAATATTGGTCCCGGCTCTGTTGAGGTGTAATCCGTCCGGCTTGTACAGGTCACACCTTCCCCAGAAACGGTCCCAATGCCTCAGGAATCTAAAGCCCTCCCTCCTGGACCATCTCTCCAGCCATGCATTCATCTGTTCTATCCTCCTATTCTTGTACTCACTAGCACGTGGCACTGGGAGTAATCCGGAGATTACTACCTTTGAGGTCCTGCTTTTTAATCTCTCTCCTAGCTCCCTAAACTCTGCCTGCAGGACCTCATCCCTCTTTCTGCCTATGTTGTTGGTACCGATATGGACAACGACCTCTGGCTGTTCACCCTCCCCCCTCAGAGTGTCCTGCAGCCACTCAGTGACATCCTTGACCCTGGCACCAGGGAGGCAACATACCATCCTGGAGTCACGTCTGCAGCCGCAAAAACGCCTGTCTGCTCCCCTAACTATCGAATCCCCTACCACTATTGCTCTTCCACTCTTTTTCCTCCCCCCCTGTGCAGCTGAGCCACCAGTGGTGCCTTGGACTTGTATCTGGCTGCACTCCCCAGCGGAACCATCGCCCCCACCAGTACTCAGAACAGAATACTGGTTGGAGATCGAGATGCCCTCCGGGGACTCCTGCACTACCTGCCTGGTCCTCCTCTTCTGTCTGGCGGTCACCCATTCCCTCTCTGCCTGCATACTCTTAAGCTGTGGGGTGACCACCTCCAGAAACATGCTATCCACGTAACTCTCAGCCTCACGGATGCACCGCAGTGACTCCAGCCGCCGCTCAAGCTCTGAAACATGGATCTCGAGTTGCTGTAGTTGGCGACACTTCCCGCCCATGTGGTCGTCCAGGCTACGCGAAGCGTCCAGGAAATCCCACATGGCACAGGATGTGCACTCTACGGGACTGAGCTGCCCTGCCATGCCTCTAATTAATAGACTAAGAACTAACTTAGCAGAAGTAAACTTAAAACTTAAAAAAAACACTCACCAACTACTCACCAATCAGCTCCTTCCCTTGTGCCAACGTCACTTTTTCTACTCTGACGTCACTCTTTCGGATTCTGACTCTGTTGAGCTGCTGCCTCTTTCGCTCTGCTCCTGCTCTGGTCTCGCCCCAGGTCCGCTGCCTTCACTTCCTCTCGTGTTCTTTACAGCGCTGCTGCCTCCGCTCCTCTCACCGCTGATCTCGCGCTCTTTACAGTGCTGCTGCCTCCGCTCCTCTCGCCGCTGCTGCCTCCGCTCCTCTCACCGCTGATCTCGCGCTCTTTACAGTGCTGCTGCCTCCGCTCCTCTCGCCGCTGCTGCCTCCGCTCCTCTCACCGCTGATCTCGCGCTCTTTACAGCGCTGCTGCCTCCGCTCCTCTCGCCGCTGCTCCCGCTCCTCTCGCCGCTGCTCCCGCTCCTCTCGCCGCTGCTCCCGCTCCTCTCGCCGCTGCTCCCGCTCCTCTCGCCGCTGCTCCCGCTCCTCTCGCCGCTGCTCCCGCTCCTCTCGCCGCTGCTCCCGCTCCTCTCGCCGCTGCTCCCGCTCCTCTCGCCGCTGCTCCCGCTCCTCTCGCCGCTGCTCCCGCTCCTCTCGCCACTGCTCCCGCTGCTGGTGGAAGATGGAAGGCCAGCTAGGAGAGCATTGGAATAGTCGAGTTTGGAGGAAATTTTTTTTTGAGGGTTTCAGTAGCAGATGGGCAGAGGCAGAGGCGGAGATGGGCGATATTACGGAAGTGGATGTAGGCGATCTCTGTGATGGAATAGATATGGGGTTGGTAGTTTAGCTCCAGGTCAAATAGTATGCTGAGGTTGTGAACTGTCTGGTTCAACCTGTCCAGGGAGGGGGATGGAATCATTAGCTAGGGAACACAGTTTGTGGCGGGTGCTGAAGACAATGGCTTCAGTCTTCCCAGTGTTTAATTGGAGGAAATTTCAGCTCATCCAAGACTGGATGTCAGACAATTAGTCTAACGACACAGATGCAACGGAAGGGTTGAGAGAGGTGGTGGTGAGGTAGAGCTAGGTATCATCAGTGTACATGTGGAACCCGATGTTGTGTCTTCAGATGATGTTGCTGAGGGGCAGCATGTAGATGATAAATAGGAGAGGGGAGGGGGTGCAAGGATTGATCCTTGGGGGACTTTGATGCGGGAGCGGGAAGAGAAATCATTGCAGGAGATTCTCTGGCTACAATGGGATAGATAAGAGTGGAACCGCTTGAACAGGCAGACAGAGCCACAGTTTAACCACTCCGCTGAAAGTCAGTGTCAGAGTTAACCTAGACTATGTATTAAGTTCTGGAGTGCAGCTTGAACTCATAACCCATTGACTCAAAAACAGGAGGCTACCAAATGAGCCAAACCTGACCTTTGCAGTAGATTGAATGGAATCTATCACTTTTTCATCATGATTGTTTCATTGTTCTCAGCTTTTTGATGCCTCACTGATGCCTTGCTCTGCTGTGGCTGTTAATTAGATTGGATATTGGTGTTGATGAAATGGTAGTTTTTCTCATTAGCAAAAGATTTCCTCAGAACTCACCAGTGCAAAATGTTGCAAATCATTGACATGATAACATTTTTAATGTAACTGCAATGAATCAAAATGCCCAAGGTATATATGTTTACTATAAGAATGCACATCATTTAGAAGAATCTTCAGTGCATCTTCAAAGGAAGATTCCAGGGTACTGTCCTGTAATGTTTCCATTCCTGGTTGCTGTCAGCTCCTTTAGCACCTAGGACAGTAAAATACCTTTAGTAAAAGAATAGCTCTTAAAGTTGACCCACTAAGTAATCTTAATGGACAATGCTCATGAAGCACCAGTAATCCTGACTCAAAGTGTAAAGGGGAGCTAACATGATTTGCTTCCCCAGCCCAAACATCTGTGATGATGTTGCTCCATGCAGTAAATTACTGACTTCCCTCCTCTCATCCAACTTAGTCCCTAATGCAAGGAGTGAGGTTGGAGCAAAAGTTACTACTGGATGGATAGGGCGGAACTTGCCGACAGGAAGCAACCTTAGTCAGTGTCCCTGAATGCTCTAGTAGTTCTTTCACCTGCTGACCAAAGACATCCTTACCATTAAGTAAAAATGATAAAACAGAATGAAAAGGGCAGGAAACTGTGCTTCAATTTCTAAGGCATTCACCTTATTGTTGCAGGAAACTAACTGAATGGGACCCCTGACCCAAAGAAGCAAAGATCTTCTACTATATGGACATTCTATGTTCTGAGGATCCTGCCCAATGAATGTCGCAGCAGGCTGATCAGAAATAGAGAGTACTTAGCAAGAAATACCTTTGTCACCATAGGGTAGAAATTATGATTGGTACTGTTCTTATACAAAGTTTAATGCCGTAATACTAAATTCCTCTCTGCAGTATTTTAAAACAGCATTAAGTGTTCATACAAAATCAGTGCCAGTTGTAATTTCTATCTCATGAGTCCAACCACTTTTGTGCTGTGAGTTGAAACTTGCCAAATTAATTTGATATAGAATCCTTACAACTAGCAATGACTTTCATCCCATCAGTCTGGGCTGGATTTAAACCCAGAACCCAGAAGGAAAAAAGTGTATGGTAACTCACTGAGTTACCCATTTTCCCTGATGAAAACACTTCTTTGAAGGATCTGGCTATGACACAACATCACGTTGAAGGATTTTTCAATTCCTTATAGACTATACATAATGAGCAATTCGATAGCTTGTTTCTGTAATTGATAAACACCTTACACCCATTGTGTTGGAAATTTTTTTAAATTTCTTTCTGATTGTGAAAGTCAAGAAATACAGTAGAATGCCAGACACCTAGAAAGCAGCCTAGCTTTAGCAACAGATGCAGCAGCTGAGTAAAAAGGGTGCACAAAAGGATGTTTCAAAAAGCCAGGGTGCGGAGGAGTTTGTTTTAGTCAAGCAAAATGATCCACGGAAGTGGGCAGTGTAGTGCTTTCATTATTTTGGTGTGTTATGTGAAGAACTAAGTGAATCCAATCATTATCCTTTACTCTGTACATTTATCTTACAGTGGAATACATAAGGCTAGACTGCAGGAAGGCTGCAGGGCTTCCACTGAGGACACTTCAGATGAAACTGGAAACCAGTATTTATTACCCATCTCTAGTTGCCCTGAGAGTCAACCACATAGTGTGGGATTGATGTCACATGTAGGCCATACCAGCCATTGGTGGTAAATTCCATTCCCTGAACGTCATTAATGAACCAATTAGGTTTCTATGACAATTCAGCAGCTTTCAAGGTCATTTTTCTGGTGCAAGCCTACAAATTGCCAGATTTTTTGAATTCAATTTTACAACTTGCCATAGTAGATTTTGAACTCGCGATCTCTGGGTTGTTAGTCCAGTACTACAAGTTACGAGGAAGCCATACCCGTGGAAACAAAAAAAAAAGAAGTCTGGTGGTGACAAAGGCGCATATGAGAGTTTACATGGTAGATGGGCTGGAATAGTGGCAGAGGCAGGCAGTGACATAGAGATGAAGTAGGTGGTGTTTTAATGAAGAAGATATGTGGTCAGAAGCTCATCTTGGGGTTGAAGAGGATGCCGAGGTCACAGCTCGTGTACTTCCTGGGATCAGGGAAAGTTCCCTAATTTTAATTGGATGAAGGTAACCCAGTAGACATTGTCTACCTGGATTTTCAGAATGCTTTTGCTAAGTTACCTCACAAAAGGCTTCTCTAGAAGCTAAGATCTTATGGAATTAATGGTAATCGGCTGCGATGGATTGAGAATTGGATGAGTTCCCATAGGATTTGAATCTGCTTGGAACCCAGTTACCACTGGTGTCCCACAGGGAATGGTGTTATTTGCTATTTACTAATTTTATTAATGATCTAGATGTAGGTGTTAGGGGAATCATTTGCAAGTTTGCAGACGACACCAAGATATGTGCGAGCGTTAGATGAGAGGATGCTCATCTACTGCAAGCAGATCACAATGTTTTGGGGGAATGGGCCCATGTTTGGCAAATAATGTTTAACTTGGAAAAGCGTAGTGTTATGCATGTGGGAAGGTCTAATGCTAAATATACATACACCCTGTAGGGAACAGAATTGAAGCCAGTTGTGAAAGAGAGTGATCTGGGTGTTACAGGGCATCACTCTCTAAAGGTTCATTACCAATGCCGTGAAGCTGTAGTTGAAGTAAACAGGGCTCTAGGCTCTATTCACAGGACAATTCACTAAAAAAAAGCATACCATTTTGTCCTTATATAAGACCTTGGTTAGGCCTCAGTTAGAATACTGTGTCCAGTTTTGGTCTCTTCACATGGTGGAGGATATTGAAGCTTTGGAAAGGGTGCAGAGGAGGCCCACAAGAGTAATTCCCAATTTAAAGCACTTCAGTTACGCAGATAGGCTCAAAGAACTGGGTCTGTATACTTTAGAAAAGTGTAGACTCATGGGCAATTTGATCAATAAATATATAATAAAATAATGAAGGACTAGATTGTGTTTATGTGGACCAATTATTTGAACTGGATTGTTTAGGGAGGGCCAGAGGTCACACTTACAAGTGAAGTAAGGTCAGATCTCAGTTGGATGTTAGGCAGTTCTTCTTTTCCAGAGAATAGTTGATCTTTGGAACAGGTTGCCGGCTCGTGCAATGAACACTGATTCGCTGGTATTCCTTCAAGAGAGAGCTAGACCTTTTCTGACTGGAGCAGAGATCACCTTGTACAAGAGCTAGCTGCGCAGCGTAAGCTCGAGGAACAGCACCTCATCTTTCGTTTAGGCACGCTACAGCCCTCTGGACTCAATATCGAGTTCAACAATTTTAGATCATAACCTCAGCTCCAATCACATTTATATTTTATTTTTTCCACCCTTTTATTTGCCCCCCCCACCTTTTTATTCCTCCTAGAAGCTGGCAGCTGTCCTTCATTCTGCCAGTGGATTTCACACTTCTTTCAGCCTTAATCTGTCACATTAACACCACCTCTAGCCTTGCATATCTCTTTATGTCTCTTAATGTCTCTTCATCTCCCCCTTTGTTCTTTTATCCCCTCCCCTTTTCCCAGCTTTACCCTGGCCTTAAATCTATTTGATTTCCGGCTCTTCCCAGTTCTGACGAAAGGTCATCGACCTGAAACGTTAACTCTCTTTCTCTCTCCACGGATGCTGCCTGGCCTGCTGAGTTTTTCCAGCGTTTTCTGTTGTTATACCATATAATATGTCAGGACCAATGTGATCTCCTGGACTAGCTTCAATCACCTAAAGTGGTCGGAGAGGACTTTTACAGATTTTTCCACAAATTGGCCTGGGTTTTTATCTGGCTTTTTGCCTCACCCAGAGATTACATGTCTGCAGGTGGTTAGGGGGAGTCTTTATTGTAATGCGTAGGGCACCACAACTATATGGGACAGGCTAGATGTACCAGTCGGTC
Source organism: Squalus acanthias (assembly GCA_030390025.1). Taxonomy (NCBI): domain Eukaryota; kingdom Metazoa; phylum Chordata; class Chondrichthyes; order Squaliformes; family Squalidae; genus Squalus; species Squalus acanthias. Next base: position 87,335,349 of record CM059432.1, read on the forward strand.
TTTTCCTGTCCTCCATTTTCATATGTTCGTACCTCTCAGGCATCTGCCAGTTGAGGGAGGCAGGAAATCCTGGTGGAGGGTGCCCACTCCAGCAAATGGTGCTGGGCTTCCTCATGGAAAAATCTCAGAATTTTGCCCATTGGTTACTTTATAAGGGGGCAGAAATATCGTGAAGAATTTTTGAAATCATTGGGGGTGTAAGCTACAATCCTGGCCCAGAGCCTGAGGTGGGCTGCAATTCCACCGGCTGGCTGGCCAGAAATGAGAAAACTCCCAGCCTGGCCCCGCTCCCTTTGACATGGATGACCTTGTTTGAGTGGGGAGGTGGGGGGGAACTTCCATCCCAAACAAGGCCCCAAGGAAACTTCTGGTGGGAAGGGCGCGGAGCCAGCACAACTGGGTCCTGGCCTCATAGTCACTTCATCTGCTGCATTCCTATCAAACTTATGGTGGGAGTGTGCTGGAACAGCTATGGATTTTCACTCCCATAATCTTCACTTCCGATTTTGTGTCTATGCACTTTTGAAATAGCATTGCATTGATCCAATTTGGCAGTATAGCTATTTCCTAATTCTATTATTTATGTTACTGTACTTAAAATTTTAACTCTAACAAAAAGCAAACTCCCAGAATTGCTAACAGTAAAAAAAGTCAATTATAGGCAGACGTAAAATGGAACCCTCTCCAGGTCATATGAAAGATTGTACTAAATAATATACCACAGCTCATAATAAAACAGCATGCTACATTCACTCTACAAATGACTGAGGTACAATGACTTTGCAGAAACCAGCCAATCTTATTTCCTGTCTTATTTGCTGGGTGTGAAGCAAATACTGTTGCACATCTGGAAATAAAGAAAGTAGTCAGAATGTCTGCATTTGTACAATGTGGAATAGTGTACAAAATTATGTTATTTTGCTCCTTTGGAAAATGCGTAACATTGTTGTAAATTGTTTCCTTCAATAAATATTTTCTGTAAGCTATTGTTTTTGGTCCCCACCACAAACTCCGTTCCCTAGCCACTGACTCCATCCCTCTTCCTAACATCTGTCTGAGGCTGAACCACACTGTTCGCAATCTTGGTGTCATACTTGACCCTGAAATGAGCTTCTGACCACACATCCACGGCACAACTAAGACCGCCTATTTCCACCTCCGTAACATCGCCTGTCTCCGCCCTTGCCTCAGCTCATCCGCTGCTGAAACCCTCATCCATGCCTTTGTTACCTCTAGACTTGACTATTCCAACGCACTCCTGGCTGGCCTCCAACATTCTACCCTACGTAAACTTGAAGTCATCCAAAACTCGGCTGCCCGTGTCCTAACTCGCACCAAGTCCCGTTCAGCTATCACCCCTGTGCTCGCTGATCTACATTGGCTCCCGGTTAAGCCGCGCCTCAATTTCAAAATTCTCATCTTTGTTTTCAACTACCTCCATTGCATCGCCCCTCCCTACCTCTGTAATCTTCTCCAGCCCCAAACCCCCAAGATATCTGCGCTCCTCTAATTCTGCCCTCTTGAGCATCCCTGATTATAATTGCTCAACCTTTGGTGGCCGTGCCTTCTGTTGCCTAGGCCCTAAGCTCTGGAATTCCCTGCCTAAACCTCTCAAATTTTTTTTTGTCTTATAATATTCCTGTGAAGCGCCTTGGGACGTTTTACTATGTTAAAGGTGCTATTTAAATACAAGTTGTTGTTGTTGTACAATATCTTGAGGATGCTGGATTTGTAGGGAACTCATCACCATGACCTTATTCAACATTTAGGGCTGGAACTTCCTTTGTCTACCTAAAAGAGTTTTGGCAGGACTTTTTCCCACCACTTCAACCCTGCCATGACCCCAGACAAGTTTCCTGGGTTGGGGTCATTATGTCTTCATCCTGGAAGGATACCTGCCAACAAGTGAGAGCCCAGCAGTGTCCCCTGGAAGATCGAGGCACTGTTGCAATGGGACCACAGCTGCACCATCCAAAGAGACAAGGAGGCAAGATTAAAGGGGCCACAAGACCCTGAAGACTGCACCAACTCTTTTACTGAAGGCCAGGGCTGGGACTGAGCGCTTCAGCAATTAAGTGATTGATGTGAAATGGAAGGAGAAGAGGCCTCCACCTTCAATTACAACATTCGGGGACATTACTGCTGCTACTGTTGGCCTACCACCACCATTAACCTTGGGAACAGTGGTAAGGGGGTGAACAGGAGGCAAATGGGACAAGTACTGGGGCCTTGCTACAACGTTTCCAACCCCCCCCCCCCCCGCCATTAGCACTTGCATGTGGTGGGCAGGGAATGGGTGGGGGAAGGAAAATCAAAATTAGGGTAGGGAGCTGGTGGTAGGCCTTGCCGACTAATTTTCCCTGTTGGTTGTGCCAAGGGATAGCAGTAGAAAATCCAGGCCTTAATGTTACTGTGATTGCTGAACACATGAAATAATGATCCCTAAAGTATATAGCAAATAATTCAGATATAAGAGGCACCAACAATGATTATAAATATATCTTGTACACTAACCATGCAATTAAAGTGCTACCCATTATTTGTTACTTCATCTAAAAATATATTCAATATCTATATTAGAAAAACTTTGATACAGAGCAGCAGGTATATACGTGGATAATATTCAAAATTGTTTCCTGTGCATTGTTATCCCACCTTTAATAAACTGAGACACTGGAGTGTTATACAAGGAGCTACTATTGTTTCTGCTAATCCTAAGGGTCCGGCTGTTATTTCTGATAACCCTAACACTGCTACATGACAATACCCACTTTATTTCAAAAGTAAATTACATATACTATAAGAGACCTAGGGGTAAAAATTCAGTTGGTTGCGCCTCCCGCTAGCGCCTTAAGTGGGCGCTAATGGGGCGCAAAGCCGCTAACGCCCGGGCGCAGCGATGTTTGCGCCGCTCGGGAACTTAACTAGAGATTGTGCGGCGGCGCTAAACTTTACCGCTGCGACCACCTGCGCGCGCAGATTGTGACGTCATTCCATGGTGCAACGCCCTTGTGGCGCCCCGGAGCGGAAATTGAGTGGCGCCCCCTGCCTTACCGCCTGGCGCATCCAACGACTGGAAGACTGGAATGCTATCAATCGCTGTGGGGCTGGGGGGGGCGCTATTTAAAGGGGGCCTCTTCCTGTCTTTTTCTGTGGTGGACATTTTTGCACCACTCGTTCTGAGAGAGAGAGAGAGATTCGGAGAGAGAGAAAGAGAGACTTCTGCATTGACTCAACGCTTTGTGAGGTAGTTTTGCCTACTGATCCTAACTTCGCTAGTACTTTAGTTGCTGTCCTTCATTACTTTGCTTGCAAAGAGACTATGGGGGTGGCACTGATTGGGGGCGTCGTCCTGCTCCAGCTGAATCAGAGGACACAGAGACGCAGAGAGAGAGTGGCAATGATGGCCAGACGGAGGAGGGCCAACAGGCGTATGTACAGGAGAGCTTACCATCCCAGGGTATATCGTGAACAGCTCTCCTACCTTCATATGTCTGAGGAGCTGTGTTTGCGAAGGCTGCGATTCAGCAAGGAGGTGGTCACTGAGCTCTGCCACCTGCTGCAGCCAGATCTGCAGCCTCAACTGAGGTCCAGGACGTCTCTGTCGGTGGCAGTGAAGGTCACAGTGGCTCTCAACTTCTACGCTACTGGCTCATTTCAAGCTGCTGCTGGGGACCTCGCCAATATCTCCCAGTTCGCGGTGCATTGCTGCATCCGGCAGGTCACAAATGCCCTCTTTAAAAGGAGACGAGAGTTCATCTCTTTCCCCATGACCCCAGACAAGCAGCGTGACCGCGCTCTGGGCTTTGCGAGGGTAGCGGGCTTCCCCATGGTGCAGGGCGCCATTGACTGCACGCATGTGGCTTTGCGTGCTCCGCATGAGAATGCCGAGGAATTCCGGAACAGAAAGGGGTTCCATTCCTTGAATGTTCAGTTGGTCTGTGACCACAGACAGCTGATACTCGCTGTCAATGCCCACTATCCTGGCAGCTGCCACGATGCTTTTATCCTGCGCCAGACTACTGTGGCAGAACTTTTCGAGGCACCGCATCAGCCAGTTGGTTGGCTTCTCGGGGACAAGGGGTATGCATTGAGCACCTGGCTGATGACACCGCTCCGTACGCCCAACACCCCTGCTGAGCTGCGGTACAATGAGAGCCATCAAGCTACCAGGAACATCATTGAGCGCACAATCGGCGTGCTGAAGCAACGGTTCCGCTGTCTCGACCATTCTGGAGGAGCCCTGCAGTACTCGCCTGAGCGAGTATCCAACTTCGTAGTTGTGTGCTGCATGTTGCATAACATGGCAATCGTCAGGACCCAGCCAATGCCACCAGGCCTTGGAGCACCACCAGAGGAGGAGGAGGAAGAGGAGGAAGAGGACGAGGAGGATGATCATCAGCAGCACCAAGGCGGGAGGGCGGCCCACAATGGTGAAACTGCAAGGGCCGTCCGTCAACGGCTAATAGCAAGCCGCTTCTAGGGCCCCTGCTGTGGAAATGGCTTCTGCCATTGCTAACAACATCAATGAACCCAGCACGCAACCCCTAAGCCGGCCAAGGCACCAATAATTCCAACCACCAACCATGTATATTTTGAATACAGAAACTTATTTATTTTACAAACTCTGTGTGTGTCAATTCCTCATGACAAACTCATAGAAATAAACACAAAAAAACAGTCAATAACATAACTGGTTCTCACAACCTGGAGATAATGTCCAAAACACTAAACAAAAGTTGGACCATGAACCTCGACCTTTAATAAAAAAATGACCAGCATTTTGTCACACCTCCTACTTTTTGCCCTTCGATGGTGATCTCCTTCCCTTGCGCACTTCCCCCCTTCTAACCCTACTGCTCCTCCGTAATGGGACCTCAGTGGCTGCAGCAAGGCTGGTGGAAGGCTGCTGCTCGTCAGACCCTGACACTGCAGATGCCCCTGAAGGACGGCCTCGACCAGTTCTGGGCCTGGAGGGCCCGGCTGCAGACTGCACCAACTCTGCATGGGCGGCAGCAGTCTGTCCTATAGGCGGTGGCAAGTGCAGTGGAGAAGTGACAGTGTTGGCAGCAGGAATGCTGTCATCGTGAGAGAGGACAGCAACTCCCTGCACGCCCGACACACTGGCACTCCCACGGGGCAGCACTGCAGCATCCGGAGCAATCTGCTGGAGAACAGATTGCTGGCCTGCTGCGGCGCGGTGACAGCCCCGGGGACATGTGAACGAACCATCGAGGTTGGTAGCAGTCTGTGCTCGCGTGGCCTCAATCTGAGTCTGCATGAGAGCAGTCAGAGATGGGATCACGGCAGCCAGTGACTGAATTGCAGCACTAAGCGTTAGTGTGGCATCCGCCTGTGCTACAGCGAAGTGCTCCACACTCCTTGCCAGTGACTCAATGCATTCGGGCACCCTTCCCACTGCACCCATGAGCTCAGTGTGCATGCCCACCGCCTGGGTGTTCATTTCTGCGATCAGCCGCTCCTCCTCTGCGTCCATTGCAGTAGGAGTGTCTGGCATACTCTCCCTCTGGGGAGAAGGCCCCCGTTCTTCCCTACCCCCATGGCGTTGCTGCAGCCCGCTGGGTCCTGGAGCTTCACCCTCATCAGCCCCTTCCCCCCTGCTCCCCTCCAGGGAAGGCGTGTTCCCAGTGTGGGCATGGGCTTCCTCGGGAGAGGGTGGCACTGATGCTCCGGCTTCCTCTTCCTCCTCGGCTGCAGCTTCACTCCCAGTGGCAGCTTCAGGGCCCGTCTCCTCAGCTGGTGAATCACCATCTGAAAGCAGGGAGGTACAAGAGTGGCTTTAGCGTGAGGACAGGGTGGCAGTAAGGGAGGAATAAGTGCAGCGAGTTAGCAAGTTGGATTGAAAGTGTCAAAGGCTGGTGTTGTGAGGGACAAGTGGAAGGACAGAGGACAAAAAGGTGATGACCTTACCATTGCTGTCCAGAACGGGGTCGGCGTCTCCAGTGGCGACGGGACCGATCACCCGGCTTGCCACAATCCTGTGGACGCGCTCCTCAAGATTGCTGAGGGGTTGCAGCTGAGGCCGCCCTCCACCTGTCCGTTGCTGCTGTCTCCGATTATGCGCCAGCTTGGCCTGTAAGAAAAAGGACAGCATCTGAGTAAATATACAGCCATGGTCTTGCCTGATGTGCCTCCCATAGGTGAATAGCCCTTACTGTATGCAGCCATGGTCTTGCCTGATGTGCCTCCCATAGGTGAATAGCCCTTACTGTATGCAAAGTGTGGAATGTGTGTGTGTGTTTCATGAAAGGGCCATAGGTGTTGGATGAGTGTTGTGCATTGGGGTTTTAAGACCCTCTGGCCATAGAGTGAGGTTGAGATGGAGGGATGGAGAGGTATTGAGAAAAAGCCACTCACCCTGACGACCTGAGTGAGGTCGTTGAACTTTTTGCGGCATTGAGTATGGGTCCTGGGCACCATGCTCCTGGAGGAGACGCTCTGAGCCACCTCCCTCCACACTCTTCTGAACTCGCGTGGCAAAGGCCTCCTGCCACTCTCAGGGAAGAGTATACATCTTCTGCGCTCCACCGCGCCAACCAGAGCATCCAAGGCCCGCTCGGTGAAGCGATGAGCTCGTTCTCTCACCCTCTCCATCCTTGGCAGCAAAATGGATTCACAGGTCTCTCCAGGCCGAGATTCAAGGCTGCAATGAGCAGGGTGTGGCTGGGGAGCAAGTTGGCCCCCCCTGCTTTAAGAAGTGGCCGGCGCCAGTGTGTCTGTGTTCCCTCGCTAACTGGCAGCAGCTGTGCTGCGCTCGCGCGCTGAGTTAGCGCCTCACTGCTCGGCCTTAGCGCCTTATGACAGGTGTGCAGTGCCTGATTTAGCGCTCCACTCACCTCCCGGGGCGGTAAAAGTGAAGTTTCCAGTCAGTGGCGATAATTAGCGCCAGGCGCTAATATTTGCGTCCAGACGATATTTGCGCCCCAAATGGGGCGCGACCTAATTTTTCCCCCCTAATCTGTTGAAGTTGGGTTGAACAAATTTTCCTTGTTTTGAACTTTTGAATTACTATTTAGTAAGTAGCAGTGGCCTAGGTTTCCAGGTCTGATACATAGGAAATTCTTGTGTGAGGGAAGCCATCTATTAAACTTATTTAGCTTTCTTTGCCATTAAGAGTTCATGAAGAAACAGCACTGGTTAGTTATTTGGTCTGTAAGCACTAGTCAGTCTCCTGTGGTGTTGAACACAGGGAGTCAAGACCCGCTGCGGTCTTCAGCCTAAGCATGGTTAGAGGGCAAGGACCAGGGAAGAGGGAGGAAGCAGGTGGACAGGGAGAGGAAGGGGAGGGGTGAGGAAGGGAAAGCGGGAAGGAGGAAGACAAAGGAAGCATGAAGAAGGGGAAAGAGGTAAAAGGGGGAGGAAGAAGAGAAGGAAAGGATGAATTGCTCAGGAAAGTATCTCAGCAGGGGAGAACATAGGCCAGGAAACTGCTGGGGGGAGAGGGAGAAAGTAGGGAAACTCTGTAGGGCAGGAGTGGAGGAAGGTTAATTAACAGTAAGGAATTGAAAAACACAATTAGAGTGTTGTTTGGTGGGGGAGGGGTGTAAGATACCTTTGCCGTGTATACCTATATATGTCGGATTAATCTGATATGATTAATGTTTTTGGTTTCTTTTGACTGAATGAAATGGTTAAAGTTGTTCATTCCCAAGATGCTTTAGAGTTTGATGTGTCAAGGAACTGTTTTCGCTAATACTGTGGTTCAATTGTTTGCTGAAACACAGGATGTAAGATTCGTGACTTGTTTTTGTGGCCACTTAAGAGTTAGCCATGGTATGGAACAATGGTTAATAGGATAAAAACATGTGGCATCTGTTGTTTTCAAGGAAATATATCCTTTCGAGGAGTCTTGTTCAATGACGCCTGTTGATGATTGATTGTTACTGACATTTTTTTGTAAGAACCCCGCTATAAAGATTCCAAGCTTTTCTGTACAATTTGTGGAGAAAATCTGCATCAGAAAGAGTATGTTTTATTTCTCTGTATGTCTAATATTTAAAGATATTGGTCTAGAAATTGGATATGGCCACAAAACGGGCAGTGTTAAGGCCCAACAAAGTTAAGCCGCACCAGGTCAAAATGGTCCAGGTAGCACGCAAAATTTGTGCTCAGTCCTCATTAACATGATTATGGTCTTGATCTCGACACTAAAACTGCTGCTCATTGGTTTACCACTCAACAAGTGGGCCAATATCGGGTCCAGTCTAATTCCCAGTCATGTTTGGCACAGGCTTTATTCAGTACTTAAAGGGGAGGTGCATTGATGCTACAGCATCTCATTGTCAATCCAGTTCCAACTTTATCTGGAAGCAGACAGCACTGGAAAAAGATGGCTGAGCCTCAGCATAGGGAGAGAGCCTACAGATTCTCAGACACAACTCTTGAGGCAGTGGTGGTGGCCATGGAGATTCCATGATATTCCATGACAGAGGGATGGTATGATGAGGATGTGGTGAGCAACGGGGATTTGGGGTTTCATTCATGGGAATCAGAGTCTGATGAGATGTTCACGGACAGCCCGTCCAGAAGGGGGATTGGTTGCCTGCCTCCTCCCTTCCTTCTTGTCCTCTTCCTCCTCCTCTTGCTCATCTTCCTCTTCCTCCTCCAACTTCTCCTCTCCCTTGTCCTCCTCCTGAGGTGGTCCCGCAATCCCTGGTGGCAAGGGTTGCGCCCTCATGATGGCCAAGTTGTGGAGCATGCAGCAGACCACTATGAAATGGGACACCCGCTCCACCGAGTACTGGAGGGCTCCTCCTGAGCAGTCAAGGCAGCGGAACCAGTCCTTCAATAGCCCGATGATCTGCTCGATGATGTTCCTGGTGGAAGCATGGCTCTCACTATATGAGTGTTGGGGTTGTGGAAGGGAGTCATCAGCCAGGTGCAGAGCGGATAGCCCTTGTCTCCGAGCAGCCAATCTCGAGTTTCATGTGGTGGCTGAAAGATTGATGGCACACCGGACTGACGCAGGATGAAGGCATCATGGCTGCTGCCAGAATAGCGGGCATTGACCATCAGGAAGCGCTGGGCGTGGTCACACTGCAGCTAACATTAAGTGAGTGGTAGCCTTTGTGGTTACAGAACATCTCAGGATTGTTATGCGGCGCCCGCAAAACCATGTGTGTGCAGTCAATGGCGCCCTGCACCATGGGGAAGCCACATGTGTGCTCATCCTGCTTCTCTCTGCTCAGAGAGATGAAAACGTAGTCCCTTCTCCTGGTGTAGAGAGCCTTAGTGACCTCCTGGAGGTAGCGATGGACGGCGAACTGTGTGATGTTAGCTATGCCTCCTGCTGCAGACTGGAAGGATCCACTGGCGAAGAAATTGAGGACCACGGTGACCTTGACTGCCACTGGGAGAGCTGTGGTCGCCCTGCTCTCAGGCTGCAGGTCTGGTTGCAGGAGGTGGCAGAGTTCTGTGACCACATCCTTGGTGAAGCAGAGTCTCCTAATACACTGCTCCTCGCTTAAGTGGATATAATAGAATCATAGAAAAATTACGACACAGAAGGAGGCCATTCGGCCCATCGTGTCTGTGCTGGTTGGAAAAGAGCTACCCAGCCTAATCCCACCTTCCAGCACTAGGTCCGTAGCCCTGTAGGTTACGGCTCTTCAAGTGCACATCCAAGTAGTTTTTAAATGTGATGAGGGTTTCTGCCTCTACCACCCCTTCGGACAGTGAGTTCCAGACCCCCACCACCCTCTGGGTGACATTTTTTTTCCTCATCTCCCCTCTAATCCTTCTATCAACTACTTTAAATCTATGCCCCCTGGTTCTTGATCCCTCTGCTAAGGGAAATAGGTCCTTCCTATCCACTCTATCTAGGCCCCTCATAATTTTATCCATCTCAATTAAATCAACCTCAACCTCCTCTGTTCCAAGGAAAACAACCCCAGCCTATTCAACCTTTCCTCATAGCTAAAGTTTTCCAGTCCTGGCAACATCCTCGTAAATCTCCTCTGCACCCACTCCAGTGCAATCACATCCTCCCTGTAATGTGGTGACCAGAACTGCACGCATACTCAAGCTGTGGCCTAACTAGTGTTGTATACAGTTCTAGCATAACTTCCCTGCTCTTATATTCTATGCCTCAGCTAATAAAGGAAAGCATTCCGTCTACCTTTTTAACTACTTTATCGACCTGTCCTGCTATCTTTAAGGATCTGTGGACATACACTCCAAGGTCCCTCTATTCCTCCACACCTCAGTATCCTCCCATATATTGTGTATTCCCTTGCCTTGTTGCCCCTCCCCAAATGCATTACCTCACACTTTTACGGATTGAATTCCATTTGTCACTTTTCTGCCCAACTGACCAGTTCATCGATATCTTCCTGCAGTCTAAAGCTTTCCTCCTCACTGTCACCCACACAGCCAATTTTTGTATCATCTGCAAATTTCTTTGCCCCCTACATTTAAGTCTAAATCATTAATATATACTACAAAAAGTAAGGGACCGAGTACTGGCCCCTGTGGAACCCCACTGAAACAGATTTCCAGTCGCAAAAATCCCCCTCAACCATTACCCTCTGCTTCCTGCCACTGAGCCAATTTTGGATCCATTTTGCCACTTTCCCATGGATCCCATGGGCTTTTACTTTTTTGATCAGCCTGCCATGTGGGATCTTGTCAAAAACCTTGCTAAAATCCATGTAGACTACATCAAATGCACTGCCCTCATCGACCCTCCTTGTTACCTCCTCAAAGAATTCAATCAAATTAGTCAGACCCTTAACAAAACCATGCTGACTGTCCTTGATTAATCTGTGTCTTTCTAAATGAAGGTTTATACTGTCCCTCAGAATTGATTCCAGTAATTTGCCTACCACCGAGGTTAAACTAACTGGCCTGTAATTGCTCTGCTTATCCCTTCCCCCCTTTTTAAACAATGGTACAACGTTAGCAGTTCTCCAGTCCTCTGGCACCACTCCTCTGCAATTTCCTCCTTTGCTTCTTTTAATAGCCTCAGATATATTTAATCCAGCCCTCGCAATTTATCTACTTTCAAGGATGCTAAACCCCTTAATACTTCCTCTCTTATTATGTTTATCCCGTCCAATATTTCACTATCTTCCTCCTTAACTTCAACGTCGGCATCGCGCCCCTCTTTTGTGAAGACAGCTGCAAAGTATTCACCTTCCCCACATCCTCCACCCCCACACATAGATCACCATTTTGGTCCCTGATAGGCCTGACTCTTTCCTTAGTTATCCTCTTGCTCTTTATGTAATTATAAAAGACATTTGGGGTTTTCTTTGATTCTACTTGCCAGTATTTTTTCATGCCCTCTTTTTGCTTTCCTAATTTCCTTCTTAATTTCACCGCAACACTTTCTATACTCTTTTAGGCTTTCTGCAGTATTGAGCTCACGATATCTGATATAGGCTTCCCTTTTTTGCCTTATCTGAAGTCCTCTCGTAAGACCCCAGGTGGGTAAAGCCTTCTGTTATGAGCCCTCCTGGTCCTCCTCCTCCTCCCTCTGCACGCATCTACTCGTCTTCTTTGCTGCCTCCGCTCCTCTCGCTAAGATACCCGGGTGCGAGGGAACTACCAGTAGAGCCCCCATAAGTGTTGTGAGCAGAACCCTTTAAATAAGAATGAAGGCGTCTCCACTTGCCCCAACACTCCCTGTTACCATAGAACCTTACAATAAGCTAATAAAACTGCTGGAGTTGCAGAAAGTTGCACAGAGCCAGTCATACTGAACAAACATGTCAGCTGCAAGTTGTTGCTGATAATCCCTTTAAATACTGTTGCTGGAGCCTCCTTCCTGCTTGTCAATGCTTGCTCAGCTGGTCGCACGTAAGGCATGCCGGTAAGTGGAGCGACGAAGTTTAAACTTGCAGATCGGGCATCAAGTGGGTGTTGCACACTCACTGACGTCATGATCTGCATCATCTACATAATTTTGCCGAGCGCCGACATCGGCAGCGCAGCCGACCATCTGAAAATGGCGGTCGCTGCGGGACCTGCTGGCAGTGGGTGGAAAAGCAGCGGCCGCCATTTTTTTCCCCTGAATCTGGCGGTAACGGGTGGCACTAAACCCCAAATTTCTAGGCCATTGTGTGTATTTGGACCTAGTCTCATACAATAAAAGGATTTTTGCATTTGTAACCTGGAGTCAGGTATTGAACTTGTTTCAGGGGATCTGCTTAGTGAGTGGGGAGGACAAGCAACAGCATTAAAGTAAGTAGTTAACAACCTTAACTACTTTTTTTGACGGAAGGGCATCAACCTAAAACATTAACTCTGTTTCTCTCTCCACATATGCTGGCTGACCTGCTGAGTATTTCCGGCATTTTCTGTTTTTATTTCAGATTTCCAGCATCCGCAGCATTTTGCTTTAGTTAAATACCTTAATTGTGTGTTGATTGCCTCTTAGGTGTGTGAATGTGAGAAGTGCTGCTGTACATTAAAATAGTGACTGCATTTTAAAAGTAACTCATTGGCTGTGAAGCACTTTGTGGCATCCTGAAGTTGTGAAAAGCACTATCTTTCTTTCCAAGTAGGCCCAGATTTTTTAACCAATTGTTTAGATTCACATTTCTTCATTCCTCTATAGGCCCAAATTTCTTCAGATTTGTACAGGAAATAAGGAATTATGGTGTTACTAATGTTAGCTTGCTTAACACTGAAATCCCTATCAGAGCACCACCTACAGGCATAACAGGAATTGTAAGTAAATGCAATGGGAAAATGCCATAATGGTCAGTTGACATAGGGTTTTCAATGCATTTGAAAATGGAATATTTTAATCCACCAACCATTTTTAACTTATAGTAGATATGGGAAGGAATTCATAAATTGTTTCCAGTACTGTTACGAACACTAACACTAACAAGGTTTCCGCCAATCTTCCGCCAAAGTTAGTTATCAATTGGGAGAACCCCCGTGAAAATTCCAGGCACGAGTGTCTTGGTCACCTTGACAGCGATTAGCAGTTGCATTCCTTTCTTTGAGGTTGTCTGGAAGCTTAATTTTCCTGTACATTCACATACTGCCTAACACTTAAAACAATACTTCAATTAAACTTGTATACTATATCTAGATCTCATACTGTAACAACAACAACAACACCTTGTATTTATATAGCACCTTTAACGTAGTAAAACGTCCCAAGGCGGTTCACAGGAGTATTATAAGACAAAAAATTTGACACCGAGCCACATAAGGAGAAATTAGGGCAGGTGACCAAAAGCTTGGTCAAAGAGGTAGGTTTTAAGGAGCATCTTAAAGGAGGAAAGAGAGGTAGCGAGGTGGAGAGGTTCAGGCAGGGAATTCCAGAGCTTCGGGCCTAGGCAACAGAAGACACGGCCACCAATGGTTGAGCGATTATAATCAGGGATGCTCAGGAGGGAAGAATTAGAGGAGCGCAGATATCTCGGGGGGTTATGGGGCTGGGGGAGATTACAGAGATAGGGAGGGGTGAGGCCATGGAGGGATTTGAAAACAAGGATGTGAATTTTGAAATCGAGGTGTTGCTTAACCGGGAGCCAATGTAGGTCAGCGAGCACAGGGGTGATGGGTGAATGGGACTTGGTGCAAGTTAGGACACAGGCAGCTGAGTTTTGGATGACCTCAAGTTTACGTAGGGTAGAATGTGGGAGGCCAGCCAGGAGTGCGTTGGAATAGTCAAGTCTAGAGGTAACAAAGGCATGGGTGAGGGTTTCAGCAGCAGATGAGCTGAGGCAAGGGCGAGACGGGTGATGTTACGGAGGTGGAAATAGGTGGTCTTAGTTATGCCGCGGTTATGTGGTCGGAAGCTCATTTCAGGGTCAAATATGACACCAAGGTTGCGAACAGTGTGGTTCAGCCTCAGACAGATGTTAGGGAGAGGGATGGAGTCAGTGGCTAGGGATTGGAGTTTGTGGCGGGGACTGTAAACAATGGCTTCGGTCTTCCCAATATTTAATTGGAGAAAATTTCTTCCCTTCCAGTACTTGACGCCGGACATTTTAGAGACCGTGGAGGGGTCGAGAGAAGTGGTGGTGAGGTAGAGCTGGGTGTCATCAGCATACATGTGGAAACTGACGCTGTATTTTCGGATGATGTCGCCAAGGGGCAGCATGTAGATGAGAAATAGGAGGGGACCAAGGATAGATCCTTGGGGGATACCAGAGGTAACGATGCGGGAGTGGAAAGAGAAGCTGTTGCAGGTGATTCTCTAGTTACGATTAAATAGATAAGAATGGAACCAGGTGAATAACCTGAATAACTTTATCAAATTCCTTACTACAGTTTGTAAATTTTCACTTCATTGCATATCATTGTCAGAAGTTAACACTTTTAGGTATAGATCATGGCTGTTGTTTGTAACACTGGTAATGTGGACTGTTAAGCTATGATTCATATTTTTATGCAATGTTCAACATGAGCATCACCTGATGTCAGCCTTACCTCACTTCTCCCCTCACCTCCTGGATTTCCAGAAGATTATCGTGTCTGCAAGCTCCATAACTTCATCCTGAAAGGAGACTGCAGCATACAGCTGTCGAGCCCAAGACCAGACACTGATGAATTTCTATCCCATTCATCTTCGCCAGTCGTGTGCCAACTCTATTCCAGTAACCAGGGCAGGTCTCAGGATAGCTCCAGGAACAAGAGATACCCTCTGCTTCCCTGGCTGATGACATCTCTGTAGAGAGCCAGCAACAAGGCAGAGCCAAAGTAGCCAAGGATAAGGACTTGATCACTGCTTTGTTCCTGAGTTGTGTTCGCCAGAATAACATCATATGAGAAACTACTACTTGATTCCTGGTAAAACTGTTGTGTCTAAATGTCAAATAAAATTATTTAGAGTTAGTAAAATAATTACAGCATGTTGCTTGGTCCTTGACCTTTTCTACCCTAAGAGAGAATCCTACACCACATTTAGTTTACTGCATCCAGTTTTGATCTCCTCATATGGTGGGTGATAAAGAGATATGGAAAAGGTTCAGAGGAGGGCCAAACGAATGATTCCCAGCTTAAACAAATATAGATAATCAGAGAGGCTTAAAAAGCTGGGTCTGTTCACTTTAGAGATGCGTGACCTTCACCACCTAGAAGAACAAGGGCAGCAGGTGCACGGGAACACTATCACCTCCATGTTCTCCATCAAGTCTCACACCATCCCAACTTGGACATATATTGCTGTTCCTTCATCATCGCAGGGTCAAAATCCTGGAACTCCCTGCCTAACAGCATTGTAGGAGTACCTACACTACACAGACTGCAGTGCTTTAAGAAGGTGGCCCACCACCATCTTCTCAAGGGTAACTAGGGATGCTTCCCTTGCCAGCAATGCCCATATCCTGAGAATGCATATAAAAAGACTTTGGGGTGATTTCATAGAGGTATATAAAATAGTTAAAGGACTAGCTTGTGTTCCTATTGATGTATTATTGAGGAAGAACAGAGGTCACGAGTATCATTTACTCAAGAGTAGGGCTAAGTTAGAATTTAGGCAGTTCTTCTTTTCCCTGAGGATACAAGTTGCCGGGTTGTGCGGTGAGTTTTGACTCTCTTCAAACATTCAGAAGAGAGCTGGACCAGTTCCTGCCTGTGGTGGAGATCACAACTTATAATAGGTAGGTGAAATATCAGATAAGATAAGCAAGCTCAATGTGGTCTCCTGGACTAGTTTCTGGCTACCTAAGAGGGTCAGAGAGAAATTATCCAGATTTGTTTTTCTCTAATTGGCTTTGGTGTATTATCTTAAGCTGGCCCTTGTGTATTCTGCGGCTGATAGTAGTTGTGAGGATCTACCTCCTTACCTCCACTAGGTTTATTTCTCAGGCTTCCTTCAAGCTTTCTGTGTTTTATTTTCATCTAGGAGGCAAACAAAGGGTTTGAGATGTGTTTGCGGAGTCTCTAGGGGAGTCCAGGCATAATTCTTGGTGGGCGAAATGGGTTGGCTGCTGCTGTAATTTTTGGAATGTGGCTACATGTTTAATTTCGTACTGGCTAAGGTTAAATTTATCTGTCAACTGTTGGAAAATGTTATCTTTCTACTAAAAGTTTGAATATATTAAAACACTCAGAACACATTGCACATCATCAGTGATAAACAAATGATTAGTTATAATTTAAGTACATACTGACAATTGTGCACTTGTAGATGATTGACTTAGGTTTTTAAATGTAATTTCACGCTGTTCGGTAGAGAAATGATCTGTATTTAAAACAAATTATAAAGCAGAAATATAAATTATAGGGTGTGTGGTATCACTGTCATGAATAATAAAGTCAGGCATGCAAATATCTGACCAATTACTATCACAGAAAGAATTTGTGCTGCTGTTATGGTAGGAATTGCTTTATGACTGATTGATTTTTCATTCAGAATGCACAGCTTGCTCACAGAGCTGAGTCTTTTATGCTTCTTGATATAATTCCATTTGGAAATATCGCTGGTGTAGCTGAATATTTGTAGCTGAAAAATCACTGTTGCCCCTCTATTTATCAGCCTTTGTGTCTGTGCTTTTCTTTCTCTCATTTCCACCCTCAATATCTCTCTTGTGCCAGTCTTTGTTTTGGTTCGTCGCTCTTTCCTAGTGTTTTTCTGTCTCTCTAGTTACTTCTTTATTGCGCTAGTGCTGCTGGGTTCCCCAACTGCCGGGTTTTGGTGCAGTCAACTGTAAGCCAAAGGTAAAACTGATGGGGTTTGCTAAGAGTGGCTGCTGGAGAGACCTGGTTTTAGCAGGGCTTCTTGGTCGCAGGTCTTAGTGAGTCACGGCAGCTTTATATTTGCCTTGTAGCTGGTTGCACAAGACCTGCACTCAGAGAACCTGATGTCAGTAGTGCAAGAGCGGGGGAGTGGGACTAATTGGATTGCTCTTTCAAAGAGCCAGCACAGGCATGATGGGCCGAATTGTCTCCTTCTGTGCTGTAAGATTCTATGATTGCATGAAAGTGCCTTCTGCCTTGAGCTGAACTGGACTATTGGATGAGTATTGGAATGGTTGAGTGCTACATCTGCTGTCCAGTTATATTAGTGCGTATGAAAATCAGCACTGACATATTCACCTGTAGCAGGAAAGGGGCTCTTATTTATACCCTGCGCCATGAATATATTAGCCTGGATTTTCCTCTCCAGAGCTAGCCATTCCCCTAGCTTATCTATTCCAGTATACCTATGACACTGACACCTACCCGATAATATGGAAGATGGCTAGATATGGCCTATTCACAAAAAACAAGGCAAATCTAATCCGGCTAATTACCACCCTATCAGTCTCATTAGTAAAATAATGGAAGGAGTCATCAATAGTGTAATGAAGCAACACCTGCTCTCTGATGCTCAGTTCAGGTTCTGCCAGGACCACTTGGCTCCAGACCTCATCACAGCTTTGATGCAGACTTGGATGCAAGAGCTGAATGCCAGAGGAGAGGTGAGAGAAGTAGTCCATGACATGAATGCAGCATATGACTAAGTTTGGCACCAATAAACCCTAGCAAAACCGAAGTCAACGTGTTTTATAGGGAAAGACCGCTAGTGGCTGGAGTCATACCTGATGTACAGTAGTTGGTCATGGTTGCCACAGCCAATCATCACAGCCCGAGGACATTGCTGCAGGAGTTCCTCAGGGAAGAGTCCTTAGCCCAACTATCTTCAACTTTTCCATTAATGGCCTTCCATCTATTATAAGGTCAGAAGCGTGGCTGTGTAAGCTTTTTATTTCGACTGGCATTAAATTGACAGCAAGACCAATTCTTTTGAAACAAATTGTAATAAGTTTATTAAACACACACACTCATGCAAGTTTATTAAACACACACACTCATGCGGTTCAAGAAGACGGCTCACCACCACCTTCTCAAGGGCAACTAGGGATGGGCAATAAATGCTGACCTTGCCAGCGACGCCCAGATCCCATAAACGAATTTTTAAAAATGCACATCAAAACAATAGCCTACTGGTATTTATGGACTCTACTCAATTACAACACGTAAGGTAATGGGTTAGATTTACACAGACTGGTACTTCCCTGAGTCAAGCAATGCACGCAGCCTTTTTCCTTGCTTCTTGGTCTGGTCTGTAGAGGGAGGGCTTCTTGTTTTTCCACGTGGTTGTCCAGAGAGAGAGCGCCTTTGGGTTCCTTGTTTTATATCTTTTTAAGTCCATTGTCTCTACTCTAAATTGCTAAGACCCCATGATTGGGTCTTAGATTCATGGCAGTTCTTGATTGGCTTTCCTTTGAACATGTGTCTGTCTGCAGTGGCTGGTGCCATTTCTTGCTTAAGTTAATTGTTTGTTATGATGTGAAGATGCCGGTGTTGGACTGGGGTGGACAAAAGTGAGAAGTCGCACAACACCAGGTTATAGTCCAACAGTTTGTGATTTCAAATAAAACTGTTGGACTATAACCTGGTGTTGTGCGACTTCTCATAATTGTTTGTTGACACCTTTTAGTGGCTCTTGAGTTTCGATGGTGAGTTTCAATGGTGAGTTTCGATGGTGTCTCTGTGGGGGGTTATCCTGTTATACAGGTTTCCTTTGTTAAGTTTCGCGCCGTTGCCTTACCCAGGGGAGATCCATACACATCAAATTTATCCTTATTACATAAATCTTATATTAATAGTCTCGAGTCCATCACACATACAAAACATATATTTTTATTCTTACTGATTCCCCGCCTTGAGGGGGAAATATCCTTATTGACCCCTCATTTGGTTTATCTCCTCAGGGCTTGCATATGGTGGTTCAGTTTTCGAAGGAGTTTTCTCCGGTACCAGATCATGATGATCCCCACCACTACAATTATGGCTTGTGCCAGTATCATAAGCATTGAGAGGGTTCTGAGCCAAGGGTGTTGTCCTACATTATACATTGTTTCCCACCATGGGCTGGCTCCTAGCTTTTGTATAGCTCTGCTGTTTATGGCATTGTTCTGTGTCATCTGTATTAAATGTCTCTGTGAGGTGGATGACCGCTGTAGAATGGATTTTAAACTGAGAGAGAGGGAAGTGGATGGCCAAAGTTATCCACCGCTCTCAGGGCCTCTACTTGTTCTAGAAACTCTACCCTGAGGTCGGTGATGTTATGAATGCTTACTGGGAGCTGCCGATGGTTCCCCAATACAGTCGGGGCGGTTGGCGTGAAACAAAAGGTGGGCGTCTTAATGGGGCACTCCTGACTCCCATGCCTCATCGTCTTGGCATTGGTGGTCACGCAATATTCCCCATGACTCGTGTACGCATACTGGGCCTGATTCGGTCCCCACCTCGTAAGGTGTACGCCACACGCAGGGGGTTCACTATCCAGAATGAACTCGCAGGCTGGGCGCCCTGGGTTTCTCACGTTGCACCTGCACAGGTAAGCCCCGCCCCTATCAGAACAGCATTCCGTGTTGGGGCTCTCCCAAGTCTGGTCCTTTTTAATTAGGATCGGTGGGTGGTTGTCATACCCCAGGTAAACCTCCTCCTCTAGTCTCCCAATTGACTCCACGCGGAACACCTCCCATTCCTGCCTTCTTTCTAATCGGGGCAGCCATAGTACCAGTGGGACTAGGCTCGCATCACCGTGGTGGTCATCCCCTGCTACTAGATAGGACAGTTCGTGCTGTCGGGCTTCCACAGTGTGGTCATGGTCAGTGAACCATCCCTGAATTGTACTGTCATTGACAAAGGACGGAATGCGGTTGTCCTTAATGTCGTTTAACCCAGCCATAACCTGATCGAGCATGTAGCTCCCATAAATGGTGCACACAATGGCCTTAGAGGTATCCCTTTCAGTGGCTTTGGTGCTGTTATATAACAGGTTAATGTAATCCTGGACCTGTTTAAACAGGCCAGCCTCCTCTCTTATGGACAAGAGGTTCTGGGACAGTTCATGTATTACATCCCATCCCTCTTTATTTGTTCCTGTCAGGATCCCCTTAAGCTGTTTCCTCATGGTTTCACTATGCTCCCACATGCTTTCTATGTCCACACGGTTCCAGGTTGTTGTTGCTGTGTTGGCTCTGATGCCCAGCCACTCCCATAGCTCTCTCTTCTTCCTATGTCCTGGACATGTTTATCCCTTTCACGTCCTCCTCCCCACCGCTCTGGGCATAATTCTTTTCTAGGAAGTCTTTGAGGACTTTCCTTACTAATTCATGGTAGAAGGTGGCATACTTTCGGGGGCAGAGATTCTCGGGGAGGGGTATGTCCCTGAAATGGAGAATGACTGCCACTATCTCGTACCGCACATCATTGTACAAGTGCTTGTACGTGTGTGTGATTACCAACCCGTTTTTCGGACCCTCCTTAAATTCGGGACAGTCTCCCTGGGAGGTATTTTGGTTTTTACTGTTACTCTTGGGAATGACCCGGACCTCATATGTGGTCAAGGAAAAGCCATATTTATTTTTCTTGAAGCACTTCACCAACCCTTGGTGTCTTAAACTCATCCGTGACCAGTTGAGGGTCGCCCCTCCCTCCCCTAGGTAAGAGTTGGTCACAATCAAACTCAGAGGTTCTCTGTGATCCATCCCCGGATCCATATGGCCACCGAACTGAACCTTGAATTGATGTCCCAACGGACCCGTTCCATTGGCATACTTAGTACAATAACATCTCCAGTGGAGACCCTCCCCTTCCCGTATTTCCAGTGCACCGTTGCTACTCAAAGTACATTCATGACATTCGTAAGTCATGCTGCAGCTCCCGCTTCCCCATCTTCCCTCGGCTTCGGTCGTGGCCAGTATCGTGCCGACAATCATAAGGATCCGTACCATGGTCCTACGGGAAACAAGATCAGTGTACTCTTTTTGTTGGGTGATTAAACAAAATTGACTGTAACTAATAAAACTTTAAAGGAACCTTAACAAATTAAATTAAAATTTCATTGGCCGGGGTGATGATGCACTCCAGTCAGGTGGCCCTGGAGATGGAGCACGCGGCGCCCTCCGGTCGTGGAAGGCCTCAAGCGTGCTGGCGGACACCGCGTGCTCCATCTCCAGGGCCACCTGGGCGCGAACCTGGCCGCAGAAGAGAGGCAGGCAATCGGGCCGAACGACCCCCTCAGCCGCCCTCTGCCTGGACCAGTTAATGGCCTTACAAGATCAGTGTAGTGTTTACTCTTTGTCAGTTTTTAACTGATTAATATGATACTGTGGCGGATCGCCACCTAAACGGGCATTATCCACTTTTCCGTCCGTGGACAAATATCGAGCACCTTGCCTTTAAGGCACCTTACCTTTAAGGCAGGAGAGGGCGGGGCCTCAGGATTTTTACAGAGAATTCTGGGAGCAGTCTGTTCAGCCTTTTCAGACCATGCAGTTGTATTAAAAAGTCTCTCGTTTTCCACACATGGATTCAGTCTTAATTCGTGTTTCGCGGCAGCCTCAACATTGGTGACCCCGACGCTCAGAACGTATTCCGAGCACTGCAATGGCGGACACGAACGCAGTTCCCGTGAAACTGCCGGAGTTTTGGGAAAACCAGCCCGAAGCCTGGTTTCTCCAAGCTGAATCTCGCTTCCGGCTGCGAAACATCACCACAGATGGGACGCAGTACGACTACCTCGTCACATCACTCGGTAGCGCCACAGTTTCGAAGTTTTGGACAATGCTGCAGAACCCACCAGAGGAAGGCAAGTATGCACATCTTAAGGCAGCACTCCTTAAAAAATTTATGGCCTCGGCATATCAGCGAAACTGCCACCTCCTCGACCTTCCAGGCCTCAGTGATGCCTCACCGTCAGACCTCCTCTCCCACATGCTCTCCCTCACCGACGAGAGCCTACCCGGATCCCTCTTCCGCACGCTGTTCATCCGCCAGCTCCCTCTCAGCATCCACCCAGCGATCGTGGCGTCCGGCCTCACGAACCTGGAAGCCCTGGCCGATGAGGCCGACAAGCTGCTGTCCGCTCACTCCAGCCGCGACGTCACTCTGGACCTGGCAGCCAATGCCTGGGCGCGCCCCTCACCGGCCACCATGCGGCCACAAGGGCCTGCCACCAGGCCCACGGGGCCTTCGCGCCCCACTAACCCGGGCCACTGTTACTACCACGCACGGTTCGGCGCCAGGGCACAACGGTGCACACCTCCCCGAACTTTCAAGTCCGCCCCTGTACCAGCCCCCGCGATGGCCGTGGGCCACGCGGGCTCCCTGCTGTTCATCACGGATGACAAAACCGGCCGCCGGTTCCTGTGCGACACTGGGGCTCAGCACAGCATCATCCCGGCCTCCTCCCTCGACATCCAAAAGGGCGAACGAGGACCGGCGCTGGCTGCTGCTAACGGCTCAGAAATCCGGACATATGGCACCCGGACAGTCACCCTCAACCTCGCTGGTCGCCGCTACCGATGGGAGTTCATCACTGCCAAGGTGCTCTCCCCTCTCATCGGCGCAGATTTCCTGTGCGCCCACGGCCTACTGGTAGACATCCCCCGTCACCGCCTCGTGGACATGAACACCATGTCCCCCATCCTGGGCGCCATGGCCCCCCGTCAACCCGCTGACATGGCGTCACAGTGCCACGCCCGGGCCACGGATGACTACTCGGCACTCCTGGCCGAATTCCCGGCCCTTACCAATCCTACCTTCTCCGCGGAGGCCGGCAAACACGGGGTGGAACACTTCATCCCCACCACAGGCCCCCCAGTGTACGCCCACGCCCGCAGGCTGGACCCGACCAAACTGGAGATCGCGCGGACCGAGTTTGCCACCATGGAACAGCTCGGCATCATCCGCCGCTCCAACAGTCCCTGGGCCTCCCCACTCCACATCGCCCCCAAACCAGGTGGAGGTTGGCGCCCCTGCGGGGATTACCGCCGCCTCAACGACGCCACCACCCCTGATCGGTACCCCGTGCCGCACATTCAGGACTTCTCGGCTAGACTGGCCGGCCGCTCAGTCTTTTCCAAGGTCGACCTGGTGCGCGGCTACCACCAAGTCCCCGTCCACCCCGCGGACGTCCCCAAGACGGCTGTAATCACCCCCTTCGGCCTGTTCGAGTTCCTGCGGATGCCCTTCGGCCTCAAAAATGCGGCCCAGGCATTCCAATGGCTCATGGACTCGGTCCTTCGGGACCTGAAGTTCCTGTTCATCTACCTGGACGACATCCTGGTAGCCAGTTCCTCCAAGCAGGAACACCTCGAACACCTTCGCATCCTGTTCGGGTGCCTCAGCGACCACGGGCTCATCCTCAGCCCAGCCAAATGCCAGTTCGGCCTGGACAAGATCGACTTCCTCGGCCACCACATCACCCATGCTGGGGCCATTCCCCTGCCCACCAAGGTGCAGGCCGTCCAACAATTTCCCCGCCCCACCACCATCAAAGGCCTCCAGGAGTTCCTCGGGATGGTGAATTTCTATAACCGCTTCATCCTCTAAGCGGCGTCCCTCATGAGGCCCCTGTATGAAGCCCTCCGGGGCAGGAGCGGCAAGATGGTGGTCGAATGGACGGCAGACGCGTCCGCCGCCTTCGACTCCACCAAGACCGCGCTCGCCAACGCCACCCTGCTCGCGCACCCACGGCCCAATGCCAGGGTAGCGCTCACCACGGACGCCTCCGATCATGCGGTTGGCGCCATGTATGATCAGTGGGTCGACGGCGCCTGGCAACCACTTGCCTTCTTCAGCCGCCAACTACGCCGCCCGGAGGTCAAGTACAGCACCTTCGACCGCGAGCCCCTCGCGCTGTTCCTGGCGGTCCGCCATTTTCGGTTTTTGCTTGAGGGCCACCCCTTCACTGCGTTTGTCGACCACAAGCCCCTGACATTCGCAATGGCAAAGACAACCGACCCCTGGTCTGCCAGGCAGCAGCGCCAGCTCGCGGCAGTGTCCGAGTTCACCACGGACATCCAACACGTCTCCGGCCGAGACAATGTGGTAGCCGACTGCCTCTCCCGCCCCGCCATCCACGCCGCACACCTGGCAGTCGACTACGCTCAACTCGCAGCAGACCAGATCACCGACCCTGATCTGCTCTCCGCACCTACCAACCTACCAGGGCTACGCCTGGCCGACGTCGCCTGTGGCCCGACCGCAGTCACGGTCAAGTGCGACATATCCCTATTTCAACCTCAGCCCGTCGTCCCAGCGTCCTGGTGCCACCGGGTATTCGACATTCTCCACAACCTCTCCCACCCCGGCGCCCGCGCATCCATCAAATTGGTAGCCAACCGCTTCGTCTGGCGCGGCCTTCGCAAGGATGTGCGTACTTGGGCCAACTCCTGCCTAGCCTGCCAACGGGCCAAGGTACAGCAACACACGAAAGCACCCCTCGAGGAGTTTACCGTCCCCTCGCGGAGATTTGACCATATCCACGTGGACATCGTCGGGCCCCTGCCGCCATCGCAAGGCCACACGCACTTGCTGACGATCGTTGACCGCACCACACGCTGGCCCGATGCAATTCCACTGACCTCTACCACCACCGCCGACATCGCCAGAGCCTTCGTCAGCACCTGGGTCGCACGGTTCGGCGTCCCCTCCGACATGACGTCGGACAGAGGTCCGCAATTTACCTCTGAACTCTGGACCGCCGTCGCACGCAATCTCGGGGTGACCATTCACTGCACCACAGCGTACCACCCCCAAGCCAACGGACTGTGTGAGCGGTTCCACAGATCCTTGAAGGCATCTCTTCGAGCCAGCCTCCAGGACGGCGCCTGGACCGACCGACTTCCGTGGGTCCTCCTCGGCCTGCGCACCGCGGTTAAAGAAGACCTTCACGCATCTGCAGCAGAGCTCGTCTACGGTCAGCCGCTGCGCGTACCCGGCGAGTTCCTGCCCACCGCCACGACACCCTGGTCAGCCGACCAGCAACGCCACGACTTCGCCTCACCGGCGCTGCAGTTCGCCCCGGTGCCCATTGGCCGACACGGCGAATCCACCTCACACATCCCACTAAGCCTGCACCAGGCACGGTTTGTTTTCGTCCGGCACGACGCCCACCGCGGACCCCTTCAACCCCCGTACGACGGGCCCTACAAGGTGCTACAGGCTGGGGACAAATTTTTCACCCTGCAGGTGGGCGACAGGACCGAAAAAGTGTCGGTTGACCGACTCAAGCCAGCACACTCGGAGCCCGGTGAGCAGGTCCCTGTAGCTCGTCCACCTCCACGCGGCCGACCTGCCCTCAAGCCGGTTCACCCGGCTGCTCCACGCCCGGCCGTTCCACGTCCACCGGCGTCCTACAAGAGCCGCTCCGGCTGGCCCATCAGACCGCCGCACCGTCTCGTCCACACCTCCTAAGCGGATTCTGGGGGGAGCTGTGTGGCGGATCGCCACCTAAACGGGCATTATCCACTTTTCCGTCCGTGGACAAATATCGAGCACCTTGCCTTTAAGGCACTTTACCTTTAAGGCAGGAGTGGGTGGGGCCTCAGGGTTTTTCCAGAGAATTCTGGGAGCAGTCTGTTCAGCCTTTTTCGACCATGCAGTTGTACTAAAAAGTCTCTCGTTTTCCACACATGGATTCAGTCTTAATTCGTGTTTTGCGGCAGCCTCAACAATACCATTTCTTGTACTTAACGCCCTTTTCCCCCGGTAACTGAATCAAATAAACCACGGGGTTCAATCTATAATCGTATGCGGTCCCCACCACCTGGGCTCAAAGGCATGCTTCTTTTTCCCATAATTTGGAATCATTACGGTGTCCCCCACCTGATACTTGTCAAAGTACCTTTTAATTTGTCTTTTTGACTTTCCCAATTTCGTGGCCACAAATTGATTCATTTGATCGGTGTGATCTACCACTTGTTCCAGCCACTTGGAACTACATGGTTCCATTGTCAAGGGGCTCATCCCCGTTGGTGTTAGCTGGCCTGGCGTTCTCATGAGTCTGCCCGTCATGGCCTGATATGGGGAGACTCCTGTTGTTTTATGAGGTGTGGACCTCATTGCCATTAAGCACATTGGTAGCATGTTAGCCCATTGAGTGGGGTGGTCTGCACACAATTTTTTTAACATTAACTTGAGGGTCCTGTTCCCCCTTTTGTAGAATTCGCAATATTATCGCGATTTTATATAATAAGGAGGAGACACATAGTTTCGTACAAACAGCTTTATTTCAGCAGAATGCTGTCAGGTTGTCAAAGTGGACACAAGCAGCCTGTAAAATGGCCGCCACGCCGCGTGGCAGAACGTTCTAGACTTTTCGATAAGCAGACAAGATGGCGTTCCAATAAACATTTGTGCGAGATCGGACAAGACTCAGCACATTTAAGATAATTCACAAGACATAATGGGTTTGCATTTTACACATAAATACTGGAATCGGTCTCCCAGGTGCGAATAAGGGCTATTGTACCAAGCGATCAAGAACCCATCCAAAGACATTAATATGCAAAATCCCCACGACTCTACGATGAGAGAGCCGTTTGCGGGTAGTTACAGAAACATCTGGAAGCCCCAAAACCCCTCTAGGGAGAATACTGACCGGTTACACAATGGGAGAAGTATTAACGGGTACTCAGGCAGTTACAAGTATCACCGAAACCCATTAAACGGAGATCACCCTATACAAGAAGTTTGAGCGCCAAAACCCTGACAAAAGAAAGACATTAAGATTGGGCGGGAAAAGAGGAATTACAGCACTATAACTGTAAGGTACAACCGTCCATCTGTCTCTTGACTCCTTGCCGCTTACCTCGTGTCTCTGCCTCTTGCAGCTCTTGCTGTTTGACTTGCTGGAAGACTATTGAACTTTCTGATCCGCCAGGATCAACCTCGTGGCTTGCCGCGAAGATCCGTGTAGAACTGGGCTGTGAGGCCTTAACACGGGCACACCATCCCGAAAGGTCGGTAAATGGTGTTGGAACCGAAGGCCCGAGATGAGATGAGATGAGATGAGATGAGAAGAGAAGAAGACGACAATACGTATCGCCACGGTCAGTAAGCCCCGACCGCGCCTGTAGGTCGAATAAACACTTTCCTTGCCCAGGAAGACTATTCTTTGAGTTTTACAAACTGGCATGAGGGCACAGGAAGACCATTCTTCGAGTTTTATCGCATCAGGGCGAGGGCACAGGAAGACTATTTTTCGAGTCGTGTCGGAACTCCGAGGACAACACAGATCTTCATGACAGCAGACGGTCCAGCCTGCTAGCCGGAGCAGAAACGAGTAAACAAGTGGGGTACAGAGACCCCTGATCAACACGTGGGTGGTCAGGTGCTGCGGTAAAAACATCCGAGCAGAGTTTCGGAATTCTCCGAGTTATCACGAGTGGTGAGCATGAGTCTCGATCCTACAAATCTAGTTTAGGACAGGTATTGATAGGGGAGGGTTTAAGTTTTAAGGATAATTGTAATGTGTGTCCCCTTTTACGATGTGTCGTGCGCTCCTCGTTTCCCTAAAATTAGCTACATAACTGCGTGTAAGATTGTACTGTCATTAATCTGTGCTTATGACATGTATTTCGTAATCTTGAATAATATGCAATAAAGATTTTCCATTTCGCACTATTCAACCGGGTCTACCTGAGTTTTCTCTGCATTATTGCTCTCGCACCTAAGTCCAGTGTCAGAACCGTAAGGGCGAGTGGGTCGAACCACTCACAGGTGTCTAGTGTTACCAGGCTGGCTGGAGACCAGAACAGGCAACAAGGCCTAACCTCGCACTAGCACCCAGGCTACGCACAGAGCCTCAGGCGTGTCACCCCTTACACTTTCGACCCCTCCAGACGACTGGAGGTGGTGAGCAATATGTAGTTTGTGTTTTATCCCCAACATTTCCTGCAGGTGGGTAAAAATCTTACCGGTAAAGTGCGAACCTTGAACACTGTCCACTTGTACTGGTACTCCCCACCTACAAAACACATGGGCCCAGAAATTGATCTCGCTCTGTTCCCGCGGGGGTAAGCCTTCCCCGCGATGTCTCACCTCGCTTATGCTTTTTCTGATCCAGCTCACACGAAATTGATGTTCCAGACATCAGCTGTGCTGGGCTTGCGTATCCCAGCGGCGTAGTTAATTCGTGCGAGCTGTGGGATCACGTGACTCAGTTAGAGCCAATGGCAGCACACCATCTTCCATTCATAAGTCTCACAGCATGGCTGTGAGACTTATGAATCTTACACCCCCCCAAAATAACAGCTAAACCTCAATTAAATTTAAAAAAAACCCCATCACATTAATAAAATAAGTATAGTTAATTAAATTAACCATTTTAAATAAAAAATTAAATTTTTGAAAAAATTTAAAATCTTTTAAAAAGTTATAAAAATAAACTTACCTGTCTTTAAAGTCTATAAAAAAGATATACCTGTAAAAAAAAATTCAAAAAAATACTTAATTCACTACTTACCTTCTTAAAAGCGGGTCTTACTCCTCCTTTTTACATTTCCAAAATCTTCCCTACTTACCTGCGCGTCCAAAGCATGAAGTGCACAGCGTGCGCGCAGCCTGTAGTGCGCACGCGATGCAGCCAGGCCCCGCCCCCTTTTCGGAAGAGCAATTGCCGGTTTTCAGCGCATGCGCAGGGCATGCAGAAAACCGGCAATTGGAGTGGGAATACGCGAGAGTATGCAGTGCGTACTCTCGCGTCCCGGGATCAATTTTCGGCCCATGATTTAATAGTGTTTTGGCTGCCGTGATTGCGGTGTTGGAGCGGCAGGGGAATGCTTCGATCCATTTAGTGAACTGATCCACTACCACTAGGGCATGCTGAAAATTGCCTTGCGCCTGTGGAAGTGGCCCAATGAAGTCTATCTGGAGGTGAGTCCATGGCCCTTGAGGTGGGGGCGCGCTTTGAAGCAAGGCTCGGTTAGTGCACGTGGGAGGATTGTGCTGCAGGCACGGTAGGCATCGTGCCACATATAGGTTGATTGTTTCGCTCATGGAAGGCCACCAAGCTGTGGATGCTACCTTATAGAAGGTTACCAGGGCCGAATAGTGCCCTGCCGTGGGGTGGGAGTGAAAGAGGGAGAGCAGTTCCTGACCCACCTCTGGTGGAACACACACCACCGGGCAGGCGTATGGCTTTCTTTTGAACATCAGCAACTGCTCCGCTGAGTCAGGGGCAGTGGCTAGTATGGTATTGGGGGCCCAGGCTGTCGGTTGAGGAAGGGGTCTGCCTTCCTCGTGCCAGGTGCTTACAACGGCATATGGCCAGTATCGCTGCTGCAGGGATTTTAAATCTAGGTGATCTGTTGGTGAGCCCTTGCTAACAGCATTGCAGGGCTCAACAACTATATCCTCTATCTCCCCATCAATCGCAGCGTCCTTGGCTGCTCTGTCTGCTCTGGAATTTCCCTCACTATGTGGACCCCCTTTTCGATGGGCTGCTGTCTTTCCTATGAAGCAGGGCTGGGATCGCTGTTTAAGGTATGACCAGAGCAGGCGTAACCAGGGCCCATGGACCAGGGCCTTACCGTCTATTGTACGGTAGTCATTTTTGTGGTATAGGGGCAAGGAGAGCATGGTGTTTATAGCATAGGCACTATCAGACCAAATAGTCACGGGTCTATCTGAGGTTTATTTCACGGCGGTAAGAATTGCGGCGATTTCCGCATATTGTAAGGACTGTCGGTTGCATTGTCACTGGATGGTTCTCTCTGGCAATACCACAGCAACCCGGTGTGGGGGGATCCCTTGATGTGATATGAGGACCCATCGATGTAGACATCTGGGTCTCCCTGTATGGGCTCTTTCTGCACAGGATGGGTCTCAAAGTTAATCAGGGGTAGCGGACATTCATGCGGCTCCCTCTCATAAACCAGAAATTGTGGCAGCAATGTGGTGGGTTTGGAAATGATACTAATGTCTCTTTCCATAAATTCCAATGTCCATTTGCTGAGGCGCGGCGAGGAAACTAGCGAATCTCCAGGTTTCATCAGTAGGTTCAAAGGCGTGTGAGCGCTGTGAAGGATGGTAGCTTGTAGCCCGGAGATAAAGGTAAAATGATGTACCGCCCAGAAGACAGCCAGCAGGTGGCGCTCGCACGCGGTATACGTCTTTTCTGCCCCCTGCAGGAGTTGAGACGCATATGCAATGGGTTGTCGTCGATTAGCTCATGTTTGGCACAGAACTGCGGCGAGGCTTTGTTCTCTGGCCCCGACCTCCAAATGGAAGGGCTGCGTGGGATCCGGAGGAATCAGACATGTGGCCTGTGTCACTGCAGTTTTTAATTTGAGAGGTCGCACAACACCAGGTTATAGTCCAACAGTTTTATTTGAAATCACAAGCTTTCGGAGCTATCGATTTGCTCCTTCCTCAGGTGAAGTAAATTAGATCATTTTTAATTTTTAATTTTTAATTTGGCCATGGACTGGGTGTGAGCATCAGTCCATGCCGGGCGTATGTCATCACCCTGCAGTTTTATCAAATCATACAGGGGCTTTGCGCACTCTGCAAAGCCTGGGATAAAGTTCCTTTGGTACCCCACCAAACCCAAGAATGATCGTAGGGCTGTTTTGGAAGTGAGTAATGGTAGTCGCTGTATTATCTCCACCTTGTGGGAGTTGGGGGATGGTCCCTCTGGAGAAATGGACACTCCCAGAAAGGTGACCCGTTCTTTTACCAACTGAGCCTTACGGGGATTCACCTTTAGCCCCACCTGAGCCAACAATATCAACAGTTTGTGCAAAAGGGACAGATGCTCCTCCATGCTATCGGTTGCCAGCAGAAGATCGTCTACGTACTGTAGCAAGCAGGTAGGGCGGGAAAAGTCTTTTAAAACTGCAGCCATTCTTTAGTGGAAGATCGTGGGGGCATTGTGGAACCCCTGAGGCAGGCATGTCCAGGTGTAGCTCTGGTCCTCAAATGTGAACGTGAATTTGTACTGGTCCTCTCTTTTAACAGGGATACTCCAGAATCCATTGGCGATGTCGATGGTTGAGAAGTACTTGGAACCAGCAGGAATTTGAAATAATATGGTGGGAGCTTCTCTTACTACCGGTGAGCAGGCTGGCGTTACAGAATTTAACTTTCTGTAATCAATAGTCAGTCACCAGCTGCTATCAGGCTTTTTAACCGGCCATGTGGGTGAATTGGTTGTGAAAGTGCCTGTCCTAACAACACCCTTCTCGACTAGAGATTTTATGGTGTCTCGGATGTAAGGGTGACTCTCCCTTGGGATGGGGTATTATTTGGTGAATGAGTGCGGGGGTCCCTCAATAGACTCTTCGCCTGCCATTTTTCCACAATCGTGCTTGCAAGTGGCAAACACCGCGAGGTGTTCCTGAATTAGTTTTGCCACAGCTTCATTTTCGCTCCCCGGATGGTCATACTCGGATGGCTTTTTAATAGCAAAAACAGAGTGAGCATCTGAAATTTCTATCACTTTTGCATTATTTCTCAATCCCATTCAAACACAGTCCCGATTGTAATCTATTACCGCGCCATACTGATCCAACACACCAGTCCCTAAAATTCCCCTTCCGTCGGGGGTGGTCATCAGCATCGGCGCTGGGACCTTGCAGGTGAGGCCTCCCAACTGAAGTTCAGAGGTCTTCCCCGTATACGCGGTGGTTGTATCACCATTAAACCCTTTAAGGGCCATACAACCCTTGCCCGCTGCTGCATGGCATTCAGGGTTTGGGATGATGGTAACGGCTGAGCCAGTGCCTATAAGCATAATCTGCTGCCGGCCCCCTTTTAAGACAACAAGGACTACTGGTCTCCCGCTACCATCACATAGGAACCCCACTTCCGACCAATCTTTGGGGGCCAAACGCTGTCATAGGGTGGATCCTTGGAGGGGTCCCTCCAATGGGTGTGCATTGACAATAGGATTTTGCATTCCCAATGGGTGTGCATTGGCGATTGCGTGCACCGGTAAATGATTTTGCATCCCCCCCGTGACAATTTGGGCTTTCATGAGGGTTATCAACTGGTCCAATCGTTCATCCGTCCCAGAGGACTTGGATTCGTCCTTTTTTAGAAGGGTAACTAACTGAGCCAATTGTTGTTCCATCCCAAAGGGTTTGGGTTCATCCCTCGGGAGGTATCTATGCGTAGCATCGTGGTCCCGTGCCTGTCTGGGTCTCCTGCAGTGTTTTGCTAGGTGACCTTCCTTCTTACAATTAAAGCACTGTCCCCTAAAGGGGTAGTACCTAGATCCCTCCACTGCTGACACTGGTTTCTTTGCGGTGGGTGGTGACTGCACCTTTAACTGGTCTTTTACCATCTCCCAGGCTCTTTGAACGTTAGTCTCTGTATCTATCCACTGATCGGTGGGCCTCACGGCTATGCCCAGGGTGGTTTTAACTAAAGAGTGGAGTTGGGTCAGGAACATCGTTTTGAATTGTTCCCGATTCTTTCCTGCTGCAGCATGTGCGGGTGCCTGGTTCTGGGGACGTTCATAGATATCGTACAGGCGATTACTGAAGGCTCTAGGGGTCTCATCTGGGCGCTGTTTGGTCTGACTAAGCATAGCCACTAAGTTTAAGTTTTGGATTCCTAAATGGTTTAGGATCTCGGTCACGACTACACTGGTCACTGTGCCACGCTGGAGGATCGCGTCTGGCAGATTATTCTTTAAAGAAGTGGAACAGGCCAAGAGGAGGACTCGTGTTAAGCCTCCCTCTTCTAACTCGAGGTGACCCCTCCTGAAATCTGCCCACCTCCTATTAACTACCAGTGAGTCATCCCCATCATTAATGGGCCCCAACTCGTGGCTACATGCCGTGGCATCAGTACCAGATATGGACCGTGAGTCGGTATGGTTACTAGTGATGTGACCATGCACATTACGCCGTAAAGAGGTGGTCACTACTGCTACGGTTGGCCCTTGTGTCTCCAAGGTATTCAATCCTTCACTGCCCTCCTGGGGATTATACTGACTGCCTTCCTCTTCCCAATCTGTCTCCCCCTCGTCCCTTTCTGTTGTCTCTGTTATGGCTCCCCGTGTTACTGCGGATACTAGAGCTTGTTGCTGCCTTAATTTACTTTTTAGCCGCACTATTTCTAGGTGGCACTGGGAGTGGTCTGCCTCCCTATGTGGCTTCTTAATTGCTTCCCTTAATGCACCCCTAATGTCGTCTACTTCCGGCCGGAGCCCCAGGTTTTCCAATTTATATTTTTTGAGCTCTAATCTTGTTTCATTTGCTGCCGCGACAGCTGCTCCTGCATTTAAATTTGAGAGGCTTTGTTGCTGTAACAACAAAGCTGCCTGCTCGGCTCCTCTTTCTAGTTGCCTGATACTGTGGCCTAATCGATCGATTTCTTGTCTCAAATGTTGTATTTCTCCCTCCTTTAACTGCCTAACAAGCTGGATGCCTTCTTCTTTCTGTTCTTTCATACTTTGAATTTCCTTTTCTTTTAGTTGAATCTCTTTGACTTTTAGTTCTTTTAAATCTTGTATCTCTCCCTTTAAATCTCGAATCTCTTTTGCATCCTGCCTCATTAATTCCTCATCTCTCCGAGCACAGTAATGTGCCCCGAACGCCAAGAGACCGTTTGCCTGTTTTGGGCCTTAGCTTTCCCTCATCTACCCTCTCCTGGATAAATGACACGAGCTCCCAAAAGGACGCATGTTGGCCCTTACAGATGCATCATGCCCATAACTCTTGTAAGTCCCTTATGGACACCTTTTCGTATATTTTTTCATGGTAGGCTACAACTACGTCTTTCACTGGCATTTTGTATGCCCCTGATCCCTTCATCCTGTGTCTTTTGAATTTACTTTTAAACTTCGCACCACAGGTTAGAATCGCAACTCCCGAAATTTTCCAATTGTTTAAAAGAATGATCTAAAGCTGTCTCGCCAGATCCCGGACGAGCCCCCAGTTTTGTAAGCTTTTTATTTCGACTGGCATTAAATTGACAGCAAGACCAGTTCTTTTGAAACAATTTGGAATAAGTTTATTAAACACACACACTCATGCACATCAAAACAATAGCCTACTGGTATTTATGGACTCTACTCGATTACAACACGTAAGGTAATGGGTTAGATTTACAGAGACTGGTACTTCCCTGAGTCAAGCAATGCACGCGACCTTTTTCCTTGCTTCTTGGTCTGGTCTGTAGAGGGAGGGCTTCTTGTTTTTCCACGTGGTTGTCCAGAGAGAGAGAGAGAGCCTTTGGGTTCCTTGTTTTATATCTTTTTAAGTCCATTGTCTCTACTCTAAATTGCTAAGACCCCATGATTGGGTCTCAGATTCATGGCAGTTCTTGATTGGCTTTCCTTTGAACATGTGTCTGTCTGCAGTGGCTGGTGCCATTTCTTGCTTAAGTTAATTGTTTGTTGACACCTTTTAGTGGCTCTTGAGTTTCGATGGTGAGTTTCGATGGTGTCTCTGTGGGGGGTTATCCTGTTATACAGGTTTCCTTTGTTAAGTTTCGCGCCGTTGCCTTACCCAGGGGAGATCCATACACATCAAATTTATCTTTATTACATACATCTTACATTAATAGTCTCGAGTCACATACAAAACATATATTTTTATTCTTACAGCTGTTCACTGATGACTGCACAGTGTTCAGCTCCATTCACAAATCCTCTGATAATAAAGTAGCCCAGCAGAAATGGACAACATTCAGGCTTGGACTGACAAGTGGCATATAACATTTGCATAAGTGCCAGGCAATGAAAAAAGCAAAATTCCCTGATCTTCAATGACACTACCGTCACTGAATCCCCTATCATCAACATTTTGGCGGTTATGGTTTAACTGGATGGTGCTCTGTGACAAATGACTAACCACCTGACCCCTCAAAGCCCTTTGACCATCTACATGGCTCATGTCAGGAGTGTGATGGAATACTCACTACTCTCCTGGATGGGTGCAGCTGCAGTGACATTTCAGAATCTCAACACCATCCAAGACAGAGCAGTCATTTGATTGTCACCCTTTGCACTGGACTCAGTATCTATCCTCCTCCATCACAGTGCACTGTGGCTGCAGTATGTATTAGCTACAATCTACAGGATACACTGCAGCAACTCATTATGCTAACTTTTATGGTACTTACCTCCTCGTGATCTCTAGCACCGTGAAGGACAAGGGCCACATGTTGCGGGAACACCATCACCTCCAAGTTCCCTTCCAAGGTACACACCATGCTGACATGAACATGTATCTCTGTTTCTTCATCATCACTGGATCTGTATCCTGGCTTTTCCTAACACCATTGTGGGAACACCATCACTACAAGGACTGCAGCATTTCATTAAAAGGCCCATCACAACCTTCTTTAGTTTCCAGCAATAATCACATCTAGGGAACAAATGAAAAAAAAGACTCCTGTATTGACATATTGGGATAAATGTCTCTTGCAGCAGCAACTGGTTGTGTTCTGTATCCTCTTCATGCCCCTGCTGCCCTTTAGAGCCTTCTTTCTCTGAGCATTCAATGACAAGGCCTTTTTGTAAGTCAAAATTATGCAACATGCAATACAGCACTATTATCTGAAGTACAATTAAAAAATTTGTGGACGACACCAAATTGGGAGATAAAGTTAATACAAAGGAAGAATGCGACAAAATACAGGAAGACTTTAATAAACTTGCAGAATGGGTGTGTAATTGGCAAATGAATTTCAATATAGATAAGTGCAAGGCGGTGCATTTTGGTAGGAAGAATAAGGAGGCCACATACTGCTTGAATAATAAGAGTGTAAATGGGGTAGAGGAGCAAAGGGATCTAGGGGTACAGATACACAAATTACTAAAACTAGCGACGCAGGTAAATAAGGCCATTAAACAAAACAAACTAACCACTGGGGTTTCATTTCTGGAGGGATAGAATCGAAAAGCAGAGAAGTTATGGCAAACTTGTACAGAATCTTGGTAAAATCACACTTGGAGTACTGTGCACAGTTCTGGTCTCTATTATAAAAAGGATATAGAGGCATTGGAGAAGGTACAAAAAGGATTCACAAGCATGATACCAGAACTGAAAGGATATACTTATCAGGAAAGACTGAACAGGCTGGGGCTCTTTTCTCTAGAAAAGAGAAGGCTGAGGGGTAACCTGATAGAGGTCTTTAAGGTAATGAAAGGGTTTGATAGGTTAGATGCATAGAAAATGTTTCCACTTGTGGGGCTGTCCAAAACTAGAGGACATAAATATAAGATAGTTATGAACAAATCCAGTAGGGAATTCAGGGGAAACTTCTTTACCCAAAGAGTGGTAGGAATGTGGATCGTGCTGCCACAAGGAATAGTTGAGTCAAATATCATAGATGCATTTAAGGGGAAGCTAGATAAACACATGAGAGAGAAAGGAATATAAGGATATGCTGATAGGGTTAGGTGACGAGGGGTGGGAGGAGGTTTGTGTGGAGCATAAATAATGGCATAGACAAGTTGGGGCAAATGGCCTGTTTCAGTGCTGTAGACTCTATATAACTCTATGTAACTATCCTTGAGACCTTAGCCCGACTATATTGCAAAGCACCCTCAGATTGATCCAAGCACCTGAAGCATGCTGTCAAAATTTCAGTAGTGGTTTATCATGACTCTGGTGGCAGAATGGATCTAGTTGCAGCAGTGCTTAGTAAGTGTCCTGAGAAAGTGCATAATATCACCATTCTTGATTCTTCAGGATCCATCCAGACACCTGCCTTTATGCTTGAAAAAGTCCAGGCACAGTGAATTGTCCTAAAATGAAGGCACCTTGACAGCTGCCAGGAAAGTGACTATTTACTTGTATGATGCAGTGATCCTGGTCATAAATGAGCTGAACATTGATTGAGTGGAATCCTTTCCTGTTGATGTATATGATGGGACTGATGAAAGGAGCACATATGGTCATGTGGGTACACTCTATGACTCCTTGTACTTTGGAGAATCATATCACTCAGTAAAATTGCAGTGTTATGTCCTGCTTGTGCCTGTTGTCTACAAGCATTATACACTTTAATGGAAAGAAATATCGGACACGGTGCATAATGGATGGACGATCCACAATTGTCAGTTTTCTGCCCTCACCCAAAGTGAAAATTATCCCTGGAGAAACAAGATCCAATGCAGTCCTCATGTGAATTGGGGTTAGACGGTGGAGGATAATTAGATCAGGGTCGAGGGAAGACTGTGATGCTGGAAGACTGTGATGCTGGAAGAGGCTAGAAGGGGAATGTAGAGCTGGGCTGAGGAGCGAGGGAACTAGGGAGAGAAGGGGTGTAGAGGGCCAGAGGAGGCCAGAGGAGGAGGAGAGGGGCAAAAGGAGAAAAATAGTGAAGAAGGCAACTTTAAAAAAAATACTAACATTATAAATCATGACATAAAGATATAAAGAAATTATAATTGAAAAAATTAAAAACATTGGGGGCAGGAAGCAGAGAGTGACCTGGAGGCCCGATCTAGCAACATTTAAAGAGAAATATATAATTATATAGATAATAAAAAGCTATGTAAATGTTTATTTTTATACATATATACATTTAATAAACTCAGTATCTACATTTAAGTTATAGGGTTGCACTAAAATATTGCATAAATTGTGGACTTGCCTAATATTGAGCCTTCACAGTATGAACAAAAATCTGCAGATGCTCGAAATTTGAAACAAAAACAGAAAAGCTGGAAACTCTCAGCAGGTCAATCAGCATCTATGGAGAGATCGGACAAGTCAATAGAGGTAACTTTCAACTTCGGTGGGAGCAGAAAACTGGCAGCATCGGATTGGCTATCCGTTATGGAAAGGAAAATGTAGTGGGGTGTATAATGGGTGACCGATCTGATCCTGCCAGTTTTCTGCTGTCTCTGAAGTTCAAAGTTACCCCATATATTTCAGGTGTAGATCCTTTATCAGAGCTAATGGGAGTAATTTACAAGCACGACCTCACCTCCACTTCTCTCGACCCCTGCACAGTCTCTAAATTGTTAGACTGCTTGTCCGACATCCAGTACTGGATGAGCAGAAATTTTCTGCAATTAAATATGGGGAAGACCGAAGCCATTGTTTTCGGTCTCCGCCACAAACTCTGTTCCCTAGCCACTGACTCCATCCCTCTGTCTAACATCTGTCTGAGGCTGAACCACACTGTTCGCAACCTTGGTGTCATATTTGACCCTGAAATGAGCTTCCGACCACATATCCGCGGCATAACTAAGATCGCCTATTTCCACCTCCGTAACATCGCCTGTCTCCACCCCTGCCTCAGCTCATCTGCTGCTGAAACCCTCATCCATGCCTTTGTTACCTCTAGACTTGACTATTCCAACTCACTCCTGGCTGGCCTCCCACATTCTACCCTACATAAACTTGAGGTCATCCAAAACTCAGCTGCCTGTGTCCTAACTTGCACCAAGTCCCGTTCACCCATCACCCATGTGCTCGCTGACCTACAGTGGCTCCCGGTTAAGTAACGCCTCGATTTCAAAATTATCATCCTTGTTTTCAAATCCCTCCATGGCCTCACCCCTCCTTATCTCTGTAATCTCCTCCAGCCCCACAAACCCTCCTGAGATATCTGCGCTCCTCTAATTCTGCCCTCTTGAGCATCCCTGATTATAATCGCTCAACCATTGGTGGTCATGCCTTTTGTTGCCTGGGCCCTAAGCTCTGGAATTCCCTGCCTAAACCTCTCAACCTCTCTTTCCTCCTTTAGATGCTCCTTAAAACCTACCTCTTTGACCAAGCTTTTGGTCACCTGCCCTAATTTCTTCTTATGTGGCTCAGTGTCAAATTTTTTGTCTTATAATACTCCTGTGAACCGCCTTGGCATGTTTTACTATGTTAAAGGTGCTATATAAATACAAGTTGTTGTTTGCCAGCTGGGTGGTAACCTGGCGGAGCAGATCGGATTGGATTGGATTGCCTACCTGTTGTAGAACCCACCCAACCAGGTGGCTTGTATAAAGGGTGGGCAATCCGTTCTGCCAGGTTACTGCCAGTTGGAGAAGTTTAAAATGACTCCCAATATTTTTTTTTCTATTGCCCAGGATAACATAAGATTATGTGCAGTCTGTTTTTGAAAGAAAATGAGAAGTCGCACAACACCAGGTTATAGTCCAACAGATTTATTTAAAATTACAAGCTTTCGGAGCTGTCGCCCCTTCGTCAGGTAAAGGTGCAATGAAGGAATCTACAATATTACACAGCACATGTTTTTGAATGAGCCCTGATACTGCTACCAGTTCTCAATCTTTCCACAAGACAATGCCATTGCTCCCACCAGCCTACTCAGTGTTTGCATGCCACCTGGCCCTCGCGTTGAATTGTGGGGATTGTAGTTTTTAAGGCCGTGCTAATGGGATGAGGATGACGTGTGCGTTCCATTGGACTACATCATCCAGAGTGTCTCGGGCGGCGCAGGCAGGACAGGGAAGCACAATGGCGGCTGCTGCGGGGGAGCAGGATAGTGATGGAAGGTGCCGAGATATGGAAGTGCAGAGGCCGGAGCAAGGTGACAGGTCACTGCAGGTCGTCCAAAAACCAGAGAATACTCGCGTCAAACTGGTTCTGTATCACTGGTCCCAGTCTTTCTGTTCACAGAAGGTGAGTTCGTGCGAATAACGCGGAGTGAGTGGTGGGAGGATTCGCCGGTTGATGTTGGGGTGGGGTTGATGTTGTGGGTTGGGGTTAGACATGTCACTTACAGCCCACTCTACGATTTTGGGGACACGGTTAATGGTGCCTAGTTATGTTTTCCCCCCATGCGGTACAATGAAACGAGGTGACCGACCTAGATATCCGATAATCCACCCCAAGGACTTCAAACCTGGGTCGAGCTTATTGTCACAAGGGGGCTGATTATTTTATGCACACATTCATGCTTGTGGTGACAGCTGATATGTAGCATAGGAATGAACATGAGGACCGCCCTCATTGGTAGCGTGTAGAAACAGACCATTTTGGTCTTTTGAGTATTACACTCTCATATGCTGTAACTTGAGAAATTGAGTTCACAAAGAAGTACAGATGAGGCAGGCCGTCTGATTACGTCTTGAATTAGTCTAGAACGTTTTCTCAACTGCTCTACTCGGAAGACCACTCCAAGTGTTGATTACATGGATTTTGTTGTCACTGTTCAATTTTGTCTTTTAACAATTTCTCAATGTTGTGAAGGATGTCAAGGCCTTAGAGAGGGTGCAGAGGAGATTTACTGGAATAGTAGCAGGGATAAGGGACTTCAGTTATGTGGGGAGACTACAGAAGCTGGGGTTTTTCTCCTTAGAGCAGAGAAGATTGAGAGATTTAAGAGGTGTTCACAATTTATGAAGGGTTTTGATAAAGTAGAGAAACTGTTTCCACTGCCAGGAGGGTCGATAACCAAAGGATATAGATTTAAGGTAATTGGTAAAAGAACCTGAGGGGAGATGATGAGAATTTTTTATGCAGCGAGTTTTGGTCTATAATGCACTGCATGAAAGGGTGTTTGAAGTATATTCAATAATAACTTTCAATGGGGAATTGTGTATATATACTTGAAAAGGATCTATAGGAACACTAAACAATACCGTAAAACATCAAAAAGAAAAGAAAGATTTGCATTTATATAGCGCCTTTCACGACCACCTCAGCGCTTTACAGCCAATAAAGTACTTTTGAAATGTAGTTACTGTTGTAATGTGGGAAACACTGCAGCCAATTTGCGCTCAGCAAGGTCCCACAAACAGCAATGTGATAATGACCAGATAATCTGTTTTTGGTGATGTTGGTTGAGGGATAAACATTGGCCAGGACACCGGGGATAACTCCCCTGCTCCTCTTCGAAATAGTGCCATGGGATCTTTTACGTCCACCCGAGAGAGCAGACGGGGCCTCAGTTTAACGTCTCATCCAAAAGACGGCACCTTCAACAGTGCTCAAGTCCCTGGAGTGGGACTTGAACCCACAACCTTCTGACTCAGCGGCGAGAGTGCTACCCACCCATCAAAGTAACTATTGAAATGCACGTGATAGAAATTTGACTACTAGACAAGTTGTGCAATGCAAA
Organism: Squalus acanthias; assembly: GCA_030390025.1. Taxonomy (NCBI): domain Eukaryota; kingdom Metazoa; phylum Chordata; class Chondrichthyes; order Squaliformes; family Squalidae; genus Squalus; species Squalus acanthias. Next base: position 87,376,110 of record CM059432.1, read on the forward strand.
GTGCGAAATACTGGAGTTTGCTTCCTACTGACAGCATATCTGTCCATAGGGAAAACTTGCATTGGGATATCTGGGTCAGTTGTTGGCTACTTCCACAGCAATTGCACCTAATTGAACACCATGGCCATAGTAGGGGTTGGTTCCTCTATTTCTATCTATCTGCTGGATCCACTTGCTTGCGCCTCTTCCTCACTGCCACACCCAAAGCAGCAGCATACTTCTGGAGATTTTCAACAATCTTTGTGTTGGTTAGTGATTTGGATGTCATAACTTCTTAACAACATTGACTGGATTAAACTCTGCTAATAGTTGCAACAGAGAAAACATACTTAGTTGGCCTTCGATCTTTGACGATGCCACATGTAGCTGTTTCCTCTGCTTGTGTGTTGAATTTGCAGTGCAGAAAGCAGTTGGCAATGGTCTTTGCTTTCAACTCCTCCCATGATTAATGAATCATGTAGATTGCCTGTAGAACATCCATTGAAAATGGCATGCCAGCATCCTGTGTGACAATCACTTTTTGCGCCAACCATTTCTTGTAGTGCTGTTTCATAACATAAATCATGCCAATATCCATTGGCTGGATCACAGACATTATATTAGCTCTATCACACTTAGATGCAGACACTTCATGTTGGTCGCACAGTTGTCAACTATTGGGTGGCTTTTCTAGATGTCTTGCTTCAGTCAGAGAGATGCAGCTGCTCCTCAAAGAACACCAGTCATCCATGCATTGTTTTGTGAGTTACCAGCAGAATAACACCACCATTAGAAGTTTTCGGAATTCCCCATCGCAAGCTGCTTTCTTTGTTCCCTATTCATGCCAGCATAAAGCATGGTGGTAATTCATAGGTTAACCTTTCTCCCCACCTGAGCATTTTTTAATGTTTGGGCACAGCTTGTTTTTTTTGGGGGAAAAAAAGGTCCCATTTCATCAGCATTAAAGATGTCGTCGTGCTTATAACGAGACAAAACTTCAGGAATTTGGTCACGTGTGCTGTTGCTGACATTTTCTGCGGGAATGCCGCTAGCTTCCCCTTATGTGGACCTGCACTTGATTACGTGGCAGTTTTTGAAGTGATTGATCGATGAAGCAGAAATGGGGTCGGTTCCAAATTCTTGTGAATTAATTTTCCTTTTCTAGCAAGATGAGGTCAGATACCCCAGGTAGGATTGCTGTTCTCTTCTGCCTCAGCTAGCTCAACAGCCTGATATAACATTGAGACATCCTGTTCCTTTCGCTGCTGAAATTCTGCTGGTAGTCAGTGGTGATTCTCTTTGTTTTTCAGGCCGTTGGAGAATGTGGTGGGAGCTATGTTATATTTCTGTGCAACAATTTTCTTCATTTCTCTGGAGTGCTCTTTTACATATTTGATCTTCTATTTTTCCCCCATTGGTAAAGTTCTTGTACTTCTGGCTAGCCATGTTCTTAAGCTTTTCTGCATCTCTACTTGATAATGCACTGCACCAAGGTGATTGAAGCCTGCAGCACCTGATGGTGATCATTAGGTTGAATGCAAATTAAGTGGTGGATTTCTCCAGGTATGGGAATTTGAATTAATTAAGCAACATATAGTCAGTTTTTTAATGCTATTTTGCTTCAAATTAACAATTAAATTAAAGGAACTTTGAATTAAGAAGGATATTCTCTATGAATCGAGCAGCTTATGTCTGGTTAGTAACAAATTGCAATCAATACAACTGACTGGATGTTTTCATTCTCTGCTGTCCTAAATTTTCCAAGTTGTCAAGATATAGTGGAAAATGTTGGGTGGATTTTTTTCTTGAGTTTAAAATCCACCCAAAAAGCCTTTCTGAAACATGAGTTTGATAAACTGTAGATCAGAAGCAAGGTTCCAGGTTCAATCCACACTGCTGAGCTAGCTTATCTCAGTTAGAGGAGCTGTGAGCCTGAGTTAGTGTTACTGATTGCTGTACAGTGCTTCCTGTTGGAAATGTGCTTGTGTGGATGTAGGACATTGACAGGATTTGGCTCAGTTGTGATGTTCTCCACAGTCAGATAGTCAGCTGGCACTGACTAGTAAGGATCACATATGAATAATAGCTTCTGGGGCAAAGTACCGGAGGCAGCTGTCCCCCATGGAATTATCAGTGCCTTTAGAAGAAGTGAAGAAAATTCATGTGAAAAATAAGAAAAGAGAAACTGCTGATTTAGAAATAGTAAGTCTTGGTATTGTATCCAATTTAGTCACTTATTCTAAAATTAAATTAAATCTTAATAAAGAACTCTGTGTAGAAACATTAATTCTGAGCAAAAATAATTAGACTTTCAAAATGTGTGGCCATGTTGTGACAAAATTCAGACCTTTTTATAAGTGAATTAGGAATATGGAATACTTTGAAACTATGAATTGTAATTGGAATATGCATTTCGCTGGAATTGACTGTCATTAAGAAAGGAGCACTCTCCTGGGAATTATATTAATGACCTTAGATCTTTGCACTGTAGTGCCTGGCACAAAAGTTTAGTGAATCAAACTGATTATGCAACAATCACATTGGGCCGGATTTTTCGATTAGAGGTTTCCTATGTGCGGATGCCTCTGATCAGGAAAAATCTACGAACTTACCTGCTGGGTCCCGAGACTGCCGATCCTGGGCCTCTGCTCTCTGAAATGTGCAGAGGCCCAGGTATCCCAGGAGCGCATGCAGTTCGCACGCGCCCCTGGGATCACGTTGGCCATGGGGAACCAAAGAAGGGACTCCCCCTTCACACTTTTGACAGGTCTCTACGCACGGATCTGTCAAAAGTATGAATGGGGATCACTTAATTTAATGCTTAACTTTTTTTTAAATCGTGTATTTAAAATTAGTTAAAATTACATGAAATTAAATATTTTAAACAATTTAATTTATTGAAAAAAATAATTAAGTCTTTTACGGGGCTAAAAATAAACTTGCCTTTTAAAGTATTTTAAAATTATAAATGACTTTTTTTTAAAAACTCTTATGCTGGTAAAAGCAGGCCTTACCAGGCGTAAGATTTTTAAAGGTTTTCAGCGGGCGGAAGTTGTGCAGAAAGCGGAACTCCCAACCCGCAGAGGCCCTTTTCCTGGGCAGGCGGATGATCTGTCAAGAGAATTCTTGACGGTTCAGAAGTGCCGAGTTTTAGCATATGCGCTTCGCATGCCTAAACCCGGCACTTGCGAGGCCCCTACGGGTGCGTAAGTACTCGTGGGGGTCGGAAAATCCGGCCCATTATTTGATATGACTTAGGACATTGTTGCAAAATTACACTACTCTTTAGTGAGTTGCAAGTATATTTCAGAATCAACGAATAGGAAGTAAGCTGGATAGGGAGGCAGTAGATTATTGTGATGCCTTTATACAATGGCTAGAGTTTAAAGATGCGCAGGTTTTTCCAAAAGGATGGTAAGTAATATAAATTTGTTTGTCCCTCAACATAAACAACAACTCGCATGTCTAACAGTCCTTGTGTGCAGAGAAAGACATCTCAAAGCACTTTACAGGTCAGAGAAATGAATAGACCATGCCAAGCAGGAGGGAATAAAGGAGATGATGGAATGGTTAGGAGTGGGACACCGAAGGTATGGTTGAAGAGAAGAGTTTCTATGGTGCTTTTGAAAGCAGGGGATAGCGTGCCGAGAAGAGGGGCTTGGGGGGTGGGGGGGAAGTAGGGAGTCCCTGAGGGCGGGGATATATTGGCTGAATGCCCACTGACGGCAAGTCAAAGGGACCGGGAACAAAGCATTGTTGGAAGAGTGGAGAGTGGGTGCAGGGACATATGGCTGGGTAGGTACATAAGAACAAAGAAATAGGAGCAGGAGTAGGTCATATAACCCCTCGAGCCTGCTCCACCATTCAATAAGATCATGGCGGATCTTCTACCTCAACTCCACTTTCCCACCCTATCCCCATTTCCTTTGATTTTTTTACCATAGTTGGGGTATGGTAGTATAGTGGTTATGTTACTGGACTAGTAATCCAGAGGCCTGGATGAATAATCTGGAGATGTCAGTTCAAATCCCACCATGGCAGTTTGTGAATTTGCATTCAGTTTAAAAAAATTCAATGAACCTGGTATCAGTAATGGTGACCATGAAGCTATCTGATTGTTGTAAAAACCCAACTGGTTCACAAATGTCCTTACGTGGTCTGGTCTATATGTGACTCCAGACCCACATTAATGTGGTTGACTCTTAACTGCCCTCTGAAATGGCCCAGCAAGCTTGCATCAAACCACTACAAAGAAGTATAATAAGAATAAAACCAAACAGACAACTTGGTTTCGACCTAGGCATCAGATTTGGATACGGCAAAGTCACACCCAGCCCAGTCGACTCTGCAAAATCCTCCCCACTAACATCTGGGGACTTGTGCCAAAGTTGGGAGAGCTGTCCTGCAGATTAGTCAAGCAACAGCCTGACATAGTCATACTCAAAGAATCATACCTATCGGCCATCGTCCTAGACTCCTCCATCACCATCCCATGGTATATTCCATCCCATCGGCAGGACAGATCCACCGGAGGTGGCGGCACAGTGGTATACAGATGGGAGGGAGTGGCCCTAGGTGTCCTCAACATTGACTCCGAATCCCATAAAGTCTCGTGGCAGCAGGGGTCAAACATGGGCAAGGAAAGCTCCTGCTGATTACCACCTACTGCCCTCCCTTAGCTGATTAATCAATACTCCTTCATGTTGAACACCACTTGGAAGAAGCACTGAGTGTAGCAAGGGCACCGAATGTACTCTGGCTGGGTCCATCACGAATAGTGGCTCGGTAGTACCACCATTGACCAAGCTGCCCGAGTTCTGAAGGTGGTGAGAGAACCAACACGAGGGAAAAATTTACTTGACCTCATCCTCACCAAACTACCTGTCGTAGATGCATCTGTTCTTGACAGTATTGGTAGGAGTGACCACCTCTCAGTCCTTGTGGACACCCTCCATCGTGTTGTGTGGCACTACCACTGTGCTAAATGGGATAGATTCAGAACAGACCTAGTAGCTCAAAACTAGGCATTCGTGAGGCACTGTAGCCATCAGCAGCAGCGGAACTGTATTCCACCACAATCTGTAACCTCATGGCCTGGCATATCCCTCACTCTACCATTACCATCAAGCCAGGTGACCAACCCTGGTTCAATGAGGAGTGTAGAGTATGCCAGGAGCAGCACCAAACGCACCTGAAACTGAGGTGCCAACCTGGTGAAGCTACAACACAGGACCACGTGAATGCTAAACAGCGGAAGCAGCATGCTGTAGACGGGGCTAAGCGATACCACAATCAACAGATCATATCAAAGCTCTGCAGCCCTGCCACATTCAGTTGTGAATGGTGGCGGACAATTAAACAACTAATGGGGGAGGAGGAGGCTCCATGAACATCCCCATCCTCAAAGATAGCGGCCCAGCATGTATATGCAAAAGACAAGGCTGAAGCGTTTGCAACCATCTTCAGCCAGAAGTGCCGAGTGGATGATCCATCTTGGCCTCCTCCTGAGGTCCCCACCATCACAGATAACATTCAGCCAATTTGATTCACTCCACGTGCTATCAAGAAATGGTTGAGCGCACTGGATGCAGCAAAGGCTATGGGCCTGACAACATCCCGGTTGTCGTGCTGAAGACTTGTTTCTAGCCAAGCTGTTTCAGTATAGCTACAACACTGGCATCTACCTGACAAAGTGGAAAATTGCCCAGGTATGTCCTGCCCACAAAAAGCAGGACAAATCCAAACCGGCCAATTACCACCCCATCAGCCTACTCTCAATCATCAGCTAAGTGATGGAAGGTGTTGTCGACAGTGCTATCAAGTGGCACTTGCTCACAAATAACCTGGTCACCGATGCTCAGTTTGGGTTCTGCCAGGACCATTTGGCTCCAGACCTCATTACAGTCTTGGTCCAAACATGGACAAAGAATTGAATTCGCGAGGCGAGAGTGACTGCCCTTGACATCAGGGCAGCATTTGACCGAGTGTGGCACCAAGGAGCCCTAGTAAAATTGAAATCAATGGGGATCAGGAGGTAAACTCTCCTGGCTGGAGTCATACCTAGCACAAAGGAAGATGGTGGTGGTTGTTGGGAGGCCAATCATCTCAGCCCCAGGACATTGCTGCAGTAGTTCCTCAGGGCAGTGTCTTAGGCTCAGGCATCTTCAGGTGCTTCATCAATGATTTTCCCTCCATCATAAGGTCAGAAGTGGGGATGTTTGCTGATTAGTGTACAGTTCCATTCACAATTCTTCAGATAATGAAGCAGTCCGTGACTGCATGCACCAAGACGTGGGCAGCATCCAGGCTTGGGCTGATAAGTGACGAGTAACAATCATGCCAGGCAATGTCCATCTCCAACAAGAGAGAATCTAACCACCTTCCCTTGATATTCAGTGACATTACCTTCATCTAATCCACCACTATCAACATCCTGGGGGTCACCATTGACCAGAAACTAACTGGACCAGCCACATAAATACTGTGGCTATAAGAGCAGGTCAGAGGCTAGGTATTCTGTGGCGAGTGTCTCACCTGACTCCCCAAAGCCTTTCCACCACCTACAAGGCATAAGTCAGGCGGTGTGATGGAATACACTTCACTTGCCTGGATGAGTGCAGCTCCAACAACAAGCAAGAAGCTCAACACTATCCAGGACAAAGCAGTCCGCTTGACTGGCACCCCATCCACCACCTTAAGCATTCACTCCCTCCACCTCCGGCGCTCTGAGGCTGCAGTGTGTACTATGTACAAGATGCACTGCAGCAACTCGCCAAGGCTTCTTCGACAGGACCTCCTAAACCTGTGACCTCTACTACCTAGAAGGGCAGCAGGCGCATGGGAACACCTCCCAAGTTCCTCTCTATATCACGCACCATCCTGACTTCGACATATCGCCATTCCTTCATCGTTGCTGGGTCAAAATCCTGGTGCTCCCTACCTAACAACACTGTTAGGAGTATCTTCAAGCGGACTGTAGCGGATATAGAAGGCGGATCATCACCCTTCTCAAGGGCAACTAGGGATAGCCAACGACTCCTACATCCTGTGAATGTATGGGGTGGGGCAATGCCATGGAGGGATTTGAAATGAGATTGAGAACCGTTAAATCAATTTGTTTGGGCACTGGGAGGCTGTGGAACTTGGGTAGGATGCGATACTTGCAATGTGGGACTTTGTGCATGCGAAGACACAAGCCGTGGAGTTCTGAATGAATTGTAACTTGGTGGATAGAGATGTGGGTGCTGACCAGAAGAACATTAGAGAAGGCAAGCCTTCACCTGATAAAGACGTGGATCAAAGTTTGGGCAGCAGGGGGTAGATGGGCTGTTTATGGAGGTCTAAGAGTGTGGTCTTGGGAATGGAATAGAATGAGGAAAGCATTCCTTTGAGGATGGAATCGCTGCTCAAACTCCATTATGGTTCTGTATCTCTGAACTTAGCCTGAGGTGGCAGGTGGGGAGCTTGATGATCTCCAGGACACAGAGATGTAGGTGGCAGCAGGAGTAGGCTGACTTTGGTATTACCAACGTCCTTCTTAAATGATTTGCTTGCTTTTGAATACTCTGTTTCTTGCATGTATGCTTTTAGACGTAACTTAGTATACATTGCATTTATCTTAGTGTGAATGCTAGTTAATTAATAAAAGTAGAAATTGAGCATATCTATACAGTAACAAATAATGGAAGTGTTTCTGATGAATACCATAATGTGAAAGGGTTAAAATGTGAGGTGGTATTGATCGCTTTGTTGCTGCATTTCAGGTTCGTTTGGTTATTGCAGAAAAGGGTCTAAAATGTGAGGAATATGACGTTAACCTACCATTAAGTGAGCACAATGAACCTTGGTTTATGCGTTTGAACCCAGCAGGAGAGGTGCCTGTATTAATTCATGGAGACAACATTATCTGCGAATCTACTCTCATCATTGACTACCTGGAGAACACCTTTGAAGATGGTAACATTAAGGAAATACTTTGTGGTAGTGAAACTGTGGTGTGTGTGTGTGTGTGCGTGTGTGTCCTCCCTCCCACCACCCTTATTAGCTGATTTGCTTTCTTCCCCTATCTCCTCTCCTGAAGGTGTTGACTCCTCACTGCGGGCCCTGAGGGTACAAATGATCTTCCACAGGTGGCTATTTTTCATGTTTGAGCTTGGACAGCGAATATCGGCAGGTTGTTTAATTGTGATGGCATCAGAGCCAAGCCCTATCCTGTGCTCATCTGTGGTCCACACATGCACACTTCTGGCAGAGGCTTCCCCTTCCTAACCACGCGGCATGAGGCCACTTGTCATAGCCTGCCACAATCTTGGCAGGTCCTAGAAGGGAACTATTAAAGACATTCAGTACTTGAGCCAATCACTACACAGAGTACTGATTGGCTCAAGCACTTAATGTCTTGACCAGCTGAGGCATTGCAGGAATCCTATAAATTGGGGTTTTCAAGCACTGATCAAAGTGTGAAATTTTCAATCAAGACTTTAATGGAAAACAAATTTAACTTGTAATTGCAGTTATAAATATAAATTACAGAATCTATTCCATTTAAGTAAGTAATAGAGCCTGGAGTTACTGCAAAAACAGTAAGGTGTACGGAGGCCTATGTGGATGGGCTGTCTGTTGATGGCTTGACTTGGTTTGGCTCAGCTTCTAAAGTCTGATAGTATGAGTATCAACAATCCCAGTTCTGATGTAAATATAGAGTACAGCACCCCCTGCTGTAACAATGTGAGTGTTTCTATTTCCCACAGCAGTCTCCCCTATGGTTTCTCTAAGTGAGATTGACAACAATGCTGAGTTGAAGGCAGTTTTGTGCAATGCGTGCATTCCCATTGGGAGGGACATCCGAATCCTAAGTATTAAGCAAGTGAATGATCAGGGAATTTAGAACTACATTTTTATCAAGCATCATTTTATTTGGCAAAACTAAAACTATATTCATTGCATTCAAGAATCAATCACCAATTACAATATTTTTGATAATCTGATGTGATATTGAAGGTGTGGGAGGTATTTTGGGACCTAGGAAGCAGTATTGATGTGTTCATTTTTTTTTAAATGTGCAAATTTTCTAAGGGAAGTAACAATGTAGAACTGGCATGGTTCATAGAACTGAAGAAAGCATTTTAATTTCTGGTGTTCTTGGTACTGTATATACAAAAATAATCTTTTGGTGCAGAATTCAGCAGGCCAGGAGTGGGAACTCTAGCTCTTTTTTCACTCTACAGCCTGTGGATGTTAGTGCAGCAGTGGGTGCATTGCAATTGACTATCAACTAACTCAGCATGGACTAGGCATTGTTTCTGGGACTTCTCTGGGCTCCCTCCCTTACTACACAATACACTTAACCTCTGGGTCTACTATCGTACTCCTCAGTGCATTTAAACTCTGGGCTCCCTACCATACTACACAGAACCACTGAACTATTAAGAGAACCCATCTGATCTCTTACTTTTAACCAAGAAGAAATTATATCCTTGTGCAGGATTTAAATTAGACTAAATTTTTCAGATAAATCTCAGCTGCCTCAATTCAGCTGCTTTAGCACCATTGCTAGCTCTTTTATGTTTCTTGGAAAGAAAGACTTGCATATATTTGTGATTTTGTTATTTCAAGTTGAATATAAATTGAAAATATGTCTGAGTATATGTACTTTACATATTAGAATTTTACATATTTCTTTTTATTTCACATTTGAACATTTATTTTCACATTTTCATATTAAGTTAAGGGTTTATAAATTAGATTATTTGATTTCCTGAATAAATTTACATATTTATTTTGTCTTTTTCTTTACAGTTATTCCTTTGTTACATCAAATCATAGTGATTTTGAACTAATGTACAATATATAGAGCTAGCAGACTCCACAGCTGGAATGTTTCAGTTTCTGAGGTAACATGTTCTGAGATATGTTTGAAATGTTCTGTTTCAATGTCTAACCAATTACTTCATGGAGATTTGAGATATTTGGTATAGTATGCATTCTTTGTTCAAAGCAATTTAGGGTTGAAATCATACTGGGATGTTAGATATTAAAATAAATGGATTACTGCCTCTGTTAAGTAGTAGACAAAGAAATTAACCAACATGAAATTCATTGATGCGGAGATTACATATTTTAATTAAATTAATTAGCTTGTAATTTTAAATAAATCTGTTGGACTATAACCTGGTGTTGTGCGACTTCTCATTTTTATGAAATTCATTAGCACACTGTGTATGTCCAATTCTTTGGTATTGGAATTTAGAAAAATCCAAGAACCATAAAAGGTTGTAGCCTTGTTACGCTGTGTTTACTTGTAGTATAAATCTTGCTGACATTCCGTTTGGAAGAGAAATGTCAAGTTTAAAAAAAAAAAGAAAAAGAAATTGCCTGTAAAATTGCCCCGTTTACTTTTCTCGTCAATTTTTCTGCTTTAATAAGAGTGCCCTTTGTGTGCTTGTACTTTTAGCAAACATCCCCAAATTGATGCCAGAAGAAGGAAGCCTGTATTATCCACGAGTACAACATTATCGAGAACTACTAGACTCTCTCCCTATGGATGCCTATACCCATGGCTGTATTCTTCACCCAGAGTTAACTTTGGACTCCATGATTCCTGCATATGCAACCACTAGAATTCGTAGTAAGTAGAATCTACCATCACAGTTGTGTTAGGGTAGATAGTTGTTTTTCCCCTTTTGTTGCAATCCTAATTGGCTGACAATTCATAGGATTACATAAAATATACAGCACAGAACCAGTCCATGCTGGCATTTATGCTCCACTCGAGCCTCCTCCTGTCTTTCCTCATCTAACTTGATCAGCATAACCCTCTATTCCCTTCTCCCTCATGTGCTTATCTAGCCCCCCCCCCTTAAATGCATCTATACTATTCGCCTCAACTACTCCCTGTGGTAGTGAGTTACACATTCTCACCAATCTGTATAAAGAAGTTCCTTCTGAATTCCCTATTTGATTTCTTGGTGACTATCTTATATTGATGGCCTCTAGTTTTGCTCTTCCCCACAAGTGGAAACACTCTCTGTATCTGCTCTATCAAAACATTTCATAATTTTGGGTTACCTCTCAGCCTTCTCTTTTCAAGAGAAAAGAGACCCACCCTGTTCATCCTTTCCTCGCATTTCTGGTTTCATCCTTGTAAATCTTTTTTGCATCCTCTCCAGTGCCTCTATCCTCTTTATAATATGGCGACCAGAATTGTACGCAGTACTCCGAGTGTGGTCTAACCAAGGTTCGATACAAGTTTAGCATAACTTCCCTACTTTTCAATTCAATCCCTCTAGAAATAAACCCTAGAGCTTGGTTTGCATTTTTTATGGTCTTGTTAACCTATGTCACTACTTTTCAGCAAACTTAACAGTTTAAATATTTCTGTAGTTTGAATCTTGATGGGAACTACTTTTCTTGCAATGGTTTATTCTGTTGTGCCTTTAACCCAAATGGAGCTATGTAAAATTTAGTGTGTTTACAAATGTCTAAGTTAATCTGCAGATGACAAAGAGACCTATTTTGCACATTTTCACTAAACCAAGAGTGATGTTACATTATCCTCACATAGCATAAGAAAGGTGACTTAGGAAAGCTGCATATTTTAAAACATGTAGACCAATGTTCCCTGTAATAATTTTTGGCGTTGGGGCTACGCGTAGCCATTCAAAATACAGTGTATGTGCGGTTTTTGTATTGAAAAGCCGGCTGCGTGATTTCGACCATGCAGCTTAATAGGAACATTGAAGTGGACCCATTTTTGGTTGAACATGGGGCCACACGTTTTACATCCCACATGAAATTGTGAGGTGTGTAAATGATGCATCTTGGTCTCCTACATGAGAGACAACTGATGTTTGTGTTGCTTCAAGGATAGGACAAGCTAATGCTAATGTAGACCCAGAGGCACCACTGATTATTAGAATTTAGTGTCACATTGCCCCTGTGGCGTGTATTGTCTTTTGGGAGTAGGTTATAAGAGATACAAGCCAGATTTGTACCTGAGTATATTTTTGAAAAAAACAAAAAAAGCATGAGGGTGGTAGGGTGCTACAATTGGCTCCAGTTTCTCTGGGCTAGAGGAGGAAACAATCAGCCAGGAGTTCCCAATACTGCTTGTAATCCACTGATATCTGTTGTCAGGTGTGTGTGTACAAGTTGTGAATATTCATAGAAACTTACGGCACAGAAAGAGGCCATTCGACCCGTTGTGTCTGTGCCAGCCGAAAGAGCTATCCAGCCTAATCCCACTTTCCAGCTCTTAGTCTGTAGCCTTGTAGGTTATGGCGCTTCAGGTGCATATCCAAGTACTTTTTAAATGTGATGAGGGTTTCTGCCTCTACCACCCTTTCAGGCAGTGAGCTCCAGAACCCCATCACCTTATGGGTGAAAAATGTTCTCCTCAACTTCCCTCTAATCCTTCTACCAATTACTTTAAATTTATGACCCTGGTTATTGACCTCTCTGCTAAGGGGAAAATGGTCCTTCCTATCCACTCTAGGCCCCTCATAATTTTATACACCTCAATCAAGTATCTCCTCAGCCTCCTCTGTTCCAAAGAAAACAACTCCAGCCTATCCAATTTTTCCTCATAGCTAAAATTCTCCCATCCTGGCAACGTCCTTGTAAATCTCCTCTGTACCCTCTCTAATGCAATCACATCTTTCCTGTAATGTGGTGGCCAGAACTGTACACCGTACTCTAGCTGTGGCCTAACTAGTGTTTTATACAGTTCAAGCATAACCTCCCTGCTCTTGTATTCTATGGCTCAGCTAGTATGCCGCCTTAACCACCTTATCAACTTGTCCTGCTACCTTCAGGAATCTGTGGACATGCACTCCAAGATCCCTCTGTTCCTCTACACTTCTCAGTATCCTACCATTTATTGTGTATTCCCTTGCTTGTTAGCCCTCCCAAATGCATTACCTCACACTTCTCCGGATTGAATTCCATTTGCCACTTTTCTGCCCACCTGACCAGTCCATTGATATTTTCCTGCAGTCTACAGCTTTCTTCCTCACCATCAATCACACGGCCAATTTTTGTACCATCTACAAACTTAATCATACCCCTATAATGAAGTCCAAATCATTGATGTAAAGCAAGGGACCTAGTACTGAGCCCTGCAGAACTCCACTGGAAACCGCTTTCCAGTCACACAAACATCCGTCGACCGTTGCCCTTTGATTCCTGCCACTGAACCAATTTTGGATCCAACTTGCCACTTTCCCTTGGATCCCATGGGCTTTTACGTTTCTGACCGGTTAGAACAGGGCCAGGTCTTGCTGCAATTCACCTCCCACTCAAATAGCTTGCTGGTACTTGCTATCTAGGCTCATGTGAAGAAAGGCCATGTGGCTGATATACTGACACCTGTGAAATCATACCCCAGCATGATCTAAAGGCTTCAAGAGAAGAGGGAAGAAAATTGGAGAAGGGATATAAATTTTAAAAATGTACAGAAAGATGTTAGGGTTTCCAAAGATCATGCTGCTTCCATGCATGTTTGACTTAGTGACTGCTACAAGGTCTGGGAAGAAATGGCTTATTTAATATTTCTGTGCATCATAAAGCTGTTCCCTGCCTTGGCCTCAGTTGTAATTATTCAGTGGAATTTTAATGCTAAATATAATTGCAGCCATTATGAACAGAACTATTTAATGCAGCAGTATTAAAGCTGATGCCCAGTTTTTAAATGGTTCAACATGTCTAATTTAAAAAAAAATCTAAAAGCTTGACTAATTATTGCAGTCTGGAATTACTAAATTGTTGTGAATTACTACCTGAAATGTGTGTTATATTGAGAAATGACCAGTAACTTTTCAGTTTATTCAGAACACCAATTATAAAGAAGGGCTCTGTTAATTTTAATCTATGAATCGGATTTTGCGTTAGAAATAATGGTGAACCTATCTGCGCTGACCGTTATTATGGAGTAAATAGGACAGCAACTTCTGGTGTCGGCACATGCACACTTCAACATGGAAATCCGGAATTGCTGTCTGATTTGCCCTGCTCCTCCACAAGCTTTGCTACACCGGTACCTCACCATAGATTCGGCATTAAAATACATGCAATAGCGTGAAGTTGCTGTTCCCATTAAACACGCCAGAAAAAGTTAGGGCTGGTGCATTCAAGCGCAAGTAAATTTTTAACTGCGTGATGAGTCTTAATTACTGTCAAACAACCTCTCTGGCACTGAAAATGTAATGTCTCTTTTTTCAGAATTTAATTATTGTTGGAGGTTTTTTTTTAAACTTTCTTTCTGTCTCTTATTTCGTTAATCCCATCTTTCTTTCCCTCTCTTATTTTGCTTTCTGTACATGATTTTACATTGAATTAAATATTCTAATTTATACTTCCTGGTTTAGACTCTGTGGGCAGCTATACAGTGAGCGCCGTTCCTTTGACGCTGACCGCCTCTTCTTAATCACACCTACATTTACATTTTAAAATACAATTTAACAATTACTGAAATTATTTTGGACAGTTTTATGATATAGATATACAGGGATCCCTCCCCAACCGCGGGGGATACGTCCTGAAAACCCGTAGTTGGTAAAACCGTGGTTGGCAAATACTGGACCCTATGGGAAAAATGGGGTTAGGGGGAACGAGGCCGCATTTAAACTCTTCAGAGCCTGTGTAAGTTGCTTGTTCTTTTATTAAACACAAATAAAATACACTAACGTAACAAAAACAATAAATGTTCAAATACTGTAACACAATAAAAAAGATCAACTGGGCGGTTTCTTAAAGAATTCTGCAATGGATGGTTGACTTTTTTTTTCTGAATATCTTTCTGGACCTGCTTGTATGGTCTCATTAAATCCTCCAAACCTTGCTTGAATTTTAAACTACGCTCCAAGAATGGGTCAATCTCCATAAAGAGGTCAGAGAGATTAGTAGCAAGGAGCATTGCCTTGCTAAGGTTGGCACTTGTCATCTTCGACTTCTCCACCATATCCTCGTCTTCGTCCTCGTCCTCTGCCTCACTAGAATGCTGTATCAGCTCATCAAGGTCCTCCTCCGTCAACTCCTCACCGTGCAACTCAAGGAGCTCCTTGATGTCATCAGGCTGTATGTCGGCCAGCCCCTCGCCTCCCAAACGTTGTGCAACCTTCACAATGCGATCAACTTCATCGTCATTCACTGCCTCCTTCCAAAGTTTACCCCAGCAGGCGTTGATTGTAATCCTCTTCAGTTCATCCATCGATTCTTTTATGTTGGTGATGCAGTCAGCGATGGTGTAATCCTTCCAACAAGTTTTCACCGTCAGTGTTGCATCATCCTCCATAGCCTCCATCATGCTGCGTCGTATGTAGTATGCCTTGAAGGTGGCTATCACACCTTGGTTCATGGGTTGAAGGAGTGAAGTCGTGTTGGGAGGCAGGAAGACGACTTCAATATTAGGGCGGGCAAATTGGATTGCCGGCGGGTGGCCGGGGGCATTGTCGAGGATGAGTAGGACCTTGAAGGCCAGATTTTCTCTCGCAAGGTATCGCTCCACGTCATGCACAAAACAGTTATGAAACCAGTCCATGAAGACTGCAGCAGTAACCCACGCCTTGCGGTTAGAACGCCAAAAGACAGGTAGATAGTTTTTGTTTTTGCCCTTCAGAGCGCGGGGATTAAGAGAGCAGTAGAGCAGCATCGGCTTCACTAAACAGTCTCCCTCGGCGAAAGCACAAAGGAGAAGGGTCACCCTATCCTTAGCCACCTTGAATCCCGAAGCATGCTTCTCGGCCTTCGCGATGAAAGTTCGGGAAGGCATCCGCTTCCAGAAGAGACCAGTCTCATCCGCATTAAATACCTGCTCCGGCAGGTAACCCTTCTCGGCGATCAACTTCTTCAGCTCCTCCAGGAACTTGGCAGCGGCCTCGTGATCGGCTGAGGCCGATTCCCCCACAACCTTGAGGTTAGTCAAGGCGAACCTCTTAAAATTTTCCAACCAGCCCTTACTCGCTTGAAACTTTGTCATTTACACTTTCCCCGGCAGCCACAGTAAGATGCTTGTAGATACTAAGGACCTTCTTACGTACCCATGCGGAAGTAACATTCGCTTGTTTCTGGTTCTGGTCTTCCAACCAGATATTAAGTGCCTTCTCCATTTTTTTGAAGCTTATGGTCCTGTGGCATAAATGACACTTTAGCACTTTTCGAAGAGCCACCCGCAATACTAGCCCTTATCGACACCTCACTTTTTTTAATGGTGGACTCGTTGACCCCCATTAGTCGTCCAACCGACGCTGTACTTTCACCACGGGCAAGTCTATTAACGACATCTAATTTCCTATCTAAGGTTAGTACATTCCTTGCCCTTTTCGCTATTGATTCGCCTTTACCACTGAGATTACGCTTGGGCGCCATGATTAATGGCTGAACGTTCACACACGTGGTTGTTATTATGCTGATGGATGCAGTCTCGTGCTTGGCAAACCGCGTATACGTGAAATTCACTGCCGTGGTTGGCAAAAATTGCCGCAGAGATGAAACCGTGTATACGTGAATTCCGCGTGTGGCAAAACCGCGGTTGGGGCGGGATTTCTGTATATGAATTAGTTTCTTAAAGATTGTTCTTCTCAAGGCCAGAATTACTTGACTGCAGCTCTTCAGATTTTGGTAGTTTGTGCTGTAAAAGCCTTGCACTTCTCAAATTTACAGTAATAAATATTTCCAGAAAAAATTTGCTTAATTTTCATTGCCAGGTGGAAATGGCCTTTTTGATAAATTGAGATTATATCCTTTATTAAATTACTACATTCTAAATATTGTGGTAGTGGGTGTATTTGCTGTAACATTAACATACCCCCAGTACCTTTACCAAAGGGAAACATAAGATGCTGTTGCGTGACCTATTCAGTAGGTGGCACTGTTTTTTTTAAATTTGCACTGCTGTGTAGAGAATTTTTTTGAGAGAGATTTAACAGATTAAAGAATCAGAAGACATTTCCAAAGAAACATCAATATATTTATTGCTTCTATCATGAATTCAAAATCATCCTCATTTACAAATCTCTCCACAGCCTATTTCATTCTAACTCTACAACTTGTTCCAGACATGCCCTTTGATCCGCCAACACTGGCATCCTGAGCATCTTCCCCATCCCCTTCCTCTGGACTTCCATTGGTGACGGAGCCTTCAGCTGTCTTAGCTTCGCTTTGGAACTCTGTCCTAAAACCACTCTCCTCTGCATCCAATTTCTTCAGTGAAGTGCCCTGGGGCATTTTCTATGCTAAAGGTGCTATATAAATGCAAGTTATTAAAACAAAAAGGCTGATAAATCAAATAATTGCAGAATGCTTTTACATACTGTAAACCTGCTAAGTGTGTGAAAACTATTTAAGGTAGACACAATAGCTAATTATTCCAGGGTAGTTTTAGATTTGGGTACAGTTGAAATATGAAGGGCAATTATTAATATAGCTCTGATTTCAGGGAAGTATATCCGTTTTTCCTCTATTAGATCTGCAGTTATTTCGAAATTTGAATTGATCAGAATGTGGCCTATTGCAGATCACAAGATTGATAAATGAGGTGGACCATTCAGTCCACCTAGGCTCATCCATTCAGCAATAACCTACAGTTCCAAATTCACAACATCCAACTGTTAAACGGTTTTTACTTTTGCACCCACTATCTAGTTCATATTCTCTCACTCGCTCTCTCTGTCCTTCATGCTTAATGATCATTGCCACACTCTTCTGGCTGTGTCCCGCTCCAATACGGCCTCTTGCCATTTCTGTATACTCAACCCCTCCCCCCTTTGCGGACTTTAAATAGGTCTCTCACGTCAGCTCAAGCTTTGTTACACACACCCGTGTCTGTCTCTCCCTGGCTCTTGCTCTGTAGTTCCCGGCTCCATTCCTTGCATCCCTCCTGCACTTTCTTATTTACTCACTGCCTAGCACTAAGGGCCAGTCTGGAACTGGAAGCAGCCTTAGGCAAACTTATTTTGTAAATTTTGGCTGTCTCCTCAAATTCATTGCCCCTCATATTTTGGTATCATCTGTGAATTTGACCAGTTTGCCTTGAGCTCTGAATCCAAGTTGCTAATTCAAGTTAGAAACTGGAGTCACCGTGCCAATCCCTAGGACACACCATGTGGTTCTGCTAACTATCGTAAGAACTATTTGCTGCTTCAGCTATTTGATCCTGAGCAGAGCTTCCGACCTGATATCCTCTCCATCACCAAGATCGCCTACTTCTTACCTCCGTAGTGTCGCCCATCTCCATCTCTGCCTCAGCCCATCAGCTGCTGAAACCCTCATCCATGCCTTTGTTACCTCCAGACTTGACTATTCCAACGCACTCCTGGCTGGCCTCCCACTTCCACCCTACGTAAACTTCAGCTAATCCAAAACTCTGCTGCCCGTATCCTAACTCTCACCAAGTCTGTTCATCCATCACCCCTGTGCTTGCTGACTACATTGGCTCCCGGTTAAGCAACGCCTCCAATTTAAAATTCTCATCCTTGTGTTCAAATTCTTCCATGGTCTCGCCCTGCCCTATCTCTGTAACCTCCTCCAGCCCTGCAACCCTCAAGATCTTTGTGCTCCTCCAATTATGGCCTCTTGTGCATCCCCGTTTCCCCCCACCCCACCATTGGTGGCCGTGCCTTCAACTGCCTAAGCCATAAGTTCTGGAATTCTCTCTTCCTTACCTCACCTGTCCTAATATTTTTGTGGCTCGGTGTTGATTTTTTTTTTTCATAACGCTCCTACTAAGCGCCTTGGCGCATTTTACTATGTTAAAGATGCTATATAAATGCAAGTAATTGTTATCCATGCCCACTACTTTTAAGTGTAAATATTAGTCTATTGTGTGGAATTTTATCAAATTATTTTTGGAAATCTAAGTAAACCACCTTGTAGAAGTTTCCACTGTACAGGTGGGATATTTATTGGGATGGTTCTGAACTTGTCCTGTTTTATTGTTGTGGTCAGTGCAGTTTCAGATTTTTTTGATTCAATGTGCTGAAATGTAAAAAGCTGCATTATAGAAAATTAGTGGTATGATTTTGAAATTCCAAATCCCAACTATTGAATTTGAATCCCATGTCCCTTCTCCCCCCCCCCACCCATCTCTTCAAATCTAATGTGCACTTTCATTTACTATCAGGCCAAATTGGAAACACTGAATCTGAATTAAAGAAGCTTGCTCAGGAGCACCCAGAATTGCGTGAAGCATATTTAACAAAGCAGAAACAAATAAAGGTAAGTGCTTTTTATAATTAACTTAAATGTTTTTTCTTGATTAATTTCTAGTGTTTGCATTACGGGTGTTACTTCATTAAAATGGATTTTTAAATTGTAAGTTTACTAACAAAAAACAGTAACACAAAACCAAACTGATTTGCACTTCAAAAAATGCAAACCTGCAAATGTACCAAGGAAAACCGTTACCAAAATCTAAATATAATATACCCCTGTCCTGAATAAAACCATTTGTTAATCACCCAATTTTGAGCCCTTTGCTTTCCATGACCACTGTTTTCCAAAATGAGACCACAAATGATCCTTTTTTTTTGTCTGTTACTACTGTTTAGCTTGTAATAAATCAGCCTTTCAAAAACTAGTTTGTAGCATTTCCAGCAATCTTATTCTTGAACAGGTATGTATTTTGGAACCAAAATCTGTTTCCATATTAATGCTGTATTGTCACAGGGAATGCTATCCACTTGAAAATCCCCAAAAATATAAAGTTCAATTACAAATGGTATCCATCCCTATTCCATCCCAAAAATCTTTTGAATATAAGATCTGCCTATAAATTATAATGTTTGCAGTTGGTGTACATCCACGGACCAAAATTTGTCTCTAGGGTGTGGGAAATGTCCAGAGTGCAGGAAGCATGCTGATATGGCACAAATATCCCATTTGCTGAAAACACCACATTATTCCCTGCCTCACTATGAACAATACCAGGGAGATCCACTGGTTTTACTTCATTTAATCCCTTTGCCCCATCCACCACTCCTACTCTCCTTTTTAGACATTTACAGATTATTATTCAACCTATGTTCTCCTGTATATAAACCAAATTCCCCTTTTTAATAGATTTTTCTATCTTCAGTCCAAGATACGGGACCATGATAATGTAAACTATCTGAAAAAAATATTTCGTGAGCTGGAAAATGTTCTGGATCAGGTGGAGACTGAGCTACAGAGAAGGATTGAAGAAACTCCAGGTCTGTATCAAATAAATTACATGTGGACACTGTTTTTTGCTTTTGCTTTCAGTTTGTCCCTCATTCCTTTATTCCTCTTTAGCTTGTCTTATGGCAATCATTATACCTCACCATGGCAGGAGCAGGCAACCTGCTGTCTTGGGGTTTTCTTTGCGGTGCTCCAGGAGATCCTCAAGCGTATACTCAGCCTGAGGTGTCTTGTCTTCTGATTTTCTTCACCTCCTGTTGGGAAGCACCTCTCCATAATGGCCTGGCTGAGATCAGAAATCTATCACATGTGGTAGGTTATGTGTAAGTGCCCGGCTCCGAATTGGAGGATGAGTGCACTACACTACTGCTCTGTTCAGTATATGCATTTGAAATACTGTAATATGTCAGCAGAGGGTGAGAAACTTGGGTCTCAAACTAGTGACCTGAACTTAAATAAAGGCAATTACAAAGGTATGAAGACAGAGTTGGCTAAAGTGGACTGGGAAAATAGATTAAAGGGTAAGACGGTAGATAAGCAGTGGCAGACATTTAAGGAGATATTTCATAACTCTCAGCAAAGATATATTCCAGTGAGAAAGAAAGACTCGAAGAATGAACCATCCGTGGCTAACTAAGGAAGTTAAGGATGGTATCAAATTGAAAACAAAGGCATACAGTGATGCGAAGATTGGTGGTAGGCCAAAGGATTGGGAAATTTTTAGAAACCAGCAAAGGACGACTATAAAAAAAAAATAATAGAGAAGATAGATTACGAGAGTAAACTAGCAAGAAATATAAAAACGGACAGTAAGAGCTTCTACAAGTATATAAAAAGGAAGAGAGTAACTAAAGTAAACGTTGGTTCCTTAGAGGATGAGACTGGGGAATTAATAATGGGAAATAAGGAACTGGCAGAGACATTGAACAAATATTTTGTATCGGTCTTCACAGTAGAAGACACTAAAAGCATCCCAGTAATAATAGATAATCAAGGGGCTATAGGGAGGGGAGAACTTAAAACAATCACCATCACTAGAGAAAAAATACTAGGCAAACTTATGGGACTAAAGGTGGACAAGCCCCCTGGACCTGATGGCCTGCATCCTAGGGTCTTAAAAGAAGTGGCTGCAGATAGTGGATGCATTGGTTGTAATCTACCAAAATTCCCTGGATTCTGGCGAGGTTCCAGCGGATTGGAAAACCGCAAATGTAACACCCCTATTCAAGAAAGGAGGGAGACAGAAAGCAGGAAACTATAGACCAGTTAGCCTAATATCTGTCATTGGGAAAATGCTGGAGTCCATTATTAAGGAAGTAGTAGCAGGACATTTAGAAAATCATAATACAGTAAGGAGAGTCAGCATGGCTTTATGAAAGGGAAATTATGTTTGACAAATTTGCTAGAGCTCTTTGAGGATGTAACGAGCAGGATGGATAAAGGGGAACCAGTAGATGTAGTGTATTTGGATTACCAGAAGACATTCGATAAGGTGCCACATAAAAGGTTACTGCACAAGCTAAGAGCTCACTGGGTTGGGGGTAATATATTAGCATGGATAGAGGGTTGGCTAACTAACAGGAAACAGAGTCGGGATAAATGGGTCATTTTCCGGTTGGCAAACTGTAACTAGTGGGGTGTCACAGGGATCAGTGCTGGGGCCTCAGCTGTTTACAATCTATATTAATGACATAGATGAAAGGACCAAGTGTAATGTAGCCAAATTTGCTGATGATCCAAAGATAGGTGGGAAAACAAGTTGTGAAGAGGACACACAGAATCTGCAAAGGGATATAGATAGGTTAAGTGAGTGGGTGAAAATTTGGCAGATGGAGTATAATGTGGGAAAATGTGAGGTTATCCACTTTGGTAGGAAAAATAAAAAAGCAAATTATTATTTAAATGGAGGGAGACTACAAAATGCTGCAGTACAGAGGGATCTGGGGGTCCTTGTACATGAAACACAAAAAGTCAGCATGCGGGTACAGCAAGTAATTAGGAAGGCAAATAGAATGTTGGCCTTTATTGCAAGAGGGATGGAGTATAAAAGTAGGGAAGTCTTGCTACAGCTGTACAGGGTGTTGGTGAGACCACACCTGGAGTACTGCGTATAGTTTTGGTCTCCTTATTTAAGGAGGGATATACTTGCATCGGAGGCATTTCAGAGAAGGTTCACTAGGTTAATTCCTGAGATGCAGGGGTTGTCTTATGAAGAAAAGTTGATCAGATTGGGCCTATACTCATTGGTGTTTAGAAGAATGAAGTGATCTTATTGAAACGTATAAGATTCTGAGGGGGCTTGACAGGGTAGATACAGAGAGGATGTTTCCCCTCGTGGGGGAATCTAGAACTAGGGGGCATAGTTTCAGAATAAGGGGTTGCCCATTTAAAATGGAGATGAGGAGGAATTTCTTCTGAGTCGTAAATCTTTGGAATTCTCTACCCCAGAGAGCTGTGGAGGCTGGGTCATTGAATATATTTAAGGTGGAGATAGACAGATTTTTGAACGATAAGGGAGTCGAGGGTTATGGGGAGTGGGCAGAAAAGTGGAGTTGAGGCCAAGACCAGATCATCCATGATCTTATCGAATGGTGGAGCATGCTCGAGGGGCCAAATGGCCTACTCCTGCTCCTATTTCTTATGTTCTTATGTTTTTATGTTCAGAGATTTCAGCCTCCATGTTCCTGTGCTGTGGAACTCTTTTTTTTCTAAATCCTTCTGTCTTGCTACCTCTCTCCTCACCTTCAGTCACTGCCCATAACTTTGCTTACAGTTCCTGCTTGGTGTCCTCCAATCTCTTAAGTGCTTTGGGATGTTTTTTTATACATATGGTGCTATATAAATTTAAGTTTTTGTTGTGTTCATGAATTTTATGATTTGACTCTAGTTTAAAAGTTTTTCTGCTTGGTGAGATTAGACTGAAAAAGCTAAAGCTGTTTCCTCCACTGCCTCTTATCATGCATTTTTTGTTGTGTGGTTGCAGGAAAAACTTGCAGTTCCATAATGCTACAGCAACTCAATTAAGTCATTTTGTATTGGAAGACGCAAGCACTTTAAAAAAATAAATAAATAAATATTTTCCTTGCCAATTTTGTCTGTTCGACTGTTCACTGGGGTACGGTTCCGCAGAAGCCGGTTACATTGTCCCTCTCTCGTGAGTGAATGTCTGCAGGTCATTTGACCGTGAGGGACATCACAGCTAAGTCTCGTCCTTGCCCAACATCCATATCTGCATACTTTCAGTAGAGGTTGCTAGGTAGTGATTAGGAGTAGGAACCCTGGCTGAATTTTCCTTTTGCTGATGTGGGTTACTGAGGCCAATTATAGTGCCTGTACTGCATCCCAATTGGGATTAGCTAATTTAACACCTGTTGAAGTTGGGAGCGTCCTGGTCTGAATCTCACAGCGACTCATATGATAAACATACTAAGCCATCGCGGAACTCTATTATCTACAAATCGGAGTTAAATGCTACAGTTATACCCTGGTGAAAGCTTGTACTTCAAATCAGTAAGATGAATGTCTGTGGTAGTCCCATAGCATTTACATTTTTTTGCTATCTTAAAAAGTCATGTGTTCATTTTCTACAATGTCTGATTAAATCCTAAACTAGTGGTTGTAGTAGTTCAGCATTGGATTCTAAACATTGGAGTGACAGTTCAAATTTCAGCCTCAACTTGTATTTGTAAATAACAACAGAAAACGCTGGAAAAACTCAGCAGGCCAGGCAGCATCCGTGGAGAGAGAAACAGAGTTAACGTTTCAGGTCGAAGACCTTTTGTCAGAACTGGAAAAAAGCAGGAAATGAAATAGATTTAAAGCAAGGATAAAGCTGGGAAAAGGGGGAGGGGATGAAAGAACAAAAGGAGAGATTAAGAGACATTGAGAGACATTAAGAGATGATCAAGGCAAGAGGTGGTGTTAATGTGACAGTTTGAGGCTAAAAGAAGTGTGAAATGCACTGGCAGAATGAAGGACAGCTGCCAGTTTCTGGGGGGGGGGGGGAAAGGTGGGGGAGGGGCAAACAAAAGGGTGGATGAAAAAATAAAATAAAATATAAATGTGATAGGGGCTGAGGTTATGATCTAAAATTGTTGAACTCGATATTGAGTCCAGAGGGCTGTAGGGTGCCTAAACGAAAGATGAGGTGCTGTTCCTCGAGCTTACGCTGCGCTTCCGTGGAACAGTGTAATAGGCCGAGGACGGTGAGGTCAGAGTGGGAGTGGAGCGGAGAATTAAAGTGACAGGCCACCGGGAGCTCGGGGTCCCCCTTACGGACTGAACGGAGGTGTTCCGCAAAGCGGTCACCCAATCTGCGTTTGGTCTCCCCAATGTAGAGGAGACCACATCGTGAGCAGCGAATACAGTATACTAAATTGCAGGAAGTACAAGTAAATCGCTGTTTCGCCTAGAAGGGGTGTTTGGGGCCCTGGACAGTGGGAAGAAGGGAGGTATAAGGGCATGTGTTGCATCTCCTGCGCTTGCACAGGAAGGTGCTGGACGAAGGGGAAGGGGTGCTGGGGGTGGTAGAGGAGTGGACTAGGGTGTCGTGGAGGGAGCGGTCCCTGCGGAATGCTGAAAGGGGAGGTGAGGGGAAGATGCATGTCTCTCAATGTCTCTTAATCTCTCCTTTTGTTCTTTCATCCCCTCTCCCTTTTCCCAACTTTATCCTTGCTTTAAATCTATTTCATTTCCTGCTTTTTTCCAGTTCTGACGAAAGGTCTTCGACCTGAAACGTTAACTCTGTTTCTCTCTCCACGGATGCTGCCTGGCCTGCTGAGTTTTTCCAGCGTTTTCTGTTATTTTGGATTTCCAGCATCCGCAGTATTTTGCTATTGTATTTGTAAATGTTTGGGCTAGTGCTGGGGTTATTGAGACCTCCGGGAAGGAAACCACTTTTGTTCATTCGCTGTATATCTTTACATTTGGGTTAATTTAATTGTCAGAATTCAATAGCAACCATGCTGAGTACAGGTATTTGGTATTTTTTTTGTTTGGTCCTAATTCTTAGGTGTTTGGGAACTTCTAGGGCACAGGCCTGTAGGCTCATCAAACTGCTCCTGGAAATTGCCATCTCTTGTCTCGTGAAATTTCACTAGCGTGTGCTCTGTAACATTAGTATATGCTCCATTTTGAGGGTGGGGAGGAAAAATTAGCATCAATACTTATGTCCAACCATCTGTTGGCTGATTAACTGAATGGTAATGTTGATTGTGAAGTATATGATCCACATTATCCTTCCCAACTGAAGTAGGTAGTCTGGTCTCGGGAGGTAGCACATTTGGCCAGAAATTAGGAAAAAGTGGACAATTAAATAAAATCTAAAATGGGCTTTTAAAAAGAACCTGTATTTCTGGTGTTACAAGCTATATTAAAAAAATGAATTCTGAAAATCAGCTGGAATCTTTGTTTTATTGATCAGTACCTTTTATTGGCAGGAAGATTTGCAATGGTTGAATCATAGAGCAACTTGTTTTGTCTTGTAATAATTTGTAGTAAATATTAAAGTAATACAGCTTGCAATATATGGTAATTAATGGAAATATTGATGTGAGATTCTTTTTCTTGAACAGAAGAAGGACATCAGCCATGGCTCTGTGGTGAGTTCTTTAGTCTTGCAGATGTATCTCTCAGTGTAACATTGCATCGGCTGAAGTTTCTTGGACTTGCCAGAAAATACTGGGGAAATGGAAAACGACCAAATTTAGAATCGTATTATGACCGTGTGTTACAGCAAAGGACTTTCCGAAAGGTCTTGGGGAATGTGAACAACATTTTACTATCAGCAGTACTGCCTACTGCTTTTCGGGTTGCTAAAAAACGCGCTCCCTCATTTTTGGGAGCTAGTTTTATAGTAAGCCTGCTGGGAGGAATAGGGTATTTTGCTTTCTTGTTCCTTAAAAAGAGACTGTCATAGATTTTTTTCATCATGAGCTTAATATGTCATTCTCCAAGAATTTGATTGAGGAAGAGCTGTGGTTTCTACAATCTCATTGCAGTTATCAAGCTAAAAATAGCTGAATAAAGAAAGTTGCAGTAACTTGTTCTGTTAATAAAGAAACTTACTGTCACTTTGGTTAATCTTTTATTTTCAAAGACAGCAAGTTTGCAATATGTGGAAATTTTAAAGAAATGTGTGCACAATGCAACCCATTTATTATAACAATTCTAAAACCCATCTGTTCACTTTTATATTCCAATCCATTCTAGGTAGTAGACTATGCTGTCGTGTCCTAATGTTTCTGGGTTACTGCATGTTAACAAATCTATAATGTACCTGAATAATCTTCAGTCTAGATGTGAATCCCTTGGGTTCAAAGGTTAATCAAAAATCTATTCTCTAACCTTTACGTACCGAACTACTAGTCACGCGTCCTTCTTTTGTGTCTAGCCTCTTACTATAACATGAATATGTAAGTTTGTCTACACTGCACAGTCTGGAGGTGGTGAGCACTGTGTTGATCTTTACGGGCTGTTTGTGTTACCTTGGGAATACCATTTCTATGTCAAATACTCTTGTGCTTAAATAAAGGAATA
The DNA here is from genome assembly GCA_030390025.1 of Squalus acanthias. NCBI lineage: Eukaryota > Metazoa > Chordata > Chondrichthyes > Squaliformes > Squalidae > Squalus > Squalus acanthias. Next base: position 87,402,777 of record CM059432.1, read on the forward strand.
AAAAGAACAACTGTGTAATACACTTTTTGATATAGATATAGATATTGTTTTTGAAATTTAGAATGGTAAAGTTTAACATTTACCTTCACCTGGTAACAGCTTTCAATATTTATTTCTTGGATGCATAAAAACATCATGATGGGCAAAAGATCAAAGGACGAAGGGTCATCGACCCGAAACGTTAACTCTTTCTCTCTCCACAGATGTTGCCTGACCTGCTGAGTGTTTCCAGCATTTTCTGTTTTTATTTGAAACATTCAGTGATGCCCTTGCCATAAATAATTCATAAGAGTAGGAAACTCCTTTATTTGTTTATTATCCCTATATCTTTTTAGGATAGCTCCACCATTCACCAGGAAGCAATATCATACAGGAAGTACTTCCATAAAGAGTGTTCTGCTCCCAGAAGTCATGAACTGTATGATCTTCCCCTTTATCCATAATGCTTAAAAGGGACAAAGCCGATCATTCCCCATATCTCTTTCCCCCCACCCCCCTCCCATTGACTTCTGCTGAGCTAACTGATGCTTTCTCAGTAGAAAAATTCCAAATAATCCATTTAAAAAAGCTGCTTAGTATTTTTTGGTCAATGAGAGGGACACCGTGCTGGGGAACGGCACACTTTCCCATTTTGGGTATCCAGTGTTGATGTCACGCAAATCCTGGTCAGGTGTACTGCCAGATGCTCATTCTACACTGCCTGAACAGCATTCTCCTGCCCCAACTTGAAAAGAGTGACATCTGTTCCAATTTGAATTTTTACACTGCTTAAACTTAAATCACACTTGTAGCCTCAGTGAAATTTCCAATTTGTCCTGGAATTATATGCAGTTGTGCTTCTTAACCAGTTCTCAATTAGAATGGGTCATGGCTGCACTCTCTCTTTCTATTGACTCATCTCTTTTACTATGGAGTTTTAATTATCCTTAATTGACTTTTAAATGATTTACCAGATGGTGAGTTAGAAATCTGAGCAGAAGCTAGGTGCATCTTGAGGGAGAGGGTTGGAAAATCATTATCTGAGTCACTGTGTGCTAATCTCCCTCACCTCTTGTATAGAATATATCTGTCAATCCTTGGAATATTGAGATGGATGCATTCTAGCTCCTGTATTAAGGAAGTTTTATGTGTTTTTTGTGTTTTTAAGCTATACTCCTTTGGTTCATTGTCCCATACCACTCCTGGAAGTGTCCATTACAAGCTAGAGTGCCTTTACCTGCCCAGTATCTGGGCAAATGTGGCATGAGCAAGGAATCAAATAGCTGTGTCTCAGTACTCCGGCTTACAAGGATTTATCTAATGCCCCCACATGATTTCCTTGACTTCAGTAGTTGGATGCTCAGGCTATAAGCCAATAGACATTTATTCAACATTAAATAGATAAATGAACAGTAGTCAGAAGGAACAGTATATTTACAAACTATTATTCTACTCAATGTCAAAATAGTAAAGATACTTTTTCTGCCCTAACCCTCAACATAATATTCACCCTTGAAACATGGTTGCTACTTGCGTGGCTATCTGGTATCACAGAGCCCTGTTATTAGCTTTGTGCTGCTTGTGGCCTCAGGCTGACTGTTGTCTGATTACAACACAGCCAAGATATAACTCTAGATTTCTTTAGAGGTATTCCAGAACAGAGGGCATTAAAGTGGGCATTTCCTAACTCCATTTAAGTGACTGAAAGTTCACAGGCTTCAAAACCACATTTGCGTGCACAATCAGCTCCCCAACAAATAGCCCCACAGGATGCTTGTAATTGAATGGAATGGCTTGATCCATTTAAACACTTTGTAAGATGGGTCCCATCCAAGGACACTGGTGATTTTTTTATAGTTACAGATGCCTAGTAATAGATAAAAAAATATAGCAAGCCAATAAACATCGGTGCCTTTGAAATGGAAGAAATGCAGCGTTCTCAATTATGATGCACATTCTCTTCAAATGGTACGGTACTTTGCGCAGCACACTTTGGAGCAGCAGAGCATTGAAGTCCCTTCATCAATCATTGTAAGCATAGAGGTGGATGGTGGTAGTGCGGAAGGGATTTCTTGTTTGGAGACTTAAAAGTCCAGGTACAGCAACTTAATGCTGTATTTGTGCTTTCTGTTGGAGAAGATCATTGCAAGAAGTGTTGGAAAATGATTACAAAGTCAGACAATTTCCAGGGTGCAGATAAGACTGCTGCTTTTAGTAACAGAGCCTTGAAAGTCATGTTGAAGGCGGTGCTGGCAAGAAAGCCTATCACCTTTGTGTAAGAGGGGCACCCATCCTCAACAAAATGTGAGGGCTACGTGGGAAGAGGTGGCGGAGCAGGTGGATTTAAACAGCTCCTCTGATGAGAAAGAAATACAGCACTCTCGGGAAGTTTTCTCTGTTAATGGAGTTCTCTGCGTATCTGTTTTCACTTTAATCAGTTACATACTCCTCGGAACAGGAGTAGGCTATTTAGCCCTTCAGGCCTGTTCTAACATTCAATGAGATCATGGTTGATCTGTATCTTAAATCCATCCACCTGCCTTGGCTCCATATTCTTTTATACCATTGACTAGCAAAAATCTATCAATCTCTGATTCAAAATAATTAATTGAGCTAGCATCTACTGCTTTTTGTGGGAGAGTTTTCCACACTTCTCCCACCCTTTTGTGTGGAAAAAGTGTTTTTTAACTTCTCTCCTGAATGGCCTGGCTCTGATTTTAAGATTATGCCCCCTTGCCCTAGACTCCTTTTAGCAGTGGAAAAAGTTTCTCTCTACCCTATCAATTCCTTTCAAAAGCATCAATCAAAATCACCCCTTAACCTATATTCCAGGGAATACAAGCCTGATTTATGTAATCTCTCATAATCTAACCCTTGGGGCTCTGGTGAATCTGCGCTGCACTCTTTCTAAGGCCAATATTTCCTTTCCAAGTTGTGGTCCCGAGAACATGGAATGCTATCATCCTTGCACACCCCTTGCATGAAGCTCACTATTAGTGGGTAGGCTGATTATAAAGACCACCTCACTGTCCTTTTGTATGCTGTTGGAAGCGCAGTAGCAAGTTGCACACCTCTGATACAATTCAGGAAGCTGCCAGTCATTCATTGCTGTCCTGTCATTTTGCCAAGAGCAAGAAACTGCAGATACTCTATAGAGGAGCTGATCCTTGACATTGTGACGAGCTTCTTGGTTGAGACAATTGGTGAGGCAAGCAGGTGGTGGCCTTGAGACTCGATTTCATCAAAGAATGTTTCTCTCAAATATACATTCTGCCAATTGCAAACTTACCTGACACCACTGCCTCTTTTCAGCTGTTACTGAAAAGGTATTGCAAGGAAAGTCTTCCATATTCCAATAGAAACTTTTCCTATTATGTCTTTGTAGGGCAGTTTGAGGGCCAGAGGCCACCTTATCCACTTCCCACCACAGTGCATTAACAACTCCACATGCTGCAAGCATCAGCCCAGGAACATCCACGCCAGGGGATGAATTAGAGTTTGAGTGGGGAGCACTAAGTGAAGTACACAGCACAAGTGCAACTTGCAGCAGAGGAGCAGCCTGAAGAAGGTTGCAGCACATGCTCTAGGTCACACTATGATTCTGAGTTCTAGGACCTGCCTATAAAAGGTTACTTGCTCAGCACCATCAACACATCTAGGCCGTGAAATTCGGGAGTTTAGCGCCGGCCATTAAGGACAGTTTTACTTCCACCCACTTCCAGCGGATCCTGCGGCGGCCGCCATTTTGGGGAGTTCGGTAGCACTGCTGTTGCCAGTGCTCCACGTATTTAGATGAGGCAGATCGTGACGTCAATCTGTGTACAACCCTGATTTGGCTCATGGACTTCTTTGTCTCTAAGATTGAGACTATCTGTTCAGCTGCCTCTGCACTTTCCTTCCTGCCCCTAGCCCATTGGGCCAAACTTCCTCTAAGGTTCCCCCCTGCCCTAGCCCTGAACTCACATCTGTCTCCAGTTTCTCTCCGATCTCCCCTCGTGACCTCTCCGCGCTCATCTTGTCCATGAGACCCATTTCCTGCTCCCTCGACCCTATTCTCACCAAACTGCTGACCACCCAACTTCCTTTTCTGGCTCCATGTTAGCTGACATTGTTAATGATTCTCCCTCAAATCTGCCGTCATCACCCCTCAAAAAACCAACCTTTGACCCCCTCCGTCCTTGCAAACTACCGCCTCATCTCCAACCTCCCTTTCCTCTCAAGTCCTTGAGTGTGTTGTCGCCTCCCAAATCCGTGCCCATCTTTCCTGCAATCAGGTTTCCGCCCTTGCCACAGTACCGAAACGGCTCTCATCAAAGTCACAAACGACATCCTTTGCGACTGTGACAAAGGTAAACTATCCCTCCTCGTCCTTCTTAACTTGTCTGCAGCCTGTGACACGATTGACCACTCCATCTTTCTCCAATTCCTCTCTACCGTCGTCCAGCTGGGTGGGACTGCACTCGCCTGGTTCCATTCTTATCTATCTAATCGTAGCCAGATGAATCACCTGCAACGGCTTCTCTTCCCGCTCCCGCATAATTACCTCTGGTGTCCCCCAAGGATCTATCCTTGGCCCCTTCCTATTTCTCATCTACATGTTGCCCCTTGGTGACATCATCCAAAAACACAGCGTCAGTTTCCACATGTACACTGACGACACCCAGCTCTACCTCACTACCACTTCTCTCAACCCCTCCACGGTCTCTAAATTGTCAGACTGCTTGTCCGACTTCCAGTTCAGGATGAGCAGAAATTTTCTCCAATTAAATATTGGGAAGACCGAAGCCATTGTTTTCGGTACCCGCCAAAAAAACTCCGTTCCCTAGCCACTGACTCCATACCTCTCCCTAACATCTGTCTGAGGCTGAATCACACTGTTCACAACCTTGGTGTCATATGTGACCCTGAAATGATAAGAGCATAAGAAATAGGAGCAGGAGTAGGCCAATTGGCCCCTCGAGCCTGCTCCGCCATTCAATAAGATCATGGCTGATCTGATCCTAACCGCCAATCTACTATCACAGAACCATCTCCTGAACCTAACAGAATTGGACACACGAAATAGGAGCAGGATCAGGCTACACGGCCCCTGGGCCCGCTACGCTACCCACAGGGCCGTGACCGATCCGAACCTAGACTCATGTCCAAATTCCTGCCCGCTCCCCGTAACCCTTAATTCCCTTTACTTCTAGGAAACTCTCTATTTCTGTTTTAAATTTATGTAATGATATAGCTTCTACAGCTTTTTGGGGCAGCATATTCCATGGACCTACCACCCTCTGAGTGAAGTAGTTCCTTCTCATCTCAGTTTTGAAAGAGCAGCCCCTTATTCTAAGACTATGCCCCCTAGTTCTAGTTTCACCCATCATCGGGAACATCCTCCCCGCATCCACCCGATCCAACCCCTTCACAATCTTATATGTTTCAATAAGATTGCCTCTCATTCTTCTGAACTCCAATGAGTAGAGTCCCAATCTACCCAACGTCTCCTCATATGTCCATCCCCTCATCCCCGGGATTAACCGAGTGAACCTTCTTTGTACTGACTTGAGAGCAAGTATGTCTTTTCTTAAGTATGGACACCAAAACTGCATGCAGTATTCCAGGTGCGGTCTCACCAATACCTTGTACAACTGAAGCAATACCTCCCTATTTTTATATTCTATTCCCCTAGCAATGAAAGCCAACATTCCATTGGCCTTCTTAATCACTTGCTGCACCTGCATACTAACCTTTTGAGTTTCGTGCACCAGGACCCCCAGATCCCTTCCGTACATATCCGCAGCGTAACTAAGAACGCCTATTTCCACCTCCGTAACATCGCCCGTCTCTGCCCTTGCCTCAGCTCATCCGCTGCTGAAACCCTCATCTGTGCCTTTGTTACCTCTAGACTTGACTATTCCAACGCACTCCTGGCTGGCCTCCCACATTCTACCCTACGTAAACTTGAGGTGATCCAAAACTCGGCTGCCCGTGTCCTAACTCGCACCAAGTCTTGTTCACCCATCACCCCTGTGCTCACTGACCTACATTGGCTCCCGGTTAAGCAGCGCCTCGATTTCAAAATTCTCATCCTTGTTTTCAAATCCCTCCATGGCCTTCACCCTTCCTATCTCTAATCTCCTTCAGCCCTACAACCTCCACCCCCCCACCCCCCCCCCCCGCCCCGAGATATCTGCACTCTTCTAATTCTGCCGTCTTGAGCATCCCTGATTATAATCACTCAACTTTTGGTGGCCGTGCCTTCTGTTGCCTAGGCCCTAAGCTCTGGAATTCCCTGCCTAAACCTGTCCGCCTCGCTACCTCTCTTTCCTCCTTTAAGACGCTCCTTAAAACCTACCTCTTTGACCAAGCTTTTGGTCATCTGCCCTAATTTCTCCTTATGTGGCTCGGTGTCAAATTTTTTGTCTTTTAATACTTCTGTGAAGCGCCTTGGGACATTTTACTACTTTAAAGACGCTATATAAATATAAGTTCTTGTTGACCTGCCATTTTGGACGTCGCCGCTCCATTTAATGACCTCTCCTAATCACAACCAGCTGACCATGTGTTCAACAGCAGGAAGGACACCCCCAGCAGCGCGATTTAAAGGGATCATTAACAACTTGTGGCTGACTTGCTTTTTCAATTCTACTGGCTTTGTCTAAGTTTGTGCAACTTTTTAGAGCTTTCTAGAATTTAAAGTTGCAGAGGTGAAGGAGTGTGATGGTGCAAGTGGAGAACGCCTTGATTCTCATTTAAAGGGTTCTGTTCATGCCACTTGCTCACAGCCATATGGGCTCTACTTGCAGTCCCCCTCGCGCTCGAGTATGACAGGGAGAGGGAGCGGAGGCAGCAAAGAAGAGGACAAGATGCTCGCAGAGGGAGGTGGAGGAGGGGCAGGAGGGCTCTCAGCAGGAGGCTTTTCCCACCTAGGGTCTTCCGAGAGCACTTCTCTTATATCCACTTAGGTGTATTTGGAGGCTCCGCTTCACAAGGTGGTCACAGAACTCTGCCGCCTCCTGCCACCAGACCTGCAGCCCCAGAGCAGGGCAACCATGGCTCTCCCAGTGGCCCTCAAGGTCACTGTTGCCCTCAATTTTTTCACCAGCGCATCCTGATGGTCAATGCCCGCTATCCTGGCAGCAGTCATGATGCCTTCATCCTGTGCCAGTCCGGTGTGCCAGCAATCTTCCAGCTACCATGTCAAACCCGAGGGTGGCTGCTCGGAGACCAGGGCTATCTGCTCTGCACTTGGCTGCTGACTCCCCTCCGCAACCCCACCACTCATGGCCAGCAATCATATAATGAGAGCCATGCTGCCACGAGGAATGTCATCGAGCAGACCATCAGGGTGCTCAAGCAACAGTTCTGCTGCCTTGACCGCTTGGGAGGAGTCCTCCAGTACTCGCCAGAGCGGGTGTCCCATTCCGTGGTGGTCTGCTGCATGCTCCACAACTTGGCCATCATGAACGCACAGCCCTTGCCACCACAGGTTCCAGGACCACCGGAGGAGGAGGAAGAGGAAGGGAGGAGGCAGCACATCCCCGTTGCAGATGGGCTGTCCGTGAGAGCCTCATCAGACTCCGGTTCCAGTGAATGAAACCCCAGATCCCCATTGCTCAGCACTTCCCCATCTTACTATCCCTCTGTCATGGAACATCACAGCGTCCTCCTGGGGATAAAACTGAACCACAATAGACACATTCCAAACATAATTTATAAATTTGATCAAATTCAAATCAAAAGAACAAAGTCAACTAATCACCGTTGTGCATTCTCTTAGTGTCTGTCTTTCGTGTGCCTTTTCCTACTCTAGTGCTGTTACAAAGTGCTTCCCCAGTGGCTGCACCATGTCTGGTGGAAGGCTGACTTTACGTGTGGGAGACTACAGATGGCCTTGCAAGATGACCTGGAGCAGCTCTGAACCTAGAAGGCCTGGTTGTAGACTGTACCACCTTGGCATAGGCAGCAGCAGTCTGGACTGGCTGGATGACAGGCAGCAACAAGGGCACTGGTGGAGTGGCAGTGGTGGGAGGAGGAATGCTGTCATCCTGAGAGAGTACAGCAGGTTTTTGCACCACGGAGCCACTGCCACTCCCCTGGGTCGGCGCCTCAGCATCCCTAGCCATCTGTTGGAGGACAGATTGCTGAATGCTGTGACAACCTGCAAGCCCCTTTCGACACTCGGAAACCCAGCGACGATGGCAGCAGTCTGAACTTGAGTGGCAGCAAGCTAGACTGCAGGAGAGCAGTCTGCGCTTCCACTGCAGCACTGAGACGTTGGGTTGCTTTCGCCTGTGCTACAATGGAAGCTGCGAGATCGCCCATTACACCCAGCATCATCTTTGGGTCCACAAGATCTCATGGAGTTGCCCATCATTTCCACCCTGGAAATCATGGGCTCCAAGCTCTGTGCAAAATCCCATGCAATGTTGGAGCCGTTCTCCTCCATGCTCTTTGACATTGACAAGAGGCTCTTTGGCAGGCTTGCCATTGTACCTAGCATTTCTGTGTTTATGCCCATCACCCTTCTTTTGAAGGCCGCCCCATTGAGGTCATCATCTGAGTCGTGTGGAGCAGAACATGTGCGCCAACACGCCCTCTGGGGAGCTGGCACCCGAGCTACCCTTTCCCCCTGGCCTGGCTGCAGCCCACTCGTGCCCGATGACTCACCATCTGCAATTTCCGCTTCTATACTACCCTCTAAAGTACATGTAGTGCCATTTTCTGAGCTGGCGTCTGCGAGTGTCAGAAGCAGTAGTGTCTTCTCCTCCATCACTCTCCTCCACAACTTCAGGGACAGGATGGCTAGGTTGCAGTTGTGTATCTGAAAGCAGAAAGGCACAAGGGTGTTGTGGTGAGGGGAGGGGGTAAAGCAAGATATCCATGCATACACTATCAGCAGATTGTAAGTGAGAAGAGATTGGGGGATGAGGTGGAAGTGGGATGTGAGAAGAAGGATTAGGTATGAGCATACCATCATCATTAGCAATGCTTTCCCCTTCTCCGTTCGCCACGGACTCTCACAGTCCGTCCAATAATGTCCAGCACTGCTTCCTCCAGGTCCATCAGGTTGTCAAGTCTTGCTTGGCCGCCTCCCGTCTGCTGCTGCTCTCTCCCGTTCTGTGCCACCTTGGCCTACAAGAGAAAGGGAAGTGTGTCAGTGAGTGTGGTACAATGTGTTTGGGTGATGGTTGAATAGCTGGCAGTGTGTGCAAGGTGTGAGTGTTGCAGCAGTGGTAAGTGTGTGAGGGTGAAGTGAAGCTATGATTGTGAGGATAACTAGAAATTGTTGGTAGGCGAGTGATGGGGGTGTGGTGCAGTGTGTGAGGCTTACGGTGCAGATGGTGGGATATGGCATTTGCTGGCGCATTCACTCACCTTGACCAACCATGTGAGGTTATTAAACTTTTTGCAGCACTGGATCCAGGTCCTGGGGACAACATTCGTCGCAGTGTCGGATTGAGCAATCTCCTCCCAGATTCTTCTTGTGGTCAAACTATGAAGGCCTCTTGCCTCCCTGCGGGTAAAGGACGTCCCGGCATCGTTGGACCCCCAGGACCAAGGCCTCCAGTGCCGCATCAGAAAATAGTTTCGCCCTTTCTCTCAGTTGTTGGACCATGGCTTTCTTTCACCTGACAATGAGGTGCTTCTGCAACGAAGCATTTTCCCTGTAAGTAGTGGAGAGAGCCTTTGGCCAGTAGACATTGGCCGATATTGCCCCCCCCCCACCCTGTTGAGTGCTAAGCCAATCAGCAGCGCGTTTAGCGGTGAGATCAGTGCTGTAATCATGTAAATGAGCAGGCAGCATGAATTTTACGAGCTGCCTGCACCACTTAGAACGGGCGCAGGCAAATAGCACTGGGCAAAGACCCCACCCATTTTTGGACCTTATCCAATTTCTAGGCCCTAGTCTTTTGAAAGTATGGAAGTAACTCTATATGGTATGAAGTTAATATGGAGGCTTTCACTTCCCACATTTGTGCAGTCATCTTTGGGCAATTGGCAGAAATGTAGTGCACCCTGGAGTGCATGGCTCCTCCAGGGCACTCTCCAGAGGAATCCCATTACCCGAGGTCCTAGCACAGCTATGGGATCTCTCAAGACTGCCATAACTGATGTCATGGAAACCAGGGCTCTGAATGCTGAGCTCATTCTCTGAGGAATACTTCATTCTAGGAGATCATCTGGACCAGATCTTAACCCACGCCTTCCTTAGGCTTTTGTATTTGTTCTCAGGATGTGGACAACGGAGGCAAGGCCTTATTTGTTGCTCTTATTGTCGTGTAGATGCCAGTATTGTAGCTGTACTAGAACAGCTTAGCTAGGGGTGAGGCTAGTTCTGGAGCACAGGTCTTCAGCACAACAGTCGGGATATTGTGGGGCTGATAGACTTCGCTGTGTCCAGTGCACTCAGCGTTTGTCACATGGAGTGAATCGAATTGATGGAAGACTGGAATCTGTAATGGCAGGGACTTCAGTAGAAGGCCGAGAAGGATCATCCACTCAGCACTTCTGGATGAAGATGGTTGCAAATGCTTCAACCTTGTCTTTTGCACTCTCGTGATGGGGATGTTCATGGGGCCTCCTCCTCTCATCAGTTGGTTAATTGTGCACCACCATTCATAACTGGGTGAAGCAGGGTTGTAGAGCTTTGACCTGGTCTGTTGGTTGTGGAGTTGCTTAGCTTTGTCTATAGCATGCTGCTTTTGCTGTTTAGCAAGCATGTAATCCTGTGTTGTAGCTTCACTAGGTTGGCACCTCATTTTCAGGTATGCCTGGTGCTACCTCCAAGTGATGTTCGACATGGAGTAATACTGATTCATCAGCTGAAGGAGGGCGGTAGATGGTAATAAGCAGGAGGCTAATTAATAGCTCATAATGTTGATGGGGAAGATTTTCCTGACTTCTGTCCGTGAGGAAATTCTTGTCCCTGGTTACAAAGGTCAGAATTTTCTGGGGCTTTCTTCCCCCCAGGGAATGGCTGGGCCCCCAGATTCAGGCACAGCTTGGCCTAGACAGATGGAGTGCAGTTCGGGCATAACAACAGAAAACGCTGGAAAAACTCAGCAGGCCAGGCAACATCCGTGGAGAGAGAAACAGAGTTAACGTTTCAGGTCGAAACCCTTCGTCGGAACTGAGAGAAGAGCAGGAAATTAAACAGATAAAAATGCAAGGGGGAGGCTGGGGGGAGGAATAAAAGAACAAAAGGGGTGGTCTATGGTAAGTAGAGACATTAAGAGATGCTCAAGGCAAGACGAGATGGTAATGGGACAGGTTAAGAAACAAAAGGTGAGGTGTGAAATGCTGGCAGAATGAGAGACAGCTGCCGTAGGGGGAGAGAGAGAAAAAAAGGAAAAAGGCACGGACCAAAAGGGTGGATAAAATGTATATATATGTGGTAGGGGTCGGGGTTATGATCTGAAATTGTTGAACTCGATATTGAGTCCGGAAGGCTGTAAAGTGCCTAAACGAAAGATGAGGTGCTGTTCCTCGAGCTTACGCTGAGCTTCCGTGGAACAATGCACGAGGCCGAGGACGGTGAGGTCTGAGTGGGCGTGGAGAGGTGAATTAAAATGACAGGCGACCGGAAGCTCGGGGTCACCCTTACGGACTGAACGGAGGTGTTCCGCAAAGCGGTCACCCAATCTGCGTTTGGTCTCCCCAATGTAGAGGAGACCACATCGTGAGCAGCGAATACAGTATACTAGATTGCAAGAAGTACAAGTAAATCGCTGTTTCACCTGGAAGGGGTGTTTGGGGCCCTGGAGAGTGGGAAGGGGGGATGTATAAGGGCAGGTGTTGCATCTCCTGCGCTTGCACGGGAAGGTGCCGGGTGAAGGGGAAGGGGTGCTGGGGGTGATAGAGGAGTGGACTAGGGTGTCTCGGAGGGAGTGGTCCCTACGGAATGCTGAAAGGGGAGGTGAGGGGAAGATACGTTTGGTGGTGGGGTCACGTTGGAGGTGGTGGAAATGGCGGAGGATGATCCGTTGAATGTGGAGGCTGGTGGGGTGAAAGGTGAGGACAAGGGGAACTCTATCGTGGTTCCGGGAGGGAGGGGTCGGGGTGAGGGCAGAAGTGCGGGAGATGGAACGGACACGGTCGAGGGCCATGTCGACCACGGAAGAGGGGAATCCTCAGTTGAGGAAAAAGGAAGACATGTCGGAAGCACTGGTATGGAAGGTGGCATCGTCGGAGCAGATGCGGCGGAGACGGAGAAACTGGGAGAAAGGAATAGAGTCCTTACAGGAGGCGGGGTGGGAGGAAGTGTAGTCCAGGTAGCTGTGGGAGTCAGTGGGCTTGTAGTGAATGTTGGTCAATAACCTATCCCCAAAGATGGAGATGGAGAAGTCAAGGAAGGGGAGGGAAGAATTGGAGATGGACCATGTGAAGGTGAGGGAAGGGTGGAAATTGGAGGCAAAGTGAATGAAATTGTCTAGTTCAGGGCGAGAGCAGGAAACGGCACCGATACAGTCGTCAATGTACCGGAAAAAGAGGTGAGGGAGGGGACCCGAGTAGGACTGGAACAAAGAGTGTTCCACATATCCCATGAAAAGGCAGGCATAGCTAGGACCCATGCGGGTACCCATAGCAACACCTTTGATTTGGAGGAAATGAGTGGAGTCAAAGGAGAAGTTGTTCAATGTGAGAACAAGTTCATGATGCGGAGATGCCGGTGTTGGACTGGGGTGGACAAAATTGAGAGGTCGCACAACACCAGGTTATAGTCCAACAGTTTTATTTGAAATCACAAGCTTTCGGAGCTATCGATTGCTCCTTCCTCAGGTGAAGTAAATTAGATACAGAATCGCCAAAGCATATATAGATAGAGAACAAAGCATGTGTACCTTACAATTGCAGACCACTATTCAACTATTGAACAAGTTCAGCCAGGCGGAGGAGGGTGGTGGTGGATGGGGACTGGTTGGGCCTCTGTTCAAGGAAGAAGCGGAGCGCCCTCAGGCCATCCTGGTGGGGGATGGAGGTGCAGAGGGATTGTACGTCCATAGTGAAAAGGAGGCGGTTGGGGCCAGGAAACTGGAAACTGTTAAAGTGGCGGAGGGCATCGGAAGAGTCGCGGATGTAGGTGGGAAGGGACTGGACAAGGGGAGAAAAAATAGAGTCGAGATAGGAAGAGGTAAGTTCCGTGGGGCAAGAGCAGGCTGAAACGATGGGTCTACCAGGGCAGTCCTGTTTGTGGATCTTGGGAAGGAGGTAGAAGCGGGCTGTGCGGGGTTGGGGAACTATGAGGTTGGCGGCCGTGGGGGGAAGATCTCCAGAGGAGATGAGGTCAGTGACAGTCTTGGACACGGTGGCTTGATGTTCGGTAGTGGGGTCATGGTCCAGGTGGAGGTAGGAGGAGGTGTCGGAGAGTTGGCGTTCAACTTCCGCTAGGTAGAGGTCGGTTCGCCAAACAACAACAGCACCACCCTTGTCAGCAGGTTTAATGACAATGTCGGGGTTGGATCGGAGAGAATGGAGTGCTGCAAGTTCAGAGGGAGGTAGGTTGGAGTGAGTGAGGGGAGCAGAGAAATTGAGATGGCCGATGTCACGGCAGCAGTTAGCAATGAAAAGATCTAGAGAGGGTAAGAGGCCAGAGGGAGGGGTCCAGGTGGAACGGGAATTCTGAAAGCGGGAGAAAGGGTCAGCCGTGCAGGGGGAAGACTCCTGGCCAGAGAAGTGGGCACGGAGACGGAGGCGGCGGAAAAAGAGCTCAGCATCGTGCCGAGCTCGAAATTCATTGAGGTGGGGGCGTAAGGGGATGAAGCTCAGGCCTTTGCTGAGGACTGATCGTTCGGAGTCAGAGAGGGGAAGGTCAGAGGGGATAGTGAAAATGCGGCAGGGGGTGAGATTGGGAGAAGGGGGGTCAGAGGAAAGTGAAGGGGAAGAAGGTTCCGGAGGGGTGTTAGTGTCCAAGAGTTGTTGAAGCTTGCGATCCTTGACATCGGAAAGGAAGAAGAAAAGTTTTTTGTTGAAGCGTCGGATGAGTCTAAGGATGAAATGGAACTGTGGACCCGGACAGCTTTGAGATAGAGTGCGTCGGTGCTGCTGAAGAGAGATGTCGAGAGTGTTCATGTGGCGCCGCATGGCGTTGAGCGTGGATCTCAAGATGCAGTTCGGGCATGCTGTGCCCATTCAGCCACCAGGCAAGGGCTGGGTGCAGGAAAATCATCTCTGACAAATTTAAGAATTAATGGAAGGAAAATCCAGTTTGTTCTGTAAGAGACATGCAATACTCCCCATTAGATTTTCATTTTTACTTTCTGCCTAGGCGATGCTCGACACTCAGGTGGTAAAGATGAAAATCTGCCCCAATTTCTTTTTCTCCAGATCTAAATGTTCCCATTATTGTGAAAATGTTGCCACTAGATGTCAGTATTTTACTAATACTGACTCTTTAAAGGACTGACATATGCAAGAAGTAGGAAATCTGCAAGAGGAGGGATTGCTTGCTATAAAAATCAAAGATTGAATTGATGTCGTGAATGCAATGATTTTAATACTATGACCTCTGGTTATTGACCCACTCGCCAGAGGGAACAGCCTTTATCTACTCTATGAAAACCCCTCATCATCTTGACAACCTCTATTGAGTCACCTTCTCTGTTCCAAGGAGAACAGTCTTAACTTTTCCAACTTCTCCTCATAACTGAAGTCCTCATCCCTGGTAACATCCTGGTAAATCTCCTCTATAGCCTTTCTAAGGCCTTTATATCTTTCCTGAAGTGTGGTGCCCAGAATTGTCCACAATACTCCAGCTGAGGCCTAACCAGTGATTTATAAAGTTCCAGCATGACCGCTTTGCTTTTATATTCTATGCCTCTATTTATAAACCCAAGTAACCAATATGCTTTTTAACCACCTTATCAACAATTAAAAAACAAAAGTAGATTTATGCGCCATTGTCCTTAGGCTGATAGCATTGTAACAAGACCTTGATGGAATGTTATCAGTATTGCATTCCATTGTAGTGAGAAAAGAGGGAGCAATAAAATACTGGAAGTGTGCTTTTGGTAAAACTAATTAAAAATCTGGCAATTATAGTTTCTGAAACTTGTCTGATTAGTTAAATGAAATTCTGAAAGTGAGCCACATAGCTGAATAGGTCAGTATAATTGGCCAGGTCACCTGAAGTGGGATTTTGTGTCGTAATTTAAGGCCAGAAATTGTTCACCAACATTCAGAAGTTTTTGAGGGTGATTAGAAAGCTTAAGAATGTTTTTCAAAAGGTGAGAAAATGTTGAAGAATATAAAATTTTATGGTATAGAAGAATTAAGAGTCTTGTTAGAAAAATTCAAGTGTATGATACAAGAGGAAATATAACAGAATGGATGGATAGTTGGTTGATAGACAGGAAAGAAAGAGCTAGGATGAATGGATGTTGATTGGATTGAAGAAGGGTTGGAAGTGGTGTAACCCAGGGGTCAGTACTAGGCCCACTTTTGTTTTCAGTGAATATAAATGATTTGGATTTGGAATAGGGAGCACAATATTGGCCCGGAATTTGCGGTCAGGATGACGGCAAACTGGCAGCGTTCTCCGTCATTCCGCCTTTGAAACTGACCGCAACTTTGGGATTTGGCGCATGCACAGGCGCATGCGGAAATCCCAAAGTTGCGGTCTGTCATTCACAGCTCCGACACAGGCTGCTCGAGATCTTGTGCCAAGCGTACTGTGGGGCCAGTGGCGAATGCCTTCACTTATCCGCTGATTGCAAATTCCGGGCCAATATAATTTGCTGATGACACAAAAGTGAAAGATTTTGTAAATAGCGTGGAGGACTGTAAAATACGTCAGGAAAACAGACATGTTAGTGGAATGAGCAGACAAGTAGCAGATGGAATTTAATGTGGATAAGTGTGCAATAAAATATTTTGAGAACTGCAAGAAATGGGAGTATACACTCAATGGAAGGACGATGAAGGATGTGGAAGAACAAAGGGACTGAGGGATTCAAATACATTTGTATAAAAAAATAGCTGAGGATAACTAAACCAGTATTAGGAGTACTAAAAAGGCATTAGAAAAAGGGATTGTGGAAAATGTAGCTGTGATGGCAAGGCTTTTTTAAATTATGTTAGAAATCAGGAAATAATAAAAGACTATGTTGCATCTTTGAGAGATTTGTCAGGGCACGTTAGGTGGAAAAAATAAATATATGGCTTTTGAACCAAATAGATATTTTCATTGCCTTTACTTCTGAAGATAACACTACAGTCCCAGTTGTACAGGGTGGGAATGCAGCTAAAATTGCTCCAATTGAAGTTACAGCAGAAATGGTATTAGCTAAGATTAAGGTACTTAAAGCTCATGATGCCACAGGGCCCAATTCCAATTACGTCAGAGTGCTAAAGGAAATGGGAGATACAGTATGTGAGTCATTGGCTGATGTTTTCATTAGCTCATTGAAGTCTGGGCTGCTGCCAATAGATTGGAGGAAGGCTAATATAATCCCATCATTTAAGAAGGGGAAGAAATTGGACCCTGTTAATTATAGGCCTGTGTGTTTGATATTGATAGCATGGAAACTGTTGGAAAGCATATAGGGTGTTATTTATGATCACTAGAAAATTTGGGAGTTATTAGGGATATCCTAGGGCCATACTGAACTCAGTGGGGATCAGGGCACAAACTCTCCAGTGGCTAGAGTCATACCTGGTACAAGGGAAGATGGTTGTGGTTGTTGGAGGCCAATCATCTCAGCCCAACGACATTGCTACGAAATTTCCTATGGGCAGTTTCCATCACACTCCTGACTTGTGCCTTGTAGATGGTGAAAAGGCTTTGGGAGTCAGGTGTGAGACACTCGCCGCAGAATACCCAGCCTCTGACCTGCCCTTGCAGCCACAGCATTTATGTGACTGGTTCAGTTAAGTTTCTGGTCAATGGTGACCCCCAGGATGTTGATGGTGGGGGATTTGATGATGATAATGATATTGAATGTCAAGGGGAATGATACCTAGTCCAAGACTTCTTAATTATGTAGATAGGCTCCAAGAATCAGCTATTTACTTCTGATAAATGCAGATTTAGAGGGGATATTATTGATGATTTTAAAATGATGAAGAAATTGGGCTCAGTTGGACAGGTTTTTTAAATTCATTCATGGGATGTGGGCGTCGCTGGCAAGGCCAGCATTTATTGCTTATCCCTAATTGCCCTAGAGAAGATAGTGATGAAGGAACGGCGATACATTTCCAAGTCAGGATGGTGTGTGACTTGGAGGGGCACTTGTAGGTGTTCCCATGCACCTGCTGCCCTTGTCCTTCTAGGTGGTATAGGTCACGGGTTTGGGAGGTGCTGTCGAAGAAGCCTTGGTAAGTTGCTGCAGTGCATCTTGTAGATGGTACACACTGCAGACATGGTGCACTGGTGGTGGAGGGAGTGAATGTTTAAGGTGGTGGATGGGGTGCCAATCAAGTGGGCTGCTTTGTCCTGGATGGCGTCGAGCTTCTTGAGTGTTTTTGGAGCTGCACTCATCCAGGCAAGTGGAGAGTATTCCATCACACACCTTACTTGTGCCTTGTAGATGGTGTAAAGGCTTTGGGGAGTCAGGAGGTGAGACACTCGCCGCAGAATACCTAGCCTCTGACCTGCTTTTGTTGCCACAGCATTTATGTGGCTGGTCCAGTTATGTTTCTGGTCAATGGTGACCCCCAGGAATTTGATGGTGGGGGATTCGACGATGGTAATGCCATTAAATGTCATGGGGAGGTGGTTAGACTTTCTCTTGTTGAAGATGCTCATTGTCTGGCACTTGTGTGACGCGAACATTAGTTGCCACTTATTAGCCCAAGCTTGAATGTTGTCCAGGCCTTGCTACATGTGGTCATGCACTGATTCATTATCTGAGGAGTTGTGAATGGCACTGAACACTGTGCCGTCATCAGCAAACATCCCCACTTCTGACCTTATGATGGAGGGAAGGCCATTGATGAAGCCGCTGAAGATGGTTGGGCCAAGGGCACTGCCCTGAGGAACATCTGGAGCGATGTCCTGGGGCTGAGAAATTGACCTCCAACAACCACAACCTTCTTCTTTTGTGCTAGGTATGACTCCAGCCGGTGGATAGTTTTCCCTCTGATTCCCATTGACTTCAGTTTTACTAGGGCTCCTTGATGCCACACTTGGTCCAATGCTGCCTTGTTGTCAAGGGCAGTCAGTTTCACCTCACCCCTGGATTTCAGCTCTTTTGTCCATGTTTGGACCAAGGCTGTCATGAGGCCTGGAGCCGAGTGGTCCTGGCGGAACCCAAATTGGGCATCAGTGAGCAGGTTATTGGTGAGTAAGTACCACTTGATAGCATTGTCGACGACACCTTCCATCACTTTGCTGATGATTGAGAGTAGACTGATGGGGCGGTAATTGGCCAGATTGGATTTGTTCTGCCTTTTGTGGACAGGACATACCTGCGCAGTTTTCCACGGTGTCGGATAGATGCCAGTGTTGTAGCTGTACTGGAACAGCTTGGTTAGAAGCGCGGCTAGTTCTGGAGCACAAGTCTTCAGCACAACAGCCGGGATGTTGTCAGGTCCCATAGCCTTTGCTGTATCCAGTGCACTCAGCTGTTTCTTGGTATCATGTGGAGTGAATTAAATTGGCTGAAGACTGGCTTCTGTGATGGTGGGGTCCTCAGGAGGAGGCCGATATGGATCATCCGCTATGTCTTTCAGAACTCGGCCAGCCTTGGTGCTACCGAGATACTCTTGGTGATGGACATTGAAGTCTCCCACCCGGAGTACATTCTGTGCCCTCAGTGCTTAGAGTCATAGAGTCATAGATTTATACAGCACAGAAAGAGGCCCTTTGGCCCATCGTGTCCGCGCCGGCCATCAAGCCCTATCTATTCTAATCCTATTTTCCAGCACTTGGTCCGTAGCCTTGTATGCTATGACATTTCAAGTGCTCATCTAAATGCTTCTTGAATGTTGTGAGGGTTCCTGCCTCTACCACCCTTTCAGGCAGTGAGTTCCAGATTCCAACCACCCTCTGGGTGAAAAAGTTTTTCCTCAAATCCCCTCTAAATCTCCTGCCCCTTACCTTGAAACTATGCCTCCTAGTTATTGACCCCTCTACTAAGGGGAAAAGTTCCTTTCTATCTACCCTATCTAAGCCCCTCATAATTTTGTACACCTCAATCAGGTCCCCCCTCAGCCTTCTCTGCTCTAAGGAAAACAACCCCAGCTTGTCCAGTCTCTCTTCATAGCTGAAGCGCTCCAGCCCAGGTAACATCCTGGTGAATCTCCTCTGCACCCTCTCCAATGCAATCACATCCTTCCTATAGTGTGGCAACCAGAACTGCACACAGTATTCCAGCTGTGGCCTAACTAGCGTTTTGTACAGCTCCATCATAACTTCCCTGCTCTTATATTCTATGCCTTGGCTAATGAAGGCAAGTATCCCATATGCCTTTTTAGCCACCTTATCTACCTGTCCTGCTGCCTTCAGGGATCTATGTACATGCACACCAAGGTCCCTCTGATCCTCTGTCCTTCCTAGGATCCTACCATTCATTGTGTATTCCCTTGCCTTGTTAGTCCTCCCAAAATGCATCACCTCACACTTTTCAGGGTTAAATTCCATTTGCCACTGTTCTGCCCCTCTGACCAACCTGTCTATATCGTCCTGTAGCCTGAGGCTTCCCTCCTCGCTATTTACCACTCCACCAATTTTCGTGTCATCTGCGAACTTACTGATCATACCTCCTACATTCATATCTAAATCATTAATGTACACTACAAACAGCAAAGGACCCAGCACCGATCCCTGGACACAGGCTTCCAGTCACAAAAACAACCTTCGACCATCACCCTCTGCCTCCTGCCACTAAGCCAATTTTGGATCCAATGTGCCAAATTGCCCTGGATCCCATGGGCTCTTACCTTCTTGACCAGTCTCCCATGTGGGACTTTGTCAAAAGCCTTACTGAAGTCCATGTAGACTACATCAACTGCACTACCCTCATCCACACACCTAGTCACCCCCTCGAAAAATTCAATTAAATTGGTTAGACATGATCTCCCCCTGACAAAGCCATGCTGACTATCCTTGATTAATCCTTGCCTCTCCAAGTGAAGACTAATTCTGTCCCTCAGAATTTTTCCAATAATTTTCCTACCACTGATGTTAGGCTCACTGGCCTGTAATTCCCTGGTTTATCCCTACTACCCTTCTTGAATAATGGTACTACGTTAGCTGTCCTCCAGTCCTCTGGCACCTCCCCTGTGGCCAGAGAGGTTCTGAAAATTTGTGTCAGAGGCCCTGCAATCTCCTCCCTTGCCTCACACAGCAGCCTGGGATATATCTCGTCTGGGCCTGGGGATTTATCCACTTTTAAGCCCGCTAAAACCGCTAGTACCTCCTCCCTCTCAATACTAATTTGTTCAAGTATATCACAATCCCCCTGCCTGATTTCTATGCCTACATCGTCCTTCTCCATAGTGAACACAGTTGCAAAATATTCATTTAAAACCTCACCCACATCTTCCGGCTCTACACACAGATTGCCACTTTGGTCCCTAATGGGCCCTACTCTTTCCCTGGTTATCCTCTTGCCCTTAATATACTAATAAAACACCTTGGGATTTTCCTTTATTTTGCCCGCCAGTGTTTTTTATGCCCCCTCTTCGCTCTCCTAATTTCTTTTTTAAGTATCCCCCTGCACTTTCTATACTCCTCTAGGGCTTCCACTGTTTTCAGTCCTTTGTATCTGCCAAAAGCCTCCCTTTTTTTCTAATCCATTCTTGTATATCCCTTGACATCCAGGGTTCCCTGGGCTTGTTGGTCCCACCCTTGACCTTTACGGGAACATGTTGGCGTTGTACTCTCTCTATTTCCTTTCTGAAAGACTCCCACTGCTCTGATGTGGATTTTCCTACAAGTAGCTTATCCCAATACACTTTGGCCAGATCCTGCCTTATCATATTAAAATCGGCCTTCCCCCAATTTAGAACCTTTATTTCCGGTCCATCCTTGTCCTTTTCCATGACTACCTTATATCTCACCGAATTATGGTCACTGTCACCAAAATACTCTCCTACTGACACTTCTACCACTTGCCCGGCCACATTCCCTAGAATTAGGTCTAGTACCGCCCCCTCTCTTGTAGGACTTTCTACATGCTGGCTCAAAAAGCTCTCCTGGATGCACTTTAAGAATTCCGCACCCTCTAAGCCTTTCACACTCTGACTATCCCAGTTAATATTGGGGAAGTTGAAATCCCCTACTATTATTACCTTATTATTTCTACACTTCTCTGAGATTTGCCTACATATAAGAACATAAGAACATAAGAAATAGGAGCAGGAGTAGGCCAATCGGCCCCTCGAGCCTGCTCCGCCATTCAATAAGATCATGGCTGATCTGATCCCAACCGCCAATCTACTATCACAGAACCATCTCCTGAACCTAACAGAATTGGACACACGAAATAGGAGCAGGATCAGGCTACACGGCCCCTGGGCCCGCTACGCTACCCACAGGGCCATGACCGATCCGAACCTAGACTCATGTCCAAAATCCTGCCCGCTCCCCGTAACCCTTAATTCCCTTTACTTCTAGGAAACTGTCTATTTCTGTTTTAAATTTATGTAATGATGTAGCTTCTACAGCTTTTTGGGGCAGTATATTCCATGGACCTACCACCCTCTGAGTGAAGTAGTTCCTTCTCATCTCAGTTTTGAAAGAGCAGCCCCTTATTCTAAGACTATGCCCCCTAGTTCTAGTTTCACCCATCATCGGGAACATCCTCCCCGCATCCACCCGATCCAACCCCTTCACAATCTTATATGTTTCAATAAGATCGCCTCTCATTCTTCTGAACTCCAATGAGTAGAGTCCCAATCTACCCAATGTCTCCTCATATGTCCATCCCCTCATCCCCGGGATTAACCGAGTGAACCTTCTTTGTACTGACTCGAGAGCAAGTATGTCTTTTCTTAAGTATGGACACCAAAACTGTATGCAGTATTCCAGGTGCGGTCTCACCAATACCTTGTACAACTGAAGCAATACCTCCCTATTTTTATATTCTATTCCCCTAGCAATGAAAGCCAACATTCCATTGGCCTTCTTAATCACTTGCTGCACCTGCATACTAACCTTTTGAGTTTCGTGCACCAGGACCCCCAGATCCCTTTGTACTTCTGTACTTTCCAGTTTCTTGCCATTAAGATAATAACTTGCTCTACTATTTTTCCTGCCAAAGTGCATAACCTCACACTTTCCAGTATTGTATTCCATCTGCCAAATCTCTGCCCACTTACTTAGCCTGTCTATGTCCCCTTGCAGATTTTTTATGTCCTCCTCACTCACTACTTTCCCTCCCATCTTTGTATCATCTGCAAACTTTGATATGTTACACTCGGTCCCCTCCTCCAAATCATTAATATAGATTGTAAAGAGTTGGGGACCCAGCACTGACCCCTGCGGAACACCACTAGTTACTGATTGCCAGTCTGAGAATGAACCATTTATCCCAACTCTCTGCCTTCTGTTAGATAGCCAATCCTCTATCCATGCCAGAATATTACCCCCAATCCCGTGATTTTTTATCTTAAGCAATAATCTTTTGTGTGGCACCTTGTCAAATGCCTTTTGGAAGTCTAAATACACCACATCCACTGGTTCCCCTTTATCCACTCTGTATGTTACTTCCTCAAAGAACTCCAGCAAATTTGTCAAACATGACTTCCCCTTCATAAAACCATGCTGACTTTGTCCTATTAAATTATGATTATTCAAATGACCCGTTACTGTCTCCTTAATAATGGACTCCAAAATTTTACCTACCACAGATGTTAGGCTATAGTTTCCAGCCTTCTGTCTACTGCCCTTTTTAAATAAGGGTGTTACATTAGCAGTTTTGCAGTCTGCCGGGATCTTTGCTGAGTCCAGGGAGTTTTGGAAAATTATTACCAATGCATCCACAATCCCTACCGCCACTTCCCTCAAGACCCTATGCTGTAAGCCATCAGATCCAGGTGATTTATCTGCCTTGAGTCCCATTATTTTACCGAGTACCACTTCCTTAGTGATTTTGATCATGTTTAGCTCCTCCCCCCCATAGCCCCCTGTTTGTCCAGTGTTGGGATATTCTTTGTGTCCTCTACTGTAAAGACTGATACAAAATATTCATTCAGTGTATTTGCCATCTCCATATTTCCCACCATTAATTTCCCGGTCTCATCCTCTAAGGGACCAACATTTACTTTAGCCACCCTTTTTCTTTTTATATTACTATAAAAACTCTATCTGTTTTTATATTTTTTGCTAATTTACTTTCATAATCTATCTTCCCTTTCTTAATCAATCTTTTTGTTATTTTTTGCTGTCTTTTAAAGTTTTCCCAATCCTCTATTCTCCCACTAGATTTGGCTACTTTATAGGCCCTTGTTTTTAGTCGAATACTATCCTTAATTTCTTTACTTAGCCACGGATGACTGTCTTTTCTTTTACACCCTTTTCTTCTCAGTGGAATATATCTTTTTGGAAGTTGTAAAATAACTCCTTAAATGTACACCACTGATCATGTATCATCTTA
This sequence comes from Squalus acanthias, assembly GCA_030390025.1. Classification (NCBI taxonomy): domain Eukaryota; kingdom Metazoa; phylum Chordata; class Chondrichthyes; order Squaliformes; family Squalidae; genus Squalus; species Squalus acanthias. The sequence continues at coordinate 87,426,281 of CM059432.1, forward strand.
CCCTTTAATCTATTTTCCCAATCCACTCTACTCAATTCCGCTTGCATACCTTCATAGTCTCCTTTATTCAAGCTTAGCGCGCTTGTTTGAGATCTAACCTTCTCACCCTCTAATTGAATATGGAATTCAACCATGTTATGGTCACTCATTCCAAGGGGATCCTTTACTAGGACATTTTTATTTAATCCTGTCTCGTTACACAGAACCAGATCTAAGGTTGCTTGCCCCCTGGTCGGTTCAGTTACATACTGCTCAAGAAGCCCATCCCTAATACACTCAATGAACTCATCCTCAAGGCAGCCCTGCCCAATTTGATTTGTCCAATTAATATGATAGTTAAAATCCCCCATAATTATAGATGTTCCCTTATTACAAGCCTCAACTATTTCCTGATTGATACTCCGTCCAACAGAGTTGCAACTGTTCGGAGGCCTATAGACTACGCCCACTAGTGTTTTTTCCCCCTTATTATTCCTTATCTCCACCCAAACTGTTTCATTATCCTGATCTTTTGACCCAATATCATTTCTCTGTATTACAGTGATTCCTTCCTTTATTAACATAGCCACCCCACCTCCCCTTCCTTCCTGCCTGTCCTTCCTGATCGTTAAATAACCTGGTATGTTTAATTCCCAGGCATTGTCACCCTGCAGCCATGTTTCTGTAATGGCCACAAGATCATACCCATATGTAGTTATTTGTGCCATTAACTCGTCTATTTTGTTACGAATGCTACGTGCATTCAGATAGAGAACTTTCAAATATGTTTTGTGACACTTAGTTCCTGCTTTTGCCCTTTTTATTACTTTACCTTTTACTCCATACCTTCTGCCCCTTCCTGACACACTCTGGTTTTAAATTTCCCCACTGCTACCTAAGTCTATGACCTTCTCTGTTGTCATTTTTATTATTTGTTCTCTAGGAACCTCCCCCCCACTAGTTAGTTTAAAGCCCTCTCTACAGCTCTAGTTATATGACCCGCCAAGGCTGTAGTCCCAGCACTGGCCAAGTGAAGCCCGTCCCAAAGGAACAGCTCCCTCCTGCCCCAGTACTGGTGCCAGTGTCCTAGGAAGCAAAACCCATTTCTCCCAAAAGAGAAGACTTAGAGGAGTCCTGATAGAGGTCTTTAAAATTATGAATAGGTTTGACAGGGTAGATGTGGAGAAAAGAGCCTAGAAATTCGAAATGGCTAAAAACCGGTCGGTGCCTCCGTGGGCCAGAGTTAACGGCCACTGAAATTGATGGCACTGGCCAGACTGGTAAATTGGCACTGGTTGCTAATTTACATCAGCCCAGCACTAAACTTACCATGCAATGCCATTTTCGTGGCATTGGTCCTGGCAGGAGGCCCAATGTAGCGCGTCATTGCAGCAAGAACAGCCTGCTCATAAAGCAAGGCTGTCAATTTAGAGAGAAGTTTTGTCCCTTAAAAGGGATCTGATGCCTTCTAAAATGAAAAAAATAAAAATCATTTAAAAACAGGCAGTTTTTAGCCCTTACAGCTCAACTGCCGTCTGAAAAAAAATTAACATTTGAAAAATAAATCTCAAATGGGTGTCTTCAGCTCTTAAAGCTGAGTTGCCTTCCGCACCTAACAAAAATGGGAAAAGTGCTTCAGCACTAACACAAATGGCTCAGCAAGCCAGGGAAGGGGCACCCAGGGTCTCACACGCAGCACTCCAGCTTTGTGCAGGGGATCAACACTGCAAGAGAGGTCCTCTACCCACAGGGGCCAGGAGGCCCTCCAGAAAGTACGATGTGGGACCAGATCACCGAGACTGTCACTGCCAGCAGTGTCGCCCCCACCACCTGGCTCCAGTGCCCAAAGGAGTTTCATGACCTCAGAACAGTGGTCAAGGTCAGTGAATGCATCTTCAAAAGCCGTCTCCTACCAACTGCACCATTAGCCTCACACACTTCTCAATGCACGACTCCGCCCCCTGCCCAATCACTCACCTACCAACAATTTGTACCAAACACAAGGCACACCTCCCATTCCTAGCTTAATCTCATCCCCATTCTTGGCAGGTGCATGGCTGAGCCCTTGGCCAGCGGCAGGGCAGAAAAGATACGTTATCCTCCTTCTCACATGCACCTCTTGCTTTCCCGCCCTCCCCTCACCACAACTCCACCCTTGTGCTTTCCACATTTCACACACCCAAGAAATCCAGCCAGCCCAGCCAGTGGTTGACCAAGAAGAGGGAGAGAAAAGAAAAAGAAAAGAAGAAGAAACAACACCATCACTTGATTTGACACTCCCAGCCACTAGCTCCTCAAGGTCGACCAGCAGGGCCATTTGCAGTCTCCCCCACTGAAAGTCAGCAGCCTTCCACCACCCATGCTGCAGCTACTAGGGTAGTACAGCATGACATCAGTAGGATGGGCAAAGGCACACACAAGACAGTCACTAAGAGAATGCATAAGGGTGAGGAGTTGATTTCTTGATGTCATATTGGATGGATAGATGTATAAAGTTGGATTGGAAAGTTTGCTTTGTGGTGGCTTTTATTTCAGCATTGTGGCCAAGAGGACGCTGTGATGGTCAGTAACAGAGAGAAGGTAAGGTGTGGGACTAATGTTGAAAGTGGAATTGGAGTTGTGGTCACTGGTACCGCAGGCGGATGATTCGATCCCGGATATCCCGACCAGGAAGGGGCTGTCTGGGTTGCATCCTCCCTTCTGTTTCCTTGTCTCTGGCTTCCTCCTCTTCTGCGTCTTCTTCTGCGAATTCCTCTTCTGCGTTTTCCTATTCCCTCGGCGAGTGGATGCTGTAAATCGGAAATAAAAGCATAAAATGCTGTAAATACTGAGCAGGTCAGGCAGCATCTTGACCTGACACGTGAACTCTGTTTCTCTCTCCACAGATGCTGCCTGACCTGTTGAGTATTTACAGCATTTTCTGTCTTCTCAGAGGCCTTCCTTTACCATCCAATGCTTGAAAATGTCCAGCAGCACTCCCTGCACACTTAAAAAACTTTTAACTTGTATTGCACCAAGTCACTATTTCAATAAAATATTTTTAAAAATCCAGTCCAAATGCATAAATGCAAACTTATCTGAAAGATGTGTGTGTCTCTTTAAGAGGTGCTGACAGTGTCTCTGTCAGTCTACTGCACGCTCACTTTTCAGCGCGAGCTTAGAACCCAGTGCTAAACTCAGCGCTAAGGTCCAAGTTCGCAGAGCATGATGCTAAGTCAGCTTGCACGCCGACTGGCTTTTTCTCAGCTGCCATTTCTTCTCAGTAAGTGGAATTTCTGTTGTCTGAACTAATGGCCAGTATTTGCCGATGCCTACGGGTGTGTACGGGCTGTGTACACACCCGTAGGGCCATCGGAAATGCCGGTTTCAAGCATGCGAAAAGCATGTGCTGAAAACCGGCATTTCCGATCTGTCAAAATGCTCTTGAGAGATCGCACGCCTGCCCTGGAGAAGGGCCTCTGCGGGGGGAGAGTTCCGCTTTCTGCAGAACCTCCGCCCGCAGAAAACCCTTAGAAATCTTACGCCTGGTAAAAGCAGGCGTAAGGCCTGCTTTTACCAGCATAAGAGTTGAAAAAAAGTTAAAAAAAAAAAAATGTTCTCACTCATTTATAATTTTAAAATACTTTTAAAAAAGGTAAGTTTATTTTTAGCCCCGTAAAAAACTTTAATTATTTTTTTCAAAAAATTAATCTTTTGTTTAAAATATTTAATTTATTGTTATTTTAACTCATTTTAAAAACGTGATTTAAAAAAAAATATTTAGGGGTAAAAATTCAGTTGGTTGCGCCTCCCGTTAGCGCCTTAAGAGGGCGCTAATGGGGCGCAAAGCCGCTGACGCCCGGGCGCAGCGATGTTTGCGCCGCTCGGGAACTTAACTTGACATTGTGCGGCGGCGCTAAAACTTACCGCTGCGACCACCTGCGCGCGCAGATTGTGACGTCATTCCATGGTGCAACGCCCTTGTGGTGCCCCGGAGCGGAAATTGAGTGGCGCCCCCTGCCTTACCGCCTGGCGCATCCAACGACCAGAAGACTGGAACGCTATCAATCGCTGTGGGGCTGGGGGGGGCGCTATTTAAAGGGGGCCTCTTCCTGCCTTTTATTGTTGGTGGCATTTTTGAACTACGCATTCTGAGAGAGAGAGGGAGAGACTTCTGGAGAGATTCAACGTTGTGTGAAGGAGTTTTGGGTACTGAGCAGCACTTTGCAGGTTCATTTTGATTTGCCATTCCTTGTATCGATTTAGCAGAGACTGTGGGAGCTGCACTCTGAGCTCTTTGCCTGGTACTCTCCATTGTTCTTTCCAGCACATTTGATGTGCAAGTCTCTCCAGGCCGAGATTCAAGGCTGCAATGAACAGGATGTGGATGGAAAGCAAGATTAACCATCCCCTTTAAGAACTGGCCCGTGCCATTGTGTGTGTGTTCCATTGCTGACTGACATTACATGAGCTTCGCCAGCGCTCTGAGTTAGCGCCTCACTCCTTGGCCTTTGCGCCTTAAGACAGGTGTGCAGCGCCTGCTTTAGCGCTCCACTCACCTCCCGGGGCGGTAAAAGTGAAGTTTCCAGTCAGTGCCGATAATTAGCGCCAAGCGCTAATATTTGCGTTCAGACAATATTTGCGCCCCAAATGGGGCGCGACCTAATTTTATTCCTTAATGTTTTAGTGTGTTTTTGGGGTGATCTCCATTCATATATTTGACAGGTCTGTCAAAAGTATGAAGGGAGATTCCCTTCTCCTATTGGCTGGCCTGGCCCACGTGATCCCAGGGACGCTTGCGAACTGCATGCGCCCCTGGGATACCTGGGCCCTGCGCATTCCAACTTTGGAGAGGCCCAGGAGCGGAAGCGTTCGGACCTCGGGAGCCCTCAGGTAAGTTCGTAGATTTTTTTCCGATAGGAGGCATCCGCACGCAGGAAGCCTCCATCAGAAATTACGGGCCAATAGTTTAAACAAAAAATTTAACTTTAGCTAGTCAGGTCTTGCATGCCTCGTGAAACCCGCCAGCCAATACAAGGCGAGGACTGCTGGATCCTGGAGGTAAGTGCCTTTACACTTAGCTCCTGGATACAGCGTCCCTGCCTAACCCACCCGCCGCCCCACCCCCACCCCCGATCGGAGACCCCCCACGAGGCCTCCGATTCCCCCCCCACACGGCCACCAATTCCCCCAACCCGCCAGGCCTCTGATCCCCCCCCTCGGCCACCAATTCCACCCTCCCCCCCCATAGGAGTATGTCAGCAGCATGCCTTAAGCTTTATTCAAATAAATTTGCTTCTTTCTCTGAGCACATTGCTAGCGATTTCTGCAGACATTCCCCGGCGGAGCCTCCGGAGAAACCGCCATAAACAGCTAAAAAATGGCCATTTACACCATTCTCCAGGGTTTTTGCCAAAGTTACAGAAGTTTGGCACTGGTGGAGGTGCCGACCTACGGGGTGAGACATTAACCTGGGGGCCCCACTCGTCTGTAAAAGTACTCAAAAACACATTAACCAACTTTTATCAAGCTGGATCTCTTTTCTCGAGAAAAGAGAGGACTGAGGACTGAATTGATAGAGATCTTTAACATTATGAAGGGGTTTGATAAGCTAGACATAGAGAAGATCTTTCCATCTGTGGGTGAATCCAAAACTAGTGTTTATGAATATAAGATAGTCAATAATAAATCCACTAAGTCAGCCCGAAGAAACTTCTTTACCCAGAGAGTAGTGAGAATGTGGAACTCGCTACCCCATGGAGCAGTTGACGCGAATGGCATAGATGCATTTAAGGGGAAGCTTGATAAGCACATGAGGGAGAAAGGAATAGAATGATATGTTGGTAGGCTGAGAGGAAGTAGGTTGGGATGAAGCTTGTATGGAGTATAAACACCAGCATAGACCAGTTGGGCCGAATGTCCTGTTTCTGTGCTGTAAATTATATGTAAGATCGGAAGAACCCTGTGGAAACTCTCCCCTATGGTGTTGTATATTTGTCCCATCTCTGACCACTAGATGGCTCTGGACAATGTTAACACATCATTACACATCCCAGCAGGACTCAATGGCCTAGAAATTAGTTTAGGCCAGCTTTGAAACACCAAATGGGCACAGGAAACTATCCCTGCACCCAAAAACAGAGGCCCAAGAAACACGAGAAATGGGTCCTCAGGCCTCAACTACATAACTGCAGCGAGTTGCCATACATAGAAACATAAAAGATAGGAGCAGGAGTAGGCCATTCAGCCCCTCGAGCCTGCTCCGCCATTCAATGAGATCATGGCTGATCATCCAAATTCAGTACCCTGTCCCTGCCTTCTCCCCATATCCCTTGATCCCTTTAGCTTTAAGAAATATATCTAACTCCTTCTTGAATATATTTAATGAATTGGCCTTTACTGCCCTCTGTGGTAGAGAATTCCATAGGTTCACCACTCTCTTGGTGAAGAAATTCCTCCTCATCTCAGTCCTAAATCCTTATCCTTAGACTGTGACGCCTGGTTCTGGACTCCCCGGCCATCGGGAACATCCTTCCTGCATCTAGTCTGTCTAGTCCTGTCAGAATTTTATAAGTTTCAATGAGATCCCCTCTCATTCTTCTAAACTCCAGTGAGTATAAGCCCAATCGACCCAATCTCTCCTCATACGTCATTCCTGCCATCCCAGGTATCAGCCTGGTGAATCTTCGCTGCACTCCCTCCATGGCAAGAACATCCTTCCTCAGATAAGGCGAGCAAAACTGCACACAATACTCAAGATGTGGTCTCACCAAGGCCCTGTACAACTGCAGCAAGACATCCTTGTTCCTGTACTCGAACCCTTTCACTACGAAGGCCAACATACCATTTGCCTTCTTAACCGCCTGCTGCACCTGCATGCTTACCTTCAGCGACTGGTGCACAAGGACACCCAGGTCTCGTTGCACTTCCCCTTCTCCCAATCTATTGCCATTCAGATAATAATCTGCCTTCCTGTTTTTGACACCAAAGTGGATAACCTCGCATTTATCCACATTATATTGCATCTGCCACGCTTCTGCCCAATCACCCAACCTGTCCAAATCATCCTGGAGTTTCTCGGCATCCTCCTCACGGCACACACGCCCACCCAGCTTTGTGTCGTCTGCAAACTTGGAGATATTACATCTCGTTCCCTTGTCTAGATCATTAATATATATTGGCCCAGAAATTAAAGACTGAGTGTTGACGCGGGGGTAAGGCTTCCCCGCGATCTCTCACTCCGCGTTGGCTTTTTCAGTTCCAGCTCGCACGAACTTCATGTTCTGGACAGCTGCTGTGCAGTGCTTGCGTATCCCACCGGCGTAGTGAATTCGTGCGAGCTGTGGGATCACGTGACTCAGTTAGAGCCAATGGCAGCACACCATCTTCCATTCATAAGTTTCACATAAGTGCTGTGAAACCTATGAATCTTACACACCCCCAAAATAACAGCTAAACCTCAATTAAATTAAAAAAAAAACCATCACATTAATAAAATAAGTATAGTTAAATAAATTAACCATTTTAAATAAAAAATTAAATTTTTGAAAAAATTTTAAATCTTTTAAAAAGTTATAAAAATAAACTTACCTGTCTTTAAAGTCTCTAAAAAAGATATACCTGTTAAAAAAAATTCAAAATAATACTTAATTCACTACTTACCTTGTTAAAAGTGGGTCTTACTCCTCCTTTTTTCATTTCTAAAATCTTCAGTACTTACCTGCGCATCCAAACCACTAAGTGCACAGCGTGCGCGCAGCCTGTAGCGCGCACACGGTGCACCGAGGACCCGCCCCCTTTTCCATTCACCAAGTGCCGGTTTTCAGCGCATGCGCAGTGCATGCAGAAAACCGGCAATTGGAGAAAGAATACGCGAGAGTACGCAGTGCGTACTCTCGCGTAGTAAGACTAATTTTTGGGCCATTGTCAATAGCTGGGGTCCTAGGACCGATCCCTGCGGTACCCCACTAGTCACTGCCTGCCACTCGGAAAAAGACCCGTTTATTCCAACTCTTTGCTTCCTGTCTGCCAACCAGTTCTCTATCCAAGTCAATGCCGGTGCCTATCGCGCCTCCACAGACAGCTTGCCCAACTGAAGAATCCAATTTTGGGCCATCTGCCTTGCTGGCAGCAGCCTTCAAATAAGTCCCGGGGTGGGGGAGTTGGAGGAAAGCTGGAGAGGGCCAATCGGGGTCAACTGCAACCAACAGGAGTGCTATGGAGCCGGGAGAAAGCACTACATCCACTTGTATGACCATAAAACAGGCACAATGAGGTACAATTTCTACCCCAATAACTTCAGGAGAACTAAAAAGAAAATTGAAAAGAAACTTTACTTTTGTTCTGTCTTTTTCCCATACAAATCAGTCTTTTCTCCCTATTATCTTTTCTTTCATATTCTCCAGTTTTACTTTATTTTACATTATTTCTGATCGATATGCAATGTCTTAACTTTCATTTTACATTTATTCTTAATTACATCATGTGAATATTAAATGTACCTGTTGCCCTGTGCCTGTCGTGTGCCAGCATCCATTCTGAAGCTGGGACATACATGGATAAAATCTTCCTTTATTAAACCAACTGGGTCAGACTTATGATTTTGTGGGAGTCAATGTTGGCCATTCTGACAGAACGTGTCACAGCCTAGGAAGCTGAAAGCATCAAAATAAGTATTCCCAACAGCAAACGACTACAGATCTGGACACGCACTCTGAAAATCTCCACCGGAGAACGGTCCAAGCAGCAGAAGCGTTACTTGAGCACGCCGATTGTTTGTTCGATCATGTTTCTCATAGCGACATGGCTCTTGTTGTAGATTCCTGACAGGACTCATGAGCCATGGCCGGAGGGGATATCTTTTGTCGCCCAGTAGCCATCCTGTAACTAAACGGCCTGTTGCAATAAAGGTGGCACCGAGGACTGGCACAGGATGGAAGAGTCATTACTGTTGGCAGGATACCGGGCACAGACCTGCATGATGCGCTGCTTTTAGTTGCAAACCTGCTGGACATTGATAAAGATGACAAGTTGGTGATAGGGAGCATGCAAGGCAATGTGGCTGCAGTCAATGGCACCTTGTACCCTGGTGAAGCCTGTCATGCAGGTGAAGCCTAGTGCTCTTTCAACCTGCTTCGCTCTGTCGATGGGGAACGAGATGTAGGTGTTCCTCCTGGTGTAGAGAGCCTCACTGACTTCCATGATACAGCGGTGGACAGCGAACTGATATGTCGCTGATATCACCTGTTGCAGCCTAAAAGGAGCCCCTGGTATAGAGGTTAAGGGCTGCGATGACCTTGACAGCCACAGGCAGTGCTGTCCATGCCCTGTTACAAGGTTCAAGTTGTGGCTACAGCAGGTGGCATAGCTCGGTGACAGCCGCCTTAGTAAAGCGAAGGCACTTCATACACTGCTCCTCAGTAAAGTTAATGTAGGAGAACTGCTCTCTGAATACCCGCTGTGGGAATGGCCTCCTGCACAATGGCCCCCTCCTCCTCCCTCTTATGGCAGCTGTTCCTGCTCTAGGCTGTCTTCCTTGCTGCTCCTCCACATCCTCCAGCCCGAAGACAACACTCTGAGACCGCCCATGACTGCAGTCAAACTATTTATGAGATAGCGAACAACAGCGCATCATCAGCAAAATTTTGTTCTTAGCAAACAAACAGAACTTTCTAGAATCAAAAACCAACCCAAGAAACATCCAGAAGTTAACCAGTAGCCTCAAATGACAAACCAGCAACGAACCTGTAAGTTCTGCATAATTTCTTTAAAAGGCACTGGCGAGTTCAGCACGTGGCCAGTCAGGCACTGGGGCATACCAAAATCGGGCAAGGGTCCTGAAAGAAGCACAGGACCCTAATTTAAATAACATATTCAGCATTTTTAATACTTCTGGTGTGTGCTCCTGATGCCAACAGAGAAGCCTGATCCAATGCGCCGGACAGCGCATTTCTGGCTGGAAATGTGTGCAAGATTTCTGCCTGCCATTTTAGAGGCTTAGGCACCCGTTAAGCACCCAAAATACGTCAAATTTCTAGGCCATAGTTTAACATCCAGTTATCAGTGCTCAGTATATTAAAATAATCAACCTAGTGGCAGTTGTCATCTAGAAACAGCAACATATTTTAAAAATTTACAAAATGTATTTTTTCCAACTGTTTCCTGTTACATTTGGTTGAACTCAATGCAAAATTAGTAAATTTCAGGGGTTTTGGTCTAAAGATTCATAATAGGACTATTCCTTACCGCACTTTATAGAAATATTGATCCAAGCATAATCATAGTTTAAGCATAACATTTCTTGGCTAAATAGTTACCACATTTATCATTATTTGACTGTATACTTTCATAGACAAGAAAAATGTAGTAATGATCACTAATTCATTGCTCCCTATAGACATTGGGCAATGGTTCACATAACTTTTGATATCTGGGCAAAAATATACAGAAAGTCCAGTGGCTGGTGCGTCATAGTAATTCGATGTTCATTCATGCCTATATAGAAATTCAAATACAGAAGCCTTCTCAGCTGTGTTATTCAAGTTATTATAAATTTTCTAGTTACGCTAGAATCAGTTTTACAAGATTACATTTATATATAAATGTGCACATAAAACCAGATGATCTTTGCTTGAAAATAAAGTGAAACAGTTCAGCAGTTCAGACAGATGCACAACATATGTTATACACAGAACTCAAACATGCTGTAATAGTTATACAGATCCACCACATTCTAGATCCTTCAACTACTGGAAACAGTCTATTTCTAGCTACAAAAAGAAAATACTGCAGATGCTGGAAATCTGAAATAAAAACAGAAAATGCTGGAAATACTCAGCAGGTCAGGCAGCATCTGTGAAGAGAGAAACAGAGTTAACGTTTCAGGTCGATGACCTTTCGTCAGAACTGGAAAAAAGCAGGAAATGGAACAGATTTTTAAGCAAGTGTAGGGGCTGGGAAAGGGGGGAGGGATGAAAGAACAAAAGGAAGGTCTGTGATGGGATAGAAGGCAGGAGAGGTTAAGAGACATTAAGAGATATTCAAGGCAAGAGGAGATGGTAATGGGACAGGTTAAGAAACAAAGGATGGCTCTAGATGAAGTGTAAATTGCGCTGGCAGAATGAAAGACAGCTGCCCTGTGGGAGAGAAGAAAAGACACAAACAAAAGGTGTGGATAAAAAATATATACATGATAGGGGCCGAGGTTATGATCTGAAATTGTTGAACTCTATGTTGAGTCCAGAAGGCTGTAAAGTGCCTAATCGAAAGATGAGGTGCTGTTCCTCGAGCTTACGCTGAGCTTCAGTGGAACACTGTAAGAGGCCGAGGACGGTGAGGTCTGAGTGGGAGTGGAGCGGAGAATTAAAGTGACAGGCGACCGGAAGCTCAGGGTCCCCCTTACGGACTGAATGGAGGTGTTACGCAAAGCGGTCACCCAATCTGCGTTTGGTCTCCCCAATGTAGAGGAGACCGCATCGTGAGCAGCGAATACAGTATACTAAATTGCAAGAAGTACAAGTAAATCGCTGTTTCACCTGGAAGGGGTGTTAGGGGCCCTGGACAGTGAGAAGGGGGGAGGTATAAGGGCATGAGTTGCATCTCCTGCACTTGCACGGGAAGGTGCCAGGCGAAGGGGAAGGGGTGTTGGGGGTGATAGAGGAGTGGACCAGGGTGTCACGGAGGGAGCTTTGGAATGCTGAAAGGGGAGGTGAGGGGAAGATGTGTTTGGTGGTGGGATCACGCTGGAGGTGGCAGAAAAAATAGAAACATAGAAGATAGGAGCAGGAGTAGGCCATTCGGCCCCTCTAGCCTGCTCCGCCATTCAATGCGATCATGGCTGATCATCCAAATTCAGAACCCTGTCCCTGCTTTCTCCCCATATCCCTTGATCCCTTTAGCCTTAAGAAATATATCCAACTCCTTCTTGAATATATTTAATGAATTGGCCTCTACTGCCTTCTGTGGTAGAGAATTCCACAGGTTCACCACTCTCTGGGTGAAGAAATTCCTCCTAATTTCTGTCCTAAATGGCTTACCCCTTATCCTTAGACTGTGACCCCTGGTTCTGGACTCCCCGACCATCGGGAACATTCTTCCTGCATCTAGTCTGTCCAGTCCTGTCAGAATTTTATAAGTTTCAATGAGATCCCCTCTCATTCTTCTAAACTCCAGCGCGTATAAGCCCAATCGACCCAATCTCTCCTCATACGTCATTCCTGCCATCCCAGGTATCAGCCTGGTGAATCTTCGCTGAACTCCTTCCATGGCAAGAACCTCCTTCCTCAGATAAGGCGACCAAAACTGCACACAATACTCAAGATGTGGTCTCACCAAGGCCCTGTACAACTGCAGCAAGACATCCTTGTTCCTGTACTCAAACCCTCTCGCTACGAAGGCCAACGTACCATTTGCCTTCTCAACCGCCTGCTGCACCTGCATGCTTACCTTCAGCGACTGGTGCACAAGGACACCCAGGTCTCGTTGCACTTCCCCTTCTCCCAATCTATTGCCATTCAGATAATAATCTGCCGTCCTGTTTTTGACATCAAAGTGGATAACCTCGCCATTATCCACGTTATATTGCATCTGCCATACTTCTGCCCAATCACCCAACCTGTCCAAATCATCCTGGAGTTTCTCGGCATCCTCCTCACAGCACACACACCCACCCAGCTTTGTGTCGTCTGCAAATTTGGAGATATTACATCTAGTTCCCTTGTCTAGATCATTAATATATATTGTGAATAGCTGGGGTCCAAGGACTGATCCCTGCGGTACCCCACTAGTCACTGCCTGCCACTCGGAAAAAGACCCGTTTATTCCAACTCTTTGCTTTCTGTCTGCCAACCAGTTCTCTATCCAAGTCAATACCTTGCCCCCAATCCCATGTGCCTTAACTTTACATGCTAATCTCTTATGCAGGACCTTATCGAAAGCCTTTTGAAAGTCCAAATACACCACATCTACTGGTTCTCCCTTATCTATTTTACCAGTTACATCCTCAAAAAATTCCAGTAGATTAGTCAAGCACGATTTACCTTTTGTAAATCCATGTTGACTTTGTCCGATCCTGTCACTGTTTTCCAAGTGCTCTGCTATTACATCTTTTATAATGGACTCTAGCATTTTCCCCACTACCGATGTCAGGCTTGCCGGTCTGTAATTCCCTGTTTTCTCTCTGCCACCTTTTTTGAATAGTGGGGTAACATTAGCTACCCTCCAATCCATGGGTATTGTTCCAGATTCCATCGAATGTTGGAAGATGATCAGCAATGCATCTACTATTTCTAGGGCCACTTCCTTAAGTACCCTAGGATGTAGATTATCAGGCCCTGGGGATTTATCGGCCTTCAATCCCGTCAATTTCCCTAACAGCATTTCCCTGCAAATACTGATTTCTTTCAGTTCCTCCCTTTCATCAGACCCTATGTTCCCCGACATCTCTGGGAGGTTATTTATGTCCTCCTTTCTGAAGACAGAACCAAAATATGTATTTAATTGGTCTGCCATTTCTTTGTTCCCCATTATAAGTTCCCCTGATTCTGACTGCAAGGGACCTACGCTTGACTTCACCAATCTTTTTCTCTTCACATATCTATAAAAGCTTTTACAGTCAGTTTTTATGTTCCCTGCACGCTTCCTCTCATATTCTATTTTCCCCTTCTTAATTAATCCCTTTGTCCTCCTTTGTTGAATCCTAAACTGCTCCCAATCCTCAGGTTTACTGCTTTTTCTGGCCAATTTATATGTCCTCTGCTTGGATCTTATGCTATCCCTAATTTCCTTTGTTAGCCACGGTTGAGTCACCTTTTTTGTTTTATTCTTATGCCAAACTGGAATGAACAAATTCTGTAATTCATCCATGCGGTCTTTGAATGTTTGCCATTGTCTATCCACCGTCAACCCTTTGAGTGACATTCCCCAATCAATCCTACCCAACTCGCGCCTCATACCATCATAGTTTCCTTTATTTAAATTCAGGACCCTAGTCTCTGAGTCAACTACTTCACTCTCCATCTTAATGAAGAATTCTATCATATTATGATCGCTCCGACCCAAGGGGCCTCGTACAACAAGATTGCTAATTAATCCTTTCTCATTACATAACACCCAGTCTAAGATGGCCTGATCTCTGGTTGGTTCCTCGACATATTGGTCCAGGAAACCATCCCGTAAACACTCCAGGAATTCCTCCTCCACAGTATTGTTACTAATTTGGTTAGCCCAATCTATATGTAGATTAAAGTCACCCATGATGACTGCTGTGTCCTTATTGCACGCTTCTCTAATTTCCCTTTTACTGCCATCCCCAACCTCCGCAGTACTGTTTGGAGGTCTATATACCACTCCCACTGACGTTTTCTGCCCCTTGGTATTTCTCAGTTCTACCCATACAGATTCCACATCATCAGAGCTAATATCCGTCCTTACAATGGCGGAGGATGATCCGTTGAATGTGGAGGCTGGTGGGGTGAAAGATGAGGACAAGGGAACTCTAGCGTGGTTCCGGGAGGGAGGGGCAGGGGTGAGGGCAGAAGTGCAGGAGATAGAACGGACACAGTCAAGGGCCATGTCAACCACAGTGGAGGGGAATCCTCGATTGAGGAAAAAGGAAGACTTGTCGGAAGCACTGGTATGGAAGGTGGCATCATATTTCTAGCTACTCTGTCCCATCCCTTTATAATTTTAAACACCTCTGTCAAAGCAGGGCCCACTCGCCTCTGTTCTAACAAAAAAGCCGTAATTTTTCCAGCCTTTTTTCACATTTGTATTTCCTCATACCAGGCAGCATCCAAGTGAATATGTGCTGTACCCTCTCTATTGCCTCAACATTTCTTCCTGTAATGTGAAGCTCAGAACTGCACACAGTATTCCAACTGTGGCTTACTGAAGTTTTATATAGCTTCACTATCACATCTTGACTTTTATATTCTGTACCTCTTGCCAAAAAAAACCAGTATTCCATTAGCTTTTTTTATGGCCTTATCCACTTGAGGTACTGCTTTTAATGTCTTAGCTACCTGAACCCCCAAATCCCTCTACTCTTCCATATCACCCAGCTCTCCTCCAGTCAAAGTGTAATTATTACTTTATTTTTAGCCAAAATGATCCATTTCACAGTTGCTGACACTACCGCTATCATAGGATCAACACAGGAAAAAGGCTGGGAAATTCCTCTCTGGTAGACCATGTAGGCCATAATCCCTTGTAATCACAGCTAGCCAACAACTTACTCTCTATTACTGGAAATATCCTCTTCACTGAAGAACTTGTCAAGTTTGTTTTGAACGGATAGCAGTGAATCCATACTCACCACATGTTTAGGTAGCTTGTTCCAGAAAGCAAAGAAAATAAATCTTTGCCTACAGAGTTTAAATGCATACCCACGAGTCATAGAAGTATACAAATTTACAGCACAAAAGATGGCTATTCAGCCCATCAATTTTTTTATTCATTCATGGGATGTGGGTGTCGCTGGCAAGGCCAGCATTTATTGCTCATCCCTAATTGCCTTTGAGAAGGTGGTGGTGAGCCACCTTCTTGAACTGCTGCAGTCCATGAGGTAAAGGTACTCCCACATTGCTGTTAGGGAGGGAGTTCCAGGATTTTGACCTAGCGATGATGAAGGAATGGCAATATATTTCAAAGGCGTTCTCCAAGGCAACCTTAGGAACACACGACAACGCAAAATCATCGAGCAGAAACTGATAGCCAAGTTCCGCACTCATGAAGACAGTCTCAACCGGGATCTTGGGTTTATGTCACGATACATGACGTGATCCGGACTCGAGTCGTCGTTGGCTTGTTCACAGATGTGATTCCCAGTAAAAAAGTAAAAATTTTCCCAGTAAAAAAGTAAATTTTTTAAAGCTTATCGTTTTACATACAGACGGCAGCTTTTGACACGTTAGACCCCCTGCGACTCCACCTCATTGTCTCAGTTGTATCTTGCTATGTCTTTGATGTGGTACCTTCCTGGCTGACCTGATTAACTTTATCACACCTCGGCAGATAGTCAGGATGATTTAATTTAGTTGTCTGCAATTGTAAGGTACACATGCATTGTTCTCTATCTATATATGCTTTGGCGATTCTGTATCTTTTTACTTCACCCGACGAAGGAGTAGTAATCTCCGAAAGCTTGTGATTTCAAATAAAACTGTTGGACTATAACCTGGTGTTGTGCGACCTCTCAATATATTTCAAAGTCAGGATGGTGTGTGACTTGGAGGGAAATTTGCAAGTGATGGTATTCCTATGTACCTGATGCCCTTGTCCTCCTAGGTGGTAGAGGTCATGGGTTTGGGAGGTCCTTTGCTGGTCCTTTGCTAGGTTCATTCAAAACTAATTCCGCTCTCTCCTTATAGCCCTGTATCTTTCTCTGCTCAAACAATTATCATTTTTTTCCTTTAAAAATGTAATGGTATCTGCTTCAACTGTTCCCTGCGGCAAAGCATTCCACGCTCCAAAATACTTCTGAATAAAGAAATTTCTCTTAACCTCTCCCACTTCACTCTCTTAATGACAAGTTTAAATCGATGGCCCCTTGTCATTGACTCCCCAACCACAGGAAATAGTCTTTCCCTATTCAAAACTCTTCAAAATCTCCTCTTAGCTTTCTCTGCTCCAGTGGAAATAGTTCCAGTATATCAAGTCTGCCCTCATAACTATGGATCCCCATCCCTGACACGAGACTGGTGAATGTACTCTGAACACTCCCTATGGCGTTACTGTCTATTCTACAATGGCACACCCGAAATTGCACTCAACACTCTAAATGTGACCTAACCCTTGCTCTGTACAAATATCCCATTATTTCATTACTCTTGTAATCTATACCCCTATTTATAAAACCCAAAATGCTGTCATCTCTATCAATCTCAAATAGTGGTATGGTAGCCTAGTGGTTATGTCACTGGGCTAGTAATCCAGCAGCCTGGACTAATGATCATGAGTTCAAATCCCATCATGGCAGCTGGGGAATTTAAATTTAATTAAATAAATCTAGAATAAAAAGATAGTATCACTAATGGTGACCATGAAACTACCGGATTGTCATAATGTCCTTTAGGGGAGGAAATCTGCCGTCCTTACCCAGTCTGGCCTATATGCGACTCCAGACCCACAGCAATATGGTTGACTCTTAACTGCTCTCTGCAAGCCACTCAGTTGTACCAAGTCCGCTACGATAAACAGTAATAAGAATAAAACTGGCCGGACAACCCAGCATCGATTGAGGCACCGATTCAGACACGACAAAGACACACCCAATCCTGTAAAGTCCTCCTCACTAACATCTGAGGACTTGTGCCAAAATTGGGAGAGCTGTCCCACAGACTAGTCAGCAACAGCCTGACATAGTCATACTTACAAAATCATACCTTTCAGCCAACGTCCCAGATTCCTCCATCACCATCCCTGGGTATGTCCAGTCCCACCGGCAGGACAGACCCACCAGAGGGTGCGGCACAGTAGGGAGGGAATGGTCCTGGGAGTAATGTTCCCTGTAATTTTTTTTGGCGCCTCGCGGCCCCTTTAAGAAACCATTCAAAATACCATGCAAGCCGGCTGCGTGGGATCCAGGCAGCTTACATTGCCTGGGAGTCCTCAGCATTGACTCCAGACATGATGAAGTCACATGGTATCAGGTTAAACATGGACAAGGAAACTTCCTGTTGATTACCACCTACTACCTTCCCTCAGCTGATAATCAGCACTCCTCCATGCTGAACACCACATGGAAGAAGGGGGAGGGCGAACAGTCAGAGGTCGTGGTTCACATTGGTACCAATGACATAGGTAGAAAGAGGGATGAGGTCCTGCAACCAGAATTTAGGGAGCTAGGTAGCAGATTAAAAAGCAGGACCTCAAAGGTTGTAATCTCTGGATTACTCCCGGTGCCACATGCTGGTGAGTATAGGAATAGGAGGATAGAGCAGATGAGTGCGTGGCTAAAGAGTTGGTGCAGGAGGGAGGGCTTTAGTTTCCTGGATCACTGGGTCTGCTTCTGGGGAAGGTGGGACCTGTACAAGTCGGACGGGTTGCACCTGAACCGGAACGGGACCAACATCCTTGCGGGGAGGTTTGCTAGTACTGTTGGGGGGGGGGGGTTAAACTAACTTGGCAGGGGGATGGGATACGGAGTGGAGCAATAGTAGGGGGTGATGCACAGCCAAATATAGAGGAAAAAACAAGTCAGCCTGGAAGGCAGAGCAAATATGTAACGGAAAAAGGAGTATGGCAAGGCTGGATGGCAGATGAATTGAAGGTGTTGATGAACACATGGGAGTATGATATTGTTGCTATCACAGAGACATGGTTGAGGGAGGTGCAGGACTGGCAGCTTAATATTCCGGGGTATAGAATCTTCAGGTGAGACAGAGGGGGGTGTAAAGGAGGAGGGGGTGTCGCAATATTAATCAAGGAGTCAATTACTGCTGTAAGGAGGGATGATATCTTAGCAGGTTCCTCTAATAAGGCCATATGGGTAGAACTTAAAAACAAAAAGGGGGCAAGCACTTTGCTGGGAGTGTACTATAGGCCCCCAAAAAGTCAGGGGGAGATAGAGGAACAGTGTGAGTCAGCAGAGAGTGCTGAGTTTGGGTAAGTGTGAGAGCTCTTTAATTGTTAGTTCTCTTTAAATCATTCTTTATAAGAGTACTTAAGCAGTTTAAGTGAAGGGGAAAAGTTAAATATTTGGGATTCTGTTGGTTTAAGAAGAGTAAAACAAGGTTACACTGCAGTAGGAGTAAATTGGCACAGCAGGCAGTGGAAACCAGTTTTCTATTCAATCAGCAGGGGTGACTCATTTGGCTGTAAACAAACAAACAGTGCTTGCTCGCACTAGCACTGGTCTTTTTATACTGAGTGCGAGTCAGCAGAGAGTGCTGAGTTTGGGTAAGTGTGAGTTCGGGTGAGTGGGGTGTAGGGTGCTCTTTTCAAACTTTAACTCTGGGTTGTAGTTAATAAGGCCTTTCTGGTGCAGAGTGACTGTTGGTAAACCATTTAACTGGTGTAATTTAGAGGGATTGATTTAATTTAAATCCAATTAATTAGAGGGGATACTAGCATCTATAATCGGGCAGAGAGTGTCCATAACTAACAATAAAAAATGTAATTAATTACATAGAATGGAGCAGGTGATGTGTTACTGTTGCGAGATGTGGGAGCCGGTGGACCCCATTGAGGCTCACGGTGATTACATCTGTGACAAGTATCTGCTGCTGCAGGAACTCCAGCTCCGTGTTGATGAGCTGGAGTCTGAGCTTCAGACACTGCGACACATCAGGGAGGGGGAGAAGTACCTGGACTCTGTGTTTCAGGAGGTGGTCACACCTATGAAGTTAATTAATTCAGATGTAGCCCATGGTCAGGGACAGGACGGTGTGACTACGAGTGAGGCAGGTACGGGGATCCAGGAGGTAGTGTTGGAGGAGCCGCAGCCCTTGCTCTTGTCCAACAGGTTCGAGGCTCTTACTCCCTGTGGGGACAGGAGCAGGGACTGCAGGGAGGATGAGCAACCTGGCCACAGCACCGTGGAACGGGGGGCCATTCAAGAGGGGGGAGTAAATAGAAATGTTGTAGTGGTAGGGGATAGTATTATTAGGGGGATAGATAGAGTTCTCTGCAGCCGAGAACGAGAGTCCTGTAGGCTGTGTTGCCTGCCCGGTGCCAGGGTTAAGGACATCTCCTCTGGGCTGGAAAGAAACTTGCAGTGGGAGGGGGTGGATCCAGTTGTCGTGGTCCATGTTGGTACAAACGACGTAGATAGGACAAGGAAGCCGGTTCTGTTAAAGGAGTATGAGCAGCTAGGGGTCAAATTAAAAAACAGAACCTCAAGGGTAATAATCTCTGGAGTATTACCTGAGCCACGAGCGAATTTGGCTAGGACAAATAAAATTAGAGAGTTAAATGAGTGGCTCAAAGACTGGTGTGGGAGAAATGGGTTTTGCTTCCTGGGACACTGGCACCAGTACTGGGGCAGGAGGGAGCTGTTCCGTTGGGACGGGCTTCACTTGGCCAGTGCTGGGACTAGAGTCCTGGCGGATCATATAACTAGGGCTGTAGAGAGGGCTTTAAACTAACTAGTGGGGGGGAGGTTCCTAGAGAACAAATAATAAAAATGACAACAGAGAAGGTCATAGACTTAGGTAGCAGTGGGGAAATTTAAAACCAGAGTGTGTCAGGAAGGGGCAGAAGGTATGGAGTAAAAAGTAAAGTAATAAAAAGGGCAAAAGCAGGAACTAAGTGTCACAAAACATATTTGAAAGTTCTCTATCTGAATGCACGTAGCATTCGTAACAAAATAGACGAGTTAATGGCACAAATAACTACATATGGGTATGATCTTGTGGCCATTACAGAAACATGGCTGCAGGGTGACAATGCCTGGGAATTAAACATACCAGGTTATTTAACGATCAAGAAGGACAGGCAGGAAGGAAGGGGAGGAGGGGTGGCTATGTTAATAAAGGAAGGAATCACTGTAATACAGAGAAATGATATTGGGTCAAAAGATCAGGATAATGAAACAGTTTGGGTGGAGATAAGGAATAATAAGGGGGAAAAAACACTAGTGGACGTAGTCTATAGGCCTCCGAACAGTTGCAACTCTATTGGACGGAGTATCAATCAGGAAATAGTTGTGGCTTGTAATAAGGGAACATCTATAATTATGGGGGATTTTAACTATCATATTAATTGGACAAATCAAATTGGGCAGGGCTGCCTTGAGGATGAGTTCATTGAGTGTATTAGGGATGGGTTTCTTGAGCAGTATGTAACTGAACCGACCAGGGGGCAAGCAACCTTAGATCTGGTTCTGTGTAACGAGACAGGATTAATTAAAAATGTCCTAGTAAAGGATCCCCTTGGAATGAGTGACCATAACATGGTTGAATTCCATATTCAATTAGAGGGTGAGAAGGTTGGATCTCAAACAAGCGTGCTAAGCTTGAATAAAGGTGACTATGAAGGTATGCGAGCGGAATTGAGTAGAGTGGATTGGGAAAATAGATTAAAGGGTAAGACGACACATGATCAGTGGTGTACATTTAAAGAGTTATTTTACAACTTCCAAAAAAATATATTCCACTGAGAAGAAAAGGGTGTAAAAGAAAAGACAGTCATCCGTGGCTAAGTAAAGAAATTAAGGATAGTATTCGACTAAAAACAAGGGCCTATAAGGTAGCTAAATCTAGTGGGAGAATAGAGGATTGGGAAAACTTTAAAAGACAGCAAAAATAACAAAAAGATTGATTAAGAAAGGGAAGATAGATTATGAAAGTAAATTAGCAAAAAATATAAAAACAGATAGAGTTTTTATAGTTATATAAAAAGAAAAAGGGTGGCTAAAGTAAATGTTGGTCCCTTAGAGGATGAGACCGGGAAATTAATTGTGGGAAATATGGAGATGGCAAATACACTGAATGAATATTTTGTATCAGTCTTTACAGTAGAGGACACTAAGAATATCCCAACACTGGACAAACAGGGGGCTATGGGGGGGAGGAGCTAAACACGATCAAAATCACTAAGGAAGTGGTACTCGGTAAAATAATGGGACTCAAGGCGGATAAATCACCTGGACCTGATGGCTTACATCCTAGGGTCTTGAGGGAAGTGGCGGTAGGGATTGTGGATGCATTGGTAATAATTTTCCAAAACTCCCTGGACTCAGCAAAGATCCCGGCAGACTGCAAAACTGCTAATGTAACACCCTTATTTAAAAAGGGCAGTAGACAGAAGGCTGGAAACTATAGACAGGTTAGCCTAACATCTGTGGCAGGTAAAATTTTGGAGTCCATTATTAAGGAGACAGTAACGGGACATTTGGATAATCATAATTTAATAGGATAAAGTCAGCATGGTTTTATGAAGGGGAAGTCATGTTTGACAAATTTGCTGGAGTTCTTTGAGGAAGTAACATACAGGGTGGATAAAGGGAAACCAGTGGATGTGGTGTATTTAGACTTCCAAAAGGCATTTGACAAGGTGCCACACAAAAGATTATTGCTTAAGATAAAAAATCACGGGATTGGGGGTAATATTCTGGCATGGATAGAGGATTGGCTATCTAACAGAAGGCAGAGAGTTGGGATAAATGGTTCACTCTCAGACTGGCAATCAGTAACTAGTGGTGTTCCGCAGGGGTCAGTGCTGGGTCCCCAACTCTTTACAATCTATATTAACGATTTGGAGGAGGGGACCGAGTGTAACATATCAAAGTTTGCAGATGATACTAAGATGGGAGGGAAAGTAGTGAGTGAGGAGGACATAAAAAATCTGCAAGAGGACATAGACAGGCTAAGTAAGTGGGCAGAGATTTGGCAGATGGAATACAATACTGGAAAGTGTGAGGTTATGCACTTTGGCAGGAAAAATAGTAGAGCAAGTTATTGGCCCAAAAATTAGTGCCGCTACGCGAGAGTACGCACTGCGTACTCGCGTATTCTGTCTCCAATTGTCGGTTTTCTGCATGCACTGCACATGCGCTGAAAACCGGCACTTGGTGAATGGAAAAAGGGGCGGGTCCTAGGTGAACCGCGTGCGCGCTACAGGCTGCGCGCACGCAGTGCACTTAGTGGTTTCAACGCGCAGGTAAGTACGGAAGATACTACACATAAAAAAAGGAGGAGTAAGACCCACTTTTAACAAGGTAAGTAGTGAATTAAGTATTATTTTGAATTTTTTTTAACAGGTATATCTTTTTTAGAGACTTTAAAGACAGGTAAGTTTATTTTTATAACTTTTTAAAAGATTTTAAATTTTTTCAAAAATTTAATTTTTTATTTAAAATGGTTAATTTATTTAACTATACTTATTTTATTAATGTGATGGTTTTTTTAAATTTAATTGAGGTTTAGCGGTTCTTTTGGGGGGCTATAGTATTCATAGCTTTCACAGCACTTATGTGAAAGTTATGAATGGAAGATGGTGTGCTGCCATTGGCTCTAACTGAGTCACGTGATCCCACAGCTCGCATGAATTAACTACGCCTGTGGGATACGCAAGCCCAGCACAGCAGCTGTCCAGAACATCAAGTTCGTGCGAGCTGGAACTGAAAAAGCCAACGCGCAGTGAGAGATCGCGGGGAGGCCTTACCCTCGCACGAAGGCTTCCTCACGATTTTTTGGGCCATTATCTTAATGGCAAGAAACTGGAAAGTACAGAAGTACAAAGGGATCTGGGGGTCCTGGTGCACGAAACTCAAAAGGTTAGTATGCAGGTGCAGCAAGTGATTAAGAAGGCCAATGGAATGTTGGCTTTCATTGCTAGGGGAATAGAATATAAAAATAGGGAGGTATTGCTTCAGTTGTACAAGGTATTGGTGAGACCGCACCTGGAATACTGCATACAGTTTTGGTGTCCATACTTCAGAAAAGACATACTTGCTCTCGAGTCAGTAAAAAGAAGGTTCACTCGGTTAATCCCGGGGATGAGGGGATGGACATATGAGGAGACGTTGGGTAGATTGGGACTCTACTCATTGGAGTTCAGAAGAATGAGAGGCGATCTTATTGAAACATATAAGATTGTGAAGGGGTTGGATCGGGTGGATGCGGGGGGGATGTTCCCGATGATGGGTGAAACTAGAACTAGGGGGCATAGTCTTAGAATAAGGGGCTGCTCTTTCAAAACTGAGATGAGAAGGAACTACTTCACTCAGAGGGTGGTAGGTCCATGGAATATGCTGCCCCAAAAAGCTGTAGAAGCTACATCATTACATAAATTTAAAACAGAAATAGACAGTTTCCTAGAAGTAAAGGGAATTAAGGGTTACGGGGAGCGGGCAGGAATTTGGACATGAGTCTAGGTTCGGATCGGTCATGGCCCTGTGGGTAGCGTAGCGGGCCCAGGGGCCGTGTAACCTGATCCTGCTCCTATTTCGTGTGTCCAATTCTGTTAGGTTCAGGAGATTGTTCTGTGATAGTAGATTGGCGGTTAGGATCAGATCAGCCATGATCTTATTGAATGGCGGAGCAGGCTCGAGGGGCCAATTGGCCTACTCCTGCTCCTATTTCTTATGTTCTTATGTTCTTATGCAAAAAACTACCAACCTGTTGAATCTTTCTCGATAGCTGTAATCTCTCAGTTCTGGTACTGTCCCACACCTGTGGCTGTCTGGGTTGCATCCTCCCTTCTGCTTCCTCCTCTTTGGCTTCCTCCTTGTAAATCTTTTTTTGCACTTTCTCCATTGCTTCTATGTCCTTTTTATAGCATGGAGACCAGAACTGTGCACAGTACTCTAAGTGCGCCAGACAGGGTCCTATACAAGTTTAACATAACTTCACTACTTTTGAATTCTATAACCCTAGAAATAAATCCCAGTGCTTTGTTAGCATTTTTAGTTGCTTTGCGGACCTGTGATGCTGCTTTTAATGATTTTTTCATCTGTACTCCTGGATCCCTTTACTCTTCTACGCCATTCAGTTTCTTATTTTCTTAGGTGCCCAGTCTGCAAGTTTTCTAATTTCCTGGATTTTGCATTGGGAATAACAGTGAGGCTAATAGCGCTCACCGTTATTATGGAGTAAATCGGACAACAACTTTTGGAGTACACACATGCGCAGTTAAACGTGGAAATCTGGAAGTTGCAGTCCAAGTTATCCTGCTCCTCCACAGGCTGCGCTATACCGATAGACTCAGCATTGAAATCAATATAAAGGTGTGAAGTTGTGGTACGTACCCACTAGTTATCCATTAAACATGACAGAAAAAGTTAGGGCTGGTGCATTTAGGTGTAAGTGAATTTTTAACAGCGTGATAAGTCATAATTAATGCCAAACAACCCTCTGGCCCTGAAAGTTTAATTTTATGACTGTGGCGTCTCATTCCTTCAGAATTTAATTAGTGTTGAAGATTAAAAAAAAATGTAATTAAAATAATTTTTTTATTTTAATTTTTTGGTCTGTCTCTTTTATCTTTCTCTCTTAACCCCATCTTTCTTTTCCAATATTTATTTTGCTTTCTTTACATGATTTAAATCTAATTTATAATTCCTGGCTTATACTTCCTGGTGTAGACTCTGTGTGGCTCAGTGAGGATTCTTCAATCTGTGTTACATGTCCTGCGCACAGATGCCACAGACCTCCTGTAGAGGCCGCTGCGCTGGATCAGCTGCCCGATGACAGCAAGTCTGCTCAAAAGCCCGCAAAAACTCTCTGGGCAGCTGTCAGCATAGTGAACAACGAGCACCGTTCCTTCGCCGCTTACTGCACATTCTGGGCCAATGTCTTCTTGTATTATGTTGCATTCTTCCTCAGTGTTAGCTAGACCATCCATTTAATTTATAAAGAGAAATATTTGAATTTATTTAGCACCTTGCACAATCTCCCAAAGTGTTTTACAGCCAATGAAGTACTTTTGAAGTGTACTCACTGTTGTAATGTAGGAATCATAGCAGCCAATTTACACAGAGCAATGTTCCACAAACAGCAATGAGATAATGACCAGATAATTTTTTTTTAGTGATGTTGATTGAGGGATAAATATTGACTAGGCACCAGGATAACTCCCCTGCTCTTCTTCAAATAATGCCTTGGGATCTTTTACATCCACCTGAGAAGGTAGACGGTAAATCAGTTTTTGTGCTCAAGTCTCTGGATTGGGACTTAAACCCACAACCTTCTGACCCAGAGTCGTGAGAGTGCTACCACTGAGCTACAGCTGACACATAACTAGTCAATCTCCTATGACATTGCACATGGGGAGTCAAAACCAGGTGAAGTAGGAATAGAAGCCAAGTAATATAATCCAGATGTAATTTAGTCCCCATTTTAAACTAATACATTCTGTCCTTATTTTTATAATCCCATTGCAAAACTGTGATTACACCTTCTTACTAGTGGTGGTGCCACTAGAGGCAGAAGGTACTCACAGTGTGACAAGCTTAGATAGGCAGTTTTGATTATAAATGTGGACATGGGCATTTATAATAGAAATATTTGACAGGAGGTACACACAGATGTAAAATTTTGATATGTAATATAGATAGATAGCAGTTGTAACTATAACACCAACACTGTAACAGAATATCACACTTTCTTTGTCAAACTGTTTCTCCTGAATTTCTCACAGTCCTTTATATCCTGTTCCTAATGACTGAATTATCCCACCTTTTTACACGTGTCATTTCTCTGCCAACTTGTGAATAGCTCTGTGATCTTTGTTTTTCTTCTCCTCAGCTGGCAGCATAGTGTTTTCAATTGTTAATATTTTAAAGCTATGCTCCTGTTTTTTCATTGCTATTCTCTGTTCAAAGGCCTGTTATCCAAAGATTTACTTTTTGGCCTGTGTACACAGTACAGTTCTTTGAGCCTGGCAAGGGACCGTATCATATATTGAATTCCAGCCATTTAGAAGCTGGGTTTAACCTATTGAAATTTCTCTTGTTCTATACCTCATTGAAGAAATCCGCAAATGCTATAATATTACTGAAATTGATACCTTACTTCCTCCCTCATCTGTTTTCTTTACTGTGAAAATGTAGTAATTTGACTGTGAAAGCATTGAGTGTTCTTAAGTTTGCTTGGATTTGAGGCTAAGTTGTGGTGAACTTGTCCCATGTTATAATTCATTTTTAGTTACTGCTTCAGCAGTCTTTTTGCAGGAAGCCTATTTGTCCCTACTGTTCTTCCTCTTACCAATATAGATGAATCTATCTGCAGTCTCAAATTCCATTACATCACACAGCAAAATGCTTCCCTGATATCCACCATGTTCATGGTATCTCACCACCTTTGGGTGAGGCAGCACATTTCTTCGCTATTTCCCTTATATGAGAACCTGAATGAAGCAGTTGATGATGAGTAAGCCTGGTATGTGTTATTGAATGGGACACCAACATCATCCTGAACTGTCCTTGCACCACGTCAAAAGTAGAAATCAGTCAAATAGTTGACATGGAAACTCTGAGTCTTGGAACAGCAGCTGTTTTGCAGGTATTACCTGGAAGCTGATGACTTGCACATTGGCTTGTATATCCAGGTTTGATTGGGTTGCAGTGAGGCAAGCAGTTATTGTTGAACCTCCAACTGGTGGAACCACCATTTGGTGTGATATGGTGTGTATCATGGTGTGGGCAAGAGAATGTTGTCAATACGTTCATAAGGCAAGCTGTGCTGATCACTATGCTGCTCAGGAGAAGTTCTTGGTATCTGCAGTCCTCCCAGTCACAACTTAAAGTTGCATTTGTCAGTTGTCTACAAAAAATAATTTTGCAAGCTGCCTTTCAGCAGTTTCAGGCAGAGAAATCTTCCCTGTCATGGATCCCTTGCCATGGTGTTTGCTATGGGCATTGCCATACAAGATTGTATAATGTGGGCAGAACAGAAGCTGGAGGAAGATGAAATGACAGAGGCATGCTGGATAAGGTTACACCAAGGAGAAAACGACCAACTAGAACTTTCCCTCCATCAGAGTCTACAGACCTTTATATATATCCTTTCAAACACAAAACACAATGAACAGACTAACTTCAGAACACTGGACTTCATATTGCAAAGTGGTTTTACTGTGCATATATATTTATATCAAGTGCATCTTATAACTATCGTGCTTACCATGGTGAATCTCTGTGCTGCTCTTAAATTTATCTTGGTGCTATACTGAAGTGCCACCTGAGGGCCAGAGATGCACATGGTGCTTGGCTACATTGAGATATAATGAGCCCTTTGGGATCAAAGTGGCCTTCATCTCAGGGCTTCTGAGGCCCAGGAGGGCTGTTCAGCTGGCTGCAGGTGGGTGTGCAGCCTGGTCCTATATCCTGACACTTGCATAAGCAGGGATCTGAGGGGGTTGGCTAGAAAGATGACATAATATGTCACTAGGAGAGAGGACAACATCATGAAGAGGGATTCCAGGCATTCCACTTGTTCTGTGTCCTGGATCAGCAGGAGGGAAAACCTAATGGTATCGGTTAAGTCCTGCAGAAAGTGAGAGATGTTGCCCAAAGCTTTTGGAAGACTCTTTCCTACATTACAACAGTACTTAATTGGCTGTAAACCGCTTTGGGGCGTCCTGAGGTCGTGAAAGGCGCTATATAAATGCAAGTCTTTTGTTTTCTTTTTTCAATCATTCTCCTTAAACAGCTGAGGGGCTGAGGTCAACACACCATTACCAACTGCAGGTAGTGCTGTATTGTGTCAAATCTTCTTTGATATTAGCACTGAGAATGGTATAGAACTTTGCCGTGACCCCTGCTATCTGTCTTGGGTTCTCCCAAATGGTCCTTAGTGCTTCAGTGTGAGTATGAGGTCAATTGATAATATCAATTGACACCCAGTCTAACAAACTAACTAACCACTTGAGAACACAAGGGGGTAACTTCGCCGGGGCGCTAATTTTAGTGCCCCGAAAAAGTTAGCGCCCCCGCGGCCGATTTTCCCAGGTAGCGCCATGAGAGGGAGGAGGTGCGCTACTGGAAGCAAGGCAATATCGCGGCGCTATGTGCCGCAGGTACTGCAGGCGTTCCTCCCCTTATTAAAGGGGAAGGGCCTGGCACAGCGTGTCCCGGTGCCCAGCTGGGCCACCAGGAATCGGGAGTGCCGGCAAATGAGTCCGGCACTCAAGAGGAGTGCTGGGCTCACGGAGAGCAGCCGGCACCCCGCGGGGGAACTTCACGGGGGCCGGGGACAGCAACGGGAGCAGGTGCTGGCAGGCGGCCAGCAACAAAAATGGCCGCCCGCCACCTCACCTTTAAATAGCGCTGCCCCGGCCGCAGGTAGGCCCCCCCGACCCCGGCAGACATAGCGTCCGGCGGTAAGTCGGGGGGTGCCACCCAATATTACAGCCGGGGCGTGAGCGGGGCGCTGCGTATGGCGATGACGTCATCGCCAGCGGCGGAGAGCCACCGCTAACCTCCCGCTGAATTTCGCGGGAGGCGCTAGCGGCGCCGCACCCAGGCGCTAGTTGATTTGCGCCCCGTTAGGGCCCTCTTAGGACGCTAACGGGAGGCGCAACTCAACCGAATTTAGCCCCCAAGGAACTTTAAAGTCTCACTCTTTCTCTTCTGGTATTCTAATGTTTGAGCATAATATTTCAATTAAATTGCCTTTTTTGGCATTTATTTTGGATTGTGCCTTTTTTTTCCATTGTGATATAATATTTCTACCATAACAATGTGTTGAATCTGTGCAATATTGTTGCTCATAGTTAAATGTGACTGCACAAGTGTCCTTAGTTGCCCTTGTTTTTCAAGAATCAGCACTGATAATTCCTAAGCCTTCTCTTGCACAGCTTTCTTTCCTGTTTCTAGAGGAAGCCTCCCTTGTTTTTCTCCTGAATCATCCTCTTGTGTCTGAATGATGTCATCTGAGGTCTGTGAGGACTGAACTATTTCAAATCCAACTGATAGATTCAACTGTAAAATCCAAGGCAAATTGAAACAATCAGTTATAAAATCTTCAATAATTAATCTCTCCAGGGTAGAGTTGTGGTGAGGGGAGGGCGAAAGCAAGAGATGCATGCTTACACCATGCGCAGCTTGTACATCAGAAGATATTGTGAGATGCGGGGGAAGTGGGATGTGAGAAGGAGGATAGCATATGAGGATACCAGCATATGCTGCCCCTGCCCAGAATGACCAGCACCGTCTCCTCCCAAGGGGGTAAAGTAAAGCTAGGAATGTGAGGTGTTCCTTGTGTTTGGTAGAGATTGTTGGTAGGTGAGTGATGGGCGGGGGGAGGGAGGGTCGTTGGTCGTGCATTGAGCAGTGTGTGAGGCTAGTGGCACAGTTGGTAGGAGAAGGCTTTTGAAGATGCATTCACTGATCTTGACCACTGGTCTGAAGTCATGAAACTTCTTTGGACACTGGAGCCAGGTCCTGGGGGCAA
This sequence comes from Squalus acanthias, assembly GCA_030390025.1. NCBI lineage: Eukaryota > Metazoa > Chordata > Chondrichthyes > Squaliformes > Squalidae > Squalus > Squalus acanthias. The sequence continues at coordinate 87,456,073 of CM059432.1, forward strand.
CACTGCTGGCAGTGACGGCCTCGGAGATCTTTTTTAAAAATTCATTCCTGGGATGTGGGCATTGCTGGCAAGGCCAGCGTTTATTGCCCATCCCTAATTGCCCTTGAGAATGTGGTGGTGAGCCGCCTTCTTGAACCGCTGCAGTACATGTGGTGAAGGTACTTCTATAGTGCTGTTAGGGAGGGAGTTCCATGATTTTGACCCAGCGACGATGAAGGAACAGTGATATATTTCCAAGTCAGGATGGTGTGTAACTTGGAGGGGAACTTGGAGGTGATGGTGTTCCCATGCACCTGCTGCCCTTGTCCTTCTAGGTGGTAGATTTGCGGGTTTGGGAGGTGCTGTCGAAGAAGCCTTGGCGAGTTGCTGCAGTGCATCTTGTAGATGGTACAGTCACGGTGCGCCGGTGATGGAAGGAATGAATATTTAAAGTGGTGGATGGTGTGCCAATCAAGCGGGCTGCTTTGTCCTGGTTGGTGTCGAGCTTCTTGAGTGTTGTTGGAGCTGCATTCATCCAGGCAATTGGAGAGTATTCCATCACACTCTTGACTTGTGCCTTGTAGATGGTGGAAAGGCTTTGGGGAGTCAGGAGGTGAGACACTCACCGCAGAATACCCAGCTTCTGACCTGCTCTTTTAGCCACAGTATTTATTTGGCTGGTGCAGTTAAGTTTCTGGTCAATGGTGACCCCCAGGATGTTGATGGTGGGGGATTCGGCGATGGTAATGCCGTTGAAATTCAAAGGAGGTGGTTAAACTCTCGCTTGTTGGAGATTGTCAATGCCTGGCACTTGTATGGGGCGAATGTTACTTGCCACTTATCAGCACAAACTTGAATGTAGTCTTGCTGTATGCAGGCATGGACTGCTTCATTATCTGAGGAGTTGCGAATGGAACTGAATACTGTGCACTCATCAACAAACATCCCCACGTTTGACCTCATGATGGAGGGAAGGTCATTGATGAAGCAGCTGAAGATGGTTGGGCCTAGGACACTGCCCTGAGGATCTCCTGCAGCAATGTCCTGGGGCTGAGATGATTGACCTTCAACAACCAAAACCATCTTCCTTTGTGCTGGGTATGACTCCAGCCAGTGGCGAGTTTTCCCCCGATTCCCATTGACTTCAGTTTTACTGGGGCTCCTTGATGCCACACTCATTCAAATGGTGCCTTGATGTCAAGGGCAGTCACTCTCACCTCATCTCTGGAACTCAGCTCTTTTGTCCATGTTTGGACCAAGGCTGTAAAAAGGTCTGGAGCCGAGTGGTCCTGGTGGAACCACTCTGGTCCCACATTCTTCTTTCTGGATGGCCTCCCAGCCCTCTGTGGGTGCAGGACCTCTCTTCAACTTTTGACCTTTTGCACAAAGCTGGAGTGCTGCATGCGAGACCCTGGGTGCTCTTTCCCTGGCTCGTTGAGCCATTTCTGTTAGCGCTGAAGCTATTTTACAATTTTTTACATGCAGCAGGCAGTTCAGCTTTAAGAGCTGAAGTCGGCCTAGTTTGGGATGATTTTTAATGTTTTTTTCAGAAGGCAGTTCCCTTTTAAGGGCTTGAGACCAATGTTCCCACTAATTCTTTTTGTATTGAGTGGGCCACGAACTCCTTTGAGCGCGACCTTTTTGTCCGTGGGCAAGTTTTACAACTACACCTTTTACAACAACAACAACTTTTACACAACGACAGCAACAGCAACCACTTAAAAGCATATATACAGTAATGCCATATTGCCACCCCACCATCTCAAATCATGAGACAATCAGACAAACTCTTAAAAATCATGAAATCAGTTGCTTTTTCTTGATTTATAAACCTTATTAGTGGCTTTATTTAATCTTTAGCAGGTCACAGCTCTTACAAAAGCTATATTACACATGTCTCATGTTAGAATTTGCTTTGTCAGGTGCCCCATCAACGTTAATCATCTCGGGGTAATTGTCCGATTAGGATATGCTAATATTGGAGATTAGTAGGGACAGTGGTGGAGTAAGAAGAAGCAGACGGGTCAGCAACATCCCATGTGAGGTGTTAATAGCAGATTGGCCAGAACAATGGAGGCACTGAAGCTAACACATTAACAACTATTAGCAAGGCCACATTAACTATCTGAGATTGTCCAGGTCATCTCCTGTTCCTTTGTAAATTCAGTCAAGAAACATCAGGTTAAATTGATTAGCAGTTAAAAAAATCAAGATGGCCATTATGTCAAGGTCTGGAGGTTTGGTGAGAAGGAACCTTACTTCAATATACATTCTGGCCAAAGTCTCACACATCCCATGCTACCTCAATCAGGTTAGACAGACACGATTTGCTTTCAACAAATCCGTGCTGGCTGTCCCTTATTAATCGATCTGAACTACAGGAGCAGATTTAACGTCCCATCCCAAAAACAAATAGATCGGATATAATGAAAGGAAAACACTTGATGAACCAAATGAATTGTTCTGTTAAGTATTCTCATTAGTACACCAGACATTAGCAATAATTTTTTTCCAACATTTGTTGGGAGGTGGTGAGAAACTAAAACTGCCGTTAACGTGCACTCAGTGCTAACAGAAACCCGTATGAGACTCATGCCTCACGCCTTTCGTACCCTCAATTATCTCTTAGGTTATACCCGCACTTTTCATTGAAGTGCGCCCAAAACCACTTTCCATGGGAGCAAAAGCGCTTGTAGAACTGCCACCTAATTTAAGATTAAAAAGTGCTTCCCTCCTCCTCCCGCCTTGGTATTGTTCGGCTTTAAACAGACACTCATTCACATCAACATTTCCAGTTCAGGACCGACTTCTTGGGTTACACATCCACAGCTCACCTTTGTCTGCATTACACCGCATGAATTGAAACATGAAACATAAAAAAAAGTTTGCCTGAAGAGGTTCACCAAGACACTCACTGTCTAGAGAGCAGGATAATTTTTTTTTGAAAAAGTTAACCTAAAACTAAATATATTCCAAATATAAGATAATAAAAATATAACTGTATTCACTATCCTGCCGACCGTGCACATTGAGATCCTCAACTTTCTCCGATCAATAACCGGCTCCCGCTGTGTGTTGTTCCAAAGTGTGGCCAGAGACTGCCTTCCTGTGCAGAGCATGCGAGGAGCAGGTCCAGGAAACTGAGTGGGGGCGAGCGCAGGCCTCAGCAACACTGAGTGTGCATCTCAGGCCCCGAATCAGAGCCGCCAGGCCCTGCGGACGTGTGGCGAGGGCCCCGGCACCATTAAATCGCTGCTCCAGCACCTCCCCTATCCTACCCGCTGTTTCCTGGTTTCTTCACCCGTTTCCACTGAGTCCGACTCTGTTTCTCTCTTTTGAGAATGCACCGTGGCCCTGGGCAGCATGCGCACTGTCAGCGTGGAAATCAGCATGGTGGATAGAGCGGTTGTTGGGGCGCAGAGAATTGTGGGTCCTGCAGCCACCATTCGTCAGCAGTTGTCCGAGACAATGCTCACCGGGTTCCAGGGCTCTGTATGTTAGCAAATGCTGTTCCAATTCGGATCGGCTGTGTGAGGTCCCAAACGACTCTCCCTGTGAGGATTCCCGGGTTATTCTCTCATCGCTGTGATTTTTTCCCGCTTGTTGGGTATTGGGCCCTTCCCCTTGCTCCGGCTGCCCAGCTCACTGCATGTCCTGTGAATTTAAGTGTGTGGGACCTTCCAGCTGGCTGCTCAACCGTGCACCTGCGCACCTTACAGGGACCATTGCTCGAGCCTGCTATCTAAAATGACAGCCTTGCTTTAAGAAAAGGCAACCTCGCTCCAGGGTCGCTACAGCCGCACTACATTGGGCCTCCTGCTGAGTGCACAGCCTGAAGCAGCGGGTTGGTCACTCGGATGTGCGCTGCAATCATTCAAATCAGTAGACAGCACCAAAATAATGGTGTTGCCTGTGCTCTTTTTACGGGCGTGACCAAACCTCGCCCCACGTTGGCACCGACCATTTTCTGGCCTTATCAAATGTCTAGGCATTAGTTTTTCCTTGTTGTTATGATCTAGAATGCACTGTCTGAAAGGGTGGTGGAAGCAAATTCAATTGTAACTTTTATAAGGGAATTGGATAAATACTTGGAAAGGAAAAATTTGCATGGCTATGGAGAAAGAGCAGGGGAGTGGGACTAATTGGACAGCTACTTCAAAGAGCCGGCGCAGGCACGCTGGGCCGAAGGGCCGCCTTCTGTGCTGTATGATTCTATAATTCAAGCCTCATTGCTTTGTTACATTGTGCAATTCCCTATTAAAAGCTTGGTTTGAATCTGCCCGTATTTCCAAATTATGGCCATTGAGTGGTTCTGCACTAAATAACCTTGGTTAGTTCATACATACTGCAGGCACAGTGTGCAAATGATGGAGGGGGTGGATACTGATTTCAGTGGCAGGAGCACTAATGAAGTGTACTGCTGTGACCTGGATGGCGATGAGCTTCTTGAGTGCTGTTGCAGCTGCACCCTTCCAGACAAGTGGTGATTATTCCATCAGACTCCTTATTTAAGCCTTGCAGTGGAAAGGCTTTGAGGGTTCAGGAAGTGAGCCACTTGGCAGGGAACTTGGTGATGATGGTGCCATTGAAGGTCATAAGGACATGGTTGGGCTTTCTCTTGTTCAAAATGATCTGCTCTCATGCATATTACTGGTCATCCTGCAACTGGGGTTGGCTTCTCCTCTTTCTCTGCTCCTGCTACACCAGGTGCCTCTTCCTCATCCTGCTTACCTCTACCTGACGAAGGGGCAGCAGCGCCGAAAGCTCGTAATTTTAAATAAAACTGTTGGACTATAACCTGGTGTTGTGCGACTTCTCATTTTTGTCCACCCCAGTCCAACACCGGCATCTCCGCATCATGACATCCTGCTGCATGAGAGAGAGAGCGTGCTTACTCTTCGTGTGTTGGATGTTACATAGCTTTGCAATACAATGATTATTTTGGACACCTTTGTTGAGAATGGAGGGACACCCAAATAGTCCAAATGGTGAGCTCCACAGTAATTCTGGTTGTTTTTCTAATTCTGTTCTTTTGTTATTTGGGGGTTTCTCATTAGGTTCATCAGCCATGGCTGCAGAGAATAGCCCTGGTCTGCTAACAGCTATCTGTTCAGTTTATTTAAGCCTTCAAGTAATACGGGCACAATGGACTGCCGCATAATGAACCCATCATGGGTAATTCCTCGATAATGGGCATTTAGTTGCATTATGATGTTTCTGCTGTCAGACAATATCAGGATATTAAATGAATGGAAACCTATTCTGTTCATATAGGCAACAGGATTGATGTAAGGAGCCCTGATGGCCATGCGGGAGCCATTTACTATGCCTTTGGACTTTTTTTTCAAACCTTGCCAATTGGTGATACTTCTGTGCTGGTGCCTCCTGTAGTACAGTATTGCTCCTTGTAAGCATAGCGGCTATCACTTCCTTCATACCAGCTGGTCTTGCCGATTCCCCCTTGTGGTGGCTTGGAAGGATCCAAGAGTATAAATACTTAATGCGGTGGTAACCTTCGCAGATAGGGTTAGCTGTCCCTATGGTTGAAATTGTCTGTGGGTCAACTTGGAGCTCTGTGACAACCCCTGTGCTGAACTGGAGATGGCAAAGACTGATCTCTGATTTGTGAAAGCAGGAGCATTGAGGTGTTTAATGCAGGCCCTGATGGGTGTGGACATAATGGGGCAGGTTTTCCTGTTCTTGAACCTGGTTGTATTGGATTGCCTGGTTGCAGTGCAGAAAGGAGGATCAGGTGAGCAGGACCACACGCACACACGTAAGGGAGCCTGCCTGGTTTTTCATTTGTTAATTTAAATGGACGGTAAACTCCCTGTCGAGCTGCTCACTGGCTTTCTGTAGCTGACATTGTGGTGTATTTTCCTCCGTTCACTAATGTTAGCAATAAAGTTCATGTGTGTGTAAAGAGTTTTTTTTCTATATTAGAAAATGGAGGAAAATATCAACTGTATGAGTCCTTGCAGAAGAGCGAGCCCAGAAATGACAAGTCTTCACCAGGAAGGAAAGAAGAATCAAACTACAAATATGTATTTTATCTCTTTTAACATTTTTTATCATACCTAAGTGAGGAGGAGTATGTTAAGGATTTTATAACTAGTGCTGTTCTCATATGTGCTTGCACCAAATTTCATGGCATTAAACCAAATGCATTAAAAAGTACACAGCGAGATTTAGCACAAGTATGTCAAGCATTGTATGGGATTGGCACCAGTTAGAAAATATACCCCATATTCCTTATCCAATAATCTTAAAGTCAAATTCCTATTATGTATTCCCTGGTTTTGCTCTTTTAATCTAGAAGAACACGAGGACCTGCTTATCTCACATGCATCTTCATGATAAGAAAATAGTTAGGGGAAAAATTCATCCCCTTAGCTCCTCCCGTTAGCGGCAGCAGATGGTGCTAACGGGGCGCTAGAGCATTATCGCCGAGGCGAGGCGAGGCGAGGCGAGGCGAGGCGAATCCAGCGCCACACGCTAAATCTCACAGCCCGTAACGCTGCCAGTCGCAGTTATCGCCGGGAGCCTCAACGCCAGGTGGATCGTGACGTCAGTGAGTGTGCAATGCTCACTGAGCGCCCGATCTGCAAAATTGATTGTCGCCACCTACCTTAGCGCCTTGAGTAAACAGCGACAGGGAGAGTTGGCGTGAAGCAGCAGGAAGTCGGTTCCAGGGACGTTATTTAAAGAGATCATCAGTAATGAGCCGCAGCTGTAGGTTAGTGGAGTTTCAGCGGTTTCTTGTCAGTTTCACATAGTCCAACAGTTCCATTCAGTAATTTCAAGGTTATTTTGTATCAGGAGTGTTGTGGCAACTAAAAAGTAGCTACATTTATTCTCAAAAAAATCTAACTGCTACACTTGGTTACATTAATGGGGGCTATACAGGTAGTCAACCTCGCCCTCCAGGATCTACGGCAGAGGAAGCGGAAGCAGCGAGAAAGACTGGAACATGTGCCCAGAGGGAGGAGGAGGGCCATCTGGGCTGTCAACAGGAGACCTTACCCTCCGAGGGTATTCCGAGAGCACTTCTCCTATCTCCAATTAAGCGAAGAGCAGTGTATTAGAAGGCTCACTTCACCAAGGAGGTGGTCACAGAACTCTGCCACCTCCTGCAACCAGACCTCCAGCCTCAGATCAGGGTGACCACAGCTCTCCCAGTGACAGTCAAGGTCACCGTTGCCCTCAATTTCTTCGCCAGCGGATCCTTCCAGTCTGCAACAGGAGACATAGCTAACATCTCGCAGTTTGCCGTCAACTGCTGCATCCGGGAGGTCAGAGAGGCTCTCTACAGTAGGAGAAGGGGCTACATTTCTTTCCCCATCACCAGAGAGAATCAGGACAAGCGTGCATGTGGCTTTGCCAGGATAGCGGGATTCCCCTTGGTGCAGGGCGTGATTTACTGCACCCACGTGGCTTTGCGGGCACCGCATAGCAATCCTGAGATCTTACGTAACCACAAAGGCTACCACTCACTTCATGTGCATTTGCTGTGTGACCACAGACAGCGAATCCTCAATGTCAATGCCCGCTATCCTGGCAGCAGTGGCTGCAGCAGGGCTGGTGGAAGGCTGCTGAGTGTCCGTACGGGAGACTTCAGATGGCCTGGCAGGACGCCCTTGACCAGCTCCAGGCCTGGAAGGCCCGGCTGTAGACTGCACCACCTCAGCATGGGCGGCAGCAGTCTGGGCTGGCTAGATGACAGGCAATGACAAGGGCAATGGCGGAGTGGCAGTGGTGGGAGCAGGAATGCTGTCATCCTGAGAGAGGACAGCAGCTTCCTGCTCCACTGACCCACTGCCACTCCCCTGGCGCAGCACCTCAGCATCCCTAGCAATCTGTTGGAGCACAGATTGCTGGCCTGCTGCGACAGCATGAAAGCCCCGGTCGATGGTGGTAGACCCAGCCATGGTGGTAGCAGTCAGAGCTTGCGTGGCATCAAGCTGAGATTGCATGCGAGCAGTCTGAGATTGGAAGCCACCAACCATAGACTGCATTCAGAACTAAGACATTGCATCGCTTCTGCCTGTGCTGCAATAGAAGCTGCCAGATCGCCCATCACACGCAGCACTAGGTCTGGGTTGCCAGTCTCTCTGGGAGTCCACCATCCTTTGCAGACTGGAAATGATGGGCTCCATGGTGTGCACAGAGCCTTGTGAAATGTTGGAGGCGGACTCCTCCACACTCATTGCCATTGCACCTATCATCTCGGTGTGCATGCCCATCACCCTTCTTCTAAAGCCTCCCCATCGAGGTCCTCATCTGAGTCCTGTGCCGCAGAACTCGCGCGCGAACGCACCCTCCAGGGAGCTGGCCCCCGAGCTACCCTTTCCCCCTGGCCTTGCTGCAGCCCACTCGTCCCCGGTGCCTCACCCTGTGCAGATCCCACTACTATACTAGCCTCTAAAAAATGCGTAGTGCCAGTATCTGAGCTGGTGCCTGCGGGTGAGACATGCAGTGACGCGGTGTGTTCTTCCTCCTCCGCTTCTCGCGCCTCGCTCTCAACGGTGCCCTCAAGGACAGGCTGCTCAGGTGCTTGCTCATCATCTGAAAGTTTAAAGGCACAAGAGTCGGGTTAAGGAGAGGGGAGGGGGGCAGGAAGGGAGAAATGCATGCATACAGCATGATTAGCTGGAAAGTGCGAATCGCTTGTGGGGTGAGGGGGAAGTGGGATGTAAGAAGAAGGAGTAGGGATGAACATACCGTTGTTGTCCCCAATGGGGTCAACGTCGCTGGTGGCCACGGCGCCCACCACCTGGTGCCCAATAATCTGCAGAACTCTATTCTCCAGCGCAGACAGTGGTTGGGTGTTGGCTTGTCCCCTGCCTGTGCGTTCCTGCTCCCTCTTGTTGTGAGCCACCTTGGCCTGCAAGAGAAAGGAAAGTGTGTGAGTGAGTGTGGAGCAATGTGTTTGGGTGATGTGCCTGTCATAATTGAATAGCTGTCATTGTGTGCAAAGTGTGAGATGTGGGTATGAGATTGTTGGTGAGTGAGTGCTGGGGATGTGGTGCTCTGGGCAGTGTGTGAAGATTGTGGTAGAGATGGTGGTATGTAGCATTTGTTGAAGCCTTCACTCACCCTAACCACCCGAGTGAGGTCATTAAATTTCTTCCTGCACTGTGTGTGGGTCCTGGGGACCACAGTGCTGCCCGAGATGTGCTGCGCTTGCTCCTTCCATATGGTTCGGAAGACTTGCGGCGAGGTCCTCCTGCCAGTTGCCGGGTAGAGCACCGCCCTCCGTCCCTCCACAGCGAACACCAAAGCCTCCAAAGCTTGATTGCAGAATCTGCGAGTTCTCTCCCTGGGGTGTGGATCTGCCATGAGTACAGCTGCTTGAGTCATCCGGCTCCTTCTACTTGCCCTGCTTCTGCTTGCTGAGGCTGCTGCACAGCCAGCAATGCTGAGAATGAGGTTACAGCAGCATCAATAAACCTCCCCTTTAAATACTGAAAAAAGCCTGTGGCAATGATGGCTTGCGATTAAACTGCACCCGATATTGGTCCATCCTTTGAATGTAACGCCAATGAGCTTGGGCTTTAAGGGGGAAAAATTAGGTCGCGCCCCATTTGGGGCGCAAATATCGTCTGGACGCAAATATTAGCGCCTGGCGCTAATTATCGGCACTGACTGGAAACTTCACTTTTACCGCCCCGGGAGGTGAGTGGAGCGCTAAATCAGGCGCTGCACACCTGTCTTAAGGCGCAAAGGCCGAGCAGTGAGGCGCTAACTCAGCGCGCGAGCGCAGCGCAGCTGCTGCCAGTTAGCGAGGGAACACAGACACACTGGCGCTGGCCAGTTCTTAAAGCGGGGGGGGCCAACTTGCTCCCCAGCCACACCCTGCTCATTGCAGCCTTGAATCTCGGCCTGGAGAGACCTGTGAATCCATTTTGCTGCCAAGGATGGAGAGGGTGAGAGAACGAGCTCATCGCTTCACCGAGCGGGCCTTGGATGCTCTGGTTGGCGCGGTGGAGCGCAGAAGATGTATACTCTTCCCTGAGAGTGGCAGGAGGCCTTTGCCACGCGAGTTCAGAAGAGTGCGGAGGGAGGTGGCTCAGAGCGTCTCCTCCAGGAGCATGGTGCCCAGGACCCATACTCAATGCCGCAAAAAGTTCAACGACCTCACTCTGGTCGTCAGGGTGAGTGGCTTTTTCTCAATACCTCTCCATCCCTCCATCTCAACCTCACTCTATGGCCAGAGGGTCTTAAAACCCCAATGCACAACACTCATCCAACACCTATGGCCCTTTCATGAAACACACACACACATTCCACACTTTGCATACAGTAAGGGCTATTCACCTATGGGAGGCACATCAGGCAAGACCATGGCTGCATACAGTAAGGGCTATTCACCTATGGGAGGCACATCAGGCAAGACCATGGCTGTATATTTACTCAGATGCTGTCCTTTTTCTTACAGGCCAAGCTGGCGCATAATCGGAGACAGCAGCAACGGACAGGTGGAGGGCGGCCTCAGCTGCAACCCCTCAGCGATCTTGAGGAGTGCGTCCACAGGATTGTGGCAAGCCGGGTGATCGGTCCCGTCGCCACTGGAGACGCCGACCCCGTTCTGGACAGCAATGGTAAGGTCATCACCTTTTTGTCCTCTGTCCTTCCACTTGTCCCTCACAACACCAGCCTTTGACACTTTCAATCCAACTTGCTAACTCGCTGCACTTATTCCTCCCTTACTGCCACCCTGTCCTCACGCTAAAGCCACTCTTGTACCTCCCTGCTTTCAGATGGTGATTCACCAGCTGAGGAGACGGGCCCTGAAGCTGCCACTGGGAGTGATGCTGCAGCTGAGGAGGAAGAGGAAGCCGGAGCATCAGTGCCAGCCTCTCCCGAGGAAGCCCATGCCCACACTGGGAACACGCCTTCCCTGGAGGGGAGCAGGGGGGAAGGGTCTGATGAGGGTGAAGCTCCAGGACCCAGCGGGCTGCAGCAACGCCATGGGGGTAGGGAAGAACGGGGGCCTTCTCCCCAGAGGGAGAGTATGCCAGACACTCCTACTGCAATGGACGCAGAGGAGGAGCGGCTGATCGCAGAAATGAACACCCAGGCGGTGGGCATGCACACTGAGCTCATGGGTGCAGTGGGAAGGGTGCCCGAATGCATTGAGTCACTGGCAAGGAGTGTGGAGCACTTCGCTGTAGCACAGGCGGATGCCACACTAACGCTTAGTGCTGCAATTCAGTCACTGGCTGCCGTGATCCCATCTCTGACTGCTCTCATGCAGACTCAGATTGAGGCCACGCGAGCACAGACTGCTGCCAACCTCGATGGTTCGTTCACATGTCCCTGGGGCTGTCACCGCGCCGCAGCAGGCCAGCAATCTGTTCTCCAGCAGATTGCTTCGGATGCTGAAGTGCTGCCCCATGGGAGTGCCAGTGTGTCGGGCGAGCAGGGAGTTGCTGTCCTCTCTCACGATGACAGCATTCCTGCTGCCAACACTGTCACTTCTCCACTGCACTTGCCACCGCCTGTAGGACAGACTGCTGCCGCCCATGCAGAGTTGGTGCAGTCTGCAGCCGGGCCCTCCAGGCCCAGAACTGGTCGAGGCCGTCCTTCAGGGGCATCTGCAGTGTCAGGGTCTGACGAGCAGCAGCCTTCCACCAGCCTTGCTGCAGCCACTGAGGTCCCATTACGGAGGAGCAGTAGGGTTAGAAGGGGGGAAGTGCGCAAGGGAAGGAGATCACCCTCGAAGGGCAAAAAGTAGGAGGTGTGACAAAATGCTGGTCATTTTTTTATTAAAGGTCGAGGTTCATGGTCCAACTTTTGTTTAGTGTTTTGGACATTATCTCCAGGTTGTGAGAACCAGTTATGTTATTGACTGTTTTTTTGTGTTTATTTCTATGAGTTTGTCATGAGGAATTGACACACACAGAGTTTGTAAAATAAATAAGTTTCTGTATTCAAAATATACATGGTTGGTGGTTGGAATTATTGGTGCCTTGGCCGGCTTAGGGGTTGCGTGCTGGGTTCATTAATGTTGTTAGCAATGGCAGAAGCCATTTCCACAGCAGGGGCCCTAGAAGCGGCTTGCTATTAGCCGTTGACGGACGGCCCTTGCAGTTTCACCATTGTGGGCCGCCCTCCCGCCTTGGTGCTGCTGATGATCATCCTCCTCGTCCTCTTCCTCCTCTTCCTCCTCCTCCTCTGGTGGTGCTCCAAGGCCTGGTGGCATTGGCTGGGTCCTGAGGATTGCCATGTTATGCAACATGCAGCACACGACTACGAAGTTGGATACTCGCTCAGGCGAGTACTGCAGGGCTCCTCCAGAATGGTCGAGACAGCGGAACCGTTGCTTCAGCACGCCGATTGTGCGCTCAATTATGTTCCTGGTAGCTTGATGGCTCTCATTGTACCGCAGCTCAGCAGGGGTGTTGGGCGTACGGAGCGGTGTCATCAGCCAGGTGCTCAATGCATACCCCTTGTCCCCGAGAAGCCAACCAACTGGCTGATGCGGTGCCTCGAAAAGTTCTGCCACAGTAGTCTGGCGCAGGATAAAAGCATCGTGGCAGCTGCCAGGATAGTGGGCATTGACAGCAAGTATCAGCTGTCTGTGGTCACAGACCAACTGAACATTCAAGGAATGGAACCCCTTTCTGTTCCGGAATTCCTCGGCATTCTCATGCGGAGCACGCAAAGCCACATGCGTGCAGTCAATGGCGCCCTGCACCATGGGGAAGCCCGCTACCCTCGCAAAGCCCAGAGCGCGGTCACGCTGCTTGTCTGGGGTCATGGGGAAAGAGATGAACTCTCGTCTCCTTTTAAAGAGGGCATTTGTGACCTGCCGGATGCAGCAATGCACCGCGAACTGGGAGATATTGGCGAGGTCCCCAGCAGCAGCTTGAAATGAGCCAGTAGTGTAAAAGTTGAGAGCCACTGTGACCTTCACTGCCACCGACAGAGACGTCCTGGACCTCAGTTGAGGCTGCAGATCTGGCTGCAGCAGGTGGCAGAGCTCAGTGACCACCTCCTTGCTGAATCGCAGCGTTCGCAAACACAGCTCCTCAGACATATGAATGTAGGAGAGCTGTTCACGATATATCCTGGGAGGGTAAGCTCTCCTGTACATACGCCTGTTGGCCCTCCTCCGTCTGGCCATCATTGCCACTCTCTCTCTGCGTCTCTGTATCCTCCGATTCAGCTGGAGCAGGACGACGCCCCCAATCAGTGCAGCCCCCATATTCTCTTTGCAAGCAAAGTAATGAAGGACAGCAACTAAAGTACCAGCGAAGTTAGGATCAGTAGGCAAAACTACCTCACAAAGCGTTGAATCAATGCAGAAGTCTCTCTTTCTCTCTCTCCGAATCTCTCTCTCTCTCTCAGAACGAGTGGTGCAAAAATGTCGACCACAGAAAAAGACAGGAAGAGGCCCCCTTTAAATAGCGCCCCCCCCCAGCCCCACAGCAATTGATAGCGTTCCAGTCTTCCAGTCATTGGATGCGCCAGGCGGTAAGGCAGGGGGCGCCACTCAATTTCCGCTCCGGGGCGCCACAAGGGCGTTGCACCATGGAATGACGTCACAATCTGTGCGCGCAGGTGGTCGCAGCGGTAAGTTTTAGCGCCGCCGCACAATCTCTAGTTAAGTTCCCGAGCGGCGCAAACATCGCTGCGCCCGGGCGTTAGCGGCTTTGCGCCCCATTAGCGCCCTCTTAAGGCGCTAACGGGAGGCGCAACCAACTGAATTTTTACCCCATAGACTTGAATTAGGACTCCAATCATTTTTTTGAGCAGCGAGCACGAATTTTGCGTGCAGTCTAAAGCATTAGCACCTGGCACTAATTCTCCAACTTTTCTACTGATACCGCCCATTCCGGGGCTATAATGAATTTGTAGCCCATAAAGTCTTTAGCTAGTCATTTTGGCTGATATCCCACTGAGGCAGGGAATGCTTTCTAGGCTTTTTCAAACATTTCTTGTGGATATTGGGGTACACCCACATGGCGACAGACATGTGGGGGTAGAAATTAGGTCGCGCCCCATTTGGGGCGCAAATATCGTCTGGACGCAAATATTAGCGCCTGGCGCTAATTATCGGCACTGACTGGAAACTTCACTTTTACCGCCCCGGGAGGTGAGTGGAGCGCTAAAGCAGGCGCTGCACACCTGTCTTAAGGCGCAAAGGCCGAGGAGTGAGGCGCTAACTCAGAGCGCTGGCGAAGCTCATGTAATGTCAGTCAGCAATGGAACACACACACAATGGCACGGGCCAGTTCTTAAAGGGGATGGTTAATCTTGCTTTCCATCCACATCCTGTTCATTGCAGCCTTGAATCTCGGCCTGGAGAGACTTGCACATCAAATGTGCTGGAAAGAACAATGGAGAGTACCGGGCAAAGAGCTCAGAGTGCAGCTCCCACAGTCTCTGCTAAATCGATACAAGGAATGGCAAATCAAAATGAACCTGCAAAGTGCTGCTCAGTACCCAAAACTCCTTCACACAACGTTGAATCTCTCCAGAAGTCTCTCCCTCTCTCTCTCAGAACGCGTAGTTCAAAAATGCCACCAACAATAAAAGACAGGAAGAGGCCCCCTTTAAATAGCGCCCCCCCCCCCAGCCCCACAGCGATTGATAGCGTTCCAGTCTTCTGGTCGTTGGATGTGCCAGGCGGTAAGGCAGGGGGCGCCACTCAATTTCTGCTCCGGGGCGCCACAAGGGCGTTGCACCATGGAATGACGTCACAATCTGCGCGCGCAGGTGGTCGCAGCGGTAAGTTTTAGCGTCGCCGCACAATCTCAAGTTAAGTTCTCGAGCGGCGCAAACATCGCTGCGCCCGGGCGTTAGCGGCTTTGCGCCCCATTAGCGCCCTCTTAAGGCACTAACGGGAGGCGCAACCAACTGAATTTTTACCCCGTGGTGTTCCAACAATTCCAGCTGTGTTAATACTGAACAGCTATGGCAGTGGAAACAGGTTTACTAATTCCTAATATTTAACAGTATTTTGGACTTCCTATTGTTATGCATCTCATAGTACATTGATTATATGCAATCTCTGCTGTGACTACTCTTGGATGTTGAAGGAATTGCACCTGTCTAACCAGCATTGTTTCATAGTATTGCTTTTCCTCACATAATATCAGTCACTGCACTTGAGATGTAATTCATTGTGTGAAGGTCTTGGAGACAATTTGATGTAGTAAGATACTATATAAATGCAAGTATTATTATTACAACAGCAGGTTCCCTTAATAAAATGTGCTCGTTGCTTTAGTTTTTTCGTAGTTATGTTTTATTAACTTGAACACTGTCACAACACATTTCCACACATATATTAAATAAAATTCAAAGTGCTCCAGAAATAGCTATGTAAAGAAAAGGACCTAGTAACTCAACCACAATGTTTCCAGATCAACACATATGTTTCATCCCAGCAGTGTGCAACATTTCCCTATAGTAATGAATTGTATTTGCAAGAAAAATCTTTGTTGGTAGCACACAAATCTAATTCAGTCAAAGTTTCTGCTTTGCCTTTGGCTTCGTCTGCAGTTGTGCTCCCACCTGAAAGATTCATATCGCCGAAGTACTTGAACAAATGCCTGACACAAAAATAGGCCAACCATTCCGTGCCCAAAGCCTTCGTCTACAGTTGCCAACAGAATCACATCTAACGGAATAGATTTAACTATTTTATAGTAAAAATGAGCCTTTTGAGAAGCAATATTCTCAGGATTCTATATGGGGGTCGTGCTGGTTCACAGTACTCGTAATATACTAGACTAACCCTCAACTTTAGACCATGAACTCAGCGGAATGTTTGCCAAAGTGTCTGATTGCTAACAAATCAGAAGCATAACAATAGTATTTGATGTTGCAGCTTGAGAGATGCCGACCCTGAAATGGAGGTGCATTCTGAAATGGACTCCCGCATTCCGATATCCAAGGATGCTGACCCCGTCAAAAACCTCGGGGTCAGCTACTTTACACAATGCTGTGTGGGACAAGAACACAAGTCCCCCCAGCAGCAGGCTCGGGGCCCCGGTCGCCTGTTACTTTAATTCTCCGCTCACTCCCACTCAAACCTCACTGTCCTCGGCCTCTTGCATTGTTCCACTGAAGCTCAGCGTAAGCTCGAGGAACAGCACCTCATCTTTCGATTAGGCACTTTACAGCCTTCTGGACTCAATATAGAGTTCAACAATTTCAGATCATAACCTCGGCCCCTCTCATATATATATTTTTTATCCACACTTTTTGTCTGTGTCTTTTTTCTTCTCTCCCACATGGCAGCTGTCTTTCATTCTGCCAGCGCAATTTACACTTCATCTAGCGCCATCCTTTGTTTCTTAACCTGTCCCATTACCATCTCCTTTTGCCTTGAATATCTCTTAATGTCTCTTAACCTCTCCTGCCTTCTATCCTATCACAGACCTTCCCTTTTGTTCTTTCATCCCCTCCCCCCTTTCCCAGCCCCTACACTTGCTTAAAAATCTGTTCCATTTCCTGCTTTTTTCCAGTTCTGACGAAAGGTCATTGACCTGAAACGTTGACTCTGTTTCTCTCTTCATGGATGCTGCCTGACCTGCTGAGTATCTCCAGCATTTTCTGTTTATATTTCAGATTGCCAGCATCTGCAGTATTTTCTTTTTTGTAAACAGTAACTATAGCCAGGCAGAATTTACATACTGTCTGTTCAATTCAAAAAAACTGTCAATCAAGAATATATCTGAACAATAGTACAAAAGCAGAAAACTGCCCTTGCTCCCAGGCTCACCAATAACTGTCTCCTTAGGAGAAAACAGATGGCAGCTGCATGTGAGATTGCAGAAGCCATCTGTCAATTCTCCCGATCAGATGAGGCTTCACAGAAACATCAAATCTTGTCACCTGCAGATACATATAAACAGAATAAAAATATTTCTCACTACATTCTCTCACCTGTCATACTTACCTGTGCACCATTGCACCCATCACACTACCTCTGCAGCTGTCATTTGCACACTTACACTGCAGCAGACCCGCAGCAGTTAATTGGCTCTAATCCCCTTCCTGCCGCTCGGAGACGGGTCCCTGCGCGAGTTGGGGACCCGCCTCCTGGGAAGATGGTTCAGAGGCGGGTTGGGAGCGGGGTTGGGACCCGCTCCCAATTTTTCCCATTTTCCCAGCAGTCCTGCCTCCAAACCCGCCTCCTCAGGGCTGGTAAAATCCAGCCCAATGTTTCAGGTCTGTGACCCTTCGTCAGAACTAGAAAAAGTTAGAGATGTAACAGATTTTAAGCAGGTGCACAGGCAGAGAAAGGGGGGAGGGGAGGAAAGAAGAAAAAGGAAGGTCTGTGATAGGGTGGAAGGCAGGAGTGGTTAAATGTTGCAAATGGGGATGGCAGAATCATCAACAGCTGCCACCTGAAAAAATAGGGGCAGAGGTTAGAGTCTGAAATTGTTGAACTCAATGTTGCGTCCAGAAGGCTGTGAAGTGCCTAATAGAAAGATGAGGTGCTGTTTCTCGAGCTTATGTTGAGCTTCATTGGAACAATGTAAAAGGCCGAGGACAGAGAGGTCAGAGTGGAAGTGGAGCGGAGAATTAAAGTGACAGGCGACCGGAAGCTCTTCTTTTCTTTTCCCAGAGAGCAGTGAGCCTCTTGAATACATTGCCAGCTTGTGTGCTGTGTGCTGACTCTCTGCAAGCCTTCAAGAGGGAGCTGGACCAGTTCTTGGCTGTGGCAGAGTTCGCTTCATATAAAGGGTAAATGGATTAACAGTTAACATATGTATGGTCAATGTGATCTCCTGGACTGAGGATTGGAGAGGATTTATCCAGATTTTTCCCCCTCCTTATCGGCCCCGGGTTTTTTTCTGTACGGGGTGGGGTGGGCATAGGAAGTGTCTAGTCATGATGCTCCAGGCATCATGAGTGTGGGGCAAGCTTGAACGACCAGCTGGTCTTTTCCTGCCCATTATTTTCATATGTTTGTATGAAGTGCTTTTCAGACCACTTTCCGTTAAAAGAGCAGAACGCACGGGACAATATTGCAATAGTTGGTACACGAAGGTTTTATGTTACGAACCCTAAGCAATGCTATCGTTTAACTACATATTATGCAGTAACAAGTGCACTCTATATCATAGGGAACACAAGGTCTACTTACGGGAATGACCAATGACAATGAATACAAGAGAATATCTAATATAAATCCCCCAAATTGTTACAGCGCATCACAAAAGGAAGCAGACACTGATGAGGAGTAAGAAGTAGAATTAAGCGAGGTAATCAAAGGCTTGATCAAAGAGACTTTTGAAGGCGGCGAGTGATGTGGCAAGGTGAAGGGCTTCAGGAAGAGAATTCCAAAGTGTGAACCCATAATGGTCGAACGCTCAACCACCAATGGACATTAAGTAATAGCCGGAAGAATGAAGGGTGTAAACTGGGTTGTAGTATTGGAGAAGGTTACAGAGACTGGGGAAGCAAGGTCAAGAAGGGATTTGTAAATGAGGCAAGGATATTGAAGTCAATGCACTGGTGGATGTGGAGCAGTTAGGATGATCGAGTGTTCGTTCTGCTTCATTTTCCATGAGCTTAGTGTTGCCACGTAGCTCTCAGCAATTTCACGTCTTGCGGCAGCGGTCAGTCTACCTGGCTGTGCCTGAACTGCCTTTGGATTAGCAGTTGCATGGTTTGTGCCCTCCATGTTATATTTATAATATTGAACGTTCCTGAAATCACCCCACTGTAACACGCTAGGTTGTACAGTCGTTGGCTCACAAGAGGCCAGACTGTCACCTGGTTCAGTGAATCATCGCCAGTGTAGGACATAGTCTTCCCATCCACTTATTATATTTCTGGCACTTGTGAGCCTGCATAATACTTGGCTTGCTCAGTCATTTGACTTAAGTTTCTAGTTTCTTGGTTAAGCAATTATATTCTTAAATCATCTATAAAAGCTTCCAGAAAAATGATTCCTTAACATCTCAATCAAACGATGTTACATTCTTTCCCTCTAATCACAATTTCCATATATCCTTCATTTCTATGGATAAAGTTTTAAATCCCATTTACATACTTCTGGCATGAGGTTAGAAGCAGAATTGCTTGTTTTGCTACATCATTCTGTACACTTTAGTTTAGATTTATTTGAGAAAATGCAGTAAGTACCCTATCGCTGAGTGGCATTACCAACATGTCTGCTCCTACTTCTCTCCTTCACTTTATTAAAAATTGAAACTTCCTTAAAAATCTGTTAATGCTGTTCCTTTCCTTAAAATTTGGAATGAGGTCATATTTAATAAGGCTGTTTTGTACTGAATTATGGGCTGAATCAACTGGATGCTCACTCACCAATCTTGTATTCATTACCCCTCGCTCTGCTAATTTGAGTGCTCACCTTTTCCACTGCTTCATGTCTGTGCTGCTCATCCATGTGCTGATATTTATGCTTATTTTCTTCAGCTTTTCCTTGTACCTGTACTGCTCCTTTTCCTCCTGCATTACTACTCTAGACATTCAGCTTCACATCATTGCTGGTTTTCCTCCACTACCAGTTGAGCTAATGTTATCAATTTCTACTTCTTTCTGTGTTCTTGTGTTCATTGTATTTGCTGTTTGCTTCTGAAAATTTGATTTAAACATTAATCTCTTCTGCTCTGAAAATCTGTGGGGTGGCGGGGGGTGGGGGGGCGGGGGGGTGGGTGTCGGGTCTTGGCGTAAGTGCCTAGATGTGCCCACCACTGCTGACCCTGCCAAAGTTCACTCATTTAGTCGGAGGTCCCTTCATTTGCCTGGCATTATGGGTACCTGCACCAGTAGGGGCGTATTTAAGGTGCCCACGATTGTATTCATGTCAGTGAATCCAGTGATGCATTTTGCTTCTAAACATCAATTCATCTTCAGGGGTACAGGCCTCAATCCTGGCCCCAGATTCTTAGGCACTAGTTTAGGACCCACTGTATCTGGGCCTCATTTATGGCCGTTCCACTGAAGTACACCCACAGAAATATTGGTGGGAGTATACTGGAAGAGTTGCAGATTTTCAGCCCCCTTGTTTGGTCTCTGCATGAGATTTATTTCACTTTAATAGCTGCCACCAATTGTTACAATTTGGGGTTTTCCCCAACAATTTTCTTGTGCTTCTGGAGAAACTACACTTTCAATAAGCAAATTGAACCTCTTATGATCCACAACTTATGCTTTTCTTCTCTGCCAAATAAGGGTTAGTGTAGCCCAGGTATAACAATGAACAAATTACTGTATATCGCTTACTGGAGAATACACGGGACACCAACTGTTGGGCTGCTTTCTTGTTCTTTTTCGTCTTGTTACTTTAAACGCCAGATTACACACACTTAGTTGTAGCAATGCAGGATCAGTCTTTATTGAAACCCCATACTATCCACAACCAGTATAGGCTCTGTGAGACATCACACTTTATGGGCTGGATTTTGCCAGGCCCGAGGAGGCGGGTTTGGAGGCGTGTCAGGTGGGAAAGTTGCTAAAAATGGCGGTGGGCTCCGATCCCGCCTCCAGCCCGCCTCTTAGCAACTTTCCCAAAAGTGGGCTTTCAGACCCCATTTTGGGATAGGCCCTTAAGACCCTTAACAACCACTTAAGTGCCTCTATAATGCCATTTTGAGAGTCCTTTCTGAGTTTAACACTTTTCCCCCGTGCTGCACGTCTCCTCTGGAACACGCCAGTTAATCCTGGCGGGCTCACAAGTGGATTGCTTACTAACAGCTGCAGCTCCACCATAAAAAAGGAGTTTTCAACAATGATCATTTGCAGGTGGCAGAACTTTGATTTCTCAGGTCTGGGAGAACTTTTAGCAGGCTTACTCATTGTGGAAGTTTTGAAGCTGAGATCCATCTCCAGTGGGATCTCCTGGGAAACCCCTCTCCCCACCTTGACTGAGCGCTTCCTCAACTGAGGTATATACCTGCAGCATGGGAACCATTTATTTTCTTTCCTCCTGGACCTCAGATTCGGACGAAGACCAGCCGCAGCAGCAGCAGAACCCGGAACAACAGCAGCACCAACAGCAGGAGCAACAACAGGTGCGCCAACCTGCTGCTCACCCACCTGAAGCTGCACAGGCCAGAAGGCGCCAGCGCAGGGAAGCACGTCGCTGCAGGAGATACCCCCAAAACAGGGTTTACAGACAGAGGATGAGCTACCTCAACATGACTGAGCAGCAGTGCCAAAGGAGGCTCAGACTTTCGCGAGAGGTAGTGGGTGACATCTGTGCAGTGCTGCAGCAAGACCTGGAGCCCAGAGGAGCGGGTGGACACCCCTTACCAGTGGCCGTCAAAGTCACCACCGCACTCAACTTTTTTGCTTCAGGCTCATTCCAGGGATCAACAGCAGACATCAGCGGCATCTCCCAGGCGGCCGCACACACCTGCATCACGCAGGTAACCGATGCCCTCTTTGCCAACGCGCACAATTACATCAACTTCTCTAAGGATCGAGCAAGTGTAACCGCGCGTGCGGTTGGATTTGCTAATCTGGCAGGCTTTCCAAGGGTGCAGGGCGTCGTTGACTGCACACATGTGGCCCTTAAGGCACCCCATCACAATCCAGGTATTTTTGTCAATCGCAAGGGCTTCTACTCCCTCAACGTGCAGCTTGTGTGTAACCACAATAAGGAAATTTTGCATGTTTGCGCCAAGTACCCTGGCAGTTGCCATGACTCCTTCATCCTGCGGCAGTTTAGTGTTCCTCTGCTCTTCGGTCTGCCAGACCAACTTTGCGGATGGCTACTTGGAGACAAGGGCTATCCCCTGAAGACGTGGCTAATGACGCCGTTGAGGAGCCCATCCAATGAAGCTGAGGAGCGCTACAACTCCAGCCACATTTCCACCAGATCCATAATCGAGCAAACTGAAGATGCTGAAGATGCGATTCAGATGCCTTGATAGATCAGGTGGAGCCCTGCAGTACTCAGCAGCCAGGGTCTCCAGAATCGTCGTGGTCTGCTGTGCACTTCACAACATGGCACAGCATCGTGGCTTGCAGCTGCCTGAGGTAGAAGTGGCTCATCGCATAGCCTCCTCAGATGAGGATGAGGAGGAGGAGGAGGAGAGCGACAATGAACAGCTTGCGGAGGCGCATCAACCAGCGGCAGCAGCACGTGAGCACATTGCTGCCCGGGATGCAAGGGATGCACTCATCTTGGCCAGATTTGCTTAGCCTGCTCAATCAAACACATTTGCCCTGCACCTTCTTACCACACCATCGACAATGGGCAAGAACCTGCGGCTTCCTATCACTCTGACCACTATACTGACAATTGGAAGTCACCCTAAGCCCTCAATTTGGGAGTCCCATTTGCGAAATGACACAGCCCACAACTTCAACAGTTTGCCATCAAGTTATTTTATCACATAAATTCACGGATGGCTTTTCAAAAATAAACACAACAGAACACCCAAGTGACTACCCTTGCGACTACTTGTGCTTTATCTTCCTCTTACGCGTGCTCCTACGTGGTGCTTCCCCTGTGGCTTCAGCAGATGTGGAGACCCCTTGCTCACTTTCTTGCTGCTCCTGCCTCGACACCTTTGGTGGGCGTCCTCTGGGGTTGTGAGCCTGTGAGGGCTCGGCAACAGTCTGCTGCTCCTGCGGCTGTGCAGGGGCTGAGACGCCGATCTCAGTTGGGTGAGGACTCTGGTGGGGCTCTGACCGAGGGCTCTGCAGTGGCATGGTCGTGTGAGCGCTTGGAGAGGAGTCCCCACTTCCTTGTTCTCTGCCACCAACATCCCTCTCATGGGTCAGCCCCACTTCAAAGCTAGCAAGTGGCTTGACAGCACCTTGCTGCACTTCACAGGGGCCATGAGGACCCGTTTCTGCACTGTAATTCCTACTCCAGAGGACTTCCATGAAGGTCTGGTTTCTCTGCTCAATAGCTGACCATTGCTCCTCAAGAGATGTAAGTCTATTCTGAACAATGACCATGTTTTCAAGACTCTGGCGACTAAGCTCCTCCATGGCCGTAGCCATCCTCTCCTCTACTGTAGCCATCCTCTCCTCTACGGTAGCCAGCCTTACCACGGAGATAGCCATCCTTTCCACGGAGGTTGCCATCCTTTCCGTGGTGATGCGTTCATGCGCCACTGCCTCCACAAAGGCTCTGCTCATGTTAGCGATGGACTCCTCCATTCGCTCCACACTCGCAGCGACCCTGGAGACAAAACCTGCCAGAGACTCCTGCACCTGTTCCTGGAGTTCCAGCACCGCTCTCCTTCTGGATGGACCTGGAGGCACAGGGTCGACATGCAGCTGAGCCGAGCTGGGAGAGTCCTGCGCCCTCCGACGAGGACTCTCCACTGCTGTCCCTGTCTCCACCATCTGCTGATGCTCACTTGTGAGCTGTGATACACCAGGTGACAACACTACTGTATGTCCCGAAGGTCCCACCGAGGTGTGAGTGTCTGCGCTGGTGCTGGGTGCGCTTAATTCTGCTGACGCTGCGCCCTCAGAGGTTGCAGCTTCCTCTGAGGAGTCTGGTGGCTCAGGCTGTTCCTCCTGAACAGTGGGGAGGGGGGCTGTCGATGGTCCTGTGCGGGAGTAAAGGAAAGAGTTAGGCATGTGAGATAAACGTTGCATACACATTGAATTATGCAGATTATCATAAGTCAATCTGTTACAGCATTAGAATCAAGATCAGTCACTCATGCAATGTCAATGAGAGAGATAAAAAACTATTCTGTCACCAGCTTGCTCTGATGCACCCATCTGTCCGTCCCCCACTTGCACATCCTCCTCCACTCCCATGATCTCCAGGGCTGCCTCCTCTGCACTGGTGAGCTGGCCTATTGAGGGTGGCCGTCCTCCTGTCCTCGCCCTTTCCCTCTTATTGTGGGTTCTCTTTTCCTGCAATGAGGGTCACAAGTGGAGTTTGAGTGAGAATGAAGGAGTGAGTGTAGACAATCCATAGCATAGATGCTTAGAAGGACACAAAGATGGAGTGAGGTCCCAAGACCAAGGGCCCTCCCTGTGTGTTGTAAGTTGTTGTCATAGCATCACAGTGATAGGAAGTGTGAGGGCTGCATAGTCGAATAGTTAAGTGAATGTGAACATACAGAGAGAGGGAATGGTTAAGGGTGCAGGGATGTAAGGGTCAAGTGGGATGTGGAGGAGGACGTTGACAAAGCAGAGTGCTGGTGAGGAGAGGCGATGGGGATCAGATTGAGGGTGATGGGAACGGAATACTCACTTTTCCTGTGCGGAGAAGGTCATGAAATCTCTTTCCGCACTGCAGCCAGGTTCTGCTGCACATTGAAATGGCACTGACCTCCTGTGCCACTTGCAGCCACACAGCTTTGGTCTGTTGGGGAGGTTTTATCCTCCCAGAAGAAGGAAACAGCACTTGCTTATTAGCTCTTGCTCCCTCCACCAGAGCTTGGAGGGAGTCCTCATCAAAGCGGGGTGCGCACTTGGGTCTTGAGCTTGCCATGGTTGCACCAAAATCCTTCAGAATTCTCAGTAACAAAGTAGTTAGGCAGAAAATGAACCAAGGCTGCTTGTAGGCCTTAAATGCAGCTGCATAGATGACGTCATCAGCGGCGAGTTTCAGAACCAAAAGACTCATTGGGCCAGGGGTTCCCACACACTGGCAATCAAGTGCCCAATTAGGACAAAATCACTCAATTGTCCCGCCTCACATCGGAGGCGGGGCGGGGTGGGACCCGCCGACCACCTGACCCGCCCCCAGCCCGCCCCCAATGACAAAATCCAGCCCAGTGCACAGGTCTTTTCATACTACACTATTCCAGTATGAAAACGAGCTGCTGAACAGTGGTTCAGTCACATCTCTTACAACAAATGTCATCTTTGATCACTACATTCCATGCATATCACCAATAAATCATAGTGCATCAAAGATACATACAAATGCCAACAGAATAACAACATAAACCCAACAAACATGCACTTCCATAAACAGAAGTGACCTAATTTCTATCATAAATTCTTCCCATTCCTAGTGACAAGTGACTAAGCTGACATATTCCAGACCATTACAGATATGGCTGAATGACTCTTACACACTCTACTATTTCACTTCCTGTGAAGATATCCTTGCTTTAAAATACTCTTACACAATTTACAACCCACGCTCAGCAGAAAGCCATTTTAACTTTTAAGTCATCGTGTGCTGGTCTCACAGACGGCCCAGAAAGAAAAAAATAAGAGCTCATGGTATTGGGGGTAATATATTAGCATGGATAGAGGATTGGCTAACTAACAGAAAACAGAGAGTTGGGATAAATGGGTCATTTTCAGGTTGGCAAACTGTAACTAGTGGGGTGCCACAGGGATCAGTGCTGGGGCCTCAACTATTTACAATCTATATTAATGACTTGGATGAAGGGTCCAAGTGTACTGTAGCCAAATTTGCTGATGATACAAAGATAGACGGGAAAGCAAGTTGTGAGGAGGACACAAAGGGGGAAAAATTGGGTTGCTTTGCGCCTGGGTGCGGCGCCGCAAACGCCTCCCGCGCTATTCAGTGGGAGGTTACCGCCGGTGGTAGCTTGTAGCACCCCATGGTGCTGCGCACGGTGATGACGTCATCGCCGTGTGCAGCGCCCCGGCCGCAAACTTCAGTTGCGCCCCCTGACCTATTGCTGGACGATATGTCCGACAGGGTCAGGGGGTGTTTTTGCGGCCGTGGCCGCGCAAATTAAAGGGCAGGTGCCAGGTGGCCATTTTTTTTGGGCCGCCTGCCAGCACCTGCCCCCTTTTGTCTCCTCAAGTGGGGTGCCGGCCACGATCGGTCAGCCCGGCACTCCTCTTGAGTGCCGGGCTATTTTCCTGGCACCCCGTTCCCCAGTGGTCCAGCAGGGCCCCGGTGCGGCCCCTCCCCTTTAATCAGGGGAGGGAGGCCTGTAGTACCGCGGCGCAACGTGCCGGCGCGCATGGCTCTGTTGCACGTAGCGCTGCGATATTGAATGGTAGCGCCCCAGGAAGGAGGGGGAGCGCTTCCAGTAGCGCCCCGCCTCCTGCTTGGGGTGCTACCCCTCAATTTACGGCGCGGGGCGCTAACTTGTTCGGGGCACTACGCCCCAAAGGGGGCGCGACCAAATTTTCCCCCCGAACAGTCTGCAAAGGGATATAGATAGGTTAAGTGAGTGGGCAAAAATTTGGCAGATGGAGTATAATGTGGGAAAATGTGAGGTTATCCACTTTGGTAGGAAGAATAGAAAAGCAAAATATTATTTAAAGGGAGAGAGACTACAGAATGCTGCGGTACAGAGGGATCTGGGTGTCCTCGTACATGAAACACAAAAAGTCAGCATGCAGGTACGGCAAGTAATTAGGAAGGCAAATGGAATGTTGGCCTTTATTGCAAGGGGGATGGAGTATAAAAGTAGGGAAGTCTTGCTACAACTGTACAGGGCATTGGTGAGACCACACCTAGAGTACTGCGTACAGTTTTGGTCTCCTTATTTAAGGAGGGATATACTTGCATTGGAGGCTATTCAGAGAAGGTTCACTGGGTTGATTCCTGGGATGGAAGGGTTGTCTTATGGGGAAAGGTTGAGCAGGTTGTGCCTATACTCATTGGAGTTTAGAAGAATGAGAGGTGATCTTATTGAAACATATAAGATTCTAAGGGGGCTTGACATGGTAGATGCTGAGAGGATGTTTCCCCTCGTGGAGGAATCTAGAACTAGGGGGCATAGTCTCAGAATAAGGGGTCGCCCATTTAAGACGGAGATGAGGAGGAATCTCTTCTCTCAGAGGGTCGTGAATCTTTGGAATTCTCTACCCCAGAGAGCTGTGGAGGCTGAGTCATTGGGCCGGATATTCCGATCCCTGCGGGTGTGTACACGCTGTGTACACACCCGTAGGTACATCGGAAATGCCGGTTTCAGGCATGCCAAGCACATGCGCTGAAAACCGGCATTTCCGATCTGTCAAGAATGCTCTTGACAGATCGGACGTCTGCCCTGGAGAAGGGCCTCTGCGGGCGGATAGTTCCGCTTTCTGGAGAACCTCCGCCTGCAGAAAACCCTTAGAAATCTTACGCCTGGTAAAAGCAGGTGTAAGGCCTGCTTTTACCAGCGTAAGATTTGAAAAAAGTACTTTAAAAAAGGTAAGTTTATTTTTAGCCCCCGTAAAAAACTTTAATTATTACATTTTTGTTTAAAATATTTAATTTATTGTAATTTCAACTAATTTTAAAAATGTGATTTAAAAAAAAATGTATTTAATGTTTTAAAGTGTTTTTGGGGTGATCCCCATTTATATATTTGACAGGTCTATCTGTCAAGTGTATGAAGGGAGATTCCCTTCTTTGATTGGCTCCCCATGGCCCACATGGTCCCAGGGACGCTTACGAACTGCATGCACCTCTGGGATACGTGGGCCCTGCACATTTCGAGTTGGAGAGGCCCAGGAGCGGAAGTGTCCGGACCACGGGAGCCCTCAGGTAAGGGCGTAGATTTTTTCCAGATCGGAGGCCTCCGCACGCGGGTTTTAAATATATTCAAGGCTGAGATTGACAGATTTTTGAACTACAGAGGAGTCAAGGGTTATGGGGAATAGGCAGAAAAGTGGAGTTGAGGCCAAGATCAGATCAGCCATGATCTTATTGAATGGTGGAGCAGGCTCGAGGGGCCGAATGGCCTACTCCTGCTCCTATTTCTTATGTTCTTATGTAACATTTGAGGTACTCAGGTAATGTGAACCCTCATTCCCACACCCACGATGTCCTTTCATCAGCTCAAAGCTGGAAAAGTATCACATTGCTAGAGTACAATGCATATAACCACAACCTACTTTGTCATATTTATTTATAGATAAAATATATTGAAGCAAAGCTATAGCAAGATACCAAACAGCGCAATACTTATGCAACAGGATGTTAATAAGTCCACAAAGGGTTTTCAGGAAGGTGCTTTTCAAATCTTTTAGTGAATTGGGCCTTGGGCCTCCTTTGAACCGAGTTTCTATTACATACATGTAATGGCTAGGCTAATAGAAGACTGAAGACCCTGAGAGGGATCCAGCATTCTATGAGAATCTTTTTCTTTGATGAAAAATAATCTCTTGGTCTTAACAAAAGTGCCTAGGCAGAAACCCAGCACATCAAACAATGTGTCAATTGTTCCAGAAACAACACTCTTATTATTATTATGCATACCCTCACACTTGTTCTTGACACCTTGAACTCACATTTTGCAAGATGAATTCACAGAGTAGTAACGTGCAGGCGGTCCACGGGCTCAAACAGGGCTGCATGTAGTGACACCGCTATTCCCAGCCAGAATGGAGATGAGTGGGTAATTCCCCCGTCAATCACCCCTGGAGATCACACTGCTGTAAGTGGACCGGGATTGAGTTTACGCGCATAATTCTCCACTCACTCAATTTTGCTGGAGAAATAATCAATTTTTAATATTTATATATATGGATAAATGTAAGGTGATGCACTTTGGTAGGAAAAACAGAAACACCATAGAAAATATGAAACTGAATGGGATAGAAGAGCAAAGGGATCTAGGGATACAGGTGAACAAATCATTCAAAGCAGCATCGCAGGTCAGCAAAGCAATTAAAAATGCTAACAAAGTACTGGGATTTATTTCTAGGGGTATAGAATTCAAAAGTAGTGAAGTTACGTTAAACTTGTATAGGACCCTGGTCAGGCCGCACTTAGAGTACTGTGCACAGTTCTGATCTCTATACTATAAAAAGGATGCAGAAGCACTGGAATAGTACAAAAAAGATTTACAAAAATCGTACCAGAACTGAAAGATTACAGCTATCGGGAAAGATTGAACAGGTTGGAGCTTTTTTCTTTAGAAAAGAGAAGACTTAGCGGAGACCTGATAGAGGACTTCAAAATTATGAATGGGTTGGATAGGGTAGATGTGGAGAGAATCTTTCCACTTGTGGGAGAATCCAAAGCTAGGGGCCATAAATGCAAGGTAGTTACTAAGAAATCCAATAGGGAAATAAGGAGACATTTCCTTACTCAGAGAGTGGTTACAATATGGAACTCGCTACCACAGGAAGTGGTTGAGGCAACTCGCTTAGAAGCTTTCAAAAGGAAACTAGATGAGTACATGAGAGAATAGGGAATAGAAAGATATGCTGAAAGGCTAATTTGTGCACTTGGAGGTATTGAGACTCAAGATCAGGATGGGTGGCACCATGGCTGCCTTAGATTAGACCTCGGACAAGGAGCAAGATGACCATCAGCAGCAGCAATAGCCTGCTGTGGAGAGAGCTGTAGGTTGTCAGCACAGATGGGAGCAGCAGCAGAGGGGTCGAGGTCGTAGGAGGCACTACCCATGTAACATGGTGTTCAGGCAGAGGCTCAGCTTCCTTGACTTCTCAGAAGAGCAGTGCTTCCGGAGGCTGAGGTTGTCATGTCAGGTGGTGGCAGACATCTGCAGCCTCCCAGAAAAAGATCTGTTTCCTGCTGGACCTGGCAGCCACACATTACCAGTGGTTGTGAAAGTGACCACTGCTCTCAACTTTATTGCCTCCCAGATTTTTCCAGAGCGCTACCAGAGACATGGCCAGGATCTCCTAGTCGGCTGCACATAAATGCATAAGGCAGGTGACTGATGGGTTATTTGCCAGGGCCGACAATTATATCAATTTCGCCTGTGATGACACTAGTCAGAATGAGTGGGCGCCCGAGTTTGTGTCTCTGGCTGGCTTCCCGCAGGTGCACGGCATTGTCGACTGCACACATGTGGCAATCTGCACATCCCTCGATCAACCAGGAGTATTCGTAAACCGCAAGGGATTCTATTCAACCAATGTTCAGTTGGTGTACAACCACAACAAAAGGCTTATGCAGGCATGCGCAAAATTCCCTGGGAGCTGCCATGACGCTTTCATCCTGTGGCAGTCCAAGCTCCCCAATCTACAATCAGACTTAATGGGTGGCTGCTAGGAGACAAAGGATACCTACTTCAAACTTGGCTGATGACACCAGTGAGGAACCCCACCAATGAAGTCCAGGAGCGGTACAATGAAGCCCAGGAGTGGTACAATGAAAGCCAGATGACCACCAGATGTGTCACAAAGCAAGCGATTGGCATGCTCAAGATACGCTTCAGGTGCCTGGACAGATCTGGAGGCATCCTTCAGAACACACCAGCCAGGGTCTCCTGAATGATCGTGGTGTGCTGTCCTCTGCACAAAATTGCACAGCAACGAGGATTGGAGCTGCAGGAGGAACAAGCCACTGAGCACACATCATCTGCGGATGAATCCGGCCCTACAGCCTTCGAGATCTCTGCGCTCCTCCATCTCTGGCCTCTTGCGCATCCCCAATTTTAATCACTCCAGCCTTGAGCTGCCTAGGCCCTAAGCTCTGGAATTTCCTCCCTAAACCTCTCTGTCTTTCTACCTCTCTCTCCTTCTTTATGTGGCTCGGTGTCCAATTTTGTTTGATAATGCTCCTGTGAAGCACCTGTGAGCATTTTACTACGTTAAAGGCGCTATATAAATGCAAGTTGTGTTGTTGAGAGGGAGGGGGACGAGGAGGAAGATGAAGATAGCGACCACAACACAGCACCAGTCACTCACACTGCTGCCTGGGGTTCCAGGGATTCCCTTATAGCTGTAGGGGGAAAAATTCAGCTGCTTGCGCCTCCCGTTAGCGCCTTAAGAGGGCGCTAATGGGGCGTAAAGCAGCTAACGCCCGGGCGCAGCGCTGCCCACGCCTCCCGAAAAATTCAGCGGGAGGTTAGCGGCGGCGGCAGCCGGTAGCGCCCTGTGGCGCTGCGCCGCCGGCGATGACGTCATCGCCGTGCGCAGCACCCCGCTCACACCCCGGCCGTGATCTTCAGTCGCGCCCCCTGATTTACCGCCAGACGCTATGTCCGACGGGTTCAGGGAGGCGTACGTGCGGCCGGGGCGGCGATATTTAAAGGGGAGGTGGCAGGCGGCCATTTTTGTTGCTGGCCGCCTGCCAGCACCTGCCCCCGTTGCTGTCCCCGGCCCCCGTGAAGCCCCCCCACCGTGAAGTGCCGGCTGCGCTCCAAGAGCCCGGCACTTCTCTTGAGTGCCGGGCTCTTTTGCCGGCACTCCCGATCCCTGGGGGCCCAGCTGGGCCCCGGTTCGCGCTGCGCAGGGTCCCTCCCCTTTAAGAAGGGGAGGAAGGCCTGCAATACCGCGGTGCGACGTGCCGCAGCGCCACGCGCTGCGGCACGTAGCGCCAGGATATTCCCTCGCAGCGCCCCAAGAGGGATGCGGGGTGCTTCCAGTGGCGCCCCGCTTCCCTCTTGGGGCGCAACCACTGAAGTTCCGGCGTGGGGCCGCTAATTTTTTCGGGGCGCTAAAAGTCGCGCCCCGGCGAGGTTAGCGCCCCAAATGGGGCGCGACTCAATTTTTACCCCGTAATGTTCAGTTAGTCACTACCACTGGACCAATATAACAATCACATCCAACGGCCACTCTCCCACCCCACACCCCCCAATCCCACTGACAAAAAACAGTCCTGTAACCAACCATCTACCCATTGCACATCCCCTCATTGTTCCTGTCAATTCATGTCTTCCCATTCATCAACAAGCAACTGAAAAGGCGACTTCCTACTCGGCAACCAAGAATGGGCAACATGGGAAAGTGGTGCAAAGTAATAAATTTGATGTGATTCTACTAAACAATGGAAACTTAACAACAGAACATTTTGTCAAACACCCATGTGCATACCTTTGTTGAACTACAAAGCCTTACTCTATTTCCTAATCCCTCCTACACGGTGCAACCCCTGTGGCTTCAGCAGAGGTAGAGGCAGGCTGCTTAGATCCCTGCTGTGACTGTTGAGATGCTCTTGGCCGATGACCTCTGGGTGTTGGAGCATTTGAGGGCTCTGCCAAAGACTGCTCCACCTGCCCCTGTGCAGGGCAGACTCGACCATCGGGAGACGAGGCAGCATGTCGGGTACTGGCTGGGGTGGGGAGGGGGGGTAAATGGGTGAGATGTGGGAGCGCTGAGTGGAGTTCCCACTTCCATGTCCCCTTTATCCATCATCCCTCTCATGGGCCAGCCGCACTTCACTCCCAGCACTCTGCTGGCGAGCAGCTTGGTGCAGATCAGTGATGTGCCGTAAGGTCAAGGCTAAGGTGTCTGCCATCCTATTTAAGGCGCCAGACATGTTTTTTTTAATTCGTTTATGGCATCAGGGCATCGCTGGCAATGCCAGCATTTATTGCCCATCTCTAGTTGCCCTTGAGAAGGTGGTGGTGAGCCGCCTTCTTGAACCGCTGCAGTCCGTGTGGTGAAGGTACTCCCACAGTGCTGTTAGGTAGGGAGTTCCAGGATTTTGACCCAGCGACGATGAAGGATCGGCGATATACTTCTAAGTC
This sequence comes from Squalus acanthias, assembly GCA_030390025.1. NCBI lineage: Eukaryota > Metazoa > Chordata > Chondrichthyes > Squaliformes > Squalidae > Squalus > Squalus acanthias. The sequence goes on from CM059432.1 coordinate 87,488,340, forward strand.
AGGATAGTGTGTGACTTGGAGGGGAACTTGGAGGTGGTGGTGTTCCTATGCACCTTTAAATATTAAAAATATGAAAGATGAAAATACTCGGATTTTAATAAACTTGATTAATTGACTGATTCATTCGTTAATGGACTTTTGTGGGTGTATCATTGCAGTATACTTTTAATTTTAGTATTTTAGATATTTAACCAACAATTTCAACGACATACTACCACACAAGTATTAATTTGCTATAGCAATGCATGGTAATATGTAATTTGGGCATGATTATTAAGTATTTAAAATGCTAGGATTGAAAGCATACTGCAACAATAGAGCTGTAAGACTCCACTTACAATAGTTACAATGGTGTGACAAATGAGCACCTTATATTTGCAGTACAGCTTTACAATGTTGCCTGTAACTCCTATGAATTTAAGATATTGCTGCTGCCAGCTGTCAGGACCCTAAATGGCTTCCAGACTTCATACTGGATGAATTAACGGATTACCAATCTCAACAAACTTCCAACTGCCATCATCTGCACACCAAAACTATAAAAACAACTTAGAACATTTAAGGAAAAAAGCAGTTCTATTTTACGATTTTAGAAATCTGGTTAAAATCCTTTGGTATGGCAGTTCAGGAAGTGAAAGTGGTAAGCGTAAGGTTGATCAAAATCACAGAGAAATCTATAACTTGATTGATTAACAAAATGCCAATCATCTTCTCACTACCATCTTGAGCTAAGGAGAGCTATGCTGATTAGACACCTATAAAGGGAGACAGTGACTTGTCTTGGCAGTGTTTGGTGACAAAAGGTTGCAGCACAGAGTCCTTGGGGGAAAAATTCGGTGGTGCCCTCTTTGGGGCACTAACTTCGCCGCTGCGCTACTTTTAGCACCCCGAAAAAGTTAGCGCCCGTGTCGTAAATTCAGTGGTAGCGCCCCAAGCAGGAGGCGGGGCGCTACTGGAAGTACTCCCCCTCCTTCCTGGGGTGCTACCACTGAATATCGCGGCGCTCCGTGCAACAGCGCCACACGTGTCGGCATGTAGTGCCGCGGTATTGCAGGCCTCCCTCCCCTGATTAAAGGGGAGGGGCCCAGTGCCGCGCGCACTGGGGCCCTGCTGGACCACTGGGGAGCGGGGTGCCGGGAAAGCAGCCCGGCACTCAAGAGGAGTGCCAGGCTGAGCGATCGTGGCCAGTACCCCGAATGAAAGAGGGGAAGGGGGCAGGTGCTGGCAGGCCGCCAGAAAAAAAATGGCAGCCCGACACCTGCCCCTTTAAATACCGCTGCCGCGGCTGCACAGACCCCACCCTGACCCTGTCGGACATATCGTCCGGCGATAGGTCAGGGGGCACAACTGAAGTTTGCGGCCGGGGTGCGAGCGGGATGCTGCGCACGGCGATGATGTCATCGCCGGAAGCGCAGCACCGCGGGGTGCTACCGGCTACTGCCGCCGCTAACCTCCCGCTGAATTTCGCGGGAGGTGTTAGTGGCGCCGCACCCGGGCGCTAGGGGCTTTGCGCAAAGCAACCCAATTTTTTCCCCTTTGAGTGTTGCTAGCTGGAGCCTCAGCTCTCCTATGGGAGACGAAGTAGGATCACCTGAACCAACCAGAGAAGCAAGAAGTGACGGGAGGGTTCTTGGTGCACAGGAAATTAGTATATTTCCTGCAGCAGTCTGAAATCATACTTGCCATCATTTGGTGAATGAAAACCAGGGCATCCGGTGAGAAAGAACCTTCCATTACAGAAGTTTCAATGGGCAGTGTTCAGTATTGTGTGTTGGTGGGTGTGTATATCAAGGGAGGAGCGAGAGGTGATTAATCCAAGGGGTAAAATCTGCATTTAGACAGACTTGCAGTGTCTCAGGCTCTGTAGCAGTAGATATGTTTAAAAATCCCAAGGTTCTATCTATTAAAAGCAGCACTCAGTGTACAGCTGCAGTTGGCTAATGCTGACAGTGCAAGCTGTCAGAAGGAAATCTGTATCTCCCTGTTCTGTTGTCCCGATTGCATAAGTGGGAGGGGCATCCTTCCCAGTTATTTTCCATAATGGGGAAGCTTTGAGCCGACATTTATATACAAAACAGTGGGAGCACTCATAAAATCAGGACTCACTTTGCTGCCTTCAGGACTCTGGCCAATACAGTGAAAATTCGAATTATCCTGATGAAATCATAACAATTGTCAAATACGTGACTACAAAAGAGTAAATGGTAAGCAATTTTGAAGTGAAAATCTGACAGTTAAGAATCAAAATCTAATAAAGATGATTTGAATGTATTAAATTATATTTTAATAGGTTAATTTATGTGATTCACTCCAATTAGCTTTGGTTAAAGAGTGGAGGTCAGTTCCGATCCTAGGCTGTTCCAATAGTATTAAGACAATAGAAATAGCATAAGATTGGCTAGATATAGCCAACAATAGAATATACTGAAGTGATTTTAAGATAAAGTACATTCTATACTCATTACAGCTGTTTGCAGACGAGAAGGTATCTGACTAGTCTAAGCAACAGTAAATCAATTGATAAAAAAAAAAGCAGATTGTGATTAATAAAGAATTAGCAATAACAAGAGAAGCATAGTTAAGACCAGCAGCTCTGCTATGTATTGTGTTCGGAATAATGATGATTAATTACTTCATTAAAATGAAATTAAAATTGTATTAATTCTAATGTATTGTAATTAAGTGTACATGTACACAGATAATTTACTACGGCAGCTTAGTAAATTTTGTCATGATTTAAATTAATATTTGAGTGCCAAACTGTCTTTTAAAGGAACAGTGAATTATTTTTTGAAGATCTGACTTAGGACTGCTCTATCCAAAAGACTGAGGAAACCTCTAGTGTACGCTAAAGATAATAAATGCCGGGAAACTGTGAACTGTGTTGATAAAGCCTGCTACTTTTGAAATGATCTGTAATCATCAGCATTCTGGTGATACCAAGCTTTATAGATTCGCTGCCATAATTAAAATAGCATGCAGCATAACACAGGTTAGTATTGGCTATCCGTGTCAGTATGTTAGTGGTCTAGATTATGAAGTTTGCCTGCTTTCTCAATAGAAGGAGGTGGATTGGAATGAGGAACATTATCATGGATGTAACAGTGTTAGCTATGCCGTTTATTTCAAGGAGGTGGCCCTAGAGATAGCGGATGCACTAAGTATGATTTTTCAGAATTCATTAGACTCGGGAACAGTGCCCATGGATTGGAGGGTAGCTAACGTTACCCCACTATTCAAAAAGGGGGGTAGGGAAAAAGCAGGTAATTACAGACCTGTAAGCCTTACATCAGTTGTGGGCAAAATGCTGGAGTCCATCATTAAGGATGAAATAGCGGAGCACTTAGCAAATGGGGACAGGATAGGACAGAGTCAACATGGATTTACAAAGGGTAAATCGTGCTTGACTAATCTATTGGAATTTTTTGAGGGAGTAACTGGTAAAATAGATGGGGGAGAGCCAGTAGATGTGGTGTACCTGGACTTCCAAAAGGCCTTCGATAAGGTCCCACATAAAAGATTAGCAGGGAAAATTGAAGCTCATGGGATAAAGGGGAAAGTATTGACGTGGATAGAGAACTGGCTGTCAGATAGAAAACAGAGAGTTGGAATAAACGGCTCATTTTCTGAATGGCAGGCAGTAACAAGTGGGGTACCACAGGGATCTGTCCTGGGTCCCCAGCTGTTCACAATTTACATTAATGACCTGGATCAGGGAGTCGGATGCAGCATTTCCAAATTTGCAGACGACACTAAACTAGGAGGGGGGGTGGGCTCAGAGGAGGAGACCAGGAAGCTCCAGAGCGATTTGGACAGACTGGGTGATTGGGCGGATAAATGGCAGATGCACTATAATGTGGACAAGTGCGAAGTTATCCACCTTGGGTGCAGGAACGGGAGGGCAAATTATTATTTAAATGGCAATAAATTGGGAGAGGGGGAAGTACAGAGAGACCTGGGTGTTCTTGTACACCAGTCACTGAAGGCGAGCATGCAGGTGCAACAGGCGATCAAGAAGGCAAACGGTATGCTGGCCTTCATAGCAAAAGGGTTGGAATACAGGAACAGGGATACCTTGCTGCAGCTGTACAGGGCACTGGTGAGACCACACCTCGAGTACTGTGTACAGTTTTGGTCGCCTCATCTGAGGAAAGATGTTCTTGCCATGGAGGGGGTGCAGCGGCGATTCACCAGGCTGATACCAGGAATGGCGGGATTGACCTATGAGGAGAGACTATGTAGTTTAGGGATGTACACACTGGAGTTTAGAAGATTGAGAGGGGACCTCATAGAAGTGTATAAAATTCTGACAGGTCTAGACAGACTAGATGCAGAAGGAATGTTTCCCTTGGCGGGTGAGAACAGAACTAGAGGACATAATTTAAGGATAACGGCTAAACCATTTAGGACAGAAATGAGGGGGAATTTCTTCACTCAGAGGGTGGTGAACCTGTGGAACTCATTGCCACAGAGGGCAGTGTACGCCAGCTCATTAAATATATTTAAGAGGGAATTAGATATATTTCTACAGGCAAAAGGGGTTAAGGGTTACGGAGAGAAGGCGGGGACGGGATACTGAATTGGAGGATCAGCCATGATCTCATTAAATGGCGGAGCAGGCTCGAAGGGCCGGATGGCCTACTCCTGCTCCTATCTTCTATGTATCTATGTATCTATGTATGTTAGCCTTTCCCCATAGAAGCTTTAAATGTAATTCAGTATTTTCCATTTATATTTCTGCAACACTTGAGGAAGATTGCCAGCAGATATACTTAAGGTACTGTACACTCTACCCAGGTTTGATGTCTCTTCAGGAATGCCTGAAACAATCCTACATAACTGAAATTATGGGATGCAGGATTGACAAATACTCACACCTTCAGTGGTGTTGAAAGCTATTGCAGTTCCCAAACCCATTTCCTCATTTTGATATTCTTTATGGCAAGCATTCTGGATTGCTTTGGGAATTTCTAGTCTGGCCACTGAAGGACATCCTTATTCTTGTCCTGAGAAGAGGGCTCACTCATCTCTCTCACTTTCATCCATTTAAAGTTTACCTTTTCATCCTTCCATACTTTTGTCTCCTCAGACCCTTATCCAGTTTTGCCCCTCGTCTTCCCTCTCTGTTCCATCACTGCTTAAGATGTTGAGAGGGCTGCTCCTATTAGAGGGCATCATAGTTAAACACAGCTGCTTGGGATGGCCACTGGATCACTAGGGACTTGAATTCATTGGTAAGATTTTGGGAAGATGCTCAACAACAAACACATTCTGACATTGCTGCACTGTCAGTTCATGACTGGATGGACGTCTTTAACATGCAGCTATGTCCAGTGAAGGCCACCGATAGGTCACATGGCACACTGTGTGGGATCTGCCAGCCCCTCTCGTTATAGTGGTGACAATTCTTTACCCTTACCATATCTTCTCTCCATTGACATCATGCAAATAAAGATTCAGAACCTACTGTGACCTCTGAGATGCCCCAAACTATACCCAAACATCTGCTGCCTCCTATTTTCATTTTAATGCACGCTTCTACAATATTTCATAAATGCCAATTCCATAAATGTCAATTCTATCCATTTTCATTTAAGAAGGCATAGAGGAGGGGTAAATAGAGCAGATCAAAGGCATGGAAAAATGAATGCTATAGTTATGGAATAGGTCAAAGAATGTGTTCTAAAGATAAGCTTAAATATTTTTATATAAATGTAAGGAACAAAAGCAATACATGTTTGGAAATAGAAGCATATGCAGCCTGTGAGGTTATTGAAAGACCTTTGTGCAGATATCTTTTCCCACAGAACTGTTGCTATTCGCAGCTGCTTCATTAGCAGCGACCAGAGTGCCCAGCATGGAAATTCCATTAGACATCCCAGGGGCAGTGGTGGATTTGGAGGAGAAAGAGGAATTCTTGCAAAGAGAAGAGAGGGAGCTGTAACTGCACTTCAAAAATCAGACTCATCAGAAGAGCCAAGTCTACAGACCTGGTCACACCTATTTGGTGAGGTCTAAATATACCTCCTTTCATTGTCTACATTTCATGAAGGAGGCTGTCATAGAGTTATGTTGCATCCTCAAATCTAACCTCTAGACAAGATCTACAACAAGGACAGCCTGGCTGTGAAGGTTAGCATAGCATCAAAGTTTCACGTTACTAGATCCTTCCAAACCACTACTGGTAACATTTGCCACATAAGTTAGCCTTCAATGCACCAATACATAAAAACGTAACAGAGGCCTTGTTCATTAGGGGAAACATTTTCAACCCTTTTTTCTTGAAAAGGAGGCAACAGAAAAGAAGTTCCTCTTACTATCTAATCTAGTTCTATGCTTATGTAACGTATACTTATGTCCCTTGGTCTTCGTTAACCTGTCTAGTGCGAACAGCTTATCCAGATGAACTGAGTCTAATCCTTGAGCAGTGTAACGATTTGGGTAAAGATAAGCAGCGTGTGACAGGAAGGGACAGAGGCCTAGAAATTTGGGTGGTTTGCGCCACCCGTTACCGCCATGAAATGCTAAATAAACGGCAGCTGGCGTTCTTCCGCCAGCTGGTGGCAGCTCCGGCAGTGGGCGCCATTTTGCAAGTGCCAGTAACGCTGCCGGTAAATAGGGATTTAAATGGCCGAGATCGTGACGTCAGTGAGTGTGCAACACTCACTTGATGCACGATCTGCAGTATTCGTTCTCGCCATTGAACTTACTGGCATGTCTAAACAACAACAGGGAGAGCAGGCACCCAACAGCAGGAAGGAGGCTGCAGCAGCAATATTTAAAAGAATCATCAGCAATCAGTTGCACCTGACATGGTTATGCAGTTTGAGTGGCTGTGTGCTACTTCCTGCAACTCCAACAGCTTTCTTTACTTATTTCAAGGTTCTTTGGTAACAACGAGTATTGTTGCAAGTGAAGAACTGTCTCATTATTTTTTAAAGGCTTCTGCTCACAACACTTGCTCACAGTCATGGGGGCTGTACTGGCTGTCGACCTCGCGCTCCAGGATCTATGGCAGAGGAGCGGAGGCACCGAGGAAGACAGGAACATGCGCGCAGAGGGAGGAGGAGGAGGGCCATGAGGGCTTGCAACAGGAGGCCTTACCCACCTAGGCTCTTCCGACAGCACTTCTCCTATTTCCAATTAAGCGAGGAGCAGTGTCTTAGGAGGCTACGCTTCACCAAGGAGGTGGTCACAGAACTCTACCACCTCCTGCAACCAGACCTGCAGCCTCAGACCAGGGCGACCACGACTGTCCCAGTGGCAGTCAGTCAAGGTCACCGTGGCACTCAATTTCTTCACCAGTGGATCCTTCCAGTCTGCAGCAGGAGACATAGCTAACATCTCACAGTTCACCATCCATCGCTGCATCCGGGAGGTCATTGAGGCTCTCAACACCAGGAGAAGGGACTACATTGGTTTCTCTCTCAGCAGAGAGAAGCAGGACGAGCGCGCATGTGGTTTTGCCAGGATAGCGGGCTTCCCCATGTTGCAGGGCACCATTGACTGCACATGTGTAGATTTGCGGGCACCATATAACAATCCTGAGATCTTTCGTAACTGCAAAGGCTATCACTCACTGAATGTGCAGTTGGTGTGTGACCACACACAGCGAATCCTCAATGTCAATGCCCGCTATCCTGGCAGCAGCCATGATGCCTTCATCCTGCACCAGTCCGGTGTGCCAACAATCTTCCAGCCACCACAACAAATACGAGGGGGGCTGCTCGGAGACACGGGCTATCCGCTCTCCACCTGGCTCATGACTCCCCTCCGCAATCCCAACGTTTGTGTCCAACACTCATATAATGAGAGCCATGCTTCCACCAGGAACATTATCGAGCAGACCATCGGGCTACTGAAGCAATGATTCCGCTGCCTTGACCGCTCAGGAGGAGCCCTCCAGTACTCACCAGAGCGGGTGTCCCATTTCATGGTGGTCTGCTGCATGCTTCACAACTTACCATCATGAGGGCCCAGCCCTTGCCACCAGGGATTGCACCACCACCTCAGGAGCAGGACGAGGGAGAGGAGGAGGAGGGGGAGGACAAGGAGGAAGAGGACGAGGAGCAAGAGGAAGAGGAGGGAGGGAGGAGGCAGGCAGCCAATCATCCATCCGGACAGGCTGCCTGTGAGTGGCTCATCAGACTCTGATTCGAATGAATGAAACATCAGATCTCCGTTGCTCACCACATCCCCATCATAAGAACATAAGAACATAAGAAATAGGAGCAGGAGTAGGCCAATCGGCCCTTCGAGCCTGCTCCGCCATTCAATAAGATCATGGCTGATCTGATCCTCACCTCAAATCTAAAGAACACAAGAAGTAGGAGCAGGACCCGGCCACTCAGCCCCTGGGCCCGCTATGCCACCCACAGGGCCTCGACCGATCTGAACTCAGCCTCATGTCCAATTTCCTGCCCGCTCCCCGTAACCCCTAATTCCCTTTACTTCTAGGAAACTGTCTATTTCTGTTTTAAATTTATTTAATGATGTAGCTTCCACAGCTTCCTGGGGCAGCAAATTCCACAGACCTACTACCCTCTGAGTGAAGAAGTTTCTCCTCATCTCAGTTTTGAAAGAGCAGCCCCTTATTCTAAGATTATGCCCCCTAGTTCTAGTTTCACCCATCCTTGGGAACATCCTTACCGCATCCACCCGATCAAGCCCCTTCACAATCTTATATGTTTCAATAAGATCGCCTCTCACTCTTCTGAACTCCAATGAGTAGAGTCCCAATCATACCTTCCCTGTCTCATGGAATATTACATCATTATCCTGGGCACAAAGCTGAAATGAGAGATACCAAAAAATTAATAGATTTATCAATAATCACAGGACACATATTTACAATAATACTATTAACTAATCACCCTTGTGCAATCCCTAAGTGTCTGTCTTTCGTGTGGGTTTTCCTAACTGCTCCTACGACGTGCTCCCCCAGTGGCTGCAGCATGGCTGGTGGAAGGCTGCTGAGTTTCTGTGCAGGAGACTTCAGATGACCTTGCAGGACGTCCTCAAGCAGCTCTGGCCTTAGAAAGTCTGGCTATAGACTGCACCATCTCGGCATGGGCGGCAGCAGTCTGGGCTGGCTGGCTGACAGGCAGTGGCAAGGGCAATGGCGGAGTGGCAGTGGTGGGAGCAGGAATGCTGTCCTCCTGAGAGAGGACAGCAGGGTCCTGCTCCACTGATCCACTGCCACTCCCCCAGGACAGCGCCTCCGCATTCCTAGCAATCTGTTGGAGCACAGATTGCTGGCCTGATGCAACCTCTGCGAGCCCTGGTCGACACTGGTAAACCTAGCCACGATGGCAGCAGTCAGAGCTTGGGTGGCTTCACGCTGAGACTGCATGAGAGCAGTTTGAGCTTCTGCTGCAGCACTAAGACATTGGCTCGCTTCCTCCTGTGCTGCAGTGGAAGCTGCGACATCACCCATCATGCGCGCCATCATGTCTGGGTCGCCACAGTCTCTTCGGGAGTGTATCATCATTTCCAGGCTGGAAATCCTCGGCTCCATGCTCTGCGCAGTGGCCCGTGCAATGTTGGAGGCGGACTCCTCCACGCTCCTTGACATTGCCGAGAGGCTCTCTGGCAGCCTTGCCATTGCACATATCATTTCTGTGTGCATGCCCATCACCCTTCTTCTGAAGGCCTCCCCATCGACATCCTCAACTGAGTCCTGTGCAGCAGAACTCACGCGCGAACGCACCCTCCGGAGAGCTGATCCCCGAGCTACCCTTTCCCCCTGGCCTTGCTGCAGCCCACTCGTGCCCAGTGCCTCATCCTGTGAAGATTCCACTTCTACACTAGCCTCTAAAGTTCGCATAGTGCCAGTTTCTGAGCTGGTGTCTGCGAATGAGAGATGCGGTGTCTTCTTCCTCCTTCTCTTCTTCTCCTCCTTCCTTAATCTCAGCGGTGCCCTCAAGGACAAGCTGCTCAGCTTCTTGTTCATTATCTGAAAGCAGAAAGGCACAAGAGCCGGGCTATGGTGGGGGGGCGGGGAAAGCCAGAATGCATGCATTCAGCATCAGTAGATTGAAAGTGAAAAAAGATTGTGGGCTGAGGGGGAAGTGGAATGTGAGAAGGAGGATTAGGAATGACCGTACCGTTGTTGGCCCAAGGTGTTCAACCTCGCTGGTGGCCACGCCCTCTACCATGTGCCATCCAGTGATCTCCAGCGCTCGCTCCTCGAGATGGCGTAGCTGTTGAATGTCCGCCTGTCTGCTCCTGCTCACGCCGATTATGTGCAACCTTGGCCTGCAAGAGAAAGAGAAGTGTTGAGTGAGTTTAGTGCAATGTGTTTGGGTGATGTGCCTGCCATAGTTGAATAGCAGTCATTGTGTGCAAGGTGTGAGATGTGGGTGTGAGTGTTGATAGGTAGAGATTTGTGAGTACTGGGGGTTGGTGCATTGAGCAGTGTGTGAAGCTTGTGGTGCAGATGGTGGTATGTGGCATTTACTGAAGCCTTCACTCACCTTGACCACCCGTGTGAGATCGTTAAACTTCTTCCTGCACTGGGTGTGGGTCCTGGGGACAACAGTGCTGGCCGTGACATGGTCTGCGATCTCACGCCACATGGTCTGGGATGTGTGTGGCGAGGGCCTCCTGCCAGTTTGTGGGTATAGGACCCTTCACCTCCTCTCCACTGCGAATACCAATGCCTGTGGAGCTTCATCGGAGAACCTCTGGGCTCTCTCCCTCTGTCTAGGTTCTGTCGTGACGATTTGTAACTGGCTCTTGCTCGTCCTTAAGCTTGTTCAGTTTGCTGTTGGGGCAGCTGAAGACCCAACCACCCTGACAATGAGGTGCTGCAGCATTAATGCACCTCCCCTTTAAGTAGTGGAAAAAGCCTGTGGCGAGCACGACTGTGAATTAGACTGGCCCCGATATTTGTCCATCTGTTGAGTGTTAAGCCAATGAGCATCAGTTTTAGCGCTGAAATCATGACTACAATCAAGTTAATGAAGAGTGAGCACGAATTTAGCGTGCTAACTAGACCATTTTCAGGTGGCACAGCTTAACCTCATTTAGTCTTAACACTGCCCATTTTTTGGCTATATCCAATTTCTAGGCCAATATTTTTTAAATGGCGAAAAACTATTAAATGTTAGTGTTCAGAGAGATTTAGGTGTCCTCGTACAGGAAATACAGAGAGGGAGAAATTCATTATAGCCCAGGAATGGGCACTAACTTTAGAAAAGTTTGAGATTTAGCGCCAGGCGCTAATGATTCAGATTGCACGCAAAATTCAGTCTCATTGCACAAAGAAAGGATTGAAGCGCTAAATCAACGCTAATGGCCTAGCTCAGTGGCGTTATACTCAAAGCGCTGACCAATAGTCTAATCTCAACTCATCATTGTCAAAGGCTTTTCCCAGTACTTAAAGGGAAGGTTCATTGATACTGCAGCACCTCATTCTCAGCATTGCTGGCTGTGCAGCTGCCTCGGCAAGGAGAAGCACAACAAGGAGAAGGAGCCGGAGGACTGAAGCAGGTGTGCTCATGGCAGATCCACCTCAGTCAGGTGGTCAGGGTGATTGAATGATTCACCAAATGCTACATACCACCATCTGTACCACAAACTTCACACACTGCCCAAAGCACCACACCCGCAGCGCTCACACACCAACAATCTCTACCTACCAACATTCACACTCACATCTCACACCTTGCACACTATGACAGCTATTCAACTATGGCAGGTGCAAGGGTCACTAGTTGTTGGAATGATTGTGATATGTGTGAAATGTTTATGCATAAATTTATTCATGGAGTTTGCAATATTTTGTGGTCTCTCTCATTTCAACTTTACGCCCAGGAGGACGCTGTGATATGGCATGACAGAGGGATGGCATGATGGGCATGTGGTGAGCAAAAGGGATCTGGGGTTTAAGTCATCCTGGTGTGAGGCTGGAGGTCTGTTTGGAGGAGGTGGTAGAATTCTGTGACCACCACCTTGGTGATGTGGAGCCCTTTAATACACTGCTCCTCGCTTCATTGAAGGTAGGAGAAGTGCTCTCGAATACCCTTGGAGGGTAAGGCCTCCTGTTGAGAGCCCTCATGGCCCTTCTCCCTCTGGCCACATGTTCCAGTCTTTCTCACTGCCTCTGCAGTAGATCCTGGAGGGTCAGGTCGACTGCCAGTACAGCGCCCATCAATGTAACCAAGTGAAGCACTTTGATATGTTGTCAGAATAAATGTAACTAATTTTCAGTAGCCACAACTTTCCTGAAACTAAAGAACCTTTAAATGACTGAATTAAACTGTTGCACAATCTCAAACTGACAAGGAAGCAGTGAAACAGCACCAGCCTGACAGCTGCGACTCATTACTCATCATCCCTTTAAGTAGCACTGGAGTGGAGCTAATCTACAGAACAAATGGGAAACTGTTCAACCTCCATCGCCTCCGTCCAGATCCAAGGTCGTCCCATCCTCTTGTCATCGAATTACAGTATGCAGACGACGCTTGCATCTGCGCACACTCGGAGGTTGAACTCCAAACCATCGTCAACACCTTCACCAAAGAGTACGAGAGCATGGGCCTTACACTAAACATCCGTAAGACAAAGGTCCTCTACCAACCTGCCCCCGCCACACAGTACTGCTCCCCGATTATCAAAATCCATGACGAGGCCGTGGACAACGTGGACCAATTTCCATACCTCGGGAGCCTACTGTCAACAAGGGCAGACGTCGATGAAGAAGTCCAACACCGCCTTCAGTGTGCTAGTGCAACCTTCGGTCATCTGAGGAAGAGAGTGTTTAAAGATCAGGACCTCAAACCCGGCACCAAGCTCATGGTCTACAGAGCAGTAGTGATATCCGCCCTCCTGTATGCTTCAGAGACATGGACCATGTACAGCAGGCACCTCAAAGCACTGGAGAGGTACCACCAACGCTGCCTCTGCAAGATCCTGCAAATCCATTGGCAGGATAGGTACACCAACGTAAGTGTTCTCGCTCAGGCCAACATTCCCAGCATCGAAGCTTTGACCACGCTCGATCAGCTCCGATGGACGGGCCACATCGTCCGCATGCCCGATACGAGACTCCCAAAACAAGCGCTCTACTCGGAGCTCCGACACGGCAAGAGAGCCCCAGGTGGGCAGAGGAAACGCTTCAAGGACACCCTCAAAGCCTCCTTGAAAAAGTGCAACATCCCCACTGACACCTGGGAATCCCTGGCCCAAGACCACACAAAGTGGAGGAGAAGCATCCGGGAAGGCGGCGAACACCTCGAGTCTCTTCGCCGGGAGCAAGTGGAAGCCAAGCGCAGGCAGCGGAAGGAGCGCACGTCAACCCAAGCACCCCACCCACCCGCCCCTTCAACCTCCGTCTGCCCCACCTGTGACAGAGACTGTAGGTCCCGCATTGGACTCATCAGTCACCTGAGAACTCATTTTTAATGTGGAAGCAAGTCATCCTCGGTTCCGAGGGACTGCCTAAGAAGAAGAAGCACCAAAACTGGACACAATGGGGTAAAAATTGAGTCGCGCCCCATTTGGGGCGCTAACCTCGCCGGGGCGCTACTTTTAGCGCCCCTGAAAAAATTAGCGGCCCCGCGCCGGAACTTCAGTGGTTGCGCCCCAAGAGGGAAGCGGGGCGCCACTGGAAGCACCCCGCATCCCTCTTGGGGCGCTGCGAGGGAATATCCTGGCGCTACGTGCCGCAGCGCCAGGCGCTGCGGCACATCGCGCCGCGGTATTGCAGGCCTTCCTCCCCTTCTTAAAGGGGAGGGACCCTGCGCAGCGCGAACCGGGGCCCAGCTGGGCCCCCAGGGATCGGGAGTGCCGGCAAAAGAGCCCGGCACTCAAGAGAAGTGCCGGGCTCTTGGAGCGCAGCCGGCACTTCACTGTGGAGGGGCTTCACGGGGGCCGGGGACAGCAACGGGGGCAGGTGCTGGCAGGCGGCCAGCAACAAAAATGGCCGCCTGCCACCTCCCCTTTAAATATCGCCGCCCCGGCCGCACGTACGCCTCCCTGAACCCGTCGGACATAGCGTCTGGCGGTAAATCAGGGGGCGCGACTGAAGATCGTGGCTGGAGCGCGAGCGGGGTGCTGCGCACGGCGATGACGTCATCGCCGGCGGCGCAGCGCCACAGGGCGCTACCGGCTGGCGCCGCCGCTAACCTCCTGCTGAATTTTACGGGAGGCGTGGGCGGCGCTGCGCCCTGGCGTTAGCTGCTTTACGCCCCATTAGCGCCCTCTTAAGGCGCTAACGGGAGGCGCAAGCAGCTGAATTTTTCCCCCAATATTCTGTATGAGTCCTGACCAAGGCTTTGTACAAGAGACAGGATAGTATCTCTTGCTTTGTATTTAATCATCCTGGCAATACAATGAATAGGAAAGGTTTTCATTTCATTATAATGCATGTGTTGTCAGACCGTAGGAACAGAATAATGCAAGTAAATTAATGAAATCCTGGCATCAGCCACAATGCCTTCATTTTTCACAATTTCACCTGTATTAGAAAGAGGACAGCTGGCTGCTAGGAGACCAATGATACCCACTCCAGCCCCGCCTAATGCAGTCTCAGCTTTGCTTTTCAGAACTCCCTCCCAAAACCCTTTCTACTTTTCTCTGCATCTTTAAAAGCCTTCCGAAAACCTATCTCTTCGACCATGCTTTAAGTTTTCTATTGCTGCTAGTTATCTGCTTCTTCTCTGTGGCTTGGGATCTTTACTACTTTAAATACCTAGATGAATGCAAGTTGTTATCATATAGATTACAATGCCACAGTAATTGTGTTCACTACTGTACTGTAAATAGGAAAATTGTAATTTTAAAATAAATTTGCAATATTTGCACCAAATGGCGAACCTGGTAAATTTAGATCAACTACATTCCATAATTTCTGTAGTTTTTAATTAATGTTTATTTTCTCACTGGACATGTCTCGATCGTCTTCTTCAACCCCTCTCCCCTGTCTCCTCCACACTCACCTCCAACAACAAGTGCGAGGAGCTCATGGACTTCTTTGTCTCTAAGGTTGAGACCATCTGATCAACTGCCTCTGCCACTTCCCTTCCTTCCCCTCGCCCACCGGGCCAAACTTCCCCTTGCCCTAGCCCTGAACTCACAGCTTTCTGCAGTTTCTCTCCGATCTCCCCTCTTGACCTCTCCATGCTCATCTTGTCCATGAGACTCACTTGCTGCTCCCTCAACCCTATTCCCACTAAACTACTGACCACCCAACTTCCTTTTCTGGCTCCCATGTTAGCTGATATTGTTAACGGTTCTCTCTCCTCAGGTACTGTCCCCCTCTCCTTCAAGTCTGCCGTCATCACCCCTCTCCTCAAAAAAACAACCCTTGACCCCTCCGTCCTTGCAAACTACCACCCCATCTCCAACCTCCTTTTCCTCTCCAAAGTCCTTGACAGTGTTGTCTCCTCCCAATTCCGTGTCCATCTTTCCTGGAACTCCATGTTTGAATCCCTCCAATCAGGTTTCCGCCCCTGCCACAGTACCGAAACGGCTCTTATCAAAGTCACAAATGGCATCCTTTGTGACTGTGACAAAGGTAAACTATCCCTCCTCGTCCTTCTCGACCTGTCTGCAGCGTTTCACATGGTTGACCACTGGATCCATCTCCAACACCTCTCCACCGTCGTCCATCTAGGTGGGACTGCACTTGCCTGGTTCCATTATTATCTATCTAATCATAGCCAGAGAATCACCTGCAATGGCTTCTCTTCCCGCTCCCGCATCTGTACCTCTGGGGTCCCCCAAGGATCTATCCTTGGCCCCCTCCTATTTCTCATCTACGTGCTGCCCCTCGGCGACATCATCCGAAAACACAGCGACAGTTTCCACATGTACGCTGACGACACCCAGCTTTACCTCACCACCCCTCCACAGTCTCTAAATTGTCAGACTGCTTGTCTCATCCAGTACTGGATGAGCAGAAATTTCCTCCAACTAAATATTGGGAAGACTGAAGCCATTGTCCGCCACAAACTCCCTAGCCACTGACTCCATCCCTCTCCCTAGCATCTGTCTGAGGCTGAACCAATCCTGAAATGAGCTTCCGACCACATATCCGTGGCATAACTAAGACCGCCTATTTCCACCTCCATAACATCGCCCGTCTCCGCCCCTGCCTCAGCTCATCTGCTGCTGAAACCCTCATCCATGCCTTTGTTACCTCTAGACTTTACTATTCCAACGCACTCCTGGCTGGCCTCCCACGTTCTACCCTATGTAAACTTGAGGTCATCCAAAACTCGGCTGCCCCTGTCCTAACTCGCACCAAGTCCCGTTCACCCATCACCCCTGTGCTCACTGACCACATTGGCTCCCAGTTAAGCAATGCCTCGATTTCAAAATTCTCATCCTTGTTTTCAAATCCCTCCATGATCTCACCCCTCCTTATCATTGTAATCTCCTCCAGCCCCACAACCCCACGAGATATCTGCTCCTCCAATTCTGGCCTCTTGAGAATCCCTGATTTTAATCGCTCAACCATTGGTGGCCGTGCCTTCAGCTGCCAAGGCCCTAAGCTCTGGAATTTCCTCCCTAAACCCCTCCGCCTCCCTACCTCTCTTTCCTCCTTTAAGACGCTCCTTAAAACCTACCTCTTTGACCAATCTGCCCTAATATCTCCTCATGTGGCTCGGTGTCAAATTTTGCTTTATAATGCTCCTGTGAAGCGCCGTGGGACATTTTACTATGTTCAAGGCGCTATATAAATACAAATTGCTCTTGTTGTTGTTGTTGATCAGACAGACCCAATGGACTTTTCTCAGAGACATTTCCTGCAGCTTCAGCAATGGCATATAGTAAATAATAATGTTGTGGATGAATGCAGTCCCAGTTTTCTCTTTCTAAACGCTTTTTTGTTGACTGTCCATCTAAACAGTCAGCTTAAGAGCTAACAACCCGAACTTAACAGAGAGTGGAACTGTCACTTGATTAATAGGGGGTTAGTTTGCTCTACAAACTATTCTGTGTAACACAGAATAAGTGCTTACTTTTCCACAAGTAGATACTATATATGGTTGCTTACACTAGATATAAGTGTATAAACATGGAGATGTCACTCAAGATCACAAGTTAGGTTTATACCTTGATGAGGGCTCCTCAGGTCACTTCTTCCAGAATACTGTCCCTACTGATGCAACATTGTTGCAGGAGAATGAGAGCCGTGTATCCAAGTTTGCTGACAACACCAAGTTCGTAAATAGTAAACAGTGTAGATGGGAGCAGAAAGTTGCAAAGGGACATTGATAGATTAAGTGAGTGGGCAAAACTGTGGCAGATGGAGTTGAATGTGGGGAGATGTGAGGTTATCCACTTTGGACCTAAGAAAGAGAGTATTTTCTACAAGTTGAGAAGCTGGGAATTGTGGAGGAACAGACAGATTTAGGGGTCCAAGTACAGAAATCACTAAAAGCTAGTGGACAGATACAAAATATAATTTGAAAGGCTAAAGGAATGTTGGCCTTTGTCTCAAGAGGGCTGGAATACAAAGGGTTAGAAGTTATGTTACAGCTGTACAGAGCTCTGGTGAGACCCCATTTAGCATACTGCGTTCAGTTCTGGGCACTGCTCCTCAGGAAGGTTATATTGTGCTTTGGAGGGGGTTCAGCACAGATTCACCAGAATAATACTGAGGCTAAAAGGGTCAAATTATGAGGACAGGTTGCATAGACTAGGCTTGTATTCCCTTGAGTATAGAAGATTAAGGGGTGATCTAATTAAGTTGTTTGCGGTGATTAAAGGATTTGACAGGGAAGATAGAGAAACTATTTCCTCTGGTGGGGGATTTCAGAACAAGGGGCCATGACCTTAAACTAGAGGTAGGCCGTCCGGGGGTGATGTCAGAAAGCACTTCACACAAAGGGTAGTGGAAATCTGGATCTTTCTCCTCCAAAAATCTGTTGAGGATAGATCAATTGAAAATTTCAAAACTGAGATTGATAGATTTTTGTTAGGCAAGGGTATTAAGAGTTACAGAACCAAGGCGGGTAGATGGATTTGAGATACAGATCAGCCATGATCTAATTGAACAGGCTCGAGGGGCTGAATGGCCTACTCCTGTTCCTATGTTCCTGCTTAATTTGACCATTTCCTCTTGAAAGGGATTGACTGTTCTAGACACAATGAAGTTGCACTTGGAATGAGTCAGGTGCTATGGAAGTGGAAAAAAAACAGCTTACTTAGAGAAGAGGGGGCAACTTTAATAAGGTGGTGGCATTACAGGATGAGAGGACTTAGCTGTGAATTAGAAGAGGATATAAACCAAAGCCCTGGGGAGATGAACCCTCAGAAGCCGATGAACCCTCAGCAGCAGATGAAACCTTAACAGGAGTTGAACCCAGAGGAGCCGATGAACTGTAGCTGCGTGCTTGGCAGACAACAGATTGATTGTGGGTGAGCTTATATATTTCATGGCTATATTGCTGTTTTGTACATAAACGGTTCTGTAATATGCCTATCTTTTGCTGAACTAAGTCAACTGAAGTGAGATTTATGTATTTGAAGAAATCTAATACTAAATAAACAATTAATTATATAAACTAATCTATTTATTGGTGTGGTTATCCATACTCGAGCCTAAGGCACGAATCCCATCTCCCTGGCTAGTGAACCACAGTCTGGTTCGCCAGAGATAACGGTCAGTTGGGAAGTACTTGAGATAGAGGTTCTCAGGTCCTGACCCTCATTGAAACATATAAAATTCTTAAGGAACTTGACAGGGTAGATGCTGGAAGGATGTTTCCCCCAGCTGGTGAACAGTGAAAGCTGAGGATGGCTTTAAGTGAGGTGAGCGCCACCTCACCAACGACTACTTTACTCCTGTTCAGCTGGTCACTAGGAGAGGTCGTTAATTACAGCGCTAGCCAGCAAAATGGCATGCAGCCTCTTTAATGAGTATTAGGGGCCAATTTAATTGGTAATCAGAGGCTTAATCATCCTCGGGGCAGCTGTTCTTAACGCGGTGCTTAAACTCCTTTACCAACATGGCATCTTGCGCTAAAGACGGGCTAACCAGGCGTTGCAGCTCAAGACCCCATCTTGGCCACCTCAGAGGCTCTTTAGCGCCTAAACTACCAGCGCTACAGTGGGGAAAATAACCCCCTCTATGTTTTACTTTGTATGAGCTGTCGACTTACTTGATCACTCTGTGTGAAGTGCAAACATAATTTCATTCCTCTACATGTATGTTATTAAGGGCTCCATCTGTTCTTGCTGCGCTGTATGAGGTAGAGACTGCTTTACTGAAATACTTGTTTTTGCTATTGGCTATGTGTTTTGCCACAGATGAATCAAAATTAATTATGTGTGGAAGTGCTGGCAACTTCATCCTGTGCAAAATGTTCTTTGCACTATTTCCAGATTTACAAATGTGCGCTCCCAACTTCCCTTCTGGGAATGAACAGAAAATCACTGAGTGTATCTGCAATGCCCTGATATGAGTTCCAGGTTGGTGAGACCCCATGCCAGGAGCATGCATTCATAAAATTTACCACTAAATGCCATGTAAATGCATTGATGAAGTCAATAATATTGTTGTATCAACATATGAGGTTTTTGTGTATTGAAATTGTTTTACTTTGTTTTGTTCACAGATTAACAAGTTACTGGCCAAGCTTTGGGAGGGCCTGGAGAAAGCTCTGTGGAAGACTTAGTCGTTCCTACCACTCAGCAGTACATTGTTTTCTGCGTGGCATGTCTTCTGTGCCTGCACATTGGTTTTCATCCTGCTGTGTTCTCACTGTTCTCTGCTGAAATGGCTGTGGCAGAACTGAATGAAGGTGACTCCTCTGTGGAGATATGAAGGACATTGTTCTATAACAAATTTGGGCTACAAGTGTCCTAAGATGCTGAAGACTCCAGAAACACACAAAATTATTTGTGTAGTTCAAATGCAGCTGAGGAATATGAACACGGAAATTCATACGAATTAATGACTTTCCCAACTGCAAGAAGATTGAGGTGACCATTATTAACAGTACTTTAAAATGACTTGGATTGGAGGAGATTGTTAAAAAAAATACTGTATCTCATTCTTACCTGACTGCTGTGACTCTGGAATATAATTTATGCTCTTGTAGAATATACAGAACTGCTCTATGATCAGGCACTCAGGCCACTTGAGTCGGTTTTCAGTGTCCCTTAACTTCTGTGCTTTACTTTGGACCTTTGTTTACTGTATTTTATTTTTTTACTTTGCATTTATTTCAGGTTGTTAATTTGATCCCTATGATGCTGATATAAAGCAATTTTGGAAATGTCTTTGTTTTCTTCAGTGTCATAGTCCATATATTAACTTGATTTTCTGGAGTTGGCAGTGGCAGTCAGAGGCACCTATGATTCCCATTGAGCCCTGATGTGGAGCCACATAAGTCTTATGACGTAAAAACAGAAAATGCTAGAAATACTCAGCAGGTCAGGCAGTATCTGTGGAGAGACAAACAGGGTTAACGGCCGGAATTTTGCCAGCGCTCAGAGGGCGGGTTTGGAGGCGGGTCCGCTGTCAAAATAGAAAAGATTGACAACGGGTAGGAAACCCGCTGTCAACCCGCCTCCACGCGAGTCTCCCAGGTGTCGGATCTGTCAGCGGAGAACTGATCCGACACCAAGCAGCGGGGGAGACAATTGAGCTCATTAAATGGTATTTTGAGGCTTCCTTCCAATTTTACGTGCTCTCCACGGGTTACCCGCTGCCCGGGGAACACGCCAGCTCACCCTGGCGTGAGTTGAGTCTGCTCTGATGTATCTGATAAGCTGGCAGCTGCAGAAGTGGTGTAAAGGATGCTACATTACAGATGGTCAGTTTCAGAGTGCAGAAACTGTTGGTTACTGCATTTGTAATACATATAGAGATTTCTTTAGCTTGCAAGTGTTTAGAGCCAACTGTATGCCCAGTGTCACCTCATTGGAACAACCTCTCTCACCATTGACAGATCGCTTCTGTCATCTCACCTGCAGCTGCCATCTATTAGTGCCCTTGAAAAAATCAGACTTTGGTCCTCTGAATCCTTCCACGATCAGCCCCAACACCAACATCACCAATAACATCATCAACCTTCTCCACCATCACCTGATGCTGCACTGGACACAGGGCATCATCCCCTGACAACATTGCTGCCCGGGAGGCCAGCGATGGCATCACCATGGCCAGATTTACTGCACTTGACGCTGTAAACCCTGGCTGCCACATGATGCGCCAGGTTGACACCATCCCACACCAGTACCGTAAAGCATCCCTTTAATGTCCAAGCCATTCCATGCACACTCAACACTATAGTGGGGGGGGGGGGGGGGGGGAAGTTATGTCTCAACATTCACTGGAACTCAGTAAGACACTTCTCAATGTGTGCACAGATCTGTCCAATAAGGGGCAGTGTTGAAAATATAGATTTCACTGTATGACAACACATTACCAGAAACTTCACATGGACATTGGCTAAACCTCTCAAGTGCCTACCCTTGTGTGTTTTTAGTTGTTTTGCTTGCAGTAGGATAAGGGTGAGTGTGAGGGGTGGCTAGTGAGATGGGGAAGTGATAATGTAGATAGAGAGGGTTGGGTGGAGTTGCAAGGTAAGTTAGTGTGAGTAAGGATGTGCAGGAGAAGGGTATGGAAGGCAGAGTGATGGGGATATGTTGAGTGGCACAGCAGGGTGAGTTTGAGTGTGGCTTTGCAGTAACGTTTCGTGATCCACTGAGATCATTGAAAGGTTGGCGCCACTGCAGCCAGGGACCCCTGACGACATCCCTGCTTTTGCCCTTCTGTGCATTGTGCAACCAGGCTACGTTGGTGTCCTGGGGAGGTGTCTTCTGCCTTTGGAAGGGAAGAGAACCTCCCTGCTTGCTGTGACTCCATGGAGGGAGTCATTGGAGAGCCTGGGTGCAAGCGTCCACCTTTGTGCAGTGCTTGTCAGTGTTTGCAGCTTCTTCTTCTTCTTCTTAGGCAGTCCCTTGGAACCGAGGATGACTTGCTTCCACACTAGAAATAAGTTCTCAGGTGACTGATGAGTCCAATGCGGGACCTACAGTCTCTGTCACAGGTGAAACAGATGGTGGTTGAATGGGCAAGTGGGTGGGGTGCTTGGGTTGACGTGCGCGCCTTGCGCTGCTTGCTCCCGGCGAAGAGACTCGAGGTGTTCGGCGCCTTCCCAGATGCTTCTCCTCCACTTTGTGTGGTCTTGGGCCAGGGATTCCCAGGTGTCGGTGGGGATGTTGCACTTTTTCAAGGAGGCTTTGAGGGTGTCCTTGAAGCGTTTCCTCTACCCACCTGGGGCTCTCTTGCCGTGTCGGAGCTCAGAGTAGAGCGCTTGTTTTGGGAGTCTCGTATCGGGCATGCGGACGATGTGACCCGTCCATCGGAGCTGATCGAGCGTGGTCAAAGCTTCGATGCTGGGGATGTTGGCCTGAGCAAGAACACTGACGTTGGTGCGCCTATCCTGCCAATGGATTTGCAGGATCTTGCAGAGGCAGCGTTGGTGGTACCTCTCCAGTGCTTTGAAGTGCCTGCTGTACATGGTCCATGTCTCTGAGGCATACAGGAGGGCGGGTGCTTGGTGCCGGGTTTGAGGTCCTGGTCTTCAAACACTCTCTTCCTCAGGTGACCGAAGGCTGCACTGGCACACTGAAGGCAGTGTTGGACTTCATCATCGACGTCTGCCCTTGTTGACAGTAGGCTCCCGAGGTATGGAAAGTGGTCCACGTTGTCCAAGGCCTTGTCGTGGATTTTGATAATCGGGGGGCAGTACTGTGTGGCGGGGGCAGGTTGGTAGAGGACCTTTGTCTTACGGATGTTTAGTGTAAGGCCCATGCTCACGTATGCTTTGTTGAAGGTGTTGACGATGGTTTGGAGTTCGACCTCTGAGTGTGCGCAGACGCAAGCGTCGTCTGCATACTGTAATTCGACGACAGGGGATGGGACGACCTTGGATCTGGACTGGAGACGACGGAGGTTGAACAGTTTCCCGTTAGTTCTGCAAATTAGCTCCACTCTAGCGAGGAGCTTACTGAGGGTGAGATGGAGCATTGCAGCAAAGAAGATCGAGAAGAGCGTTGGTGCGATGACACAACCTTGCTTGACCCCGGTCCGTACGTGAATTGGGTCTGTGGTGGAACCGTTGGTCAGGATCACGGCTTGCATGTCATCGTGAAGCAGGCGGAGGATGGTGACCAACATTTGAGGGCAGCCGAATTTGAGGAGGACACTCCATAATCCCTCACAGTTGACAGTGTCGAAGGCCTTTGTGAAGTCAAAGAAGGCCATGTACAGCGGGTGGTGCTGTTCCCTGCATTTCTCTTGTAATTGACGCGCAGTGAAGATCATGTCCATTGTGCCCTTAGTGGGCGGAATCCACATTGCGACTCTGGAGGAGCTCTTCGGCCACTGGCAGAAGGTGATTGAGGAGGATTCTGTCAATGACTTTCCCTGTGGCAGACAGCAGGGAAACTCCTCTGTGATTACCGCAATCGGACTTGTCACCTTTCTTGAAGATGGTCACAATTACGGCATTTCTGAGATCCCCTGGCATGCTCTCCTCCTTCCAGATAAGAGAAATTAGTTCATGAATTCGCGCCAGGGTAGTGCTTCTCCGCCATGCTTTAGTGCCTCGGCAGGGATTCCATCTGCTCCTGAGGCCTTGTTGTTCTTCAGTTGTCGGATGGCCTTTTCAACCTCATGCCGGGCTGGGGTTGTGCTGAGGTGGTGGCGGGTAGCATGCTGCGGGATGGAGTTGAGGACACTCGCGTCGAAGACAGAGTCTCGATTAAGGAAATCTTCGAAGTGCTCCTTCCAGCGGGCACTGACTGCCTCCCTGTCCTTGATAATTACCTCTCCGTTCTTGGCCCGCAGTGGGGTAGGACCTTGGGTGCTTGGACCGTAGATGGTTTGGACTGCGCTAAAGAATCCACGCACGTCGTGGTTGTCGGCTAGCTGCTGGATCTCCTGCGCTTTCTCCACCCACCATCTGTTCTTTAGGTCGCGAGTTTTTTGTTGGACCTCGGCCTTCAGGCTTCTGTAGAGCTGCTTTCTTGCTCTCGAGTTCTGTTGCTGTTTCCAGATCAGGAATGCCTTGCGCTTGCGGCTTATCAGCTCCTGGATCTTCTGGTCGTTCTCGTCGAACCACACTTGGTGTTTCCTGGTCGAGTGACTGAGCGTCTCTTCACAGGTGCTGATTATGGAGACCTTGAGTGCAGATCAAGCGCTGTGGGCACTCTGTGTCTCTGAATCACTGGGGGTCGTCAGGTTGTTTGTGAGGCGCAGGCTGAATAGGGCTTTCTTAGCAGGGTCTTTGAGTGCTGCAGCGTTGATTTTCCTGTGGCATTGTTTTTGTTGCCGCCGCTGTTTTGGGGCTACAATGATGGAGATGACATTAGGCGGTGGTCTGTCCAGCAGTCGTCAGCTCCTGTCATGGCGCGGGTGATGCGGACGTCCTTGCGGTCCCTCGCTCGGACGATGACGTAGTCCAGCAGATGCCAGTGCTTGGAGCGAGGGTGCTGCCATGAAGCCTTGTACTTGTCTCTCTGATGGAACAAGGTGTTGGTTATGACAAGGCCATGTTCTAAGCATTTCGTCAGGCGGAGGGTACCGTTGGAGTTGGCTTTCCCTACCCCCTCTCTGCCGATCACACCTCCCCAGAGGGCTGTGTCCTTTCCAACTCTGGCATTAAAGTCACCAAGGAGGATCAGCTTGTCGCCCGTTGGGACTCGGGACAGGGATTGTTCGAGGCTGGAGTAGAATTCCTCTTTGGTCTCGTCTGTGGCTTCCAGTGTTGGGGCGGACGCACTGAAGACTGTAGCGCACTGGTTCCGGGCTAGGGTGAGCCGAAGAGTCATGAGGCGCTCGTTTATACTGCTAGGGGAGTCTCTAAGATGCCGAACTAGTTCATTTTTTATGGCGAAGCCTACCCCATGGAGGCGGCGTTCTTCTCCACGTTTGCCTTTCCAGAAGAAGGTGTAGCCACCACCTTGCCCTTGAGCTGGCCTTCCCCTGCCCCCCGGGTCTGACTTAGGGCGGCGATGTCAATGTCGAAACGTCTGAGCTCCCGGGCAACGATAGCAGTACGGCGTTCCGGTCTGTCACTGTTGAGGTTGTCCATGAGGGTCCTGACGTTCCAGGTCCCGAACTTCATTTTAAAGGGTGGAAGATGCCTCTGCGTGAATTCTTTTAACGTGGGGTGGCCGTTGCACACCAGCTACCACACGGGCTTGACAGAGCAAGGTCTTGGTCCAATGGCAAGGGGATCCAAGACAATTGGAGACCAGGCTCTGCTACAACGGCCTAGCACACATACACAAACATACTGCTACTGTCCTCCTCCCTCCTTCCCGCAGGTCCTCTCTGCCTGGGTTTTGTAGGACCTCGCTGTTGGCCCGTGCCACACCTTCCCTGGGCCCCGACCCTGCTGCTGGTCCACGCTGCGCCACTCCTGGGCCTTGACCTTGCTGCTGGGTCCCGGCCTCAGACATGAATGATGTTGTCTCTCACAGGATCAAATTAGCACTGATATTCTCGCGATCCCTGGCCCCGAGCTCCACTCGCGATCCACTAGTCACAGTGTTTGCAGCACCTCAATGCTGTCAAACACTGACAGAACAACTGTCAAACTCCATGTGGCCGTGGTCCCTTTAAGAAAACCGGCTGATGACGCATCATCAAATGACGTCATCAGACCCGCTTCCTGTTAATTGGCTGGGAAGCCCGCAGGGTGGGCTTAACAAGACTAATGAAGGGAAAATCCCTTTGACAGAGCGGCTGCAGCTGGGAGCAGGACCGGAATCCAGAAACCACCTATCTCGCGACCGTCACGACACCGCTGAGAAAATCCAGCCCAACGTTTCAGGTCGATGATATTTTATCTGTACTTATAAGTCTTATGAAGGTCTGGTTTATATTTTCAATCTTGCCAAGTCACTAATTGTACATTAATCAGCTGTGCAGGGGTCTTTGAATTAGAGGAGCAATATATCCACTACACAAATATAGGACACTGATTAGTTGTTCATGGACTGGAGGAATGTCTTATGACAGTATGTGAGTTGATAGGGTGTGGGGTTGGGAGGGACTGCTGGAGCGAAAGGATGCAGTTTGGGAGAGCTTAAAGATTGCTGGAGCAACAGAGAAATCAGTGAGTAACAGAGAGAGAATCATAGAGAGAAAGGGGAGAATAACCGAAGCACAGAGAGAGAGAAATACAACTATTATGAACATACAAGAATGGTGGATAGGAATATACCAGCTAGTCCATTGAGTCTGTCCTATACAGTTATCTTGCAATTAAGCATCATGACTCCCAATCCTCCCACCCAGCAGCATCCATGTAATCTCCTGGGAGAGACAAAAATACAGAGGAAAAAACCTTAGGCCAATTCAAGGAAAAAGAATTCTGGTAAATTCCTCTCTGATTCCTAAAACTGATCAAGTTGAGTTCAGAAGACCACAGTGATTATGAGGCACATCACCCAACATCCCACCTACTGTGTACAGTAACGGTCCCAACACAGATCCCTTTGGGACTCGACTTGTATCCAGTTTTCATGCAGAATGCTACCATTAATAACAATATTCTGCCTATGAGAATGCAATCTATTCCTTATCCAGCCCAAGATCTGCCCTCCTATCCCACAGATCTATTTTATAAATTTGACTATTACGTGGCACCACGCCAAAAGCT
This sequence comes from Squalus acanthias, assembly GCA_030390025.1. Lineage (NCBI taxonomy): Eukaryota > Metazoa > Chordata > Chondrichthyes > Squaliformes > Squalidae > Squalus > Squalus acanthias. The sequence continues at coordinate 87,514,979 of CM059432.1, forward strand.
TTTTGAAAATCCAAATATACTACGTTGACTGGACTACCTTCATCTACCAACCTAGTAACCTCCTCAAAATATTTAATCAGGTTGGTGAGACATGGGGGGAAAAATTGAGTCGCGCCACCTTTGGGGCGCTAACTTCGCCGGGGCGCTACTTTTAGCTATTTTTCATTTAGCCCTCATCTCCTTTATGTATCCTTTATTTTCACCAGTCTATGTCGTCACATTTATTAACATTATCAGAATACATTAGCTCAGGTAACGTTCCTCAATCTCAAGAACTAAGATTGTAGATTTGAATAGTTCCAATGAACTTCTGATTAGGTGTCTTTATATTACTGCTAACATACTGTTTATGAGGGATTCAGTGTGTTACTACCTTGCTGGTGGGTTAAGGTATTTCTCAGTGTAAAACAGTCTAAATTGTTTCAATGTCCACATATCAGGATATCATTCCACCTTTGGGACCAAAGAGATGTCTCACTTTATAGGCATAACATGAGCATATGTGCATTGATGGCTGAATTCCTATAAAAATATATCTGGAGCCCTACAGAAATATTATCACATATCAAAAATAACTTGCTGAAAGTTTTCCTACATATTACTCTGAGCTTTCTCTTTCCCATAAATGCTTTTCTTTTTGTACAATTCCACTCATCTTTTTGGTAACATGGCTATTCTTTTACCATTTGATATAGTTTCTAATAGGAGCTCTTATTTCTTACCACTGAATGGCTGTTAGCTGGTAAGACTCAGAGTTGGCAGAAACTTGAAATACACCTCGGCCTAGATATCGCTGGAACTGATAAGCCTGAGGCACACCTGATATTGGAATTCGGGCCTCATTTACCTGGTTCCAGGGAGCTGCTGACGCCTGCTGATCGTCCCCAGTCAGCTGGCTGGCAAAGAGGATATCAATTTTGGGCCACAACGTGGAGGGAAGCGGGCAACCGGGAGAGAGGAGAAAGCGATCGGGAGGGAGGGGACGGCCACAGTGGGGGTGGCAGTGGGCGGGGGAAGTGATCAAGACCAATACCGTACACTTGCTTTGCTTGTCTGGTGCCCAGCATTTAATTTGTGTTCAACCCACTTTAGTCTCCACATTTTCATTTTAAGAACAACAGAGACCTGTTTGTGAATTAATGCATTTTGTTATGATAACCAATGACTTAGCTTACATCATGCCTACATAACAACAGTGATGGTGCTTAAAAAGAACTCCATTATCTATAATGTGCTTTGCATTCTCCTGAGGATGTGGAAGTGACTATATAAATGCAGGTTCTTTCTTTCTTTTTCTCTCTCTATTGTCATTCTGGAACAGAATACTTTAATATTATGCTTGTAACATTGACCACCTTCATTTTAATTGTTATTTTCACAGGACCAGTAGAAAAGCTGAAAACACTGCTGATGTGTGCTTTCTGTCCATTTTTTCATATGGCATCATTCAATATGTTTAAGTTTGTCCCCAGAAACTGTTTTTTTTTATTATTTGGGCATCTTTGGTGTTATTCAGAGCCAGCAATGCTGTTGTTCCTCATAAACTAATGCATATGACTCCTGATAGATTGTATTCCATATTTCACTTATCCCACCCACCAATCTGAATATGGTGTCACTCCCAAGAACCTAAAAGCTTTCAAGTCCTTTTTTGGACAACTGTTCTAATTTATGTACTATTGTTGTTTTACCAGTTGTGCCTCATAGCTATGTTATTGACTCAAGCTAAGCTTTTACAAGGTTGAAATTCTACTATCTGGCAACAGATCTAAGTTATCAAGGACATTTGGGTTTGTAACCTCAGTTATCAATAAAAATATTACAATTTTTTGTCTAATCTATAGTGCAGTCTAAAAATGTATCAACAGGATTGATGAAGCATGTCCTGAGTTGTCTTTGTGAGTCCCATAAAATGTTAATTTGTGGAGATCTGACTGCATAAACATCTTTCAGGCTTTGTTTTTCTTTGGGCAATTTTTCTTATCTTTTTATACCATGTTTGTCCTAGAATGAAAGATCCATGGCACTATTCAAAGAAGAACAGAATAATTCTCTCAGTGTCCTGGCCAACATTTATCACCCAACCAACACCACAAAAACAGATTAACTAGTCATTACCTCATTGCTGTGTGTGAGACCGTGCTGTGCACAAGTTGGCTGTTGTGTTTGCCTCCATAACAGTTACTACACGGAAAGGGTAAATAGGGAGGTGGCAAAGGGGTTAAACTAGTAAGACAGAGGGAGGGATCTACAAGAAATGAAACTAGCCTAAATATAAATGAAACAGGAAAAGAGAGCATAGGAAAGACTGAACTAAGGGAGGACATAGATGGCCAGGGAATAAATAGAGTTATAGAACAGGAGTGTAAAAAGATGGTTAAAAATAAAGTGAGAGAAACTACTATTAAAATGAGTTAAACTGTCTGTACAGCAATGCACAATATGTCCGTAATAAAACAGGGGAACTGGAGGCAATAATACATTGTGAGGAACCAGACATAGTAGGGATTACTGAGACATGGGGGGGGGGGGGGAATTTTGCCAGCCCTGGGGAGGTGGGTATGGAGGCGGGACGGCCGGGAAAATGGCAGAAACTGGGAGCGGGTACCAACCCCGCTCCTAACCCGCCTCTGTGCCATCTTCCCGGGATGCGGGTCCCCGACTCGCACTGAGACCCATCTCCTCGAGGCGGGAAGGGAATTACAGCAACTAACTGCATGTTAACAGGTAGTTAACAGGCAGTTAAGAGGCTTATCCCCATTTTACCCACACAAGTGCGGGCTTCCCAATGGCTGCGTACCTCGCCAGGGTCAGCGAGGCGAGCAGTGGGTCTGCGGGGGTGAGAGGGGTCGAAAGGTGCACTGTGGAGGTGAGTGATGGGTGCAAGTGTGGACAGGTAAGTATGAGAGGTGAGTGCAAAGTGTTAGAAAAAGTTTACTTACCATTGATTCTTTCTGCAGGCTTCAACCCTTGGGGATCCAGAGGTGCCTCATCTCAACGGCAGAGATGACAGAATGGCTGCTGCATTCTCCGATGCAGGAACCATCTGATTTCTGCTAAGGAGAGAGGTTTGGTAAGTCTTCAGTCCAAGGGCTTACCTTTGAACAGAGATTGTCAATGTTTGATAACTTCTCAAAGCTGTCAAACGATGACAATTCATCTGTCAAAAGTTTTTGACAGATAAAACATCATACGCTGACGTCCTCTGTCACCGGCTTTCCCTTAATTGGCCAGCTAAGCCCGCAGGGTGGGATTATCAAGGTCAATCAAGGGAAAATAGCGTGGGTTGGCCAGACATCGTTGGGGGCAGAACTGAAACCCGACAAGCAGCAGTCCTGCCCCCAACGTGTCCCCATTGATAAAACCCAGCCCATGGCTACAGAAAAATCAGGACTGGGAATTAAACATTGCAGGGTATAACATATTTAGAAAAGATAGAGAGGGAAAAAGGGGAGGTGGAGTAGCTGTACTTATTAGGGATAACGTAATGGCAGTAGAAAAAAGTGACACAGCTATCAGCAAGACAAAATAGAATCCATATGGATAGAGATAAAAGATAATAAAGGATCAATCACACTAATAGGCATAAGTCTACAGACCACCTAATAGTGGAAGGGAGGTGGAGGAAGAAATATGCAAACAAATTAGGGAAATGAGTAAAAAACATAGAATAATAATCATGGGGAATTTCAACCACCCCGACAGTAATTGGCCAGACGAGGTAGATAAAGGAATGGAGTTCCTACAATGTGAACAGGATTCCTTTCTAACCCAATATGTAAGAAGTCTGACAAGGGAGGATTCGCTACTGGATCTAGTAATGGGGAATGAACCAGAGCAGATAAGAGAAGCAAAAGTAGGGGAACATCTAGGCAATAGTGACCATAATATAATATGCTTTAAGATAATAATTGAGAAGGACATAAGTATGACGAAGACCAGGGTAATAGATTGGAGAAAAGCTGATTTTGCAGGGCTGAGAATAGAACTTGGGAAAATAAGATGGACAATAATAATGGCAAACAATGATATAGAACAGCAGGAAAAATATATTCCGCTAAAAAACAAGAACAAAATAAACACTAATGAGACACCAGGGATGAATAAAAACATGAGGAAACAATTGAGGGTAAGGAAAGAGGTATACACTAAGTATATGGACAGCAGGGGAGAGCATGACAAGGGGGAATACAAAGAGATTAGGAGAGAAGTAAAAAAAACAATTAGGAAGGCAAAGAGGAACTATGAAATTAAATTATCAAGGCACATAAAACAAAATAGTAAAATATTCTACAGGCACATAAATAAAAAAAGGAAAGTTGGGATGGGAATAGGGCCACTAAGGGATGGACAGGATAAAATCAAAGGCAATGATAGAGAAATGGCAGAAATAGTAAATAATTACTTTGCTTCAGATACTCAGCAGATCAGGCAGCATCTGTGAAGAGAGAAAAAGAGTTAACGTTTCAGGTCGATGACCTTTTTTTCCCCTGCTTTTTTCCAGTTCTGACGAAAGGTCATCGACCTGAAACGTTAACTCTGATTCTCTCTTCACAGATGCTGCCTGACCTGCTGAATATCTCCAGCATTTTCTGTTTTTATTTCAGATTTCCAGCATCTGCAGTATTTTCTTTTTGTACTTTGCTTCAGTATTTACCAGGGAGACAGATCATGTGGACATGACATTGGATGATGAGATTAGAAATGAGATAACCGCATTTAAAATAAAGAGGAGAAATATTAAATAAACTAATCAAACTCAAAGAGGATAAAACCCCTGGTTACATCCGCACATTTTGAAAGAATCTAGGGAAGAGATAGCAAAGGCACTACTACACATATTTAAGAATTCATTAGAAAAAGGTGTAGTGCCAGAGGACTGGCGGAGAGCTAACGTAATATCTATTTTAAGAAGGGAGATAGAACATCTCCAGGGAACTATAGACCAGTCAGTTTAACATCGGTGGTAGGAAAAATAATGGAATCCCTGCTAAAGGAGAAAATAGAAGAACATCTAGAAACCAAGAATATAATAATGAATGAGGGGGGGGGGGAAACCAAGGTTCTAATGAGGGTGAGGAACTTAATGTAATTAATATAAGTAGAGAAAAAGTACTAGAGAAACTAATGGGACTAAAAGCTGACAAATCCCCTGGACCTGACGGCCTACATCCTCGGGTTCTAAAAGAGGTGGCTGAAGAGATAGTGGATGCTTTGACCGCGATTTTGCCGGTGCTCAGAGAGGCGGGTCAGAGGTTAAAGTCCTTTTGATTGACGGCAGATACCGAACCCGCCGTCAATCCGCCTCCAAACAACCTTCCCAAGTGTCGGTTCCCCGATTTGTGAATGGACCCGACACCTAGCGGCAGGAAACGGATTAAAAGCAATTACCTGCCTATTAACAGGTGCTTGTCAGTAGTTTTCAGCATGTTTTTCGATTTTCCCGCTTCTGGGTCAGGTTTCATGATGTTCGGACAACACACCAGGTAAGTGTGGCGTGTTATGAGTCTGGTGTAATGTTTGTGAAAAGATGACAGCTGCAGAAATGGTGTGAAGGATGCAATGTTGCACATGGTGAGTTTCAGAGTAAAGAAAATATTGGTTACTGCATTTTTAAAACATATACAGATTTCTTTAGCTTACAAGTTTTTAAATCCAACTATATGTCCAGTGCCACCTCATTGGGAGAACCTCTCTCACCAGTGACGTCATTTGATGATTTGTCATCTGCTGGTTTTCTTAAAGGGACCACACACAATTTTTTTTGACAGCTCATTTCTCAGTGTTTGACAGCATTGAGGTGCTGCAAACACTGACAATCACTGTACAAAGGTGAGCTCTTGCACCCAGGCTCTCTAATGACTTCCTCCATAGGCTAGAACAGATGGCAGCTGCAGGTGAGGTTACAGAAGTGATCTATCACTGGTGAGAGAGGTTCTCCCAATGAGGTGGGACTAGACGTCCAATTCAAAACTTGTCACCTACAGAAAAGTGTAAATGCATTAAAAATGATTTCCCCAACATTTTCTTACCTCTGAAACTCACCAGTGCACCATTGGATCCTTCACACCACTTCTGCAGCTGTCATCAATGCAGAAACATTACAGTAGACCCACAGCACGCCACACTTACCTGGCGTGGTGTCCGGACGTCGGGAAGCCCGAGGCAGCAAAATTGAAAAAGAGGCTGTTAACAACTATCAAGTACTTGTTAACAGGCAGGTATGTGGCTTTAATCCTCTTCCCGCCGCTAGGTGTCGGGTCCATGTGCAAATCGGGGACCCGACACTTGGGAAGATTGATTGGAGGTGAGTTGACAGCGAGTTTCCTACCCGCTGTCAATCTTTGGGATTTTGACAGCGGTCCCACCTCCAAACCCGCACTCTGAGCACCGGTACAATTCTGGCCAAAGAGTCTGCAAAGGGATATAGATAGACTAAGTGAGTGGGCAGTAAGGTGGCAGATGGAGTATAATGTCGGAAAATGTGAGGTTATTCACTTTGGTAGGAAGAATAGAAAAACAATATTTTTTAAATGGTGAGAAACTTTCAAATGTTGGTGTTCAGAGAGATTTGGGTGTCCTCGTGCAAGAAATACAGAAAGCTAGCATGCAGGTACAGCAAGCAATAAGGAAGGCAAATGTCATGTTGGCCTTTATTGCAAGGGGGTTGGAGTATAAGAGTAAGGAAGTCTTGCTACAATTGTACAGAGCCTTGGTGAGACCACACCTGGAGTATTGTGCACAGTTTTGGTCTCCTTATCTAAGGAAGGATATACTTGCCTTGGAGGCGGTGCAATGAAGGTTCACTAGATTGATTCCTGGGATGAGAGGGCTGTCCTATGAGGAGAGATTGTGTAGAATGGGCCTATACTCTCTGGAGTTTCGAAGAATGAGAGGTGATCTCATTGAAACATACAAGATTCTGAAGAGGATTGACAGGGTAGATGCTGAGAGGTTGTTTCCTCTGGCTGGAGTGTCTAGAACTAGGGGGCATTGTCTTAGGATAAGAGATAGGCCATTTAAGACTGAGATGAGGAGGAATTTCTTCACTCAGAGGGTTGTGAATCTTTGGAATTCTCTGCCCCAGAGGGCTGTGAATGCTGAGTCTTTGAGTGTATTCAAGGCTGAGATAGATAGATTTTTGGACTCTAGGGGAATCAAGGGATATGGAGATTGGGCGGGAAAGTGGAGTTGAGGTCGATGATCAGCCATGATCTTATTAAATGGCGGAGCAGGCTCGAGCGGCTGTATGGCCTACTCCTGCTCTTATTTCTTATGTTCTTATGAATAGTCAGCAAGTATTTCAAAAGGGGAAGTCTTGTTTGACCAACCTCATTGAATTTTTTGAAGAGGTAACAGAGAGAGTAGACAAGGGTAATGTAGTAGATGTAATTTATCTAGATTTTCAAAAGGCCTTCGATAGAAAGAAACAAAGACTTACATATATATAGCGCCTTTCACGACCACCGGACATCCCAAAGTGCTTTACAACCAATGAAGTACTTTTGAAATGTAGTAACTCTTGTAATGTAGGAAACATGGCAGCCAATTTGTGCACAGCAAACTCCCACAAACAGCAATGTAATAATGACCAGATAATCTGCTTTTGTTATGTTGATTGAGGGATAAATATTGGCCAGGACATCAGGGTAACTCCCTGTTCTTCTTTGAAATAGTGCCACGGGATCTTTCACGTCCACCTGAGAGAGCAGACAGGTTTAATGTCTCATCTGAAAGATGGCACCTCTGACAGTGCAGCACTCCTTCAGTACTGTAGTGGAGTGTCAGCCAAGATTTTTGTGCCCAAGTCTCTGGAGTGGGACTTGAACCTACAACCTTCTAACTCAGAAGGAAAGATTGCTACCCACTGAGCCACAGCTCACACTCAGCTGACATAAGGTACCACATAATAGACTAATAAATAAGGTCAGAGAATGTGGAGTCAGGGGACAAGTAGCAGAATGAATAGCTCGCTGGCTTCAAGACAGAAAGCAGAGAGTAGGGGTAAAGGGTTGCTATTCAGAGTGCAGGACGTGGGAAGTGATGTTCCACAAGGATCAGTGCTAGGATCAGCTCTTTTTGCATACAGTGCCTCAGTGACCTCCCTTATACAGCAGTGGACGACGAACTGGGAAATATTGCAAATATCGCCTGTTCCAGTCTGGAAGGAGCCTGACGCATATAAGTTCATGGCCATGGTTACCTTGACAGCCACTGGCAATGTGGTCCTCACCCTGCTCTGAGGCTGATGTTCTGCCTGAAATAGGTGGCAGATTTCAGTGAGCACCTCCAGTGAAGCAGAGTCAGCACACACACTGTTCCTCACTGAGGTTGAGGTAGTGGAATTGCTCCCTGAAGACCCTGGGTGGATATGGTCTCTTGCTGAGAACCCTTCTCCCCCTCCTCCTCCTCCCTCTTCCAGCAGCTTGTCCTGCTCTGTGTCGTCTCTGCTCATTCTCCCTGTCATGCTGCAGGCCAAGGGGGATACAAACTACTGCACCTGTGTCTGGGAGCAACTGGTCTGAGCAGACCCCTTGCAAGTCAGTACCACGTCCTTGAGCACGTGCCACACCACCCCCTGTAGACTTTAGGTAACTTTAAAGAACTCTAGAAAGCACCAAACACTTCTACAAACTCAGCAATAGCTAATAGAAATCAATCAGCAACTAACCTGTAAGTAGGTTACTTTAATCCCTTTAAATAGCGTTGGTGGGGAGTCCTTTCTGCTGTTCAGCTGTGCGAGGTTAAGAGAGGGCATTAGCTCCAGCGTTGAGGTCGACAATGGCATGCAACGCAGGCGCCAAATCAGTGCTGCACGCCACGATCTGCCTACTCTGCATACTTCTGGTGCACGCTCTCTGCGCTGACTCTAACGCCCTCACCAAAATGGCGTCTGGCATGGCCTGCACCAGATGTGTGCATGCGCTGCTCAGATGCCACTGTGGACACAAAATGGCACCCATAGCGCCGAAAAACCGGGCGCTACGGAGCCAAATTTCACGGTCAGGCAGTTTAACAGAGAAGGCAGCCAGGTGGTAAATGCAATTTAAAATGGATAAGTGCGGGAGTAAAATTAAGAAATGGGAGAATGCAGTCAATGGAAAGATGAACAGCAAGACTTAGAAGTTCACATATAAAAGTCCTGGAAAGGGCTATGCAGTTAGGTTGTTCTTTTAAATTGGTTTTTTTTTAATGGGATGTGGGCATCGCTGGCAAGGCCAGCATTTATTGCCCATCCCTAATTGCCCTTGAGAAGGCAGTGGCGAGCCGCCTTCTTGAACTGCTGCAGTCCGTGTGGTGAAGGTACTCCCACAGTGCTGTTCGGTAGGGAGTTCCAGGATTTTGACCCAGCGACGATGAAGCCAGAAAAAAAGGCCAACAGCATTTTGGATTTTCTAGATAAGACCATAGAATACAAGAATAAAGGCCACTTTCAGGACCCTTACTGAGTATTCTTTCACTGGTGTACACCCTCTTGATGGCAGGAATCCCGCTGGGAGCCTGTCGTTGTATACGTAAGGAGCCTTGACCCATTTTCCTGGGGCAATGCGAAGGGGACAAGTAGAACTCCCGCCCCACCGGAACTCTGCTCTGAAGAGGAGAATTCTCCTTCCAAACTGCCTGTACTTTTCACAACCAGAGTTTCTGGAGGGGAGGGGGAGGATGACTCCTCTGCTGTTTTAGTGGGTAACTGCACAAACTGGGAAGGCACTGTGGAACTGCATGCCAGCATGTCATCCACTTCAGGACAGGACAGCAGGAAATTAGGGCAGGAGATAAACAGAAAAACTATTTTCCTTGATCCTCAAGAATTGTTTTAATACTTTTGAAAAGCAATATAAAAAAGCATTGGCTATTATGGTGCAGAGGAAAAGTAAACAGTCATGAGTTATAGCAAAGGTGAAGCTTAATGTAGTGTATTGTTTACATAATGTAGGCTCTGTTAGATAGGGACTTGACAACTGGGGGAAAACATATTTGCTTTTAGATCAAATAAGTGCACTCTGCAGTTCTCAGTATGTGAACAGTGATTACTGAATAACAATATTTTAAATGCACCCCACCTTTTGGCAATTCAAAATACACTTGGCTCAGCAAATGTTTTTACAATGTACTATCTCATCAGTATATACTTGTTTCTAATTGTAGTGTACAAGCCTTTTACACAGATCCTGAAATTTGTTGGACCTTTTTTATTGGATGTTAGTAATTGGAATTGGGGTTTAATATGGGAAAGAGAGATATAGCTATAGCTTTCTTTCTCTGAAAATGTCTCAGCTGTCAGTGAGTGTTTTTTTTCCTCAGGTGATTAGATACAGTAAGAGCTGAGTTTTGTTGAACACAATTACAGAAACAAACAACACTGGCCAAGAAAATCAATACACGCTGCCAATTATTGTTGGCAGGGCACTAAAGCTAGAATTTGGGCTGATATATGTGACTGGATCTGGCCTTAGATATTGAATGATTAATAACCAGCTCGAGCTGATAATGTCAGAAAATGAACAAAGAACAATAAGCAATGCATTAGTTAATGGATTCATGGTGTTTGTCAGCAGATTGTCTCATGTTTTGTGGCTATTTTTCTTTATTTTAAATCCTTTCCTACCAATTTTCTCTGCTCTTGATAGGGTATGGCACTGTGGATAATGGAGCCTCTGATATCTCGCCCCAGCAATTATTCATGTGTTATCCTATACAGTAGAGAGTAATTTTTGCCACGTCCCTCGTATGCAGTCAGTTAATATTGGATAATCATAGATGCACTTCCGCCTGATTATCTGATGTGCACAGGCTGCATGCAAGGCCCTGGCAGTGGCATGGGGCCTTACCAAATTTACCCTTAAATGTTGGCAGGCTATTCAGCTGCCGAGGGCTTCATAAACAAACTTGATCCACACATGCACACTTTCCAGTGAAGAACAGGAACACAGTCGAGTTTCCCCTCCCTAACCTAGAACATTCAGTCTAATCATAGCTCCTCTGTTGCTGCCCTGGCTGAGACCAGTTAACTGAGCACAGATCTTGTATCGAGGGACACAGCCACGTACTGTCTTGACCTTCTTCTTAAGCAGTCCCTCGGAACCGAGGATGACTTGCTTCCACACTAGAAATGAGTTCTCAGGTGACTGATGAGTCCAATGCGGGACCTACAGTCTCTGTCACAGGTGGGGCAGACGGTGGTTGAAGGGGCGGGTGGGTGGGGTTCTTGGGTTAACGTGCGCTTCTTCCGCTGTTTGCGCTTGGCTACCGCTTGCTCCCGGCGAAGAGACTCGAGGTGTTCGGCGCCTTCCCGGATGCTTCTCCTCCACTTTGTGTGGTCTTGGGCCAGGGATTCCCAGGTGTCGGTGGGGATGTTGCACTTTTTCAAGGAGGCTTTGAGGGTGTCCTTGAAGCGTCTCCTCTGCCCACCTGGGGCTCTCTTGCCATGTCGGAGCTCCGAGTAGAGCGCTTGTTTTGGGAGTCTCGTATCGAGCATGCGGACGATGTGACCCGTCCATCGGAGCTGATCGACTGTGGTCAAAGCTTCGATGCTGGGGATGTTGGCCTGGGCGAGAACACTGATGTTGGTGCGCCTATCCTGCCAATGGATTTGCAGGATCTTGCGGAGGCAGTGTTGGTGGTACCTCTGCAGTGCTTGGAGGTGCCTGCTGTACATGGTCCATGTCTTGACCAGTTAACTGAGCACAGATCTTGTATCGAGGGACACAGCCACATAATGGGCCAGAAGTTCGGCTTTCCGGCTTCCTGTGGGTGCAAGCATCGCGCACGTACTTACCTACCGCACCTGCTGTTGTGCTTCGGGCTCACAAGGACTTCGGGTCCTTGGCCTCCTGCAGCTGCCGGTGTGCAGTGCTTGCGTATCCCAGGGGCGCAGTTAGTTCGAAGCGTTCCCTGGGATCACGTGGGTCATGGAGAGCCAATCGGAGCAGGGCATTTTCATTCATAGATTTGACAGGAAGACCTGTCAAATCTATGAATAGATCGGCCCCAAAACCACACTCAAACTTCAAATAAATTTTTTTTTTAAATCACATTTTTAAAATAACTATAAGTTACATAAATTAACTACTTTAAACAAAAATTAAAATTTTTGAAAAAATTAATTATACTTTTTAACGGTGCTAAAAATAAACTTACCTTTCTTTAAAATATGTAATAATGAGAAACCTGTTGAAAATGTTTTTAAATTGTAATTAATTAACCACTTACCTTGTTAAAAACAGGCCTTGTGCCTCCTTTTTAAATGTGCAGCTTCTCCATACTTACCCTCACGGAGAAACCTGAAAAAAAAACCGAGGTTCGCTGCGTGCGCGCTGCCTCTCCCGCGCACGCGTTCGACTTCTGAACCCCTCCGTTCAGGGGAACGGAAGTTCCAGTTTCCCGCGCATACGCAGTGCATGCGGGAAACCGGCACTTCAGGTGGCCTTACGGGTGAGTACACAGAGCGTACTCACCCGACAACAGCCGAATTTCTGGCCCATTGTCTTGACCAGTTGAGCAATCAGCGGAGGCAGTAGGGGATGTTTTTCTGCTGTTCTATAAGTCACTGTGGACTCTTTAAGATGGCATTTGAAAAAGGGTGCAGTGGTGTAGTGATTGTGTTACTGGACTAGTAATCTGGTGACCTAAATTAATAATCCAGAGAATGTGAGTTCAAATCCAACTGTGGCAGTTTGAGAATTTGAATTCAGTTTAAAAAAAACTATAAATGAAAAGCAGCTATCAGTAAAAGTGACCATAAAGCTGGTGGATTATCATAAAAACCTGATTGGTACACTAATATCCTTTATGGAATGAAACCTACTGTCCTTACTTGGTCTGACTTATATGTGACTCCAGTCCCATACCAATCTGGTTGTCTCTTAACTTCCCTCAGAAGTGACATTACAACTCGAGGATGGGCAATAAGTATCTGCCTTGCCAGTGATGCCCACATCCTGAGAATGAATAAAAAGAAATATGAAAAGATTAAAATGCCAACCTTTAGAATTCACAACCTCAGGACGTCCCAAAGCGCTTTACAGCCAATTAACTACTTTTGAACAGCAGTCGCTGTTGTAATGTAGGAAATGCGGCAGCTAATTTATGCACAGCAAGCTGCCACTAACAGCAATGAAATGAATGACCAGATCATTTGATTTAGTTGTTGTTTGAAGGATAAATGTTGGCCGGAACACAGGGAGAAACTCCCCAGCTCTTCTTTGAATAGTGCCAAGGGATCTTTTATGTCCATTTGAGAGGGCAGGAACATTTCATCCGAAAGGTGACATGTCCGACAGTGCAGCACTCCCTCAGTACTGCACTGGAGTGTTAACTTAGATCTTGTGTTCAGGTCTCTGTACGTAGTCCAGTCTGGAGTGGGACTTGAATCCACAATCATCTGCCTCAGAGATGAGAGTTCTACTACTGAGCCAAGGCTTATCTTAATTAATCCTGCACATTTTGCATAATATTGTTCAAACTATCCATGTGCTGAATCATTGATTTGTTAAATTCAGTACATATAAATTTATGTGTCAGGTAAAAGCAATGACCCTAACATTGTTTAACAACCAAGGGCTTATTGCAACACATGTGCCAATGTTGCCATATTTTCCCTCTGCTTCTCCTCAAATACTTTTTTTAAACAATATTCAGCAGCTTGTAATGGAAATAACAAGACTATTTATAAAAAAAATGCTTTCTATAAATATTTTTTGCCTCTATGAGAATTGTTTAGCGTGAAATAACACACAGATGTGTTTTGTCTGACCTCAATAACATTTCTTCTTTCATAGTTCATGGAGTCATAAGCATGCACCATTATATGAACATTAAGAGAATAATTTTCTGAAAATCAACATTACAGTGCTGTTAGAAATGTGGCATTAAGATCACGGCTTTTAAAGATTTATTGCTTGGAAGCCATATTTTTCCATCAAGTAATTATGTCTTGAAAGCCTGAAATTTCCAAATGTAAAGCCATGACAAAAGAGTGCACCAGAATGGTTTAAACGTTTCTGTTTCCATTTTCCCCTTTTTAGCCTCACACACTTCTTATTCTGAACTGTAGCTGATTGGGCATGTGAATGTTCTCTATTTATGTGTGTATTAGGCAGAGTTACCACCTGCTCCAAGCCATGTGTCAGCCGTGGCTCAATTGGTAGGACCATTTAGGACTGAGATGAGGAGAAATTTCTTCAATCAAAGTGTTGCGAATCTTTGGAATTCTCTACCCCAAAAGGCTGTGGATGCTCAGTCGTTGAGTATATTCAAGACAGAGATCAATAGATTTTTAGATACTAAGAGAACCAAGGGATATGGGGATAGTGCAGGAAGGTGGAGTTGAGGTAGAAGATCAGTCATGATCTTATTGAATGGCGCAGCAGGCTTGAAGGGCAGAATGGCCTACTCCTGCTCCTATTTCTTATGTTCTTGTGTAGCACTCTCACCTCTGAGTCAGAAGGTTGTGGGTTCAAGTCCCACTCCAGAGACTTGAGCACAAAATCTAGGTTGACACTCCAGTGCAGTGCTGAGGGAGTGCTGCACTGTCAGAGCTGCCGTCTTTCAGATGAGATGTTAAACCAAGGTCCCGTTTGCTCTCTAAGGTGGATGTAAAAGATCCAATGGCACTATTTTGAAGAAGAGCAGGGGAGTTATCCCAGTGTCCTAGCCAATATTTATCCCTCAATCAACATCAGTAAAACAGATTATCTGGTCATTATCACATTGCTGTTTGTGGGAGCTTGCTGTGCGCAAATTGGCTGCCGCATTTCCCACATTACAACAGTGACTCCACTCCAAAAAGGACTTCTGAAATAAAAACAGAAAATGCTGGAAATACTCAGCAGGTCAGGCAGCATCTGTGGAGAGAGAAACAGAGTTAACGTTTCAGGTCGATGTAAAGCGCTTTGAGACGTCCGGTGGTGGTGAAAGGTGCTATATAAATGCAAGTCTTTCTTTTTCATTAAACTACTTAGGGATGTATTTGACCCGAGCTGAGCTTCTCACTCTATATGCTCTCCATCACAAAGGTTGCCGACTTCCACCTTTGTAACATCACCCACCTTGCCTCAGCTCATCTGCTGCTGAAACCCTAATCCATGCCGTTGTCACCTCCAGACTCAATTGCATCCAATGCTTTCCTGACCGGCCTCCCATCCTCCACTTCAGCTCATCCAAAACTCTGCAGCCTATATATAATCCAGCACCAAGCCCTGCTCAACCATCACCACTGAGGTATGCCCTCACTCATACTGTACTGCGTCTGACTAGCATAACAACACAACTTGCATTTATATAAAAACAGAAAATGCTGGAAATACTCAGCAGGTCAGGCAGCATCTGTGAAGAGAGAAACAGAGTTAATGTTTCAGGTCGATGACCTTTCGTCAGAACTGGAAAAAAGCAGGAACTGGAACAGATTTTTAAGCAAGTGTAGTGGCTGGGAAAAGGGGGAGGGGATGAAAGAACAAAAGGGAAGGCCTGTGATAGGCTGAAAGGCAGGAGAGATTAAGAGACATTGAGAGACATTAAGAGATATTCAAGGCAAAAGGGGATGGTAATGGGACAGGTTAAGAAACAAAGGATGGCTCCAGATGAAGTGTAAATTGCGCTGGCAGAATGGGAAGACAGCTGCCCTGTGGGAGAGAAGAACAGAACAAAAGTGTGGATAAAAAATTATATATATGTTATGATCTGAAATTGTTGAATTCTATGTTGAGTCCAGAAGGCTGTAAATTGCCTAATCAAAAGATGAGGTGCTGTTCCTCGAGCTTACGCTGAGCTTTCGTGGAACAATGCAAGAGGCCGAGGACGGTGAGGTCTGAGTGGGAGTGGAGCGGAGAATTAAAGTGACAGGCGATTGAAGCTCGGGGTCCCCCTTACGGACTGAACGGAGGTGTTCCGCAAAGCGGTCACCCAATCTGCGTTTGGTCGCCCCGATGTAGAGGAGACCACATTGTGAGCAGCGAATACAGTATACTAAATTGCAAGAAGTACAAGTAAATCGCTGTTTCACCTGGAAGGGGTGTTTGGGGCCCTGGACAGTGGGAAGTGGGGAGGTATAAGGGCATGTGTTGCATCTCCTGTGCTTGCATGGGAAGGTGCCGAGTGAAGGGGAAGGGTAAGGGGTGTTGGGGGTGATAGAGGAGTGGACTAGGGTGTCGCGGAGGGAGTGGTCCCTACGGAATGCTGAAAGGGGAGGTGAGGGGAAGTTGTGTTTGGTGGTGGGTTCACGCTGGAGGTGGCGGAAATGGCAGAGGATGATACGTTGAATGTGGAGGCTGGTGGGGTGAAAGGTGAGGACAAGTGGAACTCTATCATGGTTTCGGGAGGGAGGGGCAGGAGTGAGAGCAGAAGTGCGGGAGATAGAACGGACACGGTTAAGGGCCGTGTCAACCACTGTAGAGGGGAATCCTCGGTTGAGGAAAAAGGAAGACATGTCGGAAGCACTGGTATGGAAGGTGGCATCGTCAGATCAGATGCGGCAGAGACGGAGAAACTGGAAGAATGAAATAGAGTCCTTACAGGAGGCGGGGTGGGAGGAAGTGTAGTCCAGGTAGCTGTGGGAGTCAGTGGGCTTGTAGTGAATGTTGGTCAATAACCTATCCCCAGAGATGGTGACGGAGAAATCGAGGAAGGGAAGGGAAGAGTCGGAGATGGACCATGTGAAGGTGAGGGAAGGGTGGAAATTGGAAGCAAAGTGAATGAAATTTTCTAGTTCAGGGCGAGGAAACGGCACCGATACAGTCATCAATGTACCGGAAAAAGAGGTGAGGGAGGGGAACTGTGTAGGACTGGAACAAAGAGTGTTCCACATATCTCACGAAAAGGCAAGCATAGCTAGGAACCATGCAGGTTCCCATAGCCACACCTTTGATTTGGAGGAAGTGAGTGGAGTCAAAGGAGAAGTTGTTCAATGTGAGAACAAATTCAGCGAGGCAGAGGAGGGTGGTGGTGGATGGGGACTGGTTGGGCCTCTGTTCAAGGAAGAAGCGGAGCGACCTCAGGCCATCCTGGTGGGGGATGGAGGTGTAGGGGGATTGTACGTCCATAGTGAAAAGGAGGCGGTTGGGGTCAGGAAACTGGAAACTGTTAAAGTAGCGGAGGGCGTCGGAAGAGTCGCAGATGTAGGTGGGAAGAGACTGGACAAGGGGAGAAAAAATAGAGTTGAGATAGGAAGAGATAAGTTCCATGGGGCAAGAACAGGCTGAAACGATGGGTCTACCAGAGCAGTCCTGTTTGTGGATCTTGGGAAGGAGGTAGAAGCGGGCTGTGCAGGGTTGGGGAACTATGAGGTTGGCGGCCGTGGGGGGGAAGATCTCCAGAGGAGATGAGGTCAGTGACAGTCTTGGAAACGGTAGCTTGATGTTCGGTAGTGTGGTCATGGTCCAGGCGGAGGTATGAGGAGGTGTCGGAGAGTTGGCGTTCAACTTCCGCTAGGTAGAGGTCGGTTCGCCAAACAACAACAGCACCACCCTTGTCAGCAGGTTTAATAACAATGTCGGGGTTGCATCTGAGTGAATGGAGTGCTGCAAGTTCAGAGGGAGGTAGATTGGAGTGAGTGAGGGGAGCAGAGAAATGGAGATGGCCGATGTCACGCCGGCAGTTTGCAATGAAAAGATCTAGAGAGGGTAAGAGGCCAGAGGGAGGGGTCCAGGTAGAATGAGAATTCTGAAAGCGGGAGAAAGGGTCAGCCGTGCGGGGGAAAGACTCCTGGCCAAAGAAGTGGGCACGGAGACGGAGGCGGCGGAAAAAGAGCTCAGCATCGTGCTGAGCTCGAAATTCATTGAGGTGGGGGCGTAAGGGGATGAAGTACAGGCCTTTGCTAACTACTGATCGTTCGGGGTCAGAGAGGGGAAGGTCAGAGGGGATAGTGAAAACGCAGCAGGTGGAGAGATTGGGAGAAGGGATGGGGTCAGAGGAAAGTGAAGGGGAAGAAGGTTCCGGAGGGGCGTTGGTGTCCAAGAGTTGTTGAAGCTTGCGATCCTTGACACCTGAAAGGAAGAAAAAAAGTTTTTTGTTAATGAATTTCGAACTCGGCACGATGCTGAGCTCTTTTTCGTTTTCGTGGGATATGTGGAACACTCTTTGTTCCAGTCCTACACAGGTTCCCTCCCTCACCTCTTTTTCCGGTACATTGATGAACGTATCGGTGCCGTTTCCTCACCCTGAACTAGATAATTTCATTCACTTTGTTTCCAATTTCCACCCTTCCCTCACCTTCACCAGGTCCATCTCCGACTCTTCCCTTCCCTTCCTCGACTTCTCCGTCTCCATCTCTGGGGATAGGTTATTGACCAACATTCACTACAAGCCCACTGACTCCCACAGCTACCTGGACTACACTTCCTCCCACCCCGCCTCCTGTAAGGACTCTATTTCATTCTCGCAGTTTCTCCGTCTCCGCCGCATCTGCTCTGACGATGCCACTTTCCATACCAGTGCTTCCAACATGTCTTCCTTTTTCGTCAACCGAGGATTCCCCTCTACAGTGGTTGACACGGCCCTTAACCGTGTCCGTTCTATCTCCCGCACTTCTACCCTCACCCATGCCCCTCCCTCCCGGAACCACGATAGAGTTCCACTTGTCCTCACCTTTCACCCCACCAGCCTCCACATTCAACGGATCATCCTCCGCCATTTCCACCACCTCCAGCATGATCCCACCACCAAACACATCTTCCCCTCACCTCCCCTTTCAGCATTCCATAGGGACCGCTACCTCCGCGACACCCTAGTCCACTTTTCTATCGCCCCCAACACCCCTTCCCCTTCCCCTTCGCCCGGCACCTTCCCATGCAAGCGCAGGAGATGCAACACATGCCCTTTTACCTCCTCCCTTCCCACTGTCCAGGGCCCCAAACACCCCTTACAGGTGAAACAGCGATTTACTTGTACTTCTTGCAATTTAGTATACTGTATTCGCTGCTCACGATGTGGTCTCCTCTACATTGGGGAGATCAAACGCAGATTGGGTGACTGCTTTGCGGAACACCTCCGTTCAGTCCGTAAGGGGGACCCTGAGCTCCCCGTCGCCTGTCACTTTAATTCACCGCTTCACTCCCACTCTGACCTCACCGTCCTCGGCCTCTTGCATTGCTCCACGGAAGCTGAGCGTAAGCTCGAGGAACAGCACCTCATCTTTTGATTAGGCACTTTACAGACTTCTGGACTCAACATAGAATTCAACAATTTCAGATCATAACATATATATATATTTTTTATCCACACTTTTGTTCTGTTCTTCTCTCCCACATGGCAGCTGTCTTTCATTCTGCCAGCACAATTTACACTTCATCTAGAGCCATCCTTTGTTTCTTAACCTGTCCCATTACCATCCCCTTTTGCCTTGAATATCTCTTAATGTCTATCAATGTCTCTTAATCTCTCCTGCCTTCCAGCCTATCACAGGCCTTCCCTTTTGTTCTTTCATCCCCTCCCCCTTTTCCCAGCCACTACACTTGCTTAAAAATCTGTTCCATTTCCTGCTTTTTTCCAGTTCTGACGAAAGGTCATCGACCTGAAACGTTAACACTATTTCTCTCTTCACAGATGCTGCCTGACCTGCTGAGTATTCCCAGGATTTTCTGTTTTTATTTCAGATTTCCAGCATCTGCAGTATTTTCTTTTTGCATTTATATAACATCTTTAACATAGAAAGATGTCCTAAGGCATTTCACAGAGGCATAATGAAAGAAAAATGGGCGTCGACCAAAGAAGTAGCTGATCTACATTGGCTCCAACTTAAAATTCTGATTGTTCTGCTGAAGGGTCATCGACCTGAAACATTGGCCCAGAAATTGATCTCGCTCTGTTCCCGCGGGGGTAAGCCTTCCCCGCGATGTCTCACCTCGCTTATGCTTTTTCTGATCCAGCTCGCACGAACTTGATGTTCCAGACATCAGCTGTGCTGGGCTTGCGTATCCCAGCGGCGTAGTTAATTCGTGCGAGCTGTGGGATCACGTGACTCAGTTAGAGCCAATGGCAGCACACCATCTTCCATTCATAAGTCTCACAGCATGGCTGTGAGACTTATGAATCTTACACCCCCCCAAAATAACAGCTAAACCTCAATTAAATTTAAAAAAAAACCCATCACATTAATAAAATAAGTATAGTTAATTAAATTAACCATTTTAAATAAAAAATTAAATTTTTGAAAAAATTTAAAATCTTTTAAAAAGTTATAAAAATAAACTTACCTGTCTTTAAAGTCTATAAAAAAGATATACCTGTAAAAAAAAATTCAAAAAAATACTTAATTCACTACTTACCTTCTTAAAAGCGGGTCTTACTCCTCCTTTTTACATTTCCAAAATCTTCCGTCCTTACCTGCGCGTCCAAAGCATGAAGTGCACAGCGTGCGCGCAGCCTGTAGCGCGCACGCGATGCACCCAGGCCCCGCCCCCTTTTCGGAAGAGCAATTGCCGGTTTTCAGCGCATGCGCAGGGCATGCAGAAAACCAGCAATTGGAGTGGGAATACGCGAGAGTATGCAGTGCGTACTCTCGCGTCCCGGGATCAATTTTCGGCCCATTAACTCTGTTTCTCTCTCCACAGGTGCTGCCTGACCTGCTGAGTGTTTTCCAGCAATTTCTGTTTTTATTTAAAATTCTCATTCTCATGTTTAAAATGATTCATGGCCTCACCCCTCTCTATCTCTGTAACCTCCTCCAGTGCGACAAACCCACAGAACTCTCTGTTCCTCTAAATCGGGCCTCTTGTGAATCCCCCTACCATTAGTGACTGTGGCTTCAGTTGCCTAGAACCCACACTCTGGAATTCTCTCTCTAAACACCTCCGCCTCTCCACCTTCCTCTCCTCCTTTAAGTCCGACCATAAAACTGATCTCTTTGACCAAGGTTTTGGTCACCCATCCTAGTAGCTACTTCTTTGGCTCGGCGCCCATTTTTGTCTAATTATGCCTCTGTGAAATGCCTTGGGACATCTTTCTATGTTAAAGATGTTATATAAATGCAAATACGATAGCAAAATACTGCAGATGCTGGAAATCCGAAATAACAACAGAAAACGCTGGAAAAACTCAGCAGGCCAGGCAGCATCCGTAGAGAGAGAAAGAGAGTTGACGTTTCAGGTCGATGACCTTTCATCAGAACTGGGAAGAGCTGGAAATCAAATAGATTTAAGGCCAGGGTAAAGCTGGGAAAAGGGGGAGGGGATAAAGGAACAAAGGAGGAGATGAAGAGACATTAAGAGACATTAAGAGATATGCAAGGCTAGAGGTGGTGTTAATGTGACAGATTAAGGCTGAATGAAGTGTGAAATCCACTGGCAGAATGAAGGACAGCTGCCAGCTTCTAGGAGGAAAAAAAAAAGGTGGGGGGGACAAATAAAAGGGTGGATAAAATAAAATATAAATGTGATTGGAGCTGAGGTTATGATCTAAAATTGTTGAACTCGATATTGAGTCCAGAGGGCTGTAGCGTGCCTAAACGAAAGATGAGGTGCTGTTCCTCGAGCTTACGCTGAGCTTCCGTGGAACAGTGTAATAGGCCGAGGACGGTGAGGTCAGAGTGGGAGTGAAGCGGTGAATTAAAGTGACAGGCCACCGGGAGCTCGGGGTCCCCCTTACGGACTGAACGGAGGTGTTCCGCAAAGCGGTCACCCAATCTGCGTTTGGTCTCCCCACCCTTACCTCTAGCCTTGCATATCTCTTAATGTCTCTTAATGTCTCTTCATCTCCTCCTTTGTTCCTTTATCCCCTCCCCCTTTTCCCAGCTTTACCCTGGCCTTAAATCTATTTGATTTCCAGCTCTTCCCAGTTCTGATGAAAGGTCATCGACCTGAAACGTCAACTCTCTTTCTCTCTCTACGGATGCTGCCTGGCCTGCTGAGTTTTTCCAGCGTTTTCTGTTGTTATTTTTTATATAAATGCAAGTTGTGTTGTCAGACACAGTACAGTATGAGTGAGGGCATACCTTGCCTCAGAAACCACTAACTTAAAAACTCCAGCTGTGCTACAGCTAAGTGCTAACCACTGAATAACCAGTGTGATTAACTCAACCTGATCGGTTGCTGACCACCCATGTAAGGGATTCTGACCCTGCGTGTCTCGCAGCCTGTGAGATTCACGCGGCTCTGTGCAGCCTGTGTGTCAGTGCGGGTTTAGGCCTTGTTGCCTGTTCTGGTCTCCAGCCAGTCTGGGAGCACTAGACACACCTGTGAGTGGTTCGAATCACTCGCCCTTACGGTTCTAGACACTGGACTTAGATGCGAGAGCAGTAATGGAGATGAAACTCATGTAGACTCGGTTGAATGGTACGAAATGGAAAATCTTTATTGCATGATATTTAAGATTATGAAATACATGTCATAAGCACAGATTAATGACAGTACAATCTTACAAGCAGTTATATAGCTGATCCTAGGGAAACGAGGAACGAACGACACACCGTAAATAGGGGCACACATTACAAGTATCCTTAATACTTAAACCCTCCCTTATCAATATCTATCCTAACTAGATTCGTAGGATTTCGAGACTCATGCTCACCACTCGTGATAACTCGGAGAAATTCCGAATAGCTGATCGGATGTTTTTCACCGCAGCACCCACGTGTCGGTCAGGAGATCTCCTGGTCCCACTTGTTTACTTGCTTCTGCTCCGGCTAGCAGGCTGGACCGTCTGCTGTGATGAAGACCTGTGTTGGTTGGTTTAACAGGTACTTTTCCGAGCACAGTTCACAGATTAGTCAATATCATCGATGATGAACCGTTCTTGCAAGTTCGAAGAAGTCTCCCTGGCAAGGAAAACTTGGCTATTCGACCTACAGGCGCGGTCGGGATTTACTGACCGTGGCGATGAGTATGGTCTTCCTCTCTTCTCATCTCATCTCATCTCATCTCATCTCATCTCATCTCGGGCCTTTGGTTCCGCTGCCAGTTACCAACATAGGTCTTCGTTACGCGACACGAGGTAGATCCGAACGGATCAGAAAGTTCGACAGTCTTTTTCAAAGAGGCACCAGGCAAGCAGGAACCCGACTACGAGTACACAGGAGCAGCCACGAGGTTACGAATCGATCGGATAAGAGCATAAGAGCACAGGAGCAGCCACGAGGATAAGAGAGAGATGGACGGTTTGGAGCCTGCAATTATAGTGCAAAATCTTCCGTTTCCCGCCCAACCTTAATGTCCTTTCTTTTGTTAGGGTCTGGCGCTCAAATGTCTTGTATGGGTGATCTCCGTTCTTAATGGGTTTCGGGGCTACTCGTAAATGTCTGAGTACCTGTTAATATTTCTCCCATTGTTAAATCGGTCGGTGTTCTCCCTGGAGGGGTTTTTGGGGCTTCCAAGTGTTTTGTATAACTACCTGCTAACGGCTCTCTCATCGTAGAGTCGTTGGGATTTTACATATTAATGTCTTTTGGATGGGCCCTTGATTACTCGGTACAATAGCTTTCATTCGTACCTGGGAGACCGATTTCAGTATTTATGTGTATACTGCAAACCCATAATGTCTCGTGTATTATCTTCACTGTGCTGAATCTTAATCGATCTTGCACAAATGTTTATTGGAACGCCATCTTGTCTGCCTGTCGAAAAGTCTAGAATGTTCTGTCACGAGGTGCGGCGGCCATTTTACAGGCTGCTTGTGTCCACTTTGAAAAACCTGGCAACATTCTGCTGAAATAAAAGCTGTTTGAACGAAACTCTGTGTTTTCTCCTTATTAAATAAAATCGCGATATATTGCGAATTCTACACCCAATATACAGGTACATATAATATTAGTACCACTATGAGACTTTGATCATTCCCACAGCTCTGTGGCCTATTGATGCGAGGTGGGAAAGGATGAGGAAATGAAATACAACCTGCGGATGGGATCTGTTGGTTTACCTCTCACTCTCTATTGACGGCCTGATAACCCTGATCAATGACAGCCAGTTTGCAATTTGGGGAAGCCCGAGTGAAAATGTTAGCAGCAGCTTGAATATGAATACAAGTTTACTGATGACAAGCATCAGAATGGCTGGCCGTCTAATAGCTCTTCTCTGATTAGCAACTGGCGTGTGAAATTCAAACTTTAGATCTGAATCCAAATCATCATGTGAAGTATACTGGATTATGTTATTCACACTGGTTATTCAGTAGGTAGCACTGTCATAATTGTGAATTTCTCCCAGAACTTGTAACTTGTATTCACAGACAAAGGCGCTTGTTTTGATAAGCAGAGTTAATCGCCTATGTGACTCTCCTTGTTTTAATAAGCAGAGTGACTCTCCAATGACCCTAGACTTGCAGCACTGTACATGCCCTAGGACTAGAATTACCCTTTAATATGACATAATGGCCCAAAAATGAGTCTCACTACGCGCTGTGTACTCTCGCGTATTCTGTCTCCAATTGCCGGTTTTCTGCATGCACTGCGCATGCGCTGAAAACCGGCACTTGATGATTTCAAAAGGGGGCGGTTCCTAGGTGAACCACGTGTGCGCTACAGGCTGCGCGCACGCAGTGCACTTAGTGCTTTGAATGCGCAGGTAAGCATGGAAGATTTTGCACATAAAGAAAGGAGGCGTAAGACCCTCTTTTAACAAGGTAAGTAATTAATTAAGTATTATTTTGAATTTTTTTCAACAGGTATATCTTTTTTCGAGACTTTAAAGAAAGGTAAGTTTATTTTTATAACTTTTAAAAAGATTTTAAATTTTTTTAAAAAATTTATTTTTTGTTTAAAGTGGTTAATTTATTTAACTATACTTATTTTATTAATGTGATGGTTTTTTTTTAAATTTAATTGAGGTTTAGCTGTTCTTTTGGGGGGGTATAGATTCATAGCTTTCACAGCCCTTGCTGTGAAAACTATGAATGAAAGATGGTGTGCTGCCATTGGCTCTAACTGAATCACGTGATCCCACAGCTCGCACGAATTAACTGCGTCTGTGGGATACGCACACACTGCACAGCTGCTGTCTAGAAACTCAAGTTCGTGCGAGCTCGGAAGGAAAAGGCAGGCGCGCAGTGAGATATCGCGGGGAAGCCTTACCCCCGCAGGAAGGCTCCGTCTTTAATTTCTGGGCCAATGCGTCATGGACCATGTGGGTTCCCCATCACGGTTTTTGTCTGCTCTGAAAGATGATAAATACGACGCTGTTCAGACTGTTACGTTCAGATTAAAACTGATGGATTATTTACAAGTAAGATTCACGGAAGCAGAAATACACCGAAAGTTACTGATGGTACAAATACTTAGAAAACAATAAAAATTGAATGGCACAGTAATTCAATCTCACCTGAAAATGCGCGTGCGGTGGGCAGGGCAGGGCAGGGTGCCGCTGCACACTCCTGTTCATGTGGTCCCAGGCAGCACGCTAATTTATGCTGGGACTCAGGCTTGCTCCACAATTAGCAAATAAATTTTTGTCAGGAGACTGGCTTGTGCCAGGAGAGCATCTTTATAGGCTAATGAGCAGAAACCCGAAATCCAGGTGGGTTCAGCTCATGTCAGGCATGGGGACAGAAATGAAGAGAAAATCAGCCCCCTTGATTCTCAATTTCCACGGGTCTGTCACTGCCAGATTTGACAGGCCTGGGGATTGTCTAGCGAGAGTCATGACGATGGGCTTCACACTCCTCAGTGATATCCTACAGTCTGCGCTGGTGCAGATTGCAAAGCATGCTGCAGGAGTTCCCAGCAGCTGGGACATGGCAGGAAATAGGGACAGATGAGGCAGCTGTAATGAACAGGTGATCTGTCATCATTCAAATCATAAGAAAGGTTATATATTTTCAATATCTAACTATTACCTATGTTGAAAGAAAGAAAGAACTTTCATTTATATAGCGCCTTTCACAACCTCAGGATGTCCCAAAATGCTTCACAGCCAATGAATTACTTTTGAAATAGAGTTAATTTATGTATAGCAAGATCCCACAAACAGCAATGAGATAAATGAGTAGATGATCTTTTTTCAGTAATGCTGGTTGAGGGATAAATGTTAGTCAGGAGACTTTGAATTTGATTACTGCTAGATTGGTTTCCCCAGGCTAGAGAGGATGCACTTTATGACCTAAGATGCAAATTCTCACTCCAATCACTTATTACAGTGCTAATACATTTAAATTGCAAAGAGAAACTCTATTACCTCTTGCCCTGGCAGTTCATGCTAGCACTCTTCGCCCTGACCTGACTCGATAAATGCAGCCATTCTCTGAGCTGATCCCACCCAGGCCCAGTTCACACTGCCACACACCTCATCATTCATCTTCTCAATGCCACTCTAGGGTTCTCAGAGAGGTCTCTCTCCCCTCAGTATTGTTCTTGGGACCTTCCCCAAACTCCAGATTCTTTCCTCAGAATTGTTCTCAGTCTATCCACCCTCCATCCTGCCCAGCCTGCTCTTTGGGGCTTCCTTCTATCCCTTCTCCCCACCAGTGCCTCTCTCAGCCTTTCACCTTTTCTCGTCCCCAAATGCCAACCTTTGACTCCCCCCCAGCACCGCTTTGGGTTCTCATACATGTTGTTGCTGCTCTAGCTTTGAATGCCACTGTACAATGTGGCGAGAACTCCTGGGGCTAGAAATTTGTTATAGCCAAGGAATGGGCGGTGTCAGCAGAAAAGTTGGAGAATTAACGCTAGGTGCAAATGCTTTAGACTGCACGAAAAATTCGTGCTCACTGCTCAATAAAATGATTGGAGTCCTAAATCAAGTCTGAAAACCCAAGCTCATTGAGTTAGACTTGAAGGATATCGGGTGCATTCTAATCACAACTCATCATTGCCACAGGCTTTTTCACTACTTAAAGGGGAGGTTCATTGATGCTGCAGCACCTCATTCTCAGCATTGCTGGCTGTGCAGCTGCGTCAGCAAGCAGAAGCAGAAGCAGAAGCAGAAGCAGAACAAAGTGAAGAAGCCAGAGGACTGAACCAGGTGTGCTCATGGCAGGTCCACGCCCCAGGGAGAGAGCCCGCAGATTCTCTGATGAAGCATTGGAGGCATAAGTTTTCGCTGTGGAGAGATGAAGGGTGGTGCTCTACCCGGCAAGTGGCAGGAGGCCCTTGCCACAAGTCTTCCACACCATGTGGAGGGAGGTAGCGCAGCACGTCTCGGGCAGCACGGTGGTCCCCAGGACCCACACACAGTGCAGGAAGAAATTTAATGACCTCACTCGGATGGTCAGGGTGAGTGAATGCTTCAACAAATGCTATATACCACCATCTGTACCACAATCTTCACACACTGCCCAAAGCACCACACCCCCAGCACTCACCCACCAACAGGGGGAAAAATTCAGTTGGTTAGCACCTCCCGTTAGTGCCTGCAGCTGGCACTAACAGGGCACTGATGCAGTAGCACCGGGACGAGGTGAATCCGGCGGCACACAGGAAATCCGGACCCCCGTTGCGCCGCCGGTACAAGGTACCGCCGGGGACTTCAACGCCAGGCAGATCGTGATGTCAGTGAGCGCAATGCTCACTGGGCACCCGATCTGCCAAATTCATTCTGGACATTTACCTTTGCATCTCCACCAGACAGCGACAAGGAAAGGAGGTGCACAGCTGCAGGACACTGGCTCCAGGGATGTTATTTAAAGGTATCCGCATTAATCACTGGCAGCTGTCAGTCAGGGCAGGTTAGTTTCTGTGGTCTCTTGGCAGTTTCAGCTAGTGGATGAATTTGCAAGAGTAATTTCAAGGTTCTTTTTTTATCAGCAGTCTTCTGGCAAGTGCAAAGTGCCTACATTTATTGTTCAAAGATTCAAACTGCTACACTTGGCAACATTAATGGGGGGCTATACTGGCATGCCACCTCGCTCTCCAGGATCTATGGCGGAGGGAGCGTAGGCAGCGAGAAATACAGGAACATGTGCCCAGAGGGATGAGGAGAGACATCAGGGCTCTCATCAAGATGACTTAAATCCCAGATCCCTTTTGCTCACCACATGCCCATCATATCATCCCTGTGTCATGCCCTATCACAGCGTCCTCCTGGGCGCAAAGATGAAATGGGAGAGACCACAAAATATTGCAAACTCCATGAATAAATTTATGCATAAATATATCACACATATCACATTCATTCTAATAACTAATGACCCTTGTGCTTGCTATAGTTGAATAGCTGTCATTGTGTGCAAGGCGTGAGATGTGGGTGTGAGTGTTGGTAGGTAGAGATTGTTGGTGTGTGAGCATTGGGGTCGTAGTGCTTTGGGCAGTGTGTGAAGCTTGTGGTACAGATGGTGGTATGTAGCATTTGTTGATGCATTCGATCACCCTGACCACCCGACTAAGGTGGATCTGCTATGAGCACACCTGTATCAGTCCTCCGGCTCCTTCTCCTTGTTGTGATTCTCCTTGCTGAGGCAGCTGCACAGCCAGCAATGCTGAGAATGAGGTGCTGCAGTGTCAATGGACCTCCCCTTTAAGTACTGGGAAAAGCCTGTGGCAATGATGAGTTGAGATTAGACTGCACCCGATATTGGTTCACTCTTTGAGTATAACGCCACTGAGCTAGGCCTTTAAGACTTCATTTCTTTGAGCAGTGAGAATGAATTTTGCCTGCAGTCTAAAGCATTAGCGCCTGGCACTAATTCTCAAACTTTTCTAAAGATACCGCCCATTCCTGGGCTATAATGAATTTCTAGCCCACAATCTCTACCTACCAACACTCACACCCACATCTCACAACTTGCACACAATGACAGCTATTCAACTATGGCAGGCACATTACCCAAACACATTGCTCCACACTTACTCACATACTTTCCTTTCTCTTGCAGGCCAAGGTGGCTCACAACAGGATGGAACAGGAGCGCACAGGCGTGGGACAAGCCGACACCCAACCACTGTCTGCGCTGGAAAATAGAGTGCTGCAAATCCTTGGGCGCCAGGTGGTGGGCGCCGTGGCCACCGGCAATGTTAACCCTCTTGGGGACAACAACAGTATGTTCATTCCTACTCCTTCTTCTCACATCCCACTTACCCCTCACCCCACAAGCGTTTCGCACTTTCCAGCTAATCATGCTGCATGCGTGCATTTTTCCCTTCCTGCCCCTCTCCCCTCACCTTAACCCGACTCTTGTGCCTTTAAACTTTCAGATGATGAGCAAGCACCTGAGCAGCCTGTCCCTGAGGGCACCGTTGAGAGCGAGGCAGGAGAAGAGGAGGAGAAAGAACACACCGCGTCACTGCATGTCTCACCCACAGGCACCAGCTCAGATACTGGCACTACGTGTTCTTTAGAGGCTAGTATAGTAGCGGGATCTGCACAGGGTGAGGCACCGGGGACGAGTGGGCTACAGCAAGGCCAGGGGGAAAGGGTAGCTCGGGAGCCAGCTCCCCGGAGGGCGAGTTCGTGCACGAGTTCTGCGGCACAGGACTCAGATGAGGACCTCAATCGGGAGGCCTTTAGAAGAAGGGTGATGGGCATGCACATGGAGATGATAGGTCCAATGGCAAGGGTGGCCGACAGCCTCTCGGCAATGGTAAGGAGCGTGGAGGAGTCCGTCTCCAACATTGCACAAGGCTCTGCGCACACCATGGAGCCCATCATTTCCAGTCTGCAAAGGATGGTAGACTCCCAGAGAGACCGTGGTGACCCAGACCGGATGCCGTGTGTGATGGGCGATCTGGCAGCTTCCAATGCAGCAAAGATGGAAGCGACGCAACGTCTTAGTGCTGTAATGCGGTTTATGGTTGGTGCCATCCAATCTCAGACTGCCATCATGCAGTCTCAGCTTGATGCCACGCAAGCTCTGACTGCTGCCATCGTGGCTGGGTCTACCACCGTCGACCGGGGCTTTCACGGTGTCTCAGCAGGCCAGCAATCTGTGCTCCAACAGATTGCTAGGGATGCTGAGGTGCTGCCCCGGGGGAGTGGCAGTGGGTCAGTGGAGCAAGAACCTGCTGTCCTCTCTGAGGATGACAGCATTCCTGCTCCCACCACTGCCACTCCGCCATTGCTCTTGTCGCTGCCTGTCATCCAGCCAGCCCAGACTGCTGCTGCCCATAGTGAGGTGGTGCAGTCTGCAGCGGGGCCTTCCAGGCCCAGAGCTGGTCAAGGATGTCCTGCAAGGCCATCTGAAGTCTCCCGCCGAACACTCAACAGCCTTCCACTAGCCCTGCTGCAGCCACTGGGCCAACACTTCGTAGGAGCAATAGAGCAGGAAAAGGCACAGTAACGACAGGCACTAACGATTGCACAAGGGTGAAAAGTAAATATTTTTCATGTAAATATGTGTCCACTACTTTTTGATAAATTTATTACTTCACTTACCATTCTTTTGTGGTGTGTCTCATTTTGTGTTTGCGCTGTGATATGGCCTGCGAGAGGGATGGAATGATGGGGATGTGGTGAGCAAAGGGGATCTGGGGTTTAAGTCCTCCTGGTGTGAGGCTGGTGGTCTGTTTGGAGGAGGTGGCAGAGTTTTGTGACCACCTTCCTGAGAGCCCTAGGGGTAGAAATTAGGTCACGCCCCATTTGGGGCGCAAATATCGTCTGGACGCAAATATTAGCGCCTGGCGCTAATTATCGGCACTGACTGGAAACTTCACTTTTACCGCCCCGGGAGGTGAGTGGAGCGCTAAATCAGGCGCTGCACACCTGTCTTAAGGCGCAAAGGCCAAGGAGTGAAGCGCTAACTCAGCGCGCGAGCGCAGCGCAGCTGCTGCCAGTTAGCGAGGTAACACAGACACACTGGCGCCGGCCACTTCTTAAAGCGGGGGGGGGCCACTTGCTCCCCAGCCACACCCTGCTCATTGCAGCCTTGAATCTCGGCCTGGAGAGACCTGTGAATCCATTTTGCTGCCAAGCATGGAGAGGGTGAGAGAACGCGCTCATCGCTTCACCGAGTGGGCCTTGGATGCTCTGGTTGGCGCGGTGGAGCGCAGACGATGTATGCTCTTCCCTGAGAGTGGCAGGAGGCCTTTGCCACGCGAGTCCAGAAGAGTGTGGAGGGAGGTGGCTCAGAGCATCTCCTCCAGGAGCATGGTGCCCAGGACCCATACTCAATGCCGCAAAAAGTTCAACGACCTCACTCGGGTCGTCAGGGTGAGTGGCTTTTTCTCAATACCTCTCCATCCCTCCATCTCAACCTCACTCTATGGCCAGAGGGTCTTAAAACCCCAATGCACAACACTCATCCAACACCTATGGCCCTTTCATCAAACACACACACACATTCCACACTTTGCATACAGTAAGGGCTATTCACCTATGGGAGGCACATCAGGCAAGACCATGGCTGCATACAGTAAGGGCTATTCACCTATGGGAGGCACATCAGGCAAGACCATGGCTGTATATTTACTCAGATGCTGTCCTTTTTCTTGCAGGCCAAGCTGGCTCATAATAGGAGACAGCAGCAACGGACAGGTGGAGGGCGGCCTCAGCTGCAACCCCTCAGCGATCTTGAGGAGCGCGTCCACAGGATTGTGGCAAGCCGGGTGATCGGTCCCGTCGCCACTGGAGACGCCGACCCCGTTCTGGACAGCAATGGTAAGGTCATCACCTTTTTGTCCTCTGTCCTTCCACTTGTCCCTCACAACACCAGCCTTTGACACTTTCAATCCAACTTGCTAACTCGCTGCACTTATTCCTCCCTTACTGCCACCCTGTCCTCACGCTAAAGCCACTCTTGTACCTCCCTGCTTTCAGATGGTGATTCACCAGCTGAGGAGACGGGCCCTGAAGCTGCCACTGGGAGTGATGCTGCAGCTGAGGAGGAAGAGGAAGCCAGAGCATCAGTGCCACCCTCTCCCGAGGAAGCCCATGCCGACACTGGGAACACGCCTTCCCCGGAGGGGAGCAGGGGGGAAGGGGCTGATGAGGGTGAAGCTCCAGGACCCAGTGGGCTGCAGCAACGCCATGGGGGGGGGGGGTAGGGAAGAACGGGGGCCTTTTCCCCAGAGGGAGAGTATGCCAGACACTCCTACTGCAATGGACGCAGAGGAGGAGCGGCTGATCGCAGAAATGAACACCCAGGCAGTGGGCATGCACACTGAGCTCATGGGTGCAGTGGGAAGGGTGCCCGAATGCATTGAGTCACTGGCAAGGAGTGTGGAGCACTTCGCTGTAGCACAGGCGGATGCCACACTAACGCTTAGTGCTGCAATTCAGTCACTGGCTGCCGTGATCCCATCTCTGACTGCTCT
This sequence comes from Squalus acanthias, assembly GCA_030390025.1. NCBI lineage: Eukaryota > Metazoa > Chordata > Chondrichthyes > Squaliformes > Squalidae > Squalus > Squalus acanthias. The sequence goes on from CM059432.1 coordinate 87,547,083, forward strand.
GATACAGACTCAGATTGAGGCCACGCGAGCACAGACTGCTGCCAACCTCGATGGTTCGTGCACATGTCCCCGGGGCTGTCACCGTGCCGCAGCAGGCCAGCAATCTGTTCTCCGGCAGATTGCTCCGGATGCTGAAGTGCTGCCCCGTGGGAGTGCCAGTGTGTCGGGCGAGCAGGGAGTTGCTGTCCTCTCTCACGATGACAGCATTCCTGCTGCCAACACTGTCACTTCTCCACTGCACTTGCCACCGCCTGTAGGACAGACTGCTGCCGCCCATGCAGAGTTGGTGCAGTCTGCAGCCGGGCCCTCCAGGCCCAGAAGTGGTCGAGGCCGTCCTTCAGGGGCATCTGCAGTGTCAGGGTCTGACGAGCAGCAGCCTTCCACCAGCCTTGCTGCAGCCACTGAGGTCCCATTACGGAGGAGCAGTAGGGTTAGAAGGGGGGAAGTGCGCAAGGGAAGGAGATCACCCTCGAAGGGCAAAAAGTAGGAGGTGTGACAAAACGCTGGTCATTTTTTTATTAAAGGTCGAGGTTCGTGGTCCAACTTTTGTTTAGTGTTTTGGACATTATCTCCAGGTTGTGAGAACCAGTTATGTTATTGACTGTTTTTTTGTGTTTATTTCTATGAGTTTGTCATGAGGAATTGACACACACAGAGTTTGTAAAATAAATAAGTTTCTGTATTCAAAATATACATGGTTGGTCGTTGGAATTATTGGTGCCTTGGCCGGCTTAGGGGTTGCGTGCTGGGTTCATTAATGTTGGTAGCAATGGCAGGGGCCCTAGAAGCGGCTTGCTATTAGCCGTTGACGGACGGCCCTTGCAGTTTGACCATTGTGGGCCGCCCTCCTGCCTTGGTGCTGCTGATGATCATCATCCTCGTCCTCTTCCTCCTCTTCCTCCTCCTCCTCTGGTGGTGCTCCAAGGCCTGGTGGCATTGGCTGGGTCCTGAGGATTGCCATGTTATGCAACATGCAGCACATGACTACGAAGTTCGATACTCGCTCAGGCGAGTACTGCAGGGCTCCTCCGGAATGGTCCAGACAGCGGAACCGTTGCTTGAGCACGCCGATTGTGCGCTCAATAATGTTCCTGGTTGCTTGATGGCTCTCATTGTACCGCAGCTCAGCAGGGGTGTTGGGCGTACGGAGCGGTGTCATCAGCCAGGTGCTCAATGCATACCCCTTGTCCCCGAGAAGCCAACCAACTGGCTGATGCGGTGCCTCAAAAAGTTCTGCCACAGTAGTCTGGCGCAGGATAAAAGCATCGTGGCAGCTGCCAGGATACTGGGCATTGACAGCGAGTATCAGCTGTCTGTGGTCACAGACCAACTGGACATTCAAGGAATGGAACCCCTTTCTGTTCCTGAATTCCTCTGCATTCTCACGCGGAGCACGCAAAGCCACATGCGTGCAGTCAATGGCGCCCTGCACCATGGGGAAGCCCGCTACCCTCGCAAAGCCCAGAGCGCGGTCACGCTGCTTGTCTGGGGTCATGGGGAAAGAGATGAACTCTCGTCTCCTTCTGAAGAGGGCATTTGTGACCTGCCGGATGCAGCAATGCACCGCGAACTGGGAGATATTGGCGAGGTCCCCAGCAGCAGCTTGGAATGAGCCAGTGGCGTAAAAGTTCAAAGCCACTGTGACCTTCACTGCCACCGACAGAGACGTCCTGGACCTCAGTTGAGGCTGCAGATCTGGCTGCAGCAGGTGGCAGAGCTCAGTGACCACCTCCTTGCTGAATCGCAGCCTTCGCAAACACAGCTCCTCAGACATATGGATGTAGGAGAGCTGTTCACAATATACCCTGGGAGGGTAAGCTCTCCTGTACATACGCCTGATGGCCCTCCTCCGTCTGGCCATCATTGCCACTCTCTCTCTGCGTCTCTGTATCCTCCGATTCAGCTGGAGCAGGACGACGCCCCCAATCAGTGCAGCCCCCATATTCTCTTTGCAAGCAAAGTAATGAGGGACAGCAACTAAAGTAGCAGCAAAGTTAGGATCAATAGGCAAAACTACCTCACAAAGCGTTGAGTCAATGTAGAAGTCTCTCTCTCTCTCTCTCCCCGAATCTCTCTCTCTCTCTCAGAACGAGTGGTGCATAAATGTCGACCACAGAAAAAGACAGGAAGAGGCCCCCTTTAAATAGTGCCCCCCCCAGCCCCACAGCGATTGATAGCGTTCCAGTCTTCCGGTCGTTGGAAGCGCCAGGCGGTAAGGCAGGGGGCGCCACTCAATTTCCGCTCCGGGGCGCCACAAGGGCGTTGCACCATGGAATGACGTCACAATCTGCGCGCGCAGGTGGTCATAGCGGTAAGTTTTAGCGCCGCCGCACAATCTCAAGTTAAGTTCTCGAGCGGCGCAAACATCGCTGCGCCCGGGCGTTAGCGGCTTTGCGCCCCATTAGCGCCCTCTTAAGGCGCTAACGGGAGGCGCAACCAACTGAATTTTTACCCCCTAATGTTCCTCCTCATCTCTCTGCGCACATGTTCTCACATTTCTCGCTGCCGACGCTCCCTCCTTCATAGATCCTGGAGGGCGAGGTTGACTGCCAGTACAGCCCCCATTAATGTTACCAAGTGTAGAAGTTTGAATCTTTGAAGAATAAATGTAGCTACTTTTTAGTTGCCAGAAGACTCCTGATACAAAAGAACCTTGAAATTACTGAATGAAACTATTGCAGTGGGTGAAACTAACAAAAAAACACTGAAACTGCACTAACCTGACAGCTGCGAGTGATTACTGAATATCCCTTTAAATAACATCCCTGGAGCCGGCTTGCTGGTGCTGCACACTAGCTCTCCCTGTCGGTGTTTACTCCAGGCGGTGATCTAAGTGGCGAAAATCAATTTTGCAAATTGGGCGGTCAGTGAGCATTGCACACTCACTAATGTCACAATCTACCTGACGTTGACATTCCTGCCGATACCTCTTACCGATGGTGCTACGGCGGGGGGGGGGGGGGGGGGGGGGGCGGGGGGGCGGGGGGGCGGATTTGGGGTGCGCTGCTGGATTCGCCTCACCCCGGCGATACTGGTCTAGCGCCCCATTAGCGCCATCTACTGGCACTAACGGGAGGCGCAAAGGGGACGAATTTTTCTCCCCTGATCTTCTATGGGCTTCTGACACTGCAGCAGTGGGGCTCAAAATCAAAGTAGCAACAGGAATTAGGAATCCTGTTCTCTAACGCAGATGCATGGACAATGCCCATGAAATGCAAACTGGCCATGTCAAATATAGATGATCAGAGATTTCTAAACTTGTCTGTATTTTTCCCATTTTTGTAATAATAGGCAGAACAAAGTAATATGTGTGGGTAAGAAACACATATCTGTTGCTTCAGTCATTAAATATCACAAGCTTGGCACTTGGTTGCTGCTGAAACATTTTTCTCAGAAAAGATATGTTTACTTTATTAATGCTTTTCCTGAAAAAGGTGTATTTCATAATGTGAATCTATTATCTTGGGTTAGAAATGAAGCCAGATAAAACGGAGTGAAACAACTCAGCTTGGTAAGTAGGTTTCTTTAATGCCGGCTGAAATCCAAAACAACTGGTGCTTAGAGAGGCAGACTGTGCAAGACAGAAGGATGAAAAATGGGAAGAAAGAAAAACAAAAACTCATATTGAAATTGACTATTTGCTTTGAAAGAATGCTTACTAATATATCATAGAATCTTATAGCACAGAAGGAGGCCATTCGGCCTGTAGTGCCCATGCCGGCTCTTTGAAAGAGCGATCCAATTAGTGCCAAAACCCCGGCTCTTTCCCCGTAGCCATGGAAATTTTTATTTTTCAGACATATATCGAATTCCCTTTTGAAAGTTACTATTGAAACTGCTTGAACCACCCTTTCAGGCAGTGCATTCCAGGAAGGGATACTTCCGAGGATAAAAAACAAAGAAAGCAGGGGGGAGGTAGAAGGGGTTGGGGGAAAATGTCATAAACAATTTTGTGGATAAATCATTCACTCACTTATACAGTGAAATAAACTTACTTACACTTCCTGTCAATCGTGTGCTTGTGCTTTGCAGCCTAGATTTTGCACTGGGGAGGAATTCTGAGCAGAAGTAGGGTGGAGTCTGATTTGTGCCCCTTGTTGTGAAGTGGACTGATTGCTCTCATTTCTGGGGTTAGCGTAATCTAAATATTCAGATTGAGCTTCAGGTGTCAGGAACGGCACTGATTGGGAGCTCACCTTTTGGGGGTGACAACCAACGCTCTCCTCATTTTTTTTTGCGTGCACGGTCCCTTTAACGGGCTGTGCGGCCCATTCAAAATTGCGCGCATGCGCAAAATCTCCCATTCAAAAGCCGGTAAGCGGCCTGCGCGGGACCTCCAGACAGCTGTGTGGCCGAGCAACTTAGCGGAAGCGTTGGTGGCAACTAGTGTACTGCTAAACAGTGCAATCTGAGAGGGCATATCGGAATAACAGACAGGGAAGATAGCAGGCCCATTACATAGCCTATCTAGTTTTTTATCCATTAATAGTAATTGGCAGCTGATCAGACAGACTATAAGATGGCCCTGTCATCCTTCACGTCTGATATCGTGATGTGCATTCCCAGCATGCACTGCTCTGCACCAGGAGTGCAAAAGAGAAAGATTCCCTTTCTAATTGCTTGGTGCATGCAACTATCATCACGGGCTGCGTACTGTTACAGGGTTTGTACTTCCTCTCTTGTTAAACAAAGGTAATTCTCATTTTTGTATAATTTTTCATAACAGCAAAGAGAGAGCAACGACAGGTGGTGGACCCCCCAAACCACCACTTCCTCATCCACTACAACGAGGGAGTTCTCCAAATGCTGGAGAGAGGCCACAGAGGGGGTCAGAGATTGGGAAGTAGGAAGGCGGGTGCCAGCGGGGGGGACGGGGGTGCGGGTGGGCTTCATGATGATATTCTACTTCTCTCCCTGCTGGCATTCCTCGTACTGAAAGTCACATGTGAAAGTTTGCTTCTTGGCAACCATTCTAACATCTCTTCCTTTTTTCCTCCTTTAGACATGCCAGAGGAAGCAAACATCCGTGGAGTTGGCCTTACCAGTACTTCAGAGTACATAGTCAAGCATCAGCAAGAAACATCCACCCAGAAGAATTAGTGAGCCGGAGGGAAGTGCACTGGATGACACACAGAGCACGAGTGAGCAGGAGCGGCTGGGGATGGAACATAAGGAGGGAGACATTGCTGACTGGGTCCTGCTTTTAATTGAAGGATGCTTGCAATTCATCAAGTGCATGTGCAGGCACTGGGGGCTCTGACAGTCAGTGCGTTTTAGATGACGGAATGAGTGGTACCTTGATGAACATCTTGGCATCAGTGCTGTCCAACCTGGACATATGGCAGCTCCCAGGACATCTCAGCAGAGGAGCCCCTCAGAGCAGCCTATGCTTCCTCTATGGATGATCAGACTGCTGTCACAGAGGTCTAAGGTGGCAGAATGGACAGGGCTGTCACTTCCGATCTCCAAACGATGGGGGCTGGGCTGCAGACAGTTATTTCTCCTTGGGTTTTACTGCACCTCTTGGTAAACGCTCTTAACCAGAGTGCAGTGTGAAGGGTTAGTTGTGGAAAAGTTGCTTTAAGAGGGTGAAGAGTGTGCTGGTGCCCAGGGTGGACAAGGAAAGAAAGGAGAGAGTACCTCCTAATTGGTTGCTAAAGAGTACAGGCTGAACTGTGTTTTTAAAGGCTGCATGGAAGTTTCCAGGTAGTTCAGCTGCTTTCACCTGTTTTACACCAGTTTTACATTCATACCTGCACCAATGGGAATTAGTGAGCAGACCTGGGAAACTCACGTGTAACTCCCTCTAGAGGTCACTGGTGGGTGCAATTTTCTTTTCAAAGGAGGAACTCATTTTGAGGAAATTGTAAGACATGGTGGCGGTTCCCAAGAAAGTTAGATAGAACGTATAGCACAGAAACAGAATATTCGGCCCAACTGGTCCATGCCAGTGTTTATGCTCCACCTGATCTTCCTCTCACCCCTGAAAGTGAGCATTCACTTATGCATTGGTATGCAGCTGGTCACAAATGAACTACACACTGAGAGAGTGGAAACCTTGGGGGAAAAATTGGACATTGACAGAAATCTGCCGATGTCACCGCGGCCTTGGTTTACGGCCGCTGAAAATGGCCGCAGCGCTACCGGGCAAAAATTCGCGCTGGGGGTTGGAGATTTGTAGCCCAGCGCTAACTTACCATGTAACGCCCTCCTGGTGGCGTTAGTGGAGGCATCCGACCCGGAGTTCCCATCCTGAAGTGACGTTGCAGCTTCTTACAGCCTCTGGGAGCGAGGCTGTGAAGTTCGCAATGAATTGTGGGCAATTAAAAGGGCTATGAATTAAAGGGGCAATGCGTTCAGAACTAATAAAAATTATAATCAAGTGCAAAAATGCATTTTTCAGACCCTACTGCCTTTCAAAAAAAAAACATTTACATTAAAAAGAAGTCCCAAATAGGGGTCTTCAGCACTTAAAGCTGAATTCCCTTCCGAACCTCAAAACATGGGACAAGTGCTTCAGCACTAACACAAATGACTCAGCAAGCCAGGGAAGGGACACCCAGGGTCTAGCACTTAGCACTCCAGCTTTGTGCCGGGGATTAACACTGCAAGACAGGTCCTCTACCCACAGCGGCCAGGAAGCCCTCCAGAAAGAAGGATGTGGGACCACATTACCGAGGCCATCACTGCCAGCAGTATCACCTTCACCACCTGGCTCCAGTGCCCAAAGAAGCTTCATGACCTGAGGCCACTGGTCAAGGTCAGTGAATGCATCTTCAAAAGCTGTCTCCTACCAACTGCACCACTAGCCTCACACACTGCTCAATGCATGACTCCCTCCCTCCCCCAATCACTCACCTACGAACAATCTGCACCAATCACGAGGCACATCTCCCATTCCTAGCCTCACCTCAACCCCTTGAAGGAGAAGGAGCAGGCCATTCTTGGCAGGGGCATGGCTGAGCCCTTGGCCAGCGGCAGGGCAGAAAGGATACAAAATGCTGGTATCCTCATACGTTATTCTCCTTCTCGCATGCACCTCTTGCTTTCCTGCCCTCCCCTCACCACACCTCCACCCTTGTGCCTTCCTCATTTCACACACCCAAGAAATGCAGCCTGCCCAGCCAGTGGTTGACCAAGAAGAGGGAGAGGAGAGTGAAGCAGAAGAAGAAGAAACACCGTCACTCGATTTGACACTCACAGCCACCAGCTCCTCAAGGTCGACCAGCAAGGCCATTTGCAGTGCCCCCCACTGAAAGTCAGCAGCCTTCCACCAGCCATGCTGCAGTCACTGGGGTAGCACTGTGTGACGTCAGTAGGATAGGCAAAGGCACACACAAGACAGTCACTAAAGGAATGCATAAGGGTGATGAGTTGATTTCTTGATGTCACATTGGATGGATAGATGTATAAAGTTGGATTGGAAAGTTTGCTTTGTGGTGGCTTTTATTTCAGCATTGTGGCTAAGACGACGCTGTGATGGTCAATAACAGAGGGAAGGTAAGGTGTGGGACTAATGTTGAAAGGGGAATTGGGGTTGTGGTCACTGGTACTGCGGGCGGATCATTCAATCCCGGATATCCCAGCCAGAAAGGGGTTGTCTGGGTTGCACCCTCCTCTTCTGCTTCCTCCTTTTCGGCTTCTTCCTCTTCTGTGTCTTCCTCTTCCCTCTGCGAGCGGATGCTGTAAATCTGAAATGACAGCATAAAATGCTGGAAATACTCAGCTGGTCAGGCAGCATCCTGACCTGAGACGTGAACTCTGTTTCTCTCTCCACAGATGTTGCCTGACCTGCTGAGATTTACAGCATTTTATGAATTCTCTGTCTCCTTCCTTTACCATCTGAGGCCTTTCAAGCATCCAGCAGCACTCCCTACACACTTAAAAATCTTTTAACATGTACTGCACCAAGCCACTACTTCAATAAAATCAAAAACCCTGTTCAAAAGCTTAAATGTAAACTTACCTGAAAGATGTCTATGTCTCTTTGAGAGTTGCTAACAGCACCTCTGTCAGTCTGCTTGCACGCTGGGTTTACCTGGCGTGCTTAGGACCCAGTGCTGAACTCAGTGCTATGGTCAAAGTTCGCCCTGGCTGATGCCGACTGATGCCACCAGAGCGCCATTTTTCTTTTCAGGACGATGCTACTTATCGGCAGCGCTACCGGGACTTTGAAAATGGAGGATGTCGCGCGACCTGCCACCAGCTGGCGGAAGAGCGGCGGCTGCCACTTTCTTGACTTAACGGTGCGCTAACGGGTGGCGCTAAGGTAGGAAATTTCTTCCCCCTTATCTGTTCAATTATGTATTTGATCAAGGGAATGTGACCAAATGGGTCAAATCTTTGACTCCTGGGACTTTGTGGATTCTGCCAGACGGCGCTAAGTTATTTTTTAAAGCGTCCAGAAATGTGTAAGCTAGTTCCTTCAAACTGACTTCCACTTTCAGTGTAATGGCTAACAACCCTGGATGCCAGTTTTCTACTGGTGTGTTTATGATTCAGCACAAATGATGGAAAATGGAACATATGGCATCAGCACATCATTATCATCTCATTCACAGTCAAACACTGAAAAGTTCGGCAGGCTCAGAAATAGATGGAGATCCGGCCCCGTTTTCCACTGCTGTATGCCCAATTACCTTCCTAAAACCAGGTGAAACATGCCAGGTGTGTTCCTGATGGAAGAGGAGGAGCTATCCCTGGGTAACATTTCTGACTTTAGAGAAATGTACGTTTAGAGGGAACATCTTTTGATTAAACATCACCCACTGTTTGGCTCTGCTGCTTTCTATACTGAAAATCAAAGGATCAGCATATTTACATAATAAAAGACAGACAGCCATGCCACAATAACATCGGGGTGAGAGGTGGGAAAGCAATGTACCAGTCTATGGAGCACCCCAAGTTGGAGGAGGATGGGAGGGGAGGACATTTCATGTGGTGGGAAGTCGGAGACCTGGTGCAATATAAAGATATAAAACCTGTTGCTGGTTAAAGGGGCAATGGCATCACCGCAGGAGGCTTCCAAACTTGGATAATGAGGTGGCAGCAAAGGGCAAGAGAAGGGCAGCACACTTTTCCAAGTAGAGAGTGCTGATGACGGTTTTGTTACTGAGTGATAGACAGAGCACGAGGTCCCGGATGAGTTACGAGTTACAGTGGAGTCTGACACTGCTGAGCAGAGGCTAAGTAGATGCCAGTCCCCTGGACGAAGAACCTGTGGACTCCAATCTCAGAAGTACTGCTCTGAAAAGAAGGAGGCTGGATGAGCCTCACAACGACAGGCAGGGATTCAGGCGCACCTTAGAGGATGCGAGGCAGGTGACAATACCGCAGACTCCATTGATATCCTTTTTGCCAACATCTACAATGCAGCACTGCTTGGACTGAGTGGCAGCTTCAGGAGCATCTACATCCCTCCCAATAATAGGAAGGCCTCCAGACCAACATGGAGGCATTGACTACGAGCCTACAAGCCTTCAGAGGCCGTTTGGAGAGAACTAGGACAACTGCTTCTGAGATCATATGGGGAATCATCTGTCATAGATTCCAGGATCTCAAAGCTGTAATTTCTTAGGGTTTGCAGGATCTAATTGCCACCATTAGGTCTTCCCTTCCACTGATCAGTGGCCAGTTAGGTCCAGGGTCCTGTGCAAGTGGTATGGCAAGAGTCAGCCTGCATGATGCTCCTCTCACTCCTCATGGCAGCACATATGAGCTTTCCAGTTAGCCCCCTCAAATGCCTCTACAAGTAGGTGAAGGAGACACAAGCAGACTGCCCATGCATAACAGATAGAGATGGTACCTTTAGCAGGGTTCTCCTGGGACTCAGCTGCCCCAAGACAGGGGATACATCAGTCGCAAGAAGCTCATATTCCCATATTGCAGCCAAGGACATCTGGCATCTCTGGCTTACAAATAGCACCTAGATGGAGCACCAGAATAGGCTTAAAGAAAGTACCGGGCAGCAAGGGGAAGCATGATGTTAAGAAAAAAGATTTGGGCCCTGAATTTCCACAGTGTAATGGAAGTAGCGTCCTGTGCTACCTTTCACTCTAAAACGTCTTGTACAGAAAATATTTTACATAATTAAATACTTTGGCCTAGAATTTCCTCACTGTTGTACATGGATAAAGCAGCTTCTACCCAACTTCCCTTGTAGAAAATTTGCCAACGCCGTTCCAACACAGTAAATGTGCCAGAAACTGTGAGAAAATTCACCCCCTCTACAAATAGATACAATTTCAACAGGAGTGAAGAAATATTTTGAGGTACAATCTGTAAGCTTGTCCAATTTTTCCTTTCGCTTGATGAGCCACTTCTCAGCATCCCGTGGCCCTCCATTCGGCATTCCGACTGAGCTGAAGAAACTCACCCAGCCAAAGCAGCAGATTGGTAATGGTAGGCGGCTCCAAAACCATTCTCTAATTTTGTGATATGTTTTCAGAATGGCAATGACAGAACTGCACTGGTTAATAATAAATAAAAAGCAAGCTCAATGTAGACCAATAAAGTTATTTTAGTAATAAAAACAGAAAATGCTGGAATCACTGAACAAGTCAGGGTGTGTCTGTGGATAGAACAAAGGAGTTGACATTTTGGGTGTGGAGCCTTCATCAAAACTGGTCGAAATCAGTTTAGACAAAGAGTCCACACCTGAAATGTTAACTGCTCTGTTCTCTTCACAGATGCTGCCTGATGTACTCAGTATTTACAACCTTTTCTGTTTTTGTTCCCGATTTTTAGCATTCACAGTTTTTTATTTTTAAGAAATAAAGAACTTGCATTTATATAGCGCCTTTCACAACCTCAGGACATCCCAAAGTGCTTTACAGCCAGTGAGTACTTTTGAAGTGTAGTCACTGTTCTAATGTTGAGAAATGTAGCAGCCAATCTGCGCACAGCAAGGTCACATAAACAGTAATGAGATACATAGAATCATAGAATGGTTACAGCACGGAAGAAGGCCTTTCGGCCCATCGAGCCCGTGCCGGCTCTCATGACCAGATAATGGCCCAGAAATTGATCTCGCTCTGTTCCCGCGGGGGTAAGCCTTTCCCGCGATGTCTCACCTCGCTTATGCTTTTTCTGATCCAGCTCGCACGAAATTGATGTTCCAGACATCAGCTGTGCTGGGCTTGCGCATCCCAGCGGCGTAGTTAATTCGTGCGAGCTGTGGGATCACGTGACTCAGTTAGAGCCAATGGCAGCACACCATCTTCCATTCATAAGTCTCACAGCATAGCTGAGAGACTTATGAATCTTACACCCCCCCAAAATAACAGCTAAACCTCAATTAAATTTAAAAAAAAACCCATCACATTAATAAAATAAGTATAGTTAATTAAATTAACCATTTTAAATAAAAAATTAAATTTTTGAAAAAATTTAAAATCTTTTAAAAAGTTATAAAAATAAACTTACCTGTCTTTAAAGTCTATAAAAAAGATATACCTGTAAAAAAAAATTCAAAAAAATACTTAATTCACTACTTACCTTCTTAAAAGCGGGTCTTACTCCTCCTTTTTACATTTCCAAAATCTTCAGTACTTACCTGCACGTCCAAAGCATGAAGTGCACAGCGTGCGCGCAGCCTGTAGCGCGCACGCGATGCACTCCGGCCCCGCCCCCTTTTCGGAAGAGCAATTGCCGGTTTTCAGCGCATGCGCAGGGCATGCAGAAAACCGGCAATTGGAGTGGGAATACGCGAGAGTATGCTGTGCGTACTCTCGCGTCCCGGGATCAATTTTCGGCCCACTATGTTTTATTGATGTTGGTTGAGGCATAAATATTGGTCAGAACACCGGGGGGGAACTCCACTGCTCTTCTTTAAATAGTGCCATGGAATCTTTTACATCCATCTGCTAGGACAGACCAGGCCTTGGTTTAATGTCTCATCCGACACTCCCTCAGTACTGCACTGAGGTGTGAGCCTAGATTATGTGCTCAAGCTTCTGGAGTGGGACTTGAACCCAGAACTTCAGAGGTAAGAGTGCTGCCACTGAGCCAAGGTTGACAGCTTAACTTTATTTTAGTATCAGTTTGATCAGATTTTCTGCTCTGGAGTATGTAACTTGACTCGTTTTAGAGTCATTTTCATGCAATGTGAAAACACTGACAAAGACTGCTTCCAATAAAACAGTTGATGGTTCTTAACACTGGTTTCTTTTTATTGAGAAGCTTCCCATGTCTCCAGGAATCTTCTGCCCCACTGCAGATTTTCAGTTCTAACATACCCTGGACCTCAGATTTCTAAAAGGTTGGACAAGCATTTTACGATGAGCATTTTACAAGACATTTTGGGCTGGATTTTACCAGCTCTGAGGAGGCAGGTTTGGAGGCGGGACTGCTGGCAAAATCAAAGAGAATGGGAGCAGGTCCCGAACCCGCTCCCAATCCGCCTCCAAACAATCTTTCCGGGAGTCGGGTCTCCGATTTGCGCAGGGACCCGACTCCTAGCGGCGGGAAGAGGATTATAGCCACTTAACTGCCGTTAACAGGTAGTTAACAGGCAGTTAAGAGGCTTTTTCCCACTTTGAGACTTCTGCTGCGGGTTTCCTGACATCGGGGTACCCCGCCAGGGTAAGTGAGGTGTGCTGTGCGTATATTGTAATGTTTGTGTATAGATGACAGCTGCAGACATGGTGTGAAGGATCCATAGGACACTGGTGAGTATCAGAGGTAAGGAGATGTTGAGAAAGTCATTTTTAATGTGTTTAGATTTTTTTGTAAGTGACAAGCTTTGAAGTGTTTGTGTGGCCTCACCTCATTGGGAGAAGTGACAGATCGCTTCTGTAACCTCACCTGTAGCTGCCATCTGTTTTATCCTAAGGAGAGAGTCATTGGAGAGCCTTGGTACAAGGGCTGACCTTTGTACAGTGATTGTCAGTGCTAGACAGCATCTCAATGCTGTCAAACACTGACAGATCATCTGTCAAAAATAAATGGTACATGTCCCTTTAAGAAAACCGGCAGATGAAGCGTCATCAACTGACATCATCTGACACTGGCTTTCCCTTAATTGGCTGGCAAGCCCGCAGGGTGGGCTTAACAAGGCCAATCAGGGGAAAATAGCATCTGTGCATTGGACATCGCTGGGGGCGGGACTAGAACCCGGAAGGCAGCACTCCCGCCCCCAACTCGTCTCAGCAGGTAAAATCCAGCCCTTTGATTCTGCGATTCACCACCATGATGCATGTTTCCAATAAATTGATCCAATACGAGCAAAATAAAACTGGATTGTGCAGTGTGGTGACCCATCCTGTTATTCTATAATCTTCCAATTTTACACAATATATATTAAAAAAAAATACAGGCCCAGATATTCACCTGCTCACATGGTCGCAGGGCCCACATTAGATTGATGCTGGCAGCTCATTATAATGAGTAATGAGCCAGGCGTGCAGTCAGAGCTACCTGCGCTATTCATTGGCTGCATGCCTGTTTGGGGAGTGGGAAATTGGACTTCACTGATGACACTTAAAAGCAGCCAACGCCCCTTAAAGGAGCGGTGCACACTGGCTGCAGAGAGCAGGGAAATGCTGTGAAGGTCTAAAATGGCTGGAAGATGTACAGAGAGGCCTCCAGGTGCTTTTTGCAGGATGGTAGCCATGGTCCAGGCTGTCACCAGGAAGAGTGAAATCCTATTCACACTACTGCCATAGATGCTCAGGTGGCTGCCATCTTGGCTTTGGAGCCAGTGTTGAGAGGGGCTTCCAGAGTGTTACATCACTCCGGCACTCTGTTCTCCCACAGAGCTTTAGGAGTGTTGAGGAGCTGTCCCAGGAGAGCGGCCTTTGCTCCATATGAGAGGCATGCTGTCTTCTCTCAGGATGACGTCACACTGCCCCTCTGTCATCCTCTCCTCCAGTGCCTTTCTCAGTGTCACACAGTCAGCTGGGCCAGACTGCCCCGGCCCATGGCGAGATGCTGCAGTTTGCAGCCGGGCCCTCAAGGCCAAAAGCTTGGAGATGTCATTGATGTCACCTACTGCAGCCTGGGACAACCCTGTGGCATAAAAATTAAGGGCCACATTGACCTTGACAGTCACAGGCCGCTCTCCTGGGACTGCGTCTCAGCACTCCTAAAGCTCTGCGCAACAACAGAGTGCCGGAGTGATGTGACGCTAAGGAAGCCCCTCTCAGCAGTGGTTCCAAAGCCAAGGTGGCAGTCACCTGTGCATCTATAGCAGTAGTGTGAACAGGATCTCCCATGTCCTGGTTCAAGGCTTGAGTTGTGGCTGAAGTGCTCCTTGAAGACCTGCTATGGGTATGGCCTCCTGCATAGTGCCCTTCTCCTGGCTCTTCTCTCAGCTGCTCTTGTTATTTTCTCTCTTCTTTGCTGAGCCCCCTTGTCCACCAGCCCCAAAGGCAAACCTACCAGACCAACCATGAATTAAAAAAAACTGTTTTGAAGGCAGCCAAAAACTTGTTAGAAGTCACAATTCAGTTGTAGAGGGCAGAAAATAGGCAAAAAACACCTAGAAGCTAACGAGTAGCCTAAAAGGATGAATCAACACCTAAGCTATTTTATAAAAAGGATATAGAGGCACTGGAGAGGGTGCAGAGAAGATTTACAAGGATGATACCAGAAATGCGAGGGTATACATATTAGGAAAGGATGAACATAAGAACATAAGAAATAGGAGCAGGAGTAGGCCATTCAACCATTCGAGCCTGCTTCGCCATTCAATGAGATCATGGCTGATCTTCTGCCTCAACTCCATTCACCGGCCCTATCGCCATATCCCTTGATGCCCTTACTAGTCAGAAATCTATCGACTTCTGTTTTGAATATACCCAATGACTGAGCCTCCACAGCCTTCTGGGGCAGAGAATTCCAAAGATTCACCACCCTCTGTGTGAAGAAATTTCTTCTCATCTCAGTCCTGAATGGCCTACCCTTTATCTTGAGGTTGTGGCCCCTGTTTCTAGACTCCCCAGCCAAGGGAAACATTCTCCCAGCATCCACCCTATCAAGCCCTGTAATAATTTTGTATGCTTCAATGAGATCCCCTCTCATTCTTCTGAATTCAAGAGAATACAGGCCTAGTTTACTCAAGCTCTTCTCATACGACAGTCCCACCATCCCAGGAATCAATCTCGTGAACCTTCGTTGCACTCCCTCTATGGCAAGTATATCCTTCCTTAGGTAAGGAGACCAAAATTGTACACAGTACTCTAGGTGTGGTCTCACCAAGGCCCTATATAATTGGAGTAAGACTTCTTTACTCCTGTACTCAAATCCTCTTGTAATGAAGGCCAGCATACCATTTGCCTTCCTAATGGCTTGCTGCACCTGCACATTCACTTTCAGTGACTCATGTACATGTAAGGTTTCCAAAATTTGCAGATCCCCAACCTAAGGAAAAAGGACTTTGGAACTACCTCAGAGTGATAAAATTGCATTTGGGCCTAACCTAAGGAATATAAGACCAAAAACCAAGTTTTGGCATTTTAAAACTATGTCCAGGCCTGTAAAGGAACAAGAAGATGGGTTCGACCTCTGTAAAAGCAGTTTTGGTTATTGCAGTTAATTGCACTGTCTGGGGAACTGGGATGACCCTACTCAAGCCCCAGCAGGCATTAACATTTTCACAATAGACCCTGGGAGAAGACAGTCCCACCCAAAATAACAGGCCCCATCAAACCGATTACAGGGCCCATCAGAAAACATGCATAATACAAATCACTCAGGACCAGTCTATAGAAAAGACTGAGTCCAGCCTAGAAACCCAAAACACGAAACCAATCACCAGTGATCAGCCAAGGAGATCGACAGGAAGCAAACCATCCCAAAACCCATTTGACACTTACTGGTAACAGGCCCGCCAAAATTCAGACAATGAACTGAGTAGATTTGGCGGGTAGATAAGGCCATGTTCAATGGGTGAGATTGAAGGCCTGTTAAAATCCCAGTTCACGGGCTAGTAAGTCATTACCGATTTACGAGCCCGCCAAAAACCAGACAATGAACTGAGTAGATTTGGCGGTAGATAAGGCCACTTCAATCTAGTATAATTGAAGGCCCATCAAGCAGTTCAAGGTCGAGTCGTCAGTTGCAACCGGTGGTCATCAGAAGAAGAAGAAACCAGGAAGAAGAAAACCCGAGCTGGAAGCGAGTCGGCATCGCTCACCACTCAGACACACCTGAGTCCAGCTCGTGAAGATGCCACCTCGACGGACCTCCAACAACGGTCCCAACACAGTCACCCGGAGCAACAAGCAGCAACAAGTCACCGACAGCTTCACGAGGTCGACCGACACACTAAACAAGACCTAAAGCCATCGCGGAAACCAAAGGCCTCACGAAACCAACAACTGCGCATTACCCCCAACTGACCGGGTAATAGCAGGCCACCGCGACCAACAAAGACCAACTCCAGGGAAGAAAACCCTTAGAACCGCAAAGTTTCCACACTACAAACTACTCCTGACTTACCCCTGGGTAAGATTTTCCCCAAAGACTCTAAACCCTACTGCTAAACCAAAGAAATTGGGTACTCACCAGATAAATCCAAAACGACATCCTACCGCATCAGCGGACTCGCGAAGACTGACCAGAGACCCAGGTGAAGTCCTCTACCGCATATGGGGTACAGCAGACACTAACCGCCATAAACAGCGAACCCCAAAACCGCGATTTAGCCCAACTGTCAAAGGATTGGTGAGCATTATCCCTGGTCCTTCAAAACCTAACTTAGCTAGTAAAGTGGGGTTGGGAGGGGTGAAGTATTGTTCTACTGTCATTTCCCTCGCTTGTACCGAAGTGTTCCCTACCTTTAGAGTATTAAAGTGTTATTACTTGTGTCTGACCTTTTAATAAAGATTGAAGTTCTTTCATCAAACTCAGTTGTCTGCTGCACCTTTGTATCACAACCCCCAAATAAGTCCAAGGTCTAGAACCAAGGGAGTGGGAGCGATTCGAACCGCTCAGAAGTCAGAGGTGAAGCTGACACAAACCACCACCCCCTACAACAAGGACACCCAGGTCCCTTTGAGCATCTGCATTCCCCAATCTTTCACCATTTAGGAAATACTCTGCCTTTCTGTTTTTTCTATCAAAGTGGATAACTTCAAATTTATCCACATTATATTCCATCTGCCATGTTCTCGCCCACTCATGAGCCTGTCGAGATCCCCTTGAAGCCTCTTCACATCCTCTTTGCAACTGACACTGCCACCTAGCTTTGTGTCATCAGCAAATTTGGAAATGTTACATTTAGTCCCCTCATCCAAATCATTGATATAGATTGTGAATAGCTGGGGCCCAAGCACCAATCCTTGCGGTACCCCACTAGTCACAGCCTGCCATTCTGAAAAAGACCCGTTTATCCCTACTCTTTGTTTTCTGTCTGTTAACCAATTCTCAATCCATGCTAGTATATTACCCCCAATTCCATGTGCCCTGATTTTGTTCACCAACCTCTTGTGTGGGACCTTATCGAAGGCCTTCTGAAAATCCAGATACACCACATCTACCGGTTCCCCTTTGTCTACTCCACTAGTTACATCCTCAAAGAACTCCAATAGGTTTGTCAAACAGGATTTCCCTTTCATAAATCCATGTTGACTCTGCCCAATCTTACTATTAGTTTCTAAGTGCCCAGTTATTGCATCCTTTATAAGGCTGGGTCTCATTTCTCTTGAAAAAAGAAGGCTGAGGGGTGACCTAATAGAGGTGTATAAAATTATGAACAATTTTGACAGAGTGGATACAGAAAGAATGTTTCCACTTATGGGGAACAGCATAACTAGAGGCCATCAATATAAAATAGTCACCAAGAAATCCAATAGGGAATTCAGAAGAAACTTCTTTACCGAGAGAGTGGTGAGAATGTGGAACTCACTACCACAGGGAGTGGTTGAAGCAAATAGTATAGATGTATTTAAGGGGAGGCTAGACAAGCATATGAGGGAGAAGGGAATAGAGGGTTATGCTGATAGAGTTAGATGAGGAAAGACGGGAGGAGGCTCGAGTGGAGCATAAACACCGGCATGGACTGGTTGGGCCGAATGGCCTGTTTCTGTGCTGTATATCCTATGTAATCCTATGTAATCCTACATAAAGCTGTATGGAATGGATCAGCCCTGTAAGTAGCATTACTGTAGGGTCCTTGCTGCCTGTTAGCAGCATGAGTCACTGAGCGAGTTTATCACATGGCAAGTCAGGTGCTGGGGCAGACCAATTTCAGAAACGGGCCCAACAACAAGCGTAGGACCTTTATTTAAATATTACAAGAAGGCTTTTTAATACTTCCAGCGCACACCCTGCACAGCTGTGGAGGAGCCCGGTCCAACATTGCGGGTGGCGTATTTCTGGCGTGGAATGAGCACAAACTCACTGCCTGCCATATTAGCCCATTAGGCACTCGTTTTATATCTGTAAAAGGGGCACTGCACGATCATATTCTTGACCACAGCATTTATACTTAAGCTCCTAGTTACTGTGGATTGGCTGTTCCTGAGTTCAGATCTAATTAAGTGATCAGGGACATGAGGCTGCATTTGGTGTCAGCTATGGCTCAGTTGGTAGCACTACAGGACAAAGCAGCCCGCTTGATTGGCACTCCATCCACCACCTTAAACATTCATTCCCTCCACCACCGGTGTAACATGGCTGCAGTGTGTACCATCTACAAGATGCACTGCAGCAACTTGCCAAGGCTTCTTCGGCAGCACCTCCCAAACCCACGACCTCTACCACCTAGAAGGACAAGGGCAGCAGGCACATGGGAACACCAGCCCTCCAAGTTCCCCTCCAAGTCACACACCATCCTGACTTGGAAATATTTTGCTGTTCTTTCATCGTCGCTGGGTCAAAATCCTGGAACTCACTACCTAAAAATACCGTGGGAGTACCTTCACCACAGGGACTGCAGCGGTGTAAGAAGGTGGCTCACCAACACATTCTCGAGAGCAATTAGTGATCGGCAATAAATGCTGGCCTTGCCAGCGATGCCCACATCCCGGAATGAATAAAAACCAAGAAAAAAACCTTGCCTCTGACTCAGAAGGTTGTGAGTTCAAGCCCCACTCCAGAGACTTGAGAACAAAAATCTAGACTGACACTCCAGTGCGGTACCTAGGGGGCGCTGCTCTGTTGGCGGTTCTGTCTTTTGGAATAGATGTTAAACTGAGGCCCCATCTACTCCCTCAGGTGGATGTAAAAGGTCCCATGACACTATTTCAAAGAAGAGCAGGGGAGTTATCACCAGCATCCTGGCCAATATTTTTTCCTTAATCAATGTTCCAAAAAACAGATTATCTGGTCATTATCGCATTGCTGTTTGTGGGAGTTTGCTGCGTGCAAATTGGCTGCCACATTTCCTACATTACAACATCAACTACACTTTAAAAAAGTACTTGATTGTCTGTAGAGCGCTTTGGGATGTCCTGAGGTCATGAAAAACAAGTCTTTCTTTTTCTTTTTCTTTTCACAGTGCAGACGCCAGAGATTTGGGGAAACAGCAAGCAGGATCCAGTGACCCTCCTTGGTGCACTGAGCTCTCTCTGGGTCTCCTTCTCCCCCAGTGTCACTGAGCTCTCTCTGGGTCTCCTGCTCCCCCAGTGTCACTGAGCTCTCTCTGGGTCTCCTGCTCCCCCAGTGTCACTGAGCTCTCTCTGGGTCTCCTGCTCCCCCAGTGTCACTGAGCTCTCTCTGGGTCTCCTTCTCCCCCAGTGTCACTGAGCTCTCTCCGGGTGTCCTTCTCCCCTGTGTCACTGAGCTCTCTCTGGGTCTCCTGCTCCCCCAGTGTCACTGAGCTCTCTCTGGGTCTCCTGCTCCCCCCCTGTCACTGAGCTCTCTCTGGGTCTCCTGCTCCCCCAGTGTCACTGAGCTCTCTCTGGGTCTCCTGCTCCCCCAGTGTCACTGAGCTCTCTCTGGGTCTCCTTCTCACCCAGTGCCACTGAGCTCTCTCTGGGTCTCCTTCTCCCCCCCTGTCACTGAGCTCTCTCCGGGTGTCCTTCTCCCCCCCTGTCACTGAGCTCTCTCTGGGTCTCCTTCTCCCCCAGTGTCACTGAGCTCGCTCTGGGTCTCCTTCCCACCCAGTGTCACTGAGCACTCTCTGGGTATCCTCAGCTTAATGCTGTATCACAGCTCAGGATACTGGAAATGCATCAGAATAGTGTCAAAAGTCAAAAATTCCTTGGGGGTGGGGGGATGCCCCCAGATACCACTAGGACATCTATTTCATGCCATTAGAGCTCAATCCCCTCTTCAAAGGTTTCTAAAACCAGCACTGCAAAAATTGCATTTTGTGCATTGAAAATTTTCCCCGTAATACAACTGACAGAATATTGGGTACAACTGCAGTCGTCACAAGTTCATGTCCCACTGCATTCCTATTGTAATTCATTCCTTTTGCCTGTCATACATGAGGCCAGGTTTCAGATTGCATAGAAAAACAATCCTAATTGGCAAATATGATCTCAAAACACTAATAAAATCCTGAAATCCAGTCAAATACCGATGTCTGGAGCGTGCATCAGCTCCTTTCATTGGTGTCTGAAGTGTCATAGGACCCCAATTAGCATATTAAAAGTAGCTTCCAGCCTTGAACAGGTGGGCACTCTCCAGCCGCCTATTTCCAGGATGGGTCGAACATAACCATGGTAAGTGTTGCATCGCGATTTTCGGAATGCATGCGTCCTGTTCCCACCTGGTGGAGGACCTGAAAGTCGACCCCAAGATGTCTTGTGAGGCATGCTTCCCTATAATCTTCATCCACCTTTTTTAGCTCAGCCCTCCATTAATAATGTATAGATAGGAATCCCCTTTGGGAGACCCACGATGATGGTCTTGTCAGATTTAAGTCATTTTTTTCAAATTTAGCTCAGTGAGTATACAGAGGAAGGAAGAAGTCCCCCTCTTTAGCTTCAAAACAAAATATAAATGACAAATCACTTCAGTATTCCTCAAAAGTTTTGGGACACTCAGGAGGCAGTATAACACTTACTTCCACCTTGATGGGTTGCTGCTGTCATCTATCGTGTTGTGGCAAAAGGGGTGGAACCTTGGCATGTACAGATCTTTCCCCATTCCTTACCCCCACCTCCCTCTAGATTGCACGATTTTAACATGATTATTTTAGAGAGAATTCTAGGATAAGTAGTTAGGTGTGATGATGATCATTAATGGGCTATTGTGGTCTCCTGGAGTTTAACTCAATTCAGGGGTTGGAGAGGAGAATTTCTCTGAGCTTTTCTTAAATTAGCTGGAGAACTTTTCCTATTTTTCTGCCTCTCCCAGGCAATTGCATGGTTAAGAGGTGAGTAAATGCTGTACATGGTTGTACCATATCTGGATGGGTTAGGCTTGATGAGCTTAATGGCCTTTTCACAGGCTTTTTTTTCAAATATTGCACTCAATTTGTAATTGGTTTCAATCTTGTATGTAGAAGGCTGTCATCAGTGGGAATAGACCTGTATGGGGCCATGTCACAAGTGAGAGTCCCACAGGCATCAATTGGGACCAATGCTGTTCATTATCTTCATTAATCATTTTGATTAGGGATTACACAAGTTTGCACAGGGGTTAGGAATTTAGACCAAATCAATAGGTTGTTTTCTGATTTAGAGAGGTTAGGAGACTGGGCCCAAGATTGGCAGATGTCTTCAAAATAGATAAATGTAGTGTTATACATTTGGAGCTGGGAAACTCCATGTATGTTTATACCATTGTTTATATCATGCAAGGGTACCTGCTAAAGGTTATAGATCAAGAGAGGGACTGCGGGGTGGGGGAGGGGCCTGTTACAG
Source organism: Squalus acanthias (assembly GCA_030390025.1). Lineage (NCBI taxonomy): Eukaryota > Metazoa > Chordata > Chondrichthyes > Squaliformes > Squalidae > Squalus > Squalus acanthias. The sequence continues at coordinate 87,568,841 of CM059432.1, forward strand.
CTGATAAATCATCGAAGATCCACAAGCAATGTGATGAAGCTATTGGGAAGGCAAATTGGATTTAAGGTTGTATTGCTAGGACCATACAATATAAAACTAAGAACACTTACAAGGCTTTAGTACATCTTCACTTGGAGTACTGTATCAGCTTTGGTCCACACACATGGCTCGGCTATCAACATCCTGGAGGGCAACCAAATAAGGGCATCCAGTCTCAGTACTTAGGCTCTTAATTATTTTCATTAGAGAAATGCTGGCTTAGAGGAGATATCTTTGGAAAGAGTTTAGATTCTATCTAGTTAAATAGGGTATTTGAGATGGGCAAGGATGGTAGAGCTAGGGAGCATGCATATAAAATCATTAGGCAAAGAGTTAGGTTAGATATTAGGAAGTACTTCTTTTCATAATGAGTTAAGCGCCCTCTGGAAGAGGTGGTAAATGTGGATTCCCTATAGTCTTTCAAAAGGGAGCTGGACAAGTTCCTGAGAGAGGAGGACATTTCCAGTTATAGAGGATAAGTTTTGGCTTAACTGGGTTAAGAAAGATGTATGGATTACTGCATGGAGTTTTGCTGATTGCCTTAGGAGGTTGGAGAAGAATTTCCCAGAGTTTTTCCAATATTGGCCTTAGGGTTTTTTTCCTCTGTTTTCTTTTCCTCTTCTGGGAGATTGTGTGATTAAGAGTTAGGTAAGTGGTATATATAGCTGCACCATGACTGGATGGGGCAGGGCTGATGGGCTGGATGGCCTTTTCCCATCCTTTTTTTATGTATGTTTTGTGCATATACCATGAGTCCTTATCACCTTGACACACAGACTAGATGGATATCTGTGAGCTCTTGAAGAGGAATCTGGAGAGTCACACAGGCGTGCCATGTGCTATTTGTTATCATAAAGGCCACTGTTCCTGGTGCTAGATGATGAAATGACTGAGCAACACATTATAGCAAGAGGTGTTGTGAGCCTTATTTGCTGTCTTTGAAGATACTTATATTTTTACTTATTTATGGCTAAACAAAGAACTGATGAAAATAATCAATATTCACCCTATTAAAATGATCTGCTGTAGAGTTTCTGATTTTAACTACAATGTTTACTTAGCTTATTAGTTGCAATTGCAATTGTTTGCTCTGCTTGTCTCTCCACCTCCGATAATGCATACATGTAAAGTATGCCATCAACTGGTGCCTGGGTTTCAGTGTGTGGAGACTGTTTGTGTAGAAGTTTCTCTCTCTTTCTTTTTATATATCTTTTTATGGGAATAAGTTATGTGAAGGAAAACAGAGCTGGGAAATAAGAGAGGTAAGGACAAGTGTGGATCTGAGCCAGAAAACTAAGCCAGCATCAACAGGATTGGATCAGCAGTAGTGAGCCAGAATAGAGTTTTTGTTATAAGCTGTCTGTGGTGAGATGTTTAAAGGGCTTTCAATGTTGGCATGCTATAATAACCATAAACTTGATTGCTGTTGCAACTGGGCATCCATTTACATGTAAAGATACATTTTCCTTTTACTTCTAAACGCCATTAAGATAATTATTTTAAAATCAGTATTGCTTTTCTTTTCATTTTTACACATTTAAGAACACAATGATCTTATATGTGTAAATCAAAATTATATTTGATTTACACTTGATATTGGAGAGATAAAAAGAAAAAAAAGCATAAAATCTACTGGAAATTAAACACAAAACAGAAAAATTCTGGAAATGTGCAGCAATAAATAGAAATTTCATATAAGACGGTCACTGATAGGCTGAGGACCTTATAGGAAGACAAGATACCAGGCTCAGATGGATTTTATACAAGGTTCCTTAAACTAATGGTTAGCAAAATTGGTCACATACTTGCCACAATCATTAGGGAATCATTAGAAATGAGAGTAGTGATTGAGGATTGAAAAGTAGCTAACATAACATTAACATTTAAAAAGGGACATAGGGATGCCCCAGAAAACTACAGGCTGCTGTGCAAAAAGTATTAGAAGATATCCTGAAAAACAGGATATTGAAACATCTAGATAGGTATGAAATGGTAAGAGGGAGTCAACATAGATTTATAGGAGGGAGGTTTTGCCTAACTGGAGTTCTCCAAGGAAATTATAGACCTTCTTGACAATGGAAAATCTGTGGATATGATAATACGTTTAGATTTCAGCAAGGCTTCTGGTATTGTGTCACACAAGCGCTAGATCCCCAAGGGAGGAAAGCATTGAATAGGAAGCAAGCTTCTGAAGTAGATTGAAAATAGGCTAAGCCAAAAAAACAAAGGGTTGTTGTAGATGGAGGTGCATTAACATGGCAAGGGGTTACCTAAGAACATAAGAAAGAGGAGCAGGAGTAGGCCAATCGGCCCTTCGAGCCTGCTCCGCCATTCAATAAGATCATGGCTGATCTTCTACCTCAACTCCACCTTCCCGCACTATCCCTATATCCCTTGGTTCCCTTACTATCCAAAAATCTATCGCTCTCTGTCTTGAATATACTCAATGACTGAGCATCCACAGCCCTCTGGGGTAGAGAATTCTAAAGATTCGCCACCCTCTGTGTGAAGAAATTTCTCCTCATCTCAGTCCTAAATGGCCAAAACCCTTATTCTGAGACTGTGACCCCTAGTTCTAGGCTCCCCAGCCAGGGGAAACATCCTGCCAGCATCTACCCTGTCAAGCCATTTGAGAATTTTATATGTTTCAATGAGATCACCTCTCATTTTTCTAAACTCAAGGGAATATAGGCCACGATAGGATTCCACTTGTCCTCACCTTTCACCCCACCAGCCTCCACATTCAACGGATTATTCTCCACCATTTTTGCCACCTCCAGCGTGATCCCACCACCAAACACATCTTCCCCTCACCTCCCCTTTCAGCATTCCAAAGGGACCGCTCCCTCCACGACACCCTGGTCCACTCTATCACCCCCAACACCCCTTCCCCTTCGCCCGGCACCTTCCCATGCAAGCGCAGGAGATGCAACACATGTCCTTTTACCTCCACCCTTCCCACTGTCCAGGGCCCCAAACACTCCTTCCAGGTGAAACAACGATTTACTTGTACTTCTTGCAATTTAGTATACTGTATTCGCTGCTCACGATGCGGCCTCCTCTACATTGGGGAGACCAAACACAGATCCGTTCAGTCTGTAAGGGTGACCCCGAGCTTCTGGTCGCCTGTCACTTTAATTCTCCGCTCCACTCCCACTCAGACCTCACCGTCCTCGGCCTCTTACACTGTTCCAATGAAGCTCAACGTAAGCTCGAGGAACAGCACCTCATCTTTCGATTAGGCACTTTACAGCCTTCTGGACTCAACATAGAGTTCAACAATTTCAGACCATAACCTCTGCCCCTGTCCTTTTTTTCCCATTTTTTTTCTCCCTCTCACATGGCAGCTGTCTTTCATTCTGCCAGTGCCAGTTACACTTCATCTAGAGCCATCTTTTGTTTCTTAACTTGTCCCATTACCATCTCCTTTTGCCTTGCACCATCTCTTAATCTCTCTTAATGTCTCTTAATCTCTCCTACCTTCCATCCTATCACAGACCTTCCCTTTTGTTCTTTCCTCCCCTCCCCCCTTTCCCTGCCCCTACACTTGCTTAAAATCTGTTACATCTCCAGCTTTATCCAGTTCTGACGAAGGGTCATCGACCTGAAACATTAACTCTGTTTCTCTCTCCACAGATGCTGCCTGACCTGCTGAGTATTTCCAGCATTCTCTGTTTTTATTTCAGATTTCCAGCATCCGCAGTATTTTGCTTTTGGAATATAGGCCTAGTCTACTCAACCTCTCCTCATAGGAACACCCCTCCTCCCCATCCCAGGAATCAGCCTAGTGAATCTTTGTTGCACTCCCTCTAAGGCAAGTATATCCTTCCTTAGGTAAGGAGACCAAAACTGTACACAGTACTCCAGGTATAGTCTCACTAGGGCCCTATATAATTATAGTAAGACTGCTTTACTCTTATACTCCAATCCCTTTGTAATAAAGGCCAACATACCATTTGCTTTCCTAATTGTTTGCTGTACCTGCATGTTAACTTTCTGTGATTCATGTACAAGGACACCCAGGTCCCTCTGAATGCAAACATTTCCCAGTCTCCCACCATTTAAAAAATATTCTGCTTTTCTATTTTTCCTGCCAAAGTGGATGACTTCACGCTTCTCCACATTATATTGCATCTGCCATGTTCTTGTCCACTCATTTTTAAATAGCTGAGGCTCAAGCACTGATCCTTGCGGTACCCCACGAGTTACAGCCTGCCAACCCGAAAATTATCTGTTTATTCCTACTCTCTGTTTTCTGTCCATTAACCAATTCTCATTCCATGCTAATATATTGCCCCCAATCCCACTAGCTCTAATTTTGTGTAATAACCTCTTGTGTGGCACCTTATAGAATGCTTTTTGAAAATCCAAATACATTACATCCACTGGTTCCCCGTCATCTACCCAACTAGTTACAACCTCAAAAATATCTAAAAGATTTGTCAAACACGATTTCCCTTTCATAAAAACGTGCTGACTCTGCCCAATCATATCATGATTTTCTAAGTGCCCTGTTACCACATCCCTAAGAATAGATTCTAGCATTTTCCCTACTACTGATGTCAAGCTAACTGGTATATAGTTCCCTGTTTTCTCTCTCCCTCCTTTTTTGAATAACGGGGTTATGTTTGCTACCTTCCAATTTGCAGGGACTGTTCTAGAATCTAGGGAGTTCTGGAAGATCAAAACCAATGCATCCACTATCTCTGTAGTCACCTCTTTTAAAACCCTAGGATGTAGGCCATCAGGTCCAAGGGATTTGTCGATTTTTAGTCCCATTAATTTCTCCAGTACTATTTCCTTACTAATACTAATTTATTTTATTTCCTCATTCTCGCTAGACCCTTGGTTCCCCACTATTTCCAGAATGTTATTTGTGTCTTCTACCTTGAAGGCAGATACAAAGGGGGGAATTTTAACCTAAAAAACCGGTGGGTTTGGATCGTGGGGGTACTTAAATTGTTAAAAATCGGATTCCCGACCTGAAGCCACCCATCGCCTGTTTTAACTGAGGTGGGGCGGGAAGCAGGACGGGGGTGGGCAGCCAACCCACTTCTAGGAGGCAGGACGTCATTTCAATATTATAATGAGGCTGGAAGCCTCTTTTTTAACCTGCATTTTGTTTTTAACTGCATGTGGACGGGTTTCACACACTTCGTAAAATCTGGCAGTTACAGCGAGGCGGGGACTGCTGCATCCCGGAGGTAAGTGCCTTTATACTCTCTACCTCCTGGATCCAGGGTCCCTACCTGGCCCACCCCCTGCGATCGGAGACCCCCCTACCAGGCCTCCGATCACCCCTCCTCCAGGCCTCCCCCACCCACCAATGATGCTGAGGCTGGCCATGATCTTCTCTCCCCCCCACAATCCTCCGGTGGCTGGCCATGATCTTCCCTTCAACCACCTCCCCATCATCTGGAGGCTGGCCACGATCCTCTGGTGGGCAGCCACGATTTTCCCTTTACCCCCCGCGATCATCCGGCTCCGATCCTCTCTCCCACTCTCGCCGATCCTCTGCCCGAACACCCCCGCACCTGATTTTTTAACGGCCCGGCATGACTCCCAATCCTCTGCCTGACACCCCCACCCCCACCCCACCCGATCCTTTTAATGGTACAGCCTGACCCCCCGATCCTCTGCCCGCCACCCCCCACCCGATCCTTTTAATGGTACAGCCCGACCTCCCGATCCTCAGCCCGCCCCCCCCCACCTGATCATTTTAACAGCACGGCCCCCACACGAACCCTCCCTCCCTCCTCTGTGCAGCCTAGTGCCACAGGCATACCCACCCACAGCCAGCCAGCCTCTCAATCTATCTGGCTGTGGGCGGGAAATCGAGGCCTCGCATGCAAATCAGGCCTTGCTGTTAAAGTCGGCAGGGCCCACGGGAAACCCTGCCTCTCGCCTTCTTCCTTAAAATCCAGCCCAAAGTATTCATTTAATGTCTCTGCCATTTTCTTATTCCTCATTATGATTTCGCCTGTCTCTAAGGGACCCACATTTACTTACGCTAATCTCTTCCTTTTACATACCTATAGAAGCTTTTACAATCTGTCTTTATGTCTCTTGCTAGTTTACCCTCATATTCTCTTTTCTCTTTCTTTATCAATTTCTTGGTCATCCTTTGCTTAATTTTAAAATCCTGCCAATCCTCAGGCTTACTATTATTTTTGGCAACATTATAAGCCTCTTTCTTTAATCTAATCCTATCTTTAACTTCTCTTGTTAGCCATGGTTGGACTACTAATCCCATGGGGTTTTTATTCCTTAGGGGAGTGTATATTCGTTGCGAATTATGAATCAATTCTTTAAATGTTTGCCATTACTTATCTACTGTCATATCTTTTAATCTAGTTTTCCAATCTACCTAATCCAACTTGCCCTCATACCTACATAGTTTGCTTTGTTCAGATTTAAAACCCTAGTTTCAGACTTAGCTAAATCACTCTCAACCTCAACATAAAATTCTATCATATTATGATCACTCTTCCCCAGAGGCTACTTTACTACAAGGTTATTAATTAACCCTTTCTCATTGCACAATACTAGATCTAAAATAACCCGTTTCCTCATTGGTTCCTCGACATACTAATCTATAAAACAAGCTTGAGTACATTCCATGAACTCGTCCTCCACACTATTACTGCAAATTTGGTTTGCCCAGTCTATATGAAGATTAAAGTCTCCCATGATTACTGTATTACCATTTTTACATGCACCTCTAATTTCCTGATTTATACTCTGCTCGACACTACAACTACTGTTAGGGGCCTATAAACTACTCCCACCAGTGTGAGTAGTTGCCCTCTCACCAGCTGCCCCATCAAACACTCCCAGGACAGGTACCGCATTGGTTAGATATAGGAGAATACCTTGCCCTGAAAAGCATGGTACCTGCATAACATAAACAATGAAACAACAACAACAAGAACAACAATTTATATAGCGCCATTAATGTAGTAAAAAATTCTGCTCATTCAGTACTGGATGTCGGACAAACAGTCTGACAATTTAGAGACGGTGGAGGGGTTGAGAGAGGTCTGGGGGTCTGGAACTCACTGCCTGAAAGGATGGTAGAGGCGGGAAACCTAACCACATTTAAAAAGTACTTGGATGTGCACTTGGGATGCTCTAACCTGCAGGGCTATGGACCAAGAGCTGGGAAGTGGGATTAGGCTGGATAGCTCTTTGTTGGCCGGCATGGACATGATGGGCCAAAATGGCCTCCTTCCGTGCTGTAACTTTCTATGATTCTATGATTCTAGGTGGTGGTGAGGTAGAGCTGGGTGTCGTCAGCGTACATGTGGAAACTGATGCTGTGTTTTCAGATGATGTCGCCAAGGGGAAACATGTAGATGAGAGATAGGAGGGGGCCAAGGATAGATCCTTAGGGGACACCAGAGGTAACGGTGCAGGATCGGGAAGAGAAGCCTTTGCAGGTGATTCTCTGGCTATGATTAGATAGGTAAGAATAGAGCCAGACGAGTGCAGTCCCACCCAGCTGGACGACGGTGGTGAGGCATTGGAGGAGGATGGTGTGGTCAACCGTGTCAAAGGCTGCAGAGAATGATAAGGATGAGGAGGGATAGTTTACCTTTTTCACAGTCACATAGAATGTCATTTGTGACTTTGATGAGAACCATTTCAGTACTGTGGCAGGGGCAGAAACCTGATTGGAGGGATTCAAACATCGAGTTCCGGGAAAGATGGGCACAGATTTGGGAGGCGTCAACATGTTCAATGACTTTGGAGAGGAAAGGGAGGTTGGAGATGGGGTGGTAGTTTGCAAGGACGGAGGGGTCCATGGTTGATTTTTTTAGGAGAGGGGTGATGACGGCAGATTTGAAGGAGAGGGGGACAGTACCTGAGGAGAGAGCACCGTTAACAATGTCAGCTAACATGGGAGCCAGGAAGGGAAGTTGGGTGGTCAGCAGTTTAGTGGGAATAGGGTCGAGGGAGCAGGAAGTGGGTCTCATGGACAAGATGAGCTCGGAGAGGGCATGAGTGGAGATAGGAGAGAAACTAGAGAAAGATGCAAGTTCAGGGCTAGGGCAGGGAGGAACGTTAGAGGAAGTTTGGCCTGGTGAAAATTTGCTTGCTTGCTGTGACCACAGTGATATTGTTACATTTGCTATCACGACTGTAGTGATTTGAAATCACAGGACTGCAGACAGAAACACATACAGGACAGCAGATATTCAGGCCAAGATTTACCGGGGTGTCAGCAGGAGCAATCGGTCGGGTGGGAAAGTGTATTTTTTCCCCAGTGGTCGGGACACCGTTGTCAAACCACCGCCACGTACCTTTCCCTGATGTCGGGTCTGTCAGCATACTTATCTGACAAGCAGCGGCGGGCGATCCAATTCAGATAAGTATGACCTTGTTTAGAAATCATTAAGAATACATTTGAGCTCACCTTTTGATTTTACGTGCTCGCCCATGGGGTCCTCGCTGCTCGGGGATCACATCTGTTAAGCTGAGGCGGGAGATGAATGGACATTGAATCAGCTGATTGCTTGACAGCTTGAAATGTGCTATAAAAGCTCCCACCTCACAGCTGTTCACTTTCCAAGCTCAGAAGCTGTTGCTTACTGCATTTGGAAGACAGATTGAGCTTTATGCAGGTTGCAAGTATTTGGAGCAAACTCTGTATCCAGTGCCACCTCTCTCACCATTGACAGATTGTTTCTGTCAACTCAACTTAACCTGCCATCTATTACATCAGCATCGGTGCCCTTAAAACTATCTCACCTTGGTCCTCAGAATTCCACCACGATCAGCCCCAACACCAGCAGCACCAGGCACACCACCAGCACCAACAACACCAACCTTCTCTGCAATCAACTGATGCTGCACAGGACACAGGGCATCAGCACCTGACCACATTGATGCCCGGGAGGCCAGGGATGGCTTCACCATGGCCAGATTAACTTCACTTGACACTGTACACCCTGGCTGCCACATGATGCGCCAGGTTGGCACCACCCCACACCAACACCATAAAGCATTCCTACAATGCCCAAGCCATTCCTTTCACACTCATCACCATTGCGGGGGGTACTGTTGTGTCTCACCATTCATTGCAACTCACTAAGCCACTTCCAAAGGCGCACACAAATCCGTCCAAGAACGCAAAGTGTTGAAAATAAAGGTTTCAATGTTTGACACCACATTAACAGAAACTTCACATGAACATTGCATAAAACACCCAAGTGCATACCCTTGTGTGTTGTTAGTTGGTATGATTGCACGAGCATGAGGGTGAGTGTGAGGGGTGGCTAGTGAGATGGGGATGTGATAATGTAGATAGAGAGTGATGGGTGGAGGTGCAAGGTAAGTTGGCATGTGTAAGAATGTGCAGAAGTAGGGTAGGGAAGGCAGAGTGTTGAGTGTGGCTTTGTACTAACATTTCGTGATCTACTGAGATCATTGAAACGTTTGCGGCACTGCACCCAGGTCCTCCTGACCGCATCCCTGCTTGTGCCCTCCTCTGCAATGTGCAACCAGGCTGTGTTGATCTCCTGGGGAAGTGTCTTCTACCCACCAGAAGGGAAGAGGACCTCCCTGCGTGCTGTGACTCCCTCCATAAGCATATGGAGGGAGTCATGGGAAAGCCTGGGTGCAGCCCTGCACGTCTGTGCAGTGATTGTCAGTGTTTGCAGCACCTCAATGCTGTAGAACACTGACAGCACAAACGTCAAAATAAATTTGGCCATGATCCCTTTAAGGAAACTGGCTGATGATGCGTCATCAAATGACATCACCAGACTTGCTTCCTCTAATTGGCCGGGAAATACGCTGGGCGAGCGTAACAAGCTCAATCAAGATAAATTCATTTCAGTCAGCAGGATGGAGCCAGCAGTGGGGCTGCAACCCGCCACCGACATCGCCCGCCACGGACCCGCCGAGGTCAGCAAACTCGCGTTTGAAAGTTTCCTGATATTTACACAAAGGTGAGACTATTTGGTTCTTTGACAGCGGTTCTTTGCTAATGAACATTTAAGGAGGCAGTATGAGAATCTCTGGGGGAGAAATTCGATATCGCCCTGTTTGGGGCGCAATTATCGGCCGGGCGCAAAGTTTAGCGCCTGTCGCTAATTATCGCCTCTGACTGCAAACTTGGCTTCTATCGTCCCTGGAGGTGATTGCAGCGCTAAATCAGGCGCTACACACCTCTCTTAAGGCACTATCGCCGAGGAGCGAGGCGCTACCTCAGAGCGCTGGCGAAGCTCCTGTGCTGTCAGTCAGCAATGGAACACAGACACACTAGAGCCAGCCAGTTCTTAAAGGGGAGGGTCGATCTTGCTCTCCATCCACACCCTGCTCATTGCAGCCTTGAATCTCGACCTGGAGAGACCTGCACATCAAATCTGCTGGAAAGAACAATGGAGAGGCCCAGGGAAAGAGCTCAGAGTGCAGCCCCCACAGTCTCTTCTAAATCGATGCAAGGAAGGTCAAATCAAAATGAACCTGCAAAGTGCTGCTCAGTATCCAAAACTCCTTCACACAGAGTTGAATCTCTCCAGAAGTCTCTCTCTCTCTCTCTCTCTCAGAATGCGTGGTGCAAAAATGTCGCCGACAAAAAAAGGCAGGAAGCGGTCGCCTTTAAATAGCGCTCACCCAGTCCCTTCCCGACTGCAAAACCTTCCGCTCAACCTGTTGTTGCTAGCGGCAGGCGGAAAGGCAGGGGGCGCCACTCAATATCTGGTCCGGGGCGCTACTGGGGTGTTGCACGCTCGACTGACGTCACGATCTGCGGGCGCAGGAGATCGTGGCGGTATTGTTTAGCGCCGCCGCAAAATATCTGGTCAATTTCGTGAGCGGCGCAAACATTGCCGCGACCGGGTGCTAGTTGCTTTGCGCCCCATTAGCGCCCTCTTAGGGCGCAAACAGGAGGCGCAAAGCAACCAAATTTTTCCCCATGTCAGGTTATAACTGGCAGCGTGCTGATGATGTGCACATGTTTAAGGTGGTTCGGAGGCAATTGACACTCAAGCAGCCAAACAAAGTTGGCAGCAGCTATTGCTGTGCAGCAATACAGAAAGAATGAAGCCATATATTTTACTTGGAAGTCTCCATTCCAAAACTGCTAACGTCACCAGTAAGAGGAAACCATGTTCTCCCTCTTCTCCTACTTCACATTAGTTGGTTCCATTACCCAGTGGGCAATCCCCCTTCCCTGACCACTGTCTCAGGCTGAACCAGACTGTTCGCACACTCGCCATCCTATTTGACTCTGAGCTGAGGTTACGAACCCATATCCTCTCCATTACAAAGGCTTACTTCCGCCGCTGTAACATTGCCTCGACCCATCTTAGCTTATCTGTTGCTGAGACCCCCATCCAGACTCAATATTCCAACGCTCTCCTGCCCGGCCTCCCACCTTCCATAAACTTGAGCTCATCCAAAGCTGCCCTATTCTGACCTGAACAAAGTCTCACTCGCCCATCATCCCTGTGCTTGCTGACTTACATTGACTCCCAGTCCATCAATGCCTCAATTTTAAAAATCTCATCCCTGTGTTCAAATCCATCCATGGCCTCACCCCTCCCTATCTCTGTAACCTCCTCCAGCCCTACTAATCTCCAAGAGCTCAGTGTTCTTCCAACTCCAGACTTTTGTGCATCCCCTAATCCCTTCATCCCACCATTGGTGGCCGTGCCTTCAGTCTTCTCCGCCCTAAGCTCTGGAGTTCCCTCCATAAACCTCACAGCCATTCCACCACTCTCTCTTCCTTTAAGACCCTTATTAAAACTTACCTTTTTGACTAAGCTTTTAGTCACCTGTTCTAATATCTCCTTCTTTGGCTTGGTGTCAATTTATGTCTTATTACAAAAAGCAGGACAAATCCAATCCGGCCAATTACCGCCCCATCAGTCTACTCTCAATCATCAGCAAAGTGATGGAAGGTGTCGTCGACAGTGCTATCAAGTGGCACTTACTCACCAATAACCTGCTGAATGATGTCCAGTTTGGGTTCCGCCAGGACCACTTGGTTCCAAACCTCATTACAGCCTTGGTCCAAACATGGACAAAAGAGCTGAATTCTAGAGGTGAGGTGAGAATGACTGCCCTTGACATCAAGGCAGCATTTGACGGAGTGTGGCATCAAAGAGCCCTAGTAAAACTGAAGTCAATGGGAATTGGGGGGAAAACTTTCCACTGGCTGGAGTCATACCTAGCACAAAGGACGATGGTTGTGGTGGTTGGAGGTCAATCATCACAGCCCCAGGACATCGCTGCAGGAGTTCCTCAGGGCAGTGTCCTAGGGCCAACTATCTTCAGCTGCTTCATCAATGACCTTCCCTCCATCATAAGGTCAGAAGTGGGGATGTTCGCTGATGACTGCACAGTGTTCAGTTCCATTCGCAACTTGTCAGATAATGAAGCAGTCTATGTCCACATGCAGCAAGATCTGGACGACTTTCAGGCTTGGGCTGAAAAGTGGCAGGTAACATTCGCGCCACACAAGTGTCAGGCAATGACTGTCTCCAACAAGCGAGAGTCTAACCACCTCCCCTTGACATTCAATGGCATTACCATCACCGAATTCCGCACCATCAACATCCTGGCGGTCACCATTCACCAGAAACATAACTGCACTAGCCACATAAATACTGTGGCAACAAGAGCAGGTCAGAGGCTCGGTATTCTGCGGCGAGTGTCTCACCTCCTGACTCCCCAAAGCCTTTCCACCATCTACAAGGCACAAGTCAGGAGTATGATGGAATACTCTCCACTTGCCCGGATGAGTGCAGCTCCAACAACACTCAAGAAGCTCGACACCATCCAGGACAAAGCAGCCCACTTGATTGGCACCTCATCTACCACCTTAAACATTCACTCCCTCCATACTGTGGCTGCAGTGTGTACCATCTACAAGATGCACTGCAGCAACTCGCCAAGGCTTCTTCGGCAGCACCTCCCAAACCCGTGACCTCTACCACCTAGAAGGGCAAGAGCAGCAGGCGCATGGGAACACCACCACCTCCAAGATCCCCTCCAAGTTACACACCATCCTGACTTGGAAGTATATCGCCGATCCTTCATCGTCGCTGGGTCAAAATCCTGGAACTCCCTCGCTAACAGCACTGTGGGAGTACCATCACCACACGGACTGCAGCAGTTCAAGAAGGCAGCTCACCACCACCTTCTCAAGGGCAACTAGGGATGGGCAATAAATTTTGGCCTTGCCAGCGACGCCCACATCCCATGAACGAATAAAAAGATATATGCTCCTGCGGAGCACGTTGGGACATTTTTCTACTTTAAAAGCACTATAATAAATGCAAGTTGTTGATTTTGTTGTTGCTTACACTGACTAGTGGAAATAATCTAAGTACAGTACCTATGTTATAAGGAAAAGAAAGACATTTGAGTAGTACATTTATACCAGAGTGATTCTACTCATAAACAATAATCAGAATTTTCTCCTTCTAAACTTTGTAAAAGTCTAGCATGTGACTGAAATCATTTTACCAATTAGCGGGAGCTGTAGGACCTATTTTCTGGACCTGGTGATGAAACATTAAGACCAAAGTGTAGTGCACTTAGTGCTTACCAGTATCAGCTGGACTAGCTTGGAAGATTTCTTGAGGTCACCTTCATTATGTGCACATAGCAAGCTTCCAGCCTGGGTTAAGCCTGCTGGCAGAAGGTTGCTGTCAGTGGAGGGTGGGTATTAGAAGCTTAGAGTATTTCCTTAGATATTCCATTGGCTACAGGGGTGCTGATAGCTGTTGTAAGTGGTCTGAGAATCTTACATTTAGGAGTGTGCCCATACTGCCCAATATCTAAGTATATGATAGTCTAACTCAGGGCTGTACCAATAGACCACCTTGTGATCTGAACCAGATATTTGTGTCTTTCATACAAACCCCCTTGAGCTTCTCCAATCTTCTTGAAGGCAGACAGAGAAAGCATCTGGCAAGACGAGATCAGATAGGAATTGTTAAGCTGCTTTATTTCACAGCAATTGAACATACAGGGCAAAAGTTATGATCAAACTTACTAGAGGAAGAACTTGTCTTCACACTAACTTTATTATAATGACAGAGAATTTGGAACAGAATTAATCAACTTTTTGGGTGGGGACACAACTGATGCTGAATAAAAATGGCCTGATTTTAGGAACAAATTAAACCGCAGCGAATACATGTACAAAGTCAAAAGAAGGGCGTGTGGTAAGGAGAAGTCAAGGTGACTGACTGGTCAGGTACAAAGACAAATAAGACATAAAGAAAAATGTTTCTATAAACTAAAAGTACATAATATCCAGCAAAACAAAGACAAGTACTGTGAACAATTAAAGAAACTAAGGTTGCTATTAGATCAGCTAAAAGGTTAATGGAAAATAGGATAGTGGACAACTGTGGTAGTAATGGGAAAAGTTTTATTAGCTACGATAAGAGTCAGGGTCAGTCAAAGACTGTACTGGGTCACTGAATGATGCTTAAGGACAGGTTAGAAAGGACTCTCAGGGTATGGTTGAGATACTAAATGGTACGGTGCATTGGTCTTTACTCTTGAAGATGATACTCAACTGACAGCATCAAGTGGTGCTGTTCACAGTAAATTTGTTAATATTAAAATTGGTCACTTTCTGTCTTTCATTTTCATATGTTTGTTATTTTCATGTGTTTGTAATAATGCAAAACAATGAACTTACTATAGCTTTCATCTCCATTTAAAAAAACTGTTTGCTTTAAAAACTCATTGGGCCATAATTTGCTGGCAAAGTAATGGTGAGGCTAATAGCGTTGCCGTTGTTTATGCGCAAATGCTACAGAAATTTCAGGCGAAGGCAGATGCACGGTTAAACACAGAAATCCAGAAGTTGTTGTCGGTGATGTGCCGCTCCGCTGTTAGCTTTGCGAAAACGGCTTTTTGCTGTCTGGCTCACCATTGAAATGCATTGAATGGCGTAAAGTTGCTGTACTTGTGCGTTAGATACAAACTAAACTCGCCACAGAAAGTTAAGTCTTGTCCATTTCAAGTCTAAGTAGCCTTTTAAAGACTTGATAAGTGTTAACTACTGCCAGTTGACCTCTCTGGCACTGAAAATTAACTATTATAAGTTGTGCAGTCTCAGTCCTTCAGGTTTTGATTGTTGTTGGAGATTTTAAAAATGTAAAATGTAAAGTTAAACTTTTTTAACTTTTCCTTTCTGTCTCTTTTCTCTCTTACTTGTAATCCAATTTTTCCTACCATCTCTTTTTCACTTTCTGTACCGAATTTACCCACTTCCACTTCCTTCTATACAGATGCTTGCTCTGTTCACTCAGGTCCTCGATGCCCAGTTTTCCTCACTGCCCCGTTATCAGCTCGCACTTTCAGCAACTTGCCATGCCAAAATTTAAAAAATATAAAAGTGCAAGGGCAAGTCGAATGGCAGATGCCATTAGATGCCCTGCCACAGCAAATTATAGCTCAATCTATCTTTTAAATAACTTTAAAAAAATCCTTTTTGTGGAAACATGTCAAAATATTCAAAAACGCAACAGTGGGAAATGAAATGGTGCTGCATCTGTTTAAAGGGGTTACTGCAACAAAAACTAGAACTGACTGGCTAGTATGCAAAGCTCCTGTATTTGCAGATGCTGCTTTGAATATTCTTGCGCAAAAAGTACCACAAAGGAGGGTTGCTCTATTTGGGACTTTAGGGCACTCTCTCAACAGTAGAAATATACAGCCTGCTTGGCAGGAATTGGCGGACATCTTATATGCTGTAGAATCATAGAAGCTTATGGCACAGAAGGAGGCCATTTGGCCCATCGTGTCTGTGCCGACCGCAAAGAGCTATCCAGCCTAATCCCACTTTCCAGCTTTTGGTCCGTAGCCCTGTAGGTTACTGCACTTCAAGTGCATATCCAAGTACTTTTTAAATGTGATTGTGGTTTCTGCCTCAACCACCCTTTCAGGCAGTGGGTTCCAGACCCCCACCACCCTCTGGGTGAAAATATTTCTCCTCAACTCCTCTCTAATCCTTCTACCAATTACTTTAAATCTATGCCCTTATAACTTTATTTGTGCCAAATAATCAAAAGTCATGGGTGCATATTATAAAAAAGGTTAATAACCTCAGAAAAATTGCAATGATAAGGCTAGCCAGAATTTCATCATGCCAGCTAGATAAGCAAACTGTGCATGCTGAAAAGAATTTCCTCTCACCCTTTTAAACCCTCAGAAAGCAACTCTTTCCAACTTTCAGTACAAGCCAATATTGCATCAGGCACATTTTATCACTCCAATTTCAACCTGGAACTGTTGGATTAAAATTTGTAAAGATGAGCACACACACCAACCTTACAATACAACCTATTTCTATGATCCATGCTTCTTGACACATGTGCACATTTGGAATGCTGGACACTTAGGTGTTACTCGATGTGTTCTTCAAGCTTCTCAAATCTACGGCCCTGACTTTTCACAATGTTAGTTACACCGTAGTTACGCTGTTATTGCATTGGAAAGTTACAGCGCTCAGCAGCAGAGGGAGTTACAAGCACATTTCCTGGGTAAGATAATTAGCACATGAACTGGTGTAAGTATTATCATGATGTGTAAAACTAGTGTAAGTAACTGAACCCCCAGGAAACGTGAGTGTAATACTGGTGTAACTGTTTAAAATCACTCTGCAGACTCCATTCCTCAGCATAACCCTGGGAGTGTTTTCTCTCTGAGTTCTGCTCAAATCTCTCCACTCCATTTATAACTCACATCTTTACTCTATATTGGTAACCAAATGGCAATGTAGCTGGTGCCTGTGTTCACTGGGCAAGCAGGCAGAAGAGGTGGAAGAAGAAGATCAGTGAACTTCTCGGAGGAGGACTTTTATGCCCTTTTAGACAAGGTGAAGGAAAGGAGGCACCGTCTCTTGGGACAGTGCACCTCCAAGCCTAGCAGAGCAGTCAGCCGTGCTGCCTGGAGGAGGTGACACTGGCACTTAAGGCTAAATCCCTTACTCCTAAGACAGCAGAGCAGTGCAGGAAAAAAATTGATGATCTCACCAGATCTGGCAAGGTAAGGCACTCACAGTGGTTTTCCTTTCTTCCTTGCTCACCATGGGCAACACCACAGTATTCACCTGTTCAAACTATACTCACACTTCTAATCCTTCATTCTGCACTCTGGTTACGGGAATCTTCTAACTTCCTGTCCTGCATTATGGCTACACACCTCCCCCAACACACAAAATTACCTTGCACAATTCCCAAAACATCTTCCTCCATTCTACCATCTTCATACCCCCCACATCTCTTAGTTCACCTTTCCCATCACATAGGCTGCAGACTTCTGCACTGCTAGCCTTACCCTCACTTACTTATGTCGTTTCAGGAGCAGCTGGCCCACAATGCAAGACAGACCACTGGGCATATCAACACTGTGCCCCCTCACCCCGCATAAGAAGAAGGCTGTAGCAGTGCTGGACCAGCCACATAAATGCCGTGGCTACATAATTAGGACAGAGGCTGGGTATTCTGCGATGAATGGCTCACCATCTGATTTCTCAAAGCCTCTCCATCATCTACAAGGCACAAGTCAGGAGTGGGATGGAATACTCTCCACTTGCCTGGATGGCTGCAGCTCCAACACCATTCAAGAAGCTCGTCACCATGCAAATTAAAGCAGTCTGCTTGATGGGCATCCCATCCTGCATGTTAAATATCCACTCCCTTCATCACCAGCACACTGTGGCTTCAGTGTATATTTTCTACAGGATGCAGTACAGCAACTCGGTAAGGCTTCTTCAACAGCACCTCTGAAACCTGCAACCTCTACCACCTAGAAGGACATGGGCAGCAGGTGCATGGGAAAACCATCATCTTCAAGTTCCCCTCCAAGTCACACATTATCTTGGCTTGGACATGTATCACTGTTCCTTCATTGTCGCTGGGTCAAAATCCTGGAAATTCCTAACTAGCAGCACTGTGGGAGTAGCTTCACCACACTGACTGGTTCAAGAAGAAGGCCCATCACCACCTTCTTAAGGGAAACTAGGGATGGACAATAAATGCCAGCCTTGCCAGCGATGCTCACATCCCAGGAATGAATATTAAAAAGAAAATCATGATTGGCCAGCAAGCTATTAATGCTATAAGCATGGCAGTAGCCAGATTGAATAGGAAGTTTTGGGAGAGATGGGCATAAAGTTGGGAAGCATCTTGCACTTTCAAGGACCTTAGAAAGGACAGATAGGTCAGAGTTAGGGTGATAATTGAAGAGGACAGATGGATTGGAGGTAAGCATTTTGCGGAGCTGTGTGATGATGGCTGTTTTGAAAAGGAGAGGGATGGTGCGTGAACAAAGAGAACCATTTACAATGTTGGCAAGCATAGAGCCAGAAGGGGTAGTTGAGTGTTAGGTGCTGAGTGGCAAGGGGATTGAGGGAGCAGAAGGTGGGTCTCAACAACAACAACTTGTATTTATATAGCGCCTTTAACGTAGTAAAACATCCCAAGGCGCTTCACAGGAATATTATAAGACAAAAATTTGACAACGAGCCACATAAGGAGAAATTAGGGCAGATGACCAAAAGCTTGGTCAAAGAGGTGGTTTTAAGGAATGTCTTAAAGGAGGAAAGAGAGGTAGCGAGGCGGAGCGGTTTAGGCAGGGAATTCCAAAGCTTAGGGCCTAGGCAACAGAAGGCACGGCCACCAATGGTTGAGCAATTATAATCAGGGATGCTCAAGAGGGCAGAATTAGAGGAGCGCAGATATCTCAGGGGGTTGTGGGGCTGGAGGAGATTACAGAGATAGGGAGGGGCGAGGCCATGGAGAGATTTGAAAACAAGGATGAGAATTTTGAAATCGAGGCGTTGCTTAACCATTGCAGGTCAGTGAGCACAGGGGTGATGGATGAACGGGACTTGGTGTGAGTTAGGACACGGGCAGCCGAGTTTTGGATGACCTCAAGTTTACGCAGGGCAGAACGTGGGAGGCCAGCCAGGAGTGCGTTGGAATAGTCAAGTCTAGAGGTAACAATTTTAACATTTCAGTACTTTGACAGGGGCGGAAACCTGATTGAATGAATTCAAACATGAAGTTCCGGGAAAGATCGGCACGAATTTGGGAGGCGCCAACATGTTCAATGACTTTGGAGGGGAAAGGGAGGTTGGAGATGGGGCGGTAGTTTGCAAGGACGGAGGGGTCCGTGATTGTTTTTTTGAAGAGAGGGGTGATGATGGCAGATTTGAGGGAGAGGGGACAGTACATGAGGAGAGAGAACCATTAACAATATCAGCTAACATGGGAGCCAGTAAAGGAAGTTGGGTGGTCAGCAGTTTGGTGGGAATAGGGTCAAGGGAGCAGGAAGTGAGTCTCATGGACAGAATGAGCATGGAGAGGTCATGAGGGGAGAGTGGAGAGAAACTGGAGAAAGTGTAAGGGGTCAACGGTACTGGTGCGAGGTTAGGCCTTCGTTGCCTATACTATTGCTTGCTCTGGTCTCCGGCCAGCCTTTTTGCAATAAGCACCTGTGAGTGGTTCGACCCACTCGCCCTTACGGTTCTGACACCTGGACTTAGATGCAAGGAGCAGTAATGCAGAGAAAACTCAAATAGACCCGGTTGAATAGCACAAAATGAATATCTTTATTGCATGGCGTCTAAAATCATGAAATACATGTCATAGGCGCAGATCAAAGAGAGTACAAGTATACACACGTTCATAAAACTTGGTCTATGGAAATGAGGAACACACGACACATCGTAAAAAGGGGAACACATTATACATTAACCTTAGAAAAACCACCCTCCCTCAATATACCTAAACTACGTCTGGATTTGTAGGATCGGAAAACATGCTCACCACTCGGTTCACTTTGGAAATTTAAAGTGAGGCACTCAGCTCGTTTCGCTGCAGCGCCTGACTGTCACGTGTTTGGAAGGGTTTCTGCACCCCACTTGTTTACTCTCGCTGCCGCGAAAGGCAAGCCAGACTCCCTGATGTCATGAAGCAATCGATGGACTCAAACCGGATCGTGAAGTAGTTCGTAGAATTCAAAGGAAACGGTACATGTAGAAGTCGGTAGAATTCAAAGATGAGTTCTGTCGTTATATTTTCGGGCGCGGTCGGGGTTTACTGACCGTGGCGGCACGTGGAATTTCTTCTCGTCTTTCTTCTCGTCTTTCGTCTCGTCACTCGGGCCTCCGGGTCCGGACACCGTTTACCGACACTCGGGATGGTGTACCCTGTTACTTGCCCTATCGAGGCGGTTCATTCCGATTGAGCTCCACCCAACACTCGAATAACCGACCAGCACGGCTAAGAGTCAAGAGTCAAGAGAGTCCAGCAAGAGCTTCAGGAAGAGTCCAGACAAAATCAAGAGCCCAGAGTCAAGGAAGAGTTCAGGAAGAGACCGATGGACATTTGTCCTCTATAGTTATACTGTTATGTCGGCCTTATCTCCTGCTCAAATCTAAATGTTATCCTTTGTGTGATTTTGGCGCTCAAAACTCCCAGCATGGGGCGATTATCTTCTTAACGGGTTTCGGTAGCACCTGAAACTGGCCAACTATCCGTTAATACCTTCTCCATTGTTGAGCCAGCCAGGATGTGTATGAATCGTCTCCTCGACTGGTTTTGGGGCCCCCCGAATACTGGCTTAATCACCCGCCAATGTCTCTCTCATTGTTGAGCCGGGGGGGTATTTGTGTATTGATGTGTCTGGATGGGCCTTCGATTGCCCAGTTCAATGATCCTTACTGTGCGTAGGAAATGATTCCAGCACTTATATCATTGCTATTGTTCAAAATGCAAACGGGTTGCATCCTGTCTTTATCAATGTGTACCGAGTACGATCCAATCTCATACTGAATGTATATTCGACGCCATCTTGTCTGCCCACTGTGTCTCTGGAAGCTTCTGCCATGATGTGCGGCGGCCATTTTACAGGCTTCTGCGTCCTGTATTATCAGGACAGCATTTCGTTTAATAAAATTATAAATTGAATCTGCTTCTCTCATGTTATTTTGAATCGCGATAATTGCGAAACTCTACAAAAGATGTGAGTTCAAGGCTAGGGCAGGGGGGAACCTTAGAGGAAGTTTGACCCGGTGGGATAGGAGAAGGAAGGGAAGTGGCAGAGGCAGCTGAACGGATGGTCTCAATCTTAGAGACAAAGAAGTCCATGAGCTCCTCATACTTGTTGTCGAAGGTAAGGGTGGAGGAGACAGGGAAGAGGGGTTTAAGAAGACGGCTAGCAGTAGAGAATAGAAGCTGGGGTTTATCTTTGCATTCCAGAATGATTCTGGAATAGTGAGCAGTTTTGGCAGACGAGAGCAGAACCTGATAATGCTTTATGTGGTCCAGCCAGATCTGGTGGTGAATGGCTAAACCAGTTGTCCGCCATATCCGTTCAAGTCTGCGTCCCTTGGACTTAAGGAGCGAAGATGAGGGCTGTACTGGGGAAACGGCCAAGGTGAGAGAGGGTAATTGATTTAATTGGGACGAGGGCATCATAGGTGGTGGTGAGGGTATGGTTGAGCAGATCGGTAGCTGCAGAAATGTCGTGGTAAATGGAGGGCCAGAGGCTGGACAATGGGGATTTCAGAAATGCAGTTGTAAGAGAGTTGGGAGAGAGTTTTTACCAGGGGCGGACACAGAAGGATGTAGGGTTGAGGTGGCGGGGGGGGGGGATGTGGTGGAAGAGGGCTGTGGGTAGAAAGCAATACGAGGAAATGGTCAGAGATGGCCTTATCTGCAATTGACACAATGGGAGTAGCGAGGCCACGAGAGATGGCAAGGTTAAGGGGGTGGCTGTGAATATGGGTTGGGGGTATTTACATGGGGGGAGAAATTAAGGGAAGATAGGAGGGTAGTGATCTCAGAGGAGAGAGAGCATGATGAATTGAGATGGAGGTTGAAATCACCGAGGATGAGAAGTCGTTCGGTGCAGAGGCTGAGGGAGGAAAGCAGTGAAGATATCTCGGTAATAACATCTTTTATGGTACTTGGGTGGGCGGTAGAGAACGAGAATTTTGAATGCGAGGTGAGGGGGTGGAAAAAGGTGAGATGCTCAAAGGAGGAGGAAGTGCCGGCGGAGTAGGGGGACAGACCAAACTGTGATATGGTAATGAGAGCCGCACCGCCACCACGGCAAGTGGTGGAATGTATAGCCTGGTGGGGAGGCTTCATTTAAGGGGAAGGTGTCATCGCCCCTCAGCCAGGTTTCCGTCAGGGCTGTGATGTCAATGCAATCATCCACAATAAGCTCATGGATGGCAAGAGCCTTGTTCACAAGTGAACGGACATTCTGGAGGGAGATGCGGAGAGGGGAGGTGATAGTTGATCCGCTGCCAGAGTCCACAGGGTCAGCACTGGGAGGGATGAGTTGGACGGGGAGGAGATTGGCAGGATTAGCCCCCAACAGGCGCGCTGGGTGGGAAGCTCGGCGAGAGAGTAGGATGGGACAGTTGGGGTTGCTGCTCATGAGGAGGCAGTGACGAGTGCCACGGTGGACCTTTTGGAGGATGCCAAGAGAGGCACAGAGGGAAGCTGTAGGCTTATCCAAGAGGGAGTCAAGCCTGGATGGTGGCAGGAGTGTAAGAAGGTTGAGGAGTAATGAAGGATTGGTGTAGGAATTTGGGAGGGCAGAGTATCCGAGAGAGGAGAGATGAAAGGAGGCATGACGACAAGAGAGAGCAGTCAGGGAGGGATAGAGAGAAAAGGAAAAGGGGGGAGAAAAATGTGGAAATAGAAGTGAACTGCTCAGTCTGGAGTGGCAGCCAAAATGCGCACACGAATGGACACAGGGAAAAACTCAAGTTACATAGGCCTGGTTATGTAATAATTAATGGGATACATATTTCCTGATAGCAGGGAATAGGTTGGAGATAATAGTAGGAAGACCAGAGTTAAAGTCAGAGATCCCATGGAGGGATAAAGTTGATGTAGGTAGAATGGAATCGGCATGGACCATCGACGAACTGTTGTCCATGTTTGGAGACAGGTGTAGCAGGCGAGTGAAGTACAGAAGCTATTTGAAGGGTAGAGAATTGGAGGATGGAGGTTATTGTCATAGGAATAAGAATCGGTTGCGGTGCAGAAAGATGATGGTGAAATTGACGCAAGTTGGAGGTCGCCATAGATCAAAAGCAGAGGAGAAAATGTAAAACCACAAGTCAACGACCAGCAAAGCTGAAAAACCAGTAGAACGAGTTACCGGACAGCAGTGAAACAGCAGCTGCTAGCCAGAAGCCAACAATGCTGAAAAACCAGTAGAACCAGCTCAGCAGAGAGACAGACGCAGTTTAAAAGTTATTGAAAAAATCTTTTAGCAGTAGAATAAGAGACACAGCAGATGAGTCTTACAGTGTAATCCAGTGCAGTCCAGTGCAGAAGCGTAGTCTAGACATCCAGAGAAGTCCAGGAGTTCGGAAACCAATTTGAAAAAAGAATTCAGCAGCTTAAAACTTGAAGCGACTGAGTGGCAGAGCAGAGTCACAACATCTGAGTTAAACAGTGTCGTCCAGTCCTGATGACAGAGGAATCCAGGTGACTGGGAAGTCAAATTTCAGCAGAGTTCCAGCAGTTGAAAGGAGTTCAGTCACAACAGAGAAGAAGCAGAGTCGGGGGTGGGGTGGGCAGTGGGCTCTGCACAGGTAGCTTTAAACTTATAGTTTGAACTTGTAGTTTGGGCTAAAATGCATCCACTATCAGAGTGAGGGTATCTTAAGCAATGGAAGAAAGGAGATTGGGGGAAGAAAGGGCGAAGGATGGCAATGGATGACCAAGGATACAGTTGCAGAGGGGAACAACTCAGTAAGGATCTGTCGGCCCAGGATCCATCTTGTTAGATGGTAGAGGTGAGTTTTGTGAGAGCCTATGGTGGGGGTGGGGGTTGACAGAGTGACAGGGATTGGAGTTAAGATGCAGGGTTGGGCGGGGAAATTGGGGAATGTCTGGGACAGTGGGGACAGGAGGAGGGGATACAATAGAGGCAGCTGTTGCATGGTGGCTCTCAATGTAAGAGGCAAAATAGTTATAACATTATGAGTATGATCCCACTTACATTTAAAGAAGCCCCTTAGTCAATTCAAAGTTAATGTTATGATAACATCAAATGTTAGAAGAGCATGGCATGTTGCTCCATGTATTAAACAATACCAGTTATTGAACCTTCTGATCATAAAGACTTACGCTAATATTATAATAAAACATTATGACTGACAAAGTAAGGATATATATGATTGTAGTAAAATCCTTTAAGTCAGATGCGCATTAGAGGCAAAGTACTTGGCCAAAGCAACATCTTAAACTTAGTACAATGCACAAAAGTTGAAAACTTAAAACCAGATGTACTGGCAGTCAGTTGCTCCTGTCTGAACCTTGTAACTGTTCCACATCCATATGCAATGTGCCTAATTTCATAATATTTGGTGAATAATGATGCCTTGTGTTTCTTTATTACTTGTAAGAAAAATATTGTTCGTTTTTCTTCATTTAAAATGTAATGACAGGACATCAGTCATGTTGCTAGCTGTTGAAAAGATTATTTCAACCATAATTAAACTGGCAGGACTACCCAGGTATATCCTCTCTATATAACTTTCCTGAATGTATGGCTATTAGGCTAAGATCCATACAACTTATGAAACTGTGTTGGATGAAAGGTGTCAGTTACAGATCCTTATTGACTAGAAACAATAAATCACTAAAAGGTGTTGTCTGCATACTGTGTTCTTTCCAGTCTCTTATGGCAACCTCATTATAATTGCTGTGCTTCAGTGCAATGTCTTTATGATCAGAAGCTTCAGTAACTGGCATCGTTTAATACACAGCGCTACATGCCATGCTCTTCTAAAACTTGACGTTATTTGTGTTTAATTTCGAGACCTAAGAATGATAGATCCTTAAAATTATGACTTAAAAATGACCAGGTTCATTCCTTATTGTCAAAGGATGATTTGGAGTGCATTTGACTTTACGATGAGTGTTTTGAGAATACGAGTGTTTTATTACCCATCTGTCGGATGGATTTTGCAGGAAAGCGTGGAGGCAAGGTAAGAAACCAGACACAGGCACATTGTTTTCTCATCAGAACCTATGGTGGCAAAATTCAGTGAAGTGAGAAAATGTCATAATTTCTGACATGTGTTTACAAAAAGCCAGTTAAAGTTTTCTTTCAAACTGTGCGTCAATGGATTTTCCAATGCAAAATTCACAGAGTCATTTTTGTCCATTACATTTTATAAATATAACCAGCATACTATACCAAAAAACAGACATGACTGAATTCATGCCATACATAATTCAATGATTTCTGTTTTTCAGTGTGAGTAGCTACTGTACAATGGTGGAAATAGCCAAAAGTTCCCTAAGGATGTTGCAGATCGCCTTTCATATATAACTAGAGTGCATGACCTACATTGCACATTCTTATTTGGTCTTACTGTGTTTTTGTCAGTGACAATTTACTACAATAATTTGCTGTGCTTTTCTAATGTGTATTATGTTTGTAAAATACTGTTCACTAGTTTCAAGTTGCCATTTATGCAGTGTTCAGTTTTATAGCTACAATTTACATGCATTGCATATCTGTGAAAGGTCAGTTTGCACATAAACTTATGGTAATAACATAAGTGGTGGCAAGGAAGGTGATAAGGAAGGTGTAGAAGAGAAGGAAGGGGTGGAAGAGTTGAGATTTGTTCAGCAAGCATCAGGTATTGTTTGAGCGCTGAGCTTTCGTGCTGGGTGCATCCAAAAGTTGCTGATTGAACACATGGACAGTATGGAGAAGCTCTTTGACTCCATCCTAAGGTAATAGAAAGGATGGGTGGCTGGTTGTCTGGTATTGGTGAGACATCAGCACTATTTGCAACTGTAGTGGCCACCATAGTTGATTCAATGTCAGCCCAGTAGTAGCACTGGCACCTCTGAGACAGAGTTCGCGGGTTCAAGGTTCACTCCAGAGACTTGAGCACATAATCTAGGTTGACATTCCGGTGCAGTACTGAGGGAGGGCTGCACTGTCGGAGGTGCTGTCTTTTGGATGATATGTTAAATCGAGGCCCTGTCTGCCATCTCAGGTGGACGTATGAGATCCCACGGCACTATTTTGAAGAAAAAAAGAGGAGCTCTCCTGGTCTCCTAGCCAATATTTATCCCTCAACCGACATCACTAAAACAGATTATCCAGTCATTACCTCACAGCTGTTTGTGGGAGCTTGCTGTGCGCAGATTGGCTGCCGTCTTTCCTACATTACAACAGTGATCACACTTCAAAAGTATTTCATTGGCGGTAAAGCACTTTGGGACATCCTGAGGTCATGAAAGCTGCTATACAAATGCAAGTCTTTCTTTCTTTCATTGGGGAGGAAATCAGGAGCCTCTGAGAGGAGCATTGTTTTGTCCTCCAGCAGAGGAGTGTTTCTCTGAAGGGGAGGCTTTCCATTTGCAAGTACAGGCACAGAAAAAATCAGATGGTGAAGTATCAGCATGAGTTCAGGCCCTGTCCAGAAACACTCCTGAAAGCAGATGTACTCTAGCAACTCAAGCACAGGAATTTCCTGGCAGTGCTGAAGGAATATCAGTGGTAGGTGCCATGCCAGTCAGAACAAACCCAGAGACAATAGCCCCAGTTCCCAGCTTCTGGCTCTTTACCAGAGGAGCACTAGATCAGGGCAAGCAATACTGTACATAGAGGAAAGCAAGTAGTGGTAAGCACACGTAGAGGATACAATGAGGTCATAATATGTGCACATAGGCGTTACATTCATACAGACCTAAACTCATATCAAAAAATGCAACTCTCATAAACAGAATAACATCAAGAATAATACTCCCTGCCATTAAAAGCTACAACACAAAGACAATGGCCAGAATTTTCCCTACTGAGTCGGGTCGGGTGCGTGCGGGGCGCGTCGTGGGTCGGTACCGCGATGTATTGATCAGCCCGCTCTTCACAGCAACTTTAGCGTAATGGCCCCTATTAAGGCAGACATGCGTGTTTCCCGGCCCTATTAAATGGTGCAGGTCTGATGACGTCATCGATGACTCATTTCCAGCTGGGTTATTTAAAGCAGCCTTGGCCACATCGTATTTGAAGGTTCATGTAGGAATGTGCAGGGAGGATTGGAGAGGAGTGTATTGTTGCGGAGAAATAGAAAAATAACTGCATAAAAACAGAGGGCTGCACCCCGCTTTTCTGATGAATCGCTATATATTCTTGTGGAGGGAGTCAGACCACGCAGGGAGATCCTCTTCCCTGCTGATGGGCAGAAGAGACCTCCTCAAGATACCAAAAGAGCCTGACTCCAAATTTCTGTAGAGGTCAACAGCAGGGATGTCGTAAGGAGGTCCTGGGTGCAGTGCAGGAAGCGCTTCAATGATCTGATGAGATCAGGAAAGGTGAGTGCAAAGCCACACTCACCTTCATCCTGATGTGCTAGTCAACACATCCTCATCACTCTGCCTCCTCCTGCACATTACTCCTCACACCAACCTACCTTGCACGTCCACCCATCCCTCTCTCTCTATGTACATACTCACATCCCCATTTGACTAACTACCCCTCACACTCACCCTCATCCTAATGTAACACCACAGAAAGAGGCCATTTGGAATTGTCACCCCACTCCCTCATAGTCACCCTCTACAGATGTAACCCACACATTCCTTACACTCATTCCATCACTCTCACTCAAACTTCTCTTCTTTCCCTCCTTGCAGGAGAAGAGAGCCCACAACAACAAGGAAAAAGAGAGAACCGGAGGTGGCCCTCCATCCTTCAATACCTTAACTGCAGCAGAGGAGGTGGCCCTGGAGGTCTCAAGAGCTGCAGAGCTGCTGGCGGTGGGAGACGGATAGAGGGGGTCCTCCCAGCAATCTCATACAGCCACATGGCATACAACAGTCACTCATATGGTGAGCATAAGAATATAAGAAATAGGAGCAGGAGTAGGCCATTTGGCCCCTCGAGCTTGCTCCGCCATTCAATAAGATCATGGCTGATCTTCTTCCTCATCTCCACTTTCCTGCACCATCCTCATATCCCTTGATTCCCTTAATATTCAAAAATCTATTACTCTCTGTCTTGAATATACTCAACGACTGAGCCTCCACAGCCCTCTGGGGTAGAGAATTCCAAAGATTCACCACCCTCTGAGTGAAGAAATTTCTCCTTATCTCAGTCCTAAATGGCTGAATCCTTATTCTGAGACTGTGACCCCTGGTTCTAGACTCCCCAACCATTTGGCCTAGATGGGATTTTGAGCTAGTTTATATTATGCTTTTGCAATGGTTAAATTCAGGCCACAGTGATTAACTTCAAGTAACAGACAAGCTATCTGGGAATGTTGATTAGATGCAGTAATTAGGCAACAGATGAAGTAGTTAACGAAATTCACAATACCATATCAGATTAAAACATGAGCAGGTGTTATTAATGCATTGCACAAAGGGTGGAACCTGCAACTGGAAATGATTTCAATCATTGAGCAGAGCAGGGAGCCCAGCTGAGCAGGTATTGCTTCCTACCCCGAGGTGCGGGAGGTTTCTGAGGCAAAGTGGTAAGCCAATTCTCAGCACAGAGATCTGAGGGAGGAGTCAGAGTTCAAGTTTTTGACTTCTCCTCTTGCTGGGTAAAGAAGTCTGCAGTGGGTTTGAGTTTGAAACAGTCAAGAGACAGAGAACACTCTCTAAGTAAGCGTCAGTCAGTTCACCGATACTGACTAATAAAGTGAAGGGTAGGCTCATATCAGGGGAAAAGTTTGCATAATTTATTATTTTTGATCTTACAAGGAGCAGTGGGAAATAAGTAAACCTTGCTGTAATAATGGTATGCTTTTCAGTCATGTAGATCATGTAAAATAAACCAGTATGTTGGTTTGCAATTGGCCTTGTCTCACAAGAGTGCTTATCAATCCACCTTTTGGAAGATAGGAGAAATGATCATGGAGCATGTGTGAGATAGCAGTAAACGCAACATGGCTCCCAGATAAGAAGCATATTTCTGATCGTGAGGGATGTAACATTCGCTTATGTGATTGACCAGTGACTCTGGTCCCAACAGAATATTTAGTGCAGACCCAAAATTTATAACACTGATCTTGTGGCTGGTAACAGGCAATAAAATCCTTCAAACAAAACAAAATAGGGCACAGTAGCATTTGGAAAACCCAGCAAGGCTGGGGATGTGGAGGCCCTGTCGATCTTAACAATGATGCCTCATTGAAATAGTCTGCTGCAGATTCCCGCCCGACAGTGACCAAATTGACAGCCTGGCCGGGGGCGGGAACACAAGCGACAGGAGGCTGCAGCTGGGGAGCCGTGGGGATGTTAGTGGGGATGTGGTCGGGGGCAAAAGGGAGGTCTTCATGCGATCGGGGGTGGGGTGGGGGGGGGGGGTGTCTTGCCCTGATTGAGGGAGGGCGGGGGATTCTTCCTTCAATCGGGGGGAGGGGAAGTCTTGCTCTGATAGGGGTGGGGGGTCTTGCCCTGATCGAGGGAGGGGGGTCTTCCTGTGAATGGGGGGAGGGGGGTCTTGCCCTGAACGGTGGGGGGGGGGGGGGTCTTGCCGTGATCGGAGGGAGGGGCTTCTTGTCATGATTGGGGGGTGGGCGGAGTGTCTTGCTGTGATCGGGGGGGGGGGTCTTGCTGTGATCGGTGGGGGTCTTGCTGTGATCGGAGGGAGGGGCTTCTTGTCATGATTGGGGGGAGGGCGGAGTGTCTTGCTGTGATCGGGGGGGGGGGGGTGGTCCTGCTGTAATCGGGGGGTCTTGCTGTGATCGGGGGAGTCTTGCTGTGATCGGGGTGGTCTTGCTGTGATCGGGGGTTCTTGCTGTGATCGGGGGGTCTTGCTGTGATCGGGGGGGGGGTCTTGCTGTGATCGGGGGGTCTTGCTGTGATCGGGGGCGTCTTGCTGTGATCGGGGGCGTCTTGCTGTGATCGGGGGGGTCTGGCTGTGATCGGGGGGTCTTGCTGTGATCGGGGGGGGGGGTCTTGCTGTGATTGGGGGGGTCTTGCTGTGATCGGGGGGGTCTTGCTGTGATCGGGGGGGTCTTGCTGTGATCGGGGGGGTCTTGCTGTGATCGGGGGGTCTTGCTGTGATCGGGGGGGTCTTGCTGTGATTGGGGGGGTCTTGCTGTGATCGGGGCGGGGGTCTTGCTGTGATCGGGGCGGGGGTCTTGCTGTGATCGGGACGGGGGTCTTGCTGTGCTCGGGGGGGGCTTGCTGTGATCGGGGGGAGTCTTGCTGTGATCGGGGGGTCTTGCTGTGATCGGGGGGGTCTTGCTGTGATCGGGGGGTCTTGCTGTGATCGGGGGGTCTTGCTGTGATTGGGGGGGTCTTGCTGTGATTGGGGTTGGGGTCTTGCTGTGATCGGGGGGGGTCTTGCTGTGATCGGGTGGGGTCTTGCTGTGATCGGGGGGGTCTTGCTGTGATCGGGTGGGGTCTTGCTGTGATCGGGGGGGTCTTGCTGTGATCGGGGGGATCTTGCTGTGATCGGGGGTGGGGGTTCTTGCTGTGATCGGAGAGTCTTGCTTTGATCGGGGGGGGGGGGGTCTTGCTGTGATCGGGGAGGGGGTGGGATCTTGCTGTGATCAGGGGGTCTTGCTGTGATCGGGAGTTCTTGCTGTGATCGGGGGGTCTTGCTTTGATCGGGGGGGGGGGTCTTGCTGTGATCGGGGGGGTCTTGCTGTGATGGGGGGGAGTCTTGCTGTGATCGGGGGGGGTCTTGCTGTGATCGGGTGTATTGCTGTGATCGGGGGGTCTTGCTGTGATCGGGGGGTCTTGCTGTGATCGGGGGGGTCTTGCTGTAATTGGGGGGTCTTGCTGTGATCGGGGGGTCTTGCTGTGATTGGGGTTGGGGTCTTGCTGTGATCGGGGGGGTCTTGCTGTGATCGGGGGGTCTTGCTGTGATCGGGGGGGTCTTGCTGTGATCGGGGGGTCTTGCTGTGATCGGGGGGGTCTTGCTGTGATCGGGGGGGTCTTGCTGTAATTGGGGGGTCTTGCTGTGATCGGGGGGTCTTGCTGTGATTGGGGTTGGGGTCTTGCTGTGATCGGGGGGGTCTTGCTGTGATCGGGGGGTCTTGCTGTGATCGGGGGCGGGTCTTGCTGTGATCGGGGGGGGTCTTGCTGTGATCGGGGGGTCTTGCTGTGATCGGGGGGGTCTTGCTGTGATCGGGGGGGTCTTGCTGTGATCGGGGGGTCTTGCTGTGATCGGGGGGTCTTGCTGTGATCGGGGGGTCTTGCTGTGATCGGGGGGTCTTGCTGTGATTGGGGTTGGGGTCTTGCTGTGATTGGGGTTGGGGTCTTGCTGTGATCGGGGGGGGTCTTGCTGTGATCGGGGGGTCTTGCTGTGATCGGGGGGGGTAGTCTTGCTGTGATCGGGGGTGGGGTCTTGCTGTGATCGGGGGGGTCTTGCTGTGATCGGGGGGTCTTGCTGTGATCGGGGGGTGGGGTCTTGCTGTGATCGGGGGGGTCTTGCTGTGATCGGGGGGTCTTGCTGTGATCGGGGGGTCTTGCTGTGATTGGGGTTGGGGTCTTGCTGTGATCGGGGGGGTCTTGCTGTGATCGGGGGGGTCTTGCTGTGATCGGGGGGTCTTGCTGTGATCGGGGGGGTCTTGCTGTGATCGGGGGGTCTTGCTGTGATCGGGGGGTCTTGCTGTGATCGGGGGGTCTTGCTGTGATCGGGGGAGCCTTGCTGTGATCGGGGGGTCTTGCTGTGATCGGGGGGTCTTGCTGTGATCGGGGGGTCTTGCTGTGATCGGGGGGTCTTGCTGTGATCGGGGGAGCCTTGCTGTGATCGGGGGGTCTTGCTGTGATCGGGGGGTCTTGCTGTGATCGGGGGGTCTTGCTGTGATCGGGTGGTCTTGCTGTGATCGGGGGCGTCTTGCTGTGATCGGGGGGGTCTTGCTGTGATCGGGGGTGGGGGTTCTTGCTGTGATCGGAGAGTCTTGCTTTGATCGGGGGGGGGGGGGTCTTGCTGTGATCGGGGAGGGGGGTGGGATCTTGCTGTGATCGGGGAGGGGGTGGGGTCTTGCTGTGATCGGGGGGGTCTTGCTGTGATCGGGGAGGGGGTGGGGTCTTGCTGTGATCGGGGGGGTCTTGCTGTGATCGGGGAGGGGGTGGGGTCTTGCTGTGATCGGGGGGGTCTTGCTGTGATCGGGGGGGTCTTGCTGTGATCGGGGGTGGGGGTTCTTGCTGTGATCGGAGAGTCTTGCTTTGATCGGGGGGGGGGGGTCTTGCTGTGATCGGGGAGGGGGTGGGATCTTGCTGTGATCAGGGGGTCTTGCTGTGATCGGGAGTTCTTGCTGTGATCGGGGGGTCTTGCTGTGATGGGGGGGAGTCTTGCTGTGATCGGGGGGGGGTCTTGCTGTGATCGGGTGTATTGCTGTGATCGGGGGGTCTTGCTGTGATCGGGGGGGTCTTGCTGTGATCGGGGGGGTCTTGCTGTAATTGGGGGGTCTTGCTGTGATCGGGGGGTCTTGCTGTGATTGGGGTTGGGGTCTTGCTGTGATCGGGGGGTCTTGCTGTGATTGGGGTTGGGGTCTTGCTGTGATCGGGGGGGTCTTGCTGTGATCGGGGGGTCTTGCTGTGATCGGGGGGTCTTGCTGTGATCGGGGGGTCTTGCTGTGATCGGGGGTTCTTGCTGTGATCGGGGGGTCTTGCTGTGATCGGGGGGGGGGGGGGGTGGTCCTGCTGTGATCGGGGGGTCTTGCTGTGATCGGGGGAGTCTTGCTGTGATCGGGGTGGTCTTGCTGTGATCGGGGGTTCTTGCTGTGATCGGGGGGTCTTGCTGTGATCGGGGGGGGTCTTGCTGTGATCGGGGGGTCTTGCTGTGATCGGGGGGGTCTTGCTGTGATCGGGGGCGTCTTGCTGTGATCGGGGGGGTCTGGCTGTGATCGGGGGGTCTTGCTGTGATCGGGGGGGGCGGGGTCTTGCTGTGATTGGGGGGGTCTTGCTGTGATCGGGGGGGTCTTGCTGTGATCAGGGGGGTCTTGCTGTGATCGGGGGGGTCTTGCTGTGATCGGGGGGTCTTGCTGTGATCGGGGGGGTCTTGCTGTGATTGGGGGGGTCTTGCTGTGATCGGGGCGGGGGTCTTGCTGTGATCGGGGCGGGGGTCTTGCTGTGATCGGGACGGGGGTCTTGCTGTGCTCGGGGGGGGGCTTGCTGTGATCGGGGGGAGTCCTGCTGTGATCGGGGGGTCTTGCTGTGATCGGGGGGGTCTTGCTGTGATCGGGGGGTCTTGCTGTGATCGGGGGGTCTTGCTGTGATTGGGGGGGTCTTGCTGTGATTGGGGTTGGGGTCTTGCTGTGATCGGGGGGGGTCTTGCTGTGATCGGGTGGGGTCTTGCTGTGATCGGGGGGGTCTTGCTGTGATCGGGGAGGGGGTGGGGTCTTGCTGTGATCGGGGGGGTCTTGCTGTGATCGGGGGGATCTTGCTGTGATCGGGGGTGGGGGTTCTTGCTGTGATCGGAGAGTCTTGCTTTGATCGGGGGGGGGGGTCTTGCTGTGATCGGGGAGGGGGTGGGATCTTGCTGTGATCAGGGGGTCTTGCTGTGATCGGGAGTTCTTGCTGTGATCGGGGGGTCTTGCTTTGATCGGGGGGGGGGGTCTTGCTGTGATCGGGGGGGTCTTGCTGTGATGGGGGGGAGTCTTGCTGTGATCGGGGGGGGTCTTGCTGTGATCGGGTGTATTGCTGTGATCGGGGGGTCTTGCTGTGATCGGGGGGTCTTGCTGTGATCGGGGGGGTCTTGCTGTAATTGGGGGGTCTTGCTGTGATCGGGGGGTCTTGCTGTGATTGGGGTTGGGGTCTTGCTGTGATCGGGGGGGTCTTGCTGTGATCGGGGGGTCTTGCTGTGATCGGGGGGGTCTTGCTGTGATCGGGGGGTCTTGCTGTGATCGGGGGGGTCTTGCTGTGATTGGGGTTGGGGTCTTGCTGTGATCGGGGGGGTCTTGCTGTGATCGGGGGGTCTTGCTGTGATCGGGGGGGTCTTGCTGTGATCGGGGGGTCTTGCTGTGATCGGGGGGGTCTTGCTGTGATCGGGGGGGTCTTGCTGTAATTGGGGGGTCTTGCTGTGATCGGGGGGTCTTGCTGTGATTGGGGTTGGGGTCTTGCTGTGATCGGGGGGGTCTTGCTGTGATCGGGGGGTCTTGCTGTGATCGGGGGCGGGTCTTGCTGTGATCGGGGGGGGTCTTGCTGTGATCGGGGGGTCTTGCTGTGATCGGGGGGGTCTTGCTGTGATCGGGGGGTCTTGCTGTGATCGGGGGGTCTTGCTGTGATCGGGGGGTCTTGCTGTGATCGGGGGGTCTTGCTGTGATCGGGGGGTCTTGCTGTGATTGGGGTTGGGGTCTTGCTGTGATCGGGGGGGGGTCTTGCTGTGATCGGGGGGTCTTGCTGTGATCGGGGGGGGTAGTCTTGCTGTGATCGGGGGTGGGGTCTTGCTGTGATCGGGGGTGGGGTCTTGCTGTGATCGGGGGGTGGGGTCTTGCTGTGATCGGGGGTGTCTTGCTGTGATCGGGGGGTCTTGCTGTGATCGGGGGGTCTTGCTGTGATTGGGGTTGGGGTCTTGCTGTGATCGGGGGGGTCTTGCTGTGATCGGGGGGGTCTTGCTGTGATCGGGGGGTCTTGCTGTGATCGGGGGGTCTTGCTGTGATCGGGGGGGTCTTGCTGTGATCGGGGGGTCTTGCTGTGATCGGGGGGTCTTGCTGTGATCGGGGGGTCTTGCTGTGATCGGGGGGTCTTGCTGTGATCGGGGGAGCCTTGCTGTGATCGGGGGGTCTTGCTGTGATCGGGGGGTCTTGCTGTGATCGGGGGGTCTTGCTGTGATCGGGGGCGTCTTGCTGTGATCGGGGGCGTCTTGCTGTGATCGGGGGCGTCTTGCTGTGATCGGGGGCGTCTTGCTGTGATCGGGTGGTCTTGCTGTGATCGGGGGGGTCTTGCTGTGATCGGGGGGGTCTTGCTGTGATCGGGGGTGGGGGTTCTTGCTGTGATCGGAGAGTCTTGCTTTGATCGGGGGGGGGGGGGTCTTGCTGTGATCGGGGAGGGGGTGGGATCTTGCTGTGATCAGGGGGTCTTGCTGTGATCGGGAGTTCTTGCTGTGATCGGGGGGTCTTGCTTTGATCGGGGGGGGGGTCTTGCTGTGATCGGGTGTATTGCTGTGATCGGGGGGTCTTGCTGTGATCGGGGGGTCTTGCTGTGATCGGGGGGGTCTTGCTGTAATTGGGGGGTCTTGCTGTGATCGGGGGGTCTTGCTGTGATTGGGGTTGGGGTCTTGCTGTGATCGGGGGGTCTTGCTGTGATTGGGGTTGGGGTCTTGCTGTGATCGGGGGGGTCTTGCTGTGATCGGGGGGTCTTGCTGTGATCGGGGGGGTCTTGCTGTGATCGGGGGGTCTTGCTGTGATCGGGGGGGTCTTGCTGTGATCGGGGGTTCTTGCTGTGATCGGGGGGTCTTGCTGTGATCGGGGGGGCCTTGCTGTGATCGGGGGAGTCTTGCTGTGATCGGGGGGTCTTGCTGTGATCGGGGGGTCTTGCTGTGATCGGGGGCGTCTTGCTGTGATCGGGGGCGTCTTGCTGTGATCGGGGGCGTCTTGCTGTGATCGGGTGGTCTTGCTGTGATCGGGGAGGTCTTGCTGTGATCGGGGGGTCTTGCTGTGATCGGAGGGGGGGGTGGGGTCTTGCTGTGATCGGGGGTCTTGCTGTGATCGGGGGGTCTTGCTGTGATCGGGGGGGGGTCTTGCTGTGATCGGGGGGACTTGCTGTGATCGGGGGGGGGTCTTGCTGTGATCGGGGGGGGGTCTTGCTGTGATCGGGGGGTCTTGCTGTGATCGGGGGGGTCTTGCTGTGATTGGGGGGGGGTCTTGCTGTGATCGGGGGGGGGTCTTGCTGTGTTCGGGGGTCTTGCTGTGATCGGGGGGGTCTTGCTGTGATCGGGGGGGGGGTCTTGCTGTGATCGAGGGGGTCTTGCTGTGTGTTCGGGGGGGGGGTCTTGCTGTGATCGGGTGGGTCCTGCTGTGATCGGGGGGGTCCTGCTGTGTTCGGGGGTTCTTGCTGTGATCGGGGGGGTCTTGCTGTGATCGGGGGGTGGGGTCTTGCTGTGATCGGGGGGTGGGGTCTTGCTGTGATCGGGGGGGAGTCTTGCTGTGATCGGGGGGTCTTGCTGTGATCGGGGGGTATTGCTGTGATCGTGGGGTCTTGCTGTGATCGGGGGGTCTTGCTGTGATCGGGGGGGGGGGTCTTGCTGTGATCGGGTGGTCTTGCTGTGATCGGGGGGGGCTTGCTGTGATCGGGGGTCTTCCTGTGATCGGGGGGGAGTCTTGCTGTGATCGGGGGGTCTTGCTGTGATCGGGGGGTCTTGCTGTGATCGGGGGGGTCTTGCTGTGATCGGGGAGTCTTGCTGTGATCGGGGGTGGAGTCTTGCTGTGATCGGGGGGGTGGTGTTGCTGTGATCGGGGGGTCTTGCTGTGATCGGGGGGTCTTGCTGTGATCGGGTGGGTCTTGCTGTGATCGGGGGGTCTTGCTGTCATCGGGTGGGTCTTGCTGTGATCAGGGGGGGTGCTTGCTGTGATCGGGGGGTTTTGCTGTGATCGGGGGGGGGGTCTTGCTGTGATCGGGGGGTCTTGCTGTGATCGGGGGGCCTTGCTGTGATCGGAGGGTCTTGCCGTGATCGGGGGTTCTTGCTGTGATCGGGGGGCTTGCTGTGATCGGGGGGTCTTGCTGTGATCGGGGAGTCTTGCTGTGATCGGACGGTGGGGTCTTGCTGTGATCGGGGGGCCTTGCTGTGATTGGGGGGTCTTGCTGTGATCGGGGGTCTTGCTGTGATTGGGGGGGTCTTGCTTTGATCGGGGGGTCTTGCTGTGATCGGGGTGGTCTTGCTGTGATCGGGGAGTCTTGCTGTGATCGGGGGGTGGGTTCTTGCTGTGATCGGGGGGGTCTTGCTGTGATCG
This sequence comes from Squalus acanthias, assembly GCA_030390025.1. Lineage (NCBI taxonomy): Eukaryota > Metazoa > Chordata > Chondrichthyes > Squaliformes > Squalidae > Squalus > Squalus acanthias. The sequence continues at coordinate 87,605,769 of CM059432.1, forward strand.
GGGGGATCTTGCTGTGATCGGGGGGGGATCTTGCTGTGATCGGGGGGTCTTGCTGTAATCGGGGGGTCTTGCTGTGATCGGGGGGTCTTGCTGTGATCGGGGGGGTCTTGCTGTGATCGGGGGGTCTTGCTGTGATCGGGTGGTGGGGTCTTGCTGTGATCGAGGGTGGTCTTGCTGTGATCGGGGGGTGGGGTCTTGCTGTGATCGGGGGGTCTTGCTGTGTTCGGGGGGTAGTCTTGCTGTGATCGGGGCGTCTTGCAGTGATCAGGGGGGTCTTGCTGTGATCAGGGGGTCTTGCTGTGATCGGGGTGTCTTGCTGTGATCGGAGGGTCTTGCTGTGATCGGGTGGGGGTCTTGCTGTGATCGGGGGGGTCCTGCTGTGATCGGGGGGGGTCTTGCTGTGATCGGGGGGGGGTCTTGCTGTGATCGGGGGGGGGTCTTGCTGTGATCGGGGGGTCTTGCTGTGATCGGGGGGGTCTTGCTGTGATCGGGGGGGGGGTCTTGCTGTGATCGGGGGGGGGGGGGTCTTGCTGTGATCGGGGGCGGGGGGGGTCTTGCTGTGATCGGGGTGTCTTGCTGTGATCGGAGGGTCTTGCTGTGATCGGGTGGGGGTCTTGCTGTGATCGGGTGGGTCCTGCTGTGTTCGGGGGGGTCTTGCTGTGATCGGGGGGGTCTTGCTGTGATCGGTGGGTGGGGTCTTGCTGTGATCGGGGGGGGAATCTTGCTGTGATCGGGGGGTCTTGCTGTGATCGGGGGGTATTGCTGTGATCGGGGGGTCTTGCTGTGATCGGGGGGGGCTTGCTGTGATCGGGGGGTCTTCCTGTGATCGGGGGGGAGTCTTGCTGTGATCGGGGGGTTCTTGCTGTGATCGGGGTGTCTTGCTGTGATCGGGGGGGACTTGCTGTGATCGGGAGGGTCTTGCTGTGATCGGGGGGTCTTGCTGTGATCGGGTGGGTCTTGCTGTGATCGGGGGGGGGGGTCTTGCTGTGATCGGGGGGTCTTGCTGTCATTGGGTGGGTATTGCTGTGATTGGGGGGGGGGCTTGCTGTGATCGGGGGGTTTTGCTGTGATCAGGGGGTGTCTTGCTGTGATCGGGGGGTCTTGCTGTGATCGGGGGGCCTTGCTGTGATCGGGGGGTCTTGCTGTGATCGGGGGGTCTTGCTGTGATCGGGGGGGTCTTGCTGTGATCGGGGGGTCTTGCTGTGATCGGGGAGTCTTGCTGTGATCGGACGGTGGGGTCTTGCTGTGATCGGGGGGTCTTGCTGTGATCGGGGGGCCTTGCTGTGATCGGGGGGTCTTGCTGTGATCGGGGGGTCTTGCTGTGATCGGGGGGGTCTTGCTTTGATCGGGGGGTCTTGCTGTGATCGGGGAGTCTTGCTGTGATTGGGGGGTGGGTTCTTGCTGTGATCGGGGGGGTCTTGCTGTGATCGGGGGGATCTTGCTGTGATCGGGGGGGGGGTCTTGCTGTGATCGGGGGGGTCTTGCTGTGATCGGGGGGTCTTGCTGTAATCGGGGGGTATTGCTGTGATCGGGGGGTCTTGCTGTGATCGGGGGTGGGGTCTTGCTGTGATCGAGGGTGGTCTTGCTGTGATCGGGGGGTGGGGTCTTGCTGTGATCGGGGGGGTCTTGCTGTGTTCGGGGGGGTCTTGCTGTGAGCGGGGGGTCTTGCAGTGATCAGGGGGGTCTTGCAGTGATCAGGGGGGTCTTGCTGTGATCGGGGGGTCTTGCTGTGTTCGAGGGGTCTTGCTGTGATCGGGGGGGGTCTTGCTGTGATCGGGGGGGTGTCTTGCTGTGATCGGGGGGTCTTGCTGTGATCGAGGGTGGTCTTGCTGTGATCGGGGGGTGGGGTCTTGCTGTGATCGGGGGGTCTTGCTGTGATCGGGGGGGTCTTGCTGTGATCGGGGGGTATTGCTGTGATCGGGGGGGTCTTGCTGTGATCGGGGGGTCTTGCTGTGATCGGGGGGTCTTGCTGTGATCGGGGGGTCTTGCTGTGATCGGGGGGGTCTTGCTATGATCGGGGTGTCTTGCTGTGATCGGGGGGGAGTCTTGCTGTGATCGGGGGGGAGTCTTGCTGTGATCGGGGGGTCTTGCTGTGATCGGGGGGAGTCTTGCTGTGATCGGGGGGGGAGTCTTGCTGTGATCGGGGGTGGAGTCTTGCTGTGATCGGGGGGGGTCTTGCTGTGATCGGGGGGGTCTTGCTGTGATCGGGGAGTCTTGCTGTGATCGGGGGTGGAGTCTTGCTGTGATCGGGGGGGTGGTGTTGCTGTGATCGGGGGGTCTTGCTGTGATCGGGGGGTCTTGCTGTGATCGGGTGGGTCTTGCTGTGATCGGGGGGTCTTGCTGTCATCGGGTGGGTCTTGCTGTGATCAGGGGGGGTGCTTGCTGTGATCGGGGGGTTTTGCTGTGATCGGGGGGGGGTCTTGCTGTGATCGGGGGGTCTTGCTGTGATCGGGGGGCCTTGCTGTGATCGGGGGGTCTTGCCGTGATCGGGGGTTCTTGCTGTGATCGGGGGGCTTGCTGTGATCGGGGGGTCTTGCTGTGATCGGGGAGTCTTGCTGTGATCGGACGGTGGGGTCTTGCTGTGATCGGGGGGCCTTGCTGTGATTGGGGGGTCTTGCTGTGATCGGGGGTCTTGCTGTGATTGGGGGGGTCTTGCTTTGATCGGGGGGTCTTGCTGTGATCGGGGTGGTATTGCTGTGATCGGGGAGTCTTGCTGTGATCGGGGGGTGGGTTCTTGCTGTGATCGGGGGGGTCTTGCTGTGATCAGGGGGTCTTGCTGTGATCGGGGTGTCTTGCTGTGATCGGAGGGTCTTGCTGTGATCGGGTGGGGGTCTTGCTGTGATCGGGGGGGTCCTGCTGTGATCGGGGGGGGTCTTGCTGTGATCGGGGGGGGGTCTTGCTGTGATCGGGGGGGGGGTCTTGCTGTGATCGGGGGGTCTTGCTGTGATCGGGGGGGTCTTGCTGTGATCGGGGGGGGGGGTCTTGCTGTGATCGGGGGGGGGGGGTCTTGCTGTGATCGGGGGCGGGGGGGGTCTTGCTGTGATCGGGGTGTCTTGCTGTGATCGGAGGGTCTTGCTGTGATCGGGTGGGGGTCTTGCTGTGATCGGGGGGGTCCTGCTGTGATCGGGGGGGGTCTTGCTGTGATCGGGGGGGGGGGTCTTGCTGTGATCGGGGGGTCTTGCTGTGATCGGGGGGGTCTTGCTGTGATCGGGGGGGGGTCTTGCTGTGATCGGTGGGGGGGGTCTTGCTGTGATCGGGGGGGGGGGGTCTTGCTGTGATCGGGTGGGTCCTGCTCTGTTCGGGGGGGTCTTGCTGTGATCGGGGGGGTCTTGCTGTGATCGGTGGGTGGGGTCTTGCTGTGATCGGGGGGGGAATCTTGCTGTGATCGGGGGGTCTTGCTGTGATCGGGGGGTATTGCTGTGATCGGGGGGTCTTGCTGTGATCGGGGGGGTCTTGCTGTGATCGGGTGGTCTTGCTGTGATCAGGGGGGGTCTTGCTGTGATCGGGGGGGAGTCTTGCTGTGATCGGGGGGTCTTACTGTGATCGGGGGGAGTCTTGCTGTGATCGGGTGGTCTTACTGTGATCGGGGGGTCTTGCTGTGATCGGGTGGTCTTGCTGTGATCGGGGGGGGCTTGCTGTGATCGGGGGTCTTCCTGTGATCGGGGGGGAGTCTTGCTGTGATCGGGGGGTTCTTGCTGTGATCGGGGTGTCTTGCTGTGATCGGGGGGGACTTGCTGTGATCGGGAGGGTCTTGCTGTGATCGGGGGGTCTTGCTGTGATCGGGGGGTCTTGCTGTGATCGGGTGGGTCTTGCTGTGATCGGGGGGGGGGGTCTTGCTGTGATTGGGGGGTCTTGCTGTCATTGGGTGGGTCTTGCTGTGATCGGGGGGGACTTGCTGTGATCGGGGGGTCTTGCTGTGATCGGGAGGGTCTTGCTGTGATCGGGGGGTTTTGCTGTGATCAGGGGGTGTCTTGCTGTGATCGGGGGGTCTTGCTGTGATCGGGGGGTCTTGCTGTGATCGGGGGGCCTTGCTGTGATCGGGGGGTCTTGCTGTGATCGGGGGGTCTTGCTGTGATCGGGGGGGTCTTGCTGTGATCGGGGGGTCTTGCTGTGATCGGGGAGTCTTGCTGTGATCGGACGGTGGGGTCTTGCTGTGATCGGGGGGTCTTGCTGTGATCGGGGGGCCTTGCTGTGATCGGGGGGTCTTGCTGTGATCGGGGGGTCTTGCTGTGATCGGGGGGGTCTTGCTTTGATCGGGGGGTCTTGCTGTGATCGGGGAGTCTTGCTGTGATTGGGGGGTGGGTTCTTGCTGTGATCGGGGGGGTCTTGCTGTGATCGGGGGGATCTTGCTGTGATCGGGGGGGGGGTCTTGCTGTGATCGGGGGGGTCTTGCTGTGATCGGGGGGTCTTGCTGTAATCGGGGGGTATTGCTGTGATCGGGGGGTCTTGCTGTGATCGGGGGGTGGGGTCTTGCTGTGATCGAGGGTGGTCTTGCTGTGATCGGGGGGTGGGGTCTTGCTGTGATCGGGGGGTCTTGCTGTGTTCGGGGGGGTCTTGCTGTGAGCGGGGGGTCTTGCAGTGATCAGGGGGGTCTTGCTGTGATCGGGGGGTCTTGCTGTGAGCGGGGGGTCTTGCAGTGATCAGGGGGGTCTTGCTGTGATCGGGGGGTCTTGCTGTGTTCGGGGGGGTCTTGCTGTGAGCGGGGGGTCTTGCAGTGATCAGGGGGGTCTTGCTGTGTTCGAGGGGTCTTGCTGTGATCGGGGGGGGTCTTGCTGTGATCGGGGGGGTGTCTTGCTGTGATCGGGGGGTCTTGCTGTGATCGAGGGTGGTCTTGCTGTGATCGGGGGGTGGGGTCTTGCTGTGATCGGGAGGTGGGTATTGCTGTGATCGGGGGGTCTTGCTGTAATCGAGGGGTCTTGCTGTGATCGGGGGGTATTGCTGTGATCGGGGGGGTCTTGCTGTGATCGGGGGGTCTTGCTGTGATCGGGGGGTCTTGCTGTGATCGGGGGGGTCTTGCTGTGATCGGGGGGTATTGCTGTGATCGGGGGGTATTGCTGTGATCGGGGGGGTCTTGCTGTGATCGGGGGGGTCTTGCTGTGATCGGGGGGTCTTGCTGTGATCGGGGGGGTCTTGCTGTGATCGGGGGGTCTTGCTGTGATCGGGGGGGTCTTGCTATGATCGGGGGGTCTTGCTGTGATCGGGGGGGAGTCTTGCTGTGATCGGGGGGGAGTCTTGCTGTGATCGGGGGGTCTTGCTGTGATCGGGGGGAGTCTTGCTGTGATCGGGGGGGGAGTCTTGCTGTGATCGGGGGTGGAGTCTTGCTGTGATCGGGGGGGGTCTTGCTGTGATCGGGGGGTCTTGCTGTGATCGGGGGGGTCTTGCTGTGATCGGGGGGGTCTTGCTGTGATCGGGGGGTATTGCTGTGATCGGGGGGTCTTGCTGTGATTGGGGGGAGTCTTGCTGTGATCGGGGGGGTCTTGCTGTGATCGGGGGGAGTCTTGCTGTGATCGGGGGCTTCTTGCTGTGATCGGGGGGTATTGCTGTGATCGGGGGGGTCTTGCTGTGATCGGGGGGGTCTTGCTGTGATCGGGGGGGTGTTTTGCTGCGGTCAGGGGCGGGGTTTTGCTGTGATCAGTGGGAGGGGGGTCTTGCTGCTCTCTGGGGGTAGTCTGGTGCAAGGGAGGTCCAAGGCTTCATTGTGAGGTGCAGAAGTGCACCCCTGCCTCTCCTGACCCATAAAGAAACCTGAAAAATAAATTTAAAGCTTACCTTCTGGGCCTCTTCTGGCCCAGGATCCGGCTCTCAGCAGTTAACTTTTGATGGGATTAAGCACACTAATGCTACTTTGCACATTAAACTCTGCCAAGTACATGCTGTGACCTTGAAAACTGAATTTTAATATCAGTGATGGGTTAAAGCCAAGTAACACTATGATATTGTATGATTCGGATTCAGTTGACTATACCAATGAACAGCCCTGAATTTCAGCAGCAATAACTCCGATAAAAGAGCTGGTGATTGATGGACCCCTGGAGAAACGACGTTAACAGTTGCCTTCAGCCATTTACACCATTTCTCCGGGGGTTCCACTGATCTCCCACTGAAGTTGCAGTGGAAGTTCAGGACAAGTTAATACTGCACATTCTAATGATGTTAACCATAATATTATAGATATAGTTGTAGGAGAAAGTAATTGTTAGGAGAACGCTGAGATTTGGGTAATAACCTCGAGATCTTCCAAGTGCTCTAAGAGTTAATGGTAAACCTTTGCAGTACAGTATTATACTGACATTAACCACTGACTGTAACAGCTACTTGAAGTGAGTTGTTTTTTGAATGATGACTCCCTGAGCCAAACAGAATTACATACTAGCCATACATGATAAATCCTGATCCAGTCCTTGTGGAATTTTCAATTTAGTTCTTCCTACTTCCTGTTGCTTGTGATCCAAACTAAGCTCAATGTATCATTCTCCCTTCCAATGGAAAACTTCAGTCATATTGAAACAGTAGCCACACATGATAAATGCTCACCTGATTCTTCCTATGAGATTTTTGATTGAATTCATCCTGCTGCTTGTGATCCATGCTAAGCTCAATGTACTGGTCTGACTTCCAGGGGAGAACTTCAATCATATCTTGAATGCAGCATATGATACAGCACAGAAGGAGACCATTCGGCCCATCGTGCCTGTGCCGGCTCCTTGGTAGAGCGATCGATTTAGTCCCCTGCTCTTTCCCCATAGCCATGATCATTTTTTCCCTTCAAATATTTATCCAATTCCCTTTTCAAAGTTACTATTGAATCTGCTGTAGGGGGTGGTGGTGTGTGTCAGCTTTACCTCTGACTTCTGAGCGGTTCGAATCGCTCCCACTCCCTTGGTTCCAGACCTTGGACTTATTTGGGGGTTGTGATACAAAGGTGCAGCAGACAACTGAGTTTGATGAAAGAACTTCAATCTTTATTAAAAAGGTAAGACGCAAATAATAACACTCTTAACACTCTAAAGGTGGGGAACACTTCAGTACAAGCGAGGGAAATGACAGTAGAACAATACTTCACCCCTCCCAACCCCACTTTACGAGCTAAATTAGGTTTTGAAGGACCAGGGATAATGCTCACCAATCCTTTGACAGTTGGGCTAAATCGCGGTTTTGGGGTTCGCTGTTTATGGCGGTTAGTGTCTGCCGTACCCCGTACGCGGTAGAGGACTTCACCTGAGTCTCTGGTCAGTCTTCGCGAGTCTGCTGATGCGGTAGGATGTCGTTTTGGATTTATCTGGTGAGTACCAAATTTCTTTGGTTTAGCAGTAGGGCTTAGAGTCTTTGGGGAAAATCTTACCCAGGAGTAAGTCAGGAGTAGTTTGTAGTGTGGAAACTTTGCGGTTCTTCGGGTTTTCTTCCCTGGAGTTAGTCTTTGTTGGTCGCGGTGGCCTGCTATTACCCGGTCAGTTGGGGGTAATGCGCGGTTGTTGGTTTCGTGAGGCCTTTGGTTTCCGCGATGGCTTTAGGCCTTGTTTTGTGTGTCGGTCGACCTCGTGGAGCCGTCGGTGACTTGTTGCTGCTTGTTGCTCCGGGTGACTGTGTTGGGACCGTTGTTGGAGGTCCGTCGAGGTGGCATCTTCACAAGCTGGACTCAGGTGTGTCTGAGTGGTGAGCGATGCCGACTCGCTTCCAGCTCGGGTTTTCTTCTTCCTGGTTTCTTCTTCTTCTGATGACCACCGGTTGCGACTGACTGCTCAGCCTAGAGCTGCTTGATGGGCCTTCAATTATACTAAATTGAAGTGGCCTTATCTACTCGCCAAATCTACTCAGTTCATTGTCTGGTTTTTGGCGGGCTCGTAAATCGGTAACGACTTACTAGCACGTTAACTGGGATTTTAACAGGCCTTCAATCTCACCCATTGAACATGGCCTTATCTACCCGCCAAATCTGCTCAGTTCATTGTCTGAATTTTGGCGGGCCTGTTACCAGTAACTGCTCTGTAAGTGTCAAATGGGTTTTGGGATGGTTTGCATCCTGTCGATCTCCTTGGCTGATCACTGGTGATTGGTTTCGTGTTTTGGGTTTCTAGGCTGGACTCAGTCTTTTCTATAGACTGGTCCTGAGTGATTTGTATTATGCAAGTTTTCTGATGGGCCCTGTAATCGGTTTGATAGGACCTATTGTTTTGGGTGGGACTGTCTTCTCCCAGGGTCTATTGTCAAAATGTTAATGCCTGCTGGGACTTGAGTGAGGTCATCCCAGTTCCCCAGACAGTGCAATTAACTGCAATAACCAAAACTGCTTTTACAGAGGTCGAACCCACCTTCCTTCAGAGCCTTTTCTCCCTTGACAGGCCCAGACATGTTTTTAAAACGCCAAAACTTGGTTTTTTTTGGTCTTAAATTCCTTAGGTTAGGCCCAAATGCATTTTTATCACTCTGAGGTAGTTCCAAAGTCCCTTTTCTTTAGGTTTTGGAGATCTGCAAATATTGGAAACCTTACACTGCTTCCACCAACCCTTTAAGCAGTGCATTCCAGCTCATAACAACTCACTGCATAAAAAAATGTTTCTGCATGTCGCCTCTTGTTCTTTTGACAATCACCTTCAATCTGTGCCCTCTGGTTATCGACCCCTCAGCCACTGGAAACAGTTTCACTTCATTTACTCTATCAACTCTCCTCTTAGCCTTTTCTGCTTCAAGGAGAACAACACCAGCTTCTCCAGTCTATCCATGTAACTTTGGTCCCTCATCCCTGGAACCAGTCTAGTAAATCTGTTCTGCACTCTCTCCAAAGCCTTCGCGTCTTTCCTAATGTGTGGTGCCCACAATCGAGCACAATACTTCAGCTGAGGCTTGACCAGTGTTTTATACAGGTTTAGCATATCTTCCTTGCTTTTGCACACTATTACTCTATTAATAAAGCCAATGATCCCATATTCTTTTTTTGGCAACCTTGTCCTGCCACCTTCAAAGATTTGAGCACAAACACCCCCATCTCTCTCTCTTCCTGCACCTCCTTTAAAATTGTACCATTTTGTTTATATTGCCTCTCTTCATTCTTCATACCAAAATGTATCTTCTTCTTCTTAGGCAGTCCCTCGGAACCGAGGATGACTTGCTTCCACACTAAAAATGAGTTCTCAGGTGACTGATGAGTCCAATGCGGGACCTACAGTCTCTGTCACAGGTGGGGCAGACGGTGGTTGAAGGGGCGGGTGGGTGGGATGCTTGGGTTGACGTGCGCTCTTTCCGCTGTTTGCGCTTGGCTTCCGCTTGCTCCCGGCGAAGAGACTCGAGGTGTTCGGCGCCTTCCCGATGCTTCTCCTCCACTTTGTACGGTCTTGGGCCAGGGATTCCCAGGTGTCGGTGGGGATGTTGCACTTTTTCAAGGAGGCTTTGAGGGTATCCTTGAAGCATTTCCTCTGCCCACCTGGGGCTCTCCTGCCGTGTCGGAGCTCCGAGTAGAGCACTTGTTTTGGGAGTCTCGTATCGGGCATGCGGATGATGTGGCCCGTCCATCGGAGCTGATCGAGTGTGGTCAAAATTCGATGCTGGGGATGTTGGCCTGAGCGAGAACACTGACACTGGTGCGTCTAACCTGCCAATGGATTTGCAGGATCTTGCGGAGGCAGCATTGGTGGTACCTCTCCAGTGCTTTGAGGTGCCTGCTGTACATGGTCCATGTTTCTGAAGCATACAGGAGGGCGGGTATCACTACTGCTCTGTAGACCATGAGTTTGGTGCTGGGTTTGAGGTCCTGGTCTTCAAACACTCTCTTCCTCAGGCAACCGAAGGCTGCACTGGCACACTGAAGGCAGTGTTGGACTTCGTCATCGACGTCTGCCCTTGTTGACAGTAGGCTCCCGAGGTATGGAAAGTGGTCCACGTTGTCAAGGCCTCGTCGTGGATTTTGATAATCGGGGGGCAGTACTGTGTGGCGGGGCAGGTTGGTAGAGGAGCTTTGTCTTACGGATGTTTAGTGTAAGGCCCATGCTCTCGTACGCTTCGGTGCATTAAATTTCATCTCCCATGTGTCTGCCCATTTGAACAGTCTGTCTATGTCCTCCTAAAGTCTGTTGCTATCCTCCACATTGTTAACTACATTTCTGAGTTTGTGTCATCTGCAAACTTTGAAATTCTACCCTGTATACCCAGGTCCAAGTCATTAATATATAATTTAATATATTTATTATAAATACATAGCAGTTTGCAATAGAACAGCTGGTTCATGTCAAGTGTCGACTGGGCACCTGGAAGGTGCCAGTGGTACAGAAGGTTACCTTGGCTTTCATCAACAGGCATGGTGCTCTTGTTGACTCAGTTGCAGATTTTCCTCCATCAAGTGATACAACCAGTTGACAGTTTTTTGCTCAACTTGAGCCTCATCCAACACTGCTCTTCAGTGAGCTCCAGGTAGCTGTGCCCTGGTAGAGCATCAAAACCCCAAGTAGCTCGTAGGCACTATGCTGAGCCTCTTAGAATTATAGATCCATTGTGTCTGTGACAGCTGTGGCTCAGTTGGTAGCAGTCTCACCTCTGAGTCATTGTCTACAGGTTGTGGGTTCAAGTCCCACTCCAGAGACTTGCGCACAAAAATCTAGGCTGACACTTCACTGCAGTGCTGAGGGAGTGCTGCCGTCTTTCAGATGAAATGTCAAACTGAGGCCCCGTCTGCTCTCTCAGGTGGACGTAAAAGATCCTATGGCACTATTTCAAAGAAGAGCAGGAGGTGAGTTATCCCCGGTGTCCTGGCCAATATTTATCCCTCAATCAACATCTAAAACAGATTATCTGGTCATTATCACATTGCTGTTTGTGGGAGCTTGCTGTGTGCAAATTGGCTGCCGTGTTTCCTACATTACAACAGTGACTACACTTCAAAAAGTAAACTTCATTGGCTGTAAAGTGCTTTGGGACGTCCGGTGGTTGAGAACGGCGCTATAAAAATGCAATTCTTTCTTCTTTCTGTGTTGGCTCGTTGCTAGAGAAAGCCCTGCATCTTCCTCTACTTCAAAGATTTATCCAATTTTTCCTGAAGGGATGCAATGGTCTCTGCCTCAACTATTCCCTTCGGCAAAGCATTCCAATCCCCAATGACTTGGAAATGTCTCCAAACCTTTGAAGGCTCTCAATTATCTGACAAACTTCAGAGGGATCTTTCAGTTATGTTGGATAATGGAAGTCCCAGCATACTTGGATATATACAGGCAATGAGTTGTTATTCCAAGTTTGATTAATTCAATAATTTCTAATTCTTATATTAGCTGCATTACTAATTAGGGTAGGTTTTTGGAGTCCTCACCAATGGCAAGGGATGTTGAAGCCACAAGCACGCATCAGAAAATCCTGAGCCTGCTATCCACAATTTTCCAATGCGCTCATACAGCATGTAAGCTATCTCACTACAAGGCAGGATTCTATTGTTTAAAAGTTAAAATGAATCATCTCTGGATAAACTACACTACTTAGTATAATATTTCATAGCAAATAGTTAAAAGTAACACACTTTTTCCAATCTATAATTTTGTTTTCAGTGGGGGTGTGGGTGGGGTGGGGGCAAATGAAATTTATACAAATATTTACACAGTGCTATGTGTGGGCTGTTCACTTAACCAAACATTGCAGCATCAATGTGAGGTATACATACATCAACTAAATGAATGCTTTCAGTTTAATAAGAGTAAAGCACAGTAAGATTTCAGCTTCTGAGATCTGATCTTCCTCAGCTCATTTACTGCAGAATATATACAAGAATTTCTCAGAAATTACCTCACTGTAAACTGCAGCTCCACACATCAGAACAGATCCTCTCTCTGGCAGGAGCAACACAAATTTCAGAATTCCGAGAATTTGCTTGTTTCCCTGTGTGCAGCAGATGATGGCTTGAATGATAGGTGTATATTGGGTAAGCAGCGTGACCCAGTGGAGGGATTCTTTTGAAACTCCGGATAAGGAGTGACACCTACTCGGCTTTTTCCCAATTCTAGATATGTGGCAGCGTAGTCACTTAAATGCTGTTAATACTTGTTATAGCAGCCCATTGTTTCCCAATGCCTTCTGTGCCATACAACATTATTCTCCATTAAAAGCAGTTAACTCAGCTTTGTAGTCACGGTAACGGTAGCATAGTGGTTATGTTACTGGACTAATGATCTGGAGACATTGACAGTTTTTATCTGACAATGTGGAAAACTGCCCAGGTATGTCCTGTCCACAAAAAGCAGGACAAATCCAATCGGGCCAATTACCGCCCCATCAGTCTACTCTCAATCATCAGCAAAGTGATGGAAGGTGTCATCGACAGTGCTGTCAAGTGGCACTTACTCACCAATAACCTGCTCACTGATGCCCAGTTTGGGTTCCGCTAGGACCACTCGATTCCAGACCTCATTACAGCCTTGGTCCAAACATGGACAAAAGAGCTGAATTCCAGAGGTGAGGTGAGAGTGACTGCCCTTGACATCAAGGCAGCATTTGACAGAGTGTGGCATCAAGGAGCCCTAGTAAAACTGAAGTCAATGGGAATTGGGGGGGAAACTCTCCACTGGCTGGAGTCATACCTAGCACAAAGGAAGATGGTTGTGGTTGTTGGCGGTCAATCATCTCAGCCCCAGGACATCGCTGCAGGAGTTCCTCAGGGCAGTGTCCTGGGCCCAACCATCTTCAGCTGCTTCATCAATGACCTTCCCTCCAACATAAGATCAGAAGTGGGGATGTTCGCTGATGACTGCACAGTGTTCAGCGACATTCACAACTCCACAGATAATGAAGCAGTCCATGCCCGCATGCAGCAAGACCTGGATGACATTCAGGCTTGGGCTGATAAGTGGCAGGTAACATTCGCGCCACACAAGTGCCAGGCAATGACTATCTCCAACAAGCGAGCACCTAACCACCTCCCCTTGACATTCAACGGCATTATCATCACCGAATCCCCCACCATCAACATCCTGGGGGGTCACCATTGACCAGAAACTTAACTGGACCAGCCACATAAATAATGTGCCAACAAGAGCAGGTCAGAGGCTCGGTATTCTGCGGTGAGTGTCTCACCTCCTGACTCCCCAAAGCCTTTCCACCATCTACAAGGCACAAGTAAGGAGAGTGATGGAATACTCTCCACTTGCCTGGATGAGTGCAGGTCCAAAAACACTCAAGAAGTTCGACACAATCCAAGACAAAGCAGCCTGCTTGATTGGCACCCCATCCACCACCTTAAACATTCACTTCCGTGGCTGCAGTGTGTACCATCTACAAGATGCACTGCAGCAACTTGCCAAGACTTCTTCGACAGCACCTCCCAAACCCGCGACCTTTACCACCTAGAAGGACAAGGGCAACAGGCGCATGGGAACACCACCACATCCAAGTTCCTCTCCAAGTCACACACCATCCTGACTTGGAAGTATATCGCCGTTCCTTCATCGTCGCTGGGTCAAAATCCTGGAACACCCTCCCTAACAGCACTGTGGGAGTACCTTCACCACACGGACTGCAGTGGTTCAAGAAGGTGGCTCACCACCACCTTCTGAAGGGCAACTAAGGATGGGCAATAAATGCTGGCCTTGGCAGCAACACCCACGTCCCATGAACAAATAAAAAAAAAGGCTCACCATGGTGCATTGGCAGCCAATTTGCAGGAATGAAAATATAGAACATACTTTTTATGTATTATGTTTACTCAGGAAATAAATGCACATACGTTCCATATTGGTTTTGTGCTTGTATGTCTATTCAGGGCTAAAGGTGATTCAAATCAATCTGAGATTGCATACACATTAAGCAACGGTCATCTGATTATCCTTTATGTAATACTCATTGATGTTCTGTGCCATTGCAAAGGCAAATTTTTTTTTATGTGTCCAGCTGCCCCTGTGACTATCTCTGCCTGTCACAGCCTTTCTAATTCGATGGCCGCAATTTCCCCTACCTCGGCGGGTCCAGTGCGGCCGAGGTCGGTGGTGGGTTGCGACCCCGCTGCTGGCTCCAGCCCGCTGTCCAAAGTGATTTTACGTTGATTGGGCTTGTTAAGCCCACCCAGTGTGTTTCCCGGCCAATTGAAGGAAGCGGGTCTGATGACGTCACTTGATGACGCGCCATCAGCCGGTTTCCTTGAAGGGACCATGCGCAAATTGATTTTGATTGATGTGCTGTCAGTGTTCTGCAGCATTGAGGTGCTGCAAACACTGACAAGCTCTGCACAGAGGTGCAGGGCTGCAACCAGGCTCTCCCATGACTCCCTGCATATGCTTAAGGAGGGAGTCACAGCACGCAGGGAGGTCCTCTTCCCTTCCAATGGCGGAAGACACCTCCCCAGGAGATCAACGCAGCCTGGTTGCACATTGCACAGGAGGGCACAAGCAGGGATGTCGTCAGGAGGACCAGGCTGCAGTGGTATTCTTCTTCTTTCATATGGTAGTACCAAAAATCAAATCAAATGTCAGTAGATCACGAAACGTTACTGCAAAGCCACACTCAACCTCATCCTGCTGTGCCACTCATCACATCCCCATCACTCTGCCTTCCCTACCCTACCCCTGCACATCCTTACTCACACCAACTTACCTTGCACCTCCACCCATCCCTCTCTATCTACATTATCACTTCCCCATCTCACTAGCCACCCCTCACACTCACCCTCATCCTAGTCCAATCAAACCAACTCACAACACACAAGGGTAGGCACTTGGGTGTTTTAGCCAAAGTTTATGTGAAGTTTCTGTTAATGTGCTGTCAAACATTGAAATCTTTATTTTCAACACTTTGCGTTCTTGGACAGATTTGTGTGCATCTTTGGAAGTGGCTTCGTGAGTTGCAGTGAATGGTGAGACATAACGGTACCCCCCACAATGGCGATGAGTGTGAACAGAATGGCTTGAACATTGTAGGGATGTTTTAAGGTGCTGGGGTGGGGTGGTGCCTACCTGGTGCATCATGTGGCAGTCAGGGTGTACAGTGAAGTAAATCTGGCTCTGGTGAGGCCATCCCTGGCCTCCCGGCCAGCAATGTGGTCGGGTGCTGATGCCCTGTGTCATGTGAAGTATCAGTTAATTGCGGAGAAGGTTGGTGTTGTTGTTGATGCTGCTGGTGTGCCTGGTGCTGCTGGTGTTGGGGCTGATCGTGGTGGGATTATGAGGACCAAGGTGAGATAGTTTCAAGAGCACCGATGCTGATGTAATAGATGGCAGGTGAAGTTGAGATGACAGAAGCGATTTATCAGTGGTGAGAGAGGCTGTTCCAATGAGGTGATACGGGATACAGAGTTTACTCCAAACACTTGCAACCTGCATAAAGCTCAATCTGTCTTCCAAATGCAGTAAGCAACAGCTTCTGACCTTGGAAAGTGAACAGCTGTGAGATGGGAGATTTTGTACCACATTTGCAGCTGTGAAGTAAAGAGATGATTTCATGGTGACACAACTCCCGACCTGCTTACCCGACGTGATCCCCGAGTAGCGTGGAACCCTTGGGCAACCTCGTAAAATTTAAAGGTGAGCTCAAAATACTTTTTAAGTGACTGTTAATAAGCTCTTAATCAACTAACTTGCCTCCCCCGCCACTTGGTGTCGGGTCTGTTCAGCGATGACAGACCCGACAACTGGGAAACTAACGTGGCGGCGGGTTGACAGCGGGTTCCCTTCCGCTGTCAAAAAAGGAATTTTCCCACCCGACCCGCCACCAAACGTGCCCGCTGACCCCCTGAAAAATTCCCCCCTTTCTAGGGATTCTTCCACTGTTTCTGTCTGTGTGGAATGTACCATTGGCATGCTCAGGCAGAGATTCTGTTGGTTGGGCAGATCAGGTTGGGGATGGGAAACCTGCCCTAATTCCTGCTCTAACAAGGTTTCCTAAATTATCTGCGTCTGCCACATATTGCACAGTTTCACCATCCAGAAAGGAGTCACCATACAGCTGAGGAAGCAGGGATGCCCTGCTTAAACTCTGGTGGAGGAGAAGGTGCAAAGGAGATCACTTTTCAGTAAAAATTACTTTTTGCTTCAGTGAAACAAGACATCTTTAATCACACATTTATTGCAAGCAAAATAGCGTTGCCTACACAGAGTCACTGAAAGGGTTGGACAAGCACTATTAATTTTTTTTATTTCAACAAAGTTTCTCAATATTTGGGTCACTGCAGGAAAAGTGTTAGTTATTAAGATGTGTTCCTTAATGCAGGATAGTACACGGTAAAACATGTTCAACAATGGAGAAATACAGTAACCTGGCTCCCAAAAACATCCTTACATCCCAGAAAAAATTGATTGCTAAACTGGTCAATTCCCTGGCCGAGGGTTCCCGCACAAGCTCTAACAATTCTGGTAAGTGATACATTGTTCTCCCTTTAAGTGCACGGCAAATAAGATATAGCAGTATTTATAAAATCTTCTCTGATGGATTTGCTAATAATATTTAAAATATAGCAAATCCATATATACAGGGGCACTAAAAATGCACAGGGTGCAATCCCAATACTTATAACTGGATTATGCCCACCAATGCCCTCCAGTATTGACCCCGGCAAACCTGCCAGGGTCAAGGGGAGGGCCCATCATTTGCATGGGGCCATCACGGCACCTGTGTCACTGTGGGTACATCTTGGGCACCCTCCTGTCCCATGCTGTTGGAAACTCCAATGCTTGGTGAGGTCCTACTTCTGCCCTCATTTCACTCGGTGTAGCAGCCTCCAGTGTTACACTGGATTCTGTTTGGGCTGGAGGAGTGGGAACTCTTAGGGCAGAGAGCCCCTGCAGCTCTCACATGGCTAGCCTTGTAAGCTCTGCCCCATACTAAGTTGCCTACAATGTCCCAACTAAGGTCAGGACCGGGAGCATCCCAGTCCTTGCCTTTTCCGTGCCATTCCGTCGGGCTCTTGTCAGCGTTATAATGGGATTCCGGTAGAACAGATGAGGGTATTTAGCTCCAAAATGTCCTGTGTTCATAATCATTTGCTGTATTCATAAATTAGTTATTGGTCTTTGTCTTCTGGAACAGCCTTATGCAAAATGAATCCTGCGTAGTCCAGAATCATTTAATGAAAGTATTATTTAATCTCCACTGATGATCTTTGCACAATAAGTTCTCTGGAACACTCTGAGAGCCTATGACCGTCTAAGAGAAGCATAGTGAAGGTAATGATGGCGACGAGAGGACATCTGGCAAGGGTGAGCGTGGCCACAGCAGTCAAAAAGCAGAAATCCAGGGGGAAAAATTAGGTGCCTTTGCGCCACCTGGGGCGCAAATGGCTTTGCAACCGGGCGCGTCGTAGACATCGACTCCCGCCATATTCGGCGGGAGTTTTGTGGCGGCGTTATGGCGTTGCATCCCGATCTCCTTCGCCTGGAGATCGTGATGTCATTGCCATGACGTTATTGCCCCGGTAGCGCCCCGGACCTGAAGTTGACTTCTGCCCCCTGCAGCAGCATCGGGCGAAAACACCGACAGCTGCAGGAGGCATGCATCGGGCAGCTGGCCACTTCGGGGGGGATGATTAAAGGCGAGGTGGCCGAGGTAAGTGAAAAAAAACGTACCTTGTTCCCGTTTTTTTCGCGGGTTCCTGCCCGTGATCGATCAGCCCAGCACTCTGTTTGAGTGCCGGGCTGATCGCGCGGGATCGCGGCTGCCTTGGTGGTCCAGGTATTGCAGAGCCTGCAGTGATGGCCCTTCCCTTTAAGGGAGGGAAGGAGCCTTTGAATGCGGCAGCGCTGCTGAAGTCTCCGCCCCGCCTGCTGCGATTGCGCTCCAAGAAGGAAGTGGAGCGCTTGATTTAGCATCCACTTCCTTCCTGGAGTGCAAAACCAAATTTTTAAAAGTTTAGAAACATCAGCGCCTGCCGCTAATTTTCCAAACTTTTAAAATTTATCACCCCAAATGGGGCTATAATGGATTTCTCCCCCAAAGAGTCCAAACCCTTCAAGTAGCATAGACTGCATTCTGAACTGTACTATATATGTACTTCAAATAACTAGAGATTATGCTATTCGTTTACACACATAAAGATTCTGTAATAGTTTGGTCTACTGGAGCTAACATATGGTAGCATTGGAGTAGGTAATTAATATTTACGACCAAAATTTTAAAAAAGCATTTATATTGCATAAAAGATCTCTCCAAATCGTAGCAACTTCCACATGATCCCAAAAAAATCCAATATTATGTTGACTGTTAGAAGCAGAATCCACAGCCTGGTAATTACACTGTCCGATATTATCATATCAACATTTAACGCGTTCACATCAAATTCCTTTCTCAGCTATTTTAATGGAATTGTTAATTATAATTAAAATAAACAGGTTAATGCTGTTAAGATAGTGGAGAGAGAAATTTGCTACAAACGGGCTAAGTATTTTCCTGTATTATCAGAGAGTGTAATTTCCAGTCTTACATTTGGCATTGTCTCTCAGATAGATCTCCATTATGTCTATGTAGGATTAGAACTCATGACAGGCCTATGTATAAATTCAGCAGTCCCACATATTCTTAGGCAGGTCCTGTGATACTCAAAAAGTCCAATCGCTGATCAAATTCAAGAGCCTATATTTAGTAACTGATGTGACTGTAATAATTAACCTGAGTTAAAACAAATGTAGATACAGGATTCCATTATTATTTCTCCTGGTCAGTTAGTATCTGTATTACTGTTAGCACAAGGCTAACACTGGTATCTGCAATAACTCTTTGGGTGCAAGACTAGTGTTGTATTTATATTTGCCTTTTATTTGCCCCCCCCCCACCTTTTTTTTTTCCTCCTAGAAGCTGGCAGCTGTCCTTCATTCTGCCAGTGGATTTCACGCTTCTTTCAGCCTTAATCTGTCACATTAACACCACCTCTAGCCTTGCATATCTCTTAATGTCTCTTAATGTCTCTTCATCTCCCCCTTTGTTCTTTTATCCCCTCCCCCTTTTCCCAGCTTTACTCTGGCCTTAAATCTATTTGATTTCCGGCTCTTCACAGTTCTGATGAAAGGTCATCGACCTGAAACGTTAACTCTCTTTCTCTCTCCACGGATGCTGCCTGGCCTGCTGAGTTTTTCCAGCGTTTTCTGTTGTTATTTCAGATTTCCAGCATCCGCAGTATTTTGCTATCGTCGTTGTATTTATATTGTTATTTACAGCAACTGCTGACTCAGTACCACATGAATTACAAACTTAGCTTGCTGTACATTACTGATTTAAGAGCAGGCTATACAGCTGACTAGTATTCCTATGCTTCTGTACTGGCATTACTTCCTGCTCAACCATGATATTGTAATAGCTTTGGCATAGTTATGGGAACAACTGGCAGTTCACCAGGAAATTCTAGTGGACTGTTGGAACTTATCTATCTGTAACCTGCTCTCACTGTACACATTTTTTAGCATTTCTACATTCAATTGGATCAACAAAACTGTCAGCTATTCATATGTCAATCACTATGGCCCAATAATTAGAAATAATGGCCCGTAATTTGCGGTCAGCAGCGAAGCAAAGGCGTTTGCCGCTGGCCCCGAAGTAAGCTTCCCACAAAGATCTCGCGATTTCTGTGTCGAGAAGTTTGGCTTTTCTGCTGTGCATTTGAAATCAGTGAAGTTTAGTGGGAATCCCATAGTGCGAGCTGCTATGATGGCAACAGGCTGTCTAAGCAGCCAATCACAATGCAGATTTCTCACAGACCGAGAACCAGGAAGTGAGTAAGCTCCTTTGATTCTAACTTTTTTTAAATGTTAGAGAGCAAAACAAAGATTGGGGCTTTCACATGGCGAAAAGGTAAACCTGAAATAAAGATGAACAAACATTTTTTAAATATTTTTTTTTAATTTTCTGCAAATTTTTAATTTTTATTAGAATGGTTAAACTTGACACTCCACAAAATTAAAATTAGTTTTTCAGGGCCATAATGTTCGTTTAGCAGTGAATACGTTGTTAAAACCCCAGTTACACCTAATCCTAAAGGGGTAAAAATTCAGTTGGTTGCGCCTCCCGTTAGCGTCTTAAGAGGGCGCTAATGGGGCGCAAAGCCGCTAACGCACGGGCGCAGCGATGTTTGCGCCGCTCGGGAACTTAACTAGACATTGTGCGGCGGCGCTAAACTTTACCGCTGCGACCACCTGTGCGCGCAGATTGTGACGTCATTCCATGGTGCAACGCCCTTGTGGCGTCCCGGAGCGGAAATTGAGTGGCGCCCCCTGCCTTACCGCCTGGCGCATCCAACGACCGGAAGACTGGAACGCTATCAATCGCTGTGGGGCTGGGGGGGGGGGGCGCTATTTAAAGGGGGCCTCTTCCTGTCTTTTTCTGTGGTTGACATTTTTGCACCACTCGTTCTGAGAGAGAGAGAGAGATTCGGAGAGAGAGAAAGAGAGACTTCTGCATTGAGTCAACGCTTTGTGAGGTAGTTTTGCCTACTGATCCTAACTTCGCTAGTACTTTGGTTGCTGTCCTTCATTACTTTGCTTGCAAAGAGACTATGGGGGCTGCACTGATTGGGGGCGTCGTCCTGCTCCAGCTGAATCGGAGGACACAGAGACGCAGAGAGAGAGTGGCAATGATGGCCAGACGGAGGAGGGCCAACAGGCGTATGTACAGGAGAGCTTACCCTCCCAGGGTATATCGTGAACAGCTCTCCTACATTCATATGTCTGAGGAGCTGTGTTTGCGAAGGCTGCGATTCAGCAAGGAGGTGGTCACTGAGCTCTGCCACCTGCTGCAGCCAGATCTGCAGCCTCAACTGAGGTCCAGGACGTCTCTGTTGGTGGCAGTGAAGGTCACAGTGGCTCTCAACTTCTATGCTACTGGCTCATTTCAAGCTGCTGCTGGGGACCTCGCCAATATCTCCCAGTTCGCGGTGCATTGCTGCATCCGGCAGGTCACAAATGCCCTCTTTAAAAGGAGACGAGAGTTCATCTCTTTCCCCATGACCCCAGACAAGCAGCGTGACCGCGCTCTGGGCTTTGCGAGGATAGCGGGCTTCCCCATGGTGCAGGGCGCCATTGACTGCACGCATGTGGCTTTGCGTGCTCCACATGAGAATGCCGAGGAATTCCGGAACAGAAAGGGGTTCCATTCCTTGAATGTTCAGTTGGTCTGTGACCACAGACAGCTGATACTCACTGTCAATGCCCACTATCCTGGCAGCTGCCACGATGCTTTTATCCTGCGCCAGACTACTGTGGCAGAACTTTTCGAGGCACCGCATCAGCCAGTTGGTTGGCTTCTCGGGGACAAGGGGTATCCATTGAGCACCTGGCTGATGACACCGCTCCGTATGCCCAACACCCCTGCTGAGCTGCGGTACAATGAGAGCCAACAAGCTACCAGGAACATCATTGAGCGTACAATCGGTGTGCTGAAGCAACGGTTCCGCTGTCACGACCATTCTGGAGGAGCCCTGCAGTACTCGCCTGAGCGAGTATCCAACTTCGTAGTTGTGTGCTGCATGTTGCATAACATGGCAATCGTCAGGACCCAGCCAATGCCACCAGGCCTTGGAGCACCACCAGAGGAGGAGGAGGAAGAGGAGGAAGAGGACGAGGAGGATGATCATCAGCAGCACCAAGGCGGGAGGGCGGCCCACAATGGTGAAACTGCAAGGGCCGTCCGTCAACGGCTATTAGCAAGCCGCTTCTAGGGCCCCTGCTGTGGAAATGGCTTCTGCCATTGCTAACAACATCAATGAACCCAGCACGCAACCCCTAAGCCGGCCAAGGCACCAATAATTCCAAACACCAAACATGTATATTTTGAATACAAAAACTTATTTATTTTACAAACTCTGTGTGTGTCATTTCCTCATGACAAACTCATAGAAATAAACACAAAAAAACAGTCAATAACATAACTGGTTCTCACAACCTGGAGATAATGTCCAAAACACTAAACAAAAGTTGGACCACGAACCTCGGCCTTTAATAAAAAAATGACCAGCATTTTGTCACACCTCCTACTTTTTGCCCTTCGAGGGTGATCGCCTTCCCTTGCGCACTTCCCCCCTTCTAACCCTACTGCTCCTCCATAATGGGACCTCAGTGGCTGCAGCAAGGCTGGTGGAAGGCTGCTGATCGTCAGACCCTGACACTGCAGATGCCCCTGAAGGACGGCCTCGACCAGTTCTGGGCCTGGAGGGCCCGGCTGCAGACTGCACCAACTCTGCATGGGCGGCAGCAGTCTGTCCTACAGGCGGTGGCAAGTGCAGTGGAGAAGTGACAGTGTTGGCAGCAGGAATGCTGTCATCGTGAGAGAGGACAGCAACTCCCTGCTCGACCGACACACTGGCACTCCCACGGGGCAGCACTTCAGCATCCGGAGCAATCTGCTGGAGAACAGATTGCTGGCCTGCTGCGGCGCGGTGAGAGCCCCGGGGACATGTGAACGAACCATCGAGGTTGGCCGCAGTCTGTGCTCGCGTGGCCTCAATCTGAGTCTGCATGAGAGCAGTCAGAGATGGGATCACGGCAGCCAGTGACTGAATTGCAGCACTAAGCGTTAGTGTGGCATCCGCCTGTGCTACAGCGAAGTGCTGCACACTCCTTGCCAGTGACTCAATGCATTCGGGCACCCTTCCCACTGCACCCATGAGCTCAGTGTGCATGCCCACCGCCTGGGTGTTCATTTCTGCGATCAGCCGCACCTCCTCTGCGTCCATTGCAGTAGGAGTCTCTGGCATACTCTCCCTCTGGGGAGAAGGCCCCCGTTCTTCCCTACCCCCATGGCGTTGCTGCAGCCCGCTGGGTCCTGGAGCTTCACCCTCATCAGACCCTTCCCCCCTGCTCCCCTCCAGGGAAGGCGTGTTCCCAGTGTGGGCATGGGCTTCCTCGGGAGAGGGTGGCACTGATGCTCCGGCTTCCTCTTCCTCCTCGGCTGCAGCTTCACTCCCAGTGGCAGCTTCAGGGCCCGTCTCCTCAGCTGGTGAATCACCATCTGAAAGCAGGGAGGTACAAGAGTGGCTTTAGCGTGAGGACAGGGTGGCAGTAAGGGAGGAATAAGTGCAGCGAGTTAGCAAGTTGGATTGAAAGTGTCAAAGGCTGGTGTTGTGAGGGACAAGTGGAAGGACAGAGGACAAAAAGGTGATGACCTTACCATTGCTGTCCAGAACGGGGTCGGCGTCTCCAGTGGCGACGGGACCGATCACCCGGCTTGCCACAATCCTGTGGACGCGCTCCTCAAGATCGCTGAGGGGTTGCAGCTGAGGCCGCCCTCCACCTGTCCGTTGCTGCTGTCTCCGATTATGCGCCAGCTTGGCCTGCAAGAAAAAGGACAGCATCTGAGTAAATATACAGCCATGGTCTTGCCTGATGTGCCTCCCATAGGTGAATAGCCCTTACTGTATACAGCCATGGTCTTGCCTGATGTGCCTCCCATAGGTGAATAGCCCTTACTGTATGCAGCCATGGTCTTGCCTGATGTGCCTCCCATAGGTGAATACTGTATGCAAAGTGTGGAATGTGTGTGTGTGTGTTTCATGAAAGGGCCATAGGTGTTGGATGAGTGTTGTGCATTGTGGTTTTAAGACCCTCTGGCCATAGAGTGAGGTTGAGATGGAGGGATGGAGAGGTATTGAGAAAAAGCCACTCACCCTGACGACCCGAGTGAGGTCGTTGAACTTTTTGCGGCATTGAGTATGGGTCCTGGGCACCATGCTCCTGGAGGAGACGCTCTGAGCCACCTCCCTCCACACTCTTCTGTACTCGCGTGGCAAAGGCCTCCTGCCACTCTCAGGGAAGAGTATACATCTTCTGCGCTCCACCGCGCCAACCAGAGCATCCAAGGCCCGCTCGGTGAAGCGCTGAGCTCGTTCTCTCACCCTCTCCATCCTTGGCAGCAAAATGGATTCACAGGTCTCTCCAGGCCGAGATTCAAGGCTGCAATGAGCAGGGTGTGGCTGGGGAGCAAGTTGGCCCCCCCCGCTTTAAGAACTGGCCAGCGCCAGTGTGTCTGTGTTCCCTCGCTAACTGGCAGCACCTGCGCTGCGCTCGCGCGCTGAGTTAGCGCCTCACTGCTCGGCCTTTGCGCCTTAAGACAGGTGTGCAGCGCCTGATTTAGCGCTCCACTCACCTCCCGGGGCGGTAAAAGTGAAGTTTCCAGTCAGTGGCGATAATTAGCGCCAGGCGCTAATATTTGCGTCCAGACGATATTTGCGCCCCAAACGGGGCGCGACCTAATTTTTCCCCCAAAGGGTCTACCTTCTAATTAGGTATTTAACAGTGATTCTACAGCGAAAGAGCCAAAGTTTTCATCAGTTTCCCTGATTTCACAGCTGTTTGTTCGCTGTTATTACCCACTGCAAATTCCGGACCATATTTTCCTTTACCAGTTATTGATAGTATTATTTTACAGAGATAACCATTTAATTCTGGAATGTGATTGAAGCTGTCTTGCCTTAGTTACACATCTGTAAAATAAATTATCTGACAGGGTTGTGAGAGTTAATTCAATTACTGTCCCCCATCTCTTAAAACATTCATGTTTAAAATGGGCAGTTGGTTAAAAAACGATAACCATTAGCCATTTACATTAATGTCAATTTCAAAGTTGCTGGTTATAGCGTCCGTTATGTGCTCCGTTTATTTTGGGCAGAAACAGCTGTGCTCACTAGTTCGCACCTCATTAAAGTGCACTGAATTCAAGAAGATAAGACAAAACTGTCTTCAAATTAAGAGGCTATTCTACAATAATGTCGTATAATTACCACCAGCAAAATGCTTTACACTAATGGCAATTTCTAGGCTTGATAGATTTCCATAATTCATGAGCAATAATTTAATAACTGTTGGTATGGATTTCACAGAGGTGCACAGGCACCGAAGCATTAACATCCCCTGTTATGTGTGTGTTGCAGCTGCCTGCGTTTCCTGCTCATTTACCTGTATGCTGGCTGGTGCTCCCTACTTTCTGTTCCTTGATTTCAGCTGATGCTTGCCACTACCCTCCATCCACAGTCCTCCACAACCTGTCCTGGAATGCTCCTCTGCTGCCCATTGTCTTCCACCATCTAGCCTGGCTTACCCCACTCCCATATATTGTCCTCATAGAATCATAGAATCATAGAAATCTATGGCATAGAAGGAGGCCATTCGTCCCATTGTGTCTGTGTTGGCTGAAAAAGAGCTATCCAGCCTAATCCCAGTTTCCAATTCTTGGTCCATAGCCCTGTAGGTTACGGCACTTCAAGTGCATATCCAAGTACTTTTTAAATGCGATGAGGGTTTCTGCCTCTACCATCCTTTCAAGGAGTGAGTTCCAGACCCCACCACCATCTGGGTGAAAAAATTTCTCCTCAACTCCCCTCTAATCCGTCTACCAATTACTTTAAATCTATACTCCCTGGTTATTGACCTCTCTGTCAAGGGAAATAACTCCTTCCTATCCACTCTATAGGAACAGGAGTAGGCCATTCAGCCCCTCAAGCCTGTTCTGCCATTCAATGAGATCATGGCTGATCTGTGATTTAACTCCATATACCCGCCTTTGGCCCATATTCCTTAATACCTTTGGTTAACAAAAAGCTATCAATCTCCGATTTAAAATTAACAATTGATCTAGCATCAATTGCCATTTGCGGAAGAGAGTTCCAAACTTCTACCACCCTTTGTGTGTAGAAGTGTTTCCTAATTTCACTCCTGAAAGGACTGGCTCTAATTTTTAGACTCTGCCCCCTAGTCTTAGAATCCCCAACCAGCTGAATTGTTTCTCTTTAGCTACCCTGTCTGTTCCCTTTTAATATCTTGAAAACTTTGATCAGATCACCCCTTAACCTTCTAAATTCTTGGGAATACAACCCTAATTTGTGCAATCTCTCCTCGTAACTTAACCCTTGAAGTCCGGGTATAATTCTGGTAAACCTACACTGCACTCCCTCCAAGGCCAATATATCCTTTCTAAGGTGTGGTGCCCAGAACTGTTCCCAATACTCCAGATGTGGTTTTGTACAGGTGCAGCATAACTTCTACCCCCTTGTATTCTAGTCCTCTAGATATAAAGGCCAGCATTCCATTAGACTTATTGATTATTTTCTGTACCTGTTCATGTCATTTTAATGATCTATGTACCTGGACCCCCAAATCTCTTTGGACCTCCACTGTTTTTAGCTTTTCACCATTTAGAAAGTACCCTGTTCTATCCTTTTTAGGTCCAAAGTGGATGACCTCACATTTGCTTACATTGAAATCCATTTGCCACAGTTTTGCCCATTCACTTAATCTATCAATATCTCTTTTGTAATTTTATGCTTTCATCTACACTGCCTACAATGCCGCCAATCTTTGTGTCATCGGCAAATTTGAATATATGACTTTCTATGCCATCATCTAAGTCGTTAATAAATACTGTGAATAGTTGAGGCCCCAACACAGATCCCTGCGGGACACCACTAGTCACATCCTGCCGATTTGAGTACCTACCCATTATCCCTACTCTCTGTGTCCTGCCGCTCAGCCAATTACCTAACCAGGTCAATAATTTGCCCTCAATTTCATGGGTGTCTACCTTAGTTAACAGTCTCTTATGTGGGACTTTATCAAATGTCTTCTGGAAGTCCATATAAATAACATCCATAGACATTCCCCTCTCTACTACTTTAGGCACCTCTTCAAAAAATTCAATCAGGTTTGTCAGGCATGACCTACCTTTCACAAATCCATGCTGCTCTCTCTGATCAACTGAACATTATTGAGATGTTCAGTCACCCTATCCTTAATTATAGACTCTAGCAATTTCCCGACAACAGATGTTAGGCTAACTGATCTATAATTCCCTGGATTTCCCTCTCTCGCCTTTCTTAAATAACAGAGTGACATACGCAATATTCAATCTAAAGGAACGATTCCTGAATCTAGAGACCTTTGGAAGATTATAGTTAGGGCATCTGCAATGTGCTCACCTACTTCCTTTAAAACCCTGGGATGGAAACCATCTGGCCCTGGGGATTTGTCACTCTTTAGTGCCATTATTTTCTTTATTACTGTTATTTTACTTACGTTAATTTTATTGAGTCGCTGTCCCCGATTCAATATTAGTTTCCTTGGGATTTTCGGCATGCTATCCTCTTCTTCTACTGTAAATACTGATGCAAAATAATTATTCAACATGTTTGCCATTTCCTTATTATCATTGACAATATCACCGCTTTCAGTTTTTAAGGGGGCAACATTGCTCCTGACTACCCTCTTTTTCCTAAAGCAATTGTAAAAATTCTTTGTATTTTTTGCATTTTGTATGCTTTTTCTTTTAGTTTTATGCTGTCCCTTTCCTCTTTAGTCATCCATGGCTGTTTTTTTTTTGGCAAGTAGAGCTCTTGCCCCTCAGGGGTATAAACTGGTTCTATATCACATTAAATTATTTTTTGAACATCTCCCACTGATCTTCTGTCATTTTACCCATTATCAGATTTGCCCAGTTTACTGTGGACAGTCTCTGCCTCATCCCGTTGAAGTCGGCCTCACCCAAATCTAGAATCTAGAATCTTAGTAGATGTTTTGCGTTTCTCCCTTTCAAACACTACATTGACCTCGATCATGTTATGATCGCTATTGGATAAATGTTCATGCACAGTTAGGCTGTTAACTAAATCTGGCTCATTACTCATTACTAAATCTAATATGGCTTTCCTCCTTGTTGCCTCTGGGATATATTGTTGTAGAAAACTATCTCGGACACACTCAAGAAATTCACTACCTTTCTGACAGGTGCTAGTCTGCTTATCCCAATCTATATGAAAGTTAAAATCCCCCATTAAAACCACTCTGCCTTTGTTATACGCTTGTCTAATCTCTGCATTTATACAATCTAGCACTACACAGCTGCTATGAGGGGGCCTATACACAACTCCCATTACAGTCTTAAATCCTTTCCTATTTCTTAATTCTACCCATAAAGTCTCCACTGCCTGCTTACCACTCTTTATATCCTCTCTTATCATTGAAGTGATTTTATCCTTATTCACTAAGGCTACTCCTCCCCCTCTGCCATTTTCCCTATCTTTCCTGTAGACCTTATAACCTGGTATATTTAGTTCCCGTCCTGACTGTCTTGCAGCCATATCTCAGTAATGGCTACCATGTCATACCCTCCAAGTTGAATTAGCGCCTGCAGTTCATTCAATTTATTCCTTATCCTCCATGCGTTTTTATAAAGAACGCTTATTTGGCTCTAATGTTTTATTCACATGTTTCTTATTTCTCTCTCCTGGTTTAATCACTTTACATCTTTTAATTTTGTCTTTACCTGTAGTGCCTAAAGCACAATTTCTGACTGTTACTCTACTCTCTTCCCTTTGGTTTGTTTTTGAACTACTATTTGTACTACAATTTCCACCTGAGCCCTCCCCCCCATTTACTAGCTTAAAGTCCTTGTGGCCGTCCCTATTTATCATTTCCCCATGGACCCTGGTCCCAGACCGGTTCAGGAGGAGCCTGTCCCAACGGTATAGTTCCTTCCTGTCCCAATACTGGTGCCAGTGCCCCATAAAATGAAACCCCTCTTTCCCACACCACTCCTTTAGCCACGTGTTCACTTCCCTAATCAGCTTATCCCTATGCCAATTTGCCCATGGCTCAGGTAATAGTCCAGAGATTATAATCCTTGAGGTCTATCTTGGCCCCTCATAATTTTATACACTACAAATAAGTCTCCCCTCAGCCTCCTCTATTTCAAAGAAAACAACCCCAGCCTACTTATTCTTTCCTCATAGCTAAAATTCTCCAATCCTGGCAACATCCTCGTGAATCTCCTCTGTACCCTCTCTAGAGAAATCATATCTTTCCTGTAATGTGGTGACCAGAACTGTATGCAGTACTCTAGCTGTGGCCTAACTAGTGTTTTATACAGTTCTAGCATAAGTTTTCTGCTCTTATATTCTATGCCTTGGCTAATAAAGGCAAGTATCGTGTATGTCTTCTTAACCACCTTATCTACCTGTCCTGCTACCTTCAGGGATCTGTGGACATGCATGCCAAGGTCCCTCTGTTCTTCTACGCTACTCAGTATCCTACCATTTATTGTGTATTCCTTTGCCTTGTTAGCCCTCCCCAAATGCATTACCTCATACTTCTCCGGATTGAATTCCATTTGCCACTTAGCTGCCCACCTGACCAGACCATTGATATCTTCCTGCAGTCTACAGCTTTCTTCCTCACTATCAACCACACAGCTTTCTTCCTCACTATCAGCCACACAGCTTTCTTCCTCGCTATCAACCACTACTGTCCTCTCTACTGTCCAGCCTGAACTTCCCCACTGCTACACAACCTGATCTGCTACTATACTGCTCGCTCTCCTTCACTGCCTGGTCCTGTCCCCTCTGCTCACTGCAGTTACCCACTGTCCTCTTCACCGCCGTCTACTCTTTGGACCTGACTCACTCGTGTCTCTTCTGCTGTTGGTTTCGGCTTTTTCCTGACCTGGAGAATAGGCTTCGGCAGCTCCCTGCTTGGTGGACAAAGGCTGTACCCTCATTGCTGGATGTAGAACCTCAATGCACTGATGAGAGGACCGTCTTTCCAAGTGTCAAGTTCAGGAAGGTCAACAATTTTGAACACAACAGCAGAAGAAACACACTTAATGTTATAAGAGAGGCTAGGAAATAACTCGACGAGTCATCAGTTTGTCTTCATTGTACCAAAATGAGCGTAGATATTGAACTCATTAAGGTTTGTTGCAAGGAAGCCATCTGATGTAAGCTATTTGGAGGAAAAATGATTCAAGTAAATCATTCAGAGGAAGCCACGGTAAGGAGGAAAGGCTTTGTGCAGAGAAGCCATCTCAAAATGGACTGGGAAAAAATCCATGGTCCTGAGATTTGGAGATTCTGTATCTAATTTACTTCACCTGAGGAAGGAGCAAATCGATAGCTCCGAAAGCTTGTGATTTCAAATAAAACTGTTGGACTATAACCTGGTGTTGTGCGACCTCTCAATTCTGAGAAAACTCTCAGAGGATCGAGGTTGCATGACCTAAAAATGTTGCTACATGGTGATTGAGTGATAGAAATTCTTCATGTCCTGCTGATTTTTAGAGTGCAAATACACTATTGGACTTATAAATTTTTCAATCAGACATTCCGCACTGGAAGCGCGCACACAAAGTTGCCACGTCTTCAATGCTCCCTTAAGGTGCGTGTGCGCAGCGCGTGATAATCTGAAAGGTCCCGCATAGGCTGCTCACTGGCTTTTACATTGTAAATACCATGCATGCGCAGAAATTTAAAGGGACCATGCATTAAAAGGAACAGGCCGTGCAGAACAAAGTGCAGCTTACAGAGAACGTTGACTGCCATATTGGTAAAGGCAAATTTCTACCCCTAAGTCTGAGGAAACTTTCTGTGAGAAACTGGGAAAGGTGTACATGGAATCTGTTGCATGAGTTGCGGAGGGTGCTGGCTGGCACTCGGACCTGAATTTGCAGGTTAGTGTTCGGTGATGGCATGGTGGAGGGAATATGGGGGCTGCATTTTAAGCAATCTAGTAGTCATGGGTCACTAAGTATTCAGCAGGCTATTAAAAAGCAATTGTTGAAACCTGGTTGGCTCCTTTTTCTTCCTGAAAATCCTCAAAGGTTTGCTATAATTACAACATGTTGAATTTTGCCATTTAATGGGATGAAAATCATTACTGCCTTTCAAAGTCTGGCTTTGGAAAACTGCTCAGGATTGCTAATGATTGCGAAGGGAACTTTTGGAGATGCAGTGGAAACCATAGTTTCAGTGGTAAAGGTACTTTTGGTGAGATGTCCATTGGAGAAGTTTTTCTGACAAGGATTTAACACAATAGTGATGGATTCTACATCTGTATCAAAAACACCAGTACTGCCAATTATTAGGAAGAAGATCCTTGGGTGTAAATAATTACCTGGCATGGAGGAAAATCAGGCATAAGAACATAAGAAATAGGAGCAAGAGTAGGCCATTTGGCCCCTTGAGCCTGCTCCGCCATTCAATAAGATCATGGCTGATCTTCTACCTCAACTCCACTTTCCCGCACTATCCCCATATCCCTTGATTCCCTTAATATTGAAAAATCTATCGATCTCTGGATATTAAAGGAATCAAGGGATATGGGGAAAGTGCAGGAAAGTGGAGTTGAGGTAGAAGACAGTGAGGATCATCCTCTTGTGATGAAGCTTGCCCAATTTCCTGTCCAATTAAATTAATTGTGACACCAAGCTGCCAACAAAGGCAAGCCTAGAAAATTAAAAATGTAATTATTCTGGTCCAGAGCTCAACAAAATTAGATTGTCTACCTTGGGAAAGACAGACAGACTTGGCATCTTATTGGATTTCACATAAAATGAACTACTTTGAAATGCAGTGACTGAGTTATGTAGGTAAACACAGCACCATTTTGCTGATAGCAACATTCCACAAACAGCAATGAGATGAACGACCATTTAATCATTTTTTAATGGTATTAGTTGAGGAAGGCATGTTGGTCAGTACATTACCATGTTCTTCTTCAAATAGTACCATGTGGTATTTATTGCCCATTTGAACAGGTAGAAGGAACTTCAGTTTAACATATCTTACAAAATCGAGAAATAACAGTTAAGGGAAAAAAAATCTTTTACCTGCACTAAATTAATTATTTATCACTTAGTGGTTATACATTTCAATATACGCATAAAAGTGAATTAATGAACACATTTGAGCACAAGATATAATGCATGTCCAAGTGACACCTACCTGAGGAATTTTCTCCATTTCAAGTGGAGCCCAATTCGAGGATGGTTAATTAATTCTAGTTTTGTTTGTTCATGTATATCTACGTTATCTTGAAGGATATATTTTACTGATTACTGTGGGCAGTGTGTGTGTGTATGTTTGAGAAAGAGACAGACAGTCAGACAGACAGACAAAAGGGAAGAGAAATAGCAGCAGCTGGAAGAAAAAAAGCTCCCAGGCTAGAGGAACTGTGGTGGCCAGAAGTTGGGCAGCAGGGGCCAAAAGATAGCAAGTGTGGCCGAGGAACAACAACAGACAGATGACAAGCTGGGCAGAGGAACAAGGAAACCATATTGCAAGTTATTGATGTTTACTGTGCACAGCCCTTTAGGTATTCAGCACTTGTTAGATTTGATCTTGCATAAAAATTCAATTTTTCAGAGATTGTAGTCCTATTGCTTATAGTTTGTAAAACACCCTTGCCAAATTGGCATTTTAAACCAAGTCCCCCATGAACTGACGGACTTAATTTCCTTTGAACAAGCAATTACTAGATTTGTAAGGATCTAATTACTATTGGATAAGTTACCAAATCAACATACATTTTCATGTTCTGAAAGCAGCCAACTTGGCACAGCAGTATCTATACCAAAGCCGGTTGCCTCATATGTTATGACTAATGTTGTTATAGGAGCTTGTCAGGCCAGATCCTTTCCTAACAAAGTAAAGGACTTAGGGTAATCTTGAAAGTTCAGAGTCTGACTGCAAATGTATAGCATTTCAGTTGTGTGCTGCAGTTGAGATCCTCTTTTGTTTGGAGTTTCTAGGTGAAACCATGATCCTTTTCTCAGGACATTTGTTATTTTCCTCTCATCAACAGTATATCTACAAAACCGATTCAGTCAAGCCAACTTATAATTAAGTCTGATTTGTCAGGCAGCTTCCATACTGGCAGATTTGGCCATGTTGGTGATTTCACTCTCCCTGTTTCTTCCACCCTTTCATGGCTGTCCCTATTTTAATGCCTCTTCTTCCCCATCTGCTCATGTATTCTTTCCACTTCTCACAGCCTATATCTACTTTCTGAATCAGGGAGTCATATTTCTACTATATGCTATGCCGGTACAGGCACAATGGGCTGAAAGGCCTCCTTCTGTGCTGTATGATTCTATGGCTCTATGATGTGGGAGTTTACTGACCCATGCCACTTATCACTGGTGAAATCACATATAGTAATTTCACTAGAGTTCAGGAGCGTGTGGATATGCCTGTTCTTTCATTCACTGTTGGTACCTAAGAATGTATGGAACAAGGAAAA
Source organism: Squalus acanthias (assembly GCA_030390025.1). Lineage (NCBI taxonomy): Eukaryota > Metazoa > Chordata > Chondrichthyes > Squaliformes > Squalidae > Squalus > Squalus acanthias. The sequence continues at coordinate 87,638,699 of CM059432.1, forward strand.
TCCATTTGGCCCTTTTATCTCCCTTCTTCAATGGACATCATGACATAATATGGTACATGCCACTTGGTCTGTTCACCATCCACATACCCCTCCAACCTCCTCAAGTCCAATGTTTTTGAAACTCTCTCTCTAAATTATTGAACAAGTCAGTCCTTGAATGCAGTTAGTGGGTTCTCCTGAGAGCCCCCATCACCTAGTATAGACCTTCTCTCCCATTTTGTACCACTTTGCCTTCAATAATAAGTGTAGTATGGATCATGACAGGGTGCACTGTCAGTTTGGAATCCAGTCATTTCTGTAACAGTAAATTTAAATTTATAATGAATATATATCTCCATCATTCTTACATTAGAAAAGGGTTGTTTGACACAATTAAGTGAGTTTATTTATAACAGTCAGTAAGAACCAATTGGATGTCATAGATAAAAACTGATGTTTTGCTCTCTTATGATACTGCCCAACTGAATGAATGAAACATTCATAATTTATACTGGTTAGATAGAAATGTATTGGCTTCAGAACTGTGAATGTAATATTGTTACAGTATCATTACAGGTGCATTGTCATTAAAATATGCGAAAATAGTATTAAAACCAAAAGCGGGAAATATCCCTATCAATTCTTTGAAATTCTTCACAATACAAAAGTGTCTGACGTCTATTTAAGATATACGCCAGTCTGATTGAATTGGAGTTGGTTCACAGGGACGTGCAGGAAGCAGGAAGAACAACTGAGAAAGTAAACGAAAGCAAGAATGTGGAGAAATGGAGGAGAAGCCAGGAAGGAAGTCACAGCCAGCTCATGAATGGCAGCTTTCTTCTAAAGTTCGGCAGATTTTCCTTTACACAGAATGTCTTCCAAAATTCTATAGAAGGAAAATTGTGTCAGAGGTCTGGAGACTGGCAAAGGTGACATCCCTTTTCAAAACAAACTGAGACATTATAGGCCAAGTGGATTTACTACAGTTAACTACTTGACCTTGAATTTACTCACTGGGGTCCATTTTGACTTTTGGGCAGCCGCCCGGCAAAGGGCACTGATTGGTCACCCATTCTGGCGGAGAGGAGGCTCCCTGTGATTTTGAGGCTCCGGCCTCATTTACATTCACCAGGCGAGCTGTAGGGTGCCAAACACGCATCCTGTCGCAGCTCGCCAGATTCGGCAAAGGAAAACAGGCCGGAGCTGCTACCAGGAAGGGGGGTTGCGATCGTGGAGGGTGGGGGTCCCACTCGGCAGTGGCCCAGATTATTTTTGTGGGTCCCAGGGATGTAGTCCTGCCTTTCTGATGCCCACAAAAATAATCCAAGACTTACCTTTGATGGACCTCTTCTCCTCATTGAACTGATCGAAGCCTGCAACTGCATGGGATATGATGGGGATTATTCTGATGTCAGTGACAATGCTTGGAGCCTACATGGCGATGACTGTGCTTTGCTTTATTCTATGTTTACAGGAATACTCTTGTTAAAACTAACTCTGTGTTAAGCTTTCTTTTTTTACATTAGCCCTGTGTTTTCTGTGCTCAATTACAGTCAGTCTGGTCTTACAAATTAAATCGCACAGCATTTGGTATTACTTTTGTCCTTAGTATTTCTTGCGTTTTGAGTAAAACAGTTGTTCTCGTGTTGGCATCTAATGCAACTCTTCTGTACAATAACATGATGAACTGGTTTGCACTCATGCAACAACGCCTATCTGTTTATGTCCTTACACTGGCGGTGCAATGCTTAATATACACTGTTTGGCTAAGAACATCATGACCTTATCCTCTAAAGATGGGTCATTATTTTAAAGACAAATCATTTTTGAATGCAATTTAGTGTTGGTAATAACTTTTTATTGTGTACTCGGTTACATTGGATTTCTGTCTTGTGCGTGTCTTGTTGCTTTTCTAGGTTCTTATCTTAGACCTCAATGAATTGGCAGCAGCCAAGATGATTCTCATTACAGGGCTCTTTGGTGTAGCCATGGAGTCCACTGGATCCACCCCTCATTATTTGCAGTACCAATGGGGTAGATCTTGACTGTGTGATAGTGTAAAACAGGTGATAGCGAGTCAGCAGCCTGTTTTACATCTGTCCCAATTTTTATTTCCATTGAATTTTTTTTTTGCCTTTTTATAGTCAGAGGCAGAACAGTTCAGTAGGCACTGGAAGCCACTTTATCCCACATTCGCCTGATTGCCATTGCGTTTGAAAGGCATTAGACATCCAGGAAATGAGCAGGGGTCATTTTGGCTACTAACAATAGCGGTGATGTGCAGTAATTAATAGCTCCAGTGAAGAGCACAGACCACAAGTTACTACCATCTGCAAACCATCTTTTTTTCCCCAGGATTAAGCCCGACTAAGGGTGCTAAGGCTATGGATTAATTTTCAACAAACTGCCAGCGCGTAACTGGAAAGGAAATTCGGGGGGTTTCTATACATGCACCTGACCCACATCGCCAGTTTTACGCTCCTGCGATAAGTTGAAAATTACGCCCATATGGCTCCCGGTAAACCATTCAGCTAAGATCCCACACAAAAGAACATCACCTACATTACAACAGTGACTATGCTTCAAAAGTACTTCATTGACTGTAAAGCGCTTTGGGACATCCTGAGGTTGTGAAATATAAATGCTAGTCTTTTTTTTTTAACCTGTTGCTCAGCTGTATAACATGTTGTGCTGTTTATAATTACTTTTAGTTTTTGGAGCTAAAGATGCATATTTTAATTGATAAGCATTATTTATTGACTGCAGCTGTGTGCTCATTGAGAATATTTTGGATATATTTCAGTTTTTAGCAAGCATTTTCCATCTTTTTTGTTTGCATGTGAAATAAAGCCTAACGGGCACAGAATTTCCTGGTGCGATGCATGTATATGTATGGTATCACTTTCTGTGTGTATTATGAAGTACTACACTACTTGAAGTGTACTGGTTCTTTGAAGAATTAGTGGGGTTAATTTTAACCCTACCCGCCTGGCAGAAACCAGGCGGTTAGCCAGTTAAAATTGAGCAGATGACTTACCTGCTCAGAACCCGATCCTTACCCGATATTAACCTGCAAGATTCTGCAGGCGGATGAAGCGCCCGCCTATAGCAGGCGGCAGCCTCATGAATTTATGCAAATCCGAATCCTTTAACGCTAAGAGGACCCTAATGGCATTTTAATCACTGCGGCTTTCCCAGCAAACAAGGTCGGCAGCTGGTGGGCAGGATGTAGAGGCCCTCCACGTAAGTGAAGAAATTTCCTTTGTAGGGCCAGGAGCAGCAGAAGCCCCGAACTCCATTTCTTCTGTCCCGCAAGATTAGCAGCTGGTCTAAACTATGTTCCTGCCCATTCTAGCTGGACAGTGGGCTGGGAGCCTTTAAATGAGGCCCGGGAATTAAAATACCCCAAGCCTGAAACTTAAGCCAGCAGGTGCGTTTCTCACTCTCTCCACCACCACCCCACCTCAAAATCCGCTCGGGGTTAAAATCGACTCCAGCATTTTACAGAAAGATAAATTATTGTATTTGGTGTAATCTTTAAAAATCAAAATAACACATTGAGTCGATAACTAGGTTTTCAGGTATTAAAGCCCTTTGGGTTCCGCAATGGCTTATATGGTAAATGTACTGCCTGGTGTGGTACTAAGCTTTACAAACCAGGAGGATTCCTAACTCGAGCCTTGCTCATCATCAACAACAATAATAGCAACTTGCATTTATATAGCACTGTAATGTTTTAAAAAAAATGTCCTTTAAAATAATGGGTCAGTGAAGGGTCATAGTTAACAGCTAAAGATAAATGCAACAATTTCTGCAAAGAAGTATCTTAATTTAAGTCATCCAATCACAAGCTAGATGAATTTCCAGAATCTTTTCCAAATTGGCCCCAAGTTTTTTCCCTCTGTTTTGCCTGTCCCAGGAGTTTGCATGGCTAGGGGATGGAGGAATGGCCTATGTGTTTGCATAGTTGGCAGATGGGCACGGCTTTGTTGGCTTGATTGTTTTTCTTGCCCTTTTTAAAAATATGTTTGGATGTTCTAGTTTCCATTTTCAACTCTACTTTGCACCGCTTCCCTAGCCAAACTGTTCCAATGTAACTATGATGCTGGCACCTGCTTGACAATGTGTAAGATTACTCAGGTATGTCCCATCCACAGAAAAGCAGGATAAATCTAGCCCAGCCAATTGCTGCCCTATCACCCTCGTTCCAATTAACAGTAAAGTGATGGAAGGAGCCATCAACAGCGCCACTTAATCACCAATAACCTTCTCACTGACACCCAGGTTGGGTACCACCAGAACCATTTAGCTTCAGACCTCATCACAGCCTTGATCCAGAGATGCACACAAAATCTGAATGCCAAAGGAGAAGTGAAGTAACTGCCCTTGACATCAAGGCAGCATTGAGTATGGCACCAAGGAGTCCTAGCAAAATTGGAGTCAATGGGGGTCAAAGGGAAGACCCTCCAGTGACTGGAATCATACCTGACACAAAGGAAGATGGTTGTGGTTGTTGGAGGCCAGTCTTCACAGCTCCAAGATATCACTTCAGCAGTTCCTCAGGGAAATGTCCTAGGCCCAACCATGTTCAGCTGTTTCATCAATTACCTTCCTTCCATTATAAAGTCAGGAGTAGAGGTGCTCATTGACAATTCCACAGTGTTCAGCTTCATTCACAACTCCTCTGATAATGAAGCAGCCCCTGCCAACCTACAGCAGGACCTCGCTGACATTTAGGATTGGTTTGACAAGTGGCAGCTAACATTCACATCTCATAAATGTCAGTTAATGACCATCTCGAGAACAAAAAAGCCTAGACATCTTCCCTTGACCTTCAATGGCATCGCCATTGACAAATCTTCCATCATCAATATCTTGGGGGGTCACCATTGACCAGATGCTGTCCAACTATATCAAGACCATGGCTACAAGAGCAGGACAGAGGCTGCTCTATATTGAGTGGCTCATCTCTTGATCCCTCAAAGCCTATCCACCTGGTTCAAGTCAGGAGTGCGATGGAATAATCACCTCTCACCAAAGACAGTTACAACTGTAACAACACTCAAGAAGCTCAACACAGCAGTTTGCTTGATTAGTTGGCCCACCGACGCATTCTCAGGATAACTAGGGATGGGCATAAAATTTGGCCCTGTAGGCGTCGCCCACATCCTAAGAACAAATAAACTAAAAATAAGTTATTTTATGTACTCTAATACAAATGAATGTGACACCATATACCAGGCAAGACTGATAGGATTAAAATACCTTTCTCTGCCAACTATAAGGATCCTAAATGAAATTAATTTATTTCGGCTTATTCCAATTCTTGGTAGACGTACGTCCAGAGCACAGAACTGCTCATAATTCAGCACTTACTTGGCAGTCTTACTTAGAATATGACTTATGAAAAGTTTGAGTTGTGGGGTTATTTTTCCAGATGGCTACAACTGCTATATAGTACACCCATGGCCAGATATTTCTCTCTGGAGTGAATTTTCCAAACTTTTGCCTTGAAAAAGGTTCTAAATAGTGGTGTCCTTTAATCCCACTTTTATTTACGTTACAGTCATTGGACATGATATTTTGGTCAATACTGAACATTTACAAGCAGTCTACAGCCTGTTCCATGTTAGTCATATTGATTCACCTCAGGTTATACCTAGGTAAGAAGCGGGATTTGCCATTAGTTTTCCTTTCCTTGGGGGAATTGAAGACCATTCACCCCTTTTAACAGACTACTGGTTTTAAATATTTGGGTATCACTGTGACTCCATTGTTGTACTGCTTCATTAAGCCCAATTATTTATTATACTGAGCGATCTTAGCTGGGGCATTTAAGGGTGCTGCAATTGACCTCAGTGCCACTCATCTAGGAAGTGTAGAGTTCGCAATTATCGCGATTCAAAATAACATGAGAGAAGCAGATTCAATTGATCAGTTTTATTAAACGAAATGCTGTCCTGATAATAAAGGACACAGAAGCCTGTAAAATGGCCGCCGCGCATCGTGGCAGAAGCTTCCAGAGACACAGTGGGCAGACAAGATGGCGTCGAATATACATTCAGTATGAGATTGGATCATACTCGGTACACATTGATAAAGACAGGATGCAACCCGTTTGCATTTTGAACAATAGCAATGATATAAGTGCTGGAATCGTGTTCCTATGCACAGTAAGGATCATTGAACTGGGCCATCGAGGCCCATCCAGACACATCAATACACAAATACCCCCCCGGCTCAACAATGAGAGAGACATTGGCGGGTGATTAAGCAAGTATTCGGGGGGCCCCAAAACCAGTCGAGGAGATGATTCATACACATCCTGGCTGGCTCTACAATGGGGAAAACATTAACGGATAGTTGGCCAGTTTCAGGTGCTACCGAAACCCGTTAAGAAGATAATCGCCCCATGCTGGGAGTTTTAAGCGCCAAAATCACACAAAGGATAAACATTTAGATTTGAGCGGGAGATAAAGCGGACACAACAGTATAACTATAGAGAACAAATGTCCATCGGTCTCTTATCCTCTGGTATCGCTCTCCTGGACGGGCAGCCTTTTGTTTTTCTCTCTGGACTTTGTTGACTCTTGACTCTTAGCCGTACTGGTCGGTTATTCGAGTGTTGGGTGGAGCTCAATCGGAACGAGCCGCCTCGACAAGGGCAAGTAACAGGGCACACCATCCCGAGTGTCGGTAAACGGTGTCTGGACCCGGAGGCCCGAGAAGAGAAGAAGACGAGAAGAAATTCCACGTGCCGCCACGGTCAGTAAACCCCGACCGCGCCCGAAAATATAACTAAAAGAACTTTCCTTTGAGTTCTACCGACTTCTACATGTACCGCAACACAGGAAGATCCTTCTTTGAATTCTAAGACGGTTTGAGTCCATCGACTGCTTCATGACAACAGGGAGTCTGGCCTGCTTGTCGCAGCAGCGAAAGTAAACAAGTGGGGTGCAGAAACCCTTCCAAACACGTGACAGTCAGGCGCCGCAGCGAAACGAGCTGAGTGCCTCATTTTAAAATCTCCGAAGTAAAACGAGTGGTGAGCATGATTTCCGATCCTACAAATCCAGACGTAGTTTAGGTATTGTTAAGGGAGGGTGGTTTTTAATAAGGTTAAGGTATAATGTGTTCCCCTTTTTACGATGTGCCGTGTGTTCTCCATTTCCATAGACCAAGCTTTATGAATGTATGTATACTTGTACTCTCTTTGATTTGCACCTATGACATGTATTTCATGATTTTAGACGCCATGCAATAAAGATTTTCATTTCGTGCTATTCAACCGGGTCTATTTGAGTTTTTCTCTGCATTACTGCTCCTTGCATCTAAGTCCAGGTGTCAGAACCGTAAGGGCGAGTGGGTCGAACCACTCACAGGTGCTTATTGCAAAAAGCTGGCCGGAGACCAGAGCAAGCAATAGTATAGGCAACGAAGGCCTAACCTCGCACCAGCACCGTTTGAAACCCCTTACAGAAGGGGGAAAAAAATCAGCTGATCTTTTCATTTCAGATTCCTATTTAGTAATCCCTGCTGGGAACTTTATGGCAGCAACTTTAACTTTTGGCGATATTTTAAAACGGGCGATATTGTATAGGCCGCCCGCTAAACACCTCTCCCGAGTTTCAATTCCATTAACTTCCATTAAACACCTCTCCCGAGATTCATTTTCATTGACTCAACAGGCGGCTGATATATCGCCAAAAGTTAAAATGACTCCCTATTGTGCAGATGTCAGGCGAGGACAAGTTGGGGCCCCCAATGATATTATGCTGACACTCGTTGTCTTGCCTCAACAACAACAACAACAGCAACATCAACTTGTATTTATATAGCGCCTTTAGCACAGTAAAACGTCCCAAGGTGCTTCACAGGAGTGTTATAAGACAAAAAAAAATATTTGACACCACATAAGGAGAAATTAGGGCAGGCTTGGTCAAAGAGGGAGGTTTTAAGGAGCGTCTTAAACAAGGAACGAGAGGCGGAGAGGTTTAGGCAGGGAATTCCAGAGCTTAGGGCCTAGGCAACAGAAGGCACAGCCACCAATGGTTGAGCGATTATAATCAGTGATGCTCAAGAGGGCAGAATTAGAGGAACGCAGATATCGTGAGGGGGTTGTGGTGATGAAGGAGATTACAGAGATAGGGAGGTGCGAGGCCATGGAGGGATTTGAAAACAAGGATGAGAATTTTGAAATCGAGGCGTTGCTTAACGGGGAGCCAATGTAGGTCAGCGAGCACAGGGAGATGGGTGAACGGGACTTGGTGCAAGTTAGGACACGGGCAGCAGAGATTTGGATGACCTCAAGTTTACGAAGGGTAGAATGTAGAAGGCCAGCCAGGAGTACGTTGGAATAGTCAAGTCTAGAAGTAACAAAGGCATGGATGAGGGTTTCAGCAACGGATGAGCTGAGGCAAGGGCGGAGACGGGAGACGTTATGGAGGTGGAAATAGACGGTCTTAGTTATGCCACGGATAGGTGGTCGGAAGCTAATTTCAGGGTCAAATATGACACCAAGGTTGCGAACAGTGTGGTTCAGCCTCAGACACACTTCCCTCTTGCAGAAGGTAGCACATAACAGCAGGCAGCAGCAAAGAACTGGAGGAGGACAAGTGCGGTTGCATGTTTTAATGCCCATGGAAGAGACAGTGCTGGCCATCATGGGAAGGGGCATTGCTGAGGCTGTGGCCACTGGCGGCACTGGAGAGATCTATGATGAAGGTCTCTGCAATTAGTGCCCCAGCAGTCTACTCTTAATCACCAGCAAAATGATGGAAGGTGTCATCGACAGTGTTATCAAGCGGCACTTACCCAATAACCTGCTCACTGAGACCCAGTTTGGGTTCAACCAAGAGCACTCGGCTCTCGACCTCATTACAGCCTTGGTCCAAATATGGACACAGGAGCTGAATTCCAGAGGTGAGGTGAGAGTGACTGCCCTTGACATCAAGGCAGCATTTGACCGAGTCTGGCATCAAGGAGCCCTAGTAAAACTGAAGTCAATGGGAATCAGGGGGAAAACTCTCCACTGGCTGGAGTCATACCTAGCACAAAGGAAGATGGTTGTGGTTGTTGAAGGTCAATCATCACAGCCCCAGGACATCGCTGCCGGGGTTCCTCAGGCCAATGTCCTAGGCCCAACCATCTTCAGCTGCTTCATCAATGATCTTCCCCCCAACATAAGGTCAGAAATGAGGAAGTTCGCTGATGACTGCACAGTGTTCAGCATCATTCACAACTCCTCAGATAATGAAGCAGTCCATGGCCGCATGCAACAAGACCTGGACAACATTCAGGTTTGGGCTGATAAGTGGCAGGTAACATTCACGCCACAGAAGTGCCAGGCAATGACTATCTCCAACAAGCAAGAGTCTAACCACCGCCCCATGACATTCAACGGCATTACCATTGCCGAAACCCCCACCATCAACATCCTGGGGGTTACCATTGACCAGAAAATTAACTGGACCAGCCACATAAATACTGTGGCAACAAGAGCAGGTCAGAGGCTAGGTATTCTGTGGCGAGTGTCTCACCTCCTGACTCCCCAAAGCCTTTCCACCATCTACAAGGCACAAGTCAGGAGTGTGATGGAATACTCTCCACTTGCCTGGATGAGTGCAGCTTCAACAATGCTCAAGAAGCTCGACACCATCCAGGACAAAGCAGCCCGCTTGATTGGCACCCCATCCACCACCTTAAACATTCACTCCCTCCACCACCGGCGTACCGTGGCTGCAGTATCTACCATCTACAAGATGCACTGCAGCAGCACGCCAAGGCTTCTTCAGCAGCACCTCCCAAACCCGCAACCTCTTCCACCTAGAAGGACAAGGGCTGCAGGCACATGGGAACACCACCACATCCAAGTTCCCCTCCAAGTCGCATACCATCCTGACTTAGAAATATATCACCGATCCTTCATCGTCGCTGGGTCAAAATCCTGGAACTACCTACCAAACAGCACTGTGGGAGTACCTTCACCAAATGGACTGCAGCGGTTCAAGTAGGTGGCTCACCACCACCTTCTCAAGGACAATTAGGGATGGGCAATGAAAATGCTGGCCTTGCCAGCGACGCCCACATCCCATAAAAACGAATAAAAAAGAAATCCTAATCCTCCTTCTCTCTTCCCACTTCTCCTTCATCCCGCAATCCCTTCTGACTCACAAGCTGCAGATGGTGTAAGGATACACCTCTTACTTTCTCCTCTCCCAACCCTTGTCTTTTTTTAATTTCAGATATCCAAGAGCTGGAACCTTCCCAGTCAGAGAAGGAAGAGGAAGAAGACAGTGAAGCTGAAGAGATACCATCACTCGATCTTACACTTGCAGCCACCAGCTCAGAGATTGATATTGCACGTCCTTTAGTGGATAGGATAGAGGCGGGATCTGCATGTGGTGAGACACCGGGCACAAGTGTGCAGAGTCCAGGGCAGACGGGAAAAGATAGCACAGGTGCCAGCTTGCCGGAGGGCGAGGTCGCACACTAGTTCTGCTGCAGAGAAGTCAGATGAGGACTTTGATGGGCCAGGCTACTGAAGAAGGCTGATAGGTGTACACAACCAATACTTGGTGCACCCCAAAGCCTGCCAGAATGCCTGCACACAGTGTCAAGGAGCATGGAAGAGTCCAGCACCAACTTGGCACAGGGCTTTGCGCAGACCTTGGAGCCCATCCTTTCCAACATGGAACAGGTGGTCACCTCCATCAGCCCACCTGTGGAACCAAACATGATGCAGCGTCTGTTACTCTGTTTCTCTCTCCACCGATGCTGCCTGGCCTGCTGAGTGTTTCCAGCATTTTCTGTTGTTATTTCAGATTTCCAGCATCCACAGTATTTTGCTATTGTATGATGCAGCATCTGATGGCCGATGTCACAGCTTCCATTGCAGCACAAGCAGCTTCCATCAAAGGTCTGAGTGCTGCAGTGGAATCTCAGGCTGCTGCCCTAATGGGTCTGGATACCACTATTCAAAGGGGCTTCCAGGGTGTCACTGCAGTCCATCAATCTGTCCTCCAACAGAGTACTAGGATTGCTGAGGCGCCGCCCCAGGAGAGTGGGAGTGGTTCCATGGAGCACAAACTTGCTGGCCTCTTCAGGATGACAGCATTCAAGCTCCCACCCCTGTCACTCCGACAGTGCCCATGCTGTTGCCTGTCAGCCAGCCAGCCTAGATTGCTGCAGCCGAAGCCGAGATGGCAAAGATGTGATGGTCAGTGATAGAGGAAAAACAAATAGCATGGGACTGTTGGTGAATGGGGAGGTATAGTTGAGGTTACTAATATCGATCATGAATAATCTGATCACATAGATCCCTGGCAGAAAGGGCCTGTTTATGCCGTAGCCTCCCTTCCTGCTTCCCCTCTCCACTTCCTCAAACTCCTCCTCCTCTTTCTCGTGCTCCTGCTCCTCAGCCTCTCGCCTGATAGGTGGTGGCAAGGGCTGTTCCCTCATAATGGCGAGGTTGTGCAGCATACTACCACAAATCTCGATACCTGATCAGCTGAGTACAGCAGAGCTCCTCCAGAATGGTGCAGGTAGCGGAAGTTTGAAGATGCCGATGGTGTGTTCTATAATGTTCCTTGTGGCAGCATGGCTCTCATTGTAGACCTACTGTGCACTTGTGCGTGGGTTTCTGACCGTAGTCATGAGCTATGTCATGAGGTGTAAGCCTTGTCACCCAGTAGCCAGCCTTTGACTTGCCATGGTGGTTCAAATTCAGGTGGAACGGAGGACTGCTGCAGAATGAAGGAATCGTGACTACTGCCAAGATAACGGGCTTGCATGACGCACTGCCTGTGGTCGCACACCAGCTGCACATTGAGGATGGAATCCCTTTCTGTTGATGAAAATGGCCGAGTTCACATGAAGAGAACGTAAGGCAATCTGCAGGCAGTCAATGGCACTCTGCACCATGGGGAAGCCTGCAATCTGTGCAAAACCTGTTGCATGCTCCACCTGCTTGTCTCTGGCAAGAGGGAATGAGATCAATGTGTTTCTCATTGTATATAGAGCCTCAGTGACCTTCCTTATACAGCAGTGTACTGCAAATTGCGAGATGTTGCTTATATCTCCAGCAGCAGCCTGAAAGGAGCCAAAGGCACAAACATTAAGAGCAACAGTCACCTTGACAGCCACAGGCAATGCGGTCCTTGCCCTGCTTTGAAGTTGCAGTTGTGGCTGCAGCAGTTAGCAGATTTCACTCAGGACCTCTTTTGTGAAGCGAAGACGTCTTATGCATTGGTCTTCGCTGAAGAGAATTGCTCCCTGAAGACCCTCGGCAGATATGGCCTGCTGCTGAGAGTCCTTCTCTCCCTCCTCCTCCCTCTTCTAGCAGCTTGTCCTGCTCTGCGTGGCCTCTCTTCATTCTCCCAGTCATATTCAATTCCCAGAGGAAGCCCTACCAGGCCATCCATGTCTGGAAGTATCTTTTTTTAGCACAAGCTTTTAAATACACAAAAGGGACTGCAAGACCAGCCAGACCATTCCCTGTAGTGTACTTAAACATTAGCGAAGTATAGGAAAGCTCCAAAAACATATACAATTGCACCACAGCCAGAAGAAATAATCCAGCAACTAACCTGTAAGTACTTCATAGAAACATAGAAACATAGAAGATAGGAGCAGGAGTAGGCCATTCGGCCCCTCGAGCCTGATCCGCCATTCGATGAGATCATGGCTGATCATCCAAACTCAGTACCCTGCACCTGCCTTCTCCCCATATTCCTTGATACCTTTAGCTTTAAGAAATATATCTAACTCATTCTTGAATATATTTAATGACTTGGCCTCAACTACCTTCTGTGGTAGAGAATTCCACAGGTTTACCACTCTCTGGGTGAAGAAATTCTTCCTCATTTCTGTCCTAAATGGCTTACCCCTTATCCTTAGATTATGACCCCTGGTTCTGGACTCTCCGACCATCGGGAACATTCTTCCTGCATCTAGTTTGTCCAGACCTGTCAGAATTTTATATGTTTCGATGAGATCCCCTCTCATTCTTCTATACTCCAGCGAGTATAAGCCCAATCGACCCAATCTCTCCTCATATGTCATTCCTGCCATCCCAGGTATCAGCCTTGTGAATCTTCGCTGAACTCCTTCCATGGCAAGAACATCCTTCCTCAGATAAGGCGACCAAAACTGCACACAGTACTCAAGGTGTGGTCTCACCAAGGCCCTGTACAACTGCAGCAGGACATCCCTGTTCCTATACTCAAACCCTTTCGCTATGAAGGCCAACATACTATTTGCCTTCTTCACCGCCTGCTGTACCTGCATGCTTACCTTCAGCGACTGGTGCACAAGGACACCCAGGTCTCATTGCACTTCCCCTTCTCCCAATCTATTGCCATTCAGATAATAGTCTGCCTTTCTGTTTTTGACACCAAAGTGGATAACCTCGCATTTATCCATGTTATATTGCATCTGCCACGCTTCTGCCCACTCACCCAACCTGTCCAAATCATCCTGGAGTTTCTCGGTATCCTCCTCGCAGCACACACGCCCACCCAGCTTTGTGTCCTCTGCAAACTTGGAGATATTACATTTAGTTCCCTTATCTAGATCATTAATGTATATTGTGAATAGCTGGGGTCCAAGGACTGATCCCTGCGGTACCCCACTAGTCACTGCCTGCCACTCGGAAAAAGACCCATTAATTCCTACTCTCTGCTTTCTGTCCGCCAACCAGTTCTCTATCCAAGTCAATAACTTGCCCCCAATCCCATGTGCCTTAACTTTACACGCTAATCTCTTATGCGGGACCTTATCGAAAGCCTTTTGAAAGTCCAAATACACCACATCTACTGGTTCTCCATTATCTATTTTCCCAGTTACATCCTCAAAAAATTCCAGTAGATTAGTCAAGCACGATTTGCCTTTTGTAAATCCATGTTGACTTTGTCCGATCCTGTCACTGTTTTTCAAGTGCTCAGCTATTACATCCTTTATAATGGACTCTAGCATTTTCCCCACTACCGATGTCAGGCTTACTGGTCTGTAATTCCCCGCTTTCTCTCTACCACCCTTTTTGAATAGTGGGGTAACATTAGCTACCCTCCAATCCATGGGTACAGTTCCAGATTCCATCGAATGTTGGAAGATGATCAGCAATGCATCTATTATTTCTAGGGCCACTTCCTTAAATACCCTAGGATGTAGATTATCAGGCCCTGGGGATTTATTGGCCTTCAATCCCGTCAATTTCCCTAACACCATTTCCCTGCAAATACTGATTTCTTTCAGTTCCTCCCTTTCATCAGACCCTATGTTCTCCAACATCTCTGGGAGGTTATTTGTGTCCTCCTTCGTGAAGACAGAACCAAAATATGCATTTAATTGGTCTGCCATTTCTTTGTTCCCCATTATAACTTCCCCCGCTTCTGACTGCAAGGGACCTACACTTGATTTCACTAATCTTTTTCTCTTCACATATCTATAAAAGCTCTTACAGTCAGTTTTTAATGTTCCCAGCAAGCTTACTTTCATATTCTATTTTCCCCTTCTTAATTAATCCCTTTGTCCTCCTTTGTTGAATCCTAAACTGCTCCCAATCCTCAGGGTTACCGCTTTTTCTGGCCAATTTATATGCCCTCTCCTTGGATCTTATGCTATCCCTAATTTCCCTTGTTAGCCACGGTTGAGTCACCCTTTTTGTTTTATTCTTATGCCACACTGAAAAGAACAAATTCTGTAGTTCATCCATGCAGTCTTTGAATGTTTGCCATTGCCTATCCACCGTCAACCCTTTGAGTGACATTCCCCAATCAATCCTACCCAATTCGCGCTTCATACCATCGTAGTTTCCTTTATTTAAATTCAGGACCCTAATCTCTGATTCAACGACTTCACTCTCCATCCTAATGAAGAATTCTATCATATTATGATCACTCTGACCCAAGGGGCCTCGTACAACAAGATTGCTAATTAATCCTTTCTCGTTACGTAATACCCAGTCTAAGATGGCCTGATCTCTGGTTGGTTCCTCGACATATTGTTCCAGAAAACCATCCCGTAAACATTCTAGGAATTCCTCCTCCACAGTATTTTTACTAATTTGGTTAGCCCAATCTATATGTAAATTAAAGTCACCCATGATGACTGCTGTGCCCTTACTGCATGCTTCTCTAATTTCCCTTTTAATGCCGTCCCCAACCTCCGTATTACTGTTTGGAGGTCTATATACCACTCCCACTAACGTTTTCTGCCCCTTGTTATTTCTCAGTTCTACCCATACAGATTCCACATCATCAGAGTTACTATCCTTCCTTTCAATTGTGTTAATCCCCTCTTTAACCAGCAATGCTACCCCACCTCCCTTTCTTTTTTGCCTATCTTTCCTAAATATTGAATACCCCTGGATGTTGAGTTCCCAGCCTTGGCCACCCTGGAGCCATGTTTCTGTAATCCCAATCAAATCGTATTCATTTACCTCTATTTGCGTAGCTAATTCATCCACCTTGTTCCGAATGCTCCTTGTATTAAGACACAAAGCCTTCAGGCTTGTTTTTTTAACGCTCTCAGACCTATATGAATTATTATTTACTGTGACCATGTTTGATTTAAACCGTTGAGTTCTTTGCCTTCTACTTTGTTTTTCTCCTTCCTGTCTTTTGCTTAAAATAGCACTGATGGGGTTGGTGGGCGGGGGTGAGTCCTTTTCAGCTGTGCAAGGTTAAGACATGGAGTTGGCTGGAGTGTGAAGTTCCAAAATGGCAGCGGTAGCGTGAAATCAGCGTTGAATTGTGATTTACGTCATAATCTGCTTGCTCTGCATGCTGCTGGCGGTCGTTAGGCATGTGCACACAAACCCCTTTACCAAGATGGCATCCTGCACACATTCCGTCTTGGACCCCATTATGAAACCTTAGGTGGCCGTGAAGCACCTAAAAAAAGGGTGCTAAGTTGTCCAATTTAACCTCCTTTATATTTTGTTTCATTTTTTTTTATCATGGAGTGCTCAAGTCACTTTAGCAACCTGTAGCAGAATTTGGGATTGATTCCAGAAATGTTATATTTGATTAATCAAAAAGTGAATGGGAGTTATTTTGGCCATAGGGTTAAAACAAGCACCAAATAGGTGGTGTGCTAGTAAGAAATGCTTACTTGAAAGTCCGGATTTAGCACGTAATTTTCGGATTAATTGATGATTATCATGATTTCAACATGCCTGCAGGCACTGAAGCCGACAACTGCAGGTTTAGCACTCAAGCACTGATTAGGTGCAATTTTTCTGGTGCTGTATATGTAGCCTGCCCTCCAGTTGTGGAGTGCGCTGGCTGGGAGTTGAAGGATATCGCAAGGAGCAAGAGAGAGGGTGCCCAGGTTCTCCAACGCGACACTGGAGGACCTGATGGAGGAAGTAGATAGGAGGAGGGATGTCCGCTAACTGCAGGGGGAAGGAGGCCACAGAGCCAGCTGATGCGCTGCATGTGGGACGTGATCGCCTGGGAGGTGACAGCCAGCAGCCCTGGCCCCACCACATGGCTCCTGCGCCACAAGAAATTTAATGACACGAGTGCTCAAGGTAAGATCCCATCTCACAAAGACACTTCTCAATAACTACAACACCACCACCAGCATCACAACCTCAACACACTGCATCCACCATCTAACTATACACTGACATTCACACACCCTACACTATTGCATCCTTCACAGGCACAACTCACATCTCACAGGTCTTCAACCATTGAACAAGGGTGTAACATTTGCAATTCTCCAGTCCTCTGGCACCACCCCCGTACCCAATGAGGATTGGAAGATTATGGCCAGTACCTCCGCTATTTCCACCTTTATTTCCCTCAGCATCCCAGGATGCATCCCATCCAGTCCTGGTGACTTATCTACTTTAAGCACAGCCAGCCTTTCTAGTACCTCCTCTTTATCAATTTTTATCCCATCCAATAGCTCAACTACCTCCTCTTTCACTATGACATTGGCAGCATCTTCTTCCTTGGTAAAGACAGATGCAAAGTACTCATTTAGTACCTCAGCCATACCCTCTGCCTCCATGCGTAGGTCTCCTAATCGGCCCCATCCCTCCTCTTACTACCCGTTTACTATTTATATGCCTATAGAAGACTTTTGGATTCCTTTTTATGTTAGCTGCCAGTCTATTCTCATACTTCCTCTTTGCCCCTCTTATTTCCTTTTTGACTTCCCCTCTGAACTTTCTGTATTCAGCCTGGTTCTCACTTGTATTCTCAACCTGATATTTGTCATACCACCCCTTTTTTCTGCTTCACCTTGCTCTATATCTCTTTCGTCATCCAGGGAGCTCTGGCTTTGGTTGCCCTACCTTTCCCTCTCATGGGAATATACCTCGACTGTACCCAAATCATCTCCTCTTTAAAGGCTGCCCATTGTTCAATTACACTTTTGCCTGCCAATCTTTGATTCCAATTTACCCAGGCCAGGTCTGTTCTCAACCCACTGAAATTGGCCCTCCTCCAATTAAGCATTTTGACTCTAGATTGCTCTTTGTCCTTTTCCATAGCTAACCTAAACTTTATGATATAAAAACAGAAAATGCTGGAAATACTCAGCAGGTCAGGCAGCATCTGTGGAGCGAGAAACAGAGTTAACATTTCATGTCGATGACCCTTCGTCAGAACTGGAAAAAGTTCGAGATGTAACAGGTTTTTAAGCAAGTACAGAGGCAGGGAAAGGGGGGAGCGGAGGAAAGAACAAAAGGGAAGGTCTGTGATAGGATGGAAGGCAGGAGAGATAAAGAGACATTAAGAGAGATTAAGAGATGGTGCAAGACAAAAGGAGATGGTAATGGGACAAGTTAAGAAACAAAAGATGGCTCTAGATGAAGTGTAAATGGCAATGGCAGAATCATCAACAGCTGCCATGTGAGAGAGAGAAAAAAAAATTAAAATAAAATAAAATAAATGGAAAAAAAAGGATAGGGGCAGAGGTTTTGGTCTGAAATTGTTGAACTCTATGTTGAGTTCAGAAGGCTGTAAAGTGCCTAATCGAAAGATGAGGTGCTGTTCCTCAAGCTTCATTGGAACAGTGTAAGAGGCTGACAACGGTGAAGTCTGAGTGAGAGTGGAGCGGAGAATTAACGTGACAGGCGACCGGAAGCTCGGGGTCACCCTTACGGACTGAATGGAGGTGTTCCGCAAAGCGGTCACCCAATCTGCGTTTGGCCTCCCCAATGTCGAGGAGACCGCATCGTGAGCAGCGAATACAGTATACTAAATTGCAAGAAGTACAAGTAAATCGCTGTTTCACCTGGAAGGAGTGTTTGGGGCCCTGGACAGTGGGAAGGGTGGAGGTAGAAGGGCATGTGTTGCATCTCCTGCGCTTGCACGGGAAGGTGCCGGGCGAAGGGGAAGGGGTGTTGGGGGTGATAGAGGAGGAGAAGATGTGTCACGCTGGAGGTGGCGGAAATGGCGGAGGATGATCCGCTAATTTGGAGGCTGGTGGGGTGAAAGGTGAGGACAAGGGGAACCCTATCGTGGTTCCGGGAGGGAGGGGAAGGAGTGAGAGCAGAAGTGCGGGAAATAGAATGGACACGGTCAACCTTATGATACTATGATCACTGTTCCCTAAATGTTCCCCTACGGAAACTTGATTCACCTGAACCACCTCATTCCCCAGAACCAGATCCAGCAATGCCTTCTTCCTCATTGGGCCGGAAGCATACTGATCAAGAAAATTCTCCTGAGCACACTTCAGAAATTCTTCCCCCTCTCTGCCCTTTACACTATTACTATCCCAGTCTATTTTAGGATAATTGAAGTCCCCCATTATCACTACTCTATAGTTCTTGCACCTCTCTGTAATTACCCTGCAAATTTGTTCCTCTATACCTTTCCCACTAGTAGGTGGCCTATAGAATACACCCAGCAGTGTAATGGCAACTCTATTGTTTCTTAACTCTAACCAAATAGATTCTGTCCTTGACCCCTCCAGGACATCCTGGTCAAGAAATTGATGTCCTTACCACCACCTGGTAGTGCCAGCGATGCGTGAAAAAATGGCGGCGGCCGCTCTTGTGCCAGCTGGAGGCGGTCCCGGTGGTGGCTTACCGGCAGCGCCCTGAGGAAAAATATGGCGGCGTGGTGATGTCACACCGACTTAACATCACCTGCACAAACTTCGACCCTAGCGCTCAAGTCAGCGCTGGGTCCTAAGCACGCCAGGTTAACCAGTCAGGTAAGTTTGAATGGAAGGGTTTGGACTATTTTTTTTATTTTATTGAAGTGGTGGCTTGCTGCAATAGATGTGAAAAGTTTTTAAATTGTTTTGGGAGTACTGCTGGACACTTGCACGGGCTCGGATGGTAAGTGAACGCCTTTGAGAAGACAGAACATGCTGCGAATACTCAGCAGGTCACGCTACATCCGTGGAGTTCACGTCTCAGTTCGACATGCTGCCTGACCAACTGATTAATGGTCATTTCACATTTACAGCATCCGCTTGCAGAGGGAAGAGGAAGACATAGAAGAGGAAGATGCAGAAGAGGAAGATGCAGAAGAGGAAGATGCAGAAGAGGAGGAAGCCGAAGAGGAGGAAGCCAAAGAGGAGCAATCAGATGGAAGGATGCATCCCAGACAGCCAGTTATGGCCAGCATATCCGGAATGGAATCATCCGCCTGCGGTCCCACAGGCTGGGCAGGCTACCTCTTGTTGACCCACTGGCTGGGCAGGCTGCATTTCTTGGGTGTGTGAAATGAGGAAGGTGCAAGGGTGGAGTTGTGCTGATGGGAGGGCGGGAAGCCTAGAGGTGCATGCCAGAAGGAGGATAACGTTCAAGGATACCCGTATCTTGTATCCTTTCAGCCCTGCCGCTGGCCAAGGGCTCAGCCATGCCCCTGCCAAGAATGACCAGCACCGTCTCCTCCAAGGGGGTGAGGTGAGGCTAGCAATGGGAGTTACGCCTCGTCATTGGTGCAGATTGTTGGTAGGTGAGTGATTGGGGTGGGAGTCGTGCATTGAGAAGTGTGTGAGGCTAATGGTGCAGTTGGTAGGAGACGGCTTTTGAAAATGCATTCACTGACCTTGACAAGTGGTCTGAGGTCATGAAGCTTCTTTAGGCACTGGAGCCAGGTGGTGGGGGTGACACTGCTGGCAGTGACGGCCTTGGTAATGTACTCCCACATTGTTCTTTCTGGAGGGCCTCCTGGCCTCTCTGGGTAGAGGGCCAAGTCTTACAGTGTTGATCCCCTGCACAAAGCTGGAGTGCTGCGTGCAAGACCCTGGTTGCCCCTTCCCTGGCTTGCAGACCCATTTGTGATAGTGCTGAGGCAGTTTTCCCATTTTTTGAGTTTAGGAAGGTAATTCAGATTTAACTGCTGAATATTGACATTTGGAACTTCTTTTAAATATTGATTATTTGTTAAAAGACAGAAAGGGCTGAAAAATGTATTGAATCAGTGCATTTTATTTTCCCTTGCTTCAATGTGCATGGCCCCTTTAAATTTCAGAGATCCTCACTGCCCACAATGCATTGCGAGCTTCACAGCCTTGCACACAGACGCTAGAGGAAGCAGCAACGTTGTACCAGGACTACAAATTGGTCCCGGATCCCTCGTGCAACTCCACCAGGATGGCGTTGCGCCTAAGGTTAGCGTTGTGCCACCTACCACCATGCCACACACACCAATTTACCTTGTTTACTGTGGCAGCCGTATCAGGCAGCCATTAACAGCAGTTGGCAAGGACACCGACTGCTTTCCGGGCGAGAATGAATTTCCCCCCTGCTCTCTCCAGCACTGTGATATTCTCCTTAACCAATACTGCCACCCCACCTCCTATCTCTTCTTCCCTATCTCTCCTGAACACCTTATATCCAGGAACATTTAGTACCCAAACCTGCCCTTTTTGAGCCAGGTCTCCATTATCGCCACGATATCATATTCCCATGTGGCTATTTGTGCCTGCAGCTCAACAACCTTATTTACCAAGTTTTGTGCATTTACATACATGCACTGTAAACCTATCTTAGCCCTTCTTGTATTTTATCTTAGTCTGACCCCACCTAATACTGTACTATCTCTTACTCTAATGCTATCTGTGTCTCCCACTCTTTTGTGCACCTTGTTTCTCCATTTTAATGCTACATCCTGGTGCCCATCCCCCTGCCAAATTAGTTTAAACCCTCCCCAACAGCACTAGCATACCCCACTGCGAGGATATTGGTCCCGGCTCTGTTGAGGTGCAACAAGTCCGGCCTGTACAGGTCCCACCTCCCCCTGAACTGGTCCTAACGTCCTAGGAATCTAAAGCCCTCTCTTCTGCACCATCTCTCCAGCCACACATTCATCTGCTCTATCCTCCTATTTCTATACTCACTCACGCGTGGCACCAGGAGTAATCCGGAGATTGCTACCTTTGAGGTCTTGCTTTTTAATCTCTTTCCTAGCTCCCTAAATTCTGGCTGCAGGACCTCATCCCTCTTTCTACCGATGTCGTTGATACCGATATGGACCACGACCTCTGGCTATTCAGCCTCACGGATGCACCGCAGTGATGCCAGCTGCTGCTCAAGCTCCGAAACCCGGAGCTCGAGCTTCTCCAGCTGACAACACTTCCTGCATATGTGGTTGTCCAGGACACGGGAAGCATCCTGGAGTTCCACATTGCACAGAATACGCAGTCCGTGGGACTGAAGTGCCCTGCCATGCCTCTATTTAATAGACTATTAACTAACCTAGCAGAAATAAACTTAAAACTTTAAAAAATCACTCACCAATCAGCTCCTTCCCTTGTGCTGACATCACTTTAGGTTTTTAACTCTGACATCACTCTTTCAAATTCTGCCTGTGTTGAGTTGCTCCCAGGTCTGCACTCGCTCCACTCCCACTCAGGTCCGCTCCTTGTGCTCTCGGGCCTGCTCTTGCTGTGCTTTTTATCCCCACTCCGCTCTCGCTCCGCTCCCGTTCAGGCCGCTGCCTCTGGTCTCAGGCCTGCTCTGGTTGATTCTTAACTGCCTCTGAAATGGTCAAGCAAGCCACTCAGTTGTAACAAACCGCTACGAAAAGCAATAATAAGAATAAAACTGAAAGGACCACCCGGCATCGACCTAGGCGCCAGCTTCAGACACGAAAACAGCACACCCAGCCCAGTCAATCCTGCAAAGTCCTCCTCACTAACATCTGGGGACTTGTGCCAAAATTGGGAGAGCTGTCCCACAGACTAGTCAAGCAACAGCCTGACATAGTCATAATAACAGAATCATACCTTTCTACCAATGTCCAAGAATCCTCCATCACCATCCCTGGGTATGTCCTGTCGCACCAGAGGTGGCGGCACAGTGGTATATAGTCAGGAGGAAGTGGCCCTGGGAGTCCTCAATATTGACTCCGGACCCCATGAAGTCTCATGGCTTCAGGTCAAGCATGGGCAAGGAAACCTCCTGCTGATTACCACCGACCGCCCTCCCTCAGCTGATGAATCAGTACTCCTCCATGTTGAACACTACTTGCAAGAAGCACTGAGGTTAGCAAGGGCACAGAATGTACTCTGGGTGGGGGACTTCAATGTCCATCACCAAGAGTGGCTCGGTAGCACCACTACTGACTGAGCTGGCCGAGCCTGAAGGACATAGCTGCCAGACTGGGCCTGCGACAGGTAGTGAGAGAACCAACACGAGGGAAAATATACTTGAACTCGTCCTCACTAATCTACCTGTCACAGATGCATCTGTCCATGACAGCATTGGTAGCAGTGACCACTGCACAGTCCTTGTGGAGACGAAGTCCCGTCTTCACACTGAGGACACCCTCCATCGTGTTGTGTGGCACTACCACCGTGCTAAATGGGATAGATTCAGAACAGATCAAACAGCTGAAAACTGGGCATCCATGAGGCGCTGCGGGCCATCAGCAGCAGCAGAATTGTATTCCACCACAATCTGTAAACTCATGGCCCCGCATATCCCTCACTCTACCATTACCATCAAGCCAAGTAACCAACCCTGGTTCAATAAGGAGGGTAGAAGAACATGCCAGGAGCAGCACCAGGTGTACCTAAAAATGAGGTGCCAACCTGGGGAAGATGCAACACAGGATTACATGCATGCTAAACAGCAGAGGCAGCATGCTATAGACAGAGCTAAGCAATTCCACAATCAACGGATCATTTCAAAGCTCTGCAGTCCTGTCACATCCAGTCGTGAATGGTGGTGGACCATTAAACAACTAACGGGAGGAAGAGGCTCCATGAATATCCCCAAGCTCAATGATGGCGGAGCCCAGCACGCAAGTGCAAAAGACAAGGCTGAAGCATTTGTAACCATCTTCAGCTGGAAGTGCCAAGTGGATGATCCATATCGGCCTCCTCCTGACGTCCCCACCATCACAGAAGCCAGTCTTCAGCCAATTCGATTCATGCCACATGATTTCAAGAAACGGCTGAGCGCAGTGGATACAGCAAAGGCTATCAGCCACGACAACATCCCGGCTGTCATGCTGAAGACTTGTGCTCCAGAACTAGCCGCGCCTCTAGCTAATCTGTTCCAGTACAGCTACAACACTGGCATCTACCCGACAATGTGGAAAACTGCCTAGTTATGTCCTGTCCACAAAAAGCAGGACAAATCCAATCCGGCCAAGTACCGCCCAATCAGTCTACTCTCAATCATCAGCAAAGTGATGGAAGGTGTTGTCGACAGTGCTATCAAGCGACACTTACTCACCAATAACCTGCTTGCCGATGCTCAGTTTGGGTTCTGCCAGGACCACTCGGCTCCCGACCTCATTACAACCTTGGTCCAAACATGGACAAAGGAGCTGAATTCCAGAGGTGAGGTGAGAGTGACTGCCCTTGACATCAAGGCAGCATTTGACTGAGTGTGGCATGAAGGAGCCCCAGTAAAATTTAATTCAATGGGAATCAGGCAAATGCTCCACCGGCTGGAATCATACCAAGCACAAAGGAAGATGGTTCCGGTTGTTGGAGGTCAAACATCACAGACCCAGGACATCGCTGCAGGAGTTCCTCAGGGCAGTGTCCTAGGCCTAACCATCTTCAGCTGCTTCATCAATGTCCTTCCCTCCATCATAAGGTCAGAAGTGGAGATGTTCGCTGATGATTGCACAGTGTTCAGTTCCATTCACAACTCCTCATACAATGACGCAGTCCGTGCCCGCATGCAGCAAAACCTGGACGACATTCAGGCTTGGGCTGATATGTGGCAGGTAACATTCGTGCCAGGCAATGACTATCTCCAACAAGCGAGCATCTAACCACCACCCCTTGACATTCAACAGCATTACCATCGCTGAATCCCCCACCATCAACATCCTGGGGGTAACCATTGACCAGAAACTTAACTGGACCAGCCACATAAATACTGTGGCTACAAGAGCAGGCCAGCGGCTGGGTATTCTGCAGTGAGTGTCTCACCTCCTTACTCCCCAAAGCCTTTCCACCATCTACAAGGCACAAGTCAGGAGTGTGATGGAATACTCTCCACTTGCCTGGATGAGTGCAGCTGCAGCAACACTCAAGAAGCTTGACAATATCCAGGACAAAGCAGCCCGCTTGATCCACCACCTTAAACATTCACTCCCTCCACCACTGGCATACCGTGGCTGCAGTGTGTACCATCTACAAGATGCACTGCAGCAACTCGCCAAGGCTTCTTCGGCAGCACCTCCCAAACCCGCGACTACTACCACCTAGAAGGACAAGGGCAGCAGGCGCATGGGAACACCACCACCTCCAAGTTCCCCTCCAAGTCACACACCATCCTGACTTGGGAATATATCGCCGTTCCTTCATCGTCGCTGGGTCAAAATCCTGGAACTCCCTCCCTAACAGCACTGTGGGAGTACCTTCACCACACATATTGCAGCGGTTCAAGAAGGCCACCACCTTTTCAATGGCAATTGGGGATGGGCAATAAATGCTGGCCTTGGCAGCGAAGCCCACATCCCATGAACGAATAAAAAAAAATCACTGGATAGGCTGAACAGAAGCCCCGAGGTAGTGGCGTGGGAATCATGGAGCAGGAACCTACTGGGCTGTCTCCGGATGGCAGTATTGCTGCTCTCTCCCTCGCCACTCCACCATTGACCTTGCCGGTGCCTGTCAGCCAGGCGACCCAGACTGCTGAAGCCCATGCTGAGATGGTGCAGTCTGAGGCAGGGCCATCAAGACCCACAGCCTCTCGAGGGCATCCCAGGAGGTCATCTGAACTACCCTCTTAAGATTCTCAGCAGCCATCCACCTTGCCTGCTGCTGCCACTGGGGTTGCACTTCATAGAAGCATCAGATTAGGCAAGTGCACTTATAGCCACTAAGGGTAAGCACCAGGGTGAATAATTTAATATTTGTAAGTGATGTTGGTTCTGTCATGTTTACATATTTTGTTTTTGATGAATATAAACAGTGATGATGGTAATTGGTTAGTGGTGGAATCGGTGTTTTCATTGTGATCTTCATGGGAAGGGGTTGAAAGGATTGAGTGCAGATGATGGACTGCCTGATGGATCCGAAGTCGTGGAAGATACATCATGTGGCAACAGTGCTCTGGAGTCTGATGGTAGAGCATGTCTCTCGAAAGCGCTGTTCAGTTAGATAGCGGCAAGCGTCCCTCCCAGGTGTGGCCCGTCGACCTGGAACCCTCTGGTGCTCCCCCTGGTCCCCCGGTCCTTCTCTTCCTCCTCCTCCTCTTCCTCTTTATCCTCTTCTTGTGGCTCCTGGGCTTGACACTCTGGCACAATTCCTGGTGTTAACAGCTGGTCTCTCATGATTTCCAGATTGTGGAGCATGCAGCAAATCACCACGAATGTGGACACTTTCTTGGCTGAGTACTGCAGGGGACCTCCTGACCGGTCAAGGCATTTAAACCTCTGCTTGAGGACCCCAGTGGTCTGCTCAATTATATTCCTGGTGGCTGAGTGTCTCTCATTGTATGAGTGCTCAGCTGGTGTCTGGGGCTTTCTCAGGGTAGTGATGAGCCATGGCCTCAGAGGGTATCCTTTGTCACCTAGTAGCCAGCCATCCACATTGCGTTGGGGCTCAAAGATCTGTGGGATGGATGACTGTCTCATTATAAACGCATCGTGGCAATTCCCTGGATAGCAGGCATTCACCTGCATGATACGCTGCCGGTGGTCACAGACAAGCTGT
The DNA here is from genome assembly GCA_030390025.1 of Squalus acanthias. Lineage (NCBI taxonomy): Eukaryota > Metazoa > Chordata > Chondrichthyes > Squaliformes > Squalidae > Squalus > Squalus acanthias. Next base: position 87,664,781 of record CM059432.1, read on the forward strand.
ACATTGAGGAAATGGAATCCCTTCCTGTTCCTGAACACCTCCGAGTTTAAATGAGGGGCTCGCATGGCCACGTTTGCAGTAAATGGTACTTGGACCACGGGGAATCCCACAATCCTGTCGAATCCTAGTGCTCTCTGTCTCTGGTCTTCTCTGGCAATAGGGAATGATATACAGTTATTTCTTAGAGTGTATAGAGCCACAGATACCTCCCTTATGCAGAATTGCACAGATTTTGTGGTGTAGGCAGTCTATCTCCAGCAGCAAGTGAACATTGAAAGCTTAGTATGGCTTTAAACAGTACTCAAAATACTCAGCAAGGACTTGTTTACTCCTGGTCAGCTGGTCGCTGTTAAGAAAGGTCATTAAATTAAGCGTTATCCACCAAAATGGCGTGCAGCCTCTTTAATGAGCGCTAGCAGGCAACTTAATTGTCAAACAGCTCCTTAACAATCCTCCGGGTGGCCGTTCCTAGTGCTGGCTTCAACTACTTTACCAAGATGGTGTCTTGCGCTAAACGCAGGCTAAGCTGGCATTGCAGCTTAAGACCCCATCTTGGCCACCTCTTTAGCGCCTAAAGTATTCAGCCAAAATTGCCCCCAATGTTTTGTGCTTGTAAACCTCTATCCCTATATGACTGGTTTATGCACATTAATTTGCTCATAGTTTATTGCCTGGCATGTGTAATGTAAAAATCAGTTCTTTAAAATCAATCTGGGAAGACGGTTGCTCAATAATGGCAAGTCTGGACCTGGGACAGCAGGATTTCAATCTGTAGTTAATTAACAGAAATCTGAGTTGAGCTTCCACACATGTTTAACCTAACGCCTATAACAATAGATTTTTTAGTGACCAATCCGGCGTATTTGTGAGGTATGGGTCAATGAGGGGCACATTTGTATATTTGCTGGTCTTCATCTATAATTAGGACCCTTTGGGAATGATTTGAACCTTAAGGTAAATATAATCCATACTCACCTTTAGAATGTAAAAATGTAAAGAAAGCACATTACAAGAGAAGTCCTGTATTTATAAGTGCCGCATTTAAAAAGAAATGCACAAATGCCTATCAGCTTACAATTTATTTGAAATACCTTGAACTAACTCTGCTATATACTATGGAAAACACGGTTCTAACTTGTTTATCAGCGAAAGTTGAACATTGTTTCTTAGTGATACTTAAGACATGGGTGGATCATGTTGAACATAATAAATGATTTAATGCCATTCATGTTCATAAAATCAGATCCTTCACTGTGCTATTTATACTGGCTAACAGCTGATAGACTAATAGCAACAACAAGAACTGAAATCTGAACATTATTACTAGCAGTCAAAACATAATTTCCTGGAATGGCACCATCAGTGATGTACACTGCAAATTACGCTGTGCAGTAAACGTAACACAATGACGAAGACGTGTTTTGATGGGTTTTAGCTCAGAATTAAATATATCAAGCAAGAGCAGAGATTTCATTTCACTTTAATCAATTATTTTAAACACAGGAGTTTAAATGCATTCACAGATCAAATAAATTGATTTAATGATTTTGCACTTAGCTCAAGAGCTCTAGTTCAGAATGAACACAATGATAACTTATTTTTAATAGTGTAACGTCCAAGCCTATTTTTATTATATATCCATAAAAGTCCCTTCGCACTGCTCCAGACTGCAGAGATGGAGCACCACGGCTTTTATGGTCTTCCCAAGCTGAGAATTGTGTGAGAGCCATAAATCGCGTCGATAGCAGGGACACAAAATTTGATTGCGCCTGAAAACAGGCGCGCGGGGGCTGCAAGTGCCTGTTCACGTGGGCACAAAGACACGGTGAAACTCATGCAGGGAGCTCATTATAATGAGTCATGCATGCAACCTGGACAACCCAGCTGCTTATTGGCTGCGCGCCTGTCTGGGGTTAGGGAATTCGGACTTCATTGACGCCACTTAAAGGCAGCCAGTACCTCTTAAAGGGGCACTCTATCTGCTGACAGCAGGGAAACTTTGCAAGTGGAGAAATGGCTGCCAGAGGTACAGAGCGGACTACCAGGTTCTCAGATACAGCGTTGGAGGTCCAGGCATTAGTAAGGAGTAGGGAGATCCTGTTGCTCCCCAGGGGCAAAAAGCCCTCCAGGCAACACCTCTGCTGCCAGTGTGAAGAGGTCGCAGAGGAGGTCAATGACAGGGGCTTAGCTCCCAAGGACATGGCTGCAATTCTGCAAAAAGTTCAATGCCCTCACCAGAGTTGTCAAGGTAAGAATCTTACCTCTCACTTCAATTACTCTCCTCACACCTACACCACCTGCAGCCACACTACTCACAACACTCCCCTCCCCCGCTTCTCTTCGCTGTTCTACAATCACTGCACCACAATTCACTCCTTCTACTCACACACTCTGCACTTCTTACTCTCACCACTATTGCAACCCTCACCTCCCCACATCTCACATCTTCCACACAACATACAAACTAATTGACCATGACAGGCAAATTCCCAAAACACCTCACAAGATCGTCACTAACACACTCCGTACTCCATTGCAGGAGAAGGTCGCGCACAACCTGAGGCAAGAGGTGACCACCAGAGGATGCCGAGCCCGCCTGCAAACCCTTTCTCCTCCGGAGGAAGACATGCTGGCCATTGTGGGAGTGAAATCCCTATCTTTTGATGCCAGGCTGGTGATAGGGAGCACACAAGGCAATGTGGTGCAGTCTATGGCACCCTGGACCCTGGAGAAGCCGACAATGTGGACAAAGCCTAGTGCTCTCCTGTCCTGCTTTGCTTTGTCCATTGGGAAAGTAATGTAGGTGTTCCTCTTGGAGCCTTGGTGAGCTCCCTGATACAGCAGTGCTCAGCAAACTGGGAGATGTTGTTGATGTCACCTGCTGCAGCCTGTAAAAGTTAAGGGCCACAGTGATCTTGACTGAGGTTCCAGTTGTGGCTGAGCAGGTGACAGAGTTCGGTGACAGCCCCCTTGGTGAAGCGGAGATGTCTCAAACATTGCTCCTCAGTGAAGTTGAGTTAAGAGGAGTGCTTCCTGAATGTGGGTATGGCCTCCTGCACAGTGTCCTCCTCCTCCTCCCTCTTCACCTAGCTACTCTTACTCTCTCCTGTCTTCTTCACTGCTCCTCCTCGTCCTTAAGCCTAAAGGTAGCTCACCAGACCACCCATTACTGCAGTACAACTGTTTCGAAGGTTGACAAAAGCAGTCCAGCACCAGCATAAAGTTAGCAGTAGTCACAATTCAGTTGTTGAATGCAGAAAATAGCCAAAAAATGGTGCGGCAGTTAGCTAGCAGTCATGAAGACAAATCAGCAACTCACCGGTATGGAATGAATGTATCCTTTAAATAGAACTCCTGCCACATTCTTGCTGCCTGTTAGTGCCATGACCTGCTGGGCAATTTTATCACGTAGTGAGTCAGGTGGTGGGGCAGACTGATTTCACAAAAGGGTCCTATCATAAACGAAGGATCTTTATTTAAATATTATAATGAGCGTTTTAAATGTTTCTGGCACATGCCCTGGACCGAGGGAGGCGCTTGATTTAATATGGCGGGCGACATGCTTACTGCGTGGCATAAGCGTGTGCACGCTGACCGCCACATTGGACCCTTAGGTGCCTGTTTTACGCCTGTAATATGGGCGCAGCGCGATCCAAATTCTAAGCCCAATTAATCAAGGGTCCACATGCATCATTAGTTCTCAGTCTAAGTGGCTGTGGTGAGAAAACTAGCGTAAATCCAAGAAATTGAGACTTGTCATTGACTTGAACGGGGGTGGCGGAGCTGTGATAATAAACTTTCCACAGTTTCTTGAGGGTATCGGTGGAGCCGCACAAATGTCATAGGAAATTATAGCGCCGTGTGATTAATGGCATAGCTCACTTCATAATTTCCTGGGACTTTTGTGCAAGTCTCCAGGAAATTCTGTGCCTTTGATTCAGCTTTGAAGACACCACTTTTGTTGGGTTAAGATGGATGTTCTATTTATGTATTCAGTATAATAGCTGTTGGTTCACAATTTCATTATTTCCTTTTGTGAGACTTGTTTATACAAAAAATAATTTCTCATTGATGATTACATTGTTCCTACACAATTTAAAAATATTTTTTTTTTACCAATTTTCTCATTTTTTGTCCAAGTCACCATCGTCACCAAGGGTGAGCCTTGACAACAAGTGTCAGCAGGCTATTTGGTTGTGGGCTCATCACAGGTGAGCCCTAGCTTGTACTCAAACGACATCTATACATGGCCCTAGAAATTCGGGTACAGGATTCGAACATTGCGACTGAATAGTGAGGCCCGAGGCACCCCCGAAATTTGGCCTGAGGCCTCATTATAATGAAGCCGGGTGTCGGGGCTGGGGGTCCAAGATTCGGCCCGGGGGTCAGATTGGGGGTTGAGGTTGAGGGTCGGTATTTGGATTGAGGGCCGGGGCTCGGGTCTGGGGATTGTGTGGGCCGATCGGGGTCGGGAGAAGAGACTGGGGGGAGGATCGGCGACGGGAGTGGCAGTGATTGGGGGGGTGGGGGCTGTGGTTAAATGTGGGGTCGGAAGAAAGGCAATATGGGTTGACACTTGGGTGAAAAATTTATTCAGGGCAAAGAATTACTCTTTTCACATTTGGCACTTTTGTCTGCACTGTGGTTTCATAGCAGCTTCTGAGTCTGCAATGTCAGGATGTCATAGATATGATAGTTGATTGAATGTTTCAAATGATCTTTATTGCAGGGTTGAGGCAATGGTGAAGGAGATAACAAGAACTGGTAATGCAGAGGGATGTGTTGGGGGGGGAGTGGCGGGTGGGGGTTGTGTAACATTTCAGGGGAATGAGCAGGTCCATCGAAGTACTGAGCAATCAAGTCATCCTTGGCATCTCTGGCTGCCTGAGGTTGAAATGACCCTCCTTCTTCTGCTCCTTCTTTGCCTTCACCAAAGTCTTCCTTGTCAGATGATGAATGTTCCTCTTGCCAATCCTCCTCCATGTGCAATCCTCTTTGCATTGCGAGGTTGTGCAACATGCAGCACACTACCATTCTGCATGAAACTCTGTTTGGGCTGTATTGAATTGGAAGAACGCAGAGTTCTCGAGGGTTGTAGGGCAGGTTACAAGATAGGGAGGGGTGAGGCCATGGAGGAATTTGAAAACCAGGCTGAGAATTTTAAAATTGAGATGTTGGTGGACTGGGAGCCAATGCAGTCAGCAAGCGCACGGGTGATGGCTGAGCGGAACTTGATGCAAGTTAGGATATGCTCAGCAGAGTTTTGGATAAGCTCAAGTTTATGGAGGGTGGAAGATGGGAGGCTGGCCAGGAAAGCATTGGAATAGTCGAGTCTGGAGGCAACATAATCATGGATGAGAGTTCTCCAAATCTAGCTCTGCCTTCTCAACTGATGCAATTGAGATTCTTAAAAATGGTATAGTTACAGGTAGAATACAGTATTGTAATATTGCATTTACAGTGCATCAGTTTCAAAAAAACATGATACTTTATTATACAAGATGTGGCATGACATTTTCTTTTATCTTAAATACAGTATTTTGATTTCATGAAAAGAAATGATGCAGCAACAGCAGAAAGTCAATTTCCTTTGAAGGCAGATTTGGAAAGGATATTTGTTAGCCTGGTTTTTAGAGAAATGAGGTCACATATGGCTGATGTCATTTTGTGGCTCAGTTTCTGGTCTGTTGTGTGTGCTCCTTTCCACTACAATCCATCAAGAGAACGTCAAGTGCCAAGTATAAGGCTGGACTGCTATTACTTGCCTTATTGCAGGATTCATAATTTATTGCCTTGGGCAGAACTTGATGAAATATCTGAAACTGGCACTGGTTGCTAACTTGTTTATACTGTAATTGTATTTGCCAAGGGAACAGTTTTCCATTAGCAATTACTTGTTGGTGAGCAGCCATTTGAATGAAACAAAAGCTCCTAAACACCATTATAGCTAGCCAAAACCATACAGATCATAGTGGTTCCCTGGCAGATGCAGTGAATTGCCCAAAGGTCTCCACACAGATGCTTTCAGGAGAGGCACTGTTCAACCAGCAGCAGGACCCATCATGGGCATCACAGGCAGAGCCACAGGCTTTTATTAAAGTCACTCAGAAATCAATAGTTTCCTTTTAACTTTGAATTCTACTAAATGAATAAACTCATTTACATAGGTCCAATTCATATATTTATTAATTTAGTAAGTCATTTCATTCAATGAATTTTAAGGATTAGCAGTTTAAACACAAATCAATAAATTTAAATTGCCATGAATTTTCCATGATTTTGAAATTGTGTTGTGTGATATCAGAATCATAGAATAGTACAGCCATTCGGCCCATCGAGTCTTTCGAAGAGCAATCCAGTTAGTCCCACTCCCCCGCTCTTACCCCAATTCCCTGCAATTGTTTCTCCGTCAAGTATTTATCTAATTCCATTTTGAAGGCTACTATTGAATCTGTAGCCACCACCCTATCAGGCATCATTTTTAATCATAACCACTCGTTGTGTAAAAAAGTTTCCTCATGTCGCCTCTGTTTTTTTTGCCAATCACCTTAAATCTGTGCCCTCTTGTTATCGACCCTTCAGCCATTGGAAACAGCTTCTCTTTATTTATTCTATCTAAACTCTTCATGATTTTAAACATCTTTATGTAAGGAAATCTCTTTAAATTCAATTAAATGATTCCTGGTTGTCGAGCGTATTGTTCAAATACAAGTTTATTACTCAGACGCCAATAGTATAATAACTTACGGTTATACAATAAACTCATACAACCTGGTTTCCTGCAGACCCAAGGTGATCAAGCTTGACTTTCATAGGTGTTGGCCTTCCGACTGTCCCATGAGCTCTAACTACACGATGGCTGTTACCTGTTCTTATGTATCTCTCTTTACCCATCTGTCACATGTCCAAAAGACCTTCCATACATCCTTAAAGGATTTTCCCCTTTAATATGAGTCATATCACATGATACCCAGAATGTATATTGAAGTGAGGTTCCTTCTCACCAAACCTCCAGACCTTGATGGTTTAATTGCTAATCAATTTAACCTGATGTTTCCTGCCTAACGTTATAGGAGATGCCCTGGACAATCCCAGATAGTTAATGTGATTACTGGCTGGCCTATTCATCAGTTTTCTGCCCATCCATTGTTCCAGCTAACCTCCAATATTAATACATATCCTTATCTGACAATGACCTTAAGATGTGATTAACTTTGATGGGACACTTGACAAAAGCAAATTCTAACACCTCTATCAAATCTCCTCTGAGCCTTTTTTGCTCTAAGGAGAACAACCCCAGCTTCTCCAGTCTATCCACGTAACTGTAATCCATCATCCCTGGAACCATTCCTGTAAATCTCTTCTGTACCCTCTCCAAAGCCTTCAAGTCCTTCCAAAGGTGTGGTGCCCAGAATTGGACACAATACTCCCGCTGCGGCCGAACTAGTGTTTTATATAGACATGGTAATGTGGTTGTCTGAAGATCCTCAGTATTTTTAGCAACTTCAAGTGTTAGCAAAAAGCTAACTGTCATACTGGCTCTTCACTAACACTAAGGCCGGGAAATTGGACTCTCTTGCGCCGGCTGTTAAAGGCGGTTTGGAAGAAAAAATGGTGGCTGCCTCGCTTCCGGCCTCTTCTGGTGTGTCCTGCGGCGGCTGCCATATTGGGCAGGTCAGCAGCACTGCCGTTGCCTGCGCTTGTTGCTGATATGGAAATGAGGCAGATTTTGACGTCAATGAGTGTGCAACCCTGATTTGACTTGCGATCTGCCACGTTGAACGTCGCTGCTCCTTTTTACCCCCTCTCCAAATCACGACCAGCTGACCATGTGTTCAGCAGCAGGAAGGACCCCCCACCAGCGATATTTAAAGGGATCATCAACAACTTGCAGCTGACTTGCTTTTTGATTTGTACTGGCTCTGTGTAAGTTTGTGCAACTGTTTGGAGCTTTCTAGAGTTGTTTAAAGTTGGTGAAGTGACAGGGAATGTTGCTGCAAGTGGTGAGGGCCTTGCTTCTCATTTAAAGAGTTCTGCTCACACCACTTGCTCTACTTGCAGCCCCCCTCGCGCTTGAGTATGACAGGGAGATGGAGAGGCAGCAAAGAAGAGAACAAGTTGCACGCAGAGTCAGGAGGAGGGGCAGAAGGACTCTCAGCAGGAGGCCTTAACCACCTAGGGTCTTCTGAGAGCACTTCTACCTGCAACTAGGCCAGGAGCAGTGTATTAGGAGGCCCCACTTCACCAAGGAGTTGGTCACAGAACTCTGCCATCTCCGGCAACCAGACCTGCAGCCTGAGAGCAGGGCGATGACGGTGCTGTCAGTGGCCCTCAAGGTCAGCGTGGCCCTCAATTTTTTCGCCACCAGATCCTTACAGTCTGGAGCAGGAGCCATAGCTAACATCTCCCAGTTCGCCGTCCATCGCTGCATCCGGGAGGCCACAGAGTCTCTGTACTCCAGGAGAAGGGACTTAATTGTCTTCACTCTGAACAGAGAGAAGCAGGATGAGCACGCATGTGCCTTTGCCAGGATAGCGGGCTTCCCCATGGTGCAGGGCGCCATTGATTCCACACACGTGGCTTTGCGGGCGCCGCATAGCAATGGCTACCGCTCACTTAATGTGCAGTTGGTGTGCGACCACGCCCAGCACATAATGGTGGTGAATGCTCGGTATCCTGGTAGCAGTCATGATGCCTTCATTCTGCATCAGTCTGGTGTGCCAGCAATCTTCCAGCAACCACATCAAACCCGAGGATAGCTCGGCGACAAGGGCTATCTGCTCTGCACCTGGCTGATGACTCTTCTCTGCAACCCCAGTACTCATGGCCAGCAATCATATATTGAGAGCCATGCTGCCACGAGAAACCTCATCAAGCAGACCATTGGGGTGCTAAAGCAATGATTCCACTGCCTTGACTGCTTGGAAGGAGCCTTGCAGTACACACCGGAGCAGGTGTCCCATTTCCTGGTGATCTGCTGCATGCTCCACAACTTGGCCATCATGAGAGCGCAGCCCTTGCCATCATGGGTTCCAGGACCAGCTCAGGAGGAGGAAGAGGAGGAGGAAGAGGAGGAAAAGGAGGAGGAAGAGGAGGAAGAGAAGGAAGAGGAAGAAGGGGAGGAGGAGGAGGAAGGGAGAAGGCAGGCAGCAGATCCCCATTCCGGATGGGTTGTCTGTGAGAGCCTCATCAGACTCCGGTTCCAATGAATGAAACCCCAGATCCCCGTTGCTCACCACTTCCCCACCTTACCATCCCTCTGTCATGAAACATCACAGCGTCCTCCTGGGCACAAAGCTGAAATGAGGCCAACCACAAAACAAACATTCCAAACATAATTTATAAATTTATCAAATCCAAATCAAAACAACTTCAACTAATCACCCTTGTGCAGTCCTTAGTGTATGTCTTTCGTGTTCCTTTTCCTACTCTAGTGTTCCTATGCAGTGCTCCCCCATTGGCTGTGGCATGGCTGGTGGAAGGCTGCTGACTTTCAGTGGTAGGGGGAGACTGCAGATGGCCTTGCAGGATGACCTTGAGCAGCTCTGGGCCTCGCAGTTTCCTTTGTTTAGATTTAGGTCCAATCCGAAACTAGGGTCCTAAATCTAAACAAAGGAAACTATGATGGTATGAGGAGTGAGTTGGCTATGATAGATTGGGGAGCTTCATTAAAAGGCATGACGGTGGATAGGCAATGGCTAACATTTAAGGAACGAATTCATGAATTGCAACAGTTATACATTCCTTTCTGGCGCAAAAACACGAAAGGAAAAGCGGTCCAACCATGGCTAACAAAAGAAATTAAGGATAGTATTAGATCCAAAGAGGAGTAATATAAAGTTACCAGAAAAAGTAACCTGAGGATTGGGAGCAGTTTAGAGTTCAGCAATAAAGGACCAAGAGATTGATTAAGAGGGGAAAAATAGAGTATGAGAGTAAACTTGCAAGGAACATAAAAGCAGATTGTAAAAGCTTCTACAAGTATGTAAAAAGAAAAAGATTAGTGAAGATAAATGTAGGTCCCTTACAGTCAGAAACAGGAGAATTTATAATGGGAACAAGGAAATGACAGAACAATTAAACAAATACTTTGTTTCTGTCTTCACAGAAGAGGACACAAATAATTTCCCAGAAATGCTAGGGAACCAAGGGTCTAATGAGAAAGAAGAATTAAAGGAAATTAGTATTAGTAAAAAAATAGTGCTAGAGAAATTAATGGGACTGAAAGCTGATAAATCCCCAGGGCCTGATAGTCTGCATCCCAGCGTACTAAAAGAGGTAGCCATGGAAATAATGGATGCATTGGTTGTCATCTTCCAAAATTCTATAGATTATGGAACAGTTCCTGCAGATTGGAGGGTGGCAAATGTAACCCCACTATTTAAAAAAGGTGGGAGAGAGAAAACAGGGAACTACAGACCAGTTAGCCTAACATCAGTAGTAGGGAAAATGCTAGAGTCTATTATAGAGGATGTGATAACAGGACACTTAGAAAATATCAACGGAATTAGACAATGTCTACATGGATTTATGAAAGGGAAATCGTGTTTGACAAACCTACTGGAGTTTTTTGAGGATGTAACTGGTAGAATAGATAAGGGAGAACCAGTGGATGTGGTGTATTTGGATTTTCAGAAGGCCTTTGATAAAGTCCCACATAAGAGGTTAGTGTGCAAAATTAAAGCACATGGGATTGGGGGTAATATACTGGCATGGATTGAAAATTGGTTAACAGACAGGAAACAGAGAGTAGGAATAAATGGATATTTTTTGGGGTGGCAGGAGGTGACTAGTGGGGTACCACAGGGATCAGTGCTTGGGCCCCAGCTATTCACAATATATATCAATGATTTGGATGAGGGAACCAAATGTAATATCTCCAAGTTTGCTGACGACACAAAACTAGGTGGGATTGTGAATTGTGAGGAGGATGCAAAGAGGCTTCAAGGCGATTTAGACAAGTTGAGTGAGTGGGCAAATACATGGCAGATGCAGTATAACGTGGATAAATGTGAAGTTATCCACTTCGGTAGGAAAAACAGAAAGGCAGAGTATTATTTAAATGGTGATAGATTGGGAAATGCTGATGTACAAAGGTACCTGGGTGTCCCTGTACACCAGTCACTGAAAGCAAACATGCAGGTGCAGCAAGCAGTTAGGAAGGCAAATGGTATGTTGGCCTTCATTGCAAGAAGATTTGAGTACAGGAGCAAGGATGTCTTACTACAGTTATACAGGGCCTTGGTGAGACCACACCTGGAGTACTGTGTGCAGTTTTGGTCTCCTTACCTAAGAAAGGATATACTTGCCATAGAGGGAGTGCAGCGAAGGTTCACCAGACTGATTCCTGGGATGGCAGGACTGTCGTATGAGGAGAGGTTGGGTCGACTAGGCCTGTATTCACTAGAGTTTAGAAGAATGAGAGGTGATCTCATTGAAACGTATAAAATTCTGACAGGGCTAGACAGACTGGATGCAGGGAGGATGTATCCCCTGGCTGGGGGGTCTAGAACGAGGGGTCACAGTCTCAGGAAAATGGGGTAGGACATTTAGGACTGAGATGAGGAGAAATTTCTTCACTCAGAGGGTGGTGAACCTATGAAATTCTCTACCACAGAAGGCTGTGCAGGCCAAGTCACTGAATATATTTAAGAAGGAGATAGATAGATTTCTAGACACAGAAGGCATCAAGGGGTATGGGGAGAGAGCGGGAATATGGTATTGAGATAGAGGATCAGCCATGACCATATTGAATGGCGGAGCAGGCTCGAAGAGCTGAATGGCCTACTCCTGCTCCTATTTTTCTATGTTTCTATGTTTCTCGAAGGCCCGGCTGTAGACTGCACCACCTTGGCATGGGCGGCCGCAGTCTGGGCTGGCTGGATGACACGCAGCAGCAAAGGCAGTGGCAGAGTGGCAGTGGTGGGAATAGGAATGCTGTCATCCTGAGAGAGATGTGAGAAGTCGCACAACACCAGGTTATAGTCCAACAGCTTTATTTGAAATCACAAGCTTTCGGAGCGCTGCTCCTTCGTCAGGTCACCTGACGAAGGAGCAGCGCTCCAAAAGCTTGTGATTTCAAATAAAGCTTTTGGACTATAAGCTGGTGTTGTGCGACTTCTCACATTTGTCCACCCCAGTCTAACACCGGCATCTCCACATCATCCTGAGAGAGGGCAGCAAGTTCTTGCTCCATGGAGCCAATGCCACTCCCACAGGGCGGTGCCTAAGCATTCCTAGCCATCTGTTGGGGGACAGATTGTGACACTTGCAAGCCCCTTTCCACACTGGTAAACCCAGCCACTATGGCAACAGTCTGAGCTTCCACTGCAGCACTAACACATTGGGTTACTTCTGCCTGTGCTGCAATGGAAGCTGTGACATCACCCATCTCACGCAGCATCATGGCTGGGTCCACAAGGTCTCTCATGGAGTCGCCTATCATTTCCATCCTGGAAATCACGGGCTCCAAGCTCCGCGCAAAGCCCCGTGCAATATTGGAGCCGGACTCCCCCATACTCCTTGACACTGACAAGAGGCTTTCTGGCAGGCTTGCCATTGCACCAAGCTTTTCTGTGTGCATGCCCATCACCCTTCTTCTGAAGGCTGCCCCATCGAAGTCATCATCTGAGCCCTGTGCAGCAGAACGTTTGCACAAACTCGTCCTCTGGGGAGCTGGCACCTGAGCTACCCTTTCCCCCTGGCCTGGCTGCTGCCCATTTGTGTCTGGTGACTCACCCTGTGCAGATCCCACCTCTATACTACTCTCTAAAGTCCGCGCAGTGCCATTTTCTGCACTGCCTGCGAGTGTCAGATGCAGTGACGGTGTGTCTTCTCCTTCATTGTCCTCCTCCATCACTTCGGGGAATGGCTGTGCTGGTGGGACTTCTTGGGTATCTGAAAGGAGAAAGGCACAAGGGTCGGGTTGTGGTGAGGGGAGGGGTAAAAGAAGATATCCATGCATACACCATCAGCAGGTTGTAAGTGAGAAGAGATTGTGGGAAGAGGGGGAAGTGGGATGTGAGAATAAGGATTAGGTATGAGTATACCGTCATCATCAGCAATGCTTTCAACTTCCCCGCTCACCACGGACTCTGTGATGACCCCTCCAAGGATCTCCAGCACTGCTTCCTCCAGCTCTGTCAGGGTCTGCAGACGGGCTTCCCATCCACCCCTCTACTGTTGCTCTGGGCGGTTATGAGCGTCCTTTGCCTGCAAGAGAAATGGAAGTGTGACAGTGAGGGTGAAGTGAAGCTATTTGTGTGAGGTATGAGTGGTGATTGCTTGAGATTATTGGTAGGTGAGTGATGGGAGTGTGGTGCATTGAGCAGTGTGTGAGGCTAGAGGTGCAGATGGCAGGATATGGCATTTGAAAATGCATTCATTCACCTTGACCACTCGTGTGAGGTCATTAAACTTCTTGTGGCACTGGAACCAGGTCCTGGGGACAACAATCGTTGCACTGACAGCTTCTGCTATCTCCTCCCACTGCCTTCTGCTGTTTTGCCTTGAAGGCCCTCTGCTTTCCTGCGAGTAGAGGACCTGACGGCGTCTTTGAACCCCCAGGACCAAGGCCTCCAGTGCTGCATCGGAAAATCTCCTCACCCTCTCTCTTGGCTGTTGGGCCATGGCTCTCTCCACGTTGACAATGAGGTGCTTCTGCAACAAAGCACCTCCCCTTTAAGTAATGCAGAGAGAATAGGCCAAACTTTATTGGCCAGTAGACTGCACCCAATATTGGCCCCCTTGTTCAGCGCTAAGCCAATCAGCAGTGCGTTTAGTGATGAACTCAGTACTGCAATCATTATAATGAACAGGCAGCACGAATTTTGCATGCTGCCTGCTCCACTTTGCGCTTGCGTTTCCCGCGGCCATTTTTGGGACTTATCCAATTTCTAGGCCACAAAGTTTAAGAAGCATTTGAGACAAACACTGTGCATAATGTATAGGTTATTGTGTGCAAAACTCCATTTACCTGACCAAAAAGTCAGTGTTATTCAACACTGAGGGCTCACCATCACTCTAAAGAGGGTTAAGGATAATTCCTTGTGGCTGGAGAAGAACTTGGAGTGGGAGGAGGAGGCTCCAGTTGTCGTGGTCCATGTAGCAACCAACGACGTAGGTAGAACTAGGAATGAGGTTCTGCTGAGAGAGTTTGAGGAGCTAGGGTCAAAATTAAAACACAGAACCTCACAGGTAATAATCTCTGGATTGTTACCTGAGCCACGCACAAATTGGCAAAGGGACAAACAGATTAGAAGGTTAAATGCATGGCTGAAAGAGTGGTGTGGAAGGCAGGGGTTTCAATTCATGGGGCACTGGCACCAGTACTGGGGAAAGAGGGAGCTGTTCCTTTGGGACAGGCTCCACATAAACTGGGCTGGGACCAGTGTTCTGGCGAATTGAATAACTAGGGTGGTAGATAGGGCTTTAAACTAATGAAGAGGGTCGAGAGGATTCAGGAAAGGGTAAGAGAAAGGTCAAGGCTGTAGAGCAACGTAGCGATTAGGGTAAAAAGAAGTAGAATGGGTCAGGAAGGGACAGAGGGGCATTAGTGAATAAGATGACATCAGGGAAAAATAGAAATAAGCTAAAGCTAAAGGCACTATATCTGAATGCGCGAAGCATTCACAACAAATTGGATGAATTGATAGCACAGATAGAAATAAATGGTTTTGAACTAGTAGCTATTACGGAGACGTGGGGCTGGACTTTCTCAATGGAGACGTGCTGGAGGCGGGACTTCTGGTTTCCGGGTTTCAGTCCCGCCCCCAGCGATGTCTGACCAACCCACGCTATTTTCCCTTGATTGGCCTTGTTAAGCCTGCCCTGCGGGCTCACCAGCCAATGAAGGGAAAGCCGGTGACAGATGACGTCAGCGTATGGCGCTTCATTTGTCGAAAATTTTTTGACAGATGAATTGTCAGCATTTGACAGCTTTGAGAAGCTGTCAAACACTGACAATCTCTGTTCAAAGGTGAGCCCTTGCACAGAAGGCTCACCAAGACCTCTCTCCTCAGCAGAAAGCAGATGGCTGCTGCATCTGAGAATGCAGCAGCCATTCTGTCATCTCTGCTGTTGAGATGAGGCACCTCCGGATCCTCAAAGGTTGAAACCTGCAGAAAGAAGCAAAGGTAAGGAAACTTTTTCCAACACTTTACACTCACCTCTCATACTTACCTCTCCACACTTGCACCCATCACTCACCTCTACAGCGGACATTTCGACCCCTCTCACCCCCACAGACCCACTGCTCACCTCGCTGACCCTGGCGAGGTTCGCAGCCATCGAGAAGCCCGCAATTGCAGGCGTAAAATGGGGAAACGCCTCAAAACTACCTGTTAGCTACCTGTTAACAGGCAATTAATTGGCTCTAATCTCCTTCCCGCCTTGAGGAGACGGGTCCCTGTGCGACTTGGGGACCCACCTCCTGGGAAGATGGCACGGAGGTGGGTTGGGAGCGAGGTCAGTACCCGCTCCCAGTTTCTGCCATTTTCCCGGCAGTCCCGCCTCCATACCTGCCTCCCCAGGGCTGGGAAAATTCCCCCTGTGGTTGCAGAGTGACCAAGGTTGGGAACTAAGGGGTAAAAATTCAGTTGGTTGCGCCTCCCGTTAGCGCCTTAAGAGGGCGCTAATGGGGCGCAAAGCCGCTAACGCCCGGGCGCAGCGATGTTTGCGCCGCTCGGGAACTTAACTAGAGATTGTGCGGCGGCGCTAAACTTTACCGCTGCGACCACCTGCGCGCGCAGATTGTGACGTCATTCCATGGTGCAACGCCCTTGTGGCGCCCCGGAGCGGAAATTGAGTGGCGCCCCCTGCCTTACTGCCTGGCGCATCCAACGACCAGAAGACTGGAATGCTATCAATCGCTGTGGGGCTGGGGGGGGCGCTATTTAAAGGGGGCCTCTTCCTGTCTTTTATTGTTGGTGGCATTTTTGAACTACGCATTCTGAGAGCGAGAGGGAGAGACTTCTGGAGAGATTCAACGTTGTGTGAAGGAGTTTTGGGTACTGAGCAGCACTTTGCAGGTTCATTTTGATTTGCCATTCCTTGTATCGATTTAGCAGAGACTGTGGGAGCTGCACTCTGAGCTCTTTGCCTGATACTCTCCATTGTTCTTTCCAGCACATTTGATGTGCAAGTCTCTCCAGGCCGAGATTCAAGGCTGCAATGAATAGGATGTAGATGGAAAGCAAGATTAACCATCCCCTTTAAGAACTGGCCCATGCCATTGTGTGTGTGTTCCATTGCTGACTGACATTACATGAGCTTCGCCAGCGCTCTGAGGTAGCGCCTCACTCCTTGGCCTTTGCGCCTTAAGACAGGTGTGCAGCGCCTGATTTAGCGCTCCACTCACCTCCCGGGGCGGTAAAAGTGAAGTTT
The DNA here is from genome assembly GCA_030390025.1 of Squalus acanthias. NCBI lineage: Eukaryota > Metazoa > Chordata > Chondrichthyes > Squaliformes > Squalidae > Squalus > Squalus acanthias. The sequence continues at coordinate 87,681,164 of CM059432.1, forward strand.
CCAGTCAGTGCCGATAATTAGCGGCAGGCGCTAATATTTGCGTCCAGACGATATTTGCGCCCCAAATGGGGCGTGACCTAATTTTTACCCCTAAATATTCCAGGATACTTGACTTTTGGAAGAGATAGTCAAAATGGAAAAATGGGGAATAAGGAAATGGCGGAGACATGAAACAAATATTTTGTATCTGTCTTCACGGAAGAAGACACAGAAATAGTGGGCAACCAAGGATCTAGTGAGAATGAGGGAGTTAAGGAAATTAATATTAGTAAAGAAACAGTACTGGAGAAATTAATGGGACTAAAAGCTGACAAATACCCTGGACCTGATGTTCTACATCCTAGGGTTTTAAAGAGATAGTGGATGCATTGGTTTTGATCTTCCAGAATTCCCTAGATTCCAGAACGGTCCCCTCGGATTGGAAGGTAGCAAATGAAACTCCGCTATTCAAGAAAGGAGGGAGAGAGAATACGGAACTATAGACCAGTTAGCCAGCATCAGTAGTAGGGAAAATACATGAATCTATTATTGGGGAAGTGGTGACAGGGCACTTAGAAAATCATAGGGCCTGAATTTCCAATCGGAGGTTTCGTGCGGGCAGATGCCTCCAATCGGAAAAAATTGACGAACTTACCTGCTGGCTCCATAGGTCCCAAGGCTTGCGATCCTGGGTCTCTCTCCCAGTTCCCTAAACTCTGCCTGCAGGACCTCATCCCTCTTTCTGCCTATGTCATTGGTACCGATATGGACAACGATCTCTGGCTGTTCACCCTCCCCCCTCAGAGTGTCCTGCAGCCGCTCAGTGACATCCTTGACCCTGGCACCAGGACGGCAACATACTATCCTGGAGTCACGTCTGCGGCCGCAGAAACGCCTGTCTGCTCCCCTAACTATCGAATCCCCTACCACTATTGCTCTTCCACTCTTTTTCCTCCCCATCTGTGCAGCTGAGCCGCCTGTGGTGCCATGGACTTGTCTCTGGCTGCACTCCCCAGAGGAATCATCTGTAATAGAACAGAATACTGGTTGGAGAGCGAGATGCACTCCGAGGACTCCTGCACTACCTGCCTGGTCCTCCTCTTCTGTCTGGTGGTCACCCATTCCCTCTCTACCTGCACACTCTTAAGCTTCAGGGTGACTACCTCCAGAACCGTGCTATCCACGTAACTCTCAGCCTCGCGGATGCACCGCAGTGACTCCAGCCGCCGCTCAAGCTCCAAAACCCTGAGCTCGAGTTGCAGTAGCTGGTGACACTTCCTGCACATGTGGTCGTCCAGGCTACACGAAGCGTCCAGGACTTCCCACATGGCACAGGATGTGCACTCCACAGGACTGAGCTGCCCTGTCATGCCTCTATTTAATAGACTAAGAACTAACCCACTGATCTAACTTAGAGAGAAAAAGACAAAGGTAATACTCACCAACCAATCACTTATCTGCTGTCCTGTGACGTCACTCCTTGAATTTTTTTTCGCCGAATATATACTGCCGCCTCCGCTGCTCGGCATCCGCTCAGGTCCACGCTCTAGTGAGAATGAGGGACTTAAAATATTATGGGCCAGATTTTCCGACCCCCACGGGTGCGTACGAGGTGCCATGAGGGCCATGCAAGTACTGAGTTTAGGCATGCGAAGCGCTTGCGCCAAAACCCAGCACTTGCGCTCTGTCAAGAATCCTCTTGACAGATCGCACGTCTGCCTGGGAGAAGGGCCTCCGCGGACAGAGAGTTCCGCTTTCTGCACAACTTCTGCCCACTGAAAATCTTTAAAAATCTTATGCCTGGTAAAAGCAGGCTTTCATTATTTTTTTCAAAAAATTAAATTTTTGTTTAAAATATTTAATTTAATGTCATTTTTATTAATTTTAAATATGTGATTAAAAAAAAATTATTTAATGTTTTACTGTGTTTTTTAAGTGATTACCATTCATACTTTTGACAGATCCGTGCGTAGAGACCTGTCAAAAGTGTGATGGGGATTCCTTTCTTTGATTGGTTCCCCATGGCCCATGTGATCCCAGGGACTCTTGCGAACCGCATGCTGGATCTGGTGCTGGGGAATGAGATGGGCCAGGTCGACCAAGTGTCTGTGGGAGAACACTTGGGTACGAGTGATCATCGTATCATAAGATTTAGATTAGCAATGGAGAGGAGCAAGGAACAATCTAGAGTGGAACTTCTAAACTGGAATAGGGCTAACTTCAATGGGATGTGAAAGGATCTAGCCAGGGTAAAATGGAACCAAAGACTGACAGGAAAAACTGTAACGGAACAATAGGTGATCTTTAAGGAGGAGATGTTCCAAGTACAGGCTAGGTACATTCCAACAAGAGGGAAGGGTAAGGGAACCAAAGCAAGGGCTCCTTGGATGACGAGGCAGATTGTTCAAGAGAAGATGATGAAACAAAAAAAGAGGGTGTATGATGCATGTCAGGTAAATTCTTCAAGGGAGAACCAGACCAAATACAATAAGTTGAGAGGGGAAGTGAAGATGAAAATAAGATTGGCAAAGAGAGAATATGAGAGTAGAATGGTTGTTAACATAAAAGGGAATCCAAAAATCTTCTAACGGCATGTAAATAGTAAGCGGGTAGTAAGAGGCAGGGTGGGGCCTATTAGAGACAAAGAGGGTGATATATGCTTAGAAGCACAGGGCAAGGCTAGAATACTCAATGAGTACTTTGTATCGGTGTTCACTAAGGAGGTGGATGCTGACAAAATATCGGTAGAAGTGGAAAAAGTAGAAGCAATGGAAGGGGTGAAAATTGATAGACAGGATGTACTAGAAAGGCTGGGTATGCTTAGCGTGGATAAGTCACCTGGTCCAGATGGCTTGCATCCCAGATTGCTAAGGGAATTGGGGAGGAGATAGCGGAAGGGCTTGCCATAATTTTCCAACCTTCCCTAGATGCGGGGGAAGTGCCTGAGGATTGGAAAGTGGCAAATGTGACACCATTGTTCAAGAAATGGTGTAAGGACAATCCTAGTTTAACATCAGTGCTGGGTAAAGTTTTAGAAACAATAATCAAGGAAAAAATTAACGGGCACTTGGATAATTTTAAGCTTATTAAGGAAAACCAACACGGATTTGTAAAAGGCAGATCGTGTTTGACTAATCTAATTGAATTTTTTGATGAAGTAACAGGGAGGATTGATGAAGGGAATGCAATGGATGTTGTCTACATGGATTTTAGGAAACCATTTGACAAACTACCACATAGAAGGCTGGTTAACAAATTTGAGGCTCATGGAATAGGTGGGTCAGCGGCAGCTTGGATAAGGAATTGGCTTAAGGACAGAAAACAGCAAGTTGTGGTAAATGGCTGTTTTTCAGACTGGAGGATGGTTACAGTGGTGTTCCCCAAGGGTCAGTGCTGGGGCCACTGCTTTTTTGATATATATAAATGACCTGGATATTGGAAGACAGAGTAGAATTTCTAAAATTGCCGATGACACCAAACTTGGGGGTGTGGCAAGCAGTGAGGATGTTATCAATCGACTGCAACAGGACATAGAAAGACTAGCAGAATGGGCAGACAAGTGGCAGATGGAATTTAATACAGAGAAATGTGAGGTGATGCATTTTGGCAGAAGGAACAGGGAGAGGCAATATACACTTAATGGCACAGTTTCAAAGAGTGTGCAGTGACAGAGGGATCTGGGAGTTAATGTGCATAGGTCTCTGAAGATGGCAGGACATATTGAGAGATTGGTTAGCAAAGCATATGGAATCTTGGGTTTCATAAATAGAGGTAGAAACATAGAAACATAGAAACTAGGAGCAGGAGTAGGCCATTCGGCCCGTCGAGCCTGCTCCACCATTCAATACGATCATGGCTGATCATCCAAATCCAGTACACTGTCCCTGCTTTCTCACACAGAATCCCCATCGAGCCTACACCGACACATATCCCACCCTATCCCCGTAACCCCATGTATTTAATTCCCCCTAACATATCCCATCCTATCCCTGTAACCCCACATATTTAATCCCCCCCTAACACTAAGGGTCAATTTATCATAGCCAAATCAACCTAACCCGCACATTTTTGGACTGTGGGAGGAAACCGGAGCACCCGGAGGTAACCCACGCAGACACGGGGAGAATGTGCAAACTCCACACAGTGAGTACAAAAGTAGAGAAGTTATGCTGAATCTTTATAAAGCACTGGTTAGGCCACAATTGGAGTATTGCGTCCAGTTCTGATCACATATGCGTTATGGTTCAATGGGGGAGAAATTCAGTATCGCCCCAGTTGCGGCGCAATTATCGGCCGGGCGCAAAGATTAGCGCCTGGCACTAATTATCGCCTCCAACTGCAAACTTGACTTTTTTCGCCCCTGGAGGTGATTGGAGTGCTAAATCAGGCGCTACACATCTGTCTTAAGGCGCAAAGGCCGAGGAGCGAGGCGCTAACTCAGAGCGCTGGCGAAGCTCATGTGATGTCAGTCAGCAATGGAGCACAGACACAATGGCGCCAGCCAATTCTTAAAGGGGAGGGTTGATCTTGCTTTCCATCCACATCCTGCTCATTGCAGGCTTGAATCTCGGCCTGGAGAGACCTGCACATCAAATCTGCTGGAAAGAACAATGGAGAGGCCCAGGGAAAGAGCTCAGAGTGCAGCCCCCACAGTCTCTTCTAAATCGATACAAGGAAGGGCAAATCAAAATGAACCTGCAAAGTGCTGCTCAGTACCCAAAACTCCTTCACACAGCGTTGAATCTCTCCAGAAGTCTCCATCTCTCTCTCTCTCTCTCTCTCAGAATGCGTGGTTCAAAAATGTCACCAACAAAAAAAGGCAGGAAGTGCTCATAAGAACATAAGAACATAAGAAATAGGAGCAGGAGTAGGCCAATCGGCCCCTCGAGCCTGCTCCGCCATTCAATAAGATCATGGCTGATCTGATCCTAACCGCCAATCTACTATCTATCACAGAACCATCTCCTGCATCTAACAGAATTGCACACACGAAATAGGAGCAGAATCAGGCTACACAGTCCCTGGGCCCGCTCCACTACCCACAGGGCCATGACCGATCCGAACCTAGACTCATGTCCAAATTCCTGCCCGCTCCCCGTAACCCTTAATGCCCTTTACTTCTAGGAAACTGTCTATTTCTGTTTTAAATTTAATTAATGTTGTAGCTTCTACAGCTTTTTGTGGCAGCATATTCCATGGACCTACCACCCTCTGAGTGAAGTAGTTCCTCCTCATCTCAGTTTTGAAAGAGCAGCCCCTTATTCTAAGACTATGTCCCCTAGTTCTCGTCTCACCCGTCATCGGGAACATCCTCCCCGCATCCACCCGATCCAACCCCTTCACAATCTTATATGTTTCAATAAGATCGCCTCTCATTCTTCTGAACTCCAATGAGTAGAGTCCCAATCTACCCAACCTCTCCTCATATGACCACCCCCTCATCCCCGGGATTAACCGAGTGAACCTTTTTTGCACTGCCTCGAGAGCAAGGATGTCTTTCCTTAAGTAAGGACACCAAAACTGTATGCAGTATTCCAGGTGCGGTCTCACCAATACCTTGTACAACTGAAGCAATACCTCCCTATTTTTATATTCTATCCCCCTAGCAATGAAAGCCAACATTCCATTTGCCTTCTTAATCACTTGCTGCACCTGCATACTAACCTTTTGAGTTTCGTGCACCAGGACCCCCAGATCCCTTTGCACTTCAGTACTCTCCAGTTTCTTGCCATTAAGATAATAAATTGCTCTAGGATTTTTCCTGCCAAAGTGCATCACCTCACACTTTCCAGTGTTGTATTCCATCTGCCAAATCTCTGCCCACTTACTTAGCCTGTCTATGTCCCCTTGCAGGTTTTTTATGTCCTCCTCACTCACTACTTTCCCTCCCATCTTTGTATCATCTGCAAATTTTGATATGTTACACTTGGTCCCTTCCTCCAAATCGTTAATATAGATTGTGAAGAGTTGGGGACCCAGCACTGACCCCTGTGGAACACCACTAGTTACTGATTGCCAGTCTGAGAATGAACCATTTATCCCAACTCTTTGCTTTCTGTTAGATAGCCAATCCTCTATCCATGCCAGAATATTACCCCCAATCCCGTGATTTTTTACCTTAAGCAATAATCTTTTGTGTGGCACCTTGTCAAATGCCTTTTGGAAGTCTAAATACACTACGTCCACTGGTTCCCCTTTATCCACTCTATATGTTACTTCCTCAAAGAACTCCAGCAAATTTGTCAAACATGACTTCCCCTTCGTAAAACCATGCTGACTTTGTCCTATTAAATTATGATTATCCAAATGTCCTGTTACTGTTTCCTTAATAATGGACTCCAAAATTTTACCTACCACAGATGTTAGGCTAACCAGTCTATAGTTACCAGCCTTCTGTCTACTGCCCTTTTTAAATAAGGGTGTTACATTAGCAGTTTTCCAGTCTGCCGGGACCTTAGCGGAATCCAGGGAGTTTTGAAAAATTATTACCAATGCATCTACAATCCCTACCGCCACTTCCTTCAAGACTCTAGGATGTAAGCCATCAGGTCCAGGTGATTTATCCGCCTTGAGTCCCATTATTTTACCGAGTACCACTTCCTTAGTGATTTTGATCGTGTTTAGCTCCTCTCCCCCTATAGCCCCCTGTTTGTCCAGTGTTGGGATATTCTTAGTGTCCTCTACTGTAAAGACTGATACAAAATATTCATTCAGTGTTTTTGCCATCTCCATATTTCCCACCATTAATTTCCCGGTCTCATCCTCTAAGGGACCAACATTTACTTTAGCCACCCTTTTTCTTTTTATATAACTATAAAAACTCTTACTATCTGTTTTTATATTTTTTGCAAATTTACTTTCATAATCTATCTTCCCTTTCTTAATCAATCTTTTTGTTATTTTTTGCTGCCTTTTAAAGTTTTCCCAATCCTCTGTCCTCCCACTAGATTTCGCTACCTTATATGCCCTTGTTTTTAGTCGAATACTATCCTTAATTTCTTTACTTAGCCACGGATGACTGTCCTTTCTTTTACACCCTTTTCTTTTCAGTGGAATATATTTTTTTTGGAAGTTGTAAAATAACTCCTTGAATGTACACCACTGATCATGTGTCGTCTTACCCTTTAATCTATTTTCCCAATCCACTCTACTCAATTCCGCTCGCATACCTTCATAGTCTCCTTTATTCAAGCTTAGCACGCTTGTTTGAGATCCAACCTTCTCACCCTCTCATTGAATATGGAATTCAACCATGTTATGGTCACTCATTCCAAGGGGATCCTTTACTAGGACATTTTTAATTAATCCTGTCTCGTTACACAGGACCAGATCTAAGGTTGCTTGCCCCCTGGTCGGTTCAGTTACATACAGTTCCAAAAATGTGCGGGTTAGGTTGATTTGGCTATGATAAATTGACCCTTAGTGTTAGGGGGGGATTAAATATGTGGGGTTACGGGGATAGGATGGGATATGTTAGGGGGAATTAAATACGTGGAGTTACGGGGATAGGGTGGGATATGTGTCAGTGCAGGCTCGATGGGGATTCTGTGGGAGAAAGCAGGGACAGGGTACTGGATTTGGATGATCAGCCATGATCGTATTGAATGGTGGAGCAGGCTCGACGGGCTGAATGGCCTACTCCTGCTCCTAGTTTCTATGTTTCTATGTTTCTATACTGCTCAAGAAACCCATCCCTAATACACTCAATGAACTCATCCTCAAGGCAGCCCTGCCCCATTTGATTTGTCCAATTAATATGATAGTTAAAATCCCCCATAATTATAGATGTTCCCTTATTACATGCCTCAACTATTTCCTGATTGATACGCCGTCCAATAGAGTTGCAACTGTTCGGAGGCCTATAGACTACGCCCACTAATGTTTTTTTCCCCTTATTATTCCTTATCTCCACCCAAACTGTTTCATTATCATGATTTTTTGACCCAATATCATTACTCTGTATTACAGTGATTCCTTCCTTTATTAACATAGCCACCCCACCTCCCCTTCCTTCCTGCCTGTCCTTCCTGATCGTTAAATAACCTGGTATGTTTAATTCCCAGGCATTGTCACCCTGCAGCCATGTTTCTGTAATGGCCACAATATCATAACCATATGTAGTTATTTGTGCCATTAACTCGTCTATTTTGTTACGAATGCTACGTGCATTCAGATAGAGAACTTTCAAATATGCTTTGTGGCACTTAGTTCCTGCTTTTTCACTTTTTACCAGTTTACCTTTTACTCCACACACTCTGTCCCTTCCTGCCACGCTCTGATTTGTGATTCCCCTACTGCTACCTATGTCTATGACCCTCTCTGTTGTCATTTTTATTTTTTGCTCTCTTGAAACCTCCCCCCCACTAATTAGTTTAAAGCCCTCTCCACAGCCCTAGTTATTCGATTCGCCAGGACACTAGTCCCAGCACTGGCCAAGTGAAGTCCGTCCCAACGGAACAGCTCTCTCCTGCCCCAGTACTGGTGCCAGTGTCCCAAGAAGCAAAACCCATTTTTCCCACACCAGTCTTTGAGCCACGCATTCAACTCCCTGATTTTATTTACCCTAGCCAAATTTGCTCGTGGCTCAGGTAGTAATCCAGAGATTATTACCCTCGAGGTTCTGCTTTTTAATTTGGCCCCTAGCTGCTCAAACTCCCTCAGCAGAACCTCTTTCCTTGTCCTATCTATGTCATTGGTACCAACATGGACCACGACAACTGGATCCTCCCCCTCCCACTCCAAGTTTCTCTCCAGCCCAGAGGAGATGTCCTTAACCCTGGCACCGGGCAGGCAACACAGCCTTCGGGACTCTCGCTCTTGGCTGCAAAGAACCCTATCTATCCCCCTAATGATACTATCCCCTACCACTACAACATTTCTTTTTACTCCCCCCACTTGAATGGCCCCCCTTACCACGGTGCTGTGGCCAGGTTGCTCATCCTCCCTGCAGTCCCCGCTCCTATCCACACAGGGAGTAAGAGCCTCGAACCTGTTGGACAAGAGCAAGGGCTGCGGCTCCTCCAACACTACCTCCTGGATCCCTGTACCTGCCTCACTCGTAGTCACACCTTCCTGTCCCTGACCACGGGCTACTTCTGAATTAGTTACTCTAATTGGTGTGACTACCTCCTGAAACACGGAGTCCAGGTAACTCTCCCCCTCCCTGATGTGTCGCAGTGTTTGAAGCTCGGACTCCAGCTCATCAACACGGAGCCGGAGTTCCTCGAGCAGCCAACACTTACTGCAAATGTGTTCACCGTGAACATCAATGGTGTCCACCAGCTCCCACATATTGCAGCAGTAACACATCACCTGCTCTCCCATTCTATGTAATTAATTAAAAATGTATTATTTACCCTTCAGTTAATTTATGCCAGCAGTCTCTGCTACACCACAGATACCCGAGAAACAATAAAATTGAAGTTTTGTATAAAAAAAAAGAGAAATACTCACCAACCAATCACTTACCTTTAAATAGCGCTCCCCCAGTCCCTTCCTGACTGCAAAACACTCCCCTCAACCTGTCGTTGCTAGCGGCAGGCGGTAAGGCAAGGGATGCCACTCAATATCCGCTCCGGGGCGTTACGCACTCGACTGACATCACGATCTGCTGCCGCAGGAGATCGTGGCGGTACTGTTTAGCGCCGCCGCAAAATGTCTAGTTAATTTCGCGAGCGCCGCAAACATCGCCGCGCCAGGGTGCCAGTTGCTTTGCGCCCCATTAGCGCCTTCTTAAGGCGCTAACGGGAGGCGCAACCAACTGAATTTTTCCCCTTTGACTCCATAATATGATTGGGCGTAGTCAACACGGATTTATGAAAGGGAAATCGTGTTTGAGAAATCTGATAGAGTTTTTTGAGGTTGTACTTGTAACTAGCTGGGTAGATAAGGGGGAACCAGTGGATGTAATGTATTTGGATTTTCAAAAAGCATTCGATAAAGTGCCACACAAGTGGTTATTACACAAAATTAGGGCTCATGGGATTGGGGGTTATATATTAGCATGGATTGAGAATTGGTTAATGGACAGAAAATAGGGAGTAGGAATAAACAGGTCATTTTCAGGTTGGCAGGCTGTAACTAGTGGGGTACTGCAAGGATCATTGCTTGGGCCTCAGCTATTTACAATCTTTATCAATGGCTTGGATGAATGGACCGAGTGTAATGTATCCAAATTTGCTGATGTTACAAAGCTAGGCGGGAAAGTAAGTTGTGAGGAGGATGCAAAGAGGCTGCAAAGTGATATAGACAGGTTAAGTTAATGGGCAAGAACATGGCAAATGGAATATAATGTGAAGAAATATGAAGATATCAACTTTGGTAGGAAAAATAGAAAAGCAGTGTATTTTTTAAATGGTGAGAGATTGGGAAATGTTGGTGTTCAGAGGGACCTGGGTGTCCTTGTACACGAATCACTGAAAGTTAACATGCAGGTACAGTGAGTAATTAGGAAAGCAAATGGTATGTTGGCCTTTATTTCAAAGGGATTGGAGTACAAGAGTAAGGGGGGGAAAAATTAGGTCGCGCCCCGTTTGGGGCGCAAATATCGTCTGGACGCAAATATTAGCGCCTGGCGCTAATTATCGCCACTGACTGGAAACTTCACTCTTACCGCCCCGGAGGTGAGTGGAGCGCTAAATCAGGCGCTGCACACCTGTCTTAAGGCGCAAAGGCCGAGCAGTGAGGCGCTAACTCAGCGCGCGAGCGCAGCGCAGGTGCTGCCAGTTAGCGAGGGAACACAGACACACTGGCGCCGGACACTTCTTAAAGCGGGGGGGGCCAACTTGCTCCCCAGCCACACCCTGCTCATTGCAGCCTTGAATCTCAGCCTGGAGAGACCAGTGAATCCATTTTGCTGCCAAGGATGGAGAGGGTGAGAGAACGAGCTCAGCGCTTCACCGAGCGGGCGTTGGATGCTCTGGTTGGCGCGGTGGAGCGCAGAAGATGTATACTCTTCCCTGAGAGTGGCAGGAGGCCTTTGCCACGCGAGTACAGAAGAGTGTGGAGGGAGGTGGCTCAGAGCGTCTCCTCCAGGAGCATGGTGCCCAGGACCCATGTTCAATGCCGCAAAAAGTTCAACGACCTCACTCGGGTCGTCAGGGTGAGTGGCTTTTTCTCAATACCTCTCCATCCCTCCATCTCAACCTCACTCTATGGCCAGAGGGTCTTAAAACCCCAATGCACAACACTCATCCAACACCTATGGCCCTTTCATGAAACACACACACACATTCCACACTTTGCATACAGTAAGGGCTATTCACCTATGGGAGGCACATCAGGCAAGACCATGGCTGCATACAGTAAGGGCTATTCACCTATGGGAGGCACATCAGGCAAGACCATGGCTGTATATTTACTCAGATGCTGTCCTTTTTCTTGCAGGCCAAGCTGGCGCATAATCGGAGACAGCAGCAATGGACAGGTGGAGGGCAGCCTCAGCTGCAACCCCTCAGCGATCTTGAGGAGCGCGTCCACAGGATTGTGGCAAGCCGGGTGATCGGTCCCGTCGCCACTGGAGACGCCGACCCCGTTCTGGACAGCAATGGTAAGGTCATCACCTTTTTGTCCTCTGTCCTTCCACTTGTCCCTCACAACACCAGCCTTTGACACTTTCAATCCAACTTGCTAACTCGCTGCACTTATTCCTCCCTTACTGCCACCCTGTCCTCACGCTAAAGCCACTCTTGTACCTCCCTGCTTTCAGATGGTGATTCACCAGCTGAGGAGACGGGCCCTGAAGCTGCCAGTGGGAGTGAAGCTGCAGCCGAGGAGGAAGAGGAAGCCAGAGCATCAGTGCCACCCTCTCCCGAGGAAGCCCATGCCCACACTGGGAACACGCCTTCCCTGGAGGGGAGCAGGGGGGAAGGGTCTGATGAGGGTGAAGCTCCAGGACCCAGCGGGCTGCAGCAACGCCATGGGGGTAGGGAAGAACGGGGGCCTTCTCCCCAGAGGGAGAGTAGGCCAGAGACTCCTACTGCAATGGACGCAGAGGAGGAGCGGCTGATCGCAGAAATGAACACCCAGGCGGTGGGCATGCACACTGAGCTCATGGGTGCAGTGGGAAGGGTGCCCGAATGCATTGAGTCACTGGCAAGGAGTGTGGAGCACTTCGCTGTAGCACAGGCGGATGCCACACTAACGCTTAGTTCTGCAATTCAGTCACTGACTGCCGTGATCCCATCTCTGACTGCTCTCATGCAGACTCAGATTGAGGCCACGCGAGCACTGACTGCTGCCAACCTCGATGGTTCGTTCACATGTCCCCGGGACTCTCACCGCGCCACAGCAGGCCAGCAATCTGTGCTCCAGCAGATTGCTCCGGATGCTGAAGTGCTGCCCCGTGGGAGTGCCAGTGTGTCGGGCGAGCAGGGAGTTGCTGTCCTCTCTCACGATGACAGCATTCCTGCTGCCAACACTGTCACTTCTCCACTGCACTTGCCACCACCTGTAGGACAGACTGCTGCCGCCCATGCAGAGTTGGTGCAGTCTGCAGCCGGGCCCTCCAGGCCCAGAACTGGTCGAGGCCGTCCTTCAGGGGCATCTGCAGTGTCAGGGTCTGACGATCAGCAGCCTTCCACCAGCCTTGCTGCAGCCACTGAGGTCCCATTACAGAGGAGCAGTAGGGTTAGAAGGGGGGAAGTGCGCAAGGGAAGGAGATCACCCTCGAAGGGCAAAAAGTAGGAGGTGTGACAAAATGCTGGTCATTTTTTTATTAAAGGCCGAGGTTCGTGGTCCAACTTTTGTTTAGTGTTTTGGACATTATCTCCAGGTTGTGAGAACCAGTTATGTTAATGACTGTTTTTTTGTGTTTATTTCTATGAGTTTGTCATGAGGAAATGACACACACAGAGTTTGTAAAATAAATAAGTTTTTGTATTCAAAATATACATGTTTGGTGTTTGGAATCATTGGTGCCTTGGCCGGCTTAGGGGTTGCGTGCTGGGTTCATTGATGTTGTTAGCAATGGCAGAAGCCATTTCCACAGCAGGGGCCCTAGAAGCGGCTTGCTATCAGCCGTTGACGGACGGCCCTTGCAGTTTCACCATTGTGGGCCGCCCTCCCGCCTTGGTGCTGCTGATGATCATCCTCCTCGTCCTCTTCCTCCTCTTCCTCCTCCTCCTCTGGTGGTGCTCCAAGGCCTGGTGGCATTGGCTGGGTCCTGACGATTGCCATGTTATGCAACATGCAGCACACAACTACGAAGTTGGATACTCGCTCAGGTGAGTACTGCAGGGCTCCTCCAGAATGGTCGAGACAGCGGAACCGTTGCTTCAGCACGCCGATTGTGCGCTCAATGATGTTCCTGGTAGCTTGATGGCTCTCATTGTACCGCAGCTCAGCAGGGGTGTTGGGCGTACGGAACGGTGTCATCAGCCAGGTGCTCAATGGATACCCCTTGTCCCCGAGAAGCCAACCAACTGGCTGATGCGGTGCCTCGAAAAGTTCTGCCACAGTAGTCTGGCGCAGGACGAAAGCATCGTGGCAGCTGCCAGGATAGTGGGCATTGACAGCGAGTATCAGCTGTCTGTGGTCACAGACCAACTGAACATTCAAGGAATTGAACCCCTTTCTGTTCCGGAATTCCTCGGCATTCTCATGTGGAGCACGCAAAGCCACATGCGTGCAGTCAATGGCGCCCTGCACCATGGGGAAGCCCGCTATCCTCGCAAAGCCCAGAGTGCGGTCACGCTGCTTGTCTGGGGTCATGGGGAAAGAGATGAACTCTCGTCTCCTTTTAAAGAGGGCATTTGTGACCTGCCGGATGCAGCAATGCACCGCGAACTGGGAGATATTGGCGAGGTCCCCAGCAGCAGCTTGAAATGAGCCAGTAGCATAGAAGTTGAGAGCCACTGTGACCTTCACTGCCACCGACAGAGACGTCCTGGACCTCAGTTGAGGCTGCAGATCTGGCTGCAGCAGGTGGCAGAGCTCAGTGACCACCTCCTTGCTGAATCGCAGCCTTCGCAAACACAGCTCCTCAGACATATGAATGTAGGAGAGCTGTTCACGATATACCCTGGGAGGGTAAGCTCTCCTGTACATATGCCTGTTGGCCCTCCTCCGTCTGGCCATCATTGCCACTCTCTCTCTGCGTCTCTGTGTCCTCCGATTCAGCTGGAGCAGGACGACGCCCCCAATCAGTGCAGCCCCCATAGTCTCTTTGCAAGCAAAGTTATGAAGGACAGCAACCAAAGTAGCAGCGAAGTTAGGATCAGTAGGCAAAACTACCTCACAAAGCATTGACTCAATGCAAAAGTCTCTCTTTCTCTCTCTCCGAATCTCTCTCTCTCTCTCAGAACGAGTGGTGCAAAAATGTCAACCACAGAAAAAGACAGGAAGAGGCCCCCTTTAAATAGCGCCCCCCCCCAGCCCCACAGCGATTGATAGCGTTCCAGTCTTCCGGTCGTTGGATGCGCCAGGCGGTAAGGCAGGGGTCACCACTCAATTTCCGCTCCGGGGCGCCACAAGGGCGTTGCACCATGGAATGACGTCACAATCTGCGCGCGCAGGTGGTCGCGGCGGTAAGGTTTAGCGCCGCCGCACAATGTCTAGTTAAGTTCCCGAGCGGCGCAAACATCGCTGCGCCCGGGCGCTAGCGGCTTTGCGCCCCATTAGCGCCCTCTTAAGGCGCTAACGGGAGGCGCAACCAACTGAATTTTTACCCCAGGAAGTCTTACTGCAATTATCTAGGGCTTTAGTGAGACCACACCTGGAGTATTATGTACAGTTTTGGTCTCCTTACCTAAGGAAGGATATACTTGCCATTAGAGGGAGTGCAATGTAGGTTCACTAGGCTGATTCCTGGGATGGGGGGATTGCCCTATGAGTGGAGATTGAGTAGACTAGGCCTATATTCCCTTGAGTTTAGAAGAATGAGAGGTGATCTCATTGAAACATATAAAATTCTTAAGGGGCTTGACGGGCTCAATGTTGGGAGGATGTTTCCCCTGGCTGGGGAGCCTAGAACTAGGGGTCACAGTCTCAGAATAAGGGAACGGCCATTTAGAACTGAGATGAGGAGAAATTTCTTCACTCAAAGGGTTGTGAATGTTTGGAATTCTCTACCCCAGAGGGCTGTGGAGGCTCAGTCATTGAGTATATTCAAGACAGAGATTGCTAGATTTTTGAATATTAAGGGAATCAAGGGATATGGGAATAATACAGGAAGGTGGAGTTGAGGTAGAAGATCAGCCATGATCTTATTGAATGTCGGAGCAGGCTCGAAGGGCCGAATGGCCTACTCCTGCTCCTATTTCATATGTTCTTATTTACCAGTCTCAAACCAGTCTCAGTATTTTAATATCCAATTAACAAACGTCTGAGGATATCTCAATGTCAATGTTAATAACAAATTGGTTTAAGAGCTTTCGATTTCTGTCTCCATAAAGTGAGATTTTATGAAATTTACAGTTCTGGCACAGAACTTTGCGAAACTTCTTGCCTGAATTTCCAAAGCATGAAGATCAATGCTGAGAAGGGGAATCTGTAAAATCTACTTTTTAAGGTTCAGTTAGAAAAATATAATAAATGCCTTAGAACAATTATATTGTTGGTTGAAATAAGGAATTGAGCAGCTTGAAAGAAGAAGGCCAGAAGCCTGTAAAATCATAATTCTGGGTCCTATTT
This sequence comes from Squalus acanthias, assembly GCA_030390025.1. NCBI lineage: Eukaryota > Metazoa > Chordata > Chondrichthyes > Squaliformes > Squalidae > Squalus > Squalus acanthias. The sequence goes on from CM059432.1 coordinate 87,696,773, forward strand.
GGAAGCCAGGAAAATCAGGGGATGTAAATTTTCCCTTAGTGCATTGAGAGTATGGCAAATGAAAGCTGTCCCCCACCCCCCACCTTTATAGCAGACTTGCTAAACCATGGTACTGAACATAATGCGCTTTCTTTGAAATTGCATATGTTGGCCCTCGAATTCCATGAGCTGCAGTCTCGATGGTTGCCCTGGGACCCTCTGGTGCTCACCGGCAGTGACCCCCATCGAGTTTGTGAGGTCAATGGGAGAGTAGTGCATTTTCACTGAGCAAGCAGGTGCAAGTGCTAATTTGGATACTTCTTTTGCACTCACCTGTCCTATTCATTTCGAAGCTTGAACAGCTGCCGACCGATGGTTGGGTATGGTTGGCCAGGCCTGCCGCCGACCCTGCCACAATTCCAATCTGCCCCTGAACAAGTGGGTCAATCCTGGAATTCTCTGTTTACAATTTGTCTTTTTCAGGGGTCCAGGCCATTTGTGGGGCTCACATGTGCCATTCTGGAGGCCAATATGCTTCCTCTCTCTTACCGTATCAGCCATCACTGATAGCCCAGATCCCTTTCATGACCAGGACTGGGAACCCCGGCTTAGGGAATCCCTAGCCCTGGCCCCGCCCGCAGTCTGTCAATTGCCTGGTAAAGGGAGGATGGAAGTTCTGCCTTTTCAAGTCAGTACGGAAACTGGCAGAAATGATGAAAACCAATTGTAACGAGACCTCCACTGCTTCCCTGAAATTATGGCAAGTGATTAGTAGAATCCCCGTGCAATTTTGGTGTCATTACAACGAACATACAGTTGAGAAGCTAATCAGAAATAATTTGCAGTAATGTGTTGAATCACTTGTTAACTATACAAATAGTCATGCGACCCATACAAATTATAAATAGTGGGCACTTCAATCGTAGAGATTATAAATTTGTGTTTGCAATGTATTATCACATGGTTTGTCACATGGTTTAGTATGAGCATGCTCAGTTTGCTCTGGCCTAGTAAACAAGCACCTTGACTAACAACTCTTCATGTCTCTGTCCTTCATTTGTTCTACCCACATATATTAAATTTTTGGCAACGAGAATGGGATTCCAAAGCTATTTTTAGGGATCAAGGAAGGACGCAGTGTTCAACCTTCGAGTGGCAAAGTTTAAGGTGAATTTGTGACAACTAAACTGAATTTTTTGCGATGTTTTACTGTTACTGCTGATGCAGAATTGTCTGTGCTTTGCCTTCGCGTGTATGTATACACAGCAACAGCACAGGTAGTGTGCTGACTCACTGTTTAATGGGATTGGGCCTACTGGGTTCATCAGAAGCCTCGGCATGTATGACCAAGCTCGCGAATGATTCAGTTCTTACATTGAGCAGATGGAGATGTTTTTTAAGGGCAATAATATTATTGAGACTGAAGGTTCAAGCTCAAAATAAAGTAATTCGTGAACATAAAAAAGCTATTTTTCTAATGGAAATGGGGCCAGATGTCTACAGAACGTTGACAAACCAACTCACACCAGGGAAAGTGAAGGATGCGTCATTTGAAGACATTGTTGAGAAACTCGAGGACCATTTCGACCCAAAGCCATTAGAAATAGCAGAGAGCAATAAATTTGGTACCAGAAACCAAAAACAAAGTGAAACCATCAGTGAGTACATTGTAGCTCTTAAAAACCTGTCTTTGCATTGTAACTTCGGCACATTTTTGGATCGTGCATTGCGAGGTAAGTTTGTGTGTGGACTGGTGGATAAGTGCACACAGTCCAAGTTACTGAACACTCTGAACCTAATGTCTGACATCGCATGAAAAATTGCCCTATCTATGGGGATGGTGTCTAAGAATGCTAGGGAACTCCGTCCAACTCAAGTGACTAGTGCAGCTGAGGTCTACAGTCACAAAGCCACCGCCAAACCTAAAGCTATGAGACCGAGTCAAAAGCATGTCGATGAGAGCAGTTCAGTGAATTGTTATCACTGCAATGGAAATCACTCACCACAGTACTGCTAATACAAAAATGTGAAGTGTTTTCACTGCCAGAAGCAAGGCCATATTTCAACAGCTTGCAGAGCTAGATTGAAAGCAGGAAGTAAGAACCATTCTCGTGGCAATGCAAAGAAGCGACAACAAAAGAGAGGAATTCACAATATTGAAGTGAACACACCTGATGTTGAAGAACTAGGCATCTATAGTATCTATGCCATTAGCGGCAATGCTAGCAGTCGTGAGAAAGACTTCCGTACAAAACTTTTGATCAATGACCAATATATTGATGTGTGTATCGACACAGCGGTGGACTGCTCTATCCTGACTAAGGACACATATGAGTGTAAGTTTAATCAAATACCACTTACAAAGAGTACCGTAGAGTTAAAAACCTACTCCGGAGAAATCCTAGAGACATGTGGACAAATGGAATGTACAGTTCAACACAATGGCCAGTCAGTAAAGCTGCCTATTATTGTAGTGAGCTACAACAACAGGCCAACCCTCATGGGCAAAGACTGGTTGAGAAAGTTAAAACTAGACTGGAAAAACATCTTCAGTGTAGATGCTTCAAAGAAGTGACTCGACACAATGCTGAACAAGTATAAAAGCATGTTCTCAGACAGTTATGAGGGCATCACTGGGTATAACGCGCATACCGCATCAAGTCCAATGCGAAGCCTGTCTATTGTAAGGCAAGGCCGGTCCCCTATGCGTTGAAAAGTCAGGTGGAGGAAGAGCTAGAGAAACTGAGAGAGAACAGAGTGCTGGTAAAAACTGACAAACGTGAATGGGCTACCCAGATTGTGGTAGTGCCCAAAGCAGACAAAACTGAACGCTGGTGTGGTGACTACAAAGTTACTATCAACCAAGCAGTTGACAATAAGCAGTACCCGTTACCTACATCACAAGATTTGTATGCAGCACTCTCTTGGTCAAAAGTTTTCTCTAAGCTTGACCTGTCACACGCTTACGCTCAGCTGAATGTTGACAAAGAGAGTCAACAGTATCTCACCATCAACACACACAAGAGACTGTGCTCATACACCAAGCTCCGTATGGTGTAAAGTCTCCCCCAAAATCTTCCAGGCTACGATGGATAAGATTTTGCAAGTAGTTCCAAATTGCTTATGCAATCAAGACGATGTGCAGATCGCAACAAGCAGCGAAGAAGAAAATCTAGAAGTGTTAGATTTAGTGCTTTAAAGGTTGAATTCCCACAATTACATAGGATTACATAGGATATACAACACAGAAACAGGCCATTTGGCCCAACCAGTCTATGCTGGTGTTTATGCTCCACTCGAGCCTCCTCCTGTCTTTCCTTATCTAACTCTATCAGCATAACCCTCTATTCCCTTCTCTCTCATATGCTTATCTAACTGCCCCTTAAATGCATCTATACTATTCGCTTCAACCACTCCCTGTGGTAGCGAGTTCCACATTCGCACCACTCTCTGGGTAAAGAAGTTTCTTCTGAATTCCCTATTTGATTTTTTGGTGATTATCTTATTTTGATGGCCTCTAGTTAGGCTCTTCCTCACAAGTGGAAGCATTCTCTCTGTATCTACTCTATCAAAACCTTTCATGATTTTAAAGACCTCTATTAGGTCACCCCTCAGCCTTCTCTTTTCAAGAGAACGGAGACCCAGCCTGTTCATCCTTTCTTGATAGGTATACCCTCGCATTTCTGGTATCATCCTTGTAAATCATCTTTGCACCCTCTCCAGTGCCTCTATATCCTTTATATAAGATGGCGACCAGAACTGTATGCAGTACTCTAAGTGTGGTCTAACCAAGGTTTAGCATAACTTCACTACTTTTCAATTCTATCCCTCTAGAAATAAACCCTAGTGCTTGGTTTGCTTTTTTATGGCCTTGTTAAATTGTGTCGATACTTTTAGTGGTTTCTGTATTTTTACTCCTAGATCCCTTTGTTTCTCTACCCCATTTAGATTCTTATTTTTCAAGTAATATGTGACCTCCCTATTTTTCTTACCAAAATGTAATACCTCACATTTATCTGTGTTGAATTTTATTTGCCAATTATATGCCCATTCTACAAGTTTATTAATGTCCTCTTGTAATTTGTTGCAGTCCTCCTCAGTACTGGCTATCCCCCCCAATTTGGTGTCATCCACAAATTTAGTGGTCCCAGCACTGATCCTTGTGGAACACCACTTCCCACCTTCTGCCACTCTGAATAGCTACCGCTCTCTGCTTTCTGTCTTGAAGCCAGCTAGCTATCCATTCTGCTACTTGTCACCTGACTCCACATTCCCTGACTTTCTTCATTAGTCTATTATGTGGTACCTTATCGAAGGCCTTTTGAAAATCTAGATAAATTATATCTACTGCATTACCCTTATCTACTCTCAGTGTTACCTCTTCAAAAAATTCAATGAGGTTGGTCAAGCAAGACTTTCCCTTTTGAAATCCATGCTGTCTATTTATCATTATATTTTTCATTTCTAGATGTTCTTCTATTTTCTCCTTTAGTAGGGATTCCATTATTTTTCCTACCACCGATGTTAAGCTGACTGGCTTATAGTTCCCTGGACATGTTCTATCTCCCTTCTTAAATATCGGTATTACGTTAGCTATCCACCAGTCCTCTGGCACTACACCTTTTTCTAACGAATTACTAAATATGTGTAGTAATGCCTCTGCTATTTCTTCCCTAGATTCTTTTAAAATGTGCAGATGTAATCCTTCCAAACCAGCGATTTTAACCTCCTTGAGTTTCATTAGTTTATTTTGTATATCTCCTGATTTTATTTTAAATGCAGTTAACTCATTACTAATCTCATCATCTGATGTCATCTCCACTTGTTCTATCTCCCTGGTAAATACTGAAGCAAAGTAATTATTTAATATCTCTGCCATCTCTCTATTGCTGCCTATGGTATTATCCTCACCATCCCTTAATGGCCCTATTCCCATCCCGACCTTCCTTTTTTTATTGATGTGCCTATAAAATATTTTACTATTTTGTTTTATGTTCCTTGATAATTTAATTTCAGAGTTCCTCTTTGCCTTCCTAATTGTTTTTTTGACTTCTACCTAATCCCTTCATATTCTCCATTATCATGCTCTCCCCTGCTGTCCATGTACTTAATGTATTCCTCTTTCCTTACCCTCAATTTTACCCTTACTCATCCACGGTGTCTCATTTGTGTTTAGCTTGTTCTTGTTTATTAGCGGAATATATTTTTCTTGGACTCTGTTGAACACCGTCTTAAATGTTTCCCATTGCTAATCTACATCATTGTTGTCCATTTTATTTTCCCAAGTTCTATTCTCAGCCCCTCAAAATCAGCTTTTCTCCAATCTATTACCCTGATCTTTGTCATACCTAGGTCCTTCTCAATTATTATCTTAAAATGTCTCCATGTCGAATTGAAAAGGAACAAATATGCTTTTGTGCAGCCCGAGGTTGCATACCTTGGTCTGAAAGTTGATGCAAATGGCTTGCAACCAGTGAAGGAAAAGGTTGATGCTGTCATCAATGCTCCAAAGCCACAGAACATGCCTGAGTTAAGATCTTTCCTTGGAATGGTCCAGTACTACGCACGTTTCTTACCTGAGTTAGTGACCATGTTAGCTCCATTGCACGAGCTCCTCAAGAAGGATGTCCAGTGGAAGTGGACAAAAGCGCAACAGGAAGCTTATGACACTTATAAGAGAAGTCTCTCTAGTGATGCTCTACTTGTGCACTACAACACAGAGTGTGAGCTTAAGTTAGCGAGTGATGCTTCTAGCTATGGTGTGAGAGCTGTCATAAGCCATGTAATGGATGACAGCCAAGAGAAACCAATCGCATTTGCATCGCAGCCCCTCACAAAGAGCGAAAGAAACTACACACAAGTTGAAAAGGAAACACTCGCCATAGTGTTTGGAATCAAGAAATTCTAACAGTTCCTAACCGGCAGAAAGTTTACCCTGATAACCGATCACAAACCGCTCCTAGCAATATTAGGGCCCAAATCTGCCATCCCTGCAATGGCCGCATCAAGAATGCAACGATGGGCAGTGTTGTTGTCACAATATGACTACACGATTGAATATCGCACTTTAAAGCAAAACGCAATTGCAGATGCCTTGTCCAGGTTGCCACATGAAGACTCGTGTTGGGAGTGAAGGTGAGATTTTCACACTAAGTGCGGTTGACAAAGACTTTCCTGTGAATGCAAGTGAGTTTGCAAATGAGACTCAAAAGGACTCAGTACTGAAAAGAGTGTATGAAAACACCTTGAATGGATGGACTGATCAGTGTATGGACACAGAGTTGAAACCATTCCATAACCATCATACTGAACTGTCTTGTGAGCAAGGTTGTATCAAGTGGGGAAACAGAGTGCTAGTACCTACTTCTTTGAGAGATAGAATTCTGGCCGAAACTTCATACTGAACATCCAGGGATCATCAGTATGAAATCAATTGTAAGAAGCTTTGATTACTGGCCTGGATTGGACAGTGATCTTGAATCACTTGTCAGCAAATGCAGTGTTTGCCAAAATTGCAGAAACAAACCACTCAAAACTCCACTACAAGCCTGGTCAGGGCCAAGTAGACCTTTTCAGAGAGTACATGTAGACTTCTGTGAGAAAGCAAATGATTATTTCCTGGTACTTGTAGATAGTCACTCAAAGTGGATTGAAGTGAAACACATGGGTTCAAATACTACAACTGAACGTACCATAGATGAGTTGAGGTCTATCTTCGCATGTCATGGCTTACCTGAAGAGCTTGTTTCTGACAATGGTCCTCAGTTCTGTTCTGCTCTATTCCAAAAATTCATGAAATGGAACGTTATCAAACATATCATCCAGCTTCAAACGGAGCAGCCGAAAGGTCAGTCAGAATAGTGAAAGGAGCTCTCAAAAAGCAAGTGTTGCAGGGTTGTTTTGGACTCAGCATGAAGCAACATTTGGCAAATTTCTTGCTGACGTACAGAGCTACTCCGCACACTACAACTGGCTATACCCCAGCAGAACTCTTGATGAAGAGAACATGATTGAGTTTTGTTCAACCAAATTTGGCCTCAAGAGTTGAACAGAAACAGTTGAGTCAGAAACGTTATTATGACAGCAATCAGAAAGTACGCAGTTTCAGACAAAATGAGTGTGTTTGTGTTCTCAGTCCCCCCGGCAAGTCGAGTTCACACAAGTGGGATATAGGAACCATAGTAGAAGTTGGTGCAACCAAGAGATATTTGGTTGAAATTGGTGACAACACCCGAAGTGTTCATGTAGATCAAAGGATCTCTGCTAGAGATGAGCCAAGATGTGATCTTGAACCACTTGATGATGAACACATACATGAGTTTGACTCCGTTCAGACTTCAGAAACTGAAGTTCCAGGTTCAAACAAATCTGAGATAGAAACAGGATCATCTTTGAGTTCGGAACCAGAACAAAACAGCCCGAAAATTGGTTCAACACCAAAACCTTTTGTAAGATCAGGAAGGCTCCGTAAACCTGTTATTAAACTGGATTTGTAGTTCATTTGTAGCATTTGTAGTTGATTTAAAAGAAAAAAAGCCAGGAGTTTTTGTTATGTGGTACATGTAATGCTGGGAAAGGTGGGACCATAGTTTTGTTGTATTTGAGAGGAATATGTACATTTTTTTAAAGGGGAAAACAGTGTAATGTATTATCACATGGTTTGTCACATGGTTTAGTATGAGCATGGTTTAGTTCACTCTGACCTAGTAAACAAGCACCTTGACTAGCAACTCATCGTGTCTCTGTCCTTCATTTGTTTTACCCAGATATATGACAGTGTTCATTGAAAAAACAGGGAGATTTTAAAAAGCCTGCTCATTGTTAAAGATTATTGTGGATGATGTAATGAAGTGTCTGGGTGGAATGCTAACTCATTAATAAATAGCAGTCACAGGAGATGATCTCTTTGTGGGTAAATATCGCATGTGAAAGGAGATCATCATGGAGATCATATGCAGGAAGACTGTATGGGCCTGAGGGATACTGAAATTTGTGCAGACGATTTTGTGCAAAGATGGTCGCATACACTTTGCAACACAACATAGGGTATCTGTCAATGAAGCAGCAATATGCATAATAATGGCCATATGCTGATCATGTGCCATCGTATTTTTTTAACAGAGGGGCCACTAGCTCAGCAGGAAGAAGACAGTTCCATAGGAATGATAAGATACAGGATGGCTGATGGATTGCGAGTGAGGAATTAACAGATTTCAAAGATCAAGGTAGATGGCTGCTAGATGGAAGTCGAGCATGGTCATTGGCACCTCTGAGCTGTTTTGTGATTCTGATATCAGGGGGCCAGCTACAAAATGAAAGATGTGGGTTCCAGCCCTACTACATAATTTAGGTTGTCACTTCTCTGCTGTACTCTGGAATTGCTGCATTGTCTGAGGTTTTTCTTTTGGTTGCAATGTTATGATGTTTGCTAGCTAAACTGGATTATAAAAGGTCCTGCTAGCCGAAGGAGAGCAGGGCATTCTCACAGTGTCCTGGCCAACATTCATCGCTCAACCAACACCACCAAAAACAGATTATCTAGTCATATATTTGTTTGCTGTCTATAGGATTTGCTGTGCAAAAATTAATGGCACATTTGCCTACATAGCAACAGTGACTGCACGTCAACAAGAATCCATTAGCTGTAAAGTGCTTTAGGATATCTTGGGAAGGTGATGAAGTGCTATATAAAGCAATTTCTTTCTTATTTTACCTCATGAGCATGAATGGGTGAACTAGTAACTTGTCACATACAGAACAAGATGTAATCTGCTTTGGGTCATATTACAGGTGTGCATTTATAACAAAAACAATAACTTTCCACCATGCAGCCTTTCATCGTGCATCAAGTAGCATTAGTAGCACCTGTAGAGAGACCTCAGGTATTCAGTGACAAGTAGACTCAAGCATCCACGAATGATGCTAAAGCATCAGCACCCAAAAATTCTTAGGATAGTGAAATTATCTGCTCAGTGACAACCGACGGGACTTGTCCTCCAACTGTGACATGAAAAATCGCAGGAACAGATGGATGACACTTAATCCGACCCTGAAGAGCATTGCAAAGAATGCAGCCTCCACAGTCAGACGAGGACTGGCATGCTGATTTGGGTCTGCAGCACATAGTAGGTGGCCAGCAGGAGCACAAGAAAGTCTTCCAGAGACCCCTCAGGAGGCCGTCAGATCTAATCCTTCCAAAAGTCAATCACTTAGGAGCAGTACGCAATAAAGAACACAGTGCACTAGGTCATGTAGTACAAGGAGACAGCATATCAGCACATCATATTATCACATTCCACACAAGTGTTCTTATATAAGTAAAAACAAATGCTCTTCACTCTAAGGATTGAAGTACTTTTTCTATTGAATTCCAATAAAAACACTTAGAAATATGCCAGAAAAAAAAATCACATAATGGACAATAGTTGATCAAATGTGTTGACAATGTTCTAAGTTAAGAAATAAAGGTGTGGAAATTCACCGTGGCCCATTTTCAAGCAGTGTGCTGGAAGTGCACGCCAGAAGCCAGAGGGTCACCCTAAATTGGGCCTCAGGCTTCATCAACATATTGCCGGTGAACTGTGGATGCCAATTGGGCAACCAATTGGCCTCCAATAATTATTCCCTTGTTTCCTCTTCACCATATGCAGGCTCAGTCTGGCAACTATGTCCTTCAGTCAGTGGTGATGCTAACAAGCAATTTTTGGTGGTGGGCATTGAAGTACCCCACACAAGGTAAATTCTGTGCCTTTGTTTTCTTCAGGGTTTCCATTATATGTTCATCATAGAGGTAATTTGCCAGTTGAAGAAGCGTCGTTAGGTACCGACCAGCAGGAGGTTTCCTTGGCTTTATTTAACCTGAAGTCATGAGACTTCTTGGAGTCAATTTTGAGTAGCTCAGGTCCACACTTCCCACGCAACTGTTTAATGCCGTGCCTTCACCTCTGGTGGATCTATCTTGCTGGTGGGACAGGAGACACCCAGAGATGGTGATGCGGGAGTGTGGATGTTGACTGAAAGATATGACTCTGTGAGTATGGTTATGATTTTTGCTTGACTAATCTGTGGGACAGCTCTCCCAACTTGGGCATCAGTCCCCAGATGTTGCTGAGGAGGACTTTGAAGGGTCAACTGGGCTGGGATTGCCTAAGTCTTGTACTGATCCAATGCCTAGATCATTGCTAATAGGTTTGTCTGATATTTCTCTTGCTCTGTTTTGTAGTGGTTGCTATACAATTGAATGACCACTTCAGAGAGCATTAAAAGTGAACCACATATTCCATGGTATTAGTGAGCTAGTTGAGTTGCTTACAACAATCGCCAGCATTCATGCTGTTTTTCTCTTGCTAGCCTGCAAATTACCAGATTTATTGAATTCAATTTCACAACTTGCCATGGTGAGATTTGAACTCACGACCTGCGGGTTGCTTGTCCAGTAACATAATCACTAGGCTTCATACCTGCGATAATAAAAATCTTGGATGTTTGCCCGAAACGTTGTTCAACTTTGTGTGTTGGCTTTTCTGCTACAGAAGATTAATGTTCCTCCCAACTCCTGCCTGAGATCGAGTTTTTTGCTGCTCCTCTGCTGCAAACATCATATCGCTCTTTGAAATATTGTGCAGCATGCAACAATTATTCCGTTTTCTCTGAATCACACTGTAACGCACCCTCATGGCAGTACAAACATCAGAATTATTGATTTAAATAATTTGCTTTTATTTTTGCTTGTGAAGTGCATTGTCATTGACTCTTTTTTGAGAATGTGAGGTTCTGTACAGGTGTCATCAAGTGCTTATAGATGGGTAACCCATATCTCTCATCCCTACATTATGTATCTCTTCCCTGAATAGTTGAGAAACACACAGTTGGGAATGCTTGATTGCACCGAGATGTGTACATTTTGAGCACTGCCCAAAAAACAAACACTAACTTAGGCAACTCTTTGCTGGTGATTGCATGCCATGTGATTATTAATGGTGCAATAATCTTTTCTCTTAATAAGAGGCAAGGCATGAATACAAGTTATATCACCTTGTACTTTGGAATTGCCATCCATCTCAAAAAATTACATCAGTTTGTCCAGTTGCTGTTGGATCCTTGTACTGAACTTTATGTATACAGATGTGTGATAAAATAGGGCATCTGTTACATCTGTAATACAGCAGTAAATTTCATGTTGATTTCATGTTGGCTTATCTTTGTGATGCCTTCTGCTGGTGTCTGGTATTTTAGTGTGTTGGTCACTTTTACTTCCAAATGGTTGTGGTCTGCTTCAGATGTTCTCACGGTCACTGATTGCATTCCTGATGAAGTGTGGCCTCCAATATGCACTTTTCCTCACTGAGGCCCAGGTAGTTGTCATGTCCGTAATACTCATGCTACACTGGATAGTTGTCCACTTCTTATGCCCTTGAATCTCCCAGGCTGTTCTCATCTGTTGTTCTTACCCCTCTACCTCCGACATGCCCAGCAATGATAGGCTGATTGTGGTGCTGAAAGTCTCCTCCTCGACTACTTCCATTAGCTATCCTCTGCTCTGCTTACTGCTCTAGCTCTGCCAGCTTCCTCCATTGATTTTATGGCAACCATCAACTTGAATAGTTGGTGCGCATCATTCGCACATCTCAAGATACATATGGGTCCGAATTACATCAGACTCTGACATTTCAATATTGATGAGGCCCCAGCTCCCAAAAAACCCCGGAGTTATAATTGTGGCTGTGGGAATGCAACAGGTTCCGCCCGCCCGCCATTCTAACCCTCCACCCGCCCACCCCGTTCCTGCCGGACGGACAGGGCTGAAATCAGGGTTAGAAGCGCTGGCAAGTCCTATCATTTCAAAATGATGAGGGGTTTTGATAAAGTAATTTGGGAGAAACTGTTTCCACTGGCAGGAGGGTCAGTAACCAAAGGACACAGATTGAAGATAATTGGCAAAAGAACCAGAGGGGAGATGAGGAGAATTTTTTTTACACAGCTAGTTTTTATGATCTGGAATGCATTGCCTGAAAAGGTGGTGGAAGCAGATTCAATAGTAATTTTCAAAAGGGAATTGGATAAATACTTGAAGGGGAAACATTTGCAGGGCTATGGAGCAGGGGAGTGGGACTAATTGGAGAGCTCTTTCTAAGAACTGGCACAGGCGCGATGGGCCAAACGGCCTCCTTCTGTGCTGCATGATTATAAGATTCTACAGGGGAAAAATTCGGTCGCGCCCCTTTGGGGCGCTAACTTCACTGAGGCACTACTTTTAGCGCCCCGAAAAAGTTAGCGCCCCGCGCCATAAATTGAGTGGTAGTGCCCCAAGCAGGAGATGGACGCAACCGGAAGCGCTCCCCCTCCCTCCTGGGGCGCTACCATTCAATATCGTGGCGCTACGTGCAACAGCGCCACGCGCATCGGCATGTAGCGCCACGGTATTACATGCTTCCCTCCCCTGATTAAAGGGGAAGGGCCTAGTGCAGCGTACACCGGGGCCCTGCTGGTGGGGTGCTGGGAAAACCAATCGCGGCTGGCACCCCGCATGAAAAAGCAGGAGGGGGCAGGTGCTGACAGGCGGCCCAACAAAACATGGCCGCCTGGCACCTGCCCTTTAATTAGCACCGCTGCGACCGGAAAAACACCACCCTGACCCTGTTGGACATATCGTCCGGCGGTAGGTCAGGGGGCGTGACCGAAGTTTGCGAGCGGGGCGCTGCGTATGGCGATGACGTCATCGCCGGAGGCGCAGCACTGCGGGGCGCTACAGGCTACCGCCGCTGCTAATCTCCTGCTGAATTTCACGGGAGGCATTAGCGGCGCTGTGCCCAGGTGCTAGGTGCTTTGCGCCCTGTTAGCGCCCCCCCCGGGATGCTTTCCTAATTGCTTGCTGTACCTGTATGTTAACTTTCGTGTACAAGGATGCACAAGAGGTCACAGTTGGAGGAACACAGAGTTCTTGGAGGTCTGGAGAAGATTACAGAGATAGGGAGGGTTGAGGCCTCATGCCTCCCTCACAAAGCAACCCAATTTTTACCCCTACAGTTCTATGATAAGCGATTTCCACATTTTATGGTCAGCAGTGTGCCATAATAGGGAACAGCAGCATAGTGGTAATGTCACTGGGCTAGCAATCCAGAGGCCTGGACTAATGATCCAGAGATGTGAGTTGAAATCCCAACACAGCAGCTGGGGAATTTAAATTCAGTTAATTAAATAAACCTGGAATAAAAAGCTAGTATCAGTAATGGTGACCATGAAACTATCGGATTGTCATAAAAACCCATCTGGTTCTCTAATGTTCTTTAGGGAAGGAAATCTGCCGTCCTTACCTGGTCTGGCCTATATGTGACTCCAGACCCACAGCAATGTGGTTGACTCTTAACTGCCCTCTGAAATGGCCTAGCAAGCCACTCATTTGCAGCAAACCGCTACGAAACACAATAAGAAGAATGAAACAGGACGGACCACCCGGCATCGACCTCGGCACCGGCTACGGACATGGCAAAGGCACACCCAGCCCAGTCGACCCTGCAAATCCTCCTCACCAACATCTGGGAACTTGTGCCAAAATTGGTAGAGGTGTCTCACAGACTAGTCAAGCAACAGCCTGACATAGTCATACTCACAGAATCATACCTTTCAGCCAATGTCCCAAACTCCTCCATCACCATTCCTGGGTATGTCCAGTCCCACCGGAAGGACAGAACCACCAGGGGTGGCGGCACAGTGGTATACAGTCGGGAAGGAGTGGCCCTGGGAGTCTTCAACATTGACTCTTGGCCCCATGAAGTCTCATGGCTTTAGGTCAAGCATGGGCAAGGAAACCTCCTGCTGATTACCTCATACCGCCCTCCCTCAGCTGATGAATCAGTACTCCTCCATGTTGAACACCACTTGAAAGAAGCAATAAGAGTATACAAGGGCACAGAATGTACTCTGGGTGGGGGACTTCAATGTCCATCACCAAGAGTGGCTCGGTAGCACCACTACTGACCGAGCTGGCCGAGTCCTGAAGAACATAGCTGCCAGTCTGGGCCTGCGACAGGTGGTGAGAGAACCAACACGACGGAAAAACCTACTTGACCTCGTCCTCACTAATCTACCTGTTGCAGATGCATCTGTCCATGACAGTATTGGTAGCAGTGACCACCACACAGTCATTGTGGAGATGAAGTCCCGTCTTCACACAAGGACATGCTCCATTGTGTTATGTGGCACTAACACCGTGCTAAATGGGATAGATTCAGAATAGATCTAGCAGCTCAAAACTGGGCATCCATGAGGCGCTGTGGGCCATCAGCAGCAGCAGAATTGTATTCCACCACAATCTGCAACCTCATGTCCCAGCATATCCCTCACTCTACCATTACCATCCAGCCAGGGGACCAACCCTGGTTCAATAAGGAGTTTAGAAGAGCATGGCAGGAGCAGCACCAGGCATAACTAAAAATGAGGTCCCAACCTGGGGAAGCTGCAACACAGGACTACATGCATGCTTAAAAGCGGAAGTAGCATGTTATAGACAGGGCTAAGCGATCCCACAATCAATGGATCAGATCAAAGCTCTGCAACATGCCACATCCAGTTGTAAATTATGGTGGACCATTAAACAACTAACGGGAGGAGGAGGCTCCATGAATAGCCCCATCCTCAATGATGGTGGAGCTCAGCACATGAGTGCAAAAGACAAGGCTGAAGCGTTTGCAACCATCTTCAGCCAGAAGTGCCGAGTGGATGATCCATATCGGCTTACTCCTGAGTCCTCACCATCACAGAAGCCAGTCTTCAGCCAATTCGATTCATTCCACGTGATATCAAGAAACGGCTGAGCACACTGGATACAGCAAAGGCTATGAGCCCCGACAACATCCCGGCTATCGTGCTGAAGACTTGTGCTCCAGAACTAGTCGCACCTCTAGCCAAGTTCCAGTACAGCTATAACACTGGCATCTATCCGACAAAGTGGAAAACTGCCCAGGTGTGTCCTGTCCACAAAAAGCAGGACAAATCCAATCCGGCCAATTACCACCCCATCAGTCTACTCTCAATCATCAGCAAAGTGATGGAAGGTGTCATCGACAGTGCTATCAAGCGACACTTACTCACCAATAACCTGCTCACTGATGCCCAGTTTGGGTTCTGTCGGAACCACTCGGCTCCCAACCTCATTACAGCCTTGGTCCAAACATGGACAAAGGAGCTGAATTCCAGAGGTGAGGTGAGAGTGACTGCCCTCGATATCAAGGTAGCATTTGACCGAGTGCGGCATCAAGGAGCCCTAGTAAAACTGAAGTCAACGGGAATCGGGGGGAAATCTCTCCACTGGCTGGAGTCATAGCTAGCACAAAGTAAGATTGTTGTGGTGGTTGAAGGTCAATCATCTCAGCCCCAGGACATCGCTGCAGGTGTTCCTCAGGGCAGTGTCCTTGGCCCAACCATCTTCACCTGCTTTATCAATGACTTTCCCTCCAACATAAGATCAGAAATGGGGATGCTCGCTGATGACTGCACAGTGTTCAGTGCCATTCACAACTCCTCAGACAATGAAACAGTCCTTGCCTGCATGCAACAAGATCTGAATGACGTTCAGGCTTGGACTGATAAGCGGCAGGTAACATTCACGCCACAGAAGTGCCAGGCAATGACTATCTCCAACAAGCGAGAGTCTAACCACCGCCCTTGAAAATTCAATGGCATTACCATCACCGAATCCCCCACCATCAACATCCTGGGGGTCACCATTGACTAGAAACTTAACTGGACCAGCCACATAAATACTGTGACAACAAGAGCAGGTCAGAGGCTAGGTATTCTGCGGCGAGTGTCTCACCTCCTGACTCCCCAAAGCCTTTCCACCATCTACAAGGCACAAGTCAGGAGTGTGATGGAATACTCTCCACTTGCCTGGATGAGTGCAGCTCCAACAGCACTCAAGAACCTCGACACCATCCAGGACAAAGCAGCCTGCTTGATTGGCACCCAATCCACCAGCTTAAACATTCACTCCCTCCACCACCGGCGTACCGTGGTTGCAGTGTGTACCATCTACAAGATGCACTGCAGCAACTTGCCAAGGCTTCTTCGACAGCACCTCCCAAACCCGCGACCTCTTCCACCTAGAAGGACAAGGGCAGCAGGCACATGGGAACACCACCACCTCCAAGTTCCCCTCCAAGTCACACACCATCCTGACTTAGAAATATATCGGCGATCCTTCATCGTCGCTGGGTCAAAATCCTGGAACTCCCTACCTAACAGCACTGTGGGAGTACCTTTACCACACGGACTGCAGCGGTTTAAGCAGGCGGCTCACCACCACCTTCTCAAGGGCAATTGGGGATGGGCAATAAATGCTGGCATTGCCAGTGACACCCAAATCCCATAAACGAATTTAAAAAATGCCCAATAGCCCATATGAAAGCACAACCCAGGGGTGTAACACTCGTGACCTGCAGTGGATAATGTGCCTTTCACATATGCCCTCATGTGCGCTTTTCCATTATTTCAGTAGGTGGACTGATAACACTTTGTTTTCTCAGCAGCTGCCGCTGCAAGGAAAGTTTCTAACCTACGCAAGCCCTCTTTCATTTAAAACACAACACTTAAATGGAACTCGTTTCCAAATCCTTTCTGTGGAAAACTGAATCCCGAAATGTGACAGGGAGGTTGTAGAGAAGAAGCCAACACATTTGAAAGACAGCACGACCATTATAAAATGGGATTACATCAAATGAGCAGCACCAATTGCATTGTGACCGTAGGTTGCGGTTGTATCAATGATTCACAGCTGGCAGCACCTTGTTTATGCTGCTTGGCTGAAAATCCAACTCTTATGGCCAGAAGACACCTCTGTCCGTGTGTGCTTACATGCATGACAGAGCTCTATTACCGAGCTGGTAAATCCTGAATATGTTGAGAACATTCAGTCTCAAAATATTTAAGTAATCTCTGCCAATCTTTATAAAGTGTCAAGGAGGTTCAACGCAAGAACCTTTTTAAATAGACCTGACACTGCACTGGAGTTATACTCAGTTCACTTAAGATGTCCTCCTCCAGGGGATCTCGCAGTATGTCAGGTCAGGATGCAACTCTGAAACGATGCTGTGACATTTGTGTCACTGCAAAGAGGAAACAACTTTGCAGCAACACAGCATAACTGCACCTTATAGGAGGTGGAAACTCCAGAATTTTGAACAACAGCAACAATTTGTATTTATATACGCCTTTAACATATAAAAATGTGCCAAAGTGCTTCACAGAAGTGTAATCAGACAAAAATCTTTGCTGATCCAAAGAAGGTGATATTAGGAGGGGGTAACCAAAAGTTTGGTCAGAGTTGGGTTTTAAGGAGGGTCTTATAGGAGGAAAGGGAGGTGGAGAGGCTCAGATGTTTAGGGAAGGAATTGCAGAGAGTAGGGCCTAGACAGCTGAAGGCAGAGCCACCAGTGGTGTGGCAAAGGGACTGAGGGATGCACAAGACGTCACAGTTGGAGGAACACAGAGTTCTTGGAGGGTTGTAAGGCTGGAGAAGATTACAGAGATAGGGAGGGATGAGGCCTCATACCTCCCTATCTCTGAAGGATTAGGGCTCATGGGATTGAGGATAATATATTAACATGGATGAGGATTAGTTAACAGACAGAAAACAGAGAGTAGGAATAAACGGGTCATTTTCGAGTTGGCAGGCTGTAAATAGTGGGGTACTGCAAAGATTAGTGCTTGGGCCTCAGCTATTTAGAATCTATAGCAATGACTTAGATGAGGGGACTGAATGTAATGTATCCAAGTTTGCTGACAATACAAAGCTAGGTGGGAATGTAAGTTGTGAGGAGGATGCAAAGAGTCTGCAAAGGGATATAGACAGGTTAAGTGAGTGGGCAAGAACATGGCAGATGGACTATAATGTGAAGATATGTGAAGTCATCTACTTTGGTAGGAAAATAGAAAAGCAGAATATTTTTTAAATGGTGCGAGATTGGGAAATGTTGGTATTCAGAGGGACCTGGGCGTCCTTGTACACCAATCACCAAAAGTTAACATGCAGGTACAGCAAGCAATTAGGAAAGCATCCTGGTCCTCAGAATCTGAAGAGGATCAGCCGCAGCAGCAGCAGAACCAGGCACACCAACATCACCAACAACAAGAGTGCCAACCTTCTCCTCAACCACCTGATGCTGCACAGGGCAGAGGCCATCAGCGCAGGGCTGCACCTCACCGCAGGAGATACACCGAACACAGGGCGAGGATGAGCTTCCTCAACATGAAAGAGTAGCAGTGCCAAAGGAAGCTGAGTCTTTCGCGAGAGGTAGTCGCAGACATTTGCACAATGCTCGATCAGGACCTGCAGCCCAGAGGAGCAGGTGGATACACCTTACCGGTGGCTGTCAAAGTCATCACCGGCCTCAATTTCTTTGCTTCAGGCTCCTTCCAGGGATCAGCAGCAGACATTAGCAGCATCTCCCAGTCGGCCGCCCACAGATGTATCACGCAGGTCACCGATGCCCTCTTTTCACAAGTCCGCAAATTACATCCACTTTTCCACTGATGAAGCAAGTGTTTCCGAGCGGGCGCTAGCCTTTGTCAATCTGGCTGCCTTCCCACGGGTGCAGGGCATCATCGACTGCACACATGTGGCCATCAGGGCACCCCACCAGAACCCAGCAGCATTTGTAAATTGCAAGGGCTTCCACTCCCTTAACGTGCAGCTGATCTGCAACCATAGGAAGAGCATCATGCATGTGTGCGCGAGATTCCCTGGCAGCTGTGTAAGGGGTTCCTGACCCTGCGTGTCTCGCAGCCTGTGAGATTCACGCGGCTCTGTGCAGCCTGTATGTCAGTGCGGGTCTAGGCCTTGTTGCCTGTTCTGGTCTCCAGCCAGTCTGGGAACACTAGACACACCTGTGAGTGGTTCGAATCACTCTCCCTTACGGTTCTAGACACTGGACTTAGATGCGAGAGCAGTAATGGAGATAAAACTCATGTAGACTTGGTTTGAATGGTACGAAATGGAAAATCTTTATTGCATGATACTTAAAATTATGAAATACATGTCATAAGCACAGATTAATGACAGTACAATCTTACAAACAGTTATATAGTCGATCTTAGGGAAACGAGGAACGAACGGCACAAAGTAAATAGGGGCACACATTACAAATATCCTTAATCCTTAAACCCTCCCCTATCAATATCTATCCTAAACTAGATTCGTAGGATTTCGAGACTCATGCTCACCACTCGTGATAACTCGGAGAAATTCCGAATAGCTGATCGGATGTTTTTCACCGCAGCACCCACGTGTCGGTCAGGAGATCTCCTGGTCCCACTTGTTTACTTGCTTCTGCTGCTCCGGCTAGCAGGCTGGACCGTCTGCTGTGATGAAGACCTGTGTTGGTTGGTTTAACAGGTACTCTTCGAGCACAGTTATCGATATCGTCGATACGATATGTTTCCTTGCAAGTTCAAAGAAGTCTTCCTGGCGAGGAAAACTTGGCTAATCGACCTACAGGCGCGGTCGGGATTTACTGACCGTGGCGATGGATATGGTCTTCCTCTCTTCTCATCTCATCTCATCTCATCTCGGGCCTTCGGTTCCGCTGCCAGTTACCAACATAGGTCTTCGTTACGCGACACGAGGTAGATCCGAACGGATCAGAAAGTTCAACAGTCTTTTCAGAAGAGGCAACAGGCGAGCAGGAGCGAGCCCAGCTACGAGTACACAGGAGCAGCCACGAGGTTACGAATCGACCGGATAAAAGCACAGGAGCCAGAGAGCAAGAGCAAGAGAGCGAATGGACGGTTTGGAGCCTGCAATTATAGTGCAAAATCTTCCGTTTTCCCGCCCAACTATAATGTCCATTCTTTTGTTTAGGGTTTGGCGCCCAAATGTCTTGTATGGGTGATCTCCGTTCTTAATGGGTTTCGGGGCTACTCGTAAATGTCTGAGTACCTGTTAATATTTCTCCCATTGTTAAATCGGTCGGTGTTCTCCCTGGAGGGGTTTGGGGCTTCCAAGTGTCCTGTATAACTACCTGCTAACGGCTCTCTCATCGTAGAGTCGTTGGGATTTTACATATTAATGTCTTTTGGATGGGCCCTTGATTACTCGGTACAATGGCTTTCCTTTGTACCTGGGAGACCGATTTCAGTATCTATGTTTATACTGCAAACCCATAATGTCTCGTGTATTATCTTCACTGTGCTGAATCTTAATCGATCTTGCACAAATGTTTATTGGAACGCCATCTTGTCTGCCTGTTGAAAAGTCTAGAATGTTCTGTCACGAGGTGCGGCGGCCATTTTACAGGCTGCTTGTGTCCACTTTAAACCTGCCAGCATTCTGCTGAAATAAAAGCTGTTTGAACGAAACTCTGTGTTTTCTCCTTATTAACAAAATCGCGATATATTGCGAATTCTACAGTCCCTCCTGTTGATGCGAATAACTCCGCTTATCGTATCAAAAAATCATAGTGGTGAGCAATGTTATCTCGATTTCTCTCTGAATCCAGTAAATTAATCCCATAATTTTAACTTAGCTAGGGTCTCTGTGTCGTCCTTATTTCCCAAGAAAATTACATTTTATATCACCGTAGGCATTATTTGCCCTTAAACTTACACCACTTGTTTTCCTTCCCGGCGTAACCAGGCCGATGCCTCTCGTATCACCTGTATATTCATCTTTTATTCAGGGAAAGGAAAAACAAAAAACCCAAAACCAAACAATCATTTTTAACTGTAACACCATCACCAAAATAATCAACACCAACTCTTAAAACATGTCGAGTTCCCAACGTATTTACAATCTCTGAAAATCTTATATGAGTACAAACTTCCGCGGCGCACGCGGCGAGCGGGGGTGACGCCATTTTCCGATTACACGATGCTTTCGTCGTGCACGCGCACGTAACGTTCTCGCCACTCTCCCGTGTTTTCATGCTTGGTGAGGCGTTTGTCTCTTTTACAATGTACGACCAATAGGTACACTACAATAAACACTTGGCATACGACTAAAATGTGGGAGGCTATTCTGATCCATGAAGGCACTTCAATATTAGTGAACAGATTCCACCACGGTGGAACTACTATATCCAGAATGTCTGTTCCTATTTCGACAGTTTTCTGCTCTAATGTGTAAAAGTGTTTCTGTGACACCGCGACGGCTTTTAAAAGCTTGGTGAGGTGTTCAGGGAGAGGGGGAATGAGGTATCCAAAATGCGTGACGAATCGCTGCAAGTCGGTGAAATTCTCTTTTACTGTGAGATGAACAGTGGATGGTTCAGGGATTGGGATAATTCGCTGTTGTGCTACTTGAACTTCCGCCCTGGGTTTAAAACAGAAACTGCTGTCACTCACCGGACACCGGCTACGGTTTCCATGCTGGTAGTGTTGCGCTGCAGTGGTAACACAATATGTTCCACCCCCGATGTATGCTACCTGCGGAGGCACATGATCTTGTGCCATTGCCTCCATGGTGCAATTCATGGACTTGGCGCCAGTCGTTCTGAACCCGCACTGTGGTGTTAAAAAGGCATTCAAGTGCTGGGGGCACAGTATTATGTGTGCTCCCCTGCCACGACAACCAGAGAGATCTGTACCTGTCATCGTTTGCTCCCAGCGGATGACGTAAGGTGGAACCGCTGCATAACGAATGTGGGCTCCCCCCTGAATGACACCAATGTTCTCTACCCGATATACCGGGGCGGGCTTTGCTGTGTCGCCCAAAACCGGCATGCATAAAACTATACCCATAATGGTATGGTTTGATCGTCCGCAGTCCACGGGGACTGGGTATGCTTCTGAAGCTAGCCTGAGCTGGCACGGGCTCAATGCGTTCTGAAAAGGGTGGAGCGCCCGTAGGTGTTTGTTACTTATCCAGGACGGAACCAAACCTTGTTTTAAATCCTCCAAATTACTGCGGCCCTCGCCCAGTAACCACGCCCCGTAAAGCACGCACACCTCGTTCTGCACAGCTTGATCGGATGCATTCCGATCTTCCCTAATCAGGGCATTTACCGTCTTTGCATGTTTCTCCAACTCTGCTATAATTTCCTTTAAATGGAGGGTCATGGCTTGGTCCTCGTGTAGACCTGACCCTACCACTTTATTCTCATCTGTTAGAATGTCTTTTAATTGTGTCTTTAAACCATTAATCTGGGTCTGCAGCTCCACACTGTCTAGAGCGTTGACCACAGATGTACCCGTGTTAAAAGCAGTGAACGCATCGTTCACCAAACCCCTTCTTTGCCTCCCTACTTGATCCAAAACTTCCTGTGGTGCGGTGTACAAACTTGTTTTATCAATTTCCGCGAAATCGAATTCGTAAAATTGCCTGAACATCTTGGTCAACAGGACCTGGTACAACTGTTCCGTCTTTTTGGGGCACCACTCTGGTAACCGCACCTCAGTGAGATTTAAAATCACCGAGGCCACCGCGTAATGTACCCCCTGAAATAGTATCTGGTCTGTGGGGACCAGTACCAAACCATTCCCGGGTCCCTTACTAGTTTTAGGGCACCCTTCTTCCTCAGCTAGAACCACCGGAATCGTGGGCGGGGCTTTGCGTGGGCGCGTAATGAGCTCAGTGGCATTTACTGGGATCGGGGAGAATGGGGCTCCGCACCCCCTGGTGCTCGCATCCCACCTCATCCCCTGTCCGTTATCCTGCCATTGATTAATAAAAAATATGGAGATGCCTTTGGGGCAAACGTACTTTGACCCCCACATACATACATAAATTCCCTCATCCGGTTCCCACCATTTGTCCCAACAGACTTTCACTTGTCCGTCTGTCCCCGTAATTGTCCGATGGGTATTATTACCCAGTCGTTCCCACTCGACCGAAGAGTTCCTCATAGTTTTGCTCAGCTTTCGCAGCCACCACCATCGGCTCAATGGGACCTTCCCACTACAAGTCAAACAAATCCGTTTGCCGACGGTGACGCTGATCCTGGGTGCGATGATCCTTACTTTGGGGCACAGTAAAGAAGTCTCTTGGTAGGCAAACCCCGACGTGCTGGAATACTCCGTTGAGTTCGTTCCCAGCCATCCTGGCCACCTTCCCTTGTGGAAATAGGTGCTGGTCTCCTCTGCCTTCCGTCTTCCGGTCCCATCCACCGCGATGGGGGCCGTGTCCCCGGAACATCCAAACACCACGACATCCTTGGTGCGGCCTCGATAGGCCAATCCACATCCGATTGCCACGAGCAATACTAGAATTCGTTCCATCCTTCCTTGGTTCCTGTGATCAGATAGAATGAGGTAGCCAGCCTCGCAAGAGTCTCTGGCTTTTGTGAAGGGTGAGCGGGTCCCCTGACCTCGCCTCACGTAAACTTCAACGTTCGCTGAATAAACTTCAACTAAACCTATCTTTAAAGCTCCCATCATTTTATCGTTTTCTGTTAAAAACACTACAAACTTAACCTTGAACTATAAACTTAAAACTTAACCTTGAACTATAAACTTAAAACTTAACCTTGAACTATAAACTTAAAACTTACAACTTCTTACTATACAGTGCCGCCCGTTCTCAGGGCGGCCCCTTTAAATTCTGAGAAGGCTGCTGCGAGCTCTTCCCGACGGTGGGAGGGCACTGACCCTTCCCTCTGATCTGCCGCAGCCTGTTGCTGCGCTGACCCTTCCCTCTGATCTGCCGCAGCCTGTTACTGCTGCGATGTGGCCGGTCTGTACCCGGGTTATCTTAACCTGAATTTTACGCCTTGGGGCAGTCTGGGGACATGACCACATCCTCCTGGGCTGGGGTTCTCTACTTGACCTACGGGGAGTTGCTATGGGCGGGGGTTCCGTGACGGACGGACCGGGTTCCGAGACCTCCATCGGGATGACCTGGGGTTCCATCACAGTCGCCGGCTCCGCCTCCGCTGACTCCGCCTCCCTAACCTCGGGGCTGGCAGTTCGTGGCTCCGCCCTGCTCGGCCCAGCAGGCGGGCCTTCACTCGTGATCTCTGCCTCCCCTGAGGACTGGACGTTCAAAGCGGGCGGCCACATCTCTGGGAGCCACACCGGTACTCTCTGTGCTCCTATAGCGGCTGGCCCTGCCTCCTCTAGCTCCTCCCTCCTGTCCTCGGGACCTGCAGCTTGTGTGTCCACCCTGTGTGGATCTCTACCTACAGCCCCCATTCCCTCCAGACCGTTCCTCAGGAACCACCCGTCATCATCACTATGCTCATCTGCACTATCCTCATCTGACCAGGGTACCCTGAGTTCTTCCTCATCTAACCCCCAATTCCAGAAAAACGCTGCGTGATCGTCCGGGATGTCCCTTCCCCTGATGCAAGCTGCTATGCCTGCCTGTGTGCCTTGTGGTCCTACCTGGGGCTGTGCTTTCCCATTGGCGGGATTTACCCCTGTAGTTTTCCCCTGCGCACCCGGCTGGTACAGTTTGCATTGGTTTATGTGGAACCACTTAGTGCGCCGAGGTACTTTTACGGCGTAAACCATGGGACTCGCCTTGTCTACAATGTTGTAGGGTCCCATATACAGTGGTTCCAGACTCCCTACTCTGGCGTAGTTTCTGACCATGACCTGGTCTCCTACTTCCCACTCCCGCGTTTTGCGGGGTTCCAGCAACAAGCGATTGCCCTGATGCTGCCTTCCCATGTTCCCAGCCGCCTGCTCATAAACTTGCTTCAGGCGCTCCAAGAGAGTCTGGGCGAACTTGTCCCTGCTTATCTCTTGGAGCTGACCCTCAGTGAGCACCGGTGCTAGCACATGGGTGGGGGTTCGCCTGAGCCTCCCAGTCATTACCTCGTGCGGGGAGTACCCCGTACTTTTTGACTGGCTGGCCCGGACCCCCATGAGGACTAAAGGCAGAACTTCCGCCCATTTTTGGGGCGAGTTCCTAGTCTCTTTCCTCAATTTCTCCTTCAGGGTCCGGTTCATACGTTCAACAATCCCGGATGACTGGGGATTGTGTGCTACGTGCCACTTCCCTTCAATGCCCAAAAGCATGAGGGTGTTCTGCATCACCTGGCCGGTGAAATGACTTCCTTGGTCTGACTCCACAAAACGGGGAAGTCCCCACCGCGAGAACACTTCCCGGACCAAGATTTTTGCTGTACCCAGTGCCGTAGCTGTTCGACAAGGGAAGGCTTCCACCCACTTGGAAAACACATCCACCAGGACGAGGCAGTACTTATAACCCCCCTGGGTGGTGGGCAGGGGTCCTATATAGTCGATCTGTATCGACTGCCATGGTCCCTCTACCCGTCTTACGTGTCCCATGGGCACCTTCCTTTTCTGGGGGTCTGGGTTGTTTGCAGCGCACACAAGGCAGTTTGCGCAGAACTCGCGGACTTGTTCCCTGAGCCCTGGCCACCATCCCGCTTGCTCTACCCGTTGCCAGGTAACCTCGGGCCCGGGGTGCCCTGCCCCTGGTCCCTCGTGAGCCAACTGGAGGAATTCCCTCCTGTGCTGCTGCGGCACAACCCACTGCTCCTCGCGGAACAGCATGCCTTCCTTAACTGAGAGGGTTGCCGTACTGTACGGACCTTCTACCTGCCTCCCCTCAGCAATCGTTTTTAGGACTGCTTTTAGGGCGGGATCCTGGGCTTGGACGGTCTTAAGGTCTAGGGGCAATGCTACCCTGGGGTTCCCGGGATTCCCGTCCCCGCCTCGGACCGCTGCTATGGGTCCGGTCCTATAGGGGTTCCAGAAAGTGCCGTCGCGGGCACCCTCCCTGGCTAGCGCATCCGCCTGCCGGTTGCCCTCCCCACGGGGCTCTGTGGAGGAGTGAGCTTTCACCTTATGGATGAAAATCTCTCCTTCCTCCCCTACTGCTGCAGCTAAGATCTTTTCCAGCAAGGGCTTCACCGTTAAAGGTCGCCCGTCCGCGGAGGTGTATCCGCGGCGGGACCAAATGGCCAGGTATTCCGTACACGAATTGCAGGTGAACATACTGTCCGAGCAAATCGTGTATGGGGTTGGGAAAATGTCTGGGTGGGTCACAACGTACACCACGGCAGACAGCTCAGCCTGCTGCGCGCTCATGGTGCTAGGGAGCTTGATCGCCAGGGCAAGGTCTGCCGCAGGGTCATAAACTCCACACCCTGTGAGTCGCTCGCCAGCAGACACTGTGCTAGACCCATCAACATAAATCTCGCGCCCAGTGGGATGTATCCCGGCCCGTAAACCTATGTTGACGTCCCACACCCCTTCCACCGAACACCGGTGGGCTGTACCGGGGTATACCAAATTGGCCGCAAGCCTGGGCTCGCAAAGACCTTTTACTCTAAGATCCAACTGGGAGAGAAGAAGGGTCCAACGCGCAATGCGTGCGCTGCTTACGGTCCCGTCTTTAATCCTCCCATCCAGAAGCATCTTAGTTGGTGTGTGATGTGTGAGGAGAGTGATGGGAGAGAGCCCTGTGAAGATCGCTGATCTTTTCACAGCCCAATGCGTGGCTAAAAGGTGCCTTTCGCAATTGGAGAAACTTCTCTCCACATCCGTTAATACCCTGGATGAATAGACAACCGGCCTCAGCTTGCCGTGACGCTCTTGGAGCAGCACGGCGCTTAAGCTGTCTCCGCTGGCAGCTACCTCCAGGAAAAACTCCTTCCCCCCATCTATGGCCCCTAAGGCTGGCGCGGTCTGCAGATCCCTCTTTAACTTCTCGAAGGCTGCTTGGCAGCCCTCGTCCCAAAACCACTCCACCCCCTTATGGAGGAGTCGGAGGAGCGGCGCCGCTGTGGCCGCATAATCTTCGATAAAATCCCTGCAGTAACCGGTCAGTCCCAAGAAGGACCTCACACCCCTCACGTTGTTGGGAATCGGTAATTCTTGCACCGACTCCCTCCTTGCTTTGTCTATGGCTCTTTCCCCAGCGCGTATGGTCAGTCCCAGGAATTTTACTTCCCGCTGACCGATACGTGCTTTCTTAGGGTTTATTTTAAAACCCTTTCTCGCTAACAGCTCCAATAACTCGTCCAGCAGTGGTCCGTGCTCCTCCCTTGAGTCCGTAAATAGGAGCAAATCATCCACATACTGTACTATCTGATTGGGCTGACTAAACTCCTTTAAACTTCCTGCCATACACTGATGAAAAATACTGGGGCTATTGTGGAAACCCTGTGGCAGACAGTTCCACGTGTACTGTTGCCCTTTGAAAGTAAAAGCAAACTTGTACTGGTCCTCTCGCCGCAGCGGGATGGACCAAAAACCGTTCGAGATATCCAGCACCGTGAACGTGGTCGCGGACGCTGGGATGCTCCCTATTAGGTCAGCAACTGCTGCTACTGTGGGCGCGCAGGCGGGAATGTTACTGTTAAGGACTCTGTAGTCCACCGTGGCTCTCCACGAATTATCCGGCTTCCTAACCGGCCATAATGGGGAGTTCACGTGTGTGGCTATCGGCCTCAACACGCCCTGCTGCACCAAGGAAGACATTGCTGTCTCCATATCTGATTCTGCTTCTTTGGGGAAGTTATACTGCTTTTGGGGTCGGGTCATGGGGTCCCCATCTACGCTGACCTCAAACCCGACCACTCTCCCACAATCGTGCTTGTGGGTTGCAAACGCGTGCATATTATCTGACACGTACGTTTGCATGTCCGTTGGGACATCTGCGACCATAAGCCTGAGGTCGTAGCCTCCGGATGGCTGTACGGTACACAGGACCCCTGTTTCTTCCTCCCCCGGAATCACTATTACCTCGCCTTTTTCACCTTTAGCTCCCCAGAGACAGTGATTTCTGAGGTCCACGAGGATCCCGTGTCCCGCTAGGAGATCGGACCCGAGAATACCTCTTCCACCCCCCTTTTGCCATGCCATCAGTATACACTTCCACTTAAGGCGAAGTGTTCCTAAACGAATGGATAGCGGAAGGGAAAACGTGCCAGCCTGTTCTTTTCCTGTGAACCCTGCTAACGTGAATGGGACCTTGGTAGATAGCGGCGAGTCAAAAGGGTTATCTGTATGGATTATGGTGCAAGAAGCTCCCGTGTCCAACAAATAACTACCCTTCTGTTTCTCTACCTCCATCTCCACCACAGGTCGCCTCCACGCATCATAGCTAAGCGGACACAGGTAGACGGGCTGTGCTGGTTCTAGTCATGGGGTACTATTAGACGGTCCTGCGGCACCTACGGGGCCGGTTGCGACCGCCACCTGTCCACGCGCATTCAAGACCAGCTTGCGCATGGCTCCTAACACTGCTTCGAGGTCGTCGGGAGGGGTGGGTGCCTTGGCTTCCTTAGCCGGGACAGGCGCCTGGGCTCGGACCGCGGGATTTTTATCCTTGGAATCCTTCCAAGGGTTCCTGCAATGCTTGCGCCAGTGCCCTGTCTTCCCACACCCGTAACAAGCATTACTTGCCTGTGGGGCGCGATTACCCTCCTGATGCCACTCTCTTTGATACGGGGCTGCGGGTCGTACCTCATGTACTCTTCCCTTAAGGGGACGTGTTGCCATACCCCTTATATTGCGATAACCTAACGTGAGTCGATTCAAGACCGACTCTTCCGTAATGTTGGGGTCATTGGGATCAAACCATGCTTTTGCCTGCTCTCTGACGGCTGGTAAACTGTTGGCTATTATGCACCTAAGCCAATGAGTTAAAGCTAAACCTTCCACATCTTCGCGCTCGGGCGCACCTAGACAGCTGCGCTCATATACTGGCCACAGCCTGTCGGCAAAAACCTTCGGGGGTTCTCCCTCCATCTGCACTGTCTGTCCCACTCTAGCAAACGGACCTTCGTCGTTCGCCCCCAACACTTCTAGGACCTCATTCTTTAATTCCTCATAACTCTTGGTTCCCCTCTTGCTCTCGCCTGAGAGACACTGAAGGACCGAGCTGTCTAATGAGAACAGCAGCATTTTTGCTGTCTCCCCATCATCGCAGCCGTTAATGGCTGCGGCTTGCTCAACTTCTCTGAAATGTACGGAAGGGTCGTCTACCTCGGTCAGCTTCCGTACGTGATTTATCATAGCTCTCAGCTGATGTGAACTGTGAGGCAACACCAGCTGTCCGAGGAGATCCCCCGGTTCTTCCCCACCGTTTCTGCTTGGGCCCCTTTTAATACCCGTTACTGGATACAACGATCCCTTTTCTACTTCCTTTTCAATGGGCTCTTTTGTTTCTTCCATTGCTTCCTCCCTAACCCAGGTTTCTGAATAGCTGGGTGGCGCGGAGGGCGCAGTGGCTACTACTTCTTCTGCTTTACTTGGTGGGGATTTTCTAAATCTCTCATTTACTAGCGGCTGGTGCGCCGACGGATTGATAAGGCACACCATGCCGTTCGCATTGTTCACGGCCTTTTTGAGGTGCTCTATCTCCCTTTGGCAGGCGCTATGATCGGCTCCCTGAAACTTATCCTCAAGGGCCAACTTATATGCCGCCCTAACCCCCATCAAGCTTTCTTCTTGAGTTCTTATCTGGGCAGCTTGGCGGTTACATCTTTCCTTTAACCTGCTCTCATTCAATTTTGCCTCAGTGACCTGGCACTCGAGATAATCTATCCTTGTTTTAAGGTGACTGGAGACTTCCTGGCTTTCTTGGTGTAACTCATTTAAATTCTTAATGAGCACCTCCCCTCCAGAAACCTTCTCCTCCATTTCTCCCTCTAAATGACTGATTCGAGCTACTAGCGCTGTAATGGTCTGGTTTGAAATCTGAACCTGCCTTTTGTAACACATAAGCCAGACTGCTTTCTCAAGTGTCTTTCTATGTTCTTTACTATCTGTCCACCTTTCAGCTGCCTCTAGTGGGCTCTTATCCGCTAACAATTCACTTATCCATTTCTTAGTTAGATTAACCTTTCCAAACACATAATCCGCTATCTTTTCCTGCATAACATTTCGTACAGTCATTCCAAAATCTAACACACTACCCTCTCGCTGCCAGTGTCCTGCCGCGGTCGCCATTTTCTGTAAGGGATTCCTGACCCTGCGTGTCTCGCAGCCTGTGAGATTCACGCGGCTCTGTGCAGCCTGTATGTCAGTGCGGGTCTAGGCCTTGTTGCCTGTTCTGGTCTCCAGCCAGTCTGGGAACACTAGACACACCTGTGAGTGGTTCGAATCACTCTCCCTTACGGTTCTAGACACTGGACTTAGATGCGAGAGCAGTAATGGAGATAAAACTCATGTAGACTTGGTTTGAATGGTACGAAATGGAAAATCTTTATTGCATGATACTTAAAATTATGAAATACATGTCATAAGCACAGATTAATGACAGTACAATCTTACAAACAGTTATATAGTCGATCTTAGGGAAACGAGGAACGAACGGCACAAAGTAAATAGGGGCACACATTACAAATATCCTTAATCCTTAAACCCTCCCCTATCAATATCTATCCTAAACTAGATTCGTAGGATTTCGAGACTCATGCTCACCACTCGTGATAACTCGGAGAAATTCCGAATAGCTGATCGGATGTTTTTCACCGCAGCACCCACGTGTCGGTCAGGAGATCTCCTGGTCCCACTTGTTTACTTGCTTCTGCTGCTCCGGCTAGCAGGCTGGACCGTCTGCTGTGATGAAGACCTGTGTTGGTTGGTTTAACAGGTACTCTTCGAGCACAGTTATCGATATCGTCGATACGATATGTTTCCTTGCAAGTTCAAAGAAGTCTTCCTGGCGAGGAAAACTTGGCTAATCGACCTACAGGCGCGGTCGGGATTTACTGACCGTGGCGATGGATATGGTCTTCCTCTCTTCTCATCTCATCTCATCTCATCTCGGGCCTTCGGTTCCGCTGCCAGTTACCAACATAGGTCTTCGTTACGCGACACGAGGTAGATCCGAACGGATCAGAAAGTTCAACAGTCTTTTCAGAAGAGGCAACAGGCGAGCAGGAGCGAGCCCAGCTACGAGTACACAGGAGCAGCCACGAGGTTACGAATCGACCGGATAAAAGCACAGGAGCCAGAGAGCAAGAGCAAGAGAGCGAATGGACGGTTTGGAGCCTGCAATTATAGTGCAAAATCTTCCGTTTTCCCGCCCAACTATAATGTCCATTCTTTTGTTTAGGGTTTGGCGCCCAAATGTCTTGTATGGGTGATCTCCGTTCTTAATGGGTTTCGGGGCTACTCGTAAATGTCTGAGTACCTGTTAATATTTCTCCCATTGTTAAATCGGTCGGTGTTCTCCCTGGAGGGGTTTGGGGCTTCCAAGTGTCCTGTATAACTACCTGCTAACGGCTCTCTCATCGTAGAGTCGTTGGGATTTTACATATTAATGTCTTTTGGATGGGCCCTTGATTACTCGGTACAATGGCTTTCCTTTGTACCTGGGAGACCGATTTCAGTATCTATGTTTATACTGCAAACCCATAATGTCTCGTGTATTATCTTCACTGTGCTGAATCTTAATCGATCTTGCACAAATGTTTATTGGAACGCCATCTTGTCTGCCTGTTGAAAAGTCTAGAATGTTCTGTCACGAGGTGCGGCGGCCATTTTACAGGCTGCTTGTGTCCACTTTAAACCTGCCAGCATTCTGCTGAAATAAAAGCTGTTTGAACGAAACTCTGTGTTTTCTCCTTATTAACAAAATCGCGATATATTGCGAATTCTACAGCTGCCATGACTCTTACATCCTGCGCCAGTCCACAGTCCCTCAGCTCTTCACACCGCCAAACGAATTTTCCGGCTGGCTCCTTGGAGACAAGGGCTATCCCCTGAAGACGTGGCTAATGACACTGTTGAGGAAGTCCTCAAACGAGTCTGAGGAGCGCTACAATCAAAGCCACATTTCCACCCGATCTCTCATAGAGCAAACAATAGGGTTGCTCAAAATGTGCTTCAGATGCCTGGACAGATCTGGTGGAGCCCTTCAGTATGCACCAGCCAGGGTGTCCAGAATCGTCATTGTCTGCTGCACCCTGCACAACATTGCACTGCAGCGAGAATTAGCGTTGCCTGAGGAACAAGTGGCAGAGTGCACAGCCTCTTCAGAGGAGAAGGAGGAGGAGGAGGAGGAGGATGAGCAGAATGAGGGTCAGCAAGAGGAAGACCTGGAGAAGGTGGCTGCCCCAGTGTGACCAGCTCGCGAGCACATTGCTGCCTGTGATGCCAGGGATGGCCTAATCATTGCCAGATTCACATAACTTTATGCAGCACACACATGTGGCTGCCGCATACACATGAAGGATGGCATTACCACACTGCCACACCATAGAGCATCTGTATAATGAACTGTTCAATCGTTGCACTGTCACCACCATTGCTGGAAAATAAAGGCACCCTTACCCAAACTTGATGGGCCGAATGGCCTCCTTCTGTGCCGTTATGACTCTATATGACTCTTTGGCCCTTGTCTGCGCCACCTCAATTTGTGATCATACATATGGCAACCACATCAATCATTCACAATACATTACTTTATTACAACAAAATAAAAGAATTGAGACTTAGCATTCATTTATAGGAAAATACCCAAGTGACTATCCTAGTGCCTATTTATGTGTGAGCTTTCTTTTACGTGTGCTTGTACGAGGTGCTACCCCTGTGGCTTCACCAGATGTAGAGGCAGGCTGCTCACTTCCCTGCTGCGCCTGCTTAGACACCTTTGGCGGTCGTCCTCTGGGTTTTGGAGCCTTTGAGGGCCCCGCCAAAGTCTGCTCTTCCTGCAGCTGTGCAGGGGCAGACTCGGCTATCACTGTTCAGGGAGGCATATGGGGATCTGACCGAGGGGTTGGCAAAGAGGAGGAAGTTGGAGCACTTGAAGAGGAGCCCCCACTTCCATGTCCCCTCCAACCATCATCCCTCTCATGGGCCACCCGCACTTCTCTACTAGCAAGTAGCTGGAGAGCACCTTGCTGCACATCAGTGGGGCCATGAGGACCCATGTCTATATTGACATTCCTCATAACAAGGACGTCTATGAACCTCTGGTTTCTCTCCTCAATAGATGCCCATCTATTTAGAAGTGTTACCATGTTCTCCTGAGTCTAGCGACTTATGTCCTCCATGGAGGTGGCCATCCTTTCCATGGCAGAAGCTACAGTTTAAAAAAAAATTCGTTTATGGGGTGTGGGCATCGCTGGCAAGGCCAGCATTTATTGCCCATCCCTAATTGCCCTTGAGAAGGTGGTGGTGAGCCGCCTTCTTGAACCGCTGCAGTCCGTGTGGTGAAGGTACTCCCACAGTGCTGTTAGGTAGGGAGTTCCAGGATTTTGACCCAGCGACGATGAAGGATCAGCGATATACCTCTAAGTCAGGATGGTGTGTGACTTGGAGGGGAACTTGGAGGTGATGGTGTTGCCATGCGCCTGCTGCCCTTGTCCTTCTAGGTGGAAGAGGTTGCGGGTTTGAGAGGTGCTGCCGAAGAAGCCTTGGCGAGTTGCTGCAGTGCATCTTGTAGATGGTACACACTGCAGCCACGGTATGCCGGTGGTGGAGGAAGTGAATGTTTAAGGTGGTGGATGGGGTGCCAATCAAGCGGGCTGCTTTGTCCTGGATGGTGTCGAGCTTCTTGAGTGTTGTTGGAGCTGCACTCATCCAGGCAAATGGAGAGTATTCCATCACACTCCTTACTTGTGCCTTGTAGATGGTGGAAAATGGCCAGTGCGTGTGCCATGACGCTGCTCATATTTGAGATGGACTCCTCCATTCTCTGCACACTCGCAGTCACCGTGGCTGAATACCCTGTCAGAGCCTCCTGCACTTGTTCCTGAAGCTCCAGGATCACCCTCTTCCTGGATGGCCCCCGAGATTCAGGGTCTGCATGCAGCTCAGTGGAGCGAGGAGACTCCTGCGGCCTCTGACAAGGATTCTCCACTGCTGTCCCTGTCTCCACCATCTGATTTTGCTCACTTGTGACTTGTGATACACCAGGTGACAACACTACTCTATCTCGCATAGGACCCACCGAGGTGTGCGTCTCTGCGCTGGTGCTGGGTGCGCTCATTTCTGCTGACGCTGCTCCCTCAGAGGCTGGAGGATCCTCTGAGGAGTGCTCCTGCTCTTCCTCCTGGACAGTGGGGCTTCTCTTGATGGTCCTGTGGGAGAGTAAAGACATGAGTTAGACATGTGATATGTAGATTGCAGACACATCCCATTGTGCACATGATTAGCTCTCAATTTCTTTTGACATCAGATCCCAATCGAGTCATTTATGATTGCAAAATAAGATGTCTGGAAAATAATTCTGTCACCAGGTTGTTCTAATGAGCCCCTCTCTCCATCCCCCACTTCAGGCTGCTCAACTTCCCCTTAAATACAACGGCAGCAAACGCGTCATCAGAGGAGCTGAACAGACCCACACCTAATGATTGGGCTGGGCAGCGCGCACCGAGGGCTTAACAAGCCTAATTATCGCAAAATTCTATCAGCAGAGCGGCTGCAGCTGGGAGCAGGACCGGAACCCGTCAGCTACCTCCCCCAACGCTAACCTGCCTCAGCTGGGAAAATCCAGCCCCTGGTGTGGGAATGGATATGGGTAACAGAGTTTTGGATGAGCTCAAGTTTATGGAGGGTGGAGGGTGGCATACTGGCTAGGAGAGCATGGAATAGTTGAGTCTGGAAGTGATAAAGTCATGGGTGAGGGTTTCAGCAGCAGATGGGCAAAGGCGGGCCAGAGATGAATGATGTTACGAAGGTGGGAGTTGGCTATGGGGTTGGAGGCTCAGCTAGGGGTCAAATATGATACAACCTGAGAAATAAGTAAAAATTACTGTGTGGTAGAGGCAGTTTATGGATGACCCAATCAGCAAACCGCCAGAAGAGGACTGTTTCAGCAAATTGGGTTTGTGATAAGGTTAGATTTGAATAGTAGATCAAAGCCTGAGAGTGGACATGATCCAGGATTTTAGGAGACAGGCCAATCTTCTTTTCTTTGATGAAAACAAGTTCAGTTCTGTTTGTTCTTCCTTTTTGGATAGAAAGCCCTAGGCCTGAAATTCCTGCAGGCACAAAAGCACTGTAATCTGGGTAGGCAGGTTTGTGATTTCAAAAGACCCGTTTATGGTGGGTCCCTGCCCCTCTTTCCTCCTGTCGAAAATCCTCCCTGAAGTGGGTGCATTATACACCTTATTGATTGCTTTCGGGCAATTGGAAAGTGGCTGCAGTTCAAGTTTTTTTCAAGCATTTTGGACCAAGTTCCAGGGGATGCAAGTGGCTAAGGCAGTCATAGAAACATAGAAAAATAGGAGCAGGAGTAGGCCATTCGGCCCTTCGAGCCTGCTCCGCCATTCAATATGATGATGGCTGATCCTCTATCTCAATACCATATTCCCGCTCTCTCCCCATACCCCTTGATGCCTTTTGTGTCTAGAAATCTATCTATCTCCTTAAATATATTCAGTGACTTGGCCTCCACAACCTTCTGTGGTAGAGAATTCACAGGTTCACCACCCTCTGAGTAAAGAAATTTCTCCTCATCTCAGTCCTAAATGTCCTACCCCGTATCCTGAGACTGTGATCCCTCGTTCTAGACCCCCCAGCCAGGGGAAACATCCTCCCTGCATCCAGTCTGTCTAGCCCTGTCAGAATTTTATAAGTTTCAATGAGATCCCCTCTCATTCTTCTAAACTCTAGTGAATACAGGCCTAGTCGACCTAATCTCTCCTCATACGACAGTCCTGCCATCCCAGGAATCAGTCTGGTGAACCTTCGCTGCACTCCCTCTATGGCAAGTAAGGAGACCAAAACTGCACACAGTATTCCAGGTATGGTCTCACCAAGGCCCTGTACAACTGTAGTAAGACATCCCTGCTCCTGTACTCAAATCCTCTTGCAATGAAGGCCAACATACCATTTGCCTTCCTAACTGCTTGCTGCACCTGCATGTTTGCTTTCAGTGACTGTTGTACAGGGACACCCAGGTCCCTTTGTAAATCAGCATTTCCTAATCTATCACCATTTAAATAATACTCTGCCTTTCTGTTTTTCCTACCGAAGTGGATAATTTCACATTTATCCACGTTATACTGCATCTGCCATGTATTTGCCCACTCACTCAACTTGTCTAAATCGCCTTGAAGCCTCTTTGCATCCTCGTCACAACTTACAATCCCACCTAGTTTCATGCCGTTAGCAAACTTGGAAATATTACATTTGGTTCCCTCATCGAAATCATTGATATATATTGTGAATAGCTGGGGCCCAAGTACTGATCCCTGCCGTACCCCACTAGTCACCGCCTGCCACCCCGAAAAAGACCCATTTATTCCTACTTTCTGTTTCCTGTCTGTTAACCAATTTTCAATCCATGCCAGTATATTACCCCCAATCCCATGTGCTTTAACTTTGCACACTAACCTCTTATGTGGGACTTTATCAAAGTCCTTTTGAAAATCCAAATACACCACATCCACTGGTTCTCCCTTATCTATTCTACCAGTTACATCCTCAAAAAACTCCAGTAGGTTTGTCAAACACGATTTCCCTTTCATAAATCCATGTAGACTTTGTCTAATCCCGTTGATATTTTCTAAGTGTCCTGTTATCATAAGAACATAAGAACATAAGAAATAGGAGCTGGAGTAGGCCATTCGGCCCTTCGAGCCTGCTCCACCATTCAACAAGATCATGGCTGATATTCTGCCTCAACTCCATTCACCGGCCCTATCGCTATATCCCTTGATGCCCTTACTAGTCAGAAATCTATCGACTTCTGTTTTGAATATACCCAATGACTGAGCCTCCACAGCCCTCTGTGGTAGAGAATTCCAAAGATTCACCACCCTCTGTGTGAAGAAATGTCTTCTCATCTCAGTCCTGAATGGCCTACCTTTTATCCTGAGGCTGTGGCCCCTGGTTCTCGACTCTCCAACCAAGGGAAACATTCTCCCAGCATCCACCCTATCAAGCCCTGTAATAATTTTGTATGCTTCAATGAGATCCCCTCTCATTCTTCTGAATTCAAGAGAATACAGGCCTAGTTTACTCAATCTCTTCTCTTATGACAGTCCCGCCATCCCAGGAATCAATCTTGTGAACCTTTGCTGCACTCCCTCTATGGCAAGTATATCCTTCCTTAGGTAAAGAGACCAAAATTGTACACAGTACTCCAGGTGTGGTCTCACCATGGCCCTATATAATTGGAGTAAGACTTCTTTACTCCTGTACTCAAATCCTCTTGTAATGAAGGCCAGCATACCATTTATGATCCTTTATAATAGACTCCAGCATTTTCCCTACTATTGATGTTAAGCTAACCGGTCTGTAGTTCCCTGTTTTCTCTCTCCCTCCTTTTTTAAATAGTGGGGTTACATTTGCCACCCTCCAATCTGCAGGAACTGTTCCATAATCTATAGAATTTTGGAAGATGATGAGGAGGTCACTGGGCCAAAACCAGCTGCAGGTCAGTGTGTGCTAAACAATACCTTTTCCTGCCACACCACTTTAAAGGACCAAGGACCAAGCTGACACAGAACTG
The DNA here is from genome assembly GCA_030390025.1 of Squalus acanthias. Taxonomy (NCBI): domain Eukaryota; kingdom Metazoa; phylum Chordata; class Chondrichthyes; order Squaliformes; family Squalidae; genus Squalus; species Squalus acanthias. The sequence goes on from CM059432.1 coordinate 87,734,073, forward strand.
TCTTTCTCTCATCACTTACTTCATGTCCTCTCTTTCAGCAGGTCCCACTCAGCGGAGGAAATAGGGGGACAAAGGAGGGCAAGGAGGATGATGATGAGGAGGTAGAAGGAGGTCATTATGTGTGTTAGATGATGATCATGATGACCATGATGATGATGATGAGCTTGATGATGGTGATCCCTTCTACCTCTGGCAACCCTGCCCCATCTCCCTTCATTACACTACCTTCATCACTCACTTTAACTGTCCCATGCATCAGATCAGAGAATTTCAGCTAGAGCTATCTAGATTGTGAGGATGAGGATATTGCACTGGGTGACTCACTGAGTACAAGGGAGCCAGAAGAATGGGGAATGGATAATAACATGGGCATTCCACGTAAGAGGATATGGAGGTGCCATCATACCTAAGGGTAACACTTTCATCTGAGGAGAATGTTCTATTAAGGATCTCCCTACAAATGTCCCTGGCAGTCGACATGGTAGAGTCCTCCAAGTACTGATTTCCTGATACTGCGCTCCAGTTTCCTCAGCTTCTGGGCCAGCTCCTCCTACCATCCCATGCCCAGTCCTTACCAAATAATGAAGCTGTGCAGGGCACAGCAAAAAACTACAATGCATGAGACCCACGCAGAAGCATATAGCAGTGCGCCTCTAGATCTATCATGGCAGTGAAAGCTTGGCTTCTGAACCACTATAGCCCTGTCAATGGCCACTCTGGTAGATGCATGGGTCTTATCAATTCTACTGGTAAGGTTGTTAAGAGTCTTGTCTCAGAGAAACCATCTCAACACTCCTCTGTCTTCCCTGAATAAAGGTGGGTGGTTGGGGTGCCTTATGAAGATTGTATCCTGACAACTCCTTGCAAATTTGGCATTGACATGCAGTATTTGTTGCAGCTGATCACAGAAAGTTTGAACATTTTTTTATTCATTCCTGGGATGTGGGTGTCACTGGCAAGGTCAGTATTTATTGCCCATCCCTAAGTGCCCTTGCTAGGTGGTGGTGAGCCGCCTTCTTGAACCGCTGCAGTCCGTGTGGTGAAGGTACTCCCACAGTGCTGTTAGGGACGGAGTTCCAGGATTTTGACCCAGCGACGATGAAGGAACGGCGATATCCAAGTCAGGATAGTGTGTGACCTGGAGGGGAACTTGGAGGTGATAGTGTTCCCATGCGCCTTCCAGGTGGTAGAGGTTGTGGGTTTGGGAGGTGCAGTTGAAGAAAGCCACAGTATTTATGTGGCTGGTCCAGTTAGGTTTCTGGTCAATGGTGATCCCCAGGATGTTGATGATGGGGGATTCAACAATGGTAATGCCATTGAATGGTAAGGGGAGATGGTTAGACTCTCTCTTGTTGGAGATAGTCATTGCCTGGCACTTGTCCGGCACGAATGTTACTTGCCACTTCTCAGCCCAAGCCTGAATGTTGTCCAGTCCTTGCTGCATGTGGGCACGGACTGCTTCATTATCTGAGGAATTGTGAATGGAACTGAACACTGTGCAATCATCAGTGAACATCCCCACTTCTAACATTTTGATGGAGTGAAGGCCATTGATGAAGCAGCTGAAGATGGTTGGGCCTAAGACAGTGCCTGAGGAACTCCATGCAGCTTAGATGAATGGCCTCCAACAACCACAACCATCTTCCTTTGTGCGAGGTATGACTCCAGCCAGTGGAGAGCTTTCTCCCTGATCCCCATTGACTTCAATTTTACTAGGGCTCCTTGATACCACACTCAGTCAAATGCTGCCTTGATGTCAAGGGCAGTCACTGTCACCTAACCTCTGGAATTCAGCTCTTTTACATAAGAGCATAAGAACATAAGAAATAGGAGTAGGAGTAGGTCCCTCAAGCCTGCTCCGCCATTCAATAAGATCATAGCTGATCTGATCTTGGCCTCAACTCCACTTCCCTGCCTGTTCCCCATAACCCTTGACTCCCGTATCATTCAAAAATCTATCTATCTCCACCTTAAATATATTCAATGACCCAGCCTCCACAGCTCTCTGGGGAAGAGAATTCCAAAGATTCACGACCGTCTGAGAGAAGAAATTCCTCCTCATTTCCGTTTTAAATGGGTGCCCCCTTATTCTGAAATTATGTCCCTTAGTTCTAGATTCCCCCACGAGGGGAAACATCCTCTCTGCATCTACCCTGTCAAGCCCCTTCATAATCTTATATGTTTCAATAAGATCCCCTCTCATTCTTCTAAACTCCAATGAGTATAGGCCCAACCTGCTCAATCTTTCTTCATAAGACAACCCCTTCATCTCCAGAATCAACCTCGTGAACCTTCTCTGAACTGCCTCCAATGCAAGTATATCCTTCCTTAAATAAGGAGACCAAAACTGTACGCAGTACTCCAGGTGTGGTCTCACCAACACCCTGTACAGTTGTAACAGGACTTCCCTACTTTTATACTCCATTCCCTTTGCAATAAATGCCAACATTCCATTTACCTTCCTAATTACTTGCTGTACCTGCATGCAAACTTTTTGTGATTCATGTACAAGGACCCCCAGATCCCTCTGTACCTCAGCATTTTGTAATCTCTCCCCATTTAAAATAATTTGCTTTATATTTTTCCTACCAAAGTGGATAACCTCACATTTTCCCACATTATACTCCATTTGCCAGATTTTTGCCCACTCACTAAGCCTACCTATATCCCTTTGGAGATTCTTTGCATCCGCCATACAATTTGCTTTCCCACCTATCTTTGTATCATCAGCAAATTTGGCTACATTACACTCGGTACCTTCATCCAAGTCATTAATATAGATTGTAAATAGTTGTTCATGTTCAAGGCTGTAATGAGGTCTGGAGCCGAGTGGTCCTGGCGGAACCCAAACTGAGCATCGGTAAGCAGGTTATTGGTGAGTAAATGCCACTTGATAGCACTGTCGGTGACACCTTCCATCACTTTGCTGATGATTGAGAGTAGGCTATGGGGTGCTAATTGGCTGGATTGGATTTGTCCTGCTTTTTTTGGACAGGATATACCTGGGCAATTTTCACTTTGTCGGGTAGATTCCAGTGTTGTTGCTGTACTGGAACAGCTTGGCTAGACGTGCGGCTAGTTCTGGAGCACAAGTCTTCAGCACTACAACCAGGATGTTGTTGGTGCCCATAGCCTTTGCTGTATCCATTGCTCTCAGCTGTTTCTTGATATCACGTGGATTGAATCAAATTGGCTGATGACTGGCATCTGTGTTGGTGAGGACCTCAGGAGGAGGTCGAGATGGATCATCCACTCGACACTTTAGGCTGAAGGTGGTTGTGAACACTTCAGCCTTGTCTTTGGCACTCACTTGCTGGGCTCCACCATCATTGTGGATGGGAGGTGGGGCCCCTCCCCACAATATGTATATAGGCCCTGCAATCAATTGAGGGACTAAATGAAGAACTCTGTTCTTGATGAATTTGTTTCATTAAGGGAGCCCTGGATTAGCTATGCCACCTTCTGCACAATGATCTGCCGCCATGTTTAAATAACACAACAGCTCTGTCCTTGGCTGTCAAGGTCAGCACACTTTTGAATTTTAATGCCACAGGCACCTTCCAATCTGCAACCAGGGATTTATGCATCATCAACCAGGGCTCTGTCCAAACCCACATTTGACTGGTCACCAAAAGCATCTTCAGGAGACCTAGAGAATTCACCCATTTTGGGAAATCTCTAGACAGCAGCATGAAAGATCTATTCTGTTCTATCATGTTGCTGAATTCCCCAGAGCTCAGGAAGCAATAGGTGGTACCCAGGTTGCACTACGGGCTCCAACTGTACAGCCATTGAACTTGTTAAAAGAAAAAAAAGACTTGCATTTATATAGCGCCTTTCATGACCACCAGACATCTCAAAGCGCTTTTCAGCCAATGAGGTACTTTTTTTTGGAGTGTAGTCACTGTTGTAATATAGGAAACTGTAAAGTTATTCCACTCCCTAAATGACAAGTTTGGTAGCATAGTGGTTATGTTACTGGACTAGTAATCCAGAGACCTGGACTAATTATCCAGAGACATGAGGTGAAATTCCAACATGGCAGTTGGGGAAATTAAATTCAGTTAATTAAATAAGCCTGGAGCAATAGTGGGTTGGCCTGATTCACTTTAATGCTGCCTCACTCTACTCGGCTCTCTTTTCCCCCTGGTACGGCTCTCATCTTCGCTCCCTTAAACCCAAGGGACGCAGACTCGAACGGATATGGCGGACAACTGGTTTAGCCATTCACCGCCAGATCTGGCTGGACCACATAAAGCACTATCGGGCCCTGCTCTCATCTGCCAAAATTGCTCACTATTCCAGAACCCCGGCTCCTATTCTCTATTGCTAACCGTCTTCTTAAACCCCTCTCCCCTGTCTCCTCCACCCTCACCTCTGATAACAAATGTGAGGAGCTCATGGACTTCTTTGTCTCGAAGATTGAGACCATCCATTCAGCTGCCTCTGCCACTTCCACTGGGCCAAACTTCCTTTAGGGTTCCCCCCTGCCCTAGCCCTGAACTCACATCTTTCTCCAGTTTCTCTCCGATCTCCCCTCATGACATCTCTGCGCTCATCTTGTCCATGAGACCCACCTCCTGCTCCCTCGACCCTATTCTCACCAAACTGCTGACCACCCAATTTCCTTTTCTGGCTCCCATGTTAGCTGATATTGTTAACGGTTCTCTCTCCTCAGGTACTGTTCCCATCTCCCTCAAATCTGCCGTCATCACGCCTCTCCTCAAAAAACCAAACCTTGATCCCTCCGTCATGGCAAACTACCGCCCCATCTCCAACCTCCCTTTCCTCTCCAAAGTCCTTGAACGTGTTGTTGCCTCCCAAATCTGTGCCCATCTTTCCGCAATTCCGTGTTTGAATCCCTCCAATCAGGTTTCCGCCCTTGCCACAGTACCGAAAAAGCTCTCATCAAAGTCACAAATGACATCCTTTGTGACTGTGACAAAGGTAAACTATCCCTCCTCGTCCTTCTTGACTTGTCTGCAGCCTTTGACACAGTTGACTACTCCATCCTTCTCCAACGCCTCTCCACCGTCGTCCAGCTGGGTGGGACTGGACTCACTTGGTTCCATTCTTATCTTTCTAATCATAACCAGAGAATCACCTGCAACGGCTTCTCTTCCTGCACCAGCATCGTTACCTCTGGTGTCCCCCAAGGATCTATCCTTGGCCCCCTCCTATTTCTCATCTACATGTTGCCCCTTGGCGACATCATCCGAAAACACAGCGTCAGTTGTTTTCGGTCCCCGCCACAAACTCCGTTCCCTAGCCAATGACTCCATCCCTCTCCCTAACATCTGTCTGGGGCTGAACCACACTGTTCGCAACCTTGGTGTCATATTTGACCCTGAAATGAGCTTCCGACCACATATACGCAGAATAACAAAGACCACCTACTTCCACCTCTGTAACATCGCCCGTCTCCGCCCTTGCCTCAGCTCATCTGCTGCTGAAACCCTCATCCATGCCTTTGTTACCTCTAGACTTGACTATTCCAACGCACTCCTGGTTGGCCTTCCACATTCCATCCTACGTAAACTTGAGGTCATCCAAAACTCGGCTACCCGTGCCCTAACTCGCACCAAGTCCCGTTCGCCCATCACCCCTGTGCTCGCTGACCTACATTGGCTCCCAGTTAAGCAGCGCCTCGATTTCAAAATTCTCATCCTTGTTTTCAAATCCCTCCATGGCCTTCACCCTTCCTATCTCTGTAATCTCCTTCAGCGCCACAACCCCCCGAGATATCTGCGCTCCTCTAATTCTGCCCTCTTGAGGATCTCTGATTATAATCGCTCAACTTTTGGTGGCCGTGCCTTCTGTTGCCTGGGCCCTAAGCTGTGGAATTCCCTGCCTAAACCACTCCGCCTCGCTACCTCTCTTTCCTCCTTTAAGACGCTCCTTAAAACCTATCTCTTTGACCAAGCTTTTGGTCACCTGCCCTAATTTATCCTTATGTGGATCGGTGTCAAATTATTTTGTCTTAAAATACTCCTGTGAAGAGCCTTGGGACGTTTTACTACGTTAAAGGCGTTATATAAATACAAGTTGTTGTTGTTGTTGTTGTTGTTGTCCTCCTCCTCCTCCATCAAGATACCAAAAAGGGAATCCCTTCTGGGAAAGCCATGTTCCCAACAGTATCCCTTTCAATGGGTGGGATCGAAAATGTGCTGGTGACCAGAGAATCCCTCGCTTTGGCAATTTGAAGTGCAGATTAGCAGCTTCCAAAGCAAAACAATAGTTCCTGAAAAATGCCGGCAGACCTGAAATAGGCAAAAGTTTTCCATGGATTGGCTCATAACCTGGCTATGCCTGATTTATTTGTGCGTTTGTTACACTGGCAGAAATATAATCGGAGTATAAATGGCAGGAATTAAGAAATGTGTGAAGGGTAAGATAGCAAGTGGCACATCGCAGCCCAACTGGAAATGTTGGCAGAAAGAAAAATGGCCGTAACATTCGCGGAAACAGATCCCATCCAAAAATCCAACCTGCAGAATTTTGTTGCGCCCTAAACTCCTATCTCACCAAAACCAGCGCAGATGTTTGGTTGCAATATATTCGTAAAGTTGTGTAGTCTGCATAACATCAGAATATGAAAGTAGCCTGGGTATAGTTAGCTTAGCACTCGGTACTATAGTCAATTGGCTGACTACAAAAATTTGCAACCAGTGGCCTTAAACCCTTCCTGTAATTTATTTACTTTTTTATTAATTGATTTCTTGTTAAATAAATAATGGCTTCATCAATTACCTTTATCCATGGTGGGTATAAACGGTTACATTTCACTTTCACATTATGGCCTTTTAGTCTCTGAAGTATATTTTACAGGGTCAATAATGTGAGTGAAAAGTCAATCTGAGAGTAAAACCAATTTTATCCTTGCACCAACATTTACATTCGCATTAGCAACCAAAGGAATATACCCTGACATTTTTGATTCCCTAACATGCATGTAAGAGATAGCTGATGGGTAGTCAATTAAACAGTTGTGTAGAGTGAATCTTTCATTTTTACTATAGTAACGTTTTTTTTAAATCACACTATTTATAATGCACTCAAGTGTGTATTTTGCAAACAATGTACATTGGTTCAATATTTTTAAATGCTGCACATGGCACCCTTAAAATGTATAAAATTACAGCCTGGATTACTTAAATGAGATTTGCCTCCAAATAATTACTTCCATTATTTTTTTTTTGGTCAACACGTGATAATTCAATCCTGTTTAGTTTAATCCTATGTGGAAAATACAGGCTGACAATAATTGTGCCAAACGTAACACACTGCTGTCAGCAGTAAGTCAATAGTAACATTAGCATCCATCAGAAATAAGTTTCAACATGTTTATCTTGATATGTAGTAATCTTTCTCTACAATGTTCCCTTTGACCACACCAAAACTGTTATAGTGAGGGAAATGTTATAGTTTTGTGTTCTTCATTGATCTGTAACCACAAACAATGAGTGTTTTATCAGAACTTGTTGCTTCTCACAGAGTATTACGCAGAAGGTGGCTGAACTTTGGTAAATCATGTGTTTCTTATTAGTTATCTGTCACTTCAGCTGCTTTCAATGTCACCTTAGCTTGTATGAAATGCTTCCACTTAATTTTTCCGCCTTTTTCAGACAACCGTTCAATTGCTTATTGAAAGTTTTGTATTTCCTTAAACATTTCAAACTACGTCAGATGCACCCACTTCTCTGTGAAGTTCACTTAGTTTCGTTACAACAGAGTAATAATGAAGATTTGTCCATTGCACAAGCCATTACCACCCACAGGTTTCCTTAACATATGTACCATTAAAGAGAATGTGTTTCACACAAGGCTGCTTGTTGAAAAGGGTCATTTCATTTACATCCTGCACTTTGTGAGTGAACCCATGGGAGGGAAACTGTCTGAACCCTGATGACAAAGCTTCTCACTGTTACCTCTTTAGAAGAAAACACAAAAATTCACCCTGAATAATTCTTAATACCTAGCACTAGCTAACGTGAAATTCAAGTTAACAAATGTTGTCAACAAATTTTAGTGCAAAATAAATTCATTTCCATATGTGTTTTATCCTATGTATTTATTTATTTTACTTACCAAAATGTTTGAAGAAAGCAGCAATGTAAATTACCATTCTCACACTCTGCATTGAATTATTTCCAGGGGAAACCTATTTTACCAGATCAAGTTCTATTAATTGAATGTTTAAGCCAAATCAGAGAGCTATAGATTCAGTTACCACAAAGATGAAGAAAGTAAATATATTTGACAGTTTAAATTCAGTTTTAGTCTGGCATCTATCCTGACCAGCACCATTGTGATCCTGGATTTCTGCCTATTACCATGCTATTACTTTGTTTATTCAACTTTCCCATACCAAAGAACATACCAACAATGGCTCAGCAGTTTAGCCATGTAGTCCTTTGAATATCAAAAGCTGGATTACTGTTAATAAATAAATTCAAGGTAATTATATTTTATTAACACTATTGGATAAATTTTCACCTTCACTGCCTGGGTGGTAATCTAACGCAGTGAAGTGAATTGTCTGCCTGTTGTAGAATCTGCCTGATTTTCATTCCACAAAGGAGGAATGAAAATCGTGTGGCTTCTACAATGGGCAGGTAATCCGCTCCACTAGATTACCACCCAGGCAGTGAAGACAAAAAAAATCCTATAATATGTTTCTTTTCCTTTTAAAACATTCCATTTCCCCCCCCAAAAAATCTGTCAACAATATATTAGATATTTGAATTCTACTTTATAAATTATTCCTGCCTGATTTTCTCGCCTTCCTTCCTTCCTCTCCTGAAGGCAATGAGTTCCTTCCTGGGGTACGGTTGCATTTGAGAGTGGTTGTCCTCCAGAACCTTGCCCAAGTTGCCATTATGCATGTGTGAGTTTCAGCATATTATCCAACTGCAGAGGACATCAAGCGAAACCTGATTTAGTCTCACGTGATATGCACACTCCTGGCAGTGAGCCTGTGTAGCGATCCAAAGTAGAAAACGTAACCAATTTTCCCAAGGATGTTGTGGATAAATTACCTGTCTGAAATCAGGTAACTCAGCACAGATCACCGATGCAACTTATGTTAGTTTAGAAGAACTGAAAGTATCCTTTGCTTGAAGATGGTTATTACATTGTGACTAAAAAGTTACAAAAAAACTTGTTATGAATATATTTGTGTATGCATTTAGTTATCTATTTGATATAAGCCAAAAGAAAACTAACTATAGAAATCTTAAACTTTCCTTTCTACACCAACTCTCAAGCCAGCTCTCTAACTGGCCCCGTATGTGACACTGGGAGTAACCCTGAGATTATTAACTTTGAATGTAATTCTTGGCTCAATAGTAGCACTCGTACTTTGAGTCAGAAGGTCATGAGTTCTAGTCTCATTCCAGAGATTTGAACACATAATCTGGGTTGACACTTCAGTGCAGTACTGAAGGGATACAAAGTTAAACCGAGGCCCCGTCTGCCCTCTCAGGTGGATGTAAAAGATCCCGTGACACAAAGAAGAGCAGGGGAGTTCTTCTTCCAATTGTCCTGGCCAATTTTTATCCCTCAACCAATATCACTAAGGACAGATTATCTGGTTATCACATTGCTGTTTGTGGGACCTTACTGTGCACAAATTGGCTGTTGCGTTTCCTACAGTACAATAACTACGCTTCAAACGTACTTCATTGGCTGTGGGATGTTCTGAGGTCATGAAAGGTGCTATACAAATGCAAGTTCTTTTTAATGTCCTGCTTTTTTATTCTGACAACTAACTCTTGAAACTCCTTTTGCACGACCTCCATTTTTCTCTTTCCTGTGTCATTGGTTTTAACGTGAACCACGACATTAGAATCACGTATAACTATCATTTGCCTTTTCTTAATAGTACTATCACTTTTCCCTTGGAGTCTTGATTTTGCTTGAGATTTCCTTCCTTTGTATGACTGTCCTTATCTGTAACATAGGTAATCAGCATTGTTTACATGTCGGATAATTTCAAACCCCTAAGCATTGCCTGCAGTGCATCTACATGAGTCCTCCTTCCTTCCCTAGAAGCTGGTCACCCATGGGACTGGTGGGAGGGGAACAATGCAAGGGCAATCCCATGGAACTGAATCAAGGGGAGAGATGGTGGACAAGGATAGATGGTGATGTTCACAGAATCACAGAATCACAGAATCCCTACAGTGCAGATAGAGGCCATTTCGGCCCATCGAGCCCATGTTGTATGCCATAAAGAGATTGAGGAGGAATAATGCACCATAGTGCTGTGAACATGACAAAAACAGGAATGTAGTAATGCGTGCGTACAGAGCTGGGAGGTGATAATGCATTCAAGGAGCTTAAAGAGCAAATGGAGGCTACAGATGGGCTGGTAGTTGGAAAGGTTGGAGCTCAGGGTTCAGTTTAAAAGAGCAGATATGAATGAATTGGTGACAACCCATTAGAAAGCGATAACAGACCGTACGGCCATCTTTACCACAGCTCAGAGTGTTGCTCCAATGCTGAAATATGCTAAAAGTTTTTTGTTGCTTCATTTCTGTTAGGAATTTTTAAAACCTTGTTAAAGGTATCACCTTCATAGAATCCTTCAGAATTGCTCAATTCGAGCTCACTAAAGAAGTTTAGCTATTGTTCACATTCAGACCTCTGAGTTAGGAATACCAAGGATGGGCAAGATATCAGAGTTGCTCCAAAACATAAGCATTATTGCAGAATTTTTGTCACCAGCAGTGCATGGACCTCTACAGCCAGGAATCGCTGTAGGGTAGCGTCTCATTGCACAAAGGTCCTGGTTATTGAATATATTTACAGTTATGGAACTGCTGGTTGCTTTATGTATTTAGTTGTGGCTAACAACTGTTTAGGATCAGGTTGGCGTACGTTGGAATGAAAGAAGCTTCCTTTTGTAGAACACTGAAGGAATAACAGACCACAACATATATTCCAAGAAACGTAATTTTATTTAGTGAACGAGTGATCGTGGTGTTCCATTGCATGTGGTGTGAGTGTTCACAGTGGTTTACTACAGTCCTTTAAAATGCCCCTTGTGATTCATGAATGTCTGTGCATTGCTTCCTCATACCTAAATGTTCCCCTGTCTGAACGAGTAACACCGGGGATTAGTGGGTGAGCCAACTGGTGAGCTGCCTGGTGTTTTGATGACCTCTGATCTGAATGTGTAAGTCAAGGGTAAACTATACTGCCACATCTGCACTACTGCATTGTAAAACCTGACTCTGGAGACAAGCAGTGTGATTATGTGGTTGGATGCACTGCTGATGCCTGTGCTGATCAGGCGACTGGGGAGCGGAGAATTGGGCAAGCAGGCCTTAGGTGCCATTTTATGGCCAGGCCAGATTTTAAGAGCAAAGGGTGATCAGATTTTTCACACAATACCCTAATTAAGGATTTGAAAATGATGCTAATTGCCTAGTGTCTCTGCTTTCTGTATTCAGCTCTGAAGTTGTTGAGTACCTGTTTTAAATGGATGCTGTACTGAAGACCCTTTCAGCCATTTTGAACATTACACTCTTAAAAGGTAATGCCATTATTTGCTGTAGGAATTATGTTTTTCTGCAGTATTCTTTGCTCATTCTGTTTATTTGGATTGTTTTCATTGCATTTTTTTGCTGGTTTCACTTGCAACTTAACTTTTGGATTTTTGGATTTATCACCTCTGGCTTATTAGCAACTGTAAATTAAGTTGTCAGAAGTATAATTCTGCATATAGGCTTGCTGTTGGGTATACCACTCTATTTGCTTGTTTTGGAGAAGAATGAATAGGATTTGAGGAGACATGAGGGGAAGGTGCGGTTCCTTGAGACAGTCCTACTCAACCATCTGTATTTACAGACCAAGACGTAACTATCTAGACATGTCTGAAGAAATCTGTTTCCAATCTGGAGGAGCACAGAAGTATGCCATCTCCTCAAACCAGACTTTCAGACAAATTCCAGGGCACAGATGGCTCTGTCAGTCGCTGTCAAAGTGACCACAATCTTGAACTGGTTCCTTTCAAGCAACAGCTGGGGAGTTATGGCAGATTTTGCAAAACAGCAGCGTACCGATGCAGACACCTTGGGGTCAAAAATCTGTGGCCCTTCCGGCGCACTCTCGCCATTAGTCCGGCCGAGGGGCCAGATCGGATTGGAACCCAGAGCATTCACCTGATCCAAGCAAGGAAAGCAGTGTCATAGGGGGAATGGACAGAGAGGAGATTCACAGGCTAGGAGTTTCCTTGTCCCTGGCCTGGTGTAAAAGTAATGGGCCGATACACCAAGTGAGAGTAGGCTAATGGCTTACAGTCCAACAGAGTGGGGCCCACCTGGAGATATGGACCCGGCTTGTGGTCTGGACCCCTGCAGAAAATCGCTAGGATCTAGAACAGGCGGCTGATTGGCTGCCACTCTTTTTACACCGCCACTGAAGTTGAAAGCTCCATCCTGGAAACCTTAAGGGGGAAAAATTTGGTTGGTTTGCGCCTCCTGTTAGCGCCCTAATAATGGGGCACAAAGCAACTAGCGCCCGGGTGCGGCGATGTTTGCGCCGCTTGCGAAATTAACTAGAGTTTTTGTGGCAGCGCAAAAGTTTACCGCCCCGATCTCCTGCACCCGCAGATCGTGAAGTCAGTCGAGCGTGCAACGCCCTGGTGGCGCCCCGGACTGGATTTTGAGTGGCAGCCCCTTCCTTTCCACCTGGCGCAATCAACGACAGGGAGACTGGAACGTTTCCCAGTCGGTGAGGGGCTGGGGGGGGGGGGCGCTATTTAAAGGTGCCCTCTTCCTGGCTTTTTCTGTAGTAGGCATTTTTGCACCACATATTCTGACAGAGAGAGAGATTCTGAAAGAGAGATAGAGAGACTTCTGCATAGAGTCAACGCTGTGTGAAGTAGTTTTGGCTACTGAGCATCACTTTGCAGGTTCTTTTGGATTTGACCTTCATTACTTCGATTGCCAAAGACCGAGGGGGCTGCACTGATTTGGGGCGTCGTCCTGCGCCTGCCTAATCGGAGGCAACAGAGATGTAGAGAGAGAGTGGCAATCATGGCCAGACGGAGGAGGGCCAACAGGCCTCGGCACAGGAGACCTTACCCTCCCAGGGTATTCCGGGAATAATTCTCCTACATTAATTTGTCTGAGGAGCAGTGTCTGCACAGGCTGCGATTCAGCAAGGAGGTGGTCACTGAGCTCTGCCACCTGCTGCAACCAGATCTGCAGCCTCAACTGAGGACCAGGACGTCTCTGTCGCTGGCAGTGAAGGTCACAGTGGCTCTGAATTTTTATGCCACCGGCTCCTTTCAAGCAGCTACTGGGGACATCGCCAATATCTCCCAGTTTGCGGTCCATTGCTGTATCCGTCAGGTCACAAATGCCCTCTATAAAAGGAGACACCAGTACATCTCTTTCCCCATGACCCTGGCCAAACAGCATGAACGCGCATTGGGCTTCGCGAGGATAGCGGGCTTCCCCATGATGCAGCGCGCCATTGACTGCACGCATGTGGCATTGCGGGCACCGCATGAGAATGCAGAGGTCTTCCGAAACCGCAAGGGGTTCCACTCCTTAAACGTCCAGTTGGTCTGTGACCACAGACAGCTGATACTCGCTGTCAATGCCCGCTATCCTGACAGCAGCCATGATGCTTTCATCCTGTGCCAGACTGGTGTGCCAGAACTTTTCCAGGCACCTGCATCAGCCAAGTGGTTGGCTCCTCGGGGACAAGGGTTATCCACTCTGCACCTGGCTGATGACACCGCTCCGTAACCCCAACACCCCTGCTGAGCTGCGGTACAATGAGAGCCATATCGCCACCAGGAACATAATTGAGCAGACGATCGGCGTGCTCAAGAAACGGTTCTGCTGTCTGGACCACTTAGGAGGAGCCCTGCAGTACTCGCCCTGCGCGAGTCTCCCTCTTCATAGTTGTGTGCTGCATTCTTCATAACCTGGCAATCCTCAGGACCCAGCCAATGCCACCAGGCCTTGGAGCACCACCGGAGGAGGAGGAAGAGGAGGAGGTCGAGGAGGAGGATTATCAGCAGCAGCACCAAGGCTGGAGGGCGGCCCACAATGTTGAAACTGCAAGGGCTGTCCGTCAATGACTGATAACAAGCCGCTTCTAGGCCCCTACTGAGAAAATGGCTTCTGGCATGGAGAACAACATGATGAAAGCAACCCGCAACCCCAAAGCCGGCCAAGGCAGCAACGATTCCAAAGGGCAAACCTGTACATTTTGAATACAAAAACTTTTTTATTTTACAAACTCTGTGTGTGTCATTTCTTCATGACAAACTAATAGAAACAAACACAAAAAATCATTCATTAACATATCTGGTTCTCACAACCTGGAGATAATGTTCAAAACACTAAACAAAAGTTTGAACACGAACCTCGGTCTTTAATAAAAAAATTCCCAACATTTCGTCACACCTCCTACTTTTCGCCCTTCGAAGGTGATCTCCTTCCCTTGTGCACTTCCCCCCTTCCCACCCGACTGCTCCTCCGTAATGGGGCCCCAGTGGCTGCAGCAAGGCTGGTGGAAGGCTGCTGATTGTCAGAGCCTGAGACTACAGTTGCCCTTGAAGGACGCCCTCGACCAGCTCTGGGCCTGGAGAGCCCGGCTGCAGACTGCACCAACTCTGCATGGGCGGCAGCAGTCTGGGCTACAGACGATGGCAAGTGCAATGGGGAAGTGAGAGTGGTGGCAGCAGGAATGCTGTCATCTTGAGAGAGGACAGCAACTCCCTGCTCGACCGACACATTAGCACTCCCACGGGGCAGCACCTCAGCATCCGGAGCAATCTGCTGGAGCACAGATTGCTGGCCTGCTATGGCGCGGTGAGAGCCCCGGGGAAATGTGTCCAATCCAGCGACAATGGCAGCAGTCAGTGCTCGCGTGGCCTCAATCTGAGTCTGCATGAGAGCAGTCTGAGATTGGATCACGGCAGCCAGTGACTGAATTGCAGCACTAAGCATTTGCGTGGCATCCACCTGTGCTACAGCGTAGTGCTCCACACTCCTTGCCAGTGCATCAATGCATTCGGGCACCCTTCCCACTGCACCCATGAGCTGAGTGTGTATGTCCACTGCCTGGGTGTTCATTTCAGTGATGAGCCGCTCCTCCTCTGCGTCCAGTGAAGTAGGACTCACTGGCCTACTCTCCCTCCGGGGAGAAGGCCCCCAAGCTTCCCTAGCCACATCGCGTTGCTGCAGCCTGCTGGGTCCCGGAGTTTCACCCTCATCAGACCCTTCCCCCCTGCTCCCCTCCAGGGAAGGCGTGTTCCCAGTGTGGGCATGGGCTTCCTCGGGAGAGGGTGGCGCTGAGGCTCCGGCTTCCTCCTCGCCTGCGACTTCACTCCCACTGCCAGCTTCAGGGCCCGTCTCCTCAGCTGGTGAATCACCATCTGAAAGCAGGGAGGTACAAGAGTGGCTTTAGCGTGAGGACAGGGGGGCAGTAAGGGAGGAAGGAGTGGAGCGAGTTAGTAAGTTGGATTGAAAGTGTAAAATGCTGGTGTTGTGAGGGACAAGTGGAATGAGAGAGGAGAGAAAGCTGATGACCTTACCATTGCTGTCCCGAACGGGGTCGACCTCTCCAGGGGCGACGGGGCCGATCACCTGGCTTGCCACAATCCTGTGGACCCGCGCCTCAAGATCGCTGAGGGGCTGCAGCTGAGGCCACCCTCCACCCGTCCGTTGCTGCTGTTTCCTATTATGAAATAGCTTGGCCTGCAAGAAAAAGGACGGCGTCTGAGTAAATATACAGCCATGGTCTTGCCTGATGTGCCTCCCATAGTTGAATAGCCCTTACTGTATGCAAGGTGTGGAATGTGCGTGTGTGTTTCATGAGAGGGCCATAGGTATGGGATGAGTGTTGGGCATTGTGGTTTTAAGACCCTCTGGCCATAGATGGAGGTTGAAATGGAGGGATGGAGAGGTATTGAAAAAAAGCCACTCACCCTGACGACCCGAGTGAGGTCGTTGAACTTTTTGCGACATTGAGTATGGGTTCTGGGCACCAGGCTCCTGGAGAAGACCTGCTCAGCCACCTCCCTCCACACTCTTCTGTAGTTGCGCGGGAAGAGTATAGATCTTCTGCGCTCCACTGCGCCAACCAGAGCCCCTCCAAGACCCGCTCGCTGGAGCACTGAGCTCGTTCTCTCACCCTCTCCATAGTCCTTGTCTGGAAAATGTAGTCACAGGTCTCTCCAGGCCGAGATTCAAGGTTCCAATGAGCAGGGTGTGGCTGGAGAGCAAGATCGACCCTCCCCTTTAAGAACTGTCCGGCACCATTGTGTTTGTGTTCCATTGCTAACTGACATCACCTGTGCTGCGCCTGCGCTCTGAGTTAGTGCCTCGCTCCTCGGCCTTTGCACCTTAAGACAGGTGTGCAGCGCCTGATTTAGCGCTCCAATCACCTCCAGGGGCGCTAAAAGCCAAGTTTGCAGTCAGAGGCGATAATTAGTGCCAGGCGCTAAACTTTGCGCCCGGCTGATTATTTGTGCCCAAACGGGGCGATGCTGAATTTCTCCCCCTAAGTTAATAAAAACAGAAAATGCTGGAAATACTCAGCAGGGCAGGCAGCATCTGTGGAGAGAGAAACAGAGTTAACGTTTCAGGTCGATGACCCTTTGTCAGAACTGGAAAAAGTTGGTGATGCAACAGATTTTTAAGCAAGTGTAGGGGCAGGGAGAGGGGGGAGGGGAGGAAAGAACAAAAGGGAAGGTTTGTGCTAGGATGGAAGACAGGAGAGATTAAGAGACAAAAGGGATGATGGTGCAAGGCAAAAGGAGATGGTAATGGGACAATTTAAGAAACAAAAGATGACTCTAGATGAAGTGTAAATGACAATGGCAGAATGATCAACAGCTGCCATGTGAAAGAGAGAAAACAAGTGATAGGTGTAGGCTTCGCAAAATCCCCCAGAAACTCGAACAGAACCCTAAAGGGAGTGATTTTTGGACCTTTCATACAAACTTGGGATGATGGGACCTAAGTGAAGTGATTTGAGGTAAAAACCTCAGTTTTGGACATTCTAAAGATCAGGGAAGAAAAACCCTGAGGAAAATGACTTTTGAATCTTACTGTTGGGAAAGACACCTTTCACAGACACAAGACAGGCTGTGGAGGGGCGTGGCCAGGCAGTGGACAGCTTTGGGTATTGGGGCCCAATCAAGCTGTCTGAGAACTGTTTACACTGCAATCCTACCAAGGAGGAAGAGACAAACCCAAAACCTCACACACACACATCGAAATATGAATCATCCAAGACCCCCTTTTGAAATTCCCAGGCCCAAACAGGATACCAGAAGCCTGAAATCAATAAAACATTTAGTACCCCGATTACTTCATCAAAAACCAATCAACCAGGTATCCACAGGGACAGATTTACAAGCCCGCCAAAAACCTAGGACAATAGGGACAAGATTTGGCGCGCAGATAAAGGCCCTGCCTAAATGGGAAACATCGGAAGCCATCAGGACATGTTTAACACCAAGTTAAAGCCATCAAAACTAACAAGCCCGCCGAAACTAAGACAATGGAATAAACAGGGCTCAATTGAAATCTAAAGGAAACCGATTTAGTAAGGGGTTTTGGGCGGGAAAAGGACAAAGGGCCTGAACGGTATAATTGGGGGCCTAATCCCCCAAGACAGTCTCTCTCTGGACTCTCTGACAACGCTCTCAACGCTCGCACAGCTCTCTCTCACAGCTCTGTTCCAGCAAGACACCACAAGCCATGAGGAGGAGGAGGAAAGAAGGCCAACAACTTCACAAGCAGACCAACACGCAAGAAGAAACCAGAGCGACTGCCTCAGTGACCATCGGACACCTCGTGGCAACAAGGGCCTTACGAAACCTTTTACTCAAAAGACTCTAAACCCTAACTCTCAACTGTCAAGGATTCGTTTGGTGAGCAGTTTCCCTGATCTCCTGAAACCAAAACCTAGCTAGATAGTGGGATTTTTGGGAGGGATAAGGTTTGTTTTGTATATTGTAATTCTCCCTCGCCTGTTCCGTGTGTTCCCCAACCTGTGTTTAAGTGTTAAGTGTGTTTTAAGTTTGTTACCTTTTTTTTCTTTTAATAAAGTCAAAATTCTTTCATCAGAACCTGTTGTCTACTGCATCTTTGTTCACAACCCCTAAATAAGTCCAAGGTCTGAACCAGGGCCGTGGGAGCGATTCAAACCGCTCACTGAGTCAGAGGTGAAGGTTGACCCCACACACCAACCCCTACATAGGGGCAGAGGTTATGGTCTGAAATTGTTGAACTCGATGTTGAGTCCAGAAGGCTGTAAAGTGCCTAATCAAAAGATGAGGTGCTGCCCCCCTAGCTTACGTTGAGCTTCATTGGAACAGTGTAAGAGGCCGAGGACGGAGAGGTCAGAGTGCAAGTGGAGCAGAGAATTAAAGTGACAGGCGACCAGAAGCTCGGGGTCACCCTTACGGACTGAACGGAGGTGTTCCGCAAAGCGGTCACCCAATCTGCGTTTGGTCTCCCCAATGTAGAGGAGACCGCATCGTGAACAGCGAATACAGTATATTAAATTGCAAGAAGTACAAGTAAATCGCTGTTTCAACTGGGAGGAGTGTTTGGGGCCCTGTACAGTGGGAAGGGAGGAGGTAAAAGGGCAGGTGTTGCATCTCCTGCGCTTGCACGGGAAGGTGCTGGGGGAAGGGGCCTTGAGTTAAGCTCTGGTTGATGAGATCTTCACTAAAATACTTGTTCTGCCTTGTCATGATCACGTAAGTCCAATTTACCGGATCCAAACATTAGCCATAATTGCCTTATGCCTCACATGAACTATCATGGATTCCAATCCATTCCTCTTGCATAAATCTCTTTTTGCCCCATCGTATGTGAACTCTCAGGATACAGTTGAAACAAAATCTGTCCATTTTATTCTTCCTAATGTGAGATGCACGTGTACTTAGTATGTTGTACCCTGGTGCTTTCCTCTGTGAAGGTTTATGACGTGTCTCCTGCTAGCTGAATTTGGAGAACATGCTCCTCATACGGAGACAATGGGTAATAGTTGCGAAGGCTCCATCCAGGCCGCATTTATTCTCACCTGTGTTGCGTGTCCTTTTCTTGTGGGCAGGTGTAAAGTGCACTCATGTTGGAATTTGGAAGAGTAGAGACAGCATCACACAAGTGCCCAGCTGACATGATACCTAATGTGAGTTCATGAACATGCTGCATGCAGGTAGCTTGTACTGGCGGCTTGCTTGGTGATCCGAACTTGCAAGAGTTGCGTGCGATATTAGAGGCTATTTCTGTGTTAGTGACAAAGTGTGCTCTGGAATATGCATGTATCAAAAGGGCTGAATGGTTGACTGAAAGCTTTTCATTTTGCCCCTGTGAAGCAGTGCCAAGGTGAGAGTGAAATATTCTTGGCAGTTATTTTAAGACAATAAACTAAACGTAGGGAAAGTGTGAGAACTCTCACCTTGTCTGTCTTCATGAGTCTAGAAAATGTATTTTTCATCTGCTCACACGATCTATGGATGTGGGATACTGCAGCAACTTTCTTAACATTTCAAGCAGTACTCCTGCTTGGAGCACAGCCCTTAGCTCCAAACAGGGCAATCATCCTTTGCAGCATTTCCCAGTGTAAGACCTTCAGAGCAGCAACATCAACAGGAAAAATCCTCTTCCTAACCCTCCTTGCAAGCATCCTGAATTACTATCAGCCAGCGTTTAAATTTGTCAATGTGCTGCTCTGCTTGAACTGCGAGCACCTTAGGAGCTGCTGACTTGCTGGATATCGACACTACACACTTAGTGCGCTCCCTGTGTACTAGCCAATCTGTGCAGGGAACTAACGCTAATTGTTAAAATAAGCTGACCTCACAATATGATGCAAGGTTAGTTCCATAAACTCCCTGCAACAGAAGCGCAGAATTGTCTTTTGTAACTCCATTGTGGCTTGAATCCTGATTTTAAAAAGTATTCAGGGCCCTTGTGTCTCCTGGGAACTATTTTAAATTAAAATGGGGATTGTCGTAAGAATGAGCCTTACGCGTGGTGAACTTAAAGTAAGCTTTAATCAACTAAAAAGGTGCTACATACAAAAGAGGTCTTACTCTATGCCTCTCCAGGATCCAACTGCTCAGTCCAGTATTTATCCTGGACTAATCACAGGAAGTGATGCAATAAAGTTCGAGTCACAGGAAGCTGTATTGTGTTACCACATTCTCCCCCCCCAAAAGATTAGGAGGCCGGGATGCTCCCTCCATTTCGTAGCCGCCGGACGAGGGAGAGCCGCACCCGTTTGGGTTCTCGTAGCGGTAGAGGGCCCCTAGCCCGTTTACCCGCCGCGGGCCGTGGACCAGAGTCCGAGTGATCCAGCCCGCTCTGTGAGGGGTCAGGACGATCCTGACTGTGTACTGGTGCCCGAACGGGTGTCGGGCAGGGCTGTGGCAGATCCGTTTCCGAGCGTATGGTACGGGGTGGATCGTGGCTGCGCGTGCGAGCCCCG
The DNA here is from genome assembly GCA_030390025.1 of Squalus acanthias. NCBI lineage: Eukaryota > Metazoa > Chordata > Chondrichthyes > Squaliformes > Squalidae > Squalus > Squalus acanthias. The sequence goes on from CM059432.1 coordinate 87,754,551, forward strand.
ACGGGCTCATAGTCAGTCTGCCCCAGGTCGGCACGCTGGAGTGAGGTACCAGCCGGCGTCAGATCCAGATCGTGATGAGAGGCACCTGGCGAGCCCAGAGATGTGCCTGGTACAATATCATACCCTGGTGTCCCTCTATGTTTCGGCGGGCAGGGAGCCAGATCCCGCAATGACACGGTAGATTCCCGACCGTCAGGATACCGAATATAGGCGTAGGTAGGGTTGACGTCAGTGAGCTCAACCTCATCTACCAGGGGGTCATTCTTGGACGCCCGGACATATCTTCGGAGTAGCACTGGTCCCGGTGCAGTCAGCCACGACGGGAGAGATATCCCATAGGATGAGCGACGCTGAAATCGGAAGAACCGTTCATGAGGCGTCGTATTTGTGGCGGTCGAAAGGAGGGACCGTGTGGAGTGTAATGCGTCTGGAAGTACTGCTTCCCATTGCTGGTTGGGTAGGCCCCGAGATCTCAAAGCCAGACGTACCGCATTCCAGATGATAGCGTTAAAACGCTCGACTTGCCCATTCCCGACCGGATGATAAGGCGTCGTTCTGCTGGCAGCAATACCCCGTTCCGAGAGATAGGCCTTGAGTTCTCCTGACATAAAAGAAGGGCCCCGATCCGAATGAACATAGGATGCCATGCCACAGAAAGCAAATACCTGCTCAAGGCAGCTGATAACCGTGGTCGTCAGCATATTGGGGCAGGGAAAGGCAAACGGAAAACGGGAATACTCATCGACCATGGTCAATAGATAAGTGTTGCGAGTTGAAGAGGGCAACGGCCCCTTAAAATCGATGCTAAGCCGTTGCATTGGCTGGGTCGCATGTATGAGTATACCACCCGAGGGGCGGAAAAACTGAGGTTTCAATTCCGCACAGACTCTGCAGTCCGAGCACATCTTCTTTACATCCCCGGTAGAGAATGGGAGATTTCGGGACCGCACGAAGTGTAGCATGCGAGTAACGCCCGGATGACACAACCCATCATGGATGTCTACGAGCGTAGAGGGTGCCATGGCGGAGCAGAATGCTCGTGTGAGGGTATCCGGAGCCACATTCTCCTTGCCAGGTCGATAGTGGATGGTGTAACCAAAAGAGGCCAATTCCAGCCGCCAAAGCTGGATTTTATTATTTTTAATTTTGGTCCGTTTTCGATTATCGAGCATGAAGGCGACCGATCGCTGGTCCGTGATTAAGGTAAAGTGCTGGCGAGCTAGGAGATGAGTCCACTTCCGTACTGCCTCTATGATGGCTGTAGCTTCTTTCTCGACTGGAGGATAATGTAGCTCAGCCCCTTGAAAAGTCCTGGACAAAAATGCCACCGGACGACCTTCCTGATTCAGAGTGGCCGAGATCGCCACCTCCGAGGCATCACTCTCAACAACAAAAGGAAGACTCTCATCGATGGAGTGAAGAGCTGCTTTCTCCAACTGTTTTTTCAGGAGGTTAAAGGCTGCAACAGCCGCTGTGTCTAGTGGGAATGTGCTGGCCTTCAGTAGAGGTTGGATTCGGTCCGAGAAGTTAGGAATCCATTTAGCATAGTATGCAAACAGGCCGAGGGCCCGGCGCAAGGAGGCCGGATTCTTAGGTGGCGGGAGTTCTTGGAGTGGGCGAAGCCTTTCAGGGTCAGGTTTAATGATGCCATTGCCCACACAATAGCCAAGGATGTTGATGGTTGGTTGTGACTCAATGGATTTAGCCGCATTTAATGTCAAATTACGGTGCTGGAGTGCATCCCAAAATCGTTGGAGATTGGCGTCATGTTCCCGCTGATTGCGACCTGCGACAGTAATATTGTCCAGATAAGGAAACGTATCCTTCAAGTCTTCCTGTTTGACCAGGTCATCCATTGCTCGCTGGAAGACAGCCACTCCATTAGTGACCCCAAAGGGGAGGCGACGAAATTGATACAGCCGTCCATTGGCTTCAAAGGCCGTATACTGCTTGTCTGAGACCTTCAAGGGTACCTGATGATAGGCACTTTTCAGATCATATGTTGAGAACACCGTGTACTCAGCCAGTTTATTAACCATATCATCGATGCGCGGCAATGGGTATGCGTCCAAGTCCGTATATTGATTGATGGTCTGTGAATAGTCAATGCACAGCCGTTTCTTGTGAGGTTGTAGAGGGTTCTTAACAATAACGACCTGGGCACGCCATGGCGACGAACAAGGCTCGATGATATCCTCTGCTAAAAGCCGAGAAATCTCAGCCGCAATAAAAGACTGGTCTTCCTGACTGAAACGTCGTGACTTTGTTATAATCGGTTTGCATCGAGGAGGGATACTGGTAAACAGTGAGGGTTCATCCAGTGAAGCTGCTGACAATGCACAGAACGGTAATCGAGGTCGTATATTAGAAATAGTGAGTTCAGGTTTGGATCCGCCGAACTCAATGGTGAGCTTCTTATGCTGCTTTTGAAAATCCAGCCCTAAGATAAGATCACTACATAAGTCCTTGAGCACCGAAAGCCGGGTGGAGGGATACCTGCGACCATTAAGTGTTATTTCAACCATACAAAAGCCAGAAATTCTGGTATTAAGTGATGACTGAGCCATCGCAATTGCCTGGTCCGATGGGAAAACATGTAGCTTTAACTCTGCAACAATCTGTTCCCTAATGAAACTATCAGTGCTACCTGAGTCAATTAAGGCATCTAAAGTATGTCCATTAATTGATGCTTTTGTAGCTGCATGGAATAGGTTCTGAGGACAAGCAGCTGTAATTGGTGTCGTTGCACAAAGAGTGGCTGAAACTCTAGGTGTGTTTCTTCGAGAGAAAACCCGAGAGGAAGCACGATAGATTTTAGCCGGAACATCTTGATAGGCCCTTACCGGGGCAGTTCGGTAGGACTTAGCTTGATAAGCCCTCGTAGAGGCTCTTGATAGGCAAACCTTTGCGAAATGACCCTTTTTGTTGCAATGACTGCAAAACGCATTGCGAGCAGGGCAGAATTTCCGAGGGTGAAACTCATCACCACAAAAGAAGCATTTCTTAGATTGCCAAGAGGCTGCCACAGTGGGGTCATCATCCTCTTCATCAGTGAAGTCATCAGATTGATCGTCAGGGATAAAGTCCTCCCTAATAGAGTTCACCTGTGGCCTCTTAAATTGCCTGACTGTAGTTAAGGCAGCAGACCGAGGTCTGGGCACTGTATAAAGGTCTGCATTTCTTTTTGCCAGATCTAGAGAGCAAGCCATGTCATAAGCTCTCTGAAGCTCAAGTGTCTTACTTTCCAGTAGACGCTGGCGTATAAATGGGGAGGCAAGCCCGCAGATGAAAGCATCACGGATCATTTCTTCACGGTACAGCTCAGCTGAGGCCGCCTGAAAGTTACAGTCCATACTGAGTCTGTGAAGCTCTTGGAGGAATTTATCAATGGATTCCTCCGGCCCTTGTTGGGCTGTAGCTAGTAGATGTCTGGCATAGACCTCATTCGGTGTCTTAGTATATAGTCTTTTAAGCGTCCGAATTGCCTCCTCGTAACTGCCCCATTCCTCAACATACTGAAATACATTCGGAGTGACACAGTTGATGAGTATCCGCAACTTTGTGTCATCATCAGCCTTGCAATATTCGAGAAAATTGTCAAACGTGCGATACCAGTGTTTCCACACCTTACCGGCTGCTGGGGTGTTTGGGTCCAAGTCAAGACGCGATGGTTTAAGGATGTTTTCCATGATGGGTGATTCCCTGGATCCTTAGTTCCGAGTTCGTCCAAAAAGTTTGAGTGCGAAGTTTTTCAAAGTTGATTAAATTGTCGTAAGAATGAGCCTTACGCGTGGTGAACTTAAAGTAAGCTTTAATCAACTAAAAAGGTGCTACATACAAAAGAGGTCTTACTCTATGCCTCTCCAGGATCCAACTGCTCAGTCCAGTATTTATCCTGGACTAATCACAGGAAGTGATGCAATAAAGTTCGAGTCACAGGAAGCTGTATTGTGTTACCACAGGGATTCCCGCCTATAATCTCAAAATGTTTAAGATTTAATTGATGGGAGTGAATTTCTGAGCATGAGCTTTCTTTATGCAATCAGAATTTGATTCAAAGTCAGGCAGTTTAAATAAGATACAACGGGCGCGTTTGGGGGCGGTAACCGAGTTAAGGCCAGACATTTAACTCGCGGTGCAGAAGTACCGCCCCGGCCGCTAAATTCGGCTTATCGCCCCGCACAGGAAGTGGAGTGCAATGTCAGGTGCTCCACTTCCTGGTGGGGCAGTAACCGTGGCGATGTTATTCCAAGATCCCTTTGTTCCTCTACCCCACCTAGACTCGCACCCTCCAAGTAATAAGTGACCTCCCTATTCTTCCAACCAAAATGTAATACCTCACATTTATCTGTGTTGAACTTCATTTGCCAATTATTTGCCCATTCTGCAAGTTTATTAATGTCCTCCTGTAATTTGTTGCAGTCCTCCTCAATATTGACTATCCCCCCCCCCCCCATTTGGTATCATCCGCAAATTTAGAAATTGTGCTTTTGATTCCAAAGTCTAAATCGTTAATGTAAATTGTGAACAGCAGTGGTCCCAGCACTGATCCTTGCGGAACACCGCTACCCACCTTCTGCCACTGTGAATAGCTACCCTTTACTCCCACTCTCTGCTTTTTGTCTTGAAGCCAGTTAGCAATCCATTCTGCTACTTGTCCCCTGACTCCGCATTCTCTGACCGATCTGATTCTGATCAGTCTTAGACTGATTACTACAGTGTAAATGCAATGTAACTGTGACGTATCTGTCACAGTCCCAGAAGTTCCCCACTGACTGGAAATCAATGGGGGAGAAATTCATTATAGCCCCATTTGGGGCGCTAACTTTTAAAAGTTGAGAAAATTAGCGCCAGGCGCAACGCCATAGCACCGCCGCAAAACTCCCGCCGAATGTGGCAGGAGTCGATATCAGCGCCGCGCCCGGTCACGAAGCCATTTGCGCCCCATTAGCGGTTCCCGGGGGCGCTAATGGGAGGCACAAAGGCACCCAATTTCGTCCCCAATGTTTTCTGAAGCAGTGCCTGCAGCTTCTGTTGACACGACTGTTCACACGACTGCTCCTGTGTTTTCCATGTGTGTCACTCCATGCCATCCCCTCAAGAGTCACAAAAATCTGTTGGAGTGTACAAGGATTTTGAATCTCTGCCTTATTGTTATCTTTAAGCTTTGTGCAAGCAAGTTAAAGCTTATTTTGGATCTTGGACCTCCAGGATCTGAGGGTGGGTTAGGTTAAAATGACTCCCACAGGCACTGGTAATCCACTAAAAGAGGAAAATATAGGCCTGATAATCTTGTCCCAATGCTGCGCCAATTGGAGTGCTGCTCTTTTGCGCACTGCAAGCACTTGTAATGCAATGAGCTAACTTTGTGCTATAATGGAAGGTTAGTTCCTTTACACAATATAACAGCCTTTTTGGTGTACAGTGCACAAGGCAAAGTAACCTGCTATCTGGCGCCAGGAGCTTTTGAAGGGCTGTTGGTCAACTTAAAGCTATACTGCTATCGAGGAATAGAAATAACTGTAGCAAGACCAGGGCGATGACTGGCTCCCTTCAAAGATGCAGCTTTGGAAGTTTTGCCACAACATGCGCCGGATGGAAGGGTTGAACTTTTTGGAACAGAGAGGCTTCCTCCTATGAAGAGTAATGTAATGACAGCTTGGACAGCTGTGATCAGATCCTAGAAGCAAGTAAGGAAAGTATCACTGGTTTCAGAAAGGTTACCAAGGTGAAGCACTGCTTTCATTTTACTTAATTATACAATGTCGTCTTACATTGCATTTTAATACCACTTCCCTAGAACATAAGAACATAAGAAATAAAAGCAGGAGTCGGCCATACGGCCCCTCGAGCCTGCTCCGCCATTCAATAACATCATGGCTGATCATCGACCTCAGCTCCACTTTCCCGCCTGATCTCCATATCCTTTGATTCCCCTAGAGTCCAAAAATACATCTATCTCAGCCTTGAATATACTCAAAGACTCAGCATGCACAGCCCTCTGGGGCAGAAGCTTGCTAGAACAGCACAGAACAGACCTCTGGCAACTGTTCATGTATTTTACAAATGTACAAACATGCCAGTGTTTACCCTGAAGCTCATGAAATGCGGCATGGAGAAAACACCCAGCACACTGCCAGTACTAGGTACCTGCGTGCTGTCTGTTCACAGGATCACATAAAGTGGCTAACGGCTGGGATCCTCCTCTGTCACTGGTTGATGCAGGTTCTTTTCTTCTCCACTTGTTCCATGGCAATAGATGGCAATAAGTGAGTCTTTGTGAGGCACCTGGGGTTACTATTATCTGGGATATCTAGGCTGTTTTGTCCTGTATGCCATCTCAACTCTGCTCTTGCACTTCCCCCTCCACAACTGACAGATAGAAAGGAATGACTTACAGGATACCCATAGATCCCATCTAGGCATAGCTCAATTTCAGTTCTCTCGACCAACACCCACAGATAGCAGTTCAACTGCCCCTTAATGAAGGTGTGAGAGGCTGCAGTAGTGAACTCCAAGGACAAAATGAAATTGATGGATCAACATGCAGCTACTTAATGGAAACTCTCCTTTAAGGAACAGGATCCAACATGACTGAATGGGCCAACCATCCCATGCCCACTGTTCAGATGCTAAGACCGTATCATCTGGTCATTTCCTCATTAACATTTTTTGAGCCTAGTCTGTGCCTAGTACACAGTTCCTGAGTGCCACACGTACACCCCCTCACATTATTCCGCACTGTGTGCAATGGTTGCAGGATAGGCCTCAGCAACCGATAATACAGGTTGCCTGTACCTGATGGGACCAGTGCTGTGGACACCAAGCCTTGCATTATCCATGCCTGAAGTCCTGATTTGAGCACTGCCATTTTAAATTTTGAATTCACATTACAGTAAGGTAAATTAGAATACATGTCCTTTTCTGTCTTAGAAGGTATATTGATATTGATTATGAGTCTCATCAGATGATATAAGATTAAGATATAGGTAAACAGTTATACACCATTTCCTTGCAGCTATACATTTAGTCATGGTACAGGCGTTTAGCTGTTTTGAATTAAAATGTACTGCATTAATAGTACAATGGCCTGATACCTCAAATAGTTGAGAGTTTGACTCCCAGCTGGGGGACCCTAAGCCTTGGGCCTTGCCTGTGCTGGTGTTCCCTGGACTTAAGGATGTGTGCCTAGAAGAAGAGAATGTGCATTCTATATTGAACAAACAGAATCTCTACGTCTGTAGATGTCTCAGTAGTATGGTTTGGAAGCACCTAAGAATGGTGATGGGAATTACATGTGGTCAGATACCTGACTGACCAAAAAGAAATTTCCGCGCAAGGTCATGGTTCCAGTCCGAAGGATGCCTGGCACCCTAACTCATCTCAGTTTAGTGAGTTGTGTTGTTTATTAACTGTGGTACTGGGTACAGCACTTTACGGAAACAGAAATTTCATCTGGAGGGCAGTAGGAAAAGAAAGCAAACATTGCGTGGATTGAATCTTCCACTGCTCCCCTGCTCACTACCTGCAGATCATCAATGATAGTTGTAGTGTCCACACCATCTCACCACCAGAGCTAAAGGATGATGGATGATGGAGAACGGCTTGTAAGGAGAAAACATACGAAGCCCTATATTTAAAGAAAAAAGGTATATTTAGTTTTACCTCCTGATCTCAGTTTAAAACCATTTGTTAGACTATTAAGTTTGAATCTAGTTATCATACATAATTTGCTTCAAATCCCTGTTCTGCTGTACTGAGCTTTGCCCTGTTAACCTGATGCAATGTATTAACAAAATGTGCTCTGGTCGAATATGTTGCTGAGGTAAGGATAAACCTTGCATTTTTATAATAGTCACAACTATGTGAAATGAAGTGCAGTCACTGTTATATCTTTGTCTTCACTGCCTGGGTGGTAATCTGACAGAGCAGATCGCCTGCCTGTTGTAGGACATGCCCGATTGAAATGAATGGAATGATAATTGGGCGGTTTCTATAACGGCAGGTGATCTGCCAGATTACCACAGGGCAGGGAAGATGGAAATTTGCACCATAAGCAAACACTGAAGCTAAACTGCTCACAGTAAGTTCCCAATGAGATGTGACCAGTTAGTCTGTTTCTGGAAACAACAACAGAAAACGCTGGAAAAACTCAGCAGGCCAGGCAACATCCGTGGAGAGAGGAACGGAGTTAACGTTTCAGGTCGAAACCCTTCGTCTGATGAAGGGTTTCGACCTGAAACGTTAACTCTGTTTCTCTCTCCACGGATGTTGCCTGGCCTGCTGAGTTTTTCCAGCGTTTTCTGTTGTTGTTTCAATTTTCCAGCATCTGCAGTATTTTGCTATCGTATAAGTCTGTTTCTGGTGCTGTTGGTCGAATGTTGGCCAGGACACCAGGAGAATTCCCTGCTCTTCAAATAGTGCCATGGAATCTTTTATGTCCAGCTGAATAGACAGGCAGTTCCTTGTTTAACATCTCATCTGAAAGATAGCGCTGAGGTACCAGCCTAGATTATGTGTTAATCCTTGGATCGGCACGACCCAGAGACTCTGACTCAGAGGCTGTGATTTTAAGTGCTATTATTTTGAGTCTATTCTGTGTTACTGAGCCAAGATTACATTTAAGCACAGATTAATCTATGCTCAAATGTATGGATCCTAATAGAATATTTTCTGGTGTAAATTTGGCAAAAGTTGTTTTACTTATAAACTGTAAACCTCTTTCAAGATTGTATCGGTTGTGAGAAAAAATGATTACCTCAGTGTTTAAACCATTCCCTCTGTTCTTAGGTTTATGGGAAAATAAATCTCAAATGATTGACTTTGACTAGTGGATTACATAGGTGCAATAACATCTGTGATTTCTGTATTGTTGCAAAACACTTGGTTAAACACTGATGTAGCTGAGTATTTTTCTGAAAATGAACCCCTGGGGATAGAGGGAATGTCACGCAATCACTTATGTAGGCAAGAACAATTCATCTGAACCAGCACAGCAAGAGCTATCACCTTATCACAGCAGGGACATCAGCAGGAACTGCTTCTTTAATGCTTCAGACAAAAGCCAGATGTGTAATTTCTTCATCTGTTGACCAGCAACTAATGGGAAAGTCAAAGGATTATTTGTGTTTAGGTTAATTACAAAGAACTTGCATGAGTCAAATGAATAGTAATCTCCTAATGAAATACAACTTCTTTTAGAATACCAAACTTAGTACCAGCAGCGTCACAAATGATCTTTCATGTGGTCACTGTGGAGGTTGTTTGTTATAGCAATGGACTGTGACTGAAAGCATCGTGCATCTAGTATTCCTATTTCGTGGCACAAAACAATCTGGATATCTGCCATCTGTGTTACAGCAGATGGTAGTAATGGATGCTCTGTGTGTATGGCTCTGCTTAGTTTGTCAAGTACTGAGTGAGTCAGAGCAATCAAGCCTCCCTTTTTAAGTACTGTTACACTAGCCAGTGTTACTAAATAGAAGATGAAAGCCAAGGAAGAGCCTTTTGCTTTGTATACCCAGTGAAGTAAGAGAAAGTGTTAAATCTTCCAAATTAAATAATGCACATTCAGGGAGACAGTTAAAAGTTTACTGTAGAAAAGCAATTGCTAAGGTTATTCTTTAAGAGTGTATTTTCATGTTTGTCAATATGAGGGATATGAATGCATGATTTTGCACTGTTAATTCTCATTGTATGTAGTATCAGAGTCAACAGGAGCAGCAACAGCAGCACCAGAAACAACCTGCTGCTCACAGACCTGCAGCTCAACAGGAGAAAGGGGATCAGCAGAGAGGTGCAGCTCCAGGAGGCCATACACAGGGTCCACAGGCAGAGGATAAGCTTCCTCGACATGTCGGAACACCAGTGTCTCAGGAGGTTCAGGGTGTCGCGTCAGGTGGTGGCAGACATTTGCAGCCTGTTGGAACAAGACCTGCTGCCAGCTGGACCTGGTGGCCACACTATACCAGTGGTTGTCAACATCACCACCGCCCTCAACTTTTTTGCCTCTGGATCCTTCCAGGGCTCTGCCAGAGAAATTTGCAGGATCTTGCAGTCGGTGGCACACAAATGCATGAGACAGGTGACTTATGGCTTGTTTGCCAGGGCCGCCAATTATGTCAACTTTGCCTGTGATGATGCCAGTCAGAATGAGCGGGCGATTGGGTTTGTGGCTCTGGCTGGCTTCCCACAGGTGCAGGGCAACCATAGATCACTCAGGATTATTCATCAACCGTAAGGCCTTCCACTCAACAACTAACGGGTGGAGGAGGCTCCATGAACATCCCCATCCTCAATGATGGCGGAGCCCAGCACATGAGTGCAAAAGACAAGGCCGAAGCATTCACAACCACCTTCAGCCAGAAGTGGATGATCCATCTCGGCCTCCTCCTGAGGTCTCCACTATCACAGAAGCCAGTCTTCAGCCAATTCGATTCACTCCACGTCTTATCAGGAAAAGGCTGAGTGCACTGGATACAGCAAAGGCTATGAGCCCCGACAACAACCCGGCTGTCGTGCTGAAGACTTGTGCTCCAGAACTAGGCACACCTCTAGCCAAGCTGTTCCAGTACAAATACAACACTGGCATCTACCCGACAATGTGGAAAACTGCCCAGGTATGTCCCGTCCACAAAAAGCAGGACAAATCCAACCCAGCCAATTACCGCCCCATCAGTCTACTCTCAATCATCAGCAAAGTGATGGAAGATGTTGTTGACAGTGCTATCAAGCGGCCCTTACTCACTTATAACCTGCTCACTGATGCTCAGTTTGGGTTTCGCCAAGACCACTCGGCTCCAGACCTCATTGCAGCCTTGGTCCAAACATGGACAAAAGAGTTGAATTCCAAATATGAGGTGAGAGTGACTGCCCTTGACATCAAGGCAGCATTTGACTGAGTGTAGCATCAAGGAGCTTCAGTAAAACTGAAGTCAATGGGAATCAGGGGGAAAACTCTCCACTGGCTGGAGTCATGCCTAGCCCAAAGGAAGATGGTTGTGGTTGTTGGAGGCCATCACCTCAGCCCCAGGACATTGCTGCAGGAGTTTCTTAGGGCAATATCTTAGGCCCAACCATATTCAACTGCTTCGTCAATGACCTTCCCCCCATCATAAGGTCAGAAGTGGGGATGTTCGCTGATGACTGCACAGTGTTCAGTGTTCAGACCTTGACGACATTCAGGCTTGGGTTAATAAGTGTCAAGTAACATTCGCGCCACACAAGTGCCAGGCAATGACTATCTCCAACAAGAGAGAGTCTAACCACCACCCCTTGACATTCAACGGAATTACCATCGCCGAATCCCCCACCATCAACATGCTGGGGATCATCATTGACCAGAAACTTAACTGACCAGCCACATAAATACTGTGGCGACAAGAGAAGGTATTCTGCGGCGAGTGACTCACCTCCTGACTCCCCAAAGCCTTTCCACCATCTACAAGACACAAGTCAGAAGCGTGATGGAATACTCTCCACTTGCCTGGATGAGTGCAGTTCCAACAACACTCAAGGGGGGAAAAATTGGGTCGCACCCCCTTTGGGGCGCTAACTTATTAAAGGGAAGGGGCCTTGCGCAGCGCAACCCGGGGCCCAGCTAAGCCACCAGGGATCGGAATGCCGGCAAAAGAGCCTGGCACTCAAGAGAAGTGCGGGGGTCACAGACTGCAGCCGGCACCCCGCGCGGGGGCTGCACAGAAGGCCGGGGACAGCAACGGGGGCAGGTGCTAGCAGGCGGCCAGCAACAAAACTGGCCGCCCGGCACCTCCCCTTTAATTTGCGCCACCCCGGCCGCAGGTATCCCCCCCTGACCCTGTAGGACATAGCGTCCGGCGGTAAGTCAGGGGGCGCTACTGAAGATCGCAGCTGGGGCGTGAGCAGGGCGCCGTGCACGATGATGATGTCATCGCCGGAGGCGCAGCACCGTGGGGCGCTAACAGTTACCGCCGCCGCTAACCTCCCACTGAATTTCACGGGAGGTGTTGGCGGTGCCGCGCCCAGGCGCTAGTTGCTTTGTGCCCCATTACCGCCCTCTTAGGGTGCTAACGGGAGGCGCAAATCAACTGAATTTTTCCCCCAAGAAGTTCGACACCACCCAGGACACCATCCATCACCTTAAAAATTCACTCCTTCAACCACTGCTGCACCATGGCTGCAGTGTGTACCAGCCATATGGGAGTACCTTCATTACATGGACTGCAGCTGTTCAAGAAGGCAGCTCACCATTTCCTTCCCAAGAGCAATTAGGGATGGGCAATAAATGCTGGCATTGCCAGTGACGGCCACATTCCATGAAAGATAAAAAACCTCCATCAATGTGCAGCTGGTGTGCAACCACAGAAGGATATTTATGTACGGTTTGCACAAGATTCCCAGGCAACTGCCATGATGATTTCATCCTGTGGCCGTCCACCCTCACTGATCTCTTCGCACCTCGAGGCTGGCTGCTCGGAGACAAGGGATACCTGCTTAAAATGTGGCTGATGACATCCCTCAGAAACCCAAGGAATAAGGCCCATGAATGATACAATGAAAGACATATGAGTGCCAGATGTGTCATCGAACAAGCCATCGGCATGCTGAAGATGCGCTTCAGATGCCTGGACAGATCTGGAAGTGCCCGTCAGTTCACACCAGCCAGGGTCTCCTGAATGGTTGTGGTGTGCTGCACTCTGCACAACATTGCGCAGCAGCAAGGTTTGGACCGACAGAAGGAACAAGATGCAGAGCACAGAGCCTCTTCAGAGGATTCCGAGGAGGAGAAAGATGAGAAGGCGGAAGGTGATGAGGGCAATGCACCACCAGTGGCGCACATTGCTGCCTGGGATGCCCTAATTATTGTGAGGTTCACTTAGGTTCCACCAGTACATCCATCTAACAACCACATGCAAAAGTCACTTTTACCCACCACCTCCCCCCTGCCCCATCCCGCCCCGATGCCACTAACACAGAGTAGTGCTGGAAACAACCAAGCCTCCCTTTCACAGACCCCCATTGCTCGGCGTCAATTCATGTCTTCCCATTCATCATCACACAACTGAAAAGGCCACTTTCCAGCCAGCAACCAAGAATGGACAAGACGGGAAAGTGGTGCAAAAGAATAATGTTTATGTGTTTCAAATAGACAACAGAAACTTAATATAACAATGTGCAAGACACCCATGTACATACCCTTGTGCAACTACGAGTCTTCACTCTTCCTTTTTCTGCCACTTCTACGTGGTGTAACCCCTGTGGCTTCAGCAGAGGTCGAGGCAGGCTGCTTAGATCCCTGCTCTGACTGCTGAGTGGCTCTTAGCCGACATCCTCTGGGTTTTGGAGCATGTGAGGACCCCACCAAAGACTGCTCCACCCGCACCGGTGCAGGGGCAGATTTGGCCATTGGGACACGGGGCTTTTCTGGGAGCTTAGACTGCTGTCATTGTGGTTCTGGGCTCTACCATCTCCTCAGGCTATCAGTGTGGAGAGCAAAAATAGGGGCTTCCATAGCATCACTACATTCCTTCACTCTGTCCTCACACAGAGCAGTAGGAGTATCGAGGCACACAACAGTGCCATTAGCTCCATGGCACAGGCTCATGCTGTCCTCTTCCAGGATGACAGCACATCTGCTCCCCAGTTTGCAGTTGAGCCCTCAAGGGCTATATCTGTTCGAGGTCACCCACCACGGCCATCTTAAGTGCCCTCAGTGTATGATCAGCAGTCTTCCATCTCCGGGACTCCAGCAACAGGAGAGCCACCTCGTAGGAGCACTAGAATATGTAAATGATGACAGAGGCTAGGCGGAAAGGGATTACACTAGGGTGATTTCAGTTCACCGTTAATAGAACAAAAATTTGATAAATCCGGAATGTACAAAATGTAAAGTAATGATTTTTTTTTGCATTGTCGTCACATTTATGTGTTTGCGCCTGTTCTTGGTGCAAGGAATCCAGGCCCCTCCTCCCACCACCACATTGGGAGCCCCTGGAAGTGCACGTGAAAAACAAAGAAAAGGATATTTGGCATGTGGGTCTCTGCCTCTTTTTCCTCTACTTTGCGCTCAGGAAATAAACCTACCCCAGCCGCTCAACAGAGGATAATGGCTCCATTGAGTTATTGGGAAAAAAAAGTTAGCTTTACTAAAAATAATTGCCCATGTTTCTACATATGTCAGCAGTGTGTTAATTCTTGCATTCCTAATCATTTAACAGCACTTGTAGCTTTCCATAAAACATTGTGACACGTGAACCAGTAGCTCCAGTGGTGAATCGCTCTGAGAAGCAGAGTTTTTATCTATTGAGTGACAGTTTGCTAATCAAGTTCTTCGAACTGATAAGGTTTATCCAGCTATTTGCTGAGCAATTGGATGGATCACCACAATAATCTCAGGGCATGGAGAACCAGGCGAGGCCAGTCAGACATTCAGCAGTGGGCATGCAGTCAGTTAATTGTGGAGTAGCAGCGATAGTGATGATGCAGCCCAAACTGTCACACACTCACCTAAAGAAGAAGCCTGCTAGTGGGCAGTAACAGTAGAGATCTAATGGGAAAATGGCTGGGCAAGGGACGAAAGGAAGTTAAAGATGCTTTCTGTCAACATTCAACATTATGACTAATCAAATATTAAACATCAAAATCTGAGTACAATCATTTGCTTAATGCAATTATTTTGAAATGAATTTTTATTGCATAAAGCTCAAATTTATTATGAATATCACTCAGTGTGAATTCATTTCACTGTGATTTTCTTTTAAACGAATACCTATACCTTACACCAAAATGTTTACTTTGCTACAAGAAAAAATAACAATTTGTACTGTATAATGCCAGAGCAGCGGAGGCAGCCCGAGGAGCAGCAAGCGGCGGTATAAAGGTGAGCTCGGGGGATTTTCCCTAATCCAGGTCCGGGAGAGGGAAGCAAAAAACAATTGAACTGTGACGTCACCAAGAAGCAGGTAAGTGATTGGTTGGTGAGTATTTTCCCTCTAAATTTTTCTAAGCTTAAAATTTTGCGGTTTCTAGGGTCTCTGTTGTGTAACGGGGACTACTGTTAAGAAAGGGCCCTTGAGTATATCATTTAATTGAAGTGAAATTGGTGGGATTCATTTAATTTAATTTTAATTAATTAATTAAAGGGTAAGTCATGGCAGGAGAGCTCCGCCCCGTGATATGCTCCTCCTGCTATATGTGGGAAATCAGGGACACTTCCTGTGTCCCTGACGACCATTTGTGTGGGAAGTGTATCCAGCTGCAGCTACTGATAGACCGCATTGCGGCTCTGGAGCTGCAGATGGATGCATATTGGAGCATTCGCAGGTAAAGGGTGTACAGGCAGGAAGTGAATGGGTGACCACCAGGCAGAGTAAGGGGTGCAGGCAGGTAGTGCAAGGGTCCCCTGTGGCCATCCCCCTCTCAAACAGATATACCACTTTGGATACTGTTGGGGGGGATGACTTATCAGGGGAAGGCAGCAGCAGCCAACTTCCTGGCACCATGGGTGGCTCTGCTGCACAGGCTGGGAGGAAAAAGTGTGGAAGAGCTATAGTGATAGGGGACTCAATTGTAAGGGGAATAGATAGGCGTTTCTGCGGCCACAAACGAGACTCCAGGATGGTGTGTTGCCTCCCTGGTGCAAGGGTCAAGGATGTCTCGGAGCGGCTACAGAACATTTTGGAGGGGGAGGGCGAACAGCCAGTTGTCATGGTGCACATAGGCACCAACGATACAGGTAAAAAATGGGATAAGGTCCTAAAAGCAGAATATCGGGAGTTAGGAGGTAAATTAAAAAATAGGACCTCAAAGGTAGTAATCTCAGGATTGCTACCAGTGCCACGTGCTAGTCAGAGTAGAAATAGGAGGCTATTTCAAATGAATACGTGGCTAGAGGAATGGTGCAAGGGGGAGGGATTCAAATTCCTTGGACATTGGAACCGGTTCTGGGGGAGGTGGGACCAGTACAAACGGGACGGTCTGCACCTGGGCAGGGCCGGGACCGATGTCCTAGGGGGAGTGTTTGCTAGTGCTGTTGGGGAGGGTTTAAACTAAAGTGGCAGGGGGTTGGAACCTGAGCAGGGAGACAGAGGAAAGGGAAACAAGGATAAAAGCAAAAGACAGGAAGGAGAAAAACAAAAGTAGAAGGCAAAGAACTCAACGGTTTAAATCAAACATGGTTACAGTAAATAATAATTCATATAGGTCTGAGAGCATTAAAAAAACAAACCTGAAGGCTTTGGGGGAAAAATTCAGTTGGTTGCGCCTCCCGTTAGCGCCTTAAGAGGGCGCTAATGGGGCGCAAAGCCACTAGCGCCCGGGCGCAGCGATGTTTGCGCCGCTCGGGAACTTAACTAGACATTGTGCGGCGGCGCTAAACTTTACCGCCGCGACCACCTGCGCGCGCAGATTGTGACGTCATTCCATGGTGCAACGCCCTTGTGGCGCCCCGGAGCGGAAATTGAGTGGCGCCCCCTGCCTTACCGCCTGGCGCATCCAACGACCGGAAGACTGGAACGCTATCAATCGCTGTGGGGCTGGGGGGGGGCGCTATTTAAAGGGGGCCTCTTCCTGTCTTTTTCTGTGGTTGACATTTTTGCACCACTCGTTCTGAGAGAGAGAGAGAGATTCGGAGAGAGAGAAAGAGAGACTTCTGCATTGAGTCAACGCTGTGTGAGGTAGTTTTGCCTACTGATCCTAACTTCGCTGCTACTTTGGTTGCTGTCCTTCATAACTTTGCTTGCAAAGAGACTATGGGGGCTGCACTGATTGGGGGCGTCGTCCTGCTCCAGCTGAATCGGAGGACACAGAGACGCAGAGAGAGAGTGGCAATGATGGCCAGACGGAGGAGGGCCAACAGGCGTATGTACAGGAGAGCTTACCCTCCCAGGGTATATCGTGAACAGCTCTCCTACATTCATATGTCTGAGGAGCTGTGTTTGCGAAGGCTGCGATTCAGCAAGGAGGTGGTCACTGAGCTCTGCCACCTGCTGCAGCCAGATCTGCAGCCTCAACTGAGGTCCAGGACGTCTCTGTCGGTGGCAGTGAAGGTCACAGTGGCTCTCAACTTCTATGCTACTGGCTCATTTCAAGCTGCTGCTGGGGACCTCGCCAATATCTCCCAGTTCGCGGTGCATTGCTGCATCCAGCAGGTCACAAATGCCCTCTTTAAAAGGAGACGAGAGTTCATCTCTTTCCCCATGACCCCAGACAAGCAGCGTGACCGCGCTCTGGGCTTTGCGAGGATAGCGGGCTTCCCCATGGTGCAGGGCGCCATTGACTGCACGCATGTGGCTTTGCGTGCTCCACATGAGAATGCCGAGGAATTCCAGAACAGAAAGGGGTTCCATTCCTTGAATGTTCAGTTGGTCTGTGACCACAGACAGCTGATACTAGCTGTCAATGCCCACTATCCTGGCAGCTGCCACGATGCTTTCATCCTGCGCCAGACTACTGTGGCAGAACTTTTCGAGGCACCGCATCAGCCAGTTGGTTGGCTTCTCGGGGACAAGGGGTATCCATTGAGCACCTGGCTGATGACACCGCTCCGTACGCCCAACACCCCTGCTGAGCTGCGGTACAACGAGAGCCATCAAGCTACCAGGAACATAATTGAGCGCACAATCGGCGTGCTGAAGCAACGGTTCCGCTGTCTCGACCATTCTGGAGGAGCCCTGCAGTACTCGCCTGAGCGAGTATCCAACTTCGTAGTTGTGTGCTGCATGTTGCATAACATGGCAATCGTCAGGACCCAGCCAATGCCACCAGGCCTTGGAGCACCACCAGAGGAGGAGGAGGAAGAGGAGGAAGAGGACGAGGAGGATGATCATCAGCAGCACCAAGGCAGGAGGGCGGCCCACAGTGGTGAAACTGCAAGGGCCGTCCGTCAACGGCTGATAGCAAGCCGCTTCTAGGGCCCCTGCTGTGGAAATGGCTTCTGCCATTGCTAACAACATCAATGAACCCAGCACGCAACCCCTAAGCCGGCCAAGGCACCAATGATTCCAAACACCAAACATGTATATTTTGAATACAAAAACTTATTTATTTTACAAACTCTGTGTGTGTCATTTCCTCATGACAAACTCATAGAAATAAACACAAAAAAACAGTCATTAACATAACTGGTTCTCACAACCTGGAGATAATGTCCAAAACACTAGACAAAAGTTGGACCACGAACCTCGGCCTTTAATAAAAAAATGACCAGCATTTTGTCACACCTCCTACTTTTTGCCCTTCGAGGGTGATCTCCTTCCCTTGCGCACTTCCCCCCTTCTAACCCTACTGCTCCTCCGTAATGGGACCTCAGTGGCTGCAGCAAGGCTGGTGGAAGGCTGCTGATCGTCAGACCCTGACACTGCAGATGCCCCTGAAGGACGGCCTCGACCACTTCTGGGCCTGGAGGGCCCGGCTGCAGACTGCACCAACTCTGCATGGGCGGCAGCAGTCTGTCCTACAGGCGGTGGCAAGTGCAGTGGAGAAGTGACAGTGTTGGCAGCAGGAATGCTGTCATCGTGAGAGAGGACAGCAACACCCTGCTCGCCCGACACACTGGCACTCCCACGGGGCAGCACTTCAGCATCCGGAGCAATCTGCTGGAGCACAGATTGCTGGCCTGCTGCGGCGCGGTGAGAGCCCCGGGGACATGTGAACGAACCATCGAGGTTGGCAGCAGTCAGTGCTCGCGTGGCCTCAATCTGAGTCTGCATGAGAGCAGTCAGAGATGGGATCACGGCAGTCAGTGACTGAATTGCAGCACTAAGCGTTAGTGTGGCATCCGCCTGTGCTACAGCGAAGTGCTCCACACTCCTTGCCAGTGACTCAATGCATTCGGGCACCCTTCCCACTGCACCCATGAGCTCAGTGTGCATGCCCACCGCCTGGGTGTTCATTTCTGCGATCAGCCGCTCCTCCTCTGCGTCCATTGCAGTAGGAGTCGCTGGCATACTCTCCCTCTGGGGAGAAGGCCCCCGTTCTTCCCTACCCCCATGGCGTTGCTGCAGCCCGCTGGGTCCTGGAGCTTCACCCTCATCAGACCCTTCCCCCCTGCTCCCCTCCAGGGAAGGCGTGTTCCCAGTGTCGGCATGGGCTTCCTCGGGAGAGGGTGGCACTGATGCTCCGGCTTCCTCTTCCTCCTCGGCTGCAGCTTCACTCCCACTGGCAGCTTCAGGGCCCGTCTCCTCAGCTGGTGAATCACCATCTGAAAACAGGGAGGTACAAGAGTGGCTTTAGCGTGAGGACAGGGTGGCAGTAAGGGAGGAATAAGTGCAGCGAGTTAGCAAGTTGGATTGAAAGTGTCAAAGGCTGGTGTTGTGAGGGACAAGTGGAAGGACAGAGGACAAAAAGGTGATGACCTTACCATTGCTGTCCAGAACGGGGTCGGCGTCTCCAGTGGCGACGGGACCGATCACCCGGCTTGCCACAATCCTGTGGACGCGCTCCTCAAGATCGCTGAGGGGTTGCAGCTGAGGCCGCCCTCCACCTGTCCGTTGCTGCTGTCTCCTATTATGCGCCAGCTTGGCCTGCAAGTAAAAGGACAGCATCTGAGTAAATATACAGCCATGGTCTTGCCTGATGTGCCTCCCATAGGTGAATAGCCCTTACTGTATGCAGCCATGGTCTTGCCTGATGTGCCTCCCATAGGTGAATAGCCCTTACTGTATGCAGCCATGGTCTTGCCTGATGTGCCTCCCATAGGTGAATAGCCCTTACTGTATGCAAAGTGTGGAATGTGTGTGTGTGTTTCATGAAAGGGCCATAGGTGTTGGATGAGTGTTGTGCATTGGGGTTTTAAGACCCTCTGCCCATAGAGTGAGGTTGAGATGGAGGGATGGAGAGGTATTGAGAAAAAGCCACTCACCCTGACGACCCGAGTGAGGTCGTTGAACTTTTTGCCGCATTGAACATGGGTCCTGGGCACCATGCTCCTGGAGGAGACGCTCTGAGCCACCTCCCTCCACACTCTTCTGTACTCGCGTGGCAAAGGCCTCCTGCCACTCTCAGGGAAGAGTATACATCTTCTGCGCTCCACCGCACCAACCAGAGCATCCAAGGCCCGCTCGGTGAAGCGCTGAGCTCGTTCTCTCACCCTCTCCATCCTTGGCAGCAAAATGGATTCACAGGTCTCTCCAGGCCGAGATTCAAGGCTGCAATGAGCAGGGTGTGGCTGGGGAGCAAGTTGGCCCCCCCGCTTTAAGAACTGGCCGGCGCCAGTGTGTCTGTGTTCCCTCGCTAACTGGCAGCACCTGCGCTGCGCTCGCGCGCTGAGTTAGCGCCTCACTGCTCGGCCTTTGCGCCTTAAGACAGCTGTGCAGCGCCTGATTTAGCGCTCCACTCACCTCCCGGGGCGGTAAAAGTGAAGTTTCCAGTCAGTGGCGATAATTAGCGCCAGGCGCTAATTTTTGCGTCCAGACGATATTTGCGCCCCAAACGGGGCGCGACCTAATTTTTCCCCCTTTGTGTCTTAATGCAAGGAGCATTCGGAACAAGGTGGATGAATTAGCTGCGCAAATAGAGGTAAATGAATACGATTTGATTGGGATTACAGAAACATGGCTCCAGGGTGGCCAAGGCTGGGAACTCAACATCCAGGGGTATTCAATATTTAGGAAAGATAGGCAAAAAAGAAAGGGAGGTGGAGTAGCATTGCTGGTTAAAGAGGGGATTAACACAATTGAAAGGAAGGATAGTAACTCTGATGATGTGGAATCTGTATGGGTAGAACTGAAAAATAACAAGGGGCAGAAAACGTTAGTGGGAGTGGTATATAGACCTCCAAACAGTAATACAGAGGTTGCGGACGGCATTAAAAGGGAAATTAGAGAAGCATGCAGTAAGGGCACAGCAGTCATCATGGGTGACTTTAATTTACATATAGATTGGGCTAACCAAATTAGTAAAAATACTGTGGAGGAGGAATTCCTAGAATGTTTACGGGATGGTTTTCTGGAACAATATGTCGAGGAACCAACCAGAGATCAGGCCATCTTAGACTGGGTATTATGTAACGAGAAAGGATTAATTAGCAATCTTGTTGTACGAGGCCCCTTGGGTCAGAGTGATCATAATATGATAGAATTCTTCATTAGGATGGAGAGTGAAGTAGTTGAATCAGTGACTCGGGTCCTGAATTTAAATAAAGGAAACTACGATGGTATGAGACGCGAATTGGGTAGGATTGATTGGGGAATGTCACTCAAAGGGTTGACGGTGGATAGGCAATGGCAAACATTCAAAGACTGCATGGATGAACTACAGAATTTGTTCATCCCAGTGTGGCATAAGAATAAAACAAAAAGGGTGACTCAACCATGGCTAATAAGGGAAATTAGGGATAGCATAAGATCCAAGGAGAGGGCATATAAATTGGCCAGAAAAAGCGTTAACCCTGAGGATTGGGAGCAGTTTAGGATTCAACAAAGGAGGACAAAGGGATTAATTAAGAAGAGGAAAATAGAATATGAAAGTAAGCTTGTTGGGAACATAAAATCTGACTGTAAGAGCTTTTATAGATATGTGAAGAGAAAAAGATTAGTGAAATCAAGTGTAGGTCCCTTGCAGTCAGAAGCGGGGGAAGTTATAATGGGGAACAAAGAAATGGCAGACCAATTAAATACATACTTTGGTTCTGTCTTCACAAAGGAGGACACAAATAACCTCCCAGAGATGTTGGAGAACATACAGTCTGATGAAAGGGAGGAACTGAAAGAAATCAGTATTTGCAGGAAAATGGTGTTAGGAAAATTGATGGGATTGAAGGCCGATAAATCCCTAGGGCCTGATAATCTACATCCTAGGGTACTTAAGGAAGTGGCCCTAGAAATAGTAGATGCATTGCTGATCATCTTCCAACATTTGATGGAATCTGGAACTGTACCCATGGATTGGAGGGTAGCTAATGTTACCCCACTATTCAAAAAGGGTGGTAAAGAGAAAACGGGGAATTACAGACCGGTAAGCCTGACATCGGTAGTGGGGAAAATGCTAGAGTCCATTATAAAGGATGTAATAGCTGAGCACTTGAAAAACAGTGACAGGATCAGACAAAGTCAACATGGATTTACAAAAGGTAAATCGTGCTTGACTAATCTACTGGAATTTTTGAGGATGTAACTGGGAAAATAGATAAGGGAGAACCAGTAGATGTGGTGTATTTGGACTTTCAAAAGGCTTTCGATAAGGTCCCGCATAAGAGATTAGTGTGTAAAGTTAAGGCACATGGGATTGGGGGCAAGGTATTGACTTGGATAGAGAACTGGTTGGCGGACAGAAAGCAGAGAGTAGGAATTAATGGGTCTTTTTCCGAGTGGCAGGCAGTGACTAGTGGGGTACCGCAGGGATCGGTCCTTGGACCCCAGCTATTCACAATATACATTAATGATCTAGATAAGGGAACTAAATGTAATATCTCCAAGTTTGTAGATGACACAAAGCTGGGTGGGCGTGTATGCTGCGAGGAGGATACCGAGAAACTCCAGGATGATTTGGACAGGTTGGGTGAGTGGGTAGAAGCGTGGCAGATGCGATATAATGTGGATAAATGCGAGGTTATCCACTTTGGTGTCAAAAACAGAAAGGCAGACTATTATCTGAATGGCAATAGATTGGGAGAAGGGGAAGTGCAACGAGACCTGGGTGTCCTTGTGCACCAGTCGCTGAAGGTAAGCATGCAGGTGCAGCAGGCGGTGAAGAAGGCAAATGGTATGTTGGCCTTCATAGCGAGAGGGTTTGAGTATAGGAACAGGGATGTCCTGCTGCAGTTGTACAGGGCCTTGGTGAGACCACACCTTGAGTACTGTGTGCAGTTTTGGTCGCCTTATCTGAGGAAGGATGTTCTTGCCATGGAAGGAGTTCAGCGAAGATTCACAAGGCTGATACCTGGGATGGCAGGAATGATGTATGAAGAGAGATTGGGTCGATTGGGCTTATACTCGCTGGAGTATAGAAGAATGAGAGGGGAGCTCATCGAAACATATAAAATTCTGACAGGTCTGGACAAACTAGATGCAGGAAGAATGTTCCCGATGGTCGGAGAGTCCAGAACCAGGGGTCATAATCTAAGGATAAGGGGTAAGCCATTTAGGACAGAAATGAGGAAGAATTTCTTCACCCAGAGAGTGGTGAACCTGTAGAATTCTCTACCACAGAAGGTAGTTGAGGCCAAGCCATTAAATATATTCAAGAATGAGTTAGATATATTTCTTAAAGCTAAAAGTATCAAGGGATATGGGGAGAAGGCAGGTGCAGGGTACTGAGTTTGGATGATCAGCCATGATCTCATCGAATGGTGGAGCAGGCTCGAGGGGCCGAATGGCCTACTCCTGCTCCTTTCTTCTATGTTTCTATGTTTCTATAATCTATAATGAAGTGTGCTTCTCAGAAAGTTTATTTTTAATCTAGACTTTTTGCTTAAGTGTTTCATTTATTATGTAAACTACAGCAGCACCATAATAAAAATTTTAAAAAGTCAGGCAAACATATACCTTTAGTTAATGGGACCACTCAGTTGCTGCAATCAAAATGTGAGTTCCTGACAGTGAACAGACTAAGTGGCTTTCACTGTACAAGAAATTACCAAGTGCATACTGAGAACAATTGTTTGCCATGTGCCATCATTTTAAGTGATGAAAGATTTAGCAAATTGCAGTATTAAGTAATAGTTAATAAATGGGTGCAGAAATACACTAGCAAGAGCTGATACTGCAGTGCAGTGCTGAGGGAGTGCTGCACTGTTCGAGGTGCCGCTTTTTGGATGAGACGTCTGCTCTCTCAGGTGGACGGGAAAGATCCCATGGCACTATTTCGAAGAAGAGCAGGGGAGTTATCCCAGGTGTCCTGGCCAATATTTATCGCTCAATCAACATCACTAAAAACAGATTATCTGGTCATTATCACATTGCTGTTTGTGGGAGCTTGCTGTGCAAAAATTCGTTGTCGCATTTCCTACATTACAACAGTGACTACAATTCAAAAGTCAGAAGTGGCTGTAAAACACTTTGGAATGCCTTGAGGTTGTGAAAGGCGCTATATAAATGTAAGTCTTTCTTTTCTTTTTTATATTATGTTGTATACAATTGACAAAGTGACTTTGCTGGTATTAAATTATGCTACAGTGAACAGACATGTGCAAAAATGATTAATTTCTGCTGTGAGAATTGGAGTTTCTTACTCAATATTAGGTTAGCAAAATAAATGTCATGTTTGACTTATGGATTTTGAACCCTGATGTAACATAGATTAATGCTGATAAATACATAATTACCTTGCTAACAAACGTGCTTGGATATAGATTAGACTGGGATCAGGCTTTTCATAAAATAAAGGTAAAAATAGTCAATCTATAGATCTTTTAATTCTGTAACACTCAATGTGGCCAAACTCAGTGCTGTTTGTCAGAGCAAGAAAATAGAAATTTCTAAAATATTTCAGTGGGAAATGGTAACATTAATAATAATTTGCATTTATATATTTTTTTATTTATCGTTCATGGGATGCGGGCATCGCCAGCATTTATTGCCCATCCCTAGTTGCCTTTGAGAAGGTGGTGGTGAACCGCCTTCTTGAACCGCTGCAGTCCGTGTGGTGAAGGTACTCCCACAGTGCTGTTAGGGAGGGAGTTCCAGGATTTTGACCCAGCGACGATGAAGGAACGGCAATATATTTCCAAGTCAGGATGGTGTGTGACTTGGAGGGGAACTTGGTTGTGGTGCTTTTCCCATGCACCTGCTGCCCTTGTCCTTCTAGGTGGTAGAGGTCGCAGGTTTGGGAGGTACTGTCGAAGAAGACTTGGCGAGTTGCTGCAGTGCATCTTGTAGATGGTACACATTGCAGCCACGGTGGTGGAGGGAGTAAATGTTTAAGGTGGTGGATGGGGTGCCAATCAAGCGGGCTGCTTTGTCTTGGATGGTATCGAGCTTCTTGAGTGTTGTTGGAGCTCCACTCATCCAGGCAAGTGGAGAGTATTCCATCACACTCCTGCCTTGTGCCTTGTAGATGGTGGAAAGGCGTTGGGGAGTCAGGAGGTGTGACACTCACCACAGAATACCCAGCCTCTGACCTGCTCTTGTTGCCATAGTATTTATGTGGCTGGTCCAGTTAAGTTTCTGGTCAATGGTGACCCCCATGATGTTGATGGTGGGGAATTTGGCGATGGTAATGCTGTTGAATGTCAAGGGGCAGTGGTTAGACACTCGCTTGTTGGAGATAGTCATTTTTGGCACTTGTGTGGCACGAATGTTACCTGCCACTTATCAGCCCAAGCCTGAATGTCGTCCAGATCTTGCTGCATGCGGGCATGGACTGCTTCATTATCTGAGGAGTTATGAATGGCACTGGACACTGTGCAGTCATCAGCGAACATCCCCACTTCTGACCTTATGATGGAGGGAAGGTCATTAATGAAGCAGCTGAACATATTGGGGCCAAGGACACTGCCCTGAGGAAATCCTGCAGCGATGTCCTGGGGCTGTGATGATTGACCTCCAACCATCACAACCATCTTCCTTTGTGCTAGGCATGACTCCAGCCAGAGGAAAGTTTTGCCCTCGATTCCCATTGACTTCAGTTTTACTGGAGTTCCTTGATGCCACACTCGGTCAAATGCTACCTTGATGTCAGGGGCAGTCACTCTCACCTCCCCTCTGGAATTCAGCTCTTTTGTCCATGTTTGGACCAAGGCTGTAATGAGGTCTGGAGCCGAGTTTCCTAGCGGAACCCCAAACTGGGCATCAGTGAGCAGGTTATTGGTGATTAAGTGCTGCTTGATAGCACTGTCGACGACACCTTCCATCACTTTGCTGATGACTGAGAGTAGACTGATGGGGCGGTAATTGGCCGGATTGGATTTGTCCTGCTTTTTGTGGACAGGACATACCTGGGCAGTTTTCTACATTGTCGGATAGATGCCAGTGTTATAGCTGTACTGGAACAGCTTGGCGAGAGGCGTGGCTAGTTGTGGAGCACAAGTCTTCAGCACGATAGCTGGGATGTTGTCAGGGCCCATAGCCTTTGCTGTTACCACTGCGCTCAGCCGTTTTGATATCACGTGGAGTAAATTGAATTGGCTGAAGACTGGCTTCAGTGATGGTGGGGACCTCAGGAGGAGGCCGATATGGATCATCCACTCGGCGCTTCTGGCTGAAGATGGTTGCAAACGCTTCAGCCTTGTCTTTTGCACTCACGTGCTGGGCTCCACCATCATTAAGGATGGGGATATTCATGGAGTCTCCTCCTCCCGTTAGTTGTTTAATGGTCCACCACCATTCACGTGGCAGGACTGCAGAGCTTTGATCTGATCCGTTGATTGTGGGGTTGCTTAGCTCTGTCTATAGCAGGCTGCTTATGTAGCACCTTTCATGTTCCCAGGAGGTCTCAAAGTGCTTCACAATCAATGAATTACTTTTGAAGTGTAATCATTGTTGTTTATAGGCAAATAATGTAAACTTGCTATATTTTGCACAGCAGACTTGCAACATGTGCTACAGTCTTTAGGTAAAATTTGGCAGTGAATTAATATGGAATGTTAAAAATGGGATGATGTGAAACCATTTGGTCTTTATGATTTTTCCTTCTGTTGTCTCAGTTACACACTTGGAAGAATAAAAATGCAGATAGGCCTGCAGTGTGCAATTGCATATATCTTTTTACTTTTGGCTTTGTGTACATAATCATGAGCTACAGTCAGTTACTGTACAGAAACTAAACTATTCCATAGAGACAGAGATCAGCTCTAGCCAGGTTAGGAAAGACATCACTTTGTGGAAACATGTGTTGCCAGGAAACATGGATGTATCCTGTGGAGACAGGGGCCTAGAAATTCGGTTGTGTAGTGCCCATTGCTACGGGTGCCAAATTGGGTCCAAAATGGTGTCCGAGCAGCGCACGCACACTTCTGCTGCGGGCCACATCGGATGCCATCTTGGTGAGGGCAGTTGGGCAGGCGTTAGGAGCGTGCGCTGGAAGTATGGTAAGTAGGCAGATCGTGACGTCAATCAGCGTGCAACATGCTGCCCACGTGTGGTTGGGTTGCAGTGCGTAGTCATGAGCCAGGTGGTCAGCAGATAGCCCTTGTCGCCCAGTAGCCTCTGGTTTGTCGTGGTGGCTCAAAGACTGAGGGAACAGTGGACTGCCAACAGAATAAAAGCTTCATGAATGCTGCCAGGATACTGGGCGTTCACCATCATGATGTGCTGAGCATGGTCGCACACCAACTGCACATTCAGCGAGTGGTAACCTTTGCGGTTGCGGTACATCTCAGCATTTATATACGGCGCCCACAAAGCCATGTGCGTACAATCAGTGGCGCCCTGCACCATGGGGAAATCAGCAATCCTGGCAACCCACCATGCATGCTCTGACTGCTTCTCTCTGGGCAGAGAGAAGAAAATGAAGTCCCCTCTCCTGGCATAAAGAGAGTCTGTCGCCTCTCTTATGCAACCGGGAGATGTTACAGATGTCACCTGCTCCAACCTGGAAGGATCCCGATGCAAGGAAATTCAGTGCCACGGTCACCTTCACTGTCATTGGCAGCACTGTCCTTGCCCTGGTGTGAGGCTGCAGGTCTAGTTGCAAGGTTCTGTGAGCACTTCCTTGGTAAATCGCAGACTCCTCACACACTGCTCCTGGCTCAGGCTTATGTAAGAGAATTGCTCTCGGAAGACCCTAGGTGACAAGGCCTCCTGCCGAGAGTCCTTCTACACCCCCCTCTGTGAGCAGCTTGTCTTCTTCTTCGCTGCCTCTGCTCCATTTCCCTGTCATGCTGCAGGCCAAGGGGGATGACAACTAGAGCACCCATGACTGGGAGCAAGTGGTCTGACCAGAACCCTTGAATTCAGAAGCAAGGCCTTCTCCACTTGCAGCACCACTCCCTGTCACCTCGCCAACTCTAGATAGCTCCAAACAGTTCTATAAACTTACAGTGAACTAACTTTAGAGTGGTTGCTGATTCCTTTAAATATTGCTGGTGGGAGGTCCTTGCTTTTTTTTAATTCATTCACAGGATGTGGGCATCACTGGCAAGGCCAGCATTTATTGCCCATCCCTACTTGCCCCTGGTGATGGTGAGCTGCCTTCTTGAACCATTGCAGTCTGTGTGGTCATACTTCTTTATAGTGGTATTGGTACAACTCAGAGGGCTGTTAAAAGTCAACCACATTGCTGTGGGTCTGGAATCACATATAGGCCAGACCAGGTAAGAATGGCAGATTTCTTTTCCTAAAGGACATTAGTGAACCAGATGGGTTTTTAACAACAATCCAGTAGTTTCATGGTCACCATTACTGATTCCAGATTTCTTTAATTAATGGAATTTAAATTCCCCAGCTGTTGTGTTGGGATTTGAACTCACTTCTCTGGATCATTAGTCCAGGCCTTTGGATTACTAGTCTAGTAACATAACCACAATGCTACTGTTCCTAGTTGCTGCTGGTGAATGCTTGTTCTTTGCTTTGCTTGAGTAGCTGGTAAGTGTTTCCAGTTAATAGTCTATTAATAAAGGCATGGCAGGGCTGCTCAGTCCCATGGAATGCACATCCTGTGCTATGTGGGGACTCCAGGATGCTTCCCATGTCCTGGACAACCACATGTGCAGGAAGTGTCGTCAGCTGGAGGAGCTCGAGCTCTGCGTTTTGGAGCTTGAGCAGCAGTTGGCGTCACTGCGGTGCATCCATGAGGTTGAGAGCTTCGTGGATAGCATATTTCAGGAGGTGGTCACTTTGCAGATAAAGAGTGTGCAAGCAGAAAGGATATGGGTGACCACCAGACAGAAGAGGAGGACCAGGCAGGTAGTGCAGGAGTCCCCTGAGTGCATCTCGCTCTCCAACCAGTATTCGGTTCTGAGTACTGGTGAGGGCGATGGTTTCTCTGGGGAGTGTAGCCAGAACCAAGTCTGTGGCACCACGGGTGGCTCAGCTGTACAGTGGGGGAGGAAGAAGAGTGGGAAAGCAATAGTGGTAGGGGATTCGATAGTTAGGGGAGCAGACAGGCATTTCTGCGGCCGCAGACGTGACTCCAGGATGGTATGTTGCCTCCCTGATGCCAGGGTCAAGGATGTCACCAAGCGGCTACAGAACATTCTGAGGCGGGAGGGTGAACAGCCAGAGGTCATGGTCCATATCGGTACCAACGACATAGGTAGAAAGAGGGATGAGGTCCTGCAGGCAGAGTTTAGGGAGTTAGGAAAGAGATTAAAAAGCAGGACCTCAAAGGTAGTAATCTCCGGATTACTCCCGGTGCCATGCGTAAGTGAGTATAGAAATAGGAGGATAGAGCAGATGTGTGGCTGGAGAGATAGTGCAGGAGGAAGGGCTTTAGATTCCTGGGGCATTGGGACTGGTTCTGGGGGAGGTGGGACCTATACAGGCCGGACGGGTTGCACCTCAACAGGGCCGGAACCAATATCCTCGCGGGGAGGTTTGCTAGTGCTGTTGGGGAGGGTTTAAACTAATTTGGCAGGGGGTTGGGCACCAGGATGTAACATTAGAAAGGGGAAATAAAGTGCTCAAAGGATTGGGAGAAGCAGAGAGCACTAAAGTAAGAAATAGTAAGGTATTAGGGGGGGTCAAACTAAGAGAGAATACAGGATGGTCTAAGATGGGTTTACAGTGTATGTATGTGAACGCACGATGCGTAGTAAACAAGGTAAGTGAGCTGCAGGCACAAATAGCCACATGGAAATATGATGTTGTGGCAATAACTGAGACCTGGCTCAAAAAAAGGCAGGATTGGGTGTTAAATATTCCTGGTTATAAAGTGATCAGGAAAGATAGGGAAGGAAAGATAGGAGGTGGTGTGGCAGTATTGGTCAAGGAGAATGTTACAGTGTTGGAGAGGGAGGATGTCCTGGAGGGGTAAAGGACAGAATCTATATGGCTAGAGTTAAGAAATAATAGAGGTGCTATTACACTGCTAGTTGTATTCTATAGAGCACCAAATAGTGGGAAAGATATGGAGGAGCAAATTTGCAGAGAAATTTCAGAGAGGTGCAAGAACTATAGAGTATTGATAATGGGGGACTTCAACTATCCTAATATAGACTGGGATCGTAATAGTGTTAAGAACAGAGAAGGGAAGAATTTGTGAAGTGTGTTGAGGAGGACTTTCTTGATTAGCAGGTTTCTGGCCAATGAGGAAGGAGGCATTGCTTGATCTGGTTCTGGTGAATGAAGTAGGTCAAGTGGAGCAAGTGTCAGTAAGTGAACATTTAGGGAACAGTGATCATAGTATCATAAGGTTTAGATTAGCTATGGAAAGGGCAGGGAGTAATCTAGAGTAAAAATGTTTAACT
The DNA here is from genome assembly GCA_030390025.1 of Squalus acanthias. Classification (NCBI taxonomy): domain Eukaryota; kingdom Metazoa; phylum Chordata; class Chondrichthyes; order Squaliformes; family Squalidae; genus Squalus; species Squalus acanthias. The sequence goes on from CM059432.1 coordinate 87,784,810, forward strand.
GGGAGAAAGCCAATTTCAGTGGGATGAGAATGGATCTGGCCTGGGTAAACTGGAATCAAAGATTGGCAGGCAAAACTGTAATGGAACAATGGGCTGCCTTCAAAGAGGAAATCGTTCAGGTACAGTTGAGGAGCATTCCCACTAGGGGGAAAGGCAGGGCAACTAATGTCAGGGCTCCCTGGATGATGAAAGAGATAGAGAATATGATGACGCAGAAAAAGAGCACGTATGACAGATGTCAGGTTGCAAATACATCTGAGAATTAGGCTATATATAGAAAGGTCAGAGGAGAAGTGAAAAAGAAAATAAGGGGGCAAAGAGAGAGTATGAGAATAGAATGGCAGCTAACATAAAAGGTAATCCAAAAGTCTTCTATAGGCATACAATTAGCAAAAGGGTAGTAAGAGGAGGGGTGGGGCCGATTAGGGACCAAAAAGGAGACCTATGCATGGAGGCAGAGGGTATGGCTGAGGTACTAAACGAGCACCTTGCATCTGTCTTCACCAAGGAAGAGGATGCTGCCATAGACATAGTAAAGGAGGAGGTAGTGGAGATACTTGATAGGATAAAAATTGATAAAGAGGAGGTATTAGAAAAGCTGTCTATACTTAAAGTAGATAAATCACCAGGAGCGGATGGGATGCATCCTAGGATGCTGAGGGAATTGAGGGAGGAAATCGCGGAGGTACTGGCCATAATCTTCCAATTCTCCTTAGATACGGGGGTGGTGCCAGAGGACTGGGGAATTGCAAATGTTACACCCTTGTTCAAAAAAGGGTGTAAAGATAAACCCAGCAACTACAGGCTAGTCAGTTTGACCTTGGTAGTGGGGAAGCTTTTAGAAACAGTAATCAGGGACAAAATTAACAGTCAGGGAAGGTTGAGAAAGCAGTTAAAAGGCTTACGGGATCCTGGGCTTCATGAATAGAGGTATAGAGTACAAAAGTGTGGAAATTATGATGAACCTGTATAAAACACTGGTTCACACCAACTGGAGTACTGTGTCCAATTCTGGGCACCACATTTTAGGACGGATGTGAAGGCCTTAGAGAGGGTGCAGAAAAGATTTACGAGAATGATTCCAGGAATGAGGGACTTCAGTTACGTGGATAGACTGAAGAAGCTGGGGTTGTTCTCCTTGGAGCAGAGAAGATTGAGAGGAGATTTGATAGAGGTGCTCAAAATCATGAGGGGTCTGGACAGAGTAGATAGAGGGAAACTGTTCCCATTGGTGGAAGGGTTGAGAACCAGAGGACACAGATTTAAGGTGATTGGCAAAAGAACCAAAGGCGACGTAAGAAAAATCTCTTACGCAACGAGTGGTTGAGATCTGGAATGCACTGCCTGAAACGCTGGTGGAGGCAGGTTCAATCACAGCTTTCAAAACGGAGTCGGCTAAGTATCTGACGGAAAGAAATTTGCAGGGCTACGCGGAAAGGGCGGGGGAGTGGGAATAGCTGAAGTGCTCTTTCAGAGAGCCAGCATGGGCTCGATGGGCTGAATGGCCTTCTTCCGTGCTGTAACCATTCTATGATTCTGTGATTCTATGATTCTAGGTTAGCACAGGGCATTAGCTCCAGTGTTGAGGACAAAAATGGCAGATAGACATCACGATCTGCCTACTCAACATATTTCCAGTGCACGTTCCTAACGCCCGCCCTACCGCCCTCACCAAGATGGCGTCCGGTGCAGCACGCACCAGAAGTGTGCACACAGCGCAGACACCATTTTGGGCACTACGGAAATGGATTTCTAGCCCTAATTAATTCATCTTCCCATGGATCCTAGGAGCCAGTGTAAAAGGGCTGTGCATTTTGCAGCCATTGCAGGGTTCCACATAGTGCCATTGACTGCACACCCGTGACTGCACCCCGTGTCCAGCACCTTCATCAACCATAAAGGTTCACTCCCATAATGTCCAGTTGGTATGTAACCACCGGCAACGGTTCATGCAGGTGTGCGCCTGTTTTCCAGGCAGCTCTCACGATGCCTACATCATACAGCAGTCCAGCATTCTCCCTTTCTTTGACAATGAGAAACATGTGACAGGCTGGCTGCTTGGAGAAAAGGGATATTCCCTCCAGACTTAGCTGATGACCCCACTCCAAAACCCAGAGACGCCTACGGACATCAGATAGAACTACAGTCCCGACTCAAACGGAGCCATCATTCAACAGTTGATAGGAGGCCTTAAACAAGAATTCAGCTGACTGGATCGGTCTGGATGTTCCCTATGGTACAGTCCTGAGAAAGTGTTGAGGATAGTAAAGGTGGTGTGCTGCCTTCTGCACATCAGGAGAGCTAATATTGCCAACAGATTAAGAGGACCATCTGCCACATCAAGAGGAGGAAGCTGATGAGCCAAAGGATGCAGCTGCAGTGGGAGGTTTCCAACATCAGGCTGCAGCCAGAGCTATACACCAGAAACTCATTGCACATTGCTTCACCTAAACTGCTCCTTACTCCCCCACCCCTACCTTCAGCCCTCCATTTCCCACCAGAACATCATTTAAACCAATCCATCCACTCGCCAATAAAGAACTTCCATCCCACTGACCATCATTCATATATGGGCCATCTGGCTTTGTTGAGTCCACAGCTACTGCTGAAACACTGTTTGAGAATTGTTTTAAACACGTTAATTATGATAGATTTTCTTTATTTGTGCTAGTTGTGTTCTATCTTTCAGGGTAATTTTAACTTATATCACCAAGCAAAAAACAAGTGATAGTAAATCGGCAGCCCGTTTTATACCTTGTCCGAGTTTCTATTCCATTTTGATGCTGATTTGCTTCTGTTGTTCGGCGATAAAAGTTAAAATTACCCATTTATCTTTTTCAACCATCTGGAAACAATAGGGGTATTATAAATAATAGCTAACAGAAACTGGCTACCAATATGATCAAATCAGGCACCTTTGTAATCTTTTTCATCAAAGGCACTTTTTATGTATAAAAGTCAAAAAGGAACTACTATACATATATTTGTGATCATATTGCTGTGAATATGATTAATCAGATTGTTACAAGAGTACTTTGGATTCCCTGTTTTTTAAGCTGCACATAATTGCACACACTTTCGGATGGTATTTTCTTTATTGATTCAATGGCGACTGCTGCTCCATTCATTTATTAATTCATTGTAGTTTACTTAGCTGTGCCACGGTGTTCGTTAGCATCTTTTGATAATGTCAGTGACTCGCAATGCGTATAGCTTATGTTCTGTTCTGTGGGTTCACTTCTCTTATGGCAATTATATGATGTCAAAAAAACAACAAAGCATTTTATTCCAATATAAGCTCTCCAGTTTATTCTATTCGTTTTTAAGCATCATGTTATTGTAGTAGCAGCTTCTGTTGTCCACATTCTGTGGGACCATCAAGATAAGACTTTCAACACTGTATATGGTTTTAATTCTCATGTGCAATGCCATGGGAAATCCACTAGTTAGTATGTAAAATTAAAAGGAAAAAATCTTAAATGTAAAAGTTTAAAATTAGGTTACCTTGGAGGAAAAATCAGTTGGGGGAGGAAAAATAATCAATATGGCCGCAGTGCTGGGGCAGACAGACCACAAACTAGGACCCAGAACCACCGGGTGGCCATAGTGTGTAATTACAATCTCAACGGCTAACAGCAGATTTCAATGTAAAATGTGAACATAGGAATTTATAATGGAACATGTGTGATCAAAAAATGTAACACCCAGAAGTAAGGTTTGTAAACAAATAATGCACGTAAGTTTTAAATCAGATATTAATCAATCTCCCATGGTATTGTACACAGTAAATCAGAGATTATTGTCACTCTCTTACCAGTCTGTTGTCTATGCGTTTCTGTTTCTCCCTGTCTCACCTGTTTTGCTTCAGTCTCTCTCTTTTCTTCTCTTTTTCCCTTATCTCTTCGTTTCTCTATCTTTTTCTATCATCTTTTGTTTTCATAGAATCACAATAGAATCATAGAATGTTTAGAGCATGGAAGAAGGCCATTCGGCCCATCGAGCCCATGCCGGCTCTCAGCTAGTCCCACTCCCCTGCCCTTTCCCTGTAGCCCTGCAAATTTTTTCCTTCAGGTACTCATCCAACTCCCTTTTGAAAGCTGTGATTGAGTCTGCCTCCACCACCCTTTCAGGCAGTGCATTCCAGATCCTAAGCACTCGTTACGTAAAAAAGTTTTTCCTCATGTCGCCTTTGGTTCTTCTGCCAATCACCTTAAATCTATGTCCTCTGGTTCTCGACCCTTCTGCCAATGGGAACAGTTTCTCTCTATCTACTCTGTCCAGACCCCTCATGATTTTGAACACTGTTATCAAATCTCCTCTCAATCTTCTCTGCTCTAAGGGGAACTACACCAGCTTCTCCAGTCTATCCACGTAACTGAAGTCCCTCATTCCTGGAATCATTCTCGTAAATCTTTTCTGCACCCTCTCTAAGGCCTTCACACCCTTCCTAAAGTGCGGTGCCCAGAATTGGACACAATACTCCAGCTGCGGCCAAACCAGTGTTTTATACAGGTTCATCATAATTTCCACGCTTTTGTACTCTATGCCTCTATTCATAAAGCCCAGTATCCCATAAGATTTTTTAACTGCTTTCTCAACCTGCCCTGCCACCTTCAACAATTTGTGCACATATACCCCTAGGTCTCTCTGTTCATGCACCCCCTTTAGGATTGTACCCTTTAGTTTGTATTTCCTCTCTTCATTCGGGAGGCAGAGGAGGTCATAGATAGAAGCTTCAGGGATGTAATTACTCCAAAGCATGAAGATAGATGGGTGACGGTGAGAGGGGCTAGGAGGAAGCAGTCAGTGCAGGGATCCTCTGTGGTCGTTCCCCTCAGTAACAGGTATACCGCTTTGAATACTGTTGAGGGGGACGACTTACCAGTGGTAAGCCACGGTGACCGGATCTCCGGCGCTGGGTCCGTCCCTGTGGCTCAGAAGGGAAGGGGGGAGAGCAGGAGAGCAATAGTTATTGGGGACTCAATAGTCAGAGGGACAGATAGGAGGTTCTGTGGCAGCAAAAGAGACTCACGGATGGTATGTTGCCTCCCGGGTGCCAGGGTCCGTGACGTCTCGGACCGTGTTTTCAGAATCCTCAAAGGGGAAGGGGAACAATCACAAGTCGTGGTACACATCGGTACCAACGACATAGGTAGGAGAAAGGACGGGGATTTAAAACAGGAATTTAGGAAGCTGAGAGCCAGTACAAACCATGTTGTAATTTCTGGTTTGTTGCCGGTGCCACGTGCTAGCGAGTTGAGGAACAGGGAGAGAGTGCAGATAAACACGTGGCTGCAGGGATGGTGTAGGGGGGAGGGTTTCAGTTATGTGGATAATTGGAGCACATTCTGGGGAAGGTGGGACCTGTACAAACAGGACGGTTTGCACCTGAACCAGAGGGGCACCAATATCCTGGGAGGGAAATTTGCTACGGCTCTTCGGGGGGGTTTAAACTAATTTGTCAGGGGGATGGGAAAAAGGGCTGTAGTCCACGAGCCAGTGGTGAGTGTAGGGAGGTACTGAGGAGGGTATCAAGGTCGCAGGAATGTACCGGCAGACAGGAAGATGGCTTGAAGTGTGTCTACTTCAATGCAAGGAGCATCCGGAATAAGGTAGGAGAACTTGGAGCGTGGATTGGTACTTGGGACTACGATGTGGTGGCCATTACGGAGACATGGTTAGAACAGGGACAGGAATGGTTGTTGGAAGTTCCGGGGTATAGATGTTTCAGTAAGAGTAGGGAAGTTGGTAAGAAAGGTGGAGGAGTAGCATTGTTAATCAAGGATAGTTTAACAGCGGCAGAAAGGCAGTTCGAGGGGGATCTGCCGTCTGAGGTAATATGGGCTGAAGTTAGAAATAGGAAAGGAGCGGTCACGTTGTTAGGAGTTTTCTACAGGCCCCCAAATAGTAATAAAGATGTGGAGGAAGAAATTGCAAAGCAGATTATGAATAGGTGTGGAGGTCACAGAGTAGTTGTCATGGGTGACTTCAACTTTCCAAATATTGATTGGAACCTTTATAGGTCAAACAGTTCGGATGGGATAGTTTTTGCACAGTGCGTGCAGGAGGGTTTCCTGACACAATATGTGGATAGGCCGACAAGAGGTGGGGCCACGTTGGATTTGGTACTGGGTAATGAACCGGGCCAAGTGTTTGATTTGTATGTGGGAGAGCACTTTGGAGATAGTGACCACAATTCAGTAACTTTCACTATTGCAATGGAGAGGGATAGGGCCATACGGCAGGGCAGGGTTTATAATTGGGGGAGGGGTAATTATGATGCGATTAGGCAAGAATTAGGGAGTATAAGATGGGAACAGAAACTATCAGGGAAAGGCACAAACGAAAAGTGGAGCTTTTTCATGGAGCAATTACTGCGTGTCCTTGATAGGTAGGTCCCTGTCAGGCAGGGAGGAAATGGCCGAGTGAGAGAAACATGGTTCACAAAAGAGGTTGAATGTCTAGTCAAGAGGAAAAAGGAAGCGTATGTAAGGATGAGAAAACAAGGTTCAGTTGGGTCGATTGAGGGGTACAAGGTAGCAAGGAATGAGCTAAAAAAAGAGCTTAGGAGAGCTAGGAGGGGGCATGAGAAGTCCTTGGCGGGTCGGATCAAGAAAAACCCCAAGGCATTTTACTCTTATGTGAGAAATAAAAGAATGACCAGGGTGAGGGTAGGGCCAGTCAAGGACAGTAGTGGGAACTTGTGCATGGAGTCAGAAGAGATAGGAGAGGTGATGAATGAATACTTTTTGTCAGTGTTCACCGAGGAGAGGGGCCATGTTCTTGAGGATGAGAGTGTGATAAAGGTGGATAGGCTGGAGGTGGTAGATGTTCTGAGGGAAGATATTTTAGCAATTTTGAAGAACCTGAGGGTTGATAAGTCCCCTGGGCCAGATGGGATATATCCTAGGATTCTTTGGGAGGCAAGGGAGGAGATTGCAGAGCCTCTGGCTTTGATCTTTGGGTCCTCACTGTCCACGGGGATGGTGCCAGAGGACTGGAGAGTGGCGAATGTTGTTCCTCTCTTCAAGAAAGGAAATAGGAATGACCCTGGTAATTATAGGCCGGTTAGTCTTACTTCGGTGGTTGGTAAGATAATGGAAAAGGTCCTGAGGGATAGGATTTATGACCATTTGGAAAGGGGCAACTTAATCAGGGATAGTCAACACGGATTCGTGAAGGGTAAGTCTTGCCTAACAAATTTGATTGAATTCTTTGAGGAGGTAACTAAGTGTGTAGATGAAGGTAGAGCAGTTGATGTCGTATACATGGATTTTAGTAAGGCGTTTAATAAGGTTCCCCATGGTCGTCTCATGAAGAAAGTAAGGAGTTGTGGGATAGAGGGAAATTTGGCCGATTGGATAAGTAACTGGCTATCTCATAGAAGGCAGAGGGTGGTGGTGGATGGAACATTTTCGGACTGGAGACCAGTTACCAGCGGTGTGCCACAGGGGTCGGTGCTGGGTCCTCTGCTGTTTGTGATTTTTATCAATGACTTGGAGGAGGGGACTGAAGGGTGGATCAGTAAATTTGCTGATGACACCAAGATTGGTGGAGTAGTGGATGAGGTGGAGGGCAGTTGTAGGCTGCAAAGAGACATTGATAGGATGCAGAGCTGGGCCAAAAAATGGCAGATGGAATTTAACCCTGATAAGTGCGAGGTGATTCATTTTGGTAGGGCAAATTTGAATAAGGATTACAGGGTCAACGGCAGGGTTCTGAGGAACGTGGAGGAGCAGAGGGATCTGGGGGTTCATATCCACAGATCTCTGAAGGTTGCCACTCAAGTGGATAGAGCAGTAAAGAAGGCCTATGGTGTGTTGGCGTTTATTAACAGAGGGTTTGAGTTTAAGAACCGTGAGGTTATGCTGCAACTGTACAGGACCTTGGTGAGACCACATTTGGAATATTGTGTGCAGTTCTGGTCACCTCACTATAGGAAGGACGTGGAAGCATTGGAAAGAATGCAAAGGAGATTTACCAGGATGCTGCCTGGTTTGGGGGGGAGGTCTTATGAGGAAAGATTGAGGGAGTTGGGGCTTTTCTCTTTAGAGCGGAGGAGGATGAGAGGCGACTTAATAGAGGTTTATAAGATGATGAGGGGGATAGATAGAGTGGATGTTCAGAGACTATTTCCTCGGGTAGAGGCAGCTGTTACAAGGGGGCATAACTATAAGGTGCATGGGGGGAGATATAGAAGGGATGTCCGAGGTAGATTCTTTACTCAGAGAGTGGTTGGGGTGTGGAATGGACTGCCTGCTGTGATAGTGGAGTCGGACACTTTAGGAACTTTCAAGCGGTTATTGGATAAGCACATGGAGCACACCAGAGTGATAGGGAGTGTGATAGCTTGATCTTGGTCTCGGACAATGCTCGGCACAACATCGAGGGCCGAAGGGCCTGTATTGTGCTGTACTGTTCTATGTATCTATGTATCTATGTAATGTATCACTTCTCACTTTTCTGCGTTAAATTTAATCTGCCACATGTCCGCCCATTCCACCAGCCTGTCTATGTCCTCTTGAAGTCCATCACTATCCTCCTCACTGTTCACTATACTTCCAAATTTTGTGTCATCTGCAAATTTTGAAATTGTGCCCTGTACACCCACATCCAAGTCATTCATATATATCAAGAAAAGTAGTGGTCCTAGTACCGACCCCTGGGGAACTCCACTGTTTACCTTCCTCCAGTCCAAAAAACAACTGTTCACCACTACTCTGTTTCCTGTCACTTAGCCAATTCCATATTCATGCTGCCACTGTTCCTTTTATTCCATGGGCTTCAACTTTGCTGGCAAGCCTATTATGTGGCACTTTGTTGAATGCCTTTTGGAAATCCATGTATACCACATCAACCGCATTGCCCTCATCAACCCTCTCTGTTACCTCATCAAAAAACTCAATCAAGTTGGTTAAACACGATTTGCCTTTAACAAATCTGTGCTGGCTTTCCTTAATTAATCCACACTTGTCCAAGTGACTGTTAATTTTGTCCCTGATTATTGTTTCTAAAAGCTTCTCCACTACCGAGGTTAAACTGACTGGCCTGTAGTTGCTGAGTTTATCTTTACACCCTTTTTTGAACAAGGGTGTAACATTTGCAATTCTCCAGTCCTGTGGTACCACCCCGTTTCTAAGGAGAATTGGAAGATTATGGCCAGTACCTCTGCAATTTCTTCCTTCACTTCCCTCAGCATCCTAGGATGCATCCTATCTGGTCCTGGTGACTTATCTAATTTCAGTACAGACAGCCTTTCTATTACCTCCTCTTTATCAATTTTTATCCCACCCAGTATCTCCTCTACCTCCTTCTTCACTCACTTCTAGCACCTCAACCATACCCTGTGCCTCTATGCGTAGGTCTCCTTTTTGGTCCCCAATCGGCCTCCTCTTACTACCCGTTTATTATTTATATGTCTATAGAAGACTTTTGGATTACCTTTTATGTTAGCTGCCATTCTATTCTCATACCCTCTCTTTTGCCCCTCTTATTTTCTTTTTCACTTCTCCTCTGAACTTTCTATATTTAGCCTGATTCTCACATGTATTCTCGACCTGACATCTGTCATACACGTTCTATTTCTGCTTCATCTTACTCTCTATCTCTTTTGTCATCCAGGGAGCTCTGACTTTAGTTGTCCTACCTTTCCCCCTAGTGGGAATGTACCTTGACTGTACCTGAACTATTTCCTCTTTAAAGGCAGCCCATTGTTCCATTACAGTTTTGCCCGCCAATCTTTGATTCCAATTTACCTGGGCCAGATCTGTTCTCATCCCACTGAAATTGGCCTTCCTCCAATTAAGTATTTTTTACTCTAAATTGCTCCCTGTCCTTTTCCTTAACTAATCTAAACCTTATGATACTATGATCACTGTTCCCTAAATGTTCAACTACTGACACTTGCTCCACTTGACCTACCTCATTCCCCAGAACCAGATCCAGCACTGCTTTCTTCCTCGTTGGGCTGGAAACATGATGATCATGAAAGTTCTCCTGAACACACTTCAGAAATTCTTCCCCCTCTTTTGGGATGGGAGGTGGTGGATGGTAAAATTGTGTGTGACATTGAACGGAGCCACCAGAGGCAGCAGGCTAAATTTGGGATGGGTGTTGTGGGGTAAATGTGGCTCTCAGTTTCTTATTCCTTCTCCTAAATAGTTATGCTTCCAAAACTCCATCACTCCCCTAGGGATCCCTACTCATTCCCATTCTTATCATCCCTTCACTCCTATCACTACCCCTATCTCTTCCTTTTTGAAAAACCCATTCAACCCTTTATCTGTTCCTCCCCCTTGCTCTACTGTCACTCACCTCATCCTTAACTCTCAATCTACTCCCACTCATTACCTTTAAGGGTGGGTAGTGAGAGGCTGGTAGACCCCACACCATGAACGAATATCCCTCATCCCTTCTCCCCCTCATGCTTCCTACCTATCTATTTCTTTTAAAGAACCTTTGTTTGCTTTCAAAATTTAAAAAAAATGTGGAACAAAATTTCATATTTGAATGAGGAAAGATACTAAACAAAAAGCAAAGAGTGCAGATGCTGGAAATCTGAAATAAAATCAGAAACTGTTGGAAACACTCTGCAGGTCAGTCAGCATGTGTGGAGTGAATGGAGTGATTTCTGTTTCACTGCCGCCCAGTTTGTGCCTAAAGCAAGGCAGGAGCAGAACCAAAATCATGCGGGAAACAGAATTGCTGACTGAGAGCTGGATATCCTCCTATTACAATGTTCAGCTGGACCTCAATTAAGGCGGCCAGAGCTACTGCTGGAATCACACGGGCCTAATGAATATATGCTAATCAAGGTCAGATGACAACATTTTCATCACTGCCTGCATTGCTACCGCCAGTTCTTGATCCGCTGACAACACATGGGCAGTACAAGTTGGGAGGCAGCCATTTCCAGTGCTATTTAAAAGGATCCTCCACTGCTTTCAGGTAAAATGCTTTACTTATATTACATTATGGCTTTTCGCTACGTGGATAATCTGAAAGTGCTTGTATTGGCTGTAGAGCATTCTGAACTCTTAAGAAGCTTCTGGCAATGCACTTCATGGGATTCCTTCTGGCAATTCCACTCTGGCAAGAGGGAGAGGAGGAGCAGCAGCAGGAGGAAGGAGGAATTTGCAAACAGAGCTGCAGTTGCTGGGAGAGCAAACAAAAGGAGACATACCTGCAGGATTCCTTACCCTCCCAACAGTGTTCCTAGGCCTAGGACAACATACCTACAGTTCTCTAGGAGCAGTGTGTAACGAGGCTGTAGTTTTCTAGGGAGGCTGTCACAGAGTTGTGTTGTCTCCTGCAAAGAAACTTACAACCAACTGCTACAACTAACACAGGCTGTTGCTGTCAAGGTTACTGCAGCCCTGAACTTCTTTGCCTCCGGCTCTTTCCAGGCTGTCACAGGGTATAAAATCAGTGAGTCTGCAGTCCATGCTTACATTAAACAGATGAATGGTGCCATGTTCACTACTAGAGTAAACAGTTTCATCACTTTCTTCTATGACGAATGGAAGCAGTAGGGTTGGGCTCTGCGGTTTGCACAGACTGCAAGCTCGTCCCAGGTCCACGGCACCATTGACTACACCCATGTTGCTCTGTGGGCTCCTTCACATGACCCCACTGCCTTCATCAATCAAAAGGACTTCTACTCAATTCAAGTGCAACTGGTGTGTGATCACCAGCAGTGCATCATGCAGGTTCGTGCCTGCCTTCCTGGCCGTTGCCATGATACTTTTATATTGCAGCAATCCTCCACCTGCCAGCCCCCCCCCCCCCACCACCCTTTGTTACTGCACAGTAAGTGAGCAGCTGGCTGTTTGGGGACCAGAGTTATCCCCTGCATACTTGGCCCATGACTCCTCTCCGGAACTCATGTTTGGTGGTTGAAATGCACTACAATCAGATCAATGGGTCAACTGGAGCCCTCATTGAGCAGACCATTGGAGCCCTCAAGCAATGATTCAGATGTCTAGACAGGTCTGGTGGCTTCCTGCAATGCTCCCCACAAAGAGTGTCCCATATGAAAGTGTTTTGCTGTATGCTGCTTAACTTTGGTCTGCAACTGGAACAATGCGCACTATTGGACAAGGAACTTCAGTCTGATGAGTGACTGGACACTGATGATATAGAGAATGGTGAAGAAGCCGGAGTGTTCCAATAGTTGCCTGCAGAAGAAGCTCAGTGAACAGTAGTTCATCTGAATAATCTCTGCATTAACAGTCACGTCAAACATTTCTCTCAGTCCTTCCACCCTCAACCAAACTGGAAATGCCCAAAGACCAGCATTGATATTTATGCCAACTAACAGTGCAAGAACACTCACTGCACACAAAGATTTTAAAAAATATTATAATTTCACTACATTATACAAATTATCTAATTACCACACAGATATGAGCGCCTGGTGCCTGGTCTAAGTGCTCTCTTACCTATTCGAGTGATCATACAAGGTGCTCCCCCAGTGGCCGCAGCGGAAGGCTGCGGTGGCTCAGGCCAGGGTCAGGAGATGCTCATGGTCATCGATCTTTAGGAGCTCGGGCCTGGAAGGGCTCAGCTGCACTCTGCAGCAACACAAATCCAGCTTACTTTCTGGGAGCTGCGAGGGTGCAGATGTTTTGTCATCCTGAGAGAAAGTAATATATTCCATTCCCGTTGTATGACTGCCCCTGCTAATGCGCCGCGGCTCAACTCTCACTGATCTGCGGGAGAGCAAACTGTAGCGGATCCATGATCGCACCTGATCTCCTAACCATTCAGTCTCCCTACCTTCCAAGGCAGAGGAGATGGTTGTGCTGAGAGTCTGTATGACTCTAGTATGAGCATCCCTGAGAGATGCTATTAATAGTGTCACAGACTTCTGCAGCTGCAACGGTAATTGAGATGACAACACGCTCCATCGTAGACTGCAGAGTGTTGATGCTATGCGCCAGAAATTTCAGTTACTAGGAAAAAATGCACCTGAAAGAAACTTCTGAAAGCATTTTGCTTGATTTTTGGGAACCAGATGGCCGTACTAAGTAATCAAAGTGACAAGTTTACATAAGCAAAACTCAATATAAATATGGAAATAGGATTTTTAATATAAAAAAAGACATAAAACTATAACAAAAATGTGACAACAGGAAGGCAAGTTGTGCAGACAGGGCCAGGAGAATAACCATTTCAGGAAATGTGCTGAACCCACAGAATCATTCCCAAAGGAGAGAGCCCTGACAGGAAATTACTTCGTAAATGCCAGAAACAAAAGGATATGTACAAACAATTTATCCATGTTAAAAAATCCACCAAGGAGGAGATTGTTTTCAACTGCCAAGCAAGTGGAGCAGCAAGAAAAAGACTCCAGGATGAAAAATAGCAGCAGTAGGGAGATGTAACTAAGGCGGGCTCCTCCTCATATGAGTTTGCTTAATGTTTTCCAAGATATGTGTCTCTTTGTAGAGCATATGTTGTGAACTCGTAAAATAAAGGTGCTATAATACAGAGGAGAGTGCTTTAATTTCTTGATACAATCGCATGGTTAGTGTGAATACAAAGGCCCAATTCTGGGTGGGGTTCTGCTGATCTCCTGCCATAACTCTGGTGGAATCCCCTGGATAGCGATGGAGAACCAGTTGCACTGGATGTCCACTGTTTCCAGGAGTTTCCGGCATGCCTTGCAAGGGGTAGAACCTGTGATGGGGACTTCAAGGGTTCTCACCTAACTGGCTCAGTCGGGATTAGGTGTATCTGTGGAGGCCAGTATGAGTTGAGGCCAAATAGGCCAAGAAAGCAGCCTGGACTCCCAAAGGAAGTGGATTTAATAAAAGTGTCAAAATCGACCCCAGAGGGTTGAGAAGAACATGGTTAGTGTTGGGACATCACATTTTCTGGTCGCATGGTGCAGGTGGACCTGTAATGGTGATTGTCCCCATCTACCCCATGCAAATTAGGTGCCCTCTTACTGACCCCATAAATTACTGTGGGTCATAGAGCAAAGCTGGAATTGCGTCCTGAGGAATTCTGACTGCACGTTGTCTTTGGGCTAGAAATTTGTTATAGCCAAGGAATGGGCAGTGTTTAGACTAAAAATGGTTAAGTAGTGCCAGGTGAAAAATCATCTAGACTGCACGCAAAATTCATCCTCACTCCTCATTAAAATGATTGCAGTCATGATTCTCGTCTAAAAACCCAAGCTCATTGGCGTTACACTGAAAAGATGGAACAATATTGGGTGTAGTCTAAACTCAAGCAATGATTGCCACATCTGACGAAGGGTCATCAACCTGAAATGTTAACTCTGTTTCTCTCTCTACAGATGCTGCCTGACCTGCTGAGTATTTCCAGCATTTTCTGTTTTTATTTCAGATTTCCAGCATCTTCAGTATTTTGCTTTTGTTTGAATGATTACCGCAGGCTTTTTTCACTGCTTAAAGGGGAGGTTCATTGATGCTGCAAGCACCTCATTCTCAGCATTGTTGGGTGTGCAGTTGCCTCAACAACCATAAGACGGACAAGGAGAAGGAGCACTTACTTACAAATCCTGATGGCAGATCGCCACCTCAGGGAGAGAGCCCAGAGGTTTTCCGACGAAGCTTTGGAGACATTGGTTTTAGCGGTTGAGAGATGGCGGGCGGTCCTGTACCAACTGGCAGGAAGCCCTCGCCACAAGTTTGATGGTCTATGTGGAGGGAGGTGGCACACCACGTCACGGGCAGCACTGTGGTCCCCAGGTCCCACACCCAGTGAAGGAGGAAGTTTAACAAGCTCACACGGGTGGTCAGGATGAGTGAAGGCTTCAACAAATGCTATATACCACCATCTATACCACAAGCTTCACACACTGCTCAATGCACCACACCCCTAGCACTCACCCACCAACAATCTCTACCTAGCAACACTCACACCCTAATCTCACACCTTGCACACAATGATAGCTATTCAAATGTGGCATGCACAAGGGTTATTAGTTCTTAAAATTCATGTAATATGTGTGATATGTTTATAGATAAATTTATTCATGGAGTTTGCAATATTTTGTGGTCTCTCTCTTTTCAACTTTGCGCCTAGGAGGACGCTGTGATATGGTGTGAGACAGCGATGTTATGATGGGGATGTGGTGAGCAACAGGGATCAGGGGTTTCATTCATTCAAATCGCAGTCTGAGGAGCCAGTCATGGGCAGCCCGTTTGGAAGGCCGATTGTCTCGCTGCCTCCTCCTCCTTGTCCTCCTCCTCCTCGTCCTCTTCCTTCTCGTCCTCCTCCTCATCCTCATCCTCCTCGGCCCTGTCCTCCTCCTGAGATGGTCCCGCAATCCCTGGTGGCAAGGGCTACGCCTCGTGATGGCCAAGTTGTGGAGCATGCAGCAGATCACCATGAAATGGGACTCCCGCTCTGGCGAGTACTGGAGGGCTCCTCCCGAGCGGTCAAGCCAGTAGAACTGTTGCTTCAATAAGCCGATGAACTGCTCGATGATGTTCCTGGTGGCAGCATGGCTTTCATTATATGAGTGCTAGGCACGAGTGTTAAGGTTGCAGAGGGGAGTTATGAGCAAGATGGAGAACGGATAGCCCTTGTCTCCGAGCAGCCTTGAGCTTGATGTGGTGGCTGAAAGAGTGCTGGCACACCGGTCTGGCGCAGGATGAAGGCATCGTGGCTGCTGCCAGGATAGTGGGCATTCACATTGAGGATTCGCTGTGTGTGGTCGCACACCAACTACCAACTGCACATTAAGTGAGTGTTGGCCTTTGTGGTTACGGAAGGTGTCAGGATTGTTATGCGGTGCCCGCAAAGCCACGTGGGTGCAGTCAATGGCGCCCTGCACCATCGGGAAGCCCACTATCCGGCAAAGCCACATGCACATTTGTCTTGCTTCTCTCTGGTGATGGGAAAGCCAATGTAGTCCCTTCTCCTGGTGGAGAGAGTCGCAGTGACTTCCCGGATGCAGCGATGGACGGTGAACTGCGAGATGTTAGCTATGCTGCAGACCGGAAGGATCCGCTGGTGAAGAAACTAAGGGCCACGGTGACCTTGACTGCCACTGACAGAGCCGTGGTTGCCTTGGTCTGAGGCTTTTTAAAAATTTGCTTATGGGATCTGGGCATCGCTGCAAGGCCAGCATTTATTGCCCATCCCTAGTTGCTGTTGCGAAGGTGGTGGTGAGCCAGCTTCTTGAACCGCTACAGTCCGTGTGGTGAAGGTACTCCCACAGTGCTGTTAGGGAGTTCCAGGATTTTGACCCAGCAACGATGAAGGATCGGCGATATATTTCCAAGTCAGGATGGTGACTCGGAGGGGAACTTGGAGTTGGTGGTGTTCCCATGCGCCTGCTGCCCTTGTCCTTCTAGGTGGTAGAGGTCGCGGGTTTGGGAGGTTCTTTCGAAGAAGCCTTGGCGAGTTGCTGCAGTGCATCTTGTGGATGGTACGCACTGCAGCCACGGTGTGCCGGTGGTGGAGGGAGTGAATGTTTAGGTGGTCGATGGGGTGCTTTGTCCTGGATGGTGTTGAGCTTCTTGAGGTGAGACACTCACCGCAGAATACCCAGCCTCTGACCTGCTCTTGTAGCCACAGTATTTATGTGGCTGGTCCAGTTAAGGTTCTGGTCAATGGAGACCCCAAGTGACCCGTGGGGGATTCGGCGATGGTAATGCCATTGAATGTCAAGGAGCGGTGGTTAGACGTTCTATTTTTGGAGATAGTCATTGCCTGGCACTTGTGTGGCGCGAATGTTACTTGCCACTTATCAGCCCAAGCCTGAATGTCATCTAGGTCTTGCTGCATGCGGGCACGGACTGCATTATTATCTGAGGAGTTGCGAGTGGAACTGAACACTGCAATCATCAGCGAACATCCCCACTTCTGGCCTTATGATGGAGGGAAGGTCATTGATGAAGCAGCTGAAGATGGTTGGGCCTAGGACACTGCTCTGAGGAACTCCTGGGGCTGAGATGATTGGCCTCCAACAACTACAACTATCTTCCTTTGTGCTAGGTGTGACTCCATCCAGTTGAGAGTTTTCCCCCTGATTCCCATTGACTTCAATTTTGCTAGGGCTCCTTGATGCCACACTTGGTCAAATGCTGCCTTGATGTCAAGGGCAGTCACTTTCACATCATCTTTGGAATTCAGCTCTTTTGTCCATGTATGGACCAAGGCTGTAATGTGGTCTGGAGCTGAGTGGTCCTGCTGGAACCCAAACTGAGCATCGGTGAGCAGGTATTGGTGAGCACTGTCGACAACCCCTTCCATCACCTTCTGATAATTGAGAGTAGATTGATGGGGCGGTACTTGGCCGGATTGCATTTGTCCTGCTTTTTGTGGAGAGGACATCCCTGGGCAGTTTTCGGGTCGATGCCAGTGTTGTAGCTGTACTGGAACAGCTTGGTTAGCAGCACGGCTATTTCTGGAGCACAAGTCTTCAGCACAACAGCCGGGATGTTGTCGGTGCCCATAGCCTTTGCTGTATCCAGTGCGCTCAGCCATTTCTTGATATCACATGGAGTGAATCAAATTGGCTGAAGACTGGCTACTATGATGGTGGAGACCTCAGGATGAGGCCGAGATGGATCATCCACTCAGCACTTCTGGTCAAAGGGATTTACAAACACTTCAGCCTTGGATTTTTCACTCACGTGCTGGGCTCTGCCATAATTGAGGATGGGGATATTCATGGAGCCTCCTCCTCCCGTTAGTTGTTTAATGGTCCACCACCATTCACGACTGGATGTGGCAGGACTGCAGAGCTTTGAAATGATCCGTTGATTGTGGGATCGCTTAGCTCTGTCTATAGCATGCTGATTCCACTGTTTAGCATGTATGTAGTCCTGTTTTGTAGCTTCACCAGGTTGGCACTTCATTTTTAGGTACACCTGGTGCTGCACCTGGCATGTTCTTCTACACTCCTCATTGAGCCAGGTTTGGTCCCCTGGCTTGATGGTAATGGTAGAGTGAGGGATATGCTGGGCCATAAGGTTACAGATTGTGGTGGAATAAAATTCTGCAGCTGCTAATGGCCCACAGCGCCTCATGGATGCCCAGTTTTGAGCTGCTAGATCTGTTCTAAATCTATCCCGTTTAGCACGGTGGTAGTGCCACACAACACGATGGAGGGTGTCCTCAGTGTGAAGATGGGGCTTCATCTCCACAAGAACTGTGCGGTGGTCACTCCTACCAATACTGTCATTGACAGATGCATCTGCGACAGATAGATTGGTGAGGACGAGGTCAAGTATGTTTTTCCCTCGTGTTGGTTTTCTCACCTCCTGCCACAGGCCCAGTCTGGCAGCTATGTCCTTCAGGACTGGGCCAGCTTGGTCAGTGGTGGTGCTACTCTTGCTGATGGACATTAAAGTACCCCTACCCAGAGTATATTCTGTGTACTCTACGTACTTTGACCCTCATTGCATCATTGCAAGTGGTATTCAACATGGAGGAGTACTGATTCATCAGCTGAGGGAGGGTGGGAGGTGGTAATCAGCAGGAGGTTTTCTTGCCCATGTTTGACCTGATGCCATGAGTGGCATCTCCCAGGGTTGAGGACTCCCAGGGCCACTCCCTCCCAACTGTATACCACTGTGCCACCACCTCTGGTGGGTCTGTCCTGCTGGTGGGACAGGACAAACCCAGGGATGGCAATGGAGGGGTCTGGGCATTGGCTGAACGGTCTGATTCTGCGAGTATGACGATATCTGGTCTACACCTGGCTAATGACTCCCCTTTGCAACCTCACCACTCGTGGCCAGCAATCATATAATGACAGCCATGCTGCCACGAGGAACCTCATCGAGCAGACCAATGGTTCCACTGCCTTGACCGCTCGGGAGGCGCTCTCCAGTACTCACCTGCTGCATGCTCCACAACTTGGCCAACATGAAGGCGCAGCCCTTGCCACCACGGGTTCCGCGACCATCTCAGGAGGAGGAGAAGCAGGAAGTGGAAGAGGAGGAAGAGGGAGAGGAGGAGGAGGAGGAGGAGGAGGAGGAAGGAAGGAGGCAGTCTGCAAATGCCAGTTCCAGACCGGCTGTTCGTGATTGCATCATCAGACTCCTGTTCTCCTGAAAGAAACCCCAGATCCCCGTTGCTCAACACATACCCACCTTACCATCCCTCTGTCACAGAACATTACAGTATCCTCTTAGACACAATGCTGAAATGAAAGCCACCACAACACAAATCATTCCAAACATAATTTATAAATGATTAATTCCAATTTTACGTTACAAAGTCAACTATTCACCCTTGTGCATTCCTTTAGTGTCTGTCTTTCGTGAGCCTGTGGCTATTCTAGTGCTTCTATGAAGTGCTACCCCAGTGGCTGCAGCATTGCTGGTGGAAGGCTGCTGATTTTCAGTGGGGGAGACTTCAGATGGCCTTGCAGGATGACCTTGAGCAGCTCTGAGCTTCGAAGGCCCGGCTGTATTCTGCACCACCTCAGCATGGGTGGCAGCAGTCTGGGGTGGCTGGCTGACAGGTAAGGGCAATGGCACTGGCGGAGTTGCAGTGGTGGGAGTATGAATGCTGTCATCCTGAGAGAGGACAGCAGGTTAGAGCTCCATGAAACCACTGCCACTTCGTCGGGACGCCACTTTAGCATCCCAAGCCATCTGTTGGAGGACAGATTGCTGCACTGCTCTGACACCTGCAAGCCCCTTTCCACACTGCTAAACCCAGCCACGATGGCAGCAGTCTGAGCTTGCATGACAGAAGTTTGAGCTTCCACTGCAGCACTTGCTTGTGCTGCAATGGAAGCTGCGACATCACCCATCACACCCAGCAGCATGGATGGGTCCACAAGTGCTCCTTGAAATCATGGGCTCCAAGCTCTGCACAAAGCCCTGTGCAAGGTTGGAGCCGAACTCCTCCATGCTCCTTAACAGTGACAAGAGGCTCTCTGGCAGGCCTGCCATTGCACCAAGTATTTCTGTGTGCGTGCCCATCACTCTTCTTCTGAAGGCCGCACCATCGAAGTCCTCATCTGAGTTCCCTGAAGCAGAACTCGTGCGCGACCTCACCCTCTGGGGAGCTGGCACCTGCGCTACCCTTTCCCCTGCCCTGGCTGCTGGCCACTCGCGCCCAGTAATTCAAAGCGTGCAGATCCTCCCTCTATACTACCCTCTAAGGTTTGCACAGTGCCATTTTCTGAGCTGATGCCTGGGAGTGTCAGATCTCTTCTCTACTTTTTCCTGCACATGCTGGGCTGGTGGCAGTTCTTGGGTATCTGAAAGGAGAATGGCATAAGGCTCGGGTTGTGGTGAGGGGAGTAGGGGGCAGGTAAGCAAGATGTGCATGCTTACAAGTGAGAAGAGATTGTGGGATGAGGGGGGAGTGGAATATGAGAAGAAGGATTAGGTATGAGCATTGGGGAGACCAAACGCAGATTGGGTGACCGCTTTGCGGAACACCTCCGTTCAGTCCGTAAGGGGGACCCCGAGCTCCCGGTGGCCTGTCACTTTAATTCACCGCTTCACTCCCACTCTGACCTCACCGTCCTCGGCCTATTACACTGTTCCACGGAAGCTCAGCGTAAGCTTGAGGAACAGCACCTCATCTTTCGTTTAGGCACGCTACAGCCCTCTGGACTCAATATCGAGTTCAACAATTTTAGATCATAACCTCAGCTCCAATCACATTTATATTTTATTTTATCCACCCTTTTATTTGTCCCCCCCACCTTTTTTTTCCTCCTAGAAGCTGGCAGCTGTCCTTCATTCTGCCAGTGGATTTCACACTTCATTCAGCCTTAATCTGTCACATTAACACCACCTCTAGCCTTGCATATCTCTTAATGTCTCTTAATGTCTCTTCATCTCCCCCTTTGTTCCTTTATCCCCTCCCCCTTTTCCCAGCTTTACCCTGGCCTTAAATCTATTTGATTTCCGGCTCTTCCCAGTTCTGATGAAAGGTCATCGACCTGAAACGTTAACTCTCTTTCTCTCTCCACGGATGCTGCCTGGCCTGCTGAGTTTTTCCAGCGTTTTCTGTTGTTATTAGGTATACATGGTGGCATAGTGGTTAGCACTGGTGCTTCACAGCGCCAGGGACCCGGGTTCGAATCTGACCTCGGGTGACTGTCTGTGTGGAGTTTGCACATTCTCCCCGTGTCTGCGTGGGTTTCCTCCGGGTGCTCCGGTTTCCTCCCACAGTCCAAAAATGTGCGGGTTAGGTTGATTTGGCTATGATAAATTGACCCTTAGTGTTAGGGGGGGATTAAATATGTGGGGTTATGGGGATAGGATGGGATATGTTAGGGGGAATTAAATACGTGGGGTTACGGGAATAGGGTGGGATAGGTGCAGGCTCGATGTGGGGATTCGGTGTGAGAAAGCAGGGACAGGGTACTGGATTTGGATGATCAGCCATGATCGTATTGAATGGTGGAGCAGGCTCGACGGGCCGAATGGCCTACTCCTGCTCCTAGTTTCTATGTTTCTATGAGCATACTGTTATCAGCAATGCTTT
Organism: Squalus acanthias; assembly: GCA_030390025.1. NCBI lineage: Eukaryota > Metazoa > Chordata > Chondrichthyes > Squaliformes > Squalidae > Squalus > Squalus acanthias. Next base: position 87,806,254 of record CM059432.1, read on the forward strand.
CAGCCTTGCCATTCTCCAGCACTGTCTCCTCCAGCTGGATCAGGTTCTGCAGCCGTGCTTGCCCCCCGCCTGTTAGCTCCTGCTGGCACTGGTTATGTGCCACCTTGGCCTGCAAGAGAAAGGGAAGTGTGTGTGGTACAATGGCCCAGAAATTGGAGTTCGATGGTTGCCGCAGGGGTAAGGATCCCCCGCGATATCGCACTCCGCGCCTACCTTTATGGTTTTGGCCGACACGAACTTCAGTTCCTGGGCCTCTCCCTGGTGCCGGCGCGCAGTGTGTGCGTGTCCCAGAGGCGCAGTTAGTGCGATGCGACCTCTGGGATCACGTGGGCCAGTTAGAGCCAATGGCAGCACACCATCTTTCATTCATAGTTTTGACAGCAAGAGCTGTCAAAACTATGAATACAACAAGCCCCCAAAAGAACAGCTAATCCTCAATTAAATTTTAAAAAAAAGCCATCACATTAATAAAATAACTATAGTTAAATAAATTAACCACTTTAAACAAAAATTTTAATTTTTGAAAAAATTTAAATTCTTTTTAAAAGTTATAATTTAAACTTACCTTTCTTTAAAGTCTCTAAAAAAGATAAACCTGTTGAAAAAAATTAAAAATAATACTTAATTAACTACTTACCTTGTTAAAAGGGGGTCTTACGCCTGCTTTCTTCATGTGTAAAATCTTCAACACTTACCTGCGCGTTCAAACCTGAAAAAAAAACTAAGTGCGCTGTGTGCGCACAACCTGTAGCGCACACGCGGTTCACTTAGGAACCGCCCCCTTTGCAATACCCGAAGTGCCGGTTTCCCACGCATGAGCAATGCATGCAGGAAACCGGCACTTCGGGACCTAATACGCGAGAGTACATAGTGCGTAATCTCCCGTATTAGGTCTAATTTTCGGGCCATTGTGTTTGAGTGATGGGCCTGTCATGGTTAAGTAGCTGGCATTGTGTGCAAGGTGAGAGATGTGGGTGTAAATCTTGCAACGGTGGTAAGTGTGTGAGGGTGATGTAAAGCTATGATTGTGAGGTATTAGTCATGATTGGTAGAGATTGTTGGTAGGTGAGTGATGGGGGTATGGTGCATTGAGCAGTGTGTGAGGCTAGTGGTGCAGTTGGTGGTATGTGGCATTTGAATATGTATTCACTGACCTTGACCACTCGTGTGAGGTCATTAAACTTCTTTTGGCACTGGATCCAGGTCCTGGGGGAAAGACTGGTAACATTGACTGCTTCAGCTATCTGCTCCCACTGCCTTCGTACAGTCTATCTAGAAGGCCTCCTGGCCCCCTGCGGGTAGAGGACCCGTCTCCTCCTGTCGACCCCCTGCACCAAGGCTGCGTCCAAGAACTGAGGTGCCCTTTCTCTGTCCTGTTGTGACATTACTATCTTTCCTTTTGCTTAGCTCTACTCAGAATGAGATACTTCTTTCACAAAGCAACTCCCCTTTAAGAAGTGCAGACAGCATTTAACTCTGCAAGCAACCTTTAAATATAGATCAGTGCAACACCCTGCAAGCCCCTTTTGACACTCGTGAACCCAGCCATGATGGCAGCATTCTGAGTTTGCGTGGCAGCAAGCTGAGTCTGCAGGAGAGCAGTATGAGTTTGCGTGGCAGCAAGCTGAGTCTGCAGGAGAGCAGTATGAGTTTGCGTGGCAGCAAGCTGAGTCTGCAGGAGAGCAGTATGAGTTTGCGTGGCAGCAAGCTGAGTCTCCAGGAGAGCAGTCTGCACTTCCACTGCAGCACTGAGACTTCGGGTCACTTCCGCTCATGCTGCAATGGAAGCAGTGACTTCGCCAATCACACACATCATCATGGCTGGGTCGAAAAGGTCTCTCCTGGAGTTGTCCTTCATTTCCAACCTGGAAATCATGGCTCCAAGCTCCACACAAAGCCCTTGCAATGTTGGAGCCGGACTCCTCCATGCTCCTTGACACTGACAAGAGGCTCTCTGGCAGGCTTGCCAATGCACCAAGCATTTCGGTGTGCATGGCCATCACCCTTCTTCTGAAGGCCGCCCCATTGAGGTCATCATCTGAGTTGTGTGCAGCAGAACTCGTGCATGAACTCACCCTCCAGGGAGCTGAACCCCTTTCCCCCTGGCCTTGCTGCAACCCACTCATACCTCCACTTAAGCAAGAAGCAGTGTAATTGTCGTAAAAACCATCTGGTTCACTAATGTACTTTAGGGAAGGAAATCTGCCGTCCTTACCTTGTATGGCCTATATGTGACTCCAGACCAAAACAATGTGGTTCACTCTTAACTGCCCCTCTGAAATGGCCTAGCAAGTCACTCAGCTGTATTCAAGAAGGTGGCTCACCACCACCTTCTCGAAGGCAATTAAGGATGGACAATAAATGCTGGCCTTGCCAGCGGCACCCACATCCTGTGAATGAATTAGAAAAAAATACCGTCATTATCAGCATCGGCTTCAACTTCTCCCTTTGCCACGGCGTCCGTCACTGCCCCTCCAATGATGTCGAGCACCGATTATTCCAGGTTGCTGAGGTTCTGTATTGCAGCTTGGCTGCCTCTCATCTACCGCTGCTCCCTCCTGTTATGTGCTACCTTTGCCTGCAAGAAGAAAAGGAAGTGTGTCAGTGAGTGTAGTGTAGTGCAATGTGTTTGGGTGATGTGTCTGCCATAGTTGAATAGCTGTCAGTGCGTGCAAGGTGTGAGTACGAATTTTGTGTGCTGCCTGGACCACTTTCAACGGGCACAGGCAAATAGCGCTGGCCCTTGACACCATCCGTTTTTGGGCCTAATCCAGTTTCCAGGCCACTAATTCATAAAATCTACCCCAAATCTCTTTCTACGAACATTAGCATTTCTCAGCACCGATAAGGGCAAAACACATGTTCTAAGTGTTATCATCAACACTTATAAAGTAGTTTTATACTTACAAGGTTCAAGCAACAAAGGAAAGTATTACATAGTAATCAGACTAATTTAGAAACTCCTCAGTGACCTCTGACTGTGCTATGAATGCCAGGTTCATGTGCACCTATTTGAAAATCACTTTAGTGTTTAGTGGAGGGCTGGTAGCTAATACAACAACAATTTGCCTATGTATAGTGCTTTCTCATTTATAAGAACATCTGAGTATTTTACAAAGTAGAGAGTCACCAAGCAGGAAAAGGAGAAATTAATAGGTCCAATGGGGTGGGGAAGAACAAAAGGTATGGGTCAAGGAAATGAGTTTTTTGGATACTTTTGAAGGCAGGGATAAACATAGCAAGCCAGAATGGTTTTGGATGAGAATTTCAGCTGTCAGAAGTGTACGGCCAAACTCAAGGAACAGCCCATTATCTTTCTACTTGGCTCTTTACAACCCTCTGGCCTTAACAAGAATGAAACCAGAACTGAGAATTTATAACTATCAGGAAAGACTGAACAAGCTGGGGCTTTTTTCTTTAGAAAAGAGAAGGCTGAGGGGTGATCTAATTGAGGTCTTTAAAATTATGAAGGGGTTTGATAGGGTAGACCTAGAGAAGATGTTTCTACTTGTTTCTAAATATGAGTTAGTCACTAATAAATCCAATAAGGAATTTGGGAGATACTTCTTTACCCAGGGAATAGTTAGAATGTGGAACTCGCTGCCAAAAGGAGTAGTTGAGGCAAATAGCATAGAGGCATTTAAGTGCATGAGGGAGAAAGAAATAGAAGGATAGCTGATAGGGTTAGATGGAGCAAGGTGGGAGGAGGCTCATGTGGAGCATAAACACTGGCACAGACCAGTTGGGCCGAATGGCCTATTTCAGTACTGTACATTCTATGTAATTCTATGTAATACAAACTTCGCTCTTCTGTTTTTGAGTTGTTGGCGGCCTGCATTATGATGTATTGAAACCTAAAGTCTAAAGGGCATCTGATGTGCACTGAGCTTGATAAAGATCCCCAGAAGCACTGTAACCCTCTAAGCCTGCACACGATTTGTCCACTAGGCTCATTCAGCCCCCAAAAATATTTAGATTAAGGCTGTGCTTCGTAATGCGGCTGGAGCAGCTGAAGAGAGTTCCAGTTACTCAGGACCCATTTAAAACAGGCACTGGAAAGCAGGTCCCTTTCCTCATGGTTGGGTCTTTGATCTTTAAGCGGCCACAGTCATTAGCACTTACTACCAGTACCCATTATAGTTTTCCCACCAGTTCTATTGTGTTATTTAGCTGCTTTGCCAGAAAGGAAACTGTAGTTTCTTAAAGCTGTACTCCAACTGCTAGATCAGCCTGTTTCATACTGTACACAGGTATCCCTGTGGGCATTTGAGGAGGAGCAGGATCACAGGGAACATGGTGGACACCTTAAATTCTCAGTTAGGGCCTGACCATATGCTGCTGATTGTGGGCCAAGAAGCTCAGCTCAGGATGAACAGGGCACTGCAGTTGCATACTAACAGATTCAACCTGAGACAGAAGCTGGGAATGTTGATAGAATCAGAGCCAGAGACTCATATGTGCTGGCAGAGCTATAAAGGAAGGCTTTGGTTTTGTCGATGTTGAGCTGAAGGAAATTGCGAGCCATCCAGGATTTAATGTCAGACAGGTAATTGGAGTGAATGGTAGTGGAGAAGTAGAGTTCATATTGTCAGCATATGTGCGGAAGCTGATCTTATGGTTGTGCATGATGTACAACAACTTGCAGGTATATAGCACTCCTCAGGTTGGTTGGACAAGCAGTAATCCAGAAATAGAGGGATGAAGAGTGTTGGCTAGGGCTAATTGCGGGAGCAGATTTTTCAAATAGGGCAGGACAAGGCTGTGGAAGGGCTTGAAAATGATGAGATTCTTGAAGCTGACCTCCTGGGACATGCAGCTAATAGATTTGGACAACAATGGTGGTGATGAGTGTGTGGAACTTAGTGCAGGAAAAGACTTAGGCTACAGAGTTTTGGATTATCTAAAAATTTATGAAAGGTTCAGGTGGAGGACAGCATTTGAGAAAATGATCACTGAGGTGATTAATACATAGAAAGGCGAGACTAGGAGAGGACCAAGGTTGGAGTCCTGGGGCATATTGGAAGTGAGCGTGAGGGCATGGGAGGAGAAGCTGAAGAGATGTAATGACTGTGTTCGGATAAATAGAGATAAAATCATGAAAGGGCAGTACTGTAATGATCGACCATACCATTCCAGGTAGGGGAGGAAAATTGAGTGATCAACTGTGTCAAAGGCAGCAGAGATGTCAAGACAACAAGTCACAATCACAAATAAAAACAGAAAATGCTGGAAATACTCAGCAGATCAGGCAGCATCTGTGGAGAGAGAAACAGAGTTAACGTTTCAGGTCGATGACCCTTGTCACAATCACAGTTGCACAGGATTTTGTTCATAACTTTACACAAGGTAATGTTGTGGTTTTGATAAGTTCAGAATAGAGCATCTTTAGATTGATAATGGTGAGAAAGATGACCAAATAGTTGACTGTCAATATTACATTCAAGAACCTTGAAGATTGGCAATAGGGCACTTGTTTCAGAAACAGGAAATATTTTTTAAAATTTGTTTCAAAGGGGAACAAAATGATTTTATTCCCAAGTGTTGTGCTTTGGGAAGTTTCTTTAAAAAACAGTAGTAATTTGAAATATGTTTTTAATTGCCACTAGATACAATGTCACACTAATTAATAATCATACAGTTAGGTTGTGTAAACAGGCAATAACTTGAAAACTATACACATCAGTGCACATCTGTACAAAATAAAGTATATTCCTGTGTAGAAATGCAGACCATAAAGTACTTTTAATGTGGTAGATAATGATTTTCATTTTAATAGTCTGGAATAAATGGGATATTCAAATAATGATTGTTCTGTCTTTTAGTCTGGCGGTGTGGCAGATTACTTAAAGAATACAGTTGAGAGCATGTGAGGTTGATATAATCTGTAGCGGCTAGACTAATTTACTGTGACAACACTCTGCATTTGCTGTGGCTGATTTGTATTCCTTTGTAAGGCAGCCAGTGACAAGTATTTACAAGGAGCTTCTCATTGCCTTCTGACTGGAGAGAATCAGAGAAATTCAGCATGGAGGCATTTGGATCTCAGTCATGCACAATTAAATTTACAACGGTATTAACTCTTCTAACATAAATACTTTAAAAATTCTGATATATTGAATTAAAAACATATAAATTCAACGCTTTCAAACTGAATGCCCAGCAGTTTATGTTTGATGGATGTTATATGTGCAGAAGATTAATAACCCATGTTTTAAATGGGGTTTGGCATTGGACTTTCTGTATAACCACCAATGTAATATGTTACAATACATAAAATGTGAGGCATGTGTGGCATTTTATTATGTAAAGTTGGTCTATCTGTTGCACAGATGACTATTGTGCAATAGACAGCTCTTGCTATATTGTTTTTGCATTAACGTTGCTGCCATGCATGGCCAATGAGTCAAGCAAAAAAATACATTTCCAGTAACCATTACTTTAAACAGTTCTAACTCAACAGTACTATAATAGTTCTGTATCTTGCAACACAAAATACTTTGCACTATGTTGTGGAGCAGACGCCAGTGACATAGGAGGGCCAATCAAAACTTCAAATTGTTGCATTTCCGGGGTCTTCCAAGCCCTGAGCTCATCTTGGAAATCCCAGTGGAGCCCACTTCATCCCTTGGCTGACCTGTATGCTGGAATATAGGGAGGTCGGGGAAACATGGGAATCCTCCTCCATGGTCTGTCTCTTCCAATGTAATGGGCCATTTTTGGGGCAGACAGAGGTTCTGCCCGCCCCAGGTCCTGTTGGGAACTGGCTACATGGGGTGCGACACGGTGGCCTAGAAATTTGACCACACCGCACCCGTTTATCAGGCACAAAACGGGCGCCTAAGCATCCAATATAGCGCTGGTCTGGCTGCATTCAAGAAAACATTGTCTATGTACGGCCTAACGACCAACACAAAAAAGGTACCTTTTTAAAGAATACTTACCTGAATGTGGAGCCCTCCCCATTTCTGTAATCTCCTCCAGTCCTACAACTCCCCCGGGAACTTTCCGTTCCTCTAACTCTGGCTTTATCGGCATCTCCCCTTCCTCCTGAACATCCATCTCTTTGATCACCCTCCTAATAGATCCTTCTTTGGCTAGCATCCATTTATTTTTGATTAGACTTCTGTGAAGGGCCTTGGATGTTTTCTATGTTGAAGACGCTATATAAATGCAAGTTGTTGTAAAATCCAGTGAAATGTGCTTATTCTATATGGGGGAGAAATTCGGTACCTTAGTGCCTCCAGTTAGTGCCTGGCGGGGGCGCTAACGGGGCGCTGAGGCAGTAACGCCGCGGCGAGGCGAATCCAACGATGCACGTCAAATCCACACTCCCGTAGTGCCGCCGCTACGAGTTAGCGCCGGGGACCTCAGCGCCAGGCAGATCCTGATGCAGTGAGTGTGCAATGCTCACTGGGTGCCCGATCTGCAAAATTGATTATCGCCCCCTGCCTTAGCGCCTCGCCCCGACAGCAACAGGGAGAGGAGGTGTGAAGCAGTCGGTAGCTGGCTCCAGGGGCGTTACGTAATGGGAGCATTAGTAATGAGTCACAGCTCTCAGATTATTGCTGTTTCTCTGCTTCCTTGTCAGTTTGACATTGTGCAGTTTAAATCATCATTTAAAGGTTGTTTAGTCTCTGGAGTGTTGTGGCTACTAAAAATTAGTTACATTTATTCTCATAACATATCAAAGTGCTACACTTTATTACATTAACGGGGGCTGTACCGACAGTCGACCTCGCCCTCCAGGATCTGCGGCGGAGGGAGCGAGAAAGATTGGAACATGTGGCCAGAGGGAGGAGGAGGGCCTGAAGGCTCTCAACAGGAGACCTCACCCTCCGAGGGTATTCCGACAGCACTTCTCCTACTTTTAATTAAGTGAGGAGCAGTGTATTAGGAGGCTCCACTTCACCAAGGTGGTGGTCACAGAACTCTGCCACCTCCTGCAACCAGACCTCGAGCCTCAGATCAGGGTGACCACGGCTCTCTCAGTGCCAGTCAAGGTCACCGACACCCTCAATTTCTTCGCCAGCGTATCCTTCCAGTCTGTAACAGGAGACATAGCTAACATCTCGCAGTTCGCCATTCATTGCTGCATCCGGGAGGTGACAGAGGCTCTCTACAGAAGGAGAAGGGATTACGTTTCCTTCCCCATCACCAGAGAGAAGCAGGACGAGTGTGCATGCGGCTTTGCCAGGATAGCGGGATTCCCCATGGTGCAGGGCGCCATCGATTGCACCCATGTGGCTTTGTGGGCACCGCATAACAATCCTGACATCTTCCATAACTGCAAAGGCTACCACTCACTTAATGTGCAGTTGGTGTGCGACCACACACAACGAATTCTCAATGTGAATGCCTGGCAGCAACCACAATGCCTTCATCCTGTGCCAGACCGGTGTGCCAGCACTCTTCCAGCCACCACATGAAGCTCGCAGCTAGCTGGTCGGAGACAAGAGCTATCCGCTCTCCAACTGTCTCATGACTCCCCTCCGCAACCCTAACACTCCTGCACAGCACTCATATAATGAGAGCCATGCTGCCACCCGGAACATCATCGAGCAGACCATCGGGGTGCTCAAGCAATGGTTCCACTGCCTTGACCGCTCGGGAGGAGCCCTCCAGTACTCGGCTGAGCGGGTGTCCCATTTCGTCGTCGTCTGCTGCATGCTCCACAATTTGGCCATCATGAGGGCCCAGCCCTTGCCACCAGGGATTGCAGGACCACCTCAGGAGGAGGAACAGGGAGAGGAGGAGGAGGAGGATGAGGAAGAACAGGAGCGAGGGAGGAGGCAGCCACTCTATCGGCCTTCCGGAAGAGCAGTCCATGATCGCCTCATCAGACTGCAGTTCCAATAAATTAAACCCCAGATCCCCGTTGCTCACCACATCCCCATCATTCCATCCCTGTCGCAGACCACATCACAGTGCGAAGCTGAAATGAGACACAACACAAAATAATCCAAACTGAATTAATAAATGTGTCAATAATCAGTTAACACATATGTACAACAACAATATTTACTATTCACCCTTGTGCAATCCCTTAGTGCCTCTCATTACTGTGCCTTTGCCTACTCTAGCGCACCTAGTGTTGGCCCAATGGCTGCAGCAGGGCTGGAGGAAGGCAGCTGAGTGTCCATGCGGGAGTTTTCAGATGGCCTTGCAGGGCGCCCTCGACCAGCTCTGGGCCTGGAAGGCCCGGCTGTAGATGGCACCACCTCAGCATGGGTGGCAGCAGTCTGGGCTGGCTGGATGACAGGCAGTGACAAGGGCAATGGTGGTGTGGCAGTGGTGGAAGCAGGAATGCTGTCATCCTGAGAGAGGACAGCAGCTTCCTGCTCCACTGACCCACTGCCACTCCCCCGGGGCAGCACCTCAGCATCCCTAGCAATCTGTTGGAGCACAGATTGCTGGCCTGCTGCAACAACGTGAAAGCCCCGGCCAATGGTGGTAGACGCAGCCACGATGGCAGCAGTCAGAGCTTGCGTGGCATCAAGCTGAGACTGCATGAGAGCAGTCTGAGATTGGATGGCACCAACCATAGACTGCATTACAGCACTAAGACATTGCGTCACTTCCGCCTGTGCTGCAATGGAAGCTGCCAGATCACCCATCACACACGCAGCATCAGGTCTGGGTCACCACAGTCTCGCTGGGAGTCTACCATCCTTTACAGACTGGAAATGATGGGCTCCATGGTGTGCGCAGAGCTCTGTGCAATGTTGGAGGCGGACTCCTCCACGCTCCTTACCATTGCCCAGAGGCTCTCGGGCACCCTTGCCATTGCACCTATCATCTCCATGTGCATCACCCTTCCTCTAAAGGCCTCCTTTTCGAGGTCCTCATTTGAGTCCTGTGCAGCAGAACTCATGCACGAACTCGCCCTCCAGGGAGCTGGCCCCCAAGCTACCCTTTCCCCCTGGCCTTGCTGCAGCCCGCTTGTCCCTGGTGCATCATCCTGTGCAGATCCCGCTACTATACTAGCCTCTAAAGAACACATAGTGCCAGTATCTGAACTGGTGCCTGCAGGTGAGATATGCAGTGACGCGGTGTGTTCTTTCTCCTCCTCTTCTCCCTCCTCGCTCTCAACAATACCCTCGGGGACATTATCTGAAAGCATAAAGGCACAAGAGTCGGGTTAAGGTGAGGGGAGGGGGGCAGGAAGGGAGAAATGCATGCATACAGCATGATTAGCTGGAAAGTGCGAAAGGCTTGTGGGGTGAGGGGGAAGTGGGATGTGAGAAGAAGGAGTAGGGATGAACATACCGTTGTTGTCTCCCAAGGGGGTCAACGTCGCCAGTGGCCACAGTGCCCACCACCTGGCGCCCAATAATCTGCAGCACTCTATTTTCCAGCGCAGACAGTGGTTGGGTGTTGGCTTGTCCCCTGCCTGTGTGCTCCTGCTCCCTCCTGTTGTGAGCCACCTTAGCCTGCAAGAGAAAGGAAAGTGTGTGAGTGAGTGTGGAGCAATGTGTTTGGGTGATGTGTCTGCCATAGTTCAATAGCTGTCAAGGTGTGAGATGTGGGCGTGAGTGTTGGTAGGTAGAGATTGTTGGTGGGTGAGTGCTGGGGGTGTGGTGCTTTGGGCAGTGTGTGCAGACTGTGGTTCAGACGGTGGTATGTAGCATTTGTTGAAGCATTGACTCACCCTGCCCACCTGAGTGAGGTCATTAAATTTCTTCCTGCACTGTGTGTGGGTCCTGGGGACCACAGGGCTGGGCATCCTCCCTCCACATATAAAAACAGATAGTAAGAGTTTTTATAGTTATATAAAAAGAAAAAGGGTGGCTAAAGTAAATGTTGGTCCCTTAGAGGATGAGACCGGGAAATTAATGGTGGGAAATATGGAGATGGCAAATACACTGAATGAATATTTTGTATCAGTCTTTACAGTAGAGGACACTAAGAATATCCCAACACTGGACAAACAGGGGGCTATAGGGGGGGAGGAGCTAAACACGATCAAAATCACTAAGGAAGTGGTACTCGGTAAAATACTGGGACTCAAGGCGGATAAATCACCTGGACCTGATGGCTTACATCCTAGGGTCTTGAGGGAAGTGGCGGTAGGGATTGTGGATGCATTGGTAATAATTTTCCAAAACTCCCTGGACTCAGCAAAGATCCCGGCAGACTGGAAAACTGCTAATGTAACACCCTTATTTAAAAAGGGCAGTAGACAGAAGGCTGGAAACTATAGACCGGTTAGCCTAACATCTGTGGTAGGTAAAATTTTGGAGTCCATTATTAAGGAGACAGTAACGGGACATTTGGATAATCATAATTTAATAGGACAAAGTCAGCATGGTTTTATGAAGGGGAAGTCATGTTTGCCAAATTTGCTGGAGTTCTTTGAGGAAGTAACACACAGGGTGGATAAAGGGGAACCAGTGGATGTGGTGTATTTAGACTTCCAAAAGACATTTGACAAGGTGCCACACAAAAGATTATTGCTTAAGATAAAAAATCACGGGATTGGGGGTAATATTCTGGCATGGATAGAGGATTGGCTATCTAACAGAAGGCAGAGAGTTGGGATAAATAGTTCATTCTCAGACTGGCAATCAGTAACTAGTGGTGTTCCGCAGGGGTCAGTGCTGGGTCCCCAACTCTTTACAATCTATATTAACGATTTGGAGGAGGGGACCGAGTGTAACATATCAAAGTTTGCAGATGATACTAAGATGGGAGGGAAAGTAGTGAGTGAGGAGGACATAAAAAATCTGCAAGGGGACATAGACAGGCTAAGTAAGTGGGCAGAGATTTGGCAGATGGAATACAATACTGGAAAGTGTGAGGTTATGCACTTTGGCAGGAAAAATAGTAGAGCAAGTTATTATCTTAATGGCAAGAAACTGGAAAGTACTGAAGTACAAAGGGATCTGGGGATCCTGGTGCACGAAACTCAAAAGGTTAGTATGCAGGTGCAGCAAGTGATTAAGAAGGCCAATGGAATGTTGGCTTTCATTGCTAGGGGGATAGAATATAAAAATAGGGAGGTATTGCTTCAGTTGTACAAGGTATTGGTGAGACCGCACCTGGAATACTGCATACAGTTTTGGTGTCCATACTGAAGAAAAGACATAATTGATCTCGAGTCAGTACAAAGAAGGTTCACTCGGTTAATCCCGGGAAGAATTGCTGCCCCAGGAAGCTGTGGAAGCTACATCATTAAATAAATTTAAAACAGAAATAGACAGTTTCCTAGAAGTAAAGGGAATTAGGGGTTACGGGGAGCAGGCAGGAAATTGGACATGAGGCTGAGTTCGGATTGGTCGAGGCCCTGTGGGTGGCGTAGCGGGTCAAGGGGCTGAGTGGCCGGGTCCTGCTCCTACTTCTTGTGTTCTTTAGATTTGAGGTGAGGATCAGATCAGCCATGATCTTATTGAATGGCGGAGCAGGCTCGAAGGGCCGATTGGCCTACTCCTGCTCCTATTTCTTATGTTCTTATGTTCTTATGAGGGGATGGACATATGAGGAGAGGTTGGGTAGATTGGGACTCTACTCATTGGAGTTCAGAAGAATGAGAGGCGATCTTATTGAAACATATAAGATTGTGAAGGGGTTGGATCGGGTGGATGCGGGGAGGATGTTCCCGATGATGGGTGAAACTAGAACTAGGGGACATAGTCTTAGAATAAGGGGCTGCTCTTTCAAAACTGAGATGAGAAGGAACTACTTCACTCAGAGGGTGGTAGGTCCATGGAATATGCTGCCCCAAAAAGCTGTAGAAGCTACATCATTACATAAATTTAAAACAGAAATAGACAGTTTCCTAGAAGTAAAGGGAATTAAGGGTTACGGGGAGCGGGCAGGAATTTGGACATGAGTCTAGGTTCGGATCGGTCATGGCCCTGTGGGTAGCGTAGCGGGCCCAGGGGCCGTGTAGCCTGATCCTGCTCCTATTTCGTGTGTCCAATTCTGTTAGGTTCAGGAGATGGTTCTGTGATAGTAGATTGGCGGTTAGGATCAGATCAGCCATGATCTTATTGAATGGCGGAGCAGGCTCGAGGGGCCAATTGGCCTACTCCTGCTCTATTTCTTATGTTCTTATGTTCTTATGTTCACATGACACGGAAGACTTGCGGTGAGAACCTCCTGCCACTTGCCAGGTAGAACTCTCTGCACAGCGGACACCAACTCCTCCAATGCTTGGTCCAAAAATCTGTGGGCTCTCTCCCTGGGGCGTGGATCTGCCATCATGACACTTGCTTGAGTCATCCGGCTCCTTGGGCTTGGCCTGCTCCTGCTTGCTGACACAGGTTCATAGCCAGCAATGCTGAGAATGAGGTTCTGCAGCATCAATGGACCTCCCCTTTAAGAACTGGAAAGAGCCTGTGGCAATGATGACTTGCGATTAAACTGCATCTGATATTAGCGCTTTGAGTATGGCGTCACTGAACAAGGCCATTAACACTTGATTTAGCGCTCCAATCCTTTCTTTGAGCGATGATACTTAATTTTGCATGCAGCGTAATTCATTAACGCCTGGCACTAAATCTCAAACTTTTCTGAAGTTACTGCCCATTCCTGGGCTATAATGAATTTCTCCACCTATAAGTTTTAAACTAATTTCCACAGACAGTACACACGTCTAAATGTTCCAAATTAGATGTAGTGTAATTCTGTGTAATTGATACATGAATATGCTAAATGTGTATGGAGCTCACATCTCTTTGTAATCATATGTGGCCCGCTCACTGGTTTTGCCAAGTATATCGGCCCCATGCTCCAAAAGGTTGGACATCCTTGCTCTAAATAATGAGGTTCTAGCTAAAAGAAATATGAAAAAGAAACAGATGATAGGATACATAATAATGAAGTAAATAGGAGAACAAATGAGACTGAAGGAAAATAATTAATAGGGGGAAAATATATGTTATGAACTCTGACATATAACAGCCATTTAGTGAGATAACTTGCTGTTCTTTATACTTTATTTATACTTTTCTTTCCCATTTTTGTACCCAAGATCAAAGCTTGATAAACGCAGACTTCTGATGGGGTGGGAAAGTCTGGTTGTAAACTTCTCTAATGCTGCCATCTATGCCACTCGATAATCGGCCAGTATTTGTGTTTGGCCAGCCAGTGTCTCCCATGCACAGAAACCCATCACCATGTTTAAGAGTCTTTGAATCAAACTACTGAAAATTTTTAAAACTATTTGTGCTTGCCCGAGATGGAGTGCATACTCTCTCGCTACATACCTAAATCCAGAGACTTTTGGCACAAGCTGGCAGCGCTAAGTCTTACGGGCTCCCAAGTGTGTACACGGGTACTGCTGGAGTTTAACCAACTAAAGTCACACAGCTTTCTAGTACATAACACTAAGCCTCCTGCTGCTTGTTGAGCTAGGGCACCGTACCATTACAAGGTTATCTGGAGCTGAGTGACTGGTCTATCCCTCCAGCTGCCAATAGTGAGCCAGGCTGCTTAATCACCAACAGTGCACTGGCGTACTGAGGACTTGCCTGGCTCAGTTATCAGATTACCGAATCTGCCTTAGACGGTTGACTTCCATCAGCAGTCTTGTCAACTCGAAGCTAACTTGACCCGAAAGTGATCTACTTACCATTCCCGAGAAGGATAATAACTGGTTGGTCAATAATGATCCACTGTGAGATACAATATAGCACAAGGACTTAGTCAGTGGAAAGCACCAGCTTTTTCCGAGTGAAATACATTACTTCCATGTGGCGCTCATATAAATTGAAAATTAAGAATATGGGGATGAAAAGATAGATTCTTGCATTTCACCCTATTGTTTAGGGCTTGATATGAAATGCACCCAAATCTTTTTGAATTTTGTATGTAAGCAGAAAGACACCACTTTTCAACCAACCCTTTCATACCTCTTCTCCTCTCGTATTTCTTTTTTTTTAACCAATATTCATTCAGCTGGTCAGAGGATTTGTAATTGTAGTTTATGTCGGGGCCAAAAGAATTACTGTTGATGATATTAGTGGACAAATGCTTAAAGTAACAGTATGAAATTCCTCTTTCTGCTGTTTTAATAGAAATGTTAAATATCTGCCAATACAACAGACAGGAATTTCCAGGCTAAGGGCTGGTTTTATTTGATCTTTTTTGTGCTCCATAGCTTAAGCAACAACAAAAATAAATGAACCTGGTGCTGTCTGTTCAGAAACAACTTCACGGGTTATGGCATAGTGAGTAGATTGTGACGTGTTCCAGTAACTCAAGAAAAGATTGATAGAAATATTTTGAATATATTTGTACTTCTGCAAAGATTGCTTTACACCAAACAGAGAACAAACTCTCCAGCCTTACTTTCAAAACAGAATATGAACAACTCGACTGTACTTTACACCATGTTACAACTTCCTGCTGTATAAATTGAAGCTCGTTATCTGAGACGATCGATAAGAAACAAACAAGGTTTTAGCACATCCATATTTCTAGTATTGGAAGACAAAGACGTAAAAACTTTTTGCTGTTTGAAATAAGCATCAGCACTCATGTAGAACTGTCTTTGCTCAACAACTTTAATGTGAACGCTAAGCCATACTGTATGAAACAACAGCAGGAGCATTTCTGTTTGACCAACATATTTACAGCCGTTTACACAGTCTTGAATATCCTCACCTAGACTTGGCTATCAAAAGTATTTCCAGCTAATATTTTAATCTTTCCAATGTCAGAGTGTTCTCACACAGCTCAGATAACAATCTGAGGAACTATGCTAAGTGCTACACAATCCATTTCAGCAAACAGTTCTAGCTATTTGTTAAAGCATGGCTTTCAGTCATCGTTATGGATGTTTTTACTTCAGTGAGATATAATGGCCTTGAATTCCCTGAAAACTTGCATTAAAACAACAGTGGAAGTATGGCGTAATGCTGATTTTCGGTGCAAAACATTGAGGAAATTCAGGTGTATGTGGCTTATGCCTGTTTTAATGCTACGACAGAATTTCCTCAATTTTTTGCGGCAATTCAGTGAAACCTCTGCCAAAACCCTCCACCAGTCATTAACATAGCCCATGCAAAAGATCAGCGAAGGCAAGTTTCCTACATTTACACCAGTTCTGAACAGGTGTAAATTTACACCTAAGATTTTAGGCGATGCAGGACCCAAAGTCATATTTCTGTTTTTTATCACAATTTTTAAACAATTTTTAAAATTTCTCCTCACTGAGACCTACACTGTATTTATTGTATCTTTGAAAGCATTTTTACAGCAACAGAATGAGTTACATTAAAAACTGAAGCACTTCCATGATTGCCTTTCTTAAAAAATGCTGTGCCTAATGAGCAGAACGGATGGTTTAATGGCTTCATTTTCTTACGTAAAGGAAGACATATGATGCAAGTTTTGCATTTTCCTCAGGCTCCGATTGTTTATGCTGATTTATGCTTGTTTTACATCAGTCTTTACGTTTCGGTGTATGATTACAAGATTATCAGGAACTTTTGGCATAAATTGGCAACAACAAGTGTAAATTTCGGTGTAAAATTTAGTGTCATTTGCTAGTTACGTTGTTGAGGAGATTCCGGGCCAATATTCTGTCACCTTTAACAACACTGATTGCAGATCCAGTATCTGGCAGGTTCTGTATAGATAACTCTTAATATGGTGTGTGGGTTCTACCTTCAGATTCTATAGGTATCACTGGAATAATGTTTCGATGCTTGCATGCTTCACTTTCTGCTTCACATGATGCAGAAACCAGACAGCAACATAAAGTGACTGCATCTTGGCTGCCACAAAGAAGGGATACTCGTTTCTGGACTCGAAGAGAAAAGTAAGGATTAACTTGCTCTCAGTGGCGAACGAACGGCACTAGCCATTCGTTACACTTACACTTGCGCATAGACTTTTTGTAAATTAGAGAGCCAAAAAGTGCAGCACCCGCTACAAAGCAATTAGCAACTGTGTATCTCCTTAACCAATCAGATTGAAGAATCGTTAATGAGCAGCGCAGAGTCCAAAGGAAGTATAAGTTGGAATATTGGGCCTGAATTTGCGGTCGGAGGCTTCCCATGGGCAAACGCCTCTGACCGCCAAAATAAATCCACGCCTACCTGAAATCTGTCCTCACACGGAGAGTTGCACTTTCAGTCTGCAGAGTCCTGGGCAGCATATGACGTCACGCTGCCCAGGAGCACAGCATGCGCGGAGCCTAGGGCTTCATTCGTAAGTGAGACCCGCCCACAAGACCTGTCACAATTTACATTTGCATAGACCACACCCCCATTTTTTTTTAACTGTGCAGAGCCTTCAGCATTGAAAGCAGCTGTGCTTCTCAATGGTAAGCTTTTTTTTTATAGTTTTAAAAACCTTTGTAAACTTTTAAAGACTTTCACATGGATTAGAAGAATTTTAAATAGTTTTAAAGACTTTTAAAGAGATTTAAAGCATTTTAAAGAGTTTTAAAAACCTTGAAATAATTTTCAATAATTTTAATTAAACAGCAACGTTAAATGGAAGGAGCAAACAAAGCTGTGATGATGAAGAGAGCTCAGAATTTTAATGATGATGACATCAGCACACTCGTCAATGAGGTTGAGGCGAAGTGCCTGCGGCTCATTGGGACCGCGAAGTCCAGAGCGCCTGCGCAAAGGACAAATAATAGCTTGGACAAAGGTTGTGCAGGCCGTTAGCGCTAACTCCACCATCCCATGGACAGTGGAACAATGCCGTAAAAAATGTAATGACTTAATGCAATTTGCCAACGTTTGTACAGTTATTAGAAATGTCAAATGTAAAATTTTGTGAAATTTAACTTTACTATTTTAAAACTTGTTTGGTTGCATAGTTGTTGTAAAGTGCCTTGATTATGCAGGCATCTTTCTGAGCTAGTCATAAAACTCATGGCTTTGGAGCTGGTCAGGGACACCTATTGTGCTTGTAAACATCTTATCTGTACTCCACAGATTTGAGGTGTGAAATTTCAATTAGTGAACAATACCCTGTCTCCAAAGCAGGTAGGTGGTCTCTGCAGCAAAAACTGAACTTTAATTTTCAATTCTGTTTTCAATTTAGAGTAAAATGGCACATAACGCCAGGGAGCGTGCCATGACAGGTGGTGGTGTTGCCACTCTGAGGGAGTTATCGGAGCAAGAGGAAAGGGTCACGCACTCAATACAATAGCAAATTACTGCGGATGCTGGAAATCTGAAATAACAACAGAAAATGCTGGAAACACTCAGCAGATCAGGCAGCATCTGTGGAGAGAGAAACAGAGTTAACGTTTCAGGTCTGTGACTCTTCGTCAGAACTGGTAGTTCAGTGTCTGGTACCCAATCAGACATTGGTGTAAGGAAAGGTGAGTTGCTCTGTCCAGCTGTATGTTTAAAACTGTAAGGTGTGCGCAGAATATCAGCTTCTGTTATGTGGCAGATCGTGCTTCACCATTGTAAATGTTTACTGTTTCCTTCCCAAAGGTGGACAGCTGTCTGCGCACACATGGGATGAACAGTGCGGCGACTCTGCGGCTGCAGAGGGCATTGGGGAAGGGGTTACAGATGCAGTGCGAATAGTAAGTGAGGAGGAGGAGGAGGAATTTGTGGAGTGTCAGCTAGTGGAAGGGGAGGGTATAGACCCTGGGTGGGCGGCTGAGCGAAGTGGAAAAGGTGACCATGATGAAAGGCTGCACACTACCTCTCCATATCCTGGTCCCTCTGGCTCTGTGTGAGGCACTGAAAGAAATTAGTATTAGTAAAAAAGTAGTACTGGAGAAATTAATGGGACTGAAAGCTGAAAAATCCCCTGGACCTGATGGCCTATATCCTAGGGTTTTGAAAGAGGTGGCTATAGAGATAGTGGATGCATTGGTTGTCATCTTCCAAAATTCCATAGATTCTAGAATGGTTCCCGCGGATTGGAAGGTAGCAAATGTAACCCCACTATTTAAGAAAGGAGGGAGAGAGAAAATGGGGAACTACAGACTAGTTAGCCTGACATTAGTAGCAGGGAAAATGCTAGAATCTATTATTAAAGATGTGGTAACAGGGCACTTAGAAAATAATGATAGGATTGGGCAGAGTCAACACGGATTTATGAAAGGGAAATTGTGTTTGACAAATCTGTTAGAGTTTTTTGAGGTTGTAACTAGCAGAATAGATAAGGGAGAACCAGTGGATGTGGTGTATTTGGATTTTCAGAAGGCATTCGATAAGGTGCCACACAAGAGGTTATGAAACAAAATTAGGGCTCATGGGATTGGGGGTAATATACTAGCATGGATTGAGGATTGGTTAACGGACAGAAAACAGAGAGTGGGAATAAACAGGACATTTTCAGGTTGGCAGGTTGTAACTAGTGGGGTACCGCAAGGATCAGTGCTTGGGCCTCAGCTATTCCCAATCTACATCAATGATTTGGATGAGGGGACCAAATGTAATATATCCAAGTTTGCTGATGATACAAAGCTGGGTGGGAATGTAATTTGTGAGGAGGATGCAAGGAGGCTTCAAGAGGATATAGACAGGCTAAGTGAGTGGGCAAAAACATGGCAAATGGAATATAATGTGGAGAAATGTGAAGTTATCCACCTTGGTAGGAAAAATAGAAAAGCAGAGTATTTTTTAAATAGTGAGAGATTGGGAAATGTTGGTGTCCAGAGGGACCTGGGTGTTCTGGTACACAAATCACTGAAAGTTAACATGCAGGTACAGCAAGCAATTAGGAAAGCAAATGGTATGTTGGCCTATATTACAAGAGGATTTGTGTATAAGAGTAAAGACATCTTACTTCAATTATATAGGGCCCTGGTGAGACCACACCTGGAGTATTGTGTACAGTTTTGGTTTCCTTAGCTATGGAAGGATATACTTGCCATAGAGGGAGTGCAACAAAGGTTCATCAGACTGGTTCCTGGGATGGGGAGATTGTCCTATGAGGAGAGATGGAGTAGACTAGGCCTATATTCTCTGGAGTTTAGAAGAATGAGAGGTGATCTCATTGAAACATACAAAATTCTTACAAGGCTTGACAGGGTATATGCAGGGAGGATGTTTCCCCTGGCTGGGAAGTCTAGAACCAGGGGTCACAGTCTCAAAATAAAGGGTCGGCCATTTAGGACTGAGCTGAGGAGAAATTTCTTCACTCAGAGAATGGCAAATCTTTGGAATTCTCTACCCCAGAGGGCTGTGGAGGCTCAGTCGTTGAGTATATTCAAGACAGAGATCGATAGATTTTTGAATATTAAGGGAATCAAGGGATATAGGGATAGTGCAGGAAAGTGGAGATGAGGTAGAAGATCAGCCATGATCTTATTGAGAAGTCGCACAACACCAGGTTATAGTCCAACAGTTTTATTTAAAATTACGAGCTTTCGGAGCGCTGCTCCTTCGTCAGGTATGTACCTCTACCTGACGAAGGGGCAGCAGCTCCGAAAGCTCGTAATTTTAAATAAAACTTGGACTATAACCTGGTGTTGTGCGACTTCTCATTTTTGTCCACCCCAGTCCAACACCGGCATCTCCGCATCATGATCTTATTGAATGGCGGAGCAGGCTCGAAGGGCCAAACGGCCTACTCCTGCTCCTATTTCTTACGTTCTTATATTCTTATGGCTGTTGTTCCACAGCCAGCCACCAACCTGATACTACAGAGCAGGTGGGAGAAGCTGCAAGACGTTTAGCGTGGTAGAATGACATAGAAACTCAGTTGCAACAGACTGAAGGGTTGAGCTGAGAAATGCTTACTGTTCATGGGAAGAAACTTGACTCTCCTGCCTCTATCAGGCAGAGGATTGATGTTCTTGGGAGAAATATATACAATAAGTTGGACATAGGTCTACAGACCATCAATCAGTTCGGGACAACTGCACAGACAGTTGTTAATGAGCTCGTCATGGCTTCACACAGCTTTTCTGATGTGATGGGCCATGTTCATCTGGTGCTTAATCAGGTTCATGAGTCTCTCATTCAGCTATTGCAGTTGAGGACAGCAGGTTCGGCTGCCATTCAATTGACCACCGCTGAACCTCCCTTGCCTGCTCCCAGTGCAGACACAGTGCAGGCCCATGAGACAGCAGCTCCACCAATTATGTTGGAAGCAAATGTTGCCTTTCAGCAGCAGCAGCAGCAACCCTGTGGCGAGCCAACTGTTGAAGGGCAAGAGATGGTACACAGGGGCCTTTCACTTGGCATGAGAGAGAACTCCGGTCACGGGGAAGGGGAAAGTGCAGGAGACAGTAGGGTGCCACCTTTTGCACAATACACCTCCTTCGATCCTCAGGCACAGATGCGAGGGGCCATCTCTGTTATTTCTTTAATGTTTGCTGTTATGTAAATGTTGGTGTTGTGTTATTTCTTGAAATTTATATTTGTGACTGATAGAGTATTTAACCATTTCGTTTCATATGTATAGCCTGTAGTCACTTTAAAGTTTTTTCAACTTTTTTATTAACAACCGATTTAACATTACAACTGTTTAAAAAGTAGAAAACAGCTAGTTTACATCCTGAATGTAAAGTCTTTATTGCACTAAGAAACCCAAAAAGTCACTTTAAACTGTTTGCATTTTTTTATCAACCAATTTATCTTTGCAAATGTTTACAAAGTAGAAAATAGCCAGCTAACAATTTGTATTTAAAGACTAAGAACATCAAAAAAGTACATCAGAAGTCTTTGATGCTGCAATAATAGTTCACTGTTTCACTTTAAATCGTGTGCGTTCTTTTCTGTGCCTTGCTGGGGGAGGGGGAGGTAGGAGGCGACACTATCATTACCTCGTAAACGTGTTGGCTACTAGCTGTTCCCTTGCAGCTTTGCTTTCGGCAGCACTTGGCTCCTCCCCACCAGGCCTGGCCACAGGGACATTGGCATCCTCCATGTCCTCCATTTCAGCAGGGAGCTCCTCTGCAGGGTTAAGGGTCAGTCCTTCCCGCAGGGCAAAGTTGTGCAAAGCGCAACAGGCCACCACAATCCTTGACACTTTCAGAGGAGAGGACTGCAAGGTCCCCCCTGACCTGTCCAGGCACCAGAAGCGTGATTTCAGAAGCCCGATTGTCCTCTCCACCACTTGCCGTGTGGACATGTGTGCCCGGTTGTATCTCTCCTGTGCTTCATTATTGGTCCTGCGGTATGGTGTCATCAGCCACGGTTTTAGCGGGTAGCCCTTGTCGCCCAATATCCATGCGGATCCTGGAGGCAATGTGCTGAGGGTGCCATGTAAGTCCGAGAGACGGAGGACGAAGGAGTCATGAGCACTTCACCAGTGATCTGCATTCACATTCAGAATCCTCAGTTGCGCATCACAGACGATCATTATATTTAAGGAATGAAAACCCTTCCTGTTGATGTGTCACAGGTGCATCAGTTGGTGCCTTCAATGCAACATGGGTTCCATCGATCTCACCAATCACTTTGGGGAAGCCAGCAATCCTGTAAATTGCAAGGGCCCTCTCCTTTTGCTGCCGAGTGAACAAGTCGAAGTCTATGAACTCAGAAGCCCTACGGAATATGGCATCTGTGACCTGGTGAATGCAGGCCCTCGCAACACTCTGGGTAATGTTTGAAATGTTACTGGTGCCTGACTGAAATGACCCGCATTCAAAGAAGTTCAGTGTTGTGGTTACCTTCATGGACACTAACAAGGCAGTGCGGGTCTTCGAGCGTGTTTGAAGTTCGTCCTTTAACATGTCACATAGTTAATTGGCCGATTGCCTCTTTGATAAAGTGCAGCCTCCTCACACACAACTCCTCCGACCTCATTTCAAAAGCCAGCCTCTCCCTGTACACGCTCTGGGGTGGGTAGTAGTTCCTCCTGATCAGGCGACAGTCATGGTTCCTCAGTCTTCTTCGTTGTTCCCTGGCACATTTAATTCTATGTGCCAGAATCACACAAAAGATCAGGGCAAAATCGTCAAGAGGCATGTTTCTCCCTCAGAGGCTTCCTCTTTAAATAGATGCAGTACATGTAGGGAAAAAAATGGAAAGAGTTGTAAAAGTCATCTTAATAAAGTGAGTAGGCAGAAATTCACATTGGGCGGTGGTGCGGAACGGGCGGTATCAGATGAGCCGCCCGCCACACCTGATAAATATCATCGCCAGAGACTAATTTCTGGGACTTTAAAATTTTTTACAAATTCATACATAAAAATTTTAAACAGCATAAAAAAAGTTAACATTTAAAACATTCATATATTCTGGCATAATTATTTTAAACATTAACTTGAAAAAAATCATTTTTAAACAGTCATTTTCAAGTTTAAAAAAATGAAATCTAATTGAATAGAATGCTTACCTTGTCCACAGTAAAAGTTCCTCTTTAAATTACCTACACTCCTCAGAACACCACAATTCCTCTCTTTTGAGATCCAAAACCAATAAAATATTTAACAAATTAAAGCTGTTAAAAACTTAAATCAGGCTTTGTACCAAAAACTTTGTTAAATTACAGAGCTAAAAGAGTCCCGTTTCCCAGCCCCCTGACTTCCACGTCCTCTTCCTGCTGCTTCTTCAGATAGAATGCAGGCTGTACGCCTGCTTTTATCTACCGCAGCAGTTTCGTGCGTAACTGCTGGCCAGTAGTTGGGCAAATAGCCCAACTATTCACCAGCAGTGTTACTTTTCCCGGGGATGCGGTAGATCTGTCAAGCCAGATCGCAAGTTCCGGGTTTTAGCGCATGCGCAGCGCATGCCTAAACCAGGAACTTGCGAGGCCCCTACGGCCGTGTAGGGGCCGCAAAATATGGGCCATTGAATTCAGTGCCAAATCAGGTACATAAAGTGAAGTAAAGAGAGGGAAAGAAAGATTCGATTAAGAAAGAGAGATAAAAGAGACAGAAAGAAGAAGTTAACAAATATTAATTAAAAAAAATCTCCAACAATAATTAAAATCTGAAGGAATGAGACTCCATGGGCTAGAAATTCATTATAGCCAAGGAATAGGCGGTATCAGTAGAAAAGTTGGAGAATTAACGCCAGGCGCTAATGCTTTAGACTGCACGCAAAATTCGTACTCACTGCTCAAAAAAATGATTGGAGTCCTAATTCAAGTCCTAAAGCTCAAGCTCATTGGCGTTACACTCAAAGGGTGGACCAATATCAGGTGCAGTCTAATCGCAAGTCATGAATGCCATAGGCTTTTATCAGTACTTAAAGGGGAGATTCATTGATGCTGCAGAACCTCATTCTCAGCATTGCTGGCTGTGCAGCTGTCTCAGCAAGCAGAAGCAGAATCAGGACAAGGAAAAGGAAATGGAGGACTGAACCAGGTATACTCATGGCAGATCCCCGCCCCAGGGAGAGAGCCTGCAGATTCTGCAATCAAGCATTAGAGGTGTCGGTTTTTGCTGTGGAGAGACAGAGGGCGGTGCTGTACCCGGCAAGTGGCAGGAGGCCCTAGCCGCAAGTCTTCCGCACCATGTAGAGGGAGGAAGTGCAGCACGTCTCGGGCAGCACTGTGGTCCCCAGGACCCACACACAGTGCAGGAAGAAATTTAAAGCCCTCACTTGGGTGGTCAGGGTGAGTGAATGTTTCAATAAATGCTACATACCACCATCTGAAGAATAGTCTTCACACACTGCCCAAAGCACCACACCCCCAGCACTCACCCACCAACAATCTCTACCTACCAACACTCACACCCAGATCTCACACCTTGCATACAATCACAGCTATTCAACTATGGGAGGCACATCACCCAAACACATTGCTCCACACTCACTCACACACTTTCCTTTCTCTTGCAGGCCAAGGTAGCTCACAACAGGAGGGAGCAGGAGTGCACAGGCGGGTGACAAGCCGACACCCAACCACTGTCTGCGCTGGAGAATAGAGTGCTGCAGATTATTGGGCGCCAGGTGGTGTGCGCCGTGGCCACCAGCGATGTTGACCCCCTTGGGGACAACAACAGTATGTTCATCCCTACTCCTTCTTCTCACATGCCACTTCCCCCTCACCCCACAAGCGTTTTGCACTTTCCAGCTAATCATACTGTATGCATGCCTTTCTGCCTTCCTGCCCCCCTCCCCTCACCTTAACCCGACTCTTGTGCCTTTATACTTTCAGATAATGAGCAAGCACCTGAGCAGTCTATCGCTGAGGGCACCATAGAGAGCGAGGAGGGAGAAGAGGAGGAGGAAGAACACACCGCGTCACTGCATGTCTCACCTGCAGGCACCAGCTCAGATACTGGCACTACGCATTCTTTAGAAGTTAGTATAGTAGCAGGATCTGCACAGGGTGAGGCACCGGGGATGAGTTGGCTGCAGCAAAGCCAGGGGGAAAGGATAGCTCGGGAGCCAGCTCCCCAGAGAGTGAGTTCGTGTGTGAGTTCTGCTGCACAGGACTCAGATGAGGACCTTAATGGGGAGGCATTTAGAAGAAGTGTGATGGGCATGCACACGGAGATAATAGGTGCAATGGCAAGGGTGCCCCAGAGCTTCTCGACAATGGTGAGGAGCATGGAGGAGTCCGCCTCCAACATTGTACAGAGCTCTGTGCACACCATGGAGCCCATCACTTCCAGTCTGCAAAGGATGGTGGACTCCCAGGGAGACCGTGGTGACCCAAAGCTGATGCCGTGTGTGATGGGCGATCTAGCAGCTTCCAATGCAGCACAGGCGGAAGCGACGCAACGTCTTAGTGCTGTAATGCAGTCTATGCTTGGTGGCATCCAATCTCCGACTGCTCTCATGCAGTCTCAGCTTGATGCCACGCAAGCTCTGACTGCTGCCATCGTGGCTGGGTCTACCACCGTCGACCGGGGCTTTCATGGTGTCTCAGCAGGCCAGCAATCTCTGCTCCAACAGATTGCTAGGGATGCTGAGGTGCTGCCCCAGGGGAGTGACAGTGGGTCAGTGGAGCAGGAAGCTGCTGTCCTCTCTCAGGATGATAGCATTCCTGCTCCCACCACTGCCACTCCGTCATTGCCCTTGTCGCTGCCTGTCATCCAGCCATCCCAGACTGCCGCAGCCCCTGCTGAGGTGGTGCAGTCTACAGCCCAGCCTTCCAGGCCAGAGCTGGTCGAGGGCATCCTGCAAGACCATCTGAAGTCTCCCGCACGAACACTCAGCAGTCTTCCACCAGCCCTGCTGCAGCCACTGGGCCAACACTTCATAGGAGCACTAGAGTAGGCAAAGGCACAGCAACAAGAGGCACTAAGGGATTGCACAAGGGTGAATAGTTAATATTGTTGTTGTACATATGTGTTCACTGATTATTGATACATTTATTCATTCACTTACCATTCATTTGTGGTGTCTGTCATTTCAGCTTTGCGGTGTGAAAGGGCCTGCGATAGGATAGTATGATGGAGATGTGGTGAGCAAAGGGGATATGGGCTTTAAGTCATCCTGGTGTGAGGCTGGAGATCTGTTTGGAGGAGGTGGCAAAGTTCTGTGACCACCTCCTTGGTGAGGCGGAGCCATCTAATACACTGCTTCTCGTTTCATTGCAGGTTGAAGAAGTGGTTTCGGAATACCCTCGGAGGGTAAGGCCTCCTGGTGAGAGCCCTGATGTCCCTCCTCATCTCTCTGCGCACATGTTCCCATCTTTCTCGCTGCCTACGCTCCCTCTGCCGTAGATCCTGGAGGACGAGGTGGCACGCCAGTACAGTCCCCACTAATGTTACCAAGTGTAGCAGTTTGATTTTTTGTAGAAATGTAGCTACTTTTTAGTTGCCCCAACACTCCTGATACAAAAGAACCTTCAAATTACTGAATGAAACTGTTGGAGGTTGTGAAACTGACAAGAAACCACTGAAACTGCACTCCTCAAAAAATTCAATCAACTTAGTCAGACACAACCTTCCCTTAACAAATCCATGCTGACTGTCCTTGATTAACCTGTGTCTTTCTAAATGAAGATTTATCCTGTCCCTCAGAACTTTTTCCAATAATCTTCCCACCACTGAAGTTAGGCTGACTGGCCTATAATTACTCGGTCTACCCCTTTCTCCCTTTTTAAACAAAGGTACAACATTAGTAGTCCTCCAGTCCTCCGGCACCACACCTGTAGCCAGAGAGGATTGGAAAATGATGGCCAGAGCCTCTGCTATTTTCTCTTTTGCTTCTCTTAACAGCCTGGGATACATTTCATCCAGGCCTGGGGATTTATCCACTTTCAAAGCTGCTAAGCCCCTTAATACTTACTCTTTCACTATGTTTATTTCATCTAATATTTCACACTCCTCCTCCCTGATTGCAATCAATGTCTGCATTGCCCCTCTCTTTTGTGAAAACAGACGCAAAGTATTCATTAAGAACCATACCCACGTCTTCCGCCTCCACACACAGATTAACTTTATGGTCTCTAATAAGCCCTAATCTTTCTTTAGTTCTTAATGTATTTATAAACCATCTTTGGGTTTTCCTTGATTTTACTTGCCAACATTTTTTCATGCTCTCTCTTTGCTTTCCTAATTTCCTTTTTAATTGCACCCCTACACTTTCTATACTCCTCTAGAGTTTCCGTAGTATTGAGCCCTCGGTATCTGTCATAAGCCTCCCTTTTTTTCTTTATCCTACCCTCCTACCCTGTATGTCCCTTGACATCCAGGGGGCTCTAGATTTGTTAGTCCCACCCTTTTTCTTTAAGGGAACATACTTGCTCTGAACCCTCAGGATCTCCTCCTTGAATGCCTCCCACTGCTCTGACACTGATTTACCTTCAAGTGGCTGCTTCCAGTCTACTTTGGCTAAATCCCATCTCAGCTTAGCAAAATTGGCTTTTCCCCAATTGAGAACTTTTATTCCTGGCCTATCTTTGTCCTTTTCCATAACTACCCTAAATCTAATTGAATTAAGATCACTACCGCCAAAATGCTCTCCCACTGATACCCCTTCCACCTGCCCAGCTTCATTCCCTAAAACTAAGTCCAGAACTGTCCCCATCCTTGTTGGGCTTGTTACATACTGGCTAAAAAAGTTCTCCTGAATGCATTTTAGGAATTCTGCACACTCTATACCTTTCATACTAATTTTATCCCAGTTTATATTAGGGTAGTTGAAATCCCCTACTATTACTGCCCTATAGTTTTTGCACTTCTCAGAAATTTGCCTACATATTTGCTCTTCTAGCTCGCTCTGACTATTTGGGGGTCTGTAGTACTCTCCCAGCTGTGTGATTGCCCTTCTTTGATCTTCAATTCAACCCATAGGGCCTGATTTGATGATCTTTCGAACATATCATCCCTCCTCACAGCTGTAATTGTTTCTTTAACCAATACTGCGACTCCCCCCCCTTTTTCACCCACCTCTCTATCCCGTCTGAAAACCCTGTAACCAGGAATGTTGAGCTGCCATACCTGCCCTTCTTTCAGCCATGTCTCAGTAATAGCTATAATATCATACTTCCAAGTGTCTATCTGTGCTCTCAGCTCATCTGCCTTATTCTCTATACTCCTTGCACTGAAGTATATACCATTTAGCACTGCCAAACTCCCTTGTTGTCTTTTTTCTAGCCCTTGCTTCCACTGTCTTCCAAATTCACTTTCTACTTTGCTGCTTTCTAAATTCAGCTTTGTTTCTCTCCCTTCTGAATCTATTCTCAGGTTCCCATCCCCCTGCCAAGCTAGTTTAAACCCTCCCAACAGCACTAGCAAACTATTCCAGATTTATTTAATTAACTGAAATTTAAATTTCGCAGCTGCCGTTGGTGGGCATTTGAATTCTTTTCACCGGATCATTAGTCCAGGCCTCTGAATTACTTGTCCAGGAGCATTACCACTATGCTACTATTCCCGAGGGTAGCTTAGAGGTGGTAACTGCATGTGGTGAGTCACCGGGCACAAGTGGCCTGCAGCCAGGGCAGGGGGAAAGTGTAGTGCAGGTGTCAGCTCCCTGGAGGACGAGGTCGCACACGAGGTCTGCAGCACAGAACTCAGATGAGGATTTCGATTGGGTGGCCTACAGAACAAAGCCTAAGGGTATGCAGAACAAAATGCTTGGTGCATTGGCAGGCCTGCCAGAAAGCCTGAATGCAATGTCAAGGAGCATGGAGGAGTCCAACTCCAACCTTCCACAGGGATTTTCTCAGAGCGTGATGCCCATCCTTTCCAGCATAAAAAGGGTGGGCAGATCCATTAGCGCACTTGTGGACCCAACCATGATGCAGCATTTGATGGCCTTTGTCTCAGCTTCCATTGCAGCACAAGCAGAAGCCACCCAACGTCTGAATGCTGCAATGGAAGCTCAGATTGAAGTCATGCAAGCTCAGCTTGCAGCCAGACAAGCACAGACTGCTGCCATCCTGGCTGGGTTTACCAGTGTTGAAAGGAGATTCCAGGGTCTTAAATCAGTCCAGCAATCTATCCTCCAGCAGATTACTAGGATTGTCCCGGTTGAGTGGCTGTGGCTCCCTGGAGGATGAACCTGCTGTCCTCTCTGTGGGATATGAATGAATTCATATCCCACCACTACCACTCCGCCAGAGATGCACTCTGGCGAGTACTGCAGGCACCTCTAGAGCGGTCCAGGGAGCGGAAGTGTTGTTTAAGGGCGCCAATGGTCTGCTCTATCAGATTCCGTGTGGCAGCATGGCTTTTGTTGTATGCATGTGGCCCATGTGTGCGTGGGTTACGCAACAGAGTCATGAGCCACGTGGTCAGTGGATAGCCCTCGTCGCTCAGTAGCTACCCTTTGGTTTGTCATTGTGACTCAAATGCTATGGTACAGCGGACTACCGCAGAATGAAGGCATCATGACTGCTGCCAGGATACCGAGCATTGACCTGCATGATGAGCTGAGTATGGTCACACACCAGCTGGACATTGAGGGAGTGGAATCCAGTTGTGGTACACCTCCAAATTAAGATGCGGCGCCCGAAAAGCGATGTGCATGCAGTCAATAGCACCCTGCACCATGGGAAGCCTGCTATCCTGGCGAAGCCGCGTGCTCACTTCACCTGCTAATGTATTCAGCTCTCTTTGCATACAGAGCCTCGCTCACCTCCTTTATACCGGAGTGGACGGTGAACTGGGAGATGTTACAGATGCCGCCTGCTCCAGCCTGGAGGAGCCCAACACGAAGAAGTTCAAGGCCACGGGCACCTTTACAGCCTCCGGCAATGCCGTCCTCACCCTGCTCTGAGGCTGCAGGTCTGCCTACAGCAGGTGGCAGATTTCAGTGAGCATCTCCTTAGTGAAGCAGAGACGTCACACATACTGTTCCTCGCTGAGGTGAGGTAGGGGGAATTGCTCCCTGAAGACTCTGGATTTATATGGCCTCCTGCTGAGAGCCCTTCTCCCCCTCCTCCTCCTCCCTCTTCTAGCAGCTTGTCCTGCTCTGTGTCATCTCTGCTCATTCTCCCTGTCATGCTGCAGGCCAAGGGGGATACAAACTACTGCACCCATGTCTGGGAGCAACTGGTCTGAGCAGATCGCTTGCAAGTCAGTACCAAGTCTTCCAAAATTCCCTAGATTCTAGAATGGTCCCAGCGGATTGGAAGGTAGCAAAAGTAACCCTGCTATTCAAGAAAGGAGGGAGAGAGAAAACAGGGAACTACAAGCCAGTTAGCCTGACATCGGTCATCAGGAAAATGCAGGAATCCATTATTAAGGAAGTGGTAACAGGGCATTTAGAAAATCATAATATGATTAGGCAAAGTCAACATGGTTTTATGAAAGGGAAATAATGTTTAACAAATTTATTAGAGTTTTTTGAGGATGTAATGAGCAGGGTAGATAAAAGGGAACCAGTGGATGTAGTATATTTGGATTTCCAAAAGGCATTCAATAAGGTGCCACGTAAAGGGTTGTTACGCAAGATAAGTGCTCATGGGGTTGGGGGTAATATATTAGCATGGATAGAGGATTGGTTAATGGACAGAAAACAGTATAGGGATAAACAGGTCATTTTCACGTTGGCAGGCTGTAACTAGTGGGGTGCCGCAAGTGATCAGTGTTTGGGCCTCAGCTATTTAATTTGTATTAATGACTTAGATGAAGGGACCGAGTGTAATGTATCCAAGTTTGCTGATGATACAAAGCTAGGTGGGAAAGTAAGCTGTGAGGAGGACACAAAGAGCTTGCAAAGGGATATAGACAGGTTAAGTGAGTGGGAAAGAACATGGCAGATGGAATATAATGTGGGGAAATGTGAGGTTATTCACTTTGGTAGGAAGAATAGAAAAACTGAATATTTTTTAAATGGTGACAACTATTAAATGTTGGTGTTCAGAGAGATTTAGGTGTTAGCATGCAGGTACAGCAAGCAATTAGGAAGGCAAATGTTGGCCTTTATTGCAAGGGGGTTGGAGTACAAGAGTAAGGAAGTCTTGCTACAATTGTACAGGGCTGTGGTGAGACCACACCTGGAGTACTGTGCACAGTTTTGGTTTCCTTATCTGAGGAAGGATATACTTGCCTCAGAGGTGGTTCAACGAAGGTTCACTAGATTTATTCCTGGGATGAGAGGGTTGTCCTATAGGAGAGATTGAGTAGATTGGGCCTATGCTCTTTGGAGTTTTGAAGAATAAGAGGTGATTTTTTTTTAGGTCATGTCTATTTGCAACACCAAATTTCTGATTGGTCCCCTTGCAGGACAAGACCAGATTTCTGATTGGTCCCCTTGGAGCACAAGACACACCCAACAGTTTGTCTGGAATGTGAAATATGATCTTGTCTGCTGGAGCAATCAAGATCTTTGCAACGTGTAATTTGATCCATTCATTGTGACAGCCAGGCTCCAGAGCTCACAGTGCTAACACTACTGCTTTCAGATAACAGACAGGGCTCACCTTCCCAGGTTAGGAGCAGTCATAGCGCTCACACTGCCAAGTTCAGATAGGAAGGGTGAGGCCATGGAGGGATTTTAACATGGGGATGAGAATTTTAAAATGAAGGTGTTGGTGGACAACGTTCCCCTTAATATTCTTTTGGGTGCGCGGTCCCTTTAATGGGCTGCACGGCCCATTCAAAGTTTTGCACGTGCGCAAAATCTCCCATTCAAAAGCCGGTAAACGACCTGCGCAGTTTAGCGGGAACGTTGTTGGTAGACCATGAGCCAATGTAGGTCAACAAGCACAGGGGTGATGGGTGAATGGGACTTGCTGCGTGTTAGGATACAGGCAGCAGAGATTTGGATGAGCTCAAGTTCATTGAGGGTGAAAGATGGGAGGCCGGCCAGGAGAGCATTGGAATAGTTGAGTAAATGTAATGTTATGCATGTTGTAGAACCAACACAGAATACGCTCTCATTTTTAAAAATTAATTTACTTGTTTCCCATCCCTAGTTGCCCTTGAGAGGGTGGTAGTGAGCTGCCTTCTTGAACCACTGTGGTCTGGGGGCAGGGAGGAGAGGGAGAACGTGGTACAGATATAAAGGGGGTGGGGGTGGAAGAACATGATTCAGACCTAACAGAGGGTGGGAGAATGTGATCTATCTTCCCATCTGGATCTTGTTCTTGTTCTCACCCCCCACCTCCCCCCCTCCTTTAGACCTGGATCATGTTCTTCTCCCTCCCACTATTCTCACTGTGCTCCCTTACCAACAAGTTCCTGACCTTCTCCCCTCGAGTTCCTGACCTTCTCCCCCCGTGTTCCTGACCTTCTCCCCCTCTCCGAGCTACTCCCTCTCCGAGTTCTTCTCTCTCCGAGCTCCTCTCCCCCCACTTCGATCTCCTCTCCTCCCCCTTCGATCCTCTCTCCTCCCCCTTCGATCCCTCTCCACCCCCTTCGATCCCCTCTCCCCCCACTTTGATTCCGCCCTCCTCCCCCTTTGATTCCCCCCTCCTCCCTTCGATCCCTTCTCCTCCCCCCTCGATCCTCTCTCCTCCCCCTTCGATCTCCTCTCCTCCCCCTTTGATCCCTTCTCCTCCCCCCCTCTTCCCCTCTCCACCCCCTTCGATCCCCTCTCCCCCCCCTTTGATTCCCCCCTCCTCCCCCTTCGATCCCTTCTCCTCCCCCCCTCGATCCTCTCTCCTCCCCCTTCGATCTCCTCTCCTCCCCCTTCGATCCTCTCTCTTCCCCCTTCGATCCCCTCTCCTCCCCCTTCGATCCCCTCTCCCCCCCCTTCGATCCCCTCTCCCCCCACTTTGATCCCCTCTCCTCCCCCTTCGATCCCCTCTCCTCCCCCTTCGATCCTCTCTCTTCCCCCTTCGATCCCCTCTCCTCCCCCTTCGATCCCCTCTCCCCCCCTTCGATCCCCTCTCCCCCCACTTTGATCCCCTCTCCTCCCCCTTCGATCCTCTCTCCTCCCCCTTCGATCCTCTCTCCTCCCCCTTCGATCCTCTCTCCTCCCCCTTCGATCCTCTCTCCTCCCCCTTCAATCTCCTCTCCTCCCCCTTCGATCCTCTCTCCTCTCCCTTCGATCTCCTCTCCTCCCCCTTCGATCCCCTCTCCTCCCCCTTTGATCCCCTCTCCTCCCCCTTCGATCCCCTCTCCTCCCCCTTCGATCCCCTCTCCCCCCCCCTTCGATCCCCTCTCCCCCCACTTTGATCCCCTCTCCTCCCCCTTCGATCCTCTCTCCTCCCCCTTCAATCTCCTCTCCTCCCCCTTCGATCCTCTCTCCTCTCCCTTCGATCTCCTCTCCTCCCCCTTCGATCCCCTCTCCTCCCCCTTTGATCCCCTCTCCTCCCCCTTCGATCCCCTCTCCTCCCCCTTCGATCTCCTCTCCTCCCCCTTTGATCCCCTCTCCTCCCCCTTCGATCCTCTCTCCTCCCCCTTCGATCTCCTCTCCTCCCCCTTCGATCCTCTCTCCTCTCCCTTCGATCTCCTCTCCTCCCCCTTCGATCCCCTCTCCTCCCCCTTTGATCCCCTCTCCTCCCCCTTCGATCCCCTCTCCTCCCCCTTCGATCCTCTCTCCTCCCCCTTCAATCCTCTCTCCTCCCCCTTCGATCCTCTCTCCTCCCCCTTCGATCTCCTCTCCTCCCCCTTCGATCCCCTCTCCTCCCCCTTTGATCCCCTCTCCTCCCCCTTCGATCCCCTCTCCTCCCCCTTCGATCTCCTCTCCTCCCCCTTCGATCCCCTCTCCTCCCCCTTCGATCCCTCTCCTCCCCCTTCGATCCTCTCTCCTCCCCCTTCGATCCTCTCTCCTCCCCCTTCGATCCTCTCTCTTCCCCCTTCGATCCCTTCTCCTCCCCCTTCAATCCCCTCAAATCTCCTCCTGCTCTCGCGGACCTGAGCGGGAGCGGCGGCAGGGGATGCAGCGGCATAAAGGGAGCTGAGCGGGTGACTTAAAAACAAAAAAATACCAAGGAGTGACGTCACAGGACAGCAGGTAGGTGATTGGTTGGTGAGTATTACAGCTCTTTTGCTCTGTAGGTTAGGTAAGTGGATTAAATTCAGAACTGGGAGACTACTTACTATAACTTTATTGAATTAATAACTGAAACTAAATTAACTCATTAAAACTAAATATTAAAACTAAAAATAATCGTTTGAATAAAAACTGTAACTAATTACATAAATAAAATAAGGTTGATAGAGATGGCAGGGCAGGTGGTGTGTCGTTACTGCAGCATGTGGGATTTGGTGAAGACCAACGAGATCCTGAACAATCACATCTGCAGTAAGTGTCTGCAGCTCGAGGAACTTCAGCTCAGAGTTGTTGAGCTGGAGTCCGAGCTGCAGACATTGCAATGCATCAGGGAAGGGGAGAGTTACCTGGATACTTTGTTCCAGGAGGCAGTCACACCCCTTAGGTTAAGTAGTACTTTAGAGTTAGTCAATGGTCAGGGACAGGAGGGTGTGACTGCGAGTCAGGGAGGTATGGGGACCCAGGATATAGTGATGGAGGAACCTCAGCCCTTGACCAACAGGTACGAGGTATTTGCTACCTGTATGGATGAGAACAAGGACTGCAGGATGGATGGGAAAACTGACCACGGCACCATGGTACAGGAGGCCATTCAAGTGGGGGGAGTAAAATGGAATGTGGTAGTGGTAGGTGACGGTAGGTGACAGTATAGT
Source organism: Squalus acanthias (assembly GCA_030390025.1). Taxonomy (NCBI): domain Eukaryota; kingdom Metazoa; phylum Chordata; class Chondrichthyes; order Squaliformes; family Squalidae; genus Squalus; species Squalus acanthias. Next base: position 87,841,082 of record CM059432.1, read on the forward strand.
CAAGGGGATAGATACTGTTCTCTGCAGCCATGACAGGGAGTACCGAAGGCTGTGTTGCCAGGGTTAAGGACATCTCCTCGCGGCTGGAGACAAACTTGGAGTGGGAACGGGAGGATCCAGTTGTCGTGAGCCACGTAGGAACCAACAACATAGGTAGTACTAGGAATGAGGTTCTGCTGAGAGAGTTTGAGGAGTTGGGGTCCAAATTAAAAAGCAGAACCTCAAAGGTAATAATCTCTGGAGTTTTACCTGAGCCACGCACCAATTGGCACAGGGATAAGCAGATTAGAAGGTTAAATGCATGGCTGAAAGAGTGGTGTGGGAGGCAGGGCTTTTGCTTCATGGGCCACTGACACCAGTACTGGGGAAAGTGGGAGCTGTTTCATTGGGACAGGCTCCACTTAAACCAGGCTGGAACCAGTGTCCTGGAAAATCGAATAACGTGGGCAGTAGACAGGGCTTTAAACTAATGAAGGGGAGGTGGGAGGATTCAGGAAAGAGTAAATTTAAAAGCAGCAAGAGAAACGTCAAGGCTCTAGAGCAGAGCAGAGTTTGGGGTAAAAATAAGCCGAGTGGATCAGAAGCGATAGAGAGAGTAACAAAGCTAATAGGGCATCAGTGACTAAAGTGACATCAGGGAAAAATAGAAAAAAGTCAAAACTAAAGGCACTATATCTGAATGTGCGGAGCATTCACAACAAAATAGATGATTTAATAGCGCAGATAGAAATTAACAGGTTTGATCTAATAGCCATAACGGAGACGTGGTTGCAAAGTGACCAAGGTTGGGAACTAAATATTCCAGGATACTTAACTTTTAGAAGAGATAGGCAAAATGAAAAAAGAGGAGGGGTAGCCCTGATAATAAAAGATGGGATAAAGACAGTAGAGAGAAAGGATCTTGGCTCCAAAAATCAAGAAGTAGAATCAGTTTGGGTGGAGCTAAGAAACAGCAAGGGACAGAAAACATTGGTGGGAGTTGTTTATAGGCCCCCAAACAATAGTTGTAATGTAGGGCAGAGTATAAATCAGGCGCATGTAACAAGGGTAATACAGTAATCATAGGGGAATTTAATCTACATATAGACTGGGCAAATCAAATTTGCAGTAATAATGTGGAGGACGAGTTCATGGAATGTATACAAGATAGTTTTCTCGATCAGTATGTTGAGGAACCAACTCGGGAACAGGTTATTTTAGATCTAGTATTATGCAATAGAAAGGGTTAATTAATAATCTTGTAGTAAAGGGGCCTTTAGGGAAGAGTGACCATAACATGGAAGAATTTTATATTGAGTTTGAAAGTGATTTATTTAAGTCCGAAACTAGGGTCTTAAATCTGAACAAAGCAAACTACGTAGGTATGAGGGATGAGTTGGCTAAGGTAGATTGGGAAACTACATTAAAAGGTATGATGGTAGACAAGCAATGGCTAGAATTTAAAGAATTAATACATAATTTACAACAATATACATTCCTTTAAGGCACAAAAACACCACAGGAAAGTGGTCCAACCTTTAGATCAAAGGAAGAGGCTTATAATGTTGCCAAAAAGAGTAGTAAGCCTGAAGATTGGGAGGATTTTAGAATTCAGCAAAGGAGGACCAAGAAATTGATAAGGAAAGAGAAAAAAGAATATGAGAGTAAATTAGCAAGAGACATAAAAACAGATTGTAAGCGTTTCTATAGGTATGTAAATAGGAAGAGATTAGTGAAAGTAAACGTGGGCCTATTAGGGGCAGAGAGAGGAGAAATTATAATGGGCAATAAGGAAATGGCAGAGACATTAAACAAATACTTTGTATCTGTCCTCATGGAAGAAGACACAAAAAAATTCCAGAAATAATGGGGAACCAAAGGTCTAGAGAGAATGAGGAATATAAAGAAATCAGTATAAATAAAAACATAGCGCTGGAGAAATTAATGGGACAAAGTGGCAACAAATCCCCTGGACCTGATGACCTGCATCCTAGGGTTTTAAAAGAGGTAGCTGCAGAAATAGTAGATGCACTGGTATTAATCTTCCAGAATTCCCGAGATTCTAGAACAGTCCCCAAGGATTGGAAGGTAGCAAACATAACCCCGCTATTTAAGAAAGGAGACCTCCTGCTCCTATTTCTTATGTTCTTATGATCCCCTCTCCTCCCCCCTTCAATACCCTCTCCCCTCTTCGATCACTTCTCCTCACTCCTTTGAACCCCTCTCCTCCCTTCGATCCCCTCACCTCTCACCTTCGATCCCCTCACCTCTCCCCTTCGATCCCCTCTCCTCTCCCCCCTTTGATCCCCCTCCTTTCGCCCCAACCCATCTGATCCCCTGAACTTCTCCGCACGGAGCTGAGGCCGCCGCACCATTTGGTACTGTGCATACATGACTGGAACGAGTGCACATGTACAAATGGATCGAGTGCGCATGTACAAATGGATCGAGTGCGTATGTGCAAATGGATCGAGTGCGCATACATGACTGGATCGAGTGCGCATGTACAAATGGATCGAGTGCGCATGTACAAATGGATCGAGTGCGTATGTGCAAATGGATCGAGTGCGCATACATGACTGGATCGAGTGTGCATGTACAAATGGATCGAGTGCGCATGTACAAATGGATCGAGTGCGCATGTGCAAATGGATCGAGTGAGCATGTACAAATGGATCGAGTGCGTATGTACAAATGGATCGAGTGCGCATACATGACTGGATCGAGTGCACATGTACAAATGGATCGAGTGCGTATGTACAAATGGATCGAGTGCGTATGTGCAAATGGATCGAGTGCGCATACATGACTGGATCGAGTGCGCATGTACAAATGGATCAAGTGCGCATGTACAAATGGATCGAGTGCGCATGTACAAATGGATCGAGTGCGCATGTACAAATGGATCGAGTGCACATGTACAAATGGATCGAGTGCGCATGTACAAATGCATCGAGTGCGCATGTACAAATGGATCGAGTGCGCATACATGACTGGATCGAGTGCGCATGTACAAATGGATCGAGTGCGCATGTACAAATGGATCGAGTGCGCATGTACAAATGGATCGAGTGCGCATGTGCAAATGGATCGAGTGCGCATACATGACTGGATCGAGTGCGCATGTACAAATGGATCGAGTGCGCATGTACAAATGGATCGAGTGCGCATGTACAAATGGATCGAGTGCGCATGTGCAAATGGATCGAGTGCGCATGTGCAAATGGATCGAGTGCACATGTACAAATGGATCGAGTGCGCATGTGCAAATGGATTGAGTGCGCATGTGCAAACGGATCGAGTGCGCATGTGCAAATGGATCGAGTGCGCATACATGACTGGATCGAGTGCGCATACATGACTGGATCGAGTGCGCATGTGCAAATGGATCGAGTGCGCATGTACAAATGGATCGAGTGCGCATACATGACTGGATCGAGTGCACATGTACAAATGGATCGAGTGCGTATGTGCAAATGGATCGAGTGCGCATACATGACTGGATCGAGTGCGCATGTACAAATGGATCAAGTGCGCATGTACAAATGGATCGAGTGCGCATGTACAAATGGATCGAGTGCGCATGTGCAAATGGATCGAGTGAGCATGTACAAATGGATCGAGTGCGCATGTGCAAATGGATCGAGTGCGCATGTGCAAATGGATCGAGTGCACATGTACAAATGGATCGAGTGCGCATGTGCAAATGGATCGAGTGCACATGTACAAATGGATCGAGTGCGCATGTGCAAATGGATTGAGTGCGCATGTGCAAACGGATCGAGTGCGCATGTGCAAATGGATCGAGTGCGCATACATGACTGGATCGAGTGCGCATACATGACTGGATCGAGTGCGCATGTGCAAATGGATCGAGTGCGCATGTACAAATGGATCGAGTGCGCATGTGCAAATGGATCGAGTGCGCATGTGCAAATGGATCGAGTGCGCATGTGCAAATGGATCGAGTGCGCATGTACAAATGGATCGAGTGCGCATGTGCAAATGGATCGAGTGCGCATGTGCAAACGGATCGAGTGCACATGTACAAATGGATCGAGTGCGCATGTGCAAATGGATCGAGTGCGCATGTGCAAATGGATTGAGTGCGCATGTGCAAACGGATCGAGTGCGCATGTGCAAATGGATCGAGTGCGCATACATGACAGGATCGAGTGCGCATACATGACTGGATCGAGTGCGCATACATGACTGGATCGAGTGCGCATACATGACTGGATCGAGTGCGCATACATGACTGGATCGAGTGCGCTTGTGCAAATGGATCGAGTGCGCATGTACAAATGGATCGAGTGCGCATACATGACTGGATCGAGTGCACATGTACAAATGGATCGAGTGCGTATGTGTAAATGGATCGAGTGCGCATACATGACTGGATCGAGTGCGCATGTACAAATGGATCGAGTGCGCATGTACAAATGGATCGAGTGCGCATGTGCAAATGGATCGAGTGCGCATGTACAAATGGATCGAGTGCGCATACATGACTGGATCGAGTGCACATGTACAAATGGATCGAATGCGCATGTACAAATGGATCGAGTGCGCATATACAAATGGATCGAGTGCGCATACATGACTGGATCGAGTGCGCATGTGCAAATGGATCGAGTGCGCATGTACAAATGGATTGAGTGCGCATGTGCAAATGGATCGAGTGCGCATGTGCAAATGGATCGAGTGCGCATGTGCAAATGGATCGAGTGCGCATGTACAAATGGATCGAGTGCGCATGTGCAAATGGATCGAGTGCGCATGTGCAAATGGATCGAGTGCGCATGTGCAAATGGATCGAGTGCGCATGTGCAAATGGATCGAGTGCGCATGTACAAATGGATTGAGTGCGCATACATGACTGGATCGAGTGCGCATACATGACTGGATCGAGTGCGCATGTACAAATGGATCGAGTGCGCATGTACAAATGGATCGAGTGCGCATGTGCAAATGTATCGAGTGCGCATGTGCAAATGGATCGAGTGCGCATGTACAAATGGATCGAGTGCGCATGTACAAATGGATCGAGTGTGCATGTACAAATGGATTGAGTGCGCATGTGCAAATGGATTGAGTGCGCATGTGCAAACGGATCGAGTGCGCATGTGCAAATGGATCGAGTGCGCATACATGACTGGATCGAGTGCGCATACATGACTGGATCGAGTGCGCATGTGCAAATGGATCGAGTGCGCATGTACAAATGGATCGAGTGCGCATACATGACTGGATCGAGTGCACATGTACAAATGGATCGAGTGCGTATGTGCAAATGGATCGAGTGCGCATACATGACTGGATCGAGTGCGCATGTACAAATGGATCAAGTGCGCATGTACAAATGGATCGAGTGCGCATGTACAAATGGATCGAGTGCGCATGTGCAAATGGATCGAGTGAGCATGTACAAATGGATCGAGTGCGCATGTGCAAATGGATCGAGTGCGCATGTGCAAATGGATCGAGTGCGCATGTACAAATGGATCGAGTGCGCATGTGCAAATGGATCGAGTGCGCATGTACAAATGGATCGAGTGCGCATGTGCAAATGGATCGAGTGCGCATGTGCAAATGGATCGAGTGCGCATGTGCAAATGGATCGAGTGCGCATGTACAAATGGATCGAGTGCGCATGTGCAAATGGATCGAGTGCGCATGTGCAAACGGATCGAGTGCACATGTACAAATGGATCGAGTGCGCATGTGCAAATGGATCGAGTGCGCATGTGCAAACGGATCGAGTGCACATGTACAAATGGATCGAGTGCGCATGTGCAAATGGATCGAGTGCGCATGTGCAAATGGATCGAGTGCGCATGTGCAAATGGATCGAGTGCGCATGTGCAAACGGATCGAGTGCACATGTACAAATGGATCGAGTGCGCATGTGCAAATGGATCGAGTGCGCATGTGCAAATGGATCGAGTGCGCATGTGCAAATGGATTGAGTGCGCATGTGCAAACGGATCGAGTGCGCATGTGCAAATGGATCGAGTGCGCATACATGACAGGATCGAGTGCGCATACATGACTGGATCGAGTGCGCATACATGACTGGATCGAGTGCGCATACATGACTGGATCGAGTGCGCATACATGACTGGATCGAGTGCGCTTGTGCAAATGGATCGAGTGCGCATGTACAAATGGATCGAGTGCGCATACATGACTGGATCGAGTGCACATGTACAAATGGATCGAGTGCGCATGTGCAAATGGATCGAGTGCGCATGTGCAAATGGATTGAGTGCGCATGTGCAAACGGATCGAGTGCGCATGTGCAAATGGATCGAGTGCGCATACATGACAGGATCGAGTGCGCATACATGACTGGATCGAGTGCGCATACATGACTGGATCGAGTGCGCATACATGACTGGATCGAGTGCGCATACATGACTGGATCGAGTGCGCTTGTGCAAATGGATCGAGTGCGCATGTACAAATGGATCGAGTGCGCATACATGACTGGATCGAGTGCACATGTACAAATGGATCGAGTGCGTATGTGTAAATGGATCGAGTGCGCATACATGACTGGATCGAGTGCGCATGTACAAATGGATCGAGTGCGCATGTACAAATGGATCGAGTGCGCATACATGACAGGATCGAGTGCGCATACATGACTGGATCGAGTGCGCATACATGACTGGATCGAGTGCGCATACATGACTGGATCGAGTGCGCATACATGACTGGATCGAGTGCGCATGTGCAAATGGATCGAGTGCGCATGTACAAATGGATCGAGTGCGCATACATGACTGGATCGAGTGCACATGTACAAATGGATCGAATGCGCATGTACAAATGGATCGAGTGCGCATATACAAATGGATCGAGTGCGCATACATGACTGGATCGAGTGCGCATGTGCAAATGGATCGAGTGCGCATGTACAAATGGATTGAGTGCGCATGTGCAAATGGATCGAGTGCGCATGTGCAAATGGATCGAGTGCGCATGTGCAAATGGATCGAGTGAGCATGTACAAATGGATCGAGTGCGCATGTGCAAATGGATCGAGTGCGCATGTGCAAATGGATCGAGTGCGCATGTACAAATGGATCGAGTGCGCATGTGCAAATGGATCGAGTGCGCATGTACAAATGGATCGAGTGCGCATGTGCAAATGGATCGAGTGCGCATGTGCAAATGGATCGAGTGCGCATGTGCAAATGGATCGAGTGCGCATGTACAAATGGATCGAGTGCGCATGTGCAAATGGATCGAGTGCGCATGTGCAAACGGATCGAGTGCACATGTACAAATGGATCGAGTGCGCATGTGCAAATGGATCGAGTGCGCATGTGCAAATGGATTGAGTGCGCATGTGCAAACGGATCGAGTGCGCATGTGCAAATGGATCGAGTGCGCATAATGACAGGATCGAGTGCGCATACATGACTGGATCGAGTGCGCATACATGACTGGATCGAGTGCGCATACATGACTGGATCGAGTGCGCATACATGACTGGATCGAGTGCGCTTGTGCAAATGGATCGAGTGCGCATGTACAAATGGATCGAGTGCGCATACATGACTGGATCGAGTGCACATGTACAAATGGATCGAGTGCGTATGTGTAAATGGATCGAGTGCGCATACATGACTGGATCGAGTGCGCATGTACAAATGGATCGAGTGCGCATGTACAAATGGATCGAGTGCGCATGTGCAAATGGATCGAGTGCGCATGTACAAATGGATCGAGTGCGCATACATGACTGGATCGAGTGCACATGTACAAATGGATCGAATGCGCATGTACAAATGGATCGAGTGCGCATATACAAATGGATCGAGTGCGCATACATGACTGGATCGAGTGCGCATGTGCAAATGGATCGAGTGCGCATGTACAAATGGATTGAGTGCGCATGTGCAAATGGATCGAGTGCGCATGTGCAAATGGATCGAGTGCGCATGTGCAAATGGATCGAGTGCGCATGTACAAATGGATCGAGTGCGCATGTGCAAATGGATCGAGTGCGCATGTGCAAATGGATCGAGTGCGCATGTGCAAATGGATCGAGTGCGCATGTGCAAATGGATCGAGTGCGCATGTACAAATGGATTGAGTGCGCATACATGACTGGATCGAGTGCGCATACATGACTGGATCGAGTGCGCATGTACAAATGGATCGAGTGCGCATGTACAAATGGATCGAGTGCGCATGTGCAAATGTATCGAGTGCGCATGTGCAAATGGATCGAGTGCGCATGTACAAATGGATCGAGTGCGCATGTACAAATGGATCGAGTGTGCATGTACAAATGGATTGAGTGCGCATGTGCAAATGGATTGAGTGCGCATGTGCAAACGGATCGAGTGCGCATGTGCAAATGGATCGAGTGCGCATACATGACTGGATCGAGTGCGCATACATGACTGGATCGAGTGCGCATGTGCAAATGGATCGAGTGCGCATGTACAAATGGATCGAGTGCGCATACATGACTGGATCGAGTGCACATGTACAAATGGATCGAGTGCGTATGTGCAAATGGATCGAGTGCGCATACATGACTGGATCGAGTGCGCATGTACAAATGGATCAAGTGCGCATGTACAAATGGATCGAGTGCGCATGTACAAATGGATCGAGTGCGCATGTGCAAATGGATCGAGTGAGCATGTACAAATGGATCGAGTGCGCATGTGCAAATGGATCGAGTGCGCATGTGCAAATGGATCGAGTGCGCATGTACAAATGGATCGAGTGCGCATGTGCAAATGGATCGAGTGCGCATGTACAAATGGATCGAGTGCGCATGTGCAAATGGATCGAGTGCGCATGTGCAAATGGATCGAGTGCGCATGTGCAAATGGATCGAGTGCGCATGTACAAATGGATCGAGTGCGCATGTGCAAATGGATCGAGTGCGCATGTGCAAACGGATCGAGTGCACATGTACAAATGGATCGAGTGCGCATGTGCAAATGGATCGAGTGCGCATGTGCAAACGGATCGAGTGCACATGTACAAATGGATCGAGTGCGCATGTGCAAATGGATCGAGTGCGCATGTGCAAATGGATCGAGTGCGCATGTGCAAATGGATCGAGTGCGCATGTGCAAACGGATCGAGTGCACATGTCCAAATGGATCGAGTGCGCATGTGCAAATGGATCGAGTGCGCATGTGCAAATGGATCGAGTGCGCATGTGCAAATGGATTGAGTGCGCATGTGCAAACGGATCGAGTGCGCATGTGCAAATGGATCGAGTGCGCATACATGACAGGATCGAGTGCGCATACATGACTGGATCGAGTGCGCATACATGACTGGATCGAGTGCGCATACATGACTGGATCGAGTGCGCATACATGACTGGATCGAGTGCGCTTGTGCAAATGGATCGAGTGCGCATGTACAAATGGATCGAGTGCGCATACATGACTGGATCGAGTGCACATGTACAAATGGATCGAGTGCGCATGTGCAAATGGATCGAGTGCGCATGTGCAAATGGATTGAGTGCGCATGTGCAAACGGATCGAGTGCGCATGTGCAAATGGATCGAGTGCGCATACATGACAGGATCGAGTGCGCATACATGACTGGATCGAGTGCGCATACATGACTGGATCGAGTGCGCATACATGACTGGATCGAGTGCGCATACATGACTGGATCGAGTGCGCTTGTGCAAATGGATCGAGTGCGCATGTACAAATGGATCGAGTGCGCATACATGACTGGATCGAGTGCACATGTACAAATGGATCGAGTGCGTATGTGTAAATGGATCGAGTGCGCATACATGACTGGATCGAGTGCGCATGTACAAATGGATCGAGTGCGCATGTACAAATGGATCGAGTGCGCATACATGACAGGATCGAGTGCGCATACATGACTGGATCGAGTGCGCATACATGACTGGATCGAGTGCGCATACATGACTGGATCGAGTGCGCATACATGACTGGATCGAGTGCGCATGTGCAAATGGATCGAGTGCGCATGTACAAATGGATCGAGTGCGCATACATGACTGGATCGAGTGCACATGTACAAATGGATCGAATGCGCATGTACAAATGGATCGAGTGCGCATATACAAATGGATCGAGTGCGCATACATGACTGGATCGAGTGCGCATGTGCAAATGGATCGAGTGCGCATGTACAAATGGATTGAGTGCGCATGTGCAAATGGATCGAGTGCGCATGTGCAAATGGATCGAGTGCGCATGTGCAAATGGATCGAGTGAGCATGTACAAATGGATCGAGTGCGCATGTGCAAATGGATCGAGTGCGCATGTGCAAATGGATCGAGTGCGCATGTACAAATGGATCGAGTGCGCATGTGCAAATGGATCGAGTGCGCATGTACAAATGGATCGAGTGCGCATGTGCAAATGGATCGAGTGCGCATGTGCAAATGGATCGAGTGCGCATGTGCAAATGGATCGAGTGCGCATGTACAAATGGATCGAGTGCGCATGTGCAAATGGATCGAGTGCGCATGTGCAAACGGATCGAGTGCACATGTACAAATGGATCGAGTGCGCATGTGCAAATGGATCGAGTGCGCATGTGCAAATGGATTGAGTGCGCATGTGCAAACGGATCGAGTGCGCATGTGCAAATGGATCGAGTGCGCATACATGACAGGATCGAGTGCGCATACATGACTGGATCGAGTGCGCATACATGACTGGATCGAGTGCGCATACATGACTGGATCGAGTGCGCATACATGACTGGATCGAGTGCGCTTGTGCAAATGGATCGAGTGCGCATGTACAAATGGATCGAGTGCGCATACATGACTGGATCGAGTGCACATGTACAAATGGATCGAGTGCGCATGTGCAAATGGATCGAGTGCGCATGTGCAAATGGATTGAGTGCGCATGTGCAAACGGATCGAGTGCGCATGTGCAAATGGATCGAGTGCGCATACATGACAGGATCGAGTGCGCATACATGACTGGATCGAGTGCGCATACATGACTGGATCGAGTGCGCATACATGACTGGATCGAGTGCGCATACATGACTGGATCGAGTGCGCTTGTGCAAATGGATCGAGTGCGCATGTACAAATGGATCGAGTGCGCATACATGACTGGATCGAGTGCACATGTACAAATGGATCGAGTGCGTATGTGTAAATGGATCGAGTGCGCATACATGACTGGATCGAGTGCGCATGTACAAATGGATCGAGTGCGCATGTACAAATGGATCGAGTGCGCATGTGCAAATGGATCGAGTGCGCATGTACAAATGGATCGAGTGCGCATACATGACTGGATCGAGTGCACATGTACAAATGGATCGAATGCGCATGTACAAATGGATCGAGTGCGCATATACAAATGGATCGAGTGCGCATACATGACTGGATCGAGTGCGCATGTGCAAATGGATCGAGTGCGCATGTACAAATGGATTGAGTGCGCATGTGCAAATGGATCGAGTGCGCATGTGCAAATGGATCGAGTGCGCATGTGCAAATGGATCGAGTGCGCATGTGCAAATGGATCGAGTGCGCATGTGCAAATGGATCGAGTGCGCATGTGCAAATGGATCGAGTGCGCATGTGCAAATGGATCGAGTGCGCATGTGCAAATGGATCGAGTGCGCATGTACAAATGGATTGAGTGCGCATACATGACTGGATCGAGTGCGCATACATGACTGGATCGAGTGCGCATGTACAAATGGATCGAGTGCGCATGTACAAATGGATCGAGTGCGCATGTGCAAATGTATCGAGTGCGCATGTGCAAATGGATCGAGTGCGCATGTACAAATGGATCGAGTGCGCATGTACAAATGGATCGAGTGTGCATGTACAAATGGATTGAGTGCGCATGTGCAAATGGATTGAGTGCGCATGTGCAAACGGATCGAGTGCGCATGTGCAAATGGATCGAGTGCGCATACATGACTGGATCGAGTGCGCATACATGACTGGATCGAGTGCGCATGTGCAAATGGATCGAGTGCGCATGTACAAATGGATCGAGTGCGCATACATGACTGGATCGAGTGCACATGTACAAATGGATCGAGTGCGTATGTGCAAATGGATCGAGTGCGCATACATGACTGGATCGAGTGCGCATGTACAAATGGATCAAGTGCGCATGTACAAATGGATCGAGTGCGCATGTACAAATGGATCGAGTGCGCATGTGCAAATGGATCGAGTGAGCATGTACAAATGGATCGAGTGCGCATGTGCAAATGGATCGAGTGCGCATGTGCAAATGGATCGAGTGCGCATGTACAAATGGATCGAGTGCGCATGTGCAAATGGATCGAGTGCGCATGTACAAATGGATCGAGTGCGCATGTGCAAATGGATCGAGTGCGCATGTGCAAATGGATCGAGTGCGCATGTGCAAATGGATCGAGTGCGCATGTACAAATGGATCGAGTGCGCATGTGCAAATGGATCGAGTGCGCATGTGCAAACGGATCGAGTGCACATGTACAAATGGATCGAGTGCGCATGTGCAAATGGATCGAGTGCGCATGTGCAAATGGATTGAGTGCGCATGTGCAAACGGATCGAGTGCGCATGTGCAAATGGATCGAGTGCGCATACATGACAGGATCGAGTGCGCATACATGACTGGATCGAGTGCGCATACATGACTGGATCGAGTGCGCATACATGACTGGATCGAGTGCGCATACATGACTGGATCGAGTGCGCTTGTGCAAATGGATCGAGTGCGCATGTACAAATGGATCGAGTGCGCATACATGACTGGATCGAGTGCACATGTACAAATGGATCGAGTGCGTATGTGTAAATGGATCGAGTGCGCATACATGACTGGATCGAGTGCGCATGTACAAATGGATCGAGTGCGCATGTACAAATGGATCGAGTGCGCATGTGCAAATGGATCGAGTGCGCATGTACAAATGGATCGAGTGCGCATACATGACTGGATCGAGTGCACATGTACAAATGGATCGAATGCGCATGTACAAATGGATCGAGTGCGCATATACAAATGGATCGAGTGCGCATACATGACTGGATCGAGTGCGCATGTGCAAATGGATCGAGTGCGCATGTACAAATGGATTGAGTGCGCATGTGCAAATGGATCGAGTGCGCATGTGCAAATGGATCGAGTGCGCATGTGCAAATGGATCGAGTGCGCATGTACAAATGGATCGAGTGCGCATGTGCAAATGGATCGAGTGCGCATGTGCAAATGGATCGAGTGCGCATGTGCAAATGGATCGAGTGCGCATGTGCAAATGGATCGAGTGCGCATGTACAAATGGATTGAGTGCGCATACATGACTGGATCGAGTGCGCATACATGACTGGATCGAGTGCGCATGTACAAATGGATCGAGTGCGCATGTGCAAATGTATCGAGTGCGCATGTGCAAATGGATCGAGTGCGCCTGTACAAATGGATCGAGTGCGCATGTACAAATGGATCGAGTGTGCATGTACAAATGGATTGAGTGCGCATGTACAAATGGATGGAGTGCGCATGTGCAAATGGATCGAGTGCGCATGTACAAATGGATCGAGTGCGCATGTACAAATGGATTGAGTGCGCATGTACAAATGGATCGAGTGCGCATGTGCAAATGGATCGAGTGCGCATGTGCAAATGGATCGAGTGCGCATGTGCAAATGGATCGAGTGCGCATGTGCAAATGGATCGAGTGCGCATGTACAAATGGATTGAGTGCGCATACATGACTGGATCGAGTGCGCATACATGACTGGATCGAGTGCGCATGTACAAATGGATCGAGTGCGGATGTACAAATGGATCGAGTGCGCATGTACAAATGGATCGAGTGCGCATGTACAAATGGATCGAGTGCGCATGTGCAAATGGATCGAGTGCGCATGTACAAATGGATCGAGTGCGCATGTACAAATGGATCGAGTGCGCATGTGCAAATGGATCGAGTGCACATGTACAAATGGATCGAGTGCGCATGTGCAAATGTATCGAGTGCGCATGTGCAAATGGATCGAGTGCGCATGTACAAATGGATCGAGTGCGCATGTACAAATGGATCGAGTGTGCATGTACAAATGGATTGAGTGCGCATGTACAAATGGATCGAGTGTGCATGTACAAATGGATCGAGTGCGCATGTACAAATGGATCGAGTGCGCATGTGCAAATGGTTCGAGTGCGCATGTACAAATGGATCGAGTGCGCATGTACAAATGGATCGAGTGTGCATGTACAAATGGATCGAGTGCGCATGTACAAATGGATGGAGTGCGCATGTGCAAATGGATCGAGTGCGCATGTACAAATGGATCGAGTGTGCATGTACAAATGGATTGAGTGCGCATGTAAAAATGGATCGAGTGCGCATGTACAAATGGATCGAGTGCGCATGTGCAAATGGATTGAGTGCGCATGTGCAAACGGATCGAGTGCGCATGTGCAAATGGATCGAGTGCACATGTACAAATGGATCGAGTGCGCATGTGCAAATGGATCGAGTGCGCATGTGCAAATGGATTGAGTGCGCATGTGCAAATGGATCGAGTGCGCATGTGCAAATGGATCGAGTGCGCATGTGCAAATGGATCGATTGCGCATGTGCAAATGGATCGAGTGCGCATACATGACTGGATTGAGTGCGCATACATGACTGGATCGAGTGCGCATACATGACTGGATCGAATGCGCATGTGCAAATGGATCGAGTGCGCATGTGCAAATGGATCGAGTGTGCATGTGCAAATGGATCGAGTGCGCATACATGACTGGATCGAGTGCGCATACATGACTGGATCGAGTGCGCATGTACAAATGGATCGAGTGCGCATGTACAAATGGATCGAGTGCGCATGTACAAATGGATCGAGTGCGCATGTACAAATGGATCGAGTGCGCATGTACAAATGGATCGAGTGCGCATGTACAGTACCAAACGGGCACGCATGCACAGAGGGAGTCAAAAAGCCGTGCAAATAATCACTCCGTTTTTTTTATTCGTTCATGGGATATAGGCATCGCTGGCAAGGCCAGCATTTATTATCCATTCCTAATTGCCCTTGAGAAGGTGGTGGTGAGCCACCTTCTTGAACCGCTGCAGTCCGTGTGGTAAAGATACTCCCACAGTGCTGTTAGGGATGGAGTTCCAGGATTTTGACCCAACGACGCTGAAGGAACGGCGATATATTTCCAAGTCAGGATGGTGTGTGACTTGGAGGGGAACTTGGAGGTGATGGTGTTCCCATGAGCCTGCTGCGCTTGTCCTTCTAGGTGGTAGAGGTTGCGGGTTTGGGAGGTGCCGTTGAAGAAGCTTTGACGAGTTGCTGCAGTGCATCTTGTAGATGGTACACAGCTACGGTGTCTCGGTGGTGCAGGGAGAGAATGTTTAAGGTGGTAGATGGTGGTCATTGAAACATTTCAGATTCTATGAACGATTGACAGGGTAGATGCTGAGAGGTTGTTTCCCCTGGCTGGAGAATCCAGAACTAGGGGGCATAGTCTCAGGATAAGGAGTCAGCCATGTAAGACTGAGATGAGGAGGAATTTCTTCACTCAGAGAGTTGTGAATCTTTGGAATTATCTAGCCCAAAGGGTTGGAGATGCTGAATCTTTGAGAATATTCAAGGCTGAGATAGATAGATTTTTGGACTCTAGGGGAATCAAGGGATATGAAGATCGGGCGGGAAAGTGGATTGAGGTCGTAGATCAACCATGATCTTATTGAATGATGGAGCAGGCTCGAGGGGCCATATGACCTACTCCTGCTCTTAATTCTTATGTTCTTATGTTCTTATTAGTCCTTAAGCACATGCCACGCCACTCCTGTAGACTTCAGGCAATTTTAAAGAAGTCTAGAAAGCACCAAACTTCTACAACTCAGCAACAGATATTAGAAATCAATCAGAAATGAACCTGTAAGTAGGTGATGATCCCTTTAAAATAGCACTGATGGGGTCCTTCCTGATACTGAATGCATGTTCAGCTGTGCGAGGTTAAGAGAGAGCGTTAGCTCCAGTGTTGAGGTCAAAAATGGAGTGCTGGCCTCAAGATCTGCCTCCTCTGAATACATACGGCCCATGCTCCCAGCGTGGACGCTAACACCCTCACCAAAATGGTGCCTGGCACGGCCCGCACCAGAAGTGTGCGTGCACTGCTCGGATGCCATTTTCAGCATCCATAGCACCCAAACAACTGACACTGCTCAATCGATTTTCTAGCCCTTTAACTCTGACATGTTTTTAGGTTGGGAGTTTGTAGTGTTGCATCCAGCTTTTCAGAAGTAGGTTCTTTGGCACCTTCACAGTAGCCCAGACGTTTTGACTGGTTCTGAAAAATATTACACATAACATTCTGTGACCTCGTAAGTGGTGCTGCACCCTTTCCAGCTGCCACAGATGTTCCTCTTCAATCTTTCCAGTTATCAAACTATAGTCAAAAGCTGACAGATTCCCTTTTTCAGCCATTGTACTATTCAATATATTATTCTTTGGCTGATGGCATAGGTGCAGCCCATTCCATACTGGAGTGAATTATAACAATTATGCATAATAATATAGTTAAGGCTCGTATCTATCATCTTATAGGATTTGTTGAAAGGTGTGCAAGAGCAACAACCTAATGGACTTTTGTCATCCTGCAGGTTTGGCAGCCAGGGTCAGACTTGGATACTGGCCCACTTCTAAGTATGGTAAGTGTATAAACGTCGATTTTAACCTGAAGCAGACAATGGGCAGTCGGAGTGCACCCGTTGTGGGTGTGAAGCCTGAGCCATTTGAGGCCCAGGCCTCAGTTACCTGCCGCTGGGGAGTTGTGGGCACATGCTGCAGCTTGCTGCTTGTGGGTGGACAGGAAACCATCAGACTCCCACACTGAGCTGGCTGACAGTCAGACCCGGGGGTTGGGAGTCAATCCCGGGGGCCTCAGATGGGGTGGTAGCAGGACGGAGTCTTTTGTGGGTCCAGGAGGAGTCACCAAAATAAATTAAACATCGCCTGGGCTGTTTATTGAGCGGCGTTTTCTGGGCCCTTTAAGGATAAACAGGCAGACCGTGCGTGGTGCATGCTCTACCCATTTGTACCTCAAAATTCCAACCAGAGCCCTATATATATCATAGGGACCCGATTTGCATATTGCAAGTGGCCTCCCATCTGAAACAGGCGGACGCTCCAACCACCCATCTCAGGACCCTAACCAAGATGGTGGCAGCTGGAGTGTCAGCATAATTAAAGTAGAGGTCATAGTTTCAGAATAAGAGGTCGGCCTTTTAGGACTGAGATCAGGAGAAATTTCTTCACTCAGAGGGTTGTGAATCCTTGGAATTCTCTGCCCCAGAGGGCTGTGGATGCTCAGTCGATGCGTATATACAAGGCTGAGATCAATAGATTTTTGGACTCTAGGGGAATCAAGGGATATGGGGATAGGGCGGGAAAGTGGAGTTAGTGTAGAAGTTCAGCCATGATCTTATTTGAATGGCGGAGCAGGCTGAATGGCTC
Source organism: Squalus acanthias (assembly GCA_030390025.1). NCBI lineage: Eukaryota > Metazoa > Chordata > Chondrichthyes > Squaliformes > Squalidae > Squalus > Squalus acanthias. The sequence continues at coordinate 87,858,553 of CM059432.1, forward strand.
CTGGCCTACTCCTGCTCCTAATTCTTATGTTCTTATAAGCGGTAAGTGACCCAACACCACTATCAGGCCATTACTGCCCCACTTATGCCAAGCGGAGTGAGTTAAAATCGGCCCTACAGTCTCCACAGATAGGCACAGTACCATCTGATTTTGTTTCTTATGTAGGGCCTCAGAATGTCATGGAAAAGGTGTGGTACCGTGTGATATTACAGAAAGCTACATGCAATTTAAAAAAAAATGTGGTTAATTATTAACAGCCATGTAAACACTGCCGGTGATTTTATTACTTCCACATTCACATCTGCCCTCTCCACCTGAACTATTGTTTGTTGCTATGGAAGCAAAAGCAGATGGACTAGGATGACAAGGACGAGTGGCACAAAGAGGTCACCACTCAGCATCAGAACTCACTCTCCGGCAGCTCGTCAACCGATTCACATCCAGTTGGCTGTGATCTCAATGGATCCCGTTAGGCCTTAATTAGTTCCAGTTTCTTCCAGTTCTTATAAGCTGTTAGGATTTCTTTAAAATATAAATAACTTGGTTATTGTAACTGATGTCTCAGAATGCTTGACCGTGCAATCAATAAGAAACATTAGAATGTGTAAATTGCTGACCCACTTAGTTTCTAATCTGAAAGTTAAGAGGATTTGAAATTAACTGATTATTCAAAGGATTGTTGAAGGAGTTTTTATGGTGACGGAAATATTCCTGTGCGAGGTTCCTTCAATATTTCCCTTTAATACTACACCAGGTTTCAAAATAACTACTTCTTTTGTTAATTTGATTTGTCCACCATGATAAATTCATACAATTACCCATTTTTATTTCATTGTAATTGCAAGCAATTTCATTACCTTATTTGACATTGCAATAATCTGCCAATTAAAGATATGTAACTACAGGAAACTCTCTTTTAACCGGCACCTAAATATCCGGAAATCTCTCTTAACCGGCAAAATTCAGGAGTAGGTTCAGGTAAGTTTTACTATACAGTATATTAGTGGCCGTGTGGCTTTGCTCGCCTCAGAATACTGATTTGTCCCGTTTTGGGGGTACAGTGATCAGAATGGCAACCCCCCTCCTCTTAGAGTGTTTCTATCATTTATATTTGATGGAATATTTGAATTTCAATGGGTCTCCACGGAAAAGACAATACCCCGATTCTGACCTTTCGCCCCCACGAAAGGGGGGTCAATGTTCTTCCGACTCGGACCTGTCACCGCCACGGAGGAAGAAGCCGGAGTCTCGCGATTCGGAACACAGGCCTGGCTCGGGGAGCTCAGACCCATCGCCCCCTCGGCAGAGGCTGCCCTCCCGTAAGCCGGCTCCCTCAGGATATAGGCAGGCGCATGTCAGTGTGTACGGGGCTCTCGTACATTGGGAGATATAACTCATCCGTTATCCGGATTTTTGATTAACTGGCACCATGCCGGTCCCGTCGGTGCCGGTTAATAAAGAGTTTCCTGTAGTATGTAAAAAAATAACACTTCTAATATTCTGCTAGGACCACCATTTAAAATTTGAGTGGGCTGAGCATTCACACATGCTGGCAGCCTGATCCTGTTTTCTAACAAAGCACTGGACAGTGATAAATGCTGCATGCTCACCATTTCACTTTTAACTCGGACCTAGTAATTATGTGGGGGTGGGGTGGGGTGGGGGGGCTGCTGATTAAGATAATTATTATCTTGTGCAGGTTAGAGTAGTCCATGACAGGATTACTTACAATCAGCATTCTCTGTCACAGTTCACTTGTGTCCTATGGCATTGCTCATGGGAAGTTAGAAAATATGTTGCTTGATAAGGACAGGAGGATTAGATGGTATATTGGAGATTGAGATAAAATTGTACGTGAGAAGGTTATTATATAGTTGGAGAGGTTTGGAAAAAAAGGAAATAAGTATAAAAGTACATTAATGCAGAATATATAAATATATAAATGTTATAATAAAAAGTATTAATATATGTAATGCATATATAGTGCACATATATGTGAAACAAACTATTGAGCATTATTTGTATGTAGTATTTTGTATATAAATCATATAATACAAATATTAAAAACGTTTTATAATTTTATGTCCATTTCTCTGGTGACTGTTGGAGGGGGTAAATTGGGGAGTTAGGCTTTAGTGATAGGCTTAAGGGGAACTATAAAATGTATGGGGAAGAGCGAGACAGAAACAGTTGGAGGACTTGGGGACTTCTGGGGACATCTGGGGACTTGTGCCAAAATTGGGAGAGCTGTCCCACAGACTAGTCAAGCAACAGCCTGACATCATCATACTCACAGAATCATACCTTTCAGACAATGTCCCAAACTCCTCCATCACCATCCCTGGGTCTGTCCTGTCCCACCAGCAGGACAGACCCACCAGGGGTGGTGGCACAGTGGTATACAGTTGGGAAGGAGTGGCCCTGGGAGTCCTCAACATTGACTCCGGACCCCATGAAGTCTCATGGCTTCAGGTCAAGCATGGGTAAGGAAACCTCCTGCTGATTACCACCTACCGCCCTCCCTCAGCTGATGAATCAGTACTCCTCCATGTTGAACACCATTTGGAAGAAGCGCAGAATGTACTCTGGGTGGGGGACTTCAATGTCCATCACCAAGAGTGGCTCGGTAGTACCCCTACTGACCGCGCTGGCCATGTCCTGAAGACATAACTGCCAGTCTGGGCCTGCGACAGGTGGTGAGAGAACCAACATGAGGGAAAAACCTACTTGACCTCGTTCTCACCAATCTACCTGTCGCAGATGCATCTGTCCATGACAGCATTAGTAGGAGTGACCACCGCACAGCCATTGTGGAGATGAAGTCCCGTCTTCAAACTGAGGACACCCTCCATCGTGTTGTGTGGCACTACCACCGTGCTAAATGGGATAGACTCAGAACAGATCTAGCAGCTGAAAACTGGGCATCCATGAGGTGCTGTGGGCCATCAGCAGCAGCAGAATTGTATTCCACCACAATCTGTAAACTCATGGCCTGGCATATTCCACACTCTACCATTACCATCCAGCCAGGGGACCAACCCTGGTTCAATAAGGAGTGCAGAAGAGCATGACAGGAGCAGCACCAGGCGTACCTAAAAATGAAGTGCCAACCTGGGGAAGCTGCAACACAGGACTACATGCATGCTAAAAAGTGGAAGCAGCATGCTATAGACAGGACTAAACGATCCCACAATCAACGGATCAGATCAAATCTCTGCAGTCATACCACATCCTGTCGTGAATGGTGGTGGACCATTAAACAACTAATGGGAGGAGGAGGCTCCATGAATATCCCCATCCTCAATGATGGTGGAGCCCAGCACGTGAGTGCAAAAGACAAGGCTGAAGTGTTTGCAACCATCTTCAGCCAGAAGTGCCGAGTGGATGATCCATATCGGCCTACTCCCCAGGTCCCCACCATCACAGAAGCCAGTCTTTAGCCAATTCGATTCACTCCACGTGATATCAAGAAACGGCTGAGCACACTGGATACAGCAAAGGCTATGGGCCCCGACAACATCCCGGCTATCGTGCTGAAGACTTGTGCTACAGAACTAGCCGTGCCTCTAGCCAAGCTGTTCCAGTACAGCTACAACACTGGCGTCTACCCCGACAATGTGGAAAACTGCCCAGGTATGTCCTGTCCACAAAAATCAGGACAAATCCAATATGGCCAATTACCGCCCCATCAGTCTACTCTCAATCATCAGCAAACTGATGGAAGGTGTCATCGACAGTGCTATCAAGCAGCACTTACTCACCAATAACCTGCTCACTGATGCCCAGTTTGGGTTCCGCCAAGACCACTCGGCTCCAGACCTCATTACAGCCTTGGTCCAAACATGGACAAAGGAGCTGAATTCCAGTGGTGAGGTGAGAGTAACTGCACTTGATATCAAGGCAGCATTTGAACAAATGTGGCATCAAGTAGCCCTAGTAAAACTGAAGTCAATGGGAATCAGGGGGAAAACGCTCCACTGGCTGGAGTCATACCTAGCACAAAGGAAGATGGTTGTGGTGGTTGAAGGTTGAAGGTCAATCATCACAGCCCCAGGACATCGCTGCAAGGGTTCATCAGGGCAGTGTCCTAGGCTTCAGCTGCTTCATCAATGACATTCCCTCCAACATAAAAGCAGATTGTAAAAGCTTCTACAAGTATGTAAAAAGAAAAAGATTAGTTAAGACAAATGTAGGTCCCTTATAGTCAGAAATGGGAGAATTTATAATGGGGAACAAGGAAATGGCAGAGCAATTAAACAAATATTTTGGTTCTGTCTTCATGGAAGAGGACACAAATAACTTCCCAGAAATGTTAGGGAACCAAGGGTCTAGTAAGAAGGAAGAATTAAAGGAAATTAGTATTAGTAAAAAAATAGTGCTGGTGAAATTAATGGGACTGAAAGCTGATAAATCCCCAGGGCCTGATAATATGCATCCCAGAGTACTAAAAGAGGTAGCCATGGAAAGAGTGGATGCACTGGTTGTCATCTTCCAAATTCTATAGATTATGGAACAGTTCCTGCAGATTGGAGGGTGGTAAATGTAATCCCCATTATTTAAAAAAGGAGGGAGAGAAAACAGGGAAATACAGTCCGGTTAGCCGAATATCAGTAGTAGGGAAAATGCTAGAGTATTATAAAGGATGTGATAACAGGACACTTAGAAAATATCAATGGGATTAGACAACATCAACATGGATTTATGAAAAGGAAATTGTGTTTGACAAACCTACTGGAGTTTTTTGAGGATGTCACTGGTAGAATAGATAAGGGAGAACCAGTGGATGTGGTGTATTTGGATTTTCAGAAGGCCTTTGATAAAGTCCCATATAAGAGGTTAGTGTGCAAAATTAATGCACATGGGATTGGGGGTAATATACTGACATGGATTGAAAATTGGTTAACAGACAGGAAACAGAGAGTAGGAATAAATGGGTCTTTTTTGGGGTGGCAGGCGGTGACTCGTGGGGTACCACAGGGATCAGTGCTTGGGCCCCAGCTATTCACAATATATATCAATGATTTGGATGAGGGAACCAAATGTAATATTTCCAAGTTTGCTGATGACATGAAACTAGGTGGGATTGTGAGTTGTGAGGAGGATGCAAAGAGGCTTTAAGGCAATTTAGACAAGTTGAGTGAGTGGGCAAATACATGGCAGATGCAGTATAACGTGGATAAATGTGAAGTTATCCACTTCGGTAGGAAAAACAGAAAGGTAGAGTACTATTTAAATGGTGCTAGATTGGGAAATGCTGATGTACAAAGGGACCTGGGTGTCCCTGTAAACCAGTCACTGAAAGCAAACATGCAGGTGCAGCAAGCAGTTAGGAAGGCAAATGGTATGTTGGCCTTCATTGCAAGAGGATTTGAGTACAGGAAGCAAGGATGTCTTACTACAGTTATACAGAGCCTTGGTGAGACCACACCTGGAGTAGTGTGCACAATTTTGGTCTCCTTACCTAAGAAAGGATATACTTGCCACAGAGGGAGTGCAGCGAAGGTTCACCAGACTGATTCCTGGGCTGGCAGGACTGTCGTATGAGGAGAGATTGGGTCGACTAGGCCTGTACTCATTAGAGTTTAGAAGAGTGAGAGGGGATCTCGTTGTAATGTATAAAATTCTGACAGGGCTAGACAGACTGGATGCAGGGAGGATGTTTCCCCTGGCTTGGGGGGGGGGGGGGGGGGTCTAGAATGAGGGGGTCACAGTCTCAGGATATGGGGTAGGACATTTAGGACTGAGATGAGGAGAAATTTCTTCACTCAGTGGGTGGTGAACCTATGGAATTCTCGACCACAGAAGGCTGTGGAGGCCAAGTCACTGAATATAATTAAGAAGGAGATAGATAGATTTCTAGACACAACAGGCATCAAGGGGTATGGGGAGAGAGCGGGAATATGGTATTGAGATAGAGGATCAGCCATGATCATATTGCATGGCGGAGCAGGCTCGAAGGGCCGAATGGCCGACTCCTGCTCCTATTTTTCTATGTTTCTATGTTTCTATAAGGTCAGAAATGGGGATGTTCACTGATGACTGCACAGTGTTCAGCACCATTCACAACTCCTCAGATAATGAAGCAGTCCATGCCCGCATGCAACAAGACCTGGACGACGTTCAGGCTTGGGCTGATAAGTGGCAGGTAACATTCGCGCCACAGATGTGCCAGGCAATGACTATCTCCAACAAGCGAGAGTCTAACCACCACCCCTTGACATTCAACGGCTTTACCATCACCGAATCCCCCACCATCAACATCCTGGGGGTCACCATTCACCAGAAACTGAACTGGACCAGCCACATAAATACTGTGGCAACAAGAGCAGGTCAGAGGCTAGGTATTCTGCAGCGAGTGTCTCACCTTCTGACTCCCCAAAGCCTTTCTACCATCTACAAGGCACAAGTAAGGAGTGTGATGAAATACTCTCCACTTGCCTGGATGAGTGCAGCTCCAACAGCACTCAAGAAGCTTGACACCATCCAGGACAAAGCAGCCCATTTGATTGCCACCCGATCCACCACCTTAAACATTCACTCCCTCCACTACCGGCGTACCGTGGCTGCAGTGTGTACCATCTACAAGATGCATTGCAGCAACTCGCCAAGGCTTCTTCGGCAGCACCTCCCAAACCCGCGACCTCTTCCACCTCCTCCAAGTTCCCCTCCAAGTCACACACCATTCTGACTTAGAAGTATATCGCCGATACTTCATTATCGCTGGGTTAAAATCCTGGAACTCCCTCCCTAACAGCACTGTGGGAGTACCTTCACCACACGGACTGCAGCGGTTCAAGAAGGCGACTCACTACCACCTTCTCAAGGGCAACTAGGGATGTGCAATAAATGCTGGCTTTCCCAGTGACGCTCAGATCCCATAAGCGAATAAAAGAAAAGATTTGTACTGGTGAGTGTAAAATGGCTTGAGCAAGGAACAGTATAACCAGGCCCATGCAACTATCTGTATTGTGATTGAGCACACCATTGGAATGCTGAAGGGTCAATTTACTGGTCTTTTCAGTACATCATGAGTAGTCTTCCAATTTATGACTGCGTGCTGCATATTGTACAATTACGTCCTGCAGAAAGGCCTAGTAATAGAATTCCCAGAGGAGGAAGGCACACCAAGCCATGGGGCCACATTTTGCAGAGGAACAACATCAGTCGGAAGAAGAGACAGAAGATCCACCATTACCTGCTGCAAGAGACGTTTGCACCCAAATCATCAAAAACACCTTCTTTTAACACTGAGTGAAGGCAAACGCCCAACCTTGTGATTGACTGCAGTCCACCAACCTTTGTCTACTCTTACATGCTCCTACTCCACAGAATCCTGCATACCATCCCCATCTGAACAGTCACATAAATATCATCAAATGACAGGTCAGACATTCCAGCAGCTAAGGACAGTGCTTATAATCAGTTCACCTTCACTCTCGAGAAAACTATTTATTTGCAGCACAGGCTTACATCATTATGACTATTAGTTACAAACACCGTGCTTCCCCTTGGTGCCCCTGTGTGATGTCCTCAGGTTTAATCTACCGCGCCTTCTAGGTGCTACCTGAGTGCCAGGGGTGCGGGAGATGGCCGGCTGCAAATTGTGACTATGAGCCTATTCGGACTAAGGTTGCCCTAATCTGAAGGGCAGTTGAGTTGTCAGATGGACCTGCTGCAGACTGCATCTTTGTTGCTGTTACCAGGGCAGCCTATTTCTGCTGGCCGAGACCATGCATATGCAGGCATCTGAAGGATCTGGAGGAGGCCATGCTTGTGCTGCTACCATGAGGGGCAGTGGCTTCATGTGTGTGAACTCCTCCTATGTCACTGCTACTGGATCTTGGTTCCAGCTGAAAACTGATCAGTGAGAAGGCTGACTCAATGGTTGCTGAGAGTTCTTGGAAATCCAGAGGGATGCTGGTCTCGATCCTGACCCCAAGGGCTACAAGTATGGCGCTCAGCAGTCTCTCTAATTCGTTCCCCAAGAGCTCCAGGACTGGACTGCAGTCTGTGCATCTATGTTGGAGTGGGACTCTGAACTGGTGGGAGGGAATGTTACATTCACTCATGGAGCTGCCACATGTTCCAGGCACACTGCAGCAATGACAAGCCTTTTCTGACGGTGCTGCGAAGGATGGTATTAGACTCCACCATTGCCCCTGCCATCTGCTACATGTCCTCTGAGTTAATCCTTGGTGTGTGGATTCTGCTGCCCCTTTAAGAGCGGCATTTTAAATGATTTTAAATTCTCCAGCTGTGCCCACGCTCTGCCCCCTCCTCCTTCAGGGTAAACAGCCATTGGCAGGAAAGAGCTACACACCCAGTTCACCCAACAAATATGCTGAATCCGGAAATTGGGATGGGGTCAGTGAAACAAATCACAGGCAGTTGGAAGTCCAACCCATCAAAACATACAGCAGCAGAGTAGGACCACAGGAATTCCAGGGCTCCTGTCTGGACAAATCTTATCTATCTGTAGTTTAACCAAATCCTGGATTAAAGTGAAGTGATTGTATAACACATTTCTTGGACTCTTGATTTAAAGATTTCTCTGGCTCCACTTTGTCTGGTTAATAGTCTGTTCTTTATTTCACTCATTCCAAAGCAGGACAATTCTGACTGTTGGATCATACTCGAGAAAAAGACCCAAAGAGGCTTTCTGCCCTGTGAGGTTTGTTGACAGAAAGAAGATAGTAGGAATGTTTACTACTCAACAAGTGAAAGTGAAGAACACAGAGATTTATTACTAGACTTAAAGATGGCTGCTCCAAATTGACTAAAAATGTTCACTCGCAGTTATCTGACCAGATGTTTGAGACCCAGAAGGAACAAAGTGGAGAATGAATTATGGCTATAATTTATATCAGTAAAGTACCAAACATGTAAAGTTACAAATGACATCCTCTGTGACTTTAAAAAATATCATTCTGGGGATATGCGTGTCACTAGCAAGCCCAGCATTTATTGACCATCCCTAGTTGCCCTTGAGAAGATGGTGGTGAGCCTTCTTTTTGAACCACTGCAGTCCATGTGATGAAGATACACCCAAGTTTTGTTAGGTAGGAAATTCCAGGAATTTGACCCAACGACGATGAAGGAACAGCGATATATGTTCAAGTCAGGATGATGTGTAACTTGGAGGGGAACTTGGACATGATGGCGTTCCCATACACCTGCTGCCCTTGTCCTTCTAGGTGATGGAGGTCGCAGGTTTAAGAGGCGCTGTCAAAGAAGCCTTGGCGAGTTGCTGCAGTGCATCCTGTGCACCGGTGGTCGAGGGAGTGGATGTTTATGGTGGTGGATGGGCTGCTGATCAAGTGGCCTGCTTTGTCTTGGATAGTGTCAAGCTTCTTGAGTGTTGTTGTAGCAGCATCCATCCAGGCAAGTGGAGAGTATTCCATCACACTCCTGACTTGTGCCTTGTACGTGGTTCAGAGGCTTTGGGGAGTCAGGAGGTGAGCCACATGTTGCAGAATACCCAGCTTCTGACCTGCTCTAGTAGCCACAGCATTTATTTGGCTGGTCCAGTTGAGTTTCTGGTCAATGGCGACTCCCAGGATGTTGATGTTGGGGGATTTGGCGATGGTAATGCCATTGAATGTCAAGGGGAGGTGGTTAGACTCTCTCTTGTTGGAGATGGTCATTGCCTGGCACTTGTATAATACGAATGTTACTTGTCACTTTTCAGCCCAAGCCTGGATGTTGTCCAGGTCTTGCTGCATGCAACATGGACTGCTTCATTATTTAACAAATTGTAAATGGATCATCCACTCAGCACTTCTGGCTGAAGATGGTTGAGAATGCTTCAGCTTGTCTTTTGCACGCACATGCTGGACTCCACCATCATTGAGCATCGGGACTTTCGTACAGCCTCCTCCTGTAGTTGCTTAATTGTCCTCCACTATTTGTGTCTGGATGTGGCAGGACAGCAGAGCTTTGACCTGATCTGTTGGTTGTGGGATTGCTTAGCTCTGTCAACAGAATGCTGCTTCCTCTGTTTAGCATGCAAGTAGTCCTGTGTTGTGACACCTCACTTTCAGCTACGCCTGGCATGCTCTTCTACACTCATTATTGAACCAGGGTTGGTCGCCTGGCTTGATGGAGGAGTGATGGGTATGCCGAGCCGTGAGGTTACAGATTGTGGTGGAATACAATTCTGCTGATGATTGCTCATAGCGCCTCATGAATGCCAAGTTTTGAGCTGCCAGATCCGTTCTTAATTTCTTCAACTTAGCACAGTGGTAATGCCACACAACACGATGGAGGGTGTCCTCAGTCTGGCAGCTATGTCCTTCAGGACTCGGCCAGCTCAGTCAGTGATGGTACTACCGAGCCAATCTTGGTGATGGATATTGAAGTCGCCCACCCAGAGTATATCCTGTGCCCTTGCTACCCTCAGTGTTTCCTCCAAGTGTTGTTCAATAAGGAGGAGTACTGATTCATCAGCTGAGGGAGGGCGGTAGGTGATAATCAGCAGGAAGTTTCCTTGTCCATGTTTGACCTGAAGCCATGAGACTTCATGGGGTCCAGAGTCAACATTGCGGACTCCCAGGGCCACTCCTTCCCGACTGTATACCACTGTGCCCCTGCCTCTGGTGGGTCTGTCCTGCTGGTGGGACAGGACATACCCAGGGATGGTGATGGAGGAGTCTGGGACGTTGGCTGATATGTAGGATTTTGTGAGTATGACTATGTCAGGCTGTTGCTTGACTAGTCTGTGTAACAGCTTTCCTATCTCTAGCACTAGTCTCCCTGCCCATTGTCTTTGGTCCTCACTGCAAACTCAATACTGTTGCGACTGGTTCCATCCCCCTGCCCGGCCACTATCTCAGGTTGAACTAGACTATTTACCACCATGCTGTCCTATTTGAACCTGAGTTGAATTTCCTCTCCATCACAAAGACTGCCTACTTCCACGTCCATAACATTATCTGCCTCGAACTCTGCATCAACACTACTGAAACTCTCCTTTTTCACCTCCAGTCTCGAGTATTCCAGTGCTCTCCTGGCTGTGCTCCCATCTTCCACAATCTGTAAATATTAGTTCATCCAAAACTCGGCTGCTTCTGATCCTATCCCACATCAAGTCTCACTCACCCATCACTCCTGTCCTTGCTGACCTATGTTGACTTCCGGTCCCCACATGTCTCTAATTTAAAATTCTCATCCTCATGTTTAAATCCCATCACTGCCTTGCCCCTCCCCATCTTTGCAATCTCTTCCAGCCCTACAACCCATCCACAACCCTCTGTTCTTCCAATTTTGGCCTCTTGTGCATCTCTGCGCCCTTCACCCCACCATTGGCAACCGTGGCTTCAGGCATCTACGTTCCACGCATTGTAATTCTCATCCTAAACCCCTCTGTATTCCCATCTCCCTCTCTTCCTTTAAAATTCTTCCCAAAAAACTACCTCTTTGACCAAGCTTAAATCAAAATCTCCTTCTTTGTCTCGACTTACATTTTTGTCTGATTAGGTCTCGGTTAGCACTTTGGGACATTTTTCTAGTTTAAAGGGATATATAAATGCAAGTTGATGTTGTTGTATCTATGTTAGCTCAGTTGTACTGAGGCTATAGGAGGACTTGTAGGCATTGATTCCATAGTAAAATACTTCAAAGTCATGTGAAGGCTTTAGCTAAAAAACGATCCCTGTTGTGCTGTTCAATGACATTTGCAAAAATAAACAAGAAAGACTACTTTTAAATCTAGTGTGGCAAACTTACTATTTCGATATTTCAATTACAGTCCCTAAATTAATTAAATCACAAATTTTGCTGGGGCTGTTTTTGCTAGAATGTACTGTTAATTTCAAAATAATGGCTGGGGAAATGTTACTTTAAGGAATTCGTTTTGCTTCTGTTTTCTAAAGCACAAATGTGTTTTCCATTACTGATTACCTACAATAATATACCCAGTACTTGGAATATGTCAAACAATTAATTATTTTATTGTTTATACTGCTATAGTAGAGTACAGATGAATGCATCTCTCATCCAAGTATAATTCTGATTAGATCCAAATACAGAATTATAATTACATTCAATCAGTTCCCATTTACTCCCACTATATAAAAATTCTAATCTTAAATATGTAATCCTGCTCCAAGCATAAAATGATTCCCAATTATTCATATTTTCTTTTCTCATCCCATTGAATGCCATCAGTATAATAATTTCAACCACAGCTTGCACACTAACAACCTAACAACAAAATATTTTTAAATTTAAATTCACGTTCAGTATTAGTGCTTGCATAGTGTTAAAACACAAGCAAATCTGTAAAAATACTAATTGAAGCATCTCTTGACAAACCAATTGTATTTTAAAAAGAACAAAAAACCTAAGCTTAAAAATTATGGTCAGCAAAGGATTAATGGAGATGTAGCCAGTTAACAAGCCACCAGGGATTCCTTCCATGTTTGGGGTTAGCTACTGCTGTGACCACTACTTTCTGATATAATTGGGCTGACCAGCTCCCAGGACTGTACCCAGGAACCATCCAGCACAGCCTGGGCATCATCTGTAGCGGTGGAGCACACCCTGGGCCACGTGGTGTCATAAAAATCCCTGTCTCCGGAGAAGTAATAAACAGCGTGTTGAGCCCTTTCCTCTGAAAAAAGATCAAGAAGGTTGCCAGGAAGGTTTTGGAATGGTCCTAAGGCACCAGAAATCTTCCACTCAATCCCAGGGAGCCATACCTAAACCATCCAGGTTGACTGCCGGAAGGAGCAGGGACAGAGCAAAGAGGAGATCAGAATGAATCCTTTTTGCAATGGCATTCCAAAAGATCAAAGTTGGTCAGACCTTTTAGTGCTGCCTTTACTTTGACTGCTTGGGCTAGGGCTCAGGTGTAAAAAAGCTGGTTGTACCATGGTGCAGGGAACAGGGAAATGAGATTAGAGTAGATGGAAAGGAAAATCGGGCGAGGTTTCTAATGGGCAGCCAATCCGCTATCACCTATTTTCCACCACCTCTGAAAGTTAAAATTTGCCCTGTTATCTCCAATCGAAGAGCTAGCAGTTGAACAAGCACAATGGGCAGAATGTCCTCCTTTTCTGCCGTAACTTCAATGATTCTATGATCCTTCACATACATACCTCATTGCTTCTTGAGCTCCTGAGAAGGTTTGCATCGTAAGAGCTCTTTTTTCATTTCCCCTCTTTTTTCAGCTCATCCTAATCTGCTGAAGTCTTGTAAGTGCTTCAATTACACTTGGCTTGTTGATGAATTCGCAGACAATATTCTACTATTTTAGGTTCCACATCAACATGGTAAAGGAGAGAAAAATAGTCCCCAAAAAAGACAAAGAGAATTCATAAAATGCCAACAAAAATTCATAACAGAAGCCAGTACAGTAAAAAATAAAAAGGCTAAAAAGCATCAGCCTTCTTAACAGCCGTAGTACTCATGCAGCTTCCTGTAGACTCAGACAACAGGAGCAACCTGCCCAATCCCGTGTGTGGTTGGTCCTCCTTTTATCTGTTGTCTTGTTCTACAAGCAAATAAATAATGTTGAGATGTTGGAAGTTTGAAGAACACAGATGCCTACCTGCGTCCCACTGTGTGTGTGAGTAAATAAACATACATCATGCACCAGGATTTGTTGTAAGCCTGTTTTGCAGGTATAACTTTATAGATATGACAATAATTCCTGATTTTAGTCGCAGCTGGAAAATACGGCCTGTAGCTATATGGACATGTGTGTAAATCTATGAAAGAGCTATAATGTTGTCTGACTGCTTTGCACATGACTTCAGTCAAGGTGTAACCGATTGAGAGGAAACTCTTTGTGGCTTGCACACTTTATCCATGTGTTGTCCAGGGAAATACTGGCTAGCCTTATCTCAGCAGATTTCCAGGGGCTGACAACCTTTTACCTCACCTGCTGCCAGTTTCTCTATGTTAGACATTGCATTTGTCCTCTTGGTCACCTCCTCCTGCACATTGCAAACAGTTGTCCTGTGTGGAGGCTTCTCCCGCATCTTTCATCCACCTCTTAAAGGAGCAGCGCTACAACTGTTATCACTAAAAGGAAGTCTTCTTCACACCTGGAGCACCTGGGGGACCATTCTCTTGCCAAGATTTCTTCTGAGGCTCTAACTTTCTGTATATGAATCAAAATCCACTCCCCCTTTTAAATGGCAGCTGCAGCTATTTAAGAGCTGCCACAGCATATGATATCCTACCCCCCGCCCACATTAAGTAAGTTATACCAGCAGGCCCATCCGGGACAGGAGCTCACCATTAATAAATCAGTAGGCCAACTCCGGAGGATCCAGCAAGCTTGGCCAAACTGACAGGGGTGGGAGGGTGAGAGGCGGAGGTGATCGAGAGGGAGAGGGCCTTTAAGAAGCAGAGGAGACGATTGGGAGGGGGCCAAGTGGGGCCCAGCAACGGTCTTCAGGACTACAATGGACTCTGGAGGAGCATTCCTGCTCCTCCCAGCTCCATATTCAGGTAAGTATTTTTTGAAAAACTTACCTTTTTGTTGGGGGCCTCCAGCAGTTCCTTTATATGTCTTCTATAAGCTTCTATAGGTATGTTAAAAGGAAAAGACTGGCGAAGGTAAATGTAGGTCCTTTACAGTTAGAGATGGGAGAATTTATAATGGGGAATGAGGAAATGGCTGGGAAATTAAATAAATACTTTGTTTCTGTCTTCACGGAGGAAGACACAAAAAACCTCCCAGAAATACGAGAAAACCAAGGGTCTGGCGAGAATGAGGAACTTAAAGAAATTATTATTAGTAAAAAAACAGTACTAGCAAAATTAATGGGATGAAAAGTCGATAAATCTCAAGGACCGGATGACCGACATCCTAGGGTTTTGAAAGAGGTGGCCATTGGGATAGTGGACGCATTGGTTGTCATCTTCCAAAATTCTATAGATTCTGGAACGGTTCCTGCAGATTGGAGGATAGCAAATGTAACCCCGCTATTTAAGAAAGGAGGGAGAAAGAAAACGGGGAACTACAGACCTGTTAGCTTCACATCAGTAGTTGGGAAAATGCTGGAATCTATTATAAAGGATGCAATAACTGGGCACTTAGAAACTAATAGTAAGATTGGGCAGAGTCAACATGGATTTATGAAAGGGAAGTCCTGTTTGACAAACCTATTGGAGTTCTTTGAGGATGTAACTAGTGGAGTAGACAAAGGGGAACCGGTAGATGTGGTGTATTTGGATTTTCAGAAGGCCTTCGATAAGGTCCCACACAAGAGGTTGGTGAACAAAATTAGGGCACATGGAATTGGGGGTAATATACTAGCATGGATTGAGAATTGGTTAACAGACAGAAAACAAAGAGTAGGGATAAACGGGTCTTTTTCAGGATGGCAGGCTGTGACTAGTGGGGTACCGCAAGGATTGGTGCTTGGGCCCCAGCTATTCACAAGCTATATCAATGATTTGGATGAGGGGACTAATTGTAACATTTCCAAATTTGCTGATGACACAAAGCTAGGTGGCAATGGCAGTTGCGAAGAGGATGTGAAGAGGCTTCAAGGGGATTTCAACAGGCTCAGTGAGTGGACGAGAACATGGCAGGTGGATTATAATGTGGATAAATGTGAAGTTATCCACTTTGGTAGAAAAAACAGAAAGGCAGAGTATTTCCTAAATGGTGAAAGATTGGGGAATGCAGATGCTCAAAGGGTCCTGGGTGTCCTTGTACATGAGTCACTGAAAGTGAATGTGCAGGTGCAACAAGCCATTAGGAAGGCAAATGGTATGCTGGCCTTCATTACAAGAGGATTTGAGCACAGGAGTAAAGAAGTCTTACTCCAATTATGTAGGGCCTTGGTGAGACCACACCTGGAGTACTGTGTACAATTTTGGTCTCCTTACCTAAGGAAAGATATACTTGCCATAGAGGGAGTGCAACAAAGGCTCACGAGATTGATTCCTGGGATGGCGGGACTGTCGTATGAGAAGAGATTGAGTAAACTAGGCCTGTATTCTCTTGAATTCAGAAGAATGAGAGGGGATCTCATTGAAGCATACAAAATTATTACAGGGCTTGATAGGGTGGATGCTGGGAGAATGTTTCCCTTGGCTGGGGAGTCTAGAACCAGGGGCCACAGCCTCAGGAGACCATCGAGATGAGAAGAAATTTCTTTACACAGAGGGTGGTGAATCTTTGGAATTCTCTACCCCAGAGGGCTGTGGAGGCTCAGTCATTGGGTATATTCAAAACAGAAGTCGATAGATTTCTGACTAGTAAGGGCATCAAGGGATATGGCGATAAGGCCGGTGAATGGAATTGAGTCAGAAGATCAGCCATGATCTCATTGAATGGCGGAGCAGGCTCGAAGGGCCGAATGGCCTACTCCTGCTCCTATTTCTTATGTTCTTATGTCCTGTACTACTACTTTACAGTAATAATCAGGCTTTACCTTGATGCTCTTTTCTCTTTTGTGCAGTTTCTTCCAGATCTTCATCCAGATACTTCCATGTTTTTGAGACTGCATTGATCTATCCTGCAGCATGCTGCCATGCTCATTGTCTCGTGTCCATAGTTGGAAGCCATTTCCCCCCACTAAAAACCTCCTCATTTTTCTCCATTTCAGCAGTTCACAGTAAATGGAAGACTTGCCTGGTAAAATTAGCTTTTCAAACAGTGTGTGGAGGTATTTCATATAAATATTGCTTTCTCCAGAGCTTTTCAACATTTAGGCTGGTTGAGGAACTTATTATTATAGCTGGAATGTTGTGATTAGTTGCTTTCTGTTCTCAATAACAAAATTGCATTCTTATGAATTGCACCACGATTGTAATTAAACTGGAGTCCCATGATTTAGTCGTAAATTTAGATTAAAAAAGGGCAATTCTCATGTTTTTTTCTTGAACAAAGGGAATTTTAGCCTCAGTTAGGTGTCAGGTGCTAACAGGAGGTGAGAGTTTCTATTTAATTGAAATTATTCTCTTAGTTTCTTCCTTCCTGTTTAATTAATCTGTTGTGCAACTGTAGAGTTTCGCAATTATCGCGATTCAAATAACATGAGAGAAGCAGATTCAATTGATCAGTTTTATTAAACGAAATGCTATCCTGATAATAAAGGACACAGAAGCCTGTAAAATGGCCGCCGCGCATCGTGGCAGAAGCTTCCAGAAACACAGTGGGCAGACAAGATGGCGTCGAATATACATTTCAGTATAAGATTGGATCATACTCGGTACACATTGATAAAGACAGGATGCAACCCGTTTGCATTGTGAACAATAGCAATGATATAAGTGCTGGAATCGTTTTCCTATGCACAGTAAGAATCATTGAACTGGGCAATCGAAGGCCCATCCAGACACATCAATACACAAATACCCCCCCGGCTCAACAATGAGAGAGACATTGGCGGGTGATTAAGCCAGTATTCGGGGGGCCCCAAAACCAGTCGAGGAGACGATTCATACACATCCTGGCTGGTTCAACAATAGGGAAGACATTAACGGATAGTTGGCCAGTTTCAGGTGCTACCGAAACCCGTTAAGAAGATAATCGCCCCATGCTGGGAGTTTTAAGCGCCAAAATCACACAAAGGATAAACATTAAGATTTGAGCGGGAGATAAAGCGGACACAACAGTATAACTATAGAGAACAAATGTCCATCGGGCTCTTGACTCTTCCTGAACTCGCTTGATTTGTGGGCTCTTGATTTTCTCTCTGGACTTTGTTGACTCTTGACTCTTAGCCGTACTGGTCGGTTATTCGAGTGTTGGGTGGAGCTCAATCGGAACGAGCCGCCCCGACAAGGGCAAGTAACAGGGTACACCATCCCGAGTGTCGGTAAACGGTGTCTGGACCCGGAGGCCCGAGAAAACGAGAAGAGAAGAAGACGAGAAGAAATTCCACGTGCCGCCACGGTCAGTAAACCCCGACCGCGCCCGAAAATATATAACGACAAGAACTTTCCTTTGAGTTCTACCGAATTCTACATGTACCGTAACACAGGAAGATCCTTCTTTGAATTCTAAGACGGTTTGAGTCCATCGACTGCTTCATGACAACAGGGAGTCTGGCCTGCTTTTCGCAGCAGCGAAAGTAAACAAGTGGGGTGCAGAAACCCTTCCAAACACGTGACAGTCAGGTGCTGCAGCGAAACGAGCTGAGTGCCTCACTTTAAAATCTCCGAAGTAAGCCGAATGGTGAGCATGTTTTCCGATCCTACAAATCCAGACGTAGTTTAGGTATTGTTAAGGGAGGGGGGTTTTTAATCAGGTTAAGGTAAAATGTGTTCCCCTTTTTACGATGTGCCGTGTGTTCTCCATTTCCATAGACCAAGCTTTATGTATGTGTGTATACTTGTACTCTCTTTGATTTGCGCCTATGACATGTATTTCATGATTTTAGATGCCATGCAATAAAGATTTTCATTTTGTGCTATTCAACCGGGTCTATTTGAGTTTTTCTCTGCATTACTGCTCCTTGCATCTAAGTCCAGGTGTCAGAACCGTAAGGGCGAGTGGGTCAAACCACTCACAGGTGCTTATTGCAAAAAGGCTGGCCGGAGACCAGAGCAAGCAATAGTATAGGCAACGAAGGCCTAACCTTGCACCAGCACCGTCTGAGACACACCCCCCTTACACAACTGAATCTACACAACACTCACATCATTGTTAGGGAACAACAACAACAACAACAACAACAACATTGTTAGGGAGCCTCATTGTAATAGCCTATATTGTATTGTGATTTACATTTGTGATGTCTAAATCAATGAATCATTCAATGAAACAACAACAGAAAACACTGGAAAAACTCAGCAGGCCAGGCAACATCCGTGGAGAGAGAAACAGAGTTAACGTTTCAGGTCGAAACCCTTCGTCAGAACTCGACCTGAAACGTTAACTCTGTTTCTCTCTCCATGGATGTTGCCTGGCCTGCTGAGTTTTTCCAGCGTTTTCTGTTGTTGTTTCAATTTTCCAGCATCCGCAGTATTTTGCTATCGAATCATTCAATGAATATTGCCTTGTTAGTTTTTAACTTTCAAGTTTATGAAAAGTAGTTATAAAAGCTTGGCTGCATGTTACTTGAAAACATTTAACTTTTTCTGACAGTTTCATGCTAGATTTCTTTTTTTCATGTTGATTGGCTACTCTCTCTTCCAGAAAGAAACTTCAAACATTTCCTACATTTTTCCAATACTGGATCTCTACTCTTAATTCAGACCACCTCATACTGCACTGATATGACATTGGCATTCTCGCACACTTTGTTACTGTGACCTTTCAGAAGAAGACTTATGCTGATCTGCACAACATATTTTGGGCAAAAATACACTAGGATAATGCCAATATTTTTTTGAAATCATCAAACTGCTCAAGCACACACTGTACCATATAAATGTTGCCAAGCAGCACTCAGACTGCAGTCTAATCATTAAATAAGGTGCTATCAATCCTAGAAACTATAGTTGGTTGTACTTATTGTAAGTGTTAATGTTCACCAAAGGAATACCTTTCATGTTCAGTTTGCTGAATTTTCAGATATAATTTGTGTCATGGCAGCAAACAGTAAATAACCCATTTTTAGCACAACTCTTAGGTCATCTTTAAATAGTGCCATGGCATCTTTTCCATTCACTGAAACAGGTAGATAAAAGAAGAAAGAAAGAACTTACATTTACAAAGTATCGTTCATTATGTCAGGACGTCCCAAAGTGCTTTACAACCAATGAAGTACTTTTGAAGTGTTTTAATGTAAGTACAGATAGGGCCTTGGTTAACATTTCATCTGAAAAATGACATTTCAACAACGCTGTGCTACACTGAAGTGTCAGCCTAAATTATTCACTCAAGTCTTTGGGCAAGATCTTGACTCTGCAATAGTGTAAAACAGGTGATAGGGAGTCAGCAGCCCGTTTTACATCTTTCCCGATTTTTATTTCCATTGCGTCAAAGGAAATAAACATCACGAGAGATGTGAAACGGGCTGCCGACGCCCTATCACGTGTTTCACACTATCGCACAAAATCAGCATCAACCACTTGGAGTGAGATTTGAACCCTGAACCATCTGGCTCCGAGATGAGAATGCTACTAACCGAACCAAGCTGAGGTGTGTTCGATGGCTCCTGTATGTTGAACCCGTTAAATTAATAATTATGAAAAAGTTGTACACTATTGTACAACTAATGCTAATATAATATTGGAAAACCGCAACTGTAACTCCCCTATTCAAGAAAGGAGGCAGACAGGAAGCAGGAAACTATAGGCCAGTTAGCCTAACATCTGTCATTGGGAAAATGCTGGAATCCATTAATAAGGAAGTAATAGCAGGACATTTAGAAAATCATAATACAATCAAGCAGATTCAACATGGTTTTATGAAAGGGAAATCGTGTTTGACAAATTTACTAGAGTTCTTTGAGGATGTAACGAGCAGGTTGGATAAAGGGGAACCAGTAGTGTATTTGGATTTCAAGAAGGCATTCGATAAGGTGCCGCATAAAAGGTTAATACACAAGATAAGAGCTCACAGTGTTGGGGGTAATATATTGGGCTGGATATTCTGACCCCCACGGGTGTGTACGAGCTGTATATGCACCTGTAGGGGCCTCGCAAGTGCCGGTTTCAGGCATGCGAAGCGCACGCGCTAAAACCCGGCACAAGAATTCTCTTGACAGATCCTCCGCCTGCCCGGGAGAGGGGCCTCCACGGGTGGAGAGTTCCGCTTTCTGTACAACCTCCGCCCGCTGAAAATCTTTAAAAAGCCAGCTTTTACCAGCATAAGAGTTTTAAAAAATAAATAAATAAAAAAAATTTCACTCATTTATAATTTAAAAATACTTTAAAAAAGCTAAGTTTATTTTTAGCCCTGTAAAAAGCTTTAATTATTTTTTTCAAAAAATTAAATTTTTGTTTAAAATATTTAATTTAATGTAATTTTAACTAATTTTAAATACGTGATTTAAAAAAAAATTATTTAATGTTTAACTGTGTTTTTTAAGTGATCCCCATTCATACTCTTGACAGATCTATGCGTAGAGCCCTGTCAAAAGTGTGAAGGTGGATTCCCTTCTTTGATTGGTTCTCCACATGATCCCTGGGATCCTGGGGATGCTTGCGAAGCGCCTGCTCCCCTGGGATACCTGGGCCTCTGCGCGCGCGCACCAGGAGAGGCCCAGGATCAGAAGTGTCGGGACCTATGGAGCCAGCAGGTAAGTGCGTAGATTTTTCCCGCTCGGAGGCATCCGCACGCAGGAAGCCTCCGATCGGAAAATCCGCCCCATTAGATTGGATAGAGGGTTGGCTAACTATCAGAAAGCAGAGAGTCGGAATAAATGGGTCATTTTCAGGTTGGCAAACTGTAACTAGTGGGGTGCCACAGGGATCAGTGCCGGGGCCTCAACTATTTACAATCTATATTAATGACTTGGATGAAGGGACCGAATGTACTGTAGCCAAATTTGCTGACAATACAAAGATAGATGGGAAAGCAAGTTGTGAGGAGTACACAAAGAGTCTGTAAAGGGATATAGATAGGTTAAGTGAGTGGGCAAAAATTTGGCAGATGGAGTATAATGTGGGAAAATGTGAGGTTATCCACTTTGGTAGGAAGAATAGAAAAGCAAAATATTATTTAAATGGAGAGAGACTACAGAATGCTGCGGTACAGAGGGATCTGGGGGTCCTCGTACATGAAACACAAAAAGTTAGCATGCAGGTACAGCAAGTAATTAGGAAGGCAAATGGAATATTGACCTTTATTGCAAGGGGGATGGAGTATAAAAGTAGGGAAGTCTTGCTACAACTGTACAGGGCATTGGTGAGACCACACCTGGAGTACTGCGTACAGTTTTGGTCTCCTTAGAAACATAGAAACATAGAAGATAGGAGCAGGATTAGGCCATTCGGCCCCTCGAGCCTGTTCCGCCATTTAATGAGATCATGGCTGATCATCCAAATTCAGTACCCTGTCCCTGCTTTCTCCCCATATCCCTTGATCCCTTTAGCCTTAAGAAATATATCTAACTCTTTCTTGAATATATTTAATGAATTGGCCTCAACTGCCTTCTGTGTTAGAGAATTCCACAGGTTCACCACTCTCTGGGTGAAGAAATTCCTTCTCATCTCAATCCTAAATAACTTAACCCTTATCCTTAGACTGTGACCCCTGGTTCTGGACTCCCCCGCCATCGGGAACATCCTTCCTGCCTCTAGTCTGTCTAGTCCTGTTAGAATTTTATAAGTTTCAATGAGATCCCCTCTCATTCTTCTAAACTCTAGCGAATACAAGCCCAATCGACCCAATCTCTCTTCATACGTCATTCCTGCCATCCCAGGTATCAGTCTGGTGAATCTTCGCTGCACTCCCTCCATGGCAAGAACATCCTTCCTCAGATAAGGCGACCAAAACTGCACACAATACTCAAGGTGTGGTCTCACCAAGGCCCTGTGCAACTGCAGCAAGACATCCTTGCTCCTGTACTCGAATCCTCTCGCTATGAAGGCCAACATACCATTTGCCTTCTTAACCGTCTGCTGCACCTGCATGCTTACCTTCAGCGACTGGTGCACAAGGACACCCAGGTCTCGTTGCACTTCCCCTTTTCCCAATCTATTGCCATTCAGATAATAATCTGCCTTCCTGTTTTTGCCACCAAAGTGGATAACCTCGCATTTATCCACATTATACTGCATCTGCCATGTATCTGCCCAATCACCCAACCTGTCCAAATCATACTGGAGTTTCTCTGCATCCTCCTCACAGCACACACGCCCACCCAGCTTTGTGTCATCTGCAAACTTGGAGATATTACATCTAGTTCACTCGTCTAGATCATTAATATATATTGTGAATAACTGGGGTCCTAGCACCAATCCCTGCAGTACCCCACTAGTCACTACCTGCCACTCGGAAAAAGACCCGTTTATTCCAACTCTTTGCTTCCTGTCTGCCAACCAGTTCTCTATCCAAGTCAGTACCTTACCCCCAATCCCATGTGCTTTAACTTTGCACGCTAATCTCTTATGCGGGACCTTATCGAAAGCCTTCTGAAAGTCCAAATACACCACAGCCACTGGTTCTCCCTTATCTATTCTACCAGTTACATCCTCACAAAATTGCAGTAGATTAGTCAAGCATGATTTACCTTTTGTAAATCCATGTTGACTTTGTCCGATCCTGTCACTGTTTTCCAAGTGCTCTGCTATTACATCTTTTATAATGGACTCTAGCATTTTCCCCACTACCGATGTCAGGCTTACCGGTCTATACTTCCCCGTTTTCTCTCTACCACCTTTTCTAGATAGTGGGGTTACATTAGCTACCCTCCAATCCATGGGAACTGTTCCAGAGTCGATAGAATTTTGGAAGATGACCAGTAATGCATCTACTATTTCTAGGGCCACTTCCTTAACTACCCTAAGATGTAGATTATCAGGCCCTGGGGATTTATCGGCCTTCAATCCCGTCAATTTCCCTAACACCATTTCCCTACAAATACTGATTTCATTCAGTTCCTCCCTCTCATTAGACCCTATGTTCCCCGACATCTCTGGGAGGTTATTTGTGTCCTCCTTTGTGAAGACAGAACCAAATTTTGTATTTAATTGGTCTGCCATTTCTTTGTTCTCCATTATAAATTCCCCTGATTCTGACTGCATATCCTTCCTTACTTAAGGAAGGATATACTTGCCCTGGAGAAGGGCCTCTGCGGGCAGATAGTTCCGCTTTTTGGAGACCCTCCGCCCGCAGAAAACCCTTACAATTCTTATGCCTGGTAAAAGCAGGATGAGAGTTGATTTAATACTTTAAAAATACTTTAAAAAAGGTAAGTTTATTTTTACCCCCGTAAAAAACTTATTTTTTTCAAAAAATTAAAATTTTGTTTAAAATACTTAATTTATTGTAATTTCAAGTCATTTTAAAAGTGTGATTTAAAAAAAAAAATTTAAAGTTTTACTATGATTTGGGGGTGATCTCCATTCATATATTTGACAGGTCGTACTGTCAAGTGTATGAAGGGAAAATCCCTTCTTTTATTGGCTCCCCATGGCCCACGTGATCCCAGGGACGCTGCGAACTGCCTGCGCCTCTGGGATACGTGGGCCCTGCGCATTTGAAGTTTGGAGAGGCCCAGGAGCAGAAGCGTGTGCGTCCCGGGAGCCCTCAGGTAAGGGCGTAGATTTTTCCAGATCGCAGGCCTCAAATATGGGCCATTATAACAGTGACTGCACTTCAAAAAGTACTTTATTGGCTGTAAACCGCTTTGGGACATCCTATGGTCATGAAAGGTACTCGAAAATAATTTAGAAAAATAACCCCCGCCAGTTGGACTGCTAGTCTCCCCCTTGAATGCCATTGTTCAGCTGTTCCCCTTGCTGCTGATTGAAGCTTGGGCTTTGGCTGTGAGATCCTGAGCCAGGGGCCAACAGATGAGACCAGGGTGTCAGGCCTGATTTGTTCATGGGGTATGTTGAACTGAGAGAGGAGCCGAGGGAGTGGGGCTGCACTCAACGGCTGTACCGCGCGCTGCTCTCCACCTCTCCGAGCCCAGCATGAACAACGGCAGTTGGAATTTACGATGTAAAATCAGAGCATGCAATTCCACCAAGCCTCTCGCCGCAGAACTCCAGTCCCCTGTAACTCTCTCCCTCTCTCCCCCTCCGTTACTCCAAGCCCCAATCGCCGAGACCCAATCTCCTGAACTCTCCCCTTCCCATGTCCCAATCTCCCAAGCACCCCCTCCATGATTCCCAATCTCCCAAAGCTCCCCTCCCTGAGTCCCACTCTCCCGAAACCCCCTCCTCAGTCCCAATCTCCCGAACCCCCCTCCCCAATTCCAATCTCCAGAAACCCCGTTCTCCGAATTCCAATCTCCTGAACCTCCTCCTCTAATCCCAATCTCCAGAACCCCACCTCCCTATCCCAATCTCCCAAACCACCACACCTCCTACTCCCCACCACCCCTCCCCTCGAGTCCCAATTGCCTGAACACACCGCGGACTCGGATGAAACCGTTGCGTTGGCTGGATGCTCTTCCTGGCTCCACAACTGTACCGAAGACCATTGCTGGACCCCACTCGGTCTGCTCCCAATGCCCTCGCCTCCCTCCCGATCACTACCTTTGCTCTCAATCACCACCCTCACTCTTGATCACCCCCTCCCTCCTCATCGCCTCCTCCCCCTCTAACGACTGACCTGCTGCCAACACAATGGCTCAAAATTTACATCCGCTTCACCGGCAAGCTGCCTGGGGACCCACAGCAGGTGTCCACAGCTCGCCAGTCTAATTTAAATGAGGCCCAATATCGAGTGTGCCTCGGCCTTACCCGTTCTGGCACAAGGATCGTTCCCTACGCCTAGTTTGCTCTGGTAGATTGGTGCTATCTAATTTCACCCCCATAGTGTTTCCACTGCCTGATCATCCTTACTGAAATCCCTACTTTCTACAGCTGCAGTTGTGTATTTTATCAATATTGCTACTCATCCTCATTTCCCAATTTTCCAGTCCTTTTTAAAGATCCTATAGTCTGGAATATTTATCTTCCAATTAGCCAAGTCTCTGTAACAGCTACTCCTCATACCCGTTAAGTTCAATTTGTGCTTCTAACTCACTTGTTTTATTTCTTGTGCTATGTGCATTTGTGTACAGAACTCGTAACGGTCTCCACCCTGTCTTTATGTCCTGCTGGTCTTTTTTCACATTTTCTGACTTACTGTGTGGATTTTTCCATTCCACCACCACTCCCCAGCTAGTTAAAATCTTTTCCCACCGCCCTATTACCCTTTCCGCAAGGACTTGGGTGCCTCTCCGGTTAAGTGAGGTCATCCTGTCTGTACAGCCTCCCTGATTCCAAAAGTGGTCCCAGGAATCTGAAGCCTCCCTTCTACACCATTCTTCCAGCCACATGTTAATAATCCTAACCTGTTTCTCCATGTCAGGTTCAGAGTGTGGCATAGAGAGTAATCCAGAGGAGGTTCTGCTCCTGATTGTAGAATTTAACTCCTTAAATTTGTTTTGCAGAACCTCGAACCTACTCCTATCTATGTCAATCATTCCACATGAACCACGACCTCTGGCTGCTCGCCATCCCATTCCAGAATCTTTTGTGTTCACTCTATGATGTCCCGAACCTTGACATCTGGGAACCAACTTACCATTCGAGACCCTGGATCACATCTACAGAAGAAGCTATCCAGCCCAAGTATAGAATCCCTCACAATCACCACTCACCTATCCTTACTACCTGTGCTGTTTTCCCAATGGGTAACTACTAGCTTGTCAGTGCCTTGTAGTCATAGAATTACATAGAATGTACAGCACAGAAACAGGTCATTCGACCCAACGGGTCCATGCCAGTGTTTATGCTCCACACGAGCCTCCTCCCACTTTATCTAATCCTATCAGCTTAACCTTTAGTTAGTCAGACACGACCTTCTCTTAACAAATCCATGCTGACTGTCCTTAATTAATCCGTGCCTTTCTAAATGATGATTAATATTGTCCCTCAGAATTTTTTCCAATAATTTGCCCACCACCGAGGTTAGGCTGACTGGCCTGTAATTACTCGGTCTATCCCTTTCTCCCTTTTTAAACAACGGCACAACATTAGCAGTCCTCCAGTCCTCCAGTCCTCCAGTACCACACCTGTAGCCAGAGAGGATTGGAAAATGATGGTCAGAGCCTCCGCTATTTCTACCCTTGCTTCTCTTAACAGCCTGGGATACATTTCATCCGTGCCTGGTGATTTATCTATTTTCAAAGATGCTAAACCCCTTAATAGATCCTCTCTCACTATGTTTATCTCATCTAATATTTCACACCCCTCCTCCTTAA
The DNA here is from genome assembly GCA_030390025.1 of Squalus acanthias. Classification (NCBI taxonomy): domain Eukaryota; kingdom Metazoa; phylum Chordata; class Chondrichthyes; order Squaliformes; family Squalidae; genus Squalus; species Squalus acanthias. The sequence goes on from CM059432.1 coordinate 87,885,333, forward strand.
CGACAACGTCTGCATCGTCCCTCTCTTTTGTGAAGACAGATGAAAAGTATTCATTAAGAACCATACCCACGTCTTCCACCTCCACACAAAAGCTTTCTTTTTGGTCTCTAATGGGCTCTACTCTTACTTTGGTTATCCTCTTGCTCTTTATGTATTTATAAAACATCTTTGGGTTTTCCTTGATTTTATTTGCCAATATTTTTTCATGCCCTCTCTTTGCTTTCCTAATTTCCTTTTAAATTTCATCCCTGCACTTTCTATACTCCTCTAGGCTTTCTGCAGTATTTAGCTTTCAGTATCTGATATAAGTTTCCCTTTTATGCCTTATCCTACCCTGTATTCTCCTTGAAATCCAGGGGGCTCTAGATTTGGGAACATATTTGCTCTGAACCCTCACTATCTCCTCCTTGAATGCTTCCCATTGCTCTGACACTGATTTACCTTCAAGTAGCTGTTTCCAGTCCACTTTTGCTAAATCACTTCTCAGCTTAGTAAGATTGGCCTTTTCCCAATTGAGAATTTTTACTCCTGATCTATCTTTGTCCTTTTCAATAACTAAGCTAAATCTACCTGAATTATGATCACTACCATCAGAATGCTCTCCCACTGATACCCCTTCCACCTGCCCAGCTTCATTCCCTAAAAGCAAGACATAACCGCCCCCTCTCTTGTTGGGCTTGCTGCGTACTGGCTAAAAAAGTTCTGCTGAATGCATTTTAAGAATTCTGCACCCTCTGTACCTTTTACACTGATTCAATCCCAGTTAATATTAGGATAGTTGAAATCTCCTACTATTACTGCCCTATTGTTTTTGCACTTCTCAGAAATTTGCCTGCCTATTTGCTCTTCTATCTCCGTCTGACTATTTTGGCGTCTATAGTACACTCCCAGCAGTGTGATTGCTCCTTTTTTGACATGGGATAGCCCTTGTCACTCAGTAGCTAACCACTGGTTTGTCTTGTTGGCTCAACCACTGAGGGAACAGCAAACTGGCGTAGAATTGAAGCATCATGACTGCTACCAGGATACTGTGCATTCTCCACCATGATTTGCTGAGCATGGTCGCACACCAACTGCACATTCAATTTCAATGAGTGATAACCTTTGTGGTCGGGGTACATCTCAGCATTTCTATACAGTGCTGACAAAGCCACGTACATGCAGTCGATGGTGTCCTGCACCATGGGAAGTCCACTATCCTGGCAAAGCCACATGCATGCTCCGTCTGATTCTCTCTAGCTATAGTGAAGACAATGAAGTCCCCACTCCTGGCATCTGTCACCTCTCTTATGCAGCAGTGGACGGCGAACTGTGAGATATTGCAAATGTCGCTTGCTCCAGCCTGGAAGGATGCCGATGCGAAGAAACACAGGGCCATGGTCACCTTCACAGGCACTGGCAGCACTGTCTTTTGTTGGACATCCTGGAGAGATGTATGTTGGACATCCTGGAGAGGTGTATGTTGGACATCCTGGAGAGATGTATGTTGGACATCCTGGAGAGGTGTATGTTGGACATCCTGGAGAGATGTATGTTGGACACCCTGGAGAGATGTATATTGGACATCTTGGGGAGTTAAAAGTTTAACAGTCGAACTTCTTTGCATCGGAGATGTAAAGTGCTTGTGTAAGGGAATAAGTGTAGGTAATAAAGCGTAGCTTTAGTTTTAGGGTAATTAAAACAGGAGTAGCAAATCCATTTCAGGAAGTCTTGTTTATAGGAAGTGGTTTGAAGTAAACAATTGCAAACTGTTTACATAGATAGTCTGTTTTCAAAGGATTTGCGAAATAGATACGTCATTTTGACATTTTCCTTTGATATAGTCAAAAAATGGTATATAAAGGAGCATAGTTTTCAACAGTATCTCAGAGTGTACTTGAAAGATACAGAAACCAAATATCCACTCTCTGTTTTCAGTTAAAGACCGATCACCTTTACTGTATATCAATAAAGTCTGTTCCGTATACTCCACTACAAAGCCTCGTCCTTACTCAAAATGTGCTGTTGTGAACCAGAGGAGAAAGGAGGTTGACTCCCTAACATCCTGCTGAAAGAGTATCAGGAGTTAAGATCTAAATTAAAAAGCAGGACCTCGAGGGTAATAAACTCTGGATTATTGCCCGAGCCATGAACAAATTGGCATAGAAGCAGACAGATCAGGAGAATTAACATGTGGCTAAAGGGCTGGTGTTGGAAAGAGGGGTTCCTTTTCATGGGACACTGGCACCAGTTCTGGGACAGGAAGGAGCTGTACCGATGGGACAGGCTCCACCTGAACTGGGATGGGACCGTGTCCTAGCGGAAAGGGTAAATAGGGAGGTGGCAAAGGCTTTAAACTAATAAGATGGGGAGAGAGATCTACAAGAAACGGAACCAGCCTAAACATAAACAAAACAGGAAAAGAGAGCATAGGAAAGAATAAAGTAAGGGAGGACATTGATGGCAAGGGAATAAATAGTTATAGAACAGGAGTCTAAAAAGATGGCTAAACATAAAGTGAGAGGAAATCCAATTAAAAATGACTTAAACTGTCTGTACAGCAATGCACACAGTATCCGTAATAAAACAGGGAAGCTGGAGGCAATCATGCATTGCGAGGAACCAGACATAGTAGGGATTACTGAGACATGGCTACAGAAAAATCTGGACTGGGAATTTAACATTGCAGAGCATTACATATTTAGAAAAGATAGGGAGGGAAAAAGTGGAGGTGGAGTAGCTGTACTTATTAGGGATAACATAATGGTAGTAGAAAAAAGTGACACAGGTATCAGCAAGACAAAAATAGAATCCATATGGATAGTGATAAAAGATAATAAAGGATCAATCACACTAATAGGCGTAGTCTACAGATGACCTAATAGTGAAAGGGAGGTGGAGGAAGAAATATGCAGACAAATTAGGGCAATGAGTAAAAAACATAGAATAATAATCATGGGGGATTTCAACTACCTCGATATTAATTGGACAGAAGAAGTAAGTAAAGGGGATAAGGGAATGGAGTTCCTACAATGTGTACAGGACTCCTTTCTAACCCAATATGTAAAAAGCCCAACAAGGGAGGATTCGCTATTGGATCTAATAATGGGGAATGAACCAGAGCAGATAAGAGAAGTAAAAGTAGGGGAACATCTAGGCAATAGTGACCATAATATAATATGCGTTAAGATGATAATTGAGAAGGACATAAGCATGATGAAAACCAGGTTAATAGATTGGAGAAAAGCTGATTTTGAGGGGCTGAGAATAGAACTTGGAAAAAGAATGGGCAACAATATTGGCAAACAACGATGTAGAACAGCAATGGGAAACATTTAAAATGGTGTTCAACAGAGTGCAGGAAAAATAAATTCCGCTGAAAGGAAAGAACAAACTAAACAATAATGATACTGCATGGATGAATAAAGCCATAAGGGAAAAATTGAGGGTAAGGAAAGAGGCATACATTAAGTACATAGACAGCCAGGGAGTGCATGATTAGGAGAATATGAAAAGATTAGGAGAGAAGTCCAAAAAACAATTAGGGAGGCAAAGAGGAACTATGAAATTAAATTATCAAGGAACATAGAACAAAATAGTAAAATATCTTACAAGCGCATCAATAAAAAAAAGAATGTTGGGATGGGAATAGGGCCATTAAGGGATAGACAGGATAATACCACAGGTAACGATAGAGAGATGGCAGAAATATTAAATAATTATTTTGCTTCAGTATTTACCAGGGAGATAGAACAGGTGGACATGACATTGGATGATGAGATTAGCAATGAGACAAGTGCATTTAAAATAAAAAGAGGGGATATATTAAATAAACTAATAAAACTCAAAGAGGATAAAACCCCATGTCCGGATGGATTGCATCCACGCATTTTAAAAGAATCTAGGGAAGAGATAGCAGAGGCATTACTACACATATTTAATAATTCATTAGAAAAAGGTGTAGTGCCAGAGGACTAGTGGATAGCTAACATAATACCTATATTTAAGAAGGGCGATAGAACATGTCCAGGGAATTACAGACCAGTCAGCTTAACATCGGCGGTAGGAAAAATAATGGAATCCCTACTAAAGGAGAAAATAGAACATCTAGAAACCAAAAATATAATAATGAATAGTCAGCATGGATTTCAAAAGAGAAAGTCTTGCTTGACCAACCTTATTGAACTTTTTGAAGAGGTAACAGAGAGAGTAGACAATGGTAATGCAGTAGATGTAATTTATCTGGATTTTCAAAATGTCTTCGATAAGGTACCCCATAATAGACTGATGAACAGATCAGAGAATGTAGAGTCAGGGGACAAGTAGCAGAATGGATAGTTAGCTGGCCTCAGGACAGAAAGTAGAGAGTGGGGGTAAAGGGTAGCTTTTCACAGTGGCAGAAGGTGGGTAGTGGTATTCTACAAGGATCAGTGCTGGGACCACTGCTGCTCACAATTTATATTAACGATTTAGACTTAGGAATCAAAAACACAATTTCTAAATTTGTGGATGACACCAAATTGGGGGGATAGTCAATACTGAGAAGGACTGCAACAAATTACAGGAGGACATTAATAAACTTGCAGAATGGGCATATAATTGGCAAATGAAGTTCAACACAGATAAATGTGAGGTATTACATTTTGGTAGGAAGAATAGGGAGGTCACTTATCACTTGGAGGGTGCGAGTCTAGGTGGGGTAGAGGAACAAAGGGATCTCGGAGTACAAATACACAAATCACTACAAGTTGCGACACAGGTTAGCAAGACCATAAAAAAAGCAAACCAAGCACTAGGGTTTATTTCTAGAGGTATAGAATTGAAAAGTAGGGAAGTTATGCTAAACCTGTATCGAACGTTGGTTAGACCACACTTAGAGTACTGTGCACAGTTCTGATTGCCATATTATAAAAAGGATATAGAGGCACTGGAGAGGGTGCAGAGAAGATTTACAAGGATGATACCAGAAATGCGAGGGTATAAATATCAGGAAAGGATGAACAGGCTGGGCCTCTTTTCTCTTAAAAAAAGAAGGCTGAGGGGTGACCTAATAGAGGTCTTTAAAATTATGAAAAATGTTGATAGAGTGGATACAGAGAGAGTGTTTCCACTAGTGGGGAAGAGCATAACTAGAGGCCATCAATATAAGATAGTCACCAAGGAATCTAATAGGGAATTCAGAAGAAACTTTGCCCAAAGAATGGTGAGAATGTGGAACTCGCTTCCACAGGGAGTAGTTGAAGCAAATAGTATAGATGCATTTAAGGGGAGGCTAGATAAGCATATGAAGGAGAAGGGAATAGAGGGTTATGCTGATAGAGTTAGATGAGGAAAGATGGGAGGAGGCTCGTGTGGAGCATAAACGCCAGCATGGACTGGTTGGGCCGAATGGCCTGTTTCTGTGCCATATATCCTATGTGCCATATATCCTCTCCACGGATGCTGCCTGGCCTGCTGAGTTTTTCCAGCGTTTTCTGTTGTTATATCCTATGTAATCCTTGCCCTGGTGTGAGGCTGCAGGTCTGGTTGCAAGAGGTGGCAGAGTTCTGTGAGCACCTCCTTCGTAAAGTGAAAATACCTCAGACAGTGCTCCAGGCTTAGGTTGAGGTAAGAGAATTGCTCTCGGAAGACCCTAAGTGGGTAATGCTTCCTGCTGAGACCCCTTCTCCCCCTCCTCCTCCTCCCTCTGTGATCAGCTTGTCCTCTTCTTCGCTGCCTCTGCTCCATCTCCCTGTCATGCTGCAGGCCAAGGGGGATGACAACTAGAGCACCCATGACCAGAACCCTTGAAGTCAGAAGCAAGGCCTTCTCCACTTGCAGCACCACTCCATGTCATCTCACCAACTTTAAATAACTCTAGAAAGCCCCAAACACTTCCACAAACTTACACAGAGCCAGTAGAAATCAAAAGGCAAGTTACCTGAAAGTTGTTGATGATCCCTTTAAATAGCACTGGTGGGGGGTCCTTCCTGCTGCTGAACAAATGTTCAGCTGTGTGAGGTTAATACAGGGCATTAGTTCCAGCGATGATGAGGAAAATGGCAGCGCTGGTGTCAAATCAGCATTGCGCGTTGATTGACGTCACGATCTGCCTACTTTTATTCGTTTATGGGATGTGGGCGTCGCTGCAAGGCCAGCATTTAGTGACCATCCCTAATTGCCCGTGAGCCACCTTCTTGAACCGCTGCAGTCTGTGTGGTGAAGGTACTCCCACAGTGCTGTTAGGTAGGGAGTTCCAGGATTTTGACCCAGTGACGATGAAGGATCGGCAATATACTTCTAAGTCAGGATGGTATGTGACTTGGAGGGGAACTTGGAGGTGGTGGTGTTCCCATGCGCCTGCTGCCCTTGTCCTTCTAGGTGGAAGAGGTCGCGGGTGTGGGAGGTGCTGCCGAAGAAGCCTTGGCGAGTTGCTACAGTGCATCTTGTAGATGGTACTCACTACAGCCATGGTACGCCGATGGCGGAGGGAGTGAATGTTTAAGATGATGGATGGGGTGCCAATCAAGTGGGCTGCTTTGTCCTGGATGGTGTCGAGCTTCTTGAGTGTTGTTGGAGCTGCACTCATCCAGGCAAGTGGAGAGTATTCCATCACACTCCTTACTTTTGCCTTGTAGATGGTGGAAAGGCAAGTGTGCTGGAAGTACTTACCATACTTCCAGAGCACGCTCCTAATGGCTGCCCTACCACCCTCACCAAGATGGCGTCTGGCGCGGCCTGCACCAGGTGTGTGCGCACGCTGCTCGGACACCAATTTGGACCCAATTCGGAATATGTAGTGCCCAAACAATGGACACTCGTAACCAAATTTCTAGGCCTCTTTCTGTCCTACCCACTGAAGTTGTTATATAGTAGAAACTACAAATTAAAGTTTAGATGAATAAATACTTAGCTTTCTCTGGCCGCCACTGCTCCTCGCTTGTAGGTTGTTGTTGCTTTTGTTGTTTGTTGCTTTTTCTTTGGTGGTTGCAAACAGGGTGGATAGGAAAAATAATCCCATGAGTCTGTTGGAGCTTTTACTATGGAAATGAAGGTGGTTGACTCACCTGCTAGCACTTCTAAATAGTTGTGACACCCTATGCAAACCCCTGGCCTACCATTCGCTGAATCACGCTGTATCCCAGCATTCATCCACGCTGAAATGCGTCTATTATGTTACGCTTGTAATGCTTCATATGTTGCCTTTGTTTCTATTGGCAAACACTGTGCCACTGAATGCCAGCCTTTGCCTACAAAGATCAACTGTGGCTTCAGCACAGAAGACTGAACCACTGTTGACCTTATTCTGTTGTGTCTACATTTCATGTACTGTGGGAAAGCAAAATTGCTTTAATCCATTATGCCACATCTATTAATTTCTGTACATGACAATACTTCTTTCACAACCCAAAGTATAAAACATGTGACCCTTTGGTTGTATATGAAACAATTTCTTCCTGGGAATCATTGGTGCCCTTCTGTTTAAGTTCAAATGGCTCATCAAAGTTTGACGCAGATGAGACAAAGAGCTCACATTGCTCCTATTACGTTATTCTGACTTTTATTAGTAATTGGACAAACAGAATCAGCATGTGGCAGTTGGAACATGGCATTTCATGGTAAAATATGCACCTTTGAAATGTGCTTCATAAAAATCTGTCGAATTTTCTACTCAAAAGAAACATTTTGTTTTCAATCTCTTTATTGCCAAAGTCAACCAATCGTGTAGTGTTGGGCTCAAGCCAACTTTCGTTTGTACAATCAAGTAAAATTTGGAAGGCTAATAAATTGGAGCACTTTATTTACACTACTATTATAAAGTGATTCTTTAAAAATATTGCTTGTCTAAATTATTCCCCTCCTCACTTCAGGCTGGGATAGGGTTCCATGGGCTCTGACCATCCTCTGGTAACTCATGCAACAAAAACTTGCATTTATACAGCACCTGTAATGTAATGAATTGTCCCAAAGCATTTTGCAAAGGTGAAACTGGACACTGAGCAATGAGACGAGAAAATTTAGGGGAGGGGACTGATGGTAGAAGTGGCCATTTGTCAATGCTGCATTACCTGGAGATTTGGCAAGGGATCTTAAAGAGGCAGAAAAGCATCGAAGGTGAATGAAGATGCAGATTTGTAGGCCTTATCAGATAATGATGCCTAAAAATGTAACTGTATGGGAGCCAGATTGGAGGGAGAGGGAGGCCTTTACTAGGCCCTCTCCTTCCATTAACAAACACTGGAGCCTTACTGCTGCTGCTCTGGGCCTACAACTATCGTCTACCAGGTGGTCTTAGAAAGTGTCGATAAGAAGGATAGATAGGAGGAGAGTGGGCCAGGAAGCTGGGTCTTGTTCCCCCACCAACACTTACATGAAATGGGTAGGGAATGAATGACTGCTGGCAGACCTGGTGGAGGTGTAAATTGGGGGTCGGAAATTGAGGTCTGCACAGGGAAGCGGCTGTAGGCCTCATCGCCTCATTTTCCCACCATTTCTACTGCTCTCCTGCCTAATTTTAGGTGGGACAGCAGAGCAATATTGAGCTCTGAGTGACAGCAAATAATTCGGTTGTGGGAGACATCACTCAATATCCACACACCGCAAACTTCTAGCAGGGCTCATCGGATAGAAATCAGGAGCAGGGATATTCTTATGCTGCCTTACTATAGTTCTTAAAGCTGCTGATAGAATCATAGAATCATAGAATGGTTACAGCACGGAAGAAGGCCATTCGGCCCGTCGAGCCCGTGCCAGCTCTCTGCAAGAGCACTTCAGCTAGTCCCAATCCCCCGCCCTTTCCCCATAGCCCTGCAAATGTTTTTCTTCAGGTACTTATCCAACTCCCTTTTGAAAGGCATGATTGCGTCTGCCTCCACCACCCTTTCAGGCAGTGCATTCCACATCCTAACCACTCGCTGCGTAAAAAAGTTTTTCCTCATGTTGCCTTTGGTTCTTTTGCCAATCACCTTAAATCTGTGTCCTCTGGTTTTCGACCCTTCTGCCAATGGGAACAGTTTCTCTCTATCTACTCTGTCGAGAGCCCTCATGATTTTGAACACCTCTATCAAATCTCCTCTCAACCTTCTCTGCTCTAAGAAGAACAACCCCAGCTTCTCCAGTCTATCCATGTAACTGAAGTTCCTCATTCCTGGAAACATTCTCGTAAATCTTTTCTGCACCCTCTCTAAGGCCTTCACATCCTTTCGAAAGTGCGGAGCCCAGAATTGGCCACAATACTCCACTTGAGGCCGAACCAGTGTTTTATAAAGGTTCATCATAACTTCCTTGCTTTTGTACTCTATGCTTCTACTTATGAAGCCCAGGATCCCGTATGCTTTATTAACCACTTTCTCAATCTGCCCTGCCACCTTCAACGATTTGTGCACATATACCCCCAGGTCTCTTTGTTCATGCACCCCCTTTAGGATTTTACCGTTTACTTTATATTGCCTCTCTTCATTCCTCCTACCAAAATGTAACACTTCGCATTTTTCTGCAGTAAATTTCATCTGCCACGTGTCCGCCCATTTCGCCAGCCTGTCTATGTCTTCTTGAAGTCTATCACTATCCTCCTCACGGTTCACTATACTTCCAAGTTTTGTGTCATCTGCAAATTTTGAAATTGTGCCCTGTACACCCAAGTCCAAGTCATTAATATATATCAAGAAAAGCAGTGGGCCTAGTACTGACCCCTGGGGAACACCACTGTATACCTTCATCCAGTCCGAAAAACAACCGTTCACTACTATTCTCTGCTTCCTGTCACTTAGCCAATTTCATATCCATACTGCTGCTGTCCCATTTATTCCATGGGATTTAACATAGAAACATAGAAAAATAGGAGCAGGAGTAGGCCATTCGGCCCTTCGAGCCTGCTCCGCCATTCAATACGATCATGGCTGACCTCTATCTCAATACCATATTCCCGCTCTCTCCCCATACCCCTTGATGCCTTTTGTGTCTAGAAATCTATCTATCTCCTTCTTAAATATATTCAGTGACTTGGCCTCCACAGTCTTCTGTGGTAGAGAATTCCACAGGTTCACCACCCTCTGAGTGAAGAAATTTCTCCTCATCTCAGTCCTAAATCTCCTACCACGTATCCTGAGACTGTGACCCCTCATTCTAGACCCCCCAGCTGGGGGAAACATCCTCCCTGCATCCAGTCTGTCTAGCTCTGTCAGAATTTTATATGTTTCCACGAGTTCCCCTTTCATTCTTCTAAACTCTAGTGAATACAGGCCTAGTTGACCCAATCTCTCCTCATACGACAGTCCTGCCATCCCAGGAATCAGTCTGGTGAACCTTCGCTGCACTCCCTCTATGGCAAGTATATCCTTTCTTAGGTAAGGAGACCAAAACTGCACACAGTACTCCAGGTGTGGTCTCACCAAGGCCCTGTATAACTGTAGTAAGACATCCTTGCTCCTGTACTCAAATCCTCTTGCAATGAAGGCCAACATGCCATTTGCCTTCCTAACTGCTTGCTGCACCTGCATGTTTGCTTTCAGTGACTGGTGTACAAGGACACCAAGGTCCCTTTGTACATCAACATTTCCCAATCTATCACCATTTAAATAATACTCCGCCTTTCTGTTTTTCCTACCGAAGTAGATAACTTCACATTTGTCCACGTTATACTGCATCTGCCATATATATGCCCACTCACTCAACTTGTCTAAATCGCCTTGAAGCCTCTTGGCATCCTCCTCACAACTCACAATCCCACCTAGTTTTGTGTCATCAGCAAACTTGGAAATATTACATTTGGTTCCCTCATCCAAATCATTGATATGTATTGTGAATAGCTGGGGCCCACTAGTACCCCACTAGTCACCGCCTGCCACCCCGAAAAAGACCCATTTATTCCTACTCTCTGTTTCCTGTCTGTTAACCAATTTTCAATCCATGCCAGTATATTACCCCCAATCCCATGTGCTTTAACTTTGCACACTAACCTCTTATGTGGGACTTTATCAAAGGCCTTCTGAAAATCCAAATACACCATATCCACTGGTTTTTCCTTATCTATTCTACCAGTGACATCCTCAAAAAACTCCAGTAGGTTTGTCAAACACGATTTCCCTTTCATAAATCCATGTTGACTTTGTCTAATCCCGTTGATGTTTTCTAAATGTCCTGTTATCACATCCTTTATAATAGACTGTAGCATTTTCCCTACTACTGATGTTAGGCTAACTGGTCTGTAGTTCCCTGTTTTCTCCCTCCCTCCTTTTTTAAAGAGTGGGGTTACATTTACCACCCTCCAATCTGCAGGAACTGTTCCATAATCTATAGAATTTTGAAAGATGACAACCAATGCATCCATTATTTCCATGGCTACCTCTTTTAGTACTCTGGGCTGCATATTATCAGGCCCTGGGGATTTATCAGCTTTCAGTCCCATTAATTTCTCCAGCACTATTTTTTTACTAATACTAATTTCCTTTAATTCCTCCTTCTCACTAGACTCTTGGTTCCCTAGCATTTCTGGGAAGTTATTTGTGTCCTCTTCTGTGAAGACAGAACCAAAGTATTTGTTTAATTGCTCTGCCATTTCCTTGTTCCCCATTATAAATTCTCCCATTTCTGACTGTAAGGGACCTACATTTGTCTTCACTAATCTTTTTCTTCTTACATACTTGTAGAAGCTTTTACAATCCGCTTTTATGTTCCTTGCAAGTTTACTCTCATACTCTATTTTTCCCCTCTTAATCAATCTCTTGGTTCTTTTTTGCTGGAGTCTAAACTGCTCCCAATCCTCAGGCTTGCTACTTTTTCTGTCAACTTTATATGACTCCTCTTTGGATCTAATACTATCCTTAATTTCTTTTGTTAGCCATGGTTCGGACGCTTTTCCTTTTGTGTTTTTGCGCCAGAAAGGAATGTATAACTGTTGTAATTCATGCATTCATTCCTTAAATGTTAGCCATTGCCTATCCACTGTCATGCCTTGTAATGAAGCTCCCCAATCTATCATAGCCAACTCACTCCTCATACCTTCGTAGTTTCCTTTGTTTAGATTTAGGACCCTAGTTTCAGATTGGACTTCTTTACTTTCCATCTTAATGAAGTATTCTATCATGTTATGGTCACTCTTCCCTAAAGGACCCTGTACAACAAGATTATTCATTAACCCTTCTCATTGCACAATACCCAATGTAGGATAGCCTGTTCCCTAGTTGGCTCCTCAATGTACTGGTCTAAAAAAACATTTCGTACACACTCCAGGAATTCATTCTCCACAGTATTATTGCTAATTTGGTTTGGCCAGTCTATATGTAGATTAAAGTCACCCATGATTACTGTAGTACGCTTGTTACATGCATCTCTAATTTCCTGTTTGATGCCATCCCCTACATTACCACTACTGTTTGGAGGGCTATAGACAACTCCCACCAATATTTTGCCTGCCAAGCTTTGATTCCAATTTACCCGGGCCAGATCCATTCTTAACCCACTGAAATTGGCCTTCCTTCAATTAAGTATTTTTACTCTAGATTGCTCCCTGTCCTTTTCCATAGCTAATCCAAATCTTATGATACTATGATCACTGCTCCCTAAATGTTCCCCTGCTGACACTTGCTCCACTTGACCCACCTCATTTCCCAGAACCAGATCCAGCAATGCCTCCTTCCTCATTGGGCTGGAAAAGTACTGATCAAGAAATTTCTCCTGAACACACTTCAGAAATTCTTCCCCCTCTCTGCCCTTTACACTATTACTATCCCAGTCTCTATTAGGATAATTGAAGTCCCCCATTATCACTACTCTATAATTCTTGCACCTCTCTATAATTTCCCTGCAAATTTGCTCCTCTCAGTATACGAGATACATATACTGATTGTCTTTCTGTCTAAATCATCACGATTCAGTTTTGAAATGCTAAAGTTATTGCAGTTCTCAATGATTTAACAATGAGCAAACAAATGACAAGGAACAACATATAAGCAGTAAGTATTGTAATTGAAATACCAAAGAAGGGGCAAAGGCAACTGAGGGTGCAATTAACAAAACAAGGGGATTATTTTGGTGAAAGGGTGAAAATAGGCACTAAGTGGGTGCTGGGCTAATAAGACACGCCTGTTTGAAAGTCTGGTTTAGCAATTTTGGACCTAATTGCTGATTACTGATTTGAACTTGCCTGGAGGTGCTAAAACAGACATCTGCAGGTTTAGCACTCAAGTGCTGATTAGAATCAATTTTCGTGGAGCAGTATATTTGGGCTCCACGCATCCACTTCAACTGAAGATATGAGATACAAGAGCAGGTTTCAGGATGGCTGAGGGAGAGGGAACACAGGTTCTCGGACGCGGCACTAGAGGCTCTGGTGGAGAAGGTCCAGAGGAAGAGGAAAGTCCTGTACCCGCAGGGGGAAGGAGCCCACCTCGCCCTCCTGTCCCTCTCCCCTGCAGCAGTTGGTGCTGCTCTGCCTGGCCTCATGTCCTCCTCCCATTCCTCCTCTAGACCAAGGGGGGACCCCTAGCAAGATGTCCATGACCAAGCACTCCCTTTCTCCTGGTGACTCCTATAAGGTGTCCAATTAGGTAGAGCAGCACAGCACTCACTCTTTTTAGGTGAAGTCCTCAGAGAATTTCCGGGATAAATGTTGATAGAGTGTTGAAGTCTTGAGCATAAAGTCTCGTGATGTGTTTCAAAAGTCCTCTTCAAACCTCCAGCAGCAATTGCTCAGTGAAAGGTGAGTATCCCTTTTAAGTAGCGCTCGAAATCCTCAGCGACGACTTGTTTACTCCTATTCAGCTAGTCGCTGTTAGAAGAGGGCATTAGTTCAATTGCTAGCCACGAAAATGTCATGCAGCCTCTGTAATGGGTGCTTAGAGACAATTAGCCTCTTAACGATTCTCCGGGTGGCTGTTCCTAGCGCGCGCTTCAACTCCTTTGCAAAGGTGGCATCTTGCACTAAAGGCAAGCTAAACCATGACCCCATCTTGGCCACCTTGGAGGCTCTAAAGTATCTGGGGAAAATCACCCCCAAATGTTTAAATTAAAACAAAAAAACTACTGGGGTTCTGCAATTTTGAAGGAAAAACAACAGAGGGCTCAGAAACAATTGATAAAGCAGGATGAGAATGAAAGAAAATAGAATGTTAGGCTAGAGGGAGCAGTGAAAATTCATGTGCACCCTATTAGATATGATGTAGTAACATCATGTCCACATAGGAGGATTTGTACTGTGAATAGATAAGGTGGACAAATGCCATGCAATGTCAGTTGACCTTGGATGACATGTGGAGGCTAGAGCCAGCATAGACTAAAAAACTACAAAATTCAGTTTATGAGCATCTACGCATTTTAGGTGATTCTTATAATATTTACAATAAGATAATTCTGCTGCCAAGAAGAGTTATTTAATCAAGACCTGTCTTCTGGATGCTGAAGATTATCCCCTTCACTCCAGCACAACTTAACTGGAATAGAAAAGATGAGAAGACTATTGAAGACGTCATAGCGTAGATTATCCAATCAGTCATGAGATCAACCAGAAGTTGGGTGGTGTGCAATTGCACCCGCCTGCCTGTAGTGCACTAACTTCAAACAATAATCGAGCTCTAGGCAATTCATTGTGAGTTTGCCCATTGGGGCAGAAAATTATGCACTGCTGCAGGATTTCAAGTTTAAAGGGGCAGGAATCCAATTTTTCAAAGGCTGCATGATGGAAAGATTCTATGCCCAAAACAATACGTACAAGTGGGGTTGGCCACAGAGTGGTTAAGTTCTCTGATGGGACCATCTATATAAACTCTTTTTAGGGAAATGCAGCAGAGAAAGGGAATCCTCTTTGGCCCTCAAGGAGAGCACCCTAGAGAAAATGGAAGGATGTAGCCACCAGTGTAAATGTTTCCTCTGCAACACTGCAGGTCAGCCAAGGTAGGAGAACTTTTAATAATGCATTGTAATAAACAGGCATGGTACTTGCAGTTACACCTCCCTCACATTGTCTTAAAGTATTTTCAAATCTTACCATGAATACCCACAACAGTACAGGATGCCATTCACACTCCCAGCCTTTACCTAGAAGCGTTTCTTCATTTGTCTCCTTACATGGATTCAACTCAAAAGAATCCTAAGTGCTGAAGATCAGCTCTGAATCAACAGGATTAATAACATTTTCAGATGTCTGGAGGGATGGGGGATGGGGAATGTTACAGCAGCCTGTCACATAACATTAGGGGAAGTCCCACTTTATGAAGTGGCTCATGTAATGTCATGCTAACAGTGTCATCTACAGAGACAATTAAAAAAGATACAGTTACCACAAACCACTTTTAATATATAGTTGACAGATACTATTAAAATGAAATGCAATGTGTACACTTCCTGTCCACATATGTTACTTCCTGTAACACTTTTAACGTCAACGTTTATGATTAAACTTTCTATGCAAACATGTTTAGCGGGTTTCTGCATATAAACATTTTATAATGGGGAAACCAAATCTAAACAGACACATTACAGTTTGTTGATGCACCAAACAAACTGCTCAAAAATGTTTTTGGAAAATAAATTACCAACAATTATTTTCTCAATAACTGAAATTTCTATTCTTCAAAATAGGATTATAAATATCATTGAAAATTCACAAAATACACATTTTAAAATAACATTGCTCTAAACTGCAACAGTGGCTACACTTCTCTGGATGTGAAGTATTTGGGACATCCTGAGGTTCTGAAAGATGCTATATAAATGTTGGTTCTTTCTTTCGTAACAAGATTGAAATTATCCATTAAATTGTTTCTTTTCCTGTCTTTTAATACTTTCATTAAAGCTTTTACTTAAAAGCCAAAGCCTCGTTCAAATGCCTGGGCTTGGATTTGATATTTTTGCCCAGAGTGATGACTGTTGTTTGAGGGCAAAAGGTAGATCCTGCAGTCTGAGCATGTGCAGTGTGTACAATATCCCAGGATGCATTAGTAGCACTTGAACTGCTCTGACGATGCCACTTTCCATACTAATGCTTCCGACATGTCTTCGTTTTCCTCAACCGAGGATTCCCCTCTACTGTGGTTGACACGGCCCTTGACCGTGTCCGTTCTATTTCCCGCACTTCTGCTCTCACCCCTTCCCCTCCCTCCCGGAACCACGGTCCTCACCTTTCACCCCACCAGCCTTCACATTCAACAGATCATCCTCCGCCATTTCCGCCACCTCCAGCGTGATCCCACCATCAAACACATCTTCCCCTCAACTCCCCTTTCAGCATTCCGAAGGGACCGTTCCCTCCGCGACACCCTGGTCCTCTCCTCTATCACCCCCAACACCCCTTCCCCTTCGCCTGGCACCTTCCCGTGCAAGCGCAGGAGATACAACACATGCCCTTTTATCTCCTCCCTTCCCACTGTCCAGGGCCCCAAATACTCCTTCCAGGTGAAACAGCGATTTACTTGTACTTCTTGCAATTTAATATACTGTATTCGCTGCTCACGATGCGGTCTCCTCTACATTGGGAAGACCAAACGTAGATTGGGTGACCGCTTTGCGAAACACCTCCATTCAGTCCGTAAGGTTGACCCTGAGCTTCCGGTCGCCTGTCACTTTAATTCACCGCTCCACTCTCACTCAGACCTCACCATCCTCGGCCTCTTACACTGTTCCAATGAAGCTCAACGTAAGCTTGAGGAACAGCACCTCATCTTTCAACATCAAGTTCAACAATTTCAGACCATAACCTCTGCCCCTATCTTTTTTTTCCATTTTATTTTCTCTCTCACATGGCAGGTGTCTTTCATTCTGCCATTGCCATTTACACTTCATCTAGAGCCATCTTTTGTTTCTTAACTTGTCCCATTACCATCTCCTTTTGCCTTGCACCATCATCCCTTTTGTCTCTTAATCTCTCCTGCCTTTTATCCTATCACAGAACTTCCCTTTTGTTCTTTCTGCCCCGCCCCCCTTTCCCTGCCCCTACACTTGCTTAAAAACCTGTTCCATCTCCAGCTTTTTCCAGTTCTGATGAAGGGTCATCGACCTGAAACGTTAATTCTGTTTCTCTCCACAGATGCTGCCTGACCTGCTGAGTATTCCCAGCATTTTCTCTTTTTATTTCAGATTTCCAGCATCCACAGTATTTTGCTTTTGTAAAATGATAAACTACTCTCTCAGTCTCTAGCAAAATCTATTTGGTTATTTTTCAAAATGATTTGAAGGTAGAGGACAATATTCAAAAGTTTTATTAAGGAAAAAATTGTATTGAGTGTTTTTGAAAACAGAGGTTGTGTGTGAGAGAGAAAGAGCAAAAAAAGATGACAGACAGTACTGATTACACACCGTTGGAGCTTTAGTTTGGGCAGAAAGAGACAGACACAGAGGTACACTTTCAGGAACCAATTGCAAAACAACAAATTTAATATGGTAGAGATCTCTCAGGAAAGTTACAAACTTGCTGCCAGATCTAAGACCTCCCCCCTTCCCGCCCAAGCGCTATCAGGCTCATGCTCTTCCCCTCCCTTTACTGCTGACAGGAATCCACAAGTGAAAGTTAAAATCTGCTGCCTGGAATTCAATCCCCAAAATACCAATAGAAATCACAGAATTAGTAAAAATCCAATTTGACTTATTCAGTCATTGTAAACCAGTGGCCCTGATGTTCTGCCCTACATGGCATATACATATCTGATTGTTGTAAAACAATGATTCTGCTGACTCACAGTGAACAATGTCACGAGCGATCTGCTGTTCAGTGAAACTCTAAAATACTGATTCATTGGTAAACTGTTTAAAATTGAAATATCTGGTTAAGTGGAAAAATGGTGTTGGAAGGTCACAGGTTCGATCTTTGGTGTGGGCTTAGCTGGCTGATCTTGGGTGGCAGTGATAGGACACAACAATTTGCCTCAGTGTCACTGTGCTGAGGAAGAGGAAATTCAACCAGGAGGCCCATTCCTGAATACTATCCATTGTCTCCTGCTTGAAAGTGCACTTGTGTCTTAACCTCACTTTCAAAAGAACACCATCCTGCACCAATGCAACATTTTCATTTCTCACATTAGTCATTCTTTTAACCTCTGAGGCAGATTGCCAATTTACTGCCACATTTATGGGAAATGTTGTGCTGTGGACTCATGGCCATTATAAACACAGTTGAACCCGAGTCTGTCCAAACTTATTTCACTTGGGAAACATAGGACTGCCAGAGAGGAGCATTTCATCTCACTATGGTGGACTGATTGCAATCTAGATAACAGAAGTAAAAGGGTAGTGTAAAAGGTCACTGCAACAACTAGCTTTCCCTAAGTTTTCTATCTCAAGAGATTTACAGCAATCATCATTAGCTACTCCTTCCAAAAATAATCATTCCAATGTTTAATATTAAAAAGTAGAAATATAGACAGTTGCTGAACAAAATGAAGCTTCTTAATCCCCCAAATTCGTAAAATAGACTCTCTATGTATGGATCGCCGGTAGAGTTGCTCATTGTAGGTCGATGTTACACTATTTTGTAAGGACAGCAAGCTTATACAATGTTTGAATAATGTATTACTCTGCTGTTGAGATGGAACTCAATCCTTTCATGTCCACAAAATGTAATTGTTATTAAGTAAAGAGAGCCTCAGGTCTTTTTTTTTAATTCATTATGGGATGTGGGCATCACTGGCAAGGCCAGCATTTATTGCCCATCCCTAATTGCCCTTAAGAAAATGATGGTGAGTCACCTTCTTGAATTGTTGCAGTCCGTGTGGTGAAGGTACTCCCACAGTGCTGTTAGGGAGGGAGTTCCAAGATTTTGACCCAACGACAATGAAGGAATGGCGATATACTTCTAAGTCAGGATGGTGTGTGACTTGGAGGGGAACCTGCAGGTAGTCGTGTTCCCATGCACCTGCTGCCCTTATCCTTCTAAGTGGTAGAGGTCACGTGATTGGGAGGTTCTGTCAAAGAAGCCTTGGCGAGTTGCTGCAATGCATCTTGTAGATGGTACACACTGCAGCCACGGTGCGCCGGTGGAGGAGGGAGTAAATGTTTAAGGTGGTAGATGGGGTGCCAATCAAGCAGGCTGCTTTTTCCTTGATGGTGTCAAGCTTCTTGAGTGTTGTTGGAGCTGCACTGATCCAGGCAAGTGGAGAGTATTCCATCACACTCCTGACTTGTGTCTTCTAGATGGTGGAAAGGCTTTGGGGAGTCAGGAGGTGAGACAATCGCCGAAGAATACCTAGCCTCTGACCTGCTCTTGTAGCCATATTATTTATGTAGCTGGTCCAGTTAAGCTTCTGGTCAATGGTGACCCCTAGGATGTTGATGTTGGGGCTTTCGACAATGGTAATGCCATTAAATGTTAAGGGGAGGTGGTTAGACTTTCTCTTGTTGGAGATGGTCATTGCCTGGCACTTGTGTGGAGTGACTGTTACTTGCCACTTATAAGCCCAAGCCTGGTTGTTGTCCAGGTCTTGCTGCATGCAGGCACGGACTGCTTCATTATCTGAGGAGTTGCAAACGGAACTGAACATTGTGCAATCATTAGCAAACATCCGCACTTCTGACCTTATGATGAAGGGAAGGTCATTGATGAAGCAGCTGAAGATGGTTGGGCCTAGGACACTGCTCTGAGGAACTTCTGCAGCGATGTCCTGGGGCTGAGATGATTGGTCTCCAACAACCACAACATCTTCCTTTGTGCTAGGTATGACTCCAGCCAGTGGAGAGTTTCCTCCCTGATTTCCATTGACTTGAATTTTACCAGGGCTCCTTGATGCCACACTCGATCAAATACTGCCTTGATGTCAAGGGTAGTCACTCTCACCTCACCATAAGAACATAGGAACAGGATTGGGTCATTCAGGCCCTCGAGCCTGTTCCACCATTCAATTAGATCATGGCTGATCTGAATCTTAACTCCATCTACCCATCTTGGTTCTGTAACCCTTAATACTCTTGCTGAACAACAATCTATCAATCTCAGTTTTTAAATTTTCAATTGACCTAGCCTCAACAACTTTTGGAGGAGAGAGTTCCAGATTTCGATTAACCTTTGTGTGAGGAAGTACTTTCTGACATCACCCCTGAACGGCCTAGCTCTAAATGTAAGGTTATGCCCCCTTATAGAATCATGCAGCACAGAAGGAGGCCTTTTGGCCCATTTTGCCTGTGCCGGCTCTTTGAAAGAGTTATCAGATTAGTCTCACTCTAGTCCCACTCCCCTGCTCTTTCTCCATACCCCGGTAAAGGTCAATCAGAGTCCAATTGTTGTTTGGTAAGAAAACGATGCAGATTGAGTGCCTGGCTTTCTCTCGCTCTCTTTTTTTTTAAAGGTTGTTTTGCATCTAGAACAAAGGAGGTAATTTTCTGCTTCATGATCCCAGCAGGAAGACTCAACTGCCAGACATGCATGTCAGAAATGTCCTAACTATTAATTTGCACAGCGCATGCCTGAATTTCTGATAAGTAATCCCAGCAATGTTCCATGCTGTGAGTGCAAAAGCAGAAGTTACCTCTAAAGTGCTGTGTGATGTCAAGTGCGCAGCAACTTAAGTGTGACAGACAAAAAATACACTAAACCTTCAGATAAGACGTTAAACCGAAGGCTCCTAGCCGTGTTCAGGTGGATGTAGCAGTTCCATTGGAACTGACAGCTCACATAGGCACAGGCTCCTGATGGAAAACATTGTTGTAACAATTTCAAACACAGAAAATACTATTCATGGTAAAATGGCCATTGAATAGTTATCAATTCTGCTGCTTTACAGTTTCCATGTAAATATGCACGTAATCATAAAATTTGAGCCTGAAAAAATTATTAACACTCCGACATAATCTAATCAAAATGCAGTTTGACTTATTCAATCACCATAAATCAGTGATCTTGATCAAATATTTCACCTTAGACAGGTAGCCTATGATTCACTGAGCAAAGCCACTGGAGAGCTGGGGGGTGAATTTCCACAGGAGTTCTCCCGCTCGTCCACTGTACCCATGGAAACCCCAGAAAAATGGGGTAAGTGGCTATATGCTCTTTTTCAAAGGTTTCCATAGCCCTTCTGCCAAAATTTATGGCAGACTAGCAGGAGAACTCTGATGCTTTAAAATCTCATTATATTTTTGAGTTTATTGTAGGAATGTTTTTCCAACTCTCAAGGAGTCAACTCTCAATGGCCTAGAAATTAGATATGGCCACAAAATGGGCAGTGTTAAGGCCCAACGATGTTAAGCTGTGCCAGGTCAAAGTGGTCTAGGTAGCATGCAAAATTCATGCTCAGTCCTCAATAACATGTTGTAGTCTTGATCTCAGCGCTAAAACCGCTGCTCATTGGCTTACCACTCAACAGGTGGGCCAATATCGGGTCCAGTCTAATTCCCAGTCAGGTTTGGCACAGGCTTTATTCAGTACTTAAAGGGGAGGTGCATTGATGCTACAGCACCTCACTGTCAAGCCACTTCCAACGTCACCTGGAAGAAGATGGCAGTGTAAACACATGGCTGAGCCTCAGCAAAGGGAGAGAGCCAACAGATTTCCGAGGGGGCTCTTGAGGCACTGGTGGTGGCCGTGGAGATGAGGTGGGCTGTCCTCTTCCCGCAGACTGGCAGGAAGCCCTCACCACACACATCTCGAAGGCTCTGGCAGGAGATGTGACAGCCAGCATTGTGGTCCACAGGTCGGCCATCCAGTGCTGAAAGAAGTTTAATGACATCACACAGCAGATCAAGGTGAGTGAAGGCTTCAGCAACTGCACCCCAAGCCTCACACACTGCTCAATGCACCACACCCCCAGCACTCACCTACCAACAATCTCTAGCTATCACCACTCCCACCTCACAATCATAGCTTCTCTTCACCCTCATAACCTTACCACTACTGCAACACTCACACCCACATCTCACACCTTGCACACACTGACAGCTATTCAACAATGACAGGCACATCACTCAAACACATTGCACCATACACACTGACACACTTCCCTTTCTCTTGCAGGCCAAGGTCGCACATAACAGGAGGGAGCAGCAGCAGACAGGTGGGGGGCAAGATGCCATCCAGGACCTCACTGACCTGGAGGAGCGAGTGCTGCAGATCATTAGGCAGCGGATCGTGGAGGCCGTGGCAACCGGCAAGGTTGAAGCCCTTGGGGACAACAACGGTATGCTCATTCCTAATCTTTCTTCTCCCATCCCACTTCCCCCTCATCCCACAATCTCTTCTCACTTTCAAGCTGTTGATGCTGTATGCATGCCTCTCTTTCTTCCCCCACTGCTCCCCATAACCCGACTCTTGTGCCTTTCTGCTTTCAGCTAATCAAGACCAAGCACCCAAGCAGCCTGATCCCAAGTTGATGCAGGAGAGCGAGAGGGAAGAAGAAGAAGAAGATGCAGCATCACTGCAGCTGTCACTCGCAGACACCAGCTCAGAAACTGGCACTGTGCGTACTTTAGCGTAGAAGTGGGATCTGCACAGGGTGAAGCACCAGGCACGAGTGGGCTGCAGCAAGGCGGGGGGGAAAGGGTAACTCGGGGGCCAGCTCCCCGGAGGGCGAGTTCGTGCGCAAGTTCTGCTGCACAGGACTCAGATGAGAACCTCGATGGGGCGGCCTTCAGAAGAAGGGTGATGGGCGTACACACCGAATTGCTAGGTGCAATGGAAAGCCTGCCAGAGAGCCTCTTGGCAATGTCAAGGAGCATGGAGGAGTCCGTCTCCAACATTGCAAGGGGCTCTATGAGGAGCTTGGAGCCTAGGATTTCCAGGCTGGAAATGATGGAAAACTCCCGAAGAGACCGTGTCGACCCAGACATGATGCTGCGTGTGATGGGCGATGTCACGGCTGCCATTGCAGCACAGGCAGAAGTGACCCAATGTCTTAGTGCTGCAGCGGAAGCGCAGACCGCTCTCATGCAGTCTCAGCTTGCTGTCACCCAACCTCAGACCGCTATCATCGTGGCTGGGTTTACCAGTGTCGACCAGGGCTTGCAGGGTGTCGCAGTAGCCCAGCAATCTGTCCTCCAACAGATTGCTAGGAATGCTGAGGCGGTGCCCTGGGGGAGTGGCAGTGGGTCAGTGGAACAGGAGCCTGCTGTCCTCTCTCAGGATGACAGTATGCCTGTTCCCACCACTGCCACTCCACCATTGCCCTTGCCACTGCCTGTCAGCCAGCCAGCCCAGACTACTGCCGCCCATGCTGAGGTGGTGCAGTCTACAGCCGGGTCTTCTAAGGCCAGAGCTGCTCGAGGTCATCCTGCAAGGCCATTTGAAGTCTCTCCCATGGAAACTCAGCAGCCTTTCACCAGTCTTGCTGCAGCCACTGGGGGAGCACTTCAGAGGAGCACTAGTAGGACAGGAAAGGGCACCTGAAAGACAGGTACTAAGGGATTGCACAAGGGTGATTAGTTCATATCGTAAGTGTAAATATGTGTCAATTGATTTTTGATAAATTTATTAATTTTGTTTGGAATCTTTTGTGGTTGGCCTCATTTCAGCTTTGTGCCCAGGAGGACGCTGTGATATTCCATGTTAGAGGGATTGTATGATGGGAATGTGGTGAGCAACGGGGATCTGGGGTTTCATTCATTGGAATCGGAGTCTGATGAGGCGTTCACGGACAGCCCGTCTGGAAGGGTGATTGGCTGTCTGCCTCCTCCCTTCCTCCTCCTCCTCTCCCTCCTCCTCCTCCTGAGGTGGTGGTGCAATCCTGGTGGCAAGGGCTGCGCCCTCATGATGGCTAAGCTGTGAAGCATGCAACGGACCACCACAAAATGGGACACCTGCTCCGCTGAGTACTGGAGGGCTACCCCCGAGCGGTCAAGGCAGCGGAACCGTTGCTTCAGTAGCCCGATGGTCTGCTCGATGATGTTCCTGGTGGAAGCATGGCTCTCATCATAGGAGTGCTGGGCTTGAGTGGGGTTGCGGAGGGGAGTCATGAGCCAGGTGGAGAGCAGATAGCCCTTGTCTCCGAGCAGCCACCCTCGAGTTTCATGTGGTGGCTGGAAGTTTGCTGGCACATTGGACGGATGCAGGATGAAGGCTTCATGACTGCTGCCAGGATAGCTGGCATTGACCATCAGGAAGCGCTGGGTGTGGTCGCACAACAACTGCACATTAAGTGAGTGGTAGCCTTTGCAGTTACAGAAGATCTCAGGATTGTTATGCGGCTCCCACAAAACCATGTGTGTATGGTCAATGGCGCCCTGCACCATGGGGAAACCCGCTATCCTGGCAAAGTCACATGCACATTTGTCCTGCTTCTCTCTGCTCAGAGAGAAGATACTGTAGTCCCTTCTCCTGGAGTACAGAGCCTCAGGGACCTCCCGGATGCAGCGATGGACGGCAAACTATGTGATGTTAGCTACGTCTCCTGCTGCAGACTGGAAGGATCCGCTGGCGAATAAATTGAGGGCCACGGTGACCTTGACTGCCACTGGGAGAGCCATGTTCGCTGTGCTCTCAGGCTGCAGGTCTGGTTGCAGGAGGTGGCAGAGTTCTGTGACCACCTCCTTGGTGAAGCAGAGCCTCCAAATACACTGCTCCTGGCTTAAGAGGATATAAGAGAAGTGCTCTCGTAAGAACCCAGGTGGGTAAGGCCTCATGTTGTGAGCCCTCCTGGCTCTCCTCCTCCTCCCTCTATGCACATCTTCTCGCCTTCTTTGCTGCCTCCGCTCCCTCTCCCTAAGATACTGGAGCGTGAGGGGGACTGCCAGTAGAGACCCCATGATTGTGAGCAAGTGTTGTGAGCAGAAACCTTTGAATAAGAATGAAGACGTTCTCCACTTGCCCCAACACTCCTGTTACCTTAGAACCTTGAAAGAAGTTAATAAAGCTGCAGAAAGCTGCACAGAGCCAGTCAAATGACAGAAACAAGTCAGCTGCAAGTTGTTGCTGATGATCCCTTTAAATAACGCTGCTGGAGCCTCCTTCCTGCTTGTCAATGCTTGGTCAGCTCGTTGCACTTAAGGCATGCCGGTAAGTGGTGCGCCAAAGTCAAAACTCGCAGTTTGGGCATCAAGTGAGCATTGCACACTCACTGATGTCACAATCCACATAATCTACATATCCCTAGTGAGCGCAGACATCAGCAGAGCTGCCCGCCATCCGAAAATGGCAGCCACTGCGGGACCTGCTGGCAGCGGGCGGAAGGTCGGCGGCTGCCATATTTCCCCTGAATCTGGCGGTAACGGGTGGCGCTAAAACCCCGAATTTCTAGGCCAATATGTATTATCCCACAACACTGTGTCACCCATACTCTGACGGTGTGGCCTTCATTAGGATTCGTTTTGTACCTATGATGATTATGAACAGGGTTGAACCCTATTATTTTACTTGAAGACCTGAAACCTATCAAGTTTTAAAAATATCTGGGATTATTTGAATTTCCACAAAGTTATAGATTCATCAAAAATTGGGAATAGTGTGGCGGATCGCCACCTAAAACGGGCATAATCCACTCTTCCGTCTGTGGACAAACTTCCAGCACCTTCCCCTTTAAGGCACATTACCTTTAAGGCAGAAGGGGGCGGGGCCTCAGGTTTTACCCAGAGAATTCTGGCAGTTTTTCCAGAGAATTCTGGGAGCAGCTAGCTCAGCCATTTTTGTGTGCCATGCAGTGAATAAAAGTTTCTTGTTTTCCACATATGGATTCAGCCTCCATTCGTGTTTCGCGGCAGCCTCAACAATAGCCTTAAACTTAAAAGTGGGAGACTGGAAAGACAGTTTAGATTCAGATACGTTATGACAAGGGTGGAGAACATTTTGAAAGAACTGCCCAGAGAGGCAGTGGCATTGGTCAGGAAATTCAAGAGAGAATTCAATAAGTACCTGGATAAAACCTTGATTGAGGATATGAGAAATATTGTGGGATATATTTCCTAGAAAATTGAATTTTTCCATTTCTGTACATTCCTAAATTCCTATGAAATGATATATAAGGGATCAGTCTTGGCTCAGTGGTAGCACTGTTGCCATTGAGTCAGCAAGTTGTAGACTCAAGCCCCACTCCAGGACTTGAGCACAAAGTCTGTTAACACTTCAGTCTAGTACTGAGGGAGTGCTGCACTGTCGGAGGTGCCATTGTTCGGATGAGACACTGAACCGAGGGCTCGTCTGTCCTCTCGGGTGGGTGTAAAAGAACCCATGGCACTATTTGAACAATAGTAGGGGATTTCTCCCAGTGTGCTGGCCAACACTTATCCCTCAGTCAACACTGCCAAAAACAAAGGTCTAGAAATTGAATCATGCCTGAATTCGGTCACGCTCTGGGTGCAGCTGCTGCTGTGCCTATAAAGGCCGGCGGGAGGACCACACAAACTTACTCCGTGGCCTCATTTGTTTATTGCCACAAGTCGTGGCCCTAGAGGCAGCTCGCCAATCATGGGGAGCAAAATCGATCGACTGGGTCACCAGCCAAGGGCAGCAGGTAAGTTCGGAGGAGGAGATGGCGAGGCAATGAGGAGTGCGGGTCGGCAGTGGATCACTGTTTTAATGTGGAGCACTTCTGCTCCTCCTGGCTCCACATTCGGGTAAGTATAAATATTTTTACTTACCCTGTTGGTGGCAGCCTGCAGCGGTCCCTTTAGGGATGCCTGGTTTGGCTGCTGTACGCCTGTGAAAATTGACCACAACATGCATGGTGTAAGCTGCGCTCAATCATGACTCAATTTTGGAAAGGAACCCGAAGCAAGCATTAAGTCTCCGATTTGCCAATTTCAGGCAGGCTTCCTGGACGACTACAGAGTGCCATAACCAATATGATGTGCAGCGCACTTCCGGCATGGACTAAGCCATCTCACGCCGCATACCATATTAGATCCCCAAGCACCCGTTTCACGCCTGGTGCGCAATCAAATTTCTAGGCCAGATTATCTGAACACTTATCTCATTGCTGTTTGTGGGATTTTACTGTGCGCAAATTAGCTGTCGCCTTTCCCTACATCACGAGAGTGACTATATTTCAAAAGTATTCCATTGGCTGCGACGTCGTAATGAGATGGAAGGCACTTTATAAATGCAAGGGGGGAGAATTTCCCTGGATACTTTAGGCGCATAAGAGCCTCTGAGGTGGCCAAGATGGGGTCTTAAGATGCAACGCCAGTTTAGCTTGACTTTAGCGCAAGGCGCTGTCTTGGTAAAGGAGTTAAGTGCGTGTTAGGAATGGCCGGCCGGAGGATCATTAAGGGGCTGTTTAACAATTAAATTGCCTGCTAGCACTCATTAAAGAGACTGCACGGCATTTTGGTGGGTAACGCTGCAATTAACGACCCCTCCTAACAGCGACCTGCTGAACAGGAGTAAACAAGTTGTTGCTGAGTATTTTGAGCGCTACTTAAAGCCATGCTCAGCTTTCAATGTTCACTTGCTGACTGAGATCGACTGACTACACTGCGTTTGAAGAGGACTTGTGAGACACATTGGAAGACTTTCTGGGACTCTTTGTCAAGGCTTCATCAACACCTGATTAACATTATTCCCAGAAATTCTCTCAGAACTTCACCTAAAAACAGTGAGTGCCGTGCTACCCTACCTTATTGGACACCTTATGGGAGTCACAAGGAAAAAGGGAGTGCTTGGTCATGGGCATCTTGGTAAGGGTCCCCCTTGGTCTGCATGAGGAATGGCAGGAGGAGATGAGACACCAGCTGCTGCAGGAAGAGGGACAGGAGGGCCAGGAGGGCGAGGAGTGCTCTCAGCAGAAGGCCCTATCCACTCAGGGTCTTCAGCAATGTTCCCGCTAAGCTGCACAGCCGTGGTTTGGAGGTTCCGCGCAGGCTACTCACTGGTTTTTATCTGGGAAAAAGCTCGCATGCGCGAAAATTTGAATGGGCCGCGCAGCCAGTTCAAGGGCCCACACACCAAAAAAAGGGAACATTGGTCTTCCGAGAGCACTACTCCTACATTCACATGACCCAACACCAGTGCATGAGGAGGCTACACTTTACCAAGGAGGTCGTCACAGAAATCTGTGGCCTTGTGGAAGGAAGACTCAGCCCTCACAGCACAGCTAGGACTGCATTGCCTGTGGCGGTCAAGGTCACAGTAGCACTTAACTTTTATGGAACCTTCCAGGCTGCCATTGGTGATATAAATCACATATCACAATCCTCTGTGCACTTTTGCATAAGGGAGGTCACTGGGGCTCTATATGCTTTCGGGAATGACTATATATCATTCCGTATTGCCAGAGAAAACCAGAGGCAGAGAGCTCTAGGATTCGACAGGATTGCAGGATTCCCTATGGTCCAAGTACCATTGACTGCAAACATGTGACCATGCGAGCCCCTCATTTAAACTCGGAGGTGTTCAGGAACAGGAAGGGATTCCATTCCCTCAATGTACAGCTTATCTGTGACCACCAGCAGCGCATCATGCAGGTGAGTGCCTGCTATCCAGGGAGCTGCCATGATGCTTTTATAATGAGACAGTCATCCATCCCACAGATCTTTGAGCCCCAACGCAATGTGCACGGCTGGCTAATAGGTGACAAGGGATACCCTCTGATACCATGGCTCATGACTCCCCTGAGAAAGCCCCAGATACCAGCTGAGCACTCATACAATGAGAGCCACTCAGCCACCAGGAATATCATTGAGCAGACCATTGGGGTCCTCAAGCAGAGGTTTGGATGCCTTGACTGGTCACAAGATTGGCCGAAAGGTCTCCAGATTTGTGGTGATTTGCTGCAGGCTCCATAATCTGGCGATCATGAGAGACCAGCCACTACCACCAGCAATTGTGCCAGAGGGTCAAGCTCAGGAGCCACAAGAGGAGCAGGAGGAGGAAGAGGAGTAGGAGGGGGACCAGGAGGAGGGTTCCAGGTAGACAGCATGCACCTGGGAGGGACGCTCACTGCCATCTAATTGAGTGCTTTTGAGAGACCATCAGACTCCGGAGCACTGTTGCCACATGATGCACCTTCCACGACTGAGGATCCTTCAGGAAGTCCATCATCAGCACTCAATCCTTTCAATCCCTTGCCCATGAAAACCACAATAAAAAACCCACCAAATCCACCAATACCCAATTACCATAATCAATCTTTATCTGCAGCACAATCAAACAATGGAAACATCACACAACTAACAAATATTAAACTATTCACCCTGGTGCTTACACTTACTGGCTATCCAGAAGTGCTCTTGCGTAATCTGGTGCTTCTACGAAGTGCAACCCCAGTGGCAATAGTAGGCGAGGTGGATGGCTGCTGAGAATCTGAAGAGGGCAGTTCAGATGTCCTCCTGCGATGTCCTCGAGAGGCTGTGGACCATGAAGACCCCACCTCAGACTGCACCATCTCAGCGTGGGCTTCAGCAGTCTGGGCCACCTGGCTGACAGGCAACTGCAAGGGCAAGGGCTGGGGAGGGAGCAGCAATGCTGGCATCCAGAGAGAGGCCAGTAGGTTCCTGCACCATGATTCCCACGCCACTACCTCGGGTCCTCTGTACAGCCCGCCCAGTGACTTTGTCATTCCATGCAAGCTGTAATGACTGCATTGGAAGCTGCAACCTCGGACATCAGCCGCTGCATGATGTTGGGCTCCAGAGGTCTCTGGCTGGAATTGGCCAGCCTCTTCACGCTGGAGAGGATGTGTTCCAGGCTCTGTGTCAAGCCACAGACCAAGGTGGAGGTGGACTCCTCCATCCCTCTAGCCACGATCTGTAAGCTTTCAGGCAGGCTCTCCATTGCACCAAGCATTTGGTTTGTCAAACCCATCAGCCTTCTTCTGAAGCTTGGCCCTGCGAGGTCCTCATCGGACTCCTGTACAGCAGAACTAGTATGTGACCTTGCCCCCTGGAAAGGTGGCACCTGTGGTGTCCCTTCCACCTGGCGTGGCTGCTGTCCACAAGTGCCTGGTGCATTCCACTGTGAGGATCCCTCTTCTAACCTCACCTCTAAGTTACATGTGGTGCCGGTCTCTGAGCTGGTGCCTGCGACAGTGGTAGCAATTGATGCAGTGCCATCTTCCTCACTCTCCTCCTCCTCTTCCTTCAGGGTGTGTGGGGGGGGGGGGGGGGAGGTGGTTGTTGCTCGTCTTGCACTTGCTCTGGGGGGGTTGGGGGGAGGGGGGAGGTGAATTTTGCTCCTGGGAGCCTGCAATGATAAAGCTGGAAGGATTAGGGTGCAGCGTGAGTGGCCACTATAGGAGGATGTGAGTGATGAGACCATATGGATCTTGGGAGTGAGGATAGCTTTGGAGGACTAGGGCTCAGGAATGTTTATGCATCAGTAAGGAAGCTGGAGTGACCACATACCTCTAGGTGATATGCACCCTGCTCTGCCTCTGGCCACAGCGCCTCCCACTTCCCTTCCGATCTCGGCCAGCACTGCCTCCTCAAGAGGAGTGATGTCATGCAGGCGTGGTTGACCTCCCCTGGTCAGGTCCTGCTGGTGCCTGTTATGTGCAATCTTGTCATGGAAGAGAAAGAGTGGTGATTGTGAATGAGTGTGTTGACAGGTGTGTTTGTATGTGTGTGATGCTTCATATGGTTGAAGAGCTGTGAGATGTGTTTAAGGTATGAGTAGTGCCTGTGAAGGATGCAATAGTGTGGGGTGTGTGCATGTTAATGTATAGTTAAATGGTGGGGATGCAATGTGTTAAGGTTGTGATGCTGGTGGTGGTGCAGTTATTGAGCAGTGGGTTTGTGAGATTGGCTCTTACCATGACCACTCGTGTCAAGTCATTAAATTTTTTGTGGCACTGGAGCCATGTCCTGGGGCCAGGGCTCCTGGCTGTCACCTCCCGGGCAGTCTCATTCCATATGCTCGCATTAGCTGCCTCTGTGGTCTTCTTCCCCCATGCGGGTAGAGGATATCTCTCCTCCTCGCTACCTCCTCCATCAGGACCTCCAGTGCCGCATCCGAGAACCTGTGCAACCTCTCCCTTGGTCCCTGAGCCAGCATTCCACATTGGCTTCTCTCCCAACCAGCGTACTCCACACCTTCAATGGAAGTGGGTGAGTGTCGGCTACATATACAGCTCCAGGAATATTGTGTCTAATCAGTATTAAACCAGCAGGTGTTGGTTGCAGTGCCTGCAGGTATGTTCAAATCATGATAATCATCAATTAGCCCGAAAATTTCATGCTAAATCCACACTTTCAAACAGGTATTTCTTATTAGCACAGCACCCATTTAGTGTCTGTTTTCACCTTTTGGCCAAAATTGCCCCGCTTTCTTTTTTATCGACACTACAGAGATCTGAGCCCCTCACATGTATTTTTACAATTTCAATCTTGCAACCAAAGTTTGAAAGGCTGTGGTTTTCAATGACTAATATTTTAGGGAGTGACCAATAACCCACGCTCTGATCTCCATCGGTTGTCTAAAATGTTCTAGATTTTAATCATTTTTTATTGAGGTGGCGAATTAGGAGTCAAGAAAAACCTTGATTTGGAAATGTATTAATTGATCCCAAAAATTCAAGCAACACAATCGGAACAAAAAGTTCAGTGGTTTTATTTGAACGGGCTTCGCCGCAATTACAGTTGTGCGCCGCAAAACTGGGGCTCTTGGATTTGGATAATGTG
This sequence comes from Squalus acanthias, assembly GCA_030390025.1. Classification (NCBI taxonomy): domain Eukaryota; kingdom Metazoa; phylum Chordata; class Chondrichthyes; order Squaliformes; family Squalidae; genus Squalus; species Squalus acanthias. The sequence continues at coordinate 87,916,746 of CM059432.1, forward strand.
CAAGTTTACTAAACTTGTTCTATCCTGTGCAAGACTACGGGGAAAGGGCAGGAGAGTGGGACTAATTGGACAGCTCTTTGAAAGAGCCGGCACTGGCACGATGGGCCGAATGGCCTCCTTCTGTACTGTATCATTCTATTCCTTTGCTGACTTTACTCAACGAGTGCGAACATGAAAATATGGAACATTTCCTGTGTGAAAATATAGTTTCTCAACTGCGGTTCGTGCGTCACTTTGCTCTTAGTGTTTTTTTTATCTGACTTACAGCATGAAATATGACCCGCTTGAAGCTGTCGTTCTTTGGCAAAAATCAAAACTTGTAAACTGTGCGGTGAGCTGACAGTTATAGATCTAGCGCGCTTCTTAAATCGGAATGCTGCAAACCCTGGTCCTTTGCTAGTTTGGCGAGTAATGTAATGGCCATTAATGTGCATATTCACTCCTCTCCTGTGTGTGTAAAACACTCTCCCACGACGACCAGTATTGGATTTCATCCGGAACAGGGGCTGGGAGTCTCCCACCGAGGCTTCAAAGCGCTTGTAAATGTAGATCTGTATTTAAAGTTTGTCATTCTTTTGTTGTTCCCGGAAATCCCTTGTATTGTTGCCGGAGTGATATACTACAGCCCACAACACATGTGGCATATAGGGGGACGTGGGATTATTTTATACTCCGCATGGTTTAAGCTGTCATTTGAAAGAAAGATAAGAACTTTGTGCCCCGTTTTGCAACGCGGTTTGGTTTTGGCATCTCTTAACCTTCCACAGCACATCATTCAAAAACATTCGAGTAAAGACATCAGTCTAAGCAGTCCGTTTCCTGTCACTTCTGAAACCATCCAAAGCAGGTGCTGTCAAAGATGGACTTGTTTTCTATAAGTAATGAATGCGTTAAACTCAAACTTTGGAAATCGGGTTTCACCATCATTCTCCAGAGGAACTGTGCCAATCATTACTTAATTTCCAAAAATTTTAATTAAACATGGTTTTAATGCGTACGGATGAGTTTTGTGTGCGTTTAGACTTTCTATAAGACTTCTGCCGAATTCCCCCTCCCTCAAAACTGTATGCACTAGTTTGGACAATTTCCAAATTATCTGTGTTTAAAATATTGTTCAATGTGTCTGAAATCTGGAAAAAGGGAGGATCCCCGAAAATGGTATACGGTTCACGCTTTGTACTGACACCGAGTCCCGTGTCCTCCTCCCCCGCCAGCTCTCCAAATTACACACATATGTGGTTTGGAAAAGCTTATGATGACAGTCTGGCAACAGTGAAAAGAGCAACAACGAAGGCATTGGGTTTCCAGATGATAATGTACTGATTCAGGGGCCGTGAAGAGTTAAAGAGACACCATCATCAAGGAGAATGAGTTTGCCTTCCTGAAACGTTTTGCCGAATATAAAAGCCCAATAACTGTGACCTCAGACCAGCAGAAACCCCTCTCTCTTATAGGGTTCCTTCCACGCCACATCCCTGCAAGTCTTACCTCACTCCTATCGCAAGAGTAAAATACTTTTCAAGAATCCTTCCAGACGGACTTTGAAATTTGGAAGGACTCGACCTACATTTTTGCCAGTGACTGCATGCAAGAGGTGAGCTAAATTTATCGTTAGACTAAATATATTTCTAACGCCAGAATAAGGGATTCGAAGAGCAGCCGTGTTTATCGAAATATACATTGACCAGCAAGGAAAATACGAATTAATCAGGTTATTTTAAAAGTGTTAAACAGTTATCTGAATATTTCCATGTATTTGCTTTTGAAGAATAATATTGGAATGATGTATAGTTAATGTATTCACTAATATAGGATGCGGGGTTTTCCCCCCGAATTGGGAGTTTGGAAGTTGCACCTTAATGTTAAACTACCTGCACACATTGTTCTTTATTCAGTATAACATCTGGTTTGCAGTGCACCGCTCTTCAAACTTCAACCGGGAAACATGAGGCTCTGCTCCACACTGAGTCTGATCAGATTACTGTGCGCTCTGCATGGAACAAGTGCATTTGTTTCAGCAAATGTCACCGAAACGCTCCTTTCATCCAACTTCAGCGAGAAAGAATCGTCTTGGAGAAAATATCTGGGACCTGGGAATGTCCCTAAAGCCAGACGGAGGCGATATATCTCCCAGAATGACATGTCGGTTATTCTCGATTACCACAATAAGGTTCGAGGTCAAGTCAACCCACCTGCTGCAAATATGGAGTACATGGTGAGTTCATTGTCCCGTTTCTGAACATAATTCTCCCCCCCCCCCCCTCCCCCTCCCCGCTGGAATGCGTGTTCGCCAATCAAGCAATCATAGGCTGGTTTTAGTCAGGGGAGATGGTAACTAATACATTTCTAACACAGATTCATAAATGTCTCAGCAGCTTCACACCCCCTACCGGAGAAACATGTTAAATAGCCAGAACGTACAAGAAATGCAGAGTTCTTCTTACTTTTCAGCGGTTTATTTAAAATTCCAAGGAATATGTCAAAAAGCGGAAGCTAAAGATTCACTGCAATACGGAAAATGAATTACTTTAATGCTCCAACTGGTTGGTCCAAGAATTCCGTCCCCTTCAATGAGTTCGATAAAGAGTTCTGTATGAATGCAAATAAAATATTATTTGAAAAAAGAGACAATATTCCTACAGAAGGGCTTTTCAGGTCGAACGTTCTGAGGCTGCACACACTAACTTGGCCATTTAGTGGGATAAGGGATGTAGGAGATGCTTTTCTTGAAAAGTTATTCTAATATTTCACAGTACATCTGTCAGCTTGTCTCTAGGGCCACGGGCGGGCAGCAGTGACAGACTAACACCATTTAATATCACCTTGTAGAATGTAAGCTGTACTGATCAAAACAATACGAAGTGTTGGAAAATATAAACAGCCAACTCAAGCACTAAAACCTTTCTATTACCATTAATCACCTACTTTTCACTTTCAAATATATGCAATTTTGAGGAGATTAGTGGATCTGTATTCATGTTTTCCACAATATCAGTGGGTGATGTCCATTTTTGTTTGTCCTACAAAAAATAAGTAAAATGTATCTTCACTATAATTATCCATTTGAAAGGCACACCAATCAATGAAAAAGTGCTTTTTATTTCTTTTCAAGCACACATGGTAAGGTAAATCATGTTAAGAGAGATGCAATAAATATAGAGTAGTGATAATGGGGGACTTCAACTATCCTAATATAGACTGGGATAGTAATAGTGTAAAGGGCAGGGAGGGGGAAGAATTTATGAAGTGTGTTCAGGGTAACTTTCTTGATCAGTACATTTCCGGCCCAATGAGGAAGGAGGCATTGCTGGATCAGGTTCTGGGGAATGAGATAGGACAAGTGGAGCAAGTGTCAGTCAGTAGGTGAGCATTTAGGGAACAGTGATCATAGTATCATAAGGTTTAGATTAGCTATGGAAAAGGACAGGGAGCAATCTAGAGTAAAAATACTTAATTGGAGGAAGGCCAATTTCAGTGGGATGAGAACGGATCTGGCCCGGGTAAATTAGAATCAAAGATTGGCAGGCAAAACTGTAGTGGAACAATGGGCTGTCTTTAAAGAGGAAATAGTTCAGGTACAGTCGAGGTACATTCCCACTAGGGGGAAAGGTAGGGCAACTAAAGCCAGAGTTCCCTGGATGACGAAAGAGATAGAGAGTATGATCAAGCAGAAAAGGAGTGCATATGAACGATGTCAGGTTGAGAATACATCTGAGAATCTGGCTAAATATAGAAAGTTCAGAGGAGAAGTGAAAAAGAAAATAATAGGGGCAAAGAGAGGGTATGAGAATAGAAAGGCAGCTAACATAAAAGGTAATCCAAAAGTCTTCTATAGGCATATAAATAGTAAAAGGGTAGTAAGAGGAGGGGTGGGGCCGATTAGTGACCAAAAAGGAGACCTATGCATGGAGGCAGAGGGTATGGCTGAGGTACTAAATGAGTACTTCACCAAGTCTTCACTAAGGAAGAAGATGCTGCCATAGACATAGTGAAGGAGGAGGTAGAGGAGATACTGGATGGGATAAAAATTGTTAAAGACAAGGTACTAGAAAGGCTGGCTGTACTTAAAATAGATAAGTCACCAGAACCGGATGGGATGCATCCTGGGATGCTGAGGAAAGTGAAGGAAGAAATCGCGGAGGTACTGGCCATAATCTTCCAATCCTCCTTAGAAATGGGGGTGGGGCCAGAGGACTGGAGAATTGCAAATGTTGTACCCTTGTTCAAAAAAGGGTGTAAAGATAAACCCAGCAACTATAGGCCAGTCAGTTTGACCTTGGTAGTGGGGAAGTTTTTAGAAACAATAATCAGGGACAAAGTTAACAGTCACTTGGACAAGTGTGGATTAATTAAGGAAAGCCAGAACGGATTTGTTAAAGGCAAATTGGGTTTAACCAACTTGATCGAGTTTTTTGATGAGGTAACAGAGAGGGTTGATGAGGGCAATGCGGTTGACGTGGTGTACATGGATTTCCAAAAGGTGTTTGACAAAGAGCCACATAATAGGCTTGCCAGCAAAGTTGAAGCCCATGGAATAAAAGGGACAGTGGCAGCATGGATACAAAATTGGCTAAGTGATAGGAAACAGAGAGTAGTGGTGAACGGTTGTTTTTTGGACTGGAGGAAGGTATACAGTGGTGTTCCTCAGGGGTCAGTTCTAGGACCACTGCTTTTCTTGATATATATTAATGACTTGGACGTGGGTGTACAGGACACAATTTCAAAATTTGCAGATGACACAAAACTTTGAAGTATAGTGAACAGTGAGGAAGATAGTGATAGACCTCAAGATGACATAGACAGGCTGTTGGAATGGGCAGACATGTGGCAGATGAAATTTAATGCAGAAAAATGCGAAGTGATACGTTTTGGTAGAAAGAATGAGGAGAGGAAATATAAACTAAAGGGAACAATCCTAAAGTGGGTGCATGAACAGAGAGTCCTAGGAGTACATGTACACAAATCGTTGAAGGTGGCAGGGCAGATTGAGAAAGCAGTTAAAAAAGCTTACAGGATTCTGGGCTTCATGAATAGAGGTATAGAGTACAAAAGCATGGAAATTATGATGAACCTGTATAAAACACTGGTTTGGCCTCAACTGGAGTATTGTGTCCAATTCTGAGCACCACACTTTAGGAAGGATGTGAGGGCCTTAGAGAGGGAGCAGAAAAGATTTACGAGAATGATTCCAGGGATGTGGGACTTCAGTTATGTGGATAGATTGGAGAAGCTGGGGTTGTTCTCCTTAGAGCAGAGGAGATTTGATGGAGGTGTTCAAAATCATGAGGGGTCTGGACAGAGTAGATAGAGAGAAACTGTTCCCATTGGCAGAGGGGTCACGAACCAGAGGACACAGATTTAAGGTGATTGGCAAAAGAACCAAAGGCGACATAAGAAAAATCTTTTTTACACAGTGAGTGGTTAGGATCTGGAATGCACTGCCTGAAAGGGTGGTGGTGCAGACTCAATCACAGCTTTCAAAGTGAGTTGGATAAGTACCTGAAAGAATTTTTTTTGCAGGGCTATGGGGAAAGGGCGGGGGAGTGGGACTAGCTGAGGTGCTCTTGCAGAGAGCCAGCACGGACTCGATGGGCCGAATGGCCTTCCGTGCTGTAACGATTCTATGATTCTATGATTCTAAAGTATATCATCGTGTCACTTACACTTGAATCATGATAGATGCAAAATGATAGCTGGTTCCTTTGGTTCATTATCCTTCCGAACACAGGAGTTACCAACAGTTTCATGAAAATGGTGTGACTTTAAAATCAACCAAATAAAACAAATTAAGATTAGGGGAATAGGAGGTTGGCACACTTTCCTTTCATCTCTGGGACCTGGCTTCAGATCCAATGTAGACTGATGGGACGAAACTCTCCTCTCTCTGCTGGCTGTAAGGAACCTGGTTGAAATGGGCTTAGACAGTCTCAACCCAATTCCGATTAGAAAAAACTGATTCAAATTCGGCATACATTGGCAGCAAATTCACCATTTAGTCAGAAAGGCCATAATAAGAATTTGTGTTAGAATATTCAAATCCATACTGGTGGGGGTACTTTTCTAATACATTACCGAGATGGAGTGGAGGGAGTTTTACTATGGTTCTGGCCATTCTATGCCTAGCCAACAAGTACTTGAAACTCACACTGAGTGCCGAAATGGAAAATGTTCTGATCTCCAGCAGTAACGTTCCTCACTTTGAACATACCATTTAATTGAAAGAAAAGCATCAACTTTAACAATAACTTTTATTTTCTGCTGGAAGAGTGAACACCGATGACATCATAAATGAAGAGGAGGAGTTTCTGAGCCAGATGGGATGAGGGGGCAGACCTGTAACTGAAGCATCCTGGGCTTTTAATGCATCAACTAAAGTTAATGAAGCACTCTTGCACTTCCAATCAGTCAATTCTGCAATCTGGTAGCCTACTACTGCAACAGCATGATTTTTTCCTATAAATTTATCATCCTTGAAGCCTCTCTGAGAGATTGCTGAATTGTGGGAAGTTCTGCATTGTTTCCACCTTCTGGAACTGAATTGAAGCTTCCCGAACCCATTTCACATCGGACTCTTACAGCTGTCAGAGATCAGGCTTTTATCCAATCACTCAGTACTGGAGTCAAATCCAGATTGTAGAAGTGAAAGAATAGTATCCTAATCCATTGGACCACCCAATTCTCCCAGGATACACTGATCCAACAATATTGACTCCTCTGTATTTTTCCCATTTTCATGTGCCCTGAATTTCTTCAAAGTTTGTCGCACCGTTGTTGCACCATAAAGTTACACTGCTTACCAGAAGAGGGGGTTGCATGCAAGTTTCCTGGATAAGTTAATTTACGATGCTGCTGTTGTATGCTCATTTTTATATGAAGTGGTGCAAGTTTAGAGAAATTGCATTAGAAAAGTGTAGTGAGCAGTTTAGGCACCAGAAAACGTGAGTGTAAAGCAGCAGAGCCTCTGTAAAGACTTGGTGACAGAAAGGGAAGGCTGCAGAGATTGTTTCCTTGCTCCTTTGCACTTCATCCACTTAGGGCATCTCCCCCCCCCCCATTCTGAAGTGCCTCGTGCCGGAACACAGGCCAGCAGTGCCCACAGGACATCATGACAGGGCAACATCTCTCTAAAGGACTGTGAATATTTCACAGGAAGACCTGCAAGCTCTCTTGGAAGAGGTGGAAGACAGGAGAGACAGACTGGGTGTGCCAGGCAGCAAGACGTCCAGGAGTGTCGGCCTTGGTGCCTGGAGAGATGTAGCTCAGTGTCAATGCCTTCGGTCTCGCCTCCACACACTGCTGGTCCTCCTCCATTAACATAAGAACATAAGAAATAGGAGCAGCTGTAGACCATTAGGCCCTTTGTGTCTGCTTCACCATTCAGTAAGATCATGGCTGATCTTTTACCTCAACTCCACCTTCCCACACTATCCCCATATCCCTTGATTCTCTTAGTATCCAAAATTCTATCAACCTCTGTCTTGAATATACTCAATGACTGAGCTTCCACTGTTTTCTGGGGTAGAGCACTCCAAAGATTCACAACCCTTTGAGTGAAGAAATTTCTCCTCATCTCAGTCCTAAATGGCCGTCCCCTTATTCTGAGACTGTGACCCCTGGTTCTAGATTCCGCAGCCAGGGGAAACATCCTCCCAGCATCACCCTGTCAAGCCCCTTAATAATTTTATATGTTTCAATGAGATCACCTCTCATTCTTCTAAACTCTATAGGCCTAGTCTACTCAATCTCTCCTCATAGGACAATCCCCTCATACCAGGAATCAGTCTAGTGAACCTTTGTTGCACTCCCACGAAGGCAAGTATATCCTTCCTTAGGTAAGGAGAACAAAACTCTACACAGTCATCTAGCTGTGGTCTCACCAAGGTCCTATATGATTGTAATAAGACTTCTTTACTCTTATACTCCAATTCCTTTGTAATAAAGGCTAACATACCATTTGTTTTCCTAATTGCTTGCTGCACCTGCATGTTAAATTTTTGTGATTTGTGTACAAGGACACCCAGGTCCCTGTAAATACCAATTCCCAATCTCTCACCATTTAAAAATATTCTGCTTTCTATTTTTCCTACCAAAGTGGATAACTTCACACTTCTCCACATTATACTCCATCTGCCATGTTCTTGCCCACTTACTTAACCTGTCTATATCCCTTTGCAGCCTCTTTGCATCTTCCTCAGAACTTACTTTCCCATCTAATTTTGTATCAGATGACATAGAGTGGTATGCCATGGGGGAATGGTTTGGTTCAGCGGGATGTTAAAATTTTAAGAATCTGAATTCCGATTTCAACCCGCCCACTTCCGGTTTAAAGTAGGCGGGATGTGGGGAGTGGGCAACCAACCTGCTCCCAGGAGGTGGGTTGGAAATTTAAATACTATAATGAGGCTACATGCCTCATATTTATCCACCATTTTAAATTTAACCCTGGCCGACCAAGTTTTCCGGGCCTCGGGAAACCCGGCAGCTAAAGGGGGACAAGGACTGCTGGATCCAGGAGGTAAGTGCCTTTCTACTGACCTGAATCCAGATTTCATGCTTCACCCACCCCTCACGATTGGACACTCCACTGACCTATCCAATCTCCCCCCCGACCCTTCCGTCTCCTCCACGTGGCCTCCAATCTCCCTAACCCTGGACGCTGATATTGTCTCTGACCTCCGATCTCCTCCCAACCCCAGACCCCAATCTTTCCTCTGGCCTCCGATCTTCCTTCTGACCTCCGATCTCCCCCCCCCACCCCCAACCACGGATCCCGATCTTTCCTCTGGCCTCCGATCTTCCTCACCACCTCCGGCCTTTCCGATCCCTCTTTCCATCCTCTCCACTCCCCGGCTGCGGCCTGGTGCCAAAGGCCTACCCACCTGACAGCCAAGCAGCCTTTCAATCTGGGCTGTGGCCGGGAAACGGAGATAACAATTGCTAATCAGGTCCTACCATTAAATTTGGCAGGACCCTTGGGAAACCCATTCTTCCAGGTTTCCTGACCTCAAAGCAGCCCCCCCACTCCCTCCCTGCCTTTGTATTAATATCCAGCCCCCCACTCCCTCCCTGCCTTTGTATTAATATCCAGCCCCCCACTCCCTCCCTGCCTTTGTATTAATATCCAGCCCCCCACTCCCTCCCTGCCTTTGTATTAATATCCAGCCCCCCCACTCCCTCCCTGCCTTTGTATTAATATCCAGCCCCCCCACTCCCTCCCTGCCTTTGTATTAATATCCAGCCCCTTGTTTTGTTTATCTATTACTCTCGCCTTTCCTGCCTTCCCTCCAGTCATTTTGAGATTCTGGAATAAATATAGTGGGATGAGTGTCTTTGGATCACCCCAATTCCTTAGTTAGTCCAGTGTGTTACATTTACATTCTAGGACTGGCAACACAAATTATATTTCTTTAGAAACGAATGGACAACGAGGTTGTTGGGGGAATCAGCTCAATGAATCAGTACAGGTAGGCGTTCATTTTTTTTAAAACCATTTTTTTGTACAAATCTGTATGTGGATGGAGGTGGGGGGATGGAACACTTTCTATCTTACATCCCAGTGTCAGCAGGGCTCGTGTGATTTTCAAAGCTGTAGATATGTATAATGCTGGATTTTTCTTATATTCAGTTTCAGAAAGCAATGCAGTTCTACTGCTTAAATGTGGCCAGAACAGGTCTATTCTTAAGGAAGATGCAAATTCTATAATCTTTTGCTTTTGATAAGCTTCATATAGCACTGGATTTTCTAAGTCTACTTGTTGGAACAGACTTGTTCTCCACATAGATCATTATATAAAATTAGAAATAACTTGGATATATTGGTGGATGAATGTTTCATGACATTCCTCTGCCCACTATTTTAATTGAGACATTAACTCATTTAAAACAAACAGGTTAAAATAATGTACAGATAAATGTCCTATGCTAATATCACCAATGGTAATTACCAGCCTATAGTCTACAAATGACAATCTTTAACTCCTTATGTTAATTGAAAACAGGAGAATTGGAAATGTACAATGAGTATTAGTTGAATGAAAAGTAGTAACTGTGAAATATAAGCTGTTTGGTTTTGATTGGATTGGTTGAAGGTTTCTAAGCATCATGACATTGCCAATGATGACCAGCAGCTGGCTTGCAGCTTTAGAAAATGACAGACCACCAACAAACGGATGGTGAAAAGGATGTCAGCCTTTCACCAGCATCATTTATAACCATTTCTAGCAGAGGTTCGAATGTTTACACAGGGAAGAGAAAACAGACTTTAGAGGTGACTGAGTAGAAAAGGTCACAGGAACAAGGAGAGAAACAGAAAGGGCAAAACATCAGATGCAAAGGAGGCAATAACTATTGAATTACAGAGATTCAAATAGCTATTGCTCCCATATCAATAAACACTGACCTGTATATCAAGGATGATGATAACTACTGACTCTTCATTATGAAAGGTAAGTTACAAAATGGTTTACCCATTTAAGTCAAGATGGCTTTTAACTTTAATAAAGGAGATTTCTTGTTTTTGTAACCATAGCATAACAGTGCCAGTTTTCTGAGTGTTTACATAATGACTACATAGGTTTGTGCACTAATGAGTAAATTTATAGGGGGAGAAATTTGTGTGTTTAGTGCCACACATTAGTGCCACGAGATGGGTTAGGATTACCGCTCTACCGCCAACTGATGGCAGTTCCAGCGGCGCACGCCATTTCTGTGTTGCCGATAGTGCTGCCGCTAAACCCGATCGCCGGGGACATCGCGATCACGGAGATCATGACGTCAATGAGTGTGTAACGCTCACTTGACGCCCGATTCCCCCAATTTTATTTTGGCCATTGCAGTTACTGGCTAGAGAAAGCAACGACAGGTAAAGGTGGCGTGCAGCAGCAGGAAGCTTGCTGCAGCGACGATATTTAAAGGGATCATCACCAATCATTTGCACTTGACAGGGTTCTGCAGTTTGAGTGGCTGTGCGCTACTTCCTGCAACTGCAAGAGTTTTCTTTAGTTATTTCAAGGTTAGTTGGTTTCAGGGAATGTTCTGGCAAGTACAAAACTTCCTAATTATTTTTGACACGCTTCAAACTACAACGCTTGCTAAAAGTCATGGAGGCTGTACTGGCAGTCGACTTCGCCCTCCAGGATCTATGGCAGAGGGAGCGGAGGCAACGAGAAAGACGGGAACATGTGCGCAGAGGGCGGAGGAGGGCCATCAGGGCTCTCAACAGGAGGCCTTACCCACCTAGAGTCTTCCAACAGCACTTCTCCTACCTTCAATTAAGCGAAGAGCAGTGTATTAGGAGGCTCCGCTTCACCAAGGAGGTGGTCACAGAACTCTGCCACCTCCTGCAACCAGACCTCCAGCCTCAGACCAGGGCGACCACGGCTCTCCCAGTGGCAGTCAAGGTCACCGTGGCCCTTAATTTCTTTGCCAGCAGATCCTTCCAGTCTGCAGCAGGAGATATATCTAACATCGTACAGTTTGCCCTCCATTGCTGCATCCGGGAGGCCACAGAGGCTCTCTACACCAGGAGAAGGGACTACATTGGCTTCCCAATCACCAGAGAGAAGCAGGACGAGCGTGCATGTGGCTTTGCCATGATAGCAGGCTTCCCCATGGTGCAGGATACCATCGACTGCATCCACGTGGCTTTGCAGGCACCACATAACAATCCTGAGATCTTCCATAACTGCAAAGGCAACCACTCACTTAATGTGCAGTTGGTGTGTGACCACACACAGCGAATCCTCAATGTCAATGCCCGCTATCCTGGCAGCAGCCACGATGCCTTCATCCTGCACCAGACCGGTGTGCCAGCACTCTTCCAGCCACCACGTCAAGCTCGAGGGTGGCTGCTCGGAGACAAGGGCTATCCCCTCTCCACCTGGCTCATGACTGCCCTCCGCAACCCCAACACTCGTGCCCAACACTCATATAATGAGAGCCATGCCGCCATCAGGAACATTATCGAGCAGACCATCGGCCTACTGAAGAAATTCGGGAGGAGCTCTCCAGTACTCAGCTGAGCAGGTGTCCCATTTTGTGGTGGTCTGGTTGGCTGCGGGTGGGAAACAGAGGTTCCAAATGCAAATCGGCCCCTGCTGTTAACTTTGGCAGGGCCTGTGGGAAACCTGTTCTCCTGGGTTTCCTGACCGCTTCCGAGCCCAACCACTCCCAACCGGCCAAAGTATTAAAATTCAGGCCAATATTATGAGAGGAGAAAGGAAAAGCTATGAGGATATATTAAAAAATTAAGTAAGAAAACCAGGAAAATTAATAAGGGTCAACATAATCACGGTCAATGTAAGAATAGAAGAAGATAATGGAAAGTCAAGCGTGCTAGACTGGAAAAGAGCAAAGTTTAGTGTGATGAAAGGGGAGCTGGCACAGACACAATGGACCAAATGGCCTCCTTCACTGTTATAAACCTCTATGGTTGTGCGGTTCTAAATTTACAATGCCCACTACTGGAGAACAAGGCTTCCCAGTGGAAATATGAAGTTGGAAAATTACTCATGAAACATTCTGCTTCTTTTTCTCTCAGAAACTCCATTCTTCCTCCTCTTTTCCTTGGTGTGAAGAATCACAGGAAGAAAAAAAATCATAAAATAATAACACTTACTGAGCACCTATCTCCAAGTCCCACAATTATTGCCATGTCTTGCTTCCTCAGCAGCAGTCTCTTCACAAACTCCAGCTCCACCACACAGCTACCGACTTCAAACCTGCCTTTAAAAACATAATAGCCCACACAGAGAGCTCCCAGCATGCTCTGTTTCCACTTCTGCCTTTTTGCTCTGTCCAACCCAAGGCTATCTGACCTGTATCTCAATACCTTCCTGACTGCAGCCATTCAGCGTGTTCCTGGGCTGCCTAGCCTCAACTTCTTCTTTACCCCTCTGTGCCCAACATGACCTGATTTGACCTATACTCATTCGCCTACCCATGGCTCTTGTCTGCAGAGCAGCTGTGTGGCCGATGCCCAAGTTTGATGCAGTCAAGAAATAAAAGTCTGTAAAAAAAATTCCAGGAAAGTATTTTCTTTGACTAAATTGGAACAACACAAGTTTAAATGTCAGGATTTTTCATTTAAAAATAATTAGAGTCTTTAAAAAGTAGATTGGCATATTTAGGATTCAATTCCATTACAAATACTTACTGTCAGATTCAGAACATAGAGTTTAATGATGCTTTAGAAAATAATTTGGTGAAAGATCTCAGATAATTCTTTATACTTAAATTACTTAATTGTTAAAGTATGAGTTTCAGGCTTAAAGGAACATGTGGCTTTTTTTTGTTGAGAGACTAGAGAGAGGGCAAAGGCCCTGCTGAGTGTGAGAAAAGAGAAGAGATGTTGCTAAATGGTGGAAGAGAAGGACAGAGAATCTGTTGAGGGGGGTGGAGAGGGAGAGCTAAAGACATCTTGTTATAGGTTGACAGGAGAAGGAGAGATAGCTTGTTGAAGGGGGAGAAAGACAAAAACAGACCTTGACTTAGAAAAGGGAGAACTCAGTGAGGGGAGGGAGACCTTGTTGAGCAAGAATTGGGCGGGGGTGGTGGTGGTGTGGGGGGGGAGTGGTATGGTGGGGTGTGTGGGGGGGGTGCATGGGATAGGAGAGATTCTTTTGGATGAGAGACCCCATGCTGAGCAGGGTAGAGACCATGTTGTGGGGAAGGGGCAGATGGTATTACTTTTTCCCCCCTTACGCCCATGAAAGAGAGAGAAAGGCCCTGTTGCAAAGGGGAGATTTTGAGAGAAACCCCGTTGAACAGCGTTAAAGATTGCAAGAGTGGTCCTGTTCAATGGTTGGGAAAGAGGAAAGGGAGTGGATTGGGTGAGACGGGAAGCGACAGAGAACCTGTTCAAGGACAGAGAGCGATATCTTGTTGAGGGAGGCTAGAGTGATAAAGCCTCTTGCTGGGGAAGGAGGAGGAGTGAGAGATAATTGGTTGAAGGGGTGAGTGAGAGGGAGACCCTAAAACTGAAAGCACAATAGAAACAAAGCGATTGAATTGCCCGGGGGTTTCTGGGGCTCCTGTGGCTCTTCCACTGAAGTTAAGATAGACGATCAGAAGAACCTCTGTGGAAATTCACCTCATAGAGTTTCCATTACCCTCTGGCAATTGTGGTGCTAATTGGGTGGACAGTAGCCAGAAATGGGTTGGAGGCCTGTAGCGCTGGACCATCACCTACTTTAGCACCTGCCCAATTTTCCACTAACATTTCAGGTAGATGGTGGAAGCGCCTTCCCAATTACTAAGTTTTTTGGGGGGCAAACTTATGTTTCTTAATAGATTTTGTATAATTTTAAGATGTTGTGAATGTGGGTTGTTCATGAGCTACTCTATTGCAAAAAAAAAATGTGGTATCAGGTGCTCATATTTTGCGGAATACTGATGTTGAGCATTCAATAGGAGCTGTGTATCTGCAACTCTTTCTTTCTGTAAAGTTCCTTTATGAATATGTCTTTATGCATCAGTATACACCACAGGCAGTAGACCAAGAGAGGCAACTACAAGAAAAGGGACTTCAGGATGTGAGCCACCTTTCTCGGTTAGGCCAAAACCTCAAGTGATGTGTAGGTAAATGTTAAACAAGCACAAAGTGTCGGATGTGTGTGAAAATTCAAAAGGTGATTTTGTGAACAGCACAGGCTACACAATCCTAGTACATCGAATAGACTTTTATAACTCTGAGCCTCAGTGGGAGATAAGGCAGTTAAAGGTCAGGCACCTATGTTCTAGTTTGTAACACAAGAAACATTTGCTTTGGTTATGACAACAAATACATCTATTTTTGAAGGACCCCCACAGCAGCACTGTGAGGTGGGGTATTAGTTTTTCTAAATCCAAGATTTTTGTAGTGTCCACGTGGAAAATGTATGGCTCTCAGACGACCTACTGACGAGGAACAGATCTTCAGGAATACGATGTGTTTCTAATCCATGGCCCTACAAGAGCCTGTGAGGCCAAGTGTACAATTACTGGTGTAGTTGTGAACTTTCCAGGGTTTTCTTATGACTCATAGGAATACTCTATGGCCAAATCTACATTGGCAGACAGATTTAACACACCCTCTTTTGGATTCCACCCATCATCTTTTTTTAGCTACTCACTTCTGGCACTGTAAATTTGAAGCTGAAGCAGAGTGGGATGTGAAACTTTTCCATTGCTGTTGAACAGCATTTGGATGAATCTAGTCTTTTGCTTTGGATGCTCGTTTCCTTTGCCCCAATTCAGATGATTCAAATCTGGTCCAGTAAGAAAAACTGTTAGTTCCTCCAGTGGCTATGTTGGCAAGTGTATTACTGAGAATCATAGAATCTGACAGCACAGAAGGAGGCCGTTCGGCCAATCATACCCATGCCAGCTCTTTGAATAAGCTGCTCAATTTAGTCCCACACCCCAGCTTTTTCCCATAACCCTGTAAATTAGTCCTCTTCAAGTACATGTCCAATTGCCTTTGAAAAGTTCCTATGGAATCTGTTTCCACCACCCTTTCAGGCAGTATGTTCCTGCTCTTAACATAAGATGCTAACATAAAAAGGAATCCAAAGGTCTTCTATAGGCATATTAACAGTAAAAGGGTGGACAGAGGAGCGGTGGGGCTGATTAGTTACCAAAATGGAGATCTATTGGTGGAGGCAGAAGGCATGACTGAGGTACTAAATGGTAATTTGCATCAGTGTTTTCCAAGAAAGAGGACTTTGTCAAAGCTATGGTAAACGAGGAGGTTGCCGGGATATTGGATGAGATAAAGAGAAGGTACTAGAAAGGCTGGCAGTACTTAAAGTGGATAATTCACCCGGTCCGGATAGGATGCATCCTAGGTTGCTGAGGGAAGTAAGGGTAGAAATTTCAGAGGTGCTGGCCACAATCTTCCAATCCTCCTTAGATACAGGAGTGGTGCTAAAGGACTGGAGGATTGCAAATGTTACACCCTTGTTCAAAAAAGGGGAGAAGGATAAACCTGGCAATTATAGGCAAATCAGTTTAACGTCGGTGGTGGGGAAGCTTTTAGAAACAATAATCCAAGAGAAAATTAACAGCCACTTGGGCGAGCATGGACTAATAAAGGAGAGCCAGCATGGATTTGTTAAGGCAAATCATGTTTGAGTAGCTTGATTGCGTTTTTTGATGAGGTAACAGAGATCCTTCCTAAAGTGTGGTGCCCAAAATTGCACCCATTACTCCAGCTGAGGCCTAACCTGTGATTTGCAAAGATTTAGTATGACTCCCTTGTTTTTGTATTCAATGCCCTTCTTTACAAAGCCAAGTATCCCGTGTGCTTTCTTAACCACCTTATCAACTTGCCCTGCCACCATCAAAGATTTGTGAACATACCCACTTGGTCCCTCTGCTCTTGCACCCCCCTCAAAATAGAACCATTTAGATTATACTGCTTCTCCTTGTTGTTCCTCCCAAGGTGCATCGCTTCACATTTATCTGCATTAAATTGCATCTGCCTTGTGTCTTCCCATTTCACCAGTCTGTCTCTGTCGTCCTGAAGTCTGCGACTATCCTCCTCACTATTTACTATGTTGCCAAGTTTTGTATCATCCGCAAATTTCAAAATTGTACTCCCTATACTCAAGTCCAGGTCATTTATATATAATCAGAAAAGTCCTAATATGGCCCCCAGGGGGATCCTTCTGCATACTTCTCTCCAATTAATAAACCTTTTTTGTCTGTTTTATTTTAACCTCTGTTTCCTTTGTCAACCAGGGAGCTCTAGCTTTGGATGCCTCATCTTTCCTCCTTATGGGAATATAATTGGTTTGTAGCCGAACTATCTCCGCTTTGAAGGCCTGCCATTGCTCATTTACTGTTATCTTGGCCAATCTTTGTTTCCAGTCCACCTGTGCTAGATCCCTTCTCAAATCACTGAAATTGGCTCTCTTCCAGTTGGATATTTTCACATTTGTTTTTTCTTTGTCCTTTTCTGTAACTACTTTAAACCTAATTATATATCATCACTATTATCCAGACACTCTCCCACTGAAACACACTCCACTTGCCCCACTTCATTCCCCAGAACTAGATCCAGTGTGGTACTAAGTTGTACAAGTCAGGAAGGACACAGGTTTGGGCTGATTTAACTGATTTCAGTCAGAGCAGTGGTAGGCACTCAAGAATTCACTTCATTACACTGGATTAGAGAAGGAAAGCCAGGGTGAGCCAATCAATGTGGGTCCCTTACAGGCTGAGACAGGAGAAATTATAATGGGGAATAAGGAAATGGCAGAGAAATTAAACAAATACTTTGGGCTCGATTTTAATAGCCCTGAGGAGGTGGGTTTGGAGGCGGATCTGTTGCAAAAATCGAGAAAAATGGCTTCAGCCACCCAACCCGCCTCCATCCTGCCCCCACCCGATTTTCGTGAGTGTCTGTTCAGCCGCTCCCAAACTGACCCAACTAGAACCGGTGGGACAGGTAGTTAAGGCAGTTAAGAGCCTGTTAACTGCCTTGCTAATCCTATTTTGATAGTGGTTTCCCATTTTCGTGCTTCTGGCTCCTGTTTCCCGTCTTGTCAGAAAAGGCCAGGTTCAAGGAGACGAATTGCTGGAGGACATGAGTTGTAGTCATTGGTGGTGCACTTTGAAATCATCCCTGAAACAAGGCTGACATTCAAATGCAACAACTTTGCTGTTGTAAGTATGGGATAAGATTTTGCACATCTACTGACCTTGTGACTGTTCAAGCTGACACCCACATCTGTAGTGTGACATGAATGGAATAATTTCAGCCCACTTCGACTGTGTGCTTGCAAGCTTGTTGCCTCAAATAAAATCTATAGCAATGGGATGTGAAAAATTTATGTCCTCTCATCCTGGTCCTCATAATCGGAGGAGCAGCAGCCAGGTGGCTCAGCGCAGATCTTCCTGGGAAGAGGCGGAGGAGGAGGATGAGGGGCGCCTTGCATGCCCTGTTGTGACCAATGCAGTATCCCTCCAGTTCACTGTTGCCCGTCAAGCAGGGTATGCAGACAGCCATGCCACATTCACATAAGCTTACTCTTCAACCAGGGGGATTTAAGTACGTGGGGTTATGGGGGTAGGGTGGGATATGTGTACTGTGGGGATTAAAGCAGGGACAGGGTACTGGATTTGGATGATCAGCCATGATCGTATTGAATGGTGGAGCAGGCTCGACGGGCCGAATGGCCTACTCCTGCTCCTAGATTCTATGTTTCTATGTAACCATAGGTGGCTACCATATGGCTCTGTAATTGTAGGCGACATTAGTCCACCGTCATACATCATCTCTGCTATACCCGGTTATTTCCTATAACTTTCACTATCAGCATTACAAAACCAAGTCGTCCTGAGCCCTCAATGCACATTTGCCATTTCCCAGAACACGTAGGCCACACAATCAACTGTTTGCTATAATTTTTCTTTACCACATGACAAAAGCATCACAAACCAATAAGTCAGAAAAAAAAGATGAAACACCCATGTGAGTCCCCTTGTGACTATATGTGCTTAATTTTTCTCTTACGCGTATTTCTACGTGGTGCTACCCCTGTGGCTTCAGCAGATGTAGAGGCACCTTGCTGACTAGGGTGCTGTGCCTGCTTAGACGTCTTTGGCGGGCGTCCTCTGGGTTTGGGAGCCTGGGAGGGCTCTTCAGCAGCCTACTCTTCCTGTGGCTGTGCAGGGGCTGAAACGGCCATCTCAGTTGGCTCTGCAAAGTGGGTCTCTGACCAAGGGCTCCGCAGTGGCATGGTCGTGTGAGCGCTTGGAGAGGAGCCCATACTTCCTTTTGTCCTGCCAATAACATCCCTCTTATGGGTCAGCTGCACCTCCGTGTTGGCAAGTGGCCGGAGAGCACCTTGCTGCACTTCAGGGGGGCCATGAGGACCCGTATCTGTACTGGCAGTCCTCAGCACAAGGATGTCCATGAAGCTCTAGTCTCTCTGCTCAATAGCTGCCCAACTCTCCTCCAGAGATGACAATCTATTTTGAACAGTCACCATGTTTTCCTGACTCTGGCGACTCATTTCCTCCATGGCGGTAGCCATCCTATCCACGGAGGTTGCCATCCTATCCATGGTGGTGTGCCATGCGCCATTGCCTCCACCACAGCAGCGCTGATGTTATGGATGGACTCCTCCATTCTCTCCACACTCGCACTAACCCTGGAGGCAAACCCTTCCAGAGACGCCTGCACTTGTTCCTGTATTTCCCGAGATGCTCTTTTTCTGGATGGCCCCAGAGGCACAGCGTCTGTATGCAGCTCAGCAGAGTTAGGAGATTGCTGTGACCTTCGCCGAGGACTCTCCACTGCTGTCGCTGTCTCCACCATCTGCTGATGCTCACTAGTGCGCTGTGATAGACCAGGTGGCAACACTACTCTAACTTGCGAGGGCCCCACCGAGGTGTGCGTTGCTGCGCTGGTGCTGGGTGCGCTGAGTCCTGGTGATGCTGCTCCCTCAGAGGCTTCAGGTTCCTCTGAGGAGTTGTCCGGCTCTTCGTCCTGGATCGTGAGGAGGGGGGCACTCGATGGTCCTGTGGGAGAGTAAAGGCATGATTTAGACATCTGATATTGATGTAGCAGACACAGCCTTTTGTGCACATGATACAAATTGATTCTCTATGAACATCATATGCCATTGTAGTCAATCACTAAATGTCAATGAGAGGGATGAAACTCTATTATGTCACCAGCTTTCTCTAGTGTGCCCGTCTCTCCATCGCCCACTTCCAGGTCCTCGCCACCTCCAACAATTTTGTGTGTAGCCTCCTCAGCACTTGTCAACGTTGGTAGGGTTGATGTACCTCCTCCAGTCAGTGCTCTCTCCCTCTTATTGTGGGCTATCTTTTCCTGCAAGGAGGGACACAAGCAGAGGTTCAACCACAGTGATGGAGTGAGTGCGAAGAATCTCTAACATAGAAGCTTAGAGGGAGACCAAGATGGGGTAAGGTGCCAAGAGGAAGCTAGTTCCCTGTGCGTTGTAAGTTGTTGTCACTGCATGACAGTGAGAGCGAGTCTAAGGGGTGCATAGGCAGGATGCTGAAATGATTCAGTGCAGAGACAGAGATGGATAGGTAAGGGTGCAAGGGAAGTAAGGGTAAGGTGTGGAGGAGCAGTCTTACAACACAGAGTGCTGGTGATGAGAAGAGAAGGGAAGCAGATTGAAGGTAAGTGTGATGGGATACTCACTTTTGATGTTTGCACAAGATCATTAAACCGTTTTCGGCACTGGATCAATGAGCGTGAATAAATGGAACTTGCGTTGACCTCCTCAGCAATGCGCAGCCAGGCTGCCTTGGTCTGCTGAGGAGGCTTCCTCCGGCCATCAGGAGGGAAGAGAATCTCCCTGCGCCCTCTGACAGCATCCACAAGAGCATGTAGGGAGTCATCATTAAATCGAGGAGCTGCCTTGCCTCTGGAAGAAGTCATTGTGGTTGGAGCAATATCACTGAGTATCAGAATCCACAAGGGAAAGGCTCAGGCTGAATGGCAGCTTTAAAACCAACTGCTATGATGACATCATCAGAGGCGGCCAGCTGACCCAATCGCACTCATTGGACCGGCCAGCGCGCCTCATTGAATTCAACAAGCTGATTAAATTAGCATTAGCAGCTGATCCCGGCGGAAGCGGCTCCGGAACCTGCCCACCACGCAACCCGACTCCAACCCGCCTCGGAAATAACCACGGGTCTAGCGAGAATGAGGAACTGAAAGAAATTAGTATTAGTAAAAAAGTAGTACTGGAGAAATTAATGGGACTGAAAGCCAATAAATCCCCTGGACCTGATGGCCTGCATCCTAGGGTTTTGAAAGAGTTGGCTATAGAGATAGTGGATGCATTGGTTGTCATTTTCCAAAATTCCATAGATTCTAGAACGGTTCCTGCGGATTGAAATTTAGCAAATGTAACCCCACTATTTAAGAAAGGAGGGAGAGAGAAAACGGGGAACTACAGACCAGTTAGCCTGACATCAGTAGTAGGGAAAATGCTAGAATCTATTATTAAGGACGTGGTAACAGGGCAATTAGAAAATAATAATAGGATTGGGCAGAGTCAACACGGATTTATGAAAGGGAAATCGTGTTTGACAAATCTGTTAGAGTTCTTTGAGGTTGTAACTAGCAGAATAGATAAGGGGGAACCAGTGGATGTGGTGTATTTGGATTTTCAGAAGGCAGTCGATAAGGTGCCACACAAGAGGTTATTAAACAAAATTAGGGCTCATGGGATTGGGGGTAATATACTAGCATGGATTGAGGATTGGTTAATGGACAGAAAACAGAGAGTAGGAATAAACAGGTAATTTTCGGGTTGGCAGGCTGTAACTAGTGGGGTACTGCAAGGATCAGTGCTTGGGCCTCAGCTATTCACAATATATATCAATGATTTGGATGAGGGGATCAAATGTAATATATCCAAGTTCGCTGATGATACAAAGCTGGGTGGGAATGTAAGTTGTTAGGAGGATGCAAGGAGGCTTCAGGGGCTATAGACAGGCTAAGTGAGTGGGCAAGAACATGGCAAATGGAATACAATGTTTCTCCAATGTGAAGTTATCCACCTTGGTAGGAAAAATAGAAAAGCACAGTATTTTTTAAATGGTGAGAGATTGGGAAATGTTGGTGTTCAGAGGGACCTGGGTGTCCTTGTACACACATCACTGAAAGTTAACATGCAGGTACAGCAAGCAATTAGGAAAGCAAATGGTATGTTGGCCTATATTACAAAAGGATTTGAGTATAAGAGTAAAGACATCTTACTGCAATTATATAGGGCCCTGGTGAGACCACACCTGGAGTATTGTGTACAGTTTTGTTCTCCTTACCTAAGGAAGGATATACTTGCCATAGAGGGAGTGCAACAAAGGTTCACCAGACTGATTCCTGGGATGGGGTGATTGTCCTATGAGGAGAGATTGAGTAGACTAGGCCTATATTCTCTAGAGTTTAGAAGAATGAGAGGTGATCTCATTGAAACATACAAAATTCTTACAGGGCTTGACAGGGTAGATGCAGGGAGGATGTTTCCCCTGGCTGGGGAGTCTAGAACCAGGGGTCACAGTCTTAGAATAAGGGGTCGGCCATTTAGGACTGAGATGAGGAGAAATTTCTTCACTCAGAGGGTGGTGAATCTTTGGAATTCTCTACCCCAGAGGGCTGTGGAGTTTCAGTCATTGAGTATATTCAAGACCGAGATCGATAGATTTTTGAATATTAAAGGAATCAAGATCAGCCATGATTTTATTGAATGGCGGAGCAGGCTCAAAGGGCCAAATGGCCTACTCCTGCTCCTATTAGTTATGTTCTTATGCTCTTATGCCATGACTCCTGCTGCTAAGTCCTCAGTTGAATATTGGGTGAACATTGCATTTTGCTCAGGCGTACTGCTCACACATGTTTGAATGGCCTGACAACACTCACTGTCTATGCTTACACGTGAAGAGTGATCACCCATGGCACTGATCCCCCAGCATGAGTCAATGCTTTGAGAGGAAGAGGGGTATAATTGAAGGGAAAAAAAATTGCTGCACTACAATTGACCGTGAGCTGGGGAGGAGAAAACCTGTCATGATTCCAACTCCTGATTGCTATCAAGTAATCTCTGGTGGAAAGTGCCAAAGTATGGACATTGGGTGAGGACAATATCTAGCTCAACTAAAATTCTCAATGTTAAATAACCTGCTGCTGACACTCAGGCCTAGGTATTCTGCTTGGGCAAAATTCCAAGTGGAAGAATGTTGGTATGCAATTCACATCCAACTGCTAAGAAGGGGGCTAATCCTGCTGTAAATTTCAGCATCAGCCTAGTTTATATAATCTTGGTGGTGGTGGTGTCTGTTTAAGTGCTAACGATTTTGGGAGGAGTGGCATGGATGGAAACTTATGTGCTGCTGTAGGAAATAAAAACAGAAAATGTTGAAAATGTACAACGAGGTTGCCCAATATCCAAAAGAGAAAGTGACAGGTTAATGTTTTGAGTCCGGCCCTTCATCAGAATACTCCTCTAGTTCTTAGCAATACTTTATTTTCTTTACCTTTTTTGTCCTCACGAAGGTGATAAATGTCAGTGCTGGCCAGCTAGTCAGCATGAAATAGTCCTAGATCAAGCATTGCACTAATAGAAATGTATAGTGCTCCCACTGCACTGCCCCAGCAATGTACCTTAATCCAGGTTTGAGAACAGTACCCCTACCATAGCAATATTATTAGGATTTTCTACACAACCATCCTCATGCCCTTTCTGATTGTGATTACTGATTTAATGACAATTGTGTCGAATTCTGGGTGTTTTTGTGATGTGTACTGATGCCCTCTAGAAACTATTTTTGAGATTGCCAATGATTGCTGTGGAGAGGTTTCCGGCAGCTTTTCATGATGATGCAATTGCCTCATTGCAATTTTTAAACATTCCCACTTTTGATAGTACTCTTTCTACTTGTCACTTTGAGGTGACTTTATCTATGTTCCAAACTGCACTGATTTAATACAATAGCTGGCTAGTGCCAGCTGGTCCTTTAACTGTAAATATCTTCAAGAATTATTTTGTATGCAAGTGCTAAAAAATGCTGGCAGTTTAGATGCATACTTCCTTAGAAAGAAAGAAATAATTTGCATTTATATAGCCCCTTTCACAACCTCACAATGTCCCAAAGCACTTCACAACCAATGAAGTACTTTTGAAATGTAATCACTGTTGTAATGCAGAGAAACATAGATAACTTTTTCAGTCCTACCTTATCATATGCAGATCTGCTAATAGTTTTAGTATCGTGTTTTCTCGTGTCTGAGAATATGGGCATTTCTTGGCTGAGTTCTTTTAATTGAGAAACCAAGATGAAAAGTGAAGTTGTGAAACAGAAGACAGGGTAAGGTGACACTATACTTGGGGCTTAAATGTCTAAAGATTGTAGGACTGAGGGAGGTGAGAAATTCTACAATTTTGAGGACCTGGGAAAGAATGAGTTCTAATGGGAGGTGGAAGATCAGTGAAGACCCCATCTACATGTGAAAACAGGGTTTGTGCCAAAGTTATGAAAGCAGAGTGGTAGAAGAACATAAGAACATAAGAAATAAGAGCAGGAGTAGGTCTTATGGGCCCTCGAGTCTGCTCCACCATTCAATAAGATCATGGCTAATCTACCTCAACTCCACATTCCCACCCTATGCCATATTCCTTTATTCCCTTAGTGTCCACAAATCTATCTATCTCAGCCTTGAATGCACTCAATGACTCAGCATCCACAGCCCTCTGGGGTAGAGAATTCCAAAGATTCACAGCCCTCTGAGTGGGAAAAAATGTCTCCTCATCTCAGTCCTAAATGGCCGACCCCTTATCCTGATACTATGGGGGGAAAATTCAGTTGGTTTGCGCCTCCCGTTAGCGCCTTAAGAGGGCACTAATGGGGCGCAAAGCAACTAGCGCCCATGGGCGGTGATGTTTGCGCCGCTCACGAAATTAACTAGACACTTTGCAGCGACGCTAAACACTACTGCCACGATCTCCTGCGCTAGCAGATCGTGATGTCACGATCTGCAACGCCCCGGTAGCGCCCCAGACCGGATATTGAGTGGCGCCCCCTGCCTTACCGCCTGCCGCTAGCAACGACAGGTTGAGGGGAGCGTTTTGCAGTCAGGAAGGGACTGGGGGAGCGCTATTTAAAGGCGACCGCTTCCTGCCTTTTTTTGTTGGTGACATTTTTGCACCACGCATTCTGAGAGAGAGAGAGAGACTTCTGGAGAAGAGATTCAATGCTGTGTGAAGGAGTTTTGGGTACTGAGCAGCACTTTGCAGGTTCATTCAGATTTGCCCTTCCTTGTATCGATTTAGAAGAGACTGTGGGGGCTGCACTCTGAGCTCATTCCCATGGCCTCTCCACTGTTCTTTCCAGCAGATTTGATGTACAGGTCTCTCCAGGCCAAGATTCAAGGCTGCAATGAGCAGGATGTGGATGGAGAGCAAGATCAACCCTCCCCTTTAAGAACTGGCCGGCGCCATTGTGTCTGTGTTCCATTGCTGACTGACATCACATGAGCTTCACCAGCGCTCTGAGGTAGCGCCTCGCTCCTCGGCCTTTGCGCCTTAAGACAGATGTGTAGCGCCTGATTTAGCGCTCCAATCACCTCCAGGGGCGATAAAAGCCAAGTTTGCAGTCGGAGGCGATAATTAGCGCCAGGCGCTAATCTTTGCGCCCGGCCGATAATTGCGCCCCAAATGGGGCGATACTGAATTTCTCCCCCTATGAACCCTAGTTCTAGACTCTCCAGCCAGGGGAAACAGTTTCTCAAAATCTCTCCTGTCAAACCTTCAAAGAATTTTATACATAAGACACTGGGAATTTCCTCAGGTATCATTTTTGGATTGACCTGGGGTTTATAGCTAGTAAAGAATCATTAGGGAAGATTTCCTCTGTGTACTAGATGTACTGAAACCATGAACAGATTTATAAAGAGCATGTTTACAAATTCACTACACCTAATGCACAGAGGGGAAAGAAGTGTTGGTATAGAGGAGAAAAGTAATCTTCTTAGAGGTAACTTTAACAATGAAGTAGAGCTTAAAAATATACTTTTGTGTAAAAAATTGTAAAATCGTGTATAGTATAATTCGTTTGTGTACTAGTGGGTCACCTGTGGCACTGCATATGGTGAATTGGACAATATCATCTCATTCTTACTTGTCTTTGTTGTCTTCATGTTGCTGTTTTTCTGTCTCTCCTGCTTCTGTATGTCCCTATTCACTCTGCTTCTCTTTCATTAAATTTCCTTTTCCTTACCTCTTTGTTCTCTTCTACATCTCTTGTTCTATGTTTTTTTTTCTTGCTTCATTTTGGGTGGGAGGTGACAAAGTATGGTGGGGAAAGGATATACCACATTATTGGTGGGGTCTCTGAGGGAAAAATGTAGCTCCTTGTGACTCCTTCCCATCCTCTGCCCTCATCAGTCATGCTTTCCCCATCCTTTATTCCATCATATCTCCATCCCTTTACTTTCCAACTAGCTCCTCCCCCATCCACCCAAACTATCACTCCCATCACTACCCTAACTCTTCCCTGGTTCCTTCCTTCTCTTTGTTCCATTGTCACTCACCTCACCCTTAACCCTCCATCTACTCCTCCACTTCCACTCACTTCCCCAAGGCTAGATGGTGCAAGGTCCCCTCACCCTCAATTTGTTCCCCTCCTATGTTTTCCTCAAAAATGCTTTCCTTTTGAACATTCAACTTACTTGTGCTTTAAATTAGAATAGGAAGCACACTTTGCCTGCTCTCTGTATCTCTCTGTGTGCCTCCCTGTTTTTACCTCTCATTGGTTAGCAATTAGAATCTCTATCACAAATAGATTCACATTTTCTGTCACCAAAATACAAGTTAAATAATTAGAAGCTTTCTGTCTTCAAAATTCAGCTGTTTTTTGGAAAATAAACACATTTTTGAAAGAAAAGACAGTCTCTCTAAGCTTAATACACTTTCTGAAGTTTCTAAAACACAAAACAAAAGCTACAACAGGTGTGTAATCAATACACTATCATTTTCTCTCTCTCACATGCATGCACAGCCTAGCCTCACTGTTTAAAAAAAACACAATAAGCTTTACATGAATTAAGCTTTTAAGATTTGTGCTCCATCTTCTCTTCAAGTAATTTTGAAAAATAAAACTGAGCAAAAACTACAGGAGTCGAAGAAAAACATTCCATCAGTTGATCTGTCTGAACAATACTGATGCATCCTGGGAAAATAGGTACATTCCATGCGCTCTGACCTTTGATTCAGCTGGCAAAATCACAGCTCTGGGCAAAAATATCACCTCCAAGACCAAATCTTTGGGACAATAAATGCATTGAAAGACACAACAGGCAATGCAGTGGAAAAACTTAATCATGTTATTTGAAGTGTGTAACTTTTTGATTGTTTTCATTCATTTAAAACCTTACCTGGACACTACAAATTTCAGCATCTGAGTTCTCAAGATAGGCTAAAAGAGTTGGGACTCTACACCTTAGAGAAGTATGGACTTAGAGGTGATCTGATTGAGGTTTATAAAACAATGAAGGGAATAGATTGCGTTCCAGTTGACCGTTTGTTTTAATTAAATAGATTAGGGAGGACCGGGGTCACAAATTTAAGTCGTATAAGGCCAGATCTAGGTTAGATATCAGGATGTGGTTCTTGTCCCAGAAAATAGTGAACCTCTGGAACAGGCTACCATCTCGTGCGATGGATGCTGATTTGCTGAATTCCTTCAAGTGAGAGCTGGACTTGTTTCTGGTGGGGCGGAGATCACCTCTTATAGAAGGTAGGTACTGCAGGGAATTCAGGGCCAGAGTGATTTCCTGAACTAGTTTCGATCGCCTAGATGGTTTGGAGAGGAATTTCCCAGGTTTTTTTCCCCAAATTGGCCTGGGTTAAAAATCTTTTTGCCTCTCCCAGGAGATTACATGGTTTCAGGTGGGGTGGTGTGCATATATTGTGATACACAAAGTATCGCAATTGGGTGGGACAGGCTCGATGGACCAAAGGGTATTTACCTGACCGTTGTTGTTCGTATGTAATTACTGAGAAAAAATGGCAGTCGACATTTTTCTCAGAAAGCATTTCAAGTGATTTGTGATGAAAAGTTAATACAACACTGAGTCATGGTGTGACAGGGATCTGTGACAGCCAACTGAGACAGCTAAGTGATAAATTAACATAGAGAAGTCTATTAGAGTGCCATCTATTGGCATCACATAGAAATATAACAGGTAAGTGTAAAGAACTTAAGATGGGATTCTCCATAGGAAAAACGTTCATAGGACTTTGGAATGCATGATACACGTACCGATTTGAATATTTTTGTAGATATAACTTGCATCAAAGTTACATTAGATATTATTCTAAAACTTGTATATATGTGTTAGAAAAGGATGCACATTGGAGGAAGATTTCCTCAGGCCATCATGTGTTTGTGAGATGTTAAACACTGTGGGAAGATTCCTGTGTTTGCTATTTCTAGTGAATTCCTAAGATGTTCTTTAGAACATAAGAAATAGGAGCAGGAGCAGGCCATTCAGCCCCTCGAGCCTGCTCCGCCATTTAATGAGATCATGGCTGATCCGATTTTGGCCTCAACTCCACTTTCCTGCCTGCTCCCCATAACCCTTGACTCCCCTGTTGCTCAAAAATCTGTCTATCTCAGCAGTACTCTAGGTGTGGTCTCACCAGCGCCCTATACAGTTGTAGCAAGACTTCCCTACTTTTATGCTCTATCCCCCTTGAAATAAAGGTTAACATTCCATTTACCTTCCTAATTACTTGCTGCACCTGCATGTTAACTTTTTGTGTTTCATTTACGAGGACACCCAAATCCCTCTGTACCGTCGCATTCTGTAGTCTCTCTCCATTTAAATAATATTTTTATTTTCTATTCTTCCTACCAAAGTGGATAACTTCACATTTTCCCACATTATACTCCATCTGCCACTCACTTAGCCTATCTATACCCCTTTGCAGACTCTTTGGGGTAAAAATTGAGTCGCGCCCCATTTGGGGCGCTAACCTCGCCGGGGCGCGACTTTTAGCGCCCCGAAAAAATTAGCGGCCCCGCGCCGGAACTTCAGTGGTTGCGCCCCAAGAGGGAAGCGGGGCGCAACTGGAAGCAGCCCGCATCCCTCTTGGGGCGCTGCGAGTGAATATCCTGGCGCTACGTGGCGCTGCGGCACGTCGCGCCGCGGTATTGCAGGCCTTCCTCCCCTTCTTAAAGGGGAGGGACCCTGCGCAGCGCGAACCGGGGCCCAGCTGGGCCCCCAGGGATCAGGAGTGCCGGCAAAAGAGCCCGGCACTCAAGAGAAGTGCCGGGCTCTTGGAGCGCAGCCGGCACTTCACGGTGGGGGGGCTTCACGGGGGCCGGGGGCAGGTGCTGGCAGGCGGCCAGCAACAAAAATGGCCGCCTGCCACCTCCGCTTTAAATATCGCCGCCCCGGCCGCACGTACGCCTCCCTGAACCCGTCGGACATAGCGTCTGGCGGTAAATCAGGGGGCGCGACTGAAGATCACGGCCGGGGCGCGAGCGGGGTGCTGCGCACGGCGATGACGTCATCGCCGGCGGCACAGGGCGCTACCGGCTGCCGCCGCCGCTAACCTCCCACTAAATTTTTCGGGAGGCGTGGGCGGCGCTGCGCCCGGGCGTTAGCTGCTTTACGCCCCATTAGCGCCCTCTTAAGGCGCTAACGGGAGGCGCAAGCAGCTGAATTTTTCCCCCTTTATGTCCTCCTCACAACTTGCTTTCCCACCTATCTTTACGATTAGAATGATTTAACTAGAAATAACAACCAAAAGAAATCTTCTTTCATCACCAAAACACAGCAACCAGTGGAAATCTATCATTATGTAAAAAATGTTTATGAAAATGGGCAAAGTTATTTTTGCATATAATGAGCATGATTCTTCACTGGAAATTAGGACTGAACATGAAATATTAAACATGAAAGCTATTTCATCAGAAGGGAATTGTTTATCATGTGTAGTTGGTGGAAAATGTATGGTATTCATCTTAATTTATAGGTTCATAATGTGAAGTGAATTATTTTGTTTTGTGTTAATATAGGTCTGGGATGAAAATCTAGCCAAGTCCGCCGAGTCTTGGGCTGCTATGTGTATATGGGACCATGGACCATCGTATTTACTGAGATTTCTTGGACAAAATCTATCAGTTCGCTCTGGACGGTGAATGTTTGCTTTTTAAGTTGTTTCTCCTGAAATGCGACTGTATTTTTTTTACTTTTTGTATGCAAGTTCATTTAATTCCCTTCTATATCCTGAGCCATACAGACCAGGAAGATCGCTGGTCCCATTCCCATTCTGTGCTCCGTTTGCTGATCTCAGCCAAGGAGGTAGTAGGGCTCCACAATTGGCCTCAGTCCCCTGGGACTAGAGAGGAGGAAAATCAACCAGGACTCTGAGTCCTGATCTCTATCCAGTGACAGCTACTGGTGTGTATATGCATGCCATGTGATGACAGGATCAGACTCGAATGTGATCTTCGCTACGATTAAATAGCTTTCTAACACTCACGGTCGAGCATTTCACATGAAAGATGGCCACTTGGGTTAGATACTAGAAGGTGGCTGGCATACATGGAGCTGTATTCCAGCAAGAAACTGTGCCATTAGAGTAGAAAAAAAAGTAAAAAAATTATAGCCCATGTATTCCTATATCAGAACGAGCAGATTGTGGTACTAAGGCAAATTGCTTCCCCCCAAAATTGTTCACCTCTTATGTAATGTGGCACCCTGGCATCATATTCTTTTGTACTTTATTTCAAATTCCATCTTCATCTATGTAACCAGTTCACACTAATGTGACAGGTGATTTTTTACAAAGGGAGGGAAAAAATGAAACCGGTACAGGGTCTGTTATTGATTTAGGTTTGTATATACTGTTCTGACTGCACCATGCAAACATGTCCAAACGAAAATATAAGGGCCCGAAAATTAGACCTAATATGCGAGAGTACGCACTGTGTACTCTCGCGTTTTAGGTCTCCAATTGCCGGTTTTCAGCATGCACGGGAAACCGGCACTTCGTGAACTCAAAAGGGGGCGGTTCCTAAGTGAACCGCATGCGCACTACAGGCTGCGCGCACGCAGTGCACTTAGTGCTTTGAACGCGCAGGTAAGCATGGAAGATTTTACACATAAAGAAAGGAGGCGTAAGACCCTCTTTAAACAAGGTAAGTAGTTAATTAAGTATTATTTTAAATTTTTTTCAACAGGTTTATCTTTTTTAGAGACTTTAAAGAAAGGTAAGTTTATTTTTATAACTTTTAAAAAGATTTTAAATTTTTTCAAAAATTTAAATTTTTGTTTAAAGTGGTTAATTTATTTAAATATAGTTATTTTATTAATGTGATGGTTTTTTTTTAATTTAATTGAGGTTTAGCTGTTCTTTTGGGGGTAAGTTGTATTCATAGCTTTGACAGTTGTCCTGTCAAAACTATGAATGAAAGATGGTGTGCTGCCATTGGCTCTAACTGAATCACGTGATCCCACAGCTCGCACGAACTAACTGCGTCTGTGGGTCACGCAAGCACTGCACAGCTGCATGTGGGACTGGCCTTGAAACTAAAGTTCGTGTGAGCCCGGAGGGAAAAGGTAGGCGCGCAGTGAGATATCGCGGGGAAGCCTTACCCCCGCAGGAATGCTCCGTGTTTAATTTCTGGGCCATTGTTGTCAATGTGTAACCTTTATTTTTAATGTAAATTATGTGATCGTTGTTAATTTTAATATATTTAAGGCTCTAAGATATTGGCTAGCAGTCTTAATATGTCTGTTCTATTTGCAGTGGGACAAAAACAAAATCATCCAGAGCTAATTCCAAATTGATGTGCATGTGCACAGGCAGAGCAAATTAATAAACAAAGTCTGGGGGGTAGATGGTTTAGAAGAAATTAATATTTATAATGAATGGCCTGCACTGTCATTTCCTAATTGTCAGCTTGGCTCAATTGGTCGTTCTCTTGCTTGAGTCAGAAGGTTGTAGGGTGAAGCCCAATGCAAGGATTTAAGCTGACACTCCAGTGCGGGATTGAGGGAGTGCTGCATTATCAACAACAACTTATATTTATATTGGGTATCTCCCATTTTGGGGCGCTAATATCGGCCGAGCGCAAAGTTTAGCACCCAGCGCTAATTCTCGCCTTCGACTGCAAAATTCGCCTCTATCGCCCCCTTGAGGTGATTTGAGCGCTAAATCAGGCGCTGCACACCTCTCTTAAGGCGCAAACGTCGGGGAGCGAGGCGCTACCTCAGAACGCTACCGAAGCTCAGGCGATGTCAGTTGCCATGGAAGCCAGACAGACTGGCGCCGTCCAGTTCTTAAAGGGAAGGGGTCATCTTGCTGGCCAGCCGCACCCTGCTCATTGCAGCCTTGAATCTCGGCCTGGAGAGACCTCTAAAGCAATTGTGTTGGCAGCACTAATGGATAGGCCCAGGGAAAGAGCTTGGCACTTTGGAAGCTCAAAAGTGGTGCTGAGGGCCAAAACTCCTTAGGACAGCGTTAAATCTTTCCAGACGTCTCTCTCTCAACCTGCGTGTACCAAATATTTTGCCAACAAGAAAAGGCAGGAAGCGCCTGCCATTAAATAGCGCTCCCCCAGCCCTTTCCCGACTTGAAAACTGACATCACGATCTGCGGGCGCGGGAGATCGTGGTGGTAGTGTTTAGCGCCGCCGCAAAACGACTGGTCAATTTCGTGAGCAGCGCTAAAACCGCCGCGCTTAGGTGCTAAGTTCCTAGCGCCCTGTTAGCGCCCCCCCCCCCCCCGGAGACGCTAACAGGAGGTGCTAACTAACCAAATTTTTCCCCCATAGTGCCTTTAACATAGTAAAACATCCCAAGATGTTTCACAGGAGTGTTATAAAACAAAATATGACACTGAGCCACATAAGGAGAAATTAGGGCAGGTGAACAAAGAGGAAGGTTTTAAGGAGCGTCTGAAAGGAGGAAAGAAAGGTGGAGAGGCGGAGAGGTTTAGGGAGGGAATTCCAGAGCTTAGGGCCTTGGCAGCTGAAGGCATGGCCACCAATGGTTGAGCGATTATAATCAGGGATGTGCAAGAGGCCAGATATCTCTGAGGATTGTGGGGCTGGAGGAGATTACAGAGATAGGGAGGGGTAAGGCCAGGGAGGGATTTGAAAACAAGGATGAGAATTTTAAAATCGAGGCGTTGCTTAACCGAGAGCCATTGTAGGTCAGCAAGCCCTGGGGGTGATGGGTACACGGGACTTGGTTCGAGTTAGAACGCGGGCAGCCGAGATTTGGATGAGCTCAAGTTTACATAGGGTAGAACGTGGGTAGCCAGGCAGAAATGCGTTGGAATAGTCAAGTCTAGAGGTAACAAAGGCATGGATGAGGGTTTCAGCATCAGATGAGCTGAGGCAGGGGCGGAGTCGGGCGATGTTACTGAGGTGGAAATAGACGGTCTTAGTTATGGCGTGATATGTGGTAAGAAGCGCATTTCAGGGTCAAATATGGCACCAAGGTTGCGAACAGTCTGGTTCAGCCTCAGATAGATGCTAGGGACAGGAAGGAGTTGGTGGCTCGGGAACCTAGTTTGTGGCGGGGACCGAAGACAATGGCTTCGGTCTTCCCAAAATTAAGTTGGAGGAAATTTCTACTAAGCCAGTACTGGATGTCGGATAAGTAGTCTGACAATTTAAAGACAGTGGATGGGTCGAGAGAAGTGGTGGTGAGGTAGAGCTGGGTGTCATCAGCGTACATGTGGAAACTGACGCTGTGTTTTCGGATGATGTTACCGAGGGGCAACATGTAGATGAGAAATAGGAGGGGGCCAAGGATGGATCCTTGGGGGACACCAGAGGTAACGATGCAGGAGCAGGAAGAGAAGCCATTGCAGGTGATTCTCTGGTCACGATTAGATAGATAAGAATGGAACCAGGCGAGTGCAGTCCCACCCAGCTGGATGACAGTGGAAAGCTGTTGGAGGAAGATGGAGTGGTCAACTGTGTCAAAGGCTGCAGACAATCAAGAAGGATGAGGAGGGATAGTTTACCTTTGTCACAGTCACAAAGGATGTAATTTGTGACTTTGCTAAGAGCTGTTTCATTATTGTGGCAGGGCGGGGGGGCGGAAACCTGATTGGAGGGATTCAGGCATGGAGTTCTGGGAAAGATCAGAGCTTCAGTTGAAATGTTAAACCAGGGCTCTGTCTGTTCTGGTAGTTCAGGTGGATGTTAAAGATCCCAGGAGACTATTTGAAGAGTAGCACAGAGTTACATTGGATTCCTGGTCAACATTCCTCTTTCAACCAACACCAGCAAAACAGATTTAACTATTCATTCATCTCAGTGCTTGCTGTGGAATTTTGTTGTACAAAGCAACAGGCACTGTACTTCAAAGTGATTTATTTTATGTGATGTGCTTTGAAATGTTTCTGAGAGATGTGATAAGATGCTATATAAATGGAAGTGTTTCTTTAATTACGACTTTGTTGCCTTTTAAACAGATATCTAACAGTTTGATAATGTTTATTATTCTGTGTAGTTATCGAAATATTCTACAACTAGTAAAACCTTGGTATGATGAAGTGAAGAACTATGGTTTTCCATATCCTCGTGACTGTAACCCCAGGTGTCCCCTGAAATGTTATGGACCAGTGTGCACACACTACACCCAGGTACAAACCTTTATAATATTTCTTCTGGCTCATTTTTTAAGAAAAGGTTTTATGAAGTGATATTGTGTAATAACTGAAAACAATGCTTGTTATGCTTCAGATGGTGTGGGCAACATCCAACCGAATAGGCTGTGCAATCCATACCTGTCACAATATGCATGTCTGGGGGTCAACATGGCGACGTGCTATTTACCTCGTATGCAACTATGCTCCAAAGTAGGTGCACAGATTCATTTCTACTAATTGCATTTTTTTTATCCGGCCTCTAAATGAAAGTTGTAGATAGTCACATTTTTATTCTTTATATGATATTAGCTAACAAACTTCATTCTGCCGTAACTTTTAACCTTTACTGCATGGAGGGTAATCTGGCGGAGAAATCAACGGAATGAAAACTGGACAGGTTCTATAACAGGCGGGCAGCCCACTCTGCCAGATTACTGCACACGTGGTGAAAACAAAAAATTACCCCTTTGTAATTGCACTTCATATCCTGATGTTAATTTGTTTGTTTGAATAATTTCTGCTGGGTCAGATGTTGCTACTATAGTATAATTGGTGTGAAGGCTAAGGTACAAAATGTTAGCATTCGGCCAACTTAGCAAGGTACCAGATATTTTAATTAAAAAACTAACAATCTGACATTTAGTGCTACACTTTGCTTTGTTCATAGTTGAGGCAGCCCATTTTACATCAGCACTTAACTCTCGATCACCAGTCGCAGAGACCTTGATGTAGGTAGCTGCCTCTCCTCTCATTTGGATAGAATGATTTGTCGAGCAGAGGTTCCTAAATAAAGGGCACACAAAAACACTCTACATTTCATGTACTTAAGTCAATAAAACATCATGAACAATATCAAAATCTATTTGACAATTATCTATAACTTGACAATTGTATTAAACAACCAGTAGAATTAAATACATAAGCAAAATGATGCGGATGCAGGAAATTTGAAATAAAAACAGAAAATGCTGGAAATACTCAGCAGGTCAGGTAGCATCTGTGGAGAGAGAAACAGAGTTAACATTTCAGGTCAATGACCTTCTATGAGAACTGAAAAAAGTTAGAGATATAACAGGTTTTAAGCAAGCACAGAGGCAGGGAAAGGGAGGAGGGGAGGAAAGAACAAAAGGGAAGGTCTGTGATAGGATGGAAGGTAGGAGTGATTAAATGCCAAAAGGGATAATGGTGCAAGATGAAAGGAGATGGTAATGGGACAAGTAAAGGAACAAAAGATGGGTCTAGAGGAGGTGTAAATGGGAATAACAGAACCATTACCAACAGTTGCTCTCCGAAAAAATGGGAGCAGTGATTATGATCTGAAATTGTTGAACTCAATGTTGAGTCCGGAAGGCTATAAATTGCTTCAACGAAAGATGAGGTGCTTTTCCTCGAACTTACGTTGAGCTTCATTTCAACAATGTAGGAGGCCGAGGACAGAGAGGTCAGAGTGGGAGTGGAGCGGAGAATTAAAGTGACAGGCGACCGGAAGCTCGGAGTCACACCTGTGGACTGAACAGAGGTGTTCCGCAATCCAATCACCCAATCTGCATTTGGTCTACCCAATGTATAGGAGACCGCATAGTGAGCAGCGAATACAGTATACTAAATTGAAAGAAGTACAAGTAGATTGTTATTTCATCTGGAAGGAGTGTTTGGGGCCCTGGACGGTGGGAAGGGAGGAGGTAAAAGAGCAGGTGTTGCATCTCTTGTGCTTGCACGGGAAGGGGAGGGGGATGTTGGGGGTGATTGATGAGTGGACCAGGGCATCGCAGAGGGA
This sequence comes from Squalus acanthias, assembly GCA_030390025.1. Classification (NCBI taxonomy): domain Eukaryota; kingdom Metazoa; phylum Chordata; class Chondrichthyes; order Squaliformes; family Squalidae; genus Squalus; species Squalus acanthias. The sequence continues at coordinate 87,952,671 of CM059432.1, forward strand.
GCGGTCCCTTCAGAATGCTGAAAGGGGAGGTGAGGGGAAGATGTGTTTGGTGGTGGGATCACGCTGGAGGTGGCGGAAATGGTGGAGGATGGTCCGTTGAATGTGAAGGCTGGTGGGGTGGAAGGTGAGGACAAGGGGAACAATATTGTGGTTCTGGGAGTCGGGAAGGAGTGAGGGCAGAAGTGCGAGAAATGGAACAGACACGGTCGAGCGCACTGTCAACCACGGTGGAGGGGATTCCTCGGTTGAGGAAAAAGGAAGACATTGGTGTGGAAGGTGACATCATCAGAACAGATCATCAGGACTGAAACGGAGAAACTAGGAGAATGGAATAGAGTCCTTACAGGAAGCAAGGTGGGAGGAAATGTAGTCAAGGTAGCTGTGGGAGTCAGTGGACTTATAGTGAATATCAGTTGCTAGCCTATCCCCATAAATGGAGACAGAGAAGTCAAGGAAGGGAAGGGAAGAGTCACAGATGAACCATGTGAAGGCAAGGGAAGGGTGGAAATTGGAAGCAAAATGAATGAAATTTTCACGTTCGGGCGAGAGCAGGAAACGGCACCGATAAAGTCATTAATGTACCGGAAAAAAAGGTGAGGGAGAGGACCTGAGTAGGACTGGAACAAAGAATGTTCCACATATCCCATGAAAGGGCAGGCATAGCTAGGACCCATGCGGGTTCCCATAGCAACACCTTTAATTTGGAGGAAATGAGTGGAATCAAAAGAGAAGTTGTTCAATGTGAGGACAAATTCAGCCAGGCAGAGGAGGGTGGTGATGGATGGAGACTGGTTGGGCCTCTGCTCAAGGAAGAAGCAGAGCACTCTCAGGCCATCCTGGTGGGGGATGGAGGTGTAGAGGGATTGGGCGTCCATAGTGTAAAGGAGACGGTTAGGGCCAGGAAACTGGAAACTGTTGATGTGGCGGTGTGCGTTGGAAGAGTCATGGATGTAGGTAGGAAGAGACTGGACAAGTATAGAAAAAATAAAGTTGAGAAAGGAAGAAATCAGTTCCGTGGAGCAAGAACAGGTTGGAACGATGGGTCTACCAGGGCAGCCCTGTTTGTGGATCTTGGGAAGGAGGTAGAAGTGGGCAGTGCAGGTTTGAAGGACTATGAGGTTGGAGGCCGTGGAGGGAAGACCTCCAGAGGAGATGAGGTCAGTGACAGTCTTGGAAACGTTGGTTTGATGTTCAGTAGTGAGGTCATGGTCTAGGGGGAGGTAGGAGGAGGTGTCAGAGAGTTGGCGTTCAGCCTCCGCAAGGTAGAGGTCAGTTCACCAAACAACAAGAGCGCCACCTTTGTTAGCAGGTTTGATAATGTTAGGATTGGGTCTGCGAGAACGGAGTGCTGCAAGTTCAGAGGGAGGTAGGTTAGAGTGAGTGAGAGGAACAGAGATATTGAGACTGCCGATGTCACGCAGTTTCCAATGAAAAGAACTAGAGAAGGTAAGAGGACAGAGGGAGGGGTCCAGACGGACTGAGAATTCTGAAGATGGGAGAAAGGGTTCGCTGTGCGAGGGGAAGACTCCTGGCCAAAGCAGTGTGCGCGAAGGTGAAGGCAACGGAAGAAGAGCTCAGTGTTGTGCCGAGCTCAAAGTTCATTGAGCTGGGGCTATAAGGGGTTGAAACTGAGGCCTTTGCTGAGGACTGATCATTCAGAATCAGAAAGGGGAAGGTCAGAGGGGATAGTGAAATCACAGCAAGGGATGAAATTGGAAGAAGGGATGGGGTCAGAGGAAAGTGACGCCTGAGGTCGCTCCGCTTCTTCCTTGAACAGAGGCCCAACAAGTCCCCATCCACCACCACCCTCCTCCGCCTGGCTGAACTTGTTCTCACATTGAACAACTTCTCCTTTGACTCCACTCACTTCCTCCAAATAAAAGGTGTTGCTATGGGAACCCGCATGGGTCCCAGCTATGCCTGCCTTTTCGTGGGATATGTGGAACATTCTTTGTTCCAGTTCTACTCAGGTCCCCTCCCTCACCTCTTTTTCCTGTACAATGATGACTATCAGCGCCGTTTCCTGCTCTCGACTTGAGCTGGAAAATTTCATTCACTTTGCTTCCAATTCCGTACCATCACTCGGCTTCACATGGTCCATCTGTGACTCTTCCCTTCCTTTCCTCGATTTCTCTATCTCCATTTCTGGAGACCAATATTCACTATAAGCCCACTGACTCCCACAGCTACTTTGACTACATTTCCTCCCACCCTGCTTCATGTAAGGACTCAATTCCATTCTCCCTGTTTGTCCGTCTCCACCGCATCTGTTCTGACGATGCCACCTTCCACACCAGTGCTTCCAATATGTCTTCCTTTTTCCTCAACTGAGGATTCCCCTCTACCGTGGTTGACATGTCCCTCGACCTTATCCTTTCCATTTCCCACACTTCTGCCCTCACCCCTTCCCCTCCCTCCCAGAACCACAATATCATTCCCCTTGACCTCACCTTCCACCCCACCAGCCTCCACATTCAATGGATCATCCTCTGTCATTTCCACCACCTCCAGTGTGATCCCACCACCAAACACATCTTCCCTTCCCCTCCCCTCCCCTTTCAGCATTCCGAAGGGACTGCTCCCTCCGCGACACCCTGGTCCACTCTTCAATGACCCCCAACACCTATCCCCTTCCTGCGGCATCTTCCCATGCAAGCACAGGAGATGCAACACCTGCCCTTTTATCTCCTCCCTTCCCACCGTCCAGGGCCCCAAACACTCCTTCCAGGCACGGGAAGGTGCCAATGGGAAGGGGAGGGGTGTTAGCGGTGATTGAAGAGTGGACCAAGGTGTCGCAGAGGGAGCGGTTCCTTCGGATGAAATGTATCTCAGACTGTTAAGAGAAGTAAGAGAGGAAATAGCAGAGGCTCGTACCATCATTTTCCAATCCTCTCTGGCTACAGGTGTGGTGCCGGAGGACTGGAGGACTGCTAATGTGGTACCGTTGTTTAAAAAGGGAGAAAGTGATAGACCAAGTAATTACAGGCCACTCAGCCTAAACTCGGTGGTGGGGAAATTATAGGAAAAAATTCTGAGGGACAGGATAAATCTTCATTTAGAAAGACAGGGATTAATCAGGAACAGTCAGCATGGATTTGTTAAGGGAAGGTTGTATCTGACTAACTTGACTGAATTTTTGGAGGAGGTAACAAGGAGGGTCGATGACGGTAGTGCATCCCAGTGTGGCATAAGAATAAAACAACAAGGGTGACTCAACCGTGGCTAACAAGGGAAATTGGGGATAGCATAAGATCCAAGGAGAGGGCATATAAATTGGCCAGAAAAAGCGGTAGCCCTGAGGATTGGGAGCAGTTTAGGATTCAACAAAGGAGGACAAAGGGATTAATTAAGAAGGGGAAAATAGAATATGAAAGTAAGCTTGCTGGGAACATAAAAACTGACTGTAAGAGCTTTTATAGATATGTGAAGAGAAAAAGATTAGTGAAATCAAGTGTAGGTCCCTTGCAGTCAGAAGCGGGGGAAGTTATAATGGGGAACAAAGAAATGGCAGCCCAATTAAATGCATATTTTGGTTCTGTCTTCACAAAGGAGGACACAAATAAGCTCCCAGAGATGTTGGAGAACATACGGTCTGATGAAAGGGAGGAACTGAAAGAAATCAGTATTTGCAGGGAAATGGTGTTAGGGAAATTGACGGTATTGAAGGCCGATAAATCCCCAGGGCCTGATAATCTACATCCTAGGGTACTTAAGGAAGTGGCCCTAGAAATAGTAGATGCATTGCTGATCATCTTCCAACATTCGATGGAATCTGGAACTGTACCCATGGATTGGAGAGTAGCTAATGTTACCCCACTATTCAAAAAGGGTGGTAGAGAGAAAGCAAGGAATTACAGACCAGTAAGCCTGACATCGGTAGTGGGGAAAATGCTAGAGTCCATTATAAAGGATGTAATAGCTGAGCATTTGAAAAACAGTGACAGGATCGGACAAAGTCAACATGGATTTACAAAAGGTAAATCGTGCTTGACTAATCTACTGGAATTTTTTGAGGATGTAACTGGGAAAATAGATAAGGGAGAACCAGTAGATGTGGTGTATTTGGACTTTCAAAAGGCTTTCGATAAGGTCCCGCATAAGAGATTAGCGGGTAAAGTTAAGGCACATGGGATTGGGGGCAAGGTATTGACTTGGATAGAGAACTGGTTGGCGGACAGAAAGCAGAGAGTAGGAATTAATGGGTCTTTTTCCGAGTGGCAAGCAGTGACTAGTGGGGTACCACAGGGATCGGTCCTTGGACCCCAGATATTCACAATATACATTAATGATCTAGATAAGGGAATGAAATGTAATATCTCCAAGTTTGCAGATGACACAAAGCTGGGTGGGCGTGTGTGCTGCGAGGAGGATACCGAGAAACTCCAGGATGATCTGGACAGGTTGGGTGAGTGGGCAGAAGCGTGGCAGATGCAATATAACGTGGATAAGTGCGAGGTTATCCACTTTGGTGTCAAAAACAGAAAGGCAGACTATTATCTGAATGGCAATAGATTGGGAGAAGGGGAAGTGCAACGAGACCTGGGTGTCCTTGTGCACCAGTCGCTGAAAGTAAGCATGCAGGTGCAGCAGGCGGTGAAGAAGGCAAATGGTATGTTGGCCTTCATAGCGAGAGGGTTTGAGTATAGGAACAGGGATGTCCTGCTGCAGTTGTACAGGGCCTTGGTGAGACCACACCTTGAGTACTGTCTGCAGTTTTGGTCGCCTTATCTGAGGAAGGATGTTCTTGCCATGGAAGGAGTTCAGCGAAGATTCACAAGGCTGATACCTGGGATGGCAGGAATGACATATGAGGAGAGATTGGGTCGATTGGGCTTATACTCACTGGAGTATAGAAGAATGAGAGGGGATCTCATCGTAACATATAAAATTCTGACAGGTCTGGACAAACTAGATGCAGGAAGAATGTTCCCGATGGTCGGAGAGTCCAGAACCAGGGGTCATAATCTACGGATAACGGGTAAACCATTTAGGACAGAAATGAGGAAGAATTTCTTCACCCAGAGAGTGGTGAACCTGTGGAATTCTCTACCACAGAAGGTAGTTGAGGCCAAGTCATTAAATATATTCAAGGATGAGTTAGATATATTTCTTAAAGCTAAAGGTATCAAGGGATATGGGGAGAAGGCAGGTACAGGGTACTGAGTTTAGATGATCAGCCATGATCTCATCGAATGGCGGAGCAGGCTCGAGGGGCCGAATGGCCTACTCCTGCTCCTATCTTCTATGTTTCTATGTTGATGTAGTCTATATTGATTTTAGCAAGGCTTTTGATAAGGTCCCACATGGCAAACTTACGAGAATGTTGCCTGGGCTGGGGAATTTTAGCTATGAGGAAAGATTGGATAAGCTGGGGTTGTTTTCTTTGGAACAGAGGAGGCTGAGGGGAGACCTAATTGAGGTGTATAAAATTATGAGGGGCCTAGATAGAGTGGATAGGAAGGAACTATTTCCCTTAGCAGAGGGGTTGATAACCAGTGGGCATAGATTTAAAGTAATTGGTCGGAGGTTTAGAGGGGATTTGAGGAGAAATGTTTTCACCCAGAGGGTGGTGGGGGTCTGGAACTCACTGCTTGAAAGGGTGGTAGAGGCAGAAACCCTCATCACATTTAAAAAGCACTTGGATATGCACTTGAAGTGCCGTAACCTACAAGGATACGGACCAAGTGCTGGAAAGTGGGATTAGGGTGGATAGCTCTTTGTCGGCCGGTACGGACAAGGTGGGCCGAATGGCCTCCTTCTGTGCTGTAAATTTCTATGATTCTATGATTCAGGTGAAACAGCGATTTACTTATACTTCTTTCAATTTAGTATACCGTATTCGCTGTTCACGATGCGGTCTCCTCTACATTGGGGAGACCAAACGCAGATTGGGTGACCGCATTGCGGAACACCTCCTTTCAGTCCATAAGCGTGAACCCGAGCTTCCGGTCACCTGCCACTTTAATTCTCTGCTCCACTCCCACTCTGACCTCTCTGTCTTTGGCCTCCTACGCTGTTCCAATGAAGCTCAATGTAAGCTTGAAGAACAACACTACATCTTAGGCACTTTACAGCCTTCTGGAATCAACATTGAGTTCAACAATTTCAGACCATAACCTCTGCCCCCATTTTTTCGGATGGCAGCTGTTGATGATTCTGCTATTCCCATTTACACCTCTTCTTGACCCATCTTTTGTTTCCTTACTTGTCCCATTACCATCTCCTTTTGTCTTTTAATCTCTCCTGCCTTCCACCCTATCACAGACCTTCTCTTTTGTTCTTTCCTCCCCTCCTCCCTTTCCCTGCCTCTGCATTTGCTTAAAACTTGTTATATCTCTAACTTTTTTCAGTTCTGACGAAAGATCATCGACCTGAATCGTTAACTCTGTTTCTCTCTCCACAGATGCTGCCTGACCAGCAGAATTAAATACGTTGCTGTAGACATAGTAAAACATATAAGGGCCAGGTTTATGAAGGCCTGCTCCCAGCACAGAGACCTGCCTGCCGGGATCTCCTATTGGGAAATTGAGGGCATACTACAGGCTGGAGTTTCTGCTATGTCCTGCTGAAATTGAAGTGTATATCAGGAAACCATGGGCGGGATTCCCAATAGGTGCCCCTACCCACGATTTCCTGAAATGCACATCTAGCAGTTAAGGCCACTTCCCAGAAACTAGTATTCATTTAATTGGCCTTATATTCTTAAAGTATTCTGTTTAACCTCATTGCCAAAGCACTATCACAACCTCATAGTTTATTTTAATGTTTTCTTTAGGGGAAACTGGATTGGGGAAGCGCCGTATAAAGTCGGAGTGCCATGCTCAGCCTGCCCACCCAGTTATGGAGGAGTCTGCAACAACAATCAATGCTTCCCACGAGTAACCTCAAACTACCTATATTGGTTCAAGTGATCGGTTAGGTTTACGGAATATGTTAGCAGAGCCGCATTAGGATTGCTCAACAGAGATACTAGTCCGCTGAAGAGACTTTGCAGAACATATGTTCATTAATATACCCATTATTATTACTGAAATTTTGCCTTAAAGATATCATCTTACAAAACACTTAATATTATCATTGTACTGCTTTTAACTTTCACCGAGTTAGCTCTTATAGAAATACAAATTTATTATAGCAACACAAGGCACTGTATTTATGAAGAAAAACAGCATGATACTTCAGAATATTGCTACCTTTTTATTTACAGGTGAGAATAGAAAGCAGTTTACAGCAAGTTTTGTGCATGGATATGGTACAGTATTACTGAGTTGGACAAACAGTCCATTATTTATCCATAATGGGTATGTATCGGTTTGCGCCTTGGTTACTGTTAAAACTAGCAGGACAGTTAGATGAGCTAAGGGACTTGCTTGTAGAAAACAGTAATTATAGCAAATGGTAATTTAATCATCTCTGCTCTGAATAACTGTGGAAGCCTATTAAAGCTTCTCATGGTGCTAAACATTTTATTAAAAAAAAACTACTTTTCCATAATTCAGGCATAACTGTAAGGTACTTATCTAAGATATTAAAATATGGAAAAAATATCGAGCAATTGATAAGGGTGCTAGAGATCGCTATGTTCAATATTTTGATCACTTACATATTTTCCTGTAACAATGGGAATTTATAAACTGTAGCTCTAGGCAGCTCAAACATACAAATACATCTGTAGTTTCAGGTAGCACATGAGCAGGCTCTTGTGCCAAAAACAAATTACTTACATTTCTGCAACATTTACAGAGGATTCCACTCACTGTCATCTAACATTGTCTCTGACTGCATGATTATCTTTTTCCTCCCCTGAGGTCCCAAATCTTTATTTTTACTAGATCCTCATTGTTTTATTTCATATACAATGTTTTGCTAATTTTGACTTAATGCCATTTTCCCACTAAATGTCAACAACAAATTCATTTATATAGGGCCAGAAATTCGGTTTTCCGGCTTCCTGCGGGTGCAAGCATCGTGCGCGTAGTTACCTAACGTACCTGCCGTTGTGTTTTGGGCCCACGAGAACTTCGGGTCCTGGGCCTCCTCCAGCTGCCGGCGCGCAGTGCTTGCATGTCCCAGGGGCGCAGTTAGTTCGAAGCGTCCCCTGGGATCACGTGGGCCATGGAGAGCCAATCCTAGCAGGGTATTTTCATTCATAGATTTGACAGGAAGACCTGTCAAATCTATGAATTGAAATCTGCCCCAAAACCACTCTAAAACTTCAAATACATTTTTTAAAAAAACATCACATTTTTAAAATAACTATAAGTTAAATAAATTAACTACTTTAAACAAAAATTAAAATTTTTGAAAAAATTTAAATACTTTTTAACGGTGCTAAAAATAAACTTACCTTTCTTTAAAGTATCTAAAAAAGATAAACCTGTTGAAAAATTTTTTAAACTGTAATTAATTAACCACTTACCTTGTTAAAAACGGGTCTTGCGCCTCCTTTTTAAAAGCGCAGCTTCTTCCATACTTACCTTCCCGGAGAAACCTGAAAAAAAAACGAAGTTCGCTGCGTGTGCGCAGCCTCTCCCGCGCACGCGGTTCACCTCTGAACCCCTCCCTTCACGAGACCGGAAGTTCCGGTTTCCCGCGCATGCGCAGTGCATGCAGGAAACCGGCACTTCAAGTGGCCTTACAGGTGAGTACACAGCGCGTACTCACCCGGCAAGTGCCGAATTTCTGGGCCATAGTTTCTTTAACGTAGTAAAACGTCCCAAGGCACTTCACCGGTCAATATGCACTTTCATATAATAACAACTTTAATGCCAAACCAGTGCACAAATGTACACAACTTACTCTAAATGGAGATGATCATCAAAGTTTCTGTGAAATCCCAGAGACAGAATTTGTGGAAGGTGACGCTTACAGCAAATGCTGTGGGTCGTTTCTGTGAGGAAAAGTCAGTCATATTGGAATGAAAGCTTGTATTCTCGCTTTGTGCTTATCATTCTTGGCTGCTTGGTTTTATCTTTAGAAATCCCAATCATAATTAAAATAAAGGAGAATAAAAAGCGGTTTGCAACATGTGTAACATTCTTGTTAATTGTCCCAGTTATCAGGGACATTACACATGGAAAGAAAGAAATCACAAACAATGACCATTTGAGCAGGCAAAGCATGATTACTTAGATATGTTCTTAGTTTGATGCAGGTTGCATTTATGTAACTTATACACAATGGCCTGGAGTTCCCGCTTGGTTGCGCTTTTTTTTGCGCAATTCGCCCAAAATCGGCGAAACCAGTGCAAAAGATAGCTGAGGTTTAAGCGCAAATTACATTCAGCACAACTTGAGTTTCCGTGATCTTTTGCGCTGGTTTAAAACACGCTAGAATCCGCCCCGCACGCAGAACTGTCCATGCCCCCAGATCGAAATAATCACCATTATGACTTTCCTCTAATCGTGCTCATTTGCAGGCCTTCGAGGAGGCTCCAAAAATGAAGCTGCTTTTAGGCGAAAGGACACTAATAGGCATGTTTTAAAAGCTTTTGAATATAATTTGTTTTTAATATGCTAAGAAACTGACTACTGTACACCAATATAACTGGCAAATGGTTCTCTATAGTTTTTTGAATTCATTTTCAGTAATTTAAAACTGGGTTACTCACAAGTGGTGGACTAGACACTGATTAAAATGCCTATTTTTTTGTGATAAGCCCATTTTCTGCTGTATTAATAAAACTGCACCAAGCTGCCACTCTTAAATATATTAAGGAATATTTTTTAAGGCAAAATTTAAAAAAAAATTACGTTCTAAAATGCTGCCCGATTGCGGTGGTTCATGGCAGATTTTGCGTTCGACGATATGCAAATGAGTTTGAGCGGAAACTTGAGAAAATGAACACATCTGAAAGCGAGAGCAATTTTGGGTGCGATTTGCGCTTAGATCGCCAATTGCGCACAAAGCGGAAACTCTATCCCAATGTATCTTGTTGCTGGCTGAGTAATTCCAGTTCTAATGAAGCATACAGGTTAAGCCCTTGTGAATGGGAATAACTGAAATTGTGCAATACTTATTTATCTGAATAGGTGATGCAAATTAGTGTATTTTGTCAACGTGAGTATATTTGTGATTTTCTACACAAATGATATATTGAAGGATTTATTAAAGGCCAAGGTATTGCCAAAATTATGATAATAAAGCTTGATACATTTATGACATTATGGGCTAAATTTTAAAACTATTTTGTCTCCAGTGAGTAGCTGAGCCTGTAGATAACAGGAAGGCCCCAGGTTGGATCCTCAGTTTGTGTTACGTTAGCTGATCTCGCCTGGGGCAACAGTTATAATTATCTTCACTATTACTAGGTAATGGAGGGAACGTTGCTGGATGTGTGCATTTGTGGACATCAGGTGAGAACAGGAGCAGGCTGAGCTGTGAAGGCTCTTCCCTCTGCAGAAGATTAGCTTGACAATGATTACTGGTGAGGCTTATCCATGAATAATTGGCACCTGGAGGAGATACCAGTTTGCACATTGAATTGTATTCCAGATGGGAGTCAATGCCTTCAGGAGAGGAGAAAGTTAGCTGACAAAATTGATGAGGAGAAAATTAAAAACTGCATCGTAACAGAAATGTCTTTGCTCTACATTTTCTTTCATGGTATGAATCATTTAACATTCCTCCATTTGCGGCAGTATATCACCTTTGCTGTGCACCATGAAAGAGGGAGCAGAGGCTAACTTAATGCAGTGAAAAACACTGACTAAACATTTTAAAATTAATCTGGCAATGGTACAGTTGTGACAATTGTGGTGTAGAATCCTGCACTGTTCTGTGGAGTACTGACAATTTATAACAGAAACACTCAGTAACAAATCCACTCACATGCGTTCAATTTTGAGGGATTAGAAATTAGTTTTTTTTTAAACTATCTTTATGTCTGGGGCAGGGATGAATAAAATGGGTGGAGCCTCTTGTGTTGCTTCATGCGAGGCCAATTCATGGTTTTCTGGAATTTTTGTACGCAGATTCAAACGTGTTGGAAATCCACACAAATTAGCTTTTTAATATTTACTAGCACAAATTAGTACCACTGAATGGAATAACTAAAACCAGGCAGGGTGTGTCAGTGCCTATACAAACTCCATTGGAGAGTAATTATTTTGCCAATGTTATGCTTTAAAACTACATGTTAGAAAAAAAATCATGAAAAATTTATAGGGGCAGCGAACAGGAAATGAGTGTGTTTGCTTGAAAGAACCTTCAGCTCTTTGATCTGGCTACAGCACACCTCAGGTTCAACTTTTGTTTATTTGAAGGACATATTTTTGTTGACAGTCACGGAACTAAGAGTTATTACTTACAGGTTTCATCCATTATATTTCACAGATACATTGGGGGGAATTTTAAACCCCCACCCTGCCCAGCTGAAACCGGGCATGGGGCAATTAGAATGGAACGGGAGAGTTACCCACTGGCCTCCCAGCCTGATCCTGCCGACTGCAAATTTAAATAGCAAACACCAAGGATACCTGCCCAAAGCCGGCGGGTTCCTTATGTAAATATGCAGATTGGGTCCCAATGATGCAATATTAACCCTAGGCCTGCGCGGGGAAGTCAAACTTGCCGGGAACAGGAGCCATGCCAGAATAGGACCAGCAAAGTAGGTTTTTTAAACATTTTATTTTGGTTTCCTTGTGGGCCAGGAGTTGCAAGAGTGCTCCCCCCTCCCCCTGGGCTCCACAAGGAACCTTGAGCCGCCACTGCTCTGTGTTTCCCTCCCCCGATCATGATCACTTCCAACCCGTAGGTTTTTAAAGCCCCTGTATTTTCCCTAAAACAGGGCATCTAAATAGAAACGCATAATAAGGTACAATTCTATTTTTAAATACAAAATTAAAAAAGAATGCAAAATAGTCAGCATAGAAATTTTGAGTTAATCTACAAAAATATACATTTCACCCAGTTTACACAAAACTTAAATCAGCCTTAAAATTACGCCGTGTGATAGTATCATATGAGCGCTTAATGCATTTCTCTACAATTCCTTCTATGCTTTTTTAGCAGAGGTGACAACCAATTTATCTTAAACATGTTCATTTCTCTACTAAAATAAAAAAAATAATGCCAGAGGTGGAAATTACGGGTGCATTTGGGGTCATTTTAAGCGAGTGGGCAATAAGGTGGCAGATGGAGTATAATGTGGGGAAAAGTGAGGTGATTCACTTTGGTAGTAAGAATAGAAAAACAGAATATTTTTTAAATGGTGAGAAACTATTAAATGTTGGTGTTCAGTGAGATTTAGATGCCCTCGCACAGGAAACACAGAGAGTTAGCATGCAAGCAATTAGGAAGGCAAATGGCATGTTGGCCTTTATTGTAAGGGGGTTGGAGTACAAGAGTAATGATGTCTTACTACAATTGTACAGGGCTTTGGCAAGACCACTCCTGGAGTACTGTGCACAGATTTGGTCTCCTTATCTGAGGAAGGACATACTTGTCTTAGAGGCGATGCAACGAAGGTTCAGTAAATTAATCCCTGGGATGAGAGGGATGTCCTATGAGGAGAGATTGAGTAGATTGGGTCTATACTCTCTGGAGTTTAGAAGAATGAGAGGTGATCTCATCAAAACATATAAGATTCTGAGGGAGATTGACAGGGTAGATGCTGAGAGATTGTTTCCCTGGCTGGAGAGTCTGTAACTAGGGGGCATAGTCTCAGGATAAGGGGTCGGCCATTTAGGACTGAGATGAGGAGGAATTTCTTCACACAAAGGGCAGTAGATGCTGACTCATTGAGTATATTCAAGGCTGGTGTAGATAGATTTTTGGACTCTAGGGGAATCAAGGGATATGGGGATCGGGTGGGAAAGTGGAGTTGAGGTCGAAGATCAGCCATGATCTTATTGAATGGTGGAGCAGGCTCAAGAGGCCATATGGCCTACTCCTGCTCCTAATTCTTAGGTTCTTATGTTCTTATTTTAGCTTTTGGCGACAGAAAAAAATTGTGAAAGGCGGCCAATCCGATATCTCGCCATTACATTATCGCCAAAGTTAAAATTACCTTTGTATCTGTTATCTCACAGCATAATTTCAAAGCAGTAGCCATAAGCAAGAAAATAGGGCCCGATACCGGTAGCATTAGTTAACTAACAAAACTGAGCTTATTCCAAAATGAAGTAAATTATCTGGCAAACTGGTACTCTCGCCTAAGCAATAAAAGCATATGTTGGTTAATTTTATTTCACTCTACATTGCATTGTACTGTACTGTACTGTACCAAACATACTAATATTATTAATTGTGTTTGTATTTGAAATATTTTTAAAGATGGGTACTTAATCTGCGACACTCTATGTACGTCATCCACCTTGAAATCCACATGCTAATATCTATGGAAAAGCTGATTGTTTACATATTAAAATAATGATCTTGTATTTCAACTGTTTTCCATGAGTGGTAAATAAAAGTTTATGAAAACCAGTTTTTAAAGTACTTTGCCTTACATAATCCAAAATGTATCAGTTATTTGTGAAGTGGAGGTGCACTTTTCGAAGGTGGCAGTGGAGAGCGAGTTACTGAGATAGCAGGCTTGCCAATGTTGCCCAAGCGCTGTCAGCCTCACCATTATTCTTATCACAAAATCCGACCCATTATATTGCCCTATCATTGTACAATAAGGCAATTTTCAGTAATTGAGATTTCTAATTCCAGATTTAAAAGAAATTATATATTTTGTAAATAGCATGATTTAATTTATCCATTGAATTGAATGTTGTGTCTTGTAATGCTTTCATTAAGGATTTTATTTCAATGTTTTGACTTAATGGCCTGGAAATTGGATATGGTTACGAAATGGGCAGTGTTAAGGCCCAACGGGCGAGAAATTTGTGGGCTTCGCGCCACTCTGTGGCGCCATTAAATGGCGCTAAATCGGTGGCCGCCGCTCTTTCACCAGCTGGTGGCAGGTCCCGCAGCAGCCATCGATTTGGTCTCTACCTTTGCGCTGCCGGTAACTGGCAGCCCCATCCTGAACAAAATCAGCGTGCAATGCCGACTTAACATCACAAATGCGAACTTCGACCCTAGCGCTGAGAAGACAGAACATGCAGCAAATACTCAGCAGGTCAGGCAACATCCGTGGAGAGAAAAAGAGAGTTCACGTCTCAGATTGAGATGCTGCCTGACCAGCTGAGTATTTCCAGCATTTTATGCTGTCATTTCACATTTACAGCATCCACTTGCAGAGGGAAGAGGAAGACACAGAAAAGGAGGAAGCCGAAGAGGAGGTAGCAGAAAATGAGGAAGCAGACAGAAGGATGCATCCCAGATAGCCCCTTTGTGGCCGGGATATCCGGGATGGAAACATCTGCCTGCAGTCCCAGTGACCACAACCCCAATTCCCCTTTCAACATTAGTCCCACACCTTACCTTCCATCTGTTACTGACCATCACAGCGTCCTCTTGGCCACGATGCTAAAATAAAAGCCACCAGAAAGCAAACTTTCCAATCCACCTATATACATCTATCCATCCAATGTGACATCAAGAAATCAACTCATCACCCGTATGCATTCTTTTAGTGACTCTTGTGTGTGCCTTTGCCTATCCGACTGATGTCATGCAGTGCTACCCCAGTGGCTGCAGCGTGGCTGGTGGAAGGCAGCTGACTTTCAGTGGGGAGCAGCGGCAGACAGGTGGGGTGGGGGGTGTCAGCATTCCTGTTCCCACCACTGCCACTCCACCATTGCCCTTGCCACTGCCTGTCAGCCAGCCAGCCCAGACTGCTGTCGCTAATGCCGAGGTGGTGCAGTCTACAGCTGGGCTTCTAGGGCCAGAGCTGCTCGAGGTCATCTTGCAAAGCCATCTGAATCTCCCCCATGGAAACTCAGCAGCCTTCCACCAGCCATGCTGCAGCCATTGGGGGAGCACTTTGTAGAAGCACCAGTAGGACAGGAAAGGGTACCCGAATGAAAGGCACTAAGCAATTGCATAAGGGTGATTAGTTCATATCGTAAGTGTAAATATGTGTGAAGTGATTTTGGATAAATGTATTAATTTTGTTTGGAATCTTTTGTGGTTGGCCTCATTTCAGCTTTGTGCCCAGGCGGACGCGGTGATATTCCGTGACAGTGGGATGGTATGATGGGGATGTGGTGAGCAACGGGGATCTGGGGTTTCATTCATTGGAATCGGAGTCTGTTGAGCTGTTCATGGACAGCCCGTCCGGAAGGGGGATTGGCTGTCTGCCTCCTCCCTGCCTCCTCCCTTCCTCCTCACCCTCTTCCTCTTCCTCCTCCTCCTCTCCCTGGTCTTCCTCCTGAGGTGGTGCCACAATCCCTGGTGGCAAGGGCTGTGCCCTCATGATGGCCAAGTTGTGAAGCATGCAGCAGACTACCACGAAATGAGACACCCGCTCTGGCATTTACTGTAGGGCTCCTCCCGAGCGGTCAAGGCAGTGGAACCATTGCTTCAGCAGCCTGCTGGTCTGCTCGATGATGTTCCTGGTGGAAGCATGGCTCTCATTATATGAGTGCTTGGCACGAGTGGTGGGGTTGCGGAGGGGAGTCATGAGCCAGGTGCAGAGCGGATAGCCGCGAGTTTGATGTGCTGGCTGGAAGATAGCTGGCACACCGGACTGACGCAGGATGAAGGCATCATGGCTGCTGCCAGGATAGTGGTGAGAAGTCGCACAACACCAGGTTATAGTCCAACAGCTTTATTTGAAATCACAAGCTTTCGGAGCGGCTGCTCCTTCGTCAGGTGCTCCGAAGGCTTGTGATTTCAAATAAAGCTGTTGGACTATAACCTGGTGTTGTGCGACTTCTCACTTTTGTCCACCCCAGTCCAACACTGGCATCTCCGCATCATGGCCAGGATAGCGGGCATTGACCATCAGGAAGCGCTGGGCGTGGTCACACATCAACTGCACATTAAGTGAGTGGTAACCTTTGCGGAAGATCTCAGGATTGTTATACAGCGCCCACAAAGCCATGTGATGGTGCCCTGCACCATGGGGAAGCCCACTATCCTGGCAAAGCCAGATGCGCACTCGTCCTGCTACTTTCTGCTCAGAGAGAAGACAATGTAATCCTTTCTCCTGGAGTAGAGAGCCTCTATGACCTTTGTGACCTCCCGGATACAGCAATGGACGGCGAACTGTGAGATGTTAGCTATGTCTCCTGCTGTAGACTGGAAGGATCCACTGGTGAAGAAATTGAGGGCCACGGTGACCTTAACTGCCACTGGGAGAGCTGTGTTGGTCTGGTTGCAGGAGGTGGTAGAGTTCTGTGACCACCTCCTTGGTAAAGCGGAGCCTCCTAATACACTGCTCCTCGCTTAAATGGGTATAAGAGAAGAACTGTCTGAAGACCCTAGGTGGGTAAGGCCTCCTGTTGAGAGCCCTCCTGGACCTCCTTCTCCTTCTGTGTGCATCTTCTCGTCTTCTTCGCTGCCTCCGCTTCCTCTTCCGAAGATACTCAAGTCAGAGCCAGCCTCGAGGGTCACGAACTGGGGCGATATTTAAAGGGAAGGTGCGGCCAAGACCCGCACCGCCATTTTCTTTTTTTGGACGACCTCCAGGTCGGCCCTCCGGGATGGGCCCTGGCATGGTTCTGGCCGTCATTGCGCAGCCCGGCACCGCATCTCAGTACCGGGCTGCGGCCGCAGCACCGGGCCGCCCTGGTGGCCTAGTGTAGGCCATCGGAGACCCTGCAGAGTGTGCAGCGGCCCTCCCCTTTAACTGAAGGGGAGGGGTGTAGAAGCGCTGCTGATTGCGCCCGACATCGCATCGGTTACCGCCCCTTCAGGAAGTGGAGCGCTCGAGATTGCGGTCTACTTCCTGTGTGGGGCGGTAAGCCGAATTTAGCGGCCGGGGCGGTACTTCCGCGCCGGGCGCTAAATGTCCGGCCTTAACTCGTTACTGCCCTCAAACGGGGCGTAACCAAATTTTGCGCCCATAGAATCATCGAATGGTTACAACACGGAAGAAGGCCATTCGGCCCGGCAAGCCCGTGCTGACTCTAAGCTAGTCCCACTTGCCTACCCTTTCCCTGTAGCCCTGCAAATTTTTTTCCTTCAGATGCTTATCCAACTCCCTTTTGAAAGCCGTGATTGAATCTGCCTCCACCACCCTTTCAGGCAGTGCATTCCAGATCCTAACCACTCGCTGCGTAAAAAAGTTTTTTCTTACGTTTCCTTTGGTTCTTTTGCCAATCACCTTAATTCTGTGTCCTCTGGTTCTCGACCCTTCTGCCAATGGGAACAGTTTCTCTCTATCTACTCTGTCCAGACCCCTCATGATTTTGAACACCTCTAACAAATCTCCTCTCAATCTTCTCTGCTCCAAGGAGAACAACCCCAGCTTCTCCAGTCTATCAACGTAACTGAAGTCCCTCATTCCTGGAATCATTCTCGTAAATCTTTTCTGCACCCTCTCTAAGGCCTTCACATCCTTCCTAAAGTGTGGTGCCCAGAATTGGACACAGTATTCCAGTTGGAGCCGAACCAATGTTTTATACAGGTTCATCATAATTTCCACGCTTTTGTACTCTATACCTCTTCATGAAGCCCAGGATCCCGTAAGCATTTTTAACTGCTTTCTCAACCTCCCCACCACCTTCAACGATTTGTTCACATATACCCCAAGGTCTCTCTGTTCGTGCACTCCCATTAGGATTTTACCATTTAGTTTAAATGTCCTCTCCTCATTCTTTCTACCAAAATGTATCACTTCACACTTTTCTGCATTAAATTTCATCTGCCACGTGTCCGCCCATTTCACCAGCCTGTTTATGTCTTCCTGAAGTCTATTACTCTCCTCCTCACTGTTCACTATACTTCCAAGTTTTGTGTCATCTGGAAATTTTGAAATTGTGCCCTGCACACCCACGTCCAAGTCATTTATATATATCAAGAAAAGCAGTGGTCCTAGTACCGACCCCTGGGGAACACCACTGTATAGGTTCCTCCCGTCCAAAAAACAACCGTTCACCACTACTCTCTGTTTCCTGTCACTTAGCCAATTCCATGCTGACACTGTCCCTTTTATTCCATGGGCTTCAACTTTGCTGGCGGACCTATTATGTGGCACTTTGTCGAAAGCCTTTTGGAAATCCATGTACACCACATCAACCGCATTACCCTCATCAACCCTCTCTGTTACCTCATCAAAAAACTCGATCAAGTTGGTTAAACACGATTTGCCTTTAACAAATCTGTGCTGGCTTTCCTTAATTAATCCACACCTGTCCAAGTGACTGTTAATTTTGTCCCTGATTACTGTTTCTAATAGCTTCTCCACTACCGAGGTTAAACTGACTGGCCTATAGTTGCTGAGTTTATCTTTACACCCTTTTTTGAACAAGGGTGTAACATTTGCAATTCTCCAGTCCTCTGGCACCACCCCCATATCTAAGAAGGATTGGAATATTATGGCCAGTACCTCCGCGATTTCCTCCCTTAATTCCCTCAGCATCCTAGGATGCATCCCATCCGCTCCTGGTGACTTATCTACTTTAAGTACAGACAGCTTTTCTAATATCTCTTCTTTATCAATTTTTATATTATCAAGTGTCTCCACTACTTCCTCCTTCACTATGTCTATGGCAGTATCCTCTTCCTTGGTGAAGACAGATGCAAAGTACTCATGTAGTACCTCAACCATACCCTCTGCCTCCATGCGTAGGTCTCCTTTTTGGTCCCTAATCGGCCCCACCCCTCCTCTTACTACCCTTTTACTAATTATATGCCTATAGAAGACTTTTGGATTACCTTTTATGTTAGTTGCCATGCTATTCTCATACCCTCTCTTTGCTCCTCTTATTTTCTTTATCACTTCTCCTCTGACCTTTCTGTATATAGCCTGATTCTCAGATGTATTTGCAACCTGACATCTGTCATACGCGCTCTTTTTCTGCTTCCTCGGTTTCGATTTTTAAATATAAATAACAATATAAAATCAAAGTATTAAATATAAAAATAAAGGCAGAACACATGGCTTTAAAATGTGGACTGAATTACATCTGCACACCCTGGTCCATTTAAACTTCACAATCTATTCCCATTACACCTATTCTTGACGCCCCATTTGCAGTTTCACAGGAGATCAATTGGTAACCTCCCACCGAGAACCTCCATCACTCACCCCGCAAAAATATCCTGGGCAAGGTGGAGGTTCCCTCTTTTGCATAATTCCAGTGTGTACCCATGTCACTACGAGTGCATCTTGTGCGCCCGTCAGAGCAGGGAGGCGCTTGCAGCTGTAGGTTTATGTGCTGGCACCATGAGCACAAAGACATTTATTTTGGGGCACTTCAACCCCCTTTGCAAAGGGGCTGGGGTCACTCACTAATGTGCTAGTTTTCTTTTGAGGGGTTCAGGCCAGCAACCCCATATGGGACCCACTTCTGTCGGCTGGGAGGCTGGGTATTCATCCTTTCACTCAGCACACCAGCTTCCAGCGGATCCCAAGGTGGAGCTGAGGATACTTGGGAATCCTCTGATGCAGGGAGAACCACCTGAAACAAATCCCTACAGAGATTAGGGGCAAGCAGGCTCCGGCCTAATTTGCCAGCCTTCTGCTGCACTCCTGCCCGACTTATGGCAGAAGTGCGCCGGAAGGGCTATGGATTTTTGGAGCTGTTATATATAGAAGACTTTAGAACATAGATGGATTTCTGGTACAAGGTGAACGTATTTGCAATTTTTCAATAATGTTGAATGTTCAATACAGCTGGACCTTAAGCAAGCACTTCTGTCTTTCCTCGCTTAGCTCTAACCTTGTGACCATTCACCTCTGTCCTTCTCCCTGATGATATGATCTCCCACCTCTGTCCTTCTCTAACTCATAGCCTAAACACTGTAATCTACAGGCACTGGGTCAGCTCAGCAATGCAGACACATACACACTACACTATTGTCACATGCCTGTAAGTTTCAGCAAAAACCATACAATAAAACTTAAAAGCAGGAAATTCCAGGCTCAAATTTCTTTACGTGACATTGAAACAAATAGTACCCAGTAAATGGAAGTTGAATGCCGCAAGCATCTGGACAGTATCACTCTCAACATGGTCTGCTGGAACAAACAGATTAAGCCAATTCACTCAAAAGGCTTACGACACATATCATGATTAACATGCAACTTGCAGCAAAGCTCAAATTTGGAACCTCGGTTCAAACTCAGGCTAGACTAATGGGCTGAATGGTCCGGAATTTGTGGTCAGCGGCGAAGCAACCTTGAAGAAAGCTGTCCACAAAGATCTAGTGATGTCTGTGGTGTGAATTCCACCTCTCCCGACGTTAGTTTGAATCTGGCGCAAAATCAAGCAAATCTGCAGCATCCAGCAACAGTGATGTCATCAAGCAGGCTAAGCAGCCAATCACATTGAAGGATTCTCACAGACAGGAAACCAGGAAGTAAAATGCACTGATTATAATTTACTTTTTATAAATTTTACAGACTGCGAAATAAAGATTGGGACATACACAAAAGATTAAGGTAGAATCTGAAATATCATTCTTATCATCTTAATGGAAAAATCTGACATTCCACAAATATAAAATTAGTTTTTCAGGGCCAGAACGGTTGTTCAGCAGTCAATACGCTGTTAAAACCCCAGTTACACCTCTTTCAACAAGGCTTAACTTTTTGGGGTTTTTTTTAACAGCGATATTCCAGCATAATAGGGGAAGTTTTCGACAGGAACTATGATTTGAATTGATTGCCGACTGTGGGGAGTTCCACAGCGCAACCTGTGGAGAAGCGTGGAATCACTGACAGCAACTTCTGGATTTCCTCGTTTATCTGCGCATGCGCTGACTCCAGAAGTTGCTGTCACTTTCAGAGGAGTAATGACAGTGAATGCTGACAGTTCCATCATCATTACCACTGTAAAATCCAGGCTAATGTCTCCTCTGTTGGGTGTAAGTGTCTTATGGGGTTGGGTGTATGTGTTTCGGCAGCACCAGTCCAGTTCCTAGTGGACATGGGCCCACGGCACAAAACTGCCCTTAATTTGGCACGAGTTGTTCTTAAATTACAAATGGAGCCCACAGGATAACTGGTGTGGCAAATAGAAAAAAATCCCATAGCTAAGAGGTATGATTCTGCAGTTAAGGCTGAGCCATTCTCCTAGGGCAAAAGAAAAGAAGGTTGAGGGGGCATTTATACTGCAGCTGCTAGCCTCAGTATGGGTTCCCTGCTTATATTGCCAGGCTGGAACAGCAATTCTCCTGCTCAGCCAAGAGCTCTGTGTATGTGCGGTTACGTGCATGTGCTAAGCTGCTCTCCCAGTGGTTAAGATTGAAATGTTTAGATAGCGTGGGTAGGAGCACCTGCACGGTCTAAACTTTTTAATTACCTGCAGGTAGGTTTAAAAACTCTCCAGGAGGTGCAAGGGAGCACTTTTTAAACCAGGTGTGCAACACTCCATGCAGTGTCAAGCCCAAGCTGTGTGAGATGGCCTCCTTGCAGTGGCGGGAGAGGGGGGGCGGGGGGAATAATTTTGACTTTGGGCTACAGTATAAATAAGGCGCTATCAATTCAGCCGCCCGTATACATCTCTCCCGATCTTCATTTGAATCAGGAGAGGTGTATAACGGGCGGCTGAATTAATATCGCCATTTTACATTATCACCCAAAGTCTAAATTACTCTCGAGGTCTCACGCTACTCCTCTCTACACTGCTGATGTAAGAAAGAAAGAAGAAAGACCTGCAATAATATAGCGCCTTCACGACCTCGAGACGTCCTAAAGCGCTTTACAGCCAATGAAGTACTTTTTGGAGTGTAGTCACTGTTGTCATGTAGGAAACGCAGCAGCCAATATTCGCACAGCAAGATCACACAAACAGCAATGTGATAATGACCAGATAATCTGTTTTAGTGATGTTGATTGAGGGATAATTATTGGCCAGGATACTGGGGAGAAATCCCCAGCTCTTCTTCAAAATAGTGCCATAGGATCTTTTATGTCCACCTGCGAGGACAGACGGTTTAACCTCTCATCCGAAAAATGGCACCTCCGACAGTGAAACACTCTCTCTGTAATGCACTGAAGTGTCAGCCTCGGTTTTGTAAAGTCCTGTAATGTAGCATCACTGCAAATCTCAAATTACTGTATAAACACATCCTAACTCCATATCTAATCATGTTATACTTGACTCAGCCTGTTTGATGGCGGTGGGTTCCCAAAATGGAGTGTACCATTCCTCAGCATGGCTATCCCTCACCTTGATGTGTACAAAAATTCACAAAACAGTTTTGAAAAGGAAATAAAAATAAACTTTGAGTGTGTAAGTCAGTCATTTATGTGGATGAAGCATGTTGGCTGCTCTGAATGGCAAGAGGAAAGCAAAGGAAAAGACATCGCATTCGTTCTTAGGGGTAGACCTGTGACAGATTCCAAAGATTCCAGTGAACAAAATCATGCAAGTATCAACCATATATGGTATTTGTCTGGTGATGTGGTGCTTGGAGATGCTATTACTTGCACTGAGTGGATTCTCTGGTATTATTGTATCTTTTTTGTCTGAGTTTCTGAGCAGCTGTGAACAACAGAGCAGCAGATTCTCTGCTTATACCAACTGCTCCATAAAGTGGTATTATTTAGCACAAAATTAATAAATTCATATTGATGTCCTACTTACAAACAAAACTAATAACTCACCTGTTCAGTCTCTATATATTAAAGAACACAACTGTCAAGGGTATTTGAGTTTTCGAGGACCCACACCTACTAAGGAATAGGAACAGCGCGCGCAGATGCATCTGTCCATGACAGTATTGGTAGCAGTGACCACCACACAGTCATTGTGGAGACGAAGTCCCGTCTTCACACTGAGGACACCCCCCATCGTGCTGTATGGCACTACCACCGTGCTAAAGGGAATAGATTCAGAACAGATCTAGCAGCTCAAAACTGGGCATCCATGAGGCGCTGTGGGCCATCAGCAGCAGCAGAATTGTATTCCACCACAATCTGTAACCTCATGGCTCGGCATATCCTTCAATCTACCATTACGATCAAGCCAGGAGACCAACCCTGGTTCAATAAGGAGTGTAAAAGAGCATGCCAGGAGCAGCACCAGGCGTACCTAAAAATGAGGTGCCAACCTGGGGAAGATGCAACACAGGACTACATGCATGCTAAACAGCGGAAGCAGCATGCTATAGACAGGGCTAAGCGATCCCACAATCAACGGATCAGATCAAAGCTCTGCAGTCCTGCCACATCCAGTCGTGAATGGTGGTGGACCATTAAACAACTAACGGGAGGAGGAGGCTCCATGAATATCCCCATCCTCAATGATGGTGGAGCCCAGCACGTGAGTGCAAAAGACAAGGCTGAAGCGTTTGCAACCATCTTCAGCCAGAAGTGCCGAGTGGATGATCCATATCGGCCTCCTCCCGAGGTCCCCACCATCACAGAAGCCAGTCTTTAGCCAATTCGATTCACTCCACGTGATATCAAGAAATGGCTGAGCGCACTGCATACAGCAAAGGCTATGGGCCCCGACAACATCCCGGCTATCGTGCTGAAGACTTGTGCTCCAGAAGTAGCCGCGCCTCCAGCCAAGCTGTTCCAGTACAGCTACAACACTGGCATCTATCCGACAATGTGGAAAACTGCCCAGGTATGTTCTGTCCACAAAAAGCAGGACAAATCCAATACGGCCAATTACCACCCCATCAGTCTACTCTCAATCATCAGCAAAGTGATGGAAGATGTTATCAACTGTGCTATCAAGTGGCACTTACTCACCAATAACCTGCTCACTGATGCCCAGTTTGGGTTCCGCCAAGAATACTCGGCTCCCGACCTCATTACAGCCTTGGTCCAAACATGGACAAAGTAGCTGAATTCCAGAGGTGAGGTGAGAGTTACTGCCCTCAACATCAAGGCAGCATTTGACCAAGTGTGGCATCAAGGAGTCCTAGTAAAACTGAAGTCAATGGGAATCGGGGGGAAAACTCTCCACTGGCTGGAGTCATACCTAGCACAAAGGAAGATGGTTGTGGTGGTTGAAGGTCAATCATCAAGTCCCAGGACATCGCTGCAGGAGTTCCTCAGGGCAGTGTCCTAGGCCCAACCATCTTCAGCTGCTTCATCAATGACATTCCCTCCAACATAAGGTCAGAAATGGGGATGTTTGTTGATGATTGCACAGTGTTCAGCGCCATTCGCAACTCCTCAGATAATGAAGCAGTTCATGCCCGCATGCAACAAGAGCTGGACGACATTCAGGCTTGGGTTGATAAGTGGCAGGTAACATTTGCGACACACAAGTGCCAGGTAATGACTATCTCCAACAAGCCACCACCCCTTGACATTCAACTGTTTTCCCATCGCCGAATCCCCCACCATCAACATCCTGGGGGTCACCATTGACCAGAAACTTAACTGGACCAGCCACATAAATACTGTGGGAACAAGAGCAGGTCAGAGGCTGGGTATTCTGCGGCGAGTGTCTCACCTCATGACTCCCCAAAGCCTTTCCACCATCTACAAGGCACAAGTCAGGAGTGTGATGGAATACTCTCCATTTGCCTGGATGAGTGCAGCTCCAACAACAGTCAAGAAGCTTGACACCATCCAGGACAAAGCAGCCCGCTTGATTGGCACCCCATCCAACACCTTAAACATTCACTCCCTCCACCACTGGTGTACCGTGGCTGCAGTGTGTACCATCTACAAGATGCACTGTAGCAACTCGCCAAGGCTTCTTCGACAGCACCTCCCAAACCCGGAACCTCTACTACCTAAAAGGACAAGGGCAGCAGGTGCATGGGAACACCACCACCTCCAAGTTCCCCTCTAAGTCACACACCATCCTGACTTGGAATTATATCGCCGATCCTTCATCGTCGCTGGTCAAAATCCTGGAACTCTCTCCCTAGCAGCACTGTGGGGGTACCATCACCATACGGACTGCAGCGGTTCAAGAAGGAGGCTCACCACCACCTTCTCAAGGGCAATTAGGGATGGGCAATAAATGTTGGCTTTGCCAGTGACGCCCACATCCCAGGAACCTGGGCCAACCTGAAATTGGCCTTTGGGCTTCATTAACATTTTTTGCACATGCTGCCAGCGCCTGTCGTGCACTATAACAACATCTTGCATTTTTATAGCACCTTTAACATAGTAAAACGTCCCAAGGCACTTCACTGGAGCAATTATCAAACAAAATTTGACACCAAGCGACATAAAGAGATATTAGGTCAGATGACCAAAAGCTTGTTCAAAGAGGTAGGTTTTAAGGAATGTCTTAAAGGAGGAGTGAGAGGTAGAGAGGGTAGAGGTTTAGGGAGGGATGAATATTATTAGAGTGAGAGCAATGGGTAGAAAATAAGACAAAATTATTTTTTTATACGATGGCGGAATTTCCCCGTTGCCAAGTGTGCCGGTTTGGGCGTGGTTGGCAGTAAAAGTCCCAGAAATTAACAGCGCGTCGGGAACCCACCGTCATCCTGCCACCTCGCGCATTTAACTTGGGCGGCTTTGATGGCGCGACACGGACCCCATCGGCAGAGGCTGGTGACCTCATTCAAGTCATTAACTGCTTGTTGAGAGACCCTTTAGAGGGTTTTTAACACCAGCTTTTGACTTTTACTGCAGGAGTGTGAGATTCACGGAGGTTGGGTGCCTCGTCTGTGAAGGGGAGGCAGAAGCTCAGTGGCCATTGGTGAGTCCACTCATTGACAGCTGGGAAAAGCACATAAATACTGCAACATTACACCTCATTACTTGCCTCATGGAAAGGCTCTTGCTGACTCCATTTTGTCCACAGATTTAGGTGTCAGCAGCTTGCAGGTCATTTCTGAAACCTCGGAAGCCACTCTCACCACATTGCTACTCAGTATCAGAACATTGAGGGATCGGGCCTCTGATCTCCACTTTACCTGCCATCTACTACATCAGCATGGATGCCGCTTATACTGTCTCACCTTGGTCCTCAGAATCGGACCAAGATGAGGCCCACCACCAACAGCAGCAGCAACAACTACAACACCAACCTTCTCCTCAACGACCTGATGCTCCACAGGAGAGAGGGGGCACCACAGGGCTGCAGCACACCGGAGGTGATACCCCCAACACAGGATATACAGGCAGAGGATGAGCTTCCTCAACATGACTGAGCAGCAGTGCTTCAGGAGGCTCAGGCTATCGAGCCAGGTCGTCGCAGACATTTGTAGTTTGCTGGAACAAGACCTGCTGCCCAGAGGACCTGGTGGACACTCCTTACCAGTGGCTGTCAATGTCACCACTGCCGTCAACTTCTTCACCTCAGGCTCCTTCCAGGGATCTGCAGCAGACATTTGCGGGATCTCGCAGTTAGCCGCCCACAGATGCATCATCCAGGTGACTGATGCCCTGTTTTTCAAGTCAGCCAATTATGTCAACTTTGCCACTGATGAGGCCAGTGTTACTGAGCGGGCACTCGGCTTTGCTGCTCTGACTGACTTCCCACAGGTGCAGGACGTCATCGATTGCACACATGTGGCCATCAAAGCACCCCCTCATCACCCAGGAGTATATGTGAACTGCAAGGGCTTCCACTCCCTCAATGTGCAGCTTGTCTGCAACCATAAAAAGATAATCATGCATGTGTGCGCCAGATTCCCTGGCAGCTGTCATGACTCTTTCGTCCTGCGCCAGTCCACCCTCCCTCAGCTTTTCACACCTCCAAACACACTTACCAGCTGGCTGCGTGGAGACAAGGGCTATCCACTGAAGACGTGGCTCATGACACCCTCGAGGACGCCAAGTACTGAGGCCAAGGAGCGTTATAATGAAAGTCACATGTCGACCAGATGTGTCATAGAGCAAACAATAGGCATGCTGAAGATGCACTTCAGATGCCTTGACAGATTTGGAGGAGCATTTCAGTACGCTCCAGCAATGGTCTCCAGAATCATCGTCATTTGCTGCAAGGATTGGAGCTGCAGGAGGAGCAAGGCTCAGAGCGCACAGCCTCTTTAGAGGAGGAGGAGGAGGAACCTGAGGTGGAGATGGCACCAGCAGCAGCGCACATTGTTGCCCAGGAGGCCCGGGTTGGCCTCATCATGGCCAGATTTACTTAACTTACTCCAATCCACCCATATGGTTGCCACATGCTGTATAAGTCCCCCCCACCCCTCCATAAAGTATCCCTACAATGAACAAGCTATTCCTCTCACCCAAACCCCCAGTGCTCAAGGTTATGTAATGTCTCACCACTCACTCCAAGTGACAAAACCACTTCCAAGGTAGCAGGCAAAAATTGACAAGACCGGAAAGTGGTGCAAATACATTTATCTGTGTCAGCAAAATAACTGAAACTTACCACTAACATTTTTTCATACACCCATGTGCATCCCCTTGTGCATCTACTTTTGTGTCATTTTTCTTTTCCGAGTGCTTCTATGAGATGCAACCCTTGTGGCTTCAGCAGAGGTAGAGGCAGGCTGCTCACTTCCCTGCTGCGACTGGTTAGACCCTTTTGGCGGACGTCCTCTGGGTTTTGGAGCCTGTGATGGCCTCGCCCAAGTCTGCTCCTCTTGCGACTGTGCAGGGGCAGACTCGGCCATCGGGATCTGAGGAAACATGTGGGGCTCTGACTGAGGGGGAGGCAATAGGATAGAAGTGTGAGCGCTTTGAAAAGGGCCCCCACTTCCATGTCCCCTCTCACCATCATCTCTCTCATGGGCCACTCGCACTTCCCTGCTAGCAAGAAGCTGGAGAGCACCTTGCTGCACAGCAGTGGGGCGATGAACACCCAAGTCGATGTTTACATCCCTCCTAGAGAGGAGGTCTATGAATGCCTGCCACAGATAGTATGTGCTCATGTGACTGACGCATTAGCTGCTCCATGCAGGTGGCCATCCTTTCCATGGAACAGCACATCGTCGCCATCGCCTGCGAGATGGTGGTGCTCATGTTGGAGATGGACTCCTCCATTCTCTGAACATTTGCAGACATCATGGCTGCAAACGATGCCAGAGCCTCATGCAATTGTTGCTGCCCCTCCAAGATCACCCTCTTTCTCGATGGCCCCCGAGGCTCAGCATCTGCATCCAGCTCAGCAAAGCTTGGAGCATCCTGTGCCCTCCGGCGAGGAGTCTCCACTCCTGTCCCTGTCAACATCACCTGCTCTTGCTCACTTGTGAAGTGTGAGACACCAGGTAACAACTCTACTCTATCTCGCACAGGACCCACCGAGGTGTGCGTATCTGCGCTGGTGCTGGGTGCCCTTGGGTCTGCTGCCGATGCACCCTCAGAGGCTGGAGATTCCTCTGAGGAGTTGTCTTCCTCCTCCGGCTGGACAGTGTCCGGGGCGGGTGGGGGGAGGGGGGGTGGTGGTACTTGATGGACCTGTGGGAGAGTAATGAGATGATTTAGAAGTGTTATGTTAAGAATGGGTTACGTTACCATTATGCACATGATGAAAATTCACTGGCTGCTGACATCAGTCACCATATGAGTGACTGTTGTGCCATGTGACTGTATGAGATGTGATTCTGTCACCATTTGTTGGGATATCCTCCTCTCTCCGTCTCCAACCGCCAGCAGCTCTGCAACTCCTGATATGTCCAGGGCCCCCTACTCTGCTGGAGTCAGTTGCATGAATACTGGAGGGCCACTCCCGCACCTTCTGTGCTCTTTTCTCCTGCAAGGATGGAAAAAAGAGAAGTTTGAGTGACTGTGATGGAATGAGTGTAAGGAATGGATGGGTTACATCTGTAGAGGGTGACTATGAGGGAGTGGGGTGCCAATGCCAAATGGCCTCTTTCTGTGGTGTTACTTGCTATGATTGCATTAGGATGAGGGTGAGTGTCAGGGGTGGTTAGTCATCGAGTCATAGAGCCATAGAGTCATAACGGCACAGAAGGAGGCCATTCGGCCCATTGAGTCTGTGCCGGCTCTCTGTACAGCAATCCAGTCAGTCCCATTACCCCGCTCTATCCCCGTAGCCCTGCAAGTTTATTTCCCTCAAGTGCCTATCCAGTCTCCCCTTGAAAACATTGAGTGTCTCCGCTTCCATCACTTCCGTTGGCAGCGAATTCCAGGTCAGCACCACTTGTTGTGTAAAAAAGTTTTTCCTCACGTACCCCCTGTATCTCTTGCCCAAAACCTTAAATCTGTGTCCCCTAGTCCTTGTACCATCAACTACTGGGAACAGCCTTTCCCCGTCTAGCCTATCCAAACCCGTCATAATCTTGTACACCTCTATCACCCCTCAACCTCCTTTGCTTTAATGAAAACAAATCCAGCTTCTCCAACCTGTCCTTGTAGCTAAGATCCCGCATCCCCGGAACCATTCTGGTAAATCTCCTCTGCACCCTCTCAAGTGCCTTCACGTCCTTCCTAAAGTGTGGTGACCAGAACTGGATGCAATACTCCAGCTGTGGCCTAAACAGCGCTTTATAAAGGCTCAGCATAACTTCTCTACTTTTGTACTCAATACCTCTATTTATGAAGCCCAAGATCCCATATGCTTTGTTAACCATTCTCTCAATATGTCCTGCCACCTTCAGGGATCTATACACATTAACTCCCAGGTCCCTCTGTCCCTGCACACTCTTTAAAACTATGCCATTAAGTGTATATTGCCTCTCCCTGTTCCTTTAGCCAAAATGCATCACCTCACACTTCTCTGTATTAAATTCCATCTGTCACTTGTCTGCCCATTCTGCTAGCCTTTCTATGTCCTGTTGCAGTCGATTGGTATCATCATCACTGTTTGCCACACCCCCAAGTTTGGTGTTAACGGTAAATTTAGAAATTCTACTCTGTATTCCAATATCCAGGTCATTTATATATATATATCAAAAAACGTTAGTCAGATTGGGATGTGAGTATGTACATAGACAGAGAGGGATGGGTGGACGTGCAAGGTGGGTTGGTGTGAGGATTAAGCTTGGGAAGGCAGAGTGATGGGGATGTGTTGACAGGCACATCAGGATGAGGCTGAGTGTGGCCTTGCACTCACCTTTCCTGACCTCATGAGATCATTGTATTGTTTCCTGCACTGTATCCAGGTCCTACTGACCACATCCCTGCTGCTGACCTCCTCTGCAATCTCCAACCATGCCCTTTTGGTGTCTTTGGGAGGTCTCTTGCGCCTATCTGCAGGGAACAGGACCTTCCTGCGTGCTCTCACTGCCTCCACCAGGATGCATCACTGAATCTGGGTGCAGCCCTCTGCCTTTGAGTATCCAACATTTATAGTTTTGAACAGTAATGAGACGTTTCTATTTCACCTTGCACACTCCTCTAGCAACCTTCAAATGAGATGTGCGTAAGGCTGCTTTAAATATCGGCACTGGAAATTAGTCATCGATGACATCATCAGACCCGCTCCATTTAATTGGGCCGGGAAACACGCATGACTGCTTTAAGTGGGGCCATTAAGTTAAAGTCGCCCTGAGCAAAACATCGCATTCCCGACCTGCTACGTGGCCCGCACGCACCAGACCCGACTCCAAGGTAAAAATCCTAGCCTATAGATCTGACTTTAGCCCTGCCTGCCCAGTGAAAATGGAGCGGGTGAGTGGTTAAAATGGCGGTCACGCGCTTACCGCTGTGTTCCTGATGTGTTCTTGCCTGCCACCATTTTAACTGCTAGATTTTCAGCAGTGCCGGGGCCACCCACTGCAGGTAGTCGGGGGCCTCATTAATATTTAAATATCGGGGTCTGATGATGTAATTCGGAACTCGATGCGATCTTAACTGCCGATCGTGTCAGTGGCCCCCAATGCTAGAACCGCCAGTGAAAACTACCAACAGGAGTGCTCCTTCACCTGCCGCTAAATCCATAGCCTGCTTCTGAGTCACTATATCGAATCAGCTTGGATACTAGATTTACAGAACAGTATACTGCGGATAGGAGTGGTATTATATTGATAGCAAAAACATACATCAAATCACTGTACAATGGATAGGAGATCAGCTTCAATTGTTACAAGTTAAAAATGTAAGAAGCAAAAGCCAACTCTAGCTCAAATATATGGCAATAATATGTAAAGGTTTTAAAATCAAGCATTGTAGCTTATACAATAAAGAAAAACACCCTTTGATATAGAAAGTAGCACATGTAACACAGCAACACTCAAAACCTGAACCCTTGCCTTTCAGACTTACAAATATTCCTATTTGTGAAACCCAAACTCTGTCACCAGTAACAGATTATATAAATGTCAAGCAAGGCTGTGTCATCGCACCGACGCTCTTCTCGATCTTCCTTGTGGCAATGCTCTATCTCACCCTCAGTAAGCTCCCCGCTGGAGTGGAGCTAATTTACAGAACAAACGGGAAACTGTTCAACCTCCGTCGCCTCAGTCCAGATCCAAGGTCGTCCCTTCCTCTGTCGTCGAATTACAGTATGCAGACGACGCTTGCGTCTGCGCACACTCGGAGGTTGAACCCCAAACCATCATTAACACCTTCACCGAAGCGTACGAGAGCATGGGCCTTACACTAAACATCAGTCAGACAAAGGTCCTCTACCAACCTACCCCCGCCACACAGTACTGCCCCCCGATTATCAAAATCCATGACGAGGCCGTGGACAACGTGGACCACTTTCCATACCTCGGGAGCCTACTGTCAACAAGGGTAGACGTCGATGACGAAGTCCAACACCGCCTTCAGTGTGCCAGTGCAGCCTTCGGTCGCCTGAGGAAGAGAGTGTTTGAAGACCAGGACCTCAAACCCGGCACCAAGCTCATGGTCTACAGAGCAGTAGTAATACCCGCCCTCCTGTATGCCTCAGAGACATGGACCATGTACAGCAGGCACCTCAAAGCACTGGAGAGGTACCACCAACGCTGCGTCCGCAAGATCCAGCAAATCCATTGGCAGGATAGGCGCACCAACGTCAGTGTTCTCGCTCAGGCCAACATCCCCAGCATCGAAGCTTTGACCACGCTCGCTCAGCTCCGATGGACGGGTCACATCGTCCGCATGCCCGATATGAGACTTCCAAAACAAGCGCTCTACTTGGAGCTCCGACACGGCAAGAGAGCCCCAGGTGGGCAGAAGAAATGCTTCAAGGACACCCTCAAAGCCTCCTTGAAAAAGTGCAACATCTCCACCGACACCTGGGAATCCCTGGCCCAAGACCGTACAAAGTGGAGGAGAAGCACCCGGGAAGGCGCCGAATACCTCAAGTCTCTTCGCCGGGAGCAAGTGGAAGCCAAGCGCAAACAGCGGAAGGAGCGCACGTCAACCCAAGCACCCCACCCACCCGCCCCTTCAACCACCATCTGCCCCACCTGTGACAGAGACTGTAGGTCCCGCATTGGACTCATCAGTCACCTGAGAACTCATTTTTAATGTGGAAGCAAGTCATCCTCGGTTCCGAGGGACTGCCTAAGAAGAAGGATATAAATGTGTCATCACAAATACAATTGTATATATTTTTCATTTATAACCACCAATGGTTAACAGAACTAAATAAGGTTTGCTTCATGCGGTGATTGTGTTAGTACTATTTTAGAATCTATACTAATTGCTTCTATGGCTGTCAGGACTCTGGAGTTTGGATTGTTTTGCCTCTGTGGCCACCTGGTGGACATTTTGAGCACTTCCAACAGTCAACCTAACCTAATTGATGTCATATTGGATGGATAGATGTATAAAGTTGGATTGGAAAGTTTGCTTTGTGGTGGCTTTTATTTCAGCATTGTGACCAAGAGGAGGCTGTGATGGTCAGTAACAGAGGGAAGGTAAGATGTGGGACAAATGTTGAAAGGGGAATTGGGGATTGTGGTCACTGGTACCACAGGTGGATGATTCCATCCCGGATATCCTGGCCAGAAAGGGGCTATCTGGGACGCATCCTTCTTTCTGCTACCTCCTCTTCTGCTTCCTCCTCTTCTGTGTCTTCCTCTTCCCTCAGCGAGCGGATGCTGTATATCTGAAATATCAGCATAAAATGCTGGAAATACTCAGGGTCAGGCAGCATCTTGACCTGAGACATGGGGGGCGATTTTGCCGGCGCTCAGGGGTCAGGTTTGGAGGCGGGACTGCTGGCAAAATCAAAAAGATTGGCAGCGGGTCCCGAACCCGCTTCCAACCCGCCTCCAATCAATCTTCCCGGGAGTCGGGAACCTGATTTGCGCAGGGACCCGACTCCTAGCGGTGGGAAGAGGATTATAGCCACTTAACTGCCTGTTAACAGGTACTTAACGGGCAGTTAAGAGGCTTTTTCCAATTTTGACACTTCTACTGCGGGCTTCCCGACGTCGGGAAATCCCGCCAGGGTAAGTGTGGCGTGCTTTGGGTCTACTGTAATGTTTGTGTATAGATGACAGCTGCAGAAGTGGTGTGAAGGATCTAATGGGACACTGGTGAGTTGCAGAGGTAAGAAAATGTTGGGAAAGTCATTTTTAATGTGTTTAGAATTTTCTGTACGTGACAAGTTTTGAAGTGTTTGTGTAATCCCACCTCATTGGGAGAACTTCTCTCACCAGTGACAGATCGCTTCTGTAACCTCACCTGCAGCTGCCATCTGTTTTAGCCTAAGGAGAGAGTCACTGGAGAGCCTGGGGGCAATGGCTCACCTTTGTACAGTGATTGTCAGTGTTTGCAGCACCTCAATGCTGTCAAACACTGAAGAAAATCATCTGTTAAAAAGAAATGGTGGTGGCCCCTTTAAGAAAATCGGCAGATGCCGCGTCATCAACTGACGTCATCTGACACCGGCTTTCACTTAATTGGCCAGCAAGCCTGCGGGGCGGGCTTAACAAGGCCAATTGACGCAAAATAGCGTCTGTGCGTCGGACGTCGCTGGGGGCGGGACTAGAACCCGAAAGGCAGCAGTCCCACCGCCAATGCGCCTCTTCAGGTAAGATCCCAGTGTTTCTATCTCCACAGATGTTGCCTGACCTGCTGATATTTGCAGCATTTTCTGTCTTCTCAGAGGCCTTCCTTTACCATTCGAGGCCTTTCAAGCATCCAGCAGCACTCTCTACACACTTAAAAAACTTTTAACATCTATTGCAGCAAATCACTACTTCAATAAATTAAAAAAAAACAATTCCAAAAGTTTAAATGCAAACTTACCTGAAAGATGTATGTGTCCCTTTAAGAGGTGCTGACAGCACCTCTGTCAGTGTGCTTGCACACTAGATTTACCTGGCGTGCTTAGGACCCAGCGGGGTTGAAGTTCGCAGTGGCGACGTTAAGACAGTTAAGATGTCACCACGCCGCCATTTTTTTTCAGGGCGTTACTTAAGAACGGCAGCGCTACTGGGACATCAAAAATGGAGAATGCCATGGGATCCGCCACCAGCTGGCGGAAGAGGGGCAGCCGCCGCTTTATTGACTTAACGCCACGCTAACGGGTGGCGCTAAAGTGAGGAATTTCTCCCACCTATTGTTCCTTTATATTAGATTGTATTGCTTTCCATTGCAATCTACTACCCATGACTTGAACTTAGATCTTGAAATAGATTTTGCAATAATTTCAATTTATAAAAGCATAGATGAGTTTTATCTGAATGAATGAATAATTCACAATAAAGTATTCATGAATTTTTTTCAAAATTACTTACAGTAATAGCAGAAACCTAGCTCAAACAAGGGGAGGAACGGACACTTAATATTTCTGGCTACAATGTATTCAGGAAAGATAGGCAAGGAAAGGAGCCAATTACTTGCCAATCTTTGATTCCAATCCACCTGGGCCAGATCCCTTTACAACTCACTGAAATTAGCCCTCCTCCAGAGGAGTATTTTTCACATTTGATTTTTCCTTGTCCTTTTCCATAAGAACTCTAAACCTAATGATATTATGATCACTGTTTCCCAAATGCTCTCCCACTGAAATTGCTCCACTTGCCCCAATTCATTCCCCAGAACTAGATCCAGCACTGCTTCCTTCCTCATTGGGCTGGAAACATACTGATCAAGAAAGTTCTCTTGTATACATTTCAGGAATTCTTCTCCTTCTTTGCTCTTTACACTGTTATTTTCCCAGTCTGTATTCGGATAATTGAAGTCCCACATTATCACTAATCTAAAGTTCTTGCATCTTTCTGCAATTTGCCTTCAAATTTGCTCCTCTATCTCCTTCTCACTATTTGGTGGCCTATAGTATACACCCAGCCAACCTTCCCTCTAAGTTGTGTAGCTCGGGACCGGCTTTTCCAATGTTAAGTTTTGGGCGAAACTGTGAATGGGCCGTGCATCCAAAAAAATTAGAGGGAACATTGCACCCAGCAGTGTAATAGCTCCTCCATTGTTCCTCAATTCTAACCAAATAGATTTTGTCTTTGAACCCTCAAGTACATCATCCCTTTCTAGTGCTGTAGCAGTATCTTTGATCAATACTGCCCCCTGCCCTCCTTTTTTCCTTGCCTATCTTTCCTGAATACATTGTAGCCAGGAATATTAAGTGCCCATTTCTCCCCTTGTTTGAGCAGGTCTCAGTTATTGCCACTATATCATAATCTCATGTGGCTACTTGTGCTTGCAGTTCACCAACCTGATTTACCACGCTCCATGCATTTACACACATGTACTCCAAACCCATCGTAGTCTGCCTCACATTCCCCCCTGTCTGATCCATCCTATTTCTGAACTACTCTTTATTCTAATGCTGTTTGTCTCTCCCAGTTCTCTGTGCACCTTGTATCTCCTCTCTAATGCTTCATCCTGGTCCCCTATCCCCAGCCAAATTAGTTTAAACCCTCCCCCAAAGAATTAGTTAACCTCCCTGCGAGAACATTGGTCCCAGTCCTGTTGAGGTGCAACCCATCCAACTTGTACAGGTTCCTCCTGCCCCAGAACTGGTCCCAACGCCCCAGGAATCTGAAGCCCTCCCTGCTGCACCATTTCTCCAGCCATGTGTTAACCTGTCTTATCTTACTGCTCCTATACTCAGTAGCACGTGGCACTGGGAGTAATCCAGAGATTACTACCTTTGAGGCCCTGCTCTTTAACTACCTCCCTAGCTCCTGAAAACTCTGTCTGTAGGACAACCCTTTTCCTACCTATGTCATTGGTTCCAACATGGTTCCCTTTCCCCTTGCAAAATGGTCTGCACCCTCTCAGTGATGTCCTTTGTCCTGGCACCAGGGAGGCAACACACAATGCAAGACTGGTGGTTGCAGATACGTCTGTCTATCTCTCTGATTATCGAATCCGCTATGACTACTGCATTTCTACACTTTGCTGTGCCCCCACTGTGCAGTCATTTGCCCATGGTGCCCTGCATGTGATCTAAACTGCACTCCCCGATTTTAGAGTGCCACTCTCCCAGAGGATTCCTACACTGCCTGCCTCTTCCTACCCTGCCGGATGGCCACCCACTTAGTATTCTCCTGAACTCTCTGTAGCTGCGGGGTGACCACCTCCTGGAACATGCACTCCAGGAAATTCTCAGCCTCCCATATGCCCTGCAGTGACTCCAGCCACTCCTCAAACTCACAAACCCTGAGCATGACTTTGAGCAACTGGAGGCACATCCTGCGCACGTGATTATCCAGGACACATGAAGCATTCTGTAGTTTCCACATGGCACAGGAATTGCAGGCAACAGGTCTCAGCTGTCCCATCACTTTACTTAAAAGTCTTTGGGGGAAAAACTGGGTCGCGACCCCTTTGGGGCGCTAAGTTCACCGGGGCGCTACTCCCAAAAAAGTTGGCGCCCCCGCACCCAAAATTCACCAGTAGCGCTACTGGAAGCATCCCACCTCCCTCTTGGGGCGCTGTGGGTGAATAGCGTGGCGCAACATGCCGCAGTACTGCAGGCCATCCTCCCCTTATTAAAGGGGAGGGGCCGAGCGCAGCGTGACCCGGGGCCCAGCTGGGCCACCAGGGATCGGACTGCCAGCAAAAGAGCCCAGCAATCAAGAGAAGTGTCGGGCTCATGGAGCGCAGCCGGCACCCCGCGGGAGACCTTCACAGAAGGCCGGGGACGGCAAAGCGGGCAGGT
Organism: Squalus acanthias; assembly: GCA_030390025.1. NCBI lineage: Eukaryota > Metazoa > Chordata > Chondrichthyes > Squaliformes > Squalidae > Squalus > Squalus acanthias. The sequence continues at coordinate 87,989,540 of CM059432.1, forward strand.
GCTGTCAGGCGGCCAGCAACAAAAATGGCCGCCCGGCACCTTCCCTTTAATTTGCGCCGCCCCGCCCACAGGTAGGCCCCCCTGACCCTGTCGGATATAGCGTCCGGCGGTAAGTCAGGGGGAGCTACTGAAAATCGCGGCTGGGGCGCTGCGCATGGCGATGACGTCATCGTCGGCAGTGCAGCGCCGCGGGGCGCTAACGGTTACCGCCGCTGCTAACCTCCCGCTGAATTTCGTGGGAGGCGTTAGCGGCGCCGCGCCCAGGCGCTAGTTGCTTTGCGCACTGTTAGCGCCCTATTAGGCGCAAATCAAACGAATTTTCCCCCCTATCTACTTATGTTTTTATATATATATCTAGATCTCTTATATTATTTATATAAATATATATATATGCTTTTTGTTTCGTATCCCCTTACCCCTATTTATTATTTATGTATACCAGATTTTTATTTAAGATTTGAGGTAATTGGCAAAAGAACCAGATGCAACATGAGAAAAAATACATTCCGCAGTGAGTTGTTTGATCTGGAACGCACTGCCTGAAAGGTTGGTGGAAGCAGATTCAATAATAACTTTCAAAAGGGAATTCGATAAATACTTGAAGAGCAAAATTTGCAGGGCTATGGGGAAAGAGCAGGGGAGTGGGTCTAATTGGAGAGCTCTTTCAAAGAGCTGGCACATGCACGATGGACCGAATGGCCTCCTTCTGTGGTATATCATTCTATGATTATGAGTTGAACTTCAGTTATCCAGACACCTTGAGAATGGAAGGCCGTTCTTCACACTGAACTAGGCAACACGGAGATTACTGAATAACAGATATCATGGGGGTGATTTTCCCAATGGAGGCGGGTTTCGGTTTGGGTGGGTTCCAAACTCACCTCCACTGTCAGGTGGGAAAAATTTGCGATTTTCCCCTAATTGGCCAGTTGATTTCAGAGGTGTGGGTTCCCCTGGGCCAATTAGTGTTTTGGGACTGAAACTCGCCTCTGCTGACATCACTTATCCAGCTTCATTTAAGGGCTGCTTGCTGCCTTGGCTCATTCCACTGGTTTTTGGTCGATGGTGCACCACCTCCAGACTTTTATCTCCTTGAAGAATGGCCAGCTCCAAGGCAAGGGCCTCCCCGAGGTTCTCAGATGAGGCGCTGGGAATGTTGGTTGAGGGGGCGAGAGCTAGCAGGGAGGTGCTCTTCCCCTCATCTGAGAAAGAAACCAAGGCTGTCTGGGTACAGCTGGCAAGGGATATAACCTCCAGATCAGTGTGCAGCAGGACATGGCTGCAGTGCCGTAAAAGATTCAATGACCTTGTAAGATCAGGCAAAGTGAGTATACCTTCAGCTTGACCCTCCTTCTGCTCCCCTTCTCCTCTCATCACCAGCACACTGCATTGTCAACTTCCTCCTCCACATCCCACTTTACCCTTACAACCCTTGCACCCTTCACCATTCCTCTCACTCTATGAACTCAATCACTTCACTATTCGACTATACTGCCCTCACACTCCCTTTCAATGTTATGCAATGACAACGACTAACAACGCACATGGAGGGCCCTTGGACATGGAACCTCACTCCATCTTTGTCTCCTTCTAAGCATCTATGCTCTGGACTCTCTACACTCACTCCATCATTCTCACTCCAACTCCACTTGTCTCCCTCACTGCAGGAAAAGAGAGCCCACAAAAGAAGGGAAAGGGCAAAGACAGGAGGATGGCCACCTTCCCTCGCCCTTCTCACCCAGGCTGAAGAGGCGGCCCTGGACATCACCGGCGCAGAGGTGGAGGTGGAAGTGGGGGACGGACAGACAGGCGGGGCAGAGCAAGCTGGTGACAGAATAGTTTTGCGTCTCTCTCATTTACACTGCTTGAGTGACTGAAATGGCTGCTGGTGTACATTATTAGAATGCCACTTGAGCATCTGCACTATTGCATGTGCATGCCACACTTCCGTCAAATGTCTAACCCATGCCTTTACTCCCCCACAGGACCATCCACAGAGCCCCCCCCCCCCCCCCCCACTGTCGACGAGGAAGAGGCTGAGCAGCAAGACTCCTCAGGAGAACCTGCAACCTCTGAGGACGCAGCGTCAGCAGAATTAAGCGCACCCAGCACCAGCGCAGATACGCTCACCTCGGTGGGACCTTCGGGACATAGAGTAGTGTTGTCACCGTGTGTATCACATCTCACAGGTGAACATCAGCAGGTGGTGGAGACAGGGACAGCAGTGGAGAGTCCTTGTCGGAGGTCGCAGGACTCTCTGAGCATTGCTCTGCTGCATGTGGACCCTGTGCCTCTGGGTCCATCCAGAAGGAGAGTGGTGCTGGAACTCCAGGAACAGGTGCAGGAGTCTCTGACAGGTTTTGTCTCCAGGGTCACTGTGAGTGTGGAGAGAATGGAGGAGTCCAACTCTAACATGAGCAGTGCCTTTGTGGAGGCAATGGAGCATGAACGCACCACCACGGAAAGGATGGCAACCTCCGTGGAAAGGATGGCTACCTCCGTGGTAATGATGGCTACCTCTCTGGAAAGGGTGTCTACCTCTCTGGAAAGGGTGCCTACGGTAGAGGAGAGGATGGCTACGGTCATGGAGGAAATCAGTCGCCAGAGTCTGGAAAACATGGTGAATGTTCAGAATAGACTGACATCTCTGGAGAAGCGATGGGCAGCTATTGAACAGAGAAACCAGAGCTTCATGGAAGTCCTTTTGAGTAGGCCTGCCAGTGCAGATACGGGTCCCCATGGCCCCCCTGATGTGCAGCAAGGTGCTCTCAAGCCACTTGCAAGCGCTGAGGTGGATCTGATCCATGAGAGGGAAGTTGGTGGCAGAGAAAAAGGAAGTGGGGGCTCCTCTCCAAGCGCTCACACTTCCATGCTACTGCATAGTCCTATGTCAGAGCCCCACCAGAGTCCGCACCCAACTGAGATGGGCGTCTCAGCCCCTGCACTGCCGCAGGATGAGCAGACGTTTGGCGAGCCCTCACAGGCTCGGAAACCCAGAGGACGCCCGCCAAAGGTGTCGAAGCAGGAGCAGCATGAAAGTGAGCAAGGGGCCTCTACTTCTGCTGAAGCCACAGGGGGAGCACCAGGTAGGAGCACGCGTAAGAGAAAAATAAAGCACCATTAGTCACAGGGGTAGGCACTTGGGTGATTGTTTCTGTTTATTGATGAAATGCCATCCCTGTTTGATTGTATTAAAATGAGGTGATGGCAAACTGTTGGCGTGATGGCATCTGTTATTTCGCCTTAGGCAACTCCACATTGCGGGCTCCGCGACACTTGCGTGGTCAGGTTGGTGGTCAGAGTGAAAGGAGGCTAGAGAGTCATGTCCAATGTCTATCATGTGTTAAGAAAGAGCCAAGCACATGTGCCACAATGGGCAACCTATATAAATCTGGCCAGGAACAGTGCATCCCTTGCATCACGGGCAGCCATGTGCTCGCGTGCTGCCGCTGCTGCTGGTAGATACGCCGCCGCTCGGTCCTCCTCCTCATCTGAGGAGGCTATGAACTGAGCCACTTGCTCATCAGGAAGCTGCAAGCCACGACGCTGTGCCATGTTGTGCAGTGCACAGCAGACCACAACCATTCTGGAGACCCTGGCTGCTGAATACTGCAGGGCTCCACCTGATCTGTCAAGGCATCGGAATCACATCTTCAGCAAGCCAATGGTTTGCTTGATGATGGACTTGGTCGAAATGTGGCTGGTGTTGTAGCGCTCCTCAGCCTCATTAGCTGGCCTCCTGATCGGCGTCATTAGCCACTTTTTCAGGGGGTAGCCCTTGTCACCAAGGAGCCATCCGTTAACTTGGTTTGGCGGATTGAAGAGCGGAGGAACACTAGAGTTCTGCAGGATGAACGAGTCATGGCAACTACCACAGAACTTGGCGCAAACATGCAAAATCTCCTTCTTGTGGTTACACACCAACTGTACGTTGAGGGAGTGGAAGCACTTGCAGTTGACAAAGATAGCTGGGTTGTGATGGGGTGCCCTAAGAGCCACATGTGTGCAGTCTATGACGCCCTGCACCATTGGCAAGCCTGCCATATTTGCAAAGCCAACTGAATGCGCGGCTATACTTGCTTGATCCCTTGAGAAGTGGATGTAATTATGCACCTTTGCGAAAAGGGCATCGGTAACCTGCGTGATGCAACTGTGGGCGGCCGACTGGAAGATGCCGCTGACGTCTGCTGATGATCCCTGGAAGGAGCCTGAGGCAAAAGAGTTGAGTGCGGTGGTGACTTTGACAGTCACTGGTAAGGGGTGTCCACCTGTTCCTCTGGGCACCAGGTCTTGCTGCAGCAGTGCGCAGATGACTCCGACAACCTCTCGCGAAAGTCTCAGCCTTCTTTGGCACTGCTGCTCACTCATGTTGAGGTAGCTCATCCTCTGTCTGTAAACCCCGAGAGGGGGGTATCTCCTGCGGCGATGTGCTTCCATGCGCTGGCGCCTTCTGCCCTGTGCAGCATCAGGTGGGTGAGCAGGAGGTTGGGGCTCCTGCTGCTGTTGCTGCTGAGCTGCCTGGTTCTACTGCTGCCGTGGCTGCTCCTCATCCGAATCTGAGGTCCGTGATGAAAGGAAATAAATGGTTCCCATGCTGCTGGCAGATACCTCCATTGGGGAAGTGCTCAGTCCAAGCGGGGTGAGGGTCTTCCAAGGAGGTCCCACAGTTGAGAGATAGAAGCTGCAGCACCTCTGACTTCGGTAGGCCTGATAGAAGTGCTGAAAGACCTGTGGAACAAAGGTTCTGCCACCTGCAACTGCTCCCTGATGAAAGGTCCGTTTTAATGGTGGAGCTGCAGCTGTGAGGAGGCCACCCACTTGTCAACCCGTCAGATTAGCTGGCGTGGTTTAGGAGGGTCGTGCAACATGCACAAAATGTGGCAAAATAACAAAGGTCTGGCAAAATAGGATTATAGAGGCCCTTAACGACTATTTAAGGGTCTTAACTACCTCTCCCGACTGGTGGAGGCGGGACCGAATCGCACCCATGAAACCCGCCTTCGGCAAAATTGCGCGGAGGCGGGTTGGAGGTGGGTTCCGAACCCGCCCTCACTTTTTGCGATTTTGTCAACTGTCCCGCCTCCAAACCCGCCTCCTCGGGGCTGGGAAAATCGCCCCCCATGTGACAGACTTTTCCACATCTATAGTCAAGTATACATGCATGCATAAGCATTGGAAGATAATAATTTGAGGGAGAGATTTTAATACATGGTGAGAAGTGTTAGGTCACACAGGAAGTACCTGTACTGCCAAAACATCTACAACTAGCTGAATTAAGGCTGAGGTTATCAGATGCATCATCATGCATAATCACACAATTACCTCCTTTATCTCTTGGTGTACTACTTCATTGCAGTCGATGCGACAAGTTCGTAAACTAATGAAGCCATGGTGCAATGAATTGAAATTTCCTGGGAGAATTTCAATACAGAACAGAGGCAGCAATAAGGGGGAAACTTTTGTACAATACTTAGGGCAACAGTATATTTGTATAATAATGCACAAAAAAGGCTTTCCATTGATAAATGCACAATGTAATCTTCATATTTTTGCATAAAACAAGTAGGAAACATGCACCTATATTTACTATATCCATTATTAAATAGTAGAGCAAAGGTCAATCTTTATCTTACATTTATATATTTGCCATGTTTAAGCATTGCTAACACTTTTTCTAAGTAACTAATATATAGAAATGTATTTTAATATACATGACAATGCAGTCTCCTTGGCATTTGCCCATTTTTATAAATGTCATCATATGATACTTGATAATGATTCACCCCCCAGTTGCTAGTATTGCTACCTTCTTAAATTTCTTTCCAAAACAATATGATCTCAATATAAATTACTGGTACTGTTGAAATTACTAACGGCCTTAAATAGTGAAGAGGTCTAGATTCTTCAAGTTTTGAGAGTTCATTTGTGAAATTCCAGTAGGAGCCTGGACTGTAACAATAAATGACTGAGCTCACCAGCTGCTTCAAGCAAATGTGAAATTATTCTCGGTGGAGAATGGTTGTTTCTGGACACAAATCCATTGGCTGCCGCCTCTACTAGAATGTCTGGAATTGAAACCGTCTTGTCACATCTGGCAAGAAGAATGAAAGTGTCAATTAGATTGATACAAACAGAATCCTAGAAGAAATGAACACGAGGCTTAAGTTATAAAAAATGTTCTGCGAGAATATGGCGTTGATGTAGCATTCCCACTATAAATAGTACATGCCACTGCATCACTTCTTTCACCAATGATTATATTGCATTACTCAGATTTATATACTGTTTTATTATGTTGAAGCATCTCAAAGCTTCTCTTTCACACAATTAATTACTTTTAGGGTGCATTGATAGAACTACTTTTTTTAAATTATTAATTCCTGGGATGTGGGCGACGCTGGCAAGGCCAGGATTTATTGCCCATCCCTAATGAGGTCAGGAGCCGAGTGGTCATGGTGGAATCCAAACTGGGCATCAGTGAGCAGGTTATTGGTGAATAAATGCCGCTTGATAGCACTGTCGACGGCACCTTCCATCACTTTGCTGATGATTGAGAGTAGACTGATGGGGCAGTCATTGGCCGGGTTGGATTTGTCCTGCTTTTTCTGGACAGGACAAACCTGGGCAATTTTCCACATTGTTGGGTAGATGCCAGTGTCATAGTTGTATTGGAACAGCTTGGCTAGAGGCACGGCTAGTTCTGGAGCCCAGGTCTTCAGCACGACAGCCGGGATGTTGTCGGGGCCCATAGCCTTTGCTGTATCCAAAGTGCTCAGCCGTTTCTTGATATCATGTGGAGTGAATCAAATTGGCTGAAGACTGGCTTCTGTGATGGTGGGGACCTCAGGAGCAGAACAAGATGGATCATCCACTCGGCACTTCTGGCTGAAGATGGTTGCAAACGCTTCAGCCTTGTCTTTTGCACTCGCGTGCTGGGCTCCGCCATCATTGAGGATGGGGATGTTCATGGAGCCTCCTCCTCCTGGTTGTTGTTTGATTGTCCACCACCATTCATGACTGGATGTGGCAGGACTGCAGAGCTTTGATCTGATCCGTTGGTTGTGGGATCGCTTAGCTCTGCCTATAGCAAGCTGCTTCTGCTGTTCAGCATGTATGCAGTCCTGTGTTGCAGCTTCCCCAGGTTGGCACCTCATTTTTAAGTACACCTGGTGGTGCTCCTGGCATGTTCTTCTACACTCCCTATTGAACCAGGGTTGGTCCCCTGGCTTGCTGGTAATGGTAGGGTGAGGGATATACCGAGCCATGAGGTTACAGATTGTGGTGGAATACAATTCTGCTGCTGCTGATGGCCCACAGCGCCTCATGGATGCCCAGTTTTGAGCTGCTAGATCTGTTCTTAGTCTATCCCATTTAGCACGGTGGTCGTGCCACACAACACAATGGAGGGTGTCCTCAGTGTGAAAACGGAACTTCATCTCCACAAGGACTGTGCGGTGGTCACTCCTACCAATGCTGTCATGGACAGATGCATCTGCAACAGGGAGATTGGTGAGGACGAAGTCAAGTGGGTTTTTCCCTCGTGTTGGTTCTCTCACCACCTGCCACAGGCCCAGTCTGGCAACTATATCCTTCAGCACTCGGCCAGCTCAGTCAGTAGTGGTGTTACCAAACCACTCTTGGTGATGGAACATTGATGTCCCCCACCCAGAGTACATTCTGTGCCCTTGCTACCCTCAGTGCTTCTTCCAAGTGGTGTTCAACATGGAGGAGTACTGATTCATCAGCTGAGGGAGGGCGGTAGGTGGTAATCAGCAGGAGATTTCCTTGCCCATGTTTGACCTGAAGCCATGTGACTTCATGGGGTCTGGAGTCAATGTTGCGGACTCCCAGGGCCACTCCCTCCTGACTGTATACCACTGTGCTGCCTCCTCTGGTGGGTCTGGGACATTGACTGAAAGGTATGATTCTGTATGTATGACTATGTCAGGCTGTTGCTTGTCCAGTCTGTGGGACAGCTCTCCCAATTTTGGCACAAGTCTCCAGATGTTGGTGAGGAGCACTTTGCAGGGTCGATTGGGCTGGGTGTGCCTTTGTCGTGTCCGATGCCGAGATCGATGCCGGGCGGTCTATCCAGTTTTATGCTTATTATTGTTTTCTGACTGAGTGGCTTGCTAGGCCATTTCAGAGGGCAGTTAAGAGTCAACCACATTGCTGTGAGTCTGGAGTCATGTATAGGCCAGACCAGAGCAGCAGATTGCCTTCCCTAAATGGGACATGAGTGAACCAAATGGGTTTTTATGACAATCCGGTACTTTCATGGTCACCATTACTAGCTTTTTATTCCAAATTTATTTAATTAACTGAATTTAAATGCACCAGCTGCCGAGGTGGGATTTGAACTCACATCTCCGGATCATTAGTCCAGGCCTCTGGATTACTAGTCCAGTAAAAATAACACAATGCTACCATGCCCGCTATGCACTGAATGCAGTGAATGTTGTTATATAAACAATGCAGCAGCCATTCTGCAACAGCAATATCCTTCAAATAGCAATGAGATGAATGACCTCCAGTTAATCTGTTTTTAATGGTATTTGGTTGAGTGAAGAACTTTGGCCAGAACACTGGGAGAACTTCTCCTCTTCTGAAATAGTACCCTGGAATCTTTAATGTGCAACTGGCCAGAGAGACAAGACCTTAGTTTACTGTCTCATCTGAAGGACTTCAGTTCCAACAGTGCAGCACTCTCTCAATGGTGCAGTGACCTGCCAGCCTAGACTATGAGCTTAACCTCTGACCTAGAATTGAAAGTGCGACCAATTCACCAAAGCTGATTTACAATATACCAGAGTATCATAAAAATATATTTTAATTGTAAGTAGAACTGTGCCTAACTCAAAGGTCAATGCTGCTGCATTACTGTGTAATTGTTCTCTTGTATAATCCATTTCAACTGTGCAGCTTGTTTTAAGTGCACAAATTTCAAGTGCTTTTTATAATATGGACATCTGAATGAGTTTGTGCAGGCTGACAATACTTGAGCACTTGGACTGTTGCCAATGCTGAAATTATACAAAAGAATGTTTAAATATATTTAATATTAATAGGTTATTCCCCTCCAAGTCACACACTATCCTGACTTTGAAATATATCATCGTTTCTTCATCGTCGCTGGGTCAAAATCCTGGAACTCCCTCCCTAACAGCACTGTGGGAGTACCTTCACCACACGGACTGCAGCGGTTCAAGAAGGTGGCTCACCACCACCTTTTCAAGGGCAATTAGGGATGGGTAATAAATGCTGGCCTTGCCAGCGACGCCCACATCCCACGAATGAATTTAAAAAAAATGATCCACCAGGGTTGCCATCTCCATAATTACAAAACCTCTTGGCCAACAATGTTAGAAATTGTGTTGCAAGAAGATACAATATAATGGCCTCCCCAGTGTAATATTGAATGCTGCAAACTATGATATGTAATTCCCTCAATTACAGAGAAATCAGATGAATTATCCTCTCTACTATATACTGCTTACTGCAATACAACCTGAAAGCTGGCCGCAGAAAGCTCACTGTACACCAGAAATACTATAAAACAACCACAAAAGGGACAGTTTATTATTGTCAATATTGTGATAATAAATATGCAGGAAATATACAAACATATGAAAATGACGGACAGGGGATGTGAAGGAATGAGCCATACCTATTCAGAAAAATACACCATTCTATGAAATATTCTGACTTTATTAAAACATGACATACTGGGTTTGAAAATCTAAAAGCCTCAATGACACAAAGCTGTAAACAGCATACAAGCTTTTGAGATAAGAATCAGTTGTTGACACTAAAACAATAGCCCCATTGAAGCAGCAGATTGGAGCTTCCAGAAAGTCTGAGCTTTCGGAAGAACACAGTAAGAATACCCAGTTAAATTGTTTTAAACCAACACTTCGGGAAACAGAAACACAGAACATTAAAGAAACATATGCCTTCATAAATATGACATCAAATGAAACAAGGAGACACGAAGTCTGTAATACAACCAATTGAAGTAGCTAGGAAGACAATCATGTACTCGGTTGAAGTGTTTTTAATTTACATGTTGTAAAAGATACAAACAGAAGACTTTGTAAATATGACATCAATAGATGCACCAAGCAATCACATTGGGCTGGATTTTGATACTGGGGAGGGTTGGGGTCGTGTCATCCACATTTCGTGTTATTTCTTAAAGCTAAAGGTATCAAGGGATATGGGGAGAAGGCAGGTACAGGGTACTGAGTTGGGATGATCAGCCATGATCTCATCGAATGTCGGAGCAGGCTCGAGGGACCGAATGGCCTACTCCTGCTCCTATCTTCTATGTTTCTATGTTTCTATGTTATCCACCCGACTGCAATTGGATGTGGGAGATTGATGCAATTTTCACCTAATTGGGCAATTGAGTTCCAGCATGTGGGAACCCATGAACCAATTAGTGGGTTCAGTCTGAAAGTCGGCTCTGATGATGTCATCATTGATGCTGCATTGACTGCCTGGCCTTTGCTGTGAGAGGACCTGGATGCAAAATGAGCAGCAGCTCTATCTGGAGAGAGAGAGAGAGAGAGGTTTTTTTTGGCTCCACCACTCCCAGCTCCCGCCAGGTTTCACAATCGTGTTTCAGAACAGGCGTGCTTCACGTAGAACAAGGGTTAAAATCACAAAGGCCTTTCAAAATGGCATTATAGAGCCAATTTAGTGATTGTTAAGGGCCTTAACAGCCTATTCCGTCTCTTAAAGGCGGGACGCAGGCGAGACGAGCAGACACGATTTCATCAAAATTGCATGGAGGCGGGATGGAGGCGGACTTGTGCCCGCCCGCTACTTTTCGCAATTTTAACCCCCACACGCCTCCAAACCCGCCTCCACGGGTCAATGAAAATCCAGCCCATTGTGTTTGTGTTGAACTTGGAACAACTAGGAGACATGAAGTCTGCTTTCAACCAGCTGAGGTGATTTAAGAATTGAATTGAAGATCTTCGTAAGAATGACATCAAATAGATACATCTGTTATAACCGTTTTTTATGATAAGTTTTGAACACCTAAAGGTAGAGACACAAGTCTGCAAGCTAACACGGTGGCATAGTGGTTAGCACTGGTGCCCCACAGCGCCAGGGACCCGGGTTCGAATCCGGCCTCGGGTGACTGTCTGTGTGGAGTTTGCACATTTTCCCCGTGTCTGCGTGGGTTTCCTCCGGGTGCTCTGGTTTCCTCCCACAGTCCAAAAATGTGCGGGTTAGGTTGATTTGGCTATGATAAATTGACCCTTAGTGTTAGGGGGGATTAAATATGTGGGGTTACGGGGATAGGATGGGATATGTTAGGGGGAATTAAATACGTGGGGTTACGGGGATAGGGTGGGATATGTGTCGGTGCAGGCTCGATGGGGATTCTGTGTGGGAAAGCAGGGACAGGGTACTGGATTTGGATGATCAGCCATGATCGTTTTGAATGGTGGAGCAGGCTCGACGGGCCGAATGGCCTACTCCTGCTCCTAGTTTCTATGTTTCTAACAGCTGAACTGACAGTAAGAATAGAAAGAAGTCAACAGAAATATAACTAGAGATAATTAGCTTACATCAGCAGGAAACTTCAAAAGATATACCACTGCAAAAAGGGTATAAAATATAGAACTTTCAAATAGGAAGACAGAATTCGCTGGAAGGGGCAGAGCGATTCTCAGCTTCAGAGACAGGCTCTGTAAGCCTACAAATCTTTGAGTCTCGGGTAATCAAAGGTATTTGATTTTGGTGGATATCCTGGATTAAGAATAAGTAGAAATGTAAAAATGTAACGAATTTAAGATTTGAGAATAAGGATCTCTGATGATACGAATTGTAAGCTATTTGTTTTTGGAACTGTTAAAGTTGCAATTGACTCACCAACTGTTAACTGCATGTCGGTTCTTTAATAAATCTATATATTTTTAGAATTGTCTCACATAGTACTTCTGTATCAAACTTGCGAACTCAATCTCTGTACACTCTTTGGTGAGGAGTTGCAGAATTCTGGGGGAGTTTTCCGGACCCTCATAATATCTGGAAGGTTACAGTCTAGTTAAACTTATTAAAAGTGCTATCTGGAAGACGGTAACATCTTCAAGTCATTCCGTTCCTTTAGGGAGAGCTAGTCTGAACCTTTAGACCCAATTAAGCGTCTTGTAGGATTCGGCTATCTCTAACTTTAGTTGAAGGTGAACGTCTGGGGAATACGCCTGATCCGGGCTGGCCCGAAAAGGGCTAGGACTAGTAATTATCCCTTCAGGAAGACCTTCTGATCCATCAAGCTTGCCTCACACAGTTTTGATTCCTGAAGTATCATGATTGGATACCCTTACCCGACAGCAGCCATGTCATTTCATGGGAGAGGAAAAAAACCAGTTCAAACCCAAGGTCAATTAGGGAAGAAATCTGGAAAATTCCTCTCTGACCCCCTTAGGTGATTGAAACTTGTCTAGGCGACTACATTAACCATGCATACATTACTTGGTAATTCACTTACCTTTCATAAGACGTGATCTCTGTTCCAGCCAGGAACTGGTCCATCTCTAGTCTGAAGGTATGCAGAGAGTCACCACAAATCACATGAGCCAGCAACGTGTTCCATAGCTCTATTATCCTCTGGGAAAAGAAAAACCACCTAACATCTAACCTAGCTCTACCCTTGCACAACTGATATGCATGACCCTGGTCTTCCCCAATCCATCAGTAGGAACAAAATCTAGCTCTTGAACTATATCTATATACCTCTAGCAAATCAGCCCAAAGTCCATGCATCTCTAAAGTGAATACACCCAGATCTTTCAGCCTATCTGAGTAGCCGAGGTTGTTTAAGTTGGGAATCATTCTTGTCACCCTCCTCTGAATCTTTTCCAAAGCTTCTATATCGCCCACCATTTGAGGGGACAAAAAATGGATGCAGTATTATAAATGTGGTCTAACCAAGATATTGTATAACTCTCCTCATCACTATCTACTACTTTGCCAAGTTTCGTATCATCTACAAACTTTATAATGCTGTTCCCTATTCCCGAGACTAGGTTGTTTATAAAAATTGAAAAGAGTAATGAACCCAAAACTGACCCTTGGGGAACACTACTGCAAACCACCTCCCAGTCTGAAAAACATAAGAACATAAGAATTAGGAACAGGAGTAGGCCACACGGCTCTTCGAGCCTGCTCCGCCATTCAATAAGATCGTGGCTGATCTTTAACCTTAACTTCACTTTCCCGCCTGATCCCCAGATCACTTGATTCCCCATCAGTCCAAAAATTGAGCTAACTCAGCCTTGAATATGCTCAACAATTCAGCATCCACAGCCCTTTGGGGTAGAGAATTCCAAAGATTCACAACCCTCTGAGTGAAGAAATTCCTCCTCATCTCAGTCTTAAATGGCCGACCCCTTATCCTGAGACTATGCCCCCTAGTTCTCGACTCTCCAGCCAGGGGAAACAGCCTCTCAGGATCTACCCCGTCAATTCCCCCAGAATCTTATATGTTTCAATGAGATCACCTCTCATTCTTCTAAACTCCACAGAATATAGGCCCAATCTTCTCAATTTCTCCTCATAGGACAACCCTTTCATCCCAGGGATCAATCTAGCGAACCTTTGTTGCACCGCCTCTAAGGCATGTATGTCCTTTCTCATATAAGGAGACCAAAACAGTGCACAGTACTCCAGGTGTGGTCTTACCAACGCCCTGTACAATTGTAGTAAGACTTCCTTACTCTTGTACTCCAACCCCCTTGCAATAAAGGCCAACATTCCATTTGCGTTCCTAATTGCTTGCCTGCATGCTAACTTTCTGTGTTTCCTGTACATCCACCCACCATCACCCATTGCTTCCTGTCACTGAGACAATTTTGTATCCATACCATCACTTTCCCCTTAATTCCATGGGCTTCTATCTTCTTAATAAGCCTCCTGTGTGGCACTTTGTCGAATGCCTTCCGCAAATCCATATATCCATCTACTGCACTACCTGATCAACCTTCTCTGTTACCTCATCAAAGAATTCAATCAAGTTAGTCAGACATGATTTACCTTTCACAAATCCATGCTGGCTCTCCTTGATTAACCCGTGCCTTTCCAAATGAAAGTTTATTTTGTCCCTGCTAATGGTTTCCAATAACTTTACCACCATCGATGTTAGGCTGACTGGCCTGTAGTTTCCTGATTTATCCCTCTCCCCTTTCTTGAATAGTGGTATAACATTAGCAACCCTCCAGCCCTCCGGCACTACTCCTGTATCCAATGAGGATTGAAAGATTTTGATCAATGCCTCTGCTATTTCTACCTTTGCTTCTTTCAGCAACCTGGGACACATTCCATCTAGAGCAGGTGACTTTTTTTATTCGTTCTTGGGATTTGGGCATTGCTGTTTATTGCCCATCCCTAATTGCCCTTGAGAAGGTGGTACTGAGCCCCCTTCTTGAACTGCTGCAGTCTGTGTGGTAAAGGTACTCCCACAGTGCTGTTAGTTAGGGAGTTTCAGGACTTTGACCCAGTGACTATGAAGGATCGGTGATATATTTCCAAGTCAGTATGGTGTGTAACTTGGAGGGGAACTTGGAGGTGGTGGTGTTCCCATGCGCCTGCTGCCCTTGTCCTTCTAGGTGGTAGCGGTTGCGGGTTTGGGAAGTGCTGGCAAAGAAGCCTTGGTGAATTGCTGCAGTACATCTTTCAGTAATGCTAATCTTTTTAGTATGTCTTCTCTATCTATTATTATCCTGTCCATAACTTCCCTCTCCTCTTTTAGTGTAAAATTCACATCATCCACTTCCTTTGTGAAGACAGATGCAAAGTACTCATTTAATACTTTAGCCATGTCTTCTGCCTGTACATGAAGATTTCCCTTTGGGTCCTTAATAGGCTCAACTTTTACCCGAGCTAACCGCTTACACTTCATAGGGGTGAAATTGGGCTCAGTAGCGCCAGTTTTTTGGGTGCTATGGGTCCCCTTAAGGTTCCAAAATGCTACCCGCAGCATGCGTGCACACTTATGACACAAAGTGTGCCCAATGCCATATTGGTAAAGGGGTTAGCGCACACCTAACGTCCGCTGGAAGTATGCAGAGCAGGCAGATCATGACGTCAATCAATGTGCAATGCTGATTTGACGCCACACAGCCATTTTGGAGCTCCACGCTCTAGCCTACACCCTCTCTTAACCTCCCACAGCTGAACACACATTCAATGGCATGAAGGATCCCCCACCAACACTATTTAAAGGGATCATCAACTTCTTACAGGTTAGTTGCTGGATTATTTCTTCTGGCTTTTGCTGCAATCTATACATTTTGGGTGCTTTTCTATACTTGTTAAAAGTTTCAGTAATCTACAGGGAGTGGTCTGGCTGGTGCTGAAGTACTTTTTAGGTGACTTGCGCACAAACCAGTTGCTTCCAGACATGGGTGACCTAGTAGGGCTTCCTCTTGGCATTGAGCATGTTGGGAGAATGAGCAGAGGTCATACAGAGCAGGACAAGCTGCTAGAAAGGGGAGGAGGGGGAGAAGGGCTCTCAGCAGGAGGCCATATCCGCAGAGGGTCTTTAGGAAACAGATCTGTTGGAGAACAGATTGCAGGAGTGCTATGACACCCTGGAAGCTCCTTTGCAAACTGGTATCCAGAGCCATGATGGCAGCAGTCTGAGCTTCCATGGCAACAAGCTGAAATTGCATGACAGCAGTCTGAGATTCCACTGCAGCACTCAGACATTGGGTGGCTGCTGCTTGTGCTGCAATGAAAGCTGAGACATCGGCCATCAGACGATG
Source organism: Squalus acanthias (assembly GCA_030390025.1). Taxonomy (NCBI): domain Eukaryota; kingdom Metazoa; phylum Chordata; class Chondrichthyes; order Squaliformes; family Squalidae; genus Squalus; species Squalus acanthias. The sequence continues at coordinate 88,005,319 of CM059432.1, forward strand.
TATCATGGTTGGCTCCACAGGTGTGTTGATGGAGGTGGCCACCCATTCCATGTTGGAAAGGATGGGCTCCAAGTTTTGTGCAAAGTCCTGTGCCAAGTTGGCGCCGGACTCCTCAATGCTCCTTGACATTGAACGCAGGGTTTCTGGCAGGCTTTCCAGTGCACCAAGCATTGAGGTATGTATACCCATCAGCCTTCTTCTGTAGTCTGACACCACAAAGTCATCATCTGACTCCTCTGCAGCAAAATTAGTGTGTGACCTCGCCCTCTGGCGAGCTGGCACCTGCGCTGTCCTTTCCCCCTGCCCTGGCTGCAGCGCACTTTTGCCTGGTGTCTCACCACGTGCAGATCCCACCTCTATCCTATCCTCTAAACTACGTTCAGTGTCAGTATCTGAGCTGGAGGCTGCGACTGTGCAATTGAATGACGGTGTGTCTTCACTTTCACTGTCATCTTGCTCTTCCTCCACTGCCTGGGCAGGTAGCAGTTCTTGGGTATCTGAAATGAAAAAGGGAAAAGGGTAGGGTTGTGGTGACGGGGGAGTAGAAAGTAAGAAGTGCATGCTCAAACCATCGGCAGCTTCTCAGTCAGAACAGACTGTGGGATGAGGGAGAAGTGGGATGAGAGAAGGAGGATTAGGTATGTGGATACCCTCATCTTCAATGGCTTCAGCCCTGCCATTGGCCACGGCCTCAGCAATAGCCCTTCCCATAATGGCCAGCACCGTTTTTTCCATGGGGGTTAGAACATGCAGGTGTGCCTCTCCCCCTCTGGTTAGTTCCTGCTACCTTTGTCTGTGCGCCACCTTCTCCTACAAGAGAGAGGGAAGAGTGTCAGTGAGTGTCGTGCAATCTGTTTGGATGATGTGGCTTTCATAGTTGAATAGCTGCCAGTGTGTGCAAGCTGTGAGATGTGGGTTTGAGGCTTGCAATAGTGCTAAGTGTGTGAGGGTGAGGTGAAGCATATGAATGTTAGGTATCAGTTCTGATTGATAGAGATTGTTGGTAGGTGAGTGATGGGGTGTGGTGAATTGAGCAGTGGCTGAGGCTAGAGGTGCAGTTGGTAGGATATGGCATTTGAAGATGCATTCACTGACCTTGACCACATGTGTGAGATCATTAAACTTCTTTCGGCACTGCATCCAGGTCCTTGGGGCTATACTCCTGGCATTGACCTCCGCCACTATCTGTTCCCACTGCCTTTTCATCATATGTCTGGAGGGTCTCCTGTCCCCCTGAGGATACAGGAAATCTCTCCTCCTTTCCACCTCCTCCACCAAGACCTCCAGTGCAGTGTCCAAAAACCTGGGGGCCTGCTCTTTCCCATGGCCAGCCATTGATCTCTCTTTCCCAAGTCAGATTCAGTTGCAGAACGACTCCCAGCACCTGCTGCAGCCACAATGTACATTCCCTTTAAGTAGTGCAAGCTAGTTTTAAGAAGTGCAGCAACAACAACAACTTGTATTTATATAGCGCCTTTAACGTAGTAAAACATCCCAAGCCGCTTCACAGGAGTGTTATAAGACAAAAAAAATTGACACCAAGCCACATAAGAAATTAGGGCAGATGACCAAAAGCTTGGTCAAAGAGGTAGGTTTTAAGGAATGTCTTAAAGGAGGAAAGAGAGGTAGAGAGGCGGAGAGGTTTAGGGAGGGAATTCCAGAGCTTAGGGCCTAGGCAACAGAAGGCACAGCCACCAATGGTTGAGCGATTATAATCAGGGATGTGCAAGAGGGCAGAATTAGAGGAGCGCAGATATCTCGGGGGCTTGTGGAGCTGAAGGAGATTACAAAGATAGGGAGGGGCAAGACCATGGAGGGATTTAAAAACAAAGATGACAATTTTGAAATCAAGGCATTGCTTAACCGGGAGCCAATGTAGGTCAGCGAGCACAGGGGTGATGGGTGAACGGGACTTGGTGCAAGTTAGGACACAGGCAGCCGAGTTTTGGATGACCTCAAGTTTACGTAGGGTAGAATGTGGGAGGCCAGCCAGGAGTGTGTTGGAATAGTGAATTCTAGAGGTAACAAAGGCATGGATGAGGGTTTCAGGCTGAGGCAGGGGCGGAGACAGGCAATGTTATGGAGGTGGAAATAGGCATTCTTAGTTATGCCACGGATACGTGGTCGGAAGCTCATTTCAGGGACAACTATGACACCAAGGTTGCGAACAATCTGGTTCAGCCTCAGACAGATGCTAGGGAAGAGGGTTGGAGTTGGTGGCTAGGGAACAGAGTTTGTGGCGGAGACCAAAGACAATGGCTTTGGTCTTCCCAATATTTAATTGGAGAAAATTTCTGCTCATCCAGTACTGGATGTCGGACAAACAGTGTGTCAATTTAGAGACCGTGGAGGGGTCGAGAGAGAAGTGGTGCTGAGGTAGAGCTGGGTGTCGACAGCATACATGTGAAAACTGACGCCATGTTTTCGGATGATGTCGCTGAGGGGCAGCATATAGATGAGAAATAGGAGGGGGCCAAGGATAGATCCTTGGGGGACCCCAGAGGTAATGATGCAGGAGTGGGAAGAGAAGCCATTGCAGGTGATTTCCTGGCTATGATTAGATAGATAAGAATGGAACCAGACGAGAGCAGTCCCACCCAGCTGGACGATGGTGGAGAGGCGTTGGAGGAGGATGGAGTGGTCAACCATGTCAAAGGTTGCAGACAGGTCGAGAAGGACGAGGAGGGATAGTTTACCTTTGTCACAGTCACATAGGATATCATTTGTGACTTTGATGAGAGCTGTTTCGGTACTGTGACAGGGGCGGAAACCGGATTGGAGGGATTTAAACATGGAGTTCTGGGAAAGATGGGCACGGATTTGGGAGGTGACAACACGTTCAAGGACTTTGGAGAGGAAAGGGAGGTTGGAGTTGGGGCGGTAGTTTGCAAGGACGGAGGGGTCAAGGGTTGCTTTTTGAGGAGGGGTGATGACGGCAGATTTGAAGGAGAGGGGGACAGTACCTGAGGAGAGCGAACTGTTAACATTGTCAGCTAACATGGGAACCAGAAAATGAAGTTGTGTGGTCAGCAGTTTAGTGGTAATAGGATCGAGGGAGCAGGAAGTGGATCTCATGGACAGGATAAGCGTGGAGAGGTCAAGAGGGGAGATCGGAGAGAAACTGCAGAATTATGCGAGTTCAGGGCTAGGGCAGGGGTGAACCTTAGAGGAAGTTTGGCCCGGTGGGCTAGGGGAAGGAAGGGAAGTAGCAGAGGCAGCTGATTGGATGGTCTCAATCTTCGAGACAAAGAAGTCCAGGAGCTCCTCGCACTTGTTGTTGGAGGTGAGTGTGGAGGAGACAGGGTGAAGGGGTTTAAGAAGACGGTGAGCAGTAGAAAATAGTAGCCGTGGGTTATCTTTGCATTGCAGAATGATCCTGGAATAGTGAGCAGTTTTGGCAAACAAGAGTAGGACCCGATAATGCTTTATGTGGTCCAGCCAAATCTGGCGGTGAATGGCTAAACCAGTTGTCTGCCATATCCGTTCAAGTCTGCATCCCTTGAACTTGAGGGAGCGAAGATGTGGGCCATACCAGTGGGAACGGCCAGGGTGAGAGAGAGTAATGGTTTTAATAGGGACTAGGGCATCAAAGGTGGTGGTGAGGGTGTGGTTGGGCAGATCGGTAGCTGCAGAAATGTCGTGGTGAATGGAGGGCCATAGGCCGGACAAGTTAGCAACGATATTGGGCCCCCTGCTGATGCATGCAGCCAATGAACAGTGCGGGAAGCGCTGGCTGCACCTAAAAATCATTATCATGTCGCCTGCATTCCACTCAACGAGCGTGGGTTAATCGCGCATCGTGATCCCTGTGTCCATTTGCTGGTGCTAACCAATTTATGTCCATGTTTATAAAAGGTTTTAGGGTTCAAATTAATGTTGCCTGCTAATCTTTTCTTGTAACCTCTGTTTCAAATCCTTCCCATACTTTCCATAATCTTCCTAGTTATTAACTGAATCTTGCCCCTGATATTTGTCATAAGCCTCCTTTTTCTGTTTTTTTTAAACTTTGGATGCTCTGCCTTTTCCCTTCAAAGGAATATGCCTAGTTGATACCTGAACTATCTCTTCCCTGAATGCCTTCCATTGCTTCATTACTGCTTTACACTGAAATTGCCTTTTCCAATCTACCTGTGCTGAGTCCCTTCTTAAATCACTTCAATTAGCTCTTTCCCAGTTTTTTTAAATTTGTTTATGGGATGTGGGCGTCGCTGGCAAGGCCAGCATTTATTGCCCATCCCTAATTGCCCTTGAGAAGGTGGTGGCGAGCTGCCTTCTTGAACCGCTGCAGTCCGGGTGGTGAAGGTGCTCCCACAGTGCTGTTAGGGAGGGAGTTCCAGGATTTTGACCCAGCAACGATGAAGTATCAGCGATATATTTCCAAGTCAGGATGGCGTGTGACTTGGAGGGGAACTTGGAGGTGGTGGTGTTCCCATGTGCCTGCTGCCCTTATCCTTTTAGGTGGAAGAGGTCGCGGGTTTTGGACGTGCTGCCGAAGAAGCCTTGGCGAGTTGCTGCAGTGCATCTTGAAGATGGTACACACTGCAGCCACAGTACGCCAGTGGTGGAGGGAGTGAATGTTTAAGGTGGTGGATCGGGTGCCAATCAAGCGGGCTGCTTTGTCCTGGATGGTGTCGAGCTTCTTGAGTGTTGTTGGAGCTGCACTCATCCAGGCAAGTGGAGAGTATTCCATCACACTCCTTACTTGTGCCTTGTAGATGGTGGCAAGGCTTTGGGGAGTCAGGAGGTGAGACACTCGCCGCAGAATACCTAGCCTCTGACCAGCTCTTGTTGCCAAAGTTTTTATGTGGCTGGTCCAGTTAAGTTTCTGGTGAATGGTGACCCCCAGGATGTTGATGGTGGGGGATTCGGCGATGGTAATGCCATTGAATGTCAAGAGGCGGTGGTAAAACTCTCGCTTGTTGGAGATAGTCATTGCCTGGCACTTCTGTGGCGCGAATGTTACCTGCCACGTATCAGCCCAAGCCTGAACATCGTCCAGGTCTTGTTGCATGCGGGCATGGACTGCTTCATTATCTGAGGAGTTGTGAATGGCACTGAACACTGTGCAGTCATCAGCGAACATCCCCATTTCTGACCTTACGTTGGAGGGAAGGTCATTGATGAAGCAGCTGAAGATGGTTGGGCCTAGGACACTGCCCTGAGGAACTCCTGCAGCGATGTCCTGGGGCTGTGGTGATTGACCTTCAACCACCACAACCATCTTCCTTTGTGCTAGCTATGACTCCAGCCAGTGCAGCGTTTTCCCCCCGATTCCCATTGACTTCAGTTTTACTAGGGCTCCTTGATGCCACACTCGATCAAATGCTGCCTTGATGTCAAGGGCAGTCATTCTCACCTCACATCTGGAATTCAGCTCCTTTCTTCATTTTTGGACCAAGGCTGTAATGAGGTCGGGAGCCGAGTGTCTTGGCGGAACCCAAACTGGGCATCAGTGAGCAGGTTATTGGTGAGCAAGTGCCGCTTGATAGCACTGTCGACGACACCTTCCATCACTTTGCTGATGATTGAGAGTAGGCTGACGGGGCAGTAATTGGCCGGGTTGGATTTGTCCTGCTTTTTGTGGACAGGACATACCTGGGCAGTTTTCCACATTGTCGGATAGATGCCAGTGTTGCAGCTGTACTGGAACAGCTTGGCTAGAGGCCCCGATGAGCATTTTGCCTTCGATATTTTCTGGTCTCTTTCCATAATTACTTTAAACCGAATTATGTTGTGGTTACAGTTAGCTAGATAATCTCCTACTGTAACACACTCCACTTGCCCTACTTCATTTCCCAAAACCAGATCCAACATTGCTTCCTTCCTTGTTGGACTGGAGACATATTGATCAAGAAAGTTCTCCTGTACAAATATCAGAAATTCCTCTCCTTCCCCACCCTTAGCACTGTGTTTTTCCCAGCCTATATTAGGGTAATTAAAGTCTCCTAATATTACTACTCTGATTTTGTTACACGCCTTTGAAATTTGCCGACAAATTTGCTCATCTATCTCTTTCTCACTGTTTGGAGCTTTATAAAAACCTCGCAACAATGTAACAGCTCCCCCTCTGTTTCTCAACTCAAGCCAAACAGATTCAGTCCTAGAACCATCCTTTCTATTTAGAACTGTAACATCACCCTTAATCAATACTGTTACACCCCCTCATCATTTTCCTTCTCTATCATTCCTGAATACTTGGGGCTTGGTTTTACGAACCTCGGTAGGTCCATGGTGGGCGATGTTGGTGGTGGGTCCCGACCCCGCTGCTGTCTCTATCCCGGCCTCTGAAATGAATTTACCGTGATTGGGCTTGTTAAGCCCGCTCAGCGAGTTTGCCTGCCGATTAGAGGAAGTGGGTCTGGTGACGTCATTTGATGACGTGTCATCAGCCGGTTTCCTTAAAGGGACCACGGCCAACTTTCTTTTGACATTTGTGCTGTCAGTGTTCTACAGCATTGAGGTGCTGCAAACACTGACAAGCACTGCACAGAGGTGCAGGGCTGCACCTAGGCTCTCCCATGACTCCCTCCATATGTTTATGTAGGGAGTCACAGCACACAGGGAGGTCCTCTTCCCTTCCCATGGGCGGAAGAGACCTCCCTAGGAGATCAACACAGCCTGGTTGCACATTGCAGAGGAGGGTACAAGCAAGGATGTGGTCAGGAGGATCTGGGTGCAGTGCTGCAAATGATTCAATAATCTCAGTAGATCATGAAATGTTAGTACAAAGCCATGCTCAACCTCATCCTGCTGTGCCTCTCATCACATCCCCATCACGCTGCCTTCCCTACCCTACTCCTGCACATCCTTACTTACCTTGCACCTCCACCCATCCCTCTCTATCTACATTATCACATCCCCATCTCACTAGCAACCCCTCACACTCACCCTCATCCTAGTGCAATCATACCAACTAACAACACACAAGGTTAGGCACTTGGGTGTTTTATGCAATGTTCATGTAAAGTTTCTGTTAACGTGGTGTCAAAAATTCAAACCTTTATTTTCAACACTTTGCATTCTTGGACTGATTTGTGTGCACCTTTGGAAGTGGATAAGTGAGTTGCAGTGAATAGTGAGACATAATGGTACCCCCCGCAATGGCGATGAGCGTGAAAGGAATGGCTTGGGCATTGTAGGGATGCTTTATGGTGCTGGTCTGGGGTGGTGCCAACCTGGCGCATCATGTGGCAGCCAGGGTGTACAGCATCAAGTGAAGTAAATCTGGCCATGGAGATGCCATCTCTGACCTCCCGGGCAGCAATGTGGTTGGGTGCTGATGCCCTGTGTCCTGTGCAGCATCAGTTGATTGCGGAGAAGGTTGGTGTTGTTGCTGGTGCTGCTGGTGTGCCTGGTGCTGCTGGTGTGCCTGGTGATGTTGGTGTGCCTGGTGATGCTGGTGTTGAGGCTGATCGTGGTGGGATTCTGAGGACCAAGGTGAAAGAGTTTCAAGGGCACCCATGATGATGGGATAGATGGCAGGTGAAGTAGAGATGATAGAAGTGATCTGTCAATGTGGGAAAGGTAATGAGGTCAGACTGGATGGAGACTTCTGTAAAGACTTGCAACATCCTGAATCTGTAGTGGAAATACAGTTTAGAGAAGCTCGTGGTTAAGGGAACATTTCTCAATCAGCTGGGAGCTTCGACTTGACATTTGAAGCTGTCAACTCATCAGCTGATTCAATGGCCACTGACCTCCCGCCTCAGCTTCACAGACGTGATCTAGGCACTGCAGGAAGCCGGTGGGCGACCTGACAAATGCAAAAATCTGGAAAAAAAATTGATAAGTGGCTGTAAACAAGCCACTAATGATTTTAATTGCCTCCCCCGCCGCTGCGTATCGGGTCTGCTCAGCACTGACAGGCCCGACATTTGGTAAAGGTGCGTGGTGACGGGTTCACAGCGGGGTCCCGACCCACTGGGGGAAAAAAACACTTTCCCACCCGACCCACCACCGATCGCGCCTGCTGACCCCGTGCAAAATCCAGCCCTTGGTAACCAAGAAAATTAAGAACCTGTTCCTGGCCTTGTTTGAGCCATGTCTCTGTTAATGCAACCACGTCATAATCCCATTTGTACCTGCAGCTCACCAACTTTATGTGTTAAACTACAGACATTGATGTACATACAATTTAATACCTTCTTTGTCACTTTTGCTATTTTCCTCAATCTGGTCCCTCAGGTAAGTCCTGGAAAGGGGGGCAAAGGACAGTGGGGGGGGGGGGGGTGGAGGGGGGCTGATCACGGCAGCAGCCGGCGGGAGAATTGTTACCCGGGATGAATTATGGAGCTGGGTGAGCATCCTGCTCTCTCTGGCTCCACAGAAATATAAAATAAAATTTCACTTTCAGTTTCAGTGGCAGCCGCTGGCTCGACCGCATCAATGTCCCAAAAACCTGAGCAGAGCATGCGGCCCGAGACCTGCTCCGCTCAGGGCAGTCCAATTTCTTGTAAGTGTCCTGAAACAGGCGTTAGGCCCCTCGTTAGCATATGCAAGAGGCCAAACACCTGTTTTAGATGACAATCTGGACGCCTGAAAAATGGCCAATTTTGGGTGAGATGTTTTTCAGGCATCCTTGGGGTACCGGAAGTTGCACCCCCAAATTGGTCCTTTTTGCACCCATTCTATGCCTGTAAAACGGGCACAACAAAGACCAATTTCTATTCCAATTTGTCAGTCTTAAATTTCTCTCTCCACTTCTTGCTTCTTAAGCATAGAATTCTGGCTGTTATCTTGAAGAAATTCGTGTTTTTAATTAAAATGGCATTTTTTTTTGCAAAGCAAACTCAGTTTAATTTATGCCTGTTATTCCAGACACCGTACTTGGAACCTTTATTTCTGTTGTAACTTCAATAAATGTCCACAAGATGGCTACTGTTCCTTTTGGTATTCAAATGCAAGGCAAAAATAGCATTTCTTAAAGAGGTTATTCAAAAGCAAAAGATAAAGACGTCTCTAAAGGGCCAATTTTGCAAGTCAGTGCTTCCGGACTATTAAACTTAAAGGTACTTTAGGCAGACTTTCTGCATTAAATCTGTGCAGTTCTGCTCAGTTGTTTGCACTCCCATTTAGTACCACTGGACTCAATGTTAAAAACCCATGATGGACAGGAGACAGTTAAAAGTAAAAAAATCGCGAAATGCGACCCCAACCCGCCGTGTATGCGCCTGCTGACATTTTTACGGTGGTGGGTTGCGAGACTTGTCTGTGTGCCGTCTTGGAGAAGCAGGACACTTCCTTATATTTTAATATTTAAATCAGACTCCCACAGTGGAACATAGGAACAGGAGTAGGCCATTCATCTCCTCGAGCCTGTTCCGCCATTCAATGAGATCATGGCTGATCTGCGACCTAACTCCATATACCCGCCTTTGGCCCATATCCCTTAATACAAAAAGCTATCAATCTCAGATTTAAAATTAACAATTGATCTAGCATCAATTGCCATTTGTGGGAGAGTGTTCCAAATTTCTACCACCCTTTGAATGGAGAAGTGTTTCCTAATTTCACTCCTGAAAGGTCTGGCTCTAATTTTTAGACTGTGCCCCCTAGTCCTAGACTCCCCAACCAGCGGAAATAGTTTCTCTCTATCTACCCTATCTGTTCCCCTTAATATCTTGAAAACTTCAATCAGATCACCCCTTAACCTTCTAAATTCGAGGGAATACAACCCTAATTTGTGCAATCTCTCCTCGTAATTTAACCCATGGAGTCGAGGTATCATTCTGGTAAACCTACGCTGCACTCCCCCCAAGGCCAATGTATCCTTCCTAAAGTGTGGTGACCAGAACTGCTCACAGTACTCCAGGTGTGGTCTAACCAGAGTTTGGTATATCTGCAATTGGGAGCCTGATTTAAATTTAACAGATGCCAGCCAGGTTTCCCAGGGGTCGGGAAAACCAGCAGCAAAATGGATATGGGAGCAGTTGGCTGGAAAAGATAAATGCTTTTTAGAGCACTGCTTGTGGGCCAGGAGGAGCAGGAGTGCTCCGCATGGCCCCTCAAGCAAATCTCCTACTGATCGCTGCCTCTCCTCGCAGCCACGATCGGCCGACGCCCCCCAAACCCCCGATCTCAAGTATTCTGCCTCACGATCCCCCCCCCCCCCCAACCCCCGATCTCAAGTATTCTGCCTCACGATCGGCCGAGCCCCCAAACCCCCGATCTCAAGTATTCTGCCTCATGATCGGCCCCTCCCCAAACCCCCGATCTCAAGTATTCTGCCTCACGATCGCACCCCCCCAAACCCCCGATCTCAAGTATTCTGCCTCACGATCGACCCCTCCCCAAACCCCCGATCTCAAGTATTCTGCCTCACGATCGCACCCCCCCAAACCCCCGATCTCAAGTATTCTGCCTCACGATCGGCCGAGCCACCAAACCCCCGATCTCAAGCCGTCTGCCTCGTGATCGACCCCTCCCCAAACCCCCGATCTCAAGTATTCTGCCTCACGATCGCACCCCCCCAAACCCCCGATCTCAAGTATTCTGCCTCACGATCGGCCGAGCCACCAAACCCCCGATCTCAAGCCGTCTGCCTCGTGATCGGCCCCTCCCCAAACCCCCGATCTCAAGCCGTCTGCCTCACGATCGCCCCCCCAAACCCCCGATCTCAAGTATTCTGCCTCACGATCCCCCCCCCCCCCCAACCCCCGATCTCAAGTATTCTGCCTCACGATCGGCCGAGCCCCCAAACCCCCGATCTCAAGTATTCTGCCTCATGATCGGCCCCTCCCCAAACCCCCGATCTCAAGTATTCTGCCTCACGATCGACCCCCCCCAAACCCCCGATCTCAAGTATTCTGCCTCGTGATTGGCCGACCCCCAAACCCCCGATCTCAAGTATTCTGCCTCGTGATCGGCCGACCCCCAAACCCCCGATCTCAAGCCGTCTGCCTCACGATCGCCCCCCCAAACCCCTGATCTCAAGTATTCTGCCTCACGATCGCCCCCCCCAAACCCCCGATCTCAAGTATTCTGCCTCATGATCGGCCCCCCCAAACCCCCGATCTCAAGTATTCTGCCTCACGATCGACCCCCCCCAAACCCCTGATCTCAAGTATTCTGCCTCGTGATCGGCCGACCCCCAAACCCCCGATCTCAAGTATTCTGCCTCACGATCGGCCGAGCCCCCAAACCCCCGATCTCAAGTATTCTGCCTCACGATCGACCCCTCCCCAAACCCCCGATCTCAAGTATTCTGCCACACGATCGCCCCCCCCAACCCCCGATCTCAAGTATTCTGCCTCACGATCGCCCCCCCCAAACCCCCGATCTCAAGTATTCTGCCTCATGATCGGCCCCCCCAAACCCCCGATCTCAAGTATTCTGCCTCACGATCGACCCCCCCCAAACCCCTGATCTCAAGTATTCTGCCTCACGATCGACCCCCCCCAAACCCCTGATCTCAAGTATTCTGCCTCACGATCGCACCCCCCCAAACCCCCGATCTCAAGTATTCTGCCTCACGATCGGCCGAGCCCCCAAACCCCCGATCTCAAGCCGTCTGCCTCGTGATCGGCCCCTCCCCAAACCCCCGATCTCAAGTATTCTGCCTCACGATCGACCCCTCCCCAAACCCCCGATCTCAAGTATTCTGCCTCATGATCGCCCCCCCCAAACCCCCGATCTCAAGTATTCTGCCTCACGATCGACCCCCCCAAACCCCTGATCTCAAGTATTCTGCCTCATGATCGGCCCCTCCCCAAACCCCCGATCTCAAGTATTCTGCCTCACGATCGGCCCCCCCCAAACCCCCGATCTCAAGTATTCTGCCTCACGATTGCGCCCCCCCCAAACCCCCGATCTCAAGTATTCTGCCTCATGATTGGCCCCTCCCCAAATCCCCGATCTCAAGTATTCTGCCTCATGATCGGCCCCCCCCAAACCCCCGATCTCAAGTATTCTGCCTCACGATCGGCCCCCCCCAAACCCCCGATCTCAAGTATTCTGCTCACGATCGCCCCCCCTCCCCAAACCCCTGATCTCAAGTATTCTGCCTCACGATCGACCCCTCCCCAAACCCTCGATCTCAAGTATTCTGCTCACGATCGCCCCCCCTCCCCAAACCCCTGATCTCAAGTATTCTGCCTCACGATCGACCCCCCCTGAAACCCCCGATCTCAAGTATTCTGCCTCATGATCGCCCCCCCAAACCCCCGATCTCAAGTATTCTGCCTCACGATCGCCCCCCCCCAACCCCCGATCTCAAGTATTCTGCCTCGCGATTGGCCGACCTCCCACCCCCACCTTCAATTCCCGAACTTTCCCTCCCTCCCGATTGCTGGTCACTGTCCCCAACGGTCCCAGACTGTGGCCTCCTACTGCTGGCTTTCCCGCCTGGCAGCGCCAGTCTATCAATCTGACCAGCTACCAGGCGGGAAACAAAATAAAAAATGATAATGAGGTCCTGCTGTTAAATTCAACAGGACCTTCACATCCTCAGGATTTCTGGGTATTCCCCTGTAACCGCGCTCCCATGCTCCTTTCCCGCCTCCCCGTAAATATAGAGCCTAACTTAGGCCATCTAATTGGATACTAACTTAAATTATTTTAATACACATTTTAATAAATGGATATAGTTCATTTTATTGATGCAAATAACTGCACTAGTGGTAGTTAAACATATTGAGGGGGGGGGGGGGGGGGGGCGGGGTTGGGGGGAGGAATCATGATACCGGTCACATTAGCCTGTGTTTTGGTGAGATAGAACTTCATGTGTTAGTTACACAGTACAAAAATGCTAAGCCACTGCAATTAGACACAGCATAGGCGATTCTTGCCAAAAAAATGTATAAAAGTGTAAAAGTATTGTTGAAATCTGAAAGGGACTGCAGAAAATATATTAGCTTGAAAAGGGCTGCAAAAGCTAAGTTACAATACAATAGGACATGAAACCCAACAGCACAGGACCGAAGGACTCTATGGGCTGGATTTTGAATGACCCGTGGAGTCGGGTTTGGAGTCGAGGGGGGGGGTTAAAGTTGCAGATTCGGGGGTCCCGACCCCATCCCGACTCCAACCCGCCTCCATGCCAGTTTCTCTGGCGGCGGGTACCCGACCTGGTCTGAGACCCAACTTCCTGAGGCGGGAAGGGATTACTGACAATTAACTGCCTGTTAACTACCCATAATCCCCATTTTCAAAGGAAAAGTGTGGGCTTCCCGACAGGTGGCAAACACTCCAAGTTATCGGGTCGGGCCGTGGGTCTGCAGGGGTTGGAGGGGTCGATATGTCCGGTGGGCGGGTGAGTGATGGGTGCATGTGTGCAGAGGTAAGTGTGTAAGGTAAGTGCTAAGTGTTGAAAAAAGTTTTACTTACCTTAACTTCCTCCTGCAGGTGTCAGCCCTTCAGTTCTCGGGAGTTAGAAATCTCACCGGCACAGAAAGCAGGAAAGCCATGGACCTGTCAAAAACAGCAGCCTTCTGATTTCTGTGGTGGAATGATTTCTAACTCAGCCTGAGAGGAAGGACTGAAGTTAGAAAGCATATTGTGAGTGTTTGACAGCTTCACAGAGCTGTCAAACGCTGATATTTTATCTGTCAAAAGCTCGTGACAGATTAAATGTCAGTCTGTGACGTCACCTGTTGCCGGGTGGCCCTTAATTGGCCTGCTGAGCCCACTGGGCGGGCTCAACAAGGTCAATCAAGGGAAAATACAGTGGGTTGGCCACATCTCGATGGAGGCGGGTTCACAAGCCAGAATGTGTGATTCCCGACCTCAACACGACTCCAACTTCAAAATCCAGCCCTTAGGAAATATTTTTCATTGTCTGAGCAGATGATAGTCCAACTGTTCAAACTACAGGGCAACAAAGAGAACACCTCGATATGAGAGTCCACTGCTGAAGCTGAGAAGTGATGTCAATATGGCTGCTGAATGTTTTGGTCAAAAATAAATATCAGCAATGCCCATAAAACCTCTAGTATGCACTCCAACAATAATTTTTTATGTAACCTCTGGTATCATGCTCTGCCTTCTTATTGTTCACTGTATTTGTAATAAATTAATTAATGTGAAGCTCTCAGTCTTCTTCGACATTTTATTGCTTCCTCCTGCTTCAAAAACAAGTAGCAATTTTAAGGAACAGGCCCCATTTAATCACGACAATGACAGGTATGAAAGAATGAATGAATGAATGAATGAAACACACCACAGCACCAAAGACACAATGGCCCAGAATTTGCGGTGGGTAATAACAGCGAACAAACCTCCTTCGCTGTTATTACCCCTTTGGAACTGACTGCAACTTCAGGATTTAGCACATGCGCATCCTAACGCGGAAATCCTGATTCTGCGGTCAGTCATTCATCGCTCCGACACTGGCTGCGTTGTGACTGTTGATGGGTGCTAACAGTTCAACAGACCCATCCCACACCAAGAGCATGCGAGAACAGATCATTCACCAGCTTTATGATGGAGGGCAGAATATTCAGGCAATTGTGTAGTCTGGATACACCCAGTTTGTAGAGGAACATAACAATATTGCAATACATTATGCAATTTGATTGTCACGATTGGAGGAGGAGGTTGGATCGCCAGTAAAGCTGCTCACAAAACTGAGGTGAACCCAGCAGGCATTCTCCCCACAGCGCTACAATGTTGCCATTCAGAACACCCTAGAATCTTACAAAGGCAGCATGCAGTTTGTTGGACCAACGTTTCTGTGGCTTATGTTCCACCCAAACCAGGGTATCACCCTTCAAGTGACAGATCTCGCCATAATTTGGCAATCACTCAGTACATTGGTGAATAAAACAAATGTTTTAATATATATTTCTGTAAATAGGTTTAACAATATCGATTTCAATGGCGTCAGTTTTACGCCCCTGCAGAAGTTGAAAGTTACCCCCATGGTGTTGTCCCTACCTCTGCATACTTCTTTCAGCCCTGTGTTCCATCACGCACTATCCTTTCTTTTGATTCTGGCCTCCTCTGTGACCCCCATCCTCTGCTCCATCTTTGGAGGCAGAGCTTTCAGCTACCTTAGTTCCACACTCAGGAATGCTCTCCTGAAATTTTGTCATCTTGCTACCTCTGTCCCATTCTTTAAAAAGTCCTCTTTTGTCTTGCCTTCAGTCACCTCCCTGTTGAACTGTTAGCACCCATCAACAGTGGCTGATGTTTCTTCCGGTGAGAGGGTTTCCTGTTGACCACAACAGTCACCTATGCAAATCTCCAGATACTAGCCTGTAATTTGCGGTCAGCGGCGAAACAAAGGCGTTTGCCGCTGACCCCGAAGTAAGCTTCCCACAAAGATCTTGCGATCCCTATGGTGAGAAGTTTGGCTTTTCCGATGTTCAGTTGAGATTTGACAAAGTACCACAGAGAAGGCTGGTTAACAAAATTGAGGTCATGGAATAGGTGGGTCAGTAGCACAAAAGCAAAATACTGCAGATGCTGGAAATCTGAAATAAAAACAGAAAATGCTGGAAATACTCAGCAGGTCAGGCAGCATCTGTGGAGAGAGAAACAGAGTTAACGTTTCAGGTCGATGACCCTTCGTCAGAAGCAGCTTGGATAAGGAATTGGCTTAAGGACAGAAAAAAGCGAGTTGTGGTAAATGGCTGTTTTTCAGACTGGAGGATGGTAGACAGTGGTGTTCCCCAAGGGTCAGTGCTGGGGCCACTGCTTTTTTTGATATATATAAATGACCTGGATATTGGAATACAGAGTAGAATTTCTAAATTTGCCGATGACACCAAACTTAGGGGTGTGGCAAACGGTGAGGATGATACCAATCGACTGCAACAGGACATAGAAAGGCTAGCAGAATGGGCAGACAAGTGGCAGATGGAATTTAATACAGAGAAGTGTGAGGTGATGCATTTTGGCAGAAGGAACAGGGAGAGGCAATATACACTTAATGGCACAGTTTTAAAGAGTGTGCAGGGACAGAGGGACCTGGGAGTTAATATGCATAGGTCCCTGAAGCTGGCTGGACATATTGAGAGAATGGTTAGCAAAGCATATGGGATCTTGGGCTTCATAAATAGAGGCATTGGGCCAGAAATTCGGGTCTCCACGGGTGAATACGCGCTGGGTACTCACCCGTAGACCCAACGAAAGTGCCGGTTTCGCGCATGCACTGCGCATGCGCTGGAAACTGGAACTTCCGTTCCCCTGAAGGAAGGGGTTCAGAGGTCGAACGCGTGCACCGGAGAGGCAGCGCGTAGACCTCAAACTTCATTTTTTTTTCAGGTTTCTCCGTGAGGGTAAGTACGGAGAAGCTGCGCGGGGAAAAAGGAGGCGCAAGGCCTGCTTCTAACAAGGTAAGTGGTGAATTATGTACAATTTAAACATTTTTTCAACAGGTTTATCTTTTTTACATACTTTAAAGAAAGGTAAGTTTATTTCTAGCACAGTTAAAAAGTGTAATTAATTTTTTCAAAAATTTAAATTTTAAATTTTGTTTAAAGTAGTTAATTTATGTAATTTATAGTTATTTTAAAAATGTGATGTTTTTTTTAAATTTATTTGAAGTTTTAGTGAGGTTTTGGGGCCGATCTCTATTCATAGATTTGACAGGTCTTCCTGTCAAATCTGTGAATGAAGATTCCCTGCTCCGATTGGCTCTCCATGGCCCACGTGATCCCAGGGACGCTTCAAACTAACTGCGCCCCTGGGATACGCAAGCCGGCAGCTGGAGGAGGCCCAGGAGCTGAATTCCACGCGGGCCCAAAGCACAACGGCAGGCACAGTATGTAAGTATGCGCGCGATTCTTGCACCCGCGGGAAGCCGGAGAGCTGAATTTCTGGCCCATTGAGTACAAAAGTAGAGAAGTTACGCTGAACCTTTATAAAGCGCTAGTTAGGCCACAACTGGGGTCGTGCGTCCAGTTCTGCTCACCACACTTTAGGAAGGATGTGAAGGCACTTGAGAGGGTGCAGAGGAGATTTACCAGAATGGTTCCGGGGATGGGGGATCTTAGCTACAAGGAGAGGTTGGAGAAGCTGGATTTGTTTTCATTAGAGCAAAGGAGGTTGAGGGGTGATTTGATAGAGGTGTACAAGATTATGACGGGTTTGGATAGGCTAGACGGTGAAAGGCTGTTCCCACTAGTTGATTGTAGAAGGACTAGGGGACACAGATTTAAGGTTTTGGGCAAGAGATACAGGGGGGACGTGAGGAAAAACTTTTTTATGCAGCGAGTGGTGAGGACCTGGAACTCGCTGCCGATGGAAGTGGTGGAAGCGGAGACACTCAGGGAGAAATTCAGTATCGCCCCATTTGGGGCGCAATTATCGGCCGGGCGCAAAGATTAGCGCCTGTCGCTAATTATCACCACCGACTGCAAACTTGACTTTTATCGCCGCTGGAGGTGATTGCAGCGCTATATCAGGCGCTTCACACCTGTCTTAAGGCGCAAAGGCCGAGGAGCGAGGCGCTACCTCAGAGCGCTGGCGAAGCTCATGTAATGTCAGTCAGCAATGGAACACACACACAATGGCACGGGCCAGTTCTTAAAGGGGATGGTTAATCTTGCTTTCCATCCACATCCTGCTCATTGCAGCCTTGAATCTTGGCCTGGAGAGACCTGCACATCAAATGTGCTGGAAAGAACAATAGAGAGTATCAGGCAAAGAGCTCAGAGTGCAGCCCCCACAGTCTCTGCTAAATCGATACAAGGAATGGCAAATCAAAATGAACCTGCAAAGTGCTGCTCAGTACCCAAAACTCCTTCACACAACGTTGAATCTCTCCAGAAGTCTCTCCCTCTCTCTCTCAGAATGCGTAGTTCAAAAATGGCACCAACAATAAAAGGCAGGAAGCGGACACCTTTAAATAGCGCTCCCCCTTTCCCTTCATGACTGCAGAACGCTCCCCTCAACCTGTCGTTGCTAGCGTCAGGCGGTAAGGCAGGGGGCGCCACTCAATATCCGCTCCGGGGCGATACCGGGGCGTTGCGCACTCGAGTGACGTCATGATCTGCCGGCGCAGGAGATCGTGGCGGTAGTGTTTAGCGCCACCGCAAAATGTCTAGTTAATTTCGCGAGCGGCGCAAACTTCGCCGCGCCTGGGCGCTAGATGCTTTGCGCCCCATTAGCGCCCTCTTAAGGCGCTAACGGGAGGCGCAACCAACTGAATTTTTCCCCCCCAATGTTTTCAAGGGGAGACTGGATAGGCACTTGAGGGAAATAAACTTGAAGGGCTACGGGGATAGAGCGGGGGAATGGGACTGACTGGATTACTCTACAGAGAGCCGGCACGGACTCGATGGGCCAAATGGCCTCCTTCTGTGCCATTATGACTCTATACCCTTCTCCCTCCACTACATATCGTGTCTGATTTTTTTTACTTAATCTCTGTGAAGCGATTTCGGACATTTGGTTATGTTAAAAGTTCTACAGAAGTACAAGTTGTTCTTGATCATAAATATGACATAACATTTCTCTGATGTTGATTTCTTCATGACAGCATCTCTTGTGTCATATTACTAATTAATGCCCTGTCTCCACGCCTTTAAGAATAGAGCAGGGATAGTGGGATTTAAATTTTTTTTATTTTAGCACACTGTTAAGTAGGATTGGTTCTGTAATTGTGATTTTAACATGATCTAGTGACAGTGCAAGAGGTAGAAAGATTAATACATCATGCCTCCGAGTTTCTTTTGAATTAATTCTCGGGATGTGGGCATCACTGGCAAGGATGACATTTGTTGCCCATCCTTCGTTGCCCTGAGAAGATAGTAGGAGGACACCTTCTTGAACGACTGGGATTTTTTGATACAACTGAGTGGTTTGCTACACCACTTCAGAAGGCAGTTAAGAGTCAACTGGAGTCACCTATAGGCCACAGCGGGTAAGGATGGCAGGTTTCCTTCCCTAAAGGACATTAGTGAACCAGTTAGACTTTTACAACAATCCAACAACTTCATGGTCACTTTTACTGATACTAGTTTTTTATTTCCAGGTTTAAAAAAAAAATGAATTCAATTTCTCAAGCTGCCATAGGTGGAATTATGAACTCACTCTCTCTGGGTTACTAGTCTAGTAACATAACCACAACACTACCATCCCCTTTTACCCATTGACATTAAACTTTGATGACCAAGCTTTATCTTTACTTAAATAACTCCACAACTGGCAATTTTGATGCACATTTTTACCACAACTAGTTGATCAAAACATTTGCTAAGAAACGCACTAAATATGGTGAGCTCATGGTCCCATGGGTTTTACTTGTGGAGCTCTGCTTTCAAGATGAGAATACTTTGCATTATATTTCACGATGTGTTTCACCTAAACTTAAATGAACCATTGTCAAATTACAGACCTATAAAATTTTTCAAGTTAGTAACATGAAAAACTGTTTTGTTTTCAGCATACACTAAACTGATTTTTTTTAACCTTGATGTTTCAAATAAAAACAATTAAATAGATATTTAACACTTAGATAATCTGATTATTTCAATATTTCAAAACTGTATTTGCTATGGTCCTAATGTATTTGAATATTACAGTCTTGCATGCCAAAAATAATAGGTATTATCACTTCATTAATCGATGTACTCAGCATATGACTCCGTATCTCTGTCCATTACACATACTTGGATTCCCACATTACAACAGTGCCTACACTCCAAAAGGACTTCATTGGCTGTAAAGTGCTTTGAGATGTCCGGTGGTTGTGAAAGGCGCTATATAAATGCAAGTCTTTCATACCCGATGCTTCTTCAAGCAAAAGGGACAGGGATTGTAAAATAACTTATACAAGTCAACTTGAATTAACACTGTCCTACAAATACCGCATTCATCCGATTGCCAGGGCTGTTTTTCATATAAAAAAAACAAACACAAACAAAAATGTTGGGAGTTACCCAACATAATTAGACAAGCATCTCTACAAATGGATCAGAAACATTGCTGGAAAGCATTTCAACCACATTACTAAAAATATAGAGGATCTTTTACAAAACTTGATATTGTAGAGATAAAAAGATAGACAATTAATGCTGGAAATCTGCAACAAAAACAGAAAATATTAGAAATTCATAGAACACCAACTAGTATTTGAAAGTAAGATAGATTCACATTTTAGGTGGGACTGCTGCAGGCTGCTCTGAAAATGCTGATCAGATATTGGACAGTAAAGATAAACTGATTGCAACGGAAGTGGGATCTGCT
Source organism: Squalus acanthias (assembly GCA_030390025.1). Classification (NCBI taxonomy): domain Eukaryota; kingdom Metazoa; phylum Chordata; class Chondrichthyes; order Squaliformes; family Squalidae; genus Squalus; species Squalus acanthias. Next base: position 88,025,449 of record CM059432.1, read on the forward strand.
TAAGGGAGAGACTGGTGACGCTGTTCCCGAAATAATATATAGTGTAGAATCAAAATTTGAAATGCCCTTTTTCTGTATTGTCACTCTGTTGCTTTTTTTTCCTCTAGATTAGCCTCTCTCCTACCCCTCTCTCTGGATTGCCTCTCTGCTGCTTCACTCTCTGACTTGTTTACTCCCTTGCTCCTTTCTCTGCATTACCCCTTGTTCTCTCTCTAGATTTTTCCCTTTCCAGAACCTCTTTATGAAATCCCCCTTTATTTTGGATACTCCCTGCCTTGCTGCTTTCTATGGATTACTTTTTTTTGGGTTGTCTCTTTTTTATATTATCCTTTCTCTGGATTGTTCCTCTTTTCTGCATTGATCTCTCTGGATTGCCCATGTATTTTGAATTGCCACTTATCTCTGGATTGCCTCCTTGTTTGGTTTGTTCCCCTCTTTTCCAATGCCCCATTTCTGCCTGCCTCCTCTCCTATCCTTTTCTTTGGATTGCCCCTTATTTCCTTATTGATCTTTCTTATCTCCCTATCTCTGGAGTAATTTATTTTTGGATTGCTTGTTTTCTGGATTAGTCCTCTTTCCTGCCACACTCTCTGGTTTACCCTATTTTTGTCCTGTTTCCGAGATGGTCTTTTTTATTGTCCCTTTCTTCTCCATTTCTCTGAATTAGCCCCTTTCTAGATAGTACCTCTCTCCTGTCACTCTCTCTGGTTTGCCCCTTTTTTCATTGTTAGTCTAGTTAGTTCCTCTTTCTAACTTACTCCTTTATTTTGTGCTATCCTCGCTCCTGGATTGCCTTTTTTTCTTGTCCCCTCTCATGTCCCTCTCTCTTTATTGCCCCTCGATTTGCATTGCCTTTTTTTGGATTGCTCCCTCTGGATTACTTTCTATTGTCCTATTTCCTGGATGACCCCCTTTTTTCTTTATTGTCCCCCTCTCTGGATTGCCCCATCTTTCTAGATTGTCCCCTTTCCTAAATTGCACTTTTTTTCCTAGATTGTCCCTTTGCCTTGATTACCCCTTTTTGGGGTTGCCCATCTGTCATGGTGCGCCTTTTTTTCTGAATTGCTCTTTTTTCTGGATTTGCCCTATCCTGTCTCTCCCTTTAAATTGCCCCTTCTAGATTGCCCTTTTCCCTGGATTGCCCTTTTTCCTGGATTATCCCTTTTTCTGGATTGTCCTTTTCCCTGAATTACCCCCTATTCTGGATTGCCCATTTCCCTGGAATACCCCCCTTTTCTGGATTGCCCTTTTTCCTGGATTACCCCCTTTTCTGGATTGTCCTTTTCCCTGAATTACCCCCTATTCTGGATTGCCCATTTCCCTGGAATACCCCCCTTTTCTGGATTGCCCTTTTTCCTGGATTACCCCCTTTTCTAGATTGTCCTTTTCCCTGGATTACCCCCTTTTCTAGATTGCCCTTTTTCCTGGATTGCCCTTTTTACTGCGTCGGTTCTTTTTTTTCTGAATTACAGTACCCCGTTTTGGATTGCCCCGATGGGATTGTCCCTTTTTCTGGCATGCCCCCCTTTTCCCGCTATGCCCTCTATCTGGATTGCCGTGTGTCGGGATTGCGGCTCTCCGGCCGCGCGCCTTTGCGTTGCGGTGTGGGGCGCGGGCGGACACGTCACTCGGCTCTGGATAAAGGCGGCTGAAGCGGCGGAGAGTCCGATCCATCATCGCGCCGCCGCACCGCAGGCAGGCAGGCTGACGCTGCACCGCACCGAGCGGCCGCACAGCACACTGGCAAATTCCCCTCTTCGAGGAAACCTCTCAAGCCGCGCTTTGTTGTTTTCTTGATAAAAGTTGCAGATATTTAACATCATAAAAGCCTTTTTGCATCAAATCGAAAGCGAGAGTTGTTGCTTGTGAGAGGAGTGAAGGTAAGTGTTGCCCGAACCGTTCGCCAGTGACCGAAATGCGGTGTATTAGTTAAAAAGTTCTCGTTAATTGTGTGACTGAGATTTCTGCTTCCCCTGACCAAGCACTGGAACCGTGTCAACTGAGCGGCGGGCTGTCATGGCACTGGCTGCCCCTCAGGCTGGACACCAGCAGCTTACTTGGAATAGATTCCCCTCCTGAACTGTATATGCGGAACATGTCTCAAATAGATGGATCCTAATTTCATTTGCCCGCTTTCTTGTTAAAACAAAACACGATTCAAGTGCCTGTAGCTCGGGCAGACGATAAATTATCTGCTCATAGCTTTTGAATGAATGGACGGCTACATTTACTGGCGTCCGGGGCTGTCTCCATGACAACGCAAGCGGCACACTTTCCTCCCAACACAGGAATATTTGCTTTTGTTATTTAGCAAATTAATACATCGAGTCCTTTAACCTGCAAATAGTGCACTCTTCATCATTGCAGCTTCAGAGTTGGCCGGGATTTTGAGGGAAGTGTCTTGGAGTTAATCGCAGAGTGTCCTGAGGCCATTCATCATGAAGTGTTCAGAGTTGGTGACTGCTTTGCTATTAGTTGCACAAACAGTTGTTGCGATGATGAGCCCCAATGTTACTTCCGAATTGGATGCAATATTGGTAAGATTTATGGAAGACGATGAAGAACTCTTGACAACTGAAACAGTCACTAAAATGAGCAGCAATTTTACTGATGGTTTGGATTCAATCATGGCAAGATATATGGATCAAAATGAACAACAGTGGACATCCAGAAGAGCGAAAAGATCTATCACAGATAGTGATAGAGAAGTAATCTTGGATCTTCACAATAAACTGAGAGGTCAGGTGTCACCAAGTGCCTCTAATATGGAACATATGGTAAGTGCCCACCTTTCTGCTTTAAAGCATCATAAATGCTTAATTTTAAAAACACAGTGTAAAACATTGTGGCTTGTTATGGCCAGAAATTGGGAGCAAGGGTTCATTATTGTTCAACTTGTATTATTGTATCACTGTCATATGTGCAAACAAAACACCACCTTCTGGTAAGGCTGGTAATGCCAAGATGGCAATGCACAGTTAGAGTATTATGCCACCATGTGTGTTTTTTCTTTCTTTTTAGAAGTAAAATTGAAGTAGCTATTACTTTCCTTCAGAAGGACCATATGACCTTTGTGGCATTTTCAACTTGGTTGCCATTTTTTTTCGGAGATGTGCATTTAGGAGGAACAGTCACTGTAACACCTCATGCAGTATATGGTCAGAGCTGTCCTGGATTTTTGCAAAAAATTAGTCATGGTAGGAAATCTACTTAAATTTAGAGCTAAATAATATCTACCATATTGCACTGAGCAAAACAAAATGTGTTCTGTTGTCTCAGATTGTACGAAGATGCTTTATATGAATAACATCTTGTTCTCCACATCTTGTTCTATCTGTTCAAAAATTAAGCACTGGACTATTTTGTTTCAGGAACATTGTCACAAAAGCCAATCGCTGCATTTTGGTTATGTTTGCTGTGGCGCTATGTGCTCTTAGAATAATTTATGAATACTTTTTTAAAAAAAACTAATTTTCCCTCATTAACAGTGTTAGAGCAAAATATCAAAACTCTGTTGCTTGAGGGAGGGTGTGTGCAGAATAATGATTACACATAAAATTACTTTAACTATTTTAGATAGAAATGCAGAGTTGATTTGTAGAGGGAGTGAAATAATCATGCAAATAGGTGCATATGAAATACCTGTCTGCATTTTAATGAAGGCATTAATCAGTTTAAATTAAACGGGCTAACACACTTGATAAAATATCAGCCAGAGGATTTTTATCTGAAAATGTTAACACATTTGTTGCAAATATACAGGACACTTTCATCAGATAAGGCTTCTTCCAGAGAGTTGAAACCACTGTAGGATTTCATTGATGACTAGCATTAAAAAAAGTGAAACTTCTTTACGACAGTTGGCAAATTTTAGTGTAGAATTTCCTCTACGTTGGTGGAAACCCTGAGGACACTAATTTGGCAATTGAGTAAAGGCACGATGCTTTCTCTTTCAATTGCATGAAGGAAAACCAGAATTTATAACTGCATCTGTGTCATTTCTGAGTGATACAGCAAACTTTGCAAAATTCGACTGTGCAGAAGAACAAGAGAGCGAGCAGCAGAGAGAAGGTCTTAATTTACAGTGTTTCTCTCCAATGCTCTCATATTGACTTTTTGGTGCTGGCATAGGTGACTAAAAGAAACCAAATTGACACGTATGCATTCGAATTGCCATTTGTAATGTCATGCTATGCTGCCAAATAGAATTTATTTTTCAGTTTATCACACTGAAGTTTAAGTCCCAATACTAATAGTGATAATACTATTATGAATGTATTTTTAATAAATAAAAATATTCTATGCACATGCACACTTTTGGATTTATAAAATTGACCACTAGGGCTGGAATTTTCACAGGAAAAAACAGGTGGGTTGGAGGCTGGGGGGTTGCGGGGGGGGAGTAAAAGTTGTAAAAATCTAAACCCAACCACAAACCGCCCACTTTCACCTTTTACTCAGGCAGGACGGGGGGGCGGCTCGGCAATTTAAATATTATAATGAGGCCTGAAGTCTCTACTTTAACCTGCTTTGGATTCCCGGTAGCTGCAACGAGGTGGCCACAGCCTCGGGGAGCAATTCTTGTGGGCCGGGAGGAGCAGGAGTGCTTCCCGTCGGCCTCCCAAGCTCACCCAACAGCAGCCCCAGCCCGCACCCCCCGGGGTCGGGGTTCGGACCCCCCCCAGGGATCGGAACCCTGACCCTGGGCTTGGAACAACCTGTTAATCAGGCTGGCTTCCGGGTGGGGAACCCGCCCTTTATGTCACACGCACGCTGTGTCAAAACTCCACAGCGTGCCGGGAAACCTGAACTTCCGGGTTTCCTGCCATCTCCCGGGTCCCCCCACACCATGCGGGTGGGAAATGGGATAATCCAGCCCTAGGTTAGGTTGTGTTTATTTATTATACCAATACGGAGCCAGCTTGAATGATTTTTCTAATGGATTTTTTATTTATACATGTTTTTTCTTGCAATTTCAAATTAAACATTGAACAGTAAGCATATAATACTGAATCATCCTAGTATTAGTCCACATTCAATATGCATGTGACCTAGGTTTCGGTAATTATGTGAATACTCTTTTTTGCTTGTGTGAAGGTAACTTGAACCCACTAGAGGAGATTTCTTGATACACAAATCAAGTAAAGCACATTCATGTAGGAAGTAACCAGCCTTTCTGGCAGCTGTGCTTTCCACCATTCCCTTCAGTTGTGTATTTAAATATGGAGTATATTTCTACGCAGAAAACAAATGTTGAGACTTCTACAAACTTGTTGTAATTTCAGTAATCTAGCAAAGTGCAGGGACAGTCATTCCTTTTGTAGGCCTGCTAGAGCTTAAACTGCTTATTGCCTGTTCAACCATGTTTTGGCTTATACAAATATTCCAATGAAAGATTATTTAATTCATTAAGTTGAAAACTAGATTTTAGTGAAAACAATCAATACTAAGCTGCCATACCCTTCTATCTGTTTGTCACTCTCTAATAATATGAGGTAAGTTACAGATATAATACAAAAAAAATTACTTCATTGTAAGTATTGCAAAATAATAATAAATGAAGCGAAAATGCGAAAAGCGAAAATCCCCGCTTGACCGGAAGCCAAGCCTGTCAATCAGGCTGACTTCCAGGTGGGGAACCTTTCAAGGAGAAAAGAGTTACAACTCCACAGCATGCGGTGAAACCCGGACCGGGTTCCCCCTCCGCCTATGCAATCCGCCCTTGTTAATATCCAGGCCAATGTGTTTGTATGAAATTCCTTTCTCTTTTATTTTAAAATGGGTGTTAAATGGTTAAGGGTACAATTAAAGCTGAATGTCAAAGGAAATAAAATATGTAACGGATGTTCTGTGGAATACAGAGAGAGTGTGAACTGTGCTCAAATATAACCCCTAAGGGGTATTTGTTATACTGTACTTTCGCATCTATATGAAGTAGTTTTGGATGTACATCACTGCAACAGTAGCAGTATAACTCAGGAGTTGGGATCCAAATTGACTCCAGAACACACTAAAGTTGTGAGAACCCCTCCAGACAGCTGTTTTAATTGCTTGGGCTTCATGGTTTAAAAAGTTTTGGGGCTGTCCTTTGTATCTGCTGGGTACTTTACTGGGGTCATTTTCTGACTTTGTGGGGGATGAGGCTCACTTGGCAGTAGTTTATATTGGAAATTCAGACATAAGCTGTGCATAATTTTCCAACGATTTAAATTGTTAGTTGGAAAATCGTGTACAATCCCAAATTTCTAATGTGCACTCCAAGCAGATGATGCCAGGAGCATAAAGTCAGAAAATTACCCCTTATAAACTTAGTGCTGAGTCTTTTTAATGACTCAGAATTTCCTGGAGACATGTGCCATTGCAATAGCACATCTATAGCATTGGGTTTGTTATACACCATAAAAGTCCTAGGAAATGATGGTGTGAGTTACGCCATTATTTATACCACGCCAGAATCTTGCTTTTTCTTGATGTTTTTAATTCTTAGCTAAAACAATCAAAACACTATGGGGGTGAATATCCATAAGGCCTGAAAACGGGCGTGGGCACCGCAATGCAAGATAGGCCCGTGCCCGTTTAGAAAGCGCAGGCAGCACATCAATTTGATGCTGCCTGCTACTTTACATGATAGGAGCGCATAGCCTAACGACTATCGCACTGCTGACAGGCTGTGCACTCAGCAGGCTGCCAAGTTAGCGTCGCTGGAGCGAGACTGCCTTTCCTTAAAGCTAGGCTGTGTGTTTTCAAGGCCGTCTCTAGCCCTTAAAGCTGAACTTCCTTCTGCAAAAAAAAATCTTTCAGAACTAGGCAGTCTGCAGCTCTTAAAGCCGAATTGCCTTCTGCCCATAGAAAATGCTAAAAGTGCTTCAGCACTAACACAAAGGGCTGGATTTTGTCTTGGGGTCGGGTTGGGGTCGTGTCATCCGCATTTCGTGTTATCCGCCCGCCTGAAATTGGATGTGGGAGATTGATGCAATTTTCACTGAATTGGGCAATTGAGTTCCAGCATGTGGGAACCCATGAACCAATTAGTGGTTTCAGTCTGAAAGTCGCCTCTGATGATGTCATCATTGCAGGTCAGAGACTGCCGGGTCTCAGAGATTGCCTGGCCTTTGCTGTGAGAGGACCTGGATGCAAAATGAGCAGCATCTCAGAGAGAGAGAGAGAATTTTTTTTTCCATCCAGGTCCTCCAAAGGCCCCGGCAGTCTCTGAAGACATTCAATGCAGCAGCATCAGAGGCGACTTTCAGACCTAATACTACTACTACCTTCATCACATCTCTGTTGTAATAGTGGACCTGCAGCTGATAGTCAGCTATCCACTTGTGCTCCCGCCAGGTTTCACTGGCGTGTTTCACATCAGGCGTGCTTCACGTCAGAAAAGGGTTAAACTAGCTAAAATGTTTCAAAATGGCATTACAGAGCCAATTTAGGGCTTGTTAAGGGCTTTACTGGCCTCTCCCGCCTCTTGGAGGCGGGACGGAGTCGGGAACACCGCACATGATTTTATCAAAATTGCGTGTAGGCGGGTTGGAGGCGGGATGGGGTCGGGACCCCCGAATCTGCAACTTTAACCCCCCACACGCCTCCAAACCCGACTCCATGGGTCATTGAAAATCCAGCACAAAGGGTTCAACTGGCCAGGGAAAGGGCAGCCAGGGTCTCGGACGCAGCACTCGACCTTTGTGCAGGGTGTTAACACTGGAAGAGAGATTCTCTAACCACAGGGGGCCAGGAGGCCCTCCAGAAAGAAGGATGTGGGACCAAATCGGCGAGGCAGTCACTGCCAGCAGTGTCGCCCCCAGGACCTGGCTCCAGTGCCCAAAGAATTTTCATGACCTCAGACGAGTGGTCAAGGTCAGCGAATGCATCTTCAAAAGCCATCTCCTACAAACTGCACCACTAGCCTCACACACTGCTCAATGCACCATACCCTCCATCACTCACCTACCAACAATCTCGACCAAACACGAGACACACCTCGCACTCCTAGCTTCACTTCACCCCTTTGGAGGAGACGGTGTTGGCCACTCTTAGCAGAGGCATGGCTGAGCCCTTGGCCCACGGCGGGGCTGAAAGAATACAAGATGCCGGTATCCTCATACGTTATCCTCCTTCTCACATCCCACTTCCCCCTCATCCCACAATATCTTCTGATGTACAAACTGCACATGGTGTAAGCATGCACCTCTTGCCTTCCCGCCCTCCCTTCCCCACAACCCTACTCTTGTGCCTTCCTCATTTCAGACACCCAAGAAATCCAGCCTGCCCAGCCAATGGTTAACCAAGAAGAGAGATGGGAGAGTGAAGAAGAAGAAGAAATACTGTCACTCGATTTCACACTCCCAGCCACCAGCTCCTTGAAGTGGTCCTGCAAAGCCATCTGCAGTCTCCCCCACTGAAAGTCAGCAGCCTTCCATCAGCCATGCTGCAGCCACTGGGGTGGCCCTGCGAAACATCACAAAGGTTAGGCAAAGGCAGATGCAAGACAATCATTAAGGGATTGCACAAGGGTGATTAGTTGATTTTTTGATGTAATATTGGATGCATATATGGATAAAGTTAGATTGGAAAGTTTGCTTTGTGGTGGCTTTTATTTCAGCATTGTGGCCAAGAGGACGCTGTGATGGTCAGTAACAGAGGGAAGGTAAGGTGTGGGACTAATGTTGAAAGGGGAATTGGGGTTGTGGTCACTGGTATCACAGGCAGATGATTCGATCCCGGATATTCTGGCCAGAAAGGGGCTGTCTGGGTTGCATCCTTCCTTCTGCTTCCTCCTCTTCTGTTTCCGCCTCTTCTGCTTCCTCCTCTTCTGCTTCCTCCTCTTCTGCTTCTTCCTCTTGCCTCTGCGAGCAGCTTGTCCCCTTTGCTGCCTCTGCTTCATCTCCATGTGATGTTCTCAAGGGGGACTGCAACTAGAGCCCCCAGGACTGTGAGCCAGTGATGTTCTCAGAGGCCTTCCTTTAACATCCAAAGCCTTACAAGCGTCCAGCAGCACTCCCAGCACTCCCTGCACACTTTAACAACTTTTTAAATTGCACCAAACCACTATGCCAATAAAATGTAAAAAAAAACACTCCAAAAGCTAAAATCTAAAGTTACGTGAAAGATGTGTGTGTCCCTTTAAGAAGTGCTAGCAGCGTCTCTATAGTACTGCTGCACTAACACTCTTCTGTGCGAGGTTTTGAAAGGGCGGTATCCAGAGCGACAACATCCAAAATCACAGTCGTGCATCAATTTAGACGTTGCACGCTGATTGACGTCACATTCTGCATATTTACATGTGAGCGGCGAGCGCAGGCAATGGCAGCGCTACAGACCTCCCCCAAAATGGCGGCCACTGCGTTCTGCACCGGAAGCGGGCAACCACTATTTTTTCAGAAAAACCGGCCTTAACAGCTGCGCTAGACCTCCGAATTTCGTGTGTTAGGTTTAGTGCATACAGTATGCATGGTGCAGAGCACTGAAATGCCTGCACATGTCAATGATGAAAGTGAGGGGGTGATTTTGCCAATGGGGGCGCGTTGGAGGCAGGACTGCTACTTGTCGGGTTTTAGTCCCGCCTCCATCGACTTGTGGCCAACCCACGCTATTTTCCCTTGATTGACCTTGTTAAGCCCGCCCAGCGGGCTTAGCTGGCCAATTAAGGGGAAGCCGGTTACAGAGAACGTCAGCGTATGATGTTTCATCTGTCAAAAATTTTTGACAGATGAATTGTTATCGTTTGACAGCTCTGTGAAGCTGTCAAACACTGACATTCTATGTTGTTTGATGAGTCCTTGTATTCAAGACTCATCAAACCTATCTGCTGAGCAGAAATCAGATGGCTGTTGCATCGGAGAATGCAGCAGCCATCTGTCATCTCTGCCAGTGAGATGCGGGAGTCTCCGGTTCCCCAACTGTTGAAGCCTGCAGGAAGAAACAAAGGTAAGTAAACATTTTCTATCACTTTTCACTCACCTCACATACTTACCTCTCCACACTTGCACCCATCACTCACCTCTACAGCGCACCTTTGCACCCCTCCGACCCCCGCAGACCCACTGATCGCCTCGGTGACCCTGGTGGGGTTTCCTGACGTGAGGAAGCCCGCACCTCTGGTGGAAAAATGGGGATAATCCTCTTAACTGCCTGTTAACTACCTGGGAAGATGGCACGGATCCAGGTTGGGTACCCGCCCCCAGATTCTGCCATTTTCCTGGCAGTCCCGCCTCCAAACCCGCCTCCTCAGGGCTGGCAAAATCGCCCCCTGAGAGTGGGGGAGAAACTTGTTTAGGCTAATTTTTGGGCCCAAAATGGTCAATGCATTTGCAGTGCACACCAGAAGCTGGAGGCCTAAGACTCGTTCGAAATTGGCCCTCATGCCTCACCTGAATAATTCTGGTGAGCTGCGGGCAACTGTCGGTTCTCCTGAGTTTGCTTGCCAGTTTCCTCTAGACAAATTTGGGCCAGCTCTGATTCCAGCAGCAGTCCTCAGATAGGTCCTGGGAGACAGGGGAGTCGAACCGGAGGGGCAGGCAAGCGCGAATTGGCAGCGGCCCACAGTAATGCTGTGGAAGCAGAAGCAGCACTCCTACTCCTCCAGGCTCCCCATTAAAGTAAGTTAACAAGAGAAAAACGTACCTTATTGTTGGTGGCCTTCAGCAGTCCCTTCAAGGATCGCTGGTTAGGCCGCAGAAAAAACCAGAAGACCTTTTCTGACCAATTTTAGGGTGGGGTCCTTAAGCAGACATTAGGCCTGTCATTAGCATAGCCTGTTTAGCACGGCCACCAAAGACCAGTTCCACCCCCAAGATGGCAGCATGTTTTGCAGCATGCATTATGTGAGAAAGGTCAACTGTGAATATTGATTATTATATCTTCCAAAAAAAGGGGCTTCACTTTAAGTTTTAAATCAATCATATTTCTGAAAGGAAACTCTCTGTTGTCTGGAAGACTTACATTGCCACAGCACCACCAAGAGTGCAAAGAACAAAGTGGGTACTATATTGGACTCCCACAGAGACCAACCTGTGTTGTGCCAAACCTCAGTTTTTGTTGAATTATTTTTTTTCTTGTAAGATACACTTTTTGTATTATTTAACCAATCAATAGTTTATTTTCTGTAGTGCCTGGGCATTTTAGAGTTTAATTTGCTTGGAGTCCCAATGTTGTTCACTAAAGTTCCACTATTTCTAAGGAATATGGTTATAATTAGGATTTCAATTAAACATCCTTTATATCTACATTATTTCATTGAATAGTTGTGCATCACATTTTTCCAACATGATATCAAGTTAACCTTACCTGCAGTGATAGTCTGTATATGTGTACTGTGTTTTACTCGTGTGTAATATTGACTGCAGCCCGAGTGGATGTAATTTTCATCAAGAAGTGCACAGGTGAAAAGGTGAAAGTTGTATGTATACACCATTGGAGTCATTTTAATCCCCTGCATTTTAATTCTCTTTGTAGCTTGTGAAAAAAAACACACTTGATCTTCTTAACTTGCAAAAAGCAGCTTTTTTCAGATTTGTATCTTATGCCATCTAAAGAAAAGCACTGCAAGTTAATACTACTGCAGTTAAAATTCAACTATAATTATAGGATTTGTTCCAAGCTGATAAAACAGTGAACCAGTTGCACCTTGTTGGCCTTCCTTGTTTGAGTTGAAAGCCAATTTACACGGTGAAATCAAATTTAATTTGAATCAAGTTGATTTGACGTGAATGCGGTCTCTTGTAGATGTTTACAACAACCACTGTGCCATCCAAGTTTTCGGACTGTCTAGCATCAAGTGACGCCTGTATTGCTTCCTAGGACAGAAAGGGCTAAAAATTGAGTATCGCCCCATTAGCGCCCCGGAAAAATTAGTGCCCCCCGCACCGGAAATTGAGTGGTTGTGCTCCAAGAGGGAAGCGGGGCGCTACTGGAAGCGTCCCGCATCCCTCTTGGGGCGCTGCGAGTCAATATTGCGGCGCGATGGCGCTGCAGCACATCCTGCCATAGTATTGCAGGCCTTCCTCGCCTTCTTAAAGGGGAGGGGCCTTGCGCAGCGTGATCCGAGACCCAGCTGGGCCCCCGGGGATCGGGAGTGCCGGCAAAAGAGCCCGGCACTCAAGAGAAGTGCCGGGCTTTGGAGCGCAGCCGGCACTCCGCGGGGAGGCCGTTCAGGAGGCCGGGGACGGGAGCGCAGGCAGGTGCTGGCAGGCGGCCAGCAACATAAATGGCCGCCCCGCTCCTCGCCTTTAAATAGCGCCTCCCTGGCCGCAGGTAGGCCCCCCTGACCCAGTCGGACGTAGCGTCCAGCGGTAAGTCGGGGCGCTCCCAAAGATCGCGGCCGGGGCGCAAGCGGGGTGCTGCGCAAGGCGATGATGCTGCCGGGCGCTACCGGTTAGCGCCGCCGTGAACCTCCCGCTGAATTTTGCGGGAGGTGTGGGCGGCGCCGCGCCTGGACGCTGGTTGCACCCCGTTAGCGCCCTCTTAGGGTGCTAACGGGAGGCACAAAGCAACCCAATTTTTTCCCCCAAAGTGTTTTAATAAAACAGGTCATGCCCTGGCCGCAATCTTCGGGAGTGCCTCTTGACTTACCGCTGGACGCTACGTCCGACGGGGTCAGGGGGGCCTACCTGCGGCCGGGGAGGCGCTATTTAAAGGCGAGGTGTGGGGCGGCCATTTTTGTTGCTGGCCGGTTGAATAACATTAACTTGCAATCAACTTTAACATTCTGAAACGAAAGCGAGAGTATTGTAATCTAAACTAGGATTCATATAAATAACTGTGCAGCAATAGCATTTTTACTTTGGATCAGCTATAAATCCACAACACATCCCAAATTTCCAACTAAAACATAAGCAGGACTTAAGTGACTTTAGTTTTACAGAGTAAGTGGAGTGACGTGCTTTGTTTATTGGGAGGGGTAATTTTTGTGCTCATCAAGGTGAAAACAGCCAGTGCTGGGGAGTAAAACATTTTTTCCCTAATTTTGCCAGCTTTAAGCACTCGTAGCTCGGATGCATCAAAGCCAGCTGAAGAGCAAAACTCCCTGTACTCTTCACCAACAGTAATCTTTACACCAAAAGTGATCCTCTCACTACATACAGTAATGGATGTGAAATAGCTTTCCATAAAACACATTTATTACTGTGTCAGTTAACCCATTTGAAAGAATAGGAGGGTATACTTTCTTCTGTGTGGAAAGTTAAAGGACACTTTTACTAAAATGCCATTGGTTTATAAGAGGAAAATATACTCCATGACTGGAAGTTACAACATGAAGCTAGATACAGATGGACAAATAATCTTTTTTGATCAAAGCATGGCAACATAGTTCACTAGTTCTTCAGTTGGTTATCCCAAAAATAAAAATAAAACCATGAATACTGAAAATATGAAATAAAAGCAGAAATTGCTGTTAATACATAGGAGGTCATTCCGTATAAATTAGTTATTTAAATGTATATGGAATGATTTGGTTTGTGTGCAAATATTCTTATTAATACACATAAGCTACTTGAAACTTTTGTTTAGAGAAACATTTGCTCATGTGTGCATGTGCTAGTCTAAGTCTATGAAAGCTTAGTTACCATAAGAACACACAGATAATGTTTCCAGGAGCTGAAAGTGTGGCACAAACAGTAGATTGACCTCACTGGTGGCTTGGTCTGGGAAAAGTAAGTAGAGCCGAGTGCCTCCATGGAGGGAAAATAAACAGCTAAATCCCTCGAGGCAGAAAACTGTTGAATGATTGAAATGCAAATGATGTGTGATCATGAATGAGCAGTCTTGGATAGGAAACAGGCTCAGATCACAAAAGAAGGTTTCTTCGTTCCGTAATTTGGACTACAGCAATTTTGTTGAGTCTAGAAACAGATACCAGTTTGTTTCTCTCCAACTTGATAAGGGCACTACTGTAATTATAGTGTGGTTGCATAACCTTTGTTTTTAATAATGCCACATTTCCTTTATGTTTAAGTTACAACTATTGGTTACAATTTGTAAAATACATGCATATTAAATTAACAGTAACATTTTCCTGATAGTTGTTAGATTGAACTCATCAGTATAGGTAATGAAATAATAAGGTTGGGACTGTGTTGTTATCACAGCTGTTAAAATAGATGGCCAGCATTAGGTACATGGACACAGAGCATTATTATAGCATCGACTTTACAGATAAAAGAGGCACAGAGAGAGGAAGGAAAAGTCATGTTCGTCTTTGTTTATTTCCTCATGAGAGCATTAGAATGTTCAGGAGCAGGAAGCAGCCATTTGGTACGACAAATCTGTCCTTTTTTGGTAGACTTCAATCCAAGTAAAAATCTGTTCTCTTCGGACAGAATGTGCTCTCTACAGAAGAAACCTAGGGAAGGGAGAAACAAAAAGAAATGTGAGAACCCAAAGTCTAGAACTGAAAATACAGGGTGAGAAAATAGCAATTGAGGATATATGAATCTTAATAACACAAGTTTCCTTTCTGTGAAAAGGGAGGTGACTACACAGGTGACACTGGATTGCTGGAAATCAAAAACAGTTGGTGTGCGACATCACAGTGAACATCTGATGCTGTAAAGATAAAATGATGAGAAAACAATTTGCTTTTATTATAAAATATAAACACAAATATAAATTGCAAAAGAAGATGAGTATAAGGAATTTAGATGTCCTGCAGAAAAAAATTAAATCGCAGGTTTCTGCAAGCGTGAAAAAAAAATCAAATTTTTTGTAATCTACCTATAACAGCAACTTGCATTTATGTAGTGCCTTTAACAGAAAATAAAGCCCTAAGGCACTTCACAAATAGAAACAGATAGGGAAATGAACACTGAGACTACTTGGAGGGGGTGGGGAGGGGTGGTGGCGGGGAGTGACCGAATTGTTAATCGAAAAAATGGGTTTTGTAAAGATTGCTTTTAAAGGAAGGGAGAAGTGGAGCAGTTTGGGGAGGAAGTTCCAGAGAGTGGGGCTAAATTGGCTGAATGCACTGCACCAGTGGTGGGGTGAAGGGAAGGGGGACGCACAAGAAGCCAGAGCCAGAGGACCAAAAGATGTGGGGTGGGGGGGGGGGGGGGGGGGGGGGGGGGGGTGGCGGGGAATATAAGGCTGGCTGAGGTTGTAGAGAGAGGGTAGAGTATAGTGGGGAGGAATTTGAAGATGAGTTTACTGTAGGGGCCAAGAACATTGGCTTTATCTTTCCAGTATTAAATTGGAGGAAGTTGTAGCTGTTGCGTGACTTGAATTTAGCCAGACAGTCTGACAGCATGGAGGTGGTTGTGGGTAGAGAGAAAAGGTGAAGAGGAACAGCTGGGTGTCTTATGGAAGTTGATTCCCTGCCAGTGGAAAATGTCACTAGGCAGCAGCATGTGGAGGAGGGGTCCAAGGATAGACCCTTGTGATTCTCTGGAAGTGACAATGTGGATCTGAAAGAGAAGCCATTGCTGTAGATGTGTTGGCTGGATTCGGATAGATAGGAGTTGAACCATGCAAGGGCTGTCCCACTGGACAATAAAAGAGAGGAGAAGGAAAATGTGGTAAGAAAAGAAAGACTTACATTTATATAGCGCCTTTCACGACCACTGGACGTCTCAAAGCGCTTTACAGCCAATGAAGTACTTTTTGGAATGTAGTCACTGTTGTAATGTGGGAAACGCGGCAGCCAATTTGTGCACAGCAAGCTCCCACAAACAGCAATGTGATAATGACCAGATAATCTGTTTTTGTTATGTTAATTGAGGGATAAATATTGGCCAGTACACCAGGGATAACTCCACTGGTCTTCTTCGAAATAGTGCCATGGGATCGTTTACGTCCACCTGAGAGAGCAGATGGGGCCTCGGTTTAGCGTCTCATCCAAAAGACGGCACCTCCAACAGTGCAGCGCTCCCTCAGCCTAGATTTATATGCTCAAGTCCCTGGAGTAGGACTTAGAACCCACAACCTTCTGACTCAGAGGCGAGTGTGCTACCCACTGAGTCACAGCTGATACTGAGCTGCAGAAACCCTGGAAAAATTGTGTAAATGGTGTTTACGTCATTTTTTCCAGGGTTTACGTAGCTCTTCTGCAAAAGTCATGGTGGACAAGCGGGAGAAGTCCCATAGATATTTACTGCGGGTCATTGCTAATCAAGAACTATGTGGTTATGATTCTAAAGAAAAAATAACTTTATTACTAGGTGGCCCAAAAGCGGGATTACTTTACACCACATTACAGTTACAGGTTGAGGTTTCAACATACGAAAGCATAGTTTACGTCATAGAAAATTTAAAAATATTACACTTTACAAAGTTAGACACAGTTGAGCACATTCTTGTACCTTAATTGTAGGCCTGGACTAACCCACTTTTGTTCTTGCAGGTCTCAATTACATAGACTGCCCCTATTGTCTGAATACATGGAGTTTGGTTATCAATATTTTCCTTGAACTTGGAGAAGTCTAACATGGATTTTCAGGCTCACTTCCTCGGTTTTACTGTGGTTCAGTATCTCTCTGCCTGTCGCTTTCTTTGAGCTGCTCTCAGATCTCTATCCCTCTACAGGCTGTTCTTCGGGCTGTCTCTCTGCAGGTACTTTATTTTCTCTGCTAGACTAGAGTGCTCGGATCAGAGCACTTCTTTGCACCTTTGAATCAGCCGGATCAGGATTCCTGGCAACCGGTGATCTCTGCCACATGTCCAGTTCTGCACCCACAGGCATTTCTTTCTTGCTCCCAGAGCTCTTTTCTGTTACTCTGGGGTTGAAATTCATCTTTGGTGGTAGAGCAAAATTGGCGATAGGAATCGGCAGCCCATTTTACACTCTGCTCGATACTCTTTTCCATTTACTTCTTGAAAAAGAATATTGGGCAGTGTAAACGGGCTGCCGATTCACTAATGCCCATTTTGCGTTATCGCCCAAGACATATTTTAACCCCTCTATCACGTTGTGCCCCTGTCCAGTCCAAATTCTCAACCTCTGCTTCTTTAATGTATTCATTCACTCTCTGTTGCACTTCTGGCCTCAACTCACTTCTCAGTACAGTCCAAGACTCTAGCCTGTTTTGTCTCAGTCCCAGGCCCTTGCCTACATGTTTGTCTTGCTGTGACTGTGTATGAGTCTACTATGCCAGCTCATGCTTTGCTTTCTGCTCTTGGCCTTCATGTGTTTCTGGTTCCTAATCTCCTGCAGTCATGTTCTGTCCCTCAGTTCCCTGAATTTCCTCCTGTATTTTCTTGGTTACGACTCCCTGAACTCACTTCTGCGCTTTATAATTACTAACTATTTCCCGTTAGCCTTTGCTGCTTCTAATTTATGTTTTTATTTCCCACACCCAATTTTTCTGCACTAATGTTCCTGTTCTCAATGGCTTTTGTTTTGCTGCTTATCTTCGTTATCATTCTTTCTACCTCCCCTACTTTCCCATTCATGTCGCTGCCCCAGTGGCTGCTTAGAAGCACATGAGTTAATACTGAAGATCACTTTATAATGTATTGTTTTATTCATCCACCTATTTAGTACAATAAGGGGGTAAAAATAGTAAGATCACATATCCCTTTAAACAATGGCCTCACTGTGTCATGGCAATGAGAACTTCCATGGTTGTTAGTGCATATCTGATATCTGCCACTTTTGCACACTGTGAAGCAATTTTCAGCAGTAATGTAAAAGTGGCACTATAACTGTGGAGTTAGGTCCCAATGTGACTCTACCCGTACTCTTGAAGCATTCAAAATTTATGATCTGGGTGCCAAGTTCTGTGCATATGTATAAGTAAGCATGCACAGAGCTCTCTTATGCTCTGCTGGTTTGCTCAGAAAACAACTGATTATTTTATGTCAACATTTTTGATTGATTAGTAATGTTACATTTTTAGTTTAAGTAATTCTGCTAGAAAAATCAGTATCATCCAGCAGTGTCTCCAAACTATTTTTTAAAACTTCTTTCTATGCAGACGTGGGATATTGAACTGGAAAGGTCTTCGGAAGCTTGGGCTGCAGACTGCCGATGGGAACATGGACCTGCTTACCTGCTACCTTCTATAGGGCAGAATCTGGGTGCACACTGGGGCAGGTATTGTATGCAATACCTGACTGAGATAAATTAGATTGAGATATGTTAGTTTTTGTCTGCAAAGATTACTTTTTATTTTTAATTTTAAATCCACAGATACCGACCTCCTACCTTTCATGTTCAAGCATGGTATGATGAAGTTAGAGATTACATGTATCCTTATCCTCAAGAATGTAACCCTTGGTGTCCCTTTAGATGTGTTGGTCCAGTATGCACCCATTATACTCAGGTATGCTTGAGTTTAAATAAAATCTTTAATGTGGTTGCTATTTTTTGTAAATGTTTTCAATGGTAAGTGGTTTTAATTGTAAAAAGAAATGCTTGAGACTGGGTGGCACAGTATTTTAACATGCTGCCTCATTCACCTCTAAGACATAATTCAAAATCCAGCCCATGTAATGAAAGACTCCTCTTTCTGTTGTGTAAAATAAACCTACATGAAATTAGTTTGGTCAGACTCAATTTGGGCTCACAACGCAAAACTGACACTAAATTGGCAATCACACTATGCTAGGCAGTGTGGGAAATGGAAATACTGTATTGGTACAGGAGAGAGATGCTCTCCTGAGGCTGAGACTAAAGAAAGAAAGAAATAATTTAATTTATATAGCAATCTTCACATTCTCAGGACATCCCAAAGCACTCTACAGCCACTGAAGTACTTTTGAAGTGTAGTCGCTGTTGTAATGTAGGAAATGCGGCAGCCAAATTGCACACAGCAAGGTCCAACAAGCAACAATGTGATAATGACCAGATAATCTGCTTTTGTGATGTTGGTTGAGGGATAAATTTGTCCAGGATTCTGGGGAAAACTCCTCTGCTCTTCTTTGACTAGTTCCATGGGATCTTTTAGGTCCACCTGAGAGGGCAGATGGGACCTCGGTTTAACGTCTCATCTGAAAGACGGCACCTTCGATAGTGCAGCACTCCCTCAGCACTGCACTGGAGTGTCAGCCTGGATTATGTGCTCAAGTCTCTGGAGTGGACTTGAACCCACAACCTTCTGATTCAGAAATGGGAGTGTTACCAACTGAGACAATATTAACAGAGAGAAGAGGGAGCTTTATCTTGCATCTGACTGATATATCTGATCTGGTAATGCTTGATGCAAAGTGCCTAAAATAAAGAAACTGTTCCACTTCTAGTGCTTAGATCCATTATCTTGATGAATACACAGAAAAAGAAAAAAAAACTTCTGTTGTTTTCTCTGACATAAAGCAACATTATTTTTCATATCTGTCATTAATTAATTAACGTTCACTTTAAGTTTCCTGCAAGCCACCAAAAGTGCTATAATAGAACTTTTTTACAGCCTCCTAAAACTTAAAAGGGTCAGTTTCCTCTCCTTTGTGGCTGAGGAACACTCACCTTCCAGGCGCAAAGCAGCTCCCTTTACATTGCTCAGAGATTTCCTGAGAATCCCCTGAGGGGGGGCAGAGCGATTACACACCAAGAAGGCACAGCGATACAAAAGAAGCAGGAGAAGGTGTAGCCATTCCTCCTGCCGCATTTTCCTCACCCAAAGCCCATTTTGCAGGCCACTCAGAAGTGGGCCTTGGGTCCTGCGCTAAGCCGCTCTCAGAATTGATCATCAAAGTCGGCACACTATAAGGAGATGGAGCCTGGAAAATGGTAAGTATCTTTTCTTTACAGGTACTGGACACCATCTTTGGGCCTGGAGGCCTTCTGGCTATTGTTTTTACTGAATAATTGTCAATAACTGTGAGATCATGTGATCCAGTTATTATAGTTGGCTTGGTATGATTATGAATACTTCTTGTCAGTACCTCTGTTAATGTGAGGGTATTGCTGGATGCATTATGACTTTTTTAATATATTGTCTTCTAGGTAGTATGGGCAACAAGTAACAAAATTGGCTGTGCTATTAATTTATGCACAAACATGAACATCTGGGGCCAGGTGTGGCAAAAAGCCATCTACTTAGTTTGCAACTATTCTCCTAAGTGAGTAAAGCTAAAAGAACTAGTATAAGTAAATATGTATTCTGTTAGTATATTTGAGAGAATTGGTGTAAAATTGTATATCTTTTTTAAGGTAGTATATTGTGTCTTTGATCAACTAAATACTAAATATACATTTATATACTGGCTATAGAATTTCCTGATAATCGAATGTAAATTATTTTGCCAAAATTTTGTACAATTGATGTCACAATTATTAATCCTGCAATGTGAACATAATTACACGTCAAATATATGAGGCATACAGATAGATAAGAGTTTGTACTGAAAACCACAGCCAGCACAGATATTGACTCCAAAACTAGATAAAACTATTCCAAAGAATTAAAACAGTGTAAATAATCAGTATCAGGGAGTGAGGTCCATGCTGTAAAAAAAGAAAGAAAGACTTGCATTTATGTAGCTCTTTTCACAACCTCAGGATGTCCCAAAGCGCTTTACAGCCAATTAAGTTCTTTTGAAGCATAATCACTGTTGGATATAGGAAATGCGGCAGCCAATTTGCACATAGCAAGCTCCCAGAAACACTCTCCTGCTCTTCTTCAAAATAGTGCCGTGGGATCTTTTACATCCACCTGAGAGGGCAGACGGGGCCTCGGTTTAATGTCTCATCCAGAAGACGGCACCTCCGACAGTGCAGGACTTCTTCAGTCCTGCACTGTAGTGTCAGCCTAGATTTCTGTGCGCAAGTTTCTGAAGTGGGACTTGAACCCACAACCTTCTGACTCAGAGGCGAGAGTGGTACCCACTGAACCACGGCTGACACGATAATGTAATCTTGAGGTGCAGAGGACTGTTATAACTACGCAAATTTCATTTTCTGGGTTCTGATAATCATCTGATCCTTTCAATTACATTACTGTCTTGTAATTACTCCTTGATATTCTCATTATAACTACTTACAACAATTTAATTCAGGCTGCTACATATGAGTAACAGACGTCCCTGGAATTTGAATCTGTAACCTTTATCGATGACTATTTCCCCACTTGATTTGTTATTTGTAAAAATTGATTCTCATAACTGCACCAACTCACTCATTTTATACCTCCAGTCAATGATTGGACTGAAAAAGAACTTTGAAGAATGAGTGAGAAAAATTGATTTATAGTTGTACATTTTAATAATCTCTAAGAATACGTTGTGTAATATATTCTATTCCTTCAGAAAATGTGACATTTTTCTATATGTATCTTATTTTCAGGGGGAACTGGTGGGGCCATGCTCCTTATAAACATGGGTCTCCCTGTTCTGCCTGTCCTCCTAGCTATGGGGGAGGCTGTAGAGATAATCTGTGTTACAAAGGTATGTGCTATTTAGCTTTCTTTGCAAAATAAATCTATGAATATTGTTTATAAACTATGACATAAATAACCCTTTACACCTATGCTACACCAGAGTGTGTGGATATCCTAAACACTGACCTTATTGTAAACTCTGGTCCTGAATGCATATTCAACTGTTCTATTTACATTTGTGTTTGACATGCGAGTGGAATGTGGATTAAAATATCACAAATGTATGGGAAAAATTTTGAGTCTTGTGGGTTTAGGCAGATGCACCAGGAATGGCATGAATCTGTAAAAATAATGGATCATCGGAGTATGGAATGCTTTGCCACAGATAGTTTGTTGAGGTAGAGACTTTTGCACCTTTTAGAATCATAGAGTGATAGAGTCATAACGGCACAGAAGGAGGCCAGTCGGCCCATCGAGTCCGTGCCGGCTCTCTGTAGAGCAATCCAGTCAGTCCCATTCCCCCACTCTATCCTCGTAGCCCTGCAAGTGTATTTCCCTCAAGTGCCTATCCAGTCTCCCCTTGAAAACATTGGGTGTCTCCACTTCCACCACTTCCGTTGGCAGTGAATTCCAGGTCATCACCACTTGCTGCGTAAAAAAGTTTCCCCTCACTTCCCCCCTGTATCTCTTGCCCAAAACCTTAAATTTGTGTCCCCTAGTCCTTGTATCATCAACTAGTGGGAACAGCCTTTCCCCGTCTAGCCTATCCAAACCCGTCATAATCTTGTACACCTCTATCAAATCACCCCTCAACCTCCTTTGCTCTAATGAAAACAAATCCAGCTTCTCCAACCTGTCCTTGTAGCTAAAATCCCCCATCCCCGGAACCATTCTGGTAAATCTGCTCTGCACCCTCTCAAGGGCCTTCACATCCATCCTAAAGTGTGGTGACCAGAACTGGACGCAATACTCCAGTTGTGGCCTAACCAGCGCTTTATAAAGGTTCAGCATAACTTCTCTACTTTTGTACTCAATACCTCTATTTATGAAGCCCAAGATCCCAGATGCTTTGTTAACCATCCTCTCAATATGTCCTGCCACCTTCAGGGACCTATGCACATTAACTCCCAGGTCCCTCTGTCCCTGCACACTCTTTAAAACTGTGCCATTAAGTGTATATTGCCTCTCTTCCTTCTGCCAAAATGCATCACCTCACACTTCTCTGTATTAAATTCCATTTGCCACTTGTCTGCCCATTCTGCTAGCCTTTCAATGTCTTGTTGCAGTCGATTGGCATCATCATCACTGTTTGCCACACCCCCAAGTTTGGTGTCATTGGCAAGTTTAAGGGCAAGTTGGATAAATATTTGAAACAAAGCTAAATATAGGGCTGTGGGGAAAGCGTAGGGCAGTGGAATTAGTTATGGATTGCTTTAGTAAAGAGCCGGCACCGACACAATAGACTACATGGCCTCCTTTGGGGAACTTTAAACTTCCATGGATTGCCTCTTAGGCTTGCATGTAGGCCTTTTTTATATGATACCTAGGGGTAGAATTGGTATGTGTTGCACCTGTTTTTCGGGTGTAATGTGTTTTTCTGAGTGTGAGGAATTCCTGGCATTTCAGGATTGCTAAGGATACATTGGGGAGATTTAAAATTTAAGGGTCTCATAGCACTTCAGAAACCAGTAAATTTAAAAAATAAATTTAAGCTTCAACCAGCACCAACACCACACTATGCTGTGGCAAATATACCAGCAATTTCTCTACCTCAGCCTGAGGTAGAGAATACTGCTGGGAGCCTACCATAAATATGATGATGATCTATTGGAGTCAGGGTGGAATGAGACAGGTGGGTGTCATGCCTGCCCTACCACCGATCAGGCTGAATTACCGACAGATTGAAAAATACAGGTCTTTCGTTTTATACATTGAATTAACAAGTACAAATTGTTTTAAGTGTATTGGGCAATTATTGTGAGGTTCCACACAACCAGTGAGGATCAACCACTGCATGGAATTTTTCTGTTTATTCATTTATGGGATGTGGGCATCGCTGACAAGGCCAACATTTATTGCCCATCCCTAATTGCCCTCGAGAAGGTGGTGGTGAGCTGCCTTCTTGAACTGCTGTAGTCTGTAAGTTGAAGGTACTCCCACAGTGCTGTTAGGGAGGTAGTTCCAGGATTTTGACCCAGAGACGATGAAGGAACGGTGATATATTTCCAAGTCAGGATGGTGCGTAACTTGGAGTAGAATTTGGAGGTGGTGGTGTTCCCATGCGCTTTCTGCCCTTGTCCTTCTAGGTGGTAGAAGTCGTGTGTTTGGGAGGTGCTGTCGAAGAAGCCTTGGCGAGTTGCTACAGAGCATCTTGTAGATGGTACACACTGCAGCCACAGTGCGCTGGCGGTGAAGGAATTGAATGCTTAAGGTGGTGGATGGGGTGCCAATCAAGCAGGCTGCTTTGTCGATGGTGTCGAGCTTCTTGAGTGTTGTTGGGGCTGCACTCATCCAGGCAAGTGGAGAGTATTACATCACTCTCCTGACTTGTGCCTTGTAGAGGGTGGAAAGGCTTTGAGGAGTCAGGAGCAATGTTCCCTGTAATTTTTTCTCATGCGTGGTCCCTTTAACTGGCTGCGTGGCCATTTCAAATTTTTGTGCATGTGCGGTTTCTCCATGTGAAAGCCGGTGAGCAGCCTGTGCAGGACCTCCAGACTGCTGCGGGTGCGCAGCCACACAGCTTAGCTGGAATGTTGGTCACTCGCTGCAGAATACCCAGCCTCTGACCTGCTCTATAGCCACAGTACTTATGTGGCTGGTCCAGTTAAGTTTCTGGTCAATGGTGACCCTTAGGATGTTGATGGTGGAGGATTTGGCGATGGTAATGCCATTGAATGTCAAGGGGCGGTGATTAGATTCTTGCTTGTTAGAGATAGTCATAGCCTGGCACTTGTGTGGGCAAATGTTACCTGCCACTTATCAGCCCAAGCCTGAACGTCGTTCAGGTCTTGTTGCATGCGGGCATGGACTGCTTCATTATCTGAGGAGTATTTATGTGGCTGGTCCAGTTAAGTTTCTGGTCAATGGTGACTCCCAGGATGCTGATGGTAGGGTATTCGGCGATGGTAATCCCGATGAATGTCAAGTGGAGGTGGCTAGACTCCCTCTTGTTGAAGATGGTCATTGCCTGGCACTTCTAATAAATTCAGATTTCCTCTGCAGTGGGCGGTTTCCAGTTTCAGTGAGTCATCTGGAGACCTTTTACTTCTGGCTTATCTTCCTCTCCTAACTTCAGCTAACACCTTACGCATACATATACTGTTATGCTGTATTTCTTTAAACTGTCACGATCATTGTCAGACTACCATCTAAGCTGAGTTATGAGCAGATTCTAACACTACTGTTTACAGACATCTTTCTCCTCCAAAATTTGTCTTGCTTTTAGTTTTAAACTAACTTCTAAAATCTGGGGAAAACCTTCCCTTTTTAATTTATCAAGATTAGAAACATTATTAGGGTAATCTAATCCATTAAAGCATTCATTCAAACTATTCATGCACCAGTCAACTTCAGCTCATAGCATTGTCCGCATCAATAGGGTACATTTTGTGAGGCCCAATGTCACCTGTGGTGTCTTGGATGCTGTCAGTACATATCAAAAAATCACAGTTGTGCTGCCTGCAGTTTCCCATCCACTGAAATAAATAATGTGGCCTTGCCAAATTTACCTTAATAATGTTAGTGCCAAGGGTGCACAATGAATGGCTGTTATCTGATGAATTCTTCTTGTTCATCAGGGTTTTTCCAGTTTCAGTAGTTGAAGAAGTTTTTAAAACCTTGTCAGCAAAGTATTTGTAGCGGAATTAACCCGACAGTGGCAGGTTGGCAACAGCTTTGCTACAACCAATAATTAGGTTGGGTTGCTGACTTAACGTTTTGTACGATGTGTGAGATTTCTCATGCTAATTTCTATGCGGAAGTATACATCAAGTGAAATAAAAACAGAAAAAGCTGGAAATACGCAGTAGGTCAGGCAGCATCTATGGAGAGAGAAACAGAGTTAACGTTTCAGGTCGATGACCTTTCATCAGAACTGAAAATGTTACAGATGTAACAGGTTTTAAGTAAGTGCTGAGGCAGGGAAAGGAGGGATGGGATGAAAGAACAAAAGGGAAGGTCTGTGATAGGGTGGAAGGCAGGAGTGATTAAATGACAAAAGGGATGATGGTACAAGACAAAAGGAGATGGTAATGGGACAAGTAAAGAAACAAAAGATGAGTCTAGAAGAGGTGTAAATGGGAATGGCAGAATCATCAACAGCTGCCGTCCGAAAAAATGGGTGAGAGGTTATGGTCTGAAATTGTTCAACTCAATGTTGAGTCCGGAAGGCTGTGCCTAATCGAAAGAGGAGGTGCTGTTCCTTGAGCTTGCGTTGAGCTTCATTGGAACAGTGTATGAGGCTGAGGACAGAGAAGTCAGAGTGGGAGTGGAGCGGAGAATTAAAGTGACAGGCGACCGGAAGCTCAGGGTCACGCTTGCGGACTGAATGGGGGTGTTTTACAAAGCGGTCACCCAATCTGCGCTTGGTCTCTCCAATGTAGAGGAGACCGCATCGTGAGCAGCGAATACAGTATACTAAATTGAAATAAGTACAAGTAAATCGCTGTTTCACCTGGAAGGAGTGTTTGGGGCCCTGGACGGTGGGAAGGGAGGAGGTAAAAGGGCAGGTGTTGTATCTCTTGTGCTTGCATCAGCAGGTGCCGTGGGAAGGGGAGGGGGTGTTGGGGGTGATTGAGGAGTGGACGCAGAGGGAACGGTCCCTTCGGAATGCTGAAAGGGGAGGGGAAGATGTGTTTGGTGGTGGGATTACACTGGAGGTGATGGAAATGGCGGAGGATGATCTGTTGAATGTGGAGGCTGGTGGGGTGGAAGGTGAGGACAAGGGGAACCCTATCATGGTTCTGGGAGGGAGGGGAAGGGGTGAGAGCAGAAGTGCGGGAAATGGAACAAACACGGTCGAGGGCACTGTCAACCACGGTGGAGGGGAATCCTTGGTTGAGGAAAAAGGAAGACATATCGGAAGCACTGGTATTGAAGGTGGCATCGTCAGAACAGATGCGACAGAGACGGAGAAATTGGGAGAATGGAATAGGGTCCTTACAGGAAGCGGGGTGGGAGGAAGTGTAGTCAAAGCAACTGTGGGAGTCAGTGGGCTTATAGTGGATATTGGTTGATAGCCTATCCCCAGAAATGGAGACAGAGAAGTCGTGGAAGGGAAGAGAAGAGTCAGAGATGGACCATGTAAAGGCAAGGGAAGGGTGGAAATTGGAAGCAAAGTTGATGAAATTTTCCAGTATGAAGCGAGAGCAGGAAACAGCAACAACACAATCATCAATTTACCAGAAAAAAAGGTGAGGGAGGAGACCTGAGTAGGACTGGAGCAAAGAATGTTCCACATATACTATGAAAAGGCGGACATAGCTAGGACCCATGCGGGTTCCCATAGCAACACCTTTTATGTGGAGGAAGTGATTGGAGTCAAAGGAGACGTTGATCAATATGAGAACAAGTTAAGTCATGCGGAGGAGGGTGGTGGTGGATGGGAACTGGTTGGGGCTCTATTCAAAGAAGAAGCGGAGCGCCCTCAGGCCGTCCTGGTGTAGAGGGGATGGAGGTGGAGAGGGATTTGATGTCCATGGTGAAAAGGAGATGGTTAGGGCCAGGAAACTGGAAACTGTTAAAGTGATGGAGGGCGTCGGAAGAGTTGCGGATGTAGGTAGGAAGAGACTGGACAAGGGGAGAAAACATAGATTCGAAATAGGAAGAAATCAGTTCCATGGGGCAAGAACAGGCTGAAACGATGGGCCTACCAGGGTAGTCCTGTTTGTGGATCTTGGGAAGGAGGTAGAAGCAGGCTGTGCGGGATTGGGGGACCATGAGGTTGGAGGCCATGGAGGGACGATCTCCAGAGGAGATGAGGTCAGTGACAGTCTTCGAAACAATGGCTTGATGTTCGGTAGTGGGGTCATGGTCCAGGGGGAGGTAGGATGAGGTGTCGGAGAGTTGACGTCCAGCCTCTGCAAGGTAGAGGTCGGTTTGCCAAACAACAACTGCAGGTTTGATGACAATGTTTGGGTTGGATCTGAGAGAACGGAGTGCTGCAAGTCCAGACGGAGGTAGGTTGGAGTGAGTGAGGGGAATAGAGCAATTGAGACAGCTGATATCATGCCTGCAGTTCCCAATGAAAAGATCTAGAGAGGGTAAGAGGCCAGAGGGATGGTTCCAGGACGGGAGAAAGGGTCCGCTGTGCGGGTGGAAGACTCCTGGTCAAAGAAGTGGGTGCCGAGGCGAAGGTGATGGAATAAGAGCTTAGCGTCATGCCGAGCTCGAAATTCATTGAGGTGGGGGCGTAAGGAGGTGAATCTCAAGCCTTTGCTGAGGACTGATCATTTGGGTCAGAGAGGGGAAGGTCAGAGGGGATAGTGGAAACATGGCAGGGGGAGAAATTGGAAGAAGGGATGGGGTCAGAGGAAAGTGAAGGGGAAGAAGGTTCAGAGAGGTGTTGGTATCCAAGAGTTGTTGAAGCTTGCAATTCTTGACACCTGAAAGGAAGGAAAAAAGTTTTTTGTGAATGTAGTTAGGAATCACAATAATAATAGCAAACTAAAGTAAACTTAACTGTGCAAAAATTGGGTATGCCCCCTTTGGAGCGCTAACTTCGCCGGGCCTGAAAAAGTTAGCGCCCCTGCACCCGAAATTCGATGGTAGCACCCCAAACAGGAGGCGGGGTGCTACTGGAAGCGCTCCCCCTCCCTCTTGGGGTCTCCAGCCCAATATCGCGGTGCTACATGCTGCAGCGCCACACACACATCATGCATGTGTGTGCCAGATTTCCAGGGAGCTGCCATGACTCATTCATCCTGCGCCAGTCCACCCTCCCTTAGCTCTTCGCACCTCCGACCAGACTTACTGGCTGGCTGCTTGGAGACGAGGGGTATCCACTGAAGATGTGGCTGATGACACCCTTGAGGAGGCCAAGCAATGAGGCTGAAGAGTGCGACAATCAAAGCCAGATGATGACGAGATGTGTAATAGAGCAAGCAGTCAGGATGTTGAAGATGCGCTTCAGATGCCTGGACAGATCTGGAGGAGCCCTTCAATACGTACCAGCCAGGGTCTCCAGAATGATCATCGTATGCTGCGCTCTGCACAACAGAGTGCAGCAGCGAGGATTGGAGTTGCAGGAGGAGCAAAGCGCAGAACTCAGAGCCTCTTCGGAGGAGGAGGAGGAGGAGGAACCTGAAGTGGACATGGCACCAGCAGTGGCGCATATTGCTGCTCGGGAGGCCCGGGATGGCCAGATTTAGTTAATTTGCACCAGTGCACCCATCTGGCACCCAGATGCTGAACCAACTCCCCCCCCCCACCCCCCCAACCAACACCACAAAGCAGTCCTAAAATGCCCAAACCATTTCTGTCACACACACACACATTGCTCGAAGTTAAGTAATGTCTTACCATTCATGCCAACTGACAAGGCCATTTTCCAAGTAGCAGGCAAAAATTTTAACCCAACAGCCTAAGTGGGAAGCTGTAGTGGCTTTCTGGCCAGGTGCAGACAGCAGGGAAGAAGATCAGGGCCAGAAGAGGCGCAAACAGGTAAGTTTCTTTACTTTACTTGTTGGGCCAGGAGGAGCTGGAGTGCTCCTCTGAGACACAAGGAAAGCTCAGGGTTAGGCCTCCCCTGCCACGGCCCTGCCCCCTCCCCCTCCCCTTCCTGATTGTGAGACCCCTGTGAGACAGCCCTGGCAGCTGATCCTGTCATCTACCAGGTGACGGTGAGGGGCTTTGTGATTTTCCAACGAGAATCCCCCCCTCCACTCCCTGGAACGGATGGGAATTTGGCCAGCGAGAATTAAAAGAGGCCTAGACATTAATCTCAAATGGGTGTCATTCTGCCGTGGGTGGCGGGAAATTAATCAGCCAGTGCAGTTTCCTGCCAGATCCAGACCTCAGCCTTTATTTTTTTTCATTTTACTTTTCTTTCCTGTATTTTACCCATGCTACTCACCAGATAAGGATGGCCCGGAGACCAATTCCTAAGCCTTTGTTAATGCTGCTCCTACTTGGTCTGCAGGTTTCCCTGTTTTTATAGGGAAGAAATACTCTGTGCTAGACTGACAGCATCCACAGCAACATGGTTGAAATAAACTCATGATTTGGAGAATCACTTATGCAAACCCAGATCCTACATTCTGTAGCAGAGTATTCGAACTCCAGTGTGTCACTATCCTAGTGTATATGTGCATTCGTCTCTAAAGAAGAGAAAACATTTTGTGTAGCACCTTATTGTATTGCTCAGGAAAGTTTCAATTTTTTTTTAATTCTCAAAAGACCAGCATTTATTGCCCCTCCCTAGTTGCCCTTGAGAAGGTGGTGGTGAGCCGCCTTCTTGAACCACTGCAGTCCGTGTGGTGAAGGTACTCCCACAGTGCTGTTAGGGAGGGAGTTCCAGGATTTTGACCCAACGACAATAAAGGATCGGCGATATACTTCTAAGTCAGGATGGTGTGTGATGGTACAATGAATTACTTTGAAGTACAGTGATTGTTATATCGGTAAACACAGGAGACATTTTGCACACAGCAAATTTCCACAAACTGCAGTGAGATGAATGATCAGTTTTTGATGGTGTTGATTGAGGCACAATGATGGCTGGGTCACTAGGAGAACATCCTATTCTTCTTCTTTACATATTGTCAAGGGAATTTTAGTAGAACTGGCAGAGGGTACTTTAAATTAATGTTTCATCCTAAAGGCAACATTGCGAACAATGCAGTACAGCACTGCAGTTTCATCTTAGTTTATGTTCAGTGCAAGACTAGGGTTTAAACTCATAACTCGGAGACTGGAGTACTGCCAACTGAGCCACACTAAAACTGTTCTAATATAATCACTACCTAGAAATAGTTGAAATCAAAGTTAATCCACACATTTTTCTTCTTTTCTCCTATATTTCATGCTTCTTTGACCTAAAATGATAAGTATTGAATAGTCTAGGCCCACACCAAAGCACTGTCTGATTAAACCCTGGTTTAGTAAAAATGCATTATTGTTAATGCTTTCTCTGACTGACATAAAAACTATAGGGAACTCACTTTCTACTATTGCAGGCATTTGCATGGCTCCAAAGGACAGCCTTTAGAATGTAATTTAAGAAAACTTCAGGGTCTGTCTATTCATTTCTTTCCATGTTTCAACTTGAAGCGGATGGCACAGATCACCATTATTCTCCTTCAGAACCAGAGGAAGAAACCAATGAGGTTGAGAGACAGAGAACAAAAACTCAGGAAACGCAATCAAAAGCTCGAACACGGACAGACTCCTCAAGGACAGAACACCTTGACATGAATGAGGTTATAAATACCCAACAAATGTGTAAGAACAACTTAAATACTCTAATACAAAGGCAAAATACTGCAGATGCTGGAAATCTGACATCTAAATGGAAAATGCTGGAAATACTCAGCAGGTCAGGCAGCATCTTTGGAGAGAGAAACAGAGATAACATTTCAGGTTGTTGATCTTTCGTCAGAACTGAAAAATGTTACAGATGCAACAGGTTTTAAGCAAGTACAGAGGCAGGGAAAGGAGGGGTGGGAGGAAAGAACAAAAGGTCTGTGATAGGGTAGAAGGCAGGAGTGATTAAATGACAAAAGGGATGATGGTGCAAGGCAAAAGGGGGTGGTATTGGGACAAGTAAAGAAACACAAGATGGGTTCAGAGCAGCTGAAAATGGCAACAGCAGAATCATTACCAGCATCTGCTGTCCGAAAAAATGGGAGCTGTGGTTATGATCTGAAATTGTTGAACTCAGTGTTGAGTCTGGAAGGCTGTAAAGTGCCTAAATGAAAGATGAGGTGCTGTTCCTTGAGCTTCCGTTGAGCTTCATTTGAACAGTGTAGGAGGCCAAGGACAGAAAGGTCAGAGTGGAAGTGGGACGGAGAATTATGATGGCAAGCGACCGGAAGCTCAGGGTCACACTTGCAGACTGAACGGAAGCGTTCCGCAAAGCGATCACCCAATCTGTGTTTGGTCTCCCCAATGTAGAGGAGACTGCATCGTGAACAGCGAATACAGTATACTAAATTGCAAGAAGTACAAGTAAATCACTGTTTCACCTGGAAGGAGTGTTTGGGGCCCTGGACGGTGGGAAGGGAGCAGGTGAAAGGACAGGTGTTACATCTCCTGCGCTTGCATGGGAAGGTGCCGTGGGAAGGGAAGGGGTGTTGGGGTGATGGAAGAGTGAACCAGTGTGTCGCGGAGGAATGGTCCCTTTGGAATGCTGAAAGGGGAGGGGAGGGAAAGATGTGTTTGGTGGTGGCATAGCGCTGCTTAATACCAGAAATGCAAGGATATACATATCAGGAAAGGATGAACAGGCTAGGTCTCTTTTCTCTTGGAAAAAGAAGGCTGAGGGGTGACATAATAGAGGTCATTAAAATTATGAAAGGTTTTGATAGAGTGGATACAGAGAGAGTGTTTCCACTTGTGGGGAGCAGCATAACTAGAGGCCATCAATATAAGATGTCACCAAGAAATCCAGTAGGGAATTCAGAAGAAACTTCTTTACCCAAAGAATGGTGAGAATGTGGAACTCGCTACCACAGGGAGTGGTTGAAGTGAATAGTATAGATGCATATGAGGGAGAAGAGAATAGAGGGTTATGCTGATAGATTTAGATGAGGAAAGATGGGAGGAGGCTCGAGCGGAGCATAAACGCCGGTATGGAATTGTTAGGCCGAATGGCCTGTTTCTGTGCCGTATATCCTATGTAATCCTATGTAATATACCTTTACACATGGTTGCATCAAAAGTGCCTGTTTTCAGAATTCATGAATTATTTTTGCCATTTGTGCTAAAATTGCCAAAAAATTACATTTTGCTGCTCTGTGACATGTGGAGGGCTTGGGTAGAGGAACACATTTATTGGTTGAATGTAAATTTTATTGCACTTTTGGCTGCAAAAAAGTGCATCAGCCCCAAATAAAATCTCACGGTAGAAGTAAATCTCTTTAAGAGCACAAGGCTGATTTTGCTGATAATTGAGTTCTGTACTGGCCTTGAGATATCGCAACCATTCTGCAAAATATAATAAAATCATGAAACAGATCTAGAAAAATCACATTCTTGTTATAATCTCTTCTCCAGGTCAGTTGGTGTCTTGTGAAACCAAACTGCGTGACCGATGCAAGGGGACAACTTGTAATAGGTGAGAAACTGAGACAACACCTATTTCCTATTCTAGTAAATACTGTAAACCTGATAACTGATAGTCCATCTTTCATCAGAATTCACATGTTGGTTATCCTAGACATAGCTTCTAAGTTAGTTATCTT
Organism: Squalus acanthias; assembly: GCA_030390025.1. Taxonomy (NCBI): domain Eukaryota; kingdom Metazoa; phylum Chordata; class Chondrichthyes; order Squaliformes; family Squalidae; genus Squalus; species Squalus acanthias. The sequence goes on from CM059432.1 coordinate 88,058,093, forward strand.
GATTTCAGTGGCCTAACAAAAAAGAACTTGCAAAATAGTGCTTAAAAAATTACTTAATGGCCCAGAAATTAGGCTCCCTGGCTTCCCGCGGGTGCAAGGATCCCGCGTGCACCTACCTACCGCGCCTGCCGTTGACCTCTGGGCCCACGGGGACTTCGGCTCCTGGGCCTCCTGCAGCTGCCGGCGCGTAGTGCTTGTGTATCCCAGGGGCGTAGTTAGTGCGATGCATCCCCTGGGATCACGTGGGCCATGGAGAGCCAATGGCAGCAGACCATCTTTCATTCATAGATTTGACAGGAACCTGTCAAATCTATGAATTGAAATCGGCCCCAAAACAACACCTAAACTTCAAATACATTTTTTAAAAAACCATCACATTTTTAAAATAACTATAAGTTATAAATTATACAAAAATTTAAATTTTTGAAAAAATTGAAATACTTTTTAACAGTGCTAAAAATAAACTTACCTTTCTTTAAAGTATCTAAAAAAGATAAACCTGTTGAAAATTTTTTAAAATTGTAATTAATTAACCAATTACCTTGTTAAAAACGGGTCTTGCGCCTCCTTTTTAAAAGCGCAGCTTCTTCCTTACTTACCTTCCCGGAGAAATCTGAAAAAAAACCTAAGTTCGCTGCATGCGCGCAGCCTCTCCCGCGCACGCGGTTCACCTCTCAACCCCTCCCTTCACGAGACCGGAACACAGCGCGTACTCACCCGGCAAGTGCCGAATTTTTGGCCCAATATTTTACCTGGTGCCAGTTTAAATTTATACTGACCAGCAACTACAAGGCTCATATTTAGAAAAATATTTTAGTAGAGGTTCGAATGTATAAAGCTGAAATCCTCTGTTCTGGAAATGGTGATAGAATTGGAAACAAGTAGCCAAGGCCCGACCTTTAACCCTGTGCCACTTTCTTATTCCAGATATGAATGCCCGGCTGGTTGCTTGGATAGCAGAGGAAAAGTAATTGGAACGCTACATTATGAAATGGTGAGTAAAAGAATACGAGGAAAACCCCTCATCATAGTTCTGGGGTTTCTCAATTGTGTAGCTACAAATTTTGAAAGTTACTCAATTTTTCTGCATATAAACATGTTTTTATACTGTAGTAAATGAACAATTTATGCAGAATACACACCTGAAATGTCATAACCTGTCTTTTCTACTGACAAATGCTGACTGACCTGCTGTGTATTTCCAGCAATTTTTGTTTTCATTTAAGATTTATAGCATTTCCTATTTATTTTGATAAACAACTTATTAAATTTCTATTTGACAAATTAGTTTTATAGTTTCTTAATATTGAAAGATATTGGGAGAGAAATTCAACTCATGGCTGCCTGTTTTTCTGTCGTAAAATTGCCGTTAGATATCTAAATTTTGTGTCGTGATCTGCCGTGCCCGAACTGTGCCGGACGCCATATTGACTTGGGCGACTTTTAGCCATTCTGGAACTAGTGGAGTGAGGTATTTCGGTTCAGTTTTATATATTGAAAAACTGAACCCATTAATTTCCATTTTTAATCACGTTCTCCAGTATCTACTGTCCCCACACAACAACACCAAAAATGAACAATTAGTGAACTCCTCTTCCTTTCCTGCAACTTAGCCCATTAAATGTGATGGATCTGGAAAAACAAGTAGAGAGGGACAAGGGATAGCTGTTAGTGGCAAGAGTTAGCAGAGACAGATGAGTGGCAGCTCAAAGCAGCACCACTTTGTCAAGCAGAGCGTGTGAGGGAGAGAGTTCAGTGAGAAGGGAAAGGAGGATAAGTTGGCCAAGTACCCTGTGGAGCACATCCTCTAGCCAGGCTAGTTGCAACATCTTTGATGTGCCTTCTGCCCACTAGTCCTTCCAATGGGCATAAGACTTGTAGGGATGTCCTCATCTGCTCCCTGGTTTTGTGTACCAGTTTTTCCTGCAAGAAGAAAGGGAGTGTGTTAGTGTGTGGCCTGCTGAAAGGTTGTCAAGATGGGCATGTCAGGGTAGAATATTGTGAATGGTGCATGAAAGATAGTATAGGTTTAGAGAAGTGAAGGGAGTAATTGTGAGGACAGTAGCAGCTGCAGATTGTGCCAGTAGCAGCAGAAGCAGATGCCGTGAAGTGTGTAGGAGAGTGAAGGGAAGCGGGTGAGTGAAGGCTTGTGAGTGCTGGGGCTACAAGTGGTGCAGGACTAAGCAGAGAGTAAGAGAGATGTGAGTAGGAGTCTTGCCTTAGCACCTCTGGCCCGATCACTGAATTTCTTGCGACATTGCAGCCAGGTTTTGGGTGCAATGCTCCTCGCATTAATCTGCTCTGCCTCTTCTGATCACTGCTACTGGGCTAATTGCCGTGGTAATCTTCTCATCCTGTTGGCTGGAAAAATCAGTTCCCTTCTCCTGGTTACCTCCTCTATGAGAACCTGCAGAGCGGTGTCTGAAAATCAGACAAAAGAGATGTCCTTGCAGAACTTGTTTTAATCACCATCGTCACTCTATAGGAATGGCTGAAAGCAATGATTCAAAAACAGCCAAGGTGCTCTTTCCCTTTAAGGCTGCCTTTAAATGACATCACTGCTACTTGATTTCCCACCCACCTCCCCATTGGCAAACTGACAATAAACAGCACGAGTAATGTTGACTGCTTGCAAATCCTAATCAAATGAGGCATGAGCACAAATTTGGTTCATGCTTATCGCTGACGTCATTAGAGGCGTGCACCAGCTATGTCTATTTAATGACTGTAAAATTAAAGCTTGTAAAATTAAATAAATCTGTTGGACTATAACCTGGTGTTGTGCGACTTCTCATTTAATGACTGTTTTTGGGGCAAGTTGAATTTCTCCCATCCCCACCATAGAATCATGTTTTATATCTTAGTTTGTCATCTATAATCAATTTTATATCTTTCTTTGCTTTGCCAATAACATAGAGGTCAACTAATGGCAAAAAATCTAAATGGTGTTTAGGATATGTTAGCAAATATGTAGTGGGTTTATTATATTCTTTAATTTCATGTGTATTTTTTTTCAGCAATCAAGCATTTGTAGAGCTGCAATGCATTATGGAGTGCTGGACAATGAAGGTGGCTGGGTAGATGTTACCAGACAAGGAAAGAAACCTTTCTTTATAAAAGCCAATAGAAATGGGGTTCAATCGATTGGGTGAGTATTGGTGACTCCAATTGCAAACCATTTGTAAACCACAAAAAGAAGGCAGAGAAGTAGAGCTGCAGTTCCACACTGGGAGCGCAGGAGTGCTGAATTTTCACGTAAATTACAATCATTGTAATGTCCTTCCAGATATTTGTTCTATATAAGAAAACTAGTGGCCCTGAAAATGCATGGGTTGTGACCGTGGCAGTCATGCATTAATTGAGCTTGCCGGCGCGCTTCATCACTAACTCTGCCGGAGCTTGGAGGGGGACAAGGTGGATGAGACATTTACAGGGGGCTGGAAGATGCCAGGCCCATTATGAGTGCACCTTGTGAAACTCCAGAGCCTGCTGCCACAGAGGGAATTGTTCAAGCTCTCCCACACCACCGCCGCCCCCCCCACCCCGCCCCACTCCCCGAAACCCCATGCAGTCACACCACCCTTCTGCAGATGTAATGCAGACCCACCTCCTCAGCTTTCTGTTTATAGGAGCCAAATCTAAAATTAAAAAAACCAAATTCTGTACCTTCAGGGGTCCAGGCTACTTCCCGAGCTTGAACCCCCTTCCCCCCCAGGGGCCCATTTCTGCCTTTCTGGAAGCTGGTACACCTCATATCATGAGACGTTCCAGTCTCCAGTCCTCCGCTGGGTCCCTTAAATGCTGGGGAATCAGGGAATCCCAGTGCAGGGAGCCTTGGTTCCAACCTACGCCCCCCATCCGGGTCACCCCCCCCGTAACATACCATTATACATGTTTGCCATTCTAATAGTAATCTTTTCCCCACAGCATTTTAGAGCTTTATTTAGTCATTAGTTGATCTTCTGTGGTGTTGCATAAGACGAAGGGCACGTTTCTGGTTTGGTAGGGTTAATTGAATGAAGGCAGGGGGCAGACAGCAGCCTTCCCTGTTGGGGTGAGGGGATGAAAATCTAGGTTGGGGCGAGGATGCAGCAGTAGGCTTCCCTGCCCAATTTTGCTTGATATCCCACCATTATATCACTCAAGTATTGTTCCGTTTGTAACTGTGAAACACATTTGTTAACAAAACATAAAAGTATGGAAAGTATTGAATACCACTGTTAAATGTTTTAAGATCGGTAATGTAAGCCATTAGCCTTGATAATACTACCTCAGCAATACATTCACCACAACATCAGAATAATCTGTATCTGCAAAAAATTAAAGGCAGCTACTCTCTAATATGCAATTAACAATATTTAGAATGAAAAACATCTTGCAGTACAGTGGTTTTTAGTATTACTAAAGTAGTTATTTTATAGCTGAATTGCTTCAAAAATTATTCCCTTCAATCCACTAGATTTATAAATTGAAGATCTGCATTCCTCACTATAACAAACTTACACATTTCTTCTTTTGTTTTAGTAAATATAAAGCTGCCAATTCATTTACTGTCTCTAAAGTAACAGGTTAGTTCTTTTAAAGCATATTTTAAACATTTTAATTTAGTTTATTGCAGTTATATGTATTTTAATTATTAACTATAACTTTTTTCTCTAGTCCGATCTGCTAACTGCCAGACAAGAGGACATCAAATATGCACATTCAAAAAACCAACTTCACATTGTCCGAGGTAACTGAGAATGAATGATGTACTGATTCATATTGATTATCATTCTAAAAATGTATTCTGCACTGTGTCCACATTATTGGTTTGCCTCCCCCAACCCCCTCCCTAATCTTAGGTTTCCCATTCTCTGTGCTGTGTCTCCAACAGTACTCTTCCTGGAGTTGTGCTGCCAGGGTCACTGGATCTGATTTCTGGGAAGTGCACAACAGTGAAGCTGCTGAACATAATATCCAGTTTTCCTTTGCTCATTCTGGAAAAGCACCTCACTTTTCAGTATCTCAGTCAGGCAGCTTTGTCGAGATTGATAACTCAAAAAATGGGAATTAAACAAGAGAATTTACAGGTTAAAATGCTGAGTATTAAGGGGGAAAAATTCAGTTGCTTTGCGCCTCCCATTAGCACCCCTCGAGGCGCTAATGGGGCACAAGGCACCTAGCGCCTGGGCACGGTGCCGCTGACACCTCCCGCGAAATTCAGCGGGAGGTTAGCGGCGGCAGTAGCCGGTAGCACCCCGTGGCGCTGCGCCTCCGGCGATGACGTCATCGCCGTGTGCTGTGCCCCGCTCACACCCCGGCTGCAAACTTGGCTCGTGCCCCCTGACCTACTGCTGGACGGTATGTCCGACAGGGTCAGGGTGGCGTTTTTGCGGCTGGGGCGGCGCAAATTAAAGGGCAGGTGCCGGGCAGCCATTTTTTTTGGGCCACCTGCCAGCACCTGCCCCCTCTTGCCTCCTCCTGCGGGGTGCCGGCCGCGATCGGTCAGCCCGGCACTCCTCTTGGTCCAGCAGGGCCCCCGCGCGGCTCCTCCCCTTTAATCAGGGGAGGGAGGCCTGCAGTACCGCGGTGCTACGTGCCGACGCGGGTAGCGCTGCTGTATGTAGCGCCACGATATTTAATGGGAGCGACCCAAGAGGGAGGGGGAGCGCTTCCAGTAGCACCCCTCCTCCTGCTTGGGGCGCTACCATTCAATTTCGGGCGCAGGGGCGCTAACATTTTTGGGGCGCTACGAAGTTAGTGCCCCAAAGAGGGCGCGAGCCAATTTTCCGCCCCAATATATCCACTACTAAATCATGTATATTTTAAATTGTTAATTTTTGGTGTTGTGTGGGGAGCATAGAGACTGGTGAACATGGTTAAAAATGGAAATTAATGGGTTCAGTTTGTCAGTATAAAACCAAAATGTTTCACTTCACTCCTGCATGTTGCTCTGTTATTGTCACTGTTTAGTGGTTAATGATCTTACCTTTGGATCCAGACTACTTTTCTTATATTTAGCAATATTACGCTGTTACTAGTATGATGGCTCCAACATTTCTGTGAGGTGGGGAGGATGTGGGGGAGCGCAGCAGCGCTAGGAAAACCCGGCAAGGCCGGGGACATGGAGCTCCTGCTGAATTTAACAGCAGGATCTCATTATAATTTTATTCTTCCATTTCCCGCTCGGCAGCTAGTCAAATTGACAGGCTGGCCAGCTGCCAGGCGGGTAAAGCAGTGGCAGGAAGTCGCAGCCAGGGACCCTTAGGGATGGACCCCGGCAGTCAGGAGGGGAGCAGGCTCCAGATCGGGTCTTGGAGGGGCAGGGCGGTCAGCGATTGCTGAAGATCTTCTTGAGGCGCCAGGGAGAGCACTCCTGCTCCTCCTAGACCACAAGGAGTGCTGAAAAAGGGACTTGCCTTCTAGAACCGGCAGCTCCCTTCTCCATTTCACTGCCGAGTTTCCTGAGCCTTGGCAGCTGTTAACTTTAAATCAGGCACCCAAATGCACTGTGGGAGCCTGATTTAATTATGTTAATGAAGTGTCCCACCTCTCCAAGACGGGACCCTCGCACGCCACGCTATAAATAGCGGCAGGTGCATACGTGTCGGGTTGGGTTGCATTTTAAGTTTATTAGGGTTTAACCCTCCACTCCCCGCGCCCTCCCCTCCTTCCTCCTGCCCGTCGTGGGTGGGTTAATATCCAGACCGATGTGTTTCAAACTGCAGCAAACTAATTTATTTTCATTGTAATAATGTTACAAACAAAGAGCCATATTGTTCTCTTTTCTTCTCTTACTGCCTGTATCTAGCAAACAAACTCAAATCAAGATGGTGCAATTTCAGTGTAAGGTTTCTATACAAACTAAATTTGTCAAGCAGTGAATTGTTTCTAAACTAATATAAGTGTTGAATATTTCTTTCATCCACCTCTGGTCAGTTAAAGCTTGACTCAAAAGACACAGTTATCTGTCCTGAAAGAACAAAAGGAAGGTCTGTGATAGGGTGGAAGGCAGGAGTGATTAAGTGACAAAAGGTATCATTCCCTTTTGTTCTTTCCTCCCCTCCCTCCTTTCTCTGCCCCTACACTTGCTTAAAATCTGTTACATCTCTAACTTTTTCCAGTTCTGACGAAGGATCATCGACCTGAAACGTTGACTCTGTTTCTCTCTCCACAGATGCTGCCTGACCTGCTGAGTATTTCCAGCATTTTCTGTTTTTATTTCATATGGGAAACCTTGTTTCGCTGATTAGGATAGTGTTGTTGAAATCCGTACTGAATATTTTAGGTTGAGGGGTGTGTGATGCAATATTGCAGGTGATTACTTCTGAGTGACTATAAGAGTAAGCTTGAGGTTTGGATTAGGAATCACCTATGGATGTTTCAGAAACTACAAAGCGCTGGATTTGATCGTTCCTGTCCTATATCTTTTTCTTCCTGCTTCATGAAAATTTAAACAAGCATTTAAAATAAAGAGGTTAGCTTAGTTTCTATTCTTTTTGAATGAAATGTGTGGGTAAAGTGATAGGGGAGAATCCTTGAAAGCATTAAATGGGCCATCTTGGCTCAATGTCAAAAAAAATGAGCAGTGTCCCCTTTTACCTATGGTGTCCGCAGGGAGCGGTTTCTCTTTAAACAACACTGAATGCTGCATGCCTTCTTCAGCGCAATGAGAGGTACAAACTACAGTACAAACAAAATAGTTAACTTACCCTGTTTTACACCCACACCCTCCTCCCTTCTCCTCTGATCCCTTAAAACCGGAAGTCCGATCAAACCACAAACTTCCCCGTCGCAGTCGGCAGGCTCCCCACAAATGAATGAACAATTTGCCGAACCCTTTCTCCATCTGTAGAAATTTTGCGAGCTGGACCCGGAGCTGATTTAAAAGATTACCTCCATAGATAGGTTCCGGAGGTTTGTTTGTGTCACTTTGATGCGCTTTAAATGACAAGAGCTTGCTCCACAAGAGCTGAATGAAATGCTGTAACATTGATTGGTGAGCAGGTGGCAGGTAAATTGCTGTAATAAATACAGCAACTGTTCCGTACATGGGCTACAGGCTGACTCATTTCTTCCTCGTTCTCCTTAAATGCAAGCGGTAACAGACACGACCTTTGGCCTCCTGCTCAGCTTAGAGCCGGAAAGAGTGCATTACACCACAAATTCTCCGCACCGCTGATGTAAATTAGTTGGCAGCACCAAAATACCACTGCTGCCTGCACTTTCTCTGCGGGTGCCTGTTAGACTTGGCCGGCGCTGTTATCGACAGGTTTCCGACCTACTCGAATTTCTAGGCCCAAGAGTATGGCAGCAGATTATCAGGAGCTAGGACTAGGTCCATAGAAGTTCTAAGACTTGAAAAAGAGCATCAAGTGAAGACAAGGGCATTACCATGTCTTAATATAAATATGAAGAACATATATAGGAATGATTTTAAAAGTAAATTGTTAAGAATATCACTTAAGTAAAGGCGACACTCATTAGGGTAGGAAATGTCCCAAAGCATTTTGTTTGAGGATTTCCTTTTGACAAAATATGGTATTTTGACAGTGAAAATCGTATAACAATATCCACAGGGCTGCCACTGCTTGCGTCAGTTTTACTTAAACCGAACTATTGAACCTATGTATTTTGCTCTCTAATTTCAGAATGTATTGTCCACAAAATTGTATGCAGGAAAATCCACATCTGGCTCGGGTTATTGGAACCCGCTTCTACTCCGATGTAAGTAGCTGGAATACATCTTGCTAGGGGATTTGTTTCAGTTATTGTATGAAGTTCTCAGTATTGTATCATAGTTAATGCACTTTATATATAACGGGAATCCAATTAACAGTTTTCTATGCACTACATGATAGGCTAGACATCATATCAGTCTTCGCTGATGGATGTTATGACGCTGATGCATTTTTTAACATATGTCATTATCAAACACTTGTTGAATTACAAATTTCACACAAGACATGCACTGTGGAACTTTAAAGTTTATTGGATTATTTGTGAGTTTTCACCAAACCAGATAGAAGCACTACCGACCAGAATACAGGCCAGAGACAGGGTAATGACATCGTAGTGCTGATTCTCCAACCTATGCTGCCTTTGAATGCAGCTCCCTGATAGCAGAGCATGAGTGATAAATTTAGCATCAATATGCCAAATAAACCTGATGACAACACTGTAAAGGGATTTTAAAAGAACCTTATAACCGATTCAATGAACAGAGAAATAGTGAGCGAGGAAACCCGGATAAACCAATAACTGTAATTCTTGAGTTAACCACTTCTGTCAACTGTCTGCCGTACATAAGATTTTACTTTGCTTGCATCTGACCAATAGTCAAAGTTTTCAAACTCTACCCCGTTGAAAAGAAAAGTAGCAGATGGTTCCCAGGCAATATGCACTCATGCACTCAAACATTTGCTGTGGTTTTTGGAAAATTCCAGCTTATCATTTTTTTAAATACTTTGTGATGCCATAAATTGTTCCTACAATGTATTCTAGGAAGGATGCCACCACTGGTACCAACTAGTGCTCTGCATCTGGGCTACAACACTTTCCAGAGAGCTTGGACTCAAAAACCAAACCGATATTTATTTATTATTAATTTTGTTTGCCAAAATTCTGTGGAAAGTTTTACAGTACAGGTACAGAGAACAAGGGAGCCACAGTGATGCCATCCTTTCCAGCATGAATTTAATGAAGGAAAGTAAGTCATATCCATGGGTGGCGAAAACATGTAATGTTGCAAGTGGGAGTTCCACATTACAACATCATGGGTAAGAAATTGAAATTTACCATTTAAAAAAACCAAAATAGAGGTAAATTTTCACCTTTAATGTTTTTGTTTTACCTTTAGCGTTCTTGGTGCAAAGCTTTACCCAATTTGCAGGATTTTACGTCCATTAAAATTGAGCGTGCTCAGATTCTCGATATACATTTGCAGCACTTGAAGCTTTGCACCAGAAGTGCAAAAAATAACCACTTACCCCACGGTAAAGTTTCCCTTTTAAATCTGAGAAGGTATCAATCATACACCTATGCAATAATACTGTACAATAGTAATGTGTAAAGCAAATAAGACTTTGATGACATTTATTCAGTGATATTTATTATAGTAAGCATTCCAATATCTTATGCCAGTTCAGCAGGTCCAAGGATTTTCAAACATTTTATTATATGATTCAGGGAGATAAACCACACTTTTAGTTATAGCCCAGAATCTCAAACTCCTTCGAAACATTGGCAGTCATATGACAATATTGTCCCTGTTAAAAATCATGATTGTGACTTTTTACTAACTGCATGTGCAAGATTTGCACATATGCATTTGCTTTAAAATGGTGTTAGTGATTTCTGAGTAATTGCGTATGCGCAAACTTGCACATTAACTGTTTTTCCTGTTGCTCAATTTGCCCCACAGTGTAAACAGTGGGCCGTATTTTGAGACCCCTACGGGTGCGTACGAGGTGCACACGTGCCCGTAGGGGCTGCACAAGTTCCAGGTTTAGGCATGCGAAGCGAATGCGCTGAAACCCAGCACTTGCGATCTGTCAAGAATCTTATTGACAGATCCTCCGCATCCCTGGGAAAAGGGCATCCGCGGGTGGAGAGTCGCGCTATTTGTCCAACTTCCGCCCGCTGAAAGGCCGTGGAATTCTTACGCCTGGTAAAAGCAGGCATAAGGCCTGCTTTTACCAGCATAAGAGTTTTAAAAAATAGAAAAATAAAATTTTATCACTCACTTATACATTAGAAACCCTGTCCAATAAGGTAAGTTTATATTTAGCCCCGTTAAAACATATAAAAAAAATTTTCAAAAATTTTAATTTTGTTTAAAATATTTAATTAAATGCCATTTTAATTAATTATATATATGTAATTTAAAAAAAAATATTTCATGTGTTCGTGTATTTTTTAAGTCATCCCCATTCATAGTCATGGGAGAGCCTGGGTGCAGCCGTGCACCTCTGTGCAGTGATTGCCAGTGTTTGCAGAACCTCAATGCTGTAGAACAGACAGCACAAATGCCAAAATAAAGTAGGCCATGGTCCCTTTAAGGAAACCGGCTGATGACGCGTCATTGAATGACGTCATCAGACCCGCTTCCTTCAATTGGCTGGCAAACGCACTGGGCGGGCTTAACAAGCCCAATCAGGGGAAATCATTCTACACAGCGGGCTGGAGCCGGCAGCGGGGTTGGGAGCTGCCACCGACGTCGCCCGCCACGGACCCGCCGAGGTTGGGGAAATCGTGGCCTAACTTTCTGAATCATATAAAAACATTTTATTACTTCAGTAAGCTCTACAGTTGGTTCTTGAATGATGATCCCCTGCTCCTCCTTTCCCCACAAAAATTCTACAAATGGGCCTTTTCTTGAATGGCCACCATTTTCTGAGTGAAATTCAAAGGAGAATGATGAATTGAACACAGTAATAATCTGGAATATGTGACCCATGAAACACTAAACAGTGTAAACGAGTTCACAGCACAGTGTTAAAGAAGGGCTATGTAAGGTAGTATGAATTGTTTATACTGGTTTACAAAATACATCAAAATGCACATAGATACTAGGAATGACACTGCAGCATAGGAAAATAACTGTACATTAAAGTTTGACTGGAACACAGATTTCTTTTGTTCAAACACCATTGCATAACTTCATCAGAAATGCGCCAGAATACGCAACGAAGTTATGGTGGTACAGTGGCAGAAAGTTTGAGGAAATTCACAGTCTACGTTTTTGAATTCCGCTTCTCAGGAGGAAGCCACTGGCAGCGAAATTCGGCTCCGTAGCACCCGGTTTTTCGACGATACGGGTGCCGTTTTGGGTCCAAAATGGCATCTGTGCCATGCGTGCACACTTCTGGTGCGGGCCGTGCCGGACGCCATTTTGGTGAGCTCGTTAGTGCGGGCGCTGGGAGTGTACACCGGAAGTATGCATAGTACACAGATTGTGACGTCAGTCAGTGTGTAACGCTGATTTGATGCCAGAGCTGCCATTTTCGACCTCAACGCTCCAGCTAACGCCTTCTCTTAAACACGCAGAGCTGAACATGCGTTCAGCAGCAGGAAGGACCCCCCCACCAGTGCTATTTAAAGGGATCATCAACTGCTTTCAGGTTAGTTGCTGATTGATTTCTACTGGCTCTTGGTGAGTTTGTAGAAGTGTTTGGTGGTTTGTTATCTTTGAATTACTGAATTCTCCAGGGAGTGGTGTAGCAGGTTACCTCTAGGCTTCTGCTCAGACCAGTTGCTCCCAGACATGGGTGCAGTAGTTTGTATCCACCTTGGCCTGTAGCATGACAGGGAGAATGAGCAGAGACAACACAGAGGTGATATCCACTCAGGATCTTTAGGGAGCAATTCTCCAACCTCAACCTCAGTGAGGAACAGTGTATGCGATGTCTCCGCTTCACTAAGGAGGTGCTCACTGAAATCTGCCACCTGTTGCAGGCGGAACTGCAGCCTCAGAGCAGGGCGAGGACTGCATTGCCAGTGGCTGTGAAGTTGAGTGTAGCCATGAATTTTTATGCGTCGGGCTCCTTCCAGGCTGGAGCAGGCAATATTTCCAACATCTCCCAGTTTGCTGTGCACTGTTGCATAAGGGAATCTCTGTATGCAAACAGAGCTGAATACATTTCATTCTCTCTTGCCAGAAAGAAGCAGGCGGAGTGAGCATGCGGCTTTGCCAGGACAGCAGGCTTCTCCATGGTGCAGGCTATCATTGACTGCACAGACATCGCTTTGCGGGCGCCGCATGTGAATTCAGAGATGTAACCCAACTGGAAAGGATTCCACTCCCTCAATGTCCAGCTGATGTACGACCATACTCAGTGCATCATGCAAGACAATGCTGGGTATCCTGGAATCGGCCATGATGCCTTCATTCTGCGGCAGTCCGCTATACCATCTGTATTTGAACCACCAAGACAAACCAGAGGCTGGCTATTGGGCGACAAGATCTATCCGCTGACCACCTGGCTCATGACTCCGGTGCGCAACCCAAGCACAAGTGGGCAGCATGCATATAACGAAAGCCATGCTGACACATGGAATGTGATTGAGCAGACCATTTGCGTGCTTAAACAACACTTCCACTGCCTGGACCACTCTGGAGGAGCCTGCAGTATTCGCCAGAGCATGTTGAAGGTGGCAGGGCAAGTTGAGAAAGCAGTTAAAAAGGCTTATGGGATCCTGGGCTTTATGAATAGAGGTATAGAGTACAAAAGCGTGGAAATTATGATGAACCTTTATGAAACACTGGTTCGGCCTCAACTTGAGTATTGAGTCCAATTCTGGGCACCATACTTTAGGAAGGATGTGAAGGCCTTAGAGAGGGTTCAGCAAAGATTTACGAGAATGATTCCAGGAATGAGGGACTTCAGTTACGTGGATAGACTGGAGAAGCTGGGGTTGTTCTCCTTAGAGCAGAGAAGATTGAGAGGAGATTTGATAGAGGTGTTCAAAATCATGAGGGGTCTGGACAGAGTAGATAGAGAGAAACTGTTCCCATTGGCAGAAGGGTTGAGAACCAGAGGACACAGATTTAAGGTGACTGGCAAGAGAACCAAAGGCGACATAAGAAAAAACTTTCTAACTCAGCGAGTGGTTAGGATCTGGAATGCACTGCCTGAAAGGATGGTGGAGGCAGACTCAATCATGGCTTTCAAAAGGGAGTTAGATAAGTATCTGAAAGAGAAACATCTGCAGGGCTACGGGGAAAGAAAGACTTGCGCCTTTCACAACGACCAGATGTCTCAAAGTGCTTTACAGCCAATGAAGTACAGTCACTGTTGTAATGTGGGAAACACGGCAGACAATTTGCACACAGCAAGGTCCCACAAACAGCAATGTGATTTTGACCAAATAATCTGCTTTTGTTGTGTTGATTGAGGGATAAATATTGGTCAGGACACGGGGGATAACGCCCCTGCTCTTCTTCAAATTAGTGCCATGGGATCTTTTACATCCACCTGAGAGAGCAGACAGGGCCTCGGTTTAACGTCTCATCCAAAAGACAGCACCTCCGACAGTGCAGCACTCCCTCAGCACTGCACTGGAGTGTCAGCCTAGTTTTATGTGCACAAGTCCCTGGAGTGGGACTTGAACCCACAACCTTCTGATTCAGAGGCAAGTGTGTTACCAACTGAGCCACAGCTGACACTGTGAAAGGGTGGAGGAGTGGGACTAGCTGAAGTGCTCTTGCAGAGAGACGGCACGGGCTCGATGGGCCGAATGGCCTTCTTCCGTGCTGTAACCATTCTATGATTCTATCTGGAGTCTATTTTTAACACCTCTCACTCCTGCACAGGATACAAGATGAGTTCATCACTATCGCCTAATAAATGATTTCTATTCCATGTTGCAACCGTAATTGTCCCTGTATCTACTTTATTGATATTAGCGTGGCCAGTGCTCCTCTGGACGCTACTCTCTTTTTCCTTCTAAGCTGAAAATACACTGTCCTAAACGCTTCATTCTCTTTACGTCCTCATTGTTTTGGTATGAAGACTCACTGCACACTCTTATATTTTGACTTATTTTGCACAATGAAGTTAAGATACCAAAAGCAAGCAGCAGTTCCACTTTCAAGTATATTGGTTTGTTTTGGCTTTCTAACATAATTTCAAATCCAAAGTGCTTTGTGTTTCCTGATGCTTGTGATTGAGGGGTGAAGCCGCATAGAGACAAATTTATTTCATATATCAATTATTTTTTACATTTTATTTACCCCCAGAGATCCAGTATTTGCAGAGCAGCAGTACATGCCGGGGTCATTCGTAATCATCAAGGAGGTTACATTGACATAATGCCAGTTGACAAGAAGAAACATTATGTTGGCTCGTACCAGAATGGAATATTCTCCGAAAGGTTGGAACAATAATCTAAAGCAGCAGACTTAGTCAGATGCCAAAGTTAATTTTCGAACAGCAGAGCTTATTGAACTTATTGGCTGGAGAGAAAAACATAAACAGGCTGAAACAGTCTGTCCCATCCCAATGTTGTGCAAAGTAATTAATGAATTCAGTGGAGGGTATGGTATGCAGAACTGCCTGGCTCCTGTAAGCTGATAAAACATATCCCCCTAAAAGCTGCTTACTAATACAGCATCACAACAAATTTTGCTTTTTATAACTGTTGTGTCTGTTCTTCATAGACCAATAGCAAATACTATAGGATGAATTTAGGGATTCATTCATTATTGAGTTTCTTAATATCGACTTTGGAATCATCCTGAATGTTATTAGTTTTTTTAATCCATAGGAATTAAATTCTGATAAGGATTCCAAATCCTATTGCACATAAATGTACTCCACATATAGTGCAAGGATCTTAAAAAAAGATTCCTATGAACATTCTAAAAGTGTGTCCACTGTAATTAATACACTAAGAAGCAGGGAGAAATACTACTATCAGCAGTAAAGAAAACAAGTTTGAAAAAAATCCAAGTTAACTGTATCTACACGAATATTCTTATATTAAATAACTGCATTGCTAATATTAATGCAAATGACTCCAGTAATAAGGTCTATCACCACAGTCAATCCTGTAGATCACCAGCCAGGCAGTTTTGGATACTGATCAGGAGGTTTCACTCACTGTTAGCAGTAGAGGTTTTTTGGTGGGGAAGGGGAGAGCGAGGAAATGCTGATAGAAATACAAATACCCTCTTCTAGGTAAGTCTTTTTAATTTTTAATTTTTTTTTCAACATAGCTGGCTGAGGTAGCTCATTTTGAAATTATTCCTTCCTAAAGAAATATCTGCTTTAAGTACAAACTACAGTGCACAGAGTCTGTATTCAAGCTCTGCCCACACCTTCATAGCACAAGAAGCTAAGCCGATGTCATTATTGTCTGGCACTAAGAACTAGTGTCAACTAAACTGACAATGGCCTAGCCTCAACTTGTTCAAAATTCTTATTAGTGCTATATACACAATATGACATTAGACATGTGAATATCCTCCTTACAATATTTTAGAAAGTTGCTTTTATTTGAAAGTATTTTCCTTTAGTAGATTTGTTGCATACAGAGACTTTTTTTAAGTTTGAGCCTTTCTAATAAATGAACAGATACTTTTGGAGTATAAAATTAGATTACTTACTACAAGAAATAGGATGTTGTAACTTTAGAATCAATTATTGGAAGACGACTTAATATTTAACAAATGTTTTTTTCTCTTTTCTTTTAGCCTTAAAAATCCACCTGGAGCAAAAGCATTCAGAATATTTGCGGTCATTTGATTCCAGTGAGAAAAGAATACGTTAGTGCAGGACTTGGAAGAAGCAAAGGAAAGTGTTTCAACTATTTCCTGTGCTTTTTGCTGAGTTGTGATATTGGCAGAAACAGTTTAATCCATTACCAACCAAAAATTTCTGTACCATATATTGAAAAAGAGTATCGCTGAACTTCGGAAACACAGCTAAGAGGTACTTAGTAAGTTAATAATAAAACTGCCACATTTTTAATTATACTTAATACATTTACACTTCTAAAATTACTGTTATCTAACAGAATGCTGCTAACTCAATGACACAACCAAAAAAAATAAAAAATAAAGTTCAAACTGAAAACCAAGATTAGGTAGGATTAACCTAATGCTTTGAGAACCTGGCAGTTACTCCTGCAGGCCAGGAAGTAAATCAATTATAATACTGTATTATTGGTAGAAATGATCAGCTTGTAGAGACAATGGGGGAGATATTGGAACTCATTGCACCCGTTTTTTGGGTGAAAAAAGAGCATTGGGGAGACAAACTTTGTCGCATGATCTCTTGCACCTGATCTCCCCCGGAAGTGCGCAAACTGGCAAAATGGAAGCTAGTGACTTCTAAGTGGTGCCCACCTGAAACAGGCAGTAGGCGCCTTGAATATGCAAATTGTGTTCCTAATACCTGTTTTCGGACTCCATACCAAATTTGTCATCAACTGAGCAGAGCTTGCCCCTCGCATGCTCTACCCAGTTGATCTAGGTCTTCAGCGACCTAATTAGTAGTCCTTAAAGAGACCATTGGAGGCCCCCACAAAAAGGGATGTGAACTTTTTTATAGTTTCATATCTGTGAAACCAGGTGGATTAGGAGTACTCCTTCTGTGTCCACTAAAGTACTGTGGGCCGTTGCCAGCTCGGGCTCACCACCCCCCCCCCCCCCCCTTCCGGTTTGCCTCCCCCACCCTCTCAGGATTTACCTGCAGGCTGGCTTGGCGTTGGAGCTGGCTGAATTTCCTGAGGCCCCAACCTGTGAGCAACATTGAGATGCTCGATTGGCGTCTGCAGCAGATGAGGCCTGAGGCCCAATTTCAAGCGGGCCTCAGGCAATGGCTTTGGGCGCGTGCTCACTTCACCTATTTCGCACTATTCCAATATTCGTGACATCAGTTATCGGCACTATTCCAATTTCTAGGCCAACATGGTAAAATCCAGTATATAAATCACACTTTCACACCAGCATTTTTAAAGTCATTAAATGAAATTCCAAGCAAAATTAGCGTAGTTTATGCACAGGTGGGACATATAACCTAGATTATAAAGTACTACTTTGGAAAATAAGCTAGCACATTTACATTCCATGTTTTGGTATGTGAAACATGGTATAAAGGTGATGTTAGTTTCTATTAAAAAGAACTATATTGCTTACAGACCACAAAGCTGTTGAAAATTATTTATGTTATTTTATTATCATGGTAAAATTTCCTTTTGTACTCATAACTTTTAAACATTTTATGGAATCTGTCTTTCAAACAATGCTGTCTGCCATTTTGTATCTCTACTACCTCAGATACTGTACTTGGTTGTAGTATATGTGCTTACACAGACTTTTTTTCAAATCTGAAAATGCATCCTCTCAAATATTTTGAATTAAAGACCCTGTAAACAGTAAATGTTGCACTGTTGTTGTTCTGTTTGTCTTCCATCATTGTACACAGGAAAGGATCTTTTTACTCTCCAGAGGCAGTTTTGTTTGCCTATAGCCATATTTTTGAGAAAAATAAAATGAATTAGGAGAATAATAAATTCAAGTCTTTTTAGATTATTTCAAACATGCTATTTTAGTAAATCTGTGAAAACCTAGATACACATGAAGGGCTGGATTTTGAATGACCCATGGAGTCGGGTTTGGAGGCGTGTGGGGGGTTAAATTTGCGGGGTCGGGGTTTCCGACTCCATCCCGCCTCCACACAATTTTGACATAATCAGTCGCAGGGTTCCCGACTCCGTCCCGCCTTCAAGAGGCGGGAGAGGCCATTAAAGCCCTTAACAAGCTCTAAATTGGCTCTGTAATGCCATTTTGAAATGCTGTAGCTAGTTTAACCCTCTTCTGACGTGAAGCACGTCTGGTGTGAAACACTCCAGTGAAACCTGGCGGGAGCACAAGTGGATAGCTGACTATCGGCTGCAGGTCCACTATTACAACGGAGATGTGATGAAGGTAGTAGTAGTATTAGGTGTGAACGCCGCCTCTGATGCTGCTGCATTGAATGTCTTGAGAGACTGCCTGGGAGGACTTGCTTGGCAAAAAAATTCTCTCTCTCTCTCTCTCCTCTCTCTCTCTCCTACACACCCCCCCCCACCCCCATTTTTGCATCCAGGTCCACCCACATCAAAAGCCAGGCAGGTCCTCTCTCACCAACAGTCTCTGAGACTAGCCAGTCAGCAATGATGACATCATCAGAGGCGGCTTTCAGACTGAAAACACTAATTAGTTCATGGGTTCCCACATGCTCCAACTCAATTGCCCAATTAAGTGAAAATTGCATCAGGCATCCACATTAATCTGGAGTCGGGGGGGAAACACGAAATGCGGATTACACGACCCCAACCCGACCCCAAGACAAAATCCAGCCCGAAGAGTTTTCACTGCCATTTTAAATATTTCTGATTATAAATTATTTTTGGTGAGGTCTACGTGGGCTATTCAGCTGTGTGTCACTGTGTCTGTCTGTAACTCTTGGATAACAGTTGTAATTATCTTCCCTACACCAATACAGTGTGTCGAAGACTGATTGCGTCAAATGTTCAAATTTCTATGTAAATGTGTCTGATAGTGTTAAAACATTTAAAGTTCTATGTTAATGTGCCTGTTTGTGCTTCTCTATCGCTTGTAATAGCTGGTTTGAAAACTGCCAACCAGTTGTATCTGAATCTTGTACCCCATTTGTTAACAGTCTTTATTAAAATCATAAAGAAATGTTACAATAGTGTTGAGGTTACTGAAAATATTTATTGTATGCCGCTAAATTTGTACAGTTCTAAAAATAAACAGACCTATTAACATCAAGGCAAAACTTGGTGGTTTTTAATTTATAACACTGCTGAGAAGAAGAAGGAATGGGTCGATTTTAACTCGCCCTGCCCAGCGGGAACAGGCCAGGAGGCTGTTAAACTCGATTGAATTTACTTATTCCCCGTTCCCGTTGTAATTAATTTAGAGGGCTGAGGCACCTGCAGAAAGCAGCCAGGTGACTCGAGAATGCATGAAAACCGGGGTCTCATGATGTAATTAGGACCCCAACGCGATTAAAGCTTGGTGGATCAGAGGCCCCGCTCAGCGGTCAACCCACTGAGTAAAACTTTGCAGGATTGACTTCAGGGATTGACTGACTGGAAGTACTGTTTGAAGGGACTCTTAGCTGCAGGCACACTGAACATAAGGATCTGCATGCTATTGTGCTTAGTAGAGTTCCAAGGGATTTTTTGAGATTGGAAATACTATGGCAGCAAAATTCAGCACCTTAGCAGGTCGGTTTCAGCAAAAAAATGGCGGCCGCCTCACTTCCACCCACTTCTGGCACGGGCCGCGGCAGCCGCCATTTTTGTCAGGTCGGTAGCGCGGCCGTTGCTTGCATTCGCCAGAAGAATGCAAATCAGTCAGATCGTGATGTCAGTCAGCGTGCAACGCTGATTTGGCGCACAATCTGCTATTTTGGACATCTCCGCTTGACTGCACACCCTCTCCAAATCACGCACAGCTGAACGTGTGTTCAGCTGCACGTGCGACCCCTCACCAGTGGTATTTAAAGGAATCATCAAGAACTTGCAGGTGACTTGCTTTCTGATATCTACAGGCTCTGCATAAGTTTGAGCAACTGTTTGCAGCTTTCTACAGTTATTTGAAGTTGGTGAGATGACACGGAGTGGTGCTGCAAGTGAAGACGGCCTTGCTTCTGATTTCAAGGGTTCTGCTCAGACCACTTGCTCCCAGTCATGGGGGCTCTATTTGCAGTTCCCCTCGCACTGCAGCATGACAGGGAGATGGAGCAGAGGCAGCAAAGAAGAGGAGAAGCTGCTCACAGAGGGATGCAGAGGGGCAGGAGGGCTCTCAGCAGGAGGTCTTACCCACCTAGGGTCTTCCGAGAGCCCTACTCCTACCTGCACTTAAGCCAGGAGTATGTATTCGGAGGCTCCACTTCACCAAGGAGGTGGTCACAGAACTCTGCCACCTCTTGGAACCAGACCTGCAGCCTGAGAGCAGGGTGACGACAGTGCTGCCAGTGGCCCTCAACGTCACCGTAGCCCTGAATTTTTTCACCACCGGATCCTTCCAGTCTGCAGTAGGAGACATAGCTAACATCTCCCAGTTCGCCGTCCATCGCTGCATCCGGGAGGTCATAGAGGCTCTGTACTCCAGGAGAAGTGACTTCATTGTCTTCTCTCTGAACAGAGAAAAGCAGGAGGAGCGCGCATGTGGCTTTGCCAGGATAGCGGGCTTCCCCATGGTGCAGTGCGCCATCGATTGCACACACGTGGCTTTGCGGGCACCGTATACCAATCTGAGATGTACCGTAAACGCAAAGGCTACCACTCACTTAATGTGCAGTTGGTGCACGACCACGCCCAGCACATCATGATGGTGAATGCCCAATATCTTGGCAGCAGCCATGATGCCTTCATCCTGCGCCAATCTGGTGTGTCAGCAATCTTCCAGCCACCACATCAAACCCGAGGGTGGCTGCTCGGAGACAAGGGCTATCTGCTCGACACCTGGCTGATGACTCCCCTCTGCAACTCCACCACTCATGGCCAGCAATCATATAATGAGAGCCATGCTGCCACGAGGAACCTCATCAAGCAGAGCATCGGAGTGCTAAAGCAACGGTTCCGCTGCTTTGACCGCTCGGGAGGAGCCCTCCAGTACACGCCGGAGCGGGTGTCCCATTTCGTGGTGCTCTGCTGCACCCTCCACAACTTGGCCATCATGAGGGCCCAGCCCTGGCCACCACGGGTTCTGCGACCACCTCAGGAGGAAGAGGAGGAAGGGAGGAGGTAGGCAGCAGATCCCCATTCCGGACGGGCTGTTCATGAGAGCCTCATCAGAATCGGGTTCCCCTGAATGAAACCCCAAATCCCCGTTGCTCATCACTTTCCCACCTTACCATCCCTCTGTCACAGAACAGCACCGTGTCTTCTTGGGCACAAAGCTGTAATGAGAGCCACCACAAAATAAACATTCCAAACATAATTTATAAATGAATCAATGCAATACTACGTAACAAAGTCAACTAATCATCCTTGTGCATGCCCTTAGGGTCTGTCTTTCATGTTCCTTTGCGTATCCTAGTGCTCCTATGCAGTACCACCCCTAGTGGCTGCAGCATGGCTGGTGGAAGGCTGCTGACTTTCAATGGAGGAGACTGCAGATGGCCTTGCAGGACGATCTCAAGCAGCTCTGCACCTAGAAGGCCCGGCTGTAGACTGCACCACCTCGGCATGGGCGGCAGCAGTCTGGGCTGGCTGGCTGACAGGCAGCAGCAAGGGCACTGGCGGAGTGGCAATGGTGGGAGCACGAATGCTGTCATCCTGAGAGAGGACAGCAGGTTCTTGATCCATGGAGCCACTGCCTCTCCCCCGGGGTGGTGCCTCAGCATTCCTAGCCATCTGTTAGAGCACAGATTGCTGGACTGCTGTGAGACCTGCAAGCCCCTTTCCATACTCATAAACCCAGCCACGATGGCATCAGTCTGAGCTTCCGTGGTAGCAAACTAAGCCTGCATGGGAGCAGTCTGAGCTTCCACTGCAGCACTTAGACATTGGGTCGCTTCTGCTTGTGCTGCAGTGGAAGTGCGACATCGCCCATCACACCCAGCATCAAGGTTGGGCCCACAAGTGTTCTAATGGAGTTGCCCATCACTCCATCCTGGAAATCATGGGATCCAAGCTCCGTTCAAACCCCATGCAATGTTGGAGCCGGACTCCTCCATGCTCCTTGACACTGACAAGAGGCTCTCTGGCAGGTCTGCCATTGCACCTACCATTTCTGTGTTTATGCCCATCACCCTTCTTCTGAAGGCCGTCCCATTGAAGTCATCATCTGAATCCTGTGCAGCAGAACCCATGTGCGAATGGAGAGCTGGCACCTGAGCTACCCTTTCCCCCTGTCCTGGTTGCAGCCCACTAATGCCCGGTGACTCACCACGTGCTGATCCCACCTCTATACTACCCTCTAAAGTTCGCGCAGTGCCATTTTCTAAGCTGGTACCTGGGAGTATCAGATCGAGTGATGGTGCCTCTTCTTCTCCTTCTCTCTCCTCTATTAGTTCGAGGACAGGCTGGGCTGCTGGCAGTTCTTGGGTATCTGAAAGGAGAAAAGCACAAGGATCAGGTTGTGGTGAGGGAAGAGGAAAGCAAGAGGTGCATGGTTACACTATCAGCAGCTTGTAAGAGACAAGAGAGTGTGGAATGAGGGGGAAGTGGGATGGGAGAAGAAGGATTAGGAATGAGCATACCGTCATCAGCAATGCTTTCAAACTCTCTGCTCGCCACGGCCTCAGTGACGACCCCTCCAATGATCTCCAGCACCGTCTCCTCCAGCACAGTAAGGTTTTGAAGACATGCTTCCTCCTGTCTGTCTGCTCCTGCTCAAGGCAGTAGTGAGCCACCTTGGCCTACAAGAGGAGGGGAAGTGTGTCAGTGAGTATGGTGCAATGTGTTTGGGTGATGTGCCGCCCATGATTGAATAGCTGGCAGTGTGTGCAAGGAGTGAGATGTGGGTGTGAGTCTTGCTGCAGTGGTAAGTGTGTGAGGGTGAGATGAAGCTATGATTGTGAGGTATGAGTCGTGATTGCTAGAGATTGTTGGTAGGTGAGTGATGGGGGTGTGGTGCATTGAGCAGCGTGTGAGGCTAGTGGTGCAGTTTATTTTTTCTTATTCATTCACGGGATGTGGGCATCGCTGGGAAAGCCAGCATTTATTGCCCATTCCTAATTGCCCTTGAGAAGGTGGCGGTGAGTGGAGAACCACCTTCTTGATAACTGAGTGGCTTGATAAGCCATCAGAGGGCAGTTAAGAATCAACACATTGATGTGGCTCTGGAGTCACATACAGGCCAGACTGGGTAAGGACGGCAGATTTCCTTCCCTAAAGGACAATAGCGAACCAGAAGGGTTTCTATGATAATCCGGTAATTGCATGGTCACCATTACTGGTACTAGCTTTCTTTAAATTCCAGATTTATTTCATTTAAATTCCCCAGCTGCCATGGTGGAATTTGAACTCCTGTCTCTGGATCATTAGTCCAGGCCGCTGGATTACTAGTCCCATAACATAACCACTATGCTACCTGATAAAGTTTGTGGGATATGGCGTTTGAAGATGCATTTACTCACCTTGACCACTCATGTGAGGTCCTTAAACTTCTTGCGGCACTGGATCCAGGTCCTGGGGCAACACACATGGCACTGATGGCTTGGGCTACCTCCTTCCACTGCCTTCTGACGTTCTGCCGGGAAAGCTTCCTGCCCCCCGTGGATAGAGGATTGGTCTTCTTCTGTGTACCCCCAGGACTAAGACCTCTAGTGCTATATCAGAGAAGTGCCTACCATTTCTCTTCCCTGTTGCGACATGGCTGCATCCAGAGTGACAATGAGGTGCTTCTGCAACAAAGCACCTCCCCTTTAAGAAGTGCAGAGAGCCTAGGCAAAATTTTATTGGCCAGTAGACTGCATACGATATTGGCCCCACTCTTGAGCGCTGAGCCAACCAGCAGCGCATTTAGCACTGAGCTCAGCAGCTCCAATCATTATAAAGAGCAAGCAGCATCAATTTTGTGTGCTGCCTGTACCACTTTGAACGGGTGCGGGCACATCACGCTTCGCGCTGCCCGCGCCCGTTTTCGGGCCGAATCCAATTTCACTCCCAAATCTCCTGTGCTGCTGCGATTTTAAAAAAAAACTGCTCTTCAAGATCTTCAATTACTTTACTCCTTTGATACTGTTTAAGATAAATTGAACATAATGGGGGTAATTTTAACTTTGATTGCCAGGCGAAAAATGGGTGATAGCAAATTGGTAGCCCGTTTTACAAATCGTCCAATTTTCTTTTCCTTTGCAATTGACTTGTACGGGGGTGATTTTGTGACTGGGGGCGCGTTGGAGGCGGGACTGCTGCTTGTCGGGTCGATGTCCCGCCTCCATTGATTTGTGGCCAACCCACGCTATTTTCCCTTGATTGACCTTGTTAAACCCGCCCAGTGGGCTTAGCAGGCCAATTAAGGGAAAGCCGGTTGCAGAGCACGTCAACGTATGACGTTTCATCTGTCAAAAATTTTTGACAGATGAATTGTCATCGTTTGACAGCATACAAGACCTCATCAACCTTCTTTCTTTTACAGAAATGAGATGGTTGTTGCATATGAGAACACAGAGGTTCGAGACTCTCCGCATACAAACCGACTGAAGCCTGCAGGAAGAAACAAAGGTAAGTACATTTTTAAAAACACTTTGCACTTACCTCAGATACTCACCTCTACACTCTTGCACCCATCACTTACCTTCACACCACACTTTTGCACCCCCCCAACCCCCGCAGGCCCAGTACTTGCCTCGCTGAGCTGGCGTGTTTTGGAGCCTTCGGGAAGCCTGCACTTGTGAGGGCAAAAAGGGGATAATCCTATTTTCTGTTAAGAGGCAGTTAATAGGCTTTAATTCCTTCCCGCCTCCAAGGAGACGGAACCTGGCGCGGGACGGCTACCCGCCTCCTGGGAAGATGGCATGGAGATGGGTTGGGGTTGGGTTGGGCACCCGCCCCCAAATTCTGCCATTTTCCCGGCAGTTCTGCCTCCATACCCGCCTCCCCAGGGCTGGCAAAATCGCCCCCCAAGTTTGTGTTGAGTTTACTGATCCCAACTGGCAGTATGGGACTATTGATTTGAGAGGGGCGCTGTAATCAGCCAGGGTTATTACTCCTGATCTTAACCCAGTGACGTATGCTGGAAAGTAAGCGTGTGTGGACACCAGGTGAGGACAAGATTGGGCTCAGCAGCTATGATGCCATCAGGTTGAATAGCCTGCCTACATGATTACATAGGCTCACGAATTAAGAATAATCACTTGGGAGAGATACCAATGGCTGCCGTTATCGGTGGAATCATACTCCAGAATCAGTCAATGTTTTTGGCAGAGAAGTGTAGGAAATTCTGAAAGAAGAAGAAAATTAATTCAACATTTGAAAGTAGTCCTGGCCAAACTGTCTCTCAACGGCTTCGATACCTCCCATTGAATATAGTAGGAAGGAGGCTGAGCCATTCAGAGCAGGAAACTGGATTCTGCATTGCCATCCCCAGCCTCCCTATAAGTAAGAAGATGGCAGCTGCAATCAAAATACATTTTAAAATTGGGAGACGGAAGAAAGCAGTGGGTGACACACTGGCCTTTCACCTCCATGGACTGAGTTTCCAATCCAGCCCGGAGTGATGGGATGAAACCCACAGCATAAACTGGGCAAGATCCTGACTTTGTGCAATAGTGTAAAATAGATGATAGCGAATCGGCAGTCTATTTTGCATCTCCCCTGATTTTTCTTTCCATTGATTTTAATATGCAACTATGTGACAAGCAATACTGACCCAGCAAACCAAGCTTTGAAAGAAAAAAACTACCCAAAGACCAAGAAGGCCTTACAACTATAACCATTTGCGTGTGTGTGTGTGTGGGTGGGGGGCATGTAGTCTAGAATGGTGACTCCATATTTCCCAGGCAAATCTTGGGGCCATGCAGGCCTGGTAAATTTAAATTATTTTTGATGGCTTATTGAGGCTTCCGTCTGCTCTCAGTGATAGCAGATCTCCAGTGATCCAGCACAACCTGACTACAAGAAACTGGGCTGTGCGACTCTGGCACAGAGTAAGTAACGGACTACTCCCAGGATTTTCCAACCTCTCTCTCATTTGCATCCAATTACAGTCACCTTTTCAGCGTGCATCAGATTGGCCTTGGTTGTGAGGCTCCCAGTGGACCAGTAGCCTCTGACACTTACATTTAATGTTCACAACAGGCACGTACCCACGGTGTGGCTTATGCCTTCAAGAGAGATGGGGAGAGGAGAAAATTGGTGCGAGAGAGAAAAAAGCTGTTACGTGAACCTTTCAAATTCACTTTACTAGCCTGATTCACTTACATCTGTGAAATATTTTAACATTTCCAAACCCTCAACCAACATGGTAGAATATTTTGTTCCAGATATAACTTGATTTATTTTATCAAGCAGGTCATGTGCATAATATTTTTTGCAAAAGACTGGCCAAGTTGAATTTCCACACATTTAATAGGTACCTTGTTGTGAGACTGGGAATGACTGAGATTTATTAAGTTCAAGGTAAGGAAGACAGCAGGAATATATTCAGGATAGAAGTGTGGAAGGGTGATTTTGGGATTTGTTACACAAAGACACTGAGGGGGA
Organism: Squalus acanthias; assembly: GCA_030390025.1. Lineage (NCBI taxonomy): Eukaryota > Metazoa > Chordata > Chondrichthyes > Squaliformes > Squalidae > Squalus > Squalus acanthias. Next base: position 88,084,751 of record CM059432.1, read on the forward strand.
GAAATTCGGTATCGCCTCGTTTGGGGCGCAATTATCGGCCGGGCGCAAACTTTAGTGCCTGGCGCTAATTATCGCCTCCGACTGCAAACTTGGCTTCTATTGCCCCTGGAGGGGATTGGAGTGCTAAATCAGGTGTTACACACCTCTTAGGGCGCTAACGGGAGGCGCAAAGCAACCAAATTTTTCCCACTGAAGATTTGATGAAAAGATGGCCCTTTTACTTTCAACAACGTCTAAGTTTGTAAGTATGATTTAAAAAAACTTCTCAATTCATATAGATGTTGTTAAAAGACACATGCGAAGAAATTTTGTGAGAGCCATACAATTGCTCATGCCTTATTTAATTAAAATTGGTAAGCTACCAGCACTACTCGACCTCTTCATTGGTAGCTTGCCTAATGGGGAGGATGGTAAATCGGGCATCTCTGACGCCATTTAAATTCAGCCTGTGCCTCATCAAGTGTAGCGACAGGAGACTAGAGAGTAGGGATAATGGGCAGGTACTCGAATTGGCAGGATATGACTAGTGGTGTCCCGCAGGGATCTGTGTTGGGGCCTCAACTATTCACAGTATTTATTAACAACTTAGATGATGGCATAAAAAGCCACATATCCAAATTTACTGATGACACAAATATTGGCGGCATTGTAGGCAGTGTAGATGAAAGCATAAAATTACAAAGGGATATTGATAAATTAAGTGAACGGACAAAACCGTGGCAAATGGATTTCAATGTAGGCAAATGTGAGGTCATCGACTTTGGACCTAAAAAGGATAGAACAGGGTACTTTCTAAATGGTGAAAAGCTAAAAACAGTGGAGGTCCAAAGAGACTTGGGGGGTCCAGGTACATAGATCATTAAAATGTCATGAACAGGTACAGAAAATAATCAAAAAGGCTAATGGGATGCTGGCCTTTATATCTAGAGGACTAGAATACAAGGGGATAGAAGTTATGCTGCAGCTATACAAAACCACACCTGGAGTACTGTGAGCACCACACCTTAAGAAGGATATATTGGCCTTGGAGGGAGTGCAGCGTCGGTTTACCAGAATGATTCCTGGACTCCAAGGGTTAAATTACGAGGCGAGATTACACAAACTAGAGTTGTATTCCCTAGAATTTAGAAGGTTAAGGGGTGATCTGATCGAAGTTTTCAAGATATTAAGGGGAACAGATAGGGTAGATAGAGAGAAACTATTTCTGCTGGTTGGGGAGTCTAGGACTAGGGGGCATAGTCTAAAAATTAGAGCCAGACCTTTCAGGAGTGAAATTAGGAAACACTTCTACACACAAAGGGTGGTAGAAGTTTGGAACTCTCTTCCGCAAACGGCAATTGATGCTAGATCAATTGTTAATTTTAAATCGGAGATTGATAGCTTTTTGTTAACCAAAGGTATTAAGGGATATGGGCTAAAGGCGGGTATATGGAGTTAGGTCGCAGATCAGCCAAGATCTCATTGTAGCCCCAGCACTCACAAGCCTTCCATCACTCTCTTGCAATCACAGCAGCACACTTCACTACTCCTCCTTCTGCTGCTACTGGAACATTCTGCACCTGCTACTGTCCTCACTATTACTTCCCTCACTTCCCCACACCTGTGGCATCTTTTACACACCATCCACACTATTCTACCCTAACACACACGTCCTCTGAACATCTCACTAGGCTTCCACTAACACACTGGTTTCTTTCATGCATGAGAAGCTGTCACACAATAGTAGTGAACAGGAGGAGGGCTACCACCCATCCATGTCCTGTTCCCACTCGAAGAAGAGGGCATGCACATTGTGGGCAGGGGACATGTCAGGAACGTGATGATTAGCAAGGCTGGAGGACATGTTCTGCAGGGTTTCTGGACATCTCTTGTTCCCTTCTCACTGAAATCTCACCCTCACACACTATGCATGACAAAGTGCAGCTGCTTTGAGCAGCCAGTCATCTCTCTCTGCTTAGCCTTGCCCATAACTGCTAACCCTTGTTGCTCGCTTCCATTTCAAGTGCATCAGCAGCAAAGGGCCCAGAGGCTGCAGAGTAAGAGAAGGAGAGCACATTAGAAGAAGAAGTGTCGCTTGACCTTACAGTTGCAGGCACCAGTTCAGAGAATGGCACCTATTGTAGTTCAGAGGATCGGTTAGAAGGCTCTGCACCATGAGGTTCACCCAGCACAAGTACGCAGGAGTAGGGCAGAGAGATAGGATGGCCCAGGAAGTAGCTCACCAGAGGGAGAGTTCGCATCCTAGCCCTGCTGCTGATGGCACAGATCATAGGCCCAGCCTATTGAAGAACACAAAGGGGAATTCACACAAAACTTCTAAGTGCACTGGGCTGCCTGCCAGCGAGCTTGCGCACAATGGCAGAGGGCATGGAGGAGTTCAACCCCAACTTACAGAAAACCGTCACCAGGGGTTTGCATAAGGGTGATTTTTAGTTCTCTATTATTAAAGGTCTGGAACAATGAATGAAGAGAGTTGAATCATCTTGATATTGTTAACTTTTTCTTACATTGCTGTTGTCTTAACATTTCTAATAATGTAAGTGCAACACCAAAGAAGGTATGCACTTTGATAACATTTACATGGTGAATGTAAGGTCCTTGATGAGATGGTAGAAGGGACTGTTGGTGCATTGGGAGGGGAGGGACTATTCAACTGAATCACTCCTAGATGATTTGCTGCTGCAGAGCTTTCGCTGGCGATATTGGTAGCTCTTCCTCTTTGTCGGCATCCTCAGATTCCTGCTGACATTCCTGCGCCCTCTTCGATAAGCATCTCCTGGTCTGTGCAGTCTTTCTTGCCAGTGTTGCTCCTCCTCAACCTCCAGCCCCAATAGTCGACCCAGCAGAACACACATTATAACACTAATTGTGCTGAAGGCCAAGCAGAGAAAGACTCCTGGACCTCCAAAAAGTGACTCCGAAAAAAGTTTGAACACTGATACTACAGTCAAAATAGCCAAAAATATCCCACAAGCCCACGAGCAGCACAAAATGACTAACCAGCGACTTAGCTGAACGGAGGCGAGGATGCCTTTAATAGTGTTTCTGTAGCCTTCTTCCCGACTGTTCCCACCATGATTTGTTGGACGGGCTTAAGAATGAGCGAATCAGGCACCCACACAAACTAATATCACAAAAGGGGCTTAAAACAGGCGAAGGAACCTAATTTTAATATTTGAATTGGCAGAACGCTTCTGTCAGATGGCTGCCCGTGATGCCTAAAATTTACCCGAACCAATATGACAGTTGATGCACTTCCAGCGCAATTTGCACGTACGCGAGCAATCAACATCCGCAATTCGCAAGAATCCGCAATATTTAACACTTGGTTTAAGCCCAAAAAATGGGCAGAGCGAGGCCCAATTTCTCCCTCAGAGGGTAGTAAAATCTCAATGTCTCCGCAAATGACTAAATCAAGAGCAGCCTGGACCTGTTAAGTATTTATTTGCACAATATAACTGGCAGTAATTCATGTTAACATCATTTTATTTAACAACTTACACCATGCAAAGTAAATGTTGTAGGAAAAAAGGACTCATGGGGGAAGACTTCCTCTGAGTATTTTATGTAGTGAAATCATAAATGTGTTTCTAAGGAATGGGTATTGGAATCTACCACAGCTAGCTCAGAGGGAACATTTTCACTCTTCTGGATCATTATTATTTTGAATGTTTAACAAGAGAAAGCAGTGCAAGATATTTTGGGGGCTTTGGGATGAGAAAGAAATTATATTTGATTTGTATATAAATCAGGATAAAATATAATTTTACTCTTTTTAAGATGATCATTCAGTAACAGCCAGGTGTACATCATTTAGTTATCTGTCCAGAACGTTGAATAATCATTTGCAATTTGGGTCATTCAGCATCACAATTTCATACACCTCAGGCACAAGTTCATGGTGAATAATTCAGCACCAAAAATCCCCCATTAAATCACCTTAGAAAAAGTTTGAGCAACTTAGTGTTAACAGCTTTTCATTCTGACTTATTATTATTACTATTTCTGAAATGCAGGTCATTATTAAGGTTGAAAAGAGTAAGATAAATGAAGAAATGGCGATGCCAAGCTTGATGTGGCAGTACAGGTTGAGCGTCCCGAATCCGGCAACCTTGGGACCGAGGCTGAGCCGGTTTTCGTGTTTTTCCAGACTTCGGAACGTGTTTCTGATGTCCGAAGTCCGGAAATGCCCGAGCCCAGGTTGCAATATTTCCGGACTTTGGACATCAGAAACACGTTCCGAGTCCGGAAATGCCTGGGCCCAGGTTGCGATATTTCCGGTTTTTGGTTAGCCTCCCTTTTGGTGTCCAGATTCCGGAACATTTTACGGATTCCAGAAGACCTTGCCACCAATCATCCCGGAGTTTGGATTCCGGAATATTCCGGATTCCGGAACTCCTAATTTTGGACGCTCAACCTGTATTCACCTCTGCAACAGTATTCAATGATGTGGTGAGCAATGTGGACAGTATGGGCTAAAAATTCGATAGCCCCCAAAAACGGGCGAGGGGCTTGTGATGCGTGGTTAACCCATGGCTGTTCAAAGTAATACAGGCAGCATGCAAACTTGGTGCTGTCTGCTAATTTAAATGATAGTGACGTGCAGCCCAGCTCTACATGCGCTGCTAAGTGGCTGCATGCTCAGCAGGGGCCCAAGTTCGTGCCAGCACTTCGTAAAGCCAGCCTGCACCTCTTAAAGGGGAGGTGCAGTTTGACGAGACCAAGTGCTGGAAGTCATTCCAGAAGGCAGTTTCAACTGGGAAACAGTCAGCAATGGCATGACAGGCCAGAGAGAGGGCTCCAAGGTTCTCAGACACAGCACTGGAGGTCTTAGTACAGGAGGTGGAGAGAAAGAAAGAGGTCCTGTTTCCACAGGGGGTCAGGAGGCCTCCCAGACAGACACTGCGAAGGCAGTGGGAGCAGATAGCCACAGAGGTTAGTTCCAATAGTGTTGCCCTGAAAACCTGGATGCAGTGCCAGAAGAAGCTCAATGACCTCAAATGAGTGGTCAAGGTCAGTGAATGCATCTTCAAATGCCATATTCCACAAACTGCACCACTAGCCTCGCACACTGCTCAATTCACCACATCCCCATCACTCACCTACCAACAATCTCTATCTATCACAACTTATACCTCACATTCTTATGCTCCATCTCACCCTCACACACTTACCACTGCTGCAAGCCTCACACCCACATCTCACAGCTTCCACACACTGCCAATTATTCAAGCATGACAGCCACATCAGTGAAACACATTGAACCACACTCACTGACACACTTCCCTCTCTCTGGCACACAACCGTAGGCAGCGGCAGCTAACTGGAGGGGGGCAGATGTGCCTCCATATCCTGCTCCCATGCGAGGAGACGATGCTCGGCATAATTGGAGTGGCTGTGAATGAGGCTGTGGCCAGCGGTGGCGCTGAAACCATTGAAGATGACAGTATGCTCAAACCTAATCCTCCTTCTCACATCCCGCTTCCCCCTCATCCCACAATATCTTGTGACTTACAAGCTGCAGATGGTGTAAGCACGCACCTCTTGCCCCTCCCCTCACCACAACCCTACCCTTGTACCTTTGTCATTTCAGAGACCCAAGAAATTCAACCTGGCCAGGCAGTGGTCGAAGAGGAAAAGGAAAGTGATAATGAAGAAGAAACACCATCATTGATCTGACACTCTCAGCCACCAGCTCAGATATTGCGTGGACTTTAGAGGGTAGCTTAGAGATGCGACCTGCACATGGTGAGTCACCAGGCATGAGATTTTTTTAATTGATTCATGGGATGTGGCAAGGCCAGCATTTATTGCCCATTTGTAATTGCCCTTGAGAAGGTGGTGGTGAGCCGCCATTTCAGAGGGCAGTTAAGAATCAACCACATTGCTGTGGGCCTGGAGTCACATATAGGTGAGACTGGGCAAGGACGGCAGATTTCTTTCCCTAAAGGACATTAGTGAACCAGATGGGTTTTTACGACAATCCGATAGTTTCATCGTCACCATACTGATACTAGCTTTTTATTCCAGATTTATTTAATTAACTGAATTTAAATTCCCCAGCTGCCGTGGTGGGATTTGAATTCATGTCTCTGGCCTCTGGATTACTAGTCCAGTAACATAAAAACTATGCTATCGTACCCCGAGTGGGCTGTAGACAGGGCAGGGGGAAAGGATAGCACAGGTGCCAACTCCCTGGAGGGTGAGGTCACACACGAGTTCTGCTGCACAGGACTCAGATGGGGCGGCCTATAGAACAAAGCTCAAGGATATGCACAACTAATTGCTTGGTGTATTGACAAGCCTGCCAGAATGCCTGAATGAAATGTCAAGGAGCATGGAGGAGCTCAGCTTGAACTTGCACAGGGCTTTGCGCAGAGCTTGGAGCCCATCCTTCCAAGCCTGGAAAGGTTGGCAGATCCATTAACGCACTTGTGGACACAACCATCATTCAGCGTCTGATGGCTGATGGCTCAGCTTCCACTGCAGCACAAGCAGAAGCCACCCACGTCTGAGTGCTGCAGTGGAAGCTCAGACTGAAGTCTTGCAAGCTCAGCTTGTTGCCACGCAAGCACAGTCTGCTGACATCATGGCTGCGGTTAGCAGTGTTAAAAGGGGCTTGCAGGCTGTCACAACATTGCAGCAATCTGTCCTCCAGCAGATTACTAGGATTGCTGAGGCGCCGCCCCGGTGGAGTGGCAGTGGCTCCATGGAGCACGAACCTGCTGTCCTCTCAGGATGACAACATTCGTCCTCCCACCACTGCCACTCCACCAGTGCTCTTGCTGCTGCCTGTCAGCCAGCCAGCCCAGACTGCTGCCACCCATGCCGAGGTGGTGCAGTCCACAGCCGTGCCTTCTAGGTCCAGAGCTGCTCGAGGTCATCCTGCAAGGCCATCTGCAGTCTCCCCCACTGAAAGTCAGCAGCCTAACACCAGCCATGCTGCAGCCACTGGGGCAGCACTGCATAGGAGCACTAGGACAGGCAAAGGCACTTGGAAGACCAGCACTAAGGGACTGCACAAGGGTGATTAGTTTTTGAACTAAATATTGTAATTGTTTGATTCATAAAATTGGTTTGGAATGTTTGTTTTGTGGTAGCTTTCATTTCAGCATTGTGGCCAAGATGACGCTGTGATGGTCTGTAACAGAGGGAAGGTAAGGGGCGGGACTGTTGGTGAATGGAGAATTGGGGTTGCATTCACTGGTACCGCAGTCAGATGAGTCAATCACGGACAGCCCGGGCAGAAAGACACTGTTTGGGTTGCCTCCTCCCTTCCTCCTCTTTTTCTGCTTCCCCCTCTTCCCCTTTCTCCGCCTCCTCCTCCTCCTCCTCAGCTGGTCGCCGTATGCCTGGTGGCAAGGGCTGTGCTCTCATGATGGCAAGGAGCATGCAGCAGACCACAGAGAATCTTGAGACCGCTGTCTGAGTACTGCAGGCTCCTCCAGAGTGGTCCAGGAAGCGGAAGCTTTGTTTAAGGAAGTCAATGGTCGGCTCTACCAGATTCCGTGTGACAGCATGGCTTTCGTTATATGCTGCTGCCCACATGTGCGTGGGTTGTGCACCGGTGTCATGAGCCAGGTGGTCAGCGGATAGCCCTGTCATCCAGTAACCACCCTCTGGTTTGTCTTGGTGGCTCAAATGCTAATGTAACAGCGGACTGCCGCAGAATGAAGGCATCATGGCTGCTGCCAGGATACCAAGCATTGACCTGCATGATGAGCTGAGTATGGTCGCACACCAGCTGGACATTGAGGGAGTGAAATCCCTTCCGGTTGCGGTACATCTCCAAATTGAGATGCGGCGCCCAAAAAGCGATGTGCGTGCCGTCAACAGCACGCTGCACCATGGGAAGCCTGCTATCCTGGCGAAGCTGCGTGCTCGCTCCGCCTGCTTCTCTCTGGCAAGAGGGAATGAAATATATTCAGCTCTCTTTGCATACAGAGCTTCACTCACCTCCCTTATACAGGAGTGGACGGTGAACTGGGAGATGTTACAGATGTCGCCTGCTCCAGCCTGGAGGAGCCCGACGCGAAGAAGTTCAAGTCCACGGTCACCTTTACAGCCTCTGGCATTGCCGTCCTTGCCCTGGACTGAGGCTGCAGGTGGCAGATTTCAGTGAGCACCTCCTTAGTAAAACAGAGATGTTGCACACACTGTTCCTCACTGAGGTTGAGGTAGAAGAATTACCCCCTGAAGACCCTGGGTGGATATGGCCCCTTGCTGGGAGCGCTTCTCACCCTCCTCCTCCTCCCTCTTCTAGCAGCTTGTCCTGCTCTGTGTCGCCTCTGCTCATTCTCCCTGTCATGCTGCAAGCCAAGGGAGATAGAAACTACTGCACCTGTGTCTGGGAGCAACTGGTCTGAGCAGACCCCTTGCAAGGCAGAACCAAGTCCTTGAGCACATGCCACACCACTCCTTGCAGACTTTAGGCAACTTTAAAGAAATCTAGAAAACACCAAACACTCCTACAAACTCAGCAACTGCTAGTAGAAATCAATCAGCAACTAACAAGTAAGCAGGTGATGATTCCTTTAAATAGCACTGGTTGGGAGTTCTTCCTGCTGCTGCATGTTCAGCTGTGCGAGGTTAAGAGAGGACGTTAGCTCTAGCATTGAGGTTGAAAGTGGCAGCGCTGCCGTCAAATTTAACGTCCCACTCTGCGTACTCTGCATACTTCTGGTGCACGCTCCCAGCACCGACACTAATGCATTCACCAAAATGGCGTCCAGCGCGGACCGCACCAGAAGTGTGCGCGCTGCTCGAATGCCATTTTCGACCCAAAACAGCACCCATAGCGCCCAAACAATGGACTCTACGCAACCAAATTTCTAGCCGTATTACTTTGATTTATGTATTATAAATTAGCCATTGATGCTGTTTTGTTTACTATATAAATTGCAATCCAGCTGAAGAAAATCTTACCAAAGACCCCTTCCCCTGGTCTGAGCAGCAGTTGAACTATTATTAAAACCTAACTTGGAGGGTTCAATCTCATACACAATTGAACCATCCAGATTGAGACTTAGATAACTTCACGTTTGAATTTGAGCACTTGTATTAAATGAATGTTGATCTTTACCTAAAACATTTTCTCAGGCTTTAGGCTCATGTAAATTAGCCTTCCTGACATAAATACTACATCTGTAAAATTCAAGAGAACTATTTAAAATTGATTCCTCAGCCCGCAGTGAGTGTTCAACCTTTGATATTATTACAGTTTTGAAATATTATTGTACTGTTTCATCTGAAGCTTAAAAACATTCCACCTGCTTAACTCCTCTTCACCTCAACACCCTAAGTTAAATGCTATCTACTTCAATATTCAGATGCGCAGTAGTGTCACTTGGCAGGTTATGAATGTTTTCCTTGCCTTCTGTAGTTTCAGGTGACACTGATCTGTATCTGACCATCAGGAGGCTGTCATTGTTTCCCCAGCCAGGCAAAATGCTCTATTTTCATTGGGTGTTTGGCTAGTACCCCAGCCAAAAACAATTGCGATTGTGTTGCTGTGAAGCTGCTACCATTAATAAACTATGCCGCTTGTTCTGTAGCCTTTTAACACAATACTGTCGGAAGTACCTTTAACTTATTATTTTGGCTATTTACTTCTTAGGAAAACATCACAGTAAGTGAGATTCTCACAGATAATGGTAAAGATAAGGCAGTAAACCCAGTGTATCCAGGTCCCGGAGAAGTTTACGGCTATTCAATAGACTCCTGCCAAAGTTATGGTGGGAATCAACGGGAAAGGCTGAGCAATTTTGTTCCCAGGATTTTAATCAAATATTTTTTTCTATTTTCACAGGAGAAATCAAGAAATCTTTTATAAATAAAGCTCATAGGGAAGCACTTCGTTTTTGCTGTGGGTTATGAAGAGGTCGAGGGCATAGTCCTGATGCCAGTTTAGTGACTGCACGTCTACACAATTGTCTGTGATGCAGCACACCACAATCTTCTCTGTTTCCTTCATTCCCAAGGGAGTTATGCTTACCCATTCTTAGCTTGTAGCCTCCTTTCCTGCACATCCATCAAAGCAATAGGGAGTAGAGGGAGATGATAATGTTGATGATGATGATGAGGAGGGGGAGGATGAGAGACAGAATTTCTTCCTCATCGATTATGAGGATGATTAAAACAAGGAACATGATAATGAAGAGGGAGAGGAAGTCAAGCTCAGGCCTATCCATGCGTCTTTGGACCAATGTCCTGCCCATGTTCCTCTGCCACAACATCCTCGATAGTAACCCTTGCATCCCTTGCTTTATCACTGCCACACATCAGCTCAGATACTTGCACCCAGGGGGAATTAAATAGTGTTAGTGAGGATGTGGCACTGGATGATTCACAGAGCACGAGGGAGTAGGAGGAGTGGGTGATCTATGGAGGTCAAGGAAAAGGCCGTCGCTTTGGAGTTGTGGAACCCAGATCCCATGGGTACTCACCTGAAAAGAAGGATATTTACGGAACATCGCACCTACCTGCAGGCTCTGCGATCAGTATCGAAGATGCATCACAACTGACGGATATGACTCTCGAGTCTACATCTCTCATTTGTGGCAACAACAGGGAAGCATTTTTTTTTCTTTGCGGGCAACAATGGAGCATATGACAGCTTCATTGGAATCTGCAGAAGACCCCCACTTAAAAATCAGTCAGTGACCAGTCAGTGCCTCCATCTCCATGAAAGTCCAGTCTGCCCAGTAGCAGCTGGGGACGGAAGAGACAGCACCCTGCGTACCGGAATGCAGTCTGCAGTTTCTCAGGGCTTTTAGGATCTGATAGCTGCCATTTGGTCCATGAACCTGCTTTTCAGTGAGGACACAGATCCAGGGCCCGGTGGAATGATGATGGCTGGTGTCCCCTGCCTGATATGGCCTGACAGGACAGCAGCATGTGTGAGGCCTCCAGCTTGCTCCCTCAGTGGCATGCAGGAAGTGACACGCAGGAAGTGACACCAGGCTGCCCCAGACAGAAACTCCAGAGATGCAGCCAGCTGTGGCTCTCTCCCTGGAGCAAGCTGCAATGAGATAAGGGCCATCTCGGTCCACAACCCTTTAGTAGGACAAGAGCAGCAAACCCCCTCTTGCAATACTAGAGGTGGGGAGGAGGGGGGGAGGAGGTGGGGGGGGGGAGGAAGGTGGGGGGGGAGGGAGGTGGGGGAGGAGGGAGGTGGGGGAGGGAGGTGGGGGAAGAGGGAGGTGGGGGAGGAGGGGGGAGGAGGGAGGGAGGTGGGGGAGGGAGGTGAGGTAGGGAGGTAAAGGGGGAGGGAGGTGGGGGTGGGAGTGAGGGAGGGGGGGAGGTGGGGGAGGGGGAGGTGGGGGAGGGGATGAGGGAGGGAGGTTTGGGTGGGGGTGGGAGGTGGGGTGGGGGAGGGAGATGGGGGTGGGGGTAGAGGTGGTTCAGTATCTCCTGGTGGTCTCACACTGCTTGTTGGGAACTCAACAGGAAGATCATAGGAGGGGCCAAATCACATTAAGAAACTCAGGAGTGTTGATTTTGGGGTGGAAAACTGCTGTAAATGGATTCGGTTCCAGTTTACTGCGCCCTTCCCTCCCCCCAAAGTGATGCCCCAATTTTACACAGATATAATGGACCTGGGATATAATGAACTTTAAAAACAGCTCCCACTGGCTACATTATCATCCTTGAAAAGAATGCTTTTGAAAAGCGTTTTTCTTTCAATAGCTCTTTCTGGAAAATGTCTGATAGCATTGGGCCAAATTGTTACTTCATTTCTGCAACACAATAAGTAGGAAGAATATTTTGTGCACTGAATGCAAATGGGGCATGGTGGAAAATGGGAGAAAAAACCTTCTCGGAAGTCAATGTACAAATCTGATCAATGTGCTCATTTTATGGAAATAAAGAAAATAAATGATTCTCATTAGTGATTGTGAGGAAAATAATATCTGCTATATATTCACAGGAACATAGAAACAGGAGCAGATGATTCAGCCCCTTGAGCCTGGTCCACCATTCAATTAGATCATAGCTGATCTGAAGCTCAACTCCATTTACCCACCTTTGCTCGATGGGCTAAAAATTCAGGGGCTTTACGCTACCCGTTCCCATCAAAAAATCGTGAAAAGAGGGCGGCCTGCTGCTTTTTCGCCAGCTGGTGGCGGGTCCTGTGGCGTCCTCCATTGTTCCACCCCCGGCAGAGCTGTCGGTAAGATCCATCACCCTGCACAGTAAAATGAGGGAGCGGTGACGTCGGTCGGCGTGCAACAGCGACTTAACGTCACCACGGCGAACTTGAACCTTTGTGCTGAATTCAGCGCTGGGTCCTAAACTCACCATGTAAACACAGCGTTCAGCAGACTGACAGAGGCGTTGTCAGCACCTCTTAAAAGGGACACACACATCTTTCAGGTAAGTTTGTATTTAAGCATTTGGACTGGTTTTTTTTGATTTTACTGAAGTAGTGGCTTGCTGCAATATATGTTAAAAGTTTTTTTTAGTGTGTAGCGAGTGCAGCTGGATGCTTGCAAGGCCTCAGGTGGTAAAGGAAGGCCTCTGAGAAGACAGAAAAAGCTGCAAATACTCAGCAGGTCAGGCAGCATCCGTGGAGAGAGAAACAGAGTTAACATTTCAGGTCAAGATGCTGCCTGACCTGCTAATTATTTCCAGAATTTTATGTTGTCATTTTTGTAGAATTCGCAATATATCGCGATTTTATTAATAAGGAGAAAACACAGAGTCTCGTTCAAACAGCTTTTATTTCAGCAGAATGCTGTCAGGTTTCTCAAAGTGGACACAAGCAGCCTGTAAAATGGCCGCCGCACCTCGTGACAGAACATTCTAGACTTTTCGACAGGCAGACAAGATGGCGTTCCAATAAACATTTGTGCAAGATCGATTAAGATTCAGCACAGTGAAGATAATACACGAGACATTATGGGTTTGCAGTATACACATAAATACTGAAATCGGTCTCCCAGGTACGAATAAAAGCTATTGTACCGAGTAATCAAGGGCCCATCCAAAAGACATTAATATGTAAAATCCCAACGACTCTACGATGAGAGAGCCGTTAGCAGGTAGTTATACAAAACACTTGGAAGCCCCAAAACCCCTCCAGGGAGAACACCGACCGATTTAACAATGGGAGAAATATTAACAGGTACTCAGACAGTTACGAGTAGCCCCGAAACCCATTAAGAACGGAGATCACCCATACAAGACATTTGAGCGCCAAACTCAAACAAAAGAAAGGACATTAAGGTTGGGCGGGAAACGGAAGATTTTGTACTATAATTACAAGCTCCAACCGTCCATCTTTCTCTTATTCTCTTATCCGATCGACTCGTAACCTCGTGGCTGCTCCTGTGTTTTTGACTCGTAGTCTTGTTCCTGCTTGCCTGGTGCCTCTTTGAAAAAGACTGTTGAACTTTCTGATCCGTTCGGATCTACCTCGTGTCGCGTAACGAAGACCTATGTTGGTAACTGGCATCGGAACCAAAGGCCCGAGATGAGATGAGATGAGATGAGATGAGATGAGATGAGAAGAGAGGAAGACCATACTCATCGCCACGGTCAGTAAATCCCGACCGTGCCTGTAGGTCGAACAGCCAAGTTTTCCTTGCCAGGAAGACTTCTTTGAACTTGCAAGAACGGATCGTCAAAGATGATATTGACTGGGCTGTATTCGGAAAGTACCTGTTAAACCAACCAACACAGATCTTCATCACAGCAGACGGTCCAGCCTGCTAGCCGGAGCAGAAGCAAGTAAACAAGTGGGACCAGGAGACCTCCTGATCGACACGTGGGTGCTGCGGTGAAAAACATCCGATCAGCTATTCGGAATTTCTCCGAGTTATCACGAGTGGTGAGCATGAGTCTCGAAATCCTACGAATCTAGCTAGGACAGATATTGATAGGGGAGGGTTTAAGTATTAAGGATACTTGTAATGTGTGCCCCTATTTACGGTGTGTCGTTCGTTCCTCGTTTCCCTAGGATCAGCTATATAACTGCTTGTAAGATTGTACTGTCATTAATCTGTGCTTATGACATGTATTTCGTAATCTTAAATATCATGCAATAAAGATTTTCCATTTCGTACCATTCAACCGAGTCTACATGAGTTTCATCTCCATTACTGCTCTCGCATCTAAGTCCAGTGTCTAGAACCATAAGGGCGAGTGATTCGAACCACTCACAGGTGTGTCTAGTGCTCCCAGACTGGCTGGAGACCAGAACAGGCAACAAGGCCTAAACCCGCACTGACATACAGGCTGCACAGAGCCGCGTGAATCTCACAGGCTGCGAGACACGCAGGGTCAGAATCCCTTACAGAAAATGGCGACCGCGGCAGGACACTGGCAGCGAGAGGGTAGTGTGTTAGACTTTGGAATGACTGTACGAAATGTTATGCAGGAAAAGATAGCAGATTATGTGTTCGGAAAGGTTAATCTAACTAAGAAATGGATAAGTGAATTGTTAGCGGATAAAAGCCCGCTAGAGGCAGCCGAAAGGTGGACAGATAGTAAAGAACATAAAAAGACACTCGAGAAAGCAGTCTGGCTTATGTGTTACAAAAGGCAGGTTCAGATTTCAAACCAGACCATTACAGCGCTAGTAGCTCGAATCAGTCATTTAGAGGGAGAAATGGATGAGAAGGTTTCTGGAGGGGAAATGCTCATTAGGAATTTAAGTGCGTTGCACCAAGAACGCCGGGAAATCTCCAGTCACCATAAAACAAGGATAGATTACCTCGAGTGTCAGGTCACTGAGGCAAAGTTAAATGAGAGCAGGTTAAAGGAACTATGTGCCCGCCAAGCTGCCCAGATAAGAACTCAGGAAGAGAGCTTAACGGGGGTTAGGGCGGCATATAAGTTGGCCCTTGAGGATAAGTTTCAGGGAGCCGATCATAGCGCCTGCCAAAAAGAGATAGAGCACCTCAAAAAGGCCGTGAACAAAGCGCACGGCATGGTGTGCCTTATCAGTCCGTCAGCACACCAGCCGCTAGTAAGTGAGAAGTTTAAGAAATCCCCACCAAGTAAAGCAGAGGAAGTAGTAGCCACTGCGCCCTCCGCGCCACCCAGCTATTCGGAAACCTGGGTTAGGGAGGAAGCAATGGAAGAAACGAAAGAGCCCATTGAGAAAGAAGTGGAAAAGGGACCGTTGTATCCAGTAACGGGTATTAAAAGGGGCCCAAACAGAAACGGTGGGGAAGAACCAGGGGATCTCCTCGGACAGCTTGTGTTGCCTCACAGCTCACACCAGCTGAGAGTTATGATAAATCACGTACGGAAGCTGACCGAGTCAGACGGCCCTTCCGTACATTTCAGAGAAGTTGAGCAAACCGCAGCCATTAACGGCTGCGATGATGGGGAAACAGCAAAAATGCTGTTGTTTTCGTTAGGCAGTACAATCCTTCAGTGTCTCTCAGGCGAGAGCAAGAGGGGAACCAAGACTTATGAGGCATTAAAGAATGAGGTCCTGGAAGTGTTGGGGGCGGACGATGAAGGTCCGTTTGCTAGAGTGGGACAGACAGTGCAGATGGAGGGAGAACCCCCGAAGGTTTTTGCCGACAGGCTGTGGCCAGTATATGAGCGCAGCTGTCTAGGTGCGCCCGAGCGCGAAGATGTGGAAGGCGCCGGTTTAGCTCATTGGCTTAGGTGCATAATAGCCAACAGTTTACCAGCCATCAGAGAGCAGGCAAAAGCATGGTTTGATCCCAATGACCCCAACATTACGGAAGAGTCGGTCTTGAATCGACTCACGTTAGGATATCGCAATATAAGGGGTATGGCAACACGTCCCCTTAAGGGAAAAGTACATGAGGTACGACCCGCAGCCCCGTATCAAAGAGAGTGGCATCAGGAGGGTAATCGCGCCCCACAGGCAAGTAATGCTTGTTACGGGTGTGGGAAGACAGGGCACTGGCGCAAGCATTGCAGGAACCCTTGGAAAGATTCCAAGGATAAAAATCCCGCGGTCCGAGCCCAGGCGCCTGTCCCGGCTAGGGAAGCTAATGCACCCACCCCTCCCGACGACCTCGAAGTAGTGTTAGGAGCCATGCGCAATCTATTGAGTGCACATGGAAAGGTGGCTGTCGCAACCGGCCCCGTAGGTGCCGCAGGACCGTCTAATAGTACCCCATGACTAGAACCCGCGCAGCCCGTCTACCTGTGTCCGCTTAGCTATGATGCGTGGAAGCGACCTTTGGTGGAGATGGAGGTAGAGAAACAGAGGGGTAGTTATTTGTTGGACACGGGAGCTTCTTGCACCATAATCCATACAGATAGCCCTTTTGACTCGCCGCTATCTACCAGGGTCCCATTCACGTTAGCGGGGTTCACAGGAAAAGAACAGGCTGGCGCGTTCTCCCTTCCGCTATCCATTCGTTTGGGAGCACTTCACCTTAAGTGGAAGTGTATACTGATGGAATGGCAGGAGGGGGGTGGAAGAGGTATTCTCGGGTCTGATCTTCTATCGGGACACGGGATCCTCGTGGACCTCAGAAATCACTGTCTCTGGGGGGCTAAGGGTGAAAAAGGCGAGGTAGTAGTGATTCCGGGGGAGGAAGAAACAGGGGTCCTGTGTACCGTACAGCCATCCGGAGGCTACGACCTCAGGCTTATGGTCGCAGATGTCCCAACGGACATGCAAACGTACGTGTCAGATAATATGCACGCGTTTGCAACCCACAAGCACGATTGTGGGAGGGTTATCGGGTTTGAGGTCAGCGTAGATGGGGACCCCATGACCCGACCCCAAAAGCAGTATAACTTCCCCAAAGAAGCAGAACCCGATATGGAGACAGCAATGTCCTCCTTGGTGCAGCAGGGCGTGTTGAGGCCGATAGCCACACACGTGAACTCCCCATTATGGCCGGTTAGGAAGCCGGATAATTCGTGGAGAGCCACGGTGGACTACAGAGTCCTTAACAGTAACATTCCCGCCTGCGCGCCCACGGTAGCAGCAGTTGCTGACCTAATAGGGAGCATCCCAGCGTCCGCGACCACGTTCACGGTGCTGGATATCTCGAACGGTTTTTGGTCCATCCCGCTGAGGCGAGAGGACCAGTACAAGTTTGCCTTTACTTTCAAGGGACAACAGTACACATGGAACTGTCTGCCACAGGGTTTCCACAATAGCCCCAGTATTTTTCCATCAGTGTATGGCAGGAAGTTTAAAGGAGTTTAGTCAGCCCAATCAGATAGTGCAGTACGTGGATGATTTGCTCCTATTTACGGACTCAAGGGAGGAGCATGGACCACTACTGGACGAGTTATTGGAGCTGCTAGCGAGAAAGGGTTTAAAAATAAATCCTAAGAAAGCACGTATCGGTCAGCGGGAAGTAAAATTCCTGGGACTGACCATACGCGCTGGGGAAAGAGCCATAGACAAAGCGAGGAGGGAGTCGGTGCAAGAATTACCGATTCCCAACAACATAAGGGGTGTGAGGTCCTTCTTGGGACTGACCGGTTACTGCAGGGACTTTATCGAAGACTATGCGGCCACAGCAGCGCTGCTCCTCCGACTCCTCCATAAGGGGGTGGAGTGGTCTTGGGACGAGGGCTGCCAAGCAGCCTTCGAGAAGTTAAAAAGGGATCTGCAGACCGCGCCAGCCTTAGGGGCCATAGATGGGGGGAAGGAGTTTTTCCTGGAGGTAGCTGCCAGCGGAGACAGCTTGAGCGCTGTGCTGCTCCAAGAGCGTCACGGCAAGCTGAGGCCGGTTGTCTATTCATCCAGGGTGTTAACGGATGTGGAGAGAAGTTTCTCCAATTGCGAAAGGCACCTTTTAGCCACGCATTGGGCTGTGAAAAGATCAGCGATCTTCACAGGGCTCTCTCCCATCACTCTCCTCACACATCACACACCAACTAAGATGCTTCTGGATGGGAGGATTAAAGATGGGACCGTAAGCAGCGCGCGCATTGCGCGCTGGACCCTTCTTCTTTCCCAGATGGATCTTAAAGTAAAAGGTCTTTGCGAGCCCAGGCTTGCGGCCAATTTGGTATACCCCGGTACAGCCCACCGGTGTTCGGTGGAAGGGGTGTGGGACATCAACATAGGTTTACGGGCCGGGATACATCCCACTGGGTGCGAGATTTATGTTGATGGGTCTAGCACAGTATCTGCTGGCGAACGACTCACGGGGTGTGGAGTTTATGACCCTGCGGCAAACCTTGCCCTGGCGATCAAGCTCCCCAGCACCATGAGCGCGCAGCAGGCTGAGCTGTCTGCCGTGGTGTACGTTGTTACCCACCCAGACATTTTCCCAACCCCATACACGATTTGCTCGGACAGTATGTTCACCTGCAATTCGTGTACGGAATACCTGGCCATTTGGTCCCGCCGTGGATACACCTCCGCGGACGGGCGACCTTTAACGGTGAAGCCCTTGCTGGAAAAGATCTTAGCAGCAGCAGTAGGGGAGGAAGGAGAGATTTTCATCCATAAGGTGAAAGCTCACTCCTCCACAGAGCCCCGTGGGGAGGGCAACCAGCAGGCGGATGCGCTAGCCAGGGAAGGTGCCCGCAACGGCATTTTCTGGGACCCCTATGGGACCAGACCCATAGCAGCGATCCAAGGCAGGGACGGGAATCCCGGGAACACCAGGGTAGCATTGCCCCTAGACCTTAAGACCGTCCAAACCCAGGATCCCGCCCTAAAAGCAGTCCTAAAAACCATTGCTGAGGGGAGGCAGGTAGAAGGTCCGTACAGTACGGCAACCCTCTCAGTTAAGGAAGGCATGCTGTTCCGCGAGGAGCAGTGGGTTGTGCCGCAGCAGCACAGGAGGGAATTCCTCCAGTTGGCTCACGAGGGACCAGGGGCAGGGCACCCCGGGCCCGAGGTTACCTGGCAACGGGTAGAGCAAGCGGGATGGTGGCCAGGGCTCAGGGAACAAGTCCGCGAGTTCTGTGCAAACTGTCTTGTGTGCGCTGCAAACAACCCAGACCCCCAGAAAAGGAAGGTGCCCATGGAACACGTAAGAAGGGTAGAGGGACCATGGCAGTCGATACAGATCGACTATATAGGACCCCTGCCCACCACCCAGGGAGGTTATAAATACTGCCTCGTCTTGGTGGATGTGTTTTCCAAGTGGATGGAAGCCTTCCCCTGTCGAACAGCTACGGCACTGGGTACTGCAAAAATCTTGGTCCGGGAAGTGTTCTCGCGGTGGGGACTTCCCCGTTTTGTGGAGTCAGACCAAGGGAGTCATTTCACCGGCCAGGTGATGCAGAACACCCTCATGCTTTTGGGCATTGAAGGGAAGTGGCACGTAGCACACAATCCCCAGTCATCCGGGATTGTTGAACGCATGAACCGGACCCTGAAGGAGAAATTGAGGAAAGAGACTAGGAACTCGCCCCAAAAATGGGCGGAAGTTCTGCCTTTAGTCCTCATGGGGGTCCGGGCCAGTCAGTCAAAAAGTACGGGGTACTCCCCGCACGAGGTGATGACTGGGAGGCTCATGCGAACCCCCACCCATGTGCTAGCGCCGGTGCTCACTGAGGGTCAGCTCCAAGAGATAAGCAGGGACAAGTTCGCCCAGACTCTCTTGGAGCGCCTGAAGCAGGTTTATGAGCAGGCGGCTGGGAACATGGGAAGGCAGCATCAGGGCAATCGCCTGCTGCTGGAACCCCGCAAAACGCGGGAGTGGGAAGTAGGAGACCAGGTCATGGTCAGAAACTACGCCAGAGTAGGGAGTCTGGAACCACTGTATATGGGACCCTACAACATTGTAGACAAGGCGAGTCCCATGGTATACGCCGTAAAAGTACCTCGGCGCACTAAGTGGTTCCACGTAAACCAATGCAAACTGTACAAGCCAGGTGCGCAAGGGAAAACCACAGCGGTAAACCCTGCCAGTGGGGAAGCACAGCCCCAGGTAGGACCACAAGGCACACAGGCAGGCATAGCAGCTTGCATCAGGGGAGGGGACATCCTGGAAGATCATGAAGCCTTTTTGTGGAGTTGGGAGTCAGATGAGGGAGAATTCCGGGAACTCGAGTCAGATGAGGATAGTGATGAAGACGAGTGGTTTTTGGGGAACGGTCCCATTTTAGGTATAGGGAGGATACGGGCTGCAGATAGAGATCCACACAGGGTGGACACACAAGCTGCAGGTCCCGAAGACAGGAGGGAGGAGCTAGGGGAGGCGGGGCCAGCCGCTGTGGGAGCACAGGGAGTGACGGTGAGGACCCCAGAGACAGAGCCGCCCGCTTTGAACGTCCCGCCCTCGGGGGAGGCAGAGATCGCGAGTGAAGGGCCGCCTGCTGGGCCGAGCAGGGTGGAGCCACAAACTGCGAGCCCCGAGGTTAGGGAGGCGGAGTCAGCGGAGGCGGAGCCAGCGACTGTGGTGGAACCCCAGGTCGTCCCGATGGAAGTCTCGGAACCCGGTCCGTCAGTCACGGAACCCCCGCCCATGGCAACTCCCCGTAGGTCAAGTAGAGAACCCCAGCCCAGGAGGATGTGGTCATGTCCCCAGACTGCCCCAAGGCGTAGACTTAAGGTTAAGGCAACCCAGATACAGCCCGGCCCCATCGCAGCAGCAACAGGCTGCGGCAGATCAGAGGAAGGAATCAGTGCAGCAACAGGCTGCGGCAGATCAAAGGGAAGGGTCAGTGCCCTCCCACCGTCGGGAAGAGCTCGCAGCAGCCTTCTCAGAATTTAAAGGGGCCGCCCTGAGAACGGGCGGCACTGTATAGTAATAAGTTTTAAGTTTTAAGTTCATAGTTCAAGGTTAAGTTTATAGTTTTAATAAGGTTAAGATTGTAGTGTTTTTAACAGAAAACGATAAAATGATGGGAGCTTTAAAGATAGGTTTAGTTAAAGTTTATTCAGCGAACGTTGAAGTTTACGTGAGGCGAGGTCAGGGGACCCGCTCACCCTTCACAAAAGCCAGAGACTCTTGCGAGGCTGGCTACCTCATTCTATCTGATCACAGGAACCAAGGAAGGATGGAACGAATTCTAGTATTGCTCGCGGCAATCGGATGTGGATTGGCCTATCGAGGCCGCACCAAGGATGTCGTGGTGTTTGGATGTTCCGGGGACACGGCCCCCATCGCGGTGGATGGGACCGGAAGACGGGAGGCAGAGGAGACCAGCACCTATTTCCACAAGGGAAGGTGGCCAGGATGGCTGGGAACGAACTCAACGGAGTATTCTAGCACATCGGGGTTTGCCTACAAAGAGACTTCTTTAATGTGCCCCAAAGTAAGGATCATCGCACCCAGGATCAGCGTCACCGTCGGCAAACGGATTTGTTTGACTTGTAGTGGGAATGTCCCATTGAGCCGATGGTGGTGGCTGCGAAAGCTGAGCAAAACTATGAGGAACTCTTCGGTCGAGTGGGAACGACTGGGTAATAATACCCATCGGACAATTACGGGGACAAACGGACAAGTGAAAGTCTGTTGGGACAAATGGTGGGAACCGGACGAGGGAATTTATGTATGCATGTGGGGGTCAAAATACCCTTGCCCCAAAGGCATATCCATATTTTTCATTAATCAGTGGCAGGATAACGGACAGGGGATGAGGTGGGATGCGAGCACCAGGGGGTGCGGAGCCCCATACTCTTCGATCCCGGTAAATGCCACTGAGCTCATTACACGCCCACGCAAAGCCCCGCCCACGATTCCGGTGGTTCTAGCTGAGGAAGAAGGGTGCCCTAAAACTAGTAAGGGACCCGGGAATGGTTTGGTACTGGTCCCCACAGACCAGATACTATTTCAGGGAGTACATTACGCGGTGGCCTCGGTGATTTTAAATCTCACCGAGGTGCGGTTACCAGAGTGGTGCCCCAAAAAGACGGAACAGTTGTATCAGGTCCTGTTGACCAAGATGTTCAGACAATTTTACGAATTCGATTTCGCGGAAATTGATAAAACAAGTTTGTACACCGCACCACAGGAAGTTTTGGATCAAGTAGGGAGGCAAAGAAGGGGTTTGGTGAACGATGCGTTCACTGCTTTTAACACGGGTACATCTGTGGTCAACGCTCTAGACAGTGTGGAGCTGCAGACCCAGATTAATGGTTTAAAGACACAATTAAAAGACATTCTAACAGATGAGAATAAAGTGGTAGGGTCGGGTCTACACGAGGACCAAGCCATGACTCTCCATTTAAAGGAAATTATAGCAGAGTTGGAGAAACATGCAAAGACGGTAAATGCCCTGATTAGGGAAGATCGGAATGCATCCGATCAAG
Source organism: Squalus acanthias (assembly GCA_030390025.1). NCBI lineage: Eukaryota > Metazoa > Chordata > Chondrichthyes > Squaliformes > Squalidae > Squalus > Squalus acanthias. The sequence goes on from CM059432.1 coordinate 88,106,925, forward strand.
CTGCGCAGAACGAGGTGTGCGTGCTTTACGGGGCGTGGTTACTGGGCGAAGGCCGCAGTAATTTGGAGGATTTAAAACAAGGTTTGGTCCCGTCCTGGATAAGTAACAAACACCTGCGGGCGCTCCACCCTTTTCAGAACGCACTGAGCCCGTGCCAGCTCAGGCTAGCTTCAGAAGCATACCCAGTCCCCGTGGACTGCGGACGATCAAACCATACCATTATGGGTATAGTTTTACGCATGCCGGTTTTGGGCGACACAGCAAAGCCCGCCCCGGTGTATCGGGTAGAGAACATTGGTGTCATTCAGGGGGGAGCCCACATTCGTTATGCAGCGGTTCCACCTTACATCATCCGCTGGGAGCAAACGATGACAGGTACAGATCTCTCTGGTTGTCGTGGCAGGGGAGCACACATAATACTGTGTCCCCAGCACTTGAATGCCTTTTTAACACCACAGTGCGGGTTCAGAACGGCTGGCGCCAAGTCCATGAATTGCACCATGGAGGCAATGGCACAAGATCATGTGCCTCCGCAGGTAGCATACATCGGGGGTGGAACATATTGTGTTACCACTGCAGCGCAACACTACCAGCATGGAAACCGTAGCCGGTGTCCGGTGAGTGACAGCAGTTTCTGTTTTAAACCCAGGGCGGAAGTTCAAGTAGCACAACAGCGAATTATCCCAATCCCTGAACCATCCACTGTTCATCTCACAGTAAAAGAGAATTTCACCGACTTGCAACGATTCGTCGCGCATTTCGGATACCTCATTCCCCCTCTCCCTGAACACCTCACCAAGCTTTTAAAAGCCGTCGCGGTGTCACAGAAACATTTTTACACATTAGAACAGAAAACTGTCGAAATAGGAACAGACATTCTGGATATAGTAGTTCCACCGTGGTGGAATCTGTTCACCAATATTGAAGTGCCTTCATGGATCAGAATAGCCTCCCACATTTTAGTCGTATGTCAAGTGTTTATTGTAGTGTACCTATTGGTCGTACATTGTAAAAGAGACAAACGCCTCACCAAGCATGAAAACACGGGAGAGTGGCGAGAACGTTACGTGCGCGTGCACGATGAAAGCACCGTGTAATCGGAAAATGGCGTCACTCCCGCTCGCCACGTGCGCCGCGGAAGTTTGTACTCGATCATGATTTTCAAAGATTGTAAATACGTTTGGGAACTCGACATGTTTTAAGAGTTGGTGTTGATTATTTTGGTGATGGTGTTGTTGTTAAATATGATCGTTTGATTTTGTTTTGTTTTTCTTTTCACGGAATAAAAAAAATGTGAATATACAGGTGATACGAGAGGCATCGGCCTGGTTACGCCGGGAAGGAAAACAAGTGGTGTAAGTTTAAGGGCAAATAAAGGCCCACGGTGATATAAAATGTAATTTTCTTGGGAAATAAGGACGACACAGAGACCCTAATTAGGTTAAAGTTATGGGATTAATTTGCTGGATTCGGAGAGAAATCGAGATAATATTGCTCACCACTATGATTTTTGATACGATAAGCGGAGTTATTCGCATCAACAGGAGGGACTGTAGAATTCGCAATATATTATTAATAAGGAGAAAACACAGAGTCTCGTTCAAACAGCTTTTATTTCAGCAGAATGCTGTCAGGTTTCTCAAAGTGGACACAAGCAGCCTGTAAAATGGCCGCCGCACCTCGTGACAGAACATTCTAGACTTTTCGACAGGCAGACAAGATGGCGTTCCAATAAACATTTGTGCAAGATCGATTAAGATTCAGCACAGTGAAGATAATACACGAGACATTATGGGTTTGCAGTATACACATAAATACTGAAATCGGTCTCCCAGGTACGAATAAAAGCTATTGTACCGAGTAATCAAGGGCCCATCCAAAAGACATTAATATGTAAAATCCCAACGACTCTACGATGAGAGAGCCGTTAGCAGGTAGTTATACAAAACACTTGGAGGCCCCAAAACCCCTCCAGGGAGAACACCGACTGATTTAACAATGGGAGAAATATTAACAGGTACTCAGACAGTTACGAGTAGCCCCGAAACCCATTAAGAACGGAGATCACCCATACAAGACATTTGAGCGCCAAACTCAAACAAAAGAAAGGACATTAAGGTTGGGCGGGAAACGGAAGATTTTGTACTATAATTACAAGCTCCAACTGTCCATCTTTCTCTTATTCTCTTATCCGATCGACTCGTAACCTCGTGGCTGCTCCTGTGTTTTTGACTCGTAGTCTTGTTCCTGCTTGCCTGGTGCCTCTTTGAAAAAGACTGTTGAACTTTCTGATCCGTTCGGATCTACCTCGTGTCGCGTAACGAAGACCTATGTTGGTAACTGGCATCGGAACCAAAGGCCCGAGATGAGATGAGATGAGATGAGATGAGATGAGATGAGAAGAGAGGAAGACCATACTCATCGCCACGGTCAGTAAATCCCGACCGTGCCTGTAGGTCGAACAGCCAAGTTTTCCTTGCCAGGAAGACTTCTTTGAACTTGCAAGAACGGATCGTCAAAGATGATATTGACTGGGCTGTATTCGGAAAGTACCTGTTAAACCAACCAACACAGATCTTCATCACAGCAGACGGTCCAGCCTGCTAGCCGGAGCAGAAGCAAGTAAACAAGTGGGACCAGGAGACCTCCTGATCGACACGTGGGTGCTGCGGTGAAAAACATCCGATCAGCTATTCGGAATTTCTCCGAGTTATCACGAGTGGTGAGCATGAGTCTCGAAATCCTACGAATCTAGCTAGGACAGATATTGATAGGGGAGGGTTTAAGTATTAAGGATACTTGTAATGTGTGCCCCTATTTACGGTGTGTCGTTCGTTCCTCGTTTCCCTAGGATCAGCTATATAACTGCTTGTAAGATTGTACTGTCATTAATCTGTGCTTATGACATGTATTTCGTAATCTTAAATATCATGCAATAAAGATTTTCCATTTCGTACCATTCAACCGAGTCTACATGAGTTTCATCTCCATTACTGCTCTCGCATCTAAGTCCAGTGTCTAGAACCATAAGGGCAAGTGATTCGAACCACTCACAGGTGTGTCTAGTGCTCCCAGACTGGCTGGAGACCAGAACAGGCAACAAGGCCTAAACCCGCACTGACATACAGGCTGCACAGAGCCGCGTGAATCTCACAGGCTGCGAGACACGCAGGGTCAGAATCCCTTACATTTTAGATTTACAGCATCTGCCCGCAGAGGGAAAAGGAATATACAGAAGATGAAGAAATAGAAGAGGAGGAAGCCGAAGAAACAGAAGAGGAGGAAGCAGAAAAGGAGGAAGCAGAAGAGGAGGAAGCAGAAGGAAGGATGCAACCCAGACAGCCCCTTTCTAGCCGGGAGATGGAATCATCCGCCTGTGGTACCAGTGACACAACCCCAATTCCCCTTTCAACATTAGTCCCACACCTTACCTTCCCTCTGTTACTGACCATCACAGCATCCTCTTGGCCATGATGCTAAAATAAAAGCCACTACAAAGCAAAGTTTCCGATCCAAATTTCTACAGCTACTATACATCTAATATGACATCAAGAAATCAACTCATCTCCCTTATGCATTCTCTTCATGTCTGTCTTGTGTGTGCCTTTGCCAGTCCTAGTGCTCCTATGAAGTGCTCCCCCATGGCTGCAGCATGGCTGGTGGAAGGCTGCTGACTTTCAGTGGGGGAGACTGCAAATGGCCTTGTTGGTTGACCTTGAGGAGCTGGTGGAAGGGAGTGACGGTGTTTCTTCTTCTTCTTCTTCTTCTTCTTCTTCTTTTTCTTCTTTTCCTTCTTCTCCTCCTTCTTCTTGTTCTTTTTCTGCACAAGGGTGAAGTTGTGGTGAGGGGAGGGCTGGAAAGCATGAGGTGCATGCCAGAGGGAGGATAACGTATGAGGATACCAGCATCTTGTATCCTTTCTGTCCCGCCGCTGGCCAAGGGCTCAGCCATGCACCTGCTAAGAATGGCCATCACCGTCTCCTCCAAGGGGGAGAGGTAAAGCTAGGAATGGGAGGTGTGCCTCGTGATTGGTACAGATTGTTGGTAGGTGAGTGATGGGGGGAGGGTGGCGGTGGGTGGGGAGTCGTGCATTCAGCAGTGTGCGAGGCTAGTGGTGCAGTTGGTAGGAGACGGCTTTTGAAGATATATTCACTGACCTTGACCAGTGGTCTGAGGTCATGAAGCTTCTTTGGGGACTGAAGCCAGGTGGTGGGGGCGACACTGCTGGCAGTGACCGCCTCGGTGATGTGATCCCACATCGTTCTTTCTGGAGGGCCGCCTGGCCCCTGTGTGTAGAGGACCTCTCTTGCAGTGTTGACCCCCTGCACAAAGCTGAAGTGTTATGTGCGAGATCCTGGGTGACTCTCGCTGGCTTGCTGAGCCATTTGTGTTAGTGCTGAAGCACTTTTCCCATATTTTGAGCTTCAGAAGGGAATTCAGCTTTAAGTGCTGAAGACTCCCATTTGGACTTCTTTTCAGTGTTAATTTTTTTTTAAAGGCAGGAAGGGCTGAAAACTGCATTTTTTCACTTCATTTTAATTTTTATTAGTTCTGAATGCATTGCCCTTTCAATGCAATGCCCTTTTAATTTCCCACAATTCCTTGCAAACTCCATAGCCCCCAGAGACTGATAGAAGCTGGAACATCACTTCAGGATGGGAACTTCGACTGCCATGCCTGCACTGACGCTACCAGGAGGCCGTTACACGGTAAGTTAGCGCTGGGCTACACATCTTTAGCCCCCAGAATGAATTTTTTCCTGGTAGCGCTTCGTCCATTTTCAGCAGCCGTTAACCCGAGTTGCCAGTGACACCGGCAACTCTCGTGACGGCCCAGATCACTTGATACCCTTATCTAACAAAAATCTACTGATCTCAGTCTTGAAAATTTCAATTGACCCAGCATTCACAGCCTTTTGGGGAGCGATTCCAGATTTCCATTACCCTTTGTGTGAAAACGTGTTTCCTGATTTTACTCCTAAATAGTCTAGCTCCAATTTTAAGATTATGCCCCCCTTGTTTCTCTGTATCTACCCTATTGAATCCCTTAATCATTTTAAATACCTCAATTAGATCACCCCTCAACCTTCTAAACTCAAGGGAATACAAGTCAGGTTTATGCAACCTGTCCTTATAAGTTAACCGTTTAAGCCCTGGTATCATTCTGGTGAATCTGCACTGTACCCATTCTGAGGCCATTATATCTTCCTGAGGTTTGGTGCCCAAAACTGAGCGCAGTGCTCCAGATGGGGTCTGACCAAGGCTTTGTGTCATTCAGCAAGTATTCAAAACAAGTCAGGTCATAAATAATTCAAGGAGTCAAATTTGAGACTGAAATGTCCTTGGATTAAAACATGGAAACACTGTGATTTATTTGGCACTGTTTCGATCTGCTCCATGTCAGTGAAACAACAGAACGCAAAAAGTGGTTTCCCAACAGAGACCCTACAGACAGTATAGCCATTTAAAAACTATGATTTTTAGTTAAATAAATACATTGATGATGTTAAGTATATTCAGCTGGCATCTGTTGTAGATTCATTGCATTACCTTCTGCCGCAGGTGTTTTTATTGAGCTAATTCACAAGATTTTATTTCCCTCTACTTCGGCTTTGCTGTACTGTCACTTCAAAACAGCACTGTGCAAAAATCACCAGCAATAAGATCCTAATACCCAATCTGATTATCCAAAATTCTGATGTCTTGGCACAACAATAAAGTTGAAGATGTTGTGAGATTTTCCAAAGTGAATTATTTGGCTGGAATCACTGGTGTATTCTTCAACTTTGGTGGGAAATGAAACGGGCGGTAGAGGATCATCTACCCATGATACCTCCCCCCTGACTTTCCTTTCCATTGACATCACGGGCGGCTATGCTGCTACTGCACATTTTGCACCCCAATATAATTGAATTTTACCCCCATTACATCTGTAGCGATTGTACCACCCAGTAACCATGTACAGTGGAATGGTTATATTAGCTGAGACCTCACTTTAGCTGTAATTACCATAATTATTCAATTAATTAAACAGAACCAAAATGATTAATGCAAAATTACTAAAACAGCCACTAAAACAATTATTTGTGGTCCTGGTTAAACTAAATGACCTGGCTTTTTTCACATTTTTTAGAGAGCTAATCATGTGCACTATTATTATTTGAAGTAGATTTCATAGAATCATAGAATGATACAACACAGAAGGAGGTCATTTGGCCCATCGTGTCTGTGCTGGCTCTTTGGAAGAGCTAACAATTAGTCCCACTCCCTGCTCTTTCCCCAAGGGACTGCAATTTTTTACCCTTCTTGTATTTATCCAATTCCCTTTTGAAAGTTACTACTGAATTTACTTCCATCACACTTTCAGGCAGAGCATTCAAGATCATAACAATTTACTGAGTAAAAAATATTTTTACACAAGTCGCCTCTGGTTCTTTTGCCAATTACTTTAAATCTGTGTCCTCTGCGACCCTTCTGCCACTGGAAACATATTCTCCTTATTTACCCTTCATGGTGTTGAGCACCTCTATCAAATCTCCCCTTAACCTTCTCCAAGAAGAACAACCCCTGTTTCTCCACGTAACTGAAGTCTTTCATCCCTGGTACCATTCCAGTAAATCTCCTCTCTAAGGCCTTGACATCCTTTCTAAAGTGTGGTGCCCAGAATTGGACACACTACTCCAGCTGGGGCCTAACCAGTGTATTGTAAAGGTTTAGCATAACTTCCTTGCTTTTGTACTCTATGGGCTGGATTTTCAATGACCTGTGGAGTCGGGTTTGGAGGCGTGTGGGGGGTTAAAGTTGCGGGGTCGGGGGTCCCGACTCCATCCCGCCTCCATGCAATTTTGACAAAATCAGTCACGGAGTTCCCGACTCCGTCCCGCCTCCAAGAGGCGGGAGAGGCCATTAAAGCCCTTAACAACTCCTAAATTGGCTCTGTAATGCCATTTTGAAACGTTTTAGCTAGTTTAACCCTTTTCAGACGTGAAGTACACCTGATGTGAAACACTCCAGTGAAACCTGGCGGAAGCACAAGTGGATAGTTGAATATCAGCTGCAGGTCCACTATTACAACGGAGAGGTAATGAAGGTAGTAGTAGTATTGTGATGGGTAGTAGTATTAGGTCTGAAAGTCGCCTCTGATGCTGCTGCATTGTCTTCAGAGACTGCCTGGCCTTGCTGTGAGAGGCCCTCGATGAAAAAAACTCTCTCTCTCTGTCCACTCACAGCAAAGGCCAGGCAATCTCTGAGACCAGGCAGCCTGCAATGATGACATCATCAGAGGCGACTTTCCCACTGAAACCACTAATTGGTTCATGGGTTCCCACTTGCTGGAACTCAATTGCCCAATTAAGTGAAAATTGCATCATTCATCCACATTATTCTGGATTCGGGGGGACAACACGAAATGCGGGTAACACGACCCCAACCCGACCCCAAGACAAAATCCAGCCTATGCCTCTATTTATAAAGCCAAGGATCTCATATGCCTTTTTAACAGCCTTCTCAACTTGTCCAGCCATCTTCAAAGACTTGTGTACACCCCAGGTCTCTGTTCCTGCACCCCCTTTAAAATTGTACCATTTAGTTTATATTAGTTTCAATAACTCCTACAATACAAATTCTTAGTCGGGTGGTGTGACTGTTTCAGCTGAGATAGTGATCTGGCAAGTGGGAAATGCTAGCGAGAGAGCCCTTGTACAGTTTTATCCACTGCTGTTGGACAATGCAAGGCCATTTGTCCAAAGGGCACAAATGGGCAATGTGATGTAATGCATGAGACCGCATCAAAAAGAAGGCTCAGGAGGTGTTTGATACAGGTGTGGCACATCTTTTGGCCGGGATGCCATGGGCTGGATTTTACTTTTCGATGCGGCTTGGGGGCGGGACAGCTGCCTTCCGGGTTCCGATCCCGCCCCCAACGACGTCTGACGCACAGACGCTATTTTGCGTCAATTGGCCTTGTTAAGCCCGCCCTGCGGGCTTGCCGGCCAATTAAGAGAAAGCCAGTGTCAGATGACGTCAGTTGATGAAGTGTCATCTGCCGGTTTTCTTAAAGGGGCCACACACAATTTTTTTTGACAGGTGATTTTTCAGTGTTTGACAGCATTGAGGTGCTGCAAACACTGACAATCACTGTACAAAGGTGAGCTCTTGCACCCAGGCTCTCCAGTGACTCTCTCCTTAGGCTAGAACAGATGGCAGCTGCAGGTGAGGTTACAGAAGCGATCTGTCACTGGTGAGAGAGGTTCTCCCAATGAGGTGGGACTACACAAACACTTCAAAACTTGTTACGTACAGAAAAGTCTAAATACGTTAAAAATGATTTTCCCAACATTTTCTTACCTCTGAAACTCACCAGTGTACCATTGGATCCTTCACAGCAGTTCTGCAGCTGTCATCAATGAAGAGACATTACAGTAGACCCACAGCACGCCACACTTACCCTGGCGTGGTGTCCGGATGTCGGGAAGCCCGCAGTAGACCTGTCAAAAAAAGCCTCTTAACTGCCTGTTAACAACCTGTTAACAAGCAGTTAAGTGGCTATAATCCTCTTCCCGCCGTTATGTGTCGGGTCCATGCGCAAATCGGGGACCCGACACTCGGAAAGATTGTTTGGAGGCGGCTTGACAGCGGGTTCGGGACCTGCTGTCAATCTTTGCAATTTTGCCACCGGTCCCGCCTCCAAACCTGCCCCCTGAGCGCCGACAAAATTCCCCCCATATATCTGTGGATGCAATGAGGTGGGACACAAAGCAATTGATTATGCCCCAGTCCCTCTATCAGACCAACAATCAGGGAGACTGAGTGACTTGTAAAATGTGAGACTGCTGATTATGCAGTGATCCCAGATAAAGGGAAACTGCTGCCTCGTGAACAAGTGGCCAATGAAGGCTTGACGCTAGTATAACCACAGCTGGGACTCATTGATGGATATATAATGGCAGAATTGCCTGCATTCGTGTTTTTTTTTGAGGAATGTAGATATACCCCTGGACGAGGGGTGGCTACGTGGATGGGTGTGACAGAAATAGGATTTTCAGCATTGGTGCCACTTGAACGTTTGATTGAAAATGTCTTGGGTGCTGAGGGAGTTAGGCCAAACTTTCTGAACGGGGCGAAGAGTAGGTGCTGGGAAAAGGAGCGAATCCTGTGCAGCCAGCCAGTGCAGCCAGCCGGTGCAGATGCTAATGACATTCTGTGGGTGTATCACCTGAAGACTTTGTGATATTTAGCACAACACTCCAAGTGCAGATGTGCTAGAGACTTCTATGGTACTGTTCAATGGTCCTAGCAATGCAATCTAAATCCCTGTTTGCTTTCTCTACAGCCACCTGATATTGCTTGGGTATCTTTAACAAATGATCAACTACTACGCTAAGTCTCTTGCTTAATCTGTTACCTTTAACAAGTATCCCTGCACAGAGTTTCATAAGCAAGTGCAATACACTGCGATTATCCACATGAAATGTCAACTGCTGTTCAGCTAACCTATCTAAATTGGCCTGCAGCTTATTAATTTGGTCTGAATTAGTAACACAATGCACAATTTTGGAGCATCTAATTTAAGAATGGTTCTATTTAAGCCCTCTTCTAGATGATACAGAGCCCTGTCATACTCCACTTATAACTGGGCACCATTCAAATCCACTCCCATTTAATAATCCTCTGCTTACATGATACTTATCCAGCATAATAGATGTCTTATGAGAACTACCTTTCCTAATAGCCAATGGTCTGTGTTGTATTTCATCAAACATTTTTGGACGTCGAGGAATATATAATTAACCGAACCATCTTCATCCACCATTCTTGTCACTTCTGCAAAGAACACAATCAAGTCAGTGAGGCATGACCCTTATTTCCTAAAGCTATGTTATGTATTTGTAATAAACCCTAAACTCTCCCATTGATTATATATCACACCCAGCATCATGCTTTCCTACAGCTTCTCTATGACCGAAGTCAAACTCGCAAACCTATCATTTTCAAATCTGATTTCTTCACTTTGTTAAATAAAGGGACCACATGAGATTCCCCCAATTTATGGGAACCAACCTAGACCCCAATGAGCTGTTGAATATATGAGCTAGTGGCTCGTTAATGACCTCACCCATTTCCCTGAGCATTGAGGAGTAAATGGTATCGGTCCTGCAGCACTATCAATTTTTTTTATTCATTCCTGGGATGTGGGCATCGCTGCCAAGGCCAGCATTTATTGCCCATCCCTAATTGCCCTTGAGAAGGTGGTGGTGAGCCGCCTTCTTGAACCGCTGCAGTCTATGTGGTGAAGGTACTCCCACAGTGCTGTTAGGTTGGGAGTTCCAGGATTTTGACCCAGCAACGATAAAGGAATGACGATATATTTCCAAGTCAGGATGGTGTGTGACTTGGAGGGGAACTTGGAGGTGGTGGTGTTCCCATGCACCTGCTGCCCTTGTCCTTCTAGGTGGTAGAAGTCATGGGTTTGGGAGGTACTGCCGAAGAAGCCTTGGCGAGTTGCTGCAGTGCATCTTGTAGATGGTACACACTGCAGCCACGGTGCGCCAGTGGTGGAGGTAGTGAATGTTTAAGGTGGTGTATTGGGTGCCAATCAAGTGGGCTGCTTTGTCCTGGATGGTGTCGAACGTCTTGAGTGTTGTTGGAGCTGCACTCATCCAGGCTAGTGGAGAGTATTCCATCACACTCCTGACTTGTGCCTTGTAGATGGTAGAGAGACTTTGGGGCGTCAGGAGGTGAGACACTCGCCGCAGAATACCCAGCCTCTGAACTGCTCTTGTAACCACAGCATTTATGTGGCTGATCCAATTAAGTTTCTGATCAATGGTGACCCCCCCAGGATGTTGATGATAGGGGATTCGGCGATGGTAGTGGCTTTGAATGTCAAGCAACGGTGGTTAAACTCCCCCTTGTTGGAGATAGTCATTGTCTGGCATTTGTGTGGCGTGAATGTTACTTGCCACTTATCAGCCCAAGCCTGAATGTTGTCCAGGTCTTGCTGTATGCGGGCACGGAATGTTTCATTATCTGAGGAGTTGCGAATAGAACTGAACATTGTGCAATCGTCAGTGAACATTTGAAATGCATTGATCTTGGCGAAAACTAGTTCTGCAGTTAGAGCTATTGAAGAAATGTTGCTATGCACCTATCCTCTACTGCCGGGACTGTGTAATCTTCCTCAGATGTAGCGCCGATGATGTCATTGGACTGTAACTTTTCAATGTAAAGAAGGCCCCCATTTATAGGGGCAGGCAGCTTTCCCATGCTGAGCTGCCTGAATTCAGGTAAGTAAAGGTGTTGTGGCCAGGACTGCGGTGCGACTCCTCCCCCAACATCTTAACTCCTCCCCTGCACCATTCCTGCTGGGCGGGGTTATTAAAATCTACCCCATTATTTCTGCTTGGTATCTTTCCTCCTTCTACTTCTTCCTTATTCTTTCCTTCACTATTCTCATTCTTAGCTCCTCCCCCATTGTGCTATCCTACCTCCATTACTGTACCACAGCTTTATTTATTCTTGGTGTCATGATATTGGTGCCAGGTCAGCTCAGCTGGAGTCTGTCCATCTGGTGCAGCATCCCTTGTTTCAAAACTGTGCCCAATACCTCGCAAATTTTAAACCCTCCCTTCATACAAATCACTTGCAACCACATGTTCAGCTGACGAATTTTCACGTCTGCCTGCCTTAGCTTATGGCACTGATAGTACTCCTGAGAACACTAGCCTTTAGGTTTTGCTCCTCAGCTTTTTTATGAGCTTCTCATATTCTCATGGAACTTTAGCCCCTTTATTGGTAAAAAGCTTCCTTTATTTTCTCTTGCCCCCGCTATACACATAGGTTGAAGAAATGTGAGCCTAGAAATTCGGCCCATTTAAGTAGGAAGAGCATGCTCATCATCATCCAGAAGTGCGCAGACTGCCATATTGGTAAAGGTGAAAAATTGGCGTGCGGTGCCCACGCCTAAAATAGACATTTACCTTTTGCATATTCAAATAAGGGGCCTAATTCCTGTTTGAGGTCCCCACTGCAAGATTGGTTTGCTCTGAGGCAGCTGGCGCCGGCGACAGCTACAATTAGGAAAACCAGGCCTATACCCGGCCTAGCAGGCGGTCCTTAAAGGGACTGCCTGTCAGGCCGCAACCAATAAGGTAAGTTTTTAAACTATACTTACCTGAATTTGGAGCCCAGAGGAGCAGGAATGTCCCTCCCAACCTCATATAAAAGGAACACGGGTTGCTGTTGCTCCGGCTATCGATCTCCCACCTCCACCATGGCTATCGATTCCCTTCATCTCACTTACCGATGCCCCCCCAGCTATTAATTCCCCCCCAGCTATAAATTTCTCCCCCAAACACCTCTACATCCCCCTGACCTGGCTACCGATCCTTCCCCGGCCACCAATTGCCCCCCTCGGCTACCGATCCCCTTGGCCAACAATTGCCCCAACCAGCCACCGATTGCCATCCACGGGTAGCCCCTCTTCCTACTAACCTGAGGGCACCTGCAATGCTGGCAACAGCCGTATCTTCAAACACGCTTTGCCTCTTACTCTCCGCAGCTCGCCCACTTCATGGAAATGACCCCAAGGTCCAATATTGAGAGCGTCTCGGGCCTCACCATTCAGGCATAGGGATTGTACCCTGCATGCTTAAACGCCCAAATTTCTAATACAATATGGATGGGTTGCACTTCAACAGGGCTGGGACCAATGTCCTTGCAGGGAGGTTAACGAGTGATGCGGGGGAGAGTTTAAACTAATTTGGCAGGGGGAGGGGCACAACAACAGGGGGAGAGAAAAACAACATTCGAATAAAGAGTAGTTTTGAAATAGGAGGGAATAGACAGTGGAGAAATGAGAGGCGGACTAAGGTGGGTTTGGAGTGCATGTCTGTAAATGCACGGAGGGTGGTAGATAAGGTCAGTGAGCTGCAGACACAAGTAGCCGCATGAGATTATGATATATTGGCAATAACGGAGAACTGGCTCAAACAAGGGGAGGATTGGGAACTGAGGGCTAGAAATTCAGTTGTGTAGTGCCTGTTGTTTGGGTGCTACAGGTGCCAAATTGTGACCAAATAGGTATCCAAGCAGCACGCACACTTCTGGTGTGGACCGTGCCGGACGCCCTCTTGATGAGGGCTGTAGGGCGGCTCTTAGATGTGTGCGCTGGAAGTATTGTTAGTAGGCAGAGCGTGACGTCAATCAGCGTGCAACGCTGATTTGATGCCAGCGCTGCCATTTTCGTTGTCATCGATGGAGCTAACAGCCTCTCTTAACCTTGCACAGCTGAACATGCATTTAGCAACAGGAAGGACCCACTACCAGCGATATTTAAAGGGATCATCAACAACTTTCAGGTAACTTGCTTTTTGATTTTTACTGGCTCTGGGCAAGTTTGTGGAAGTGTTTGCAGCTTTCTAAAGTTATTTAAAGTTGGTGAGGTGACAGGGAATAGTGTTGCAAGTGGAGAAGGCCTTGGTACTGACTTCAAGGGTGAGAAATTTGTTTTAGTCAGCAAAGTTGCCGGTATCACTGGCAACTGGAGTTAACGGCCACTGAAAATGATCGTAATGCTAACGGAGCAAAATAGATCTGAGTGAATGGAGATTGTTGGCGCAGCACTTGCCTGCCATGCACGCCGTCCTGGTGGTGTTACTGGAGGCATCCGAGGCGATGTTTGTGTGCAGGAGCGACGTGCAGCTTACCACAGCCTCTGGGAGCGAGGCTGTGGAGCTCGCCAGGAATTGTGGGTAATGAAGAGGTCTGAGAATTAAAGGGGCCATGCACACTGAAGAAATACAATTTAAAATGAAGTGATCAATGCAGTTTTCAGCCCTTTCTGCCTTTTAAAAAATATTTATCACTGAAAAGAAGTCCCAAATGTGAATATACAGCTCTTAAAGCTGAATTCCCGTCCTAACCTCAACAAATGGGAAAAATGCCTCAGCACTGACACAAATGGTTCAGCAAGCCAGGGAAGGGGCACCCAGGGTCTCACGCAGCACTCCAGCTTTGTGCAGGGGGTCAACACTGCAAGAGAGGTTCTCTACCCACAGGGGCCAGGCGGCCCTACAGAAAGAATGATGTGGGACCAGATCTCCGAGGCTGTCACTGCCAGCAGTGTCACCCCCACCACCTGGCTCCAGTGCCCAAAGAAGCTTCATGACCTCAGATCACTGGTCAAGGTCAGTGAATGCATCTTCAAAAGCCGTCTCCTACCAACTGCACCACTAGCCTCACACACTGCTGAATGCATGACTCCCACCCCAATCACTCACCGACCAAAAATCTGCTCCAATCACGAGGCACATCTCCCATTCCTAGCCTCACCTCACCCCTTGGAAGGGACAGTATTCCTGACAGGGGCATGGCTGAGCCCTTGGCCAGTGGCGGGGCTGAAAGGATAAAACATGCTGGTATCCTCCTCATGCTTTCCTGCCCTCCCCTCACCAAAACTCCACACTTGTGCCTTCCTCATTTCAAATACCCGAGAAATGCAGCCTGCCCAGCTAGTGGGTTAAAAGAAGAGGCAGAGGAGAGTGAAAGAGAACAAGAAGAAGAAGATTGATTTGACACTCCCAGCCACCAGCTCCTCAAGGTTGACCAGCAAAGCCATTTGCAGTGTCCCCACTGAAAGTCAGCAGCCTTCCACCAGCCATGCTGCAGCCAGTGGGGTAGCACTGCATGACCTCAGTAGGGTAGGCAAAGACTCACACAAGACAGTCACTAAGAGAATGTATAAGGGTGATGAGTTCATTTCTTGACGTCATATTAGATGGATAGACGTATATAAGTGGTGTAGAGTTTCGCAATTATCGCGATTCAAAATAACATGAGAGAAGCAGATTCATTTGATCAGTTTTATTAAACGAAATGCTGTCCTGATAATAAAGGACACAGAAGCCTGTAAAATGGCCGCCACGCATCGTGGCAGAAGCTTCCAGAAACACAGTGGGCAGACAAGATGGCGTCGAATATACATTCAGTATGAGATTGGATCATACTCGGTAAACATTGATAAAGACAGGATGCAACCCGTTTGCATTGTGAACAATAGCAATGATATAAGTGCTGGAATCGTTTTCCTATGCACAGTAAGGATCATTGAACTGGGCAATCGAAGGCCCATCCAGACACATCAATACACAAATACCCCCCCGGCTCTACAATGAGAGAGACATTGACGGGTGATTAAGCAAGTATTCGGGGGGCCCCAAAACCAGTCGAGGAGACGATTCATACACATCCTGGCTGGCTCTACAATGGGGAAAACATTAACGGATAGTTGGCCAGTTTCAGGTGCTACCGAAACCCGTTAAGAAGAGAATCGCCCCATGCTGGGAGTTTTGAGCGCCAATATTACACAAAGGATAAACATTAAGATTTGAGCGGGAGATAAAGCGGACACATCACTATAACTATAGAGAACAAATGTCCATCGCTCTCTTATTCGCTTGCCTCTTGCTGAACTCACTTGACTTGTGGGCTCTTGAGTTTCTCTGGACTTTGTTGACTCTTGACTCTTAGCCGTACTGGTCGGTTATTCGAGTGTTGGGTGGAGCTCAATCGGTACGAGCCGCCCCGACAAGGGCAAGTAACAGGGTACACCATCCCGAGTGTCGGTAAACGGTGTCTGGACCCGGAGGCCCGAGGAGACGAGACGAGAAGAAGACGAGAAGAAGACGAGAAGAAATTCCACGTGCCGCCACGGTCAGTAAACCCTGACTGCACCCGAAAATATAAGTACAGAACTCTTCTTTGAGTTCTACAGACTTCTACCTGTACCGCAACACAGGAAGACTCTTCTTTGAATTTTACAACATTTTGAGTTCCATCGATTTCTTCATGACAACAGAGAGTCTGGCCTGCTTTTTGCAGCAGCGAAAGTAAACAAGTGGGGTGCAGAAACCCTTCCAAACACGTGACAGTCAGACGCTGCAGCGAAACGAGCTGAGTGCCTCACTTTAAAAATCTCCGAAGTAACACGAGTGGTGAGCATGTTTTCCGATCCTACAAATCCAGACGTAGTTTAGGTATTGTTAAGGGAGGGTGGTTTTAATAAGGTTAAGGTATAATGTGTTCCCCTTTTTACGATGTGCCGTGTGTTCTCCATTTCCATAGACCAAGCTTTATGAATGTATGTATACTTGTACTCTCTTTGATTTGCGCCTATGACATGTATTTCATGATTTTAGACGCCATGCAATAAAGATTTTCATTTCGTGCTATTCACCGGGTCTATTTGAGTTTTTCTCTGCATTACTGCTCCTTGCATCTAAGTCCAGGTGTCAGAACCGTAAGAGCGAGTGGGTCGAACCACTCACAGGTGCTTATTGCAAAAGGCTGGCTGGAGACCAGAGCAAGCAATAGTATAGGCAATGAAGGCCTAACCTCGCACCAGCACCGTCTGAGACACGTCCCCCTTACAGTGGATTGGAAAGTTTGCTTTGTGGTGGCTTTTATTTCAGTATCATGGCCAAGAGGATGTTGTGATGGTCAGTAACAGATGGAAGGTAAGGTGTGGGACTAATGTTGAAAGGGGAATTGGGGTTGTGGTCACTGGGACCGCAGGTGGATGATTCCATCCCGGATATCCCGACCAGAAAGGGGCTGTCTGGAATGCATCCTTCAGTCTGCTTCCTCTTCTTCTGCTTCCTCCTCTTCTGCTTCCTCCTCTTCCTTCCCTGCGGCTTCCTCCTCTTCTGTGTCTTTCTCTTCACTCTGCAAGTGGATGCTGTAAATGTGAAATGACAGCATAAAATGCTGGAAATACTCAGCTGGTCAGGCAGCATCTCAATCTGAAATGTGAAATCTGTTTTTCTCTCCACAGATGTTGCCTGACCTGCTGAGTATTTGCAGCATGTTCTGTCTTCTCAAAGGCCTTCATTTACCATCCAAGCCCTTGCAAGCATCCAGCAGCACTCCCTACACACTTAAAAACTTTTCACATCTATTGCAGCAAGCCACCAGGTTCAATAAAATCATAATAACCCAGTACAAAACCGTAAATCCAAACTTGCCTGAACGATGTGTCTGTCCCTTTTAACCTGGCATGCTTAGGACCCAGCGCTGAAGCGCTAGGGTCGAAGTTCATGCCATTTAATGGTGCTACGGAATGATGCTAAGGCCATGAATTTCTAGCCCCAAGGGTTCTGGTCAGATCACTTGCTCCTGGTCATGGATGCTCGAGTTTTCATCTCCCTTGGCCTGCAGCATGACATGGAGATGGAGCAAAGGCAGCAAAAAGAGGACAAGCTGCTCGCAGTGGGAGGAGGAGGAGAAGGGCTTCCAGCAGGAGACCTTACCCACCTAGGGTCTTCCAAGAGCAATTCTCTTACCTCAGCCTGAGCCTGGAGCAGTGTGTGAGATGTCTGTGCTTTACGAAGGAGGTACTCACAGAACTCTGCCACATTTTACAACCAGACCTGCAGCCTCATTCCAGGGCAAGGACAGCACTGCCAGTGGCTGTGAAGGAGACTGTGGCCCTGAAATTCTTCTTGTTGGGATCCTTTCAGGTTGGAGCAGGCAACATCAGTAACATCTCCCAGTTCACCGTCCACTGCTGCATAAGAGAGTTGACAGAAGCTCTATATGTCAGGAGAGAGAAGCAGGCGGAGCATGCACGTGGCTTTGCCTTGATAGCGGTATTCCCCATGGTGCAGGACACCATTGGTTCCACGCAAGTGGCTTTGCAGGCACCACATCTAAATGCTGAGATGTACCACACTCGCTGAATGTGCAGTTGGCGTGCGAGCATGCTCAGCACATCATGATGGTGAATGCTCAGCATCCTGGCAGCAGTCATGATGCTTTTATTCGACACCAGTCCACTGTTCCCACCGTGAGCCACCATGACAAACCAAAGTTTGCCTACTGGGCAACAAGGGCTATCCTTTGACCACCTGGCTTGTGATTCCGCTCTGCAACCCAACCACAAGTGGCCAGCATGCATACAACAAGAGCCATGCTGCCACATGAAACATCATAAAGCAAACCATTTGGCTGCTGAAGCAACGGTTCCGCTGCCTGGACCGCTCTGGAGGAGCCCTACATTACTCACCGGAGCGTGTGTCCTGATTCGTGGTGGTCTGCTGTATCCTCCAAAGCCTGGCCATCATGAGGGCACAGCCCTTGTCAACAGGGTTATGGCCACCAGTTCAGAAGTAGGAGGAGGAGCAAGAGGAAGAGAAGAGCAGAAGAGGAGGAGGAAGCGGAAGGATGATTGCAACCCAGACAACTCCTTTCTGGCCAGAATATCTGGGATTAAATCATCTGCCTGCGGTACCAGTGAACGTAATGCCAATTCCCCATTCAACATTAGTTCCACACCTTCCCTTCCTCTGTTACTGACCATCACATCGTCCTCTTGGCAGCAATGCTAAAATAAAAGCCACCACAAAGCAAACATTCCAATCAAACTTTATCCATCTATCCAGCCAATATTACATCAAAAAATCAACTGATCACGGTTGTGCATTCCCTTAGTGATTGTGTTGCGTGTGCCTTTGGCTATCCTAGTGCTCCTACGTGGTGCTACCCCAGTGGCTGCAGCATAGCTGGTGGAAGGCTGCTGACTTTCAGTGGGGGAGACTGCAGATGGCCTTGCAGGACGACCTCGGGCAGCTCTGGGCCTAGTAGGCCCGGCTTTGGACTGCACCACCTCGGCATGGGCGGCAGCAGTCTGGGTTAGCTGGCTGACAGGCAACAGCAAGGGCACTGGCAGAGTGATAGTAGTGGGAGTAGGAATGCTGTCATCCTGAGAGAGGACAGCAGGTTCTTCCTCCACAGATAAATTGCCACTCCCGCAGGGTAGAGCCTCAGAAATCCTAGTAATCTGCTGGAGTACAGACTGATGGACTGTTGTGACATCCTGCAACATTCTGCAAGCCCCTTTCCACACTGGTAAACCTAGCCATGATGGCAGCAGTCTGTGCTTGCATGACTTCAGTTTGAGCTTCGATTGCAGCACTCAGACACAGGGTGGCTTGTGCTTGTGCTGCAATGGAAGCTGAGACTTCGGCCATCAGACACGGCACGATGGTTGGGTCCACAAGTGCGTTAATGGATCTGCCCACACCTTCCACATTGGAAACAATGGGCTCCAAGCTCTGCCCAAAGCCCTGTGCAATGTTGGAGTTGGTCTCCTCCATGCTCCTTGACATGGCATGCAGGCTTTCTGGCAGGCCTGCCAATAAACCAAGCATTTAATTGTGCATACCCATCAGCGATCTTCTGTAGGTCGCCCCATTGAAGTATTCACCTGCGTCCTGTGCAGCAGAACTCGTGTGTGAGACCTCACCTTCTGAGGAGCTAGCACCTGAGCTACCCTTTTCTCCTGCCCTGGCTGCAGGCCACTCATGCCCGGTGTCTCACCACGTACAGATCTCATGTCAAACTTATCCTCTAAAGTCCATGCAGTGAGTCAGTATCTGAGCTGGTGGCTGGGAGTATGAAATCAAGTGACATTGTTTCTTCTTCTTCTTCACTCTCCTCTCCCTCATCTTGTTCAACCACTGGCTGGGAAGGCTGGATTTCTTGGTTGTCTGAAATGAGAAAGGCACAAGGGTAGGGTTGTTGTGAGGAGTGGGGTGGGGGGGGAGGGGAAGCAAGAGGTGCATGCTTACACCATGTGCAGCTTGTAAATCAGAAGAGATTGTGAGATGAGCCGGAAGTAGGATGTGAGAAGAAGGATAACATATGAGGATACCGGCATCTTGTATTCTTTCAGCCCCTCCGCTGTCCACAGGCTCAGCCATGCCCCTGCCAAGAATGCCCAGCACCGTCTCCTCCATGGGGGTGAGGTCATGCAGATGAGCCTGTGCCCTGCTGGTTAAGGTCTGCTGGCCACCTTTTCCTGAAAGAGAAAGGGAAGTGTGTCAGTGAGTGTGGTGTAATGTGTTTGGGTGATATGGTTGTCATGTTTGAATAGCTGACAGTGTGTTCAAGCTGTGAGATGTGGGTGTGAGGCTTGCAGCAGTGGTAATGTAAGGTTTCCAAAATTTACAGATCCCCAAAACCTAAGGAAAAAGGACTTTGGAACTAGCACAGAGTGATAATATAGTATTTGAGCCTAACCTCAGACCAAAAAGCAAGTTTTGGCATTTTAAAACTATGTCTAGGCCTGTAAAGGAACAAGAGGTGGGTTCAACCTCTGTAAAAGCAGTTTTGGTTATTGCAGTTAATTGCACTGTCTGGGGAACTGGGATGACCCTACTCAAGCCCCAGCAAGCATTAACATTTTGACAATAGACCCTAGGAGAAGACAGTCCCACCCAAAACAACAGGTCCCATCAAACCAATTACAGGGCCCATCAGGAAACAAGCATAATACAAATCACCCAGGACCAGTCTAAAGAAAAGACTGAGTCCAGCCTAGAACCCAAAACACGAAACCAATCACCAGCAATCAGCCAAGGAGATCGACAGGATGCAAACCATCCCAAAACCCATTTGACACTCACAGAGCAGTTACTGGTGACAGGCCCGCCAAATTCAGACAATGAACTGAGCAGATTTGGCGGGTAGATAAGGCCATGTTCAATGGGTGAGATTGAAGGCCTGTTTAAAAAAAACAGTTAACACGCTAGTAAAGTCGTTACTGTTAACGAGGTCTTACAATGACCGGGATTCGATTTGGGGTAGATAAGGCCACTTCAATTTAGTATAATTGAAGGCCCATCAAGCAGTTCAGCAGTAACAACAGTTCAAGTTCAACAGAAGGCAGTTCTGCAGTTGAGAGTTCAATTGAAAGCCTGTTTTCAGCAGTAGTCAGTGCTGGAGTTACAGAGTTCAGGAGAAGCAAGTTGGGCAGTTAAAGAAGACAGTTCAGTAAGAAGGGAGTTCTCCAGTTCTCCAGCACAACAGTTACAGTTCTGCAAGAAGGCAGTTCCACAGCTTGGAAGAAGACAGTTTAAACAGAGGCAGAGTTCAACAGAAAGAAGTTCAACAAAGAAGGCCAACAGCTCCAGAAGCAGGCCGACACGCAAGAAGAAACCAGAGCAACAGTTCCAGTGACCATCAGACACCTCGCGGCAACAAGGGCCTTACGAAACCTTTTACTCAAAAGACTCTAAACCCTAACTCTCAACTGTCAAGGATTCTGGTGAGCATTATCCCTGGTTCTCCAGAGTCCAACCTAGCTAGTGAAGTGGGATTGGGAGGGGTGAAGTATTCTTCTAATGTTATTTCCCTCGCTTGTACCGAAGTGTTCCCCACTTTTAGAGTGTTAAGAGTGTTTGTGTTGTGTTTTACTTTCTTGAATAAAGATTGAAGTTCTTTCATCAAACTCAGTTGTCTGCTGCACCTTTTCATCACAACCCCCAAATAAGTCCAAGGTCTAGAACCAAGGCAGTGGGAGCGATTCGAACCGCTCAGAAGTCAGAGGCGAAGCTGACACAAAACACCACCACCCCCTACAGTAAGTGTGTGCGGGTGAGGTGAAGTTATGAATGTGAGGTGTGAGTCGTGTTTGGTAGAGATTGTTGGTAGGTGAGTGATGGGGGTGTGGTGGATTGAGCATTGTGTGAGGCTAGTGGTGCAGATGGTGGGATATGGCATTTGAAGATGAATTCACTGACCATAACCACTCATGTGAGGTCATTAAACTTCTTCCAGGTCCTCAGGGCTACACAGCTGGCATTTACCACAGTGGCTATCTGCTCACACTGCAATCTGGTCTGTTGCCTGGAGGGCATCCTGGCCCCCTGTGGAAAGAGGATCTCTGTCCTGGAGTTGACTTCCTGGACCAGGGCCTCCAGTGCTGCATTGAAGAACCTAGGTGCACGCTCTCTCCCCTGTTGTGCCATCACAACAACTTTGTCCACTCTCTTCCCAGCCACTTCAATCATCTGTTGCAGGCAGAAGGCACCTCCCCTTCAAGAGGTGCAGACTGCTTTTAATTAGTGCAGTCTAGCTTTAATTGAACGTAGCCTCGCACAAACTTGCTGAGCGTTCAGCCACTCAGTAGCATGTTCAGCACTGGTCTGAATGCTACAATCATGTAAATTAGCAGGCAGCACAAATTTTATCCCTCCAATCAGGTTTCCACCCCTTCCACAGTACCGAAATGGCTCTTATCAAAGCACATATGACATTCTATGTGGCTGTGACAATGGTAAACTATCCCTCCTTATCCTTCTCGAATTGTCTGTAGTCTTTGACACGGTTGACTACTCCATCCTCCTCCAACGCCTCTCCACCGTCATCCAGCTGGGTGGGACTGCACTCGCCTGGTTCCATTCTTATCTATCTAATCGTAGCCAGAGAATCACTTGCAATGGCTTCTCTTCCCACTCCTGCAACTTTACTTCTGGTGTCCTCCAAGGATCTATCCTTGGCCCCCTCCTATTTCTCATCTTCATGCTGCCCCTCGGCGACATCATTCAAAAACACTGCGTCAGTTTCCACATGTACACTGACAACACCCAGCTCTACCTCAACACCACCTCACGAATAACAATAGCATAGTGGTTATCTTACTGGACTAGTAATCCAGAAGTCTTAGAATAATCATCCAGAGACGTGGGAACTTTAAATTCAGTTAATTAAATAAACCTGGAATTTAAAAAAAGCTAGTATCAGTAATGGTAACAGTGAAACTATCAGATTGTCGTAAAAAACCCATCTGGTTCACTAATGTCCTTTAGGGAAGGAAATCTGGCATCCTTACCTGGTCTGGCCAATACATGTCTCCAGACCTACAGCAATGCGGTTGACTCTTAGCTGCCCTCTGAAATGGCCTAGCAAGCCACTCAGTTGTAAAAAAACCACTATGAAAAACAATAATAAGAATAAAACGGGACAGACCACCCAGCATCGACCTAGGCACTGGCTTCAGACATGACAATGGCACACCCAGCCCAATCGAACCTGCAAAATCCTCCTCACTAACATCTGGGGACTTGTGCCAAAATTGTGCCAGACTAGTGAAGCAACAGCCTAACATAGTCATACTCACAGAATCATACCTTTCAGCCAATGTCCCAGACTCCTCCATCACCATCCCTCTATACAGTCGGGAGGGAGTGGTAATGGAGGAGTCCTCAACATTGACTCCAGCGCCCATGAAGTCTCATGGTTTCAGGTAATGCATGGGCAAGGAAATTATCACCTACCGCCCTCCCTCAGCTGATGAATCAGTACTCCTCCATGTTGAACACCACTTGGAAGAAGCACTGAGAGTAGCAAGGGCACAGAATGTACTCTGGGTGGGGGACTTCAATGTCCATCACAAAGAATGGTTCGGTAGCACAACTACTGACCGAGCTGGCCGAGTCCTGAAGGACATAGCTGCCAGACTGGGCCTGCGACAGGTGGTGAGAGAACCAACACGAGGGAAAATCCTACTTGATCTCGTCCTCACCAACCTACCTGTCGCAGATGCCTCTGTCCATGACAGCATTGGTAGCAGTGACCACAGCCCGTGTGGAGACGAAGTCCCGTCTTCACACTGATGACTCCCTTCATTGTGTTGTGTGGCACTACCACCGTTCTAAATGGGATAGATTCAGAACAGCTCTAGCAGCTCAAAACTAGGCATCCATGAGGCGCAGTGGGCCATCAGCAGCAGCAGCAGCAGAATTGTATTCCACCACAATCTGTAACCTCGTGTCCCGACATATCTCTCACTCTACTATTACCAGC
Organism: Squalus acanthias; assembly: GCA_030390025.1. Classification (NCBI taxonomy): domain Eukaryota; kingdom Metazoa; phylum Chordata; class Chondrichthyes; order Squaliformes; family Squalidae; genus Squalus; species Squalus acanthias. The sequence goes on from CM059432.1 coordinate 88,130,567, forward strand.
AAGCTAGGGACCAACCCTGGTTCAATAAGGAGTGTAGAAGAGCATGCCAGGAGCAGCAGCAGGCGTACTTAAAAATGAGGTGCCAACCTGGGGAAGCTGCAACACAGGACTACATGCATGCTAAACAGCGGAAGCAGCATGCTATAGAAAGAACTAGGCGATCCCACAATCAATGGATCAGATCAAAGCTCTGCAGTCCTGCCACATCAAGCCGTGAATGGTGGTGGACCATTCAACAATTAACGGGTGGAGGAGGCTCCATGAATATTCCCATCTTCAATGATGGTGGAGCCCAGCATGCAAGTGCAAAAGACAAGGCTGAAGCGTTTGCAACCATCTTCAGCCAGAAGTGCCGAGTGGATGATCTATATCGGCCTCCTCCTGAGGTCCCCACCATCACAGCAGCCAGTCTTCAGCCAATTCGATTCCGTCCACTTGATATCAAGAAAAGGCTGCGTGCACTGGATACAGCAATGGCTATGGGCCCCGACAACATTGTGAAAAATTGCCCAGGTATGTCCTGTCAACAAAAAGCATGACAAATCTAATCCAGCCAATTACTGTCCCATCAGTCTACTCTCAATCATCGGCAATATGATGGAAGGTGTCGTCGACAATGCTATCAAGCAGTACTTACTCACCAATAACCTGCTCACCGATGCTCAATTTGGGTTCCTCCAGCACCACTCGGCTCCAGACCTCATTACAGCCTTGGTCCAAATATGGACAAAAGAGCTGAATTCCAGAGGTGAGGTGAGAGTGACTGCCCTTAACACAGCATTTCACCTGAGTGTGGCATCAAGGAGCCCTCATAAAATTGAAGTCAATGGGAATCGGGGGGAAAACTCTCCACTGGCTGGAGTCATACCTACCACAAAGGAAGATGGTTGTGGTTGTTGGAGGCCTATCATCTCAGCCCCAGGACATCGCTGAGGAGTTCCTCAGGGCAGTGTCTTAGGCCCAACCATCTTCAGCTGCTTCGTCAATGACCTTCCCCCCATCATAAGATCAGATGTGGGGATGTTCGCTGATGATTGCACAGTGTTCAATTCCATTTGCAACTCCTCAGATAATGAAGCAGTCCATGCTTTCATGCAACAAGACCTGGACGACATTCAGCTTGGGCTGATAAATGGCAAGTAACATTTGCGCCACACAAGTGCCAGGCAATGACTATCTCCAACAAGCCAGAGTCTAACCACTGTCCCTTGACATTCAACAGAATTACCATCGCCGAATCTCCCACCATCAACATCCTGCGGGTCACCATTGACCAGAAGCTTAACTGGACCAGCCACCTAAATCATATGGCAACAAGAGCAGGTCAGAGGCTGGGTATTCTGCGGTGAGTGTCTCACCTGACTCCCCAAAGCCTTTCCAGCATCTACAAGGCACAAGTAAGGAGTGTGATGGAATACTCTCCACTTGCCTGGATGAGTGCAGCTCCAACAACACTCAAGAAGCTCGACATCATCCAGGACAAAACAGCCTGCTTGATTGGCACCCCATCCACCACCTTAAACATTCACTCCCTCCACCACCGGCGCACCGTGGCTGCAGTGTATACCATCTACAAGATGCACTGCAGCAACTCACCAGGGCTTGTTCGACAGCACCTCCCAAACCCATGACTTCTACCACCTAGATGGACAAGGGCAGTAGATGCATGGAAATGCCACCACCTGCAAGTTCCCGTCCATCGTTGCTGGGTCAAAATCCTGGAACTCCCTCCCTAACAGCACTGTGGGAGTACCTTCACAACACGGACTGCAGCGGTTCAAGAAGGCTGCTCACCAGCACCTTCTCAAGGGCAATTAGGGATGGGCAATAAATGCTGGCCATTGGGGGAGAAATTCGGTATTGCCCCGCTTGGGGCGCTAACTTTTAAAAGTAAAAAAAAATTAACGCTAGGAATTAAAAAAATTCGGGGTTTGCACTAAATCAAGCGCTCCACTTCCTTCCTGGAGCACAACAGGCAGCAGGCGGGGCGGTAGGTGAGCAGTGCTGCCCACTGGGCCATGCAGTGCTGCTGCGTTGGAAGGCTCCTTCCCTCCCTTAAAGGGAAGGGCCATCGCTGCAGGCTCTGCAAGGGGAAAACTTACCTCGTCCCCGATGACAGCTGCGATCCGGCCCGATCAGCTCGATGCACTGCAGCAGAGTGCCGGGCTGATCGATCGCTGGCGAAGCCAAATGAAAAAAAATGAGGAAGTGTATTTCAGAATTTTTTTTACTTACCTCGGCCACCTCGCCTTTAAGTATCGTCCCCGACATGCCCGGCGTCCCAATGAATGCCTCCTGCAGCTGCCGGTGTTTTCGCCCGGCAATGCTGCAGGGGGCGGAACCAAAGTTCGGATCCGGGGCGCTACTGGGGCGATGTGCATGGCGATGATGTCACGATCTCCGGGTGAAGGAGATTGAGGCGCAACGCCATACCACCGCCGCAAACCTCTCACCGAATATAACGGGAGTCGATCTTCTCGCCGCGCCCGGTCTGTAAGTGCTTAGCGCCCCGTTATCGCCCTCTGGACGCAATAACGGGAGGCCAATTTCTAGGCCATTATCTTTGGTCCGTGCCACAAACTCCGTTCCCTAGCCACCGACTCCACCCCTCTCCCTAGCATCTGCCTGAGGCTAAACCAGACTGTTTGCAACCCTGGTGTCATATTTGACCCTGAAACGAGCTTCCAACCACGTATCCATGCCATTACTAAGACTGCCTATTTCCACCTCCGTAACATCGCCCGATTCTGCCCCTGCCTCAGCTCATCTGCTGCCGAAACTCTTATCCATGCCTTTGTTCCTCCAAGACTTGACGATTGCAATACACTCCTGGCTGGCTCCCATGTTCACCCCTATGTAAACTTGATGTTATCTAAATCTAGGCTGCCCGTGTCCTAACTCGCACCAAGTCCTGTTCACCCATCACTCATGTGCTCGCTGACCTACATTGGCTCCCAGTTAAGCTACGCCTCAATTTTAAAATTCTCAATCTTGTCTTCAAATCCCTCCCTGGCCTCGCCCCTCCCTATCTCTGTAATCTCCTCCAGCCCCACCCCACCCTCCCGAGATATCTGCGCTCCTCTAATTCTGGCCTCTTGAGCATGCCTGATTTTAATCGCTCAACCATTGGTGGCCGTGCCTTCAGCTGCTAAGGCCCTAAGCTCTGGAAATCCCTCCCTAAACCTCTCTGCCTCCCTACCTCTCTTTCCTCCTTTAAATCTACCTCATCCGCCTAATTTCTCCTTATGTGACTCGGTGTCAAATTTTGTTTTAAAGCATTTTACTCTATAAATACAAGTTGTTGTAGTTGTTGTTGTTGCTGGGTGTATACTATAGGCCACCAAATAGTGGGAATGAGATAGAGGAGCAAATTTGAAGGCAAATTGCAGAAAGATGCAAGAACTTTAGAGCAGTGATAATGTGAGAATTCAATTTTCCTAATATAGACTGGGAAAATAACAGTGTAAAGGGAAAAGAGGGGGAGGAATTCCTGAAATATGTACAAGACAACTTTTTATTCAGTATTTTGCCAGCCCAATGAGGAAGGAAGCAGTGCTGGAACTAGTTCTGGAGAATGAAGTGGGACAAGTGGAGCATGTTTCAGTGGGAGAGCAGTTGGAAATGGTGGTTACAGTATCATTAGGTTTAGAGTAGTTATGGAAAAGGACAAGGAAAAATCAAACTTGAAAATACTCAACTGGAGGAGGGCTAACTTCAATGAGTTGAACATGGATCTGGCTCAGATGGATTGCAAACATAGATTGGCTGGTTAAACAGTAAATGAGCAATGGGAGGCCTTCAAAGAAGAGATACTTCATGTACAGACTAGACACATTCCCACGATGGGGAAAGAAAAGGCATCCAAAGCTAGAGCTCCCTGGATGTCTAAAGATATAGGGGAAGAAATTGGCTAACCCCCGAAAACGGGCATGCAGATCGCATTAGGCGATTATTCCACGCCTGTTCATTGTGTTGCAGGCAGCACAGTCAATTCATGCTGTCCGGTTTTACATGATTGCTGTGTGCAGCCAGCGCTACCCGCGCTGTTCATTGACTGCACGCATCAGCAGGGGGCCTGATATCACGAGTGACTAGCACTACATAAAGGCAGCCTGCAAGTCTTAAAGGAGAGGTCATCTGGGTTGTGATACTTTGAGCAATAGCTGAACTTGCAAGAGAGCAAGCACCAAGGTTTTCAGACAATGCACTAGAGGTTTTGGTGGAAGAGGTGAAAAGAAGGAGAAACATCCTGTATCCGCAGGGTGCAGGAGGCCCTCCAGTGGGAACAAGTAGCGGGGAGGTCAATGCCACAAGTGTTGCAAACTTACCTGAAAGCTGTGTGTGTCCCATTAAGAAGTGCTGACAACGTCTCTGTCATCTGCTGAACGCTTGCGCTAAGGTCAAAGTTTACAGAGTGTGATGTTAAGTCGGCGTTGCATGCTGACTGATGTCACGCTCTCCTCATTTGCATCTCCAGGGCCAGCACTGCTATCAGCAGTGCTAAAGCCCTCACCAAAATGGCGGCCGCCGGGTCCCACGCCAGAGAAGGGCGTTAAAGTGACGGCCACCATTTTTTGCAAGGATAACGCGCAAACAGGTGGCGATAGCTAGGGAATTTCTCCCCCCAAAAATTTCCCCACCACCGACATTATGCTGACTGGCCTATCATTGTCAGGTTTATCCCTCTCCCCTTTTTTGAACAAGGGCGTAATGTTTGCAATCCTCCAGTCACCTGACACCACTTCCATATCCAAGGAGGATTGGAAGATTGTGGCCAGAGCCTACGCAATTTCCACCCTTACTTACCTCAGCAACCTAGGATGCATCCTATCTGGACCGGGTTTCTTTTCCACTTTGAGCGCTGCCAACTTTTAACTACCTCCTTTTTTCATTTTCAATTTCTCTACTACCTCGTCCTTTACTGTGACATTGGCAGCAGCCTCTTCTTTAGTGAAGACTAATTGCATGGGTTTTTGGAGCTTTTCTATAATTGCCTAAAATTTGAATTGTCTACAGGGAGTGGTCTGGCTGGTGCTGAAGTACTTTTCTGTTGATTTAAAAGCTTGTGCTGAAACAAGTTGCTTCCAGACATGGGTTGTCTTGTAGGCCTTCCTCTTGGAATTGAGCATGACTGGGGAATGAAGAGAGGCTACATAGAGCAGGACAAGCTACTAGAAGAGGGAGGAGGAGGAGGGGGAGAAGGGGTCTCAGCAGAAGGCCATATCTGCTGAGGGTCTTTATGGAGCAGTTCTCTTACCACAACTTCAGCGAGGACCAATGCTTCAGACATCTTCACTTCACAAAAGAGGTCGTGACTGAAATCTGCCGACTGCTGCAGCCTCAAAGAAGGGCAAGGACTGCATTACCAGTGATCGTGGCTCTATAGCTTTTATATGTTTGGCTCCTTCCAGGCTACTGCTGGAGATATAAGCAACATCTCGCTGTTTGCAGTACACTGCTGCATAACAACAACAACAACTTGTATTTATATAACACTTTTAATGTAGTATAACATCCCAAGGTGCTTCATAGGAGCATTATCAAACAAAATGTTGCTTATATCTTCAGTTATGTGGAGAGACTAGAGAAGCTGAGATTGTTCTCCTTAGAGCAGAGAAGGTTAAGGGGAGATTTGATAGAGGTGTTCAAAATCATGAAGGGTTTTGAAGAGTAAATAAGGAGAAACTGTTTCCAGTGGCAGAAGGATCAGTAACCAGAGGACACAGATTTAAGATAATTGGCAAAAGAACCAGAAGTGACATGAGGAGAAAGATTTTTACACAGCGAGTTGTTATGATCTGGAATGCACTGCCTGAAGGAATGTTGGCAGCAGATTCGATAATAACTTTCAAAGGGAATTGGATAAGTACTGAAGAAGAAAAATTTGCAGGGCTCTGAGGAACGTGCAAGGGAATGGGACTAATTGTTAGCTCTTTCAAAGAGCCGGCAGAGGCATGATGGGCCGAGTGGCCTCCTTCTGTATCATTCTATGATTCTATGATGCGCTGACACTATCAGCTGACACTTATTGCATTATGTGTAACAAAATAATTGAAAAGAACAGATTTTCTTGCACGTAGCGCACAGAAGATTTCCTCCAGGTGGTTTGATTGAGCAGCGTAGAGATTCCTCTTTAGGAAATACAAAACAAACATAAGATCCAATGTCAGATCTCCTGTCACTCTATGAAAACGTTTTCTATCACAAGCACTATTATTTCTCCAAATAACTCATGTGTAAAACAGCAAGCATCAGGAATCATGCTGTATATTTTTGCTTTGTCTGTGTAACCTGTAGAGTCAGTATGCTTGTCCTTACACCACAAGGCAAATGGTTTCTACTTATTATTATACAACTTCTGTGTGGATGGCTTCCAAGAGGCCACAATAGAAACCATTGTCTGCTGTACCAGTCTGTATCAGGAACCAAGCCATTAACTTCAAACTAGTTGCAGTAGATGCCAAACCTTCTCTCTTTCTGTGAAAGCAAGTCCTTCTGTTGAATAGATGCCAATGATTGGCCTTTCAAAAACAAGATCAGAAAATAATGGTTCTCATTATCAGTGCAATACAATAAGGATATGTCCATTCCTCTTTGAAATTAAAACTTGACGGATGCTCAGAGGAACCCGCTATGAATTTAAGGTCAGTCAGAGGTAGATCGCTGTGAAAGAAAGAGCTGATATTTACATAGCATTTTATCATGCCCTCAGGAAGTCCCAAAATTTTTTTACAATCAATTAATTACTTTTGAAACACAGTCACTGTTGTTGTGTAGGCAATTATGGCAGGCAATTGGCAAGTGATGACTAACCAGAAATTTTTGGACTTTGCTTACGGCTCCATGTCATAACTTCTTTCCCCCAACTTGGCGAGCACTTTTTTTCCTGCTCTTTTAAAGAACTTTGAGACATCTCCTGTATGTGAGGAATGGCGCAGAAATGTAAGTCATTGAAGAGAAAAGGTCTGTAAATGGGACTACACCCTAATTTGTCAAAATCTAGAAATGGCACATGTGGCAGGACCATATTTCTGCTGAGGATATCCTCTAACATGCGTATTAGATGCTTTGCAGCTAAGGATATGCTGCATCCGGTAACAGTGCCCTTTCACTAGTGTCTACAGACACCAAGGGGTAGAAATTTGCCTGTTTTGTGGATCTGAAATGGGCGCCATGTAGTCCAATTTTGCAGTGTGATGTCCTGTGCTGAAAGTGCGCACGGTGCTATGCTGGTTGGAGTGTTTGTTAGGTCCTTGGAGGCCATCTGAAACAAATGCAAGCTTCATTAAAATATGTTAATATGGGTCTTGCAGCTGAATTAGGACCTTTTTCAGAAATTGGTGGCCACTTGGTGGAAAGAAGATGCCCATCCTCCTGCTGACTTCCTCCACCAATACCTCCAATGCAGCGCCAAAGAAACAGTGGGTCCTTGCAACTTTTGCTCTGCCTGCCATTGTGAGAAACTTTCAGCCACAGTTGCCTGCAGCCAAAGTGCACCCCCCCCTTTAAGAGGTGCAGGCTCTTAAATGGCATCATCACTGTGCAATATTGATGCCCCTTCCATTAGCCAAGCTGCCAATGAACAGTGCAAATAGTGCTGGCAGCCTGCCTGCTCTATTTAAATGAAGCACGGACCAATTTGGGGCCTTAGTTGTGTCCATTTGATCAGGTACATGCTCCAAGCGTGGCACCCATTCTGCACTCGAAAATGGGATTAAATCAATTTCTACTACCAAATTTTGTATACTAGCATTCTATGTTTGCTGAAATATTCATAAATGTCTGTAGAAAAATAACATGGCACTGCAGAAAAGAAAGAAACTCCTGGTCCCTAAATTAGAGCCTGTTGATGTACTAGTATTATTGATACACCCATTTCCTGTAGATATGGGCTTCCCAATTGGTCAATGGGTTTGAGTTAAAATGAGTATGGATGGTGGAGGGACGACATAGAGATCCCAATCAGAACATGGTCCTTGATAATCCACCAAAAGGGGATTTCTGCTGATGAAGAATTTGGTACCACCAATATAGGAGTGAATGTTTCGGTGACCATTGTGACATGTAGGTTCCATTGAAACGCTCTCACGAAGAGCATACTGGAGGAATAGAAATTTATTGTGAGATGCTTTGTGAAAATAGTGCATCCTGTAATATCTCACCTGTCTGATGGTAGAGTAACTAGCATGAATATTTCCTGATTAACCTGTTTGATTATCACATGTCTCAGATGAGCCAAGAACACTCTGGGGGTGAAATTCGCCACCTTTGCGCCCGCTGTTAGTGCCTCCGGGGGGGGGGTTATCGCTCACGCGGGGGCGCTAAAAGCATGCCGAGAAATTAGGCGGGGCGCTACAGAGGTGCTAGCCGATAGTGCCGCGTCGGTGCCGGTAGCGCCCCGGGCTGCTGCGCCGCCGGCGATGACGTCATCGCTGAGCGACGTGGCCCCTTAGTGCCCCACGGTCGAAATTCGGTTGCACCCCGCAAAGCTGCCGCGTGTGATGTCAGCGACAACCTTGCGGGTCGCGAGCCGGGCCACACACCGTTGGCGGGGCGCCAATTAAAGGGGCAGTCCAGCTGCGCCCCACATTGACATTTTTTATTTTAGCCGACCTCCAGGTTGGCCCCTCTTTATGGCCCTTGGGCTGCGGCCACGGCACCACGCTGCCCTGGTGGGCTAGTGGAGGCTGTCAAACGGCCTGCAGGGTGCGCAGCGGCCCTCCCCTTTAACAGAAGGGGAGGAGCGCTGAAACACGTCAGCGCTAAGAGGAGCAGCCGTGTAGCGCTCCGGCGCTAACGCACCTTGTGCCCCACACACCGCCCCAAGAGGAAGTGGCGCGCCCGAGACAGCACTCTGCTTCCTTGCCGGGGTGATAAGCCCAATTTAGCCGCCGGTGCAGTACTCCTGCCCCGGGCGCTAAATGTGAGGCGCTAATTCGGTTCCCGCCCCAAAAGGGGCATAACTGAATTCTGCCCCCTCTGTGTTTTGGAAATAAACAACAGCTGTTGTAAAACATACTTCTTTTCTGCTTTAAGGCACTTACTCACATGGTGGGTGATACAGAGACTTTAGAAAGGGTGCAGAAGAAGACCACTAGACTAATTCTCACTTTAAAGCATCTTAGTTATCAAGATAGGCTAAAAGAGTTGGGACTCTACACTTTAGAGAAGCGTAGACTTAGAGGTGATCTGATTGAAGTTTATAAGATAATGAAGGGAATAGATTGTGTTCCAGCTGACAGTTTATTCCAATAGGTTAGGGAGGACCAGGGATCACAAATTTAAGTTATATAAGGCCAGATCTAGGTTAGATATCAGGAGGTTCTTTTCCCAGAGAATAGTGGAACTCTGGAACAGGCTGCCATCTCGTGCGATGGATGCTGATTCGCTGGACCTGTTTCTGGCTGGGGCGGAGATCACCTCTTACAGAAGGTAGGTACTGCAAGGAATTCAGGGCCAGAGTGATTTCCTGAACTAGTTTTGATTGCCTAGATGGATCGGAGAGAAATTTCCCAGATTTTTTTTCTCCAAATTGTCCTGGGTTTTTTAATCTGGATTTTCGCCTCTCCCAGGAGATCACATGGTTTCGGGTGGGGTGGAGAGTATATATTGTGATACACAAGGTATCGCAATTGTATGGGACAGGCTTGATGGATCAGAGGGTCTTTACCGGTCCGTCATTGTTCGTATGTTCATAATAGCATGGGAATATGAACAACGACTTTGAATATGTGAGGACAGCCTTGAAACCTTAACTATTCACCTATAGATTAGAGCTTATAGCTTTAAACTTCCTCGTTAATCAACCCCATAGAGAGCCGCGACTGTCTGTTAACGGAGAGAGAGAAAATTGAGGCTGTGACCTAGTTGGAATGAGAGACAGTAAATGGAAATAAGTGGGGTTTTTTGCGAGCTTGGAGCACAAGCCTCAGATTTTATGGTTTATTGTTTGGCATCTCTTCTAAATTTGCTGCCATGGTTTTTGTTTGCAACAGAGAAGGGGGCAGCTATCACTCTCTGGAAGTCGCTTGGTATCCCCAATTCAATAGTCAGGTATGTCTACAATGAACAATTGGACTGATCAAATTCCTATGTCAGATGAGATACAGGGGCTTATACCTGAAACCTGGCATAGCCATGACCTTTGACAATGCCAGAAGATCTGGAACACCAATATCCAACCCTGCAAACTCCTCATAGGTATGGTTAGCATCTCGTGACACAGGGTTCTAGACATTTTGAAATAATGTTTTACTCTGAGTAATGGGGACTTCATAAAATAGTACTGACAATAATAGGTTAAAATATCTTCTTCACAAATGGAATAAACTGGGTTTTTGTTTTCATTCACCAATTGCATCAAATTAAGTTATTTATATTGCGCCTATGGCAAGATTCCCAAGACATCCTGTTATTATGGTAATTAAGTGGCGGAAGAATGAGAAAAACTACAAAAAAAGCTTCAGCAACTACCAATAATCTTTTAAACTAAAACTTTGGTTTCCTCCAAATGATCCAGTGGTTGAGAATAAATGTCAGAAAATTAAAGCATTTATCTTCAGAGGCAAAGAGAACAGTGTTTCATAGAAATATTACTTTGAAAACTCTGTTGTAATTAAAACTAATTATGGACTCTAGACATTTGGAGCTTCACTTACAAATTGGTTGGTTATCCTATTTCCTTTGAACAAGAAAGCAGACTTTATGATTGTACTGCCTCCTTGACTCATTTACTGAAATTACAGTGGTGGAATCCAAAGGACGTGCATCTGGTTTTGTACAAACTAAACCCTATTTATTGTTAATAAGCTGTCAGCAAATTTCAGCCAGCCCTACTCCAGCTCTTTCAAGAAAGAAAGGTCACCAGCAAACATAGCTTCATCACCTTTTAAACAATGTGCTATTTAAAGGTCAATTCAATTTCGTAAAAATGCGTCAGTAGTACTTTCATAAGACTAAAAACTGTTATTTTTAGGAAAATGGCAATGACTGATTGAAACCTGTACGTTAGTGTACACTGCACTCTTTTTCTTTGAAAGAACATAAGGGCATAAGGACATAAGAAATAGGAGCAGGAGTAGGCCATTTGGCCCTTCGACCCTGCTCCGTCATTCAATAAGATCATGGCTGATCTTCTACCTCATCTCCACTTTCCTGCACTATCCCTATATCCCTTGATTCCCTTAATATCCAAAAATCTATCGATCTCTGTCTTGAATATACTCAACAACTGAGCATCCACAGCCCTCTAGGGTGTAAAATTTTAAAAAAAATCACCACTCTCTAAGTGAAGAAATTTCTCCTCATCTCAGTCCTAAATGGCTGACCCCTTATTCTGAGACTGTGACCCCTGGTTCTAGACTCCCCAGCCAGGGGAAACATCCTCCCTGCATCTACCCTGTCAAGCCCTGTAAGAATTTTGTATGTTTCAATGAGATTATCTCCCATTCTTCTAAACTCTAGAGAATATAGGCCTAGTCTACTCAATCTCTCCTCATAGGACAATGCCCCCATCCCAGGAACCAGTCTAGTGAACCTTCGTTGCACTCCCTCTATGGCAAGTATATCCTTCCTTAGGTAAGGAGACCATGGTGACCATGGCCTTGAACTTCTTCGCGTTGGGCACCTTCCAGGCTGGAGCAGGCGACATCTGTAACATCTCCCAGTTCACCGCCAATTCCTCAATAAGGGAGATGCGCGAGGCTCTGCATGCAAGGAGAGCCGAATCTATTTCATTCTTTCTTGCCAGAGAGAAGCAGGTGGAGCGAGCAAGAGGCTTCGCGAGGATAGAAGGCTTCCCCATGATGCAGGGTGCCATTGACTGCACACACGTCGCTTTGTGAGCGCCGCATCTCAATACGGAAATGTACCGCAGCTGGAAGAGATTCCACTCCCTCAATGTCCAGCTGGGGTGCAACCATACACAGCGCATCATGAAAGTTAATGCTCGGTATCCTGGCAGCAGCCACATACTCCTCAGATAATGAAGCAGTCCATGCCCACATGCAACAAGACCTGGATGACGTTCAGGCTTGGGTTGATGTGTGGCGCGAATGTTACCTGCCACTTAAGTGCCAGGCAATGACTATCTCCAACAAGCGAGAGTCTAACCACTGCCCCTTGACATTCAACGGCATTGTCATCGCCGAATCTCCCACCATCAACATTCTGGGGGTCACCATTGACCAGAAACTTAACTGGATCAGCCACATAAATACTGTGGCAACAAGAGCAGTTCAGAGGCTAGGTATTCTGCGGCGAGTGTCTCACCTCCTGACTCCCCAAAGCCTTTCCACCATCTACAAGGCACAATTAAGGAGTGTGATGGAATACTCTCCACTTGCCTGGATGAGTGCAGCTCCAACAACACTCAAGAAGCTCGACACCATCCAGGACAAAGCAGCCCGCTTAATTGGCACCCCATCCACCACCTTAAACATTCACTCCCTCCACCACCGGCGTACCGTGGCTGCAGTGTGTACCATCTACAAGATGCACTGGAGCAACTCGCCAAGGCTTCTTCAACAGCACCTCCCAAACCCATGACCTCTACCACCTAGAAGGACAAGGGCAGCAGGCGCATGGGAACACCACCACCTCCAAGTTCCCCTCCAAGTCGCACACCATCCTGACTTGGAAGTATATTGCCGATCCTTCATCGTCGCTGGGTCAAAATCCTGGAACTCCCCCCCTAACAGCACTGTGGGAGTACCTTCACCACACGGACTGCAGCAGTTCAAGAAGGCGGCTCACCACTACCTTCTCAAGGGCAATTAGGGATGGGCAATAAATGCTGGTCTTGCCAGTGATGCCCACATCCCAGGAAAGAATTAAAAAAAAACCATGATGCCTTCGTTCTGTGGCTGTCTGTACCATCAGTATTTGAGCCACCACAACAAACCAGAGGCTGGCTACTGGGTGACAAGATCTATCCGCTGACCACCTAGCTCTTGACTCCTCTGCGCAACCCAACCAGACATGGACAGCAGCATATAACGAAAGCCATGCTGCCACACGGAATCTGACAGAGCAGACTATTGGCTTCCTTAAACAACGGTTCCGCTGCCTAGACCGCTCTGGAGGAGTCCTGCAGTACTCACCAGAGTGCATCTCAAGATTCGTCGTGGTCTGTTGCATCCTCCACAACCTCGCCATCATGAGGGCACAGCCCTTGCCACTAGGCAAACGGTGACCAACTGATGATGAGGAGGAAGAAGAAGCCGAGGAGGAGGAAGTGGAAGGGAGGAGGCAACCTAGACAGCCCCTTTCTGCCATGCTGTCGGTGATCGAATCTTCCGACTGTGGTACCAGTGAACGCATTCCCAATTCCACATTCAACAATAATCCCAAACCTTACTTTCCCTCTGTTAATGACAATCACAGCGCCTCTTGGCCACAATGCAGAAATAAAAGCCCCACAAAACAAACATTCCAAACCAATTAATGAATCAAACCATTACAATATTTCATTCAAAAGTCAGCTAATCACGCTTGTGCATTCCCTTAGTACCTGTCTTCAGTGTGCCTTTGCCTGTCCTGGTGCTCCTATGTAGTGCTACCCCAGTGGCTGCAGCATGGGTGGTGGAAGGCTGCTGACTTTCAATGGGGTGGGGGGAGACTGCAGATGGCCTTGCAGGGTGACCTTGAGCAGCTCTGGGCCTAGAAGGCCCTGCTTCATACTGCACTGGCATAGGCAGCAGCAGTCTGGGCTGGCTGGCTGACAGGCAACAGCAAGGACACTGGTGGAAAGGCAGTGGTGGGAGGACAAATGTTGTCATCCTGAGAGATGACAGCAGGTTCGTCTACCATGGAGCCACAGCCACTCTCCTAAGGCAGTGCTTCAGCAATCCTAGTAATCTGCTGGAGAACAGATTGCTTGAACGTTGTGACAACCTGCAAACCCCTTTCATGATGGCAGCAAGCTGAGCCTGCATGACTTCAGTCTGAGCTTCCATTACAGCCCTCAGATGTTGGGTGGCTTCTGCTTGTGCTGCAATGGAAACTGAGACATCGGCCATCAGATGCTACATGATGGTTGGGTACACAAATACGTTACTAGATCTGCCCACCCCTTCCACACTAGAAATGATGGGCTCCACGCATTGCGCAAAGCCCTGTTAAAGGCTGGAGTTGGACTCCTCCATGTTCCTTGACATTGCATTCAGGCTTTCTGGCAGGCCTGCCAATACACCAAGCATTTTGTTGTGCATACCCATCAGCTTTCTTCTGTAGGCCGTCCCATCAAAGTTCTCATCTGAGTCTTGTGCAGCAAAACTTGTGTGCAACCTTGCCCTCCAGGGAGCTGGCATCTGTGCTACCTTTCCCCCCTGCCCTGGCTGCAGGCCACTGCTGCCCGGTAACTCACCACATACAGATCCCGCCTCTAAGCTACCCTCTAAAGTCCGCGCAGTGCCAATATCTGAGCTGGTGGCTGCGAGTGTCAGATCCAGTGACGCTGTTTCTTCTTCATCATCACTCTCCTCTCCCTCTTTCTCTTGCACTACTGGCTGGCCAGGTTGGATTTATTGGGTCCCTGAAATGAGAAAGGCAGAAGGGTAGGGTGGTGGTAAGGGGAAGGAGTGGGGGGAAAAGCAAGAGCTGCATACTTACATCATCTGCAGCTTGTAAGTCAGAAGAGATTCTGGGATGAGGGTGAAGTGGGATGTGAGAAGGAGGAATAAGTATGAGCTTGCTGTCATCTTCAATGGTTTCAACGCTGCCACTGGCCACGGCCTTAGTCACAGCCACTCCAATTACAGCGAGCACCAACCATCTGGAGCAGGGTCAGGATATGGAGGCGCGCCTGTTCCCCTCCAGTTAGCTGCAGCTGCTTATGATGGTGCCACCTTGTCCTGCAAGAGAGAGGGAAGTGTGTAAGTGAGTGTGGTTCACTGTGTTTGGGTGCTGTGGCTGCCATGGTTCAATATCTGGCAGTGTGTGCAAGTTGTGAGATGTGGGTGTGAGGCTTGCAGCAGTGGTAAATGTGTGAGGGTGAGATGGAGCATATGAATGTGAGGTATGAAATGTGATTGATATAGATTGTTGGTAGGTGAGTAATGGGGGTGTGGTAAATTGAGCAGTGTGTGAGGCTAGTGTTGCAGTTTGTGGGATATGGCGTTTGAAGATGAATTTACTAACCTTGACCGCTCATGTGAGGTCATTTAGCTTCTTCCTGTACTACATCCAGGTCCTCGGGGCTACATTGCTTGCATTGACAGTGACAGCCATCTGCTCCCATTCCCTTCTCAGCGTCTGTCTGGAGGGCCTCCTGGCCCCCTGTGGATACAGGACATCTCTCCTCCTGTCCACCTTGAATGCTGCATCAGAAAATCTGGGAGCCCTCTCTCTGCCATGTTGTGGCATCTTTACTCTTCCTGTAGGTCACACACTTCTCCACAACGACTTCCAGTACCTGCTGCAGCCAGAATGCACCTCCCCTTTAAGATGTGCAGGCTGGCTTTAAGAAATGCAGTCTAGCTTTAATTGGTGCTAGCCTCGCACAAACTTGGGCCCCCTGCTGAGCATGCAACCACTCAGCAGTGTGTTTAGTGCTGAGCTACACGGCACTGTCATTATAATTAGCAGGCAGCACGAAGTCTGCATGCTGCCTACATCGGAAAGAACAGGCGCAGGTTAATTGCGCATCAAGATCCCGCGTCCATTTTTGGGGGCTATCCAATTTTTAGCCCAAAATATCTTATGATCTTGCCTCTCTTTGACTGCTTTGTCTTGGAGTTGCTTTGTAAATCTTTTTCTCTTCCTTTTCCTGTAGAGTCTTCCTAAGATCAGGAGACTGAGGAGGTGGAACAACAGAGCAGATTGTGTCAAGCATTCCTTTGCTTCCCCCCACCCCCCTACAGATACTAGAACCTTTGAGAATGTAGTTAGTCAGTTAAACGAAGGTGCATAGGGTGATTCATTACTCACAATGAGGAAGATTAATGAAGGTGGAGGGAAAGTCACAAGAATGATCTCGCCAGACTGCAAGCCCATGATGTATCTTTACTGTATGGACAAGAGATTGTTATTGTACTGGGCCAACCTTCAGATGGGAGTTGATGCAAGAGCAAAAAGGATTTTCTGTATCCTTTGAGTCCATCTTGAGCAGCCTGCAGCAGCTGGCAGACAATGTGCAGCAGTGCACATCCAACATCGCTGCAGTCCTACATGATGCAGATTAACATTGAGTGAGTGGCATCTTCATGGCCATTTGCAGGGGGATCTCAAAGCACAGAGGGAGCAAACGCATAACAACTCCCTCCCAAAAATGTTGCGATCAGTGCCATTGAGAATTTGCGCTCCTACTTACTGGAGTCTTTCTCTGCTGGAAAGAGCAGTAATAGCCATATCGGAGTCACCTTACAGACTGCTCTCATGCATATTGCTGGTCATCCAGCTGGCATGCTCAACACCAGAGGCATAGCAGGAGAACAGTCTGATAAGGTGCCTTCCTCTCATGGTATCTACACAGCCTCCCACTCCAGCAAGAATTGATGAAGTGCCAGAGAACAGTCAGCTGTAAGATGTGGCTCCAGCTGTTGCAGGGACATCTCATCACCTTGCGCCCAGAGGTTAAGGGCCATGACTATCCAATGGCAATGCACCACCACAGTTGGCCCTTCAACTCAGTAAGCATTTACAACAGCTTGAGGTGAGGTAAGAGGACTACCACTAGTTATAATCACTGGAGGTCATTTTAACTTTCAGCGATGGTGTAAAACGGGCGATATTGGATCAGTTGTCTGTTATACACCCTGCACGATTTTCCTTTCCATTGACTTCAAATAACAGGCTGGGGCTGGGGTCTCCCCAAGCCAGGATTTCACACTTCTGGACCTAGAAAGCATTGCAGCTATACTCAGTGAGATGAGGTGTACTCACCTCCATTGGGTGTATGTAGGCCCCACTGGTGATTTCCAGTTTAGACAGGTAGCCTGGACCCGCAGATCAGCCCCCTTATTCTGGGTGCTGATTGGACCAGTGCCAGTCCTTGAGGCCTTGGCAACCCTCACCCCCTGGGTGGAAAGAGGCCAGAGATTCATGCATCCTGAAGTGCATTTGCACCTGCCTGTCCCATGCCAATGAGGTACCTTCCTACTGATCCTGCAAACTCCAGCAGGGTCAGCAGGGTCAGCACTGGAGGGCACCATTGGGTGTGATCCCAACATAACCAGCAGGATCACAACCCGAACAACTTTGAGGCCAGTGACATAAAAAGAATGACATAATGGGAAAGAAGTAGATGGCCAGTTACAGGAGGAGAGATTGTTTTTGTCTATAAGCAATACAATAGAAGATTAACTATATTATAATACAATGAAGAGAATTTCCTCAGGAGTTCTCCCGATTGGCTGCCATGACTTTAGCAGAAGATTGGTGGAAATGCCAGTTAGACATGTAATCGGGGTTTCTGCTGGAGTTACGGCAGCCGATCGGGAGAACCCAGTGGAAATTCCCAGGGATTATACATTACATGGTATAACACTCCTGTCATTATAAAATAGTGCAACTCACCATCAGCAATGTCATGCCAGAGCCACTGAGTAAATAGAAATATTGCTGGAAATTGTCATCCACTGATCTTAAAATGTAAAAAACGAGGTTAACATGAAATGCTGCTTCTGTTTTTGTAGTTGCATTATGGGTTTATTGCTTTGTGGAGCAGTACAGATCATACTGTGATCGTGTATCCTTTTAGCTGTGTAAGCTGGTTTACTTTGGTACAGTCTTTTGCAGCTGTATTAATTGGCTGGCAGTCAACATCACAGAGATGAAATGTTATGCTACAAAAATGAAACAATATTTACCTTTAAACCACCTAACAAATGAAACTAAAGTTCCCCATACCAACTAATGGGCAGTGTATAATTACAACATGCATGAAGTCTTTTCTCGTGGTTGATGTCAAAAGGAAGCGCATGAAGACTTATTTCAAAGTAAACATTAACTGAAACCAGTAATAACATTTTGGCACCTTGTTTTTCCAAATTCGTCTAACATTTCCAATTTAAATAATGCTGACTCCAACACCTCCAGCTTTCACTATTCAGCAGTGAAAAACTCAAATAATTAGCAGTAACCTCTGGTTGATCTGTGTTGGATCCAGATCTAGCACCTTTAAAAAGTAAACACTGGGGTGAAATTCAACTTTGGCGGTGGTGCAAAATGGGTGGTAGCGGACTGGCTGCCTGTGATACTCCCTGCCCCATTTTCTGTTCCATTGACTTTAATGGAAAGGAATATCGGGCGAGTTATATAACGGGCAGCTGATCTGTGACTGTCCGTTTCCCACCCCCGCCAATGTTGAATTTTACCTCCGATATAATCATTAAATCAGTTGCTAAGGGAATTAAGTTTTGAATGTTTGTACATATGTATATTTTAAGCTATAAGGAAATGAAAATATTCACCTTCAGGAATTTGTTTTCAAATTCTTCACATCTGTTATCAAAAGGTCAAATAAATCTTCTCTCAGCCCTTTTCACAATCACTGTTAACTGTTCCCCAACCATCATATTATGGTATCGTCCAACAGTCTCATTAATTTATTACAGTTAAGCAAGTTTGTAGGTACAGTTTTTTGGTTGGTGTGTGGTGGTTGCATCCGTCTCTGGCTGTAAACGTTAGCAAATCAATTTCCTCTAATTCGTCCACTTTTTGAGACAAATAATCAGACTCTTCCTTTAGATGAAGCATTTCTGGGGGGTTTCTAATGATTTAATATGTATTTTTCCAACTAGACTGAGACTGCACCAATAGAAATGTGAAAACAATGAAATGGTTGTTTTAGTAAATGGCACAGACTCAATTCAGGGAGCCACGGGCGATCTGTGAAATATCATTCAGGCAGCAGTACGGACAAGCATTCATCAGGCTATTCATGCACTTTGCAGGAGAGCAGGAAAATTCATCATCGTTAGCATCACAGCAAGGAAGCAGTGAGATGGGACCATTCACTTTTGTGGGCTTTCTGACTTCCCCAAGGCGAAGGGTGTAATCAATCGTAGGCTAATGGGTCTCATTAAGACCCTGAAAATATTAAAGCAGATTGGCTGTTGGCACCCAATATTCTGACTCCAACCCGCAGCACTTCCAGTGCAAGAGTGACGTATAAAGACAGCAGGAAAATGTTCAACTGAGCTGACCATGCAGTATTGGGTGCGATCATCTCATTCTTGGACAGGCATTCAGAGTACCTGAACAGTGCTTGCATCGGTAGTGCTGTACAGGGAATGGCACTGTGTTGAGATTTGGGAGGAATCTTCAGTGGAGATCCCCTTCACATGGTTGCTACTAGTTTGAGATGAGATACCAATATTGGAACTGATATAATATCCCAATATTACTTTCAAGATATCCTTTTGGTTATTATGTGGAAGCCTGAAACATAACATTCAAGTACCAAGTAGAGAATGATTGGTGGAATCTCACTAGGTTTGCATTAAATCAACCAGACACTGGGCATGCTGTGACCAATGGGCTCTGTAATATTATGTTGGCTTACACAATCTACAGACTTTTAAATCCAAACTTTGGCATTGCTTAACCATTACTTCTTGATTTATCTTGTTAGCTCTGCTATTCTATTCAACCTTCGTGGTGCCTTGTAATACCCATGTTTCTCATTTTAAGTGAATGTACATGGTTGTTGAATTTACAATCTACACTCTTCACAAATATGTATAGCCTGTGTTGCAAGGGGCTGTATTGCCCTATTAAGTGTTCTGGTATTGTGGTTAAGGAGATGAAGGAATAGCACCCGAACACTATGGATGATGCGGCCCTATCGAGGATACTGTCATATCCCATCACCCAATGTTTCCCTCAAAGATTTGCCCCTGGATTGTACTTAGGTGCATGTCGTCTACCTCCACCCTTTCCTCAGCCACACTAGGTTCCTTGTGCTGGGCAGATAATTCCTCCTTTGACAGAATGAGGATTTGCTATTGTTCTTATACTGATGACACAAAGATATAGAGAATATAAGGTTCAGAAGTTGTGTAATTCGTGTTTATAAAATGAATGACTATATAATAGTACTTTGCAAGAAAAAGGATTGATGAAGACTATTTTGAACTTCTAACAAAAAAGCAACAAGTTATAAAACAGCATGGGATGAGAAAAGACCATCTCAGGCCTTCAGAGTTGCTTTCTCCATTCATCAAACACACACTACCCCATCATAAGCTCTACATAAATACTCCTTGTTCTCACAAAGGCAATCAAGCAAAGTTCCAGGACATCCATCCAGGACAAACAGCAGGGGCAACAGAGGGCACCAGTGCCAAGTGCCCTGTACAAATCTTTCAAATTTGTCAGCAGTGCAAGGAGTACCTTGAGTGCTACATTTAGAATCTTAGGTTTCCGTTGTGTATTTGCATTTAACAGTGTTTCTCCTCTTTCTACCTGAGTGGGTGGAAAAACACAGACATCTACATAAATCAACCGGTACACCATTGACCAGAAACTTAATTGGATCAGCCATGTAAATACTATGGCTACAAGAGCAGGTCAGAGGCTGTGTATTCTGCGGCGAGTGACTCATCTCCTGACTCCCCAAAGCCTCTCCACCATCTACAAGGCACAAGTCAAGAGTGTGATGAAATACTTGCCTGGATGAGTGAAGTTCCAACAACACTCAAGAAGCTTGACACCATCCAGGACAAAGCAGCTCGCTTGATTGGCACCCCATCCACCACCTTAAACATTCACTCCCTCCACCACCGGCATACCATGGCTGCAGTGTATACCATCTACAAGATGCACTGCAGCAACTTGCCAAGTCTTCTTCGACAACACCTCCCAAACCTGCGACCTCTACCAGCTAGAAGGACAAGGGCAGCAGGTGCATGGGAACACCAACGACTGACTAAAAGTTCCCCTCCAAGTCACATACCATCCTAACTTGGGAATATATCACCGTTCCTTCATCACCACTGGGTCAAAATCCTGGTACTCCCTACCTAATGCAAAAATTGGCCGTGTGGTCGATAGTGAGGAAGAAAGCTGTAGACTGCAGGAAGATATCAATGGACTGGTCAGGTGGGCAGAAAAGTGGCAAATAGAATTCAATCCGGGGAAGTGTAAGGTAATGCATTTGGGGAGGGCAACAAGGCAAAGGAATACACAATAAATGGTGGGATACTGAGAAGTGTAGAGGAACAGAGGGACCTTGGAGTGCATGTCCACAAATCCCTGAAAGTAGCAGGACAGGTAGATAAGCTGGTTAAGAAGGCATACGGGATGCTTTCCTTTATTAGCTGAGGCATAGAATATAAGAGCAGGGAGGTTATGCTAGAACTGTATAAAACATTAGTTAGGCCACTGCTAGAGTACTGCATACAGTTCTGGTCACCACATTACAGGAAAGATGTGATCGCACTAGAGAGGCTACAGAGGAGATTTGTGAGGATGTTGCCAGGACTGGAGAATTTTAGCTAAGAGGAAAGATTGGATAGGCTGGAGTTGTTTTCTCTGGAACAGAGGATGCTGAAGGGAGATGAGGTGTATACAATTATGAGGGGCCTAGATAGAGTGGATAGGAAGGACCTCTTTCCCTTAGCAGAGAGGTCAATAACCAGAGGGGATAGATATAAAGTAATTCTTTTTAATTCGTTCCTGGGGTGTGGGCATTGCTGGCAAGGCCAGCATTTATTGCCCATCCCTAATTGCCCTTGAGAAGGTGGTGGTGAGCTGTCTTCTTGAACTGCTGCAGTCTGCGTAGTGAAGGAACTCCCACAGTGTTGTTAGGTAGGGAGTTCCAGGATTTTGACCCAGCGACGATGAAGGAACAGTGAGATATTTCCAAGTCAGGATGGTGTGTGACTTGGAGGGGAACTTGGAGGTGATGGTGTTCCCATGCACCTGCTGCCCTTGTCCTTCTAGGTGGTAGAGGTGACAGGTTTGGGAGGTGTGTTTCTGCAGTGCATCTTGTAGACACTGCAGCCATGGTGCATTGTTGGTGGAGGGAGTGAATGTTTAAGGTAGTGGATGGGGTGCTAATCAAGCGGGCTGCTTTTTCCTGGATGGTGTTGAGCTTCTTGAGTGTTGTTGGAGCTGCACTCATCCAGGCAAGTGGAGAGTATTCCATCGCACTCATTACTTGTGCCTTGTAGATGGTGGAAAGGCTTTGGGGAGTCAGGAGGTGAGACACTTGCCTCAGAATGTCCAGCCTCTGACCTGTTCTTGTAGCCGCAGTATTTATGTGGCTGGTCCAATTAGGTTTCTGGTCAATGGTGACCCCCCAGGATGTTGATAGTGGGGGATTCGGCGATGGTTATGCCATTGAATGTCAAGTGGCAGTGGTTAGATGCTCTCTTGTTGGAGATAGTCATTGCCTGGCACTTGTGTGAACATAAGAACATAAGAAATAGGAGCAGGAGTAGGCCATTTGGCCCTTCGAGCCTGCTCCGCCATTCAATAAGATCATGGCCGATCTTTTACCTCATCTTCACTTTCCTGCACTATCCCCATATCCCTTGATTCCTTTAATATTCAAAAATCTATCAATCTCTGTCTTGAATATACTCAACAACTGAGCCTTTGCAGCCCTCTGGGGTAGAGAATTCCAAAGATTCACCACCGTCTGAGTGGAGAAATTCCTCCTCATCTCAGTCCTAAATGGCGAACCCCTTATTCTGAGACTGTGTCCCCTGGTTCTAGACTGACGGGGAACCAAGGGTCGAATGAGGGTGAGGAACTTAACGTAATTAATATGAGTAGAGAAAAAATACTAGCGAAAATAATGGGACTAAAAGCCAACAAATCCCCTGGCCCTGACGGCCTACATCCTAGGGTTCTAAAAGAGGTGGCTGAAGAGATAGTGGATGCATTGGTTTTGATTTTACAAAATTCCCTAGATTCTAGCATGGTCCCAGCAGATTGGAAGGTCGCAAATGTAACACCACTATTCAAGAAAGGAGGGAGAGAAAAAACAGGAAACTACAGGCCAGTTAGCCTGACATCAGTCGTCGGGAAAATGCTGGAATCCATTGTTAAGGAAGTGGTATCAAGTCACTCAGAAAATCATAACATGTTTAGGCAGAGTCAACATGGTTTTATGAAAGGGAAATTGTGTTTGACAATTTTATTAGAGTTTTTTGAGGATGTAACTAACAGGGTAGATAAAGGGGAACCAGTGGATGTAGTATATTTGGATTTCCAAAAGGCATTTGATAAGGTGCCACATAAAAGGTTATTACACAAGATTAGGGCTCATGGGGTTGGGGGTAATATAATAGCATGGATAGGGATTGGTTAACGGACAGAAAACAGAGAGTGGGGTGAAACAGATCTTTTTCAGGTTGGCAAGCTGTAACTAGTGGGGTGCCGCAAGGATCAGTGTTGGGGCATCAGCTATTTACAATCTATATTAATGACCTGGATGAAGGGACCGAGTGTAATGTATCCAAGTTTGCTGATGATACAAAGCTAGGTGGGACAGTAAGCTGTGAGGAGAACACAAAGGGTCTGCAAAGGGATATAGATAGACTAAGTGAGTGGGCAGTAAGGTGGCAAGTGGAGTATAATGTAGGGAAATGTGAGGTTATTTACTTTGGTAGGAAGAATAGAAAAACAGAATATTTTTTAAATGGTGAGAAACTTTCAAATGTTAGTGTTCAGAGAGATTTGGGTGTCCTCGTGCAAGAAACACAGAAAACTAGCATGCAGGTACAGCAAGCAATAAGGAAGGCAAATGGCACGTTAGCATTTATTGCAAGGGGGTTGAAGTATA
This sequence comes from Squalus acanthias, assembly GCA_030390025.1. NCBI lineage: Eukaryota > Metazoa > Chordata > Chondrichthyes > Squaliformes > Squalidae > Squalus > Squalus acanthias. The sequence goes on from CM059432.1 coordinate 88,154,301, forward strand.
AGAGTAAGGAAGTCTTGCTACAATTGTACAGGGCCTTGGTGAGGCCACACCTGGAGTACTGTGCACAGTTTTGGTCTCCTTATCTAAGGAAGGATATACTTGTCTTGGAGGCGGTGCAACGAAGGTTCACTAGATTGATTCCTGGATTGAGAGGGCTGTCCTTTGATGAGAGATTGTGTAGAATGGGCCTATACTCTCTGGAGTTTAGAAGAATGAGAGGTGATCTCATTGAAACATACAAGATTCTAAAGGGGATTGACAGGGTAGATGCTGAGAGGTTGTTTCCCCTGGCTGGAGTGTTTAGAACTAGGGGGCATAGTCTCAGGATAAGGGGTCAGCCATTTAAAACTGAGATGAGGAGAAATTTCTTCACTCAGAGGGTTGTGAATCTTTGGAATTCTCTGCCCCAGAGGGCTGTGAATGCTGACTCTTTGAGTATATTCAAGGCTGAGATAGATAGATTTTTGGATTCTAGGGGAATCCAGGGATATGGAGATCGGGCGGGAAAGTGGAGTTGAGGTCGATGATCAGCCATGATCTTATTGAATGGCGGAGCAGGCTTGAGGGGCCGTATGGCCTACTCCTGCTCTTATTTGTTATGTTCTTATGTTCCCCAGCCAGGGGAAACATCCTCCCTGCATCTACCCTGTCAGGTCCTGTAAGAATTTTGTAAGTTTCAATGAGATCACCTCTCATTCTTCTGAATATAGGCCCAGTCTACTCAATCTCTCCTCATAGGACAATCCTCCCATCCCAAGAACCAGTCTGGTGAACCTTCGTTGCACTTCCACTATGTCAAGTATATCCTTCCTTAGGTAAGGAGACCAAAACTGTATACAATACTCCAGGTGTGATCTCACCAGGGCCCTATATAATTGCAGTAAGATGTCTTTACTCTTACACTCAAATCCTCTTGTAATCAGGCCAACATACCATTTGCTTTCCTAATTGCTTGCTTTACCTGCATGTTAACTTTCAGTGATTCGTGTACAAGGACATCCAGGTCCCTCTGAACACCAACATTTCCCAATCTCTCACCATTTAAAAAACACTCTATTTTCTATTTTTCCTACCAAAGTGGATAACTTCACATTTCTCCACATTATATTCCATTTGCCATGTTCTTGCCCTCTCACTTAGCCTGTCTATATCCCCTTGAAGTCTTCTTGCATCCTCCTCATAACTTACATTCCCACCCAGCTTTGTATCATCAGCAAATTTGGATATATTACATTTGGTCCCCTCATCCAAATCATTGATGTAGATTGGGAATAGCTGAGGCCCAAGCATTGATCCTTGCGGTACCCCACTAGTTACAGCCTGCCAACCCGAAAATGACCCGTTTATTCCTACTCTCTGTTTTCTGTCCGTTAACCAATCCTCAATCCATGCATGTATATTACCCCCAATCCCATGAGCCCTAATTTTGTTCAATAACCTCTTGTGTGGCACCTTATTGAATGCCTTCTGAAAATCCAAATACACCACATCCACTGGTTCACCCTTATCTATTCTGCTAGTTACAACCTCAAAGAACTCTAACAGATTCGTCAAACATGATTTCCCTTTCATAAATCCATGTTGAGTCTGCCCATTCATATTATTATTTTCTAAGTGACCTGTTACCACGTCCTTAATAATAGATTCTAGCATTTTCCCTACTACTGATGGCAGGCTAACTGGTCTGTAGTTCCCTGTTCTCTCTCTCCCTCCTTTCTTAAATAGTGTGGTGTGAATGTTAATTGCCACTTATCAGACCAAGCCTGAATGTTGTCCAGGTCTTGCTGCATGCAGGCATAGTCTGCTTCATTATCTGAGGAGTTGCGAATGGATTTGAATACTGTGCAATCATCAGCGAACATCCCCACTTCTGACCTTATGTAAGGGGTTTTTGACTCGGGCTTATTTGTAGGTCAGCCAGTTATGTTTTCCTGGACTGTACTGCCCGCTGTGCGGTTGCGAATCGCTATCCCCTTTATTAGTTCTGAGCCCAGAACTTATCGAGCGGCGATAAGGACAAACGAACAGACCCGTGGATTGGTGAAAGGAAAACCAATGTTTATTTAACAGAGATGAAACCTAACATGTCAATCTTAACTTCGGTATAAACGAGGGAAATGACAGTAGAACAATACCTCACCCCTCCCAACCCCACTTTACTAGCTAAGTTAGACTCTTGAGGACCAGGGATAATGCTCACCAAACGAATCCTTTGACAGTTGAGATATGGTTTAAAGTCCTCTTAAGTAAAAAGTTTCATAAGGCCCTTGTGCCTCGAGGTGTTTGATGGTCACTGGAACTGTTGCTCTGGTTTCTTGCGTGTCGGTCTGTTTCTGGAGCTGCTGGCCTTCTTTGTTGAACGGTCTTGTTTCTGTTGAACTGTGTACTGGAGAACTCCTGTGCTTCAGCTGTTCTGCTTGTGGCCTCTCTGTGTAGAACTCCTGCTTGTTCCAGCACAGGTCTCTGTAGCCCTCGGCTTGTAGAACTCGTCTCTCTCCCCCTCCAGCTTGTTCCAGTCTAAAGTTATACTGTTCGATTGTTCCTTATTTGCCCGCCAAATCTTCCCAGTGCTTTGTTTAATTCTGGTGGGCTCGTTAAGGTAGTTAACTTTAATGGCAGGAGATGGCCTTTAACGATATTAAATATTTGTTAAGTGGAGGATGATTGCTGGTCTGATGGTTGTTCATTTGTGTTGCCTTTACTTCTTTGTATAAATGCTAAACAGTTTGATGGGGCTGGAGACAGGCCGATCACCTGTAATATACAACATTGTCTGTAGAGGCCAGCCCCGCCTCCTTTGGCAGCCTGTACTGAGGTCTGTTTAAAAATGTTTTAAAATGTCCCTGGTCCAATATACTCAATTGGTTTTAAAATGTCCAAAGCCCCTTTTTCTTAGGGTCTCTCTCTTTTCCTCTGAGTCTTTTGGGGGTCTGGGAATTTCGCAACTCTCTTACAGACCCAGGCATGCCACCTGGCCTGCTGTTTTTGCAGGGCCCTGGTTTCTGTTCAATGTCGCAGGCATCTGTCACGAGGTCTAGAAGCCACTTTGTCGAGGGTACCCCTTATTAATAACTCTGGGGAATGTGGGAATTTTGAGAACCCTACACCTTATGATGGAGGGATGGTCATTGATGAAACAGCTGAAGATGGTTGGGCCTAGGACACTGCCCTGAGGAACTCCTGCAGCGATGTCCTGGGGCTGAGATGATTGGCCTCCAGCAACCACAACCATTTACCTTTGTGCTAGGTATGACTCCATCCAATGGAGAGTTTTCCCCCTGATTCCCATTGACTTCAATTTTACTAGGGCTCCTTGATGCCACACTCGGTCAAATGCTGCCTTGACGTCAAGGGCAGTCACTATCATCTCACCTCTGGAATTGAGCTCTTTTGTCCATATTTGGACCAAGGCTGTAATGAGGTCTGGAGCCAAGTGTCCTGGCGGAACCTAAACTTAGCATCGGTGAGCAGGTTAGAATCATAGAATCATCGAATGGTTATAGCACGGAAGAAGGCCATTCGGCCCATCGAGCCCATGCCGGCTCTCTGCAAGAGCATTTCAGCTAGTCCCACTCCCCTGCCCTTTCCCTGTAGCCCTGCAACTTTCTTTCCTTCAGATACTTATCCAACTCCCTTTTGAAAGCCGTGATTGAGTCTGCCTCCACCACCCTTTCAGGCAGTGCATTCCAGATCTTAACCACTCAATACGTAAAAAAGTTTTTTCTTACATCACCTTTGGTTCTTTTGCCAATCATTTTAAATCTGTGTCCTCTGGTTCTCGACCCTTCTGCCAATGGGAACAGTTTCCCTCTATCTACTCTGTCCAGACCCCTCATGATTTTGAACTCCTTTATCAAATCTCCTCTCAATCTTCTCTGCTCCAAGGAGAACAACTCCAGCTTTTCCAGTCTATCAACGTAACTGAAGTCCCTCATTCCTGGAATCAATCTTGTAAATCTTTTCTGCACTGTCTCTAAGGCTTTCACATCCTTCCTAAAGTGTGATGCCCAGAATTGGACACAGTACTCCAGTTGGTGTGAACCAGTGTTTTATACAGGTTCATCATAATTTCCACACTTTTGTACTCTATACCTCTATTTATGAAGCCCAGGGTCCCATAAGCCTTTTTAACTGCTTTCTCAACCTGCCTGTCACCTTCAACGATTTGTGCACACATACCCCCAGGTCCCTCTGTTCGTGCACCCCATTCAGGATTGTACCCTTTCATTTATATGTCCGCTCCTCATTCTTTCTACCAAAATGTATCACTTCACACTTTTCTGCGTTAAACTTCATCTACCACATGTCCGCCCATATTATCAGCCTGTCTATGTCTTCCTGAAGTCTATCACTATCCTCCTCACTGTTCACTATACTTCCAAGTTTTGTATCATCTACAAATTTTGAAATTGTGCCCTGTACACCCACGTCCAAGTCATTATATCAAGAAAAGCAGTGGTCCTAATACCGACCCCTGGGGAACACCACTGTGCACCTTCCTCCAGTCCGAAAAGCAACCGTTCACTACTACTCTCTGTTTCCTGTCACTTAGCCAATTCCGTATCCATGCTGCCACTGTCCCTTTTATTCCATGGGCTTCAACTTTGCTGGCAAGCCTGTTATGTGGCACTTTGTCGAACGCCTTTTGGAAATCCATATACACTATGTCAACCGCATTACCCTCATCAACCCTTTCTGTTACCTCATCAAAGAACTCAATCAAGTTAGTTAAACACAATTTGCCTTTAACAAATCCGTGCTGGCTTTCCTTAATTAATCCACGCCTGTCCAAGTAACTGTTAATTTTGTCCCTGATTACTGTTTCTAAAAGCTTCCTCACTACCGAGGTCAAACTGACTGACCTGTAGTTGCTGGGTTTACACCCTGTGGTAACACAATACAGCTTCCTGTGACTCGAACTTTATTACATCACTTCCTGTGATTAGTCCAGGATAAATACTGGGCTGATCAGTTGGATCCTGGAGAGGCATAGAGTAAGACCTCTTTTGTATGTAGCACCTTTTTAGTTGATTAAAGCTTACTTTAAGTTCACCACGCGTAAGGCTCATTCTTACGACAATTTAATCAACTTTGAAAAACTTCGCACTCAAACTTTTTGGACGAACTCGGAACTAAGGATCCAGGGAATCACCCATCATGGAAAACATCCTTAAACCATCGCGTCTTGACTTGGACCCAAACACCCCAGCAGCCGGTAAGGTGTGGAAACACTGGTATCGCACGTTTGACAATTTTCTTGAATATTGCAAGGCTGATGATGACTCAAAATTGCGGATACTCATCAACTGTGTCACCCCGAATGTATTTCAGTATGTCGAGGAATGGGGCAGTTACGAGGAGGCAATTCGGACGCTTAAAAGACTATATACTAAGACACCGAATGAGGTCTATGCCAGACATCTACTAGCTACAGCCCAACAAGGGCCGGAGGAATCCATTGATAAATTCCTCCAAGAGCTTCGCAGACTTAGTATGGACTGTAACTTTCAGGCGGCCTCAGCTGAGCTGTACCGTGAAGAAATGATCCGTGATGCTTTCATCTGCGGGCTTGCCTCCCCATTTATACGCCAGCGTCTACTGGAAAGTAAGACACTTGAGCTTCAGAGAGCTTATGACATGGCTTGCTCTCTAGATCTGGCAAAAAGAAATGCAGACCTTTATACAGTGCCCAGACCTCGGTCTGCTGCCTTAACTACAGTCAGGCAATTTAAGAGGCCACAGGTGAACTCTATTAGGGAGGACTTTATCCCTGACGATCAATCTGATGACTTCACTGATGAAGAGGATGATGACCCCACTGTGGCAGCCTCTTGGCAATCTAAGAAATGCTTCTTTTGTGGTGATGAGTTTCACCCTCGGAAATTCTGCCCTGCTAGCAATGCGTTTTTCAGTCATTGCAACAAAAAGGGTCATTTTGCAAAGGTTTGCCTATCAAGAGCCTCTACGAGGGCTTATCAAGCTAAGTCCTACCGAACTGCCCCGGTAAGGGCCTATCAAGATGTTCCGGCTAAAATCTATCGTGCTTCCTCTCGGGTTTTCTCTCGAAGAAACACACCTAGAGTTTTAGCCACTCTTTGTGCAACGACACCAATTACAGCTGCTTGTCCTCAGAACCTATTCCATGCAGCTACAAAAGCATCAATTAATGGACATACTTTAGATGCCTTAATTGACTCAGGTAGCACTGATAGTTTCATTAGGGAACAGATTGTTGCAGAGTTAAAGCTACATGTTTTCCCATCGGACCAGGCAATTGCGATGGCTCAGTCATCACTTAATACCAGAATTTCTGGCTTTTGTATGGTTGAAATAACACTTAATGGTCACAGGTATCCCTCCACCCGGCTTTCGGTGCTCAAGGACTTATGTAGTGATCTTATCTTAGGGCTAGATTTTCAAAAGCAGCATAAGAAGCTCACCATTGAGTTCGGCGGATCCAAACCTGAACTCACTATTTCTAATATACGACCTCGATTACCGTTCTGTGCATTGTCAGCAGCTTCACTGGATGAACCCTCACTGTTTACCAGTATCCCTCCTCGATGCAAACCGATTATAACAAAGTCACGACGTTTCAGTCAGGAAGACCAGTCTTTTATTGCGGCTGAGATTTCTCGGCTTTTAGCAGAGGATATCATCGAGCCTTGTTCGTCGCCATGGCGCGCCCAGGTCGTTATTGTTAAGAACCCTCTACAACCTCACAAGAAACGGCTGTGCATTGACTATTCACAGACCATCAATCAATATACGGACTTGGACGCATACCCATTGCCGCGCATCGATGATATGGTTAATAAACTGGCTGAGTACACGGTGTTCTCAACATATGATCTGAAAAGTGCCTATCATCAGGTACCCTTGAAGGTCTCAGACAAGCAGTATACGGCCTTTGAAGCCAATGGACGGCTGTATCAATTTCGTCGCCTCCCCTTTGGGGTCACTAATGGAGTGGCTGTCTTCCAGCGAGCAATGGATGACCTGGTCAAACAGGAAGACTTAAAGGATACGTTTCCTTATCTGGACAATATTACTGTCGCAGGGCGCAATCAGCGGGAACATGACGCCAATCTCCAACGATTTTGGGATGCACTCCAGCACCGTAATTTGACATTAAATGCGGCTAAATCCATTGAGTCACAACCAACCATCAACATCCTTGGCTATTGTGTGGGCAATGGCATCATTAAACCTGACCCTGAAAGGCTTCGCCCACTCCAAGAACTCCCGCCACCTAAGAATCCGGCCTCCTTGCGCCGGGCCCTCGGCCTGTTTGCATACTATGCTAAATGGATTCCTAACTTCTCGGACTGAATCCAACCTCTACTGAAGGCCAGCACATTCCCACTAGACACAGCGGCTGTTGCAGCCTTTAACCTCCTGAAAAAACAGTTGGAGAAAGCGGCTCTTCACTCCATCGATGAGAGTCTTCCTTTTGTTGTTGAGTGTGATGCCTCGGAGGTGGCGATCTCAGCCACTCTGAATCAGGATGGTCGTCCGGTGGCATTTTTGTCCAGGACTTTTCAAGGGGCTAAGCTACATTATCCTCCAGTCGAGAAAGAAGCTACAGCCATCATAGAGGCAGTACGGAAGTGGAGTCATCTCCTAGCTCGCCAGCACTTTACCTTAATCACGGACCAGCGATCGGTCGCCTTCATGCTCGATAATCGAAAATGGACCAAAATTAAAAATAATAAAATCCAGCTTCGGCGGCTGGAATTGGCCTCTTTTGGTTACACCATCCACTATCGACCTGGCAAGGAGAATGTGGCTCCGGATACCCTCACACGAGCATTCTGCTCCGCCATGGCACCCTCTACGCTCGTAGACATCCATGATGGGTTGTGTCATCCGGGCGTTACTCGCATGCTACACTTCGTGCGGTCCCGAAATCTCCCATTCTCTACCGGGGATGTAAAGAAGATGTGCTCGGACTGCAGAGTCTGTGCGGAATTGAAACCTCAGTTTTTCCGCCCCTCGGGTGGTATACTCATACATGCGACCCAGCCAATGCAACGGCTTAGCATCGATTTTAAGGGGCCGTTGCCCTCTTCAACTCGCAACACTTATCTATTGACCATGGTTGATGAGTATTCCCGTTTTCCGTTTGCCTTTCCCTGCCCCAATATGCTGACGACCACGGTTATCAGCTGCCTTGAGCAGGTATTTGCTTTCTGTGGCATGGCATCCTATGTTCATTCGGATCGGGGACCTTCTTTTATGTCAGGAGAACTCAAGGCCTATCTCTCGGAACGGGGTATTGCTGCCAGCAGAACGACGCCTTATCATCCGGTCGGGAATGGGCAAGTCGAGCGTTTTAACGCTATCATCTGGAATGCGGTACGTCTGGCTTTGAGATCTCGGGGCCTACCCAACCAGCAATAGGAAGCAGTACTTCCAGACGCATTACACTCCACACGGTCCCTCCTTTCGACCGCCACAAATACGACGCCTCATGAACGGTTCTTCCGATTTCAGCGTCGCTCATCCTATGGGATATCTCTCCCATCGTGGCTGACTGCACCGGGACCAGTGCTACTCCGAAGATATGTTCGGGCGTCTAAGAATGACCCCCTGGTAGATGAGGTTGAGCTCACTGACGTCAACCCTACCTACGCCTATATTCGGTATCCTGATGGTCGGGAATCTACCGTGTCATTGCGGGATCTGGCTCCCTGCCCGCCGAAACATAGAGGGATACCAGGGGATGATATTGTACCAGGCACATCTCTGGGCTCGCCAGGTGCCTCTCATCACGATCTGGATCTGACGCCGGCTGGTACCTCACTCCAGCGTGCCGACCTGGGGCAAACTGACTATGAGCCCGTCGGGGCTCGCACGCGCAGCCACGATCCACCCCGTACCATATGCTCGGAAACGGATCTGCCACAGCCCTGCCCGACACCCGTTTTTTGAACATTGGTGTAACATTTGCAATTCTCCAGTCCTCTGGCACCACCCCCATATCTAAGAAGGATTGGAATATTATGGCTAGTACCTCTGCGATTTCCTCCCTCAATTCCCTCAGCATCCTAGGATGCATCCCATCCACTCCTGGTGATTTATCTACTTTAAGTACAGCCAGCCTTTCTAATACCTCCTTTTTTATCAATTTTTATCCTATGAAGTATCTTCACTACCTCCTCCTTCATTATGTCTATGGCAGCATCCTCTTCCTTGGTGAAGACAGATGCAAAGTGCTCGTTTAGTACCTCAGCCATACCCTCTGCCTCCATGCAAATGTCTCCTTTTTGGTCCCTAATTGGCCCCCACCCTTACTACCCTTTTACTATTTATATGCTTATAGAAGACATTTGGATTACCTTTTATGTTGGCTGACATTCTATTCTCAAACCCTCTTTTAGCCCCTCTTATTTTTTTTCACTTCTCCTCTGACCTTTCTATATTTAGCCTGATTCTCAGATGTATTTGCAACCTGACATCTTTCATACGCGCTCTTTTTCTGCTTAATCATATTCTCTATCTCTTTCGTCATCCAGGGAGCCCGGACATTAATTGTCCTGTCTTTCCCCCTCGTGAGAATGTACCTCAACTGTACCTGAACTATTTCCTCTTTAAATGCAGCCCATTGTTCCATTATAGTTTTGCCTGCCAATCTTTGATTCCAGTTTACCCGGGCCAGATCCGTTCTCATCCCACTCAAATTGACCTTCCCCCAGTTAAACATTTTTACGCCAGATTGCTCCCTGTCCTTTTCCATAGCTAATCTAAACCTTATGATACTATGATCACTGTTCCCTAAATGTTCACCTACTGGCAGTTGCTCCACTTGACCTACCTCATTCCCCAGAACCAGGTCCAGCAATGTCTCCTCCCTCGTCGGGCTGGAAACACACTGATCAAGAAAGATCTCCTGAACACACTTCAGAAATTCTTCCCCTTCTCCGCTCTTAACACTATTACGATCCCAGTCTAGATTAGATTATTGGTGAGTAAGTGCCGCACTGTCGACGACACCTTCCATAATTTTGCTGATGATTGAGAGTAGACTGATAGGGCGGTAATTGGCCAGGTTGGATTTGTCCTGAATTTTGTGGACAGGACATACCTGGGCAGTTTTCTACATTGTCAGGTAGATGTCAGTTTTGTAGCTGTACTGGAACAGCTTGACCAGAGGTGCGGCTAGTTCTGGAGCACAAGTCTTCAGCTCAACAGCCGGAATATTGTCGGGGCCCATAGCCTTTGCTGTATTCAGTGCGCTCAGCCGTTTCTTGATATCACGTGGAGTGAATCGAATTGGCTGAAGACTGGCTTCTGTGATGGTGGGGACCCCAGGAGGAGGCTAAGATGGATCATCCACTCGGCACTTCTGGCTGAAGATAGTTGCAAATGCTTCAGCCTTGTCTTTTGCACTCAGGTGCTAGGCTCCACCATCATTGAGGATGGGGATGTTCATGGAGCCTCCGCCTCCCGTTAGTTGTTTAATTGTCCACGATCATTCATGACTGGATGAGGCAGGACTGCAGAGCTTTGATCTGACCCATTAGTTGTGAGATCGCTTAGCTCTGTCTGCAGCATGCTGTTTCCGCTTTTTTGCATGCATGTAGTCCTGTGTTGCAGTTTCCCCAGGTTGGCACCTCATTTTTAGGTACACCTGGTGCTGCTCCTGACATGCTCTTCAACACTCTTTATTGAACCAGGGTTGGTCCCCTGGCTTGATGGTAATGGTAGAGTGTGGAATATGCTGGGCCATGAGGTTACAGATTGTGGAATACAATACTGCTGCTGCTGATGGCCCACAGCGCCTCTTGGATGCCCAGTTTTGAGCTGCTAGATCTGTTCTGAATCTATCCCATTTTGGTCATGATGTGGAGATGCCGGCGTTGGACTGGGGTGGACAAAAATGAGAAGTCGCACAACACCAGGTTATAGTCCAACAGATTTATTTAAAATAAATCTGTTGGACTATAACCTGGTGTTGTGCGACTTCTCATTTTTATCCCATTTAGCACAGTGACGGTGCCACACAAATTGATGGAGGGTGTCCTCAGTGTGAAGACGGGACTTCGTCTCCACAAGGACTGTGCGGTGGTCACTGCTACCAATACTCACAGAATCACAGAATCCCCACAGTGCAGATAGAGGCCATTTCGGCCCATCGAGCCTGCACCGACACATATCCCACCCTATCCCCGTAACCCCACGTATTTAATCCCCCCTAACACTAAGGGTCAATTTATCATAGCCAAATCAACCTAACCCACACATCTTTGGACTGTGGGAGGAAACCGGAGCACCCGGAGGAAACCCACGCAGACACGGGGAGAATATGCAAACTCCACACAGACAGTCACCCGAGGCCGGATTCGAACCCGGGTCCCTGGCGCTGTGAGGCAACAGTGCTAACCACTATGCCACCGTGTTGTCAGGGACAGATGCATCTGCAACAGGTAGATTGGTGAGGACGAGGTCAAGTAGGTTTTTCCCTTGTATTGGTTCTCTCACCACCTGCTGCAGGCCCAGTCTGGCAGTTATGTCCTTCAGGACTCGGCCAGCTCGGTCAGTAGTGGTGCTACCGAGCCATTCTTGGTGATGGACATTGAAGTCCCCCACCCAAAGTACATTCTGTGTCCTTGGCACCCTCAGTGCTTCTTCCAAGTGGTGTTCAACATGGAGGAGTGCTGATTCATCAGCTGAGGGAGGGCAGTAGGTGGTAATCAACAAGAGGTTTCTTTGCCCATGTTTGACCTGAAGCCATGAGACTTTATGGGGTCCGGAGTCAATGTTGAGGACTCCCAGGGCCACTCACTCCCAACTGTATACCACTGTGTCTCCACCTCTGGTGGGTCTGTCCTGCCGGTGGGACAGGACATACCCAGGGATGGTGATGGAGGAGTCTGGGACATTGACTGAAAGGTATGATTCTGTGAGTATCTGGCTGTTGCTTGACTAGTCTGTGGGACAGCTCTCCCAATTTTGGCACAATTTCCCAGATGTTAGTGAGGAGGACCTTGCAGGGTCGATTGGGCTGGGTGTGCCACTGTCGTGTCCGGAGCCAGTGCCCAGTTCGTTGCTGGGTGGTCCGTCCGGTTTTCTTATTATTATTTCTTGTAGCGGTTTGTTACAACTGAATGGCTTGCTAGGCCATTTCAGAGGGCAGTTAATAGTCAACAAAATTGCTGTGGGTCTGGACTCACATGTAGGCCAGACCAGGTAACGACGGCAGATTTCCTTCCCTAAAGTTGGACATCAGAGGTTGGGGAGGTGAGTTGGACATCGAAGATCGGGCGGGGGGGCGCGGAGTCAGTCAATGGAGGTCAGTCGGGGAATTGGACATTGAAGGTCGGTAGGGGAATTGGACATTAGAGGTCGGGGGAAGTTGGACTTTTGAGGTCGGACATTGGGCATTGAACCTTAAGGGTCTGATCGTGGAAGAGAGGTCAGATCAGGAGTGGTTTACAGAGTAGCTTACTGGCCCTGAAGCAGTGCTGGAAAGGCACAGCTGTATTTTACCTGCTACATCTAACCGTTCTCCTCTCCCTTCAGCTGCTGGGTCTCCCGTGGCCCAGAAAACCTGGCCTCAGGAGTTAAATGTGAAATAGAGGTTAAATTGAGGCAAGCAGCCTCAACAAAATATTTTAATGATGGACCCGCTTCCAGAGAGCATGTTAGCCACCTGCCCCCCAACCCGTCTCCGTTAAAACAGGAAGTGGATGGGTTGGAGATGGGTTTACCATTTTTAACAGACTTCAGGAGGACATAGACAGACTAGTGAAATGGGCAGACACATGCAGATGAAATTTAATGCAGAGAAGTGTGAAGTGATTCATTTGGTACGCAGAATGAAGAGAGGCAATATGAACTAAATGGAACAATTTTAAAGGGGGTGCAGGAATAGAGAGAGCTAGGGGTGCACATACACAAGTCTTTGAAGGTGGTAAGACAAGTTGAGAAGGCTATTAAAAAGGCATACAGAATCCATGGCATAAAGTACAAAAACAAGGAAGTTATGGTCAGCCTTTATAAAACACTGGTTAGGGCCCAGCTGGAATATTGTGTCCAATTCTGGGCACAAGAATGTTACAAGGGCTTCAAGGGTTAAATTATGAGAAAAGATTCCATATATTAGGCTCGTAATCCCTGAAATATAGAAGATTACAGGGGTGATTTGATTGAGGTTTTCGGATTTTGAAAGGAATTGATAGGGTAGATAGAGAGAAACATTTTCTGCTGGTGTGGGTGTCTAGAACAAGGGGACTTAACCTTAATATCAGAGCCAGGCCATTCAGGAGAGAAGTTAGGAAACACTTCTTCACACAATGGGTGGTAGAATTAAGGAACTGTCTCCTACAAAAAGCAGTAGACGATAGCTCAATTCATAATTTTAAATCTGAGATCGATAGACTTTTGCTAGCCAAGGGTATTAAGGGATATGGAGACAAGGTGGATGGAGTTAGGTCGCAGATCAGCCATGATCTCATTGAATGGCAGAACAGGCTCGAAGGGCTGAATGGCCTACTTCTGTTCCTATGTTCCTATGTTCACACTTTAGGATGGATGTCGCAGCCTTAGAGAGGGTGCAGAGGAGATTTACTAGAATGGGGTGAAAGACTTAAGTTACTTGTCCCGTTCACCCATCATCCCTGTGCTCGCTGACCTACATTGTGTCCCGATTATGCAATGCCTCAATTTTAAAATTCGCATCCTTGTTTTCAAATCCCCCATGATCTTGCCCCTCCCTATCTCTGTAATCTACTCCAGCTCTACAACCCTCCAAGATATCTGCCCTCCTCCAATTCTGGCATCTTGAGCATCCCGATTTTAATCACTCCACAATTGCCGGCCGAGCCTTCAGCTGCCAAGGCCCTAAGCTCTGGAATTCCCTCCCTAAACCTCTCCGCCTCTCTACCTCTCTTTCCTTCTTTAAGACACTCCTTAAAACCTACCTCTTTGTCAAAATTTGTTTGATAACACTCCAGTGAAGCGCCTAGGGACGTTTTACTACGTTAAAGGTGCTAAATAAATACAAGTTGTGTTTGTTGCTCTCCTTACAGCAGAGAAGGTTAAGGGGAGATTTGATAGAGATTTTCAGCACCATGAAGGGTAAATAAGGAGAAACTGTTTCCAGTGGCGGAAGGGTCAGTAACCAGAGGACACAGAATTAAGGGGGGAGAAGTTCGGTATTGCCCCGTTGGGGGCGCTATTATCGGCCGGGCGCAAAGTTTAGCGCCCGGCACTAATTATCGCCTCCGACCGCAAAATTGGCCTCTATCGCCCCTGGAGGTGATTTGAGCACTAAATCAAGTGCTACACACCTGTCTTAAGGTGCTAACGTCGAGGAGCGAGGCGCTACCTCAGAGCGCTACCGAAGCTCAGGTGATGTCAGTTAGCAATGGAACACAGACAGTGTTCTTAAAGGGGAGGGTCCATCTTGCTGGCCAGCCACACTCTGCTCATTGCAGCCTTGAATCTCGGCCTGGAGAGACCTCTAAAGCAATTGTGCTGGAACCACTAATGGATAGGCCCAGGGAAAGAGCTCAGCGCTTTAGCGACCAGGCCTTGGTGGCTCTGGTGAGTGGTGATGGGCAGTTTTCTACCCAGAGAGTGGCAGGAGGCCATTGCCCTGGGAGTATAGAAGAGTCTGGAGGGAGGTGGCTCAGCACGTCTCCTCCAGGAGCCTGGTGCCAAGGACTCACACCCAATGTCGGAAGAAATTCAATGACCTCACTTGGGTGGTCAGGATGAGTGGTTGCTTTTCAATACCTCTACATCCCTCCATCTCAACTTCACTCTGTGCCCAGAGGGTTTAAAAACCCCAAATGCCCAATACTCATCCAAGACCTATGGCCATCTCATAAAACACACACTCACATTCCACACCTTGCATACATTAAGGGCTATTCAACTATGGAAGGCACATCAGGCACATGGCTGCATACATTAAGGACTATTCAACTATGGGAGGCACATCAGGCAAACACATAGCTGCACATTCACTCAGACGCAGTACTTTTTCTTGCAGGCCAAGCTCTCTCATAACAGGCGGGAGCAGCAACACATGGGAGGAGGACCGGCTGACCTACACCCCCTGACTGAGTTGGAGGACAGAGTGCACAGGATCATTGCCAGCCAGGTCATAGGTGCCGTGGCTGCTGGAGAGGTCGACCCCCTTGGGGACAGCAATGGTATGTTCATCAGCTTTCTCTCCTTCTCATACCACTTGCTCCTCACAACACCAGCCTTTTACACTTTCAATCCAATTTACTAAATGTCTCCAGTCCTTGCTCCCTTACGGTCCCCCTGTCCTGATGCTAAAGCCACTCTTCTACCGCCCTGCTTTCAGATAGTGAACCACCAGCTGACCAGCCTGTCCCTCAACCTACCAGTGGCAGCGACGCCCCAGGCGAGGAGGGAGAGGAAGCCGGAGCCTCACCGCCTGCGTCTCCCGAGGGAGCCCATTCCGACACTGGGACCACGCCTTCCCTGGAGGGGAGCAGGGGGGTAGAGTCTGATGAGGGCAAAGCTCCTGGACCCAGCAGGTTGCAGCAACGCCATGGGGGTAGGGAAGCTCAGCGGCCATCTCCCCGGAGGGCGAGTAGGCAAGCAAGTCCTGCTGCACAGGATTCAGATGAGGACCGCGCCATAGCGGCCATGAATAGCCAGGCCTTGAGCATGCACACTGAGCTCATGGGTGCAATGGCAAGGATGCCCGAAAGCATGGATGGACTAGCTAGGAGTGTGGAGCAGTCCGCTGCAGCACAGGCCGATGCAACGCAGCGGCTTAGTGCTGCAATTCAGTCATTGGCTGCTGCCATCCAGTCTCAGACTGCTCTCATGCAGTCTCAGATTGATGTCACGCAAGCACTGACTGCTGCCATCCTCGCTGGGTCGCCCATAGTCCCTCGGGGATCTCACAGTACTGCAGCAAGCCAGCAATCTATGCTCAAGCAGATTGCTCTGGATGCTGAGGTACTGCCCCGTGGGAGTGCCAGTGTGTTGGTCGAGTAGGAAGGTGTTGTCCTTTCTCAGGATGACAGCATTCCTGCTCCCACCACTGGCACTTCCCCATTGCACTTGCCATGGCCTGCAACACAGCCTGCCCAGACTGCTGCCGCCCATGCAGAGTTGGTGCAGTCTGCAGCCGGGCCCTCCAGGCCCAGAGCTGGTCGAGGGCGTCCTTCAAGTGCATCTGCAGTCTCTGGATCTGACATTCAGCAGCCTTCCACCAGCCTTGCAGCAGCCACTGGGGCCCTATTACGGAGGAGCAGTAGGGTGGGAAGGGGGGAAGTGCGCAGGGGATGGAGATCACCCTCGAAGGGCAAACAGTAGGAGGTCTAAATAAATGATGGGAATGTTTGTGGTAAAGGTCGAGGTTCATGTGATTACATTTGTTTACTGTTTTGCCATTTATCTCCATCTTGTAAGAACGAGTTCTGTTAATTCATGACTTGTTGTGTTGGCTTCTAATTGTTTGTCCTGAATAAATGACACACACAGAATTTGTTAAATAAACATTTTTTTTCTTCAAAATTTACATTTTTGGTCTTTTGAATCATTCCAGCTTTGGCCGGCTATAGGGGGTGTGGGTTGCTTTCCATGATGTTGTTCTCCATGCCAGAAGCCATCTTCTGAGTAGGGGCCAAGAAGCGGCTTCTTATCAGCCATTCACGGACGGCCCTTGCACTGGCAATATTGTGCGCCTCCCTCCCACGTTGGTGCTGCTGCTTGACATCCTTCTCCTCATCCTCCTCCTCCTCCTCCTCTTCCTCCTCCTCCTCCTCAGGTGGTGCACCAGTCCCTGGTGGCATTGGCTGGGTCCTCAGGATTGCCAGGTTGTGAAGCATGCAGCACACAACTATGAAGAGGGAGACTCACTCAGGAGAGTACTGCAGGGCTCCTCCTGAGTGGTCCAGACAGCGGAACCGTTGCTTGAGCATGCCGATCGTCTGCTCAGTTATGTTCCTGGTGGCGATATGGCTCTCATTGTACCGCAGCTCGGCAGGGGTGTTGGGGTTACGGAGCGGTGTCATCAGCCAGGTGCAGAGTGGATAACCCTTGTCCCCGAGGAGCCAACCACTTGGGTGATGCGGTGCCTGGAAAAGGTCTGGCACACCAGTCCGGCGCAGGATGAAAGCATCATGGCTGCTGCCAGGATAGCGGGCATTGACAGCGAGTATGAGCTGTGTGTGGTCACAGACCAACTGCACATTTAAGGAGTGGTAGCCCTTGCGGTTTCGGAATACCTCTGCATTTTCATGCGGTGCCCGCAATGCCACATGCGTGCAGTCAATGGCGCCCTGCACCATGGGGAAGTCCGCTATCCTAGCAAAGCCACATGCGCGTTCATTCTGTTTGCTCCGGGTCATGGGGAAAGAGATGTACTGGCGTCTCTTTTTATACAGGGCATTTGTCACCTCCTGGATACAACAATGGACAGCGAACTGGGAGATATTGGCGATGTCCCCAGTAGAGGCTTGAAAGGAGCCGCTGGCATAAAAATTCAGAGCCACTGTCACCTTCACTGCCACCGACAGAGACATCCTGGTCCTCAGTTGAGGCTGCAGATCTGGTTGCAGCAGGTGGCAGAGCTCAGTGACCACCTCCTTGCTGAAGCGCAGCCTGCACAAACACTGCTCCTCAGACAAATGAATGTAGGAGAATTGCTCCCGGAATACCCTGGGAGGGTAAGGTCTCCTGTGCAGAGGCCTGTTGGCCCTCCTCCCTCTGGCCATGTTTGCCACTCTCTCTCTGCGCCTCTGCTGCCTCCGATTCTGCAGGTGCAGGATGACGCCCCGATTCAGTGCAGCCCCCAAAGTCTCTTCTAAATCGCTGGAATGAAAGTGAAATCAAAATGAACCTGCAAAGTGCTGCTCAGCACCCAAAACTGCTTCACAAAGCGTTGAATCTCTCCAGACGTCTCTCCCCCTCGCAGCATGCGTGGTGCAAAGATTTCGCCAACAAGAAAAGGCAGGAAGTGGCCGCCTTTAAATAGCGCTCCCCCAGCCCCTTCCCAACTGCAAAACGTTCCCCTCTAGCTGTCGTTGCTAGCAGCAGGCGGAAAGGCAGGGGGCGCAACTCAATATCCGGTCCGGGGCGCTACCGGGGCATTGCACGCTCGACTGACGTCACGATCTGCCGGCGCAGGAGACGCCACCGCAAAATGTCTAGTCAATTTCACGAGCGGCGCTAAAATCGCCACACTCAAGCGCTAACTTCCTAGCGCCCCATTAGCCCCCCCCCCCCCTGGAGATGCTAACGGGAGGCGCTAAGCAACCGAATATTTCCCCCAAGGTATTTGGCAAATAACTAGAGGCGACATGAGGAAAAATATTTCTACGCAGTGAATTGTTATGATCTGGAATGCACTGCCTGAAAGGGTGGTGGAAGCGGATTCACTAATACCTTTCAAAAGGGAATTGGATAAATACTTGAAAGGGGAAAAATTGCAGGGCTACGGGGAAAGAGCAGGGTCTAATTGGATAGCTGTTTCAAAGAGCCGGCACAGGCACGATGGGCCGAATGGTATCCTTCTGTACTGTATCGTTCTTTGATTCTCTGATTCTATACGGGGGATAGAATTTCCACAGGGGTTCTCCCGATCTTCCGCAGCAACATCGATCTTCTACCAAAGTTGCAGCGGGAGATTGGGAGAAACTCTGGAGAAAATGTATCCTGAACAGTTTAAATAAACAACTGCCATTCAGATTCTTGAACCAAGCTTATTGTTGCAAGTTTTGTCTAAGACAGGCTGGAGAGGGGGAAAGGTCGAACTTACAGAATGTGTGTGACTAGTTCAGTTTGCACATGACTGCCTTTTTAAATCTTGAGAGGTGGGGTATTCAAAATCTAGGAAGCCCCAGTAACTTTTTTCCCAATTTTGTTTAAAGCAGGTGTTTCTTCGAAAATATCAGAGGGGAATTAGTTTGAAAAGGCCCAATCAGTTTGAAACTCCTGAAAGTGCTAAAACAATTAATTTGAATTTCAGGAAACTGTTATTTAGTCCTTTAGAGTTGCAGGGACTGAAATTCTTTGGCGGTTCCACTGACAATTCACCTTAACTCCAATGGAAGGTGGGCAGGAACCCCTTGGAAAATGGTGGAGACTTAGTTGCATTGCATCTCTGCCATTTCCTGGAGTTTACTCTTTGCCTCATAAGAGGCAGAATCTCCACCTGTCCTTTACAAGGAAAATAATAGCAAGGGGGTGGAGGTAGGGGTGGGGGCAACCTACACCAGGAATTCCTGCTCCTTTAGCTCAATGGGAACCTGCGATATAAATGACGGAGGACACGTCCAGTGAGCTGAGGTGCACTGGCCTCCACATGGGTTAATGCGGGTCACGCTCCCTGGCCTCGACCCCAAAGAAAGTTCCCAAATATTTATTTAAAAAATAGAGATTGTCCCTGAACAGAAGGTACTCCATTATCAGAAGAGGACATGGTCTGGGTTGTCAGGGGGAGTTTGGCAACGCCCCTACCAAAAAGCAGTTGGCGTTTCAAGCCACCCGAGGCAGGTGGGTGGTGGCGATGAGACCGAAGTGGCACTTGTGCCCAACCGTTGCATGATAATGGAATACCCCACTAATACCTCACAAACTCCAGCAGGGTCAGAGCAAGAGGGCACTGATGGACAGGCTGCCCCCGTAACCGCCAGGATATGTGGATTTTAACCCAAGCTCTTGTGGAGTTAGGTTGAAGGATGTCTACTGTAAATATATAACTGTACATTTCCCATGAGCTTCTCATGGAAAATCAGAGGTGCTGTTTTAGAAAGATAGGAATATTATACGATGTAAAGTGTGGCTTTGTGTCTCTTTAAGGCTATAAAGGTTACACAATTCTTTGTCTGGTAGTTATTTTTAAACCATTTTCTTCCAATTCGAATCTCTCCTTATTAAAGTGGTATTCTAGAGGAAGCCGATAGAGATTTGTCCAATTTACAATCTAAAATATTTAAAGGTTCTTGTAAAATTTATATTTCATTTGTATTTATGAACCAGGACAATCACGAGAGAGAATAATTTTGAAAATATAATGCTGAAAATAGATTATCAGCAGTAATTTTCATGGGGTTTCTCTCCCTCTATTGCTATAACTTCGGTGGAAGATCACCAATAAAACCACAGAGAAATGGTGTAAATGGCCATTAACACCGTTTCTCTGGGGTTCCCTCCGATCTTCTGCTGGAGTTACAGTGGGAGGTTGGGGAACACTCGCTGAAGTTGAACCCCAAGATATTTCCAGGTTACTAAAGGTCTGAAATTCTGCTCATAGCAGCATCGAAGATTTTGCCAACACCAAGTGCCCCAGTATAGAAGTGAACTAATTGCACTGAAGTTTTGCTCCTGCTCAATTGAATCATTCTATATACTGTAGCTGCCTGTGCAGCTTTGCCCTTGTGGAGGGAGCCGCTCAATGGGGCAAGTGGAACTTCTGACAATCCTGCCCAAATGAAAGGAATGTGTACACTTAAGGGTGAATTCCTCATTTGGGGACAAATATTTATGGCAGTTTTATGAAACTACAAAATCAATTTCACATATTTCTGTGGCTTGGCTGAGGCTAGGGATAGGGGCGAGAAGGAGAGAAGTGTCAGACCACAATGAAGTGGAAGGAAACTCAATGCAATGATTCTGTGGGCAAGTGGACTGAGTGATACAGCAAGGATGACTAAATGGACATGCAGCTCCCTAAGGTGGGTGCAAGAAGTGTTTCCTAGCTTGGCACTTCAAGGCGCCCTCTCCTGAGGACACTAGGGTCACAATTCCTGGCAGCAGGTGGTAAAGCTGTGTGCGGGATCTAGGATCAGATTGGGAAGAGGACAGCGCAGAAAGGAATCTGGAAAAGAAACAGTACCCAACAGTACCATGTATCTTGTAGATGGCACATATATTGCTTGCCACAAAGTGTCGCCCATTCAACCTGTACTCCTCACCCATGCCAAGCCCCCACGCAACCTTACAGCTGGGTGTTTGCATCTCATGCACAGCCATACCTCAGGAGGGCACACCTTCAAGGTAGAGTCATAACTTTGCCACACTCATATCTTTCAAAGCCCTAACATCTTAAGTCATTTTAGGACCATCTAGCAGCATGATGCACAGTCACTTGCTGAGACCCAGGTGGCCTGCAGGTTGTGCACACACCTGTCACTGCACATGCTCCTTCAATTTCTGACTTTTCTGCTGAGACAACCAGAGAAACTCAGAGAACTCTGTGTTCCTCCAATTCTGGCCACTTGTGCATCCCCAATTTTTTTCACCCCCCATTGGCAGACATGCCTTCAGCCATCTAGGCCTTAAGTTCTGGAATTCCCTCCCTAAACCTCTCTGTCTCTCCACCTCTCTCTCCACCATTAAGACGCTCCTTAAAATATACCTCTTTGACCAGGCTTTTGATCATCTGTCCTAATGTCTCCTTCTTTGTCTGGGTGTCAATTTTTGTCTGATTACGCTCCTGTGAAGCACCTTGGGACATTTTACTATGTTATATAAGTGCCAGTTGTTGTTGTTGATGTCACTTCAAGGGCTCAATTCAAACCTAGAGAGCAGCCTTATTTGTCAACTCTCCTGTGGTGTGCACAAGAAAGTCCGGTGGGATCTGTGAGCCACTCTAGCAGGAGAATGGTGGGTCTGTGGTGTCCATCTCAGGTACAGGCAGGCATTCCTGTGGTGAATCCTTGGGAAATATTCCCTAATCTCCAGCTACCACAGGGG
Organism: Squalus acanthias; assembly: GCA_030390025.1. Classification (NCBI taxonomy): domain Eukaryota; kingdom Metazoa; phylum Chordata; class Chondrichthyes; order Squaliformes; family Squalidae; genus Squalus; species Squalus acanthias. The sequence goes on from CM059432.1 coordinate 88,175,994, forward strand.
AAAAGGAATTCAAACAGCCTGCCCATCCAACCAGCAGAAGCTGTTGCACTCAACAGTGAAACACACCTAATTTGTAGGTGGTATCAGGGTCTAAATAAAAATATAACAGTATCTGGAACTGGAAAAGATTTTTAAAAAGCCGTCAAATTTATTCTAACAGAGGACAGCCGCAGAGTAAAAAAAAACAAAATTAATTTCTTACCAATCTGAGGGCGATACAGCTTTAAGAGGCAGTTCCTCGTGGCTCTGCACTGACAGTCCTGCCCTCGAATCCACCTTGAGATTTCTAGTTCAAGTTCAGGACATTGATTTTGAGCTGAAAAATTATGAAGCAAACACATATGCATGGAAGATGGTAAAGATGCACAATTGGTCTGAATTTCAACAGCGCAACAAAAAAAATTGTAAAGCTATATAACGAGAAGGAACAGCAAAGAACAGAAAAATAGGCACGGAAAAGAATTACAGTACACTTCAAAATGCTGGAAAATGTACCTAAAAATAACAACAAATACAATTACCTGAGGAAGAATACCCCCCAGATCCCTCTAGAAAATAAAATTTACACGATCAGAACTCATTGTTCCCATCAAAAATGTATAAATCCACCACTTTCGTGTACCTTAGTTCCCTCCCCTCTATAATAGAATTGATGGAATATTGGGCATATCTGCTTCTTAAGTCATGGCAAATTCATGTCCCATTGCACTTTCCTTGCCTTTGTACACTATGCCTCTATTTATAAAGCCCAGGATCTCATATGCTTTTTTAACCGCTTTCTCAACCTGCCCTGCCGCCTTCAACGAGTTATGCACATATACCCCCACGTTTCTCTGTTCCTGCACCCACTTTAGAATTGTATCCTTTAGTTTATATTGCCTCTCCTCGTTCTTCCTACCAAAATGTATTACTTCACACTTTGCTGCGTTAAACTTCATTTGCCACATGTCCGCCCATTCCATCAGCCTGTCTATGCCATCTTGAAGTTTATCACTATCCTCCTCACTGTTCACTGTACTTCCAAGATTTGTGTCATCCGCAAATTTTGAAATTGTGCACTGTACGCCTAAGTCCAAATCATTAATATATATCAAGAAAAGTAGTGGTACTAGTACCGACCCCTGGGGAACACCACTGTATACCTTCCTCCAATCCGAAAAACAACCGTTAACCACTACTCTCTGTTTTCTGTGACTTAGCCAATTTCATATCCATGCTCCCACTGTCCTCTTTATTCCATGGGCTTCAACTTTGCTGGCAAGTCTATTATGTGGCACTTTATCAACTGCCTTTTGGAAGTTCATGTATACCATATCAACCGCATTGCCCTCATCAACACTCTCTGTTACCTCATCAAAAAATTCAATCAAATTAGTTAAACACAATTTGCCTTTAACAAATCTGTGCTGGCTTCCCTTAATTAATCAACACTTGTCCAAGTGACTGTTAACTTTGTCCCAGAGTATCATTTCTAAAAGCTTTCCCACTACCGAGGTTAAACTGACTGGCCTGTAGTTGCTAGGTTTATCCTTACACCCTTTTTTGAACAAGGGTATAACATTTGCAATTTTCCAGTCCTCTGGCACCACCCCCGTATGCAAGGAGGATTGGAAGATTATGGCCAGTACCTCCGCAATTTTCACCTTTACTTGCGCCTGCTGCCCTTGTCCTTCTAGGTGGAAGAGGTCGTGGGTTTGGGAGGTGCTGTCGAAGAAGCCTTGGCGAGTTGCTGCAGTGCATCTTGTAGATGGTACACACTGCAGCCACAGTACGCTGGCGGTGGAGGGAGTGAATGTTTAAGGTGGTGGATGGGGTGCCAATCAAGCGGGCTGCTTTGTCCTGGATGGTGTCGAGCTTCTTGAGTGTTGTTGGAGCTGCACTCATCCAGGCAAGTGGAGAGTATTCCATCACACTCCTTACTTGTGCCTTGTAGATGGTGGAAAGGCTTTGGGAGTCAGGAGGTGAGACACTCGCTGCAGAATACTTAGCCTCTGACCTGTTCTTGTTGCCACAGTATTTATGTGGCTGGTCCAGTTAAGTTTTTGGTCAATGGTGACCCCCCAGGATGTTGATGGTGGGGGATTCGGCGATGGTAATGCCGTTGAATGTCAAGGGGCGGTGGTTAGACTCTCGCTTGTTGGAGATAGTCATTGCCTGGCACTTGTGTGTCACAAATGTTACCTGCCACTTACCAGCCCAAGCCTGAACGTTGTCCAGGACTTGTTGCATGTGGGCATGGACTGCTTCATTATCTGAGGAGTTGTGAATGGCACAACTGCAGTCATCAGCGAACATCCCCATTTCTGACCTTATATTGGAGGGAAGGTCATTGATGAAGCAGCTGAAGATGGTTGGGCCTAGGACACTGCCCTGAGGAACTCCTGCAGCGATGTCCTGGGGCTGTGATGATTGACCTCCAACCACCACAACCATCTTCCTTTGTGCTAGGTATGACTACAGCCAGTGGAGAGTTTTCCCCCTAAATCCCATTGACTTCAGTTTTACTAGGGCTCCTTGATGCCACACTCGGTCAAATGCTGCCTTGATGTCAAGGGCAGTCACCCTCACCTCACCTCTGGAATTCAGCTCCTTTGTCCATGTTTGGACCAAGGCTGTAATGAGGTTGGGAGCTGAGTGGTCTTGCCCTTTTTTGAGCCAGGTCTCTGTTATCGCCACAACATCATATTCCCATGTGGCTATTTGCGCCTGCAGCTCAGCAACCTTATTTACCACGCTTTGTGCGTTTACATACAGGCATTGTAAACCTATCTTAGACCTTCTTGTATTTTATCTTAGTCTGACCCCATCTAATACCATACTATCTCTTACTCTAGTGCTATCTGTGTCTCCCACTCTTTTGTGCACCTTGTTTCTCCTTTCTAATGCTACATCCTGGTGCCCATCCCCCTGCCAAATTAGCTTAAACTCTCCCCAACAACACTAGCAAACCTCCCCTCCCCCACGCGAGGATATTGGTCCCAGCTCTGTTGAGGTGCAACCTGCCCAGCCTGTACATGTCCCACCTACCCCAGAACCGGTCCCAATGTCCCAGGAATCTAAAGCAAGACAGCTTTCCGGTCATTTCTGGGGCTCATGGGGATAACAATGATCATTCATCCCACAGTTTGCAGAACCCGCTAAGCTGTTATATGACTTACTCAAGGGAGATTTTTTTTTAAATTCACTCTATCTAAAAATAGCACAGAGAGGAATGTAATACAAGCGCATTCAGTGCACTGAATGTTTGTATCTATACTTTGCGAATCAAACAGTATTCCCCAATATTTTAAAGCCTGGTCCATTTCCTATTGTTGGCATCTGACATAGAAATTGCCACTTTCAGGAGCTATGAAGTTACTATTAAATACAGTCGCTCTTGTCAGGGTCTCTGTAATCATGAGACAAAAGCATAGCACTCAGCCAGTTAGAATACTGCATTTTGCAAAGGAAACATTTCCTACACAACAGATGGTGCACTCAGTTTTGCTTCTGCTGTCAAATGACAAAGGCACAGTTCACTAGCACCTTTTTCAGTCTATAGATCATTCACCTAAGAAACGTTTCACTCATTTTTGTATTAACAGTCGCACGTTGGAACAGTGAAGACTGAACTGGAGTGTAAACCTAACAGCATGGCAACTTACAATTAATGACTGTGATCCCAACACACTGTAGCACTTGTGCACTACATCAATATGTATATTTTCCAGTTTACTTTACTGACGCCATAAAAAGGAAGACTCCCTTGCTCTTTATCCACATGGTTAGTGCTTTTCGCGATATAAATTCTACGGAGCAAAGTGATGCACAAAAGTAACAGCAAAAATACTGAAATTGGGATAACAATCTTAAGCAGGTTAAGAGTCAATGGAAGTATTAAGGTTAATGAATATTACGGATCACAAGGCTAAAAGAGAAGCCTGGCCAAAGAAAATGGAGCTAAATTGTTAACAGGCAGCTTTATTTCCTGATTTGTGAAGTACTGCAAATTCAGCATTCCCGGTGAGTAATGGCAGCTAGTGCCATGTGCTGGCTGCACTCCCATTTGCTTTATGCATGATCATCAATCCCTATCTAACCATCTGAATGTCACATTTATATAGATAATAATAACCTATTACTTTAAACGTGACAATACTGAGAGCTGAGTTGAGAAGCAAGAACAATTTTCAAGTGCATATATACGTATCCATTGAACTGCATGAGCAATCTGGTCAATGTCAAAGATTCATTTCCCTTCACGATAACCAAAACGCAACCTCAAGTTCAAAAGTATAGGCTAAAGGAGAGATTAAAATCGGAAGTGTTGGCTCAGACAATGAAGGGGGTACCTTCTGAGGTTAGAGTTACTGCCAGGATTTCCTATCTTTACTATGATTAACGCTGTACAATTCTATTTCAGTATTGAGTTACACTTGAAATGATTAATAATGCTAATAAGAAACTCATTATATTAATAGGTCCTTTACCACTAGTATTGGACAGCATCTGCAGCAGAGATAATAGCTATTCTCACAGGTGATTAGCTATATAACAGGATGATTTACACTCACCCCCATATTTCTATCTGTCTTTCTATCCATCTGTCTAATATAATAAACATGTATATCTAGTGTGCATTTTGCCTGTCATACTTCAGACGCTACACTGTCCATATACAAAAATCTGTGCCCTACTTGCACCTGATCAGCTCAGATTTTATGTTCATAAAACAGCAACAGATCAGAGCTCTAAGGAGTAGATTTTGCACTAAGTGAGGTGGGAAATGTGCCGAGCAGCCATTCTACCAGCTCCCTAAAGTCATTCACCACATCTGGGATTTTCCACCAGAAATGACGGTGAACGTTGAATATATGCATTAATGGCTGAGCAATGCTGTGTTTTGTTTTATTCATTCTCGGGATGTGGATATCGCTGACAAGGCCAGTATTTATTGCCCATCCCTATTGCCCTAAGCAGGTGTGGTGGGACTGGAGTCACATTTAGGCCAGACCGGGAAAAAGCAGGTTTCCTTCCCTAAAGGACATTACTGAACCACTTGGGTTTTTACAACAATCCAATAGCTTTGTGGTCACTTTTTTTTTTACTGATACCAGCTTTTTATTTCCAGATTTTCTTAACTGAATTCAAATTCTCAAACTGCCATTCTGGGTGACAGAAATATTGTTGGGCTCCTAATATCCAGAGTTGCTAAGTAACAACAGGACAGTGTTTAAAATGATAAAAGGATTCCATAGAGTAGATACAGTGAAACTATTTCCTTTGGTGGAGGAATCAAGAATGAAGAGACACAATCTTAAAGTCAGAGCCAGGCCATTTAGGAAGGAAATCAGAAAGCACTGATTTATGCAGATGGGTAGTGGAAATCTGGAATTCTCTCTCCCGAAAGGCTGTGGATGCTGGGACAATTGGTGCTTTCAAGACTGAGATCAATAGATTTTTGTTAGGTAAGGGTATCAAGGGATATGGAGCAAAGGTGAGTAAATGGAGTTGAGGTACAGATCAACTATGGTCTAACTGGCTGAGCAGGCTTGAGGGAGTGAATGGCCTACTCCTGTTCCTATGTTCCTAAAGGTCTATTGGACATTGTGCACATGTGCACATTTACTATCTTAAAATTCTGGTCGGGCCCAAGGGATGATAGTGAGTGGACTGCCTGAATCAAGACCGAAACCTGCTTCAGCCAGGATTCTATCTCATTTATTTGCAATTGGCATTTTCCGCTGGTGGGTTTATAATCCATGCAGCCTTCAAGAAGCATCAGAACTGAATTTATCAATGGAGTGTTCTCAGCTGTTTAACATAGTCTAACATTGCCCATAGCATCGAGTAGTTAAACTCTATTATAAAAGGTTGTCTTGCAACACGTAGGGCAGGGATGTCCAACCTTTTGGAGCTAGTGACTGGATACACGTGTCAAAACCAGTGAATGGGCCACGTGTGATTACACAATAATGTGAGCCCTTGTACAGAAAAAGGTGAGACCCTCTTTACATAAAAAGACCCCAATACAGAAATAAGTGAAATCCACCCATGCACAAAAAACCCCCAAACTACCCATGCCTAAAATATCAATACCATGCGAGGTTCCCATCCTCCCTTCCCCTTATCCTATTCCTCTCATCACCCACTCATCCTTCCTCTCCTTTTACTCCCTACCTTCGCCTCCCCTAAGCCCGATTCATTCTCCCTTTACTTCATTTTTCTGCTCTTTTCTCCTCCGCTGGTTTTCTCTCTCCTCTTCTCTCATTCTTTCCCTCTCTCTTCCTCCTGCTCTCTTATGGTTCTCTGTTCTCTTCCTCTTTCTCTGTCATTTGTCCTCTCTTTCTCTGTGTTCTTTGCTGCTTTCTCTCCCTTTTAGGTCACATTGCATCTCTAGAAAGACTCCATTCTCTTCAACATTATAACCCACACTTCATAAAACATTTCCTCTATGATAAATGGGCAGCAGAAGAGATCTGACTGGAACCATTAAATCAGCACAGGGAGCGAGCGGGAGAGAATGCCGAGAAATTGGGGTTGCACCCCAAACAAACAGCAAGCCTGCAATGTGATTGCTTCACACACAGTCCTCAGTGGCCTGAGGCCCAATCAAAATTCAGATTCAGGCCTCATTTGCATTAAATAGGTGAGCTGCAAATGCCAATTGGGTGGCAGTTAGTCACTCACACTGGACCAAAGTAGCTGTCGCATCACCCAGCAGAATATCCAGGGATGACTCAGTAAACCTGGGCACAGCCTTTGCTCTCTTTCCAGCCATAACTATTAATCTTGTCCTTCAAAGCAAATGTTCCAACCTTCAAACCTCCTCCTCCATTGCACCTGTAAATAGTCGAGGTGAAATCGCGTCACGCAAGTCCACGTCACGCCCGCTCAGGTGCATTAGAGACCCAAAACCTGGAAGGAAAATGATATTGGAGCCTCCGCGTTGAAATCAGACATTCCCACGAATCGTACAATGTTGCATGTTCATCGCTTGCTATCGCCCCCACCCCAGCTCCCCACTTGGGTCCCATCCCCACATTAATATCAAGGTCCATAACTCCTAGACATTGCCAACGGGCCAAGAAAATTCATCAGTGCAAATCTTGTTGGTTAACTGAATATACAGTGAGTAATTGAAGATCAGTAGATACTCTGGGGACGTCCTAACCATTATAGAATAAGCACCACATGATGATAGTAAAGAAGAGGAAAGGATGAAGTGGTGAGAGGCAAGATAGGAAAAGAGATAACATTGTAACAAAAGAAGAAAATACTGATTCTGTGCAAAGAAAAAAGGGTTAGTGTTTTGCCACATCCCTGGGTTCTTTGCTTCTAGTAAAAACGGAAGATCACCGATAAGCCGCTGTTGACAGATTATGCTGGAAATGATCACAGGGTAGTGAAAAGCTGGTGCTTTCTTTTCCTTATGTCTTACTTTTCAGTCTGATCATTTGACACGCACTGGCACAGATTCTGCATAGTCAACAGTTTATGTAAGCGAGCCTGATCCTTATTTTAAATCTTCAGCAGCAGCGATGGTATATGACTGCTCTTCATAAACATGACTGCTCTGCAATACTGGCAACCAGAACATAGCTTTGCTTTCAGAAAAAAGAAAGCCACACCGATAACAGTGGGAAAATTGTTTGTTCTGGCATATGATGAACATGATTATGCAATTTTGATGAACAGCTTGGAAAGGAAATGATAAATGTGAAGGGTAACAGATCAGAACACACTGGGAGGCTTGTTTTGACCCTAATTATGTTGGCAGGCAGTTTTCATGCCTCCAGCAAGTTATGATGAGATTATTTTCAATCATTTGCAACACAGATTAGAAATGTCTGGTCCTGTATGCCAGAGAGCACCACAAACACCACAAAGAGCAACTGAGCAAAGTGAAAAATACCAACAGGAGGCAAGGTGATGATTTTATTTCAACTACATTACTTATCTGTGAATATTCACAAGTTACCTATATTGAAATCACACGTTTATCCAAAGTTTTATCTCGTGTCTGCAACAAAGTCCCTTGCAACAGTGATTCATAAATAAATTCAAAGTGGAGGTTAACACTGCTATACTCATCAGAAAGCATGGCGTCCTTTTAAACCAGAAACTACAAGATTGTAAACAAACTGCAGTCACCAGTCGAATAAGGATTATATTTACATTAGCATTTTGTAGATAAATGCAAGCTCAAAATCCATGATAAACTTAAAATTTAGGCAGAGATTTTCTGCACATTGATAACCTGGCTCTCAATCACCTCCTTAGTGCTTGACATAATAAGGCATGCCTTCCAGCTGGAGGGACGGATCCCGTTGACATGGGATGTTCAAGCAGGGAGCTGGGAAATCTGACCCATCATTCGCGTGATTTTGAGGCTAGCCTTTTAAGCTAGTCTAAAGCGATCTTGAAATATGTGAGTGCTTAATTTATGTATCAAATTATTCTAAAATGGATTTAAATTATGCTGGTGCAACTTGCCATCCATTTAGTATGGGTTCATGCTGTGCATTTCTTTTGTCTTTCTGGAGTGGATATAAAGAAAGAGTGATGGAACTCTTAAAAGGGCAGATGATTTTTCAGATTTTTTTTAATTTTCAATTTTTCAATATGTTTTAGTGCTGTTCAGTTTGTGTTTTTAAAAACTTTACATTGTTTAAATTGTTTTTGGATCTGAACAGTAGGGAATATTTATATTGAAACAAAAATAGCTGAATATTGCCTGCAAAATCACCAGAATACTGAGTGCAATTGAAGCATTGACAAGACTTCAGTGTAATAAGAAGAGTTGATAAAAGGGGGAATATGAAAAGAGTATTTTGCAATGTAATTTTTCACAAGAGCTCAGGGACTGACAATTCCCCTCATTGCAAGCTATAGAATTTTGTGTTGGTCAGGCAAGCCAAGTTAAAATTGACGATGGTGGTTGGTTTTAAAGCACTGAAGTACAAGTATGTTTGAAGTATTACAATATGAAGGAACTTATGCTAAGTTGATGTGCAGACACCAGAGTTGGACTGCCTGCACCTGCCATATATAACCAGGTCCTGGCACACCTACCTGGCAAAGCCCAAGGGAAGTTACCTTTCTAGGCTCTGGGTCAGTAGGTAGTCAATTGCAGACCTGTGCCCTCTACTGCAAGAACATCAGTAGCCAACCAGCACCCGTAGGGATGGCACTGCCAGTGACAGTGAACATCACCAGCACCATCAACTTTTCTGCCTCCGCATCCAGCCAAGCGAGCGTCTGCAGTATCGACCAAGTGACTGATGTATCAGTCAGCGTGGCCAATAATTCATCTCATCTTGCATTGAATAACACCAGGAACATGATGTCGCTGCCCAATTTCACCTTTTTTCCCAATGTGGGCAGGGTTATTGATGGCAGCCTTGTGGCCATCAGACATTAGGTTCCTGCACCTCCTCTGCCATAACCACATGCTCTCCCTCATCTGTGCATCCAGTACTACCTCCTCAAGTTCACTAACTCTTGCCCCTGGGATGTGTGTCGCTAGACCAGTGATTGAGGACATTGGTGAGAGAAACACAAGGTGCTGTGAATTGTTGTCTTGTTCCAGGTCACAGGTGGTGCTGGCAGCGGCTCTTCCAGACTACAACGACAGAAAAAGAAGCAGCTGTTAAAATGCAAGCTCCAAGGGACATCTTCAAACGGATCTTGTATTGCATTGTGGATGAACTTGTATGGTTGTGTGTATTTCTGTGTAGAAGTAACTGAGAAATGGACCAAGATACACGTAGGATGCAGCAGCATTTCCACGATGTTGGGTTCCTGTGCTGCTCTGACATTTGTCCGCAGACTCCGTTTTCTGTCGCCACATTTGTTTTGTCAACCCATGGTTTTTTAGCCACTTCTTTTCTTTCCAAAAAGTAAATTTGACCTTTTTGCAGCCTTTGAAACAGCTGATGTATATTTTGTCCCCACGTACAACCATTTACCTATAAGTGTCTGCCGCCCTATATTTCTAGACAGAAATCCTTCAAGGGTTGATGGTTTGTCTAATATCTCATTTTGACAAACTCCCACCCGCAGCTCCAAAGGAGTTCACCTTTCACAAGTAACGAGGTCCTCTGCTAGAAACTCCAGTCGATTCTGCCATTTCCAGTTCAATGTCGAGGAATGTGAAGAGACTCTTTTAGGTGAGGTAAGAGTGACTGCCCTTGACATCAAGGCAGCATTTGTCCGAGTGTGGCATCAAGTAGCTCTAGTAAAACTGAAGTCAATGGGAATTGGGGAAAAAATTCTCCACTGGCTGGAGTCATACCTAGCACAAAGGAAGATGGTTGTGGTGGTTGAAGGTCAATCATCACAGCCCCAGGACATTGCTGCAGGAGTTCCTCAGGGCAGTGTCCTAGGCCCAACCATCTTCAGCTGCTTCATCAATGACCTTCCCTCCAACATAAGGTCAGAAATGGGGATATTCGCTGATGACTGCACAGTATTCAGTGCCATTCACAACTCCTCAGATAATGAAGCAGTCCATGCCCGCATGCAACAAGACCTGAACGACGTTCAGGCTTGGGCTGATAAGTGGCAGGTAACATTTGCCCACACAAGTGCCAGGCTATGACTATCTCTAACAAGCGAGAATCTAATCACCGCCCCTTGACATTCAATGGCATTACCATCACCAAATCCCCCACCATCAACATCCTGGGGGTTACCATTGACCAGAAACTTAACTGGACCAGCCACATAAATACTGTGGCAACAAGAGCAGGTCAGAGGTTAGGTATTCTGCGGCGAGTGTCTCACCTCTTGACTCCCCACATCCTTTCCACCATCTACAAGGCACAAGTAAGGAGTGTGATGAAATACCCTCCACTTGCCTGGATGAGTGCAGCTCCAACAACACTCAAGAAGCTCGACACCATCCAGGACAAAGCAACCTGCTTGATTGGCACACCATCCAACACCTTAAACATTCACTCCCTCCACCACTGGTGTACCGTGGCTGCAGTGTGTACCATCTACAAGATACACTGCAGCAACTCGCCAAGGCTTTTTCAGTACCACCTCCCAAACCTGCGACCTCTTCACCTAGAAGGACAAGAGCAGCAGACGGATGACAACACCACCACCTCCAAGTTCCTCTCCAAGTCGCACACTATCCTGACTTGGAAGTATATCGCCGTTCCTTCATCATCGCTGGGTCAAAATCCTGGAACTCCCTCCCTAACAGCACTGTGGGAGTACCTTCACCACATGGTTCAAGAAGGCAGATCACCAAAACCTTCTCAAAGGCAATGAGGGATGGGCAATAAATGCTGTCCTTGCCAGCGACACCCACATCCCATGAACGAATAAAAAAAACTTGAATCCAGCATTTGCATTGAATGCTTCCAGTCCAGCTGTAGCGCTGCTGATGCACAGGATAAATCTCCCTGCACGGCCCACTGTTTTCCTGCCGGACTTCAGTAGAAATAGGCTTCATGCTGAGGTATTAGACCTCAGAACCTGCCAGCTGTGGCAAAACCAAGCACCACTAAATTCCCGAGTTCCACTTACCCAAGGCACCAACATGCGGTCTGTAAACAGGCAGGGTCGTGGTAGTGACAGCTGTATGATTTTCATCTTTGTGCCAGTGCTATCAATAGCAGAGCTACCTATCCCTGTCAGAGTAAGTTCAGGTCCCTGGTCACATTGCTATAGAGTCCTATCATCAGCAGCATAGGATTCTTGCCCTGTACCTATAGTGTAGGGGGCCATTTTACGAGTCTCGACTACTGGAAGCCCTTATTGGAAATTGAGGAGTGCGCTGTCTGCACTTTTCTGAGCATTAAAGTCAGTGGGAGCACAGACTCCTACAATAACACTTATCATCTATTGCCGAACGGCAAAAATTGCAACAGTGCACATAATGATAAGTTTCCAGATCTCACACTCCTAGTGGAGAGCCGCACTCAGAAAGAACAGTGACATGAATCTTGTATGAAGTAATACTGGGCGGCCTGCTGGTGGCGCTGTCCAGGGAGAGTATAAATACTCGGGCATGGGCCCAGCTTGCTTAGGATATTCCTCAACAGGAACTAGTGAAGGACACAACTAGATCTCCATGTTGGAAAACAGTTGATTAAAGCTTTGTTTAACGCTGAGACCAAGTGCCTAGTAGTTTTCTTACGTCAAACAGTATAGCCCTTTATGGACTCTTTCTAATTGTCCGAAGCTGATACCGTATTGGTTACAGTGGCGGTTTTTATTTGATATAATATTTGAGCAGCAGTTTATAAGGTACAGTTGAGAATTATATTACCCCGGTGGTCCTTGGGTCGAAGTTGTGATGTCCTGTTCCACATTCCCTTTACAGTTCATCCTTGTTCACCCTCCAAGTGCTTGCTGTTGAATCTTCTACACTGAGAGTGGTCCCAAGCCCCCTGGTTATAACCCACAAACAGAAACTTCAGTCGAATTCATCCAATCATACTCTCCCATGCTCCCCCCAACCTACCCAATCATAGTGACAACACGTCCAGGCACAGACGATGCTTGGGCCTCTCTTTTCTCTGTCTTCAGTCTCATCACAAAATGTTATTTTCTCTGGGTTAATGGCTGATCCTGCAGACCTTGAAACTAACAGCCTTACTGACTAATCAAGTCTCAAAACATTGGCCTCTTCACAAGTTTAATTAGAGGAATGAATGTAACCGTGGCCTATCAAAGCTGAGAAATTAAATGTATCTACTAAGGCCCAATATTATAAACTAATCAAACAGGTTGTAGATTGGACAAAGGAATAAACAGAATACTCGTTAGACTGGAAAAGCCTATTATCAGTTGTAGCAATTTAAGGTGAATCCGCTGTGCCAGGCAAGGCTGCAATTTTAAATTCTTTGGGACCAGTGTCCCCAAATACCTTTCAAACCCGCAGAACAGCACACTGGAGGTCACTCTCAGTACACTGGAGGTCACTCAGTACACTGGAGGTCACTCTCAGTACACTGGAGGTCACTCTCACTACACTGGAGGTCACTCTCACTACACTGCGGGTCACTCAGTACACTGGAGGTCACTCTCACTACACTGGAGGTCACTCTCAGTACATTGGAGGTCACTCTCAGTACATTGGAGGTCACTTTCAGTACATTGGAGGTCACTCTCAGTACACTGGAGGTCACTCTCAGTACACTGGAGGTCACTCTCACTACACTGGAGGTCACTCAGTACACTGGAGGTCACTCTCACTACACTGCGGGTCACTCAGTACACTGGAGGTCACTCTCACTACACTGGAGGTCACTCTCAGTACATTGGAGGTCACTCTCAGTACATTGGAGGTCACTTTCAGTACATTGGAGGTCACTCTCAGTACAGTGGAGGTCACTCTCAGTACATTGGAGGTCACTCTCAGTACACTGGAGGTCACTCTCAGTACATTGGAGGTCACTTTCAGTAAATTGGAGGTCACTTTCAGTACACTGGAGGTCACTCTCAGTACACTGGAGGTCACTCTCACTACACTGGAGGTCACTCTCAGTACATTGGAGGTCACTCTCAGTACATTGGAGGTCACTTTCAGTACATTGGAGGTCACTTTCAGTACATTGGAGGTCACTCTCAGTGCACTGGAGGTCACTCAGTATACTGGAGGTCACTCTCAGTACACTGGAGGTCACTCAGTACACTGGAGGTCACTCTCAGTACACTGGAGGTCACTCTCACTACACTGGAGGTCACTCTCAGTACACTGGAGGTCACTCTCAGTACACTGGAGGTCACTCAGTACACTGGAGGTCACTCTCACTACACTGGAGGTCACTCAGTACACTGGAGGTCACTCACTACACTGGAGGTCACTCTCAGTACACTGGAGGTCACTCTCAGTACACTGGAGGTCACTCTCACTACACTGGAGGTCACTCTCAGTACACTGGAAGTCACTCCCACTACACTGGAGGTCACTCTCAGTACAGTGGAGGTCACTCTCAGTACACTGGAGGTCACTCTCACTACACTGGAGGTCACTCTCAGTACACTGGAGGTCACTCTCAGTACACTGGAGGTCACTCTCAGTACATTGGAGGTCACTCTCAGTACATTGGAGGTCACTCTCAGTACACTGGAGGTCACTCTCAGTACATTGGAGGTCACTCTCAGTACACTGGAGGTCACTCTCAGTACATTGGAGGTCACTTTCAGTAAATTGGAGGTCACTTTCAGTACACTGGAGGTCACTCTCAGTACATTGGAGGTCACTCTCAGTACACTGGAGGTCACTCTCAGTACATTGGAGGTCACTTTCAGTACACTGGAGGTCACTCTCAGTACATTGGAGGTCACTTTCAGTACATTGGAGGTCACTTTCAGTACGTTGGAGGTCACTCTCACTACACTGGAGGTCACTCTCAGTACATTGGAGGTCACTCTCAGTACATTGGAGGTCACTCTCAGTACACTGGAGGTCACTCTCAGTACATTGGAGGTCACTCTCAGTACACTGGAAGTCACTCTCAGTACATTGGAGGTCACTCTCAGTACGTTGGAGGTCACTCTCACTACACTGGAGGTCACTCTCAGTACATTGGAGGTCACTCTCACTACACTGGAGGTGAATCTCACTACATTGGTCTTCACTCTCAGTACATTGGAGGTCACCCACATTATATTGGAGGTTTATGCTTCTGATCTCCACTTTCCATCTGTCATATATCAGAACAGCATGGATGCCACTTACGCTGTTTCACCTTGGACCTCAGATGAGGACCAATTTGAGCACCAGCAGCAACAACACCAGCAGAACCAGCAGGATTAGTAGCAGCCTTCTCCTCACTGACCTGATGCTCCACAGGAGAAAGGGGATGAGCACAGGACTGCAACTTGCTGGAAGCAATACCCACAACACACAGGGTATATAGACAGAGGATCAGCTTCCTGGACATGTCCAAACACCAGTGCCTCAGGAGGCTCAGGGTATCGCGTCAGGTCGTGGCAGACATTTGTAGCCTGCTGGAAGAAGACCTGCTGCCAAGTGGACCTGGTGGACATGTAAAATTCGCAATTATCGTGATTCGAAATAACGAGATAAAGCAGATTCGTTTCATCAGTTTTATTTCAACGAAATGCTGTCATGATTAAACAGGACACAGAAGCCTGTAAAATGGCCGCCGCGCCTCGTGGCAGAAGCTTCCAGAATTTTCAGTGGGCAGACAAAATGGCGTTCGAATATACATTTATAAGTAATACGCAGCAAACACTGATAAAGACAGGATGCAACCTGTCTGCATTCGACACAATAGCAAGAGATAAGTGCTGGAATCGTTTTCCATGCACAAGTAAGGACCATTGTACTGGGCAATCGAAGGCCCAGCCAGATACATCAATACGCAAATTCCCCACGGCTCTACAATGAGAGAGCCATTCTCGGGTGATTAAGTCAGTATTCGAGTGGGCCCCAAAACCAGTCAGGGAGACTCCTAGCCAGTTCGACAATGGGGAAAACATTAATGGATAGTTGGCCAGTTTCAGGTGCTACCAATACCCATTAAAGGAAAGAATCGCCCCATGCTGGGAGTTTTGTGCACCAGTATTACACAAAGGACAAACATCAAGATTTGAGCGGGAGATAAGGGAACACAGCACTATAACTATAGTGAACAAATGTCCATCGGTCTCTTGATTCGACTCTTGACTCGGGCTGAACTCTTGCTTATGTCTCTTATCTGGCTGATGACTGCTGAACTCTTATTCGCTTGCCGCTTCATGGACTCGCTTGACTGGTGAGCTTTTGATTGTCTCTCTGGACTTCTACAACCGTGTCCGAGCACTGTCGAGTTCTTCATGACAACGGGGAGCCCAGCCTGCTTGCCGGAGCAGAGAAGATAAACAAGTGGGGTACAGAGACCCCTTCCAACACGTGACAGTCAGGTGTTGCAGCAAAACAAGCTGAGTGCCTTACTTTAAAATTCTCCGAAGTATCACGAGTGGTGAGCATGTTTCCTCGATCCTACAAATCTAGATTAGTGTAGGTATTGATAGGGGAGGGTGATTTTATTAAGGATAAATATAATGTGTTCCCCTTTTTACGATGTGCCGTGCGATCCTCATTACCCTAGACCAAGTTTTATGAATGTATGTATACTTGTACTGTCATTAATTTGTGCCTATGACATGTACTTCATGATTTTGGACGTTACGCAATAAAGATTTCCATTTCGTACTATTCAACCAGGTCTATCTGAGTTTTTCTCTGCATTACTGCTCTCGCACCTAAGTCCAGTGTTAGAACCGTAAGGGCGAGTGGGTCGAACCACTCACAGGTGCTTATTGCAACAAGGCTGGCCGGAGACCAGAGCAAGCAATAGTATTAGGCAACGAAGGCCTAACCCCGCACAAGCACCTACGAACCGAACCCCTTGCAGACACGCGTTACCGGTGGCTGTCAAAGTGACCACCGCCCTCAACTTCCTCACCTCAGGCTCCTTCCAGGGACCTGCAGGAGATATTTGCAGGGTTTTGCAGTCGGCCGCCGACAAATGCATCACCCAGGTGACCGATGCCGTGTTTACCAGGGCAGGCGATTATGTACACTTTGCCACCAATGAAGCCAGTCAGAATGAGCGGGCGCTCGGGTTTGCAGCTCTGGCTGGCTTCCCACAGGTGCAAGGCATCATTGACTGCACACATGTGGCCATCAAGGCACCCGCAGATCACCCAGAGTGTTCATGAACAGTAAGGGCTTCCACTCCATCAATGTGCAGCTCGTCTGCAACAACAAAAAGATCATCATTCAGGTGTGTGCCAGACTCCCAGGGAGCTGCCATGATGCATTTGTCCTGCGCAAGTCCACCCTCCCTCAGTTATTCGCACTTCCGACCAGACTTTCTGGCTGGCTGCTTGGAGACGAGGGGTATCCACTGAAGACATGGCTGTTGACACCCTTGAGGAGGCCAAACAATGAGGCTGAAGAGCGCTGCAATCAAAGCCAAATGACGACGAGATGTGTAATAGAGCAAACAATTGGGATGCTGAAGATACGCTTCAGATGCCTGGACAGATCTGGAGGACCCCTTTAATATACACCAGCCAGGGTTTCCAGAATGATCGTGGTATGCTGCTCTCTGTATAACAGCACAGCAGCGAGGATTGGAGCTGGTGGAGGAGCAAGGCACAGAACACCGATCCTCTTTGGAGGAGGACGAGGAGCAGGACCAGGAGGAGGAGGTGGAGGAACGTAATGTGGAGATGGCACCAGCAGTGGCACACATACCTGCGTGGGATGGCCTCATAATGGCACGATTTAGTTAGGTTGCACCAGTGCACCCATCTGGCACCCAGATGGTGAACCCACTTTCCACACCCCCAACCACAAAGCAGTCCTACAATGACCAAATCATTCCTTTCACAGACAACCATTGCTTACAGTTAAGTCATGTCTTAACATTCATTACAAGTGACAAGGCCACTTGCCAGACAGCAGGCAGAAATGGGCAAGACGGGAAAGTGGTGCAAAGATATAATTTTATGTGCCTGCAAATGTCAACCTAACCTTCACGGTGCAACATTGCCTAACACACTCATGTGCACACCCTTGTGCATCTTGAATTCTTTCATCTTCCCCTTCCTACCACTTCTACGTCATGCAAACCCTGTGACTTCAGCAGAGGTAGAGGTTGGCTGCTCACTCACTGCTCTGACTGCTGAGATGCTTTTGGCAGACGTCCTCTGGGTTTTGGAGCCCGTGTGGGCCCCACCAAAGTCTGCTCCACCTGCACCTGTGCAAGGGCAGACTCGGCCATCGGGACACGAGGCAGCATGTGGGGCTCTGACTGCGGGGTGGGGGGGCGGTGGAATGGGTGAGAAGTGGAAACGCTTTAAGCAGAGTCCCCACTTCTATGTCCCCTTTCACCATCGTCCCTCTCATGGGCCACCCACAGTTCCCTGCTAGCAAGGAGCTGGCGAGCACTTTAATGCACATCCTTGTTAAGGTGGCATGCAAAGTGTGCAAGCTGTTGGTGAGAGCAAGCATGCACTCGTTTGAATGCCACGTTTGATGCTCCATGCAGGTGGCCACCCTTTGCATGGACGAGCACATCATTCCCATGGCCTGCGACATCATGCCAGTCATGCTTGAGATGGAATCCTCCATTCTCTCTGCAAGTGTGCACATCGTGGCTGGAAATTCTGCCAGAGCCTTACGCATTTTTTGCTGCGCCTCCAGAATCAGCCTCTTTATCAACGGACCCTGAGGTCCATGCCTGGGGCATGGTAGCATAGTGGTTATGTTACTGGTAGTAGTAATCCCAGAGGCTTAGCTGCATAATCCAGGTCAACATGTGTTCAAATCCCACCATGGCTGCTGGGGAATTTAAATTTAGTTAATAAATTTGGAATAAAAAGCTAGTATCAGTAATGGTGACCATGAAACTACTGGATTGTCATAAAAACCCATCTGGTTCACTAATGTCCTTTAGTGGAAGGAAATTTGCTGTCCTTACCCAGGCTGGGCCTATATGTGTTTGATTTTTAACTGCCCTCTGAAATGGTGGCAATTACGATGGGCAATAAATGCTGGCCTTACCAGCGACACCCACATCCCGGGAATGAATTTTTAAAAAGCTAGCTGAGCAGAGCTTACAGCCTCCGACGAGGACTTTCCACTGCTGTGTCTGTCTGCTCTTGCTCACATGTGATCTGTGAGACACCAGGTGACAACTCTACAATCTGACTTAATGGTCCCACGGACATGTGCGCTGGTGCTTGGTATGCACCCTCAGAGTCCGCAACCTCCTCTGGGGAGTCTTCTTCCTCCTCTGACTTCACTGGCTGTTGGACACTTGATGGGCCTGTGGGAGAGTAAAGACATGAATTAGAACTGTCATGGTAAGAATGGTTTAAGTGCACATGATCATATTTCAACGGCTGCTGACATCAAGTCAACATGAGTGACTGCTGTATGCCATGTAGCTGTGTGATATTTAATTCAGTCACCAGGTAGCTGGGAGCTCCCCGTCTCTCCATCTCCCACCGCCATCAATGCTGATACTCCAGTTATCTCTAGTGCCTCCTCTCTGCAGCTGTCAGCATTGTTATTACTGGAGGGCCACCGGTTCGGTGCTTCTCCCAGGTGTTCTGTGCTTCCTTATCCTGCAGGAAGGAAACAAGAGACCTTTGAGTGAGAGTCATGGAATGAGTGGAAGGGATGGATAGCAACATCTGTAGAGGGTGACTATGAGGGAGAGGCATGACATTGCATTAAGATGTGGGCGAGTATCAGTGGTGGATGGTCAGATGGAGATGTGAGGAAGTGCATAGACAGAGAGGGATGGATACATCTGCAAGGTATGTCGGTGTGAGGAGTGATGTGCTGGAGTAGGCTTGGGAAGGCAGAATGAGGGGCTTGGAGTGACACGCACATCAGGATGTAGTTGAATATGGCATTGTACTCACCTTTCATGACCTCATCAGGTCATTAAATCTCTTCCTACATTGAATCCAGGACCTCGCCACCACATTCCTGCAGCTCACCTCTGCCGCAATCTCCAGCCATGCCTTCTTGGTGTCTGAGGCTGGCTTCTTCCTCCCATTAGCAGGGAATAACATCTCCCTGCGAGCCCAAACTCCTTGCAGCAGGTAATCCAGGAAGACATCACTGAATCGAGGGGCAGCTTTCATACGTTGAGACTGCAGTTTTTGTTCTCCCGTCAAAGCAATGTCTCTCCAACCTCCACCAAACTTCAACTGTCATCTTTGCAGTGCTCCTTTAAATCATAGGGCTAATAATTCGGGGGCATTACGCCACCCGTTACTGTCAAAATGTAGCAAAAAGAGGGTCACCGCTCTTTCACCAGCTGATGGCGGGTCCCGTGGCATGGGGCATTTTCCGAGACATGGCAGCGCTGCTGGTAAGAGCGATGGCCCTACAAATTTAAATTAGGGAGCGGTGATGTGCAACACCGACTTAACGTCACCTCGGCAATCTTGGACCTTAGCGCTGGGTCTTAAGCTCGCCATGAAAACCCAGCATTCAGCAGACTCACAGAGGCGCTGTCAGCACCTCTTAAAGGGGCACACACATCTTTACGCTTTTGGACTGGATTTCTTTGATTTGATTGAAGTAGTGTCTTGCTGCAATACATGTTAAAAGTTTTTTTAAAGAAAGAAAGACTTGCATTTATGTAGCGCTTTTCATGACCACCGGATGTCCCAAAGCACTTTACAGCCAATGAACTACTTTTTGAAGTGTAGTCACTGTTGTAATGTCGGAAACGTGGCAGCAAATCTGCGCACAGCAAGCTCCCACAAACAGCAATGTGATAATGACCAGATAATCTGTTTCCAGTGATGCTGATTGAGGGATAAATATTGGCCAGGATACCAGGGATAACTCCCCTGCTCTTCTTTGAAATAGTGCCATAGGATCTTTTACGTCCACCTGAGAGGGCAGATGGGGCTTCGGTTTAACATCTCAGCTGAAAGATAGCACATCCGACAGTGCAGAACTCCCTCAGTAATAGCACTGGAGTGTAGCCTAGATTTTTGTGCTCAAGTCTCTGGAGTGGGACCTGAACCCACAATCTTCTGACTCAGAGGTGAAGGCGCTACCAACTGAGCCACAGCTGACACTGTGTAGGGAGTGCTGATGGACATTTGCAAGGCCTCGGATGCTAAAGGAAGACCTCTGAGAAGACAGAAAATGCTGAAAATACTCAGCAGGTCAGGCAACATCCATGTAGGGTGAAACAGAGTTCACGTTTCAGGTCGAGATGCTGCCTGACCTGCTGAGTACTTCTAGCACTTTATGCTGTCATTTCAGATTTACAGCATCCACTCACAGTGGGAAGAGGAAGACGCAGAAGAGGAAGACGCAGAAGAGGAGGAAGCAGAAAGAAGGATGCAACCCAGACAGCCCCTTTCTGGCCGGGATATCCGGGATGGAATCATTCGCCTGCGGTACCAGTGACCACAACCCCAATTCCTCTTTCAACATTTGTTCCACACCTTACCTTTCCTCTGTTATTGACCATCACAGCGTCCTCTTGGCCACGATGCTGAAATAAAAGCCACCATAAAGCAAACTTTCCAATCTAACTTTATACATATATGCATCCAATATGACATCAAGAAATCAGCTCATCACCCTCATGCATTCTCTTAGTGACTGTCTTGTGTGTGTCATGCATTGCTACCCCAGTGGCTGCAGCATGGCTGCTGGAAGCCTGCTGACTTTCAGTGGTGGACACTGCAAATGGCCTTGCTGGTCAACCTTGAGGAGCTCGTGGCTGGGAGTGTCAAATCGAGTGACGCTGTTTTTTTTTCTTCTGCTTCTTCTTCTTCACATTCCTCTCCCTCTTCTTGGTGAACCACTGGCTGGGCAGGCTGCATTTCTTGGGTGTGTGAAGAAGGCACAAGGGTGGAGTTGTGGTGAGGAGAAGGCAGGAAAGCAAGAGGTGCATGCCAGAAGGAGAATAATGTATGAGGATACCAGCATCTTGTATCCTTTCTGCCCCGCCGCTGACCAGTGGCTCAGCCATGCCTCTGCCAAGAATGGCCTGCACCGTCTCGTCCAAGGGGATGAGGTGAAGCTCGGAATGGGAGATGTGCCTCATGATTGGTACAGATTGCTGGTAGGTGAGTGATTGTGGGGGGGACTCATGTGAGGCTAGTGATTCAGTTGGTAGGAGACGGCTTTTGAAGATGCATTCACTGACCTTGACCAGTGGTCTGAGGTCATGAAGCTTCTTTGGGCACTGGAGCCAGATGGTGGGGTGACACTGCTGGCAGTGACGACCTCGGTGATGTGGTCCCACATCGTTCTTTCTACAGGGCCTCCTGGCCCCTGTGAGTAGAGACCTCACTTGCAGTGTTGACCTGCTGCACAAAGCTGGAGTGCTGCGTGCGAGACCCTGGGTTCCCCTTCCCTGGCTTGCTGAACCATTTGTATTAGTGCTGAAACACATTTCCCATATTTTGAGGTGTGGAAGGCAAATCAGCTTTAAGTGCTGAAGATTCCCATTTGGGACTTCTTTTTAATGTTAATCTTTTTTTAAAAGGGCTGAAAACTGCATATTTTTACTTCATTTTTATTTTAATCAGTTCAAAAAGCATTGCCTTTTAATGCATTGCCCTTTCAATATCCCACAATGCCTAGGGAACTCATTGCCTCGCTTCCAGAGGCTGTTGGAAGCTGGAACGCTGCTTCTGGACGGCAACTTCGACTCCCATGTCTGCACTAATGCCACCTGAAGGGTGTTACATGGCAAGTTAGCACTGGTCTAACAATCTTTAGTCCTCAGCGCAAATATTTCTCTCCTACCACTGCGACCCTTTTCAGCGGCCATTAACCCAAGGCCGCGGTGACATCGGCAACTTTCGTGACGACCACTAAGTTCTAGGCCACAGAATCACAGAAATTTACGGCACAGAAGGAGGCCATTTGGCCCATCGTGTCTGTGGCGTCTGAAAAAGAGCTCTCCAGCCTAATCTCACTTTCCAGCTCTTGGTCCGTAGCCCTATAGGTTACGGCACTTCAAGTGCATATCCAAGTACTTTTTAAATGCGATGAGGGTTTCTGCCTCTACCACCCTTTCAGGCAGTGCATTCCAGACCCCACCACCCTCTGGGTGAAAAAAGTTCTCCTCAAGTCCCCTCTAATCCTTCTACCAATTACTTTAAATCTATGCCTTCTGGTTATTGACCTCTCTGCTAAAGGAAATAGGTCCTTCCTATCTACTCTATCTAGGCCCCTCATAATTTTATACACCTCAATTAAGTCTCCCCTCAGTCTCCTCTGTTCCAAAGAAAACAACCCCAGCCTATCCAATCTTTCCTCATAGCTAAAATTCTCCAGTCCTGGCAACATCCTCGTAAATCTCTCTGTATCCCTCTCTAGTGTAATCACATCTTTCCTGTAATGTGGTGACCAGAACTGTATGCAGTACTCTAGCTGTGGTCCAACTAGTGTTTTATACAGTTCTAGCATAACCTCCCTGCTCTTATATTCTATGCCTCAGCTAATAAAGGAAAGTATCCTGTATGCCTTCTTAACCACCTTATCTACCTGTCCTGCTACCTTCAGGGATCTGCGGAGATGCATTCCAAGGTCCCTCTGTTCCTCTATATTTCTCAGTATCCTACCATTTATTGTGTATTCCCTTGCCTCGTTAGCCCTCCCCAAATGCATTACCTCACACTTCTCCGGATTGAATTCCATTTGCCACTTTTCTGCCCACCTGACCAGTCCATTGATATCTTCCTGTAGTCTACAGCTTTCTTCCTCACTATCAACCACACGGCCAATTTTTGTATCATCTGCAAACTTCTTAATCATGCCCCCTACATTGAAGTCTAAATCATTGATATATACCACAAAAAGCAAGGGACCTAGTACTGAACACCGTGGAACCCTATTGGAAACAGCCTTCAGCCACAAAAACACCCATCGACCATTGCCCTTTGCTTCCTGCCACTGAGCCAATTTTGGATCCAGCTTGCCACTTTCCCTTGGATCCCATGGGCTTTTACTTTTCTGCCCAACCTGCCATGTGGGATCTTGTCAAAAGCCTTGCTAAAATCCATGTAGACTACATCAAACACATTACCCTCATCAACCCTTCTTGTTACCACCTCAAAAAATTAAATCAAGTTAGTCAGACATGACCTTCCCTTAACAAATCCATGCTGACTGTCCTTGATTAATCTGTGCCTTTCGAAATGACCATTAATACTGTCCCTCAGAATTTTTTCCAATAATTTGCCCACCACCGAGGTTAAATACCTGAGCTGAATTGGACCTATGTGTGATGTCATCACGCCCGCTCACGTTAATTGGTCGGGAAACCCGGAATTCAGATGCAAATGCAGTGGTTTCATTAAAAAGCAACTGACAAACGTGCTGCTGAAACTTCCGGGTTCCCCACGCGATCCAGGGCTACCCCGCTGCCAGCGCGTTGGCAGGTAAAAATTCTGGCCAGAGATTCAATGGGGTGGATTTTAACTTGGAGCAGGTTTCTGGTGGGGAAGGGGCTGTCTGGGCCAGGGCAGCTGCAACTTTCCTTGTGGAGCCTGGAGGAGTGTTCCTGCTTCCTCCCGGACCTATTAAGAAATGTTTTGATTTAGCTGGAGGGCCACATTTTCCTGTCCACCAGCTGCCAACCTCCTTCAGCCTGGCGGGAGCTGCAGCAGTTTCCCCCTCGCAGGCCCCTGTTAAAATGTCATTGGGGTCCAATTCATGTATTAGGACCGTGGTTTGCATAAACCCATGAGGCTCCCACCTGCTTTAGGTGTGAGCCTCGTTCAGTTGGAGAACCCTGCAGGTTAATATCAGAGACAACGAGAAAGGATCGAGTTCTGAGCGAGTAAGAAACCTATGTGTTTTTAACTGTCCACCTGCCCGCTATCCACCAGCTGGGTAGGGCTAAAATCGACCTGTTCATCTTAGCCATGCACTAAATTAGAAAGATCCAGCATGTAAAAAGTAAAAAGCGATAATTAGAGGCTCCGGAAAGTCTAAAATCAATTTACTGATGTAAGTGATGTTTGTGTATGACTGGATTAGCACAGAAACTTTTCCTTTAAATTGTGACAGATTAGTACATCTTGCTTCATTTAAGTTCGAAAAGGAGGCAACCACAGATGTGCATGTTTGTAGGCGGGGAAGATTTGGAGAGACAGCAGGCTGAGGCCAACTGGAAATATATCAGTAGCAATGGATGTTCATGGCAGTCATATGACTCTTACAGAAAGCATTCCTTTCACCAGTACATGATGACCTTGCATTTTTTGGTATCTGTTGACCCAAATAAATGTCAGCAGAGTGCATACCTTCAAAGTGCTTAATGAAATTAAACTAGAGAGAAGTCAACATTATTATTACACAATCATAGCATTTCTTCCATTCATGGTGACTGTCTTAAGCTTCCAAATAAAAGCAGAATTCAGGAACCATAAACAAAGGCAAAGAAGTACCACAGAACGCATTGGGATAGAACTTGGACCTTGCTGGGTCCATTTTAAGGTCAATTTCAGGGAACAATGTTTCATAGAATCATAGAATCATAGAAGATAGGAGCAGGAGTAGGCCATTCGGCCCCTCGAGCCTGCTCCGCCATTCATTGAGATCATGGCTGATCATCCAAATTCAGTACCCTGTCCCTGCTTTCTCATAGAAACATAGAAACATAGAATCTAGGAGCAGGAGTAGGCCATTCGGCCCGTCGAGCCTGCTCCGCCATTCAATACGATCATGGCTGATCATCCAAATCCAGTACCCTGTCCCTGCTTTAATCCCCACAGTACACATATCCCACCCTACCCCCGTAACCCCACGTATTTAATTCCCCCTAACATATCCCATCCTATCCCCATAACCCCACATATTTAATCCCCCCTAACACTAAGGGTCAATTTTATCATAGCCAAATCAACCTAACCCACACATTTTTGGACTCCCCATATCCCATGATCCCTTTAGCCTTAAGAAATATATCTAACTCCTTCTTGAATATATTTAATGAGTTGGCCTCAACTACCTTCTGTGGTAGAGAATTCCACAGGTTCACCACTCTCTGGGTGAAGAAATTCCTCCTCATCTCTGTCCTAAATGGCTTACCCCTTATCCTTAGACTGTGACCCCTGGTTCTGGATTCCCCGGCCATCGGGAACATCTTTCCTGCATCGAGTCTGTCTAGTCCTGTTAGAATTTTATAAGTTTCAATGAGATCCCTCTCATTCTTCTCAACTCCAGCGAATACAAGCCCAATCGACCCAATCTCTCCTCATACGTCATTCCTGCCATCCCAGGTAACAGTCTGGTGAATCTTCGCTGCACTCCCTCCATGGCAAGAACATCCTTCCTCAGATAAGGCGACCAAAACTGCACACAATACTCAAGATGTGGTCTCACCAAGGCTCTGTACAACTGCAGCAAGACATCCTTGTTCCTGTACTCGAACCCTCTCGCTACGAAGGCCAACATACCATTTGCCTTCTGAACCGCCTGCTGCACCTGCATGCTTACCTTCAGCGACTGGTGCACAAGGACACCCAGGTCTCGTTGCACTTCCCCTTCTCCCAATCTATTGCCGTTCAGATAATAATCTGCCTTCCTGTTTTTGCCACCAAAGTGGATAACCTCGCATTTATCCACATTGTACTGCATCTGCCATGCATCTGCCCAATCACCCAACCTATTCAAATCATACTGGAGTTTCTCGGCATCCTCCTCACAGCATACATGCCCACCCAGCTTTGTGTCGTCTGCAAACTTGGAGATATTACATCTAGTTCCCTCGTCTAGATCATTAATACATATTGTGAGTAGCTGGGGTCCTAGGACCGATCCCTGCGGTACCCCACTAGTCACTGCCTGCCACTTGGAAAAAGACCCGTTTATTCCAACTCTTTGCTTCCTGTCTGCCAACCAGTTCTCTATCCAAGTCAGTACCCTGCCCCCAATCCCATGTGCCTTAACTTTACACGCTAATCTCTTATGCGGGACCTTATCGAAAGCCTTCTGAAAGTTCAAATACACCACATCCACTGGTTCTCCCTTATCTATTTTGCCAGTTACATCCTCAAAAAATTCCAGTAGATTAGTCAAGCACGATTTACCTTTTGTAAATCCATGTTGACTTTGACCGATCCTGTCACTGTTTTCCAAGTGCTCTGCTATTACATCTTTTATAATGGACTCTAGCATTTTCCCCACTACCGATGTCAGTCTATAATTCCGTGTTTTCTCTCTACATTAGCTACCCTCCAATCCATGGGTACTGTTCCAGATTCCATCGAATGTTGGAAGATGATCAGCAATGCATCTACTATTTCTAGGGCCACTTCCTTAAGTACCCTAGGATGTAGATTATCAGGCCCTGGGGATTTATCGGCCTTCAATCCCGTCAATTTCCCTAACACCATTTCCCTGCAAATACTGATTTCTTTCAGTTCCTCCCTTTCATCAGACCCTATGTTCCCCGACATCTCTGGGAGGTTATTTGTGTCCTCCTTTGTGAAGACAGAACCAAAGTATGTATTTAATTGGTCTGCCATTTCTTTGTTCCCGATTATAAATTCCCCTGATTCTGACTGCAAGGGACCTACACTTGACTTCACCAAGCTTTTTCTCTTCACATATCTATAGAAGCTTTTACAGTCAGTTTTTATGTTCCCTGCAAGCTTACTCTCATACTCTATTTCCCCCCTCTTAATTAATCCCTTTGTCCTCCTTTGCTGAATCCTCAACTGCTCCCAATCATCAGGTTTGCTGCTTTTTCTGGCCAATTTATATGTCCTCTCCTTGGATCTTATGCTGTCCCTAATTTCCCTTGTTAGCCACGGTTGATTCACATTTTTTGTTTTATTTTTATGCCAAACAGGGATGAACAAATTCTGTAGTTCATCCATGCGATCTTTAAATGTTTACCATTGCCTATCCACCGTCAACCCTTTGAGTAACATTCCCCAATCAATCCTACCCAATTCGTGCCTCATACCATCGTAGTTTCCTTTATTTAAATTCAGGACCCTAGTCTCTGAGTCAAATACTTCACTCTCTATCTTAATGAAGAATTCTATCATATTATGATCGCTCCGCCCCAAGGGGCTTCACACAACAAGATTGCTAATTATTCCTTTCTCATTACATAATACCCAGTCTAAGATGGCCTGATCTCTAGTTGGTTCCTCGACATATTGGTCCAGGAAACCATCCCGTATACACTCCAGGAATTCCTCCTCCACAGTATTGTTACTAATTTGGTTAGCCCAATCTATATGTAGATTAAAGTCACCCATGATAACTGCTGTGCCCTTATTGCACGCGTCTCTAATTTCCCGTTTAATGCCATCCCCAACCTCTGCATTACTGTTTGGGGGTCTGTATACAACTCCCACTAACGTTTTCTGTCCCTTGGTATTTCTCAGCTCTACCCATACAGATTCTACATCATCAGAGCTAATATCCTTCCTTATAATTGTGTTAATCTCCTCTTTAACCAGCAATGCTACCCCGCCTCCTTTTCCATTTTGCCTGTCTTTCCTGAATATTGAATACCCCTGGATGTTGAGTTCCCAGCCCTGGTCATCCTGGAGCCATGTTTCGGTAATCCCAATCATATCATATCCGTTTACATCTATTTGCGCCGCTAATTCATCCACCTTATTATGAATGCTCCTCGCATTAAGACACAATGGGGGAAAAATTCAGTTGGTTGCGCCTCCCATTAGCGCCTTAAGAGGGCGCTAATGGGGTGCAAAGCATCTAGCTCCCAGGCGCAGCGAAGTTTGCGCCGCTCGCAAAATAAACTAGACATTTTGCGGCGGCGCTAAACGCTACCGCCACGATCTCCTGCGCCGGCAGATCGTGACGTCAGTCGAGTGCGCAACGCCCCGGTATCGCCCCGGAGCGGATATTGAGTGGCGCCCCCTGCCTTACCGCCTGATGCTAGCAACGACAGGTTGAGGGGAGCGTGTTGCAGTCAGGAAGGGACTGGGGGAGCGCTATTTAAAGGTGACCGCTTCCTGCCTTTTATTGTTGGTGCCATTTTTGAACTACGCATTCTGAGAGAGAGAGAGAGAGACTTCTGGAGAGATTCAACGTTGTGTGAAGGAGTTTTGGGTACTGAGCAGCACTTTGCAGGTTCATTTTGATTTGCCATTCCTTGTATCGATTTAGAAGAGACTGTGGGGGCTGCACTCTGAGCTCTTTGCCTGGTACTCTCCATTGTTCTTTCCAGCAGATTTGATGTGCAGGTCTCTCCAGGCCAAGATTCAAGGCTGCAATGAGCAGGATGTGGATGGAAAGCAAGATTAACCATCCCCTTTAAGAACTGGCCCGTGCCATTGTGTGTGTGTTCCATTGC
This sequence comes from Squalus acanthias, assembly GCA_030390025.1. Lineage (NCBI taxonomy): Eukaryota > Metazoa > Chordata > Chondrichthyes > Squaliformes > Squalidae > Squalus > Squalus acanthias. Next base: position 88,204,799 of record CM059432.1, read on the forward strand.
TGACTGACATCACATGAGCTTCGCCAACGCTCTGAGGTAGCGCCTCGCTCCTCGGCCTTTGCGCCTTAAGACGTCTGATTTTGCGCTCCAATCACCTCCAGGGGCGATAAAAGTCAAGTTTGCATTCGGTGGCGATAATTAGCGCCAGGCGTTAATCTTTGCGCCCGGCCGATAATTGCGCCCCAAATGGGGCGATACTGAATTTCTCCCCCTTCAGGCTTGTCTTTTTAATACTCTTAGACCTTTTAGAATTATTATTTACTGTGGCCATGTTTGATTTAAACCCTTGGGGGTAGAAATTAGGTCGCGCCCCATTTGGGGCGCAAATATCGTCCGCGCGCAAATATTAGCGCCTGGCGCTAATTATCGGCACTGACAGGAAACTTCACTTTTACCGCCCCGGGAGGTGAGTGGAGCGCTAAATTAGGCGCTGCACACCTCTCTTAAGGCGCAAAGGCCTAGGAGTGAGGCGCTAACTCAGCGCACGAGCGCAGCGCAGCTGCTGCCAGTTAGCGAGGGAACACAGACACACTGGCGCCGGACACTTCTTAAAGCGGGGGGGGGCCACTTGCTCCCCAGCCACACCCTGCTCATTGCAGCCTTGAATCTCAGCCTGGAGAGACCTGTAATCCATTTTGCTGCCAAGCATGGAGAGGGTGAGAGAACGCGCTCATCGCTTCACCGAGCGGGCCTTGGATGCTCTGGTTGACGCAGTGGAGCGCAGACGATGCATGCTGTTCCCAGAGAGTGGCAGGAGGCCTTTGCCACGCGAGTTCAGAAGAGTGTGGAGGGAGGTGGCTCAGAGCGTCTCCTCCAGGAGCATGGTGCCCAGGACCCATGTCCAGTGCCGCAAAAAGTTCAACGACCTCACTCGGGTCGTCAGGGTGAGTGGCTTTTTCTCAATACCTCTCCATCCCTCCATCTCAACCTCACTCTATGGCCAGAGGGTCTTAAAACCCCAATGCACAACACTCATCCAACACCTATGGCCCTTTCATCAAACACACACACACATTCCACACTTTGCATACAGTAAGGGCTATTCACCTATGGGAGGCACATCAGGCAAGACCATGGCTGCATACAGTAAGGGCTATTCACCTATGGGAGGCACATCAGGCAAGACCATGGCTGCATACAGTAAGGGCTATTCACCTATGGGAGGCACATCAGGCAAGACCATGGCTGCATATTGTAAGGGCTATTCACCTATGGGAGGCACATCAGGCAAGACCATGGCTGCATATTGTAAGGGCTATTCACCTATGGGAGGCACATCAGGCAAGACCATGGCTGTATATTGACTCAGATGCTGTCCTTTTTCTTGCAGGCTAAGCTGGCTCATAATCGGAGACAGCAGCAACGGACGGGTGGAGGGCGGCTTCAGCTGCAACCCCTCAGCGATCTGGAGGAGCGCGTCCACAGGATTGTGGCAAGCCGGGTGATCGGTCCCGTCGCCACTGGAGACGCCGACCCCGTTGTGGACAGCAATGGTAAGGTCATCACCTTTTTGTCCTCTGTCCTTCCACTTGTCCCTCACAATACCAGCCTTTGACACTTTCAATCCAACTTGCTAACTCGCTGCACTTATTCCTCCCTTACTGCCACCCTGTCCTCACGCTAAAGCCACTCTTGTACCTCCCTGCTTTCAGATGGTGATTCACCAGCTGAGGAGATGGTCCCTGAAGCTGCCACTGGGAGTGATGCTGCAGCTGAGGAGGAAGAGGAAGCCGGAGCATCAGTGCCACCCTCTCCCGAGGAAGCCCATGGCCACACTGGGAACACGCCTTCCCCGGAGGGGAGCAGGGGGGAAGGGGCTGATGATGGTGAAGTTCCAGGACCCAGCGGGCTGCAGCAACGCCATGGGGGGGGGGAGGGAAGAACGGGGGAGCAGGGGGGAAGGGGCTGATGATGGTGAAGTTCCAGGACCCAGCGGGCTGCAGCAACGCCATGGGGGGGGGAGGGAAGAACGGGAGCCTTCTCCCCAGAGGAAGAGTATGCCAGACACTCCGAATGCAATGGACGCAGAGGAGGAGCGGCTGATTGCAGAAATGAACAGCTAGGCGGTGGTCATGCACACTGAGCTCATGGGTGCAGTGGGAAGGGTGCCCGAATGCATTGAGGCACTGGCAAGGAGTGTGGAGCACTTCGCTGTAGCACAGGCGGATGCCACACTAAAGCTTACTGCTGCAATTCAGTCACTGGCTGCCAGGAACCCATCTGAGCCTGCTCTCATGCAGACTCAGATTGAGGCCACGCGAGCACTGACTGCTGCCATCCTCGATGGTTCGTGCACATGTCCCCGGGGCTGTCACCGCGCCGCAGCAGGCCAGCAATCTGTTCTCAGGCAAATTGCTCCGGATGCTGAAGTGCTGCCCCGTGGGAGTGCCAGTGTGTCGGGCGAGCAGGGAGTTGCTGTCCTCTCTCACGATGACAGCATTCCTGCTGCCAACACTGTCACTTCTCCACTGCACTTGCCACCGCCTGTAGGACAGACTGCTGCCGCCCATGCAGAGTTGGTGCAGTCTGCAGCCGGGCCCTCCAGGCCCAGAAGTGGTCGAGGCCGTCCTTCAGGGGCATCTGCAGTGTCAGGGTCTGACAAGCAGCAGCCTTCCACCAGCCTTGCTGCAGCCACTGAGGTCCCATTACGGAGGAGCAGTAGGGTTAGAAGGGGGGAAGTGCGCAAGGGAAGGAGATCACCCTCGAAGGGCAAAAAGTAGGAGGTGTGCCAAAATGCTGGTCATTTTTTTATTAAAGGCCGAGGTTCATGGCCCAACTTTTGTTTAGTGTTTTGGACATTATCTCCAGGTTGTGAGAACCAGTTATGTTATTGACTGTTTTTTTGTGTTTATTTCTATGAGTTTGTCATGAGGAATTGACACACACAGAGTTTGTACAATAAATAGGTTTCTGTATTCAAAATATACATGGCTGGTGGTTGGAATTATTGGTGCCTTGGCCGGCTCAGGGGTTGCGTGCTGGGTTGATTCGTGTTTGTAGCACTGGCAGGGGCCCTAGAAGCGGCTTGCTATTAGTCGTTGACGGACGGCCCTTGCAGTTTGACCATTGTGGGCCGCCCTCCTGCCTTGGTGCTGCTGCCGATCATCGTCCTCGGCCTGTTCCTCCTCTTCCTCCTCCTCCTCTTGTGGTGCTGCAAGGCCTGGTGGCATTGGCTGCGTCCTGAGGATTGCCATGTTGTGCAACATGCAGCACACCACTACGAATTTGGAAACTTGCTCAGGCGAGTACTGCAGGGCTCCTCCGGAATGGTCCAGACAGCGGAATCGTTGTTTGAGCACGCCGATTGTGCGCTCAATAATGTTCCTGGTTGCTTGTTGGCTTTCCTGGTACCGCAGCTCAGCAGGGGTGTTTGGCGCACGGAGCGGTGTCATCAGCCAGGTGCTCAATGCGTACCCCTTGTCCCCCAGAAGCCAACCAACTGGCTGATGCGGTGCCTCGAAAATTTCTGCCACAGTACTCTGGCGCAGGATGAAAGCATCGTGGCAGCTGCCCGGATAGTGGGCATTGACAGCGAGAATCACCTGTCTGTGGTCACAGACCAACTGCACATTCAAGGAATGGAACCCCTTTCTGTTCCGGAACTCCTCTGCATTCTCTCGCGGAGTACGCAAAGCCACATGCGTGCAGTCAATGGCGCCCTGCACCATGGGGAAGCCCGCTACCCTCGCAAAGCCCATAGCACGGTCATGCTGCTTGTCTGGGGTCATAGGGAAGGAGATGAAGTCTCGTCTCCTTGTGAAGAGGGCATTGGTGACCTGCCGGATGCAGCGATGCACCGCAAACTGGGAGATATTGGCGAGGTCCCCAACAGCAGCTTGGAATGAGCCAGTGGCGTAGAAGTTCAAGGCCACTGTGACCTTCACTGCCACCGACAGAGACGTCCTGGACCTCAGCTGAGGCTGCAGATCTGGCTGCAGCAGGTGGCAGAGCTCAGTGACCACCTCCTTGCTGAATCGCAGCCTTCGCAAACACAGCTCCTCGGACATGTGGATGTAGGAGAGCTGTTCACGATATACCCTGGGAGGGTAAGCTCTCCTGTACATGCGCCTGATGGGCCTCCTCCGTCTGGCCATCATTGCCACTCTCTGTCTGCGTCTCACTCTGCTCCGATTGAGCTGGAGCAGGACGACGCCCCCAATCATTGCAGCCCCCATCTTCTCTTTGCCAGAAAAGTAATGAGGTACAGCAACGAAAGTAGCAGCAAAGTTAGGATGAACTAGGCAAAACTACCTCACAAAGCGTTGAGTCAATGTAGAAGTCTCTCTCTCTCTCTCTCCGAATCTCTCTCTCTCTCTCAGAACGAGTGGTGCATAAATGTCGACCACAGAAAAAGACAGGAAGAGGCCCCCTTTAAATAGCGCCCCCCCCAGCCCCAGACCGATTGATAACGTTCCAGTCTTCCGGTCGTTGGAAGCGCCAGGCGGTAAGGCAGGGGGCGCCACTCAATTTCCGCTCCGGGGCGCCCCAAGGGCGTTGCACCACGGACTGACGTCACAATCTGCGCGCGCAGGTGGTCGCAGCGGTAAGTTTTAGCGCCGCCGCACAATCTCAAGTTAAGTTCTCGAGCGGCGCAAACAGCGCTGCGCCCGGGCGTTAGCGCCTTAACGCCCCATTAGCGCCCATTTAAGGCGCTAACGGGAGGCGCAACCAACTGAATTTTTACCCCTTGATTTCTCTGACTGCCACTTTTGCTTTTCTCCTTCCTGTCTTTTGCTTCTATCCTTGCTTCCCTTTCCTCTGTCTCCCTGCACAGGTTCCCAACCCCTGCCATTTTAGTTTAAACCCTCCCCCACAGCACTAGCAAACACTCCCCCTAGGACATCGGTCACAGTCCTGCCCAGGTGCAAACTGTCCAGTTTGTACTGGTTCCACCTCCCCCAGAACCGGTTCCAATGTCCCAGGAATTTGAATCCCTCCCCCATGCACCATTCCTCTAGCCACGTATCCATCTGAAATATCCTTCTATTTCTACTCTGACTAGCACGTGGCATTGGTAGCAATCCTGAGATTACTACCTTTGAGGTCCTATTTTTTAATTTACCTCCTAACTCCGTATATTCAGCTTTTAGGACCTCATCCCATTTTTTACCTATATCGTTGGTACCTATATGCACCACGACAACTGGCTGTTCACCCTCCCCCTCCAAAATGCTCTGTAGCCGCTCCGAGACAACCTTGACCCTTGCACCAGGGAGGCAACATACCATCCTGGAGTTTCGTTTGTGGCCGCAGAAACGCCTATCTATTCCCCTTACAATAGAATCCCCTATCACTATAGCTCTCCCACTCTTTTTCCTCCCGTCCTGTGCAACAGAACCACCCACGGTGCCAGGAAGTTGGCTGCTGCTGCCTTCCCCTGATAAGCCATCTCCCTCAACAATATCCAAAGCGGTATATCTGTTTGAGAGGGGGATGGCCACAGGGGACCCCTGCACTACCTGCCTGCACCTACTACTCTGCCTGGTGGTCACCCATTCCCTTCCTGCCTGTGCAGCCTTTACCTGCGGTGTGACCACCTCCCTAAATGTGCTATCCACGAGGAGCAGCAGCAGAGGCGGCGGCAGTGTGGACCTGGGAGAAGCGGCGAGGTGGCGGCGGCGATAAAAGGAGAGCCCGAGGCGCAGGTAGGCACCACAGCAGCAGCAGAGGCGGCGGCAGTGTGGACCTGGGAGAAGCGGCGAGGTGGCGGCGGCGATAAAAGGAGAGCCCGAGGCGCAGGTACGCCCCACAGCAGCAGCAGAGGCGGCGGCAGTGCGGACCTGGGCGGAGCGGTGAGGCGGCGGCGGCGATAAAAGGAGAGCCCGAGGCGCAGGTTTCACGCATGATCAGCGCCAGGGGTATGAATGCTGCCATATTGGCATAGGCAGCTGCCCGGGCGCCTATGTCACCCATCTGTAACACATCTTAGGCCCGTTAAATATGTAAATAAGTGGCCTCACCTTTATTTTAGGACCCTTACACTAAATTGGTGAGCGATAAGCCCTCCTTGTGAGCCAGGAGAAGCAGGAGTGCTCCTCCCAGGCCGCTCAAGGAATCCTTTAGCCTCTCCCAGCCCTGAACGCCAGCCTCCCCCCCTTCACAGCCCTCCCAATTGCCAACCTCCCTCCTCCATTTCCAATCAACAAGCTCTCTGCCCCCTCCCTAGCGCGGACTCTCTCACCCTCCCAATTGCTGGACTCTCTCCCAACTCCCAATCGTGGGCTCTTGCCCCCCTCCTGCTTGCCGACCTCTCTTCCCCATCCCGATCGCGGGCTTTCACCCCCTCCCGATCGTGGGCTCTCTCACCCTCCCAATTACTAGGCTCTCTCCCTCTCCCAATCACAGACTCCCTCCGCCCTCCCAATTGCTGGGCCTCTCCTACCTCTTGATTGCTGGGAACCGTCCCCAGCCACTAGTCAGGCTGTTCATTTGGTTGGCTGCAGGGCAGGAAACGGAGCTAAACAATGTTAATGAGGTGCTATGGTTAAGTTTGGCAGGACCTCCATGACCCGGCCTTGCCGGGTTCTTCAGCCGTTTTCAGTCTCACCTGCATCTTCCCCGCCTCCCGGTTAATATAGGGACCATTGTGTCTGAAACAGGCATTTCTATTTAAATAATTCCTTCATTTGCAATGGTAGCAGCCATCAATTCTTGTGCATTGAGATAAGAAAAGTGGAACTTTGAAGGAGTTCTATTCTCCCACCATCCTCCTTAATAGAATTGGAGTTGCATTTGATATACTTTTATATATGTTCTTCTTGGAAGAGGAGGAAGAAGAAACATGCTTAGATTTCAGGGAACTGAGGCAATGTCAAAGGAGGGGGAACCTATCTGCTGATACCCTCCGCACAGGGTATTGGATACAAGAATTGGCTGGAGGATCGATGCCTTCAGGGGGTTTGGTTCACCAGCGAGGTAATGACAGAGCTATGCAACATTCTGCAGGAGGATCTCCAGCCCAACTCCAGTGACAGTCAAGGCTACAACAGCCTTGAACAATTTTTTGTCTCATGTGCTAACTTCACCAATGTCAGTCTGCGATGCATTGCTGCATAAAACAGGTGACTGATGCTTTGTTTGCCAGAAGAAACAACCATCACTTTCCTTATAGATAGCAGGGAGCAGTGGGCCCAAGCTATAGGTTTGCATTGAATTGGAAGATTCCCAAAAGTCCAGGGTTTCAATGAGGTCACCTGTATAACGTTATGTGGTCCTGCAGACAGTAATCACAACATTCTGATGAAAGGTCTTCGACCTGAAATGTTAACTCTGTTTCTCTCTCCACGGATGCTGCCTGGCCTGCTGAGTTTTTCCAGCGTTTTCTGTTGTTATTTCGGATTTCCAGCATCTGCAGTATTTTGCTATTGTAGTAATCACAACGTGTTCATTTTATGTCAGTCCACTCTGCCATTATTTGCTCAAGCCCAGCAAATTAAGGGTTGGATCCTGGGTGACCAAGGATGCCTGTGGCATTTCTGCACCCCAACCGAGCACAGATACAATGAGGGAGTCTCTATCTGATGCATTATCAAGCACATCACAGGCATGGTATAAGCAGTGCTTCTAGTACTTTGGCAAGTCAGGAGGCGCCTACAGTATTGCTCCGCCAACGTTTCCTAAATCATTGTGGTATGTTTCATTCTCCATAACATGGTAATTAAAAGAGACATCCACATGGAGCTGCTACAGAAAGAGCTCTCTGAAGAGGAGCATGAGGACCAGGCCGTGAAGTCTGAGCAGGCAGCCACACAGCACATTCAGCAGCTGAAGGACCATTGATCAGATCTAATGACACTTTCTTCGAAAGGCTCCAAGAACCAAGAACATTTCTAGATTTTCCATCATTTTCTTTGTCTTCTGCAATTGATCAAAGTCCCAATATTTTCATTCCTACCCTACTTATCTGCCAGCCATGCCAGACCACTTCACTGCACATTTGTTAACCCAGGCTCATAAATGAAACAACTGCGCAAATGCAATAACTACTGTGCCAAATAATTTATTGAGCAAAATGACAAGTTTATCTGAACCTAGTGTCTATTACCTCAGTGCTTCCCATTTTATTAGTAGATGTGTGTTGTGCTCGACTACCTAATCTGGTGCTCTTTATCAGTGCAAGTACCAAGACTGGAACCTGTAAGAGGCTCCTGGGATCGAGGTAGTTGTCAAGCTTTGTCGGCATGACCTAGTATAGAGGCAGCCTGACCCTCTTCTGGTTCCTGAACTCTGTGGAAGGGTTAGACTGGTGCGGATGTGTTGCCACTGGGAGACACAACATTATCATCCATCACCAGGCCTAGCTTACCTTCACTCGGGACTGCACCTTGACATAGTCAGAAGGCTTGCTTGTTCCTATGACCCTGAGAGCTGTGCTGGTAGAGGGCCATACACATCTTCAGGACATCCCAAAGCACTTCATAACCAAAGAAATCTTGTTGAAGTGTAGTCACTGTTTTTACATAGGCAATTGCAGTAACCAATTTGTGCTCAGCAAGATACCAGAAACAGTAGGATATCTGAACACTTAATAGGGTTTCTCAGTCTTTTTTTCTATTTCTTTATTTTTGCTTTCTAAATGTTGTTTAGAGGTAGCATGGTTTGGATGATTTTATGGAAGAGGTACCGCTACAATGGCATCCCCATGAATTGGGTGAAAGGGAAGTGAGCAGGCTCTTTTTCAGTAAGAAGCTCCAGGAAAAGTACAGAGGTTCTGTATGCAATATGGCAGATAAAATTGTGACAGCTGAATAATAAATAAAAGTACCGCAAAAGAGTGATAGGCGTGAAGAAAAACATTGTAAGAATCACACTTCATGATAAAAGATTATCAACTGCTGCCTACAAGCCAATGGAAATCATATACTTTACAATAAGGGAAATATGAATGTTATTCAGAGCTCATGGGTGCATTTGAGGGAGAAGAGACTAAAGAAAGAGATAGACATATCACTCCAAGAAAGATAATTTAAAAAATAATGTACACAAACGTGCAGAGGGAAAAGGCTGTTGTCAGACCATATTCTGGAAAATTCCTGTAAAATAGCCAGATAATGAAGATGTAAAAACAAAAAGCAATAAAACGCACCCTTCCATATGGGAGATTTTTTTCTTCTCTGAAGAATATTCCTTATATCATGATAAAGTCTGACAGAAAACAATGGGGAGATTTCCCCTTGCACTATTGCACCATTACATCCACCTCCCTGGCCACTGTCTCTGGCTGAACCAGTGTGTTTACATCCTCGGCATCCTATTTAACTGTGAGATTTGAACCTCATATCCTCTTCATTTCAAAGACCGTCTACTTCCACCTTCATAACATCACCCATCTCCAGTCCTGCCTCAGCTTATCTGCTGCTGCTGAAACCCTCATCCGTGTTTTTGTTACCTCCAGATTGGACTAATCCAACGATCTCCTGGCCAGCCTCCCATCTTCGACCCTTCATAAACTTAAGCTCATTAAAAACTGTTGTCCCTCATCAAGTCCCTCCCACCCCTGGGCTCGCTGAGCTACATTGGCTCCTGATCCAGCAACGCATTGATTTTAAAATTCTCATCCTTATGTTTAAATTGCCTCCATGGCCTAGCCACTCCCTATCCCTGTCACCTCGGGTTAAAATCAAAACTTGCGGGATCAGTGTGAGACATTGGGGAGTCCCACGGGTGAATTTAACTGCCTGTCCGCTCGGTTTCCACTGAGCAGGGAAGGTTAAAATCACCTCTATGCTTTAAAAATGGCACAAAATCATGCATGAGACGTCCATTACAACCCCTTAACAGCCAACTCACTGTGTCAAGGACTCATCTACTTAACCTGCTCTCCAGCCTACTCCTACAATCTTCAGTGATTCTTGGCTTTTTGATGGCTATACTCTTAATTTATAAGCCCCCACCCCCCCAGCACTATACTCCCATGCTACATAGGAGTTGCGCTATTGAACCGCCAATGGATATTTAAGTGAGCTGACCCTGCAGTCTATGCTGGGATGAGCGTTGGATTGCGTAAGCTGGCGCAAGTCCCAGCTCAGGAGTGCAATACAAGTGTAAATAGCCCCAAGGAATTTTGGGGCCTAATTTCCAACGTAACTTAGTAAATCAATGTGATTCTGTAAATAACCGAACCATATTACACTGTGTCTCAGCTTTACTTAGCTTGTCCATTCCTATACACATTAGCTGAAGACTCAGTTGCTGCAATAATATAAACAGATGTCAATGTTGACAATACTTGAGCCAAGACAAATATTAGGGTCTAGGATATACTTTCCAGTGTCAATAAGCCAAATTGGTTAAGTTAGTTTGGTACCTTGAATAAAGAGTAAGTGAGAAATGTACACACATTCATAAGTGAAACAAAATCAATGTTTGTTTGGTAAATTAAATTAATTCAAACATTGCATAGTTGCATATCTTTTCTGCAATGTAATTCACTGTTTCCATATTCACCGAATTATATATTCTTTCAACCAAGGATTTGGGAATTCAACATCCAGATTGGAATCAGGGCTTTTCAAATCAACTTTCTGCCTGATTTCATATTTGCTTCAGACTTTTTTTTATTCCTGTATGTATTATGTAACTTATTAAAGTTTTTCAAATGCATGCTGCAGACAATATTTGCTCTTGTTGGAAATAGGTAGCTTGTGCTTTAGGACTCAATGGCCCGTATTTTCCGATCGCAGGCCTCCCGCAGGCAGAGGCCTGCGATCTGGAAAAATCTATGCCCTTACAGGAGGGCTCCCGGGACGCACACGCTTCCACTCCTGGGCCTCTCCAAACTCCAAGTGCGCAGGGCCCACGTATCCCAGAGGCGCATGTAGTTCGCAGCGTCCCTGGGATACCGTGGGCCATGGGGAGCCAATCAAAGAAGGGAATCTTCCTTCATACACTTGACAGGAAGACCTGTCAAATATATGCATGGAGATGACCCCAAAAGCATAGTAAAACTTTAAATAAGTTTTTTTTTTAAATCACACTTTTAAAATGACTTGAAATTACAATAAATTAAGTATTTTAAACAAAAATTTGTTTTTTGAAAAAAATAATTCAAGTTTTTTACGGGGCTAAAAATAAACTTACCTTTTTTAAAGTATTTTAAAATGATAAATCTGTGAAAAAAACTGTTTTTTTTTACTTTTTTCAACTCTTATCCTGGTAAAAGCATGTCTTACGCCTGCTTTTACCAGGCGTAAGAATTCTAAGGGTTTTCTGCGGGCGGAGAGTCTCCAAAAAGCGGAACTATCCGCCCGCAGAGGCCCTTCTCCAGGGCAGCCGGAGGATCTGTCAAGAACATTCTTGACAGATCGGAAATGCCGGTTTTCAGTGCATGCGCTGTGCATGCCTGAAACCGGCATTTCCGATGTCCCTACGGGTGTGTACACAGTGCGTACCCACCCGTAGGGATCGGAATATCTGGGCCAATGTTGTAGTCCTAATGTAATACTTTCTTAATTGCAGCACTGTGGAAAAACAGAAATGCTCACAGGTAATTCTGGGTCGAGAGCATGGTGTTGTTGTTTAGTTGCTGACCTGGCCTGTGCCTTAAGGCCACTGCTCCAAAAAGGAAACTCCAGATAATTGTAGCTGCTTATAAACTACTGAGGTCAATTAGAGGGCAGTTGCAACTAAAGGCAAAAAAACTACAAATGCTGAAAAATCTGAAACCAAACCAGAAAATGCTGGAGATACTCAACAGGTCAGCCAGCAACTTGGAGTTGTAACTACTTGTCAATTTCAGACTCCCAGTCAATGACTGGTTTTCTTGCTCTTTTAAAATGTTTTGCACCTGTTATAAAGTATGGCCTGTGGTGAACAGTGTCTGGTGTGTGATGTCTGGTGTGTGACACCTGGTTTGTGATGTCTGGTGTGCAGTGTCTGGTGTGTGACGTCTGGTGTGCAGTGTCTGGTGTGTGACGTCTGGTGTACAGTGTCTGGTGTGTGACGTCTGGTGTGCAGTGTCTGGTGTGTGACACCTGGTTTGTGACGTCTGGTGTGCAGTGTCTGGTGTGTGATGTCTGGTGTGTAGTGTCTGGTGTGTGACGTCTGGTCTGTGATGTCTGATGTGCAGTGTCTGGTGTGAGGCGGCTGGTGTGTGATGTCTGGTGTGAGACGTCTGGTCTGTGATGTCTGGTGTGCAGTGTCTGGTGTGTGACACCTGGTTTGTGATGTCTGGTGTGCAGTGTCTGGTGTGTGACACCTGGTTTGTGATGTCTGGTGTGCAGTGTCTGGTGTGTGACACCTGGTTTGTGATGTCTGGTGTGCAGTGTCTGGTGTGTGACACCTGGTTTGTGATGTCTGGTGTGTGATGTCTGGTGTGAGACGTCTGGTCTGTGATGTCTGGTGTGCAGTGCCTGGTGTGTGACACCTGGTTTGTGACATCTGGTGTGCAGTGTCTGGTGTGTGACACCTGGTTTGTGATGTCTGGTGTGCAGTGTCTGGTGTGTGACGTCTGGTGTGCAGTGTCTGGTGTGTGACATCTGGTGTGCAGTGTCTGGTGTGAGACGTCTGGTGTGTGATGTCTGGTGTGTGACGCCTGGTATGCGGTGTCTGGTGTGCAGTGTCTGGCGTGTGAAGTCTGGTGTGCAGTGTCTGGTGTGTGACATCTGGTGTGCAGTGTCTGGTGTGAGACGTCTGGTGTGTGATGTCTGGTGTGTGACGCCTGGTATGCGATGTCTGGTGTGCAGTGTCTGGCGTGTGAAGTCTGGTGTGCAGTGTCTGGTGTTTGATGTCTGGTGCGTGACGTCTGGTGTGCGGTGCCTGGTGTGTGATGTCTGGTGTGTGACGTGTGCATGCTGCATGGAAACTTTTATATATTTGAGATGATAAGTAATGCCAAAGAATGCTAATTGCTTATTCTGTTGTCCTAAATGCTGACCAGAAATGTTTTGTCCGCATTGTAATGCCATAGAGGGAGTGCAGCGAAGGTTCACCAGACTGATTCCTGGGATGGCAGGACTGTCATATGAGGAGAGATTGGGTCGACCAGGCCTGTATTCACTAGAGTTTAGAAGAATGAGAGGGGATCTCATTGAAACGTATAAAATTCTGACAGGGCTAGACAGACTGGATGCAGGGAGGATGTTTCCCCTGGCTGGGGGGTCTAGAACAAGGGGTCACAGTCTCAGGATACGGGGTAGGACATTTAGGACTGAGGTGAGGAGAAATTTCTTCACTCAGAGGGTGGTGAACCTGTGGAATTCTCTACCACAGAAGGCTGTGGCGGCCAAGTCACTGAATATATTTAAGAAGGAGATAGATAGATTCTAGACACAAAAGGCATCAAGGGGTATGGGGAGAGAGCGGGAATATGGTATTGAGATAGAGGATCAGCCATCATCATATTGAATGGCGGAGCAGGCTCGAAGGGCTGAATGGCCTACTCCTGCTCCTATTTTTCTATGTTTCTATTAGAAATGCTGTATATTTAATCTAAGACAAGGAATAGATCAATATTTAGTAGCTGTTATACTATTGACACGCAAGCCCTCAGTATCTTCTTTGAGAGGTGGCTATTACTTGTGTGTGATTACTTTTAATGAGCTAGCTTGTTGGGATCGTAAGCCAATTAATTAATGCAGCCCACTTTAAATTCCCTGAAGTAAGAAATTATGACTGGATTCTCCTTGCGTTGGCGGATTAGCGGCAGCTGTCTAAAACCCCCCTCCTTGTCACTTATCTGGAAGCTGGCAGGCAGCAAGGGCCACTGGATCTTCGCCTGTTGGTAACAGTTCTGTGATTCTCTTCACATCCGCCCAAACCTCCTGCTGCCTCTGTTGGGCGGGAGATTATCCTGCCGGAAACCCGCCCCAGTTAAAATCCACCCCACTGTACCTGCGCAATCATTGACATCATATTCATAATAAAGTTAAACCTGGGCATCATATTTTGTTTTATATTTTGGGATAGAAAAATAATACAGAGAAACATAGATTGAAATGCCTGTTTAAATTCAGCCATAAGCTCTTTTGAATGAAACAAAATGCAATGATTGTTTCCAGAATTTAGGAAGCCTTTTTAAGGGATCAATTCAAATTGTTAAACTCTTAGAGAAAATGTGCTGGAAATTTTTTTTTTTTATATAGAGAGCATTGGAATATATTCACTTAAAGTTACATGCTTAATAGTAATAATTTAAAAATAGAAGAATATAGAGTACAAGAAGGGGTTGGATGAATAAATAGAAAATAAAAATAGAAAGTTGTTTCTTGGTCCACACCAATTACACTAACCCCAGATAAGTCAACAACTTAAAAATGAATACTGTTTTATTCATATTGTTAATTGCACTACTTTTGTAGCCAAAGTTACACAGTCACATTTTATGATGACTTCAGCTATTTTTCTAAACTTCCACACTGTGGGAAATTAAAGTAATAAAAGGTGTAACAATTCCCTGGTAACTATGCTCAGTGATGCAGTTAGTATTCTAAAAGAACTTGGGGTCGATATTAAGCCCCCCATGACTGGCGGGAGAGAGAGGCGAAATGCGACCCCAACTCGCCATTTTGACTGCGGCAGGTTGCGATTCTTGCCTGTTTCCCGTCTTGGAGAGGCGGGTCACTTCATTATAATATTTAAACCAGGCTTCCACAGTACAGTTGGGAGCCTGACTTAAATTTAACGGCTGCGGGCCAGGTTTCCCAGGGCTTGGGAAAACTGGCAGCAAAATGGAGACGGAAGCAGCCGGCTGCAGAAGGTAAATGCTTTTGGGAGCACTGCTTGTGAGCCAGGAGGAGCAGGAGCGACCTGACCCCGGCCCCTCAAGCAAACCTTCTGCTGATCGTGGCCTCTCCTCGCTGCCATGACCTGCTGAACCCCCCACTTCAACTCGCGATTTTTCCCTCCCTCCCGATTGCTGGTCCGACCCCTTCAACCTGTGACCTTTCCCAATTGCCAGGGATCGTCCCCAGTGGTCCTTGGCCTGCCTCCTTCTGCCGCTGGCTTTCCCGCCCAGCAGCACCAGCCTGTCAATCCCGGCCGGTTGCCGGACGGGAAACGGAATAAAAAAATTATAATGAAGTCTTGCTGGGATTTCTGGGTTACCCCCCACAACCGCGCTCCCTCCCTGTCTCCCCATAAATATGCATTTTGGGATGGGCTGCGGACCCACTGGATTTCCGTCCCTCTAGAGTTCCCTGAGAAATTGTCCTGCAGGGGGTGGGAGTGCTTATTCTGCTTGCCATCACCTCGCAGGGTGGGTGCCTCTCTTGCGTTGCCTACCCCGAATATTGAATTGATCCCATCTCTGGGATTTGGGAATGGGATCAGTGGCAGGGAAAAACAATGCCTTGAGTTCTTGCCTGCCACAAATCCGCCCTTTCAGAAGGTCTACAGAATTTCTAGCCTTATATTTTTAAACAGATTCGCGAAATCCACAGTAACATCTTAAATTCAGCTTAAACGTTTGTATGGAGTCTCATACATCAACTTTCAGAAATTCATGTTATATTTATTCTTGGTATGTGGGCAATGACGGCAAGGTCCCATTTATTGCTTATCCCTCGTTGCCCTGAAAGGTGGTGGTGGGCCTTCTCCTTGAATTGCTGCAGCCCCTGTAGTGATGATGCTCCCACAATGGTGCTAGCTAGGGAATTTGAGGATATTGACCCGTGATGATGAAGGAACACCGGTATATGTCCAAATCAGGTTGGTGTCTGCTGGGGAGAAATGTGGAGGTGAAGGTGTTCCCACGACATTGCTGCTCTTACCATTCTTGGTGGGTAGAAGCTACAGGGAATTTGAGGGGTTTTTGAAGTAAGCAACAGTGGAATAGTGGGATGAAAACAGAGAATGCTGGAAATACTCAGCAGGTCAGGCAGCATCTGTGGAGAGAGAAACAGAGTTAACGTTTCAGGTCGATGACCCTTCGTCAGGACTGGAAAAAGTTAGAGATGTAACATTTTTAAGCAAGTGCAGGGGCAGAGAAAGGGGGGAGTGGAGGAAAGAACAAAAGTGGAATAGTGGGGGCTGAATTGAACATTCCTATCATAAAGGATGATCTTGGAGTTCAATGCTTATGAAGTTCATATGGTGTCATGGGTGACCTTTAGAGGTCATTATCCAGCCTTAAGTCATTTTTCTTCTATGCTGCCTCTAGAATTTACAATTCATCTTTGAATCTGAGCATTTTGCAGCTGTAGGTTTGGTCCTGGCTGCAGTGAGAGATGTGCCCACTCAACATCCAGTTCAAAGACTCTGGAAATCCCCGAAGCCCAGACATATTGAGGGAGATTTTCCTTGGTCTGTGCCCGGAGGTACTGGATCGCTCATGCACAGTGAATGCCAAAAGTTGGCTGGGTTGGAATGTATGCCTGTAAGGGAACACAACTGATTTTCCTTCATTTAAATGAATGAATGAAAATTGTGTGGGTTTTTTAACAGGCGTGTGCTCCCACCTGCCTGATTTACCAATATTCACTGAGTCCAGGTGATCCAGTGCATCTGGCTGCAGACCCAGGAAAATCTCTCTTAGTGTCTTCCAGCTAGATTATGGAACTCTTTTCTTCTATCCACTCTGGCCTGCCTCTAAATGGAGATGATTCCTCCCAGATCAGTTTTTCAAATCATCCAGTTTCTTATGTGTTATTGTCACCTTCCTAGCAAATCAGCCTCCTTCATGGTGGTCTCCAATTGGCTCTCCACACCAGACAGCCGCTCCTACAACTCTACAATGCTTGCTTTGTTCTTGGTGAGCTCCTGTCAAAGTGAAGCCATATCCCGTTTTGCCTCATCTGCTCTTTGATTTATGCAGGTTTTATTGTCCGATAGTTCCCTCCAGACCACTTCTAGACTGGTGAAGAGACAGCGTCCAACGAGCCACTATTGCTGGGCAGGCGATGGAAACTTCGCAGGCTGTTCAAGCCTGGATTTTTCCCCTGTGTTTGCCCATTAGTTTGTTTGGGATTCAGAAGAGGAGATTGGCAGTGGTTATTCCTGTTGTGCAATTAGGTCAAATTAAACTGTGGGGAAAACCACTTTTTTTATGACATCACATGGCTTTATTTTCCCATCACTTCTACGTTTCTGTCTTCTACCTTCCCTCCTTAATTTCTTTCTGCTTTTTCCCTTCTCCTTCCTCTCTTTTTTTTTAAACTTTTCTTCCTCTATGGTTCTCTTTCTCTTTTTGTTCACTTTTTTTTCTCCCTGTCTCCTTAATTTTGTTCTTCAAAGATTAGCTTGATTGGGAACAGTAAATGAGAATTGATAAGCACATTGAGGATAATTTTCACTTTGTTGTCATGGAAATGAAAATCGGGAGATATGTATAATGGGCGGCTGAGTCGATATTGCTTGGTTTACACTATTGCCCAAAATCAAAATCACCCCCATTACCTCAGAGATACACCTAGGCAGAAAAGTACCATTTGCGTTTTGGGAAGTATTAGATATGAAACGTGATAGAATTCAGGGATTAGGGACAATAAATAGAATGGATGAACCAACAAAATGGGAGAACTCATTGCTAATTGTTGACAAAAAGAATGGCAAATTGCAAATTTGCCTGAATCCCAGAAACTTAAACAGAACTATCCATAGGAAATATGTCAACTTCCAACTCATGAGGAAATTATGGTACAGTTTGCCCATGCAAAATATTTTCACAAATTAGATGCATCTTCCAGTTTTTAACAGTTGAAGTTCGATGAAGCAAGTTACAAGTTATGCATATTCCATATACCTTATGGGAGTTTCAGGTTTTTAGGCCTTCCGTTTGGGATTTCTTCCGCTACGTAAGTACATAACAAAACCATCCGCTTGATAAGTTACTTAATAATATCGTAAGGTACTGGAAGTTACTAGAAGAGTTAACCGGAAATGTAATAAAGGCAAATGTATCATTGGAGTCGCCTAACTGACAATTGATTGTGAGATCAACACTAACAAAGGTATTAATGTAACAAGATAAAGGTCTCATATATTGAGTACTTGTATATCCACATTGCAAGAAATGCATGTAATGATTCCTAGGAATGGTCAATCACCTGTGTAAATTAATACCGGGGGGGGGGGGGGGGGGGGGG
The DNA here is from genome assembly GCA_030390025.1 of Squalus acanthias. NCBI lineage: Eukaryota > Metazoa > Chordata > Chondrichthyes > Squaliformes > Squalidae > Squalus > Squalus acanthias. The sequence continues at coordinate 88,222,819 of CM059432.1, forward strand.
GGTGAAATTGGTCTTGAGAAGTTGCACAAAACGGACGATAATGAATCGGCAGTTCATTTTACACTTGGCCCGATTTTCTTTTCAATGTAATTCTGCTTCACCAAGGCCCACAAAAATAAAAGCTGAAAATTTCCAGCACCTTTTTTTGAGCGGCCTCCATCAGTCCCTTTAAGGATCACTGGTTTGCCCGCTCAGCGTCTGGTACAACTAGGCAGAGTATGTGGGATGCACGCTCTGTCTATTTATACCTGAATTTCACTTTCCAGGTCTTACAATCGGTGTAGGGCCCCAATTTGCATATTTATGGAGCCGAATGCCTGTTTTAGGTAGGTGCCTGTACAACTAACAGTCACTTGAGCTAATGTAGCATTCGGCACACTTCTGGTGGAGTTCGAACGTGGCAGATCATAGCGCAAAAGTCTAACACCAAATTTACACTGGAGAAACAGGCGTCCGTGGGTCGAAATTGGATTAAGCCTGAAATGACGGCTGCCCAGGCGTTCATAGAGTCATAGGGCTGGATTTTGATACTGGGGACGTGATGGAGGCGGGACTCCCACTTTTTGGGTTGTAGTCCTGCCTCCATCGACTTGTGGCCAACCCACTGCATTTTCACTTGATTGACCTTGTTGAGCCCACCCAGCGAGCTCAGCAGGCCAATTAAGGGCCACCCGGCAACAGGTGACATCACAGATTGATATTTCATCTGTCAAGAGCTTTTGACAGATGAAATATCAGCGTTTGACAGCTCTGTGAAGCTGTCAAACACTGACAATCTGTCTTCTAACTTGAGTCCTTCCTCTCAGGCTGAGTTAGAAATCGTTCCAGCACAGAAAACAGAGACTGCAGTTTTTGACAGCACCACGGCCTTTCTGCTTTCTGTGCCGGTGAGATTTCTGACTCCCGAGAACTGAAGGGCTGACACCTGCAGGAGGAAGTTAAGGTAAGTAAAACTTTTTTCCACACTTTACACTTACCTTACACACTTACCTCTGCACACATGCACTCATCACTCACCTGCCCACTGGACATATTGACCCCTCCAACCCCTGCAGACCCACGGTCCGCCTCGCTAACTTGGCGTGGTTCGGACATGTCGGGAAGCCCACATTTCATGAATCAAAATAGGGATTAGGCAAAAAACTGCCTGTTAACTACCTGTTAACAGGCAGTTTATTGCCACTAATACCCTTCCCGCCTCGGGGAGGCGGGTCCCAGCACAGGTCGGGCACCCGCCTCCAGCGAAACTGGCGTGGAGGCGGGTTGGGGGTGGGATGGGTTTGGGACCCCCGAATCTGCAACTTTAACCCCCCACACGCCTCCAAACCCGCCTCCATGGGTCAATGAAAATCCAGTCCATAGGGTCATAACGGCACAGAAGGAGGCCATTCGGCCCATCGAGTCCATGCCGGCTCTCTAGAGCAATCCAGTCAGTCCCATTCCCTCACTTTATCCCTGTAGCCCTGCAAGTGTATTTCCCTCAAGTGCCTATCCAGTCTCCCCTTAAAAACATTGAGTGTCTCCGCTTCCACCACTTCCGTCGGCAGCAAATTCCAGGTCATCACCACTCGCTGCGTAAAATTTTTTTTCCTCGCATCCCCCCTGTATCTCTTGCCCAAAACCTTAAATCTGTGTCCCCTAATCCTTGTACCATCAACTAGTGGGAACAGCCTTTCCCCGTCTAGCCTATCCAAACCCGTCATAATATTGTACACCTCTATCAAATCACCCCTCAACCTCCTTTGCGCTAATGAAAACAAATCCAGCTTCTCCAACCTGTCCTTGTAGGTAAGATTCCCCCATCCCTGGAACCATTCTGGTAAATCTCCTCTGCATCCTCTCAAGGGCCTTCATATCCTTCCTAAATTGTGGTGACCAGAACTGGACGCAATACTCCAGTTGTGGCCTAACCAGTGCTTTATAAAGGTTCAGCATAACTTCTCTACTTTTGTACTCAATGCCTCTATTTATGAAGCCCAAGATCCCATATATTTTGTTAACCACTCTCTAAATATGTCCTGCCACCTTCAGGGACCTATGCACATTAACCCCCAGGACCCTCTGTCCCTGCACACTCTTTAAAACTGTGCCATTAAGTGTATATTGCCTCTCCCTGTTCCTTCTGCCAAAATGCATCACCTCACACTTCTCTGTATTAAATTCCATCTGCCACTTGTCTGCCCATTCTGCTAGCCTTTCTATGTCCTATTGCAGTCGATTGGTATCATCATCACTGTTTGCCACACCCTCAAGTTTGGTATCATTGGCAAATTTAGAAATTCTACTCTGTATTCCAATATCCAGGTCATTTATATATATCAAAAAAAGCAGGGGCCCCAGCACTGACCCTTGGGGAACACCACTGTCTACCATCCTCCAGTCTGAAAAACAACCATTTACCACAACTCGCTGTTTTCTGTTCTTAAGCCAATTCCTTATCCAAGCTGTCACTGACCCACCTATTCCATGAGCCTCAATTTTGTTAACCAGCCTTCTATGTGGTACTTTGTCAAACGCCTTCCGAAAATCCATGTAGACAACATCCATTGCATTCCCTTCATCAATCCGTTCTGTTACTTCATCAGAAAATTCAATTAGATTAGTCAAACACGATCTGCCTTTTACAAACCCGTGTTGGCTATGCTTAATTAGCTTAAACCTCTCCAAGTGCCCGTTAATTTTTTCCTTGATTATTGTTTCTAAAACTTTACCCACCACTGGTGTTAAATTGACTGGCCTGTAGTTACTAGGATTATCCTTATACCCTTTCTTGAACAATGGTGTCATATTTGCCACTTTCCAATCCTCAGGCACCTCCCCCGCATCTAGGGAAGATTGGAAAATTATGGCAAGCCCTTCAGCTTTCTCCTCCCCCAATTCCCTTAGAAACCTGGGATGCAAGCCATCTGGACCAGGCGACTTGTCCACTCTAAGCATACCCAGCCTTTCTAGTACATCCTGTCTATCAATTTTCACCCCTTCCATTGCTTCTACCTTTTCCACTTCTACCGATATTTTGTCAGCATCCACCTCCTTAGTAAACACAGATACAAAGTACTCATTGAGTATTCTTGCCTTGCCCTGCGCCTCTAAGCATATATCACCTTCTTTGTCTCTAATAGGCCCCACCCTGCCTCTTACTACCCGCTTACTGTTTACATGTACACATTACATACAGAAGATTTTTGGGTTCCCTTTTATGTTAACCGCCATTCTACTCTCATATTCTCTCTTTGCCAATCTTATTTTCATCTTCACTTCCCCTCTCAACTTATTGGGCCGTATTTTCCGATCGGAGGCTTCCTGCGTGCGGAGGCCTCCGATCTGGAAAAAATCTTACGACTTACCTGAGGGCTCCCGAGGTGTGTATACTTCCGCTCCTGGGCCTCTCCAACTCGAAACGTGCAGGGCCCAAGTATCCCAGAGGCGCATGCAGTTCGCAAGCGTCCCTGGGATCATGTGAGCAATGGGGAGCCAATAGGAGAAGGGAATCTCCCTTCATACACCTAACAGATAGACCTGTCAAATATATGAATGGAGATCAACCCAAAAACACCGTAAAACATTAAATAATTTTTTTTTTTAAATCACGTTTTTAAAATGAGTTGAAATTACAATAAATTAAATATTTTAAACAAAAATTTAATTTTTTGAAAAAAATAATTAAAGTTTTTTACGGGGCTAAAAATAAACTTACCTTTTTCTAAAGTATTTTTAAATGATAAATGAGTGAAATTTTTTTTTTTTTCACTTTTTTCAAATCTTATGCTGGTAAAAGCAGGCCTTACACCTGTTTTTACCAGGCGTAAGATTTCTAAGGGTTTTCTGCGGGCAGAGGTTCTCCAGAAAGCGGAAGTATCCACCTGCAGAGGCCCTTCTCTAGGGCAGGCGTCCGATCTGTCAAGAGCATTCTTGACAGATCAGAAATGCCAGTTTTCAGCGCATGCGCTTGGCATGCCTGAAACAGGCATTTCCAATGTCCCTACGGGTGTGTACACAGTGTGTACACACCTGTAGGGATCGGAATATACAGCCCATTGTATTTGGTCCGGTTCTCCCTTGAAGAATTCACCTGACATGCATCATACACCCTCTTTTTTTGTTTCATCATTCTCTATCTCCCTCATCATCCAAGGAGCCCTTGCTTTGGTTCCCTTACCCTTCCTTCTTGTTGGAATGTACCTAGCCTGTACTTGGAACATCTCCTCCTTAAAGATCACCCATTGTTCCATTACAGTTTTTCCTGCCAGTCTTTGGTTCCATTTTACCCTGGCTAGATCCTTTCGCATCCCATTGAAGTTAGCCCTATTCCAGTTTAGAAGTTCCACTCTAGATTGTTCCTTGCTCCTCTCCATTGCTAATCTAAATCTTATGATACGATGATCACTCGTACCCAAGTGTTCTCCCACAGACACTTGGTCGACCTGGCCCACCTCATTCCCCAGCACTAGATCCAGCAATGCCTCCTTCCTAGTTGGGTCAAGAACATATTGGTCAAGAAAATTCTTCTGAACACATTTCAGAAATTCCTCCCCCTCCTTTCCCTTTACCCTAGCATTATCCCAATTTGGGATATTTGGGTAAGTAAAGTCCCCAAAATCACCACTCTATAGCTCTTGCATATCTCTGCGATTTCCCTGCAGATTTGCTGCTCTACCTCCCTCTCACTATTTGGAGGCCTATAGAATACCCCCAATAGCGTGATCATACCCTTTTTGCTCCTCAACTCTAACCAAATGGATTCTGTCCTTGTCCCCTCAAGAACATCCTCCCTTTCCAACACTACAATGTCTTCCTTAATCAGCACTGCCATCCCACGTCCCTTTTTCCTTCCCTATCTTTTCTGAACACCTTGTACCCTTGAATATTGTCACAGTGTCACAGGCCAGTGCTATTTGCCTGTGCCCGCTGAAAGTAGTCCAGGCAGCGCGCAAATTTCGTGTTGCCTTCCCATTATAATGAATGGAACGCTGATCTCAGCACTAAACGTTCTGTTGATTGGCTTAGCGCTGAACAGGTGGGCCAATATCGGGTACAGTCTAATGGCCAGTAATGTTTGGCCTAGACTCTCTCCACTACTTAAAAGAGAGGTACTTTGTTGCAGCAGCACCTCATTGTCAGTCAGGCTGAAGACATGGCTCAGCAACCTAGAGAGAGAGCGCGAAGATTCTCAGATGCTGCACTCGAGGCCTTGGTCGTGGCCATTCAAAGAAGGCAGGCTGTACTTTTCCCGTAGGGTGGCAGGAAGCCATCCAAGGCTACTTGCAGAAGGCTCTGGGAGGAGATAGCTAACTCCGTCACGGCCACCAGTGTGGTCCCAAAGGCGTGGATCCAATGCTGAAAGAAGTTTAATGACCTCACACGGCAGGTCAAGGTGAGTGAAGGCTTCAGCAAATGCCATATCCCACCATCTGCACCACAAGCCTCACACACTGCTCAATGCACCGCATCCCCATCACTCACCTACCAACAATCTCTATCACCACCCCTACCTCATAATCATTGCTTCACTTCACCCTCAAAACCTTACCACTGCTACAACACTCACACCCACATCTCACACCTTGCACACACTGACAGCTATTCAACTATGGCAGGCACATCACCCAAACACATTGAACTACACTCACTGACACACTTCCCTTTCTCTTTCAAGCCAAGCTGGCACACAACCGGAGAGAGCAGCAGCTGATGGGAGGCGGCCAAGCCGCTATACAGAACCTCAGCCACCTGGTGGAAACCTTGCTCGACATCATTGGAGGGGCAGTGAGTGACCAAGGCCGTGGCACAGGAGAAGTTGAAACCGTTGCTGATGTTGACGGTATTCTCATACCTAATCCTTCTTCTCACATCCACTTCCTCCTCATCCCACAATCTCTTCTCACTGACAAGCTGCTGATGGTGTATGCATGGATATCTTGCTTTCCCCCCTCCCCTCACCACAACCCGACCCTTGTGCCTTGTGCCTTTCTGCTTTCAGATACCCAAGAAGTGCCACCAGCACAGCCTGTCGCTGATGTTGTGGAGGAGAGTGATGCAGGAGAAGAATGCATCTCACTCTTGCAGACACCAGCTCAGAAAATGGCACTGCGCAGAATGTAGCGGGTAGTATAGAGGTGGGATCTGCACATGATGAGGCACCGGGCACAAGTGGGCTGCAGCAAGGCCAGGGGGAAAGTGTAGCTCGGGGACCAGCTCCCCAGAGGGCGAGTTCGCGCATGAGTTCTGCTGCACAGGACTCAGATGATGACCTTGATGGAGTGGCCTACAGATGAAGTTGTGATGCGCATTCACAGGGAACTGTTAGGTGCAATGCCAAGTCTGCCAGACAGCCACTAGCAAGGAGCATAGAGGAGTCCGGCTCCAACATTGCACGGGCTTTGCGCAGAGCTTGGAGCCCATGATTTCCAGGATGGAAATGATGGACAACTCCAGGAGAGACCTTGTGGACCCAGCCATGATGCTGGGTGTGATGGGCGATGTCACGGCTTCTATTGCAGCACAAGCGGAAGCGACCCAATGTCTCAGTGCTGCAGTGGAAGCTCACACTGCTCTCATGCTAGCTCAGCTTGCTGCCACTCAAGCTCAGACTGCAGCCATCGTGGGTGGGATTGCGAGTGTCGAAAGGGGCTTGCAGGGTGTCACAGAAGTCCAGCAATCTGTTCTCCAACAGATTTCAAGAAATGCTGAGACGCCAACCCGGGGGAGTGGCAGTGGGTTTGTAGAGCAAGAACCTGCTGTCCTCTCTCAGGATGACAGCATTCCTACTCCCACCACTGTCACTGCGGCATTGCCATTGCCGCTGCCTATCAGCCAGCCAGCCCAGACTGCTGCTGCCAATGCCGAGGTGGTGCAGTCTACAGCCGGGCCCTTCTAGGTCTACAGCTGGTCGAGGCTGCAGCCACTGGGGGAGCACTGCATAGGAGCACTAGAGTAAGAAAAGGCACACGAATGACACGCACGAAGGGATTACACAAGAGTGATTATTTGATTCGTTGAAATTGTAATGTTGATTGGATTCTGATAAATTTATGAATTTTGTTTGGAATGTGTGTTTGTGGTGGCTCTCATTTCAGCTTTGTGCCCAGGAGGACGCTGTGATGTTCCGTAACAGAGGGATGGTATGATGGGGAAGTGGTGAGCAATGAGGATCTGGGGTTTCATTCCCTGGAATTGGAGTCTGATGAGGCCTTCACGGACAGCCCGTCCAGAATGGAGATCTGCTGCCTGCCTGCTCCCTTCCTCCTCCTCCTCCTCGTCCTCATCCTCTTCCTCTTTCTCCTCCTCCTCTCCCTCCTTCTCCTCCTGAGGTGATACCGCAATCCATGGTGGCTAGGACTGTGCCCTCATGATGGCCAATTTGTGAAGCAGACCACCATGAAATGGGATACGCGCTCCGGCAAGTACTGGAGGCAGCGGAACCATTGCTAGAGCACCCCAATGGTCTGCTCGATGATGTTCCTAGTGGCAGCATGGCTCTCACTATATGAGTGCTCTGCAGGAGTGGTGGGGTTGCGGAGGGGAGTCATCAGCCAGGTGCAGAGCAGATAGCCCTTGTCTCCCACCAGCCACCCTCAAGTTTGACGTGGTGGCTGGAAGATTGCTGCCTCCGTTCCCTCGCCCGAAGATACTCGAGCATGCAGAGGACTGCAAGAAGGGGCCCCATGACTGTGAGCAAATGTTGTGAGCTGAAGCATTTAAATAAGAATGAAGGCGTTCTCCACTTGCAGCAACGCTCCCTGTCACCTCCGGAACTTGAAACAAGTTTAGAAAGCTGCAAGAGTTGCAGAAAGTTACACAGAGCCAGTCAAACTGAGAAACCATGTTAGCTGCAAGTTGTTGTTGATGATCCCTTTAAATAGCACTGCTGGAGTCTCCTTCCTGCTGCTGAACGCTTGGTCATCTGGTTGTGATTAAGAGAAGGCGGTAAGTGGAGCGTCGACGGCAAAAATGGCAGTTCGTGCCTCAAGTGAGTGTTGTACACTCATTGGCGTTACAATCTGCCTAATCTAAATATCTGCAGTGAACGCAGGCAACCACTGGCAACCTCCCTAAAATGGCACCTGCTGCGGGACGCGCCGGAAGCGGGCAGAAGTGAGGCGGCCGCCATTTTTCCTTCAAAACGGGCCTTAATGGCCAATGCTAAACCCCCGATTTCTAGGCCTTGGATCATTGAGGAAGCTTGTATTGACAATCTGTCCATGAATACAATTCTTTTAACTGCCTCTCAAAAGGAAAATCACACATGGCATTTATTATGACAAGACACTGGCATAATTACTTCATTAGCTACTTTCTTTTAATTTGAGTTATCCCACCTTGAATCACTAGCAGCACATTTGATCAGGCTATTGAAATACTAAATAAAAACAGAAAATTCTGGAAATGCTCAGCCGGTTAGGCAGCATTTGTGGAGAGAGAAACAGAGTTAACATTTCAGGTCGATGACCTTTCATTGTATTGAAATATTAAACTGAGTGCTTAGTAATTTATCATCTGAAGAACCACAATGAATGTTAGTCAATACGAACAGAAACAGAAGTCAACTGAAGACTTTATAAAACCCATGTGCATGCATTATAGCCAAGTTGTTGAATGATATATATTTAGCTCATAAATTGCCAACAGATAAATGTATCTCAGTATTCTTTTGTTAAAGATGTCTCAGATTATGATATACAATTATTTCAATCATTTAAACATTGAAAAATACCTGAGGCTAGAAAGGATGTTAGTGATAATAGTGGCCGAAAGCTCCATGGGTTTAGCTGATGTTTCTCTGTCCACTATTTTAGCAGAGTTTCTAATCTATTTAAATTAAACAGGTAACTGCCTCTGTGCTTTGCGCCAGCAGACCTGAGTCTCTGTCCCTCTGCCGCCCTTGAGGGCAGATCCAGTGTATCTTTCCAAATGAGCACAACCATATTACTGAGGCAGGAGGGTACTTCTCCAGACATCCTGTTACAGATTTCCCTTGGGTTGGCCGCAGAAATCCTATTTTGAGGGGTTCTCAGAAGAACTGGGCCTTAGGTCCTACAAGCAGCTACTCGGAAAAGGCAGGCACTAAAAACACTGTCATGGAATAGCCATATTTCAGAAAAATACACCATCCTATGAACAGAATTCTGATTTTATTAAAACATGACAAACTGGGTTTAAAAATCTAAAAGCCTCAACGACACAAGCCGTAAACAGAAATATAGGCTTCTGAGATAAGATGAAGTGTTAACACAAAAGTTGTAAACACCATACAAGCTTTTGAAATGGGAAATGGTTATTGACACTGAGACAATGGCCTCATTGAAACAGTGGGTTGTAGGTTCCAAGGAGTCTGTAGTTTGGAACCAACACAATAGCAATGCCCAAGTAAAGTATTAAAAAATAACACTTCGAACAGAAACACAGAACATTAAAAAACCATATGCCTTTGTAAAAGTAACATCAAATGAAACAGGAAACACAATTATATATACAACCAATTGAAGTAGCTAAGAAATGCATGGAACACCCTGGTTGAAGTGGTTTTGATTTACATATTGTAAATATGATACCTACAGAAGACTTTGAAAATATTACATCAATAGATTTACCAAGCAATCACATTGTTTATGTGTTAAACTTGGAACACAAAGGGATGAGAAGTCTGTAATACAAGCAGTTAAGCTAATATTAAGAATTGAATTGAAGACCTTCGAAAGAATGGCATCAAAGAGATAAATCTGTAATAACTATTTTATATGATAAGTTTTTGAAACACCTATACAGCAGACAGAATTCTGCAAGCTAACAGCTGAATTAACAGTATGAATAGAAAGAAGTCAACAGAGGTATGGCTAGAGATAATTAGCTTACATCAGCAGAAAACTTCAAAGGATAAACCACCAAAAAAAGGTATAAAAATAGAGCTTTTCAGATAGAAAGTCAGAAGTCGCTGGAAGGGGCAGAGTGATTCTCACCTTCAGAACCACTCTGTAGGTCTACAATTCCTTGAGTCTCGGGAATCAAATGGTACTTTTATTTGATTTTGGTGGATATTCTGGATTAAGAATAAGACTTAGAAATGTAAAAATGTAACGAAGTTAAGATTTGAGAATAAGGATCTCTGAGAATAGACTTGTAAGCTATTTGTATTTTGAACTGTTAAAGTTGCGATTGACTCACCAACTGTTAACTAAATGTCGGTTCCTTAATAAATCTATATATTTTTAGAATTGTCTCACAGAGTATTTCTGTATCAACCTCGCGAACTCAAATCTCTGAACACTCTTTTGTGAGGAGTTGCAGAATTCTGGGGGGTTTTCCGGACCCTCATAATATCCGGAAGGTTACAGTCTAGTTAAACTTATTAAAAGTGCTATCTGGAGGACGGTAATATCTTCAAGTCATTTCTTTCCTTTAGGGAGAGATAGTCTGGACCTTTAGACCCAATTAAGCATCTTATAGGATTTGGCTATCTCTAACTTTAGTTGAAGGGGAATGTCTGGGGAATACGCCTGATCCGGGGTGGCCCGAAAAGGGCTAGGACTTGTAATTATCCCTTCAATACGATAGCCAAGGTAAGACCCTCTCTCTTTCCAGGTGCAGAGATCAGTGATTTTGCAGCTGGGAGGGTCCAGACAGCTGCAGCCATCCTCTGTTATGGGCCTGTTAAGCCTGCAGTAGTGGCTGAATATTCTTCACCATTTCCAAGCTGAGGCCCTTCCAGAGGGTGGGCCTGCACCAGGGCCTGACTGGCCCGTGTACATGTCCTGAGCTGGGAAACAGACTGGTTCAATCATTGCCAATGGAGTGCACTTCAAGTGACCTCCACCTACCTGCCGCCCAGGCGCAGGAGACACAGGTAAATCAGCCCTTAAGTAATTTCTAGCCTTTGATATTAAAGCAGAATGTAGCTCTATCCCTTCCACCATTATAGTTGAAAAGCCTAAACACCATATATTACCCCCAATTTTCTCCCCTGCTCTCTTGAAGACATTCATTTATTCTTCCATGGAACTTTATGAAACAGCTTATGAAAATGTATGTATACAACATTCGTTACATTCTCTTTATCTACGCACTCTGAATTAAATTGTTAAGCATGACATGCAAATCCATGCTGACAGTCCCGGATTAGGCCAAGCCTTTTTAAATTGTTCACTAATTGAACTCCATGGCCTAGAAATTCAAGTAGGCCGAAAACCTGCCGGAGCCACCGCGGGCTGAAGTTAATGGCCGCTCGCAATAAGAGTACAGGCAGCACCAGCATTTTGGTGCTGTCTACTGATTTAAATTAGCACAGCGCTAAGCCTGCAGCTTCTGTTTCGGGTGGTAGTCTCAGAAGGAGGCACATTGTAGTGTGGCCATAGCGTCCCTGAAGTGTCTCTTAAAGCTAGCCTGTCATTTTAGAAAGCAGTGTCGATCCCTAAAAGGGGAACTGCCTTCTAAAATGAAAAAATAAAAATCATTTAAAACTAGGCAGTCTTTAGCCCTTAGAGCTCGACTGCCTACTGAAAATAAATAAACATTAAAAATAATTCCAAAAAGGTAGTCTTCAGCTCTTAAAGCTGAACTGCCTTCCGCATGTAAAAAAATGGCAAAAGTACTTCAGCACTAACACAAATGGCTCATCAAGCTAGGGAAGGGGGAGGCAGGGTCTCGCACACAGCACGCCAGATTTGTGCAGAGGATCAACACTGTAAGAGAGGTCCTGTACCCACAGGGGCCTGGAGGCACTCGAGAAAAAACGATGTGGGACCAGATCACCGAGGCTGTCACTGCCAGCAGTGTCACCCCCACAACCTGGCTCCAGTGCCCAAAGAAGCTTCATGACCTCAGACCTCTGGTCAAGGTCAGTGAATGTATCTTCAAAAGCCATCTCCTACCAACTGCACCACTAGCCTCACACACTGCTTATTGCACAACCCCCCTCCCCCCAATAACTCATCTACCAACAATCTGTACCAAACATGAGACACACCTCACATTCCTAGCTTCACCTCACCCCCTTGGAGGAGATGGTGCTGAACATTCTTGGCAGGGACATGGCTGAGCCCTTGGCCAGCGGCAGGGCTGAAAGGATACAAGATGCTGGTATCCTCATACGTTATCCTCCTTCTCACATCCCACTTCCCCCTCATCCCACAATGGCCCAGAAATTCGCCTCTCCGGCTTGCCGCGGGGGTAAGGATCGCGCGCGCTCTTACCTACCGCGCCTGCCGTTGTGTTTTGGGCCCACGGGAACTTCGGGTCCTGGGCCTCTCCCAACTGCCGGCGCGCAGTGCGTGTGTGTTCCAGGGGCGCAGTTAGTGCGATGCATCCCCTGGGATCACGTGGGCCATGGAGAGCCAATGGCAGCAGACCATCTTTCATTCATAGATTTGACAGGAGACCTGTCAAATCTGTGAATTGAAATCGGCCCCAAAAGAACAGCTAAACTTAAAATAAATAAAAAAAAACCATCACATTTATAAAATAACTATAGTTAAATAAATTAACCACTTTAAACAAAAATTTAAATTTTTGCAAAAATTAAAATACTTTTTAAAAGTGATAAAAATAAACTTACCTTTCTTTAAAGTATCTAAAAAAGATAAACCTGTTGAAAAAAAATTTAAATTATACTTAATTAACCACTTACCTTGTTCAAAACGGGTCTTGCGCCTCCTTTTCATTAGCGTAGTATCTTCAATACTTACCCTCGCGTAGAAACCTGAAAAAAAATCTAAGTGTGCTGCATGCGCGCAGCCTCTAGCGCGCACGCGGTTCACCTAGGAACTGCCCCCTTCGCCATACCGGAAGTTCCGGTTTCCCGTGCATGCGCAGTGCATGCAGGAAACCGGCACTTCGGGAAGCAATACGGGTGAGTACAGAGCGCGTACTCACCCGGGAAGGGCCGAATTTTTGGCCCATTATCTTCTGACTTACAAGGTGCGCATGCAGCTTTGCTTTCCCACCCTCCCCTCACAATAACTCTACCCTTGTACTTTCCTCATTTCAGACACCCAAGAAAAATATATCCTGCCCACCCAGTGGTTGACCAAGAAGAGGGAGAGGAGAGTGAAGAAGAAGAAGATGAAGAAGGAGAAGAAGAAGAAGAAGAAGAAGAAGAAGAAGAAGAAGAAGAAGAAGAAACACCGTCACTTGATTTCACATTCCCAGCCACCATCTCCTCAAGGTTGTCCTGCAAGACCATTTGCAGTGTCCCCCATTGAAAATCAGCAGCCTTCCACCAGCCATGCTGCAACCACTGGGGTAGCACTGCGTGATATCAGTAAGATAGGCAAAGGCAGACACAAGACAGATACTAAGGGAATGCAGAAGGGTGAGTCATTAATTTTTTGATGTTATATTGGATGAATAAATATATAAATTTGGATTGGAAAGTTTGCTTTGTGGTGGCTTTTATTTCAGCATTGTGGCCAAGAGGATGCTGTGATGGTGAGTAACAGAGGGAAGGTAAGGTGTGGGACTAATGTTGAAAGGGGAATTGGGGTTGTGGTCGCTGGGACCACAGGTGGATGATTCCATCCCGGATATCCTGGCCAGAAAGGGGCTGTCTGGGTTGCATCCATCCTTCCGCATCCTCCTATTCTGCATCTTCCTCTTCTGCATCTTCCTCCTCTGCTACTTCCTCTTCCCTCTGCGAGCGGGTGCTGGAAATCTGAAATAAAAGCAGAAAATGCTGAAAATACTCAGCAGGTCAGGCAGCATCTCAACCTGAGACATTAACTCTGTTTCTCTCTCCACGAATGCTGCCTGTCCTGCTGAGTATTTCCAGCATTTTCTGTCTTCTCAGAGGCCTTCCTTTACCATCCGAAGTCTTGCAAGCATCCGGCAGCACTCCCTGCACTCCCTGCAAACTTTAAAAACTTTTAAAATCTATTGCACTAAACCACTACTTCAATAAAATATTTTTTTTAAGTCCAAAAGCTTAAATGCAAACTAACCTGAAAGATGTGTGTGTCCCTTTAAGAAGCGCTGGCAGCATCTCTGCAGGGCTGCTTCACGCATGCTTTTCTGTGCACGGTTAGGACCAGCATAATGATGAGTGAAAACGTCCAAGTTTGCAGCCGTGGCGTCAAGTCGGGCGTTGCACGCCGATTAACGTCACGATCTGCTAATTTACATATCGGGGTCAACGACAGCCTATTGCCCTTACCAAAATGGCAGCTGCCGTGTCCCGTGCCGAAGGCGGCTGGAAGCGAGGCGGCTGCCATTTTTTTCCAGAAAACCAGTGTTAACGGCCAGCGCTAAGGTAAGCAATTCCTAGGCCCATATTGTTAATTCTAAAGTGGTAATTCTAGGGTTTCCACTACCAGCAAGAGCGTGTATTGGAAATTTGAGTGCACATTCTCCATAATATTCTGACCATTCATTTTAATGATTGGAAAATCGTGGGGATTTTCTTTTGGTCTTTTTCAGTTCCACTTACTGTTTAATTTTTACCTGGCCCCTGACACCACCTACAGTTCGGGGTGTTTCACTTTAAAGTACAGCACCTGGCGCTGGAAACCTCGTCTTTCCTTTATAATTCCTCTTGCTGCCTGGGAGCTGAAGACGAAGGAGGATTTACACAGGGTTCATCACAGGGATGTCTGATGTCCGCCTGTACCTGTGGCGGATGGCACCGGCCATTGTTACTGAATTGGGGTACTTCACACATCCCGCTGGACCTTCCTGAGCATGTCAGAGGACAGTACTGGTGTTTATACTGGTGGCATCTGGTTGTCTCAGCAGAAAACTCATCCCAAGGGATTTGAAATTGAAGGAGTACGTACACAGTGACAGGTATGGGCAAAACTTGCAGCTACTCTTTGTTCCAGTAAGTCCTTGTGCATCATTTATCTAGATTGATCTAGGTGAGGAACTCTGAGTGTGTGCCTGATTTATTTGTTAGATTCCTTCAAGTAGTGTACACAAGGTTGAGCCTCCTTACCACCTGCAGCCATGAATCATGATCTGGTGTCCTCTTCCACAAATGGCAAGTGATGCTTGGTCAATTATTAATTTTAAATCTGAGATTGATCGATTTTTGTTAACCAAGTGTAGTAAGGGGTATGGGGGCAAAGGCGGGTATATGGAGTTCGGTCACAGAATGGCGGAACAGGCTCAAGGGGCTAAATGGCCTACTCCTGTTCCTATGCATATTGGGAGACCTTCCTTGCACCCACCTCATGCCATTTAGCCATCTCTGAAACAAGCAATGCTGAGGATTAGAATAGTTTTTCACTGCCGAATACTGGCTATGAAATACAAATTCCCAGTAAGAGTAATTCCAGAGAGATCAACTTTTTTTTTTATTCATTAAGGACGGCAGATTCCCTTCCCTGAAGGACATTAGTGAACCAGATGGGTTTTTATGACAATCCGATAGTTTCATGGTCACCATTACTCATACAGGAAACTCTTTATTAACCGGCACCCAAATATCCGGAAATCTCTCTTAACCGGCAAAATTCTTGAGTAGGTAACCAGGGTTTTCCTTCATCTCTCGTTTAAAATTAACTTAAAAAAAAACCCCGAGGCGTTTGCCTTGTATCGGAGCGTGTAGATTGGGAGGGGAATGTGCAGCCCGGGTAGGCAGCGGACACGACAGATGGTCAGCTGGCGGTCCCCGGGGAGACGGAGCTCCAAATGCAGGCGCATGTCAGTGTGTGTGAGGAGGAGTGTGGCAGGGGTGATTTCCGTCGGTTCGGAGGGAGGATGAGGTGGCTGTGAAAGTGGGAACTGGAACTGGTTGCAGTCTTTGGCAGCACGGAGGTATTCGTCAGTTCTACTCTGGCAGTAGTTTTTTGTGATCGATGATTAACAGGGAGGGATAAACAGGGGCTCTCGTACGTTGGGAGATATAACTCTCCGTTATCCGGACTTTTGGATTAACCGGCACCACGCCGGTCCCGTCGGTGCCGGTTAATAAAGAGTTTCATGTACTAGCTTTTTATTCCAGATTTATTTAATTAACTGAATTTAAATTCCCCAGCTGCTGTGGTGGGATTTGAACTCTTGTCTCCGGATCATTAGTCCAGGTCTCTGGATCAAAAGTCCAGTAACGTTACCACTGTGCTACCGTTCCCACCATATTTAGTGTTTTACGTGAACTTTGATCTGTATGTTTTCACAGAGTTTCTCCATGTTTTTGCAGTTTGAAACTCTGTGCATGTTTGGGAAGAGACTTGAAGTGCATGACATCCCGCCTGCCTCAGGAATCTCCTGGCACAACTCTGGACAGCAAAATTCCATCAGACAAACTGGGAGCTCTCCTGCCCACACACATGGAGCACGACTGCTGGCTTCTCTCCCCCTCCCCCAACAGACTTTAAGAATCCGTCTTTTCAGTGCTGCTCCATGCTCTTCCACCCCTCAGCTAGTTCCCAACTCCTGCTGCTATTCCAAGTGATTGAATGCCACTGCACACTCTGGGTGGGAAAGTCTCATAATATCAGAAATTTTGGCCTAAAGTGTGCAACAGCTTTCCACCGCTTTGATCAACAGCAGAAGGTAGGGGCCAGTTTTGGTGATAAGGCAAGAGAGTTCCAGTGTGGAAACAGAGAGAGGGAGAATGACGGGGTGAGGGGAGGGGGGTGGGAGGCGGGGTGAGGGGAGGGGGGCGGGGTGAGGGGAGGGGGGCAGCGGGGGGGGGGGGTTTGCGTGGAGGGGCAGGGGATGGTGGGAGAAAAATGTCAAATCAGCAACAATAAAAAAATCTCAGCCATCCTCAACAGTTTCCCAATAATGGAAGATATATTATAATATGGAGACTCGAAGGCCCCGAAATTCTGGGCCCCATCTCTGTTAATGGAAGTGCAGCAATAAGACTCCTGCATGCCCACAGGTAAGGATGCAGACCCGTCCCAAATTGCAGGGATGAGGTCATTTAAATATTCGAGGCGGGTGGCCCACGCATGTAAGAGCGGATCAGAGACACTTGCCCTGTTCTCCCGGTAGAAGTTGGGCTGGCCCATAGCTGCTCCACTTTGGCCTCCCCCGGCCAAAGCAAAAGGTGTGGTATTCTTCCTTCAACTCCAAAGGAGTTAAAAGGTATTTTTATAAAGGTAATCGATTCCCTTTGAGATCAATTATCTTTGTCCTTGTGACATTAGTGGCCTTTACTAGCCCCCTGAACTGAACTCACAGCAGATCTCAGCTGTTGAGGTCTTATGAAGGTTTAATGGGAGTAATTCTAAGGATATCCAGGGAACACCCCCAGATATGCCCCCTTGAAAAGGGGAGGGGGAGAATAGGGCAAGCACAAGACTTGCCCACTTACCCTACCCAGTCCAGAATTTTGCACACTTTATGGTGGAAAACCAATGGATCTAGGTTCTAGATTCTGACCCTTTGGCAGACAATCTGCCATCCGTACGCGTCTCAATCCCAGGAATTTCATGTCCCAAGTTTTAAATTGAAGTTGGGAATCTCTGAACAGAACCATAGAATTTTACAGTACAGAAAGAGGCTATTCGCCCATCACGCCTTTGTCAGCTCTTTGAAAGTCCCATTCCTCTGCCCTTTGTCCTTACACTTTGAAATGTTACCTTTCAAATATTTATCGACTTCCCTTTTAAAAGATATTATGGATTCTGCTTCCACTATTGTTTCTGGTAGGGCATCTATATTCTAACAACCTTCAGTGAAAAAAATTCTCCTGCCCTCTCCCTTTATAGTTCTTTTGGTGATAATCTTAAAATTATGCCTTCTAGTTAGGAATTCAGTGACTAGCAGAAATAGTTGTTACCTATTTATCATATCAAACCCCTCATAATTTCAAACACTTATATCAGATCACCTTAACTTTCTTTGTTAGAATGAAAAGAGTCCAGTTCCTCATAACTAAAGCCTCTCATCCCGTTATCATCTTAGTGAATCTCTTCTGTACCCTCTCCATGGCCTTAACATCCTTCCTAAAGTAAGGTGCCCAGAACTGGACCAATTTTTCTTGCTCTTAACCCTGGGGACTATGTTCCCCAGTTGCCAAGTTCAGAAAAAAGGGGCGAAGAGACAAAAGGGGTAGAGATTCGTCAGCGCCCGGATATGGACACGGAGGTGGCAATGCAGCTGCAACACTCACCTGAACCGGGAAGCCCAAAGCTGGCTCACAATTTGCACTCGGACCTCATATAAATAATCTGACAAGCTGCCGCAGGAGTGTGTGGGGGGGGGGGGGGTGGCGGGGTGTGGGGGCGAGGGCGATCGTGGTCGACAGGAGTGCTATGGAGCTGGGTTGAGCACATGAATTTTTAAAAAGTTACTATTTGCTGGCGGCTGGTTCATAGGCCGCATGCACGTCATGTGAAGGTGAACAGAGCAGGCCCGCTGCCTACTCCACTCCTCGGGACACTAGTTTCCCGAGCGGTCCTAAAATAGGTATTAGGTCCCTCAATTAGATATGTAAGGTGCCTAACGTTGTTTTAGGTGGCCCCCAGGGATGCCTGAAAAATTGTCCAACCGAATTTCCGACAGGATGTCTTTCAGGCATTCTTGGGGTGCAGAACGCGAGCTCTGAAATTGTGTCTCACTGCAGTCATTCTACTCCTGTTCCAATTTCTACCCCAAACTTACTCTTTCTTTTTATCATGTTGTCTGACCGATGGTGTAGGGAAACTGCTAATAATGGCACAAACAAGGCTTGAATCAGATCTTCAACAGAAACACAGAAAAAATAGCTAAGTCAATAGAGAGCTTTTTACATTATTGGATCATTTGCCAAAGAACTGCAAATGTTTACTGAGTACTTTAGAAATCATTGCTTTTTAGTCTTGAATATTTAGACAAATTTGCTTAGTACCACAGATTATGCAGTCTACACTGCATAGTATTCAGTCTACAGAGTTGTCAATATTGGGCAAGTCCTAGCAATCTTCAATTGTGACCTCATCTCGTGCCAAAAACAGCAACATGGTTAAAAGTGGTAAGCTGTGTCTGTCACATAGGTCGTAGACATTGACCTGTTCATGGTTTTATCAGAGTTTGCTGTCCTATTACCTATTACTGATGTGGCTAATCCAATTCACTGATTTTCTTTGGTGATCAGTCGAGCGACCCAGTCATCTCTTCATTAAGAAATAAAGAATTTGCATTTATATAGCATGTTTCCTGACCTCAGGACATCCCAAGGTTCTTTACAGCCACTGAAGTATTTTTGAAGTGTAGTCACTGTTGTCATGTAGGAAAACGCAGCAGCCATTTTGCACACAGCAAGGTCCCACAAACAGCAATGAGATAAATGACCAGATGGTCTGTTTTAGTGATATTGGTTGAGGGATAAATGTTGGCGGGACTCCCCTGCTCAACGTCAAATATGCCGTGGGATCTTTTACGTCAACCTGAGGGGGAAGACAGGGCCTCTGTTTAACGTCTCATCTGAAAGACAGCACTTCCGACAGTGCAGAACAGCCTTCAGCACCGCACTGGAGTATCAGCCTAGATTATGTGCTCAAATCTCTGGAGTAAAATACAGGAAGAATTATTTTTTCATCATTCACCTATAAAAAGTCATCTGACAGAGGTGGAGACACACTGGAAAGGATGGGCATTGGCTGTAATTTAAGGGCAGATGGTGCAAAGTGCTGCCAAAAAAGATAGGCCATGAAATTCTCTGGGGTTCCACCGGTCTCCAGCCATATCTCCAGCTGAATACATTTATACAAAATTCCTTTGTCCTCTATTTTAATGGCAGCATTAATCCATTTGTATGCTACATATGAAAATGATGGGCAGGGAAAGACCAACTGGTACATCAAGCCTGCCCCACTGTACTGACATCGCAAACAGGGTAATTTCAAGGCCTCGGTTTTGTCAAGGTGAAGCACTCCTCTCTATATTAGACAAACTTCATAGGTGCACCTAATATAACTTGAAATATCAAAAATGGACAATATCTATGAGATTCATTAGGTAATCATTTTAGTAAGGAATGATAGTAAAAAAACAAAGATGATGATCACACTCAGCCAAATAAAGATGCTGCAATCGGAGGCTGACAGCATTATGGAGCAAAGTGTTATGATTACATAGTCTTACATAGCATTTATAGCACAGAAACAGGCCATTCGGTCCAACAGATCCATGCCTGTGTTTATGCTCCACACGAACCTCCTCCCACCCTTCTTCATCTTACCTCATCAACATATCCTTCTATTCCTTTCTCCCTCATGTGTTTATCCAGCTTCCCCTTAAATGCATCCATGCTATTCGCCTCAACCACTCCCTGTGGTAGCGAGTTCCACATTCTAACCACTCTCTGGGTAAAGAAGTTTTTCCTGGATTCCCTATTAGATTTATTAGTGACTATCTTATATTTTTGGCCCCTAGTTCTGGTCTTGCCCGCAAGTGGAAACTTCTGCTCTACGTCTCCCCTATCAAACTCTTTCATAATCTTAAAAACCTCTATTAAGTACCCCTCAGTCTTCTCTTTTCGAAAGAAAAGAGCCCCAGCCTGTTCAGTCTTTCCTGATAGATATAACCTCTCAGTTCTGGTATCATTTTAGTAAATCTTTTTTGCACCTTCTCCAGTGCATCTATATTCTTTTTTATAATATGGAGACCAGAACAGTTCACAATTCTCCAAGTGTGGTCTAACCACAAGTTTAACATAACTTCTCTGCTTTTCAATTCTATCCCTCTAAATCTGATTAAATATGTTGTTGCTATGTGTTTTTTTTTGTTTTGACATAGTTCTCTGATTTTAGGTATTTTCAGGTAAAACTGCATTCACAATCTTATTAAACATCATGAGAACACCATCACTTCCAAGTTCCACTCTAAGTCACACATTAACCTAGCTTGGATTCATATCACCATTCCTTCATCATCGCTGAGTCAATGCCTAACATGGAAATAATACACTAACACAGTAATGATTTATTGGCTGCTTAGGCCTGAAGAGGCCCCAGGTGAAAAGCAGAACCAGGAGGTGAGCTCCAGAGAGAGTGATGTTGGAAGTGGATGGAATGGTCTACAATGTCAAAGGCAGTAGAGAGGTTGAGAATAAGCAAAGACAACAAGCCAATCAGAGCATGTCATTTGTGACTTTGTTATTTGTCTCAGTGTTTTGGGAGGGTTAGAAGTTGGATTGAAACATGGAGCAGAGAGAGAGATGGGAGTATAGCTGTACTAGACTTTTAAACTTAACGGTAAGTGTTCTTAATGTTAAAGCTCCCAAGGACACTCTCCTAACATTAACATTTAAACGGCGCTTGCATGCAGATTTCCTTTGTTCCTGTGCCGTGTGCAATGCTCAACCAGAAATGCAACTTAGGTCTCTCGGACTTGCACAGTATTCCACTGGTATAGGTCTGAGACTGGGACAATACTTTACTTCTTCATTAATTTCTGAGTTTTTCCTTCTAATGTAAAATTCTGCACTGTTAGCTTCTTTTATCAGGACAATGTTGGTATAGTACATAAAGAGCTCTTCATTACTCTATGACAGTAAGAAAGCACCTGGATAAATAGGGATTGACATGAGATCAAAAAGAGAGCATTCAATCTAATTATCTCTTGATTGGTAAGATCCTGTGACATAAAATAGAAGCGTATCATGCTTGACTAGGTTTCTAAGGCATCATTTCATGCCTCAGTGAAAAGTATCTGTGCTCATTTTTTTTTAATCTTGTGACTTAGTTCATCAGCTAAAAAGGGTTATTTTTCTTCCAAAGATTAGGTTATGGCTTAGTAGCCTGAGAAAAATGCAAACAATTTTTACTGCAGCAATGATGGTGAGGAGGAATCTCTTTCTGATTCAGCACTAAAATGAACCTTCAATACATGAATTGGCCTGCTTCTCTTTTGATAAAAATACAAAATAAATCATGGATTCACTCTGTAGTCTCCAGTCTTTGTATTTCAAAATCTATTTTTAAAACATAAAATGAATGAAAGCATCCTTCATTGTCACACAATGTCAGTTTCCACATGTACGCTGACGACACCCAGCTCTACCTCACTACTTCTTCTCTCGACCCCTCCACAGTCTCTAAATTGTCAGACTGCTTGTCCGACAGAGTAGAAATTTTCTCCAATGAAGACCGAAGCCATTGTTTTCGGTCCCTGCCACAAACTCCGTTCCCTAGCCACTGACTCCATCCCTCTGCCTAATATCTGTCTGAGGCTGAACCACACAGTTTGCAACCTTGGTGTCATATTTGACCTTGAAATGAGCTTCCAACTACATATTCGCAGCGTAACTAAGAATGCCTATTTCCACCTCCGTAACATCGCCCGTCTCTGTCCTTGCCTCAGCTCATCCGCTGCTGAAACCCTCATCCATTTGTTACCTCTAGACTTGACTATTCCAAGGCACTCCTGGCTGGCCTCCCACATTCTACCCTACGTAAACTTGAGGTCATCCAAAACTCGGCTGCCCATGTCCTAACCCGCACCAAGTCCCGTTCATCCATCACCCCTGTACTCGCTGATCTACATTGGCTCCCGGTTAAGCAACACCTCGATTTCAAAATTCTCATCCTTGTTTTCAAATCCCTCCATGGCCTCACCCCTTCCTATCTCTGTAATCTCCTTCAGCCCCACAACCCCCCGAGATATCTGCGCTCCTCTAATTCTGCCCTCTTGAGCATCCCTGATTATAATTGCTCAACCATTGGTGGCCGTGCCTTCTGTTGCCTAGGCCCTAAGCTCTGGAATTCCCTGCCTAAACCTCTCTGCCTCAGTACCTCTCTTTCCTCCTTTAAGACGCTCCTTAACATCTACCTCTTTGACCAAGCTTTTGGTCACCTGCCCTAATTTCTCCTTATGTGGCTCGGTGTCAAATTTTTTGTCTTCTAATACTCCTTTGAAGTGCCTTGGGACGTATTACTATGTTAAAGGCACTATATAAATACAAGTTGTTGTTGTTATCTATTAACTATTTTCAACACTATAATTGTTCTGGTCATTTTACGTGCCTTGAATTACAATAATAACAATGTAGCACCTCATTAACTATTTAAATTCATAATGAATAGTCATTTGGTTCAGCATAACCCTTTTTTATAGAAAACATTGGTCGTTACCAACAACAACTTGCATTTATATAGCACCTTTAATGTAGGACAATATCCTAAGGTGCTTCAAAGAAGTGTAATCAGACAAAAATTGACACAGAGCTAAAAAAGGAGATATTAGGAGGGGTGACTAAAAGCTTGGTCAAAGTGGTGGGTTTTAGGGAAGGTCTTAAAGGAGGAGAAGGAGGTGGCGAGACGAAGAGGTTTAGGGAGGGAATTTCAGAGTTTAGGGCCTAGATGACTAAAAGCATGGCCGTCAAAGGTGGGGGATACACAAGAGGTCAGAATTGGTGGAAAGCTGAGTTCTCTGAAGGCTGTCGGGCTGGAGGAGGTTACAAAGATAGGGAGGCCATGGTGGAACAAGGATCAGAATTTTATATTTGAGGTGTTGATGGACCATGAGCCAATGTAGGTCAGCAAGCACAGGGGTGGATGGGAGAGTGGACCAAATTTTAATGCATTTTTAAAAATTAGATTTAATGTGAGGTTTGAATTATCTGTGACAAATTTAGCCATAAATTATCACTTATTCTTTATTAATTAGCCACCACATTTGAGGTGAACCATATGTTCTGCTAAGTATATGGAAACAGTTTTAAGAATACACTATGCTTATAACTCTTGTAGCTTGACCAATTTCAAAGCGACTTAGTAGCAAGCTGTATGTACTGAGTGTGGTGCAGCTGCATTAGATTCCATCTAAATTACAGCTTGTCTAGAAAATTATTCCCATGTGTTTATAAAGGCCAGGAATCAGCCTTGTCCTCAGTCATGCAAGGCAAACATGAGATCAGTCAAAGGGTCATTTATATACCACAGGGCTCACTTTAGTTTTTATGGTTTTATGGTTTAAGCAGGGCAAAGTAAAGTTCAAATTAGGGTGATTAGGCACTGCGTAACTAAGATGAACTTTTCAATGGAAGATGTGTAACATTGCACACGCTCAAATGGTTAAAGTTACACAGCAGTGGAATAATGCAATGTTGAATCGCAGATGCATAGTTTTTGGCTCAAACAATTTCAATTCCATTTTTACCAATACAGTTTAATCTTCCTTCTAATTTGTACTAGTGTGATGATAGCCTACTAATATCAACCCTGTGTAGCTATCAACTCCAGCTAGAGATTTTTAATGATCTTAAATATCATCTGGTAATATCTGAAATAGAGTTGATATTCTGCGAGGAAGAGATCAAGTGGGTTCAAGCGATTTCTTCATCTGAAGCTGTCTTGTGAGAAATGTTGATCTTAATCTAAAAAGTGATCGTTCACATCCTTCAGCTCCTATGGATTATGAGGTTAGATGACAGCCTATTTACTATTTAAAGTTTTGATGCAACTTTACAGGGCATTGGTGAGACCGTACCTGGAGTACTGCTTACAGTTTTGGTCTCCATATTTAAGGAAGGATATACTTGCATTGGAGGCTATTCACAGAAGGTTCACTGGGTTGATTCCTGGGATGGAAGGGTTGTCTTATGGAGAAAGGTTGAGCAGGTTGTGCCTATACTCATTGGAGGTTAGAAGAATGAGACGGGATCTTATTGAAACATATAAGATTCTGAGGGGGATTGACAGGGTGGATGCTGAGAGGTTGTTTCCCCTAGTGGGGTTATCTAGAACTAGGGGGCATAGTTTCAGAATAAGGGGTCGCCCATTTAAGATGGAAATGAGGAGGAATTTCTTCTCTCAGAGGGTCGTGAATCTTTGGAATTCTCTACCCCAGAGAGCTGTGGAGGCGGAGTCATTGAATATGTTCAAGGCGGAGATTGACAGACATTTGAACTACAAGGGAGTCAAGGGGTATGGGGAGAGAGCGGGAAAGTGGTGTTGAGGCCAAGATTGGATCAGCCATGATCTTATTGAATGGCGGAGCAGGCTCGAGGGGCCGATTGGCCTAGTCCTGCTCCTGTTTCTTATGTTCTTATGTTCTTATTTCTCTAATACTTTAATTCCCTGTCACAATGTTTATTATTTTAATATAGGCACACATTTTGCTGTCCTGATAATGGCTGTCGTCATTATTTACACGCAAGTGGTACAGCAATTTCAGGTATGGGGCAGATGCGCATTTATACTCAAACATCCAAAAGTTGCTGGCCGAGGTGTGCTGCTCTGCCGTTGGCTTTGTGAAAGCTGAATCTTGCTGTCTGCTTCACCATTGAAATGCATTGAATGGCATGAAGTTGCTGTATTTGCACGGTAGATACGAACTAAACGCGGGTGGGTGGGACCCGGGAAAATCCAGCCCTTTATTTCTCTTTCTGTACCTGATTTGACATTGAATTCACTCTCTCTAATTTACACATCCTTCTCCGTTGTTCCTCTCTTTATTTCTCAATTCTTCAATCTGATTGGTTAAGGAGATATACAGTTGCTTGCCCTGTTCACTCAGGTCCTCGATGCCCAGTTTCCCTCACTGCGATGTTGTCAGCTCGCACTTTCAGCAACTTGCCAAGCAAAAAATTAAAAAACCTAATCATGTAAGGGCAGGTATAACTAACAGCAGACGCCATTAGAGGCCCTATTACTGCAAAATCTGGTCCAAAGTGATGACTACTGTCGTGACACATCTCAGAATCAGGAAGTTCTGTAACACATTCACACTTTCAGAATATCGACCTGACTTCCATAATCTAACAGATTACATATGTTGTTGCATAAGAACTCAAACATTTTGGCCCCAATTTTAACTCCCCCCGCCTGGTGGAAACCAACTGGGGGGGTAGTTAAAATGAGGGCTACGACTTTACCCCTTTCCACCCCGCTGTCTTCCCTGCCGTGTCCCAGTGGTAACCTACTCTTTTGAGCAGGTGAGCAGGACACCCAACCCAAGCTTGAAGGAATCTTGTTAAAATACGCAGATTGGGGCCTGATGATGACATTGGGACCCGATTTGTTATTTTAGTTGGAGGCCTGAGCAGGGGAGCAGTGACAACTTTCTCGTCAGGCCAACGCTGTTGGGAGCTGGATCGTGGGCTAGAACAGGCCCAGGTGGGTAAGTTATTACATTTTATCTCAGGTGTCCTTGTGGGCCAGGAGGAGCAGGAGTGCTGGAGTTAAGATTGGCCGGGCTTCCACATCCCCGGATCTCCCAGGTATGCCGCCCGCTTTGGGGTTTTCATTCACCGTACCTGCGCCCATTAAAATCAGGGCCTTTGTCTCTGCAACTTTGGATCCAAAATAGCTGTTGTTATGTGCCAGGCTCCTAGTGAGCATGGAGACAGTTACAAAGTCAAAAAAAATACTATTTCAGTGGGCTAGCTATACAGTTTACTATTCTTAATTTGAAGTTATCTGTTAATTCAAATTGAATAGGTGACAAAAATGCCTCCTTGTGCTGTGTTAGTTAGATTGTTTCATTCATCTACTACATAATTTGAATGTTCAAGCAAAAAGAGCTTTGAATTAACAGGAGTAGACTTTAGAAACATATGTTGAAGGGAATTCTTTTAGTTTTCAGAACATAAACTAGAAATTACAGTTGGTGATGTTATCGTCCAAGCACAACGTGCTTGTATCAAATTCTGCTCGCTACTATTTTAATGGTGTTAACCTGTTTCAGATCACTGCCTCTGTTAAAATAGCAGAAAAAGGAATTTGATAGAAGTGTGTTAACTGTAGGCGTGATATCCTCAACAGTAACTTCCAGACTATAGGGGGAGAAATTCATTAGAGCTCAGGAATGGGCGGTAACTTTTGAAAAGTTTGAGAATTAGCGTCAGGCGCTAATGCTTCAGACTGTATGCAAAATTCAGTCTCATTGCACAAACAAAGGATTGGAGCGAGCGCTAAATCAAGCATTAATGGCCTAGCTCAGTGGCGTTAAACTTGAAGCGCTGACCAACATCAGGTGCAGTCTAATCACAAGTCATCATTGCCACAGGCTCTTTCCAGTTCTTAAAGGGGAGGTTCATTGATGCTGCAGAACCTCATTTGCATAATTGCTGGCTGTGCAGTCGTCTCAGCCAGCAGCAGCAAGTCAAGGAGAAGCAGCCGGATGGCTCAAGCAGCCGTAATGATGGCAGATCATCGCCCCAGGGAGAGAGCCCGCAGATTTTGCGATCAAGCATTGGAGGCGTTGGTGTTCGCTGTGGAGAGATGGAAGGCGGTGCTCTACCCGGCAAGTGGCAGGAGGCCCTCGCCGCAAGTCTTCCGTACCATGTGGAGGGAGGTAGCTCAGCATGTCTTGAGCAGCACTGTGGTCCCCAGGATCCACACACAGTGCAGGAAGAAGTTTAACGACATCACTCGGGTGGTCAGGGTGAGTCAATGCTTCAACAAATACTACATACTACTATCTGAACCACAGTTTGCACACACTGCCCAAAGCACCACACCCCCAGCACTCACCCACCAACAATCTCTACCTACCAACACTCACACCCACATCTTACACCTTGCACACAATGACAGCTATTCAACTATGGCAGGCACATCACCCAAACACATTGCTCCAGACTCACTCACACACGTTCCTTTCTCTTGCAGGCCAAGGTGGCTCACAACAGGAGGGAGCAGGAGCACTCAACCACTGTTTGAGCTAAAGACTCAAGTGCTGCAGATTACTGGGCCCCAGGTGGTGGGCGCCGTGGCCATTGGTGACATTGACCCCCTTGAGGACAACAACGGTATGTTCATCCCTACTCCTTCTTCTCACATTGAGTGGCTGCCTCCCCCCTCGCTCCTGCTCCTCCTCATCTTCCTCTTCCTCCTTGTCCTCCTCCTCCTCCTCCTCTCCCTCCTCCTGAGGTGGTCCCACAATCCCTGGTGGCAAGGGCTGGGCCCTCATGATGGCCAAGTTGAGTGTGTGTGTACATGTATGTCTGTGTTGTAATGGGGAAATGCATGCTATAAAATTCATAATATTGGTGTAAGTGATTTAAAAAAAAATTCTCTCTTCCTATTGTGTCTTGCCATCTAGAAATAGACATAAAGCAGAAGGTTAAATTATGTCATTCAGTAAAAGGCATTGAAACATTAAAATATTGACCGCAGTGCCAACAAAGAACTTTACAGCAGAAATTGTTTAGTCAAATCTATTTTCTCAGCATCTGAACAACAAAAAAATCTTGTTAAAGTTTTATTATAGTTATAAACTTCAATATTACACAGCAGACAAGTTTGTCTTACAGAAGCAGAGCATATTGGGAACATTAAATCTGCTCTTTTCTATTAGTATTAACCAGTAATTGTCAAATTGAACTTGCTTCGCTCGAAGCAGAGAATTCATATGTGCGCCACATGTAAAAGTCCTTAAAATAAACAATGGTTGGAGTCAGCAGTCAGAGCCTGAAATACAATACATGCCTTGAAAACAACGATAGACACATTAAACGTCTTACCAGGAAGTAAGACCGTAGCCATGGCAACAGAAACACAGGACAACAATATAGGAACTCATTACTTTATCTGCTCAGCTGAAAATAAAGTTTGGAAGCAGTTTCAACCCTGCACATAATGGGGCTGATTTCCATCTTGCTACCATCTCATTTTTTGGTATAAACAGGATGATAGCAGGACAGCTTTTCTTTTTAAATTGCTGACATGCTGCTGCAGATCCGCCCGTTCTGGAGGGAGGGCTTGTCTGCAGCCAGAGCTCTTTGGCAGCAGCTCATTGAAGAGCACTTCAGCTGGACAATTCTTACTATCCTGCATGAGTAATCAAGTCCAACATTTCTCCCAGTTGTTCCATCGTCAAATAAACTACATCCACCTAAAAACCAAAGTTGTTACTCATGTCAATTAATAATGCAATGTCACTAACTACTTCAGAAACACTCTCTAATTATAACCCTGATGATAGTCCTTAATCTTAAGTGTTCTCTTATCTACAGTAGTGTTTCTAGGAGGTAATCCCACAGTGGCTGCCTCATGGGAGATAAAAAGGCTGCTTTGGCTCAGTCAAGGGCTCTTGAGAAGCTTGTGGTCAGTTACTTCTATGCATTCGACCTCTAACTGACTGCAGCAACTCGGTGGCAGCCGGGTTAGTCTAACCCAGCCAGCTTTCTGGCACCAGCATGGGCATTGGTAGAGAAGGTGGTGAAGGTCCAGGCATGCTATCATTCTAAGAGATGGCAACACATTTTCTATCCACTGCTCTTGCCGTCAGGCTGTGGGTCACTCCCATTGGTGTGTGGGAGATCACACTATAGGAGATCCATGATCAAAGTGAAGCCCCGATCCATTTGGTCTCCCAAGGAGATAGTGGAGCTGAGAGCCTGAATGGCCCCAGTGTGAGCATCTCTGAGAGATGCCACCACTGGTGCCAGAGACTCCTGCATGGAGGCCCCAGCTGCAGCATCCATTGAGATGCTCCATGGTTGAATGCAGAGTGCCAAAGCATGTGCCAGAATCCCACACAAGTTGATAGCGGACACCTCCACACTCTCTGACACACTGTGGAAGCTCCTTGGCTGGCAATCCAATACATTGAGCAATAGCTGGTACACAGAAAGTATTTTGCTTTTAAATTACAAACAGAAAATGCTGGCAATACTCAGCAGGTCAGGCAGCATCTGTGGAGAGAGAAACAGAGTTAACGTTTCAGAAGCCCTTTCATCAGAACAGGAGGGTCATCGACCTGAAACATTAACTCTGTTTCTCTCTCCACAGATGCTGCCTGACCTGCTGGGTATCTCCAGCATTTTCTGTTTTTATTTCAGATTTCCAGCATCCGCAGTATTTTGCTTTTGTTTTTCTTTAAAAGGCTGGGCCCCTAAAGTCTGCATCTCTTTCCTCTTCAGCAGAGCTAGGACACGGGCTTGCTGTCTGGTGAGCTGTTTCCCGGGCACCCTTTCCACCTGCACTTTATCCTGCTTACTTGTGCTCAGTGAATCACCCAGTGCAGACTCCTCTAAATCACTATCTATACCACACGGGGTGCTGATTTCTGTTTTGGTGCTTGGAAGGGTAAGAGTGCGTGATGGTACATCTTCGGGAGGGTTCTCCGCCTCAGCTTGAGCTGCAGCCAGGCCCAAGATGTAAAAGACTCAGCTTTAGCTTCATGTGGTGCATCTAGAGAAAGAGAAGAGAATATTACAATGGTGACTTTAGGACAACTCTGTACTATAGGACTGTGTGAGGGAGAGATAACTCTAGGCACATACATACTTTGTACACAGCATTAATATAAGGTTATAGTGGAGTTTCCTACTTTGGTGGACCTAGTGAGGCCATTAAACTTCTTAAGCTAGGTACACTGAATAGCGTGATGGACATTGACATTTGTGGCAAACTCCTACAGGGGATCCTGAGCTGCTCCACTATTGCCTTATCGTAAAATCAGGACGAGTGTTGCTAAAACGTCTAAATAAAGCCATCCCTATAACTTTCTATACGTTAATAATTCTCCATCTAGCAAGAGATGCTGTGCCCCTTTAAATTGCTGCGGCACACGATATATGCCCATTAATGAGCAAGCTTCTAACGAGAGGTGTTATTAATGCTGGGAGTTCACCTACACAGTGCAATTAGGCTGACTCCAGAAACTGAAGCAGGGTCAGCATATTAATGGTTGGGTGGATACTAATGATACACCACCCGATTTACTCCTAACCGAAGGCCTCAGCTGAAAATCAGGGTTTATATTTTTATCCATTTTCATTTAATAAAAATAAGAAACAGTGAAATGCTGATTAAATATAGAGACAATTTCCAAGGAATTATGCTTGGTTAAGAAGTTTTATGAACTACAAGATAGGCAGTTTGTAAATCTTTGCATTCCAGCAATATAATGGCCCCGAAAAAAACCAACTGCACAAAACACTGAAAACAAATCAGACATACAAATATACTGGTGCCCAGGCAACATTTCTCAACAGACTGGTGACATTCAGCAGACTCAGAGTTAGCTAGCTGATAATTGGTGAGCATTTTATGCCTACTTCAAGATTTTGAATTTAAATGTTACACAAAAATCAAATTAAATTCTACAGTAGGTGTCAGTTGGATATGTTGGGCTTGTATGCGCAGATCAGATTATCCTTGGATAATTTATGTGCTTATCTGGAATTGACAGTACCTAGATATTTGAAATCTTGAAAAAGAGGGACCATATTTTTTTGGTGTGATTTAAACGAAACTTCAGCTTTTGCTGCTGCCTGGAAGACATTAGCAACAGTGGATCACTGTAAGGCAAAATGAGAGCACTTAGAAAGGAACCTTTAAGAACACAGCCAAGTGTGTGGCCACCCTTTTTTTGAAATGAGAAAGGGAGCTCAAATATATTGTGGGGACCCACATTTTAATGGAAGGAATGCAAACGAAAGCCACTTGTAGCATATTCGTTCCAAGTCAAACCCAAAGTAGCACGGACACCTCTGGTGCCAAGACTAGTAAAGCCCTTCGTGTTTTACTGTCAGCCTCCTACTGCATGGATGGTTGTCTGGACTATTGCAGCCCAATAACTAGCTTCATTTGTAGCTCTTAATATTTTTCTAAAGTACCTAACAGAGATTCAAAGAATTGAATGTATTAAACCCCAAATTGCAAGGTAATAAGTAGGTGTTGCTCAATGTTCTCTCATTTCTTTTTCCTGCGTGGGCCCTTTAAATTTGCTGTGCAGCTGCGCATGTGCACTATCTCTTCCAGCAGCAGCGTTGGTGAGCAGCCTGCACAGGACCTCGCGATTGGTGTGTGGCCGCATGGCGGGAACACCTTAGAGGGAACATTGGTGTTGCTTGATGGGACTATTGATGACTCCTTCCATTACTTTGCTGGTGATTGGGAGGAGGCTGATTGGGTGGTAATTGGCCAGTTTAGATTTGTCCTGCTTTAGGTGGATAGGGCATACCTAGGAAACTTCCCAAATTATCAGATAGCTGCATTGGAATAGCTTGGTGTCAATAGAAGTCCACAAAGATCTCTCACTCTCTCTCTCTCACTCACTGCTGCTATTGTAACAGAAGCACTCACAGTGGAATGTCACCATGTGCCAAGAGTAAAGTTTATTTCCCAGTTGCTTTGCCCAGGTATTTACATCGTAGATAGTTGTGGATGCAATATCAGAGCTGTGATTTGTTATCAAAGTGGGGTAAAAACCCTTGTGTATATACTCACTCAAATGTTAACTTTCAGGCCTCGAAATCAGATAGCGCTTAAAAACGGGCTCTTACGTGGCCCAATTTCTAGGCCAAGATTTTATTATGATGTTGTTGGGTAGCTCTGTTAACTCCATTTGATAGCATTTAGCTTTGTGGTTAAAGATTCAAACAGTTCTAAAGAAATGTAAAAAGTCGTTGATACTTGCAGAATTAGAACAGAATCTGAGGGGATTATTAAATGGGAAGCCGTGTGTGTTGGCATAGTAACGCAGAGAATATGTGCACATCTCCACTGTTATCTAACGTGTTGCTCTGCAGAACAATTAAAATGATAAAATATACCTCTGCATTTTTATCTTCAATCACAGACAAATGGCAGACTAAACAACAAAACCCATAGCCACCGTCACTGACATTGTAGATCACAGGGTGTTGGCTAAGCAACCACCTGAAGTGTTAACTCCTCTGTCCACATATATTGCCTAACCTGCCGAGTATTTCCAGCATTTTCTGTATTTTGTTGTAGATCACAGAAGGCCTATTTTCCTTAAAATATGAATAAAAGTTCAAGAACTGCTGCGGGGTGGGCCCCACCTGTGCAAGAAGTGCCAGGACCAGGCCCCTGGAGACTTTCTTCACTTCGCCTCATGTTGATATCTGAGATCTGTTTAAAGCTGAAAAGTCCATCGTGCTCATGGAAAATGTGTAGAAAAGAAGGACTGTTCTGTGTCCTATGGTACATGGCGATATGCCACAACCACCCATGAATTTGTGAAGTAATCTATATATTAAACCCAGACATAACATAATATTTATACTAATAGTGTTTAGGTACCTTTATCTCTGCAAAAAATAAATGAGAGAGATAGCTTTCTTTGCACATAGTTTTTTTCCTACCTCTTTTTTTAAATGGCATCAAATGCACTACGGAGAAACCACATAAGCCTTTCTTTGGAGGACTTTATATTTCCATTTGCAATTACCACCAAATAACACACAGTACCTTTCTCTTTATTGGTGACAATTACAAATCTTATTTTAAACACTTCACACTGAGGACGACTGATGTCATGTGAAATATTCCAAATCTTGGCAGGAGCCGCGTTTTTTTTTCCGAATACTAAGCAAATATTCTTCAGTGCAGTGAACCTTACCAACAGGACTGAAAGATTTTTGTCTGCAGACACTCTAAGCAGCCTTTTGCCAGCAGTTCCCTTAGGGTGACCAAGAGTGCAGACTACACTACAAATCACTTCATTACACTTAATTAGACTGTTCACAACACAGTATCATTCCTGTACAGTATATTTGATTTAATTATTTAAATGTATGTATTTCAGTCATATGTTAAGGACAATAACTGCTGGTTAAGAGTTATGTGTTTCAACAGGCATGATTTTAGCTGTATGTTAGTGATTTATTTTTACAGTTTTACAGATACAAAAGGGTGAGGTCATCTGGAAATTATGAAATGCTAAGTATCAGATAATGGGAGAAGAAAAGGAATGTGGGAAAGCATAACCTAGAAATTGCTGTAGGCCTAAACCTTTATGGCATCAACAAATGTGCAGTAGTGGTCTGCACTGTGGGGAACGAGGTAAACTTCGCACTTTCCAGCTAGTCAGAAATTGTTGTGGAGACGTTGAGGGTTTCAGGTCCTATTGTGGTTAATCAGTGCATTAGCCTTGTTGTGGTTGTTGCTGGCATAATTACTCATATACAAGGGGCCATCGCCCATATGAAAGGCATTATCACTGAGTCAGATTCTTGTCTGTCAGAATTCTGAAGGGAAATACTTTCACTGAGTTTATCTGGACAGAAAGTTTACTACAATGGGGAATGCTTTCAGTACTCTCCTGGCACTTGACTTAGAGGAGGAGGAGCAGCAGCAAAGATCTGTTAGAGATGTCTGTGTGCTATCTGGGCCTATCAGCCATTGCAGATACAGGACCGGCACAGATACCTGGCAATAACTGAAGAGCACTACCTCCGGAGACCGTGGCTTAACAGTGAGGCAGTGACAGAGCTGTGCCACCTCCAAAATGAAGACAGAAAGACAAGTTCAAACTTCCAGTGTCTGTCCAGGTGACCATGCTCTCAATCTTTGGGCTGAATTTTTACCTTTGAGTCTCGATGGCAGCGGGGGTGGGGGGAAGGGCTCCGTGGATCGCGCAGGAACCCGGAAGTTGGAGAGGCGCATTTTGCTGTGGCTTTTTAAAGAAGCCACTGCAATTGAATCAGACTTCTGCGTTTCCCGACCAATTAGCTGCAGCGGGTCCGATGACATCACGGATGACTCTACTTCCGCTAAGCTATTTAAAGGAGCAATGCACAGATGTCACTTGAATTTTGGTGGAGGAGGAAGCCAGGTTGTGGGACTAGTGAGTTGGTTCTGTTGTAAAAATTTGATAAGGCTCTAACCCGAAACATGCAGGCTCAAAGACATAAAGCAGCCCCAAGATTTAGTGATGCCTCCTTGGAGATATTAGTCCAAGGAGTCAGGGCCTACAGGGACATCCTCTTCCCTGATGATGGGGGGAAGAGGCCAGCTGGCTAGACTAAGAATGCATGGCTGGAGATCGCTGAAGAAGTGAGCAGCAGGAGTGTTGTTGGCAGGACCTGGATACAGTGTCAAAAACGCTTTAACGACCTCATGAAGTCATGAAAGGTGAGTACAATGCCACATTGCCCTACATCCTGATGTGCGTGCCACCCAACCCCCTCACTCTGCCTTTCCAAGCCTACTCCTGCACATCACTCCTCACACTAATGTACCTTGCAGATGCACCCATCCCTCACTGTCAATGCACTTACTCACATCCCAATCTGACCATCCACCACTGACACTCACCCTCATATTAATGCAGTGTAATGCCTCTCCCTCATAGTTGCTCTCAACAGATGTTGCCCAACCATCCCTTCCATTTATTCCATGAATCTCACTCAAAGGTCTCTCGTTTCCTTCCTTGCAGGAGAAGAGAGCACAGAACACCCAGGAGAGGCAGCAAACTGGTGGTGGCCCCCCAGTCATGACACCGTTCACTTCATCAGAGGAGGAGGCACTGGAGCTGAGCCGCGTTGCGGAGCTATTGGTGGTCAGAGATGGAGAGAGGGGGACCTCCCAGCTACCTGGTTACAAAATTAAATATCATATAGCCACATGGCACACAAATCACTCATGTTGACTTGATGTCAGCAGCCAGTGAAATATGATCATGTGCATAATGGTAACTTAAAACATTCTTATCATAACAGTTCTAATTCATGTCTTTACTCTCCACAGGCCCATCAAGTGTCCCCCCCACCGTCCAGCCAGAGGAGGAAGACGACTCCTCAGAGGAGGTCACGGACTCTGAGGGTGCACCATCACACGGTCCATGCACACCAAGCACCAGCACAGATACACACATGTCGGTGGGTCCACTAAGTGAGAAAGTAGTGTTGTCACCTGGGGCAGAATTTTCATTGACCCGTGGAGGCAGGATTGGAGGCGTGTGGGGGATTAAAATTGCGAAAACTGGTGGGCGGGCACAAGCCCGCCTCCATCCCGCCTCCACGCAATTTTCATTAAATCGTGTCTGCTGGTCCCGACTCCGTCCCGCCTCCAAGAGGCAGGATAGGCCGTTAAGGCCCTTAACAAGCACTAAATTGCCTCTATAATGCCATTTTGAAAGGCCTTTGTGAATTTAACCCTTTTTCCACGTGAAGCACGCCTGTTCTGAACCACGAATGTGAAACCTGGCGGTAGCACATTTGGATTGCTGACTATCAGCTGCAGCTCAACCATGAAATAGGAGATGTGATCAGCCATCATTTGCAGTTGGCAGGACTTTGTTGTCTGAGGTCTGGGGGATCTTTTATATGGCATAACCATAGCTGTGGAAGTTTGGAGCCTGACACCCATCTCCAGTGTGACCTCCTAGGAAACCCCTCTCGCCACCTTGACTGAGCACTTCCTCAACTGAGGCATATACCAGAAGCATGGGAACTATTTATTTCCTTTCCTCCTGAACATCAGATTCAGACGAGGACCAGCCGTGGCAGCAGCAGAACCATGAACAACAGCACCACCAGCAGCAGCAGCATCAACAGGAGTGCCAAGCTGCTCCTCACCCACCTGAAGCTGCACAGGCCAGAAGGCGCCAGCGCGCGACCACATTGCTGCCCGAGATGCAAGGGACGCACTTGACCAGATTTGCTTAGCCTGCACAATCAAACACTTTTGCCTCGCACCTTCTTATCGGACCATCGACAATGTCCAGGAACCTGCGGATTCCTATCACTCTGACCACCATACTGACAATTGCAAGTCATCCTAAGCCCTCAATGTGGAAGTCCCATTTGCGAAATGACAGACACCACAACTTCAGCAGTTTGCCAGCAGAATTTTTAATCATACCAAGCAAGTGCTGGCATTTCAAGATTAAACACAACATTACACCCAAGTGACTACCCTTGTGACTACTTGTGCATTATTTTTCTTTTACGCATGCTCCTACGTGGTGCTTCCCCTGTGGCTTCAGCAGATGTGGAGGCCCCTTGCTCACTTTCTTGCTGCTCCTGCCTCGACACCTTTGGCAGGCGTCCTCTGGGGTTGCGAGCCTGTGAGGACTCGGCAACAGTCTGCTGCTCCTGCGGCTGTGCAGGGACTGAGACGCCCATCTCAGTTGGGTGAGGACTCTGGTGGGGCTCTGACTGAGGGCTTTGCAGTGGCTTGGTCGTGTGAGCGCTTGGAGAGGAGCCCCCACTTCCTTGTTGTCTGCCACCAACATCCCTCTCATGGGTCAGCCCCACCTCAGCGCTTGCAAGTGGATTGAGAGCACCTTGCTGAACATCAGGGGGGCCATGGGGACCCGTATCTGCACTGGAAGTCCTACTCAGAAGGACTTCCATGAAGGTCTGGTTTCTGTGTTCAATAGATGACCATCGCTACTCCAGAGATGCCAGTCTATTCTGAACAATGACCATGTTTTCTACACTCTGGCGACTTATCTCCTCCATAGCCGTAGCCATCCTCTCCTCTACTGTAGCCATCCTTTCCACGGAGGTTGCCATCCTTTCCGTGGTGATGCATTCATGCGCCAATGACTCCACAAAGGTTCTGCTCATGTTTGCTATGGACTCCTCCATTCGCTCCACACTCGCAGCGACCCTGGAGACAAAACCTGCCAGAGACTCCTGCATCTGTTCCTGGCGTTCCAGCACCGCTGATCTTATGGATGGACCCAGAGGCAGAGGGTCGACATGCAGCTGAGCCGAGCTAGGAGAGTCCTGCGCCCTCCGACTAGGACTCTCCACTGCTGTCCCTGTCTCCACTATCTGCTGATGCTCACTTGTGAGCTGTGATACACCAGGTGACAACACTACTCTATCTCTCGATGTTCCCGCCGAGGTGTGAGTGTCTGCGCTGGTGCTGGGTGTGCTGAATTCTGCTGACG
The DNA here is from genome assembly GCA_030390025.1 of Squalus acanthias. Taxonomy (NCBI): domain Eukaryota; kingdom Metazoa; phylum Chordata; class Chondrichthyes; order Squaliformes; family Squalidae; genus Squalus; species Squalus acanthias. The sequence goes on from CM059432.1 coordinate 88,260,283, forward strand.
CGGCGCCCTCAGAGGTTGCAGCTTCCTCTGAGGAGTGGTGAGGCTCATGCTCTTCCTCCTGGACGGTGGGGACGGCTGCTCGCGATGGTCCTGGGGGGGAGTAAAGGAAAGAGTCAGAGATGTGAGTCCAAGGTTACATGCACATTGCATATTGCAGATGATCATAAGTCAGTCTGCTGGAGCATCAGAATCATTATCAGTGACTCATGCAATGTCAATGAGAGAGATGATAAACTATTCTGTCACCAGCTTGCTCTGATGAACCCGTCTGTCCGTCCCCCACTTGCGCATCCTCCTCCACTCGCATGATCTCCAGGACCACCTCCTCCCAGGTGGTGAGCTGGGCTACTGAGGGTGGCCCTCCTCCTGTCCTTGCTCTTTCCCTCTTATTGTGAGCTCTCTTTTCCTGCAATGAGGGAGACAAGTGGAGTTTGAGTGAGAATGAAGGAGTGAGTGTAGAGAATCTATATCATTGATGGTTAGAAGGAGACAAATTTGGAGTGAAGTGGCAAGACCATGGGCCCTCCCTGTGTGTTGTAAGTTGTTTTCATAGCATCACAGCGATAGGGAGTGTGAGGGCTGCATAGTCGAATAGTTAGGTGAATGTGACCACACAGAGAGAGGGAATGGGTAAGGGTGCAGGGATGTCAGTGTCAAGTGGGATGTGGAGGAAGAGGTTGTCAAAGCTGAGTGCTGGTGAGGAGAGGCAATGGGGATCAGAATGAGGGTGATGGGAAATTCATACTCACTTTTCCAGTGCGCAGCAGGTCATGAAACCTCTTCCTGCACTGAAGCCAGGTTCTGCGGGTTATGGACAACGAGTTGACCTCCTCTGCCACCTGGATCCACACAGCCTTGGTTTGATGGGAAGGCTTCTTCCTCCCTGAAGAAGGGAAGAGCACCTCCTTATTAGCTCTGGCTCCCTCAATTAAAGCTTGCAGGGCGACGTCATTAAATCGAGGTGCAGACCTAGGTCTCTGGCTGGCCATTCTTCCTGCAGGTGCCTCTAACATGCAAAGACAGAAGCTTGGCAGTCTGCAGAGGAAGCAAGGCTTGTTGCAGACCTTAAATGCTGCAGCAATGATGACGTCATCGGAAGCGACTTTCAGACTGGAAAAACTCACTGGCCGTGGGTTCCCACGCGTTGGAACTCAATTGGCCAATTATGTTAAAATCGCATCAATCTCCCACATCGATTTAGATTCGGGTGGCTAACACGAAATGCGATTACATGACCCCAACCCATCCCTGAATCAAAATCCAGCCCTGGTGTCTCACACATCACATGTGAGCAAGAGCAGAGGGTGGAGACAGGGACAGCAGTGGAGGATCCTCGTCGGAGGGCATAATCTAGGCTGACACTTCAGTGCAGTACTGAAGTTATTTACAGGTCTTCCTGAAGCAGATAGCACAACACTGTCACTGTTGGAGGTGTTGACTTTTGGAGGAGAGATTAAACTGAGGCCCCATCAGGTGGGCATAAAAGAAACCATAGAACTATTCAAGAAGAGCAGGGAGCTCCTCTGGGTCAAGGCCATCATTTCTCTCTCAACCAACACCACGAAAATCAGATATTGGTCATTCATTTGCTGTTTGTGGAACCTTGCTGTCCAGAAATTGGTTGCCATATTTGTCTACATAGCAGTGACTGCACCTCAGAAGTAATTCAGTGATTGCAAAGAGGTTTAGGTTGTCCTGAGAATTTGCTAAGGTTCTATATAAATACAAGTTCCTTTCTTCATTCTTAAAGGCAGACTAGAAGAACGGACCTGACAGACCAAGGCCAACCTCTTCAGCATTAGCTAATCATTGAATGATACAACACAGAAGGAGGCCATTCGGGCCATCCTGCCTGTGTCGACTCTTTGGAAGAACTATCCAATTTGTCCCACTCCCTTGCTCTTTCCCCATAGCCCTGCAAATGTTTCCTCTTTAAGTATTTATCCAATTCCCTTTTAAAAGTTACTATTGAATTTGCTTCCACCACCCTTTCAAGCAGTGCATTCCAGATCATAACAACTCCCTGTGTAAATTTTTCTTCCTCATGTCACCTCTGATTCTTTTGCCAATTACCTTATATTTGTGTCCTCTGGTTACCGACTCTTCTGCCACTGGAAACAGTTCCTCCTTATTTATTCTAAATAATCAAAACCGTTCATGATTTTGAACACCTCTATCGAATCTCCCCTTAACCTTCTCCGCTCCAAGGAGAATAATTCCAGGTTCTCTACTCTCTCCACATAACTGAAGTCCCGCATCCCTGGCACCATTCTAGTAAATCTCCTCTGCACGCTCTCCGTAGCCTTGACATTCTTTTTGAAGTGTGGGGCCCAGAACTGGCCACAATATTCCAGCTGGGGCATAACCAGTGTTTTATAAAGGCTCAGCATACCTTCCTTGCTTTTGGACTCGATGCCTCTATTAATAAACATGATGCGGAGATGCCGGTGTTGGACTGGGGTGGACAAAATTGAGAGGTCGCACAACACCAGGTTATAGTCCAACAGTTTTATTTGAAATCACAAGCTTTCGGAGCTATCGATTGCCCCTTCCTCAGGTGAAGTAAATAGATACAGAATCGCCAAAGCATATATAGATAGAGAACAAAGCATGTGTACCTTACAATTGCAGACCACTAAATTAAATCATCCTGACTATCTGCCGAGGTGTGATAAAGTTAATCAGGTCAGCCAGGAAGTTACCACATCAAAGACATAGCAAGATACAACTGAGACAATGAGGTGTAGTCGCAGGGGTTCTAACGTGTCAAAAGCTGCCGTCTGTATGTAAAACGAAAAGCTTTAAAATTTTTACTTTTTTACTGGGAAAATTTTTACTTTTTTACTGGGAATTACATCTGTGAACAAGCCAACGACGACTCGAGTCCGGATCACGTCATGTATCGTGACATAAACCCAAGATCCCGGTTGAGACCGTCTTCATGAGTGCGGAACTTGGCTATCAGTTTCTGCTCGATGATTTTGCGTTGTCGTGTGTTTCTAAGGTTGCCTTGGAGAACGCTTACCCGCAGATCCGAGGCTGAATGTCCTTGACTGCTGAAGTGTTCCCCGACTGAGAGGTAACAATCCTGCCTGGCGATTGTTGCGTGGTGCTCGTTCATACGTTGTCTCAGTGTCTGCATGGTCTCGCCGATGTACCATGCCGCGGTGCATTCTTTCCTGCAACGTATGAGGTAGACAACGTTGGCCGAGTCACATGAGTATGTACCATGTACCTGGTGGTTAGTGTCCTCACGTGTGATGGTGGTATCTGTGTTGATGATCTGGCATGTCTTGCAGAGTTTGCCGTGGCAGGGTTGTGTGGTGTCGTGGTCGCTGTTATCCTGAAAGCTGGGTAATTTGCTGCGAACGATGGTACTTCTGAGGTTAGGCGGCTGTTTGAAGGCAAGTAGTGGAGGCGTGGGAATGGCCTTAGCGAGGTGTTTGTCGTCATCGATGACATGTTGAAGGTAACTTCCTGGCTGACCTGATTAACTTAAGCCAGGGATCCCATATGCCTTTTTAATAGCCATCTCAACTTGTCCTGCCACCTTCAAAGATTTGTGCACATACACCCCCAGGTCTCTCTGTTCCTGCACCCCCTTTAAAGTTGTACCATTTACTTTATATTGCCTCTCCTCATTTTTCTTACCAAAGTGAATCAATTCACACTTCTCTGCATTATGCTTCATCTGCCACGTGTCTGCCCATTTCACCAGTCTATCTCTGTCCTCCTGAAGTCTGTTACTATTCGCTTCACTGTTTACTACATTTCCAAGTTTTAAGTCATCTGCAAACTTCAAAATCTTGCCCTGTGTACCCAAGTCCAGGTCATTAATATATATCAAAAAGAAAATGAGTCCTAATAACAACTCCTGGGGGACACCACTGCACACTTCCCTCTAGTCTGAAAAACAATCGTTCACCACTACTCTCTGCTTTCTGCCCCACAGATGATTTTGTATCCATGTAGCCACTGCCCCTTTTAATCCCATGGGCTTCAATTTTACTAACAAACACCTTTTGAAAATCCATATACGCAACATCAACCGCACTACTTTCATCAACTGTCTCCGTTACTTCATCAATTTAGTCAAACACGATTTGCCTTTAACAAATTAGTGCTGGCTGTCATTTATTAACCCATATTTTTCCAAGTTTTTGTCCCAGATTATTGTCTCCTCACCACTACTCTCAAGCTGACTGGCCTGTAGTTGCCGGGTTTATCCTTCTCCCCTTTTTTGAACAGTGCTGTAACATTTGCGATCCTCCAGTCCTATGGCACTACTCCCATATCGAAGGAGAATTGGAAGATTGTGGCCAGAGCCTCCGCAATTTCCATCCTTGCTTCCCTCAGCAAACTAAGATGCATCTCATCCGGACCAGCTTTCTTTCCTACTTTGAGCGCTGCCAGCCTTATAAGTGCCTCCCCTTTATCTATATTTATCCTATCCAATTTCTCTGCCACCTCATACTTTTCTGTGACAGATACAAAGTACTCATTTAGTCCCTCAGCCATGCCCTCTGCCTCCACAAGAAGACCTCCTTTTTGCTCCCTAATCTGCCCCACCCTTCCTTTGACTTCACTTTTACTATTTATATGTTTAAAAAAGCCTTTTGGGTTCTCTTTTATGTTACCTGCTAATCCATTCTTGTATGCTCTCTTTGCTCCTCCACTGTATAATAAAGCCCTTGAGGCATCCACAGACAGAACTTGAGCATTCATTCAACAAGGTCTATGCAACCACCAGGATCATCAGTGAGTATGGCATTGACATCTTAAAGCAGGGATGCGGTATGTTTCAGATTTGGTGTTGTCATGAGAGACACCAGCCTCATCATGCTTAGCCTAGGTATGCCTTGGCTGCTGGCATTCCCTCATCAAGTCCACTGACCTGTGTGATTTGAACGGTGCACAGCAATGAGGTCTGTGAGGTCTCAATCTGATCACCCAGCATATTGAAGTCAGACAAGAGTGCTTCATTGACCCTCTGTAGCAGAAGTCTGAGTATTCCTGAGAGATACTTCCATTGTGTTTAGGAATTACGCAACTGATGACTGGTGCAGATGCCCCATGGTATAATGCTGGGCAGACAATAGTTTTCTGTGATTACATAGATCCAGCTAGTGGATTTCAAACTCCTTACAAGACCCTGCAGGGTACTTTGCACGGACACAAGTGGCCAGTGTTGATGATTCAGCTCAGACAGCAGTCTCCTTTTATAAGCGAACCCTATGAGGTTAGAATCCTTAATTGCTACAGAAGAGGTAGAAAACTTTCCAACCCTCACCCCCCCCCCCCCCCCCCCCCCGCCCCCAGCTCCCCCACCCCAAGCAACAGGCACCCGCTCTTCAGCTTCAACCATCGCTGTCTGCTCCTCAGATACTGTCAGGGAATAATTTTAACCTAACCCGCCCATTGGGAAACTGATGGGATCGGGTGGAATGCCGGTTTTACACCCTGCCCAATATTACCACCCATTGTTTTCAATAGAGATTTCAAAAATCAGGTGGGGTGTAAAACCGATGTTGCATCCGATCCCGTCAGTTTCCCAATGAGTGGGTTCAGTTAAAATCGCCTCCAGTGTGACTTACGCATTGCTACTTTCTCAAGCTAATTATCTAAATCTTCTGTGGGGGTTGTAGCTGTGTTTATTTTTGACAGAGGAGGTGAGCTTGAAGCAAGGTGCTATGAGCTGCTTGCTTGTTCAGGATCACTGACAGTTATAACACTCTGCTCTTCCAGGTCTATGAAAACCAAAGACAAATATATGGCAAAATACTACTTCAAACAAATACCTTCAAGTAGTCCTAGCATTGCAGTATAGAGTATGATACTTTTGAAGGTGAATGCATGCCTGTGTGTCAATGAATGAGTTGGGGACAAGACATGATGGTACTAGCCCATAACTTGTATAAAGCCTATTGCTTCACTCTCCCCTACTTCTTCCAGGTTCTCATGCCATAAACATTCTGGTCTCTTTGATTGTATGCCAAGCACAAAAAATAGACTTGAGAGTTTGCAAATTTAGGTAGCACAGACAGTGACAGCCTGTTCCCCAGCCCATCCTTTCTGATACTAAGAGAACATGCCTCATGAAGCTAGGTTATCTTATAAGGATTTTCTGTATTAAGCCCTATCAAGATTATTAGCCACCCACAGTTTGAGTAATACAGGTCCTATTTGTATGTTTGCCAGTATTATTTTGCACGATAAACATTCAGTGCCCTATTTCTCTCATGACAGGACTGACAGGATAAGCTTTGAATAATGGTTATGCTGGTTCAGTACAAAATGCCAGAGAGGTTATAAGCGTACATGTTCTGGCATGAGACGGGTACTTGACATTCCCAATTGGACTTTTCCTGCTCTCCTCCTTCTCACATCTTTACAGGTCTGTAAGCCAACCTATCTGCATAAGGCATGTTCATTTCATATCAGACAGGAGAGGGCAAAGAGTGGGGCGGGGTTACAAACTTGATGGCTGCAGACGTGACGAGACATCTGCTTGTGGAGCATCAGAAGAGCATGAGGACTCCGGGCTCCATCAGCAATAACATGGAGCTCCTCGCAGGTATGGCCTCAGAGTCTGGGGAATGCTCAACACCAATGTCACACAGGCGATGTTAGGGCATTGGGGCATGGAGCAGGTCACCTGGCAGGTGATGGTAAGGAAGCATTCAGGGCTTCCACTTTCATGGAAGAGTTGTGGCTTCCAGTCTCTTGCTGAGGCCTTGCGGGACCTGATGGCTGCCATCATTCCACCTACCAGGCTGATGACTAGGGCTGCAGATTAAGACTGCAGTGGCTGATGCAGTCCAAGTCTCTGCTGCTGCCATCTCTCTGGGTGGCAACACCAGCCTGGGCTCTGACCTTCCTACAGCAGGCACAGTGCCACCTGTACATGGCAGGCAGTACAAGGCAGCTCTGGATCTCCCTCCCTGGGATGTAGACAGCACCGGCCCTGGTCCAGGAGCACACAGGCATCAGCATAAACCGAGCACAGGTCAACGACTCATTAGCCCAGCATCTTAGCACCATGGTCCACTTCTCCAGTCCTGGGTTTACTGGGGAATGGTGCAAGGGATTAGCTGGCCAAAGGGCTCGTCTAGGTGCTGGGGCCAAGTGGGCTGTCTCAAGGGAGATGGCGGATTGTCAATCCTGTCTCTACGACCTCCTCTTTGTCAAGGAGTGGGGAGGCTGTCTGACTGGAATGTTGTGACCCTCAATGTCATGTCCCGCTTGTTGCTGTTTACATAGAATTACATAGAATGTACAGCACATAAACAGGCCATTCGGCCCAACTAGTCTTTGCCGCCATTTATGCTCCACAAGAGCATCCACCCACCGCTCTGCATCTAACCCAATCTGTATATCCTTCTATTCCTTGCTCCCTCATGTGGTATCTAGCTTCCTTTTAAATTCCCCTTTTATTTGTTAATACTGCTAATTACACACTTCTTGAGGTAAATATTTATTTATCTTTCTCAAAGTTTGTAAAAGTTGCGCAAAATTTTTGAAAGTTTACATTGTTTGAACTCAGGTTTCCAACAGTTTGTAACATTTATGGTTGTTTATTATTGTAAATTGTTCTTCATATTCCTAAACAGATTTTAACATTGCAGTAAAACACTTGAGGGCTAAAAACTCGATTAGGCACAAAAACCGACGCGGGGATCGCGATGCATGATCGGCCCGTGCTCATTCAAAGTAATGCAGGCAGCACGCGACCTTCGTGCTGTCTGCTAATTACCATGATTGCTGCGTTCAGCCCAGTGCTGAGCACGCTGCTGACTGGCTGAGCGCTCAACAGGGGGCCAAAGAGGTGCGAGGCGAGCTCTATTTAAAGCTAGCCTCCACTTCTTAAAGACAGTCTGCACCTCTTAAAGGTGAAGTGCTTTCTGCATTCAGCAGCTGCTGGAACTGCTTGTGAAGGCCACTGTGATGAATTAATGTATCAACAGGGCAGAGAAAGGGCACCAAGGTTCTGGGACGTTCTAGAGGCCTTAGTGCAGAGGGTCGAAAGAAGAAGACAGATTCTCTACCCATAGGGGTCCAGGAGGCCCTCTAGACACACAGTGAGAAGGCAGTAGGAGCAGATACCCGAAGCTGTCAATGCCAGCTGTCTTGCCCCTAGGACCTGGATCCAGTGTCGAAAGAAGTTCAATGACCTCATACGAGTGGTCAAGGTCAGCGAATGCATCTTCAAAAGCCGTCTCCCACCAACTGCACCACTAGCCTCACACACTGCTCAATGCACCTCACCCCCATCACTCACCTACCAACAATCTCTATCAATCCCAACTCATACCTCACATTCATAGCTTCACCTCACCCTCACACACTTACCACTGCTGCAAGACTCACACCCACATCTCACACCTTGCACACACTGCCAGCTATTCAACAATGACAGGCACATCACTCAAACACACTGTACTCACTGACACACTCCCTCTCTCTGCAGGGCAAGGTGGCTCATAACCGCAGGCAGCAGCAGCTAACTGGCGGGGGATGGGCAAGCCTGCATATCGTTACCCAGCTGGAAGAGACAGTGCTCAACATTATTGGAAGGGCCGTCACGGAGGCCATTGCGAGCAGCGAGGGAAAAACCATTGAAGATGATGGTATGCTTAAACCTAATCCTCCTTCTCACATCCCACTTCCCCCTCATCCCACAAGCTGCTGATGGTGTAAGCATGCACATCTTGCTTCCCTCATCCCCTCACCACAACCCTAACCTTGTGACATTCTCCTTTCAGACACCCAAGAGATCCAACCTGGTCAGCCATTGAAGGAAGAGCAAGAGGAGAGTGATGGAGAAGAAGAGACACTATCACTCGCTCTCACACTCGCAGGCGCCAGCTCAGATACTGGCGCTGCGCGGTCTTTAGAGGGTAGTATAGAGGCGGGATCTGTACATGGTGCGTCACCGGGCAAGAGTGGCCTGCAGCCAGGGCAGGAGGAAAGGGTATCGCAGGTGCCAGCTCCCTGGAGGGCCAGGTCGCACACGCGTTCTGCTGCCGAGAACACATATGAGGACTTCGATGGGACGGCCTACAGAAGAAGGCTGATGGGTATGCACAAAGAAATGCTTGGTGCATTGGCAGGCCTGGCAGAGAGCCTGTTGTCACTGTCAAGGAGCATGGAGGAGTCCGGCACCAAATTTGCACAGGGCTTTGCGCAGAGCTTGGAGCCCATCCTTTCCAGCATGGATGTGATGGGCATCTCCATTCGTGCATTTGTGGACCCAACCATGATGCAGTGTCTGATGGCCGATGTCTTATTGCAGCACAAGTGGAAGCAACCCAACGTCTAAGTGCTGCAGTGGAAGCTCAGACTGTTCTCATGCAGGCTCAGCTTGCTGCCATGTAAGCTCAGACTGCTGCCATCGTGGCTGGGTTTACCAGTGTTGAAAGGGGCTTGCAGTGTCTCGCAGCAGTCCAGCAATCTGCACTCCAACAGATGGTTAGGATTGGTGAGATGCCGCCCCGGTGGAGTGGCAGTGGCTCCGTGGAGCACGAACCTACTGTCCTCTATCAGGATGACAACATTCCTGCTCCCACCCCTGCCACTCCACCAGTGCCCTTGCTGCTGCCTGTCAGCCAGTCAGCCCAGACTGCTGCAGCCCTTGCCGAGGTGGAGCAGTCCACAGCTGGGCCTTCTAGGCCCAGAGCTGCTCGAGGTCATCCTGCAAGGCCATCTGCAGTGTCCCCCATGGAAAGTCAGCAGCCTTCCACCAGCCATGCTGCAGTCACTGGGGTAGCACTTCGTAGGAGCACTAGGACAGGCAAAGGCACACGGAAGACAGGCACTAAGGGAATGCACAAGGGTGATTAGTTGACTTTGTTATGTAATATTGGATTGATTAATTTATAAATTTGGTTTGGAATGTTTGTTTTGTGGTGGCTTTCATTTCAGCATTGTGACCAAGAGGATGCTGTGATGTTCCGTGACAGAGGGATGGTAAGGTGGGGAAGTGTTGAGCAACTGGGATCTTGGGTTTCATTCAGGGGAACTGGGGTCTGATGATGTGCTCACGGACAGCCCATCCGGAATGTGGATGTGCAGGCTGCATCCTCCTTTCCTCCTCCTCCTCATCTTCCTCTTCCTCTTTCTCCTCCTCCTCCTCCCTCTGCGAGCAGCTTGTCTTCTTTGCTGCCTCTGCTCCATCTCCCTGTCATGCTGCAACGCAAGGGGGACTGCAACTAGAGTGCCCATGACGGGGAGCAAGTGGTGTACTCAGTGACCTTCCATTAGTAGCCAACACCTTCCCAACGTCCAGCAGTACTCCCTGGACACTTTTAACAATTTTTGAAATCTCTTACAGCAACCCTGTTCTCCTACGAACTCTGGAAGAGCCAGTACAAAAGCAATAAGCAACTTACCTGCAAGTTGGATGTATCCCTTTAAGTAGCGCTGGTGGGGGCTCCCTCGTGCAGCTGAATGCACGTTCAGCTGTGCATGTTTAGGAGAGAGTGTTAAATGGAGCTGCGACATCGAAAATGGCAGGTCGTGCGTCAAATCAGCGTCACACATTGACTGACGTCACGATCTGCCTATTCTGCATACTGCCGGCGCACACACGTACCGTCCACACTATCACCCTCACCAAAGTGGCAAACAGCGTGGGCTGCGCTGGAAGTGGCCGGACGCCATTTAAAAAAAATGGACCAAAAGTGCCAGCGCTACGGAGGTGAATTTCGCGGGTATATTTATGCAAAATTCTTTGTATCATTTAACTTTTTCAGTCAGCATTTGTATTTATTTGTAACAATTTGCACTTGAAGTTATGAAACATTTTTCAAATAAAGCAGGTTTAAGAAAGATGAGTCTGAATCTTTTTCTGCTTGCCTGGCCCTCTTGAAGAGACGCTTCCTGTGGACGCTCCATGTCTGAAGGGGAGCCTTTAGCGTCATGTGCATTCTGTCAGTCACTCCCAGCACTCTTGGGAAGCCAGCAATGCTGTAGAAGGTTTGTGCCCTCAGCCTTTGCTCCATCGCAGATATTGCAAATTTAATAAACTACCCAGCCCTAGGGAACAGGGCATCAGTCACCTGCTGAATGCAGGCCCTCACTGCCCCTTGACTAGTCCGGCACAGGTCCCATTGGATGTCTGGAATGGTCTAGACCTGTAGAAGTTGAGGGCAGGAGCACCTTCATTTCCACAGGTAAGGCTCTGATACATGTAGACCTTGACTTTAAATCACCATTAGCAAGTCGCACAGTTAGCTGATGGAATGCTTTGTAAATCACAGCCATTGTTCCTCAGACATCTCCTGGAATCTCAGTTGATGCCTGTATACTGTCTGGGTCAGGTACTTGTGAATGGGCTGCCATCTCCACTTGTGGGGCTTCACTTTTCTCCTCCTGTCTCTGGTTCTTTTCCTCCTGTTCCTCCTTCTCAATAATAATATAAAGCAGGGGTTGAGCTAAATGGCTGTCCAGAGTTACAAAGGACGATAATACCTTCAGTGCCTCCTGGGTCAGCTGATTTGAGTCTACTTCAGGTAATTACAGGTGCCTGTGCGCCTGACAATCTGATTGCAATTTGTAGAGACCCTCCAAACATTCACAATTTGAAATTTGGGGTCGAGGCCAGTTTTATGGGTGGAAGGGGCGATAGACGGATGAAAAAGATCAAGGAGATTTGGGCGTATTATAATTACGTGTGTAAGTCACTTACTCCCAAAATTCCTTGATCTTTTAGGCTGCGTAATTGATTAGCGCCCCAGTTATGCGTATCTCCGGGTGCAAATATGTAGGACATTCGAGGCTACAACATAATTACAAAGTGCAGCAGTGACATGTAGTGGCAGAAAGTAGGTTCTGCAATTTTTTTCTTCAATTTCATTATTCTACCAAAACTCTAAGATGATCTACTAAAATCATCCTTTTCTTTCACAAATAACAATTGATCTTCAAAGGTCATGGTGGAGCAATAGCAGGAATAAAGGTGGTGTTAATATTGGAGTTAGCTATGGTCGAAGGTGTGCTGATGGTAGCTTTTGTAGTTAGGACAGTACTTGAAACAGTGCTATTGTAAAATGTTGCATTACAGTAGTTAGGTTTACAAAACCTTGATGTTTGACCACGGATTACAAAGAGTGATTAACACTTGGAATGGTGGCAAAAATCTTAAATTCATTCAAGTTACAATTAGGCAGTGTAGATGAAAGCATAAAATTATAAAGGGATATTGATAGATTAAGTGAATGGATTTCAATGTAGGCAAATGTAAGTTCATCCACTTTGGACCTAAAAAGGATAGAACAGGGTACCTCCTAAATGGCGAAAAGCTAAAAACAGTGGAGGTCCAAAGAGACTTGGGGGTCCAGGTACAAAGATCATTAAAATGTTATGAACAGGTACAGAAAATAATCAAAAAGGCTAATGGAATGCTGACCTTTATATCTAGAGGACTAGGGTACAAGGGGGTAGAAGTTATGCTGCAGCTGTACAAAGCCCTAGTTGGACCACACCTGGAGTACTGTGAGCAGTTCTGGGCACCACACCTAGGAAGGATACCTTATAGTTATGCCCCCTTGTAACAGCTACCTCCACCCGAGGAAATAGTCTCTGAACATCCACTCTATCTATCCCCCTCATCATCTTATAAACCTCTATTAAGTCGCCTCTCATCCTCCTCCGCTCTAAAGAGAAAAGCCCTAACTCCCTCAATCTTTCCTCATAAGACCTCCCCCCCAAACCAGGCAGCATCCTGGTAAATCTCCTTTGCACTCTTTCCAATGTTTCCATGTCCTTCCTATAGTGAGGTGACCAGAACTGCACACAATATTCCAAATGTGGTCTCACCAAGGTCCTGTACAGTTGTAGCATAACCTCACGGTTCTTAAACTCAAACCCCTTAATAAACGCTAACACACTATAGGCCTTCTTTACTGCTCTATCCACTTGAGTGGCAACCTTCAGAGATCTGTGGATATGAACCCCCAGATCCCTCAGTTCCTCCACGTTCCTCAGAACCCTGCCGTTGACCCTGTAATCCTTATTCAAGTTTGCCCTACCAAAATGAATCACCTCGCACTTATCAGGGTTAAATTCCATCTGCCATTTTTCGGCCCAGCTCTGCATCCTATCAATGTCTCTTTGCAGCTTACAACAGCCCTCCACCTCATCCACTACTCCACCAATCTTGGTTTCATCAGCAAATTTACTGATCCACCCTTCAGTCCCCTCCTCCAAGTCATTGATAAAAATCACAAACAGCAGAGGACCCAGCACTGACCCCTGTGGCACACCGCTGGCAACTGGTCTCCAGTCCGAAAATTTTCCATCCACCACCACCCTCTGCCTTCTATGAGATAGCCAGTTACTTATCCAATCGGCCAAATTTCCCTCTATCCCACAACTCCTTACTTTCTTCATGAGCCGACCATGGGGAACCTTATCAAACGCCTTACTAAAATCCATGTATACGACATCAACTGCTCTACCTTCATCTACACACTTAGTTACCTCCTCAAAGAATTCAATCAAATTTGTTAGGCAAGACCTACCCTTCACGAATCCGTGTTGACTATCCCTGATTAAGTTGCCTCTTTCCAAATGGTCATAAATCCTATCCCTCAGGACCTTTTCCATTATCTTACCAACCACCGAAGTGAGACTAACCGGCCTATAATTACCAGGGTCATTCCTATTTCCTTTCTTGAAGAGAGGAACAACATTCGCCACTCTCCAGTCCTCTGGCACCATCCCCGTGGACAGTGAGGACCCAAAGATCAAAGCCAAAGGCTCTGCAATCTCCTCCCTTGCCTCCCAAAGAATCCTAGGATATATCCCATCTGGCCCAGGGGACTTATCGACCCTCAGGTTCTTCAAAATTGCTAAAACATCTTCCGTCAGAACATCTACCTTCTCCAGCCTATCCACCTTTATCACACTCTCATCCTCAAAAACATGGCCCCTCTCCTCGGTGAACACTGACGAAAAGTATTCATTCATCACCTCTCCTATCTCTTCTGACTCCATGCACAAGTTCCCACTACTGTCCTTGACCGGCCCTACCCTCACCCTGGTCATTCTTTTATTTCTCACATAAGAGTAAAAAGCCTTGGGGTTTTTCTTGATCCGACCCGCCAAGGACTTCTCATGCCCCCTCCTAGCTCTCCTAAGCTCTTTTTTTAGCTCATTCCTTGCTACCTTGTACCCCTCAATCGACCCAACTGAACCTTGTTTTCTCATCCTTACATATGCTTCCTTTTTCCTCTTGACTAGACATTCAACCTCTTTTGTGAACCATGGTTCTCTCACTCGGCCATTTCCTCCCTGCCTGACAGGGACATACCTATCAAGGACACGCAGTAATTGCTCCATGAAAAAGCTCCACTTTTCGTTTGTGCCTTTCCCTGATAGTTTCTGTTCCCATCTTATGCTCCCTAATTCTTGCCTAATCGCATCATAATTACCCCTCCTCCAATTATAAACCCTGCCCTGCCGTATGGCCCTATCCCTCTCCATTGCAATAGTGAAAGTCACCGAATTGTGGTCGCTATCTCCAAAGTGCTCTCCCATATACAAATCAAACACTTGGCCCGGTTCATTACCCAGTACCAAATCCAATGTGGCCCCACCTCTTGTTGGCCTATCCACATATTGTGTCAGGAAACCCTCCTGCACACACTGTGCAAAAACTATCCCATCTGAACTGTTTGACCTATAAAGGTTCCAATCAATATTTGGAAAGTTGAAGTCACCCATGACAACTACTCTGTGACCTCCACACCTATTCATAATCTGCTTTGCAATTTCTTCCTCCACATCTCTATTACTATTTGGGGGCCTGTAGAAAACTCCTAACAACGTGACCGCTCCTTTCCTATTTCTAACTTCAGCCCATATTACCTCAGACGGCAGATCCCCCTCGAACTGCCTTTCTGCCGCTGTTAAACTATCCTTGATTAACAATGCTACTCCTCCACCTTTCTTACCACCTTCCCTACTCTTACTGAAACATCGATACCCCGGAACTTCCAACAACCATTCCTGTCCCTGTTCTAACCATGTCTCCGTAATGGCCACCACATCGTAGTCCCAAGTATCAATCCACGCTCCAAGTTCTCCTACCTTATTCCGGATGCTCCTTGCATTAAAGTAGACACACTTCAAGCCACCTTCCTGTCTGCCGGTACATTCCTGCGACCTTGATACCCTCCTCAGTACCTCCCTACACTCACCACTGGCTCCTGGACTACAGCCCTTTTTCACATCCCGCTGACAAATTAGTTTAAAACCCCCCGAAGAGCCGTAGCAAATTTCCCTCCCAGGATATTGGTGCCCCTCTGGTTCAGGTGCAAACCATCCTGTTTGTACAGGTCCCACCTTCCCCAGAATGCGCTCCAATTATCCACATAACTGAAACCCTCCCCCCTACACCATCCCTGCAGCCACGTGTTTATCTGCACTCTCTCCCTGTTCCTCAACTCGCTGGCACGTGGCACCGGCAACAAACCAGAAATTACAACATGGCTTATACTGGCTCTCAGCTTCCAACCTAGCTCCCTAAATTCCTGTTTTAAATCCCCGTCCCTTCTCCTACCTATGTCGTTGGTACCGACGTGTACCACGACTTGTGATTGTTCCCCCTCCCCCTTGAGGATTCTGAAAACACGGTCCGAGAATATATTGGCCTTGGAGGGAGTGCAGCATAGGTTTACCAGAATGATACCCGGACTTCAATGGTTAAATTACGAGGAGAGATTACACAAATTAGAGTTGCATTCCCTAGAATTTAGAAGGTTAAGGGGTGATTTGATCAAAGTTTTCAAGATATTAAGGGGAACAAATAGGGTAGATAGAGAGAAACTATTTCTGCTGGTTGGGGATTCTAGGACTAGGGGGCATAGTCTAAAAATTAGAGCCAGACCATTCAGGAGTGAATTTAGAAAACACTTTTACGCACAAAGGGTGGTAGAAGTTTGGAACTCTCTTCTGCTAATGATAATTGATGCTAGATCAATTGTTAATTTTAAATCTGAGATTGATAGCTTTTTGTTAACCAAAGGTATTAAGGGATATGGGCCAAAGGCGGGTATATGGAGTTAGGTCGCAGATTAATTATGATCTCATTGAATGGCGGAACAGGCTCGAGGGGCTAAATGGCCTACTCCTGTTCCTATGTTCCTATGTTCCTAGATGACATTCTGACTGGATAAACTAAGGTGAGCCCCCCCACCCCCCCACTGGCTTCCCTCATTCATATTTATTTTGTGATTACTATAAAGCAATAACTTAGTTGAGTGGTTCTTGTAATATGAAGCTTGGTTGACAAAACCGTGAGATTAAATTCATGAATTCTCTTTGCCTGAAGACAACCTATCTGAGATGACAAGCTCACCATGGGAATCATGTAGGTAAACCCATAAACCCATATCCTATTCCACAACACAGCATATTGGTGATTCCATTCCTTTTTTTTGTCTTATAATACTCTTGTGAAGAGCCTTGGGTCATTTTATTATGTTAAAGGCGCTATATAAATACAAGTTGTTGTTGTTGTAAGGTGGGGTCTTTTAATTGTGGCACAGGGAGAGCAATCATTGTTACTTGTGCCTTAGTTTCAGTTTCTGAGCCAATCAATTTAGGTGTCTTTGAACCTGGAGATCTGGTCTTGGCAACTGGTATGTTGCAGTTACCGAGCTGTGCCATCTGCTTCAAGAAGACTAATAGCCAGACTCCACCAGGACTTCTGACTCTTTTGAGGCTATCGGAGGGGTCAACTGCATTATTCGCCAATTTGCTGTTCACTGCTGTATCAAACATGATGCGGAGATGCCGGTGTTGGACTGGGGTGGACTGCATCAAACAGGCGACTGATGCATAGTTTAGCTTTCCAACTGAGGAACAACAGCAACATAGCAGGAGTGCCCAATATCACCACATTGCAGGGTTTACTAAAGTGCACTCAATTATAATCATTGACGGCATTTATTTAGCCAGCAGGGCCCTGTGGCACAATATTAGCACCTGCAGGAACAGAAAAGTGTTTATTACTGCATAAATGTGCATCCGGTCATTCACCACCAACAACATGTCATGCACGTAATGCCTGCTTGCCAAAGAGCAGTCATAATGCTTTCATCTTAATATAACCATCTGTGCTAGGCTTATTTGAAGGTGATGGCAGACTGGTAGGATGGCCTTAGGAGACCAAGACTACCCTCTTCAGTGCTGGTTAATGGTAGCCACAGAAAGAAGCACAGCGCAGATACAATCGAGCCAAGGATCATTATAGACTATACCACTGGCACCTTAAAACTGTGCTTCAGTTGACTTGACAGATCAGGGTGTCTTCCTGTACTGCCATTCCAGAGGCTCCAAGATCATCGTTGTTTTCTGCATGCTCCACAGCTTTCAATATGTAGAGGCCTAACCACGGAGGAGGCCAATCTGCAAATAAAGCCACATCAGGATACATATTCAGACCGAGAGGATGTCACTGCATAAGCACCAATACAGTCAGGAAGATATCTGCACCAGGTGCTCATCCAAGAAACATTGCCTGAGATACCCCTTTAACAAACCCTGCTGTGCAAATGCCAACAGAAACTATGGGGGGGTATTTTTCAGGGGGTCAGCGGGCACATTTGGTGGCGGGTCAGCTGGCAAAATTTATTTTTTGACAATGGCTAGGGAACCCACTGTCAAGCCGCCTCCACGCTAGTTTCCCAGATGTCAGGTCTGTTATCGCTGAATAGGCCTGACAGCAAGCGGCGGGGAAGCAATTTAGATCATTAGATAGATTGTTAAGAGGCAATTATATAGTATTTTAAGCTTACCTTTAGATTTTTAGAGTTCGCCAACGGCTTCCCCGCTGTTTGGGGATCACGTCAGGTAAGGAGGTCGGGTGTTGTGTCAGCATGGGATGATTTCTTTACTTGACAGCTGCAAATGGTCTATTAAAGTTTCCATTTCAAAGGTGTTCACTTTCCAAGGTTAGAAGCTGTTGCTTACTGCATTTGGAAGACAGATTGAGCTTTATGCAGCTTGCAAGTGTTTGGACCTAACTCTCTATCCAGTGTCACCTCATTGGAACATCCTCTCTCACCATTGACAGATCGCTTCTGTCATCTCAACCTCACTTGCCATCTATTCCATCAGCATCGGTGCCCTTGAAAAAATCTCACCTTGCTCCTCTGAATCCCAACATGATCAGCCCCAACACCAGCAGCACCAGGCACACCAGCAGCACCAACAACAACACCAACATTCTCCACAATCAGCTGGTGCTGCACAGGACACAGGGCATCAGCACCCAACCACATTGCTGCCCGGGACGCCAAGGATGGCTTCACCATGGCCAGATTTACTTCACCTGATGCTGTACACCCTGGCTGCCACATGACGTGCAGGTTGGCACCACCGCACAGCAACACCATAAAGCATCCCTACAATGTCCAAGCCATTCCTTTCACACTTATTGCCATTGTGGGGGGGGGGTACCGTTATGTCTCACCATTCACTGTAACTCACTAAGCCACTTCCAAAGGTGCACACAAATCTGTCCAAGAAAGCAAAGTGTTGAAAATAAAGATTTCAATGTTTGACAGCACATTAACAGAAACTTCACATGAAGATTGGCTAAAACACCCAAGTGCCTACCCTTGTGTCTTGTTAGTTGGTATGATTGGACTAGGATGAGGGTGAGTGTCAGGGGTGGCTAGTGAGATGGGGAAGTGATAATATAGATAGAGAGGGATGGGCGGAGGTGTAAGGTAAGTTGGTGTGAGTAAGGATGTGCAGGAGTAAGGTATGGAAGGCAGAGTGATGGGGATGTGATGAGTGGCACAGCAGGATGAGGTTGAATGTGGTTTTGCAGGAATGTTTTGTGATCTACTGAGATCATTGAAAGGTTTGCACCACTGCGGTCCTCCTAATGACATCCCTGCTTGTGTCCTCCTGTGCAATGTGCAACTAGGCTGTGTTGATCTTCTGGGGAGGTCTCTTCTGCCCATGGGAAGGGAAGAGAACCTCCCTGCGTGCTGTGACTCCCTCCATAAGCATATGGAGGGAGTCATGGGAGAGCCTGGGTACAGCCGTGCACCTCTGTGCAGTGCTTGTTAGTGTTTGCAGCACCTCAATGCTGTAGAACACTGACAGCACAACTGTCAAAAAATCTATTTGCGCATGGTCCCTTTAAGGAAACCGGCTGATGACGCGTCATCAAATGACATCATCAGACCCGCTTCCTTCAATTGGCCGGGAAATGTGCTGGGCGGGCTTAACAAGCGCAATCAACATAAAATCTTTTCACAGAGCAGGATGGAGCCAGCAGTGGAGTCACACTCCGCCGCTGACCCCAGCTGTCTCGGACCTGCCTCCGTAGGCGAAATTGCGGCCTACATCCAAGTACCTTTTACAACACTTCCTTTTGCAATTACTCAACTAACATTAATACCCATCCTTTGTTGTGCTGCTACTTTATTCTGCACAATCAGAAAGAAACCCTCTGCATAAAGATCAAATGCAGTGCAACCAATTTATTCACCTACTTTGTATCATGTGTCAGTGAGACTAATTTCTTATCCCATAGTTCTTTCCCTTAGTGCTGGTGTATTATGTGTGACTTCTAACTCCAAACCTGTGACTTTTCTAAGTGATTCACCAATGGAAGGAGTAAGTGTGCGTGCTGGCTGGCTGGTGGGTTTCAGTGAAAACCACTTGGGATTCTGTTGGCCCTATAACTCCTTGTGCTGGTTCCTGCGCTGCTACTGTAATAAAAACAGAAAATGCTGGAAATACTCAGCAGGTCAGGCAGCATCTGTGGAGAGAGAAACAGAGTTAATGTTTCAGGTCGATGACCCTTCGTCAGAACTGGAAAAAGTTGGAGATGGAACAGATTTTTAAGCAAGTGCAGGGGCAGGGAAAGGGGGGAGGGGAGGAAAGAACAAAAGGGAAGGTCTGTGATAGGATGGAAGGCAGGAGAGATTAAGAGACATTAAGAGATGGTGCAAGGCAAAAGGAGATGGTAATGGGACAAGTTAAGAAACAAAAGATGGCTCTAGATGAAGTGTAAATGGCAGAATGAAAGACAGCTGCCATGTGGGAGAGAGAAAAAAATATATTAATGGCCCAGAAATTCCGATCGCAGGCCTCCCGCGGGCGGAGGGCTGTGATCTGGAAAAATCTGCGCCAAGACCGGAGGGCTCCCGGGAGGCGCAGAGTTCCATTGCTGGGCCTCTCCAAACTGCCGGTGCGCAGGGCCCACGTATCCCAGAGGTGCAGGCGGTTTGCAGCGTCCCTGGGATCACGTGGGCCATGGGGAGCCAATCAGAGAAGGGAATCTCCCTTCATACATTTGACAGATATATGTCAAATATATGAATAGATCACCCCCAAAACATAGTAAAACTTTAAATAATTTTTTTTTTAAATCACATTTTTAAAATGACTTTAAATTACAATAAATTAAGTATTTTAAACAAAATTTTATTTTTTGAAAAAGTACTTAAAGTTTTTAACAGGGCTAAAAATAAACTTACCTTTCTTTAAAGTCTTTTTAAATGATAAATCAGTGGAAATTAAAAAAAAAACTTTTTTCAACTCTTATCCTGGTAAAAGCAGGCCTTACACCTGTTTTTACCAGGCGTAAGAATTGTAAGTGTTTTCTGCAGGCAGAGGGTCTCCCAAAAGCGGAACTCTCCGCCCGCAGAGGCCCTTCTCCAGGGCAGCTGGAGGATCTGTCAAGAGCTTTCTTGACAGATCGGAAATGCCGGTTTCCAGTGCATACGCAGTGCATGCCTGAAACCGGCATTTCCGATGTCCCTACGGTTGAGTACACAGCGCGTACCCACCTGTAGGGATCGGAATTTCTGCACCATAATAAATAAAATAAATGGGAAAAAAAAGAATAGGGGCAGAGGTTATGGCCTGAAATTGTTGAACTCTATGTTGAGTCCAGAAGGCTGTAAAGTGCCTAATCGAAAGATGAGGTGCTGTTCCTCGAGCTTACATTGAGCTTCATTGGAACAGTGTAAGAGGCCGAGGACGGTGAGGTCTGAGTGGGAGTGGAGCAGAGAATTAAAGTGACAGGCGACCGGAAGCTCGGGGTCACCCTTACGGACTGAATGGAGGTGTTCCGCAAAGCGGTCACCCAATCTGCATTTGGGCTCCCCAATGTAGAGGAGACCGCATCGTGAGCGGAGAATACAGTATACTAAATTGCAAGAAGTACAAGTAAATTGCTGTTTCACCTGGAAGGAGTGTTTGGGGCCCTGGACAGTGGGAAGGGTGGAGGTAAAAGGGCATGTGTTGCATCTCCTGCGCTTGCACGGGAAGGTGCCGGGCGAAAGGGAAGGGGTGTTGGGGGTGCTAGAGGAGTGGACCAGGGTGTCACAGAGGGAGTGGTCCCTTTAGAATGCTAAAAGGGGAGGTGAGGGGAAGATGTGATTGGTGGTGGGATCACGCTGGAGGTGGCGGAAATGGCGGAGGATGATCCGTTGAATATGGAGGCTGGTGGGGTGAAAGGTGAGGACAAGGGGAACCCTATCGTGGTTCCGGGAGGGAGGGGAAGGGGTGAGAGCAGAATTGCGGGAAATTGAATGGACACGGTCAAGGGCCGTGTCAACCACAGTAGAGGGGAATCCTCGGTTGAGGAAAAAGGAAGACATGTCGGAAGCACTGGTATGGAAGGTGGCATCGTCAGAGCAGATGCGGCGGAGACGGAGAAACTGGGAGAATGGAATAGAGTCCTTACAGTGAGAGGAAGTGTAGTCCAGGTAGCTGTGGGAGTCAGTGGGCTTATAGTGAATGTTTGTCAATAGCCTATCCCCAGAGATGGAGACAGAGAAGTCGAGGAAGGGAAGGGAAGAGTCGGAGATGGACCATGTGAAGGTGAGGGAAGGGTGGAAATTGGAAGCAAAGTGAATGAAATTTTCTAGTTCAGGTCGAGAGCAGGAAACGGCACCGATACAGTCATCATGCGCTGCTACTGTGGCTCGCTGTCTACCTGCTTTCCCCAGCATGCCTATTGTCACTTATGCAGAGGTCAGATGTGGCATCAGCTTGAGAGACAGTTCCTTGATGAAGAGTTAAGATAAAGGGCTTAGGATTCATCTGGCGTCCTGGATGAATATTCTTGTCAGGGTATTAATCCCAGTGTTTGTACAATATATAAAATCATCTTAGTAAGGCTATTAAAAAATCAGGAAAATAGCTAAATAAGATTGGGAAATTTCATGGTAAAGAAATTTCTTCACACAGAGGGTGGTGAATCTTTGGAATTCTCTACCCCAGAGGGCTGTGGAAGCTCAGTCATTGGGTATATTCAAAACAGAAGTCGATAGATTTCTGACTAGTAAGGGCATCAAGGGATATGGCGATAGGGCCGGTGAATAGAGTTGAGGCAAAAGATCAGCCATGATCTCATTGAATGGCAGAGCAGGCTCGAAGGGCCGAATGGCCTACTCCTGCTCCTATTTCTTATGTTCTTATGTTCTTATGATACACACACAAAAATTGCAAATGCAGGAAATATGAAATGCAGCCAGTTCCAACAAAGGGTCTATGCTTTAAATGTTAACCTCTTCTTACAAACGTGATCCAATCTGTTGTCTATTTCTGGCCTTTTCTACTTTTATTTCATTATAAAAATTGAGATTTTTTCTTCCTTTCTGATTTTTTTCAATCAGGTTAATAATCCTGAAGTTCCAGGGGAGGTTTTCCCGATCTCCCATCATAACTTTGCGGAGAGATTGGTGGAATCCTTTGAGAAATGACGCAAATGGTTGATAACGGCCATTTACGCTATTTCTCCAGGGGTTCCGCCGATCTCCCGCTGAAGTTAAGGCTGAAGATTGAAAGAAGCCCTGTGGAATTTCGAGCCCAATGTCCATTCAACTACTCTTGGATTTTACATGCAAATACCAATGAAACACCTTCAAACTTGAGGCAGTAAATAGTGCAAAATGATACCATTTATGATGGCACTCTATGAAAATATGTTCAAAGTTTTTTTAAATGTGCTTATTATATGCACATGATTGGGTGCTATTAAATCTTATTACAATTAAAGCCAAAATAATATTAAATTACTAAATCCCACAAAATGATTTCTAATATATTGTATGCCAGTACCAAAAATAGAAATAGTAGAAAAATGTCAAATTGCAATCAAAACTGTTAAGCCTTGTCCGCTGTGATTTTGTGACGAAGTGTTGAACAAAGATGCCAAGCAGAGGCCAGGGCACTTTCATGTCGGAAGGAAAAGAGATCGAAGTACTTGTCATCCTGGTTTTCTCTTCCTTATAGAATGATATACTTGATTGGGAGTTGGTCTCCAAGCTCTTGTCTCCATGTAGATGATGCTTGGATAGGCTTCAAAGAATAAGGGAACTCATTTTTTTTAACTTACAAGAAATAAAAATGATTAAACAAATTAAACATTTGGCTTCCATTTGGAGGAAATTGACTTCAATTGAAGGTTTGCAGACAGAGAACACTGCACAGAAAGCCTCACAGCAGTGATTTGCTGCATCCTGGGTGGACATAACAATAAAGAGTTGGTTCCAAAACACCTTCTGTCATCTGATACAAAACAACAGGGGAGACGGGTCAGGTGAGGGGAAATTTAGAAATCTAAAGAGAAAAGTCAAGGCAATAGAACAGTGTAGCAATTTGGGTAAAGATAAGTAGAGTGTGATAGGAAGGGACAGAGAGTTTAATGTTAATAGTGCACCAGCGAATAAGGTGAAAGCAGGGAATAATGGTAAAAAGTTTAAATTAAAGACTCTTTATCTGAATGCACAAAGCATTCATAACAAGATAGATGAATTAATAGCACAAATAGAGATAAATGGGCTTGATCTAATAGCCATTACAGAGACGTGGTTGCAAGGGAACCAAGGTTGGGAACTAAATATTCCAGGGTACTTGACGTTTCAAAAAGACAGGCAGAATGGAAAAGGAGGGGGGGTGGGACAGCCCAGATAATAAAGGATGACATAAAGACAGATGCAGAAGTTAAGGATAGTATTAGATTAAGAGAAGAGGCTTAAAATGTTGCGAAGAATAATAGTAAGCCTGAGGATTGGGAGAGCTTTAGAAACCAGCAAAGGATGACCAAAAACATTGATAAAAAGGAAGAAAATGAGAGTAAACTAGCATGAAATATAAAAACAGATTGTAAGAGCTTCTACAAGTATGTAAAAAGGAAGAGAGTAGCAAAAGTAGGCGTTCTAAAAGAGGTGGTTGCAGAGATAGTGGATGCATTGGTTGTGATCTTCCAAAATTCCCTGGATTCTAGAACAGTCTCAGCGGATTGGAAGGTAGCAAATGTAACACCGCTATTCAAAATTTCTGTTAATTCAGTGGTAGCTATGTTCGTAGATCAAATTATAGAACTGCTCCAAATAGCCCATTTTTATTGATTGTTGCAATCAAAAATAGCAACAAACATTAAACATAGATCTACAATGCACAACACTGTCTTCAAACAGTATTTTTACTATCTTGTTAGCATGCTTTTTAGTATCAGCATGAATTCCAATAGCTTCGATAGGGAGCATTTTTTTCATAATTTTAAAGATGTTGGTGATTGTATGGAAATCTCTGTAAGGCATCAGAATCCCTGTGTAGATGAGATCTTAACGAGGCTGCAGTTTCCTCCACCCACTAGAAATGTGACAGGGCAAGACTTCCACCCACCCATGTGACACCACTGGAAACCCGTCTTAATTTCCTGATGGGTCACATTTTATACACAGGATGGATTTTCAGCAGTCCTCCCATTTCTGATTTCTTATCGCCATTGAGAGAGGGGAAATACAGTGCAGCCGAAATGTTTTAAAGGCTGCAGCCTATGACCAAGGCCATTACTTCAAAGTGATCGAATAAGTTAAAATCCTTTTTATTATATTGGATTTCAGGGTTTGTATTAGTATTTTTGATCACATTTTGCAATTCAGGTTTTTTTTCTGTGAAATGTTGCTTTTCATTCAACCCTACCCCAAACTATTTCTCACTCTCTCCATCATTATTCAGTAAATCCTCCACATAATTTAAAGCTGGAACATCAGTCTGACCAGTCAGAGAATATGAGGAGGTGTACATCGATAATGTTGGTGTTTAGAGAGATTTGGGTGTCCTTGTGCAAGAAACACAGAAAGCGAGCATGCAGGTACAGCAAGCAATAAGGAAGGCAAATGGCATGTTGGCCTTTATTGCAAGGGGATTGGAGTATAAGAGTAAGGAGGTCTTGCTACAATTGTACAGGGCCTTGGTGAGACCACACCTGGAGTACTGTGCACAGTTCTGGTCTCCTTATCTAAGGAAGGATATACTTGCCTTGGAGATGGTGCAACGAAGATTCACTAGATTGATTCCTGGGATGAGAGTGCTGTCCTATGATGAGAGATTGTGTAGAATGGGCCTATACTCTCTGGAGTTTAGGAGAATGAGAGGTGATCTCATTGAAACATGCAAGATTCTGAAGGGGATTGACAGGGTAAATGCTGAGAGGTTGTTTACCCTGGCTGGAGTGTCTAGAAATAGGGGGCATAGTCTCAGGATAAGGGGTAGGCCATTTAAGACTGAGATGAGGAGGAATTTCTTCACTCAGAGGGTTGTGAATCTTTGGAATTCTCTGCCCCAGAGGGCTGTGAATGCTGAGTCTTTGAGTATATTCAAGGCTGAGATAGATAGATTTTTGGACTCATGGGAAATCAAGGGATATGGAGATCGGGCGGGAAAGTGGAGTTGAGGTCAATGATCAGCCATGATCTTATTGAATGACGGAGCAGGCTCGAGGGGCTGTATGGCTTAATCCTGCTCCTATTTCTTATGTTCTTATGTTCTAGGAGAGGAAAGTGAGTTAGGAAGCCAAATTATCAATTAAATTCAGGATTTCAAGGCAAGTTATTGGGAAGATTGCAAAAGGCACAAAAGAATCAGTAAGCCAGCAAAAGTAATCACCATGAACTGAAGTCAGACCAACATTATAGGGTTGATTTTAACCCTGTCTGCCCAGCGGGAAGAGATGCTGGGGCCAGAAGAGCCCCAAAACGATAGGCGGTTTTCCTTTAGTACTTTTAGTAAACCCTCTCCCTCCATCCTGCTACCCCAAGGACTACTGTCTGGCTTCACCTGGTAATCCTGGGGATTGGTGGTAAGAGGGGCAGGCAGAAGGAAAATGGGCCACGAACCTGGGCTTGGCTCCCTGCTGACATTTCCAATTCTGCGGGCAGGGATGTGATGGCCAGTAGTGGATCCGACAGAGGCAAGAGGAGAAAAATTAAAGTTGGAGCGGGGAGGTGGCTGTAGGCCTCGACACCTGATTTTCCTGCTGCTTTTGCCGCTATTCTGGCCAATTTTAAGTGGGACAGCAGAGGTAAATTCAGCCTTTAGTATACCATGTTACCAAACAGTGGAAGTGGGCCCTAACTTTGGGTCCAGGCCGGGATCGTGGGCTGGGTCTCTGAAGGCAAAGAGAGCTGCTGGGGGCACATGTAAGTTCTTTCTATGGAGGGAACACAGCATCTCCTCCCAGAACCACTGTTATGCCAGACTTTCTGGCATGTTGGGACAGGTCATAGAAGCACCCCTAGACGCTAGGATGTCCACCATGCACATGCAAAACGGAGGATCTCTCCCTGATGTGGGCAACATTGGTGTGGTCAATGGTGGAGGTCACCCGGGCTAAGTGTCAGAATGTGCCATTGTCTCACAGATGTTTCATCGCACTCTGCACATAGACCACTTTGCCTTTAGATCAGTCTATTTCTGTTTGGACCTTATAGGTATAGTTGTTAGATTGGGACAGGACTCATAAACTCTCACATAGCAACATAGGAACAGGAGTAGGTCATTCAGCCCCTCAAGCCTGTTCCTCCATTCAATGAGATCATGGCTGATCTGCGATCTAACTCCATTTAACCACCTTTGGCCCATATCCCTTAATACCTTTGGTTAACAAAAAGCTATCAATCTCTGATTTAAAATTAACAATTGATCTAGCATCAAATTGCCATTTGCGGAAGAGAGTTCCAAACTTCTACCACCCTTTGTGTGTAGAAGTGTTTCCTAATTTCACTCCTGAAAGGTCTGGTTCTAATTTTTAGACTGTGCCCCCTAGTCCTGGACTCCCCAACCAGTGGAAATAGTTTCTCTCTATCTACCCTATCTGTTCCCCTTAATAGCCTGAAAACTTTGATCAGATCACCCCTTAACCATCTAAATTCTATGGAACACAACCCTAATTTGTGTAATCTCTCCTCGTAACTTAACCCTTGAAGTCCGGATATCATTTTGGTAAACCTACACTGCACTCCCTCCAAGGCCAATATATCCTTCCTAAGGTGTGGTGCTCAGAACTGCTCACAGTACTCCAGGTGTAATCTAACCAGGATTAAGATTTATATTTGTTATTGTTATTCTCGATCACTGAGGATGTGTTCCCCGTGCTGAGGCTTGCTAGATGGGAGCACAGGTCGGAGACAAGGTTACAAGATTGTAGCACCAATTCTCCAACGTGCGCTCCTGCCTCATGAAGTTTACAGGTGCTTGTGCAGCCTCAGTGAATTGACCCTTGTATTTGAATATATAAAACCTGTTTATAATAATTATGTAAGCAGGGTCCTTTTTGGGGTCGAGGTAGCTTCAAGCTGATACAACTGCTGATGGAAGTTCTGAATCAAGTTAGGCATCTTGATTACAGTCTCGTGATACCTGAGACAGGCAGGTCCACAGTACTCCAGTGTACTTTTGATGATTGACCAGCCAGGCTAACACACTGAACCTGAAGATGTAGACTTATCACTGTAGGCTAGCTTCCTTCCCACTCAGCTCCAGATAATCCTGCTGATCAATGCTCCTGAACAAGCAGCTGGAAGCTTATCAGTGATCTGTGCTGATGAGCTATGCAGTTTTAGCTGGTTAAGCTCCAGTAATACTCTTGTGCATACTTCCGGTCTCTAAGCTTTGACTCTGGCAATCTGTGCCTGAGGCCTCTGGACTTTGGTCAGTGGGGCTTGTCCCTACAGGGAGCGAGTTTGGGGTTTATGAGATTTTGAGATTTTTATTCCATTCTGGGCAAACAGAAGGTAATTTTGACTTTTGGCAATAGTGTAAAAGGGGTGATATCGAATCAACCGTCCAGTATACATCCCTCCCGATTTTCATTTTCAGTGAATGGAAATCGGAAGAGATGTATAGCGGGTGGCTTATCCGATATTGTCCATTTTACAATATCGGCCAAAATCAAAATTACCCCCCTACCTGTGTGGATTTCTGAATAGCTTGGATCGGAGTCTCTTAAGCACGGTGATGGATTTTTGTTTGTATCAGGTACCTGGCTGACCATTAAAAAAAATACTGATTATCGAGAATGAGTGCCCGTTCTTGAGTGTCTCTACCTTTGAGTCATTTTATAAATGTTTAATAATCAAATAACTCACAAAGACATTCCATTGTGCATTGTGCACAGTCCGTAGAGATCAACAATGATCCTCTGTTCACATTTTGGTTGCAGCAGGCATCAAAACCGGTGTGATTTTACTACTCATGGTGGCAACAAGGGCAGCTCAGTGGAAAGCTTAGATTTTTCATGGAAAACTTTCACAGGGTAACTACTTTAAAAAACATTTTTTTTCTTAATTATCTATAGGGAACTGCAGCCTTCCAAGTCAGAAAACATGGACTGAAAAGATGCTGTGTCGATGTGCTTTGATAGTAATTCAATAAAATCAAGGTGCTGTGGGGGATATTGACTCTTTAAGCTGGTTGTTTTTAATGGCTGAGAGCTGAAAAGTCCCTTCTCCCACTGGCCCTGGCGCTTACTCAACCAGATCTTTGCAAACAGTTAGATCAGGCACAGTTACCACTCCATTTCTCTGCAGTCAAAACTTATCATCAAAAAGGAGCCCTTTCTTTGGAGCATAAGGTAAAATCAGAACCATTAGCTACCAAAGCCAAACTTTTCAGGGTCATAATATATTTTCACATGAATTTCATAATGTATAAAGAAAAGGTAAGCTCAGCAAAATATAGGTTGTATGCCCAGGGGATCATTTTAGATTTCAGTATACTTCCAAAAATAAACAGTGTGGGTTTATGTATGTTCTCAGCTTCTGTCAGAGTTGCTAAAATCTTGGCATGAAATGTTTGAGACTGAGCTGTTTTTCTTAACTGATCTGGACAAAGTAGAATGGTAATAAATCTTGCTTAAAAACATTGGATTCAAAACTTGTGTTTGTTTTTCTTCCAACTCCAAGCAGGTTGATCAATTTAAGCTGTGATTTCAATGGAATCGGACATCATTTTCTGAGAATCAGCTTGTTTCTACCAGCTGATCCAACAAGTAGAAAATTGCTGAAAATTCATTTATTAGGGACACCAAAGGTGCAATACTTGACCTGGTCCATATCATACAAGCAACAGCTTATACTCACAATGGGTCCCTCAGACATCACCTAGCTATGAGGAAGGAATGGGAATGTTAATTTACTATAGTCTCTTCAGAGAGGTTTCAGACTGTTGGGAGTGACCCACCACTGGAGTGCTCCCTTAGTTTCTCTCCTGCTGCAGCAAACCCATAATCGAGTGCTGTGAAAAAAAAGGAGATATGGAAGAATGGAGACAGAAAGAGAAAAAGAAAAAGGCAATGATAGAAAAAGAGAGAAAGACAGGGAAAAGAGGAGAATCGCTGGGGC
This sequence comes from Squalus acanthias, assembly GCA_030390025.1. Lineage (NCBI taxonomy): Eukaryota > Metazoa > Chordata > Chondrichthyes > Squaliformes > Squalidae > Squalus > Squalus acanthias. The sequence goes on from CM059432.1 coordinate 88,289,949, forward strand.
CTAAATTCAACATTATTACGCCTATTTCACAGACATAGAATGGGTGCAATGATGAAAATTTAGCAGAGCGACGACCCCTGCCGAATGTGCACATGTGTCCGCGCCACCGCAAATTTGTCCAGGCCTTTTATTAGGCAGCCCTGGTGTCCACCTGAAATGACCACAGTATGCATTTCATTATCGAAGTTAGGGTCCAACGCCCATTTTCATGAAATTTGTTCAACCTAGCCGGAGTTTGCGCCTAACCAACAGTTCTTTTTAACTTACCTTAATGTGGAGCCAGGAAGAGCAGAACTGTTTCTCTTGCCTCCACAATAATACTAGGGGCTGCTGCTGTCCACAACTGAGAAAAATCTGCTCCTGTATTTCAGTCAAATACATCAGATGTTAATTACATATGATGTTTGAGTAAAATGGAATGGTTTGACTCATTGATCTGTATGAAATAATTTGAATGACCTGTTCGACAGGTCCCCATCCAAACAGAATGGCAGCAATCAAACTAGTCAGATGGTGGCATTCCTGAGCGATGCATGTTTCTGCCTTGTCCTGAGGTGTGAAAACTAGCTCAGCTGTTAATTATTTCTGTGCAACTTGCAGAAACCACTAGCAGTGTCTTAACCCTGTACATGCTGTAACCAGCAAGAAAGGCACCAAGAATTTATGTAACATAGACAAATATGCTACATTTTTGTCACAGTGGAATACACTGCCCAGACTCACACATGAGCCATGGTCATTTAGGTGAGGGGTCAGAGAGCACCCATCAAACTGTATGACTCATCAGCCTAGATTTCCTCAGTAAAACTGCCCATTTTCGAGCAGTTTAATGGTGGTAAACTAAGAAACATGAGGCGGGGAGGCATTCCGCTGAAACGATCCCCCAAAAACAGCCTGTCAAAATTTTCCACAAGTGAATTCACCAGTCATTGAGGCCACCTGCACTGCATGTCAGGTCAGTGTGATTTACTTGACCCCGTGATTTTCCTTGCTTTCTACCCCTATACTGCCCTCAGGAAATGCCACTACAAAGGTGGCATTGTGAAGCCCAACACAGTGTCCCAGAGGCAGGAGAGCAGAGCAGAGGCCATAGCTTCACACCGTACTTTAAACCTGCAGGTTTTTAACAGACTGAGAGACTGTGATTTTTGGAGCCATTTTACATCTTAGTAATACAGAAGTTTAGAGCGAATGCTAAAAGAAATGAAAACTTTTTAGGGAAATATTGGTTTTCCCTATAGAAACACCCTTGTACATGTGTTATGAGGAGAAAGATGAGGAGGACATGGAGGTGGACAGGATGTTAACGAGGGGAGTGCGGCATCTTAGAAGGTGTCAACATCTGACCCATTGATACTCCCTCCACAGGATACACTGACCTCAGAGGTCACACCTTAACTTTTCCCAGCGGCAGTGTGTTGGAAAGCTGTGCTTCCCCCTTGGAGGCTACTGGGCAGCTATGACAGCTGCCGGCTGCAAACTTGCAGCCCACGTCACCAAGGAGCACAGCCTTGTCAGTGACTGTTAAAGTGACCACAGAGCTGAATGTCAATGTCTCTCAGTCCTTCTCGGCAATCTCTGGTGACCTTAGCCAGATCAATCAATCCTCTGTGCAGCGCTGTATTAAGAAGGTCACAGATGTAGGGGTATCAATTTATCACCTTCACTATTGATCCTGCCAAGCAAGGAGAGCAAGCCGTCAACTTTAGTAGACTATAAATAATCCTGCAGGTACAGGGTGTTGTTGAGGGTACTCATGTAGCATTGAAGACACTGTAAGAGAGCCCTCAGTTTTATCAACAAGCAGGGATTTCATTCTACTAAGCTAGCCTACGATGCCAATCACATGATTTTGTATGTGAATGTGTGTGACGCAGAAAGCTGCCCTGATTCATTTGTACTTTGGAAATCAACAATACCTGCATTGTTGAGCCATCACACTGTGTGGGGTTGGTTGATTAAGGATATCTTCTGCAGGCCTGGCTGACGACATTTCTTTGACAGCAGACAATATGCTTCTCACCATCACTAGGAGTCAGCTCCGAGTGCCTGAAAACAAGGCAAGTAGTGTAATGCAGAAATGAGAGGGGATTGTTGCTATGCAACACTTGAAAGCATTGTCATCAGGGAATAGAACATAGGAACATGGGAACAGCTGTAGTCCATTCAGGCCCTCGAGCCTGTTCTGCCATTCAATTAGATCATGGCTAATCTGTACATCAACTCCATTTACTCACCTTTGTTTCATATCCCTACATAACCTAACCCCAAAAATTCTATCTTGAAACTTCAATTGACCCAGAATCACAGGCTTTTGGGGAGTGATTCCATATTTCCACTAGCCTTTGTGTGTAAAGTGCTTCCTCATTTCACACCTGAATGCCCTGGCACTAATTTTAAAATTATGGATTCTTGCCCCAGAGGAAACAGTTTTTTTGAATCTACCCTGTTAAAAATCCCTTAAATTTGTGCTGCCTGCTCATTATAATGATCGGAGTTTTGAGCTTGAGCACAGAGCTTGGAGACAGAGCTGGGTGAATCGCAATCGGAGTGGATCGCAAGCTGAGTGGAGGAATTTGGTGATAGTGGGAATTCGGTGGAGAGGAAGAAGGCAATTTCTCATGTCCAACTCAAAAGGAGGAGTGGAGCCACAGAACCAGAGGACTCTAAGTTAAACATCTAGATAACTAATATTTAGGTTCTTTGGGCTAGAAATTCATCTGTTGAGCGCCACTCCGTAGCGCCATGAAATGGCAATAAAATGGTGGCTGCCGCTTTTTCGTCAGCTGGTGGCGGGTCTTGCGGCGGCCGCCATATTCCTCTCCCCCTTTGCGCTACTGGTAACTGGTAACGCCCTGAAAGAAGAAATGACGGCGTGATGACGTCAATCGGCGTGCAATGCCAATTTAACGTCACCAATGTGAACTTTGACCCTAGCGGGTCCTAAGCACATCAAGTTAACCAGCCATGCAAGCAGGCTGACAGTGGTGATGTCTGCACCTCTTAAAAGGACACACACATCATTCAGGTATGTTTGGATTTAAGGTTTTGGACAGGCTTTTTTTGATTTTATTGAAGTGGTGGCTTGCTGCAATAGATGTGAAAAGTTTTTTAAGTGTGTAGGGAGTGCTGCTGGGCGCTTGCAATGGCTCGGATGGTAAATGAAGGCCTTTGAGAAGACAGAACATGCTGTAAATACTCAGCCAGTCATGCAACATCCGTGGAGAGAAAAACAGAGTTCATGTCTCAGGTCGAGCTGCTGCCTGACCAGCTGAGTATTTCCAGCATTTTACGCTGGTATTTCACATTTACAGCATCCGCTCGCAGAGGGAAGGGGAAGAAGCAGAAGAGGAGGAAGCAGATGGAAGGATGCAACCCAGACAGCCCCTTTCTGGCCGGGAGATGGAATCATCCACCTGCGGTCCCAGTGACCACAACCCCAATTCCCCTTTCAACATTAGTCCCACATCTTACCTTCCCTCTGTTACTAACCATCACAGCGTCCTCTTGACCATGATGCTGAAATAAAAGCCACCACAAAGCAAACTTTCCAATCCACCTATATATGTCTAGCCATCCAATATGATATCAAGAAATCAACTCCTCACCCTCATGCATTCTCTTAGTGACTGTCTTGTGTGTGCCTTTGCCTATCATACTGATGTCACGCAGTGCTACCCCAGTGGCTGCAGCATGGCTGGTGGAAGGCTGCTGACTTTCAGTGAGGACACTATAAATGGCCTTGCTGGTTGACCTTGAGGAGCTGGTGGCTGGGACTGTGAAATCAATCTTCTTCTGTTCTTGTTCTTCTTCACCCTCCTCTCCCTCTTCTTGGTCACCCACTGGCTGGGCAGGCTGCATTTCTTGGGTGTGTGAAATGAAGAAGGCACAAGGGTGGAGTTGTGGTGATGGGAGGGTGGGAAAGCAAGAGGTGCATGCCAGAAGAAGGATAACATATGAGAATACTAGCATCTTGTATCCTTTCAGCCCTGCCACTGGCCCAGAGCTCAGCCATGCTCCTGCCAAGAATGGCCAGCACCGTCTTCTTCAAGGGAGTAAGGTGAGGCTAGGAATAAGGGAAATAAACTTGCAGGGCTATGGGGATAGAGTGGGGGAATGGGACTGACTGGATTGCTCTACAGAGAGCTGGCACGGATTCTATGGGCCGAATGGCCTCCTTATGTGCCGTTATGACTCTATGGTCTCGATTTTATCGATCGATGCGGCTTGGGAGCGGGTCAGCTGGTTTCCTGGTTCCAGCCCCGCCCCCAACTTCATCCGGCCCACGGACGTGATTTTACGTCAATTGGCCTTGTTAAGCCTGCCCTGCGGGCTTGCCGGCCAATTAAGAAGAAGCCAGTCAGATGACGTCATTTGATGACGCGTCATCTGCTGGTTTTCTTAAAGGGACCACGCACATTTTTCTTTGACAGCTCATTTCTCAGTGTTTGACAGCATTGAGGTGCTGCAAACACTAACAATGACTGTTCACAGGTGAGTTCTTGCACCCAGGCTCTCAGTGACTCCCTCCTTAGGCTAGAACAGATGGCAGCTGCAGGTGAGGTTACAGAAGCGATCTGTTACTGGTGAGAGAGGTTCTCCCAATGAGGTAGGACTAGACAGCCAATTCAAAACTTCTTACCTACAGAAAAGTCTAAATGCATTAAAAATGAATTTCCCAACATTTACTTACCTCTGAAACTCACCAGCGCATCATTGGATCCTTCACACCACTTCTGCAGCTGTCATCAATGCAGAAACATTACAGCAGACTCACAACACGACACACTTACCTGGCGTGGTGTCCGGACGTCGGGAAGCCCGAAGTAGAAGTGTCAAAATTGCAAAAGAGCCTGTTAACTGCCTGTTAACAACCTTTAACAGGCAGTTAAGTGGCTATAATTCTCTTCCCACCGCTAGGTGTCGAGTCCATGTGCAAATCGAGGTGGTCACCCCGCAGTGTAAGAGTTTGCAGGCAGAGAGGGAATGGGTGACCACCAGACAGAAAAGGAGGACCAGATAGGTAGTGCCTGGGGGAGGTGGGACCTGTACAAGCCGGACAGGTTGCACCTCAACAGGGCCGGGACCAATACCCTCATGGGGAGGTTTGCTAGTGCTGTTGGGAAGGGTTTAAACTAGCTTGGCAGGGGGGTGGGAACCTGAGCGTAGATTCAGAAGGGAGAGAAGCAAAGCTGGAAATGGACAGCAGTAAATCAGTAAGTGAGTTTGGAAGGCAGAGGAAACAAAGGCTACAAAATAGACAACAAAAGGGTTTGGCAGTGCTTAATGGTATATACTTCAATGCAAGGAGTCTGCTAAATAAGGTAGATGAGCTGAGGGCACAGATAGACACGTGGAAGTATGATATCATAGCTATTATTGAAACATGGCTGAAAGAAGGGCAGAATGGCAGCTCAACATTCCTGGTTACAGGGTCTTTAGACGTGATAGAGAGGGCATAAAAAAGGAGGGGGGTCGCAATATTGGTTAAAGAAACAATTACAGCTGTGAGGAGGGATGATATGTTAGAAGGATCATTAAATGAGGCCCTAAGGGTTGAACTGAAGAACAAAAAAGGTGCAATCACACTGATGGGAGAGTACTATAGACCCCCAAATAGTCAGAGGGAGATAGAAGAGCAAATATGTAGGCACATTCCTGAGAAGTGCAAAAACAATAGGGCATGAATAGTAGGGGATTTCAACTACCCTAATATTAACAGGGATAGTGTAAAAGCTTTAGAGGGCGTGGAATTCTTAAAATGTATTCAGGAGAACTTTTTTAGCCAGTACGTAGCAAGCTCAACAAGAGAGGGGGCGGTTCTGGACTTAGTTTTAGGGAATGAGGCTGGGCAGGTGGAGGGGGTATCAGTGGGAGAGCATTTTGGTGGTAGTGATCATGATTCAGTTAGATTTAGCATAGTTATGGAAAAGGACAAAGATAGACCAGGAATAAAAGTTCTCAATTGGCGAAAGGCCAATTTTACTAAGCTGAGATGTGATTTAGCAAAAGTGGACTGGAAACAGCTACTTGAAGGTAGATCAGTGTCAGAGCAGTGGGAGGCATTCAAGAAGGAGACAGTGAGGGTTCAGAGCATGGATGAAATGTATCCCAGGTTGTTAAAAGAAGCAAGGGAGGAAATAGCATAGGTTCTGACCATTATTTTCCAATCCTCTCTGGCTATAGGTGTGCTGCTGGAGGACTGGAGGACTGCTAACGTTGTACTGTTGTTTAAAAAGGGAGAAAGGGATAGACCGAGTAATTACAGGCCAGTCAGCCTAACCTCGGTGGTGGGCAAATTATTGGAAAAAATTCTGAAGGACAGTATTAATCGTCATTTAGAAAGGCATGGATAATCAAGGACAGTCAGCATGTTAATGGAAGGTCGTGTCTGACTAACTTGATTGAATTTTTTTAGATGTATCAAGGAGGGTTGATGAGGGTAGTGCGTTTGATGAAGTCTACATGGATTTTAGTAAGGCTTTTGACAAGGTCCCACATGGCAGACTGGTCAGAAAAATAAAAGCCCATGGGATCCAAGGGAAAGTGGCAAGTTGGATCCAAAATTGGCTCAGTGGCAGGAAACAAAGGGTAATGGTCGACGGGTGTTTTTGTGACTGGAAGTCTGTTTGAGTGGGGTTCCGCAGGGCTCATTACTAGGTACCTTGCTTTTTGTGGTATACCTCAATGATTGAGACTTCAATGTAGGGGGAATGATTAAGAAGTTTGCAGATGATACAAAATTGGCTGTGTGGTTGATAGTGAGGAATAAAGCTGTAGACTGCAGGAAGATATCAATGGATTGGTAAGGTGGGCAGAAAAGTGGCAAATGGAATTCAATCCGGAGAAGTTTTTTTTTATTCGTATATGGGATGTGGGCATCGCTGGCAAGGCCAGCATTTATTGCCCATCCCTAATTGCCCTCGAGAAGGTGGTGGTGAACCGCCTTCTTGAACCGCTGCAGTCCGTGTGGTGAAGGTGCTCCCACAGTGCTCTTAGCGAGGGAGTTCCAGGATTTTGACCCAGCGATGATGAAGGATCGGCGATATACTTCTAAGTCAGGATGGTGTGTGACTTGGAGGGGAACTTGGAGGTGGCGGTGTTCCCATGCGCCTGCTGCCCTTGTCCTTCTAGGTGGAAGAGGTCGCGGGTTTGGGAGGTGCTGTCAAAGAAGCCTTGGCGAGTTGCTGTAGTGCATTTTGTAGATGGTACACACTGCAGCCACGGTACGCCAGTGGTGGAGGGACTGAATGTTTAAGGTGGTGGATGGGTTGCCAATCAAGCGGGCTGCTTTGTCCTGGATGGTGTCGAGCTTCTTGAGTGTTGTTGGAGCTGCATTCATCAAGGCAAGTGGAGATTCATTCCATCACACTCGTTACTTGTGCCTTGTAAATGGTGGAAAGGCTTTGGGGAGTCAGGAGGTGAGACACTCGCCGCAGAATACGTAGGGCTGGATTTTGATACTGGGGCGGGTTGGGGTCGTGTCACCCACTTTTCGTGTTATCCACCCGACTGCAATTGGATGTGGGAGATTGATGCAATTTTCACCTAATTGGGCAATTGAGTTCAGCATGTGGGAACCCATGAACCAATTAGTGTTTTCAGTCTGAAAGTCGCCTCTGATGATGTCATCATTACTGCTGCATTGAAGGTCTTCAGAGAATGCCTGGCCTTTGCTGTGAGAGGACCTGGATGCAAAATGAGCAGCAGCAGCCTTAAGTCTGCTCCCAGATATTTTTACACCACCACCACTCCCAGATATTTCTCCTCCCCATCCATTCATATCTGCATCCATCCACATAGCCATCCATATATGCATTCCAGCCAGCCAGCCAGCCAGCGATAGTCAGCTATCCAAATGTGCTCCCGCCAGGTTTCACATTCGTGGTTCAGAACAGGCGTGCTTCACGTAGAAAAAGGGTTAAAATCACAAAAGCCTTTCAAAATGGCATTATAGAGGCAATTTAGTACTTGTTAAGGGCCTTAACAGCCTATCCCGCCTCTTAGAGGCGGGACGGAGTCGGGACCAGCAGACACGATTTAATGAAAATTGCATGGAGGCGGGCTTGTGCCCGCCCACCAATTTTCGCAATTTTAACCCCCCACACGCCTCCAAACCCGCCTCCACGGGTCAATGAAAATTCTGCCCGTAGCCTCTGACCTGCTCTTGTTGCCACAGTATTTATGTGGCAGGTCCAGTTAAGTTTCTGGTCAATGGCGACCCCCAGGATGTTGATAGTGGGAGATTCGGCGATGGTAATACCGTTGAATGTCAACGGAGGTGATTGGACTGTCACTTGTTGGAGATAGTCATTGCCTGGCACTTCTGTGGCGCGAATGTTACCTGCCACTTATCAGCCCAAGCCTGAACGTTGTCCAGGTCTTGTTGCATGCGGGCATGGACTGCTTCATTATCCGAGGAGTTGTGAATGGCGCTGAACACTGTGCAGTCATCAGCGAACATCCCCATTTCTGACCTTATGTTGGAGGGAAGGTCATTGATGAAGCAGCTGAAGATGGTTGGGCCAAGGACACTGCCCTGAGGAACTCCTGCAGCGATGTCCTGGGGCTGTGATGATTGACCTTCAACCACCACAACCATCTTCCTTTGTGCTAGGTATGACTTCAGCCAGTGGAGCGTTTTCCCCCTGATTCCCATTGACTTCAGTTTTACTAGGGCTCCTTGATGCCACACTCAGTCAAATGCTGCCTTGATGTCAAGGGCAGTCACTCTTGCCTCACCTCTGGAATTCAGCTCTTTTGTCCATGTTTGAACCAAGGCTGTAATGAGGTCGGGAGCCGAGTGGTCTTGGCGGAACCCAAACTGGGCATCTGTGAGCAGGTTATTGGTGAGTAAGTGCCGCTTGATAGCAATGTCGATGACACCTTCCATCACTTTGCTGATGATTGAGAGTAGACTGATGGGGCGGTAATTGGCCGGATTGGATTTGTCCTGCTTTTTGTGGACAGGACATACCTGGGCAGTTTTCCACATTGTCAGATAGATGCCAGTGTTGTAGCTGTACTGGGACAGCTTGGCTAGGGGCGCGGCTAGTTCTGGAGCACAAGTCTTCAGCACAATAGCCGGGATGTTGTCGGGGCCCATAGCCTTTGCTGTATCCAGTGCGCTCAGCCGTTTCTTGATATCACGTGGAGTGAATCGAATTGGCTGAAGACTGGCTTCTGTGATGGTGGGGACCTCAGGAGTAGGCCGATATGAATCATCCACTCGGCACTTCTGGCTGAAGATGGTTGCAAACGCTTCAGCCTCTTTTTTTGCACTCACGTGCTGGGCTCCACCATCATTGGGGATGGGGATATTCATGGAGCCTTCTCCTCCCATTAGTTGTTTAATGGTCCACCAGTGTGAAGTAATGCATTTGGGGAGGGCTAACAAGGCAAGGGAATACACAATAAATGGTAGGATACTGAGAAGTGTGGAGGAACAGAAGAACCTTGGAGAGCATGTCCACAGATCCCTGAATGTAGCAGGACAGGTAGATAAGGAGGTGAAGAAGGCATATGGGATATTTTCCTTTATTAGCCGAGGCATAGAATATAAGTGCAGGGAGATTATGCTTGAACTGTATAAAACACTAGTTAGGCCACAGCTGGAGTACTGCATACAGTTCTGGTCACCACATTACAGGAAAGATGTGATTGCACTAGAGAGGGTACAGAGAAGATTTACGAGGATGTTGCCAGGACTGGAGAATTTTAGCTATGAGGTAAGATTGGATAGGCTGGGGTTGTTTTCTTTGGAACAGAGGAGGCTGAGGGGAGACTTGATTGAGGTGTATAAAACTATGAGGGGCCTAGATAGAGTGGATAGGAAAGACCTATTTCCCTCAGCAGAGAGGTCAGTAACTAGGGGGCATAGATTTAAAGTAATTGGTAGAAGGATTAGAGGGGAGTTGAGGAGAACTTTTTTCATCCAGAGGGTGGTGGGGTCTGGAACTCACTGCTTGAAAGGGTGGTAGAGGCAGAAACCCTCATCGTATTTAAAAAGTACTTGGATATGCATTGAAGTGTTGTAACCTACAAGGTTACAGACCAAGAGCTGGAAAGTGGGATTAGGCTGGATAACTCTTTTCTGCCCAGCACGGATACGATGGGCCGAATGGCCTCCTTCAGTGCCCTAAATTTCTATGATTCTATGATTCTATGGAGTGCTAATCTCAGCGCTGAATGTGCTGCCGGTTGGCTTAGCTCTCATAAGGGGGACCAATATCGGGTGCAGTCTACTGGCCAATAAAATTTGGCCTTGGCTCTCTGCACTACTTAAAGGGGAGGTGCTTTGTTGCAGAAGCTCCTCATTGTCACTCTGAAGCCATGGCCCAACAGGGAAGAGAGAGGGCAAGGAGGTTGTCTGATGCAGCACTAGTGGCCTTGGTCCTGGGGGTGCACAGAAGACGCCAGGTCTCTACCCACAGGGGGCTAGTAGGCCTTCCAGGCAGCACGCCAGAAGTCTGTGGGAGGAAATAGCACAAGCCATCAGTGCCACAAGTATTATTCCCAGGACCTGGTTCCAGTGCCACAAGAAGGTTACTGACCTCACACGAGTGGTCAAGGTGAGTGAATGCATCTTCAAATGCCATATCCCACCATCTGCACCATAGCCTCAAACACTGCTCAATACACCACACACCATCACTCACCTACCAACAAGCTCATACCTCACAATCATAGCTTCACCTCACCCTCACACACTTACCACTGCTGCAAGACTCACACCCACATCTCACACCTTGCACACACTGCCAACTATTGAACCATGGCAGGCACATCACCCAAACACATTGCACTAAACTCACTGACACACTTCCCTTTCTCTTGCAGGTAAAGGTGGCTCACAATCGCTGTGAGCAGCAGCAGACGGGCGGAGGGGAAACCTGACTTCAGAACCTCACTGAGCTGGAGGACACAGTGCTGGAGATCATTGGAGGGGCCGTCACTGAGGCCATGGCGAGCAGCGAGGTTAAAAGCAGTGACGATGACGGTACGCTCATACCTAATCCTTCTTCTCACATCCCACCTCCCCCTCATTCCACACTCTCTTGTCTCTTACAAGCTGCTGATGGTGTAACCATGCACCTCTTGCTTTCCCCTTCCCTCACCACAACCTGATCCTTGTGCCTTTCTCCTTTCAGAGACCCAAGAACTGCCTGTCCCTGACGTTGTAGAGGAGGAGAGTGAAGGAGAGGCACCGTCATTTGATCTGACACTCCCAGGCACCAGCTCAGAAAATGGCACTGAGCGGACTTCAGAGGGTAGTATAGAGGCGGGATCTGCACATGGTGAGTCACTGGGCACGAGTGGGCTGCAGCCAGGCCAGGGGGAAAGGTTAGCTCAGGTGCCAGCTCCAGTTTGCGCATGAGTTCTGCTGCACAGGACTCAGATGATGACTTCAATGGGGCGGCCTTCAGAAGAAGGATGATGATCATGCACACAGAAATGCTAGGTGCAATGGCAAGCCTGCCAGAGAGCCTATTTTCAGTGTCAAGGAGCATGGAGGAGTTCGGCTCCAACATTGCAAGGGGATTTGCACAGAGCTTGGAGCCCATGATTTCCAGGATGGAAGTGATGGGCAACTCCACAAGAGACCTTGTGGACCCAGCGATGATGCTGGGTGTGATGAGCGATGTCACGGCTTCCATTGCAGCACAGGCGAAAGCGACCCAACGTCTAAGTGCTGCAGTGGAGGCTCAGACTACTCTCATGCAGGCTCAGTTTGCTGCCACGGAAGCTCAGACTGCTGCCATCATTGCTGAGTTTACAATTGTGGAAAGAGGCTTGCAGGGTCTCACAGCAGTCCAGCAATCTGTCCTCCAACAGATGGCTAGGAATGCTGAGGTGCCACGCTCGGGGAGTGGCAGTGGCTCCCCGTGGAGCAAGAACCTCTCTCAGGATGACAGCATTCCTACTCCTACTCTGCCAGTGCCCTTGCACTGCCTGTCATCCAGCCAGCCCAGACTGCTGCTGCCCATGCCGAGGTGGTGCAGTCTACAGCTGGTGATCTTGAGGGCTACTGGGAGAGCCATCGTCGCCCTGCTCTGAGGCTGCAGGTCTGGTTCCAGGAGGTGGCAGAGTTCTGTGACCATTTCCTTGGTGAAGCGGAGCCTCCGAATACACCTCAGCAACTTTAAATAACTGTAGAAAGCTCCAAACAGTTGCACAAACTTACACAGAGCCAGTACAAATCCAAAAGCAAGTCAGCTGCAAGTTGTTGCTGATCCCTTTCAATTGCGCTGGTGGGGGGTCCCTCATGCAGCTGATTGCACATTCAGCTGGTCATGATTTGGAGAGGGCGTTGAATAGAGCAGCGGCGTCCATAATGGCAGGTCGTGCGTCAAATCGGCGTTGCACACTCATTGAGGTTACAATCTGCCTCATTATCATTTCTCTAGCAAGTGCAGGCAACGGCAACACTGCCAACTTGCGCAAAATGGCAGCCACTGTGGGATCTGCCAGAGGTGGGTGGAAGCGAGTCGGGCACCATTTTTCCTCCAAAACCAGTCTTACCAGCTGGCGCTAAGGTGGTGAATTTCACAGCCAAAGTGTAGGTACAGTGGCAAGAAATATTTGCAGTTGTTATTATGTGAAATTATTAGAAGCTTTTGGTGAATTTTATTTTGGAAAGTGAAAATAGTTTGAACGCATAGGGGGAAAAATTCGGTATCGCCCATTTTGGGGCGCTAATATCGGCCGGGCACAAAGTTTAGCGCCTGGCGCTAATTATCGCCTCCGACTGCAAAATTTGCCTCTATCGCCCCTGGAGGTGATTTGAGCATTAAATCAGGCGCTACACACCTCTCTTAAGGCGCAACCATCAGGGAGCGAGGCGCTACCTCAGAACACTACCGAAGCTCAGGCGATGCCAATTACCATGGAAGCCAGACAGACTGGCGCCATCCAGTTCTTAAAGTGGAGGGGTCATCTTGCTGGCCAGCCACTCCCTGCTCATTGCAGCCTTGAATCTCAGCCTGGAGAGACCTCAAAAGCAATTGTGTTGGAAGCACTAATGGATAGGCCCACGGAAAGAGCTCGGCACTTAGGAACCTCAAAAGTGGTGCTGAGGGCCAAAACTCCTTAGGACAGTGTTAAAATCAAAAATTTTGCCTACAAGAAAAGGCAGGAAGCGACCCGCCTTTAAATAGCGTTCCCCCAGCCCCTTCCCGACTTGAAAAGGTTCCCCTCTACCTGTCGTTCCTAGCGGCAGGCGCTAAGGCAGGGGGCGTGACTCAATATTCGGTCTGGGGCGCTACCGGGGCGTTGCATGCTTGACTGACGTCACGATCTGCGGGCACAGAGATCATGGCGGTAGTGTTTAGCGCCGCCGCAAAATGACTGGTCAGTTCGCCGCGCTCAGGCACTAAGTTCCTAGCGCCCCCTGGTGGCGCTAATGGGAGGTGCTAAGCAACCGTATTTCTCCCCTATAGACTTCTGAGTTAATCTCTGTGGATGTTTGCAACTTAGTGGAGTTGACTGATCACATGAGAGTGTGACTTGTGTGTAATGAGGAAAAGGTACAGAGAAACCTTTGGCAATGCCAGTCTTTGTGATGCAGCTGGGGTAGGGGCAGATACAGGCAGGGGGAAATTTTATTTGGTTTCACAACTTTTATTCACTTGGCCGTAAATTGCTGCCTCCTTTGTCTGGGTGCTGGTTGCTGGCTCAACTCTACCACCTCCCCTTCTCTAAATGTGGGGATGGAGTGCCTTCTCCCTCTTTATATTATCATCCCCTTTATCTTCAGGAAGTAATAATCCTTTTTGAATTGTGAAACTATGCAGAACGCAGCAATCAACAATATATCTGGAGATACTCGATGGGCCGTATTGCAGGGCTCCATCAGATTTATCTAGATTAAAACTAGAGTTAAAAATGCCTATGTTCTACTCTATTGAAACTCTTATAATCCCATGAGCCGCATATTTGTTCAAAAAATGGCGGCCGCCTTGCTTCCAGCGCGGGACACGGTGACCGCCATTTTGGAGAGGTCAATAGTGCTGCCATTGCAAATGTGCAGATTGTGACATCAATTGGCATGCAACGTGTGATTTGGTGCATGACTGCGATTTTTTATGTCAGTGCACGCCATAACACCCTCTCCTAACCACGCACGGAAGAACGTGCGTGCAGCAGTACTGCAGAGACGCTGTCAGCGCTTCTTAAAGGGACACACACATCTTTCAGGTAAGATTTGATTTCAGCTTTTGGACTTCTTGTTATATTTTATTGAAGTAGTGGCTTGTGCAATACATTAAAAAAGTTACTAAAGTGTGCAGGGAGTGCTGCTCGACGCTTTCAAGGCTTTGGATGTTAAAGGAAGGCCTCTGAGAAGACAGAAAATGCTGCAAATACTCAACAGGTCAGGCAGCATCTGTGGAGAGAGAAACAGAGTTAACGTTTCAGGTTGATGACCTTTCAGATGCTGCCTGACCTGCTGAGTATTTCCAGAGTTTTCCGTTTTTATTTCAGATTTCCAGCATCTGCAGCATTTTGCCTCTGAGAAGACCACTTGCTCACAGTCCTGGGTGTACATGGAGATGAAGCAGAAGCAGTAAAGGGGACAAGCTGCTCGCAGAGGGAAGATGAAGAAGCAAAAGAGGAAGAAGGAAAAGAGGAGGAAGCAGAAGAGAATGAAGCAGAAGAGGAAGAAGCAGAAGAGGAGGAAGTGGAAGGAAGGATGCAACCAAGACAGCCCCTTTCTGGCCGGGATATCTGGGATGGAATCATCCACCTGCGGTCCCAGTGACCACAACTCCAATTCCCCTTTCAACATGTGTCCTACACCTTACCTTCTCTCTGTTACTGACTATCACAGCGTCCTCTTGGCCACAATACTGAAATAAAAGCCACCACAAAGCAAACTTTCCAATCTAATTTTATCCATATATGCATCCAATATGAAATCAACTAATCACCCTTGCGCATTCCCTTAGTGACTGTCTTGTGTGTGCTTTTTCCTATCCGACTGATGTCACAAAGTGCTACCCCAGTGGCTGCAGCATGGCTGGTGGAAGGCTGCTGACTTTCAGTGGGGGACACTGCAGATCCCTTGCCGGTTGACCTTGAGGAGCTGGTGGCTGGGAGTGTCAAATCGAGTGACGGGGTTTCTTCTTCACTCTCCTCTCCCTCTTCTTGGTCAACCACTGGCTGGGCAGGCTGGATTTCTTGAGTGTGTGAAATGAGGAAGGCACAAGGGCAGGGTTGTGGTGATGGGAGGGCAGGAAAGCAAGAGCTGCATCACCTCTTTAGTGATATGGTGAAATAGTGGAACTCCTATCTAAATAAAGTGCATATAATGATATTTACCAAAAATACAATTACTGACCCTCCCAAGATCTGTGACAAAATTGGCAACACAATACATTAGAAGTTGTTGGCCTGAAAATCTGCAGCCCATCCAGCACATGTTATGGTGGGATTGCATCGGAAGGGCCACAAATGAGATATACGGGTCCTGGTCTTACTTTGAGGACTTGTAGGGGTGCAGCCTCCACCTGCTCCAAAAAGGGCCAGCATGATAAAAGGGGACAGGGCCAGGGGTGGGAACCTGTACCTGGCCTCACAGTCAGTGGGCACATTTATGGTGGTATTGTAGCGGGCTGCTGGGGGTGAGGATGCCTGGCACTGCTCTAGGCAGCCACTCTTCCTCCCCACAATGCAGCCCTATGGAGCAAGGCGGGAGGCCTAGATGTGTGCCTGGTGGTGTGGGTGTTCGTCATTGACATGGAAATTAAGAGACCTCTCTGGACCCTGTTCATTTTGGCAGAGTTTCTAGCTGATATATCCAATCACATATGCTGGGACCGCCCCACCCCTCCCCCACCACTCCCCACACTCCCCCTGCAGATTTTCAGTCACTCGCTGTTTATCTTTCACTGTTTATTGGACAAATCTTAAAAGAGAATTATAATGGGCCAGAATTTGCTGGGACCTTGGTGAACAGTGAGACCAACAGCGTATCTCCTTGACCAGCCAGATTTAAGGATTGAGAAACAAACAGAGGAAGGATTGAGAAGGAAGATGATTGCGAGTGTGTGAATTCAATGTCAAATCAGGTTCAGAAAGAGAAATAAAGAGAGGGAAAGAAAGATTGGATTAAAAGAGAGATTAAAAAAAAGGAGACACAAAGGAAAAGTAAGAAAAAAAATGTAATATTTAAAATTTGACATTTTTAAAATCTCCGACAATTCATGACCTGAGGAATGAGACTCAACACTTTTAATTGTTCACCTTCTAAGCCAGCGAGGTTGATTGGCAGTCATTAACAATTATCACGTTGTTAAAAGGGTGCTTATGCTATGAATTACTGGACTTAACTTTCTGTGGCAAGTTCAATGGGCAATTAATGTGCAAATCCAGCAACTTCATGAAACTCACGGGAGATGCCGTTTTTGCAAAGCTGATTTGCAATTTGTGGGGTGTGTCATTCACATGGCGTTACTTTTTCAACAAATTATTTTCTCCATCTTTTTCATACAAATCTTTGAAATGCTGACTTAAAATTTATAAAGCGCCTTATTACATTTCTCAGAAACGTCTCAAAATGCTTCACATACATTCCCTGCACTTTCCCTGCACATTCCCTCTACATTCCCAGTACATTCCCTGTACATTCCCTGCACATTCCCAGTACATTCCCTGTGCATTCCCCGCACATTCCCAGTACATTCCCTGCACATTCCCTGTACATTCCCAGTACATTCCCTGTACATTCCCTGCACATTCCCAGTACATTCCCTGTACATTCCCCGCACATTCCCAGTACATTCCCCGCACATTCCCAGTACATTCCTTGCACATTCCCAGTACATTCCCTGTACATTCCTGCACATTCCCAGTACATTCCCTCTACATTCACCGTACATTTCCCGTACATTCCTTGTACATTCACTGCACATTCCCAGCACATTCCCTGTACATTCCCTGCACATTCCCAGTACATTCCCTGTACATTCACCGTACATTTCCCGTACATTCCTTGTACATTCACTGCACATTTCCTTTACATTCCTTTTATATTCACCGTACATTCCCTGTGGTTAGAAGGAATATCTGAAAAAAGTGCTCCTTTTTAAATGTTTTTTACTCACTCGATGTTTGTAGTTATCCAATCACCTTTATCTAGTTTTAGAATGTATGTGAAGAGTCTAAAGCATTACTCTTTCTTCCTGTGGTAGGATGCCCCATCTGGTGGCCTGGCTAAGAATTGACAAATTCTTCACACTTAACAGAATTGTAAAGGCGACTGGCTGCTTGATCTGGGATTAATGCCCCAATTACACTGCACTTTGGGCACTGATACAGCAGAATCTTACAGATTATTAACTCAAATTAAAAAAAGCTACTATGCACTTTCTGCTGTTCCAGAATACAAAAAAAAGCACCAAAAGCTACAAGCCAACTACCATCACCAGGTTGGTTTTAAATGCGAGGGAACTGATATTCACAGAGTTGACTGCAGTAAATGTGAGGTAGAATGAACTTTTCGGCCAGAATTTTGCCGGTGCTCAGAGGGCAGGTTTGGAGGTGGGTCTGCTGTCAAAATAGCCAATTTAATGCTATTTTGAGGCTTCCTTCCAATTTTACGTGCTCCCCCAGAGGTTACCCGCTGCTCGGGGAACATGCCAGCTCAACCTGGCGTGAGTTGAGTCTGCTCTGATGTTTCTGAAAAGCTGACAGCTGCAGAAGTGGTGTAAAGGATGCCATGTTGCAGATGGTCAGTTTTAGAGTGCAGAAACATTTGGTTACTTCATTTGTAATACTTAGAGATTTCTTTAGCTTGCAAGGGTTTAGAGGCAACTGTATGTCCAGTGCCACCTCATTGGAACAAACTCTCTCACCATTGACAGATCGCTTCTGTCATCTCTACTTCAGCTGCCATCTATTGCAGCAACATCGGTACCCTTGAAAAAATCAGACCTTGGTCCTCTGAATCCTTCCACGATCAGCCCCAACACCAACATCACCAGGCACACTAACATCACCAACAACATCACCAACAACATCACCAACCTTCTCTGCCATCACCTGATGCTGCACTGGACACAGGGCATCATCCCCTGACAACATTGCTGCCCGGGAGGCCAGCGATGGCATCACCATGGCCAGACTTACTTCACTTGACGCTGTAAACCCTGGCTGCCACATGATGCGCCAGGTTGACACTATCCCACACCAGCACCGTGAAGCATCCCTTTAATATCCAAGCCATTCCATGCACACTCATCACTATAGCAGGGGTGGGGTGGGGGGCGGAAGTTATTTCTCAACATTCACTGGAACTCAGTAAGACACTTCTCAAGGTGCGCTCAGATCCAACGCTCTTCTCGATCTTCCTTGCGGCAATGCTCCATTTCACCCTCAGTAAGCTCCCCGCTGGAGTGGAGCTAATTTACAGAACAAACAGGAAACTGTTCAACCTCCGTCGCTTCCAGTCCAGATCCAAGGTCGTCCCTTCCTCTGTCGTCGAATTACAGTATGCAGACGATGCTTGCGTCTGCGCACACTCGGAGGTCGAACTCCAAATCATCGTTAACACCTTCACCGAAGCGTACGAGAGCATGGGCCTTACACTAAACATCCTCTACCAACCTGCCCCCGCCACACTGTACTGCCCCCCGATTATCAAAATCCATGACAAGGCCTTGGACAACGTGGACCACTTTCCATACCTTGGGAGCCAACTGTCAACAAGGGCAGACGTCGATGACGAAGTCCAACACCACCTTCAGTGTGCCAGTGCAGCCTTCGGTCACCTGAGGAAGAAAGTGTTTGAAGACCAGGACCTCAAACCCGGCACCAAGCTCATGGTCTACAGAGCAGTAGTAATACCCGCCCTCCTGTATGCCTCAGAGACATGGACCATGTACAGCAGGCACCTCAAAGCACTGGAGAGGTAGGATAGGCGCACCAACGTCAGTGTTCTCGCTCAGGCCAACATCCCCAGCATCGAAGCTTTGACCACGCTCGCTCAGCTCCGATGGACGGGTCACATCGTCCGCATGCCCGATACGAGACTCCCAAAACAAGCGCTCTACTCGGAGCTCCGACACGGCAAGAGAGCTTCAAGGACACCCTCAAAGCCTTCTTGAAAAAGTGCAACATCCCCACCGACACCTGGGAATCCTTGGCCCAAGACCGTACAAAGTGGAGGAGAAGCATCCGGGAATGCGCCGAATACCTCGAGTCTCTTCGCCGGGAGCAAGCGGAAGCCAAGCGCAAACAGCGGAAGGAGCGCACGTCAACCTAAGCACCCCACCCACCCTCCCCTTCAACCACCATCTGCCGCACCTGTGACAGAGACTGTAGGTCCCGCATTGGACTCGTCAGTCACCTGAGAACTCATTTTTAATGTGGAAGCAAGTCATCTTCAGTTCCGAGGGACTGCCTAAGAAGAGAAGAAGAGAAACTTTACATGGACATTGGCTAAACCTTTCAAGTGCCTACCCTTGTGTGTTGTTAGTTGGTATGCTTGCAGTAGGATGAGGGTGAGTGTGAGGGGTGGCTAGTGAGATGGGGAAGTGATAATGTAGACAGAGAGGGTTGGGTGGAGGTGCAAGGTAAGTTGGTGTGAGTAAAGATGTAGGGTAGGGAAGGCAGAGTGATGGGGACGTGTTGAGTGGCACAGCAGGGTGAGTTTGAGTGCGGCTTTGAAGTAACGTTTCGTGATCCACTGAGATCATTGAAAGGTTGGCGCCACTGCAGCCAGGACCCCTGACGACATCCCTGCTTTTGCGCTCCTGTGCAATGTGCAACCAGGCTGCATTGCTTTCCCGGGGAGGTCTCTTCCACCCTTGGAAGGGAAGAGAACCTCCCCGCTTGCTGTGACCCCTTCCATAAACATATAGAGGGAGTCATTGGAGAGCCTGGGTGCAAGCGTCCACCTTTGTGCAGTGATTGTTTACAGCACCTCAATGCTGTCAAGCACTGACAGAACAACTGTCAAACTCAATGTGGCCATGGTCCCTTTATGGAAACCGGCTGATGACGCGTCATCAAATGACATCATCAGACCCTGTTAATTGGCCGGGAAGCCTGCAGGGTGGGCTTAATAAGGCCAATCAAGGGAAAATCCCTTTGACAGAACGGCTGCAGCCAGGATCGTGACTGGAACCCGGAAACCAGCTTTCCCGCCACCATCCCAACACCACTGATAAAATCACGGCCTAAATCTTTAAAAAAATTAATTTTAATGTTTTTATCCGATCTGTTCACGTTTACAATTGTGGAAATCTTAGTCAGTGAACAATCCAAATATTAAGTGAATGCATGAGAATTTTACATCGGCTGTAATTTTTTTGAGGGAAAGGAGTATATAAATAGTTGTGATACAGCAATAGCACAGTTATCACCAGTTCAAAGCTTCTATAGCAGTAAAGTTATTGCCAACAAGTAAGCTATTATTTAAGGATGGGCAGGAGCTCTCTGGCCCCCTCCTGAACACATCATCACGGGAATCTGCAATTACAATTCGATCTATTCAATAACAAACTTTTCCAATAAACTCTGGGAGTAATTTTGATTTTGGGTGATAGTGTAAAACGGCCGATACCGAATCTGCCGCCCATTATACTGAGGCCATTGATTGAAGCCACGTGCGACTGATTTGATATCGTCCATTTACACTATCACCCAAAGTCAAAATTACCCCCACTCAATTTCCCCCTCCCAGTTTTCTTCTGACCTGAAGGCCACTGATTCATACTAAAGTACAATAGTACGGGAACTAAGCACCATCCAGTAACACATTGACGTGTTCATTCTTTCATTATCACAACTCCTCTGATAATGAACTAAAACATCCAGCTTATAGCAGGGCCTCAATAACATCTAGGCTCGGGCTGACAAGTGGCAGGTAACACTCACACCAAATAATTTCCAGGTAATGACCATCTTGAACGAAAGAAAGCCCAGCTATCCCCCTCGCTCTCAATGGCACAACCGTCGCTGAACCCCCTCCCCCGCTATCAATATCTTGGGGGTTTGGGATCACCATTGACCAGAAGCTTAACTTGACCAGCCACATCAACATTGTGGCTACATAATCAGGACAGAGACTGGATACTTTGCGATGAGTGGCTCACCTTCTAACTCTCAAAGCCTCTCCACCATCTACAAGACTGTGCTCAGGAGTGTGAGTCACCAGTCGCTTGAATGGGTGCAGTCACAACACTCAAGAAGCTCGATACTATATAGGGCAGAGCAATTTACTGATCAGTGCCCCTACCATTGGACTCGATATCCACCCCTATATCACTGGTGAACTGTGGCTGCAGTAGGTAGGACCTGGGGATGCACTGCAGCAACTCACCAAGCTTACTTCGACAGTACTTCCTTCTCTGTGACCTCTATCACCAAAAGGGACAAGACCAACAATGTTATGAAAACTTGTAGTTAGTTCATCTATATGTCATATACCATTTGGACATGGACATATATCACCATTCCTTCACTGTCACTAGCTCAAAATCTTGGAATTCCCTACCTAACACCATCATGAGAACGTCATCAACACAAAAACTGCAGCAGTTCAAGGAGAAGGCCCACGTAGAACTTATCAGGGTAACTAGGGAAGGACAATAAATTAAATCTCGACAGCTTCAGTGAAATCATTTTAAGATTTTTTTTAAAGTATGCGCATAAATAGTGACTGCTATTCCACCACAGAAGCATCACAGCCAAGCCTGATTCTGTCATCACCTGATGTTAAATCATAAGATCGCACGATAGATTCAAATGAAGGGCGGTCATTCTTAGTTCATCCAACCAGGAAGACCTAACAGTCTGACATCCAACCATCTCTAAACTGATTCTAGGGGTTTTGCTCTAATATTGCATCCAGAAATCCATTCTATGTGTTGATTACTCTTTCAATGGAGAAGAAGCTCCTGACATCCATCATAAATTTGCTTTTTACTGGTTTGAATTGTGTCCCCTTATCCTGCTATTAATGTTTAGTTGCAGAGCACTCCCTTTCCCAATGACACAGAATATACCTTTACTTGACCAATATAAAGGTAGCTTGTTGTGAGCCCAGGGGTCAAACAGAGAACCCTGTGACTGTATTTCTGTTTACTGGTTAGATCACATGCCTTCACATGGTCTTCCTCAACTCTGGAACACAGTAGAGTATACACTTTACTAGACCATAGCATTGGCTAAAAACTGCCAAAAGATTTATCAAACAATGATGGATAAGTGAACAGAATTAATGACACAAATAAAAACAGAAAATGCTGGAAATACTCAGAAGGACAGGCAACATCTGTGGACAGAGAAACAGAGTTAACGGGCTGGATTTTAATTCGCAGACGCGCTGGGAGTGGGGGGCGGGGAACGTCGGTCAGTGGTTTTTAACTCAGCCACCTCATTATCATTTTACTTTTGAGTTTCCCGTCCAATTAGCGACAACAGGCGTGATGACGACCCACATGACGTGATCTGAATGGCAGTATTTAAAGGGACACTCCAAGCATGCAAGTGGAAGCAGTTGGGGTTGCCATGGAGAGACAAAGCAATTTTGCAATGGAGTCGAGACGGGTAAAGGCTGCGTCCATCTTCACCGACGCCTCCCTGGATGTGCTGCTGGGGGCTCTAAGGACCCGGAGGGAGATACTGTTCCCGAGTGACGGGAGGAAGAAGCCTGCAGCTGAGACACAGAAGGCGTAGTTGGAGGTTGCCCAGGAAGTCAGCAGCAGGAGAGGGGTCTATAACAAGGGGGCATAGATTCAAGGTAAAGGGCGGGAGGTTTAGAAGGGATTTGAGAAAAAACTTTTTCACCCAGAGGGTGGTTGGAGTCTGGAACTCACTGCCTGAATGGGTTGTGGAGGCAGGAACCCTCACAACATTCAAGAAGCATTTGGATGAGCACTTGAAATGCCATAGCATACAAGGCTAAGGACCAAATGCTGGAATATGGGATTAGATTAGACAGGGCTTGATGGCCGGCGCAGACACAATGGGCCGAAGGGCCTCTATCCGTGCTGTATAACTCTATGGGGTAAAAATTAGGTCGCGCCCCATTTGGGGCGCAAATATCGTCTGGACGCAAATATTAGCGCCTGGCGCTAATTATCGGCACTGACTGGAAACTTCACTTTTACCGCCCCGGGAGGTGAGTGGAGCGCTAAATCAGGCGCTGCACACCTGTCTTAAGGCGCAAAGGCCAAGGAGTGAGGCGCTAACTCAGAGCGCTGGCGAAGCTCATGTAATGTCAGTCAGCAATGGAACACACACACAATGGCACGGGCCAGTTCTTAAAGGGGATGGTTAATCTTGCTTTCCATCCACATCCTGCTCATTGCAGCCTTGAATCTCAGCCTGGAGAGACTTGCACATCAAATGTGCTGGAAAGAACAATGGAGAGTACCAGGCAAAGAGCTCAGAGTGCAGCTCCCACAGTCTCTGCTAAATCGATACAAGGAATGGCAAATCAAAATGAACCTGCAAAGTGCTGCTCAGTACCCAAAACTCCTTCACACAACGTTGAATCTCTCCAGAAGTCTCTCCCTCTCTCTCTCAGAATGCGTAGTTCAAAAATGCCACCAACAATAAAAGACAGGAAGAGGCCCCCTTTAAATAGCGCCCCCCCCCAGCTCCACAGCGATTGATAGCGTTCCAGTCTTCCGGTCGTTGGATGCGCCAGGCGGTACGGCAGGGGGCGCCACTCAATTTCCGCTCCGGGGCGCCACAAGGGTGTTGCACCATGGAATGACGTCATAATCTGCGCGCGCAGGTGGTCGCAGCGGTAAGTTTTAGCGCCGCCGCACAATCTCTAGTTAAGTTCCCGAGCGGCGCAAACATCGCTGCGCCCGGGCGTTAGCGGCTTTGCGCCCCATTAGCGCCCTCTTAAGGCGCTAACGGGAGGCGCAACCAACTGAATTTTTACCCCTATGACTCTATGAGGAGCGTGGTGCCACGCTCCTGGATCCAATGCAGGAAGCGCTTCAATGACCTAAGCAGCACAGGAAAGGTGAGAGCAATAGCACATTGCCCTACATCCTGATGTGCGTACATAAGAACATAAGAAATAGGAGCAGGAGTAGGCCATTTTGGCCCCTCGAGCCTGCTCTGCCATTCAGTGAGATCATGGCTAATCTTCTACCTCATCTCCACTTTCCTGCACTATCCCCATATCCCTTGATTCCCTTA
Organism: Squalus acanthias; assembly: GCA_030390025.1. Lineage (NCBI taxonomy): Eukaryota > Metazoa > Chordata > Chondrichthyes > Squaliformes > Squalidae > Squalus > Squalus acanthias. Next base: position 88,314,111 of record CM059432.1, read on the forward strand.
ATATTCAAAAATCTATTGATCTTTGTCCTGAATATACTCAATGCCTGAGCCTCCACAGCCCTCTGGGGTAGAGAATTCCAAAGATTCACAACCCTTTGAGTGAAGAAATTTCTTCTCATCTCAGTCCTAAATGGCCGACCCCTTATTCTGAGACTGGGACCCCTGGTTCTAGACTCCCCAGCCAGGGGAAACATCCTCCCTGCATCTACGCTGTCAAGCCCTGTAAGAATTTTGTATGTTTCAATGAGATCACCTCTCATTCTTCTAAACGCTAGAGAATATAGGCCCAGTCTACTCAATATCTCCTCATAGGACAATCCCCCCATCCCAGGAATCAGTCTGGTGAACCTTTGTTGCACTCCCTCGATGGCAAGTATATTCTTCCTTAGGTAAGGAGACCAAAACTGTACACAATACTCCAGGTGTGGTCTCACCAGGACCCTATATAATTGCAGTGAGACGTCTTTACTCTTATACTCAAATCCTCTTGTAATAAAGGCCAACATACCATTTGATTTCCTAATTGCTTGCTGTATCCGCATGTTAACTTTCAGTGATTCGTGTACAAGGACAGTAAGAAATCGTGAATTGGAAGAAATAACTTGAGACAAAAAAGTCTCTTCAGACTGGTGTTACAATAACTGATAGACGCTTAGAATTTGCTTATGTTCTTGGTTCCCTGCGGATGTTATAACATTCTGCACCGTGGCGGTAACCTTGTTTCCAGACTAGCTGCCTGCTGTTTGTGTGCTAGAAAGTTTGTTGACTGTATCTTTGGTTTGGCCAACCAAGGCCCAATGCCTATGTTTCTTCCATTATTGCTAATAACCATATTATAATGCTAAGTTAGGATTTTGACTTTGTTTAACAAAGCTGCTTTAAAATGTGTAAGTTAATTAAGTATAAGGATACAGAATAGAAGATATCTTTGGGAATTTAATGATACATTCCATAGTACAATAGTCTGATGAACAGCTTGAACATAAATAACTGATAACAAGCAGCTATGAACATCTGAAGGCCGAGAATGGCATGTCTGACTCCAAACTGGGGAGGATAAGCACGGGAGAGAGAGTAGGAAATCGTTTGAAAGTATAAACAGGAAAGACATGTGAAGGGGAGGGTTTTCAACCAAAAGTTGAGACAAAGAACTCGACATACCATTGGGCACCTTGGTTTAGAAAGAGCCCTTACGGGTTAGATAGTCCTGTCCATAATCTACCCTAGGCCCATCCCTAAAAAGAGAATAAAAGAGATATCTAAAGAGCCTTTAACACAGATGATGAAGAGAAGAGCTGTTCGTGTACGCCAGCCGTCCGTCCGATCGGGACCGATACCAGCTGCTTGTCACGGTCGTATATCTATTATGTTTATCTTGATTGCGTGTTGTACTTAACTTAAACTGCCGCTCCTTAATAAAGCAATCTATGACTCCTAAGACCCTTTGGGTAATCTGTGTGTGATCTGTGATCCAAATCTTACAGGACACCCAGGTCCCTCTGAACACCAACATTTCACAAACTCTCACCATTTAAAAAATACTCTGCTTTTATATTTTTCCTACCAAAGTGGATAACTTCACATTTCTCCATATTATGTTCCATTTGCCATGTTCTTGCCCATTCACATAGCCTGTCTATATCCCCTTGAAGCCTCTTTACATCCTCCTCACAACTTACATTCCCACCCAGCTTTGTATCATCAGCAAACTTGGATATATTACATTTAGTCCACTCATCCAAATCATTGATATAGATTGTGGATAGCTGAGGCCCAAGCACTGATCCTTGCGGTACCCCACTAGTTACAGCCTGCCAACCCGAAAATGACCCGTTTATTCCTACTCTTTGTTTTCTGTCTGTTAACCAATCCTCAATACATGCTAATATATTGCCCCCAATCCCATGAGCCCTAATTTTGTTTCATAACCTCTTGTGTGGCATCTTATTGAATGCCTTCTGAAAATCCAAATACACCACATCCACTGGTTCCCCCTTGTCTATTCTGCTAGTTACATTCTCAAAAAACTCTAACAGATTTATCAAACACGATTTCCTTTGCATGTTGACTCTGCCCAACCCTATTATTATTTTCTAAGTGACCTGTTACCATGTCCTTAATAATAGATTCTAGATTTTCCCTACTTCTGATGTCTGGCTAACTGGTCACCCCAACTCCCTCACTCTGCCTTCTCAAGCCTACTCCAGCACATCACTCCTCACACCAACTTACCTTACAGGTGCACCCATCCCTCTATGTGTATGCACTTACTCACATTCCCATTTATCCATCCACCACTGACACTCACCCTCATCCTTATGCAATGTCATGCCTTTCCCTCACAGTCACCCTCAACAAATGCTCTCCATCCAGCAGGTAAACACATCCCATTACTCACACTCATAGGTCTCTCATTTCCCTCCTTGCAGGAGAAGAGAGCACAGAACACCAGGGAGAGGCGGAGAACTGGAGACGGCCCTCTCGCCACCTCTCAATTAACATCTGCAGAGTAGGTGACACTGGAGGTCAGCAGAGTCTCGGCGTGCCTGGCCATTGGAGTTCGGTCCTGCCAGCTACCTGGTGACAGAATTAAATATCAGGCAGCCACATGGCATACAACACTCAGTCATGTTGACTGTATGTCAACAGTGACTGAAACATGATCATGTGTATAATGATAACTTCCAGCATTCTTACCTTCACGGTACTTATTCATGTGTTTTATCTCCCACAGGGCCTTCACACGCCCATCAGTAGGTGGTCGAGGTTGCCCACGACGATGACAACTCCTCAGAGGAGCTCATACCCGCTGAGGGTGCACCGTCACAGGACTCATGCAGACCATGCACCAGTTCAGATAATCACACTTCGGTGGGACTAGTTAGAGAGATAGTTGGGTTTTCACATGGTTACTTGCACTTCAGAAGTGACCAAGAGCAGATGGTGGAGTCAGGGAGAGCAGTGGAGAACCTGCGTCAGAGGGCGCAGGACTCTCCAAGCTCTGCTCAGCTGGATGCAGATGCTGTACCCCGGAGGCCGTTGATGAACACGATACTTCTTGTGCAGCAGCAGAGAATGTGCGATGTACTGACAGGCATTCCAAGCATGCTGTGCACGATTGCAGTGAGATTGGAAGAGTCCATCTCAAGCATGAGTGACATGATGTCGCAGGCCTTTGCGATGATGTCTTCTTCCATGCATGAAGCATCAAACGCGGCAATCCAACGAGTGTATGCAAGCCTTCAACAATGGCTTGCACACTATGAATCCGACCTTAAATAGGATGAATGATAATCTAGCCTTGGTCTTTCCTCGCCCCACTGATCTGTAGCAAAGTGGTCTCCAGTGTAGGTGGTGGTTTATGTCAGCTTCACCTCTGACTTCTGAGCGGTTCGAATCGCTGCCACTCCCTTGGTTCTAGACCTTGGACTTATTTGGGGGTTGTGACAAAAATTGCAGCAGACAACTTGATGCAAGAACTTTGATCTTTATTCAAGAGAGTAAAACACAACACAAACACTCTTAACACTCTAAAAGTGGGGAACACTTCGGTACAAGCGAGGGAAATAACATTAGAAGAATACTTCACCCCTCCCAATCCCACTCTACTAGCTAGATTGGACTCCAGAGGACCAGGGATGATACTCACCAGAATCCTTGACAGTTAGGTTAGTTCGCGGTTTTGGGGTTCGCTCTATATGTTGGTTGGTGTCTGCCATACCCCATACGCGGTAGAGGACTTCAACTGCGTATCTGGTCAGTCTTCGCGAGTCCGCTGATGCGGTAGGGTGCGTATTGGATCTATCAGGTGAGTACCCACTTTTCTTTGGTTTAGAAGTAGGGTTTAGAGTTTTTAAGGGAAAATCTTACCCAGGGGTAAGTCAGGAGTAGATTGTAGAGTGGAAACTTTGCGGATCTTCGGGTTTTCTTCGAGTTGGTTTTCTTTGGTCGCGGTGGCCCAGTATTGGTACTTGATGTTTGGTTGGTTGTTTTCGTGAGGGCCTTGTTGCCGCGAGGTGTCCGATGGTCACTGAGGCGGTCGTTCTGGTTTCTTCACGTGTCGGCCTACTTTGTTGGATGGTCTGGCCTTCGAGCTGTCGACCACCTGCTGGACACGGAACGCTGAACGGTGGTGTTTTAGAATTGTGTTGCGGAGAATGCCTCCGTAGATGTCTTCTTGTTCTTCCTTCCTCTTCTTCTTTTTCAGGTTGAGAACGGGCCTGCAATTATACCCATTGAAGCTTCCTTATCTGCGCGCCAAATCAGATCCCAGTCTTTGTTAGATTTTGGCGGACTCGTTAACGGTAATTCGTTTGTTAAGGTGTGAAGTGGTTTCGGGATGGCCCCATCCTGTCGATTTGCTACTTAATCGTAGTTGACTGTCCTCATGTTTTGGGTTTCTTGACTGGGCCTAGGATTTCTATAGAGTAGGCCGAAGTAATCTGTTTTATGCATGTCTTTAATGGGCTCTGTAAATTTGGGTGGAGACTGTTTTTCCTCAGGTTTATTGTTAGGATGTTAATGTCTGATAGGGGCCGATTTAAACTCCCAGCGAGGTCATGCGGTTCCCCAGACAGTTTCCATTAGCTCCAATATCCAAACTGTCTTTGCAGAGGTTGAACCCACCTCCCTTCACAGCCTTTTCTCCCTTACAAGCCCAGACATGTTTTAAAAATACCAAATCTTGGTTTTTGCTCAAAATGTCCTTCGGTTAGGCACAATGCACTTCACCACCCTTAAATAGCTAGAAGAGTCCAAAGTCTTTTTCCTTAGGGTTTTTCTTAGAGTTTGGGGGATCTGTGAATTTTGAGAATCTTACACCAGCACATTGGCAGCAAGGAAGTGCGGCTAGGCCATGAGAGGGATGATGGTGAAATGGGACATGGAAGTGGGGACTTGGCTAAAAGCGCTTCCACTTCTCACCTGTTGCACCCACCCCACCCAGTCAGAGCCCCACATGCTGCCTCATGTCCCGATGGCCGAGTCTGCTCCTGCACAGATGCAGGTGGAGCAGTCTTTGGCGGTGCCCTCACGGGCTCCAAAACCCAGAGGACATCAGGCAACAACATCTCAACAGTCAGAGCAGGGATCTGAGCAGCCTCCCTCTACCTCTGCTGAAGCCACAGGGGTTGCACTGTGTCGAAGTGCTAGGAAAAGGAAGAGTGAAGATTTGTAGTTGCACAAGAGTATGAACATGGGTGTGTTGCACATTGTTAGATTAAGTTTCTATTGTCTATTTGAAGCACATAAATATTATTCTTTTGCACCACTTTCCCGTCTTGCCCATTCTTGTTTGTTGGCTGGCACGTGGCCTTTTCAGTTATGTGATGATGAATGGGAAGACATGAATTTATGGTGACTAATAGGATGCTGTGAAAGGGAGGCTTCGTTGTTTGCAGGACTGCTTTGCGTTAGTGGCATGGGGGTGGGGGGGAAAAGTGTCTTTTGTGTGTGGTTTTTAGATGGGTGCACTGGTGGAACTTAGGTGAACCTCGCAATAATGGTGCATTGCCCGCATCACCTTCCACTTCCTCATCTTCCTCCTCATCCTCGGATTCTGAAGAGGCTCTGTGCTCTGCGTCTTGTTCCTCCTGAAGGTCCAAACCTCATTGCTGCGCAATGTTGTGAAGAGCGCAGCACACCACGACCATTCAGGAGACCCTGGTTGGTGCGCACTGAAGAGCACCTCCAGATCTGTCCAGGCACCTGTAGCGCATCTTCAGCATGTCGATGGGTTGTTCAATGACACATCTGGTAGTCATATGGCATTCATTGTAGCACTCCTGAGCCTCGTTCCTCGGGTTTCTGAGAGGTGTCATCAGATACGTTTTAAGTGGGTATCCCTTGTCTCCGAGTAGCCAGCCGGTAACTCTGCTTCCAGATGCGAAGTGATCAGGGAGGGTGGACTGCCGCAGACGAAAGCATCATGCAGCTGCTCGGAAATCTTGCACACACCTGCATAAAGATCCTTTTTGTGGTTGCACACCTGCTGCACATCGATGGAGTGGAAGCCCTTGTGGTTGATGAACACTCCTGGGTGATCTGTGGGTCCCCTAATTACCACATGTGTGCAGTCAATGATGCCCTGCACCTGTGGGAAGCCAGCAAGTGCCGCAAACCTGAGCGCCCGCTCATTCTGACTGGCATAATTGCAGGAAAAGTTGACATAATTGGTGGACCTGGCAAACAAGCCATCAGCCACCTGTCTTATGCATTTATGTACCGCTGACTGCGAGAACCTGCAAATGTCTCTGGCAGAGCCCTCAAAGTTTCTAGAGGCAAAAATGTTGAGGGTGGTGGTGACTTTGACAGCCACTGTGGCCACCAGGTCCAGCTGGCAGCAGGTCTGGTTCCAGCAGGCTGCAAATGTCTGCCACCATCTGATGTGACACCCTGAGCATCCTGAGACACTGGTGTTCAGACATGTCGAGGAAGCTCATCCTCTGCCTGTAGACCCTGTGTGCCGGGTATGGCCTTCTGCGATCTACACTTCTCTGCTACTTCTCTCTCTCGTGTGGAGCTAGAGGTCTGTGAGCAGCCACCTATTGCTGGTCCTGCTGCTGCTGGTGGTGCTACTGGTGCTGCTGCTGCTGTTGCTGGTCATCTTTGTCCTCATCTGGGGTCCACTATAAGGCAGCATAAGTGGCACCCATGCTGATCTGATAGATCTGAGCTCCAAAGTGCAGATCAGACCTCCAAACCTCCAAAGTGTATATGACACCTCCAAAGTGTTGAAAAAACCTCCAAAATGTGTAGGATAACCTCTCAGTACAAGTACTATGAACAAACCCTTTCCCACAAGCAGGTAATAAAGCAGCTGTGAGTATTGAGTACTTATTGGCATATTTCCCTGTCATGGCTTTAGTCCCCTCAATTGCCACTGTGTTCTCACCTTGCTTTCACTGGCGAGTTGCAGGAAGCCCAGGAAACCCGTGCACCCACAGTTAAAATAGAAATCCCATGTCAGTATTGCTCTAATTGAGCGTTTAACATACCTTAAGTGGCAACGCGCCTCTTCCGAGTGGCTTGCTCGCAAGCAGCCTAATGCAATGCAGTGAAATATGGAAGTCGGCAAGTTGGAGCTGGCTTCCCGAAACGCTGTCAATTTCACAAGTTTTAGCCCCCCACCCGCTCCCAAACCCACGCAGATTAAAATTCAGTTTGTTATCTCTGTTTCTCTCTCCACAGATGCTACCTGACTTACTGAGTATTTCCAACATTTTCTGTTTTTATTTCAGATTTCCAGCATCTGCAGTATTTTGCTTTTGTTTTAGATGCAATGACACACTAGATTTGCAGTAGATACAGGCTTAGTTCACAATATAAAAAATAACAGTGACATTGCCATGTTAACTTGCAATGTAAACTGGATCTCGCAATCTCTATGGCGAAAACTTTAGGTTACTCAACGTGTAATTGAGTGTAGTGCTGTCAATAGGGGATTCCTAGTGCGATGCAGCTGTGACATCACCAAGCTGTTTAAGCAGCTAATCACATTGAAGAATTCTCACAGACAGCAAACCAGGAAATGAAAAGCAATAGATTATCTGCACTTTTAAAAATGTTATGGAGGGCAAAATTAAGATTAGGACATACACAGTAAGGTAGAAGCTGAAATTAATGAACAAACTTTAAAAAATATTTTTTGTAATCTAGTAATTTTTTATCATAATGGAGAAATTTGGCATTCCACAAATACAAAAATTAGTTTTTCAGGGCCATAACATTTGTTTAGCAGTCAATATGCTGTTAAAACCCCAGTTGCACCTATTCCAACAAGGCTTGACATTTAATGTCTATTTAAAGAAAGAAAGACTTGCATTTGTATAGCGCCTTTCATGACCACCGGACGTCTCAAAGCGCTTTACAGCCAATGAAGTATTTTTGAAGTGGAGTCACTGTTGTAATGTGGGAAACGCGGCAGCCAATTTGCACACAGCAAGCTCCCACAAACAACAATGTGATAATGACCAGATAAGTCTGTTTTAGTGATGTTGGTTGAGGGATAAATATTGGCCAGGACACCGGGGATAACTCCCCTGCTCTTCTTTGAAACAATGCCATGGGATCTTTTATGTCCACCTGAGAGAGCAGACGGGGCCTCGGTTTAACGTCTCATTCGAAAGACGGCACCTCCAACAGTGCAGCGCTCCCTCAGCACTGCACTGGAGTGTCAGCCTAGCTTTATGTGCTCAAGTCTTTGGAGTGGGACTTGAACCCACAACCTTCTGACTCAGAGGCGAGTGTGCTACCAACTGAGCCACAGCTGACACAAACATTAATGACGACATTAGGGCAGAAAAGCTCAAGTTTTCGTCAGTTCCACTGACTTCACTGATTTTATGAATTGCTGGCTATGGGGGGGGGCGGGGGTCCACAGCACAGCCTGTGTCGGAGCAGTGAATGACTGATTGCAACTCCAGGATTTCCGTGTTTAGATGTGCATGTGCTAAATCCTGAAGTTACGGTCAGATTCAGAGGGGTAATGACGGCGAATGCTGACAGTTCACTGTCATTACCTACCACAAAATCCAGGCCAATGTGTGTTCCTTAAACTTCAAAAAGAGCTGTCAAGTAAACATATATACAAATAAATCCACAAGATGTTTGTATTTGAATTGAATGGCTTGGACACCTGACCAGACAATAACATATAGTTATGTGCCAGAATAAGCTGGCCCTTTCTGTGACTGAACTAATTTTTAACCATATGTACTGTGATAGAAAGAAAAAGATTAGTACCATGATATATCAATAAAAAATGCTTCATTTTTGTCACTGCTCAGTCCTTTATCTTTTAACAAAGTAATTGTGGCATATTAAATGTGGTAAGCAACAAGCACCAAGTACACTTCCAGCACAAAGGATCTGATACTGCTGTTGACCTGGGCACTTGGACAGCACACATCATTTCACACATTCCTTTCCATCATATTTCCCTTCTCTATTTGCTTGTTGGAGGATATTTCAAATAACGAGAGGCAGCACGTGCAGACAAGAGGGGATCACCAAAGCAGCGATTCTTTACTTTTTATAAGTAGAGGGCCCTGGAGATTCTAAGTGTAGAAGTAATAGAAGGAGTGGGAGGATGCTTCCATCCAACTCCTGACTAATATCTTTTGCTTTTAATTTCTTATCCCTTTATTTGTTAATTGATTTCTTCTCTCACACAGGAGATATTGCAACATTGCAGAAGCATAACTTCACTGCAATTTCTTGCCATTGGAAATGATGTTTCATGGGGTGTTTTACTACCAGCATTCTAAAACGTGTTCTTCTTCTGTTTCTCTAGATACCCAAGGAGATAAGGTGGCAGAGCCCAACATAGAGCCTTGATTAACACCTTACAACACCCTTGGTCGCCCACTACCAAACTGGCAAACACCAGTACCGATATATCCACTGTGTGGGGAGCAGTTAGTGTGTTGCAGGAAAGAGCACTCCGTGAAGCACAGGTATAAGTGAAGAGGAGCAAGTGCAGGTAAAATTGCAGGAGACGCAAACCCACTCAAAGGTTCAAGCTTCTGACCTCTGGGATCCAGCCTGTCAGGGTCTGCATACAAATGCACCATGGTAACACAATATAGCGTATCCTGCAGCAATTTGAGAGTATGCTGAGTAGCCTGTATAGTTTGAGGCGCCTCTGGAAGATTCCACAAGCCACATCTGTGCAGTGCTGCAAGACCACCTGACCAAGCTGCAGACCGCCATGGAGAGCGTGATCACTCCAGCGCACTCTGCAGTGGATCCTCCCATGTGAATTGCTTTGACTGGGTCTTTCGAGACCTTGGGCTCCAATAGGCTGTCTTGTCTGGATTAACAGATTCCAGTACTAATCCAGCACAAGGAGGTACTGGAGCGTCCTATTATCCTTAGAGGCAGATGTGGACACCCACCATGCATCCATCTCACTGCCTGTTCCCACTGGAGGATCACATAGAAAGAGTGCACGGTTATCCTGCACCACCCAGGAAACTGTTACGACGCTTTCATGTTATGCCAGCCCTCATGACTCAAAGCCATTTATCAGGATGGTTGATTATGATCCAGGTCATCACCTGCAGTCAGGACTTTTGACTCGATTTAGGTTTCCGCAGACAGAGGGGAACAACAGCTATCGGGGGTGGTTTTTAACTTACGACCACCTGTTTTCCGCTAGAAAGATGGGTGCTAGGCTTACTAATTTTGGGTGGGGATCTCGCTCACCCGATATCTGCTGGAAGTGCACCCAACGCCATTTTGAATTTGGCACATTTTAGTTGTCCATGACGCCCACCCGAAACTGGCATACGCCTAATAAGTATATGTAAATGAAGGTCCTGTGCCAGTTTAAGGACCCTACCTCCATTTTCAACTTCCTCATCACTGCACTAGAGTTAGCTACTCTAAAACCCACCCATAAATCCTGGGTAGAAACAATCAGGAGGGATGGTGTACCAGCGTTATTTAAAGGATCTTCAGTTGCAGTTAGGTAAGTAGGTAGTTAGTCATTTTAAATTGCTAGTGGGCTTTTGTGCCAATGTTTGGCTATGTTGACTACAAAATTTGGGGCAAGTTATTCTTTGGAGCTGGGAGAGAATTTCTGCCCGGGGGTTTTGGCATAAACTTCCTCTGCCAACATGGGTGTGCCGCTCAGTCTGCACACTGGGGTGTACATGCACAGGAAGGAACGTGGAGAATCATGAAGAACATAAGGAAACAGAGAATGCCAAGGAAGAGAAAGGCTCCTCAATCCTGCCAGCTGTAAGAGCTCTTTGGCAGAAAGTCATGGGGAACACTTCAGCTGAGTCATCCTGATTCCCCTGCACCAACAGTCCTTCCCAACATCAGTGCCGGTCCTTCCACACTTCTTGGGACTGCACTCAACCCAAGCACCAACATGGGTACCTCTATAAAATCAAAGTACCTCCTTCAGCTTCCACTTGCACACTCAGCACCTGCTCCTACGCTCACAATTACTGCATTCTCTTCCCCATACCTGCTAATTCTTCACCATACCTGCTAATTCTTTCCCTCACCACACATACTATGCTAAACTGTCACACACATGTTTACAACCCTTCAACAGGCTAAGCAATAAGCCACTCCCACTTTTCTTGTAGGACAAGCTGCTGCATAACAGAAGGTAACCGACTTGCACCAGAGGAGGGCCACCATCTATCCAAGTCATCATGCCCTGTAAAACAGGTGCAACAAGGGACAATTTTAGGGATCAACATCACGCGCTCCTAAGATGCCTGAAAGACATCTGACCTGATATTGGGTCAGACAATATTTCAGGCATCCCTAGTGGCCACCTAAAACAGTCGTTAAGTCCCTTACATATGTAACTGAGGAGCCGAACGCATGTTTTAGGCCTCCTTGAAGAAAAAGGATTGCGATGAGTGGAGCAGGTGCCGGGCCTACTCCACTCAGGTTTCTTCAGCAGCTGCCAACACAAAAAAATGTTTTAATTAAAAAATTTCAAAAAACTTTGCTGTGGAGCCAAGAGGAGCAGGCATGCTCCTCCCATTCCACAATACTCAGCCCCTCCCCTGTTGCCGCTCCACCCATCTAGGATTTACCTAAGGACCGTGGGCAGCAAGGCATGCGGCCTGACATTCATCCACTTCAAATTGGCAATCTTCCTGTGGAAACGCAACAGGTGCTGGCAGCTCGCCCAATTAATGCAAATCAGGCCCGAGGCCCACTTTCAGGTTGACTGCGTGCCATTGATTATGCATCCCAAAACGGGCCATAACCAATTTATACCCCTCTATATTGTAGCAGATCACCTGTCATTACAATCAGACAGACTGCAGCCTCTGCTGACTCTGCTGCAATGCTGGTGTGATATGAGTATAAGTATCCAATGCATATGCAAAGTGTGAGTCTTGGAAAATGACACGAGTTGTATTTAGATACTATTCATTAGTGTTAATTAGTTCAACAAGGCTAAAGCATGGTTATCATCACTATAGGACCAACAAACTACCTCCACACCAGTAATTTAGCAGCACGCGATACACGAGGTTAAGTGTACACTGCTCCACACTCCCGAAATTCCTGATGCCTAATCAATGTGGAGCACACATGTTCATTGCAATACCAACAATAATTTACAGACTCTACACATTAAAGGTACAAAGGGAGATTCTCTCCTGGGTGGGGCATTTATTTCAAACTTGACAATAAATAAGTGACCAGCATAAAACTTCCATTGTAAATGGGACTGGAGAGTGAATTCCAGCGCTCCTGGGACTGGACAGTTCAGGTCATAGGGAGAATTGCTGGAAAGTCTGCGTTGTGCTATTTTATAACAGCAAGGATGCTATACCTTGTAAAACACACTTGTATTATATATATATTATATTGTATTATATATTATTACTCTAGCAATCAACTGACACAGACACAATGGGCTGAATGCCCTCCTTCTATGCTATAAACTTTTATATTATTATAACATTCAGTTGCTTTGTGTCTTCCTTTCTTCCTGTAAATATGTATCTCCTCTCTAATTCTTTCTGTCACTTTCTGTGTCTTTCTTTTTGTCTTCTACCCCTTGTTTCTCTCAAAATGCTTGCATTGTAAGAAATGTCCAGAAAATAATTTGTGGCTAGTGATCGCATACCATCTGAACATTGAGAGAGCAACGACCTCTTCTGCTGATAAAAGGAAGAACACTGCCTGTAAGTGCACGAATGGCAATGCAAGTGTAATCAATGGTGCCTTGTACTTGTGGAATGCTGTACTACTGGTAAAATTGGTCCACAGTTGCTGTTGCATGCTATTGTTGAATTTTGATGTACGTAGATGTGTTGTGTAGCTATCATTTCAGTGTTGTAGCAGTGAATTCCATACTAACCGATCCGAGTGATATCTTCTGTTGGACAAATGCAGTGATGTTGAAAATTAGTGCAATAGTTATTTTCACTTCCCCTGGGAGGGCAGTCTGGTAGTTGCCACATAACTGCAGATCTGGTTCAGAGTTTACATGGGTTTAAGTTTGTATCTCTGTTGAGGCACAATGTCTTAACTTACTGCTCCTCGCTAAAGCCCTGGGAAGTGGTACATTGCCAGTAGTCACACTGCACCAGGTAGTACTGAGTCCTGAAAATCTGCCTCCTATACTCGCAAAACCTCCCATTCTGTGGTTCTTCTGCTACTGTTGCTCCTGCTCCTACAATATACCTGGCATTGGCAGGCTTGATGACATAACCATGCTACAGAGTTCATTTTAATTAGTATCTCCTCCTCTGCTCATCATTTTTGCCTGCCAGCTGTCTCCAGTTGTTTAAAACCAGCTTTAAATGGGAGAAATTAATGCAATGTGGCATTGAAGTAAATTGTAAGTAAATTTGGATGTTGAACGTTATTTGCGATTTGCCAATCATAAAATGCATTAATGTTGAGTCTGTGCATTAATGGACATTAGAAATATTTACTCCCAGGAGAAAGTTTAGGAGCATGAGGAAAAATGAACAACCATTCAATTAACGGAACTCATAAATTTAGCATCCCTTAATGCACAATTCGCATGTGTTCCCTCTAAATTTTTTTCCGTGCGCGGTCCCTTTAGGGGCCGCGCATGCGCGGTATCTCTTCCAGTGGCATCAGCTGGTGAGCGGCCTGCGCAGGAACATTGGAGTTAGCTCTAGTGCAGAATAAATTAAATCTCCATATAGTCTGATTTATAGGATCTACAAATTGAACTGTCCCTCCATTTATTTGGGTTCTGTTAGGGCCTTTCCCATCACTTCTATCTAAAATGTGGGTAAATTTTTTTTACATTCAGCACTACACTCTTTTACATCTTAACTTCTGCAGAGTTTGGTCTACTCATCTGCTGCTGAAACCCTCATCCATGCCTTTTTTACCTCTAGACTTGATTATTGAACACACTCCTGGCTGGCCTCCCACATTCTACCCTGCGTAAACTTGAGGTCATCAAAAACTCGGCAGCCTGTGTCCTAACTCGCACCAAGTCCCGTTCGCCCATCACCCCAGTGCTCGCTGACCTACATTGGCTCCCAGTTAAGCAACGCCTCGATTTTAAAATTCTCATCCTGGTTTTCAAGTCCCTCCATGGCCTTCCCCCTCCCTAGCTCTGTAATCTCCTCCAGTCCCACAAGCCCCCTGAGATATCTTCGCTCCTCTAATTCTGCCCTCTTGAGCATCCCCTATTTTAATCGCTCAACCATTGGTGGACGTGCCTTCAGCTGCCTTGGCCCGAAGCTCTGGAATTCCCTCCCTAAACCTCTCCACCTCTCTTTCCTCCTTTAAGACGCTCCTTAAAACCTATCTCTTTGAACAAGCTTTTGGTCATCTGCCCTAATTTCTTCTTATATGGCTCGGTGTCAAATTTTGTTTTATGACACTTCTACATTAAAGGCGCTATATAAATAAAACTTCTTGTGGTTGTTGTTGTACTTATTTTTGTCTGTTTCTCTCCCTCTACTACTCCTAATCTAGTGCTTGTTTAATGTTTTAGAGGACAATTTCCCTCATTCCCTTCATCTGAGTGGCCATATTTGTAGGTTTAGGTCATTACCCTCGGCCCAATGTACCCCAGACACAGGCGACCCAACCCCTTGGCAGGGCCTCTTCCTTGGAAATTGCAGCTGAAATCCAAGCATTGCTGCAGGTCTGAGAGGAATGTCCAACATCAAAATTCTGCCAAATGGGTTTTATATAGACTGACTGTATTTTCTACTAGTAATGTGATAACATTTAACAATGAGATGCAGGATAGAAATTGAATCAAGGGATTCTGATGAGGTTATGCACCACAACGGCAAATCTTAAGTCGTTTCTATTGTTAACACAATCCCAAGGTTCAACTTTTACCACAGTCTTTTTTACTTGTAATAATATTAAATATACTATTGCCTTCTATAAGAAGGGTCTCGAGCGTAGCTGTTAACTTGGATTCAATTTATTTGCTTGATTAGCTGTTGTAGGGAAGGCGAAAACTGTTCAAATTATATAGAGCAGTCTGACATCATGGGATATTCATGGCACAAATAATATACACAGTAGAAAAGGTAATAAAAATAAGAGTTATACTGGACCTAACATATTTAGCATTGAGTTACTGGTTTCCTAGTAATACAATATGTACAGGAGGCATGTTGCGATATAACAGAAGAAAATATATAGCTTGTAGTGTATATTATAAACAGAACTGCTTTAGACTGACATCAACATAATTAAAACATTGAGAAGATCTCATCTGAAACTGTGCAACTTGATGGAGTTTTAAATCATATTCCTTTTGGGCAATTTTAATAGTTAATGCATGGGAATTTGTTAATTGACTTATACAGCATAACATACTGATTGAGTCTTCATGTAAGTGATTATTAATGAGGCTCAGGCACAGAGACTAGAAATAAGTTTACCATGGATTTGTTGATCCACATTTAGATTAGGAAGTAATTTAACACACTAATGGCAAAAGTCACCTCCGAAATGAGTTGTGCTATAAATGGTGCACCATAATGTTAAATGAAGAATATTAGATATGATTCTTTTGTGGAGCAGAAAAAGCATGTGATTGTTTTTACACCATGAGCATGGCCTCATAAACCATGAATAACATTCTTTAAATGAAATGCCATGATGGAATACTTGGAGTCTAACCATTTGCCATATGCTTGACCCGTAACACTGATGGGTAGCACTGGAGTAAAACAGAAAAACTGTATGCAGAAAAAATTGGAAATGCACAGCAGGTCTGTCAGCTTCTGAAAAGAAAGAAAAACACAGGTCAGCATTTCAGGTGGAGATGTTTTGTCAGAGCCCTGGTATGTACCACTGCATTCACCAAAATAATGAACCAACAATTCTTTTTCAATAATTTGAATGCAGGCATTCTGACATCAAAAGGACTTTCATGGCACAAGCAACACACATGGGAGCTAGCCAACCATAGAATATCGCATAACCCAACAAGAACTGCAACATCATGGATTATGTAAAATAAAAACAGAAAGGGCTGATAATATTCAGCAGGTCAGGCAGCTCATTGACCTGAAACGTTAACTCTGTTTCTCTCTCCACAGATGCTGCCTGACCTGCTGAGTATTTCCAGCATTTTCTGTTTTTATTTCCGATTTCCAGCATCCGCAGTATTTTGCTTTTGTATCATGGATTATGTGCTTAGGTAATCCAACTTTCAGGCAGGCCTTTAAATTTGCGCCCAGCACTCCTGCCCAAAACAGGCAGGAGCCTGCTTCAATATGCAATTGGGGCCTGACGTCTGTTTAGGATCCCGATTGCAATTTTCAAGGTGAATTGGACCAAGTATCCACGGCACATGCCAATCTTGCTTTCTCCAGGCATTGAGAAGCCTAAATGGTAGTTAATAAAGGGACTGCTGGAGGCCTCACCCAAAAGGTATGTTTTTTTTAATTTTTTAAATGATTTTCGTGGGGCCAGGAGAACAGGAGTGCTCCTGCAGGCCCCACAAACATCTTCTGGCCCAGTGTCAACCCGTTCCATCCCCCCATCACCACCCCCCTGGTATCAGCTCCCCCCCCCCACCCCCAACAGACCGTACCTACCAACCAGCTGCATGCAGTAGCCAGCTGATGTTCCTCCTCACCAGACTGCCGAGCTGCAGCAGGGCGCCTGTTTAATGCCTGCAGCGCATCGAGACAAGGTTAATGAGGTCCGAAACTGAAAGGGGTTCAGGCCTCCCGACTGCCGCATTGGACGGGCGCCATGGGTGCACCATCAATATTGCTCCCATTCGGCATCCAACCAGTGTCATGGATATATAACAATGATGGCCACTCAGAAAAGTTTGTCACAGAAAAATGGTTGAGTTCCTGAGTTCCATCTGCAAAAAGCTACAAATGTCCTGGAATGCCATTCAGTTAAAATAGCATTTTACATATTTTGTCACTGTAAATCACTGATCCTAATAGTATATTGTCCATTGCATGGCTAAAAACCTGTCATACAACAGTATATACTTCGGCTCAATGCAAGTGATGCCACGGGAGTTCTGCTAGTAAGTACGTAAAAGTGTGGTGCCAAGATACAGGCTATTATTGTTGCAAAATGATTGTGGATCCCTGGTCTACACTAGAATTTCATTTGTTTTAGTAGAACTACAAAGTGATTTTTTAGTCCTATATGTTCTGAGAATGAAACAGTATGTAGAGAAGAAGGCAAGGAATTGAGTGCAATGCTTGTTCTGCATCCTTGCAGTGGATTGTCAGTAACTTATAGTGAGAATTGGCTGTGTTAGCAGAAATATTTTTTTTTAAATCTCTGAGGAACATTTTATGAAATGTTAGATATTTGCACCTCCAACTGATGGGACTGGATTCGTCTTCTCTTGGCAGGTTAACGCTGCAGTGGGACTCTGCCGCTAACCTGCTGGGCTGTCCTCCGGCGCCCTGTGATTATTATCAATGTAGGGGAGGCTAGGAGTGGTAATACTGCTCCTCATTGGGTTACTGATGCTGGGAGGCAGGGAAATGCATCTGAACCCCAAAATGAGTTCACTGCTTGAAAATAGTTTGAGTACCTATTACTTTTTTATATTACCTTTGGAGTACAGGCAGTTTTATTTAATTTTTGCTTTTTTTGATAGTTACACGTGTCATGGTAGAGTTTGATGGTCAGGCTGCTCAATGCAGTTGATACATGATAACAGCTTCAGGTTGTGATATAATCACTGTAAATGTATTTCGTGATAATTTGCATCTAATTTTCAGAAAAGGATACAAAAGAACCCTGAGATTAACCAGCCTAGTAATTTGGATGCAAGTGAAGATGACTCTCATTCCAAAATGCTTCATATTTCAGAAAGCTTTGTAGTTTTGAGGATTTATGCTCCAATACTTCGGTTTATGTCCTCGAAGTAATGTTTTTGTAAATAAAATACTGGAATATTTTATGCAAGAACTGGAATATTTAATCTATGGCTGTATAAATATATATTATGATACAATTATGAAAAATTGGTCTACTGTTTAAAATCTTTGCAACGTTAAAATAATATTGCTAGTTCCCTTGATCCTCTTTAATAATTATGGAAGAATTAGTAGAGGTTTGTAATTTTGTTTTCAAGATATATGCATCAATATATACATGTAAAATACATGATTGGTGAAGCTTTCAAATAAACTAGAGTTTTTGTTGTAACAGTTAGTTGAAGCCCTGAACAGAAAAATTAACAGGTAAGAGGAAGAATATTGTTGCACTCTATAGCACAAAAATAATGGGCCAGAAATTCGGCTCCCTGGCTTCCCGCGGGTGCAAGGATTGCGCGTGCACCTACCTACCGCGCCTGCCGTTGACCTCTGGGCCCACGGGGACTTCAGCTCCTGGGCCTCCTGCAGCTGCCGGCGCGCAGTGCTTGTGTATCCCAGGGGCGTAGTTAGTGCGATGCGTCCCCTGGGATCACGTGGGCCATGGAGAGCCAATGGTAGCAGACCATCTTTCATTCATAGATTTGACAGGACCTGTCAAATCTATGAATTGAAATCGGCCCCAAAACAACACCTAAACTTCAAATAATTTTTTTTTAAAACCATCACATTTTTAAAATAACTATAAGTTAAATAAATTAACTACTTCAAACAAAAATTTAAATTTTTGAAAAAATTAAAATACTTTTTAACAGTGCTAAAAATAAACTTACCTTTCTTTAAAGTATCTAAAAAAGATAAACCTGTTGAAAAATTTTTAAAATTGTAATTAATTAACCACTTACCTTGTTAAAAACGGGTCTTGCGCCTCCTTTTTAAAAGCGCAGCTTCTTCCATACTTACCTTCCCGGAGAAACCTGAAAAAAAAACGAAGTTCGCTGCGTGCGCGCAGCCTCTCCCGCGCACGTGGTTCACCTCTGAACCCCTCCCTTCACGAGACCGGAAGTTCCGGTTTCCCGCACATGCGCAGTGCATGCAGGAAACCGGCACTTCAGGTGGCCTTACGGGTGAGTACACAGCGCGTACTCACCCGGCAAGTGACTAATTTCTGGCCCAATCAGTGTAAAAGGAAGTCTGAAAATTAAATCTGAAGAGAACACAGGATGAAAGTAACAAGATTTGGTATACAGTGTGGCTAAGAAATATTCTGGTTTTGTAAACAATAAATCTAAGGAAATAAAAGGGACAAAAGAAAAAAAGCACAATGCTAGGAATGTTAAAACCTCATGTGTGATTGAACTGTTTGCTTCAGCTGGACCACAATTTGGCCTAATGGAAATTACTTTTCTGCAAGTTAACCTTTTAAGTAAATTATTTGGAGTCTTCATTGATTAGATGCAAATGTTAATGGAACTGGTAATAAGTATAGACAGTACAGTAGTGCGATTTACTTCTGTTTGTATTTGAAAGAGGCCTTCTGCTGCAACAATAATTGAAACAAATGGGAATTCTGACAAATAGATACTGAAATAAGAGGATTACAGCACTGATTTGCAAATGTCCAATATCGAGTCTGAAACAGTTGATTGTGTTAAGTCAAGATGAACGATTGAAATGAAAGCAATGTATTTTCTACTTCATTTGATGACAAAAATACCAAATTAGGACAAATTCACTTTAAGGATGAGACTATTTCATAGCTTCTTATTCAGCTTTGAAATATACTGGGGTGAATTTCATTGCTGTTTTCAGCACATTAGCAGTGCATAAATGACGCAGGAAACTTCCTGAACAGGAAAATCGGGTGAAAGTTGTTTTCACCTGTTGTGCACCTTTAAAATGCTTCCCCCGAGTTCCCTTGTGCTTTTTGAGCCTACTACCGATCTCATTTGCATATATCAGAGGACAAACCAGTGGTGCAGCAGCTTTAAATTTCCTGGGTTTACATTGCTAAAGCACTCTGAACAAGTTAGATTGAGATTTATAAGGCACAGCAACTGCCACGATCACCTAGTCAAAGCAGAATGAGGAGTCTCGGAACCTGTAGAGTCTGGAGAGTTTAAACACTGATTTCTGCAGCTTGGAAATGCTTTTTAAAGCATTTTTATTTGGATGTATCACCTCAAATACCTGAACTTGCTTTTGATTACTTTTCACAGGGTCAGCCCACCAGGAAATGTTTGGACCCGCCAACCCATAGTCAGGGCATCTCAGGAGCAGGTATTACATTTCCCATGGGCATACCATGGGATGCCATTGTCATGGAGGAGGAGAAGCAGCACAGGATTGAGTTAAGGAAAGTCAGGCACCATTTATGAAGGATGCAGCCCACCAGATATTACCCCCACCATGGAACATACAGCCAGCACAGATCTTATAAGGATGTCTCTGAGGAGCTCTGCATAAGAAGAGGGCACTTCACCAAACTTCAATGGTTCCAGATTTACATGGAGCAGACCATCAGAAAGATCCTCACTCAGAGGTGCCCTCACTGACTGTTACAAGGGGCATTAGAGGACGTATCATCTTGAAAGTCATCTCTTCTGTGTACCTCAGTCTGCCTTCTAACACCGTGCTTCCCCTGGGTGCCTTTCTGTCTCTTATTCTAATGCTACTTCACAGTGCAACCTGAAGACCAGGATCACGGGAGGTAGTTGGCTCCTCATGCTGTACTGAAGGGTCATGAGACTGAGTAGACCTTTGTCTCATGCCAGCTTGCTCCTGGACAGTTTGGTGTTGCTTCCCATGTTCCAATGGTGTGGTGCTCTGTGTGGAAAGGCTGGACCCCTGGCATGTGCTGCTGAGAGATGGCAGTATCAGGCAGGTGAACTCCAATCATTGCTATTCCACTGGGCTCTGGATCTGTGGCTCCAATGATCAGCAGCATGGCTGTCTAATGGCAGCTATCAGATCCTGGAAGCCTTGAGACACAGCATTCTCCATAGTCTGGAAAACTGTAATTCCTGCTGCATTCCATTCTGTTCCCTATTGCCTCCAGATGCAGTCTGTGCTTCCATGGAGGCGGAGGCACTGGTTGGTCCCTGGCAGCTTCTTAGTTGGACGAGCAGTACCTAAGGGTATGGTAGTGTAATAGTTATGTTATTAGACTAGTATTTCAGAAGCCTGGCCTACTAATCCAGAGAATATGGGGGGGAATTTTCCAAGGAGTCAGTGGGCACGATTGGTGGCTGGTGATTTTTTTTGACAACGGGTTGGGACCCCACTGTCAACCCACCACCACACAACTTTACCAAATGTCGGGTCTGTCAGTGCTAAACAGCGGCGGGGGAGGCAATTCAGGTCATTATGACCTTGTTAACAGAGGATTAACAACAATTTTGAGCTCACCTTTAGAATTTACCAGCTCGCCAATGGGGTCCACTCTGCTCGGGGATCACGTTAGTTAAGCTGGGCAGGCGTTGAAAGGCCATGGAATCATCTCATTACTTGACAGCTTGAAATGTGCTATAAAAGCTCCCATCTCACAGCTGTTTAATTTCCAAGCTCAGAAGCTGTTGCTTACTGCATTTGGAAGACAGATTGAGCTTTATGCAGCTAGCAAGTGTTTGGAGCAAAAACTGTATCCATGTCACCTCATTGGGACAACCTCTCACCATTGACAGATTGCTTCTGTCATCTCAAGTTCACCTGCCATCTATTCCATCAGCATGAGTACGGTTTATACTCTCTCACGTTGGTCCTCAGAATCTGACCATGATCAGCCGCAACACCAGCATCACCAGGCACACCAGCAGCACCAACAACCACACCAACCTTCTCCGCAATCACCTGAGGCTGCACAAGACAGAGGACATCAGCACCCAACCACATTGCTGCCCAGGACACCAGGGATGGCCTCACCATGGCCACATTTACTTCACTTGACACTGCACACCCTGGCTGTCACTGATGCGTCAAGTTGGCATCACCCCACACCAACAACATAAAGCATCCCTACAATGCCCAAGCCATTCCTTTCACACGCATCACCATTACGGGGGGTACCGTTATGTCTCACCATTCACTGTAACTCACTAAGCCACTTCCAAAGGTGCACACAAATCTGTTCAGGAATGCAAAGTGTTGAAAATAAAGATTTAAATGTTTGACAGCACCTTAACAGAAACGTCACATGAACATTAGCTAAAACACACAAGTGCCTACCCTTGTGTGTTGTTAGTTGGTATGATTGGACTAGGATGAGGGTGAGTGTGAGGGGTGGCTAGTGAGATGGGAAAGTGATAATGTAGATAGAGAGGGATGAGTGGAGGTGCAAGGTAAGTTGGTGTGAGTAAGGATGTAAGGAGTAGGATAAGGAAGGCAGAGTGATGGGGATGTGATGAGTGGCACAGCAGGATGAGGTTGAGTGTGGCTTTGCCGTAATGTTTTGTGATCTACTGAGATCATTGAAAGGTTTGCACAACTACAGCCTGGTCCTCCTGCCAACATCCCTGCTTGTGTCCTCCTGTGCAATGTGCAACCAGGCTGCATTGGTCTCCTGGGGAGGTCTCTTCCACCTATTGGAAGGGAAGTCATGGGAGAGCCTGGGTGCAGCCGTGAACCTCTGTGCAGTGCTTGTCAGTGTTTGCAGCACCTCAATGCTGTAGAACACTGACAGCACAACTGTCAAAGTAAATTTACGCATGGTCCCTTTAAGGAAACAGGCTGATGACGCGTCATCAAATGACGTCATCAGACCCGCTTCCTTCAATTGGACCAGGAAACTCGCTGGGCGGGCTTAACAAGCCCAATCGGGGAAAGTCATGTCAGAGGCCGGGATGAAGACAGCAGCGAGGCCATGACCCGCCACCGACATCGCCCGCCACGGACCCTCCGAGGTAGGGGAAATCGCGGCCCATCAGTTCAAATCCCACCATGGAAGTTTTGAATTCAGTTTTAAAAAGCTGGTACCAGGAAAAGTGACCATCAAGCTATTGGATTGTTGTAAAATCCTCACTGGTCACTCAGGTCATAATTCTGCACAAGTATAGTAAAAAATATTCTAAAGACATGCAGTAAAGTTATTGGAGTGAAGTGAAAGCACTGTTCCTCTCTTACCTGTTTGTCCTCAGTCTGCTGCTGAAGAGTGCAGGCTGAACTGTGTTTTTAAAGGCTGTAGTAAAGTTTCCAGGTAGTTTAGCTGATTCCACCCATTTTATTCAGGTTTTACACCAATAACTACACCAATGAGTATAAAAATGAGCAGATCTAGGAAACCCTCTAGAGGCCATCTGTGGGTCCAAAATGTTTTTAAAGGTGCAACAGCAGCATAATAAGAAATTCACACCCCATAAATTTGGTACAGATCAGCAGACCTGGAGAAAGTTCTAACTTAAGGCTGAAACTCCTGTCCTTGCAGAACTATTCAAATACAAATATGTTTTGTCGAACTCAGTGACTTGTTTGTTTGAATGATAATCTCTGTTGGAAGGGATCCAAACTGAACAATTTGTTTCATTTGAACTAGATCTGAACTTCATAAAAAATAAACAAATCTCCTACATTTGGGTTTGCTGTTGACTTTTGATTTAATTCTAGATTTAAGCGTTGGACACACGTTACTGTTTCATTGGACATAATATTAAAATAAATGAAACTGCAATTGTAAAATCAGACCTATCGGCCGAGGATTCCTGTTGTACTGGTGGAATTTCAGCAGCTGGGAACTTACACACGACGCACACACTCATCGCTGACCCCATGGCCCGGATTTTGCAGTTGTAATGATGACAAAACTGTCAGCGTTCGCCATCATTACTGTGTGAAACTAGCAGCACCTTCTGGCATCCGCACATGCGCAGTTAAATGTGGAAATCCACAAGTTGCTGTCAGTGATTCCCTGCTCTTCCACAGGCTGTGCTGTTGAAGTCCCCACAGACAGCAATCTTTTTGAAATCACTGAACTTGCTAGAATTTCCCCTTTTACACTGTAATATCGCTGTTAAAAAGCCCCGAAAAAGTTAAGCCTTGTTCATTGAGGTGTAACTGCATTTTTAATGGCGTAGTGAGTCATAATTACTCCTGAATGACCTCACTGGCCCTGAAAAACTAATTTTATATATTTGGAATGTCAAATTTTTTCATTATGATAAAATTTCCATATTTTTTAATATAATAATTTTTTTTTTTTTACGATACGTCAGCTTCTACCTTAATCCCATGTGTATGTCCCAATCTTTACTTTGCTCTCTGTAAAATGTTTAAAAAGTGAAGGATAATCAGGTTATTTTACTTCCTGGTTTGCTGTCTGTGAGAATTCTTCAACGTGATTGGCAGCTTAGCCTGCTTGATGACATCACTGTTGCTGGACGCTGGAGATCCCCTAGACTTGGCGCCAGAATCATATTAATGTCGGGAAAGGTGAAATCGACACCACAGAGATCGCTAGATCTTTGTGGGCAGCTTTCTTCGAGGTCAGCGGCGAGTGCTGTCACTTTGCTGGGCCCATGTGTTTTATGGTGTCTGTGAATTAACATATCAATGGAGAGAATTGGGGATCTGCCAAATATTGGATAGCAGCAGAATTGGAGGCAGCGTTTTAAACCCTAAAATGGAAAAGAGAATCGGGCAGGGTGTAAAACAGGCTGCCAATTCACTATCGCCTGCTTTGTTCTACCGCTGAATATCAATTTCACCCCCAGTGTGTTTTGAAAAGTTGCGCAAAACATTTTTTGAATAAATATATTGTCCATTTATTAAGATTAAACTAAATTAAATGAGAATACTTAAACTGGATTTCCAAACATTTCTGTATGGATATTACAAATATTGTCATATCCCGCTGTCCGAACTTCTGAAAGATAGTGTAAGCTACCTGAAGGAAAACAGTGCTATCATTACAAAAAACTATTTTATTAGTACTAATGAGTTGTTGTTGGGATGCACAATATATTATTCTTATGCTATGGTGAAGATGTGTTGAAGGTGAGTTGGCTCTTTGAGGTCAATACAGCCTGAGGTCACTCAGTGTTTATTGCTGTTTAGTGAGGGAATTTTGCAGATTGGAAAATGCATGTAAATTTCCAGCTCCAGATCAGGTGAGTGACGAGGGAGTGAACCTCCTTGTACATAGTTGTTCCATTGTCAACCTCAGACAAAGCTCAAAAGTACATGGCTGATATTATTTAAATGTTTAAATACCTCGCAGGTTTCCAGGCTTTTCCATCAATGAACGAGGGGAGCAAGTAGCCTCCAGGAATTTAAGATTAATCTCCGGGACACTGCTCTGAGCAACACAGGAGAAAAGTCGTTGGGGCATTAAAATAAATGGTGTCTTTTTTTCATTTTCTTTGAACACTTTTGCTTAAAAGTTATAAAAATATTGGAGACGGGGGAAAACAAAGGCTGTTTGACTGGATGGGACGATTGGAGGCAGGAGGTCACGTGATGAAACCTCCAGCAATATGTCCAACCAGAGATGGCAAACCTAGAGGCTGAAAGCAGAAAGAGATTCAGAAAGAAGCAATCCTTATAGTGCATTCTGGAGCCAAAATGACAGAAGAGGAGCTTATTATGATTGGCTTCAGTGTGTGCCAATCAGGAGGAACCCAAACCAATAATTCAAGCTCCAGCCAAGTACTCCAAATTGAACCTCAGGCTCCCAACATGGGATGAGGCCTCTCCAGGAAATGTTTTCTAGGAATTTACCACACTGTTCAGGCAATTATTTTCAGCTTCTTATGTAATGAATGTTACTTTCACTGGCAAATTTGCAGTTGGGAAGATTGATGTTTAGAGCAACTTCACAAAATTCTTATAAAAAGAAATATATTGATGTTACAACATGGAAACAGGCTAATTAACCACATCAACATTCAACAGAGGTCTGAAATATAACCCCAGATTTTAACCCAACCAATGGAGTGGGTTCGGACCGGACGCCCATTTGATCCCCTGCCAAGGGTGGCCAACTCTGATTGGATGCATTCCTGAAGGTTTCATCACATGACCTCCAGCCTCCATTTGACCCACCCAGCCAAACAGCCTTTCTCCCATCTGCAAAATTTTTATAACTAATAAACAAAAGTATTCAAAGAAAATAAAAAAAAGATTTTTTTTAATGCCCCTTTGATTATTTCTCCTGGGTTGCTCACATCAGTGTTCAGGAGATGAATCTATCATTCCTGGAGACTCCAGGACAATCCTGGAGGGTTGGCAACCCTAACTCCACCTGACCTTACTCTCCAATGGAAAGTAAATTGGATGGGGTGTAAAACGGGTTTGCAACCCAAATCTGTCCCATTCCCACCAGGGTTAGGTTAAAATCAGGGCTATAATTTCTAGAGCCAGTGCAACTTCCTCCCTCATCTCCCTCAGGATCCCAGGATGTGTCCTGTTGGGCCCTGACACTTTGGCCCTGATCTTTACTGGGGCGGGATTTCCAAGCAGGGGGTGGGTCTGATCACGGAGGTTCTGATCGCTGGGGGCGGGGAGGGGAATGATCACGGAGGTTCTGATCGCTGGGGGCGGGGAGGGGAATGATCACGGAGGTTCTGATCGCTGGGGGCGGGGAGGGGAATGATCACGGAGGTTCTGATCGCTGGGGGCGGGGAGGGGAATGACCACGAGGAGGGAAGCAGATTAGTTTGGAGGGCTGAGAGGAAGCACTCTTGCTCATCCTGGCCCATAAGCAGTGCTGGAAAGGTACATTCATATTCCACGTAGCAGTCCTCACTTCCCTTTAGCTGCCGGCCCTGGTCGGCCAGGATTTTAAAATGGAGCTAAAATGTGAGGCAAGCAGCCTTATTAAAATACTTAAATGAGCAAACCGCCTCCTGGGAGCGGGTTGGTTGTCTGCCTCCTGATCCACCTCTGTTAAAACTAGAAGTGGGTGGGTTCGGGTTTGAGATTTTTTAAATTTTTATATCCTATCCGACCCAAACCCACCTGTTTTTGGGGGTTAAAATTCTCCTCATTGTCTGCCTTTAGCTTAACTAATTTATCTAAAATGTTACTTTTATCCATGAGAGTATCACTTATCTCATTCTCAATCACTTCAGAATTTAACCCCTCTCCGATATCTTTTTTTTAGTAAAATTATTTTGAAGTGATTTTCTTGATTACTTCCTGCTACTTTCCAGTTCAGGATTGGTAGCTTTCAAAACAAAACTGAGTGAGTTGATTGCTCAATTTTCTATTGCTTATTCATTGCTCAGTGGTACTTACTGACTGAATCATGTTTTTGATTCATTCACATTTAGTCAGTCAGATATTTGTTGATTTAATAGATAAAGCAACTTACTTATATTTAGCCTACAGTGTGTGACACCCCAAGGTGTGACGCTCTGAAATTTGACACTTTCAGATGTGATGCCTTTGGAAAATCTACTTTTTTTGTCAATTCAGAAAGATCCTAAAGTCTGATTTTTTAAAAATGTTTTCCGGGTTTTCCCCTCCACTACTCTATCAGGCCTCTATTCCATCTGTTGATGGCTCTTTGTGTGAAGAAGACTTTCCTGATATCACTCCTAAAATTACCTTTTACTAGTTCAAGCCTGCGTCCCTTTTTTCTATTCCCATAATTTAATTTAAAGTAATTTTCCAGATTTACCTTTTACATACTGTTTACTATCTTCTCTACTTCTGTACCTCTCAGATGTTTCTTTTTAAGATTGAAAAGATATTTTTCCAGTCTTTTTTTAGATATCAGACCTTTAACCTAGGGATCAAGCACATAACTTTTTTCTGCACTGTCTCCAGTCCTTGTGTCTCAGTGACCAGAATAGAACACAAAGCTCAAGGTGTAGTCTGATAAGAGTAATATACAGTTTGAAGATGACTTCATCTGACTTGTACTCTACCCTTTTAGCAATATAGTTCAACAGTCTATTGTTAATTGCTGTTCTGCATTGAAGGAAGAATCACTTCATAGAATCATAGAAATTTATGACATAGAAGGAGGCCATTTGACCCATCGTGTCGGTGCCGGTCGAAAAAGAGCTATCCAGCCTAATCCCACTTTCCAGCTCTTGGTCCATAGCCTTGTAGGTTACGGCACTTCAAGTGCATATCCAAGTACTTTTAAATGTGATGAGGGTTTCTGCCTCTCCCACCCTTTCAGGCAGTGAGTTGCAGACCCTCACCATCCTCTGGGTGCAAAAAAGTTCTCCTCAACTCTCCTCTAATCCTTTTACCAACTACTTTAAATCTATGCCCCCTGGTTATTGACCTCTCTGCTAAGGGAAATAGATGCTTCCTATCCATTCTATCTAAGCCCCTCATAATTTTATACACCTCAATTAAGTCTCCCCTCAGCATCCTCTGATCCAAAGAAAACAACCCCAGCCTATCCAATCTTTCCTCATAGCTACAATTCTCCAGTCCTGGCAACATCCTCATAAATCTCCGCTGTACCCTCTCTAGTGCAATCACATTTTTCCTGTAATGTGGTGACCAGAACTACACGCAGTACTCTAACTGTGGCCTAACTAGTGTTTCATACAGTTCAAGCACAACCTCCCTGCTCTTATATTCTATGCCTATGCTAACAAAGGAAAGTATCCCGTAAGCCTTCTTAACCACCTTATCTACCTGTCCTGCTATCTTCCGGGATCTGTGGACATGCTCTCCAAGGTCCCTTTGTTCCTCCACACTTCTCAGTAGCCTACCATTTATTGTGTATTCCCTTCCCTTGTTAGCCTTCTCCAAATGCATTACCTCACACTTCTCCGGATTGAATTCCATTTGCCACTTTTCTGCCCACCTGACCAGTCCATTGACATCTTCCTGCAATCTACAACTTTCTTCCTCACTATCAACCACTATACCCTATCAATTTTAGCCAATTTTTGTATCATCTGCAAACTTCTTAATCATGCCCCTTACATTGAAGTCTAAATCATTGATTTATACCACAAAAATCAAGGGACCGAGTACTGAGCCCTGCGGAACCCCACTGGAAACAACCTTCCAGTCACAAAAACACTCGTCAACCATTACCCTTTGCTTCTTGCCACTGAGATAATTTTGGATCCAACTTGCCCCTTTCCCTTGGATCCCTTGAGCTTTTATTTTTCTGACCAGTCTGCCATGTGGGACCTTGTCAAAAGCCTTGCTAAAATCCATGTAGACTACATCAAACCCACTACCTTCATCGACTCTCCTTGTTACCTCCCACAGCTTTGACATAAATATCCAGATCATCTGATTTAAGTGATGTTGGTTGAGGTATAAATGTTGGCCAGTACATCGGGAGATCTCCCTTGTTCTTCTTTGAATAGTGCCATGTGATCCTTTACATCCACCTGAGAGGGCAGACAGGGCCTTAGTTTACGTCTCATCTGAAAGACATCACCTCCAAAAGTGCAGAACTCCCTCAGTAGTGCATGCATGTGCTCAAGTCTTTGGAGTGGAACTTGAACCCACAACCTTCTGACTCAGAGGAGAGAGTGATACCAATTGAGCCACGGTTAAACAGTAGCTAAACATGTTAAGCATTGAGCCATTAATATCACTTACCTGTTCTCTCACACCCTTCTGATCTCTTCATTGAGCAAATTATCTTGCTCCTTGTGCTGACCTGATCGTCTGCAGCATATCCTTTACTGTTAGCTTGGATATTTTTGAATTAGGATTGGCTAACCAGAATAGTGTATTGTGTACCTTTCTAATTCTTACAGTACCAAGTTAATTCACTTTCCCCGTTCTGGACAAATCACAGTAATAATGAAATGCACTTGTATTAAAAATATAGGGCCATATTTTCCTCTATTTGCTCATTTTTGGCATAGTGAATGTCCATAAAAATGCTAAACAATCCAGAGGCCTAGATTAATAATTCGGAGACATGAGTTCATATTCCACCATGGCAGCTGTGGAATTTAAATTCAGTTAATTAAATAATCAGTAATGGTGACCATGAAGCTACCAGATTGTCGTTGAAAACCCCTTTAGGGAAGAAAATCTGCCGTCCTTACCTGGTCTGGCCTATATGTGACTCCAGACCCACAGCAATGTGGTTGACTCTTAACTGCCCTCTGAAATGACCTAGCAAGCCACACAGTTGTTACAAACCGCTACAAGAAACAATAATGAGAATAAAACCGGACAGACCACCCGGCATCAACCTAGGCACTGGCTTCGGACATGACAACGGCACACCCAGCCCAGTCGACCCTGCAAAGTCCTCCTCACTAACATCTGGGAAAGGTGCCAAAATTGGGAGAGTTGTCCCACAGACTAGTCAAGCAACTGCCTGACATAGTCATACTCACAGAATCATACCTTTCAGCCAATGTCCCAGACTTCTCCATCACCATCCCTGGGTATGTCCTGTCCCACCGGCAGGACAGACCCAGCAGAGGTGGCGGCACAATGGTATACAGTTGGGAAGGAGTGGCCCTGGGTGCCCTCAACATTGACGCCGGAGCCCATGAAGTCACATGGCATCCGGTCAAACATGGGTAAGGAAACCTCCTGCTAATTACCACTTACCGCCCTCCCTCAGCTGATGAATCAGCACTCCTCCATGTTGAACACCACTTGGAAGAAGCACTGAGGGTAGCAAGGGCACAGAATGTACTCTGGGTGGGGGACTTCAATGTCCACCATCAAGAGTGGCTCAGTAGCACCACTACTGGCCGAGTTCTGAAGGACATAGCTGCCAGACTGGGCCTGCAGCAGGTGATGAGGGAACCAATACGAGGGAAAAATCTACTTGACCTCGTCCTCACCAATCTACCTGTCGCAGAGGCATCTGTCCCTGACCATATTGGTAACAGTGACTACCGCACAGTCCTTGTGGAGACGAAGACCTGTCTTCACATTGAGGGCACCCTCCATCATGTTGTGTGGCACTACCACTGTGCTAAATGGGATAGATTCAGAACAGATTTGGCAGCTCAAAGCTGGGTATCCAGGAGGCGCTGTGGGCCATCAGCAGCAGCAGAATTGTATTCCAGCACAACCTGTAACCTCATGGCCTGGCATATCCCTCTTACCATTAACATCAAGCCAGGCGACCAACCCTGGTTCAATGGGGAGTGTAGAAGAGCATGCCAGGAGCAGTACCAGGCGTACCTAAAAATGAGGTGCCAACCTGGGGAAGCTGCAACACAGGAATACGTGCATGTTAAACAGCAGAAGCAGCATGCTATAGACAGAGCTAAGCGATCCCACAAGCAACGGATCAGATCAAAGCTCTGCAGTCCTACCACATCCAGTCGTGAATGGTGTTGATCATTAAACAGCTGATGGGAGGAGGAGGTTCCATGAACATCCCCAATCTCAATGACGGCGGAGCCCAGCACACAAGTGCAAAAGGCAAGGCTGAAGCATATCGATGATCCATATCGGCCTCTTCCTCAGGACCACACCATCACAGATGCCAGCCTTCAGCCAATTCGATTCACTCCACGTGATATCAAGAAACGGCTGAGCGCACAGGATACAGCAAAGGCTATGGGCCCCAACAACATCCCAGCTGTCGTGCTGTACACTTGTGCTCCAGAACTAGCTGCGCCTCTAGCTAAGCTGTTCCAGTACAGCTACAACAATGGCATCTACCCGCCAATGTGGAAAACTGCCCAGGTATTTCCTGTCCACAAAAAGCAGCACAAATCCAGTCTGGCCAATTACCGCCCCATCAGTCTACTCTCAATCATCAGCAAAGTGATGGAAGGTGTTGTCGACAGTGCTATCAAGCGGCACTTACTCACCAATAACCTGCTCACTGATGCTCAGTTTGGGTTCCACCAGGACCACCCGGCTCCAAACCCCATTACAGTCTTGGTCCAAACATGAACAAAAGAGCTGAATTCCAGAGGTGAGGTGAGAGTGACTGCCCTTGACATCAAGGCAGCGTTTGACCGAGTGTGGCATCAAGGAGCCCTAGTAATATTGAAGTCAATGTGAATCTGGGGAAAAACTCTCCACTGGCTGGTGTCATACCTAACACAAAGGAAGATGGTTGTGGTTGTTGGAGGTCAATCATCTCAGCCCCAAGACATCATTGCAGAAGTTCCTCAGGGCAGTGTCCTAGGCCCAATCATCTTCAGCTGCTTCATCAATGACCTTCCCTCCATCATAAGGTCAGAAGTGGGGTGTTCGCTGATGATTGCACAGTGTTCAGTTCCATTCACAACTCCTCAGATAATGAAGCAGTTCATGCCCGCATGCAGCCAGACCTAGATGACATTCAGGCTTGGGCTGATAAGTGGCAAGTAACATTCGCGCCACACAAGTGCTAGGCAATGACTATCTCCAACAAGAGAGCATCTAACCACCACCCCATGACATTCAATGGTGTTACCATCGCCGAATCCCCCACCATCAACATCCTGGAGTTCACCATTGACCAGAATTTTAACTGGACCAGCCACATAAATACTGTGGCTACAAGAGCAGGTCAGAGGCTGGGTATTCTGTGGCGAGTGTCTCACCTCCTGACTCCCCAAATCCTTTCCACCATCTACAAGGCACAAGTCAGGGGTGTAATGGGATACTCTCCACTTGCCTGGATGAGTGCAACTCCAACAACACTCAAGAAGCTCGACACCATCCAGGATAAAACACCCGCTTGATTGGCACTCCCTCCACCAGCAGCATACCGTGGCTGCAGTGTGTACCATCTGCAAGATGCACTGCAGCAACTCACCACGGCTTCTTCGACAGCACATCCCAAACCCACGACCTCTACCATCTAGAAGGACAAGGGCAGCAGGCGCATGGGAACACCATCACCTCCAAGTTCCCCTCCCAAGTCACACACCATCCTAACTTGGAAATATATCGCCGATCCTTCATCGTTGCTGGGTCAAAATCCTGGAACTCCCTCCCAAACAGCACTATGGGAGTACCTTCACCATGTGGACTACAACAGATCAAGAAGGTGGCTCACCACCACCTTCTCAAGGGCAATTAGGGATGGGCAATAAATGCTGGCCTTGCCAGTGACGCCTACATCCCAGGAACGAATAAAAAAACATTCCAGGTTAGTTCTGGTGGGGGATTGGAATTTGGGACAGAAACAAGATCCAATGGGTTTCGGCCCCATTTCCAAGTGATCAGAAAGTCCTAATCCAGGTCAACCAGCAAGAGTAATTGATTTCTCAGCAGCAGCTTAAGGGCATGTCTGGGGGTGTTCTCAGCCTGTTCTGGGAAACCTGGCTGATGTGCCTCTGATAGATCCAATGGGACCTACACCTGCTGGGCATTTCCACCCAAATGGATTCACCTGGCTGTGATCACTTTCCCAATCCCTGGGGTGGCATCATTTGAAAATAGTGGTGGGCACCCATGCCTGTAGTGACATAACATGGGTATCCACTCTGCTGGTCCACTCGAATTAGGGGGCAGTAACCTGTGAGAAGGAGAAAGGCTTGGATGGGGTTGAAAAGAAATGTATGGCAATGGTGTTTATTTCATTCTGGGCCTACTGTAAGCCCCAACAATGAAAAGTCCAGTAGTAATTGATCTCTGACCTGTGAAGGAAGATTTTTTTTAAACTGCCACAAAACCAGTGGATGGAAGTTCTACCTGAATTTCTGGCAGCATATTGGTGCCATGTAATTTGAGCCCTTATTTGTCCATATATAACTCTGAGGATTGGCCCCATACAAAACGGGTTCAGGGACCAGCAGTAAATGAAAAATAAAAAAGCTTTTTGCTTTCTAAGACCTTGTTAAAGGCTAATTAAAAGCAATTGTACCATATTACAGCGGGGGAGGGGGGGGGGCTGGTGAGGGGAGATAATTGAAAAGTGAGTATTGAACTCCAGTTCAGGCCTAGAGTAACTGATGGGACAAATTCAAAATATCTCCACAGCTACAGAGATACTGGAAAGATAAGTGAGAGATTACATAGAAAAGTCAGAGACAGAAAAGAATAAAACCCTTTTTCATTACTGATGCCTTGCTGAAATCATGCTTCACAAAAACCATTAGCTCTGTTGGTATTTAAATACATTATACTCCCAAATATGAGAGAAAGGAAGGATTTTTTTCATATTTGCACTTCTTGTCATTAGTAATGTGTCAATCGTGTCTCTACCCTGAAACTCTACAAAGGTAATTCTTAAAAATAAGTCAAAACATTTAATAAGCAGACAAATTATGTTTTGGAAGGTGCCAGCTTCAGCACCATCAAACAGTGAAGCAATATTCAGGGAAAACAAGCAAACTAAACCAATTGTCAAAATGTAATATCTAGTATATGTCTCCCTCTGATCACTCTCACCGTACTGCTCTTGGGCAACTCTTTGCATACATTCCCACAATTAACAAAGTCCAACCAAACATTTGAAAAATACGCAACACTTGTGGGTCTCTATGATGTTGCTCACAGTAAATTAAAGGATATACTATTTTATATTTACAACAGCATTATATCATGAAACACAATGCATTTTCTTTACGGCAAGTGATTTGTTGTGGGGAGTTGCAGTTGTTGGATGTTATCAGGATCTGTGAACTTCGCTTTGTTCAACACTTCTCAATGTCATGTGGAGCGAATTGAATTGACTGGGCATTAGGATCAATGATGTTGGGAACCTTGGAAGTGGGCCAAGTTGGCTTGTCGATTTGGCACTGTTGACTAAAGACATTTGCAAACACTTGAGCCTTGTCTCACACTCACATGCTGGACTCCACCTTGGTTGATATTGGGCATGCTCATGGAGCTTCCTCCTCTATTAATTATTTGATTATCCACACCATTCTTGATTGGATGTGGCAAGGCTGCAGAGATTTTCTCTGATCCATTAGTTGTGGGACCACCAAATTCTATCTGTAGCTTGCTGCTTTTGGTGTTTAGCATGAAGGTAGTCCTGTGTTGTAGCTTCACTAGGTTGGTATGCTATTCTAAGGTATGCCTGGTGCTGTTCCTGGCACATCTTTCTTAGTCAGTATTGAATTAGGTGGTGATAGAGGAGTAAGGAATGTGTTGAGCCATGCGGTTACAGATAGTAGTATACAATTAATTTTCAATTAAATAGGTTAGGGAAGACCAGCGGTCACAAATTTAAGTTGAATAAGGCTAGATCTAGGTTAGATGTCAGGAGGTGGTTCTTTTCCCAGAGAATAGTGGACCTCTGGAACAGGCTGCCATCTCATGCGATGGATGCTGATTCGCTGAATTCCTTCAAGCGAGAGCTGGATTTGTTTCTGGTGAGGCGGAGATCACCTCTTACAGAAGGTAGGTACTGCAGGGAATTCAGGGTCAGAGTGATCTCCTGGACTAGTTTCGATCGCCTAGATGGATTGGAGAGGAATTTCCCAGATTTTTCCCGCCAAATTGGCATGGGTTTTTATCTGTTTTTTTGCCTCTCCCAGATCACTTGGTTTTGCGTGGGGTGGAGTGTATATATTGTAATAGGCAGAATGGACCAGAGGGTCTTTATCTGTCAGTCATTGTTCGTTTGCATGTTCGCAATTCTGCTGCTGCTGATAGCTCACAGTGCCTCATGGATACCCTGTTTTGGGCTACTCGACCTGTCCTTCGTCTGTCCCTCCCAGTGCCACACTACACAATGGAGAGTGTCCTCACTGTGAAGATGAGTCTTCACCTTCATAAGAATTGTGCAATGGTCACTCCTGCCAGTGCTATCATGGACAGGCATGTCTGTGACAAGTAGGTTGGTGAGGTCAAGTCAATTACTCCCTCATGTCAGTTCCTTCACCTCCAGGCTCAGTCTGGCAGCTATGTTCTTTTGGACATGGTCAGTGGTGGTGCTACTGCCCAGCCCTTCATGGTGATGGATGCTCCCTGCTCATGCTCCCTTCAACATGGAGGAGTACTGATTTGTCAGTGAAGTGGGTAATCAACTGGATGATTCTTGAAGCTGATTTGCGCAAATTTCATAAAACAGCAACAAATCACAACTGAGCAGATATGGACATACCAATCAACATGTATCAACCAGCAATGAAAACTACCAACCAGTAACTTAAAAACAATTTCCTATCAAAAGTTGGTACTCAGCAACAGTTATCAATAGCAACAAACAGAAGAACCAGTCAAATCACTCCAAATATCTTTGCAAATCTTTGACTGGCTACAAGCTGAAAAACTTTCAATTACAATTAAGATTTGTAATATATTGGCCCAGAAATTGATCTCGCTCTGTTCCCGCGGGGGTAAGGCTTTCCCGCAATCTCTCACCTCGCTTGTGCTTTTTCAGATCCAGCTCGCACGAACTTAATGTTCTAGAGATCAGCTGGGCAGTGCTTGCGTATCCCAGCGGCGTAGTGAATTTGTGCGAGCTGTGGGATCACGTGACTCAGTTAGAGCCAATGGCAGCACACCATCTTCCATTCATAAGTTTCACAGCACCCTGTGAAATCTATGAATCTTACACCCCCCCAAAATAACAGCTAAGCCTCAATTAAATTTAAAAAAAAACCATCACATTAATAAAATAAGTATAGTTAATTAAATTAACCATTTTAAATAAAAAATTAAATTTTTGAAAAAATTTAAAATCTTTTAAAAAGTTATAAAAATAAACTTACCTGTCTTTAAAGTCTCTAAAAAAGATATACCTGTAAAAAAAAATTCAAAAAAATACTTAATTCACTACTTACCTTCTTAAAAGCGGGTCTTACTCCTCCTTTTTACATTTCCAAAATCTTCCCTACTTACCTGCGCGTCCAAAGCATGAAGTGCACAGCGTGCGCGCAGCCTGTAGCGCGCACGCGATGCACCCAGGACCCGCCCCCTTTTCAGAAGAGCAATTGCCGGTTTTCAGCGCATGCGCAGGGCATGCAGAAAACCGGCAATTGGAGTGGGAATACGCGAGAGTACGCAGTGCGTACTCTCGCGTCCCGGGATCAATTTTCGGCCCAATATAGACATAAATTATACAGAAAGGATTACACTTATTTATACAATACGATTCACTGTGTGCAAATGTGTATAACAATGTTTCTCAATAGAGGCCTTCAACTCTCCTGGATTTTCCAAAAGCAGCTAAAGAAAGTTAACATCCATTTCTGGATTAAGATTGTGATGAAGTCTGGATCGGAGTGGTTCTGGCAGAACCCAAATTGAATATCAGCAAACAGTGCACCTGTTTGATCTGTGCACCTGAACTAGCCACCCTTTCTAGGCAAGCCAGTCCTGCACAGCTATGACAATGGCATCTAGTCAACAATGTGGAAAATTGTCCAAGTCTGTATTATTCACAGAAAGCAGGACAAATCTAACCGGATTAATTAATACCTTATCAGTCTCCTCTCAATCATTAGCAAGGTGGTAGATGGAGTCAATAACAATGCCATCAAGTGGCACCTACTTACCAATAAACTGTTTGCTGATATTCAATTTGGGTTCTGCCAGAACCACTCAGATCCAGACTTCATCACAACCTTAATCCAGAGAGTAGTTGGCCATATTATCTAGACAGCATTCGACCAAGGAGCCCTCGTAAAATTGAGGTCATTGGAAGTCAAAGGAAAAACCATCCAGTGACTCGAGTCATACTTGACTTAAAGGAAGGTGATCATAGTTATTGAAGACCAACAACAACAATTTGTATTTATATAGTTAGTACCTTTAACGTAGTAAAATATTTCAAGGAGGTTCAAAGGAGTATAAGACAAAAAATTTGACATTGAGCCACATAAGGAGAAATTAGGGCAGATGACCAAAAGCTTGGTAAAAGAGGTAGGTTTTAAGGAGTATCTTAAAGGAGGAAAGAGTGGTAGAGAGGCGGAGAGGTTTAGGGAGGGAATTCCAGAGCTTAGGGCCTAGCTAACAGAAGGCACGGCCACCAATGGTTGAGCAAGACCAGTCATCATAACCCAGGTCATCACTTCAGGAGTTCATCAGGCGCAACCATCTTTAACTGCATCATCATTGATGTTTCCTCCATCATATAGTCAGGAAAGACATTGTTCCCTGGCAATTCTACAGTGTTCATACTCAATCACAACTCTTTCAATATTGAATTTGCCTACAACAGGTCCTGGACAATATCTAGGCTTGGGCTGACAAATGACAAGTAACATTTGTGCCACATAAATGACCATTTCCAATAACAAAATTACCTTCAATGGCATTTTGGCATCTTGCTAACAGGACTCCCATCAGTATCATTTAAATGAGCTGATCGCAGAATTTCTGATGGAGTCAACTTCCTGCCACACTTCGACTGACAGAGCGACGCCCCAAGAATGTCCAGCCTTCTGTATTTAACCAGTATTTTGCTGGCAGGTTGTAAAAATCTATGAAAAAAGGAATGTTTTATCCTTGTGGTAAAAAGCATTTTCTTTGAGGATTTTGGGTTCTCTGTTTGTTATCTTGGGTGTGCCATAATATCTTACCTACATATATCAGAGCAAATGGAAACACTCAAGAGTGAAGAGAGTGCGATTTCTCCAAATGTGTAGCATTTAACACAGAAGGCGAAAATATCTAGTGCAAAAATGGTGGGAAAAAATCCTCAAAAACCCAACAATCTCTCTTTTCCCATAAAGTTGGTCATCATCACTAAATTGCAGTGATATAAACAGTATTCCAGACTAAAACAAGGATGTAGTTACCGTTGGGATCATGTAACAGCAATAAAAGTTCCCTGCAAGGTTTACCCGCACCACTCTGACAAACACTTCAGGTGACATAAGGAATGGGCGGAGCTTGAGTAAAGGTAAGAACGGTTTCTGTTTTCCTCACGGAAATCAATATTACTCGGTTTCTACATGTTACGAAAAGCGTTGACTGAAATGTAAAATGTTACAATAGAGACAACAAAACCCTTAAGACCCGTGTACAGGTTGCGTGTGGTACATTAGGTATTCGGGAAGAGATCGTTCCTGCTTTTTTTTTACCTATACAAAGTATAAGGAAAATCCTTCCCCCCGCCCCCATCCCCCAAAAGTTAATAAAAAATAAATAAATCAAGAAGGTAACGTAGGGGACGACTGCGAGTGAGACGAGAAGGGCCAGTTCGGCACAAGGTAAAGTGGCGTGGAGCCGAGCAAGTGGCTTTGACGTTAGTTACTGTTTAACATCTCCACCCACTTGGAGTTTATTCAAAGATCGATGCAGTGACAGGTTGGCCGGGGCCCGGCGCCTGGGACCGAGCCGCTCTCAGCAGCAGATGGGAAGGGCGCACCTTGCTGGCTCGGAGCTGACACTCGGGCGCTCTCTGCCCCTCCCGCCTGCCCTCACTCACTCTCTGAGCCCGCTCTGAGCCGCCTGCCCGCCCCCGCGGCCCACAGCAATGGCAACAAGCAGGAGAAACGCGGCTTAAAAGAGTAAAGGTAAGAATCGGCGGCTTTTTTCTTCTTCCTTCTCTCCCTGGCGCCGTGTGATCTGAAGTATATAAACAGCGGCCAGTACACGTGATGTGAGCGCCCCTCTCGCCCGCAGCAACCTCTTGTACTTAGACCTCGACTTCTCTCTTTTTGCCCTCCGCTATTATTTCTGCATCTTTGTAGCGTTTGGGAGTTTGAGAAAGTGATGGGGGAGGAGCTTTTTAAAAAGATTTTTTTAAATTCTTTCCTTTACATGTCCACGTCACTCCTTGGTAACCTGTTGATAATTTTTTTGAAGAATCATTTTCAGCTAGCTATGTGTATGGGGAGTTTTATTTGTGAGCGAGGTGCTGGTGGAGCCCATCGTGTTGGTCGAACGGACTAGATTCATTGCACGGGTTGTGAGCAAACATGACCCGAGGCTGTCAGTTGAAATGAAATGCCATTAATACCAGGCAGGGAGCTGTAATTTCGTTACTAGGGTACAGTCATTTGTGTTTTGACTTCAGAATGTATTTAAGAATTATTTTGCGTATTGTTTTTTTTTTAATTAGGCGTTTTTCAGATTTAATGTAACTTTGTAAAAATCAAACTGTTCTCAGCCTTATTTATCCCTGGTTAAAAATGCGATATGGTTTCTTAAAAATTAAATTGAATCTATATACACTGTAGGTAATACAGAAACAAGTTTTAAGAAGAAACTGAGTATCGTGCAGTCATTTATAGCGGGGCAAACCCATATTTACTCGCCGAGTTCAAACATTTATGTAAATAATAGAGCCAAATTTCCGTTGTCTCAGTTTCTGGCTGTTAACAGTTGTATGTGCCAGGAGACCTCGGTCATTGACTCCCACCTGGCTCTGAAGTAACCGAAAGCATATATTTACTCAATGTGGTGTCAAGATTTTAATTCTGATGAACTACTACAACCATTTAAGACGCAGAATGCCTTATGTTAGTTGAACGCAAAGGTGATTTAATTTAAACTAGGGTTCTGAAATACATGACGATATAAAAGGAAAGTTTAATTGCGGGTATGTTCAAATGGAATATGTTAGACCAGATGAAAACGAGTAACTGAAAGAGGACTTTTGCACTTTCAGCTATATACCTTTTTACTACTTGCTTTATTATTCAGAACTGGACTGTGTGCAGTTACATGGTGAACAGCATAGCAGATGAAACATAGTAGAAGTTACGATTCATCTGAATGTATTTGTAAACACATCGCACGTACTGTAGTATTGATTTTTTCGGTAAATGCGGAAGATCTATTCAGTATATATGTTGCAGATTTATTGTGCTTATGCAAACGAAGATTTCAAAATATGTACCAAATTTTAAACAATGGCTGAGATAAAACTAATAACTGGCTGCTGGGTTATTGCAAAGGTTTTATAGATGTGTTCTTCAAGTACTTGCTGTAGATTATGTCAAATCATTGGTGATTGTTATTTGCTATTATATAACCTTTCTAGAAATTATTTTTATTTGAGAAACAAAATTCTGGTGAATGTTAAATAATAAAAAGTTCTGGTCAAATTAGCACACTCTTCATTCCATATTTTTCACACTCTATAGGAATAAAGAGTAGTTTGGTAGGTTCTGGAAATGCACACGGCAATATAGATGCTGTCATGACGTTACAGGCAGGTGCTTTCACACATGGCCCCCTACCCTTGCTTTGTATAAAGCTCCAGGATCTATGCCAGTGTCCAAGTTCATTTCCCCCCAGCTAAATGTTTATGCTTCTTGTATTAGTCCTCGCATAGCCAAATGTTTGGATGATGTCCGCAGCCTTTCAGTGGGAGTAAGTTAGATTAGTCAGACATGTGGAATATTCTGTCATTGGCCCACCCAGGATTTTGTGTTTCTACAGATTTCCTAGGAGACTGTGTTAGCACCGGATGATGAAGCTCTGGAAAATATTCTAATCTGTCTTTTTCAAGACAATCATACAATGGCTGTACTTTGTATGGTAACATGAGTGACCATATGCTCCCTAGACAGCCAAATAGAAATCACATAAAGCAGGCAAAAACAAAGAAGACCATTAGCATAGACTGGATTAAGGCACAAATTTTGGATTTTACACTCAGCAGAAACAGTGTGACTGTGCTTATATTGGTACAACTTTTGGCACTGACTCAGCAATATATCACCTATATCAAAAAGAAACTAAACATTTCCATTTTTGGGTCACATGTTAGCACCAACATCAGTCAAAGAGCGAAAATTTCGACTGCCCCCGAAAATGGGCGCGGGATCGCGATGCGCGATTAACCCACACCCATTCAAAGTAATGCAGGCAGCAAACAAACTTCGTGCTGCCTGCTAATTATAATGATTGTGGCATGCAGCCCAGCACTGAATGCACTGCTGAGTGGCTGCATGCCTCACCAGCGGGCCCAAGTTCATGTGACACTAGCCCCACTTAAAGCTAACCTGCACTACTTAAAGGTAGCCTGCACCTCTTAAAGGGGAGATGCATCCTGGCTGCAGCAGGTGATTCAACTGGCTGGGGAACAGAGTGTAAGCAGGAACAACACAGAGTAATGGCGCAATAGGGCAGAAAGCGGGCTCCAAGATTCTCTGATGCAGCACTGGTGGCCTTGGTGTAGGAGGTGGACAGGAAGAGAGAGGTCCTCTATCCACAGGGGGCCAGGAGGCCCTCCAGACAAACTCTGAAAAGGCAATGGGAGCAGATAGCCATCGCGGTAAATGCCAGCAGTGTAGCCCCGAGGACCTGGATGCAGTGCCGCAAGAAGTTTAATGACCTCACACGAGTGGTCAAGGTCAGTGAATTCATCCTCAACTGCCATATTGTTACAACTGCACCACGAGGCTCAGACACTGCTCAATTCACTCCCCTACCAACAATCATTGTCAATCACGACTCATACCTCACATTCATTGCTTCACCTCACCCTCACACACTTACCACTGCTGCAAGCCTCACATCCACATCTCACAGCTCGCACACACTCCCAGCTATTCAATCATGACAGGCACATGACCCAAACACATTGCACCACACTCACTGACACACTTCACTCTCTCTTGCAGGATAATAAGGTGGCTCATAACCGGAGGCAACAGGACACTAACCGCAGTGAGACAGGTGCGCCTGCATGATCTAACCCCTGTGGAGGAGACGGTGTTAGAAATAATTGGAGCAGCCATTGCTGAGCCCGTGGCCAGCGGCGGTACTGAAACAATCAGTATCCTCATACCTAATCCTCCTTCTCACATCCTACTTCCCCCTCATTCCGCAATCTCTTCTGATTTACAAGCTGCAGATGGTGTAAGCGTGCACCTCTTGCTTTCCCCCCTCCCCTCACTGCAACACCACCCTTGTGCCTTTCTCCTTTCAGATAGCCAAGAACTGCAACCTGGCTGGGCAGTGGTGGAGGAGCAGAAAGTGCAAGAGGAAGAAGGAAGTGATGCTGAAGACGCATTGTCACTCGGTTTCGCACTCGCAGTCACCAGCTCAGATACTGACACTCCGAGTACTTTAGAGGATAGGTTAGACACGGGATCTCCACGCGGTGAGTTACTGGGCACGAGTGGCCTGCAGCCAGGGCAGGAAGAAAGGGTAGTGCAGGTACGAGCTCCCCGGAGGGCGAGGTCGCACATGAGATCTGCTGCACTGGACTCAGATGAGGATTTTGATGGGGCAGCCTACAAAAGAAGGCTGATGGGTATGCGCAATGAAATGCTTGGTACTTTGGCAGGCCGGCCAGAAAGACTGAATGCAAGGTCAAGGAACATGGAGGGGTCTGGCACCAATCTTGCACAGGGTCTTGCGCAGAGCTTGGAGCCCATCCTGTCCAGCATGGAAGTGATGGGCAATTCCATTAGCGCACTTGCGGCCACAACCATGATGCAGCATCTGATGGCCGATGTCTCAGCTTCCAGTGCAGCACAAGCAGAAGGCACCCAATGTCTGGGTGCTGCAGTGGAAGCTCAGACTTCTGTCATGCAAGCTCAGACTGCATCCTCGCAAGCTCAGACTGCTGCCATCATGGCTGCGGTTACCAGTGTTGAAAGGGTGTCATAGCAATGGATTACTAGGATTGCTAAGGTGCTACCCTGTGGTATTGGCTGTGGCACCATGGAGCATAAGCCTACTGTTCTCTCTCAGGATGACA
Source organism: Squalus acanthias (assembly GCA_030390025.1). Classification (NCBI taxonomy): domain Eukaryota; kingdom Metazoa; phylum Chordata; class Chondrichthyes; order Squaliformes; family Squalidae; genus Squalus; species Squalus acanthias. The sequence continues at coordinate 88,357,320 of CM059432.1, forward strand.
GTATTCGTGCTTTCACCACTGCCAATCTGCCAGTGCCCTTGCTTTTGCCTGTTAGCCAGCCAGCCCGGACTACTGCCACCCATGCCGAGGTGGTACAGTCTGAAGCTGGGCCTTCTAGGCCCAGAGCTACTCGAGGTCGTCCTCCGAGGCCATCTGCAGTCTCCCCCACTGAAAGTCAGCAGGCTTCCACCAGCCATGCTACAGCCACTAGGGTAGCACTGCGTAGGGGCACTAGGACAGGTAAAGCCACAGGCACAAAGGAAATGTATGAGGGTGATTAGTTGACTTTGGTATGTAATATTGGATTGATTGATTTATAAAGTTGGTTTGGAATGTTTGTTTTGTGATGGCTTTTATTTCAGCATTGTGGCCAAGATAACGTTGTGATGGCCAGTAACAGAGGGAAGGTAAGGTGTGGAACTGTTGGTGAATGGAGAATTGGGTTGTCTTCACTGGTACCGCAGTTGGATCAGTTGATCATGGACAGCCCAGTCAGGAAGGAGCTGTGTTGGTTGCCTCCTCCCTTCCTCTTCCTCTTCCTCCTTCTCAGCTCTTTGCCGTATACCTGGTGGCAAGGACTGTGCCCTCATGATGGCGAGGTTGTGCAGCATTCAGCAGACCACAGTGAATCTTGAGACGTGCTCAGGTGAGTACTGCAGGGCTCCTCCACAGCGGTCCAGGCAGTGGAAGCATTGTCTAAGCACCCCAAAGGTCTGCTCAATCACATTCTGGGTGGCAGCATGATGCCTACGGGTGCTTGGTTTGTGCACTGTCATGAGCCAGGTGGTTAGTGGATAGCCCTTGTCACGCAGTAGCCACCCTCTGGTTAGGTGTGGGGGCTCAAATGCGGATGGTGCAAGTGGATTGCCGCAGAATGAAGGCATCATGATTGCTGTCAGGATACCGAGCGTTGACTTGTATGATGCGCTGAGTATGGTCACATACCAGCTGACATTGAGGGAGTGGAATTCCTTCCGGTTGGGGTACATCTCCGAATTGAGATGCGGCGCCTGCAAAGCAACATGTGTGCAGTCAATAGCACCCTGCTCCATGGGGAAGCCTGTTTTCTTGGCAAAGCCATGTGCTCACTCCGCCTGCTTCTCTCTGGCAAGAGAGAATGAAATGTACTCACCTCTCTTTGCATACAGAGCCTCAGTGATCTTCCTTATGCAACAGTGCATGGCAAACTGGGAGATGGTGGAAATATCGCCTGCTCCAGCCTGGAAGGAGCCCGACGCATAAAAATTCATGGTCACGCTCACTTTCACAGCCACTGGCAATGCCATCCTTGCCTTGCTCTGAGGATACAGGTCTGCAACAGTCGGCAGATTTCAGTGAGCACCTCCTTCGTGAAGCGGAGACATTGCATACACTGTTCCTCACTGAGGTTGAGGTAGAAGAATTGCTCCTTGAAGACCCTGGGTGGATATGGCCTTCTGCTGAGAGCCCTTCTCCCCCTCCTCCTCCTCCCTCTTCAAGCAGTTTGTCCTGCTCTGTATCACCTCTGCTCATTTTCCTGTTAAGCTGCAGGCCAATGGGGATACAAACTACTGCACCCATGTCTGGGAGCATCTGGTCTGAGCAGAAGCCTTGAAGTAACCTGCCACACCACTCCCTGGATATGTAAGCAACTTCAATCAGATAACAAACCACCAAACGCTTCTACAAATGGTCCAGGCAGCGGAAGTATTGTCTAAGCACCCCAGTTGTCTGCTTGATCACATTGTGGGGTATGGTAGCTTACGTTACTGGACTAGTAATCAACAGGCCTGCATCAGGAGTGTGCGCACGCCTCGGACACCATTTTGGACCCGAATCCACACACGTAGTGCCTAAAAACTGGGCACTACTGAGCCGATTGCGAGAAATAGAGACGTCCAATGATGCTTGCTAACACTAACAGTCATTTCTCTTGCGTGAATGTGACACTGCAACTTGCCAAAGGAATAAAAACCCATCTGGTTCACTAATGCCATTTATGGAAGGAAATCTGCCATCTTTACCCGGTCTGGCCTATATGTGACTCCAGATCCACAGCAATGTGGTTGACTCTTAACTGCCCTCTGAATTGGTAGCTCACCACCACCTTCTCAAGGGCAATTAGGGATGGGCAATAGATGCTGGCCTTGCCAGCGATGCCCACGTCCCATGAATAAATTAAAAAAAAACTCACCAGTAGAAATCAATCAGTAACTAACCTGAAAGCAGTTGATGCTCCGTTTAAATAGCACTGATTGTGGGGTCACTCCTGCTGCAGAACACATGTTCAGCTGTGCGTGTTTAAGAGTGCTCAATTCTGGAGCATTGAGGCCAAAAATGGCTGTGCTGGCATCAAATCAGTGTTGCACGCTGATTGATGTCATGATGTGCGTACTCTGCATACTTCCGGCACACGCTCCCAGTGCCCCGCTAATGTCCTCCCCAAAATGACATCCGGTGTGGCCTGCGTCAGGAGTGTGCGCACGCCTCGGACACCATTTTGGACCCGAATCTGCACACGTAGTGCCAAAAAACTGGGCACTACGGAGCCGATTGCCAGAAATAGAGAAGTCCAATCATGCTTGCTGACACTAACAGTCATTTCTCTTGCGTGAATGTGAAACTGCAACTTGCCAAATTTGCTTCGGATTAACAGAATTAAGGAATGACTGTGCCATGATTGCCACATTATTCACAACAGGGTAGATAAGCACAGTAAGTCTGGGAAATCTAGGTATGAACATAATGGTGCCAATGAAACACCAACATCACATGGTGCAAAAGACTTGAGTCATCAGTGGGGATTCACCAGTGTTGGATGAAGCTGAAAGTCCTTTTACACCCCTTACAGGAATTCATTGATGAATATTGAAAGAATTTTGGTACTGATTTGCACTGATATATTGTCAGCGATGACTACTAAATACAATGTAAATCAATGACAGATTACACTTGTTCCTTCCATGGTGGCAACTATCAGTCTAGTAATATGGGACTCCTGTCAAACAGGAACCCTTAACTTAGAAGTCCTGGTTCAAATGTAGCTAAAGCAACACTAGTGCTGGTGTACAGTACCTTTCAGACTGTTCTTCCTCTGGGATAGTGCCCTTTTTAAGGGCTCTCAAATCATAATCAAAGGACAGTATTTCCAAAGGAGCCTTGCTTTGTTTTCCTAGACCTGCTCTATGGGATTGATAACAATTGGCTACTTTTACGGGTATGCTACCCAGCTGCAATATTTTCTTTGGGCGCCAATCCCTTCAAGATATCCACAGACTGCAGGAGAGGTAACCCAAACCTACCAAATGAATGCTCGGCCCATGAATTTAAAAAAAAGATCTAATCAGGATTTGCTTACCTAAGGGCTGCACTGCTCCAAGCAGTTGCTAAAACAGATCTGTTTTCTTCTGAAAACCATTGCTTACCTTGATTGAAGACCAAATGTAGGCAGCCATTCTGCCACAGGAAACAGTAGCCCATGTCTTACAAACAGCAGTGAGATGCATGGATTTCAGTGTTGCTCTGAAGACTGGCATAGCTGCATTTAATGGTTCTACCAAATGAGCTGTAGCCAGAATGATTATAAATACTCCTGAATGAGAAAAGTGTTTTTGGAGGAGAGGTAGACTGAAATGAGCTATAAATGCTATTATAGGGATGACTATGAAAAGCAGAATCACTTTTAAGACCCCTCCCTCACTCCGCTGACAGGCTACACTAAAGCCCTAGCTCAGCTGTAAATTTTTCATAGCAATGCCTGGAGTTCTTGGGTATCATACCCTAGTATGTCTCCTTGGCATAGAATCATCCAATATTATATTGGCCCAGAAATTCATCTCGCTCTGTTCCCGCGGGGGTAAGGCTTCCCCGCGATCTCTCACCTCGCTTGTGCTTTTTCAGATCCAGCTCGCACGAACTTGATGTTCCAGACATCAGCTGGACAGTGCTTGCGTATCCCAGCGGCGTAGTGAATTCGTGCGAGCTGTGGGATCACATGACTCAGTTAGAGCCAATGGCAGCACACCATCTTCCATTCATAAGTTTCACATACGTGCTGTGAAATCTATGAATCTTACACCCCCCCCAAAATAACAGCTAAACCTCAATTAATTTTTTTTAAAAAACCATCACATTAATAAAATAAGTATAGTTAAATAAATTAACCATTTTAAATAAAAAATTAAATTTTTGAAAAAATTTAAAATCTTTTAAAAAGTTATAAAAATAAACTTACCTGTCTTTAAAGTCTCTAAAAAAGATATACCTGTTAAAAAAAATTCAAAAAAATACTTAATTCACTACTTACCTTGTTAAAAGTGGGTCTTACTCCTCCTTTTTCCATTTCCAAAATCTTCCGTACTTACCTGCGCGTCCAAAGCATGAAGTGCACAGCGTGCGCGCAGCCTGTAGCGCGCACGCGATGCACTGAGGAACCGCCCCCTTTTCAAAAGAGCAATTGCCGGTTTTCAGCGCATGCGCAGTGCATGCAGAAAACCGGCAATTGGAGAGAGAATACGCGAGAGTACGCAGTGCGTACTCTCGCGCACCGGGATGAACTTTCGGCCCATTATATATCAGAATCGCTGGGTGCATCATAACATTCTATTCAAATTGTGCGTGTAGGTGATGCTGTAATCATGTTACATGACAGCCTACCCTGTAATTAAATGTGCAATGGAGAGTACTATAAGATGTTGGATGCTGTAAACTTTTAAAAAAATCCGGACCTTGCTGTTTGTTTAAAAATTGGGACCTTCACTTTTTTCCCAAACCCCTCCCTCCCCCACTGAGGCCTGTAGTACTGGCACTAGGGCACTTTTCCAACCCCTACTCCCTCCCCCTTCCTCCACTGAGGTACTTTCCCTTCCTCTCCTGAGCTATTTTTCCAACCCACCCAATGAGATACCTCTCCGACCCCCACTTCCCTATTTACTACCCCCCATCTACTTACCCTGCCCCTCCTCCGCCTCCCTTCCTACTTACCTCCCCACTGGGGGTGGGTGGGGATTACACTTCTGCCTGCCATTCCTGCCTGCTGACCCTACCTGGCTACAACCCCAACCCAATTCCTGGGTTGCGACTCATTAAAAATGCAGGGCAGGCTTCGGATGGTGTCACAGCCACAGAGATGGAGCTAGGCACTGCAAGGGAACAAAGTGAGATGCTGCTGCTTCAGTTCAATTGCTGCAACACCCGAATGAAGGTGAGGCAGCGTTATAAGCTTTGGAAGCGTCCTGAAGATTTTTTGAAACTCAAGAAAAAGCCTAGAATGAGTCACACCAGGACCAGGTATAGGGGCAGGTTAGAGGGAGTGATGGCCACTACTAGGCTCTCTCCTCCAGCAGAGACATCAGCAAGCTTCACGCTGCTGCCCTATTATGTACCCTTCTTCTGATGGTAGCTGGGACTGGTGGTACTTCAGCCAGGAGGCAGGGAAATTTGCAGGTTTCCCTGTCCCCACCTCCTGCCTGTCATTTAATTGTGGCAGGGTGGTTAAGAGTTAGGCAGCTAAGTTTCTTCCTGGGGAGAGGGAAATGAGGAAAATTGCCAGTGGCGGTTTCAGGGGTTGGTATCCAGCGGCAGGCTTCCCTGCCCCATTTCCTCTTTGTCACCTGATATACTGCCTGATTTCAAGAAGAATAGCAGGGGACTATCCAGGCCTCTGTCTTATAGGCCCCCAAACAGTAGTTGTAATGTAGGGCAAAGTATAAATCAGGAAATTAGAGGCGCATGTAACAAGGGTAATACAGTAATCATGGGGGACTTTAATCTACATATTGACTGGGCAAACCAAATTTGCAGTAATAGTGTGGAGGACAAGTTCATGAAATGTATACAAGATGGTTTTCTAGATCAGTATGTTGAGGAACCAACTAGGGAACAGGCTATTTTAGATCTAGTATCGTGCAATGAGAAAGGGTTAATTAATAACCTTGTAGTAAAGGGGCCTTTAGGGAAGAGTGACCATAATATGATAGAATTTTATATTGAGTTTGAAAGTGATTTAGTTAAGTCCGAAACTAAAGTCTTAAATCTAAACAAAGCAAACTACGTTGGTATGAGGGGCGAGTTGGCTAAGGTAGATTGAGAAACTACATTAAAAGGTATGATGGTAGAGAAGCAATGGTTAGCATTTAAAGAATTAATACATAATTTACAACAAATATACATTCCTTTTGAGGCACAAAAACCCCACAGGAAAAGTGGTCCAACCGTGGCTAACAAGAAAAGTTAAAGATAATATTAGATCAAAGGAAGAGGCTTATAATGTTGCCAGAAAGAGTAGTAAGCCTGAGGATTGGGAGGATTTCAGAATTCAGCAAAGGAGGACCAAGATATTGATAAGGAAAGAAAAAAAATGAGTGTAAATTAGCAAGAGACATAAAAACAGATTGTAAACGTTTCTATAGGTATGTAAATAGAAATAAATTATTGAAAGTAAAGTTAGAGGCAGAGGCAGGAGAAATTATAATGGGCAATAAGGAAATGGCAGAGACATTAAACAAATACTTTGGGGGCGATTTTCCCACTGGAGACGAGATGGAGGCGGGTTTCAGTTTGGGTGGGTTTGAAATCCGCCTCCACTGATAGGTTTCAAAATTTTGCGATTTTCCCATGATTGTCCACTTGATTTCAGAGGTGTGGGGTGCCCTTGCTCAATTAGTGTTTTGGGACTGAAACTCGCCTCTGACAGCACTTTTCTAGTCTGATTTTATGACTTCTTGCTCCCTTGGCTCATTCCACAGCATTTCTGCGTCTCCTGCACCACCTCCAACATCTTTTGAGAAACCACTATGTCCAATTCCAAGGCAAGGGCCTTCCCGAGGCTCTCAGATGAGGCGCTGCAATGTTGTTTGAGGGGGTGACAGCTAGCATGGAGGTGCTCTTCCATTCATCTCGGAGGAAGGGGCCTGCCAAAGAAACCAAGGCTGTGTGGGTACAGCTGGCAAGGGATATAACCTCCAGATCTGTGTGCAGATAGGGAGACTGTTTCTGTGTATTGATGAAATGCCATCCCTGTTGGAAAGTATTAAAATGATTTGAAGCCAAAATGTTGGCGTTATGCCATCTGTTCTTTTGCCTTAGTCAGCTCCACATTGTGGGCACCGCCACACTTGCGTTGTCAGGTTGGTGGCCTGAGTGAAAGGAGGCCAGAAAGTCATGTCCATTATCAATGATGTCCTAGGATGGAGCCAAGGACATGTGCCAACTTGGGCAACCTATGCAAATCTGGCCATGATAAGTTCATCCCTTGCATCCCGGGCAGCCATGTGCTCGCGTGCTGCCGCTGCCACTGGTCAATACACTGGCGCTCTGACCTCCTGCTCCTCCAGATCCACCTCCTCCTCCTCCTCCTCCTCCTCCTCTGAGGTCGATGCAGAAAGAAAACGAATGGTTCCCATGCTGCTTGTAGATGCCTCCTTTGGGGAAGCGCTCATTGCAAGCGGGGAGAGGGTCTTCCAAGGAGGTCCCACAGTTGATGGAGTCAAGCTGCAGCACCTCCGACTTCGGAAGGCCTTCTAAAAGTGCTCAGAGACCTTTTAAAGCCAAGGTCTGGCACCTGCAAGTAATCCTTGCTGCAATAAACGATGTCTTGTTAGACCTGCAGCTGTGAGGAGGCCACCCACGAGCCAACCCGCCAGGTTTACCTGGCATGGTTCAGGAGGTGCGTGAAGCATGCCGAAATGCTGGGAAATTCACGAGGGCCTCTCAAAATAGGCTTAGAGAGACCCTTAACAGGTATTTAAGGAAGTTAATTAGCACAATGGCCAGCTGGAGGTGGGAGCGTTTCCCGACCTCCAAAACTGGCACCGGCAAAATCCCACGGAGGCGGATTGGAGGCGTGTTCCAAACCCAACCTCTTTGAATCTAATTTTCCTGCCTTTCCCGACTCCAAACCCGCCTCCTCCGACATCAGAAAATCGCCCCCTTTGTATCTATCTTCACGATAGAAGACACAAAAAACATTCCGGGAATAATGGGGAACCAAGGGTCTAGAGAGAATGAGGAACTTAAAGAAATCAGTATAAGTAAAGACATAGTACTGGAGAAATTAATGGGACTAAGTGGCGACAAATCCCCTGGACCTGACGACCTGCATCTAGGTTTTTAAAAGCGGTAGCTGCAGAGATAGTGGAGGCACTGGTATTAATCATCCAGAATTTCCTAGACTCTAGAACAGTCCCCAAGGATTGGAAGGTAGCAAATATAATCCCACTATTTAATAAAGGAGGAAGAGAAAAAATGGGGAACTATAGACCAGTTAACCTGACATCAGTAGTAGGTAAAATGCTAGAATCTATTATTAGGGATGTGGTAACAGGGCTCTTAGAAAATTGTAATATGAGTAGGCAGAGTCAGCATGGTTTTATGAAAGAGAAATCATGTTTGACAAATCTGTTAGAGTTTTTTGAAGATGTAACTAGTAGGATGGATAAGGGGGAACCAGTGTATTTGGATTTTCAAAAAGCATTTGATAAGGTGCCACACAAGAGGTTATTACACAAAATTAGCACTCATGGGATTGGGGGCAATATAGTAGCATGGATTGAGGATTGATTAATGGACAGAAAACAGAGAGTAGGAATAAACAGGACTTTTTTGGGTTGGCAGGCTGTAACTGGTGGGGTACCACAAGGATCAGTGCTTGGGCCTCAGCTATTTACAATCTATATTAATGACTTAGATGAGGGGACCGAGTGTAAAGTATCCAAGTTTGCTGATGATACAAAGTTAGGTGGGAAAGTAAGCTGTGAGGAGGACGCAAAGAGGCTGCAGAGAGATATAGACAGGTTGACTGAGTGGGTGAGAACATGGCAAATGGAATACAATGTGGGGAAGTGTGAAGTTATCCACTTTGGTAGGAAAAACAAAAAAGCAGAATATTTTTTGAATGGTGAGAGATTGGGAAATGTTTGCATTCAGAGGGACCTGGGTATCCTTGTACATGAATCACAGAAAGTTAACATGCAGGTTCAGCAAGCAATTAGGAAAACAAATGGCATGTTAGCTTTTGTTACAAAGGGATTAGAGTATAAGAGTAAGGTAGTCTTACTACAATTATACAGGGCATTGGTGAGGCCATACCTGGAGTAATGTGTACAGTTCTGGTCACCTTACCTAAGGAAAGACATATTAGGTTCACCAGACTGGTTCCTGGGATGAGGGGATTGCCCTATGAGGAGAGATTGAGTAGACTAGGCCTATATTCCCTAGAGTTTAGAAGAGTGAGAGGTGATCCAATTGAAACATATAAAATTCTTAAGGGGCTTGACAGGGTTAATGGTGAGAAAATGTTTCCCCTGGCTGGGGAATTTAAACACGGGGTCACAGTTTCAGAATAAGGGGTCAGCCATTTAGGACTGAGATGAGGAGACATTTCTTCACTCAAAGGGTTGTGAATCTTTGGATTTCTTTACCCCAGAAAGCTGTGGAGGTTCAGTCGTTGAGTATACTCAAGACAGAGGTTAATACATTTTTGGAAATTAAGGGATAGTGTGGGAAGGTGGAGTTGAAGTAGCAGATCAGCCATGATCTTATTGAATGGCGGAGCAGCCTTGAAGGGCCGAATGGCCTACTCCTGCTCTTAGTTCTTATATTCTTATGAATATGGCTTTTTCTAGCTGCGATTCTACTGGATGAGCAGGAAAGTGAATATTTGGAGTGCAGATAGTGGAAGTTTACTTTATTTTTGCTCTTGTGATTTTCTGTGTATACTGTCATCGTAACCCATCAGTTCTGTAACGTGTACCCAGTTGCTGTTCGTATCAATTAATTGCAGATAATTGTAATGGAAGCGGCAATACTAATAATAAACACCAGGGAGTGAGTCATGGGGATATTCCTTCTGAGTTTGCATGATGCCGTTAAGTGGACTGGATTTGATCTGGGTTTGGCCTCAGCTCACACTTATGGAGTGAAAATCTCATCTTCCCAGAATACTTGGGAGGTGTTAACTTAGTCCTAAGGTAGACAGGATAAAATTGTACGCACTCAGGATTACCAAAACTGTAACTTTTTCACAAGTTCATTAAGTCCATTGTAAATTGAAAATATGTTCATTGACATGAAATGTCTCAGAAGGAGAAAATGTGGAATGTGCAGAAAGAAGAACAAAGATAATTTAGGTAAACAACAAAATATGGAAATAAGGAAGAAACTGAAAAACAAAGCTGTTGAATGTATAAAATAGACAGCTATTCCAGGCTCCATAAAGAGAAGTAAAAAGGACAAAATAAAACTTGGAGAATGAGTACAAAAAACTATCATGGAAATGATTTGTGTTTAAATTTATAACAATGAGATGGTGTTGGGAAGTTTCTGAAATTTTGACTCGTTATACAGCATCTTTGCCATTGGCACAACATGATCTGTTGCACTATACCAATGCAAGAAACCTAATATAATGCTGACAGTTTCACTGATTGCCATTGCCTGAAAAAGGTGCTTTCACAATGTGAGTGCTGAGCATTGGCTTCACTATACTGTCAGCCATTGTTTAAGAGAAAGAACTCACATTTATATATCAGCACATCATGTCCTTAGCATGTCCCAGTGAATTACTTTGAAGTGCAATCACTGTTTTGTGGTCAAATATGGCAGCAATTTGTGCACAGTATGGTCTCACAAACAGCAAATATATGAATGACCAGACAGTCTGTTTCTTGTGGTGTTGGCTGAGGGAGGGAATGTTGACCAAGATTCCTTCACCATTGGATCTTCCAAATCCATCTAACCAGGCAGACGGGGCCTTGGTTTAATGTCTTATCCAGAAAATGGCATCTCAGTACTGCACTCAACATCAGCCTAGATAGATTATGTGCTCAAGTCAGTAGTGGTACTTAAACCCACAACTTTCTAACTAGCAGTGAAAATGCTACCGACTGCACCAAACTGACAAGAATCTTAAAATAATTCAGGCAGCCTTTAAATTTCAAATGGAAATGAGCTGATTATTCATTAGCTCTTTTCCTTCAGTCAAAATGTTACCAGAAATTAGAAGCGTTTTGCTTGGTGAATTTTAACTGTTCCTGAATCAGCACAAAGTATAAATTGTCATGCACTAGGTTCAACAGTTAATTTACTATATCTACAAGGTATTAAGCTGGGATCTCCATCTGAACATTGAACCAATTAGCACTTACATTGTGAATATTAAAACTTTGGGGGTGATTTTCGATGGCTCCTTCAGATGCTAAAGAGCCTCCAAGGTGGCCAAGATGGGGTCTTGAGCTGAAAAGCCGGTTTAGCCCATGTTTAGCGCAAGGCACCATCTTGGTAAAGGAGTTGAAACTTGTGCAAGAATGGCCGCCCGGAGGATTGTTAAGGGACTGATTGCCACTTAAATTGCCTGCTAGCGCTCATTAAGAAGACTGCACAGTACTTTGGTGAATAGCGCATGATCTAACACCCTCTCCTAACAGCGACCAGCTGATTGGGAGTAAACAAGTCATTGCAGAGGATTTCAAGCGCTACTTAAAGGCATACTCACCTTTCACTGTTCACGTGCTGCTGGAAGTTTGAAGAGGAATTTTGAAACATATCGGGAGACTTTCTGGGACACTTTTTCAAGTCTTCACCAACACTTTATCAACATTTATTCTGGAAATTCTCTGAGGACTTCACCTAAAAAGAGTGAGTGCTGTGCTACTCGACCTTATTGGACACCTTATAGGAGTCACCAGGAGAAATGGGAGTGCTTGGTCATGGGCATCTTGCTTGGGGTCCCCCTTGGTCTGAACGAGGAATGGGAGGAGGACATGAGAGCCAGGCAGAGCAGCACCAGCTGCTGCAGGAGAGAGGGACAGGAGGGCGAGGTGGACTCCCTTTTCCCTGTGGGTACAGGAAGTCCCTCCTCCTCTGGATATCCTCCACCAGGACCTGCAGTGCCATGTCCGAGAACCTGTGCGCCCTCTCACTCGGTTCCTGAACCATAAAACCTGCCACTGTGTGTCAGCCAGCGCACTCCACACCTTCAGTGGAAGTGGGGGCGTGGAGCCCACATATACTGCTCCACGAAAATTGTGTCTAATCAACGCTTGAGTGCTAAACCAGCTCTTTTAGCACCTCCAGGCAAGTTTAAATTATGATAATCAACAATTAGGACCAAAATTGCGTGCTAAAACCAGACTTTCAAACAGGCATGTCTTATTAGCACAGCACTCATATAGTGCCTGTTTTCACCCTTTCACCAAAATAACCCCCTTACAGTTCCCTTACTTCAGTAAATATCAATGATTCATATAAACTTTAGTATGAAATTTCTAGACATTACTTCAACAAGCAGTGGGTACTGGTTAGAGGAATAATGTTGAAGTGGGGGGGGGAGACATACTGAGTGGGATCCCCCAGGGCTTTGTGTTAGGCTCGCTGCTGTTTCTAATTTGCATTCGCAACTTGGATTCAGAAACTCGATGCAAATTGGTCAAATTTATAGACAATGACAAAGAGGGACAGTGGAATCGAAGGAGGAAACCCAGAAATCTAGGAATCTTAGTAGCCTTGACCAATTTGTTCTCATCACTGAGAAGCACGGCAGAAATTCAAAATCTGAAAGTAGCGAAGAGCCACGAGGGTGATCCCTAGTGTCAGGGTCTCCGTTATGAGGAAAGGTTGGAAAGACGTGAACTTTTCAGCCTGGCAATGACGCTTCTGAGATGCGATCTTATAGAGATTTATAAGATAATAAATGGTGTGGAAAAGGTTAATCCGGAATACTACTTTAAATTAAACTGTGGGAGTAGGACAAAGGGGATACAAGTTTGAATTTATAAAAGGCAACTTTATGATTGATATCAGGAGGGATTTCCTGCAGAGAGTGATCAACACTTTAATAGATTTCTAGGCAGAGTAGTGGAGGCAAAAACCCTGTTAGTTTAAAAAAAACTAGATGCAGCAATGGGAGGAATGCAGGGGTTGTTTTGGATGGATGAACTAAGATTGGCCGAATGAATTTCTTCATCCATAAGTATCTTTGATCTTGTAAATCAGTATCTGACAATATATATGTATTAAGCAACTGATTTGCGGTAAACTGCACTAGCAGTAGATTGCAAAATGGGGCATGTTAGCAGAGGCTAAGCACAGTTGAACAGAATGCCATTTTAAATGTTTGAAATAATTTGGTTTATTTCCTTTCTTCAATCGTGAATTTCAAAGAACCCTAATGAACGTTAAAAATAAGAGCACTATTTCAGTTACGCATAGCATAAATGTGAAGCAGTGTAAACTGCCGTCTGCTTTGTCCTGTTACAGTTTTTGTGTTTTTATGTTAGATACTCGCTCGGATTCAGTAACCCCGGTCATTCCCAAACGCGAACCTCGTATCGTATATGATCTGGGGTGCACCACTTTCTGCCCAAACAATAACGTGACCCAGGGATTGTAATCGAGAACCCTGACTCTGTACACCAACTACTGAGATATCACATGTGCAGCCATGTGAATTCTCCTCTCTTTACTGTATTTTAATGAGACGGGGCACAGCTTCAGACCATCAGCTGGTTTATTTACATAAAATACATGAATGAACAGTGTATAGTTTTCACAGTGAGTACAATCAACTTCCCTTCACTTCTCAGTTATGGAAAACAATAAAGACACCCCTTACTATCTTTAAACAGCGAGTCACCTTCTCGAGCTAAGCTTTCGAAGCTCAGCTGGTTCAGGCTTTTAAAACACAACTTCTCGCTGCTGCAAAAACAAGGACCATTTTGTGTCTCGGAGAGAGAAGGGGGAGAGAGAGAGAGAGGGAGTTTCTGCTTCCCCTTAAATCAATGAGATGGGGTTTTGACCTCCTGAGCTTTCAGTCATAGTTACTATCCTTTGCGATGTGAGCAGGTGGTTCCCTCGTGTCTGTGCAGCTCAGCCCCCTTTCCTGTGCAAATGCAATGGAATGACACCTGGGTCTCGGGTATCTCACAATAGCCCAAAATATTTGAGATTATACACAACAATCCTCCCTTTGGCTAACTAATATTTCAAATTTCCATTTCGAGCCTAAAATGAACTTTCAGTTCACTAACTTATTGTTGAGAAAAATGCTAAATCTAATATTACAAAAATATTATGTAAAAAAAATCCAGCTCTGGTAACCCAGGCAAAATTCAAATTGCCAGATTATGATTGTTTTTTCACCCTAGCTTGAGGAGAGCACTTTGGAGTTTACTAGTGAAAGTTATGATCCATAGCCAGTATTTTTGTCTTTTTAAGTCAATTAACACAGTATTTGCAGTTAGTTTTCTGCTGTGGACACAATCCTGGAAAAAGTTTAAATTATTTTAGCTCATCTGGAACTCTGCACTATTTGGCTAAATTAGCCGTGTGTGTGTGTGTGTGTGTGTGTGTGTTCCACTCTTCCTTAACTTCCTAATAGATCGAAGGGATACACATCTATCCTACATCCTACATCAAACAAGATCTAGTAACTGGGTGAGATATTCAAGTTCCATCAAACTCGGTAGGTTCATGAATCCAAAGGCATTAATGCAAGCAATTAATGTATAGATATGAATTCTATTAACTAGCTGGTAGTTAAATTTGATACAATTAGATGTCAGCCTTGGCTCAGTTGGTAGCTCTCTCACCTCTTAAGTCAGAAGGTTGTGGGCTCAAGCCCTACTCCAGAGACTTGAGCACATTATCCAGGCTGACACTTCTGTGCAGTACTGAAGGAGTGCTGTACTGTTGAAGTTGCAGTCTTTCGGATGAAGCGTTAAACCCATCCTCTGTCTGCCCTCTGCGGTGGACATAAAAGATCCCATGATACTATTTGAAGAGGAGCAGAAGAGTTCTCCTGATGCCCTGGCCAATATTTATCCCTCAACCAACATCACTTAAACAAAACAGTTTATCTGGTCAAGCATCTCATTGCTGTTTGTGGGATCTAGCTGTGCACAAAGTGGCTCAGTGTTTGCTACATTACAACAGTGACTACAGTGACAAAAAGCACTTTGGGACAATCTGAGTTTGTGAAAGGAGCTATATAAATGCAAGTCCTTTTGTTTACAACATTTCCAATAGGAACTTTGTAGCAGAGTTGTGGTGGCTGCTACATTGTAACCCCAACCCATAATCTTGGGCAATTATCTATTCATGAAACTATATGTATATTATATTATGAAATAAATGTGATGCATGAATATTAAGCATGAACAGGAATAGAACACTTGCAGGGCTTTTTCTTTCTCCAGTTTTCCTTCAGATTTTCTCCCTTTTCTTGCTGTTCTGAAAGCTGCACTTATACGGGAATATGGTCCCATGACTAGTGGCAACCATTTGATATCTCATTCTTCATGTGTAAGTCCTGGGAGTGAATATTGGTGGACTGCTTGTTTGTAGGCGGGACACCATAGGGAAACCAATCTTTTCCTTACTCTGGGCTGAATTTTAATGGGGAAGGCGGATTGGGGGCAGGGGGTGTTGGGGGGCTCTGAGGCGGTAGGGAAACCCGGGAGAATGTGTTTCCCATAGGCCCTACCGAATTTAACGGCAGGGCCTGATTTGAATGGGAAGCCTCTGTTTCCCACCCGCAGCCAGCCAGATTGGGAGGATGGCTGGCACTCGGTGGGTAGGCCTGCGGCACTAGGCCGCACAGAGGAGGGAGGGAGGGATCACAGGGAGAGAGGGAGCCGGGGTCGGCCGGAGGAACGGGGGTGGGGGGAGGTTGGGGTGGGGGTCCGATAAAAGATCGTGGGCTGGGAGGAGCAGGGGAGGGTGGTCAATGAAATATCGCAGGCCAGAGGAGCACGGGGCGGGGGCCAACAAGATCGTGATCACGGGCCGGCCGGAGGAGCGGGGTGTTGGGGGTGTCTGAAGGGATTGGGGGCTGGGAGCAGCGCGAGGGGGAGGCCTTGTGGGGGGGATGCCACATGGGGGGAATTAGAGGCCTGGGGGGGAAATTGGATGCCTGCGGGGGGGTGATCGGAGGCCTCGTGGATCGCGAAGGGTTGGGTTAAGCAGGGATCCTTGATTCAGGAGGTAAGTGTAAAGGCACTTACCTCCTGGATCCAGCAGTCCTCACCTTGCTTTAGCTGGCCGGTTTCACGAGGCATGCAAAACCCGACCAGCTAAAGTTAAATAAGAAATGCAAGTTAAAGCAGAGGCTTCCAGCCTCATTATAATATTTAAATAGACAGCCCGCCTCCTGGCAAGCGGATTGGCTGCCCGCCCCACGTCCCACCTCCATTAAAACCAGAAGTGGGTGAGTTGGAGGCGGCTTCAGGTTGGGATTCAGATTTTTAACACTTTAACTACCCTCTCGCCCCCAACCCACCCATTTTTTTAGGTTAATATTTTCCCCTCTGTGTCTATACACATGCATTTCCAATCATTGGATTGCAGGTAGTAGCAGGAATGCTGGATATTTTATTTCTTCCCCTTTTATTAGCACAGGGAAATTCAGGCCAGTTGTAACACCTATTCTACCCATAGAAATCAGCTAACACCACACAGAGCAAAGGTCACACTGATCTGCATGGATAAGTGTCTTGTCATGTGGTACATTTACCCAGAGCAGTAACCGGTTTAAATAGCTGATTAGGTTTTTGTCATTGTAGAAAAAAACAGACTTTAAATTCTGTTACTATATAATTGTATGTAGAAAGTAATGTAATAATCACATCAAGATGGTTAAATGACAACATAAATGGTCTATGGCTGTTACTTGAATCCTGAAATGAGATCAAATTGTGAACTTCATTCTAGTTGATTGATTCAACTGAGTCCTTTACTTGTCTTCATCATGCTGATATGTAATCTTATCCATTCGGAATCAGTTATGATATAATTCCTGCAAATTTCTCATGAGCTAATTGTCAGTTGACTGTTGGGGAAATAATTTAGCCTGTGCATATTCTAAAAATATTGCATTACTTCAAAACATGGACAGCCTTGAATTGGTTAATAGTTGCATTGTTTGTGTGAAACTCTTTTCAAATTAAAGATACATTTATAGGGACAATCTGGAGAAGTATGGACTCAAATAAAGATATAGGCTCATAATTTGCTGCAATGTCGATATTGTGACAAATCCCATAAGTTAGACTGTGGTGCTCCCCTCAAGTGGTAAATTTTTGCCAAAATTTGCTGGACAACTGATTAGGATATGCCACAGCGAGCATAGCAGCGAATCAGAAGCAGCGCAACCAATAGCCAATGTAGTGATCTCGCCGCTAATGGCACGATTTATCTTAACTCAATAGCAATGCTTCAAAAAATGTATTTTCTTTCCAAAACATGATACAAGATGAGACTAAAGTACATCAAGTAAGGCAATTTGTTCATCGAGCTGGTTTTAAAATGCCCTGGCATGTTCTGCAATAGAGTAGAGCACCTAATATTAAGGAGTTGGTGGTCTATGACTTTAAGTGAAAGCTATCACTTGGTTGGCGGCTCACTGGGCTGTCAAAAGCTACTGAACTCTTCCACCTCTATAGCATCAACCACTGTTTATCCACCTTTTATTCACCTTTTACCTAGTTAACTGTCATCGAAGTCCTGTGTTTGATTAGCAGATGCACGAGCTGAAAATATCAGAAAATGAGAGATATAGTCTGGAAACATCTTTTTAAGAAGCTTGTCCGAGATGGTGAGGGGATTTCCATTTCCTGTTGGCACAATGCACAGTGCCTTGTGGGAAGGGATAAAACAACACACTTGAAATTTGATTTACTTATTATAATGTAATTTATTGAGGGGGAAGAAGTTAAACTGTTCAGAATGTGTAATCTCTTATACAAATACAAATGTAATAATACAATAATAGCAAACCAACATGGCTGAAAAGGTGAAAAACTAATTTCAAAAATGTTGCCCACATTATTACTTGCTCTATTATCAAGACTCATCTGAAATTGGTTGAGAAACTGGATTTTGACACTTGATTAGTTAGACTTAAATTCAACAGATCTTTTCAGTTAAACAGAAGCCACAAAGGGATTTTTTGGAATTTTGCAGATAAAGGCTATTTAAGGATGAATTGCAGAGCTGTGATTGACAACAGAAAGGTGTTAAGGGGAGGTCCAGATGCCATATTTTTGGCTGCTTACTATACAGGTTTTGCTAGAAAGAAATCGAATTTACTGATGATTGAAAGGACCATATAGTTAAAAGACTAGGGAGGAGAAATTCGGTAGTGCCCCGTTTGGGGCGCAATTATTGGCCGGGCGCAGAGTTTAGTGCCTGGTGCTAATTATCGCCTCCGACTGCAAACTTGGCTTCTATCGCCCCTGGAGGTGATTGGAGTGCTAAATCAGGCGCTACACACCTCTCTTAAGGCGCTAACGCCGAGGATCGAGGTGCTACCTCAGAGCGCTGGCGAAGCTCATGTGATGTCAGTCAGCAATCGAACACAGACACACTGGCGCCGGCCAGTTCTTAAAGGGGAGGGTCGATCTTGCTCTCCATCCACAGCCTGCTCATTGCAGCCTTGAATCTCGGCCTGGAGAGACCTGTACATCAATTCTGCTGGAAAGAACAATGGAGAGGCCCAGGGAAAGAGCTCAGAGTGCAGCCCACATAGTCTCTTCTAAATCGATGCAAGGAAGATCAAATCAAAATGAACCTGCAAAGTGCTGCCCAGTACCCAAACTCCTTCACACAGCATTGAATCTCTCCAGAAGTCTCTCTCTCTCTCTCTCAGAATGCGTGGTGCAAAAATGTCGGCGACAAAAAAAGGCAGGAAGTGGCCGCCTTTAAATAGCCCTCCCCCAGTCCCTTCCCGACTGCAAAACGTTCCCCTCAACCTGTCGTTGCAAGCGGCAGGCGGAAAGGCATGGGGTGCCACTCAATATCCGATTCGAGGCGCTACTGGGGCGTTGCATGCTCGACTGACGTCATGATCTGCGGGTGCAGGAGATTGTGGTGGTAGTGTTTAGCGCCGCCGCAAAATGTCTGGTCAATTTTGCGAGCGGCGCAAACATCGCCGCGCCCGGGCGCTAGTTGCTTTGTGCCCCATTAGTGCCCTCTTAGTGCAATTGGGAGCCTGATTTAAATTTAAGGCTGGCCGGCCGAGTGTCCCAGGGCTCGGGAAATCCGACAGCTAAATGGAGACGGGAGCTGCTGGACCAAGCAGGTAAGTGCATTTTATAGCATTGCTTGTGGACTAGGAGGAGCAGGGTTGCTTCCCCTGGCCCCTCAGGCAAACCTGCTGCCGATCATGGTTTCTCCAGCTGGCGGTAATCGGCTGACTCCCCCCCACCCCCACCATGCCCTGATCTTTCCCAGTTGCCAGGGACCATCCCCAACTGCGGCCTCCTGCCGCTGGCTTTCCCACCCGGCAGCACCAGCCTGTCAATCTGGCCGGCTGACGGGCAGGAAATGGAATTAAAAAATGATAATGAGGGCCTGCTGTTAAATTCGGCAAGACCTCCGCATTCTCGGGATTTCCTGGTTTCCCCCCTGCAACTGCGCTCCCCTGCTCCCTCCCTGCTTCCCCGTAAATATTGGGGCCTTGGTATCTGTATTCATTTAGATAATGGGCCAGAAATTCAGCTTTCCGGCTTCCTGCGGGTGCAAGCATCGTGCGCGTACTTGCCTACCGTGCCTGCCGTTGTGCTTTGGGCCCACGAGGACTTCGGGTCCTGGGCCTCCTGCAGCTGCTGGCGTGCAGTGCTTGTGTATCCCAGGGGCGCAGTTAGTTCGAAGCGTCCCCTGGGATCACGTGGGCCATGGAGAGCCAATCCTAGCAGGGCATTTTCATTCATAGATTTGACAGGAAGACCTGTCAAATCTATGAATAGAGATCGGCCCCAAAACTACACTTAAACTTCAAATACATTTTTTTAAAAAACATCACATTTTTAAAATAACTATAAGTTAAATAAATTAACTACTTTAAACAAAAATTTAATTTTTTGAAAAAGTTAATTATACTTTGTAACGGTGCTAAAAATAAACTTACCTTTCTTTAAAGTATCTAAAAAAGATAAAACTGTTGAAAATTTTTTAAAATTGTAATTAATCAACCACTTACCTTGTTAAAAACAGGCCTTGCGCCTCCTTTTTAAATGTGCAGCTTCTCATACTTACCTTCCCGGAGAAACCTGAAAAAAAAATCGAAGTTCGCTGCGTGTGCGCAGCCTCTCCCACGCACGTGTTCGACTTCTGAACCCCTCCCTTCAGGGGAACAGAAGTTCCGGTTTCCCGCGCATGCGCAGTGCATGCAGGAAACCGGCACTTCAGATGGCCTTACGGGTGAGTACACAGCGCGTACTCACCCGACAACAGCCGAATTTCTGGCCCATTACATGTGTTTATGTGTTGCTTTCCTGAAATTGGATGCAAATCACCAAGATGAAAATTAATGATCTGATTTTTTTTAAGCACTATAATGAAAACTAGTATTTATTTGTGCAGACTTTTAATTTCAGGTATCTCCGTCTACACATTGAGTTGTGTAACAAATGGCTATTGTTTCTTTAAAAGCAGGGTTTTAAGTGGCTGCTAGTATAAAAATAACTATGTGATCAGGGTTTATCTAGAATTCTCGGAGTCAGGAGACATGAATATAACTCACAAAGCATCAGGCTACTTGCCAAGTCAACAGCTTTGTATTGATTAAGACAAAGATCCGGATTGCTTAGATCATTTCCCAATAATGTTCATTACATGCTAATTTGGGTCAATAGGCAAGAGTTTGTGTGTGGCCTGTGCCAGGCACCGCAATGACTCCCAAAGCCTGGGAAATAAAACAACCTGCTTCCACAAATACAAGTCCATAAATCACACTGCTGCCAGGTCTCCAGCGCCATTATTTTTCAGTCTAAGTGGCAGCGGTGTGAAGAATTGCTTAAATGCAATAAAATCACAATCGCCATTGAGTTTGAAGGGGGCGGAACTATGTTAACCACCTCCTATCTGATTTCAGTAAGCGTTAAAGGCGGAGCGTTCCAGGAATTGATGGCATAGCATAAGCAATGGCCTAAGTCACTCACTGTAGAACTTCTGCGCCGGAATACTAGCTTACATTCTAGAGGCGCCATTACTATAATGCAAGTTTCCAGCAACTAAAAGAAAGACTTGCATTTATATAGCGCCTTCTCCAACCATAGGAGATCCCAAAGTGTTTTACAGCCAATGACGTACATTTTTCTTAATGTGTAGTCACTGTTGCAATGTAGGAAACACGGCAGCCAATTTGCGCACAGCAAGCTCCCACAAACGTACAGATACTCTGTTTTATAGTGATGTTGATTGAATGATAAATATTGACCAAGACACTGGGGATAACTCCCCATCTCTTCTTCAGAATAGTGCCATGGGATCTTTTACGTCCACCTGAGAGCGCAGATGGAGCCTCGGTTTAACGTTTCATCTGAAAGACTGCTCTGCCAACAGTACAGCACTCCCTCAGTACTGCACTAGAGTGTCAGTCTAGATTTTTGTGCTCAAGTCCCTGGAGTGGGACTTGAACCCACAACCTTCTGACTCAGAGGTGAGAGTTTTTTAAAATTTGTTTTTATGGGATGTGGGCGTCGCTGGCAAGGCCAGCATTTATTGCCCATCCCTAATTGCCCTTGAGAAGGTGGTAGTGAGCCGCCTTCTTGAACTGCTGCAGTCCATGTGGTGAAGGTACTCCCACAGTGCTGTTAGGTAGGGAGTTCCAGGATTTTGATCCAGCGATGATGAAGCATCGACAATATACTTCTAAGTCAGGATGATGTGTGACTTGGAGGGGAACTTGGAGGTGGTGGTATTACCATGCATCTGCTGCCCTTGTCCTTCTAGTTGGAAGAGGTTGCGGGTTTGGGAGGTGCTGTCGAAGAAGCCTTGGTGAGTTGCTGCAGTGCATCTTGTAGATGGTACACACTGCAGCCACGTTACGCCGGTGGTGGAGGGAGTGGATGTTTAAGGTGTTAGAGGGGGTGCCAATCAAGCACGCTGCTTTGTCCTGGATGGTGTCGAGCTTCTTGAGTGTTGTTGGAGCTGCACTCATCCAGGCAAGTGGAGAGTATTCCATCACACTCCTGACTTGTGCCTTGTAGATGGTGGAAAGGCTTTGCTACCAACTGAACCACGCTGACACCTGACTGAAATCCTTGGCCATAATTAAATAGTATACAATTTAAAAAGCAAGGAGTGTATAAATACACAAACAGTGTTTGAGAATACATTGGTAGAGTTGGGGCTGGTTATAACTTTGTCAAATTAAGAGTAGTCGCATTAGTTCGAACTACTTCAAGCCCAACTTGAATTCAAAGGTAATTAAATTGAGTTTTCATTGTATGCAGTTTTTTAATCACATTAGTGTTTCAAATGCTGAACACTTATCTGGATATGATAACATACAATGTAAATGAAACAGATGCAAATTAGTGAAACTGTTGCACAAAATCCATCAATACATCCAGTGTGTGACTCAAACATAACACTTTTCACAGTATTACTAGAAAGGTTTGATGACTAACATTTATTAACAATTTCAACAGTTTTATTTAATTAAAAAAGTTAATTTAAAAATTATAGGTGAGACTTATTCTGCGTCATAAATGATAAAGAAGTTTAATCTTAAATTTCACTATATATATTATATTCATAACAATATAAAATAATACTATGTAATACTTCTTTAGAACAAAATTTCTTCCCCTGGAATTTCCATATTGTGTCCTGGCCAATATTTATCCCTCAACCAACGTGACCAAGGAAAACAGATTATCTGGTCATTTATCTATTGCTGTTTGTGAGACCTTGCTCTGAGCAAATTGGCCGCCATGTTCCCCTACATTACAACAGCTACTATATTTCAAAAATAGTATTTCATGGGTTATAAAGTATTTTGGGGCGTCCTGGGGCCATGACAGGCGCTATATAAATGCAAGTTCTTCTTCAAAGTTACGGTGAGATATCCCTCTGGAAATTGCCCCCACCTCCAATTATTCTGCCTGTGCATCAACATGCTGTTATATATATGGAATATTTGATTTGTTTCCCACATTATTTAAAATTTTAATATTCAATGCAGGAGTGGAAACAAAACTCAAATAAATGTAGGGAAAGTCAATGCAAGGAAGGGCATGCAGTCACAGGAAGAAAGAAGGAAGAAAAAACTTGCAGTTATATAGCACCTTTCACAACCACAGGATGTCCCAAAATGTTTCACAACCAATGAAGTACTTCTGAAGTTTAGTCACTGTTGTAATGTAGGAAACACGGCAGCCAATTTGCACACAGCAAGGTTCCACAAACAGCAATGAGATAAATGAGAAGATAATCTGTTTTGCTTAGTGATGGTGGTTGAGGGATAAATATTGGCCAGGACTAACCAGGAAGAACTCCTACTTTTCTTTGAATAGTGCCATGGGATCTTTTACATACACCTGAGAGGGCTGACAGGGCCTCTGTTTAATGTCTCATTCGAAAGACAGGGAAACAGGAGCTGGGTCCACTCTTGCCTATCTCTATATAGAAATTTTCTAATGGCTGAATTTGATACTTAATGTTTCAAATCTGCTGTCATCACCCCTCCCCTCAAAGAAACACTCTTAACCCCTCAGTCCTTGCAAACTGCCATTCAATTTCCAACCTCCCTTTCTTCTCCAAAGTCCTTGAACATGTTGTCACCTCCCAAATCCATGCCCATCTTTCCCGCAACTCCATGTTTGAATCCATGTTTGAATCCCTCCAATCAGGTTTTTGCCCCTGCCACAGCACGAAAACGGCCTTTATCAAAATCACAAATAACATCCTATGTGACTGTGACCATCGGTAAACTATCCCTCCTCGTCCTTCTTGACCTGTCTGCATCCTTTGACACGGTTGACCACACCATCCTCCGCCAACGCGTCTCCTCTGTCATCCAGCTGGGTGGGACTGCACTCGCCTGGTTCTATTCCTATCTAGCCAGTCGTAGCCAGAGAATCACCTGCAATGGCTTCTCTTTCTGCTCCCGCACAGTTACCTCTGGAGTCCCCCAAGGATCTATCCTTAGCCCCCTCCTATTTCTCATCCACATGCTGCTCCTCGGTGACATTATCCGAAAACACAATGTCAGGTTCCACATGAACCTAAGAATTAGGAGCAGGAGTAGGCCATACGGCCCCTCGAGCCTGCTCCACCATTCAATAAGATCATAGCTGATCTTAGACCTCAACTCCACTTCCCCCCCCCCCCCCCCCCCCCCCCCCGATCTCCATATCCCTTGATTCCAAACATCTATCTATCTCAGCCCTGAACATACTCAGCGATTCAGCATCCACAGTCTGGGTTTTTTTTTTCATTCATGGGATGCGGGCATCGCTGTCAAGACTGGCATTTACTGCCCATCCCTAATTACCCTTGAGAAGGAGGTGGTGAGCCGCCTTCTTGAACTGCTGCTGTTTTTCCTAGTGGCTTTGATACAACTGAGTGGCTTGTTAGGCCATTTCAGGGAGCAGTTAAGAGTCAACCACATTGCTATGGGTCTGGAGTCTGATCGAGTAAGGGTAGCAGATTTCCTTCCCTAAAGGACATTAGTGAACCGGATGGGTTTTTATGACAATCTGGTAGTTTCATGGTCACCATTACTGACACCAGCTTTTTATGCTCCAGATTTTTATTTAATTAACTGAATTCAAATTCCACAGCTGCCATGGTGGGATTTGAACTCATGTCTCCGGATCATTAGTCCAGGCCTCTAGGATTACTACTCCAGTAACATAACCACTCTGCTACCGTTCCAAATTTGGAGAATTCCAAAGGTTCACAACCCTCTGAGTGAAGAAATTCCTCCTCATCTCAGTCTTAACTGGCCGACCCCTTATCCTGAGACTATGCCCCCTAGTTCTAGACTCACCAGCTAGGGGAAACAACCTCTCGGCATCTACCCTGTCAGTCCCCCTCAGATCACCTCTCATTCTTCTAAACTGCAGAGAATATAGGCCCAATCTACTCGATCACTCCTCACAGGACAACCCTCTCATCCCAGGAATCAATCTAGTGAACCTTTGTTGCACAGCCTCTAAGGCAAGTATATCCTTCCTTAGATAAAGAGACCAAAACTGTGCACAGTACTCCATGTGTGGTCTTACCAAGGCTCTGTACAATTGTAGCAAGATTTCCTTAATGTTGTATTCCAGCCCCCTTGCAATAAAGGCCAACATGCCATTTGCCTTCCTAATTGCTTGCTGTACCTGCATGCTAACTCTCTGTTTCCTGTATGAGGACACCTAAGTCTCTCTGAATACCAACATTTAATAGTTTCTCACCATTTAAAAAATATTCTGTATTTCTATTCTTTCTACTACATTATACTCCATCTGCCACCTCATTGCCTACTCACTTAACCTGTCTATATCCCTTTTCAGGCTCTTTGTTTCCTCCTCACAGCTTTCTTTCCCACCAAGCTTTGTATCGTCAGCAAACCTAGATACATTGCATTCAGTCCCTTCATCTAAGTCATTAATATAAATTGTAAATAGCTGAGGCCCAAGCACTGATCCTTGCGGCACCCCACTAGTTACAGCCTGCCAATCTGAAAATGACCCTTTTATCCCTATTCTCTGTTTTCTGTTTGTTAACCAATTCTCTATCCATGCTAATATATTACCCCCAATCCCATGAGCCCTTATCTTGCATAGCAACCTTTTATGTGGCACCTTATCAAATGCTTTTTGGAAATCCAAATATTCTACATCCACTGGTACCTCTTTATCTACCCTGCTAGTTACATCCTCAAAAACGCTAATAAATTTGTCAAACACCTTTTCCCTTTCCTAAAACCATGTTGACTCTGCATAATCATATTGGATTTTCTAAGTGCTCTGTTAGTACTTCCTTAATAATGGATTCCAGCATTTTTCCCGACAACAGATGTCAAGCTAACTGGCCTGTAGTTCCCTGTTTTCTCTCTCCCTCCTTTGTTGAATAGCGGAGTTACATTTGCTACCTTCCAATCTGCTAGGACTGTTCTAGAATCTCGGTAATTTTGGAAGATCACAACCAATGCATCCACTATCTCTACAGCCACCTCTTTTAGAACCCTAGGATGTAGGCTATCAGGTCCAGGGGAATTTGTCGACTTTTGGTCCCATTAGTTTCTCAAGTACTTTTTCTCTACTGATCTTAATTACTTTAAGTTCTTCACTCTCATTAGCCCCTTGGTTCCCCACTATTTCTGGTATGCTTTTTGTGTCTTCTACTATGAAGACAGATACAAAATATTTTTTTAAGTCTCTGCCAATTCCTTGTTCCCCAATATAATTTCCCCTGTCTCAGCCTCTAAGGGACCAATGCTTACTTTTGCTACTCTCTTCCTCTTTACATACTTGTAGAAGTTCTTACAATCTATTTTTATATTTACTCTCATTCTATTTTCTCCCTTTTTATCAATTTTTGGTCACACTTTGCTGGTTTCTAAAGCTCTCCAAATCCTCAGGCTTACTAGTATTCTTTGTAACATTATAAGCTTCTTCTTTTAATCTAATACTATCCTTAACTTCTTTAGTTCACCATGGATGGATCACCTTTCCCGTGAAGTTTTTATTTCTCAATGGAATGTATATTCATTGAGAATTTTGGAATATTTCTTTAAATGTTTGTCGCTGCTTATCTACCGTAATACCTTCTAATCTAATTTCCCAATCTACCTTAGCCAACACGCCCTTCATACCTCTGTAATTGGTTTTATTTAAGTTTAAGACTCTGGTTTCGGACGTAGAATTTCACATTGATTTTGAGAGTGAAATACTTATCATATTATGATCACTCTTCCCCAGAGGATGCTTTACTATGAGATTACTAATTAACCCTATCTCATTACACAATACAAGATCTAAACTAGCCTGTTCCCTGGTTGGTTCCACGATGTATTGTTCTAGGCAACTGTCTTGAATGCATTCCATGAACTCGTCCTCCAGACTACCTTTGCCAATTTGATTTGCCCAATCTATATGAAGATTAAAGTCCCCCACAATTATTGCATTGCCTTTGTTACAATCTCGCATTATTTCTTGATTAAAACTCTGTCCAACGGTATAGCTACTGTTAGGGGGCCTATAAACTATTCCCACCAATGTTTTATGCCCCATGTTGTTTATTATTTCCACCCATACTGATTCTACTTCCTGATCTTCCAAGCCAGGATCCTTTCTCACTACTACAAAAGCAAAATACTGCGGATGCTGGAAATCTGAAATAAAAACAGAGAATGCTGGAAATACTCAGCAGGTCAGGCAGCCTCTGTGGAGAGAGAAACAGAGTTAATGTTTCAGGTTGATGACCCTGCATCAGAACTGGAAAAAGTTGGAGATGGAACAGGTTTTTAAGCAAGTGTAGGGGCAGGGAAAGGGGGGAGGGGAGGAAAGAACAAAATGGAAGGTCTGTGATAGGATGGAAGGCAGGAGAAATTAAGAGACAAAAGAGATGATGGTGCAAGGCAAAAGGAGATGGTAATGGGACAAGTTAAGAAACAAAAGATGACTCTAGATGAAGTGTAAATGGCAATGGCAGAATCATCAACAGCTGCCATGTGAGAGAGAGGGGGGAAAAAAATGAAAGAAAAGATAGGGGCAGAGGTTATGGTCTGAAATTGTTGAACTCGATGTTGAGTCCAGAAGGCTGTAAAGTGCCTAATCGAAAGATGAGGTGCTGTTCCTCGAGCTTACGTTGAGTATTTCCAGTATTTTCTGTTTTCCTTTCTCACTACTGTGCTTATGTCATCCTTTATTATCAGGGCTACTCCCCCTCCTTTTCCATTCTGCCTGTCTTTTTGAAACGTCAAGTACCCTGGAATATTTACTTCTCAACCTTGGTCACCTTGCAACCACGTCTCTATAATGGCGATTAGATCAAACCCATTTATCTCTATTTGTGCCATTAATTTATCTAGCTTGTTACGAATGCTTCGTGCATTCAGATAAAGAGCCTTTAATTTTAACTTTTTACCATTATTCCCTGCTTTCACCTTATTCGCTGATGTACTATTACCATTAAACTCTCTGTCCCTTCCTGTCACACTCTGCTTATCTTTACCCAGTTAGCTACACTGCTCCTTTGCCTTGACTGTTCCCTTTAGATTTCTAAATTTCCCCATAGCTGAACCCTCCCCCCTTTTTAGTTTAAAGCCCTATCTACAGCCCTAGTTATTTGATTCACCAGACACTGGTCCCAGCCTGGTTTAAGTGGAGCCCATCCCAATGGAACACCTCCCACTTTCCCCAGTACTGGTGCCAGTGCCCCATGAATCAAAATCCCTTCCTCCCACACCACTCTTTGAGCCACGCATTTATCTCTCTGATATGCATGTCCCTATGCCAATTTGCACGTGGCTCATGTCATAATCCAGAGATTATTACCTTTGAGGTTTTGCGTTTTAATTCGGACCCGAGCTCCTCAAACTCTTAGGTAGAACTAGGAATGATGTTCTGCTATGTCGTTGGTTCCTACGAGGACCACGACAACTGGATCCTTCCCCTCCCACTCCAAATTCTTCTCCAGCACAAGGAGATATCCTTCACCCTGGCACCGGGCAGGCAACACAGCCTTTGGAACTCCTGGTTGTGGCTGCAGAGAACAGTATCTATTCCCCTGACTGTACTGTCCCCTATCAATACAACATTCCTTTTCACTCCCCCTCCCCCACTTGAATGGCCTCCTGTGCCGTAGTCAGTTTGCTCATCCACTCTGCAGACTTTGCCCTCATTCACACAGGCAGCAAGAACCTCATACCTGTTTGATAAGGGCAAAGGCCGACACTCCTCCAGCACTGCACCTAGGGTATCCTCACCTGCCTGTGTCGCAGTCACACCCTTCTGTCCCTGACTATTAACCAGACCTGTTCCACTACCTAACCTAAGTGGTGTGACTCTCCCCCCTCCCTGATGGCCCGCAATGTTTGCACCTCGGACTCCAGCTCAACAACTCTGAGCTGAAGTTCCTCGAGATGCAGACACTTACTGCAGATGTGATCATCCGGGATCGCGATGCTCTCCACAAACCCCCACATGCTGCAGTTGCGGTACACCACCTGCACTGCCATCCCTATATAACCTTGTTTTATTTATTCAATTAATTAAAGTTTATGGGGGAAAAATTCAGTCGCGCCCCATTTGGGGCGCAAATATCGTCCGCGCGCAAAAATTAGCGCCTGGCGCTAATTATCGCCACTGACTGGAAACTTCACTTTTATCGACCCCTGAGGTGATTGGAGCGCTAAATCAGGCGCTTCACACCTGTCTTAAGGCGCAAAGGCCGAGGAGCGAGGCGCTAACTCAGAGCGCTGGCGAAGCTCATGTGATGTTAGTCAGCAATGGAACACACACTCAATGGCACCGGCCAGTTCTTAAAGGGGATGGTTGATCTTGCTTTCCATCCACATCCTGCTCATTGCAGCCTTGAATCCCGGCCTGGAGAGACCTGCACATCAAATCTGCTGGAAAGAACAATGGAGAGTACCAGGGAAAGAGCTTAGAGTGCAGCCTCAACAGTCTCTTCTAAATCGATACAAGGAATGGCAAATCAAAATGAACCTGCAAAGTGCTGCTCAGTACCCAAAACTCCTTCACACAACGTTGAATCTCTCCAGATGTCTCTCTCTCTCTGAATGCGTAGTTCAAAAATGGCACCAACAATAAAAGGCAGGAAGTGGTCACCTTTAAATAGCGCTCCCCCAGTCCCTTCATGACTGCAGAACGCTCCCCTCAACCTGTCGTTGCTAGCGTCAGGCGATAAGGCAGGGGGCGCCACTCAATAGCCGCTCCGGGGCGATACCGGGGCGTTGCACACTCGACTGACGTCACGATCTGCCGGCGCAGGAGATCGTGGCGGTAGTGTTTAGCGCCGCCGCAAAATGTCTAGTTAATTTCGCGAGCGGCGCAAACATCGCTGTGCCCGGGCGCTAGTTGCTTTGCGCCCCATTAGCGCCCTCTTAAGGCGCTAACGGGAGACGCAACCAACTGAATTTTTCCCCCTATGTATTTAATTAACTTAGCTTATAATTTAGTTGTTTAACTAATTCCTTGATCTAGTTTAAATTATAGGTAGATGAAATTAAATATTTACCTGTAACACAAAGCACTACAAGTATTGGAGGCAAAATCCAGCACCTCCTTTACCCTCTGCTCCGAATTTCCACTCTCTTCAAATTCCCAACTTTAACATTCTGTTTTGAAGCACTCCGTTTGAGATCACTATGTGCAGACCACCATGTATGCTGACGACTTTACCATCACCTCTCTCGACCCCTCCACTGTCTCTAAATTGTCAGACTGCTTGTCTGACTTCCAGTACTGGATGAGCAGAAATTTCTTCCAACCAAATATTGGGAAGACTGAAACAATTGTCTTTGGTCCCCACCACAAACTCTGTTCCCTAGCCACCGATTCCATCCCTTTCCCTGGCAACAGTCTGACGCTGAACCACACTGTTCGCAACCTTGGTGTCTTTATGACCCCAAGATGAGCTTCCGACCACATATATGCTCCATCACCAAGTCCGCCTATTTCCACTTCCATAACATCGCCCGACTCCGCCCCTACCTCAGCTCATCTGCTGCTGAAACCCTCATCCATGCATTTGTTACCTCTAGGCTTGACTATTCAAATGCTCTCCTGGACGGCCTCCCATCTTCCACCATACATAAACTTGAGCTCATCCAAAACTCTGATGCTCGTATCCCGTTCATCCATCACCCCTGTGCTCGCTGACCTATATTGACTCCTGGTACAGCAATACCTCGATTTTAAAGTTCTCATCCTTGTTTTCAAATCCCCCCATGGCCTCGCCCCTCCCTATCTCTGTAACCTCCTCCAGCCCTACAACCCTCCGAGATCTCGGCGCTCCTCTAATTCGGCCCTATTTTGCATCTCCTATTTTAATTGCTCCACCATTGGCGGCCGTGCCTTCAGCTGCCTAGGCCCTAAGCTCTGGAATTTCCTCCCTAAACCTCCCCACCTTTCTACCTCTCCTCCTTTAAAACGCTCCTTAAAACCTACCTCTTTGACGAGCTTTTGGTCATCTGTCCTAAAATCTTCTTATGTGGCTCAGTGTCAACTTTTGTTTGATAAAACTCCTGTGAAGTGCCTTGGGACATTTTATTATGTTAAAGATGCTATATAAATGCAAGTTATTGTTGTTGTTGTTGGGTAGTTGTGAAAAATGCACAAACATTCTTGAACCATGAAATATAGAGTCCATCAGGAACAGTGGAGCACCCCGTGGGCACATCATTGCACTGATTTCATACGAACATAGGAATTGCTAGATGAAAAAAGACCATGGTCCATCTAGTTGGTCATAGAGTTGTTGACTAATACGTCTACAAAAAGACGTTTTGGAATTTTGGAAGATCACAACCAATACGTCCACTATCTCTGCAGACCCAGAAATGAGACTAGGAAAATCAAAGTGGTGGAGTGCTTTGGGAACTACAGGTTCAAAGTTAGCTTTTTCCTCTCAAGCGTGCTACACTTGCCACATGTCATGTTTCAATTTACTCATATACTGTATCCCAAAATGTAAATTTCTGAAATAAATCTATCTATTTTGCATTTCTGAGTGTTGAAGCAGCTTTGCATCCTGAAAATGATTGCCTTTCAACACTAACAGCGGTGTGGATGGCAAAACTGGCACAAATATACAGCCAATTCAGATAAAAAGGATAAAAAACCTCGAGGAACAATTGAGACTCCACAGCTTCATTGTCCCCTTTCTGGGCCTCCAAGGTTGAGTGTCATGCCAGGACCATAAATCACACCATTGACAGGGTCCTTACGATATGACTTTGGGGTAAAAATTGGGTAGCGCCCCCTTTGGCCAATTTTAGCTAATTTTAGCGCCCCGAAAATGTTAGCGCCGCCGCGGCCGATTTTCCCAGGTAGCGCCCCGAGAGGGAGGAGGGCCGCTACTGGAAGCGCCCCGTGTCCCTCTTGGGGCGCTGCGAGGCCAATACCGTGGTGCTACGTGCCGCAGCACGGGCACATCGCGCCGCAGTACTGCAGGCCTTCCTCCCCTTATTCAAGGGGAGGGGCCTGGCTTAGTGCGTCCTGGCGCCCAGCTGGGCCACCAGGGATCGGGAGTGCTGGCAAACGGCACTCGAGAGGAGTGCTGAGCTCATGGAGAGCAGCCGGCACCCTGCGGAGGGGCTTCATGGGGGCCGGGGACAGCAATGGGGGCAGGTGCTGGCAGGTGGCCAGCAACAAAAATGGCCGCCCGCCACCGCCCCTTTAACTAGTGCCGCCCCGGCCGCTGGTAGGCACTGTCCGGCGGTAAGTCGGGGGGTGCCACCCAATATTACAGCTAGGGCGCGAGCGGGGTGCTGCACACGGCGATGACGTCATCGTTGGCGGCGCAGCACCGCGCGGTGCTAACGGTTAGCGCCGCCGCTAACCTCCCACTGAATTTCGCGGGAAGCGTGCCCAGGCGCTAGTTGATTTGCGCCCCGTTAGGAGGCGCAAATCAACCGAATTTAGCCCCCTTAATGTCTTAATGTATCAGCCCTAAATGGCTGCAGCGAGATAAATTCGCATTAATATCCTAAATCCAGAAATTTCATGATACGCAATGGGGAGCCTCATGGCAAGAAGGTAATTTTTTCGGCTTCGTATCTCTTTATCATCGCAAATTGCTGGATGTCTTACGAATGAATAATGGTGAGTGCCGTTAATGCGTCAGTATTTCTCCAGCAATTTCTGGAGAAATTTCCGTTAGCTTTTTATGTTACAGGATCCTTCCGGGGACATTAGTCAAATCAGCCAGTCTGCTGTGCACACATGCCATCTGCTGCAGGATGATCTGCAGAGTATGGGGGAGAATTCCCGTGGGACTCTCTTGCTCTCCTGACCATAACTAAGCAAGCCATAGACACCCATTGGGGGAATTTTATCCCCTTCCCCACCCCACGATGGACAGGAGAGGGAGAGGGTGGGGGAGGGGGATAAATTGGCAAAAATCTAAAACCGGAACTCAACCCGCCGCAAACGAGTCTACTTCCCGTTTGGGTGCATGCGAGTAACCCCTCTGGAGAGGCGGGTTAGTGATGTTAATATTTAAATCAGGGTGAATTAATGAGATTTTTGCCGCAATTTGAATTTAATGCCTCCTGCACGGTTAACTCTGCATTAAAACGGAGGCGAGATTGAGCGGCACTTCATGGGGCTAGTTAAAGGTCAGGAGTCCTGAGAGTAATAGAGGCTCAGTGTTCACAGCTGTTTTCTCAGTTCCCTCTGGGAAACGGTTTGGTGACAGTACTTGGTGTGAGAGACTTATTTGTACAGTTTGGAGGTCTTCACACACACAACATCAGGATGGGTGGCACCATGGCAGCTTTAGATTGGACTTCGGACGAGGAAGACAGTCAGCAGCAACAAGGCCGTGGTGTGGAGGGAGCTGCAGGTGAACAACAGAACGGGGAGCAACAGAGAGGAGACCAATAGAGCGGGGAGCAACAGAGAGGAGACCAACAGAGAGGTCGAGTTCACAAGAGGCACTACCCCACCTAATGGTGTACAGACAGAGGCTTCCTTGACCTCAGAAGAACAGCACTTTTGGAGGCTGAGGTTGTCACGTCAGGTGGTTGCAGCCATCTGCAGCCTCCTAGTAGAAGAGCAGCTCCCTGCTGAACCTGGTGGCCACGCATTACCAGTGGCTGTGAAAGTCACCACTGCCCTCAACTTTTTTGCCTCTAATTCATTCCAGGGCGCTACCGGAGACATCTCGAGGGTTGGCTGCACACAAATGCAAAAGACAGATGACTGAGTGATTGATTGCCAGGGCTGAGAGTTGTCTAAACTTCCCTGTGATGTCGATAGCCAGAATGAGCAGGCACTCGGATTTGCATCTCTGGCTGGCTTCCCACAGGCACAGGGTGCTATCAATTGCACAAATGTGGTAATCCGAGCACCTCCAGATCAACCAGGAATATTCGTCAATTGCAAGGGATTTAATTTCATCAATGTTCTGTTGGTGTACAACTACAAGAAAAGGTTCACGCAGGTCTGCGCTAGGTTCCCTGGGAGCTGCCATTATGTTTCTATACTGCGGCAGTCCAGCATCCCTGACCTGTGTGTACCTGGAACCACCCTTAAGGGGTGACAAACGATACCTCCTTCAAACCTCTGAGGAACCCCACCAATGAACCCCAAGAGCGGTACAATGACAGCCATATGACAACCAGATGTGTCATCGAGCAAGCAAGATGCACTTCAGGTGCCTGGACAGGTTTGGAGGCGCCCTTCAGTACTCGCCAGCGAAGGTCTCTAGGATAATTGTTGTGTGCTGCGTTCTGCACAACAAAGTGCAGCAGTGAGGACTAAAGGTGGAGGAGGATTAAGCCACTCAGCACTTATCATCTGATGAGATTCCAACGGAGAGGAGGACGAGGAAGGGGGGAAGATGAAGATGGGGCAGCCAACGCCAGACCAGCCATTCACAATACTGCGCAGGATGGCAGAGATTCCCTAATAGCTCAAAGGTTCAGTTATTCACTCATACTGGACCAAAGTAACTATCACATCACCGGCACCTCCACCACCCCAGTGACACAAAGCAGTCCTGTAACCAGCCAGGAATCCATTGCACATGCACCAATTGGTCCTGGTCAATTCATGTCTTCACATTCATCAACAAGCGACTGTAAAAGTGAGATAGTAATGGGAATGTAAAAATGTTGCTACTTAGCATAATTAAGATGATCATATTTCACCTGGTGTTGAAATCAAGTCAACATGAATGAGCCTTGTATGAGATGCGGAGCGGAGATAATTAGGGGGAAACATTGGCTTGCGCCCCCTTGGGGCGCTAACTTCGCCGGGGCACTACTTTTAGTGCCCCGAAAAAGTTAGCACCCCCGCACCTGAAATTGAATGGTAGTGCCCCAAGCAGGAGGCGGGGCGCTACTGGAAGCGCTCGCCGATGACGTCATCGCCGGAGGCGCAGCACCGCAGGGTGCTACCGGCTACCACCGTCGCCGCTAACCTCCCGCTGAATTTCGCGGGAGGCATTAGTGGTGCCACGCCCGGGTGCTAGGTGCTTTGTGCCCGTTAGTGCCCCCTCGGGGTGCTAATAGGAGGCGCAAAGCAACCCAATTTTTCCCCCTTAATGCTGTCACCATGCAGCAGTGAAGTCTAGGGGGAATTTTAACATGGGTGAGTGCGTGGGAATGGGTAATGGGAATGGGAAAAAGCTCCGAGCGTGTCGGGAAGCCGGCTCCAACCCATCGACTTCCAGGTTTTACGGAGGTGGGGCATGGGGTGGCAGCCAACCCACTCCCAGGAGGCGGGTTGGCATTTAAAATATTTTAATGAGGCTGGCAGCCTCTAATTTGACCGGCTTTGCAGGTTTTACAGTGGTTGGTCGGGTTTCCCAGGCCTCGTGGAAACCTGACAGCTGAAGCAAGGCGAGGACAGCTTCGGGGAGAAAGTAAGTGCCTTCACAACACTGTTTGTGGGCCAGGAGGAGCAGGAGTGCTACCCCTGGACCCCCAAGCTCCCTCCCATCAGATTGCCCCCCCCCCCCCACCAGACAAAGGCCCCAGGATCGGGGATCGGACCCCCTCGGGATCGGACAACCCCCAGGGCTTGGGGATCGGACCTACCTGGTCCTGCGGCCTGCTCCGGAGTGCTCCCCGCCCGATTGGATGTCAGTCAGGCTGGGCCATAAGACGCATGCTATGGTGTTAAAACTCCACAGCATGTGGGGAAACCTGGACTTCCGGTTTTCTCATCTGAAACTCCGCCCCCACCTACCTAACCCACCCCAGTAAATATCCAGGCCCCAGTCTCTCCATCTCCGATGGTCAGGGTTGCTGATAAACCGCTTATCTCCATGGCCTCCTCTGCAGATGTCAACTGCACAATCTGTGGCAGACCACCTACGGTCCTCTCCCTCTCCCTTGTATTTTTGGGCTCTCTTCTCCTGCAAGGGGCAACGACAGGTCTATGAGTGTCTGTAAGACATTGATGGATGCACTGCATTCGGTGAGGGTGACTATCAGGCAGATGCATCGCGAGTACCACTGGCATCCATTTGAAGACGTGTCATTGTGGGAATTGTCATGGTGTGGAAGCTTTTGGTGCAGAGTCATGTGATATCCCTGCAACAGCTGCAGCCACATCTGATGATGTAGTGGCTGCCAATCCCTGCCCGCTGTCTGGCATTTCCTCCTTCCCTTGAGAGGCCTGGCTGGAGTAAGAAGTTATGACACCTCCTTGAGAGGAGGTCACCTCCTTAGACCCTTCTTCTGCTGTGCCCTTGGTGCTAGGCTTTCTAATGGTTGCCTGCAATCTGCATGAGTGCATGTCTTAGGATTTCTCTGATGTAGGTGAAGCCTGTTGTCACAACTCTTCCCACATGATCAGCCAGTGTATGAAATCCAACAGGTACAGCCTCTTGCAACTGCGTACCCACCATTTCAGTAGTGTCAGTCACAGCCTTCATGAGAAAACTCAGTTTTGTTTTTGCTCACTCAGTGATCTAGGGCATTTCTGCAGAAGACTGTGAAGATGGCTGTCTTTTCATGGTCCTCTGCATCTCCACAAATCCCTCCTGCAGAGTGATGTCAGAGGCCCTTTACTGCACATCTGACAGCTGTTGAAGACAACTCAAGGTGAAGCCTAAGGAGTTTGCAAATGCTTTTTTGCTCCTGCGTGAATTCTCATTGAAGATAAGTAGGTACTAATTGCTTGCCCGTTGTTGGAAAACAGCATGGGTTTGTAATCTCATCAGATCTTTCAGCTTCCTCTCCTACCACGTCTTTTTCTTGTTTCTTGTCACTTGTGTTTTGTGCTTCACCCGGTATCCCATTGTCAAACTCAACAAATGATGGCTTTGGAATGCTATGATCTGGGCTGGAACTTGGGCAGGTAGAGTGCTTGTTGCGATATGTGGTGAAGTGCTTGTAGTTAAGCCTACACTTCCTCTAGCCTCTTCATCTCAGTCAAAACCTACGAGAAAAGAAAAGGAAAGCCTTTTGCAATTTATCATCCAGACAATGGTTTCCAAGAAAAGTAAGTTCGGAGAACTTTACAGCATCATGCAGCATATTAAGAACTGTAGGCTGCACTGCCAGGATTGATAAATGGACTGCCAATGTGAAGGATCATTGGTAAAGGAGGATAATTGTTGGGTGGCCACACAATGACTCCAAACTAATCCTCATGAATGCCCTCAATTCTTTCTGACCATCGGAGTAAAAGTAGTAATTAATGCTGGTCTTCTCCAGTCCTAGCTTTCTTATGAGGATTGTAGGCAGCCCTGGCCTGTAGTCAGAATGAAGCTGTTAGCAATTGGTAACGCAATCAAAACTACACCCTGAGTCCTGAGCACTTCTTTCGCTTGCCTTGACTATTCTCATGGGATCATATAGGGGGTGAAACTGGCCCACTCCAGAAGCACAAAACGGGCTGATAGTGAATCGGCAGTCTATTTTACACCACATCCAATTTTCTTTCCCATTAACTTCAATCGGGCATGGGGTAAAATGGGCTGCCAATTCATTATCAGTGAATGGAGTTGATCAGTTTCACCCCCATAGTATTTTCCAGACACAACTCTTGAGGTTGATCTGTCAGGAGATCTGTGCATGAAACTATTGTCTCCACACTGGCAATGTCACATCAGCTTCCATGGAATGAAGGTGTTCTGCAAAAAGGGCATGATACTGTGCATTGTGTTGGCAGGTAGTTTCCCTGAGCATGCAGCTAATTGAACAGCACCTCAATGAGGCAATGTCTTGTATGAAAAAGCAGCGGAAATGGTAAAAATTGGTGGCTGCATTGCCTTGGCACTACTTCTGACGCCACTGAACAACTTTTCCATCTGTTCCCAGGACTTGGGCCGCGAGCTTGTGCAAGAAAACTTCCAAAGCATCATTGCTGAAAGCTGGGGTTTCATCCATCATGATCATTGCGCAAATCTCCTAAATGTCCCTTGCACCTCCATCTTCACCCAACTACAGCATTGCACTTCTCCCCATAAAGGGTGAACAGCCTGAGCAGCTGGGTGGCCCAATTTTGTACCTGGCAGCCAAACATCTTCCAGGCTTGTCTGCCTGTATATTGTCCAGGCACAAGTAGCCGTTCAATTTAGGGGAAGGCTCTGAATTGCACAATTGGCGAGGCCAGCCCTCCACACTGCTTGTAGGATTTGCAAGTCAAGGCTGCTATGCGCTCCTGCAGGTGAGCCCATGCCAAGATCACAAATTCATACATTACTGCTCATTACTTTTAATTAAGAAGCTTCTAAATCTTTTAATGTGAAAGATGAGCTTAGTTATTTCTTGTCTGATGAACTTTCAAATCTCATTCGTTGGATGAACAAGACACATTTTTAATTGTTTCTAAAGTATTCCGATTCCTCGCCTCAAAAGCCAATACCTAGCTAAGGCCAGAAATGCCCCGAGACAGGTGGTAGAGAAGGAACAGGGCCGGAGGCTGCATTGGGCCCAGGAAGAGTTGGGTAGGGGTGCCAAGAGCCAATTCAATGGTGGAGGTTTTGAGAAGAATTGGAGTTGGGGCAAGAGAGATTAGCAGTGATGCTAATGTGGCCGAGAAAAGAGTGTTTGCTGGCTGAAAAAATGGAGCTGTGGAAGACAGGGGGCAAAATGGAGTCAGGCCCAAAAGATTTGTCAGTTTTACTGGGACTGGTGTGGACAAAAAAATTTGGCAGTCGGAAAGTGGCTACAGTAGCCGAGGAGAGGAAAGAAGGGCGACCGGCTGCATGGTGACAAGAAATGGCTGGGAGCAACGTGATAAAAGATGAAGGAGTGAGGGTTCCAGGAGTTGCTATGAAAGAAAGAAAGACTTTCACGACCACCGGACATCCAAAAGCGCTTTACAGCCAATGAAGTACATTTTGAAGTGTAGTCACTGCTGTAATGTAGGAAACGTGGCAGACAATTTGCACAAAGCAAACTCCCACAAACAGTAATATGATAATAATCAGGTAATCTATTTTTAGCAATGTTGATTGAGGGATAAATATTGACCAGGACACCAGGAATAATCCCCCTGCTCTTCTTCAAAATAGTGCCACGGGATCTTTTACGTTCACCTGAGAACCAGGGCCTTGGTTTAACATCTCATCCGAGAGACGGCACCTCCGACAGTGCAGCACTCCCTCAGTACTGCACTGGAGTGTCAGCCTGGATTTTTGTGCTTAAGTCTCTGGACTGGGACTTGAACCCACAACCTTCTGACTCAGAAGTGAGTGTGCTACCAACTGTGTCATGGCTGACAGTGGAAACAGGAGGAAAGATTTAAGGTGGAGGTAACAAGAGTTGTCACTTCAAGGTGGGGGGTGGTCATAAAGAGCTGGGGTCAGGCTGAAAGACAATGGCAAAGGAATGGGACTGGTTGCTGATGAAGCCAAAGAGCAAGGGAGCTGGAAGATGGGAATGGGGAAGTGCCTCAGCACCACCAGTGGTAGAATTGTGATAAGTAAGTGTTTACAGTGGGATTCCCATTTTAAATATTTTCATTGGCAGTTTCAATTATAATTAGTGACATAAAAGCTTTACCACAGAGCATCACCAAAAATCACAAGTACGAGAAGTTCGTAGAAGCTGCATACAAGGAGTCAAAACCAAGTGTAATCTTAAATTGAAGTGATGTTAGAGGGCAGGGATAATTGAACCAGGGTGTGCAGGCATAATTTAGTCTCCATTTTAAAGTCATAGGGGGAAAAATTCAGTCGCGCCCCGTTTGGGGCGCAAATATCGGCCGGGCGCAAAGATTAGCGCCTGGCGCTAATTATCGCCACCGACTGCAAACTTGACTTTTATCGCCCCTGGAGGTGATTGCAGCGCTAAATCAGGCGCTTCACACCTGTCTTAAGGCGCAAAGGCCGAGGAGCGAGGCGCTACCTCAGAGCGCTGGCGAAGCTCATGTAATGTCAGTCAGCAATGGAACACACACACAATGGCACGGGCCAGTTCTTAAAGGGGATGGTTAATCTTGCTTTCCATCCACATCCTGCTCATTGCAGCCTTGAATCTCGGCCTGGAGAGACCTGCACATCAAATCTGCTGGAAAGAACAATGGAGAGTACCAGGCCAAGAGCTCAGAGTGCAGCCCCCACAGTCTCTGCTAAATCGATACAAGGAATGGCAAATCAAAATGAACCTGCAAAGTGCTGCTCAGTACCCAAAACTCCTTCACACAATGTTGAATCTCTCCAGAAATCTCTACCTCTCTCAGAATGCGTAGTTCAAAAATGGCACCAACAATAACAGGCAGGGAGCGGTCACCTTTAAATAGCGCTCCCCCTTTCCCTTCATGACTGCAGAACGCTCCCCTCAACCTGTCGTTGCTAGCGTCAGGCGGTAAGGCAGGGGGCGCCACTCAATATCCGCTCCGGGGCGATACCAGGGCGTTGCGCACTCGAGTGACGTCACGATCTGCCGGCGCAGGAGATCGTGGCGGTAGTGTTTAGCGCCGCCGCAAAATGTCTAGTTAATTTCGCGAGCGGCGCAAACTTCACCGCGCCCGGGCGCTAGCTGCTTTGCGCCCCATTAGCGCCCTCTTAAGGCGCTAACGGGAGGCGCAACCAACTGAATTTTTCCCCCATACATTCTGTCCTAATTTTATATAATACTTTGACTTTATATTGTTATATTTATAGTTAAATAGAAAAATTGAAAACAGAGCAGTTAAGTTCATTGAAGCATTGGAGCTTCTCTGCAGTACAGGCTGAGGAGCTGGAAGATGTAAAATCAAAATGCTACAGCAACACCAACCACTGGCAGGAGGCTGTAATTACAGTGTGACATGTTTATGTAAGCAGTTTGCATTATAAATTTGGACATAGGAATTTATAATGGCAAAAGTTGACACAACTCTGTGATAAAACTTGACAACAGAAAGTAAGAGCCCGGATTTTACGGGGCCTCTGACAGCGTACGCAGTCGTAAGTGCCCTGCAAGTTCCGGGTTTCCGCAGGCGCAAAAACCCGGAACTTGCAATCTATCAAGTTTCAGCTTGACAGGTCCTCCGCTTCCGCAGGAATGGACATTCGCTGGCGCAGAGTTGGACTATTTGCTCAACTACTGCCCAGCGAATGCCCACGAAACTCTTACGCCGCCTTTTACCAGTGTAAGGGTTTAAATAAATATTTAAATAATTTTTGTTAAATCATTTAAATATTTAAAAACCTTTAAAATTAGTTTAGGTTATTTTTGGCCCCTTTATAAAAATGTTTAAATTTATTTTTCAAAAATTAAATTTTTGTTTTAAATGTTTAATTAAATTGTATTTTAATTAATTTTAAACATGTGGTGATTTATTTTTATTTAGGTTGTGCGAAAGTGTGTTTTTTATGTCATTTCTATTATGCTTATGGGGATTCCGTACGTAAATGGTTGGTTGGGTCGGCCCACGTGCTCCCAGGGACGCTTGCGAACCGCATGCAGCCCCTGGGATACGTGGGCCTTTACGCAGGCCTACGCCTGCAGGCCCAGGACTGCAAGAGTCCGAAGATATGGAGGCACCAGGTAGGTGCGTACTTTTCTTGCGGAACAGAGGCATTCGCCTGCGGGAAGCCTCCGACCGCAATTTCAGGTCCAATGTTTTGTGGACAGGAGGTGCGGGCAGATGCATGATTTCAATATATTAACAGATGGATCATGGTGAACCTGTACTGTATACAGTAAATACACTATAGGGGATCATGTTTAGTGTAAAATAAAACATAAATGAAGAAAATATTTCTTCCATCATGATGCTGAGACCCCGGGTTTCAGTTTTCAATGTGTAACTGAAGTCTGGTCTGGTACAAGAACCGCTTACACCCAATACAAATCCAGTCGGTGTTTGTGCATTTAGTTCTGTGCTTGTTGGCAGGAAAATTGGGCCCAATCTCTTGTCAGTGTGTCATATACTGTTGATCCAGAGTGGGTGGATTGTTAAAACCTGTAATAGTAAATGATTACGTTTATTGCTTTATAGGAGTTTTATTGCCTTGTTTACCACCATCATCTTTCTGGCTTTTTTTTAGCTGCAAATGTCTTTTTTTTAATAAACTTATTTGTTTTGACTTCAGCTTTTCAGACTGTGGTATTTTGATCAATACTGCACCTGATATACCAGCTTTGGAGATCATGTAGTATTGATTACAGGGTGAAGTTCTTATTTTTCTGTTTCAGTAGTTTTGTGAGCCATATAAAACATGATCTTAAATGGGCTGTGTAATCGCAAATTACTGATGTAATTTGGGCACTGCCCAAAACATTGGTAATATGAAATATTGGAATAGTGCCATATGCACGCTATGATCCTGATTTACACTGGTAAAGATTAATCAGGATTGTTTGATTTTATTTGCTAGTTTGCATGCAAAGTGAAGCAAAATCAATACTAGAGGCAGCTTATTATTGTATTTTCAGGAAACTACATGGAACAGCAGAATTTTAATCGCTTATACCACACCATTTGTTGCATTTATCCATGGTCCACTGGGTAAATGCACCAAATGGTGTGGCAGTAAACCATAAAGATCAGGAAGCTTCTAGGTTTGATCCTGAGTCTCTGTTGAAACAGCTGATCTCATGTGAGGCAGCAATAAGGATACTCCAGTTGGCCTCAGTGTCCCTGCGAATAGAGACAGAATCAGCTGTCGTTCCACTTCCGATTGTTTTCCAGTGCTGGAATAATGCATTTGTGTAGACAGCAGGTGAGATGGCCCTGGGCTTGGTTATGATGCCCCCTTTAATGCTCATTGGTGAAGTAACCTACTGCCACTCACTGAGTAGCCTCAGACCTGAAGAATAAGTACTTGGGTGTGGTATCAGAGGGCTGCCAATGGGCATGAAAGTATACTTCTGCATGAGTCAGTGCCTTCAAGAAAGGAGGAGAGAAAATTGATAAAAACACAGGCGTAGCTTGAGGAGAAAGGCCAGAAAATGAAGTACTGAATTTTGCTGAGGAAAGCCGAATTTAAACTTCTGCTTCAAAGAACAATGTTTGGAATCTAAACCTGCAGGTCAAATTCAGATTTGCTTGGCACCTCTAGCACTATTCACTATCACCTTTGTGGAGCACATACAGAGCACTATCGCAAGGTGTTTGAGACTCGTCACTGCTTCTCCAAAGTTGCAACTGATTCTTGTCTCCACAAAGTTCCAGAAGCCTATTAAAGTTGCAACATCCAGCAATTCAAATGTGCCAGGCAGGGTAATAATTGGATGACTAATTAACAATTAGTAATCTACCAGCTCAAACCAGAATAGATCCTACAATGAGGCATATTTGATTGATATACAGTGATTCCATATTATTTCTTCTAGTCTCTTCTACTAATAATGTTTCTTTTATACCACTTCTGCGTCTTTAAGGTGCAATATCCTGGCATGATGTGTGTGATAACATTGTGACACTGGAGGAATCCAGAACTGCGGCATAAATACTAAAACTTGGAAAATAAACAACAACTTGTATTTATATAGCGCCTTTAACCTAGTAAATCGTCCCAAGGCGCTTCACAGGAGTATTATAAGACAAAAAATTTGACAGCGAGCCACATAAGGAGAAATTAGGGCAGGTGACCTAAAGCTTGGTCAAAGAGGTAGGTTTTAAGGAGCGTCTTAAAGGAGGAGAGAGAGGTAGCAAGGCGGAGAATTTAGGCAGAGAATTCCAGAGCTTTGAGCCTAGGCAACAGAAGACATGGCC
Source organism: Squalus acanthias (assembly GCA_030390025.1). Classification (NCBI taxonomy): domain Eukaryota; kingdom Metazoa; phylum Chordata; class Chondrichthyes; order Squaliformes; family Squalidae; genus Squalus; species Squalus acanthias. The sequence continues at coordinate 88,400,870 of CM059432.1, forward strand.
ACCAATGGTTGAGCGATTATAATCAGGGATGGTCAAGAGGGCAGAATTAGAGGAGCGCAGATATCTCGGGGGGGGGGGGGGGGGGGGGGGTTGCGGTTGTGGGGCTGAAGGAGATTACCGAGATAGGGAGGGGCGAGGCCATGGAGGGATTTGAAAACAAGGATGAGAATTTTGAAATCGAGGCGTTGCTTAACCGGGAGCCAATGTAGGTCAGAGAGCTATTTCTTTTCACAGTGAGTCATCATCCTGTGAAACCGATTACCAAAGCACGATGAGTGTGGATTCACTCTAACTCTTTACAATGGAATTGAGTGAATTGGACATTTCCATTATAGAGCTTGTAGTTAGCTGGGATTACGAGGAGTCATGGGACATCACAGTCTCCTGGAGCTTCACTTGAGTATTTTAGGGAGATGGAGATTCATTTCCCAGAGTTTTTCTGAATTGAGCACAGTTTTTTTCTCTTGTTCTTTTTGCCTCTCCCAGGGCAAAAATAAAATAAAGACTAAGGGGGAAAAATTCGGTTGCTTTGCGTCTCCCGTTAGCGCCCTAGAGGGCGCTAACGTGGGGCGCAAAGCAACTAGCGCCTGGGCGCAGCGATGTTAGCACCGCTCGCAAAATTGACCAGACATTTTGCGGCGGCACTAAACACTACCACCACGATCTCCTGTGCCGGCAGATCGTGACGTCAGTCGAGCGTGCAACGCCCCGGTAGCGCCCTGGACCGGATATTGAGTGGCGCCCCCTGCCTTATTGCCTGCCGCTAGCAACGACAGGTTGAGGGGAACGTTTTGCAGTCGGGAAGGGACTGGGGGAGCGCTATTTAAAGGCGACTGCTTCCTGCCTTTTTTTGTTGCCGACATTTTTGCACGACACATTCTGAGAGAGAGAGAGAGAGAGAGAGAGAGAGAGACTTCTGGAGAGGTTCAACTCTGTGTGAAGGAGTTTTGGATACTGAGCAGCACTTTGCAGGTTCATTTTGATTTGACCTTCCTTGCATCGATTTAGAAGAGACTGTGGGGGCTGCACTCTGAGCTCTTTCCCTGGGCCTCTCCATTGTTCTTTCCAGCAGAATTGATGTACAGGTCTCTCCAGGCTGAGATTCAAGGCTGCAATGAGCAGGGTGTGGATGGAGAGCAAGATCGACCCTCCCCTTTAAGAACTGGCCGGCACCAGTGTGTCTGTGTTCCATTGCTGACTGACATCACATGAGCTTCGCCAGCGCTCTGAGGTAGCGCCTCACTCCTCGGCATTAGCGCCTTAAGAGAGGTGTGTAGCACCTGATTTAGCGCTCCAATCACCTCCAGGGGCGATAGAAGCCAAGTTTGCAGTCGGAGGCGATAATTAGCGCTAGGTGCTAAACTTTGCGCCCAGCCGATAATTGCGCCCCAAACGGGGTGATACCGAATTTCTCCCCCTAAAAAATGGGAGCGGTCGTTATGATCTGAAATTATTGAACTCAGTGTTGAGCCCGGAAACTGTAAAGTGTCTAATCGAATGATGAGGTGCTGTTCCTCGAGTTTGCCTTGAGCTTCATTGGAACAGTGTAAGAGGACGGAGGACAGAGAGGTCAGAGTGGGAGTGGGATGTAGAATTAAAATGGCAAGCTCAGGGTCACGCTGGCGGACTGAATGAAGGTGTTCATCAAAGTAATCACCCAATCTGCATTTGGTTTCCCCAGTGTAGAGGATACCGCTCCGTGAACAGTGTATACTAAATTGATGAAGTACAAATAAATCGCTGTTTCACCTGAAAGGAGTATTTGGGGCACTGGAAGGGAGGAAGTAAAAGGGCAGGTGTTGCATCTCCTGCGCGTGCATGGGAAGGTGCCGTTGGAAGAAGGATGTTCTTGCCATGGAAGGAGTTCAGCGAAGATTCACAAGGCTGATACCTGGGATGGCAGGAATGACATATGAGGAGAGATTGGGTCGATTGGGCTTATACTCGCTAGAGTATAGAAGAATGAGAGGGGATCTGATCGAAACATATAAAATTCTGACAGGTCAGGACAAACTAGATGCAGGAAGAATGTTCCCGATGGTCGAAGAGTCCAGAACCAGGGGTCATAATCTAAGGATAAGGGGTAAGCCATTTAGGACAGAAATGAGGAAGAATTTCTTCACCCAGAGAGTGGTGAACCTGTGGAATTCTCTACCACAGAAGGTAGTTGAGGCCAAGTCATTAAATATATTCAAGAATGAGTTAGATATATTTCTTAAAGCTAAAGGTATCAAGGGATATGGGGAAAAGGCAGGTACAGGGTACTGAGTTTGGATGATCAGCCATAATCTCATCGAATGGCGGAGCAGGCTCGAGGGGCCGAATGGCCTACTCCTGCTCCTATCTTCTATGTTTCTATGGTGTTAGGGTTGGTGGATGAGTGGCCCAGGGTGTCGCGGAAGGAACAGTCCCTTCGGAATGCTGAAAGGGGAGGGGAAGGGAACATGTGTTTGGTGGCGGCATCGCGCTAGAGGTGGTGGAAATGGCGGAGGATGATCCGTTGAATGTGGAAGGTGAGGACAAGGGGAACCCTATTGTGGTTTTGGGAGGGAGGGGAAGGGGTGAAGTCAAAAGTGCGGGAAATGAGACGGACACAGTTGAGGGCCCTGTCAACCACCATTGACGAGAATTCTCGGTTGAGGAAAAAGGAAGACATATTGGAAGCACTGGTGTTGATTTTGAGTTTTGGATGACCGACCGATGGAACGTGCTGGCATTTTGCCTTCGCTCCAAGCAAAGAAGCAGCAGTGATTTTGAGCCACGGCATCATTAACATCGGGCCGGTGAGCTGCAAGGCGTCAAACGGTATCCTGATGCAGTTCGCCAGATTGAGGCCTACCACTATCGGGGCCCAGATTATTTTTGCATTTCTCCTCCTTCTGGCCCCACAAAAATGTTATCAAAACTTATCTTCGCTAGGCCTCTTCTCCTCTATTGCCTCTGGAAATGATTGGAGTGGAGCATGCACAATGCACATTGCATGCTCCGATTTCCAACATATTGAAATGGGGTTACTGCCTAAATCAGGGAGGCATTTTGGGTCCCCAGCGGTGAACCCCTTTCAAAATGGCATTGGTTGCATCATGTGCATTAATGGGGTGGTAAGGCTAGCACCCCATTTTGAGGCCGTTGCCACCGTTAACGTGAGGCATTACAAGTTAAATCGACCCCTTTGTTTCCTGTCTATCAATCAACCTTCTATACCTACTACAACATTTCCTCTTATATCATACACCAGAATTTTCTAACAAGCCTCTTGTGAGACATCTTAATGAATACCTTCTGAATATCCATATGCACTGCATCGAATGCTTTCCCTTTACCTATCCAATTGATCACTTCAAAACTTCTATTAAATTTGTCAAACACGCCTTGCCTCTCGCAAATCCATGCAGATGTCATAATTTAAAAGGAAATTAGATAAATATTAGAAAAGAATGAATATGAAGGGATATGGGAAAAAGGCATGGAAATAGGATTTGAGTAGATAACTGCAGTTGAAGAGCTAGCACTGGCACAATTACAAGGGGCCAAATGGTCTCCTTTTGTGCTGTAATTTCTATGATTTCAGACTCTCTGTTCACTCTCTCGTCAGTGAATCACTCTCAGCATTACGATGTATTTTTTCTCTACCCAGCACTCATCCTCCACTTATATGTTTAACTTAGGAAAATGTCAACCATAGTTAATAAGAAACTAGAGTATATAGACAAACCTCACTCATTCTCCCACCCACCATCCATAGACGAGAAGGCAGGAAGGCAGTATTCTTCTAAGCCACTGTCAATGTCTGATTTGGTTGCTAGGATGTGTGGAAGTATGGGACATTACAATTCACTCTCTACTTTCCCCCTTCTTCTTCTTCTAAGGAAGTGGCTGGATTCTGCTCAGTGTCTCCCCAGAGCAGTGCAGCCACACTTGGAAACTCTGTGATCTGAGAAAATCATACCTGTGACCCCTCATAGCTGCAGCTTCTGCTGTTGATGCTGCAGGATCCCCACTGCACTGCCACCATTACAATATCCCCTATTTCTGCACTATAGTATTTGTGGAAGACACATAACTAATTTGAAAGTACATTCATAAAATGTGTGCAGAGAGTTCCTCCATGGCCCTCAGTGCATTTATCTATTCAGCATGGAGTTTCATAGCTGAGCTACAAGAACCAACCATATCCCAAGTAGGAGTGCTACAATTGACATCTGTCCCCCAGGTTGTTGAGTGGAAAAATAAGCTAGGATTCCCATTCCTGATTGTAATCCAGTGCCCCCTAATAGGAAGTTGCATTTATCCATTCTGCATGGGTGGGGTTTGGTGTTGCCCACAGTTGAATAGCCTGTCAACATTCACCCATACATTAGGAATAGTCATTCTGGGGAGATATCATACGACTCCTATGGAACTGTACCCCAACAAGTAATCAATGTTAATCAGGAGGGGAGGGAAGAAATTTGGCAATTCAGCAACAAAAAAAAAATTTAAAGTGAAGATGCATGTAAATTTAAATAAGTAGCTGTAAAGTAGAGAATTTGATTTTGAAACGTGCATTATATTTCACAATTAAAAGTAGCTGATGTAAGTGCCTAAGATTATTATGGATATAATTAGCGTGATTATCCTGCTGGAGCAATGTTACTGCAATAATGTGAGTGTCTTTTTTTTTGAAAACTCAGTATTTTGTAAAATGTAACTAATGCAATGAGTTTTATCAAAAACTAAATGTATGTTGGGGTTTAAATAGTTTGAGAACTAAAGGGATGAGAAGTTGAGGTGTTCCATATGATGCTTTCAAAACATTATGCGGCTGAGCTTAATTGTGGGAATAATTCAGTGGTTATAGTGATAGTGATTACACTACGCAGATGGATACTCATTTATTTTGGACATAAGGCAATGTTTTAGTCCTTTAAGGGTTACAACGGAAGTTACTGCTTGTGTGAAGTAAATGACAGAACTTTATAGCATTGCGTGAACAAAACAGCAACACATGGGGTGGAGACTTCCCAGCACAAAATAGATAAGTTATCAGTGTTTGCTAAAAAACCTTATTGCTTTCAGGGCAATAACGATAACTTATATATCCCAGAATCAGCATGCATGCACAGCCACTCAAGGTTACAGCCTCTTAGCTGCTAAGATAGCTGTTATAGTTCGGGCTTTCTCCCACCACTCACAGTCCGAAGGTCATTTCCAGAAGCAGACCAAGTCTCCTATGAACCAAAAGCTCCACCTTTCTGTGTGCTGTGAGTGGGATGGCATGCTATGGGACTAACTATTACCATTCAAATATGATGTATTGTACCAGAGATTACATAGGATGCCCACTCCATTCTCCTGTCTACTCAAGAAGATGCTATATACCACACTGTCAGACCATTATATTCAGGTTAAAACCAATGAGGGATACTTTTATGGAATCGCTCTCCCGGTGTGGAGCCTCACCCATTGGAAGCATGCTGTCAGAAGACTACCCATATAGGGAGATTTATTTACAAAGTAATTACACAGAAGCCGCAAGACAGCAAGTTACTTATGATACAATAAGCTAGAGAATAATAAAGATGAATAAATAATAAATCTGTCCATGAGAGATTGAAGTAGCATTTCTAAAGTGTATTTTTTACATAGTTCATTACATGAACAGGCTTTTGGATGAAAGTTGTAGACCTTCATGATTAGATAATGTATGGAATGGTTAAAGTGAAATTTGTGAGCAGCAGCATGGGAGATTCACGAGGAATGATTTATATGCACTGTTCAGACTACTTTTTTATCATGTGCAATAGATGATACTTTTCCTCTACATATTGATAAACTTTAATTGTTTCTAAGGGAAAGCGTTGAACATTGGAAAATTATATAACTAAATCTGCTGCAAAGATACATATGGGTTACACTTCTACTAAAATGATAAACAAAATCTAACGTAAAAGAATTACACAGGTTTAATCTGACTCCTACACAAGTCATTCCCATCTCTCATCAAATCTCAAGAGTGAGGAGAACTAGACAACTCTTCATTGGGTTTGCTCACTAAAGAAACATGTCGTCACTTCAGTTCCTTGGAACCAGTCTGTGAAGGTGGCTGGTGGAGCCCAGTAAACGTTTCGATCTTACCACACCTTTCTGAGCTTATGTTTAAACAAAGTGTTCACTGCTTGTTAGCAACAACATTGGAATTTCAAAATGCAAAGGGTTATTGGCAGAGATGGTGTATGCGCCAGGTATCACCAGGTACGAAGGTCTCAGCAATTAAGAAACATAACTAAATAAACAAGTTTGAATACGAGAATTTTATTGCAGTACACTTACTGCGATTTTAGCATTGCATTTGTCCCAGTAATACAGTAATAACTGATTGTATTGGGATTAGTTTTCAAAAGATAGAACATATCCAAATGATTTTATTTAGGAACTTACCAAGTATTTCATAATTTAAGAAAGAAGTGACTATTATTTTTACATGTTCATGTAATAGCACTAGAGGCAGTCAATAGTAATCTGTTTTTCTTCCTATCTGTGCTGGTAAAGATGTATTTGAAATAGTCAGGCTTGGCATTTTCTCTCATTATCAATTATTAACAGTATTTAGTTATTGCCACTTGCCTGTAGCGGGAGGCTCCAACGCTGCCAAAAATCCATCAGTTAAAATGGAGGAGGGCGTGAACGGGTTGGGAACGCAACGGGAAGCACCCAACCACCATTTTAACCATGTGTATGCCCTGTTCCCACTGGTATATTTCAGGAGAATTAAAAAATTTTGGCCAGAGCCTCTGCCATCTCCTCTCTGACTGCCTTCAACAGCCTAGGGTGCATGATATCAGGACCTGGTGACTATGTCATCCTGAATTACATTGCATAGAATTACATAGAATGTACAGCACAGAAAAAGGCCATTCAGCTCAACTGGTCCATGCTGGGTTTTTAGCTCATTTGTTTTCAGATCCAATTCCTTTTCTACAGTTAACTGTACAGTCACATCCTTCTCTATTACACCTACATTCTTACTTCCACCATCATTTATAAAAACTGATGTAAAATATTTATTTAATATATTTCCATCATACCTTCATCCTCCACAATTAGATCTCCCTTTTTATCCCTGAGTAGTTTCTAATATCTTTAACATCGCAAAACACCTCAAGGTGGTTCACAGTTGGGGCCCAAGTAGAAGGAGAATTAGACGTGGTGACCAAAAGCACAGTTGAAGAGATTAATTTTAAGGAAGCAAGACAAAGTTTTAGGGAGAAAGTGTGGGGACAAGAGCAGAGGGTGTGGTAGACTAAAGTTCGAAGAAAGGAGTGCGGGCAGGGCTGAAAAAAGTTGCAATGGTAGGAAAGGGTGAGGGATTTGAAGATAAGGATGTGCAGAGACAATGGAGATCTGCAAGGATTGGGGTAATGGGTAAACTGGATTTTGATCAGAGCTGATACAGGCAGCAGAGTTCTGGAAAAGTTTGAGTTTATATACAGTGGATCTTGGGACCAATGATTAAAGGCGAGTGTAGAAGTGAGAAAGGCGTGGTTTATTGTTTCAGAGGCAGTGGAGATGAGGTAGGGGTGGAGACAAATAATGTTTTGGAGGTGGAAATGGCCCACTTTGGATGGACTGGATATGGGGTTTGATGCTCAGCTCAGTTGAGCAGGTTGTATACCGTCATGTGCGCAACCTTAAGTACTTTGGGGGAAAAACATAACGGGATGAAATTATTTTGCAGATATAAATTTTAAACTAACAACATGTATTGAAATGTGTTCTCTCTGAATGGTATTTAATGCCCTATTTTTACTAGATTATTTTCTACCTCTGGGTCCAATGTTTTAATGGTATCAACATTTTGGACTCTTTGCACAGCGATCTCGAGAAAATTTTACAAGACTTTTTTTCTCAAGTGCTCTATTCTAGTATTTTCAGATTCAGTGCAGGGGGATCACTGACATATAAGATATAAGAAATAAGAGCAGGAGTAGGCCATTTGGCCCTTCGAGCCTACTCTGCCATTCAATAAGATCATGGCTGATCTTCCATCTCAACTCCACTTTCCCGCCCTATCCCCATATCTCTTGATTCCCTTAGTATCCAAAAATCTAGCGATCTCTGTCTTGAATGTACTCAACGACTGAGCATCCACAGCCCTTTGGGGTAGAGAATTCCAAAGATTCACCACCCTCTGAGTGAAGAAATTCCTCTTCATCTCAGTCCTAAATGGCCATCCCCTTATTCTGAGACTGTGACTCCTAGTTCTAGACCCCCCAGCTAGGGAAAACAGCCTCTCAACATCTACCCTGTCAATCCCCTTAAGAATTTTATATGTTTCAATGAGAGCACCTCTTATTTTTCTAAACTCTAGGGAATATAGGCCTAGTCTACTCAATCTCTCCTCATAGGACAATCCCCCCATCCCAGGAATCAGTCTGGTGAACCTTTGGCGCTAATTTAATTCTGGAGGCGGGTCAGCTGGTTTCCGGGTTCCGCTCCCGTCCCCAGCTGCCTCCGCTCTGCAGACATGATTTTCCCTTGATTGGCTTTGTTAAGCCCGCCCTGTGGGCTTACCGGTCAATTAACAGGAAGCGGGTCTTGACAGATCGCAAGTACCGGGTTTTTGCACATGCGCAGGGCATGCAGAAACCTGGGACTTGCGGGGCCTTTTACAAGGCTTACGACAACGTACGCCGTCATTGGCCCCGCAAAGTCTGGGTCATTAGCTTATTAGAAACCACCATTAGATACAAAATGTGTCTCAAGGGATGCTTGTACTGGCTTCTTCTTCTACCATTGGCTGACAATTCCTCATCCAATGTTTTAATGATTAAAGAGGCAACCAGATAAGTTTAGATGTGACTTCTGGTGCAAGATTAATGATGGGATCCTATGATTGTGGGAAAAAAACATATTTTGAATATTATTTTTTTGTTTGGGGAGGGAGAATAGCCAGAACAACCATTTATCATTTTCATGGCAATGCTTTCACTTCCAGGTGAAGGGGTGATGTATTTCAGCACAATTTATGTTATTACCATAGGTGCTTATACACAAAGATTCTTTCTGACAAAAATGATGCCCCTTCAAATGTGTGGAATAACCTGGTGCTTTAGCTATGAACAGTAGGTCTATAAAACTAAAAGTGGAACAGGACAGATTTTCATTGCAGGATAAAACTTAAATTTGTGATAAAATAATGATGAAAGTGTGCGTGCATATCTGTATGTTGGAGGAGAAAATGGATAGCAATGGATGGATGGGTTTGCCTGAAGCACCCCAAACAATTAAAAAGGCTAAATAATATTTTTCTAACAAAGATTCTTATTTTGAAATAACTAAATGTTGACAGAAATATTGAAATGTATGACTCTTCAGCAGTAAATGTTCATATTGCAGTAAAGTCATGATTAATTTAGGTAGTTTATATAAAGCCTTATTGAGACTGGGTTTTAATAAATAGAACAAAAATATTTGAAAATGCCACTGCAGAAACATTTGATTTTGTACTTTCTCTTCCTGAAGCGTCTTATTAGAAAGTGTTTGTAGCAATATTAGTTATTGCTCACTAAATTAATTTACTGTGCACTTTTGGTTTTGGATAAAGGTGAGGAAAAGGTTGTGAGATATCTTGGGAACATGTGATGGTTTGCATTCTGATGGCTTTCGTTGTTCCATTTAGTAATCCCACTTTCCACATCAGTGGAATTCCCATGCTGGCAGTGAAGATATTTAACATTTTGCCTCCTGTTAAAATAATTGATAATTGATTTTAAATGTTAGGAGTTAGTGAGGGGAAAAGTAAAGGATCAGAGCCTCAGAGCTATGTTAATTTAAGCAGTTTAGAAGCGCTAGAACCGTATCAACCTTCACCATAGTTGCATGAATGAAAAACCATGAGGCAGCTAGTGAGGTATGCACCATCTATTGTTTCACTTCATGCTTCGTAAAAAGAAACTTGGAGCTTTTTCAATATGTATGTTGGAGCTTGATCTGTGTAGACTTTTTTTTTATGTAATAGGCATTGGTACTTGTTAGAGACAACTAAGTGGTGAACATCTTATCTGTACTGGTTTTAGTAACAACATAGTAACTTGAGTTTTCTTCGAATTATGCATGTAGCTTTATGTAAACCGCATCATATTGAATGCAATATAACTGGTGCTCTACTAGTATTGAATAAATCTAATTCATAACAGATTACCTTTGTCGATCTGCACATTTTTTTCTGGTAAAATATATATTATAGCTCATATGTGCCAACCATCAGCTTGTCAAGATGACAGGCAGCATTTTACAAGAAAAATCAGCTATTTTTTTATTGGTTGACACTGATAACCTGCAATCCCAATCAGATTGCTTGACTGGTGAGCCAGAAGGCTGCTAGAAACAACCAATCAGACATTATGTTCTCCTACTGTTAGATATGCACAACGTTAAGGCAGAAATGTTTTCAGATGAGGTGATGGTTTCTGAGAGTTGCATTTACGGGGTGAATTTTAACTCGGAGCAGGTTTCCAGTGGGAAACGGCGCCAGTGAGTTAATTTCCCACCTGCCAGAGGCAGTAGGAAGCTACGGTCTACTTCTGTCTTGAATAAGCAGGAAAAGGGCACAATGTGGCTGCAGGCAGGGGAAGTTCAAGCGGCCCTTGGCTTCCAGGTGGGTGGTAGGGAGGGGGATTTGGAGGGGTCTCACCAGAGGGAGAGGGGTGGGGGGATGTCAGGGCAGCAGATGCTGCGACTTTCCTTGTGGGCTCTGTGGTGTACTCCTGCTCCTCTGGGCCCCACAAAAGAAATGTTCTGACTTACCTGGGGGACCTCTTTGTCATTCCCACCAACTCCCGACTGGCTTCAGCCTGACAGAAAGTTCCCGCTGAGGCTCAGGTTAAAATGCCTTTAGGTTCCTATTGACGTATTAGGATCCGGTTTGCATAAATTAATGACTTAAATCAGTAACAACTTTGTTAAATTAGCAGACAGAAGAATGTAATACGAGCCTGTTAGGAATTATCTAGATTCATATTGAAAATATTGGAAATGCACAGCAGGTTGAACAGCATCTAAAAGATGGAAAAAACGGGTTAATTTTTGGATGTGAGCCTTCATTGAAGCTCCATTCTACAGTTTTACTTCAATGATATTGGCTCACTGTTATCCTTCCTGAAGCTACTTAGAAATAAAAATTGATGAATTAAAATAGGTCAATTAGCATCCCTTGATTCATGTAATTCTGCACCTGCCTCTGGGCTATCAAAGGGTTTGGGACAGGGACAGATGTGATTGTGAGCCAGTTTTATTTTGTGCATGAAGAATACACTGCTGCTTCAGTTTATTGTAGGTATGTAATGGCCCAGATTTTGCTGTGGCATGGCATCTAATGGCATCTACTGTTAGTTAGACTTGCCCTTCCACATTTAGGCTGCGATTTTGCTGGTGCTCAGTGGACCCGATTGGTGGCGGGTCAGCTGTGAAATTTAAAATTATTGACAGCGGGTCAGAAACCCGCTGTCAAAACGCGCACACCTACATTTCCTGATCTCGGGTCTGCCAGCGCTGAGCAGACCTGACAGGCAGCGGCAGGGGACCGAATTCAAATCATTAGTGGCTTGTTTACAGCCACTTAAGCAATGCTTTTTTCCCGGCTTTTTAACTTTCACAGGTCTCCCACCGGTTTCCTGCTGTGCCTAGACCTCGTCTGTGAAGCTGAGGCGGGAGGTCAGTGGCCATTGAATCAGCTGATGAGTTGACAGCTTCAAATGTCAACTCAAAGCTCCCAGCTGATTGAGAAATGTTCCCTTAACTACTAGCTTCTCTAAACTGCATTTTCACTACAGATTCAAGATACTGCAATTCTTTACACAAGTCTCCATCCAGTCTGACCTCATTACCTCTCTCACCATTGACAGATCGCTTCTGTCATCTCTACTTCACTTGCCATCTATTCCATAAGCATCAGTGCACTTTATACTCTCACCTTGGTCCACAGAATCTGACAAAGATCAACCCAGCACCAGCATCACCAGGCCCAACAACCACACCTACCTTCTCCACAGTCAATTGATGCTGCACAGGACACAGGGCATCAGCACCCAACCACATTGCTGCCCAGGATGCCAGGGATGGCCTCACCATAGCCAGATTTACTTCACTTGACATTGCACACTCTGGCTGCCACATAATGTGCCAAGTTGGCACCACCCCACACCAACAACATATAGCATCCCTATAATGTCCATGCCATTCCTTTCACACTCATCAGCATTGCAGGCGGTACCGTTATGTCTCCCCATTCACTGCAACTCACTAAGCCACTTCCAAAGGTGCACACAAATCTGTCCAAGAACATAACATGTTAAAAATTTGGGTCGCAATTTCGCCAACCGAGGTGGGTCCGGGGCGGTCGGTGTCGCGGTCCCAGCCCGCTGCCTACTGCAGCTCGCACTCTCCAAGTGATTTTACATTGATTGGGCTTGTTAAACCCGCCCTGCGAGGTTCCCGGACAATTAAAAGGAAGCGGGTTTGATGACATCATTTGATGACGCACCATTAGCTGGTTTCCTTAAAGGAGCCATGTCCAAATTGATTTTGACTTCTGTTGTCAGTGTTCTGCAGCATTGAGGTGCTGCAAACACTGACAAGCACTGCACAAAGGCTGCACCCAGGCTCTCCCATGACTCCCTCCATATGCTTATGGAGGGAGTCACAGCATGCAGGAAGTTTCCCTTCCCTTCCCATGGGCGGAAGAGACCTCCCCAGGAGATCAACACAGCCTGGTTGCCCAAGCAGGGATGTCATCAGGAGGACTAGGCTGCAGTGGTGCAAACCTTTCAATGATCCCAGTAGATCACGAAACATTACTGCCAAGCCACACTCAACCTCATCCTGCTGTGCCACTCATCACATCCCCATCACTCTGCCTTCCCTATCCTACTCCTGCACATCCTTACTCACACCAACGTACCTTGCACCTCCACCCATCCCTCTCTATCTACATAAGAACATAAGAAGTAGGAGCACGAATAGGCCATTTGGCCCTTCGAGCCTGCTCCGCCATGGCTGATCTTCTACCTCATCTCCACTTTCCTGCACTATCCCCATATCCCTTGATTCCCTTAATATTCAAAAATCTATCGATCTCTGTCTTGAATATACTTCACGACTGAGCCTCCACAGCCCTCTGGGGTAGAGAATTCCAAGGATTCACCACCCTCTGAGTGAAGAAATTTCTCCTCATCTCAGTCCTAAATGGCCGACCCCTTATTCTGAGACTGTGACCCCTGGTTCTAGACTCCCCAGCCAGGGAAACATCCTCCCTGCATCCACCCTGTCAAGCCCTGTAAGAATTTTGTATGTTTCAATGAGATCACCTCTCATTCTTCTAAACTCTGGAGAATATAGGTCTAGTCTACTCAATCTTTCCTCATAGGATAATCCCCCCATCCCAGGAATCAGTCTGGTGAACCTTCGTTGCACTCCCTCTATGGCAAGTATATCCCTCCTTAGGTAAGGAGACGAAAACTGTACATCATTTTCCAGGTGTTGTCTCACCAGGGCCCTATATAATTGCAGTAAGACGTCTTTGCTCTTTTACTCAAATCCTCTTGTAATAAAGGCCAACATACCATTTGCTTTCCTCATTGCTTGCTGTACCTGCCTGTTAACATTCAGTGATTTGTGTACAAGGACACCCAGGTCCCTCTGAACACCAACATTTCCCAATCTCTTACCATTTAAAAAATATTCTGCTTTTCTATTTTTCATACAAAAGTGAATAACTTCATATTTCTCCACATTATATTCCATTTGCCATGTTCTTACCCATTCACTTAGCCTGTATATATCCCTATATCCCATGATCTACATTATCGCTTCCCCATTTCACTAGCCACCCCTCACACTCACCCTCATCCTACTGCAAGCATATCAACTAACAACACACAAGGGTAGGCACTTGGGTGGTTTAGCCAATGTGAAGTTTCTGGTAATGTGCTGTCAAACATTGAAACCTTTATTTTCAGCACTTTGCGTTCTTGGACAGATTTGTGTGCATCTTTGGAAGTGGCTTAGTGAGTTGTAGTGAATGGTGAGACATAACGTTCCCCCACGCAAGGGTGATGAGTGTGAAAGGAATGGCTTGGGCATTGTAAGAATGCTTTATGGTGTTGGTGTGGGGTGGTGCCAACCTGGCGCATCATTTGGCATCCAGGGTGTACAGTGTCAAGTGAAGTAAATGTGGCCATGGTGAGGCCATCCCTGGTGTCCCATGCAGCAATGTGGTTGGGTGCTGATGCCCTGTGTCCTGTGCAGCATCAGTCGATTGCAGAGAAGGCTGGTGTTGTTGTTGCTGCTGGTGTGCCTGGTGCTGCTGGTGTTGGGGCTGATCTTGGTGGGATTCTAATTCCAAGGTGAGATATTTTCAAGGGCAACGATGCTGATGGAATAGATGGCAGGTGAGGTTGAGATGACAGAAGCGATCTGTCAATGGTGAGAGAGGTTGTTCCAATGAGGTGGCACTGGATAGAGAGTTTGCTCCAAACACTTGCAAGCTGCAGAAAGCTCAATCTGTCTTCCAAATGTAGTAACCAACAGTTTCTGAGCTTTGAAAGTGAACAGCTGTAACATGGGATCTTTCATACAACTTTGGCAGCTGTTAGGTCATGAGATAATTCAATGCTGAACCCACTCACAACATGCTGAGCTGACGTGTAACCCGTGGGAGAGCACGTAAAATTGAAATGTAGGCTTAAAATAACAGTTAATTGGATGTTAACAACCCATTTAATGATGTGAATTGCCTCCCCCGCCGCTTGGTGTCGGGTCTGTTCAGCGCCGACAGACCCGACACCTGGTAGACTCGCGTGAAGGCGTGTTGACAGCGGGTTCCCTACCTGCTGTCAATCTTTGCTATTTTGACAGTGGACCCGCCTCCGAACCCGCCCTCTGAGTGCTGGCAAAATTCAGCCCAAAGATTTCAATGTTTGACAGCACATTAACTTCACATGAACATTGGCTAAAACAACCAAGTGCCTATCCTTGTGTGTTGTTAGTTGGTATGATTTGACTAGGATGAGGGTGAGTGTGAGTGGTGGCTAGTGAGATGGGGAGGTGATAATGTAGATAGAGAGGGATGGGTGGAGGTGCAAAGTAAGTTGGTGTGAGTAAGGATGTGCAGGAATCGGGTAGGGAAGGCAGAGTGATGGGGATGTGATGAGTGGCACAGCAGGATGAGGTTGAGTGTGGCTTTGCAGTAACATTTTATGATCTACTGAGATCATTGAAAGGTTTGTGCCACTGCAGCCTGGTCCTCCTGACCACATCCCTGCTTGTAACCTCCTGTGCAATGTGCAACCAGGCTGCGTTGGTCTCCTGGGGAGGTCTCTTCCACCCATTGGAAGGGAAGAAAACCTCACTGCATGCTGTGACTCCCTCCATATGCTTATGGAGGGAGTAAAGGGAGAGCCTGGGTGCAGCCCTGCACCTCTGTGCAGGACTTATCAGTTTTTGCAGCACCTCAATGCTGTAGAACACTGACAGCACAAAGTCAAACTAAATTTGCGCATGGTCCCTTTAAGGAAACCGGCTGATGACATGTCATCAAATGACATCATCAGACTCGCTTCCTTCAATTGGCCGGGAAACTCGCTGGGCAGGCTTAACAAGCCCAATCAGGGGAAAGTCATGTTGGAGGCCGGGATGGAGACAGCAGCAGGGTTGGGGCCCGCCACAGACCCGCCGAGGTAGGGAAAATCGCGGCCTTAGATTAGTGAACAGGGCAAGCAATTGTGTATCTCCATAACCAATTAGATTGAAGGATTGTGAAATAAATAGAGGAATGGTGGAGAAGGAAGTGTAAATTAGAGTGGGTGAATTCAATGTCAAATCAGATAAAGAAATAAAGAGAGGGAAAGAAAGATTGGATTAAGAGAGAGAGAAAAAAGAGATAGAAAGGAAAAGTAAAACATTTTGTTTTTAATTTTAAATTTAACATTTTTAAAATCTCCAACAATAAATACTTGAAGGAATGAGACTCCACACTTGTAATAGTGAATTTTCAGTGCCAGAGAGCTTGACTGGCAGTAATTAACACTTATCACATCATTAAATGGGTACTTGCACTTGTAGTGACAAGACTTAACTTTCTGTGGCGAGTTTAGTTCGTATCTACCGTGCATTTCACGCCATTCAATCTGTTTCAATGGTGAGGCAGACAGCGAGAAGCTCTTTTCGTGAAGCAAACGGTAGAATGGTGCAACTTTTGGATATTGGCATTTAACCGTGCGCCTGCCCCTTGCCTGAAGTTGCTGTACCATTTACGCATAAATTACGGTGAGCGCCATTCACCTCACCATTATTATTACAGCAAAATCTGGGCCATTGTTTTTAATTTTTGGGCGATGCCGGCAAGACCACATTCATCGCCCATCCCTAGTTACCTTAGTGGGCATTCGGCATTAACCATGTCGTGTGGGACTGGAGTCACACGTAGACCAGGCCAGATAGGGGTGGCAGGCTCCCTTCTCTTGTAGGTGTAAAGGATTTCAGTTCACAAATTAACATGATGGCCCAGCTTTTCTGATTGATGTATCTGAGGTGACATTTACTGGATTCTGTAAAGCTGTATTGAATCCCGTACAATCAGTTTTAGTTTTGTATTTAAAGTATCTGTAACCCTTCCAGGAGAAATTATTTTTGGCTTGAAAGTCAGAACTACAATAGGTTACAAAGCATTTGAATATGCACCAGAACATAAGGCTGGATTTTCCAATTCTCTGCTCACTAGGCTACAATTTTCCACCCATTCACTTTAATGGGCGGCAAATCATAGGCCGGCGGGTGCTGAAGCAGAAACCCCTCTAGCCAAACTCTTGTGCTTTCAACACCCCCATCACCTTCCAGTAAATTCTAAACCCACCACTGCTGCAAACTGCACTATTGTGTACATTAGGCTTTTCTTCTGCAGTAAGTGTTTGAATGTTGGGTAATCTGTAGTATAAGTCACACCGCACTTTCAGTCTAACACCTTGCAGTCATGTCTGATAAAGCTTTTATTAATCGATGTTTTTGATCGATCAGTGTTTTTGCAGCACAGTCACTTTAAAAAAAAATCTGTTGGTCAGTTCTTGCCAGTTTTTTAGGTTGGTTTGTATGTTATAGATGCAGCAATCAAGAAGATCACAGTCTTCAAAATTTCATGTTAAACAATGCTTACAAATAATTATAAGCTAGCTAAACTTTGAATTGAAATAATTAGAAACCAGAATGCAAATACATCAGTGGATTGCAACTACTGAAATGCACCTCTACATAAATGCACTTGATGCAAACATTTAGCACTTAACAATTGTGAGTTGATGCTAGCTTCTGTCTACATTGGGATACTCTGCTTCAATGGTCTAAAAAAGATTCATGCTGCTGTTAGAGCACATCTCTGATCTGAGACTGATAGGTAGCTGTAGAGAACAAGCACAGCTGACAAGACAAGGTTACACTGCAGCCTGCACCTGAATGAAACGTGTGCTATACCAACCAAGATGCAGAGATGCCGGTGTTGGACTGGGGTGGACAAAAATGAGAAGTCGCACAACACCAGGTTATAGTCCAACAGTTTTATTTGAAATCACGAGCTTTCGGAGCGCTGCTCCTTCATCAGGTAAAGTGAAGGAATACAAATCAGCAAAGCATATATAGACAGAGAACAATGTGTAGCGTACAATGTCAGACGACTACAGTAAATCTTACTGACTGTATCTCTGCCGAGGTGTGATGGAGGGCAATCAGGTCAGTCAGGAAGGCATTACATCAAAGACACAGCAAAATACAGCTAAGACAATGAGGTGGGGTCACAGGGGGTCCAACGTGTCAAATGCTGCAGTCTGTATGGTTAAGCTTTTTACTTTTTTTTTAAACTGGAAATCACATCTGTGAACAAGCCAATGATGACTCGAGTCTGAATGACTCTACGTCATGTAGCGTGACATGAAACCAAGATCCCGGTTGAGGCCGTCCTCATGGGTGCGGAACTTGGCTATCAGTTTCTGCTCAATGATTTTGCGTTGTCGTGTGTCTCGAAGGCCGCCTTGGAGAACGCTTATCCGTAGATCCGAGGTTGAATGTCCTTGACTGCTGAAGTGTTCCCCGACTGGGAGGTAAGAATCCTGCCTGGCGATTGTTGCGCGGTGTCCGTTCATACGTTGTCGCAGTGTCTGCATGGTCTCGCCGATGTACCATGCTGCGGTGCATCCTTTCCTGCAACGTATGAGGTAGACAACGTTGGCTGAGTCACATGAGTATGTACCATGTACCTGGTGGGTAGTGTCCTCCCGTGTGATGATGGTATCTGTGTTGATGATCTGGCATGTCTTGCAGAGGTTGCCGTGGCAGGGTTGTGTGGTGTCGTGGTCATTGTTCTCCTGACAGCTGGGTAATTTGCTGCGAACGATGGTACTTTTGAGGTTAGGCGGCTGCTTGAAGGCGTCTAACAATCACCAGGCAGGATTGACCCGAATGAGATACACAGGCTCTGATCTGTGACATATGTTGTATGGTCTTTAGGCTTTACTGCAAAGGGATATTTGGGAATTTCCTTGGAGCTGCTCCTGCTCCGCCACCAGTACTTCGCCGAAAGTGTGGGAGAAACTCCGTAAATGGGGTTTCCGCCACATTTCCAATGAAGTTACGGCAGCTGAGCGGGAGGAGCCACAAGGAAATTCCTGGTCTATATCATTATAGAAGGTCATCATTTTATCAAATGCTAAAAGCTGAACAGAATCCAACTAGTGCACCAGTGCAGGAAACCATGCCTTACATTTTGTGTGCTACTCGACATAGGCCACCATGCAAGTGGGACCTCACACAGGATAGCTAGTTAGGTATGTGCTGGAAGTTTCAACTGGAATGGCTATGCTGAAGCTGACTAACCAGTGATCCTCTGCTGCAAAGTGCCATTGGATGATGGTTGAATTAGGCTTTACTATAAGGCCCCCCACACTTGAATAACCTCCTGATAATGGCCTGAATTTTAATACTTTGGCGGGTTGGGAGTGGTGGGGGGGGCTCGGAAGCGGTCGGGAAACCTGGGAGAATGGGTTTCCCGTAGGCCCTGCTGGATTTAACAGCATCGCCTGATCTGCATGGGAAACCTCTGTTTCCCACCCACTGGCTGCGGGCAGGTAGGCCTGTGGCACTAGGCCGCAGGGAGGAGAGAGGGTTGGATCGTGTGAGGGCTGGGGTGGTCAGGGGGGGCTGGAGGAGCATGAGGGGGGCCGGAGGAGTATGGGGGGGGGTTGTGGGGGTGGTTGCAAGCGAAAACACATCGGGGGTCCAGGAGCATCATTGGAGGGCTGGAGGAGCGGGGGTGGGTGGGGTGGGCAGGAGCTCATCAGGGGGCTGGAGGAGCATGGGGGTGAACTTGCGGGGGTAATCGGAGGCCTGGAGAGGTTGGGTAATCGGAGGCCTGGGGGGGTTGGGGATCGGAGGCCTGGGAGGGGGATTGGAGTACTCTTGGGGGGAGCGGGCGGCGGTCACCGATCGCAGGGTGTGGGTTAGGCAGAGATCCTGGATGCAGGAGGTAAGTGTAAACCTCCTGGATCTTGCAGTCCTCGCCTTCCATTAGCTGGCGTGGTTCACGAGACCTGCAAAACCTGACCAGCTACAGTTAAATTTAAAATGGTGGTTAAATCTGAGGCATGCCAACCTCATAATATTTAAATGGCCAGCCCGCCTCCTGGGAGCGGGTTGGCCGCCCCGTTCCGTCCCGTCCTGCCTCTGTTAAAACCAGAAGTGTGCGGGTTGAAGTCGGGTTCTGGTCGGGATTCAGATTTTAACACTTTCACTTCCCACCCGATGGCAACCCACCTCTTTTTTGGGGTTAAAATTCCCCCATTGTATAGGCTCAAACACAAAACTGGTCACTTGAGTCAGGTTAGCAGAGGGCTGGCATCGAGTAACCGAACTGCAGCATGGTGGGTATCTTCAGAAGAGAAGTGGAGTAAATTAAGAAAATAAATATAATATCTGTAAAACATGAAAAAGTTAATTACTGGGAAAGGAAAGTGATGAAAGTTTCTACAGAATGCATTATATTTATTCATCAAAAAATTTTTTTAATGGCAGACCTACAATTTCAATCCTTTGATCATGGGTGCTCCTAGGTTTATTCTCTGGTTTTGGAACATGTTTTAATTAAAAAAATCATAAATTTGACTGTTTTCCTAATTCTATCATTTTAAAATGTAATTCCCGTATGTAACATTTATGGGAATGAATGAAATTTTTAAATAATAAAATTCTCCTATTTTAAAAGCCAGGGGATTCCAACTCTGCCTTCAATCCCCTCTCTATTCCATTTGAAGGTGATGCAAAAATGATGATCTTACCATGGAATATATTTTGCATCCTGTGCTCACTCAATACATATAAGGGGTTAACTTTCCAAAAGTGGGCTCCTGGCGGGAAGCCTCGCCTGCTGCAATTTCCGATATGCGCCCTTGGTGGGCGAGGCTCCTTGCTGGAAGAATGAAGTCAGAGAATGATCCTGTCAAACAAATCACATTGCTGATAATACTGCATTCATTTGCCGAGTTTTTAGCTCTTGTGGTTTAGATGCAGAACTTTTTTTGTTTGTTTGCCAACGTCTCCACGACAACAGAGACAAAACCGAACGGACGTCTATTGTTAAATTTGTGCTTGAGCGAATGTTTACTGGATGTGGAGGAGGCTGTGTGGTGGTGTCCTCACTCAGGTCTCCAGTTGCTCTGCTTCTCCCTGTCCGTACAGAAGATGAGGTGAAGGGCTTTGTTTTTTAAATTATTCATTCTCAGAATGTGGGCATTGCGGCTAGGCCGGCATTGATTGCGCATCCCTAGTTGCCTCGAAGTTGGTGGTGGGCCTTCTCCTTGATACAACTGAGTGGCTTCATACGCCATTATAGAAGGCAGCAAAGTGTCAACCTCCTTGGTGTGAGACTGGGATCACATATAGGCCACTCGGGGTGGGGTGGGGGCAGACAGGCAAAGAAAGAGGAGATCACAGTAATGGTGACCAGGATGGGAACAGAAGCCCCAAAGTAAGTGCAGTTGATGGAAGGAAACCATAATAAACGGAGAAGGTAGGCTAGGGAACATCAGGAACAGACCAAGCAGGAACTCCGAGAGGTCCAGTAATTAAGGAGTGGCCCTGCAGCAGCCGAGAGCCGGTGGGGCAGTGGCAAATTCAAAAACTTACAGTCTAAAGGAAGACTGATTGAAAGGTGCAGTGGCAGCGCTGGTGGTGGAGCTGGCAGACCGGGGACACAGGTGCTACCACTGGTGGGAGGCCTGCACCAACATGCTGAAAATTCAAAGCATGTTCAATAGTTGGTGGTGCGGCAGCCTGTGGATCAGTAATCAGTTTAACATTTGGAATCCTATTGGAGCGGCACCTACTGGTGTTATGGGCAAGCAACACGGGGGGTGTCACCACTACTGTGGACATTTTAACATGAGAAACTCCTTAGGAATGTTTGTGTAGGATTTGTCAATGGAACATTTGGCTCACATGCAAATTTTATTGTACAATAGATATATAAGGCTCTATCTCACTATCGAGTTTTGCAGGAGTCCCTTCTGGGTCCCTGCTGTTCACACTATTCCTGAACAATGTGGAAGAGTGTATTTCTAATAAAATTCTGCAATATGTAATGACACCAGGTTATGTAACAAGGTTACCAGAGTAGGGTATATTTATAGATACAAATTGACGAAGAAATAGCAGCTAAAATTTTTCAAGTATATAGTAACTAATTTCTTGTGTTCTTTATAACATGAGCTGCAGACAATCAAACCCTCATGTTTGATGATTAAGCCTAGTTTTCTGCAATCTGCTGACTGGTTAGCTCATTAATATACAGGAAAAGACCAACTGGTCCAATTAATTATAGGAACAAGTGAAAGTAAACATCTCCTTTTGTTCATACATGCAACATTGTATACAGTAAGGTTTATAGTAAGTGTTGAGGCTGTTAATGTGTCCAGAGATTGTCTGCCAGGTACCTGTCCATCCCATTCCTTTTTTATTCTGTACCTTCATAACCAAATCCCCTAAAAGCTTCCACTTGCTCTCATTTCATAGAATCATAGAATCATACAGCACAGAAGGCGTCTATGGGGGGAATTTTAACCTAAAAAAACGTGTGGATTGGGGGCATGGGTGTTGTTAAAGTGTTAAAAATCAGAATCCCAACCTGAACCCACCTCCAACCCACCCATTTTCGGTTTTAATAGGGGCAGGTAGCCAACCCGCTGCCAGGAGGCGGGCAGTCTATTTAAATATTATAACGAGGCTAGAATTAGATTAGACAAGCGTGTAGCAAAGGCAGAGTGGTTTTAATGGGAGATTTTAACTTTCATATAGATTGGGATAAGCAGACCTGTCAGAAAGGTAGTGAATTTCTTGAGTGTGTCCGGGATAGTTTTCAACAACAATATGTCCTAGAGGCAACAAGGGGGAAAGCCATATTAGATTTAGTAATGAGTAATGAGCCATATTTAGTTAACAGCCTAACTGTGCGTGAACATTTATCCAATAGCAATCATAACATGATCGAGGTCAATGTAGTGTTTGAAAGGGAGAAACGTGAAACAGCTACTATGATTCTAGATTTGGGTGAGGCCAACTTCAATGGGATGAGGCAGAGACTGTCCACAGTAAACTGGGCAAATCTGTTAATGGGTAAAACGACAGACGATCAGTGGGAGATGTTCAAAAAAGAATTTAATGTGATACAGAACCAGTTTATACCCCTGAGGGGCAAGAACTCTACTTGCCAAAAAAAAGCCATGGACGACTATAAAGAGGTAAGGGACAGCATAAAACTAAAGGAAAGGGCATACAAAAATACAAAAAATAGCACAGATCCTGGCGAGTGGGAAAAATACAAAGAACAGCAAAGGGCCACAAAACAGATCGTAAGAGCTACAAAAGGGAGTATCAAAAGAAACTTGCAAGAAATATCAAAATCAATACAAAGAATTTTTACAATTACATTAGGAAAAAGAGGGTAGTCAGGAGCAATGTTGCCCCCTTAAAAACTGATATTGTCAATGATAATAAGGAAATGGTGGACATGTTGAATAATTACTTTGTGTCAGTATTTACAGTAGAAGAAGAGGATAGCATGCCAGAAATCCCAAGGAAACTAATATTGAATCGGGGACAGCGACTCAATAAAATTAACGTAAGTAAAATAACAGTAATGAAGAAAATAATGGCACTAAAGAGTGACAAATCCCCAGGGCCAGATGGTTTCCATCCCAGGGTTTTAAAGGAAGTAGGTGAGCACATTGCAGATGCCCTAACTATAATCTTCCAAAGTTCTCTCGATTCAGGAACCGTTCCTTTAGATTGGAATATTGCGTATGTCACTCCGCTATTTAAGAAAGGCGAGAGAGGGAAACCAGGGAATTATAGATCAGTTAGCCTAGCATCTCTTGTTGGGAAATTGCTAGAGTCTTAATTAAGGATAGGGTGACTGAACACCTCGAAAATTTTCAGTTGATCAGAGAGAATCAGCATGGATTTGTGAAAGGCAGGTCATGCCTGACAAGCCTGATTGAATTTTTTGAAGAGGTGCCTAAAGTAGTAGAGAGGGGAATGTCTATGGATGTTATTTATATGGACTTCCAGAAGACATTTGATAAAGTCCCACATAAGAGACTATTAACTAAGGTAGAAGCCCACAGAATTGAGGGCAAATTATTGACCTGGTTAGGAAATTGGCTGAGTGACAAGAGACAGGCAGTAGGGATAATGGGTAGGTACTCAAATTGGTAGGATGTGACTAGTGGTGTCCCGCAGGGATCTGTGTTGGGGCCTCAACTATTCACAGTATGTATTAACGACTTAGATGATGGCATAGAAAGTCATATATCCAAATTTGCCGATGACACAAAGATAGGCGGCATTGTAGGCAGTGTAGATGAAAGCATAAAATTACAAAGGGATATTGATAGATTAAGTGAATGGGGAAAAACTGTGGCAAATGGATTTCAATGTAAGCAAATGTGAGGTCATCCACTTTGGACCTAAAAAGGATAGAACAGGGTACTTTCTAAATGGTAAAAAGCTAAAAACAGTGGAGGTCCAAAGAGACTTGGGGGTCCAGGTACATAGATCATTAAAATATCATGAACAGGTACAGAAAAGAATCAAAAAGGCTAATGGAATGCTGGCTTTTATATCTAGAGGACTAGAATACAAGGGGGTAGAAGTTATGCTGCAGCTGTACAAAACCACACCTGGAGTACTGTGAGCAGTTCTGGGCACCACACCTTAGGAAGGATATATTGGCCTTGGAGGGAGTGCAGCGTAGGTTTACCAGAAGGATACCCGGACTTCAAGGGTTAAGTTACGAGGAGAGATTACACAAATTAGGATTGTATTCCCTAGAATTTAGAAGGTTAAGGGGTGATCTGATCAAAGCTTTCAAGATATTAAGGGGAACTGATAGGGTAGATAGAGAGAAACTATTTCTGCTGGTTGGGGAGTCTAGGACTGGGGGGCACAGTCTAAAAATTAGAACCAGACCTTTCAGGAGTGAAATTAGGAAACACTTCTACACACAAAGGGTGGTAAAAGTTTGGAACTCTCTTCCGCAAACGGCATTTGATGCTAGATCAATTGTTAATTTTAAATCTGAGATTGATAGATTTTTGTTAACCAAAGGTATTAAGGGATATGGGCCAAAGGCAGGTACATGGAGTTAGGTCGCAGATCAGCCATGCAATGCTCATTCATTGAATGACGGAACAGGCTCGAGGGGCTGATTGGCCTACTCATGTTCCTATGTTAATCTCCATTTTGTGTTTAACTGTAGCTGGTCGGGTTTTGTACACTTTGTAAAACTTGCCAGCTACAGCAAGATGAGGACTGCTAGATCCAGGAGGTAAGTGCCTTTACACATACCTCCTGGATCCAGGGATCCTGCCTAACCCACCCCCTGCGATTGGAGACTGCCCCCACGAGGCCTCCGATCGCCTTCTCAGACCGCCCCCCCCCCCAACCGATGATCCTCAGGCCAGCCCCAATGTTCCCCCCCCTCCAACCCCCACAATGATCCTCGGGCTGGCCCAGTTGCTTCCCACCCACCCCCCCCCCGATCCTCCGGCCCCGATGCATGATTCCCTCCCTCCCTCCCCACCCCCACCCCCTCCCCCCACCGATGCTCTGGCCCTGATTGTTGTTTCTCTCACTCCCTCCCCCCCACTGAAGCTCTGGCCCCGATCAGTGCTTCTCTCTCTCACATCCCTGCCGATGCTCTGCCCCGATCGTTGCTTCTCACCCTCCTTCCCCTCTACCGATGCTCTGGCCCCGATCTTCTCTCCCTCCTCCCGTTACCCCGGCCCCGATCTGTGAGGCGAAGTGGACCGCAGTCAGCGATTGCATTGAATGTAAGTAAGTATGAGTGCTGCTGACATTATTCAGATTGCAGCCACGTAAGTAATACACAGCGATCGAAAATTATGTCTTATGTCTGTTGTTGCTATGTTATGTCCTATCGGCCATCCCTTTATTTAAGGCAAACAAGCTGCAGATTTTTATTTTGTTTCCTTTTTTCGGAATTTTTTATTTTGCAAAAAGAAATTGTGCATCCAAGGTCGTCATCTCAACAATTGTGCAGTTGCAAAGCCATCGGAAATTTCTCAGTCATCGCTGTGTTTGGGACTTAGGCTTTGCGGTAATAGACTGAGCACGGTGGGAACACGATACCATTGATCTCTTTTGTCATTGACTGATTTTTAATTTATTTTATATATATATATATATATATTGCTGCTCGCCAATATCGGAAAGTACTCGCCAGCCAAAGACTTTCTCATGAGAGATTGCTTGTGTGCAAAACAAATCCCCTTAAAATTTTGCTTGGTTGTCGTTTTTCTCCCTCCTCCCAATGCTCCGGCCCCAATCCTCTCTTCCCCCCACCCCGCATCTTCCTCCGGCCCCCGACCACTCCCTGGTCCCACCCAATCCCTCCCTCCGCAGGCCTACCTGCCCAGAGCCAGCCAGTGCCCCAATCTGTCTGGCTGCGGGTGGGAAACAGGCTTCCCATTCAAATCAGGCCCTGCCATTAAATTCAGCAGGGCCTGCGGGAAACCCATTCTCCCGGGCTTCCCGACCGCCTCGGAGCCTCCCCCCACCCCCTCCCCAGCCCTCAACCCTCCTTCCCATTAAAATTCAGTCCTGTGCCTGTGCTGGCTGTTTGAAAGAACTATGCAATTAGCCCCAAACCCCTGCTCTTTCCCCATAGTTCTGCAAATTTCTCCTTTTCAGGTAGCTCAATCCCTTTTCTGGGCTTTTAAATAATTTTACACAACTCTTTGATTCCGTGGGTTCAACCCTTCAGCTAATTGCATTTGTCCTATTTCTGTCTCTTTACTCACTTAAGGGTATTCCTGCTGCTGTTGAATGCTCCATTTGTGTAACTCCTCTGGGGGACACTGACACATCCAGTTCTACTCTATCTGGCTCCTTGGGGACATCTCTTCCTTTTCTCCAATGCAGCATTTGCTGCTTGTGTCTTCTGTACATTCCAAAGGGTGAAAAGATCACATTTGCTCATTCACACGTAAAAGCCATATCCATTTTCTCCCCTTTTGATTTATCTCATTAGTGGTTGTTGAGGTTGAATCCTTCCTTCCCCCACTTGTCCAGAACAGTAGAACCAGAGAACATGGCCTGTGCGTGAAGCGGGGCCGGGGGCGGGGGGAGGGTGGGGAGAGTTCAAATCAAAGCTAATCTGCAGAAACAATATTTCAGTGAGCGCGTGGTCAGTCTATGGAACAGGCTCCCGAGGAAGACAGTAGAAGCAGTTCGTATTGACTTATTCAAATGAAAATTAGATAGATTTCTTTCAGAAAATAACCTTTTGGGATACAGTATATCAGTAATTTGAGACACGACGTGTGGTGAGTGTA
Organism: Squalus acanthias; assembly: GCA_030390025.1. Lineage (NCBI taxonomy): Eukaryota > Metazoa > Chordata > Chondrichthyes > Squaliformes > Squalidae > Squalus > Squalus acanthias. The sequence continues at coordinate 88,427,797 of CM059432.1, forward strand.
GCAGGTTTAGGAGGAACAAGTGTACTTGGCCTATGGTTGCCAAAGCTCTCCACTACTGGGGTTTTCCTCGTGTCATATCTGGGTCTGCTGTAGACTAATTGATAGAGATTGATTGCTGTGATTAGTCAACAACTCTATTATCATGGTATCTGGCGACTGCCAGAAATGATGGAAGGTGAACTAGATGGACCTTGCCCTTTTTTTATCTAGCAATTCCAATGCTCCTCTTTTTATTGCTTTTGTTGTTTTGAGTACTAATCTTCCTGAGACCTGGAGGGGCCACAGATTTTCTCATTCGGCTACAGCGAGCAGCCAGTGGGAAATGGTTAGTGTTGCAGATCGAGAAATCCAGGATCCTCGGGTGAGATCCCCTTACACTTTGTCAGTTTTCTTGCCCATAACAATAACATCAGCCAGTTGCCTCGATCAAGATTTCACTCCTAGTCCTAATAATAGGGCTGTCCTACATCAGCACTCCTTTAAAGGAACAATGTTGCTGTATTGAAGAGTGTTTGAAAGCCCAATTCCTGGACTATTTAGAAAATGTCTGCTCCAAAAACTCAGACTCATGACAGCATCTGTGGTGGATGTAGTATCTGCTGCAGTAAAATCCTTTTACAGTGCAGTTTGATTGTTTTTAAAAGATAAAATAAAGTTTGTATCAGCAGATACAAACTCTGTGATGAATTCATATTGTTCCCTCTTGTATGCAGTGCATGGTAAAGAAAGTGCCTTGCAAGACACTGTAACATGGTGACACAGCCCCTTTAATTGATCGAGTGGGGAAAGCCTGGAAATCACTGTGATGCTAGTGCACTTTTGTTAAATTCCTCTTTCTCCTTAGGCGATAGCCAAGGTAAAATAGATGGGTCAATGATACCACTAAAATAATGGTGAGAAATTTGATGGGTGCATTGAGCATTTATATGACAACACTGCCAATAATAATATTTACTTCATAATATGGAAATAACTACCTAAATGTGCAAAAGAAGCATGCTGATTCAGCACTGGCAGTATTAAATCTCTGGGTTGTAACAGGGTGAGTATTTGAATTTTATTTGACAAAATATCCAGCAGCTTTGACTTTGAATTTCTCATCTCTTGTAAAGATTGGCTTTGGTTGAACATCCTCAGCAGCAAGTACTTTACAACTCTTGAGGGCAAGGCAGCCCTGATTAGCACCATGGACAAGCCAATGGGTCACATCCCATTCTGATGTTTTTAATGCAATGTCTTGGTTTTGGAGACTACATGGAGATGTGCTACTGTTTTCAAGGATAGAACATCACTACAAGTTTGCTGATCTAAAGGTTGCAAAAGAGTTTTCTGCAACTCCCATTTCCTGTATTGTGATTAGCCAACTAAGTCCAAAAGAGTTTGGAGCAGAACATTTTTGGTTATATTGCCACATCTGAATGAAAAATCCCATTCACTTTGTTTTAGTCTTCAAAAGATTTGGTAGTTTGCATGTCATTTCTATTGCATGCAGTTATACAATCAGACAGAAGTACAAGCCAAACTAACCATTAACAGGAAGTGGCCTTTTGGATTACTTGTGCCAGTAATTAAGGCCGAGTTGTACTTTAACAGAATAACTGCAGTCATAAATGGTGTTTGATTACAGTTTGATTTAATTTGCTATTAATGTGAAGTAAGCACAATGAGCGAGATCGTCTCAGTGGCAGTTACCAAAAGTATGTTAACTGCCAGCAATACTGTGATATAGAAATGATAAAAATATACTACTATCAGGGTTATAGTTTCCTTATATCTCTTTGGTGCCAGTAATAGAGATCTTGTCTGGACTTAAGGAAGAGGCTAGCCAATCTTCAATAAGACAGTTAGAAGTATTATCAACTCGCCACCTGATTTTCTCCTTGCATGTTAGGTGGTAATATTAGTAAGGTCAAGAGAATTTGGTTCTATCTCTATTCTATGGGAATAAATGTATTGTCTGCCTCCTGGCTCTAAATGGAAATGTATCTTAGGAACGTAGGTGTTGCGAGACAAAAAAAGACCAAGGTCCATCTAGTTCGCCTTCCACTATCCTGGTAGTCACACCGCCTCCCCCGAATGGCCTCCTTTAAAACTGGACATGTTGGAGGCGGGTCGGGGTCGGGTTGCCCACTTTTTTATTTTTAACCACCTCACCCGCCCTGGGGGTTAAAATTACCCCCCATGGGTCCAAAGTCGCCTGTTCCTCCCAAGCATGCTACACTTACCACATGTCATGTTTCACATATACTCTATCCCAAAATGTTATTTTCTAAAATATATCGATCTAATTTACATTTGAATGGATCAATACTATCCGCTTCCATCATCTCCCCAGGGAGCTTGTTCCATAGATTGACCACTTGTTCACTGAAATAATGGAGGGAATTTTAACCCCCCTATGACGGGCAGGAGAGGGTCAGTTGAGAGGTTGGTTATCTCGTCAAATTTGCGAAACGCGACGTCAACCCATCACGAACATGCCAACTTCTGTTTTAACTGCAGTGGGTTTGGGAGTGTCCAAGTAACCCACTCTGGAGTGGTGGGTCCATGATTATAATATATAAATGAGGTTCCGTTCCTGATATTTGACAGTGAGTTAAATTTAACGTCTGCCGGCTGGGTTTCCCAGGGCACGGAAACCCGGCAGCTAAAGGGAGGCGGGAGAAACCGGATCCAGCAGGTAATTGCTTTTTATAGAGCTTTGCCTATGGGCCAGAAGGAGCAGGAGTACTCATCCCGGTCCCTCAAGCAAATCTTCTGCCGCTCCCCCTGCCCCAACCCCCCCTCCCTCCAGATTGCCAGTCCGAGCCCCCCCAACAACCCTCGATGTTTCCCGGTTGCCAGGGAACCGTTCCAGGCTGTGGCCTTCTACCGCTGGCATTCTCGCCCGACAGCCGGCCAGCCTCTCAATCTGGGTGGGAGATGGAGTAAAAAAAATTATAATGAGGTCCTACTGTTAAATTCATCAGGACCTCCGTGATCCTGGCATTCCCGGGTTCCCCTCCCCTTGCAAACATGCAAACACTCCCTCCCCGCAAATATTGGGGCCAATGTTTCCGCAGATTAATTTTTAAATTACTCCACTTCAAGTACAGGCCGTCTCCTGTTTCTGCTGTTCTGGACAAAGTGAAACACTTGTCATGGTCTACATTATCTAGTCCTTTAGAATCCTAAACACAGCGATCATATCACCTCTGAACCTTCTAATTTCCAGTAAGAATGTGCCCAAGTTACATAATCGCTGCTCATAATCCAATCCCTCCATCACCTCAATCATTCTGGTTGCTCTCTTCTGTATCCTTTCAATAGCTGCAATATCCTTTGTGTACTGCAGAGACCAGAACTGTACACAGTATTCTAAATGGCAGGAAATCCTCACTCTTTTGGCTTAATATTGAACTTTTAATACATCCCAAAATCTGATTTGTTTTACTTACTGCCACTGAACTTTGTTGCGATAGCTTCAATTTATTGTCAATCAGGACCACTAGATCTCTTTCATTTTCCAAGCACCTTATTTTCTTTCCAGTTAAGTAATAGTCCGTTCTTTGTCCCCATGTGAAGAACTATGCATTTGCCTGCATTGAATTTCATCTTCCACCTGTCTGCCTGATTCCCAAGTATTTCAAATCCTCCTGCAGCTTATTCACCAGAGATATTGTTGTGTCATGTCCCTTTGCTTTTATCCATGTGTGCTGAATACCTCTTTGGCACTAAGATTGCTGCCACAATCCCAAGGCAATAACAATTCATTAATCCCACTGGGCAGAAATTTGCATGTATTTACAGTTCTTATTTCCTCACTGCTACAAAGGGAAAATGACAGAACTGAGCAGACGTGGATTTCCCACCAGCACCAGTCCCCAGATATGTACTTCAAGAAATGTAAATTTTCAACAGCTTCATAATATTAATAGAAGTAATTGGTTATATTTAGTCACAGGATAGTTTTGGATGAAAAAGACTTTTTTGCCCATTTGATTTTATCCTTCCAGAATACCAAACCATCTGTGTATTATATATATGTATGTATCTGTGTGTGTATGTATATTCTGTATCTAGCTGCTTCTTAAGTAAGTCTAGTGATCTGGCGTTAAGAATTATTTCTGACCATCTGTTCTTTTATTCGTTGTTTGAATATGGGTGAGTCCAGCTCCTTGGCTTCAACCACTATTAATCATCTTCTATGTAAAGAAATACTTTCAAACTTGCTCTTCAAAATTTTAAACCTGCCCCCTCTTGTTGGGAAATCAGCCAGCTCCCACGCCAGTGCCAATATGGTGGCGGCCACACCACTGGCGCAGATTGGCGCAGGACCCCGCGCCCAGAAATTGGTATACGTTGTGTCTGTTATACGCCTGAAAAACTGGCGAAACATATACCAAGTTCTACACCAGAAATGTTTTTAAGCAAGTACTTTGTGACTAAACAGGTATGTCAGTGGAAACATGAACCAAACAACTTTTACCTTGCTCAGCTTATTTACAAAAGATGTTTCTATGTACACGTGAGAATAAAGTGATCAAGCCCTCATGACTAATTGTTTATGAAACCCTAATCTATTTTATCTATATAGTCTAATCATGTTACTTAATGGCTGATACGCTAAACCAAATGTCAAGATGTTTTGATAGAAGTTAATGAACTTATGTAAAACCATACTATAGTTATCAGGCAGAATAAGAATGGTTAAATTGCTAAGTACTTCACGATTTAACTTGACTTTGTAGTGCTGGTAAGAGATTCTCTTTGGTGCTTTACTCACATTTGTACGTCAAGATGATCAAGAAAGAATGACCACATCATTTAAACTTCCACTGTCTGCGTTTAAAAAAAACTTATCTTTACACAACATTATTCAATTAAAATTCTACTTGAAAACTATCAATTGAGTTGCAGTTAACTCCAGGAAAACATTTGAGCAAAGAATTTCAATACATCAAATTACTTAATGAAAGAGCAAAATAAGGTGTGATCCCGAATTTCCATGTCCTGCTGTTGTACCTTTGGCAGGATATCAGTGGAACCCCCAGAAAAACAATGTACAACGTCATTTTTTAGGCATTTATGCTGTTTCACTGGTGGTTCCTCCAATCTCCTGCCGGTGAATTTCCATGGAAAGTCCAGGCACAGAAATCCATTCACAGACTAGTGATTGTAAAACAGTCAGGTTACAAAGTGTGTGAAACAAAGCAGGTAGGATATGCATGTTTCATTGTGGACCCAGTTAGTTGATAATTGTCTTTTATGGGAGAAGGGGAAGGAGAAGCGACAGACACTAGTCACAACCAGATATAATGATATTATTTTACTATCTATGAAAGCATCATAACAATTTTACTGCTTTTGTACTCTTCTTGAGATATTTTCACTCTTGTGGATACACAGGGAAAATAACAATGACACCTTTGGAGAAAATACAGGAAAATATGTAGCCTGAGGAAAAAGTAGGATTATGATCAACTGCATTTTTGAAGTCTAATCAGATTGGGGTACAAAATGCTATTTTAAAAAAATGAAGGCACTATCATCAGGAACATATTTGGTATTTTTTTCTTTGTAAGTATAAGGTTCAAAGATAGAAATCATATTGAAACACATCATTATGCCACTCGCACATGATGACATCATGATGAAAATGATGACGTGATGACGATGAATGGCTCTTCCCAGGCAAAAAACGTTTGCTAAACAGACTTGTAGCAGACTGTTCTCTTTTTTTTGTGGGACTTTGCTGTAAGAAAATTGGCTGTCATTTGAACTTTCATAACAACAGTAATCTATTGGTTGTGAAGTGCTTTGGGACATCCTGAGGATGGTACAACATGCTATATAACTGCATGTTCTTTTTTTTCTGTGTTTTATTTCATTTTGTTAGACTCAGAAATCCAGTACATTCACTTATGTCATGAAACTTGTGAAATCTCAAATAGCATTTTTCCTCATTTAGCTGTCACTGCCAGTAAACAAAATGTGGCTTGTTGTTATTTATTATTTGAATTGAAACCTTTGGGATTGGTATAAGAAAGTATAATTTTTTTGCTCTTTGTTCAAGTAAGCCTCAAAATTGAGTATCATTGGGATGAAGGCACACAAAGTAATGTCACTTAACATGTGAAATCGATAATGTGGACTGATTTGGCTATCTTGAATCTAGTTGATAAATTAATACTCTAGCCTGTTTATATAGAGAGATGTTTTTATATACATGTTTTGATGAATAATTACTTTAAAGAAAGCTATTTTGCCAATTATCTGCCCTCTTACTCTCCTGAAAGTGCTCACTGTTACTGGGTTTGGTTTCATGAGCGCTGATCTCATTCCAGTATTCGCTCATGTCGCCTTTCTTCAGCTGTGAGCCTGGAATAGCAGGCTATTGACCAAGCTGGCTATTAAGGCTGAGCCCAATCATGTCCTCACCTGGACTCCTTAATCATCACAGACTAGGAATTGAACCTGGAACATTTTGAACTTAATGCTGCCATCATCAATGTATTAGTTTTTTTAGTGACAATCATAAAGGTAGCAACTAGTTGTGATATTTTCCTACGTAAAATCAAAAAACCTGTTTCTGATTGCCACAGGTATTTCTGCTGATTTTGTTCAGCGAGTATTCTTGTCACTGTGTAAGACACAAGTAGCCATTTTTAGGTGGCAAATCTGAATGAGAAGTTCCTGGAGTAGTTTTTGAAAATATCAACAAATTCTCTGATATTTCTGTTTTAAATAACAGATAAAACATCCTATCCAATTGCACACTGGTTGTTAAATGCCAAAACTTATCTACAGCAGATTTGTAGTTAGTTACACATTTACTTTGTGAAAATAGGATCCATCGCGTGACCCCCAAAAAAGCAACAAACAGCAAATTGCTAATTATTTATTCCTAACGTATTTTTAATGCTGTTGACCATTTGCCAAATGACACCACCAGTTCAGAAATTAAGGCTATGTGAAGATAAAGTAATACAATCTGGGAAGTGCACGAAATGTTCTTGTTCTGCAGCTTGAAAGTTGCTGCTATTAATCATTACCTGAAAGGCAATCAACACAAGTCTGATCTCTGTTCAAATATGCTTTTTTTAAAAACTGTTTTACTTTTTTCTTTCACAAGTTCATTGATGGTAATCATAGATTTACTGTGGTTGCAGCCTAAAGACACACACTGTCATTCATTTGAGTTGTCTGCAGTTTTATACCAAGGAATCTCCTGCTTGTTGCCGACATTACCACCTAAATGTGAGCCATCTTAGCAAAGTTTTTCATCTTTCAGTGTCGCTGCAGAAAATGGAATACAATAGGACCAAGTCTGAGGTGCTTTTTCAGTATATTTAAAGATCAAACTCTGTCTTTTGATCTAAAATGAAATAGGTTTGTTTCCTTTGATTTAATTAACAGAATAATTCCTTTGATGTAAAAGAAACAGTTCATTCCACTGTATAGGTTTTGAATGTGATGCACATATATTACTTTTAGTAGTTAGGAATGTTTGTGCCCCATATTACTATTTAATTGTAAACAAATATATGAATTGCTTTAAGCTGTAAACTTCTGGACTGTGTGCTAATATCTGCTATTATGAAGAGTTTTTTTTAATCGTAACGTGATGTTAAACCCAGTAAACAGATTACTGCAACTGGAGTAAATGTCAATCCTTCTTACCTCTGTACATACCTCTGTACAGACAGAATATAGAAACGGTGCAGTTTTTCAAATCGTAGGCGACAGGGTCTGCTTATAGCAACTTTATGGCTGTTAAGTCATCGAGATAGAAGATGGTTGAAATTAGAACAATTGGTGGCATCGCAGTGGGATATGTTACTCATAGACCAGATAGACTATGAAGATTAAATTGGACCAGCTGAAGCGTACGGCAATGGTATGGGCAAAACAGTCCAGAACCGGTTAAACTAACGAGGGCAGAAAAAATGAAGCAGCCTGCAAGCATTACATAAGGTAAGGTCTCATGGGATTGGGGGTAATATATTAGCACAGATAGAGGATTGGTTAAAGGACAGAAAACAGAGAATTGGGATAAACGGGTCTTTTTCAGGTTGGCAGGCTGTAACTAGTGGTGTGCCGCATGGATCAGCTATTTACAGTCTATATTAATGACTTAGATGAAGGGACCGAGTGTAATGTATCCTAGTTTGCTGCTGATACAAAGCTAGCTGGGAAAGTAAGCTGTGAGGAGGACACAAAGAGCCTGCAAAGGGATATAGACAGGTTAAGTGAGTGGGCAAGAAGGTGGCAGATGGAGTATAATATGAGGAAATGTGAAGTTATTCACTTTGGTAGTAAGAATAGAAAAGCAGAATAATTTTTAAATGGTGAGAAACTATTAAATGTTGGTGTTCAGTGGGATTTGGGTGTCCCTGTACACAAAACACAGAAAGTTAACAAGCAGGTACTACAAGCAATTAGGAAGGCAAATGGTATGTTGGCCTTTATTGCAAGGGGGTTGGGGTACAAGAGTAAGGAAGTCTTGCTGCAATTGTACAGGGCCTTGGTGAGACCACACTTGGAGTACTGTGTACAGTTTTAGGGGGAAAAATTGAGTTGCGCCCCCTTTGGGGCACTAACTTTGCCGGGGCGCTACTTATAGCGCTCTGAAAAAATTAACGCCCCCGCAGCCAAAATTCATCGGTAGCGCCCCAAGAGGGAAGCGGGGCGCTACTGGAAGTGCCCCGCCTCCCTCTTGGGGCGCTGCGAGGGGATGTCGCGGCACTATGTGCCGCAGCGCCACGCGGTACTGCAGGCCTTCCTTCCCTTCTTAAAGGGGAGGGGCCTTGTGCAGCGCGACCCGGGGCCCAGCTGGGCCACCAGGGATCGGAGTGCCGGCAAAAGAGCCGGGCACTCAAGGGAAGTACCGGGCTCACGGAGCGCAGCCGGCACTCCGCGGGGGGGCTGGTCAGGAGGCCGGGGATGGCAACGGGGGCAGGTGCTGGCAGGCGGCCAGCAACAAAAATGGCCGGCTGGCACCTCGCCTTTAATTAGCGCCGCCCCGGCCACAGGTAGGCCCCCTGACCCCGTCGGACATAGCGTCCGGCGATAAGTCGGGGCGCGACCGAAGATCGCAGCTGGGACGTGAGCGGGGCGCTGCGCACTGCGATGACGTCATCGCCGGCGGCACAGCGCCGCGGGGCACTAACAGTTACCGCCGTCGCTAACCTCCCACTGAATTTCCTGGGAGGTGTTGGCAGCGCCGCGCCCGGGCACTAGTTGCTTGCGCCCCATTAGCGCCCTAAACGGGAGGCACAAAGCAACCAAATTTTTAGGCCTTAGTCTCCATACCTGAAGAAGTATATACTTGCCTTAGAGGTAGTGCAACAAAGGTTCACTAGATTGATTCCTGGGATGAGAGGGTTGTCTTTTGAGGAGAGGTTCAGTAGAATGGGCCTCTACTTTCTGGAGTTTAGAAGAATGAAAAGTGATCTCATTGAAACATATAAGATTCTGAGAGGGCTTGACAGGGTAGATGCTGAGAGGCTGTTTCCCTGGCTGACGAGTCTAGAACTATGGGTCGCAGTCTCAGGATAAGGGGCAGCCATGAGGGACTGAGATGAGACATTTCTTCACTCAGAGGGTTGTGAATCTTTGGAATTTTCTACCCCAGAGGGCTGTGGATGCTCAGTTGTTGAGTATATTCAAGGCTGAGATCGATAGATTTGTGGACTCTAGGGGAATCAAAGGATATGGGGATCGGGAGGAAAGTGGAGTTGAGGCCGAAGATCAGCCATGATCTTATTGAATGGCGGAGCAGGCTCGAGGAGCCATATGGCCTACTCCTGCTCCTATTTCTTATGTTCTTAAGCATTGAACTGAGCAAATCTGGTAGAGGTTCAATGGACAGACTGTTCACTAGAATAGGATACAAAGCAAGGCCGTGTCTGCCAAGCCAAAGGTACAGCTCAGTCCAGAAGATTTTGGCAGGAACAAGAAAGGGGTATTGGTTCAAAAATGGAATTCAAAACTATCCACTGACAAAGAACTGAAAGTATTGCTGCAGCTAGAAAGAACGATGAAAGAACTTTATACTGCATTTTCATGTCCTCAAGCCATGTAATCATTGTTATTTTGTAAGCAACTACTGTAGCCAAATTGCACACAGCAAGGTCTCAAAAATAGCAAATGAGATAAATAAACAGCTAAAAATTGTTTCTGTTGGTGTTGCTAGATGAATGACTGTTGGTCAGGACACCAGAAAAACTTTGAATAATGCCTTGGGATCATTTACAACCACATGACCAGACAGATGAGGCCTCAGTTCATTCAGTGTTTCTTCTGAAACCTCCAACAGAGTCAGCCTAGATTATGTGCTCGAGTCCCAGCCTTCTGACTCCGAGGCAAGAGTGCTGCCCCGGCCAAGGCCAACATGGATAATGGCACCTAAGGGCATATTAGCGTGAATTATTAAAAGCAGTCCACAAAATTCCATTCACTGAGTAGAGCATAGTGCCATTTATGACTAAATTTTAAAATTATGTTCAAGGAGGTGACACTATATTTTGGGGGAAAAATTCAGTTGGTTTGCGCCTCCCGTTAGCGCCTTAAGAGGGCACTAATGGGGCGCAAAGCAACTAGCGCCCGTGCGCGGCGATGTTTGCGCCGCTCGCGAAATTAACTAGACATTTTGCGGCGGTGCTAAACACTACTGCCACGATCTCCTGTGCCGGCAGATCGTGACGTCAGTCGAGTGTGCAACGCCCCGGTAGCGCCCCGGACCGGATATTGAGTGGCGCCCCCTGCCTTACCGCCTGCCGCTAGCAACGACAGGTTGAGGGGAGCGTTTTGCAGTCATGAAGGGACTGGGGGAGCGCTATTTAAAGGCGACCACTTCCTGCCTTTTTTTGTTGGTGACATTTTTGCACCACGCATTCTGAGAGAGAGAGAGAGAGACTTCTGGAGAGATTCAATGCTGTGTGAAGGAGTTTTGGGTACTGAGCAGCACTTTGCAGGTTCATTTTGATTTGCCCTTCCTTGTATCGATTTAGAAGAGACTGTGGGGGCTGCACTCTGAGCTCTTTTCCTGGCCCTCTTCATTGTTCTTTCCAGCAGATTTGATGGCCGAGATTCAAGGCTGCAATGAGCAGGATGTGGATGGAGAGCAAGATCAACCCTCCCCTTTAAGAACTGGCCGGTGCCATTTTGTCTGTGTTCCATTGCTGACTGACATCACATGAGCTTCGCCAGCGCTCTGAGGTAGCGCCTCGCTCCTCGGCCTTTGCGCCTTAAGACAGGCGTGAAGCGCCTGATTTAGCGCTCCAATCACCTCCAGGGGCGATAAAAGCCAAGTTTGCATTCGGAGGCGATAATTAGCGGCAGGCGCTAATCTTTGCGCCCGGACGATAATTGCGCCCCAAATGGGGCGATACTGAATTTCTCCCCCTTTATAACATATTAAGATAAACCTGGGGATTGAACCAAAGTTGGATTGCAGTCCCTACCAATTACTAATGAAGCTTTTGAAAGGGTGGGCATGATGCAATGGTTCCACTGACTGTCAAAAAATGCAACTTCCTAATGTTGGATATCCAATGCACTTGTGTCAACTGAGGTAGAATTAGTTGTCATTACTCTGTAATCTGTTCATGGGTCAGGCCTAATGTTAAGATCCTTATGATGTGCTGGGCAACTGTAATGATGTGATTTATATTATCAAGATAACATCTCGGAGTCATAAATATTAAGGGGTAAAAATTGTGTAGTGCCCCCTTTGGGGCGCTACCTTCGCTGGGGCGCTAATTTTAGCGCCCCGAAAAGGTTAGCGCCCCCGCGGCCGATTTTCCCAGGTATCGGGAGTGCCGGCAAATGAGCCCTGCACTCAAGGATTGCCGGGCTCACAGAGAGCAGCTGGCATCCCGCGGGGGGGCTTCATGGGGGCCGGGGACAGCAACAGGGGCAGGTGCTGACAGGTGGCCAGCAACAAAAATGGCCGCCTGCCACCTCCCCTTTAACTAGCACCGCCCCAGCCGCAGGTAGGCCCCCCTGACCCCGGCGGACATAGCGTCCGGCGGTAAGTCGGGGGGCACCACCCAATGTTACAATGAATTTTGCGGGAGGCGTTAGCGGCGCCACGCCCAGGCACTAGTTGATTTGTGCCCCGTTAGCACCCTCTTCGGGGGTAGCGCCGCTAACGCCTCCCACGAAATTCAGCGGGAGGTTAGCGACGTCAACCGAATTTAGCCCCCTAAGTCTACTATATTATCATACATTGGCGATGAGGAGGTGGCTTTATGCATCCTGACTACCCATGAGAACAACATATTTAGTTGAGAGTAAGAAAGCTCTTTGGTGGAAGAAATTGATTTGGGCCAATAGCTGTTGTCTGAGTAAAGACAAAGGCTGGAGAGATATTCCACAACTTTTAGCAGCAGATTTCAGGAAAATCTAGCAACACATGGCAGTTTCTTCACATAGTAGAGATGGGCTTGGAGAACTGGGAAATAACACATGTAGGGAAAGAAGTGGAGGTGGTGCTACATTTTGGTCCTTCAAAGGACAGGGCACAGGGGAGGCATTAGGGCCGTGCAATTGCACAGGATCCTGAGTGGATCCAGACCCCGTAGCCGGCTGCCACTGGCAGCATTGGCCAGTCCAGGCAGGCTGAGGTCTCAGCCTAACGCACTCCGTTTCTGCATGACTTGTCTGTATGGACCTTCCCCCAGCATCGGTGAAGTCAGGTGCCGCGTTAGGGCCTTGCAACCCTGTGTAATTGCACAGTCAGGTGCCCCAAGCGGATCCAGTGCCCAAACATTTGCAAAGGACTCCCACAAGGCAAATGCTGCCCCTGCCTGGGCATCGCATGGTGCTCATTCCACAAAAGATAATTCTACGTAGATTACAGAAAATTAGTTGATGAGTTCTTTATGCCTCACATGGGGGATATATTTTTGAAGTTCAAAAGTGCTATGTATATCATGACTCTTGACCTGAGCAGATCTTGTTAAATGCTGAAGCCCAAATAAACAGAGTACTATACACCCATGAGGTAATATGACATTATGTTCAGCCCTATATAATAATATCAGTCATTTCAATGAGTTTGGTAGCTAGAATACATTAAATCTAGTGAGCAGATTACTGCAAGTAGGGCAACTGTTAATCACTTCTGTCATATGTCTGTGAGGATGGAGTATAGAGAAAAAATAGCTTCTGGATCACAGATCAGGAGGTCCATTCATGGGAATTTAAGGCCTTTGGAACTATATTAAAATGAATAATTCCTACTGCAAATGTTAGCTACTTGAACGAGTTGACAAATCAGCAATATTTTATATAGTAACTTTTTGTCCCATGATTTTGGAGTTACATTGATGTAGCCAATTTTCAAACTATTTTATATTTAAAAAAAACACACACAGGAAGCTTGTGTGCAATTTAAAAAAAATAGATGCTTTCTGTTAATTTCCCTTTTTGTCAATCTCATACTTCTGACTGATAAAGAAAAGGGAGGAATCACACAGCATCAATGTTAATAAACCTGCTGTACATATCCTGGGTAGTGCAGTGTTAATGTCTGCCTGACAGTTGGGGTCTGTGGCAGTGGTTAGTGTGATGGAGTTCAGGCGCACTGTGCTTTGGGTGAATGAATGATTAGCTGGGCTGTGGTACAAATATTTGCAAACTGGCTGTTGTCCCTGCTATTTATAGAAATCTTAAGCAAGGGGAGTGGCTGGCAGAGTAGTTTAGAACATTATTATCCTTTTGCCTCTGGAGCCTGGAGCCTGGCCTTGAAGCGAGCCAGGATTGATAGGATAAAAGTCTCCTCTGGAGACTAAAGGGGACCTGAATGAAACGTGTTGGGGAGGCTCAACTATGTTCCCAATTGGCATGAGAGAGACCACATGGGCAGCTCCTGTGGGAATTAGAAATGTAGCATAAGTGTAGTATGTGTTCCCTTTGCAAGTTGGGCTTAAAGCAACTTGCTAGGACAGTGAAGCGAGTTTAACCTGATCTAAACTAAGAGTGTTCACATGTAACTTGCTGGAACTGACCACCTTCATGAAATAAAGAATTCACCATCAAATATTTATGAATCAAAAAATAAAATCATGATCGATGCATCAACTAGTTATATTTTAATTAGGATTTTCTTATATAAAGTATTAATGATTAACAGAAGCACATTCAACTTAGTAGTCATAATTATTTGCCTAAAGCACCACTGACACCACAGAAATGCACAACTAAGCGAAATATCCACAGGTAAATGGCACCTTCAGTTATGTACCAGTATACTTTGCATATCAATGCATTTATTTTTTCTCACTCCTTCCCCCCCCCCCCCCCCCCCGGCTCTCTTAAAGGCATTGCCTCCTTGTTGAAGTATGGTTCCATGGGCATTGATTACCTCTAGGGATCTTGTTCAAATGGTCTTTTTTCATATGTGAGCCAAGGCGGTGAGTGTTGCAAGGCTATTCGAACAGAAGGAGAGGTAGAATGCATCACAACCAAACAAAGTCCTTTGCTCACCTACACATTTTCACCTTGGTAGTGTTCAAGATTGGGAGCATTGGCCAGTTACTCCTTCCCAAACTCATGCAGTTCATCAGTTAGCTAAGCAGTCACAAACTCCACTACTCTCTAATCGAGGGAGCAGTTAGTAGGGTGCATACATAAAGTATATACAGAAGTTCATAACTCAAAGGGGGCTCCATTCCATTAGCTTTTTTATGGTCTCATCCACTTGAGGTGCTGCTTTTAATGTCTTGTTAACCTGAACCCCCCCCCCCACCAATACCTTTTCTCTTCCACATCACCCAGCTTTCCCTCATTCAAAGTGTAATTAACACTTTGGTCTTTTTTTTAACCGAAATATACCACATTTACTGACATTGAATTCCCTAGGGCACTTTTTACTCATTATGTCCATACTTGCCAACGATACTAATTCAGAAGGCATATTAAATAATTCTGAGGACCAAAAGAAGCAGCAAGATATATTGATATGCCTCCTAACTTAGTATCATCTGCAAGTATGGACACCACTCTCTCTAGCCCTATATCCAAAACATTGATTTTTTCTTTATTTGTTCATGGGATGTGGGCGTCGCTGGCAAGGCCAGCATTTGTTGCCCTTGAGAAGGTGGTGGTGAGCAGCCTTCTTGAACCGCTGCAGTCCGTGTGGTGACGGTAATCCCACAGTGCTGTTCGGGAGGGAGGTCCAGGATTTTGACCCAGCGATGATGAAGGAACGCCGATATACTTCCAAGTCAGGATGGTGTGTGACTTGGAGGGGAACTTGGAGGTGGTGGTGTTCCCATGTGCCTGCTGCCCTTGTTCTTCTAGGTGGTAGAAGTCGTGGGGTTGGGAGGTGCTGCCGAAGAAGCCTTGGCGAGTTGCTGCAGTGCATCTTGTAGATGGTACACACTGCAGCCACGGTACGCCGGTGGTGGAGGGAGTTAATGTTTAAGGTGGTGGATGGGGTGTCAATCAAGCGGGCTGCATTGTCTTGGATGGTGTCGAGCTTCTTGAGTGTTGTTGGAGTTGCACTCATCCAGGCAAGTGGAGAGTTTTCCATCACACTCCTGACTTGTGCCTTGTAGATGGTGGAAAGGCTTTGGGGAGCCAGGAGGTGAGATGCTCGCCACAGAATACGCAACCTCTGACCTGCTCTTGTTGCCACAGTATTTGGCTGGTTCAGTTAAGTTTCTGGTCAATGGTAATTTAAATGAAAGAATGACAAACTGTTTTCTGATTGGAGGACCAGGCCCACATGATCCCAGGTGCGCTTCCACACAGGCTGCGTCCCCGGGATCCGTGGGCCATTACGCTGCCCTCCTACTCGCAGCGTCAGAGCGCAAGTTTACGAAGAAGGGCTGCCATTAGGTAGCTGCATATTCTTTTCACAGGTCGGCAAAGTACTCCAGAGGTACGCTGCCGACCGCAATTTTTGGCCCATTGTTTTTGTGTTCAGAAGGCAGTTGAGCTTTAAGGGCTAGAGACTGCCTATTTTTCTTTCAAAAATGACAGCCTTGCTTTAAGAGAGTGCAGCCTCGCTCCAGCGACACTACAGCGACGTGACACTGGGCCTCCTGCTGAGCACACAGCCTGAAGCAACACGTTCATCGCTGGGCTGTGCGCTAAAATCATTCAAATCAGCAGGCAGCACCAAAATAACGTGTTGCCTGCGCTTTCCAAATGGTCGCGAGCAAATCTTGCCCCGCGGTGCCACCGCCCATTTTCAGGCCTTATAGAATTTCTAAGTTGCAGAGCCTAAACCAGGAAGTGCAAGTTAGAATATTTAATTCAATGCCAAATCATGTACAGAAAGTAAAATAAAGAGAGAGAAAGAAAGATGGGATTAAGAGAGGGAGATAAGAGACAGTAAGAAAGGGGAAAAAAAATTAATCCTATAAAATCTGCAACAATAATTAAAATCTGAAGGAATGAGACTCCACGCTTTTAAAAGTAAATTTCCAGTGCCAGAGAGGTTGTTTGGCAGTAATTAAGACTTATTGCACTGTTAAAAATTCATTTACACTTGAATGCACCAGCCCTAACTGTTTCTGATGAGTTTAGTGGGTATCTAATAGGTAAGTACCACAACTTCATGCCATTCCATGTGTTTCAATGCCGAGTCTCTCGGCGAGATACTGTTATAGCGAAGTTTCTGGAGGAGCAGGGCAACTCGACAGCAACTTCCTGATTTCCACGTTTAACTGTGCATGTGCGGTCACTGGAAGTTGCTGTCTGATTTACTTCTGAATAATGGTGAGCGCTGATAGTTTCACCATTATTTCTACTGCAAAATCTGGGCCATAGTGTTTTCCATTGTAATATGTTCGCATATGCTTTTTCCAGTATAAAGGCATGGCACAGGAAGTAAGATTAATACGTACAAGAAGTGTGTGCTATATGTAAGATGTTTAACATATATGTGAGAGAGAGATTGATAAAAAAAGATAGGTAGATCCCTTACAATCTGTCTTTGTGCAGAAAATGAAGTGTTAATTGCCCAAAAGCCAACCAAAGTGCCTGACTCTGGAAATGTCCTCCTATGATTGCTTGCGTAGACCTTTTGGGATATAAATTGAGGGTATTGACCGCACAGTCAGATAGAAGCCTCTTGCTGCAGGTCTTTGTGGATCAGGTGGCCTGTCTCAGTCAGTCTCCTTGCTGAGCTGAGACTCACCATGCACAGCTGCTTAGTCATGGCCGGGTGGCTGACTCTATTGAAGTAAATATGCTGCCTACAGTGTTTGTTCTGTGAGTTGTGTGTCACTGATGGCCTTTACCCTCTTGATCGGTCCTCTCCTCTTGCTGCTACACCAAGATACCACCAATGGCCTTTGCACCTGTTCCAGATAACTCCTTTAAGCTGGTTAAATCTGGGTGTCACCTGGAGTTCAATACTTATAATTCCTTTATAACTAAACTCTTCCCCCTTTTAAAACTCTGTAGAAGTTTCTCCTGATTGACCTTGAATAAGGCCTTAACAGGTAACAATCTGTTTTTGTTTTTCACTAATTTTCCTGAATTAATTTTGAATAGGAACAATTCTCACAGCAGAGCTAAAGAAAGACAAATGGTCCAATCTATTAGTGTTGCACCACTTTTACGCACATCTCTACTGTGAAGAGAAGAAAATATGATCCTATAATGCCAAATCAGATTTTTACTGCTCGTGTCTGATTCAAGCAGATTATATCCCAGCATGATGAAGTGGGATACTCTCTTGGAATTTATTTTTTCATGAATGTAACCTTGTAGATAAGATTAGATTTTTTTCAGAATATCAGTTGCTTTTAAAATTATTGGAGGCAGGGGGCAGAACATTGAATGCTGAACGAGTACAGATTTAATAGTTGTAGAGATAAGATATATGAAGCTTTCTTGGTTCCTTTTAATGGTGTAATGCAAAATCAGATAAGACTTGGTAGATTGTGACTATTATCTATGTTTTCTGAAGAAAGCATTTTTCACTATCTTCAATATGAGCTGTGTAAAGTATTTTATAGTTCTTCAGTTGGAATTGTGTTTACTTTCCAAGTTCAGCTGCATAAGCAACATTCAGTGATATCCAGCGTACAATAACAAAGCAGGTTTATAGTTTTTGGCACTATTGTGATTTTATTTTTCAAATGTAGTTTAGAACAAATCATAAAACAGAAATTGACAGAGAATAATTCATGAGGGGACCTCAGCCAGTATAGAACTGATGAAGTCACGTGTGCTGTTCCCGATTGTGCCCAGTATGTATAACTGCTTCATGTTCATAGAGAATATTTATACAGTAAAAGTGCTAAGGAAACTATATAAAAGATATGCAGATGTCCCCTCTGTGTGTAGAATAATGTACAGTTTGGAGTTTGTTATAAAGTAGGGGTTGAGATGATGCCATAGACTACAAAAGTGAACCTCAAGTAGTTTATCACTATCATCCAAAGATCAATGTATTCCTGCTTTAGAACACACTCTCGAGTGTGCTAATTCATTATAATAGAGAGAAATATTGCGGCTTCTTACCTTTTTTCTATTTTTAACTTACTCTGTGGAACTTTGTGACATTCCAGCAATGGTTATCAAACTATCAAACACAGAGCATCATTTAATATAATAAGTGAAGAGGACATTCAGCACTTTCATTGTATATAGAAGGCATTTGCCTTATTTTGTATCCTAATTTAAATGATAATGTTGGTACATCTTCTGAGGATTCGCACAGTCTAATAGGTCAAGTTTTGTTGCATTAAATCTAGCCTCATTCTGTTTTCCGTTGACTTTGCAAATAAATATAATTAGCAGTAATTGCCAAAGTTGAACAAACAGCCACAACATTTACTGGTAACAATTGAAAAATTAAGTCCAATACACTTGATCAATATTGATATCTTCCCTTTACACTTCATTTATGTTTCAGTGTAACTATATTTTTATGTAGCAAAGTCCTCTTTAGAGCGCTTAATGTAATTAGAAAGCCAATAGCTATTGCTGACTTTCAATGTCAAATGATAAAGCACACACTAAAATCCCATGGAAATCATAACCTCAGTTGGGTACTCTTGGTCCAGAAGCCACAGCTAACATAACTGTGCAGAATGAGTCCATGTCTTCAAGGACTCCTCCCATTCCACCACATAAAGTTATACAAGCTGATCACGTAGTTTATTGTGGGCAGCATTTCAAAATTCTGAATGTGTAAAAGACAATCTAGTGGATAGTGCTGTCGGATAGTGGGACGTATAAGACATAGCTGTGTGTACATTCATAATGAGGCTGTCTGAATCGTTCTTGGATATGGACATGGCAAATTATAGTGAAGCTTTAGACCCATCTTACACTGCTTTGGAGTTTGAAAATATGCAATTGCTGTACAGTGCCCATGGTAAGTTACAGTAGTTGGTTGATAATGCATTGCTTAGTTATGAAGATCAGTAGGTTGAAGTAATGTGAAGAACCAAAAGTAAATTGTATAAAGAATTGTTGAACTTAAAATAAGTTTTACTGTAGTTATGGTTAGGACTTCTCTATTGAGATTCTTTCTTTCACTCTTAATAAGTGACAGCATATTTGGCAGTGTTGTTGTGAATCTGGGTACTTTGTTTTTTAAATCATGTGCCACCCACTTGCAGACTGTCAATTAGTGTGTCAACAGCTTAAAGTAAAGTCAGCTGGAGTATTCCTTGCTTCATTTATTTCAATCCTATAATTTTTAGTCTTTTGACAACTTCAACAGAAAAAAGACTTAATGTACATTTCTGAGTTAAATGTCTTACTTAATTCATTTACTCAATTCATTTAATTTCATTGGAACAGGCATTCCAATCATTGAGCTTTTTTTTCCAGAGCTTAAAAATTGTACACAACCAGTTTTTGGACGAGATGAGAAGTGAAATTTATAAGAGGCTGGTGACCATGTTAATTAGATATCAAGCTAATGGTTACCTCGTCTCTTCACTGATTATTTAACCAGTGTAAAGCTTTTAACTATTGGTTATTCTTTTATGAGCTCAATACAGGATTAACTATGTACTTGTATGTACATCAATATTTATTTCAGATTATTTGTGGCATACTGGTTTATGTAACGTGAGCTTAGAAATTACTGTTGGTGATATTAGCAGATGACTGCTTAATACGTTTGTATAACATTCCTCAGTTCATTATTTAATGAACATATCATGCATCCCAACAGTAATTTCTGGGCTATGATGACTTAAACAATAGTTTCGATATTTGTCACATTGGCACTCTCAGAATCTAATACTATTCAGGGTAAGTTTTAAGGAGGATTACTTTCTAAAACCTCCAAAGAAGGAGAGTTTCCCAACGCAAGTGGGAGAGTTAAGAGGAAGAGATCAAATTGAAGTTATGAATGATTAAATTCTACAGACTAGTCCCACTTACATAGGAAATATTCCTAATGACTTTCAGATTGTGGTTCAGATGATATTATAGTCCTGCTACACTAGTTTATGTTTTGTCCTTGATATCATAGTGCTTAAGAGTAATTATTTGTTGGCAAATGTACAAGACTTGTCATTTAAGAAATCATTTATGGTTACTTGTTAGAAGACAGCAGATATTTTTGTAACTGTGCCAATGTCAGTCTTAATCATTTCCATTTGAAAGCATGCCTAAAGTTCCACTGCTCCCTCTTCTGAGCATTAGAACTGAAAGAGAAAGTACATTGTTCCCTGTTTGGATTTGTATTAAATTACAAATTATAGTTTAATATAGTTTTGATTTCTCCATCCCTGAATCAGCCTTCTGAAACCATACGGAGATTATGTGATTTTGAATTTATGCAACTGGCCTGAAATTGACTAAGTACAACACTGCAAAATGATGCAAAACTACTTTAAATAAACACATCCATTTCTAAAAGATGGCTGTTTTTACAGATTTTGATAGGTGTTTTATTGCATATAGTTGCCATATGTGATCAAAGAATAACTGTGATAGCAAAATTAATGTTCAAGTGAATTTTTAGATCCTTTTGCTTCTGACAGTACAAAGACACTCATCAGAATAATAAAGGCATTTGATGTGGCTCACTTTGTAGTGTAACATAACAGCACATACTAATTGAAATGGCAAGAGAGGATGACAGGTGTCTGTTAGTGAAGATTTTTCATGGCTTTGTAACTGCGCTGCCTGCTAAGTATAACTAAGTATGTTCTTTCCTCACTCAGACACTTCTCCAACAGAGACAAACACCATGAACACATCAGACAATAGTATTAGCACTTTGTGTGCAATCTGTGGGGACAGAGCAACAGGAAAACACTATGGTGCCTCCAGTTGTGATGGATGCAAGGGTTTCTTCAGGCGAAGCATAAGGAAGAGCCATGTATACTCCTGCAGGTACACCACTTCGATCTCCTGCTTATACCGTATTGACATTGCCAAGTGACCCAGAGTAAAAATGTGAACAAGCAATCATCAGTTTTACTAAAGAATCCCTTCTGCTTGTGTTTTGGTTCTGAAGTAGTCTCAATGATGAGAGCTGGCAGTGTAGCAATTATTGTAGTAAACCAAATCTACAGTTTTAGGACCGAAAACAATCTTCAAGATTATTCTTAATTTATTCACAGCATTTTGTTTGGATTAGTTTTCATGGTATAAAGATGTTTTGTTTCAAACATTACTGATTACTTACAAATAAGGTTTATTTTAATCTTATTGCTTAACTTTTGGATAGGTGGAAATTTTTGGGTGTGTAGCTGAACCATACAGACCAAGAAAGTTGTAGCTTCAATCTGTAGTCTATGCAGGATGGCACTTGTCTTTAGGGTAGGCAAATGAAAAAAGTTGGCCAGCGTTCCTGGTTCTGATAGTGCCCAGTGTCCCCTACTGGAAAGCTGTATGTGTTGATGTTGAGTGGAGATAGGATCAGGCTCAGCTGAGATTGGGCCCATGCTCCATATATAGGTTGCTGACACTCACTGTCTAGGCTCCACATGAAGAATGGTTGATATAGTGAGCTACTACTGCAATTCAGGGTAGAATATGGGACTGGATAAGAAACTGGTAAAAAAAACCTAACAGTACTCATGAGAAATGTACATACAACGACAACAAAAACAACTTGTATTTATATAGCGCCTTTAACGTAGTAAAACATTCCAAGTTGCTTCACAGGAGAGATAGCGAACAAAATTTGACACCGAGCCACATAATGAGATATTCGGGCAGATGACCAAATGCTTGGTCAAAGAGCTAGGTTTTAAGGAGAGTCTTAAAGGCGGAAAGAGAGGTAGAGAGCTGGAGAGATATGAGAGGGAATTCCAGAGCTTAGGGCATAGGCAGCTGAAGGCACTGCTGCCAGTGGTGCAGCGATTATATTTGGGGTTGTGCAAGAAGCCAGAATTGGAGGAGCACAGATATCTCAGAGGGTTGTAGGGCTAGAGAAGGTTACAGAGATAGGAAGGGGCGAGGCCATAGAGGGATTTGAAAACGAGGATAAGAATTATAAAATTGAAATGTTGCTTAACCGGGAGCCAATGTAGGTCAGCGAGCACAGGGGTGATGGATGAATGGGACTTGGTGCAAGTTAGGAGACGGGCAGCAGAGTTTTGGATGACCTCAAGCTTACGCAGGGTGGAAGATGGGAGACCGACTAGGAGTGCATTGGAATACTCAAGTCTAGAGGTAACAAAGGCATGAATGAGGGTTTCAGTAGCAGATGAGCTGAGGCAGGGGCGGAGTTGGGTGATGTTATGGAGGTAGAAATAGGCGTTCTTAGTGATGGCATGGATATGTGGTCAGAAGCTCATCTCAGGATCACATATGACACCAAGGTTGTAAACAAACTGGTTCAGTCTCAGACAGTTGCCAGGGAGAGGGATGGAGTCGGTGGCTAGGGAACGGAGTTTGTGGCAGGGTTTGAAGACAATGGCATTGGTCTTCCCAATATTTAGTTGAAGCAATTTTCTGCTCATCCAGCACTGGATGTCAGACAAGCAGTTAAACAATTTAGAGATAGTGGAGAGATTGAGAGAGGTGGTGGTGGGGTAGAGCTGGGTGTCGTCAGATACATGTGGAAACTGCCGCTGTGTTTTTGGATGATGTCGCCGAGGGTCAGCATGTAGATGAGAAATAGGAGTGGGCCAAGGATAGATCTTGGGGGCCACAAGACGTAACGGTGCAGGAGCGGGAAGAGAGGAAGTTACATGAATGCAAGAGGCCATTGGGTCCATCTGTCTGGTCCCAAAGTTTGAAAAAATACCATATACTATATAGCACTTTATCTCCTACAATTCTGGGACAGGCTAGATAAACCCGTGAGTCTTTTCCAGGCTGTTATTTTCATATGTTCAATTCTTCCCTCTGCCAAATATCTATCTCACTCTTGAATTTACCAGCACTATCTGTCTCCAGTGCCTCCCTGGGCAGTCTGTTCCAAACATCCACCACCCTCTGCATAAAACACTTAAATCTAAGATAGCTGTTCTGCTTCCTTTCGCTTGAGCTTGGATCTGTGTCCTCTTGTAGAGTTTGTGATTATGTTATACATATTATTCAGATTTACTTTATCTTTACCCCTTAGAATTCTGAATATATGGCTTTAAATCCCTTTTTCCCATTTGTAAACATTTCCAATTTCCAGAGACTCTCCTCAGAGTTTAGGTGCCCAATCTAGGGTATCAAGTTAGTTATCCTTCGCCAAAACCTCCCCAATCTTTGGATATTGTACAGTGACCATAATTGTACAATTTATTCTGAATTGGCTGAATAAGTGCTTTGTGCAAGCTAAATGTAAATTCATCAGACTAGGGAAGGGGAGTAAGCAGTGGGAATAGGAACATAGGAACAGTAGTAGGCCATTCAGGCCCTCGAGCCTGTTCCGCCATTCAATGAGATCATGGCTGATCTGCGACCTAACTCCATATACCCGCCTTTGCCTCATATACCTTAATGCCTTTGGTTAACAAAAAGCTATCAATCTCCGATTTAAAATTAACAATTGATCCAGCATCAATTGCCATTTGCGGAAGAGAGTTCCAAACTTCTACCAACCTTTTATGTGTAGAAGTGTTTCCTAATTTCACTCCTGTAAGGTCTGGCTCTAATTTTTAGACTATGCCCCCGAGTCCTAGATTCCCCAACCAGTGGAAATAGTTTCTCTCTATCTACCCTATCTGATCACCTTAATATCTTGAAAACTTCAATCAAGTCACCCCTTACCCAAAGTGGATGACCTCACATTTGCCTACATTGAAATCCATTTGCCACAGTTTTGCCCATTCACTTAATCTATCAATATCTCTTTGTAATTTTATGCTTTCATCTACACTGCCTACAATGCCGCCTATCTTTGTGTCATTGGCAAATTTGGATATATGACTTTCTATCCCATCATCTAAGTCAATAATAAATACTGTGAATAGTTGAGGCCCCAACACAGATCCCTGCAGGAAACCACTAATCACATCCTGCCAATTAGAGTACCTACCCATTATCCCTACTCTCTGTCTCCTGCCGCTCAGCTAATTTCCTAACCAGGTCAATAATTTGCCTTCTATTCCATGTGCTTCAACTTTAGTTAACAGTCTCTTATGAGGGACTTTATCAAATGCCTTCTGGAAGTCCATATAAATAACATCCATAGTCACTTCCCTGTCCACTACTTTCGTCACCTCTTCAAAAAATTCAATTAGGTTCGTCAGACATGACCTTCCTTTTACAAATCCATGCTGGCTCTCGTTGATCAGCTGATCATTTTCAAGGTGTTCAGTCACCCTATCCTTAATTATAGACTCTAGTAATTTCCCGACAACAGATGTCAGGCTAACTGGTCTATAATTCCCTGGTTTCTCCCTCTCACCATTCATAAATAGTGGAGTGACATGCACAATTTTCCAATCTAAAGGAACAGTTCCTGAATCAAGAGAACTTTGGAAGATTATAGTTAGGCCATCTGCAATGTGCTCATCTACTTCCTTTAAACCCCTGGAATGGAAACCATCTGGTTTCTAGGGTTTTGTTACCCTTTAGTGCCATTATCAAGGTGATATAAACAGGCTAAGCGAGTGGGCAAGAACATGGCAAATGGAATATAATGTGGAGAAATGTGAAGTTAATCACTTTTGTCGGAAAAATAGAAAAGCAGTGTATTTTTTAAATGGTGAGAGATTGGGAAATGTTGGTGTTCAGAGGGACCTGGGTGTCCTTGTACAAGAATCACTGAAAGTTAACATGCAGGTACAGCAAGCAATTAGGAAAGCAAATGGTATGTTGGCCTTTATTACAAGAGGATTTGAGTATAAGAGTAAAGACATCTTACTGCAATTATATAGGGCCCTGGTGAGACCACACCTGGAGTATTGTGTACAGTTTTGGTCTTCTTACCTAAGGAAGGATATACTTGCCATAGAGGAAGTGCAAAGAAGGTTCACCAGACTGGTTCCTGGGATGGGGGGATTGTCCTATGAGGAGAGATTGAGTAGACTAGGCCTATATTCTCTAGAGTTTAGAAGAATGAGAGGTGATCTCATTGAAATATACAAAATTCTTACAGGACTTGACAGGGTCGATGCTGGGGAGTCTAGAACCAGGGGTTACAGTCTCAGAATAAGGGGTCGGCCATTTAGGACTGAGATGAGGAGAAATTTCTTCACTCAGAGGGGGGTGAATCTTTGGAATTCTCTACCCCAGAGGGCTGTGGAGGCTCAGTCGTTGAGTATATTCAGACAGAGATCGATAGATTTTTGAATATTAAGGGAATCAAGGGATATGGGGATGGTGCAGGAAAGTGGAGATGAGGTAGAAGATCAGCCATGATCTTATTGAATGGCGAAGCAGGCTCGAAGGGCCAAATGGCCTACTCCTGCTCCTATTTCTTATGTTCTTATGTTCTTATTTTTT
Organism: Squalus acanthias; assembly: GCA_030390025.1. Lineage (NCBI taxonomy): Eukaryota > Metazoa > Chordata > Chondrichthyes > Squaliformes > Squalidae > Squalus > Squalus acanthias. Next base: position 88,453,612 of record CM059432.1, read on the forward strand.
TCATTACTGTTATTTTACTTCTGTTGCTTACATTAATTTTGTTGAGTCCCTGTTCCTGATTCAATATTAGTTTCCTTGGGATAAATAAGTAAAATAGTTAATAGTCCACACAACACAACACAGAAGGATCTGAGGACTACTCATGGACATTTTCTGGGACTTATACTCTATTCCTCTGGCTATACTCTCTAAGATCTTTGCTTTCTTTACAGTTGCTGCACACTATGCTGACAGTTTCAGTAACCCATCCACGAGTACTCCTCAGATCCTTCTGTGTTGTGTTGTGTGGACTAATAACTATTTATCTTATATTCCCACTGCTTACTCCCCTTCCCTAGTCTGATGAATTTGCACTAACATTAAACAATACTGTCAATCCCACTTTGTAAACTATCCAATTCTCTCTGTTTTTGGTCCACTTGTCTTACTTGCAACCCCCCTACCCTCTTCCACTGCCAACGCCCCCCACCTTCCTGTCCCCAGCCACAAGTCTTGTATTCTCAGCAAAACTAGGTAGTTTTGTTTCTGACTCCACTTCCAAATCACTTATATACATTGTGAACAGTAATGGCCTGAGTACTGATCCCTGAGACTGCTGGTTACCTCCCATCCTTGTTGATGCAATGCCATGTATAGCAGTTGAATACTATGAATACATATAGCCATAACAATATAGCGTAAGTCTACATAAATTACGTTAAGGCCTCAGTGCACTTAGACCATTCTTTGGATACTCTGTCCAGTTTTGGCTACCATGCACAAAAAAGGTATACTGAGTAAAGTGAAACCAAACTAAACCCAGGTGTAAAAGGGTGAGCTATGATGAAAGATTAGAGAAACTTAAGTGATACAGTCTAGAAAGAAGGTGTTTAAGAAGGCACCTCACTGAAGTAGGAGGCTATGACTGAGTTGTGTCCCCTGGGCCACAAAGAGAGATGGCACTATCAGTGGCCGGCAAGCTCACCGCTCCCCTCAACTTTGATGCCATTTGATGTGATCATTTCAAGAACTATAGGGGAAATCTCAAGATGTAGACATTTTATTTCCCTTTTGAGCAACTGATATTCCTTTCTAGACAATGAAAGAATGATGTAATGATGCAACAAAGAGGGTGAAATTCAACTTCAGAGGGGGTGAAAAACAGGCAGTAGAGAATTGGCAGTCCGCTATTCACCCTGCCTGATTTTCCTTTCCATTCGCTTCAATGGAGAGGATAATCAGGCGGGTGTATAACAGGCGGCCAATCTGCTACCCCCCGTTTTGCGCCCTTTGTCGAAGTTGAATTTCACCCCCAAAGTGTCCAAAGAATAGAACACGATTCCTTCCTTACATATTCATAGGTGTGTCTACCCCGTTAATAACCAGAGTCGCAACACCCTTCTGACTCTGTCTCCCAGATAAGTGAACAATTTGTTTCTCCTATGGCATGAGCTATTTCTGGTTATAGTATCTACCATTTGTTCCATAGTGTCCCCTCTTGTTACATGCCAGTTTTGAACTTAAACATAAGAGCAGTGAAGATTTAGGCAGGTGATTGGCCCATGGAGGCTCCTTCATATGGTATATGCTCTTTCCCATAGTTGTATATGTAATGGTATTTGCATATCTACAGTATTTCACTTCCAGTTTACTTGACTTACTACGTCCTTGCTCATAATGTTCTGTCAGTGCTGCAATTTAGGAATATATATCTGCTACTTTTTTCATTTTTATGTGTATCCTCTGCTGTTAATTTATAGTGATATTAATACTTTACCTTTATGTTCTTCTTTAAGTTCTGCACTTTAATCTGGAGCTCCCACTAGCTCCTCCAAGTCATTCAGATCAAATAGACTCCTTCCATGACATACTGCCATACTTGTTGCCTTTTTTGGATAGTCGGGGGCCAACCTCCATTCTCATGTTTGTCCATTACAGCTGTTGCCAGTACATCCAACCTGGTCATTTAAACTTGACATTGAGGCATTTTGCACAATTATTGCACGCTCCTAAGATGCAGTAACACTCCTTTTGGCATTTGTAACAGTTAAGTGACTTATTAACTGTTTGAGAAGTGTTACAAGATCATTATAACAGATGTGTCATAATTGGCTTTTTTTTTACAATTTCCACTAACTGTACCACATTCTTAGAAATCATAACATTTTAAACTAAGCATTCCTGCAGTTTCAATAGCGGGACATAATTTTTTTTAAGAAATGGGCATGCCTCCTGTTTTTCTTGAACTGAGAAAAATCTAGGTCTAAATGCTGGGATTAGAGGGTTAACGTACTGCAGGGACGAGCTCCAAGTGAGCCAAATGGTTTTTTCTCACTCTTGATTTTTCTTATGTCCTTGTGTACCACAGGCCTGCTGTTGCTTGTGTAAATGTGTTCCAACATGAGCCATGACCTTCAAGAAAGGAGGAAAATAGAGAGGAAAATAACCAGGAGGGAAATGAGTGAAACAGCAATACTGATTATTCTTGTTTAGATGAGTCGCTGTGTTTAGAAATAGGGAGCAGGAACTTGACATTTTATCTTTTTCAGTTTCAGAACTTAACTTTTTAAAATCCTAATGACAACTCTGACTGTGTGTTCTGGTTCATAGTTAGTTAAGAGTTTGCTATATGAACCCTCAGGTTTAATCGGCAGTGTGTTGTTGACAAAGACAAGAGGAACCAGTGCAGATATTGCAGATTGAAGAAATGTTTTCGAGCTGGCATGAAGAAAGAAGGTAAGACTGGCAAAAGATGATCAATTGAATCAATGGCCTAGAATTTCCTTGAAATGACTTGCACCACTGTTGCACCTTTAAGAAAAAAAGTGTTGTATCTACTGGTGGCCTCTAGAGGAAGATACATATGAGTTTCCTGGGTCTCTTACTTGCATTCCCATTGGTCCAGGTATTGGTATAAAACAGGTGTAAGTAGCTGAACTACCTGGAAACTTCTATGCAGCCTTTACAAACATAGTTCAGCCTTAACTCTTCAGAAGTGGAATGGGGACAAACAAGTAAGAGAGGAACAATGCTTGGCTCTTTCACTTCACTCGTGAAGAAGTTTATTTCATGGCTTATCAGTATTTTTATTACAGTTGTACCAGCTGTTCCCAAAGCGCAGCAGGGCATGGCACCAAGCCAAAGAATAAAAGAATGCACAACTTCACTCATTCAGACCCCCAAGCCTTTCTGGAGGACACTGAAGGCAGGATGAACAGGCTCCTGGGTGGGTGCCACCAAGTAACCCAGAATTATGAGGTGTGCCACCTGGAGGGAGGTGGCACCAGCACTGACTGCCAATTCTGTCACCCCCCGGGACTGCAGAACAATGCTGCAAAAAGTTCCACATCCTCAGCAGGGCTGGCAGAGTAACACACTAGACACTCGCCATTTTCTTCCTTGCCCACCCTAGGCATGATCACACTTGTCAATCTCTCAAAGCAACATCTGCATAACTAATCCTTCACAATGCTCTCTGGTTAAGGAGGGGCTCCAACTCAGCATCTTGCACTATGGCTACCCAGCTCCCCTCACAGCAATTACTTATATGCACAACCCAAATCCCCTTCCTCCACTTCAACAGCATCATAACCCCATATCTCTTCACCTCTCTCATGCCACTTGGCACATACTCAACTACCAGCCTTACCCTCATTCACTATATCTTCTTGTAGGACAATTTGGCACACAATGCCCATCAAAGGCAGGCCACCATAGGGGCATTTCCACCTTTAAACCCCTCACCGCAGGTTACTGACTGCCATTGTCACCTTGGCATCCCCGTGAAACATCACACAGACACAACATTCCAATCCCTTCTTGATTTCCTGAATCCCAAGGGAGTGATGCTCAGTCACTCTTGGCTTCTTCCTTCCTTTTTTGCAGATCCACCACAGTAATGGATGGCACAGGAGGAGGAAGATGGTAATGATGATGATGAAGAAAAGGATTATGAGGATGAAGTCACCCAGGGTTCGGAGCTGCATGACCCTGGTGTCCCTCTGGATAGCAGCACATGCCAAGCCTCCAGCATTCCCCTCAGCACTGCACCGGTGGATCATGCGAGGTGGTGCTAAGCTGCCAAGGAGCAAGCTCAGGCCCATGAGCCCTTTGTAGAGCATGATCCTAGCCCTTAGAAGGCAGGGGAAAAAAACAAGAACAGTTGCCCATAGGGAATGCTATACCTGCCTCTGAGAAGCCCCAATGGCAGGTAGGGAGTGGGGTGTGTCTGTAAATCTGCCGGTGGTCTGACCCTGTGAGAAGCAGTCTAAAGCAAGTGCAGGTGGCGGTAGGCAGAATGGCAAAAAAATATGAATTAAAAATTCTCCAGCCTCTTCTGTTTCAGGAACTCCTCACTTTCATCTTAAACAGCTGATCCTGACAGTTGCTGCGCCTCACAGAACCGTGTCTAACTTACCCCGGGTGCATCAGCAGTCAAAATCCAGGAAACTTGATGGTGCTTTGCCACTGGCTCTCAGTTTGACATATTCAAATGAGGCCAGTGGTGACTTGGCAGGCGGATTGTGGCCTGGAGGTCAGGTGTAGCCAATCGCAGCACTCCCGATCTTCTGGCCATGAATTCCAGGAGTGCAGTGAAGCAGGCACACTGATTCCTGATCTGCGCTGTCATCGAGTGACACTCCCTGCCTGAAATAGAATCTTGAATTTTGAGGCTTTAGAATCCTGGGCCCATTAATTACATACAAACTTTCATCTGTGTCCAAGGCCTTTTTGATAGCGTTCAAAAATATAATGTGACCAGATAGTTTTCAGAAATGGCTGAACAGCACATTACATATCTGTTGTATTTGCGGTCTACCAAATACCCTTTTATTATTGATTATGTTGCATTGTACTGGTATATCATACAAAATGGTTAATACAGTAATATTTTCTGAAGTTGTTTAATACAGTTCAATGCCTTCCACTCTGGGTAATAAAATTGTATTTGAAGGCCAGATGTAAATGTATGTTGTATTGTAATGTACTGGTTAAATATAAATGTGGAAAGTATACTACTGAGCTGGTATAAACAGCTGCCATAAACCTTAACCTGTGAAACTGTTTATTTAACTTTAAATACTACAAACCAGTACACCAGTCGATCAGTAGGTATTTGGAAATAGATTGGAATTCCAATAATTGTATAAATTGAGTTTAATGTTTAAAAGAAATAAAATCTTATTAAAAATGAAGATTAATTTGGGCTTTTAGACAAATTGAAAATAAGCCAAGCCATGAAATGTGAATGTAACCCTGACTTTCTTTTTATCATTCTTGATTTTGCGCAATAGATCGGTCCTTTATTAACTGCTGGACTGATACATCTTCTGCACTATTTCTTGCTATATGTAGACAAGTTTCATGTTTGAAAATCTACTTCACTTTACTGAAAAGCTTTTTTCAATATGTAATGTCTTTTATTTTAAAATACCACAAAAGTATTCTTTAAATGCTTCATCTTGGTTACAAAGTTAGCCTAATTTGTTTCAATTAAAATAAGATAGTTAAGGGGAGGGTGAGGTGTAGAGCACAACGTGCCTTTTTCCTGTACTAAACAAGTCCTAGTCTCAACAAGTAGGCTGGGCACAAGATTATTTATTGAATGAGGCTTATCTAACATTCATCTTGTGCCCATGCCACAAGTTAAGAACATCCAGTTCTGAATGGGATAATTCATCTCTTCCTTTGCTGCTGCTGCTGCTGATAATACTGTAGTAATGTTATTGCGAAGAACAGGATAGCAATGCTGTTTTTTGTGGATATTTCCCCAGAATTTTAACAGGATAGAACACAGTTAGAGTGCCAGTAAAATTGACCTTAAACCGTGTTTTAAGCTCTAATGCAAGAATTGCAGAATTATGTTTAACTAATGGTTTTATATAACAAAATGAATATTATGACCAGCAAAGAGGGACAATATTAGCAGTTTCAAGGAATGGATAATTAAAACACTTTCAGAGCTGGTGGAGCACATAATGTTGGTGATTAGCTCTGTGTGAAGACAGTGCTCCACATTAGCGGCTGTCAAACCACCTGGGAGATAAAGCTTCATTAGAACTGCATCTGGAGCAGGTTTCTGATACTCAGCCATGTACAAAAGATACTCTTGATTTCAGAGGGTTCGGTGCTGGATAACAAAAATGTTTCTTCTTTAGCTGTACAAAATGAGCGGGATCGAATAAGTAACAGAAGGAACAATTACGAGAGCAGCAGCTCACCCTCTATCAACACGCTGGCTCAGGCTGAAGTTCTTTCTCATCAGGTAGAGCAGATAAAGTACAAGACTTTGAATTTCTCTCTCCTCTTGCTTCTAATTTTCCATTGTTGTCTCCTGCTGCCACGCTTCATCCTTCAGACAGGAAGGAGAGATGATCATGTCAGTTCTCAGTACAAGTGCGGGAATTAGCCTGAGGGTTCTTCTGATTAGCCACCGTAACTTTGCTGAAAGATCGGCTGAGACCCAGGATGCACGTGCAAACACAGTTTCCATTGATCTTCCATCAAAATGACATTGGCCGATTGGGAGCACTCCTGAGGAAATTCCTGCCACTTATTAAACAGGATTTGAAGTAAAACTTTTTCAGATGTAATCTCAGCTTTGAGTAAACCAGCCACCTGTGAAGATCTATTGTTTTGACAGAATTGAATTGCTTGGTAATATTTTACTGTATTAAAACAGACCAAGTCATCATGGGCTTTCTAATGGGGCATTTATATTGTAGGCCATTTAGTGGATCAGTGTTGCTGCCTACTGTTTTGGTAGTTGGAAACAGTGCCATTTATATTATGAGGCAGGCTCCACAGCACCAGGAACAAGCTACACAGGGACAAGCACAGTTCTTTTAGTTTGTGTTTGTGACTTGGCACCTGTCCAGTGTATGTTGCCTTAAGGCTGGAGAAAGAATGTAAAGGCTGGAAAGCACATTACTGCTTTGCTGGCCTATACAGGTATGGCCACTTTTATCTCTGACAAACTGACCGACTTCTGTTTATATTATCATTGCAACCACAGTTTCCTCCTGAGGTGCCCACAGAAACTCTCTGTTGGTGGGGCACATGACTTCAATAGACAGCAGCACCACCTCGTTTCTCTCTGTCGCTGACAGCAGGGTTGTCGTCAATGCCAGGGCAGTAAAGTGAATGTGCTAGAAGAAACTCTGCATGAAGCTCCTTTGTCACTAGAAGAAAGGCACAGCTAGCCACGTTACACACATCTTTCTTAATGTGCACACAACATTTTGCTCACAAAGCAAAGAATATATCAAATTACAGTTTGACCTATATACTGTATTGCACTATGAGGGCAGAATACCAGCATGGAGTTAAATCATTGTGATTTGCTAGCTTAAAGTTGGCACCATAAGATCAACATAATATGTAACTTTTGGAGAAATACACTTGAATAACACACTGTAGCTACTGTGTAAACTGATCATTGTTAATTTATCATATGATATATCAGCCGCTTTTTTTTACTTTTTAAAGTTGGACAATTAATTTCCTCAGCATAATTTTGAATGAAATCAGAGGTTTGGCTTATATCATGACAAGGATAAATAGGTGCATTCAATTAATATGCTACATGAGAATTGTTTTTTAACAACACTTACCAATAAAAATGCATTTACGACAAACAAAACAATGAATCCTTTTTAATGAACTACATTTAAAAAATGGGGAGCTGATGCTCGGTGTTAAATATTTCAGTTCCAATGCTTTTCACAAAAAGTTAATTAACTTTCAAAGACTTCACGTGGTATGGTTTTATGACATTCTTTACAAACAAAACACTTTTTTTTGGTTGACTAATTTTTCTGGCTCCATGTTTTATTTTCAATGGTATCATACTACCAAAAACATGAATCTTTTTAAAAGTCAGAAACCTGTTTGCAGGTTCTTTTAAAATCTCATTGATGGTGGACAAACAACAGGCTGCACATTTCCATTCACATTAGTCACTAGTGGAGCAAAAATAATCTCATTTGGTTTTTTAATTATCTGCATGAATGCTTCTTTGGATCGTGTTCTGGGAACAGCAACTGCTTGTGAAAACAATTAACATTTCCTGAGCTGTAATTTAATTTGGTCCCGGTTTTTGTTTCCCAGCAGATCACCCTCTCAGCTTCTGCAGCAAGCACAGACATTACCACAAAGAAAATTGCTAGTATTAGTGATGTCTGCGAGTCAATGAAGGAACAGTTGCTGGTTTTGGTGGAATGGGCAAAATACATTCCAGCGTTCTGTGAGCTGCCGTTAGATGATCAGGTAAAGTATGAACACTTCCAAAACGGTCATTTAGCTTTTTACTGGAGAGTTTTATATCAACTCATGGCTGAATTGAGTGTGTGTATGCGTGTATGTATTTGCACTCACACATCCATATATGCATATATCCATGCATGTGGAATTGCTGTAATCCTGCCTACATTGAAGGACATTTGGGAAGGACCTGGATCGATAGTAATTAAAATCTGAGCAAATTCTGACTGATCAAAACAGCAAGTAAACTTGTAGCCTAGATATTCAACATGATGTACCTATGGTATGACAAATATACTGAGGGTAAGTAATGCTGCTGGCTGCTATTCAATGACTCAACTGTAATTTTAGTTACAAATTGTATTCTACCTGTCCTTAAAATTTCCAGAGAAAAATTAGGAAAAATAAAGTTGAAGAAATTGGTGCTGTTCCAAGTTCAGCCAACTTAAAGTGGCCACTCAGCTAAGTTCCTTCTGGAGACTCTGGCACGAGAACTCAAGATTTATCATAGCTAAAGCTGTTAGATAATGGCATCACATAGCTGTGGGATCTGAAACTTCAATCTTTGGATACACTGCTCTGCGACGAAGAATCTAATTTTTAATAAACAATAAGTTGCAGTGACTTTTTTCATTAATATAAAAAGACTTGCATTTCGAAAGCGCCTTTCACGACCTCAGGACGTCCCAAAGCACTTTACAGCCAATGAAGTACTTTTGAAGTGTAGTCATTGTTGTAATGTAGGAAACTAAGTATAATCGGTACATTCCACTAATGAAAGTTTTTCACAAGTAAAAGAATCTCCATAATGTATCACTATTATTGAACCATAAATTTATTCCATGGCTCTTATCAATTCAACTTCATTGGTCATTCAGTTCATTACAATTTGTGGGATCTTCTTATGTACCAAGTAGTAAAGTGGTATGTTCGTGTAATTGTTATGGTACTGGACTAGCAATCTAAAGGTTGTGAATTTAAATCCTACCAAGTTGTGAAATTAAATTCAATAAATCTGGTAATTTATGGGCTAACATCAGGAAAAATGATCAAAAGCTGCTAGGTTGTCATGTCCATCACCCCCAATATTGCTGACTGACCAATACACTACATTTTAAATTCTTGTCTTTTTCTATAAACCCCTCCATGGCTCTGCTCTGCCCTGTCTCTACAGCCTTCTGTGTATTCCCACTCCCATTGCCCCACCGTTGATGGCAGAGTTTTCAGCCGCCTCTGTTGTAATGTTTGGAACTTCTCATCCTTTGCACACCAAAGGTTTCCCCCTCTCAAAACCTCCTCAAGACCTAGCTTTTTGACCAGCTTTCAGTCTTCCTTCCTAGTCTTTCCTTTTCTGGCTCTGTGTCCATGTTCCTCACAATTATTTATGAAGCCTCTCAGAATGTGTTTCTTTATATTAAAGGCACTCTATAAATATACATTGTTGACATGCTCTGAGGTGTTTCTGAGAAATGTAATTAGGTGCTGTATAAATGCATACCTTTACTTTTTTTCTCTAAATAGAAAACATAATCAATTTATCCTGTGTGCAGCCTGATAATAAGTCAGCTTTCTTTAGAAAGATTTTGAGTGAGTCTTTGGATAACTCAATGGGTAAATGTGCTCTGTGATGTGAAACTAAGCCATAGAGGCCAGAAAGTCAGTGCTGAGTTAGCTGATCTCTGCTGGGGAGTGCGCTCGGTTGGAGAGCTTGGGCAAGGTAGGGGAAAGGTCAGCTATCGTTCTTGCTTCTGAGTGCTAAGCAGAGATGCTTACTGGAAAGTGCATGTGCAGCTGTTTCAAAGTGGAACTGACCACTGTAGAAACTATCCCTTTATATAAACAAGAAGGTTTCTGCAGCACAACACCTGTGAGCTGATCTCACTGAACCACTTCGGGAAGCTTGAAATATTAAAGTGGTTAAAGGCTTTAATGGGATACGGTCTTATTAACTTAACTCCAATGATGCATAGACATTACTTTGATCGCCAGCGCATTTAAAATGATAAGTTATAGCTAGTGCTGAGAATTCATGATTTTTAAGGACTTCATTTTCACTTTTTTTAATTAGTTTATGGGATGTGGGTGTCGCTGGCAAGGCCAGCATTTATTGCCCATCCCTAATTGCCCTTGAGAAGGTGATGATGAGCCGCCTTCTTGAACTGCTGCAGTCCATGTGGTGAAGGTACTCCCACAGTGCTGTTAGGTAGGGAGTTCCAGGATTTTGACCCAGCGATGATGAAGGATCAGCGATATACTTCTAAGTCCGGATGGTGTGTGACTTGGAGGGGAACTTGGAGGTGGTGGTGTTCCCATGCGCCTGCTGCCCTTGTCCTTCTAGGTGGAAGAGGTTGCGGGTTTGGGAGGTGCTGCCGAAGAAGCCTTGGCGAGTTGTTGCAGTGCATCTTGTAGATGGTACAAACTGCAGCCACGGTACGCCGGTGGTGGAGGGAGTGAATTTTTAAGGTGGTGGATGGGGTGCCAATCAAGCGGGCTGCTTTGTCCTGGATGGTGTCGAGCTTCTTGAGTGTTGTTGGAGCTGCACTCATCCAGGCAAGTGGAGAGTATTCCATCACACTCCTGACTTGTGCCTTGTAGATGGTGGAAAAGCTTTGGGGAGTCAGAGGTGAGACACTCGTCACAGAATACCTAGCCTCTGACCTGCTCTTGTTGCCACAGTATTTATGTGGCTGGTCCAGTTAAGTTTCTGGTCAATGGTGACTCCCAGGATGTTGATGGTGGGGGATTCGGTGATGGTAATGCCGTTGAATGTCAAGGGGAGGTGGTTAGACTCTCGCTTGTTGGAGATAGTCATTGCCTGGCATTTCTGTGGCACGAATGTTACCTGCCTCTTATCAGCCCAAGCCTGAACGTCATCCAGGGCATGGACTGCTTCATTATCTGAGGAGTTGTGAATGGCGCTGAACACTGTGCAGTCATCAGCGAACATCCCCATTTCTGACCTTATGTTGGAGGGAATGTCGTTGGTGAAGCAGCTGAAGATGGTTGGGCCTAGGATACTGCCCTGTGGAACTCCTGCAGCGATATCCTGGGGCTGTGATGATTGACCTCCAACCACCACAACCATCTTCCTTTGTGCTAGGTATGACTCCAGCCAGTGGAGCATTTTCCCCCCGATTCCCATTGACTTCAGTTTTACTAGGACTCCTTGATGCCACACTCGGTCAAATGCTGCCTTGATGTCAAGGGCAGTCACTCTCACCTCACCTCTGGAATTCAGCTCCTTTGTCCATGTTTGGACCAAGGCTGTAATGAGGTCGGGAGCCGAGTGGTCTTGGCGGAACCCAAACTGTGCATCAGTGAGCAGATTATTGGTGAGTAAGTGCCGCTTGATAGCACTGTTGATGGCACCTTCCATCACTTGGCTGATGATTGAGAGTAGACTGATGGGGCGGTAATTGGCTGGATTGGATTTGTCCTGCTTTTTGTGGACAGGCCATACCTGGGCAGTTTGAGTATTTATAAAGCTCATTCCACTGACCAATGCAAAAATCTCAAACTACTTAGGAACACTGACGTATCTCTCTCTCCCGTTCTTTCATCACTGTGTGAAATCAATATACATTACAGCAACTGGGATTAGGTTCAGACCTGCCTCCGCCTCCATCACCCCATCTCTGGACAGATCACCTCCTAGTTCTCCACCAGAAATAATGAAAGGTTACCCTGCCACCAGAAACCTGGCAAAAAAAATGGACTAGAGGATGCCCAAACCCAACTGGTAAAATGTCTGACAAGGATTTGATACCCCCAGTAGATACAAGGCACCAACTATTTGCAGTGTGTCGCCAGCCACTGACTTCAGGATAGGAACATTTGTGGTTTTCACATGCAGAAGAACATCCTCTGCCTCTTCATGTGCGTGCAGCTATCTTTTTACAAGAACAGTAAACTCCCCTGCTCCACTGACTTTGCAGTCTCAGCCATACTGTTACAAGGTGTTGCTGAGTGTAGGCTCTTCCTCAGGCTACTTTCATGCAATTTCTAGTGCCTGCCTAAGATTGGCATAAGCAGTGGTATAGTGACAGACCATCTACCTTGTTCTTTTGCTTGCGGGTGGTACATGATCTGGGGAAGGGGACCCAGCAAGGGGAACAGAGGGTGCATGTCCTCAAAGAAGGGTAGAGACCTTCAAAAAGTAGATGACCAAATTTGAAATAATTCAAATTGGACAAAATTTAAATGATTTTAGATGAGCCATAAATTGCCCAATTGGAGTCATTTCAACTTTGGAATTTGTTTTGGACCTGATCTTAACTGGAATTAAGAGCCAGCATTTGATTGCCACTGTTTCCTTGATTTACAGTATCCTGTCACATACTCTATATAGCTTGGCATCATTTTAAAATGGAAGTGTTATTTATGGGAGCCACATGTTGCCAAACAAGCATACTAACTTTGGCTGACACTAGAAATTTATAGACAGATTTAAAAAGAGCCATTAATTATACTTTTTAAAGTAATTGTTTTTAACTAATCCTATTGTGCAGTACATTTCCTAACATCATAAATAATAAAAAGCTACCCAAAATTTGATGGAGCTTCTACAATTTTGACTTGTTGGTTGGCGGCAAATTAGGGGGTGGAGGGGGGTCATAGAATAAAACTGTTTGAAGCTTAGAACCTAGACTAATTAAGATTAATCATACTGTTTTCATTCACAATTGTCAGTATATAGTGTTAGAAATTACTTATTAGTTGCACATTATGTAGTTTTTAACTTCCCTATATATGTTGTTGTGAAATTAGGTTGCTTTGTTGAGAGCACATGCCGGGGAACACTTGCTGCTTGGAGTGGCAAAACGATCCATGTTATACAAGGATGTTCTATTACTAGGTAAAATTTCCTTCAAATTCATCTTTCTTTCAGGTATCATTTAAAAAATATATATATTCCATAGAACTAATGCACTATAATTATAGTGAGCAATTCTTATTTAAAAAAAATACAATACTGACCATTTATTGCCATTTTCAACAGGGAATGATTATGCCATACATCGTAACAGTCCAGAAATGGAAATTAGTCGGGTGGCAAATAGGATTTTGGATGAGTTGGTGCAACCGTTCCAAGAAATTCAGATAGATGACAATGAATATGCCTGCTTGAAAGCAATTGTTTTCTTTGATCCAGGTCTGTACAAATTTTCACATCAGAAAGAACGTTTAGCATTGCATCATTGTGACAAGACATTGTGCCTTCCACTGGAAGTAGCAAATAGTTCGGAACCTATCTGATGAATCAAAATTAGAGCTACAAGTTTTAAGAGCCTGAAGTTGAGGTTTGAATTGCTTCTCTACCTTTTGATAATGAAATGCTGTTTTTTTTAGTCAGGAGAACTAATTTTGCAAAACTGGCATTCCTGGTGGGGAGCCCTGTCTACTCTCCACGCCTGAATTCCCAATATGCGCTCGCAACTAGAAAGACTCTGTACCAGGAGTGTGATTTTGTAAAATGACCCCTACTATAATGTGTTTAAAATGTGTGCCTTTACACAAATCAGTATTCATGTCACTAATTCCTCCGAACTCGAATGGTACCATGAGGTCTCCACCTGTTTGGAGATTTTTTTCTCCCTTCAATAAAATAAAAATTGAAACACCTTTACATGCATGTATTATGAAGCCAGGCTGTCCCACAGTTTTAGCGGTACATTTTGAAGAGAAATATGCATTTGAAAATGCCTGAATATGTACAAATTAACATTACTCCATATGTGTATGGATTTGGATAAAAATGTTAGTTGTTCCAATCTAGCAAAAACGAAACAAGTCTTTGTAACAATTATCTCTAGGAAGGTCTGAAAGAGCTCACCGTTGCACCTCCGTCCATATGAATGGCTGTAGGATCTCACCGGCATGGATAAAACTAGATAAAACAAATAAAAATCAAGTTCAAATTTCAGAGAATTTGGCTGTGGGAACAACCATCACGGAAATACCTTTCATTGCTAATCTTAGTATTACTCAACTTATTGAGGGTGATTTTAACTGTGGGTGAAACATTGAAGTCAATGTAAATAAAAATCAGGAGAGATGTGTAACGGGCGGCTAAATCAATAGCACAGTTTTGCCCTATCACCCAAACTCAAAATTACCTCCGTTAGAACATTTGGTGTACCAGCGAAAGGAAATTTAAAAGAAACAGGTGGATAGTAACTTGAGATGTTTTAACTACTTTAAAGATGCTATATAAATACAAGCAGTTGTTGTAGTAGAGAATTGTATATAATTGCAACAGTTAAGCAAGCTGGAAAATATATTTAGGGCCTCATCAGAGGGGCCGGGATGGCATTTCAGGAAACTCTCACCAAAAACAGGAAATAGCTTCCTTTAAATATAATTACATTGAATTGCATTCAAATGAATACACTTGCAAGTTCCTGTGATGTATGCCAGGAATGCCGGGGCTGGCATGGTTTCTGCCACATCCAAAGAATGGCATGAGCATATGAATGTGTTGTTATCCAGAGAGACAGCAACTTCATCTGAACCAACTCTAGCCACACCCTTCTACTGGATGCTGCCCCACCTTGCTGATTACCATGACAACAGACCTGATGGCATCAATGAGATCAATAAAACTCTGACGAACAGTTGTCTCAATGTGATCCCAAGCATGTGGAAACTGGAAGGGAGCATGTGTTCCATACTGCAACCCAAGGCTTCTATAGGAGCCATCTGAACATTCGTGAGATACACTGGCATCACTGCAGATGTCTGTGGTGGTGTACAGTTATGTGAATCTGTTAGCACTGCATAGCTGCAGGTGGTGGACATCTCCACATCAGCCATGAGCTCTGGTACAATCTCCAAAAAGGTTCTGTGCTCAAAATGCATCTTGTAAAAGCAGGCCTCATGAGGTCCAATTCCCTGGGGTGTGGATAGATCTGAGCTGACCCTTCAGGCAGCAAGTTCCTGCTCCTTCTCTGCTAGCAGTTAGGAATATAGGAACAGGAGCAGGCCATTCAGCCTCTCAAGCCTGTTCCATGATTCATGGCTGATCTGTGCCTCAACTGTGTGTGAAAAAGTGCTTAAATGGCTTAATTCTAATGTTAATATTACGCTTGTTCACTTGTGTTGTGTGGATTACAGGATCAACCCTCCTGTACCTATCTATCTAAATCCCTCTGAATGGATAAACCTGAGCTGATGTTTGCAGCAGTATAAGTGAGTGACGCTAGATGCTGTAGGTGTTGGGCTGGTCGGGGCCACTGGGTTTCCTGAGACACAGCTAGAAAAAAAGAGATGCTGTCCTCATTGAACTTTGAAATATACCTTATAGCACAATGTGCCACATGGTCTTGTGCTTTACTGTATGCTTTGGTGCCAGTGAGAGAGTGAGCAAAGTGAGAATGAAAAACATGATAAGGATGGTAGTAAGGCTAAGGTGGGGAAAGGCCTAAGGCTTCTTTATCAGATTCTCCCTCCAAGCCCTCTCACTCAATGATCTTGGGGATGGCCTCTTCAAAGTTACTCAAGGCCCTAAATTTGGTGGGGGAAGGGACTTCCTCCCATGAGGATTTGTTCCCTCCTGTAATGTGGAACCTTCTCCTGCAGAAGAGCAGAGGGAAAAAGTTCAAGTTGTTAGGCACATGATCAAGTATCATCATACAGCCCATCGTGATTACATATCATGGAGATGCATTCAGATGAAAACTTTGCTTTGGGGAATCTCTTTCAGGCTGAGGTGGGTGCAAATTCTCTCATCGCACAAACACAAAAAGTCAATGTTCTAGATGTTCTAATCAGCGTTAGGTTGGAAATATTAGTGGTGATTCAGTAATTTGCCACTGTGGAGAGTGGCACCACTTGGGAAATGACAGGCATACAGCCTATAATTTTTTTGTCTATTAATTGTAGCGGATGGAAAATCATCTGTATTGTCCACAGTCGTCAGTTGTACAATAAAAAATGTCTTTTTCACTGACTACATTTTACTAAACAAATCCTCAGTCTGAAAGGTCAATTGCTATTGGGCAACCTGCACTTCTTTGACACCTAATGTGAGTTTGTCTTATGCTACGGCTTATAGCCTTCTCATCCCCTCGTGACAAATATGCGTACAAATTTTTATTTCATCTTACATTTATTTTCCCGCAGATGCTAAAGCTTTAAACAATCCATCAAAAATCAAGAATATGCGTTACCAAGTGCAAGTTAGTTTGGAGGATTACATTAATGATCGACAGTATGATTCCCGAGGACGATTTGGAGAGCTGCTACTGCTGTTGCCTACTCTTCAAAGTATAACTTGGCAGATGATCGAACAAATTCAATTTGTCAAACTTTTTGGATTAGCTAAAATTGACAACTTGCTCCAAGAAATGTTGCTAGGAGGTATGTATGATTTCTTATTAGTTCAAGATAATTGTACTACACAGTTTATTAAATAATCCAATGAGAAACTCAAAATGTTTTCCTGTTTTAATTTTTTACTTCAGTGATATCACTGGGAATTTTCTCCTGGGACCTCCTGATCGGCCGCTGTAACATCGGCGGATACACCAGATAAATGTGTAAACAGGGTTTCTGCCAAAGTTTCAGTGGCTGATCGGGAGAACCCGCGAAGGGATTCCTGCCACACATCTCATTGAAACTGTTTTTTCAGTCAATTTTTATGTTTTGTATAACCAAAATGAACATTATTAGCTGCACAAATTGGCTGTCTTGTTTGCCTACAGAAATGAGTGACTACACTTCAAAAAGTAATTCATTGGCCTTAAACCACCCTTCTTCACCCACCCATTTTTAAAATTAGTTTTCCTCATTTTCCCCAGAGAACAGTAGTTTGGAAGGTGATCCATTCTCATGCTTCTGCCAATGCTACTCTAATTGCAGTTCAGCTTGATTATTCTGCTGATATCTTCCTTTCCTGTGATGAAGCATCTTATTTTCACTTGATATCTCCAATCTGACACTCTTGAAATTGGAAATTCTTCATGTGAGAAATTACGGGCAAAATCCTGTGTTCTACGATTCTGTGATGCAATGTGTTAATGGGGCACATTCTGTGACACGAGCAAACTGCATGTGGAGGTTCTGACATTCTAGCAAATCGGTGGTGTGGTAGGTTTTGTTTGATAGTCATCCATAAACCTTCCCAGCTCTAGTGAAAAGTATGAAATTCTCAAGTTTCTCTTGACTGTAGCCCCTCAACCCTGGTAACATCTTAGTGAATTTACGCTGCAGCTTATCCATTACTTTTATATCCTTTCAATAATGGGGTACCCAAAACTATGCACAATACTCTGACTGCGGACTTATTAAGGTCTTGTACAAGTTTAGCATTACTTCCTTACTTTTTTACTCTATGCCTCCAGGCACGAAACTGAGAATTCTGTTTACTTTTTTACGGACATATCTATGTGTACGGTCACCTGTAAAGACATATGTATCTGCACACCAAGATTCCTCTACTCCATTTAAAATCTTACTATTGAAGGTCTATTTCCTGTCTCTAGTCGTACTTCAAAAAATGCATTACTGCATTTTTTCTTACATTGCACTGCATTTGCCACCTATCTGCCTATTTGCATAAAATTCTTTTGTCCAATATTTTAGTAGAGGCATTAACATTTTAAAAATAATTTTTAGGTCCAAGTGGTATCGGATACAGTTGCCTAGTGGTTATGGTACCAGACTTGTAACCCAGAAATTGTGAGTTTACAATCTCACCATAGTAAATGGTGAAATTAGCCATAAAAGTTTCTGAATTATTATTAAAAATTCAACTGGTTCACTAATGTCATTCAGGAAAGCCTGCATCCCTACCCAGTCTGGCCTACATGTGTCTCCACCCCCACACTGTGTGGTTGACTTTTAATCCCCTCAGTTGTAAAGAATTAATACAAAGTTTAAAATAACTTAGACAATCTCAACCCCGTGAGATCCTCCTGGGGACTGGTGTCTAAGTTGGGAGAACTATCTCACAGACTAGTCAAGCAACAGCCTGATATAGTCGTACTCACAGAATCATATATTTAAAAAAATATATATGCATGATTATTCTATTCTGTAATCCTGGTATTTGTATAACTTTGCTCTCACAAATAAAGTAAACACAACTGATCATTAACTCCAGGTAGTGATTGCATCAACTCACCATTGTTTTATTCTTTTAGCAAGGTATAGTTGAATGTTCAAGTGGAAGTTTCATGTGACTAGTTAATAAGAATAGTTCAGAAATTATGTATTGTCTTCCGATCACATTGACAAAGTATTCCAGCATCAGCTCACATTTTTGTATGGGTGCGTGTACCTCGACTGTAACTTTTACCAGTCCTTTCCAGTTTTAATGAGTGTATAGTTTACAAAAGTACACAATGGATATTTACACAGCTGAATATTTGGCATTATATAAAAATTTTAACTGCTCTAATTTTA
This sequence comes from Squalus acanthias, assembly GCA_030390025.1. NCBI lineage: Eukaryota > Metazoa > Chordata > Chondrichthyes > Squaliformes > Squalidae > Squalus > Squalus acanthias. Next base: position 88,472,257 of record CM059432.1, read on the forward strand.
TGTTTAATTACTATGCTTCATTTGTAAACTTACAAAAAATCAATTGCATTTTGCCAGAATGGACTGATGTGTTCACCAAAAATTTGGATCTTTTAATGTTAATTCTATAAAGTGCATGTATTTCAAGAAGCATTGTTGTGTGCAGTACATATTTTAGAATGTTCTTTTATTTCCCTTCTTTGCAGGTACAAGTAGTGACCAATCCCACCTCCATCATCCTGGACACCCTCATGTAGCCCAGGATCCAGTAACAGGCCAGACTATTTTGATCAGTTCAATGCCTGCAGCAGTTCACAGTGAACAGATGTGTAGGTATTTTTTCCACATATCTGAATGCACATTTTTAATATGGAATTTTGAATTGGCTGAAACTTTTATGAAAGTATTAGCATCCTCTGTGATGGCAATAGCAATGAGGCAAGAAATAAACAAAGAATTTACATTTATATAGTGCCTTTCATGTTCTCAGGATGTCCTAAAGTGCTTCACAGCGAATAAGGTACCTTTGAAATTTAGTTACTATTGCATTGTATGGAAATGCAGCAGCCAATTTGTGCAACGCAAGGTTCCACAAAGAGCAAGGAGAGAAATGGCCAAATAATCTGTTTTAGTGGTGTAGGTTGAGTGTTAAATGTTGGCCAAGACACGGAGACCTTCCCCGATCTTTGAATAGTGCAATGAACCTTTTACATCCACTTGAGAGGGCAGCCGGGGATTCGGTTTAACGTCTCATTTGAAAGAAAGACAGCACTTTCAACAGTGCAGTACTTCCTCAGTAGGCACTGAAGTATCAGCCTAGGTTATGTGCACAAGTCCCTGGAGTGAACTCACAACTTCTGACTGAGAGGCGAGAGTACTATCACTGAGCCAAGGCTGACACCTATAATTTGAGTTACATTACAATGAAATTATATTTACAGTATATATTTTATTATTCGTTCCTGGATTGTGGGCGTCGCTGGCAAGGCCAGCATTTATTGCCCATCCCTAATTGCCCTTGAGAAGGTGATGGTGAGCCACCTTCCTGAACCGCTTCAGACCTTGTGGTAAAGGTACTCCCACAGTGCTGTTAGGGAGGGAGTTCCAGGATTTTAACCCAGCGACGATGAAGAAACGGCGACATACTTCCATGTCAGGATGGTGTGTAACTTGCAGAGGAACTTGCAGGTGATGGTGTTCCCATGCGCTTGCTGCCCTTGTCCTTCTAGGTGGTAGAGGTCGCGGGTTTGGGGAGTGCTGCCGAAGAAGCCTTGGCGAGCTGCTGCCGTGCATCTTGTAGATGGTACACACTGCAGCCACGGTACGCCGGTGGTGGAGGGAGTGAATGTTTAATGTGATGGATGGGGTGCCAATCAAGCAGGCTGCTTTGTCCTGGATGGTGTTGAGCTTCTTGAGTGTTGTTGGAGCTGCACTCATCCAGGCAAGTGGAGAGTATTCCATCACACTTCTGACTAGTGCCTTGTAGATGGTGGAAAGGCTTTAGGGATTCAGGAGGTGAGACACTCACCGCAGAATACCTAGCCTCTGACCTGCTCTTGTAGCCGCAGTATTTATGTGGCTGGTCCAGTTTAAGTTTCTGGTCAATGGTGACTCCCAGGTCAATGGTGGACTCGGCGATGGTAATGCCGTTGAATGTCAAGGGGTGGTGATTAGACTCTCATTTGTTGGAGATACTCATTGCCTGGTACTTGTGTGGTGCGAATGTTACTTGCCACTTATTAGCCCAAGCCTGAATGTTGTCCAGGTCTTGCTGCATTCGGGCATGGACTGCTTCATTATCTGAGGACTTGCGAATGGAAATGAACACTGTGCAAATATCCCCACTTCTGACCTTATGATGGAGGGAAGGTCATTGATGAAGCAGCTGAAGATGGTTGGGCCTAGGACACTGCCCTGAGGAACTCCTGCAGTGATGTCCTGGGGCTGAGATGATTGACCTCCAACAACCACAACTATCTTCCTTTGTGCTAGGTATGACTCCAGCCAGTGGAGAGCTTTCCCCCTGATTCCCATTGACTTCAATTTTACTAGGGCTCTTTGATGCCAGACTCGGTCAAATGCTGCTTTGATGTCAAGGGCAGTCACTCTCACCTCACCTCTGGAATTCAGCTCTTTTTTCCATGTTTGGACCAAGGCTGTAATGAGGTCTGGAGCCAAGTGGTCCTGGTCGAACCCAAACTGAGTATCGATCAGCAGGTTATTGGTGAGTAAGTGCTGCTTGATAGCACTGTCGACGATACCTTCCATCACTTTGCTGATGACTGAGAGTAGACTGATGGGGCGGTAATTGGTCGGATTGGATTTGTCCTGCTTTTTGTGGACAGTACATACCTGGGCAGTTTTCCACATTGTCGGATAGATGCCAGTGTTGTAGCTGTACTGGAGCAGCTTGGCTAGAGGCGCGGCTAGTTCTGGAGCACAAGTCTTCAGCACAATAGCCGGGATGTTGTCGGGGCCCATAGCCTTTGCTGTATCCAGTGCGCTCAGCCGTTTCCAGATTAAACCTGGAGTGAATCGAATTGGCTGAAGACTGGCTTCTGTGATGGTGGGGACTTCAGGAGGAGGCCGATATAGATCATCCACTCGGCACTTCTGGCTGAAGATGGTTGCAAACGCTTCAGTCTTGTCTTTTGCACTTGCGTGTTGGGCTCCACCATCATTGAGGATGGGGATATTCCTGGAGCCTCCTCCTCCCGTTAGTTGTTTAATGGTCCGCCACCATTCATGACTGGATGTGGCAGGATCGCAGAGCTTTGATCTGATTCGTTGATTGTGGGATCGCTTAGCTCTGTCTATAGCATGCTGCTTCTGCTTTTTAGCATGCATCTAGTCCTGTGTTGCAGCTTCCCCAGGTTGGCACTTCATTTTTAGGTACACCTGGTGCTGCTCCTGGCATGCTCTTCTGCACTCCTCATTGAACCAGGGTTGGTCCCCTGGCTTGATGGTAATGGTAGAGTGAGAGATATGCCGGGCCATGAGGTTACAGATTGTGGTGGAATACAATTCTGCTGCTGCTGATGGCCCACAGCGCTTCATTGATGCCCAGTTTTGAGCTGCTAGATCTGTTCTGAATCTATCCCATTTAGCACGGTGGTAGTGCCACACAACACAATGGAGGGTGTCCTCAGTGTGAAGATGAGATTGTGCGGTGGTCACTCCTACCAATACTGTCATGGACAGATGCATCTGCGACAGTTAGATTGGTGAGGTTGAGGTCAAGTAGGTTTTTCCCTCGTGTTCTCTCACCACCTGTCGCAGGCCCATTCTGGCAGCTATGTTCTTCAGGACTCGGCCAGCTCAGTCAGTAGTGGTGCTACCGAGCCACTCTTGGTGATGGACATTGAAGTCCCCCACCCAGAGAACATTCTGTGCCCTTGCTACCCTCATTGCTTCTTCCAAGTGGTGTTCAACATGGAGGAGTACTGATTCATCAGCTGAGGGAGGGCGGTAGGTGGTAATCAGCAGGAGGTTTCCTTGCCCATGCTTGAGCTGAATCCATGAGACTTCATGGGGTCTGGAGTCAATTTTGAGGACTCCCAGGGCCACTCCTTCCCAACTGTATACCACTGTGCCACCACCTCTGGTGGGTCTGTCCTGCCAGTGGGACAGGACATACCCAGGGATGGTGATGGAGGAGTTTGGGACATTGGCTGAAAGGTATGATTCTGTGAGTATGACTATGTCAGGCTATTGCTTGACTAGTCTGTTGGACAGCTCTCCCAATTTTGGCACAAGTTGCCAGATGTTAGTGAGGAGGACTTTGCAGGGTCGACTGGGCTGGGTGTGCCTTTGTCGTGTCCGAAGCTGCTGCCAAGGTCGATGCCGGGTGGTCTGTCCGGTTTTATTTTTATTGTTGTTTTTCGTAGCGGTTGTGTACAACTGAGTGGCTTGCTAGGCCATTTCATGGCCCACATTGCTTTGGATCTGGAGTCACATATAGGCCAGACCAGGTAAGGGAGCAGATTTCCTTCCCTAAAGGACATTAGTGAACCAGATGGGTTTTTACAATAGTTTCATGGTCACCATTACTGATACTAGCTTTTTGTTCCAGATTTATTTAATTAACTGAATTTAAATTCCCCAGATGCTGTGGTGAGGTTTGAACTCACGTCTCTGGATCATTAGTCCAGGCCTCTGGATTACTAGTCCAGTAAGCTAACCACTATACTACCGTTCCCGCTATAGGGCAGAAATTGTGGGACCCCATTTCATTCCATTATGTGTCACTTTAGTCAGTCTGCCCTCTCAGGTGGATATAAAAGATCCCATGGCACTATTGGAAGAAGAGATGGGGAGTTCTCCAGGTGTCCTGGCCAACATTTATCCCTCAACCAACACCTATCTGGTCATTTATTTCATTGCAGTTTGTGGGACCTTGCTGTGCACAAAGTGGCTGCCAAGTGGCTACAACAGTGACTACATGTTAAAAATACTTTAGTAGCTGTAAAATGCTTTTGGACGTCCTCAGGTCATGAAAGGCACTATATAAATAAAAGTTCTTTCTTTTTCTTTATTGCTTATGGCACAGGTAACACAGAACGTAAACTTGAGCACAGGGTCACCTTTAGCACACCAGAAGAATGAGTTGTACCAGGATCCTCTCGGCACCTTGTAGCTGATACCAAATCCTGACCTCGCTCCTGCCCAGCTGCTACAGTTTAGCATGACTCACCCACACTACAGCTTCTCCTCAAACCAATTCAGTCCATCCCCACTCCATCACAGTGATTAGAAACATCAGCAGAGAGTTAGCAGTAATCCCAAACCAAATCAATTGTTTACAACAATATTAATTTTCTGATTAAAAAGGTATTAACAGCACTTGGTTTCCTATTTGAATTTGGGATTAGTGGTTTTGTCTGTTGTAAGTGATTGTTCACACCGTGTGCCTCAGATGTAAGTGGACTACAATCTAATTCAATTAATCAATTGAGACGATGCCATGACCAGAGCTAGCAAAATACAGGCAGAACCATGATCGAATGATTATACTTCTGCCATCAAGATACTGCAATGCTTTATTCCTGATACTGTAAAGTTTATTAACAATGGTATTGTTTTGGTTTTCTTGCCATTCTGTACAGCAAGCATTGTGCATGGATGAGTTAGCATAGCATAAGCGAAATAGGAATAAAAGTGATGATGCCACAAAGTGTAAGGTGTATGGTCTTCCCCGATGGTAGTACAGCAATGCCAGATTTGTTCCTGTACAAGGTAGCTTATCATTTCCATTTTTACAAAATCAGTTTATAATTAGGATGCTGTAGTGTCAAGATTATTTTAATAAAAGTCTAAGCAGATGTGAGCTTGAGAAACATCTCACAGAAAGTCGAGTTTCCAGATATAGAATCCTTAAATAAAATTAATAAAATATTTTTTTAGTGTTTTAAATACTTTTTAATGTTATGTATATTTTTGTTAAAAGCTTGAAGATAATGTTCATACTAAAGAGACCTTGTTGTTTAGAGTTAGGAAACACCCAAGAGGAAACGCATCAGATTGGGTTAGAGTTTCAACTTGTTGCCCGGGTGTAAACTGGAATTGCGGATTTACTGCCCATTAGAGAAACCATCTGGTTTTTATTTCTGGGCGGCAAGTTGAAAATCCACCCTATTGTTATTTCTCCCCTTGTTTGTGACTAATGTATAATAAAATATTATCCACTCTATTGAAAATTTAGAGTGCTGATGTCCCTAGGCTAATGCACAGCTAAATAAAGTGTACCACTGTGCTGCTCAGTCAGCACCAAATCAACTTAATTTGATCACCCGAATTAGAATTTCTGCACCATACGGGGAAAAAAGGGCTAAGGCAGTACCATCATAACTTTATTAGTTTTGTAGCATGATGTGAGGGACCACGTAGGGTGTTGTGCACAGTAAAGATGACGGAGCCAATGAGGATGCTGGGGGCTTTCAGTACACCTGGAGTTTCGGTATTCCAGAGTTGAAAGGATAGTCTTTTACTGTACAGTATTACTGACAATACTTAGCTGACAAGTGGCTTCAGTATTAATTCAGTTTTACAGACTATATTAGAAACATGTGTTCAATGTTTTCTTACCTTGTTAGACATATATTTTCCATTTAAAAACTCCATGACTGTAACCATAGCTTTATATTTTGTGTGCACTTCTCTGCAGCTGCACCAGAAACCCCACTACCATCTCCTCCACAAGGTTCAGGACAAGAACAATACAAACTTGCTTCAAACCAGCTCTCAGTTATTTCTCAGCAAGCGCCATTGCCAAAGCAGAAGAGCTTGTGATTGATGCCAAACTTAATTTTAAGAATGACAGATTGTGCTTTCTGTACACTTGAAAACCAGGATCCGAATTAAGTTACCGGACTGCAAACAGGATCAAGCCACAGGTGGAAAGCAACACTGCCATTCTGTACTGTCTATAAATGGCTGTATTAATTTCTTGTCTTTGCCAACACTGATGTTTTTGTGGGGTATACCATTTCAGGAGCAAAGGGTATTGCTCTTAAACACAAGTTGCAATCTCAGGTTAATATTTTAAAGGGATTCGGTTAAAGTTATTTGGACAATGGCAAAACAAACTTGGTACATATCAAAAGTTCATGTTGTAAATTTTATAAATTATAGATTAGATTTATCAATTTACATCTATATTTCACTATTTTCCAATTGATGTAGCTATAATTTAGATCTGTGACAATGAATAAAAAAGCTGTTTCATACTTAGTTATGTTATAAACCATAAATTCTGCCTTCTGAGACTGGTTTTACATCAGCATTAAGGTAAGTGAAAATTGAAGGTGAGTAATGAAAGCCTTTATGGAGAATAAATGACTGAATGTGTTACAAGGTTGTAACCCAACCAAGGGGTACTGATGATATCACTAACTATGAAACTCAAATTTACAAGATTATTATAGCCAATATCACATTACCAGAAATCTCTTTTTAATTGTACATAGTCCTTTTTACAAACTTACCTGTTTTGAGTCTTGCCATTTAAATTCATACCTTACAGTACCAACTCTGGTACATCTCTTATTAGCAGCAGTGTGGCTGCCAAGTTTTACAACATGGTTTTACATTGCATGACCAGAAGAGGGAGCTTTACTGAAAAACAATACACCTCGTTTTTACCAGAAACTTACTATTTTGTATCTGTTTATGAAATGTGTGATAATCTCAAATCAGATTAGCTTTCAGAGTAATATCAAAGTTTAACATTTCATGATTTACAGTTGATCTATAGATATGGTTGATAAATAGATTTTGCTCAAATAGTTTTTGACTGAAAAAACTGCCTTAAATTGCCTAAATGCATTGTTTATTCTACCTTGTGGAAATGGGATGAACCCATTTACAACTGTTTCTTAGTTTGTACATACAAAGTGAGTAATTATATAATCATTGTAATTTATTGTGATGCGATGATCTATTTTATAAACGTGAAATTATTTTTGTATTAATTATTGTGAATGAATCAAAAATGATCAATTTCTGGAAGAAAATCAATACTGGAATGTGAAGTGTACACAATTTTTAAATATTGCATTGTCGTACATTGGATGTACTTACAACATTTTCAGAAAATTGGAGTTCTCCACATGTAAAAATACAAATAAATGTTAATACCTTTCCAATTGTGAAGCATAATTGACATCAGATAGCTCTGGTTTTGAGTACTTCTTAATACTCTTGCACATGTTTTAAGGGTATTTATGACAGACTAACCATATTAATCGCTATTGCCATTGTCATCACACTTTATCTTTTTAATATATTTATACAGATTATCTCAGATAAGTTTGAAAGATTTTTGACACTTGACTATACCTTTAACTGCCTCAGATGGTCCCTCCCAATGAATCATAAAAATGACAGCACAGAGGAAGCCATTTTTTATTTGTTCTTAGAATGTGGGTGTTGTTGGTAAGGCCACTTTAACTGTCCATCCTTAGTTGTCCTGAGAAGGTCTTGGTGGACTGCCTCGTGAACCGCTGCCATCCATGTGCTCAGGAATTCCAACATTTTGACCCAGGGATGATGAGGGAACAGCAATATATGTCCAAGTCAGAATTGTGTGTGACCTGGCGAAGAATTTGAAGGTAATGTGCTCCTGTGAGATTCAGCCCATCGCACCTTTGCCTGTTGGAGCAGTATACTCGTCCCATTTCCTTCCCTCTCTCCTTTATCCCATTTATATTCTTCCTTTGCAAATACTTAAATCAATGTCCTTTTAAATGATGTTTCAGTAGTCAATTGTGGCAAAGCATTCTATATTCTAATAATTCTGTCTGAAAATATTTCTTCTAACTTCCCCCTTCATTCTTCTGGTGATAATCCCAAGTCTATGCCAATCAACGGAAACAATCTTTCTCTACTTACCATCTCAAAACCTTTCATAATTTTGAAAACCTCTGTTAAATCATCCCTTAACCTTTGCTGTTCCAATGAAAAAACCCTTATTTTTTTAAATCTTTCTTCATAGAATCATAGAAATTTACGGCACAGAAGGAGACCATTCAGCCCATTGTGTCTGTGCCGGCCGAAAAAGCTATCAACCTAATCCCACTTTCCAGCTCTTGGTCCGTAGTCTTGTAGCTTACGGCACTTCAAGTGCATATCCAAGTACTTTATAAATGTGATGAGTGTTTCTGCCTCTACCACTCTTTCAGGTAGTGAGTTCCAGACCCCCACCACCCTCTGGGTGAAAAATGTTCTTCTCAACTCCCCTCTAATCCTTCTACCAATTACTTTAAATCTATGCCCCCTGGCTATTGACCTCGCTGCTAAGGGAAATAGGTTTTTCCTATCCACTCTATGTAGGCCCCTCATAATTTTATACACCTCAATCAAGTATCTCCTCAGCCTCCTCTGTTCCAAAGAAAACAATCCCAGCCTATCCAATCTTTCCCCATAGTTAAAATTCATAAATATAAACTTTCATTCCTGGTACCATTCTATGAAACTTTTCTGTATCCTTTCCTTGGCTCTAATATCCATCCTCTATTGGGGTGCCTAGAACTGCATATAATACTCCAACTGTGGCCTATCTAATGTCTTGTACAAATTTTCATCACTTCCTTGCTTTTATATTCAATATCCCAATGTAAAAGAGCCAGAATCTCATTTGCCTTTTTAGGGCCTTGTCTTCCTGCACTTCCATCTTTTAAAGATCAATGTAGTTGCTCTCCTAGATCTCACTGTTAAAAAACTTAACCCTTGCACCCAAATGAGCAGGCAGTTCTGAGGCTAGTCTTCATATTTGTTTATATTTTAAAATTTCTGTAGTTTCCTAATTATTCATGAGCCTCAAAATTCCTCAGGTCATAATTCTAGAATTAACACCAGGCTTGTGCCCAGCAGAGCCCTCCACCACAGGGGCAGTAGGAGGATACATGCAAGGAACAGGCAGGTGCAAATGCCATGTCGGGCACATCCCTGGCACCTGCCTGCACATGGTGGGGAGGGGAGGCGGGGGGAGATTGCCAAGCCCACCTCTCCTGTCCTCAGCCTGACAATATTCCTATTGGTTCTCTGAGCAGGCGGGGCAATCTGGCAGTTTTTTTAATCTTTAAGAAGGAAAGTCAAAAACTTACCTGGACGGCCTCTTCAGTTTCCTGGTAGTCTTCAGGTTGACCTTCACTTGGTGGGAAAGCTGCAGCACTTGCTTCCTTACTCCCAGGCACCAGCTCAGATTTCTTTGCCCCGGGTGAATTAGATAGTGGGAGTGAGGATGTGGTGATTCACAGAGCAGGAGAGAACCAGAAGAATGGGAAGCGGATGAGGATGTGCCACCTTCTCAGTGGAGACTGAGGAGAAGGCTGGCCATGGCTTTGGAGTTTTGGGAGCCAGAACTCATGGCTACTCACGTGAAAAGAAGGATGTTTGATGAACATCGCACCTATGTGCAGCCTCTGAGGATAATTTCTAAGTATATGCAGCAACTGACAGGTGTGGCCCTCGAGCCTACAACTCTTCTTTGTGGCAACATCACAGAAGTTTTGACTTCCTCACAGGTGCCAATGGAGCAAGTGGCAGCTTCAGTGGAATTTGCAGTAGATTCCCAGCTGAGCAGCAGCCAGGGACCAGTCGGTGCTCCACTCCTGGAAGCACAGACTGCAGCTCTGGAGGCAGTAGGGCACTGAGTGGAGTGAAGCAGGAATTGCAGCTTCCAGACTGTGGTGACCACTGTGTCTTAAGGCTTTCAGGACCTGATAGCTTCTATTAGACAGCTATGCTACTGATCATTGGGGCCACTGGCTTCAGGGTGAAGGCTGGAGTCCTACTGCCTTCTCTCAGGACAGCAAATGCCTTTACTGATGCCTGTTACTCCATTAGTTTATAATTTGCAGGTGTGCAGTGCTTTATTAATTTATTAATTCACTTATGCTTGCTTCTCCATTAATTTATTAATTTACTGCTGCCGGTTGCTCCATGAATTTATTGATTCAGTCGTAGCCAGTGCGTTATTAATCTATTCATTCACTGATACCTGATTAGCTGTACTACTATATTCAGCAGTAACCTTTCATTGTTGTGAGCGAGTGGCCATCCCTGTGCTTTGGAACATAGGAATTGCTCGAGACAAAAAGACCAAGGTCCATCTAATTCACATTTTACTATTCTGGTAGTCACGTAATGCAACAATAATGGAGTTGTTGACTAATCATGACAATCAATCTCTATCAATTAGTTTACAACAGACGCAGACATGAGGTGAGTAAAACCCTTGTACTGGTTTCTGTAGGCTCAGATTTCCTTCTTTAATTACATATCGTAAAGCAAAACCAATAACACTTTGTTGTGATTTAAGTTATCCAGTATATTTAATTTATTTTTAATTTTCATGTTATTATAGGTGCTCCTTCTGTTCTCCACTATTTTAGGGTCTACTTATCCCATACATGTCTTGATGTCCTCATGTTCAACACAACATGGCATCAATTATTATAATGTTAGCCATTGTCTTCAGTCCCCGCCATAAACTCCATTCCCTAGCCAACGATTCCATCCCTCTCCTGGCAACTTCAGAGGCTGAACCAGGCGTTCACAAACTTGGGCCGCGATTTTGCCGTCACTCAGAGGGCGGGTTTGGAGGCAGGTCAGCTGTTAAATTCGAAATGATTGACAGCGGGTTGGGAACCCACTGCGAACCCGCCTCCATGTAAGTTTCCAAAGTGTCGGGTCTGCGATTTCGGAACAGACCCGACACCAAGCGGCGGGGGAGACATTTAAAATAGTTAACTGCTTGTTAAGTGGTTGTTAACTACTATTTTGCCAGCCTTTTTCTATTTTTGCACATTTTCAATGGGTTTCACATTGTTTGGAGATCACGTCAGGTAAGTATGTCGGGAGTTCCAACAAGCTGAATAGTTCACAGCTGCAACTGCAGTATAAAAGCTAACCTCTCACATCAGTTCACTTTCAAATGTCAGATGTTGCTGATTTAAGGATTTGGAAGACACATTTGATCTGTATTGAGGCTGTAAGTGTGTGTTGTAAACTCTATATGCACTGTCACCTTCTTGGAATAACCTCTCTCCCCATTGACTGACTGCTTCTAATATCTCATCCTCAACTGCCATATATAACAGCAGAATGAGAACGATTTATACTCTCTCATCCTGGTCCTCAGAATCTGAAGAGGATCAGCCGCGGCAGCAGCAGAACCAGGCACACCAACATCACCAACAACAAGAGCGCCAACCTTCTCCTCAACCACCTGATGCTGCACAGGGCAGAGGCCATCAGCGCAGGGCTGCACCTCACCGCAGGAGATACACCGAACACAGGGCGAGGATGAGCTTCCTCAACATGACAGAGCAGCAGTGCCAAAGGAGGCTGAGACTTTCGCGAGAGGTAGTCATAGACATTTGCACAATGCTTGATCAAGACCTGCAGCCCAGAGGAGCAGGTGGACACACCTTACCAGTGGTTGTCAAAGTCACCACTGCACTCAACTTCTTCGTGTCAGGGTCCTTCCAGGGATCAGCAGCAGACATTGCGGCCTCTCCCAGTCGGCCGCCCACAGATGCATCACGCAGGTCACCGATGCCCTCTTTTCACAAGTCCGCAAATTACATCCACTTTTCTACTGATGAAGCAAGTGTTACCGAGCGGGCGCTAGGCTTTGTCAATCTGGTTGCCTTCCCACGGCTGCAGGGCGTCATCGACTGCACACATGTGGCCATCAGGGCACCCCACCAGAACCCAGCAGCATTTGTCAACTGCAAGGGCTTCCACTCCCTTAACGTGCAGCTGATGTGAACCCATAGAAAGAGCATCATGCATGTGTGCGCGAGATTCCCTGGCAGCTGCCATGACTCTTGTATCCTGCACCAGTCCACAGTCCCTCAGCTCTTCACACCGCCAAACGAGCTTTCCGGCTGGTTCCTTGGAGACCAGGGCTATCCCCTGAAGATGTGGCTAATGGCACCATTGAGGAGGCCACCAAATTAGTCTAAGGAATGTTACAATCAAAGCTACAATTCCACCAGAAGTGTCATACAGCAAACAATAGGGTTGCTCAAAATGCACTTCAGATGCCTGGACAGATCTGGTGGAGCCCAAAGTATGCACCAGCCAGGATCTCGTGAATCATCGTTGTCTGCTGTGCCCTGCACACCATCGCACTACAGCGAGGATTAGCGCTGCCTGAGGAACTAGGTGCAGAGCACACATCTCTTCAGAGGAGAAGGTGGAGGAGGAGCAGAATGAGGTTCCAGATGAGGAAGACCTGGAGGAGGCGGCTGACCCAATGCACCAGCACGTGAGCACATTGCTGCCCATGATGCCAGGGATGGCCTAATAAATGCCAGATTCACCTAACTTTATGTAGCACAGACATGTGGCTGCCACATGCACATGAAGGTTGGCATGACCCCACTTCAACACCAAAGAGCATCTCTACAATGAACTGTTCAATCCTTGCACTGTCCCACCATTGCTGGACATGAAAAGCGCCCTCATCCTTCACTGTGCCACTTCAAATTGTGAGCACACATAGGGCAACGCATTCAAACATTCACATGACATTATTTTATTACAACAAAATAAAATAACAGAAACTTAACATTGATTTATATCAAAACACCCAAGTGACTACCCTTATGATTATTTATGTGGGAGCTTTCTCTTACGTGTGCTTCTATGTGGTGCTACTCCTGTGGCTTCAGCAGATGTAGAGGCAGGCTGCTCACTTCCCTGCTGCGCCTGCTTAGACACCTTTGGCGTTCGTCCTCTGGGTTTTGGAGCCTATGAGGGCCCCGCCAATGTCTGCTCCTCCTGCGGCTGTGCAGGGGCAGACTCGGCTATCACTGTTAGGGGAGGCATCTGGGGCTCTGATTGAGGGGTTGGCAAGGGGATGCCAGTTTGAGCACTTGGAGAGGAGCCCCCACTTCCATGTCCCCACCCACCATCATCTCTCTCATGGGCCACCTGCACTTCCCTGCTAGCTGGAGAGCACCTTGCTGCACATCAGTGGGGCCATGAGGACCCATTTCTGTGCTGACGTTCCTCATAACAAGGACGTCCATGAACCTCTGGTTCCTCCCCACAATAGATGCCCATCTATCCTCCATCGATGACCATCTATTTAGAAGTGTTACCATGTTCTCCAGAGTCCGGCAATTTATGTCCTCCGTGGAGGTTACCATCTTTTCCATGGCAGAACCTACAGTGGCCAGTGTGTGCGCCACGGCATTGCTCATATTTGAGATTGACTCCTCCATTCTCTGCACACTCGCAGTCACCATGGTTGCAAACCCTGTCAGAGCCTCCTGAGCTTGTTCCTGAAGTTCCAGGATCGCCCTCTTCTTGGATGCAGCATAGCAGAGCTAGGAGACTCCTGCGGCCTCCGACGAGGATTCTCCACTGCTGTCCCTGTCGGCACCATCTGATCTTGCTCACTTGTGACGTGTGATACACCAGGTGACAACACTACTCTATGTTGCATAGGACCCACCGAGGTGTGCGACTCTGTGCTGGTGCTGGGTGCGCTCATTGCTGCTGACACTGCTCCCTCAGAGGCTGGAGGATCCTCTGAGGAGTCCTCCTGCTCTTCCTCCTGGACAATGGGGGACTCTTGATGGTCCTGTGGGAGAGTAAAGACATGAGTTAGTCATGTGATATGTAGATTGCAGACACATCCCATTGTGCACATGATGAGCATTCAATTTCTATTGACTTCAGATCCCATATGAGTTACTCATGAATGCCAAATAAGATGGATGGAAAATCATTCTGTCACCAAGTTGTTCTCCGAGCCCCTCTCTCCGTCCCCCACATCAAGCTGGTCAACAGCTCCAACAATGTCCAGAGCTGCCTCCTCAGCGTAGGTGAGCTGCGCCAACGATGGTGGTCCTCCTCCTGTTCTCTCCCTCTCCGTCTTATTGTGGGCTCTCTTTTCCTGCAATGAGGGAAAGAAGTGCAGTTTTAGTGAGTGTGATGGAATAAGTGTAAAGAATGGATAGGATAGATGTTTAGAGGGAGACTATGATGGAGTGGGGTGCCAATACCAAGTTCCCTCCTTTTGAGTTGTTAGTTGTTGTCATTGCATAACATTGAGAGTGAGTGTGAGGGGTGCATAGTAAGATGGGGATATGATTCTGTAGATAGGAAGACAGGGATGGGTGATGGTGCAAGCGATGTTGGGGTGAGTTTGGATGTGCAGGAGTAGGGTTGGCAATGCAGAGTGATGGGGATGTGATGACAGGCACAGCAGAATGAAGGTAAGTGTGCTTTTATACTCACTCACTATTGCTGAATGCAGGAACTCATTGAACCTCTTCCTACATTGGACCCAGGTATGAGAAATCACAGACCTTGCAGTGACCTCCTCAGCTATTTGCCCAATCAACAGAAAATTGTTTGTGCAGAGCGGCTGGAGCCAGGAGCGGGACCAGAACCCGCCAACTTCCTAATCCGTTGCGAACCCGCCTCCGCTCGGAAAATACAGCCCTTGGAGTCTTTTTAGCCCCGAAATGAGCTTCCGACCACATATCCGCTCCATCACCAAGTCCGCCTACTTCCACTTCCATAACATTGCCCGACTCCATCCCTGCCTCGTCTGCTGCTGAAACCCTCATCTATGCATTTGTTACCTCTAGACTTGACTATTCGAATGATCTCCTGGCCGGCCTCCCATCTACCACCCTATATAAACTTGAGCCCATCCAAAACTCTGCTGCTCGTATCCTAACTCGCACCAAATCCTGTTCACCCATCACCCCTGCACTCTCTGACTTACATTGACTTCCAGTTAAGCAACACCTCGATTTTAAAATTCTCAACCTTGTTTTCAAATCCCTCCATGGCCTCGCCCCTCCCGATCTCTGTAACCACCTCCAACCCTACAACCCTTTGAGATCTCTGCGCTCCCTCAATTCTGGCCTCTTGTGCATCCCCTATTTTAATCACTACACTATTAGCCTTCAGCTGCCTAGACCCTAAACTCTGGAATTCAACCCCTAAACCTCTCTGCCTCTCCAAGTTTGCTGACGATACAAAACTAGGTGGGACAGTAAGCTGTGAGGAGAATACAGAGTCTTCAAAGGGATATAGATAGACTAAGTGAGTGGGCAGTAAGGTGGCAGATGGAGTATAATGTAGGGAAATGTGAGGTTATTCACTTTGGTAGGAAGAATAGAAAAACAGATTATTTTTTAAATGGTGAGAAACTTTCAAATGTTGGTGTTCAGAGAGATTTGGGTGTCCTTGTGCAAAAAACACAGAAAGCTAACATGCAGGTACAGCAAGCAATAAGGAAGGCAAATGGCATGTTGGCCTTTATTGCAAGGGGGTTGGAGTATAAGAGTAAGGAAGTCTTGCTAGAATTGTACAGGGCCTTGGTGAGACCACACCTGGAGTACTGTGCACAGTTTTGGTCTCCGTATCTAAGGAAAGATATACTTGCCTTGGAGGCGGTGCAACGAAGGTTCACTAGATTGATTCCTGGGATGAGAGGGCTGTCCTATGATGAGAGATTGTGTAGAATGGGCCTATACTCTCTGGAGTTTAGAAGAATGAGAGGTGATCTCATTGAAACATACAAGATTCTGAGGGGGATTGAGAGGGTAGATGTGGAGAGGGTGTTTCCCCTGGCTGGAGTGTCTAGAAATAAGAGGCATAGTCTCAGGATAAGGGGTAGGCCATTTAAGACTGAGATGAGGAGGAATTTCTTCACTCAGAGGGTTGTGAATCTTTGGAATTCTCTGCCCCAGAGGGCTTTGGATGCTGAGTCTTTGAGAATATTCAAGGCTGAGATAGATAGATTTTTGGACTCTAGGGGAATCAAGGGATATGGAGATCAGGCGGGAAAGTGGAGTTGAGGTCGATGATCAGCCATGATCTTATTGAATGGCGGAGCAGGCTCGAGGGGCCATAAGGCCTACTCCTGTTCTTAATTCTTATATTCTTATGTTCTACCTCTCTCTCATGCTTTAAAACCTACCTCTTTGACCAAGCTTTTGGCCACCTGTCCTAATATGTGGCTCGATGTCACAATTCTGTCTGACAAGGAATTGGGCTTCAAACCCCATATGAAATCTGTTACCAAGACTGCTTACATCCATTTCCACAGCATTGACTGGTTCCACCCTCATCTCACTTCCACTGTCTCTGAAACCCTGAGCCCTGATCCATTTTCACTGTTAACAGTGATTTTGCAAAGTTCCCGTGCGAAACACACGCCTTTTAGGAAAGCCTCTAATCTCGAAGAGGGAAATCTGGTGGGATGGCTAATCTTGAAGGGCCAGCAACAGCAACTTAAAGGGGAGGGTGAAAGGATTGGGAGTGTATTGGAACAGCAGTATCTGGTAGCAGGCAAAACATTTTCAGCACCTATATCAGCAAGGAGCTTAAACATAGAGGGGGAGAAATTCAGTTGGTTGCACCTCCCGTTAGCGCCTTAAGAGGGCGCTAATGGGGCACAAAGCATCTAGTGCCCAGGCATGGCGAAGTTTGCGGCGCTCGCGAAATTAACTAGACATTTTGCAGCGGCGCTAAACACTACCGCCACGATCTCCTGCGCCGGCAGATCATGACGTCACTCGAGTGCGCAACGCCCCGGTATCGCCCCGGAGCGGATATTGAGTGGCGCCCCCTGCCTTACCGCCTGACGCTAGCAACGACAGGTTGAGGGGAGCATTCTGCAGTCATGAAGGGAAAGGGGGAGCGCTATTTAAAGGTGACCGCTTCCTGCCTTTTATTGTTGGTGCCATTTTTGAACTACGCATTCTGAGAGAGAGAGGGAGAGACTTCTGGAGAGATTCAACGTTGTGTGAAGGAGTTTTGGGTACTGACCAGCACTTTGCAGGTTCATTTTGATTTGCCATTCCTTGTATCGATTTAGCAGAGACTGTGGGGGCTGCACTCTGAGCTCTTTGCCTGGTACTCTCCATTGTTCTTTCCAGCACATTTGATGTGCAGGTCTCTCCAGGCCGAGATTCAAGGCTGCAATGAGCAGGATGTGGATGGAAAGCAAGATTAACCATCCCCTTTAAGAACTGGCCCGTGCCATTGTGTGTGTGTTCCATTGCTGACTGACATTACATGAGCTTCGCCAGCGCTCTGAGGTAGCGCCTCGCTCCTCGGCCTTTGCGCCTTAAGACAGGTGTGAAGCGCCTGATTTAGCGCTGCAATCACCTCCAGGGGCGATAAAAGTCAAGTTTGCAGTCGGTGGCGATAATTAGCGCCAGGCGCTAATCTTTGCGCCCGGCCGATAATTGCGCCCCAAATGGGGCGATACTGAATTTCTCCCCCAGAAGCCTTTAAGGCTCAAAACCCACAAGCACCTGCAGTTAAAATGAATGCCAACCCAGATTTATATATATCATTAGCATATGCAAGGGGCTTAATGCCTGTTTAAGGTGGCCATTGGGACGCCTTCAAATCGCCTGATCCAATATGGTGGAAAATGGTACAACGAGGACCAATTTCTACTCCGTATACTGTATTGTGGCTTGCACCCTGATCACAGAAGCAATTTTTTAAATTTTAAATCATGTGTGGAAAATATTTCATAAGAACATAAAAATTAGGAGCAGGAGTAGGCCATATGGCACCCTCGAGCCTGTTCTGCCATTCAATAAGATCATGGCAGATCTTCGACCTCAACTCCATTCTCTCGCCCGATTCCCATATCCCTTGATTCCCCTACAGTCCAAAAATCTATCGATCTCAGCCTTAAATATACTCAATGATTCTGCCATTGCCATTTACACCTCATCTAGAGTCAGCTTTTGTTTCTTAACTTGTCCTATTATCATCTCCTTTTGCCTTGCACCATCATCCCTTTTGTCTTTTAATCTCTCTTACCTTCCAGCCTATCACAGACCTTCCCTTTGTTCTTTCCTCCCCTCCTCCCTTTCCCTGCCCCTACACTTGCTTAAAAATTTGACTCTGCCTAATTCTATTATGATTTTCTAAGTGCCCTTCTACTTCCTTAATAATAGATTCCAGCATTTTCTTAATGACTGATGTCAGGTTAACTGGCCTGTAATTCCCTGTTTTCTCTCTCCCTCCTTTCTTGAATTTGCTACCTTCCAATCCACTGGGACCATTATAGAATCTAGGTAATTTTGGAAGATCACAACCAATGCATCCATTATCTCTGCAGCCAGCTCTTTTAGAACCCTAGGATGTAGGCCATCAGGTCCAGGGTATTTGTCGGCTTTTAGTCCCATTAGTTTCTCAAGTACTTTTTCTCTACTGATATTAATTACTTTAAGTTCCTCACTCTCATTAGCCCCTTGGTTCCCCATTATTTTTGGTCTGCTTTTTGTGTCTTCTACTGTGAAGACAGATATAAAATATTTGTTTAAAATCCCTGCCATTTCCTTGCTCCCCAATATAATTTCACCTGTCTCAGCCTTCTTTATTTTCGAGAGGGTCTCAAAATGGGGGTCTCAAAATGGGCGGCCAGCAGTCCTGCCACCTTATTAAAATATTTAAATCAGAGTCCTACACCACCTGTAGGACCCTGCTGCAAATTTCAGATACCTATATACAGGGCATGCGCCACGCATGGTCCGTCCATTGGTACTGAACATAAAGTGGCCTACAGGATTCTTTAAAGGGAATGCTGGAGGCCAGTCAGGAATCATTGCAGGTAACTTTTCAAAATGACGTTTCTGTGTTCAGAAGGTGCATTAATGACCCCACAAAAATCTCTGGCCCGCTCCAGTTCTTTCATGCACCCCCCAATCGGGATTGCCTTCTCTAAGTGAATACCTCCAGCTCAGCACTGGATTTGCTGTCCCCCCCCTGCCCCAATCGGTGAGTTGCCCGTTAACACTCATTAGGCGCCATCAGGTCGCCAATCAAATTCAAATGAGGCCTCACCATGAAAACGGTCCGGGCCTCTCACTGCTGCTATTGGGCAGGTGGTACAATCACTCTACCCATCGCCTGCCCAATGTGCAATAAATGAAAGTCGACCCTGAAATGCTTGCTTGTCTTTATTTTAACAGATGTTGACTAACCTGGTGTGTATTTATAGCATTTTCTGATTTCATTTCTATGTAAAATGATATCTGGCATTTGTAAGGGTAAATTCACTGATTCCATACTCTCAGTGTGGCGGTACATTCATAGAGAGCGCAGGTTAGAGATGGGGCTGCAACATTGTCTCACCAAACCTCTGACCCACACTCTCTTGGAGCACACACCCTGCTGCAGATACAGGTGAATGAACACTTTAATCTAATTTCTGGTGAGTGCAGAATCAAAAACCAAAATTGCTTACAATTCAACAGAAATTGGAACTAAATGGGTAACATTCCGAGGTCAGTAGAGCAGCTGGTGTATGACGTGAGAAAATTCACGCTGTAAGCGGGAGAGGGGGCGTTCTCTTCTGAATTGAAAGTATGCTGTTGGGGAAAATTTGCAGACTTTTATTTTGCTTTGGCTTGTGGTATGCCTGACCCTAGAGTGCTTGGTGTTGACACAGTGCCCAAAATAAAGCAATTACACAGTACTGACATTGGTCACCTCAATGAGCATAAAATTCACCAAAATTAAAAAGTCTGCATTCTTGTTAGACCAGATTAAAAGAAAGAAATCACAGTTTAGTATTGTAGAGCAGATGCAGACACAATACATTGAAATGTTGAGCCATCTAACCACTTCATCAATAGTTGTTACAAGGCTTTGAGGGGCAATGTGGGTAGTAATGTTTAAGCTGATATAGGATTGACATGAAGGCCTGCCAAGACTATTTGACACTACTGCTCAGAGGAACTTGTAATCACAAATAAAATACTCATCAACATAATTCTTGAGGCAGAATCTGTCATGCTGAATAATTTGCTGCCTCCACAAGTTGTGCTGCAATTTATATGGAGCAGAAAATGTCACCTCAGCACAGATTCAGTGATCACTAGCTATAGATAGACATCATCAGATTACACAAGTTAACCACAAAGATGTGGAGACCAGTTTTCTCACAGCTTTTTTAGAATGCTTCTTTGCTCAACTGACTCTACTGGATATATTTGCCAAAAATTGAATATGTAATTTTAGTTATAGGGCACCGATTAATTTAAAAGTAGTCAATGTTTCTTTATCAGAGGTGGTGACAGAACACAGCAGTTAATCTAATCAATTGTATCAATGCAGGAAATGATGTTTACTTTTACTGTAAAAATGTCAAATATGTAATATGAAGTATTCTACTCTGGATTGTGCAAAGTTTAGATGTAGCTAAAATGAATATCAAATAAACCAAAACAATTACAAATTACAACGGGGGAAATAAACTTTTCTTTAGACTTGATCAACTCTACCTAATCGCAAATAAAATGGGTACTGTAATGTAGTGGTTATGTTACTGGTCTAGTCAAGCCAGAGGCCTGGACTAATATGCCACAAAATGTGAGTTCAAATTCCAGTTTGAGAATTTGAATTTAGTTGCCAAAATATTGTGGAAAAAGGAGTGGCCTTGAAGCTGTCTGACTGGTTTACTAAAGTCTTTTATGGAAAAGAAACCTGCTGTCCTTCACAGTCAAGCCTATATATGACTCCAGTCCCATATTTATGTGGTTGACTCTTAACTGCCCTCTGAAAAGGCTCAGTAAGCCACTCAGCTGCAACAAACTGCTACAAAGTATAAACAGCATTATGGGAGTACCTTCAGCACATGAACTGCAGCAGTTCAAGATGGAGGCCCACTAGCACCAACAGAGAATGGCCAATAAATACCAGCCTTGCTGGTGGCACCCACATCCTGAGAATGAATAAAAAATTATCAGACTAGTCCAAGAGTGTTTTGCCATTAAACTTTAATATTCATCTTGATAATCATTATGTTCACAATTTCTTAAAATGCTATTAATTGTATTTTAAACCCATAATTAAAAGGTTATCCATTATATCACTATGGCTGGGAATTTCCTCAGAGCCACTTCCACTCCTCTGCTATAAATTCAGCGGAAGTGCGGTGGAAAACCCGTTTATGTGCATATACTGTATGGGGATTCCGCCATTCTTGCAACAACGTTACGACAAATCCACCAATAGTTTTTCAGGTTGAAATGATACCAAAAACAGAAAATCTAGGCTTGAGTATAGACAAGCTATTTCACGTTACAGGCAGGCCCCACCTTCATCCAACATTCCCTCACACACAATTTCCAGCATAAGACAGGCTTTAGATCCTTTTTTCCCATATCCCTAGCCTGCTGGCACTGAGGCTAACTGGAGCTGTCCATTGCGGTCTGGATGGATTGCATCCACGCATTTTAAAAGAATCTAGGGAAGAGATAGCAGAGGCAGTACTACACATATTTAATAATTCATTAGAAAAAGCTGTAGTGCCAGAGGACTGGCAGATAGCTAACGGAATACCTATATTTAAGAAGGGGAACAGAACATATCCAGGGAATTATAGACCAGTCAGCTTGACATCGGTGGTAGGAAAAATAATGGAATCCCTACTAAAGGAGAGAATAGAAGAACATCTAGAAACCAAAAATATAATAATGAATAGTCAACATGGATTTCAAAAGGGAAAATCTTGCTTGACCAACCTCATTGAATTTTTTGAAGAGGTAACAGAGAGAGTAGATAATGGTAATGCAGTAGATGTAATTTATCTAGATTTTCAAAAGGCCTTCGATAAGGTACCCTATAATAGACTGATGAACAAGGTCAGAGAATATAGAGTCAGTGAACAAGTAGCAGAATGGATTGCTAGCTGGCTTCAAGATAGAAAGCAGAGAGTTGGGGTAAAGGGTAGCTATTCATAGTGGCAGAAGGTGGGTAGTGGTGTTCCACAAGGATCAGTGCTGGGACCATTGCTGTTCACAATTTACATTAACGATTTAGACTTTGGAATCAAAAACACAATTTCTAAATTTGCGGATGATACCAAATTGGGGGGATAGTCAATACTGAAGAGGACTGCAACAAATGACAGGAGGACATTAATAAACTTGCAGAATGGGCAAATACAGGAAACTCTCTTTTAACCGGCACCCAAATAACCGGAAATCTCTCTTAACCGGCAAAATTCTTGAGTAGGTAACCGGGGTTTTCCTTCATCTCTCCTTTAAAAATAACTTTAAAAAAAACCCCGAGGCGTTTGCCTTGTATCGGAGCGTGTAGATTGGGAGGGGAATGTGCAGCCCGGGTAGGCAGCGGACACGACAGATGGTCAGCTGGCGGTCCCCGGGGAGACGGAACTCCGAATGCAGGCGCATGTCAGTGTGTACGGGGCTCTCGTACGTTGGGAGATATAACTCTCCGTTATCCGGACTTTTTGATTAACCGGCACCACGCCGGTCCCGTCGGTCCCGGTTAATAAAGAGTTTCCTGTAATTGGCAAATGAAATTCAGCACAGACAAATGTGAGGCATTACATTTTGTTAGGAAGAATAGGGAGGTCACTTATCACTTGGAGGGTGCGAGTCTAGGTGGGGTAGAGGAACAAGGGGATCTCGGAGTACAAATACACAAATCACTAGAAGTTGCGACACAGGTTAGCAAGGCCTTTAAAATGCAATCCAAGCACTAGGGTTTATTTCTAGAGGTATAGAATTGAAAAGTAGGGAAGTTATGCTAAACCTGTATTGAACCTTGGTTAGACCACACTTGGAGTACTGCGTACAGTTCTGGTCGCCATATTATAAAAAGGATATAGAGGCACTGGAGAGGGTACAGAGAAGATTTACAAGGATGATACCAGAGGGTATACATATCAGGAAAGGATGAACAGGCTGGGTCTCTTTTCTCTTGAAAAAAGGAGGCTGAGGGGTGACCTAATAGAGGTCTATAAAATTATGAAAGGTTTTGATAGAGTGGATACAGAGAGAATGGGCTGGATGTTCCCAGCCCTGAGGAGGCGGGACTGCTGGGAAAATGGGAAAAATTGGGAGCGGGTCCCAACCCCGCTCCTAACCCGCCTCTGAACCATCTTCCCGGGAGGTGGGTCCCCAACTCGTGCAGGGACCCATCTCTGAGCGGCGGGAAGGGGATTAAAGCCAATTAACTGCCTGTTAACAGGTAGTTAACAGGCAATTAAGAGGCCTTTCCCCATTTTCCGCCTGCTGATGCAGGCTTCCCAATGGCGGGAAACCCCGCCAGGGTCAGCGAGGCGAGCTGTGGGTCTGCTGCAGTGTAAGTGTGCAAATGACAGCTGCAGAGGTAATGTGATGGGTGCAATGGTGCACAGGTAAGTATGACAGGTGAGAGAATGTAGTGAGAAATATTTTTATTCTGTTTATATGTATCTGCAGGTGACAAGATTTGATGTTTCTGTGAAGCCTCATCTGATCAGAAGAATTGACAGATGGCTTCTGCAA
The DNA here is from genome assembly GCA_030390025.1 of Squalus acanthias. Classification (NCBI taxonomy): domain Eukaryota; kingdom Metazoa; phylum Chordata; class Chondrichthyes; order Squaliformes; family Squalidae; genus Squalus; species Squalus acanthias. Next base: position 88,496,040 of record CM059432.1, read on the forward strand.
TCTCACATGCAGCTGTCATCTGTTTTCTCCTAAGGAGAGAGTAATTGGTGTCCTGGGTGCAAGGGCTCACCTTTGGACAGTGATTGTCAGTGTTTGACAGCACCTCAATGCTGTCAAACACTGACGATTCATCTGTCAAAAAATTATGGGGCCTATCCCTTTAAGAAAACCGGCAGATGAAGCGTCATGCACTGACGTCATCTGACACTGGCTTTCCCTTAATTGGCCGGCAAGCCCGCAGGGCGGGCCTAACAAGGCCAATCAAGGGAAAATAGCGTCTGTTCGTCAGACGTCACTGGGGGGGCGGGACTAGAACCCGGAAATCAGCAGTCCCGCCCCCAACGCGCCTCCTCAGGTAAGATCGCGGCCAATGTTTCCACTTGTGGGGAAGAGCATAACTGGAGGCCATCAATATAAGATAGTCACCAAGAAATCCAATATGGAATTCAGAAGAAATTCGAGGAGATTTTCCGATGCAGCACTGGAGGCCTTGGTCCTGGGGGTTCAAAGACGCCGTCAGGTCCTCTACCCGCAGGGGGGCAGGAGGTCTTCAAGGCAGAGCAGCAGAAGGCAGTGGGAGGAGATCGCTGAAGCCAGCAGTACAACGAGTTTTGTCTCCGAGGCCTGGATCCAGTGCTGCAAAAAGTTTAATGACCTCATACGAGTGGTCAAGGTGAGTGAATGCATCATCAAATGCCATATCCCATCATCTGCACCACAAGCCCCACACACTGCTCAATGCACCGCACCCCCATCACTCACCTTCCAGCAATCTCTAGCAATCACCACTAATACCTCACAATCATAGCTCACATCACCCTAACACACTTAACACTGATTCAAGCCTCACACCCACATCACACACCTTGCACACACTGTCAGCTATTCAACCATGGCAGGCACATTACCCAAACGCATTGCACCACACTCACTGACACACTTCCCTTTCTCTTGCAGGCAAAAGTAGCTCATCACCGCCGGGAGCCGCAGCAGACGGGTGATGGTGAAGCCCGTCTGCAGAATCTGACGGAGCTGGAGGAAGCAACACTGGAGATCATTGGAGTGGCCATCACAGAGTCCGTGACGAGCGGGGAAGTTGAAAGCATTGCTGATGACGATGGTATGTTAAAACCTAATCCTTCTTCTCACATCCCACTTCCCCCTCATCCCATAATCTTTTCTCACTTACAAGCTGCTGATGGCTTTCCTGCCCTCCCCTCACCACAACCCGACCCTTGTGCATTTCTCCTTTCAGATACCCAAGAAGTCCCACCAGCACAGCCAGTCCCCGAAGTCATGGAGGAGGACAGTGAAGGAGGAGAAGACACACTGTCACTGCATCTGACACCCGTAGGCACCAGCTCAGAAAATAGCACTGCATGTACTTTTGAGGGTAGTATAGAGGCGGGATTTGCACGTGGTGAGTCACCGGGCATGAATGGGCTGCAGCGAGGCCAGGAGGAAAGGATAGCTTGGAGGCCAGTTCCCCGGAGGGTGAGTTCGCGCACAAGTTCTGCTGCACACTGTTAGAACTTGTGACAGGTGTCCCATCGTATCTCTAGGCCATTGTCCGATTAGGAAAGGCTAATATTGGAGATTAGTCGGGACAATGGAAGTAGCAACTAGCAGACATGTTGGCTACCTCCCATGTGAGGTGCGAGTATCAGGTATTGGCCAGAACAATAGAAGCAGCCAAGCAGTGTCACATTAACTATCTGGGATTGTCTAGGTCGTCCTGTTCCTTTTGTAATATTAAGGTAGGATGTCAGGTTAAACTGATTAACAGTTAAACCATCAAGATGGCTATTGGCCCAGAAATTTGACTCGGAGGCTTGCTGTGGGGGTAAGGATCGCGCGCGATCTTACCTACCGCGCCTGCCGTTGTGTTTTGGGCCCACACGAACTTCTGGTCCTGGGCCTCTCCCTGGTGCCGGCGCGCAGTGTGTGCGTGTCCCAGAGGCGCAGTTAGTTCGATGCGACCTCTGGGATCACGTGGGCCATGGAGAGCCAATGGCAGCACACCATCTTTCATTCATAGATTTGACAGGAGACCTGTCAAAACTATGAATACAAATTGCCCCCAAAAGAACAGCTAAACCTCAAATAATTTTTTTTTAAAAACCATCACATTAATAAAATAACTATAGTTAAATAAATTAACCACTTTAAACAAAAATTTAAATTTTTGAAAAAATTTAAATTCTTTTTAAAAGTTATAAAAATAAACTTACCTTTCTTTAAAGTCTCTAAAAAAGATAAACCTGTTGAAAAAAATTTAAAATAATACTTAATTAACTACTTACCTTGTTAAAAGGGGGTCTTACGCCTCCTTTCTTCATGTGTAAAATATTCCATACTTTGGGTTATAAAAAGGGAGACGTTTGCGACTAAGTGAAATAAATTAGTGGACGGTCTCTCGGTCACAAGTTGAGTACAGGAGGTAGGTGCCATGGCGGAAGAGTTAGTCAGTACTATTCAGAAATATGTGGACAAGAAGCTAGGAGCATGCAAATCATTAGTGTCTGAGGGAGACAGTCTGGGACAGATTACACAAAAGATTACGGAAGGAAAAGAAAATTAAACGGCATGATTGGAAAGCCATGATTATTCTGTGGCAAACGCAGAAAATAACCAAATTAAAAGAAGAATATTAGAAGGACAAAAGGGATTGGCGGAGATGAACCAGAGTGAGGTTGAGAAGCAGTTAGAGGACAAAAAGCAGCATTGCGAGTCTCTGTCCGGATCACTTACTTATTTACAGATTGAGATTGGTGATAAGATCAGAAAATTGATGCAGTGTGAGGCAGAGCTGGGAGAAAAGAAAGGGCTGGTAGAACAATACCAAAGGAAAACCGATGAACTGAGTGCCGGCCCTAAGGGGTGTTCTTAAGCAACGAGTGGAGGACCGGAAAATTGCTGGAAAGGGAGACAATCATGATGTGTGTCAAAAATAGATTGGGGAGTTGAAGGATAAGTTTGAGCAACAACGGGGTCTGATGTTCGCTGTATCGGGGCGACGGGTTGGGGAACAGGAAGGTTCAGGAGGAGAAATAGAGTGCGATGATTTCACATGGGCTGCTGGGAATATGAACGTAGAAGGGAAGAACAGGGCGACCTGGATGAGGGTGGTGAAGGCATGAGTGTAGAGGGAAAAGGGGTGATGATGCCCCTTAAGGTAACAAAGAAAGACGCAAGAGGGGAGAATGTGGGAACCACCACAGTACCATAGCCCAGAATATCCCACAGATTAAGCCTAGAGAGGACCCGAGTCCCAGTATAACCGCAATACAACAAGTAGCTGACCTACAAAATTGCGATCAGGGGGAAAGAGTGAAATTTCTACTTCATGTGTGTCATCCAGATGTGTATAAGACTCTTCCCGCCTCATTTAAGAAAGGCGCTGGACCTGGAGAGGGGTGAAAGAAGCGATGTGGAAAGCCACTGGTCATGGGTCGGTGTCCGATCGCAATGCCCTAAAAGGCCTGCTGGAATGTAAGCAGGAGGCCAGTGAGTCCCCGAATGTGTTTGCAGACCGATTATGGAATCACCATCAGGCAGCCTTTCCCGGACGCGATTGTGATAGTGACGATCGGTTCGAAGTAAGGCAATGGATTCAATATCTGATTGGGGCCGTGCATGAAAAGTATAATGCAATTAACGATATTTACGATCCCTCCAATGAAAACCACAATGAGGAGTGGGTAAGGGGGTGGATGGACCGGAAGTGGGAACAAGTAAAATCCCAAAAGGCAAAGATCCATGTGATCCAGCCCCCGGGTGTACATCCCATGGTGCCCCCATGGAGGAACGAGGGGCACCCACAGTATGGGCCCCCCGTCCAACACTCCACTAAAACTCAGACTCGGTCAGCTCCAGCGTGTTGGAACTGTGGGCAAAGGGGCCATTTTTCCCAGCAATGTCCAAATGGGGGATCTAGCTGGCCTCATGGGAAGGGCCTGATAGGAAGAGGGACCGATGAGGTGGACTGTTTGCGGAAAGAGATTGAGGAATTAAAACGATATATGAGGGAATCCGGGCAGGTGGGGCGGGTGTACGCCACAGGGCCCACGCCGAGTAATGCTCCAAGTCCACTCTGACGGTTGGCGGCCACGCACCCGGTACAGGGATCTGTGAGTGAGTGGCATTCAGACCCCATACGGCAGGCCCCATGTAACCGCAACAGTGGGGGTAGCTCCCAAATGTTGTTGGTCGATACCGGGGCGACCCACATGTGTGTGTGGAGAGGAATTCCCCAGACATTCGCCTATAAAAGAGTGATAGAATTAGGAGGCTTTGGGGGAGGAATGGATCACGGTCTGTTAGTAGAAACCAGCCTGACCGTGGGCACCCAGTTGTTTGGACAAAGGGACACAGCGAGGAATCAGATGGCATATTAGGAGTGGATTGGCTCCGGAAACATGATATTGTGTTAGACATGATTAATCAATGTCTGTGGCGGGGGAATACGGACATGGGAGGAAATGTAGTAGTCCGACCCAAAGGGAAAATTTGGTCCGTGGGGGTAAGGGTTGAATACCGTCTCGACCAATTTCTCAGGCACAATTTGCTTGAGGTTGAGGGGGTGATCAACAGGCTACATGTTGGGCCAGACATAAAAATTAGTGTGGGAGGATGGACCGGGAAGTTGATATACAAGGCCCAGATCCCATTCGGCCCACTAGACAGTACCGGTTCCCGAAGGAAGCAGAGGGACCTGTGGCACAGGTCATCGAGTCCTTGGTAACACGGGGTGTTGCGTAAGACGGCCAGTACCTGTAATCCCCCCCACCTGGCTGGTCCAGAAACCCGATGGGGCCTGGCGGTTGATTACAGAGCAGCCAATTGTCATTCCCCAACCGTGGCGCCAACAGTCACCTCTTCCCCGGAGGGTCAAATGCGTACCTCGGCCACATTAAAGGTCTTCACAGTACTGGATGTCTCAAATGGCTTTTGGTCTGCCCCCCTCACTGAACCATGTCAATATAAATTTGCATTTACCCTGCAGGGCCAACAGTAATGTGGACATGCCTACCACAGGGCTTCCACAATTCCCCGTCCATCTTTTACCAAATGTTACAAGACCAATTGGCGCACTTTTCGTGGAGAGAGGCCCTGGTCCAATATGTGGACGATATCCTACTCCACACTGGACTCCATGCAGGACCATGTGGAACTGCTCCAAGAATTGTTGACATTGATCACCCAGAGTGGGCTGAAATTAAACCCCAAAAATGCACAGATAGCACAACCCAATGTAACCTATCTGGGCATTACCCTATCGCACGGGTCTAGGAAAATTGCTGAGGATAAGATAGACGTTGTAAATGGTATCCCAATACCTCTTGATGTCCCATCGTTGCGATGATTCCTCGGGTTGGTAGGATGTTTATTGAGGACTTTGTGGCCCGAACGGCCCCTTTGTATACATTACTTAGGAAAGGCGCTCCCTGGGAGTGGGGGCCCTTGCAGGAACAAGCAGTGGTACAGGTTAAACAGGCCGTCACACATGCACCAGCATTAAAAACTCCGGAAGCAGGGAAATCCTTCTCCATGGAGGTAGCTACCAACGATGTATCCCTGTCAGTGGTCCTTTTGTAGGAAAGACATGGGACGCTGGTTCCTGTGGCATACGCATCCCACGGCCTATCGCCTGTGGAACAGACGTATAATATGTGAGCGACACCTACTGGCTGTGTACTGGGCCACTAACAAGTTCGCATACATTACTGGTTTGGAGGAGGTGGTCCTCCTCACTGCTCATACTCCCACTGATTTGTTACTGTCCGGGTTGTTGCGGGATGGAACAGTATCCAGTAACAGGATTGTGCGATGGACGTTAGGTCTGCAAGAACGTAACCTGATAGTCAAACATACGGCCACCCCCTTGTATTTAGCAGCTGGTCTTCTGATATCAGGAAAACCGCACAAGTGCACTTTGGTGATACCAGAACCGGGTGAAGGGCCGTTTGGCACCCACCCTATTCCTGACTCATTGCATGTCTTTGTGGACGAGTCTAGCAGCCTTACACCAGAGGGACCTGTGTCAGGATTTGGAGTTTATGCACCCAAGGAGGACATAGGAAAATCAGTTACATTGTTGGGAGGGCGATTGGCACAGCAAGCTGAACTGGCCGCTGTAGCCTACGTCCTTCAAATGCCAGATGGGGAAAAACCTTTAACTATCTTCTTTAATAGTCCCTTTACCTGCCTATCCCTAACCGATTATCTACCCATCTGGGAAAAGAGAGGCTTTGCCTCCACTGATGGCAAACCACTCCCCACGGCTGGATTACTGCAATATGTCCTTAGCCAACCGAGGGAGCGGCAGCATCCCGTGGCCATAGTGAAGGTTAAAGCACATTCTAAAAATACCCCCTGGGCAGATGAGAACAGAAAGACTGATGAATTGGCCAGAGGCTTCCGGGAGAGTGGGGAGGAATGGACAGCCCTGACCATGGCTAAGGCTCCCGTTACTCCGCTGCAGCCTACCCATCGGAATAGCCCGATGTTGGTGGAAATGCAGAGCCAGGACCCTTGGATTGCAGCAATCAGGCAAGCCATGAAGTGCACCGTGTCATGGCCCCCAGGGTGTCCCAAAAAGAGGGAGGACATCACATGGGAACCAGATCAATTACTACGGTTCCAAAACCAGGTGGTAATCCCAGACCCTCTACGGGCCGAAATTGTCCAATGGACACATGTGTCCAGTGGACATCAGAAGGGAAAGGGTTTAGCACAGAGATTATCCCAAAATATATGGTGGCCTAACATAAGAAGGACCTGGGGGTCCTTGTACATGAAACACAAAAAGTTACCATGCAGGTATGCTAACAGAGGCCGGTGTCGGGAGCAACAGGAGAGAACAGTGAGTATTTAAACTCACTTTTGCAGGCTTTTTTACAGAGGCTTACCAATCTCACAGACCGGTGGCGGCGTTCCAGTGCCACGTCACGATTCAAAAAATGACGCGGGTAAAAGGAAGCAGCTGATTGGGTGAGTACGGCCAGGTGAGTATTTATACTACTCTATAGTTAGACAGTTAAGGTTAATAGTTTATAAAGTTTAGAAGGTCTTAATTTTTGTGGTTATAGTTTAGAAGGTCTTAATTTTTGTGGTTATAGTTTCTAAGGTCTCTGTTGTGTAGCGGGGAGTGCTAGTAAACAAGGGCCCTTGAGTATATTATTTAATTGTAGTGTAATTAGTGGTATTGATTTGATTTAATTTAATTTAAATTAATTAAAGGGTAAGTCATGACAGCACAGCTTGGCCCTGTGGCATGCTCCTCCTGCACTATGTGGGAAATCAGGAACACTTCCTGTGTCCCTGACAACCATGTGTGCGGGAAGTGTATCCAGCTGCAGCTACTGGCAGACCGCATTCACGATGCTGAGGACATTGTGGATAGCACGTTTAATGAGTTGGTGACACCGCAGGTAAAGGCTGCACAGGCAGGAAGGGAATGGGTGACTGCCAGGCAGAGTAGTAGGCGCAGGCAGGTAGTGCAGGGGTCCCCTGTGGCCATCCCCCTCTCAAACAGATATACCACTTTGGATATTGTTGAGGGAGATGGCTTATCGGGGGAAGGCAGCAGCAGCCAACTTCCTGGCAGCATGGGTGGTTCTGCTGCACAGGACGGGAGGAAAAAGAGCGGGAGAGCTACAGTGATAGGGGATTCTATTGTAAGGGGAATAGATAGGCGTTTCTGCGGCCACAAACGAGACTCCAGGATGGTATGTTACCTCCCTGGTGCAAGAGTCAAGGATGTCTCGGGGCAGCTGCAGGGCATTCTGGAGGGGGAGGGTGAACAGCCAGTTGTCGTGGTGCATATAGGTAGCAAAGATATAGGTAAAAAATGGGATGAGGTCCTAAAAGCTGAATATAGGGAGTTAGGAGGTCAATTAAAAAATAGGACCTCAAAGGTAGTAATCTCAGGATTGCTACCAGTGCCACGTGCTAGTCAGAGTAGAAATAGAAGGATATTTCAGATGAATACGTGGCTAGAGGAATGGTGCAAGGGGGAGGGATTCAAATTCCTGGGACATTGGAACCAGGTTCTGGGGGAGGTGGGACCAGTACAAACTGGACGATTTGCAGCCTGGGCGGGACCGGGACCGGGACCGATGTCCTAGGGGAGTGTTTGCTAGTGCTGTTGGGGAGGGTTTAAACTAAAATGGCAGGGGTTTGGGAACCTGTTCAGGGAGACAGAGGAAAGGGAAGCAAGGATGGAAACAAAAGACAGGAAGGAGAAAAGCAAAAGTGGAAGGCAGAGAAATCAAGGGTGTAAATCAAACAGGGCTACAGTAAATAATAATTCTAAAAGGACTAAGAGTGTTAAAAAAACAAGCCTGAATGCGAGGAGCATTAGTAATAAGGTGGATGAATTAGCTGCGCAAATAGATGTAGACGGATATGATATAATTGGGATTACGGAAACATGGCTCCAGGGTGACCAAGGCTGGGAATTCAACATTCAGGGGTATTCAATATTCAGGAAGGACAGGCAAAAAGGAAAAGGAGGTGGGGTAGCATTGCTGGTTAAAGAGGAGATTAAAAGAATAGTAAGGAAGGATATTACCTCTGATGATGTGGAATCTGTATGGGTAGAGCTGAGAAATACCAAGGGGCAGAAAACGTTAGTGGGAGTTGTATACAGACCCCCAAACAGTAATGCGGAGGTTGGGAATGGCATTAAACGGGAAATTAGAGACGCGTGCAATAAGGGCTCAGCAGTTATCATGGGTGAATTTAATTTACATATAGATTGGGCTAACCAAATTAGTAACAATACTGTGGAGGAGGAATTCCTAGAGTGTATACGGGATGGTTTTCTGGACCAATATGTCGAGGAACCAACTAGAGATCAGGCCATCTTAGACTGGGTATTATGTAATGAGAAAGGATTAATTAGCAATCTTGTTGTGCGAGGCCCCTTGGGGAGGAGCGATCATAATATGATAGAATTCTTCATTAAGATGGAGAGTGAAGTAGTTGACTCAGAGACTAGGGTCCTGAATTTAAATAAAGGAAACTACGATGGCATGAGGCGCGAGTTGGCTAGGATGGATTGGGGAGCGTTACTTAAAGGGTTGATGGTGGATAGGCAATGGCAAACATTTAAAGATTGCATGGATGAACTACAGAATTTGTTCATCCCTGTTTGGCATAAAAATAAAACAAAAAAGGTGACTCAACCATGGCTAACAAGGGAAATTAGGGATAGCATAAGATCCAAGGAGAGGTCATATAAATTGGCCGGAAAAAGCAGCAAACCTGAGGATTGGGAACAGTTTAGGATTCAGCAAAGGAGGACAAAGGGATTAATTAAGAGGGGGAAAATAGAATATGAGAGTAAGCTTACAGGGAACATAAAAACTGACTGTAAAAGCTTCTATAGATATGCGAAGAGAAAAAGATTGGTGAAGTCAAGTGTAGGTCCCTTGCAGTCAGAATCAGGGGAATTTATAATCGGGAACAAAGAAATGGCAGACCAATTAAATACATACTTTGGTTCTGTCTTCACAAAGGAGGACACAAATAACCTCCCAGAGATGTCGGGGAACAAAGGGTCTAATGAGAGGGAGGAATTGAATGAAATCAATATTTGTCGGGAAATGATGTTAGGGAAATTGACAGGATTGAAGGCCGATAAATCCCCAGGGCCTGATAATCTACATCCTAGGGTACTTAAGGAAGTGGCCCTAGAAATAGTAGATGCATTGCTGGTCATCTTCCAAAATTCTATAGACTCTGGAACAGTTCCCATGGATTGGAGGGTAGCGAATGTAACCCCACTATTTAAAAAAGGTGGTAGAGAGAAAACGAGGAATTATAGACCGGTAAGCCTGACATCGGTAGTGGGGAAAATGCTAGAGTCCATTATAAAAGATGTAATAGCTGAGCATTTGGAAAACAGTGACAGGATCAGACAAAGTCAACATGGATTTACAAAAGGTAAGTCATGCTTGACTAATCTACTGGAATTTTTTGAGGATGTAACTGGTAGAATAGATAAGGGAGAACCAGTGGATGTGGTGTATTTGGACTTTTAGAAGGCTTTCGATAAGGTCCCGCATAAGAGATTAGCATGCAAAGTTAAAGCACATGGGATTGGGGGTAAGGTACTGACTTGGATAGAGAACTGGTTGGCAGACAGGAAGCAAAGAGTTGGAATAAATGGGTCTTTTTCTGAGTAGCAGGCAGAGACTAATGGGGTACCGCAGGGATCGGTGCTAGGACCCCAGCTATTCACAATATATATTAATGATCTAGCCGAGGGAACTAGATGTAATATCTCCAAGTTTGCAGACAGCACAAAGCTGGGTGGGCGTGTGTGCTGTGAGGAGGATGCAGAGAAACTCCAGTATGATTTGGACAGGTTGGGTGATTAGGCAGATGCATGGCAGATGCAGTATAATGTGAATAAATGCAAGGTTATCCACTTTGGTGGCAAAAACAGGAAGACAGATTATTATCTGAACGGCAATAGATTGGGAAAAGGGGAAGTGCAACGAGACCTGGGTGTCCTTGTGCACCAGTCGCTGAAAGTAAGCATGCAGGTGCAGCAGGCGGTTCAGAAGGCAAATGGTATGTTGGCCTTCATAGCGAGAGGATTCGAGTACAGGAGCAAGGATGTCTTGCTGCAGTTGTACAGGGCCCTGGTGAGACCACACCTTGAGTATTGTGTGCAGTTTTGGTCACCTTATCTGAGGAAGGATGTTCTTGCCATGGAGGGAGTGCAGCGAAGATTCACCAGACTGATACCTGGGATGGCAGGAATGACGTATGAAGAGAGATTGGGTCAATTAAGCTTATATTCGCTAGAGTTTAGAAGAATGAGAGGGGATCGCATTGAAACTTATAAAATTCTAACAGGACTAGACAGACTAGATGCAGGAAGAATGTTCCCGATGGCGGGGGATTCCAGAACCAGGGGTCACAGTCTAAGGATAAGGGGTAAGCTATTTAGGACTGAGAGGAGGAGGAATTTCTTCACCCAGAGAGTGGTGAACCTGTGGAGTTCTCTACCACAGAAGGCAGTTGAGGCCAATTCATTAAATATATTCAAGAAGGAGTTAGATATATTTCTTAAGGCTAAAAGGATCAAGGGATATGGGGAGAAAGCAGGGACAGGATACTGAATTTGGATGATCAGCCATGATCTCATTGAATGGCGGAACAGGCTCGAGGGGCCGAATGGCCTACTCCTATCTTCTATGTTTCTATCGGTACAGCAAGTAATCAAAAAGGCAAATGGAATGTTGGCCTTTATTGCAAGGGGGTTGGAGTATAAAAGCAGGGAAGTCCTGCTACAACTGTACAGGGTATTGGTGAGACCACACCTTGAGTACTGCGTACAGTTTTGGTCTCCTTATTTAAGGAAGGATATACTTGCATTGGAGGCAGTTCAGAGACGATTGACTAGGCTAATTCCAGAGATGAGGGGGTTGACTTATGAAGAAAGGTTGAGCAGGTTGGGCCTATACTCATTGTAATTTAGAAGAATGAGAGGTGATCTTATTGAAACATATAAGATTCTTTGGGGGCTCGACAAGGTAGATGCAGAGAGGATGTTTCCCCTCGTGGGGAAATCTAGAACTCGGGGGCATAGTTTTAGAATAAAGGGTCGCCCTTTTAGAACTGAGATGAGGAGGAATTTCTTCTTTCAGAGGGTCGTAAATCTGTGTAATTCTCTGCCCCAGAGAGCCGTGAAGGGTTATGGGGAGTGGGCAGGGAAGTGGCTTTGAGCCCAAGAAAATATGAAATCTGATCAAGGTTCCCATTTCACAGGTCAGGTGATGAAAGAAACTCTTAAATTGTTGGGGATAAAGTCATGCTTTCAGATCTCGTATAATTCCCAAGCAGCAGGAATAGTGGAACGAATGAACCGAACCCTTAAAAATCGGTTAGTGAAAGCCCTCGCTGATTATGGGAAGGAGTGGGACAGCCTGTTCCCCCTCCTTCTAATGGCTAGTAGGGCAATCCCCTCAAAGAGTACAGGGTTTAGCTGGGAGGAGAATGCGGCTGCCAGAAATGTGGGTGGCTGGTTGTCTGTTCGGCCCCCAGGAGGAGGGAGTCTGCATGAATCAAAGAATGCAATTGCTCCAAAACCATTTGGAGCAGGTGTAGCGGTCCGCAGCCCGTAACTTGGGTATGGCCAGAATATGGTCCCCTGGGTGTTCGTCAGCCGATTCTGAAGGTTATAAGGTGGGAGACCAGGTGATGACACGGGTCAATCATCAAGAGGGGAAATGGAACCCAAAGTTCGAGGGTCCTTACCCGATCATTGACAAATTATGTCCACAAGTATATAAAATACACTGTCAAGGGTCCAAGCAGAAAAATGCAGACCAGTGGGTCCATGTTAACCAGCTGAAACCGTATAAAGGTCCGGTATCTAAGGGACAAGTAGACAGTTTAAAAATGATCATGCTGGATAATGCCGATGAATGGTGGCCACATGATGAACCAATGGCCATTACCGACAGGGAGCTGCGGCCCCGTCCAACTACCCAGCCCGCGTGGGTACTGTCCGGTGACTATGTGGCCCCGGGACCCTCTCCCTCACCCCAGTTATCCTCACACTAGCCAAAACAGGACCGGAGGCGAGGCCAGAAGAAACAGCAAACAGACTGATAAGTAGCCAGATACTGTGTTTGATCACTTCCCAGGTATGGCGAGAATCGTTGGGTGGATGCATATGATAATCGAATTAGGCATGCTTCAAATGTGTCACTCAGCAGTGATTAAGGGTTGGTGCCGGAGTGGCCCTCAAGATGAACGGTATAAATATAATCCGACCAGAGAAGAAGAAAGGGTGAGAGAAATCGAGGAATGACTGAGTCGACGGTGGAACTGCCGCTGGGAGGTGGCAAGCCCTGGTTACATGGAAGAACTGTTGTATGGGAATCGAACTATTGGAGCACGTGTGGAGGAAGGGAATGAGGTTCGGGTAAAATGCATTTGTAGCAGTAATGGAACAGCGGTGGGGATCCGGTGACAGTGGTTTCAAGACCAATTTGGCACGTCTGCCCCTCCTGTAGGGGATGTCGGGGTGCCCTATAAAGGGAAAATATCCCGACAATCTGATGGAAAGAATGGCCTGGTACTAATTCAAATGTTAAACTGGCCCCAGTTCTGGAATAGGCACAGTGGTAACGTCCGTTGTGAACCGGGTGATGACAGCGCATATGGCAGCTCTCATGTGAGGTTAGAGGCCATTGGGAAACCAGGTAAAAACGCTGTCAGAAGTCCGGGTCCCCCTTGTCCCATGTTACTCCCTAATCCACAAACAAATGGGTTGGACGTGATGGAATCAGGCCATTTGTTATATAATGATATGCGCTTTGAAATTGTTCCGGTTGTTTTTAATTTAACCTCTCTGCATATGCCTGACAGATTGGGCCACAGTAGCTGCCTTAATTTGCCGAGCCTCATGTTAAATGAAGTGGTAGGGGACGCGCAGGCGAGGAAGCAAAGGACAGATGGAGGAGCCCTGACTCAGACATGGGTGAAGGGCCGAAGGCCCAACACAAACGAGGTTTAACCGAATGGGTGGGGATAGGAGCCACCGCCGGCCTGGCCGGTCTGAATCATATAGATGTCAAATCTATGTGGGAACATGACAAAGTCATGTGGAGGCAACTGGAGGGGCTTTTAACCAAATTAAATGACCAAAGCGGGGACCTAATCCATGAACAAGGTAAAACGCTGTTATCCACCCAAGAGATAGTAGTGGCCATGCAGTCCATCTCGGATAAGGTCAATGAGATTAATGGGGAAAACAACCAAGAGTATGCACAGCAGAACATCTCCAAAGCAGTCACCTGTAGTATGTATGGAAACTTTGTGCTTACCTTACTACAAAAAGGATTGTCTGACCTCGAATCTAATCATATTCCTGCCTTTGTCAAGAATCACCACTTGGCCACCTAGCTAGGAACCAATAAGACGGAAGAAGAATATAAACGCATCAGGCGGCACGGTCTGGCCTCTCTCGCCCCTCGGGCCCACTCTCAGGGCAGTGTCGGCCGGGTCCCAGTGATATTGGTAGTCCCGATCATCGTGAACTCTACAGCCCCTCCCGTGTGGTTGTATAAGGTAGAATGGGGCAACACGGTGGCATAGTGGTTAGCACTGTTGCCTCACAGCGCCAGGGACCCGGGTTCGAATCCGGCCTCGGGTGACTGTCGGTGTGGAGTTTGCACATTCTCCCCGTGTCTGCGTGGGTTTCCTCCCACAGTCCAAAGATGTGCGGGTTAGGTTGATTTGGCTATGATAAATTGACCCTTAGTGTTAGGGGGATTAAATACGTGGGGTTACGGGAATAGGGTGGGGTATGTGTTGGTGCAGGCTCGATGGGCCGAAATGGCCTCTATCTGCACTGTGGGGATTCTGTGAATCCATAGGAGTCATTGAACATTACGATGACGATACTATCTTTAAGGAATTTCGGGACCATCCTCGATGGTTGATTATTAGAAAGAGCACGAGGTTAGCCCCAGACTTGGAGTGTTGCTGACAAGTTGGAAAGGAGTGGGTGTGTAGGTGTGATGTGTATCAGCACACTACACCCGCGTGTGGGTTCACATTGGACGAGCCGATGGAGTCCTGGTCAGGTGAGAACTGCCTACGTGGGCAGGGGAAGGTACTGCGTTACAACCAGTGCCTCACACCTACATCACGGGGAAACCCTCTGCCCGCTTAATAGCCCTATATTCTGTCTCTCCCCAGTTGAACCGGTCAAATTCAGAGGTTAAATGTTATTACCAGTTCACCTGCACTACGTTACAGAAATACAATTGGAGCTGCCCCATCAGGAGGCCCGAAGGTCAGTGGTCCACCCGATTCCCCCCCTATCGCTTAGTTTGAAGTCAATCCTTCAACATACAACTACCTCGCAAGAACATTTGGTTCGTATGCAACAGGATAATAAAGATATCGAGAAAGGAATCAAAACCTTAGGAGACCACAAATGGTGGGAAATGGTATATAATGTGGGGCAATCCGTCTGGGCTTGTATGCTTTCTTATGCTTTCTTAGTTGTTCGATTTGTGTTGACCATCACTATCATTATTACTTTGATACATATACGCGGCGTGTGTCGCCGGTTGGAGGATCAGCTGCGGGTCTGGCAGGCTCTGTCTATTTATGGGGGCCTTTTGGAGGGTCCCCATGAGTATGAAAAGCTCATACGCAATTAGCAAAATCCGCAAAATTATTAGTAAATAAGTTGGTACTGCGCAATTTGTAAGTTTGTAGACTCAAGGTGACCAGGCTGAGAGCTGAACGCAAAAAAAAATTAACCAGAGTTTGAAACTAAGGTCCGTTAGGGGGGAAATGTTAGAACTTGCTTCTGTGTCGAACTTGCTTCTGGTGTCCCATCATATCCCTAAGCCATTGTCTGATTAGGATAGGCTAATATTAGAGATTAGTCAGGACAATGGAAGTAGCAACTAGCAGACATGTTGGCTACATCCCATGTGAGGTGCAAGTATCAGGTATTGGCCAGAACAATGGAAGCAGCCAAGCAGTGTCACATTAACTATCTGGGATTGCCTGGATCGCCCTGTTCCTTTTGTAATATTAAGGTAGGATGTCAGGTTAAACTGATTAATAACAGTTAAACCATCAAGATGGCTATTATGTCAAGTCTGGAGGTTTGGTGAGAAGGAACCTCGCTTCAATATACATTCTGGGCATCATGTGATATGACTCACGTTAAAGGGGGAGGGTACTTTAAGGAGGCTGGAAGGTTTTTGAGCATGTGACAGATGACAAAAGAGGGATACAAAAGAACAGGTAGTTAGAGCTCACGGGACGGTCGGAAGTCCAACACCTACGGAGGCCAAGCTTGATCAGCTTGGGTCTGCAGGAAACCAGGTTGTATGAGTCTATTGTATAACCGTAATAGTTATTATACTATTGGTGTCTGAGTAATAAACTTGCATTTGGACAATATACTCGAACCTGACTCACGAGGAATCATTTAATTGAGTTTAAGAGATTTCCTTACACACACAACTCAGATGATGACCTCAATGAGGCGGCCTTCAGATGAAGGGTGATGGGCAGAAATACTAGGTGCAATGGCAAGCCTGCTAGAGACACTCATGTCAGTGTCAAGGAACATGGAGGAGTCCGGCTCCAACATTGCACGGGGCTTTGCACAAAGCTTGGAGTCCATGATTTCCAGGATGAAAATGATGGGCGACACCATGAGAGACCTTGTGGATCCAACCATGATGCTGCTTGTGATGGGCAATGTCGCAACTTCCACTGCAGCACAGGCGGAAGTGACCCAACATCTCAGTGCTGCAGTGGAAGCTCAGACTTCTGACATTGTGGCTGGGTTTACGAGCAATGCTCCCTTTAAGCTGCGTGGCCGCGCATCGCTCTGGAGGTCCTGCAAAGCTGGCTCACTGGCTTTTAAGGGAAAAACCGCACAGGCGCGGAATTTTGAATGGGCAGTGCAGCTTGTTAAAGGGGCAGCGAGTCCCCCCAAAAATTAGAGGGAACATTGTTTACGAATGTGGAAAGGGACTTGCAGGGTCTCACAGTACTCCAGCAATCGGTCCCCCAACAGATGGCTAGGAATGAGGCGCTGCCCCGGGGGACTGGCAGTGGCTCCATGGAGCAAGAACCTGCTGTCCTCTCTCAGGAAGCCAGCCTTCATCCTCCCACCACTGCCACTCCGCCAATGCCCTTGTTGCTGCCTGTTATCCAGCCAGCCCAGACTGCGCTGCCCATGCCGAGGTGGTGCTGTATACAGCCGGGTCTTCTCGGCCCAGAGCTGCTCGAAGTCATCCTGCAAGGCCATCCGCAGTTTCCCCCCCCCCCCCCCCCCGCCGCCCCCCCACCACTGAAAGTCAGCAGCCTTCCCCCAGCCAAGATGCAGCCACTGGGGGAGCACTTCATAGGAGCACTAGAGTAGAAAAGCAACATGAAAGACAGACACTAAGGGAATGTACAAAAGTGATTAGTTGACATTGTTGGTTTGATTTGGAATTGATAAATTTATAAATTATGTTTGGAATGTTTGTTTTCTGGTGGCTCTCATTTCAGCTTTGATGCTGCAATATTCCATGACAGGGATGGTAAGAAGGGGAAGTGGTGAGCAACAGGGATCTGGGGTTTCATTCACTGGAATCGAAGTCTGATGAGGTGCTCATGGACAGCCCGTCCAGAATGGGGATCTGCTGCCTGCCTCCTCCCTTCCTCCTCCTCCTCCTCCTCCTCCTCCTCCTCTTCCTTTTCCTCCTCCTCCTCCTCTTCCTTCTCCTGAGGTGGTCCCGGAACCTGTGGTGGCAAGGGCAGCACCCTCATGATGGCCAAGTTATGGAACATGCAGCAGGCTACCACGAATTGGGACATCCGCTCCGGTGAATACTGGAAGGCTCCTCCAGAGCGGTCAAGGCAGCGGAACCTTTGCTTTAGCACCCCGAAGCTCTGCTCGATGAGGTTCCTTGTGGCAGCATGGCTCTCATTACATGATTGCTGGCCACAAGTGGTGGGCTTGTAGAGGGGAGTCATCAACTAGGTGCAGAGCGGATAGCCCATGTCTCCAAGCAGCAAACCTTGGGTTTGACCTGGTGGCTGGAAGATTGCTGGCACAGTGGACTGGCGCAGGATGAAGGCATCGTGACTGCTGCCAGGATCCCGGCATTCACCATCATGATGCGCTGAGCGTGCTTGCACACCAACTGCACATTAAGTGAGTGGTACCCTTTGAGGTTATGGAACATCTCAGGATTGATATGCAGTGCCCGCAAAGCCACATGTGTGCAGTCGATGGCACCCTGCACCATAGGGAAGCCCAATATCCAGGCAAAGCCACGTGTGTGCTCATTCTGCTTCAGAGAGAAGACAATAAAGTCCCTTCTCCTGGAGTTTTTTTTTATTCGTTCCTGGGATGTGGGCATTGCTGGCAAGGCCAGCATTTATTGCCCATCCCTAATTTTCCTTGAGAAGGTGGTGTTGAGCTGCCTTCTTAAACCGCTGCAGTCCTTGTTGTGAAGTTACTTCCACAGTACTGTTAGGGAGGGACTTCCAGGATTTTGACCCAGTGACGATGAAGGAACGGCGATATATTTCCAAGTCAGGATGGTGTGTAACTTGGAGGGGAACTTGCAGGTGATGGTGTTCCCATGCACCTGCTGCCCTTGTCACAGAGCCTCTGTGACCTCCCGGATGCAGCGATGAATGGCAAATTGGGAGATGTTTGCTATGTCTCCTGCTCCAAACTGGAAGGATCCGGTGGTGAAAAAATTGAGGGCAACAGTGACCTTTAGGGCCATTGGCAGTGCCATTGTTACCCTACTCTGAGGCTGCAGGTCTGGTTGCAGGAGGTAGCAGAGTTCTGTGACCATGTCTTTGGTGAAGCGGAGCCTCCTAATACACTGCTCTTGACTTAAGTACAGGTAGAAGTGCTCTTGGAACACCCTAGGTGAGTAAGGCCTCCTGCTGAGAGCTCTCCTGCCCCTGCTCCTCCTCCCTCTGCGAGCATCTTGTCCTTTTCTTCGCTGCCTCGCTCCATCTCCCTGTAATACTCGAGTGCGTGGGGGACTGCATGCAGAGCCCCCATGACTGGGAGCAAGTGGTGTGAGCAGAACCCTTTTAAATGAGAATGAAGGCCTTCTCCACTTGCAGCATCACTCTCTTTCACCTCAGCAACTTTAAACTCTAGAAAGCTCCAAACAGTTGCACAAACTTAAACAGAGCCAGCAGAAATGGAAAAGCAAATCAGCTGCAAGTTGTTGCTGATCCTTTAAAGAGCACTGGTGGGGGGTCCTTTCTGCTGCTGAACACATAGTCAACTGGTTGTGATTAGGAGAGGGTGTTAAATGGAGCGGCGACGTCCAAAATGGCAGATCAACGTTGCACACTCATTGACATCACGGCTTGCCTCATTTCCATTTCTGTAGCAAACGCAGACAATGGCAGCGCTGCCGACCTGCCCAAAATGGCGGCCTACGCGGGACCTGCGGGAGCGGGTGAAAGCGAGGTGGCGCCATTTTTTCTTCCTCTCGGTTCGGGAGCAATTTTATCCACAGGGTCTTTGGATACAATGCTACTAGCTGGGTAATCAGCAAGCCCAGTCAATAGCATAGCTTCCACAGTTCGACGGCTCCAGATCAGCTTTGAGACTGGTTTAAAGTTGCAATTCCTAGACGTTATTTTGGGGAAAGGGTGAAAGCAGGAGTTAAGTAGGTGCTGTGCTAATAAGACACGCCTGTTTGAAAGTCTGGTTTTAGCGCACAATTTTGAGGCTAATTGGTGATTACCATGATTTAACCGTGCCTGCAGGTGCTAAAACAGACACCGACAGGTTTAGCACTCGAGCACTGATTAGAAGCAATTTTCGTGAAGCAGTATATGCAGCCTCCGTGCAATCACTTCCACTGAAGGTGTGGAGTGCGCTGGCTGACACACAACGGAATGTTTCAGGATGGCTCAGGGACCAAGGGAGAGGGCTCACAGGTTCTCGAATGCGGCACTTGGGGTCCTGGTGAAGGAGGTCCAGAGGAGGAGGGATGTCCTGGACCCGCAGGGGGGAAGGATGCCACAGATGGAGGTAAAGTGGCGGATGTGGGAGGAGATTGCCCAGGAGGGAACAGCCAGGAGTGCTGCCCCCAGGAGATGGCTCCAGTGCTGCAAGAAATTTAACGAGTTGTCACGAGTGGTCAGGGTAAGATCCCATCTCATAAACCCACTGCTCAATAACTGCACTACCACCACCAGCATCACAACTTCAACATCTTGCATCCACCATCGAGCAATACACTGACATTCACACACCCCACACTATTGCATCCTTCACAGGCACTACTCGCACCTCAGACACATCTCACAGCTTTTCAACCATGTGAGGCATCACACACACACACACATACACACACACACACACACACACAGACCTAATCTTTCCTGAAAATACACTCATTCATAATCACCACTCTTTCTCTTCCAGGACAAGATAGCACATAACAGGTGCCAGCAAGACCTGACCAGGGGAGGGGAAGCATGCCTGTATTATATCACTCCCCTTGAGGAGGCAGTGCTGGTGGTGATTGGGAGGGGAGTAGCAGACGCCGTGGCCACAGGCAGAGCAGGGAGCGGGTCGCCTAGAGGTATGTGCCCAGCTTCCTTACGTATCCACAGATATTCCTGATCCCTAATCCCCCAAACCTATCCTCACTCCCAAGCTCCATATGGTCTAATCACACACATCCTCCTATAGTGGCCAAATGCACTGCACCCTAACCCTTCTAGCTTTATCATTGCAGGCTCCCAGGAGCAAGATCCACCTCGCACACTCCCCCCGGGGAAAGTCCAAGGGGAGCAAAAGCCACATCGACCCCCCCCAGAGGAAGAGAAGGGGGAGGAGGAGAGCGAGGAAGATGGCACTGCGTCAATCGCTACCATTGTTGCAGGCACCAGCTCAGAGACCACAGCACACATAACTTAGTGGCTAGGGTCTAAGAGGGATCCTCACAGTGGGAAGCACAGGGCACTAGTGGGCAGCAGCCTGGCCGGGTGGAAGGAACACCACAGGTGCCACTTTGCCAGGGGGCAAGGTCCCATACTAGTTACTAAGGGATTAGACCATATGGATACTAGTTCTGCTGTAGAGGAGTCAGATGAGGACCTCGCTGGGCCAAGCTTCAGAAGAAGGCTGATGGGTTTGACAAACCAAATGCTTGGTGCAATGGAGAGCCTGCCTGAAAGCTCACGGATCGTGGCTAGGGGGACGGAGGAGACCACTTTCAGCTTGGCCTGTGGCTTAACAGAAAGCTTGGAACCCATCCTATCCAGAGTGGATAGGCTGGCCAATGGCATCCATCAACTTGCTGAGCACGACATCATGAAACGTCTGATGTCTAAGGTCGCAGGTTTCATTGCAGTCATTGCAGCTTCCATTGCACTATTTGCATCTTCCATGGAAAGACAAAGTGCTGCAATTAGATGGCGATGAGCATCCTTCCCAAGTGCGGGCTGTCTACCAAGAACCCTCTGGTGCTCCCCCTGGTCATCTCCTCTTCCCCCTCCTCCTCAACCTCCTCCTCCTCGTCTTCATCCTCCTCCTCTTGTGGCTCTAAGCTTGACCCTCTGGGACAATTGCGGGTGGTAATGGCTGGTCTCTCATGATCATCACATTGTGGAGCATGCAGAAAGTCAGAACAAATCTGGAGCGCACCTCGTCCTCCTGTCCTTCTTTCCTGCAGCAGCTGGTGCTGATCTGCCTGGCCTCATCTCTTCCACCCATTTCTCCTCCAGACCAAGGGGACCCCTAGCAAGATCCCTATGACCAAGGATTCTCTTTCTCCTGGTGACTCCTATAAGGTCTTCAATAAGGTAGAGTAGCACATGACTCACTCTCTTTAGGTGAAGTCCTCAGAGAATTTCCAGAATGTTGATAGAGTGTTAGTGAAGTTTTGACAATGTGCCCCAGATGCCGTGAAATTCAATATGTTAGCGCCTCCCGTTAGCGCCTGGCGGGGGTGCTAACGGGGCACTAAGGGGTTAGCGCTCGGGTGCTGCGAATGCAACGACGCCCGCGAACTTCAGTGCCGGTTTAGTGCTGGTGCTAACTCTTGACGCCTGGGCCTCTAGCACCTCGCAGATCGTGAGGTCATAAAGTGCGCAGCGCCCCGTTATTGCCCCGCATGGAAAATTGACTCTCGCCCCTGCTTTATCGCCTCGCGTTGACAACGGCAGCAAGAGGAGGCATTGTGAACTCGGCTGGCCGCTTCGTGAGCGGTAATTAAATGGAATGCTTTTCAGCTAGTGCAACCTTTATTATTTGCACCAGTCTGGTGCCTGCGCAAATTTTTTACTGTTTCATTGGCGCAAGATGTCCAAGCCCTCCACTTTGTGAGAGTGTTTGGGGCTGTAATGGCAGTCGCCCAGGTCGCCTTGCAACACAGAACTGATGACAACTAGCTTGTGCAGCATCATTGGCCCTTCCCTTTAAGTGAAGGAAGCAGCCTCTGTGATGAAAGAGTGCCGTTTACAATTCACTCAAAATTGTTTAGTGCTCCGCCGCTACCGGACTTTAGCGCCCTAAGAGAAGTGGATAACACTTGATTTAGCGCTCCACTTCCTCTTGGAGCACTGAAACTGAATTTTGCGGGAGGCGAGAATGATTAGCGCCTGGCGCTAATTTTTCCAACTTTTAAAGTTTTAGCGCCCCAATTGGGGCTATACCGAATTTCTCCCCCCCTAGAAAGTCTCCCGCCTGGTCAGTCAATCTCCAGCAGCAAGTGAACAGTGAAAGCTGAGCATGGCTTTAAGTAGCTCTAGAAATCCTCAGCAACGACTTGTTTATT
The DNA here is from genome assembly GCA_030390025.1 of Squalus acanthias. NCBI lineage: Eukaryota > Metazoa > Chordata > Chondrichthyes > Squaliformes > Squalidae > Squalus > Squalus acanthias. The sequence continues at coordinate 88,518,365 of CM059432.1, forward strand.
CATGTTCAGCTGGTTGCTGTTAGGAGAGGTTGTTAATTGAAGTGCTACCCACCAAAATGCTGTGCAGCCTCTTTAATGAGCACTAGCAGGCAATTTATTTGTCAATCAGAGCCGTAACAATCCTCAGGGTGGCTTTGTCAAGACTTCACCAATGCTCTATCAACATATATTTGAGAAATTCTTTGAGAATTTTACCTATAGAGAGGGAGTGCTGTGCTACTCTACCTTATTGGACACTTTATAGGAGTCACCAGGAGAAAGGGAGTGCTTGGTCATGGGTATCTTGCTAGGGGTCCCCTTGGTCTGCAGGAGGAATGGGTGGAGGACATGAGGCCAGGCAGAGTAGCAGCAGCTGCTGCAGGAGAGAGGAACAGGAGGGTGAGGTGGGCACCTTCCAGCCCCGCCACCTGCCTACCCACCGTGGGTACAGGACATCCTTCCTCCTTGAAAATTGCTGCTAATCAGTGCTTGAGTGCTAAACCTACAGGCATCTGTTTTAGCGCCTCCAGGCAAGTTCAAATCATGGTAATCAGCAATTAGCCCCAAAATTGCAGGCTGAAATCAGACTTTCAAACAGGCGTGTCTTCCAAGCACAGCATCCAATTAGTGCCTGTTTTCACTGTTTCACCAAAATAACCCCTATAATCTTTTTCTCACCACAATAAACATCTGAACCACTTGGACTGCTGTAGTATCAAGATCTCTGCGTATCAGTAGTAGTCTGGTGTCTTTTCTATAGTATTGTCTTTTCTATAGTACTTTGGTAAGAATCCACTTCTCTCAGCTGTCCTGCATTATCACTGTTATATGGTTTTAATTTTGCTTTAAGCTTATTTGCTCATATATTTTAATATCTGTTTGCTGATCTACATTGGCTCCCGGTTAAGCAGTGCCTCGATTTCAAAATTCTCATCCTCGCCCCTCCCTATCTCTGTAATGTCCTTCAGCCCCACAACCCCCCGAGATATCTACACTCCTCTAATTCTGCCCTCTTGAGCATCCCTGATTATAATCGCTCAACCATTGGAGCCTTCTGTTGTCTAGGCCCTAAGCTCTGGAATTCCCTCCCTAAATCTCACCGTCTCGCTACCTCTCTTTCCTCCTTTAAGATGCTCCTTAAAACCTACCTCTTTGACCAAGCTTTTGGTCACCTGCCCTAATTTATCCTTATGTGGCTCGGTGTCAAATTTTTTGTCTTATAATACTCCTGTGCAGCGCCTTGGGACGTTTTACTATGTTAAAGGCGCTATATAAATACAAGTTGTTGTTGTTGACAGTCCTGTGATCAAGCCAATACTTTTTTTAGTTTGCACTCAGTTTTCTGTTACAGTTAGTTCACAGTTGGGCTGTAGATTATGGATCACAATCACCATTGCATCTTATTTCAGTTTCCCTAATTGCAATTCAATTTATATCTGTTCTAAATAGCGAGGAATCCCATATATCCCTGTCTTACACCAGTTCTAATCCAACTAGATCACCTTTTCCTTTTATCTAACACTTATTTTCATAAAGTAAAAGGATTGCTATATCACATTTTTTGGCCTAGAATGTATAATATCTGTTATACATCTCAGCATTGTTGCAAGTTCAGCTTTTAACATTTCACTTGATGATTGATCAATTCATTCTGTCCAATTTCTACAATATTGGGCCGGATTTTCCGATCCTGCGTGCGGATGCCTCCGATTGGGAAAAATCTACGCACTTACCTGCTGGCTCCATAGGTCCTGACACTTCCGATCCTGGGCCTCTCCTGGTCCGCATGCGCAGAGGCCCAGGTATCCCAGGGGCGCAGGCGGTTCGCAAGTGTCCCTGGGATCACGTGGGCCATGGGGAACCAATCAAAGAAGGGAATCCCCCTTCACACTTTTGATAGGTCTCTTCGCGCAGATCTGTCAAAAGTATGAATGGGGATCACTCAAAAAACACACTAAAACATTAAATAATTTTTTTTAAATCATGTATTTAAAATTAGTTAAAATTATATTAAATTAAATATTTTAAACAAAAATTTAATTTTTTGAAAAAATAATTAAAGTTTTTTACGGGGCTAAAAATAAACTTCCTTTTTTAAAAGTATTTTTAAATTATAAATGAGTGAAAAATTTTTTTTTTTTAACTTTTTGAAACTCTTATGCTGGTAAAAGCAGGCCTTATGCCTGCTTTTACCAGGTGTAAGATTTTTAAAGGTATTCAGTGGGCGGAGGTTCTGCAGAAAGCGGAACTCTCCCCTCGCAGAGGCCCTTCTCCAGGGCAGGCGTGCGATCTGTCAAGAGAATTCTTGACAGATCGGAAATGCCGGTTTTCAGTGCATGCGCTTCGCATGTCTGAAACCGGCACTTGCGAGGTCCCTACGGGCGTGTACACACCTCGTACACACCCGTAGGGATCGGAAAATACGGGCCATTAAATATCCCTAACATCACCTTTATTCTGATTTGCAACACATCTTCCAGTAGTTCTAGTCTTGCCTTTTGCTCTTAAATGAGGTGGTGACCTTGAATCAGGGTGGTTAAGTACTTCTTGGAATTGTTTTGCCCTCCGCATTGAGAACTTGTTTACTTTTCACGGACACTGATTTCTGGACATTGATTGTGTAATAAGTTGTTTCATTAACTTTTATAGTCTTGATAGAATTCTGGGCAGCTGCTCTCTGCTCCTCATCTTTTTTCACACTTTTATACAATTTTTACCCTTACACCCCTCGGCATCATTTAGAGATCTATAAAGCGTTCCTTTACTAACCTCAATTCTTAATCCTTTTTCGTTCTTCAATTAGGTTCCATTGCTATTGGCTTATCACTACTCTTTAAGTGGCCCCTGTAGCAAAGAACTGTTTTTCCATCAAGGCTTTAAATTGGTTCCACTTCTCAATCTCTGTTTTCCTAGAGATGTAGCTGGAACTGTTCACTTATAAGTGGATCTTTCAATCTGTTGAAATCATATGGCAGTCAAGAGCACTTGAATTAGTTTCTTTTCTTTATATTGGTCTTAGTTATTACCAGATAGTGGTCACTTCTAATGTCTGATCCTTTATATGATCAGACGTCTTATAGAGATTTACACCACTTAGCTCCGATACTCAATCTGATTTCTGGTTACACTTTCTGGAAACCTAGGCATGATAATCTGGATATCTTTGTGTGCAAAATAGGTTCACCAATTATTAATTTCCAGCAGAAAAAAGCTCTTACTGTTTTCACTTATCTTACCAATGTTGTATGCATCAGTTCCTTCTTCAAATGTCATGCTTTCTGTCCCAGTTTTTCAATTCAGATCTCCAGTGACCATAAGTTTGTCATGATTTGATATGTTGCTATATATAAATCATCAGTCAGCTTGTCATAAAAATGTTGTTTCTCTTGCTCAAAACTCTTACTTGGTGGAGCATAACATTCTGCTAATGCAAGTTTTCCAATGGCTGGTGATGAATTTTACTGTGGTAATTTGATCATTCAATGGATTCCACTCCCTTAATGCTTTTGCAGTTAATTGATTGAGAAGAATAGCTATGCACTGGCCATGTCTATTATCTGTTCTCTTACAATGAAATGCAATCTTATGGTAACTGTTCTAGTTCATTGACTTTTGCTTATACCTTGGATATCTGATCAGTAAGTATCCATGACCCTGAGGAGTTCGAAGGGAGTAAGGGTAAAAACTGTAGATGATGTGTTCAAAGTGTTTAAATCGTAGAATCTAACTTATTAATACTTTTTTAACCAGGAACAGACTTTGCAGGTATATTCTTTTCCATATCTATCAATTTATATTTCACATGAAGCTGCAGTGAATTGATTTTTCAGATACTGGCAACTTTTGCTGAAGAAGATTGGCCTGTGTAAAACCACGTTCAAGATGTGGGGAGGGCGGCTTAAAATATTCTAATAGAAATCAGTATTAGGATTATTACAGTTTACATTCAAATTCTTTACACCTGTGCTTTCTTAATCTGTGATTACAAAGAACTGGTACAGAAAATATAGATTAGTATGATTATACAGATTATATTCTTAATTTTTTATAATAAATTAAGAAATTAATGGAATTTCAAAGTGGATGTTCCGAAAGCAGAAAAAAGACAATTATTTGAAACTATACTTTGGTAGCAGTATTCCAATTTTATAGACTAGGCTGTCTGTACTAACAAGTGGATTTTTAGTATCCTAGCAGTTACATATAATGCATCATATTAAGTATCACATAAACCATACACATTCACACTATAGAGAAAGTAATCACCATCTGACTACCTCAGACGGTGGTGAAAGGACAAAAGAGGTCATGAACTATGGGGTGGTAGTGTGGGGAGAGAACTGCCTTGTACTTGAGCCAACTGTAACTATGGCCTGAATATGTGCCAAGTTCTTTGTTGAGCTCAAGCAAGTACTGATGGCACAGTCAAGGCATCAGATGCCCACTGAGTACACAAAAATCTTGTAAACCCGATCACAGCATTACATGGACACAGCCTTCCATCCCCTTTAAATGGAGACAGCATGCCGAGGGAGATATGCTCAAACATTCTAACCTTATACCTTTTCATCCGACAACTCCAGCAAAGCTACAACAGCTAACTGAGGAGGAGAAGCACCAGGAGGAAGAGGCAGAGGGCCTGGGCCTCCACATCCCCGTAGGTCTCCATGAGGAGGATAATGAGGAGGAAGCATAAGACCAGGGCACTATTCTTCTGACCTCATCTAAGAATACACTCTCTTTGCCAGCTCAAAGCACCTCTGACTTAACAGAAGTGTTACCTGGCTCACCTGTTCCTGCATCTATACAGAGACAGGCTCCCAGGGACAGACAGTTAGGTGGAGCCAGGTAAGCTTACCAGCTGAGTCTGATAGTTTGGGGACAAATAATAGAGTGGAAGTGGGGAAAGTATTTGGCCATTTCTTCACAGAGACAGAGTAGAAGGTGGCCAAGGATTGAAGAGTCATGGAACCCAGAACTTGTGGGTTCTCAATTTAATAGATGCATGTTCCAGGAAGAAGAAAGATACGTGAATGTTCTGGGGATCATCACCTGTGATTTGCAGCAACTCACAGGGTTGTTTACAGTGCCCACAGCTCTGATAAGTAGTAACATCATGGAGAACGTGCTTGCTCTTTATGTACAGAAACAGCAAGTGGCAGCTGCAGATCCTCAGATAGGAGGCAGACAGGAACCAGTCAGGGCCTCCAACTCCATGGAAGCTCAGACAGCAGCTTTGGCAGCATTGTGGAACAGATTGGAAGGCACTTTCAATCATGCCTTCCAGTGTCTGACTAATGCACTGACTCAGGGTTTCCAGGATTTGGTGGCCGCCATCACACCAGCCATCCAGCCAGTGTCTGGGGCCACAGATCCAGGGTCAAGTGGAAGGATGGCCATTGCACCCCAAGAGCCCGATGTTGCCAACTCTCAGTTCAGCAGCACTTGCCAGAGCTTCAGCCTTTGCCCTCAGACCATCACACCAGTGCAACATAGCAGGCAAGACTAGGCTGCACAGGAGCTCCCACCAGAGATACAGCCAGCAGCAGCTACATGACAGGAGTGACCTGTCGTGAGTCGAGAGACACCTCAGCCCCAAGATCCTTCAGTCAAGTATCGAGCCCACCATTTCCCACCTTGCTGGTACTGTGGGTACTGTCAGATGCAGCAGTAGAATATTTGTCAGAAAGGCACCAGGGGCTGTGCGGTGTCTCGAAAGAATAATGTGACTGGTTGCAACTGGCCATTGATCATGTACAAAGTGCACTTACTTTGCTTGCTCCTATTCTTGGAGGCTGCTTTTTACATTGCCATAACTGCATGATAGTTGACTGTGCACTTTTTCTGTTCTGAGTTACTGAACAAAGGCCTGTTTATCTTTGGCCATTTTTGTAATAAGGTTCAATGTCCACTATTACAGTTTTATGGGGCATGTTTTTTATCTTGCTGCTAATGTATGTAGTTTGACAGTGCACGTATTCTGTTCTGAGTCATTGCTGCAGGCCTGTTTGTCTTTGGACATTTTTTTTATTAAGGTTCAATGTGCACGAATGCAATTCTATGAAGAATGTTTATATCTTGCAATTAATGAATATAGTTTGCGTGCGCATGTATTCTGCTCTGTGTCACTAATGCAGTTCTGTGGAGGATGCTCTGGCTCTTGCAATTTCTGCTGTCAGGTTGAAAGTTCACTTATTGTGTGCCTTGTCATTAATAGAAGCCTGCTTACGCTCCATTTATTGTTGTATTAAAGTTGAATTATCACTTTTATTCTCCAGTTTGTTAATCATTGAAATCATAGTCTATGAAAGGGTAAATTTTACACAGTTTATAAAGATTAGGAGCAGTAAAGAAAATCTCAATTTCTACACATTTTCTTTTGTACTTATCTTTGCTTGTTTTCCTTAGTTTTTAACTGTTTTTTGACCAATGCTTAGGGCAGGAATTTCCTCATCAGTGGATTTACCGTCAGTAGTGTTCTTTAACCTGCTGGTATTATACTGCCGAAAACCAGCTCTATTTTCCTCAGTGCATCTTCATGACGGGCTTCAGGTTCTATTAGTGCCTGCTGCAAGCAGTTTGTCTCTGACAGGGAGATTCAAGGTAGCCATTTTGTGCCTGTAACAATATGGCTCCTGTGATGTCTAAGGCTGGTGCTTCTTCAGGTGCCGAGTATCACAAATATAGAGAAACTTCATCTTAGGTGTTACTGTGTCTAATCCAGAAAAGGAGGTCCCAGCTTTATGGCCCCAAAGGGAGGAGGCCCTTATTGGCTTGATCTAGGCCGGTGGATGGATATAGTTTTGGCAGTGAATGCCACCTCACTCCCATTAAAGAATGCCTTCTGAAACCTAGGTTGCATTGCACACAGGTTGTCAGATTTGCTGTCAGTGAGATGATTTTGTCACTCATTCTGGATAGGTGCAGAATGATTTGGTGCAAGATGGGGAAATAGCTGCATGAAAAAGTAACAGAATGATCTCCGAGTGAATGCCTTTAACCCTGATTGTCTTTGGTCACTGCCACAAACTCCATTCCACATCCGCTGATTTCATCCCCCTCACTGGCCACTGTCTGAGTCTGAACCAGACTATTCACAAGGTGGCATCCCATTTGACCCTGAGCTGAGCTCCCTACCCCATATCCTCTCAGTCACCAAGACCGCCTACATTCACCTCCGTAATTTCACCCATTTCCACCCTGCCTTAGCCCATCTGCTGCTGAAACCCTCATCCATGCTTTTGTTACCTCCAGACACGACTATTCCAATAGTTTCCTGGGCCCCAATCACCCATCACCCCTGTGCTCGCTGACCTACATTGGTGCCCAGTCCAGCAATGCCTCAATTTTAAAATTCTCATCCTGTGTTCAAATCCCTCCATGACCTCGCCCCTGCCTATCTCTGGAACCTCCTCCAGACCTACAACCCTCCAAGAATGCAACATTTCTCCAATTCTGGCCTCTTGTGCATCTCCGATTTCCTTTGTCCCTCCATTGGCAGCTGTGCCTTTAGCTGTCTAGGGCCGAAGCTCTAGAATTCCCTCCCGAAACCTCTCCGCCTCGCTACCTCTCTTTCCTCCTATAAACCCTACCTCTCTGACCTATCCTAATATCTCCTTATGTGGTTCGGTTTCAGATTTTGTCCGCTAAAGCTCCTGTGAAGTGCCTTGGGACGTTTTGCTCCGTTAAAGTTGTTGTTGGAAGTTGTGGAAGAGGAATCCATGTCAGCAAGCAACTGAGTGAGGTTTGTTGCCAAAAGAGATTATACTGGCAGGACTAGAATCACTACAAAAACAACAATAATAATACTTCAAGAATTCTTAATATACTTTAACAAACTTAAGGGGCCTTTAAAAAAAGAAATCCCACAGGGAATTAAAAAATTCTTTAAAATATAGTTGTAAAGATTATGAACTGGATTTTCCTGAATGTATGTCTACTATATGGGCAAGGAACTGCTATCCTACCAGGTCTGCCTAAAGACAGGAGTTAATGCAGAAGCAGAAGACCTTTGCCACCACCTTTGAGTGCCATGAGCAGCTGGCAGCAGCTGGCAGAGACTGTGAAGCAATACGTCTCTGAGCATATCGCAGCGTTGCAGGAGGCATTTACTGGAATGAAGCGTACCATGGAGTGAGTAGCAGCTTCACTATCACCTGCACAGGAACCTCAAAGAAGAGAGGATTCGAGCACAAACATTGCAACTGCTGCCATTGAGATCTTGGGCAGCCATTTACAGGAGCCTATCGCTACTGGATTTAGAAGGAACAGCTGCAATCTGCCCCATCTGGCACTGCTCGGTCATTCCATTTACTGTGAAATGAAACCAAAGAAGATGGGTTTCCTCTGACATGCCCAGGTAGAAGTTGCATGGTTTGTAAACAGGTCTTTGGGTATTGTTAGGAGTGAATATACTGCCTGAGGTGTTGTTGATGTCCCCTCCTGAATTGATCCTCTTCAACCAATTCTTGCAAAACGATTCCCATCCTTCTTTCATTGATAGCTGCAACTTTTGTAGTGCAGCAGCAATTGCAAAGAATGCAGCTAAGTTTTAGCTAGCAAACTGACGGCTTTAAAAAAGCAGAATCACACAGGGAAAACACAATATGCAAGATGTTCAATGCATAAGTAGGCAAATGCTCCCAGCTACAATGTTCACTGAAACTGCTTTAACAACAATTTCAAAGCAGGCCACGTCCATTTAGCAGTCATGCACCATTTTGTATTGTCGAGGTACACTCAGGAAGGTGCAGTCTCACCCAAAATCATGAAATTCAGCATGGGACCTGATTTAGATAAATATTTCACTTGCAGGCGGTTCAAGCATGCTTGCACGCAGCCTTCTTTAGCCGCCAGATGCCGTGCACATTGATTTGAGCACAGAGGGCAGAGACCCAATTCTCTAGCCCATGGCTGCCACCAGCAAGCCGCTGTGCTGTTGGTGAAATATGTTTACTGGTTCAAAAGAAACTCAAATTCCCTTTTCATTTTTTCAATGTAACTTAACGTATATGAAATCTAAGCCCCAGTTTTAACTCGGGGTGTGCCATGGGGGTGGGGGAAGGGAAGGGGAGAGGGGCATGGTGAGCAACAAGTTTAGGGAGAGAGCGGGCGATTTTAACCCCCCGGGCCTCATCATCGCGTTTGAAATTGGACTCCTGCTCGAAGCCGGCGGGAATGATGCAATGGCCGGCAGGCAGGAGCAGGAAATTGCACAACATCAGGCCACTGCCAGCGACCCACTTTTTTGAAGTATAGTAGGTATAGAATATAATTACAATTAAGCAATAAGTGTAAAGATACTTTTCATATTGAACAAAAGGCAATGCACAAAATACCTTTTACGTGCAGATTTTCCCCAGTTGAGCTCCACTCTTAGCCATGTCTTCACTGAGGGAGGAAAACTGAGAGGGGTTGTCACTGTGAACTACTTCTGCACATTTCATAGTGGCCAGCTTCAGGGGAGCATTGACAGAGACCTCACAGCTGGCCTCCTGGGCATACTCTTAGACAGGGATGGTATGTGGATGCAGGAAGACCCAAGAAAGGAAACATTAGGAAATATTAAAATGTACAGTAGTGATGCACAATGTCTTTAACGTTGGGGATACAGACCGATCATTCTCAGTGTGCTGAAGGTCAAATCGATCTGCTCAGTGTCAGTAATGTCCTCAAATTGCACAGGATGCCTCTGTTCCCTGGAACAGTACATAGGTTATGGTGAACACATAGTGCATGAACAACCAAAACTTACTGTGTGACACATGGGTTGAACTTTTCATTTCCTCCCTGGCCTATGGGGAGATCTTGCAAGCTTGCTCTGGTGAATAATGATACATCTCAGACCAGATGAAACATTTTGCTTTTGCTCAAGGGACCAGTACTTGGCTAGCTCTTGTCTATAATTAAAAAAAAGTGCACTGAGGGCTGGATGTTGCCTGCAGGCCTTCTGCTGCTCGACACAGTGTAGAATCCAAGGTTTAAACTTTACCAAGTTTTGCCTTTGCAGCTTTGAAGCCTTTAAAAAAAAAAAGAATTTATTTATGGCATACTGTTTGGTTTTGCATTACTGGGAACTGTGAAAAATATTACTAATCTCTCTCCATGTGGTTAGAGCATTACTTGCCATGTTTTGAGCCTTCCTTCCACTTATCTGACAGTTATGAGTGCAACGATTAGTTTGCGTGTGAATAAAGATGAACATGCTTGCAGCCTGACTAGAAAACATTAGCTTGCAGGAATTGCATTAACAGAAATATTTGGTGTGAATGACAAGCATTTAAAATTGCGACAGCGTACCCGTGATTGGTCTGACTCACTTTGTGTATACACCAAGAGGCAGACAACTCTGCCACCTTCCTTCTATCCACTGACCCTACTAAACACGATGCTGCTCGTGGTAGGGACACAGCGACTTCTCCAAATGTTGATATTACTTAACACCTTTCCGTGGGCCTCTCCATGATTGCTAGAACTGTGCTGACGATTAAAGGTGTACCAGTGAATATAATGATTGATTCTGGATGCCCAATAAACATTATTGATGAGTGCAGCTTTACAGAAATTGAGTGGAATGTTAGCTCAAAGCTGCAACTCCAGCAATGCTCAGTGAGGCTGTTTCCTTGTGGTTCCGACACACATCTGTCAGAGCTCACTAAGTTTATGGGAACAATAAAGGTATAAAAAAAAATGTCACAACTGGTGAAGTATGCATTTTGCAGGCAATGCTGGCTCTCTTTTAAGCCCGCAGGCAGCGCAAGAGTTGCAGTTCCTGAAGATGAGTGATGAAGTAAATAAATTGAAGGAAAGCAGTGTTGCTGATGTAGTATGCAATAGATTTCCAAATATCTCCAAAGGCATCAACAAGCTAAATAGTGTGCAAATGAAACTACACTTAGCTGAATTCATGTCATCAGATGTGCAGGGACATAAAAAGATCTCCGCTTCCACTAAATAAATCTGAGAAGTTAAATGAGTGAACAGAAACAAAATATAATTGAAGATACAGATGTTCCTACTCATTGGGTCTCCCCCAAAGCTAGAAATGATGCTGTCTGATTATGTGTGGATATGTGTGGTGCAAACAAAATAATCAAATGAGAGCAGCATAGCACACCAACACTGAATGAAATCATCTTAGAACTAAATGCATGTATTCTTCAAGTTATATTCGAAATCAGCCCAGAAAGTCATCATATTATGCGATTCCCCACTCATATTGGTCTCAAATAACACAGAAGATTGAACTTTGCATTCTCATCTGCAGTCGAGATATATTCAGCTCCATTTATAATGGATGTGGATATAGTGGACTGCCAATGTCAATGAACAAAACATCAAAATTCAAAACATGCCCATAAGCCAAAAAATAGTGTTAGTAATATTGATGTATACATGTTTAATGGGCTTGTATGATAGTTCCATATCCACCATTTTAACAGAGGTGCTACCCTGACCCCCATTATTTTTGCGCCATTCTTAAATTAACAGACAGATGATTGTGATACAAATTTGTTAATGTGCATAGGCATAGGCAATGTTAATATTGCAATTGTTTCTAAGCTATAGAGTTCAATAGTTAATTTATTGGTTACATCAGTGCTAATGCTAATTTAATTAGATGAATAATGGGCAATTTTGCAAGGCTTTGCTCCTGGCGTGAAGCCTCGCAAGATGGAAGCAGAATGCACAGATAGCATTATATCTCTGCTCCACACTCCGATCTGGCAAGGCTCCCTGCAGGATGTGGAACCTCTCAAAATTAACCCTTCAGTGTCCATTGGAAGCAGCTGATTTGGTTTAAGATTATATATTTTATAGGATTATAAGACTTTCAGCATTTGCACCAAAAGAATAAGATTTAGCTACAGCACGGCCATTTGTCAAAATATTGGTAAGCCACAGCTAATCCACCTGGTACACAATTTAGAGAAACAGTCCGGAAGTTACTCCATCTCAAAGTGCCACTGAAATGAAAAGTTAATGAGGATGGTCATGCACAGTTTACACTTTATCCCTAACCTTGCTATAATCACAGAAACACTGTAAAAAAATATTGGTCTAGAAATTGTTTATGACCACAAAACGGGCAGTGTTAAGGCCCAACGATGTTAAGCTGCAATAAGAACAGAAAATGCTGGAAATACTCAGCAGGTCAGGCAGCATCTGTGGAGAGAGAAACAGAGTTAACGTTTCAGGTTGATGACCCTTCATCAGAACTCGTCAGATGTTAAGCTGCGCCAGGTCAAAGTGGTCTAGGTAGCACGCAAAATTCGTGTTCAGTCCTCATTAACATGATTGTAGTCTTGATTTCAGTGCTAAAATCGCTGATCATTGGCTTACCGCTAATAGGTGGGCCAATATCGGGTCCAGTCTAATTCCCAGTCATGTATGGCACAGGCTTCATTCGGTACTTAAAGGGGAGGTGCATTGATGCTGCAGCACCTCATTGTCAAACCACTCACAACTTTAGCTGGAAGAAGGCGGCAGTGCAAACTCATGGCGGACCCTCAGCACAGGGAGAGAGCTCGCAGATTCTCCAACGTGGCTCTTGAGGCACTGGTCATGGCCGTGGAGAGGAGGCGGGCTATCTTCTTCCCACACACTGGCAGGAAGCCCTTGCCACACACTTCTCACAGGCTCTGGCAGGAGATAGCTGCCTATGTGATGGCCAGCACTGTGGTCCACAGGTCAGTCATCCAGTGCCGATAGAAGTTTAGTGACCTCACACACAGGTCAAGGTGAGTGAAGGCTTCAGCAAATGCCATATTCCACCATCTGCACCACAAGCCTCACACACTGCTCAATGCACCACACCCCCAACAAGCTCTACCTATCACCACTCAGACCTCACAATCATAGCTTCACTTCACCCTCACAACTGTACCACTGCTGCAACACTCACACCCACATCTCACACCTTGCACACACTGACAGCTATTCAACCATGGCAGGCACATCACCCAAACACATTGCTCCAATCTCACTCACACACTTCCCTTTCTCTTGCAGGCCAAGGTCACGCATAATCGGAGGGAGCACTGGCAGACAGGCGGGGGCAAGCTGCCATCCAGGACCTCAGCCAGCTGGAGGAGAGAGTGCTGGAGATCATTGGACGGCAGATAATAGAGGCCGGGGCAACCGCTGAGGTTGAACCCCTTGGGGACAACAACGGTATGCTCATTCCTAATCCTTCTTCTCACATCCCACTTCCCCCTCATCCCACAATCTCTTCTCACTTTCAAGCTGTTGATGCTGTACGCATGCATATCTTGCTTCCCCCCCTCCCCTCACCATAACCCAACTCTTGTGCCTTTCTGCTTTCAGCTAATCAAGACCAAGCACCAGCGCAGCCTGTCCCCGAGACGATGGTGGAGAGCGAGGGGGGAATGAAGAAGAAGACACAGCATCACTGCATCTGTCACTCGCAGACACCAGCTCAGAAACTGGCACTGCGTGTATTTTAGAGGCTCGTGTAGAAGCAGGATCGGCACAGGTTCAGGCACTGGGCATGAGTGGGCTGCAGCAAGGCAGGGGGAAAGGGTAGCTCGGGGGCCAGCTCCCCGGAGGGCGAGTTCGCGCATGAGTTCTGCTGCACAGGACTCAGATGAGGACCTCGATGGGGCGACCTTCAGAAGAAGGGTGATGGGCATGCACACCGAATTGCTAGGTGCAATGACAAACCTGCCAGAGAGCCTCTTGGCAAGGTCAAGGAGCATGGAGGAATCCACCTCCAACATTACACAGCGCTTTGCGCAGAGCTTGGAGCCCAGAATCTCCAGGTTGGAAATGATGGAAAACTCCCGAAGAGATCGTATCGACCCAGACATGATGCTGCGTGTGATGGACGATGGCACGACTGCCATTGCAGCACAGGCGGAAGGGACCTAACGTCTTAATGCTGCAGCAGAAGCGCAGACCGTTCTCATGAATTCTCAGCTTGAAGCCACCAAAGCTCAGACCGCTGTCATGTAATCTCAGCTTTGTGCCACCCAAGCTCAGACTGCTCTCAGCTTGATGCCACCCAAAATGGCAGATCGGGCATCAGGTGAGCATTGCACAGTCACTGACATCACGATCTGCATAATCTATCTATCCCGAGCGAGCGTGGACATCAGCATTCAGGATCATCCTGGAATGCAAAGATAACTCCGGCTTCTCTTCTCACTACAAATCATCTTCTTAAACCCCTCTCCCTCGCGTCTTCCACCCTCACCTCCAAAACAAGTGCAAAAAGCTCAGGGACTTCTTTGTCACTAAGATTGCGACTATCTGTTCAGCTGCCTCTGCCGCTTCCCTCCCTTCCCCTAGCCCACCAAGCCAAACTTCCCCTACGTTTCCCCCCTGCTCTAGCCCTGAACTTGCACCTTGCTCTAGTTTCTCGCCTATCTTCCCTCATGCTCTCTCTGAGCTCATCTTGTCTATGAGACCCACCTCCTGTTCCCTCTACCCTATTCCCAGCAAACTGCTGACCACCCAACATCTCTTCCTGGCCCCCATATTAGCTCATGTTGTTAACAAAATTTGAGGCCGGCCAGGAGAGCATTGACATAATCAAGTCTAGAGGTAACAAAGGCATGGGATTCAGCAGCAGATGAGCTGAGGCACGTGCGGAGATGGGTGTTGTTGCGGAGGTGGAAGTAGGTGGCCTTGGTAATTTAAGTGGGCAAAAAAATTGGATGGGCTCCAGTATGGATGTGCGATCCTCACTGCCCAGTGATCCTCTATCCATGCCAATCAGGTGATTATTTACACGTTCGGGCTATTCTTGAGTTGCCAACTTTATGGGGGCTTTGCCAGCGTTAAGTTTTTGAAGCAATTGGGCAGTTTTTGGTAGTTTCCTAGCTTGGTATGTACGTAAATGTCCCTTCTCAACTGGTCCCTTCAAGTTGCCAGCAGGTCTTAACACACCACCTACTATTGCATAGCTTAAAAAAAAACAGAAAATGAAAGAAATGCACAGCAGGTTTGTTAGCATCAGAAAACAGAAAAGGCAGGTTAGACTTTCAGTTCTGATGAATGGTCTGCACTCAAAACGTTAACTTACCATTTTACTTTCCTGATGCTGACAGATCTGCAGTGTATTGTCAGCATTTTCTGTTTTTATTTCAGATTCCCAGCATTTACAGCATTTTTTTCCTTTCTTAAAAAAGATTTGTCAATCCCACTTGCTGCTTTCTACAATTTTGATTTTTTATTGCCACTCCTGATCTCGGCTGTAGCTTACTGGGGACTAGCCAAGTGTAGAGCAGACATTTCCTCATAGGGAGGGAAAGTTGGAAAAGAGCCGTTCTAAGCTGTTGTTTGCACCTTTCTGCAGTCAAGATTGCCATTAGAAAATCCTGGGAAGGCTACACAAGATGTCTTCGCAGCCAAAGTTGGTTCATGGTCCAAGGAGCCCAGAAAAATAATTTGAGATAATCTATCCTCGCATGAGATGAAAACGGTAAATATATGGGATAGTTCCCTTCCAATAAATGCCATTTAATATTATAACATTGTTATGTTCACTTTTTCTTAACTTTAAACCATGGGCTTAAAATGATGCCATGAGTTACTGGTGTATGAACACTCAATGGGCGTAACGTCACCTCACCACTTGGGCAGTAAACTGATGGAGCAGATTGCCTGCTCGTTGTTGAACCCGCTCGGATTTCACTTCCATTGTCGGCAAGTCTCTGTTCCCTTGACCAAGTGGCCATTCTTCCTGTCTAAGCCTAGACCATGAGCGTTGAGAGACTAATCTGACCACACGGACATCGTCACATGCAAACTTACTCCTGCTCACAGCCGATGTCCACACATGTATACTTTCCACCAGAGGTCACTTGGTAGTGATCAGGAGGAGGAAACCTGGCTGATTTTTCTCCTCTCCATTTTATAGGTACTGAGGCCAACTGTAGCGTCCCCACTGCTGCCCTTGCTGAAATCAGCTAACTCACCACAGGTAAAGGATTGAATCTGGGACCTTCTTGACCTGTACCACACCAAACAGTATATTTACCCACTAATACAAAAGCAAAATACTGCAGATGCTGGAAATCTGAAATAAAAACAGAAAATGCTGGAAATACTCAGCAGGTCAGGCAGCATCTGTGGAGAGAGTTAACGGCCGCGATTTTCTGATTGGAGGCGGGTTGGCATCGGGACTGGTAGTCGGTGGATTCCGGTCCCACTGCCAGCTCCAGCCTGTCTGCTGACACAATTTTTGGTTAATTCTAGTTAAGCCAGCCATGTGGGTTACCCACCCTGATCACAAGGTGCGGGTCTGTTCAGCTGATATGCTGACGCGTTTGCATTTGTGTATTTAAGGGGGCCATTTCACAATTAGATCTCAGGTCGTTTCTGCTGCTTCGGACTGCTGCTTCTCACCACGATGTCTGCAGAGAAACAAAAGGCAGCTCCCTGCTTCAACGAAGACTCCCTCCATGTTCTTGTGGAGGGAGTCAGAGGACGTCGGGAGGTCCTATACCCAGCTGATGGAAGAAGGAAACCTCCTCAGCAGACAAAGGCAGCCTGGCTGTGAATAGCTGAGGAGATCAATGCCAGGTCTATGTACAGACGCACCTGGGTCCAATGCAGGAAAAGGTTCAATGATCTCCTGCACTCTGAAAAAGTGAGTATAAAAGCACAGTTACCTTAATTGTGCTGTGCCTGTCATCACATCCCCATCATTCTGCATTGGTAACACTACTCCTGCACATCCTAACTCAACCCAACATCCCTTGCACCAATCCCCATCCCTCTCTCCCAAGGCACAGAGTCACTTCCCCATCTTACTATGCACCCCTCACACTCACCCTCAAGGTTATGCACTGACAACAACTTACAACTCAAAAGCAGGGAACTTCGTAATGGGAACCCACTCCTTCACAGTCTCCCTCTAAACATCTATCCTATCCATTCTTTACACACATTCTATCACTCTCACTGAAACTCTACTTCTTTCCCTCATTGCAGGAGAAGAGAGGCCACAATAAGGGGGAGAGGGAGAGAACAGGAGGAGGACCACCATCGTTCTCACAGTTCACCCACGCTGAGGAGGCCGCTCTGGGCATTGTGGGATCAGTGGAACAGGTCGAAGTGGGGGACGGAGAGATGGACTCAGTGAACAACCTGGTGACAGAATGCTTCTCCATCCATCTTATTTGACATTCATAAGTAACACATATGGGATCTGATGTCAATAGAAATTGAATGCTCATCATGTGCACAATGGGATGTGTCTGCAATCTACATATCACATGTCTAACTCATGTCTTTACTCTCCCACAGGACCATCAAGCACCCCCCTCCCTACTGTCCAGGAGGAAGAGCAGGAGGACTCCTCAGAGGAAGCAGCATCAGCACAAATGAGTGCTGGGTTCCCATTACCAAGTTCCCTCCTTTTGAGTTGTTGTCATTGCATAACCTTGAGGCTGGGTGTGAGGGGGGGGCATAGTAAGATGGGGAAGTGATTCTGTACATAGGGAGAGAGGGATGGGGGATGGGCGGGTAACCCGCACAGCGGGCTTAACTAGCCCAATTAACAGAAAATTGTGTCAGCAGACTGGCTGGAGCTGGGAGCGGGACCAGAACCCGCCGACTACCAGTCCCACTGCCAACCCGCCTCCACTTGGAAAATCCAGCCCGTTAACTCTGTTTCTCTCTCCACAGATGCTGCCTGACCTGCTAAGTATTTCCAGCATTCAGTATATTTACCCAATTGGCCATCGCTACTTCTATTGCAAAATTAGCATTGTTGGAAATTTATCCATTTTCACAAACTCAGTCTGTTATAAATAATTTCTTGAATCAAAGGGCTGAATTTTTACTTTGAACAGTGTGTGAGTTTGCGAGTGGGTGGGCAGTTAAAAGCACTGAAATTGACAGCGCGTCGGGAAGCCGGCTTCAACCCACCGGCCTCCACCTTTAACCCGGTTAGTCAGCGTACAAGAGACCCCCTTGGGAGAGGTGGGTGAGCTAATTAAAGCACTTTAGAAATCATTAAGAGGCTATTAACAGCCTTTTTAACCTGATTTTTCAGCTTTTACTGTCTGTCCACGGGATTTCCGGGCTTGCTGAACCTTGCCAGTGAAAGCAAGGCGAGGGCAGAGTGGTCATTGTGGGAGTTGAACAATTAACAGTTTAAAAAAATCACATAAATATTCACACCTCACCCCTGCTTCCTTGCCCAAGCACCATTTGTGCTGAGAGTTTGCTCTCAGGAGTTTGCAGGTGATTCCTACAACTTCGGAGGTCACTCGCACTATATTAGAAGTCACTCTCACTACATTGGAGGATTGTGCCTCTGATCTCCACTTTACCTGGCATCTATCAGATCAGCATGGGTGCCACTTATGCTGTTTCACCTTGGACCTCAGATTCGGACCAAGATGAGCCCCAGCACCAACAACACCAGCAACACCAGCAGGAGAAGCAGCTATTCCACAAGAGAGAGGGAATGAGCACAGGGGAGCACCTCGTTGGAGGCGATACACCCAACTCAGGGTATATAGGCAGAGGATCAGCTTCCTGGACATGACTGAATGCCAGTGCCTCAAGAGGCTCAGGCTATCGTGTCAGCCCATGGCAGACATTTGTAGCCTACTGGAAGAAGACCTGCTGCCAAGTGGACCTGGTGGACACGCGTTACCAGTGGCTGTCAAAGTCACCACTGCCCTCAACTTCTTCATCTCAGGCTCCTTCTAGGGATCTGCAGGAGATATTTGCAGGATCTCGCAGTCGGCCGGCCACAAATGCATCACCCAGGTGACCGATGCCATGTTTGACAAGTCATGCACTTACGTGCACTTTGCCACTGATGAAAACAGTCAGACTGAGCGGGCGCTCGGCTTTGAGCCTCTGGCAGGCTTCCCATGGGTGCAGGGCATCATTGACTGCACACATGTGGCCATCACGGCACCCCCACATCACCCAGGAGTGTTCGTGAACTGGAAGGGCTTCCACTCGCTCAATGTGCAACTCATCTGCAACCACAAAAAGATCATCATGCATGTGTGTGCCAGATTTCCAGGGAGCTGTCATGATTCATTCATCCTGCGCCAGTCCACCCTCCCTCAGCTCTTCACACCTCCGACCAGAATTACCGGCTGGCTGCTTGGAGACGAGGGCTATCCACTGAAGACGTGGCTGATGACACCCTTGAGGAGGCCAAACAATGAGGCCGAAGAGCGCTGCAATCAAAGCCAGATGACGACAAGATGTGCAATAGAGCAAGCGATCAGGATGTTGAAGATGTGCTTCAGATGCCTGGACAGATCAACAACAGCAACAACAACAATAACAACAACTTGTGTTTACATAGCACCTTTAATGTAGTAAAATGTCCCAAGGTGCTTCACAGGAGTATTATGAGACAAAAAATTTGACACTGAGCCATGTAAGGAGAAATTAGGGCAGATGGCCAAAAGCTTGATCAAAGAGTTAGGTTTTAAGGAGCGTCTTAAACGAGCAAAGAGAGGTAGCGAGGCAGAGAGGTTTAGGCAGGGAATTCCAGAGCTTAGGACCTAGGCAACAGAAGGCACGGCCGCCAAAGGTTGAACGATTATAATCAGGATGCTCAAGAGGGCAGAATTAGAGGAGCGCAGATATCTCAGGGGGGTTGTGGGGCTGGAGGAGATTACAGAGATAGGTAGGGGAGAGGCCATGGAGAGATTTGAAAACAAAGATGAGAATTTTGAAATCAAGGTGTTGCTTAACCGGGAGCCAATGTAGGTCAGCGAGCACAGAGGTGATGGGTGAACGGGACTTGGTGCGAGTTAGGACACAGGCAGCCGAGTTTTGGATGACCTCAAGTTTACGTAGGGTAGAATGTGGGAGGCCAGCCAGGCATGCGTTAAAAAGACACTGCAAAACATGCCTCTCCAACATCCGGGTTCCCGACACATTCCAGGCATCCCCCGGCCTCTGCACCCATCGCAAGCTAAAAATTCAGCCCATGATTTTTTGACAAGGCTCGGATAATTTCATTTTAAATACACAAAGCAGTTAATGAAATTGTTTTGCACATGAACTTTGATCAATGCCGGCTGAAAGATTTCCATGGGTTACATTGTGACACTCGCTCTCCATGATTCTAAACATGTTTAATTTCTTTGTTGCTTCATTCTAAATATTTGTTGGAGAGGATATGTTTGTAAAATAGAGGCTAAAAAGGGAGCATTTTTTTCTGAAACCTAAGCAGTGTAGCATTTATATTGTGTAATTCTATGGTAGAAACTTGACTAAATTTTTTGATGAGGTAACAGAGAGGGTTGATGAGGGCAATGCGGTTGATGTGGTGTACATGGATTTCCAAAAGGCGTTCAACAAAGTGCTACATAATAGGCTTGCTAGAGAAGTTGAAGCCCATGGAATAAAAGGAACAGTGGCAGCATGGATACGAAATTGGCTAAGTGACAGGAACAGAGTAATGGTGAATGGTTGTTTTTTGGACTGGAGAAAGGTATACAGTGGTGTCCCCCAGGGGTCAGTTCTAGGACCACTGCTTTTCTTGATATATATTAATGACTTAGATTTGGGAGTACAGGGCACAATTTCAAAATTTGCAGATGACACAAAACTTGGCAGTATCGTGAACAGTGAGGAGGATAGGGATAGACTTCAAGAAGACATTGACAGGCTGGTTAAATGGGCGGACACGTGGCAGATGAAATTTAACGCAGAAAAGTGCGACGTAATACATTTTGTGAGGAAGAACGAGGAGAAGCAATATAAACTAAAGGGTACAATCCTAAAGTGGGTGCATGAACAGAGAGACCTGGGGGTATATGTGCACAAATCATTGAAGGTGGCAGGGCAGGTTGAGAAAGCGGTTAAAAAAGCATACGGGATCCTGGGCTTCATAATTAGAGGCATTGCGTACAAAAGCAAGGAAGTTATGATGAACCTTTATAAAACACTGGTTTGGCCTCAATTGAAGTACTGTCTCCAATTCTGGGCACCACACTTTAGGAAGGATGTGAAGGCCTTAGAGAAGGTGCAGAAAAGATTTACGAGAATGATTCCAGGGATGAGGGACTTCAGTTATGTGAATAGACTAGAGAAGCTGGGGTTGTTCTCCTTAGAGCAGAGAAGGTTGAGAGGAGATTTTATAGAGGTGTTCAAAATCATGATGGGTCTAGACAGAGTAGATAGAAACTGTTCCCATTGGCGGAAGGGTCGAGAACCAGAGGACACAGATTTAAGGTGATTGGCAAAAGAACTAAAGACAACATGACGAAAAACATTTTTACGCAGCGAGTGGTTAGGATCTGGAATGCACTGCCTGAAAGGGTGGTGGAGGCAGACTCAATTGTGGCTTTCAAAAGGCAATTGGATAAGTACTTGAAGGAAAAAAAATTGCAGGGCTACGGGGAAAGGGCGGGGGAGTGGGACTAGCTGAAGTGCTCTTGCAGAGAGCTGGCACGGGCTCGATGGGCCGAATGTTCTCCTTATGTGCAGTAACCATTCCATGATTCTATGATTTAAAAAATAATCAAAACATTTGGTGCCCCATTCTCTGCTGGAATTGCTGTTCACAGTAAAAGTGGTGGAGTGTATGGAATAGGAGGGTTAGCAGAGGCATTTGGTGCTACTTATGCTCGTTGGAGTTTATCATGGCAGGAGAACTGCACGCTGACACCTCTGCTGGATCTGCCCATCTGTCGAGTGAGGCTCTGCCCTGTGAGTACGAACTCATAAAATATCTGTTGATTTCACAGTGTACGCGGTCTTTTTGGAAAAAAGAATACTTCCATCTTTGTAATGTTTTACGCAGCCCAAAACACAAATGGCAAAGGAAAGAGCTGCCCTTTGAGACACCCATCCAGCATTCAGGAAGAGGTGATTATAGTGACAGATGTACCCCTTTATAACTTTAGCATGATTGTTAAGTGAAATAACATATTAGCAATTTTTTTGACTGTCTTTGATGTCTTTCAATCCATTTATCCTTGTATTTCAAGCTTAATGTCCAAACTTAAACTTACCACAGACTTCAAAAGGTATAGTTATTACGAAATTTAGGAAATCTGAAAGCAATAGCTATATTAGTGTTGAATTAGTTTATTCATCAAACTGAGAATAAACTGGACATGAAAGAGGAATGGCTTTGTTGAAACCATGTACTGTGTTTGATGGAGTGATACATTGCTGTGCATGATGATGGGCCCTTGTGTGATACTATAAGTGCACTTTCAACTGGTAGAAGCTCAAGACTACTTCTCTGCTCGAAGGGAAAGCAGGCACATAACGAAAGGCAACAGCCCGAACTGCACGAGTCTTGACTGACTTTTGAAGAGGCCGCCTTCGACTATGAGAGCATAAAGGGAATGGAGAAGGGTGAAGCCGGAAGCCTCCCCTAAACCAATGCGCAAGAAATAGAAGTAGAAATGGACCTGAGTTTCCCGTGCTTCATCAGATGGATTGCCAGTGCTTATGGGCTGAATGTGGCCCACAGGCTGGAGTTCAGACAACCCTAGTCTAGATGACGAAAACAGGCTTAGGACTGACAAGTAGAACATCCACCCCAACTCCTAATCATTTGGTTGGATTCATACCTTTTAGTTACCAATGTATAGCTTACAATGCTTATGTATTAGTTGGACTTATTTTGTGAACTATGCTTTCTCTCATATTTCTATAAATTCCAGGTGTAATCTTGATCAGGAGAATGATGCTGGGCCTAAAATTCCTCTCAGTAGTGGTTGCAGTGCATTGTTTCCTGTGGCCTCTGCACTGATCTGCCTCTGAGCATGCTTGAAAAAGATGTTGCTATTTACAGCCCATGTAAATCGCAGAAACATGATGATATGGGAGCCTGTAAGCGCTAGTCAGATGCAGGTCAGGTGCAGGCTACCCCTATTAAAACAGGCAGCGAGGGGAGAGAGGCTGCATTCTCGAGACCACACTTTTTAAAGGAGCAGGCAGCAAGCCGTGCAGAAGTGAGTTTTCGCCTCTACTTGTTCAGAGAGCAATAATGGTGATTTCAGCAGTAGCAGTAGGGCTATGTTAATATTTGGATGCTGGAGAGTGCTCCAAGACTCCAAGGCCATGATTTTTCCTATCGATGCAGCTTGGGGGTGGGACAGCTGCCTTCCGGGTTCCAGTCCCGCCCCCAATGACATCAGACGTGATTTTGCATCAATTGGCCTTGTTAGGCCCGCCCTGCGGGCTTGCCGGCCAATTAAGAGGAAGCCGGTGTCAGATGATGTCAGTTGATGATGCATCATCTGCCGGTTTTCTTAAAGGGGCCATGCACAATTTTTTTTGAAAGCTGATTTTTCAGTGTTTGACAGCATTGAGGTGCTGCAAACACTGACAATCACTGTACAAAGGTGAGCCCTTGTACCCAGGCTCTTCAGTGACTCCCTCCTTAGGCTAGAACAGATTGCAGCTGCAGGTGAGGTTACAGAAGCGATCTGTCACTGGTGAGAGAGGTTCTCCCAATGAGGTGGGACTATACACACAATCCAAAACTTGTCACCTACAGAAAAGTGTAAATGCATTAAAAATGATTTTCCCAACATTTTCTTACCTCTGAAACTCACCAGTGTACCATTGGATCCTTCACACCACTTCTGCAGCTGTCATCAATGCAGAAGCATTACAGTAGACCCACAGCACGCCACACTTACCTGGCGTGGTGTCCGGATGTCGGAAGCCCGCAGTAGAACTGTCAAAATTGCAACAAGCCTCTTAACTGCCTGTTAACAAGCAGTTAAGTGCCTATAATCCTCTTCCCGCCGCTAGGTGTCGGGTTCATGCGCAAATCGGGGACCTGACACCTGGGAAGATTGTTTGGAGGCGGCTTAACAGCAGGTATCCGACCCACTGTCAATCATTGCGATTTTGCCGGATGTCCCGCCTCCAAACCCGCCCCCTGAGTGCCAGCAAAATTCCAGCCCAAGTGTCAGCTGTGGCTCAGTTGGTAGCACCCTCGCCTCTGAGTCAGAAAATTGTGGGTTCAAGTCCCACTCCAGGGACTTGAGCACATAAAGCTAGGCTGACACTCCAGTACAGTGCTGAGGGAGTGCTGTACTGTCGGAGGTGCCATCTTTCAGATGAGACGTTAAACCGAGGTCCCGTCTGCTCTCTCAGGAGGATGTAAAAGATCCCATGGCACTATTTTGAAGAAGAGCAGGGGAGTTATCCCCGGTGTCCTGGCCAATATTTTTTATCCCTCAACCAACATAACAAAAAAAAAGATTATCTGGTCATTATCACATTGATGTTTGTGGGAGCTTGCTGTGTGCAAATTGGCT
This sequence comes from Squalus acanthias, assembly GCA_030390025.1. Lineage (NCBI taxonomy): Eukaryota > Metazoa > Chordata > Chondrichthyes > Squaliformes > Squalidae > Squalus > Squalus acanthias. The sequence continues at coordinate 88,542,589 of CM059432.1, forward strand.
GCTGCGTTTCCCACATTACAGCAGTGACTCCACTTCATTGGCTGTAAAGCGCTTTGAGATGTCCGGTGCTCGTGAAAGTCGCTATATAAGTGCAAGTCTTTCTTTCCTTTCCCTGAATGTAATCCTACTGAACATAAACTGGAGGGAGAAAGGATTTGTACAGATGTCATTTTGAAAATCATGGCCCAAGGAGGCCAACAACATTTTTTATTCATCTTACAAAAATACTTAGACTAGTCTCTACCTGTTCATGTGGTTTTCTTCTTCATTCTTGTCTCTTTATGTAATGTTTCACATCGTTAATCTTTTTTTCTTTTAAATCGTTGTTGTTACTTTTTCTATCAATGTTTTCCTTTATTAATTTTCCACTCTATTTAATTTTTCTTCTTCTCCTTAACGTCTCTATTTCTTTTGTCCTTGTTTTTATCTTTATTTATTGTTTCATTTGTTCTTCCTCCATGTTGATCTTCCTTTTTTTAAAACTTTTTTACCGGTTCAATGACAGTTATTCCAAACAACAGGAGCATTTATTGACTTATTTTATTAGCAGTTATAATTGTCTTAACACTTAAGATTCTTTTTGCTTGACAGCAAGAACACTGAGGGCCATGGAGATTGCGTACAATTTATAAATGGAAAATGTCAGCAGTCAAAATGAAAGAGTTGAACGAGTGGCAGCAACAAAGTGAAAGAGTGCTTCCTGGGAGTAAGATGTTAAATTATAGAGTACCACAGTCTGATATTGTTCTTGTTAAATTAAGGTACAATGTAATGTTTTTCTACAATCATCAGAAATAATTCTTGTATTTATTAGTGCAGTACTTTTCAAAATGCCCTTCAATGAATAAAAATTCCTCCCTGTGTTACATTTACTGCATGGGCAATATCGTGCACCTATCATGATTTTGCCCATAGGATAAAAATAATGCATCGAGGAAATTCATCCCCTACTTCCAGTAACTAATATCCCATGGTAAATAAGGTGGCATATGTGCACCTTACAGGATATCCACTGAAGGGACTTTATGCCTAGTGTGCATCGAGATCACACTGCTATTTTTTTCTAACTAAGGTGCGTTGGGTTCACAAGAGGCTTGCATTGCTGGTAGGCACAGGTTTTATTTAAGGGGGTGAAAATAATATTAATTAGGGAGGAGTTCCCTGTCCTGCATTTTGTGTTCTCTGCTCCAGAAGTGTGATGTCATCTCTTGAGGCCTGTTTTAAATGGATGCATTTGCAAACTAACTTCCTGGCCTTTCATAGAAACATAGAAACATAGAATCTAGGAGCAGGAGTAGGCCATTCGGCCCGTCGAGCCTGCTCCGCCATTCAATACGATCATGGCTGATCATCCAAATCCAGTACCCTGTCCCTGCTTTAATCCCCACAGTACACTATCCCACCCTACCCCGTAACCCCACGTATTTAATTCCCCCTAACATATCCATCCTATCCCCATAACCCACATATTTAATCCCCCCTAACACTAAGGGTCAATTTATCATAGCCAAATCAACCTAACCCACACATTTTTGGACTGTGGGAGGAAACCGGAGCACCCGGAGGAAACCCACGCAGACACGGGGAGAATGTGCAAACTCCACACAGACAGTCACCCGAGGTCAGATTCGAACCCGGGTCTCTGGCGCTGTGAGGCACCAGTGCTAACCACTATGCCACCGTGCTAACCACTATGCCACCGTGTTGCAGCCTAGATTTTCCTCAGTGATTCTTTGAACTATAATATTAGAAAAACCCTGAAAATGGCATCATAGCAAAGAATAACAAAGCTATACAACTTTGAGACTCACAACGCATTCATAATTTTACAGAAATAAACTTTATATACAAGTGTCGGTGTAATTTAGAGGCATTAAATCGTGCTTCTGATTTAACTTCAGTAGCCATTTCTAGCACAAGAAACACAGCAAAAATGGGGTAGAAATTGGTATGTGTTGCACTTGTTTTTTGGGTGTAAAACAGGCTCAAATCATACCAATTTATCAGTGGGACCGCCTGCACCCAATCTGCGCAGATGCTGTTCCCACAGTTAAATTCATGGGGACCATTTATTCGGCGTCTCAGGTGGATACCTCCATCGCTGTGACAGAAAAGTCGAGGGACTTGGGTAAAGTCATGCTACCCGCTGCTTCTGAAAATCACTTTGTGCTAGCTACCATTGAAAAGTGCACCTTCCCTTTTAAGGGCTGCAGGTTGCCTTTAAGTCGAGGCCATTCACCAGATTTCCCACCCTTCCATTCAGCAAGCTGTCTCTAGGGAGCATGATTAGAACTGACAGCTTGGCGATCACACGCTCATAAGACCTCCTGCTGATTGCATCAGTTTGGTGGCGTGGACTTCTCGCCCACCTCCCACCCAATGTATGTTCCACATAATAATCAGCCCCAATCAATTTTCAACTAAAGAACCGTAGCTGAATTTTCTTCAATTTGCTTATGGTTGTAATTTTAAATCTCACTGTCACCAGCTTGAAATTTGTAATTATACCCAAATTACATCCAGCAATGTGATGTTCCAAGCTCACTGCACTGGAAGCCAGTATTTCCTCACCCTGATCAAACACCCCTACTCCTTTGAGATCAGCCTCTTCCAGTGGAGGGAATCGTGGCTGTGAATCAACTCTTGGTTTAATGGTTGGGTTAGTCTATTCTTTTGAGGGCGGGGGGAGAGCAAATTTAATCCATTTTAGGTTCATACCAGAAGGATGAGTTCAACAATTGTCAATTGATCGCTCTATGCCAGAATTGTCAAATAATCAAGGCAATTATTAATCAATTGTCAAGAAATTGTCCCTCCACCTGCAGTGAAAACAATAATGGGTATTCAATCACTTTGACTTGCATTATACACAACTGCTGAATACCCTTAAGACACAAAGCTTTTTGCTTTTCCTGATAACCACAAGTTTCTTTTTCAGTGTTATTCATATTGCAACAATCAAGTGGTTTAATGCTGAATTTGACTATTCTGAATCTGGCCAAATCTTCCCTCTTAAAGTTTAATTCCCTCAGGGAATGCTGCAGAATGAGTTGCAATTTCATCGTTAAAATGTCTTTAGATGCATGCGAAGCAAGTATTGTTGTAACTTCCACTCTGTTTTGCATTGTGCAACTGATGCTAAGTTGAGGTCAACTTTCTCATTTTTAAAGCTGAGTTCAATACATCTCACTAACCATGCATGAAAGTTCGGTTTTCTATTGCTGTTGAGAGTTCTCTTCCTATTCTTTAAAACATTCAGTGTTTCTTGATCGGTTTATAGACAGTTGCCTGTGAACTTACATTGAGGATATATGCATGCATTGCAAACGCAAATCAGTGCGAGACAGCCTTGTGCCTTTTGTGCTCTCAATAGGCTCCTGAGTTGCACTGTTACTGACATGCACCCACAACTGCATCATACTGATGTAAAAGTGGCAGTAGAATAACATCTTTAACCTTTTATCTACACATTCAGCAGAGGAAAAATACGGTAGGTTAGCGCCTCCCGTTAGTGCCTGCAGAGGGCGGTAATGGGGCACTGATGCAGTAGCACCAGGGCAAGGCAAATCCAGCCCCCCGTTGTGCTACCAGTACAAGGTACCGCTGGGGAAATCAACGCCAGGCAGAGTGTGACGTCAGTGAGCGTGCAACGCTCACCGGGCGCCCGATCTGCAAAATTTATTTGTCGCCACTTACCTTCGCGACTCGACCAAACAGCAACAGGGAGAGCAGGTGCACAGTTCATGGAAGCCGGCTACAGCTACGTTATTTAAAGGCATCAGCATTAATCACTTGCAGCTGTCAGGACAAGTTAGTTTCAGTGGCTTCTTGTCAGTTTCTTGTCTTTTTTATCAGCAGTCTTCTGGCAAGTGCAAAGTAGCTGCATTTATTGTTCAAAGATTCAAACTGCTACACTTGGCAACATTAATGGGGCTGTACTGGAATGCCACCTCACCCTCCAGGATCTATGGCTGAGCTTAGGCAGCCAGAAATACGGGAACATGTGCACAGAGGGATGAGGAGGGACATCAGAGCTCTCACCAGGAGGCCTTACCCTCCGAGGATATTCCGACAGTACTTCTCCTATCTTCAATTAAGTGAGGAGCAGTGTATTAGACGGCTCCGCATCACCAAGGTGGTGGTCACAGAACTCTGCCACCTCCTCCAAACAGACCTCCAGCCTCACACCAGGATGACTTAAACCCCAGGTCCCTTTACCTCACCAGATGCCCATCATACCATCCCTGTGTCATGGCATATCACAGCATCCTCCTGGGCACAAAGGTGAAATGAGAGAGACCACAAAATATTGTAAACTCCATGAATAAATTTATGCATAAACATCTCACACATATCACATTCATTCTAATAACTAGTGACCCTTGTGCCTGCCATAGTTGAATAGCTGTCATTGTGTGCAAGGTGTGAGATGTGAGTGTGAGTGTTGGTAGGTAGAGATTGTTGGTGTGTGAGCACTGGGGGTGTGGTGCTTTGGGCAGTATGTGAATTTTGTGGTACAGATGGTGGTATGTAGCATTTGTTGAAGCATTCAATTACCCTGACCACCCGACTGAGGTGGATCTGTCATGAGCACACCTGCTTCAGTCCTCCAGCTCCTTCTCCTTGTTGTGCTTCTGCTTACTGAGGCAGCTGCACAGCCAGCAATGCTGAGAATGAGGTGCTGCAGTATCAATGAACCTCCCCTTTAAGTACTGGGAAAAGCCTTTGGCAATGATGAGTTGAGATTAGACTGCACCCGATATTGGTCCATCTTTTGAGTGTAACGCCACTGAGCTAGGCCTTTAAGACTTGATTTAGTGCCCCAATCATTTCTTTGAGCAGTGAGAATGAATTTTGCCTGCAGTCTGTAGAGTTTCGCAATTATCGCGATTCAAAATAACATGAGAGAAGCAGATTCATTTGATCAGTTTTATTAAACGAAATGCTGTCCTGATAATAAAGGACACAGAAGCCTGTAAAATGGCTGCCGCGCATTGTGGCAGAAGCTTCCAGAAACAAAGTGGGCAGACAAGATGGCGTCGAATATACATTCAGTATAAGATTGGATCATACTCGGTAAACATTGATAAAGACAGGATGCAACCCGTTTGCATTTTGAACAATAGCAATGATATAAGTGCTGGAATCATTTTCCTATGCACAGTAAGGATCATTGTACTGGGCAATCGAAGTCCCATCCAGACACATCAATACACAAATACCCCCCCGGCTCTACAATGAGAGAGACATTGACGGGTGATTAAGCAAGTATTCGGGGGGCCCCAAAACCAGTCAGGGAGACGATTCATACACATCCTGGCTGGTTCAACAATGGGGAAAACATTAACGGATAGTTGGCCAGTTTCAGGTGCTACCGAAACCCGTTAAAGGAGATAATCGCCCCATGCTGGGAGTTTTGAGCGCCAATATTACACAAAGGACAAACATTAAGATTTGAGCGGGAGATAAGCGGACACATCACTATAACTATAGAGAACAAATGTCCATCGGTCTCTTATCTCTCTGCGGACCCTTGCTGAAGCTCTTCCTTGGGGCTGGACTTTGTGTTTCTCTGGACTTTGTTGACTCTTGACTCTTAGCCGTACTGGTCGGTTGTTCGAGTGTTGGGTGGAGCTCAATCGGTACGAGCCGCCCCGACAAGGGCAAGTAACAGGGTGCACCATCCCGAGTGTCGGTAAACGGCGTCTGGACCCGGAGGCCCGAGGAGACGAGAAGAGAAGAAGACGAGAAGAAGACGAGAAGAAATTCCACGTGCCGCCACGGTCAGTAAACCCCGACCGTGCCCGAAAATATAAATACAGGACTCTTCTTTGAGTTCTACAGACTACAACCTATACCGCACACAGGAAGACTCTTCTTTGAATTTTACAACGTTTTGAGTTCCATCGATTTCTTCATGACAACGGGGAGTCTGGCCTGCTTTTTGCAGCAGTGAAAGTAAACAAGTGGGGTGCAGAAACCCTTCCAAACACGTGACAGTCAGGCGCTGCAGCGAAACGAGCTGAGTGCCTCACTGTAAAATCTCCGAAGTAAGCCGAATGGTGAGCATGTTTTCCGATCCTACAAATCCAGACATAGTTTAGGTATTGTTAAGGGAGGGTGGTTTTAATAAGGTTAAGATATAATGTGTTCCCCTTTTTACGATGTGCCGTGTGTTCTCCATTTCCATAGACCAAGCTTTATGAATGTGTGTATACTTGTACTCTCTTTGATTTGCGCCTATGACATGTATTTCATGATTTTAGACGCCATGCAATAAAGATTTTCATTTTGTGCTATTCAACCGGGTCTATTTGAGTTTTCTCTGCATTACTGCTCCTTGCATCTAAGTCCAGGTGTTAGAACCGTAAGGGCGAGTGGGTCGAACCACTCACAGGTGCTTATTGCAAAAAGGCTGGCTGGAGACCAGAGCAAGCAATAGTATAGGCAACGAAGGCCTAACCTCGCACCAGCACCGTCTGAGACACGTCCCCCTTACAAGTCTAAAGCATTAGAGCCTGGCGCTAATTCTCAAACTTTTCTAAAGATACCGCCATTCCTGGGCTATAATGAATTTCGATAATGAATTTTTAGCCCAGGGTTTCTATGAGCCTTCCAACTGGCATTTTTACCAACTGACTGAACTGCTCTGCTGCTAATGCACAAGCTCACAAGATCTGCTACTCCCGAATGAAATATAAACCCTCAGGACTAGTAGTGAACAAGAGCTAACTGTGAGATTTGTACGAATTGTTTCCTTTAGAAATGATCACATTAATTGAACAATTTCATGAACTGATAATCACACAATGCACCTCCAAATCCATTGTTGTAATATCACAGCATGGACTGACAATTCATAAAACAGTTTAAAATGTACTTAATTATCTGAAGACTGAATCATTGTAGTTGTAAACATTCATGAATTGTATATACTGTAAAAATATTAGTGGACCATTTGAAATATCATGTGGATTACAAATGAAGAACACGCATTTTGAAAGAGTAGAGCACCAAGTCTATTCCACTTCTGAGAAAGGGATCATGAGTTCAGGTATGAAGGCCTTGAGTATGGAAAATGTTGACTGTTGCACAATTTTAAATTGTGCTACATACATGAGGCAGAAGGGAATAGAGTGATACAGGGCCAGGGTAGGAAGAGGCAATTAGAGTGGGAGGAGACCCATGTGGAGCATAAACACCATCATAGACCAGTTGGGCCAAATGGCCCGTTTTGTGCTGTAGATTTTAAGGCCCCAATATTAATCTGAGGAGGGGTGGGTGGAATTGCGTGGGTGAAACCTGGAAGTCAACTCAGTGGGTCAGAAACTGCGATCGCAACTGAATTAAAGCAATTAATTTTGACTTCCAGGTTTCACGTCTCCAAGCTGCGCAGCGAGCGTGATCTCAACTGTATTTAAAGGGACAATGCACAGATGGAAATTGGAGGTGTTCATGAAGGATGGTGCACATAGAGCAAGGGCAGCACCCAGATTCAGTGATGCACCACAGGAATTACTGCTGGGTGCAGTCAGGAGCTGGAGGGATATCTTTTCCCCAGCAACGGGAGGAAGAAACTTGGGGCTCTGACCAAGTGGGTGTGGTTGGAGGTAGCTGAGGAGGCGAGCAGCAGCAGCGTTGTGCCCAGGTCTTGGATGCAATGTAGGAAGCGGTTTAATGACTTAACCAAGTCAGGAAAAGTGAGTACATTTGATGATTCAACTACATCCTGTGCTTTAAGCCCGTCCCTCTTGCACTGCGTCTTGCCAAGCGTGCTCCTTCACATCACTTCTCACACCCACTCAACTTACAGCAGCTCCCAGCCTTCACTGTATAGGCACTTCATCACCTCCCCATTTATCCATCCAATTTGCCACTCACCCCAATCCTCATGCAATGTGATGTATGTGTCTCATAGTCACCCTCACCGAATATAATGTGCCAGTGGGTGAATACCTTACCGTCACTCACTCACAGGCCTGTTTTTTCACCCCTTGAAGGAGAAGAGAGCATAAAATGCAAGGGAGAGGGAGCAGACTGGAGGTGGGCGGCCACATATAGACTAGCTAACAAATGCAGAGAAGGAGGCCATGGAGATAAGTGGCACATCTGCGTCCCCCTCAGTCGGAGATGGAGAGACGGGGAGCTCACAGATAGCTGGTGACAGAATTGCAAATATCTCTGACAGAGATAAGCTCACGTTATTTCATCACTGACTGAACTATTAGATGACTGAATTTGGTGATTGTCAAGGGCTAAAAATTTGATAGAACCGTAAACAGGCGCAGGGATCGCGATGCACGATTGGCCCGCGCCGTTGAAAGGAATGCAGGCAGCACGCGACCTTGGTGCTGCCTGCTAATTACAATGATTGCAGCATGCAGCCCAGCACAGGACACGCTGCTGAGTGGCTGAACGCTCAGCAGGGGGCCCAAGTTCGTGCAAGGCTAGCTCCAATAAAGTTAGCCTTCACTTCTTAAAGGCAGTCTGCACCTCTTAAAAGGGAGGTGCATTCTGCCTGTAGCAGCTTATGCAACTGATTGTGCAGGTAATGCACAGAAAGAAGAAAAGTGAAAAATGGCTCAACAGGCATGGGCTCCAAGGTTCTCGGATGCAGCACTAGAGGCCTTAGTGCAGGGGGTGGAAAGGAGGAGACAGGTTGTCTATCCGCAGGGGGCAGGAGGCTCTTCAGACACACACTGTGAAGGCAGTAGCAGCAGATAGCCGACAAGATCAATGCCAGCTGTTTTGTCCCAAGGACATGGATGCAGGGCTGAAAGAAGTTCAACGACTTCTCATGAGTGGTCAAGGTCAGTGAATTAATTTTCAAATGCCGTCTCCCACCAAATGCACCACACCCCCATCACTCACCTACCAGCAATCTCTACCAAACACAACTCAAACTTCATATTCATTGCTTCACCTCACCCTCATACAATTATCACTGCTGCAAGCCTCATAGCCACATCTCACACTTCGCACACAATGCCAGCTATTCAACCATGACAGGTACATCACCAAAACACATTGCATCACACTCACTGACACACTTCCCTCTCTCTTGCAGGGCAAAGTGGCTCATAACCGTAGGCAGCAGCAGCTAACTGGCGGGGGAAGGGCACGGCTGCATATCCTGACCCAGCTGGAGGAGATAGTGTTCAACATTATGGGAGGGGCTGTCACTGAGGCTGTGGCGAGCGGTGAGGCTGAAAACATTGAAAATTATGGTCTGCTTATACCTAATCCTCCTTCTCACATCCCACTTCCACCTCATCCCACAATCTCTTCTCACTTACAAGCTGCTGATGGGGTGACTAGTAATCCAGAGGCCTGGACTAATGATCCAGAGACGTGAGTTCAAATCCCACCACAGCAGCTGGGGAATTTAAATTCAGTTAATTAAATCAAAATCAGGAATAGAAAAAGAAAGCTAGTATCAGTAATGGTGACCATGAAGCTATCGGATTGTCGTAAAAACCCATCTGGTTCACTAATGTCCTTTAGGGAAGGAAATCTGCCGTCCTTATCTGGTCTGGCCTATATGTGACTCCAGACCCACAGCAATGTGGTTGACTCTTAACTGCCCTCTGAAATGGCCTAGCAAGCCACTCAGTTGTAACAAACTGCTACAAGAAACAATAATAAGAATAAAACCAGGGGGACCACCCGGCATCGACCTCGGCACTGGCTACGGACACAACAAAGGCACACCCAGCCGTCGACCCTTGCAAAGTCCTCCTCACTAACATCTGGGGACTTGTGCCAAAATTGGGAGAGCTGTCCCACAGACTAGTCAAGCAACAGCCTGACATAGTCAGTACTCACAGAATTATGCCTTTCAGCCAATGTCCCAAACTCCTCCATCACCATCCCTGGGTATGTCCTGTCCCACAGGCAGGACAGACCCACCAGGGCTGGCGGCACAGTGGTATACAGTCGGGAGGGAGCAGCCCTGGGAGTCCTCAACATTGACTCTGGACCCCATGAAGTCTCATGGCTTCAGGTCAAGCATGGGCAAGGAAACATCCTGCTGATTACTACTTCAGCGGCAGTAAACAGCAGCGGGAGCCCAGGAGAGTGCGAGACTTCGGCGGCAGTAAACAGCAGCGGGAGCCCAGGGGAGCGCGAGACTTCGGCGGCAGTAACAGCAGCGGGAGCCCAGGAAAGCGCGAGACTTCGGCGGCAGTAACAGCAGCGGGAGCCCAGGAAAGCGCAAGACTTCGGCGGAAGTAACAGCAGGGGATTCCAGGAGAGCGCGAGACTTCGGCGGCAGTAAACAGCAGGGGATCCCAGGAGAGCGCGAGACCTCGGCGGCAGTAAACAGCAGGGGATCCCAGGAGAGCGCGAGACCTCGGCGGCAGTAAACAGCAGGGGATCCCAGGAGAGCGACTACAAAGGACCGGTGAGTGTAAAGAAGTAAAAAGTAATCGAAGTGTGACGTCACCAGAAAGCAGGTAAGTGATTGGTTGGTGAGTATTTCCTAATTTCTCACTTTTTTTTCCAAACTTGGGCGTCTAAATTTAAGTGCCTTGGTGTAGATTAAAAGATATACATGTTCCAAAGTGACACCGGCGCAGGGGAAGAAGCTGATTGGTGAGTAGTGGGTGAGTGCTTTTTTTTCTCTTCAATTTTATGTCTATTTCTTTTAAGGTAGTTCAATAGTTAAGGTAGTTTGGGCGAGTGAGAATCCGAGAGTTTAAATTTAAGGTAAGAGTTTTTTAATTAAAAGTATGAAAGGGGACCTCAGTCCCGTGCGTTGCATGGCCTGCAGCATGTGGGAATTCCTAGACGCTTCTTGCAGTCAGGATAACCACATGTGCAGGAAGTGCCAACGGTTTGGCCAACTTGAGATCCAGTTTTCAGAGCTCGAGCGTCAGCTGGAGACACTGCGGTGTATCCGCGAGGCTGAGAGTTACGTGGATAGCACGTTTTTAGACGTGGTCACCCCGCAGCTTAAGAAAGTGCAGTCAGAGATGGAATGGGTGACCACCAGTCAGAAAAAGAGGGGCAGGCAGGTAGTCAGGAAAGCCCCAGAGTGCATCTCACTCAACAACCGTTTTTCTGTGTTGGAAAACGGTGAAAGTGACGGTTCCTCTGGGGAGTGCAGCCAGAGCCAAGTTCACAGCACTGTGGTTGATTCAGCTGCACAAGGGAGGAGGAGTAAGAGTGGAAGGGCAATAGTGGTAGGAGACTCAATAGTGAGGGGTGCAGACAGGCGTTTCTGCGGCTGCAGACGTGACTCCAGGATGGTATGTTGCCTCCCTGGTGCCAGGGTCAAGGATGTCACTGAATGGCTGCAGGGCATTCTGAAGGGGGAGGGCGAACAGTCAGAGGTCGTGGTTCACACTGGTACCAACGACATAGGTAGAAAGAGGGATGAGGTCCTGCAACAAGAATTTAGGGAGCTAGGTAGCAGATTAAAAAGCAGGACCTCAAAGGTTGTAATCTCTGGATTACTCCCGGTGCCACGTGCTAGTGAGTATAGCAATAGGAGGATAGAGCAGATGAATGCGTGGCTAAAGAGTTGGTGCAGGAGGGAGGGCTTTAGTTTCCTGGATCACTGGGTTTGCTTCTGGGGAAGGTGGGACCTGTACAAGTCGGACGGGTTGCACCTGAACCGGAACAGGACCAACATCCTTGTGGGGAGGTTTGCTAATGCTGTTTGGGGGGGTTTAAACTAACTTGGCAGGGGGATGGGATATGGAGTGGAGCTATAGTAGGGGGTGATGCACAGCCAAATATAGTGGAAAAAACAAGTCAGTCTGGAAGGCAGAGCAAATATATAATGGCACAAGGGAGTATGGCAAGGCTGGATGGCATTTATTCTAATGCAAGGAGTCTTGCGAGTAAGGCAGATGAATTGAAGGTGTTGATGAACACATGGGAGTATGATATTGTTGCTATCACAGAGACATGGTTGAGGGAGGGGCAGGACTGGCAGCTCAATATTCCGGGATATAGAATCTTCAGGTGAGACAGAGGGGGGGGGGGGGGGGGGGGGGGTGGTAAAAGAGGAGAGGGTGTCGCAATATTAATCAAGGAGTCAATTACTGTAGTAAGGAGGGATGATATCTTAGCAGGTTCCTCTAATGAGGCCATATGGGTAGAACTTAAAAACAAAAAGGGGGCAAGCACTTTGCTGGGAGTGTACTATAGGCCCTCAAACAGTCAGGGGAGATAGAGGAACAGTGATGTAGGCAAATCTCAGAGAAGTGTAGAAATAATAGGGTAATAATAGTCGGGGATTTCAACTTCCCCAATATTAACTGGGATAGTCAGAGTGTGAAAGGCTTAGAGGGTGCGGAATTCTTAAAGTGCATCCAGGAGAGCTTTTTGAGCCAGCATGTAGAAAGTCCTACAAGAGAGGGGGCAGTACTGGACCTAATTCTAGGGAATGTAGCCGGGCAAGTGGTAGAAGTGTCAGTAGGAGAGCATTTTGGTGACAGTGACCATAATTCGGTGAGATTTCAGGTAGTCATGGAAAAGGACAAAGATGGACCGGAAATAAAGGTTCTAAATTGGGGGAAGGCCGATTTTAATATGATAAGGCAGGATCTGACCAAAGTGGACTGCGATCAGCTACTTGTAGGAAATTCCACATCAGAGCAGTGGGAGTCATTCAGAAAGGAAATATAGAGAGTACAGCGCCAACATGTTCCCATAAAAGTCAAGGGTGGGACCAACAAGTCCAGAGAACCCTGGATGTCAAGGGATATACAAGAATGGATTAGGAAAAAAAGGGAGGCTTTTGGCAGATACAAAGGACTAAAAACAGTGGAAGCCCTAGAGGAGTATAGAAAGTGCAGGGGGGTACTTAAAAAAGAAATTAGGAGAGCGAAGAGGGGGCATGAAAAAACACTGGTGAGCAAAATAAAGGAAAATCCCAAGGTGTTTTATAAGTATATTAAGGGCACGAGGATAACCAGGTAAAGAGTAGGGCCATTAGGGACCAAAGTAGCAATCTGTGTGTAGAGCCGGAAGATGTAGGTGAGGTTTTAAATGAATAATTTGCATTGTGTTCACTATGGAGAAGGACGATGTAGGCATAGAAATCAGGCAGGGGGATTGTGATACACTTGAACAAATTAGCATTGAGAGGGAGGAGGTACTAGCGGTTTTAGCGGGCTTAAAAGTGCATAAATCCCCAGGCCCAGATGAGATGTATCCCAGGCTGTTGTGTGAGGCAAGGGAGGAGATTGCAGGGGCTCTGACACAAATTTTCAGAACCTTGCTGGCCACAGGGGAGGTGCCAGAGGACTGGAGGACAGCTAATGTAATACCATTATTCAAGAAGGGTAGTAGAGATAAACCAAGGAATCACAGGCCAGTGAGCCTAACATCAGTGGTAGGGAAATTATTGGAAAAAATTCTGAGGGACAGAATTAGTCTCCACTTGGAGAGGCAAGGATTAATCAGGGATAGTCAGCATTGCTTTGTAAGGGGGAGATCATGTCTGACCAATTTGATTAAATTTTTCGAGGGGGTGACTAGATGTGTGATGAGGGTAGTGCAGTTGATGTAGTCTACATGGACTTCAGTAAGGCTTTTGACAAAGTCCCGCATGAGAGACTGGTCAAGAAGGTAAGAGCCCATGGGATCCAGGGCAATTTGGCACATTGGATCCAAAATTGGCTTAGTGGCAGGAGGCAGAGGGTGATGGTCGAATGTTGTTTTTGTGACTGGAAGCCTGTGTCCAGTGGTGTACCGCAGGGATCGGTGCTGGGTCCCTTGCTGTTTGCAGTGTACATTAATGATTTAGATATGAATGTAGAAGGTATGATCAGTAAGTTTGCAGATGACATGAAAATTGGTGGAGTGGTAAATAGCGAGGAGGGAAGCCTCAGGCTACTGGATGATATAGACGGGTTGGTCAGATGGGCAGAACAGTGGCAAATGGAATTTAACCCTGAAAAGTGTGAGGTGATGCATTTTGGGAGGACTAACAAGGCAAGGGAATGAACAATGAATGGTAGGACCCTAGGAAGGACAGAGGATCAGAGGGACCTTGGTGTGCATGTACATAGATCCCTGAAGGCAGCAGGACAGGTAGATAAGGTGGTTAAAAAGGCATATGGCATACTTGCCTTCATTAGCTGAGGCATAGAATATAAGAGCAGGGAGGTTATGATGGAGCTGTACAAAACAGCTGGAATAGTGTGTGCAGTTCTGGTCGCCACACTATAGGAAGGATGTGATTGCGTTGGAGAGGGTGCAGAGGAGATTCACCAGGATGTTACCTGGGCTGGAGCGCTTCAGCTATGAGGAGAGACTGGACAGGCTGGGGTTGTTTTCCTTGGAGCAGAGAAGGCTGAGGGGGGACCTGATTGAGGTGTACAAAATTATGAGGGGCATAGATAGGATAGATAGAAAGGAACTTTTCTCCTTAGTAGAGGGGTCAATAACCAAGGGGTATTCAGGCTTGTGTCTCACCTCCTGACTCCCCAAAGCCTTTCCACCATCTACAAGGCACAAGTCAGGAGTGTGATGGAATACTCTCCACTTGCCTGGATGAGTGCATCTCCAACAACACTCAAAAAGCTCGACACCATCCAAGACAAGGCTGCCCGCTTGATTGGCACCCCATCTACCACCTTAAGCATTCACTCCCTCCACCACCGGCGTACCGTGGCTGCAGTGTGTACCATCTACACGATGCACTGCAGCAACTTGCCAAGTCTTCTTCGGCAGCACCTGCTAAACCCGCGACCTCTACCACCTAGAAGGGCAAGGGCAACAGGCACATGGGAACACCACTACCTCCAAGTTCCCCTCCAAGTCACACACCACCCTGACTTGGAAGTATATCGTCGTTCCTTCATCGTCGCTGGGTCAAAATCCTGGTACTCCCTCCCTAACAACACTGTGGGAGTACCCTCACCACATGGACTGCAGCGGTTCAAGAAGGCAGCTCACCACCACCTTTTCAACTGCAACTAGGGATAGGCAATAAATGCTGGCCTTGCCAGCGACGCCCGCATCCTATGAATGAAATTAAAAAAAGCATGCACATGTTGCTTTCCCCCACCCCCCTCACCACAACCCTACCCTTGTTCCTTTTTCCATTCAGATACCTAGGAACTCCAACCTGGCCAGCCAGTGCAGGAAGAGCAAGTGAAGATTGATGGAGAAGAAGAGGCACTCGATCTCACACTCGCATGCCCAAGCTTAGAAACTGGCACTGTGAGTACTTTAGAGGGTATTATAGAGGCGGGATCTGCACGTGGTGAGTCACCGGACATGGGTGGCCTGCAGCCAGGGCAGGGGGCAAAGAGTAGTGCAGGTGCCAACTCTCCAGAGGGTGAGGTCACACACGAGTTCTGCTGCAGAGGACACATGGAGGACATTGATGGGGCGGCCTACAGAAGAAGGGTGTTGGGCATGCATAATGAAATGCTTGGTGCATTGGCAAATCTGCCAGAGAGCCTGTTGTCACTGTCAAGGAGCTTGGAGGAGTCCGGAATCATCTTTGCACAGGGCTTTGCACAGAGCTTGGAGCCCATGATTTTTAGGATGGAAGTGATGGGCAACTCCGTTAGTGCACTTGTGGACCCAGCGTCTGATGGGCGATGTCTCAGAAACCACCCAATGTCTGAGTGCTGAAGTGGAAGCTCAGATTTCTGCCATGCAAGCTCACACTGCTGCTATCATGGCTGTGTTTACCAGTGTTGAAAGGGGCTTGCCAGGTGTCACAGCAGTCCAGCAATATGTCCTCCAACAGATTACTAGGACTGCTAGGAGTGTCAGTGGCTCCCTGGAGCACGAACCTGCTGTCCTCTCTCAGGATGACAGCATTCATCCTCCCACCACTGCCACTCCTCCAGTGCCCTTGCTGCTGCCTGTCAGCCAGCCAGCCCAGACTGCTGCCGCCCTTGCCTAAGTGGAGCAGGCCACTGCCGAGCATTCTAGGCCCAGAGCTGCTCGAGGTCGTCCTGCAAGGCCATCTGCAGTCTCGCCACTCCATGTCAGCAGCCTTCCACCAGCCATGCTGCAGCCACTGGGGTAGCACTAAGGGAATGCTCAAGGGTGATTAATTGAATTTGTTCTGTAATACTGGATGATTGATTTATAAATTATGTTTGGAATGTTTGTTTTGTGGTGGCTTTCATTTCAGCATTGTGGCCAAGAGAACGCTGTGATGTTCCATTGCAGAGGGATGGTAAGGTGGGGAAGTGTTGAGCAATGGGGATCTGGGGTTTCTTTCAGAGGAACTGGAGTCTGATGATGCGTTCACGGACAGCCCGTCTAGAATGTGGATGTGCAGGCTGCCTCCTCCCTTCCTCCTCCTCCTCCTCTTCCTCCTCTCCTCCTCCTGTGGTGGTTGTGGAACCCATGGTGGCAAGGGCCGCTCCCTCATGATGGCCAAGTTGTGGAGCATGCAGCAGACCACCACAAACTGGGACACCTGCTCCGGCGAGTACTGGAGGTCTCCTCCCAAGCGGTCAAGGCAGTGGTCTGCTCGATGAGGTTCCTCGAGGTAGCATGGCTCTTATTATATGAGTCCTGGCCGCGAATGGTGGGGTTTCACAGGGGAGTTATCAGCCAGGAGTAGAGTGAATAGTCCTTGTCACTGAGCAGCCACCCTCGGGTTCAACGTGGTGGCTGGAAGATTGCTGGCACAGCAGACGGGCGAAGGATAAACGCATCATGACTGCTGCCAGGATAGCAGGCATTCACCAGCATGATGTGCTGGGCGTGGTCGCACACCAACTGTACATTAAGTGAGTGGTACCCTTTGCAGTTACAGTACATCTCACCATTGAGATGCGGCACCCACAAAGCCACGTGTGTGCAGCCAATGGCACCCTGCACCATGGGGAAGCCTGTTATCCTGGCAAAGTCACATGCGCGCTCCTCCTGCTTCTGTCTGTTTAGAGAGAAGACAATGAAGTCCCTTTTCTAACATACAGAGCCTCTGTGACCTTCCGAATGCAACGATGGATGGTGAACTGCAGGATGTTTGTTATGTCGCCTGTTCCAGCCAGGAAGGATCCGCTGACGAAAACATTCAGGGCCACGGTGACCTTGAGGGCCACTGGCATCACCGGCACCACCCTGCTCTGAGGCTGCATGTCTGGTTCCAAGAGGTGGCAGAGTTCTGTGACCACCTACTGGGTGAAGCGGAGCTGCCAAACACACTGCTCCTGGCTTAGGTGCAGGTAGGTGAAGTGCTCCTGAAGACCCTAGGGGGGTAAGGCCTCCGGCTGAGAGCCCTCAGCCTCCTCCTCCCTCTGCAATCAGCTTGTCTTCTTTGCTGCCTCTGCTCCATCTCCGTGTCATGCTGCAGCACGAGGGGGACTGCAACTAAAGCCCCTATAACTGGGAACAAGTGGTGTATTCAGAGGCCTTCCAGTAGCAGCTAATGCCTTCCCAACGTCCAGCCGTACTCCCAGCACACTTTACCAACTTTTCAAATCTCTTCCAGCAACCCAGTACTCCTACAAACTCTGCAAGAGCCAGAACATATCAATAAGCAACTAACCTGCAAGTTGGATGTTCAGCTGTGCGTGTTTAGGAGAGGGCGTTGAATGGAGCAGCGAGGTTGAAAATGGCAGGTCGTGCATCAAGTCAGCGTGTACGTCACGATCTGCCTACTTTGCATACTGTCGGCGCATGCACGTACCACCCGCGCTATCGCCCTTACCAAGATTGAGTTCAGCAGGGGCTGCACCAGAAGTGGGCGCAAACGAGGAGGACGCCATTTTTAATTCAAAACTGGCCATAACAAGCGGCACTACTGAGCCGAATTTTGAGACCAAGGCTTCAGTGAGTCCACTTAGACAGTTAGTTGGATTTTCACCTGCTGATTCACAACTCACAAGTGAGCACCAGCAGACATTGGTGGCAGGGACAGTTGTGGAGAGTTGGTTTCAGGGGGAGCAATCCTCTCCAAGCTTTGATGCTTGACCCCGGCGGCTATCGTTGAGCAGGAGAATGCTAGAGGTGCATCAGCAACTTAGCCAGGTACTGACAGACGTGGCACGCACACTCTCCACAATAGTGAAGAAGATGGAGGAGTCCAACTCGATCGCTAGTAGATTGGTGTCGCTAGGAAATGCGAGAGTGCCTGCCATGGAGAGAGTCCCTTTAATGCACCTGTTGTAGAAATAGCATTGATCTAATTCAATCAGATCTGTTGTAGTTATGGAAATCTGTGTAGTATAAACTAGAATCTGCCAGTAGTTCTTATGCTACTGATGGGTAAAGTTTCTGTAACCATTTTATCTGACAGTTTTGGAATTTTGTGTATATATTAACATCAGTTTGACAAAAGACACAACCTTTCCATGATGTGCCTCAGAAACTGTTTATTGCAATAAAAATTTCTAAATTGTCTCAGTTTTCACCTTAGTTGTTGTTAGCTGTATAAAGAAACATATAACAAGTGTCTATAATATGACAAAAAATATTTCACCCAATGAATATCTTTGCCTAAATTTCATATTAAAATCATGAAAAATATCAACAGAACAAATATGGATGAAAGCAGTGAGTTGTAAACTGAACTTTGAAAGGGAGAAATCATTTCCTGGAAAGTTGCATTATTTTTGACTTCTGAAATATTTAATAAGAATTTGATTCAAAATTTCAATTTCCTACTGTTGTACATTTACATCAATAGTAAGCATTGAAATAGGAAAAAAATGTTATAACATAAATGCTACACATTACTGTACATTACATGACAAATTCCTCAATAACAGGGTTTGAGATACCCATTTATATTCGTTACAACTGTCACATTTTACAATAGACACAACATTTTCCACAGTTCGATAGACAAAAAATCAGACAATCTGTTTGAAATATGTGAATCCATCTTAAAGAAATGACACATTCTGCTCTAGTGCTCACAGCACTGTTTCAGTTTAATATTAAGGATCTTTTCTGCGTGACCGCTAGGGCAGAACCTAAATTAATCACCAAGGATCAAATGTATCAGCTTGATTTTTGAAAAACATGGCAATGCACAGCATATTTGCCTCTCGCAGTGTGTCTTCCTTATGCTCTTTCAACACATTGGGGGTAATTTTGATTTTGTGCGATAGGATAAAATGGGTGATAGTGAATCGGCAGCCCCTTTTATATTTCTTTCAATTTTTTTTTACCATAATGGAAATAAAAGGAAAAATTTGCAGGGCTATGGGGAAAGACCAGGCAAGTGGAATTAATTGAATAGCTCTTTCAAAAATCCGGCACAGACACAATGGGCCGAATGACCTCCTACAATGCTGTACGATTCTATGGGCTAGAAATTTATTATAGCCCAGGAATGGGTGGTGTCATTTGAAAAGTTTGAGAATTAGCGCCAGGCGCTAATGCTTTAGACTGCACGCAAAATTCATTCTCACTGCTCAAAGAAATGATTGGAGCGCTAATTCAAGTCTTAAAGGCCTAGCTCAGTGGCGTTATACTCAAAGAGTGGACCAATATCGGGTGCAGTCTAATCTCAACTCATCATTGCCACAGGCTTTTCCCAGTACTTAAAGGGGAGGTTCATTGATACTGCAGCACCTCATTCTCAGCATTGCTGGCTGTGCAGCTGCCTCAGCAAGGAGAAGCACAACAAGGAGAAGGAGCTGAAGGACTGAAGCAGGTGTGCTCATGGCAGATCCACCTCAGTCGGGTAGTCAGGGTGATTGAATGCTTCACCAAATGCTACATACCACCATCTGTACCACAAACTTCACACACTGCCCAAAGCACCACATCCCCAGCGCTCACCCACCAACAATCTCTATCTACCAACACTCACACCCACATCTCATGCCTTGCACACAATGACAGCTATTCAACGATGGCAGGCACAAGGGTCATTAGTTATTAGAATGAATGTGATATGTGTGATACGTTTATGCATAAATTTATGAATGGAGTTTGCAATATTTTGTGGTCTCTCTCATTTCACCTTTGTGCCCAGGAGGACGCTGTGATATGGCATGACACAGAGATGGTATGATGGGGATGTGGTGAGAAAAAGGGATCTGGGTTTAAGTCATCCTGGTGTGAGGCTGGAGGTCTGTTTGGAGGACGTGGCAGAGTTCTGTGACCAGCACCTTGGTGAAGCGGACCCGTCTAATACACTGCTCCTCGCTTAATTGAAGGTAGGAGAAGTGCTGTCGGAATACCCTTGGAGGGTAAGGCCTCCTGGTGAGAGCCCTGATGTCCCTCCTCATCCCTCTGCGCACATGTTCCCATATTTCTCACTGCCTAAGCTCGGCCATAGATCCTGGAGGGCGAGGTGGCATGCCAGTACAGCCCCCATTAATGTTGCCAAGTGTAGCAGTTTGAATCTTTGAACAATAAATGTAGCTACTTTGTAGTTGCCAGACGACTGCTGATACAAAGGAAGCTTGAAATTACTCATAGGAACTGTTCTAGTGAGTGAAACTGACAACAAACCATTGAAACTAACCTGCCCTGACAGCTGGGGGTGATTAATGCTGATGCCTTTAAATAACGTCATTGGAGCCGGCTTTCTGGAGCTGCACGCCAGCTCTCCCTGTCACTGACTGGTCGAGGCGCTAAGGTAAGTGGCGACAATTAATTTTCCAGATCGGGCGGCCAGTGAGCGTTGCATGCTCACTGACATCTGCCTGGCGTTGAAGTCCCCGGCAGTACCTCGTACCGGCGGCACAACGGGGGGGGGGGGCCCGGATTTGCCGTGCGTCACTGGATTCACCTCGCCCCGGCGCTACTGCATCAACGCTCTGTTAGCGCCATCTGCTGACGCTAACGGGAGGCACTGAAGTACCAAATTGTTCCCGCAATGATTCCATATGAGTCTATTCTACGAGATGTAAACGGACTACTGATTCCCTATCACCCATTTTACCCATCGCGCAAAGTCAAAATTACCCCCATTGATTTTTATCACCATGCGGATGCACAAGTATTTGATTGATTAACATGTAATATGAATATAATTCAGAACAACTCGCAGGTACTTGTACAAGTTGCAAAGGCCACTTTTATTAACAGCAATGTGTGCTTATCATTATTAATATTCAGGACGTAAAACCTGCTCTCTGTGGACTTTTACAGAAAGATAGCAAGTCCGTTTAAAAATATAGTAAAATCGTGCAAAAATCTTAGGCCTAGAAATTGGATATGGCCACAAAACGGGCAGTGTTAAGGCTCAACGATGTTCAGCTGTGCCAGGTCAAAATGGTTTAGGTAGCACGCAAAACTCATGCTCAGTCCTCATTAACATGATTGTAGTCTTGATCTCAGCGCTAAAACCACTGCTCGTTGGCTTACCGCTCAACAGGTAGACCAATATCGGGTTCCAGTCATGTTTGGCACAGGCTTCATTCAAGGGGAGGTGCATTGATGCTACAGCACCTTATTGTCAATCCAGTTCCAACTTCACCTGGAAGAAGACGGCAGTGGAAGCACAAGGCTGAGCCTCAGCACAGGGAGAGAGCCCACAGATTCCCAGATGCGGCTCTTGAGGCACTGGTGGTGGCCATAGAGAGGTGGTGGGCACTCCTCTTCCCGTAGACTCACAGGAAGCCCTTGCCACACACATCTTGAAGGCTCTGGCAAGAGATAGCTGCCTACGCGATGGCCAGCACTGAGGTCCACCGGTCGGTCGTCCAGTGCTGAAAGAAGTTTGATGACCTCACACGGCAGGTCAAGGTGAGTGAAGGCTTCAGCAAATGTCACATCCCACCATCTGCACCACAAGCCTCTCACACTGCTCAATGCACCACACCCCCAGCACTCACCTACCAACAATCTCTACCTATCACCACTCATAACTCACAATCATAGCTTCACTTCACCCTCATAACCTTATCACTGCTGCAACACTCACACCTTGCACACATTAATAGCTATTCAACTATGGCAGACACATCACCCAAACACATTGCACCACACTCACTCATTCACTTCCATTTGGCAGACAGGCGGGGGGCAAGCTGCCATCCATGACCTCACCGACCTGGAGGAGAGAGTGCTGGAGTATATTGGGCGGCAGATGATGGAGGCCTTGGCAACCAGCTAGGTTTAGCCCCTTGGGGACAATAACGGTATGCTCATTCCTAATCCTTCTTCTCACACCCCACTTCCCCCTCATCCCACAATCTCTTCTCACTCTCAAGCAGCTGATGCTGTACGCATGCATATCTTGCTTCCCCCCTCCCCCCCTCCCCCCCTCCCCCCACCGTAACTCGACTCTTGTGCTTTTCTGCTTTCAGCTAATCAAGAACACGCACCTGAGCAGCCTGTCCCCGAAGCGATGCAGGAGAGCGAGGGTGGAGAAGAAGAAGAAGAAGAAGACGATACAGCATCACTGCATCTGTCACTCGCAGACACCAGCTCAGAAACTGGCACTGAGCGTACTTTAGAGGCTAGTGTAGAAGCGGGATCTGCACAGGGTGAGGCACCAGGCATGAGTGGGCTGCAGCAAGGTGGGGGAAAGGGTAGCTCAGGGGCCAGCTTCTTGGAGGGCGAGTTCACGCGTAAGTTCTGCTGCACAGGACTCAGATGAGGACCTCGATGGGGCGGCCTTCAGATGAAGAGTGATGGGCATGCACACTGAATTGCTCGGTGCAATGGCAAGTCTGCCAGAGAACCTTTTAGCAATGTCAAGGAGCATGGAGAAGTTCACCTCCAACATTGCACAGGGCTTTGCGCAGAGCTTGGAGCCTAGGATTTCCAGGTTAGAAATGATGGAAAACTCCCAAAGAGACCGTGTCGACCCAGACATGATGCTGCGTGTAATGGGTGATGTCACGGCTGCCATTGAAGCACAGGCGGAAACGACCCAACGTCTTAGTGCTGCAGCGGAAGTGCAGACCACTATCATGTAGTCTCAGCTTGATGGCATCCAAGCTCAGACTGCTGCCATCATGGCTGGGTTTACCACCGTCGACTGGGGCTTGCAGGGTGTCGCAGCAACCCAGCAATCTGTCCTCCAACAGATGGCTAGGATTGGTGAGGTGCCGCACTGGGGGAGTGGCAGTGGGTCAGTGGAACAGGACCCTATTGTCCTCTCTCAGGATGACAGCATTTCTGTTCCCACCACTGTCGCTCCGCCATTGCCCTTGCCGCTGCCTGTCAGCCAGCCAGCCCAGACTGCTGCCGCCCATGCCGAGATGGTGCAGTCCACAGCCGGGCCTTCGAGGGCCAGAGCTGCTCAAGGTCGTCCTGCAAGGCCATATGAAGTCTCCCCCATGGAAACTCAGCAGTCTTCCACCAACCATGCTGCAGCCACTGGGGGAGCACTTCGTAGGTGCAATAGATCAGAAAAGGGGACTCAAACGACAGGCATTAAGGGATTGCACAAGCCTGATTAGTTTGTATCATAAGCGTAAATACGTACCAATTGATTTTTGATAAACTTATTAATTTTGTTTGGAATCTTTTGTAGTGGCTCTCATTTTAGCTTTGTGCCCAGGAGAACGCTGTGATATTCCATGAATGAGGAATGGTATGATGGGGATGTGGTAAGCAACAGGGATCTTTGGTTTCAGTCATTGGAATCAGAGTCTGATGAGTCGTTCACGGACATTCTGTCCGGAAGGGGGTTTGGCTGCCTGCCTCCTCCCTTCCTCCACCTCCTCCACCTCCTCACCCTCTCCCACGTCCTCCACCTGAGGTGGTGCCACAATCCCTCGTGGCAAGGGCTGCACCCTCATGATGGCCAAGTTGTGAAGCATGCAACAGACCACCACGAAATGGGACACCCTGCTCTGCCGACTATTGGAGGGCTCCTCCCGAGCGGTCAAGGCAGCGGAACCATTGCTTCAGTAGCCCGATGGTCTGCTCGATGATGTTCCTGGTTGAAGCATGGCTCTCATTATATGAGTGCTGGGCACGAGTGTTGGGGTTGCGGAGGGGAGTCATGAGCCAGGTGAAGAGCGGATGGCCCTTGTCTCCGAGCAGCCACCCTCGAGTTTGATGTGGTGGCTGGAAGATTGTTGGCACACCGGACTGACATAGAATGAAGGCATCATGGCTGCTGCTAGGATAGCGGGCATTGACCATCAGGAAGCACTGGACATGGCCACACACCAACTGCACATTAAGTGATTGGTAACCTATGCAGTTACGGAAGATCTCAGGATTGTTATGTGGCGCCCGCAAAGCCAAGTGGGTGCAGTCGATGGCGCCCTGCACCATGGGGACGCCCGCTGTCCTGGCAAAGCCACTTGTGCGCTTGTCCTGCTTCTCTCTGCTCAGAGAGAAAAAAACATAGTCCCTTCTCCTGGTGTAGAGAGCCTGTGTGACCTTCCGGATGCAGTGATGGACGGCGAACTGGGAGATGTTAGCTATGTCTCCTGCTGCAGACTGGAAGGATCCGCTGGCAAAGAAATTGAGGGCCACGGTGACCTTGACTGCCACTGGGAGAGTCGTGGTCACCCTGCTCTGAGGCTGCAGGTCTGGTTGCAGGAGGTGGCAGAGTTCTGAGACCACCTCCTTGGTGAAGCGGAGTCTCCTAATACACTGCTCCTCGCTTAAGTGGAGATAAGAGAAGTGCTCTCAGAAGATCCTAGGTGGGTAAAGCCTCCTGTTGAGAGCCCTCCTGGCCCTCCTTCTCCTCCCTCTGCGCGCATCTTTTCCTCTCCTTTGCTGCCTCCGCTCCCTCTCCCTAAGATACTCGAGCGTGAGGGGGGCTGCCAGTACAGCCCCCATGATTGTGAGCAAGTGTTGTGAGCAGAAGCCTTTAAATAAGAATGAAGGTGTTCTCCACTTGCCCCAACACTCCCTGTTACCAATGAACCTTGAAAGAAGTTAATAAAGCTGCTGGAGTTGCAGAAAGTTGCACAGAGCCAGTCAAACTGAAGAAACATGTCAGGTGCAAGTAGTTGCTGATGATCCTTTTAAATAACGCTGCTGGAGCCTCCTTCCTGCTGGTCAACGCTTGCTCAGCTCGTTGCACTTAAGGCATGCTGGTAAGTGAAGCGGCGAAGTCGAAACTCGCAGATTGGGCGTTCTGCATAATCTACATATCCCTAGTGAGCGCAGACATCGGCAGCGTTGCCAGTCATCCCAAAATGGTGGCCGCCGCAGTACCCACCGGCAGTGGGCGGAAGAGCGGTGGCTGCCATTTTTTTTTGCTTGAATCTGGCGGTAACAGGTGGTGCTAACCCCCAAATTTCTAGGCCTTAGAATTTATTCTAATTCAAAATTTTCTATGGCGGAATAAAACTTAGTGGAGCGGTGTGTCCCCTCAGCTTCAATTCAAAACAAAAGGCTGGCAGAATTCACAAATAAACTCCACAGGTGCTTTTCTTTTGTGAGAACCCAGCACTGAAACTATGGGGTAGAAATTGTTCTTAGGCGGTATTGCAAAACGTGCGGTTTCACAGTGGTCGCCTGTTATACCCCCGCCAGATATTCAGTTTTATTGACTTCAGTAGAGCTGAACATCTGGCGGGCGTATAACAGACAAGCAATGTGAAGTCGCCCCTTCTACACAACCGCCCAAGAATAATTTCTACCCCTAGAATTTTAAACAACATTTTTACTTTCTTGAAGGTGACATATTTAGTAACTGAGATGCTATAAAAAGATCTTGTCAAAGACTGTGGACTTTGTTTTAAAACATCAGCCTCTTGATTGTTAAACACCAGCAGTTGTAGTACTGATTTTCTGCCTTTAGATGTTGTTAGTGGGCTTTGTAAATACAGCACTGCATCAGTGTGTGTAAAGACCGCTCAGGTCATGAACTAGTAATATGAATGCCATTAGTTTTATCCTTAGTGGTAAGAAATGGAAAGGCTTTGTTGATGTAGGCTCCTTACAGTTCATTTTTCCATTGATGATTATGATAGATAGTTTGGCCATGAGCTATTCTATTGTGGTGTATTCCATATGCTGCTCAGAAAGACTATTGCATTATCTCATTTAACACTGATTAACAATTGTAAGGCCTACGTATTCGGGGGTTTAGCGCCGGCCGTTAAGACCCGTTCTGAAGAAAAAATGGCAGCCGACTCGCTTCCACCCGCTTCTGGCAAGTCCTGCAGCGGCTGCCATTTTGGGCAGGTCAGCAGTGCTGCCGTTGCCTGCGCTCGCTGCAGAACTGCAAATGAGACAGATTGTGATGTCAATGAGTTTGCAACGCTCATTTGACGCTTGATCTGCCATTTTCAACGTCGCCGCTCCACTTACCGCTCTCTGAATCACGACCAGCTGATCAAGCATTCAGCAGCATTCCAGGAAGAAGCCTCCAGCAGCGCTATTTAAAGGGATCATCATCAACAACTGCAGCTGACATGGTTTCTCAGTTTAACTGGCTCTGTGTAACTTTCTGCAACTCTTGTAGCTTTCTAAACTTGCTTAAAGTTCCTGAGATGACAGGGAGTGTTGGTGCAAGTGAAGAACTCCTTCATTCTCATTTAAAGGCTTCTGCTCACACCACTTGGTCACAGTCATGGGGGCTGTGCTCGCAGATCCCTCACGCTTGAGTATCTTCGGGAGAGGGAGCCGAGGCAGCGAAAAAAAGGCGAAGATGCTCGCAAAGGGAGGAGGAGGAGGGCCAGGAGGGGTCTCAACAGGAGGCCTTACCCACCTAGAGTCTTCCGAGAGCACTTCTCTTACCTCCACTTAAGCGAGGAGCCGTGTATTCGGAGGCTCCATTTCACCAAGGAGGTGGTCACAGAACTCTGCCACCTCCTGCAACCAGATCTGCAGCCCTTCATTTTTTCTCCAGCGGATCCTTCCAGTCTACAGCAGGTGACATAGCTAACATCTCCCAGTTCACCGTCCATTGCTGCATCTGGGAGGTCACAGAGGCTCTCTACTCCAGGAGAAGGGACTACATTGTCTTCTCTCTGAGCAGAGAGAAGCAGGATGAGCGGGCATGTGGCTTTGCCAGGATAGCAGGCTTCCCCATGGTGCATGGTGCAGGGTGCCTTCTACTGCACACACGTGGCTTTGAAGGCACCGTATACCAATGCTGAGGTATTCCGTAACCTCAAAGGCTACCATTCACTTAATGTGCAGCTGTTGTGCATCATGATGGTGAATACCCACTATCCTGACAGCAGTCATGATGCCTTCATCCTGCGCCAGTCCTGTGTGCCAGGAATCTTCCAGCCACCATGACAAACCTGAGGGTGGCTGCTCGGAGACAAGGACCATCCGTTCTGCACTTAGCTGATGTCTCCCCTCCGCAACCCCACCACTCCTACCCAGCACTCATAATAATGACAGCCATGCTGCCACCAAGAACACTATCGAGCAGACCATTGGAGTGCTCAAGCAACGGTTCCACTGCCTTGACTGTTCGGGAGGAGCCCTGCAGTACTCGGTGGAGCGGGTGTCCCATTTCGTGGTGGTCTGTTGCATGCTCCACAACTTGGCCATCATGAAGGCCCAGCCCTTGCCACCAGGGATTGCGGGACCACCTCAGGAGGAGGAGGAGGAGGGAGAGGAGGAGGAGGTGGATGAGGAGGAGGACGAGGAAGTGGAGGAGGGAGGGAGGAGGCAGGCAGCAAATCCCCATTCCGGACGGGCTGTCCATGAACGCCTCATCAGACTCCAATTCCACTAAATGAAACCCCAGATCCCCAATACCTCACTACTTCCCCATCATACTGTCCCTCTGTTACGGAACATCACAGCGTGATCCTGGGCACAAAGCTGAAATGAGAGACACCACAAAACACACATTCCAAACAAAATTCAGAAATTTATTTGATTCTAATCAAAATTATAATATCAACTGAACACCCGTGTGCATGCCCTGGTCTGTCGTTAGTGTGCCTTTACCTACTCTAGCGCTCCTACACAATGCTCCCTCAGTGGCTGCAGCATGGCTGGTGGAAGGCTGCTGACTCTCAGTGGGGGAGACTGCAGATGGCCTTGCAGGATGACCTCAACCAGCTGTGGACCTCGAAGGCCCAGCTGTAGACTGCACCACCTCGGCATGGGCAGCAGTCTGGGCTGGCTGGCTGATGAGCAGCGGCAAGGACATGGTGGAGCGGCAGTGGTGGGAGTAGGAAGGCTGTCATCCTGAGAGAGGACAGCAGGTTCTTGCTCCACTGACCCACTGCCACTCCCCCGGGGCGGCGCCTCAGCTTCACTAGCAATGTGTTGGAGGACAGTGAGATGTTGGGTCGCTTCTGCCTGTGCTGCAATGGAAGCTGCAACATCGCCCATCGGTTGTGGTGAGGGGAGTGGGGGGAAAGCAAGATATCTATGCATATACCATCAGCAGCTTGCAAGTGAGAAGAGATTGTGGGATGATGGGGAAGTGGAATGTGAGAAGAAGGATTAGGTATGACCGTACTGTCATTATCAGCAATGGCTTCAACTTCTCCGGTGGCCTCCAAAAATGTCAAGCACCGATTCCTCCAGGTCGGTGAGGTTCCATATTGCGGCTTGGCCGCCTCCTATCTGCCGCTGCTCCCTCCTGTTAAGTGCCACCTTTGCCTACAAGAGAAAGGGAAGTGTGTCAGTGAGTGTGGTGCAATGTGTTTGGGGGATGTGCCTGCCATAGGTGAATAGCTGTCAGTGTGTGCAAGGCGTGCGATGTGGGTGTGAATATTGCAGCAGTGGTAAGGTTGTAAGGATATAGTGAAGCCATGAATGTGAGGTATGAGTGGTGATAGCTCGAGATTGTTGGTAGGTGGTGGTGGACCATTAAATAAATAACAGGAGGAGGAGGCTTCATGAATATCCCCATCCTCAATGATGGTGGAGCCCAGCACATGAGTACAAAAGACAAGGCTGAAGTGTTTGCAACCATCTTCAGCCAGAAGTGTCGAGTGGATGACCCATCTCGGCCTCCTCCTGAGGTCTCCACCATCACAAAAGCTAGTCTTCAGCCAATTCGATTCACTCCACGTGATATCAAGAAATGGCTGAGTGCACTGGATACAGCAAAGGCTATGGGCCCCGACAACATTCCGGCTGTCGTGCTGAAGACTTGTGCTCCAGAACTAGCCGCGCCTCTAGCCAAGCTGTTCCAGTACAGCTATAACACTGGCATCTGTCCGACAATGTAGAAAGCTGAGCAGGTATGCCCTGTCCACAACAAGCAGAATAAATCCAATCCGGCCAATTACCGCCCCATCAGTCTACTCTCAATCATCAGCAAAGTGGTGGAAGGTGTCGTCGACAGTGGTATCAAGCGACACTCACTCACCAATAATCTGCTCACCGATGCTCAGTTTGGGTTCCGCCAGCACCACTCGGCTCCAGACCTCATTAAAGCCTTGGCCCAAACATGGACAAAAGATCTGAATTCTAGAGGTGAGGTGAGAGTGACTGCCCTTGACAGTATTTGACCGAGTGTGGCATCAAGGAGCCCTAGTAAAACTGAAGTCAGTGGGAAGTGGGGAAAACTCTTCACTGGCTGGAGTCATAATTAGCACAAAGGAAGATGGTTGTGGTGGTTGAAGGTCAATCATCTCAGTCCCAGGACATCGCTGCAGGAGTTCCTCAGGGCAGTGTCCGAGGCCCAACCATCTTCAGCTGCTTCATCAATGAACTTCCCTCCAACATAAGGTCAGAAGTGGAGATGTTCGCTGATGATTGAACAGTGTTCAGTTCCATTCGCAACTCCTCAGATAATGAAGCAGTCCATGCCTGCATGCAGCAAGACCTGGACAACATACAGGCTTGGGCTGATAAGTGGCAAGAAACATTCACGCTACACAAGTGCCAGGCAATGACTATCACCACCACCTTCTCAAGGGCAATTAGGGATGGGCAATAAATGCTGGCCTTGCCAGTGACAACCACATCCCGGAATGAATAAAAAAAAGGTGAGTGATGGAGGTGTGGTGCATTGAACAGTGTGTGAGTCTCGTGATGCAGATAGTGGGTTATGGCATTTGCCGTGCGAAGTCATTAATCTTTTATAGGCACTGGATCTGCGTCCTTGGGATCACACTGGTGGCCGTGACAGAGTGAGCTATCTCCTCCCACAGACTTGTGCAAATGGCCTTGGATCTCCTCCTCCCACTCTGTGGTTACAGGACAGTCTGCCTTCGTTGCACAGCCACGACCAAGGCATCCAGTGCAGCATCTGAGAACCTTCTTGTTTACTCCCTTGGTTGCTGAGCTATGTCTTCACCCACACTGACAATGAGGTGCTGCTGCAACAACGCACCTCCCCTTTCAGTAGTGCAGAGAGCCTAGACCAAACCTGACTGGCCAGTAGACAGCACCCGATATTGGCCCCTCCGTTGAGCGCTAAGCCAATCAGCAGCGCATTTAGTGCTGAGATCAGCGCTCCAATCATTATAATGAGCAGGCGGCATGAATTTTTCATGCTGCCTGCACCACTTTGAACGGGTGCGGGCAAATAGCACTGGCTCTTGACACCGCCCATTTTTGGGCCTAATCCAATTTCTGGGCCTAAAAGTTTTAACAGTTTTCTTATTTTATATGTAACTGCTGTATTCCATCTTCATTTTCCTTGAAGCACAGTAACAGCACTTGTGAAAGCATCCACTTTTGCAAATCTTGAACTCTAGGGGGGAAAAATTAGGTCGCGCCCCGTTTGGGGCGCAAATATCGTCTGGACGCAAAAATTAGCGCCTGGCGCTAATTATCGCCACTGATTAGAAACTTCACTTTTACCGCCCCGGGAGGTGAGTGGAGCGCTAAATCAGGCGCTGCACACCTGTCTTAAGGCGCAAAGGCCGAGCAGTGAGGCGCTAACTCAGCGCGCGAGCGCAGCGCAGGTACTGCCAGTTAGCGAGGGAACACAGACACACTGGCGCCGGCCAGTTCTTAAAGCGGGGGGGCCAACTTGCTCCCCAGCCACACCCTGCTCATTGCAGCCTTGAATCTCGGCCTGGAGAGACCTGTGAATCCATTTTGCTGCCAAGGATGGAGAGGGTGAGAGAACGAGCTCAGCGCCTCACCGAGCGGGCCTTGGATGCTCTGGTTGGCGCAGTGGAGCGCAGACGATGTATGCTCTTCCCTGAGAGTGGCAGGAGGCCTTTGCCACGCGAGTACAGAAGAGTGTGGAGGGAGGTGGCTCAGAGCGTCTCCTCCAGGATCATGGTGCCCAGGACCCATGTTCAATGCCACAAAAAGTTCAACGACCTCACTCGGGTCGTCAGGGTGAGTGGCTTTTTCTCAATACCTCTCCATCCCTCCATCTCAACCTCACTCTATGGCCAGAGGGTGTTAAAACCCCAATGCACAACACTCATCCAACACCTATGGCCCTTTCATGAAACACACACACACATTCCACACTTTGCATACAGTAAGGGCTATTCACCTATGGGAGGCACATCAGGCAAGACCATGGCTGTATTTTACTCAGATGCTGTCCTTTTACTTGCAGGCCAAGCTGGCGCATAATAGGAGACAGCAGCAACGGACAGGTGGAGGGCGGCCTCAGCTGCAACCCCTCAGCGATCTTGAGGAGCGCGTCCACAGGATTGTGGCAAGCCGGGTGATCGGTCCCGTCGCCACTGGAGACGCCGACCCCGTTCTTGACAGCAATGGTAAGGTCATCACCTTTTTGTCCTCTGTCCTTCCACTTGTCCCTCACAACACCAGCCTTTGACACTTTCAATCCAACTTGCTAACTCGCTGCACTTATTCCTCCCTTACTGCCACCCTGTCCTCACGCTAAAGCCACTCTTGTACCTCCCTGCTTTCAGATGGTGATTCACCAGCTGAGGAGACGGGCCCTGAAGCTGCCAGTGGGAGTGAAGCTGCAGGCGAGGAGGAAGATGAAGGCGGAGCATCAGTGCCACCCTATCCCGAGGAAGCCCATGCCCACACTGGGAACACGCCTTCCCTGGAGGGGAGCAGGGGGGAAGGGTCTGATGAGGGTGAAGCTCCAGGACCCAGCGGGCTGCAGCAACGCCATGGGGGTAGGGAAGAATGGGGGCCTTCTCCCCAGAGGGAGAGTATGCCAGCGACTCCTACTGCAATGGACGCAGAGGAGGAGCGGCTGATCGCAGAAATGAACACCCAGGCGGTGGGCATGCACACTGAGCTCATGGGTGCAGTGGGAAGGGTGCCCGAATGCATTGAGTCACTGGCAAGGAGTGTGGAGCACTTCGCTGTAGCACAGGCGGATGCCACACTAAAGCTTAGTGCTGCAATTCAGTCACTGACTGCCGTGATCCCATCTCTGACTGCTCTCATGCAGACTCAGATTGAGGCCACGCGAGCACTGACTGCTGCCAACCTCGATGGTTCGTTCACATGTCCCCGGGGCTCTCACCACGCCGCAGCAGGCCAGCAATCTGTGCTCCAGCAGATTGCTCCGGATGCTGAAGTGCTGCCCCTTGGGAGTGCCAGTGTGTCGGTCGAGCAAGGAGTTGCTGTCCTCTCTCACGATGACAGCATTCCTGCTGCCAACACTGTCACTTCTCCACTGCACTTGCCACCGCCTGTAGGACAGACTGCTGCCGCCCATGCAGAGTTGGTGCAGTCTGCAGCCGGGCCCTCCAGGCCCAGAACTGGTCGAGGCCGTCCTTCAGGGGCATCTGCAGTGTCAGGGTCTGACAATCAGCAGCCTTCCACCAGCCTTGCTGCAGCCACTAAGGTCCCATTACGGAGGAGCAGTAGGGTTAGAAGGGGGGAAGTGCGCAAGGGAAGGAGATCACCCTCGAAGGGCAAAAAGTAGGAGGCGTGACAAAATGCTGGTCATTTTTTTATTAAAGGCCGGGGTTCATGGTCCAACTTTTGTTTAGTGTTTTGACATTATCTCCAGGTTGTGAGAACCAGTTATGTTAATGACTGTTTTTTTGTGTTTATTTCTATGAGTTTGTCATGAGGAAATGACACACACAGAGTTTGTAAAATAAATAAGTTTTTGTATTCAAAATATACATGTTTGGTCTTTGGAATCATTGGTGCCTTGGCCGGCTTAGGGGTTGCGTGCTGGGTTCATTGATGTTGTTAGCAATGGCAGAAGCCATTTCCACAGCAGGGGCCCTAGAAGCGGCTTGCTATCAGCCGTTGACGGACGGCTCTTGCAGTTTCACCATTGTGGGCCGCCCTCCCTCCTTGGTGCTGCTGATAATCATCCTCCTCGTCCTCTTCCTCCTCTTCCTCCTCCTCCTCTGGTGGTGCTCCAAGGCCTGGTGGCATTGGCTGGGTCCTGACGATTGCCATGTTATGCAACATGCAGCACACAACTACGAAGTTGGATACTCGCTCAGGCGAGTACTGCAGGGCTCCTCCAGAATGGTCGAGACAGCGGAACCGTTGCTTCAGCACGCCGATTGTGCGCTCAATGATGTTCCTGGTAGCTTGATGGCTCTCGTTGTACCGCAGCTCAGCAGGGGTGTTGGGCGTACGGAGCGGTGTCATCAGCCAGGTGCTCAATGGATACCCCTTGTCCCCGAGAAGCCAACCAACTGGCTGATGCGGTGCCTCGAAAAGTTCTGCCACAGTAGTCTGGCGCAGGATGAAAGCATCGTGGCAGCTGCCAGGATAGTGGGCATTGACAGCGAGTATCAGCTGTCTGTGGTCACAGACCAACTGAACATTCAAGGAATGGAACCCCTTTCTGTTCCGGAAATCCTCGGCATTCTCATGCGAAGCACGCAAAGCCACATGCGTGCAGTCAATGGCGCCCTGCACCATGGGGAAGCCCGCTATCCTCGCAAAGCCCAGAGCGCGGTCACGCTGCTTGTCTGGGGTCATGGGGAAAGAGATGAACTCTCGTCTCCTTTTAAAGAGGGCATTTGTGACCTGCCGGATGCAGCAATGCACCGCGAACTGGGAGATATTGGCGAGGTCCCCAGCAGCAGCTTGAAATGAGCCAGTAGCATAGAAGTTGAGAGCCACTGTGACCTTCACTGCCACCGACAGAGACGTCCTGGACCTCAGTTGAGGCTGCAGATCTGGCTGCAGCAGGTGGCAGAGCTCAGTGACCACCTCCTTGCTGAATCGCAGCCTTCGCAAACACAGCTCCTCAGACAAATGAATGTAGGAGAGCTGTTCACGATATACCCTGGGAGGGTAAGCTCTCCTGTACAGACGCCTGTTGGCCCTCCTCCGTCTGGCCATCATCGCCATTCTCTCTCTGCGTCTCTGTGTCCTCCGATTCAGCTGGAGCAGGACGACGCCCCCATTCAGTGCAGCCCCCATAGTCTCTTTGCAAGCAAAGTTATGAAGGACAGCAACCAAAGTACCAGCGAAGTTAGGATCAGTAGGCAAAACTACCTCACA
Organism: Squalus acanthias; assembly: GCA_030390025.1. NCBI lineage: Eukaryota > Metazoa > Chordata > Chondrichthyes > Squaliformes > Squalidae > Squalus > Squalus acanthias. The sequence goes on from CM059432.1 coordinate 88,576,705, forward strand.
AAGCGTTGACTCAATGCAGAAGTCTCTCTTTCTCTCTCAGAATGAGTGGTACAAAAATGTCAACCACAGAAAAAGACAGGAAGAGGCCCCCTTTAAATAGCGCCCCCCCCAGTCCCACAGCGATTGATAGCGTTCCAGTCTTCCGGTCGTTGGATGCGCCAGGCGGTAAGGCAGGGGGCGCCACTCAATTTCCGCTCCGGGGCGCCACAAGGGCGTTGCACCATGGAATGACGTCACAATCTGCGCGCGCAGGTGGTCGCAGCGGTAAAGTTTAGCGCCGCCGCACAATGTCTAGTTAAGTTCCCGAGCGGCGCAAACATCGCTGCGCCCAGGCGCTAGCGGCTTTGCGCCCCATTAGCGCCCTCTTAAGGCGCTAACGGGAGGCGCAACCAACTGAATTTTTCCCCCTAGTTGTTCTCAGAAATTTCAGGTACGGCAGTGTAATGGTTATGTTACTGGACTAGTAATACAGAGGCCTGAACTAATAATCCGTGAGACGTGAGTTCAAATCCTGCCAAGGTAGTTTGTGAATTTGAATTCAGTAAAAATAAAAAATAAAATAAATCTGGAATAAAAAGCTAGTATCTGTAATGGTGACCATGAAGCTACTGGATTGTTGTAAAAACCCATCTGGTTCACTAATGTCCTTCAGTGGAAGGAAATCTGCTTTCCTTACCTGCTCGGGCCTATAAGTGACTCCAAACCCACACCAATGTGGTTGAATCTTGATTGGCAAGCCACTCAGTTTTATCAAATTGGTACAAAGATGTATAATAAATTGCTACACAGGAAGTGGTTGAGGCAAATAGTTTAGATTCCTTCAAAAGGAGAAACCTAGACGAGTACTTGAAAGATAAAGGAATAGAAAGATATGCTACAAGGCTGAGATGAGTCAGAAGGAATGGGAGGACACTCGTGTGGAGTATAAACACCAGCACAGACTAGCCGAATGGCCTGTTTCTGTGATGTATATTCTATGTAATAAGAATAAAACTGACAGACCACTTGGTTTCGACTTAGGCATTGGATTCGGATACGACAAAGGCACACCCAGACCAGTCGACCCTGTAATGTCCTCCTCACTAATACCTGAGGTCCAAAGGTGGGAGAGCTGTCCCACAGACTAGCCAAGCAACAGCCTGACATAGTTATACTCACAGAATCGTACCTATCAGCCAATGGCTCAGACTCCTCCATCACCACCCCTGGGTGTGTCCTGTCCCACTGGCAGGACAGACCCACCAGGGGTAGCGGCACAGTAGTATGCAGTTGGGAGGAAGTGGCCCTGGGAGGCCTCAACATTGACTATGTACCCCATGAAGTTTCATGGCACCAGGTCAAACATGGGCAAGGAAACCTCCTGCTGATTACCACCTACCGCCCTCCCTCAGCTGATGAATCAGTACTCCTCCATGTTGAACACTACTTGGAAGAAGCACTGAGGGTAGCAAGGGATCAGAATGTACTCTGGGTGGGGGACTTCAATGTCCATCACCAGGAGTGGCTCGTTAGTACCACCATTGACTGAGCTGGCCGAGCCTGAAGGAGATAGCTGTCAGACTGGGCTTATGGCAGGGGGTGAGAGAACCAACATGAGAGAAAAACCTACTCGACCTCGTCCTCACCAATCTACCTGCTGCAGATGCATCTGTCCATGACAGCATTCGTAGCAGTGGCCACCGCACAGTCCTTGTGGAGACGAAGTTCTGTCTTCACACTGAGGACACCCTCCATCGTGTTGTGTGGCACTACCACCGTGCTAAATGGGATAGATTCAGAACAGATCTAGCAGCTCAAAACTGGGCATCCATGAGGGGTTATGAGCCATCAGCAGCAGCGGAATTGTATTCCACCACAATCTGCAAACTCATGATGTGGCATATCCCTCACTCCACCATTACCGTCAAGCCAGGAGACCAACCCTGGATCAATGAGGAGTGTAGAAGAGCATGCCAGGAGCAGCACCAGGTGTACCTGAAAATGAGGTGCCAACCTGGTGAAGCTACAACATAGGACTACATGCATGCTAAACAGTGGACGCAGTATGTTATAGACAGAGCTAAGCGATCACACAGCCAGTGGATCAGATCAAAGCTCTGCTGTCCTGCCACATCCAGTCGTGAATGGTGCTGGACAATTCAACAACTAACAGGAGCAGGCTCCATGAACATCCCCATCCTCAATGATAGCGGAGCCCAGCATGTGAGTGCAAGAGACAAGGCTGAAGCGTTCACCACCATCTTCAACCAGAAGTGTTGAGTAGATGATCCATCTTGGCCTCCTCCTGAGGTCCCCACCATAACAGATGCCAGGTATGTCCTGGCCACAAAAAGCAGGACAAATCCAATCCGGCCAATTACCACCCCATCAGCCTATTCTCCATCATTAGCATATCATAAGCAAAGTGATGGAAGGTTTCATCAACACTGCTATCAAGCGGCACTTACTCACCAATAACCTGCTCACTGTTGCTCAGTTTGGGTTCTGTCAGGACCACTAGCTCCAGACCTCATTACAGCCTTGGTCCAAACATGGACAAAAGAGCTGAATTCCAGAGGTGAGGTGAGAGTGACTGCCCTTGACATCAAGGCAGCATTTGACCGAGTGTGGCATCAAGGAGCCCTAGTAAAGCTGAAGTCAATGGGAATCGGAGGGAAAACTAGCCACTGGCTGGAGTCATACCTAGCACAAAGGAAGATGGTTGTGATTATTGGAGAACAGTCATCTCAGCCCCAGGACATCGTAGCAGGAGTTCCGAAGGGCAGTGTCCTAGGCCCAACCATCTTCAGCTGCTTCATCAATGACCTTCCCTCCAACATAAGGTCAGAAGTGGAGATGTTTGCTGATGATTGCAAAGTGTTCAATTCCATTCACAATTCCTCAGATAATGAATCAGTCCGTGCTCACTGCAGCAAGATCTGGACAACATCCAGGTTTGGGCTGATAAGTGGCAAGTAACATTTGTGCCATACAAGTGTTAGGCAATGACCATCTTCAACAAGATAGAGTCTAACCACTGCCCCATGATATTCAATTCTTGGCATTACCATCACCGAATTCCACACCATCAATATCCTGGGGGTCACCATTGATCAGAAACTTAACTGGACCAGCCACATAAATACTGTGGCTACAAGAGCAGGTCAGAGGCTGGGTATTCTGCAGCGAGTGACTCACCTCCTGACTCCCCAAAACCTTTCCACCATTTACAAGGCACAAGCCAGGAGTGTGACGGAGTATTCTCCACTTGCCTGGATGAGTGCAGCTCCAACAACACTCAAAAAGCTCGACACCATCCAGGACAAAGCAGCCCGCTTGATTGGCACCCCATCCACCACCTTAAACATTCACTCCTTCCACCACCGGCGCACCGTGTCTGCAGTGTGTACCATCTACAAGGTGTACTGTAGCAACTTGCCAAGGCTTTTTCGACAAAACCTCCCAAAGCCGCGACCTCTACCACCTAGAAGGACAAGGGCAGCAGACGCATGGGAACACCACCACCTCCAAGTTCCCCTCCAAGTCACACACCATCCTGACTTAGAAGTATATCACCGATCCTTCATCGTCGCTGGGTCAAAAATCCTGGAACTCCCTCCCTAACAGCACTGTGGGAGTACCATCACCACATGGACTGCAGCGGTTCAAGAAGGCGGCTCACCACCACCTTCTCAAGAGCAACTAGGGATGGACAATAAATGCTGGTATTGCCAGCGACGCCAACATCCTGTGAATGAATGAATAAAAAAACAGTACTCTTGGATTCCTGCTTGATTTTTGTTTTTAATCTCTTCCTTTGTGATAATCTAAGTGATGTGCACTATATATTCTTTATTTTGATATTTAACTTTTAAACTAAACACAAATCAATTATTTCAAAGCCTCGCATTTAGATTATCCTTTTCACTTTGCGGAACATTCTAGGGTTGATTATTACTCCCTCCGCCCAGTGTATACAAGGCCTAAAAACCGTGTTATATCACTTACCGCTCCATTTATGCTGCTGCTCCAGCCACCACCATCTTGGAAAGGGTCCTTATCGGGCGGCCAGACCTTCCACTTTTTTCAGGCGGGAGGCTTGAAAATTGGGGTCCTATGTATACATAGGTTTACAATTTCACTTCGGTCCTTAAAGGGTCGACTAGAGGCCACTCACAAGGAGCCAGAAGGTGCATCGGTGGCTCTTCTCCGGGCCACTGTTGGCCCATCTGGGGCCCATGCCCTTGGATGGCTCCCTGTCCCCAGGCTCCGTCTGTTGGCTGGCTCAGTGTGGGAGCTGGCCAATTTCCCACCCGAACCGGCGAACTGCAACGGGGCACCCGTTTGACACCTGCAGCTCGTTGGTGGAATATAATTGAGGCCCCGGCATCAACATGGTTCACACCTCATGCCAGCAAGCAGGGGCGGGAGGCCGTTGAACTCCACCATTCTCCTCCAATAGTTAAAATTGGCCCTGTTGTTTTCAATGGAATATCCTCTGCCAATTAAACATTCCTGAATCATTCTCTCATTTTAATTACCAAATATTACAGTGATACACATCATCATTCATCATTACTCAAATCAGGTTAATTTACCCCCCTAAAAAATACATTACACCAAGAACATGCACTTTATTAGAATGGATGACAATTTACTATCCTGTGTCCACTTTGTGTATTCTTGCCTCATAAATTGCAGATTGCATCATTTAAAAAAATTGATAATTTTCATTAAGCAGTTTTTCATTTAACTTTCTATAGATTTTTATCTGGTTGTAAATTTATCCAGCTTCCTGTTTTATTTTTGCTTAATTTTCCTGAGTTACATGTGCTTCCCTCACCAGACTTCTTGTTAATATGAGAACATGGCAGCTGATACAATCATACAGCACAGAAGGATGGCATTCGGCCCATCGTGTCCATGCTGGCTCTTTGAATGACGATCCAATTAGTCCCGCTTCTCTGTTCTTTCCCCATAGCCCTGCAATTTTCTTTTGAAGATATATTCAATTCCCTTTTGAAAGGTACTGTTAAATCTGCTTCCACCACCCTCTCAGGCAGTGCATTCCAGATCATAACAACTCGATGCATAAATAAATTCTCCTCATCTGCTCTCTGGCTGTTTTGCCACTTACCTTAAATCTGTGTCGCCACTTACCTTAAATCTGTGTCCTTTGGTTATTTACCTACCTGCCAGTGGAAACAGTTTCTCCTTATTTACTCTATGAAATTCCTGCATAATTTTGAACACCTCTATTAAATCTCCCCTTCACTTTCTCTGCTTGAAGGAGAACAATCCCAGCTACTCTACTCTCTAATTGAATGAAAGTTTCCTCTCTTTGCAGGCTGAAGGATCCTGCATGAAAGGGGTTTAAACAATTTCAGTCCACTTCCTAATGAGTATGAATGCACTGCACAAAACTACTCTTAGTTCAATGTCAGCTGGCACTAAATTGTCTCTCTTACCTAGAGTCTACCAGAAGCCTGGTTGGAATGGGAAATGAAAATGTCGCACTGCTGCTCCGTTGTAGTTGGGGAGAAGTTGTTGGGGTAGATTAGGGGAGCCTCTTTCTGTGCCAAATTGTAGTAAATCTGGCTCGATGATAACAGCAAGTACCTAGAAAGGAATAAAGGGCTAAAAATTCGGGGGTTTTATACCACCCGTTACCATCAAACAAATCACGAAAAGAGGGTGGCCACCATTCTTTTGCCAGCTGGTGGTGGGTCATGCAACATCCTCCATTTTACTAGGCCCAGCAGCGCTTGACCTGAGACATGAACTCTGTTTCTCTCTCCACGGATATTGCCTGACCTGCTGAGTATTTGCAGCTTTTTCTGTCTTCTCAGAAGTCTTCCTTTACCATCTGAGGTCTTGCAAGCATCCAGCAGCACTGCAAAGTAAAATAAGGGAGCAGTGACATCAGTCGGCGTACAATGCTGACTTAACGACACCATGGCGAACTTGGACCTTTGTGCTGAGTTCAGCTCTGGGTCCTAAGCTCACCAGATAAACACAGTGTGCAGCAGACTCATAGAGGTGCTGGCAGCACCTCTTGAAGGGACACACACATCTTTCAGGTAAGTTTGCATTTAAGCTTTTGGATTTTTTTTTGATTTTTCTGAAGTAGTGGCTTGCTGCAATAGATGTTAAAAGTTTTTTAAGTGTGTAGGGAGTTCTGCTGGATGCTTGCAAGGCCTCCGATGGTAAAGGAAGGCCTCTGAGAAGACAGAAAATGCTGCAAATACTCACAGGTCAGGCAACATCCGTGGAGAGAGAAACGGAGTTCATGTCTCAGGTCAAGATGCTGCCTGACCTGCTGAGTATTTCCAGCATTTTATGCTGTAATTTCAGGTTTACAGCATCTGTTTGCAGAGGGAAGAGGAAGATGCAGAAGAGGGAGAAATGGAAGAGGAAGAAGCTGAGGAGGAGGAAGCAGAAGAGGAAGAAGCCAAAGAGGAGGAAACAGAAGGAAGGATGTAACACAGACAGCAACTTTCTGGCCGGGATATCTGGGATGGAATCATCCGCCTGCGGTACCAGTGACCACAACCCAAATTCCCTTTTCAACATTTGTCCCACATCTTATCTTCCCTCTGTTACTGATCATCACAGCGTCCTCTTGATCACAATGCTGAAATAAAAGCCACCACAAAGCAAACTTTCCAATCTAACTTTATACATCCAATATGACATCAAGAAATCAACTCCTCACCCTTATGCATTCCCTGAGTGACTGTCTTGTGTGTGCCTTTGCCTATCCTAGTGATGTCACACAGTACTACCCCAGTGGCTGTAGCATGGCTGGTGGAAGGTTGCTGACTTTCAGTGGGGGACACTGCAAATGGCCTTGCTGGTCGACTTTGAGGAACTGGTGGCTGGGAGTGTCAAATCGACTGACGGTGTTTCTTCTTCTTCTTCTTCTCCTTCACTCTCCTCTCCCACTTCTTGGTCAACCACTGGCTGGGCAGGCTGCATTTCTTGCGTGTGTGAAATGTGAAAAGCACAAGGGTGGAGTTGTGGTGAGGGGAGGGCGTGAAATCAAGAGGTGCATACCAGAAGGAGGATAACGTATGAGGATATCAGCATCTTGTATCATTTCAACCCCGCCACTGGCCAAGGGCTCAGCCATGCCCCTGCCAAGAATAGCCTGCAACGTCTCCTCCAAGGGGTTGAGGTGAGGCTAGCAATGGGAGATGTGCCTTGTGATTGGTACAGATTGTTGGTATTTGAGTGATTTGGGGGGGAGTCATGCATTGAGAAGTGTGTGAGGCTAGCGGTGCAGTTGGTAGGAGACGGCTTTTGAAGATGCATTCACTGACCTTGACCAGTGGTCTGAGGTCATGAAACTTCTTTGGGCACTGGAGCCAGGTCATGAGGGTAACACTGCTGGCAGTGATGGCCTCGGTGATCTGAGCCACATCGTTCTTTCTGGAGGGTCTCCTGGCCCCTGTGGGTTGAGAACCTCTCTTGCAATGTTGACCCCCTGCACAAAGCTGGAGTGCTGCGTGTGAGACCCTGGGTGCCCCTTCCCTGGCTTGCTGAGACATTTGTGTTAGTGCAGAAGCATTTTTCCAATTTTTTGAGGTTCGGAAGGGAATTCAGCTTTAAGCGCTGAAGACTCCCATTTGGGACTTCTTTTTAATGTTAATTTTTTTTTAAAAAGGCAGTAAGGGCAGAAAACTACATTTTTTCATTTCATTTTAATTTTTATTAGTTCAGAAGGCATTGCCCTTTTAATTGTTTGCCCTTTTAATTTCCCACAATTGCTAGCGAACTCCAAAGCCTCGCTTCCAGAGGCTGTTAGAAGCTGCAACATCACTTCAGGATGGGAACTTCGACTGCCATGCCTGCACTAATGCCCCAGTAAGTTAGCGCTAGGCTAAAAGTCTTTAGCCCCCCGCGCAAATTTTTCCCTAGTAGCACTTCATCCATTTTCAGTGGCCGTTAACCCGAGTTGCCGGTGATACTGGCAACTCTTGTGGTGGCCACAAATTCCCCCCCCCCCAAAGTTCTCTATTCCCTCGCAGTGACATCCCTTACATCATGAACACAACATTGCTCAGAAAAACTCGTAGCCATGATCACGTAACTGGAGGGCCACTCAGTTTGTTAAAACAAACAATTTAATTAGATATTTCACGTAACAATTTCTTGACATCAAGGCAGCATTTGACCGAGTGTGGCATCAAGGAGCCCTAGTAAAACTGAAGTCAATGGGAATCGGAGGGAAAACTAGCCACTGGCTGGAGTCATACCTAGCACAAAGGAAGATGGTTGTGGTTATTGGAGAAAACAGTGGACGCAGTATGTTATAGACAGAGCTAAGCGATCACACAGCCAGTGGATCAGATCAAAGCTCTGCTGTCCTGCCACATCCAGTCGTGAATGGTGCTGGACAATTCAACAACTAACAGGAGCAGGCTCCATGAACATCCCCATCCTCTTTTTGTATCTCCTACCTTCAACCTACCATTGGCAGCAGAGCCTTCAGCTGCTTAAGTCCTATTCTCTGGAATATCCTCTCTAAACCGCCTCCATCTCCCTCTTCTTTAAAAACCTCCTCAAAACTCATCTCTTCACCCTTCCTGCCTCTGTGCCCATTTTCCTTACATCTATTTGTGAAATGCCTTGGGATATTTTTTCCGTTAAAGGCCGTTATTTAAATGTAAGTCATCATTGTTGCCTCTGTGATGAACCAGAGCCTACCAACACAGAATTCCTCTGGCAAATCAGGCTGATTGCACCCCTGCCTGTGTTGGAAAATTGGAGGATAATGGTGGGCAGGCACAGTTTTTCTATGGTGCAACTTCTCTTGCCTGGCCTCCCTCTGTTGCTCCGTGCCTTCCTCTCCCTCCTGAAAACATAAAATAGTGTCATTCCCATAATGAAACCCATTGTCCACATTTCGAGGACTTAAGTAAAATAGGGCACTGCCGTAACCCATGTCACAAAGTCTTCTTAACAACTAAGTGAATAAAAAGCATGGTAAAAGATAACGCAGTTCCTTCAAAACTGATAGTTCGTCTTCCTTTGGTCCTTTAAATAAACACTTCTCAACTACAGGTGAGCAATTCTGGATTCCTGTTGTACATGGATGTGTTAATAAATGACTTTAGGTTTGGTGTAGTAATTGATAAATAGTGCGACTTCTATATGACACCATCTAATCTTCGTTTTAATATGTTAATGGAGTTCATGCCTTTTTCTGGTGGGAGTTTCCTATGCCATCGGTTTTTCCCAATGGAACATATAACAAGCTAATTATGGGATGAGATCAAGCTTAATTGATTGCTCCCATTCACATGGGATAACACAGCTGAAAATTCTGCCTAATGCGTCCTGTTTGGTTGGGAAGAGGGCTACAGTGTTTGTGGAGGCAAACTAGTTGGGATTGAATATGTAGGTAGGAATAGATATAGATATAGATATAGATATATCAAAGCTTTGACTGATCAACTTTGGCGAACAGGGAATATTTTTGTACAAGTTTCCTTCGGAGAGTAAATAGGTGGGATAGACTCTATAATAGAATAAATTGCAAGTGGTTTGAGGAAAGAGTGGGCTGCATGATAATTTTTGTGCCTCACTTTCTCACTCTTTATATTGTTGATAACCCAGTGTGGTGACACAGATAGGAATTATATAGACGTAGGGTGTAATTTTCCTCCATGATCCCACCACCAAACATATCTTCCCCTCCCCTCTTCTTTCCACTTTCCTTCTGTGACACCCTTGTTCACTCTTCCACCACTCCCACTTCCAGCTGCCGTACCCCTGGCTTCTTCCCATGTCAACACATGAGGTACAACGCTTCCCAAACAGTTGTCCAGGACCAAAACATTTAGTATGAAATGGCAATTTATGTGTACTTTTGCTAATCTAGTATACTGTATTTTCTGCTCATTATATAATCTCCCCAACACTGGGGAAACAGATTAGGTGACTGCTTTGCCAAACAACTCCATTCTGTCTGCAAGTGTGCCATTGAGCTCATTTGGCTCACCACTTTCACTCTCTCCCATTTCCACTCTTATCTCTCTGCCATTGTACACTGTTCCAATGAAGCTCAATGCCAGCTTCAAGAACAATATTCAATTTTTCTCCTAGGCAACCTTCAACTATCTGGTCTGAACATTGACCAACAACTTCACACTTTAGCTATATCCTCATTTTTAAACCTGTTTTAATTTCATACCCGACCCTCAGGTTTTCTATCTTTCTATTTATCCCATGATTTCACATTTCCCCACTTCCTTAGCCTTTGCTTCATTACTCTCTTAATATTTCTGTACATTACTTGACTGAGATGATGTGTTACACTATTCCACTCATGATTCCTTTCTGGGTTTATGTATTTTGTTTAATATATATATATATATATATATATATATATATATATATATATTATATGCTTTTCTCCCTTCCCCTTTTTCTGATTGTCTGATATGCTTGTCTGCATTTCAGTTTTGAAGAATGAACCAAACTGTTAACTTATCTGTTCTCTCTGCAGATGCCAAGTGTTCCCAGCACCTTCTGTCTTTGTTTCAGGTTTCCAGTGTCTGCAGTATTTTGCTTTTTTACTTATTATTTGTATCTAATGGCGTATTTGGGCCAAACAAACTGGAAGATTTATTTTGTAATATTACTAAAATTTGATAATTGATATTACTAATACCCAAGTATATTAAAAGTATTTACAAAATGTTATTCCAGTGCTTAAAAGACACTTGTAGATATCTATAGATATATGGCCTGGTGACAGAATGAATTATTGTGCTGTCCTGCACACTGAGCCACTTAGGTTTGAATACTAGCCTCAGCTGACATTCACATTCAAGTTTCAGGTAGTGACAGGGACCTGACTAACTTAACTACATTATTATTCAGTGCAGGAACAAGTAGAGGCAAGGTGCCTTGATGGAAGGAAGAGAAAATTGGCAAAGGTTACATTTTCAGATTGTACCCTGACCCCCCTTCTCCTCATTGGTTGGTCATAGAAAGGAATTCTTCCCCACTACTACCACCTCATCGCTACCACTAGAACAATTGTAGCACAGACTATGGAGACAACTGTGGACACACACCCCTCTACCCATATATTCTTGTGTGTGCTAATGTGTGTGGGGCGAAGTGCAAGTGCCTCATGAATATGTTGAAGACGCATAACATCGACCTCCTCACGCTCCAGGAAACCCATGTCTCCAATGATCAACTGGCCAGCCGCTGCTGTATCTATGGATACAACCTCATGACTAGCCACCACCACCCGAAATTTGGCCTGGCCATATACGTGAAGACCACCATCACGGATTTCGATGTTTTCCCCCCAACTGAAGAAGAAGCCATTTACACCACCGCCACCAAGATAGGGGAACTGCACATTACCACCATTACCTAATTCAAAATGGCCGAAGCCAGCATTCCCAAGTGCACCAATCCCAGCCCTATATGTTGCTGACTATAACATCCACCACACTATGTGGGGCTATGAAGCAAATGATGGCGACAGCGAAGACCTCATGGACTGGATGTCCGCAGAAGATCTGCAACTAGTCTTCAATCCAAAACAGCAAGCAACTTTCCACTCCACACGCTGGCAACGCGACTACAACCCGACCTTATCATCATTTCCAAAGATCAAAGCGGAAGCACGCTCCATGCATCCCACAAAATACTCCCCAACTTCCCCAATAACCAATATAGGCCCATCATTACCCATGTCGGCATCAAAATCCCCGTGATTCTGTCGAAATGAATTCCACGGTGGAACCTGGCCAAAGCCATCTGGGACTGCTATAGGGAAGTCATCGAAAAAGTAGTGATCTGAATCCCCATGACACCGAAATGTCATCACAGGTTTGCTGGCCTCCTTACTGCCGCCACCAAGAAGAGTATCCCCTGGGGCTTCTGGGAATAACACCCTCCCTGCTGAACAAAAGAGACCCAGGACCTGCTCCGCCAGTACAACCAGTTGGGCAGCCCACAGGTTGCGAAGGCCCTGTTCAAGTCTCTAGACACATCCAGATGCCAGCGGTGGATTGAGTTTGATGAAGGTTTGGACTTCACACACTCTAGTCGCCATGCCTGGCCTCTACTACGATACCTTGGAGTCACTAATCTGACGGAATATCCGAACTCAAAAGTCTGGTCCAACTCCATAACCTCCATGATAGCAAAATACTGCAGATGCTGGAAATCCGAAATAACAACAGAAAACGCTGGAAAAACTCAGCAGGTGAGGCAGCATCCGTGGAGAGAGAAACAGAGTTAACGTTTCAGGTCGAAGACCTTTCATCAGAACTGGAGACAGCAGGAAATCAAATAGATTTAAAGCAAGGATAAAGCTGGGAAAAGGGGGAGGGGATAAAAGAACAAAAGGAGAGATTAAGAGACATTTAGAGACATTAAGAGATATCAAGGCAAGAGGTGGTGTTAATGTGACAGGTTAAGGCTGAAAGAAGTGTGAAATGCAATGGCAGAATGAAGGACAGCTGCCAGCTTCTAGGAGGAAAAAAAAAAGGGGGGGCAAATAAAAGGGTGGATGAGAAAATAAAATATAAATGTGATGGGGCTAAGGTTATGATCTAAAATTGTTGAACTCGATATTGAGTCCAGAGGGCTGTAGCGTGCCTAAACGAAAGATGAGGTGCTGTTCCTCGAGCTTACGCTGCGCTTCCGTGGAACAGTGTAATAGGCCGAGGATGGTGAGGTCAGAGTGGGAGTGAAGCGGTGAATTAAAGTGACAAGCGACCGGGAGCTCGGGGTCCCCCTTACGGACTGAACAGAGGTGTTCCGCAAAGCGGTCACCCAATCTGCGTTTGGTCTCCCCCATAACCTCCAAACTGCTGGAGTGAGCACAAAAGGATCGCTCGCCAAAAACGCCAAGCAAGAGATCCGTCGTCAACTACACCGGACAATGACCTCAATCCCTCCACAAGACCCCACCGCCATCAGCATAGATGAACTGAAGGAGGGTTTAGCGGCAATGAAGAAGGGGAAGGCAGACGGTGGATGATGGAGATGGAATCCTCTGGAGTTTCTTCATCAACTAGGCCCTGGGGGACTTCAATGGCTGGCGAAACTGTACACCAAAACCATAGAATCCGGATGCATCCCAAAAGCATGGCGGGAGGCGATAGTCATTGCCATACTCAAACCGGGCAAACTGACCGACGAACCGGGAAGCTATAGGCCAATATCACTCCTGCACATGACCTACAAGCTCCTGGGATGAATCATCCTCTGGAGAATCAGCCCTCTTGCCAAGTCAGTGATCCCCGAAAAACAAGTGGGATTCTGGCCTAAACGCAGTTGCTGCAACCAAGTTTTGGCCCTTGCAACGCACATCGAGACCAGGTTCCAAAAGAAATCTAAAACTGGTGCAGCCTTTGTAGACCTGTCATCAGTCTACGACACGGTCTGGATTAAAGGCCTTATGCTGAAGCTTGCAAGGATCATCCCCTGCCTCAGAACACGACGCCTGCTGAACAATAGGTGGCTACGTGTCCATTTGGTGACCAAGTCAGCTCGCCCCGGTTGCTGAACAATGGACTACCACAAGGATCAGTGCTCGTGCCAACGCTCTTCAATGTCTGCACAAGTGACATGGCGCCAACGAAGCCGCGCAAATTTGCATATGCGGATGGCCTTGCCCTGGCAACACAAGCAGCCACCTTCAATGACATTGAGTCCACCTTGAATGGGGACCTAACCATCATGGAGGAATATTTCCGGAAATGGAGGCTCAAGCCAAACCCTCACAAAGCAACAGTCACTGCATTTCATCTTGATAACAGGAACACTAAGCGCACTCTGAAAGTGACCTTCTGCGGCAACACTGTGCATCATGACCCCACTCCGACCTATCTCAGGGTGAAGCTGGACCATACACTAACCTTCCATGACCAGCTAAAGGAGTTAGCCGGCAAGACGAAGACAAGGTTCAACCTGGTCCAGAAACTGGCAAGCACAAGCTGGGGAGCATCAGCCTCAGTGCTACGGACATCAGCGATGTGCCTTGTGTACTCCGTAGCCGAGTACTGTGCACCGGTATGGACCAGAAGTAGCCACACTCGACTTGTTGATGTCCAACTGAACACTGCAATGCGGTGCATCACTAGAACCATCAAGTCGACCCAATACCTTGGCTGCCCGAGTTGTTGCACATCGCTCCCCCATCCATTCGCCAAATGCCTCCCCATCCAGTAGGATCTCAAGAACGTCCCTCACCACCGCTTGAAGTCACGCATGTCCTTTTGGACCCACACTCTTTACCTTCGACAATGCAAATTCAACCCTGATGATACTTGGAAAGCCGAATGGAGTTCACAAGAAATCACAAACACATACCTCGTGAAATATCTGACACGGAAGATCCCAGGCTTCGATCTTCCGCGAAGTTTACGGGCAACCCTAAACTGCATCTGCACAAACCATGGCAGATGCAGATACTCTCCAGTGTGCGACTGTGGTCATCCAGAACAGACCATGGAACATATAATGACTCAATGCCCAATTCACAAATATGAAGGTGGCATCACAGCAATACACTCCACTACTCCTGTCGCAATTATCTGGCTTAACCACCTAAATGTAAAATTATAGTTGTTGCTCTACATCTATATCAGCCATGCAAGGCAGTAGTAGATCCCTAATTGTCAACTATGGCTTCCATTAAGTGCCAGAAAAAATATACTTTGCTGTACTGCACGAATAGGCATACACTTGTGGTAAAATGGCAGCCGTTTAGCATATCGAAAACAAACATTTCTTAGAATTTGTGGTTGCTTTTTCAAAAGTAGCTGGAAAAATACCATTATCTGTGGCCTGGATAGCGAGTTAACGTCACTGACAGTTGTCAGGAGAGTTCTGTTTACAAATTCTATTTAGCAATTCAGGACAAACCTGCACCATTTTTTTCACATACATTTACTCAGAATTTCAGTGTCATCTTAGAAATAGCCACTAAATTTCCCTTGAAGGATTGAGAACATATCCTGCCTAACAACAACAGTCCTGAAGGAATTCAGTTATATTAGGAAGTCTCCATTGCCTTTTTTGCTATTTGTTGCTTTGTGGTATTAAAATTCAGTTTTTCTGAATTCTAGTTTGAAATGATAAAGTCTCATGGCGGTTATTTTTTAAGAGGGGAAATGGATACAAAAATATTAAAATCTTTGTTATTTTTGAAAAAAACAACCTCGTGCTTCTGTAGCAGCATGATTTTTCACATAATTTGTGGAATGCGTTGCGTAAAATGGTTGTGAAATTTATTCAATTCAAATTAAGTAGTTGTAGCAGAGTGTAATCTTTCTCTATTAAATGTGTCACTCTCTGCAATTGTTCCTTAATATCCTTCACAACTTCAATCTAAGATTGGTAGTTTCTTATGCTGCCACAGTATCAGTAACCTTCTGAAAAATTCACTGAAGCAGAACCTTGAGATATCAGGTTTGCAAGACCTTGATTATAGCAGGAAGTGGACTGTATAAAGCCTTTTTTTCAGTTAGTGGAAATGTTTAGCTATAGAATATGCTGAGGCTGAAAAAAAAGCCTAAAATGATTTTTGAACTCAAGATAATTACCCTGATATAGTTTAATTATTCAAGTGTGTAAAGTGTTGTGATATCTATTTTAGCATTGTAACAATTTATTTTTATGGCACAGTTTAGGCATAAAGTATTTTTAGAGGCCATTAGCCATTCTCTTGCGATAAATGAACAGAAGATCAGACTTTACTGGTTACATAGCTGATTGAAAATGAATCATATTACAACTTACAATTACTTCAGCAGAATTATCAGCATTTTTTTAAATTAAGGTGTAAGTGTCGTCTTGTAGTCTATATGTAACAAAGTGCAGTGCCATAGAATGGTAGAAATTGTAGCCATAATTCTTCATATTACCGAGTTCCTATTTTCAATGACTGTTAAGGGTAGGTAATGAGGGAATGCAAATTACTATCCCATGGGAGAAGGGGTGGGGAGAATTGGAGGGTGTTCAGCTCAGTTGCACAACCAGCATTAACAAAAGTCCTGGAAGCAGTGTGTTATATCCAGTTGTAAGTTGTAGAAATAAATACCATTCCAAGATTCTTGTAGCGTTCTATTGATGCAATAGCTAGCCAATGTGCATTGCTCATGGGTAATCTGAGATTCGGAGCATGGTTTGGATATTTGGGTGCTAAAATGGAGCTCTTTTTAACCTGGTCTGTTCACTTAAACATCACTGCTCAAATACTCCCTGTGGGGAAATAGTCTAAAGAGCTTCTACCCTTGGAGAGAGGCCAGGGTATCAGGCTTAGATAAACCCATTGACATTGAATTAATTATTCTAACTTCCTGTTTCAGACTCTTGGCTCACTGAGGATTCTTCAATCTGATTGGTTAAAGAGACTCATGGACTGGTTGGGCCGAATGGCCTGTTTCTGTGCCGTATATCCTATGTAATTGCTTGCCCTGTTCACACAAGTCCCAGATTCCCTGTAGAGGGTGCCGCACCATTTTGACTTTCTAATAACCCCAAGTTCCAGTGTAAAAGCCCACAGGCTCGTGTGGAGCATAAACACTGGCATGGATCTATTGGGTCAAATGGCCTGTTTCTGTGTTGTAAATACTTTGTAGAAAGTCTGTAGGCAAGTGCAAGTGTAATGAACGGCTAGCGCCATTCATTCGCCGCTGACCGCAAAATCCAGGCTAATGTGTTATAATGTAATATTGATCTTTAGAGTTACAGCACCACATGTCAAGTAAGAATTACAGGCGACACTGTTACTTGTTACAAAATTACAGGTTTGCTCATTAAAACTAATGTAAAGAAGTTATTGATTGGTGTGTCTCTCAGTCGTTACCAATGTCAGAGAAGCAATAGAAAATTATGACAACAGGGAACAAGTGTGACACACAGGAAAAAATAATATAAATAAATATATGGGTTAATAATAAAAATAAAACAATGAAGAATCAAAAAAGAAATAAATTGAAGACCTGCTTTATACTTATTGAGCAGACATGGAGGAATATTGAGGTTGCATGCGGTGAATTGTTTAGCATCCTGGAACTTATGATACCGCCCTGTGGTTTTTCGTGCTGCCAAAGCTATAGCCCTGATTTTAACTTGGGGCATCAGTGTGGTGTGTGGGGGCTGGAGCGGGAGGGAAGCACCCACACAGTCGCCAGAATGAGGCCCAGGCAATTGTTACTCTCAGACCTTATTTAACTGTCTCGATGCTGACTCCTGCCCAAAGGGTATACAAATTAGAATTACTTGTACCAAGGCATGCACCAATTTCTGCAGATTTGGATGGTCTTTTGCACCAGCACTATGTAAATTACATCATTAGCAGGCATTTGGCAATCCTAAAGCCAAAAAAGTAATGGAAGTGTAAAAAAAATTGCATCAAAGAAAAATAATGCTGCATTATAATCCCAGTGATCCTGAAAATATTGGAAGAAAAGAAATGAAAAGGATTACAATAATAGACTGATAAGCAAATGAATCAATTGAAAAATGAAAGTTGCCTTGGAGTCATATTCTTGTACGAGTTAGCATAAAGAGAAGGTCCATTTTTTGTTTGGCTCCACAGTAAGGGCTTATGGAACATCATAGGCCTATGGTAACCCAACACAGAAACAATTGGCCCCAATCTTGACTGGGGCGGGTTCCGTAAGCGGGGAGGGGGGAGTTTTGTACAGAAAACCCGGAAGTCCAGGTTTCTCACAGTGTGAGTCTTTTTCTGAAGCAGGTTTCCTGCCCGGAAGCCAGCCTGATTGACAGGCTTGTCACCTTGTCGGGCGGGGAACGTTGCAGTGGAGACCACAGCCCAGGAGCAGGGAGGGAGCCTGCAGCTGCGTTAGTGGGAGTATGGGGGGGTGGGGGAGTTTAAGCTTGGTGAGCTAGGGGGAGGGTCTGATGGCTGGGGGGTGGGGGGGTGGTTCTGATCCCCAAACCGGGATGGGGGGGCGGTTGTCCGATCGCGCGGGGGTCTTTGGATGGGGGGAGTGTCTGATGGCGGGGGGGCGGGTCCAATGGTGGGCAGGGAAGGAGGTAAGCTTGGTGAACTGGGGAGAGGGGGGGGAATCATTCCTACTCCTCCTGTCCCACGAGCAGTGCTGCAAAGAAACTTACCTCTTCCACGAAGCAGTCCTCACCTCCCTTTAGCTTCCAGGTTTCCCGAGGCCCAGGAAACCCGGCCAGCAAGGTTTAATCCTGGAAGACAGGTTAAATATGAGGCCTGCAGCCTCATTATAATATTTAAATAGCCATCCTGCGGATTGGTTGCCCGCCCCTGGTCCTGCCTCTGTTAAAACCGGAAGTGGGCGAGTTGGAGGCGGGCTGGGGTTGAGGTTTGAGATTTAAAACATTTTAACATCCCACCCGACCCCAACTCACCCATTTTTTGTGGTTAAAATGACCCCCATATATTCCTTTACATTGTATATGCATTCTAGTTCCTCAACAATATTTTCATCATATCCAAGATGTAATGGAATAAATGTAACTTGTATTTATGATGGCCATATAATTACATTTTATTTAGGCAAAAATTGTATTTCTGTGATGATTTTAATTACGACAGCCAGTTTGCTAGATATTATAGTTTTCACATTCCATTTCAAGATCAATGTAACATCAATTGGCACAAGAACCGTCTTGATTTTATTATGTAGATCAGGAAGATACATTGCATCGCATGACACAACAAATTCATTTTTAAAAATCAATTGATTAGAAGAAAATAAACTCATTGAGGGATTCAGATGCTGTCATAAACCTTGAGAAGAAAATGTTTTCAATGTAATCACTCCCACCCATGATTTTCCCATAATTATGTAGTAGTTATTTTCCAACCATAAAAATTCAGTCTCACCCATTGTTGGTGTGCATGAGAATTTTAAAATTTAGTTTAAGGTGTCATGGCTGATAATGACAACCCTCAGGGGCTCTGTTCAGTTGATGCATGATGATGGCCTCACTAAAAGATTAAATCTGTGCCATAATCGCTGCACGATTACTGGACTTTAATCTGCAGAGGATTATTGGGAAATAATACTGCTCTATTTCAATCCACCTAGATATTTATTTAATATATTAAAGTCTAGTGTATGCACACATTTCCAGTATTACAGTTGCCAAAATAAACAGCCTTCTGCCCAGCAAAACACTCACTCAGCATAAAATTCCATAAATAGTAGTTGATGTCCTGTGGCATTGCATAGGGGGAGTTAAGATCAAGGCCTTGATATTTATGGGGAGGTGAGGAGGGAGCGGAGGCACGTGTTTGTAGAGGGTGGGGAATCCGGAATCCGGAAATGCTGGTATGTGGAGACCCTGCCGAATTTAACGGCTAGACTTCATTATCATTTCTTTACCCCGTTTCCTGCCCGGCAGCCAGCCCGATTGACAGGTTGGCTGGGTAGGAAAGCAAGCAGTAGAAGGCTGTAGCAGGGGACAGTTCCCGGCAAACAGGAGCCATTGCAAGTTAGTGGGGGTGGGTCGGACCACCAATCATATGGGGGGGGGGGCAGAACCAGAAAACATTGCGGGTTTGGAGGGGAGGCAGCCAATGGCGCCAGGAGATTTGCTTGATGGGAGGGGGGAGCACTCCTGCTCCTCCTGGCCCACAGGCAGTGCTCTATAAAAAGCACTTACCTGCTGGATCCGGCTGCTCTCGCTTCACTTTAGCTGCCAGGTTTCCCGAGCCCTGGGATACTCTAATCACAGACCCGCCTCTCCAGAGCTAGTTACTCAGTGCTCCCAAACCCACTGAGGTAAAATGGAGGTAGGCGCATTCGAGGTGGGTTGGGGTCGGGTTTCACAAATTTGTCGATTTAACCGAGCCCCTCACCTGACCCTCTCCCACCCGTCGTGTGGGCGGGGTTAAAACTCCTCCCCCAAATGTCTGCTGACATCAGGATGGGGGCCGAGAATAATTGGATCACGGTGTGCAAACATAATTCAGTCCCCTTTGTTATGGTTTTGATTTTACATTATTTATTTGTAGTTAAAAAGCAAGACTTAGGGTTAGGGTTAGGGAAGCATAGAAATAGAGTTGGTTGAACATAGAGTTTCTCTGCCGTACAGGCTGAGGAGGCGGGAGATGGGAAACGGAGGTGCTACGGCACCACCACTGGTCGGAGGGTGTAATTACAGGGTGACTTGTTTACACAGACACTTTGCACTATAAATGTGGATATAAGAATTTATAATAGGAAAAGTTGACGCAAAAGTGTGAGGAGTAAGGGTTTGTAGACAGGTGTGTGCAGACATAAGACTTTTAATACTTTCCAGATTTTTCTTATAAATCTATATAGAAATACTCCAAAACAATTAAATCAAATGCATGCTATGCAAAAATATTGACTATGCACTGATTATATATGTACACAATTTTTAAAATATTTTAAATATTTTAATGTATTATTTCATACATTTCAAAATAATTAATTTTATTTCCCATGGCTTCACCCTTACACTTCTGCAATTATATAAAAAAATCCAAAATATAATTAAATGTAATTTTTCAATTACATTCATTTCACTTTCTATATAATTTCTCTCTACCATTTAATTTATTTTACATTAATTTCTTTAATTTTAACCAGTATTCCCTTTATTCCCCAAAACTCCTATGGATAATTTCCTTACTTCACATTCCCAGAGGTGTGCGTTGCCCCTGGCATGCATTGCTCATAATTGACTCATAAATGATCAGAAGATCATGGGCAATGCACACTTGGATTTTCAATATATACTCCCTATGTGCGAGACACCTCACTGAAAGCACAAAGTCAGAAAAATACCTTGCTAAAATATACCACCACAATAATGCATTTCCATTATAACATTGAATCCTCCTCTTTTCCTCAAACATGTTGTCCAACTTCCTATGAACAACACTAGGGCAAATCCATAATAGATATCTATGATATATTGAGAATGTTACATCTGTGCAAACTGCCTGTCAATTTTTTTCCATTAGAAATTCCTATGTCCACATTCCTAATGGAAACTACTTATGTAAACCTGTCACACAATAATTCCATCTTCCCACCAGTGGGGATGCTGCAGTGTCACCACTGACATAAGTGTGTAATTATAGCATGACACGTTTATTTAGGCAGTTTCCATTCTAAGTGTGGATGTAGGAATTTATAATAAAAATATAAAAATAAGGGCAGAATGGAGACTTAAAATGGAGACTGAAAGCACTGGCCCAATGAAAACACCCTCTAACCTCACTTCACCTGAAGACTCCACTTGGTCTTGACTCCCTGTGTACAACTCCATGGGAGATCGACTACTTAAAAACTAAGGTCCTGAAAATCTGTGGCTGTTCTGGTGGACTGCCACCATAAGTCCAATGGGAGTCCACCAGAATGGTCACGAGCTCAGCCAGGATGTATGTGCTGGGTCACAATGTAGGTTGGGGATTGCGCGATAGCCTCAGGATCATGGGACCCACCTTGACATCCAGGCTGGGGTTGAGGCCTGGACCCTCAAAGAGGAGGATTCCATTTTTTTTACACATATTTAAGAATGGCCCCCTTACAAAGGGGTTCATGGGGGGATGCCAAGAAATGTATTTCCCCCTCCATCTGACCACTTACACTGCTGTATGCGGCCTCTTCTGCTGGGAGGTGCTCTAAATGCCCCCTGACACCAAAGGCCCAGTTCTGCTGGACCCAGCCCCTGACCTTGTGAATTTCAATAGGTCAGCAGCTGATCTATATATAAATACGCATACACTGTATATAAATGTATATATAAAGTATAACATTTTGTAAAATTCGACACCAGTTACATTTTACTTTTCTTCATGTGCAAGCCCTTAGTTCTTGTCTTCTGAGCTTGTTTTCATTTCCTAGAGCTCCTACAACAGTGACTACAGCTTGGGAGGTGGAAGGCTGCTTATCGTCCAGAAAGGGCAATTCAGATGGCCATGGTGGACAACCTTGAGCAGCTTTGAGCCTTGAGGGTTCGACTGTAGACTGCAACATCTTGGCGTGGGCTGATACAGTCTAGCCCAGTTGGATGTGTGGCAGTAGCAAGGGCACTGGCAGAGTGGGTGGCCGGGGAACAGACATGCTGTCATCCTGAGAGAGAACAGAAAATGCCTCTCCCATGGAGCCAAGTCTACTCTCCTGGGACTGCACCTCAGCACTCCTACGGATCTGCACACGAACAGAGTGCAGCAATAATGTGGAAACCCCTGTCAACAGTAAACCCCAGAGCCAAGATGGTAGCCATCTAAGCTTACATGACAGCAGTGTTAGCTGCCATGTGGAAGCTATCACTAGAGGCTCCATCACAGGTTTATGTGAAGCTGACCACTCAGTTCATGTTGGACAGAGTGATCTCCATGAGCTGCGCAAAGCCTTGACACATGGTGGACTCCTCCATGGTCTGAGTCAAGTGTGTTGGCAGGCTGCCCAGTGCACCTAGATCTGATAGTTGCCATTAGGCCGGCCATTCAACAGATCATTGGGGCAATAGATCCAGGAACCAGAGATGCAGCCAGCAGTGGCTCACCAAGGGCCACCTCAGTCCCATGGCCTTTCTGTACACCATTTGGAGTGACCCATCTCCTGGAAGACTGGCCCTGAGGCACTCAGAAGTAGCAACAGCAGTGGTGGGCAGGAAGTCTTGCCTCAGCAGCAAGGGTTTAAATACAGAGTGCTATAATTGTTAGTTTCAAATAGAAAATGTGTTTTTTGATTACTATGCATTTTGCATTGATCTTGTACTTTGTTGTTCATGGCTACTAAAGTAATTTTTGAAAGAGAGCATTCCGCTGGTGTGGCCAATTATACTCAGGTGATGAATATTGGCACAGTCCTGTTGGGCCATCGAGGACTGCTCAGCAGTCATTTTCTAAAGTAGGTAGTGGTTTCGAAGAAGATCATTTTCTTGGCAACTGGTTGATCACCTCCAGCACAATCTGGTTTCGGAGGGCCTTTGCAGCAGGCAGGGATGATCCCTTCGAGTGGTCATCATCCCGAATTGCTGGGGCCTACAGCTCCCTTTCCTCGGCAGCACTGGCTCCTCGTCATCGCAGTTGAATTGATGGCCTTCCTTCAGGTCAGAATTGTGCAGAGTGCAGCATGCTATGATAATCCTTGTGACCCTTTTGGGTGTGTACTGCAGTTCCCCACTAGATGTGTTCAGACACCGAAATCTGTTCTTCAACATGGTCCTCTCCGCCGCAAGTCTTGCTGCGTAGGTTTGATTGTATGCGTCCTCTGCCTGCATTCTAGGGTGCCCAGTGGAGTCATGAACCGCCACTGTAGGAGGTGTGCCTTTGCTCTGAGGACATTTTTGTTATCACGGAAGAGGTCAATGAATGTAGAACGGTTCAGAATGAACGCATCACAGCAGCTGCCAGCATGCCTAGCATTCACATTCAGGACCTCCTGATTAACATTGCAGATAAGCACAACATTCAGTGAATGGAACCCCTTCCTGTTCACGAGTGTCAGTGCAACTTCTTTTGGCACCTTCTGTGGCACTTGTGTGTCATTTATGGCACCCTGCACCCTGGGGATCCAGCAATGAGGAGTCCCCAGCCCTCCTGCTCCTCCTGGCTTCACATCAAAATTAAAAAATCTAATTTTTTGGTGGAAGCTGCATGCTAGGCTGCATCTATAGCAATAAAGCTTGACCGGAGCAGGCCTGGCAGCCCAATTTTCAGAGGGGTCCTAAAACCAGTGCTAGGCCCCATATTAGCATATACAAGAGGACTAACGCCTATTTTAAGTGGTCACCTCGGACACCTGAAAAATGGCTTGACCCAGTATCAGGTCAGAGGTCATTCATGCATCCTTGGGAGCAGGACGTTGGCCCTTCACACCGAGGTCCAATTTTACAGGCGAATATATTTAGGGAAGTAAAATTTGTTTACGCTGAAGTTCTGTCAAAAGAGGATTCTTATTATAGGAACATAGGAACAGGAGTAGGCCATTTAGCCCCTCAAGCCTGCTCCGCCATTCAATCAGATCATGGCTGATCTGTACCTCAACTCCATTTACCTGCCTTTGCTCTAAATCCTTGATACCCTTACCTAAATTTTTTTTATCTATCTCAGTCTCGAAGGCTTCAATTGACCCAGCATCCACAGGCTTTTGGTGGATTGAGTTCCAGATTTTTACTACCCTTTGTGTGAAAAACTTCTTCTTGATTTCCCTCCTAAATGGCTTAGCTCTAATTTTAAGATTATATTCCCTCGTTCTTGATTCCTCCATCAGACAAAATAGTTTCTCTGTAACTACCTTATCGAATCCTTTTAAAATGTTAAACACCTTGATTAAATAACCCCTAAATCCTATAAACTCAAAGGAATACAACCCAAGTTTACGCAACCTGTCCTCATAATTTAACCCTCTAATCCCAGTATTCTGGTGAATCTGCACTACACCTCCTCTGAGACCAATATATCCTTCCTGAGATGTTGTGTCCAAAACTGAACGCAGTGCTCCAGATGGGGTCTGACCAAGGCTCTATACAATTGACCAAGGTTCTATACCCAGCACTCTATTTCTTGGATGATATTTCAGCAAGTGACAAGCATAGTATCTTTGGCAGTTCATTGTCATTTGGCAAGTCAAAGTCCAGCATAAGGCAAAGCTCTCTCACAACACACCTGTTGAATCTTAGCCTACACATACACTGTTCCTCAAACAGGTCTTTTATTTGCACCCTTGCCTGTATATGCATTTTGAGGGCAATGGTGGATGGGAGCAGTCCCCCTATGGTGCCATCTCACGTGCCTGGCATTCTTCAGTTCTTCTTCCTCTTCTGACAAATAATAAGTACCGCTTGATTCCCATAGTGACACCCATTGTTCCAATTTGTAGATGGAGAGCAAAAAATTGGTGACTCAAAACACTTGCCACAAGCCACTTTCAACCACTGAATTGGCTAAAAGAAATGACGTGGTGAAAAAAACTAACCAAGAACAATATCAAAAATGGATTCAAAAGCAGATAGGCAAAATTATATGGGCAAAATTAAGAAACAGTGAGAGCAGTTTTCAACTTTGCCACCTGGGCAGTGACCTAGTGGCAAAGATTGCCTTCCCATTGTAGAACCCGTCCAATTTTCATCCCATTAATCTCATCTGTTCTAATAAAATCAGACTCAATGGCTGGAATTTTCCAGGGTGGTAGCGGGTGAGATCGGTGGCGGGTCGGGTGGGAAAGTTGTTATTTTTGGGAGCGGGTCAGGAACCCGCTATCATCCCACTCCCATGCTCCTTTCCCCCAGGCATGTCTGGCAGCGCGGACCCGACCCAACTAGCAGAGGCGGGCGACCCAATTTAAATTATTAATAGCTAGTTGTCAGACCTTTAAGAGTGGGTTTAACCTTACCTTTTAAATTTAACTGGATGGCCACGCGAAACACGTTGCTCGGGAACCACGTCTGTCAACCTGAGGCGGGAGTTGAGTGGCCATTGCTCCAGCTGAATAGTTGACAGCATGAAATGTAGTATAAAAGCTCCCACCTGACAGATGATCACTTTCCTCAGCAGAAGCTGTTTCTCATTGCATTCCCAGCACAGATTCTGCAGGCTGCAGTCTTTCCAGTAAAGTCTCCATCCAGTGTCACCTCATTGAAAGAACCTCTCTCACCATTAACAGATTGCTTCTGTCATCTCTACTTCACCTGCCATCTATTCCATCAGCATGGGTGCCGTTTATACTGTATCACTTGGTCCTCAGAACCTGACCACGATCAGCCCCAACACCAGCAGCACCAGGCACACCAGCAGCACCAACAACAACACCAATCTTCTGCGCAATCACCTGATGCTGCACAGGGCAGAGGGCATCAGCACCCAAGCACATTGCTGCCCGGGAGGCCAGGGATGGCCTCACCATGGCCAGATTTACTTCACTTGACTCTGTACACCCTGGCTGACACGTGATGCGCCAGTTGGCACCACCCCACAGCAACACCAAAAATGCATCCCTGCAATGACCAAGCCATTCCTTTCACACTCACCACCATTGTTGGAGGTACCGTTATGTCTCACCATTCACAACAACTCACTAAGCCACTTACATAGGTGCACACAAATCTGTCCAAAAGTGTTGAAAATAAAGATTTTTATGTTTGACAGCACATTAATGCAAAGTTTACATGAACATTGGATAAAACACCCAAGTGGCTACCCTTGTGAATCTACTTGTGTGTCATCTTTCTCTTCCTCATGCTTCTACAAGGTGCTAGCCCTGTGGCTTCAGCAGAGGTAGAGGCAGCCTGCTCACTTCTCTGCTGCCAAGGAGCTGGAGAGCACCATGCTGCACATCAGTGGGGCCATAAGGACCCATGTTTACGTTGACATCCCTCCTAGAGAGGAGGTCTATGAGTCTCTGCCATCTATTCTCCATACATAGCCATCTATCCTCCATAGATAGCCATCTATTCTCCATAGAGACCATGTGCTCATGTGAGTGGTGCATTAGCTGCTCCATGCAGGTGGCCATCCTATCCATGGGGGAGCCTACAGTCGCCATCGCCTGCGACACGGTGGTGCTCATGTTGGAGATGGACTCCTAGAATCATAGAATCATAGAAAGTTACAGCACGGAAGGAGGCCATTTCGGCCCATCGTGTCCACGCTAGCCAACAAAGAGCTATCCAGCCTAATCCCACTTCCCAGCTCTTGGTCCGTAGCCCTGCAGGTTACAGCATCCCAAGTGCACATCCAAGTACTTTTTAAATGTGGTTAGGGTTTCTGCCTCTACCACCCTTTCAGGCAGTGAGTTTCAGACCCCCACAACCCTCTGGGTGAAGAAATTTCCACTCAAATACCCTCTAAACCTTCCACCAATTACTTTAAATCTGTGCCCCCTGGTTTTTGACCCTTCTGCTAAGGGAAATAGGTTCTTTCTATCCACTTTATCTAGGCCCCTCATAATTTTATACACCTCAATAAGGTCTCCCCTCAGCCTCCTCTGTTCCAAGGAAAACAAACCCAGCCTATCCAGTCTTTCCTCATAGCTAAGATTCTCTACTCCCGGCAACATCTTTGTAAATCTCCTCTGTACCCTCTCTAGTACAATCACATCTTTCCTGTAATGTGGTGACCAGAACTGCACGCACAACTCTAGCTGAGGCCTAACTAGTGTTTTATACAGTTGAAGCATAACCCCCCTGCTCTTGTATTCTAGGGCACGGCTAATAAAGGCAAGCATTCCGTATGCCTTCTTAATCATCTTATCTACCTGGCCTGCTACCTTCAGGGATCTGTGGACATGCTCTCCAAGGTCTCTTTGTTCCTCTACACTACTCAGTGTCCTACCATTTAATGTGTATTCCCTTTCCTTGTTAGCCCTCCCCAAATGCATTACCTCACACTTCTCCGGATTGAATTCCATTTGCCACTGTTCTGCCCACCTGACCAATTTATTGATATCTTCCTGCAGTCTACAGCTTCCTTCTTCAGTATCAACCACATAGCCGATTTTAGTATCATCTGCAAACTTCTTAATCATACCCCCTATATTCAAGTCTAGATCATTGATATATACCACAAAAAGCAAGGGACCTAGTACTGAACCCTGCAGAATTCCACTGGAAACAGTCTTCCAGTCACAAAAACACCCATCCACCATTACCCTCTGCTTCCTGCCTCCGAGCCAGTTTTGAATCCAACTTAACACTTTGCCCTGGATCCCATGGACTTTTAACTTTGTGACCAGTCTGCCATGTGGAACCTTATCAAAAGCCTTGCTAAAGTCCATACACACTACATCAGGCTCTCTTTTCCTGCAAGGAGGGAAAGAAGAGAAGGTTGAGTGAGAGCGATGGAATGATTGTAAGGAATGGATGGGTTATATCTGTAAACGCACTACCCTCATCTACCCTCCTTGTTAGGGTAGATGAGGGTAGACTCCTCCATTCTCTGAACTTTTGCAGACATCACGCTCGCCAAACCTGTCAAAGCCTCCTGCACTTCTTGCTGCACCTCCAGGAACACCCGCTTTCTGGATGGCCCCCGAGGCTCAGCGTCTGCATGCAGCTGAGCAGAGCTGGGACCATCCTGCACCCTCTGGCAAGGACTCTCCACTGCTGTCCCTGTCTCCACCATCTGTTCTTGCTCGCTTGTGAGTTGTGAGACACCAGGTAACAACACTACTCTATCTCGCGTGGCACCCACCCAGGTGTGCGTATCTGCGCTGGTGCTGGGTGCGCTTATGTCTGGTGATGGTGCGCCCTCAGAGGCTGGAGGCTCCTCTGAGGAGTCGTTTTGCTCTTCCTCCTGGACAGTTGGGGTGGGGGGAGCTCTTGATGGACCTGTGAAGAGTAAAGAGATGAGTTAGATATATCATTTGAAGAATGGTTACAGATACCATTATGCACATGATGACCATTCAGTGGCTGCTGACATCAGTGCCCATATGAGTGACTGATTTACACCATGTAGCTGTATGATATATAATTCTGTCACCAGGTTGCTGAGATGTCCCCTCTCTCTGTCTCCCACCTCCAGCTGCTCGGCGACTCCAGATATTTTGAAAGCAGCCTCCTCTGCTGTTGTAAGGTTTGCAAATGATGGAGGGCCACTGCCAGTTCTCCCCCTCTCCCTCTTATTTTGGGCTGTCTTTTCCTGCAAGGAGGGAAAGAAGAGAAGGTTGAGTGAGACCGATGGAATGAGTGTAAGGAATGGATGGGTTACATCTGTAGAGGGAGAATATGAGGGAGTGTTGTGCAAATGCCAAATGGCCTCCTTGTGTGTTGTTAGTTGGTATGATTGCATGAGGATGAGGGTGAGTGTGAGGGGTGGTTAGTCAGATGGGGATGTGATAATGTAGATAGAGAGAGAGAGATGGGTGGACGTGCAAGGTATCTTGGTGTGAGTAAGGATGTGCAGGGGTTGAAACATAGAAACATAGAAGATAGGAGCAGGAGTAGGCCATTCGGCCCCTCAAGCCTGTTCCACCATTTAATGAGATCATGGCTGATCATCCAAATTCAGTACCCTGTCCCTGCTTTCTCCCCATATCCCTTGATCCCTTTAGTCTTAAGAAATATATCTAACTCCTTCTTGAATATAATTAATGAATTGGCCTCAACTGCCTTGTGTGGTAGAGAATTCCACAGGTTCACCACTCTCTGGGTGAAGAAATTCCTCCTCATCTCAGTCCTAAATGGCTTACCCCTTATCCTTAGACTGTGACCCCTGGTTCTGGACTCCCCCGCCATCGGGAACATCCTTCCTGCATCTAGTCTGTCTAGTCCTGTTAGAATTTTATAAGTTTCAATGAGACCCCCTCTCATTCTTCTAAACTCTAGCGAATATAAGCCTAATCGACCCAATCTCTCCTCATACGTCATTCTTGCCATCCCAGGTATCAGTCTGGTGAATCTTTGCTGCACTCTCTCCATGGCAAGAACATCCTTCCTCAAATAAGGTGACCAAAACTGCACACAATACTCAAGGTGTGGTCTCACCAAGGCCTGTACAACTGCAGCAAGACATCCTTGCTCCTGTACTCGAATCCTCTCGCTATGAAGGCCAACATACCATTTGCCTTCTTAACCACCTGCTGCACTTGCATGCTTACCTTCAGCGACTGGTGCACAAGGACACCCAGGTCTCGTTGCACTTCCCCTTTTCCCAATCTATTGCCGTTCAGATAATAATCTGTCTTCCTGTTTTTGCCACCAAAGTGGATAACCTCGCATTTATCCACATTATACTGCATCTGCCATGTATCTGCCCAATCACCCAACCTGTCCAAATCATACTGGAGTTTCTCTGCATCCTCCTCACAGCACACACACACACACAGCTTTGTGTCATCTGCAAACTTGGAGATATTACATCTAGTTCCCTCTTCTAGATCATTTATATATATTGTGAATAGCTGGGGTCCTAGCACCGATCCCTGCGGTACCCCACTAGTCACTGCCTGCCACTCAGAAAAAGACCCATTTATTCCAACTCTTTGCTTCCTGTCTGCCAACCAGTTCTCTATCCAAGACAGTACCTTACCCCCAATCCCGTGTGCTTTAACTTTGCACGCTAATCTCTTATGTGGGACCTTATCGAAAGCCTTCTGAAAGTCCAAATACACCACATCCACTGGTTCTCACTTATCTATTCTACCAGTTACATCCTCAAAAAATTCCAGTAGATTAGTCAAGCATGATTTACCTTTCATAAATCCATGTTGACTTTGTCCTGATCCTGTCACTGTTTTCCAAGTGCTCTGCTATTACATCT
Source organism: Squalus acanthias (assembly GCA_030390025.1). NCBI lineage: Eukaryota > Metazoa > Chordata > Chondrichthyes > Squaliformes > Squalidae > Squalus > Squalus acanthias. Next base: position 88,606,916 of record CM059432.1, read on the forward strand.
TTTATAATGAACTCTAACATTTTCCCGATTACCGATGTCAGAATTACCAGTCTATAATTCTCCGTTTTCTCTCTACCACCTTTTTTAAATAGTGGGGTTACATTAGCTATTCTCCAATCCATGGGAATTGTACCAGAGTCTATAGAATTTTGGAAGATGACCAGCAATGCATCTACTATTTCTAGGGCCACTTCCTTAAGTACCCTAGGATGTAGATTATCAGGCCCTGGGGATTTATCGGCCTTCAATCCCGTCAATTTCTCTAACACCATTTCCGTACAAATACTGATTTCATTCAGTTCCTCCCTCTCATTTGACCCTATGTTCCCCGACATCTCTGGGAGGTTATTTGTGTCCTCCTTTGTGAAGACAGAAACAAAGTATGTATTTAATTGGTCTACCATTTCTTTGTTCCCCATTATAAATTCCCCTGATTCTGACTGCAAGGGACCTACACTTGACTTCACCAATCTTTTTCTCTTCACATATCTATAGAAGCTTTTACAGTCAGTTTTTATGTTCCCTGCAAGCTTACTCTCATAATCTATTTTCCCCCTCTTAATTAATCCCTTTGTCCTCCTTTGCTGACTCTTAAACTGCTCCCAATCCTCAGGTTTGCTGCTTTTTCTGGCCAATTGATATGTCCTCTCCTTGGATCTTATGCTATTCCTAATTTCCCTTGTTAGCCACGGTTGAGTCACCTTTTTTGTTTTATTTTTATGCCAAACAGGGATGAACAAATTCTGTAGTTCATCCATGCGATCTTTAAATGTTTGCCATTGCCTATCCACCGTCAACCCTTTAAGTAATGTTCCCCAATCCATCCTAGCCAACTCATGCCTCATACCATCATAGTTTCCTTTATTTAAATTCAGGACCCTCGTCTCTGAGTCAACTACTTCACTCTCCATTTTAATGAAGAATTCTATCATATTATGATCGCTCCTCCTCAAGGGGCCTCGCATAACAAGATTGCTAATTAATCCTTTCTCATTACATAATACCCAGTCTAAGATGGCCTGATCTCTAGTTGGTTCCTCAACATATTGGTCCAGGAAACCATCCCGTATACACTCTAGGAATTCCTCCTCCACAGTATTGTTACTAATTTGGTTAGCCCAATCTATATGTAGATTAAAGTCACCCATGATAACTGCTGTGCCCTTATTGCACGCGTCTCTAATTTCCCGTTTAATGCCATCCTCAACCTCAGCATTACTGTTTGGGGGTCTGTATACAACTCCCACTAACGTTTTCCGCCCCTGGGTATTTCTCAGCTCTGCCCATACCGATTTCACATCATCAGAGCTAATATCCTTCCTTACTATTGTGTTAATCTCCTCTTTAACCAGCAATGCTACCCCACCTCCTTTTCCTTTTTTCCAGTCCTTCCTGAATATTGAATACCCCTGGATGTTGAATTCCCAGACTTGGTCATCCTGGAGCCATGTCTCCGTAATCCCAATTATATCATATCCGTTTACATCTATTTGTGCAGCTAATTCATCCACCTTATTACGAATGCTCCTCGCATTAAGACACAAAGCCTTCAGGCTTGATTTTTTAAAACTCTTAGTCCTTTTAGAATTATTATTTACTGTGGCCCTGTTTGATTTACACCCTTGATTTCTCTGCCTTCCACTTTTGGGTTGGGAAGGCAGAGTGATGGGAATGTGATGCGAGACACAGCAGGATGAAGGTGAGTGTGGCTTTGTACTCACGTTTCCTGATCTAATGAGATCAATGAAACATTTGCGGCACTGCACCCAGGTCCTCCTGACCACATCCCTGCTGGTGACCTCCTCTGCAATGTGCAACCAGGCTGTTTTGGTGTTCTGGGGAGTCTCTTCCCCCCATTGGAAGGGAAGAGGACCTCCCTGCGTGCTGTGACTCCCTCCATAAGCATATGGAGGGAGTCATCGGAAAACCTGGGTGCAGCCCTCTGCCTCTGTGCAGTAAGTTTCAGTGTTTGCAGCACTCCATTGCTGTAGTGCACTGACAGCATTATGTTACATTGACATTTAAATCCATTGTGGCCATCGTCCCTTTAAATATCCTAGCTGAAAATGCGTCATCGATGATGTCACCAGACCCGCATCATTTAATTGGGCCGGGTAATGTGCAGGGCGGGCTTAATAGGCCCTATTCAGGGAAAGCTATTTTTAGCAGTGGGATGGAGCCAGCAGCGGGGTCGCGACCCATCATGGCACCACCCCCACTGGTGGACCCGCCCAGGTAGGGAAAATTGCGGCCAATTTTTCCAAGTCTCTGTATTTCCTCATACCAGGCAACATCCGAGTGAATCTGTACTGTACTTTACTCCATTTTTCTCAACATCTTTCTTACACTGCAAGTGCAGGACCAGCACCCAAGACTCTAATCTGGCGGAAGGTAGCGTGTGCTCATTATGAGCCAGATTGTGCTGCCCCCATATTGGTATAGGTAAAAGAATAGGCGTCCAAGGCCAGTTTCTGAAACAGGCTCTTTGCATATGCAAATGGGGGGCCTAACACCTGCTGGAGGCTCCCTGTGTAAAAATGGGCTGCCCTGAATGCAGGTGGCGCAGGCCCGGCTGTGTTCAGGATAACCAGGTCTACATGCAGCCAAACCAATGGCCCTTAAAGGATTTGTCTGAATGTGCAGCCAAGATATGGAAGAGTCCTTCTCCCAACTGCAGTCTAATAGACAATTACAGGCCACTGATCTCTCCCTCCCCATCCCGAACATTGCCTCCCTCTGCCGATCACCCCGCCACTCTCCCAGTCACCACCCCCCCCAGGATCATATTCCACCCTCCCAGTCACCCTCCCTCCCGATCGACTCCTCTTCCCCTTTAACGACCTATCTGAGGGCTGTTGCTGGTGAAGCAACAGTTCGAAACTCAAAGCCTTCTTGCTGGCAAGCTGCCCTGGGGACGCCCGGTAGGTGTCCGCAGCTCGCTGTTCTCATTTATAGGAGGCACGAGTCCCAATATTGGGTGGGCCTAAGGCCTACACATTCCAACGCAGAAATTGTTCCCTGCGCTGAGTTCGCGCTGGCTGATCAGCTCAAAAGAATTTTTAGGCCTCTGTGTTGTGAATTTTATGATTCTAAATATTAAACATCATTAATAAAAACAAAAATGCTAGAAAAACACAGCAGGTCCATCAGCATCTGTAAAGAGAAAAGACAGATTAATGTTTTGGGTTTGGACCCTTTGTCGGAACTGAAAGATTCATGAGCCTTTTAATACAACTGATAAAGGGAGGGGAGGAAGAGAGGTTATAGGTGACATGCCAGACAGGTTCTCTGAAAAAGAAAAGTATTCTGCTTATTTATTCGGTAAAAAGAGAAAGCACAAAGTGACTGCTACCTAAATGATTTTAGGTTGACGAGACAATAAATATTCTATAAATAGGGAAGACAAGATGACTTGCTCATTAAAATGTATTTGCACCAGTTTCTTCTTGGGACTTCTAATTAAACTTGTTATTGGTCGTAAGGTTATTATTGAACACTGTAAGTCCCTGTAAATATCCGCTATTAATATGATGCTATCAGTATTTTGATACTAGAAATAGTGTGCAATTAGAGTTGGAGTTGTTTGTATGCATGATAAATATACCTTTCATGTTAGCATTTAATTGGTGCTTAAATACAGTAGATGTTCATTTTTAATCTTCTGTCTCCGATATAAATTGGAGACATTCTATAACGATGCAGGTCTTGTAGAGCTTGTGTAACTTGTGGCAAAATTTGTTCTATTTAAGTGGATTTACCTCTCTACGACTCAACATTGTATTAGTTAGTACCTATTCTAGGAGAAGCCTAACTTAATGTATGTAATGTTTGAAGGAAATGCCTAATTTAATTTATGCATCTTGTTTGTACAATCAAATCCTTACAATTTTCACTCTATGGGATGCAGGGCCATTGGATCTAATGGTTGTGTTTGGTAATTGTTTAATAATAACAACTTGCAGTTAAGATAGCAAAACATCCCAAGGCACTTCGCAGGAATGTCATGTCTCATATTTCTGTTGTAGCATTGACATGAAAAACAGTTTTATGGTGGGGTAAAAAATAGTTCACAATTTTTTCTACACAATATGTGCGATCTTGGGATAGAAACTGGACTTCGTTGCACCCATTTTACAGGTGTAAAACAGGCACAATGAGGCCCAATTTCAGGGATCAACTTCCTGCGCTACAGAGACACCTGCAAAAAGTTCGAAATTGGGTCTGGCCATTTTTCAAGCATCCCTGGCGGCCGCGTAAACCAGGCGTTAGGTCCGTTACATATGAAAATGATGGACCCAACACCTATTTTATCTCCCCTCACGCAAATTGGGCAGAGATGAGCAGGCCAGGCACCGGGGCTGCCCCACACAGGGTTCTTCAGCAGCCACTGTGGCCTAAGCAGCAGCCACCAAACTAAAGGTCGGTTTTAAAACATTTTTAAGAAGCCTTCCTGTCGAGCCAGGTGGAGCAGGAGTGATTTCCCCGATTCCACAGTCTGCGCAATCGCCCCCTCTCGGGATTTACCATCGGGTCGCTGCTGGCCAGGCAAGTGTCCCGATATTCCTTAATGTACAAGGCGCAAGCTGCCCATTGAGGCATGACAAGTGCTGGCAGCTCGCTCAAAAAATGTTAATAAGACCCGAGGCCCAATTTTGGATAGAGCGGCATTGTACGCCCAGTGCTGATTCTGGGCCCCAAAAAACTGGCCTAGTCGAATTTCCACCCCTTTTGTTTTCAAACAGGGTTTGGTGATTGGTGCTAAAAAATGGGGTTGACGTTTTAGGCCACCTGCCCGGTGGAAACGTGTGCGAAAAGTGCTGGGCAAAGACCCACCGCCCAGTTCCCGCTGTGTCTGCAGCCGCGTCAATGCTCCCCGGGACCTAATGTGGGTAGTCTGGAGTGGCCCCCTGAGTCAGGGGGTAGGTCCATTTAAAATTGGTGTCCTATGACGTACATAGGACACCAATTACCATTTTTGGACTGAACTGGGTAGAAGATGCAACGTGCACGCTCCCACCAGTATCAGCTGGTGGTCCGGACGAAGAGGATTCCAAAGATAATTTTCTCTACTTTTTGAGAGGCCAGGAGAAGCAAGAGTGCTGCTCCAGCCTACACAAAAACAGCCTGGGCTGCTGCCGCTCTAACTCACCCCCTCCCAACATCGCTCACCAAACCACCCCCCCACCCCCAACTACTTTCTTCTGGCCAGGAGGCTGGCCGGGCCGCCCGATATTGCGACATCCTGGGCACTTGATCTCTGGGCACAGCCCATCGGAATGATGATCGTGAGGCCTGGACTTCAGAATGGACTGGGCCTCAAGCCGGGACTACTGGACAGCCGGTTGCCCACCAGCTGCCCGAAGTCCACTCATGGGGTGGGGGGAGGGGAGGGGGATCCTCCCCGCAACATCTTGTGTGTCCTTACCTGGAACTGGATTTTCCAGTGAGTAACTTCTGACCATTGTTTCCTTTATAAGACCCGGGAACAGATCGCCTGTCATCTAGATCTTGCATGGTTATTTTCTTTCAATTCCTATCTTAAAATCAAAGCATACTGAACATCTCAATAGAAATCAACGCAATGGCACATAATAAATGAATCAATAGTGTTTTGTAGTTCCTACGTTAAATATGGTGGATTGTAAAGATTTGTTCTGCTAATTAGCATTGTGGGTCTGTTATCGATCCTAATGTTTGAACAAAAAGATATTGGCCCAGATATTCCAATCGCAGGCCTCCCGCGGGCAGAGGGCTGCGATCTGGAAAAATCTGCGCCAGGAGGGCTCCCGGGAGGTGCAGAGTTCCACTGCTGGGCCTCTCCAAACTGCCGGTGCGCAGGGCCCACGTATCCCAGAGGCGCATGCGGTTCGCAGCGTCCCTGGGATCACGTGGGCCATGGGGAGCCAATCAGAGAAGGGAATCTCCCTTCATACATTTGACAGGAAGACCTGTCAAATATATGAATAGAGATCACCCCCAAAATATAGTAAAACTTCAAATAAATTAAAAAAAACATCACATTTTTAAAATGACTTTAAATTACAATAAATTAAGTATTTTAAACAACAATTTTATTTTTTGAAAAAAATAATTAAAGTTTTTAACGGGGCTAAAAATAAACGTACCTTTCTTTAAAGTATTTTTAAATGATAAATCAGTGGAATTTTTTTTCTTTTTTACTTTTTTCACCTCTTATCCTGGTAAAAGCAGGCCTTACGCCTGCTTTTACCAGGCGCAAGAATTGTAAGTGTTTTCTGCGGGCGGAGGGTCTCCAAAAAGCGGAACTATCCGCCCGCAGAGGCCCTTCTCCAGGGCAGCTGGAGGATCTGTCAAGAGCTTTCTTGACAGATCGGAAATGCCGGTTTCCAGTGCATGCGCAGTGCATGCCTGAAACCGGCATTTCCGATGTCCCTACGGGTGAGTACACAGCGCGTACCCACCCGTAGGGATCGGAATTTCTGCACCATTGTCATTAATATTATTCATTTTACATATTCAGTGTTGTAACTGTGCATTGTTTTTCTTTGCTAGCAGTGTTTTGTCTTGGTTACTGTACAGGCAACTCTTATTTTTAAATGATTAGTCGTCCAATGGCATTCATTTTATCCGTATGAGTGCTTTAGTATTGAGTGCTCCTGGGTTATCAAGTACACCTGGGTTGACCTGTGTGTTTCTGATTGAGTGTCTTTATGTAGTTTCTGGTTTCTTGCGATGAAAATTGTTTTACACAGTAAATAGTATCTTCATTTGTGGGCTTCTTTCCTCCTTTTATTAAAAACTGAAATGTTTGGATTTTTGTATCTGTCCTTCAATGAAAGGATACGTTACAGAAACAAAAGGCCTTTTATTATTTTTCACCAAAAGATGGGCTTTATTGGAAAGCAAAACTTAGAAAAGGAACAGGGCAAAACAGGGCCTGCTGGGTCAAATAAACAACACAATTGTTCCGCAAGCCAAATTCTAGCTTGTGGTGGAGCTGAAACTCCACTTGCTGTAATTTATGGGCAGATGCTTGCAGTTGTGAACTACCTACATTGTGGCAGCCTGTTCCCAGGCTTCATCTACCCAAGCTGTCCAATGGGATTACTGTAAGCCTTCGCAGCGGTCTGCCAGCCACTGATCAGAAATTCATTTCCCTGGATATAAGATTGCTCTCTTCCTTCTGTCCTGTGATGGCTGTGATTGCTGTCATTGTGTCAGACTCTGTATTAGCATTTTTCTTTCCTGTCCAGCTCATAATTAGTGAAGAAAACAGATGAATAGTAATTCCGTCAAAAACAGAAAACGCAGTGCTGCCCGCAATCAAGTAGTTTAAGGAACCTAGTTCAATAAATGTCACAGTGTCTGCTGCTGCTGTTAAACACACAACATAAAATAAACAGTTTTAATTTTTTTTGCTCGCACTCTAACCCACGTTTCATAATCAAATCATAATTTTCTTGTGTGTAAAAAAACCCATCAGAATCCTTTTACGCGCAGTGGATGAAATAACAGCGCTTGTAGCCCCCACATTAAAACTGTGAAGATTGCAGGCAGATAGTTTCAAGGACACGCTGAATTAATCGCAGGAGGCTGGTTAGCAGGAGGTTGCAGAGTGGCTTCTGAGCATCAGTTTGGGTCATATGTCTCGAGGCGATGGCTGTGCACGCGACCCCTTTCTAGGCTACTATCAGATTCTAACTGGATGTACACTTTGAATAGGGCTGTTACAAAGAAGAGAAACAACTGGTAAATATTCTTCGTTTTTAACCATATTTATTAATAAATTGCAAAACATAAACAAAATCTGAATTATTTAGAGTACAAGTCTACATTATTAATCTTCAACTTCCTTCTAATACAGTTTCTGTGGTGCTCTATTTCATGACACGCATCACAAACACATTTCTTGTTGTCTCTGACGTCAAATATTTTATTACATAATTTTCAATTTTGATATTGTGCACATGATTAATGCTGTACAATTTATAGCACATGACAGACTTCAGTTCAACTATATATATATATTTTTTTGCCAACAACATTTGGTTAAAGAAGAAAATGAAAGGGTGTGAGTAGTGACGTTTACTATAAAGGTGAAGGTAAATCCTGCAGTTGTGGTTTGTTTGTCTGAGGTAATCTACAGGAACCCTAATTCTCCCTGCCATTAGGAGTGAACAAGCTGGGACTATTCTGACATTTGAGTTTGCACAGATTTACTATTAACAGCCCCTGATTTTCATCCATCCAATCTTATCCATCATATTTAATCATGCAAAAAGCAGCATTACTTTATCACAGCAGTTGAAAAGAAAGAAAGATTTACATTAGAATGAGTGACATAGGGGAAATATAAATTGAAAATAATCATCAAGGAAATTTAATATTTAGACTACAGCTCCATTGGTTTTGTGATGCTCATTTAGAGCAATGATCTGCCAAAGTCCTAATGTTGAATTGATGTGAGTTCTTCCTACAGTATCTCAATGCTTTTATATTCACACCTTAAATTGATATTCATTTACAGAGGACATGCTAATTTCTTACATCAGAACAAAGTTTAAAAGTGTGTTAACTGTATCCTTCATTTTCTAAGAGGGTTGCACAGCTGTTTTTGCTGATGTGTGTTATGCATTCTGGTGCATTTGACATGTCAGTGCAAAATGGTGAAAAATCTGTTTTAAACCTAGAAAAAAAATAAAAGCTGGTGGTGTAATGATGAGATGTCACATTGGGTCCTCAGTGACAGTGGTAATGACATTTGGGAATTATCTGATACTTATTGATATGTAATTTAAACAAATCTTTATCGATTTTTTTCCCCTCATGATAATTTTTCCTGTTGCCTACCCATCCAACAGACAATGTAACCAATTTAAAGGGATTAATATTTTCATATGATCCTTCATTATTACTTTAGAATAATATTTATTTGATTGGTGAATACAGTGTGTGCTTAACAGTGTTGAATATGGTCAGTCCCAGAAATAATGTACGCCTGGGTTGGAGAGATAGCCTTTTTAAAGAATGAATGCATCATTGCTTTTTGAGACACCTCATCTATCAAACGATACTGTGCAGTTATTTTTCAAGCAAAAATTTTTAAATACTATATGATATAATTACTGCACTGTAGGAAAAAATTGAAATATTCTGTTCATTTAGAGGAATTGATTTAAAATACATAATATAATATAATTAATATAATATAATAAATATAACAAACATAATATAATATGATACATTCTGATGTCCTTGCTGAGAGCAGACATGTATGTCCCACAGTTTCTGAGCATTTCATTTTCTAAGCAAGGCTTTCATTTTCAATGAGTCGTTCTGTGGATGTGAGACGGTTCCACTGAGGAAGAGTTGGAGACTTGGCTCTCACTTCCGTCTAGCCAGCTACAGAGAAGTGTGCATGTCCAGTAGATGTTTGATTTTTTTTTTGCTAAGTTATTTTGTATTTTCTCTCTTTTCCCTTCTATCTGTCTCTCCGAAGCGATGCATCATTCCTTGGCAGAGAGCAGACAGTCAACAAGTGTGGATGCCCTGCTGGTCCTTGACACTATCTGCCAGCAATTGTCACCATTTTAATACAGGAGCTGAAACACTGTTTATTCATTCACTGTGTGCAAGACGATTCACATTCTTTTTACACAAAAACTCAATTACATTATGAAACATAGGTTACGGTATGAACAAAAACATACATTAAAACTGTTTATTTTATGTCATGTGTTTAGCAGCGACAACATGACATTTACGGTACTAGGCTGCTGCTTGTTCTCTCAGTAGTGATGGTGCTAAAAAGGAGACATTCAGATGAGGACTAAACTGTGAAAAACAGGATTATGGATTTTGAATGAATTCTATAAATAAATCTATAACTTAATAATTTCACAAAATAGATGTAATCTGTACAGAAGATCATACTCGTAGTGTAGTGGTGGAAAGGAAAAGAAAAGTATATGCTTTCTTTTGTGGTACTTTTCTCTCTTTCCCTTCTTTCTGTCTCTGTGAGCTGTGCAGTACTCCCTGGAAGAAAGGGCAGGCAGTCAACAAGCTCTCAGCTCTGTGCCAGCGCTCCTCTGTAATCTGTCAGTGCGAGGTGGGTGAGAGTGGCCTGAATTAATCACCCACTGATCTTCCTCTCTCTACCCATGGGGAAGCATCCTGAACACCCCACTCCCTGCCTTGGTGCAGATAAGTTCAGTAACTCATCATAAACATGCTACCAAATCACGATACAAATTGTTGGTGGTCTGAAGTACTGTGCCAGTTCACTGCCTATGTAAGCAAAATAGAGTATTGAAGTTGGTAACTTCATTAACTTTATACCACCCCCCCCCCCACCCATCCCGAAACCAATCTCATTTTAAAGTGAACCATTTCCAATATATTTCAATATATTCTCTTTTGTTTTTTATTTTCTCTTTGATATACATTCCCGTTACAAATCACGCTGACATTAACTCAGTTCTACTAGTTCCAGCTCTGCGATTTGTATGGACTAATGTTGCAGAATCCATTTCAGTGCAGTTTGTAAATAGTTCGTTGATTGAAATTCCTGATCTCATGGCAAAATAAAACTCTAATCTGTCTGAAATGGATTGTATTAGGAATTAGATTTTTGATAAATCGCTTTTTTAATGTGGAATTCAAATGCAGATGTATCAATACAAGGAGAGTTCCAGCTTCATGCTAAGAGTGTGGCTTATTATCTTTATTTTCAGCAGTTTCAAAATATTCTGAGAGGCAGCCAACAAAAGGACTATAGCCTCTTTAAGGCTAACACAAATTACCATTGAGAAACGCTTCAAGACAAAGCAAATACTTTATGGTAGAATTAAGCTGGGTGTTTTGGATTAACACCATTTTTAATGACACATTTGCATTTTGAAATTTATTTTATTATTTTGCAGAACATATAAAATGAACATCAAAACTTGCAAAAAATATTTGCAGAAATTATATTTGTTCAAATCTATTTCAGTTTTAAATAATCTGATTCTAAATCTTTGTGAGTTGAACATTTTGACTAGAATTTACATATTTATTGACATTCGTTGTATATATTCTATGAAGATTATTTCATGTAATTCTGTATATTTCTATTTTAACCTCAACAAAGAAAAACAGCTTAATATTTTTAGTAACACCGCATTGCCAGTCAGCATGTAGATCTAGTTCTTTAGATGCTCTGTACTTTCGTCTGTGCAGTTACCATTTCAGGAGCGCCGGTGTTAAAATGTGGTAGGCACCTTCAAAATGTTTCTTTCAATCTGCTTTGTATTTGTAAAATTACTCATGAAACAAACATGTCACATCGTCATGTACAACATTTTTTTAGTGATACAAAAATGAAGAGCTAAGATTACAATTTTATCATTCAACTAACACCATTCCTCAGCAACGATTGGCACTGTGTAGCTTTTTCAAATGTAGTTCAAAACTATTTTTATTGCCTTGTGAATATCTGAAAAAGAAAAATCTAACAGGGTGTGGGAATCGGATAAAGAAACAGAACAGAATAATAGTTATTTCAGAAAGCCAGCACCAAAGATTCCGGCCCACGGGTCAAATTGCCTCCTTCTGTGCTGTAAAATTCTATGATTCTACAAATAAACAGCTAATCCTTGACGTATTCCCTGTGAAATTGAAAGTTTCTGTAAAATCTTTATAATGAATACAGGTATTGTCTTTCATTATTGATTCATTACAGAGTCAACCAGGAGCGATTTTGAATTTAGACTTAGCCAAAGATCTAATTAAAAAAATAAAAATTGTTTTTGGTATTTCTGACTATCATTGTGTCTTATGTTTAAACTTGCTAACTTATTTCAAGCTGTTAGGTATATTGTTTGCTTGCAAACACATGAATAAGTTGATATTAAACTATAGATTATGGCATTTAATACAACATTGTGCACAGCCATGGGATAATTTCAATAATTTCTCATTTTTACTTTTGTTAATTCCTTGTTAGTAATATAAAATATTATGCTACTGATGATTTCAGATGATTTATACGATGTGAGGCTATTTCTTTTATAAATAACGTAGCTCTCATGATAAACCATTGATGGCATTTTTTTCCTTAGGTGGGGCGTGGTGTTAGCCACTTTTATTCTAAGGTTCAGTAAGCTGGTTTTAAATGTAATTATTTCACAAATGTGGAATATATAATTTATACTTTCTTGCAGTGGATTATAAAACAAATATCTCAGCTCAAGGTGTATGGCTATGTATTTATTTTAAAAAGTTAAAGCATAATTAACCTTATTTTCCCTTATTAAAAAGTAAGTACGCTTATATTCTTGAAATATGCTTACTTAATATAAGCAAATTATTTATGGTTCAGCTAATGATTCTTTTGAGTGAAATGTAAGGATATGTCATTAAGATTGTGTCTGATTTCACCATGAATGATTTCTGTAAAACTGTACTTCCTGTCCTTTACATCACTAAAGTCATATTTACATCTATTGCAAATCTATAATTAATAATTGTGGAGGTTGTATTTTTGGGAGATACACTGGATAAGGTAGCCATTGTTTCAGGCTTGTAAATCTTTGTAGATGTGCTTATATTTCAGACCAGCAGATGGCACTGTAAGCCAGATCATCTCCATTCTTTTCAATTTGCGTACTGTAAATAAGGATGTAGGATGTAGGTCAGGGTGGACATTAGAATTGCTTATAAGCAGGGACTTGTATACAGCAAGACTGGCTATACTGGTACTGAGCAATGCAAGCAAGTCAGTACTTTGGGAAAAATCTGATTCTCAGAATGCCCTTATGTCTAGTTTTTGTATAATATTTGAATTATATCTAATTAATGTACCCTTATTGACATTTCCATCATTATGAGCATATTTTCTACTGTATTAACATATTGAGAATGTAAGAACTGTTCCTGCATAGGTCTTCGTGATTTTTTTACAAACCAAATAACAGAATTTTTACAAGATATCAAATTCTGTTGTGGAATGATAGAATGAGAAGAAAAATGACTGTTGTTCCGAGATTATATTTTTCCGTATCATTTTTCTTCTTCTATATTTTCCGAGGGAAATTTGACCAGTTTAATGTAATTGTTACTGTTGCTAAAGCATTGATATAGGGAAATTATAGGGAAAGTAGGTCAGATATTGAATTTTTATAATGCATACTGAAAGGAAAATCACAAATTACTCATGAGTTCTCATCAGTGGCTCTTTTATTCAGTTCCACAGAATCCTTCAACAATTTTCCACCAAATATACTGCAGCAATATTTTTCCAAGGCATACAATGTGATTTCTGATGTTCTGAAACTGACCTTCAGCTTTTGCAGTGCACCATTTTCAATATCCTGCTGAAATCACTCAATCTATTCCAGAACATGTTACACTAAATAAGTATTTCAAAAAGATTGGTATCTAGGACAACCTTTGGTATCATTGTAATTTAAATAGTTTCTTGTTTGGTGACTTTCCAAATAATCATCCACACACTATTAGGTTGGAAGACCCGATCACTGGAACAATGGCCAGTGTCAGCGATGAAAATGGATGGTTTCAGACATGATGATCTATGACAGTGCCCAGAAGTCTGATGAATCATGAAAGCATATGATGTAGATACTTGGATTGCTCTGCTGCAGCAGCCAAATCTGTTATTTAATGTGTTGGCCTTTACTTTGTTTATATGAGATAAAAGAAAATTATATTTGTTTGTGGTACAGATTACCAATGGTTTTCAAAGAATTTCCATGTTGTTTCCTACCTCTAAACCATGCAATAATAGATCATTGTATTTTTAAAATGCAGTAAACGTAGTAATTAAAATTGCAAACGAATTAATCACTTTAATTCTGTTACAAGTCCTTTTAATCCTTAGGCAGCTTAATATTCCTATGTAATTTGTGAGGACAGGAAGTTAATAAAAAATAGTGGATTATGTGTTGTTACAAATAAAAAACGAATACATTACATTCATATTTAGACAAAGAATTAAAGTGATTTGAATAAGGCTCTGATAGTATTTCTGATCATATTTATTTTCACTCATGGACAGATTCTCTGTATGTTGGCATCTTTTGTTTTGCTTAAATTGAACTATTGTGTATGCTCATTTTCTTTAGCTAAAGCAAGAAATTTTTGCTTAACAAATCAGTTAGTAAAGTTTTTATATTTTGTGAACTTTGCCTGAGGTGGTGGCTTTTTGGCGTACTTTAACAAATTACCCCTTCAGTAGTTAATTTAAGAACGAAACAACAGATCCTGCTATTTTAGCCATTATGCACAATGCATAGTAGAATTAGTATGGGGGGGAAATATATAATATAATGTAATGAGTCAAAATGCAGGAAATACACTTTGGCAGCTGGGGAAAGTGATGTTCCATTCTTGAATCTGTGACGCAGGCATTAACTTACTTTACTAAAAAGAGAAACCAAAAAGTATTTTCTACATATGTAGAACTATCATATTAGGTTGAAAGATTTTTTGTATTAAATTAACTTTGTATATTCTTTAAAAAATTAAAGCAAAAAAGTTGTAAAAATATAAAATATTTCAAATTTATTATAGAATTATTGTCCTTTTTGTTTCTTTTGACAGCATGGAATTAAAGATTATAACAATAATTGCTCAAGTTATGAATAATTTGGTTACAAATAATGCCTTAAATGCATTATTTTCAAGTCTTGTTGTTGCCAGTATTTTAAATTTTAAATTGAGAAAGGCCCTTTTAAATGTACAGTTTGTAGACTAAATTGATTGCTTATCTGAACATTAGTGTAAAAATAGGTTGCCTGACCTCCTCTGTATGTCACATTATGTTTGGTTCTTCATGTTTTGATCATACCTTAGTGTTGAATCACAGAAATAGATGCTTTTTTCCCAGGTTTGACGACTTAATTCATTGTATCATTCACAGATCTGCTCTTTTCTTATCTAAAATTTAAATACAATTTTTTTCTCCAACTTTACCAAATATCACCTCACTTTTACTGCTGCTTAGTTACCCATACTAATTATAGCATTGTAGGGTTTTAACTCTCAAACCAATCTCCATTTATCATTGTCTGGAGTAAAGCACTTAAAGTTGATTACTGGTATGCCATTCAAAGTATTTTGAAAAATAACCAATTAGCTATTTTAGAAGATAAAACTTTTTTTAACTTGTGAATACTAACAAATGCAATGGCAGAAATATAAATGAGAGATCTGTAAACACAAAAGGTAAGAGAGTAATTCAGGAATCTGGTGCTTCTGGTATCTAAGCAGCCAAAAGCACAGCAGTACTCCTACAAAGCAAATTGAAACTGAAGGTTACATTCTTGTAGACTTTATCTTAAAGCAGTAAAACAAGTAGCTGCAACTACAGCTGAAGGTATTGATTTTGTAATTTCAGCAAATTAAGAACAAGACAGGAAACCTATTAAACCTTTTCACTGATTGCCATTGGTACTTTTTGGCGATACTAGGATTGACATTTAAACCAGTCACTGTGTTTTTTCTCTTCTCTAGTCAGATTCTCTGTTTGTTGAAAAAAAATCGGAAATAACCTAAAACAGAAGCCGTCTTGACAAAACATATTGATTTTCATATATTGTTAGTATACAATTTGAAAAATGCAGACACAGTAACATTGAAGATATACAAAATATCTTAGCTTAATTTCCTATAACTAATGTGTTTGAATATATTCCCATTAATGTTTTTCTTTTATTATGTGAAATGTTATAAAGCACAAGAAATCTTTTCTGTAATACAATTTAGTAACCTTTGGCAACAATATTATCTGTCAAAGATTTGAATAATGATTGTATAAAAAATTTCATATGAACCTAAGATTAATGGATATTATTATTGAATTATCTGTGCTTATATTTAGGTACATAATGTGATGATTTTATTGTAAAGCCACAGTAACATTTTTCAGGGATTTTGAAACTATTGTTTATCATCTGATCAAATTGACTCTGGTACTGTGCTTTGTTTCTCTAGTTTAATGTTTACAAACTAATTCTATAAATTATATAATTTCAACTCAGGCTTTTCTCTGTTTGTTATCAAAACATAACTAAAAGTCACAATGTTTCTTCTACTATTTTTGTTATTTTATTATACAAAGAATGCAATATCAACAAACACACACATATATAATTAAACAGAGTACAGCAAATATTTGATAATCAGATGTCAGCAATAAATGTGGAACAAAAAGAATTTTGAACAATTAAAAACCTTGAATGAGATTTTCATATGAATTTCAATTCATTTCTACAGGACTCAGTGAAGAATGTAACGAAGGCTAGTTAGCTAGTGTGAACATGAATTTATATTCCTTACAACAGAAAAGTCATTGTTCAGTCCTATTTCCATTTTAGAAGGCACTGAAGTGGGCACTGAATCTGTGGGAAAATCACAGGTTAATTCATTGATTGCCCCTTGGAAATTACTGCTGTTAATTGTTAGGTAATTAACGCCATGCTGCAATTATGTTGGCCTTAGGGGGTGATTAATGTTTCAACATGTCACATTAGCAGTGTCTGGATTCTAAAAGCATTCCTTTCACATTAGATTTACAGAACAGATGGTTTATTGTCTGTGGTAACATTTTTTTCTTTTATTATAATCTGAGTTAGACATTTTTTTTGTTTTAATCAATTAGCTACTCCATTAGTTGTGCTTGAAAAATGATTGCGTAATACAAAATTATTCAGCCAGAAAATTGTCAGAAACCTTGTCTGGTTTAGATCCAGTGGCTGCTCTTTCTTTTTTTTGTAAATAGATTTTTTTTATTTGAATTTCTGTTTTCTACCTATGCCATGTGTCAGTATATCCACAAAACCTTCAGCCATTTGGTGCCTAGGCATCAAGTTGACATTGATCACATTGGCTGTGGACTTGTTGTGGCGATATCTCTAGCATTAACACCTCTGGCTAATCAGCCTGACAGAACTTGGACCTAGACTGAAAAGCCGATCACGTCCCCAGAAGAGGCTGAAGTGACAAGGCCACCACCCCTTAAGGTCACATTTATCAAGGATTGTAGAGACGTGTGGATTCCAAGCCACTAACTATAAATTTATTATTAATTCCCATTTGAAACAGAAGCTTCCTGTCCACAATTTTAAAATGCCACCCTACAAAGTCATCTGATAGAATCTTTTATTCAGTATTTATTGTTAACTTCTCTCGATATTTTATTGTCATCCTTGAGTTTAATATTCCAAATTAAGAAACAATTTAATCTGTTAAAATTAATGTGTTATTGAGGTTTAAAGGTTTGCACATAACCCATACAATAATAAGAGTAATGATACTGGCAAATCTCTAATTCATGGTTTACCTCGTGTGCAATATACAGCATGCAGTAATGTATTTCCTTACATCAAATTGCAAATTTAATTTCATTTGACAGCCTCATGCTGTGGTCACTGCATTAAAAGCAATGTGTTGTTATCCTGATTTGGGCATAACTAGTAGCAAATGAGCACTCAGCATGTTATTTGGCAATTGTTCTGAAAAGATGACATTTAGCATCTCCCAAAGAGAGCCTTGAAACTGGAGTCTAATTTGTGCCATTATTAAAAATACAGAGGAAAAAGTGAACAAACAGAACAGCTAAATCATGAAATGTATGAAAGCAAAGCAATCAAACCAAACAAGAAATAGAAATGACTAATAATTAAGCAATATGTGAATGAAACAAAGATTTAATTTATAAACTGGAGCAATGCATAACTTTCTATCAGAAGTTAACGAATGAATATTTTTTACAGAATACTTTTAATGATACTGTCTTTTAAAATTATATATATCCATTGATTTGTGTTCGCTTGTACATCAGTCAGGCAATCGGTTTTGTATCTGTTTTGGAATACCATCTTTTGTAATTTGATTGTTGTTTTTGACATTTGAGTATAGCTATTCCATGTTTGATTTAAGGTTTTTGTAAACATCAATCAAGATGAGTGGGTGGGGTATATAATTGTTTACTTTGATTTATCTTGCCTATTACTGTATTCAAATTTCTGTGTACTTTCACGTTTCATATTCTATTGTTTATTCACCATAAAGATAATACTGTTGAATCCACTTATAGCCATTATGTCATGCTTTAATGCATTTAATGCAGCTTTCAGAGTTTGTGGAGTATCATTTTGCTTAGAGCTTGACTACTTATCTTGAAATCAAATTATACGTAAACCACAGACCTCTAGATGGGTGTACAAGAAAAAATATAGATTTGCAACATACCAAGCAACTGGTCCACAGGGCTTCATCAATGAACTGGTCCGCAGGGCTTCATCCAAGGGACTGGTCCACAATGTTTCAACCAAGCAACTGGTCCACAGGGTTTCAACCAAAAATTGTTCCACAGGGCTTCATCCAAGGAACTGGTCCACAGGGCTTAATCAAAGGAATTGTTCCACAAGGCTTCATCCAAGGAACTGGTCCACAGGGCTTAATCAAAGGAATTGTTCCACAGGGCATCATCCAAAGAACTGGTCCACAGGGCTTCATCCAAGGAACTAGTCCCCAGGGCTTCATCCAAGGAACTGGTCCACAGGGCTTCATCCAAGGAACTGGTCCACAGGGCTTCATCCAAGGAACTGGTCCACAGGGCTTCATCCAAGGAAATGGTCCACAGGGCTTCATCCAAGGAAATGGTCCACAGGGCTTCATCCAAGGAAATGGTCCACAGGGCATCATCCAAAGAACTGGTCCCCAGGGCTTCATCCAAAGAACTGGTCCCCAGGGCTTCATCCAAGGGACTGGTCCACGGGGCTTCATCCAAAGAACTGGTCCCCAGGGCTTCATCCAAGGGACTGGTCCACGGGGCTTCATCCAAAGAACTGGTCCCCAGGGCTTCATCCAAGGGACTGGTCCACGGGGCTTCAACAAGGAACTGGTCCACAGGGCTTCATCCAAGGAACTGGTCCCCAGGGCTTCATCCAAGGGACTGGTCCACTGGGCTTCATCCAAGGGACTGGTCCACGGGGCTTCATCCAAAGAACTGGTCCCCAGGGCTTCATCCAAGGGACTGGTCCACGGGGCTTCAACAAGGAACTGGTCCACAGGGCTTCATCCAAGGAACTGGTCCCCAGGGCTTCATCCAAGGGACTGGTCCACAGGGCTTCATCCAAGGAACTGGTCCCCAGGGCTTCATCCAAGGGACTGGTCCACTGGGCTTCACCCAAGGAACTGGTCCACTGGGCTTCACCCAAGGAACTGGTCCACTGGGCTTCACCCAAGGAACTGGTCCACTGGGCTTCATCCAAGGGACTGGTCCACTGGGCTTCATCCAAGGGACTGGTCCACTGGGCTTCATCCAAGGAACTGGTCCACTGGGCTTCATCCAAGGAACTGGTCCACTGGGCTTCATTCAAGGAACTGATACACAGGGCTTCATCCAAGCATCTTATCTTAGAACTCACACACATTGCCCAATGAAGAAACGGTGAATCTGAATGCAGGCGAAGGCAAGGGTTTAAACTTGCAGCCACATTGATCAGTAAGCTCCTGTTTCACTGTTAGGGTTGTAAGCTTCCTGAGATGTTCTAGTCCCTTACTGTTCCAAATTCCTCTAGCTGAAACTTCAATCTTGTTCAGAAGTTGGCATTCATTACCCTATGAGCTCATCTAGCTTCCAGTATGTTCACCCACTTACTTGTATAATTTCATTGAAAATACAAAGAAGACAACAGAAAAGCAATTAGCAATCAAAAGAATAATTATCCCTTTCTCTTTCTTCCCTTTCTATGCTGATGAAAATAAATATAAAGGTTCCCTTAATAAAGGATAAAGTGAGTCATGAATTAATGTAGAGGGAGCATTTAGTTAAAGAAATGAATCTTAAAATGAAATAAAAACAGAAAATGCTGGAAATACTCAGCAGGTCAGGCAGCATCTGTGGAGGGAGAAACAGAGTTATTGGCTACGATTTTCTTTATCGATGTGGCTTGGGAGCGGGTCAGTTGGCTTCCGGGTTCCAGTCCCGCCCCCAACTACATCCGGCCCACAGACGTGATTTTACATCAATTGGCCTTGTTAAGCCCGCCCTGCAGGCTTGCCGGCCAATTAAGGCGAAGCCGGTCTGATGACGTCATTTGATGAGGCGCCATTTGCCGGTTTTCTTAAAGGGACCACGCATAATTTTTTTTTTACAACTGTTTTCTCAGTGTTTGACAGCATTGAGGTGCTGCAAACACAGACAATCACTGTACAAAGGTGACCGCTTGCACCCAGGCTCTTCAGTGACTCCCTCCTTAGGCTAGAACAGATAGTAGCTGCAGGTGAGGTTACAGAAGCGATCTGTTACTGGTGAGAGAGGTTCTCCCAATGAGGTAGGACTAGACATACAATGCAAAGCTTGTTACCTACAGAAAAGTCTAAGGGGGAGAAATTCAGTATCGCCCCATTTGGGGCGCCATTATCGGCCGGGCGCAAAGATTAGCGCCTGGTGCTAATTATTGCCACCGACTGCAAACTTGACTTTTATCGCCCCTGGAGGTGATTGGAGCACTAAATCAGGCACTTCACACCTGTCTTAAGGCGCAAAGGCCGAGGAGCGAGGTGCTATCTCAGAGCGCTGGCGAAGCTCATGTGATGTCAGTCAGCAATGGAACACACACACAATGGCACGGCCCAGTTCTTAAAGGGGATGGTTGATCTTGCTTTCCATCCACATCCTGCTCATTGCAGCCTTGAATCTCGGCCTGGAGAGACCTGCACATCAAATGTGCTGGAAAGAACAATGGAGAGTACCAGGCAAAGAGCTCAGAGTGCAGCCCCCACAATCTCTTCTAAATCAATACAAGGAATGGCAAATCAAAATGAACCTGCAAAGTGCTGCTCAGTACCCAAAACTCCTTCACACAGCGCTGAATCTCTCCAGAAGACTCTCTCTCTCTCTCTCTCTCTCTCAGAATGCGTGGTTCAAAAATGGCACCAACAATAAAAGGCAGGAAGCGGTCGCCTTAAAATAGCGCTCCCCCAGTCCCTTCCTGACTGCAACACGCTCCCCTCAACCTGTCGTTGCTAGCGTCAGGCGGTAAGGCAGGGGGCGCCACTCAATATCCGCTCCGGGGCGATACCGGGGCGTTGCGCACTCGACTGACGTCACGATCTGCCGGCGCAGGAGATCGTGGCGGTACTGTTTAGCGCCGCCGCAAAATGTCTAGTTAATTTCGTGAGCGGCGCAAACATCGCCGCGCCTGGGCACTAGATGCTTTGCGCCCCATTAGCGCCCTCTTAAGGCGCTAACGGGAGGCGCAACCAACTGAATTTTTCCCCCTAAATGCATTAAAAATGATTTTCCCAATATTTTCTTACCTCTGAAACTCACCAGTGCACCATTGGATCCTTCACACCACTTCTGCAACTGTCATCGATGCAGAAACATTGCAGCAGACTCACAACACAACACACTCTGTTACATGGTGTCCGAACGTCGGGAAGCCCGAAGTAGAAGTGTCTAAATTGCAAAAGAGCCTGTTAACTGCCTGTTAACAACCTTTAACAGGCATTTAAGTGGCTATAATCCTCTTCCCGCCGCTAGGTGACGGGTCCATGCGCAAATCGGGGACCCGACACTTGGGAAGATTGTTTGGAGGCGGGTTGACAGTGGGTTTCCTGCCCGCTGTCAATCTTTGCGATTTTGCCGGAGGTCCCGCCTCCAAACCCGCCCCCTGAGCACTGGAAAAATTCCGGCCAATGTTTCAGGTCGATGACCTTTCATCAGAACTTTCATCAGTCTTAAAATGATGTTAACTGTAAAAACCATGACAGTCTTCAATGCATAAAATTGCTTTGTGCAGCTATTATCTGTTTAACAGTTTTTCACAGCACATGCCAAGCTGAATTCTTTTGTATTTTATCAAATAGCAGAACAAGCTGTTTATATTTACTTTCACAGAAATTACTTGAGATAAGTAGATTTGGAATTCATATAGCCATTTCATAATAATGAACTAAACCAAAAATGTTATCTTTCATTTTAAAGATGGGACTTGCTTGAGCATATAAACACCAGATAGAGAATGTTGCTTTTTGTTCTTAAAAGTGATTTTGTGCATTAATGTAATTGTGCAGCTTTAAAATTTATTAGATCACAAGAATTTCATACAATGTAATAAAGTATGAACATGAAAAGTATGTTCATTTATGAACTCTTTATGGTGCAAAGATAGTTAACAAGTTTGCTAGCAGTAAAGATAATATAGAAACAAGCATTTGCATACATTTTTAAATAAAACAATTCTGGACATTCTTCATCTGCAAATATATGAATCCATATGCTTTTCTGATTTGAAAATTATTAAAAAGTGATATTATTACATAAGAAAATTTGCTAGTCACTGTGTGATGTTTTCTTATTTTCCATATAATTGTATGTCATGATGTACTGCACCAATTTACATATATAGAGGATTAAGAAAGATTAAATATTCAAAAATAAAAATTAAAGCATATTTTATATTGCTTTTCAAAGATTAAGGCATGTTCGTCAAGAGAGCATAAGAATAATTAAAGATTAGTTAGGGCGACTTACATATTAATCTAAAGAAATTAATATAAGTTAGAGACTACCTTAAACATGATGGTTTGTGTTTACGCCTTA
Source organism: Squalus acanthias (assembly GCA_030390025.1). NCBI lineage: Eukaryota > Metazoa > Chordata > Chondrichthyes > Squaliformes > Squalidae > Squalus > Squalus acanthias. The sequence continues at coordinate 88,629,513 of CM059432.1, forward strand.
CTTTAATCTGGGTTTCGAATATTTTTGCTTCCATCACATTTTCTACTAACCCAGGATTAATGAAAGTGGGTCTGTGACTCCATTTTCTCCTCTGTACTCTCATTAGTTTATTTAGGATTTCATTGGGCTGTCAGTATAAAAAATACCGTGCCTAGTCTGGTTTCCGTGAAAAGTGGTGCAGCAGCACAACAACCTCATACTTGCCGAACTCCATGCAGAGCCAGCATTTACTCAAACATTTACTGGCGTAGGCTTTATTTTTCCGTGTGCCTGGCACATTAAATTTACCATGACTGTTTAAAGCAACTAAATTATCCAATCTGTATGTGCCAAACTGTTCCATGTTCTGGACTCTCATCAGATTCTCACTTCCATATGAACTTGCTGAATCAAAGTAAGACAATATCAGGGCCATTCTTCAAAAATCCCCAGTAATAGCCCCCTGTTTCCATAAATGTAAAGGCTTAAGCAGCTTAGAGCATTGTCATTTATGCTTGCAGAATTCCAGATATAGTGCATCCATGTCTCCTAGAATGCAGTCAACCATATCCTGTAAAAGAAGGGTTTAGTGAGCAATTAAGCAGCTATATTAAGTGAAAATATTTTAAAACCTTCCCGTTGTAGTATTGCTAGCTTTATCATGAAAGGTTTATATTGTACTTGGGTTGAACAATTTAAAACAAATGTACTAATTGAAATCAAGACTCCTGTGTGTTTAATGTTGTGCACTATACATGCAATTTATGGTTGATGTTCGGTACTTCTGGAATTTGTGTTTTTAATACATTCCACAGAAAAAACTGTAACCTCTTAAATGTTGAATCATCTTTTGTTTTCCATAATCCTCTATTACATTTCAATGGGAAAATGCAGATAAAATTTCAATTGCAATTGACTGACAATTTTAAGAGGCTTGCTTCACAATATTACCGGTGATGAGATAGTAAAACTGCCTGAAACATGCTAAGTGCTTCTATGGTTTTCAATGCCAAATTGGTTTGATATTTTTGTTAACAAAAGCATGTAAACTCACAAGCATATTATATAGACTATTCTGAAAATATTACTTTTGGCTAAAGACAAGGGATTTTTTTTTAAATTGTAGAAACTTTGTACCAAATACTAAGTTAATAATAGGATTGTTGACTTAAGTTGCCTGCTTCTTTCAAAGGGTTAAAAGGTGGGTTTGATGGGTGCTCACTGAAGTGGAAACTGCAGAATTTGTGCACAGAATAGATATTTTCTCGAATGGTCACAAAACACTCATAAAGTATGTGATTATTTGCTTTGATTAAATTGAGACTAAAACGGATAATACATTTTGCTAATGCGGAAATAAAATTCATTATTACCTTTCCGGTAATATTGTTTTTATACTACTATTTTTTTGATTTTTGGAAATAAATGACAGTTAAAAATTAAGTGTGTTAACATTTTGTGAAAAATGAAGTCACACATACAGGCCATTTTAAATATTTATTGAAAAAATTGTATAATAGAATTCAGTCATGTTAAAGTGGGTTAAAGATATGTTCTTATTCTGTTAAAAACAAAAAGGAGGAATGTTATACAAATTAGCAAAAAAAAGATTTTTTTTTTGAAGTATCCTAATCTGAACGAAATTCCTCGAGCAGAAACTCTACAAAAATACATTCCAAACACTGCTTGTTCCTTAACAATTGCCTTTGTTGCAACACTTTATTCTGAGCCTCCAATGCACGGGTTTGTCATGAATACTAAAGTACTGACTGAGATGATGTTTCATTAAAAAATTAAAAAGAAAATATGCAAAAATAGTTTGCCAACCTCACTAGCACAGTGCTATGTGAGTTTTTGGAGGTTCCTAAAGTAGCCACCAATCAGGAATCGTCCATGGATTTTACACACCTTAAACAAAGAAAGGTGCAGCCACATGAAATATTTGATCCTTAAGTGAAAAAAAGTTCAAAGTAAAATAGAAAATCAGGATAATGCAGTAATAATAAGCAAACTAAATATCATAAATAAGTGGAAGCAGTGAATGTTTCCCTGTAAACTAATCTTCTTACCCCATCAAAAGGACATCCCTGTTTTGACCTGATCTCATCAGCAGTGGATACACAGCCTGAAAAACATTTCTAGGAAAGACCAAATGAAAACAGCTTGCACAGCAAAAGCTTACAAAAGTGTCGGCTCCACAACCAGTAATTTATCACAAATGAGATTGCTGCAGAGCCGACAGATACCTGGAATTGCAGAGTGTTGCCTGTGTACCTCACATTACAGCAGTACAATAATAGCAACACTAACTCTGTATATCAGTATCAGTAAGCAAAATACCAGAGCCTTATCACAAAAGCATTGCTCATTACTGCTATCACAAAGTTTAATTATTAAAATAAATTGTTAAATTGAAATGATGTCAAAAAAGCTTCTGTGAATTGTAAACTATTTACAATTTACATTTTACAATTGTTTACTTTTTCAGGTTAAATATATTTTATAATACCTTGTTGGGTTTTGTTGTAATGCTAGCTTATTATCGCAAAGCCTATCAACTAAACAAAAAATCAATTGAACAAAAACAAATTTTGATTAGGTATAAATATAGATGCAAGAATTTCAATGTTTTATGTTTCAAAACACAAACATATTATGAACATAATGTAGTAATGTTGCATTGGTGAGGAAAACTTGTTTAGTAACGGAGAGGCTAACCCAGAAGACATCCATGTACCTATTATTGCTAAAATCAATACTGTGCTGGTTAAATTGATCAACCAAATAGGGGACAAATACAGAAGTGAGAGCTCTCATCTTTCTTTCTGAAAGGTGAGTGAACTTTACAGCAAACAAAGGCACAATGTAAATCATTCACGGTTTTGTTTAATGTACAACCTTGGTAAAGTAACAGGCTTTAATGAAAACATTGACCAGTGTTCAAGTATAATATTTAGAAAATTGCCATTATAGAATTCTTACTACAAATAATGCTGTATTGATAAATAGAGCACAGAATCAGCATTATTAAATTTACATAACTTTTATATATTTGCTCCTTAGCCATAAAAAAAATCAATATTACTGTATTACATGTATTACACACTACCTCAATCTATAATGTTTGATCACATTTGAGCATTTTGTGCCATGAGGTTATCACTTCCTAAAGCAAGTCTGTTATGTGATATATCTTTATTGTAATGTGTGTGTGAGAATAGTTTCGCTCCCCACCCACACCCCCAATTTATTGTGCATCTGTGGAAGAATCCTGAGTGTTGCTACGACTTGGTTTCATGCTTCCCCTGACAGATTGGAAAAACAGTTTGTTCTACTAAATTTAACAATGATATATCATTATCACAACTTTGGGAGGCAATCCATAAGATCAATAAGTTTATAGCCTAACTAGGATTTGGATTGCTTCCATGCTGAGTGGCTGCCATACCACAAGTCATGTATAGTGAGCCACAGGCAACAATAGTTCAGCAAAAGGATGTCTTGTGCACTTGTTCTAACTATTGTAGTTAAAATTCCCTTTCCTAAAGCCAGAGGTAGAATAGATTTTTTAAAAGGCTTCTCTAAATGCTGAAATGTCACTACATTCATTTCAAGTTAATTTTCTTAAACATTTGGAGGAAGCACAACTAAAAATTGCAATGTACTGACATGTACTCAATTTAAAATAAAAATACTCATAGTTGAGTTCATTTGGGAAATATTCTTTCCTCATAAATAATTGAAATGAAGACATCTGAAATTACGTTTGATAAGTACAGAACAACATCTGTGACATTTCCAAACAAGAACTGCTTTCGGATGCAGAAACTGTTCAAATTTGCATTAATTGAGAGATCAAGATTTGCTTGCCTGGGCCAAAATGAGTCCATTGTGCTTAAGGTAATTAGTGTTTGATAAACAGGCCTGAAATGAGCTAAGACACAGCTGTCTGTGTTTGTGGTAGAAGACATATCAGTGGCCGTGCTACAACAATCGATTGGCTAGCTGTGACATCCCTCAAGCCATGTCACCAGAGTAAAAGAAACCCCAAATTGACCAATAATAAAGTGTTGGAAGTTGTAGTAGCTGCCTCATGGGGCTTGTACTTGTAGTGGAAAGCACACCCTTCCCCCACTGCCATCAATCCTCCCTGAAGGACTGTATGTGGCACTAAATTAGCAAACAGGCTAACATAACATCTAGAAGGGACATCTGTTAAAGATCCCCACCCTCTCCATGACAGTTCTTTTCCCAAGAAGATGTTTTGGTGGAAAATTCTAAACACTTATTTTGTCTCTTTGCTGTGTAATAAAGTCTAAATTTGCAAACAAATTATTGGTATTGAACACTAGTAACTTTTTTATGATTCCAGATATTCTAAGGTTTTTGCTAAATTTGTACATACTTCTGTGAATCAACAGAAGTTTAGGTTGCAAAGCTCAAATAGGTGTAATATGAGCCCTTATTGCAAAATAAAATCAACCAACACCTATATACTATTTTAAATGTTTGTAGTGACTTAGAATGTAATGCCTTTTTTAATGACCCCAATGCATTTTTTTTCACCTGAATCAAATATGTCAGCAATTGTTAGCTATTTCTTTTTTGATTTTTACTGCTCTGATTGTGCAGTCTTTTTCTGTCATGGGCCACTGACCATATAGAGCATCAGCTGACTTTATATCAAAGACCAACAAGCATGGAAGCTGTTGGTGTTAGTGCATTGAAGACCAGTGACCATAAATATTTAATTCATCAGGAGCATCTATGGACCTTGACTGAGTCTCTCATCTATTCAGTCTTTTAAGTTGCATTGAAGAAAGATTAAAACAGTACATCAGAAGTTTTTATATGTACTATAAAATTACAAAGTGTAATGCAGGTGAATCTGGTTTCTTCAAAGCTAATTAAGTATATTTGTAAAGAGAGTTTCTCACAGGATGTTATAATCTGATCAATTATAGTAGGAATTAGACAAAGGATAACAATTATTAAAATATTTCTGTGCTTTATGTCTTAACTAAAATAGTTAGATAAATTATGCTTTATAAAACTAACACAGCTTAATAACAATTGTTATATAGTTATCTTGCATCGTGAGAAATAGATTATGGGTTTTACTGTATTATAGAGACATTTTATTCGATAATTTTTATGATTTTGTGGATTTAATATGACTAATCTGAAGTACACATCAGAAGTTTCAATGTATATAATGCACATAAATATTCATGTATGTACATGTTTGGTTCTTCTAATCAAAACTGCTACAAACTAAAATACTGTTTCCCAGAATAATCACTGGTGCTGGTTGTTAATATTTGGAGTCACAGCTAATCCCAAACTCACATACTTAGCTGAAGGTGTATTTACAAATTCCTCAGACAAAACTAAAACATAAACAAGTTGCCTGAATGGATCAATGGTTTACATCTCTGTCATAACAATTGTTGGTTGTTGCTTAATCTACTGACTTAAATCACTCTGAAGCAACGTTTTAAAAAGCAAAACACAGCATAAACTAATCTTGGTTCTTATTTAAAATATTCTTCAGTAGCAGTGTACATTGTATAATAGTGAGGTAACAGCAATATTTAGATTAATGTTCTACTCGTGTTGTTGACGCTCTAATTCCTGCACAGCATATAGCAAGGGGAAAGGGTGGAATTTATGTTCTAACCGTCATTTGTCCATAATTAATGGACAAGTGTTTATCACCTTGCTGTGTGCAAATTGGATCCCGTGTTTCCCTACATTGCAACAATGATTACACTTCAAAAAGTACTTCATTAGCTGTGAAGGTCATGAAAGGTGCTATTTAAATCCAAGTTCTTCCTTTCACCGTAATAATCTAAAGGTATTTTGGCCGGCTTGTGCCAAATTTGATGCCATTCTGTTTTTGTTTAGGCCAGAATAGTTCCTCTTCAAAATAGAGTTATTACAATTAAATTCAAGTTTGATGTCGCCAACATTTGGATTTTCATTGTCAATGGTATAATTTTGAAAATGTGTGGTTTTACACAGAATTTAACATGGACACATCTCATCGCCTTATAGATGCATTTAAAAGAGGGACCTGCATTGACTTAACAGCTGTTTCACAGATATGCGCACTAAATTTAATATTTATATTTTTGCTTATGGAGCCAATTTCTTCTCCTCTTTAAGAAGTGAAACTGCAGGTAACAATTTCAGCGTAGTAAAGTACTTACGTCCTAATGTGTGTTCCACCATTACTTTTTTTTTGAAAGAAAAACTTTTTGACTGTGTAAGCCCGTTCTTAATACCGATATTGCTGGCAGGTACTTACAGCGAAATTTCTTGCCAATCGCATTATCATTCGCTGAAATATAAAACTGGATTACACAAGCAGAAATTAGCATAAATATTCAGGGTACACGGAAAGGGCTCCAATTCCTTCTGTAAGTCGCACTTTAAGAAAATTAAAATTCTAAACCATTTTTTAAATTTGAAACCATCATATTTCCACATTAAGTACAACACATTGAAGAAAATACAATCATGAAACCATTTCAATTTTTAATGTAACTAATTCTATGCACAAAAATATATTTAAAGATATCAGTGAGGAGAAATTTTTAAACATTGCATAAAACATCACAATAAAACACTGGAAATACGACTTTGGGTTCTGCTCCGACTAAAATTTTGTTGACGTATATTTACACCCGTTCAAAACAGCGTAAATGCAGGAAACTCTCATTCTTTCGACTTCTGAATGGGGGGTGGGCTATGTTAATGAGGGTTTTGGTGGAGGTTTCACTATATTGCCACAAAAGAGTGAGGTAATTCGGCGGACGCATAAAAATGGGTGTATTCATTTATGCTTGAGTTTCCTCGATGTTTTACGCTTAAAATTGGCGTAGCTTCGTACTTGTGCGTGTCAAGCTAGGCTTCCGTAATATAATGACAACTTTTTTTCGTTATCTCTTTTTAATGTCGTCAGATGTTCAAAGTTACATTTTAAGAAAAGCAAATTTTTCCATTGGCCACTGTCAGGGCTCCTGATCTATACTGCCATATTCTCATTTCCCCCTAGAACCATCGAAGTTTACAGCACAGTGGAAGGCTAATTGGCCCATCGTACTTGTTCCAGCTCTTTGCTAGAGTGATCCAGAACTGTTCCCACTGTACTGCTTTCTTCAGACCTGTATCTTCTTTTGCTTCAAATATTTATACAATTTTCCCTTAAAAATGATCTCTACCTTAACCATTCTCTGTGGAAAAAGTTCACTGCTCCAAAATCTCTGTATAAAGAACAAAGTTTGAAATGTAGAGCAAGGAGTTAGCATGTTAATTGTTTTCTACATGTTCTCACCGGTGGTGCACACACTAAGGACAATACAAGTAGTTTGGAAAACAGCATGTTAGGGCTATTTTGCTTGGGCAGCGTGGATGGGTAACTGTCTCAGTTCTGCTAGGCACTGAGATATCGGGGTAGATTTTCACTGGCTCTGCTGGGTGGAAATGGGGTGGTAGCATCCAGAACTTCGTGGGGAATAACTTAGCTCCATGTTCCCATTACCGATCCAGCCAATGCCACATTGTTCGGGTCCTTTTATAGGCGGACCAGGTGCCCGCCTGAGGCAGATGGGAGGCTCACTTAGACATTTAAATCGGAGTTCTATGACTTCAATAGGACACCAACGCCATTTTGACTGATCAAGGCAGCAGTAGCGCTGAGTGGTGGACCCGCAAAGTAATACTGGGTGCTACAGGCTGGACATGATGATTGGGAGGGCTGTTTGAACCTGCACACAATCTGCCTGAATGTAGCTTGGTTGCATTTGTGGAGCTTTTGGAGAGTCTGGCTGGAATTTTCCCCTAAAATAATGGGTGGATTTGGAGTGTGGGGGCAGTTAAATTGTTAAAAATGGGATTACTGACATGATTCCGTCTCCAACCCGCCCACTTCTGGTTTTAATGGAGGCGGGATGGGGGGCGGGCAACCAACCTGCTCCCAGGGGGTGGTACATCAATTCAAATATTATAATGAGGCTAGAAGCCTCCTTCTTAACCTCCATTTTGAATTTAACTGCCTGTGGACGGGTTTCGCACAATTCGTGAAACCCAGCAGTTAAACCGAGGCGGGGACTGCTGGATCCAGGGGACAAGTGGCTTTATACCTACCTCCTGGATCCAGGGTCCCTAACTAACCCACCCCCGCGATCGGAGACCCCACCACGAGGCCTCTGGTCGCCTCCCCAGGCCTCCCCACCACCCCACCGATGATGCTGAGCCGGCCACAATCCTCTGGTGGCCGGCCCAGATCCTCTCTTCCCCCCTGCCGAACCCTGGCTGACCCTCCCCCCCCGACCCAGCTGATCCCCGACCCCCCCCATCCCCGATCCTCCTCTGGGAATCCCCGACCGAGCCAGCCAATCCCTGACCCCCTCCCGCCGATCCCCGACTAAGCCAGCTGATCCCTGACACCCCACCACGATCCCCGACCAAACCAGCCAATCCCTGACCCCCTCCCGCCGATCCCCGACTGAGCCAGCCAATCCCCGACACCCCACCATGATCCCCGACCAAGCCAGCCAATCCCTGACCCCCTCCCGCCGATCCCCGACTAAGCCAGCCAATCCCCGACATCCCACCATGATCCCCGACAAAGCCAGCCAATCCCTGACCCCCTCCTGCCGATCCCCGACTGAGCCAGCCAATCCCCGACACCCCACCACGATCCCCGACCAAGCCAGCCAATCCTGACCCTCAACCCCTGCCGAACCCTGACTGAGCCAGCCGATCCCCTCACCCCCCTCCACTCCCACTGCGATCCCTTCCCCAGACCAACCCCACGCTCCCTCTCTACATCTGCAGGCCTACCCGCCCGCAGCCAGCCAGCCTCTCAATCTGGCTGGCTGCGGATGGGAATCCGAGGCCTCACATGCAAATCAGGCCCTACCATTAAAGTCGGCAGGGCCTGCGGGAAACCCGCCTACCTGGGGAAAATTCCGGCCTCTAATGGAAAAAGGTTTGGCACTTTATTCCAGAATCCCTTTGTTTCTCTACATTACAACGGTGACTACACATCATAAGAGGGGTAGAGAGGTGGAGCGGTTTAGGAAGGGAATTCTAGCGCTTAGGACCTAGGCAGCTGAGAGCACGACCGCCAATGGTGGAGCGATGAAAATCAGGGATGCACAAGAGGCCAGAATTGGACTGCCTATTCTACAGTTTCTATGAGCTCCCCCAAAGGCTTGACCATGGGTGGTAGAAGGCTGCTGTTGCTCAGATGAGGGCCCATGAGATGCTCCTGATTGGTGACCTATATGAGCTCGAGCCCATGAAGGCCCAGCTTCAAACTTCAGTATTTAGGCTGGTGCCGCATCAGTATGTCTCAGCTGACTTTCCTGCATGGGTTGAGTGGGTGGTGCATCAGCAGACGAGCTGACACCCTGAGAGAGGGCATCATGGGACTGTGGCTCTTCACTCCTAATCATCTCCAGGAGATCTGAGACATAGTTGAAGATTTATAGATTTATGTGGTCCACCAGCCTTTCAAAGTCAGAGGAGATGATGCAGCCGAGAGCTTGAATGGCATCAGTTTGAGCTTTGATCAAAGTTGCAAGAACTGGTGACATAGACTCCTGCGGAGAGGGCCTGGCTGCAGCATCCACAGAGCTGACCACATGCTCCATGGCAGAGTACTAATGTCACTGTTCAGAATGCCACACATGCTAGAATTGTACTTCTTCATTGTCTCAGACATGCTTCGGCAACTCCTAAGCAGGCGTTCGAATATCACCAATAATTACTGGTGCATATCAAGCAGTTTCCTTATGTAGGCTGGGCACGTGAAGTAGGCATCTCTATCCTCCATAGCAAAGCTATTTCCTGGGCTACCTTTTCTACTAGCTCCTGTCCACTTGTGCTCTGTGAATCACCTTGTGCAGCCCACTCTGGCTCACCATCGATCTGAAGCGAGATGCCAATTTCTGAGCTGATGCTTGGGTGAGAAAGAGTGAGTGACGATGGTTCTTCTGGAATATTGTCCCCCCAAGTCTTCTCTTGCAGAAGAACCTAGAGAAAGGGAAAAAGAGACAAAGATCAGCATGGCTGGAAAAGGTTATGCAGCAGAAGAAGACTGACAGCGCTAGGGCAGCAACAATGCTGCCTGTATGAATAATTGCTAGAGGAAGAAGAGAAGCAATCAACATGGCTTCCTCCCCCATCTGGGCCTGGAAGGAGGCTGGTAACTCCCACCCCCCACCCCTGCCCCCAGACCCCCTCTTTCCTGTCCTCTCCCTCTTGTGCGCCACCTTCTCCTGCAAAAAGAGTTGGAGTGAGTTATAGTGTGGTTATTGTATAGTGCTCCTCAGCTGTATGAGGCATCTTCATCTACGTGCATGCTGAGAGGGAGAAGCAACAAGTTGGGAGAATTCTGGGGAGGCGGTCAAGTGCAGGAGAACGGCTGCACTGAGAAGTGTGTAGATGATTAGCAGAAGAGGGGAAGGCCTTCCAGTTGTGACCAGGTGAACCCAGACTGCTGTGTGCACCTGTTGTGAGGGCATCGGCAGCAGGTGAGTGTGTGATTGTAACGAGAAGGAGAGCTCCTGCTGGGCCCGTGACCTGCTGTGATTGGAGAAGAAGCATGTGAAGTGGAGGAGAGAAGAGGTTAGAGTGCTGGGGGAAGGGGGAGGGGGTAAAAACCTGCTGTGGCAAGGTCTAATGTAGAGAGATCGAGACAGCGGCTCCTTTGCTTCATGTGGCATCATTTTAGAATGCAAAGGTTGGAAGTGGGGCCTCCTGTTGATACAGTGCTCACTGAAAAGAAAGTGTTTTTTTAACCCATGCAGCCATTATAATCTGTTCCTTCCTGGCACCAAATTTGAACAAAACAAATGTGCTAGAAAGGTGAAGTAACATATTTCTATTTAATTGTAGGTGAAAAGTCTGTAAAATCCCAACTATTAAACATAGAGATAATCCCTGGTTAAAGTCATTAACCAATGGCATGAAAAATTAATTTCTCATACAGATAATCCTGCAATGGAGGGGATTTGTTTTGATCAGTTATCTATTAAACACTGGTTTTACATTTATTAGCACGTCTATTGTGTGTTTGGTCTTTAACTTTTACTCATGATTTCTCTGTGAAACAGCACTGTGTATATCAGCAAAACTGGGTCTTCTGTATAATATTCAGTTAACAGCAATTTATCAGCTAGGTAGATTCAATACCTTAGCAGAACATAAATCAAGACAGTTTAGTGACAGGTCGGAATGGATGCTTGATAAGACATAGACAATAAAAGTTTATTTACCAAAGCAATTCTTTCATCTCTGGTGCCAGGTTGATGACTCCTAAAGATTTACTCCTACAAATAACCCACTTCTCCTTCCATTTCCTATGGAACAGAATTGGAGCTACTTGAAGTCTATAGATCAAGTGCTGCCATTTTAAAATATGCCAACTCCAGATGCATTTAAGACTCTTGCCCCAGAACATGACTTTTACCATTGGATTTACTTGAAAAATGGAAAATTGTAGTTGAAATAGATAAGTGACTATGATATATCCTTTACTAAGTGATTTAATAACTTTGATTACTTTACAAAATTAGAACTATATTATCATGAAGCTTTGAGTTTACTCAGTTAAACTTGGCCACTGGGGACTAATATGGCAGTACATCTTTATACTTGTTTTCAATTAAGTTCAATATTGATTATTGACATTTCTTCATAATTAGAAATACTTAACAAAAATTTAGCTACAGACTATTTGGTACATTTGAAATAAATTAGTGTAAAATAAGCAATATATCTTTATAACAAGTAATTCTGTATCTTATTTTACTTTAATAAAATGCAACCTATAGGTCCTTCACCTGTTCTATAGAAGACAAAATGCAAACATAAGAACATAAAAAATAAGAGCAGGAGTAGGCCATTCGGCCCCTTGAGCCTGCTCCGCCATTCAATGAGATCATGGCTGATCTGATTTTGGCCTCAACTCCACTTTCCTGCCCGCTCCCCATAACCCTTGACTCCCCTGTAGTTCAAAAATCTGTCTATCTCAGCCTTGAATATATTCAATGACCCAGCCTCCACAACTCTCTGGGGTAGAGAATTCCAAAGATTAATGAACCTCTGAGAGAAGAAATTCCTCCTCATCGTCATCTTAAATGGGCGACCCCTTATTCTGAAGCTATGCCCCCTAGTTCTAGATTCCCCACGAGGGGAATCGTCCTCTCAGCATCTACCCTGTCAAGCCCCCTCAGAATCTTATGGGGGAAAAATTGGGTTGATTTGCGCCTCTCGTTAGCGCCCCCGGGGGCGTTAACGGGGCGCAAATCCCCTAGCACCCGGGCACAACGCCGCTAATGCCTCCCACAAAATTCAGTGGGAGATTAGCAGCAGCGGTAGCTGGTAGTGACCCACGGCGCTGCGCCGCCAGCGATGAAGTCATCGCTGTGCGCAGTGCCCCGCTTGCGCCCTGGCTGCAAACTTCCCTTGTGCCCCCTGACCTATCGCCGGACGATATGTCTGACAGGATCAGGGGACGGTTTTGCAGCAACGGCGGCGCTACTTAAAGGGGCAGGTGTCAGCCGACCATTTTTATTTTGGCTGACTGCCAACACCTGCCCCCTTCCCCTTTTTTATGCGGGATGCCGGCCGCGATCGCTCAGCCCCAATACTCTTCTTGAGTACTCCTTCCCGGTGGTCCTGCAGGGCCCCGATGCGCACAGCGCTAGGCCCCTCCTCTTAAATCAGGTGAGGAGGCCTGCAATGACACGGTGCTACGTGCCACTGTACGTGGCGCTGCTGCACGTAGTGCCGCCACATTGAGTAGTAGCGCCCCAAGTAGGAGGTAGAGCACTTTCCAGTAGTGCTCCACCTCCTGCTGGGGGCGCTACTACTGAATTTACGGTGGAGGGTTGCTAACAATTTCGGGGCGCTAATATTAGCGCCCTGGAGACATTCACGCCCCAAAAGGGGCGCCACCCAATCTTTCCCCCTATATGCTTCAGTAAGATTACCTCTTATTCTACTAAACTCCAATGAGTATCGGCCCAACCTGCTCAACCTTTCCTCATAAGACAACCTCTTCATCCCAGGAATCAACCTAGTGAACCTTCTCTGAACTGCCTCCAATGCAAGTATAACTCTCCTTAAATAAGGAGACCAAAACTGTACGCAGTACTCCAGGTGTGGGCTCACCAATGCCCTGTACAGTAGTAGCAAAACTGCCCTACTTTTATATTCCATCCCCCTTGCAATAAAGGCCAACATTCCATTTGCCTTCCAATTACTTGCTGTACCTGCATGTTAACTTCTTGTGTTTCATGTACGAGGACACCCAGATCCCTTTATACCGCAGCATTCTGTAGTCTCTCTCCCTTTAAATAATATTTTGCTTTTCTATTCTTCCTACCAAAGTGGATAACCTCACATTTTCCCACATTATACTCCATCTGCCAAATTTTTGCCCACTCACTTAACCTATCTATATCCCTTTGCAGACTCTATGGCTGCAATTTTGCTATAGGTGGGTTGGCATCGAGTTGGCTGCTCAGCGGGTTCCGGTCCCGCTGCCGGTTTCAGCCGCACTGAAATAACTATTTTGACTTAACTGGGCTTATTAAGCCCGTTGTGCGCATTACCCGGCCCAATCAGGGGGTTCGGGTCTGCTGCTCGCCTCTGCGACATCTTCCATCCAGCTGCATTTAAGGGGCCCGTGCAGCCTTGTGGTGTTTCATTCACATTCTGCTGTTTCTCAGTATTACAGATAGTGAGATGACTGCTTCAAGATCCAAGGCTTCTCCCAGATTTGATGATGACTCCCTCCATGCTCTTGTGGAGGGAGTGAGAGGGCGCAAGGAGGTTCTGTTCCCCTCCAATGGACGTAGGAAGCCTCCTCAGCAAACCAAGGCAGCCTGGCTGCAAATTGCTGAGGAGGTGAGCGCCAGGTCTTTGTGCTCATGCACCTGGGTTCAGTGCAGGAAAAGGTTCAATGACCTTCAAAGTGTGTATAACATCACACTTACCTTCAATCTGCTCCCCATCTCCTCTCATCACCGACACTCTGCACTGCCAACCTACTCCTGCACATCCCAACTTACCCATACATCCCTTGCACCCTTAACCATCCCTCTCTCTCTATGTACAGAATCACTTCACCATTCTACTATGCACCCCTCACACTCGCTATCACCGTTATGCAATGACAACAACTGACAACGTACAGGGAGGGCCCTTGGTATTGGCACCTCACTCCATCTTTGTCTCCTTCTAAGCATCTATGTTATAGATTCTCTACACTCACTCCAACATTCTCGCACAACCTCCACTTGTGTCCCTCATTGCAGGAAAAGAGAGCCCACAATAAGAGGGAGAGGGGGAGGACAGGAGGAGGACCACTTTCCATGGCGCATTTAACCACCGCTGAGGAGGCTGCTATCGAGATCATCGGAGGTGCTGAGGATCTGGAAGTGGGGGACAGTCAGACGGGCGCAGTAAAGCAAGCTGGTGACAGAATAGATTTGCAACCCTCTCATTTAGATTTAATGAGTGACTGATATGGCATCGGATGTTCATACAGATTGAGTTCTGATCATCTGCACAATGGGATGTGCCTGCTACGTTAATATCACATGTCTAAATCATGCCTTTACTCCCCCACAGGACCATCGAGAGCCCCCCTCCCCACTGTCCAGGAGGAAGAGCCGGAAGTCTCCTTAGAGGAAGCTGCAGCCTCTGAGGGAGCAGCATCAGCAGAATTGAGCGCACCCAGCACCAGCGCAGAGACGCACACCTCGGTGGGTCATTCGCGAGATAGATTAGTGTTGGCACCTGGTGTATCACAGCTCAGAAGTGAGCATCAGCAGATGGTGGAGACAGGGACAGCAGTGGAGAGTCCTCGTCGGAGGGCGCTGGATGCTCCTAGCTCTGCTCAGCTGCATGTAGACGCTGTGCCTCTGGGGCCATCCAGAAAGAGAGCGGTGCTGGAACTTCAGGAACAAGTGCAGGAGTCGCTGACAGGGTTTGCAAACACTGTAACTGCGAGTGTGCAGGGAATGGAGGAGTCCATCTCAAACATGAGCAATGCCGTGGTGCACACAATGGCGAATGTAGGTGCCACCATGGAAAGGATGGCAACCTCCATGGAGGACATAAATCGCAGACTCAAATGAACATGGTGACTCTTCTAAATAGATGGTCTGCTATGGAGGATAGATGATCATCTATTGATGAGAGGAACCAGAGGTACATGGACGTCCCCGTTATGTGGACTATCAGTACAGAGACGGGTCCTCATGGCCCCACTGATGTGCAGCAAAGTGGTCTCCAGATACTTGCTAGTGAAGTGCGGGTGATCCATGAAAGGAATGTTGGTGGTCAACAACAAGGAAGTGTGGGCTCCTCTCCAAGTGCTTACACTCCCATGTCACAAGGGTAGTCACTTGAGTGTTTTGATCTCATACAAAGTTATGTTTCTCATCGTTATTTCAATTGTATTAACGAAATGCAATGGCAAAGATTCAAAGACTGGCCTTTATGTGCTCAGAAATGGAAAGGGCAACACGGTGGCATAGTGGTTAGCACTGTTGCTTCACAGCGCCAGGGACCCGGGTTCGAATCCGGCCTCGGGTGACTGTCTGTGTGGAGTTTGCACATTCTCCCCGTGTCTGCGTGGGTTTGCTCCGGTTTCCTCCCACAGTCCAAAGATCTGCGGGTTAGGTTGATTTGGCTATGATAAATTGACCCTTAGTGTTAGAGGGATTAAATACGCGGGGATAGGGTGGGATATGTGTCGGTGCAGGCTTGATGGGCCGAAATGGCCTCTATCTGCACTGTGGGGATTCTGTGATTCTGTGAAATTGCAGTGTGGGGTCAGGGCGCCTTTCATCTGTAATGATGGTGGTGAGAGTGATAGGAAACCACTGTTTATTGTACAGATGCTGTATGGTGTGTTAAGAAGGTCGGCCAGACACTCATTTCCATGTGCCAGCCACATGTGGTTGATGTGTAAACTTACGCGAATCTGGCATGGATTAATGTATCCCTTGCCTCATGGCCAGCAATATGGTCGCCTGCTGGTGGAATTTGCACATCCGCCTCCGCAAGGTCTACCTCCTCTGCCGCTGCCGCCTCCTCTTCTGAGGAGGGTGTGCACTGAGCCACTTGTTCCTCAGGCAGCGGTAAGCCGTGATGTTGTGCAGTACACAGCAGACCACGATGATTCTGGATACCCTGGCTGGTGAGTACTGTAGGGCTCCACCAGATCTGTTGAGGCATCTAAATCGCATTTTGAGCAAGCCGATGGTTTGCTCTATGATGTTTCTGGTGGAAATGTGGCTCACATTGTACCACTCCTTAGCTCCATTTGATGGCCTCCTCATCAGTCTTATTAGCCACGTCTTCAGGGGATAGCCCTCGTCTCCAAGTAGCCATCCGGAAAGTTGGGTTGGCGGATTGAAGAGCTGAGGCACAGTAGACTGCCGAGGATGAACGAGTCATGGCAACTGCCAGGGAACTTGGCGCAAACATGCAAAATGTTCTTCCTGTGGTTACAAACCAGCTGGATGTTAAGGGAGTGGAATCCCTTGTGGTTCACAAATACAGCTGGGTTGTGATGGGGTGCCCTGATGGCCACATGTGTGCAGTCTACGACGCCCTGCACCCTTGGGAAGCCTGCCATATTTGCAAAGCCAACCGCACGCGCGGTTACACTTGCTTCATCCGTGGAGAAGTGGATGTAATTGTGCGACTTTGTAAAGAGGGCATCAGTAGCCTGCGTGATGCAGGCATGTGCAGCCGACTGGGAGATGCTGCTGATGTCTGATGCTGATCCCTGGAAGGACCCTGAAGCAAAGAAGTTGAATGCGGTAGTGACTTTGACAGCCACTGGTAAGGAGTGTTCACCCGCTCCTCTGGGCTCCAGGTGTTGGTGCAGCATTGTGCAGATGTCTGCGACTACCTCTCGCGGAAGTCTCAGCCTCCTTTGGCACTGCTGCTCACTCATGTTGAGGAAGCTCATCCTCTGTCTGTAAACCCTGTGTTGGGGGTTTATCCTGCGGCGAGGTGCAGGCCTGCACTGACACCCTCTGCCCTGTGCAGCATCAGGTGTCCGAGGAGAAGGTTGGTGCTCCTGTTGTTGCTGCTGCTGTTGTGCCTTGTTCTGCTGCTGCCGCGGCTGCTCTTCCTCCGATTCTGAGGACCAGGATGAGAGGATATAAATGGTTCCCATACCGCAGGTATATATCTCAGTTGAAGAATAGATGTTATAAGCGCTCAGTCAATCTGGGGAGAGGGTTTTCCAAGGAGGTCACAGTGCATATGGATCTCAGCTTAAACACTTACAAGCTCAATAGACCTGCAAAAAATGTTCCAAAACCTCAAAACACAATGTTCTGGCATCTGAAAGTGAGCTCATGTTACAGGTCAGCTTTTATGCTGCAGGTGCAGCTGTCAAGAATTCAGCTACTTGCTGAACCCGGCACAATCAGCTGGCGTGTTTGTCGCACGACGTGCAACACGCTGAAAATGTAGTAAAATGGGAAGAGTCTCTTAAAATCAGATTATCTAGGCAGTTAACAAGCTGTTAACTGGCTTAAGTGGCTCTCCCGCTGCTTGATGTCGGGTCTGATTGGGACTCGTAGACCCAACACTTTGTAAAGTTGTGTGGAGGCAGGATGACGGCGGGTTCATTACCCGCCGTCAAACATTTTGATTTTAACTCTGGACCAGCCTCCAAACCCGCCCACTGAACGCCGGCAAAATCGCGGCCTTTATGTCCTCCTCACAACTTGCTTTCCTACCTATCTTTGTATCGTCAGCAAATTTGGCTACAGCACACTCAGTGTCTTCATCCAAGTCATTAATATACATTGTAAATAGTTGAGGCCCCAGCACTGATCCCTGTGGCACCCCAGTAGTTACAGTTTGCCAACCTAAAAATGACCCAGTTATCCCGACTCTCTGTTTTCTGTTAGTTAACCAATCCTCTATCCAATCTAATATATTACCCCCAACACCATGAGCTCTTATCTTGTGCAGTAACCTTTTATGTGGCACCTTCTCGAATGCCTTTTGGAAATCCAAGTACACTACATCTACTGGTTCCCCTTTATCCACCCTGCTCGTTACATCCTCAAAGAACTCTAATAAATTTGTCAAACACAATTTCCCTTTCATAAAACCATGTTCACTCTGCTTGATTGTATTATGATTTTCTAAATGTCCTGCTACTACTTCTTTAATAATGGATTCCAGCATTTTCCCAATGACAGATGTAAGGCTAACTGTCCTGCTTTCTGTCTCCCTCCTTTCTTGAAAAGGGGCATTACAGTTGCGGTTTTCCAATCCACTGGGGCCTTTCCAGAATCTAGGGAATTTTGGAAGATTACAACCAATGCAACCACTATCTCTGCAGTCACTTCTTTTAAGACCCAAGGATGCAGGCCATCAAGTCCAGGGGACTTGTTAGCCTTTAGTCCCATTAGTTTGCCTCATACTTTTTCTCTAGTGATAGTGATTGTTTTAAGTTCCTCCCTCCTTTCGCTGCTTGATTTTCCACTATTATTGGGTTGCTTTTAGTGTCTTCTACCGTGAAGACAGATACAAAATATTTGTTCAAAGTCTCTGCCATTTCCTTGTTTCCCATTATTAATTCCCCATTCTCATCCTCCAAGGGACCAACGTTTACTTTAGCTACTCTCTTCCTTTTTATATACTTGTAGAAGCTCTTACTGTCTGTTTTTATATTTCTTGCTAGTTTACTCTCATAATCTATTTTCTCCCTCTACATCTTGATCTTCCGAGCCAAGATCATTTCTCACTACTGTACTGATCTCATCCTTTATTAACAAAGCTAACCTACCTCCTTTTCCTTTCTGCCTATCCTTCCGAAATGTCAAATACCCCTGAATATTCAGTTCCCAGCCTTGGTCGTCTTGCAGCCTTGTCTCTGTAATGGCTATCAGATCATACCCATTTATTTCTATTTGTGGCGTCAATTCATCTATCTTGTTATGAATGCTGCGTACATTCAGATAAAGAGCCTTTAACTTTGTCTTTTTACCATTTTTCCCTACTCTGACCCTATTTGCTGGTGCACTCTTATGCTTGTACGCTCTGTCCCTTCCTGTCACAGTCTGGTTATCATTACCCCTATCGCTACCCTACACTATTGCCTTGTCCTTTCTCTTTAACTTTCTAAGTTTGCCCTCACCTGAACCCTCCCCCCTACTATATAGTTTAAAGCCCTATCTATAGCTCTAGTTCTTCGATTTGCCAGGACACAGGTCCCAGCATGGTTCAAGTGAAGCCTGTCCTAACGGAACAGCTCCCTCTTTCCCCAGTACTGGTGCCAATGCCCCATGAATCGAACCCCATTTCTCCCACACCAATCCTTGAGCCATGCATTCAACTCTCTGATCTTATTGACTCTATGCTAATTGCTAATTTGCTCGTGGCTCAGGTAGTAATCCAGAGATTATTACCTTTGTGGTTCTGCTTTTTAATTTAGCTCCTAGTTGCTCATACTCCCTCAGCAGAATTTCTTTCTTAGTCCTACCTATGTCATTGGTACCTACATGGACCATGGCCATTGGATCCTTCCTCTCTCATTCCAAATTCCTCTCCAGCCCCGAGGAGATGTCCTTAACCCTGGCACCGGGCAGGCAACACAGCCTTCGGGAATCACACTCTCAGCTGCAGAGAACAGTATCTATCCCCCTAATTATACAGTCCCCTACCACTACTATATTCCTTTTTACACCCCCAACTTGAATGGCCCCCTGTACCACGGTGCTGTGGTCAGTTTGCTCATCCTTCCTGCAGTCCCTGCTCTCATCCACACAGGCTGCAAGAACCTGGTACCTGTTGGACAAGTACAAGAGCTGAGGCTCCTCCAATGCTACCTTCTGGATCCCCATACCTGCCTCACTCGTAGTCACACACTCCTGTCCCTGACCACGGGCCAAATCTGAAGTATTTAACCTAAGGGGTGTGACTGTCTCCTGGAACAAAGTGTCCAGGTAAATTTCTCCCTCCCTGATGTATTGCAGTGTCCAAAGCTCAGACTCCAGCTCATCAACTCTGAGCCGAAGTTCCTCGAGCTGCAGACACTTACTGCAGATGTGGTTGCTGTGGATCACACTGGGGTCCACCAGATCCCACATCCTACAGCTGCAACACATCACCTGCCCTGCCATCTCTACTGTATTTTATTTAACTAATTAGGTTTTCAAGTTTTGAAATACTCAATTGTCTATTAATAATTTTTAATCTAAGTAATAACCTTGTTTAATTTATTAAATTTAGTTATATGCTTTAGGTCTTTACTGTAACTTAGCCCACAGTCCTAATTTAACCCTAGTTGTTTATATATGTTTTTATGTATCAAGCAGCACCTCTTACCCCCACCTCACCGAATTCCCTCACTCACCAAATTCCCGAGTTTAGTACTGTGTAGAAGCAATACTCTGTAGAACTGGATTCCGTGCTACTTACCAAATTTTAAACAAAACAAAATTTTAACAGTAAAATTATTGCTGACATACTAACTGGCCTGTGGCTAGTAACAGAGCTTGCTACAGCAGGGAGGTTGCTCTGTATAGGGTGTGTGTGCCAGATGGTTGAAGATCAGGAGCTTTGGAATGCGCTAAAATGGCTACTAGCTGGGAAAAGATCACACAAATGGCCAAAACTGAGATGGCAGGGCTGTATATAGGAAGACATAAATGGAAGCAGGTTATTGGGCTGACAGTTGTAGGAGACTCCAGAGGGAAAGAAACGATGATGAAGTTTTGTGTTACCTACCAACAGCCTCAGTATGATTGGCTGTTTGGCCTTTAACTGAGGTCAACAAAAAGTTTAGGAAAAGGGGAATGCTAATAGCTTCTTGAGTGTTGTTGTCAGCTGCACTCATCCAGGCAAGTGGGGAGTATTCCATCACACTCCTGACTTGTGCTTTGTAGATGGTGGAAAGGCTTTGGGGAGTTGAGAGGTGAGACACTCACCGCAGAATACCCAGCCTCTGACCTGCTATTGTAGCCACAGTATTTATGTGGCTGGTCCAGTTAAGTTTCTGGTCAATGGTGACCCCCAGGAGGTTGATGGTGGGGAATTCGGCAATGGTAATGCTATTGAATGTCAAGGGGCAGTGGTTAGACTCTCGTTTGTTGGAGATAGTCATCACCTGGCACTTGTGTGGCATGAATGTTACTTGCCACTTATCAGCCAAGCCTGAATGTTGTCCAGGTCTTGCTGCATGCGGGCATGGACTGCTTGTTTATCTGAAGAGTTGCGGATGGAACTGAACACTGTCCAATCATCAACGAACATCCCCACTTCTGACCCTATGATGGAGGGAAGATCATTGATGAAGCAGCTGAAGATGGTTGGGCCTAGGACAATGCCCTAAGGAACTCCTGCAGCCATGTCCCGGGCTGAGATGATTGGCCTCCAACAACCACAACAATGTTCCTTTGTCCTAGGTATGACTCCAGCCAGTGGACAGTTTTCCACCTGATTCCCACTGACTTCAATTTTACTAGGGCTCCTTGATGCCACACTCAGTCAAATGCTGCCTTGATGTCAAGGGCAGTCACTCTCACCTCACCTCTAGAATTCAGCTCTTTTGTCCATGTTTGGACCAAGGCTGTAATGAGGTCTGGAGCCGAGTGGTCCTGGCAGAACCCAAACTGAGCATCGGTGAGCAGGTTATTGGTGAGTACGTATCACTTGATAGCAATGTCGACAACACCTTCTATCACTTTGCTGATGATTGAGAGTAGGCTGATGGGACGGTAATTGGCTGGATTAGATCTGTCCTGCTTTTTGTGGACAGGACATACCTGGGCAATTTTCCACATTGTCGGGTAGATGACAGTGTTGTAGCTGTACTGGAACAGCTTGGCTAGAGGCACGGCTAGTTCTGGGGCACAAGTCTTCAGCACAACAGCCGGGATGTTGTCGGGGCCCATAGCCTTTGCTGTATCCAGTGCGCTCAGCCGTTTCTTGATATCACGTGGAGTGAATCGAATTGGCTGAAGACTGGCTTCAGTGATGGTGGGGACCTCAGGGGGAGGCCGATATGGATCATCCACTCAGCACTTCTGGCTGAAGATGTTTGCGAATGCTTCAGCCTTGACTTTTGCACTCGCGTGCTGGGCTCCACCATCATTGAGGATGGGGATGTTCATGGGGCTTCCTCCTCCCGTTAGTTGTTTAATTGTCCACCACCATTCACAACTGGATGTGGCAGGACTACAGAGCTTTGATCTGATCTCCCTTTTTATCCCAGCTGAAACTGACTAACTCAGCACAGACCAGGAATTGAAACTGGGACCTTCCCATTTAGTATGGCACAGTACCACGTTACACAATGCATTTAGCCTCTAAACCACTGTATATCAGGGCACATCGAAAATGATATAAAACAGCAACTACCACCTCATCTCTAATGTTTACTTCTGTGCTTCTTGATTGATTGTGTTTTATTGACTAAATAATACCATATAGAGCACAACAACATGTCAGGCATTATAGTTTTCTCAGACTGTAAGAAAGAAAATGTCAAAGGGGGTTTTGTGCGTGATATTCAGCGGCAAAAATAGTTTTGAAGTTTGGCCCAACATTGTGCATTTTAAAAGTAAAATTATGAGATGCATTCCAGAAAATGCGAGAAAGGAAGATGTATCAATTAAACAGTAGCCATTTCAAATACATTTATAAAATATTCTGATCACAGTCCTCTGCAGGCTTGTAAAATGAATCTAAAAATGCTGATCCTGCAGAGCTATATTATGTCCTGGGGTTAAGATTTAAAACGTTGAGACATATAAGAATCTCACTGCTGCAAATGCAGAGTAACCGTACTTATGGATAATTCCTTGAAAACTGGAAATTATTTGAACCCAGTTTTGCAAGTGTCAATTTAATTAATAGTTTACAAGATGACAGTTATGATTTGTTTTGGATAGCTGCTCAATACTTCCATTGATTTTTTTATTAACATACTAGATGTGGTCATCATTACTACCCCGAGGAAATCTTGAGGGGAAACTATCAGAAATTCTTTTTATTTACTAATTTTGTTACCACTGCCTTTTTTGTTACAGAGCATTGTAAACGTACAATAGGAGCAGAATGAATAAAATAGTGATGATCCATTCAATTTTCAGATACTGATTGCAATTGTGTACCTTGGGATTTTATTTCTGCATTTATTTACTGTCTCAGTGATTTATGCACTATTTTCAGACTTCTATGAAACAGAACAATTTAATTCTACAAGATTCTGTTGAACTATGACTGTACACTAGTTTAAGCAGAGTAAACCAAGAATTAAGAACATTACTGTAATACTAACAGAATATCCCTATAAGGTTTTGAGCAGGTTTCGGTCTTTTCAGGTCATCGGGAACAGCAAATGAAGTCTGCCTGCTACTTGCTATGGGAACTATAATAAATGTACATCAAGTAAGTTTGTTAAAAAGATTTCGAATTTAATTAACATATATTAATATCATTTAGTGACCATTTGGTCTGTGTACATTTAACTATTTAGTTGTACGTGCCTCTAAAAGAGGGCTTAGTTCAGCTTTAATTACAGCAGAAAGATTTCAGTTTAAGAAATAGACTTTTTATATTTCTTACCCTTTCATAAAATTATTGTCCTGAAGAGTGTTTGCCAAGCTTTTCTTGGTTTAGAAACACACAACATAATGGCATAAATTGTGTTCAAATATATTGAGATGTCACACTTAATGACTGTCACCTTTTAAAATTTTCAATCTTTTTTTCTCTGCTTTAGCAATTTTGCGATTGAGTCATGTTTAAGGGTTTGTTTTAAAACAAACTAAATTTACACAGGTTTAAAAAAAAACACTAGCTGCAGGCATTGGAGAATGTGTATTAAAGTCACCCGAGATGGATGGGGTGTATCCAGTGTTGCTGAGGGAAGTAACGGTGCTGGCCACAATCTTCCAATCCTCCTTAGATACAGGGGTGGTGCCAGAGGACTGGAGGATTGCAAATGTTACACCCTTGTTCAAAAAAGGGGAGAAGGATAAACCTGGCAATTACAGGCCAGGCAGTTTAACATCGGTGGTAAGGAAGCTTTTAGAAACAATAATCCGGGAGAAAATTAACAGCCATTTGGGCAAGCATGGACTAATAAAGGAGAGCCAGCATGGATTTGTTAAGGGGAAATCATGTTTGACTAACTTGATTGATATTTGTGATAAGCTAACAGAGAGGGTGGATGAGGACAGTATAGTTGATGTTGTGTATATGAACTTTCAAAAGGCGTTTGATAAAGTACCACATACTAGGCTTATTAGCAAAATTGAAGCCCATGAGATAAAAGGGACAGTAGCAGCATGGATACAAAAATGGCTATGGGATAGAAAACAAAGAGTTGTGGTGAAAGACTGTTTTTCAGACTGGAGGGAGATATACAGTGGCGTTCCCCAGGGTTCAGTACTAGGACCACTGCTGTTTTGATATACATTAATGACTTGGACTTGGGGGTAGAGGGCACAATTTCAAAATTTGTAGATGACACAAAACTTGGAAGTGTAATAAACAGTGAAGAATGTAGTAATAGACTTCAAGAAGACATAGACAGGCTGGTGGAATGGGCGGACACATGGCAGATGAAATTCAATGCAGGAAAGTGTAAGGTGAAACATTGTGGTAGGAAGAATGAGGAGAGATAATACAAGCTAAATGATACAATTTTAAAGGGGGTGTAAGAACAGAGAGACCTGGGGCTATTTTGTGCACAAATCTTTGAAGGTGGCAGGACAGGTTAACAAAGCAGTTAATAAAGCATATGGGATCCTGGGCTTTATAAATAGAGGCATAGGGCTGGATTTTCAATGACCCGTGGAGTTGGGTTTGGAGTCGGGGGGGGGGGGGGTTAAAGTTGCAGATTCGGGGGTCCCGACCCCATCCCGACTCCAACCCGCCTCCATGCCAGTTTCTCTGGCGGCGGGTACCCGACCTGGTCTGAGACCCGACTCCCCGAGGCGGGAAGGGATTAGTGACAATTAACTGCCTGTTAACAGGTGGTTAACAGGCAGTTTTTTGCATAATCCCTATTTTAAAAACAAAAGCGTGGGC
The DNA here is from genome assembly GCA_030390025.1 of Squalus acanthias. Taxonomy (NCBI): domain Eukaryota; kingdom Metazoa; phylum Chordata; class Chondrichthyes; order Squaliformes; family Squalidae; genus Squalus; species Squalus acanthias. Next base: position 88,654,599 of record CM059432.1, read on the forward strand.
TTCCTGACAGGTGGCAAACACTCCAAGTTATCGGGTCGGGCCGTGGGTCTGCAGGGGTTGGAGGGGTCGATATGTCCGGTGGGCAGGTGAGTGATGGGTGCATGTGTGCAGAGGTAAGTGTGTAAGGTAAGTGCTAAGTGTTGGAACAAGTTTTACTTACCTTAACTTCCTCCTGCAGGTGTCAGCCCTTCAGTTCTCGGGAGTTAGAAATCTCACCGGCACAGAAAGCAGGAAAGCCGTGGACCTGTCAAAAACAGCAGCCTTCTGTTTTCTGTGCTGGAATGATGTCTAACTCAGCCTGAAAGGAAGGACTGAAGTTAGAAATCATCTTGTGAGTGTTTGACAGCTTCACAGAGCTGTCAAACGCTGATATTTTATCTGTCAAAAGCTCTTGACAGATGAAATGTCAGTCTGTGACGTCACCTGTTGCCGGGTGGCCCTTAATTGGCCTGCTGAGCCCACTGGGCGGGCTCAACAAGGTCAATCAAGGGAAAATACAATGGGTTGGCCACATCTCGATGGAGGCGGGTTCACAAGCCAGAATGTGTGATTCCCGACCCCAACACGACTCCAACTTCAAAATCCAGCCCATAGAGTACAAAAGCCAGGAAGTTATGCTAAACCTATATAAAACACTAGTTCAACCCCAGCTGGAGGACTGTGTCAAATTCTGGGCACCACACTTTAGGAAGAACGTGAAGGCTTTTGAGAGGGTAGAGATTCCAGGCATGAGGGATTATAGTTATGTGAATAGACTGGGGTTGTTCTCCTTAGAGCAGAGAAGGCTAAGAGGAAATTTGATAGAGGTGTTTAAAATCATGAAGGGTTTAGATAGAGTAAATAAAGAGAAACTGTTTTCAATGGTTGAAGGGTTGATAACGAGAGGGCAGAGATTTAAGGTGATTGGCAAAAGAACCAGATGCGACATGGAAAAAACCTTTTTTACGCAATGAGTGGTTAGGATTTGGAACGCTGATTGGGTGGTGGATACAGATTCAATAGTCGCCTTCAAAAGGGAATTGGACAAATATTTGAAGGAAAAATATTGCAGGGATATGGGGAATGAGTGGGGGAGTAGGACTAACTGGATTGCTCTACAAAAAAGCCGGTGCAGACTCGATGAGCCAAATGGCCTCCTTCTGTGCTGTACTATTCTATGATTCTATGATTGTATGAAAGCCAGATGAGCCAGTTTGGGGGATGTCACAACCCACAACATATTTCAAAATGATACATATGAGGAACTATCATGTCATCCCAGGCCTATTAGCCAGGATAACCGGGAACTTTAAGCAATTTGTCATCTCTTCTCATCTCAGATGGTCTGGTTGACAGGCCTGCTGACTATCCGTGCCCAGAAAGGTGTTGAGGACATCACCCCTGAGTTTGGGACCAGAATTAACAGACAGAGAAAAGTTACAAAGGGATTCAGAGGCATTCAGGTATAAAAAGCTAGTATCAGTAATGGTGACCATGAAACTATCGGATTGTCGTAAAAACCCATCTGGTTCACTAATGTTCATATCCCTCACTCTACCATTAGCATCAAGCCAGGGGACCAACCCTGGTTCAATAAGGAGTGTAGAAGAGCATGCCAGGAGCAGCACCAGGTGTGCCTAAAAATGAGGTGCCAACCTGGGGAAGCTGCAACACAGGACTACATGCATGCTAAAAAGCAGAAGCAGCATGCTATAGACAGGGCTAAGCGATCCCACTATCAACGGATCAGATCAAAGCTCTGCAGTCCTGCCACATCCAATTGTGAATGGTGGTGAACCATTAAACAACTAACGGGAGGAGGAGGCTACATGAATAGCCCCATCCTCAATGATGGTGGAGCCCAGCACGTGAGTGCAAAAGACTGGGCTGAAGCGTTTGCAACCATCTTCAGCCAGAAGAGCCGAGTGGATGATTCATATCGGCCTCCTCCTGAGGTCCCCACCATCATAGAAGCCAGTCTTCAGCCAATTCGATTCACTCCACGTGATATCAAGAAACGGCTGAGCGCACTGGATACAGCAAAGGCTATGGACCCCGACAACATCCCGGCTATTGTGCTGAAGACTTGGCCTCCAGAACTAGCCGCACCTCTAGCCAAGCTGTTCCAGTACAGCTACAACACTGGCAAATATCCGACAATGTGGAAAACTGCCCAGGTACGTTCTGTCCACAAAAAGCAGGACAAATCCAATCTGGCCAATTACCGCCCAATCAGTCTACTCTCAATCATCAGCAAAGCGATGGAAGGTGTCGTCGGCAGTGCTATGAAGTGCCACTTACTCACCAATAGCCAGTTCACTGATGCCCAGTTTGGGTTCTGCCAAGACCACTCGGCTCCAGACCTCATTACAGCCTTGGTCCGAACATGGACAAAGGAGCTGAATTCCAGAGGTGAGGTGAGAATGACTGCCCTTGACATCAAGGCAGCATTTGACTGAGTGTGGCATCAAGGTGCCCTAGTAAAACTGAAGTCAATGGGAATTGGGGGTTGTTCTGGCTGTAGCTGTACTGGAATAGCTCGGCAAGAGGCGCGGCTAGTTCTGGAGCCCAAGTCTTCAGCACAATAGCCGGGATGTTGTCGGGGCCCTAAGCCTTTGCTGTATCCAGTGCGTTCAGCCGTTTCTTGATATCACGTGGAGTGAATCGAATTGGCTGAAGACTGGCTTCTATGATGGTGGGGACCTCAGGAGGAGGCCGATATGGATCATCCACTCGGCTCTTCTGGCTGAAGATGGTTGCAAATGCTTCAGCCCAGTCTTTTGCACTCACATGCTGGGCTCCACTGGCTGCAGTCATACCAAGCACAAAGGAAGATAGTTGTGGTGGTTGGAGGTCAATCATCACAGCCCCAGGACATTGCTGCAGGAGTTCCTCAGGGCAGTGTCCTAAGCCCAACCATCTTCAGCTGCTTCATCAATTACCTTCCCTCCAACATAAGGTCAGAAATGGGGATGTTCGCCAATGACTGCACAGTGTTCAGTGCCATTCGCAACTCCTCAGAAAATGAAGCAGTCCATGCCCGCAAGCAGCAAGACCTGAAAGACATTCAGGCTTGGGCTGATAGTGGCAGGTAACATTCACGCCACACATGTGCCAGGCAATGACTATCTCCAACAAGTGAGAGTCTAACCACTGCTCCTTGACATTCAACGGCATTACCATCGCTGAATCCCCCACCATCAACATCCTGGGGGTCACCATTGACCAGAAACTTATCTGGACCAGCCACATAAATACTGTGGCAACAAGAGCAGGTCAGAGGCTAGGTATTCTGCAGCGAGTGTCTCACCTCCTGACTCCCCAAAGCCTTTCCACCATCTACAAGGCACAAGTAAGGAGTGTGATGGAATACTCTCCACTTGCCTGGATGAGTGCAGCTCCAACAACACTCAAGAAGCTCGACATCATCCAGGACAAAGCAGCCCGCTTGATTGGCACCCCATCCACCACCTTAAACATTCACTCCCTCCACCACCGGCATACTGTGGCTGCACTGTGTACCATCTACAAAATGCACTGCAGCAACTGGCCAAGGCTTCTTCGGCAGCACCTCCCAAACCTGCGACCTCTACCACCTAGAAAGATAAGGGCAGCAGGCACATGGGAACACCACCACCTCCAAGTTCCCCTCCAAGTCACACGCCATCCTGACTTGGAAGTATATCGCCGATCCTTCATCATCGCTGGGTCAAAATCCTGGAGTCCCTTCCTAACAGCCCTGTGGGAGTACCTTCACCACACGGACTGCAGCGGTTCATGAAGGCGGCTCACCACCACCTTCTCAAGGGCAATTAGGGATGGGGAATAAATGCTGGCTTTGCCAGCGACACCCAGGTCCCATGAACGATTAAAAAAAACGGTTTTGAACACAGTACTATGAGACAAATCCCTTGGTCCAGAGCTGGAAGGTAAAACTTCAAGAGGCCAATTTTGCAGTTAGACGTAGTCTGAAAGAAAAGTAATGGCAAGAGAGAAGTGAGATTGAGCTATTGGAATGGATTTTGCTTTGAATGGTACTCTGTGTGCACACTTCCTACTTGTGAAATAAAGCCATTTAATGATTCGTATCTGGCCTTGTCTTTCCAACTGTTTCTCAGTTCACCATCCAAAAATTGGAGACATGCATGTGAGGGCACATATCCAGTTCAACAACAACAACAACAACTTACATTTATATAGTGCATTTAATGAAACAAAACGTCCCAAAGCACTTATCAAGAGCGATGTCAGTAAAAACATTTTTGACACTGAGCCACAGATGGAGTTATCAGGACAGATGACCAAAAGATTGTTCGAAGAGTTAGGTTTTAAGAAGCATCTGAAAGGAGGAGAGAGAGGTAGAGAGGCAGAGAGGTTTAGGGAGGGAATTCCAGTCTTAGGGACTAGGCAGGGCTGTCAATGGTGGAGCGATTACAATCAGGGATGCACAAGAGGTCAGAATTGGAGGAGCGCAGAGATCTCGAAGGCTTGTAGGGCCGGAGGAGATTACTGAGATAGGAAGGGGCGAGGCCATGGAGGGATTTAAAAACAAGGATGAGGATTTTAAAATCAAGGCGTTGTCAGACCGGGAGCCAATGTAGGTCAGCAAGCACAGGGCTGATGTGTGAACGAGACTTGGAGCGAGTTAATATACGGGCAGCAGAGTTTTTGATGAGCACAAGCTTATGTAGTTCAGATCACAAGGGGGTCCTCTTGTTACATTCCTGGGTGATGCTATTGCATAGCTAGATACTGGGCATTACAGGCACAACCCTAAACTTAAGGGGCTAGAAATTGGGCTCCTTTGCACCTCCTGTTAGCGCCTCCAAATGGGTTTGCGACTGGGCTTGGCAATATCAATGCCTCCCGTTAAATTCAATGGGAGTTTTGCGGCGGCAGTAAGACGTTGCGCCCTGATCTCCTGCGCCCGGAGATCATGGTGTCATTGCCGTGTACAGCGCCCCGGATGAAAAATTCCCTCTCGCCCCCTGCTTGTGCGCCTACCGTTAACAACAACAAGTAGAGGAGGGGGCTTTCAGTCGGATGTCCCCTGGAGGAGCGCTATTTAAAGGTGTTCACATCAGTTTAATTTTCGTCGGCCAACAATGCTGCGTTGTCAGTTTCACATAGGCAAAGAGGCCTTTTGACCGATTTGAACGTTTTGCATTTTAACGAGTGTTCTGACACATAAAGATTCTTCAGTTTCATTGAGGGGAAATTTGAAAGTGCAATATTTGGATCCTATCATGGGGGCTGTACTGGCACTGGACCACGCCCTCCAGTGTCAACGTCGGAGGCAACTGAGGCACAGAGAAAGAGTGCAAAATGTGGCTAGAGGTAGGAGGGCCAACAGGGCTCTCAACAGGAGGCCTTACACACCCAGTGTATTCCGGCAGCAGTTCTCCTACATGAATTTCACTGAGAAAGAAGAATTTTATATAAGAAGCATTTTATATAGCGCCTTTCACGACCACCGGACGTCTCAAAGCGCTTTACAGCCAATGAAGTACTTTTGGAGTGTAGTCACTGTTGTAATGTAGGAAACGCGGCAGCCAATTTGCGCTCAGCAAACTCCCACAAACAACAATGTGATAATGACCAGATAAACTGTTTTTGTTCTGTTGATTGAGTAATAAATATTGGCCAGGACACCAGGACCAGTATATTAGAAGGTTCCGCTTCAGCAAGGATGTGGTCACAGAGCTCTGCCACCTCCTGCAGCCAGACCTCAAGCCTCAGATCAGGACCACCATGGCTCTCCCAGTGGCAGTCAAGGTCACCGTTGCCCTCAATTTCTATACCAGCGGAGTGTGTGACAGGCAGCATCTCCGACATCTCCCAGTTTGCCGTCCATTGTTCCATCCACCAGGACACAGATGCTCTGTACAGAAGGAGAAGGGATTACATTTCCTTCCCCATGACCAGAGAGAAGCAGTGCAAGCGTGCATGTGGCTTTGCCAGGATAGTGGGCTTCCCCATGGTGCAGGGCGCCATTGACTGCATCCATGTCGCTTTGCGGGCACCGCATAACAATCCTGAGGTATTCCGTAACTGCAAAGGCAACCACTCACTTAATGTGCAGTTGGTGTGGGACCACACACGGCAAATCCTGACCGTCAATGTCCGCTATCCTGGCAGCAGCCACGATGCCTTCATCCTGCGCCAGACCGGTGTGCCAGATCTATTCCAGCCACCACATCAAGCTTGCGGCTGGCTGCTGGGAGACAAGGGCTAACCGCTCTGCACCTGGCCCATGACTCCCCTCTGCATCCCCAACACTCCTGGCTAGCACTCATATAATGAGAGCCATGCTGCCACCAAGAACATTATTGAGCAGACCATCGGAATGCTCAAGCAACAGTTCCGCTGCCTTGACTGCTCGGGAGGAGCCCTCCAGTACTCGGCTGAGTGGGTGTCACTTTTCATCGTCGTCTGCTGCATGCTACACAACTTGGCCATTATGAGGGCGCAGCCATTGCCACCAAGCATAACTCCACCATTTCAGGAGGAGGAGGAGGACGACAAGGACGAGGAGGAGGAGGAGGAATAAGAGGAGCAGGAGGAACAGGAGGACGAACAGTAGCAACGGAGGAGGCAGCCACTCAATCGGTGTTCTGCAAGGTCAGTCTTCTTTCCGGTTGCTGAGCGCGTTGCCATCATTCCATCACGTTGTGATTCCAAACCCACACCCCAGAACTGAAATGAGACACAGCACCAAACCTGCAATATTCCAGTAATAAATTTATCAAAAACCATTAACCACATATATACAACAACAATATTGACTAATCACCCTTGTGCAAATCCTTGCCTCCCTTCTTTACTGTCCCCTTTCCTAATCTAGTGCTCCTATGTAGTGTCTCCCCAGTGGCTGCAGCAGGGCTGGTGGAAGGCTGCTAATAGTCGGTGCTGGAGACTACAGATGGTCTTGCAGGATGCCCTCAACCAGCTCTGGGCCTGGCAGGCCCGGCTGTACACTGCGCCACCTTAGGCTGGGCAGCAGCAGTCTGGGCTGGCTGGCTGTCGGGCAGCGACAAGTGCAATGGCGGAATGCCACTGGTGGGAACAGGAATGCTGTCATCCTGAGAGAGGACAGCAGGTTCCTGCTCCACTGACCCACACCCACTCCCCTTGGGCAGCACCTCAGCATCCTGTAGCACAGATTGCTGGCCTGCTGCGACACCGTGAGATCCCCGGTGGACTGTGGTGGACCCAGCCATGATGGCAGCAGTCAGATCTTTCATGGCATCAATATGAGACTGCATGAGAGCAGTCTGAGACTCGATGGCAGCAACCATTGTCTGCATTACAGTACTAAGACGTTGCGTCGCTTCTACCTGTGCTGCAATGGAAGCTGCCACATAGCCCATGACACGCGTCATGAAGTCTGGATCCACACAATCTCTCTGGGAATCCACTATCCTCTGCATGGTGTGCGCAGAGCTCTGCGCAATGTTGGAAACAGACTCCTCCACGCTCCTTACCATTGCCCAGACGCTCTTGGGCACCCTTGCCATTGCACCTATCATCTTGACCATCACCCTTCTTGTGAACGCCTCCCTATCAAGGTCCTCATCTGAGTCCTGTGCAGCAGAACTCGCGCACGAACTCGCCCTCCGGGGAGCTGGCTCCTGAGCTACTCTTTCCATCTGTCCTTGCTGCAGCCCACTCATCCCTGGTGCATCACCCAGTGCAGACCCCTCTACTAAACTTGCCTCTAAAGATCGCGTAATGCCAGTATCTGAGCTGGTGCCTGCGGGTGAGAGATGCAGTGATGCGGTGCTTTGCTCCTCCTCCTCTTCTTCCTCATTCTCAGTGGGGGCTCAGGGATAGTCTGGTCATCTGGTTGCTGATTATCTGAAAGCATAAAGGCACAAGACCCGCGTTAAGGTGAGGGCAAGGGAGCAGGAATGCAGCAAGGAATGCAGACATTCTCAGGAGGTGGAAAGTGAGAAAGGTTTGTGGTGTGAGGGGGAAGTGGGATGAGAGAAGGAGAGGGGCTGAAGATACCGTTTTTGCCCCCAACGGGGTTGACGGGGTTGACGTTGCCGACAGACACGGCGCATCACCCCCGCCTGTTCTCTGCTGCTCCCTCCTATCTTGGCCTGCAAGAGAAACAAATGTGTTTGAGTCAGAGTCCAGCTGTGTGTTTGGGAGATATGCCTGCCGTCGTTGAATAGCTGTGATTGTAGGCAAGGCGTGAGATGTGGATGTGAGTTTGAGTAGGTGAAGATGTTTGGTGGGTGAGTGGTGGGGGTGTGGTTGTTTGCGCAGTGTGCACAGACTGAGGTTCAGATGCTGGTGTGTAGGAGCTGGTGAAGCATGTACTCACCTTGACCACCCGACTGAGGTTGTTGAATTTCTTGCGGCACTGTGTCAGGCTGTGTTCCACCACACTACTGGCTGAGACCTCCTGGGCCACTTCCCTCCACATTGCCCTGAACACCTGAGGCAATGGCCTCCTTCCAGTGGCCGGGGACAGCACTGCCCTCCTTCGCTCCACTCCAGCCACCAATACCTCCAATGCCACGTCTGTGAACCGACGAGCTCTCTCCCTGGGAGTGGGAACAGCCATAGCCATCAGGGGATTCACTTGCTCGCAGATTGCCTCAAAGCCAGCAATGCTGAAAATGAGCATCTGCCCAATGATGCAACCTCCCCTTTAAGAGCTGGAAGGAACCAATGTGAAGAATCATTGCTGAATGCATTGCACCTGAAATTCATTAGCGTTCTGCTGGTAGCACCCCTGTAGTGCCCCACTGAGGTCATTAGCGCTTGATTTAGCGCCCCACTTCCTTCCTGGGGCGCTAACACCCAATTTAGTAGAAGTTCAGAATCCTTAGCGCCTGGCACTAAATTTTCAAAATTTCAAGAGTTAGCGCCTCAAATGGGGCGATACCCAATTTCGCCCCCAAGATGTTTAGACTGCTTACCTGAGAGAATATCTAAGGTAGACCCAAAACTCTTAACAGTGACATTCTCAACACAAAATTAGCAAAGGCTCTACTCCTTCCCTAAACCAAAAATGTTTGCCAACCGCTGGAAATGGCGCTCCTTAACGGCTCAAAAGCTGTGCAGAAGCAAAATGTGCTGCATTAGTAATGTGTAACACCACCTATTGCAGGTAAATACACAACCAAAGCTGAACTGTGTTGCACCTTATATTTAGCATTCTTGTCATGCAAAAGATCATGTTGTACAGATGCCAAACATTCGGCATAAATCAGTGCCTAGAAAGCTCTTTACTGCTGAATAAACAGAAACTTCATATGCATTGCAAGAGATAATTGACTTAAAATGAAGTCAACAGTAATTTAATTTGATGTACCTGTATGCAAACATATGCTTTGCCAAAATTGATATGCTAAAGTAATTTGATCCATGTTGCTGGGTCGTCTTGGTTACGTCAAATTATCCCCGCATGTAAATGTGTCAGTGTGAGATAAATCATCATTTAACACAACAAAATGCTACAGCTATCACTTTAAGAGTTAATGTCTTCCCAGTATAATACAGAATATATGAGAATAAGATACAGGTAGAAATTCAGATTTAAAAAATCCTTTGTTGTGGTGTCATATTATAGCCTTTTGTATTCACAAGTAACGTTTGAAGTGTCAGTATTCTTGAGATTCTCTCATCTTATAATTTTAGGCTTTGATGTGAAGTAGAGACTACAGCTGCAAAGCATAGTCACAGCTGAGAGCAAATCACATGGAAAAAGACTTAACAAACTGTTTAATCGAACACTCTATAAAATGGCTGTGTGAATGATACAATTGCATTTGCATAACTTTGAAAAATTTATATAGACACAATTAAAATAATTAAAATCATTGCTGTGTCAGCTGCATGATGCCACATGGCACAGCAAGTGCATCCATATGTAACGCTGCATATTCAAATTCTTTTATTAAGCAGCATGCTTGAGTTTTTTTTAAGTAATTATTACTTTATACTCATTTAAGGATTTTCTCTACACTTCCATTGCTTCTGTTGGCTGCTTGGTGTGTAATCAGCCAACACAAGGTGTGATTCAAGTGGGCTGAATGAAACATTTCCAGATTTTCTTCCCTCATGGATAATACAAAGACACCCCACTTAATTAGAACTCGTCTCTAGTTGGGTTTTTAAAGTCCTGAATTTCCCGCATGATTTTCCATCCAATTTCCCCATCGCAGTCCCATGATTGCCGATATCATTAACCTGTCCCCATCCACCGGCACAATCCCTATATTCTTCCAATCCAGCACCATCACAAGTTTCTACACAAATCCAATTCAGTCCTTCTACTCTCTCAAACTGCTACCCATCTCCAACCTTGCCTTTTCCTATAAAGTCTTGAAACAGGCTGCCTCACAATTATGCTCCCATCTCTTGCACCGCTGCCTGTTTCGGACTCTCGTTTAGGCTTCCTGCCTGCCCATGGCACAGACACTGAACTGGAACAAAGTTACAAGCAACACCATGTGCGACTAGACTATGGCTTACTGTTACTCCCCAAGCTTCCTGACCTTGCCACTGCCTTCAATTCCATCAATCACTGCATCTTCTTAACATATTTCTCCTCCACCATCCATCACTGTGGCACTGCTCTCTCACTCCTACCTGTCATGATGCATACATTACATCACCTCCTGTGCAATCTGGTGCATCACAGTCTCCATCCTTAGTCCCCTCATCTTCATTGTTTACATGTAACCACTTGGCAACATGACCCAGAATCACAAAGCTATTTCTACGTGTATGCCCATTTCCTCTCCACCAACCCCAAGGCTGCTTATGCTCCCTTCAACTAATCTGATATTAAGACTTGGAGGACCTGAAACTTCCTTCAGCTAAATGTCACCAAAATCAATGCCCTCCTCTTCATGTCCTGGCCTTCACTTTACCAATCTCCTATGCTGCTTTCTCAGGCTAAGCCCAGAGGTGCAGAACCTTGGCACACTGTTCAATCCTGAGCTCAGCTTCCTTCTCCACATCCAACCCGTTATCAAGACCGCTTTCTTTCACCTTTGAAATATCGGCCGGCTCCACCCTTAACTTTCCTCCATAGTGCCGAAACTTTAATTGAAGCCTTTACACCTTGAAGTTCAATTTCTCCAATGCTTTCCTGTCTGCCTTCTCATTTCCACCCTCCACAAACTATATCTTATCCAGAAAATCATGGCTTGCCTCCTTATCTGCAGAACTCTTGATCATCCTGTCCCTTGTTAAACTTCCTTGGCTCCCATGCCTAAGTAAATTGATTTGGAGATCCTTGTCCTCACCTTGAAATCCATCCAATGCATTTCTCCACCCTGTTCAATGATCTCCTTCAGCCATACACATGCTCTCCACTCCTCCAACACTGGCTCACACCATGTCCCCACTTCACCACTGATGGCTGCTCTTTAGCCAATATCTTGTGCCATCTGGAACTCCTTCCCTCAACACCTCTACCTTGTCACCAATGTTCCCTTTAAGCTGCATGGCCATGCAGCGCTCTGGAGCGCCCTCGCAGCCGACTTACCAGCTTTTAAATGGGAAAACCCGCGTGTACGCAGTATATTGAATGGGCCGTGCAACCCCTTAAAGGGGCCATGCATCCCCAAAAAATTAAAGGGAAGATTGCTTGTCAGTTGCCACCTCCCTCCCTGCCTTTAAAAGCCTCCTAAAAGCCCTTCTAACCTTCCTCAGCTTCTCCTTTCCTTTTCTCCCTCTCAACTCTGTGCTCTGTCCACTGCCTAGCAAAGTGTTCAGAGACATCTTCCTTTATGTGACGAGAGCTATAGAAATGTACATTATTGTTGTAAAGACATTCTAGTCGATTTAATATAAGTCTCCATTTAAAGTTCCTGATCTATACAAAAGGAACAGATTGCATAGTTTGTCCGAAATAGTAAATTTTATGAAAGAGCGCACCTGCTGTGGAGGCTCGCCCACCGGAAGCACATAACAGGAAATTGTGGGCAATGAAAATCGGACAGTCATATAACAGATGGCTGCTCCACCTGGATGGTCAGTTGAAAATCTACCACATAGATTTATGGGAAAAAAGATAGCACAGCACCACCTATTGACACGACAGGTAATAATATTACCAGCCAGGGGCATTCAGCCTCGGATCTGCGGGTAAGCGTTCTCCAAGGCGGCCTTCGAGATACACGACAGCGCAAAATCATAGAGCAGAAACTGATAGCCAAGTTCCGCACTCATGAGGATGGCCTCAATCGCGATATCGGGTTCATGTCACGATACAGAACGTGACTTGACATCATGGCCGGTCTTCCCAGGTGTTTTTTTTTTTTTAAAAAAACACAAGAACACAAATTGACAGGATATGCAGCCAGCAGGTGGTTTGACATGCTGGACCCCCTGGGACACATCTCATTGTCTTGGCTGTGCTCTTTGTTGTAGCGAATAATGTGAATAGATTTTGTCTGGGTTTAAATTGTGAATTCTGGGAGATTCTCTCATTGCTAACTTACCTGACGAAGGAGCGATAGCTCCGAAAGCTTGTAAAATTAAATAAATCTGTTGGACCTGGTGTTGTGCGACTTCTCATTTTTGTCCACCCCAGTCCAACGCCGGCATCTCCACATCATGAATAATATACATGTCAGTGTTGTCATTTAACATTGAAATTCCCATCACAGCACCACCTAGTGTATAAAAAGTGTCTTACCTATTGACATTAGCATTTCCATAAGAAATGTTTACATAGCAGGTTCGAATGGAGCACATGGTCTACGTAACAAAAATATTTTATTATAGATATAAAACCAGTGAATTTTCTGTGGCAATGCTCGCCGTTAGTCAGGGAAGGAAAGGCCAGGGAGTGGGTGAAGAGCAAGACAGGTGGTGGCAACTGGGTTTAGGAGAGGAAGGGAGCGAGGCAGGCAGTGAAAGTGATGGGCAGGAGAGGGTGCTAAAACATGTCGAGAGAGTTCACAGCACTACCGTGAGAGTGAATAAGATGTAAGATGAGGTATTGGGACATTACAGAGTTACCAACTCAAAGGTCTGAATTTTAATAGTTTGGCGGGTTGGGAGCGGGGGTGGGGCGGGATCAGAAGTGGTCGGGAAATCCGGGAGAACGGGTTTCCAACAGGCTCTGTAAAATTTAATGGCAGGACCTGATTTGCATTGGAAATCTCTGTTTCTCACCTACAGCCACAGATTGATAAGCTGTCTGGCTGCATGTGGGTAGGCCTGGGCACTAGGCCTCAGGGAGGAGGGAGGGAGCGTTCATGAGGGGGCGGGGGGGGGGGTCGGGGGGGCCGGAGGAGCACGGGGGTGGGGGGTACCCAGAGGAGCAGGGGGGTCCAGACCGATTGGAGGGACGGAGGAGTGTGAGGGCGGTCGGGACTGATTGGAGGGCTGGAGGAGTGTGAGGGGGGTCGGGACTGATTGGAGGGTCGGAGTGTGAGGGGGGGTTGGGACTGATTGGGGGGCTGGAGGAGTGTGAGGGGGGTCGGGACTGATTGGAGGGCTGGAGGAGTGTGAGGGGGGTCGGAACAGATTGGAGGGTCGGAGGAGTGTGAGGGGATCGGGACTGATTGGAGGGTCGGAGGAGTGTGAGGGGTGTCGGGACTGATTGGAGGGCTGGAGGAGTGTGAGGGGGGTCGGGACTGATTGAAGGGCTGGAGGAGTGTGAGGGGGGTCGGGACTGATTGGGGGGCTGGAGGAGTGTGGGGGTGTTGGGACTGATTGGAAGGTCGGAGGAGTGTGAGGGGTGTCAGGACTGATTTGAGGGCTGGAGGAGTGTGAGGGGGGTCGGGACTGATTGGAGGGTCGGAGTGTGAGGGGTGTCGGGACTGATTGGGGGGCTGGAGGAGTGTGAGGGGGGGTCGGGACTGATTGGAGGGTCGGAGGAGTGTGAGGGGGGTCAGGACTGATTTGAGGGCTGGAGGAGTGTGGGGGTGTTGGGACTGATTGGAAGGTCGGAGGAGTGTGAGGGGGGTCGGGACTGATTGGATGGTCGGAGGAGTGTGAGGGGGGTCAGGACTGATTGGAGGGTCGGAGGAGTGTGAGGGGGGTCGGGACTGATTGGAGGGTCGGAGGAGTGTGAGGGGGGTCAGGACTGATTGGAGGGTCGGAGGAGTGTGAGGGGGGTCCGGACTGATTGGAGGGTCGCAGGAGTGTGAGGGGGGTCGGGACTGATTGGAGGGTCGGAGGAGTGTGAGGGGGGTCAGGACTGATTGGAGGGTCGGAGGAGTGTGAGGGGTGTCTGGACTGATTGGAGGGCTGGAGGAGTGTGAGGGGGGTCGGGACTGATTGGAGGGTCGGAGGAGTGTGAGGGGGATCGGGACTGATTGGAGGGTCGGAGGAGTGTGAGGGGTGTCCGGACTGATTGGAGGGCTGGAGGAGTGTGAGGGGGGTCGGGACTGATTGGAGGGTCGGGGGAGTGTGAGGGGGGTCAGGACTGATTGGAGGGTCGGAGGAGTGTGAGGGGGGTCGGGACTGATTGGAGGGTCAGAGTGTGAGGGGGGTCGGGACTGATTGGAGGGTCGGAGGAGTGTGAGGGGGTTCAGGACTGATTGGAGGGTCGGAGGAGTGTGAGTGGGGTCAGGACTGATTGGAGGGTCGGAGGAGTGTGAGGGGTGTCCGGACTGATTGGAGGGTCGGAGTGTGAGGAGGGTCGGGACTGATTGGAGGGTCGCAGGAGTGTGAGGGGGGGTCGGGACTGATTGGAGGGTCGGAGGAGTGTGAGGGGGGTCAGGACTGATTGGAGGGCTGGAGGAGTGTGAGGGGGGTCAGGACTGATTGGAGGGTCGGAGGAGTGTGAGGGGGGTCGGGACTGATTGGAGGGTCGGAGGAGTGTGAGGGGTGTCGGGACTGATTGGAGGGCTGGAGGAGTGTGAGGGGGGTCGGGACTGATTGGAGGGTCGGAGGAGTGTGAGGGGGTCGGGACTGATTGGGGGGCTGGAGGAGTGTGGGGGTGTCGGGACTGATTGGAGGGTCGGAGGAGTGGGAGGGGGGTCAGGACTGATTGGGGGGTCGGAGGAGTGTGAGGGGGGTCGGGACTGATTGGAGGGTCGGAGGAGTGTAGTGGGGTTCGGGACTGATTGGAGGGTCGGAGGAGTGCGAGGGGGGTCGATACTGATTGGCGGGTCGGAGGAGTGTAGTGGGGTTCGGGACTGATTGGAGGGTCGGAGGAGTGTGAGGGGGGTCGGGACTGATTGGGGGGCTGGAGGAGTGTGGGGGGGGGTCGGGAATGATTGGGGGGCTGGAGGAGTGTGAGGGGGGTCGGGACTGATTGGAGGGTTGGAGGAGTGTGAGGGGGCTCGGGTCTGATTGGAGGGCTGGAGGAGTGTGAGGGGGGCTCGGGACTGATTGGAGGGCTGGAGGAGTGTGAGGGGGTTCAGGACTGATTCGAGGGTCGGAGTGGGAAGGGGGTCGGGACTGATTGGAGGGACGGAGTGTGAGGGGGGTCGGGACTGATTGGAGGGCTGGAGGAGTGTGAGGGGGGTCGGGATTGATTGGAGGGTCGGACGAGTGTGAGGGGGGTCGGGATTGATTGGAGGGTCGGAGGAGTGTGAGGGGGTCGGGACAGATTGGAGGGTCGGAGGAGTGTGAGTGGGGTCGGGATTGATTGGAGGGTCGGAGGAGTGTGAGGGGGCTCGGGACTGATTTGGGGCTGGAGGAGTGGGAGGGGGTTCAGGACTGACTTGAGGGTCGGAGTGGGAAGGGAGTCGGGACTGAATGGATGGTCAGAGGACTGTGAGGGGGGTCGGGACTGATTGGGGGGTCGGAGGAGTGTGAGGGGTTCGGGACTGATTGGTGGGTCGGAGGAGTGTGAGGGGTTCGGGACTGAATGGATGGTCAGTGGACTGTGAGGGGGGTCGGGAATGATTGGAGGTTCGGTGGAGTGTAAGGGGGTCGGGACTGATTGGAGGGACAGCGGAGTGTGAGTGGGGTCGGGACCGATTGGGTTCAGAGCAGCAGATCGCAGGCTGGAGGAGCAGATCCTGGGCCGGTAAAGCAGGGGGAGGACCAGAGCAGATCGGGGGCCAGAGGAGCAGGTCGGGGGCCAGAAGGAGGAGTGGGGGTGGGGCGCTTTTCGGAGCTTCATCGGAGGGCGAAGAGGAGTGGGGGGGAGCGGTGGAGGAGGGAGTCAGATGACATTGGATAGCCGGAGGAGCATGGTGGGGGCGGGGGGGAGGCCTCGTTGGGAGTGGGGATTGGAGACCTGGGGGTGGATCAGAGGCCTGGAGGGAATCGGAGGCCTCGTGGCGGGGGGTTCTCTGATCACAGAGGGTGGGTTAGGCACGGTTCCTGAATGCAATAGAACATAGTGAAGATACAGGTGGTGGTGCAAATGTTGAATCCATTTGGTTAGACTGAAGGAATAAGAAGATAATATTTATTGTACTGGAATAAACTATCGACCACTGAACAGAAATGGCATAGAGGAAAAGATAGGTAAAAAAAATTGAATACAAAAGCAGGAGTAGCAGGACTTTAATAAAGGGTGACTTTAATTATCAAAATGTAGACTGGGGTAAGAGCAGTGTAACTGGAAAAGAAGGGAAGCAATTTATACAATGTGCTTGGGTCTGGTTTCTAGAACAGCTTTCTTCCAACAAGGAATGAGGCAGTGCTGGAGCTAGTTCTAGGAATTGACGATGGATAAGTAAGTAATGTAAGGGTAGAGGAATATCTAGGGAACAGTGACTATAACATAATTAGACTTGATATGAAAATTAAAAAAGACACAGAACAGTCAAAGATAAAAGTACTTGACCAGAAAAAATGCCAATTTCAATTAGATAAAAAAGAAAACAGCCCAGATAAACTGGAAAGATATATTGGCAGATAAGACCATGCACAATCAATGGGAAATGTTTCAACAAGAGATGGTTAGGGTACAGACTCGACACAATTTGACAAGAAGTTAAGGTGATGCAGCAAAAGCTGGATTTTTTTGGATGAGTGGATGAATTCACATTAAATGAGATTTAAAGAGAAGCATATGACAAAGCTAGGGCTAATAAGAAAGTCAAGCTGACTATAGAAAATATAGAGAGGAAGTGTAAAGAAAATTGAAAGGTTAAGATGAGGTATGCGAAAGAATAGCAGGTAACAAAGAGAGAAATAATAAAGGATTTTATAAATATCTAAAATGTAAAAGAGTAGTTAAAGAAAGGGCAAGACCAATTAAGGATGTGAAGGGAATCTTCTTATGGAAGGTGAAGCCTTGAGAGTTTTAGAAACCAGCAAAGGATGAGCAAAAAAATGATAAAGAGGGAGAAAATAGAATATGAGAGTAAACTAGCAAGAAATATAAAAACAGATTGTAAGCACTTCTGCAAGTATGTAAAAAGCAAGAGAGTAATGAAAGTAATGTTCTTAAGTTCTTGAATGTGGGTCCCTTAGAGGCTGAGACAGAAGCAATTATAATGGGGAATAAGGAAATGACAGAGACATTACACAGATATTTTGTATCTGTCTTCACAGTAGAAGACACAAAAAACATGCCAGAAATAGTGTGGAACCAAGGGTCTAATGAGAGTGAGGAACTTAAAGTAATTAATATCAGTAAAGAATAAGTAATGAAGAAATTAATGGGACTATAAGCCAACAAATCCCCTGGACCTGATGGCTTACATCTTAGGGTTCTAAAAGAGGTGGCTGCAGAGATAGTGGATGCATTGGTTGTGATCTTCCAAAATTCCCTAGATTCTCGAATGGTCCCAGTGGATTGAAAGGTGGAAAATGTAACACCGCTATTCAAGAAAGGAGGGAGAGCGAAAACAGGGAACTACAGATCAGTTAGCCTGACATCAGTCATCAGGAAAATGTTGGAATCCATTATTAAGGAAGTGGTAACAGGGCACTTAAAAAATCATAATATGATTAGGCAGAGTCAACGTGATTTTATGAAAGGAAAATCGTGCTTGACAAATCTATTAATGGCCCAGAAATTCGTCCGAATACGGGAGAGTACGCACTGTGTACTCTCGCGTATTCAGTCCCGAAGTGCCGGTTTCCTGCATGCACTGCGCATGCGCGGGAAACCGGCACTTCCGATATTGCGAAGGGGGCGGTTCCTAAGTGAACCGCGTGCGCACTACAGGCTGTGCGCACGCAGCACACTTAGTTTTTTTTTCAGGTTTGAACGCGCAGGTAAGTGTTGAAGATTTTACACATGAAGAAAGGAGGCGTAAGACCCCCTTTTAACAAGGTAAGTAGTTAATTAAGTATTATTTTAAATTTTTTTCAACAGGTTTGTCTTTTTTAGAGACTTTAAAGAAAGGTAAGTTTATTTTTATAACTTTTAAAAAGAATTTAAATTTTTGTTTAAAGTGGTTAATTTATTTAACTATAGTTATTTTATTAATGTGATGGTTTTTAAAAAAATTTAATTGAGGTTTAGCTGTTCTTTTGGGGGCAAGTTGTATTCATAGCTTTGACAGCTCTTCCTGTCAAAACTATGAATGAAAGATGGTGTGCTGCCATTGGCTCTAACTGGCCCACGTGATCCCAGAGGTCGCATCGCACTAACTGCGCCCCTGGGACACGCACACACTGCGCGCCGGCACCAGGGAGAGGCCCAGGAACTGAAGTTCGTGTGGGCCCGAAACATAAAGGCAGGCGCGGAGTGCGATATCACGGGGGATCCTTACCCCCGCGGCAACCATCGAAGTCCAATTTCTGGGCCAATGTTTTTGAGGATATAACTAGCAGGGTAAATAAGAGAAACCAGTGAATGTAGTATATTTGGATTTTCAAAAGGCATTCGATAAGGTGCCACATGAAAGGTTGTTACACAAGATGAGGGTTCATGGGATTGGGGGTAATATATTAGCACAGATAGAGGATTGGTTGCTGGACAGAAAGCAGAGAGTAGGGATAAACAAATTATTTTCAGGTTGGCAGGCTGTTACTAGTGGAGTGTTGCAAGGATCAGTGCTGGGGCCTCAGCTAATTACAATCCATATAAATGACTTAGATGAAGGTTTGCTGATGATACAAAGCTAGGTGGGAGGTAAGCTCTCAGGAGGGCACAAAGGACAGAGTTTTCCCCGAAAAAAAGATCGGTTTGGAGTGTGGGGGCAATTACATTTTAAAAAATGGGCTTCCCAAACAAATTCCGCCCCTCAACCCGCCCACTTCCGATTTTAACTGAGACAGGATGGGGACGAGGAGGGGGACGGGGAGGGGGGTAGGCGACCAACCTGCTGCCAGGGTTCGGAACGTCAATTTAAATATTATAATGAGACTGGAAGCCTCTTTTTTAACGTCCATTTTGAATTTAACTGCATGTGGACGGGTTTCACACAATTCGTGAAACCCATCAGTTAAGTGAGGCAGGGACTCTTGCATCCAGGAGGTAGGTGACTTTATACCTACCTCCTGGATCTAGGGTCCCTCCCTAACCCACCCGCCGCAATCAGAGACCTCACCACGAGGCCTCTGCTCGCCTTCCTAGGTCTCCGGTCCCTGTCATGAGGCATCCCCTCCCACCCAACCAGTCCAGATCCTCTCTCTCCCCTCTACCGATCTCCGGCCTATACCCCCGCCGATCCCTAATCCCAGGCCGACCTACCCCTCCCTGCCGAACTTTTGCCGACCCCCCCACCCCGCCGAACCACGATCCTCCGGCCAACCACCCCCCACCCCAACGATCCCCGATCCTCCGACCCCCCCCACAATCCCCGATCCTCCAGCCCCCCCACAGTCCCCGATCCTCCGACCCCCCCACAATCCCTGATCCTCCGACCCCCCCCCACAATCCCCGATCCTCCGACCCCCCCACAATCCCCGATCCTCCGACCCCCCCACAATCCCCGATCCTCCGACCCCCCCCACAATCCCTGATCCTCCGACCCCCCCCACAATCCCCGATCCTCCGACCCCCCCACAATCCCCGATCCTCCGACCCCCCCCCACAATCCCCGATCCTCCGACCCCCCACAATCCCCGATCCTCCGAACCCCCCCCCCACAATCCTCGATCCTCCGACCCCCCCCACAATCCCCGATCCTCCAACCCCCCCCACAATCCCCGATCCTCCGAACCCCCCACAATCCCCGATCCTCCGACCCCCCCCACAATCCCCGATCCTCCGAACCCCCCACAATCCCCGATCCTCCGACCCCCCCCACAATCCCTGATCCTCCGACCCCCCCCCCACAATCCCCGATCCTCCGAACCCCCCACAATCCCCGATCCTCCGACCCCCCCCACAATCCCCGATCCTCCGAACCCCCCACAATCCCCGATCCTCCGACCCCCCCACAATCCCCGATCCTCCGACCCCCCCCACAATCCTTGATCCTCCGACCCCCCCCCACAATCCCCGATCCTCCGACCCCCCCACAATCCCCGATCCTCCGACCCCCCCCCACAATCCCCGATCCCCAGCCGCCCCCCTGATTCTCGACGGACTCCCCCACACAATCCCTGTGCCCTCCACGATCCCTGACGACACCCCCTATCCTTCCCCAGACCGAAACCTCGCTCCCTCTCTGCAGCTGCAGGCCTACCCACCCGCAGCCAGCCAGCCTCTCAATCTGGCTGGCTGTGGGCGGGAAACCGAGGCCTCATGTGCAAATCAGGCCCTGCCTGACTTGGCCTACTCCTGCTCCTATTTCTTAAGTCCTTATGTTCTTCTGCAATGATGGAGTTACTAAATTAGTAGTTTGCCTCTGTTTTCACAGAAGAGTATAGTAGTGAGAATGAAAAGGTACAAGAGAAAGATGTGTAATAATTACAGCTAGAGGAGTAATGGTGAAAAAACTGGTGGAGGTCAGTGTGGAAAAGGCACCAAGTCTGGATGGCATGCATTGTCGAATCGGAGAGGAAACAGCAGAGGTTCTGACCACAATCTTTCAAATAGACTAGGACATGAACTGGAGAGTTGCCAATGTAACACCTCTGTTCAAAAGAGAAATAAATATAAAACTGGTAACTATAGACCAAAAAGCCTAATAACATTAGCAGAAAATTAATACTCACCTATGGAAACATGGGTTAATTAATGACAGCCAACATGGATTTGTAAAAGGAAAGTCAGGTCTGACAGATTTAATGGAGTTCCTTGAAGAAGTAACAGTAACACGAAGCCTTCATCCTGCGCCAGACCGGTGTGCCAGCATTCTTCCAGCCACCACATCAAGCTCATGGCTAGCTGCTGGGAGACAAGGGCTATCTGCTCTCCACCTGGCTCATGACTCTCCTCTGCAACCCCAGCACTCCTGGCCAGCACTCATACACTGAGAGCCATGCTGCCACCAGGAACATCACTGAGCAGACCATCGGGGTGCTTAAGCAACGGTTCTGCTGCCTTGACCACTCGGGAGGAGCCCTCCAGTACTCGGCTGATCAGGTGTCACTTTTCATCGTTATCTGCTGCATGCTGCACAACTTGGCCATCACGAGGGCGCAGCCATTGCTACCAGGCATAGCCGCACCATCTCAGGAGGAGGTAGAGGGAGATGAGGAGGAGGAGGAGGAGGAACAGGAGCACGAACTGCAGCGACGGAGGAGGCCGCCACTCAATCGGCCTAGTGGAAGGGCGGTCTCATCAGACCGCCTCATCAGACTTCGGTTCCAATGAATTCGAGGCCACTTCTCGGTTGCTCAGCACGACCCAATCATTCCATCAATTTCTCATTCCATACCACATCCCAAAGCTGAAATGAGACACAGCCCCAAATCTGCAACATTCCAATAATAAATTTATCCAAATTCAGGAACCACATATATACAACAACAATATTAACAAATCACCCTTGTGCAAACCCCTACTTCCCCTCTTTACAGTGCCTTTTCCTAATCTACTGATCCTACATAGTGTCTCCCCAGTGGCTGCAGCAGGACTGGTGGAGGGTTGCTGATTGTCAGTGCTGGAGACTTCAGATGGCCTTGCAGGAAGCCCTCAACCAGCTCTGGGCCTGGAAGGCCCGGCTGTACACTGCGCCACCTCAGGATGGGCAGCGGCAGTCTGGGCTGGCTGGATGACAGGCAGCGACAAGTGCAATGGCGGAATGGCAGTGGTGGGAGCAGGAATGCTGTCATCCTGAGAGAGGACAGCAGGTTCCTGCTCCACTGACCCACTGCCACTCCCCCGGGGCAGCACCTCAACATCCCTACCAATCTGCTGGAGCACAGATTGGTGTCCTGCTGTGACACCGTGAGATCCCCTGCGGACTGTAGTCGACCCAGCCACGATGGCAGCAGTCAGAGCATGTGGGCATCAAGCTGAGACTGCATGAGTGCAGTCTGAGATTCGATGCCACCAACCATTGACTGCATTACAGCACTAAGACGTTGTGTCGCCCATGACACGTGTCATGAGGTCTGGATCCGCACAGTCTCTCTGGGAGTCCACCATCCTCTGCAGAGTGGAAATGATGGGCTCCATGGTGTGCGCAGAGCTTTGTGCAATGTTGGAGGCGGACTCCTCCATGCTGCTTACCATTGCGGAGAGGCTGTCGGGCACCCTTGCCATTGCACCTATCATCTCGGACTGCATGGCCATCACCCTTCTTGTGAACGCCTCCCCATCGAGGTCCTCATCTGAGTCCTGTGCAGCAGAACTCGGCCGCAAACTCGCCCTCTGGGAAGCTGGCTGCCGAGCTACCCTTTCCCCCTGACTTTGCTGCAGCCCACTCATCCGCGGTGCATCACCCAGTGCTAAACTTGCCTCTAAAGATCGCGTAGTGCCAGTATCTGAGATGGTGCATTTGGGTGAGAGATGCAGTGATGCGGTACTTTGTTCCTCCTCCTCTTCTCCTTCCTCACTCTCAGTGGGAGGCTCAGGGACAGGCTGGTCATCCAGTTACTGATTCTCTGAAAGCATAAAGGCACAAGACTCGCGTTAAGGTGAGGGCAGGGGGGCAGGAAGGGAGGAAGGAATGCAGACAGTATCAGGAGGTGGAAAGTGAGAAAGGTTTGTGGTGTGAGGGGGAAGTGGGATGAGAGAAGGAGAGGGGATGAAGATACCATTGTTGCTTCCAAGGGGGTCGACGTTGCCGACTGCCACACCACCTACCACCTGCTGCCGAATGAGTCACAGCACCCGCTCCTCCAGGTCTGAGAGCTGCTGGAGCTGCGCATCAACTCCGCCTGTTCTCTGCTGCTCCCTCCTATTCAGAGAAACGAATGTCTGTTAGTCAGAGCCCAGCTATCTGTTTGGGAGATATGCCTGCTGTAGTTGAATAGCTGTGAACGTAAGCAAGGTGTGAGATGTGGATGTGAGTTTAAGTAGGTTCAGATGCTTGGTGGGTGAGTGGTGGGGGTGTGGTGGTTTGTGCAGTGTGTACAGACTGAGGTTCAGATGCTGGTATGTAGGACCTGTTGAAGCACGTACTTACCTTGACCACCCGAGTGAGGTCGTTGAATTTCTTCTGGCCTGTGT
Organism: Squalus acanthias; assembly: GCA_030390025.1. NCBI lineage: Eukaryota > Metazoa > Chordata > Chondrichthyes > Squaliformes > Squalidae > Squalus > Squalus acanthias. The sequence continues at coordinate 88,677,928 of CM059432.1, forward strand.
CAGGCTGCGTATGACCACACTACTGGCCTAGACCTCCTGGGCCACTCTCCTCCACATTGCCCTGAAGACCTGGGGCAATGGCCTCCTTCCAGTGTCCGGGAACAGCACTGCTCTCCTTTGCTCCACTCCCCTGAACAATGCCTCCAATGCCTCATCCATGAAATGATGAGCTCTCTCCCTGGGAGTGGGATCAGCCATCACGATCAGGGGATTGAGTTCCCTTGCAAGTTGCCTTCACAGCCAGCAATGCTGATAATGAGGACCTGCACAATGATGCAACCTCCCCTTTAAGAGCTGGAAGGGGCCAGTGTGAAGGATCATTCCTGATTGCATAGCACCTGAAGTTCATTATCGCTCTGCTGGTAGCGCCTCTGTAGCGCCCTACTTAGGTCATTAGCGCTTGATTTAGCGCTCCAGTTCTTTCCAGGAGTGCTAACAGCCAATTTAGGGGAAGCTCAGGATCATTAGCGCCTGGCACTAATTTTTCACGATTTCAAAAATTAGCGCCCCAAACGGGGCGATAGCGAATTTCTCCCCCCGATATCCTATGTCACACATCCCAATCTACCTTCATGTTCACAATGTAATGGGAAATCCCTACCTCAAAAGAACCATGCTCCACAGTTAAAACACTTTCAGAAAAAGGTCTGTTTTCCCTCCCAAAAATGGCTGAGTCTCATTCAGAAATGTTAATAGTAATGATTTGTCCATGCACTATTAAATACAGAAAGAATGGTTTGCATACTGAAACAAACCAGCACCACCAATCATTTTGATGATGATATTTAAAAGTAAAATGATTGCTGGTGCTGGTTTGTTTCAGTATGCAAACCATTCTTTCTGTATTTCATAGTGCATGGACAAATCATTACTATTTGAGGTAGGGATTTCCCATTACATTGTGAATATGAAGGCAGAGCCTTGGGATGTGCATCCCTCACTTCCTTTGCCCACCATTGGTGGCTGTGCCTTCAGCTGCCTAGACCCTCAGCTCTGGAATTCCATTCTTAAACCTCTCTGCCTCTCCACTAATGTAATATATAATATAAACAGAAAATGCTGGAGATACTCAGCAGGTCAGGTAGCATCTGTGAAGAGAGAAACAGAGTTAACATTACAGGTCGATGACCTTTCCACCCCTCTCTCCTCCTTTAAGACGCTGTTTAAAACCTCTTTGATCAAACTTTTGGTCACCTGTCCTAATGTCTCCTTCTTCGGCTCAGTGTCAATTTTTGTCTGATTCCTGTGAAGTACCTCGGGACGGTTTACTGCGTTAAAGGCACTATATAAATGCAGGTTTTAGTTGTTAAATTAGAATGCAGTCCTTTTCAACACCAAGTCTTGCTTCAATTATTGAGATGAGAGTCTCTCTCTGCCAGCTGCCATGATTCCACATGAAATGTATTTTGCCAGTCTTAAATAATTTCCTAAAGTAAAAACAGAAAATGCTGGAAATACTCAGCAGGTCAGGCAGCATCTGTGGAGAGAGAAACAGATTAACATTTCAGGTCGACGACCCTGCGTCAGAACTGGAAAAAGCTGGAGATCGAACAGGTTTTTAAGCAAGTGTAGGGGCAGGGAAAGGGGGGAGGAGAGGAAAGAACAAAAGGGAAGGTCTGTGATAGGATGGAAGGCAGGAGAGATTAAGAGACAAAAGGGATGATGGTGCAAGGCAAAAGGAGATGGTAATGGGACAAGTTAAGAAACAAAAGATGAGTCTAGATGAAGTGTAAATGGCAATGGCAGAATCATCAACAGCTGCCATGTGAGATAAAAATTAAGGGCCGAGGTTATGGTCTGAAATTGTTGAACTCGATGTTGACTGCAGGAGGCTGTAAAGTGCCTAATCGAAAGATGAGGTGCTGTTCCTCGAGCTTACGTTGAGCTTCATTGGAACAGTGTAAGAGGCCATCGACCTGAAACGTTAACTCTGTTTTTCTCTCTACAGATGCTGCCTGACCTGCTGCGTATTTCCAGCATTTTCTGTTTTTATTTCAGATTTCCAGCATCCGCAGTATTTTGCTTTAGTATTTTTTTTAAACAATTTCCTAGTGTACATGGGTTAAAAGTATAAAACAGGCCATAATTTGGTACTAAACTGGCAACCTTACTGAGAGAGCACAAAAATAGCTACATGAAAACGGAAAAACAGAGTGATATCCTTTGGAGGTAGCATTAAGGCACAATTTAGGAGTGCGCCAGAATGGTTTAACTCTGACCTGGGAGTATTTCATGCTGACACTATTTGTCAAAAGTGAAAGAAGAGCTCATTCATCAAAATTGACATTCCTCAATTTGATAAACACCAAGTTCATCAAAAATAAAATAAAATCCTCTGGATCATGTCACTCCTCTCCAGACTTCTTTTATATGACTCCCAAACACAGAGAAATAGAAAGTGCTGAATATGATGTCGCATTTTTCTTTTAAATGCACAAAAACGTGCAGATTGCATTGGCATTAAGACATTTTGTCAAAAACATGCAATTGTCAATATATATGCATACACACACCCACACACAAACAAACAAGCATACGCATACTATGTATATATATATAAAATATAGGTTTGTCGTTTCATACATAATATCATTCTTTGGCCTTTAAACTACACTGCAAAAATGAGCATAAGTGTTTAGCACAATTATAACTCATTTATTTTAAAGGGTTTAATTTCTCCATTGAAATAATAGAGCAAGGAATTGACATAAATGAGATAAGCATCTGTACGCTAATCTCTGCGCAGCATAATTTCAAATCCTCTCTAATAAAAGATTTTAAAAATGCCTTTTTTTGTTTTATTGTTCAATATTGCTTTCAGCACACAGGCGCGTACACCTGTACACAGCAAAACAAGACTGGGAGTTTCTTTCTCATTACATTAGAAGGCGCATCCATTCAAAAATTCAAGTGTCTTTGAAATTGTTTCCATAAAATTGTAGGAACATAATTATTCTGATGAATAGCAAAATATTTACAATTAAAGAGCATTCTTTTAATCTCTGCATTATTTGTTCTGTTAAATGACATTGCAAGATTAATGTATTCATTGTGCTACTGTGGATTTTTTTAAACCCAAATAATAATGAAGCATGGTAACTTTTTACTTATCCAAAAAACTGATTGGAAATATAGGCCCAGAAATTGGAGTTCGATGGTTGCCACGGGGGTAAGGATCCCCCGCGATATCGCACTCCGCGCCTACCTTTATGGTTTTGGCCCACACGAACTTCAGTTCCTGGGCCTCTCCCTGGTGCCGGCGCGCAGTGTGTGCGTGTCCCAGAGGCGCAGTTAGTGCGATGCGACCTCTGGGATCACGTGGGCCAGTTAGAGCCAATGGCAGCACACCATCTTTCATTCATAGTTTTGACAGGCAAGAGCTGTCAAAGCTATGAATACAACAAGCCCCCAAAAGAACAGCTAAACCTCAATTAAATTTAAAAAAAGCCATCACATTAATAAAATAGCTATAGTTAAATAAATTAACCACTTTAAACAAAAATTTAAATTTTTGAAAAAATTTAAATTCTTTTTAAAAGTTATAAAATTAAACTTACCTTTCTTTAAAGTCTCTAAAAAAGATAAACCTGTTGAAAAAAATTTAAAATAATACTTAATTAACTACTTACCTTGTTAAAAGGGGGTCTTATGCCTGCTTTCTTTATGTGAAATCTTCAACACTTACCTGCGCGTTCAAACCTGAAAAAAAAACTAAGTGTGCTGCGTGCGCGCAACCTGTAGTGCGCACGCGGTTCACTTAGGAACCGCCCCCTTTGCCATACACGAAGTGCCGGTTTCCCGCGCATGCGCAGTGCATGCAGGAAACCGGCACTTCGGGACCTGATACGCGAGAGTACACAGTGCGTACTCTCCCGCATTAGGTCTAATTTTCGGGCCATAGAATAATACAGCACAGAAGACTATTCAGCACCCTGCCCTTTTCCCAAACCCTTTTAAAATTTGTACATAATCCCTTTTCCTATTTTCATGGGAAACATTGACTACAGTGCAAAATTCCTCTTTTAATAAAAAATGGGAGATTGCCTGTTTTCTTATATAATTACTCATCCACGAATGAAATTGCAGCAACATGTGATATTGAAATGTGCGATTTCTGAAAAAGATTCTACAGCATTGTGGTTAATATAATGGCCCTGAATTCACGGTCGGTATGACGGTGTACTCTCAGAGTACGGCGTCATACCACCTTTGAAATTGACCACAAGTTCGGGATTTGCGCATGTGCTAAATCACGACCTTGCGATCTGTCAAGTTCCGACTGCACGTTGGCTTCACTGCATGTTTCACCTCCTCATCCAAATCTGGCGAAAAGTTGGGCGAATTGTCCACCTACTGCGGAATCCTATTTAATTACCCTGAAAATGTTTACGTCTGGTGCAAACAGGCGCAGGAGCCTGTTTGTTGCACAGCTTAAGGGGGGGCGGGGGGGGATGATGAGAAAATTGTATTAATGTTGAGCTAGGTTTATGCTACAGCCCATAACAATGAGGCACTGGTTCATGTCTGAGCTTTGAACTTTGAAAGAAACTTTCATTTGTTTGAGTTTGAAAACACGGCCTTTTTGTGTCACCGTCTTTGCTGCCCAAAAGCCTTTTGTAGTTTCGGTTTAATTGTCTCCCAACTTCTATTTTGATAGGATTTAATTCACTTTCATGATTTCCTCATGTTATCAGACATTTAAACTCTCAATTTTAGATTATTTAAATTAATCAAAAGTTAGTTAGTCTAATAGAAACGAATTCGATAGGACTATAAGACTGTAATTGTCGGTTTATGTTGTCATGGCCCAGAATGAAAGGGCCGATGTTAATTCAGCTGCATGCTTTGTATAAAAGCATCCTAATCGAGATTTATTGTATTATGGTCACCTTTAGTAAAAAGCATCTCAAGACTTTTCAGTGTTTGATCAAATTCTATTAATGTTGAAATCTTGGTTTGTGTATTAAATACTATTGCAATTATGTAATTTATCAATAAAATAGCATTTCTAGCTGCTAAATGATTTAAAATGAGTTGTGGGCAAATCAGCGATCTCCTCTGTTTCCTGATTGGCCAAGTTTCAGGAAGTGAAAGGAGCACCGCCCCACGTGATTCCAGGTTCGCATAAGCACAACGGTGCGTTCCTGGGATCCGTGAGCCACTACGCTGCGCACAACTCTGCAACATTTGAAAACAACTTCTCGAAGGGGGGTTCGTACGAGGTAAGTGCGGATTTCATTCGGATGTCGGCGGCGTACTCCTTAGCTACGCTGCCGACCGCGAATTCAGGGTCATTATTCTTAGAGCTTTATACACCTAATGTCATTCAATGATACAAACATATGCTCACAAGATAACTACAGATGAGGATAGCCATTCAGCCATTTTAATTCTTCCATCCAGAGAGATCCTTAGGTTCCCCCTATTGTTGTAGTCAACGATTGTGGATCACCCTGGAGGCACATCTTCAGCATGCCTATTGCTTGCTCTATGACACATCTGGTGGCTCTCATTATAACGCTCCTCGGCCTCAGTACTTGGCTTCCTCAGGGGTGTCATGAGCCAAGTCTTCAGTGGATAGCCCTTGTCTCCAAGCAGCCAGCTGGTAAGTGTGTTTGGAGGTGCGAAGAGCTGAGGGAGGGTGGACTGGCGCAGCACGAAAGAGTCATGACAGCTGCCAGGGAATCTGGCGCACACATGCATAATCATCCTTTTTATGGTTGCAGACGAGCTGCACCTTGAGGGAGTGGAAGCTTTTGTGGTTCACAAACACTCCTGGGTGATGATGGAGTGCCTTCATGACCACATGTGTGCAGTCGATGACACCCTGCACCTGTGGGAAAGCCAGCCAGAGCCGCAAAGCTGAGCGCCCGCTCAATAACACTGGCCTCATCAGTGGCAAAGTTGATATAATTGGCTGACTTGTCAAACATGGCATCAGTCACCTGGGTGATGCATCTGTGGGCAGCCGACTGCGAGATCCTGCAAATGTCTGCTGCAGATCCCTGGAAGGAGCCTGAGGTGAAGAAGTTGAGGGCAGTGGTGACATTGACAGTCACTGGCAAGGAGTGTCCACCAGGACCTCTAGGCAGCAGGTCTTGTTCCAGCAAACTACAATTGTCTGCGATGACCTGGCACGATAGCCTGAGCCTCCTTTGGCACTGCTGCTCAGTCATGTTGAGGAAGCTCATCCTCTGTCTGTATACCCTGTGTTGGGGGTATCACCTTCGGTGCACCGCAGCCCTGTGGTGCCCCCTCTCTCCTGTGGAGCATCAGGTCATTGAGGAGAAGGCTGCTGTTGTGGCTGCTGCTGTTGCTGCTGCTGGTGGGGCTCATCTTGGTCCGATTCTGAGGACCAAGGTGAGACAGTATAAGCAGCACCATATCTGATGTAGTAGTTGGCAGGTGAAGTAGTGATCAGAGGGACAATCCCTCAAGGTTCTAATACTGAGAAGCAATGTGCTGAGAGTGGCTTCCGAGGTTGCAGAAATGACCTGCAAACTCTGGAAACCTAAATCTGTGCACAGAATGGAGTCAGCAAGAGCCTTCCCTTAGGCAACTAATGAGGTGTAAGGTGTCTCTATTTATCGGTTATTCTCAGCTGTCAATTATTGCCCTCGAATAATGGCCACTGAGCTTCCGACTTCCCTTCACAGGCGAGGTTCTCGAGCTGAGTGCTTCCCGTGCTCATGCCATTCAATTCAGTAGCTGCAGTTAAAAAGCCTCTTAAGGGTCAGATAACAAGGATTTAACGACTTTAATTAGGTCATCCGCCTCTCCCGATTAACACGCCCAAGTTAAAGACGAGAGGAGGCAGGATGATGGGGGGTTCCCGATACGCTGCCTATTTTCGCTATTTTTATAGCTGACCTTCCTCCAAACCCGCACACATGGCAACGGGAAAATTCCGGCCCATGGTCAATGTGATCTCCTGGACTGAGTTCGATCATCTGAGAGGGTCAGAGAGGAATTTTGCAAATTTATTTTTTCCCTTATTTTCCTAGTTTTTTGCCTCTCCCGGGAGATAACATGTCTGCCAGGTGTAGGACGTGTCTCGACACGATGTCATGGCGTTGATCGGGTGTGGGACATTTCTCCCCAAAAGTAGCCCTCATTGCGCCCTTTTCACGCTCCTAAAATGAGAGCACCAAGGTCCAAATTCTAATCCATGGATTATGCAAATCATCTATTTTTCCTTCCTATGTGTAGCACTTTACACTTTTCTGCATTAAATTGCATCTGCCATTGCTCAGCCCACTTGCATATTATGTTCAGCTCCTTCTGAAATTTCTGAACGGCTTCTTTGGTATCATCTGCAAATTTTACTGCTTTGCATTGAGGATTTGAATCCAGGTAATTTATGTAAATTAGAAACAGTAGTGGTCCCAGCAGTGAGACTTGAGGTACCCAACTCAGTTCTTACCCTTAGTCTGACATGACTCGTCCAATGAGTATTCATTGGGCTGGATTTTGCCAGGCCTGAGGAGGCGGGTTTGGAGGCGTGTGAGTTGTTAAAATTGCAAAAAATGGCGGGCGGATCCGATCCCGCCTCTAGCCCGCTTCTGGGCAATTTTCCCACAATCGGGGTTTCAGATCCCGTTTCCATCCCACCTCCAAGAGGCGGGATAGGCCCTTAAGGCCCTTAACAACCAGTTAAGTGCCTCTATAATCCCATTTTGAGAGGACTTTCTGAATTTAACACATTTCCCCCATGCTGCATGTCTCCTCTGGAACACGCCAGTTAATCCTGGCGGCCTCACAAGTGGATGGCTTACTAACAGCTGCAGCTCCACCATTAAAAAGGTGTTTCCAGCAATCATCATTTGCAGGTAGCAGAACTTTGTTGTCTCAGGTCTGGGGGAACGTTTAGCAGACGTACTCATTGTTGTGGAAATTTGGAGCCTAAGACCCATCTCCAGTGTGACCTCCTGGGAAACCCCTCTCCCCACCTTGACTGAGCGCTTCCTCAACTGAGGTATATAGCAGAAGAATGGGAAACATTTATTTCCTTTCCTCCTGGACATCAGATTCAGACGAAAACCAGCCGCAGCAGCAGCAGAACCCTGAGCAACAGCAGCACCAACTGCAGGAGCAACAACAGGAGCGCCAAGCTGCTGCTCACCCACCTGAAGCTGCACAGGCCAGAAGGCGCATGGAAGCACGTCGCCGCAGGAGATACCCCCAAAACAGGGTTTACAGACAGAGGATGAGCTACCTCAACATGACTGAGCAGCAGTGCCAAAGGAGGCTCAGACTTTCACGAGAGGTAGTGGGTGACATCTGCGCAATGCTGCAGCAAGACCTGGAGCCCAGAGAAGCGGGTGGACACCCCTTACCAGTGGCCGCCAAAGTCACCACTGCACTCAACTTTTTTGCTTCAGGCTCATTCCAGGAATCAACAGCAGACATCAGTGGCGTCTCCCAGGCGGCCGGACACACTTGCATCACGCAGGTTACCGATGCCCTCTTTGCCATCGCGCACAATTACATCAACTTCTCCAAGGATCAAGCAAGTGTAACCGCGCGTGCGGTTGGGTTTGCGAATCTGGCAGGCTTTCCAAGGGTGCAGGAAATCGTAGACTGCACACATGTGGCCCTTAAGGCATTCCATCACAATCCAGGTATTTTTGTCAACTGCAAGGGCTTCCACTCCCTCAACGTGCAGCTGGTGTGTGACAACAAGAAAGACATTTTGCATGTTTGCGCCAAGTACCCTGGCAGTTGCCATGACTCCTCCATCCTGCGCCAGTCTAGTGTGCCTCCGCTCTGCAATCCGCCAGGCCAACTTTGCGGATGGCTACTTGGAGACAAGGGCTATCCCCTGAAGACAAAGCTAATGATGCCATTGAGGAGCCCATCCAACGAAGCTGAGGAGCGCTACAACTCCAGCCACATTTCCACCAGATCCATAATCGAGCAAACCATCGGCTTGCTGAAGATGCAATTCAGATGCCTTGATAGATCAGGTGGAGCCCTGCAGTACTCAGCAGCCAGGGTCTCCAGAATCATCGTGGTCTGCTGTGCACGTCACAACATGGCACAGCATCGTGGCTTGCAGCTGGCTGATCGCATAGCCTCCCCAGATGAGGAGGAGGAGCAGGAGGAGGAGGAGGAGAGTGACAACGAACAGCTTGCGGAGGCGCATTAACCAGCGGCAGCAGCACGTGAGTACATTGCTGCCTGGGATGCAAGGGATGCACTCATCTTGGCCAGATTTGCTTAGCCTGCCCAATCAAACACTTTTGCCTCGCAGCTTCTTACTAGAGCATCGACAATGGACAAGAACCTGCAGATTCCTATCACTCTGACCACCATACTGACAATTGGAAGTCACCCTAAGCCCTCAATTTGGGAGTCCCATTTGCAAAATGACACAGGCCACAACTTCAACAGTTTGCCATCAAATTTTTTTATCATCACAATTCACGGATAGCTTTTCAAAATTAAACACAACAGAACACCCAAGTGACTACCCTTGTGACTACTTGTGCATTATCTTCCTCTTACGCGTGCTCCTACGTGGTGCTTCCCCTGTGGTTTTAGCAGATGTGGAGGCCCCTTGCTCACTTTTTTGCTTCTCCTGCCTCGACACCTTTGGCGGGTGTCCTCTGGGGTTGCGAGCCTGTGAGGGCTCGGCAACAGTCTGCTGCTCCTGCGGCTGTGCAGGGGCTGAGACGCTGATCTCAGTTGGGTGAGGACTCTGGTGGGGCTCTGACCGAGGGCTCTGCAGTGGCATGGTCGTGTGAGCACTTGGAGAGGAGTCCCCACTTCCTTGTTCTCTGCCACCAACATACCTCTCATGGGTCAGCCCCACTTCAGAGCTAGCAAGTGGCTTGACAGCACCTTGCTGCACTTTAGGGGGGCCATGAGGACCCGTTCTGCACTGGACGTCCTACTCCAGAGGACTTCCATGAAGGTCTGGTTTCTCTGCTCAATAGCTGACCATCGCTCCTCAAGAGATGTCAGTCTATTCTGAACAATTACCATGTTTTCAAGACCCTGGCGACTAAGCTCCTCTACGGCCGTAGCCATCCTCTTCTCTACCATAGCCATCCTCTCCTCTACGGTAGCCAGCCTTACCACGGAGTTAGCCATCCTTTCCACGGAGGTTGACATCCTTTCCGTGGTGATGCGTTCATGTGCCAATGCCTCCAGAAAGGCTCTGCTCATGTTGGCGATGGACTCCTCCATTCGCTCCACACTCACAGCGACCCTGGAGACAAAACCTGCCAGAGAATCCTGCACCTGGTCCTGGAGTTCCAGCTCTCCTTCTGGATGGACCCGGAGGCACAGGGTCGACATGCAGCGGAGCCAAGCTGGGAGAGTCCTGCGCCCTCCAACGAGGACTCTCCACTGCTGTCCCTGTCTCCACCATCTGCTGATGCTCACTTGTGAGCTGTGATACACCAGGTGACAACACTACTTTGTCACGCGAAGGTCCCACCGAGATGTGAGTGTCTGCGCTGGTGCTGGGTGAGCTGAATTCTGCTGACGCTGCGCCCTCAGAGGTTGCAGCTTCCTCTGAGGAATCTTGAAGCTCAGGCTGTTCCTCCTGGACAGTGGGGAGGGGGGCTGTCGATGGTCCTGTGAGGGTATAAAGGAAAGAGTTAGACATGTGAGATAAACGTTGCATGCACATTGAAGCATCATAATCCATATCAGTCACTCATGCAATGTCAATGAGAGAGATGCAAAACGATTCTGTCACCAGCTTGCTGTGATGCGCCCATCTGTCCGTCCCCCACTTGCGCATCCTCCTTCACTCCCATGATCTCCAGGGCCGCCTCCTCTGCATTGGTGAGCTGGGCTATTGAGGGTGGCCCTCCTCCTGTCCTCGCCCTCTCCCTCTTATTGTGGGCTCTCTTTTCCTGCAATGAGGGACACAAGTGGAGTTTGAGTGAGAATGAAGGAGTGAGTGTAGACAATCCATAGCATAGATGCTTAGAAGGACACAAAGATGGAGTGAGGTGCCAAGACCAAGGGCCCTCCCTGTGTGTTGTAAGTTGTTGTCATAGCATCACAGTGATAGGAAGTGTGAGGGCTGCATAGTTGAATAGTTAAGTGAATGTGAACATACAGAGAGAGGGAATGGGTAAGGGTGCAGTGATGTAAGGGTGAAGTGGGATGTGGAGGAGGAGGTTGACAAAGCAGAGTGCTGGTGATGAGAGGCGATCGGGATCAGATTGAGGGTCATGGGGATAGAATACTCACTTTTCCTGTGCGGAGAAAGTCATGAATCCCCTTCTGCACTGCAGCCAGGTTCTGCTGCACATTGAAATGGCATTCACCTCTTGTGCCACTTGCAGCCACACAGCTTTGGTCTGCTGTAGAGGCTTTTTCCTCCCTGAGGAAGGAAAGAGCACTTCCTTATTTGCTCTTGCTCCCTCCACCAGAGCTTGGAGGGAGGCCTCATCGAACCTGGGTGCACACTTTGGTCTGGTGCTGGACATACTTGCAGAAGGAATCCCTCAGAAGTATGTTGATAAAGTTGTAAGGCTGAAAAAGAACCAAGGCTGCTTGCAGGCCTTAAATCCAGCTGCATAGATGACGAAAATCTGAGGCGAGTTTCAGTATCAAAAGACTCATTGGGCCAGGGGTTCCCACACGCTGGAAATCAAGTGCCCAATTAGGGCAAAATCGCACTTTTGTCCCGCCTCACATGGGAGGCGGGGTCCTGACACGCCGACCACCTGACACGCCCCCAACCCGCCCCCAATGACAAAATCCAGCCCATTGTTTCCCACCCTTCAGTCTGTTTCTTATCCATTCCTCTGGTTTACCCTGAATCCCCACAGTTTTGGCTTTAATTAATCGCCTTTTATGTGGAACTTTATCAAAAGCCTTTGGGAGCCCATGTCATAGGGCTTACCACAATCCATTTGTGTTGTCACATCCTCACGGAAGTCAAGGAGGGTAGTCAGGCAGAATCTTCTGTTCCGAATCCATGCTGACTGCTGTCAATTAGGTTATTGTTGTACAGATGATCTTCAAGTGTAATCCGATTAATTTTCCCAGCTTTTCTATGACCCAACCTGACTCGCCAGACCTTGACTTCTTCCATCCTTATCCTTGATTATTTCCACCCCTTCCAGCCGCCTTTGGACCCCCATCCCTTGCATCGTCATGATTAAAGGCACAAGAGATCCACAAGTATACATAATGGGCCATAATTTGCTGTCAAGATAATGGTGCAGCTAAGAGTGCTCACCGTTATTTATGCGCAAATGCTGCAGCAACTTCAGGAGAGGGCAGATGCGTGGTTAAATGTGAATTTCCAAAAGTTGCTGTCTGAGCTGTGCCGCTCCGCTGTTAGCTTCACGAAAACAATATCCCGCTGTCTGCTTCACCATTGAAATGCATTGAGCGGCGTGAAGATCCTGTACTTACTTGATAGATACGAACTAAAGCCACGCAGAAAGTTAAGTCTTGTCCATTTCAGTCTAAGTACCCTTTTAATGATGGGATAAATATTAATTACTGCCCAATAAACTCTCTGGCACTGAAAATTAAGTATTACAAGTGCAAAGTTTCATTCCTTCAGGTTTTAATTGTTGTTGGAGATTTAAAAAATTCAAATCAAAAATTTTGGTTTTTACTTTTCATTTCTGTCTCTTTTCTCTCTCTCTTAATCCAATCTTTCTTCCCCCTCTATTTCTCTTTCTGTACATGATTTGACATTGAATTCACCCACTCTAATTTGCACTTCCTTCTCTATCCTTGCACTGTTAATTTTACAATCCTTCAATCTGATTGGTTAAGGAGATATACAGTTGCTTACCCTGTTCTTACAGATCCCAGATGCCCAGTTTCCCTCGCTGCGCCATTATCAGGTCGCACTTTCAGCAACTTGCCATGAAAAAATTTTAAAAACCTAAACGTGCAAGGGCAAGCCTTATTAATGACAGATGCTGTTAAATTGACTCCTACAACAAATTATGGTCTAATAAAGCTTGGGTGCAACATTGTGGCAGGCTTATGTTTATCATGAATGACAGCTGCATCCAGGTTTGTAACCTAAATAATGTTATGAAATTGCCAGTCTAAATGTAATGATTAAGAATTAAATTCTCATGAGTAATACCTATGAGGATGTTTAATATCCACCGTTTTCGTTGTCCTTTCTAGAAACTTTGGAATTCTGGGATATGGGGATAGTGCGGGAAGGTGGAGTTGAGGTAGATGATCAGCCATGATCTTATTGAATCGAGGGGCCGAATGGCCCATTCGTGCTCCTATTTCTCATGTTCTTATGTTATTAATACAATTTTACAAGATAGTACTTTTAATATTAATTTATCAATACTTAAAGCACAAGCATTTTCTAATGATGCTTATACAATCCAAAGATAAGTTTTTAGCCCTTGGAATCTGAATTTAAATAAAGGAAACTACGATGGTATGAGCGCAAATTGGGTAGGATTGATTGGGGAATGTCACTCAAAGGGTTGACGGTGGATAGGCAATGGCAAACATTCAAAGACTGCATGGATGAACTACAGAATTTGTTCATCCCAGTGTGGCATAAGAATAAAACAAAAAGGGTGACTCAACCGTGGCTAACAAGGGAAATTAGGGATAGCATAAGATCCAAGGAGAGGACATATAAATTGGCCAGAAAAAGCAGTAACCCTGAGGATTGGGAGCAGTTTAGGATTCAACAAAGGAGGACAAAGGGATTAATTAAGAAGGGGAAAATAGAATTTGAAAGTAAGCTTGCAGGGAACATAAAAACTGACTGTAAAAGCTTCTATAGATATGTGAAGAGAAAAAGATTAGTGAAATCAAGTGTAGGTCCCTTGCAGTCAGAAGTGGGGGAAGTTATAATGGGGAACAAAGAAATGGCAGACCAATTAAATGCATATTTTGGTTCTGTCTTCACAAAGGAGGACACAAATAACCTTCCAGAGATGTTGGAGAACATAGGGTCTGATGAAAGGGAGGAACTGAAAGAAATCAGTATTTGCAGGGAAATGGTGTTAGGGAAATTGACGGGATTGAAGGCCGATAAATCCCCAGGGCCTGATAATCTACATCCTAGGGTACTTAAGGAAGTGGCCCTAGAAATAGTAGATGCATTGCTGATCATCTTCCAACATTTGATGGAATCTGGAACTGTACCCATGGATTGGAGGGTAGCTAATGTTACCCCACTATTCAAAAAGGGTGGTAGAGAGAAAGCGGGGAATTACAGACCGGTAAGCCTGACATCGGTAGTGGGGAAAATGCTAGAGTCCATTATAAAGGATGTAATAGCTGAGCACTTGAAAAACAGTGACAGGATCGGACAAAGTCAACATGGATTTACAAAAGGTAAATCGTGCTTGACTAATCTACTGGAATTTTTTGAGGATGTAACTGGGAAAATAGATAAGGGAGAACCAGTAGATGTGGTGTATTTGGACTTTCAAAAGGCTTTCGATAAGGTCCCGCATAAGAGATTAGCGTGTAAAGTTAAGGCACATGGGATTGGGGGCAAGGTATTGACTTGGATAGAGAACTGGTTGGCGGACAGAAAGCAGAGAGTAGGAATTAATGGGTCTTTTTCAGAGTGGCAGGCAGTGACTAGTGGGGTACCGTAGGGTTCGGTCCTTGGACCCCAGCTATTCACAATATACATTAATGATCTGGATAAGGGAACTAAATGTAATATCTCCAAGTTTGCAGATGACACAAAGCTGGGTGGGCGTGTGTGCTCCGAGGAGGATACTGAGAAACTCCAGGATGATTTGGACAGGTTGGGTGAGTGGGCAGAAGCGTGGCAGATGCAATATAACGTGGATAAATGCGAGGTTATCCACTTTGGTGTCAAAAACAGAAAGGCAGACTATTATCTGAATGGCAATAGATTGGGAGAAGGGGAAGTGCAACGAGACCTGGGTGTCCTTGTGCACCAGTCGCTGAAGGTAAGCATGCAGGTGCAGCAGGTGGTGAAGAAGGCAAATGGTATGTTGGCTTTCATAGCGAAAGGGTTTGAGTATAGGAACAGGGATGTCCTGCTGCAGTTGTACAGGGCCTTGGTGAGACCACACCTTGAGTACTGTGTGCAGTTTTGGTCGCCTTATCTGAGGAAGGATGTTCTTGCCATGGAAGGAGTTCAGCGAAGATTCACAAGGCTGATACCTGGGATGGCAGGAATGACATATGAGGAGAGATTGGGTCGATTGGGCTTATACTCGCTAGAGTATAGAAGAATGAGAGGGGATCTGATCGAAACATATAAAATTCTGACAGGTCTGGACAAACTAGATGCAGGAAGAATGTTCCCGATGGTCGGAGAGTCCAGAACCAGGGGTCATAATCTAAGGATAAGGGGTAAGCCATTTAGGACAGAAATGAGGAAGAATTTCTTCACCTAGAGAGTGGTGAACCTGTGGAATTCTCTACCACAGAAGGTAGTTGAGGCCAAGTCATTAAATATATTCAAGAATGAGTTAGATATATTTCTTAAAGCTAAAGGTATCAAGGGATATGGGGAGAAGGCAGGTACAGGGTACTGAGTTTGGATGATCAGCCATGATCTCATCGAATGGCGGAGCAGGCTCGAGGGGCCGAATGGCCTACTCCTGCTCCTATCTTCTATGTTTCTATGTTTCTATGCAGATTCCACTGGGAAATTTTCTTCGGAAGAACATCTGTGTGAATTTAAAAACAGAAAATGCTGGAAATACTCAGCAGGTCAGGCAGCATCTGTAGAGAGAGAACAGAGTTAACGTTTCAGGTCGTTGACCCTTCGTCATCAACCTGAAACGTTTACTCTGTTTCTCTCTCTGCAGATGCTGCCTGACCTGCTGAGTATTTCCAGCATTTTCTGTTTTTATATCAGATTTCCAGCATCCGCAGTATTTTGTTTTTGTATCTGTGTAAATTTACTTGTCTTCAGCTGTAGTAATCTGTTGTATCCTGAGGATGAATTGTCCACCAGATTGTTGAGCTGGGAAGTGCAGTAGAGTAGTAGACGGGGACCCTATTCCTTCCACACAAATTGTATAGTCTATCCCATCATGAATATGTAGCCTCCCAACATGCACTTCCACTGAAGCTGTGGAGTGCGCTGGCTGACAGACAACGACACATATCAGGATGGCTCAGGGACTGAGGAAGAGGGCTCACAGGTTCTCAGAGGTGGCATTGGAGGTGCTAGCAGAGGAGGTACAGTGGAGGAGGGAGGTCCTGTACCCACAGGGGGGAAGGAAGCCATAGAGGCAGCTAATGTGGCGGATGGGGAGGAGATTGCCGAGGAAGTCACAACCAGGAGCACTGCCCTCAGGACATGGCTCCAGTGCCACAAAAAATGTAATGATTTGACACGAGTGGTCAAGGTATGATCCCATCTCACAAACACACTGCTCAATAACTGCACCAGCATCAAGATCACAACCTCAACACACTTCATCCACCATTTAACTATACACTGACATTCACATACCCCACACTACTGCATCTTTCACAGGCACTACTCACACCTCAGGCACAGCTCACAGCTCTTCAACCATGTGAGGCATCACATATACACAAACACACCTGCCAATACACTCATTCACAATCACCACTCTTTCTCTTCCAGAATAAGATAGCATATAATAGGCACCAGCAGGACCTGACCGGGGGAGGGGAAGCACAAATCCATGAGATCACTCCCCTTGAGAAGGCAGTGCTAGCAGTCATCGGGAGGGGAGTGGCAGACAACATGGCCACAGGCAGAGCAGAGGAAGAGGCACCTCACCACCAACCCGCCCCCCCCCGGAGGAAGAGGAGGAGGAGGAGAGCGAAGAAGAATGCACTGCGTCAATCGCTACTGCTGTCGCAGGCACCAACTCAGAGACCGGCATCCCATGTCGAGGCTAGTTTAGAACAGGGATCCTCACAGTGGCATGCACCGGGAACTAGTGGGCAGCAGCCACGCTGGGTGGTGGGGACACCACAGGTGCTACCTTGCCGGGGGGGCTAGGTCACATACTAGTTCTGCTGTAGAGGAGTCAGATGAGGATCTCGCAGGGTCAAGCTTTAGAAGAAGGCTGATGGATTTGACAAACCAAATGCTTGGTGCAATGGAGATCTGGCTTGAAAGCTTAGGGGTCATGGTTATGGGGATGGAGGTGTCTGCCTCCTGCTTGGCCCATGGCTTGACGCAGAGCCTGGAACTCATCCTGTCCAGTGTGGAGAGGCTGGCCAATTCCATTCAGCATCCTGTGGAGCCAAACATCATGCAGTGTCTGATGACTGAGGTTGCAGCCTCCACTGCAGTCATTGCAGCTTCTGTGGAACACCATACAACTTCTATGGAATGGCAAGCTTCAGGCTCTGGGCCCCTCGGTTGAAAGGGGCTTGCAGAGTGTCTCAGCTGGCCAGAGATCTGTCCTCCAGCAGATCACTGGGCTGGCTGAACAGACATCATAAGGTAGTGGCGTGGGAATCATGGAGCAGAAACCCACTGGCAGCATTCCTGCTCCCTCCCCGCCACTCCACCATTGCCCTTGCAGTTGCCTGTCACCCAGCCGGCCCAGACTGCTTTTTAAAAAATTAATTCCTGGGATGTGGGCATCACTGGCAAGGCCAGCATTTATTGCCCATCCCTAATTGCCCTTGAGAAGGTGGTGGTGAGCCGCCTTCTTGAACCGCTGCAGTCCGTGAGGTGAAGGCACTCCCATAGTGCTGTTATGTGGTATGGGGAGAGAGCGGTAATATGGTATTGAGATAGAGGGTCAGCCATGATCATATTGAATGGCGGAGCAGGCTCGAAGGGCCGAATGGTCTAATCCTGCTCCTATTTTTCTAAGTTTTCTATGTTTCTATGTTTCATGTTAAAATCCTCTTGAACATTCTCTGTGGTTTATAACTGTACCAATCAGTTGTATGAAAGCACTCAGATATACATTACGATTAAGCATATGATCTGCTAGAGGAAAAAATACATATTTAAACAAAATATCTTCTAGGTGAAGAACAAGTTCCACATAATTGAAATAAATGCACTTGTGGAATAAAGTATTTCTACTGAGGAAGCTGTTTTCACATGATTTGTGGAAAGGGGTCATGAGCTAGCCTTGCACCATACAACTCATATTCCAAATAGCCAGCCACTGAGCCTCTGTCTCCCTCAAATGGATACAGGATGGCGGATTACTTCAGAATATGGCAGTCAGCGGAACTTTCAGGAAGCTAAGCATTTGTGAGCCCGAGCTAGTTATCACTTCTTGTTGAGCGATCTTTTCATTTAAGTTTTGCATTGCATTCATGGAGGATGCTCTGGTTGCTACTTGCTACATGGATGTAGTCCTGGGAGGCTATTTGGAGGTGGATTTGTAGCAGGGCAGAACTTTTGCCTGGTCTATGGTTGCATTCCTTGTCCCAAATCCTGGGGTGAGGAACATTTGCATAGTTCTGGTGGGAGCCAGTGCCATTCATGTGAGATGCAGACCTTTGGTGAGGAGGGGGAAGGGATTTAGTGGTGGGGCCTAGACACAGCATGTGGCCAGCATTGATGCAAAGAAATATAATAATCTTGCTGGTTTCGCTGTAGTCTGGTTTCCTGAAAGCAATTGAACATTCTGGGACACACAGATGTCCCTTGTTTGTTTTGTGGGCTCATGGCCATGAAATGATGGCGGCATGGTGCTCCTTTTTCTAGAGCTCGGTTTTAAAAAAGGAATCATCGATTGGCTTTGGGAAGGCATTCTTTTAAAATTCAAATCCTCTTAAATTAATGGAGGATAATCAGGCAGGATCCTTTACAGATAAATGGCTCGATACGACCAATTGTCTGACATTCATTGCACCCAGGTGATGCAGTACACCTGGGCTCAGACCCAGGGAAAATCCTCCCTTCTACAGTATCTGCTCCATTCTACAATGCTCCACCGATTGCAAAATAAAATATTTGCCAACTCACCATCAGCAATGCCCAGGAGCTCCACTAACGTGCATGTATCTCCCAGGATGTTGCTGATAGACAGAAATTAAATTAAAAATAAAATGTATGTCTCTTTCTCTTTGTTTCCCATTCACTTCTGTTTGACGTCAATTCTTTCTCTCTCCCTTTTTGTTTCCTCTTTCCCTGTGTGTTTGGTTTTGAGACATTTTCTGTTGTTGTCTCCATTATTATTTGTCTCCAAGTCTTTCTCAGTCTCTGTCTGCCTCTTTTTGTAAGTCTGTCCTTCTATCTGGCTTCTCTTTTGTATGTGTCCTCCTCTCTGATATGCCTGGCACACAGTTTGAATGTCTGTCTGAATCTGTTTTCTTTTTTGCCTATTTGCTTGCTTTATTGGTGTCCTGGACCGTGAATGTCTCTCACACACTTTCTTAACTTCTCCACCTCAGGTGTTTTTTAGAAATGTTTTGAATTTGCTCTGCCTCTTTTCTCTTTCCGGAGGGGAGTAGGCAACATATGTATAAGAGACACTTAATTGACACTGAACATGTACAAAGGCCCGAAAAAGATCACAACCACACTTGCACACGCCACTAAAGGGCCAGAAAAGGAATACTCAGCTGCAAGGTCATGCATGCTCAAACCAAAGAAAAAGGTGGGAAAACATTGCAAGCCCTCAAGGCAGCACATCTATAGGACTGAAAAGCAACTCTGAGCTCTCAGGTTATACATGCAGAGGCACAGAAGACACTGTGATCCAAGGCCAAGTTCAGGGATCCCAGCTGTGGGAGTGGAGCAGAAAGTAGGCCTGAGGCCCTTGAGAGGGAGCAGCCTGTAAGGAAAAGCTGTTTTGGAAGATGGAATGAATATGATTAAGGGCAATGTATTTTCAGAGCTGTGGGCCGGAATTTGCTGAAAAAATAGCAGTGTGTGAACAACGCATGCTGTTATTAATGTACAAATCAACCAGCAATTTGTGGCGAGGAGGAGATATCCATGAATTGCGAATCGTCACAAGTTGCTGGATGATTTGTGTTGCTCCGTTGTTAGCGAAAATAGCAACTTGCACTTAACTTCCCCCATGAGTTTCATTAAGTTACTGCATTTGCACATTAACTGCCCATTAAACTTGCCACAGAAAGTTGAGTCTAGTAATTTAACGATGTGATAATTGTTAATGATTGCCAATCAACCTCACTGGCCCAGAAAATGAATAATTAAAAGTATGGAGTTTTATTTCATCAGGTTTTAATTATTTTTGGAGATTTTAAAAATGTCAAATATTACATTTTTACATCTTTTTCTTAAATTTCCGTTCTATCTCTTTTTTCACTCTCAAGCTAATCTTTCTTTCCCTCTCTATTCTTTTTCTGTACCTGATTTGACAATGAATTCACCCACTCTAATTCACCCGCCGTCTCAGGCCTTCGTCTCTTTGCTTCTTAATCCTTAAATCCCATTGGTTAAGAAGATACACTGTTTGTCCCATTGTTCACTAAGGTCCCAGATGCCCCGTTGCCCTTGCTGTGCCATTATCGGCTCGCACTTCCAGCAACTTACAGAGCAAAAGATTTTTGAGCTGAATCAAGATGCCCCACTCCAGCAAAATTCTGACTCTATGGGGGTGATTTTACCAATGGGGAGCTTTTGGAGGCGGGACTCCCACTTGTCGGGTTTCAGTACCACCTCCATCAACTTCTGGCCAACCCACGCTATTTTCCCTTGATTGACCTTGTTAAGCCCGCCCAGCGGGCTTAGCAGGCCAATTAAGGTAAAGCTGGTTGCAGAGCTCTGTGAAGCTGTCAAACAGTGACATTCTCTGTAGTTTGATGAGGTCTTGAATTCAAGACCTCATCAAACCTCTTTCTTTTGCAGAAATGAGATGGTTGTTGCATTGGAGAATGCAACAGCCATCTGTCATCTCTACCGCGGAGGTGAGAGACTCTCTGCATACCCACCGACTGAAGCCTGCAGGAAGAAACAAAGGTAAGTACACTTTTTCTAACACTTTCCACTTACCTCAGATACTCACCTCTCCACACTTGCACCCATCACTTACCTTCACAGCACACTTTTGCAACCCCCCCCCCGACCCCCGCAGACCCACTACTCGCCTCCCTGACCTGGCGGGGTTCGGAGCCTTCGGGAAGCCCGCACTTGTGTGGGCAAAATGGTGATAAGCCTATTTTCTGCCTGTTAACTACCTGTTAACAGGCAGTTAATTGGCTTTAATCCCTTCCCGCCTCCAAGGAGACGGGACCCGGCGCGGGACGGCTACCCACCTCCTGGCAAGATGGCATGGAGGCGGGTTGGGGGCGGGTTGGCACCTGCCCTCAAATTCTGCCATTTTCCCGGCAGTCCCGCCTCCATTCCTGCCTCCCCAGGGCTGGCACGATCGCGCCCTATGTGTTTGTTATGTGATAAATTTTATTTTTTAGGGTTCATTGTAGGGTGGGTGGGGAATCAACATTGCCACTCAAAATTGTTTTTCATGGATACAATAGGTTCCTTTATTGTGAATGGGAGTTTCTTTTGCTATAGAGATTTTTGCTTGGCTCAAATTCCACATTCATTATAAAACAACCAATCAGCATGCTTCATACCCACAGACAATTCAAAAACATGTCAGGAACAAAACTTCCATTGTGATAAAAATTACATAGGTTTTAGTACAATAAAAATATTTTTTTAAAGTTTGTTTATGATAGTTCAGCTTTTACCTTAATACCATGTGTATGTCCCAATCTTTATTTTGCTTTCTGTAAAATTTATAAAAAAGTGAAGGATAATCAGTGCATTTTACTTCCTGGTTTGCTGTCTGTGAGAATTCTTCAATATGATTGGCTATTTAGCCTGCTTGATGACATCACTGTTGCTGGACTTTGGAGATTCCCTTAGGGCTGGTGCCAGAATCAAACTAACATCAGGAAAGGTGAAATCAATGCCACAGAGCTCGCTAGATCTTTGTGGGCAGCTTTCTTTGAGGTCAGTGCCGAGCACTGTCACCACCGCTGATGGCAAAATCCAGGCCATTGTCTCCACTTCAGTGTTATAATTAACCTAACAGCCAATATATTTAACATTGGGGTTCACCCACTGGTCCAGGTCCTGGTTGCCTTCACATTCAGACTGCTAGTAGAGGATTAGAAATTTAAATCCAAGCCTTCATTTTTATTTTAATTCACCGAGTGTTACCAATAAAATTGAAACCAGGCTGCTGGAGGTATGCATAGCACTAGGTCACTTCTATGTAGGGTGGAATAAACATTGACGGCAATCAATGGTCCCCCTAATTATTTTGGGTGCGCGGCCTCTTTAAGGGGCTGCACGGCCCATTCACAGATTCGCACATGAATGAAACTTAACATTGAAAAAGTCGGTCTGGGCTGCGCGAGACCGGGAAATAGCTGTGCGGCTGCGCGGCCATGCAGCTTATAGAGAACTTTGACTGCGATAGCCCTGCCTTGTAAAAGGACACAGCCAGGAATGTACCACATCAAAGACATAGCAAGATACAACTGAGACAATGAGGTGGAGTCGCAGGGGGTCTAACGTGTCAAAAGCTGCCGTCTGTATGTAAAACGAAAAGCTTTAAAATTTTTACTTTTTTACTGGGAAAATTTTTACTTTTTTACTGGGAATCACATCTGTGAACAAGCCAACGACGACTCGAGTCCGGATCACGTCATGTATCGTGACATAAACCCAAGATCCCGGTTGAGACCGTCTTCATGAGTGCGGAACTTGGCTATCAGTTTCTGCTCGATGATTTTGCGCTGTCGTGTGTTTCTAAGGTTGCCTTGGAGAACGCTTACCCGCAGATCCGAGGCTGAATGTCCTTGACTGCTGAAGTGTTCCCCGACTGGGAGGTAACAATCCTGCCTGGCGATTGTTGCGCGGTGCTCGTTCATACGTTGTCTCAGTGTCTGCATGGTCTCGCCGATGTACCATGCCGCGGTGCATTCTTTCCTGCAACGTATGCCTAGGGGCGATTTTTGCTGAATATTTTAGGCGCTAAAGAGGTAACAAGGTCACCAAGATGGGGTCTTCAGCTGAAATGTCGGTGTAGCCCGTGTTTAGTGCAAGATGCCATCTTGGTAAAGGAGTTGAAGCCAGAGCTAGGAACAACCACCCAGAGGCTTGTTAAACAGCTGATTGCCACTTAAAATGCCTGCTAGCGTTCATTAAAGAGGTTGCATGGCATTTTGGTGACTAACGCTTCAGCTAATGCCCTCTCCTAACAGCGACCAGCTGATTGGGAGTAAACACTGCGATGATGTCGATGTCAAGCACTACTTAAAGAGATACTCACCACTTAAAGGGATACTCACCACTTAAAGGGATACTCACCATTCAAAGGGGGTGATTTTATTAATGGGGACGTGATGGAGGCGGGAAAGCTGCTTGTCGGGTTTTAGTCTCGCAGCCATCGACGTCTGGCCAACCCACGCTATTTTCCCTTGATTGACCTTGTTAAGCCCGCCCAGCGGGCTTAGCCGGCCAATTAAGGAGAGCCGGTGACAGAGAATGTCAGTGTATGACCCTTCATCTGTCAAGATTTTTTGACAGCTGAATTGTCATCGTTTGACAGCTCTGTGAAGCTGTCAAACACTGACAATCTGTCTTTAAAGTTGAGGCCTAGGACACAGGCTCACTTAGAAAGCTTTCCTGATCAGAAAGCAGAAGGCTGCTGCATTTAAGAATGCAGCTGCCATTCTGTTTTCTCTGCCGGTGAGATGAGGCAGCTCCGCAGCCTAAAGGGATGAAGCCTGGAGGAAGAAGCAAAGGTAAGTAATCTTATTAAAACACTTTAGACTCACCTCACACACTTACCTCTCCACACTTGCACTCATCACTCACCTGCACATCGGACATTTCGGCCCCTCTGACCCCCGCAGACCCACGGCTCACCTCGCTGATCCTGGCGAGGTTCGGAGCCGTCGGGAAGCCCACACTTTCGGGCTCAAAATAAGGATTAGCCAAAAAATTGCCTGTTAACTACCTGTTAACAGGCAGTTAATTGGCACTAATCCTCTTCCCGCCTCGAGGAGACGGGACCCGGCGCGGGTCGGGTACCCACCTCCTGGGAAGATGGCACGGAGGTGGGTTGGGGGTGGGAGGGGTACCCGCTCCCAGATTCTGCCATTTTCCCGGCAGTCCCGCCTCCATACCCACCTCCCCAGGGCTGGGAAAATCGCCCCAAAGAGTTACTCACTATTTCATGTTCATTGCTGCTGGAGCTGTGAAGAGGACCTCTGAAACACATCGGGAGACTTTCTGGGACACTTTGGCAAGACTTCACCCAACACTCGAGCAACATTTATTCCACAAATTCTTTGAAGACTTCACCTAAAAAGAGTAAGTGCTTTGCTACTCCACCTTATGGGACACCTTATGGGAGTCACCAGGAGAAAGGGAGTGCTTGTTCATGGGCATCGTTCCAGGGGTCCCCCTTGGTCTGGACGAGGAATGGGAGGACATGAGGCCAAGCAGGGCAGCACCAGCTGCTGCAGGAGAGAGGGACAGGAAGGCGAGCAGGGTGATGTGCGTCCTTCCCCCTGTGTGTCCAGGATATTCCTCCTCCTCTGGACCTCCTCCACCAACACCTCCAGTGCCGCATCCGAGAACCTGTGCGCCCTCTCCCTCGGTCCCTGAGCCATCCTGAAGTGTGCCACTGTGTGCCAGCCAGAGCACTCCACACCTTCAGTGGAAGTGGGTGCGAGGAGCCCACATATACTGCTCCACAAAAATTGCATCTAGTCAGCACTTGAGTGCCAAACCTGCAGGTGTCCGTTTAGCACCTCCAGGCAAGTTCAAATGATGGTAATCAGCAATTAGGAGCAAAATTGTGTGCTAAATCTGGACTTC
This sequence comes from Squalus acanthias, assembly GCA_030390025.1. Taxonomy (NCBI): domain Eukaryota; kingdom Metazoa; phylum Chordata; class Chondrichthyes; order Squaliformes; family Squalidae; genus Squalus; species Squalus acanthias. Next base: position 88,702,664 of record CM059432.1, read on the forward strand.
AGAACAGGTGTGTCTTATCAGTACAGCACCCATTTAGTGCCTGTTTTCACCCTTTGGCCAAAATAACCCCCCGACTATCTGCTGGTAATATTATAGGAGTGCTCGCAACCATAGCAAAGTCCGTGAAAGAGCAAGGGGATTTGGGGGTACAGGCTAACAGGACATTAAAGGTAACACCTCAGGTTGATAAGCCATAAAATAATCTAAGGTTTTATCACAAGAGGTGTAGAATATAAAAGCCAAAAGGTAATAATGAGACGACAAAACTTTAGAAAGACCTCAATTAGAAAACTGTCTGCAGTATTGGGCTCCATGCTACAGGAAGGACATTAAAACTTTAGTGAGACTACAACACAGATTCATAAGGATGCTGCCTGATATGAGGAATATAAAAAAAGACTTGAAAGATTGGCGGGGTGAAATTCGATAAAGCCCGGAAACGGGCGGGGGCACCGCAGGGTGAGATTTGCTCGCGTTGTTTAGAAAGCACGTTCGGTGCTGCCTGCTAATTTGAATAATTTTAGCGCACAGCCCAGCGACAAATGCACTGCTTCAAGCTGTGCGCTCAGCAGGAGGCACAATGCCACACTGCTGCATTCTCTTAAAGCAAGGCTGTCATTTTTGAAAGCAGTCTCGAGCCTTTAAAGGTGAACAGCCTTCTGAAACAAAATTAAAAATCATTTAAAAATAGGCCCATAAAGCTCAACTGCATTCTGAAAAAAAAACATTAAAAATGATTCCGAATTAGGCAGCCTTCAGCTCTTAAAGCTCAACTGCCTTCTGCATGTAAAAAATGGTAAAAGTACTTCAGCACTAACACAAATGGCTTAATAGGCATGGGAATGGGCATCCAGGGTCTCGCACGCAGCACTCCAGCTTTGTGCAGAGGGTCAACACTGGAAGTGAGGTCCTCTACCCACAGCGGGCCAGGACGCCCTCCAGAAAGAAGGACGTGGGACCAGATTACCGAGGCAGTCACTGCCAGCAGCATCGCTCCAGGACCTGGCTCCAGCATCCAAAGAAGTTTCATGACCTCAGATGAGTGGTCAAGGTCAGTGAATGCATCTTCAAAAGCCGTCTCCTACCAACTGCACCACTAGCCTAATAAAGATGCTGATATCTCATATGTTATCCTCCTTCTCACATTCCAGTTCCCCCTCACCCCACAACCTCTTGCTTTATTGCCCTCACCTTACCACAACCCTACCCTTGTGCCTTCCTCATTTCAGACACCCAAGAAATCCAGCCTACCCAGCCAGTGGTTGACCAAGAAGAGGGAGAGGAGAGTGAAGAAAAAGAAGAAGAAACACCATCACTTGATTTGACACTCCCAGTCACCAGTTCCTCAAGGTTGACCAACAAGGCCATCTGCAGTGTCCCCCACTGACAGTCAGCAGCCTTCCACCAGCAGTGCTGCAGCCACTGGGGTAACACTGCGTGACATCAGTAGGATAGGCAAAGGCACACACAAGACAATCATTAAGGGAATGCATAAGTGTAATTAGATTGATTTTTTGATGTAATATTGGATGCATATATGGATAAAGTTGGATTGGAAAGTTTGCTTTGTGGTGGCTTTTATTTCAACTTTGCGGCTAAGAGGACCCTGTGATGGTCAGTAACAGAGGGAAGGTAAGGTGTGGAACAAATATTGAATGAGGAATCGGGGTTGTGGTCACTGGTACCACAGGCGGATGGTTCGATCCTGATATCCCGGCCAAGAAGGCGCTGTCTTCCTTCCACTTCCTTCTCTGCTGCTTCTTCCTCCTCCCTCTGTGAGCAGCTTGTCCCCTTTGCTGCTTCTGCTTCATCTCCAGGTGGTGTTCTCAAGGGAGACTGCAACTACAGCCCCCAGGACTGTGAGCAAGTGGTGTTCTCAGAGGCCTTCCTTTACCATCCAAAGCCTTGCAAGCATCCAGCAGCACTCCCTGCACTCCCTGCACACTTTAACAACTTTTTTAAATGTATTGCATCAAGCCGCTACTGCAATAAAATGTAAAAAAAACACTCCAAATGCTGAAATCAAAACTTACCTGAAAGATGTGTGTGTCCCTTTAAGAAGCGCCGACAGCGTCTCTGTACAACTGCTGCACGCACGTTCTTCCTTGCATGATTAGGAGAGGGCGGTATGGAGTGCGACAATATCCAAAATCGCAGTCGTGCATCAATTCAGATGTTGCACGCTGATTGACGTCACAATCTGCACATTTACATGGGAGAGGCGAGCGCAGGTAACGGCAGCGCTACAGACCTCTCCAATATGGTGGCTGTCGTATTCCGCGCCGGAAGCGGGCGAAAGCAAGGCGACTGCCATTTTTTCAACAAAACCAGCCTTAACGGTCGGTGCTACACTCCCGGATTTCATGACCTGCGTCTTTTTTCATTAGAACAGCGCAGATTACAGGGCGATATGATAGAAGTGTTTAAAATTCTAAAAGGACGGGGCAGGGTAGATAGAAGCAGACTGATTCGAATAGTTGATGGGTCAAGAACGAGGGGTCATAGAGACAAGATTAAATGTAAGAGATTTAGAACAGAGGGCAGGAGAAACCTCTTTACACAAAGAGTCGTGAGGCTGTGGAATTCACTTCCATGGTTAATGGTGGAGGCAGAAACTGTGTCAACATTCAAGATTAAATTGAATAGGTGAATAAAGGAAAAGAGATTGAATGGATATAGAAACAGGGTAGGTGAATATGATTATAACTTTCTGCTTGCGTGATGGGTGAATGCTGGTTGGGCCAAATGACCTGTTTCCATTTCGTAATTTCTATGTATTTCTATAGATAATTGTATTTTCCCAACTAACAGAGAAAATATGATAACAGGAGACAGCAGAAGGATACCAGTAGGGAAGGTAATGAAAATAAATCCGTCCATTTTCACTGTAATGCTAGGGTTTTCTTTAAGTTTTGAACAATAGTATGGTCTCCTTTTCTGTCTCTTTTAGCTCCTTTTTGTCATCCATGTAATGAGAAATAGTTGCTGGTCTCTTACTGTGTTACTGCTTTAAACGTGACTATAAAATTAAAATGACCCCTTGGATAACAAAGCAGTGTTTAGTTATGTTAAATTCAATTTTATTAGTTATTGATTTTGTTGCTTGTTTAATGTAACCATTTATTGTTTGTTATCCAACACTAAAGGTTCTTACAAAAATAACAGTAATTATACGGATAATGCAGTGGTGGAGCTCCGTGAGGTACCAGTGCATATTGCTATGGAGAGCAGGGACACAGGTTCAATCTCCTATTTCACTGAGTTGCAACGTAAACTACAAAACTACGTGGAAACATTGTGCAGAAGCCAGCCCCCTCTGCACATGGTGAAGTAAAACCAGTGTGGTCCTGGACCACTGTCAAATAAATCATGGCTGCTGCCTTAAAGCAGCATCGGCAGAATTCTAACAGCAATATACCCACTAACCATCAAAACTGCAGTTGGTATATAGACTGAAAGAACAAACTTCTAATTATGTAGCACCCTTCATGACCTCAGGACAATCCAGTGAAGTACTTTTGAAGTGTAGTCATTGTTGTAATGTAGGGAAACGCCCCTGCTCTTCTTCAATGGATCGTTTACATCCACCTGGAAAAGCAGATTAGCCCTTGGTTTAATGTCTCATCTGAAAGACGACACCTCCGAAAGTGCAGCATTCTCTCAGTACTGCACTGAAATGTCAGTTGTCATGATGGGGGAGAAATTCAACATCGTTGTGCCCATTTATTTGACATTAAATCACCAATGTGGGGGTGAATTTTGGGTCGCGACTTCCCGTGCCCAATCTCTCCCAAAAGTGCACTGGCTGGCAAATCGGAAGCCATCGACTTCTAAGTGTGTAGAGTGCCCACCTGAAATATGCATTAGGTGTCCTGCAAATGCAAATCGGCATCCTAATACTGGCTGTAAGACCCCGATCAAAATTGGTCAGCTAATGGGAAGAGCTTGTCCCATGCATGAGCCACCCAGTTGTTGCAGGTCTTCAGTTGTCTAACCAGTGGTCCTTAGGGAAAATGCTAGAATCTATTATTAAGGATGTGGTTACAGGTCACGTAGAAAATAATAATAGGATTGGGCAGAGTCAACACGGATTTATGAAAGGGAAATCGTGTTTGCCGAATCTGTTAGAGCTTTTTGAGGTTGTAACTAGCAGAATAGATAAGGGGGAACCAGTGGATGTGGTGTATTTAGATTTTCAGAAGGCATTCGATAAGGTGCCGCACAAGAGGTGATGAAACAAAATTAGGGCTTATGGGATTGGGGGTAATATACTTGCATGGATTGAGGATTGGTTAATGGACAGAAAACAGAGAGTAGGAATAAACTGGTCATTTTCGGGTTGACAGGCTGTAACTAGTGGGGTACCGCAAGGATCAGTGCTTGGGCCTCAGCTATTCACAATCTATATCAATGATTTGGATGAGGGGACCAAATATAATATATCCAAGTTTGCTGATGATACAAAGCTGGGTGGGAATGTAAGTTGTGAGGAGGATGCAAAGAGGCTTCAAGGGGATATAGACAAGCTAAGTGAGTGGGCAAGAACATGGCAAATGGAATATAATGTGGAGAAATGTGAAGTTATCCACTTTGGTCGGAAAAATAGAAAAGCAGAGTATTTTTTAACCGGTGAGAGATTGGGAAATGTTGGTGTTCAGAGGGACCTGAGTGTCCTTGTACATAAATCACTGAAAGTTAGCATGCAGGTACAGCAAGCAATTAGGAAATCAAATGGTATGTTGGCCTTCATTACAAGAGGATTTGAGTATAAGAGTAAAGACATCTTACTGCAATTATATAGGGCCCTGGTGAGACCACACCTGGAGTATTGTGTACAGTTTTGGTCTCCTTAACTAAGGAAGGATATACTTGCCATGGAGGGAGTGCAATGAAGGTTCACCAGACTGATTCCTGGGATGGGGGGATTGTCCTATGAGGAGAGATTGAGTAGACTAGGCCTATATTCTCTAGAGTTTAGAAGAATGAGAGGTGATCTCTTTGAAACATACAACATTCTGACAGGACTTGACAGGGTAGATGCAGGGAGGATGTTTCTACTGGCTGGGGAGTCTAGAACCAGGGGTCACAGTCTCAGAATAAGGGGTCAGCCATTTATGACTGAGATGAGGAGAAATTTCTTCACTCAGAGGGTGGCAAATTTTTGGAATTCTCTACTCTAGAGGGCTGTGAAGTCTCAGTCGTTGAATATATTCAAGACAGAGATCGATAGATTTTTGGATATTAAGGGAATCAAGGGATATGGGGATAGTGCAGGAAAGTGGAGTTGAGGTAGAAGATCAGCCATGATCTAATTGAATGGTGGAGCAGGCTCGAGGACCAAATGGCCTACTCTCGCAACTATTTCTTACTTTCTTATGTAAAGGGACTACTGGAGGCCACTCAAAAAAGGAATGAAAATTTTCAATACTTTCATTTATGTGGAACCACGAGGAGCAGGAGTGCTCTTCCTGGCCCCACAAAAATACTACGGGCCGCTGCTTACCTCCCTCAACGTCACTACCCCTCCCCACATGAAAGACCTGCCTGCCTGCGAGCTGTCTCGTCATTGGAGCTGTCTGAAATTTCTAAAGCCCCGACCTGTGAGCCGCATCTGCCGTTTGCTGGTTCAATGCAAATGAAGCCCGAGGTCCAATTTCATTCGGGCCTCAGGCTCATGTCTTTGGGTGCATGTTAGGATCGCACTACTCATTTTGTGCTGGAAACTGAGGTGAGTTGAATTGCTCTCCCAACGTGATCAAGTCTCTTGAGTGGGGCTCAAAGCACAATCTTCTGACTTAGAGGCAAGCGTGCGACCACTCAGCCAAGGCTGACAACTAGAAGATCAATAGGAGTCAAGGAGAAACTATGCAATTTCATCAAAGAAAACCACAATGTGTGAGTAGCAGACTCTTTCGACAAGCACAGTTTACAGAAAGAATTGGTAAGTACATTGCTATAGAGAGCCAAGTAACTTAATAGTCACCTGCCAACAGAAAATTGCACAGATACAGAAGCATGGCATTGATTAATAAATAAAAATGAGAAGTCGCACAACACCAGGTTATAGTCCAACAGTTTTATTTGAAATTACGAGCTTTCGGAGCGCTGCTCCTTCGTCAGGTACAGTGAAGGAATACAAATCAGTTACAAAGCATATATAAAAATGAGAAGTCGCTATAGATAGAGAACAATGTGTCTGCAGAGATACAATCTGTCAGGGAGGCATTACATCAAAGACACAGCAGAATACAGCTAAGACAATGAGGTGGGGTCACAGGGGGTCCAACGTGTCAAATGCTGCAGTCTGCAGTTAAGCTTTTTACTTTTTTTTAAAACTGGAAATCACATCTGTGAACAGGACAATGATGACTCTAGTCTGGACTCTAGTCTCGACTCTAGTCATGTCCTGTAGTGTGACATGAAACCGAGATCCCGGTTGAGGTCGTCCTCATGGGTGCGGGTCTTGACTATCAATTTCTGCTCGATGATTTTGCGTTGTCGTGTGTCTCGAAGGCCACCTTGGAGAACGCTAATCCGCAGATCCGAGGCTGAATGTCCTTGACTGCTGAAGTGTTCCCCGACTGAGAGGTAACAATCCTGCCTGGCGATAGTTGCGCAGTGTCCGTTCATACGTTGTCTCAGTGTCTGCATGGTCTCGTCGATGTACCATGCTGTGGTGCATTCTTTCCTGCAACGTATGAGGTAGACAACGTTGGCCGAGTCACATGAGTATGTACCATGTACCTGGTGGGTAGTGTCCTCACGTGTGATGATGGTATCTGTGTTGATGATCTGGCATGTCTTGCAGAGGTTGCCGTGTCAGGGTTGTGTGGTGTCATGGTCGCTGTTCTCCTGACAGCTGGGTAATTTGCTGCGAACGATGGTACTTTTGAGGTTAGGCAGCTGCTTGAAGGCGAGTAGTGGAGGCGTGGGGATGGCCTTAGCAAGGTGTTTGTCGTCATCGATGACATGTTGAAGGCTGCGAAGAACATGGCGTAGTTTCTCCGCTCCGGGGAAGTACTGGACGATGTAGGGTACTCTGTTGGTTGTGTCCCATGTTCGCCTTCTGAGGAGGTCTATGCGATTTTTCGCAGTGGCCCGTCGGAACTGTCGATCAACGCTGTACACCAGATACATCGATGACATTTTCTTCCTTTGGACCCGCGGCGAAGGATCACTGAAAGGGCTACACGATAACATCAACAAGTTCCATCCCACCATCAAACTCACCATGGACTACTCCTCAGAATCGGTTTCATTCTTGGACACACGAATCTCCATCAAAGACAGACACCTCGGCACTTCACTCTACCGCAAGCCCACGGACAACCTCACCATGCTCCACTTCTCCAGCTTCCACCCTAACCACGTTAAAGAAGCCATCCCCTATGGACAAGCCCTGCGAATACACAGAATCTGCTCAGACGAGGAGGAACGCGATGGACACCTACGGACACTGAAAGACGCCCTCGTAAGAACGGGATATGACGCTCAACTCGTCGATCGACAGTTCCGACGGGCCACAGCGAAAAATCGCATAGACCTCCTCAGAAGGCGAACACGGGACACAACCAACAGAGTACCCTACGTCGTCCAGTACTTCCCCGGAGCGGAGAAACTATGCCATGTTCTTCGCAGCCTTCAACATGTCATCGATGATGATGAACACCTTGCTAAGGCCATCCCCACACCACCACTACTCGCCTTCAAGCAGCCGCCTAACCTCAAAAGTACCATCGTTCGCAGCAAATTACCCAGCTGTCAGGAGAACAGCGATCACGACACCACACAACCCTGCCACGGCAACCTCTGCAAGACATGCCAGATCATCAACACAGATACCATCATCACACGTGAGGACACTACCCACCAGGTACATGGTACATACTCATGTGACTCGGCCAACGTTGTCTACCTCATACGTTGCAGGAAAGAATGCACCACAGCATGGTACATTGGCGAGACCATGCAGACACTGAGACAACGTATGAACGGACACTGCGCAACTATCGCCAGGCAGGATTGTTACCTCTCAGTCGGGGAACACTTCAGCAGTCAAGGACATTCAGCCTCGGATCTGCGGTTAGCGTTCTCCAAGGTGGCCTTCGAGACACACGACAACGCAAAATCATCGAGCAGAAATTGATAGTCAAGACCCGCAACCATGAGGACGACCTCAACCGGGATCTCGGTTTCATGTCACGCTACAGGATGTGACTAGAGTCGAGACTAGAGTCCAGACTAGAGTCGTCATTGTCTTGTTCACAGATGTGATTTCCAGTTTAAAAAAAAATGTAAAATGCTTAACTGCAGACTGCAGCATTTGACACGTTGGACCCCCTGTGACCCCACCTCATTGTCTTAGCTGTATTCTGCTGTGTCTTTGATGTATTGCCTCCCTGACGGATTGTACCTCTGCAGACACATTGGGGTAGAAATTAGGTCGCGCCCCATTTGGGGCGCAAATATCGTCTGGACGCAAATATTAGCGCCTGGCGCTAATTATCGGCACTGACTGGAAACTTCACTTTTACCGCCCCGGGAGGTGAGTGGAGCGCTAAAGCAGGTGCTGCACACCTGTCTTAAGGCGCAAAGGCCAAGGAGTGAGGCGCTAACTCAGCGCGCGAGCGCAGCACAACTGCTGCCAGTTAGCGAGGGAACACAGACACACTGGCGCCGGACACTTCTTAAAGTGGGGGGGGCCACTTGCTCCCCAGCCACACCCTGCTCATTGCAGCCTTGAATCTCAGCCTGGAGAGACCTGTGAATCCATTTTGCTGCCAAGCATGGGGAGGGTGAGAGAACGCGCTCATCGCTTCACCGAGCGGGCCTTGGATGCTTTGGTTGGCGCAGTGGAGCGCAGACGATGTATGCTGTTCCCTGAGAGTGGCAGAAGGCCTTTGCCACGCGAGTTCAGAAGAGTGTGGAGGGAGGTGGCTCAGAGCGTCTCCTCCAGGAGCATGGTGCCCAGGACCCATACTCAATGCCGCAAAAAGTTCAACGACCTCACTCGGGTCGTCAGGGTGAGTGGCTTTTTCTCAATACCTCTCCATCCCTCCATCTGAACCTCACTCTATGGCCAGAGGGTCTTAAAACCCCAATGCACAACACTCATCCAACACCTATGGCCCTTTCATTAAACACACACACACATTCCACACTTTGCATTCAGTAAGGGCTATTCACCTATGGGAGGCACATCAGGCAACACCATGGCTGTATATTGTAAGGGCTATTCAGCTATGGGAGGCACATCAGGCAAGACCATGGCTGTATATTGTAAGGGCTATTCACCTATGGGAGGCACATCAGGCAAGACCATGGCTGTATATTTACTCAGATGCTGTCCTTTTTCTTGCAGGCTAAGCTGGCTCATAATAGGAGACAGCAGCAACGGACAGGTGGAGGGCGGCCTCAGCTGCAACCCCTCAGCGATCTTGACGAGCGCATCCACAGGATTGTGGCAAGCCGGGTGATCGGTCCCGTCGCCACTGGAGACGCCGACCCCGTTCTGGACAGCAATGGTAAGGTCATCACCTTTTTGTCCTCTGTCCTTCCACTTGTCCCTCACAACACCAGCCTTTGACACTTTCAATACAACTTGCTAACTCGCTGCACTTATTCCTCCCTTACTGCCACCCTGTCCTCACGCTAAAGCCACTCTTGTACCTCCCTGCTTTCAGATGGTGATTCACCAGCTGAGGAGACGGGCCCTGAAGCTGCCACTGGGAGTGATGCTGCAGCTGAGGAGGAAGAGGAAGCCAGAGCATCAGTGCCACCCTCTCCCGAGGAAGCCCATGCCCACACTGGGAACACGCCTTCCCCGGAGGGGAGCAGGGGGGAAGGGTCTGATGAGGGTGAAGCTCCAGGACCCAGCTGGCTGCAGCAACGCCATGGGGGGGGGGGGGGGGTAGGGAAGAACGGGGGCCTTCTCCCCAGAGGGAGAGTATGCCAGACACTCCTACTGCAATGGACGCAGAGGAGGAGCGGCTGATTGCAGAAATGAACACCCAGGCGGTGGGCATGCACACTGAGCTCATGGGTGCAGTGGGAAGGGTGCCCGAATGCATTGAGTCACTGGCAAGGAGTGTGGAGCACTTCGCTGTAGCACAGGCGGATGCCACACTAACGCTTAGTGCTGCAATTCAGTCACTGGCTGCCGTGATCCCATCTCTGACTGCTCTCATACAGACTCAGATGGAGGCCATGCGAGCACAGACTGCTGCCAACCTCGATGGTTCGTGCACATGTCCCCGGGGCTGTCACCGCGCTGCAGCAGGCCAGCAATCTGTTCTCCGGCAGATTGCTCCGGATGCTGAAGTGCTGCCCCGTGGGAGTGCCAGTGTGTCGGGCGAGCAGGGAGTTGCTGTCCTCTCTCACGATGACAGCATTCCTGCTGCCAACACTGTCACTTCTCCACTGCACTTGCCACCGCCTGTAGGACAGACTGCTGCCGCCCATGCAGAGTTGGTGCAGTCTGCAGCCGGGCCCTCCAGGCCCAGAAGTAGTCGAGGCCGTCCTTCAGGGGCATCTGCAGTGTCAGGGTCTGACGAGCAGCAGCCTTCCACCAGCCTTGCTGCAGCCACTGAGGTCCCATTACGGAGGAGCAGTAGGGTTAGAAGGGGGGAAGTGCGCAAGGGAAGGAGATCACCCTCGAAGGGCAAAAAGTAGGAGGTGTGACAAAATACTGGTCATTTTTTAATTAAAGGCCGAGGTTCATGGTCCAACTTTTGTTTAGTGTTTTGGACATTATCTCCAGGTTGTGAGAACCAGTTATGTTATTGACTGTTTTTTTGTGTTTATTTCTATGAGTTTGTCATGAGGAATTGACACACACAGAGTTTGTAAAATAAATAAGTTTCTGTATTCAAAATATACATGGCTGGTGGTTGGAATTATTGGTGCCTTGGCCGGCTTAGGGGTTGCGTGCTGGGTTGATTAATGTTGGTAGCAATGGCAGGGGCCCTAGAAGCGGCTTGCTATTAGCCGTTGACGGACGGCCCTTGCAGTTTGACCATTGTGGGCCGCCCTCTCGCCTTGGTGCTGCTGATGATCATCATCCTCGTCCTCTTCCTCCTCTTCCTCCTCCTCCTCTGGTGGTGCTACAAGGCCTGGTGGCATTGGCTGGCTCCTGAGGATTGCCATGTTGTGCAACATGCAGCACACGACTACGAAGTTCGATACTTGCTCAAGCGAGTACTGCAGGGCTCCTCCGGAATGGTCCAGACAGCGGAACCGTTGTTTCAGCACGCCGATTGTGCGCTCAATAATGTTCCTGGTTGCTTGATGGCTTTCATTGTACCGCAGCTCAGCAGGGGTGTTTGGCGTACGGAGCGGTGTCATCAGCCAGGTGCTCAATGCGTACCCCTTGTCCCCGAGAAGCCAACCAACTGGCTGATGCGGTGCCTCGAAAAGTTCTGCCACAGTAGTCTGGCGCAGGATAAAAGCATCGTGGCAGCTGCCAGGATAGTGGGCATTGACAGCGAGTATCAGCTGTCTGTGGTCACAGACCAACTGGACATTCAAGGAATGGAACCCCTTTCTGTTCCTGAATTCCTCTGCATTCTCACGCGGAGCACGCAAAGCCACATGCGTGCAGTCAATGGCGCCCTGCACCATGGGGAAGCCCGCTACCCTCGCAAAGCCCAGAGCGCGGTCACGCTGCTTGTCTGGGGTCATAGGGAAAGAGATGAACTCTCGTCTCCTTCTGAAGAGGGCATTTGTGACCTGCCGGATGCAGCGATGCACCGCGAACTGGGAGATATTGGCGAGGTCCCCAACAGCAGCTTGGAATGAGCCAGTGGCGTAGAAGTTCAAAGCCACTGTGACCTTCACTGCCACCGACAGAGACGTCCTGGACCTCAGTTGAGGCTGCAGATCTGGCTGCAGCAGGTGGCAGAGCTCAGTGACCACCTCCTTGCTGAATCGCAGCCTTCGCAAACACAGCTCCTCGGACATATGGATGTAGGAGAGCTGTTCACGATATACCCTGGGAGGGTAAGCTCTCCTGTACATGCGCCTGATGGCCCTCCTCCGTCTGGCCATCATTGCCACTCTCTCTCTGCATCTCTGTATCCTCCGATTCAGCTGGAGCAGGACGACGCCCCCAATCAGTGCAGCCCCCATATTCTCTTTGCAAGAAAAGTAATGAGGGACAGCCACTAAAGTAGCAACAAAGTTAGGATGAATAGGCAAAACTACCTCACAAAGCGTTGAGTCAATGTAGAAGTCTCTCTCTCTCTCTCTCCGAATCTCTCTCTCTCTCTCAGAACGAGTGGTGCATAAATGTCGACCACAGAAAAAGACAGGAAGAGGCCCCCTTTAAATTGCGCCCCCCCCCAGCCCCACAGCGATTGATAGCGTTCCAGTCTTCCGGTCGTTGGAAGCGCCAGGCGGTAAGGCAGGGGGCGCCACTCAATTTCCGCTCCGGGGCGCCCCAAGGGCGTTGCACCATGGAATGACGTCATAATCTGCGCGCGCAGGTGGTCACAGCGGTAAGTTTTAGCGCCGCCGCACAATCTCTGGTTAAGTTCTCGAGCGGCGCAAACATCGCTGCGCCCGGGCGTTAGCGGCTTTGCGCCCCATTAGCGCCCTCTTAAGGCGCTAACGGGAGGCGCAACCAACTGAATTTTTACCCCATTGTTCTCTGTCTATATATGCTTTGTAACTGATTTGTATTCCCTCACTGTACCTGACGAAGGAGCAGAGCTCCGAAAGCTCGTAATTTCAAATAAAACTGTTGGACTATAACCTGGTGTTGTGCGACTTCTCATTTTTCTCCACCCCAGTCCAACACCGGCATCTCCGCATCTTGATTAATAAATAGGAAGAGTTGCAACACATATATGTATAATACTCATTATAAAATCAAGACATCTGAAAGATTATTTGTTTAAAGCTGGTTGATCACTCTTTACATATCTACAATACTCTTGCTAAAATACAACAGTTTTAGGTGTGGCGAATGCACAATATTTGAATTTAGATAGTAATTGCTATGAGATGTAATGGATGGTCAGACATTCTGATATCAGGACAGAAAAACAACCTATATAATATACACTAGGAAAATAAGCTGGATTGATTTGTTTAGTCAAATGTATTTCTGAGATTTGGCACGTGAGACGTCTTGCAAATTGATGCAAAAACATTTCAGCACTAGTCACCGATCACCAGTGCTGAGCCAGTCGTTGGTTTATGTTGGTGATATCCGGTTTCAACAAATGGATTTGGGGGTCTTTCTTTGTCTTTTTTATCCAATTTGCACCAGAATAATTTACTTGTGACCATTAGCAGGATAAATCGGCAAAATTTGATTGGATTTGTACAGAACAAATACTGCAGTGTAACTGGTGCTTAAGATAGAAAATAAAAATAATTGTCTTACAAGTATTTATTTTCCTATCCTCTTAAAGATGTTCTGGGGTTGAACTAATCACATACATTGTTTCTGAAATGATTTGCTTGTTGGTGAAGTGCTGTCGTTGAGTAGCTCTGCGACATTAATAAAACACACTAGATTTTCGTTTAGCTGCTAAAGCAACTCTGTTTCCATCAAGCATGTCTCAGGTTTTCATGAAGAAATTCGAGTGGTAGAGGTGAAAAATGACTTTTCTCACCCGGTCATCTGTCTGTCGTGTATTAGTCAGGACAGTGTTTGTCCTGAAGTGTATCATTCTGAAGTTGTTAGGTATGCAATATGCTCAATGTAAGTCCATCAGACTCTGCAAAGTTGATTAGAACAGATCGCCTTTCAGAAAAGGTGCAGGTTATCTCAACAGATTGACTGAAGAAGACTAATCATAAGCATATGTTTAGAAAAGGAACAAATCTTAATTTTGCAGTTCGATGCATATGGGGGCAAATACCAGAGACCTTCACTCCTCACCACGCTGGAGTCTCTGGGGTTAGTGAGGTATCAAGGGGGAAAAATTCAGTTGGTTCGTGCCTTTAGTTAGTGCCTGGTGGGGGCGCTAATGGGGCGTTGAGGCAGTAGCGCTGGGGCGAGGTGAATCCAGCGCCGAACGCCAAATCAGCCGGGGACCTCAGCGCCAGGCAGATTGTGACGCCAGTGCAATGCTCACTGGGCGCCCGATCTGCAAAATTCATTGTCACCCGCTGCCTTAGTGCCTCGCCCCGACAGCGACAGGGAGAGGAGGCGTCACGCAGGCAGATGCCGGCTCCAGGGGCGCTACTTAAAGGGATCATGAGTAATGAGTGGCAGCTGTCAGGTGAGTGCTGTTTCACTGCTTCCTTGTCAGTTTGACATTGTGTAACAGTTTAATTCAGTTATTTAAAGGTTATTTAGCATCAGGAGTGTTGTGGCTACTAACAATTAGTTACATTTATTCTCACAACATATCAAAGTGCTACACTTCATTACATTAATGGGGGCTGTACTGGCAGTCGACCTCACCATCCAGGATCTACTGCGGAGAGAGCGGAGGCAGCGAGAAAGATTGGAACATGTGGCTAGAGGGAGGAGAAGGGCCATCAGGGCTCTCAACAGGAGGCCTTACCCGCCGAGGGTATTCCGAGAGCACTTCTCCTACCTCCAATTAAGCAAGGAGCAGTGTATTAGAAGGCTCCGCTTCAGCAAGGAGGTGATCACAGAACTCTGCCACCTCCTGCAACCAGACCTCCAGCCTCAGATCAGGGCAACCACAGCTCTCTCAGTGGCAGTCAAGGTCACCGTCACCCTCAATTTCTTCGCCAGCGGATCCTTCCAGTCTGCAACAGGAGATATAGCTAACATCTCGCAGTTCGCCGTCCATCGCTACATCCGGGAGGTCACAGAGGCTCTCTACAGTAGGAGAAGGAACTACATTTCCTTCCCCATCACCAGAGAAAAGCAGGACGAACATGCATGTGGCTTTGCCAGGATAGCAGGATTCCCCATGGTGCAGGGCACCATTGACTGCACCCACGTGGCTTTGTGGGCACCGCATAACAATCTTGAGATCTTCCGTAACTGCAAAGGCTGCTACTCACTTAATGTGCAGTTGGTGTGCGACCACAGACAGCGAATCCTCAATGTGAATGCCAGCTATCCTGGCAGCAGCCATGATGCCATCATCCTGCGCTAGAACGGTGTGCCAGCACTCTTCCAGCCACCATGTCAAGCCCGTGGCTGGCTGATCGGAGACAAGGGTTATCCGCTCTCCACCTGACTCATGACTCCCCTCTGCAATCCCAACACTCCTGCCCAGCACTCATATAATGAGAGCTCTGCCACCACCAGGAACATCATTGAGCAGACCATTGGCCTGCTCAAGCAACGGTTCCGCTGCCTTGACTGCTCAGGAAGAGCCCCTCAGTACTCGGCTAAGCGGGTGTCCCATTTCGTCGTGGTCTGCTGCATGCTCCACATCTTGGCCATCATGAGGGCCCAGCCCTTGCCACCAGGGATTGCGGGACCACCTCAGGAGGAGGAAGAGGGAGAGGGGAAGGAGGAGAAGGTCAAGGAGGAAGAGGAAGATGAGGAGGAGGAGGAGGAGGAGGAGTATCAGGAGCAAAGGAGAAGGCAGCCACTCAATCGGCCTTCTGGAAGGGTGGTCAGTGACCGCCACATCAGACTGCGGTTCCAATGAATTAAACCCCAGATCACCACATCCCCATCATTCCATCCCTGTTGCAGGTCATATCACAGTGCAAAGCTGAAATGAGAGACACCACAAAATAATCCAAACTGAATTAATAAATTTATCAATAATTAGTGAACACATATTTACAACAACAATATTAACTATTCACCCTTGTGCAATCCCTTAGCGCCTCTCTTTACTGTGCCTTTGCCTACTCTAGTGCTCCTACGAAGTGTTGGCCCAGAGGCTGCAGCAGGGCTGGTAGAAGGCTGCTGAGTGTCCGGATGGGAGACTTCAGATGGCCTTGCAAGATGCCCTTGACCAGCTCTGGGCCTGGAAGGCCCGGCTGTAGACTGCACCCTCAGCAGGGGCAGCAGCAGTCCGGGCTGGCTGGATGACAGGCAGCGACAAGGACAATGGTGGAGTGGCAGTGGTGGGAGTAGGAATGCTGTCATCCTGAGAGAGGACAGCAGGTTCCTGCTCCACTGACCCACTGCCACTTCCCCGGGGAAGCACCTCAGCATCCCTAGCAATCTGCTGCGACACCATGAAAGCCCCGGGTCGACGGTGGTAGACCCAGCCACGATGGTATCAGTCACAGCTTGCGTTGCATCAAGCTGAGACTGCATGAGAGCAATCTGAGATTGGATGCCACCAAGCATAGACTGCATTACAGCACTAAGACGTTGCATCACTTCCGCCTGTGCTGCAATGGAAGCTGCCAGATCGCCCATCACACGCGGCATCAGGTCTGGGTCGCCACGGTCTCTCTGGGAGTCTACCATCCTTTGCAGACTGGAAATGATGGGCTCCACGGTGGGCGCAGAGCCTTGTGCAATGTTGGAGGCGAACTCCTCCACGCTCCTCACCATTGCCAAGAGGCTCTCGGCCACCCTTGCCATTGAACCTATCATCTTCGTGTGCATGCCCATCACCCTTCTTCTAAAGGCCTCCCCTTCGAGGTCCTCATCTGAGTCCTGTGCAGCAGAACTCACGTGCAAAGTCGCCCTCCGGGGAGCTGCCCCCGAGCTACCCTTTCTTCCCTGGCCTTGCTGCAGCCCGCTCGTCTCCGGTGCCTCACCCTGTGCAGATCCCGCTAATATACTAACCTCTAAAGAACGCGTAGGTGCCAGCATCTGAGCTGGTGCCTGCGTTTGAGACATGCAGTGATGCGGTGTGTTCTTCCTCCTCTTCATCTCCCGCCTCGCTCTCAACGGTACCCTCAGGGACAGGTTGCTCAGGTGCTTGCTCATTATCTGAATGCATAAAGGAACAAGATTCGGGTTAAGGTGAGGGAAGGGAACAGGAAGGCAGAAAGGCATGCATACATCATGTTTAGCTGGAAAGTGCGAAAGGCTTGTGGGGTAAGGGGGAAGTGGGATGTGGTAAGAAGGAGTAGGGATGAACATACTGTTGTTGTCCCCAAGGGGGTCAACGTCACCAGTGGCCATGGTGCCAACCACCTGGCGCCCAATAATCTGCAGCACTCAAGTCTCTAGCTCAGACAGTGGTTGGGTGTCGGCTTGTCCCCCACCTGTGTGTTCTTGCTCCCTCCTGTTGTGAGCCACCTTGGCCTGCAAGAGAAAGGAAAGTGTGTGAGTGAGTGTGGAGCAATGTGTTTGGGTGATGTGCCTGCCATAGTTGAATAGCTGTCATTGTGTGCAAGTTGTGAGATGTGGGTGCGTGTGTTAGTAGGTAAAGATTGTTGGTGAGTGAGCGCTGTGGGTGTAATGCTTTGGGCAGTGTGTGCAGACTGTGGTTCAGATGATGGTATGTAGCATTTGTTGAAGCATTGACTCACCCTGACCACCTGAGTGAGGTCGTTAAATTTCTCCCTGCACTGTGTGTGGGTTCTGGGGACCACAGTGCTGCCCAAGATATGCTGGGCTAGCTCCCTCCACGTGGTGCGGAAGACTTGTGGCGAGGGTGTCCTGCCACTTGCCAGGTTGAGCACCGCCCTCCGTCTTTCCACTGCGAACACCAAGGCCTCCAATGCATTGTCGCAGGATCTGCGGGCTCTCTCCCTGGGGCGTGGATCTGCCATCATTACTGCTGCTTGAGTTGTCTGGCTCCATCTCCTTGACCTGCTGCTGCTGGCTGAGATGGCTGCACAGCCAGCAATGATGAGAATGAGGTTCTGCAGCATCAATGAACCTTCCCTTTAAGTACTGGAAAGAGCCTGTGGCAATGATGACTTGTGATTAAACTTCACCTGATATTGGTCAGTGCTTCGAGTTTAACACCACTGAGCTAGGCCATTAATGCTTGAGTTAGCGCTCCAATTCTTTCTTTGTGCAATGAGACTGAATTTTGCCTGACGCTAATTCTCAAACTTTTCAAAAGTTACCGCCCATTCCTTGGCTATAATGAATTTCTACCCCCAACTGTTTAACAGATATTGGGCAAGGTGCCCAGCCATTATCCGAACATCTTGGACGTTCACTACGGGGCCGCGGGGGGAATGGGGAATGCAGCTCCGGATGGCCGCATGTTGGGCTCTTTCCCTCAAAGTGCAGGAAGAGAGGTAGACCATCCCTCTCGTTAGGTAGGTTCAACAGGGAACAATATCCTTACTTTTCAATGTGCCATAATGCCAACCTGGAGATCCAAGTGGGTCCTACTTCAGTCCCTTGGCAGAATTGTATGCCGAGTTTATCCTGGCTGAGGAAATTACCAGCATGGTAGATCCCTCTACTCAACCCCCCCACCTTCAACATTGTAGACCATATTTCAGGCATGTGGAACCTCCACTCACCTCAGGCCACGATTTTACCATCGGCGGCGGGTTGGAGTCGGGTTGGCTGTTTGGCGGGTTCCGGTCCCGCTGCCGGTTTCAGCCGCTCTGTATTAAAGATTTTCCCTTCACTGGGCTTATTAAGCCCGTCGTGCGCGTTGCCCGGCCCAATCAGGGGGTTCGGGTCTGCTGCTCGCCTCTGCTGACGTCTTCCATCCAGCTGCATTTAAGGGGCCCATGCAGCCTTGTGGTTTTTCATTCACATTCTGCTGCTTCTCAGTATTACTGATAGCGAGATGACTGCTTCAAGAGCCAAGGCTTCTCCCAGATTTGATGATGACTCCCTCCATGCTCTTGTGGAGGGAGTGAGAGGGCGTAAGGCGGTTCTGTTTCCCTCAAATGGACACAGGAAGCCTCCTCAGCAAACCAAGGCAGCCTGGCTGCAAATTGCTGAGGAGGTGAGCGCCAGGTCTTTGTGCTCACGCACCTGGGTTCAGTGCAGGAAAAGGTTCAATGATCTGCTACGCTCAGCAAAAGTGAGGATAACATCACACTTACCTTCAATCTGCTCCCCATCTCCTCTCATCACCGACACTCTGCATTGTCAACCTACTCAAGCACATCCCAATTTACCCATACATCCCTTGCACCCTTAACCATCCCTCTCTCTCTATGTACAGACTCACTTCACCATTCTACTATGCACCCCTCACACTCGCTATCACTGTTATGCAATGACAACAACTAACAACGCACAGGGAGGGACCTTGGTATTGGCACCTCACTCCATCTTTTTCTCCCTCTAAGCATCTATGCTATGGATTCTCTACACTCACTCCAACATTCTCACTCAAACTCCACTTGTGCCCCTCATTGCAGGAAAAGAGAGCCCACAATAAGAGGGAGAGGAGGAGGACAGGAGGAGGGCCACCTTCCATGGTACACTTGACCACCGCTGAGGAGGCTGCTTTCGACATCGTCAGAGGTGCTGAGGAGCTGGAAGTGGGGGACAGAGAGAGGGGCGCAGTAGAGCAAGCTGGTGACAGAATAGATTTGCAACCCTCTCATTTAGATTGCATGAGTGACTGATATGGCATCTGATGTTCATACAGATTGAGTTCTGATCATCTGCACAATTGGATGTGCCTGCTACATTAATTTCACATGTCTAACTCATGCCTTTACTCCCCCACAGGATCATCGAGAGCCCCCCTCCCCACTGTCCAGGAGGAAGAGCCGGAAGACTCCTCAGAGGAAGCTGCAGCCTCTCAGGGAGCAGCAGTCAGCAGAATTCAGCGCACCCAGCACCAGCGCAGAGACGCACACCTCGGTGGGTCATTCGCGAGATAGAGTAGTGTTGGCACCTGGTGTATCACAGCTCAGAAGTGAGCATCAGCAGATGGTGGAGACAGGGACAGCAGTGGAGAGTCCTCGTTGGAGGCCGCAGGACGCTCTTAGCTCTGCTCAGCTGCATGTGGACGCTATGCCTCTGGGGCCATCCAGAAAGAGAGCGGTGCTGGAACTTCAGGAACAAGTGCAGGAGTCTCTGACAGGGTTTGAAACCACTGTAACTGCGAGTGTGCAGAGAATGGAGGAGTCCATCTCAAACATGAGCAATGCCGTGGTGCACACAATGGCAAATGTAGGTGCCACCATGGAAAGGATGGCAACCTCCATGGAGGACATAAATCGCCAGACTGCAAATGAACATGGCAACTCTCTAAATAGATGGTCTGCTATGGATGATCGATGGCCATCTATTGATGAGAGGAACCAGAGGTACATGGATGTCCCCGTTATGAGGACTGTCAGTACAGAGACGGGTCCTCATGGCCCCACTGATGTGCAGCAAGGTGCTCTGCAGCTACTTGCTAGCAGTGAAGTGCATGCGACCCATGAGAGGGATGTTGGTGGTCGACAACAAGGAAGTGTGGGCTCCTCTCCAACTGCTCACACTCCCATGCCACTGCGGAACCCTCGGTCAGAGCCCCAGATTCCGCACCCAACTGAGATGGCCGTCTCAGCCCCTGCACAGCCGTAGGAGGAGCAGACTGTGTGCGAGCCCTCACAGGCTCACAAACCCAGAGGACGCCCGCCAAAGGTGTCAAAGCAGGCGCAGCATGAAAGTGAGCAAAGTGCCTCAACATCTGCTGAAGCCACAGGGGAAGCACCACGTAGAAGCACAGTTAAGAGAAAGTTAACACATAAATAGTCACAAGGGTAGTCACTTGGGTATTTTGATCTAATACAAAGTGACGAATCTCATCGTTATTTCAATTGTAATAATGAAATGCGATGCCAAATATTCAAAGAGTTGGCCTATGTGTGCCCAGAAATGGAAGTGTCACAGTGAGGGGTGAGGGCACCTTTCATCTGAAATGATGGTGGTGAGAGTGTTAGGAACCCACAGTTTATTGTACAGATGCTGAATGGTGTGTTAAGAAAGTCAGCTAGACACTCATTTCCATGTGACAGCCACATGTGTTTGCTTTGTAAACTTAGGCGAATCTGGCATGGATTAGTGCATCCCTTGCCTCATGGCCAGCAATGTGCTCACGTGCTGGTGGAGCTGGGACATCCACCTCCACAAGGTCTTCCTCCTCCTCCTCTGAGGAGCCTGTGCACTGAGCCACTTGTTCCTCAGGCAGCGGTAAGCCACGCTGCTGTGTGATGTTGTGCAGTACACAGCAGACCACGATGATTCTGGAGACCCTGGCTGGTAAATACTGTAGGGCTCCACCAGATCTGTCGAGGCATCTAAATCGCATTTTGAGCAAGCTGATGGTTTGCTCTATGATGCTTCTGGTGGAAATATGGCTCACATTGTAGCGCTCCTCAGCTTCGTTTGATGCCCTCCTCATCGGTGTCATTAGTCACGTCTTCAGGGGATAGCCCTTGTCTCCAAGTAGCCATCCAGAAAGTTGGGTTGGCGGATTGAGCAGCTGAGGCACAGGATGAACAAGTCATGGCAACTGCCAGGGAACTTGGCGCAAACATGCATAATGTTCTTCCTGTGGTTACACACCAGCTGGACGTTAAGGGAGTGGAAGCCCTTGCGGTTGATAAATACAGCTGGGTTGTGTTGGGGTGCCCTAATAGCCACATGTGTGCAGTCTACGACGCCCTGCACCCTTGGGAAGCCTGCCATATTTGCCAAGCCAACCGTACGCGCGGTTACACTTGCTTCATCAATGGAGAAGTGGATGTAATTGTGTGACTTTGCAAAGAGGGCATTGGTAGCCTGCGTGATGCAGGCGTGTGCGGCCAACTGGGAGATGCCGCTGATGTCTGCTGCTGATCCCTGTAAAGACCCTGAAGCAAAAAAGTTGAGTGTGGTGGTGACTTTGACAGTAAGGAGTGTCCACCCGCACCTCTGGGCTCCAGGTGTTGATGCAGCATTGTGCAGATGTCAGCGACTACCTCTTGCGAAAGTCTCAGCCTCCTTTGGCACTGCTTCTCACTCATGTTGAGGAAGCTCATCCTCGGCCTGTAAACCCTGTGTTGGGGGTATCTCCTGCGGCGCAGTGCCGCCCTGCGCTGATGCCCTCTGCCCTGTGCAGCATCAGGTGGCTGAGGAGAAGGTTGGCGCTCCTGTTGTTGCTGCTGCTGTTGTGCTCATTCTTCTGCTGCTGCGGCTGCTCTTCCTCTGATTCTGAGGACCAGGATGAGAGGATATAAATGGTTCCCATACCGCGGGTATATATCTCAGTTGAGGAATAGATGTTATAAGCGCTCAGTCAATGTGGGGAGAGGGTTTTCCAAGGAGGTCACAGTGCAGATGGATCTCAGCTTAAACAGTTACAAGCTCAATATACCTGCAAAATGTGTTCCAAAACCTCAAAACACAAAGTTCTGCCATCTGAAAGTGAGCTCATGTTACAGGTCCACTTTTATGCTGCAGGTGCAGCTGTCAAGAATTCAGCTACTTGCTGAACCCGGCACAATCAGCTGGCGTGTTTGGCGCATGACGTGCAACACGCTGAAAATGTAGTAAAATGGGAAGAGTCTCTTAAAATGGGATTATGTGGGCAGTTAACAAGCTGTTAACTGCCTTAAGTGCCTTTCTCGCCGCTTGGTGTCGGGTCTGATCGGGACTTGCAGACCCCACACTTTGCAAAGTTGCGTGGAGGCGGGATGGCGGCAGGTTCGCAACCCTTATCAATCATTTAGATTTTCACTCCTGACTCGCCTCCAAACCCGCCCTCTGAGCGCCAGCAAAATCGCGGCCAGTGTTTCTGCATTCCACCAGAATCCTTACCTCAGTTGTACCTCCTTGGGCCTAAATATTTTTGTCCCCCATTTTTCTTTTGTAATTAGTTATTAATTATTGTTCAGATTACAAGATTATTGTATTCTGCACATAAATTGATATCTTGCTATAAAAGAAACAAAACAGTATTCCAAATTCAGACCTTCCATGGTTCATACGCTAAAATGGGATGTCTGAGGTATGACACCTGAAGTGTGACAAGAAGCAAGTGTGATGCTTATTGGAAGTGCACGTTTATGCAAAATTTTAATTTATTCTAGATAGCATAATAGCCAATATTTCATACATACTACAGTAAAGTGATCAATATTGATCACGTAACAACTGTCACTACAAGGCATTTCTAAGAGATTTGATAAAGGTGATATAAATGCAAGTCTGCCTTTCTTTCAATATCCCCACGTGATATATTCAAGTAACTATTTTATCAATAAATAGTTTCAGTAAAATAGGAATCTTATATTATCTGAAATTTTTTGGTTAAAAGAAAGTGCTTAATTATTAAAGTAAATTAGGTTTCAACAAAAAACATCAATTTAAAAAATAAGCCAACAAAATGTTGCTAATTCAATACTATTACCTCCCTTTTCCCTTTGAGCAAAAAGGTGGATTTTATATTTCCTTGCCACATATCATTTACATATTAAAATGAGTGTTTAATATAGTTCCTTGTGTGTTCGAGTTTACATTGTCATTTTAAAGTTGCCTTCATCAACAGAGAGAAATATTAAGGTCAAAGCTTGATTCAGAAAGGAGAGAAGCAAAGCTGGAATTAGAAAGCAGAAAATTAGTAAGTGAGTTTGGAAGGCAGAGAAAACAAAGGATAGAAAATGAACAACAAAGAAGTTTGGCAGTGCTTAATGGTATATACTTCAATGCAAGCAGTCTAGTGAATAAGGCAGATGAACTGAGGGCACGCGTGGAAGTATGATATCATAGCTATTACTGAAACATGGCTGAAAAAAGGGCAGGAATGGCAGCTCAACATTCCTGGTTACAGGGTTTTCAGACGAGATAGAGAGGGGGATAAAAAAGGAAGGGGTCGCAATATTGGTTTAAAGAAACAATTATAGATGTGAGGAGGGATGCTATGTTAGAAGGATCATCAAATGAGGCCATATGGGTTGAAATGAAGAACAAAACTGGGCAATCACACTGCTAGGAATGTACTATAGACCCCCAAATAGTCAGTGGGAGATAGAAGAACAAATATGTAGGCAAATTTCTGAGAAGTGCAAAAACAATAGGGCAGTAATAGTGGGGGATTTCAACTACCCTAATAATAACTGGGATAGA
The DNA here is from genome assembly GCA_030390025.1 of Squalus acanthias. NCBI lineage: Eukaryota > Metazoa > Chordata > Chondrichthyes > Squaliformes > Squalidae > Squalus > Squalus acanthias. The sequence goes on from CM059432.1 coordinate 88,726,548, forward strand.
ATCAGTGTAAAAGGTATAGAGGGTACAGAATTCTTAAAATGCATTCAGAAGAACTTTTTTAGCTAGTACGTAGCAAGCCCAAAAAGAGAAGGGGCAGTTCTGGACTTAGTTTTAGGGAATGAAGCTGGGCAGGTGGAAGGGGTATCAATGCATTTTGGTGGTCGTGATCATAATTCAGGTAGATTTAGCGTAGTTATGGAAAAGGACAAAGATGGACCAGGAGTAAAAGTTCTCAATTGGGAAAAGGCCAATCTTACTAAGCTGAGATGTGATTTTGCAAAAGTGGACTGGAAACAGCTACTTGACGGTAAATCAGTGTCAGAGCAGTGGGAGGCATTCAAGGAGGAGATAGTGAGGGTTCAGAGCAAATATGTTCCCACAAAGAAAAAGGGTGGACTCCCAAATCTAGAGCCCCCTGGATGTCAAGGAGCATACAGGGTAGGATAAGGCAAAAAACGGAAGCACCTGTCAGATACCGAGAGCTAAACACTACAGAAAGCCTAGAGGAGGACAGAAAGCGCAGGGGTGAAATTAAAAAGGAAATTAGGAAAGCAAAGAGAGGCCATGTAAAAATATTGGCAAGTAAAATCAAGGAAAACCCAAAGATGTTTTATAAATACATAAAGAGCAAGAGGATAACTAAAGAAAGAGTAGCGCCTATCAGAGATCAAAAAGGTAACCTGTGTGTGGAGGCGGAATTGTGGGTTTGGTTCATAATGAATACTTTGCGTCTGTCTTCACAAAATAGAGAGAGATGATGCAGACATTGTAATTAAGGAGGAAGAGTGTGAAATATTAGATGAGATAAACATAGTGAGGGAGGAAATATTAAGGGGTTTAGCCTCTTTGAAAGTAGATAAATCGCCAGGCACGGATAAAAAGTAACCCAGGCTGTTAAAAGAAGCAAGGGGGGAAATAGCGGAGGCTCTGACTATCATTTTACAATCCTCTCTGGCTACAGGTGTTGGTGCCGGAGGACTGGAGGACTGCTAATGTTGTAACGTTGTTTAAAGAGGGAGAAAAGGATAGACCGAGTAATTGCAGGCCAGTCAACCTAACCTTGGTGGTGGGCAAATGATTGGAAAAAATTCTGAGGGACAGTATTAACCATCATTTAGAAAGTCACGGATTAATCAAGAACAGTCAGGATGGATTTGTTAAGAGAAAGTTGTGTCTGACTAACTGATTGAATCTTTGAGGCGGTAACAAGGAGGGTTGATGAGGGTAGCACGTTTGATGTAGTCTACATGGATTTTAGCAAGGCATCTGACAAGGTCCCACACGGCAGATTGGTCAGGAAAGTAAAAGCCCATGGGATCCAAGGGAAAGTGGCAAGTTGGATCCAAAATTGGCTCAGTGGCAGAAAGTGTTTTTGTGACTGGAAGGCTGTTTCCAGTGGGGTTCCGCAGGACTCAGTACTAGGTGTCTTGCTTTTTGTGGTATATATCAATGATTTAGACTTCAATGTAGGGGGCATGATTAAGAAGTTTGCAGATGATACAAAATTGGCTGTGTGGTCGATAGTGAGGAAGAAAGCTGTAGACTGCAGAAAGATATCAATGGACTGGTCAGGTGAGCAGAAAAGTGGCAAATGGAATTCAATACGGAGAAGTGTGAGGTAATGCATTTGGAGAGGGCTAACAAGGCAAGTGTGTAAAGTTTCCAAAATTTGCTGATCCCCCCAAAAAAAATCTAAAGGGAAAAAATAAGGACTTTGGAACTTTAAAGGAACATGTCTGGACATGTACAACACGTGGATCTACCTCTGTGAATAGCAGGCTTGAGATTGCATTGTCTGGGAATTCAAAGCCCAGCAAACATTAACATTTGGACAATAGGCCCTGGGAGAAGGCCGCCCCACCCAAAACACAGAGCCCATAGAAATGCTAGGCCCAGCAAGGAACCCAAAGCATGAGAACAATGCAAGCTTCCATGGAACAACAGCTCAACAGGACGCAGGCCATTTGATTTGGTTTAGCATAGTTGAAGGCCCATCAAAATTTAACAAGACAATGAACAGGCCTCACCTGAAAACTCAATGCATTACGAAACCAGTTTTCGTGAGGAGTTTTGTGGGGGGTGGGGGAGAAAAAGGACTATAATTGCAGCAGGACCCAAGATTTCTTTCTCTTTTGACTCGCCGACCACGCTGGAACAACGCTCCCTCTCAGCTCTGCCCAGAAGCCACATGGTAAAGGAAGACATTCGATGACCAGAATCACCATCAACTTACCTGGCTGGATTTCATACTGTTAATACCCCTGTTTGGTGAGCATTATCCCTGATCTCCTGAAACCGAAACCTAGCTAGAAAGTGGGATTTTTGGGAGGGATAAAGGTTTTTCTTGTATACTGTCATTTTCCCTTGCCTGTAACCGTGTGTTCCCCAAACCTGTTTAAGTGTGAAGTGTGTTTAAGTTTGTTACCTTTTAATTTTAATAAAAGTTATAGTTCTTTCATCGGAACCTGTTGTCTACTGCATCTTTATTCACAACCCCTAAATAAGTCCAAGTTTTGAACCTGGGGAGTGGGAGCGAATTCGAACCGCTCACTGAGTCAGGGAAAGGCTGACCCCTACCACAACCACCCCCTACAAAATGGCGACCGTGGCAAGGACTTGGCAAAAGGGGTTGTGAAGCAGTAGACACTGATTTGGAAGAGAGAACTGTAATGGAAGAGAGGATTTCAGATTATGTATTCAGCAAAGTGAATATGGAAAAGAAGTGGGTCACTAATCTGTCAAAAACTGGGCGCCCGGTAGATGCAGCAGCTAAATGGACAGAAGGGAAGGATCATAAAAAATCCTTAGAAAAGGCAGTCTGGCTGATGTGCTTCAAGAAACAGATCCAACTTTTGGACAGACTCGTTGAAGCACAGGCAGCCGAGATTCGGGAGTCAGCCCTGGAAGTCCAAACAAAGGCCCTAGCAGGGGAGAAGTTACTGTTAGCATTGCAGGCTCTAAACCAGGAAAGGGTGCAGTTAGTGGGGGAACACAAGACCCGGCAGGATTATTTACAGTGCCAGGTCACTGAGGCCAAGAACAATGAGCTGAGGTTGCGGGAAAAGAATGCCCGCCTGGCAAAACAAGTAAGAGAGCAGGAGGAGACAGTAAAAGGCTTACAGGCAGCCTATAAGGTAATGAGTGCACAGGGGTTTGAGGATGCGGACCATGGCCCCTGCCAGAAGCAGATAGAGAGTCTCAGCCTTGCTCTAAGGAAGGCAAGAGGCGTGGTGTGCCTCATAAGCCCAAGTGCAGCCCAGGTCGACTTTACAGGGAACCTGGGGAGAACGGTTCAGACACCAAAGATAGCGCCAAGGGACGACCCGGTTGAGGAGCGGGAGGGCCCACGACCACCACCCATAGCGCCAAGCTTTAGCGCAGTCTGGCAAGAAGAAGGGGTGGAGTTAGGGGCAGAAGCTGAGGTGGAAAAAACCCCGCAAGAGAGGCTGGGACTGGGGCCGATGTGCCCGGCCCGGCAGGAAAGGTTTGGCCCACCCGCTGATAACGGGGATGCGGGACCCCTCCAAAGCCAGTTCGTGGCTCCCCACAGTATACAACAGCTTAGGGTTATGGTAAGCCACCTGAGTAAACTCACCCAACAAGGGGACCCGTCAGTTCACTTCATAGAGGTAGAATAGGCAGCAGGCATCAACGGCTGTGACGATGCCGAGATGGCAAAAATGCTCCTGTTCTCACTGGACAGCCGGCTATACCAGTCTCTCTCTGCTGAGAGCAAGAGAGGACAGAATGGCTATGCGGCCATCAGAGAGGAAGTTTTAGAGGCCATGGGGATGAATGAGGGAAGTCCTTTCTCCCGGGTGGAGAAAACAGTGCAGCTCACAGGAGAGACCCCACAGGCTTTCGCAGACAGGCTGTGGCCCGTGTACAGGGGTGCTTGTGGTGGGGATCTTAACAGGGCTCACCTAAACCGGGACGAGCTGGCCCACTGGCTCCGTAGCCTAGTGGCAAACAGCTTGCCTCAGATCAAAACCCAGGCTGAGCTTTGGTTTGACCCGAAAGACCCTCGGGTCACCGAGGAGGCAGTGGTCAGACAGCTGAACCTGGCCAACCGGAACGGGAGAGGGGCGGAAGAGCCCCCACAAAAAGGGAAAGTACATGAAATAAAACCCGGCCAGAGTAGGAAGGAGTGGCATCAGGAAGGGAATAACCCTTCCAGCACAAAGCTTAACTGTTATGGGTGTGGGAAGGATGGTCACTGGAGGAAGGAGTGTAAGAATCCTTGGAAGGATAACAAGGGAAAGAATTCCTCAGCCCCAGCCCAAAAGGCAGAGACAGGGATCCCTCCCGCCACGGTCGAGTCATTTTTGGACACCATGAGGTCCCTATTGACTGGCCCAGGGAAGGTAGCAGCAACCCCATACAACCCAGACCTATGACTGGAACCAGCGCAGCCTGTCTACCTGTGTCCCCTTGAAAGACACGCACAGGAAGAGACCTCTTGTAAGGAGGCCAGGTTAAATGAGCAGGCTTTACGGGAGGAGAACGCCCGCTTAATGGGGAAAGTAGGCGGGCTAGAGGGGCAGCTTAGAGACATAAAGGCAGCCTACAGGGTAGCCAGGAGCAGGGAGTATGAGGATTTAAACCATGGGCCCTGTGAGGAAAGGATAAAAGGTCTGACCCAAGCCCTATCCAAAGCCAGAGGGATGGTTTGCTCAACAACCCCGGGGGAATTCACCACCCCGCAGTTGCAAGCCATGGTAGCAGAGTTGACCAAATTAAAACAGAATAGAAACCCTCAGCCTGCAGCAGGACCAAATTCACAGACTGCACAAGCAGGGGCGGTGGCCTGTCTTGAGGGAGGAGTCACCCAGGCCCCTGTTCAAACCACCCCAACTCTCTTCTGGGACTCAGGTGGGGAGGAGGAGGAGCCCGAACCAGATAGCCCCGCCCCCGACCCAGGTTTTGAACCTGGAGGCGAAAATCCTCAGCCTGCAGCAGGAGAAAATTCACAGACTGCACAAGCAGGGGTGGCGGCCTGTCTTAGGGGAGGGGCCACCCCACCCACCGTTTGGGACATTCCCCCAATCCTCTGGGATTTAGAGGAGGAGGAGCCCGAACCAGATAGCCCCGCCCCCGACCCAGGTTTTGAACAAGCACCAGGCTGCGAAGAGTCACCTGACCCTGAAACAGGTTTAGAAGAGGTACAGACTGAGGATAGAAATCCCCAGCCAGTGGCAGTGGAAGATTCACAGACCACACAACAGGGGGCAGTGGCTCGTGTTAAAGACCCACCAGCCAGAGCCCCTAGAAGGTCCCCACGTACGCCACAGCCAAAGAAACCGTGGTCACCGGCTCCCCAATTTAAAAGGGCCGCCCCTCAAGCCAGGGATCGATCTGAGGACAGAGGTTCCTGGCCAGCAGCCATAGGCTGCAAGGGACAAAAGGTACAGGACAAGGCCACACCAAAGGGAGTAGTGTGCTGCAGCCCGAACAGGGTTTAGTCTGGCCGCTCGGAGATGGGTGGCGAATGTACATAGCTTTTGTTGTTAAATTTTGAGATTGTTAAGTTTGGGTGTTTTTAATTAAATTTTAAGTAAGGTGGTTGGTAGTTTTAAATGTTATAGTTTCAAGAGTGTTTTGTATTGAGTCGAGGTCGCAAGACCCGACCATGCTTCACCCAAGCCAGAGAATCTACTCGGGACCTGGCTATATGCTCTTGTGTCTCCTTACAGAAGGGATTTCGATATGAAGGGGGGCATACTCCTACTCGCTCTGATAGGAATGAGCGCTGGGAGGCGAGGTGACGTGGAGGACTCCCACATTTTTGGGTGCTCAGGAGAGAGAGCACCGGTTGTGACTGCGGGTGGCAGCAAGCGAGGCGTGAAGGAGCTCGCTACCTATTCCCACGTGGGAAGATGGCCAGGGTGGCTGGGATCTAACTCCACCCGATACTCCAGTCAGACCGGGCTCACCTACGGGGAGGCCTCCCTCCCCTGTCCCAGCATACAGGTTGTAGCCACTCGGGTCGGGGTCACTGAGGGGAAACGCGTGTGCCTGACCTGCAGAGGACAGATTCCCCTGGGAAGGTGGTGGTGGCTCAGGAAGCTGAGCAGAGACATGGGGGACCGTACAGCTGACTGGGAGCGACTGGGGAATGACACCCATCGGACCATTACAGGGGACCATAGGGGGGTGAGCGTGTGCTGGGACAAGTGGTGGAAATCGAACAGGGGATTTATGTCTGCATGTGGGGGTCGCGGAAGGCCTGCCCCACGGGCATATCCATTATCTTTTCCGCAGCATGGCTGGATAAGGGGAAGGGGGTGGAATGGGATTCCCACCTACACACTTGCATAGTCCTGCCCTCTCCAGCCCCAGTCAAGGCCACTGAACTCGTGGCAAACGCCCGTAAGCCCCTGCCCATGACCCAGACAGCAAGGACACACACAGAGACGTGCCCTACCACCACCAAGGGACCAGGGAATGGGCTGGTACTAGTGCCAACCGAAAAGGTGCTATACCAGGGGGTACACTATGCGGTAGCTTCCGTGATCCTAAACCTCACGGAGGTACACTTACCTGAGTGGTGCCCCAAAGAGATGGAACAGCTATACCAGGCCCTGTTCAGAGAAATGTTCAGGAAGTTCTACGAGTTCGATTTCGCAAACGTAGACAAAGCAGAACTGTACACTGCGCACACTGAGTATTTTAGCAATACAGGGAGACAAAGGAGGGGGGCCTGGAATGATATTTTTACAGCATATAATACAGGGTCCTCTGTCATCAACAGTCTGGATGACATAGAATTGCAGACACAAATAAACGATTTAAAAACACAATTGCGCAAAATCTTAATGGATGAAAATACAGTAGTGGGCTCAGAGTTACACGAGGACCAAGCTATGACGGTCCATTTAAAAGAAATCATTGCTGAGCTGGAAAGGCACGCAAAGACGGTAAATGCACTCATACGGGAGGACAGGAATGCATCAGACCAGGCTGCACAGAACGAGATGTGCGTACTGTACGGGGCATGGTTGCTAGGCGAGGGCCGGAGTAACCTGGAGGATTTAAAGCAAGGTTTAGTCTCCTCCTGGATCAGCAACAAGCACCTCGCAGCCCTCCACCCATTTGAGAATTCACTTAGCCTGTGTCAGCTCCGTCTAGCCTCTGAAGCCTACCCTGTACCAGTAGATTGTGGGTGTTCCAATCACACTATCATGGGGATAGTGGTGAGGATGCCGGTCATGGGTGGGACTGCCCGACCCGCACCGGTATACAGGGTGGAGAACATTGGAGTCATTCAAGGGGGTGCACATATCCGTTTCACAGCGGTCCTACCTTATGTCATAAAGTGGGAGCACGCTATGACAGGTACTGACCTCTCCGGGTGCCGGTGCCGGGGTTCACACATAATACTGTGTCCCCAGCACTTGAACGCCTATTCTAAACCACAGTGTGGGTTTAAAGCTGCGGGCGCACGACCTATAAACTGTACCATGGAAGTAATGGCACAAGACCATGTTTCCCCACAGGTAGCATATATAGGAGGTGGGACATATTGTGTCACCACCAGCGCGCCTCACTACCAGTATGGACAGCATACCTGGTGTCCAGTAAGTGACAGCAGTTTCTGCTTTAAACCCGAGGCAGAAGTTCAAGTGGCCCAGGAACGGATTGTCCCCATTCCTGAACCCTCCACTGTTCACCTCACTGTAACACAAAATTTCACCAGCCTGCAAAAATATGTAGCACATTTTGGCTACGAAATTCCCCCTCTACCAGAACGCCTTACCAAGTTACTAAAAGCTGTAGAGCTATCACAAAAACATTTCTACACTTTAGAACAGAATACACACGAGATAGAGAGAGAGATTCAAGGTATCACAGTCCCACCTTGGTGGGACATCTTCGAAAACATAGAGGTCCCTTCATGGGTCAGAATGGCTTCCCACCTCCTCGTAGTTTGCCAACTGGGAATAGTATTGTACCTGTTGTGCACTCAGTGCAAGGGAAAGGGCAGAATACTACAGTTCTGAAATGAAAGGACTTGGAAGAAGCATTATGCTGAGGTGGAGAGAGATACACCTGTCTGAATTTTTTTATTCTGTGTTCCTGAATAAAGATTGTTGTTTTTTTGTGTTTTGTTCTTTTTAATAAAGATATATGTGTTTTCCCAAGCAGTGCAGGGGTGTCGGACCCTCTCTGTGCTTGGTTGTGAAATAAAGATCTTCTTACCTGTATGTACCTAAAACACCACATTTAAAGGGGAATGTATGTTTGGGTTTTAGTTTAGGTATTACAGGGGAAGGTTGGTTTTTAGGGATCAGGAATTTTGTCCACCCAGGACGATACTGTAGTGAACTGGAAGTATCGCAGGAGGGACTGTAATGTTTCCAAAATTTGCAGATCCCCCCCAAAAAAATCTAAAGGGAAAAATAAGGACTTTGGAACTTTAAAGGAACATGTCTGGACATGTACAACACGTGGATCTACCTCTGTGAATAGCAGGCTTGAGATTGCATTGTCTGGGAATTCAAAGCCCAGCAAACATTAACATTTGGACAATAGGCCCTGGGAGAAGGCCGCCCCACCCAAAACACAGAGCCCATAGGGATGCTAGGCCCAGCAAGGAACCCAAAGCATGAGAACAATGCAAGCTTCCATGGAACAACAGCTCAACAGGACGCAGGCCATTTGATTTGGTTTAGCATAGTTGAAGGCCCATCAAAATTTAACAACATAATGAACAGGCCTCACCTGAAAACTCACTGCATTACGAAACCAGTTTTCGTGAGGAATTTTGTGGGGGGTGGGGCGGGGGGGGGAGAAAAAGGACTATAATTGCAGCAGGACCCAAGATTTCTTTCTCTTTTGACTCGCCGACCACGTTGGAACAACGCTCCCTCTCAGCTCTGCCCAGAAGCCACATGGTAAAGGAAGACATTCGATGACCAGAATCACCATCAACTTACCTGGCTGGATTTCGTACTGTTAATACCCCTGTTTGGTGAGCATTATCCCTGATCTCCTGAAACCGAAACCTAGCTAGAAAGTGGGATTTTTGGGAGGGATAAAGGTTTTTCTTGTATACTGTCATTTTCCCTCGCCTGTAACCATGTGATCCCCAAACCTGTTTAAGTGTGAAGTGTGTTTAAGTTTGTTACCTTTTAATTTTAATAAAAGTTATAGTTCTTTCATCGGAACCTGTTGTCTACTGCATCTTTATTCACAACCCCTAAATAAGTCCAAGTTTTGAACCTGGGGCGTGGGAGCGATTTGAACCGCTCACTGAGTCAAGGGAAAGGCTGACCCCTACCACAACCACCTCCTACAGGGAATACACAATAAATGGTAGGATACTGAGAAGTGTACTGAAAAGATACCTTGGAGTGCATGTCCACAAATCCCTGAAGGTAGCAGGACAGGTAGATAAGGTGGTTAAGAAGGCATACGGGATACTTTCTTTTATTAGCCGAGGCATAGAATGTAAGAGTCAGGAGTAAACACAGAAATTGCTGGAAATACTGAGCAGGTCAGACAGCATCTGTGGAGAGAGGAATAGAGACTCTGTTTCTCTCTCCACAGATGCTGCCTGACTTGCTCAGTATTTCCAGCATTTTCTGTTTTTATTTTGGATTCCCATATCCACAGTATTTTGCTTTTGTATAAGAGCAGGGAGGTTATGCTAGAACTGTATAAAACATTAGTTGGACCACAGCTAGAGTACTGCGTATAGTTCTGGTCACCACATTACAGGAAAGATGTGATTGCACTGGAGAGTGTACAGAGGAGATTTACAAGGATGTTGCCAGGACTGGAGAATTTTAGCTATGAGGAAAGATTGGATAGGCTGGGGTTGTTTTCTTTGGAACACTGGCAGCTGAGGGGAGACTTGATTGAGGCGTATAAAATAATGAGGGGCCTCGATAGAGTGGATAGGAGGGACCTATTTCCCTTAGCAGAGTGGTCAATAACCAGGGGGCATAGATTTAAAGTAATTGGTCGAAGGTTTAGAGGGGAGTTGAGGAGAGGGGTTCTGGAACCCACTGCCTGAAAGGGTGGTAGAGGCAGAAACCCTTAGTGCATTTAAAAAGTACTTGGATATGCACTTGAAGTGCCGTGATCTACAAGGCTACGGACCAAGAGCTGGAAAGTGGGATTAGGCTGGATAGTTCTTTTTCGGCCGGCACAGATACAATAGGCCAAATGGCTTCCTTCTGTGCAATAAATTTCTATGATTCTATGATTCGAAAGCTGTTTTCTACAGTAGATTGAAAGAATTTTTAAAAATCTTTGGAAAACTGGCCAGTGTCTTCTTAAACTTATGTGCCACTGGTGGCTAAAATCTTTCTACACACAAATGCTTTTTGTAAGATAATTTGTAATTTGTATCATAAAATCACCACTGTAAAACTTTTTTAAAATTCGTTCCTGAGATGTGGGCGTCACTGGAAAGTCCAGCATTTATTGCCCATCCCTAATTGACCTTGAGAAGGTGGTGGTGAGCCGTCTTCTTGAACCGCTGCAGTCCGTGAGGTGAAGGCACTCCCACTGTGCTGTTAGGGAGAGAGTTCCAAGATTTTGACCCAGTGACGATGAAGGAACAGCGATATATTTCTAAGTCAGGATGGTGTGTGGCTTGGAGGGGAACTTGCAGGGGATGGTGCTCCATGCGCCTGCTGCCCTTGTCCTTCTAGGTAGTAGAGTTCGTGGGTTTTGGAGGTGCTGTCGAAGAAACTGCAGTCAGTTATGAGTCAGAACAAAATAAAAACATTGCGTGGTCAAAAAAAGTTAATGTCTGCAGCATTATCAGCACTGACCTACCAAAAACATAAAGAACCTCTGCCAGAATTAGTTAAGTGTCAAAAGCTAGCTCCACCTCCAAAAAAGGTATAAAAAGCAAATGACTTTTAACTTTGCTTTTGCAATGCCCACAAAATCCATCTGTGTTTGATTAGATGGCACACACACAGTTTAGTACTGATGTTAAACTTGCAAAATCAGGCAGATGATGTTGATGGAATGAAGACAGTTCACTTCTGCTGCCTATTCGATGTGTCCTGTGATAATAGATTTTAGTACAGAATAGAAACAACCATTAGCAGCTTAAGTTATAAAGCCTTAGCAAGAGCTGACTGGCATCTTTCAATTTTTAGATGCATTTAAAATCCATGCCATAATGTCTTAACTCTGTGTAAGACTAAATGACTTCTCATAATAAAGCTTAAGCTTTGATGTTTTATATTGAAGAATTAATGATGCCTGGTTCAGATATGCCAGATGGATTGTTTCCAGATATATTGGCCTACTTTTTTCATTTTTCATTTATAGAGATTATAAAGAATAATCATGTGCAGTGTGGGTTTAGTGGCTCAAACTAATATACAATCCCCCCAAAAAATTGCAGCATAAAAGCAAAGGAATTATTAAAAAAAATAGAGTGCCTGCTTCTGTAATTTGATTACTTGATATGTATTATTTATAACAACAATTAGAATTTTACTTTTCCCAGCTACAAATGCAACATGAAAGCATTCGTATTACACGGATGCAATTTAATATGTTTTTACTTAAGAGTATTTGGAATATAATTACAACATTAAGAATTACAGGCACTGTCCTAGAAATTGGTTTGCCCCTGAAAACAGGCGCAGTGATCGATGGGCCAAACGGCTTCCTGCTGTGCCATAAATTTCTATGATTCTATGATTGAACCTGCGCCCGTTCGGAGGAATGATGGCAGCATGCGAAATGTTTCCTGCCTGCTCATTTCCATGATTGTGGCATTCAGCCCAGCACTGAATGCTCAGCAGGGGGACCAAGTTCGTGTGAGGCTAGCACCAATTAAAGCTAGCCTGCACTACTTAAAGGCAGTCTGCACCTCTTAAAGGGGAGGTGCATTCTGCCTGCAGCAGATCATTGAACTGGCTGGGGAAGACCGTTAAAAATAACAAATGATGGTACAACAGGGGAGAGAGTGTGCATCAAGGTTCTCAGATGCAGCACTGGAGGCCTAGGCACAGGAGGTAGATAGGAGGAGAGAACATTGCAAAGTGCACTGGGAGCAGGTAGCCACTGTGGTGAATGCCAGCAGTGTAGCCCCAAGGATGTGGATGCAGTGCAGGAAGAAGTTTATTGAACTCACATGAGTGGTCAAGGTCAGTTAATTCATCTTCAAATGTCATATCCCACCATCTGCACCATAAGCCTCACACGCTGCTCAATACACCACACCCCCATCACTCACCTACCAACAATCTCTAGCAATCACGACTCATACCTCACAATCATAGCTTCAGCTCACCCTCACATGCTTACCACTGCTGTAAGCCTCACACCCACATCTCACAGCTCACACACACTCCCAGCTATTCAATGATGACAGGCACAGTAGACAAACACATTACACCACACTCACTGACACATTTTCCTTTCTCTTACAGGAAAAGGTGGTTTATAACCAGTGCCAGCCGCACCTAATAGGTGGGGGATAGGCATGCCTGCATAACCTAACCCCATGGAGGAGACGGTGCTGGTCATTCTTGGAAGGGGCATCGCTGAGCCCGTGGCTAGCAGCGGGGCTGAAAGGATACAAGATGCCGATATCCTCATACGTAATCCTCCTTCTCACATCTTGATTTACAAGTTGCACATGGTGTAAGCATGCACCTCTTGCTTTCCCCCCCTCCCCTCACCACAAACCTATCCTTGTGCCATTCTCATTTCAGAGACCCAAGAAATCCAACCTGCCCAGCCAGTGGTGCAAGAATAAGAGGGAGAGGAAAGTGATGAAGAAGGAGAAACACCATCACTCGATCTGACACTCACAGCCACCAACTCAGATACTAGCACTGCGCAGAGTTTAAAGGGTAGCTTAGAGGTGGGATCAGTACGTGGTGAGTCACTGGGCACGAGTGGGCTGCAGCCAGAGCAGGGGAAAAGGGCAGCACAGGTGCCAGCTCCCCAGAGGGTGAGGTCACACACAAGTTCTGCTGCAGAGAACTCAGATGAGGACTTTGATGGGCAGCCTATAGAAGAACGCTGATGGGTATGTTCAATGAAATGCTTGGTGCATTGGCAGGCCTGCCAGAAAGCCTGTGTGGAATGTCAAGGAGCATGGATGAGTCCGGCACCAACCTTGCACAGAGCTTTGCACAGAGCTTGGAGTTAATGATTTTCAGCGTGGAAGGGGTGGGCAGATACATTCGCACACTTATGGACCCAACCAGGATGAAGCGTCTGATGGCTGATGTCTCAGCTTCCATTGGAGCACAAGCCGAAGCCACCCAACGTCTGAGTGCTGCAGTGGAAGCTTAGACTGAAGTCATGCAAGCTCAGACTGTTCTCATGCAGGCTCAGCTTGCTGCCATGCAAGCTCAGGCTGCCGCCATCGTGGCTATGTTTACCAGTGTGGAAAGGGGCTTGCAGGGTGTCACTGCAGTCCAGCAATCTGTCCTCCAACAGATAGCTAGGAATGTTGAGGCGCTGCCCCGGGGGAGTGGCAGTGGCTCCGTGGAGCAAGAACCTGCTGTCCTCTCTCAGGACGACAGCATTCATCCTCCCACCACTGTCACTCCATCAGTGCCCTTGCTGTTGCCTGTCAACCAGCTTGCCCAGACTGCTGCCGCCCATGCCGAGGTAGTGCAGTCTTCAGCTGGGCTTTCTAGGCCCAGAGCTGCTCGAGGTCATCCTGCAAGGCCATCTGCAGTCTCCCCCACTAAAAGTCAGCAGCCTTCCACCAGCCATGCTGCAGCCATTGGGGTAGCACTTCGTAGGAGCACTAGGACAGGCAAAGGCACATGCAAAACAGGCACTAAGGGAATGCACAAGGGTGATTAGTTGACTTTGTTATGTAATATTGGATGGGATAGTGTTGGATTGGAATGTTTATTTTGTGGTGGCTTTTATTTCATCATTGTGGCCAAGAGGACGCTGTGATGGTCAGTAACAGGGGGATGGTAAGGTGTGGGACTATTGTTGAATGGAGAATTGGGGTTGTGGTCACTGGTACCACCATTGGATGAGTCGATCACGGACAGCCCGGGCAAAAAGGGGCTGTCTTGGTTGCCTCCTCCCTTCCGCTTCCTCCTCTCCCACCTCCTGCTCCACCTCCTCTTCTGCTTTCTCCTCTTCCTCCTCCTCCTCTTCCTCCTGCTCCTCCTCCTCTTCTGCTTTCTCCTCTTTCTCCTCCTCCTCTTCCTCCTGCTCCTCCACCTCAGCTTGTTGGCGTATGCCCGGTGGCAAGGCCTGGGCCCTCATTATGGCAAGGTTGTGGAGCATGCAACAGACCACAATGAATCTTGAGACACATTCTGATGAGTACTGCAGGTTTCCTCCAGAGCGGCCCAGGCAGCAGAAGCATTGTTTAAGAATGCCCATGGTCTGCTCTCTGAGATTCCATGTGGCAGCATGGCTCTCATTGTATGCATACTCCCCATGTGTGGTTGAGTTGCAGAGCGGAGCGGAGTCATGAGCCAGGAGTCAGCAGATAGCCCTTGTCGTCCAGTAACCACCCTCTGGTTTGTCGTGGTGGTTCATAGACTGAGGGAACGGCAAATTGGTACAGAATTAAAGCATCATGACTGCTGCCAGGATTACAGGCATTCACCATCATGATGTGCTGGGCATGGTCGCACACCAACTGCACATTTTGCGAGTTGTAACCTTTGTGGTTGTGGTACAGCTCAGCATTTAGATGCGGCACCTGCAAAATCACGCGCATGCAATTGATGGTGACCTGCACCATGGGGAAGCCCGCTTTCCTGGCAAAGCCACGTGCGCACTCTGCCTGCTTCTCTCTGGTCAGAGAGAAGAGAGTGAAGTCCCCTCTCCTGGCATAAAGAACGTCTGTCACCTCACTTATGCAGCAATGGACAGTGAACTGGTGTAAGAAATCGTGGATTGAAAGAAATAATAGCCTGTTACGGGTTCCCTAGATCAGCAGGTTGCCTAAGTTGATGAAACAGAAAGATTCCAGTCATGTCAGAAAAATAGCTGTACAGAGAGTTGAATTACGAGGTCAGAACACAAAAACAGGCCTTTGAGTGGGCATAGCTAGGCCTGATAAGGGATGCAGCAAGGAGCTGTAGGATAAACAAGCTGTCTACAAGAGGGCAAGAAGACCTTTAGAACAGAGATAAGGAGAAAAATGACCTCATGAGGCTGGGAGGGGGTTGTCATAGGTAGCCTCTCCCTTGTAATTGGACAATAGGATGGGGAACAAATGATTAACACCAGGTAATCACCAGCCCACCAAAATAACTATAAATATAGACGACCGAGAGAGGAAATCAGGCAGTTAGGGGTGAAGGCTTCCCTGAGGTGGTTTAGGCCTAACACCTTGACCAAGTTTAGCCTCTGAGGTGGAAACCAATGCTGGCATATGCCTAACACCTCCAACAGCTCAAGGGACGAATCAACAGAGGTGACTGCTGTTACCGGCTGCAGAGACCCGCTGACCCGAGACCTCCCGCTGTCTCATCGGGCATCTAGCCGTCCGTCCAGTCGTGGCATTCCGCTTTGGGAGTCGTAGCTTGCTCTCTATTGTCACGGGTTGTATGTCTATTATACTCAGCTTAAACCAAATGTAATATCTGATTATGCTTTAAAACTGTAGCTCTTTAATAAAACGCCTTACAACTCCTAAGACCCTTTGGGTAATCTGTGTGTGACCTGTGATCCAAATCTTACACTGGGAGATGTTACAGATGTCGCCTGCTCCAGCCTGCAAGGATCCCGACGCGAGGAAATTCAGGGCCACGGTCACCTTCACAGCCACTGGCAGCACTGTCCTTGCTCTGATGTGAGGCTGCAGGTCTGGTTGCAAGAGGTGGTAGAGTTCTGTGAGCACGTCCTTTGTAAAGGGCAGACACCTCACACACTGCTCCTGGCTCAGGCTGAGGTAAGAGAATTGCTCTCGGAAGACCCTAGGTGGGTAAGGACTCCTGCTGTGTAGAATTCGCAATATATCGCGATTTTATTAATAAGGAGAAAAACACAGAGTTTCGTTCAAACAGCTTTTATTTCAGCAGAATGCTGTCAGGTTTTCAAAGTGGACACAAGCAGCTTGTAAAATGGCCGCCGCACCTCGTGACAGAACATTCTAGACTTTTCGACAGGCAGACAAGATGGCGTTCCAATAAACATTTGTGCAAGATCGATTAAGACTCAGCACATTGAAGATAATACACGAGACATCATGGGTTTACAGTATACACATAAATACTGAAATCGGTCCCCCAGGTACGAATAAGAGCTATTGTACCAAGTAATCAAGAACCCATCCAAAGACATTAATATGTAAAATCCCAACGACTCTACGATGAGAGAGCCGTTAGCGGGTAGTTACAGAAAACACCTGGAAGCCCAAAACCCCTCCAGGGAGAACACCGACCGATTAAACAATGGGAGAAATATTAACAGGTACTCAGACATTTACGAGTAGCCCCGAAACCCATTAAAACGAAGATCACCCTATACAAGACATTTTGAGCGCCAAACCCTAACAAAAGAAAAGACATTAAGGTTGGGCGGGAAAACGGAAGATTTTGCACTATAATTGCAAGCTCCAAACCGTCCATCGCTCTCTTATTCGGTTGACTCTTATCTTGCTGGTGTTTATCCTCGTGGCTGCTCTTGACTCGCCGTCTTGTTCCTGCTTGCCTCGTGTCTCTTTTCAAAAGACTGTTGAACTTTACGATCCGCTCGAATCTACCCCGGGTCGTGTCGCGAAGACCTGTGTAGAACTGGGCTCTGAAGCCTGGAAGCGGGCGCACCATCCCGATAAGTCGGTAAACGGTGTTGGAACCGAAGGCCCGAGATGAGATGAGATGAGATGAGATGAGATGAGAAGAGGAGAAGACCATACTTATCGCCACGGTCAGTAAGCTCCGACTGCGCCTGTAGGTCGAATAGACATTTTCCTTGCCAGGAAGACTTCTTCGAGTTTTACAGAACTGACAGGAAGACTATTTTTCGAATTTTATCGAACCCGTGCGAGGGCACAGGAAGACTCTTTTTTGAGTATAGTCGGAACTCCGAGGACAACACAGATCTTCATGACAGCAGACGTTCCAGCCTGCTAGCCGGAGCAGAAACGAGTAAACAAGTGGGGCCAGGAGACCCCCTGATCGACACGTGGGCGCTGCGGTGAAAAACATCCGATCAGAGTTTTCGGAATTCTCCGAGTTATCACGAGTGGTGAGCATGAGTCTCGAATCCTACGAATCTAGCTTAGGACAGATATTGATAGGGGAGGGTTTTAAGTATTAAGGATAATTGTAATGTGTGCCCCCATTTACGATGTGTCGTTCGTTCCTCGTTTCCCTGAAATTAGTTACATAACTGCGTGTAAGATTATACTGTCATTAATCTGTGCTTATGACATGTATTTCGTAATCTTAAGTAATATGCAATAAAGATTTTCCATTTCGTACCATTCAACCGAGTCTACCTGAGTTTCATCTCCATTACTGCTCTCGCATCTAAGTCCAGTGTCTAGAACCGTAAGGGCGAGTGGGTCGAACCACTCACAGGTGTCTAGTGCTCCCAGACTGGCTGGAGACCAGAACAGGCAACAAGGCCTAAACCCGCACTAGCACCCGGGCTGCACAGAGCCACACGAATCTCACAGGCTGAGAGACAGAAAAACCCTTACAGCTGAGAGCCATTCTTCCACTCTTCCTGATCCCTCTGCGAGCAGCTTGTCCTTTTCTTCACTGCCTCGGCTCCATCTCCCTGTCATGCTGCAGGCCAAGGTGGATGACAACTAGAGCACCCATGACTGGGAGCTAGTGGTCTGACCAGAACCCTTGAAGTCAGAAGCAAGGTCTTCTCCACTTGCAGCACCATTCCCTGTCACCTCACCAACTTTAAACAACTCTAGAAAGCTCCAAACACTTCCACAAACTTACACAGAGCTAGTAGAAATTAATCAGCAACTAACCTGTAAGTAGGTAATGATCCCTTTAAATATCACTGGTAGGGGGTCTTTGCCACTGTTGAACGCCTGTTCAGCTGTGCGAGGTTAAGACAGGGCATTAGTTCCAGCGTTGAGGACGTAAATGGTAGCACTGGTGTCAAATCAGCGTTGCACGCTGATTGACGTCATGATATGCTTACTCAATATACCTCTGGCGCACGCTCCCAGCGCCAATGCTCATGCCCTCACCACCAGCATACACCAGAAGTATGAGCGTGTGACACGGACGCCATTTTCATCACAAAATGGCACCCGTGATGCCGAAAAATTGGGCATTATGGAGCCGAATTTACTGAGTCTATAATATATGTGGCAAATATCTGAAACAAAATGTAATACCTCAACAAATGCCACCAATATGCCAAGAAAATGCAGATTTCTTTTTAACTTATATTAATATGATAGTGTAATTTTCATGTACAGGAAACTTTCGTTTATCCGGCATCGATGGGACCGGCGTGGTGCCGGTTTATCGAAAGTACCGGATAACAGAGAGTTATATCTACCGAGGCTATTTTTAACAAAGAGACTCCAAGCAGCACGGGAGAATCTACTCATGCTACTGCAGTGTTTCGGACTTGCGACAGCGCCAGGAGGCCGAGTAGTGGCACTTTTGAAAAGTACCCCTACTGACTAAATCGGCGTTCGCGGACTCGGGATCGACAACATTGCCGGTTATTTGAGAGGATTTTTCAGAGCACTCGGCGTTCGCGGAGACTCGACTGCGACTCGGCAACATTGCCGGTTAATTGAGAGGAGTTTTCGGAGGATGATTTTTGCCGGTTAAGCGAGAATTCCGGATATTTGGGTGCCGGATAAACGAAAGTTTCCTGTATTGTTGTTAGGTATCTATATGCCTGAATAAAATTGGTCTTCAGTTAAAAATAACTGAGAATGTTCAGTTCCCTTATTGCAAGTAGATTGAAGCTGGTTAGTCTGTATAAGCAAGGCTACACAGTTCTTTGTGCTGCTCGATATATTCCATTTCTTTCTATAATCTGGGTGAGATATTTATTTGGGGATAGAAAATAACGTGTCATTTTTTCCATTTGCAGAGAATAGCGGAAGTTGTTACAGAGCCTTCACTGTCAGCACCACTCATGCGCAGCAGTTGATTTTCAATTGCTATGGAGCCATTTTTCTGAGTAGTCATTGACTCAGCGATAGGTGAGAGAAGGCCCAAGCTGATGTACAGTAGCATCAAGCCAAGCTGAATATGCCCCATGTCATAAATGCTATATTTCTCCACATTATTTGGTGAGTAAATAATTCACACATCTCTGTTCCATATTTATGATTGCCATGGAGAACATATTCTTTTCATTTATGCTGACTTCCTTTATGATGTGGACAGCAAATTTATTTCTTCACGATGTGTCTGAGCACACAGTGCTGCTCGATTTATTTTTGCAACAGAATGTCAACTCACTTGTGACTTATCAAAAAATTTGCCTGATTTAATCCTCAACATAAGACAGTCAGTCACCAATTTCTTTGTATGCTACAGGCTTTGATTTTCTGAGGTTAAGCTAATAGAACTGTTTCCTGTCCCCTCCCCCTCCAAATAAAACACACTGCAACTGAGCTCAGACTCATAGGACAACATAACTTTTACATAAACACATATGAATACACTTATACAAAGGTTCGACTGCTATATTAAAACCAATTTGCATAATTCAACAGGATTAAGGAATATCACAAAAATAGTTACGTAAAATGGTTAATTTCATCACTGTTGGACCTTGCTTTCTTCTCTGTTTTACATAAATGAATTATTTTTTTTGATGCACATAGATATTTTGAGAAGAAAGCACTTATCTGACGATATCATGCAGGGTTTTTTCTCATCACAAGGAGCCAGGCCATATAAATGATGCATGTAGAGTGAGCCTAGTATTAGTTCTGACAGAGCAAGAATGGCAGTGGCTGCTGGACAAAGGCAAGGTGTCATTTGCATCACTTATACACGATGAACTTGTACTATAAATAAGTCAATACACTCAGATAGGGAATTTCATCAAATGATAGGATTGAGACTGACAACTGAGGTCATTTCTGAGATTTAGATCCCATATATCTTGAATTGCTTTGTGCTATTGATAAAAATTGAGTTTAGTCACACAAGATAAAATTAGACACTGGCAATGTTTTCAAATATGGTCAACCAGTAAAAGAGTACTTCAGCATGCTAGCTTTCAAATATGTATATGATATGGATATTGACTTAACCTCATTAGTGTCGGGTCTGATGGTTTCTGAAGGGATCTGACACAGTTAACATTTAAATATAAAGCTATTTTAAACAGAAGCACGTGGAATTAGATTCACAGAATGGAAAAGATAAATTACAACAAGATGCATCTTAAATATGAACAGGAAAGTGCAACTAATGTTTTATTGCTTTGTTTTAATTTTATTTCATTTTTTATCCTATGAAATCTGTATTTATAGCAATAGCCAACGAGTGAAACACATCCAGGATGAAACATTTTCAATTAGAAGCCTCAGACATTGACTTATCAACAACAGCATACAGAGAGAGTGAGTGTGTGTGTGTGTGTGAGAGAGAGAGGAACTGTTATTAGTTTGGTCTGTATATGACAACTTGCCAACCTTTGTAAGTTAGGCAACATTTTAGTTGTAAACTAATGATTTATCTGTTATTTACCATAGCTTTTCATGATAAATGATAATTGTTTTATCACAGTCTTGAGATTAATTTTCTTTAGGCTAGCAATTCGTCCCCTCAGCGCTACTCCTTAGAGTCAGCTGGTGGCGGGTCCTGCGGTGGCCGCCGTCTTGGTCCCAACTTTGCGCTGCCGGTACCTGGCAGTGCCGTACAGAAAGAAACAATGTCGTTTTAACTTCGACCTTAGTGCTGAATTCAGCACTGAGTCCTAAGCACACTAGGTAAACCCAGCATCCACTCGCAGAGGGAAGAGGAATACACAGAAGAAGAGGAAGCCGAAGAGGAGGAAGCAGAAGAGCAGATGGAAGGATGCATCCTATACAGCCCCTTTGTGGCCGGGATATCCGGGATGGAATCATCCAAATATGGTCCCAGTGACCACAACCCCAATTCCCCTTTCAACATTAGTCCCACACCTTACCTTCCATCTGTTACTGACCATCACAGTGTCCTCTTGGCCACGATGCTGAAATAAAAGTCACCACAAAGCAAACTTTCCAATCCAACTTTATACATCTATCCATCCAATGTGACATCAAGAAATCAACTCATCACCCTTTTACATTCTCTTAGTGACTGTCTTGTGCGTGCCTTTGCCTATCCTACTGATGAGAAGTCGCACAACACCAGGTTATAGTCCAACAGATTTATTTAAAATTACAAGCTTTCGGAGCTGTCGCCCTTTCCTCAGGTAAAGTTACAATCATATCTCCGCATCATATCCTACTGATGTCACACAGTGCTACCCCAGTAGCTGTAGCATGGCTGGTGAATGGCTGCTGACTTTCAGTGGGGACACTGCAAATGTCCTTGCTGGTTGACCTTGAGGAGGCTGATGACTGGGAGTGTGAAATCAATCTTCTTCTGTTCTTGTTCTTCTTCACTCTCCTCTTCCTCTTCTTGGTCACCCATTGGCTGGGCAGGCTGCATTTCTTGGATGTGTGAAATGAGGAAGGCAAAAGGGTGGAGTTGTGGTGATGGGAGTGCGGGAAAGCATGAGGTGCATGCGAGAAGGAGGATAACGTATGAGGATACCAGCATCTTGTATCCCTTCAGCCCGGCCGCTGGCCAAGGGCTCAGCCATACTCCTGCCAAGAATGGCCAGCACCGTCTCCTCCAAGGGGGTGAGGTGAGGTGAGGCTAGGAATGGGAGATGTGCCTTGTGATTGGTGCAGATTGTTGGTAGGTGAGTGATTGCAATATGTATTGTAAAGAGTGAGTGTAATAGAAACATAGAAACATAGAAAAATAGGAGCAGGAGTAGGCCATTCGGCCCTTCGAGCCTGCTCCGCCATTCAACATGATCATGGCTGATCCTCTATCTCAATACCATATTCCCGCTCTCTCCCCTTACTCTTTGATGCCTTTTGTGTCTAGAAATCTATCTATCTCCTTCTTAAATATATTCAGTGACTTGGCCTCCACAGCCTTCTGCGGTAGAGAATTACACAGGTTCACCACCCTCTGAGTGAAGAAATTTCTCCTCATCTCAGTCCTAAATGTCCTACCCCATATCCTGAGACTGTGACCCCTCGTTCTAGACCCCCAGCCAGGGGAAACATCCTCCCTGCATCCAGTCTGTCTAGCCCTGTCAGAATTTTATACGTTTCAATGAGATCCCCTCTCATTCTTCTAAACTCTAGTGAATACAGGCCTAGTCGACCCAATCTCTCCTCATGCGACAGTCCTGCCATCCCAGGAATCAGTCTGGTGAACCTTCGCTGCACTCCCTCTATGGCAAGTATATCCTTTCTTAGGTAAGGAGACCAAAACTGCACACAGTACTCCAGGTGTGGTCTCACCAAGGCCCTGTATAACTGTAGTAGGACATCCTTGCTCCTGTACTCAAATCCTCTTGCAATGAAGGCCAACATACCATTTGCCTTCCTAACTGCTTGCTGCACCTGCATGTTTGCTTTCAGCGACTAGTGTACAAGGACACCCAGGTCCCTCTGTACATCAACATTTCCCAATCTATCACCATTTAAATAATACTCTGCCTTTCTGTTTTTCCTACCGAAGTGGATAACTTCACATTTATCCACGTTATACTGCATCTGCCATGTATTTGCCCACTCACTCAACTTGTCTAAATCTCCTTGAAGCCTCTTTGCATCCTCCTCACAACTCACAATCCCACCTAGTTTCATGTCATCAGCAAACTTGGAAATATTACATTTGGTTCCCTCATCTAAATCATTGATATATATTGTGAATAGTTGGGGCCCAAGCACTGATCCCTGTGCTATCCCACTAGTCACCGCCTGCCACCCCGATAAAGACTCATTTATTCCTACTCTCTGGTTCCTGTCTGTTATCCAATTTTCAATCCATGCCAGTATATTGCGCCAAATCCCATGTGCTTTAATTTTGCACACTAACCTCTTATGTGGGACTTTATCAAAGGCCTTCTGAAAATCCAAATACACCACATCCACTGGTTCTCCCTTATCTATTCTACCAGTTACATCCTCAAAAAACTCTAGTAGGTTTGTCAAACACGATTTCCTTTTCATAAATCCATGTTGACTTTGTCTGATCCCGCTGATATTTTCTAAGTGTCCTGTTAACACATCCTTTATGATAGACTCTAGCATTTTCCCTACTACTGATGTTAGGCTAACCGATCTGTACTTCCCTGCTTTCTCTCTCCCTCCTTTTTTAATTAGTGGGGTTACATTTGCCACCCTCCAATCTGCAGGAACTGTTCCAAAATCTATAGAATTTTGGAAGATGACAACCAATGCATCCACTATTTCCATGGCTACCTCTTTTAGTACTCTGGGTGCAGATTATCAGGCCCTGGGGATTTATTGGCTTTCAGTTCCATTAATTTCGCCAGCACTATTTTTTTACTAATACTAATTTCCTTTAATTCCTCCTTCTCACTAGTCCCTTGGTTCAATCGTATTTCTGGAAAGTTATCTGTGTCCTCTTCTGTGAAGACAGAACCAAAGTATTTGTTTAATTGCTCCACCATTTCCTTGTTCCCCATTATAAATTCTCCCGTTTCTGACTGTAAGGGACCTATATTTGTCATCACTAATCTTTTATTTTTACATACTTGTGGAAGCTTTTACAATCTGCTTTTATGTTCCTTGCAAGTTTACTCTCATATTCTATTTTTCCCCTCTTAATCAATCTCTTGGTCCTTTTTTGCTGAACTCTAAACTGCTCCCAATCCTCAGGCTTGCTACTTTTTCTGGCAACTTTATATGACTCCTCTTTGGATCTAATACTATTCTTAATCCTAGCTAAGGATTTATCAAGTGATTCAGATATGTAACTGCTGTAGATCCGTAAATGTAAGGTGACAAAATAGAGTTCATCACAAGGCCTAAATTAAAGTGAGAACTCTTAGTAGAAATAGGAGGGCTGAATTCCGTCCACCCAGCACAGTGTAAGTCAGCTGGTGTGTTTGAGTTCAGCTCATTTGCATGTTGTCAACACGTTCTGGGCAGGATTCCCACCAGGGATTCGGCACATGCACAAGAGTGGAAGGAAGCTTAAAAAGAAAATTGACTTTGGGAGTGGTGGCAGCAGAACGAATCTCTGCAACTGCAGATGTCTAACAACAATGTTGGAAGGAGAAGGGCTCCCATTTTGATGACAGGGAATATGCTGGGGGGAATTTTAACCCCAAGAAACGGGTGGGTTGGGGTCGAGTGGGATGTTAAAGTGTTAAAAAACTGAATCCCGACCCCAACCCGCCTCCAACCCACCCACTTCCAGTTTTGACCGAGGCAGGATGGGGCGCAGGCAGCCAACCCGCTGCCAGGAGGCAGGCCGCTTTTTAAATATTATAATGAGGCTGGCGTGCCTCATATTTAACCACCATTGCAAATTTATCTCTGGTTGGTTGGATTTCGCAGGCCTCGGGGAACCCGCCATCTAAAGTAAGATGAGGACTGCTGGATCCAGGAGGTAAGTGCTTTTCTACTCACCTCCTCGATCCAGCGTCCTTGCTTCACCCATCCCCGCAATCAGACACCCGCCCCCCGCCCCCCGCCAGGCCTCGGATCCTCCCCACCAGGCCTCCGATCACCCCGACCTCCCCCACTCCGAGGCCTCCGATCACCCCCAACCTCCCACCTCGAGGTCTCTGATCCCCCCCACGAGGCCTCCATTCGCCTTCCTGGCCTCCCCCTCCAGCCCCGATGCTCCTCCGGCTCCCGATTCTCCACCCCACGACCAATGCTCCTCCGGTCCTGATCCTCCTCCCCACCCCCACCCGATGCTCTTCCGGCCCCGATCCTCCGGCCCTCGACCACCCTCCACTCGATCCTTCCTTCCCTCCCCTCTGCAGCCTAGTGCTGCAGGCCTACCCGCCCGCAGCCAGCTTGCCTCTCCATCTGGCTGGCTGTGGGCGGGAAACAGAGCTTTGAAATCCAAATCAGGCCCTGCCCTTAAATTCGGCACTGTTCAGAGGGTGCAACATCGTAAAAAGTTCAATAACCTTGCCAGGAGTTGCAAAGTAGGAGCTCACAATTCCATCTCATATTTATTAACTGCAATAACTATAACTGTTATGAATTCATCCCTCGTAACCCTCCTACCAATACATTCCTTCACTAGGGCTGGTAATTTTCTTACAAACGGGGTTTCAGCTACACTTTTAGCGAAGTTATGGTGAAGGAGCAGCTCTGAGGCCTTTGTCTCCACTTTCCCATTAGGCTGTGCACTTTTCAGCATCTCCCCAGCCAATATCGCCTCCTTCAGTAGGAGCATTTACAAGTCAAGGCCCTGCCAGCTCCTTCCATGTACAGCACTTGAATCATGCATGCTAGTGTCTTGCCAATAACTACAGCGAGCACCATAACACATGTGTTTAGGATATTACTGGTCACCACTGTAATCTGCTCACTGTATGCCTATGCTTTGTGGGCAAAGAAAGCACATATCTGGGACTGAGAGGACGACTACAAGCAAAGGGACCACAAAGCTACATCCTTTCTCCCCTTTTGAGGAGCATCCTCTCTAAATCCAGGGCAGGGATTTGGACCAGAAAGCAGCAACTAGAAAAGTAGGATGCATGGCCTTAACTCTGAATTTGTGCTGGGCTTATTCTACCTTCACGCCCCACTCTATTCAGTCTCGCAATCACTTACACCAAAGCTAGCACTGACTAGGGTCTCCTTGACAGTCCTTTGGTGAAGGCTGCTTAGCCAAAAAGGATTGTGTTTGCAGGTGCGGCAGCAGAAGCTGTGGTGGGCCCTCCCTCTACTGGAGCCACCATACAGCTCACACAGCACCCCGCCCATCATGTGTACGCTGCCCAGCAGCAGCACAGGCTCATCCACTCGGGGAGAATTAGTTACTGAAGTTGAGGACAGCACTCTGCTTGAACCACAGTGACCAGGAGCGGCGGGAGGAGGTGGGGGTGGGGGTGGGAGAGGGGGGGAGGCGAACAGGGCCAGAGGGTCATTGCCATCCATCCACAGCTGATAAGGCAGTGATCCTCAGCTTCAAGGCGCAGCATTTAAAAGACAGACGCATTCGGAGCTTGACAGATTGTTAGTGTCATCAGAGGAATTGCCTAGGAGCTTTCAGCACATGACAACCAGTGTGGAGGATCCCACGACCTGCATGTGTGGGCTTCCGATGCACGGCATTGAAGCCTTGCAGGGGAAAATTTTCACTTTTGCTCTCCTGATAGGAAACTTGGTCTCCCAAGAACCTGTAGTGGAAATAGGAGGGCTGAATATCATCCACCCACCACAGTGTACGTCAGCTGGTGCATGTTTTAAACATACCTGACTTGAACTTTACTTTATTTCTGAGTTCATATCATGAATTCATGGACGCATACCCCATGATTTCCTCCCATTAAAATGAATAGATGGAAAACCATGGGAAGCATCTGATACCTGCTCCCATGGGTGCAGCTCTGCATCGGGAGTGAAATAATGTAAAATCACTCCAGTAGGTAAATTAAATTTTGATTTTAATTTTGAAAAAAGTGTCATTTTAATCTTTAAATTGTACATCAAGAGGCTGCTTATCACACAACCACAATTGTAAAGGAATTTTGCTGGATAAAATATTTAACAGTATATTTACTTTCAAAACCTTTTACAAACTTTATTTAAATTAATGGAAAATTAAAATGTTTGTTTCAGAAGTTGTGACTGAAATTGCCTGTGATGCAGAATATTTACTGGAACCTTCTCTGGAATAAAAGTCCAAATGATTACAGTGGGGGCAGGATGTCCTCTGGGCACTTGGTGTAGAGAAATCGCAAACATCTTTACAAAGTGCTGGCTTATGATTTTGCTGCACCTAGTTCACAGAGGAAATCTTTCCCCTTAGTGAAAACACTGAAGCAGCAACACCAGAATGGATTTATCGTACATGTTAGAAAAATAGCTATTTTCCTGTCAGTTTATGTTTCAATGGGACAGACTACAACTGATATTACAAAACCAAAAGCTGTGAATGAATGATTTGAGCTTATTTAATAACTATTTTTCTGGCCAATACACAAATACTCAGTGATTTCAAATTAAGGCTAGAGAATTAGCAATAAAATGCAGAATTATAGTCCTGTTTTGAATATTTTCCTTTTGTACTTAAATTTCGATATATTGCATCAGGTGCTCATATAGCTGTGTGATGGATTGGGTGTCTGTTTGGTTTCAAATCACATAAGACTATAGCCCTAAAAGTCCCCCGGGATCACACCGTCACCACCTTCACCACCTTCACCCTGCCCCCAGTGCCCTCCAACACTGACCCAGCTGGAGTTTGTGGGATCAGCAGGAGGGCTCCTCATTTACATGAGACTGGCAGACAAATGGAGCACTACCTACACATCTTCAGTGCCCACCTGCCTCTTGCAGCTGGAAAATCTGGTACCTAACCCTCTCCTGAGACCTCAGCCATCTCCCCTTCAGTTCCTATGCAAGAGAGTCGAACCAATAAATATTTTGTGTTCAGGGGGGCAAGATCGCTCCACTTTCCCTGGACCACCCCTCCCCCCACTGCTGGGGCCAGTTTCGACCCATTTTGAAAGCAATGCGCCTTGGGGGGAAAATTCGGTTGCTTTGCGCCTCCCGTGCCTCCCACGAAATTCAGCGGGAGGTTAGCGGCGGCGGTAACCATTAGCGCCCCGCAGCGCTGCGCCGCCGGCAATGACGTCATCGCCGTGCGCAGCTCCCCGCTCACGCCCCGGCTGCAATCTTTGGTAGCGCCCCCTGACTTACTGCCGGATGCTATGTCCGACGGGGTCGGGGGGCCTACCTGCAGCCGGGGCGGCGCTAATTAAAGGCGAGGTTCCCGGCGGCCATTTTTGTTGCTGGCCGCCTGCCAGCACCTGCCCCCGTTGCCGTCCCCGGCCTCCTCTTCAGCCCCCCCCGCGGAGTGCCGGCTGCGCTCCGTGAGCCCAGCACTTCTCTTGAGTGCTGGGCTCTTTTGCCGGCACTCCGATACCTGGTGGCCCAGCTGGGCCCCGGGTCGCGCTGCACAAGACCCCTCCCCTTTAAGAAGGGGAGGAAGGCCTGCAGTACCGCGGTGCGACATGCCACGGCGCATGGCGCTGTGGCACATAGTGCCGCAATATTCCCTCGCAATGCCCCAAGAGGGAGGCAGGACCCTTCCAGTAGCGCCCCGCTTCCCTCTTGGGGCGCTACTGGTGAATTTCAGCCGCGGGGGTGCTAATTTTTTCGGGAAGCTAAAAGTAGCGCCCCGGCGAAGTTAGCGCCCCAAAGGGGGCGCGACTCAATTTTTCCCCCCTTATATCTCTGGATGTACAGACCCCAGTTCTACGCTGGATCCTGACAGACACAAGCATCAGAAACTCCTGGTGCAGGGATTTGCCACCCCAACACTGGCACCTCAATTCATTGGCCCTGTAAGGTGCAAGCAAACGTTCTGCCCCATACAAGGCCAAGCGGAAATTCCAGAAATGGCGGGGATCCTACGCAACTGGATCTCTGCCCTTTCATGGTGGGTTCCGCTGGACTCCTGTTGGAGTTACACTGGGAAGCCCAGATAAAATTGGGGGCTGGCAGAGGGGAACCTACCTCACAGGGAGCATAGATCGGAGATATCTTTCAACATTTTGTTATGGCAATGCATAGTTTGCCAGCCTTGTAACAAGTTTAAAATGTCTGCGTCTGTTTATTGAGTGAAATATACGTTCCCTGCATCGTGCAGATGCCAGTTCAAAGGAGATGCCCTCTCTGATGAGGTGGATTGTTTACCAAATATCACAGATGACTGCTATTAGCAGTGCTCACTGGAGGAAGGTAATTACTTTTTGTATCAAGCTTCTCTTGTTTCACAGGTGTAAACATTACATCAGATGCAGCTCTATTGTCTTTGAATTCTAGTTTTGAGCAATAGCTTTATATATTGTCAAAGGTGAGATACCTTTTGATATTCCTTTGTCTCAGGTCAGATTTCAAAGCAGAGATTAGTTGGAACTGTTGCCCCATATCCAGGCTCTTGAGTAAATGTTTGCTTCACCAGGCTGCTGACAGGCTGGAGCCAGTGGAATTCTCTGTGAAATGTCCGACTCCAGGTATAAACTCCGCATCATGGACATAGGTCCAAGCTAAGCGCGTTAACTCCGACATCCATGAGAATTTCAAGACAGCTCATTGTTTGGGAGCAGGGACTGTAAATTTAAGCAAAGTTTTTGCAAACTAATTCAAAGCTGCTGTGTTATTTGGACTGTCTCCTACAACAACAACAACTTGCATTTATATAGCGCCTTTAACATAGTAAAACATTGCTTGCTTCTATAAATGACTCTATCTGTGAATAAATTAATTTGGTAGCCTGTTAGAAAATGTCTGGCATGACTGAAATTAATGGTCTTCTGAAGTGACATGAGTGTGCAGCAGAAATCCTATGTGTAAATCTAAAGACAATAAATAGGTCTATTGCTTGTCCAAGGTATTCTATGCAGACCACGTTTCACATAAGGGGGGTAAAATTCAACTTCAGCAGGGATGATTTTAACCCTGCTGCCCGGTGGGAACGGGATGGTTAAAATCGCTGCAGAGGATTTACGGCTCCATTCTCGCTCGGTTCCCGCAGGCCGTCCATTTAACTGGGCAGTTTTTTTAGTCGGCCGAGGCACTTGCCAAAGGCAGGCGGGATCCTCATGAATACATGCACATTCAGGTCCTATGAGGCTTAACCTTCTAAATCTTAGGGAATACAACCCTAATTTGTGTAATCTCTCCTCGTAACTTAACCCTTGAAGTCCGGGTATCATTCTGGTAAACCTACACTGCACTCTCTCCAAGGCCAATATATCCTTCCTAAGGTGTGGTGCCCAGAACTGCTCACAGTACTCCAGGTGTGGTTTTGTACAGCTGCAGCATAACTTCTATCCCCTTGTATTCTCGTCCTCTAGATATAAAGGCCAGAATTCCATTAGCCTTTTTGATTCTTTTCTGTACCTGTTCATGACATTTTAATGATCTATGTATCTGGACCCCCAAGTCTCTTTGGACCTCCACTGTTTTTAGCTTTTCACGATTTAGAAAATACCCTGTTCTATCCTTTTTAGGTCCAAAGTGGATGAACTCAAATTTGCTTACATTGAAATCCATTTGCCTTAGTTTTGTCCAGTCACTTAATCTATCAATATCCCTTTGTAATTTTATGCTTTCGTCTACACTGCCTACAATGCCACCTATCTTTGTGTCATCGGCAAATTTGGATATATGACTTTTTATGCCATCATCTAAGTCATTAATAAATACTGTGAATAGTTGAAGCCCCAGATCCCTGTGGGACACCACTAGTCACATCCTGCCAATTTGAGTACCTACCCATTATCCCTACTCTCTGTCTCTTGTCGCTCAGCCAATTTCCTAACCAGGTCAATAATTTGCCCTCAATTCCGTGGGCTTCTACCTTAGTTAACAGAAACTTATATGGGACTTTATCAAATAACATCCATAGACATACTCCTGTCCACAACTTGAATTCAAAAAATTTAATCAGGTTTGTCAGGCATGACCTACCTTTTACAAATACATGCTGGCTCTCTCTGATAGAATAGAATCATAGAATCATAGTATCATAGAATCATAGAATGGTTACAGCATGGAAGAAAGCCATTCGGCCAGCTCTCTGCAAGAGCACCTCGCCCGCCCTTTCCCTGTAGCCCTGCAAATGTTTTTCTTTCCGGTACTTATCCAACTCCCTTTTGAAAGCCGTGGTTGAATCTGCCTCCACCACCCTTTCAGACAGTGCATTCCAGATCCTAACCACTCGCTGAGTAAAAAAGTTTTTTCTTATGTCGCCTTTGGTTCTTTTGCCAATCACCTTAAATCTGTGTCCTCTGGTTCTCAACCATTCTGCCAATGGGAGCAGTTTCTCTCTATCTACTCTGTCCAGACCCCTCAAGATTTTGAACACCTCTATCAAATCTCTTCTCAATCTTCTCTGCTCCAAGGAGAACAACCCCAGCTTCTCCAGTCTATCCTCGTAACTAAAGTCCCTCATCCCTGGAATCATTCTCGTAAATCTTTTTTTTAAATTCATTTATGGGATGTGGGTGTCGCTGGCAAGGCCAGCATTTATTGTTCATCCCTAATTGCCCTTGAGAAGGTGGTGGTGAGCCACCTTCTTGAACCGCTGCAGTCCGTGTGGTGAAGGTACTCCCACAGTGCTGTTAGGGAGGGAGTTCCAGGATTTTGACCCAGCGACGATGAAGGATTGGTGATATACTTCAACATCAGGATGGTGTGTCACTTGGAGGGGAACTTGGAGGTGGTGGTGTTCCCATGCACCTGCTGCCCTTGTCCTTCTAGGTGGAAGAGGTCGCGGGTTTGGGAGGTGCTGCCGAAGAAGCCTTGGCGAGTTGCTGCAGTGCATCTTGTAGATGGTACACACTGCAGCCACGGTACGCCGGTGGTGGAGGGAGTGAATGTTTAAGGTGGTGGATGGGGTGCCAATCAAACGGGCTGCTTTGTCCAGGATGGTGTTGAGCTTCTTGAGTGTTGTTGGAGCTGCACTCATCCAGGCAAGTGGAGAGTATTCCATCACACACCTTACTTGTGCCTTGTAGATGGTGGAAAGGCTTTGGGGAGTCGGGAGGTGAGACACTCACCGCAGAATACCCAGCCTTTGACCCGCTCTTGTAGCCACAGTATTTATGTGGCTGGTCCAGTTAAGTTTCTGGTCAATGGTGACCTCCAAGATGTTGATGGTGGGGGATTTGGCGATGGTAATGCCATTGAATGTCAAGGGGCGGTGGTTAGACTCTCGCTTGTTGGAGATAGTCATTGCCTGGCACTTTTGTGGCGTGAATGTTACCTGCCACTTAACAGCCCAAGCCTGAACATCGTCCAGGTCTTGTTACACGTGGGCATGGACTGCTTCATTATCTGAGGAGTTGTGAATGGTGCTGAACACTGTGCAGTGATCAGCGAACATCCCCATTTCTGACCTTATGTTGGACGGAAGGTCATTGATGAAGCAGCTGAAGATGGCTGGGCCTAAGACACTGCCCTGAGGAACTCCTACAGCGATGTCCTGGAGCTGTGATGATTGACCTTCAACCACCATAACCATCTTCTACACCCTCTCTAAGGCCTTCACATCATTCCTAAATTGCTGTGCCCAGAATTGGACACAATACTCCAGTTGAGGCCGAACCAGTGTTTTATACAGGTTCATCATAATTTCCATGCTTTTGTACTCTATACCTCTATTCATGAAGCCCAGGATCCCGTAAGCTTTTTTAACTGCTTTCTCAACCTGCCCTGCCACCTTCAACAATTTGTGCACATATACCCCTGGGTCTCGCTGTTCATGCACCCCGTTTAGGATTGTACCCTTTAGTTTATATTTCAACTCCTCACTCTTTCTACCAAATGTATCATTTCACATTTTTCTGCGTTAAATTTCATCTGCCACGCGTCTGCCCATTTCACCAGCCTGTCTATGTCCTCTTGAAGTCTATCACTATCCTCCGCACTGTTCACTATACTTCCAAGTTTTGTGTCATCCGGAAATTTTGAAATTGTGCCCTTTACACCCACATCCAAGTCATTAATACATATCAAGAAAAGCAGTGGTCCTAGTACCGACCCCTAGGGAACACCACTGTATACCTTCCTCCAGTCCGAAATACAAACGTTCACCACTACTCTCTGTTTCTTGTCACTTAGCCAATTTTGTATCCATGCTGCCACTGTCCCTTTTATTCCATGGGCTTCAACTTTGCTGGCAAGCCTATTATGTGGCACTTTGTCGAACGCCTTTTGGAAATCCATGTACACCACGTCAACCGCATTGCCCTCATCAACCCTCTCTGTTACCTCATCAAAAAACTCGATCAAGTTGATTAAACACGATTTGCCTTTAACAAATCTGTGCTGGCTTTCCTTAATTAATCCACACTTATCCAAGTGACTGTTAATTTTGACCCTGATTATTGTTTCTAAATGCTTCCCCCTGCCGAGGTTAAACTGACCAGCCTATAGTTGCTGGGTTTATCTTTACACACTTTTTTGAACAAGGGTGTAACATTTTCAATTCTCCAGTCCTCTGGTACCACCCCTGTCTCGAAGGAGGATTGGAAGATTATGGCCAGTACCTCCGCAATTTCTTCCTTCAATTCCTTCAGCATCCTAGAATGCATCCCATCTGGTCCTGGTGACTTATCTACTTTAATTACAGCCAGCCTTTCTAGTAGGTTGTCTTTATCAATTCTTATCCCATCCAGTATCTCCTCTACCTCCTCCTTTATTATGTCTATGGCAGCACCCTCTTCCTTGTTGAAGACAGATGCAATGTACTCATTTAGTACCTGAGCCATACCCTCTGCCTCCATGTGTAGGTCTCCTTTTTGGTCCCTAATCGCCGCCCCCCCCCCCACCTTATTATCCGTTCACTATTTATATGCCTATAGAAGACTTTTGGATTACCTTTTATGTTAGCTGCCATTCTATTCTCATACCCTCTCTTTGCTCCTCTTATTTTCTTTTTCACTTCTCCTCTGAACTTTCTATATTTAGCCTGATTCTCAGATGTATTCTCAACCTGACATCTGTCATACGCGCTCCTTTTCTGCTTCATCTTACTCTCTATCTCTTTTGTCATCCAGGGAGCTCTGACTTTAGTTGCCCTACTTTTCCCCCTAGTGGGAATGTACCTCAGCTATACCCGAACTGTTTCCTCTTTAAAGGCAGCCCATTGTTCCATTACAGTTTTGCCTGCCAATCTTTGATTCCAATTTACCCGGGCCAGATCCGTTCTCATCCCACTGAAATTTGCCTTCCTCCAATTAAGTATTTTTACTCTAGATTGCTCCCTGTCCTTTTCCATAGCTAATCTAAACCTTATGCTGCTATGATCACTGTTCCCTAAATGTTCACCTACTGAAACTTGCTCCACTTGACCTACTTAATGCCCCAGAACCAGATCCAGCAATGCCTTCTTCCTTGTTGGGCTGGAAACATATTGATCAAGAAAGTTCTCCTCAACACACTTCAGAAATTCTTCCCTTCTCTGCCCTGAACACGATTACGATCCCAATCTATATTAGGATAGTTGAAGTCCCCCATTATCACTACTCTATAGTTCTTGCACCTCTCTGTAATTTCTCTGCAAATTTGCTCCTCCATATTTTCCCCACTAGTTGGTGGCCTATAGAATACACTTAGTAGTGTAATGGCACCTCTATTGTGTCTTAACTCTAGCCATATAGATTCTGATGTGGAGATGCCGGCGTTGGACTGGGGTGGACAAAAATGAGAAGTCGCACAACACCAGGTTATAGTCCAACAGATTTATTTAAAATTACAAGCTTTCGGAGCTGTCGCCCCTTCTTCAGGTAGGGTAGCTGTGAGAGAATCTCCCAGAATTCACAATATAAACACAGAAAAAATGTATTCGAATCTTTCCCTACATCAAAGACACACTAAGAGCACAGCCAAGACAATGAGATGTGCCCCAGGGGGTCCAACGTGTCAAAACACCTGCTGGCTGCATATCCTCTCCATTTGGGTTTAAAAAAAAACCTGGAAAGACCGGCCATGATGTCAAGTCACGTTCTGTATCGTGACATGAACCCGATATCGCGATTGAGGCCATCCTCATGAGTGCGGAACTTGGCTATCAGTTTCTGCTCTATGATTTTGCGCTGTCGTGTATCCCGAAGGGGAACACTTCAGCAGTCAGGGGCATTCAGCCTCGGATCTGCGGGTAAGCGTTCTCCAAGGCGGCCTTCGGGATACACGACAGCACAAAATCATAGAGCAGAAACTGATAGCCAAGTTCCGCACTCATGAGGATGGCCTCAATCGCGATATCGGGTTCATGTCACGATACAGAACGTGACTTGACATCACGGCCGGTTTTTCCAGGTTTTTTTTAAAACCCAAATGGAGAGGATATGCAGCCAGCAGATGTTTTGACACGTTGGACCCCCTGGGACACATCTCATTGTCTTGGCTGTGTTCTTAGTGTGTCTTTGATGTAGGGAAAGATTCGAATACATTTTTTCTGTGTTTATATTGTGAATTCTGGGAGATTCTCTCACATCTACCCTACCTGAAGAAGGGGCGACAGCTCCGAAAGCTTGTAATTTTAAATAAATCTGTTGGACTATAACCTGGTGTTGTGCGACTTCTCATATAGATTCTGTCCTTGATCCCTCCAGGACATCCTCCCTCTCCAGCACTGTAACATTTTCCTTAACCAATACTGCCACACCACCTCCTATCTTTCCTTCCCTATCTTTCCTGAACACCCTATATCCAGGAATATTTAATACCCAATCCTGCCCTTTTTTGAGCCAGGTCTCCGTTATTGCCACAACATCATATTCCCATGTAGCTATTTGCGCGTGCAGCTCACCAACCTTGTTTCCATGTAACTATTTGCACCTGTAGCTGTTCAATCTGCAGATCAACTGAAAATGTTCAAGATGTTCAGTCATCCTATCCTTAATTATAGACTCTAGTAATTTCCCAATCACAGCTGTTAGGCTAACTGGTCTATAATTCCTTGGTTTCTCTCTCTTGCCATTCTTAAATAACGGAGCAACATATGCAATTTTCCAATCTAAAGGAATGGTTCCTGAATCAAGAGAACTTTGGAAGATTATAGTTAGGGCATCTGCAGTGTGCTCACCTATTTCCATTTAAACCCTGGGATGGAAACCATCTGGTCCTGGGGATTTGTCACTTTTTAGTGCCATTATTTTCTTCATTACTGTTATTTTACTTACATTAATTTTATTGAGTCTCTGTCCCCGATTCAATATTAGTTTCCTTGGGAATTCCGGCATGCTATCCTCTTCTTCTACTGTAAATATCGGTGGTCGTGCCTTCAGCTGCCTAGGCCCTAAGCTCTGGAATTCCCTCCCTAAATTTCTCCGTCTCTCCACTTCTCTTTCCTTCTTTGAGACACTCCTTAAAACCTACCTCTTCGACCAAGCTTTTGGTCATCTGCCTAAACATCTCTTTATATGGCTGGGTGTCAATTTCTTCTTTAATAACACTCCTGTGAAGTGCCTTGGGGTGTTTTATTACGTTAAAGGTGCTATATAAATATAAATTGTTGTTGTTGTTATAGGGGAGTGAGTGCGGGTGGGGGGTTAAATGTGGAAAAATTGGACTGATTCGGGGAGCACTCATCAGCCAGAAGGAGCAGGAGTGCTTCCTCCTGGCCCCTCAAGCTCCTCCACCATCAACTGCATCCCATACAAGCCCCCACCCCCGGGATTGGATCCGCCCCCTCCCCCGGGGTCGGGGATCGGACCTACCTGGTCCTGCAGACACTTCTCCAGTGTTTCCTGCCCATCTGGAAGCCAAGCCTGTCAATCAGGCTGACTTTAGGGTGGGAAACCTATCAATGATGCCAGACGCACACTGTGGAGTTAAATCTCTACAGTGTGTGAGAAACCCAGACTTCCGGGTTTCCCGCGTGCTACAAAAATTGGAGAAGGCGCAGCAGTACTTCTCATTGGATGAAGAGGGCCAGGGTGAAGGCGAGGAAGCAGAGGAAGGAGGGCCACCTCAACACCTTGCAGCAAGAGATGCCAGCGATGAGTTAATTGCACCGCAGTCTCGGTGACCACCTCATTCTCCGTACACCAAGCTCTCTGCATTAACAGCCGTTTCTATATCGTTCATCCCTTCCTTAGTCCTGTATTAAAGAATATTGGGGGGAGAAATTCCCTACCTTATCACCACCCGTTAGCACGGTGTAATATGGAGAAAGCCGCCACCGCACTTCTGCCAGCTGGTGGTCGGTCCTGCGGCATCCTCCATTTTCATAGCGCTGCCGGTAAGTAGCATTGCCCTGAAAAGAAAAATGACACTGTGGTGACGTGCACACCGACTTAACGTCACAATTGCGAACTTTGACCCTAGCGCTGAGTGTCAAATCAATCTTCTTCTTCTTCATCTTCTTCTTCACTCTTCCCTCCCTCTTCTTGGCCAACCACTGGGTGGGCAGTCTGCATTTCTTGGGTGTGTGAAATGAGGAAGGCACAAGGGTGAGAGGAGGGCGGGAAAGCAAGAGGTGCATGCCAGAAGGAGGATAACGTATGAGGATACCAGCATCTTATATCTTTACTGCCCCGTTGCTGGCCAAGGGCTCAGCCATGCCCCTGCCAAGATTGGCTTGCACTGTCTCCTCCAAGGGGGTGAGGTGAAGCTAGGAATGGGAGATGTGCTTCATGATTGGTACAGATTATTGTTAGGTGAGTGATGGGGGGAGGGTGGCGGTGGGTGAGGAGTCGTGCATTGAGAAGTGTGTGAGGCTAGTGGTGCAGTTGGTAGGAGACGGCTTTTGAAGATGCATTCACTGACCTTGACCTGAGGTCATGAAGCTTCTTTGGGCACTGGAGCCAGGTGGTGGGGGCGACACTGCCGGCAGTGACGGCCTCGGTGATCTGGTCCCACATCATTCTTTCTGGAGGGCTTCCTGGCCCCTGTGGGTAGAGGACCTCTCTTGCAGTGTTGACCCCCTGCACAAAGCTGGAGTGCTGCGTGTGAGACCCTGGGTGCCCCTTCCCTGGCTTGCTGAGCCATTTGTGTTAGTGCTGAAGCACTTTTCCCATTTTTTGAGGTTCTGAAGGGAATTCAGCTTCAAGTGTTGACTTCTTTTTAGTGATCATTTTTTTTTTGAAAGACAGTAAGGGCTGAAAAATGCATTTTTCACTTGATTTTAATTTTTATTAGTTCTGAACGCATTGCCCCTTTAATTCATAGCCCTTTTAATTGCCCACAATTCATTGTGAACTTCACAGCCTCGCTCCCAGAGGCTGTAAGAAGCTGCAACACCACTTCAGGACGGGAACTTCGGGTCAGATGCCTCCACTAACGCCACCAGGAGGGCGTTACATTGTAAGTTAGCGCTGGGCTAGAAATCTTCAACTCCAAGTGTGAATCTTTGGCCGGTAGCACTGCGTCCATTTTCAGCGTCCGTAAACCCGAGGCCGCAGTGACATCGGCAGGTTTTTGTCAATGTCCAATTTCTAGGCCATTGAAACCATTCAGCCAACTTCTCTATCAATGACATACTGACAATGCAGATTCAGAAGCTGCTATAAACCCACACTGGAGACCAAAATGCCAAATGTGATAAAGGTGATAAATTTAATTGCCAACACAATAATTACCTTCCATTCATTTTTCACCTAAGTGTCAACCCATGCCGTATTTCTTATACAAAGGTTTCCCAAGTCTACTACCCCTATGGGGTGCTCCAAAAGTGGCCTGAGCAGATTTGGTGGCAGGCTGCTGTGACTCATGTTGGGACCATTGAGATGCTTGTGGCTGGTGACTTCTGGGTGAGGGCCCAGCCGCAGACTGCTGCACTTTGGTTGTTGCCGGGGCAGTCTAGCCCAGCTGACTTGGTTGAGGTGTGGCGAAGTTGCAGACATGCTGACATCCTGAAAAGACACCTACTGCTCCCACCGCGCCACTGACAGTCCTGTGAGGCTGGGGCTCATCACTTCCACTGATCTGTAGGACAGCAGACTGTAGAAGATGAGTGAGTCATTGAATGCCCCTATCTATTCGGCCCAAAAATCTGTCCAAGGTGGACACCTGTCTCTCCAAGATGGAGCCCAGAGCTGGCATAGCGATAGTTTGAGCTTGCACCACTTCAGAAGATGATCCTGCTCAAGGAGGCAATCTTCTTTTCTCTGCAAGCCCAGTGAGGTCAGAATCCTTAGGCTCTGCAGGTGAGGAAAGGGCCTCCTGGCAGCTGGTCGTGCTCCTACTCTACCACCACCAGTTGCTCCTCCTTGTGGTACACTGTAACTAACTCAGTGCTACCTCCTCACACTCTCTGTCTAAATCCCTCAGCACGTGCTGATGCTTGTGACAGTTGATGAGAATGATGCAGGGTGCTGTAAGGGGTTGGCTTGCATGGGGCCACTTACAGCGCTGTTAGACTGTTCTACCAGGCCTATAAAAACAGAAGAGGAACATCTGTTCTAATACTGCTGTGAAAAGTGCTTGCATTGCAATAAACTGTGAGTGATGTATTTCTGGTTGGTTGAATGAATACGTGAGTGAGTAGAATGGTACTAAAAGTGAGTTTTGCATTCAGACTGGGGCAACTATTTTGTATGCAGCACTATTGGTTAGCCTTATGTAAGCAGCCTTATGTTAGCAGGCCGACAGATGTGGGCGTGTTATAAAATGTGTGTTGGTGGTGCAAATGACAAGAGAGGGTGGGCGTGCCCATTTCTTGTAGTTTCACATCCCTCTCATAACTACTCATTTTACATTGGCTTTTTCCATAATCAGGCCAGCTTCCTTGCTTGCCTTCTTTGTCACGAAAATGAAGAATTAGCAACAGGATTTTGGAAAGATATTGGCTCAGAATTTGTGGTCCTGATGATGGTGTACGCTCAGCGGACATCGTCGTAAGCATTCTGAAAGACCCTGCAAGTTCCGGGACACCATGCGCGAAAACCTGGAATTTGCGATCTGTCAAGGTTCACCTTGATAGATCTATTGCACCGACTAGAAATTCACTTTCACTGGCGCAGAGTTGGGCTATTTGCCCAAGTACTGTCCAGCAAATGCCCACAAAACTCTTACGCCTGGAAAAAGCAAACGTAGGGCCTGCTTTCCCTAGTGTAATAGTTAATATAAATCTTAAATTAAAAATCTAAAAATAAAAAATGATGCACAAACACTTAAAATTAGTTTATTCAAATTTGGGCCTGGATTAAAATGTTTAAAATTATTTTTCAAAAAATTAAATTTTTATTGTATTTATTGTATTGAAGGGACCTTTAATTAAATTTGAAAATGAGAACATTTATTTTGATGGCAGTTGTCTAAATTGTTTCATTATTTCGGGATTCCATTAGGGTTTATGAGGATTCCGTTTGTAAATGGGATCCTCCTTTCTCATTGGAGGACCTGGCCCACGTGATCCCAGGGACGCTTCCAAACCGCCTGCGTCCCTGGGATCGTGGGCGTGTACGTAAGTGTACACCTGCAGGCCCAGGACCCGAACTCTCCGTAGCTTTGGAGCCAGGAGGTAAGTTTGGAAATATTTCTTGGGTTGGAGGTGTACTCCAGAGGTACGCCTCCGACCGCAAATTCAGGGCCATTTACATAGAAACATAGAAACATAGAAGATAGGAGCAGGAGTAGGCCATTTGGCCCCTCAAGCCTGCTCCGCCATTCGATGAGATCATGGCTGATCATCCAAACTCAGTACCCTGTCCCTGCTTTCTCCCCATATCCCTTGATACCTTTAGCTTTAAGAAATATATCTAACTCCTTCTTGAATATATTTACTGACTTGGCCTCAACTGCCTTCTGTGGTAGAGAATTCCACAGGTTCACCACTTTCTGGGTGAAGAAATTCCTCCTCATCTCTGTCCTAAATGGCTTACCCCTTATCTTTAGACTGTGACCTCTTGTTCTGGACTCACCCACCATCGGGAACATCCTTTCTGCATCCAGTCTGTCTAGTCCTGTTAGAATTTTATAAGTTTCAATGAGATCTCCTCTCATTCTTCTAACTCCAGCGAGTATAAGCCCAATCGACCCAATCTCTCCTCGTACGTCATTCCTGCCATCCCAGGTATCAGTCTGGTGAATCTTCGCTGCACTCCCTCCATGGCAAGAACATTCTTCCTCAGATAAGGCGACCAAAACTGCACACAATACTCAAGGTGTGGTCTTACCAAGGCCCTGTACAGCTGCAGCAAGACATCCTTGTTCCTGTACTCGAATCCTCTCGCTACGAAGGCCAACATACCATTTGCCTTCTTAACCGCCTGCTGTACCTGCATGCTTACCTTCAGCGACTGGTGCACAAGGACACCCAGGTCTCGTTGCACTTCCCCTTCTCCCGATCTATTGCCGTTCAGATAATAATCTGCCTTTCTGTTTTTGCCACCAAAGTGGATAACCTCACATTTATCCACATTATACTGCATCTGCCATGCTTCTGCCCAATCACCCAACCTGTCCAAATCATACTGGAGTTTCTCGGCATCCTCCTCGCAGCACACACGCCCACCCAGCTTTGTGTCATCTGCAAACTTGGAGATATTACAGCTAGTTCCCTCGTCTAGATCATTAATATATATTGGCCCTGAAATTCGCCTCTCCGGCTTGCTGCGGGGGTAAGGATCGCGCGCGCACTTACCTACCGCGCCTGCCGTTGACCTCTGGGCCCACGGGAACTTCAGCTCCTGGGCCTGCTCCAAGTGCCGGCGCGCAGTGCTTGCGTGTCCCAGGCGTGTAGTTAGTGCGATGCATCCCCTGGGATCATGTGGGCCATGGAGAGCCAATGGCAGCAGACCATCTTTCATTCATAGATTTGACAGGAAGACCTGTCAAATCTATGAATTGAAATCGGCCCCAAAAGAACAGCTAAACTTCAAATACATTTTTAAAAAACCATCACATTTATAAAATAACTATAAGTTAAATAAATTAACTACTTTAAACAAAAATTAAAATTTTTGAAAAAATTAAAATACTTTTTAACAGTGCTAAAAATAAACTTACCTTTCTTTAAAGTATCTGAAAAAGATAAACCTGTTGAAAAATTTTTTAAATTATAATTAATTAACCACTTACCTTGTTAAAAACGGGTCCTGCACCTCCTTTTTAAAAGCGCAGGTTCTTCAATACTTACCCTCTCGGAGAAACCTGAAAAAAAACCTAAGTTTGCTGCGTGCGCGCAGCCTCTACCGCGCACGCGGTTCACCTCTGAACTGCTCCCTTCACCAGACCGGAAGTTCCGGTTTCCCGCGCATGCGCAGTGCATGCAGGAAACCGACACTTCAGGAGGCCTTGCGGGTGAGTACACAGTGCATACTCACCCGGCAAGTGCCGAAGTTTTGACCCAATGTGAATAGCTGGGGTCATAGCAATGATCCCTGCGGAACCCCACTAGTCACTGCCTGCCACTCAGAAAAAGACCTGTTTATTCCAACTCTTTGCTTCCTGTCTGCCAACCAGTTCTCTATCCAAGTCAATACCTTGCCCCCAATCCCATGTGCCTTAACTTTACCAGTTTTTTCCAGCTAATGCCTGGCTGAAGCAACAAACGAAGGTTGCTCACCACTGAAAAACACAAAGTTATTGTGGTCAATGAAAGGAGCCACTGTGCCTCTCTTTATATAATGTCTTGCGCTCATTTAAATGTAAAAACAATAAATATTTGCATTTATATAGCGCCTTTAATGTAGTACAATGTCCCAAGGCGCTTCACAGGAGCGTTATCAGACAAAATTTGACACCGAGGCAACTAAAGAGATATTAGGACAGGCAACCAAAAGCTTGGTCAAAGAGGTAGGTTTTAAGCAGCATCTTAAAGAAGAAGAGAAAGAGGTAGAGAGGCAGAGACGTTTAGTGAGGGAATTTCAGAGCTTAGGGCCTTGGCAGCTGAAGGCATGGCCACCAACTGAGAATGGAAAACCCTGCACCATTGTGCACAAGGGTGGCTTCACCAAAGGGTGCCTCAAAGATGTGTGAAAATGAACAGAGTGACAGTAGGATTGTGCAACTACATTTGCAAATGGATCAATCTAAAAGATTATGCTCTTACATAGTAAAGTGCATAATTGAGTAGGTACTGCAGATTGCTCACACAGTATTGATATCAAATCTTCAGAACTGTGAAGGCTTTTATGGCATAACATTTAAAAAAGTGAATACAGGGTAGATTTTACAAATTCCTGCTCCCGCTGTGGAGCATCAAATGTACTGGGATTTCAGGTGGGAAGCTCAGTGGGCCCAGAAGGATTTTCTGTAAATAAAATTCATAGGGGGAAAAATTTGGTTGGTTAGCGTCTCCCGTTAGTGC
Source organism: Squalus acanthias (assembly GCA_030390025.1). Classification (NCBI taxonomy): domain Eukaryota; kingdom Metazoa; phylum Chordata; class Chondrichthyes; order Squaliformes; family Squalidae; genus Squalus; species Squalus acanthias. The sequence goes on from CM059432.1 coordinate 88,769,456, forward strand.
CTCTGGGGGGCGCTAACGAGGTGCTAACGATTTACAGCCGGAGCGCGGCGATGTTAGCGCCGCCCGCGAAATTGATCTGGCGGTTTGCGGTGGTGCTAAACACTACCGCCATGATCTCTTGCGCCTGGAGATCGAAGCGTTATCCAAGCATGCAACGCCCTGGCAGTGCCCCGGACCGGAAATTGATTCTCGCCCCCTGCCTTAGCGCCTGCCACTAGGAATGACAGGTAGAGGGGGATGTTTTGCAGTCGGCTGGGAGCTGGGGGAGCACTATTTAAAGGCGTGCACTTCCTGCTTTTTCCTGTCGGCAAAATATTCTACATGTGCAGGTTGAGAGATGGAGAGAGGCATCTAGCTGTCCTACAAAGAGCTTTGTTCCTCACCAACACTTTTCAGGTTTCCAATTCTGTCAGCTTTATTACTACCATATTTAGAAGATTAAATGGGGGCTGTACTAACATGGGGCGTCGTCCTCCAGCTTCACCTTTGGAGGCAGCAGAGGCGCAGAGAGAGAGAGTGGCAAACGTGGCCAGAGGGAGGAGGGCCAACAGGGCTCTGCACAGGAGACCTTACCCTCCCAGGGTATTCAGGGAGCATTTCTCCTATATCCATTTGTCCGATGAGCAGTGTTTTAGAAGGCTGCATTTCAGCAAGGAGGTGGTCACAGAGCTCTGCCACCTCCTGCAACCAGATCTGCAGCCTCAGCTCAGGACCAGGACATCTCTGTCAGTGACAGTGAAGGTGACGGTGGCTCTCAATTTCTACGCCAGTGGCTCCTTCCAGGCTTCAACTGTGGATATTGTGAATATCTCCCAGTTCGCCGTCCATTGTTGCATTCAGGAGGTGACAAATGCTCTATACCAAAGGAGAAGGGAGTACATCTCTTTCCCCATGACCCGAGACAAACAGCGTGAACGCGCATGTGGCTTTGCTAGGATAGCGGGCTTCCCCATGGTTCAGGGCGCCATTGACTGCACGCATGTGGCATTGCGGGCACCTCATGAAAATGCAGAGGTTTTCCGCAACCGCAAAGGCTTCCACTCTCTCAACGTCCAGTTGGTTTGCAACCACAGACAGTGCATCCTCACCGTCAATGCCCGCTATCCTGACGGCAGCCACGATGCCTTCATCCTGCACCAGACTGGTGTCCCAGACCTCTTCCAACCACCGCGTCAACCACGTGGCTGGCTCCTCGGGGACAAGGTTAATCCACTCTGCACCTGGCTGATGGCACCACTCCGTAACCCCAACACTCCTGCTGAGCTCGCCTATAATGAGAGCCATAGCGCCACCAGGAACCTCATTGAACAGACGATCGGCATCTTGAAACAATGGTTCCGGTGTCTTGACCACTCTGGAGGAGCCCTGCAGTACTCTCCTGAATGAGTATCGGTTTTCATTGTTGTGTGCTGCATGCTTCACAACCTCGCAATTATGAGGACTCAGCCATTGCCACCAGGGATTGGTGCACCACTTCAGGAGGAGGAAGAGGGAGAGGAGGAGGAGGAGGAGGAGGCGGAGGAGGATGAAGAGGAGGATGAGCAGCAGCAACGTGGGAGGGAGGCGCTCAATGTTGCCTCTGCAAGGGCCGTCCGTGAACGCCTGATAAGACACCGCTTCTGATCAATGACAGAGAAGAAGGCTTTTGGGATGAACAAGCACATCATCACAACCATCCCGCAGCTCCTATTGCCGGGCAAAGCTCCAATGATTCAAATGAGCAAAGTTGTGAGGTTACAATAAAAAAAATTATTTATCTGACAAACTGTGTCTTATTTATTCAGCGCAACCAATAACAAACAAACACAACAATTCATTAACTAACAAAACTGATTCTTACCACATCGAGATAAGTGTAAACAGAGTGAATTAATATATTAACATGAACATCAAACTTTGGGACAAACATTCCCCCCATTTGTTGGAGAATTTTTAGTTATTCGCCCTTCGAGGGTGATCTCCCTCCCCTTCGCACTTACCCCCTTCCCACCCTACTGCTCCTCCGTAATGTGGCCCTAGTGGCTGCAGCAAAGCTGGCGGAAGGCTGCTGAATGTCAGATCCAGAGACTGCAGATGCCTTGAAGGACGCCCTCGACCAGCTCTGGGCCTGGAGGGCCCGGCTGCAGACTGCACCAACTCTGCATGGGCGGCAGCAGTCTGGGATCGCTAGGTTACAGGCTGTGGCAAATGCAATGGCAGAGTGGCACTGGTGAGAGCAGGAATGCTGTCATCCTGAGAGAGGACAGCACCTTCCTGCTCGACCGACACACTGGCACTCCCCTGGGGCAGTACCTCAGCATCCAGAGCAATCTGCTCAAGTACAGATTGCTGGCCTGCTGTGGCACCATCAGATCCCCGGTGGACAATGGGCAACCAGCGATGATGGCAGCAGTCAGCGCTTGCATGACGTCAATCTGAGACTGCATGAGAGCAGTCTGAGATTGGATGGCACCAGCCAATGACTCGATTTCAGCACTAAGCCGTTGCGTTGCCTTGCTCTGTGCTGCAGTAGATCCTGCCACCTGACCCATTACACGCGGCATGGACTCTGGGTCCCCACGGTCTCCCTGCAATTCAACCATCCTCTGCAATGAGGCAAGGATGGGTTCAAGGGTTTGCGCACAGATGACAGCTGTGCTGGCAGCGCACTCCTCCACGCTCCTAGCCAGTCCATCCATGCTGTCGGGCACCCTTGCCATTGCACCCATGAGCTCCGTATGCATGCTCTAGGCCTGGGTATTCATGGCTGCTATATCGATGTCCTCATCCAAGTCCTGTGCAGCAGAACTCGTGCGTGCACTCCCCCTCCGGGGAGATGGCCCCCGAGCTTACCTTCCCCCATGGCGTTGCTGCAGGCCGCTGGGTCCCAGAGCTTCACCCAGATCAGATCCAAACCCCCCACTCCCCTCCAGTGAACGCGTGGCCCCAGTGTCGGATGTGTCGACCTCGGGAGATGCAGGCGGTGAGGCGCGGGCTTCGTCTTCCTCCTCCTCTCACGCGTCGCTCCACTGGGAGGCTGAGGATCAGGCTGCTCAGCTGGTGGCTCACTATCTGAAGGCAGGAAGGTACAAGAGTGGCTTTAACGTGAGGGCAGGAAGCGAGTAAGGAATGAAGACAGTATAGTTAGATGGAAAGTGTAAAAGGCTGGTGTTGTGAGGGGGAAGTGGTATGAGAGAGGAGAGAAAGCTGATGAGCATACCATGTTGTCCCCAAGGGGGTCAACCTCTCCAATGGCCACAGCACCGACGACATGACTGGCAATGAGTCTGTGGACTCTCTCCTCCAATTGTGTGAGGGGGTGCAGCTCCACCTGTCCTCCTCCCGTTTGTTGTTGCTCCCTCCGATTATGTGAAAGCTTGGCCTGCAAGAAAAAGGATAGCGTGTGAGTGAGTGTGCAGCCATGTGTTTGGCAGATGTGCCTACCATAGTTGAATAGCAAGGTGTGGGATGTGCATTTGACTTTTCTGAGATGGGCATAGTTGTTGGGTATTTAAGTATTTACACTGTCTGTGCACAGAGTGAGGTTGAGATGGTCGGATGTAAAGGTTTTTCAAGCAGGTGCTCACCCTGACCACCCGAGTGAGGTCGTTGAACTTCAGACGGCACTGTGTTCTTTGGACCAGGCTCCTCGATGAAACGTGCTGGGCAATCTCCCTCGACACCCTTGTAAACTCCCAGGGCAATGGCCTCCTGCCAGTCTCTAGAAACAGCACTGCCCGTCGGTGTTCCACAGCGCCAACCAGAGCCACCAATGCCTGGTCGCTAAACCGGCAAGCTGTCTCCCTGGGCCTCTGAGTATCCATCATAAATCTTTGATGAAGATTTTTGACTGCTTGCAGGCCGTGTCAAAAACTGCAATGAGCAGGGTGTGTCTGTGCAGCAAGATGGACCCTCCCCTTTAAGAACTGGATGGCGCCAGTCTGTCTGAGTACAAGGTAATTGACATCGCCTGAGCTTCGGTAGCGCTCTGAGGTAACGCCTCGGTCCCTGACGTTAGTGCCCTAAGAGAGGTGTGTAGCGCTTGATTTAGCGCTCCAATCACCTCCAGGGGCGCTGGAGACGTATTTCACGGTCGGCGGCGATAAGTAGCGCCGGGCACTAAAATTTGCGCCCAGCCGGTATTAGCGCCCCAAAATGGGCGATACCCAATTTTCCCCCCATAAAATCTACCCTCATAAGTACATAATACAACATATTTGTGGGTGATTTTGGCAAATCTTGTATTTTCTTCAGTGTTGCTTAGGTGTATCTCGCTTCCCGAACCATTTATTTTTTTCCAGCGAATGTGAAATATGCGGCTCAAGGTTATTAATTCACAGTTATACGACAGTTACTACAGACAAAACTACTTTGGGGTTAAAATTTGCTTGATCTTGACTTGTTTAATTTATTTAATCCAACAGAATAAATTTGTCCATCTATATTTTCATTCAGTTCAAATCACAATTCTATCAGTGATGTGTTTGTAATCGGTGAGCTTCTCCAAAGAGGTTTACTAATCATTTGGTCAAGTATATGTTTGTGTGTACATGTGCGGACATGCATCTCTGTGTATGGTGAAAAATGTATTCGCTTTTGATCTAATTACTAGTGACAAAGCTAGCAGTTCCCCTGTCAGGGTCAAATATGCTTTATATTGACTTTTGTTTAATCAATTTAATCTTTTGGACTACATTTTATGATACATATTGTCATTCTGTTGAAAGCACAGTAGTTGTAACACTACTGTATTTCTAATTATGTCTTTGATGCAGAAAGGCTTCCTGATAGCCTAACAGTACGGCCCGGATTTTGCGGTCAGCGGCGAAGGAACGGCGCTCGCTGTTCACCTCGCTGACAGCTGCCCACAATGATTTGACCTGCTTTAGAGTGGAGACTTCCTGTCATCGGGCGTCTGATCCAGCGTGGCACCATTTACAGGGGATCTGTGGCATCTGTGGACAGGGCAAGAAACAGCAAGGCTCTTCAACCAATCAGACTGAAGAATCCTCACTGAGACACATAGGGCTGGATTTTCATTGACCCGTGGAGGCGGGTTTGGAGGCATGTGGGGGGTTAAAATTGCGAAAACTGGTGGGCGGGCACAAGTCCGCCTCCATCCCGCCTCCACGCAATTTTCATTAAATCGTGTCTGCTGGTCCCGACTCCGTCCAGCCTTTAAGAGGCGGGATAGGCTGTTAAGGCCCTTAACAAGCACTAAATTGGCTCTATAATGCCATTTTGAAAGGCCTTTATGATTTTAACCCTTGATCTACGTGAAGCACGCCTGATCTGAACCATGATTGTGAAACCTGGCGGGAGCACATTTGGATAGCTGACTATCAGCTACAGGTCCACTGTAGAATTTGCAATATTTGCAATATATCGCGATTTTATAAATAAGGAGAAAAAGACATAGTTTCGTTCAAACAGCTTTTATTTCAGCAGAATGCTGTCAGGTTTTCAAAGTGGACACAAGCAGCTTGTAAAATGGCCGCCACGCCTCGTGGCGGAACATTCTAGACTTTTCGACAGGCAGACAAGATGGCGTTCCAATAAACATTTGTGCAAGATCGATCAAGACTCAGCACATTTAAGATAATACACGAGACATCATGGGTTTGCAGTATACACATAAATACTGAAATCGGTCTCCCAGGTGCGAATAAGGGCTATTGTACCAAGTAATCAAGAACCCATCCAAAGACATTAATATGTAAAATCCCAACGACTCTACGATGAGAGAGCCGTTAGCGGGTAGTTACAGAAAACATTTGGAAGCCCCAAAACCCCTCCAGGGAGAACACCGACCGATTAAACAATGGGAAAAATATTAACAGGTACTCAGACAATTACGAGTATCCCCGAAACCCATTAAAACGGAAATCACCCTATACAAGAAATTTGAGTGCCAAACCCTAACAAAAGAAAAGACATTAAGGTTGGGCGGGAAAAAGGAAGATTTTGCACTATAACTGCAAGCTCCAACCGTCCATCTTTCTCTTATCCTTTCGACTCCTTGCCGCCTGCCTCGTGTCTCTGCCTCTTGTAGCTTATAAAGACTGTTGAACTTTACGATCCGCTCGGATCTACCTCATGGCGTGCCGCGAAGATCTGTGTGGAACTGGGCTGTGAAGCCTTGAAGCGGGCGCACCATCCCGAGAAGTCGGTAAACGGTGTTGGAACCGAAGGCCCGAGATGAGATGAGATGAGATGAGATGAGATGAGAAGAGAAGAAGACCATACGTATCGCCACGGTCAGTAAGCTCCGACCGCGCCTGTAGGTCGAATAGACACTTTCCTTGCCAGGAAGACTTCTTCGAGTTTTACAGAACTGCCAGGAAGACTATTCTTCGAATTCTATCGCATCAGTGCGAGGGCACAGGAAGACTCTTTTTTGAGTAGAGTCGGAACTCCGAGGACAACACAGATCTTCATGACAGCAGACGTTCCAGCCTGCTAGCCGGAGCAGAAACGAGTAAACAAGTGGGGTACAGAGACTCCTGATCGACACGTGGGTGCTGCGGTGAAAAACATCCGATCAGAGTTTTCGGAATTCTCCGAGTTATCACGAGTGGTGAGCATGAGTCTCGATCCTACAAGTCTAGCTTAGGGCAGATATTGATAGGGGAGGGTTTAAGTTTTAAGGATAATTGTAATGTGTGCCCCCATTTACGATGTGTCGTTCATTCCTCGTTTCCCTGAAATTAGTTACATAACTGCGTGTAAGATTGTACTGTCATTAATCTGTGCTTATGACATGTATTTCGTAATCTTAAATAATATGCAATAAAGATTTTCCATTTCGTACCATTCAACCGGGTCTATCTGAGTTTTATCTCCATTACTGCTCTCGCATCTAAGTCCAGTGTCAGAACCGTAAGGGCGAGTGGGTCGAACCACTCACAGGTGTCTAGTGCTCCCAGACTGGCTGGAGACCAGAACAGGCAACAAGGCCTAAACCCGCACTAGCATCCAGGCTGCACAGAGCCACACGAATCTCACAGGTTCAGAGAGAGAAACCCTTACACCACTATTACAATGGAGATGTGATGAAGGTAGTAGTAGTATTAGGTCTGAAAGTCACCTCTGATGCTGCTGCATTGAAGGTCTTCAGAAACTGCCTGGCCTTTTCTGTGAGAGGACCTGGATGCAAAAAAATTTCTCTCTCTCTCTCTCTCTCTCTCAGCAGACGTAGACCTGCTGCTCATTTTGCATCCAGGTCCTCTCACAGCAAAGGCCAGGCAGACTCTGACCTTCAATGCAGCAGCAACAGCAATGATGACATCATCAGAGGCGACTTTCAGACTGAAACCACTAATTGGTTCATGGGTTCCCACATGCTGGAACTCAATTGCCCAATTAAGTGAAAATTGCATCAATCTCCCACATCCAATTGCAGTCGGGTGGATGACACGAAATGCGGGTGACATGACCCCAACCCGCCCCAGTATCAAAATCCAGCCCATAGGCTGTGATTTTGCTGACTGTGGTGGGTCCGTGGCGGGTGATGTCGGTGGCGGGTCCTGACCCCGCTGCTGGCTCCATCCCACTGTCTGAAATGAAGTACCTTGATTAGGCTTGTTAAGCCCGCCCAACACATTTCCCGGCCAATTAGAGGAAGCGCATCTGGTGACGTCATCAGCCGGTTTCCTTAAAGGGACCAAGTCCAAATTTATTTTGACAGTTGTGCTGTCAGTGTTCTACAGCATTGAGGTGCTGCAAACACTGACAAGCACTGCACATGTGCTTATGAGGGAGTCACAGCACGCAGCATGCAGGGAGGTTCTTTTCCCTTCCAATGAGCAGAAGAGACATCCCCAGGACACCAATGCAGCATGGTTGCACATTGCAGAGGAGGACACAAGCAGGGATGTGGTCATGAGGTCCTGGGTGCAGTGCCGCAAATGTTTCAATGATCTCAGTAGATCACGAAACGTTAGTACAAAGCCACACTCAGCCTCATCCTGCTGTGCCTCTCATCACATCCCCATCACTCTGCCTTCCCTACCCTACTCCTGCACACCCTTACTCACACCAACTACAGATTTATGTGCACCTTTCGAAGTGGCTTAGTGTGTTGCAGTGAATGGTGAAACTTAATGGTACCTCCACAATGGTGATGAGTGCGAAAGGAATGGCTTGGGCATTGTTGGGGTGCTTTATGGTGTCGCTGTGCGGTGGTGCCAACCTGGCACATCATGTGGCAGCCAGGGTGTAAAGCATCAAGTGAAGTAAATCTGGCCATGGTGAGGCCATCCCTGGCCTCCCGGGCAGCAATGTGGTTGGGTGCTGATGCCTTGTGTCCTGTGCAGTATCAGTTGATTGCGGAGAAGGTTGGTGTTGTTATTGGTGCTGCTGGTGTGCCTGGTGCTGCTGGTGTTGGAGCTGATTGTGGTGGGATTCTAAGGACCAAGGTGAGAGAGTATAAAGGGCACCCATGCTGATGGAATAGATGTGATGCAGAGATGCCGGTGTTGGACTGGGGTGGACAAAAGTGAGAAGTCGCACAACACCAGGTTATAGTCCAACAGCTTTATTTGAAATCACAAGCTTTCGGAGCGCTGCTCCTTCGTCAGGTGAAGTGAAGAAATACAAATGGGCACAGCATATATAGTCAGAGAGCACTGCCAGACGATTACAGTTAATCTTTCTAACTGCCCTTTATCACACCTCGGCAGAGAGACAATCACGGCAATCAAAGGTGTGGATGGTGTCCAACCAGGTCAGTCAGGAAGACATTACATCAAAGACGATAGCAAAATACAACAAAGACAATGAGGTGGGGTCACAAGGGGTCAAATGTGGCAGATGCTGGAGTCTGTATGGAAAGCAAAAAACTTTAAACTTTTTACTTTTTTTGCTGGAAATCACAGCAGGTCCGGCCACATCTGTGTAGAGAGAACAAGCCAGCGACGACTCGAGTCTGGATGACTCTACGTCAGGTGGGGTTACATGTAGTGTGACATGAACCCAAGATCCCGGTTGAGGCCGTCCTCATGGGTGCAGAACTTGGCTATCAGTTTCTGCTCAATGATTTTGCGTTGTCGTGTGTCTCGAAGGCCGCCTTGGAGAACCCTTAACCGAAGATCGGAGGCTGAATGTCCTTGACTGCTGAAGTGTTCCCCTGACTGGGAGGTAACACTCCTGCCTGGTGATTGTTGCACGGTGTCTGTTCATACGTTGTCGTAGTGTCTGCATGGTCTCGCCGATGTACCATGCTCCGGGGCATCCTTTCCTGCAACGTATGAGGTAGACAACGTTGGCCGAGTCACATGAGTATGTACCATGTACCTGGTGGGTAGTGTCCTCACGTGTGATGATGGTATCTGTGTTGATGATCTGGCATGTCTTGCAGCGGTTGCCATGGCAGGGTTGTGTGGTGTCGTGGTCGCTGTTCTCCTGAAAGCTAGGTAATTTGCTGTGAACGATGGTACTTTTGAGGTTAGGCAGCTGTTTGAAGGCGAGTAGTGGAGGCGTGGGGATGGCCTTAGCGAGGTGTTCATCGTCATCGATGACATGTTGAAGGCTGCGAAGAACATGGCGTAGTTTCTCCACTCCGGAGAAGTACTGGACGACGTAGGGTACTCTGTTGGTTGTGTCCCGTGTTCGTCTTCTGAGAAGGTCTATGCGATTTTTCGCTGTGGCCCATCGGAACTGTCGATCGACGAGTCGAGCGTCATATCCTGTTATTACGAGGGCGTCTTTCAGCATCCGTAGGTGTCCATCGTGTTCCTCCTAGTCTGAGCAGATCCTGTGTATTCGCAGGGCTTGTCCATAGGGGATGGCTTCTTTAACGTGGTTAGGGTGGAAGCTGGAGAAGTGGAGCATCGTGAGGTTGTCCGTGGGCTTGCGGTAGAGGGAAGTGCTGAGGTGTCCGTCTTTGATGGAGATTCGTGTGTCCAAGAATGAAACCAATTCTGAGGAGTAGTCCATGGTGAGTTTGATGGTGGGATGGAACTTGTTGATGTTATCATGTAGTCTTTTCAGTGATTCTCCGCCGTGGGTCCATAGGAAGAAAATGTTGTCGATGTATCTGGTGTATAGCATTGGTTGGAGGTCCTGTGCAGCGAAGAAGTCTTGCTCGAACTTGTGCATGAAGATGTTGGCGTATTGGGGTGCGAATTTGGTCCCCATGGCTGTTCCGTGTGTTTGGGTAAAAAACTGGTTGTCGAAGGTGAAGACATTGTGGTCAAGGATGAAGCGGATGTGTTGTAGGATGGCGTCTGGAGATTGACTGTTGTTGGTGTTGAGTACTGAGGCTGTCGCAGCGATGCCGTCATCATGGGGGATATTGGTGTAGAGTGCCGAGACGTCCATCGTGGCGAGGAGTGTTCCTGGTTCAACTGGTCCGTTGGTGCTGAGTTTCTGTAAGAAGTCTGTAGTGTCGCGACAGAAGCTGGGGGTTCCCTGTACGATGGGTTTCAGGATGCCCTCGATGTATCCAGAGAGGTTCTCACACAGGGTTCTGTTGCCTGATACGATAGGACGTACGGGTGTGTTGGCTTCTTGTATCTTTGGGAGGCAGTAGAAGTCTCCCACATGGGGAGTACGTGGGATGAGAGCACGTAGGATGCTTTGAAGGTCTGGATCGAAGGTGTTGATCAGTCTATTGAGTTGGCGGGTGTGTTCTTTGATCGGATCTGCGGGTAACTGTCTGTAGTGTTCCTGGTTGTCCAGTTGTCGGTATGCTTCTTTGCAATAGTCCATTCTGTTCTGTATGACAATGGCTCCTCCTTTGTCCGCTGGTTTGATGACGATGTTGCGGTTGGTCTTGAGAGCGTGGATGGCGTTGCGTTGTGCTCGGGTGTCATTCTGGACTGTCTTGTGAGTGCGGCTGATGAATCTGACGTTGATGCATCTCCTGACAGCTTGAGCATACATGTCAAGCTTAGGGCAGCGACCCTCCGGAGGGGTCCAATTTGACTCTTTCTTCTTCGGTTGCTGCACTGCGGGTCCCTCTGTCTGCTGTTCCGGATCATTGATTGTCTCATTGGGTTCGTTGCTGACATCTTGGGATTCGTGGAAGAATTCCCAGAGCCTCATTCTCCTGATGAATTCCTCTGTGTCTGCCGCGAGACCGATGGGGTCCATTTTAGTGTTGGGGCAGAAATTGAGATGGAATAGATGGCAGGCTAAGTAGAGATGACAGAAACGATCTGTTAATGGTGAGATAGGTAATGAGGTCAGACTGGATGGAGACCTGTGTAAAGACTTGCAGCATTCTGAATCTGTTGTGGAAATGCAGTGAGGAAGAGCTTGTGGCTGAGGGAAGCTGAAGCTGTCAACTCAACAGCTGATTCAATGGTCACTGAACTCCGCAGCTTAACAGACGTGATCCCCGAGCAGCGAGGACCCCGTGGGCGAGCACGTAAAATCAAAAGGTGAGCTGAAATGTATTCTTAATGATCTCTAAACAAATTCATAATTACCTGAATTGGATCCCCCGCCACTGCGTGTCGAGTCTGCTCAGCGCTGACAGACCCGACACCGGGGAAAGGTAGTGGGTTCACAGCGGGTTCACAGCGGGGTCCCGACCCACTGGGGAAAAAAACCACTTTCCCATGCAATCTGCCACCAATCGCGCCTGCTGACCCCCACAAAATCTCGGCCACAGAGTCCAAACCAGGAAGTATAAAGCAGGAAATATAAATTAGATTTAAATGATGCACAGAAAGCAAAATAAAGTTTGTGATATACAAATGGGATGAAGGGAGAGAGATAAAAGAGACAGACAGAAAAAGTCAAAAAATATATTTTATTTTTTTTAAACACAAATTTTCTTCGGAGGGAATGAAACTCCACATCTGTAAAATAATTTTTTCAGGGCCAGAGAGGTTATTCAGCAGTAATTATCACTTATCACAGCGTTAAAAACTCACTTACACCTGAATGCACCATCCCTAACTTTTTTAGCCATCTTTAGTGCAGAACTAGTGGGTAAGTATCACAATTTCACGCCGTTGTAGTCATTTCAATGCCGAGTCTATCAGCGAGAACTGCACTAACGCATCCTGTGGAGGAGCAAGGTATCTCTGACAGGAACTTCTGAATTTCTGTGTTTAAATGCGCATGTGTGGATTCTAGAAGTTGCTGTCCGATTTACCCCATAATAATGGTGAGCATGATAATCCAGGCCTATGCATCTGCGAAGGTGGGCTGAATTGTCAGGAAATGGAGAGGCAGTGCCCTGAAAATGGTAACCCCAGCAATGTTCTCCGGGACCTACTGCTGGGCAAGCGGAGTGGCCTCCTGTGACAGACGGGAGGCCCAATTAAAATGACAATCGGGATATGATGTACATAGGACCACGATTGTTATTTTCAACCTGAACTGGTTGGAGGTTACGTCGTGCACACTCCGACCAGTATCAGCTGGCTGCCCAACCGAAGATCCCAAACGTAATTTCCTCATTATTCTTTGTGGGACCAAGAGGAGCAGGAGTGGTCCTCCAGGCTCCACAAAGCCAGTCTGGGCCATTGCCTCATGGGCTCCGCACCCCCACCCTCCCAAACATCGGAGCCCCACTTCTTACTTACCTTCAAGGAGCAGAGTTTGTGTTTAGGGACATATGGTTGGAGGTGATTGTTGAGGTGGAGTAGGATAAAGCCATGGAGGGATTTGAAGGCAAGCACACGAATTAAAATTCAATCCGCTGGGCACAAAGCTGATGGAGCTTGATAAGGATGACGTGATGGGCCTTAGTGCAGATCAGGGTATGAACTGCAGTGGTTTTATTTTGTTGCAGTTTGTGGAGGGTGGAGGCAGGGAGAAGAGTATTGGACAAACGGAGCCTCAAGGTATAGGTGAGCCTTTCTGTGGATTAAGTAAACTGGGAAAAGTGGGGAAGATGGCTGGAGAAGGTGTAAGAAAATGGCATTGATAATAGTTTAGATGTGGGGAAAGAAGCTGAGCAGTACACGATTCCGCACCTCTGGGCTTAGCCTGAGGTGGCAGCCAAGGAAGTGAATGGAGTCGAGACCTGAGGCATGTGGGCATTTGTGGGTGCTGATTTTTAGCTGGAGGAAGATTCAGCTCATCCTGGTCTTAATGTCAGACAGCGAGTGAGAACAGTCTTGGGGCTAATGGAGGAAGCAGAACTGAGTGTTATTAGCATATATATGACAGTCCCATGCTTCTGGATTATGTTGCAGAAGGGTAACATATAAATGATAAAGACAAGTGGGTCAAGGACACAGCTGTGCAGGCACTGGAGGAGAGATCATTGGAGGCATTGTAATGCCTTTAAGCACTCTTTAGGCAATATTTTCCGGTTGACGTTATTTTAACGGCAGGATTAACCCAATTAAAGGGGTTGATATTAAACCCTCACGATGTGCAAGAGAGTGTCGGGGGGCCGGTTAAAAAATGTAAAATCCCGAAATGTGACCCAAACCTGCCGCGTACGTGCCTGCCACCATTTTTATGGTGGCGGGTTGCATGACGTGTCTGTGTCAAGCTCTCAAGAGGCGGGACACTGCCTTATATTTAAATACGGCAGTTGGAAGCCTGATTTAAATTTAATGCTGGCCGGCCGGGTTCCCCAGGGCTCGGGAAACCTGCAGCTAAATGGAGACGGGAGCAGCCAGATCAAGCAAGTTGGTGCTTTACGGTGCACTTCGTGTGGGTCACGAGGAGCAGGAAAGTTTCCCCCGGCCCCTCAAGCAAACCTTCGGCCAATCGCGGCCTCTCACCGTGGCTGCGATTGGCTGACCCCCACATCATGCCTCGATCTTTACCTCCCTACTGATTGCCATGCTCCGATCCCCCCCACCAAGCCCCGATCTTTCCCAATTGCTGGGGACCATGCCCAACGGTCCCTGGCTATGACCTTCCACCGTTGGCTTTCCCAGTCAACCTGGCCAGCTCCCAGGCAGGAAACGGAATTAAAAATTAAAAATGAGGTCCTGCCATTAAATTCGGCAGGACCTCCGTGTTACCGGGATTTCTGGGTTCTCCCCTCACAACCACGCTCCCTTGGTCCCTCCCCGCCTCCCCGTAAATATTTGTTAAAAATAATGCTTCTGGGAAAACTTTGGCCAGTATCTGTGATAAGTCAAAACAAAAAGGGGTAATTTTGACTTTGTGCAATAGTATAAAATGGGTGATAACAAATCAGCAGCCTGGTTTATATTGCAATTCACATGCTTTACACTATTACACAAAGTCAAAATTACCCCCAAATAGTCTGGAAGTTCTCCTCACTAAAAAAACGTTTCTTTCATCACACTGGAGACCATTGACACCATGCATTGACAACCTGCTCCGTCCATAGGAAAAAAAGTTTTGTCAACATACATGTAACTTGGACAAAACATGGAGCCCCTTTAGCAGCTCTCAGTAACATCAGGGTTAATATTTTCTAGGTGCCATAAAATAGCAACTTCAAAATAAAAATCAGCTCTTTCCTCATCGAATTGGTACTGGATCCGACTCCTTACCCTGCAACAGCTAACAGGCTTCAGACAAGGGCAAATAACAGTAAGGGTTAACTGTTAAAGTGAGCACAATGATGGGGAAGGACCCTGAGAAACACCAGCTGAGGTGTTTGATGCAAGTGTGAGGTTGAGAATCAATGCTGCATGAAATATAATTTTAGTTATACAGCAGTTCGTTGCTCCAACAGTGGAAATACCTCAAACAGGTGATGCCAACAATACTTAAGAGCCTCTGTGCCAGGTATACCCAACATCAATCAGGGAGATATACAAGAAGCAGTTTAGTCAATTCTGAATTCCTAGGGCTCCAGGAGTTGATTCTTGGATAAACCTCATTAACTTTATATCTTGTTCTGCAGCATAGAGATCCTGCCCTTGCAGATATTTTTATAGTGTAGTTCTGTTAATTTCATGCTTGCAATTGGATATTTATTTTGCCACAGGGATAGCCTTTGGCTGCGATTGCCACTGCAAACAGTATGAGAGAGCTATGGCAAGTTAGCAAAGAAGTAAATTGGGTCAGCTTCTAGTTTATTGCGCTCATCTTCACTAAGGAGAAAATGTATTTACTGTTGTTATTCATCACTTTCATGTTTCAGACCTCACTGAGGTCAGAGCACTCAGTTCAGCCCAACAGAAATGTAAGAAATGGGGGGACAAGATGGTACTTTTTGTCTGAAGGCAGTCTCTAGAAGGTTCGATGAAAACAATCAGGTATATTTTCCAGTCCAGGCACTAAACTGCCTGGACCGAGTGCAGCAAGCTTAATGCTTGGTGATTTCCAATCTGGCAAAACTTCTGTACAAACTGGAGCGGGTGTCCCATTTCGTGGTGGTCTGCTGCATGCTTCACAAATTGGCCAGCCCTTGCCATCAGGGATTGTGGGATCACCTCAGGAGGAGGACGAGGAAGAGGAGGAGAAGAAGGAGGAAAAGGAAGAGAAGCAAGAAGAGAAAGACGAAGAGGACGAGGAGGGAGGGAGAAGGCAGGCAGCCAATCCCACTTCCGGATTGGCTGTCCGTGAACGTCTCATCAGACTCCAATTCCAATGAATGAAACCCCAGATCCCCGTTGCTCACCACATCCCCATCATACAATCCCACTGTCACGGAAAATCACAGTACCCTCCTGGGCACAAAGCTGAAATGAGAGACACCACAAAAGATTCCAAACAAAATTAATACATTTATCAAAAATCAATTTACACATATTTACAGTGATGATATGAACTAATCACCCTTGTGGAATCCGTTAGTGCCTGTCATTCGGGTGTCCTTTCCTGTCCTAGTGCTCCTACGATGTGCTACCCCAGTGGCTGCAGCATGGCTGGTGGAAGGCTGCTGAGCTTCCATAGGGAAGACTTCAGATGGCCTTGCAGGACGACCTCGAGCAGCTCTGGCCCTAGAAGGCTCGGCTGTAGACTGCACCACCTCGGCATGAACGGTAGTCGTCTGGGCTGGCTGGCTGACAGACAGCGGCAAGGGCAATGCATAGTGGCAGAGCTGGGAACAGGAATGCTGTCCTCTTGAGAGAGGACAGCAGGGTCCAGCCCCACTGCCACTCGCGCCTGAGCAATCTTAGCAATCTAATGGCGCCTAGATTCCTGGGCTGCTGAGACACCCTGCAAGCCCCTGTCAAGAGTGGTAAACCCAGCCACGATGGCAGCAGTCTGAGCTTGGGTGGCATCAAGCTGAGAATTCATGAGAATGGTCTGCGTTTGCGCTGCAGCACTAAAGAGGTGGGTCGCTTCCCCCGTGCTGCAATGGCAACCGTGACATCGCCCATCACATGCACCATCATGTCTGTGTTGACACTGTCTCTTTGGAAGTCTTCCATCATTTCCAGCCTGGAAATCCTGGGCTCCAAGCTCCTCATAGAGCCCCGTGTAATGTTGGAGGCGGACTCCTCCATGCTCCTTGACATTGCGAAGAGGCTCCCTGGTAGGCTTGCCATTGCACCTAGCAATTCGGTGTGTACGCCCATCACCCTTCTCCTGAAGGCCACCCCATGAAGGTCATCATCTGAGTCCTGTGCAGCAGAACTCATGCACAAATTTGCCCTCCAGGGAGCTGGTCCTCGAGCTACCTTTTCCCCCTGGCCTTGCTGCAGCCCACTCGTGACCGGTGCCTCACCCTGTGCAGATCCCGTTTCTACACTAGCCTCTAAAGTACGCACAGTGCCAGTTTCTGAGCTGAATCTGCGAGTAACAAATGCAGTGATGCTGTGTCTTCTTCTTCTTCTTCTTCCCCGTCGCTCTCATGCATTGCCTCGGGGAAAGGCTGCTCAGGTGCTTGTTGTTCATTTTCTGAAAGCAGAAAGGCACAAGAGTCAGGTTATGGTGAGGGAAGAGCGTGGCATCCAGATATCCATGCATACAGCATCAGCAGCTTGTAAGTGAGAAGAAATTATGGGATGAGGGGGAAGTGGGATGTGAGAAGAAGGATTAGGAATGAGCATACCGTTGTTGTCCACAAGGGGTTCAACCTCGCCGGTTGCCACGGCCTCTACGATCTGCCGTCCAATTATCTCCAGCATTCTCTCCTCCAGCTGGCTGAGGTCGTGGATGTCAGCTGCCCCCCCACCTGTCTGCCGCTGCTCTCTCCAGTTATATGTGACCTTGGCCTGCAAGGGAAAGAGAAGTGTGTGAATGAGTGTGGAGCAATGTGTTTGAGTGATGTGCCTGCCATGGTTGAATAGCTGTCAGTGTGTGCAAGGTGTGAGATGTGCGTGTGAATGTTGCATCAGTGGTATGGTTGTGAGGGTGAAGTGAAGCTCTGATTGTGAGGTCTGAGTGTTGATGGGTCGAGATTGTTGGTAGGTGAGTGCTGGCAGTGTGGTGCATTGAGCAGTTTGTGGCAGGCATACTTCAGCTTCTGGTAATTGGTGTTGTAATGTATCCTTACCTTGACAGCTTCTTCAGGCATGCTATCTTTTTCCTCCAATCCGTTCCCAGGTCGTACAAGTACTGTACATGGCATTGATCCTAGCTATCACTTCTTGCCAAGCATGCTGCACCACTATCCTTTGAGAAGGGTGTCCTGAAGTGTCACCTCATACAGCTGCATGTCCACCTGACGAGCCATCAGCTACTGCGGCACTCTAGCATTTGCCCACAGATTCTGTTTGCTGCACAACATTTATTTTGCCATCTACTCATACTTGCGAGCTGCTTTTATCCCCATGCAATTTTGGAAAGACTAAAAGATACTGGGGGAGAAATTTGTGTTCGCCAGCAAAGTGTCACTGGAAACTGGAGTCAACAGCCTGTAAGATTCTAAAAATTGTAATAAAACCGCTGCTACCGTGTGGAGATCGAAATTGCGAACGAATTGTGAGATGATAACGGACGGATTCAAAATGGTGGAAATCAGCACGTGTTCTTTGTTTGTGAAGACACAAAATGGTGGAAGTCAGCAGAGGGTCCTTTGCCTGGTGGTCAGTATGTGTTCTTTGTTTGTGAAGACACAAAATGGTGGAAGTCAGCAGAGGGTCCTTTGCCTGGTGGTCAGTATGTGTTCTTTGTTTGTGAGGCCACATGGACAAGAAGGAAGAACAAGATTGACAAGGAAGTCCCACCCCCACACATCTCACAGGAACAGGAACGTGTCATGCGGAAGGAACTCTAATCAGGGAAGGTTTGGAGTGAAACTGACCTATCAGAGGAAGGCAGAGTGTAAGATAACAGAAGTAACCCAGGGGCAGGAGATTCAAGATTCAGAAGGAACACCGAAGGAACCAAGAGGGATTCAGAAGAAGCCCAGAAGACAGAACAGGAGGAAGAATAAACTGAGAAAGCTGACCAGTCTATGTTTTGACTTGCAATTTCCCTGGACTGATCACCTAGAGATAAAGGAGTATGTATGAAAGTCGGACATAAGCTTAGATGTTGTTAAAGGAGTACTTTTATGTACATTTGAATTGTTAAGGGGGTACTTTTATGTACGTTTGAATTAATAAGTTGCAGGCATATTCATTGCCGAGAGTTCTTTGAATTTATTGCCAAAGGGGCTTCTATGCACACTCGAATTTTGAACTATAGTGTGAATAAAGACCAATTTTATTGATCACATCCTTGTCTGTCATTGTTAAGCTAATTCGTAATTCTCAAGGTCTCAACAGTAGTAAGAGAAAGACTTACAGCCGCTAAAAATGGACGCAGTGCTAATGGAGCAAAATTGATCTGAGGGGATGGAGATTGGTAGTGCAGCACTTACCTTCCTTGCAACGCTGTCCTGGTGGCATTGCTGGAGGCGTCCGAGGTGAAGTTTGTGTCCAGGTGCGGTGTTCGAGCTTCGCACAGCCTCTGGAATCGAGGCTGTGGAGCTCGCAAGGAATTGTGGGTAATGAAGAGGTCTGAGAATTAAAGGGGCCATGCACAGTTTTGGTCTCCTTACCTAATGAAAGATATACTTGCTTTAGAGGGGGTGTAACAAAGGTTCACTAGATTGATTCCTGGGCTGGGAGGGCTGTCCTATAAGGAGAGATTGAGTAGATTGGGCCTATATTCTCTGGAGTTTAAAAGAAAGTGATCTCATTGAAACATATAAAATTCTTAGAGGGTAGATGCTGAGAGGCTGTTTCCCCTGGCTGGAGAGTCTAGAACTAGGGGTCATAGTCTCAGGATAAGGGGTTGGCCATTTAAGACTGAGATGAGGAGAAATTTCTTTACTCAGAGGGTTGTGAATCTTTGGAATTGATGTAATAGATCAGTCATGATCTTATTGAATGGTGGAGCAGGCTTGAGGGGCCATATGGCCTACTCCTGCTCATATTTCTTATGTACTTATGTACACTGAAGCAATACAAATTAAAATCCAGTGAAACAATGTAGCTTTCAGCCCTTTCTGCCTTTTAAAAAATATTAAACATTAAAAAGTCTCAGATGTGAATATTCAGCTCTTAAAATTGAATTCCCTTCCTAAACTCAAAAAATGGGGAAAATGCCTTAGCACTAACACAAATGGCTCAGCAAGCCAGGGATGGGGCACCCAGGGTCTCACATGCAGCACTCCAGCTTTGTGCAGGGGGTCAACACTACAAGACAGGCCCACAAGGGCCAGGAGGCCCTCCAGAAAGAATGATGTAGGTCCACATCACTGAGGCCATCACTGCCAGCAGTGTCACCCCCACCACCTGACTCCAGTGCCCAAAGAAGCTTCATGATCTCAGACCACAGGTCAAGTTCAGTGAATGCATCTTCAAATGCCGTCTCCGACCAACTGCACCACTAGCCTCACACACTTCTCAATGCACGACCCCCACCCCCAATCACCTACCAACAATTCCTAGCCTCACCTCACCCCCTTGGAGGAGATGGTGCTGGCCATTCTTGGCAGGGGCATGGCTGAGCCCTTGGCCAGCGGCCAGGCAGAAAGGATACATGATGCTGGTATCCTCATACATTATCCTCCTTCTGTCATGCACTTCATGCTTTCCCACCCTCCCATCACCACAACTCCACCCTTGTGTCTTCCTCATTTCACACACCCAAGAAATACAGCCTGCCCAGCCAATGGGTGACAAAAAGAGGGGGAGGAGAGAGGAGAAGAACAAGAAGAAGAAGATTGATTTGATACTCCCAGCCACCAGCTCCTCAAGGCCAACCATCAAGGATATTTGCAGTGTCCCCCGCTGAAAGTCAGCAGCCTTCCACCAGCCATGCTGCAGCCACTGGGGTAGCACTGCGTGACATCAGTAGGATAGGCAAAGGCACACACAAGACAGTCACTAAGAGAATGCATAAGGGTGATGAGTTGATTTCTTGATGTCATTTTGGATGGATAGATGTATAAAGTTGGATTGGAAAGTTTGCTTTGTGGTGGCTTTTATTTCAGCATTGTGGCCAAGAGGATGCTGTGATGGTCAGTAACAGAGGGAAGGTAAGGTGTGGGATTAATGTTGAAAGGGGAATTGGGGTTGTGGTCACTGGGACCGCAGACGGATGATTCGATCCCGGATATCCCGGCCAGAAAGGGGCTGTCTGGGTTGCATCCTTCCTTCTGCTTCCTCCTCTTCGGCTTCCTCCTCTCTGCTTCCTCCTCCTCGGCTTCTTCCTCTTCTGTTTCTTCCTCTTCTGTGTTTTTCTCTTCTCTCTGCGAGCGGATGCTGGAAATCTGAAATGACAGCATAAAATGCTGGAAATACTCAGCTGGTCAGGCAGCATCTCTCCTGAGACGTGAACTCTGTATCTCTCTCCACGGATGTTGCCTGACCTGCTGAGTATTTGCAGCATTTTCTGTCTTCTCAGAGGCCTTCTTTTAACATCCGAGGCCTTGCAAGCATCCAGCAGCACTCCCTACACACTTAAAAAACTTTTAACATGTATTGCACCAAGCCACTACTTCAATAAAATATTAAAAAAACAGTCCAAAAGCTTAAATGCAAACTTACCTGAAAGATGTGTGTGTCCCTTTAAGAGGTGCTGACAGCGCCTCTGTTAGTCTGCTTGCGCACTAGGTTTACATGGCGAGCTTAGGACCCAGCTCTAGGGTCGAAGTTTGCAATGGTGATGTTAAGTCGGCGTGCTGTCACAACTCCACCATTTTGTCCTCAGGGCGCTACCTCGGAACACCAGCGCTACCGGGACGTCCAAAATGGCAGATGTCACGGGACCCTCCACCAGCTTCACTTAACTCCGCGCTAATGGGTGGCGCTAAGATAGGGAATTTCTCCGCCTTAAACTTACCTTCTGGGCCTCTTCTGGCCCCTAATCCGACTCCCAACAGGAGTGGCTGATGGGGAAGCAGTCACTGCCCCCCTGCTCAGGCCATCAACTAAAATTGCAGATCAGGTCCTGATGACATCATCAAACCTATTCTGCATATTTAAAGTAGGATCCTGTTTCCTTCCTGCGGATGTCCCGCTCGCCTGCTCAAAAGAGAAGGTTAAGATCAGGCCACGGCGGGAAGGCAGTGGGATTAGAGGGGGTAAGTGACTGTCCTTATTTTAAATGTCCCCGCCCAGTTTCCACCAGGCGGGAGCAGTTAAAATCGGGGCCATGACTGCAAAATGAAAATGGAAAAGAGTTGGCGTTAAAATCATATTGAATGTCTTGTAAAGCCAGACCTGTTAAAACAGACAGGAATTTGGGATTATTGCTAAATGACAATGAAACAGCTACAGAAAGGGTGCATATAACAGCAGAAAGGGAGATAATATAAGCAATGTAGGTAGAACTTTGTAAGAAATACAACAAAGTAACAATTGACAACCGATCTCAGAGTAACTCATGGTAAACAAATGAGCAACAAGCTGGTTAGTCAAGTAAGGAAGGTTGCAGGGAATCACAATGCACCAATTATGGAAAATTTCAACAGACCCGGGACAACTGAAAGGTAAAAATTAAAATACAACCAATGTCACAGCTCGGTGAACACTTCAGCTTTAAAACATTCTATTTTTGCTTGAGGACGTCCTAATTGTGTTCATGTGTCGGTGTAATAGTGTAGAGAAGTAGGGGAAGATACTAACTGTCATATTATGTTCTGTGAATGAAATCAAACAAAATGTTAGACCATTTAATGCCATTAAATTAAATATTGCTTCAACATTGAAAACTTTTTTTTGTTTAAAAAGTTGCATGAAATAAATGTGCTATTGCCGAGCAAGCAATGCATTATGGAAGTAAACACACCAGCGAAGAGTGTCCTCTTTGGCGCAATCGGCGAGCTGAGCGCAAATTGCACTCAAAATTGCGTTAGGTTTGTAATGTTTTTTTTGCTCAAGTTTCCGCTCAAACTCATTTGCATATAGCCGAACATAAAGGCCGCGAATTTAATGAAGGAGGCGGGTGGGAGTCGGGTTGCCTGGTGGGCGGGTTCCGGTCCCGCTGCCAGTTTCAGCCGCTCCCGATTTGCAATTTTAAATTAAGTGGCCTCATTAGGTCCGCCGTGCGCGCTGTCTGGCCCAATGAGTGGGAGCGGGTCTGCTGCTTGCCTCTGATGACGTCATTGCTTCATTTGTTTTTAAGGGGCCCATGTAGCCTCAGCTTGTCATTTCGTTTGTGCTGCTGTGCGAATCGGCCCAGGTGATCATGACTGCTGCCAAAGCAAAGGCTGCTCCACGCATCGATGAGGACTCCCTCCAAGCTCTTGTGGAGGGAGTAAGAGGGCGCAAGGAGATTCTGTTCCCTCCCGATGGCCGGAGGAAGCCTCCTCAGCAAACAAAGGCAGCCTGGCTGCGAATTGCTGAGGAGGTAAGCGCTAGGTCCTTGTGCTCACGCACCTGGGTCCAGTGCTGAAAACGGTTCAATGATCTTCTGCGCTCATCAAAAGTGAGTATCACATCACACTTACATCTGCTTCCCTTCTCTTCTCATCACCAGCACTTTGCTTTGTCAGCCTGCTCCTCCACATCCCACCTTAACCTTACTTCACTTGCACCCTCACCTATCCATCTCTCTCTGTACTGAATCACTTCACCATCACACTCGCTCTCATTGTTATGCAATGACAACGAACAACGCACAGGAAGGCAGCTTCCTCTTGGCACCTCACTCCATCTTGGTCTCCCTCTAAGCTTCTATATTATGGATTCTTCACAGTCACTCCATCAATCTCGCTGAAACTCCACTTGTGTCCCTCCTTGCAGGAAAAGATAGCCCATAATAAGAGGGAGAGAGCGATGACAGGAGGAGGGACACCATCCCTCACAACATTGACAAGTGCTGAGGAGGCTGCTCACGACATCGTGGGAGGTGGTGAGGAGCTGGAGGTGGGGGATGGAGAGACGGGCACACTAGAGGAAGCTGGTGACAGAATAGATTTTCAACCCTCTTATTTAGATTTCATGATTGACTGCAATGGCATATGATGTTCATACAGATTGACTTTTGATTATCTGCACAAGAAGATGTGTCTGCTACCTAAAAATCAGATGTCTAAGTCATGCCTTTACTCTCCCACAGGGCCATCGAGAGCCCCCTTCCCCACTGTCCAGGAAGAAGAGCCAGATGACTGCTCAGAGGAACCTGCAGCCTCTGAGGGAGCAGCGTCACCAGGACTCAGCGCACCCAGCACCAGCGCAGAAACGCACACCTCGGCGGGTTGTAAGGGTTTTTCTCCGATACTGGTCCCCCGTTACGCACAGTTCTTGGACGTCAGGATTTATAAGAACAAAATACACATGGCACAGGGTTTTGGCTCAACCTTTGATTTGTTTGTTTATTGAACACACACACACAATTACTTCCTCAGTATAAAACCCTACGATTTATATCAGGCTAACAACCCCAAAATACAAACCCCTACGCAAGGGTCATTTGCATTGACACAATATGACAGTTAAACCCGTCCGTGATTTGACTGTTACATATAAAGTTACCCAGACTCAATCACAAAGCCCTTATTGTGATCTGACTGAAACTCTCAAACTTACTCAGACTCAATCATAAAAGCCCCCTCTATGATTTGGCTGAAACATACAATCACCACTCCCGATCGGCTGTCTCTTGAAGTTGATTGTAGGCCCGAATCTTTCTGTTCGCTGTTCTGCCGTTGGCTTCCCACACCACTGTCTTCGAAGTGATCTTACTTTAAGCCAAAACCAACTTGCAGTATTTCCTGGCCCCCTTCTGAGCATACGATTCATTTCAAAATGTGTGAATTGTCTCCAGCAGAGAACTCTCGATGGCTAATGACCCTCGTGTTGCTCATTGATTAGAGATTCCTTTCTGACAATGCAACCTTCCGAAAGTGACTGCATATGCGAAGTTGTTGGTTTCTGTTAGCATTCGTAGTCAAAAGGTTCAAGGCCCGGCCCATTGTCTAGGCCTGCACTGAAACTAAGTGGACAATGTAACCCCTTAAGGTACATGAATATGTGGATGTTCTTGTTCAGACTTTAGATTCGTAGTTTTCGACTGCAATGTTTGAATTAACCCTTTATTGCCGAGCCCTTTTTGTGGGCTCTGCAGTTCTGGGTTTTTATATTTCATAGTCCAATATTTTTACCGTTGGGGGTGGGGGGAGGAATCGATCCTGCAGGGTCCTTCGCGACATAGAGTAGTGTTGTCACCTGGTGTATAACAGCTCACAAGTGAGCATCAGCAGATGGTGGAGACAGTGACAGCAGTGGAGAGTCCTTGTTGGAGGTCGCAGGACGCTCCTAGCTCTGCTCAGCTGCATGTAGACGCTGTGCCTCTGGGGCCATCGAGAAAGAGAGTGGTGCTGGAACTCCAGGAACAAGTGCAGGAGTCTCTGACAGGGTTTGCATTCACGGTAACTGCGAGTGTGCAGAGAATGGAGGAGTCCATCTCAAACATGAGCATTGCCTTGGTGGAGGCAATGGCGCATGAACGTGCTGCCATGGAGAAGGTGGCAACCTCCATAGAGGAGATAACTCACCAGACTCAACAGAGCATGGTCTGCAATGGAGGATAGATGGGCATCTATTGAGGAGAGACACCAGAAGTACACGGACGTCCCCACTATGAGGACTGTCAGTACAGAGAAGGGTCCTCATGGCCCCACTGATGTGCAGCAAAGTGCTCTCCAACCACTTGCTAGCACTGAAGTGCGGGTGACCCATGAAAGGGATGTTGGTGGCCGACAACAAGGAAGTGTGGGCTCCTCTCCAAGAGCTCTCACAAATCCATGCCACTGCGGAGCCCTCGGTCAGAGCCCCAGATTCCGCACCCAAATGAGATGGTCGTCTCAGCCCCTGCACAGCCGCAGGAAGAGCAGACTGTGGAGGAGCCCTTCCAGGCTGCCAAACCCAGAGGATGCCCACCAAAGGTGTCGAAGCAGGCACAGCATAAAAGTGAGCAAGGTGCCTCTACATCTGCTGAAGCCACAGGGAAAGCACCACGTAGAAGCACGCGTAATAGAAAGTTAACACACAAATAGTCACAAGGGTAGTCTCTTGTATGTTTTCTTGTGTTAGAAAGTATCAATTGTCATTGGCCCAGAAATTGATCCCGCGACGCGAGAGTACGCACTGTGTACTCTCGCGTATTCCCACTCCAATTGCCGGTTTTCTGCATGCCCTGCGCATGCGCTGAAAACCGGCAATTGCTCTTTTGAAAAGGGGGCGGTTCCTCGGTGCATCGCGTGCGCGCTACAGGCTGCGCGCACGCTGTGCACTTCATGCTTTGGACGCGCAGGTAAGTACGGAAGATTTTAGAAATGGAAAAAGGAGGAGTAAGACCCACTTTTAAGAAGGTAAGTAGTGAATTAAGTATTTTTTTGAATTTTTTTTAACAGGTATATCTTTTTTAGAGACTTTAAAGACAGGTAAGTTTATTTTTATAACTTTTTAAAAGATTTTAAATTTTTTCAAAAATTAAATTTTTTATTTAAAATGGTTAATTTAATTAACTATACTTATTTTATTAATGTGATGGTTTTTTTTTAAATTTAATTGAGGTTTAGCTGTTATTTTGGGGGGCGTGTAAGATTCATAGATTTCACAGCACGTATGTGAAACTTATGAATGGAAGATGGTGTGCTGCCATTGGCTCTAACTGAGTCACGTGATCCCACAGCTCGCACGAATTCACTACGCCGGTGGGATACGCAAGCACTGCCCAGCTGATGTCTGGAACATCAAGTTCGTGCGAGCTGGATCTGAAAAAGCACAAGCGGAGTGAGAGATCGCGGGGAAGCCTTACCCCCGCGGGAACAGAGCGAGATCAATTTCTGGGCCATTATGATTGTGATGTGATTAAACAAAAGTGATGGCAAACATTTGAAGATTTGACCTATGTGTTCTGAGAAATGGAAGTTGCACAGTGAGGGCTCAGGGCGACTCGCACTTGTAATGATGGTGGTGAGAGTGATAGGAAAGCACCGTTTATTGGAGAGATGATGTATGGCATGTTAAGAAGGTCATCCAGACATTCATAGTCATCTGCCAGCCACCTGTGGTTGAAGCGTAAGCTTACACGAATCTGGCATGGATGACTGCATTCCTTGCCTGATGGCCAACAATGTGGTCACGTGCTGCTGGATTGGCCACATCCAGCCCCGCAAGGTGTGCCTCCTCCTCCTCCTCTTTTTCTGAGGAGGCTCTGCACTGAGCCACTTGTTCCTCAGGCAGCGCTAAGCCCCGCTGTTGTGCGATGTTGTGCAGGGCACAGCAGACGACAATGATACTGGACACCCTGGCAGGGCTCCACCAGATTTGTCGACGCATCGGAATCGTATTTTGAACAAGCCGATGGTTTGCTCTATGTTGCTTCTGGTGGAAATGTGGCTCACATTGTATCACTCCTCAGCTTCGTTTGATGGCCTCCTCTTTGGTGTCATGAGCCACTTTTTCAAGGGATAGTCCTTGTTGCCAAGTAGCCATCCAGAAGGTTGTGTTGGCAGATTGAAGAGCCGAGGCACAGTAGACTGCCACAGGATGAAGGAGTCATGGCAACTGCCAGGGTACATTGCGCAAATATGCATGATGATCTTCCTGTGGTTACACACCAGCTGGACATTAAGGGAGTGGAATCCCTTGTGGTTGACAAATATAGCTGATTTGTGATGGGGTGTCCTAATAGCCACATGTGTGCAGTCTACGACGCCCTGCACCCTTGGGAAGCCTGCCATGTTTGCAAAGCCAACCGCACGCACGATTACACTTGCTTCATCTGTGGAGAAGTGGGTGTAATTGTGCGACTTTGTAAAGAGGGCATCGGTAACCTGCATGATGCAAGTGTGTGCGGCCGACTGGGAGATGCCGCTGATGTCTGATGCTGATCCCTGGAAGGACCCTGAAGCAAAAAAGTTGAATGCGGTGGTGACTTTGACAGCCACTGGTAAGGAGTGTCAACCCGCTCCTCTGGGCTCCAGGTGTTGGTGCAGCATTGTGCAGATGTCTGCGACTACCTCTCGCGAAAGTCTCAGCCTCCTTTGGCACTGCTGCTCGCTCATGTTGAGGAAGCTCATCCTCCGCCTGTAAACCCTGTGTTGGGGGTATCTCCTGCGGCGAGATGCAGCCCTGCAGTGACGCCCTCTGTCTTGTGCATCATCAGGCAGCTGAGAAGGTTGGCGCTCCTGGTGGTGCTGCTGCTGTGCCTGGTTCTGCTGCTGCCGCGGCTGCTCTTCCTCCGAATCTGACGACCAGGATGAAAGGATATAAATGGTTCCCATACCGCGGGTATATATCTCAGTCGAGGAATAGAGGTTGTTTGCGCTCAGCCAAAGTGGCCAGAGGGTTTTCCAAGGAGTTCACACTGCAGATGGATTTCAGCTTGAACACTCACAAGAGTAGTAGAGCTGCAAAATGTGTCCCAAAACGTCAAACCATTAAGTTGTGACATCTGAAACTCAGAGGTGTTGCAGGAGCGCTTTTAAGCTGTTCGAGCAGCTGCCAACAATTCAGGTCCTTGGTAAACCCGGCACAATGCAGCTGGTGTGTTTGTCTGGCGACGGGCAACACGCAGAAAAAGCTGCAAAATCGCAACAGCCAGTTAAAATAAAATTATCAAGGCAGTTAACAAGCTGTTAACTGCCTTAAGTGCCTCTCCCGCCGTTCGGTGTCAGGTCAGATCGGGACTCGCTGACCCGACACTTGCCAAAGTAACGTGGAGGCGGGATGGTGGCGGGTTTGCAACCCGCCGTCAATCTTTCAGATTTTCGCAACCGACCCGCCTCCAAACCCGCCCTCTGAGCTCTATTAAATTCACGGCCAAAATCTTCCATGAACCAGCGCAGTCGAGCCGCATTTTGGAACGTAATCTAAAAAAAAATTCCATTAAAAAATATTCCTTGATATATTTAAGAGTGGTAACCTGGGGCAGTTTTATTAGTACAACTGAAAATGGGTTTATCTCAAAAAGTAAGCATTTTTAATCAGAGTGCCTAACCCACCACCTTTGAGTAACCTGATTTTAAATAACTGAAAATGGCTTTAAAAAACTATGCAGAACCATTTACTAGTTACATTAGTGTACAGTAGTAAGTTTCTTAGTAAATTAAAAAATATATATGTTTAAAAGCTTTCAAAACGTGTCTATTTGTGTCCTTGCGCCTAAAAAAAAAGCTTCATTTTAAGAGCCTCCTCGAAGGCCCGCAAATGGGCGCAATTAGCGGAAATTCGCAAAGGTGAATAATTCGATCGGGGGTGTGGCTAGTTTTGTGAATGAGACCTGCTTCCAGTGCGATGTTTTTTAAACCAGCGCAAAAGATCATGGAAACTCGATTTGCGCTGGATGCATTTTGCGCTTGAAATTCCGTAACCTTTTGCGCTGGTTTGGCCGATTTTGGGCCAATTGCGCTGGAAAAAAAACCAACGCAACTGAGTGGAAACTCCAGGCCATTTTGCTTGCATACAACATGCAGAACTCCCATGATACAGCATTTTTTGATCTCAAAGATCTATAATCTTGTCAGTCAATCTTTCCTGCTGTTTTCCCAGAGCCTATTCAACACCAAAATTTGTATTGTAGATGGTTCTACATAGTGGAGACCCCCCCCCCAAAGGTTCGTAAAAAATATGAAATGTTTTCTCTTTAAAACATAGCCTCTGTTGTCATGTAGATTGGACATTTTAAAGCTTTTCTGTGTTGGAATCCATGTAAACCGAGGCCCCATCTGCTCTCTCAGGTGGACATAAAAGATCCCATGGCACTATTTCGAAGAAGAGCAGGGGAGTTAACCCTGGTGTCCTGGCCAATATTTATCCCTCAACATAACAAAAACAAACAGATTATCTGGTGATTATCGCATTGCTGTTTGTGGGACCTTGCTGTGCACAAATTGGCTGCCGTGTTTCCCACATTACAACGGTGACTCCACTTCAAAAGTTCTTCATTGGCTGTAAAGCGCTTTGAGACATCCGGTGGTCGTGAAAGGCGCTATATAAGAACATAACATAAGAACATAACATAAGAAATAGGAGCAGGAATAGGCCATTCGGCCCTTCAACCATGCTCCGCCATTCAATGAGATCACAGCTCATCTTCTGCCTCAACTCCATTCACCAGCTCTATCGCCATATCCCTTGATGCCTTTACTAGTCAGAAATCTATCGACTTCTGTTTTGAATATACCCAATGACTGAGCCTCCACAGCCCTCTGGGGTAGAGAATTCCAAAGATTCACCACCCTCTGTGTGAAGAAATTTCTTCTCATCTCAGTCCTGAATGGCCTACCCTTTATCCTGAGGCTGTGGCCCCTGGTTCTAAACTCCCCAGCCAAGGGAAATATTCTCCCAGCATCCACCCTATCAAGCCCTGTAATAATTTTGAATGCTTCAATGAGATCCCCTCTCATTCTTCTGAATTCAAGAGAATACAGGCCGAGTTTACTCAATCTCTTCTCATATGACAGTCCTGCCATCCCAGGAATCAATCTCGTGAACCTTCGTTGCACTCCCTCTATGGCAAGTATATCCTTCCTTAGGTAAGGAGACCAAAATTATACACAGTACTCCAGGTGTGGTCTCACCAAGGCCCTATATAATTGGAGTAAGACTTCTTTACTCCTGTACTCAAATCCTCTTGTAATGAAGGCCAGCATACCATTTGCCTTCCTAATGGCTTGCTGCACCTGCACATTCACTTTCAGTGACTCATGTACAAGGACACCCAGGTCCCTTTGAGCATCTGCATTCCCCAATCTTTCACCATTTAGAAAATACTCAGCCTTTCTGTTTTTTCTACCAAAGTGGATAACTTCACATTTATCCACATTATATTCCATCTGCCATGTTCTCGCCCACTCACTGAGCCTGTCGAGATCCCCTTGAAGCTTCTTCACATCCTCTTCGCAACTGACACTGCCACCTAGCTTTGTATCATCAGCAAATTTGGAAATGTTACATTTAGTCCCCTCATCCAAATCATTGATATAGATTGTGAATAGCAATATATATATATGCAAGTCTTTCTTTCTTACTTTCTTTCTTTTTAAACATTGAACCCTTCCAGGGGACTCCCTCTACTAACAACAGAAAGACAATGTTAGTGACCAAAAGGAAACAGTGTAAAAGTTTCAGAAAATCCATCGTGTTAACACATACAGCAATAGAAATAACATGCAAGTTAATAAATACAGACATGCAATGATAGATTGGAAGAAGTCTGATGAACTCACAGCCCCCTTCCCACCCAAAGGTCCAGTTTGAAAATCTGTGCTGTAGGCTAATAGAATTAACAATAATGGACTGGAATAAAAAGAGGTGTAAGTTATTTTACAGCTGTACAGAGCTCTCGTTAGACCCCATCTGGAATATTGCCTTCAGTTCTGGGCACCGCACCTCAGGAAGCATATATTGGTCTTGGAGGGTGTGTAGCGCAGATTCACCAGAATGATACTGTGGTTAAAAAAGTTCTGAGGACAGGTTGCATAGACTAGGCTTGTATTCCCTTGAATATAGAAGATTAAGAGCTGATCTAATTAAGGTGTTTAAGATTATCAAAGGAGTTGATAGAGTAGATAGAGAGAAACTATTTCCTCTGGTGTGGGAGTCCAGAACAAGGGGGCATAACCTTAAAATTAGAGCTAGGCTATTCAGGGGTGGTGTCAGGAAGAACTTCTTCACACAAAGGGTAGTAGAAATCTGGAACTCTTGCCCCGAAACAGCTGTTGCAGCTAGGTCAATTGAAAATTTCAAAACTGATAGCTAGATTTTTGTTAGGCAAGTGTATTAAGGGTTACAGAACCAAAGCGGGTAGATGGAGTTAAGATACAGATCAGCCATGATCTCATTGAATGGCGGAACAGGCTCAAGGGGATAAATGGCCTACTCCTGTTCCTATGTTCCTAATGTAATGCTTTGTAGTATCAATTTTTGAATAAGAAATGAATACTAAGTATTTTTGCATATAGATCTATCCTTATAATCCGCGTAAGCAAATAAACCACAATCTTTCCAATTACAAAACCATACCAACTGATTAAGAATCCTTTGCAAACAATAGGATTAATTTTCCTGTGCTTAGCACCCAGGAAACACTTACGTAGATTTTAACTTTCACCGTCGGCTGGCAAACCAGCACTAGCAGATCAGCCGCCCATTGTACACTTGGTTCCTATCCACTGATGGAAAGGAAAATTGCTCGAGGCGTATAACGTGCAGTCGATCTGCTACCGCCGGTTTTCCACCGGTGGTGAAAATTAAACTCTACCCCACTTATTCAAAAGTGTTAAGTATGGGAAATAGGGACTGGGACCCGTAACACGTGACGTCTGCCTTCTTCATGTTGCCAAGGGATTTCTGGGGCTTCCCCTGAGGATAAGAGGTGGATTATCTAGACTAGCAATAGAGAGATGCCCAGAAGAAACAGGCCTTATGGACGCATGCCAAACCCCATTCCAATTGGAGGATCAGAGAGAGGTGGGCAATGGTCCTGGAAGTAAGTCTCTTATCTGCTTTTCAGGGATGACAGGCCATGAAACAGCTGTTTTTAGACAGGCCCCAACTATGGTAGAGTTTCTTCCCTGACTTCCAAGCACTAGGCCCTGCCAGGGGTCAGGCCTATACCAGAGAGGCAACCAAGTCATTCAAATGACCCAGCCCACCAAATTCAGTTGTGCACAGTCCTGGGCAGCTGCAGCACACTTCAGCAATACTCTGCCTGTCCGGTACCGAGGCAGAAGGGAGCTAGGAAAATGGGCTCCAATTTTCAAATTGTCAAAAATAGGAAACATACTGAGAGGGAACTTGGTCCTTGTTGCAGCCATTCTCTGGGAGTAAAAGTAACAATGACCAATTTTGGGGCACAGGATCTGCACCTGGGGTACAGGCACCGCCATATTCATGAAGGCAGTTCCCAGGCATCTGTGGCGCCTGCCTGAAGTAAGCATTAGGCTCCTTGCATATATAAATGAGGGGCCTAACACTGGCTTCAGGACCTCTCCAGAAAATTCGGCAGCAACAAGCCTGCTCTGCTGAGCAACACCTGGTCTACATGTGGCCAAGCCAGCTGGAGGACGCCGTCAAAATTGTAAGTTTTTTTTTTACACATCCCTTGATGTGGAACTGGCAGGAGCACTACTGCGGGCCGCTGCTGGCCTGTGCTCGGCGCCCCTTCCCATTCTTCCTCCTTCCCAGGAAATACTTGCAGGGTGCTGTTGGTGAGGCAGCCAGCCCAAATTGGATTCGGGCAGCTTTCCGCTATTTTTACAATGAGGCCTATCTTCTGCAGCACCGCAGGCTTCCTGGTTCCGGCCTGCGTGGAAGTGCGTTGTCAGTTCGGTGCCCAAAATGGGTTATAACAAACTTTTACTCCATTATCTATTATGTATAAATTTAGAAGAATACGATTGAAGTGGTTTCATTTTTTTTCTAATTGATAATTAAAATATAAATGTTCTGTATTCCTATAAGGTTAGTTTTGAAAAAATAGCTATGCTTCAGACATCAGAATGGTTACATTTCTTTTCGTTTCAACAAATTTATTAAGCAAAGCTCAGTTACTTGTTTAGCATGACTATCACAATAATATTTAATCAGCACAATATCTTTGGTGGATATCCCAGTGGCGTTGGGAAACTCCCTGGATTAGGATGCAAGTTCCTTTCGCTAGTCCAGCTGTTCAAGTGTAGCTGATCTCCTTATCTTAAATACTCCCACCATGTATCCCCATCAGGAAATACTGAAGAAAAAATGTCAATGACAGTCCTTTCACCACCTAAAATATGAATAAGTCAGCAGTATCACATTTTTCAATGAAGAATATCCTGTATGTCTTACTTCACAAAACATGTGCACAAGTCTTAGGATTTGTTTTAAGAAGCAAAAATAAATCGCAGCTTTTAACGTCAATATTTTTTTATTGTTTTGATGTGATATAAAATGTCATGTGACCTGGTGGGATGGTATGGCTTGTTTTCTCACTGTGACGAAGGATGGATTTAAATAACATGAATATAATTGCGAAGTTGAATTATTCACCTTAAACCACTGTGGGATATTTTTATTAAATTTAGCAGGTATGTCAAGGGACATAGGAGAGGCACAAAACCACAGACTGTCTAGTGAAACTCTTCAAGGGGAAGGTGATGGAGGCTTAATCTTGATCAGTCCTTCTATACAGTATTTATCCTTTCATTTTTGGAGCACAATGTTATGGCTGCTAAACATGGAGACATGCATAATTTTTATATATATGCAAACCAGAATGTGACCAGCTGTCAGTCTCTGGGCACTGTTCCTTTTCAGAAGCTGCTCCTTCACTGAAGTACCTTATTTATACTGAGTGCTTCAATTAGTAATCAGTCAGTGAATCTGCATTGGTGGATCGAGTGGAAATGTCCCATTTACATTGCTGGGTCTCCAGGGGACAGCTTTGCAGCTATAATTAATTTTTTTGTGCATGTGCATGGCTGTGAGCACATGAGCATGGAGATGTATAGACTTGCTGAAAAAAAAATCTAGTCTAGAAAGTAGATTATTATTCGGGCGAAAAATAGACACTGCCAGACCCAATATGGCGTGTGGTGTGCACGCATTCAATCCGCGCCAGAGATGTGCTGGTCGCCTTATTGGTGAGGATGTCCTGCCGTTGTCCAGCGTGTCTGCCTGAAGCTGGTGTTAGGTCCTTTGCTTATGCAAATAGCGGCCTACCACCTGTTTCAGGCCCGTTTGTGAAGTTTGATTACGACTGACTGCAGTGTGCACGACGCAGGCTGCGGTCAGTTTTTTTCAAGCACACAGCTGCCAAACCAGTGTTCCTTAAAGGGAGAATTGGAGGCTGCCTCCTACAAGATAAGTTTCAAGTTGTTAACTTACCCTAATGTGGAGCCAGGAGGAGCAGGAGTGACTCCACATTAAAATCACAGACCGCTGCCGGCCACTGCTCAACCTTCTCCCAATTGCCTCTGCCGCTCCCCGCCCCCCCCAGGTCCATACTCACCTGAGGCCCTGAATTCACCCCCCCTCCACATCTGGTGAGCTGTTTCTGGGGCCCATGGCTTGCTAGTACTATCCTAATGAGACCGGCAGACCAATTGGCTGTGGTCCTGCCACCAGTCTAATTGGGCACGGGCAGTTTGCGCCACACCAGGATTGCGCCTGGTTCAATCCAATTTCTAGCTCTCTGTTTGTTGTAAATGGTACCAAAGTGAAAGGATGCAATGAGCAAAGTGCAGTTGATTCAGTGGGTGGAACACTAGGTGCTGTGGGAAGAACAGAAGAATAGTGTCAAATTTACAAAGGTTGGCTATGTTCGACTGTGTCTGAATTAGTCCAAGCATAAAACTTACTACACAGGTCGGTTTGGTTTATTTGTCAGTTTTATTCCGGCAGTTTGAGGTCAAATTAAGGTAGCTGTTGGGTCAATTTCAAGATATGATTTGCCAATGTAAATTAGGTAAAATTTTACAGCACTCTTGGGTCATCTCTCAGTAGGGGGCACCTTAACTAGCCCCCAGTTTAAGATGATCTGGCCGCGAAATTAGCGCCGATAGCTATGGCCGGTATTGAAAAATATGAAATCTGACTCGCTTTCGCCCACTTTCGACGTGGCCCGTGCTGTTCACCATCTTGACGAG
Organism: Squalus acanthias; assembly: GCA_030390025.1. Classification (NCBI taxonomy): domain Eukaryota; kingdom Metazoa; phylum Chordata; class Chondrichthyes; order Squaliformes; family Squalidae; genus Squalus; species Squalus acanthias. The sequence continues at coordinate 88,804,299 of CM059432.1, forward strand.
GGCGGTAGCACGGGCGGTAAACGCATGCGCCGGTAGTATGCAGAGTAGGCAGATCGTGACGCCCGGCTTGCCATTTTGGACACAGCGCTCCATTCAACGCCTCTCCTAAACATGCACAGCTGAACGTGCGTTCAGCTGCACGAGGGTCCCCCACACCAGTGCTATTTAACGGAAAACATCCAACTTGTAGGTAAGTTGATTATTTCTCTTGTTCTGGCTCTTGCAGAGTTTGTAGGAGTACTGGGTTGCTGGAAGACATTTCAAAAGTTGTTAAAGTGTGCAGGGAGTGCTGCTGGACGGGAAAGCGTTGGCTGCTACTGAAAGGCCTCTGACTACACCACTTGCTCTAGCTGCAGTCCCCTTCGTGATGCAGCATGACAGGGAGATGGAACAGAGGCAGCAAAGCAGACAAGCTGCTCACAGAGGGAGGAGGAGGAAGTGGGGGAGGAGGGCTCTCAACAGGAGGCTTTACCCACCTATGGTCTTCAGGAAGCACTTCTCCTACCTGCACCTAAGCCAGGAGCAGTGTATTACAAGGCTCCGCTTCACCAAGGAGGCCTCTCGAAACCAAACCTGCAGCCTCAGAACAGTGGGCAACAGCTCTGCCAGAGGCGCTCAAGGTGACCCTGAATTTTTTCGCCAGCGGATCCTTCCAGGATGGAACAGGCGACATAGCAAACATCTCGCAGTTTGCTATCCATCACTGCATCCGGGAGGTCACAGATGCTCTGTACTCTAGGAGAGGGGACTTTATTGTTGAAGCAGGAGGAGTGGGCACATGGCTTTGCCAGACTGCACACACATGGCCTTGTGGGCGCCGCATCTCAATGGTGAGATCATCCATAACCGCGATGGCAGGGTGCCATCGACTGCACACACATGGCCTTGTGGGCGCCGCATCTCAATGGTGAGATCATCCATAACCGCGAAGGCTACCACTCACTTAATGTGCAGTTCATGTGCAACCACGCCCAGCACATCACATCATGATGGTGAATGCCTGGTATCCTGCCGGCAGCCATGATGCCTTCATCCTGCGCCAGTCCACTGTGACAGCGATCTTCCAGCCACCACGTCGAACCCGAACCTCCATGGAGCCACTGGCACTCCCCCATAGGTGGCGCCTCAGTAATCCTAGTAATCTATTGGAGGACAGATTGCTCGACTGCTGTGATACCCTGCAAGCTCCTTTCCACACTGGTAAACGCAGCCACGATGGCAGCCACCTGACCTTGCATGGAAGCAAGTTGAGCCTGCATCAGAGCACACTCACACGTAGGGTCGCTTCCCTTTGTGCTGCAATGGAAGCTGAGACATCGCCCATCAGACACTGCATCATGGTTAGGTCTACAAGTGCTCTAATGGAGTTGCCCATCACTTCCATCCTGGAAATCATAGGCTCCAAGCTCTGCACAAAGCATGGTTGGAGCTGAACTCCTCCATGTTCCTTGACCGTGACAACAGGTGTGCCAATGCACCAAGCATTTCTGTGTGCATGCCCATCACTCTTCGTCTGAAGGCCGCCCCATCAAAGTTCTCCTCTGAGTCCTCTACAGCAGAACTCGTGTGCGACCTCGCCCTCCGGGGAGCTGGCACCTGTGCTACCCTTTCCCTTTGCCTTGGCTGCAGGCCACTTGTGCCCGGTGACTCACCATGTGCAGATCCCATCTCTATACTACCCTCTAAAGTACGTGCAATGCCAGTTTCTGAGCTGGTGCCTGGGAGTGTCAGATCGAGTGACGGTGTCTCTTCTTCTCCATCACTCTCCTCTTCCTGCACTGGCTGGACTGGTTGGAGTTCTTGGGTATCTGAAAGGAGAAAGGTACAAGGCTCGGGTTGTGTTGAGGGGAGTGCGGGGGGGGAAGCAAGTTGTACATGCTTACATCATCAGCAGCTTGTAAGTGAGAAGAGATTGTGGGATGAGGGGAAAGTGGGATGTGAGAACAAAGATTATATATTAGCATACCATCATCATTTCAGCCTCGCCGATCACCACAGCCTCAGTGACGGCCCCTCTAATGATATCTAGCACTGACTCCTCCAACTGGGTCCGGTTATGTAGCCTGTCCTCCGCCGGTTAGCTGCTGGTGTCACCGTTTGTGCGCCACCTTGCCCTGCAAGAGAAAAGGAAGTGTGTCAGTGAGTGTGGTGTAATGTGTTTGGGTGAAGTGGCTGCCATAGTTGATTAGCTGGCCTTGTATGCAAGCTGTGAGATGTGGGTGTGAGGCTTGCAGCAGTGGTAAGTGTGTGAGGATGAGATGGAGCATATGAATGTGAGGTATGAGTCGTGATTGCTAGAGATTGTTGGTAGGTGAGTGATGGGGGTGTGGTGCATTGAGCAGTGTGTGAGGCTAGTGATGCAGTCAGTGGGATATGGCATTTGAAGATGCATTCACTGACCTTGACCACTCATGTGAGGTCATCAAATTTTTTTCGGCACTGGATCCAGGTCCTGGGGGAAAGACTGGTGGCACTGACCACTTCAGCTATCTGCTCCCACTGCCTTCGTACAGTCAGTCTGGAGGGCCTCCTAGCCCCTTGCGGGTAGAGGACCTGTCTCCTCCTTTCTACCCCCTGTACTAAGGCTCCAGTGCTGCATCTGAGAACCAAGGTACCCTTTCTCTGCCCTGCTGAGCCATGGCAACCTTACAGTTTCTTTTACAGCAATTACAATGAAATCCTTATTTCAGAAAGCGCCTCCCCTTTAAGAAGTGCAGACAGTATTTCAAGCTGCAGGCTAGCTTTAAATAGAGATCACTTCCCACAAACTTCGGCCCCCTGCTATGCACTCAGACAACCAGCAGCGCTGGGCTGAGCACATCAATCATCTAAATTAGTAGACAGCACGAATGTCGCGTGCATTATTTGCATTACTTTCATCGATCCTGTTTATGGGCCTTATCAAGTTTTTAGCCCTCTCTCTTTCTCTCAATAGGTGATAACTTGAAGACCCAAGTCAAAGGGCAGCCACAGGTGCATTGCCATTGTAAAATATGTACATATGCCTTATCATTTGTTAAAAGAAAAGCAACTTTTATTTTTAGATTTTTTTTTCTTGTCTTCATCTGACAGTAAGGAAATGTCTGAGATCTAGAGGTAGTGTGGTGTGTTCTCTCACTCTCTCCAAGGAGCATATGTCAAATGGTCTCCCGAATCTTGCTTGATTGCCTTGGGGGATCAAAGCATTTCCCAGAGTGTTTCCTGAATTGTCCACAGATTTTTGTCTTACTCGGGAGATGGTGCTGCCAAGGGGTGGATGGGTCGTGTGAATGGTTGCAATGCTGACTGAATATGGCTGCATGATGGGCATAGAACTATAGAATTGTACAGCATAGAAGGGGGACATCTGACCCATCGGCTCTTTGCTAGAGCAATCTAGAACCAATACCACTGCACTGCTCTCATCCCATTGCCCTGTATCTTCCTCTACTTCAAATTGTTATCCAATTTTCCATTAAAAGGTGCCACATCCGAGAACCTCATTGATGCTCTAAAAATAATGGAAATTCACTGTATCTGTATTTTACTGAGGTTTTCAGGTCAAATTCTAGGCCCTAAAAAAAGCCCTTCCTGGGTATTAATTTATCTTTCCTAAAGTGGTAATATACTTATTTGAGATTGTTTCAGATAGTTGTATTTTTTACTTTTTACGTTTTATATCCATTTTGGCTGTTGCATTTCTTTACTCTTTTGTTTTTGACTTCTTTTCCTGTTTCTGGTTTGCGTAATTTTTCACATCGTAGCATTTCAGTGAGTTTAAATATCATTCTTAGTAGTCCAATACGATAAGCTGTTCGACAGCACCTCTCAAACTCGCGACCTGTAAGGGGGCGTGTCTCAGACGGTGCTGGTGCGAGGTTAGGCCTTCGTTGCCTAATACTATTGCTTGCTCTGGTCTCCGGCCAGCCTTATTGCAATAAGCACCTGTGAGTGCTTCGACCCACTCGCCCTTACGGTTCTAACACTGGACTTAGGTGCAGGGAGCAGTAATGCAGAGAAAAACTCAAATAGACCCGGTTGAATAGTACGAAATGGAAATCTTTATTGCATGGCGTCTAAAATCATGAAATACATGTCATAGGCGCAAATCAACGATAGTACAAGTATACATACATTCATAAAGCTTGGTCTGTGGAAATGGAGAACACACGGAACATCGTAGAAAGGGGAACACATTATATCTTAACCTTATTAAAACACCCTCCCTTAATAATACCTACACTACGTCTAGATTTGTAGGATTGGAAAACATGCTCACCACTCGTGTTACTTCGGAGATTTTTAAAGTGAGGCACTCAGCTCGTTTCGCTGCAGCGCCTAACTGTCACGTGTTTGGAAGGGTCTCTGTACCCCACTTGTTTATTTTTGCTGCTGCGACAAGCAGGCCAGACTCCCTGTTGTCATGAAGAACTCGACGGACCTCGGACACAGTTCAAAGAAGAGTCTTCCTGTGCTCGACACCGGTTGTCGGTAGACGTCAATGAAAAGTTCTTTATTTATATTTTCGGGTGCGGTCGGGGTTTACTGACCATGGCGGCACGTGGATTCTTCTCCTCTTCTTCTCGTCTCGTCTCGTCTCTTCGGGCCTCCGGGTCCAGACACCGTTTACCAACACTCGGGATGGTGTACCCTGTTACTTGCCCTTGTCGGGGCGGCTCGTTCCGATTGAGCTCCACCCAACACTTGAATAACCGACCAGTACGGCTAAGAGTCAAGAGTCAACAGAGTCCAGAGAGAAAATCAAAAGCTCACCAGTCAAGCGAGTCCATGAAGCGGCAAGCGAATAAGAGTTCAGCAGTCAGCAGCGAGATAAGAGAATAAGAGTTCAGCCCGAGTCAAGAATCAGCAGAGATAAGGGCCACCCGGGAGAATAAGAGTCGAATCAAGAGAGCGATGGACATTTGTTCTCTATAGTTATAGTGCTGTGTCCCCTTATCTCCCGCTCAAATCTTAATGTTTGTCCTTTGTGTAATATTGGCGCACAAAACTCCCAGCATGGGGCGGTTGTCTTCTTTAACGGGTTTTGGTAGCACCTGAAACTGGCCAACTATCCGTTAATGTATTCCCCATTGTTGACCCAGCCAGGATGTGTATGAATCGTCTCCCTGACTGGTTTTGGGGGCCCCCGAATACTTGCTTAATCACCCGTCGATGTCTCTCTCATTGTAGAGCCGGGGGGGTATTTGTGTATTGATGTGTCTGGATGGGCCTTCGATTGCCCAGTACAATGATCCTTACTTGTGCATGGAAAACGATTCCAGCACTTATATCTTTGCTATTGTTTCAAATGCAAACGGATTGCATCCTGTCTTTATCAGTGTTTACCGAGTATGATCCAATCTTATACTAAATGTATATTCGACACCATCTTGTCTGCCCACTGTGTTTCTGGAAGCTTCTGCCACGATGCTCAGTGGCCATTTTACAGGCTTCAGATCACGAACCCACTCAAGTCGACATACAACACAGACTACGCTGAGAGACTTTGCCGTCGTACCTCTCGCACACTCCTCAACCATCTCGTACACCAGCTCTACAGCAGACGTCGCAACCTCGAAACCAAGATAGAGTCCATGCTCTCAGCCTGTGCTCAGGACACAGCAGACCAGCTACGAGACACCGCCAAACAGACGAGGCAACGGAACTACGCTGCCTACATGCGCATCAAGAACAGGAAGCTTGAGAAACTCGGCGTAACCACCAGCTACAACCAAGCCTCCCCCGGTACCACGGTTGCAACCACAGGGAAGTCCATCGTCAACCTGTCGGACCACACCCTTCAACCAGACGAAATCGAAGTTCTCGCCCTAGGGCTCAAGTTCTGCCCCACCACCAAAATGGACCCCATCGGTCTCGCGGCGGACACAGAGGAATTCATCAGGAGAATGAGGATCCGGGAATACTACCACAAATCCCAAGATGTCAGCAACATTCCTAATGGGACAATCAATGATCCGGAACAGCAGGCAGTGCTACAACCGAGGAAGAAAGAGTCAAATTGGACCCCTCCGGAGGGTCGCAACCCTAAGCTTGACATGTATGCTCAAGCTGTCAGGAAATGCATCAACGCCAGATTCATCAGCCGTACTCACAAGACAGTCCAGAATGTCACCCGAGCACAACGCAACGCCATCCACGCACTCAAGACCAACCGCAACATCGTCATCAAACCAGCGGACAAAGGAGGAGCCATCGTCATACAGAACAGAATGGACTATTGCAAAGAAGCATACCGACAACTGGACAACCAGGAACACTACAGACAGCTACCCGCAGATCCGACCAAAGAACACACCCGCCAACTCAATAGACTGATCAAGACCTTCGATCCAGACCTTCAAAACATCCTACGCGCTCTCATCCCACGTACTCCCCGCGTAGGAGACTTTTACTGCCTCCCAAAGATACACAAAGCCAACACACCCGGACGTCCTATCGTATCAGGCAACGGAACCCTGTGTGAGAACCTCTCTGGGTACGTCGAGGGCATCCTGAAACCCATCGTACAGGGAACCCCCAGCTTCTGTCGCGACACTACAGACTTCTTGCAGAAACTCAGCACCCATGGACCAGTTGAACCAGGAACACTCCTCGTCACAATGGACGTATCGGCACTCTACACCAATATCCCCCACAATGACGGCATCGCTGCGACAGCCTCAGTACTCAACACCAACAACAGCCAATCTCCGGACGCCATCCTACAACTCATCCGCTTCATCCTTGACCACAATGTCTTCACCTTCGACAACCATTTTTTTACCCAAACACACGGAACAGCCATGGGGACCAAATTCGAACCCCAATATGCCAACATCTTCATGCACAAGTTCGAGCAAGACTTCTTCGCTGCACAGGACCTCCAACCAACGCTGTACACCAGATACATCGACGACATCTTCTTCCTTTGGACCCACGGCGAAGGATCACTGAAAGGACTACACGATAGCAACAACAGATTCCATCCCACCATCAAACTCACCATGGACTACTCCTCAGAATCGGTTTCATTCTTGGACACACGAATCTCCATCAAAGACGGACGCCTCAGCACTTCACTCTACCGCAAGCCCACGGACAACCTCACGATGCTCCACTTCTCCAGCTTCCACCCTAACCACGTTAAAGAAGCCATCCCCTATGGACAAGCCCTGCGAATACACAGGATCTGCTCAGACGAGGAGGAACGCGATGGACACCTACGGACACTGAAAGACGCCCTCGTAAGAACGGGATATGACGCTCGACTCGTCGATCGACAGTTCCGACGGGCCACAGCGAAAAACCGCATAGACCTCCTCAGAAGACGAACACGGGACACAACCAACAGAGTACCCTACGTCGTCCAGTACTTCTCCGGAGCGGAAAAACTACGCCATGTTCTTCGCAGCCTTCAACATGTCATCGATGACGACGAACACCTTGCTAAGGCCATCCCCACGCCTCCACTACTCGCTTTCAAGCAGCCGCCTAACCTCAAAAGTACCATCGTTCGCAGCAGATTACCCATCTTTCAGGCGAACAGCAACCAAGACACCACACAACCCTGCCACGGCAACCTCTGCAAGACATGCCAAATCATGGACACAGATACCATCATCACACGTGAGGACACTACCCACCAGGTACACGGTACATACTCATGTGACTCGGCCAACGTTGTCTACCTGATACGTTGCAGTAAAGGATGCTCCAGAGCATGGTACATCGGCGAGACCATGCAGACACTGAGACAACATATGAACGGGCACCGCGCAACAATCGCCAGGCAGGAGGGTTGCCTCCCAGTCGGGGAACACTTCAGCAGCCAGGGGCATTCAGCCTCGGATATGCGGGTAAGCGTTCTCCAAGGCGGCCTTCGAAATACACGACAGCGCAAAATCATAGAGCAGAAACTGATAGCCAAGTTCCGCACTCATGAGGAGGGCCTCAATCGCGATATCGGGTTCATGTCACGATACAGAACGTGACTTGACATCATGGCCGGTCTTCCCAGGTGTTTTTTTTAAAAAAGGCTAACACAAGAACCTACACAGATTGACAGGATATGCAGCCAGCAGGTGGTTTGACACGTTGGACCCCCTGGGACACATCTCATTGTCTTGGCTATGCTCTTTGATGTGGGAAAGATTTGAATATATTTTGTCTGTGTTTAAATTGTGAATTCTGGGAGATTCTCTCACTGCTAAACTTACCTGACGAAGGAGCGAACTGCTCCGAAAGCTTGTAAAATTAAATAAATCTGTTGGACTATAACCTGGTGTTGTGCGACTTCTCATTTTTGTCCACCCCAGTCCAACGCCGGCATCTCCACATCATGACCTTTATTATCAGGACAGCATTTCGTTTAATAAAGCTGATCACACGAATCTGCTTCTCTTGTGTTATTTTGAATCGCGATAATTGCGAAACTTTACAGACCTCTACCACCTAGAAGGATAAGGGCAGCAGGAGCATGGAAACACCATCACTTCCAAGTTCCCCTCCAAGTTACACACCATCCTGACTTGGAAATATATCGCCATTCCTTCATCGTCGTTGGGTCAAAATCTTGGAACTCCCTCCCCAAAGGCCCTGTGGGAGTACCTTCAACACGCGAACTGCAGCAATTCAAGAAGGCGGCTCACCACCACCTTCTCAAGGGCAACTAGGGATGGGCAATGAATGCTGGGCTTGCCAGCGACGTCCAGGAAAAGCACTCTCCTGGAAGTTCCACGTCCTCAGGGTCCACCATTGTCTGAGGTGGTCTACAGGCACTGAGCTTTACCCAAATATGTAAGTCTATAGATCCTGCCAGAGCTGCTCATCACCTACGTTTCACAAGGAGGCCTTTCTTTAGGTCAGTATTGTGATCTTGAATTATTTGCCCCTTGTACAAGGAGAAAATTAACATTGAGATGATATAAGCTGAAGAGAAAAGCTCAGTGATCATTCCTCTTTTAGCTAGATTGTATTACAATGAATTGAGGTGTAAGTGTGGCCAAAGGATTGTAATACATCTTGAGCCTGTCTAAAAGCTAAGAATTTTTGTCCTCTCTTTCCCCCTCCCCCCCCAAACATGGACACTTACTACACAATTGACTAGCTTTGCACTAGCAACTAGGCATTCAAACCTACATTTAGCCTGGGCCGCAAAATCTGCCTTCTAATTTCTTGTGGCCCATTTAGGTGTTCTCCATTACCTAGAGTGTGGTTTATAGGGGAGGTTTGATCCCTAGCAAAACTGGCAATGGCATGTTAAAAGTTAAACCCTTTTTAAAATGTTCATTTGACATTTTACAGTAGAAATGTATCGATCTAAACTTTCTTAAACACCATTTCTAACTGCAGTTGCACCTTGTTAAATAGAGAGGGCAAATAACTCGGCTCACTTCAGATAGTAAGTTCCTTACTTAAACCCAAGCAAGTTAATAATGACCATATAGATTTCAAATTAGCACCCTTTAACATTGAGTTAACTACCTTAAAATTCAGTTCAAAAAACTTTTCTGGTTAAATTGCTGACTTGAGATTTTTCCTAGAAGCTTCTAAAGTGTTTGCATAGGGCTGAAACTTTTGTAAGCTTTATGCCTATTTTTTTTAATGGATTAATAGAGAAAACACTTGATTCCTAACCAGAATGTTATGAGTTTCAGCCCCATCGCCATGTGATGTTGAAACGTACCTGCCTCAGCTGGGTGAGTTCTGCCATTTTTCAGCCTGTCAGACACATTGGTTGCCTTGCTTATACTGTTTCACATGCTGCATGATCATGGAACAGCACTGGGGAAACCAAGGAAAGGTTTGTGGCCCTGCTCTATACTTAGAAGAAGATGTGTGGTGGCAGGTGAGAAAAGACAGCCTGCATCCTTTCACACCATATTTCCACAAAAGAACAGCAAACACATATTCAACACTTGGTCTACAGGTTCACCTTGGGGTCGGAGTTCAGTGTAACATTATGCTTTATGTTCTCCATTAGAATTATTTTGCTTTTATAAGATAACGTTCTTGTCATTTAATTGTGGGCTGCTGGCAAAGATTATTTCACTTACTTTTGGGCAACTGTATGTTATGTGGCAGTGAGTAAAACACCTATGCTCATTCCGCTTGAAGATTAACCTAGTGTTGGACTAAGCTTGTGGCTTTTCCTCCAGTGAGAAGTTGTCAAATAACCACTTAAAGCTTGAGACATAACTTCCAGAAGCACAGCTAGCTAGATGCTGCATGTAGACTGAGGAAAAGATTTCATCCTGCAGCGTTGTAGAAAGTCATAATTCATTACAATCAGAGATTTAACTAAGGTTTCAAAAAGTTAAGTATAAGGGGGCGATTCTCAGCAGTGCGTTCAGGCGCTAACGATCCTCCGAGGTGGCCAAGATGGGGTCTTGAGCTGAAATGTCGGTTTAGCCCGTGTTTAGCGCAAGACGCCATCTTGGTAAAGGAGTTGAAGCCAGCGCTAGGAACAGCCACCCGGACGCTCGTTAAGGGGCTGATTGCCACTTAAAATGCCTGCTAGCGCTCATTAAAGAGGCTGCACGGCATTTTGGTGGCTAGCGCTTTAACTAACGCCCTCTCCCAACAACGACCAGCTGTTTGGGAGTAAACACTGCATTGATGACGATTTCAAGCGCTAGTTAATGGGATACTCACCATTTCATATTCATTGCTGCTGGAGCTGTGAAGCGGACCTCAAACACCTCGGGAGACTTTCAGAGACACTTTGTCAAGACTTCACCAACACTTGAGCAACATTTATTCCACAAATTCTCTGAGGACTTCACCTAAAAAGAGTGAGTGCTGTGCTACTCCACCTTATTGGACACCTTATAGGAGTCACCAGGAGAAATGGGAGTGCTTGGTCATCAGCACCTTGCTAGGAGTCCCTTTGGTCTGCAGAAGGAATGGGTGGAGGACATGAGGTCAGGCAGAGTAGCACCAGCTGCTGCATGAGAGAGGAACAGCAGGCCTAGGAGGGCAAGGTTGCATCCTTCCCCCATGAGGGTACAGGACATCCTTCCTCCTCTGGACCTCCTTCACCAGGGCTTCCAGTGCCACATCCGAGCACCTGTGTGCCCTCTCCCTCGGTCCCTGAGCCATCCTGTAACATGCCACTGTGTGCCAGCCAGCACACTGCACACCTTCAGGAGCCCACTATACTGCTCCACAAAAATTCCATCTAATCAGCACTTGAGTGCTAAACCTGCAGGTGTCTGTTTTGCACCTCCAGGCAAATTCAAATGATGGTAATCAGCAATTAGGAGCAAAATTGTGTGCTAAATCTGGACTTCAGAACAGGTTTGTCTTATCAGCACAGCACCCATTTAGCACCTGTTTTCACCCTTTGGCCAAAATAACCCCCAAGGATTTTAAGGCAGCCAGAAGTATAAGTTGAGTTTGTCGCTGCTTTGCTTTAGTCGACTGACTAGTATACTTAAGGCCTTATTTACAAAAATCTTGAAATTCTAGGGGGTAATTTTAATCTAACCTGCCCAGTGGGAAAGTGAGGACTTTGGTTTGGCCATCAGTATTACTTTTCATCAATGGAAAGTAGAATCAGACGGGATGTAAGAAGGGCAGCTGATCCGATCCCGTCAGTTTCCTGCCGGGCAAGTTTGTTTCAAATTACCCTGAACATCCATTCATCTGAAATTCCTCAGTCCTCTATTTCAATTAAGATGTTAACCAATTTTTTTTAATGGGTTAAGGCCTGCATTAAACTATCTAGATAAAGGAATTTCATACAAATGTATTAACATATTAATTATTAATATCACAATTTCAATGCAAAGGATTTTTATGAATCTGCAAAGCAGTTTTGCGGGGAGGGGAGTTCATTACTGCAATTTCTGCAATTATTAGTATTCACTAAAAGTTGTTTCATGGAAATGTTACTCAGGCATGAATTTAATTGAAGAATATATATTTTTAAGGAATACTGCAGGCTCAGTTTGCAGGCAGCTCTTGGGTTCATCAATGTTGTCTATCTCATAAGATAGGTATCTGATAATGGGTATTTAAAATCATAGAAATATACAGCACAGAAGGAGGCCATTCAGCCCATCATGTCTGTGCCACCTTTTTGGGAGAGCAATCCAAAACTAATCCCACTGCCCTGCTTTCTTCCCATAGCCCTGTATCTTACTTTGCTTTAAATATTTATCCAAGATGTAATGATCTCTGCCTCTAGCACTCCCTGTGGCAAATAATCCTCATGCAAAGAAATTTCACCTAACCTTTCTCCTCACTCTGATAATTATAAATTAATGACCCCCTCGTCACTGACTCCCCAAACCAAGGGAAATAGTTTGGAACCTCAAGTGAGTCCACAATAATACTTGTTGTCAAGGCTCCCCATAATCTAATAGCCTACTGACAGCTGAGCCCCTGTAGTGTGTTCCCAGTCTAAAAAAAAAATCCCAACTCTTTCAGCTGAAGCAAGTGGCTGGGGAGTGGGAGGGAATCAAGTGCAGGGGAGCTGAGTTCGTAGCAAGGCCTGAAAACAATGGATTCAATCTTCCCAATGTTTGATGTCTGGCACCACGGAGGTGACCATGGAGACAAAAGAAGAGAATGGAGTATGGCTGCCTGTCATCTGCCTACTCATGGATTCTAACCCTGCGAATGTTATCTCAAAGGTGAAGCATGCAGATGAGGAAGAGGACGGAATCAAGAATAAATCCTTAAGGAACTCCTGAGGTGGTAGTACTGTGGTGGGAGGAGAAGCCACTGCTGACTGGAACCATGGAAAGTCGGTCTGATGGAGCTGGACATTGGATGAAATACGATAGAGGAGGAAGGCAAGGTTGACCTTGTTAAACACTGCAGATCGACGAGGGATAAAGCACTGAGGATGTCATTCCAGTCTTTGGTCAAGGCAGTCTTGGTGCTATGAGCAGGGTGAAAACTGACAACGACTCTCATCCAGTTTGCCTAAGCTGGAATCAAACCCAAGCCCCAAAGGTGAGAGGTTAGTGTTAAACCCACTAAACTACTAAGTCCCCCTGGAGTGGAGGTTATCTTAATGTGGTGTCTGAATTGGCACCAAAAATATTTTATTAGCTTTTAGGTGATGATTCTGGAGTTCTTCGAAAATGTAAGCAAAACTTTTAATCCTAATGGGTCAGGTGTGCAAAAAGGCCTTAGTTCCTTCTGTTTTTTTAATAAATATTGGCTGATCTCCCTTGGCATTACTCCTGAGTAGTCTGGGCTGGGGTTTGGAGTAATGTTTATTTGCTAACCTGGCCTGTCCCTTTAAGGGCCCTGTTCTGGTACATCCTGTGAGGAAGTGATCTAAATAAGGGCTAAATGTGAGGCCAATTATTATTTCTCCAGATTAGCAAATGCTAGGCTCAAGGCCAGAAAAAAGCTACAGGAAATAGTTGCCATTTTTAATCCTTTACCGTACCATTTATTTAAGATTGTATAAAGCATCAATAAATTACAACTGGACATAGTGTGACACCAGAGGAAATGGCCTGCACTTCAAGAGGGGAGTAAGTTCAAAACTAGTCTGCGGAAACATTGGCCCCGATATTTATGAGGAGGTGGGGAGGCCGAAAACGACTGAAGAACCCGGAGGTCCTGCCGAACTTAACATTTTTAGTTCCATTTCCCACCCGGCAGCCGGCCAAATGGACAGCCTGGTCGGCAGCCAGGAGGGATCACCAGTGGCAGGTCACTTGGGGACGGTCTCCGGCAATCAGGAAAGGGCGGGGAGAGAGAGGCCACGATCGGGAGGGGGAAGGCCAGAGGTTTTCTTGAGGGGACGAGGGCCGCACACTTGCTCCTCCTGGCCCACAAGGAGTGCTGAGAAAAACACTTATCTTGTGGACCGGCCAGCTGCAGCCTCCCTTTCACTGCCGAGTTTCTCGGCCCCTGGGAAACCAATACAGCAACAGTAAATTTTAAATCAGGTTCCCAATTGCACTGTAGGAGCCCTACTTAAATATGTTAATTAAGTGCCTCGCCTCTCCACGACGTAAAAATGGCGGTGGGGACGTACGTGGTGTGTTGGGAACGCATTCCCCGTATTTAAGTCTTTAACCCTCCCACGCCGACCCTCCCCCACCTGTTGCGGGGGGGAGTTAATACCAAGGCCATTATTTCAGTGAGTGAGTGGTGAATCTATGGACCAGGTTTCCTAGGGAGATGGTGAATGCAGATAGTGTTGATTAATTCAAATACAAATTAAATAGATTTCTTGGAGAAAATAATATTTTGGGACACAGAGGGGGGAATTTTAACTTTGGGACCCACCAGGAGCAAGCAGGGGGGATGGGCATGGTAGCGGGCAGGAAACCCGGAAGTCCGGGTCTCCCCACACACTGGAGTATAAACTCCACAGCGTGCGTGTGACATCACTGAGAGGTTTCCCGCCCGGAAACCAGCCTGATTGACAGGCTTGGCTTCCAGTTGGGCGGGGAACGCTGGAGAAGAGGCCACAGCCCCAGTTAGGTCTGAGCCCCGACACCAGGGAGTGGGGTACGATCCCCGGGGTCCGATCCCCAGTCCAATCTCGGGGGAGTCCAATCCCCAACTGGGGGGGGGCGGTGGTGTTCGATCCTGAAGCGGTTTGTTCTCCGACCCCGGGGGGTGCTGTCCGATCCTGACGGTGTCTCCATGCCCCCACCCTGGGGTGCTCCAATCCCAGGGTGGGGGCAGTTTTTATGGTGGGGTCTGATGGTGAGGGAGCTAGGGGGCCGGGGAGGGGGGAAGCACTTCAGCTCTTCCCGGCCCACACGGAGTGCTCCCCGAGGCTGTCCTCTCCTCGCTGCAGCTGCCAGGATTCCCAAGGCCCAGGAACCCTGGCTGGCCACAGTTAAACCTGCAATGCAGGTTAAATCCTAAGCTGTTAAATCAGTTCTGACGAAGGGTTCGACCCGAAACGTTGACTCTGTTTCTCGCTCCTCGATGCTACCTGACCTGTTGAGTGTTTCCAGCACTTTCTGTTGTTATTTCAGATTTCCAGCATCTGCAGTATTTTGCTATTGTGTTAAATCCTAGGCTCCCAGCCTCATTATCATATTTAAAGTGCCAACCCGCCTCCTGGGAGCAGGATGGCTACCCACCCACACCCCACCTCTGTTAAAACCGGAAGTGGGTGGGTTGGAGGCGGGTTGGGGTCGGGATTTAGATTTTTCAAACTTTAACCTCCCACCCGACGTAAAATCCCCCCAGTATATGAGTAACTTGAGACGTGACATATGGTAAGTGTAGCAGACTAGGGAGGAACAGGGTAACTTTGGACCTATGATTTCCAAAGCTTTCCACTACTGGGGGGTTTTCTTGTCATGCCTGGTTCTGTTGTAGACTAATTCATGGTGATTGATTGGTATGATTAGTCAACAACTCCATCATCATGGTATCACGTGACTATCAAGATGGTAGAAGGCGAACTAGATGGACCATGGTCTATTTTCATCTATCAATTCCAATGTTCCTATGTGGAGTGTGTTAGATGTTCGTAAAACCTTTATGTAAACAGATTTAAAGGAAATTGATTTTACAACTTCGCGCTCGGAGTGTCATGTGCCTGTTCGGAGCACACATTGGGAATTTGAGCACTGAGGTTAGTGGACCTCACAGAATTTTGCATCCATTAAAATGAATGGATAGGCAAACCTGTGGGTGTACTGACCTGCTCAGCCAAATTCCCAACTGGACCAGCCACATAAATACTGTGGCTACAGAGCAGGTCAGAGGCTGGGTATTCTGTGGTGAGTGTCTCACCTCCTGGCTCCCCAAAGCCTTTCCACCATCTACAAGGCACAAGTCAGGAGTGTGATGGAATACTCTCCACTTGCCTGGATGAGTGCAGCTCCAACAATACTCAAGAAGCTCGACACCATCCAAGACAAAGCAGCCCGCTTGATTGGCAGCCCATCCCCCACCTTAAACATTCACTCCCTCCACCCCATGGCTGCAGTGTGTACCATCTACAAGATGCACTGCAGCAACTCGCCAAGGCTTCTTCGATAGCACCTCCCAAACCCGCGACCTCTACCACCTAGAAGGAAAAGGGCAGAAGGTGCATGGGAACACCACCACCTCCAAGTTCCCCTTCAAGTTACACACCATCCTGACTTGGAAATATATCGCCATTCCTTCATCGTAGTTGGGTCAAAACCCTGGAACTCCCTACCTAACAGCACTGTGGGAGTACCTTCACAACATGGAGTGCAGCGGTTCAAGAAGGCGGCTCACCACCACCTTCTCAAGGGCAATTATGATGGGCAATGAATGCTGGTCTTGCCAGCAACGCCCACATCCCGTGAATGAATAAAAAATAATGTGCTCCCAGCACGTGAAGCATGGTGCCGGGGGTAGGAATTCATAAAATTTACATCTGAATATGTAATGCACTGTGAGAGATCATTTCCTTCCAGACATTCTGGTGTATCACTATGAAAGTGTGACAGAAATCCTTTTAAATAGACTCATTAACAGCGCTTCACGGTACCAAATAAAATTAGTAGATTCTGCCTTCAGACAATGCAAGACAGAGAACTTAAATGGGATCATTGATCCCATTTGACTTGTAACGAACAAAACTGCCTACTATTGTACGTATTCTTCCTTTCAATATATTATTGTTATAGTCCAGTTTTCTAAGCCTTTAACCCCTTCTACATAATGTTTATTTTAAGCATTTGTTGATCGCTTGTAGTGTTGCTTACAGGCGAAAGTCAGTTGGGCCAGAAAATCCTTCAGGGGAGAAATTTAAATGGGGCGCTAACTTTTGAAATCTTGAAAAATTAGCGCCAGGCACTAATGATTGTGAGCTTCCAGTAAGTTGTCTGTTAGCGCTCCAGGAAGGAAGTGGAGCGCTAAATAAAACACTACCACTTCCCTTGGAGCGCTAAAGCCGACAAGAGGGGCGGTAGCAGTGCAGCGCTGCCGGGAATGGAGGCTCCTTCCCTCCCTTAAAGGGAAGGGCCATCGCTGCAGGTTCTGCATTGAAACGAGGTCCCTTGTCGCCGACGGCAGCCAAAGAAAATGCTGAAAAATGGACGTAAGGAATTAAGAAAATGTTTTTATTTCACGCAACCATCATCCCTTTTAAATAGCGCTCCCCAAGCGGCCGGCCTCCCTGACAACGCCTCCTGCAGCTGTCTGTGCTGTCACCCGGCGATGCTGCAGGGGGCGGAACCGAATTTCGGGTCCAGGGTGCTACTAGGGCGATGCGCAGCACTATGACGTCATGATCTCTGGGCGCAGGAGATTGTGGCACTAGGGTTTACCGCCGCCGCAAACCTCGACGGGAATTTCGCGGGTGGCGGTACACTCGCCGAGCCCGGTCGCAAAGCCGGTAGCACCCCGTTATCGCCCCCCCCCCTCCCCCCCGCCCCGGAGGTGATAACGGCAGGTGCAAAGGAGGCAAATTTCTAGCCCTCAGTATCTCTCCACTGGCATAAGTTTGCCAGGTTGGTTGTATTGACCTTCGTTCTTGACCCCAGCAGAATATTCAGCGGGTTACCTTATTTGAATTTCTTTGCCAGTGACCCCAAGGATTTTCAGTTCCATTGGCTGAAATTTTCTGTACCTGGGCGAGTCGGGTACGGGTGATCGCTGTGGTGGATCGCGACCCTGTTCCTCATTCTATTCCACTCCTGAGATCGACTTTCCCTTAATGGCGCCTGTTAAGGGAGCCCTGCGAGTTACCCGGCCCTATTAAATGGTGCAGGTCTGATGACGTCATCAATTATGCATCTTCAGCTGGAATATTTAAAGGAGCCATGGCCACATTGCATTTGAAGGTTCATCTAGGATTGTGCAGGCACTGTACTGCAGCATTGGAGTGTTCCAAGCACTTGCAAACATGACTTCACAGAGACAGAAGACTGCACCCAGGTTCTCGGCTGACTCCCTCCATATGCTTGTGGAGGGAGTGAGAGCATGCAGTAAGGTTCTCTTTCGATGGGCAGAAGAGATCTCCCCAGCAGACCAAAGGAGCCTGGCTCCAAATAGCAGAGGCGGTCAACAGCAGGGATGTGGTCAGGAGGACCTGGGTGCAGTGCCGCAAACGTTTCAATGATCTCATTAGATCAGGAAAGGTGAGCGCAAAGTCACACTCAACTTCATCCTGCTGTGCCTCTCATCACATCCCCATCACTCTGCCTTCCCAACCCTGCTCCTGCACATCATTACTCACACCAAGATATGTTGCATGTCCATCTATCCCTCTCTCTCTATCTACATCATTTGACTAGCCACCCCTCACACTCGCCCTCATCCTAATGCAATCATACCAACTAACAACACACAAGGAGGCCATTTGGCATTTCCACCCCACTCCATCATAGTTACCCTCTACAGATGTAACCCATTCATTCCTTACACTCATTCCATCACTCTCACTCAACCTTCTCTTCTTTGCCTCCTTACAGGAGAAGAGAGCCCACAATAAGAGGGAGAGGGAGAGAAGCGGAGGTGGCCCTCCATCATTGGCCACCTTAACTACAGCAGAGGAGGTCGCGCTGGAAGTCTCAGGAGTCGCAGAGCAGCTGGAGGTGGGAGACGGAGAGAGGGGGACATCTTAACAACCTGGTGACAGAATTACATATCATAAAGCTACATGGCATACAGTAGTCACACATATGGGGACTGATGTCAGCAGCCAGTGAATGTTCATCTTGTGCATATGGTATTGTTACCCATTCTTGATATGACATTTCTAAATCATCTCTACTCTCCCAGGTCCATCAAGAGCCCCCTGCAGCATCCCCCCCCGCCCCCCACCCCACCCCTGCACTGTCCAGGAGGAAGAGGAAGATGACTCCTCAAAGGAGCCTCCAGCCTCTGAAGGTGCACCATCACCAGACATAAGAGCACCCAGCACCAGTGCAGATATGCACACAGATAGAGTAGTGTTGTCACCTGGTGTCTAACAAGGCACAAGTGAGCAAGAGGAAATGGTGGAGACAGGGACAGCACAGGATGCTCCCAGCTCTGCTCAGCTGCATACAGACGCTGAGCCTCGGGGGCCATCCAGAAAGGCGGCGATCCTGGAGGTGCAGCAAGAAGTGTAGGAGGCTTTGACAGGTTTTTCAACCACAATGTCTGCAAATGTGCTGAGAATGGAGGAGTCCATCTCCAACATGAGGCCCACCGTGTCACAGGCGATGGCCACCTGCATGGAGCAGCTAATGCGCCACTCACAGGAGCACATGGAATCTATGGAGAATAGAGGGCAGAGGCTCAGAGACCTCCTCTCTAGGAGGGATGTAAACGTACACTTGGGTCCTCATGGCCCCAATGCTGTGCAGCAAGGTGCTCGCCAGCTCCTTGCTAGCAGGGAAGTATGGGTGGCCCATGAGAGGGATGATAGTGAGAGGGGACATGGAAGTGGGGGCTCCTCTCAAAGCGCTCACACTTCTCCCCGATTGCCTCCCCCTCAGTCAGAGCCCCACATGCCTCCTGGGATCGCGATGGCTGAGTCTGCCCCTGCACAGTCGCAGGAGGAGCAGACTTTGGCGGGGCCATCACAGGTTCTAAAACCCAGAGAACATCCACCAAAAGTGTCTATGCAGTCACAGCAAGGAAGTGAGCAGGCTGCCTCTACCTCTGCTGAAGCCACAGGGGTAGCACCTTGTAGAAGCACGTGTAAGAGAAAGATGAAACACAAGAAGATGCACAAGGGTAGCCACTTGGGTGTTTTAACAACTGTTTGTCTGAAGTTTCCGTTAATGCAATGTCACAGATAATAATTCTTATTTTCACCACTTTCCGGTCATGGCCAATTGTGTCTGCAACTTTGGAAGTGGCTTAGTGAGTTGGAGTGAATGGTGAGACATAACGTTACCTCCAGCAATGGTGGTCAGTGTGAAAGGAATAGCCTGGTCATTGTAGGGATGCTTTATGGTGTTGCTGTGAGGTGTTGGTAGCCTGGCGCAGCATATGGCAGCCATATGGGTGTAATGCCTGAAGTTAAGTAAATCTGGCCATGATGAGGCCATCCCTGGCCTCCCGGGTAGCAATGTGCTCGGGTGCTGGTGGGATCTGGACCACAGGTTCCTCCTGTTCCTCCTCCTCATCTTCCAGTTGATGCTCCTCCTCCTCCTCCACCTCCTCTGAAGAGGCTGTGTGCTCAGAGCTTTGCTCCTCATGCAGCGCTAATCCTCGCTGTTGCGTTATGTTGTGCAGGGTGCAGCAGACCACGATGATTCTGGAGACCCTGGCTGGTGTGTACTGAAGGGCTCCTCCAGATCTGTCGAGGCACCTGAAGCGTATTTTCAGCATGCCTATTGTCTGCTCTGTCACATCTGATGGAAATGTGGCTTTCACGATATTGCTCCTGGGCCTCAGTACTTGGCCTCCTCAATGGTGTCATGAGCCACATCTTCAGTGGATAGCCCTTGTTTTCAAGCAGCCAGCCAGAAAGTCTGTTTGGAGGAGCGAAGCGCTGAGGGAGTGTGGACTGGCGCAGGACGAAAGAGTCATGGCAACTGCCAGGGAATTTGGCACACACATGCATGATGATCTTCCTGTGGTTGGAGACGAGCTGCACATTGAGGGAGTGGAAGCCCTTGCGGTTGACAAAGACTCCTGGGTGATGTTGGGGTACCCTGATGGCCACGTGTGTGCAGTCGATGACGCCCTGCACCTGTAGGAAGCCAGCCAGAGCAGCAAAGCCGAGTGCCCGCTCAGTAACACTGGCCTCATCAGTGGCAAAGTTGATGTAATTGACTGACTTGTCAAACAGGGCATTGGTGACCTGTGTGATGCATCTGTGGGCGGCTGACTGAGAGATGCTGCAAATGTCTGTTGCAGATCCCTGGAAGGAGCCTGAGGTGAAGAAGTTGAGGGCGCTGGTGACTTTGACAGCCACTCATAAGCCGCAAGTCTTGCTCCAGCTATGTGCAAATGTCTGCAATGACCTGGCGCGATAGCCTGAGCCTCCTTTGGCACTGCTACTCCATCATAGTGAGGAAGCTCATCCTCTGACTGTATGCCCTGTGTTGGGGGTATCGCCTCTGGTGTGGTGCAGCCCTGCGCTGTTGCCCTCTGTCCTGTGCAGCATCAGGTTGGTGAGGAGAGGGTTGGTGGTGTTGGTGCTGCTGGTGTAGGGGCTCATCGAGGTCTGATTCTGAGGACCAAGGTGAGACAGTATAAACGGCACCCATGCTTATCTAATAGATGGCAGGTCAACTAGAGATGACAGAAGCAATCTGTCAATGGTGTGATAGGTTGTACCAATGAGGTGACAGTGGATCCCGACTTAGCTGAAAACACTTGCAACCTCTAGAAAGTTAAATCTGTGCTGAAAATGCAGTCAGCAACAACATCTACCTTAGGAAAGTAACCAGGTGTCAGGTGGGGGTATTTATTGTGCTTTCCATGCTGTGCACTAATGAGCTGGATCAATGGCCACTGAATTTCCGCCTCAGGTTCACAGAAGTGGTTCCCGAGCTGCGTGATTCCCATGGTCATCCAGGGAAATTTGTAAGGTAGGGTTAAAAAGACGCTTAAGGGTCTGACAAGTACCTGCTAATCATTTAAATTAGCTCGGCCACCTCTGCCATTGGGGTCGCTGCCGCGTTGGTAAACACGCCTAAGGGAAAGGCACGTGGGGGCGGGATGACAATGGGTTCCCGACCCGCTCCAAGTTATTTCAAATTTCCCTCCCGATCCGCCTCCAATCCCACCCACACGGGCACCAGAAAATTCCAGCCATTATGTGTGTCTCTTCCTGTGTGCTTGGTTCCCACTCGCTATTTATGTCTGTCTCTCTGACTTTCCCTTTTTCCTCCACTCTTTCTGCCACTCTCTTTCTAGCTCTCACACACTTTCTCTCATTGTCATCTCTGAAAAGCAGGAACCTTGGCTGATTTTTTTTTTGAATTCTTTTTAACTCGGAAGGGCTAAGGCTAATTTTAGTGCCACTTAAATGAATGGAAAACATGAAAAAAAAACTCAACTTGAATGTTGAAAAGTTGTCACACCGAGTGCGATGCTGTCCTCAGTCTCTTAGCTCAGATGGCTATAGATGGGCCGAAGCCCATGGATGGTAAAGTTTATCAGTAATTTTTTATTCTTTTTGTGAATTACTGATTAGTTCTGTGGTACATTTTATTTTTAGGGTTATATGTAGTGGGGTAGGTAAGGAACTGTCATAGAGCTGAATGCCACACAATTCTTTTATGGTAGATGTGATTTGGTTTCGTCATAAAAGCACAATCAGACATGACACAATAGATGTGATTCTGATATCTGATTGGTCTCTGCTGACATGGTTCTGGGATTCAGTTGGTTGAAGCTGTGATTGGTCTAAAAGACAATGACCTCTGGTTCTGCAATCTAATTGTTGGAAGGCAAAGGAACCAAGGACACACCTTGATGACACGTGGCCTAAAAGTTACTGTTGCCAATACTAACGGCCAAATACTTAATGTACACACATGACAATCCTTTAAGAACATAAGAACATAAGAAATAAAAGCTGGAGTAGGCCATTTGGCCCTTCAAGCCTGCTCCGCCATTCAACAAGATCATGGCTGATCTTCTACCTCAACTCCACCTTCCTGCACTATCCCTTAATTCCCTCAGTTCCCAGAGATTTATCAACCTCTGTCTTGAATATACTCAACGACTGAGCATCCACAGCTCTCTGGGGTAGAGAATTCCAAAGATTCACAACCCTCTGAGTGAAGAAATTCCTCCTCCTCTCAGTCCTAAATGGCCGACCCCTTATCCTGAGACTATGCCCCCTAGTTCTAGACTCACCAGCCAGGGGAAACATTCTCCCAGCATCTACCCCATCAAGCCCCTTAAGAATTTTATATGTTTCAATGAGATTACCCCTCATTCTTCTAAACTTTAGGGAATATAGGCCTAGTCTACTCAATCTCTCCTCATAGGGTAATCCCCTCACTCCAGGTACCAGTCTAGTGTCCACTATTTTAGCAGAGCATTAATCCATTTAAAATGAGCAGATTAACAACTATCTTAAAATAACACACAAAGGAATATCATGCGAATGTGGTGCACATTTGTCCACTAATACCTTTGACAGCTAGTTCTAGGCTAATGCTCATAGTTTATCTTTATGGTGTGAAAAATATCCATGAGGGAAATATTGGGCCAGAAATTCGGCTGTTGTCGGGTGAGTACGCGCTGTGTACTCACCCGTAAGGCCACCTGAAGTGCCAGTTTCATGCATGCACTGCGCATGCGCGGGAAACCGGAACTTCCGTTCCCCTGAAGGAAGGGGTTCAGAAGTCGAACGCGTGCGCGGTAGAGGCAGCGCGCACGCAGCGAACTTCAGTTTTTTTTTCAGGTTTCTCCGTGAGGGTAAGTATGGAGAAGCTGCACTTTTAAAAAGGAGACGCAAGGCCTGTTTTTAACCAGGTAAGTGGTTAATTAATTACAATTTAAACATTTTTTCAACAGGTTTATCTATTTTAGATACTTTAAAGAAAGGTAAGTTTATTTTTAGCACCGTTAAAAAGTATAATTAATTTTTTCAAAAATTTAAATTTTTTTTAAAGTAGTTAATTTATGTAACTTATAGTTATTTTAAAAATGTGATGTTTTTTTAAAATTTATTTGAAGTTTAAGTGTGGTTTTGGGGCCGATCTCTATTTATAGATTTGACAGGTCTTCCTGTCCAATCTATGAATGAAAATGCCGTGCTCCGATTGGCTCTCCATGGCCCACGCGATCCCAGGGGACGCTTCGAACTAACTGCGCCCCTGGGATACACAAGCACTGCGCGCCGGCAGCTGCAGGAGGCCCAGGAGCCGAAGTCCTCGTGGGCCCGAAGCACAACGGCAGGCGCGGTAGGTAAGTACGCGCGCGATTCTTGCACCCGGTGGAAGCTGGAGAGACGAATTTCCGGCCCATTTAATATTTTCAAAATCAAGGATCAAACCATTCAGAGAGGGCAGATAGGTCAAAGAGGAGGAATCTGGAAATCTTTGTGGCTTGTTTATTTTTCTAAAGCACAAAGAACAAAATAATGGGACAGAAATTCGGCTGTTGTCGGGTGAGTCCGCACTGTGTACTCACCCGTGGACGGAACGAAAGTGCCGGTTTCTTGCATGCACTGTGCATGCGCGGGAAACCGGCACTTCCGTTCCCCTGAGGAAAGGGGTTCAGAGGTCGAACGCGCACGCCGGAGGGCCAGCGCGTTCGCCTCGCACTTCGGTATTTTTTACAGGTTCCTCCGTGAGGGTAAGCACGGAGAAGATACACTTTTAAAAAGGATGCACAAGGCCTTCTTTTAACAAGGTAAGTGTTGATTTTATTAAAATTTAAACATTTTTTTCACAGATTTATCTTTTTTAATTACTTTAAAGAAAGGTAAGTTTAGTTTTAGCCCTGTTAAAAAATGTAATTTTTTTCAAAAATTTTAATTTTTGTTTAAAATAGTTAATTAATGTAATTTATAGTTATTTTAAAAATGTGATTTTTAAAAAATTTATTTGTAGTTTTAGGGATGTTTTGGGGCCGATCTGTATTCATAGATTTGACAGGTTTCCTGTCAAATCTATGAATGAAAGATGGTCTGCTGCCATTGGCTCTCCATGGCCCACGTGATCCCAGGGGACGCATCGCACTAACTACGCCCCTGGGATACACAAGCACTGCGCGCCGGCAGTTGGGGGAGGCCCAGGAGCCGAAGTCCCCGTGGGCCCAGAGGTCAACGGCAGGCGCGGTAGGTAGGTGCGCGCGCGATCCTTGCACCCGCGGGAAGCCAGGGAGCCGAATTTCTGGCCCAATAGTTCTATACATAGCTGTTGGTATAAAATCTAATGAATGAACAGAACTAAGATCAGTGAGAATATTTACTTGAAATGATGGCAGCATATCCATGTCATTCCAGGAATGCAACTTTAGGTTACACTTAGAACCTACCAAGCAGACATGAACCAGAGGAAACCCTCTTCCTCAGTGTACAAAATTCAGGTTGTCAGTAAACCAGCTTTGGGGCTCACCAGACAGCAAATGTGAAAAGTCATCAACATATTGCTGTGAGGTAAGCATGACCTCCACTGGGATTTCAACCTTTGGCAACAGTGATGTAAGACAACTGTTTGTCCACTATGGGAACAATGAGTCTCTCCATCTTATAAACTGAAAAGCAAACAGAAAATCTAGAGCAGTCATAGTAAAAAATTGACATATAAATATTTAGAATATGGGCCTGAATTTGCGGTTGGATGGCTCCAAACCGCAATAGAAGTCCGCACCTACCTGATGGTCCTGGATCCATGGAAACCCGCGCTCCTTGGCCTTTACGCGCAAGCTTGCATAGAGGTCCACGTATCCCAGGGGCGCAGGCAGTTCGCAAGCGCCCCTGGGATCATGTGGGCCGGCCCAACCAATCAGAAAGGGGATTCCATTTACGTATGGAATCCCCATAAGCTTAATAGGAATCACCCAAAAAATACATTTTTACAGCACTGAAATAAAAAAAATCATTATATGTTTGAAATTAATTTAAATACAATTTAATCTACTAGTGGGAACAGCCTTTCCCCGTCTAGCCTATCCAAACCCGTCATAATGTTGTACACCTCTATCAAATCACCCCTCAACCTCCTTTGCTTTGTTTTCATTAGAGCAAAGGAGGTTGAGGGGTGATTTGATAGAGGTGTACAAGATTATGACGGGTTTGGATAGGCTAGACGGGGAAAGGCTGTACCCACTAGTTGATGGTACAAGGACTAGGGGACACAGATTTAAGGTTTTGGGAAAGAGATACAGGGGGGACGTGAGGAAAAACTTTTTTACGCAGTGAGTGGTGAGGACCTGGCACTCGCTGCCGACAGAAGTGGTGGAAGCGGAGACGCTCCATGTTTTTAAGGAGAGACTGGATAGGCACTTGAGGGAAATAAACTTGCAGGGCTACGGGGATAGAGTGGGGGAATGGGACTAACTGGATTGCTCTACAGAGATCCAAATGGCCGCCTCCTGTGCCGTTATGACTCTATGGGCTGGATTTTACCAGCCCTGAGGAGGCGGGACTGCTGGGAAAATCAAAATGAATAGGAGTGGGTCACGAGCCCACTCCCAACCCACCTCCAATCAATCTTCCCGGGAGTTGGGTCCCCGATTTGTACAGGGACCCGACTCCTAGCGGCGGGAAGAGGATTATAGCCACTTAACTGCCTGTTAATAGGTAGTTAACAGGCAGTTAAGAGGCTTTTTCCCATTTTGTGACTTCTGCTGCGGGCTTCCCGACGTCGGGCAACTCCGCCAGGGTAAGTGAGGCGTGCTGTAGGTCTGTTGTACTTTTGGTGTACAGATGATAGCTGCAGAAGTGGTGTGAAGGATACAATGGGACACTGGTGAGTATCAGAGGTAAGGAAATGTTGGGAAAGTCATTTTTAATGTGTTTAGATTTTTCTGTAGGTGAGAAGCTTGGAAGTGTTTGTGTGGCCTCACCTCAATGGGAGAAGTGACAGATCGCTTCTGTACCCTCACCTGTAGCTGCCATCTGTTTCATCCTAAGGAGAGAACATTGGAGTGCCTGGGTTCAAGGGCTCACCTTTGTACAGTGATTGTCAATGCTGTCAAACACTGTCAAATCAACTGTCAAAAATTTATGGTTCATGTGCCTATAAGAAAACCGACAGATGAAGCGTCATCAACTGACATCATCTGACACTGGCGTTCCCTTAATTGGGGGGGGTTTAAACTAACTTGGCAGGGGGATGGGATACGGAGTGGAGCTATAGTAGGGGGTGATGCACAGCCAAATATAGAGGAAAAAACAAGTCAGCCTGGAAGGCAGAGCAAATATGTAATGGCACAAGGGAGCATGGCAAGGCTGGATGGCATTTATTTTAATGCAAGGAGTCTTGCGAGTAAGGCAGATGAATTGAAGGTGTTGATGAACACATGGGAGTATGATATTGTTGCTATCACAGAGACATGGTTGAGAGAGGCGCAGGACTGGCAGCTCAATATTCCGGGGTATAGAATCTTCAGGTGAGACAGAGGGGGGTGTAAAAGAGGAGGGGGTGTCACAATATTAATCAAGGAGTCAATTACTGCTGTAAGGAGGGATGATATCTTAGCAGGTTCCTCTAATGAGGCCATATGGGTAGAACTTAAAAACAAAAAGGGGGCAAGCACTTTGCTGGGAGTGTACTATAGGCCCCCAAACAGTCAGGGGGAGATAGAGGAACAGATATGTAGGCAAATCTCAGAGAAGTGTAGAAATAATAGGGTAATAATAGTAGGGGATTTCAACTTCCCCAATATTAACTGGGATAGTCAGAGTGTGAAAGGCTTAGAGGGTGCGGAATTCTTAAAGTGCATCCAGGAGAGCTTTTTGAGCCAGCATGTAGAAAGTCCTACAAGAGAGGGGGCGGTACTGGACCTAATTCTAGGGAATGTAGCCGGGCAAGTGGTAGATGTGTCAGTAGGAGAGCATTTTGGTGACAGTGACCATAATTCGGTGAGATTTAAGGTAGTCATGGAAAAGGACAAAGATGGACCGGAAATAAAGGTTCCTAATTGGGGGAAGGCCGATTTTAATATGATAAGGCAGGATCTGGCCAAAATGGACTGGGATCAGCTACTTCTAGGAAAATCCACATCAGAGCAATGGGAGTCTTTCAGAAAGGAAATGGAGAGAGTACAACACCAACATGTTCCCGTAAAGGTCAAGGGTGGGACCAACAAGCCCAGGGAACCCTGGATGTCAAGGGATATACAAGAATGGATTAGGGAAATAAAGGGAGGCTTTTGGCAGATACAAAGGACTAAAAACAGTGGAAGCCCTAGAGGAGTATAGAAAGTGCAGGGGGTACTTAAAAAAGAAATTAGGAGAGCAAAGAGGGGGCATGAAAAAATACTGGCAGGCAAAATAAAGGAAAATCCCAAGGTGTTTTATAAGTATATTAAGGGCAAGAGAATAACCAGGGAAAGAGTAGGGCCCATTAGGGACCAAAATGGCAATCTGTGTGTAGAGCCGGAAGATGTAGGTGAGGTTTTAAATAAATATTTTGCATCTGTGTTCACTATGGAGAAGGATGATGTAGGCATAGAAATCAGGCAGGGGGATTGTGATATACTTGAACAAATTAGCATTGAGAGGGAGGAGGTACTAGCGGTTTTAGCGGGCTTAAGAGTGGATAAATCCCCAGGCCCTGACGGGATGTATCCCAGGCTGCTGTGTGATGCAAGGGAGGAGATTGCAGGGGCTCTGACACAAATTTTCAGATCCTCTCTGGCCACAGGGGCGGTGCCAGAGGACTGGAGAACACCTAACGTAGTACCATTGTTCAAGAAGGGTAGTAGGGATAAACCAGGGAATTACAGGCCAGTGAGCCTAACATCAGTGGTAGGGAAATTATTGGAAAAAATTCTGAGGGACAGAATTAGTCTCCACTTGGAGAGGCAGGGATTAATCAGGGATAGTCAGCATGGCTTTGTCAGGGGGAGATCATGTCTGACCAATTTGATTGAATTTTTCGAGGGGGTGACTAGGTGTGTGGATGAGGGTAGTGCAGTTGATGTAGTCTACATGGACTTCAGTAAGGCTTTTGACAAAGTCCCACATGGGAGACTGGTCAAGAAGGTAAGAGCCCATGGGATCCAGGGCAATTTGGCACATTGGATCCAAAATTGGCTCAGTGGCAGGAGGCAGAGGGTGATGGTCGAAGGTTGTTTTTGTGACTGGAAGCCTGTGTCCAGTGGTGTACCACAGGGATCGGTGCTGGGTCCTTTGCTGTTTGTAGTGTACATTAATGATTGAATTATGAATGTAGGAGGTATGATCAGTAAGTTCGCAGATGACACGAAAATTGGTGGAGTGGTAAATAGTGAGGAGGGAAGCCTCAGGCTACAGGACAATATAGACGGGATGGTTAGATGGGCAGAACAGTGGCAAATGGAATTTAACCCTGAAAAGTATGAGGTGATGCATTTTGGGAGGACAAACAAGGCAAGGGAATACACAATGAATGGTAGGATCCTAGGAAGGACAGAGGATCAGAGGGACCTTGGTGTGCATGTACATAGATCCCTGAAGGCAGCAGGACAGATAGATAAGGTGGTTAAAAAGGCATATGGGATACTTGCCTTCATTAGGCGAGGCATAGAATATAAGAGCAGGGAGGTTATGATGGAGCTGTCCAAAATGCTAGTTAGGCCACAGCTGGAATACTGTGTGCAGTTCTAGACACCACACTATAGGAAGGATGTGATTGCATTGGAGAGGGTGCAGAGGAGATTCACCAGGATGTTACCTGGGCTGCAGCGCTTCAGCTATGAAGAGAGACTGGACAGGCTGGGATTGTTTTCCTTAGAGCAGAGAAGGCTGAGGGGGGACCTGATTGAGGTGTACAAAATTATGAGGGGCATAGATCGGGTAGATAGAAAGGAACTTTTCCCCTTAGTGGAGGAGTCAATAACCAGGGGGCATAGTTTCAAGGTAAGGGGCAGAAGGTTTAGAGGGGATTTGAGGAAAAACTTTTTCACCCAGAGGGTGGTTGGAATCTGGAACTCACTGCCTGAAAGGGTGGTAGAGGCAGGAACCCTCACAACATTCAAGAAGCATTTAGATGAGCACTTGAAACGCCATAGCATACAAGGCTACGGACCAAGTGCTGGAAAATGGGATTAGAATAGACAGGGCTTGATGGCCAGCACGAACACGATGGGCCGAAGGGCCCCTTTCTGTGCTGTATAACTCTGACTCTATGACTATGACTCTAATTGGCCAGCAAGCCCGCAGGGCGGGCTTAACAAGGCCAATCAGGGGAAAATAGTGTCTGCGTCGGATGTCGCTGGGGGCGGGACTAGAACCCGGAAGGCAGCAGTCCCGCCCCCAACTCGTCTCGGTGAGTAAAATCCAGCCCTATGAGTCTATGGGGGAAAAATTAGGTCGCGCCCCATTTGGGGCGCAAATATCGTCTGGACGCAAATATTAGCGCCTGGCGCTAATTATCGCCACTGACTGGAAACTTCACTTTTACCGCCCCGGGAGGTGAGTGGAGCGCTAAATCAGGCGCTGCACACCTGTCTTAAGGCGCAAAGGCCGAGCAGTGAGGCGCTAACTCAGCGCGCGAGCGCAGCGCAGGTGCTGCCAGTTAGCGAGGGAACACAGACACACTGGCGCCGGCCAGTTCTTAAAGCGGGGGGGGGGCCAACTTGCTCCCCAGCCACACCCTGCTCATTGCAGCCTTGAATCTCGGCCTGGAGAGACCTGTGAATCCATTTTGCTGCCAAGGATGGAGAGGGTGAGAGAACGAGCTCATCGCTTCACCGAGCGGGCCTTGGATGCTCTGGTTGGCGCGGTGGAGCGCAGAAGATGTATACTCTTCCCTGAGAGTGGCAGGAGGCCTTTGCCACGCGAGTACAGAAGAGTGTGGAGGGAGGTGGCTCAGAGCGTCTCCTCCAGGAGCATGGTGCCCAGGACCCATGTTCAATGCCGTAAAAAGTTCAACGACCTCACTCGGGTCGTCAGGGTGAGTGGCTTTTTCTCAATACCTCTCCATCCCTCCATCTCAACCTCACTCTATGGCCAGAGGGTCTTAAAACCCCAATGCACAATACTCATCCAACACCTATGGCCCTTTCATGAAAGAAACACACAGATTCCACACTTTGCATACAGTAAGGGCTATTCACCTATGGGAGGCACATCAGGCAAGACCATGGCTGCATACAGTAAGGGCTATTCACCTATGGGAGGCACATCAGGCAAGACCATGGCTGTATACAGTAAGGGCTATTCATCTATGGGAGGCACATCAGGCAAGACCATGGCTGTATATTTACTCAGATGCTGTCCTTTTTCTTGCAGGCCAAGCTGGCGCATAATAGGAGACAGCAGCAATGGACAGGTGGAGGGCGGCCTCAGCTGCAACCCCTCAGCGATCTTGAGGAGCGCGTCCACAGGATTGTGGCAAGCCAGGTGATCGGTCCCGTCGCCACTGGAGACGCCGACCCCGTTCTGGACAGCAATGGTAAGGTCATCACCTTTTTGTCCTCTGTCCTTCCACTTGTCCCTCACAACACCAGCCTTTGACACTTTCAATCCAACTTGCTAACTCGCTGCACTTATTCCTCCCTTACTGCCACCCTGTCCTCACGCTAAAGCCACTCTTGTACCTCCCTGCTTTCAGATGGTGATTCACCAGCTGAGGAGACGGGCCCTGAAGCTGCCACTGGGAGTGAAGCTGCAGCCGAGGAGGAAGAGGAAGCCGGAGCATCAGTGCCACCCTCTCCCGAGGAAGCCCATGCCCACACTGGGAACACGCCTTCCCTGGAGGGGAGCAGGGGGGAAGGGTCTGATGAGGGTGAAGCTCCAGGACCCAGCGGGCTGCAGCAACGCCATGGGGGTAGGGAAGAACGGTGGCCTTCTCCCCAGAGGGAGAGTATGCCAGAGACTCCTACTGCAATGGACGCAGAGGAGGAGCGGCTGATCGCAGAAATGAACACCCAGGCAGTGGGCACGCACACTGAGCTCATGGGTGCAGTGGGAAGGGTGCCCGAATGCATTGAGTCACTGGCAAGGAATGTGGAGCACTTCGCTGTAGCACAGGCGGATGCCACACTAACGCTTAGTGCTGCAATTCAGTCACTGACTGCCGTGATCCCATCTCTGACTGCTCTCATGCAGACTCAGATTGAGGCCACGCGAGCACTGACTGCTGCCAACCTCGATGGTTCATTCACATGTCCCCGGGGCTTTCACCGCGCCGCAGCAGGCCAGCAATCTGTGCTCCAGCAGATTGCTCCGGATGCTGAAGTGCTGCCCCGTGGGAGTGCCAGTGTGTCGGGCGAGCAGGGAGTTGCTGTCCTCTCTCACGATGACAGCATTCCTGCTGCCAACACTGTCACTTCTCCACTGCACTTGCCACCGCCTGTAGGACAGACTGCTGCGGCCCATGCAGAGTTGGTGCAGTCTGCAGCCGGGCCCTCCAGGCCCAGAACTGGTCGAGGCAACCTTCAGGGGCATCTGCAGTGTCAGGGTCTGACGATCAGCAGCCTTCCACCAGCCTTGCTGCAGCCACTGAGGTCCCTTTACGGAGGAGCAGTAGGGTTAGA
This sequence comes from Squalus acanthias, assembly GCA_030390025.1. NCBI lineage: Eukaryota > Metazoa > Chordata > Chondrichthyes > Squaliformes > Squalidae > Squalus > Squalus acanthias. The sequence continues at coordinate 88,836,288 of CM059432.1, forward strand.
AGGGGGGAAGTGCACAAGGGAAGGAGATCACCCTCGAAGGGCAAAAAGTAGGAGGTGTGACAAAATGCTGGTCATTTTTTTATTAGAGGCCGAGGTTCGTGGTCCAACTTTTGTTTAGTGTTTTGGACATTATCTCCAGGTTGTGAGAACCAGTTATGTTATTGACTGTTTTTTTGTGTTTATTTCTATGAGTTTGTCATGAGGAAATGACACACACAGAGTTTGTAAAATAAATAAGTTTTTGTATTCAAAATATACATGTTTGGTGTTTGGAATTATTGGTGCCTTGGCCGGCTTAGGGGTTGCGTGCTGGGTTCATTGATGTTGTTAGCAATGCAGAAGCCATTTCCACAGCAGGGGCCCTAGAAGCGGCTTGCTATCAGCCGTTGACGGACGGCCCTTGCAGTTTCACTATTGTGGGCCGCCCTCCCGCCTTAGTGCTGCTGATGATCATCCTCCTCGTCCTCTTCCTCCTCTTCCTCCTCCTCCTCTGGTGGTGCTCCAAGGCCTGGTGGCATTGGCTGGGTCCTGACGATTGCCATGTTATGCAACATGCAGCACACAACTACGAAGTTGGATACTCGCTCAGGCGAGTACTGCAGGGCTCCTCCAGAATGGTCGAGACAGCGGAACCGTTGCTTCAGCATGCCGATTGTGCGCTCAATGATGTTCCTGGTAGCTTGATGGCTCTCATTGTACCGCAGCTCAGCAGGGGTGTTGGGCATACGGAGCGGTGTCATCAGCCAGGTGCTCAATGTATACCCCTTGTCCCCGAGAAGCCAACCAACTGGCTGATGCGGTGCCTCGAAAAGTTCTGCCACAGTAGTCTGGCGCAGGATAAAAGCATCGTGGCAGCTGCCAGGATAGTGGGCATTGACAGCGAGTATCAGCTGTCTGTGGTCACAGACCAACTGAACATTCAAGGAATGGAACCCCTTTCTGTTCCGGAATCCCTCGGCATTCTCATGTGGAGCACACAAAGCCACATGCGTGCAGTCAATGGCGCCCTGCACCATGGGGAAGCCCGCTATCCTCGCAAAGCCCAGAGCGCGGTCACGCTGCTTGTCTGGGGTCATGGGGAAAGAGATGAACTCTCGTCTCCTTTTAAAGAGGGCATTTGTGACCTGCCGGATGCAGCAATGCACCGCGAACTGGGAAATATTGGCGAGGTCCCCAGCAGCAGCTTGAAATGAGCCAGTAGCATAGAAGTTGAGAGCCACTGTGACCTTCAGTGCCACCGACAGAGACGTCCTGGACCTCAGTTGAGGCTGCAGATCTGGCTGCAGCAGGTGGCAGAGCTCAGTGACCACCTCCTTGCTGAATCGCAGCCTTCGCAAACACAGCTCCTCAGACATATGAATGTAGGAGAGCTGTTCACGATATACCCTGGGAGGGTAAGCTCTCCTGTACATACGCCTGTTGGCCCTCCTCCGTCTGGCCATCATTGCCACTCTCTCTCTGCGTCTCTGTGTCCTCCGATTCAGCTGGAGCAGGACGACGCCCCCAATCAGTGCAGCCCCCATAGTCTCTTTGCAAGCAAAGTTATGAAGGACAGCAACCAAAGTACCAGCGAAGTTAGGATCAGTAGGCAAAACTACCTCACAAAGCATTGACTCAATGCAGAAGTCTCTCTTTCTCTCTCTCCGAATCTCTCTCTCTCTCTCAGAACGAGTGGTGCAAAAATGTCAACCACCGAAAAAGACAGGAAGAGGCCCCCTTTAAATAGCGCCCCCCCCCCAGCCCCACAGCGATTGATAGCGTTCCAGTCTTCCGGTCGTTGGATGCGCCAGGCAGTAAGGCAGGGGGCGCCACTCAATTTCCGCTCCGGGGTGCCACAAGGGCGTTGCACCATGGAATGACGTCACAATCTGCGCGCGCAGGTGGTCGCGGCGGTAAAGTTTAGCGCCGCCGCACAATGTCTAGTTAAGTTCCCGAGCGGCGCAAACATCGCTGTGCCCGGGCGCTAGCGGCTTTGTGCCCCATTAGCGCCCTCTTAAGGCGCTAACGGGAGGCGCAACCAACTGAATTTTTACCCCTATGACTCTAATTAAACATTTAAAACAATAATTAAAAAAAAATATATATATATTTTTCAAGGGGCCAAAAATAACACCAACTTATTTTACAGGTTTTTGAATATTAAAATGATTTAAAAAATGTTATTTTAATATTTATTTTCACCCTTATGCAGGTAAAAGAAGGCCTTATGCCTGCTTTTACCAAGCATAAGGGTTTCATGGGCATTCGCTTGGCAAGATTTGCGCAAATAGCCCAACTCTGCACCAGCGAATGTCCATTTCCTGTTGTAAGGGGTTACGGTTCAGAGTGCTTGTACTGGGTTAGGCCTTATTGCTTGCTCTGGTCTCCAGCCAACCTTGTAGCACTAAACACCTGTGAGTGGTTCGACCCACTCGCCCTTACGGTTCTGACACTGGACTTAGGTGCGAGAGCAGTAATGCAGAGAAAACTCAGGTAGACCCGGTTGAATAGTACGAAATGGAAATCTTTATTGCATATTGTTCAGAATTACGAAATACATGTCATAAGCACAGATTAATGACAGTACAAGCTTACATACATTTATTAAACTAGGTTTAGGGAAATGAGGAGTGCACGACACATCGAAAAAGGGGACACACATTATAATTATCCTTAATAAAACCCCCCTCCCCTATCAATGCCTGCTCTAATCTAGATCTGTAGGATCGAGAAACATGCTCACCACTCATGATACCTCGGAGAATTCTAAAACGGCGCTCAGCTGTTTTCGCTGCAACACCTGACCGTTCACGTGTTGACCAGAGGTCTCTGTACCCCACTTGTTAATTTGCTTTGCTCCGGCTAGCAGGCTAAATCGTCTGCTGTTATGAAGATCTGTGTTGACCTCGGATTCCCGATCAAAACCTATATAGAAACATAGAAACATAGAATCTAGGAGCAGGAGTAGGCCATTCGGCCCGTCGAGCCTGCTCCGCCATTCAATACGATCATGGCTGATCATCCAAATCCAGTACCCTGTCCCTGCTTTAATCCCCACAGTACACATATCCCACCCTACCCCCGTAACCCCACGTATTTAATTCCCCCTAACATATCCCATCCTATCCCCATAACCCCACATATTTAATCCCCCCTAACACTAAGGGTCAATTTATCATAGCCAAATCAACCTAACCCACACATTTTTGGACTGTGGGAGGAAACCGGAGCACCCGGAGGAAACCCACGCAGACACGGGGAGAATGTGCAAACTCCACACAGACAGTCACCCGAGGTCAGATTCGAACCCGGGTCTCTGGCGCTGTGAGGCACCAGTGCTAACCACTATGCCACCGTGTTGCCCCTTGTACAGCTTAACAATGTTCATATATTTCGGGCGCGGTCGGGGTTTACTGACCGCGGCGGCACGTGGATTCTTCTTCTTCTCTTCTCATCTCATCTCCTCGGGCCTTCGGGTCCAGACACCGTTTACCGACCTTCGGGCTGGTGCACCCGATTTCGCAGCGCGCCACGAGGTCGACCCCAAAAGGGATCAGCGGAACAAGAGAGAATAACGGTCGTCCGGGATAAGAGCCAAGAGTCGATTCCAAGCGAATGAAAGGATAAGAGTTCAGCCCGAGTCCATAGTCAGCAGAGATAAGAGTCAAGAGCCAAGAGAATAAGAGAGCGATGGACGTTTGTTGTTTATAGTTATAGTACTCGGTTCCCTTATCTCCCGCCCAATCTTAATGTTCATCTTTTGTAAAATCTTGGCGCTCAAACTTTTCAGTATGGGGTGATTCTTGTTTGTAATGGGTTTCGGTGACACTTGTAACTGGCCAAATACCCGTTAATGTTTCTCCCATTGTGGAACCGGCTGGGAGCTTCCCTGGCGGTGTTTTGGGGGCCTCCGAAATATTTGTGTAAGCACCCGCGAATGGCTCTCTCATTGTAGAGCTGCGGGGAATTTGCGTATTGATGTCTTTTGGATGGGCCTCTGATTGCCCAGTACAATAGTCCTCACTTGTACATGGAAAACGATTCCAGCACTTATATCTTTGCTATTGTGTCGAATGCAGACAGGTTGCATCCTGTCTTTACCAATGTTTGCAGAGTATTATCCAATCTTACTCTGAAATGTTTATTCGAACGCCATCTTGTCTGTCTACTGAAAATTCTAGAAACTTCTGCCACGAGGCGCGGCGGCCATTTTACAGGCTTCTTGTGTCCGTTTTGAAACATGACAGCATTTCGCTGAAATAAAACTACTTGAACAAAACTGTATCTCTCTCTCGTTATTTTTGAATCGCGATAATTTGCGAATTTTACACTGTGGATAGGTACGATCTGTCAAGAAGATTCTTGACAGATCACAAGTTCCGGGTCTTCGCACATGCGCAGCACATGTGTAAACCCGGAAGTTGCGGGGCACTTACGGCATAGGCCCCGGAAAATCTGGGCCAATGTAAGTTGTACCTACACTATTAGAAAAGCATCATCACAAATGTAGGCACTGTTACAATTTATGTGAAAACAATTTTCATTTTACATGTCTTTTAACGACAAACATGTGCAGCTTTTAAAAAATACCTTCTAATTTTTCCTGAGCACCACCCATTCATATACTTCCTTCTTTAGTGATATTGAGAAGCACAGTCAAGGCTGTTGTTTTTCAGTGACTGACGAAAATGTTCTTCCATGATTGATCAACTGACTATGCGGCCTTAATTTTTATGGAGGGAGGGGAGCGGATGGGTGTGCGGGAAGTGTACGGGGAGACCCGGTAACGGGCGATGAACTTGACAAGGCTGGGGTCATGGAAGCCCTGCCAATCTTTACGGCAGGGACTTATTTGAATAAATCTCTGCAGAGTCCCACCCGACACCTGGCCAGATCAATTTGCCTATTCATTACTTTGATGCGTACCCACATTTCTGAGCTAAGATTGCAACTTCTGTTCAATCTCCATATATGGGATAGAGAGTTAATTGCGGAGCTCACAAGTGCAAAGAGCCTAAGGCAGTCAGAAAAGCAATCCCCATTGTAGGAAATCATGTTACCTAGGTCGGTGAATTGTGTCATTGATTCCACCGTCTTGGATCGTCATCTACTATGAAGGTAGCTGGAATGATATTGCTGTGAAGGAATAAGCCATATAACCTATTCAGAAAAATAGACCATTGTATGAAAGAATTCTGGCCTTATTAAAACATGACAAACTGGGTTTGGAAATCTGGAAGCCTCAACAATCTAAAGCTGTTACAGCGTTCTGGCTATAGAGATAAGATAGTTGTTGACACTGAATCAATAACCTTATTGAAACAGAAGGTTGGAGGCTCCTGACGGTCTGAATCTTTGGAAAGAAGACAATAGTGCATCCTGGTTAAGGTGTTCTAAGTTACACTTTGTAAACCGGCACATAAAATTAAGAAACATACGCCTTCGTAAAAATGACATCAAGTAAAAGAAACACCTGCTGTCACACCGTTTTTGTGTTAAGCTTAAGACATACACAGGAGACATAATTCTGTATTGCAAGCAGCTGAGGTGACTAAGAATTGCATAGATCACCCTAGTTAAGGTGTTCTAATTGCAAGAGCACAAACAGAAGGCCTTAGTAAAAATGACATCAAATAGAAACACCTGCTGTTACCCCGTTTTTTATGGTAAGCTTCGGACACCTAGGGTAGAGACACGATTCTTAATGCTACCAGCTGATCTGACTGTAAAAATTGCAGAAGTGAGCAGAAAAATGACTAGAGATAATTCGCTTACATCAGCAGAAAACCTTAAAGGGAATACCACTGGAAAAGGGTATAAATATTGAGCTCTCAAATGGGATAATAGATTCGCTGTAAAGGGGCAAAGCGATTCTCAGGCTTCAGAGGCAGCTCTGTAAGTCTACAACTCTTTGTACCTCGGGGATCAAAAGGTACTGTTTTTGATTTTGGTGGATATTCTGAATAAGACTAAGAACTGTAAAACTGTAGAGAAGTTAAGATTTGAGAATAAGGATCTCTGATAGAATTGAAAGCTTTCTCTTTTTGGAACTGTTAATGTTGCGATTGAATCACCAACTGTAAATTACATGTCGGTTCTTTAATAAATCTATATATTTTTAGAATTGTCTCACATAATACTTCTGTATCAAACTCCCGAACTCAATCTCTGTACACTCTTTGGTGAGGAGTTGCAGAATTCTGGGGGAGTTTTCCGGACCCTCATAATATCCGGAACGTTACAGTCTAGCTAAACTTATTAAAAGTGCTATCTGGAGGACGTTAACATCTTCAGGTTGTTCCTTTCCTTTAGGGAGCGATAGTCCAGACCTTTAGACCCAATCAAGCATCTTTAGTATTCGGCTACGTCAAACTTTAGTTGAAAGTGAACGTCTGAAGAATACGTCTGATCTGGGGTAGCCCTAAAGGGGCTAGGACTAGTAATAATCCCTTCATTGCGTCCTTGCAATTCCGACTTGTTCCAGTTGACCTGAAGGCAAAGGCTATATGCCTGTTGGTCAAAGAATCGTAGTGTTTCTACAGTTTCAGCCAAGGCCACGGCCACGATGTCATCAGCAAAGTCCAGATTTGTATACATATAGTCATTGTCTAGGCTGGTTCCACATCCACTTTTTGCTGTTGTTGACTTCATGATGTAGTCAACACCAAGCAAGAATAAGGTTGGGGTGAAAACACAACCTTGACATTCTCCAGTATTAAACTTGAAGGGCTCGCAAAGCTTTCTGTCAATACGCACCTGGCTGCTTGTGCGGGCATAAAGCTACCTGATTAATGATATAATTTCAGTAGGGATACCTAGAGATTGTAACAGGAGCCATAGACACACTCTATTCAGTGAGTCAAAAGCTTTTTTCAAATGGATGTTGGCATTGTATAGCGGCTCATTGTATTTGCACCGTTTGGCTGCCACCTGCCGTAGTATAAATATCTTTTCAAATGTTGTTTTTCAGGAGTTCTGGAGTGATGCCAAATATGCCGAGTGCTTTTCCATCCTTCATTTGGCTAGAGCTTCTTTAATCTAATTGAAGGTGGAGGGGGTCTAGCTATATATCAACGTGCCAATTCTTGCATTTTTGGCTCTATTGATGGGCTCCTGAGGTGGAACTCTGGGTGCGGATGTGAGCAGCTCATGGCTGTACTCCCGCCATCGCACGAGTTGGTCATTCCAATGGATCAACAGGTCTCCAGTGGCAACTGCTATGGGGTCACTTGAGGGCTAGGTGTTTTTTTCTGCAGTTACTTCACTATTGCATGTGATATTTTGGTGCCATTGTATTGTGCTGCTGTTTCTGCCTCTTCCGATAGTCATGTCAGGTATGCCTCCTTGTCTCTTTCTGTTGTCTTAGCTCCCTGAGCTGTGGAACCTGGTTGAGTTTTGCCTTCCTACAGCACTCAATCAGGTCGAGCATCTCATCAGTGATCCATTTGGAATACTTAGAACATCTACCTCCAAGGACATCTGCTGCAGTGGCACTGAGCTGATCTCTAAAAATGGCCTGGTCTGTCTCCACATCACCTGTGGACTCTGCCAGGGCTTGAAAGCGGTTGAAGAGTTCAAGTTTGAAATTATATTTTACTGATGGTGACTTGAGCTTCTTGACATCAGGCCTTTTTATTTCTGAGTCGCTGGGGAGATCAGAATTTTTCTTCAATTTCAGAGTTACATAAGCTACAAGAATGCAGTGGCCCGAGTGGCCATACTCACTCGTAATATCACATTTCTGATGAAAGGTCATAGGGCAACACGGTGGCATAGTGGTTAGCACTGTTGCCTCACAGCGCCAGGGACCCGGGTTCGAATCCAGCCTCGGGTGACTGTCTGTGTGGAGTTTGCACATTCTCCCCGTGTCTGCGTGGGTTTCCTCCGGGTGCTCCGGTTTCCTCCCACAGTCCAAAGATGTGCGGGTTAGGTTGATAAATTGATAAATTGACCCTTAGTGTTAGGGGGATTAAATACGTGGGGTTACGGGGATAGGGTGGGATATGTGTCGGTGCAGGCTCAATGGGCCGAAATGGCCTCTATCTGCACTGTGGGGATTCTGTGATTCTGTGACCTGAAACGTTAACTCTGTTTCTCTCTCCACAGATGCTGCCTGACCTGTTGAGTAACTCCAGCATTTTCTGTTTCTATTTCAAATTGCATTTGCCTGGCTTGGCTCAAGTCACTGATGTAAGCAGAGTGTCGGATAGACAACTGGTATGCTTAGATTAAGAATGGGTGGACATCACAGTGGACTCTTAAATACTAAAAAATGAATCACAGGATTATGTCATCTATTTCAAAATGAGTCCTTCCATTTGAGGAACTATAATTGAACTCTCAGACAATTTGTTGCTATTCAAAATCACAACGAGTATCGAGCCAATTTACCAGAGGTAACTTCTACTCTTCCTTCCTTTTGACATCAAAATATTTCAAATAAGGATGGTGTACCATCCTCAAGATGCTTGAACAACCATTTCTTGAAGGACAAAATTCAGGATGATACAACTGAGCATTATCACTGAGTCTATGAAAATAATGAATAGGATGACATTCATCGAGCTTGAAATATATATTTCCATATAACCATCTATTTTTTCAAATACATAGACAGTGGCAAGTTGTTTCAATATAGGGCACCCCTCCCCAAGCAGAATACTTAATCATCATTGAAGCTGTTTTCAGATGGATTTAGGACTTGCTATGGATTCTCTCAAACCAGCAAGTTTCCCCCCATCTGGCAGCCATCTTAGAGCAGGAACACTTTAACCTTTGCATGCAGGCCTATTAGCAGCCATTACAATTTTTTTATTTTAAAAATATTCAACTTCGTATTCAGCTTCTGTAATTATAATTGCTGCCATGCTTGTGCCCATAATGATACCGATTTCACAAGAGAATATTGGCAGCTCATCATTTTCAACACAAGCTAGAATAATGAACAAATCGTACCACTCTTCTTTCAGGAATTCCTTTTCATATTCCAGGTAACATTGGCAGCTGAGATCTCCGAGAGGGTGGGGAGTGTATTGGCTCAACAGATAATTGTTTAGCTATGACACGATAAGAAATAACTTTTTTTAATTTATTCATTCACGGGATGTGGGCGTTACTGGCAAAGCCAGCATTTATTGCCCATCCCTAATTGCCCTTGAGAGGTGCTGTCGAAGAAGCCTTGGCGAGTTGCTGCAGTGCATCTTGTAGATGGTACACACTGCAGCCACGGTGTGTTGGTGGTGGAGGGAGTGAATGTTTAAGGTGGTGGATGGGGTGCCAATCAAGCAGGCTGCTTTGTCCTGGATGGTATTGAGTTTCTTGAGTGTTGTTGGAGCTGCACTCATCCAGGCAAGTGGAGAGTATTCCATCACACTCCTTACTTGTGCCTTGTAGGTGGTGGAAAGGCTTTGGGGAGCCAGGAGGTGAGACACTTGCCGCAGAATACCCAGCCTCTGACCTGCTCTTGTTTCTACAGTATTTATGTGGCTGGTCCAGTTAAGTTTCTGGTCAATGGTGACCCCCAGGATGTTGATGGCGGGGGATTTGATGATAGTAATGCCATTGAATGTCAAGGGGAGGTGGTTAGACTCTCTCGTTATAAACTACTTGAAGCTGATTACTGCTCAGAAATCACTTATAACGCAAAGTTGTCCTTTTCAGGATGATTGAATAAACTGGGAGAATAGTTTTCAGTGGACTTAGTTTGCATACCATTCACACATTCTTCTAGAGGCACACCAACTCTGCATTGATAAGCAAAGACAAATATCTGAGTGGATCTCTTCAGTGGGCAATAGGCGCATTCTCACACGTTGCTCTCAACAGATGGATGTCCTACTACTGTGTACAAAAATGAAATGCTCACTCAAGCAACTCCTATTTTCCTACTATGGGCCTTAAACCCCATACCACCCTATGTCCTCTCCTTTGCTCCTCTTAATCCCTGTTTGTTTTCACTGCCTAGCATTCTTATGAGTGGCATTTAAGCACTTCATCCAAAGATTTAACCTCAAGTGTCTGTGCACAGAAGTCTTTGCTTCAGAGAAACAGATGTTACTTCAGTCAGTACCCAGACATTATTAGAGTTGCTTTAACAAATATTTTCTTATTTATTCATTAATATATTTATACTTGTAAATTATTTAAATGTGAAAACTTAAATCTCAGTACACCAATTAATCACTTGCATAACATTAATTTAGTAAATCAAACATCCACCATTAAAATCTATAACTCCTTTATTTGGTCTTGACATATTACATTTATATCATATATGCATCAATTTCTGACATGTTTATTTATGAATTGCTAAATTAGAAGATCCTTACTTTAAATCTAGTAAATCCTATGTAAATGCTCAGATTCACAGTTTTCTAATTTAGATGTTCAAATTCATTAATACCTATAATGATCAGTATACAGACTGACCAAAAACCATGACTTCTGATGTTTAGATTTACTGAGGGACCCCTAGCTATACAGTTAGCTTGGACTTCTGCAAAATTCTTCAATCTTCCATTTTAAATTTAATCTATCAATGCATAAACTGATAGATCCTGTTTCTGATAGTGTGGCTACATGAAATATCAAATTCTTATCTTGGAAAACAGTTTACTGACCGCAGTTACCTTGGATGGAATGTCAGTGAACTATAAATCATTGTGGTTGAGTTTCCCATCAACAAATATTCGAATATAGGTTATTTCTTCAACTGGCACTAGATATTTTAATTCCCTTATTCTACCCAGTGCATCATAATATAACTGTTGAATATTTATTCTACAAACGGAGCTTTATGAAACTGTTTTTCATGACTGTATTGAACCCACTAGATAATTGTATGTATACTTTGTGAGCAGAGATAGAGATGAACTATTTATAAATAAAGCTGGCCTAAATGAATAGTTGATATTGGATTTTTAGCAAGTGAATTATTGGGCCTGAAATTACGGTGCTTTTGACAGCGTACTGTGTGTATGCTGTCGGAAGCCTTCAGAATGGCACATGCGCGATAACCCGGAACTTGCGATTTGTCAAGTATCACATTGACAGATCCTTTGCACCCGCTGCAAAAACGCTTTCACTGGTGCAGAGTTGGGCTATTTGCCCAACTACTGCCCAGCGAATGCCCACAAATCCCTTACGCCTGGTAAAAGCAGGCGTGAGGCCTTCTTTTACCAGCATAAGGGTTGAAATAAATGTTAAAATCATATTTTTTAAATGATTAAAACATACACATACATTTAAAAATAGTTTAGGTAAATTTTGGCCCGTTTTAAAATGTATGAATTTATTTTTCAAAAAATTAAATTTTAATTTTAAATGCTTAATTAAAGGGCCTTTTAATTAATTTTGAACATGGGAACATTTATTTTTATTTAAGTTGCGTGAATTCTTATTTATTTGGGGATTTCTACAATGCTTATGGGGATTCCATACATAAATGGAATCCCCATAAGCATCAAAGGAATCCCCCTTTTTGATTGGTTGACTGGGCCCACGTGATCCCAGGGACACTTGCGAACCAGGTGCACCCCTGAGATCTGTGGGCCTTTAAGCAGGCCCAGGACATGAAGGGCTGAATTTTACCGGCGCTCAGAGTGTGGGTTCGGAGGTGAGTTCGCTGTCAAAATCGAAATGATTGACAGCGGGTTGGGAACCCGCTGCAAACCCGCCTCCATGTAAGTTTCCAAAGTGTTGGGTCTGCAATTTCAGAACAGACCCGACACCAAGCGGTGGGGGAGACATATAAGTTACTTAACTGCTTGTTAAGTGCTTGTTTACTACTATTTTGCCAGCCTTTTTCTATTTTTCCACATTTTTAACGGGGTTCACGTCGTTCGGAGAGCACGTCAGGTAAGTAGGTCGGGTTCTCTATGTCTCCCCATTGCTGTGAATAGGTGACAGCTGCAAAAGTGGTATGAAAGCTACCATTTCAGAGCTGTTCACTTTCCAATGTCAGAAGCTTGAGCCTTCAGGACTTTGAAAACACTTTTGAGCTGTATGCAGTTTGGAAGTGTTTGGAGGAAACTTTCTATCCACTGTCACCTCCTTGGAGCAACCTCTCTCACCATTGACAGATCGCTTCTGTCATCTCAACTTCAGCTGCCATCTATTCCAGCAACATTGGTGCCCTTGAGAAAATCTCACCTTGGTCCTCTGAATCCCTCCACGATCAGCCCCAACACCAACATCACCAGGCACACCAATATCACCAACAACAATACCAATCTTCTCCGCAATCACCTGATAGGGCACAAGGCATCAGCACCCGACAACATTGCTGCCCGGGAGGCCAGCGATGGCATCACCATGGCTAGATTTACTTCACTTGATACTGTACACCCTGGCTGCCACATGAAGCGCCAGGTTAACACCACCCCACACCATCACCATAAAGCATTCCTACAATGACCAAGCCATTTCTTTCACACTCCTCACCATTGCGGGGGATACCGTTATGTCTCACCATTCACTGCAACTCACTTAACAAGCCCCATTAATGGAAAATCCTTTTTACAGAATGGCTGCAGCCGGGAATGGGACAGGAACCCGCCAACCACCGCGATCCCGCCTCCGCTGGCGAAATCGCGGCCGACGAGTCCGAAGCTCTGGAGACACCAGGTACTTTAGGATTTTTTTTTCGGTTTGGAGGCATATTCTTCTGGTACGCCTCCGACCACAAATTCAGGGCCATTGTTAATAGTGAGATATCCTGTGGGAGACGAAAATCTCTAAAGTGTCTTTGAATTAATTTGAAAATACTGTATCAGTGAGGACTTCCTTTACACTTACCTCCTGGATCCAGCATTCCTACCTCACCCACCCCCATGATGCCTCCGCTCCCTTCCCTTCCCCCACCCCCCACCGGTGGGGAGGCGGGGGTGGTTAGAGGCATCGTGGGGGTGGGTGAGGCAGGAGTGCTGGATCCAGGAGGTAAGTGTAAAGGAAGTCCCCACCTTACTTCAGCTAGTGGGTTCTCCAAAGCCTGAGCCTGAGACACCGACCAGCCACAGTTAAATTTGAAATGCTGGTTAAATCTGAGGTACGTCAGCCTCATTATAATATTTAAATGAGCGACTTGCCTCCTGGGAGCGGGTTGGCCGCCTGCCCCCCGTCCACCTCCGTTAAAACCGGAAGTAGGCGGGTTGGGGTCGGGATTCAGTTTTTTTAACACTTTAACCTCCCACCCAACCCCCCCGTTTTTGGGGTTAAAATTACCCCCCTAGAGTGTGTAGTGGGGAGGTGCAATGGGCTAACAGGGAATATGAAAGAAGGCTAGCAGATAATATAAAATAAAATAGTAAGGGGTATTATAAGTAAATAAAAAGTAAAATAGGTGTCAGCCATGGCTCAGTGGTAGCACTCTCGCCTCTGAGTTAGAAAGTTGTGGGATTATGGTGGGGATTGGAGAATTGCTGATACAAGTCCCATTTGAAGAAGAAAGAGGAAAATAAAATGGGTAACTATAGGCCAGTTAGTCTCACCTCAAACTCTGAGAATCCATAATTCAAAATCAAATTGATGAGCATTTAGAAATGCATAGGTTAATCAAAGACAGTTTGGGGTGCCCCACTGACACCCCACTGTAACTTGTGGGGTACCGCAAGGATCAGTGTTTGGGCCTCGGCTATTTACAATCGATATTAATGACTTAGATGAAGGGACCGAGTGCAATGTATCCAAATTTGCTGATGATACAAAGCTAGGTGGGAAAGTAAGCTGAGAGGAGGAAACAAAGAGCTTGCAAAGGGATATAGACAGGTTAAGTGAGTGGGCAATAAGATGGCAGATGGAGTATAATGTGGGGAAATGTGAGGTTATTCACTTTGGTAGGAAGAATAGAAAAACAGAATATATTTTAAATGGTGAGAAACTATTCGGGGCAAAATTCGGTTGCTTTGCGCCTCCCGTTAGCACCCGAAGCAACTAGTGCCTGGGTGCGGTGCCGCTAATGCCACCCGCGAAATTCAGGTTGTCGGTAGCTGTAGGCGCCCCGCGGCGCTGCGACTCTGGCGATGATGTCATCGCCGTGTGCAGCACTCCGGCCGTAAACTTCGGTTGCGACAGGGTCAGGGGGGCGTACGTGCAGCCGGGGCAGCGATATTTGAAGGGGAGGTGCTGGGCAGCCATTTTTTTTGCTGGCCACCTGCCCCCTTTGCCCTCCTCCCGCGGGGTGCCGGCTGCGATTGGGCAGCCCGGCATTCCTCTTAAGTACCGGGCTCTTTTGCCGGCACATCGCTCCCTGGTGGCGCTGCTGGGCCCCGGTTCGCGGTGTGCAAGGCCCCTCCCCTTTAATAAGGGGAGGAAGGCTTGCATAACCGCAGCGCGATGTTCCAGTGCGCGTGACGCTGCAGCAAATAGCACCGCAATATTGAGCTGGAGTGCACCAAGAGGGATGGGGAGCGCTTCCAGTAGTGCCATGTCTCCTGCTTGGGGCGCTACCACTCAATTTCGGGCACGGGGGCACTATCTTTTTTGGGGCGTTAAAAGTAGCGCCCTGGCGAAGTTAGCGCCCCATAGGGGGCGCGACCCAATTTTTCCTTCATTAAATCTTGGTATTTAGAAAGATTTAGGTGTCCTTGTACAGGAAATACAGAGAGTTAACATGCAGGTACAGCAAGCAATTAGGAAGGAAAATGGCATGTTGGCATTTATTGCAAGGGAGTTGGTTTACAAGAGTAAGGAAGTCTTGCTACAATTGTATGTGGCTTTGGTGAAACCACACTTGGAGTACTGTGCACAGTTTTGGTCTCCTTATTTGAGGAGGGATATACTTGCCTTGGAGGCATTGCAACAAAGGTTCACTAGATTGATTCCTAGGTGAGAGAGTTGACTTATGAGGAGAGATTGAGTAGATTGGGTGTATACTCTCTGGGGTTTAGAAGAATGAGAGGTGATCTCATTGAAACATATAAGATTCTGAGGGGGATTGACAGGGTAGATGCTGGAGAGTCTAGAACTAGGGGGCATAGTCTCAGGATAATGGTTGGCCATTTAAGACTGAGATGAGGAGAAATTTCTTCACTCAGAGGTTTGTGAATCTTTGGAATTCTCTACTCCAAAGGGCTGTGGATGCTGAATCGTTGAGTATATTCAAGGCTGAGAGAGATAGATTTTTGGACTCTTTGGGAATCGAGGGATATGGAGATCCGGCGGGAAAGTGGGTTGAGGTCGAAGATCAGCCATGATCTTATTGAATGGCGGAGCAGGCATGAGGCCTACTCCTGTTCCTAATTCTTATGTTCTTACAGCCAGCATAGATTTGTTAATGGCAAGTTATGTTTAATGAATTTAGTCGAGATTTTTGAAAATGTGACTGATTGGATAAAGGGAAAGCAGTAGATGTGTCATACATAGATTTTTAGAAGGTGTTCAATAAGGTGTTTTACTCAAAAGTCAACCAGTCTGGTTTATAGTTCACTGACTTTTCCATCCAAGATGACTGCTAGCAGTTTGTTAGATAAATTCAGGCATGGTATGAAAGGAAATGTAGCAGCATAGATAGAAAGTTGGTAAAGGAGACCAAAAGAATTAGGGTGAATGGGTGTTGCTCGGATTGTAAGAAGATTGGAAGTGGTGTACTCCAGTGGTAATTGTTGGCTCCACTTTTGTTCTTGCATATATATTTGGACTTGTGCATAGGGAGCATGATATCAATATTTTCTGATGACATAAAAATAAGCAATAGTGTGGCAGGCTCTAAAAGACTCCAGAAGGCTGTCAGACTGGGCAGATAGGTGACAGATGCAATTGACTATGGATGTTTGAGGTAATATATTTTGGCAGAAAAGATATTGAAGGATGTGATTCCACATCTTGAGCAACCTAATCAGCGGTCCTTAAAGGGACCACTGGACACCGCTCATAAAAGACAGTGTCCAGTTATTTTGGACAAAGGGTGAAAACAGGCGCTGAATGAGTGCAGTGCTAATAAGACTAGCCTGTTTGAAAATATGCATTTAGCACACAATTTTAGTCCGAATTGCTGATTACCATTATTTGAACTTACCTGGAGGTGCTAAACGGACACCGTGGCCTAGAAATTCAGCACCGTAGCACCCGATTTTTCGGCGCTACAGGTACCGTTTTGCGTCCAAATTGGTGTCCGCACCGCACACGCACACTTCTGGTGTGGGTCGCACCGGACGCCATTTTGGTGAGGTCGTTTGTGCCAGCACAGGGAGCATGCAGAGTATGCAGGTCATGACGTCAATCAGCGCGCAAAGCTGATTTGATGCCAACGCTGCCATTTTCGACCTCAACACTGGAGCTAATGCCGTCTCTTAACTTTCCACAGCCGAACATGCGTTCAGCAGCACCAAGGACCCCCACACCAGCGTTATTTAAAGGATTCATCAACTGCTTTCAGGTTAGTTGCTGATTGACTTTTACTGGCTCTAGTTGAGTTTGTAGAGGTGTTTCTTAGTTTGGTGTCTTATTTGATGTTGCTGAAGTCTCAACGGAGTGGTGTAGCAGGTTACTTCAAGGCTTCTGCTCGGAACAGTTGCTCCCAGACATGGGTGCTGTAGTTTGTATCCCCCTTGGCCTGCAGCATGATAAGGAAATTGAGCAGAGGTGACACAGAGGAGGACGAGATACTCGAAGAGGGAGGAGGAGGAGGAGAAGCACTCTCAGCAGGAGGTCATATCCACCCAGGGTCGTCAGAGAGCAATTCTCCTACCTCAACTTCAGCGAGGAATAGTGCATGCGACATCTCCGCTTCACTAAGGAGGTGCTCACTGAAATCTGCCACCTGTTGCAGGCAGACCTGCAGTCTCGGAGCAGGGCGAGAACGGCATTGCCACTGGTTGTGAAGGTGAGCGTTGCCATGAATATTTATACATCGGACTCCTTCCAGGCTGGAGCAGGAGACATTTGCAACATTTCACAGTTCGCGGTTCACTGTTGCATAAGGGAGGTCACCGAGGATATGTTTGCAAAGAGAGGTGAATACATTTCATTCACGCTTGCCAGAGAGAAGCAGACAGACAGAGCGAACATGCGGCTTCAAAAGGATAGCAGGCTTCCCCATGGTGCAGGGTGCCATTGACTGCACACATGTTGCTTTGTGGGCACCGGATGTGAACTCGGAGATGTACTGAAACCGGAAGGGATTCCACTCCCTCCATGTCCAGCTGGAGTGCGACCATACTCAGCACATCATGCAAGTCAATGCTCAGTATCCTGGCAGCAGCCATGATGCCTTCATTCTGCAGCAATCCGCTGTACCATCTGTATTTGATCCACCATGATAAACCAGAGGTTGACTACTGGGTGACCACATGGCTCATGCAACCCAAGTACACATGGGCAGCATGCATATTTTTTTTTACTATTCGCTTATGGGCAAGGCCAGCATTTATTGCCCATCCCTAGTTGCCCTTGAGAAGGTGGTGGTGAGCCGCCTTCTTGAACCGCTGCAGTCCGTGTGGTGAAGGTACTCCCACAGTGCTGTTAGGGAGGGAGTTCCACGATTTTGACCCAGCGACGATGAAGGATCGGCGCTATACTTCTAAGTCAGGATGGTGTGTGACTTGGAGGGGAACTTGGAGGTGGTGGTGTTCCTATGCGCCTGCTGCCCTTGTCCTTCTAGGTGGAAGAGGTCGTGGGTTTGGAAGGCACTGCCGAAGAAGCCTTGGCGAGTTGCTGCAGGGCATCTTGTAGATGGTACACACTGCAACCACGGTATGCAGCGGTAAACCACGGTGGAAGGAGTGAATGTTTAAGGTGGTAGAAGGGGTGCCAATCAAACGGGTTGCTTTGTCCTGGATGGTGTCGAGCTTCTTGAGTGTTGTTGAAGCTGCACTCATCCAGGCAAGTGGAGAGTATTCCATCACACTCCTTACTTGTGCCTTGTAGATGGTGGAAAGGCTTTGGGGAGTCGGGAGGTGAGACACTCACCACAGAATACCAAGCATCTGACTTGCTCTTGTTGCCACAGTATTTATGTCGACGTCGATGACAAAGTCCAACACCGCCTTCAGTGTGCCAGTGCAGCCTTCGGTCACCTGAGGAAGAGAGTGTTTGAAGACGAGGACCTCAAACCCGGCACTAAGCTCATGGTCTACAGAGCAGCAGTGATACCTGTCCTGCTGTATGCCTCAGAGACATGGACCATGTACAGCAGGCACCTCAAAGCACTGGAGAGGCACCACCAATGCTGCATCCGCAAAATCCTGCAAATCCATTGGCAGGATAGGCACACCCATGTCAGTGTTCTTGCTCAGGCCAACATCCCCAGCATCGAAGCTTTGACCACGCTCGATCAGCTCCAATGGACGGGTCACATTGTCCACATGCCCGATACGAGACTCTCAAAACAAGCGCTCTACTCGGAGCTCCGGCATGGCAAGAGAGCCCCAGGTGGGCAGAGGAAACGCTTCAAGGACACCCTCAAAGCCTCCTTGAAAAAGTGTAACATCCCCATCGACACCTGGGAATCCCTGGCCCAAGACTGCACAAAGTGGAGGAGAAGCATCCGGGAAGGCGCCGAACACCTCGAGTCTCTTCGCCGGGAGTAAGCGGAAGCCAAGCACAGGCAGCGCAAGGAGCGCACGTCAACCCAAGCACCTGCTCCTTCAACCACTGTCTGCCACACCTGTAGGTCCCGCATTGGACTCATCAGTCACCTGCGAATTCATTTTTAATGTGGAAGCAAGTCATCCTCGGTTCCGAGGGACTGCCTAAGAAGGGGGGAGAAGATTTATGTGGCTGGTCCAGTTAAGTTTCTGGTCAATGGTGACCCCCAGGATGTTGTTGGTGGGGGATTCAGCGATGGTAATGCCGTTGAATGTCAAGGGGAGCTGGTTAGACTCTCGCTTGTTGGAGATAGTCATTGCCTGACACTTCTGTGGCGCGAATGTTACCTGCCACTTATCAGCCCAAGCCTGAATGTCATCCCGGTCTTGTTGCATGCGGGCATGGACTGCTTCGTTATCTGAGGAGTTGTGAATGGCGCTGAACACTGTGCAGTCATCAGCAAACATCCCCATTTCTGACCTTATGTTGGAGGGACGGTCATTGATGAAGCAGCTGAAGATGATTGGGCCTAGGACACTGCCCTGAGGAACTCCTGCAGCGATGTCTTGGGGCTGTGATAATTGACCTTCAACCACCACCCTTTGTGCTAGGTATGACTCCAGCCAGTGGAGCGTTTTCCCCCTGATTCCCATTGACATCAGTTTTACTAGGGCTCCTTGATGCCACACTCGGTCAAATGCTGCCTTGATGTCAAGGGCAGTCACTCTCACCTCACCTCTGGAATTCAGCTCCTTTGTCCATGTTTGGACCAAGGCTGTAATGAGGTCGGGAGCCGAGTGGTCTTGGCGGAACCCAAACTGGGCATCAGTGAGCAGGTTATTGGTGAGTAAGTGCCACTTGATAGCACTGTCGATGACACCTTCTATCACTTTGCTGATGATTGAGAGTAGACTGATGGGGCGGTAATTGGCCAGGTTGGATTTGTCCTGCTTATTGTGGACATGACATACCTGGGCAGTTTTCCACATTGTCGGATAGATGCCAGTGTTGTAGCTGTACTGGAACAGCTTGACTAGAGGCACGGCTAGTTCTGGAGCATAAGTCTTCAGCACGATAGCCGGGATGTTGTCGGGACCCATAGCCTTTGGTGTATCCAGTGTGCTCAGCCGTTTCTTGATATCACGTGGAGTGAATCGGCTGAAGACTGGCTTCTGTGATGGTGGGGACCTTGGGAGTAAGCTGATATGGATCATCTACTCGGCACTACTGGCTGAAGGTGGTTGCAAACGCTTCAGCCTTGTCTTTTGCACTCACATGCTGGGCTCCACCATCATTGAGGATGGGGATATTCATGGAGCCTCCTCCTTCCGTTAGTTGTTTAATGGTCCACCACCATTCACGACTGGATGTGGCAGGACTGCAGAGCTTTGATCTGATCTGTTGATTGTGGGATCGCTTAGCCCTGTCTATAGCATGCTGCTTCCGCTTTTTAGCATGCATGTAGTCTTGTGTTGCAGCTTCCCCAGGTTGGCATCTCATTTTTAGGTACGCCTAGTGCTGCTTCCGGCATGCTCTTCTACACTCCTTATTGAACCAGGGTTGGTCCCCTGGCTTGATGATAATGGTAGAGTGAGGGATATGCCGGGCCATGAGCTTACATATTGTGGTGGAATACAATTCTGCTGCTGCCCCACAGTTCCTCATGGATGCCCAGTTCTGAATTATCCCATTGAACATGGTGGTAATGCTCCACAACACAATGTGAAGACAGGACTTCATCTCCACAATGACTGTGCAATGGTCACTGCTACCAATGCTATCATGGACAGATGCATCTGCGACAGGTAGATTGGTGAGGACAAGGTCAAGTAGGTTTTTCCCTCGTGTTGGTTCTCTCACCACCTGTCACAGGCCCAGACTGGCAGTTATGTCCTTCAGTGGTGCTACCGAGCCGCTCTTGGTGATGGACATTGAAGTCCCCCACCCAGAGTACATTCTGTGCCCTTGCTACTCTCAGTGATTCTTCCAAGTGGTGTTCAACATGGAGGAGTACTGATTCATCAGCTAAGGGAGGACGGTAGGTGCTAATCAGCAGGAGGTTTCCTTGCCCATGCTTAACCTGAAGCCATGAGACTTCCTGGGGTCCAGAGTCAATGCTCAGGATTCCCAGGGTATACCACTGTGCCGCCACCCCTGGGATGGTGATGGAGGAGTTTGGGACATTGGCTGAAAGGTATGATTCTGTGAGTGCAGCTCTCCCAATTTTGGCACAATCCCCCAGATGTTGGTGAGGAGGAGGATTTTGCAGGGTCTGCCATTGCCAAGGTAGATGCCAGGTGGTCCCTCCAGTTTCATTCTTATTATGTTTTGTAGCGGTTAGTTACAGCTGAGTGGCTTGCTAGGCCATTTCAGAGGGCAGTTAAGAGTCAATCACATTGCTGTGGGTCTGGAGTCACATATAGGGCAGACCGCCAGACCAGGTAAGGACGTTAGTGAACCAGATGGGTTTTTACGACAATCTGATAGTTACCATTACTGATGCTAGCTTTTTATTCCAGATTTATTTAATTAACTGAATTTAAATTCCCCAGCTGCCGTGGTGGAATTTGAACTTGCGTCTCTGGATCATTAGCCCAGGCTTCTGGATTACTAGCGCAGTGATATTACCACTACGCTACCGTTCCCCTATAATGAAAGTTATGCTGCCATATGTAATGTGATCGAGCTGGCCATTGGGGTCCTTAAACAAAGTTTGGCTGCCTGGGCTGCTCTGGAGGAGCCCTGCAGTATTCACCAGAGCTCGTCTCAAGATTCGTCATGGTCTGCTGCATGCTGCACAACCTCGCCATCATGAGGGCACATCCCTTGCCACCAGGTATACTGCGAAGAGCTAAGGAGGAAGAGAGAAAGAAAGACTTGCATTTATATAGTGCCTTTCACGACCACTGGATGTCTCAAAGCACTTTACAGCCACTGAAGAACTTTTGAAGTGGAGTCACTGTTGCAATGTGGGAAACATGGCAGCCAATTTGCGCACAGCAAGCTCCCTCAAACAGCAATGTGATAATGACCAGATAATCTGCTTTTATTATGTTGGTTGAGGGATAAATATTGGCCAGGACACCGGGGAGAACTCCCCTGTTCTTCTTCAAAATAGTGCCATGGGATCTTTTACGTCCACTTGAGAGAGCAGACAGGGCCTCTGTTTAACATCTCATCTGAAAGACGGCACCTCCAACAGTGCAGCACTCCCTCAGCACTGCTCTGGAGTGTCAGCCTAGCTTTATGTGCTCAAGTCCCTGGAGTAGGACTTGAACCCACAACCTCCTGACTCAGAGGCGAGTGGGCTACCAACTGAGCCACAGTTGAAGAGGAAGAGGGGAAGGAAGAGGAGGAGGAAGAGGAATGGAAGAGGCAACCACGACAGCCCCTTTCTGGCCGGGCTGCCAGTGATTAACTGATACAACTGCGGTACCAGTGAAACCAACCCCAATTCCCCATTCACCCACAGTCCAACACCTTACCTTAACTCTGTTACTGACCATCGCAGCATCCTCTTGGCCACAATGCTACAATAAAGGCCACCATTCACAAACAAACATTCCAAACCAATTTTATACATCAATCCATCTAAGATTACATAACAAAGTCAACTAATCACCCTTGTGCATTCCCTTAGTGCCTGTCTCCCATGTGGCTTTGACTATCCTAGTGCTCCTATGAAGTGCTAGCCCAGTGGCACTGATTTGACACCAGTGCAACATTCACTATAAGCTGCGCAGCCGCGCAGCTCTCTGCCAGTCCCGACCAGCTTTTTCAATGTAAAGTTTCACATGCGCGAAACTGAATGGGCTGCGCACCCACTTAAATGGGCCACGCACTCAAAAAAAAAATAAGAGGGAACATCGCACCAGTGGTGCCATTTTGGAGCTCAATGCTTCAGCCAATGCCCTCTCTTAAGCTCGTACAGCTGAACACGCGTTCAGCAGCAGGAAGGACTCCCCACCAGCGATGTTAACGGGATCATCAACTACATACAGCTTAGTTGCTGGTTGATTGCTTCTGGCTGTTGGTAAAATTCTACAAGTGTTTGGTGCTTTCTAAGAACATAAGAAATAATAGCAGGTGTAGACCATTCGGCCTCTTGAGCCTGCTTCGCCATTCAATAAGGTCATGGTTGATCTTCCTCAACTCCACTTTCCTGCACTATCCACATATCCCTTGATTCCCTTAATATCCAGAATTCTATCGATCTCTGTCTTGAATATACTCAACGACTGACCATCCACAGCTGAGTGAAGAAATTCCTCCTCAGCTCAGTCATAAATGGCCGACCCCTTACTTTGTGACTATGACCCCTAGTTCTAGACTCCCCAGCCAGGGGAAACATCCTCCCTGCATCTACCCTGTCAAGCCCTGTAAGAATTTTATGTTTCAGTGAGATCACCTCTCATTCTTCTAAACTCTAGGGAATATAGGCCTAGTCTCCTCAACCTCTCCTCATAGGACAATCCCACCATCCCAGAAATCAGTCTAGTGCACCTTCATTGCACTCCTCTAAGGTAAGTATATCCTTCCTCAGGTAAGGAGACAAAAACTGTACACAGTACTCCAGGTGTGGTCTCACCAAAGCCCTATATAACTGCAGTAAGACGTCTTTACTCTTTTACTCCAAACCTTTTGTAATAAAGGGCAACATACCATTTGCTTTCCTAATTGTTTGCTGTACCTGCATGTTAACTTTCAATGATTCGTGTACAAGGACACCCAGGTCCCTCTGAACACCAACATTTCCCAATCTCTCTCAATTTAAAAAATATTCTGCTTTTCTATATTTGTTACCAAAGTGGATAACTTCACATTTCTCCACATTTTATTCCAGCTGCCTTGTTCTTGCCCACTCACTCAACCTGTCTATATCCCCTTGAAGCCTCTTTGTGTCCTCCTCACAACTTACTTTCCCATCTAGCTTTGTATCGTGGTGTTTGTATTTAGATACATTACACTCAGTCCCCTCATCTAATTCATTGATATAGATTGTAAATAGCTGAGGCCCAAGCACTGATCCTTGCGGTACTTCACTAGTTACAGCCTGCCAACTCGAAACTGACCTGTTTATTCCCACTCTCTGTTTTCTGTTCTTTCACCAGTCCTCAGTCCATGCTAATATATCACTCCCATCCCATGAGCCCTAATTTTATGTAATAACCTGTTGTGTGTCACCTTATCAAATGCTTTTTGAAATTCCAAATACACTACATTCACTGGTTCCCCCTTATCTACCCTGTTACTTACAACCTCAAAAAACACTAACAAGTTTGTCAAATAAGATTTCTCTTTCATAAATCTGTGTTGACTCTGCTCAATCATATTATAATTTTCTAAGTGCTCTGTTGCCACATCCCTAATAATAGATTCTAGCATTTTCCTTACTACTGATGTCAGGCTAACTGGTCTATAGTTCCCTGTTTTCTCTCTCCCTCCTTTCCTAAATAGCAGGTATACATTTGCTACCTTCAAATCTGCTGGGACCGTTCTAGAAGCTAGGGAATTCCGGAAGATCAAAACCAATGTATCCATTATCTCTGTAGCCACATCTTTTAGAACCTAGGATGTAGACCATCAGGTCATGGGGATTTGTTGGCTTTTAGTCCCATTAATTTTGCCAATACTATTTCTTTACTAATACTAATTTCTTTAAGTTCCTCATTGTCACTAGACTCTTGGTTCCCCATTATTTTCAGAATGTTTTCTGTGTCTTTTTCCGTTCTACAGTTATTTCAAGTTGCAAAATTCTAAAGGGAGAGGTGTGGCATGTTCTAGGGACTTTTGTGACTTCAAGGCTTCTGCACAAACCACTTGCTGCCAGACATGGATGCACTAGTAGGCATTGCCCTTGGAAAACAGCGTGACTTGGAGTATGAACAGCGGTTACACAGAGCAGGACAAGCTGCTGGAAGAGTGAGGAGGAGGAAGGGGTGAAGGGCTTTCAGCAGGAGGTCATATCCACCCCACATATTCAGCGAGCAATTCTCTTACCTGATCCTCAGCGAGGAACTAGTGTGTGACGTCTGTGCTTCAATAAGGGCATCCTCACTGAATTCTTCCATCTGCTGCTGCCACAACAGCAACCTCAGAGCAGGGCAAGGACCGCATTGCCAGTGGCTGTGAAGTTGACCTTGGCAATGAACTTTTTGCGTCTGGCTCTTTCCAAGTTGGAGCTGGAGATATTTGCAACATCTCACAGTTTACCATGCACTGTGCGTGAAGGAAGTCACTAAGGCTCTCTCTTCAAAGAGAGGTGACTACATTTCATTTTCTCTTGTCAGAAACAAGCAGGTGGAGCAAGCACACGGCTTCGCTAGGATTGCAGGCTACCCCATGGTGCAGAGTTCCATTGACTGCACGCACATCACTTTGCAGGCACCGCATGTCAACTCTGCCATATACCTGAACCGAAAGGGATTCCACTCCCTCAACAACCAGCAGCTGATGTGCGACCAGAGCCAGTGAATCATGCAGGTCAATGCCCAATATTCTGGCAGCAGTCATGATGCCTTCATTCTGCCGCAGTCCACTGTGCCAGCTGCATTTGAGCCATCACGGCAAACCGAAGAGTGGCTATTGGGTGACCAGGGCTATCCGCTGATGACATGACTCCGATGCGCAACCCATGCGCAGAATGCGTACAGTGAAAGCCACGGTTCCACAGGAAATGTGATAGAGCAGATCATTGGCATGCTGAAACAACATTTCCACTGCCTGGACCACCCTGCAGTACTTGGCAGAGTGGATGCCAAGACATGTGGTGGTCCGCTGCATGTAGCACAACCTCGCCATCATGAGGGCACAGCTCTTGCCACCAGCTATACAGCGAGCAGCTGAGGAGCAGGAGCATGAGGAGTAGGAAGAGGAGGAATAGGAATGGAGGAGGCAACCTAGACAGCTTCTTTCTGCCCGGGCTGTGCGCAAAGATCTCATCCAAGTGAGATACCAGTAACCACAACCCCAATCTCCATTCATCAGCAGTCACACACCTTACATTCCCTGTGTTACTGACCATCACAGCATCTGCTTGGCCACAATGCAAAAATAAAAGCATTCCAAACCAAATTTATAAATGAAATCATGCTATAATGCATTTAAAAGTCAACTAGTCACCCTTGTGTCTTTCATTTGCCTTTGCCTGTTCTAGTGCCCCTATGCATTGCTACCACAGTGGCTGCAGCATAGCTGGTGGAAGGCTGCTGACTTTCAGTGAGGGAGACTGCAGATGGCCTTGGAGGATGATCTCGAGCGGCTCTGGGCCTAGAAGGCCCGACTGTAGACTGCACCATCTCGGCATGGGCGGCAGTAGTCTGGACTGGCTGGCTGACAGGCAGCAGCAAGGGCACTGGCGGAATGGCTTTGGTGGGAGGATGAATGCTGTCATCCTGAGAGAGGACAGCAGGTTCGTGCTCCATAGAGACACTGACACTCCCCTGGGGTGGCGCCTCAGCAATCCTACTGATCTGTTGGACAGATTGATGGACTGCTGTGACACCCTGCAAGCCCGTTTGCACACTGTAATCCATAGCCATGATGGCAACAGCCTGAGCTTGCATGGCAGCCCTCAGACGTTGGGTGGCTGCTGCTTGTGCTGCAATGGAAGCTGTGACATTGGCAATCAGAGGCTGCATCATGGTTGCGTTCACAAGTGTGCGAATGGAGTTGGCCACCACTTCCATGCTGGAAAGGATGGACTCCAAGCTCTGTGAAAAGCTCTGTGCCAAGTTGGTGCTGGACTTATATCGATATATTTATAGATATTGGGGCAGCTATTGCGGTGGGTATGATGGCATACTCTGAGTATGCCATCATACCACCTTTGAAATTGACTGCAAGTTCATCCTGAACTTGCGCCTTGATAGATGATCTGCACTGCCTTGGAAATCCTAATTGCTGGCGCAGAGTTGGGCTAATTGCCCACCAACTGCGCAGCAATTACATCCGAAAATTTAATGGTTGATGCAAACAGGTACAGATCCTGTTTGCATCAGTGTAAGGAGATCAGATAGAGACAGTTATTCATTTTATTAGCTCCGAAATGTGATGTAATGAATTGTAAAACTGTCCAAAACACCTCCAATGATTAATGTACAGATTTTCAGATCTTTGTTTGGGCTCTGTTGTATTTATATCACCTGTCCATGTTATGTTATATGAAATTTCACAGAGCTTCAACGATTTATCTGAACTCTAATTCTTAAATTAGATTTAAGAATTAATTTCCAAATATTTTTTTTGGTGAGAGAGAGAGAGAGAGAGAGAGAGAGTCATTTTGGAACTATTTATTCTCCTAGTCCTTATAATTATTCTGAAAATACATTGGGTGAAATGCAATATACCAGTATTGGAGGTAGACACTTTCCCTTCAGTGTACTGATTGGAGCACCAGGCCCAAGTGTCCCAGGTACACTTCCGTACACGCTGCGCCCCTGGAATCCGTGGGCCATTACACTGCCCTCCAGTACGCAGTGTCAGAGAGCAAGTTCACAAAGGAGGGCCCCATCAGATAAGTTCGTATTCTTTTTGCAGGTTGGCGGCGTACTCCATAGCTACGCCACCGACTGCAATTTCTGGGCCATTATATATTACAGAACATAGGAACAGGGGTAAGCCATTCAGCCCCTTGTGCCTATTCCACCATTCATTTATATCAGGGCAGATCTGTACCTCAATTCCATTTACCGCTTTTGTTCCATATCCCTACCCTTACCTAACAAATCTATCAATTTCAGTCTTGAATATTTCAATTGTCCCAGCACCTACAGCCTTTTGAGGGAGCAAGTTCCAGATTTTCACTACCCTTTGTATGAAAAAGTGCTTCCTGATTTCACTTCTAAATAACCTAGCTCTAATTTTAAAATTATGCCCTCTTGTTCTGGACTCCCCCACCAGAGGAAATAGTTTCTCTGTATAAACCTATCAAACCCTTTTTCCATTTTAAATACTTCAATTAGATCAACCCTCAACCTTCTTGCCTGGATCGATACACCTTCAACAACACTATCCAAGAGACAGCAGTCCGCTTGATTGGCACCCATCCACTGGCTTAAACATCCACTCCTTCCACCACTGGCACGCCATGGCTGCTGTGTGTATTTACAGGATGCACTGCAGCAACTCGCCAAGTCTTCTTTGGCAGCACCTCCCAAACCTGCGCTCTCCACCACCTAGTTTCTGTCATGGAGCCACACTTATGGGAACACCATCATCTTCAAGTTCCCCTCCAAGTCACACATCATCCTGACTTGGACATATATCGCCCTTCCTTTATTGTCACTGGTTTAAAATCATGGAACTCCCTCCCTATATAGCATTGTGGGGGCACTTTCACCACACAGACTGCAGTGGTTCAAGAAGAAAGCTCACCACCACCACCTTCTAAAGGGCCACTAAGGATGGGCAATACATGCCAACCTTGCCAGCAATGCCAACGTACCAAAAATGAATTAAAAAGTTATAAATCAACCTTGTGTAACCCCTTAGAGCTGTCTTGTGTGCTGGTTTACCTATCCTAGTGCTCCTACAAAGTGTATCTCCTGTGACTACAGCTGCGGAGGGGTAGGCTGCTGAGATTCCATTGAGGACACTTCAGATGCTCATGGCGACCTTGAGCAACTGTGGGTCTTAAGGGCCCAGCTACAGACTGCAGCATCTCACGTGGGTCGGGGTAGTCTTGCCCAGCTGGCTGTGTCACTGGCAGAGAGGGTAATGGAGAAGCAGGCATGCTGTCATCCTGAAAGAGGACACTGGTGCTTCTGTCATGGAGCCACACTTCAGCGATTGTGCCTCAGCACTCCTTTGGTTATGCACAAGGACAGAGTGCAGGAGTGATGTGATGTTCTGGAAACCCCGGTTTACAGAAGTCAGAAAAGCCAAGATAGCAGCCATCTGAGCTTCCATAGCAACTGTGAGAACTGTCAGGAGAGACTCCATGACGGTGGGCACCACTGTCATACTGATGGAGCTGACCACTCGGTCTATGTTAGATAGAATGGTCTCCATGCTCTGCGCGAGGCCTTGACACAAGTTAGAGGGAGCCTCCTCCATGCTCTGCAACATTGTGCAGAAGCTCACAGGCAGGCTGCCCGGTGCATCTAGCATGTTCTGGTGTATGTTCATCATCCTTCTTCGGTAGTCTCTTCCCTCAAAGTCAGCATCTGAGTCCTTTGTAACAGAGTCAGCATCTGAGTCCTTTGTAACAGAGTTAGCATACGATCTCACCCTCCAGCAAGCTGGCACCTGTGGCATTCTATCCCCCTGCCATAGCTCCTGCAGACTTGTGCCCAGTGATTCACCACGTGAAGACCTGTCCTCTAGCCTAGCCTCTAAACTATGCGTGATGCCAGTCTCTGAACTGGTGCTTGTGAGGGAGAGATGGAATGGTGGTGCATCTTCAGGAAGGAAGCAGGGTGTATTGGTGCAGTGATTCAGGAGTGAAGGGAAGTGGGGAAAGAGGGGTATTATGAGTATTGTAAATAATGAAACTGGAGGTGGTGGAGGTGTGAGAGTAAGAGAGCAGTATTCTTACTTTGACAACTCTGGTGAGGTCATTAAACTTCTTTCGGCATTACAGCCATGTCCTGGAAGCTAAGCTCCTGGCATTGACCTCCTCTGCGATGTCTTCTCACTGGCGGTGCAGTTGTTGCCTGAAGGACTTTTTGCCCCTGGGGGAAAACAGGATTTCCCTCCTCCTGTCCACTGCCTGGATCAGGGCCTTCAAAGCAGCATTCAATAACCTAGGGGCACAATCTGCAGCGGTAGCAGCAATTTCTCTGTTGAGACATGGTTCTTTCCTCCTGCAGCCAGAGTGCACCTGCCCTTTAAGAGTTGCTGGCTGCCTTTAAGTGGCATCAGAGACGCTCGATTTCTGGCTCCCCTACACAGGTTTTGCAGCCAATGAATCATGCGGATAGTGCTGGCTGCACATCTGACTCATTATAATGAGGTCCTAGCGTGAATTTAGCATGCTACCTGGGACCACATGAACAGGTATATGCAATGCATGTCCTGCCTGCTGCACGCCCATTTCTAGGCACAAACGAATATCTAGGTCATAGTTACTGAGGCAGCACAAAAGTGCTGAAAAGAAGAGCCAAGGATGGAGCCTAAGGGGATGCCTGAGGTGACTGCATGGATGTGGGAGGAGAAGCCATTGGAGGAGATGTACTGAGAGCATTTAGACAGAATGCTTTGTGAAAAGACAGATGGGACATTATTTGTACCTATGCACACTGCTAGTTGAGTATTAGGTTTCCATTACACAAACTATGAAGCACTTGTGCACGATCAGTACATTATCCCGATTTTAACCCAGAGCAGGAATCGGGCAGGCAGGCGGCAACGCAAGCGTCAATCTCTCCTGACCTCAACAGCATGAGGCACAGGCAATTTTAACTCCCAGGCCTCGTCTGCGTGCCGTAAGTCAGTTGCGCGCCCGAAAATGGGCAGAAGCAGCAGCTGTCCAGCGGCCTGGCGTGTAATTTTGGAAACCGAATGAACAGTCGGTGGCACTCAGGTAAATCATGGGTAGGGGATTTTGGGAGGATCTTGCGTTCTGGACTGGGGGGAGCCCGAGACAGGAGAAGACTGAATTTTCCTTGTGGGGCCCAGAAGAGTAATCCTGCAGCTCATGGTCCCACAAGGAAAGTTAAACAAACTTGCTTGTTTGGGCTTCTTCTATCCCTGCTCCTCTTCCCACTATTTTCACCTGGTCAGTTAGCCAGAACAGCTTCCTCGCTCAGGCTGCCAGTTAAATTTCAGTCAAGGCTCAACGGCATAACCGGTCCTCAATCTGCATATTTAAAGAAGGCCCCGGCTGGCTTTGGGTAGGTGTCCTTGCCACCTGCTCAGAAAAGCATGAGAAAATAGAAGGCAGTGGGAATAGAGCATAACATAAGAACATAAGAAATAGGAGCAGGAGTAGGCAATTCAGCCCTTCGAGCCTGCTCCACCATTCAATAAGATCATGGCTGATCTTCTACCTCAACTCCACATTCCCGCCCTATTCCCATATCCCTTGATTCCCTTAGTGTCCTTTCGGCGGGTAAGTTTCCTGGCCAATTTTAACTGTCTGCCTCGTTTCTACGGGGCCAGTCAGGTTAAAATCAGCAGTATTGATGTAACATATAGTCCAAATTATAAAATATATGATGACAATGTTACTTACTATGTGGTTCAAGTACCCTCCAAACTCCCAAGGACAAACACTATCCAGTGTCTCGCTCTCTAAGCACTACTTTTGATTTAAACAACTCAGAATTAAATGCATTATCGATATATATTGTTGATATCCATTGTAACTCAGTGTGATATTCTTGCCTTATCTTGATGCTCCTTTTAAAGTTGTGATACTTCTTTCTGATCTCCTCTCAGGTCTTTGAAGTGATCGACCTTGATTTCACCCAAACTGTGAGGTACTGCCCTACTCCTTGTGTCTGGTGCAAGTTTGGGGAGGCATCACCCTCCTCCCCAGACCAAAATGTCATCACATTTTTCAAATATGGCATCGATGATGATTTCCAAGTCGTGGTCATTGAGAGAATTTGGCTGAGTTTTCACTGCGTCCTTTTGGAAAGGTTTTGCAGAGTGAAATGTTCATCATTTATACCAGTTAAGTTACAATTTAGGTACTTCAAAAGTGCGAAAGTAGCTTTATTATAGGTATGTCATGATTGGTCTGTTTTCTTTTGTTGTCAGTAATGGATTAGTATTCAATGTCATCAGCAGCAATATTGGCCATACCTGCTACTTTCATTTCTGTCTGTTTAAACCAATGAAAACAGGGAAATTAACGTTTTATTCAGGAAAGAGAAAAATATGCTCCTAACGTTTTAAAATGCTGTTTTTATGAATTATTTTATTATTCATTTGAGCAGGCTAGTGATACATGAGAAAACATTTGAATATTTTTAATTCCTCAAGGTGTCTATTAGAATGCTGGAAGTGATTTAAAAAAATAATGAATCTTGTGTTTTATATTCAGAATGCCATAGTTGTGAGGTATTGCATTCGATGTTAATACTTGCACAGCAGCTCACACTGAATAAAAGCATGCCAGTGGGATTCAGAATTTAGGATTTGGGTAGCATTAAAGGCAGCATCTATCTGCTGCACTGCTGTGATGGCAAACACTGACATAAGTACAATATTTATGAGATGGTGACTACATGATGGAGTCAATGGGGAGATAAAATGTAATTTTTTTCTGAACAATGGAGTCCAGAACTATGCATGAATAATAACCTGTAAGATGTGGGTGGCCAGCAATTTAGGAAAACCTAGAATATTTGACACACAGGAATACTTACACTTAGGTATCATTGTTCAAGGTATTTGGAGCCAATGCCATTCTGCTGGTGCAGTTAAGCTTCTAACTGTGATTTCATTATATTTGCAGTTAATGAGTTCATCATCCACGGTAGCTGAAGTACTTACCCTAACAATTCAATCTAGTCCACTCCTGTCACCACCTCCTATCAGCTTGTGCAGCCGATGTGAATCTCAAAATCTGCCAGTCAAACCACTCTGATGAGTACAATTTAAAGAAAAGGACTGTATTGGTTAAAAGTCGTCCATACAAATTAAATGCGTGATCACTCACTAAACCATCTTTTCGTAGAAGAATATTCACAATGTGATCTGTGGTGTTTTTACATGAGGTAAACTTTAATTTCAGTTGAATTTTCTTCTTCATGATTAACATAGTTGTAAAAGGTGGCTAACAACAGCCCTATATTAACTTTTAGCAATTGCAATTTTGTTTAAATTTATTTCCACCCCTCCAATTCTTTTCATCTTCAAAAGGTGCAGACACACATTGGGCTCCAGTTCCATGAGTTCCCTCCAATTCATTATCCAAGTGACCGTCTTTTATATGTGAGCATTTCATCCAAAATTGATTCTCCTCTCTCTTTCCAGCAGTAGTCCCTCTGTAGCGGAGTCCATTGCAGCAACCCTATCCCTGCCCCAGTTGAGAACAGCATACACCAAGGATTTAGTTTTGTGGCTTGGTAACACTGGACACTGCACTTACTCACAAAGCCTCGCAGTCACATTTTTACTAACTCACACATATCACACCTATTCAGCTTTTCAAAAGAAAACTTAATTTGTAAATAGGAATAATTTAGCAACAGAATTAGTTGAACAACTTTTTACTTAAATAATTGAGTTTTCAAATACATAGAGATGATTCAAAGTAAATAAGATATCACATTTGGAAGAAGGTCTTATTATCCATGTACTTATGACTTCAAATAAATCAACTTTTTTAACAATCAAGTGGAAGTTATTTGACTGTTGAATGATCAATGTTTACTTCTCATTTAGTGTATTTTTATATTGACCATTGTTCCTTGTGGGCATTTCGTAAATGAAACAACAATGTGAATACATTGGTAGAGTTAAACATTTAACTAACCTCCATCTGTAGCACTTAGATTATTTATGGAAAGGTTTTTAGTAATATTAATTTTCAGTATATCATCCTCTGATAATTTATGTATTTGAAAACTGATATATAAGGAATTTCTTTCAGAAAATGATATTTTCCACATCTATTCAAATATTTTTAGTTAGTTAGTGATTGCTCTAGTAATAATCACTGAGTGGAAAACAACAACATGTGTTTGTATAGCGCCTTTAATGTAGTAAAATGTCCAAGGCATTTCACAGGAGCATAATCAGACAAAAATTGACACTTGAAAGAAGGCGACATTAGGATAGGTAACCAAACGTTTGGTTAAAGTGGTAAGTTTTAAGCAGCATCTTAAAGGAGGAGAGAGGCAGAGAGGCCTGAGGGGGAATTCCAGAGCTTAGGCGTAGACAGATGAAGCCACGGCCACCAATGGTGTGATGGAGGAAGGACAATGAAATGATTTAGAATACCTAGTTAGCCTGGTTAGTTAGCATCCCACTTGTGATTAATACAATGTGGGAAGTTGAGAATTTAGAATTTTTAGGCTCTGGTTGTTGTGTGTAATTGATTAGTCCATAGCAGAGTGATTAGGTACTAGAAAGTCTAACTTTTCCTGGTGAGTTCGATTCAGCCATTTAGTCCAAAGAATTCTCTGACGAATATGTTTCTGAAATTAAAAATGGCTTAAAAATAACTGAATTTATAGAAATGAAAGGGTAAATTATCTTATAATCTGCTTTCATTGTATATTTTACCAAAAAATAGTTGATATATTGTAATATATTGGAATATACTGATACCAGCATCCTTAGCCCAAGACTTTAAAAGCTTGGGACAATTCCAATTTTCAATTTAGAGGATTTTAATTTTTTTTAAATCCAAGACCTTTTTTTAATGAAATGACACAACACAATAATTGGATTTATGCAACACAGTTAAATAGTTTCTATATTGTAAATCTCCAAGAATTTTGGAATTTGAATTTTGTTTTATTTCACTGAAAGGAAGATTTTTCTCTATTTCAGAATTTTCTAAGAATGCAAATAAAAATTAAGCATTATCATGGTCATGCGTAAAATAATATAATAGACATTCACGGTGAATTCAATATTAATTTCTGTTAATATATTCTAAATATGGGCAACCATTAAGAAACTGATGTTTCTCTGAGTTACTAACCAAAGTAGTCAGAACACTGATATTGAATGTTGTACTCCATAAAATGGATATAATGGATTTGGCAAGAATATTTTATTGGAGGAATGAAGTGGAGAAGCAAACTGTTTCCTAGTTTGTTGCATTAACAGAACTACTATGCCTCAGAACTATTATTCTAAAGGGTGACATTGGTAATGAAAAATGATGTGATTGCAGAAAACTTCGAAATGCATCTTTGATTTAATAGTTTTTTTGCAGGAAAATAATCATCCACAGCAGAAAAAACTATTGTAAAGGGTTTTAGAATTAACAATATCACATCATGACTGATGATTCATATACCATTTGCTGTTTATATTAGAAATTCCACTTTGAATGCCCCAGAACCAATATGATCAGTAAAATAAGCATGATGAGGACTAATGGCCTGGTAAGTTTGTTTCTCTGAGGGATATAGAATTTCCAGCATATGAAAGAACATTTACAGTGATATCTTTACAGCTTAATGACAGCTGCTTAGGTTCCATATTCTAACCTTTCCACTTAAAATCATAATTTTGTCTCTTGCATTACTCCAGCAGTTTTATATGATACATTAAGATTAACAGCTCAATGTCAACAACCATAAAATTATTCCAAGATCCCACTTAATTTGCTGCACTCAGTCCTACCAACAATTCAGTAGCATGCGGTCAGGAGATTATTACAGTAATTGACATGCTGAACTTCGTTTGCTTTTGTAGCATCTGCCAATAAACATTAATTCTACTGATTTAAGATTCTGATGTCAGAGCAGCAACTATGTAATTAGTTCTAATTTTAAGAAAGTAGATAACACTATAAATATGATTCTAAATTGTTTCTGCGAAATTAAAATTTGGTGTCACTGCCTTTGTTCTACAGCAGTACAATGTTGTATTTCCCAGGCTACCTCTAAATGAATGTCAACTTCTTTTACCTCGGCCACAACCAATCGATACTTCATTAGGGTGAATTGTCTTGTGCCCATGCAACCTTGAAGCTGTGGCTTAATTACCACCCATATTATGCAGCGGCTGTGGGAGACATGCACAGCTGTGCCTGACTTTGACAATTGCTATGCTGTGGGCTCTAGTGTAAGGGAGACTACCCACCTCTACCTCATGGCACTTTTAAGGGATTTAAGTACCGTACTCTTAAAAGTTGAATACAGAAGAGAGACACTAAATGATTGACTCATAAAGGTTAAAGATATTTCTTCTGATAATTTAGTTTAGAAATACATAAGGTATTTACATTTGATTAAAATATTCATTACAAAAATTGAGGAAATCAGCCTTTTTATAAAAATAAAAAGCTAAAATGATAATGTTAGATTACAATTCACCAAGACAACATTCATCTTAAAAACAAAAACAAAATCTAAAAACCAGCAACCAAATGGCAATCGTGACAAATGACATCTCTTGTCTGGGAGTCACTTTTCCTCACTAGACTGATTTGTCATCCTCACTTTTGACATTTTTCATCCTACTACCAAATCAAATTGACAGGATAAGATATTTCGTAAACCTCCAAAGTTGACAGTGGGGCCAAAATAATTTGCACTGTATCTATCTTTTTTCAGTTTTTGACTTTCCAACTATTCAAGGTAATATCTAGTAGGGTGTTAGGGTGGCTTTAGCTTAGGATATTTATAACTTAGTAACTTCATAAGTTTAATTAGAGCTAAAATGTAAGCTGAGTTATGTATTACGTTTCCAGCATCACTGTTATAGTTCTTAAATTAATTGAAAGATCATAATTAAGCAATTTTTAATTAGTCAATTATTTAGGGCATCTTTTATTTAGAAGGTAAGTTAGAACAATAACCATGCAGTAACGTCAGCACTGTGACCATGGAATAATTGGCAGATATGGTTTTTGATCTGAACAAATGAAGCTTGAGGCTTTTATTCTTCAATTTCAGTGACCTAAATGTCAGATTCAGAATTTAAATGATCAGGTGTTTTGTGTCTGCATTATGTCATTCTCTCATATCTTTCTGCCTCATGATAATGGACATTCAGCATTAAAACAGCGAGACTTTAGGTGAAAATACAGTGCCATGACAACAATCGCAACCAGCATTGAAATTTAGGAAATGCTAACAGCTTAACCTATAATGAATATATATATGGAGAGAGAGAGAAAAAGAGACTAAAAGCAAAATATCATTAGCTTCTTGTTATCTCTTCATATTACCAGTTTCAAATTGTTTGCTTTTAATTTGATTATTGCTTAGATCCATCCAGAGGACTTTTTCATGTATAATTTCATCTCCCTCTCTTCTGTCTCACATTGTGAAAAAAAATCAGCAGAATTTGTTGTACCCACGACTTCATCACTCTCTCGAGTTGATTAATGCAGATCTCACTGGCTTGAATAGAGTATCATTAATAATATTTCTCCTGTTATATCTTGCACAAATCTCATTCCTGCAAATTAAGGTAAGATATCTCGTCAATACAGCACCTTGTGGATGGGAGCCAGACTGAATGCTGGTGACTTTTTAACTCATACCACTGCACACTCCCTGTTATTAATGTATATCAGTACTTCTGCCGTGTCACAAGAAGAGACAAACAATCAGAGCCCGAAAATTTTCCTTCATTTTCTGGCCTGCCTAGCCAGAAAAACATAACCCAAAATTATTCAGAGGAAAAATAAAAATTTCTGTTATCTTCTCATACGCAGATAACAAAGCCCCAGCCTAATATGTTCTGATATTTTTTTCACTCATTTATCATATGACCTTTCTTGCTATCAATAATACTGTAGAAGGATACAGCAGATATGTTGAGATGAAGGTGCATAGAAGTCAGATTGCTTCCAAAAGTAATAGCGGTCAGCCATACCAATTTATGCTTGCATTCAAAATAGAGGTGTCTGGAGGAGAGAATTTGTTATTAAAATTTGATATTGCTGTCTAGGCACTGCCACCTAGAATTTGCAACTTTCAGTTGTGATGGGAGCACTAAGGGGGTTAAATGAATTTCTGTTTGAATTATGGTATTAATAAAATACAACACAGTTATTCAGGCATTCATAGTGTTTGAAATAAAATTTAGTAATACCTATTTAAAGGATTTGATAAGCATTTCCTTTTAGTCCCAGTGTGTAGAATCACGTCATCATTATTAGTCATATATGTTTTTTGCAATTATGTTACACTCAAAAGATAACTTTAAATATTTTTTATTAGCCAAATAATTATAACCTTGATTTAGATGAAACACGGTTTGTTTTGCAATTTGAATACCTTTAATTACTTAGTATTTTAGCTTTAGCTTTAACATTCTATCAGGTAGAAATTAGTTGCGGCTCATTTTTGGGCCCAAATTAGGCAACGCAATTCAAGTGCGTGCCAGAAGCCGGAGTCCCGAGGATCACCTGAAATTGGGCCTCTGGCCTCATTTTAATAGGAGAGGAGAACTGCCACTGCCTGTCACGCCTTCAGAGGCAGCCCGCCCGACATCGGGGATAAAATTTGGGCCTTCTGCTTTGCCCACAGTAGCCCTTAGGTAAGTCCTGGTGTGGGAGCAGAGACAAACGTGGGGAGTGCAGTGCAGTGGAGCCGGGAGGAGCACTCCTGCTTTTCCTGGGTCCATAGGAGGGGAAGTACAAAAAATGTTCTTTACCATCTCTTTGGCAGCCTCCAGTGGTCCCTTTAATGACCACTGGTTAGACTGATATAGAACTGGAAAAATTAGTTGGAGCATGTGCAGTGCACAATCCGCCTAGATTTTCATGACTCTTGCAGCAAGATACTGAAATAGACGCAGGACCCTTTTTTGCATATTTAAATTCAATGCTGATTTCAGGCAGCTGCCAGGGACATATAAAATTAATGAGGACCAATATGGCGGTGGTCATGCTGCCATTGCTTATCTGACACAGGACCTCATGCCCAGAAATTGGTAAATATCATGCCCATTTAAAATCCAAAAAACGGTTGAAACGCATACCAAATTCTGCCCCATTAGTGCTAGTTTTAGATAATGAAGCAATTAAATAAACCAAAAATCAAATGACACTTTGTGATCTACCTGAAAAATTGTTATCTGTGAAAATGGAGGCATGTATGATGCATGAGAATTTTCCTTTTAAATGTATCATTGTTTGGTTTTATCTTTGTTTTGTATTTTTTGGAAATGTAATGCTGATATTAAAGATCCTGTCCTTTAAATCTAAAAGAATAACATGCTTGAGGTGACGTTCCAAACAGAGGTCTTCTAAATGGGTCCCTAAGAGACCTGCACATATGAAATTAATTGTTAAATTCTGGCCATAACAAGCAAAGAGTGAGCGAAGATTCTGAAGTTTAAACTGTAATGAATGAATGTTGTGCTTTGATATTCTTAATAACGACATTCAGCAGTTTCTCACATCAACTGCATACATTTGATTCAATTTATTTTTTTTGCACACATTTAAATGCATTCCACTTTCAGTAGCAATTGTAGTATTTTTCAAACCATGGAAACTGCCAAGTATTGTTTGCATAGATTAAATTCTTAAGAAAATAAAATTTTCTGTATTCAGTTGTTATGCAATAACCGCAAATTTTCTCTCTAAGTCTAGACATTCTACCTGAGGACACCAATAAATTCATCTATCAGTGCAGACTGTAAGACACCCACAGTTTGAGCAGTCATTTCCAAAGTGGAGATTGCATTTATGCAGCGATGAAAATAACTGGTAGCATAGCAATTTGTTTTGTTGAATGGTTGCATTGCTATGCATTTTAAAGTTTGATTTGTTGATATACTTCCGTGATCTGAAATATTTACCTCAAATTGACTCATATGGTATTAAAAAACAACTGCTGATCAGAATTCATGCACAGCTAATTGTGCTTTAATTATGGATTGGATGCACTGTCTGGCACAGGAGTAAAAAGCAAAGACAGGAACTAGTACAATTAAAAGTGGGGAGTGTCACTTAATGTTCAAATTACACAAGGGGTAAGATAATACAATACAATCACTAGTGACTGGAATTTGTCCTACGAAGAGGTACTGTCCTCCATTTCAATGATTCTGCATTTTACTTCGATCTCGTAATGGCATCTGCATAAAGGAGAGAAATACTCTAGTCAGAAATACAACCCAAATATACACCTTGTGCTGCTTAAAAATAAAATTAGGGTCAGGTTCATTAATTTCAATGCACCTGCCTTGTAAATTGGTTTAAGTGGCTAGTTTTTGAAATGTAGTACTTAAATTCACACTGACAATTTTTGTGTGTGATAGAAATGCAATATAGCATTGGAGGCAATGCTTTAAAGTGAATAGAGAATAGGACATGACCATGAGTGGAGATAGAACGTTAATTTCATAAATGGAAAGACAATTTAATTCACAAGCCCAGCAGAGACTTCTGAATTATTCAGATCTTTTAACAAGAAAAATAAAAATCAGGATTTCAGTGCCTCCTGTATATTTAAGTGATATTCACTGCAGTTTTCGTGTTTACAAGACAATAAATGGTTTCCGCATGCTGAATAAATAGGAAGATAAGTTTCCCTGGAAGAGCGGTTTTCACTGGGTACACTCAGCAACTGCAGCATCCTGAAATATTGTGCTGTATGTTTTGTTTGCAGTTGGTGGTATAACAATTTTCTTTGTAATTTTTGAATTATTTTATGATTTTTTTAAATTAACATGCCAGATTTTTTTTGTGTTAAAAAATAATAATTTTGCTTTGTAGTTTCATCAGATGTCAGAAAATCTTAAAAGTTTTAACATTATAGCAATTGCATTATTTTAATAAACACTTACCAGGAAATAATTGCCTTTGCCCAGAGATACTGGTGGCAGTGCACAGTTGCTTTAGAATTCTTTCGGACAGGTGGGAGATTCTTTTGTTTTCATTGGCTGATAGCTGACAAGTTACAAGTTGTTTTGAGTTTTGATTGGTCAGTTCTACAATGGGGTAAAACAGCTCTGATGAAACTATTGACATTATCTATGATTCTGTCAGCCAGCTGACCATTTTCCGATTAGCTCATTTGAGCATAATAATTTTCCAAACTGCCTTCAGGAGAGGAGGTGAGGAAATTGGAGAAGATATAAGTTGAAGAAAATTGGAAAAAGATCCTAAATACACATATACTGCAGGTCTGACTGAGTTATGGTGCTCCTACTGATTCAACAGATAAAGAACTATTAATGGAAACTTCAGTCTTTGAACTAACATTGGAACATCGTACACTGCTGATGACCATTCGGTGTAATTTCACACAAGTGCTTTTGTGATTGAAGGAGACTTTTATGATATCAATTTGATATATCCTCATTCCTTATGTGAATACAGTTTTTTAAATTATTTTGTATTTAAGTAAATAAGGAACCAACCCCCTTCCATCTACGTGTCTCTGAGTGAGCTGGAATGAAAGATGTAATCCAGAGTCCCTACAACATGTGTTACCTGGGAAACAGATTCAGATTCAGGTTGGACAAGAATAAGGAGCTTCTGTCTGCCTCTGCTCATCTACACGTTAAATAGTGGCCTTGTAAGGTAGTTGGAGGGCTACTCTGCTCCTGACTATAAGAATTCCTCTTATTGATAATTTAGCTAAAAAGTCAGCATGGATATAAAATGGGATTTCCTGTCTTGTACTCACGTCAACTTTTTAATTTAAATTATTGACAGGAGGAATTTCAGTCCAAGTTGTTTTGTGTATTTAAATTAGAGTGGTGGTGATTCTGTCACCAGCAAAGCCAAATTACATACAGGTTATTTCCTAAGAATTTGATTTTTAGCTTTTCACACAAGTAAAATATTGATCCTGAGGGCAGTAGAGTTAGCAGTCATACACAGAAAATATCTGGGTTTATTCCAATTGTGAC
Organism: Squalus acanthias; assembly: GCA_030390025.1. Taxonomy (NCBI): domain Eukaryota; kingdom Metazoa; phylum Chordata; class Chondrichthyes; order Squaliformes; family Squalidae; genus Squalus; species Squalus acanthias. Next base: position 88,877,244 of record CM059432.1, read on the forward strand.
TGATTGCAGTAATTGAATTGTGACTTTTCCACTCCCAAGTTATTGGATTGAATATCTCTGGGAATAAATCTGGTGAATAGTCAATTGCCCCCAGCAATACCCAACTGTTTACCAGGAATAAAAGTATAATTTAAATGTATCCATATAGAAAGTTGAAACCTCATTCTGTTCAGCTTTTCTATGTGGCGTAAATTTGAATGTTAGTATCCATTTGAATCTCAAAACTGTGCTGCGTTTTACATATTAGCTGATAGGATAGGAATGTTCATAACATTGTACAACTTATTTTCTCTTTGAACATTAACAAGAGGTTTACATTTACAAATTAGGGGTTGCTTCTTATAATTTTGTTACTTTTGACTGACATTTTATAGAAATAAAAATACAATGAAATGTAAAACATGCTTTAGGTTTCCATTCTTTCTCCATGAAAAAATACTCCTGGATAAGTTTTGTCTTTTCATTGTTACAAAAAATCTCTCAGATATTTAAAGAAAATAGTCCAAATTATACTTTTTTGGAAGTGGGGAAGATAATGGCAGATCTACTGCCACACTTATGGAGCACCTTATGTAGAAATAAAGTGAACATTTAGAAGTTTTCAAGTTATTTAAAATTTAAAGACTCATCTTATTGCTGCCAGATGTGAGTAAAATCAGTCAACATCTATCAAAAATCTGGCTAATGGAGTTGATGATTTTTAATCTCAATATTTGTTGGACAAGTTTTGATCTTTCAGAATACACTTAATATGTTAGAAAAATCTTCATATTTCCATCAAAGTCTGTAACCTCACATAGTTGCCTCCAGTGTCAAAGGGATGCCGAGTCTGCCTGCTACCAATCAGTGAAAGGTTGCCATGGTTACAAGGTCAGGAAATATGCCTTTTCCCCTGGTTGTCCAGGGCTCGCACATGTCACTTCTGAAACTATGAATTTTATATACAGGTCACAAGATGCATATCAAACAAAATAACCAGCAAAGCACGGTATAATGACAGTTAATGTTCAAACGCCTTGAATTTTCAAATTTTTCTTTTTGCAAAAAAGCATTGTCATCTTAAACAGATTGTATCATTTATATGAAATGATAGCAATTATTGTAATGCAAATTTCCCTAGTCATTATGAAATGTAGTATGTTGTATTTTAATATAGTTTAACAGATAGAGGAATATATATTTATATTCATAAAACAAAAAAATATTAAATACCCCCATACCTTTGCAATTGTAAATAGTAATTATCAAAACCCTTGTAATTGTGTGAAATGTAAGTGTCCCAATATAATGAAATTCAAGAAAATGGACATATTCATGCAATATTTATCTGTAGACAAGATGCAGGTAGAGATCTAAATGGATTGCAGATTGTTCATCCTTTGAAGTATAAAGTCTCTTTAGTCAAATGAGGCAGTTTAATGTAATTTGCATAAGTTTAGAAACTGCTTTGACATCATTAGTATTTTAAGTGATTTGTAATAGAAACCTTTGGTTTTTGAAATATATGTGTCTAGTTAAATAAATCGCTCGCCATGTGTATTGACCACAGCACTAATTTTTGGAGATTTATTATTATACCACAGATAAGATAGGTCAAGTAAATTCTTTATAGCTCTTCCCTCTTAGCCTAATGTGTTTGTTAGTTTGTTCATTTGAAAAGTTTTACACATTTTCATACTGTGAACCAAATTAATCTTTATGAGCACACAATGGGCCTGATTTTACTCTTTCACACACCAATGCAATTATCGTTATGCTTCAACCAGTACTAACTCCTGAAATTATATATTTTTTCATTTTGTGTCACATCCCCTCATTTAAATATTTAAATTATTGCTTTTGTGGATATTTTGATTCATGGCAACCATTTCCATATTTTGTATACAGGTCAAATTATTGTTGTAAGTCGTCTTATTGTTTTCTATTCTTTTCATGGGCTGTTTTTGTGTGTGTATATATAATGTTATATATTGTTTTAATTGGCCAAGATTAGACTCCTGCTTTGACATGGTAATGAGTTATTGGAGATAATAATCAAAGATAAAAATATAACGAGAATGCAGTTACGCAGAGATACCTTTTGGATTCTCCAATGTGTTTTGGTCTAAACATACAAGGGGCAACTTCTGTGGTGCTTCACATATCTGCAAGTCTTCCCTGATTTATAATGGCACACCCTGTTCTCTGAGCATTGGCAGTAGCTCCCTATCACTGGAATTTAAAGAGGGGGTAAATCTGGAAGTAAATCAATAACTGATGTTTTGCCATAGCACCAGTAGAAAATACAATTTATGCCATGTTCAAAAGGGAGGGGGACAGGGAGAGAGAGAGTTGGGGAGAAGTTGGGAAATCATTTCATGTTTATTTAAAAATAGATGAGTATCTTTTACTTATATCAATAATTAATTTTGTGGATAGAAGCTGTATATTGTCGATTATCATACTTTTAAATTACAAAATCAGTTTCTGTCACACTTTGACAAAACAAATGAAATTTTGAACTATTGATAAATATTAAAATATTGAACAGTAGCTACAATGTAACTAATTTTGCAGGAGAATTTATACTCACCATCAAAAATAAATCATTGGAATTTCTTTAATGTATAAAAATGTCAACATTGTTTGAGTTTAAATGAAATATTTTCACAAATAATATTTCACGTGGTAAATAGACTCATATCTATAATGGTGAATACAGAAAATGGATATTTTTGTGCCCTGTGTATACGAGATATAAACCCACACAGTTTATATTTTATAATCTGGGGGTTTGAATGTACATTTGTGTTTCTTTACCAACCATATAAATGTGTAGTAATAAATGTTGACCATGTCAAAAAATTATGTGGCATAAAGGGCGTTAATGATGGTGTATGGCCATAGGACAATAAAAAATTATGCCTTTACGGGTCACATTTATCATTTTAAGGTTTATTATTTCTGTCTTACTAAAATTTAAAACGAGATCTTTACCTTCATCCATTTAATCTAAAAAATACATTTTTTTAGTCCATCTGTGAATAATACCTTTTTTACCTTGCATTTATTTTTTTTCCTGGTAATGTTTGAAGTACATCTCATAGTTGGTTCAATGACATTAAAAGCCTGAAATAGATTAAAATGGGACATGAAATACAATAGAATAGATATCGGCCTACCTGCATTCTGCACTGTGGCTTTTGTTCAGCTGCATATGGCTTTTTTTTCCGCTCAGGAAAGATTAGTCTTCACAGACAATGATAACAATCCAGCCTATTTTCGCAGAAAGCAGCATTCAAATCAGAAACTAAGTACATTTATTTTCGACAGACAATTTACCCCATGATGAGATGTGCTTTCACTTATTTTCTTCCGACATTCTAGCATCCAGCAACACAGCAGGCATCCTGAGGTTAGACTTCAAATAAAGGATAACGATGCTTGTATATTAATAGATTCATTGTATGAATAATGTCATATTATTGCAGCATTTATTTCTTTCAGTTCAGTCTTAAAAATTGCTTCATAATTGAACTAGTAATTTTAACATAGGTTCAGGTGAATTTATCTGCATTTTGTTCTGTCATCAGTGGGGGGAAATAGCCTATAAATGCTTGCCTTTTAGTCGATTCATTCTGCATGAGCTTTGTGCTATTTATTATTGCTAATTTTCATATATTGCAAGTCAAAAAATACATTCTTGTTCAGACATTACCATAAAAATATTGCAAATATCCATTCATGAGTCATTTACCTTCTACCAGGATCCTTAGATTAACTAAAATCTGTGGTGTAGGACAAACCTCTCTTTCACATTATTTATGAATATTGAAGATTGTGATTTGACTCTCTAATTTTTCTAATGGCTTTCAAATGATAAGTACATGGCTCATGCTATTAATATATTTTAATAGGTGTATGTAATTATCATTTCATTGAAATGTATTAGTTTCTAATCCATTATTTACTGTACATTGGACTCATCATAACAATGTTTTTGATCATTTGTGGTTTAAATCAAACTTGTAATATGAGTGCCATTTCTTATGTTTTGGCCTACGATAATAGGATTATTTGCATTTTTTTCAGTTTAGAATACTTGATTTACTGTTATTATAAATAGTTTAATTAGGATAAGGTATTAAAAGGTCTTATTTAATCAATAAAGATTGTGACCTTCTGTTTTTAGCAGCCAAGCTAATCAGGAACACTGTAACTAATGATTTGTATGAATCAGAACTTGTTTTCCTACTGCTATTTCATAACGACAAGGCCCTATTATGCTACCTCATGCGTTTTCCCCTTCACTGACCTTTTTGTATGGCCACTGAGTTGGGTTCATATATCTCGTAGCCAGGGTACAACCCAGACCATTAGCCAGTCCCTAAACCACTACCATGAACCATCAGCCCCATGATTTCTGCAGTTCATTCATTTTGCAGCTTCCTAACGATCTCTGCCCCAGCTCTAAATCCTGCTTTTATTGTAGACGGAGCTGACAACAGGCAGCCTTGTCTTTCATTTCCTTGATGTACTTTGTACTGCAGTATGGCTTTTGTTAGTATTGATGCAAACATTACCATAAACCACCACCTAGGGACTAGAAACAATTGACTAACTGTTTTCAAATCCAATACACTTAAGTTGATCAGACACAAAGTTTAAGTACAGTTAGCTGTAGAAACACCATTGCTGTGTGGTCTCGGCCTGCATCGACTCGAGAGAGAGCAAGGCCAGTGTAATGCAGGGGCCCATATTGTGCATCAGTGAATTTCATGACACAACTGATGTCTAGATGATGGAGCTTGTAATTGTTCCAAATATGGGTGTAAATTTCTCAAACTTTGGAGTTTGGGAAGAATATCCATTTATTACTACCCGAGAATAATAATTTACAAAATCAAATTTATGTTTAGAAATGTGACTATTTTCTGAACAAGCTTATCCATTCTTTTTTTAATAAGAAGTACATTTTAATATGTTCTGGAAAAAAAAAATTAAATGGCAAAGAAACTGGACTCATTATGAATACATTTTCTGTTGCTTGTGAAACAATTTCTAAGTCACATGCATTATTTATCTAAAACTGTGTCTGACCCTTTTTTTGTAAAGGGAGCAATAGTAGGGTCATTTGCTGTTTGAGCTTGGATAGATTCTGGAGTCGAGCTTTTGTAAAGAACCATTCAGGTCTATTTTCTATTCCATGCTTCAAAGCTGTCAGCTGCATCTTTGATGTTTCTTCTTAAATTAAGCAATACCGAGCAAAACAAAGAAAGAGGTAGAAATGAAGAGGACTTACGTTCATTGCCAGTTCAGTTTCTGCTTCTGCAGTCATTTCAATGCTGCATACTTAATCACTTGTAGCCTTTAATGGTAAATGTATGTATAATATATCAATGTATGTATAATATATCAATGTATCAACTCTATGCATTTATTCAGAATTATATTGGATAAATTTAAAAATGAAAATACCAACACAGTGAAGCTTTTCTTCTGAGCTTGAACCTATGCAAAAGAGAAAATACATATATATCTGAACAAAAGCAGATAGAAAGGTGCTAAGCATACAACAATGTTACACTGCGCAATTTGTGTAGTAACTCCATGTTTAGGGAGTTCCACTTTTGTAGTTTTGTTTCTAAAACACTATTAAAATAAAATAAAATGCCTTGAGTTTTGTATCACACTTTTCCCATGCCATACTGTATTTTGTCAATACTGTGAAGATATGGCAGATTCTGGTGTGTTCATTTTTTTTAAGGCTACTAGTTGACTTATAAATGTGATTAAATTAGTAATCAGTACTGCAGAGAATGAAGCGGAGATGAGCTGATCATTCTACTGACAAAGTGCAATTGGAATTCTCATTCCACCATTGACATTTTAGCATCACGCATTGTCCTTGATGTCAGAGGTTTTTAGCTGATTATCTGTATCCGGTTAGATAAATAATGACAATTGATCAGTTTTAACTGTCTTAGACAAAATCAGCAAATAGAATACCCACAGAGTTCCATATTACAAAGCAGAGTGACAGGCAGCTTACACAAAAGCACTTCATAAGGACAAGAATTTATCTTCAACATAATAGTTACAAATAATAATGAGATATATCTTCAACAACTACATGAAGAAATGCACAGTGAATTCCAAATTTAATCGTTGGCACTTCTATTTAAAGAATTACTGATAAAAATATATATTATTATCTTGATTTATTTTCCATTCTGGCAAAGAAAGCTTTTGAATTTTTAACATTAACAATTATTTAATGAACTAATATACAAGTTTGTTTTGTTACTTTTAAAAGAACATTTGAACTGTATGTTTTAACTTTTACAAGATCATTAGCGCTTTCTCATTAGTTTGTTGTATACTAGTGCAATTTGTCAGGATTAAAGTATTTATTTTACTAATGATTTGAAATACTGAAATTATAGCAAATCAATATTAAGTAGACATAGTCCTGTTATCTGTATGAACCTTTCTTTTCACTGTTTTGAAATGAGAAATGTGTCTATATTCATTATATTAAATACAGGTGAAAAACATGAACAAGATACTGCATGTAAAATAAATTACGTTTTTCCCCTAAAACATAGCATTTTTTTTTAAATCAGTAAAGATAAATATTCTTCCTTTCACAAACAGTGGAAATTATTTTTGTAACTTTGATCATAAAAATAAGGCACATTTTCTTTTATGAAATCAGAAATTTAACAGAAAATGTCATTTAAAATATTCAAAGTTTGTTTTTGTCAAAGCTTATCACATGTTACTTTTTCAACATAGTGCAATTTAATATACATAATTGGCCTTTGTTGTATGTAAGATGTTGAGTATATTTCACAATTTAGTTTGCATTGTTAACAGCAGCATAGCAGCAAGTAGGATCTGTATTATAGACATGTAGGAATGCAGGAGTGATTTAAATGTAGAGTTCAGCATGTCTCACCCTTCTTGCCATTGCCTTATTTTTTAACCATCATCCAATAGACAGTATAAGATGTATAGGGGGTTGATAGCTTTGCTCACTAAATTTATGTGCAGAATTACAGGCTGCACAGTGCCAAAGATGGATTGTAAAAAGAGCTTTTTGTTGCATATGGACATTTTCAGTTTATTAATGTATTTCAAATGAATATCTTACCATTTGGCTTGGTTTAGTTACCTTGCATAACTAGCCACACAGATGGATTTCAGGGGGAAAAGTGGTGAAAGCCAGAGATCATATTGATAAAGAAGGTAGTTGACACTCAGAGAAGATTTAGTGTCCGATTCATACACTGGTTGAAGAGCGTTAGGTATGGCTGATAGGAGAAGACCAATAGGAGGCATTGGTAATCCATGCAATTTTACTGGCACTGTAATTGAACCTTTTAAAACAAAAGGAAACATTGACTCTTTACAGATTAGAGTGAGGTGTTATAGTATGTGACCTCATTGTTGTAACAATTACGCAAGCTTTTTTAAAAAAATATGACTTGTTTCACAGGACCAAAGAGAGATTTTCTTTAGCAGCATTAGAAATCAATAGGCATATTTAAACAGTAAAAGAGCTGACTGTAAACAGAAGTATACATTCATGTATTGTGCTTCTGTTATTTCAAAGAGATTAGTGTTATCAATAATGGAAATATAATTTTTCAGGTTTATAGTTTCCTTCATTTAAACATGTATCGAATCAACAAGGACGTAGCATTCATAACAAGGATCATTTTCAACAAGCCACTGTCTCACTTGAGTATTTTTACACATGATTTAGAAGGTACTAATTTCAGTATAAGATACACAGTATATTCAAATCTGTTTCCTCTGTGCCCCAGTTTTCCTTTCGCGTTTTTTTACAGCTTAAGGTTTCTGTGGTGATGCCACAGTTTACAACATTGCTATGCGGCTTTTGTTGTATTTTAATGTGCATTTGTATATGCTCACAGAGCTTTTTTTTCTCTCTTGTGGGATTAGAGAGCTTAGAGATGCAACCTATGAGACCTAAATGAGGCAGAAGCAAACAGTTCAGGGAGCAAGGTACTAGCTGGGACTTTATTCACCGCAAAATGTTTTCAGTCAAAAGTATACACAAATACCATTTTAGACAATAGTCCAATTTCATATTTGCACTTAGCATCTGTGATAGCACAGCACCATTTCCTACACACCCTTTGTGTGGAGTATAAAATGAACATTTTATTTTGTTTATGCCTCATTGTTGCCTAGTGTTATATCAATATTATAACAAATGAGCTTTTACATTATCAATATACTGGAAATATCTGTTTAATGCTGTCCTCCGAAAGAAATGACAAAATCAAATGCTGAAAATAAACAACAGATCCATCAGCATCTGAAAAGAGGAAAGATAGGCTATGGTTTGGGGTCGAGACTGTCAGAAATGACAGCTACGTTGTGAAATAATTAAAGATCATGCTGAATATATTCATGGACTCTGTCCCACCAGGAAAACTACACTTGTCTAGCTATTGTATTTAAAATAATAATTAGTGATGCATAAGGCACATAATACGATACCGCACAACACCCAAGACCAATCCCACGATTTTTACTTAAGTGCAATTTTCACTACTTTTGTTACTCACCAGCACTTTAATTCTAATTAGGAGCATGTTGCAAAGTGCCAGTGACCTGCCTCTCTCTACCCATGTAAGAGTAAGGAAACTTTCCAGCTGGTACAGTAACCAGCTGGCCTTACAGTCAGCAGATGTTCACCTCCTGCTCTCTCGACCCCATTCCCACTAAACTGCTGACCACCCAACTTCCGTTCCTGGTCCCCATGCTAGCTAACATTATAACTGGTTCCATCTCCTCAGATACTGTCTCTCCTCCCTCCCAAAACTGCCATCCTCATCCCCTCATCAAAAATATTAGCCTCGAACCCTCTGTCCTTGCAAACTACCACCCCATCTCCAACCTCTCCAAGGTAATTTTTTTTGTATTAGTCAATGGGGGAGAAATTCGGTATCGCCCTGTTTGGGGCGCAATTATCGGCCGGGCGCAAAGTTTAGCGCCTGGCGCTAATTATCGCCTCCGACTTTAAACTTGGCTTTTATCGCCCCTGGAGGTGATTGGAGCGCTAAATCAGGTGCTACACACCTCTCTTCAGGCGCTAACGCCGAGGAGCGAGGCGCTATCTCAGAGCGCTGGCGAAGCTCATGTGATGTCGATCAGCAATGGAACACAGACACACTGGCGCTGGCCAGTTCTTAAAGGGGAGGGTCGATCTTGCTCTCCATCCATACCTTGCTCATTGCAGCCTTGAATCTCGGCCTGGAGAGACCTGTACATAAAATCTGCTGGAAAGAATAATGGAGAGGCCCAGGGAAAGATGTCAGAGTGCAGCCCCCATAGTCTCTTCTAAATTGATGTAAGGAAGATCAAATCAAAATGAACCTGCAAAGTGCTGCTCAGTACCCAAAACTCCTCAACACAGCGTTGAATATCTCCAGAAGTCACTCTCACTCAGAATGCGTGGTGCAAATATGTCGCCAAATAAAAGGCAGTAACCGGTCGGCTTTAAATAGTGCTCCCCCAGTCCCTTCCCGACTGCAAAACGCTACCCGCAACCTGTCATTGCTAGCGGCGGGCGGTAAGGCAGGGGGCGCCACTCAATTTCCACTCCGGGGCGCCCCAAGGGCGTTGCACCATGGAATGATGTCACAATCTGCGCGCGCAGGTGGTCGCAGTGGTAAGTTTTAGCGCCGCCGCACAATCTCAAGTTAAGTTCTCGAGCGGCACAAACATCGCTGCGCCCGGGCGTTAGCGGCTTAACGCCCCATTAGCGCCCTCTTAAGGCGCTAACGGGAGGCGCAACCAAGTGAATTTTTACCCCTGAGTGTCTCCGCTTCCACCACTTCCGTTGGCAGCGAGTTCCAGGTACTCACCACTCGCTGTGTAAAAAAGTTTTCCCTCACATCCCCCCTGTATCTCTTGCCCAAAACTTGAAGGGGGAAAAATTGAGTCACGCCCCCTGTGGGGCGCTAACTTCACCGGGGCACTACTTTTAGCGCCCCGAAAAAATTAGCACCCCTGCGGCCGAAATTCATCGGTAACGCCCCAAGAGGGAAGCGGGGTGCTACTGGAAACACCCTGCCTCCCTCTTGGGGCGCTGCGAGGGAATATCACTGCACTACGTGCCGCGGTACTGCACGCCTTCTTCCCCTTCTTAAAGGGGAGGGGCCTAGCGCAGCACGACCCAGGGCCCAGCTGGGCCACTGGGGATCGGAGTGCCGGAAAAAGCGTCTGGCACTCAAGAGAAGTGCCGGGCTCACGGAGTGCAGCCGGCACTCTGCGGGGGGGGGGGGGGTGGGGATGGCAACGGGGGCAGGTGCTGGCAGGCGGGCAACAAAAATGGCCACCCGGCACCTCGCCTTTAATTAGCACCGCCCCGGCCGCAGGTAGGCCCCCCGACCACGTCGGACATAGCGTCCGGTGGTAAGTCAGGGGGCGATACTGAAGATCGCGGCTAGGGCGCAAGCGTGACGCTGCGCACGGCGATGACGTCATCGCCGGCGGTGCAGCGCCATGGGGCGCTAACGGTTACCGCCGCTGCTAGCTTCCCGCTGAATTTCATGGGAGGTGCTGGCGGTGCCACGCCCGGGCGCTAATTGCTTTGCGTCCCGTTAGCGTCCTCTTAGGGCGCTAACGGGAGGCGCAAAGCAACCAAATTTTCCCCCCTAAATCTGTGTCCCCTAGTCCTTGTACCATCAACTAATGGGAACAGCCTTTCCCTGTCTAGCCTATCCAAACCCATCATAATCTTGTACATCTCTATCAAATCACCCCTCAACGTCCTTTGCTCGAATGAAAACAAATCCAGCTTCTCCAACTTGTCCTTGTAGCTAAGATCCCCCATCCCCGGAACCATTCTGGTAAATCTCCTCTGCACCCTGTCAAGGGCCTTCACATCCTTCCTAAAGTGTGGTGATCACAAATGGATGCAATACTCCAGTTGTGGCCTAACCAGTGCTTTATAAAGGTTCATGCTGAACAAATATTTTGTTTCAGTCTTTACGGTAGAGGACACTAAGAATATCCCAACACTGGACAAACAGGGGGCTCTAGCGGGGGAGGAGCTAAATACGATTAAAATCACTAAGGAATTGGTACTCAGTAAAATAATGGGACTCAAGGCAAATAAATCCCCTGGACCTGATGGCTTACATCCTAGGGTCTTGAGGGAAGTGGCAGTAGGGATTGTGGATGCTTTGGTAATAATTTTCCAAAATTCCCTGTACTCATCAAAGGTCCCGGCAGATTGGAAAACTGCTAATGTAACACCCTTATTTAAAAAGGGTAGTAGGCAGAAGGCTGGAAATTGTAGACCAGTTAGCCTAACATCTGTGGTGGGTAAAATTTTGGAGTCTATTATTAAGGAGACAGTAACGGAACATTTAGATAAACATAATTTAATAGGACAAAGTCAGCATGGCTTTATGAAGGGGAAGTCATGTCTGACAAATTTGCTTGAGTTCTTTGAGGACATAACGTACAGGATGGATAAAGGGGAACCAGTGGACGTAGTGTATTTAGACTTCCAGAAGGCATTCGACAAGGTGTCACATAAAAGATAAAAAATCACTGGATTGGGGGTAATATTCTGGCATGGGTGGAGGATTGGTTATCTAACAGGAAGCAGAGAGTTGGGATAAATGGTTCATTCTCGGACTGGCAACCAGTGGCCGGTGGTGTTCCACAGGGGTCGGTGCTGGGTCCCCAGCTCTTTACAATCTATATTAATGATTTGGAGGAGGGGACCGAGTGTAACATATCAAAGTTTGCAGATACAAAGATGGGAGGTAAAGTAGAAAGTGAGGAGGACATAAAAAACCTACAAGGGGATATAGACAGGCTGGGTGAGTGGGCAGAGATTTGGCAGATGCAATACAATATTGGAAAATGTGAGGTTATGCACTTTGGCAGGAAAAATCAGAGAGCAAGTTATTATCTTAATGGCGAGAAACTGGAAAGTACTGCAGTACAAAGGGATCTGGGGGTCCTAGTGCAAGAAAATCAAAAAGTTAGTATGCAGGTGCAGCAGGTGATCAAGAAGGCCAACGGAATGTTGGCTTTTATTGCTAGGGGGATAGATTATAAAAACAGGGACGTATTGCTGCAGTTATATAAGGTATTGGTGAGACCGCACCTGGAATACTGCATACAGTTTTGGTGTCCATACTTAAGAAAAGACATACTTGCTCTCGAGGCAGTACAAAGAAGGTGCACTCGGTTAATCCCGGGGATGAGGGGGTGGACATATGAGGAGAGGTTGAGTAGATTGGGACTCTACTCATTGGAGTTCAGAAGAATGAGAGGCGAACTTATTGAAACATATAAGATTGTGAAGGGGCTTGATCGGGTGGATGCGGTAAGGATGTTCCCAAGGATGGGTGAAACTAGAACTAGGGGGCATAATCTTAGAATAAGGGGCTGCTCTTTCAAAACTGAGATGAGGAGAAACTTCTTCACTCAGAGGGTAGTAGGTCTGTGGAATTTGCTGCCCCAGGAAGCTGTGGAAGCTACATCATTAAATAAATTTAAAACAGAAATAGACAGTTTCCTAGAGGTAAAGGGAATTAGGGGTTACGGTGAGCGGGAAGGAAATTGGACATGAGGCTGAGTTCGGATCGGTCAAGGCCCTGTGGGTGGCGGAGCGGGCCCAGGGGCTGAGTGGCCGGGTCCTGCTCCTACTTCTTGTATTCTTTAGATTTGAGGTTAGGATCAGATCAGCCATAATCTTATTGAATGGCGGAGCAGGCTCGAGGGGCCGATTGGCCTACTCCTGCTCCTTTTTCTTATGTTCTTATGTTCTTATGTTCAGCATAACTTCTCTACTTTTGTACTCAATACCTCTATTTATGAAACCCAATATCCCATATGCTTTGCTAACCACTCTCTCAATATGTCCCGCCACGTTCAGGGACCTATGCACATTAACTCCCAGGTCCCTCTGTCCCTGCACACTCTTTAAAACTGTGCCATTAAGTGTATATTGCCTCTCCCTGTTTCTTCTACCAAAATGCATCACCTCACACTTCTCTGTATTAAATTCCATCTGCCACTTGTCTGCCCATTCTGCTCGCCTTTCTATGTCCTGTTGCAGTCGATTGGTATCATCATCACTGTTTGCCACACTCTCAAGTTTGGTGTCATCGGCAAATTTAGAAATTCTACTCTGTATTCCAATATCCAGGTCATTTATATATATCTAAAAAAGCAGTGGCCCCAGCACTGACCCTTGGGGAACACCACTGTCTACCATCCTCCAGTCTGAAAAACAGCCATTTACCACAACTCGCTGTTTTCTGTCCTTAATCCAATTCCTTATCCAAGCTGCCACTGACCCACCTATTCCATGAGCCTCAATTTTGGCAACCAGCCTTCTATGTGGTACTTTGTCAAATGCCTTCCAAAAATCCATGTAGACAACATCCATTGCATTCCCTTCATCAATCCTCTCTGTTACTTCATCAAAAAATTCAATTAGATTAGTCAAACATGATCTGCCTTTTACAAATCCGTGTTGGCTCTCCTTAATTAGCTTAAACCTCTCCAAGTGCCCGTTAATTTTTTCCTTGATTATTGTTTCTTAAACTTTACCCAACACTGATGTTAAACTGACCGGCCTGTAGTTACTAGGATTGTTCTTACACCCTTTCTTGAACAATTGTGTCACATTTGCCACTTTCCAATCCTCAGGCACCTCCCCCGCATCTAGGGAAGATTGGAAAATTATGGCAAGCCCTTCCGCTAATTCCTCCCCCAATTCCCTTAGCAACCTGGGATGCAAGCCATCTGGACCAGACGACTTATCCACTCTAAGCATACCCAGCCTTTCTAGTACATCCTGCCTATCAATTTTCACCCCTTCCATTGCTTCTACCTTTTCCACTTCTACTGATATTTTATCAGCATCCACCTCCTTTGTAAACACCGATACAAAGTAGTCATTGAGAATTCTAGTCTTGCCCTGCACCTCTAAGCATATATCACCTTTGTTGTTCCTAATGCTACCCACCTCGCCTCTTACTACCCGCTTACTGTTTACATGCCGATAGAAGATTTTTGGGTTCCCTTTTATGTTAACCACCATTCTACTCTCATATTCTCTCTTTGCCAATCTTATTTTCATCTTCACTTCCCCTCTCAACTTATTGTATTTGGTCTGGTTCTCCCTAGAAGAATTCACCTGACATTCATCATACACCCTCTTCTTTTGTTTCATCATCTTCTCTGTCTCCCTTGTCATCCAAGGAGCCCTTGCTTTGGTTCCCTTACCCTTCCCTCTTGTTGGAATGTACCTAGCCTGTACTTGGAACATCTCCTCCTTAAAGATCTCCCATTGTTCCGTTACAGTTTTTCCTGTCAGTCTTTGGTTCCATTTTACCCTGGCTAGATCCTTTCGCATCCCATTGAAGTTAGCCCTATTCCAGTTTAGAAGTTCCACTCTAGATTGTTCCTTGCTACTCTCCATTGCTAATCTAAATCTTATGATACGATGATCACTCATACCCAAGTGTTCTCCCACAGAGAGAGAGACAGAGAGAGAGAGAGGCAGAGAGAGAGAGATAGACCAGTTTTGCTAATAATACTACTTCACATAATACTCCTGTTCTTATCAAAACTCCAACTCGCTATTCCAAAGAACATCAGCTAGCAAAATATCTGAATTTCAGAATTTGGTGCAGTGGGGGAGGGGGGGTTATATACAACAACAAAAACGACAAATTATATTCATATAGCACATATACCATAGGAAATCATCCCAAAGTGCTTTGTTGAGGTGCAAGGAAAATTGGACACCGAGCCAAAGAAGAAAAGATTAGGTGGGTTGACCCAAAACTTGGTCAAAGAGTTGGGTTTTAAGGAGGGTCTTAAAGAAGGAGAGGGACATTGAGAGGTAGGGGGCTTAGAAAGGGACTTCCAGAGTCTGATGATGGGAGTAAAAGGATTTTTATCACTTTCAATTGGTTAAAGAAACTGCAGCACCATTGAATAAAATAAGATGTATATATATTCAAAAACTGATGCTGCAAAACCTGACCATCAACGGAATAGCTGGTGATATGCATTGAGATGTGAAGAAAGGAATAGCTTCATACGAGGATAAAATTTGATTTATTTAATCTCATACTACTTAAAAAAAATAAGAATTGCGAATAATTGAATGCTGGAACGAGTTTCAAGGCTATAATCTAATCAATGAGTTCAAGTGTCATCATAAACCATGAGAGAGAAGTTTTGTCAGGTATAACAATCATTCTGACCTAAGATTAGATTACAGCCTTGAATTTCTTCCATGGTATCTTTAAATTGTTAGACTACTAGTTGATCTTCTCTGAAGTTGCTATATTAGTGTGCTGTAAATAGAGCTCGAAGTTTGTGTAGGTAATCTCTGCCATTTCATTTCAAGGAGCATACGATAATTCATTCACTTCAGAATTCACAACATTTAAAGCAAAACTATTATCACGAGCTGCTCTCAGTCTGAGCCAGACTTGGGACTGCAGGGGCGACTGTTTCTCAAAGATTTTTTTTGCTACAATGTGATTGGAAAGAAAATCAAAAATGAGGTGAAAGGTTTTGCATATGATAGAATATAGGAACGGGGACTGAATTTTGCTGGCGCTCAGAGGGCGGGTTCGGAGACGGGTCCGCTGTCAAAATCAAAAAGATTGACAGTGGGGCGGTATCCCACTCTAAACCCGCTTCCTTGTCAGTTTCCCTAGTGCCGGCTCTGCCTGCGCTTTGCAGACCCGGCACGAAGCAGCGAGTCATGGAATTGTGCTAGTTAAGAGAGTGTTTAAAGCAATTTAATCCCCATTTTACCAGGTACAAAGCATTTTGCCAAGTTTTCCATGAGGTTCCTGTCGCTTGGGGATCACACAAGGTAAGTATGTCGGGTTCTGAACAACTCTCCATTTCTTTGAATAGGTGACAGCTGCAAAAGTGGTATAAAAGCTACCATTTTGCAGCTGGTCACTTTCCAATCTCAGAAGCTGGAGCATTAATGATTTGGAACCCACTTTTGAGCTTTATGCACTTTTGAAGTGTTTGGAGTAATCTCTCTAGCCACTGTCACCTCCTTGGAACAACCTATCTCAACACTGACAGATTACATCTGTCATCTCAACCTCACCTGCCATCTATTCCATCAGCATCGGTGCCCTTGAAAAAATCTCACTTGGGTCCTCAGAATCCCACCATGATCAGCCCCAACACCAGCATCACCGGGCACACCAGGAACACCAACATCCACACCAACCTCCTCCGCAATCAATTGATGCTGCACTGGACACAGGGCATCATCACCCATGCACATTACTGCCCGGGTCACCAGCGATGGCCTCACCATGTCCCGATTTGCTTCACTTAACACTGAACACCGTGGCTGCCACATGATGCACCAGGTTGGCACCACCCCAGACCAGCATCATAAAGCATCCTTACAATGTCCAAGCCATTCCTTTCACACTCATCACCATTGCAGGGGTGGGGGGAGGTTAACGTTATGTCTCACCATTCACTGCAACTCACTAAGACACTTCCAAAGGTGCACACAAATCTGTCCAAGAATGCAAAGTGTTGAAAATAAAGATTTCAATGTTTGACAGCACATTACCAGATACTTCACATGAACATTGGCTAAACCACTCAAGTGCCTACTGTTGTGTGTTCTTAGTTGGTATGCTTGCAGTAGGATGAGGGTAAGTGTGAGAGGTGGCTAGTGAGATGGGGAAGTGATAATGTAAATAGAGAGGGATGAGTGGAGGTGCAAGGTAAGTTGGTTTTAGTAAAGATGTGCAGGATTATGGTAGGGAAGGCAGAGTGATGGGGATGTGATGAGTGGCACAGTAGGATGAGGTTGAGTGTGGCTTGGCAGTAACGTTTCGTGATCTACTGAGATAATTGAAAGGTTTGCGCCACTGCAGCCTGGTCCTCCTGACCACATCCCTGCTTGTGCTCTCTTGTGCAATGTGCAACCAGGCTGCGTTGGTCTCCTGGAGAGGTGTCTTCTGCCCATTGGAAGGGAAGAGAACCTCCCTGCGTGCTGTGACTCCCTCCATAAGCATATACAGGGAGTCATGGGAGAGCCTGGGTAGAGCCGTGCACCTTTGTGCAGTGCTTGTCAGTGTTTGCAGCACATCAATGCTGTAGAACACTGACAGCACAACTGTCAAAATCAATTTGGACTTAACAAGCCCAATCAGGGCAAAATCACTTGGAGGAGGCGGGATGAAGACGGGTGCGGAGTTTGAGGCCGCTGTCAGCTCCGGCTGCACCGGACTCACCACAGCTGGCGAAATCGCGGCCAGGAGCAGGCCAATTGTCCCATTGAACTGGCTCAAATATTTAGGTATCGATGGCAGTTGTAATTTTTACAAGCCCAATTCTTCACCCTTTTAGCATGGGGGTAATTTCTGATTTCACTCGCCCAGTAAGGAGCTTCGTCTGCCCAAACATGCACATTGAAAAATTTTTGTGCACGTGGCCCACAATTTTGCAACCATTAATTTAAATGGTTGAGAAATGATGCATGGTGGTGCCCAAATTTCCAAAATGTGCTGTGGCCAGGCAAGAGTCCTTGCCAGCAACACAAATTTAGAAAATTACCCCTCATATCCCTTAATACCCTTATTTATCAAATATGTATCCTCTTTAAACACCTCAGCCTAGAAATTCAGTTGCGTAGCGCCCGTTGTTTGGGCACTATGGTTGCTGAATTGGGACCAAAATGGCATCCGAGCACCGGGAGCACACTTCTGCGGTGGGCGGCGCCGGATGCCATCTTGGTGAGAGCAATAGAGCAGCCGTTAGGAGCGTGCGCTATAAGTATGGTAAGTAGGCAGATCGTCACGTCAATCAGCGTGCAATGCTGATTTGACGCCAGCACTGTCATTTTCGTCATCAGCGCTGGAGCTAATACCCTCTCCTCACCTTGCACAGCTGAACATGCATTCAACAGCAGAAAGGACCCCCCCCCCCTGCCACCAGCGATATTTAAAGGGATCATCACCAACTTTCAGGTAACTTGCTTTTTGATTTCTACTGGCTCTGTGTAAGTTTGTGGAAATGTTTGGGGCTTTCTAGAGTTATTTAAAGTTGGTGAGGTGACAGGGAGTGGGGCTGCAAGTGGAGAAGGCCTTGCTTGTGACTTCAAAGGTTCTGGTCAGACCACTTGCTCCCAGTCATGGGTGCTTTAGTTGTCATCCCTCTTGGCCTGCAGCATGACAGGGAGATGGAGCAGAGGCAGCAAAGAAGAGGACAAGCTGCTCACAGAGGAAGGAGGAGGAGGGCGCTCAGAAGGAGACCTTACTCACCTAGGGTCTTCTGACAGCAATTTTCTAACCTCAACCTGAGCCTGGAGCATTGTGTGAGGCATCTGAGCTTTACGAAAGAGGTGCTCACAGAACTCTGTGACATTTTACAACCAGACCTGCAGCTTCAGGGTAAGCACAGCACTGCCAATGGCAATGAAGGTGACCATGGCCCTGAATTTCTTTTCATCGGGATCCTTCCAGGTTGGAGCAGGTGATATCTGTAACATCTCACCATTCGACATCCACTGCTGCATAAGAGAGGTGATAGATGTCCTCAGGGGAGTGTTTGCTAGTGCTGTTGGGGAGGGTTTAAACTAAAATGGCAGGGGGTTGGGAAACTGTGCAGGGAAACAGAGGAAAGGGAAGCAAGGATAGAAGCAAAAGACAGGAAGGAGAAAAGCAAAAGTGGAAGGCAGAGAAATCAAGGGTGTAAATCAAACAGGGCTACAGTAAATAATAACTCTAAAAGGATTAAGAGTGTTAAAAAAACAAGCCTGAAAGCTTTGGGCTGGATTTTCATGTGACCCGTGGAGGCGGGTTTGGAGGCGTGTGGGGGGTTAAAATTGCGAAAACTGGCGGGTGGGCACAAGTCCGCCTCCATCCCGCCTCCACGCAATTTTCATTAAATCGTGTCTGCTGGTCCCGACTCCGTCCCGCCTTTAAGAGATGGGATAGGCTGTTAAGGCCCTTAACAAGCACTAAATTGGCTCTATAATGCCATTTTGAAAGGCCTTTGTGATTTTAACCCTTGATCTACGTGAAGCACGCCTGTTCTGAACCACAATTGTGAAACCTGGCGGGAGCACATTTGGATAGCTGACTATCAGCTGCAGGTCCACTATTACAATGGAGATGTGATGAAGGTAGTAGTAGTATTAGGTCTGAAAGTCGCCTCTGATGCTGCTGCATTGAAGGTCTTCAGAGACTGCCTGGCCTTTGCTGTGAGAGGACCTGGATGCAAAAAATCTCTCTCTCTCTCTCTCTCTCTCCCCCTTAGAGCTGCTGCTCATTTTGCATCCAGGTCCTCTCACAGCAAAAGCCAGGCAGTCTCTGACCTGCAATGCAGCAGCAATGATGACAACATCAGAGGCGACTTTCAGACTGAAACCACTAATTGGTTCATGGGTTCCCACATGCTGGAACTTAATTGCCCAATTAAGTGAAAATTGCATCAATCTCCCACATCCAATTGCAGTCGGGTGGATAACACGAAATGCGGATGACACGACCCCAACCCGCCCCAGTATCAATATCCAGCCCATAGTGTCTTAATGCGAGGAGCATTCGTAATAAGGTGGATGAATTAGCTGCGCAAATAGATGTAAACAAATATGATATAATTGGGATTACGGAGACATGGCTCCAGGGTGACCAAGGCTGGGAATTCAACATCATGGGGTATTCAATATTCAGGAAGGACAGACAAAAAAGAAAAGGAGGTGGGGTAGCATTGCTGGTTAAAGAGGAGATTAACACAATAGTAAGGAAAGATATTAGCTCTGATGATGTGGAATCTGTATGGGTAGAGCTGAGAAATACCAAGGGGCAGAAAACATTAGTGGGAGTTGTATACAGACCCCCAAACAGTAATGCTGAGGTTGAGGATGGCATTAAATGGGAAATTAGAGACGCGTGCAATAAGGGCACAGCAGTTATCATGGGTGACTTTAATCTACATATAGATTAGGCTAACCAAATTAGTAACAATACTGTTGAGGAGGAATTCCTAGAGTGTATACGGGATGGTTTCCTGGACCAATATGTCGAGGAACCAACTAGAGATCAGGCCATCTTAGATTGGGTATTATGTAATGAGAAAGGATTAATTAGCAATCTTGTTGTGCGAGGCCCCTTGGGGAGGAGCGATCATAATATGATAGAATTCTTCATTAAGATGGAGAGTGAAGTAGTTGACTCAGAGACTAGGGTCCTGAATTTAAATAAAGGAAACTATGATGGTATGAGGCGCGAGTTGGCTAGGGTGGATTGGGGAGTGTTACTTAAAGGGTTGACGGTGGATAGGCAATGGCAAACATTTAAAGGTCGCATGGATGAACTACAGAATTTGTTCATCCCTGTTTGGCATAAAAATAAAACAAAAAAGGTGACTCAACCATGGCTAACAAGGGAAATTAGGGATAGTATAAGATCCAAGGAGAGGACATATAAATTGGCCAGAAAAAGCAACAAACCTGAGGATTGGGAACAGTTTAGGATTCAGCAAAGGAGGACAAAGGGATTAATTAAGAGGGGGAAAATAGAATATGGGAGTAAGCTTGCAGGGAACATAAAGACTGACTGTAAAAGCTTCTATAGATATGTGAAGAGAAAAAGGTTGGTGAAGTCAAGCATAGGTCCCTTGCAGTCAGAATCAGGGGAATTTATAATGGGGAACAAAGAAATGGCTGACGAATTAAATACATACTTTGGTTCTGTCTTCACAAAGGAGGACACAAATAAACTCCCAGAGATGTCGGGGAACATAGGGTCTAATGAGAGGGAGGAATTGAATGAAATCACTATTTGTAGGGAAATGGTGTTAGGGAAATTGACGGGATTGAAGGCCGATAAATCCCCAGGGCCTGATAATCTACATCCTAGAGTACTTAAGGAAGTGGCCCTAGAAATAGTAGATGCATTGCTGGTCATCTTTCAAAATTCTATCGACTCTGGAACAGTTCCCATGGATTGGAGGGTAGCTGATGTAACCCCACAATTTAAAAAAGGTGGTAGAGATATAACAGGGAATTATAGCCTGACATCGGTAGTGGGCAAAATGCTAGAGTCCATTATAAAAGATGTAATAGCAGAGCACTTGGAAAACAGTGACAGGATCGGACAAAGTCAACCTGGATTTACAAAAGGGAAATCATGCCTGACTAATCTACTGGAAATTTTTGAGGATGTAACTGGTAGAATAGATAAGGGAGAAACAGTGGATGTGGTGTATTTGGACTTTCAGAAGGTTTTCGATAAGGTCCCGCATAAGAGATTAGCGTGCAAAGTTAAAGCACATGGGATTTGGGGGTGAGGTACTGATTTGGATAGAGAAATGGTTGGCAGACAGGAAGCAAAGAGTTGGGATAAATGGGTCTTTTTCCGAGTGGCAGGCAGTGACTAGTGGGGTACCACAGGGATCGGTGCTAGGACCCCAGCTATTCACAATATATATTAATGATCTAGAAGAGGGAACTAGATGTAATATCTCTAAGTTTGCAGACGACACAAAGCTGGGTGGGCGTGTGTGCTGTGAGGAGGATGCAGAGAAACTCCAGTATGATTTGGACAGGTTGGGTGATTGGGCAGATGCATGGCAGATGCAGTATAATGTGGATAAATGTGAGGTTATCCACTTTGGTGGCAAAAACAGGAAGACAGATTATATCTGAACGGCAATAGATTGGGAAAAGGGGAAGTGCAACGAGATCTGGGAGTCCTTGTGCACCAGTAGCTGAAGGTAAGCATGCAGGTGCAGCAGGCGGTTAAGAAGGCAAATGGTATGTTGGCCTTCATAGCGAGAGGATTCGAGTACAGGAGCAAGGATGTCTTGCTGCAGTTGTACAAGGCCTTGGTGAGACCACACCTTGAGTATTGTGTGCAGTTTTGGTCGCCTTATCTGAGGAAGGATGTTCTTGCCATGGAGGGAGTGCAGCGAAGATTTACCAGACTGATACCTGGGATGGCAGGAATGACGTATGAAGAGAGATTGGGTCGATTAGGCTTATATTCACTAGAGTTTAGAAGAATGAGAGGGGATCTCATTGAAACTTATAAAATTCTAACAGGACTAGACAGACTAGATGCAGGAAGGATGTTTCCGATGGCGGGGGAGTCCAGAACCAGAGGTAACAGTCTAAGGATAAGGGGTAAGCCATTTAGGACTCAGATGAGGAGGAATTTCTTCACCCAGAGATTGGTGAACCTGTGGAATTCTCTACCACAGAAGGCAGTTGAGGCCAATTCATTAAATATATTCAAGAAGGAGATAGATATATTTCTTAAGGCTAAAGGGATCAAGGGATATGGGGAGAAAGCAGGGGCAGGGTACTGAATTTGGATGATCAGCCATGATCTCATTAAATGGCGGAGCAGGCTCGAGGGGCCGAATGGCCTACTCCTGCTCCTATCTTCTATGCTTCTATGCTTTATGCCAGGAGAGAGGACTTCATTGTCTTCTCTCTGACCAGAGAGAAGCAGATGGAGCATGCACGTGGCTTTGCCAGGATAGTAGACTTCCCATGCTACAGGGCGCTATCGACTGCACGCACGTGGCTTTGTGGGCACCGTATAGAAATAATGAGATGTCCCGCCGCAAAGGTTACCGCTCGTTGAATGTGCAGTTGGTGTGCGACCATGCTCAGCACATCATGATGGTGAATGCCCAGTATCCTGGCAGCAGTCATTCTGTGCCAGTATGCTGTTCCCTCAGTCTTTGAGCCAGAAAGACAAACCAGATGGTGTCTACTGGGCGACAAGGGCTATCCCTTGACCACCTGGCTCATCGCTCCGCAACCCAACCACACGTGGCCAACATGCGTACAACGGTAGCCAATCTGCCACACAAAACATCATAGAGCAAACCATTTGGCTGCTGAAGCAACGGTTCTGCTGCCTGGCCCACTCTGGAGGAGCCCTGTAGTACTCATGTCCTGATTCGTCTTGGTCTGCTGTATCCTCCACAACCTGGCCATCATGAGGGCACAGCCCTTGCCATCAGGGATATGGCCACCAGCTCAGGAGAAGGAGGAGGAAGAGGAGGAGGAGGAGGAGGAGGAAGAGCAGGAAGCAGAAGAGGAGGAGGAGGAAGCGGAAGTTTGTAGGCAACCCAGACAGCCCCTTTCTGGCCGGGATATCCGGGATCGAATCATCCACCTGCGGTACCAGTGAACGCAACCCCTAATTCTCCATTCAACAACAGTCCCACACCTTACCTTCCCTCTGTTACTGACCATCACAGCGTCCTCTTGGCCACAATGCTGAAATAAAAGCCATGACAAAGCAAACATTCCAATCAAACTTTACCCATCTGTCCATCCAATATTACATCAAAAAATCAACTCATCACCCTTGTGCATTCCCTTAGTGACTGTCTTGCATGCGCCTTTGCCTATCCTAGTGCTCCTACGCAGTGCTACCCCAGTGCCTGCAGCATGACTGGTGGAAGGCTGCTGACTTTCAGTGGGGGAGACTGCAGATGGACTTGCAGGATGACCTCGAGGAGCTCTGGGCCGAGTAGGCCCGGCTTTGGACTGTACCATCTCGGCATGGGCGGCAACAGTCAGGCAACAGTATGGACACTGGGGGAGTGGCAGTGGTGGGAGGACAAGTGCTGTCATCCTGAGAGAGGACAGCAGGTTTGTCCTCCACAGATCCATTGTCACTCCCCTGGGGCAACCTCTCAGCAATCCTAGTAATCTGCAGAGTACAAACTGCTGGATTGTTGTGACAGCCTGCAAACCCCTTTCAACACTGGTAAACCCAGCCATGATGGCAGCAGTCTGTGTTTGCATGACTTCAGTCTGAGCTTCCATTGCAGCACTCAGACATAGAATCATAGAATGGTTACAGCACGGAAGAAGGCCATTCGGCCCATCGAGCCCGTGCTAGTTCTCTGCAAGAGCACTTCAGCTAGTCCCACTCCCCTGCCCTTTCCCTGTAGCCCTGCAAATTTCATTCCTTCAGATACTTATCCAACACCCTTTTGAAAGCCGAGATTGAATCTGCCTCCACCAGCGTTTCAGGCAGTGCATTCCAGATCTTAACCACTCGCTGCGTAAAAAAGTTTTTTCTTACGTCGCCTTTGGTTCTTCTGCCAATCACCTTAAATCTGTGTCCTCTGGTTCTTGACCCTTCTGCCAATGAGAACAGTTTCTCTCTATCTACTCTGTCTCGACCCCTCATGATTTTGAACGCCTCTATCAAATCTTCTCTCAATCTTCTCTGCTCCAAGGAGAACAACCCCAGCTTCTCCAGTCTATCAATGTAACTGAAGTCTCTCATTCCTGGAATCATTCTCGTAAATCTTTTCTGCACCTTCTCTAAGGCCTTCACATCCTTCCTAAAGTGTGGTGCCCAGAACTGGACGCAGTACTCCAGTTGGGGCCGAACCCCAATACAGGTTCATCATAATTTCCACACTTTTGTGCTCTATACCTTTATTCATGAAGACAAGGTTGAGAAAGCCTTTTTAACTGCTTTCTCAACCTACCCTGCCACCTTCAACAATTTGTACACACATACCCCTAGGTCTCTCTGTTCGTGCAGCCCCTTAAGGTTTGTACCATTCAGTTTATATGCCCTCTCCTTATTTTTTCTACCAAAATGTATCACTTCACACTTTTCTGCGTTCAATTTAATCTGCCACATGTCCGCCCATTTCACCAGCCTGTCTATGTCTTCCTGAAGTCCATCACTCTCCTCCTCACTGTTCACTATACTTCCAAGTTTTGTGTCATCTACAAATTTTGAAATTGTGCCCTGTACACCCACGTCCAAGTCATTAATATATATCAAGAAAAGCAGTGGTCCTAGAACTGACCCCTGGGGAACACCACTGTATACCTTCCTCCAGTCCGAAAAACAAGCGTTCACCACTACTCTCTGTTTCCTATCACTTAGCCAATTCCGTATCCATGCTGCCACTGTCCCTTTTATTCCATGGGGTTCAACTTTGCTGGCAAGCCTATTATGTGGCACTTTGTCGAACGTCGTTTGGAAATCCATGTACACTACGACAACCGCATTACTCTCATCAACCCTCTCTGTTACCTCATCAAATAACTCAATCAAGTTAGTTAAACACGATTTGCCTTTAACAAATCCATGCTGGTTTTCCTTAATTAATCCACACTTGTCCAAGTGACTGTTAATTCTGTCCCTGATTACTGTTTCCAAAAGCTTCCCCACTACTGAGTTCAAACTGACTGGCCTGTAATTACTGGGTTTTTCTTTACACCCTTCTTTGAACAATGGTGTAACATCTGCAATTCTCCAGTCCTCTGGCACCACCCCCATATCTAAGGAGGAAATTGAGTGGCTTCTGCTTGTGCTGCAATAGAAGCTGAGACTTCTGCCATCAGATGTGGCATGATGGTTGGGCCCACAAGTGCGTTAATGGATCTGCCCAGCCCTTCCACGCTGGAAAGGATGGGCTCCAAGCTCTGCCCAAAGCCCTGTGCAAGGCTGGAGCTGGACTCCTCCATGCTCCTTGACATTGCACTCAGGTTTTCTGGCAGGCCTGCCAATGCACCAAGCATTTAATTGTGCATACCCATCAGCGTTCTTCTGTAGGCCGCCCCATCAAAGACTTCACCTGAGTCTTGAGTAGCACAACTTGTGTGCGACCTCGCCCTCCAGGGAGCTAACACCTGAGCTAACCTTTCCCCCTACCCTGGCTGCAGGCCACTCGTGCCCGGTGTCTCACTACATGGAGATCCTGCTTCTAACCTATCCTCTAAAGTACGCGGAGTGTCAGTATCAGAGCTGGTGGCTGGGAGTGTGAAATTGAGTGATGATGTTTCTTCTTCTTAACTCTCCTCTCCCTCTTTTTGTTCTACCACTGGCTAGGCTGCTGGATTTCTTGGGTGTTTGAAATGGGAAAAGCACAAGGGTAGGGTTATGGTCGTAGTGGAGTGGTGAAGCAAGAGCTGCATGCTTACACCATGTGCAGAATGTAAATCAGAAGAGATTATGGGATGAGGGGGAAGTGAGATGTGAGAAGGAGGATAACGTATGTGGATATTGGCATCTTGTATTCTTTCCGCCCCGCTGCTGGCCAAGGGCTCAGTTGTGCCCCTGCCAAGAATGGCCAGCACTGTCTCCTCTAAGTGGGTGAGGTGAGATGATGCAGGCGAGCCTGTCCCCTGCTGGTTAAGGTCTGCTGGCGCCAGTTATGTGCCACATTTTTCTGCAAGTGAAAGAGAAACGTGTCAGTGAGTGTGGTATAATGTGTGTGGTTGATGTGCCAGTCATGGTTGAATAGTTCACAGTGTGTTCAAGCTGTGAGATGTGGGTGTGAGGCTTGAGCAGCGGTAAATGAGATGAAGCTATGAATATGGTGTGTGAGTTGTGTTTGGTACAGATTGTTGGTCAGTAAGTGATGGGGGTGTGGTGCATTGAGCAGTGTGTGAGGCTAGTGGTGCAGATGGTGGGATAAGGCATTTGAACATAAGAACATAAGAATTAAGAGCAGGAGTAGACCATACGGCCCCTCGAGCCTGCTCTGCCATTCAATAAGATCATGGCTGATCATCAACCTCAACTCCACTTTCCTGCCCTATCCCCATATCACTACAGTCCAAAAATCTATCTATCTCAGCATTGAATACACTCAATGACTGAGCATTCACAACCCTTTGGGGCGATTTTCCCAGCCCTGGGGAGGTGGGTATGGAGGTGAGACTGCTGGAAAAATGGCAGAATCTGGGAGCGGGTACCCATCCCGCCCCCAACCCGCCTCCGTGCCATCTTCCCAGGAGGCGCGTACCCGACCCGCGCCAGGTCCCATCTCCTCGAGGCGGGAAGGGGATTAGTGCCAATTAACTGCCTGTTAACAGGTAGTTAACAGGCAGTTTTTTGGCTAATCCCTATTTTGAGCCATAAAATGTGGGCTTCCCGACGGCTCCGAACCTCGCCAGGGTCAGCGAGGCGAGCCGTGGGTCTGTGGGGGTCGGAGGGGCCAAAATGTCCGGTGTGCAGGTGAGTGATGAGTGCAAGTGTGGAGAGGTAAGTGTGTGAGGTGAGTCTAAAGTGTTTTAATAAGATTACTTACCTTTGCTTCTTCCTCCAGGCTTCATCCCTTTAGGCTGCGGAGCTGCCTCATCTCACCAGCAGAGAAAGCAGAATGGACGCTGCATTCTTAAATGCAGTAGCCTTCTGCTTTCTGCTCAGGAAAGCTTTCTAAGTGAGTCTTGAGTACAAGTACTCACCAAAGAACAGAGATTGTCAGTGTTTGACAGCAGGGCGGGCTTAACAAGGTCAATCAAGGGAAAATAGCGTGGGTTGGCCAGACATCGATGGACGCGGGAGTAAAACCCGACAAGCAGCTTTCCCGCCTCCATCACGTCCCCATTGATAAAATCACCCCCTTTGTGTTCTCCCCACAGCTTACTGTCCCACCTAGCTTTGTATCATCAGCAAACTTGGATACATTACACTCGGTTCCTTCATCTAGGTCATTAATATAGATTGTAAATAGCTGAGGCCCCAACACTGATCCTTGCGGCACCCCACTAGTTACATATCCGTTTATCCCTACTCTCTGTTTTCTGTCCATTAACTAATCCTCTATCCATGCTATTGTATTACCCCCAACCCCATGAGCCCTAATCTTGTGTAATAACCTTTTATGTGGCACCTAATCAAATGCCTTTTGGAAATCCAAATATACTGCATCCGCTGGTTCCCCTTTATCTACCCTGCTAGTTACATACTCAAAAAACTCTAATAAATTTGTCAAGCACGATTTCCCTTTCATAAAACCATGTTGACGCTGCCTAATCATGTTATGATTTTCTAAGTGACTTGATACCACTTCCTTAACAATGGATTCCAGCATTTTACCGATGACTGATGTCAGGCTAACTGGCCTGTAGTTCCCTGTTTTTTCTCTCCCACCTTTCTTGAATAGTGGTGTTACATTTGCGACCTTCCAATCTGCTGGGACCATTCTAGAATCTAGGGAATTTTGGAAAATCAAAACCAATGCATCCACTATCTCTTCAGCGACCTCTTTTAGAACCCTAGGATGTAGGCCGCCAGGTCCAGGGGATTTGTCGTTGAATTCACTGACCTTGACCACTTGTGTGAGGTCATTAAATTTCTTCCTGCTTTGAGTCCAGGTCCTCGAATTTTACGTGCTGGCTGCAGTCCTCTGAACGGGCACAGGTTGCCATCGCATCACGATCACCACACCCATTTTTGGGTGATACCGAATTTCTAGGCGCTCAATTTTTAAACAATTCACTAATAATTATCTATCTCTTCTTTATGTACCTCAATTGTTATGAGATTGGCTCAGTTGGTAGTTGTGGGATGGGCAATAAATGCTGGCCTTGCCAGTCTCACCCACATCCCAGGAACAAATTAAAAAAAACCCTGCTAGTTGCTCTAGCATGTAATCTAGTCTGACACTTTAGTGCAGTAGTGAGGGAGTGCTGTATTGTTGGAGGTGTTTCAAATGAGATGTTAAATCAAGGCCTCCCTGTTCAGCTGGATATCAAACATTCCGTGGTGCTAGTCAAAGATGAGCAGCAAATTCTCCCATTTCTCCATCCATTAATACCACCAAAAACAAATGAATTCATTTACTGTTTGTGGGTCCTTGCTAAGGCTGCTGAGTTTGCCTACCTAACAACATTGACTGCGCTTCAAACGGAATCCATTGGTTGTAAAGGGCTTTGGAATGTCCTGAGGATGTGATAAGTTACTATGCAAATGCAATTTCTTCCCTTCTTTGAAAGGATTCTTCACCTGTGGATTCTACGATATTGCACTCTACATTCTTACAAAACTTTCCGTGGATACATTTATTCTGGGTGCACTTTTAATCAGCTTGGTTCCAATTTCAAGATTATTCCCATTAATTTCTGAGCGCTTCTCCTAATTTTCCACAGTAACAATTGGTAGAGTATCCATGGAAATCCTGGGAAAACAGTGTAATCGCCATTATGCTGTTGCTCCAGGATTTCCATGGATCTTCCGCCAAAGTTACAGAGGACGATCAGGAGAACAACAGTCACAACATTGATAACAGTCAGAAAATAATTTGTTATTATGAAAAAGATATAATTTTGTTTGTTAGGGTACTTTTCATTCTATTTTTAAGGTTTTTTTGCCCCATCCCAGCTGTCAGAACCCAACATGTCCTTACTACAGGTCAAAGAACGGCATTAGGGGGAAAATTGGGTTGCTTTGCACCTCCTGTTAGCACCTCAGGGGGCGCTAATGGGGCGCAAAGCCCCTAGCGCCCAGGCGCAGCACCGCTAACGCTTCCCGCGAAATTCAGCGGGAGGTTAGCGGTGGCGGTAGCCTGCAGCGCCCTGTGGTGCTGCGCCTCCGGCGATGATGTCATCGCCGTGCGCTGTGCCCCGCTCGCACCCCGGCCGCAAACTTCGGTCGCACCCCGGCCACAAACTTCGGTCGCGCCCTGGCCGCAAACTTTGGTCGCGCTCCCTGACCTACCGTCGGATGATATGTCCGACAGGGTCAGGGTGGCATTTTTGTGGCGCTAATTAAATGGCAGGTGCCAGGCGGCCAATTTTTTTGGCACTCCTCTTGCGTGCCGGGCATTTTTCCCTGCACCCCGCTCCCCGGTGGTCCAGCAGGGCTCCGGTGCGCACAGCGCTAGGCCCCTCCCCTTTAATCAGGGGAGGGAGACCTGTAGAACTGTGGTGCTACGTGCCGACGCATGTGGTGCTGTTGCACGTAGCGCCGTGATATTGAATGGTAGTGCCCCAGGAGGGAGGGGGAGCGCTTCCAGTAATGCCCCGCCTCCTGCTTGGGGCGCTACCCCTCAATTTACGGCGCGGAGGCGCTAACTTTTTCCAGGCGCTAAATCCCAAAGGGGGCGCAACCGAATTTTTCCCCCTTAGTGTTCTGTTACATTCACAAAAGGGAATTTAGGTTTTAATATATTCTGCCCTATTTCTCTCTTGCAAAATGAACTTATATGATTTATGCTTCTGAATTTAGATTGCTAGACCCAAATGGTTGTTGACCCTTTCAAACAGCCGAAGCTCCTTACTCTCAACAAACTCCTTACTCTTAACAATGTACAGCTCCTACAGCCTGAACTCTTTCTAGCATTTTCACTCGAACAATGTACTACTCCTACAAACTCCTTCTACCATCTTCATTCAAAGGACCAAATACTCCTTCAAACCAAACCTTTTTTATTCTTGCAAGCACATTCATTCTAGCAATGTGCTATTCTTAGGTACCGAATCTTCTCACCCATCACTAGCACTTTCATTTGTTCAATGTACTAATCTTATTGTTGAGATTCTACAGTCAATAACAGTATTATTTTTCCCCCTTCAACTTCCACAAGTTATGCAGTGGATATATGTTTGAAGAAAGGTTCAAATAATTAAACCTTTTAAGTAGTTATGGGAAGAGAATTTTCCCCCATTATAGTTAGGCCTGAAAGGACTGGCTGTAACAAAGCCTGTTTGTCTTTCTGTGCACAATTAACCTCCTGCCTGGGTGAAGGGAACGGAGATCAATGTGAAGGATTCTGAATGTTCTTACTTTTCCTAGTAGAAGTATTATTAATTGATGTGCTAATGGGCAAAGTATCAGCTTGGTTCAGAGGCAGCACTCTCATTTCTGAGTAAACAAAGAAAGACTTGCATTTATATAGCGCCTTTCACGATCACCAGATGTCTCAAAGTGCTTTACAGCCAATGAAGTACTTTTGGAGTGTAGTCACTGTTGTAATGTGAGAAAACACAGCAGCCAATTTGTGCACAGCAAGCTCCCACAAACAGCAATGTGATAATCACTTTTTGTTATGTTGATTGAGGGATAAACATTGGCCTTGACACCGGGGATAACTCCCCTGCTCTTCTTCGAAATAGTGCCATTGGTTCTTTTATGTCCACCTGAAAGAGTGGACGGGGCCTTGGTTTAACATCTTATTCGAAAGGCGGCACCTCTGACAGTGCAGCACACCCTCTGCACTGCACTGGAGTGTCAGCCGAGATTTTTTGTGCTCAAGTCCCTGGAGTGGGACTCTGAACCCACAAACTTCTGACTCAGAGGCAAGTGTGCTGCCCACTGAGCCACAGCTGACACTGTAAAAAGGTTGTACATTCAAGTCCCATTCCAGGAGTTGAACACATAGGGCTGGATTTTGCCAGCTGAGGCGGGTTCGCGGCGGGAGAGGTAGTGGGCGGCTTCCGGTCCCGCTCCCGGCTGCAGCCACTCTGTGCAAACAATTTTCCATTGATTGGGCTTGTTAAGCCCGCAGTACGTGTTACCCGGCCCAAACACAAGGTGCAGGTCTGTTGAGCTCCTCTGATGACGCGTTTGCTGTCAGTGTATTTAAGGGGGCAATGTCCCTATTTGTTCTCACATCTGCTTCCTTACTCCTGAGTGCTGCTTGATTGAAAAAATGACTACAGAGAGACAGAGGGCTGTGCCACGCTTCAACAATGACTCCCTCCATGTTCTTGTGGAGGGAGTCAGAGGATGCAGGGAGGTTCTATTTCCTGGGGATGGAAGGAGGAGACCTCCTCATCAGACAAAGGCAGCCTGGCTGCAAATAGCTGAGGAGGTGAATGCAAGGTCTGTGGTTGCTCGCACCTGGGTTCAATGTAGGAAGAGATTTAATGATCTGCGTTCAGGGAAAGTGAGTATAAAAGCACACTTACCTTCATTCTGCTGTGCCTGTCATCACATCCCCATCACTCTGCATTGCCATCCCTACTCCTGCACATACAAACTCACCCCCAGCATCCCTTGCACTATCACCCATCCTTGTCTTCCTATCTACAGAATCATATCCCCATCTTACTATGCACCCCTCACACTCACCCTCAACGTTATGCAATGACAACAACTAACAACTCAAAAGGAGGCAACTTGGTATTGGCACCCCACTCCATCATAGTCTCCCTTTAAACATCTATCCTATCCATTCTTTACACTCATTCCATCACTCTCACTAAACTGGCACTTCTTTCACTCATTGCAGGAAAAGAGAGCCCACAATAAGAGGGAGAGGGAGAGAACAGGAGGAGGACCACCATCGCTGGCTGAGCTCACCAACGCTGAGGAGGCAGCTCTGGACATCGCAGGAGTAGTTGACCAGCCTGAAGTGAGGGACGGAGAGAGGGGCTCATTAGAACAACCTGGTGACAGAATGCTTCTTTACCCATCTTATTTTGCATTCATGAGTGACTCAATTGAGATCTGATGTCAATAGAAATTGAATGCTCATCATGTGCACAATGGGATGTGTCTGCAATCTACATATCACATGTCTACCTCATGTCTTTACTCTCCCCCTGGACCATCAGGAGTCCCCCATTTTCCAGGAGGGAGAGCAGGAGCACTCCTCAGAGGATCCTCCAGCCTCTGAGGGAGCAGCGTCAGCAGCAATGAGCGCACCCAGCACCAGCGCAGAGACGCACATCTCGGTGGGCCCTCTGCAAGATAGAGTAGTGTTGTCACCTGGTGTATCACAAGTCACAAGTGAGCAAGATCAGATGGGTGGAGACAGGGACAGCAGTGGAAAATCCTTGTCGGAGGCCTCAGGAGTCTCCTGCTCGGCTGAGCTGCATGCAGATGCTGAGCCTCAGGGGGTCATCCAGGAAGAGGGCAATCGTGGAGCTTCAGGAACAAGTGCAGGAGGCTCTGACAGGGTTTTCAACCACGGTGACTGCGAGTGTGCAGAGAATGGAGGAGTCCATCTCAAAAATGAGCAACGCCATGGCGCACACACCGGCAACTGTAGGTTCTGTCATGGAAAGGATGGCAACCGCCATGGAGGACATAAATCGCCAGACTCAGGAGAACATGGTAACACTTCTAAATAGATGGTCATCTATGGAGGATAGATGTGCATCTATTGAGGAGAGAAACCAAAGGTTCATGGACGTCCTTGTTATGAGGAATGTCAGTATAGACATGGGTCCTCATGGCTCCACTGATGTGCAGCAAGGTGCTCTCCAGCTACTTGCTAGCAGAGAAGTGCGGGTGGCCCATGAGAGGGATGATGGTGGGAGGGGACATGGAAGTGGGCGCTCCTCTTCAAGTGTTCCAACTTCCATCCCCTTGCCAACCCGTCGGTCAGAGCCCCAGATGCCTCCCCGAACAGTGATGGCTGAGTCTGCCCCTGCACAGCCGCAGGAGGAGCAGACTTTGGCGGGGCCCTCAAAGGCTCCAAAACCCAGAGGACGACCGCCAAAGGTGTCTAAGCAGGCGCAGCAGGGAAGAGAGCAGGCTGCCTCTACATCTGGTGAAGCCACAGTTGTATCACCACGTAGAAGCACGCGTAAAAGAAAGCTCCCACAGAAATAGTCACAAGGGTAGTCACTTGGGTGATTTGCTATAAATGAATGTTAAGTTTCTGTTCTTTTATTTTGTTGTAATAAAGCAATGTTTTCTGAATGTTTGAATTTGTTCCTATACGTGTGGTCACAAATTGAAGTGGCACAGACAAGGGTAAGGGTGCCTTTATTGTCCAGCAATAGTGGTGACAGTGCAAGGATTGAACAGTTCATTGTAGAGATGCTCTATGGTGTTGAAGTGGGGTCATGCCAACCTTCATGTGCATGTGGCAGCCACGTATCTGTGCTGCATAAAGTTACGTGAATCTAGCATTGATTAGGCCATCCCTGGCATCACGGGAAGCAAGGTGCTCGCGTACTGGTCACGTTAGGTCAGCTGCCTCCTCCAGGTCTTCCTCTTGCTGGACCTCATTCTGCTCCTCCTCCTCCTCGTCTGAAGAGGCTGTGCGCTCAGCGCTTTATTCCTCATGCAGCGTTAATCCGCGCTGCAGTGCGATGTTGTGCAAGGCACAGCAGACAACTACAATTCTCGAGACCCTGGCTGGTGCATACTGAAGGACTCCACCAGATCTGTCCAGGCATCTGAAGCGTACTTTGAGCAACCCTATTGTTTGCTCTAAGAGACTTCTGGTGGAAATGTGACTTTGATTGTAGTGCTCCTCAGACTTGTTTGATGGCCACATCTTCAGAGGATAGCGTTTGTCTTCAAGGAGCTAGCTGGAAAGTTCGTTTGGCAGTTCCCATTTTGCTGTTATATATGGCGGTTGAGGATGAGATGGTAGAAGCAATCAGTCAATGGGGAGAGAGGTTATTCCAAGGAGGTGACAGTGCAGAAAGAGTTTACAACACACACTTACAGCCTCAATACAGATCAAATGTGTCTTCCCAAACCTGAGATCAGCAACTTCTGACATTGCAAACTGAACAGATATGAAAGGTTAGATTTTATACTGCAGTTGCAGCTGTGAACTATTGAGCTCGATTGAACTCCCGACGTACTTACCTGACGTGATCTTCGAACAACGTGAACCCCGTTGAAAATGTGGGAAAATACAAAAAGGCTGGCAAAATAGTCTTTAACAAGCAGTTAAAAAGCAGTTAAGTATCTTAAATGCCTCCCCCGCCGCTTGGTGTTGGGTCTGTTCTGAAATCGCAGACCCGACACTTTGGAAACTTACATGGAGGCGGGTTCGCAGCGGGTTCCCAACCCGTTGTCAATCATTGCAATTTTGACAGCGGGCCCACCTCTGAACCCGCCCTCTGAGCTCCGGCAAAATCACGGCCATATTCTAGACTAACATTTCAGTGCAGTACTGAGGGAGTACTGCATTGTCAGAGGGTGCTATTTTTTGAATGAGATGTTGGGCTGTATCTTGCTGGAAATATAATGGTGTGGTAATGATGCAAGCCATTATTAACGTGAAAATCGGCCACCAAATTCAAGGGATTCAGAGATAGGCATGAGTTGCGAATCTCCAGAACTTGCTGGTAGATTTATACTGCTCCACCACTTGCTTACACAAACGGCATCTCACCCTTAACCTTCCCATTATTTTTAAGAACTTGCTGGATTTGCACATTAATTGACCATTAAACTCGCCACAGAAAGTTAAATCTGGTAATTAATAGCATAAGTACCCTTTTAATGACATGATAATTGTTAATGCAATGCCAATCAACCTCTCTTGCCCAGAAAGTGAACAATTTAAACAGTTTAATCATATTCCTGCATGTAGTAAATTGTTGGAGATTTAAAAAATGTGAAATTTTTAATTTTTTTCTTATTTTGCTTTCTGCTGCTTTTTCTCTGTCTCTCTTAATCCAATCTTTCTTTCCCTATCTTTATTTCTTTTCTGTACCTGATTTGACTCTAATTCACCTTCCTTCTCTATTGTTCCTCTGTTTCTTGCTCAATCCTTAAGTCATTTTCGGGTTGACAGGCTGTAACTAGTGGGGTACCGCAAGGATCAGTGCTTGGGCTTCAGCTATTCACAATCTATATCAATGATTTGGATCAGGGGACCAAATGTAATATGTCCAAGTTTGCTGATGATACAAAGCTGGGTGGGAATGTAAGTTGTGAGGAGGATGCAAGGAGGCTTCAAGGGGATATAGACAAGCTAAGTGAGCGGGCAAGAACATGGCAAATGGAATATAATGTGGAGAAATGTGAAGGTATCCACTTTGGTAGGAAAAATAGAAAAGCAGAGTATTTTTTAACTGGTGAGAGATTGGGAAATGTTGGTGTTCAGAGGGACCTGGGTGTCCTTGTACACGAATCACTGAAAGCTAACATGCAGGTACAGCAAGCTGTTAGGAAAGCAAATGGTATGTTGATCTTTATTACAAGAGCATTTGAGTATAAGAGTAAAGGGGGTAGAAATTAGGTCGCGCCCCATTTGGGGCGCAAATATCGTCCGCGCGCAAATATTAGCGCCTGGCGCTAATTATCGGCACTGACAGGAAACTTCACTTTTACCGCCCCGGGAGGTGAGTGGAGCGCTAAATTAGGCGCTGCACACCTCTCTTAAGGCGCAAAGGCCTAGGAGTGAGGCGCTAACTCAGCGCACGAGCGCAGCGCAGCTGCTGCCAGTTAGCGCGGTAACACAGACACACTGGCGCCGGACACTTCTTAAAGCGGGGGGGGCCACTTGCTCCCCAGCCACACCCTGCTCATTGCAGCCTTGAATCTCAGCCTGGAGAGACCTGTAATCCATTTTGCTGCCAAGAATGGAGAGGGTGAGAGAACGCGCTCATCGCTTCACCGAGCGGGCCTTGGATGCTCTGGTTGACGCAGTGGAGCGCAGACGATGCATGCTGTTCCCAGAGAGTGGCAGGAGGCCTTTGCCACGCGAGTTCAGAAGAGTGTGGAGGGAGGTGGCTCAGAGCGTCTCCTCCAGGAGCATGGTGCCCAGGACCCATGTCCAGTGCCGCAAAAAGTTCAACGACCTCACTCGGGTCGTCAGGGTGAGTGGCTTTTTCTCAATACCTCTCCATCCCTCCATCTCAACCTCACTCTATGGCCAGAGGGTCTTAAAACCCCAATGCACAACACTCATCCAACACCTATGGCCCTTTCATCAAACACACACACACATTCCACACTTTGCATACAGTAAGGGCTATTCACCTATGGGAGGCACATCAGGCAAGACCATGGCTGCATATTGTAAGGGCTATTCACCTATGGGAGGCACATCAGGCAAGACCATGGCTGCATATTGTAAGGGCTATTCACCTATGGGAGGCACATCAGGCAAGACCATGGCTGTATATTGACTCAGATGCTGTCCTTTTTCTTGCAGGCTAAGCTGGCTCATAATCGGAGACAGCAGCAACGGACGGGTGGAGGGCGGCTTCAGCTGCAACCCCTCAGCGATCTGGAGGAGCGCGTCCACAGGATTGTGGCAAGCCGGGTGATCGGTCCCGTCGCCACTGGAGACGCCGACCCCGTTGTGGACAGCAATGGTAAGGTCATCACCTTTTTGTCCTCTGTCCTTCCACTTGTCCCTCACAATACCAGCCTTTGACACTTTCAATCCAACTTGCTAACTCGCTGCACTTATTCCTCCCTTACTGCCACCCTGTCCTCACGCTAAAGCCACTCTTGTACCTCCCTGCTTTCAGATGGTGATTCACCAGCTGAGGAGATGGTCCCTGAAGCTGCCACTGGGAGTGATGCTGCAGCTGAGGAGGAAGAGGAAGCCGGAGCATCAGTGCCACCCTCTCCCGAGGAAGCCCATGGCCACACTGGGAACACGCCTTCCCCGGAGGGGAGCAGGGGGGAAGGGGCTGATGATGGTGAAGTTCCAGGACCCAGCGGGCTGCAGCAACGCCATTGGGGGGGGAGGGAAGAACGGGGGAGCAGGGGGGAAGGGGCTGATGATGGTGAAGTTCCAGGACCCAGCGGGCTGCAGCAACGCCATGGGGGGGGGAGGGAAGAACGGGGGAGCAGGGGGGAAGGGGCTGATGATGGTGAAGTTCCAGGACCCAGCGGGCTGCAGCAACGCCATGGGGGGGGGAGGGAAGAACGGGGGAGCAGGGGGGAAGGGGCTGATGATGGTGAAGTTCCAGGACCCAGCGGGCTGCAGCAACGCCATGGGGGGGGGAGGGAAGAACGGGGGAGCAGGGGGGAAGGGGCTGATGATGGTGAAGTTCCAGGACCCAGCGGGCTGCAGCAACGCCATGGGGGGGGGAGGGAAGAACGGGAGCCTTCTCCCCAGAGGGAGAGTATGCCAGACACTCCTAATGCAATGGACGCAGAGGAGGAGCGGATGATTGCAGAAATGAACAGCCAGGCGGTGGTCATGCACACTGAGCTCATGGGTGCAGTGGGAAGGGTGCCCGAATGCATTGAGGCACTGGCAAGGAGTGTGGAGCACTTCGCTGTAGCACAGGCGGATGCCACACTAAAGCTTACTGCTGCAATTCAGTCACTGGCTGCCAGGAACCCATCTGAGCCTGCTCTCATGCAGACTCAGATTGAGGCCACGCGAGCACTGACTGCTGCCATCCTCGATGGTTCGTGCACATGTCTCCGGGGCTGTCACCGCGCCGCAGCAGGCCAGCAATCTGTTCTCAGGCAAATTGCTCCGGATGCTGAAGTGCTGCCCCGTGGGAGTGCCAGTGTGTCGGGCGAGCAGGGAGTTGCTGTCCTCTCTCACGATGACAGCATTCCTGCTGCCAACACTGTCACTTCTCCACTGCACTTGCCACCGCCTGTAGGACAGACTGCTGCCGCCCATGCAGAGTTGGTGCAGTCTGCAGCCGGGCCCTCCAGGCCCAGAAGTGGTCGAGGCCGGCCTTCAGGGGCATCTGCAGTGTCAGGGTCTGACAAGCAGCAGCCTTCCACCAGCCTTGCTGCAGCCACTGAGGTCCCATTACGGAGGAGCAGTAGGGTTAGAAGGGGGGAAGTGCGCAAGGGAAGGAGATCACCCTCGAAGGGCAAAAAGTAGGAGGTGTGACAAAATGCTGGTCATTTTTTTATTAAAGGCCGAGGTTCATGGCCCAACTTTTGTTTAGTGTTTTGGACATTATCTCCAGGTTGTGAGAACCAGTTATATTATTGACTGTTTTTTTGTGTTTATTTCTATGAGTTTGTCATGAGGAATTGACACACACAGAGTTTGTACAATAAATAAGTTTCTGTATTCAAAATATACATGGCTGGTGGTTGGAATTATTGGTGCCTTGGCCGGCTTAGGGGTTGCGTGCTGGGTTGATTCGTGTTTGTAGCACTGGCAGGGGCCCTAGAAGCGGCTTGCTATTAGTCGTTGACGGACGGCCCTTGCAGTTTGACCATTGTGGGCCGCCCTCCTGCCTTGGTGCTGCTGCTGATCATCGTCCTCGGCCTGTTCCTCCTCTTCCTCCTCCTCCTCTTGTGGTGCTGCAAGGCCTGGTGGCATTGGCTGCGTCCTGAGGATTGCCATGTTGTGCAACATGCAGCACACCACTACGAATTTGGAAACTTGCTCAGGCGAGTACTGCAGGGCTCCTCCGGAATGGTCCAGACAGCGGAATCGTTGTTTGAGCACGCCGATTGTGCGCTCAATAATGTTCCTCGTTGCTTGTTGGCTTTCCTGGTACCGCAGCTCAGCAGGGGTGTTTGGCGCACGGAGCGGTGTCATCAGCCAGGTGCTCAATGCGTACCCCTTGTCCCCCAGAAGCCAACCGACTGGCTGATGCGGTGCCTCGAAAATTTCTGCCACAGTACTCTGGCGCAGGATGAAAGCATCGTGGCAGCTGCCCGGATAGTGGGCATTGACAGCGAGAATCACCTGTCTGTGGTCACAGACCAACTGCACATTCAAGGAATGGAACCCCTTTCTGTTCCGGAACTCCTCTGCATTCTCTCGCGGAGCACGCAAAGCCACATGCGTGCAGTCAATGGCGCCCTGCACCATGGGGAAGCCCGCTACCCTCGCAAAGCCCATAGCACGGTCATGCTGCTTGTCTGGGGTCATAGGGAAGGAGATGAAGTCTCGTCTCCTTGTGAAGAGGG
Source organism: Squalus acanthias (assembly GCA_030390025.1). Classification (NCBI taxonomy): domain Eukaryota; kingdom Metazoa; phylum Chordata; class Chondrichthyes; order Squaliformes; family Squalidae; genus Squalus; species Squalus acanthias. Next base: position 88,916,579 of record CM059432.1, read on the forward strand.
CATTGGTGACCTGCCGGATGCAGCGATGCACCGCAAACTGGGAGATATTGGCGAGGTCCCCAACAGCAGCTTGGAATGAGCCAGTGGCGTAGAAGTTCAAGGCCACTGTGACCTTCACTGCCACCGACAGAGACGTCCTGGACCTCAGCTGAGGCTGCAGATCTGGCTGCAGCAGGTGGCAGAGCTCAGTGACCACCTCCTTGCTGAATCGCAGCCTTCGCAAACACAGCTCCTTGGACATGTGGATGTAGGAGAGCTGTTCACGATATACCCTGGGAGGGTAAGCTCTCCTGTACATGCGCCTGATGGGCCTCCTCCGTCTGGCCATCATTGCCACTCTCTGTCTGCGTCTCACTCTGCTCCGATTGAGCTGGAGCAGGACGACGCCCCCAATCATTGCAGCCCCCATCTTCTCTTTGCCAGAAAAGTAATGAGGTACAGCAACGAAAGTAGCAGCAAAGTTAGGATGAACTAGGCAAAACTACCTCACAAAGCGTTGAGTCAATGTAGAAGTCTCTCTCTCTCTCTCTCCGAATCTCTCTCTCTCTCTCAGAACGAGTGGTGCATAAATGTCGACCACAGAAAAAGACAGGAAGAGGCCCCCTTTAAATAGCGCCCCCCCCAGCCCCAGACCGATTGATAACGTTCCAGTCTTCCGGTCGTTGGAAGCGCCAGGCGGTAAGGCAGGGGGCGCCACTCAATTTCCGCTCCGGGGCGCCCCAAGGGCGTTGCACCACGGACTGACGTCACAATCTGCGCGCGCAGGTGGTCGCAGCGGTAAGTTTTAGCGCTGCCGCACAATCTCAAGTTAAGTTCTCGAGCGGCGCAAACAGCGCTGCGCCCGGGCGTTAGCGCCTTAACGCCCCATTAGCGCCCATTTAAGGCGCTAACGGGAGGCGCAACCAACTGAATTTTTACCCCAAGATGTCTTACTGCAATTATAGCGGGCCCTGGTGAAACCACACCTGGAGTATTGTGTACAGTTTTGGTCTCCTTACCTAAGGAAGGATATTCTTGCCATAGAGGGAGTGCAATGAAGGTTCACCAGACTGATTCCTGGGATGGGGGAATTGTCCTATGAGGAGAGATTGAGTAGACTAGGCCTATATTCTCTAAAGTTTAGAAGAATGAGAGGTGATCTCATTGAAACATACAAAATTCTTACAGGACTTGACAGGGTATATGCAGGGAGGATGTTTTCCCTGACTGGGGAGTCTAGAACCAGGGGTCACAGTCTCAGAATAAGGCATTGGCCATTTAGGACTGAGATGAGGAGAAATTTCTTCACTCAAAGGGTGGTGAATCTTTGGAATTCTCTACCCCAGAGGGCTGTGGAGGCTCAGTCATTGAATATATTCAAGACAGCGATCGATAGATTTTTGGATATTAAGGGAATCAAGGGATATGGGGATAGTGCAGAAAAGTGGAGTTGAGGTAGAAGATCAGCCATGATCTTATTGAATGGCAGAGCAGGCTCGAGTGGCCAAATGGCCTACTCCTGCTCCTATTTCTTATGTTCTCATTGGTTAAGGAGATACACTATTGGTCTTGCCATTCGCTAAGGTCCCAGATGTCCTATTGGCCTTGCCGCGCTGTTATCAGCTCGCACTTCCAACACGTTACGGTGCAAAATATTTTTGAGCTAAAGGGTGCAGGAAAAAGTCTAACTAACGCCATACACTGCAAGATGCCCCACTCCAGCAAGATCTGGCATGATGGATCACAACTCCACCTGCCTATTCAGGTGGATTTAAAAGATCGTAAAGTAATTCATTAACTGTGAAGTGCTTTGGAACATCCTGAGAATATGAAAACCACTATATAAATGAAAGTTCTTTCTTTCTTCAAAATTAATAGTGTTGAGGCTGCCGCGAAACACGAATTAAGGCTGAATCCATGTGTGGAAAACAAGAGACTTTTTTAATACCACTGCATGGCACAAAATGGCTGAACCGACTGCTCCCAGAATTCTCTGGAAAAATCCTGAGGCCCCACCCACTCCTGCCTTAAAGGTAAGGTGCCTTAAAGGGAAGGTGCATCGATATATTGTCCATGGACGGAAAAGTGGATAATGCCCGTTTAGGTGGCGATCCGCCACACAGCTCCCCCCAGAATCCACTTAGGAGGTGTGGACGAGATGGTGCGGCGGTCTGATGGGCCGGCCGGAGCGGCTCTTGTAGGATGCCGGTGGACGTGGAACGGCCGGACGTGGAGCAGCCAGGTGAACCGGCTTGAGGGCAGGTCGGCCGCGTGGAGGTGGACGAGCTACAGGGACCTGCTCACCGGGCGCCGAGTGTGCTGGCTTGAGTCGGTCAACCGACACTTTTTCGGTCCTGTCGCCCACTTGCAGGGTGAAAAATTTGTCCCCAGCCTGTAGCACCTTGTAGGGCCCGTCGTACGGGGGTTGAAGGGGTCCATGGTGGGCGTCGTGCCGGACGAAAACAAACCGTACCTGGTGCAGGCTTAGTGGGACGTGTGAGGTGGATTCACCGTGTCGGGCAATGGGCACCGGGGCGAACTGCAGCGCCGGTGAGGCGAAGTCATGGCGTTGCTGGTTGGCTGACCAGTGTGTCATGGCGGTGGGCAGGAACTCGCCGGGTACGCACAGCGGCTGACCGGACACGAGCTCTGCTGCCGATGCGTGGAGGTCTTCTTTAACCGCGGTGCGTAGGCCGAGGAGGACCCACGGAAGTCGGTCGGTCCAGGCGCCGTCCTGGAGGCTGGCTCGAAGAGATGCTTTCAAGGATCTGTGGAACAGCTCACACAGTCCGTTGGCTTGGGGGTGGTACGCTGTGGTGCGGTGAATGGTCACCCCGAGATTGCGTGCGACGGCGGTCCAGAGTTCAGAGGTAAATTGCGGACCTCTGTCCGACGTCATGTCGGAGGGGACGCCGAACCGTGCGACCCAGGTGCTGACGAAAGCTCTGGCGATGTCGGCGGTGGTGGTAGAGATCAGTGGAATTGCCTCGGGCCAGCGTGTGGTGCGGTCAACGATGGTCAGCAAGTGCGTGTGGCCTTGCGACGGCAGCAGGGGCCCGACGATGTCCACGTGGATGTGGTCGAATCTCCGCGAGGGGACGGTAAACTCCTCGAGGGGTGCTTTCGTGTGTTGCTGTACCTTGGCCCGTTGGCAGGCTAGGCAGGAGTTGGCCCAAGTACGCACATCCTTGCGAAGGCCACGCCAGACGAAGCGGTTGGCTACCAATTTGATGGATGCGCGGGCGCCTGGGTGGGAGAGGTTGTGGAGAATGTCGAATACCCGGCGGCGCCAGGACGCTGGGACGACAGGCCAAGGTTGACATAGGGATATGTCGCACTTCACCGTGACTGCGGTCGGGCCACAGGCAACGTCAGCCAGGCGTAGCCCTGGTAGGTTGGTGGGTGTGGAGAGCAGATCAGGGTCGGTGATCTGGTCTGCTGCGAGTTGAGCGTAGTCGACTGCCAGGTGTGCGGCGTGGATGGCGGGGCAGGAGAGGCAGTCGGCTACCACATTGTCTCGGCCGGAGACGTGTTGGATGTCCGTGGTGAACTCGGACACTGCCGCGAGCTGGCGCTGCTGCCTGGCGGACCAGGGGTCGGTTGTCTTTGCCATTGCGAATGTCAGGGGCTTGTGGTCGACAAACGCAGTGAAGAGGTGGCCCTCAAGCAAAAACCGGAAATGGCAGACCGCCAGGAACAGCGCGAGGAGCTCGCGGTCGAAGGTGCTGTACTTGACCTCCGGGGGGCGTAGTTGGCGGCTGAAAAAGGCAAGTGGTTGCCAGGTGCCGTCGACCCACTGCTCATACACGGCGCCGACCGCGTGTTCGGAGGCGTCCGTGGTGAGCGCTACCCTGGCATTGGGCCGTGGGTGCGCGAGCAGGGTGGCGTTGGCAAGCACGGTCTTGGTGGAGTCGAAGGCGGCGGACGCGTCTGCCGTCCATTCGACCGCCATCTTGCCGCTCCTGCCCTGGAGGGCTTCATACAGGGGCCTCATGAGAGACGCCGCTTTGGGGATGAAGCGGTTATAGAAATTCACCATCCCGAGGAACTCCTGGAGGCCTTTGATGGTGGTGGGGCAGGGAAATTGTTGGACGGCCTGCACCTTGGTGGGCAGGGGAATGGCCCCAGCATGGGTGATGTGGTGGCCGAGGAAGTCGATCTTGTCCAGGCCGAACTGGCATTTGGCTGGGCTGAGGATGAGCCCGTGGTCGCTGAGGCGCCCGAACAGGATGCGAAGGTGTTCGAGGTGTTCCTGCTTGGAGGAACTGGCTACCAGGATGTCGTCCAGGTAGACGAACAGGAACTTCAGGTCCTGAAGGACCGAGTCCATGAGCCGTTGGAGTGCCTGGGCCGCGTTTTTGAGGCCGAAGGGCATCCGCAGGAACTCGAACAGGCCAAAGGGGGTGATTACGGCCGTCTTGGGGACATCCGCGGGGTGGACGGGGACTTGGTGATAGCCACGCACCAGGTCGACCTTGGAAAAGACTGAGCGGCCGGCCAGTCTAGCCGAGAAGTCCTGAATGTGCGGCACGGGGTACCGATCAGGGGTGGTGGCGTCGTTGAGGCGGCGGTAATCCCTGCAGGGGCGCCAACCTCCGTCTGGTTTGGGGGCGATGTGGAGTGGGGAGGTCCAGGGACTGTTGGAGCGGCGGATGATGCCGAGCTGTTCCATGGTGGCAAACTCGGTCCGCGCGATCTCCAGTTAGGTCGGGTCCAGCCTGCGGGCGTGGGCGTACACTGGGGGGCCTGTGGTGGGGATGAAGTGTTCCACCCCGTGTTTGGCGGCCTCCGCGGAGAAGGTCGGATTGGTAAGGGCCGGGAAATCGGCCAGGAGTGCCGAGTAGTCATCCGTGGCCCGGGCGTGGCACTGTGACGCCATGTCGGCGGGTTGACGGGGAGCCATGGCGCCCAGGATGGGGGACATGGTGTTCATGTCCACGAGGCGGTGACGGGGGATGTCTACCAGTAGGCCGTGGGCGCACAGGAAATCTGCGCCGATGAGAGGGGAGAGCACCTTGGCAGTGATGAACTCCCATCGGTAGCGGCGACCAGCGAGGTCGAGGGTGACTGTCCGGGTGCCATACGTCCAGATTTCCGAGCCGTTAGCAGCAGCCAGCGCCGCTCCTCGTTCGCCCTTTTGGATGTCGAGGGAGGAGGCCGTGATGATGCTGTGCTGAGCCCCAGTGTCGCACAGGAACCGGCGGCCGGTTTTGTCATCCGTGACGAACAGCAGGGAGCCCACGTGGCCCACGGCCATCGCGGGGGCTGGTACGGGGGCAGACTTGAAAGAGCAGGGAGGTGTGCACCGTTGTGCCCTGGCGCCGAACCATGCGTGGTAGTAATAGTGGGGCGTGAAGGCCCCGTGGGCCTGGTGGCAGGCCCTTGTGGCTGCGTGGTGGCCGGTGAGGGGCGCGCCAGGCATTGGCTGCCAGGTCCGGAGTGACGTCGCGGCTGGAGTGAGCGGACAGCAGCTTGTCGGCCTCATCAGCCAGGGCTTCCAGGTTCGTGAGGCCGGATGCCACGATCGCTGGGCGGATGCTGAGAGGGAGCTGGCGGATGAACAGCGTGCGGAAGAGGGATCCGGGTGGGCTCTCGTCGGTGAGGGAGAGCATGTGGGAGAGGAGGTCTGATGGTGAGGCATCACCGAGGCCTGGAAGGTCGAGGAGGTGGCAGTTTCGCTGATATGCCGAGGCCGTAAATTTTTTAAGGAGCGCTGTCTTGAGATGTGTGTACTTGCCTTCCTCTGGTGGGTTCTGCAGTGCTGTCCAAACCTTCGAAACTGTGGCACTACCGAGTGATGTGATGAGATAGTCGTACTTCGTCCCATCTGTGGTTATGTTTCGTAGCCGGAAGCGAGATTCAGCTTGGAGAAACCAGGCTTTGGGCTGGTTTTCCCAAAACTCCGGCAGTTTCACGGAAACTGCGTTCGTGTCCGCCATTGCAGTGCTCGGAGTACGTTCTGAGCGTCGGGGTCACCAATGTTGAGGCTGCCGCGAAACACGAATTAAGGCTGAATCCATGTGTGGAAAACAAGAGACTTTTTTAATACCACTGCATGGCACAAAATGGCTGAACCGACTGCTCCCAGAATTCTCTGGAAAAATCCTGAGGCCCCGCCCACTCCTGCCTTAAAGGTAAGGTGCCTTAAAGGGAAGGTGCATCGATATATTGTCCACGGACGGAAAAGTGGATAATGCCCGTTTAGGTGGCGATCCGCCACAATAGATTGAACTTCTGCTGCAGACTACACTATAATAAGGGAACAAACTTTCTAATTACTGAGCATGTGCAAACATTTTTTTATCAACCTATTTGTTCTTAGGATCTGGATAATAGTGACAAGGCTGCATTTATTGCCCATACCTAGTTACCCTGAGAAGGTGATGGTACATCTTATCCTTGAACATCTGCAGTCTTTGTACTGATGATACATCCACAATGGTGTTAGGTAGGGAATTCCAGGATATTGATCCAGTGACTATGAAGGGGCTATGAAGATATATGTCCATGTCAGGATGGTGTCTGACTCGAAGGGGAATGTAGAGGAGATGGTGTTCCCACAGCATTGCTGCTCTTTTTGGTGGTAGAGGACACAGGGGAGGGAGATACTGTTGAAATAAGCTGTGTTCAGGACAGCCCAGTTTCAGGAAGGGGGCCGCAGACAGGCATTAGGCCCCTTATTTGCATATGCAAAGGGCCAAACACCTGTTTCAGGTGCGGGCCCTAGATGCCTATATTGGAGCCGTTACTAATATGTCTGGTGGGGCACTTTTGGCACAGAATGTAGTGCACATGCCGCCCACCATATTAGATGCTTAGGTGCTGTTTTACAGCTGTAAAACGGGTGCGGTGTCAATAAATTTCTAGGCCATCATTTTGTCTTTGTACAAGACCTTGGTTAGGCCTCATTTATAATACTGTATTCAGATTTAATCCCCTCAGATGATGGGGGAATATTGAGCTTTTGAAAAAGGTATAGAGGAGTTCCACATGATTGATTCCCAGTTTAAAACACCTTAGCTGCTCAGAGGGCTGGGTCTGAGAGAAGCGTAGACTTAGGGGCATTTTGAACGAGATTATAAAATAATGAAGGGATTAGATTATGTTTATTTCAACTGGATAGGTTAGAGAGGACCAGGGGTCACACTTACAACTTATGTAAGGGCTAGAACTAAGGTTCCCTTTAAGATGCGCAGGCCGCGCAGCACTCTGCAGCCCCTGCTCAGCCGGCTTTTAAATAGGAAAAACCACGCATACACGGTATTTTAAATGGGCCACGCAGCCCCTTAAAGGGGCCGCTCACCCAAAAAAAATTAAAGGGAATGTTGGGCAGAAGTAGGTTGGAGATTAAGCTGTTCTTCTTTTCCCACAGAATAGTAGACCTGTGGAACAGGTTGCCAGCTCGTTCTGTGCACGCTGATTCACTGTATACCTTCAAGAGAGCTGGACCTGTTTCTGTTATGTCATGCAAGAGGTAGGTATCCTGTAATATAAGTCAGGTTCAATGTGGTCTTCTAGACTAGTTTTCATCATCCAGATTTTTTTCCCTAATTGGCTTAGGTTTGTATCTGATCTTTTGCCTCTCCCAGGAGATTACATGACTCCAAGTGCATTGGGAATGACTGTATTGTGCTGCATAAAACATCCTGATTGTATGGGACAGGTTAGATGGACCAGCTAGTCTTTTCATCTCTGACATGTATGTCCCTATGTTTCCAATTCAAAGACTTTTTAAGTCAGCTTGGCTTGTTTGTAAACTTTCCTTGACAAAAGTCTTCATTGTGTCTACTGTAGTCTTTTTGCCTTTCAATGACTGTATGGTATAGTTGCCATGTTCCAGGTTAAAAGACTGCTGCATTATGTTGTCCCACTCTTGTTCAGACAATCTCTTCTGCTTCAAAAATGAGTTTTCGCTGCATTTCTGGTAAAGTTGCAGCGGCAGAGTGGGAGCAGCTCCGAGGAAAGTCTTGGCCAGTGTGTTCAAGCCTGGAGTGAGACTTCAACCCATAATCTTCTGCTTCAGAGGGGAGAGTGGTACTTCTGACTCAAACTGACAGAAAAAAGGATAAGTAGTGTATGAATCCTGAGTTAGGGTCAGTTTCTGATTCATTTTCCAAGTTCTGTCCCTAGATTTGGAGGGCTTGCTCCTCTAAAGGGACCAGAGGAAACAATGTGGCCAGATCTCCTCCCTGTTATCATCCTCTCCCTCTTGTTATGTTCTGTATTCTACAGAAGCAGAAATATGCATTAATGAGGTGACATTGGCAACATGTAATCTCCTGAACTCCTTGGGCTGGATTTTCATGGGGAAGCAGGGTTGGGGACGGGGGACTCCAAGGCGGTCGGGAAACCCAGGAGGCCGAGTTTCCCGTGGGCCCTGCCAACTTTAACGGCAGGGCCTGATTTGCATGCGAGGCCTCTGTTTCCCACCCGCAGCCAGCCAGATTGAGAGGCTGGCTAGCTCTGGGTGGGTAGGCCTGCGGCACTCGGCCGCACGGAGGAGGGAGGGAGGGCAGGATCGCGTGGGGTTCGGCCCAGGAGTAGATTGGGGGTGAAGGGGGTCAGCCCAGGAGTAGATCGGGGGAGAGGTCGGCCCAGGAGTAGATCGGGGGGGAGTTCGGCCCAGGAGTAGATCGAGGTGGAGGCCCAGGAGTAGATCGGGGGGGAGGCCCAGGAGTAGATCGCGGTGTTGGGGGGTGGCATCCAAAGTGGATCAGGGGCCGGGGGAGAGGGGAACAATTGGAGGTCTGGGGGGTTGGCTTCGTGGCAGGATCGGAGGCCTGAGGGTGGAGGCCTCGTGGAAGGACTGGAGGCCTTGAGGAGGGGGGGTGCATGATCGGAGGCCTCCTTGTGGAGTCTACGATCACGGGGCGTGGGTTAGGCATGGACCCTGGGTCCAGGAGGTAAGTGAAAGTAACTTACCTCCTGGATGCAGCAGTCCTCGCCTTGCTGTAACTGCTGGGTTTTGCTAGGTGTGTGAAACCCAAACAGCTACAGTTAAAAACAGAGGCCGGCAGATCACGCCAGGTAAGTGTGTCGGGACGACCAATGAGCTGGAAACTTCACAGCTGCAACTGGAGTCTAAAAGCTGCACAATCACATCTGCTCAATTTCAAAAGTCAGAGGTTGCTGATTTAACAATTTGGGAGACACTTGTAAGTGTCTGGTGTTAACTCTATATCTACTGTCACCTGCATTGCTGGACATAAAAGCCACCCTCACCCTTCACTGTGCCACCTCAAATTGTTAGCACACAAATGGCAAAGATGTCAAACGTTCATACAACATTAATTTATTCCAACAAAATAAAAGAACAGAAACCTAACATTGAATTCTATCAGAACACCCAAGTGAGCACTCTTGTGATCATTTATGTGTTAGCTTTCTCTTACGCATGCTTCTACGTTGTGCTACCCCTGTGGCTTCAGCAAATGTAGAGACAGCCTGCTAACTTCCCTGCTGCACCTGCTTAAACGCCTTTGGCGTCATCCTCTGGGTTTTGGAGCCTTTGAAGGCCCCGCCAAAGTCTGTTCCTCCTGCGGCTGCATAGGGGCAGACTTGGCCATCACTGCTCCGGCAGTCATCTGGGGCTCTGACCGAGGGGTTGGCAAGTAGATGGAAGTTGGAGTGCTTGGAGAGGAGCCCCCACTTGCATGTCCCCTCCCACCATCATCCCTCTCATGGGCCACCCACACCTCTCTGCTAGCAAGTAGCTGGAGAGCACCTTGCTGCACATCAGTGGGGCCATGAGGACCCGTCTCTGTACTGACAGTCCTCATAACGGGGACGTCCATGGACCTCTGGATCTTCTCCACGATAGATGCCCATCTATCCTTCATAGCTGACCATCTATTTAGAAGTGTCACCATGTTCATTTGAGTCTGGCGATTTATGTCCTCCATGGAGGTTGCCATCCTTTCCATGGTGGAACCTACATTTGTCATTGAGTGCACCACAGCATTGCTCATATTTGAGATGGACTCCTCCATTCTCTGCACACTCGCAGTCACCGTGGTTGCAAACCCAGTCAGAGCCTCCTGCACTTGTTCCTGAAACTCCAGCCCTGCTCTCTTTCTGGATGGCCAGTGCTGAGCAGAACTAGGAGTGTCCTGCGGCCTCCGACAAGGAGTCTCCACTGCTGTCCCTGTCTCCACCATCTGCTTTTGCTCACTTGTGCATTGTGATACACCAGGTGACAACACTACTCTATCTCGCAAACGACCCACTGAGGTATGCGTCTCTGCACTGGTGCTGGGTGTGCTAATTTGTGCTGACACTGCTCCCTCAGAGGATGCAGCATCCTCTGAGGAGTCCTCTGGTGCTTCCTTCTGGGCAGTAGGGAGGGGGGCTCTTGATAGTCCTGTGGGAGAGTAAAGTCATGAGTTAGACATGTGATATGTAGATTGCAGACACATCCCATTGTGCACATGATGAGCATTCAATTTCTATTGACATCAGATGCCATATGTGTCACTCATGAATGCCAAATAAGATAGATGGAGAAGCATTCTGTCACCAGGTTGTTCAACTGAGCCCGTCAATCTATCCCTCACTTCGAGCTGTTCCACTAATCCCACAATGTCCAGTGCGGCCTCCTCAGCATTGGTCAGCTGTGATAAGGATGGTGGTCATGGAGTCATAGGGCAGAATTTTCATTGACCCGTGGAGGTGGGTTTGGAGGCGTGTGGGGGGTTAAAATTGTGAAAACTGGCGGGCAAGCACAAGCCCGCCTCCATCCCGCCTCCACGCAGGTCCCGACTCCGTTCCGCCTCTAAGAGGCGGGATAGGCTATTAAGGCCCTTAATAAGCACTAAATTGCCTCTATAATGCCATTTTGAAAGGCCTTTGTGATTTTAACCCTTTTTCTACGTGAAGCACGCCTGTTCCGAACCACGAATGTGAAACCTGGTGGGAGCACATTTGGATAGCTGACTATCAGCTGCAGGTCCACTATTACAACAGAGATGTGATGATGATGTTGTAGTAGTAGTAGTAGGAGGAGGAGGAGGAGGAGGAATAATAATAATAATAATATCTGGGAGTGGTGGAGGTACAAAAATATCTGGGAGCAGACTTAGGGCTGCTGCTCATTTTGCCTCCAGGTCCTCTCACAGCAAAGGCCAGGCAGTCTTTGCAGACCTTCAATGCAGTAGCAATGATGACATCATCAGAGGCGACTTTCAGACTGAAAACACTAATTGGGTCATGGGTTCCCACATGCTGGAACTCAATTGCCCAATTAGGTGAAAATCGCATCAATCTCCCACATCCAATTGCAGTCGGGTGGATAACACGAAAAGTGGATGACAGAACCCCAACCCGCCCCAGTATCAAAATCCAGCCCATAGAGTCATAATGGCACAGTAGGAGGCCATTCGGCCCATCGAGTCCATGCCGGCTCTCCGTAGAGCAATCCAGTCAGTCCCATTCCCCCGCTCTATCCCCGTATCCCTGGAACCATTCTGGTAAATCTCCTCTGCACCCTCTCAAGAGCCTTCACGTCCTCCTCCTGTTCTCTCCCTCTCCCCCTTATTGTGGCCTCTCTTTTCCTGCAATGAGGGAAAGAAGTAGAGTTTCAGTGAGAGTGATAGAATGTGTGTAAAGAATGGATAGGATAGATGTTTAGAGAGAGACTGTGAAGGAGTGGGTTCCCATTACGAAGTTCCCTGCTTTTGAGTTGTAAGTTGTTGTCAGTGCATAACCTTGAGGGTGAGTGTGAGGGGTGCATAGTAAGATGGGGAAGTGACTCTGTGCCTTGGGAGAGAGGGATGGGGATTGGTGCAAGGGATGTTGGGTTGAGTTAGGATGTGCAGGAGTAGTGTTACCAATGCAGAATGATGGGGATGTGATGACAGGCACAGCACAATTAAGGTAACTGTGCTTTTATACTCACTTTTTCAGAGCGCAGGAGATCATTAAACCTTTTCCTGCATTAGACCCAGGTGCGTCTGTACATAGACCTGGCATTGACCTCCTCAGCTATTCACAGCCAGGTTGCCTTTGTCTGCTGAGGAGGTTTCCTTCTTCCATCAGCTGGGTATAGGACCTCCCGACGTCCTCTGACTCCCTCCACAACAACATGGAGGAGTCTTCGTTGAAGCGGGGAGCTGCCTTTTGTTTCTCTGCAGACATCGTGGTGAGAAGCAGCAGTCCAAAGTACCAGAAACGACCTGAGATCTAATTGTGAAATGGCCCCCTTAAATACACAAATGCAAATGCGTCAGCATATCAGCTGAACAGACCCGCACCTTGTGATCAGGGCGGGTAATCCACATGGCTGGCTTAACTAGAATTAACCAAAAAATGTGTCAGCTGGCAGCGGGACCGCAACCCACCGACTACCAGTCCTGATGCCAACCCGCCTCCAATCAGAAAACCGTGGCCAAAATGTAGGTTAAAGGAGAGGCTTCCAGCCTCATTGTATTATTTAAATTGACGTCCCGCCTCCTGACAGCGTGTTGGCTGCCGGCCCCGTCCTGCCTCTGGTAAAATCGGAAGTGGGCAGGTTGGAGGCGGGTTTAGTCGGGACTCCGATTTTTAACAATTGAACTCCCCCCACGCTCCGAACCCACCCGTTATTTTATGTTAAAATTCCCCCCCCCCTTGTGTCAGGAGACAAAGATAGGAACATGCAGCATATAGGTGCTGCTCATGGAAGAATTTGGCATTCCATTTTTGCCTTGTGTAGATAACTTACTATTAATGAGGGAGTATAAATATTTCAATTATTTCTGTGAATAAGTTAGCTGCAGTTGCAATTATTAAGGTTAACCTCTTGCATGAGAATCACATTAGGATGTAACCCTCAGTTCTGATGCCTGGGTTGAGACAGGGGGTGGGGGGGAAATTCGGTTGCTTTGCGCCTCCCGTTAGCGCCCTAAGAGGGCGCTAATGGGGTGCAAAGCAACTAGCGCCCGGGTGCGGCGATGTTTGCGCCGCTCGCGAAATTGATGAAATTTTGCGGCAGCACTAAACACTACCGCCACGATCTCCTGCGCCGGCAGATCGTGACGTCAGTCGAGCGTGCAACGCCCCGGTAGTGCCCTGGACCGGATATTGAGTGGCGCCCCCTGCCTTACCACCTGCCGCTAGCAACGACAGGTTGAGGGGAGCGTTTTGCATTCGGGAAGGGACTGGGGGAGCGCTATTTGAAGGCGACCGCTTCCTGCCTTTTTTTGTCACTGACATTTTTGCACCACGCATTCTGAGAGAGAGAGAGAGAGAGAGAGAGAGAGACTTCTGGAGAGATTCAATGCTGAGTGAAGGAGTTTTGGGTACTGAGCAGCACTTTGCAGGTTCATTTTGATTTGACCTTCCTTGCATCGATTTAGAAGAGACTACGGGGGCTGCACTCTGAGCTCTTTCCCTGGGACTCTCCATTGTTCTTTCCAGCAGAGTTGATGTACAGGTCTCTCCAAGCCGAGATTCAAGGCTGCAATGAGCAGGGTGTGGATGGAGAGCAAGATCGAGCCTCCCCTTTAAGAACAGACTAGCGCCAGCAATGTGTTCTATTGCTGACTGACATCACATGAGCTTCGCCAGCGCTCTGAGGTAACGCCTCACTCCTCGGTGTTAGTGCCTTAAGACAGATGTGTAGCGCCTGATTTAGCGCTCCAATCACCTCCAGGGGCGATAGAAGCCAAGTTTGCAGTTGGAGGTGATAATTAGCGGCAGGCGCTAAACTTTGCGCCCGGCCGATAATTGCGCCCCAAACGGGGTGATACCGAATTTCTCCCCCGGGGACTCCTCACCCTCATCCTAAATCAGAATTTCACAAACTTAGGACTGGAGTTTCTGCTCGATTGCGCTGGTTTTTTCGGCGCTATTCATCCGATATCTGTGCAAAAGATCACGGAATGCTAAGTGCAAATTGTGTTCAGCACAAATGGAGTTTCTGCGGTCTTTTGCACTAGTTTGAAAAGCTTTGCGCTAGAAACCAGCCCCGCCCACAAAACTGGCCATGGCCCCAGGATGAATTAATTACCATTAGGAGTTTCCGCTAATTGTGCTCGTTTGCAGGCCTTCACGGAGGCTCCAAAATTAAGCTGGATTTTTTTGGGGAGCAAGGACACTAATAGGTACATTTTGACAGGTTTTTAATTATTTTTTTTAATTTACTAATGAACTGACTAATCTAAGGTACTAAGGTACCCCAATCTAACTAGAAAATAATTTTGTATATCTTTTAAAAGTAATTTTCAGTGATTTAAAAAGGGGTTACTCACTGGATTGACACTGTGATGTAAAATGCATATTTTTTGTGATAAACCCATTTCCAGCTGTATTAATCAAACTTCACCAAGTTACCACTCTAAATATATCACGGATTCTTTTTTAAAGCAACATTTTTTTTTAAATTATGTTTTAAAATGCCGCCTGATTACGCTGGTTCATGGCAGATATTGGGCTGGATTTTCCGATCGGAGGCCTCCGATTGGAAAAAATCTACGAACTTACCTGCTGGCTCCATAGGTCCCGAGACTTGCGATCCTGGGCCTCTGCTCTCTGAAATGTGCAGAGGCCCAGGTATCTCAGGGGTGCATACAGTTCGCAAGCGTCCCTGGGATCACGTGGGCCATGGGGACCCAATCAAAGAAGGGAATCCCCCTTCACACTTTTGACAGGTCTCTATGCATGGATCTGTCAAAAGTATGAATGGGGATCACTTAAAAAACACAGTAAAACATTAAAAAAAATTTTTCTAAATCACGTATTTAAAATTAGTTAAAATTACATTAAATTAAATATTTTAAACAAAAATTTAATTTTTTGAAAAAAATAATTAAAGTTTTTTACAGGGCTAAAAATAAAGTATTTTTAAATTATAAATGAGTGAGAATTTTTTTTTTTAAATTCTTATGCTGGTAAAAGCTGGCCTTACTCCTGCTTTTACCAGGCGTAAGATTTTTTAAGGTTTTCAGTGGGCGGAAGTTGTGCAGAAAGCGGAACTCTCCACCCGCGGAGGCCCATCCCCCGGGCAGGCGGATGATCTGTCAAGAGAATTCTTGACAGATTGGAAGTGCCGGTTTTCAGCGCATGCGCTTTGCATGCCTAAACCCGGCACTTGCGAGGCTCCAACGGGTGTGTACACAGCTCGTACGCACCCGTGGGGGTCGGAAAATCCGGCCCGTTGTGTTCGATGATATGCAAATGAGTTTGAGCTGAAACTCGGGGGAAAAAACACTTTTCAAAATAGGTGCAATTTTGAGCGCAATTTGCCGATCGTGCCCAAAGTGGAAACTCTACCCTTATGTCCATTGTCATATAGAAGAAATTGGATATTGCAACTATTCTGTTCACTTTGCATATCTGATGTTTGCTAAGTGCAGCGACAACATACAGGGCTGTACTATGCATCCAAATTAGCTCGTACCAGTAACTGTGCCGAAGAAAGTTGGAGATGTACCTGTCTAGATTCTCTCTCACAAATAAAAATGCTACCTCTTTTCTTCTATAGTCATCCACACCATAGCTTTGGAAACATGGCTTTTTTCAACATTCAGTTTCATTTTAGATTAGTTCTCTCGTCAGCGACACTGTAGATTAGTTCTATCATCAGCCACATTTGAGGTTAATAGTAATTAAACTTCCTGCAGCTAAATGACCTGCAGTACTTACAGGCATGAGCCTTTTCATTGACATAAACCTCAAGTATAAGTTCAAACAAAATGCCTTGATAATGGCAAAACCCTTGATTTAGGTTTAATCTGTAATCTTCTTTCTTTGTGTCATTAGTATAACTTTATCGATGAAGTAGGCATTAACAAAATGCAATCCATTAAATGCTTTGAAAGAATGGTCTCTTTTTTTTTAAAGTCACATAATACGATAGCAAAGCTTTGTGCATAACTGTGGCCTTCAGAAATTACTGCTTTACAAAAGGAGCTTTACTAAACAATGGCTGTTATTTTCTACTTGGTCAGCGGTAGTGGATTTTCCAATGGAGAGCTCACTGCTGCTTAATCCACAAGTTTTTCTGTTGTGGCATGATTTTTTTTTGAAGCTCATTAATTTCCAGTTTTTTCTGTCAGGAATTTTTCCAAGAAAATTGAAATGAGAGCCTGTCTGAAATCCTGTTCCACTAAGGACTAGAGATCTGATCCTGGAAAGTACCGAGGAATGTTACTGTACGAATGCTTAACAGGTTAACCGGTTAAGCAGCGCCTCGATTTCAAAATTCTCATCCTTGTTTTCAAATCCCTCCATGGCTTCGCCTCTCCCTGTCTCTCTAATTTCCTTCAGCCCACAACCCCCCAAGATATCTGCGCTCCTCTAATTCTGCCCTCTTGAGCATCCCTGATTATAATCGCTCAACCATCGGTGGCCGTGCCTTCTCTTGCCTAGGCCCTAAGCTCTGGAATTCCCTGCCTAAACCTCTCCGCCTCTCTACCTCGCATTCCTCCTTTAAGATGCTCCTTAAAACCTATCTCTTTGACCAAGCTTTTGGTCATCTGCCCTAATTTCTCCTTATGTGGCTCGGTGTCAAATTTTTGCCTTATAATATTCCTGTGAAGCGCCTTGGGATGTTTTACTACGTTAAAGGCGCTATATAAATACAAGTTGTTGTTGTTGTTTGCATTAAATTTCTCACCCCGTTATTTTATTGGAAACAGAATGGAATTTTAAAATAGCAAAAAGGATTTTGATATATTAACCATCCATACGATAATATTCCTCACAGTAATTCTCAGGTTTTTATCCTGTAAAAGCTGTAAGGTTATTAAATGAAGTTTCCAAAGCTTGGAGAATGCCACTTTACAATTAGTTTTGAACAATGGTCTCATTGCCCAACTCCCCCACCCCCACCCCCCCCACCACCACCCCACCCCCGCCCCACCTCGTCCCCCAGCTCTAATTTTAGCTATCTTATCACTTGTGGCAGAGTCATAAAATCATAACGGCACAGAAGGAGGCCATTCGGCCCATCAAGTCCGTGCCAGCTCTGTGTGGAGCGATCCAGTCAGTCCCATTCCCCCGCTCTATCCCCGTAGCCCTGCAAGTTTATTTCCCTCAAGTGCCTATCCAGTCTCCTCTTGAAAACATTGAGTGTCTCCGCTTCCACCACTTCCATTGGCAGCAAGTTCCAGGTCCTCACCACTCATTGCGTAAAAAAGTTTTTCCCTCGCATCCCCCCTGTATCTCTTGCCCAAAACCTTAAATCTGTGTCCCCTAGTCCTTGTACCATCAACTAGTGGGAACAGCCTTTCCTCGTCTAGCCTATCCAAACCCATCATAATCTTGTACACCTCTATCAAGTCACCCCTCAACCTCCTTTGCTCTAATGAAAACAAATCCAGCTTCCCAACCTGTCCTTACAACTAAAATCCCCCATCCCCGGAACCATTCTGGTAAATCTCCTCTGCACCCTCTCAAGGGCCTTCACATCCTTCCTAAAGTGTGGTGACCAGGACTGGACGCAATACTCCAGTTGTGGCCTAACCAGCGCTTTATAAAGGTTCAGCATAACTTCACTACTTTTGTACTCAATACCTCTATATATGAAGCCCATGATCCCATATGCTCCCATATGTCTACCATCCTCCAGTCTGAAAAACAGCCATTTACCACAACTCGCTGTTTTCTGTCCTTAAGCCAATTCCGTATCCAAGCTGCCACTGACCCACATATTCCATGACCCTCAATTTTGTTAACCAGCCTTCTATGTGGTACTTTGTCAAAAGCCTTCCTAAAATCCATGTAGATTGCATTCCCTTCATCAATCCTCCCTGTTACTTCATCAAAATATTCAATTAGATTAGTCAAACATGATCTGTCCTTTACAAATCCATGTTGGCTCTCCTTAATTAGCTTAAACCTCTCCAAGTGCCTGTTAATTTTTAGGAAAACATTTCAAACCATGCATTAGGTCACAAAGAAAGAACCTGCATTTATATAACACTTTATCACATCTCCAAGTACTTTACAATCAATGGATTGCATTTAAAGTTAGTTAATGTTGTTATGTAGGCAAATGTGGCATAAATTTGTACAAGGTCCCACAAGCAGCAAGTGAGGTGAATGACTAGTTTAATCTGTTTCTCGGTAGTGTTGGGTAAGGGAGGAATTTTAGCCAGGACATCTCACTGCTTTTCTTCTAATGGTGCTGTGGGATCATTTACATCCACCTAAACATGCGGACAGGGCCTCCGTTTAACTCCTCACCAGAAAGACAGCACCTCCGGCCACACAGCACTCCCTGAGTACTGCACTGAAATGCCAACCTAGATTACATGTTCAAGCTTGAACCCCGAATGGTCTGACTCAGAGGCAATAGCCCTATCAGCTGAGCCAAGGTGCAGTGTTCAAATTTGTATAGAATAAAACTTCTCTAAAATAGTTGATTTTTCAAAGTCTTCTTAACCTTTTACATATATCCTTCTATTGTATTCTGGTAAAAAATGCACCATTTTCCAATATTCCAAGCACAGGAGGTTAACATTCCATTTCCTACAATGCGAAAAACAGCACTTGCACCATAATATTATTTATATTTTTGGTGACTTTTTTTGTTCATTAGAAAGGGCGAAAAGAACAACATTTAAGGTAAATTCTGTGCTGAATAACATGGCCCTGATTCTCCAAGCCAGCTTCTTTTGAAAGTGGCTCACTGCTGGAAATGCAGGATTGCTGAATTTACCTTTTTGTAACACACTCAAATTAGGTACAGCATTGACCAAACATAGAATAAAGACTCAAGAATATGTCACAGCAATAATCCCAGAAGAACATCGCTAAATGCGCAGTGTAAATTTCTCTCTTTTCAGCGTAGGCATTCTTACGGTTTACCTGAATAAGATTGCCAACTCAGTGATAAACTTTGCCAAATAATGAGCAGTTTTGTGCATCCAATAGGAACTGGGCTGCGAGTGACAACCTATTTCACGTAGGACTGTCAGAGAGAATCTTTCATTTCATCAGTCTGATATAGTTTTGACCCCAGGTTCCAAAGGTGAATGAGTAATGTACTAATCCACTGCAATACTAAGTCCTCCAAAAGCACTATTTTAATATAATTTACATAAGGTCATTCCACCACTTTACACTGCATTGAAACTTGAAATTATCATTTCAATATGAGGACACAACTCATACACATCTGGCTGACCACGTGCATTAATAGTGCAGTGTAGTATTCAGTGATTAACGTAGACAATATTTTACAGTTCACAAAGGGAAAAATTAATAAAGGCATTATTTGTTAAATTTTTAGAGAACATGCATCTGATTTAAATATTTCAATTTTGTTGTTGTCTATGGAGTAGTCTTATCGTTATAGATTTTTTGTAATTCTTTGAATCAAAATGTATTATACATGTTTTCGGGATGTAGTGATAAATTCACTTAAGAACTCTCAAACAGGCCCTTGATGGGAAAAGCTCACTGATGCTAAGTTGACAGCTTTGGATTAATAAACTACAAGAGCCGGGAGTCCTCTTGTTCATATCTACATACTGTAGTAGGTATGAGTGCTTCTTCCACACTAACCTTGCCATTTTTCATTAGAGTACTTGATTTACGTAGGGGGTAGGGGAGAGGTACTTGAGCTGGTTGAAGGAACATTGGTGTGAACATTTGAATGGCTAACATCCTCAGCATCTACAAGGTTGCCATGGGAGCATAATGTGTCTTTATTTAAAAACTGGAAAAAGGTACAGGAGCTTAGTTATGCTTTGCAACTAAGTTAGTTAAATCCCACAAACGAATGGTTTATCATGACATGCCACATATATTTTTTAGTTAATGGCCCGGATTTTCCAGGGCCTATGACAGCGTAAGCACAGTTTAATTTGAAATTGTATTTTAATTAATTTTTAACTTGTGATGATTTATTTTTATTTAAGTGGGGTGAAAGTGTGTTTTTTTAGGTGATTTCTTTTATGCGTATGGGGATTCCGTACGTAAATGGAATCCCCATAAGCATAATGGGAATCCCCCTTTGTGATTGGTTGGGCTGGCCCACATGATCCCAGGGATGCTTGCGAACCGCATGTGGCCCTGGGATACGTGGGCCTTTACACAGGCGTACTCCTGCAGGCCCAGGAGCACAAGTCTTCGAAGGTATGGAGGCACCAGGTAGGTGCGGACTTTTCTTGCAGTTCGGAGCCATTCGCCCGTGGGAAGCCTCCGACCGCAATATCCAGCCCATTATCTCTTGATACACAGCACATGTTTAAGTGAAACTGATTAAAGTACTAAAAGAAGTGAAGAAATTTTGTAACATTTTTATATCAAATGATTTATTACATTCTAATAAGTATCAGCTCCAAAGATTATCAGGCCACCTTAAACTCAATAAACTTATCAAAAACTCACAAAATGCTTCTGCTAAGATTTCAGGTTACAAACTTATATTACAACTACAGTGCTAATCAACCAGTCTAAATCAAACAGCATGGGGGTTCAAAATTCAAAATTCCTCAAAATTGAAACCAAGTTTTACAACAGCTAGTTTACAACAACAAGTACACTACAGTCATATGCTGCCACCTCAGTGATCCTATGCTATTTTGATAGTACTATACTCAGTGCTCCTCTGTATTTTTCTCTCTTGTTCCTTCTAAGCATTCTACATTCTCGTCCTCCTGCCTACGTCCTTACTGTGTTAAATGGTGACTCATTGCACAGAGGGATGAGGTCCTGCAACAAGAATTTAGGGAGCTAGGTAGCAGATCAAAAAGCAGGACCTCAAAGGTTGTAATCTCTGGATTACTCCTGGTGCCACGTGCTAGTGAGTATAGGAATAGGAGGATAGAGCAGATGAATGCGTGGCTAAAGAGTTGGTGCAGGAGGGAGGGCTTTAGTTTCCTGGATCACTGGGTCTGTTTCTGGGGAAGGTGGGACCTGTACAAGTCAGACGGGTTGCACCTGAACCGGAACGGGACCATCATCCTTGCGGGGAGGTTTGCTAGTGCTGTTGGGGGGGGTTTAAACTAACTTGGCTGGGGGATGGGATACGGAGTGGAGCTATAGTAGGGGGTGATGCACAGCCAAATATAGAGGAATAAACAAGTCAGTCTGGAAGGCAGAGCAAATATGTAACGGCACAAGGGAGTATGGCAAGGCTGGATGGCATTTATTTTAATGCAAGGAGTCTTACGAGTAAGGCAGATGAATTGAAGGTGTTGATGAACACATGGGAGTATGATATTGTTGCTATCACAGAGACATGGTTGAGGGAGGGCAGGACTGGCAGCTCAATATTCCGGGGTACAGAATCTTCAGGCGAGACAGAGGGGGGTGTAAAAGAGGAGGGGGTGTCGCAATATTAATCAAGGAGTCAATTACTGCTGTAAGGAGGGAAGATATCTTAGCAGGTTCCTCTAATGAGGCCATATGGGTAGAACTTAAAAACAAAAAGGGGGCAAGCACTTTGCTGGGAGTGTACTATAGGCCCTCAAACATTCAGGGGAGATAGAGGAACAGATATGTAGGCAAATCTCAGAGAAGTGTAGAAATAATAGGGTAATAATAGTAGGGGATTTCAACTTCCCCAATAGTAACTGGGATAGTCAGAGTGTGAAAGGCTTAGAGGGTGCGGAATTCTTAAAGTGCATCCAGGAGAGCTTTTTGAGCCAGCATGTAGAAAGTCCTACAAGAGAGGGGGCGGTACTGGACCTAATTCTAGGGAATGTAGCCGGGCAAGTGGTAGATGTGTCAGTAGGAGAGCATTTTGGTGACAGTGACCATAATTCGGTGAGATTTAAGGTAGTCATGGAAAAGGACAAAGATGGACCGGAAATAAAGGTTCTAAATTGGGGGAAGGCCGATTTTAATATGATAAGGCAGGATCTGGCCAAAGTGGACTGGGATCAGCTACTTGTAGGAAAATCCACATCAGAGCAGTGGGAGTCTTTCAGAAAGGAAATGGAGAGAGTACAACGCCAACATGTTCCCGTAAAGGTCAAGGGTGGGACCAACATGCCCAGGGAACCCTGGATGTCAAGGGATATACAAGAATGGATTAGGAAAAAAAGGGAGGCTTTTGGCAGATACAAAGGGCTAAAAACAGTGGAAGCCCTAGAGGAGTATAGAAAGTGCAGGGGGATACTTAAAAAAGAAATTAGGAGAGCAAAGAGGGGGCATGAAAAATCACTGGCGGGCAAAATAAAGGAAAATCCCAAGGTGTTTTATAAGTATATTAAGGGCACGAGGATAACCAGGGAAAGAGTAGGGCCCATTAGGGACCAAAGTGGCAATCTGTGTGTAGAGCCGGAAGATGTAGGTGAGGTTTTAAATGAATATTTTGCATCTGTGTTCACTATGGAGAAGGACGATGTAGGCATAGAAATCAGGCAGGAGGATTGTGATATACTTGAACAAATTAGCATTGAGAGGGAGGAGGTACTAGCGGTTTTAGCAGGCTTAAAAGTGGATAAATCCCCAGGCCCAGACGAGATGTATCCCAGGCTGCTGTGTGAGGCAAGGGAGGAGATTGCAGGGGCTCTGACACAAATTTTCAGATCCTCTCTGGCCATAGGGGAGCTGTCAGAGGACTGGAGGACAGCTAACGTAGTATCATTATTCAAGAAGGGTAGTAGGGTTAAACCAGGGAATTACAGGCCAGTGAGCGTAACATCAGTGGTAGGGAAATTATTGGAAAAAATTCTGAGGGACAGAATTAGTCTCCACTTGGAGAGGCAAGGATTAATCAAGGATAGTCAGCATGGCTTTGTCAGGGGGAGATCATGTCTAACCAATTTGATTGAATTTTTCGAGGGGGTGACTCGGTGTGTGGATGAGGGTAGTGCAGTTGATGTAGTCTACATGGACTTCAGTAAGGCTTTTGACAAAGTCCCGCATGGGAGACTGGTCAAGAAGGTAAGAGCCCATGGGATCCAGGGCAATTTGGCACATTGGATCCAAAATTGGCTTAGTGGCAGGAGGCAGAGGGTAATGGTCGAAGGTTGTTTTTGTGACTGGAAGCCTGTGTCCAGTGGTGTACCGCAGGGATCGGTGCTGGGTCCCTTGCTGTTTGTAGTGTACATTAATGATTTAGATATGAATGTAGGAGGTATGATCAGTAAGTTCGCAGATGACACGAAAATTGGTGGAGCGGTAAATAGCGAGGAGGGAAGCCTCAGGCTACAGGACGATACAGACGGGTTGGTCAGATGGGCAGAACAGTGGCAAATGGAATTTAACCCTGAAAAGTGTGAGGTGATGCATTTTGGGAGGACTAACAAGGCAAGGGAATACACAATGAATGGTAGGACTCTAGGAAGGACAGAGGATCAGAGGGACCTTGGTGTGCATGTACATAGGACAGGTAGATAAGGTGGTTAAGAACGCATATGGGATACTTGCCTTCATTAGCCGAGGCATGGAATATAAGAGCAGGGAGGTTATGATGGAGCTGTACAAAACACTAGTTAGGCCACAGCTGGAATACTGTGTGCAGTTCTGGTCGCCACACGATAGGAAGTATGTGATTGCATTAGAGAAGGTGCAGAGGAGATTCACCAGGATGTTACCTGGGCTGGAGCGTTTCAGCTATGAAGAGAGACTGGACAGGCTGGGGTTGTTTTCCTTAGAGCAGAGAAGGCTGAGGGGGGACCTGATTGTGGTGTACAAAATTATGAGGGGCAAAGATAGGGTAGATAGAAAGGAACTTTTCCCCTTAGTAGAGGGGTCAATAACCAGGGGGCATAGTTTCAAGGTAAGGGGCAGGAGGTTTAGAGGGGTTTTGAGGAAAAACTTTTTCACCCAGAGGGTGGTTGGAATCTGGAACTCACTGCCTGAAAGGGTGGTAGAAGCAGGAACCCTCACAACATTCAAGAAGCATTTAGATGAGCACTTGAAATGCCATAGCATACAAGGCTATGGACCAAGTGCTGGAATGGGATTGGAATAGATCGGGCTTGATGGCCGGTGCAGACATAATGGGCTGAAGGGCCTCTTTCTGTGCTGTATAACTCTATGACTCTATGAACATCCTACTCTAACCTATTCTTTCCAAGGATCTGTAAACTGAGAAACTCTTCATTTCCCTCAATCTTTCCTTCCTTCTATAATCTTTAGGCTTTTAAAATGCAAGTTGGATGTCAACTAATCATTACTCCTCACTTATCTTGTCTTCTTTTCTTAATTTTTCGTGGTTTCCTGCAATATGAGGCCAGCCCTTCTCAATTTTGAAAAAAACTATATAAATTGCATTATACCTAGAAAATAAACTATGGCCAATCATTCAAGTGCATGTCAGCTTGGCTCCGTGATAGCACTGCCATCTTTGAGACAGTATATTATTGGTTTAACAACAACGACTATATTTTAAAAGTAATTAATAGGCTGTAAAGTGCTTTGGGATATCCTGAACATGTGAAAGGTGTGAAAGATTAGCTCTTTCTTAAACTGAAACTTAATGTTTAATGTCAAACCTTTAGCCCCTAATGCTCACAAATAATCAACTCTTGTCTAAAGGCAATTACTCACAATGCAATAGCAAAATACTGCGGATGCTGGAAATCTGAAATAACAACAGAAAACGCTGGAAAAACTCAGCAGGCCAGACAGCATCCGTGGAGAGAGAAACCGTGGAGACCGTTTCAGGTTGAAGACATTTTGTCAGAATTGGAAAAAAGCAGGAAATGGAATAGATTTTAAAGCAAGTTTAGGGGCTGGGAAAAGGGGGAGGGGATGAAAGAACAAAAGGGAAGGTCAGTGATAGGATAGAAAGCAGAAGAGATTAAGAGACATTGAGGGACATTAAGTGATATTCAAGGCAAGAGGAGGTGGTAATGTGACAGGTTAAAGAACAAAGGATGGCTCTAGATGAAGTGTGAATTGCGCTGGCAGAATGAAGGACAGTTTCCAGTTTCCCAGCCCCAACTGTCTCCTTTTCACTATGGACGTCCAATCCCTCTACACCTCCATCCCCCACCAGGATGGCCTGAGGGTGCTCCACTTCTTCCTTGAACAGAGACCCAACCAGTCCCCATCCACCACCAACCTCCTCCGCCTGGCTGAACTTGTTCTCACATCGAACAACTTCTCCTTTGACTCCACTCATTTCCTCCAAATCAAAGGTGTTGCTATGGGTACCCGCATGGGTCCCAGCTATGCCTGCCTTTTCGTGGGATATGTGGAACACTCTTTGTTCCAGTCCTACTCAGGTCCTCTCCCTCACCTCTTTTTCTGGTACATTGATGACTGTATCGGTGCCGTCTCCTGCTCTCGCCCTGAACTAGAAAATTTCATTCACTTTGCTTCCAATTTCCACCCTTCCCTCACCTTCACATGGTCCATCTCCGACTCTTCCCTTCCCTTCCTCGACTTCTCCGTCTCCATCTCTGGGGATAGGTTATTGACAAACATTCACTACAAGCCCACTGACTCCCATAGCTACCTGGACTACACTTCCTCCCACCCCGCCTCCTGTAAGGACTCTATTCCATTCTCCCAGTTTCTCCGTCTGACGATGCCACCTTCCATACCAGTGCTTCCGACATGTCTTCCTTTTTCCTCAACCGAGGATTCCCCTCTACTGTGGTTGACACGGCCCTCGACCGTGTCCGTTCTATCTCCCGCACTTCTGCCCTCACCCCTGCCCCTCCCTCCCGGAACCACGATACGGTTCCCCTTGTCCTTACCTTTCACCCCACCAGCCTCCACATTCAACGGATCATCCTCCGCCATTTCCGCCACCTCCAGCGTGATCCCACCAGCAAACGCATCTTCCCCTCGCCTCCCCTTTCAGCATTCCGTAGGGACCACTCCCTCCGTGACACCCTAATCCACTCCTCTATCACCCCCAGCACTCCTTCCCCTTCGCCCGGCACCTTCCCGTGCAAGCGCAGGAGATGCAACACATGCCCTTATACCTCCCCCCTTCCCACTGTCCAGGGCCCCAAACACCCCTTCCAAGTGAAACAGTGATTTACTTGTACTTCTTGCAATTAAGTATACTGTATTCGCTGCTCACGATGTGGTCTCCTCTACATTGGGGAGACCAAACGCAGATTGGGTGACCGCTTTGCGGAACACCTCCGTTCAGTCCGTAAGGGTGACCCCGAGCTCCCGGTGGCCTGTCACTTTAATTCTCCGCTCCACTCCCACTCTGACCTCACTGTCCTTGGCCTCTTGTATTGTTCCATGGAAGCTCAGCGTAAGCTCGAGGAACAGCACCTCATCTTCTGATTAGGCACTTTACAGCCCTCTGGACTCAACATAGAGTTCAACAATTTCAGATCATAACCTCGGCCCCTATCACATATATATATATATATTTTTTTTTTATCCACACTTTTTGTTTGGCCCTTTTTTCTCTTCCCTCCCACATGGCAGCTGTCCTTCATTCTGCCAGCGCAATTCACACTTCATCTCGAGCCATCCTTTGTTCCTTAACCTGTCACATTACCACCTCCTCTTGCCTTGAATATCTCTTAATGTCTCTCAATGTATCTTAATCTCTCCTGCTTTCTATCCTATCACTGACCTTCCCTTTTGTTCTTTCATCCCCTCCCCCTTTTCCCAGCCCCTAAACTTGCTTTAAAATCTATTCCATTTCCTGCTTTTTTCCAGTTCTGACGAAAGGTCTTCGACCTGAAACGTTAACTCTGTTTCTCTCTCCACGGATGCTGCCTGGCCTGCTGAGTTTTTCCAGCGTTTTCTGTTGTTACTCACAATGCAAGTTGCATCAAGTGAGACTCTTAAGCCTATTGTTCTAATCTGAATGGTTCTCATTTCATTTTGGGCAGAAACACCTCTCTGTTCACAGGTCCAATAGAGATCTGAAAACATGCAAAGAATATAAATACATGGGCTAATTAAAGGCATTTGTTAAAGGCAAGTTGTGTTTAATAAATTTAATAGAGTTTTTTGAAGAAGTAACCAATTCTACAGACAAAGGGCATTAGATGTACTGTGTATGGATTTTCAGAAGGTTCTTGCTAAGGAGCTTGTTGGATAAAATTCAGGTGTCTGGTATAAGAGGAAATGGACAGAACGATGGTTAATAGACAGGAAACAAGGAGTTAGGGTAAATGGGTGTTGCTTGGATTACACAAGGGTTGGAAGTGATATACTCCAGGGGTCAGTGCTAGGTCCACTTTTGTTCTTGATATGTATAGATTATTTGGATATAGACTCTCAAAATCTGGCAATAAAATAACAGTAGGAGGTTTGGCAAACAGAGATGAGCATTGTAAAAGGCTTCAGGCAGACATAGGTGGGTTAGCAGAATGGGCAGGCAGGAAGCAGATGCAATTTAATTTGGAGAAGTGTGAAGCAATGTAATTTGGAAGGAAAAACCAGGAATGGAAATATACAATCAACAGAAAGATACTGGAGGGTGTGGGTGATCAGAGAGGCCAAGGGGTTCAAATATATAATTCTTTGAAATGAGTGCAGGTCAATAAAGCCATAAAAAAGGCCATCAGCATTTTGGGTTTTATAAAAAGGAACATAGCTGAGAAAAGTAAAGAGTAATAATAAATTTGCACACAACTTTGGTTAGGCCACAGCTAAGAGTATGCAGTTTTGGGCATCCATTAGAGAAACAATATTAAAGCCATAGAGAGTGTACACCACAGATTCACCAGGATGATGCCAGGGATGGGAAAATATAGTTATGAGAAGACAGTTGAGATACTAGGAGCTTTTTAACTCGAGCAGAAATAGCTGAGAGGAGTTTTAAAATAAAATTTTAAAATTATGAAGAATTTTGGTAGAATAAATAGAGAAATACTATTTCCTTGGATTAGGGACCATCAGTTTAAAATTGTCACTAAAAAGAGCAAAGGGTTTGAGAGAAATGTGTTTACACAAAGGACCATGGAGTACTTTACCATACGGAAGGATTGAGGAAGAGACCATTCCACATTTTAAAGGAAAATTAGATAAATATTCAATGTAGAGGAAAATATATGGCTATGAGATTAGTTTGAATTTCTCTCGCAACGAGGTGCCATGGACTCAATGGGCCGAATGGGCTCCTTTTGTGCTGTAAACTTCTATAGCTCCACTGTTGTATCATCTGAGGGAGAAAAGAAAGAAAAAGAAGACGGAAGGAGGAAAATAAACTAAGAAGTTGCCTATAACTTCAGGAGTGAGGCCTTAACAGAGTTCGAACCCAATACACATAAATTTCAGAGAATCAAAAAGCACAGAAGGAGGCCATTTGGCCCATCATGCCTGTGCGGGCTCTTTGAAACAGCTATTGATTAGTCTCACTCCCCCGTCTATCCCCATAGCCCTGCAAATTATTCCTTTTCAAGTATATATCCAATTCCGAGCACATTTTATTGGTGGCAGAAGGGGCAACAAAGCTTCCTCACACCAGCCTTAGTAACTGACTCTTCCCTTGTGAGTTGGGGAGCTTATCAGGAGGCAGTGTGGGCACAGGGGCAGTAGGGACCTCCAAACAACACCAGAAAAATAAACTGACTTGACTTTCAGCTTGTCTTAAATAGAGGTCATGATGTGGAGATGCCGGCGTTGGACTGGGGTGGACAAAAATGAGAAGTCGCACAACACCAGGTTATAGTCCAACAGATTTATTTAATTTTACAAGCTTTCGGAGCAGTTCGCTCCTTCGTCAGGTAAGTTTAGCAGTGAGAGAATCTCCCAGAATTCACAATTTAAACACAGACAAAATATATTCAAATCTTTCCCACATCAAAGAGCATAGCCAAGACAATGAGATGTGTCCCAGGGGGTCCAACGTGTCAAACCACCTGCTGGTTGCATATCCTGTCAATCTGTGTAGGTTCTTGTGTTAGCCTTTTTAAAAAAAAAACACCTGGGAAGACCGGCCATGATGTCAAGTCACGTTCTGTATCGTGACATGAACCCGATATCGCGATTGAGGCCCTCCTCATGAGTGCGGAACTTGGCTATCAGTTTCTGCTCTATGATTTTGCGCTGTCGTGTATTTCGAAGGCCGCCTTGGAGAACGCTTACCCGCATATCCGAGGCTGAATGCCCCTGGCTGCTGAAGTGTTCCCCGACTGGGAGGCAACCCTCCTGCCTGGCGATTGTTGCGCGGTGTCCGTTCATACGTTGTCTCAGTGTCTGCATGGTCTCGCCGATGTACCAGACGAAATCGAAGTTCTCGCCCTAGGGCTCAAGTTCTGCCCCACCACCAAAATGGACCCCATCGGTCTCGCGGCGGACACAGAGGAATTCATCAGGAGAATGAGGATCAGGGAATACTACCACAAATCCCAAGATGTCAGCAACATTCCTAATGGGACAATCAATGATCCGGAACAGCAGGCAGTGCTACAACCGAGGAAGAAAGAGTCAAATTGGACCCCTCCGGAGGGTCGCAACCCTAAGCTTGACATGTATGCTCAAGCTGTCAGGAAATGCATCAACGCCAGATTCATCAGCCGTACTCACAAGACAGTCCAGAATGTCACCCGAGCACAACGCAACGCCATCCACGCACTCAAGACCAACCGCAACATCGTCATCAAACCAGCGGACAAAGGAGGAGCCATGGTCATACAGAACAGAATGGACTATTGCAAAGAAGCATACCGACAACTGGACAACCAGGAACACTACAGACAGCTACCCGCAGATCCGACCAAAGAACACACCCGCCAACTCAATAGACTGATCAAGACCTTCGATCCAGACCTTCAAAACATCCTACGCGCTCTCATCCCACGTACTCCCCGCGTAGGAGACTTTTACTGCCTCCCAAAGATACACAAAGCCAACACACCCGGACGTCCTATCGTATCAAGCAACGGAACCCTGTGTGAGAACCTCTCTGGGTACGTCGAGGGCATCCTGAAACCCATCGTACAGGGAACCCCCAGCTTCTGTCGCGACACTACAGACTTCTTGCAGAAACTCAGCACCCATGGACCAGTTGAACCAGGAACACTCCTCGTCACAATGGACGTATCGGCACTCTACACCAATATCCCCCACAATGACGGCATCGCTGCGACAGCCTCAGTACTCAACACGAACAACAGCCAATCTCCGGACGCCATCCTACAACTCATCCGCTTCATCCTTGACCACAATGTCTTCACCTTCGACAACCATTTTTTTACCCAAACACACGGAACAGCCATGGGGACCAAATTCGCACCCCAATATGCCAACATCTTCATGCACAAGTTCGAGCAAGACTTCTTCGCTGCACAGGACCTCCAACCAACGCTGTACACCAGATACATCGACGACATCTTCTTCCTTTGGACCCACGGCGAAGGATCACTGAAAGGACTACACGATAGCATCAACAGGTTCCATCCCACCATCAAACTCACCATGGACTACTCCTCAGAATCGGTTTCATTCTTGGACACACGAATCTCCATCAAAGACGGAC
This sequence comes from Squalus acanthias, assembly GCA_030390025.1. Classification (NCBI taxonomy): domain Eukaryota; kingdom Metazoa; phylum Chordata; class Chondrichthyes; order Squaliformes; family Squalidae; genus Squalus; species Squalus acanthias. Next base: position 88,946,847 of record CM059432.1, read on the forward strand.
GCCTCAGCACTTCACTCTACCGCAAGCCCACGGACAACCTCACGATGCTCCACTTCTCCAGCTTCCACCCTAACCACGTTAAAGAAGCCATCCCCTATGGACAAGCCCTGCGAATACACAGGATCTGCTCAGACGAGGAGGAACGCGATGGACACCTACGGACACTGAAAGACGCCCTCGTAAGAACGGGATATGACGCTCGACTTGTCGATCGACAGTTCCGACGGGCCACAGCGAAAAAACCGCATAGACCTCCTCAGAAGACGAACACGGGACACAACCAACAGAGTACCCTACGTCGTCCAGTACTTCCCCGGAGCGGAAAAACTACGCCATGTTCTTCGCAGCCTTCAACATGTCATCGATGACGACGAACACCTTGCTAAGGCCATCCCCACGCCTCCACTACTCGCCTTCAAGCAGCCGCCTAACCTCAAAAGTACCATCGTTCGCAGCAGATTACCCATCTTTCAGGCGAACAGCAACCAAGACACCACACAACCCTGCCACGGCAACCTCTGCAAGACATGCCAAATCATGGACACAGATACCATCATCACATGTGAGGACACTACCCACCAGGTACACGGTACATACTCATGTGACTCGGCCAACGTTGTCTACCTGATACGTTGCAGTAAAGGATGCTCCAGAGCATGGTACATCGGCGAGACCATGCAGACACTGAGACAACGTATGAACGGACACCGCGCAACAATCGCCAGGCAGGAGGGTTGCCTCCCAGTCGGGGAACACTTCAGCAGCCAGGGGCATTCAGCCTCGGATATGCGGGTAAGCGTTCTCCAAGGCGGCCTTCGAAATACACGACAGCGCAAAATCATAGAGCAGAAACTGATAGGGCCTCAATCGCGATATCGGGTTCATGTCACGATACAGAACGTGACTTGACATCATGGCCGGTCTTCCCAGGTGTTTTTTTTTTAAAAAGGCTAACACAAGAACCTACACAGATTGACAGGATATGCAGCCAGCAGGTGGTTTGACACGTTGGACCCCCTGGGACACATCTCATTGTCTTGGCTATGCTCTTTGATGTGGGAAAGATTTGAATATATTTTGTCTGTGTTTAAATTGTGAATTCTGGGAGATTCTCTCACTGCTAAACTTACCTGACGAAGGAGCGAACTGCTCCGAAAGCTTGTAAAATTAAATAAATCTGTTGGACTATAACCTGGTGTTGTGCGACTTCTCATTTTTGTCTTAAATAGGGCAGCAAATGTACTTAGTAGCGGAAGCTGCCACCACTCCAAGGTGTCAATATAGTTTTCAAGAAGAACTATCCTGAGTTAGAGCTTGTGACCAGATTTAAGAACAAGATGCTGCTTTGGAAACACCAGGGTGATGGTCCATCGATCCCTTGGCAGAGAATAATTCTGTATGGTTTTAACTCACCACCTCATATTGCAGATCATTAGCTATTGGGCAGTTTGTTCAACCGTATTGGCATCCAGGTCTTTTTTTTATTCATTCATGGGATGTGGGCATCGCTGCCAAGGCCAGCATTTATTGCCCATCCCTAATTGCCCTTGAGAAGGTGGTGGTGAGCCGCCTTCTTGAACTGCTGCAGTCCATGTGGTGAAGGTACTCCCATACTGCTGTTAGGGAGGGAGTTCCAGGATTTTGACCCAGTGACGATGAAGGAACAGTGATATATTTCCAAGTCAGGATGGTGTGTGACTTGGAGGGGAACTTGGAGGTGGTGGTGTTCCCATGCGCTTGCTGCCCTTGTCCTTCTAGGTGGTAGAGGTCGTGGGTTTGGGAGGTGCTGTCGAAGAAGCCTTGGCGAGTTGCTGCAGTGCATCTTGTAGATGGTACACACTGCAGCCACGGTACGCCGGTGGTAGAGGGAGTGAATGTTTAAGGTTATGGATGGGGTGCCAATCAAGTGGAGTGCTTTGACTTGGATGGTGTTGAGCTTCTTGAGTGTTGTTGGAGCTGCACTCATCCAGGCAAGTGGAGAATAGTCCATCACACTCCTGACTTGTGCCTTGTAGATGGTGGAAAGGCTTTGGGGAGTCATGAGGTGAGACACTCGTCACAGAATACCCAGCCTCTGATCTGCTCTTGTTGCCACAGTATTTATGTGGCTGGTCCAGTTAAGTTTCTGGTCAATGGTGACCCCCAGGATGTTGATGGTGGGGGATTCGGCGATGGTAAGGCTGTTGAATGTCAAGGGGCGCTGGTTAGACGATTGCTTGTTGGAGATAGTCATTGCCTGGCATTTATGTGGCGTGAATGTTACCTGCCACTTATCAGCCCAAGCCTGAATCTCGTCCAGGTCTTGCTGCATGCGGGCATAGACTGCTTCATTATCTGAGGAGTTGCGAATGGCACTGAACACTGTGCAGTCATCAGCGAACATCCCCACTTCTGACCTTATGATGGAGGGAAGGTCATTGATGAAGCAGCTGAAGATGGTTGAGCCTAGGACACTGCCCTGAGAAACTCCTGTAGCGATGTCCTGGGGCTGTGATGATTGACTTCCAACCACCACAACCATTTTCCTTTATGCTAGAGTTTTCCCTCCGATTGCCATTGACTTCAGTTTTACAAGGGCTCCTTGAAGCCACACTTGGTCAAATGCTGCCTTGATGTCAAGGGCAGTCACTCTCAACTCACCTCTGGAATTCAGCTCTTTTGTCCATGTTTCGACCAAGGCTGTAATGAGGTCTGGAGCCAAGTGGTCCTGGTGGAACCCAAACTGGGCATCAATGAGCAGGTTATTGGTGAGTAAGTGCTGCTTAATAGCACTGTCAACGACACCTTCCATCACTTTGCTGATGATTGAGAGTAGACTGATGGGGCGGTAATTGGCCAGATTAGATTTGTCCTGCTTTTTGTGGACAGGAAATACCTGGGCAGTTTTCCACATTGTTGGATAGATGCCAGTGTTATAGCTGTACTGGAACAGCTTGGCTAGAGGCACGGCTAGTTCTGGAGCACAAGTCTTCAGCATGACAGCTGGGATGTTGTCGGGGCCCATAGCCTTTGCTGTATCCAGTGCGCTCAGCCGTTTCTTGATATCACGTGGAGTGAATCGAATTGGCTGAAGACTGGCTTCTGTGGTGGTGGGGATCTCAGGAGGGGGCCGTTATGGATCATCCACTCGGCACTTCTGGCTGAAGATGACTACTCACTTTGTCTTTTGCACTCATGTGCTGGGCTCCACCATCATTGAGCCTCCTCCTCCCGTTAGTTGTTTAATGGCCCACCACCATTCACGCTGGATGTGGCAGGACTTTAATGTGATCCGTTGATTGTGGGATCGCTTAGCTCAGTCTATAGCATGCTGCTTCCGCTTTTTAGCATGCATGTAGTCCTGTGTTGCAGCTTCCACCGGGTTGGCACCGCATTTTTAGGTACACCTGGTGCTGCTCCTGGCATGCTCTTCTACACTCCTTATTGAACTAGGGTTGGTCCCCTGGCTTGACGGTAATGGTAGAGTGAGGGATATGCCAGGCCATGAGGTTACAGATTGTGGAATACAATTCTGCTGTTGCTGATGGCCTGCAGCACCTCATAAATGCCCAGTTTTGAGCTGCTAGATCTGTTCTGAATCTATCCCATTTAGCACATTGGAGGGTGTCCTCAGTGTGAGGATGGGACTTCGTCTCCACAATGACTGTACGGTGGTCACTGCCACTAATGCTGTCATGGACAGATGCATCTGCGACAGGTAGGTTGGTGAGGATGAGGTCAAGTAGGTTTTTCCCTCGTGTTGGTTCTCTCACCACCTGTCGCAGGCCCAGACTGGCAGTTATGTCCTTCAGGACTCGGTCAGTAGTGGTGCTACCGAGCCACTCTTGGTGATGGACATTGAAGTCCCCCACCCAGAGTACATTCTGTGCCCTTGCTTAGTCCAAGTGGTGTTCAACATGGAGGAGGAGTACTGATTCATCAGCTGAGGGAGGGCAGTAGGTGGTAATCAGCAGGAGGTTTCCTTGCCCATGCGATTTCATGGGGTCCGAAGTCAATGTTGAGGACTCCCTGTGACACCACTGTGCCCCCACCCCTGGTAGGTCTGTCCTGCTGGTGGGACAGGACAGACCCAGGAATGCTAATGGAGGAATCTGGGACATTGGCTGAAAGGTATGATTCTGTGAGTATGACTATGGCAGGCTGTTGCTTGACTGGTCTGCGGGACAGCTCTCCCAATTTTTGCACAAATCCCCAGATGTTGGTGAGGAGGACTTTGCAGGGTCCACTGAGCTGGGTGTACCGTTGTCATGTCCGTAGCCAATGCCTGGTGTTCTGTCCGGTTTTATTCTTATTGTTTATCATAGCTTTTATTTTTGACAACTGAGTGGCTTGCTAGGCCATTTCATAGGGCAGTTAAGGGCCAACCACATTGCTGTGGCTCTGGAGTCACATATACGACAATCCAATAGTTTCATGGTCACCATTACTGATACTAGCTTTTTATTCCAGATTTATTTAATTAACTGAATTTAAATTCCTCAGTTGCCGTGGTGGGATTTGAACTCACATCTCCAGATCATTAGTCCAGGGCTCTGGATTACTAATCCAGTAATATAACCACTATACTACCGTTCCTAATAATTTTATGCAGCCTCAGGTGAGATTCTACTCCTGCCCTCTTGTTATCGTCATATTTTCTGGTGGGGTTGTCACTACAATGCACACATCTATGCATTCATTCTTATTTAAGAGTAAGTTTGTATTTGTCTGCCGGTTCATGCACCAACTGTAGCTTAGAGAGATGGTGACTGAATCTCTTCCTGAAATATCCACTTTTTTTTTTATTCGTTCATGGGATCAGGGCATCGCTGGCAAAGCCAGCATTTATTGCCCATCCCTAATTGCCCTTGAGAAGGTGGTGGTGAGCTGCCTTCTTGAACCGCTGCAGTCCGTGTGGTGAAGGTACTCCCACAGTGCTTGTTAGGGAGGGTTTTCCAGAATTTTGACCCAGCGACGATGAAGGATCGGCGATATACTTCCAAGTCAGGATGGTGTGTGACTTGGAGGGGAACTTGGAGGTGGTGGTGTTCCCATGCGCCTGCTGCCCTTGTCCTTCTAGGTGGCAGAGGTCGTGGGTTTGGGAGGTGCTGTCGAAGAAGCTTTGGCGAGTTGCTGCAGTGCATCTTGTAGATGGTACACACTGCAGCCACGGTGCGCCTGTGGTGGAGGGAGTGAATGTTTAAGGTGGTAGATGGGGTGCTAATCAAGCGGGCTGCTTTGTCCTGGATGGTATTGAGCTTCTTGAGTGTTGTTCGAGCAGCACTTATCCAGGCAAGTGGAGAATATTCCATCACACTCCTGACTTGGCCTTGTAGATGGTGGAAAGGCTTTGGGCTTTGTAAGCAGAAGCAGTCCAGTATTAATTTCTTCCTGATTATTTTTTCCTCTCACAACAACTTGCATTCATATAGTGCCTTTAATGTAGTAAAACTTCCCAAGGCACTTCACAGAAATGTTATCAAACAAAATTTGACACCGAGCCATATAAGAAAATATTAGGACAGATTGGTCACAGTTTAGGTTTTAAGGAGTGTCTTAAAGGAGGAGAGAGAAGTAGAGAAGCAGAGAGGTTTAGGGAGGGAATTCCAGAGCTTTGGGCCAAGGCAGCTGAAGACACAGCTGCCAATGATGGAGCGATCAAAATCGGGGATGTTCAAGAGGCCAGAATTGGAGGAATCCAGAGATCTCGGAGAGTTGTAGGGCTGGAGAAGGTTACAGAGATAGGGAGAAACGAGGCCATGGAAGGATTTGACTGTATGTGGTGTATTGTGTGTGAGCCAATTTACCATCATGCTCTGGCAGTCTATGTTGGTTCTCCAGTATAATGTACTTTCCTTGTCATCCACAGACTTTATACAACTCCCTTCTTATTAAACCCTCAGAATGAAATCTGAAGACTACTGGCCAAAAACAAACCAAATGGAATGAATCATTTCCACGGTCCTTAGCTGATTGATCTCACTGTAGAGTGACTTCAATGAACGATGTCAGTGGACAAAAAAAGAAAGAACATGCATTAATATAGCACCTTTTACGATCTCAGGATGTTCCAAATTGCTTCACATCCAGTGAAGTACTTTTGAAGTGTAGACACTGATGTAATTTAGGGAAACTAATGTAGTGAACAGTGTTCCTTGTACAAAACAGATGAAGGTTTTCCCAATTTTTAAAACGTTAAAATGTATTTAGTCAAATCATATAATAAAAGACATATTGACTACAGATTTCTTACTGTAAGTAAGCCATTGACTCTCAGGTTATACAAGCAAATTTGAATGTATAATAATGTTCTTGTGCTCTGGCTGCTGATATAAAAGCACAGTCAATCACATCTGTAATTCTTCGGTCAATAGTTTACTGCTAAAACCATCAACGACAATCAATATTTGCATATTCTTCTTTAGCTATTAATGTTATAATCACATTCACGGGATCTGGGCATCGCTGGCAAGGCCAGCATTTATTGCCCATCCCTAATTGCCCTCGAGAAGGTGGTGGTGAGCTGCTTTCTTGAACCGCTGCAGTCCGTGTGGTGAAGGTATTCCCACAGTGCTGTTAGGGAGGGAGTTCCAGGATTTTGACCCACTGACAATGAGGGAATGCCGACATATTCCCAAGTCAGGATGGTGTGTGACTTGGAGGGGAACTTGGAGGTGGTGGTGTTCCCATGCGCCTGCTGCCCTTGTCCTTCTGGGTGGCAGAGGTCGTGGGTTTGGGAGGTGCTGTTGAAGAAGCCTTGGCGAGTTGCTGCAGTGCATCTTGTAGATGGTACTCACTGCAGCCACGGTACACCGGTGGTGGAGGAAGTGAATGTTTAAGATGGTGGATGGGGTGCTGATCAAGCAGGCTGCTTTGTCCTGGATGGTGTTGAGCTTCTTGAGTGTTGTTGGAGCTGCACTCATCCAGGCAAGTGGAGACTATTTCATCACACTCCTGACTTGTGCCTTGTAGATGGTGGAAAGGCTTATGCGATTCAGAATGTGAGTCACTCGCCACAGAATACCCAGCCTCTGATCTGCTCTTGTAGCTATTGTATTTATGTGGCTGGTCCAGTTAAGTTTCTTGTCAATGATAACCCCCAGGATGTTGATGGTGGGGGATTCGATGATGGTAATGCTATTGAATGAAGGGAAGGTGGTTAGACTCTCGCTTGTTGGAGATGGTCATTGCCTGGCACTTGTGTGCCTCGAATGTTACCTCCCACTTATCAGCCCAAGCGGGGTTGTTGTCCAGGTCTTGCTGCATGCAGGCACAGACTGTTTCATTATCTGAGGAATTGAGAATGGAACACTGCAATCATCAGCGAAGATTCCCCACTTCTGACCTTATGATGGAGGGAAGGTCATTGATGAAGATGGTTCGGGCTGAGGACACTGCCCTGAGGAACTCCTGCAGCAATGTCCTGGGGCTGAGATGATTGGCCTCCAGCAACCACAACCATCTTCCTTTGTGCTAAGTATGACTCCAGCCAGTGGAGAGTTTCCCCCCTTATCCCCATTGACATTAATTTTACTAGGGCTCCTTGGTGCCACACTTGGTCAAATATTGTCTTGATGTCAAGGGCAGTCGCTTTCACCTCACCTCTAGAATTCAGCTCTTTTGTCCATGTTTGGACCAAGGTTGTAATGAGGTCTGGAGTCGAGTGGTCCTGGCAGAACCCAAACTGGGCATCAGTGAGCAGGTTATTGGGAAGTAAACAACACTTGATAGCACTGTCGACGACACCTTCCATCACTTTGCTGATGATTGAGAGTCAGCTGGATTATATCTGGACAATTTTCCACTTGGTCGGGTAGATACCAGTGTTGTAGCTGTACAGGAACATCTTGGATAGAGACACTGCTAGTTCTGGAGCACTTCTTCAGCATTACAGCCAGGATGTTGTAGGGGCCCATAGCCTTTGCTGTATCCAGTGTGCTCAGCCATTTCTTGATATCACATGGAGTGAATCGAGTTGGCTGAAGACTGGCTTCTGTGATGGTGGGGACCTCAGGAGGAGGTCGATATGAATCATCCACTCGGCATTTCTGGCTGAAGATGACTACTCACCGTGTCTTTTGTTCTTGCTGGGCTTTACCATCGTTGAGGATGGGGATGTTCATGGGGCCTCTTCCTCCTCCCGTTAATTGTATAATTGTCCAACACCATTCACAACTGGATGTGGCAGGACTGCAGAGCTTTGGTCTGATCCGTTGTGGGATTGCTTAGCTCTATTTCCGCTGTTTAGCATGCATGTTGTCCATGTATTGTAGCTGCGCCAGGTTGGCATCTGGTGCTGCTCCTGACCTGCTCTTCTACACTCCTCATTGAACCAGGGTAATGGTAGAGGGAGGAATATGCTGTGCCATGAGGTTACAGATTGTGGTGGAATACAATTCTGCTGCTGTTGATGGCGCACATTGCCTTATGGATGCCCAATTTTGAGCTGCTAGATCTGTTCTGAATCTATCCCATTTAGCACATTGGTAGTGCCACAAAACTCGATGCCGGTGGGACATGACAGGGATGGTGATGGAGGAGTCTGGGACGTTGGCTGATATATATGATTCTGTGAGTATGACCATGTTTAGCTGTTCTTTGACTAGTCTGTGGGACAGCTCTCCCATTTTTGGCACAAGTCCCAAGATGTTAGTGAGGAGGACTTTGCAGGGTTGACTGTGCCTTTGACATGTTTGAATCCGATGCCTAGTTCGATGCCAGGTGGTCTGTCTGGTTTTATTCTTATTGTACTTTTTTGTAGTGGTTTGGTACAATTGAGTGGCTTGGAGAGGGCAGCTAAGAGTCAACCACAGTGGTGTGGGTCTGGAGTCCCATGTAGGCCAGACCGGGTAAGGACAGCAGGTTTCCTTCCCTAAAGGGCATTACTGAACCAGTTGGGTTTTTACGACAATTCAGTAGTTTCACAGTCACCATTACTGATAGTTAAATAAATCGGGAATAAAAAGCTACTAAATTCGAATTCACAAACTGCCACTGGGGGAGCACTAGATTAAGAAAAGTGACACAAAAGACAGGCACTAAGGGATTGCACAAGGGTGATTAGTTAATATTTTTCATGTAAATATGTGTGAATTGATTTGTGATAAATTTATTCATTTTGTTTGGAATCTTTTGTGGTTGCTCGCATTTCAGCTTTGTGCCCAGGAGGACGCTGTGATATTCTGTGAGACAGGGATGGTATGATGGGGATGTGGTGAGCAATAGGGATCTGGGTTTTAATCATTGGAATCGGAGTCTGATGAGCCGTTTACCGCCAGCCCATCCGGAAGGACGAATGGCTGCCTGCCTCCTCCCTCCCTCCTCTTCCTCTTGCTCCTCGTCGTCCTCTTCCTCCCCCTCCTCCTCCTCTCCCTGGTCTTCCTCCTGAGGTGGTGCCACAATCCCTGGTGGCAAGGGCTGCGCCCTCATGATGGCCAAGTTGTGAAGCATGCAACAGACGACCACGAAATGGGACACCCTCTCTGCCGAGTACTGGAGGGCTCCTCCCAAGCGGTCAAGGCAGCGGAACCATTGCTTCAGTAGCCCGATGGTCTGCTCAATGATGTTCCTGGTGGAAGCATGGCTCTCATTATATGAGTGCTGGGCAGGAGTGGTGGGGTTGCAGTTGGGAGTCATGAGCCAGGTGGAGAGCGGATAGCCCCTTTCTCCAAGCAGCCACCCTCGAGTTTGCTGTGGTGGCTGGAAGATTGCTGGCACATCAGACTGACACAGGATGAAGGCTTCATGAATGCTGCCAGGATAGTGGGCATTGACATTGAGGAATCACTGTCTATGGTCGCACACAACCTACACATTAAGTGGGTGGTAGCCTTTATGGTTACGGAAGATCTCAGGATTGTTATGCGGCGCCCACAAAGCCACTTGTGTGCACCATGGGGAAGCCGGCTATCCTTGCCAAGGCACATGTGCGCTCGTCCTGCTTCACTTGCTCAGAGAGGGGCCGAATGGCCTTCTCCTGCTCCTATCTTCTATGTTTCTATGAGAAGACAAAGCAGTCCCTTCTCCTGGTGTAGAGAGCCTCAGTGACCTCCCGGATGCAGCTATGGATGGCGAACTGTGAGATGTTAGCTATGTCTCCTGCTGCTGACTGGAAGGATCTGCTGGCAAAGAAATTGAGGGCCACGGTGACCTTGACTGCCACTGGGAGAGCCATGTTCGCCCTGCTCTCAGGCTGCAGGTCTGGTTGCAGGAGGTGGCAGAGTTCTGTGACCACCTCCTTGGTGAAGTGGAGCCTCCTAATACACTGCTCCTCGCTTAATTGGAAATAGGAGAAGTGCTGTCGGAATAGCCTAGGTGGGTAAGGCCTCCAGTTGAGAGCCCGCAAGGACCTGCTCCTCCTCCCACTACGTGCATGTTCCCATCTTCCTCGCTGCCTCTGCTCCCTCTGCCGATGATCCTGGAGCACGAGGTCGACTACCAGCACAGCCCCCATGACTGTGAGCAAGTGTTGTGAGCATAAGCCTTTAAATAAGAATGAAGATGTTCTCCACTTGCTCCAACACTCCCTGTTACCATAGAACCTTGCAATAAGTTAATAAAGCTGCTGGAGTTGCAGAAAGTTGCACAGAGCCAGTCAAACTACAGAAACATGTCAGCTGCAAGTTATTGCTGATTATCCCTTTAAATATCACTGCTGGAGCCTCCTTCCTGCTTTTGAACACTTGCTCTGCCTGTCGTTGTTAAGGCATGCCGATAATTTGAAAGACAAAATCCAATGCTGCAGATCAGGCATCAACTGAGTATTGCACACTCACTGACATCAAAATCTCGTTAATTTCAATCCCTTCAGCGATCGCTTTTATTGGCAGCGCTGCCGGCCCCGCAAAATAGCCACCTGACACTAGCTGGTGGAATAGCAGTGGCTGCTGTTTTTTCACCATATCATGACGGTAGTGGGTGGTGTTAAACCCCCAAATTTTTAGCCCCAACGATCAAAAATAACCTGGCAATATTACACATCATAAAAGACTAAGCAAGTGAATTTCCTCTATGTACACTGAGAGTGTATTAGATGAGATTTCATTTTTCACTTTCTTTAAAGCACACATGCAGGAAATCGGTGCACTTTATATTAAAGATGCATTACTATTGCTGCATATCTGATAATCCAAACTGAACTCAAATCCAATGATGAATCACTCACTGACCACCCAAATAACTATGTAGCCAGCACATTTAATCCATTGTAGATCAATTGTCGTGAAGTTTTCAATTAATTGTTACTGGAACAAACACAGAAAACATGAAAGTCCATTGTACAGACTGGGCCCTGCAGACTACTGTAGTTGGTGTGGGGGGCCGGGAGAATACTCCCCGAAGCAGAAATGCAATCAACTAATAAATATAGTCCTGAAATTGTGGGGCGCGGGGAGGGTATTTTTACAGTGCAATTTCTGTGGGGAGGCGGAACCTGGATCTGGTCGAGTTCTGCCCCTTTTCAGCCGTATCTGAAATCCCAGCAATTTAGGGAGCCACCCCAGAATATGCCAGCCCACAATAAGGTGGGTGTATTATAATGGATGTAAATTAGGAAAATACAGACAACATCCAACGTAAAAAGAAGGACTTGTATTTATATAGCGCCTTTCACAACCTCAGAATGTCTCAAAGCACTTTACAGCCAATGAAGTACTTTTGAAGAGTACTCTCTGTTTTAATGCAGGAAACATGGCTTCCTCATCTATGCCCTTAGCAACGCTCGATGTCAAGAATGCTTGTGAGGAAGGGAGGCATTCTTAAATTCCGAGGCCAATTTTGAACTGCAAGGCGGCAGCAGTAATTCAATTTTTTTTTCTGACTGTTGTCAAGCCCTTCAGGCCTGATGCTATGACGAGGTATCGCAGTGAAATTTCTTTTGTTTCAGATAGGCACACCAGTCCCACATGAAATGGTGTGGGTACTTGCCCAAGATATATTGAATAGCCTAACTCCAGGAATCCCAATAGGGCACAGAGGATGAGCGGATGATGCACTCCCCCCACTATCTGCGCTCACCCCCGCCCCCCCCCCCCCACCCCGCCCCGGCTCTTTCTTGCAAGGCCTTCCCAGGAATTTCAGGGCCTAGAGCAGCGGTTCCCAACCTTTTCCATCCCGCGGACCACTTCAACGTCATCAAAAGCTTCCGCGGACCACCAACCGTTTAAAAAATTTTTAACAGCCTAAAAACGCAGCTGTTTCTAATCATTTACTATGCTCACTCACAAATACATTGCACTGGCACTCGTCACAGCCCATTTAACTACAGTAGGCCTACCAGTGGGGAAAAGATAACACTTACCTAATGAGAAGGCTGATGTTGTTTTGCAGACGTCAAACGCTGGATGTCAGGTTCCAGCAATGACAGTCTCAATCGGAGATCTGGTTCAACTTGCTGTTTATTCCGGTATTTGGTGTTCAATGCGACAAGCGCAGCAAATCCAGTTTCGCATAGGTACGTTGTGGGAAAAGGCATTAGAAACTTTACTGCCTTGTCGGACAGTGCTGGATATTCCGAAGCAACTTTAAGCCAAAAGTCAGTCAGGTATTGCCGAGAGAAATCCTGCTTTAAAGCACTGTCACAGGACAGTTCCACAAGGTTGTCTTGCTCTGTCGAGGTCAGGCTTGCGAGGATATCATCATCAAGGCTCGCAAAGGGATTTCGTATCCAGTTGAATTTTGTGTCAGGCACAGGGAAGTACTTGCGTAGGTTTATTTTCAAACTTTGGAGGTGCTCTCTGATGATTTCTTTCACACTGTTTGGAAGCTGCATCTCTACCGTGACCAAAAAATCAGACAGATTCGCAAACGAGTCGTAATTTGACTGCTCAAGTCGTTTGGTCCACATCTCTATTTTCTTGATCATCGCTTCTATTTTGTCCTGCACATGAAAGAATGTCACTGATTTTCCCTGAAGACGCAAATTGAGACCATTCAAGTGATCAAAAATATCTGCCATATATGCCAATTTGTCCAGCCACTGAAAATCACTGAAGCGATGTGAAAGTTCAAACTTTGAGTCCAGTAAAAAAAATCTCACCTCTTCATGCAACTCTAAAATACGAGTGAGTACCTTTCCTCGGGACAGCCAATGGACCTCGGTGTGCAGAAGTAGTTGATGGTGATCACTGCCCATCTCGTCACAAATAGCTGCAAATATTCGCGAATTCAGTGGACGGGCCTTGATATAATTAACAGTTTTAACGGCTTCCTCCAAAACGGTCTTGAGATCAGCAGGCATTTTCTTTGCAGCTAACGTCTCCCTATGAATGCTGCAGTGAATGGATGATGCTGCCGGAGCCACTGCTCTTACACGCGTAACAACCCCACTATGCTGGCCTAACATTGTACAGGTCCCATCTGTGCCAAGTCCGACACATTTTGACCAATCAATCCCATTTTCAATAATGAAACTGTTCAACATTCCAAAAATAGCCTCTGCAGTTGAGCGTGTAGGCAACGATTTACAAAAGAGAAAGTCCTCATGTATCTCTCCATTGTGTTCATACCTTACATAGGTGATCAGGTTTGAAAGGTTTGCAATGTCCGTTGATTCATCCTTTTGAGGTGCATAAAAACGACTCGCTTGCATTCTCGCTATTAGCTGATCACACAAGTCCTGAGCCATCTCATCAATTCTGTGTTGAACTGTGTTATCCGACAATGAAATCATGTTAATTTGCTTGCAGGCCCCCTCTCCCAGCATAACACCCACCATCTCCTTAGCCGCTGGCAATATCAACTCCTCCCCAATTGTGTGCGGCTTCCCTGTCTTTGCTATGAGCCTAGCTACCCGGTACGAGGCCTCCACCGCCTTAGCATTATCACTGCCTTTAGATGTGCATTCCATAATTGTCTTGCTACGTTGAAATTCTTTGAGCTGGTTGTAAAAAAATCCAATTGGCTTGGACACGTATTCCCCATGCTTAGTCTCAAGATGACGGCGAAGATTAGCGGGCTTTAGGCTTTCATTCGACAGAACATCATAGCACAGGACACATACTGGTAACGGTTCGTTCTCAGTTCCAGCGTACGTAAATCCCAGTTTTAAGTATTCACTGCTGTATTTTCTCCTCACTTTTCGCTTACTTTTGTTGTGCTGAGTTTCATTTGCTGATGTCTCACTGTCATTCTTACCACAGGAGAGAGTTCGCTTACGCGTGCCAGATAAAAGCCACCGATCCATTTTTTGATTCCCGCGCTCTAACCGTCGAATTTTCTAGAAGAATCTAAGAGCGTCGGTTGACGTCACGCAAAAGCACCACACCCCCACACTATTACTGTTTAATAAAGTCTCTTCATGTTTGCAGCTATGACTTTAAAAACTATGACAAATGCTACTTTAGGTCTAGTTGTTCTCTTGCCTCCAAGCAAGTTGCGATGAACCCCAAGTGTACTCAACAATGCTGTATTTCAAAGAGCCATCTAAGGAAACAAGGTTTCCAAGGCTGCTGAAGATTTTAATTCCATTATCTATGAGAGAGTTCGCTTACACGTGCCAGATAAAAGCCACCGTCGAATTTTCTAGAAGAATCTAAGTGCGTCGGTTCACGTTGACGTCACGCAAAAGCGAGACACCCCCACACTATTAAAATTTCAGAAGTGCTTTGTTCTTTTTAGTCAGTTGACTATATAATAATAATGTATCGCATATGATACATACGAGGTACACGCGGTGCTATTATTATTACAGTATCAAAAATTTTTTTTTTCGCGGACCACCTGCAGTACCCTCGTGGACCACTGGTGGTCCGCGGACCACAGGTTGGGAAACGCTGGCCTAGAGAATTTAGCATGCATGGGAAACTCAAGCAACAGGTGAATAGATGGGACGATGAACAACATAGGTTGTAATGAAGAGTATAGACCCAAAATGTCAGACCTCGTTTTTTCTCTTCAGACTTGCTGACTGACCTGTTACCTATTTCCTGCCTTTTCCATTTTATTTGCCTCCTGGCTTTAATTTCCTCCCTTTGGCAGGGTGGGGGGGTCGGGGGTGGGGTGGGGGGTTCGGGGGGGTCAGTGTGGTTGGTGGGTGGGTGGTGGGGGGGGTGGGGGGGTCGGGGGGGTGGGGGGGGTTGGGGTGGTGGGGAGGTCGGGGGGGGGTGGGGGGTTTGGGGGGGTGGGTGGGGGGGGGTTGGGGGGGTGGGTCGGGTGGTGGGGTGCTGGGGGGGTGGTGGGGGGGTGGGGGGGGTGGTTGGGGGGTCGGGGGGGTCGAGGGGGGGTGGTGGGGGGGAGGTCGGGGGGGGTGGGGGGTTTGGGGGGTGGGTCGGGGGTGGTGGGGGGGGGTGGTGGGGGGGTCGGGGGGGGGTGGTTGGGGGGTCGGGGGGGTCGGGGGGGGTGGTGGGGTCGGGGTGGTGGGGGGGGGGTCGGGGGGGGTGGTGATGGAGATTGGAGGTCTAATTGGTAAAGTTTGACATTGTTCTTCACCTGCTTGCTGCCATGCCTTGCTGCCTTAGCTAACTGCTTGGCACAGATGGTCCTGCTGCAGACACAACTCTTGAAAAGTATGATGAAAAGATTGATGAGACATGCAATTAAGTTATCCGAGAGCCAGGTGAGTAAGTCAAGCACTGTTCCTTCCTTACCTTGTTGTCCAACAGTCAGATATTGAAGTGTGCAGGCTGAAATATCTTTTTAAAGGTATGCACTCCAGCAAATCATGCCTGTTTTACACGGGTTTTACGCCATGGACTCCTCAAATGGGTATGCAAATGAGTTGACCCAGGAAACCCTCATATAACTATCCAGACCACCGGCAGGGGTAAATCTTTTTCCACTGAGGTAATAGCAGTGCAACTCACTGTGTAGAAATTCGGGTCCTATGGGAATTGGCGATTTACTGAACAATAAACCACTAGGTAAATTCAGGTTGCAATAACCAAGCAACAGCACAGGAATCAGTTGTGATGCCTGAATCACAGGTTGTTTATTTTTAGTTGGATTATGACCCTACATCATGTTTCTTGTGCACCATACATTGAAATAGTTGTTCACTTTTATTCATTATTTTGTAAATTTTAAAAATGAATGCCATTGTTCATGATGAGGCTTATGTGGGTCGAGGTTTGCTAATGCGTCTGGGAGTACAATGATGCAGCCTCCTGTTGTGTAGTTAAGTAGCTGCTGTTGGTCATGTGTCATTTGTTTAAAAGTAGTCTCATTTGTAAAATAAAGCATTGCTCCTCTGCATACATCTGTATCCTGCTACTGTATAAGTACAGTCCTAAGGACATTTGTGGGATTAAATGACACTGCAATATTAGCATGTCAGTGCTTAATGCACTTATCCAGTTACCAGTTGTTGCCAAGGTCTGCAACCAAAATTTTAACCTGTTTATTCACTTCACAGATCCTAATGATTCTGCTGTATATTTCCTGTGTTTTTTTCAGATTACCAATATTTGCAGTTTCTATTTATTTTCTTTCATATGAAATTCATTTGTCCAGATTTTTAAATTTCATATACATATTTTAAGCAAATTAACACTAATATAGTGTAATGCAGTTTTATCCCATTGGAGACTTGACTATACCAATGAAAGGCAATTGAATGGATTGCCTGCTGCAAGCATGTTAAGAAAACAAAACTCTTCTGTTATTTCAGAGCATCATGAGAAAATAAGAATGAGTTGTCTATTTTTAAAGCTAACAGAATATGGAGTTGCAAAGTCCAATATTAAGCCACAAAGTTTCAATATTGTATTCATTGTTAGACATTTACTATGGCGCAGGAGAGTGAGGTTCACTATTATTCCTGAGGTAAGTCTGTTTGAAGTGATTGGCCTAGAAATTTGAACCTTTAGCGCCAGCTGTTAAGGGAGGTTTTAAAGAAAAAATGGCGGCCACCTCGCTTTCGTCCGCTTGCTGCTATATTGGACAGGTTGGCAGTGCTGCCGTTGCTTACATCGCCGCCAAGTATTTTAATTACCTGGAGCGTGATGTCAATCGGCGTGCAATGCCGAATTGACGCACGCTCATCGATTTTGGACATCGCCACACCTCTTACTGCCCTCTCTAAAGCACGCCCGTGCGTGCAGCCATTGGCAGCGCATAGAGCCGGGAGAAAGCAGCGGTGAGCTATGAACCGTACAGTAAACAGCTGCTGAGATAACTGATAACTATGGAGAGCTCAGACTATGGCTGAGATTTTCCGGGATGTCAGCAGGCGGGATCGGTGGCAGGTCAGGTAGGAAAGTGGATTTTTTTGACAATGGGTTGGGATCCTGCTGTCAACGTGCAGCAACGTGCCTTTCCCAATGTCGGGTCTGTCAGCGCTGAGCAGGCCTGACAGACAGCGGCGGGTGACTGAATTAAACTTATTAGCATCTAGTTAACAGATGATTAACAAGCTTTTTGAACTTAATTTTTGACTTCATGGCCACGGGAACCACACTGTTCAGTGACCACGTCTGTCAACCTGAGGCGTGGGTTCAGTGGCCATTGCTCCAGCTGATTACTTGACAGTTTCAAATGTATAGTAAAAGCTCCCACCTGGTAGATCATCACTTTCCTCAGCTACAAGCTGTTTCTCAGTCCATTTCCAGCACAGATTCTGCAGGCTTTCCACTTTCCACTCTCCATCAGTCTCACCTCATCTCTACTTCACCTGCCATCTATTCAATCAACATGGGTGCCCTTTATACTGTCTCACCTTGTTCCTCAAAATCTAACCATGATTAGCCCCAACACCAGCAGCACCAGGCACACCAGCAGCACCAACAACAACACCAACCTTCTCCGCAATCACCTGATGCTGCACAGGACACAGGGCATCAGCGCCCGAACACATTGCTGCCCGGGAGGCCAGGGATGGCCTCACCATGGCCAGATTTACTAAACTTGACGCTGCACACCCTAGCTGCGGCAGGTTGCCACCACCGCACACCAACACCATAAAGCATCCCTACAATGTCCAAGCCATTCCTTTCACACTCACCACCATTGCAGGGGAGGTACCGTTATGTCTCACCATTCACTGCAACTCACTAAGCCACTTCCAAATGTGCACACAAATCTGTGCAAGAACGGAAAGTGTTGAAAATAAAGATTTCAATGTTTGACAGCACATTAACAGAAACTTTACATGAACATTGGATAAAACACCCAAGTAGCTATCCTTATGTGTTGTTAGTTGGTATGATTGCACTAGGATGAGTGTGAGGGGTGGCTAGTGAGATGGGGATGTGATAATGTAGATAGGGAGGGATGGGTGGAGGTGCAAGGTAAGTTGGTGTGAGTAAGGATGTGCAGGTGTAGGGTAGGGAAGGCAGAGTGATGGGGATGTGATGAGTGGCACAGCAAGTCTGTGCTGTAACCATTCTATGATTCTATGAAGGTGAGTGTGGCTTTGTACTAACATTTCGTGATCTAATAAGATCATTGAAAGGTTTGCGCCACTGCACCCAGGTCGTCTTGACCACATCCCTGCTTGTGCCCTCCTCTGTAATATGCAACCAGGCTGTGTTGGTCTCCTGGGGAGGTCTCTTCCACCCATGGGAAGGGAAGAGGACCTCCCTGCGTGCTGTGATTCCCTCCAAAGCATATGGAGGGAGTCATGGGAGAACCTGGGTGCAGCCCTCTGCCTCTGTGCAGTCATTGTCAGTGTTTGCAGCACCTCAATGCTGTAGAACACTGACAGCACAACTGTCAAATGAAAGTTGGTCATGGTCCCTCTAAGGAAACTGGCTGATGACACGTCATGAATGACGTCACCAGACCCACTTCCTCTAATTGGACCGGGCTGGGCGGGCTTAACAAGCCCTCTCAATGGAAATTCGGACCCGCCGAGATGAGGAAAATTTCAGCCTAATAATTGGAGTGAAAACTGCTTCCAATGAGATGCATCAAATCTCCCCCCTGGTCAGTCAAACATTACAGGTGGTAAATACTTTTAAAATAAACTATGCTGTATTACAGTTGTAAGAATCTCAGGAAAAAAATCAAAGCTGCATTTCCTTAAATTTTATACATTGGGGTTTCTAGCTCAGGAAGTAATAAAATTATATGCAAAGTTTTGAAGTCTGTTTTTAAAAGGCAAAGAATTAAGGAAAATTTCACACCATATTCTCACAAAGAGTTCTTCTAAAGTCTGTTGTTAAAAATTTAGTTGAACTCTCTTCTGCACGATTTACACCAGTAAACTCATGACCAAGAGGTGCATGATTCCCTTTGTTAAACATTTATTTCAATTGATTTCTCATGCAACGGTTTAACGACATCTATGCCACAGTCTTTCACTGTTTATAGGTGACTGCCCGAGAACGGCGCACCGATCCTTTAGACGTGACCTTCAGCATCCTGCTGATGTTACTGCTGGAAAGAATGCGTTGCACGGGAGATTCTGCGCTCCGCTCATGTAAATCTGCAGGCAGCCCCAAAATACCTGTGCTTCCTGCGCTCTTTTTGCGGCGGCTGTTAACCTTGGCCCACGGTAGCACTGCCCGTTTTCGGGCTTAATCGAATTTCTAGGCCACTATGTATCGATTACCAATAGATAAAGGTCACAAATATCATAACTACTGTTCTTGTGTCCAGATAAAGTATTATAAAGTTAGGGAACCAGTACTGTCATGGAATCAAAACAAGCAAATTGGCCTTTTTATCTATTTTTTTTGAATGTATGAAAATTGCTCTGTCCTACACCCAAAGAGCTGAGATCAATGAATAAATATTGTATAGTATATTGAGAAATCAATTTTCAGTTACTGTTAGAAAAGTATTATTAATTGGAATTTTTTATTCTGTTACTGAAGATCCATTTTTTTTCATAAACTGTTTTGTACAATTGTAATTACTAAAGTACTGTAATAAAATATTAACTTTATCCAATCATTCAAATAAGACAACTATTAAAAGTACAGTATCTGTACTGATCCCACGTGACTAATATTTTCTATAAGCACACAAGAAGTAGTCAGTGAACTCTAACAGCAGATTTTCATTGATAGTGAGAGGGGAGAACTCTGGACTCTTGAACTTCTTAAGACTGAATCTATTGTACAACAATACTCAATATATAAAATTACTCAGTCATCTGTTAATGAAAAGCCTAATAATCACCAATCAGAGAGGGTCCCTCACATTTGTTTTTGTCTAAAGTAGTCACAAAAGCTACTAATCTAATAATAGATCGGATGCAATATTGGCACTAAGAATCAGACCTAAAAAACAGCAACTTAAATCAAAATTATTTTTGCAATCCACACATTTTCCAGTATAATGTATCGAGAATAAGTATGTACCTGAGCAGGTGGTCCCTTTTTACACCTCATCCTACTAACAGGCTACCCACTAACTGACAGATACTGAAATAAAACTATATAATTTAACAAAGCTGTAGACTGCAGGAAGATATCAATAAATTGGGCAGGTGGGCAGAACAGTGGCAAATGGAATTCAATCCGGAGAAGTGTGAGGTAATGCATTTGGGTAGGGATAACAAGGAAAGGGAATACACATTAAATGGTAGGACACTGAGTAGCGTAGAGGAACAAAGGGACCTTGGAGTGCATGTCCACAGATCTCTGAAGGTAGCAGGCCAGGTAGATAAGGTGGTTAAGAAGGCATACGGAATGCTTGCCTTTATTAGCCGTGGCATAGAATACAAGAGCAGGGGGGTTATGCTTCAACTGTATAAAACACTAGTTAGGCCTCAGCTAGAGTATTGCATGCAGTTCTGGTCACCAAATTACAGGAAAGATGTGATTGCACTAGAGAGGGTACAGAGGAGATTTACAAGGATGTTGCCGGGAGTAGAGAATCTTAGCTATGAGGAAAGACTGGATAGGCTGGGTTTGTTTTCCTTGGAACAGAGGAGGCTGAGGGGAGACCTTATTGAGGTGTATAAAATTATGAGGGGCCAAGATAAAGTGGATAGATAGAAAGGACCTATTTCCCTTAGCAGAGGGGTCAAAAACCAGGGGGCACAGATTTAAAGTAATTGGTGGAAGGTTTAGAGGGGATTTGAGGGGAAATTTCTTCACCCAGAGGGTTGTGGGGGTCTGGAACTCACTGCCTGAAAGGGTGGTAGAGGCAGAAACCCTAACCACATTTAAAAAGTACTTGGATGCGCACTTGGGATGCTGTAACCTGCATGGCTACGGACCAAGAGCTGGGAAGTGGGATTAGGCTGGATAGCTCTTTGTTGGCCGGCGCGGACACGATGGGCCGAAATGGCCTCCTTCCATGCTGTAACTTTCTATGATTCTATGATATCTTTTCTTTATGTTGCTACAGACTTTTTCTATAGAAATGCAGCTACAATTATATTAATAGTTTTAAATGTATATTTTAATAAGATAGAGCAGATCTCCACAGCTGTCCCAATAGACTACTGGTTAGGATATCTCGGCCGGAATTCCACTCTCAAGTTACATTCACACTTCAGCTTTCTCTAAAGGTCAGTTTTTGCAAATCTCATATGGATTGGCTGTGGGAAGTAGGAAAAATCCTTTGTATGTCCTTTCCCATACCATGCAACTTATGATCATACAGATGACATTGGTTAGCAGTAGGATTATTGGAAGTGAAGAAGATATTGGGTATGGGATGGCTAATTCATAGTTGCAAAGAAAATAGAGGCAATGGACCAGGTGCTTCATAACCCTTTACTGATATATACTTGCATGTCATTTTCACCCTGAAAGTTATCAGAGTTTATAATTTTCAGTTGAACACTGAACAAGATAACAAATTTTATGTTCTCCTGACAGTAGGTTCAGGTAGACCAAAAAAGCTTTGCTGGTAATTTCTAGTTAATTCTAAAATGGCGAGACAGTACCAATTACACCATGTATAGCACGGTATTTTACTAAAATCTTAACATATAAATATTGTATTTCAGATTAAGGTTATGGAGTCGCTTTTCCAATTATGTACCTGTCAATTACTGGTAAATTTCTCATCTAAATCAACCAGTCATCTCTGTTTACACAGACTGGCTTAGGAATAGGACTGTCAGTAAGTAGATTACTACATTAAAATGTAAATGGATTTTAAGAGAAAAATGATTTGAATGAAATACAGTAATTGGAAAAAATTAAAAGTGAAGCAATGATATCCTACTTTAAAAATAATGATTATATAGAGATTTTTCAAAAAAATCATTGTCTCTCTTTCCCAGTTTGCTGAGATATTTACTATGGAGTTAGATCAACACACAGAAAACAGGAGCCAGTAAATGTCAGAAGGAGCCTGGAACCCTGGCGGGCCCCATATACAGCAGATGCATCCTTTCCCATCAGTCTTTCTTCCTTCTCCAGTGATAGGGAACAGTGTCTGCACTGTGGGTGAGCATTCACTGAGTGTTTAACAAACTATAATACCCTGGACTCGGGCTCATTTTTGTGTGTAACTGTTTGGTGGCTGGTTTTAAAAATATGTACTAAAAATATGATTTTTCTTTTCTTCTGCACAGTTTCATTCATGGTGCCTTTGCCGTCTAGTCAGGCTGCCTGCAGCTTCTGTATGCAGGGAAACCTGCATCCGCTCGATCTATGCTCACTGTAAAGACTCTGTCCTCGCTAATAGTGCAGGCACTAGAGCTTTCTATGTTCCTGAGAATTCTAAATACAAGTCAAAATGTGCTGCTTCAGGCCCAAAGGAGTGGTGCTCATACAGCAGTTAATACTTTTGGTAAGGAAAAGAGCTCCACAGAGAAAACTAAGCAACTTCAGAAAACTGGCAGCTCGTCAAAGCCAAAGCCCAGTAAAGAGACTGCCATGACAGCAAATGGGTCAAGTTATAAGGAGACATTTGGCAGTACAAAACCCAAGTGGTTGATGTAAGTGCAGAGCCAAGCACCTTGCTCTCTCCCTCATGCCAGCATTATCAAGCAGCAAGACAGTTATATAGCAGCCGCATAACAGGACAAACAGTCAAGAGCTGTTAGGACTGACTCACCTGCATTCTGTTTATTGGAACAGCAGTCTGCCATTCAGCCCCTCAAGCCTGTTCTGCTATTCAATTAGATCTATGCTGATCTGTTTCAGCTCCATTTACTCGACTTTGTTCCATATCCCTTGATACCCTTACCTAACAAAAATCTATCGATTTCAGTCTGGAAAGCTCCAATTGAATCAGCATTCATAGCCTTTTGGGGAGTGAGTTCCAGATTTCCACTACCCTTTGTGTGAAAAAGTGCTTCCTGATTTCACTTTTAAATGGCCTAGCTCTAATTTTAAGGTTGTGCCCCATTTTTCTGGACTCGCTCACCAAAGGAAATAGTTTCTCTGTACCTTCCCTACTGAATCCCTTAATCATTTTAAATACCTCAATTAGCTCACTCCTCAACCTTCTAAGCTCAAGGGAATACAAGCCAAGTTTATGCAGCCGGTCCTCATAAATTAACCCTTTAAGCCCTGGTATCATTTTGGTGAATCTGCACTGCACCCCTTCCAAGGCCAGTTTATCGTTCCTGAGGTTCAGTGCCCAGAACTGAATGCAGTATTCCAGATGGAGTCTAAATCATTGACTGGAAAGGGAAGAAAACGGACAACTGTATATAGATGTATGTAATCATCTAAGGTGAGAAAGGGAAAAACTTTGATGGGGAAGAGGGAAGAGAAGAAATGTCCTAGATTTTAATTATAACTGACCTAACAAATGTACAGTGTTCCCAATTGGAAAATGTTTTTCAAGAATCTGTAGCTTAATAGGCATGAAGCAAAGATGAAGTGAAATTAATATGGGAAGATTTGATGATGAAGCTAAAGTTCAAAGAGGTTGAGGCAAGAAAATTTTCAACAAAGGAAGACTTGTGTTGGCTCCCTCATATATCACTATCCTCAACAAAATGGAGTCTAAAATGATGACTTCAAAATAGACTCTGCCAGAATAACCATTGTGCTATTGAATTGCTTCAGAGTCAATATAACAAATATATTATGGTCTGGATTTTAACTGCTAGCAGGAAACCAAGCTGGCGAGTTAATTTCCCGCCCACGGGAGAATGAGACCCGTCTGATTTTAACAGGCAGGTCTCTTTTAATCACACCAGCCAACTTCCCACCCATTCCAGCTCGGAATTGGAGTGAAAGCAGTGGAAAATGATGGGCTGGATTTTCATTGACCCGTGGAGGTGGGTTTGGAGGCGTGTGGGGGGTTAAAATTGCAAAAACTGGTGGGTGGGCACAAGCCCGCCTCCATACAATTTTCATTAAATCGTGTCTGCTGGTCCCGACTCCGTCCCACCTCTTAGAGGCAGGATAGGCTGTTAAGGCCCTTAACAAGCACTAAATTGCCTCTATAGTGCCATTTTGAAAGGCCTTTGTGATCTTAACCCTTTTTCTACGTGAAGCATGCCTGTTTTGAACCACGAATGTGAAACCTGATGGGAGCTTGGTTGGGTGGGGTGGGGTGGGTGGGTTAGTGGATTGGTTGGTTGGTTGGCTATGGGGATGGATGGGGAGGAGACATATCTGGGAGTGGTGGTGTAAAAATATCTGGGAGCAGACTTAGGGCTGCTGCTCATTTTGCATCCAGGTCCTCTCACAGCAAAGGCCAGGCAGTCTTTGCAGACCTTCAATGCAGCAGCAATGATGACATCATCAGAGGCAACTTTCAGACAGAAAACACTAATTGGTTCATGGATTCCCACACGCTGGAACTCAATTGCCCAATTAGGTGAAAATTGCATCAATCTCCCACATCCAATTGCAGGCGGGTGGTTAACACGAAAAGTGGATGACACAACCCCAACCTGCCCCAGTATCAAAATCCAGCCCGATGTGTTCAGAGATCACCCGCCAACAGTGATCGGGGGTGAGGCGCCGGGTTTGCGACAGGGAACACCTAAGCTTTCCTTGTGGGGCCCAGAGGAGCACACTTGCTCTTCCTGGCCCCACGAGGAAAGTAAAGAATAAAAACATTTTAAACTTACCTATTTGGGCCTTTTCTGGCCCCAGATCATCTTCACTGCTTGGCTGGCCTGGCGAAAAACTTATTGCCACTTCCCGTTCAGGCCGCCTAGTAAAAATTGCAATCCAGTCCCAATAACGTCATCGGGACCTGACATGCATATGTTAAAAAGGACCCTGCTGGTTTTGGGCAGGTGTCCTTGCTGCATGCTCAGGAGATCAAATAAAAATCGGAACCTGTCAGCTCCTGATGGCTCCAGGGCAGGTAAGTAAGTTGGATGATTTTAACTGTCAACCCACTCAGTTTCCACCAAGCGGGAAGAAGAACAGCAACTTGCATTTAAATAGCACCTTTAATGTAGTGAAACGTCCCTCGGCACTTAAGGGTTAAAAACATCCTCATAGTCTCATTCTAAGTAATGAACCTAACCTTAGTTTACTGAACACTTAAGACCAGTCAAAAGTGAAAGTGTCCACTTATCATTGTGCTTGAAACACAATAAAACAAAAATCTCAAGTGGTCACTCTCAAAAATGCTCCAGTCCACTAACAAAATTGGAAACCTCCAGTGGGTTTAATTTCCTCTGTGTACTCATTAACATTTTCATGTAAATTCCTGTCTGCATTATTTTAACTCATTCATTTACCTGTTTGGTTTTTAGATACATATTCAGAAGGATACGCATAATATGAGGACCTAGTACTGCTGGTCTGTTGGAACATCGGAAACATCCTTAATCCTATTAAGAGGTATAAATGCTCTGTTCCATCAATAACAATTAAACTGTAGAGTGAAGTTTATAAAGAAGTATCTGAGCTTCACAGAAAATGACCAGTACGCATATATCTTCCTCCTTCAATGGCAGGAGTGAAGAATTTCCATTTTTATCGTGATATTGGGGCAAAATTCGGCTGCTTTGCACCTCCCGTTAGCGCCTTAAGGGCAGGGCGCCGCTAATGCCTCCCATGAAATTCAGCGGGAGGTTAGCGGTGGCGGTAGCCTGTAGCGCCCCGTGGCGCTGTGCCTCCGGCGATGACGTCATCACCGTCCGCAGCGCCCCGCTCGCAAACTTAGGTTACCCCCTGACGTACCGCCAGATGTTATGTCCGACAGGGTCAGGGGAGGTGCCGGGCAGCCATTTTTTTTGCTGGCCGCCTGCCAGCACCTGCCCCCTCTACCGTCAGCGATCGAGCACCCCAATCCCTGGTGGCTCAGCTGGGCCCCGGGTCACGCTGTGGAAGGCCCCTACCCTTTATTAAGGGGAGGAAAGCCTGCAGTACTGCGGGGCGATGTGCCGGTGCGCATGGCGCTGTGGCACGTAGCGCCGGGATATTGGGCTGGAGCACCCCAAGAGGGAGGGGGAGCACTTCCAGCAGCGCCCCGCCTCCTGCTTGGAGTGCTACCATTGAATTTCGGGTGTGGGGGGCGCTAACTTTTTCGGGGCGCTAAAAGTAGTGCCCCGGCGAAGTTAGCGCCCCAAAGGGGGCGCGACTCAATTTATGCCCCCAACTGTTTAAATTGGAGTAGCTAATAATTAAACCGGAGTGTAAATTCATAGATTAATTTGTATTAACCCATGTAATGTTGATAAATGTATGTTTCCTAAACATAGATGGTACTCCTCTTTTAACCCAACTAATGGCCTCCTTATTGAGTTAAAAGAATACCATCAATGTTTAGGATACATACATTTATCAACATTTCGTGGGTTAATACAAATTAACCTTAAAGTCTTCCTGATAGTAGGAGGAGGCTTTAACTCTTGATCTGGATAAGTTAGTATTGATATATTAACGTGGAGGAAGAAGAATATGGGAAAATGGTATTCTACAGCATGATGGAGTTGTTTTAAATCCAACTTTATACTTTCTGATGGGTTTCATCTATAAAATGGCATAAAAAGGACAAAACCAGTCGGGGTGGAGAACCATCACTACAGTTCTCTTCCTATTTATTGCCCCATGAATATCTCAACTGGCATTTTCTTCTGACATCTGAGTGAAATCGACCCCCAGTTTGTCAGTTTTGATATTTAAATGAGCTCCATAAGGCATATTAACACTTCCCACACAATATCCAGTGTGTCTCCTGGGTTATCACTGCTTCATTTACCCACCTATATAAAATGGGCATCTACGGTTGCTGGGACTTGATCTGGTTGAGGGCTGAGATTTTTAAAGAGCCCTGCCTGAAGGATGCAAGAACAATTTACAGTCCACCTTTTATTATCCTTCTCCTTGTTTTCCCTTAGCCATTGAGATGCCTTTTTAGCAACTGTTGAACTGTTATTAATTCAATTGTATCCACAATTAATTAATAACAGCACAATAAGTTTTCCTGTGGGGAATCCTCCAGCACACTTGTTTTGGAGGAAGAAGAGGAGGACCAATAGAGGGATGCAAAGCAGGTCCAACTGAACCAGAGGTACTCTGTAAGATTGTCTGATCATCAATATTTACAGATCCTTGTTTTCAAATCCCTCCATGGCCTCACCCCTCCCTATCTCTGTAATCTCCTCCAGCCCCACAACCCTCCGAGCTATCAGCACTCCTCTAATTCTGGCCTCGTGAGCATCCCTGATTTTTATCGCTCCACCAGTGGTGGCCGTGCCTTCAGCTGCCAAGGCCCTAAGCTCTGGAATTCCCTCCCTAAACCTCTCCACCTCTCTTTCCTCCTTTAAGGCACTCCTTAAAACCTACCTCTTATCTGCCCTAATATCTTCTTATCTGGCTCGGTGTCAAATTTTGTTTTATAACATTCCTGTGAAGCGCCTTGGGATGTTTTTCTATGTTAAAGGTGCTATATAAATACAAGTTGTTGTTGTTATCATACAAGGTGCATATACCTTGATATGTCAGTGGAGTGGGGCTAGTGCAGGTTACAATTCTCAATGGATGCAGTGACTGAGTCGTGTTGCATGCCACAAAGGGACCTGCAGTAAAACTCATCCCCTGGCCAATAGCTATGAAGGTCACCACAGCCTTAACTTCTGTGCCTTTGAATTATTCCAAAGTGCCACCGATGACATCAACCACATTGCAAATCAGCAGAGACTGTGCTCTTGATGCCTTGTGCACCCTTATCCCCCTTTCCACAGTGTTTGGCATGGTTGACCACAGCATCCTGCTCCAATGTCTCTCCTCCGTCATCCAGCTTCATGGGACCTGTCTTCACATGATTCCATTCCTACCGATCCAAATACAGCAAGCGCATCTCGAGCAAGGACTTGTTCTCCCTCCTCCATCCCATCACCTTTGGAGTCTCTCAAGGAGCTATCCTTGGCCTCCTTCTTCTCCTCATCATCAAACTGTCCCTAGGTGACATCATCCACAGGCATGGAGTCAGCTTCCACATGTATGCCAATGATCCCCAACTCCACCACCCACCACAACTTCTCACTTGCCTCTTTGCTGTCAGACCGTTTGTCTAATGAGTCACAACTTTCTCCAGCTCAACATCAGGGATACTGAAGCCATCATCTTTAGTCTGTACCAAAATCTCAGCTCCTTGGTCACTGATCGTTTGCCAACCGGGAAGCCAGAGGCCAGCCTGAAATTGGTCCTTGGGCCTCAGTAATATTTTTTCCGCAAGTTGCAGGCATCAGTCACACCTCACAGGCATCTCACGCATTTTACTAAGGTGAATATCAGGCCACTTGCCTCACCAGCAGCGGCCCAAAGCGAAGTCCCAGGAGGGGAGCGGGGGGGGGTTAGAGTGGCAATGGGTAAGAGCCAATCATGCGGACTGTGGAGTCAGGGGAGCGCTCCAGCTCTTCCTGTCTTCACAGCAATGCTTTTTTTTACATGTTTTTAGAAAATGTTACTTATCTATTGGTAGCGGCTGCTGTTTAGGCCGCAGCGGCTGTTGAGGAATCTTGACTGGAGCAGGCCCGGCATCTGCACTGCTCATTGGAAACCAATTTCTCAGAGGGGTCCAGGTGTTAGGCCCCTCATTTACATATGTAAGGGGCCTAATGCGTGTTTTAGGCAGACGTCCAGGTGCCTTAAAATTGGGCCAGACGAATTTAGCAGTGGTCCCAACATCTGCACAGATTGTCATCATTGGACCCATTTTATGCCCAAGCAATGGGCACAACGTATACCAATTCCTTCCATATATTTTCTTAATTTACACAATAGCCCAATTGTCAAGATAATAAAAAGGCCAATGAGAGAACAGCTAATCTCTTGCAACCAATTACCTAGGTCCTGATTTATGAACCAGCTCTGACAAGCAATCTGACCTCTATTCCACTAAATGGCAAAACGGAATAGAGAATCAGAAAGACTTAGGGGGCCAATACACAAATCTTCAACACTGGGAGGACAAGTTAATAAAAGCTGTAAAAAGAACATATGGAATCCCAGGATTTCAAAATAGGGCATAGAGTATAATAGCAAAGGGGCAAAGCTAAACCTGTACAAATCTTTGGAGGGTCCTGGGGGCAGGCTGAAGATGTTGCACACAGGTCAGTCAAATTTAATCATCACTCCTCACCCCAGATGATCTATAGAGACGCCTGCAGCTATGCACAGATTTCCTCCCTGATTTTCAGATACATGGCCAAGCAGGGGACTGGTGGCAGGGCAGACCAGTACTTGGAGTACTATGGGCTGTTCAAATGGTCCATGGGTGGAAAAACAAACCGCTTCCTTTCAGGTGCAGTGCTATGTCTGTTGGGTGCCTAGTGGGTGCCCATAGAGGAAAATCTAACCTTTTGTGTCCATTTTGGGTGTCTTACTTTACAAAGGATGTCAAGGCTATGGAGAGGTGCAAAGACATTCACAAACATGATGCCAAGGACGAGAGGCAGCAAGTTATAAGAAGAGATTAGTGAAACTGCAGCTCTTTCCATTAGTACAAAGAAGTTAAAGAGATCTGATACAGATGTTCAAAATTATGAAGAGTTTTGATAAGATAAATAGGGAAAAAGCATTTCCATGAGGGCATAAACTTAAGCTTTATTACCAATGGAATGAAGGAAGCGGTTAGGAGAATTTATTTTACATGGCCGGTTGTCAGGGTATGGAATGCCTACCAGAAAGAGTGGTGGAAGCAAAATCCATGATAGCTTTTAAAAGGGAAGTGAATAAATATTTGAAAAAGAGTAAAGGAGAAAAGGTTAAGGAGAAAGTGCAGAGGAATGGGACTAAGCTAATAGTTCTTTTAGAGAGTTGACACTGGAGCGATAGGCCAACTGACCTCCCACTGTGATGTAATGTTCTATGATTCTATCTTCTTCTTCTCAGGTGTTTGTTTAGCTAAGAACATGCATGGTCACGAGATGTTCAGGCTGCAGCTGCCAACCTGGAAAATGAAAGGGACTGACTGAAATTCATGCTGCTGATATTATACATTCCTCTTGCCAGACCATTGAGTCTTTCTTATATCATAAACTTTGGTCTTACTCTTTAAAATGGTCCAAGTTGCAGAATGTGCCGCATAATCCTATTTCTGGTCACCCAAGTGACTAGCAACGCAGTGGCAAGCTGTACTACGAGTATAGTTCCTGTGTTATTCCCCAAGCTGGTCTCTGTTCTCAGCATCACCGTCTGTGCCAAGCAGAAACTAAAGGAGTAACTTTAACTTCACCTAATTGACGGGAAACTGATGGGATGGGATCAGCCGGCCATTTAACTCCCGTCGATTTTGCTTTCCATTTCAAGTCAATGGAAAGTAAAATCAAGCAGGGTGTAAAATGAGCGGCCGATCCGATTCCGTCAGGTTCCCACCGGGTGGATCAGGTTAAAATGATATCCAAAATGCTTTGCTATAGGAAGAACGGAAGGGGATATGGAAAGTGAATTAATTCACTATCTTAGTGCACTCCAGTTAGCTGGTTATATGACGGCATCTGTATTGTATTTATTTCAGAATTTTCAAAAGAAAGAAAAGCTTAGATTTATATAGAGCCTTTCATGAAATCAGGACATCCCAAAGCACTTTACGCCAATTAAGTACTTTTCAAGTGTAGTCTCTATTTTAGAACATAGAACATAGAACAGTACAGCACAGTACAGGCCCTTCGGCCCTCGATGTTGTGCCGAGCATTGTCCGAAACCAAGATCAAGCTATCCCACTCCCTATCATTCTGGTGTGCTCCATGTGCTTATCCAATAACCGCTTGAAAGTTCCTAAAGTGTCCGACTCCACTATCACAGCAGGCAGTCCATTCCACACCCCAACCACTCTCTGAGTAAAGAATCTACCTCGGACATCCCTTCTATATCTCCCCCCATGCACCTTATAGTTATGCCCCTTGTAACAGCTACATCCACCCGAGGAAATAGTCTCTGAACATCCACTCTATCTATCCCCCTCATCATCTTATAAACCTCTATTAAGTTCACCTCTCATCCTCCTCCGCTCTAAAGAGAAAAGCCCTAGCTCCCTCAATCTTTCCTCATAAGACCTCCCCCGCAAACCAGGCAGCATCCTGGTAAATCTCCTTTGCACTCTTTCCAATGCTTCCACGTCCTTCCTATAGTGAGGTGACCAGAACTGCACACAATATTCCAAATGTGGTCTCACCAAGGTCCATTTTAATGTAGGAAATGCGACAACCAATTTGAGCACAGAAAGCTCCCACAAACACCAATGTGATAATAACCTGTTTTTAGTGATGTTGATTGAAGGATAAATATCGGCAGGGCAGCGGGGACAACTCCCCTACTCATTTTCAAAATAGTGCCATGGGACCTCTTACATCGACCTGAGAGAGCCTTGCTTTAACGTCTCATCTGAAAGACGGCACCTCTGACAGTGCAGCACTCCCTCAGTACGGCACTGGAACATCAGCCTAGATTTTTGTGCTCAAGTTTCTGGAGTGGGACTTGAACCCACAACCTTCTGACTCAGAGATGAAGGAGATAGTTTCCTGGCTGAAGATACAAATGATGAGCTAAGAGTAGGCTCCATTAGCTAGACTGCCTATTTCCACCTCTGCAACATCACCCATCTCCGTCCCTGCCTCAGCCTTTATTACCTCTAGACTTGACTATTCCAATGTTCTCCTGGCCCAGATTCCACCCTCCAGAAACTTGAGCTCATCCAAAACCTGTACCCTAACTCACACCAAGTCCCATTCACCCATCACCCCGAGCACGCTGACCTATATCGGCTCCTGGTCCAGCAATACCTCAATTCTAAAATTCTCATCCTTTTTTTCAAATCCTTCCATGGCCTCGCCCCTCCCTATCTCTGTAACCTCACAGCCCTACAGTCTTCCACAATCTCTACACTCCTCCAATTCTGGCCTCTTGCACATCCCTGATTTTAATCGCTCCATTATTAGCGGCCGTGCCTTCAGCTGCCTCGGCCCTTAGCTCTGGACTTCCCTCCCTAAATCTCTCTACCTCTCTCTCCTCCTTTAAGACACTCCTTACAACCTACCTCTTTGACCAAGCTTTTGATCACCTGCCCTAATATCTCCTTATGTGACTTGGTGTAAAATTTTTGTTTTATAAGGCTCCTGTGAAGCGCCTTGGGACATTTTACTATGTTAAAGGTGCTATATAAATGCAAGTTGTTGTTGTTTTAGAGTATGTCCTTTTATACTCACTTAATTGTTATTAATCAGTTTCCACAAATGCAATTCATTAAAGATATCTACACCTGGAATATTCTAGTACAATGTACAAATTGTCATGAATATGAGAAAATAACTTGCTAAAAAGTGGGAGGTACAGATCTTATGAGTACTTTGGAAGTCCAAACTTAAGCTTTCAATGCAGTTAAAAGTAAATATTAGGCCATCATGTCAGGCTAAATTGAACACAGAGATTTATAAAAAGGTGTTAATTTTGTTTGAACCTCTCTTTGAGATCTGTTTTGAGTGTCCTTTTCAGTAGTAGCATTTATATGTTTCTCATCACTTTAATGCCTGCCAACTATGATAATGTGTTGTGAATCCTAATAGTGGACTTTCCATACTATTTTTACCAAGAACAGAACCACAATTATATTCTTACCTCATATCTCCATTTTAATATTGGTCCATCCTATATCCAAACCACAAATAAGGTTTGGAGACTAGATCACACACCATGGGCTGGATTTTTCAAACCTCAGCAGGTCCGTGGTGGGCGACGTCCGTGGCATGTGGGGACCCGGCATCTGTCTCGATCCTGGCCTCCAACAAGATTTTCCGTTGATGGGGCTTTTTAAGCCCACCCTGCGAGGTTCCCGGCCAATTAATAGGAAGCGGGTCTGATGACGTGTCATCAGCCGATTTCCTTAAAGGGACCATGTCCACAATCATTTTAACAGTTGTGCTTTCAGTGTTCTGCAGCATTGAGGTTCTCTTCCCTTCCAATGGACAGAAGACACCTCCCCAGGAGACCAATGCAGCCTGGTTGCACATTGGACAGGAGGGCACAAGCAGGGATGTCGTCAGGAGGACCAGGCTGCAGTGGCGCAAACTTTTCAATGATCTCAGTAGATCACGAAACTTTACTGCAAAGCCACACTCAGCCTCATCCTGCTGTGCCACTCATCACATCCCCATCACTCTGCCTTCCCTACCCTACTCCTGCACATCCTTACTCACACCAACTTACCTTGCACCTCCACCCATCCCTCTCTATCTACATTATCACTTCCCCATCTCACTAGCCACCCCTCACACTCACCCTCATCCTAGTGCCCAATCATACCAACTAACAATACACAAGGGTAGGCACTTGGGTGTTATCGCCAATGTTCATGTAAAGTTTCTGGTAATGTGCTGTCAAACATTGAAATCTTTATTTTCAACACTTTGCATTCTTGGACAGATCTGTGTGCACCTTTGGAAGTGGCTTAGTGAGTTGCAGTGAATGGTGAGGCGTAATGGTACCTCCCGCAATGGTGATGAGTGTGAAAGGAATGGCTTGGGCACTGTAGGGATGCTTTATGTTGTTGGTGTGGGGTGGTGCCAACCTGGCGCATCATATGGCAGCCAGTGTGTACAACATCTGACCATAGTGAGGCCATCCCTGGCGACCTGGGCAGCAATGTGGTCGGGTGCTGAGGCCCTCTGCCCTGTGCAGTATCAATTGATTGCGGAGAAGGTTGGTGTTGTTGTTGGTGCTGCTGGTGTGCCTGGTGCTGCTGGTGTTGGGGTTGATTGTGGTGGGATTCTGAGGACCAAGGTGAGATTTTTTCAAGGGTACTGATGCTGATGGAATAGATGGCAGCTGAAGTTGAGATGACAGAAGCAATCTGTCAATGGTGAGAGAGGTTGCTCCAAGGAGGAGACACTAGATAGAGAGTTCAAACCTTCATAAAGCTGAAAAGTGTATTCCAAATCCTGAAGGCTCCAGCCTCTAAGATTGGAAATTGAACAGCTGTGAAATGGCAGCTTTTATACCACTTTTGCAGCTGTCAACTATTCACAGCAATGCAGAGTCATTGAGAACCCGACACACTTACCTGTCATGATCCCCAAGCGCCGGGAACCTTGTAAAAAACATAGAAAATCATTAGGACCTGGTAAAATGTTGCTTAAATCCCTCAATTGCCTGACTCGCCGCTTAGTGCCGGGTCTGCAAACCGCAGGCAGAGCCGACACTGGGAAATTAACAAGCAGGCGGGTTCAGAGCGGACTTCCGCCCCGCTGTCAATCACTGCCATTTTGACAGTGGACCCGCCTCCGAACCCGCCCTATGAGAGCCGACAATATTCAGCCCCATAAGTGTCAAATGGCCACTTAAGTTTATAATTGCCCCAATATAAAGTTTTAAGCAATCTCAGTAGCCATTTGTTCTGTCCAAAGATGTTCAGGGAAAGGTTTACCCTTTTCAATTAGTTGGATTTCGGTATATAGCTTTCAACATTATTTGGTTCCAAACTGGGTCAAGGGTTCTTCTACTTGGGATAGGTGACCTCATTTGCAGAACTCATTGATGCATTCTGGAAAGACATGTGTTGTGCCACCATTTGCTCATTGGTTCACATGACATTACAAACCAAAGGGCACCAACATCAACAGAGGCCAGTTTTACACGTAGAATACTTTATGCAGCATTTGGGGGGTGGTGGGTGGGGATCCTTTTCTGTCTATTTTTTTCTTCTCAAACAACTTCCTACCTTTAATCTTATTTTAGCATAACTCTGTCCGTTATTCTGGTAATTGCACAGGAAAGGGATACTTAAAAAAGGAACGTTATTATTTATTTTAACTGGAATAGATTTTTTTTTTGGTACAAGTGTTTATGTGGATGAGATTTTCTCTTACATGATTCATATCCGAATATACCTTCTCGGTGGTTTTAAAAAACATCTTGGCCTGGGGCTACTTAGCCACTGGTTTCCCCAATGGCAAGCTAATAGATTCCTGAGGTTCTAATCAGACTCAAAGTAGAAACAGTTCTCTTTCTATTTTTTTCCTATTATTGGTTGAAGCACATAATTAAGGAGTAAGTTCTGAATCAGGATTAATACGAACATACGAATTATGATGAACAGGAAAAGATCCTCTGGTCTATCTAGCCTGTCCCACATAATTATAATACCTTGTGCATCACAATATGTACACTCCCCTCCCCACCTAAAACCATGTGATCTCCTGGGAGACACAAAAAAAACAGCTAAAAACCCAGGCCAATTTGGAGTATAAAAAATCTTGGATTTTCCTCTCTGACCCCCTTAGGCAACTGAAACTAGTCCAGGAGATCACTCTGGCCCTGAATTCCCTGTAGTACCTACCTTCTGTAAGAGGTGATGTCCGCCCCAGCCAGAAACAGGTCCAGCTCTCGCTTGGAGGAATTCAGCAATCCAGCATCCACCGCACGAGACGGCAGCCCGTTGCAGAGGTCCTCTATTCTCTGGGGAAAGAACCACCTCCTGACATCTAACCTAGATCTGGCCTTATACAACTTAAATTTGTGACCTCTGGTCCTGCCTAACCTATTTAATTGGAACAAACTGTCTACTCGAACATAATCAATTCCCTTCATTATCTTATAAACCTTTATTCACTTTAAGGTTCTTTCCATTATGACTATGGTGTTTGTTAATACTTCCTATATTTTGGTTAATTGTTTTGAATCTTTACTATTTACTGCTCCAGAAGTTTCTGATGGCAAAAGCTGCTACTACCTGATCATATGGTCCTCCAAGGTTCTTAATTTATTCTGTGACAGAGGTGGCTTGTACCTTCAGGATGCTAGTCCAGCACCGTGGTAAAGATCTCTGACGACTGTGGAAGGGAAAAACTCAGAAAACCTTTTATTCGGTTAAGTGAAAAACTTCCATTAATATTGGTCAGTGGGAAGAAGCGTAGAGTTTTCAATGAGTGCAGTGAGCGTGAGATTACATTGTAACATGAGGCTTGTCGAATCTTACAATTGAATTGTGTGCTTAGTGTACATGAGTTGAAACACAATGGTTTCTCAAACTAACCAATCATAATAGTTTATGACACTCAATCTTTGACTGAGAAGAGGCAGATATTTTAAAAAAGTCCATAAAAGGAGAGGAATACTTGCAATCTGCCACTAACTCTGAATCGTTCTCATTTAAATTATGCTTTTGACTTCCATTATTTTGAATTCTGAACTACTCAGCCACGTTAAGTTCTGAAATTTAGATGT
Source organism: Squalus acanthias (assembly GCA_030390025.1). Classification (NCBI taxonomy): domain Eukaryota; kingdom Metazoa; phylum Chordata; class Chondrichthyes; order Squaliformes; family Squalidae; genus Squalus; species Squalus acanthias. The sequence continues at coordinate 88,983,254 of CM059432.1, forward strand.
TGCGGGAAGCAAGCATTGCTACGATCTGAACAATTTCTGAAGATAGAATTTATTCCATCCTAACAGCTGTCTATTTATAGATATGTGTGCAAGGATTTAATTCAATTCAGGAGTTCTGATGACATCATAAACCATGAGAACAAAGCATGAGTGGCCTGCAATAATTATCTAGAAACTGAAATTGCTTTTAATTCATTTCAAGATTTTTATCGCCCGTATTTTTTTTTAATTTTGTTTTCCTCCTGTCCCATTGTGTCATTCTGACCAAAAGGAGAGGCAGGCAGCAAGTTCTGAAGCATTTGCAATGAATGCCCTTGAACTGGCCACTAGGAGAATGCCCTGTGTTCGGGCGCTTCCTCCCTCTCTATTTCCTCCACCTCTACCTCTCCCTTCCTATTTGTAAGGAAGCACCACAATCTCAACTCTGTGCCTTTCCCCATGATATTTGCAGAGACAGAAATTCATCACATGGTAAATCATAGGCATAGATCTTTTACGGTATGTATTTGTTGTTTTATAGAATGTTGTATTGCGTAACTTAAAATGTTTTCATGCTTGCAGTACCCTACAAAGAGAATTGCAAGTCTTCCCTGTGTCATCATTAGAGGGAGGGCATACCCTGGAAATTCCTAGTGCAAAGATCTTGAACCAATTGATTAATCAACTAGTGCATTTGATCCCCATGGACAGAAATGTTTATTTCTTTACTACGTTCTGTCAACTGGGTTTAATTGATTTTGTGCATGAAGAATTGTTTGGGAAGCAATCTACAATTTTTCTAAGATAATCAGAAAGTTTCCTGTGATATTTGATAATAACAGCATGGAGTGTCAGCGTGGCTCAGTTGGTAGCACACTTGCCTCTGAATCCAAAGTCTGTGGGTTCAAGCCCCACTCTAGAGACTTGAGCGTAAAATCTAGGCTGACACTCCAGTGCAATACTGAGGTGCCGTCTTTTGGATGAGACATTAACCTGAGGCCCTGTCTGCCCTCTTAGGTGGACGTAAAAGATCCTCTGACACTATTTGAAGACGAGCATGGGAGTTCTTCCTGGTGTCCTGGCTAATGTTTATCCATCAACCAACATCACCAAAACAGATTACCACATTGCTATTTGTGGGATCTTGCTGTGTGCAAATTAGCTGCTGCATTTCCTATGTTACAACAGTGACTATACTTCAAAAGTACTTTGTTGGCTGTTTGGGATGTCCTGAGGTCATGTAAGGTGCTATATAAATGCAAGGCTTTCTTTCTATAATCTAGGAAAGGGGATTATTGAGATTTTTCAGAAGTGATGGCTGCCAAGGGGTAGGATTTCCCCTCAAGCAGTGTTTGGGCAGCTGGCAGGCAGATTGAGCGAGCCAGCCACCTGATAGACCCAACGGGGGGCACGATCTATTATAAGGGCCAGGCCTCATTAGCATAGGGCCGGTGGGCTGTGGGCCAGATGAAAGTAGGTCAGGGGTGGTCCAGTTCGGGAGGAGGGAGGGCAGGGGAAACAGTGTGGTAGGGGCCCAGGTTATTTTTGTGGAGCCCAGAGGAGCAGAGGATATGTTGCCGAATTTCAAGACAAGAATTACATGCATGTAGAGCCTTAAAATCCCCTTCTCCATTGTAACAGGATAATACTGGCACACCTGGGAGACATGGTAGCCTTAATTTAATTCATGCAATCTTGTTATCGGAAAAATTTGCAGAAAATACCCATGAAAAGCAGGGGCTGTAGAGCTGAGCCCCCACTCCTGATGAGGAGCAGGCTGTAGAGTTGATTGGAAGGCACTCAACTCTAGCGATGGGAGATGGTGAGATCAGTGGAACAGTGCAGGCTACAAATCAGTGAGTGCAGACCCAAACCATGGCATCCCTGTGAAACAGCAGTCAGCCAGAAGCCTCCTCACCCTTCACTGTCCTCTTCATCTCAAGAGGTTAGGCTCACTCATTCACAGCTTATACCCTCCTTTACTGTAGATTTATAACAGCAACTTGGGCAGATGATACTGAAGGGGAGGATAATGGTGGGTGTTGCAGAAAATTCTTTCTGGTGGGCTATGACAATTATGTTAATGATGGAGAGGAGGTCGTTGAAGAGGATCAGACCACACAATAGTGCAGGCTTTGGTCCTGTGTTCCTCTGCTCCAATTCCCTCCATATTATCCCTTGCGTCACTTGCTTGCTTACTCCCATGCATCAATTCAGATACTTACACCTGGGAAGATGTCAATAGTGTAAGTGAGGATGTGGCATTGAGTGATTCACAGACACAAGGGAGCAAGAGGAGTGGGTTCTGAATAAGGATGTTCCACCATTCCAGTAGAGGCTGAGGAGAAAGCTTCCCATAGCTTCAGAGTCATGGGACCCAGAACCCATGGGCACTCACTGAAAAGAAGGTTATTTGAGGAACATCCTACCTATATACAGTCTTCGAGGATGTGTGACAACTGACAGAAGTGATACAGGTCCATGCATCTCTCAATTGGAGAATTTTGTTTTGTTGCAGGTGTCAATGGAGCATGTGGAACTTCACCTCAGAAGTGGGCTGGGACTCCATCCTCCATAGAAGCACAGACAGCAGCCCTGGTGGAAATAGGAGACAACATTGACAGAATCCTATGTAACACCTTTCAGATATTTGGGGCACAATGTAGCTGCTGTTTCTCAGGGCTTTCAGAATTTGGTAGCACCGATTAGCACAAACAGAATCAAGGCTCAGTAGAATGGTAACAACTGGGGACAACCTGCATGAGGCTGCTGTTTCTCAGGACAGTAGCAAATGCCAGGCATCCAGCTTATCCCCCGAGCATCATGCAAATGACACACAGGAGGATGCCCAGGTAGATCCTCAAGAGATGAAGCCCACAGCAGCTCCTTTCCAGTTCCTAGCAGCCAAGAGAGGATGATCACCTCAATCCCATGAGCCTTTTACTCCTCAAGAACAGCCAACCACCTCTCATGAAACAGGTCCGCAAGTTGCAACTCAGAGAAGCACTAGAATGGGAGAAAGGACATGTTTAGACACCTAGATTAAACACAGTATGAAAAAAAATTGGCTAATGATCATTCTGGACTTGGTTGCAATAAAAGAGGTGTGCTTACTCATTTTTAGGTGTTCATAGAGATTATAAAGACTTGCAGGGTCAGGTAGGCACAGGAAGATCTGAGGTGCTATGAGGTTCTAAGATGTGTACTGCATTGAAGGAGCTGACATTTCTCAGAAGGCAGTGGTGACAAAAGGAGGGTATTAAACAGATCAGATTGGTTAATTTATAAGTTGAGTTCTGATTCTTTGAATCACTACGTGATGGTCCTTCTGATAATCCACTCCATGCTCCTTTGCCTCCAAAGCAGCTAGGGCTACCTCTCCAGGGAGCTCCATATCCAAGCAAAAGTTGTGAAAGGTACAGCAAGCTACAACTATCGAGGATACATGCTTGGAAGCTAAGCCTCCTGGTCCATCATGGCAGCAAAAGCACCCCTTCAAGACTCCTATTGTTTTCTCAATCACAACTCTAGAAGAAGGATGTGGCTCATTGTAGCGGTCCTCAGCTCCTCGCAGAGGGGTCTAATATCCATGGCAGTACAAATATGCTTTGTTACCCACAAGCCATCCGGTCACTTGACTATCTGCCTGAGAACAAAGCCATCATGGCAACTTCCAGAAATCTGACATTCACATGGAGGATTCTGCATCTGGTCACATGTAATCTGGATGTTCAGCAAGTGCTACCCCTACCTATTAAGAAAGTTAGGAGGATTAATTGCAGGACCTTGCAATGCTACACGTGTTACTTATTGTACCCTATACTTTGACAACCCAGCAACATGATGAAACTGTGATGGCTCTACCATGCTATAGCCTTGCTGTCATGCCAAGTTCTCCAACTCTTCTAAAGAGAATGTCAGTTACCAGACAAATGCATGCTCAGGCAGCATCCTGGGGGATATTGAACAGATTCTTCCATGGCTGCTTGAAATGAGCCAGTGGCATAAAATTGAGCATGGTGGTAAATGTACACAGCCACAGGCAAAGCTTTCCAGACAGAGGATCTTGGCTGCAGATTATCATGGAGAAGATGGCACAGGTCTCCTACAACCTCATTGGTGAATTGCACTCTTCTCACACAGAGCTCCGAACTGAGATCTTCGTAATGTGGTCCATAAATTATTTGGAGTGGGGGTAATATGTTGAAGGGCATTTCCTCCTCAAATGCTGCCTCAATCTTCTTTGCTGCATCCTGTACTGCTCCTCCTTCATTAATTAAAATAGAGAACAGGGCAGGGCCCTTTGGGAATCCTGTGACTTTAACAGAACCTCTTACTGTGTTTGTGGCTCAAAGGTTGTCAAAAGTTGTCACAACTAGGGGGCATAGTCTCAGGATAAGGGGTCGACCATTTAGGACTGAGATGAGGAGACATTTCTTCATTCAGAGGGTTGTGAATCTTTGGAATTCTCTACCCCAGAGGATGCTCAGTCGTTGAGCATATTCAAGGCTGATATAGATAGATTTTTGGACTCTAAGGGAATCAAGGGATATCGGGATCAGGCGAGAAAGTGGAGTTGAGGTCGAATATCAGCCATGATCTTATTGAATGGCGGAGCAGGGTCGAGGGGCCGTATGGCCTACTCCTGCTCCTATTTCTTATGTTCTTATGTAAGCAAGGTCAGCTCTTTTCAGGTACAACATAAAACTTATTCTCATCCACTGTCTTGTAAGTTAAGTAATCAGGCTTCTGCTGTCTGCAGGCTCAAAGTAAAGCACTTCTGCCAGTAGCAGCTGATGTTGGCAACAGGTACATCTCTTTTATTTTGTTTGAAGTTACCCTAGGTGCATTGAGGACAAAGTCAATGATTATGGCCACTCCAATACTGACCTTCCTCATTAGCATTTATTAAAATGTCCTCCAGGCAGCATTGGCATTCACATTGTAGGAAGGCCCAGACCCTATTGGAAACAGTAGTGCAGCCATTAAAAAGTGAAAACCTGGAAAATGGTTTCTACAACAATTTAAATGTTAAAATGCCATCCTTGCTCCAATGGTGCACTGGAAATAATTTTAAACTCAGGGCCATTATTCTTTCTTCTCTGAAATACAGCAAGTTATGAGGGAATCTAATCAAGGTTTTCAAGATTATGAAAGGTTTTGACACATTAAATTTTTTCCTCTATTTGACAAATTGGTAACAAGAGGGCATACATTCAGGATTATCAATGGAAGAATGAATGGGAGATTAGAAGAAATCTTTATACACTGAGTGTTATTAGAACATGGAAAGCTTTACCACATCTAGCTATTGAGGCAGAGACTATAACATCATTTAAAAGGTAATTTGATAAGTCTTTGAAAAGGAAAAAGTATCAAAGGATATAGGGAACGAGCAAGGAAATAAGATTAGAGACGATAACTACAGTTGAAGAGCTAGTCATCTCCGAATGAACTCCTTCTGTATTGTAATTCTTATCATTATATGATTCTATAATAGGTATTCTATAATTTTTAAAAACTGTACCTCCAAATAGCTGGTTTGGCAGAGGCATTGTAACAAGTCACTTCCACTTAACCAAAGATCATGTATGGAAATATTCTACATATATATATATATATATATATAGAGTGAGAGAGAGAGAGAGAGGCTCAACTATGTACAAAGATTTGTAGGGATAACATGAGAGCCAATTCTGGAATTTAGAATGTGGGAGGGGGAGAGATAATCATTGTCAAAAAAACTTTGGGGCAAAACCTGTCCTTATTCTCCCCTTCACCTATGGTATACAAACTAATGGGTCTCCTTCATCAGTATGTTGTAGCCGAATGAATTAAAAAAAAAATTGAGCACATAAATAGTGTAGTCCCCACTCGTATAGACAGAGAAATAAAGACGTTCGTTTGTGCCCCTTCTACTGCAATTATCTAAATAAATAAACATATTTGTGCGTGTAATATGATGTGCTTACATAAGTAGACTGATGTATATCACATCCACTTCATTATATAACAATTAGCAATAGAATAGGTGAGCATGAAAAATAGCTGTAATGTATTATTACATTATATATAACTAAAAGGATTAATTCTACACTCCTGAGCTCCCAGTGCTAAAAACCATGCCTGAAGGGAGCACAAGTCAGATTTCGGCTACAACATTTTCGCCCTGATTCTCTGACCCATGGCCATGCAGGCACATCTTCCCACTGGGAGTGTGACATCACGGAATTTACTCAAAAATATAAAAAATACATAAAGGCTATAAATAAATGTAATTGCATAGATATATGTAATTGTTAACAAATTAAGTCAAACCATATAATTGTAACAAATGTCATAAACTATATATGAATAAATATTCAATGTAAATGTATCTGATATATCTGACCCTCATACTGATAAAGGAAATCACAGCCTGGCAGGAAGGATGCTGAAAGATTCTCAATCAGTCAACAACCCTGACTGAACTTTTTCCCACCAGCATTCAAACTTAATGTTCACTCCCCCACTGGGCCTGATGCTTGTAGAGTTTGCCATTAGAGGAGCTGGACCTGCGCAAGTTGTGCTGATCGACCCAGGAATATTATCGATCAGTTCTGCACTTATCATCGAGAATGTGCCCATGTATCGATTAGGGCTGTGAATTGCCTGTTATTAATGTAGATAGTCAGGTTTGTAACCTTATTTGTTGTCACCTTTTACCCGGAAGTTGGCAAATAAATTTGAATTCTGTTGTTCTGCCTGTCTCATCGATGGCTATTTTGTATTGATACCTTCTCCACAGGAAACCCCTAAAGGTAGTCATTACTCTTTCCAGTTGGTAGCTTCCCTGGTTATAATTAATTCTTCCCTTTGGAAAAACGTTTCTGAGGAACTGTATTGCAATGGCAATTATTGTTTCTAATACGGGTTCATACGAATAAATTTGCTGGTTCCCTGTATCAATTTGGGCCTGTCTACCAGAAAGGATTTATACTGAGGTACTTGTCACGGGGTTTCCCCTGACCCTGTCATTAATTTAAGTTTGCCTTCGAGAACTGCCAGATACTGATGCCACAGGATTTTCCGCCTTCTGTTCTATATCCATTCGAGCTATCTTTGGTATGACTTATATCCCCTTCTCACCATATCTAACACCACAATTACAGCAAAAGGAACAGATATGAAATATCTCTGCAAGGCTAAACATTCTATAAGATTAAAAATTAAAAAGAAAATCGATTTCAGCTCTAACTGTGTGCACTGGTACTGAAGTCACTCCCACAAAGTCAGTTGAAGCTTAAATCCAAACAACAAATGGGCAATTTTAATCCACACCGCCAAGTGGGAACAGGGTAGGTGTGCATTTAAAAAACTGTGCAAAGACTTAATTCCCTGTTCCCATCAATTGCCACCTGCCCTTTCTTTAGGTGGCCAAGGTGTCTGCCTGACTCAGGAATGTGTCTCATTAATGTATGATAATCAGGGGCCTATGATGTACATAGGATCCCAATGGCATTTTAATAGCCTATTAAACAGGGTGCCTGCTGCGGCACCCTGCTCAGTAAAACCTGACAGGGAAGAAGAGGAGGCCCTCTAAATTAAGTCAATAACTTTCTCTAATAAAAATAGAAAATGCTGGAAATACTCAGCGGTTCAGGCAGCATCTGTGGAGAGAGAAACAGACCATTAACTCTGTTTCCCTCTCCACAGATGCTGCCTGACTTGCTGAGTATTTCCAGCATTTTCTGTTTTTATTTTAGATTTCCAGCAACTGCAATATTTTGCTTTTGAATAACTTTCCCTAGTTAGGCCAAGGGGAGCAAGAACACTCTTCCAGGCCCCGCAAGGAAAGTCTGGGTCTCCGCTGTCCTGAATGCCCCCCCCCCCCCACTTCCCACCTGCAAAACGGCTTTGATCCCCCCCCCCCGCCAAGACTAACCTTGGTCCCGGTGGGCAGACTCTTGGCACTGCAATTTTGACCTGCCTTAAGTCGGTCAGCTGTCCGCCCATAACGAGCGGAAAGAGGCAGCTGGCCGTCAGGATGTAAATGAGGCCCTGCTGTGAAAATTAGCCAAGGCCTACAACGGGTAGGCCATCAGCTCTCCCTCCTCCCCCACTACTTCAGGCCCGGGAACTAATATGCACCCCATAGTTTCGAAACAAATCAATAGAGTGTATTTACTACCCCCTACCCACTCGGTAGCTTATTCTAGATGTATGAACATTTTTTATACTCTATTCCTTAATTTTTACGATGTCTGAATAGCCAACTGTCATGTTTCAGCCCTCAATGGCTTAATATTATCACCACTGACTAATCCTCTCTTTTATTTTATAAGGTTTCACAGATTTGACAGCAATTTTTCCATTTTCTAAATCAGGAAAAAAAAATCTGTATTCCATATTAAATGTTGAAAACCACCACTCTGCAGACGGTTAACAGTTCAAACATACAGAGGCCGATTTTCACTTTTGCTGAGGGCAGAAAACTGGCGATAGCGGATCCTAAACAGCTTGTTTTACACCCAGCCGCATTTTCTTTTGCATTGAACATAAGAATTAGGAGCAGGAGTAGGCCATACTGCCCTGTGAGACTGCTCTGCCATTTAATAAGATCATGGATGAACTTCGACCTCAACACCACCTTTCCGCCTGATCTCCACATCGCTTGATTCCTCTAGCGTCAAAAATGTATCTATCTCAGCCTTGAATACACTCAACGATTCAGCATCCACAACTCTTTGGGGTAGAGAATTCCAAGATTCACAAACCTCTGAGTGAAGAAATTCCTCCTAATTTCAGTCTTAAATGACCTACCCCTTATCCTGAGACTATGCCCCCTAGTTCTAAACACTCCAGCCAGGGGAAACAACCTCTCAGCATCTACCCTCTCAATCCCCCTCAGAATCTTATATGTTTCAATGAGATCACCTCTCATTCTTCTAAACTCCAGAGACCATACACCCAATCTACTCAATCTCTCCTCATAGGACAACCCTCTCACCCAGGAATCAATTTAGTGAACCTTTGTTGCACCGCCTCTAAGGCAAGTATATCCCTCCTCAGATAAGGAGACCAAAACTGTGCACAGTACTCCAGGTGTGGTCTCACCAAAGTCCTGTACGATGTAACAAGACTTCCTTACTCTTGTACTCCAACACCCTTGTAATAAAGGCCAGCATGCCATTTGCTTTCCTAATTGCTTGCTGTACCTGCATGCTAAATCTTTGTGTTTCCTGTACGAAGACACCTAAATCTCTCTGAACACCAACATTTAATAGTTTCTTAACATTTAAAATATATTCTGTTTTGCTATTCTTCCTACCTAAGTGAATAACCTCACATTTCCCCACATTATACGCCATCTGCCACTTTATTGCCCACTCACTTAACCTGTCTATATCCCTTTGCAGGCTCTTTGTTTCCTCCTCACAGCTTACTTTCCCACTTAGCTTTGTATCATCAGCAAACTTGGATATATTACACTCGATCCCTTCATCTAAGTCATTAATATAAATTGTAAATAGTTGATGCCCAAGCACTGATCCTTGCATCACCCCACTAGTTACAGCCTGCCAACCTGAAAATGACCCATTTATCCCTACTGTTTGCTTTCTGTCCGTTAACCAACCCTCTATCCATGCTAATATATTACCCCCCAACTCCATGAGCACTTATCTTGCATAACAACCTTTTATGTGGCACCTTATCGAATGTCTTTTGGAATTCCAAATATACTACATCCACTGGTTCCCCTTTATCTGCCCCGCTAGTTACATCCTCAAAAAACTCTAATAAATTTGCTAAACATGATTTCCCTTTCATAAAACCATGTTGACTCTGCCTAATCATATTATGATTTTCTAAATGCCCTGTTACCACTTCTTTAATAATGGATTCCATCATTTTCCCGACAACTGATGTCAAGCTAACTGGCATGTAGTTCCCTGTTTTCTCTTTCCTCCTTTGTTGAATAGTGGGGTTACATTTGCTACTTTTAAATCTGCTGGGACTGTTCTAAAATCCAGGGAATTTTGGAAGATCACAACCAATGCATCCACTATCTCTGCAGCCACCTCTTTTAGAACCCTAGGATGTAGGCCATCAGGTCCAGGGGATTTGTCAGCTTTTAGTCCCATTAGTCTCTGAAGTACTTTTTCTCTATTGATATTAATTACTTTAAGTAATATTATCCTTAACTTCTTTAGTTAGCCACGGATGAATCCCTTTTCCCATGGAGTTTTTATTTCTCAATGGAATGTATATTCTTTAAGAATTTTGGAATATTTCTTTAAATGTTTGCCTCTGCTTATCTACCGCCATACCTTTTAATCTGATTACCCAATCTACCTTAGCCAACTCACCTCTCATACCTATATAATTGGATTTATTTAAGTTTAAAACTCTAGTTTCGGACTTAAGTATTTCATTCTCAAACCCAATGTGAAATTCTATCATATTATGATCATTCTTTTCCAGAGGATCCTTTACTATGAGATTACTAATTAACCCTGTCTCATTACACAATACAAGATCTGAAATAGCCTGTTCCCTGGTTGGTTCCATGACACATTGTTCTAGGAAACTGTCTCAAATGCATTCCATGAACTCATCATCCAGACTACCTTTACCATTTTGATTTCCCCAGTCTATATGAAGATTAAAGTCACCCACAACTATTGCATTAACTTTGTTACAAGCTCCTTTTATTTATTGATTAATACTCTTTCCAATGGTATAGCTACTGTTAGGTTGCCTATAAACTACTCCCACCAGTGTTTTCTGCCCCTTGTTATTTTTTATCTCCACCCATACTGCTTCTACTTCCTGATCTTCTGAGCCAAAATTCTTTCTCACTACTGTTCTTATGTCATCCTTTATTGTCAGGGCTACCACACCCCCACCCCCTTTTCCATTCTGCCTGTCTTTTCAAAACGTCAAGTACCCTGGAATATTTAGTTCACAACATTGGTCACCTTGTAACCATGTCTCTGTAATGGCTATTAGATCAAAACCATTGATCTCTATTTGTGCCTTAGTTCGTCTATCTTGTTATGAATGCTTCGTGTATTCAGATAAAGAGCCTTTAATTTTAATTTTTAGCATTATTCCCTGCTTTCACCTTATAGTCAGCAAAAAGGAAAATTGAGCGGGGTGTATAACGGGGCGGCCAATCCCCTACCGCCAGTTTGCCGCACCCCTCGAGTACTAAAATTGTGCCCCCGCACCCCGGCCTCAGAGATGGATCGGAGAAAGCAGTTTTCCGATGATGCATACACATATTCGGAAATTGGGGCACATGTCTTATCATAAGTACCTGCAGTACAACAACTTGCACTTATATAGCGCCTTTAATGTAGTAAAAGGTCGCAAAGTGCTTCACAGGAGCGTTATCAAACAAAATTTGACACCGAGTCACATAAGGAGATATTAGGACAGATGACCAAAAGCTTGGTCAAAAAGATAGGCAGCTGAAAGCATGGCCGCCAATGGTGGAGCGATTAAAATCGGGGATGTGTAGTTGGCCAGAATTGGAGGAGCGCAGAGATCTTGGAGGGTTGTAGGGCTGGAGGAAATTACAGAGATACGGAAGAGCAAGGCCATGGAGGGATTTGAAAACAAGGAAGAGAATTTTAAAATTGGTGCATTGCTGGACCGAGAGCCAATGTAGGTCAGCGAACATGGAGTGATGGGTGAATGGGACTCATTGCGAGTTAGGATACGAGCAGCAGAGTTTTGGATGAGCTCAAGTTTATATAGGGTGGAAGATGGGAGGCTGGCCAGGAGAGCATTGGAATAGTCAAGTCTTGTGGTAACAAAGGCATGGATGAGGGTTTCAGCAGCAGATGAGCTGTGGCAGGGGTGGAGTCGGGCGATATTACGGTGGTGGAAGTGGGCGGTCTTGGTGGGATGACGCGGATAATTGGTTGGAAGTTCATCTCAGGGTCAAATACGACACCAAGGTTGCGAACAGTTTGGTTCAGCATCAGAAAGTTGCCAGGGAGTGGGAGGGAGTCAGTGGCAAGGGAATGGAGTTTGTGGCAGGACTGAAGACAATGGCTTTGGTCTTCCCAATGTATAGTTGGAGGAAGTTACTGCTCCTCCAGTACTGGATGTTGGACAAGCAGTGTGACAAATTAAAGTACCTGCAACTCCTGTCGGTGGTTCTGTGACAGACCTTTTCAATGTTATAGGTGTCACACTGTGTGACACACAATACCTGCTAGTTTATAGTGAAAGTATATCACCCTGAGATTGTTCAATCTGGCGACGGGATTCCCATAAATTGCTCAAATGTTTCTGAAATTGTTTTCAGCTACCATTTTTCTCAATAACTGAAATTTCAAATATCTAAAATATGGGTTCAAACAAAATAAATTCAAAAAACACGTTTTTCACAATAAGATGAATATTTTATCCATTGAATTGTTTTGGGTCTTTAACATCTTCATTAACATTTTTACTTGAAAGTCTCCATGTCTCCAAAAAAGCCTCAGCTTGGACTTGAGTTGTGATTCTGTGAGTTGAATTTGGATTGTGCAATCTGAGCATGTGCAGTCTACCTAATTTCCCAGGATGCATCAGTTCTGGTTAGTCTTTACCTCCTCGCACTTTCTGCCAACTCCACTGGAGCATATTGGGTCAGTGGAAGTCAACTCATTTGCATAGTGTTTGTGGATACCTGCACCACTACCAATGCACCTCAGATGCTTGGATACATTATACTCGGTCCATTCAACTAGGTCATTAATATAGATTGTAAATAACTGAGGCCCCAACACTGATCCTTGCGGCACCCCACTAGTTACAGCCTACCAACCTGAAAAAGATCCGTTTATCCATTTTCTGTCCGTTAACCAATCCTCTATCCATGCTACTATATTACCCCCAACCCCATGAGCCCTAATATTGTGTAATAACCTTTTATGTGGCACCTTATCGAATGCCTTTTAGAAATCCAAATATACTACATCCACTGGTTCCCCTTTAGCTACCCTGCCAGTTACATCCTCAAAATACTCGATAATGAATTTGTCAAACACGATTTCCCTTTCATAAAACCATGTTGACTCTGCCTAATCATGTTATGATTTTCTAAGTGCCCTGATACCACTTCCTTAACAATGGATTCCAGCATTTTTCCAATGACTGAAGTCAGGCTAACTGGCCTGCAGTTCCCTGTTTTTTCTCTCCCTCCTTTCTTGAATAGCGGTGTTACATTTGCGACCTTCCAAATGCACTGGTACGTTCCTGAATCTAGGGAATTTTGGAAGATCAAAACCAATGCATCCATTATCTCTTCAGTCACCTCTTTTAGAACCCTAGGATGTAGGCCATCAGGTCCAGGGGATTTGTCAGCTTTTAGTCCCATTAGTTTCTCTGGTACTTTTTCTCTACTTATATTAATTACGTTAAGTTCCTCACCCTCATTAGACCCTTGGTTCCCCACCATTTTTGATAGGCTTTTTGGGCTGGATTTTGATACTGGGGCGGGTTGGGGTCATGTCATCCGCATTTCGTGTTATCCACTCGACTGCAATTGGATGTGGGAGATTGATGCAATTTTCACCTAATTGGGCAATTGAGTTCCAGCATGTGGGAACCCATGAACCAATTAGTGGTTTCAGTCTGAAAGTCGCCTCTGATGATGTCATCATTGCTGCTGCATTGAAGGTCAGAGACTGCCTGGCTTTTGCTGTGAGTGGACCTGGATGCAAAATGAGCAGCAGCTCAGAGAGAGAGAGAGAGAGAGAGAGAATTTGCATCCAGGTCCTCTCACAGCAAACGCCAGGCAGTCTCTGAAGACATTCAATGCAGCAGCATCAGAGGCGACTTTCAGACCTAATACTACTACTACCTTCATCACATCTCCGTTGTAATAGTTGACCTGCAGCTGATAGTCAGCTATCCACTTGTGCTCCCGCCAGGTTTCATTGTCGTGTTTCACATCAGGCGTGCCTCGCATCGGAAAAGGGTGAAACTAGCTAAAACGTTTCAAAATGGCATTACAGAGCCAATTTAGGGCTTGTTAAGGGCTTTAATGGCCTCTCCCACCTCTTGGAGGCGGGACGGAGTCGGGAACACTGCACACGATTTTATCAAAATTGCGTGGAGGCGGAATGGAGGCGGGATCAGGTCCGCCCGTCACTTTTCGCAATTTTAACCCCCCACACGCCTCCAAACCCGCCTCCACGGCCCTATGAAAATCCAACCCTTTGGGGGAGAAATTCAGTATCGCCCCGTTTGGGGCGCAATTATCGGCCGGGCGCAAAGATTAGCGCCTGGCGCTAATTATCGCCACCGACTGCAAACTTGACTTTTATCGCCCCTGGAGGTGATTGGAGCGCTAAATCAGGCGCTTCACACCTGTCTTAAGGCGCAAAGGCCGAGGAGCGAGGCGCTACCTCAGAGCGCTGGCGAAGCTCATGTAATGTCAGTCAGCAATGGAACACACACACAATGGCACGGGCCAGTTCTTAAAGGGGATGGTTAATCTTGCTTTCCATCCACATCCTGCTCATTGCAGCCTTGAATCTCGGCCTGGAGAGACCTACACATCAAATCTGCTGGAAAGAACAATGGAGAGTACCAGGCAAAGAGCTCAGAGTGCAGCCCGCACAGTCTCTTCTAAATCAATACAAGGAATGGCAAATCAAAATGAACCTGCAAAGTGCTGCTCAGTACCCAAAACTCCTTCACACAGCGTTGAATCTCTCCAGAAGTCTCTCTCTCTCTCTCTCAGAATGCGTAGTTCAAAAATGGCACCAACAATAAAAGGCAGGAAGCGGTCACCTTTAAATAGCGCTCCCCCTTTCCCTTCATGACTGGAGAACGCTCCCCTCAACCTGTCGTTGCTAGCGTCAGGCGGTAAGGCAGGGGGCGCCACTCAATATCCGTTCCGGGGCGATACCGGGGCGTTGCGCACTCGACTGACGTCACGGTCTGCCGGCGCAGGAGATCGTGGCGGTAGTGTTTAGCGCCGCCACAAAATGTCTAGTTAATTTCGCGAGCGGCGCAAACTTCGCCGCGCCTGGGCGCTAGATGCTTTGCGCCCCATTAGCGCCCTGTTAAGGCGCTAACGGGAGGCGCAACCAACTGAATTTTTCCCCCTTTGTGTCTTCTACTGTGAAGACAGATACAAAATATTTGTTTTACGTTTCTGCCATTTCCTTATTCCCCATAATCATTTCTCCTGTCTCAGCCTCTGAGGGACCAACATTTACTTTTGCACTCTCTTCCTTTTTACATACTTGTAGAAGCTCTTACAATCTGCTTTTATATTTCTTGCTAGTTTTCTCTCATATTCTATTTTTTTCCTTTTTATCAATTTTTTGGTCAACCTTTGCTGGTTTCTGAAACTCTTCCAATTCTCAGGCTTACTATTATTCTTTGCAACATTTTAAGCTTCTTCTTTCAATCTAATGCTATCCTTAACTTCTTTAGTTAGCCACGGTTGGATCATTTTTCCCATGGAGTTTCTGTTTCTCAATGGAATGTATTTTTGTTGAGAATTATGAAATATTTCTTTAAATGCTAGCCACTGCTTATTTACCGCCATACCTTTTAATCTATTTTTCCAATCTACCTTAACCAACTCACCCCTCATACCTCTGTAATTGCCTTTATTTAAGTTTAAGACTCTAGTTTCGGACTTAGGCAAGTCACTCTCAGAATTAACGTGAAATTCTATCATATTATGATCACTCTGCCCCAGAGGATCCTTTACTATGAGATTGCTAATTAACCCTGTCTCATTACACAGTACAAGATCTAATATAGCCTGTTCCCTGGTTGGTTCCATGACATATTGTTGTAGGAAACTGTCCCGAATGCATTCCATGAACTCGTCCTCCAGACTACCTTTGCCTATTTGATTTGTCCAGTCTATATGAAGATTAAAGTCCCCCAAGATTATTGCATTACCTTCGTTGCAAGCTCCTACTATTTCTTGATTAATATTCTGTCCAACGGTACAGCTATTGTTAGGGGGCCTATATAATACTTCTACCAGTGTTTTCTGCCCCTTGTTATTCCTTATCTCCACCCATACTGATTCTACTTCCTGATCTTCCGAGCCGAGATCCTTTCTCGCTATTGTCCTTATGTCATCATTTATTATCAGGGCTACTCCCCCTCCTTTTCCATTCTGCCTGTCTTTTTGAAACATCAAGTACCCTGGAACATTTAGTTCCCAACCTTGGCCACCTTGCAACCATGTCTCTTTCATGGCTATTAGATCAAACCCAATTATCTCTATTTGTGCTACTAGTTCGTCTATCTTGTTATGAATGCTTCGTGCATTCAGATAAAGTGCCTTTAATTTAAATTTTTTACCATTATTCCCTGCTTTGACCTTATTCTCTGCTGCACTGCTATCATTAAGCTCTCTGTCCCTTCCTGTCACAATCTGTTTATTTTTACCCAAATCGCTACACTGTTCTATTGCCTTGATTTTTCTCTTTAGATTTCTAAATTTCCCCTCACCTGACCCCTCCCCCCCCCCCGCCTTTCTTAGTTTCAAGCCCTATCTACAGCCCTAGTTATTCAATTCACCAGGACGCTGGCCCCAGCCCGGTTTAACTGGAGCCCGTCCCGACTGAACAGCTCCCTTTTCGCTGTACTCGTGTCAGTGCCCCATGAATTGGAACCCCTTTTCCCACACCACTCTTTGAGCCACACATTTAACTCTCTGACCTGCTTGACCCTATGCCAATTTGTGTGTGGCTCAGGTAGTAATCCAGAGATTATTACTCTTGTGGTTCTGCTTATTAATTTAGACCCTAGCTCCTCAAACTCCCTCAACAGAACCTCATTGTTAGTTCTACCTATGTCGTTGATTCCTACATGGACCACAACAACTGGATTCTTCCCCTCCCACTCCATGTTCTTCTCCAGTCGTGAGGAGATATTCTTAACCCTGGCACCGGGCAGGCAACACAGCCTTCGGGACTCTCTTTCACGGCTGCAGAGAACAGAATCTATCCCCCTGACTATACTGTCCCCTACTACTATCACATTCCTTCCTTCTCCCCCCACTCAGATGGCCCCCTGTACCACAGTACTGTGGTCAGTTTGCCCATCCTCCCTGCAGTCCTTTTCCTCATCCATACAGATAGAAAGTACCTCGTACCTGTTGGACAAGGTCCAGGACTGAGGCTCCTCTATCACTACATCCTGGGTCCCCATACCTTCCTGACTCACAGTCACACCCTCCTGTCCCTGACCACTGCCGAACTCTAAAGTACTACTTAACCTAAAGGGTGTGACTGCGTTGTTTGAACCTGGAACTTCAGTTTCTGAAGTCTGAATGGAGTCAAACTCATGTATGTGTTCATGATCAAGTGGTTCAAGATCACATCTTGGTTCATCTCTAGCAGAGATCATTTGATCTACATGAACACTTAGGGTGTTGTCACCAATTTCTACCAAATATCTCCTGGTTCCGCCAACTTCTACTATGGTTCCTATATCCCAATTGTGTGAACTCGACTTGCCGGGGGGACTGAGAACACGAACACACTCGTTTTGTCTGAAACTGCGTTCTTTCTGATTGCTGTCATAATAACGTTTCTGACTCAACTGTTTCTGTTCAACTCTTGAGGCCAAATTTGGTTGAACAAGACTCAATCATGTTCTCAATCTCCTCTTCATCAAGACTTCTGCTGGGGTATATCCAGTTGTAGTGTGTGGAGTAGTTCTGTACTTCAGCAAGAAATTTGCCAAACGTTGCTTCATGCTGAGTCCCGAACAACCCTGCAACACTTGCTTTTTGAGAGCTTCTTTTACTATTCTGACTGACCTTTCGGCTGCTCCGTTTGAAGCTGGATGATATGGTGGAACGAGAGTGTGTTTGATACCGTTCCATTTCATGAACTCTTGGAATATAACAGAACGGAACTGAGGGCCATTGTCAGAAACAAGCTCTTCAGGTAAGCCATGACATGCGAAGATAGACCTCAACTCATCTATGGTACGTTCTGTTGTAGTATATAAACCTATGTGTTTCACTTCAATCCACTTTGAGTGACTATCTACAAGTACGAGGAAATAATCATTTGCTTTCTCACAGAAGTCTACATGTACTCTCTGAAATGGTCTACTTGGCCCTGACCAGAGTTGTAGTGGAGTTTTGGGTGGTTTGTTTCTGCAATTTTGGCAAATGCTGCATTTGCTGACAAGTGATTCAAGACCACTGTCAAATCCAGGCCAGTAAACAAAGCTTCTTACAATTGATTTCATACTGACGATCCCTGGATGTTCAGTATGACGTTCAGCCAGAATTCTAACTTTCAAAGAAGTAGGTACCACCACTCTGTTTCCCCACTTGATACAACCTTGCTCACAAGACAATTCAGTACGACGGTTATAGAATAGTTTCAACTCTGTGTCCAGACACTGATCAGTCCATCCATTCAAGATGTTTTCATACACTCTTTTCAATACTGAGTCCTGTTGAGTCTCATTTGCAATCTTAGTTGCATTCACGGGAAAGTCTTTGTCAACTGCACCATGTTCTTCTTCTTAGGCAGTCCCTCAGAATCGAGGATGACTTGCTTCCACACTAAAAATGAGTTCTCAGGTGACTGATGAGTCCAATGCGGGACCTACAGTCTCTGTCACAGGTGGGGCAGACGGTGGTTGAAGGGGCAGGTGGGTGGGGTGCTTGGGTTGACGTGCGCTCCTTCCGCTGTTTGTGCTTGGCTTCCACTTGCTCTCGGCGAAGAGGCTCAAGGTGTTTGGCACCTTCCCGGATGCTTCTCCTCCATTTTATGTGGTCTTGGGCCAGGGATTCCCAGGCGTCGGTGGGGATGTTCCACTTTTTCAAAGAGGCTTTGAGGGTGTCCTTGAAGCATTTCCTCTGCCCACCTGGGGCTCCCTTGCCGTGTCGGAGCTCCGAGTAGAGCGCTTGTTTTGGGAGTCTCGTATCGGACATGCGGACAATGTGGCCCATCCTTCGGAGCTGATCGAGTGTAGTCAAAGCTTACGAGAACACTGACGTTGGTGCGCCTATCCTGCCAATGGATTTGCAGGATCTTGCGAAGGCAGCGTTGGTGAGACCTCTCCAGTGCTTTGAGGTGCCTGCTGTACATGGTCCATGTCTCTGAAGCATACAGGAGGGCGGGTATCACTACTGCTCTGTAGACCATGAGCTTGGTGCTGTGTTTGAGGTCCTGGTTTTCAAACACTCTCTTCCTCAGGTGACCGAAGGCTGCACTGGCACACTGAAGGCGGTGTTGGACTTCGTCATCGACGTCTGCCCTTGTTGACAGTAGGCTCCCGAGGTATGGAAAGTGGTCCACATTGTCCAAGGCCTCGTCGTGGATTTTGATAATCGGGGAGCAGTACTGTGTGGCGGGGGCAGGTTGGTAGAGGACCTTTGTCTTACGAATGTTTAGTGTAAGGCCCATGCTCTCGTACGCTTCGGTGAAGGTGTTGACGATGGTTTGGAGTTCGACCTCAGAGTGTGCGCAGACGTAAGCATCGTCTACATACTGTAATTCGATGACAGAGGATGGGACGACCTTGGATCTGGACGTGACGGAGGTTGAACAGTTTCCCGTTTGTTCTGTAGATTAGCTCCACTCCAGCAGGGAGCTTACTGAGAGTGAGATGGAGCATTGCAGCCAGGAAGATCGAGAAGAGCGTTGGTGCGATGACACAGCACAACTGCACCTAGCATGAAAATCTCACCTTCACTCCCATTACACAAGTCCTCATGTGGCAACCTGGACAAGGCTTCTGCAATTGCGTTTTGCTTTGATGTGCGATATTCAATCGTGTAGTCATATTGTGACAACAACACTGCCCAACGTTGCAATCTTGATGCGGCCATTACAGGGATGACAGATTTGGGCCCTAATATTGCTAGGAGCGGCTTGTGATCAGTTATCAGGGTAAACTTTCTGCTGATCAGGAACTGTTGGAATTTCTTGATTTCAAAAACTATGGCGAGTGCTTCCTTTTCAATTTGCGCGTAGTTTCTTTCGCTCTTTGTGAGGGTTCGTGATATGAACGCAATTGGTTTCTCTTGGCCATCATCCATTACATGGCTTATGACAGCTCCCACACCATAGCTAGAAGCATCACACGCTAACTTAAGCTCACGCTCTGTGTCGTAGTGCACAAGTAGAACATCGCTAGAGAGACTTCTCTTACAAGCGCCGTAAGCTTCCTGTTGCACTTTTGTCCACTTCCATTTGACATCCTTCTTGAGTAGCTCGTGCAATGGAGCTAACATGGTCACTCACTCAGGTAAGAAACGTGCGTAGTACTGGACCATTCCAAAAAAAGATCTTAACTCAAACACGTTCTGTGGCTTTGGAGCAGTGATGACAGCATCAACGTTTTCCTTAACTGGTTGCAAGCCATTTGCATCAACTTTCAGACCAAGGTACACAACCTTGGGCTGCACAAAAGCACATTTGCTCCTTTAAAATTTGACATTGTGGGAATTCAACCTTTGAAGCACTAAATCTAACACTTCTAGATTTTCTTCCTTGCTGCTTATTGCGATCAGCACATCGTCTTGATTCCATCAGGAATTTGGAATTCCTTGCAAAATCTTATCCATCGTAGCTTGGAAGATTTTGGGTGAGGACTTTACACCATACGGCAGCTTGGTGTATGAGTACAGTCCCTTGTGTGTGTTGATAGTGAGATACTGTTAACTCTCTTTGTTAACATTCAGCTGAGCGTAAGCGTGCAACAGGTCAGCTTAGAGAAAACCTTTGACCCAGAGAGTGCTGCATACAAATCTTGTGATGTAGGTAACGGATACTGCTCATCGTCAACTGCTTGGGTGATAGTAACTTTGTAGTCACCGCACAAGCGTACAGTTTTGTCTGCTTTGGGCGCTACCACAATCTGGGTAGCCCATACACTTTTGTCTGTTTTTACTAGCACTCCGTTCTCTCTCAGTTTCTCTAGCTCTTCCTCAACCTGACTTTTCAATGCATAGGGGACTGGTCTTGCCTTACAATAGACAGGTTTCGAGTTGGACTTGATGTGGATATGCATACCCAGTGATGCCCTCATAACTGTCTGTGAACATGCTTTTATACTTGTTCAGCATTGTGTCGAGTCACTTCTTTGAAGCATT
Source organism: Squalus acanthias (assembly GCA_030390025.1). NCBI lineage: Eukaryota > Metazoa > Chordata > Chondrichthyes > Squaliformes > Squalidae > Squalus > Squalus acanthias. Next base: position 89,004,318 of record CM059432.1, read on the forward strand.
TACACTGAAGATGTTTTTCAGTCTCGTTTTAACTTTCTCAACCAGGCTTTGCCCATGACGGTTGGCCTGTTGTAGTAGCTCACTACAATAATAGGCAGCTTTACTGACTGGCCATTGTGCTGAACTATACATTCCATTTGTCCACATATCTCTAGGATTTCTCCAGGAGTAGGTTTTTAACTCTACGGTACTCTTTGTAAGTGGTATTTGATTACACTTACTCTCATATGTGTCCTTAATCATGATAGAGCAGTCCACCGCTGTGTCGATACACATATCAATATATTGCTCGTTGATCAAAAGTTTTGTACGGCAGTCTTTCTCACGACTGCTTGCTTTGTCACTAATGGCATAGATACTGTAGATGCCAAGTTCTTCAACATCAGGTGTGTTCACTTCAATATTGTGAATTCCTCCCTTTTGTTGTCGCTGCTTTGCATTGCCACTAGAATGGTTCTTACTTCCTGCTTTCGATCTAGCTCTGCAAGCTGTTGAAATATGGCCTTGCTTCTGGCAGTCAAAACACTTCACATTTCTATATTGGCAGGACTGTGGTGAGTGATTTCCATTGCAGCGATATCAATTCACTGAACTGCTCTCACCGACATGCTTTTGACCCAGTCTCACATCTTAAGGTTTGACGGTGGTTTTTTGACTATAGACCTCAGCTGCACTAGTCACTTGAGTTGGACGGAGCACCCTAGCATTTTTAGACGCCATCTCCATAGTTAGGGCAATTTTGCATGCGATGTCAAACATTAGGTTCGGAGTGTTCAGTAACTTGGGCTCATCCACCAGTCCACACACAAACTTATCTCGCAACGCACGATCCAAAAATGTGCCAAAGTTACAATGCAAAGACAGGTTTTTTAAGAACTACAACGTACTCACTGATAGTTTCACTTTCTTTTTGGTTTCTGGTACCAAACTTATAGCTCTCTGCTATTTCTAATCGCTTTGGGTCGAAATGGGCCTCGAGTTTCTGGACAATATCTTCAAACAACACATCCTTCACTTTCCCTGGTGTGAGTAGGTTTGTCAACGTTCTGTAGACATCTGGCCTGATCTCCGTTAGAAGAATTCATTTTTTCCGTTCAAGAATTACTTTATTTTGAGCTTGAACATTCTCATTTGTACCTTCTGTCTCAATAATGTTATGGGCCCTAAAAAAATCTCCATCCGCTCAATGTAAGAACTGAATGGTTCCCGAGCTCGGTCATACATGACGAGGCTTCCAATGAATCCCATAGGCGCAGCCATAATTGTTCCGATCTCGTCAAACAGTGACTCAGCACGCTACCTGTGTACCTTAAACTTTTCCACTTGAAGGCTGGACACTGTGTCCTTCCATGATCCCTAAAAATGGCTTTGAGATCCCATTCTCATCACCAAAATTGTAATATGTGTGGGTAGAACAAATGAAGGACAGAGACACAAAGGGCTGGATTTTGATACTGGGGCGGGTTGGGGTCGTGTCATCCGCATTTCGTGTTATCCACCCGACTGCAATTGGATGTGGGAGATTGATGCAATTTTCACCTAATTGGGCAATTGAGTTCCAGCATGTGGAAACCCATGAACCAATTAGTGTTTTCAGTCTGAAAGTCACCTGTGATGATGTCATCATTACTGCTGCTGCATTGAAGGTCTTCAGAGACTGCCTGGCCTTTGCTGTGAGTGGACCTGGATGCAAAATGAGCAGCAGCTCAGAGAGAGAGAGAGAGAGAGAGAGAATTTATTTGCATCCAGGTCCTCTCACAGCAAAGGCCAGGCAGTCTCTGAAGACATTCAATGCAGCAGCATCAGAGGCGACTTTCAGACCTAATACTACTACTACCTTCATCACATCTCCGTTGTAATAGTGGACCTGCAGCTGATAGTCAGCTATCCACTTGTGCTCCCGCCAGGTTTCACTGGCGTGTTTCACATCAGGCGTGCTTCACATCGGAAAAGGGTTAAACTAGCTAAAACGTTTCAAAATGGCATTACAGAGCCAATTTAGGGCTTGTTAAGGGCTTTAATGGCCTCTCCCGCCTCTTGGAGGTGGGACGGAGTCGGGAACACCGCACACGATTTTATCAAAATTGCGTGGAGGTGGAATGGAGGCGGGATCAGGTCCGCCCGCCACTTTCCGCAATTTTAACCCCCCACACGCCTCCAAACCCGCCTCCACGGCCCTATGAAAATCCAGCCCAATGAGTTGCTAGTCCATGTGCTTGTTTACTAGGCCAGAGTAAACTGAGCATGCTCATACTAAACCATGTGACAAACCATGTGATAGTACATTACAGGACCCAACCTATCCATATCAGTAGTCTTGTAAGAGATGGGAAGAGGTTCTGCCCCTTACTGAGCTAAGTAGGAAACCCAGCACATCTGGGTCCTGGCTGATTTCCCAGCCATTCCATTTGACTCCAACCAGAGTTATAGCTGGATTCTGTCAGACCAGTTGAGAAAATTCAGCTTCCAGTATATTTTCATTATTATGAAAAATCAAAACTCATCATTATTTCAGACATCAATATTATGTTGTTCTCAGACTGCTGTCGTGCAAACCTTTAGCATTTCTAGTTTGATTATGGTACACAACTCATAACAAAAAGCAAGGATTTAATAACCTCATTGAGCACTGAGGTTTAGTGCATTGTAGGGCTTTAAAGCTAGAATAAGTCAATATTGATCTACTTCTATTTTTCTAGCCCGAATCCCATGTTTCCAATTCTGCGTTTGCTTCAAAGTATCACTGATGTTCTTTCCTTCTGTTATAATTTAATTGTCCCTGAGTTTAAAAAGGCATTGGCCCATAATGTCCTCGGAGCTACTCCTGCTTCAAGGCCATAACATTGCTGGAAGAGCAGCAGAAACCCTGTTTTCGTGCGTAACCGGAGTTTCCGCCCCTCTTCTGCCGAAGTTATGGTGGTGGAGTAGGAGAAATGCTGAGGAAATTCACCCCCATTATTTTGGTTGCTGGGATGGTTGAAAAATCATGATGCCATTTTAGTAATGATTCTGCAGTTTGCCGTTCCTAAATGGGGGGTATTGCTCGCAGGAAGAGCAGCTTGGGAAAATTGCAGGGGTGCAATTGAAGGTTTTACATCCATTAAAATGAATGGGTGGAAAATCATGGGCTGTGCACCTGTCATTTCCCAACATGCACTCTTTGCATGTGTTTCGCCCGCCACCTGCGTCCCCGCCCCCACCCCCCCCCCCCCCCCGCAACAACCATTTGGGAGCGCCAAATTACGGAATCATCCCTTACAAGGTGGGGCAGAAATTAGGCTCGCTACGGGTGAGTAGGCGCTGTGTACTCACCCGTGGACGGAACGAAAGTGCTGGTATCTTGCATGCACTGCGCATGCGCGGGAAACCGGCACTTCCGTTCCCCTGAAGGAAGGGGTTCAGAGGTCGAACGCGCACGCCGGAGGGCCAGCGCGTTCGCCTCGCACTTCGGGTTTTTTTACAGGTTCCTCCGTGAGGGTAAGCACGGAGAAGATACACATTGAAAAATGAGGCGCAAGGCCTTCTTTTAACAAGCTAAGTGTTGATTTTATTAAAATTTTAACATTTTTTTCACTGATTTATCTTTTTTAATTACTTTAGTTTATTTTTAACCCTGTTAAAAAGTGTAATTAATTTTTTCAAAAATTTAAATTTTTGTTTAAAATAGTTAATTAATGTAATTTATAGTTATTTTAAAAATGTGATGTTTTTAAAAAAATGTATTTGTAGTTTTAGGGATGTTTTGGGGCCGATCTGTATTCATAGATTTGACAGGTCTTCCTGTCAAATCTATGAATGAAAGATGGTCTGCTGCCATTGGCTCTCCATGGCCCACATGATCCCAGGGGACGCATTGCACTAACTACGCCCCTGGGATACACAAGCACTGCACGCCGGCAGTTGGAGGAGGCCCAGGAGCCGAATTCCTCGTGGGCCCAGGGGTCAACGGCAGGCGCGGTAGGTAGGTGCGCGCGCGATCCTTGCACCCGCGGGAAGCCAGAGAGCCGAATTTCTGGCCCACTATGTTTGTGGTTCTTTTCTGAAGCTTCAAAAGTCTAGAAATTCCACTGTGTTGTCTCAAATAAAAGTCTTCATTGGTGTGAGCTGTGGCTTAAAAACCCTTATATAGCAAGGCTCCAAGCTGCCAAGAGAGACTCGGCAGAGGTAAGCGAAGCTGGTGAAATTGGTCACACAGACTCATATGTCAGATTTGCAGTACATGTTTTTCCTGGCAAAGAAAAATGGCAGGCAAAGGGAGGTTTCACCAGTGGCTAACACCAGACACTTTATGATATGGTAATTATATTAGTTAGATTCAAGTCAAGTTTTACATTCTTCAGGCAAGTTCTATCCTGGCATTCGCCTCCCCCATATAAAATTAGTAAGTGACTAATCAATTAGTCCAGTCTGCTGAAGCTGGATTCTTAAAGCTAAGTTTTTGTAGCAAAAGTTCACACTAAAGTTTCTTTTTTCAACAGGTATTGATGTTTATTTGCATTTTGCTATCTGCATAATTTATGTTGCTATGGAGGGCACCCTTTTTCCATTAGAGCATTTCTATTACAAATGCATCAACACCTGAGGTATTGGCCCTGAACTTTTGCAGTGATTCTCCCGATTTTCCGCTGTAGCTTTGGCAGAAGATTGGTGGCACCCCACAGCGTGAACAGATCAGAATGGCTGTTTATGCTGTTTCTTGGGGGTTCCGCCGGTCTCCTGCTGAAGTTATCGCGGGAGATCAGGAGAAACGCCCACCGGGTTTCCAGACCATGCATTCACATTCATCAGTAATTCAGGACTCATATTTATAGCTTGACACGCCTATCTGAGCTTGTCAAAGAAAATCCGTCTTTATTGCCTCTGCTTCATGAGAGATGTTGTCACAGAGCTGTGCCTTCAGCTCCTGCTGGTCTGCAGGGATGACTCTTCCCATAACTGTGGAGATTACCAAAATATTTTTATACTACTGAATCTGTCCAAGCCACCACAGGAGAGATCTGCAAAATCAGTCAACCGAAAGACCATAGTTGCATCATGAGGTATCAATTGGGCAGGCCACAGACCTTTCACCTAGTGGCAGGGTTGCTAAGAGTCTAGAACATTGCAGGTAACACCAATTTGGTATCAAGAATCCTCACGTCAACCCTACATAAAAGAGTTTTGATTCAATTAATGTTCAGGTGGTGTCTGACCATCTAAATATCACAGTAAATAAATGGATGACTGAAAACTTCCTCCAGCTGAATACTGACGAGACTGAGGTCATTCAGCACCTCCGTGCCTTTGGCTTCAATTATATCAATTTCCCCACATCCCACATCTATCCGAGTCAAGAGCTGAGACACCTGGCGTCCTGCTCAATCTCTAGTTTAGCTTCCCCCTGCAATCTGCCCCATTACCAAAAATGCTTCCTTCTTCTTCTGCATTATTCCCAGGCTCTGGTCCATCTCTCCGCTTCTGCTGCTGAAATCCTACTCCATGCCGTCATCACTGCCAGCTTGACTTCTTCAATCACCTTTTATTTCCTTGTCTGCATCAACCTAGCACAAGCTTCAACTCACTTAAAACACCAGAGATGGTGGCCTCACCCACACAAAGCCCCACGCTCCCATCACTTCTGTCATCTCCAAACTCCACTTGGCTTCCTGTGCCCCAGTGTATCTATTTTAATATTCTCACTGTTGTTTTCAAATATTTCTATGGCCTCCCTGCACGCACCCCACCCCCCCCCACCTGCAACCCACCACCCACCCCCACAACCCCCCCCCGCCACTTAGTGATCTCCTGCCTTATGTCCCTGCTCTAACACCAATCGTTCTCTTCTGCTTCACCATTGTCAACCATTCATTCAGACACTCTGCCCCCTGAAATCTTCTACCCAGCTGCCTCTGCCTTACCACATTTCTCCCTGCTTTCAAAAACCTCCTCATAACACTCTCTGTCATTATGCTTAGCTTTTCCATCTCTTCCTTTTCCCCATGATTGTTGGCCACTGCATCCTTTCTCCATTTTTGTAAAGCACTCTGAGACATCTTCCTGCATGCAAGGAGCAACATGATAAAGCCTTCACCTTGCAGCAGTACACACTATCCATGTTATTTGAATGCTCAATAGATGATTTCTGGAAGACCAGGGCTGTTTTTTTCAGCCATTGCTGATGGCCCCACTGAGAAATCTCCATATAGTAACAGATTGTAAATGTAGTGTGAAATATGCCTCAACCAGAATTATTGTGGAACCCACCATCAGGATATTGAAGCAAAGATTTCACTGTTTGGACCGCTCAGTTTGGGTGCTCATCTATAGCCCAGCAAAGGTGTCCACAATAGTCTTCTGCATGAGTTTGCAATACAAAGAGGAGTAAGCATGCAACAGGATGAGGAGGAGGAGGCCCGTGGTGCAGAAGGAGTAGTAAAGCAGGAGGAGGTGGTATAATGTATGAATTGCTTGTTTCATTTAATTAGAGGTCACATTGGGTTTTATATGTCAAAAAATCCATGGGTTTGTTTCCTTAGTCTTGTTGTACAAATTTGTCTTTGATTCTTTATCAGATAGGTTCATTGGTTTGAATTGCAGATGGTCCCATTGAAGTAATTATCAGGGGTTTAGTGTGCATGAACTGTGACAAGATGAAACCTACTGAATTTCAGAGTGGAAGATCTCAAACGGATCAAATAGTTGACTTCTGCATGTTTTATATCTCTGCAGACAGAATTATATAATCCTTTTATATGTAGTGCAATCAATCTACTTTGTTTAATTGAATTTCCTGTATGAATGATTGTTTGTTCAGGAAACCATCTGCAAGCAACAGTCAATAATAAAGAAAGTTGTGATGTTGACCAGGGAAAGCAACTATAGAGATTTCCCAAAACTGGTGATTTCAGCATCTAATAGGCTGAAAGCTAGAGACTGCAACAGGATTGAAGTTCTTCTGAGATTCTGGTATTTGATCAGACAGAGCTATGTTTGGATCTCTTGAGAGCAATGGTATCTAATGATACAGAAAGTGTCATACGAGGACGAAGACTGCTGAATATAGATATAACATTAAATGTAAGAAATTTAGGGCAGAGAGGAGGAGAAGCTTTTTTATACAGAGGGTTGTGAGGCTGTGGAATGCACTACCACAGTTGCTCCCATTCCATCGCCATAACTTCGCTGGAACTGCAGAGGAAATCCCATTTCCACGTGTAAATGGAGTTTCCGCCACACTTCTGCTGAAGTTACAATGTCAAAGTGGGAGCAGCTGTGAGGAAGTTCTAGGCCCATATCAACACTTGAGAATAAGTTAGATAGATGGTTGAAGGAAAGGGGATAAAGGGATATGGAAACAGGTGTACACATGGGATCAGGACTACCGCTCATGTGGAGGATAAACACCAACACAGGCTGGTTGGGCCAACAGATTTTACATAGAATTACATAGAATGTAAAGCACAGAACAGGCCATTTGGCCTAACTGGTCCATGCCGGTGTTTATGCTCCACAAGAGCCTCCTTCCACCCCTCTTCATCTAACCCTATCAGTATAACCTTCTACTCCTTTCTCCCTCGTCTGTTTATCTAGAATCCCCTTAAATGCACCCATGCTATTTGCCTCAACTACTCCTTGTGGTAGCGAGTTCCACATTCTAACCACCCTCTGGGTAAAGAAGCTTTTCCTGAATTCCCTATTGGATTTAATAGTGGCAATCTTATATTTATCGTCCCTAGTTTTGGTCATCCTCACTAGTGAAAACACTATCAAATCTGTTCATAAACTTAAAGACCTCTATTAGGTCACCCATCAGACTTCTCATTTCTACAGAAATGAGCCCCAGCCTGCTCAAACTTTCCTGATAGGTACAATCTCTCAGTTCTCGTGTCATCCTTGTAAATCTTTTATGCACTGTCTCCAGTGCCTCGACAGAATTTTTATAATATGGAGACTAGAACTGAGTTCTAAGTGTGGTCTAACCAATTTTCTATTGAATCATAGAAGGATACAGCACAGAAGGAGGCCATTTGGTCCATTGTGCCTGTACTGGCTCTTTGAAACAGCTATCCAATTAGTTCTACTCCCCTTCTCTTTCCCCGTAGCCCTGCAAATGTTTCCACTTCAAGTATTTATTAAATTCCCTTTTGAAAGTTATTATTGAGTCTGCTTCCATCAACCTATCAGGCAATGCATTCCAGATCATAACAACTCACTGTGTAAATTTTTATTTCCTCGTGTCACCTCTGGTTCTTTTGCCAATTACCTTAAATCTGTGTCCTCTGGTTACCAACCCTTCTACCACTGAAAACAGTTTCTCCTTATTTACTCTATCAAAACCGTTCATGATTTTGAACACCTCTTTCTTTTTCAAAAATGGGGAGAAGAATAAACCTGGCAATTACAGGCCAGTCAGTATAACATCGGTAATAACAACAGAAAATGCTGGAAACACTCAGCAGGTCAGGCAGCATCCGTGGAGAGAGAAAAACAGAGTTCACGTTTCAGGTCAATGACCCTTCGTCAGAACTCAATTTAGAAACAATAACCTTGGAGTAAATAAACAGCCACTTGGACAAGCATGGACTAATAAAGGAAAGCCAGCACATATTTGTTAAGGGCAAATCATGTTTGACTAACTTGATTGAGTTTTTTGATGAGGTAACAGAGAGCTGCATGAGGGCAGTGCTGTTGATGTTGTGTATATGGACTTTCAAAAGGTGTTTGATAAAGTACCACATACTAGGCTTGTTAACAAAATTGAAGTCCATGGGATAAAAGGGGCAGTAGCAGCATGGATACAAAATTAGCAAAGGGCTAGAAAACAAAGAGTGGTGAATGGCTGTTTTTCGGATTAGAGGGAGGTTTCCAGTGGAGTTTCCCAGGGTTCAGTATGAGGGCCACCACTATTTTTGATTTACATTAATAACTTGGACTTGGGGTTAGAGGGCACAATTTTGATATTTGCATATGACACGAAACTTGGAAGTGTAGTAAACAGTGAGGAAGATAATAAAAGACTTCAAGAGGACGTGGACAGACTGGTGGAATGGGCTGACAATAGCAGATGAAATTCAATGCAGAAAAGTGTGAGGTGATACAGTTTGTTGGAAGAATGAGGAGAGACAATAGAAGCTAAATGGTACAATTTTAAAGGGGGTGCAAGAACAGAGAGACCTGGGGGTGCTTGTGCACAAATCTTTGAAGATGGTAGGACAGGTTTAAGCAGTTAATAAAGCATATGGGATCCTGGGCTTTATAAATAGTGAGAAGTCGCACAACACCAGGTTATAGTCCAACAGATTTATTTAAAATTACAAGCTTTCGGAGCTGTCGCTCCTTCTTCAGGTAGGGTAGCTGTGAGAGAATCTCCCAGAATTCACAATATAAACACAGAAAAAATGTATTCAAATCTTTCCCTACATCAAAGACACACTAAGAGCACAGCCAAGACAATGAGATGTGTCCCAGGGGGTCCAACGTGTCAAAACACCTGCTGGCTGCATATCCTCTCCATTTGTGTTTGGTTCTTGTGTTAGTTTTTTTTTTTAAAAACCTGGAAAGACCGCCTTGGAGAACGCTTACCCGCAGATCCGAGGCTGAATGCCCCTGACTGCTGAAGTGTTCCCCGACTGGGAGGCAACCCTCCTGCCTGGCGATTGTTGCGCGGTGTCCGTTCATACGTTGTCTCAGTGTCTGCATGGTCTCGCTGATGTACCATGCTCTGGGGCATCCTTTACTGCAACGTATCAGGTAGACAACGTTGGCCGAGTCACATGAGTATGTACCATGTACCTGGTGGGTAGTGTCCTCACGTGTGATGATGGTATCTGTGTCCATGATCTGGCATGTCTTGCAGAGGTTGCCGTGGCAGGGTTGTGTGGTGTCGTGGTTGCTGTTCTCCTGAAAGATGGGTAATCTGCTGCGAACGATGGTACTTTTGAGGTTAGGCGGCTGCTTGAAGGCGAGTAGTGGAGGCGTGGGGATGGCCTTAGCAAGGTGTTCGTCGTCATCGATGACATGTTGAAGGCTGCGAAGAACATGGCGTAGTTTTTCCACTCCGGGGAAGTACTGGACGACGTAGGGTACTATGTTGGTTGTGTCCCGTGTTCGTCTTCTGAGGAGTTCTATGCGGTTTTTCGCTGTGGCCCGTCGGAACTGTCGATCGACGAGTCGAGCGTCATATCCCATTCTTACGAGGGCGTCTTTCAGTGTCCGTAGGTGTCCATCGCGTTCCTCCTCGTCTGAGCAGATCCTGTGTATTCGCAGGGCTTGTCCATAGGGGATGGCTTCTTTAACGTGGTTAGGGTGGAAGCTGGAGAAGTGGAGCATCGTGAGGTTGTCCGTGGGCTTGCGGTAGAGTGAAGTGCTGAGGCGTCCGTCTTTGATGGAGATTCGTGTGTCCAAGAATGGAACCGATTCTGAGGAGTAGTCCATGGTGAGTTTGATGGTGGGATGGAACCTGTTGATGCTATCGTGTAGTCCTTTCAGTGATCCTTCGCCGTGGGACCAAAGGAAGAAGATTTCATCGATGTATCTGGTGTACAGCGTTGGTTGGAGGTCCTGTGCAGCGAAGAAGTTTTGCTCGAACTTGTGCATGAAGATGTTGGCGTATTGGGGTGCGAATTTGGTCCCCATGGCTGTTCCGTGTGTTTGGGTAAAAAAATGGTTGTCGAAGGTGAAGACATTGTGGTCAAGGATGAAGCGGATGAGTTGTAGGATGGCGTCCGGAGATTGGCTGTTGTTGGTGTTGAGTACTGAGGCTGTCGCAGCGATGCCGTCATTGTGGGGGATATTGGTGTAGAGTGCCGATACGTCCATCGTGACGAGGAGTGTTCCTGCCAGGAAGTTATGTTAAACCTTTATAAAACACTAATTCAGCCACAGCTAGAGTATTGTGTCCAATTCGGGGCACCATACTTTAGGAAGGATGTGAAGGCTTTGGAGAGAGTGCAGAGGAGATTTACTAGAATAGTAGCAGGGATGAGGGATTACAGTTACGTGAATAGACTGGAGAAGCTGGGGTTGGTCTGGGGGTTCCCGATTGTGGAGGGGTTCCGATGGTGATCGGGGTGTGTCCGATGATGGTCGGGGGGGCAGATTGTAGTCGGGGGCTGGGTAGCTTGTTGGGCCTGGAGGAAACACTCCTGCTCCTCCTGACCCACAAGCAGTTCTGTAAAGGCACTTACCTTATGGATTCAACCCTTCTTGCCTACTCTCAGCTGTGGGGTTTCTCGAGGCCTGTGGCTAAAATTAGAATGACTGTTAAAATGATGGCAGACAGCCTCGAATCTGGCTGCCCTCAAAAGTTTGTCACCATCCTCCGCCTGCTTCATGACGACATGCAAGCCGTGATCCTGACCAACGGTTCCACCACAGACCCAATTCACGTACGAACTAGGGTCAAGCAAGGCTGTGTCATCGCACCAACGCTCTTCTCGATCTTCCTTGCTGCAATGCTCCATCTCACCCTCAGTAAGCTCCCTGCTGGAGTGGAGCTAATTTACAGAACAAATGGGAAACTGTTCAACCTCCATCGCCTCCAGTCCAGATCCAAGGTCGTCCCATCCTCTGTCGTCGAATTACAGTATGCAGACGACGCTAGCATCTGCGCTCACTCGGAGGTCGAACTCCAAACCATCGTCAACACCTTCACCGAAGCGTACGAGAGCATGGGCCTTACACTAAACATTCGTAAGACAACGGTCCTCTACCAACCTGCCCCCGCCACACAGTACTGCCCCCTGATTATCAAAATCCACGACAAGGCCTTGGACAACGTGGACAACTTTCCATACCTCGCGAGCCTACTGTCAGCAAGGGCAGACATCGATGACGAACTCCAACACCGCCTTCAGTGTGCCAGTGCAGCCTTCGGTCGCCTGAGGAAGAGAGTGTTTGAAGACCAGGACCTCAAACCCGGCACTAAGCTCATGGTCTACAGAGCAGCAGTGATACCCGCCCTCTTGTATGCTTCAGAGACATGGACCATGTACAGCAGGCACCTCTAAGCACTGGAGAGGTACCACCAACACTGCCTCCACAAGATCCTGCAAATCCATTGGCAGGATAGGCGCACCAACGTCAGTGTTCTCACTCAGGCCAACATCCCCAGCATCGAAGCTTTGACCACGCTCGATCAGCTCCGATGGACAGGTCACATTGTCCGTATGCCCGATACGAGACTCCCAAAACAAGTGCTCTATTCGGAGCTCCGGCATGGCAAGAGAACCCCAGGTGGGCAGAGGAAATGCTTCAAGGACACCCTCAAAGCCTCCTTGAAAAAGTGTAACATCCCTACTGATACCTGTGAATCCCTGGCCCAAGACCGCACAAAGTGGAGGAGAAGCACCCGGGAAGGCGCCGAACACCTCGAGTCTCTTCGTCGGGAGCAAGCGGAAGCCAAGCGCAGGCAACGCAAGGAGCGCACGTCAACCCAAGCATCCCACCCACCCACCCCTTCAACCACCGTCTGCCCCACCTGTGACAGAGACTGTAGGTCCCGCATTGGACTCATCAGTCACCTGAGAACTCATTTTTAATGTGGAAGCAAGTCATCCTCGGTTCCAAGGGACTGCCTAAGAAGAAGAATGAGACAGCCGCATTATAATATTTAAATGACCAACCCGCTTCGCGCGAGTGGATTGGTCGCTCACCCCTCGTCCCACCTCTGTTAAAACTGGAAGTGGGCGTGTTCGGTTCCTGTTGCAGATTTTTTGCATTTTAACCTCTGACACATCCCCAATGCACCCTTTTTTTGGAGTTAAGATTCAACCCATTGTCCTAGACTCAACCATCTTCAGCTGCTTTATCAAACACCTTCCCTCCATCATAAGATCCGAAGTGGGAATGTTCGCTGATTTAACCGGCTTCCCAGGTTTTGCAAGGGCCAGCTGAGTTTCCCAGGCCTCGGGAAACCCGGCAGCTGAAAGGAGGCGAGGACAGCTTCGGAAGAAGGTAAGTCCCTTTACAACACTGCTTGTGGGCCAGGAGCAGCAGGAGTGCTTCCTCCAGCTCCCCAAACCCCCACCCCATACAAAGAACCCTGGGATCGGACCCCACCCTGGGGTCGGGGATCGGACCCCCCCGGTATCGGACCCCCCCTCCAGGATCGGACCCCCACCCGGGGTCAGGGATCAGACTCCCATGGGATCGTACCCCCCCCCACCCCCAGGATCGGACCCCCATCCCCCTGGGTCGTGGATTGGACCTACCTGCTTTTGCGACCTGCACTGGAGTCTTCCCTGTCTGACTGGAAGCCAAGCCTGACTTCTGGGCATGGAACCTGTCAAGTACAAAAGATGCAAGCTTTGGAGTTAATACTCCACAGAATGCGGAGAAACTTTGGCCCCCGCCTACATAACCCACCCCTGGTAATATCCAGGCCAATGAAGCAGTTGTGCCCGCATGCAGCAAGACCTGGACAGCATTCAGGCTTAGGTTAATAAATGGCAAGTAACATTCGTGCCACATAAGTGCCAAGCAATGACCATCTCCAACAAGAGAGAGTCTAACCACCTCCCCTTGACATTCAATATCATTACTATCATCAAAACCCCACCATCAACATCCTGGTCAATCACCATTGACCAGAAACTTAACTGGACCAGCCACATAAATATTGTGGCTACAAGAGCAGATCAGAGGCTGGGTATTCTGTGGTGAGTGTCTCACCTCCTGGCTCCACAAAGCCTTTCCACTACCTCCTAAGCACAAGTCAGGAGTGCGATGGAGTATTTTCCACTTGCCTGGACGTGTGCAGCTCCAACAACACTCAAGCTCGACACCATCCAGGACAAAGCAGCCCGCTTGATTGGCACCCCATCCACCACCTTAAACATTCACTCCCTCCACCACCGGAGCAACATGGCTGCAGTGTGTACCATCTACAAGATGCACTGCAGCAACTCGCCAAGGCTTCTTCGGCAGCACCTCTCAAACCCGCGACATCTACCACCTAGAAGGACAAGGGCAGCAGGTGCACGGGATAACCACCACCTCCAAGTTCCCCTTCAAGTGACACACCATTCTGACTTGGGAATATCTCGCCGTTCCTTCATCGTCGCTGGGTCAAAATCCTGGCACTCCCTCCCTGACAGCACTGTGGGAGTACCTTCACCATACGGACTGCAGTGGTTCAAGAAGGTGGCTCACCACCACCTTCTCAAGGGCAATTAGGGATGGGCAATGAATGCTGGCCTTGTCATCGATACCCACATCCCCTAATGAATACATTTTTTAAAATGGATTCTGTTTCTATCTTAATGTTAGTTATGTCCCTTTTTTCTACTGTCATTATGTTATTTCTAATTAGTACAGCTTCCAACCCCCCTTTTTCCTTCCCTATCTTTTCCAAATACATTATATCCTGCAATATTTAACTGCCAGTCCTGTTCTTTATGTAGACATAGTTCTGTTATCCCTACTACATCTGGCTCCTCACTACCAATTATTGCCTCCTGTTTACATTTTATTTCGGATGCTGTGCACATATCTGTGCAGGTAATTTAATTTGTTCTTATAAATTGTTGCACTCACATTATTTTATTTTTAACAGTCATTTTATACCTACGTTGTATAACTGTATCTGTTCCCTGACCATTTATGTTACCCTTATTCCATTTTGTAATTTCTTTGTAATTCTATGTTGTTTGCAATACATGCACCAAGATTGTGTTTAGTGAATCAATAGAGACTTTTATATTCCACTTAAGAGAACTTTTTATGATGGGTATATGGCCCATAATGGATTTTTCTCATTACATGTATTGTATTTTAGATAGTTGCCAAATTTCTGTGATTTACACTATTTAATAATAGTTGAATATATTATTTGTTTTGGTTTATAAACCTGGTCTGTTTGTAATCTCCACCATTTCACAAGTTTGGTAGCATAGAGTGAAACTAGGTTAATTCCAGTGGTCAAATAATTGCAAGTGCGATTATGGTTAATCCCTCTTTATGCCGCTTTCCAAATTCAGAGTAAAGAAATGAGACAGCTTCCCGTTCATAGGGGACAAGTAGATAGAACCATTGAGAGTGAAGAAAGTTCTTCACAAATTTGAAATTGTAATGATCAGCAGAAACTCTAATGATGAATTATGCATTTATCAGACTTACAAACTGCAGTAATTTAATTTACAGAAACATCCAAGCAAGAAGCTGAATTAAGGCAAGCTTTGCTGATTTCCGTATAGGACCTGTTCAACACAACCTGTTACAGTAAACTATGCTGTATTGATGAATGGATGAATGAACGTTCAGGGTCTGATCCCATCCATCTTCTTTCTCCTCATGTTCCAGGTGCCTGAGATTCTTTGAAGCTTTTACCATACTTTCTAATCCCTCTCTGATATTCATGATATTTTGCTCTTCCTATTTTGAATTAGAAATGAAATTTGTTATGATGAACACACATACACACATATTAAAGGTTTTGCATGTAGCACACACTTCCTGTACACATTATCCTTACTTCCTGTGTCATGATTTTTCAGTCATGCCTACATTTCTATTATGTATATATATCCACTCGGGCTGTCATGCCTATATTTTAACCTATATAGACTGTAGGGATATACATTTGTAGTTTTCTGACTCAGACTTGTCTGCAGGATCCCCCGGGGAACTATGCTTAAAAATGTCATTCGTTCCTCATCTGGCCTTGCCCACAGGTTGCCATCCATCAACTGGGGGCAGCATTTACATTTTTTCTTTGAGCCTCGGTCTATCTCGGTCCTGTGCATTTTTTGTTCCATTCCTGGTATTTGTGTGTTTTTTTAAATTCCAGTCCTGGTGTTGGTTCTTTTTAGCCCCACATACTCTGAAACCTCTCAAAATCGCAAGATTCCCTTTCTCAGTGTTTATACATATATTATTTTTAACCTTCCTCCCTATATTTTCCTTATGATGCTCTCATTCCCATTCTATCCGCATTCTTCTTTTCAACAACACCTTCTTTGCTCACTTGCTCAATTTTTACCAGCCACTTTTCATCACAACCTCTTTCCCACGTCCCCTTTGATTCTCAGATATACATGCCCCTCCCTCCCATTCCTACTTGCTCCACCCAGGGTGGGTGGTAAGAGGCCAGAGGTCCCCTCACCCTCAAACTGTTTCCCCATCCCCTCTCCTCCTCTACCTTCAACACCTATCCATATCCATCAAAGAGGCATTGTTTGCTTTCAAAATTCAGCTTACTTTTTTTTAAGAAATCCAAATAGAACGAGGAAAGACATTCTGCATGACTGCCTCACTCTCTTTATCTGTGGCTATTTCTGTCTCTGTCTCTCCCTCAGGTGTTAGCAATTAGAATCTCTAACTCACAGGTATTAATTATTAGAGCATTTACTTTTTCTAACAAATAAAATAATGATAGACTTTCTGTTAGCTTCAAAATTCAACTCATGTGTTTTGAACAATGAACTAAACTCTCTCAGCTTAATACACTTTATTAAACAGAAAACAAAAGGCACAACAGGTACGTAATTAATAGACTGTCATTTATTTTTCATTCTCCCTCTCCCTCACACATATACATAGCCTCTCTGTTTCTAAAAAAAACTCTCAATATAAACTTCACCTGAATAATGCTTTTGAAAATGTCCTTTATCCTTTTTGTAAATAATTTTGTAAAACAACTGAACAGAAATGGTTAGAAGCTAAGGAAAATATTCCATCAATACAGCTGCCTAAATGGTACTAATATATCTTGGAAATTAAATACACTACACATGCTTAAACTGCATAATCTGAATTCAGTTAATAACATGAAAGATTTTGGACAAAAATATCAAGCGTAAGCTCAAGTTTTTGAGAGTAACGGAGGCCTTTAAGTAAAATCTTTAATGAAGGCATTAAAAGACAAAACTCGATAGATAAATTTAATTATTTTATTGTGAAATTTTCCTTTTAAAAATTTTGTTTAAACTCTTATTTCGGATAGTGAAATTTCAGTTATTACAAAAAAATTGGTGCATGATTTTTTTTCAGAAAGCATTTCAAATAAATTGTGAGGAAATGATAATATAGGGCCACCTCTACTCAGAGCTTGTATTTACACAGTGACAGGAGGCAGTTTGTGCACAAGTTTTCCACGATAACTGCGGACATAGAAATTTATAATGGAAAAAGTTGACACAGTGGAGGAAATTTTATCCCAAAAAATGGGTGGGTTGGGGTTGGGTGGGAGGTTAATGAGTTAAAATACTGAATCCCGACCCCAACCATCCTCCAACCTGCCCACTCCCGGTTTTAACGGAGGCGGGATGGGGGTCGGGCAGCTTACCTGCTGCCAGGAGGAGGGATGCCCATTTAAATATTATAATGAGGCTGGCGTGCCTCATGGTGATCCACCATTACAAATTTAACTCTGGCTGGTCAGGTTTCCCAGGCCTCGGGGAAACCATCAGCTAAAGTAAGACGAGGACTGCTGGATCCAGGAGGTAAGTGCCTTTTACACTTACCTGCTGGATCCAGCATCCCTGTCTCACCCACCCTCCACGATCAGACACCCCCCAAGGCCTCTGATCCCTCCCCGAGGCCTCCAATGCCCCCCCTCATGAGGCCTCCGATCGCCCCTATGGCCTCCAACCTCCCCCCTCCAGCCCCTGATCGCCTTCCCGACCTTCGTCCTCCAGGCCGATGTTCCTCCGGCCACTGACCACCCCCCCGAACCTGCTTTGGCCCCGATTCAACCCTCCCCCAATGCTCCTCGAACCCCGATTCACCCCTCCCCTGATGCTTCTCCGGCCCCTGACCACCACCCACCCCTGAATCCTCCTCCGGCCCCAATTCACAACCCCCCCAATCCTCCTCCGGCCCCAATTCACACCCCTCAATGCTCCTCCAGCCCGGCCATGCCCCTGATCTTCCTCCAGCTCCGATTCACCCCCTGACCATCCTCCAGCCCCGATTCAACCACCCCCCATCCCCGATTCCACCCTCCTTCCTCTTTGCAGCCTAGTGCCGCAGGCCTACCTGCCTGCAGCCAGCCAGCCTCTCCATCTGACTGGCTGCGGGCAGTAAACAGAGCTTTGAAATGTTAATCAGGCCCTGTCATTAAATTCAGCAGGGCCTGCGGGAAACCCATTCTCCTGGGTTTACCGATCGCTTTCTAGCCCACCCCGCACTGCTCCTGACCCACTTCCAGATTAAAATTCTGGCCTGTATCTGGGTCTGGCCTAATTTCTGGCCCTTCAATTGCACTCCCACTAGATTTATACCAGGAGTATGCCGAAAGGGGCATGGATTTTTGGCCATGTGATGTTCAACACTTCGTATAAAAATATTGGGGGCTAAATTTGGTTGATTTGCGCCTCCCATTAGCGCCCTAGAGGGCGCTAACGGGGCACAAATCAACTAGCGCCTGGGCGCGGCGCCGCTAACGCCTCCCGCTCGTGCCCCGGCTGTAATATTGGGTGGCGCCCCCTTACTTACTGCCGGACGCTATGTCCGCCGGTGTCAGGGGGGCCTACCTGCAGCCGGGCGGCGCTAGTTAAAGGGGAGGTGGCGGGTGGCCATTTTTGTTGCTGGCCGCCTGCCAGCACCTGCCCCCGTTGCTGTCCCCGGCCCCCATGAAGCCCCTCTGTGGGGTGCCGGCTGCTCTGCCGGCTCGTTTGCCGGCACTCCCGATCCCTGGTGGCCCAGCTGGGCGCCGGGACGCGCTGCGCCAGGCCCCTCCCCTTTAATAAGGGGAGGAAGGCCTGCAGTAGGGCGGCGTGGCGCTGCGGCACATAGCGCTGTGATATTGGCTCGCAGCACCCCAAGAGGGACGCGGGGCGCTTCCTGTAGTGCCCCTCCACCCTCTCGGGGCGCTACCTGGGAAAATCGGCCGCGGGGGCGCTAACCTTTTCAGGGCGCTAAAATTAGTGCCCTGGCGAAGGTAGTACCCAATTTTTACCCCATTTAATTTACACAAATTTTTAGAACTATATTAAATTGAAATTCTAATGCACTTCCTGTATGTGTCACACCTACTTTCTGTAAGATGTTTTCAGTCACACAGAAAGAAGGAAAGAAAGAACTTGTATTTATATAGCACTTTTCACGACCACAGGATGTTCCAAATCGCTTTACTTTAGAAGCGTAGTCACTGATATAATGAAGGAAATGCAGCAGCCAATTTGCGAATAGCAAGGTCCCACAAACAGCAATGAGATAATCTGGTTGAGGGATAAATATTGGCCATGGGTCCCCTGCTCTTCTTCGAAATAGTACCATGGGATCTTTTATGTCCATGTTAAAGGGAACTTAAAGGTCATTTTAACACAGACACACTTTTAACTAGAAAAGAGAAGACTGAGGGGTGACTTGATAGAGGTCTTTAAGATTATGAAAGGGTTTGATAGGGTAGATGTCTAGGACCTCAGTTTAACATCTCATCTGAAAGACGGCACCTGTGGCAGTGCAGCACTGCCTCAGTACTACACTGGACTGGAGCCTAGATTTTGTGCTCAAGTCACTGGAGTGGGATTTGAATCCACAACCTTCTGACTCAGGTGAGCGTGCTACCAACTGAGCCACAGCTGACCCTTATTGATATAAAACAGCATATCTACTGACTCATATTGATTTATTTTTTTAACTTGATGCTTCAGCCTCTTCTAAAAGCCTGGGCTTAGAATTAATACTTTTGCCCAGACTTGTAGCTCTTTTGGCTGAACGTAGTTCCTGCAGTCTGAGCATTTGTAACTTTATTCAGTCCAACTGGTGCCACGGTTCTCTTCAGCTTCTAACAGTATTTGATTGTTTGTCAAAATTATTTGAAAAAAACCTAAAGTACAAATTTTAAAATCTTTTTTCAGTTAAAGCTTATCCTGAGTATTAATTGAAATAGAAAGGCTTTTGTGTGCCCGTGAGAGAGATCCACTTCAAACACAAAGTCAGTATCAATTTGGTCATTCAGGATCGGTTACTGGGGATAATCCAATGATCCTGAGTGGGGGGAAATAGATTCCCTGGAGTGTGGAGCACCTGTCTGAAACCGACGAGAGCCTCACAAATGTATGCAAATTGGTGTCATGTGATGCAATTGAGGCACTGATGTGATTTCTTGAGCTTTTTGCCTCAATAATGTCAGTTCCTGCTCTCAACCACATGGGGTGGTGAGACTTTAGACCTGTGTATACCATGTTTTAGGAACTTACATCACCAAGCCTTTTTCCTCATGGAGGCGCTTCTTGGAATTTCAGTTGTTGGGCAGGAAGAGGAGGAAGGAGGAAACAGAGCTGCAGGTGGAGGGCCAGAAAACTGGAGATGTACTCTCGGAAACATTTACTCCCCCCCGCCCCCCCCCCACAACCAAGTATATAGGCACAGGAAAATGTACTTGTCGTTCTCCGAGGAACAATGTATCAGGAGGCTTCAATTCTTCAGGAAGGCAGTAGCAGCATTACATCACATCCTAGGAAGACCTGCAACGAACTACTACAGCTAACACAGTACTGAACTTTTTGCTTATGGTTCCTTTCAGGCTGCCACAGGGGTTATCAGTAACATCAGTTAATTTGCAGTGCATGCTTGGTGGTTATGTTATGTTACTGGACTAGTAATCCAGAGGCATGGACCAATAATCAAGAGATCATGGGCTGGATTTTGTGAATGGAGGTGAGTTGGAGGCGGGACAGCTGCTTGCCGTGTCAATGTCCCACCTCCATGCTCGCCTGACCAACCAGAGGGATTTTCCCCTGATTGAGCTTGTTAAGCCTGCCCTGCGGGCTCAGCAGGCCAATTAGGGAGGAAGTCACTGACAGATCACGTCAACATCAGACGTGCTATCTGTCAAGACTTCTTGAAAGAAGAAATGTCAGCGTTTGACAACTCTGTGAAGCTGTCAAACACTGACATTCTCTTTAGTTTGATGAGCCTTTGTATCCAGGACTCATCAAACCTTTCAAATTTGTAAATTTCACATGGCTGTTGGAACAGAGGTTCCAACAGCCAGTCTGTGAAATTGACAAGCATGATGTCAGCTCTCCCGATCCACCGCGGCTGAAGGCTGTAGGACAAAAACAAGGTAAGCGAACACTTTTTAAAACTTATCACTCACCTTGCATACTTACCACTCCACACTTGCACCCATCACTCCACTTCCTTCCTGGAATGATAAAGGACACAGGGGGGGTGGTAGTGGTGCAGCGCTGCACACTGGGCCGTGAAGCACTGCCGCGTTCCGAGGCTCCTGCCCTCCCTTAAAGGGACAGACCATTGCTGCAGACTCTGCATTGGGACCAGTTAGCTGGTCCTTGACGGTGGCCGCGATCCGGCTCGATCAGCCCCATGCACTCTAGCAGAGTGCCAGACTGATTGATCGCGACCCTGGAGGAGTAAAAAAAATTGAACAAATACATTTCAGAAATTTAGGTACTTACCTTGGCAACCTCCCCTTTAACTTTCACCCCCGAAGCGCCCGGCCTCCCGATCAACGCCACCTGCAGCTGTCGGTGTCATCTGCAGGGGGCGTAACTGAAGTTCAGGTCAGGGGCGATGTGCACGACAATGACGTCACGATCTCCGAGCAAAGGAGATCGTGGTGCGAAGTCTTACCGGCGCCACAAACCTCTCACCGAAGTTCGCAGGAGTCATTCATCTCGCTGTGTCCGGGCGGTAAGTCGTTAGTGCCCCGTTATCGTCCCCGGGAGGCACTAAGGAGGCCAATTTCTAGCCCCAAGTTTCTACAATCATTCTGCATCAGTAATAACACGGGGGGGCAATTTTCCCAGCCCTGGGGAGGTGGGTATGGAGGCGGGACTGCCGGGAAAATGGCAGAATCTGGGAGCGGGTACCCATCCTGCCCCCAACCCGCCTCCGTGCCATCTTCCCAAGAGGAGGGTACCCGACCCGCGCTGGGTCCTGTCTCCTCGGGGCGGGAAGGGGATTAGTGCCAATTAACTGCCTGTTAAATTGGCGTTTTCTGTTTTTATTTCTGATTCCCTTAATTGTCTTGCCATAAGGGAGAGATTATCTCACCTTTTTTGCAATGACCAAGGCTACTGTTATCGCCAATTCTGTAACTAATGGAACAAATTCTATATAGTTGCTCAGGTGCAAAGACTCTGCATTTATAAAATCATGATCTTAGCTTGCTGCAGTATTCAGCATTTTAAGTAACATTTTTTAAACTGAAAATTTAAAAAATACACTTTATTTTTAAACAACAAACTAAACCCTCAAATCAGATTGTCCTTATAAGGTAAACCCTTACATCTGTCACCATACCACAAGATTAGTGAAGACAAATGTAGGTCCCTTACAGTCAGAAATGGAAGAATTTATAATGGGGATCAAGGAAATGGAGGAGCAATTAAACAAATACTTTGGTTCTGTCTTCACAGAAGAGGACACAAATAACTTCCCAGAAATGCTAGGGAACCAAGGGTCTAGTGAGAAGGAGGAATTAAAGGAAATTAGTATTAGTAAAAAAATAGTGCTGGAGAAATTAATGGGACTGAAAGCCAATAAATCCCCAGGGCCTGATAATCTGCATCCCAGAGTACTAAAAGAGGTAGCCATGGAAATAGTGGATGCATTGGTTGTCATCTTCCAAAATTCTATAGATTATGGAACAGTTTCTGCAGATTGGAGGGTGGCAAATGTAACCCCACTATTTAAAAAAGGAGGGAGAGAGAAAACAGGGAACTACAGACCGGTTAGTCTAACATCAGAAGTAGGGAAAATGCTAGAGTCTATTATAAAGGATGTGATAACAGGACACTTAGAAAATATCAACGGGATTAGACAAAGTCAACATGGATTTATGAAAGGGAAATCATGTTTGACAAACCTACTGGAGTTTTTTGAGGATGTAACTGGTAGAACAGATAAGGGAGAACCAGTGCATGTGGTGTATTTGGATTTTCAGAAGGCCTTTGATAAAGTCCCACATAAGAGGTTAGTGTGCAAAATTAAAGCACATGGGATTGGGGGTAATACACTGGCATGGATTAAAAATTGATTAACAGACAGGAAACAGAGAGTAGGAATAAATGGGACTTTTTCAGGATGGCAGGCGGTGACTAGTGGGGTACCGCAGGGATCAGTGCTTGGGCCCCAGCTACTCACAATATATATCAATGATTTGGATGAGGGAACCAAATGTAATATTTCCAAGTTTGCTGACGACACGAAACTAGGTGGGATTATGAGTTGTGAGGAGGATGCAAAGAGGCTTCAAGGCGATTTAGACAAGTTGAGTGAGTGGGCAAATACATGGCAGATGCAGTATAACGTGGATAAATGTGAAGTTATCCATTTCGGTCGGAAAAACAGAAAGGCAGAGTATTATTTAAATGGTGATAGATTGGGAAATGTTGATGTACAAAGGGACCTGGGTGTCTTTGTACACCAGTCACTGAAAGCAAACATGCAGGTGCAGCAAACAGTTAGGAAGGCAAATGGTATGTTGGCCTTCATTGCAAGAGGATTTGAGTACAGGAGCAAGGATGTCTTACTACAGTTATACAGGGCCTTGGTGAGACCACACCTGGAGTACTGTGTGCAGTTTTGGTCTCCTTACCTAAGAAAGGATATACTTGCCATAGAGGGAGTGCAGCGAAGTTTCGCCAGACTGATTCCTGGGATGGCAGGACTGTCGTATGAGGAGAAATTGGGTCGACTAGGCCTGTATTCACTAGAGTTTAGAAGAATGAGAGGGGATCTCATTGAAACGTATAAAATTCTGACAGGGCTAGACAGACTGGATGCAGGGAGGATGTTTCCCTTAGCTGGGGGGTCTAGAATGAGGGGTCACAGTCTCAGGATACGGGGTAGGACATTTAGGACTGAGATGAGGAGAAATTTCTTCACTCAGAGGGTGGTGAACCTGTGGAATTCTCTACCACAGAAGGTTGTGGAGGCCAAGTCACTGAATATATTTAAGAAGGAGATAGATAGATTTCTAGACACAAAAGGCATCAAGAGGTATGGGGAGAGAGCGGGAATATGGTATTGAGATGGAGGATCAGCCATGATCATATTGAATGGCGGAGCAGGCTCGAAGGGTCGAATGGCCTACTCCTGCTCCTATTTTTCTATGTTTCTATTTGGAAAATGTGGTCAAACTATAGGTGGGTAGAAAAAGCATGAATCAATTGATACTGATAATGAGGGACTCCAGACCCAACATGTGCCTCTGATTACATCAGAAAGCAAGAGTAAAATTAAAAGAGGACAGATAGGAAAGAGAGAACTGAGGTCGACAAACTGATCTTTGCCACTCATAGACAACACTCTTACATTACAAAAAGTGTGAATACACCTACCTTGTGTAGTCTAGGAAACTTCTCCCTCACCTGCTCTATGCACACATTCAACCACAGGTGTGACAGGATTAACTTTCTCTGTCAGCTCCAATGAGCCTCCAGTATGCTTGACTGAAGGTTGCCATTCTATTCCACAAAGATCCACCTTTTGCTGGAGCACTCCTGCAGAAACACCTTCAAAGCAGCGTTCAGGTGCAGTGCTGCTTTGCTTCTGCACTTCACAACTGCCATATTCTAAATTTGGATTCCTTCCCCTTTAAGGGCAATCAGCAGCCTTTCAGAGTTGCTGGCATTGGATAACCTGGCTCCTGAACCTTGTGCACTCCCAGCTAGGAGCACTAAAAATGTATTTAAATGAGCTGACCTTGCAATATATGGTAAGGTCAGCCCAGTGGAGCACAAGTACATGCAGCGGCTAAAGAGCAGCATTCCTGGTGCTGCTGCTGCATCCACTCCAAGTTATTCCACATTTTTGACCCCAATAGGGCAACAAAAGGTACAACAAAATGAACATGGCTACACTTAAAGTCTAGAAATTACTGTTGGTGATATCAATGCCCAAAATGCCCAATGCCCAATGCATTCGAATGACATCCTCTATCTGATATTTTAACACGTGTTAATATATTTATTTTAAACTGATTAGCACCTCCACTAAAATTGTGTTTTAAGTGCCCCTGATGGTTCAGCAGTTTTAGTACTGCAATATTAGGTTTATTTTCAGTGGCATGTTACATGGCCTGAAAACAAATTAAACTGTTTAGCCTAGGGAGACAGGAGTTTCCCTGTATGTAAATCATTGGTGGTGAAATACAACTGCAGTGGGGGTGCAAAATGGATGGTAGAAGATCGACCAGACATTATACACTCACACAATTTTCCTTTCCATTGGCTTCAATGCTGAAAGCCAAGGTTAAATTTCATCCCCACAGAATTACATTCATTCGGCCCACCGTGCCTCTGCTAATACTCCGTCCTCACCTTGATGTGCCTACTGTAATCCCATTTTCTTGCCCATTCCCTATATCTTTTTATATTCTTCCTTTTCAAATACTTATCCCATTCCTTGATATTATTCCGGGGATGGGGGATCTTAGCTACAAGGACAGGTTGGAGAAGCTGGATTTGTTTTCATTAGAGCAAAGGAGGTTGCGGGGTGATTTGATAGAGATGTACAAGATTATGACGGGTTTGGATAGGCTAGATGGGGAAAGGCTGTTCCCACTAGTTGATGGTACAAGGACTAGGGGGACAAAGATTTAGGGGGAAAAATTCAGTTGGTTGCGCCTCCCGTTAGCGCCTTAAGAGGGCGCTAATGGGGCGCAAAGCATCTAGCACCCAGGCGCGGCGAAGTTTGCGCCGCTCGCGAAATTAAGTAGACATTTTGCGGCGGCGCTAAACACTACTGCCACGATCTCCTGCGCCGGCAGATCATGACGTCACTCAAGTGCGCAACGCCCCGGTATCGCCCCAGAGCGGATATTGAGTGGCGCCCCCTGCCTTACCGCCTGACGCTAGCAACGACAGGTTGAGGGGAGCGTTCTGCAGTCATGAAGGGAAAGGGGGAGCGCTATTTAAAGGTGTCCGCTTCCTGCCTTTTATTGTTGGTGCCATTTTTGAACTACGCATTCTGAGAGAGAGAGGGAGAGACTTCTGGAGAGATTCAACGTTGTGTGAAGGAGTTTTGGGTACTGAGCAGCACTTTGCAGGTTCATTTTGATTTGCCATTCCTTGTATCGATTTAGCAGAGACTGTGGGGGCTGCACTCTGAGCTCTTTGCCTGGTACTCTCCATTGTTCTTTACAGCACATTTGATGTGCAGGTCTCTCCAGGCCGAGATTCAAGGCTGCAATGAACAGGATGTGGATGGAAAGCAAGATTAACCATCCCCTTTAAGAACTGGCCCGTGCCATTGTGTGTTTGTTCCATTGCTGACTGACATTACATGAGCTTCGCCAGCGCTCTGAGGTAGCGCCTCACTCCTCGGCATTTGCGCCTTAAGACAGGTGTGAAGCGCCTGATATAGCGCTGCAATCACCTCCAGGGGCGATAAAAGTCAAGTTTGCAATCGGTGGTGATAATTAGCGCCAGGCGCTAATCTTTGCGCCCGGCCGATAATTGCGCCCCAAATGGGGCGATACTGAATTTCTCCCCCTTAAGGTTTTGGGCAAGAGATACAGGGGGATGTGAGGAAAAACTTTTTTACGCAGCGAGTGGTGAGGACCTGGAACTCGCTGCCTACGGAAGTGGTGGAAGCGGAGACACTCAATGTTTTCAAGGGGAGACTGGATAGGCACTTGAGGGAAATAAACTTACCGGGCTACGGGGATAGAGCGGGGGAATGGGACTAACTGGATTGCTCTACAGAGAGCCGGCACGGACTCGATGGGCCGAATGGCCTTCTTCTGTGCCGTTATGACTCGGATTTTACAGGAAAAAATGGAGGTGGAGTGGGGGTTGGGGGGAAGTGAATGTTGGAAAAATCTAAAACCCGACCCCAACCCGCCCACTTTCACCTTTTACTCAGGTGGGACGGCGGGCGGGCAGCCAACTCGCTGTCAGGAGGTGGGTTGGCCTTTTAAATATTATAATGAGGCCTGAAGCCTCTGCTTTAAACTGCCCCCCACCTCACCTGGATCCAGCACCTACCTGTTCCCGCGGCGTCCTGGTCAGCCAACGTTCCCAGCCCGACTGAAAGCCAGCCTGTTAATCTTCAGGTGATAATTCTGAGTTTGTCCCCTCTTGTAACTCATTTAATGCCCCTACGTATAAGACTCAGAATCCCTTTTGCTTTTTTTAATGGCCTTTCTTACTTGCACTCCTACCTTTAAAGATCTATGAATTTGCACCTCTAAATCTCTCTGCTCTTCCACTCTCTTAAGAGTCCTACGATTTAGGTTATACCTTTTAATGTTCCTTTTCCCAAAATATACTACTTCCATTTCTGATAATTAAACTGCTTACTGCTGCCTACCTACCAACTCTGCTAAACTGTCAATGTGCTCCTGCAATCTCTTTTTCCTCACAGTTTACTATTCCCATAATTTGGTATCATCAGCATACTTTTATATTGTTCCTCTTGTACCTATATATAAGTAATTTATTTCAATAGAAAACAAAAACATTCCCAGCACAGATCAATGGCCACACCCTTTCAAGCCAGAAAAGATCCATTGATCCCTAGTCTTTGCTTTCCTTTCCCTAGCAATCTTTCTAATTATGTAACAATATTCTCTTTAATACCACATACCTTAATTTTCATAATAAATTTCTCATGTGGCACCTTTATGAAATGCCTTCTGAAAATTCACATATGAATCCGTTATATTGTGGCGGATCGCCACCTAAACGGGCGCAATCCACTTTTCCGTCCGTGGACAATAAATCTTGCACCTTGCCTTTAAGGCGCATGCTGCCTTTAAGGCAGGAAAAAAGGAGTGGGCGTGGCCTCTAGTTTTAAGCAGAGAAAGGTTAGCAGCCATTTTACCAGAGATGTGATTAAAAGCTATGTGTTTCACATATTGACTCGGCCTCAATTCGTGCTTCGCAGCAGCCACAACAATATTCCCTTTATCTATATACTCCATGATTTAGTCAAAAAATGTAATTAAATTAGTCAAACATAACTTGCTCTTTGTAAATCCATGCTGACTATTCCTGGTTAGCCTATGCTGCATTATGGACTCTAAGGGCTCGATTTTCCCATGGGGGCGGGCTGGGGTCATGTCATCCGATTTCCGTGTTATCCACCCGACTCTCATGCGATGTGTGTTACAAACGTGATTTTCCCCAGATTGGGCAATTGAGTTTCTGTGTGTGGGAACCCCTGGCCCAATTAGCTTTTCCAGCCTGAAAGTCGCCTCCGATGACATCATCAGTGCTGCTGCTTTTAAGGTCTGCAAGAGGACTTGCTTCCTTTGCAGACTGCCAACCTTCTGGCCTTTGTTGCTACAGTGACCTGGAGGCGTCATGTGCACCAGCAAACCCAAGTCTGCTCCAAGATTTGACGACGTCGCCCTGCAAGCCCTGGTAGATGGAGCAAGAGCTCATAAGGAGGTGCTCTTCCCTTCTTCAGGGAGGAAGAAGCCTCCTCAGCAAACGAAGGCTGTGTGGCTCCAGGTGGGCCAGGAGGTGAATTCTCTGTCTTTGACCCGCAGAACCTGGCTTCAATGCCGCAAAAGATTTCATGACCTTCTGCGCATTGGAAAAGTGAGTATGACTTTCCCATCACCCTCAATCTGATGCCCTTTGCCTCTCCTCACCAGCACTCAGCTTTAGCAATCTCTTCCTCCACATCCCACTTGACACTGACATCCCTGCACCCTTACCCATTCCCTCTCTATGGTCACATTCACCTAACTATTTGACTATGCAGCCCTCACACTCCCTATCACTGTCATGCTATCAAAACAACTTACAACACACAGGATGGGCCCTTGGTCTTGCCACCTCACTCCATCTTTGTCTCCTTCTAAGCATCTATGAATGGATTCTATAAACTCAATCATTCTTTCTCACTCAAACTCCACTTGTCTCCCTCATTGCAGGAAAAGAGAGCTCACAATAAGCGGGAAAGAGCGAGGACAGGAGGAGGGCCACCCTCAGTAGCCCAGCTCACCCCTTGGGAGGAGGCGGCCCTGGAGATCGTGGGAGTCGCTGAGGATGCGCAAGTGGGGGACGGGCAGACGGGCGCAGCAGAGCAAGTCGGTGACAGAATAGTTGTTCATCTCTCTCATTGACATTGCATGAGTCGCTGATAATGATTCTGAAGCTCTAACAGTTGGACTTATGATCATCTGCAATACGCATTGTGCATGTCACCTTGGCCTCACATCTCTGACTTTTTCCTTTACTCCCCCACAGGACCATCGCAAGCACCCGTTCCCACTATCCAGGAGGAACAGACTAGGGCTCAAGACTCCTCAGAGGAAGCTGAAACCTCTGAGGGCGCAGCGTCAGCAGAATTCAGCCAGCCCAGCTCCAGCGCAGACACTCACATCTCGGTGGGACCCTCGCGAGATAGAGTAGTGTTGTCACCTGGTGTATCACAGCTCACAAGTGAGCCTCAGCAGATGGTGGAGACAAGGAAAGCAGTGGAGAGTCCTCATCGGAGGGCGCAGGACTCTCCCAGCTTGGCTCAGCTGCATGTCGACCCTCTGCCTCTGGGTCCATCCAGAAGAACAGCGGTGTTGGAACTCCAAGAAGAGGTGTAGGAGTCTCTGGAAGGTTTGGTCTCCAGGGTCGCTGCGAGTGTAGAGCGAATGGAGGAGTCCATGAGCAGAGCCTTTGTGGAGGCGGTGGCGCATGAACGCATCACCACGGAAAGGATGGCAACCTCCGTGGAAACGATGTCTACCTCCATGGTAAGGCTGGCTACCGTAGAGGAGAGGATGGCAACGGTACAGGAGAGGATGGTAACGGCCATGGAGGAGCTTACTCACCAAGGTATGGAAAACATGGTATTTGTTCAGAATAGACTGGCATCTCTTGAGGAGCGATGTTCAGCTATTGAGCAATCAAACCAGACCTTCACGCAAGTCCTCGGCAGTAGGACTTCAAGTACAGAAATGGGTCCTCATGTCCCCCCTGAAGTGCAGCAAGGTGCTGTCAAGCCACTTGCTAGCTCTGAGGTGGGGCAGACCTATGAGAGGGATGTTGGTGGCAGAGAACAAGGAAGTGGGGCTCCTCTCCAAGCGCTCACATGACCATGCCACTGCAAAGTCCTCAGTCAGAGCCCCACCAGAGTCCCCACCCATCGGAGATCGGCGTCTCAACCCCTGCACAGCCGCAGGAGCAGCAGACTGTTGGCGAGCCCTCACAGGCTCGCAACCCCAGAGGACGCCCGCCCAAGGTGTCGAGACAGGAGCAGTAAGAAAGTGAGCAAGGGGCCTCCACATCTGCTGATGCCAAGGGGGAACCACCATGTAGAAGCACGCGTAAGAGAAAGAAACTGCACAAATAGTCACAAGGTTTGTCACTTGGGTGAAATGTTATGTTTAATTCTGATAAGCCATCAGTAGCTTCTTGTAACTAAAAAATCTGATGCCGACTGCTGCAGTTGTGGCCTGTGTCATATCGCTATTGGGACTTCTACATTGCGGGCTTAGGAGGAGTAGCAGTTGTCAGAATGATGGTCAGAGTGCTAGGAAGATGATGGTTCCTGGCCATTAATGATGCTGTGGCAAGAAGCTGCGAGGCAAAAGTGGTTGCTTGGCTAGGCTAGGCAAATCTGGCCAAGATGAGTGCATTCCTTGCATCCCGGCCAGCAATGGTCTCGCGTATTGCCGCCGCTGGTTGATGCGCCTCTGCCAGATGTTCGATTTCTCTCTCCTCCTCCTCCTCCTCCTCCTCATCTGAGGAGGATATGTGAGGAGCCTCTTGGACCTCAGCAATCTGTAAGCCACGACGCTGTGCCATGTTGTGAAGCACACAGCAAACCAGGACGATTCTGGAGACCCTGGCTGCTGAGTATTGCAGGGCTCCACCTGATCTATCCAGGCATCTGAAGCGCATCTTCAGCAAGCCGATGGTTTGCTCGATGATGGATCTTGTGGAAATGTGGCTCGAGTTGTAGCGCTCCTCAGCCTCGTTGGATGGGCTCCTCAACGGCGTCATTAGCCACTTCTTCAGGGGATAGCCCTTGTCTCCAAGTAGCCATCCGTCAAGTTGGTCTGGCGGACTGAAGAGCGGAGGCATACTAGACTGGCGCAGGATGAAGGAGTCATGGCAACTGCCAGGGTACTTGGCACAAACATGCAAAATTTCCTTCTTGTGGTCACACACCAGCTGAACATTGAGGGAGTGGAAGCCCTTGCGGTTGACAAAAATACCTGGATTGCGATGGGGTGCCTTAAGGGCCACATGCGTGCAGTCAACAATGCCCTGCACCCTTGGAAAGCCTGCCAGATTAGCAAATCCAACCGCACGCGCCGTGACATTTGCATGATCCTTGGAGAAATGGATGTGATTGTGCGCGATGGCAAAGAGGGCATCGGTTACCTGCGTGAAGCAAGTGTGTGCGGCCAGCTGGGAGATGCCGCTGATGTCTGCTGCTGATCCCTGGAATGAGCCTGAGGCAAAAAAGTTGAGTGCGATGGTGACTTTGAGGGCCACTGGTAAGGGGTGTCCACCTGCTCCTCTGGGCTCCAGATCTTGCTGCAGCATTGCGCAGATGTCACCCACTACCTCTCGCGAAAGTCGGAGCTGCCTTTGGCACTGCTGCTCAGTCATGTTGAGGTAGCTGATTCTCTGTCTGTAGACCCTGTTTTGGGGGGTATCTCCTGCGCCGATGTTCATCCATGCAGTGGCGCCCTCTGCCCTGAGCAGCTTCAGGTGGCTGAGCAGCATGTTGGAACTGCTGCCGTTGCTCCTGCAGTTGGTTCTGCTGTTGCTCAGGGTTCTCCTGCTGCCGCGGCTGGTCTTCATCCTCATCTGATGTCCAGGGGGAAAGGAACCGAATGGTTCCCATTCTTCTGGTAAATGCCTCAGTTGAGGAAGCGCTGAGTCAGTGTGGGGTGAGGGGTTTCCCAGGAGCTCACACTGGAGATGGGTGTCAGGCTCCAAACTTCCACAACAATGAGTAGGCCTGCTAAAGTTTCCCCAGACCTGAACCAACTAAGTTCTGCCACCTGCAAATGATGATTGCTCCAAACTACTCTTTAATGGTGGAGCTGCAGCTGAAAGCCAGCAAGCCAAATGTGTAACCGCCAGGTTTCAGCATCGTGTTTCAGAGGAGGCGTGCATCACGTGGGAAACCTGTAAAAATCAGAATGGCCTCTCAAAATGGCATTCTAGAGCCAATTAAGAGCTTGTCAATGGCCTTAAGGGCCTATCCCGCCTCTTGGAGGCGGGACCGGAACGGGATCTGAAAACTCACAACTGGGAAAATTCGGCCGAGGCGGGATGGAGGCGGGATCGGGCCCGCCTGCCATTTTTTTGCTATTTTAACTCCCCACATGCCCCCAATCCCGCCTCCACGGGCCGGTGAAAATCGAGCCCTAGAAGTTTATCTACAACCGTGAAAAAACAAATTGGTCTATAATTATCTGGCTTATCCCTTTCTCCTTCCTTGAGCTTTCAGCATCTGCCAGTTCTTTGGCACTGTTATGTTTCTGGATCTTCTACGGGAAGAGCAGGAGTGCTTCTTAAATTATTTTAGCTCATATCTTAAATTACCGCTCAAGGTTGAGTCTCAACTTCCCATGCCTTTGAAACTGTCCATCCTTGTCCTGAGACCTAGGTAAGCTTTCAATAACATGCTTGGGATAACCCAACAGAAATCCATGGGCCGGAGTTTTCTGAGGTAAGAGCGGGTGGGTTGGAGGCGTGGGGGGAAGTGAAAGTTGAAAAAATGTGAACCCCGACCCCAACCCGCCTCCAACCCACCCACTTTCACCTTTCACTCAGGTGGGATGGGGGTGGGGGAGGGCGGGTTGGCAATTTACATGTTATAATGAGGCCTGAAGCCTCTACTTTAACCTGCTCTGCAGGTTTTACTGCAGGCGGCTGGGGATCCCAGGGCTCGGGATTCCCGGTGGCTGCAACAAGCTGGCTTCAGGTTAAGGGAGCAATGTTTGTGGGCCGGGAGGAGCAGGAATGCTTCTTCACAGCCCCCGCAAGCTCCCCCACCATCAGCCTGGCCCTTCCAGGGATCGGAGTGCCCCCCTTCCCCCCCCCCGCCCCCCCACCCCGGGCACGTGATTCGGCCCCGGGGTCGGGGATCGGACCCCCTCCCAGGAATCGCAACTGCAACCCCCCACCCCGGGGACAGGGATTGGACACACCCACCCAGGCATGGAAACACCCCTCCCCCAGGGGATCAGACACCCATCCTCACCAATCTACCTGTCGCAGATGCATCTGTCCATCACAGTATTGGTAGCAGTGACCACCGCACAGTTATTGTGGAGATGATGTCCCGTCTTCACACTGAGGACGCCCTCCATCGTGTTGTGTGGCACTACCACCGTGCTAGATTCAGAACAGATCTAGCAGCTGAAAACTGGGCATCCATGAGGCGCTGTGGGCCATCAGCAGCAGCAGAATTGTATTCCACCACAATCTGTAACCTCATGGCCCGGAATATCCCTCACTCTAACATTACCATCAAGCCAGGGGACCTAGTTCAATAAGGAGTGTAGAAGAGCATGCCAGGAGCAGCACCAGGTGTACCTAAAATTGAGGTGCCAACCTGGGGAAGCTGCAACACAGGACTACATGCATGCTAAAAAGCGGAAGGAGCATGCTATAGACAGGGCTAAGCGATCCCACAATCAACGGATCAGATCAAAGCTCTGCAGTCCTGCCACGTGAATGGTGGTGGACCATTAAACAACTAACGGGAGGAGGAAGCTCCATGAATATCCCCATCCTCAATGATGGTGGAGCCCAGCACGTGAGTGCAAAAGACAAGGCTGAAGTGTTTGCAACCATCTTCAGCCAGAAGTGCCAAGTGGATGATCCATATCGGCCTCCTCCTGAGGTCCCCACCATCACAGAAGTCAGTCTTCAGCCAATTCAATTCACTCCACGTGATATCAAGAAACGGCTGAGCACACTGGATACAGCAAAGGCTATGGGCCCGACAACGACCTGGCTATCGTGCTGAAGACTTGTGCTCCAGAACTAGCCGCGCCTCTAGCCAAGCTGCTCCAGTACAGCTACAACACTGGCATCTATCCGACAATGTGGAAAACTGCCCAGGTATGTCCTGTCCACAAAAAGCAGGACAAATCCAAACTGGCAAATTACCGCCCCATCAGTCTACTCTCAATCATCTGCAAAGTGATGGAAGGTGTCATCGACAGTACTATCAAGCGGCACTTACTCACCAATAACCTGCTCACTGATGCCCAGTTTGGGTTTTGCCAAGACCACTCGGCTCCTGACCTCATTACAGCCTTGGTCCAAACATGGACAAAGGAGCTAAATTCCAGAGGTGAGGTGAGAGTGACTGCCCTTGACATCAAGGCAGCATTTGACCGAGTGTGGTATGAAGGTGCCCTAGTAAAACTGAAGTCAATGGGAATCTGGGGGGAAACTCTCCACCGGTTGGAGTCATACCTAGTACAAAGGAAGATGTTTGTGGTGATTGAAGGTCAATTATCACAGCCCCAGGACATCGCTGCAGGAGTTCCTCAGGGCAGTGTCCTAGGCCCAACCATCTTCAGCTGCTTCATCAATGACCTTCCCTCCAACATAAGGTCAGAAATGGGTTGTTCGCTGATGACTGCACAGTGTTCAGTGCCATTCACAACTCCTCAGATAATGAAGCAGTTAATGCCCACATACAACAAGACCTGGACAACGTTCAGGCTTGGGCTGATAAGTGGCAGGTAACATTCGTGCCACAGAAGTGCCAGGGAATGACTATCTCCAACAAGCGAGAGTCTAAACACCGCCCCTTGACATTCAACGGCATTACCATCGCCGAATCCCCCACCATCAACATCCTGGGGGTCACCATTGACCAGAAACTTAACTGGACCAGCCACATAAATACTGTGGCAACAAGAGCAGGTCAGAGGCTAGGTATTCTGCGGCGAGAGTCTCACTTCCTGACTCCCCAAAGCCTTTCTACCATCTACAAGGCACAAGTAAAGAGTGTGATAGAATACTCTCCACTTGCCTGGATGAGTGCAGCTCCAACAACACTCAAGAAGCTCGACACCATCCAGGACAAAGCAGCCCGCTTGATTGGCACCCCATCCTTAACCTTAAACATTCACTCCCTCCACCATCGGCATACCGTGGCTGCAGTGTGTACCATCTGCAAGATGCACTGCAGCAACTCGCCAAGGCTTCTTCGGCAGCACCTCATAAACCCGCGACCTCTTCCACCTATAAGGACAAGGGCAGCAAGTGCATGGGAACACCACCACCTCCAAGTTCCCCTCCAAGTCACAAACCATCCTGACTTAGAAGTATATCACCGATCCTTCATCGTCGCTGGGTCAAAATCCTGGAACTCCCTACCTAACAGCACTGTGGGAGTACCTTCACCACACAGACTGCAGCAGTTCAAGAAGGCAGCTCACCACCGCCTTCTCAAGGGCAACTAGGGATGGGCAATAAATGCTGGCCTTGCCAGCGTCACCGACATCCCATAAACAAATTTTTAAAAATCCAATCGTTGCCAGAGAATCATTTTCTTCTTGCTCCTGTACTGTTTCCCCCAAAGATCTATCCTTAGCCCCCAACTATTGCTGCCCCTCAGCGATATCATTGGATAACACAACGTCAGGTTCCACATGTATGCTGATGACACCCAACTCTATCTCAATACCACCTCTCTCAATCCCGCCACTGCATCTCATTTGTCAAGCTGCTAGTCCAAAAATTACCTTGTTGGTGAAAAATGAATTCACTCGAGTCTGTCTCAAAGCAGAAGATCACAGTTTATTTAACAGAGAGCTCTGGGAGAAGAGCCATAGACCCCGCGGTCTAGTGATCCACTTCTCGTCGTTACAGTGGTATCGAAACTTCTTTTATACATTATAGGGTTGGATACGCAATTCATTACATACAAATGTCTTCACCCAATCCCATTCCCCCAGCAACAGCTCCTAATTATAATCTGCCCTTTAAGCTGTATTTTTACTTCCCTACCGAAACTATAAACATTGGGCCTCGCACATACACATCTTGACCACAGACATTACTCATCGCACTGTGTCAGCGAAACCATTCTGTATTTACGAATTTACCTTAACTTTCACATTGCTGCTTTAACTTACATTCTTTAACTTTTACATTGTTGCTTTAAGCCCTATAATTTTTACCCTAACAGTCCCTCCTGTTTGTCCCTGATCAAAACTCCTTTTGTGACAGGGAACCAGCATCATACGGATTTCTGGTAATGTAAGTAGATACTTTTACATTCCAGGGGCTCACAGTCCGTTAGTCAGACTGTGGCATCCTTGTATAGGGACTCATATCCACACATCTCTCTCTCCGGGTGTCACTTGATTAACCATCATGACACTTACAGCAGGCCATGACATTTGAGCGCAACAACATTTTAACAATAGGGCCAGACCATACATCACTAATATTATAACAAAGAACAAAATCAATCCTTGTACTACTGATATCCCGAGTGATCCCAACCATCCAGTTGCCCAGCCCAGCCCCAAAGGGTGGATGCCGGAGGTTGTTTTAATTTCTTTACTTCTTCCTGTATGTGTTCTGCCAAGTTAGTTATTGCTTCCGAGTTATCTGGTATGTAGGTACAACATTCTGTACCGATTAGGGCACAGGTTCCCCCTTTTTCCACCAACACATAGTCAAGGGCCATCCGATTTTGTAGAGCTACTGTGCGGAGGGTTACCATCTCTACATTAACCTTAACTAGGGCTTCAGCTGCATCATTGGCCACCTGCTCCAAGACGGAGGCCAGGTTAATGGATTCCCTTGCCAATTTAGCCACTCCATTCTCAGGGCAACCAGGGATAGGCCCTATGACTGCACACGAAATGAGTCCCGTTGTAGGGGATATACTTATTTACCTCTGGGGGGTCCCATTGTACTGAAAAGTCACCGCTTTCATTTAGTGACGGGAGTTTCACACTACCCGTTTCACCAGGCAAGGCAATGTTATATGTGCAGTTACTGTAGCCCACAATAGGATCTGTCGGTCATCCCCTCTTTGCGAGACATAGTCCCCCCCTTTGTCCCTTCTTACTCCTCTTTCTCAGGAACGGTAGTAGATAGGAATCGTTATATGTTGACCATGTCCACCCACTACAATATTCTGGGTTGTACCCATGACGTTGGAGCTTTGCTATAGTGCTGCCGTCTGTCTTGGCTTCATAACAGCCCACACTTGTGCATCCTGCTCTAACTCCAAACATCCAACTGACTGTCTCATCATCACTAAGTGGGATTGGTTGTAGGGGGACTCCTTCCTCCGAGTGCGTGGGGACATGGGCGCAGACCCAACAGCTGGCAACATCAACTCTCTTGGCATATGTGTATGACATATATAAAAAGGTGTTCACCCGTAACCCTCTTTTGGCCCGTGGGGGTACTCTAGCCTGAGTCCTCCCGAGGCTACATATTATGATTATACAAACTAGCAAACTACACATGATATTGCATAACACATTCATCTTATCACTTTATGTTAACAATGTCCCAAAGGCTATATCGCCAACCGAACCGCTTTGTTGCTTGAAGATTCTATTTTGCTGTGGGGGTGAATAGAATACTGTCATTAGGCTGGTTCCTCGATAATAACCATTTCGATTCCCTCCTCCTGCTCGACCGGTTGGAGTCGATGGGATTGCTCCCATACATGCTTCAGGATACTTCCCAGGGTGTATCCCATTAGGATAATGCATATTGTCCATACCAACGTTTGCACCAGCACCCACTCCCATTCTTTGTATTGTCTAGCGTATTCTTCACTTCCCACAAAAGGTACTTGCTCTGGTGTAGCTATTTTTAAGCTGGCGAAGGGTCATAGGGGTAAAAATTCACTTGGTTGCGCCTCCCGTTAGCGCCTTAAGAGGGCGCTAATGGGGCGCAAAGCCGCTAACGCCCGGGCGCAGCGATGTTTGCGCCGCTCGAGAACTTAACTTGAGATTGTGCGGCGGCGCTAAAACTTACCGCTGCGACCACCTGCGCGCGCAGATTGTGACGTCATTCCATGGTGCAACGCCCTTGTGGCGCCCCGTAGCGGAAATTGAGTGGCGCCCCCTGCCTTACCGCCTGGCGCTTCCAACGACCAGAAGACTGGAACGCTATCAATCGCTGTGGGGCTGGGGGGGGGCGCTATTTAAAGGGGGCCTCTTCCTGTCTTTTATTGTTGGTGGCATTTTTGAACTACGCATTCTGAGAGAGAGAGGGAAAGACTTCTGGAGAGATTCAACGTTGTGTGAAGGAGTTTTGGGTACTGAGCAGCACTTTGCAGGTTCATTTTGATTTGCCATTCCTTGTATCGATTTAGCAGAGACTGTGGGAGCTGCACTCTGAGCTCTTTGCCTGGTACTCTCCATTGTTCTTTCCAGCACATTTGATGTGCAAGTCTCTCCAGGCTGAGATTCAAGGCAGCAATGAACAGGATGTGGATGGAAAGCAAGATTAACCCTCCCCTTTAAGAACTGGCCCGTGCCATTGTGTGTGTGTTCCATTGCTGACTGACATTACATGAGCTTCGCCAGCGCTTCGAGTTAGCACCTCACTCCTTGGCCTTTGCGCCTTAAGAGAGGTGTGCAGCGCCTGCTTTAGCGCTCCACTCACCTCCCGGGGCGGTAAAAGTGAAGTTTTCTGTCAGTGCCGATAATTAGCGCCAGGCGCTAATATTTGCGTCCGGACGATATTTGCGCCCCAAATGGGGCGCGACCTAATTTCTACCCCATAGACTTTTAGCTGTGTCCAGTGCTTCCATCGTCCCATGCTCTTCATATCAATGCAAGCACACGTATCTCCACTAATTAGAATCTGATATGGTCCTGACCATTTTGGGGCAAACCCGGGTTTCCCTGGTAAACCTTTAACCATTACCTTAGTCCCAGCGGGAGGGATATATGGGAACGCGGTCAATTCTAAATCCTTATCCTTTTCTTCCTGTCTGTCCCGCGTTTGCTGCCTCATTTCCTTTAATTGACTGCTTAATTCGAGGACATACCTTCGGAGCTTATCCTTTAGAGGACCCACATCCTCTCCTCCAGTTATTATGCCATGGGGGAGTTGCATTGCCCTCCCCGTCATTAGCTCATATGGTGATAAGCCCGTTGTTCGGTTTGGGGTGGCTCTTAGTTTCATTAAGACTGTTGGTAACACATCTACCCACTGTTGATGTTTGTCCCCTAAAGCCTTGGCTACGGCTGTTTTCAAGGTTCGGTTCATTCGTTCCACCATTCCAGAACTTTGGGGATGGTACGGAATGTGGAATTTCTGCTTTATGCCCATCCACTTGCATACATTCTTTACTACTGCTCCCGTAAAGTGAGTTCCCTGATCTGAGTCAATTTGGATCGGTATTCCCCACCTGGGAATTATTTCCTCTGCCATTATTCGTGCCACGGTGGTGGCAGTACAGTTCCGGGTTGGGAATGCCTCGACCCATCTAGTAAACTGGTCTATTATTACCAGGCAATACTTCTTACCCCTTGACGTGGGGAGGGGTCCAGTGAAGTCTATTTGTATATTTTCCCATGGGCCCCTCG
The DNA here is from genome assembly GCA_030390025.1 of Squalus acanthias. NCBI lineage: Eukaryota > Metazoa > Chordata > Chondrichthyes > Squaliformes > Squalidae > Squalus > Squalus acanthias. The sequence continues at coordinate 89,043,724 of CM059432.1, forward strand.
GCCGTTGTTGGTGGGCCATCCGTATCTTAACGGGTCGTCCTGTTTTAAGGTCGCCCATACTGACTTCATTGCCTTGCATATAATCCCATAGTCTCCTTCCTCCTTCCAGTCCTGGGCCACGAGTTTTGCACTTCCTACTGTTGCCAAATGGCAAAGTGGTTTTCCCCAGTTTACTTTGTTCCCGTCTCCCTGTACCCAGGTTAACTTTCCTTGTCGTGAATCTATTAACAAATTAAATTCTTTTAACAAATCTATTCCTAAGATAGTCCCCTCACTGTTTGGGCATACATAAAATTGTGCGGGTAATAGTCGTCCCGCCAATTCCAATACTTGTACCTCACTTTTAAATGCATGTAAACGCTCCCCTCCCAACCCCACTATGTCTATCCTTTGTTTGGTGAGGGGAAGGGGTAAATCGGTAATGGATACAGAAGCTCCCGTGTCTACTAACATATCGTACTGCCGGCCCCCTAACAGTGCCGGTACATAGACTCTGGGATCTTCCTTCTCCCTCTTGATGGGGGCCGCTGCTAGTCAGTGACCACCACCCTGTTCCTTTACATACTGCAGGAACTTTTGATACATATCAATGGTCCCGGTCTGGTTTGGCTCTTCCTTTTTTGTCCAACACCTCTCGGTTGAATGTCCCGGTCTTGCGCAATTAGCACATACCGGTCAGTTTTGTTTGGGGGCCCTACATTCTTTTGCCATATGACCCAACTTCCCAAATCTTTCAATATTGTTAATTTTTCTAAGGGCCTAAAAGCTTGGTACTTGGCTGTGGGATTTTGTACCATTCCCCCTCTTTTTAAAGGGGCTGCCTTTATTTTTATTACTGCTGCTAGTGTTGGAGCCTTTGCAGCTTCCAAGAGGGCCTCTATCCGCCGCTATTATGGCAAAATTTGGTATATAACTCCGACTGTAATTAAAGAGTCCTAACACTTTTCTGACCTCACCTTACCGAGACGGGTCTTGGCATCTCTTGGATCGCCTTCCGTCGGTCTTGTGGCATGGTCCTTACCCCCTGGGACAATTGTTGTCCCAAATTTGTGACTGTAGTCTGCCCAATCTGTGCCTTTTTCGGGTCTACTTTAAACCCTCCTGTTTCTAGGGCTTGCAGAACCACCACCAGGGCGGCGGCATGCCCTCTGCTGTCTTCTGATGCTATCAAAAGATCATCTACATATTGTAACTCTTGTTCTAATTCAAGAATTCTTTCATTTTTACTTGCAAGTCTAGTGTGGAGTCGCTGCACCTTGTTAGTTAATGCGACTAATTGGTTTACTAGTATTACCCTCGCCTTTTTTGTCTTTTCTGTTTTTGACCCTCTACCACTTTCTTTTACCTTCGGATTCTGAAGCGGGTCCCACCCCTCCTTCGTCATCTTATCAACTAAACCCTTCCGGTCGTCTGCATAGAACCTAGTAAGGGATCCCATTTGTCCCCATTCTATTTCTTTCCCCGACGCCATTTGTAGTCCAACTTACAATCTTACCAAATGCTGAGTTCCTCTACTCGGGCTTGTTCTTGATACTTTAAAGACCTTCAAGCGGTTAATTAGTCACAACACACATATATATTTGCTGACTTCACGATCCCAGGGTGCTTTGGAGCCTCTACGCCTACTTGATCCTGGCCGTCACGTGGGACTACGTCCTCTTAATTCAGGCTCAGGCAAGGTGTTTGAGACAAGCACCCTCCTTGTCCATGTCGTTTCGTCACTCACTCATTCCTTCGCGACATTTATCGCTACACAGTGTTCCCTTTAGTACTTGCGATCCACACTCTCACAACTGTGTTCTCCTACCTCTCACAGACTTTACTTGATTCATGATGCTACGGCACTGTCCCTCCGCCTTTCCAGGTGACTCAATTTCTGGACGGTCAAAATTGACTTCTCGTCCGGGTTCACCGGTGTGGGCGGTCTTTCAGTTCCGGAGCATTCTGCCAACTACGCCAATTGTTGGTGAAAAATGAATTCACTCGAGTCTGTCTCAAAGCAGAAGATCACAGTTTATTTAACAGAGAGCTCTGGGAGAAGAGCCATAGACCCCCGCGGTCTAGTGATCCACTTCTCGTCGTTACAGTGGTATCGAAACTTCTTTTATACATTATAGGGTTGGATACGCAATTCATTACATACAAATGTCTTCACCCAATCACATTCCCCCAGCAACAGCTCCTAATTATAATCTGCCCTTTAAGCTGTATTTTTACTTCCCTACCGAAACTATAAACATTGGGCCTCACACATACACATCTTGACCACAGACATTACTCATCGCACTGTGTCAGCGAAACCATTCTGTATTTACGAATTTACTTAACTTTCACATTGCTGCTTTAACTTACATTCTTTAACTTTTACATTGTTGCTTTAAGCCCTATAATTTTTACCCTAACATACCTCCAGTTAATTATTGTGAAGACCGAAGCCATTGACATCGGCCCCCGCTACAAACTCCATTCATGGCCACCAACTTCATCCATCTCAATGGCAACTGTCTGAGGCTGAACCAGACCGATCGCATCCTCGGTGTTCTATTTGACCCTGACATGAGCTTCTAACTTGATGGGCTCGATTTTACCAGGCCTGAGGAGGCGGGTTTGGAGGCGTGTGAGTTGTCGAAAATCGCAAAAAATGGCGGGCGGCTCCGATCCCGCCTCTGAGCAATTTTCCCACATTCGTGGTTTCAGACCCCATTTCCATCCCACCTCCAAGAGGCGGGATAGGTCCTTAAGGTCCTTAACAACCAGTTAATTGCCTCTATAATCCCATTTGCAGAGGCCTTTCTGATTTTAACACATTTCCCCTGTCTTGCACGTCTCCTCTGGAACACGCCAGTTAATCCTTGGCGGCCTCACAAGTGGATTGCTTACTAACAGTTGCATCTCCACCATTAAAAAGGAGTTTTCACCAATGGTCATTTGCAGGTGGCAGTACTTTGTTGTCTCAGGTCTGGGGAACTTTTAGCAGGCCTACTCATTGTTGTGGAAGTTTGGAGCCTGACACCCATCTCCACTGTGACCTCTGGGAAACCCCTCTCCTCACCTTGACTGAGCGCTTCCTCAACTGAGGTATGTACCAGAAGCATAGGAACCATTTATTTCCTTTCCTCCTGGACATCAGATTTGGACGAAGCCCAGCCGCAGCAGCAGCAGAACCCTGAACAACAGCAGCACCAAGAGCAGGAGCAACAACAGGAGCGCCAAGCTGCTGCTCACCCACCTGAAGCTCCACAGGCCAGAAGGCGCCAGAGCGCGACCACATTGCTGCCCGGGATGCAAGGAACGCAATCATGTTGGCCAGATTTGCTTAGCCTGCACAATCAAAAACTTTTGCCTCGCACCTTCTTACCAGAGTATCGACAATGGACAAGAGCCTGCGGATTTCTATCCCTCTGACCACCATATTGACAATTGCAAGTCGCCCTAAGCCCTCAATGTGGAAGTCCCATTTGCGAAATGACACAGGCCACAACTTCAACAGTTTGCCATCAAATCTGTTTATCATAAAAATTCAACGATGGCTTGTCAAAAATCAATACAACAGAACACCCAAGTGACTACCCTTGTGACTACTTGTGCTTTATCTTCCTCTTACTCACTTTCTTGCTGCTGCTGTCTTGACACTTTTGGCGGCCATCCTCTGGGGTTGCGAACCTGTGAGGGCTCGGCAACAGTCTGCTGCTCCTAAGGCTGTGCAGGGGCTGAGACGTCCATCTCAGTTGGGTGAGGAATCTGGTGGGGCTCTAACCGAGAGCTCTGCAGTGGTATGGTCGTGTGAGCGCTTGGAGAGGAGCCCCCACTTCCTTGTTGTCTGCCACCAACATCCCTCTTATGGGTCAGCCCCACTTCAGAGCTAGCAAGTGGCTTGACAGCACCTTGCTGCATTTCAGGGGGGCCATGAGGACCCGTTTCTGCACTGGAAGTCCTACTCCAGAGGACTTCCATGAAAGTCTAGTTTCTATGCTCAATAGTTGACCATCACTCCTCAAGAGATGTCAGTCTATTCTGAACAATGACCATGCTTTCAATACCCTGGCGACTAAGCTCCTCTATGGCCGTAGCCATCCTCTCCTCTACCATAGCCATCCTCTCCTCTACGGTAGCCAGCCTTACTACGGAGGTAGCCATCCTTTCCACGGAGGTTGTCATCCTTTCTGTGGTGATGCATACATGCGTCAATGCCTCCACAAAGGCTCTGCTCATGTTCGCGATGGACTCCTCCATTCGCTCCACACTCGCAGCGACCCTGGAGAAAAAACCTGCCAGAGTTTCCTGCACCTCTTCCTGGAGTTCCAGCACCGCTCTCCTTCTGGGTGGACCTGAAGGCACAGGGTGGACATGCAGCTGAGCCGAGCTGGCAGAGTCCTGCGCCCTCCAACGAGGACTCTCCACTGCTGTCCCTGTCTCCACCATCTGCTGATGCTCACTTGTGATTGGTGATACACTAGGTAACAACACTACTCTATCTCGCGAAGGTCCCACCGAGGTGTGAGTGTCTGCGCTGGTGCTGGGTGCACTGAATTCTGCAGACGCTGCGCCCTCAGAGGTTGCAGCTTCCTCTGAGGAGTCTTCAGGCTCAGGCTGTTCTTCCTGGACAGTGGGGACGGGGGCTCTCGATGGTCCTGTGGGGGAGTAAAGGAAAGAGCTAGAGATGTGAGGTAAAGGTAGCATGCACATTGAATTGTGCAGATGATCATAAGTCAATCTGTTAGAGCATCAGAATCATTATCAGTCACTCATGCAATGTCAATGAGAGAGATACAAAACTATTCTGTCACCAGCTTGCTGTGGTGCGCCCGTCTGTCCGTCCCCCACTTGTGAATCGTCCTCCACTCTGGCGATCTCCAGGGCCGCCTCCTCCGAGGTGGTGAGCTGGGCTACTGAGGGTGGCCCTCCTCCTGTCCTCGCTCTTTCCCTCTTATTGTGGGCTCTCTTTTCCTGCAATGAGGGACACAAGTGGAGTTTGAGTGAGAATGAAGGAGTGAGTGTAGAGAATCCATAGCATAGATGCTTAGAAGGAGATAAAGGGCCCTCCCTGTGTGTTGTAAGTTGTTGTCATTGCATCACAGTGATTGGGAGTGTGAGGGCTGCATGGTCGAATAGTTAAGTGAATGTGACCATAGAGAGAGAGGGAATGGGTAAGGGTGCAGGGTCAAGTGGGATGTGGAGGAAGAGGTTGGCAAAGCAGAGTGCTGGTGGTGAGAGGCGATGGGGATCAGATTGAGGGTGATGGGAATGTCATACTCACTTTTCTTGTGCGGAGAAGGTCATGAAACCTCTTCCTGCACTGCAGCCAGGTTCTGCTGCACATAGAAATTGCGTTTATCTCTTGGGCCACTTGCAGCCACACAGCTTTAGTCTGCTGGGGAGGCTTTTTCCTCCCTGAGGAAGGGAAGAGCACCTCCTTATAAGAACATAAGAACATAAGAAATAGGAGCAGGAGTAGGCCAATCGGCCCCTCGAGCCTGCTCCGCCATTCAATAAGATCATGGCTGATCTGATCCTCACCTCAAATCTAAAGAACACAAGAATTAGGAGCAGGACCCGGCCACACAGCCCCTGGGCCCGCTACACCACCCACAGGGCCTTGACCGATCCGAACTCAGCCTCATGTCCAATTTCCTGCCCGCTCCCCGTAACCCCTAATTCCCTTTACTTCTAGGAAACTGTCTATTTCTGTTTTAAATTTATTTAATGATGTAGCTTCCACAGCTTCCTGGGGCAGCAAATTCCACAGACCTACTACCCTCTGAGTGAAGAAGTTTCTCCTCATCTCAGTTTTGAAAGAGCAGCCCCTTATTCTAAGATTATGCCCCCTAGTTCTAGTTTCACCCATCCTTGGGAACATCCTTACCGCATCCACCCGATCAAGCCCCTTCACAATCTTATATGTTTCAATAAGATCGCCTCTCATTCTTCTGAACTCCAATGAGTAGAGTCCCAATCTACTCAACCTCTCCTCATATGTCCACCCCCTCATCCCAGGGATTAACCGAGTGAACCTTCTTTGTACTGCCTCGAGAGCAAGTATGTCTTTTCTTAAGTATGGACACCAAAACTGTATGCAGTATTCCAGGTGCGGTCTCACCAATACCTTATATAATTGCAGCAATACCTCCCTGTTTTTATAATCTATCTCCCTAGCAATAAAAGCCAACATTCCGTTGGCCTTCTTGATCACCTGCATACTAACTTTTTGATTTTCTTGCACTAGGACCCCCAGATCCCTTTGTACTGCAGTACTTTCCAGTTTCTCGCCATTAAGATAGTAACTTGCCCTCTGATTTTTCCTGCCAAAGTGCATAACCTCACATTTTCCAATATTGTATTGCATCTGACAAATCTCCGCCCACTCACCCAGCTTGTCTATATCCCCTTGTAGGTTTTTTATGTCCTCCTCACTTTCTACTTTCCCTCCCATCTTTGTATCATCTGCAAACTTTGATATGTTACACTCGGTCCCCTCCTCCAAATCATTAATATAGATTGTAAAGAGTTGGGGTCCCAGCACCGACTCCTGCGGAACACCACTGGCTACTGGTTGCCAGTCCGAGAATGAACCATTTATCCCAACTCTCTGCTTCCTGTTAGATAACCAATCCTCCACCCATGCCAGAATATTCCCCCCAATCCAGTGATATTTTATCATGAGCAATAATCTTTTATGTGGCACCTTATCAAATGCCTTCTGGAAGTCTAAATACACTACGTCCCCTTTATCCACCCTATACATTATGTCCTCAAAGAATTCAAGCAAATTTGTCAGACATGACTTCCCCTTCATAAAGCCATGCTGACTTTGTCCTATTAAATTATGTTTATCTAAATGTTCCATTACTGTCTCCTTAATAATAGACTCCAAAATTTTACCCACCACAGATGTTAGACTAACTGGTCTATAATTTCCAGCCTTCTGCCTACTACCCTTTTTAAATAAGGGTGTTACATTAGCAGTTTTCCAATCTGCCGGGACCTTTGCTGAGTCCAGGGAATTTTGGAAAATTATTACCAAAGCATCCACAATCCCTACTGCCACTTCCCGCAAGACCCTAGGATGTAAGCCATCAGGTCCAGGGGATTTATCCGCCTTGAGTCCCATTATTTTACTGAGTACCAATTCCTTAGTGATTTTAATCGTATTTAGCTCCTCCCCCCCTAGAGCCCCCTGTTTGTCCAGTGTTGGGATATTCTTAGTGTCCTCTACCGTAAAGACTGAAACAAAATATTTGTTCAGCATTTTTGCCATCTCCATGTTTCCCACCATTAATTTCCCGGTCTCATCCTCTAAGGGACCTACGTTTGCCTTAGCCACCCTTTTTCTTTTTATATAACTATAGAAACTCTTGCTATCTGTGTTTATATTTTTTGCTAATTTATTTTCATAATCTATCTTCCCTTTCTTAATCAATCCTTTAGTTACTTTTTGCTGTCTTTTGAAGACTTCCCAATCTTCTATCCTCCCACTAAGTATGGGTACCTTATATGTCCTTGTTTTTAGTCTGATACTATCCTTAATTTCTTTACTTAGCCACGGATGGCTGTCATTTCTTTTACACCCTTTTTTCCTCAGTGGAATATATATTTTTTGAAAGTTGTAAAATAACTCCTTAAATGAACACCACTGCTCATGTACCGTCTTACCCTTTAATCTATTTTCCCAGTCTACTTTAATCAATTCCGCTCTCATACCATCATAGTCTCCTTTATTCAAGCTCAGTACGCTTGTCTGAGAACCAACCTTCTCACCCTCTAATTGGATATGGAATTCAACCATGTTATGGTCACTCATTCCAAGGGGATCCTTAACTAGGACATTATTAATTAATCCTGACTCATTACACAGGACCAGGTCCAAGGTTGCTTGCCCCCTTGTAGGATCAGTTACATACTGCTCAAGAAATCCATCCCTAATACACTCAATAAACTCTTCCTCAAGGCTGCCCTGCCCAATTTGATTTGTCCAGTTAATATGATAGTTAAAATCCCCCATAATTATAGCTGTTCCCTTATTACATGCCCCAACTATTTCCTGATTAATACTTCTTCCAGCAGAGTTGCAACTATTAGGAGGCCTATATACTACTCCCACTAGTGTTTTTTTCCCCTTATTATTCCTTATCTCTACCCAAACTGTTTCATTATCCTGATCCTTTGACCCAATATCATTTCTCTGTAATACAGTGATTCCTTCCTTTATTAACATAGCTACCCCACCTCCTCTTCCTTCCTGCCTGTCCTTCCTGATTGTTAAATACCCTGGCATATTTAATTCCCAGTCATTGTCACCCTGCAGCCATGTTTCTGATTGGAGGGAGGCCTCATCGAATCTTGGAGCACACTTTGGTCTACTGGTGGACATAATTGGTGAAGGAAGCGCTCAGAACAATGGGCATAAAGTTTAAAGGCTGAAAAAGAAGCAAGGCTGCTTGCAGGCCTTAAATCCAGCAGCATTGATGACATCATCGGAGGCGACTTTCTGTATGAAAAGGCTCATTGGGCCAGGGGTTCCCACACGCTGGAAATCAAGTGTCCAATTAGGGCAAAATCGCACTTCTGTCCCACTTCACATCGGAGTCGGGGTCCTGACATGACGACCACCTGACACGCCCCCAGCCCGCCCCAAATGTCAAAATCGAGCCCCATATCTGTGCAAGCACCATGACCGACTACTTCCACCTGCATAACATCACCGGTCCCCGCTGCTACCTCCGCTCATCTGCTGCTGAAAACCTCATCCATGCCTTTGTTACCTCTAGACTCGAGTATTCCAATTCTCTGCTGGCTGGCCTCCCACCTTGCACCCTCCGTAAAGATGAGCTCATCCAAAACTCTGCTGTCCATAACCTTACTCGCACTGATCAGTGTCTGGACACAGAATTGAAACCATTCCATAACCGTCGTACTGAATTGTCTTGTGAGCAAGGTTGTATCAAGTGGGGAAACAGAGTGGTGGTACCTACTTCTTTGAGAGATAGAATTCTGGCCGAACTTCATACTGAACATCCAGGGATCGTCAGTATGAAATCAATTGCAAGAAGCTTTGTTTACTGGCCTGGATTGGACAGTGATCTTGAATCACTTGTCAGCAAATGCAACGTTTAGCAAAATTGTAGAAACAAGCCACCCAAAACTCCACTGCAACCCTGGCCATGGCCAAGTAGACCTTTTCAGAGAGTACATGTAGACTTCTGTGAGAAAGCAAATGATTGTTTCCTGGTACTTGTAGATAGTCACTCAAAGTGGATTGAAGTGAAACATATACTCACCTCTCCACACTTGCACCCATCACTCACCTCCACAGCGCACCTTTGGACCCCTCTGACCCCCGCAGACCCACTACTCGCCTCGGTGACCCTGGCGGGTTTCGGAGCCTTCGGGAAGCCCGCACTTGTGTAGGTAAAAAGGGGATAATCCTATTTTCTGCCTGTTAACTACTTGTTAACAGGCAGTTAAGTGGCTGTAATCCCTTCCCGCCTCCAAGGAGAAGGTACCCGGCGCGGGACGGCTACCTGCCTCCTGGCAAGATGGCATGGAGGTGGGTTGGGGGCGGGTTCGGCACCAGCCCCCAAATTCGGCCATTTTCCTGGCAGTCTCGCCTCCAAACCCTCCTCCCCAGGGCTGGCAAAATCCAGCCCATAGGTTCAAACAAGTCTGAGATAGAAACAGGATCATCTTTGAGTTCGGAACCAAAACAAAACAGCCAGAAAATTGGTTCAACACCAAAACCTGTAAGATCAGGAAGGCTCTGCAAACCTGTTATTAAACGGGATTTGTAGTTCATTTAAAAGAAAAAAAGCCAGGAGTTTTTGTTATGTGGTACATGTAATTCTGGGAAAGGTGTGACCATAGTTTAGTTGTATTTGAGAGGGGAATACATACATTTTCTTTAAGGGGTAAAGCAGTGCAATGTATTAGCACATTGTTTGGTATGAGCATGCTCAGTTCGCTCTGGCCTAATAAAGCAAGCACATGGACTAGCAACTGATCGTGTCTCTGTCCTTCATTTGTTCTACCCACATGTATTACAAAGATGCTTTCTAAAATCCTCTTTCACCAAGCTTTTTGTCAGCTGTCTAATATCTCCTTATGTGGCTTCATGTCAAATTTTGTTTGATAATGCTCCTGTGAAGTGCCTTGGGATGTTTTACTATCTTAAGGGCGCTATATAAATGCAAGTTGTTGGAGTGGTTCTTCTCAGATACGCCTGCAATCCTACTTTCATCTTGCACTGTTCAAAACAACAACAACAACTTGTATTTATATAGCACCTTTAATGTAGTAAAACATCCCAAGGCACTGCACAGGAGTATTTTAAGAAAAAAAATTTGACACCGATCCACATAAGGATAAATTAGGGCAGGTGACCAAAAGCTTGGTCAAAGAGGTAGGTTTTAAGGAGTGTCTTAAAGGAGGAAAGAGAGGTAGCGAGGCGGACAGGTTTAGGCAGGGAATTCCAGAGCTTAGGGCCTAGGCAACGTAGGGTAGAATGTGGGAGGCCAGCCAGGAGTGCATTGGAATAGTCAAGTCTAGAGTTAACAAAGGCATGAATGAGGCTTTCAGCAGCGGATGAGCTGAGGCAAGGGTGGAGACGGTCGATGTTACGGATGTGGAAGTCGGCAGTCTTTGTTATGCTGTGGATATGTGGTCGGAAGCTCATTTCAGGGTCAAATATGACACCAAGGTTGCGAACAGTGTGGTTCAGCCTCAGACAGATGTTAGGGAGAGGGATGGAGTCAGTGGCTAGGGAACGGAGTTTGTGGCGGGGACCGAAAACAATGGTTTCGGTTTTCCCAATATTTAATTGGAGAAAATATTTGCTCATCCAGAACAATATGTCGGACAAGCAGTCTGACAATTTAAACACCGTGGAGTGGTCAAGAGAAGTAGTGTGGTAGAATTGGGTGTCGTCAGCGTACATGTGGAAACTGATGCTGTGTTTTCGGATGATGTTGCCAAGGGGCAACATGTAGATGAGAAATAGGAGGGGGCCAAGGATAGATCCTTGGGGGACACCAGAGGTAACGATGCAGGAGCAGGGAGAGAAGCCGTTGCAGGTGATTCTCTGGTTACGATTAGATAGATAAGAATGGAACCTGGCGAGTTCAGTCCCACCCAGCTGGACGACGGTGGAGAGGCGTTGGAGAAGGATGGAGTGGTCAACCATGTCAAAGGCTGCAGACAAGTCAAGAAGGACGAGGAGGGATAGTTTACCTTAGTCACAGTCAAAAACTGCAAAATACTGATAACACATTAACATACAAAGAAGGACAGGCAAATAAAAACAGCTGGTTAATTTAGCCTGTTCCATCATGACATGGTGCAGCCTACATGCATCATCAAGATTCTCCTCCCCAACAGTCACACAATCTGCTGTGAGAGGACAAAAAGCAGAGAAAAAACTTTCGGTAATTAGGAAAAAGCTCAGGAAAATTTCTCTCTTACCAGTGAAGGCAATCAAGCAAACTTCAGGAGACTGCAGTGACGATGTCACTAATTACAGCTGCTCCTCACCTACCTTCATTAACTTGAGATGTCCTCAACTCTCGCGAGACATCTGCCCCTATTTCTTTACTCCCATGTGTAAGATTCAAAGGAGTCCTACTCCTTCTTTGATTATCCTCTTATTAAAAGCATTTCTAGCATCAGCTGTGGCTCAGTGGTTAGCACTCTCGAGGTGGGAGGGGCTAGGATTAAGCAGGTGCTGCTGGTTGCCTGATTACTGGAGGGAGTTGAAGTGAGCTTGTAAAAGTTTTTTTTTAAGGTTTTAGGGCCTTTTTGGCCCATAAACAGCAGCCAGATGGCTGCTGAGGGGCCCAGAGTGCTGGGCCCCTCAGAGGGTAGCGTTCCCAAGATGAATTTAATCAGAGGAGAAACTGTTGTTGGAAGGGAGAGAAAAAGGCCCAAAGATTTGGGCCGGGACCCTAGGAGGTTTGGAAAAGAAAACATGGTGGTGGTTCAGTGCGAGGATAAGGAGGTACAAGCTTGGGATATTATCCAGGCGGTACATGAGGACTGTGGCGAGGGAAGCTGCTTTGCTTGCCGACCAAAGCCGAATGTTGGGCTGGAGGTGACGGTTAGTGGCCGAGAGGAGGTGGAAAGACTTTTACTCAGTTTGAAGGTTGGTGATAAGTTCTTGGAGGTATCTCTGCTATATTCTGAAGAGCTGGTGGTCTAATTCTTAAACTTGCAGGTTTATATTGAGGACGATGTGCTAATCAAAAAGTTGGAGTCGTGGGACATTAAAATTTGCTTTGCAATAAAGAGAAGATACTATCCAGGAACATGGGTAGCAGATGGAACCCATTACGTAAAGGTATGGTTCCCAGAGGGGGTGAAGTCATTACCGTACAGCATGAAATTTGAGACAATGGAAGGAGTGCAGTACTTCCAAGTACTGCATGATAACCAAGTGAAGGTTTGTTATTATTGTCTTGGACACGACCATCTTGTAAGAAACTGTCCGGACTTGTACTGTTATAATTGCAGCGAATCTGGACACATCGCTCGGAGCTGCAAGGCGGAGAGCTGTGGGGTGTGTCACAAAGGCCCCACCCGCTGTGAGTGTGAGGCAGAAGGAAGCTCTATGAGTGACGAGGCGATGGGCAAAGGAGCAGGAGGTGTGAGTGGAACGGCCGGAGGAGCGGAGCAGGCGGAGGACACAGCTGGTGAATTGAAGGAGAAAAGAGTGCAGGAAGAGGCAGAAAATTGCGGAGCAGAGAACAGGATGGAGATGGTGGAAAACACACCAAGTGGAAAAGGACAAAGACAGCAGAGGGCAGCATGGGTCGAGGGCAGAGTCAAGCCATAATACGGTTCAGCTCTCCCTAAAGAATATGGGGTCCGCGGGGGGAGAGGAGGCGGGAGCGGGGTGCGTGGTAAATGTAAGTACTCCAAAGAAAGACGGGGAGTCAGACATCTCGGTGAGCAGGAGGGGGCAAGACAAGGAGAGGGTGCAAGAGGCCGGAGCCTTAAAGGGGCAGCAGGACGGGAGCGGCAAGACAAAGACGCCAGAAGGGAGCAATATTGGTGCGCCATTGTCCCAGCGAGAGAAGGATCAGGGAGCAAGGGATGATGAGGCCGAAGGGAGTGGCACTGTTGGAGAAACCACGATAGCAGGAAGACTCTCTATGGGAGATGATGTATCTGACAGGGAGCAGGATTATTTATCTGACGGGGAGCAGGAACAGAAGGTCACAGAAGAGCTTGAGAGTGAGTAATCAGAGGGGGACAGAGACATGGAAGTGTGGGGTGGGGTGGCATCGTGTGGAAAGGGAAAAGTTAGTGAGGGGCAGAAGGAGGGAAAAGGGGCAGCTCCTCGGCCCAAACCTAATGCAAGGAAGAGGCTAAAACAGCAGGGAAGTTTCAAACAGGAAGTGAAAAAGAGCCGGAGGCTGCAGGAAAAAGCAACAGCTGCCCAAAAAGTTGAGAAGGAGCATGAGAGGAGGGAAGGGCCAGAGATTAAATGATGGAGAGATTATCAGGCATACTGCCCTTATTTGGAGCCATGATTACATTGATCTCGATAAATGTGAACGGCTGAGGGGTGAGAAGAAATTGCAGCAGTTGTTGCAGTGTTTTAAAGGCACTGACTTGTTGTGTCTGCAAGAAACCTTTTGGGATGAGGATATCCTAGAAAGAGTTCGGAAGGTTTGGAAGGGAGAGGTGTTTGCAAGTTGTGCAAACAATAACCGTAGAGGGGTGGCTGTTTTGGTGAGTCTGTCCATAAAAGGGAGTGTTGCCTTGGTGGATAAGGACACTGAGGGGAGATTTTTACAGCTAAGGGTAAAAATGGTGGAACTTAATTGCGATCTCTTTAATATCTATGCACCGAACGACCATTGCAAGCGTCATGAGTTTTTTCGGTGGTTATTCACTGAAGTGGCAGAGGTGGAAAACCCTTGTATAGTGGGGGATTTTAATGTATTTTTATCTCAGATGGACATTTCAGCCCAGATGACCTTTAAGGATGATAACTCCAGAGGGATGATTGTAAAAATGATGGCAAATTTAAATTTGAGAGACTTCTGGAGGGACCGGAACCCCATAAAAAGGGAGTCCTCCAGAATAGGTTGGGTGGGTGATGTTTTAAAACAGAGCTGAATAGATTTTGTGTTAATGCAGGAAGGGTTAAGTTCTGAGGTGATGGAGATTTATTACAAAAAACTATTTTTTAGTGACCACTCGGCTTTGACTCTTAGAATTAGGAACAGCAGAGTTAAGATCGGTCCAGGGGTGTGGATTTTAAACAATCAATACCTGAAAGAAATTGCTTATAAAGAAGGGATTTAAAATATAATAAAGAATGCTCAGAAGGAACCTTTGTTCTTGAAAGAAAGAAGAGTTTGGTGGGACAATTTCAAATATGAGGTAAAAGTTTTTTCGGTACGTTATGGGAAAGAGAGAGCAGCAGCTAACCGGCATCAAGAGGAGAATATAAACAAAAGGTTTATGGATGTCTGTAAAGCAGTTGACGGAATGGATAAGGGAGCTGAGACTAAGTTCCGGGTTTTAAAGGAAGAGTGGGAATTATTGCAAGCTGAAAATGCAAGGGGGCCATTCTCCGTGCAGAGGCTAAAGATGCATTGGAGGGTGAAAGATGCACTAGATATTTTCTAGAGCAAGAGAAGCTGCAACAGAGATTATCATTAATTGGAGATTTGAAGGTTGGGGAGAAGTACATTAATGAAAGTGGGGAGATTGTAGAGGCGGCTAGCAGCTTTTATCAAGAGTTATATACAAAGGAAGACATTTCCAATTTGACGATGGAGAAGGTTAGTGCTTTTATTGAAGAGGTTTTAAAGGAGGATGAGAGAAGCATGTGTGACAAAGAAGTAGGATTAGCGGAAATAAAAGTAGCAATAAATGGAATGAAGGGGGGGGAGAAAAGCCCAGGGTCTGATGGACAAAGTGCAGAATTTTATGAAGAATTTTTTTAGATTTTAAGTCCATTGCTCTTAGAGGTTTTTAAGGAGATTAAAATTGAGGGAAGCCTGGCCCCATCTATGAGGAGAGGTGTCATAAGCTTAGCTTATAAAAATAAAGGGGATAGAAGGGATCTGAAGAATTGGAGGCCCATCACATTATTAAATGTGGATTATAAGATCCACATTTGGATTATTATTGGAGGGTTATGGCAAATCGTATGAAGGAGGTGTTGCCGCAGATAGTTTTGCCCTCTCAGTCCTATGGAGTCATAGGCCGGGACATCGCAGACTCTGTGGTCTCAATCCGAGATGCGATACAGCTCATGGAAGAGAGTGGGAGGGAGGCTTATGTATTAAAGATAGATCAAGAGAAAGCCTTTGATAGGGTCTCTCATGAGTTTTTATTGATGGTTTTGGAAGCATTTGGTTTTGGGGGAAATTTCATTGAGTGGATAAGGATTTTTTATTCAAACATATTTAGCTGCGTTAAATGTAATGGTTTTTTATCCAAGTATTTTCCGATACAGAGGTCAGTGAGACAGGGTTGTCCCTGTCCCCATTGTTGTACACATTGGTAGCAGAACCATTAGGTCACATGATGCGAAAGAAGCAAGGTGTAGTTGGGATTGCGGTTCCCAGTTCCGGGCTGGTGTCGGTGATACACCAATATGCAGATGACACAACCTTAACATTGAGAAATGAAGAGTCAGTGAGGAAAGCTATGGACGTAGTGGAAGAATATTGTAGAGCTTCAGGAACCAGAGTGAATTATAGTAAGTCCCAATGCCTGGTTGCAGGAAGGGGTAGGGGGGAATGGTTAGAGGAAAGTCCCTTTAAGGTGGTGGAGGTTTTGGAAGTTCTGGGGGTGCATATGGGGTGCAAGAAAGACAGGGATGAAGTGGATCGATTAAATTGGGAACCAAAGATTATGATAATTAAAAAGATTTTGGGAAGATGGGAAAGAAGGTGGTTGAAAGTGCAAGGAAGAGCGACAGTGGTGTCCGCTCTCCTGCTATCTAAGCTATGGTACTTATTGATGGTGGAGGATATTCCTGAGTGGGTGGAAAAGTCCATCCGAGAGGCTTGTGTGAGGTTTTTATGGGAAGGGAAACCAGCCTTGGTTGCTTACAATACCATCATTGGATGGAGAAATCAGGGAGGACTCAATTTCCCAGATATTGATTTGAAGAAAAAATCCTTTTGAATCAAATGGGTGAAGAGATTTCTTCAGAAGTCAAATACAAATTTTTGGAAGAGTTGTTTTGAGCATTTTTAAAAACGAAGTGGGATAGGATGGCAGGGGATATTGTATATCGAATACAATAATATGTTTTTGAAATCGATTAAACCTCTCCCTAGGTTTTATAAGGGGGTTGTAGAGACTTGGGCCCAATTTTTAAAAAGTGTGCAGTTTATGCCTAAGGGTGCTAAGGAATTTTTAGAACAGCTCTTATTTTTGAACAGGTGGGTCAACATTGAAGTGGAGGTATTATTTAATCAAGCTTTTATAAAAGCTGGTATTACATGTGTGAAAGATGTATTATATGAGGTAATTCAGGTTGGTTGCCAGAAGCGATAGTGAGGGACATGGTGTGGGAGGAGGATCAGGAGGTAGAGGAAAAAGCAATTATGATCATGTATGAGAAGATTGTGAGGGCATTGCCACAGGATTGGATGGAAGAAATAAATACGGAAATCTCCAAAGGAAGTAAAATGTGTCCCGCTTTTCCAAGCTTTCTGCTGGAGAAATGGGGAGAGTTGGTTCAATTTGACAACTGTAATACTCGAGATTTCTATGAGGTATTTAGAGAATAGAGATTAAAGACAACTGCTGGACAAGAGTTTTGGCAGAGTATATACCCACAGCTGGACTTCAACAGGATTTGGAAGGGAGTGTGGGCGAATTTTGAATGTCCAGAGTGGATTGAACTGGATTTTAAATTGGCTCATAACCGAACTTTTACCATGATGGTCTTGTGTAAGATTGGGCGAGTGGAGGGGGCAACTTGCCCAGTGTGTGAGACACGGGATGAGACTCTGTCCCATTTACTGGTGTTATGTCCGCAGTTAAATGATTTTAAGTACTATGTTAGACAGTTGTGTGAGGTTTTATGCTAGAGTCCATTATAAAAGATGTAATAGCAGAGCACTTGGAAAACAGTGACAGGATCGGACAAAGTCAACATGGATTTACAAAAGGTGAATCATGCTTGACTAATCTACTGGAATTTTTTGAGGATGTAACTGGTAGAATAGATAAGGGAGAACCAGTGGATGTGGTGTATTTGGACTTTCAGAAGGCTTTCGATAAGGTCCTGCATAAGAGATTAGCGTGCAAAGTTAAAGCACATGGGATTGGTGAAAGGGTTAAAAGAGCTAAAATGAGGAAATTAAGGAACCAAGCATATATCCAACCATATAAAGAGTGGTTCTGAACAAGTTGAAAAGGGGGAAGTATGATGTAACATGGTCAAGACTACACACTACAAATCACTAATTGAGTAAAATATTAGAAATAACCTTGGAGTCGCGGTTGCTTTGGTGAAATCTTTCAAAGCAGTTTTAATTGGAATTACTTGAATTTAACCTTGGAGTTGCCAGATTAATGTGCACACGAACTGCAAGAAGTTGCACCTGAGAACAACTATTTTGCACCCTGAAACCAACTATTTTGCATCCGAAACCGACTATTTGCACCCGAAACCACCTGGGGGATGCAATAAATGTATATATGTAATGTAAATGATTGTCGGACAATAGCCACGACTCAGAACAAAAACTGTATATAAAGTAAAAGATTTTCAGCGATCGGAGAGCATTCGTCCTAAGATGAGTGTCTCCCCTGTCGACTTGTAATAAAGTTAATTTACTGGATGAACCTCCGGACTCCGAGCGATTGATTGGGAATAAGGCGGACATTGACCCTTTATATCAGAGGCTCCGTCTCTGGGAGAAGAAGCTCTCCCAGTTTACCCTACATCTTGGCGTAGTCGGCAGGATCTACCGGACGGGCTGAGTAGAGACATTGGGCTCGAATTTCATCGGGCCGTTGAGGCGGGATTGGAGGTGTGTGGGTGGTTAAAATTGCAAAAACTGGCAGGCGGGCCCAACCCGCCTCCATCCTGCCTCCAAGCAATTTTCATTAAATCGTGTCTACTGGTCCCGTCTCCGTCCCGCCTCCAAGAGGCGGGCTAGGCCGTTAAGGCCCTTAAGCACTAAATTGCCTCTATAATGCCATTTTGATAGGTCTTTGTGATTGTAACCCTTTTCCCACGTGAAGCACGCCTGTTCTGAAACATGACAGTGAAACCTGGCGGTAGCACAATTGGATTGCTGACTATCAGCTGCAGCTCAACCATTAAATAGGAGATTTGATCAGCTGTCATTTGTAGGTGGCAGGACTTTGCTCTCTCAGGTCTGGGGGAACTTTTAGAAGGCGTAACCACAGCTGTGGAAGTTTGGAGCCTGACACCCATCTCCAGTGTGACCTCCTGGGAAACCCCTCTCGCCACCTTGACTGAGCGCTTCCTCAACTGAGGCATATACCAGAAGCATGGGAGCCATTTATTTCCTTCCCTTCTGGACATCAGATGAGGACGAAGACCAGCCACGGCACCAGCAGAACCATGAACAGCAGCAGCACCAATAGCAGCAGCACCAACAGCAGCAGCAACAACAGGAGCGCCAAGCTGCTGCTCACCCACCTGAAGCTGCACAGGCCAGAAGGGGCAAGCGCATGGAAGCCCGTCGGCACAGGAGATACCCCGCAAACAGGGTCTACAGACACAGGGACAGCTACCTCAACATGTCTGAGCAGCAGTGCCAAAGGCGGCTCCGACTTTCGCGAGAGGTAGTGGGTGACATCTGTGCAATGCTACAACAAGACCTGGAGCCAGAGGACCAGGTGGACACCCCTTACCAGTGGCCCTCAAAGTCACCACTGCACTCAACTTTTTTGCCTCAGGCTCATTCCAGGGATCAGCAGCAGACATCAGCGGCATCTCCCAGGCGGCCGCACACACTTGCATCATGCAGGTAACCGATGCCCTCTTTGCCATCGCGCACAATCACATCCATTTCACCAAGGATCGAGCAAGTGTCACGGCGCATGCGGTTGGTTTAGCTAATCTGGCAGGCTTTCCAAGGGTCCAGGGTGTAGTTGACTGCGCACATGTGGCCCTTAAGGCACCCCATCGCAATCCAGGTATTTTTGTCAACCGCAAGGGCTTCCACTCCCTCAACGTGCAGCTGGTGTGTGACCACAAGAAGGAAATTTTGCATGTTTGTGCCAAGTACCCTGGCAGTTGCCATGACTCCTTCATACTGCACCAGTCTAGTGTGCCTCCACTATTCAGTTCACCAGACCAACTTGACGGATGGCTACTGGAGACAAAGGCTATCCCCTGAAGACGAGGCTAATGACGCCGTTGAGGAGCCCATCCAACGAAGCTGAGGAGAGCCACAACTCCAGCCACATGTCCACCAGAGCCATAATAAGGGGCTGCTCTTTCAAAACTGAGATGAGGAGAAACTTCTTCACTCAGAGGGTGGTAGGTCTGTGGAATTTGCTGCCCCAGGAAGCTGTGGAAGCTACATCATTAAATAAATTTAAAACAGAAATAGACAGTTTCCTAGAAGTAAAGGGAATTAGGGGTTACGGGGAGCGGGCAGGAAACTGGACATGAGGCTGAGTTCGGATCGGTCAAGGCCCTGTGGGTGGCGGAGCGGGCTGAGTGGCCGGGTCCTGCTCCTACTTCTTGTGTTCTTTAGATTTGAGGTTAGGATCAGATCAGCCATGATCTTATTGAATGGCGGAGCAGGCTCGAGGGGCCGATTGGCCTACTCCTGCTCCTATTTCTTATGTTCTTATGTTCTTATAATCGAGCAAACCATCGGTTTGCAGAAGATGCGCTTCAGATGCCTGGATAGATCAGGTGGAGCCCTACAGTACTCAGCAGCCAGAGTCTCCAGAATCATTGTGGTTTGCTGTTCACTTCACAACATGGCACAGCGTCGTAGCTTGCTGATTCCTGAGGACCAAGTGGCTCGTCACATATCCTCCTCAGATGAGGAGGAGGAGGAGGAGGAGAGAGAAAACGAACATCTTGCTGAGGCCCATCAACCAGCAGCAGCAGTACACGAGAACATTGCTGCCCGGGATGCATGGAAAGACTCATCTTGGCCAGATTTGCTTAGCCTAGCCAATCAAGCACTTTTGCCTCACAGCTTCTTACCTGAGCATCGACAATTGCCAAGAACCAGCGGATTCCTAGCAATTTGAACACCATACTGACAATTGCAAGTAATCCTAAGCCCTCAATGTGGAAGTCCCATTCGCGAAATGACACACGCCACAACTACAGCAGTAGCCATCAGATTTTTTATTTACAGTAATCATCTGATGGCTTTTTAACATAAAACATTAAAATTCACCCAAGTGACTACCCTTGTGACTATTTGTGCACTATCTTTCTCTTACGCGTGCTCCTATGTGGTGCTTCCCCTCTGGCTTCAGCAGATGTGGAGGCCCCTTGCTCACTTTCTGCTGCTCCTGTCTCGACACCTTTGGCGGGCGTCCTCTGGGGTTGCAAACCTGTGAGGGCGCGCCAACAGTCTGCTGCTCCTGTGGCTATGCAGGGGTTGAGACGCCGATCTCAGTTGGGTGCGGACTCTGGTGGGGCTTTGACCGAGGACTTGTCAGTGGCATGGAAGTGTGAGCGCTTGGAGAGGAGCCTCCACTTCCTTGTTCTCTGCAAACAACATCCCTCTCATGGGTCAGGTCCACCTCAGCGCTTGCAAGTGGATTGAGAGCACCTTGCTGCACATCAGGGCGGCCATGGGGACCCGTATCTGCACTGGAAGTCCTACTCAGAAGGACTTCCATGAAGGTCTGGTTTCTGTGTTCAATAGATGACCATCGCTCCTCCAGAGATATCATTCTATTCTGAACACTCACCATGTTTTCTGCACTCTGGCGACTTATCGCCTTCATGGCCGCAGCCATCCTCTCTACTGTAGCCATCCTTTCGACGGAAGTTGCCATCATTTGCACGGAGGTTGCCATCCTTTCCGTGGTGATGTGTTCATGCGCCAATGCCTCCACAAAGGCTCTGCTCATGTTCACAATGGACTCCTCCATTCGCTCCACACTCGCAGCGACCCTGGAGACAAAACCTGCCAGAGACTCCTGCATCTGTTCCTGGAGTTCCAGCACCGCTGATCTTATGGATGGACCCAACGGCAGAGGGTCGACATGCAGCTGAGCCAAGCTGGGAGAGTCCTGCGCCCTCTGACTAGAAATCTCCACTGCTGTCCCTGTCTCCACTATCTGCTGATGCTCACTTGTGAGCTGTGATACACCAGGTGACAACACTACTCTATCTCGCGATGTTCCCTCCGAGGTGTGAGTGTCTGCGCTGGTGCTGGGTGCGCTGAATTCTGCTGACGCTGCGCCCTCAGAGGTTGCAGCTTCCTCTGAGGAGGCTTGAGGCTCATGCTCTTCACCTGGATAGTGGGGACGGGTGCTTGCGATGGTCCTGGGGGGGAGTAAAGGAAAGAGTCAAAGATGTGAGGCCAAGGTTACGTGCATATTGCAGATGATCATAAGTCCATCTGTTAGTGCTTCAGAATCATTATCAGTGACTCATGCAATGTCATTGAGAGAGATGGAAAACTATTCTGTCACCAGCTTGCTGTGATGCGCCCGTCTGTCCGTCCCCTACTTGGGAATCTTCCTCCACTCCCACCATCTCCAGGACCGCCTCCTCCCAGGTGGTGAGCTGGGCTACTGAGGGTGGCCCTCCTCCTGTCCTCGCTCTTTCCCTCTTATTGTGAGCCCTTTTTTCCTGCAATGAGGGAGACAAGTGGAGTTTGAGTGAGAATGAAGGAGTGAGTGTAGAGAATCCATAGCATAGATGCTTAGAAGGAGACAAAGATGGAGTGAGGTGGCAAGACCAAGGGCCCTCCCTGTGAGTTGTAAGTTGTAATTGCATCACAGTGATAGGGAGTGTGAGGGCTGCATAGTCGAATAGTTAGGTGAATGTGACCATAGAGAGAGAGGGAATGGGTAAGGGTGCATGGATGTCAGTGTCAAGTGGGATGTGGCGGAAGAGATTGCTAAAGCTGAGTGCTGGTGAGAGAGGCAATGGGGATCAGATTGAGGGTGATGGGAAATTCATACTCACTTTTCCTGTGCGTAGAAGGTCATGAAGCCGCTTCCTGCACTGACGCCAGGTTCTGCGGGTTATTGACAGAGTTGACCTCCTCTGCCACCTGGATCCACACAGCCTTGGTTTGCTGGGGAGGCTTCTTCCTCCCTGAAGAAGGAAAGAGCACCTCTCTGTTTGCTCTTGCTCCCTCTACTAAAGCCTGCAGGGCAACGTCATCAAAGCGGGGTGCAGACCTAGGTCTCTGGCTGGCCATTCTTCCTGCAGGTGCCTCTAACATGCAAGGGCAAAAGCTTGGCAGTCTGCAGAAGAAGCAAGGCTTGTTGCAGACCTTAAATGCAGCAGCAATGATGACGTCATCGGAGGCGACTTTCAGACTGGAAAAACTCACTGGCCATGGGTTCCCACACGTTGGAACTTAATTGGCCAATTAGGTTAAAATGGCATCATTCTCCCACATCGATTTAGAATCGGGTGGCTAACACGAAATGCAGATTACACGACCCCAGCCCACCCCAGTATCAAAATCCAGCCCATTGTCTCCTTGCATCGAAGCCCAAGGCCGGAGATCCAACGAATCTGAGGCAGAGTCCGGATACGTGAGCAAAACAACTTAGGTGCGCGTTTGGACATTGTAAAAATGAAAATGTCTGAATAAGTTGTGGAGCTTGGGTTATATAGGATTGGATATAGGGAAAATCCAATCTAGGCGGAGTTAAAACCGCATAAGCAGGGAAGGTCCCTGAAGGTCCGGGGAAGTCCCGGAGGTAATAAACAGGGGGAACTAGCAAATCCATCCTGAAAGAATGGCGAACAAAGAGGACGCCAAAAGATCTAAACTCCCGTACGAGTTTGTACGAGACAAATATGAAAAGGTTATGGGGAAGATGATTAAGAAAGGCTATGAGTCAGGAAACAAACCGAAATGGAAAAACAATTGGTGGATGCAACAGAAAGGGAGTAAGGAGGATGAGGCAATAGTGGTTTGTGTAGAAACAGGACATAAGTATTGCGAGAAGAAAGGTAAATGTCCCCTTTGAAAAAGTGATAAACTTTATTCCGGGAAGTCTGTCTCAAAAAACCACAATGGGTTAAGAGAGAAACATAGCCATGTGGTTAAGCATAAAGTGCAGGAGAGAGAGGGAGAGATAAAGAAGGAAAAAGATCTAATTTGCAGGCTAACCAATCTGAAAACTCAGCAAAGGAAGGGAAAAAACAGGGATTTGGAAAGTCAGGAAAAGCTGCTGAGACGCCGATGTAAAAAGAAGAAAAAAAAGAGAAATTTAAAGTTTTACCGACATGGAAGTTATTAATGTCTGTGCCGAGACAAATAAAACACAAGATTTGCTGAGTGAAAGGAATCTTAAAAGGAATGCTGGGATCTCAGTTTGAGTGAAAGTGTGTTTTAAAGGTGAAAGTTTTCCTGACTGTGAATGTTTAAGAAGTTACAGTATTTCTTTTGTCTGAAAGTCTGTCTTTAAAAAGTGTCTGTCATTTTTGTTTTAGCTCCACCCACTCTTTTGTACAGCGAGCTAAAAGCTGTTTAACCCTTTGAAGACTTATCTTGAAGGATGGACAAGCGTGTGTTGTTTTAAGTTTGTTAATTGTTTTACGAAAGATAAGCTTCAGCCTTGAAGTCACAGATGCCAATGTGCCTGGAAGAAAATGAATTTGAATGTTTACAAGGCATGGGTAATTGTTTCTTTGTTAATGTGGCTCTGGTTTCTTTCTTTTCCAAGTGATACTGGTTAGTTAAGAAAAAATTGATCTGGATTAAATTGGAGTTATGAGGTTAATTAACCTATCGAAACCAGACTTTTATTGTGACCACGGTGAAATTTTGTTTGGTGTAAATTTGTGTAGACCGCATTGAATAAGATAACTCCGCGACAATATCCGATAGTGGCGAACCCGTCCACCATCCTACATGACCTAGACCCTAAGGCCAAAGTGTTTACGGTGTTAGATATAGAAAATGGGTTCTGGAGTTTGCCCTTGGACCAAGAGTCCCAGGACAAATTTGCATTCACAGTAGGAAATCAACAATATACGTGGACCCGGTTACCTCAGGGATTGCACAACAGCCCGGCAATTTTTCACCAAGCAATGGCAGAAGCCATGGAAAAGGTGGACTTGAAACCAGAAGAAAGTACCATCACCCAATATGTAGATGCCCTGTTAATAGCATCCCCAAACATGGAAAGCCATTTATGAGCCCTAACTAAGGTGTTGGGAGCCCTGAGAAAGATGGGGTTTAAAGCCTCACCCCGGAAAGCCCAGATAGCCCAAAAACAATTACAATATTTGGGACACAGGATAAGTAGGGGACAGAAAGAAATGATGGAGGAGCGAAGACAGGCCATTAGGGACATGCCAAGGCCTGTAAATGTAAGAGGGTACGAAAGGTGCTGGGATTATTTAAATACAGCCGGAACTTTATACCACCCTAGTGGAACCAATACAGAAACTGGTCAAAGGTACAAAGGGACCTATGGAAGGGATAGATTGGGGAACTGAGCAAGAAGAGGCATACAACACCCTTAAGCAAGAACTTATAACGGCCCCTGCATTAGGACTGCCAGACCATACCCGACCCTTCCACTTGTACTGTGACCAGGACCAAGGGAGTTATTCAGCCGTGGTAATGCAAGATCACGGAGGGAAACAGAGACCCGTTGCGTATTACTCCACCAAGAGAGATCCAGTAGCGAAGGCAATGCCACGATGTGTGGCTGCAATAGATTGTGCCACATGGGCGGTGCGAGTAAGCGAACCAATAGTGATGATAGGAAAGGTAATTTTGCATACCCAACATACCTTAGTGGAACTACTTAACACAGGAAAATTGCGAACCATATCGGATAGCAGAAAGGCTAAATGGGAAGCTATATTACTCCCTAGGGATGGAACTGTGATAATACAAAAACATACCGGGGTTAATCCAGCCACGGGCATATTAACGGAAGGGGAGGAACAGAGCTGTCAGATGAAAATGGAGGAAGAAATAGGCAGTGGAGTAAAGGAAGTCCCACTGGAAAACCCCGATATGGTGATTTATGTAGATGGATCCCGAAAATATATCAACGGAGAACTCAGAACAGGGTGGGCCGTAGTAAATCAGGAGGGAAAGACCCTATTTAAGGAGCCCTATATGGAGATAAGTCAGCACAGGTAGCGGAGCTAGTGGCCCTAATAAAAGCATTGGAAATGGCAAAGAACAAATGGGTAAATGTCTACACGGATAGCCGATATGCCTTTGGAGTGGTGCATGATTATATGACACTATGGGCCCGGAGGGGTTATATGACCTCCACTGGAGAGGTAGTAAAACATGGAAAACTAATAGAAAGGTTAGTTAAGGCTGCATGGGCACCCTTAGAAACCGCGGTAATTAAAATAAAGGCCCACACGAAGATAGACATGGACTCACAAGAACCCCAGGACCCGGCCCCCATAGGGACTAGGTATGCGGACTTAGCTGCAAAATTAGCTGCGGAAGAAATGCAACCAGAGACCGCGTTTAAAAACAAAATAAATATGGTCATGACGGTCAGTGGGCTACAGGAAGTGAATATAATGGAAGTACAAGAAAATACTAGTAAAGAGGAAAAGGAGAAATGGAGACAAGCTGGCACGCAATTACAAGATGGAATTTGGAAATGGGGCCCACGTAACCGGGTGGTGGCACCGGAATGTTGTAGGCAACAGCTGATGGCGCTATACCATGGCGTAACACATACAGGCAGAAGTGACATGTTACACCTACTGACACAGTACTGGTGGTGGCTGA
The DNA here is from genome assembly GCA_030390025.1 of Squalus acanthias. Classification (NCBI taxonomy): domain Eukaryota; kingdom Metazoa; phylum Chordata; class Chondrichthyes; order Squaliformes; family Squalidae; genus Squalus; species Squalus acanthias. The sequence goes on from CM059432.1 coordinate 89,069,613, forward strand.
AGATGGGTCGAGAACTGGCAAGGTATTGCCACCGTTGTATAATATGCGCTCAAAGTAATGTAGGACAGAGATGTAGAGTTAGAGTAGCACACCAACCCAGGCCCCAAGGACCCTGGGAAAACTTACAGATTGACTTTACCGGCCCCTTCGCGCAGGACCGGGGGAAGAAATATTGCCTGGTAATAATTGATCAATTTACCAGGTGGGTGGAAGCCTTTGCCACCCGAGATTGCTCTGCAAAAACAGTTGCACTAATATTGGCTACCGAGGTTATACCCCGTTGGGGAATGCCTCTGCAAATTGACTCAGACAATGGCACCCACTTTACCGGTAAAATAATGAGAGAAACATGTAAGCTGTTACACGGAACACAAAAATACCACATACCATATCACCCCCGGAGCTCGGGGATGGTAGAAAGAATGAATAGGACACTGAAAAACGCGCTGACAAAAGCCATCCAAGAAACAGGGAAGGGATGGTCAGAATTACTACCCAGCATATTAATGAGGCTGTGAGCCACCCCAGGACGTACGACTGGACTGACCCCATATGAATTAATGACAGGACGAGCGATGAGACTGCCAGAGGATCTGGCTGGAGGGGTGGGAGAACCAGGACCAGTACAAGATAGATTAAGACGATATTTAGTACAACTAAACCAGGAGGTACAAGCACTAAATACAGAAGTAAGGAACCAGCAACAGATTAAAGATCTAGAGAGACAAAATACTGGACTTAAACCAGAGGAGTTGCCCAAAATAGGCCAACAGGTAATGACACAAGTTATTGGAAGAAAGGGAATGGAACCTCGTTGGATGGGGCCATATACTGTATTAATCACAAGTGATCCATGTGTTTGTCTACAGGAACCGACGGGCATGCGATGGAAGCACTGGACCCAGGTGAAACCATTTAACACTAAAGATCCCCATTCTACCCTCTCCTCTAGGGAAAAGAGCTCGGAAAACGATGGACTAAGATAACCGTACCATGAAGTTGCTGTGGATAATACTAACCATAGCCAGATGGCCAGGGCGGTCGGTACACCAGAGGGCACAGATGACGTGGAGGGACCCTGCTGCATCCCCACAATGGTATTAGATCAAACGACAATGGGCTGGGGACCAGTTGGGGGTGTAGATAGCATGCGATGTTGTGGACAGCCAGAAGGAGAGGAGTGCGTAACAATACAGGGAAAAGAGGGAGAAACGAGGTGTTATAACTTGGGACAGATGGGGAACAGACCACAGGCCAGGCTTAGAAGGGGCGTGATAAACAGGGGGTGCACTAAATCTAAACCCGGTATGATTGTAGAAGGGAATTACATACCTAATAGCACTCAGCTTATAGAGGGCAACCCATATTATGGCCAATTCCCGGCGCCCAATCAAGAGTCCCCATATACAAAATGGGTTGAATGTGGTAAGGTTGTAACAAATACGATCAATGCATTCCCAGATGAGCAGGTATGCATCACATGTCGAACCTCATACCCAAACATCCTGAGTGTGGAGGCATCGAAAAATGGCACAGTCTGGATGACAGAACCTGGAACTTGGGTATTGAGTGAAGGTACGAAGGACAGAAAATGATGCGTGATCCTGAAAGGAAAAGTAATAACTAAATATGGATGTGCCAAGTCAATAACCGCGGACTACACCAACTATAACATGCCCACGGTCGAATGTACAGAAAACTTATTAAGGGTCCAATGGGGTGGACCACTGAAGCTGACACCGACGCCCCCACCGGCTAAACCCGCTACCATGGCTCCCAATACACAGAAAGAAGAGATGAGCGAACCAACGATGTTGCAATGCCCAATTATGACACCTGGACCCATGAATGGACTAGTATTATTTACCGAGGGAGAACAATTGTATGATAACGTAAGACACAAAATTGTAAAGGTACTAATGAACTTAACCATGTTACAATGGCCAGGATATTGTGAAAGGTTCACTAAAACTGGAGAATTGTATGCATATATGATAAAGAATGTAATTAACCAAGCTGCTGATGCGACAGGGGCCACTAGTTTCAGGAGACATGCTGCATTCCACCAAAGGATTAAGAGGAGCTTAGGAACCGATATATTTATGGGAACAAACACAGGGACATCATTTGTTAATGCCCTAGATATACAAGCAGTCCAAAGTAGTGTGGAACAACTACAAAGGGTAATACAACAGATTTTAGAGAAGGAAACTGGTTTAGTTCGACAAGGATCGAAGTTGGGAGAACATACGATAAGGAAATTACTCGAAGGAGTTAAGGTTATAGAGGACCATGCTAGCATCATCAACAAACTAAACCATAGAGATGAGGAACAGGCAAAAGACGGGGTAGGGAGAGACTTGTGCCATGCCTATGGCCAATGGATCACCGGGCAATTAAAACACAATCTGGCACAGATACCGCGAGGTGAGGTACCAGACTGGATTAACAACACACAGCTCTATGGCCTGAGCCAGAATCCAGGCCCTCTGAGTGCTTGTACCCTCAAAGGGATGACCAGAGTATATCCAGTGATACAAAAATGTAAAGCAGAAGTGACAGCAATGATAGGCATGGTACTCCTGATACCAGTGGTGAGACTAGACACGACTCCATACCCACAGTACCAGGTAACAAACATAGGCATAGTGAGGGGTGGGACATACCTCCAATACTATCCAATTGATACCTATGCCATCAGGAAGAGTGGTACTATGAGAAGAGTCTCCCTAAACGGATGCCATGGGAAAGGAATGCTTACGATATGCCCACATCCAGGAGGAGAAGGTCCGAAGGATGAGTGCGGCTATAATAAGACAGAGGGGAGTATGTTGGAATTATCACGTGTTGATCACCATCACACCCGCTCGGGATATAGAGGCAAAGGGGAGTATTGTACAGCCACCACAGAGACTGAGTACCAGTATAGTAACCTTGTATGTGTAATCACAATGCCTAACTTCTGCTTTACGCCAAAGATCCCCGTGACAATTGAACACACCAGATTGGTGTATGTACATTCAAGGGAGGAGATAAAACTAAGTGCGCTAGATTGTTTAAGGGATGAGTTGATCAATTATGAAGATCTGGTAGGGGTCTCAATACCCCACCTGCAAGAGGATCTGCAAGAAATGAAAGGGTTTAAGTAAAATGGTGAAACAATACGTAGCATTGCAAAGGAACCTTGGGGAACTAGAAAGGGACATAGAAGTAGAATACAGGAAGTCTCATGGTATGAGAAGCTGTGGGATTGGGGGATGAATGTCAACATACATCCATGGATCCGCATAATTTCTCACATACTAGTTATAGTACAATTGGTTATGGCAATAGGATTGGGAATAGCAGCATGCGCCGCCTATAAAAAAATGAAGAGAACAAGAAAGGAAGAGGGAATGTACATGACATTGATAAAGTAATAATGCATACTGTCCGGTGGTAATTGTTGCAGAAACCTCCTGGACAGATTCCCATTGAGCAGACGGAATATTACTATGAACAAGAGAAGGCTTGGGAGAAAGACCTGCTTAACGGATGTATAGTACTAACAACATTAATGTTCATAACCTATGTAACTGGGTGGATAATATGTCGATGGAAAGGATGTAGGGGACATAGAAATCAGGATAATATGATTATGTAAATTGGGTGACCCAATGGGTTGGATTTGATCACCTCCCCGGCAGGACACCATAATAGGAGAAATAATCGGGTTGGTCAATGATTAAAAGGGATTAATCAGGACCAAAAGGGGGGACTGAAAGGGTTAAAAGAGCTAAAATGAGGAAATTAAGGAACCAAGCATATATCCAACCATATAAAGAGTGGTTATGAACAAGTTTAAAAGGGGGAAGTATTATGTAATGTGGTCAAGACTACACACGACAAATCACTAATTGAGTAAAATATTAGAAATAACCTTGGAGTCGCGGTTGCTATGGTGAAATCTTTCAAATGAGTTTTAATTGGATTTACTTGAATTTAACCTTGGAGTTGCCAGATTAATGTGCACACGAACTGCAAGAAGTTGCACACGAGACCAACTATTTTGCACCCGAAACCACCTGGGGGATGCAAGAAATGTATATATGTAATGTAAATAATTGTGGGACAATAGTCATGACTCAGAACAAAAACTGTATATAAAGTAAAAGATTTTCAGCGATCGGAGAGCATTCGTCCCTGGATGAGTGTCTCCCCTGTCGACTTGTAATAAAGTTGATTTACTGAACGAACCTCCGGACTCCGAGCGATTGATTGGGAATAAGGCGGATGTCAACCCTTTATATCAGAGGGTCCATCTCGGGGAGAAGAAGCTCTCCCGGTTTACCCTACAATTGGGGGTAATGTACTGACTTGGATAGAGAACTGGTTGGCAGACAGGAAGCGAAGAGTTGGAATAAACGGGTCTTTTTCCAAGTGGCAGGCAGTGACTAGTGGGGTACCGCAGGGATCGATGCTAGGACCCCAGTTATTCACAATATATATTAATGATCTAGACGAGGGAACTAAGTGTAATATCTCCAAGTTTGCAGACGACACAAAGCTGGGTGGGCGTGTGTGCTGTGAGGAGGATGCAGAGAAACTCCAGGATGATTTGGACAGGTTGGGTGATTGGGCAGATGCATGGCAGATGCAGTATAATGTGGATAAATGCGGGGTTATCCACTTTGGTGCCAAAAACAGGAAGGCAGATTATTATCTGAATGGCAATAGATTGGGAAAAGGGGAAGTGCAACGAGACCTGGGTGTCCTTGTGCACCAGTCGCTGAAGGTAAGCATGCAGGTGCAGCAGGTGGTTAAGAAGGCAAATGGTATGTTGGCCTTCATAGCGAGAGGATTCGAGTACAGGAGCAAGGATGTCTTGCTGCAGTTGTACAGGGCCTTGGTAAGACCATACCTTGAGTATTGTGTGCAGTTTGGTCGCCTTATCTGAGGAAGGATGTTCTTGCCATGGAGGGAGTGCAGCGAAGATTCACCAGACTGATGCCTGGGATGGCAGGAATGACTTATGAGGAGAGATTGGGTCGATTAGGCTTATATTCGCTAGAGTTTAGAAGAATGAGAGGGGGTCTCATTGAAACTTATAAAATTCTAACAGGACTAGACAGACTAGATGCAGGAAGGATGTTCCCGATGGCGGGGGAGTCCAGAACCAGGGATCACAGTCTAAGGATAAGGGGTAAGCCATTTAGGACTGAGATGAGGAGGAATTTCTTCACCCAGAGATTGGTGAACCTGTGGAATTTTCTACCACAGAAGGCAGTTGAGGCCAATTCATTAAATATATTCAAGAATGAGTTAGATATATTTCTTAAGGCTAAAGGGATCAAGGGATATGGGGAGAAAGCAGGGACAGGGTACTGAATTTGGATGATCAGCCATGATCTCATTAAATGGTGGAGCAGGCTCGAGGGGCCGAATGGCCTACTCCTGCTCCTATCTTCTATGTTTCTATGTTTCTATGTTTTTTTGCTGGGTGGGGACCGAAGAGCGAGAATGGGAATCCCGTGGGACTCAATTTTGAGATGGGGATTGCGGGAGAGTCTGCCCGAGTCTAGCGGAGTGGCAATTAATTTAATGTTCAGTTTGGCTAGATTCGTGATTGTGCAAAGAAGGAATGCTCTGTTTTTTAAGGGGAGGAGAATCAATCTAAAAGAGTATTTTAAAAATAAGCTAAAAGATCATTATAAGGCTCTGTGGATGTTTTATTCAGAAAGGAATTTGAAGATGGTATTTTATGATCAATTTTTAAAGTACAATCGATTAATATATGTTACGGGAGACAAATTAAACTTCAGGTTTTGATGTTAATATGTGGTGGAGGAATGGCTGTGCAGAGCGGCGGAATGGATTTGAATGATACAATGGAATGATCACGATGTTGTAAATGTTCTTAATGTTTAATAAATTATATAATAATTTAAAAAAAGTTGGTAGCACTCTCACCTCCAAATCAGAAGGTTGTGTGTTCAAGTGCCACTCCAGAGATTTGAGCACAAAAATCTAGGCTGACACTCCAGTGCAGTACTATGGGAGTGCTGCACTGTCAGAAGTGCCGTCTTTTGGATGAGACATTAAACCGAGGCCCCGTCTGCTCTCTCAGGTAGATGTAAATGATCCTATGGCACTATTTTGCAGAAAAGCAGGGGAGTTATCCCTGGTGACCTAGCCAATATTTATCCCTCAATCAACATCTAAAACAGATTATTCGGTCATTATCACATTGCTGTTTGTGGGAGCTTGCTGTGTGCAAATTGGCTGCATTACAACAGTGAATACACTTCAAAAAATACTTAATTGGCTGTAAAGCGCTTTGCGACGTCCGGTGGTCGTGAAAGGTGCTATATAAATGCAAGTCTTTCTTTCTATTTCCATTTTTGTTCACTGCCAATCTTTATTCTCAGCCTTTCTAATCTCAGACATAACAGCAGCCTAAAAGTTAATAGGTAAATAAAGATGATATGAAGCAATAAAATTATAACATTCTTTTTTTGGAATTTTAACCCTATTGTGTTTTCATTTAAAATTAATAATACTTCTCAGTAGATGGTAGCTGCTAATCTGCAATTACTTTTTTTGGTTGGTTACATCATGTGCAAGATGATCTGTCTACATCTCAGATGTAATTTAATGAATCTTTCTGAGGTTAGGGCACAAATAATATAAATAGATTGTAAATCACTGCGATTCTCATTCAATTGGAAGTGTTTATTCACTGTGGTAAAAGATGCTCACACTAGTTTATTCAGCCTACTATTTGCAAGGTTCTAAATTGGGCAACATTTTAACATGTTAATTACCTTTATAATTGTATACTGTAATTACAAAAGTATATATTTTATTTAAAATTGGAGTTTGATATATCAGCATGACTGTTTATATTGTTTCATTTCTAAGCCTTTCAGCTACAGAATTCCTTGGTTTCAAGGAGATCCTTGAAATTGTTTGATCAAATGGAGGCTAAAATAACTTTGATCTTGCTATAAGAAATGAATCTCACCTTTTGACAAGATTTGGAATTGTGCTCGGTTGGCTTTAGCTTTCAGTCTTTCACTTCATCTGTATAAAAGACACAGACATAAGAGCGTGATTAGTTTGTCTTTTCACTTAAAATCAATTGATCTGTATAGATCTGCATGTGTCAGGGCAGGTTATTGTTGAACATAATAGCACAGTTATTGTTTTGATGATATAGAGTTATGTAAGTTATGTGACATTTTCCTTCTTTAATTCTATTGTGGCTTTAGGCAATATGCGTACTGAAGCCGTGCAATTTACTTCTACAAACTATTCTTCAAAATACTGCAAATGTTTTGATGATTTAAAAACAATCATAGGCTTACTGATTATTTTTTGTTTCACCATCAGATGTGAACAGATTGGTCTGTTCATGTTAGAACATGCTAGGTTCATATCTGAACTCTTCTTAACCTTTACAGCAAACTAACTGCCTTAGGTTATGCTCAGTTGTTGCTGCATCCAGATCTTTTTGTAAAAATTTCTAAACAGCAGCATATTGGATTCAGATTAATATCTGAATAATTGCTTTGGTTTTGTTGTAATGCTTTATATTAAAAAGAAAATAAATTGCTGTGTGGTGTAACGTGCATTCCAATATATATAGCAGGACTCGCCCTGACCAGCTATTACACAAGTAAAATATTCAGTGTTATTTTATAGGTTCTGGAAGGATTGATTAAGTTCTCTAGTGTATATGAAGGCTGACATGGATTCAAAGAGGAAATGTAAAACTTGAAGGTACAGCACTGCTGTGACATTTCACTCCATAAAAATGCCAATATTTTAATTCTGTACATAAATCATTTTCATCAGTTTAGTTCCATATCTCAGTCTCCACTTTCTCATGCATGATGAGACTGCTATCATTAACAGGTAGGATTTTGTGTCGTTTTTGGGGTATTTCTTATACCATACCTCCTGGCAGTTTTAACACTTTGTGCCGTGTTGCCAAACCTGTCCTGTTCTTTGTCCCCAAGTTCCTTCCTTGTGGTCTTTAAAAAATGTGTTCATCATTGATAATGGTTTATCCATTTAAAGTGATGATTGATATGGGAAAAGATGTGTAGTGTTTGAAGGTAACCTTTGTCGATAAGAAGGGCAAATACTCAGAGTGTATTGGTTTGATTTTGCTCATTATAGGAGACCTTTCATAGTTTCATTGACTTGCTGTCTAGATCCTGTTACTTACCTGGTGCTTTCATTGTTTAAATGGTACAGACATGCACACTGGTCATGTTCTCCCATTTGTTCTCAAGTGGAGGGTATTTTTATAATATGTACAACTGTGAGGGAATTGCTGTTTATGCTATTTATTTCCAGAAGGACAATTTTGCTTTTTTATAAACTTTCTAAAAAAAAATTCCTTACATCATCAGCCTCATTTCATCAGTGGAAGTGATATCTTGCAATTTATGAAGCGTAATGTTAGTTTACCATCCCTTCAGCTAAAGGAGTAGGGGTTTGGATTCAGCCCAGATTGGTGGAGGGAAAATCTCTTTCTGCTGCCTGTAGTTATATATGTAAAATAACACATTTTCAGTCTCAATCCAGTTCCTAGTGTACTTGGATCCACAGTACTAAATAGCCTATAATTTGGTGCAAAATTGCCTGTCTAAGGCCATAAAGATAGTTGGTGCAGGGAATGGTTAATTGCTTCACTAGTACAGGAGAGAGGATAATCTTTTGACCCTGGTCTTAAGGTACATGCTTGGGACAGAGTAGAGGGAGCTTTATTCTTCATCTGGCTGTGCTATATCTGATGCAGGAGTGCCTAATGCTGATGTTTCATGCCAAAAGTAGGGGAAAATGTTCAGTTTCCTAGCAACAATGGGCTGGATATTTACTGAGACAGGTTACATAGGCGGTGGTGGGGAGGGTCGAGTTTTGGACGGGAAACCTGGAAGTCTGGGTTTCCCCACATGCTGTGGAGATGTAACTTCACAGCATGTGACTCTTGTCCCTGACAGGTTCCCCCGGCCCTTCCCCTTCCTTTCCCTCAGCTTTCTTTGCCAACCCCCAGACCCAATTCTTGACAAAACTTACCTGAGGGCCGGTGCTAGCTTTGCAGCAGCTCAAATTTAGGGTCTTCTTCACTGGCGGTCTCTTCCCGCTTCGCCCACAATATTGAATTGAGGCCTGAAGCCCAATATCTGGAAAGCCTTGGGCCTCACATTTCAGGCGTGGGGGGCGCGAATTAGACCACGTGCTCCCAGAAATGGTCGCAGCCCAATTTCTAGACCCATTGGCTCTGATATTTACTGGGAGGTGAGGAGGGTGCGGGGGAGGGCGATAACAGCCAAAGAACCTGGCAAGGCTGGGGACGAGGAGTCCCGCTGAATTTAACGATAGGACCGCTATCATTTTTTTTTAACTGTTTCCTGCCCAGCCTGGCCGGCGGCTGGGAAGGAACACCTTCAACAATCGGGAGGGGGATGGTTGGTGATCGGGCTGGGGGAGAGAGGTGACGATCGGGAGGCCGAAGGCTTCCTTGTGAGCCATGGGGAGAATCACTCCTACTCCTTTCCGACCTACAAGGAGTGCTTGAAAAGGCACTTACCTTGTGGAGCCAGCAACTCCTGTCTGCCTTTCACTGCTGGGTTTCCCGACCCTTGGGAAACCTGTGCAGCTGCAATGAATTTTAAATGGTAATCTCAATTGCACTGTCAGAGCCCGATTTAAATATGTTAATTAAGTGTCCTGAATATCCATAGCAGGACGCTCAGACACCCCGATATCCACCACCATAAATGAGGGTGGCATGTGCGTGCATGCCGTGTTGGGGACATGTTCCCCTTATTTAACTCCTTAACCCCCCGACCCTCTCTCGCCTGAGGTTGGGTGGATTAATAGCAAGGCCATTATTTCAAGCCCCAGATGTAATTTTGTGCATTATTCTGCAGCAGTGAAATTAAAAGCAAATCATTTATATGCTACAGAGCGAGCAATGTGTTGCTGTTATTTTTTAAATTAAAGGTCTTCAGCTGCTGTTCGACTCATGTCATTTTAACATAGTTCTCAAGGCCGATTTTAACCATGGTCATTTGGCAGAAACTGGGACGGTGGGCAATTAAAAAAGGACTGTGGGATTTAGCTGTCTAATATATGTGGGTAGAACAAATGCAGGACAGAGACACGATGAGCTGCTAGTCAAGGTGCTTGTTTACTAGGTCAGAGTGAACTGAGCATGCTCATACTAAACCATGTGACAAACCATGTGACAATACATTACACTGCTTTCCCCTTAAAAAAAAGTATATGTTCCCCTCTCAAATACAACAAAACTATGGTCCCACCTTTCCCAGCATTAGATGTACCACATAACAAAAATTACTGACTTTTTTTCTTTTAAATCAACCACAAATGCTACAAATGATCTACAAATCCAGTTTAATAACAGGATTATGGAGCCTTCCTGATCTCTTACAAAAGGTTTTGGTGTTGAACCAATTTTCGGGCTGTTTTGTTCTGGTTCTGAACTCAAAGATGATCCTATTTCTATCTCAGATTTGTTTGACACAAAAGCAAAATACTGCGGGTGCTGGAAATCTGAAATAAAAACAGAAGATGCTGGAAATACTCAGCAGATCAGACAGCATCTGTGGAGAGAGAAACAGAGTTAACGTTTCAGGTTGATGACCCTTCATCAGAACTGGAAAAAGCTGGAGATCGAACATGTTTTTAAGCAAGTGCAGGGGCAGGGAAAGGGGAGCTGCCTTTCATTCTGCCATTTACACTTCATCTAGAGCCATCTTTCGTTTCTTAACTTGTCCCATTACCATCTCCTTTTTCCTTGCACCATCTCTTAATGTCTCTTAATCTCTCCTGCCTTCCATCCTATCACAGACCTTCCCTTTTGTTCTTTCCTCCCCTCCCCCCTCTCCCTGCCCCTGCACTTGCTTAAAAACCTGTTCCATCTCCAGCTTTTTCCAGTTCTGATGAAGGGTCATCGACCTGAAATGTTAACTCTGTTTCTCTCTCCACAGATGCTGCCTGACCTGCTGAGTATTTCCAACATTTTCTGTTTCTATCTCAGATTTGTTTGAACCTGGTACTTCAGTTTCTGAAGTCTGAACGGAGTCAAACTCATGTATGAGTTCATGATCAAGTGGTTGAAGATCATGTCTTAGTTCATCTCTAGCAGAGATCATTTGATCTACATGAACACTTTGGATGCTGTCACCAATTTCAACCAAATATCTCTTGGTTCCACCAACTTCTACTATGGTTCCTATATCCCACTTGTGTGAACTCGACTTGCCAGGGCGACTGAGAACACAAACACACTCGTTTTGTCTGAAACTGCATTCTTTCTGATTGCTGTCATATTGGGCCATAATTTGCAGGTGCGTACAGGGTGTGTACACACCCGTAGGGGCTGCGCAATTTCCGGGTTTAGGCTTGCGAAGTGCATGTGCGAAAACCCGGAACTTGCGATCTGCATAAGGCCTGCTTTTACCAGCATAAGACTTTTAAAGAACAGAAAAATATTTTTTTTTCAATAATTTATATTTAAAAACCTGTGAAATAATGTAAGTTTATTTTTAGTTCATTTAAAATATGTAAATTTATTTTTCAAAAAATTAAATTTTTGTTCTAAATATTTAATTAAATGCCATTTTGATTAATTTTCAATATGTGATTTTTTTTATTTGTTTGAAGTGTACGTGTATTTTTGGGGGTATTCCCATTCATCCTTATGGGGTTTCCGTACATACGGAATCCTCATGAGAATGAATGGGGATCCCTTTCTTTCATTGGTTGGACTGGCCCACGTGATCCCAGGGGCATTTGCGAAACGCGTGCACCCTTGGGATACGTGGGCCTCTACGCAGGCCTACACACAGAGGCCCAGGAGTGCAACTGTCCGAACCTCCGGCACCATCAGGTAAGTTCGTAGGTTTTTTGCCCACGGGAAGCCTCCGACCGCAAATTTAGGGCCAATAACGTTTCTGACTCAACTGTTTCTGTTCAACTCTTGAGGCCAAATTTGGTTGAACAAGACTCAATCGTGTTCTCAATCTCCTCTTCATCAAGAGTTCTGCTGGGGTATATCCAGTTGTAGTGTGCGGACTAGCTCTGTACTTCAGCAAGAAATTTGCCAAACGCTGCTTCATGCTGAGTCCAAAACAACCCTGCAACACTTGCTTTTTGAGAGCTTCTTTCGCTATTCTGACTGACCTTTCAGCTGCTCCGTTTGAATCTGGATGATATGGTGGAACGAGAGTGTGCTTGATACCATTCCATTTCATGAACTCTTGAAATAGAGCAGAACAGAACTGAGGGTCATTGTCAGAAACAAGCTCTTCAGGTAGGCCATGACAGGCAAAGATAGACCTCAACTCATCTATGGTACGTTCAGTTGTAGTATTTGAATCCATGTGTTTCGCTTCAATCCACTTTGAATGACTATCTACAAGTACCAGGAAATAATCATTTGCTTTCTCACAGAAGTCTACATGTACTCTCTGAAAAGCTCTACTTGGCCATGACTAGGGTTGTAGTGGAGTTTTGGGTGGTTTGTTTCTGCAATTTTGGCAAACGCTGCATTTGCTGACAAGTGATTCAAGATCACTGTCCAATCCAGGCCAGTAAACAAAGTTTCTTACAATTGATTTCATACTGACGATCCCTGGATGTTCAGGATGAAGTTTGGCCAGGATTCTATCTCTCAAAGAAGTAAGTACCACCACTCTGTTTCCCCACTTGATACAACCTTGCTCACAAGACAATTCAGTACGACGGTTATGGAATGGTTTCAATTCTGTGTCCAGACACTGATCAGTCCATCCATTCAAAGTGTTTTCATACACACTTTTCAGTACTGAGTCCCGTTGAGTCTGATTTGCAATCTCAATTGCATTCACGGGAAGGACTTTGTCAATTGCACCTAGCATGAAAATCTCACCTTCACTCCCAACACGAGTCCTCATGTGGCAACCAGGACAAGGCATCTACGATTGCGTTTTGCTTTGAAGCGCGATATTCAATCGTGTAGTCATATTGTGACAACAACACTGCCCAACATTACATTCTTGATGGCAGATTTGGGCCCGAATATTGCTTGGAGCGTTTTGTGATCGGTTATCAGGGTAAACTTTCTGCTGATCAGGAACTGTTGGAATTTCTTGATTCCAAACAATATGGTGAGTGCTTCCTTTTCAATTGGCTTGTAGTTTATTTTGCTCTTTGTGAGGGTTCGCGATGTGAACGCGATTGCTTTCTCTTGACCATCATCCACTATGACAGCTCCCACACCATAGCTAGAAGCATCACACGCTAACTTAAGCTCACGCTCTGTGTCGTAGTGCACAAGTACAGCATCGCTAGAGAGACCTCTCTTACAAGCGCCGTAAGCTTCCTGTTGCACTTTTGTCCACTTCCATTGGACATCCTTCATGGTCGCTAACTCAGGTAAGAAACGTGCGTAGTACTGGACCATTACAAGGAAAGCTCTTAACTCAGACACGTTCTGTGGCTTTGGAGCATTGGTGACAACATCAACCTTTTCCTTAACTGGTTGCAAGCCATTTGCATCAACTTTCAGACCAAGGTACACAACCTTGGGCTGCACAAAAGCACATTTGCTCCTTTAAAATTTGACATTGTTGGAATTCAACCTTTGAAGCACTAAATCTAACACTTCTAGATTTTCTTCCTCGCTACTTGTTGCGATCAGCACATCGTCTTGATTGCATAAGCAATTTGGAATTCCTTGCAAAATCTTATCCATCGTAGCTTGGAAGATTTTGGGGGAGGACTTTACACCATACGGCAGCTTGGTGTATGAGTACAGTCCCTTGTGTGTGTTGATAGTGAGATACTGTTAACTCTCTTTGTCAACATTCAACTGAGCGTAAGCGTGCAACAGGTCAGCTTAGAGAAAACCTTTGACCCAGAGAGTGCTGCATACAAATCTTGTGATGTAGTTAACGGGTGCTGCTCGTCAACTGCTTGGGTGATAGTAACTTTGTAGTCACCGCGCAAGTGTACAGTTTTGTCTGTTTTGGGCACTACCACAATCTGGGTAGCCCATTCACTTTTGTCTGTTTTTACTAGCACTCTGTTCTCTTTCAGCTTCTCTAGCTCTTCCTCCACCTGACTTTTCAACGCATAGGGGCCCAGCCTTGCCTTACAATAGACAGGCTTCGTGATGGACTTGATGTGGATATGCGCCTCACACCCAGTGATGCCCTCATAACTGTCTGAGAACATGCTTTTATACTTGTTCAGCATTGTGTCGAGTCACTTCTTTGAAGCATCTACACTGAAAATGTTTTTCCAGTCTAATTTTAACTTTCTCAACCAGTCTTTGCCCATGAGGGTTGGCCTGTTGTTGTAGCTCACTACTATAATAGGCAGCTTTACTGACTGGCCTTTGTGCTGAACTATACATTCCATTTGTCCACATGTCTCTAGGATTTCTCCGGAGTAGGTTTTTAACTCTACGGTATTCTTTGTAAGTGGTATTTGATTAAACTTACTCTCATATGTGTCCTTACTCATGATAGAGCAGTCCACCGCTGTGTCGATACACATATATTGATCAATGATCAAAAGTTTTGTATGGAAGTCTTTCTCACAACTGCTAGCATTGCCGCTAATGGCATAGATACTGTAAATGCCTAGTTCTTCAACATCAGGTGTGTTCACTTCAATATTGTGAATTCCTCACTTTTGTTGTCTCTGCTTTTCATTGCCACTAGAATGTTTCTTACTTCCTGCTTTCGATCTAGCTCTGCAAGCTGTTGAAATATGGCCTTGCTTCTGGCAGTGAAAACACTTCGCATTTCTGTATTGGCAGGACTGTGGTGAGTGATTTTCATTGCAGTGATAACAATTCACTGAACTGCTCTCGCCGACATGTTTTTGACTTGGTCTCTCAACTTTAGGTTTGGCGATGGCTTTGTGACTGTAGACCTCAGCTGCACTAGTCACTTGAGTTGGACGGAGTTCCCTAGCATTCTTGGATGCCATCTCTATAGATAGAGCAATTTTGCATGTGATGTCAAACGTTAGTTTAGGAGTGTTCAGTAACTTGGACTGTGTGCGCTCATCCACCAATCCACACACAAACTTATCTCGCAACGCACGATCCAAAAACGTGCCAAAGTTACAATGTAAAGACAGGTTTTTAAGAGCTACAATGTACTCACTGATTTTCACTTTGTTTTAGTTTCTGGTACCAAACTTATAGCTCTCTGCTATTTCTAATGGCTTTGGGTCGAAATGGTCTTCGAGTTTCTCGACAATGTCTTCAAACGACACATCCTTTGCTTTTCCTGGCACGAGTAGGTTTGTCAACATTCCGTAGACATCTGGCCAGATCTCCAATAGAAAAATAGTTTTTTTCCATTCACGAATTACTTTATTTAGAGCTTGAACATTCTCATCTGCACCTTCGGTCTCAATAATATTATTGGCCTTAAACATATCCATCCGCTCAATGTAAGAAATGAATGGTTCGTGAGCTCGGTCATACATGCCGAGGCATCCGATGAATCCCGTAGGCGCGGCCATGATTGTCCTGATCCCATCGAACAGTGACTCAGCACGTTACCTGTGTACCTGTGAGAATCAATGCCGCTGTTGCTGTGTTTACATACACACGAAGGCGAAGCACAGACAGATTCTCATCCCCAAAAATGTAATATATGAGGGTAGAACAAATGAATGACAGAGACACAATGGGCTGGATTTTGAATCTGGGGTCGGGTTGGGGTCGGGAATCACACATTCTGGCTTGTGAACCCGCCTCCATCGAGATGTGGCCAACCCACTGTATTTTCCCTTGATTGACCTTGTTGAGCCCGCCCAGTGGGCTCAGCAGGCCAATTAAGGGCCACCCGGCAACAGGTGACGTCACAGATTGACATTTCATCTGTCAAGAGCTTTTGACAGATGAAATATCAGCGTTTGACAGCTCTGTGAAGCTGTCAAACACTCACAATATGATTTCTAACTTCAATCCTTCGTCTCAGGCTGAGTTAAAAATCATTCCAGCACAGAAAACAGAAGGCTGCAGGTTTTGACAGAACCACGGCTTTCCTGCTTTCTGTGCCGGTGAGATTTCTAACTCCCGAGAACTGAAGGGCTGACACCTGCAGGAGGAAGTTAAGGTAAGTAAAACTTTTTCCAACACTTAGCACTTACCTTACACACTTACCTCTGCACACATGCACCCATCACTCACCTGCCACCAGACATATCAACCCGTCCAACCCCTGCAGACCCACAGCCCGACCCGATAACTTGGCGTGGTTGCCACCTCTCAGGAAGCCCACACTTTTCTTTTTAAAATAGGGATTATGCAAAAAAATGCCGGTTAAGTACCTGTTAACAGGCAGTTAATTGTCACTAATCCCTTCCCGCCTCGGGGAGTCGGGTCTCAGAACAGGTCGGGTACCCGCCGCCAGAGAAACTGGCATGGAGGCGGGTTGGAGGCGGGATGGGGTCGGGACCCCCGAATCTGCAACTTTAACCCCCCCCCCGACTCCAAACCCGACTCCACGGGTCATTGAAAATCCAGCCCAATGAGTTGCTAGTCAAGGCGTTTGTTTACCGGGCTAGAGCAAACTGAGCATGCTCATACTAAAGCATGTGACAAATCTTGTGACAAACCATGTGATAATACATTACAAACCGCACCAATCCTGCTGTCTTCCCACAGATTCCGATCTTAACCTCTTTTGAGCAGGCGAGAGTGACATCCGCCAGATGTCATCGGGGTCATTCTTTAAATATGCCGATTGAGCAAAGGGGCCCGAATGCAATTTTAACGGCAGCCTGTGCAGGGATGTCATTGTGGCTTCCCCGCGAGGCCAAACTTGAGGGAAGATGAACCAGGGTCGAAAGGTGTTTATATTGCTTTGTTTTGCATTGCTGCCTCTCTGGATCACATTTTCCAATATTGTATTGCATCTGACAAATCTCCGTCCACTCACCCAGCCTGTCTATATCCCCTTGTAGGTTTTTTATGTCCTCCTCACTTTCTACTTTCCCTCCCATCTTTGTATCATCTGCAAACTTTGATATGTTACACTCGGTCCCCTCCTCCAAATTGTTAATATAGATTGTAAAGAGTTGGGGTCCCAGCACCGACTCCTGCGGAACACCACTGGCTACTGGTTGCCAGTCCGAGAATGAACCATCCGGTTTGTACTGGTCCCACCTCCCCCAGAACCGGTTCCAATGTCCCAGGAATTTGAATCCCTCCCCCTTGCACCATTCCTCTAGCCACGTATTCATTTGAAATATCCTCCTATTTCTACACTGACTAGCACGTGGTACTGGTAGCAATCCTGAGATTACTACCTTTGAGGTCCTATTTTTTAATTTACCTCCTAACTCCCTATATTCTGCTTTTAGGACCTCATCCCCTTTTTTACCTATATCGTTGATGCCTATGTGCACCACGACAGCTGGCTGTTCGCCCTCCCCCTCCAAAATGTTCTGTAGCCGCTCCGAGACTAAGGCTCCTGCGTTGGGAGTTCCCGCTTTCTCGGCTCAGTTGGGGCCCAGTGTAGGACTGGGGGCTGAAGAAGATGCCTGGACCCCAAGGACTGCAGATTTTTTTTAAAGAATCGGAATCACTCCCATTATGCAGGGGATTGAGAGGAGGTTCAAAGGTGGCCAGGAAATGAATTTTCCATCTGCATCAGGCAGACAGGCACCGGAGATGAATCCACCAACCGCAGGCAAGTTTGGCACTCTCCTGCTGACCCCAGAAACTTTGGCATGGTTAATGTTGGAGGGCAGTGGCAGGCACAATCCTGGAAGTACTATTGGAATCATGGTTCACATATTTTCAGGGCCCAGCTCTCTAGTATTTAGCAGCAGAGTTAATGGGCTCGATTTTACCAGGCCCGAGGAGGTGGGTTTGGAGGTGTGTGAGTTGTAAAAATAGCAAAAAATGGTGGGCGGATCCAATCCCGCCTCTGAGCAATTTTTCCACAGTTCGTGGTTTCAGACCCCGTTTCCATCCCGCCTCCAAGAGGTGGGATAGGCCCTTTAGGTCCTTAAGGCCCTTAACAACCAGTTAAATGCCTCTATAATCCCATTTTGAGAGGCCTTTCTGAATTTAATACATTTCCCCCGTGCTGCACGTCTCCTCTGGAACACGCCAGTTAATCCTGGCGGCCTCACAAGTCGATTGCTTAGTATCAGCTGCAGCTCCACCATTAAAAAGGAGTTTTCACCAATGATCATTTGCAGGTGGCAGAACTTTTTTGTCTCAGGTTTGGGGGAAGTTTTAGCAGGTCTACTCATTGTTGTGGGAGTTTGGAGCCTGGCACCCATCTCAGTGTGACCTCCTGGGAAACCCATCTCGCCACCTTGACTGAGCGCTTCCTCAACTGAGGTGTATATAGCAGAAGCATAGGAACCATTTATTTCCTTTCCTCCTGGACCTCAGATTCGGAGGAAGACCAGCCACGGCAGCAGCAGAACCATGAACAACAGCACCACCAACAGCAGCAGCAACAACAGGAGCGCCAAGCTGCTGCTGACCCACCTAATGCTGCACAGTCCAGAAGGCGCCAGTGCATGGAAGCACGTCACTGCAAAACAGGGTCTACAGACAGAGGATGAGCTACCTCAACAAGACTGAGCAGCAGTGCCAAAAGAGGCTCAGACTTTCGCGAGAGGTAGTGGGTGACATCTGCGCAATGCTGCAGCAAGACCTGGAGCCCAGAGGAGCGGGTGGATACCCCTTACCAGTGGCCGTCAAAGTCACCACCGCATTCAACTTTTTTGCTTCAGGCTCATACCAGGGATCAGCAGCAGACATCAGCGGCGTCTCCCAGGCGGCCGCACACACTTGCATCACACAGGTAACCAATGCCCTCTTTGCCATCGCGCACAATTACATCAACTTCTCCAAGGATCAAGCAAGTGTAACAGCGCATGTGGTTGGGTTTGCCAACCGCAAGGGCTTCCACTCCCTCAACGTACAGCTGGTGTGTGACTACAAGAAGGACATTTTGCATGTTTGCGCCATGTACCCTGGCAGCTGCCATGACTCCTTCATCCTGCGCCAGTCTAGTGTGCCTCTGCTCTTCAGTCCGCCAGACCAACTTTTTGGATGGCTACTTGGAGACAAGGGCTATCCCCTGAAGACATGGCTAATGACGCCATTGAGGAGCCCATCCAACGAAGCTGAGGAGCGCAACAACTCCAGCCACATTTCCACCAGATCCATAATCAAGCAAACCATCGGCTTGCTGAAGATGTGATTCAGATGCCTTGATAGATCAAGTGGAGCCCTGCAGTACTCAGCAGCCAGGGTCTCCAGAATCGCAATGGTCTGCTGTGCACTTCACAACATGGCACAGCATCGTGGCTTGCAGCTGCCTGAGGTACAAGTGGCTGATCGCATAGCCTCCTCAGATGAGGAGGAGGAGACCGACAACGAACAGGTTGCGGAGGCGCATCAACCAGCGGCACCAGCACGCGAGCACATTGCTGGCTGGGATTCAAGGGACGCTCTCATCTTGGGCAGATTTGCTTAGCCTGCACAATCAAACACTTTTGCCTCGCACCTTCTTACCAGAGCATCGACAATGGACAAGAACCTGCAGATTCCTATCACTCTGACCACCATACTGACAATTGCAAGTCACCCTGAGCCCTCAATGTGGAAGGCCCATTTGCAAAATGACACAGGTCACAACTGCAACAGTATGCCATCAAATTTGTTTATCATCACAATTGACGGATGGCTTTTCAAAAATAAACTATAAGGTGTTTGGTTTCCTCGTCCTTACAAGGTTTCTTTGACTCTGGGTTTTACAGGAACAAAATGGTAGATGACACAAAGGTTTAGGTTCAACCCAAAAATGTTAGTTTATTAAAACCAACAAAACACAAACAAAAACCCTGTTGAGATTTGGCTGAAACTTACAATCACCCATCGGCCGGTCGTTCCCGTTGTGGATTGTAGGCCTGGATCGGAGATGACCTGTCCCCGTCCTCCTTTATCTGACTGCAGCTGCCTACACAGCGCAAACCCCTTGTAGAGTCAACTGATACTTACAATCACCCGTCTGGCTGGTCATGGCCGATGTCAATTGCAGGCTGGGAGCTGGAGATGACCGTCTTCCCTTCCTTCTTACACCTGGCAGTTGCTGTAGTCAGAGCTAGCTTCTGAGGGAGAGCTTCCAAGAGAGAGAGAGAGAGAGAGAGAGCTGTGGGTGTGGTTCCTTCTTATAGTTCTTTTAGTCACCTGGCCCCATGCTGGGCCTCCCCCAACCAGTTTTGGTTGTCGGTTTGCTGAACTGTCCGAAATTCACACCTCGTCAACCTGTAATTCAATCACCGGAGGTGTACAGAGTTGTGAGATCGAAGATAACTCCTTATCTCCTCTCCCGCTTTCTGTAACGCATATTCAATGTGATTTCTATTACTGTTGATGGGCGGTTGGCTGATTGTCTGCTCGGGACTTGTGTATCTTCCATTCATGTCAGGAAGTCGATTGTGACCCCCATTGTTTCAGTTAAATGCAGAGCATTGTCCAGATGTTAATTTTTCCCATCAAAACCAATCATGATTCAAGGCCTCACAGTTCAATGTCAATGTCCTTTTCAGAGTTAATCATGAGTCAAAGCTTTCATTGTCCAGTATCAATGTGTTCTCCAAGAACTGCAGACTTTGATGACTGGCACTTTTTCTGTGCCTCGAAGTTTAATTGTTTCATGCACTTACCACTGGGCCAAACAGGCTTTCAGCATTTTGCTATTGTACAGGGTTTTTTTTTAAATTTACAAACACAACAGAACACCCAAGTGACTACCCTTGTGACTACTTGTGCTTTATCCTCCTCTTACGCGTGCTCCTACGTGGTGCTTCCCCTGTGGCTTCAGCAGATGTGGAGGCCCCTTGCTCACTTTCTTGCTGCTCCTGTCTCGACACCTTTGGCGGGCGTCCTCTGGGGTTGCGAGCCTGTGTGGGCTTGGCAACAGTCTGCTGCTCCTGCGGCTGTGCAGGGGCTGAGACGCCCATCTCAGTTGGGTGAGGACTCAGGTGGGGCTCTGACCGAGGGCTTTGCAGTGGCATGGTCATGTGAGCGCTTGGAGAGGAGCCCCCACTTCCTTGTTGTCTGCCACCAACATCCCTCTCATGGGTCAGCCCCACTTCAGAGCTAGCAAGTGGCTTGACAGCACCTTGCTGCACTTCAGGGGGGCCACGAGGACCCGTTTCTGCACTGGAAGTCCTACTCCAGAGGACTTCCATGAAGGTCTGGTTTCTATGCTCAATAGCTGACCATCGCTCCTCAAGAGATGTCAGTCTATTCTGAACAATGACCATGTTTTCAACACTCTGGTGACTTAGCTCCTCCATGGCCATAGCCATCCTCTCCTCTACCATAGCCATCCTTTCCGTGGTGATGCGTTCATGTGCCAATGCCTCCACAAAGGCTCTGCTCATGTTCGTGATGGACTCCTCCATTCGCTCCATACTCACAGTGACCCTGGAGGCAAAGCCTGCCAGAGACTCCTGCACCTGTTCCTGGAGTTCCAGCACCGCTCTCCTTCTGGATGGACCCAGAGGCACAGGGTCGACATGCAGCTGAACCGAGCTGGGAGAGTCCTGCGCCCTCCGACGAGGACTCTCCACTGCTGTCCCTGTCTCCTCCATCTGCTGATGCTCACTTGTGATCTGTGATACACCAGGTGACAACACTACTCTATCTCGCGAAGGTCCCACCGAGGTGTGAGTGTCTGCGCTGGTGCTGGGTGAGATGAATTCTGCTGACGCTGTGCCCTCAGCGGTTGCAGCTTCCTCTGAGGAGTCTTCAGGCTCAGGCTGTTCCTCCTGGACAGTGGGGACGGGGGCTCTCGATGGTCCTGTGGGGGAGTAAAGGAAAGAGTTAGACATGTGAGATAAAGGTTGCATGCACATTGAATTGTGCAGATGATCAGAGTCATTATCAGTCACTCATGCAATGTCATGCAAAACTATTCATTCACCAGCTTGCTGTGATGCGCCCATCTGTCCGTCCCCCACTTGCGCATTCTCCTCCACTCCCACAATCTCCAGGGCCGCCTCCTCTGCAGTGGTGAGCTGGGCTATTGAGGGTGGCCCTCCTCCTGTCGTCGCCCTCTCCCTCTTATTGTGGGCTCTCTTTTCCTGCAATGAGGGACACAAGTGGAGTTTGAGTGAGAATGAAGGAGTGAGTGTAGAGAATCCATAGCATAGATGCTTAGAAGGAGACAAAGAAGGAGTGAGGTGCCAAGACCAAGGGCCCTCCCTGTGTGTTGTAAGTTGTTGTCATTGCATCACAGTGATAGGGAGTGTGAGAGCTGCATAGTCGAATAGTTAAGTGAATGTGAACATAGAGAGAGAGGGAATGGGTAAGGGTGCAGGGATGTAAGGGTGAAGTGGGATGTGGAGGAGGAGGTTGACAAAGCAGAGTGCTGGTGATGAGAGGCGATCGGGATCAGACTGAGGGTGATGGGAATGGAATACTCACTTTTCCTGTGCGGAGAAGGTCATGAAACCTCTTCCTGCACTGCAGCCAGGTTCTGCTGCACATAGAAATAGCATTGACCTCCTGGGACACTTGCAGCCACACAGCTTTGGTCTGCTGTAGAGGCTTTTTCCTCCCTGAGGAAGGAAAGAGCACCTCCTTATTTGTTCTTGCTCCCTCCACCAGAGCTTGGAGGGAGGCCTCTTTGAATCTGGGTGCACACTTTGGTCTACTGCTGGACATACTTGCAGAAGGAATCCCTCAGAGAATGGTCGTAAAGTTGTAAGGCTGAAAAAGAAGCAAGGCTGCTTGCATGCCTTAAATCCAGCTGCACAGATGACGTCATCGGAGGCGAGTTTCAGTATCAAAAGACTTATTGTGCCAGGGGTTCCCACACGCTGGAAATCAAGTGCCCAATTAGGGCAAAATCGCACTTCTGTCCCGCCTCACATCGGAGGCGGGGTCATGACACGCTGACCACCTGACACGCCCCCAGCCCGCCCCCAATGACAAAATCCAGCCCAATGTATCCAAGGAGCTGATTCTAAAGAACAAAATATTCGAAACATCATATATTACTAGGTTTCTTCAAATTACTCATTCACTCATGAATATTTTTCTTACGAAGTAGAAATCCTGAGTTCTAACTGCCAAGATATGCAGCTGTCAAGGCACCGCACCTATCTGCTTCGCAGGCACCTTCCAGCAGCCGCACTCTGTTCTGATTTGAAAAACTGCCTAAGCTAAGTCTACAAGTCAGATGTTGGTCTGTGGAACTTGATTTAACAGCATAAATGTCAGATTCTGGCCTTCCAGAATTTGACTTAAAAGAATACCAATGTAAAAGGCTTTTTAGTGGTGTGATGTGTATTTTGTGGCAGATTGTGTTTCTGTGCCAACATACTAAGCCATACAATAGGATGCTCATTCCCTCTTCATTGAATTTCTGAAATTAGCTATGCCATCAGGGAACCCTAGCCAGAGTTCAGATACTTCCCCAAGGGAACCTGAGTCAACCCTACCAGCCTGAACACGATTACTTAATCCCAGTCAGAATCCCAGTTTTCTCTTTTTTCCATATACCACCGCACCAGTAACATTTATGGAGCTAGAAAATTGTGAATGAAAGCTAATTTTTGCTGATACACTCCCTAAGAGCCATGGGTAAACTGAAAGATTGGACTTTCTTAATTCAACACTAACACAGCCTTTGTGCTATTATCTAGCTCAGTGGTGGCATTGGCAGAGGAATGGGAGCAGATTATCTGCTCTCTTTCTTGGGTGTGGAATGGTGAGTGGCACAAGATTAATTGAAGTTAATTGAAGGATGAGACAAGAGTGAAGTGCTCATTCCCTATTCCCTGTAGCCATTGGTGTAAGGTCCAGCTTGGCCAAGGTCCAGAGCTATGGTTTCTTGGTGAACCATGCACCCATGCTGACATGAAATGATCTCATACATTCATGACGCAGCACATAACATTGTGGGAGCACCATGCGGGGGTGAGGGGGGGAGTTGTGGGGTGGGGGGGCGAGTTGTGGGGTGGGGGGGGGAGTTGGAGGCTCGAATGTCAGGGGCAAACAGTCATGGAAGGGCTGCTGGCTGCACATTCATTGATGCCAATTTTTGCTGATACACTTCAAAAAGTACTTAATTGGCTGTAAAGCGCTTTGAGACATCCGGTGGTCGTGAACATAAGAACATAAGAAATAGGAGCAGGAGTAGGCCATTCGGCCCTTCGAGCCTGCTCTGCCATTCAATGAGATCATGGCTGATCTTCTGCTTCAACTCCATTCACCGGCCCTATCGCCATATCCCTTGATGCCCTTACTAGTCAGTGATGCCCTTACTAGCTATATAAATGCAAGTCTTTCTTTCTTACTAGCAGCTTACTTGCGTAACCATACTGAGCACAGCAGTTCGCCATAAACATGAATGGACTGAACTGTTTATTAGCACATATATTAATTCTAACTTGGCACTGCAACCTGTTTTTCTAAAATTCTTATTCTTAGTAAAAGGGCACGTAGTTGACTGTGGTTCTTCAGAGGTAAATGTGAAGAACTGTAAGGAATGGAAGAAGGTTAGAAACAGCTCTCCAAAACAGAAACCTTATAGATACCATAACTATGAGTGAGCTACAAGCAAGGTTTAATCTTTGTAAAATGTTGTTCTGTATTTTAATTGTTCTGTATTTTAATGCTTATGCCATTTTTTTATTTAACAGTGTAGCACTTGTAGCAATTTTTTAAAATGAACAAAATCCAATGGCAGTCTTGAGTGGGTCATTCGGTGCTGTGTGACAGTAGTACAGACTGACTGATTTTTTTTCTCCCCCTCCCATTGGCTTGGCTGAGATGAGGAACGGACTACGTGGGGTTACAAACATGAATCTCACCATTTCATTGTATGGTGTGTTTATAAACCAACATGCTGGGTTCCTCTTAAATAAGGCCCATTTCTAGCAGAATTACTGCCTGATGACAGGTAGCGTGACCACAGTGCTTGGCAGTGACCTCAGAGTTTCATTGCATGTGCTGGTGACAAACTACATCCATAAAAAATTTCAGTAGAAGTCTTCACTTGTGTTCTGTGCAGACTTCGATGCGAGTTTATCGTGGAATTGTTGTCTTTTACAATGAGACTTTTCTTCAATAAATCTGAACCTCATAATTAGTGAATTTAAATATCCCAAGAAGTCAGCTCAGAAGGATGAGCAGAGGTCTGGACAATCTTTCCATTACTTTGGCTCTTTGCACATGGCAAGAAACACTTTCTGTTTATTTTTAAAAGGGTCTGTGTCAATTTGCAAGCCATTTATGGATAGATTAGCCAACTCTGGTTGGAGGTATTCTTGGTGGTTGGGTCATGTGAAGTCTGGTCATGTGACATCGACAAATATTGTTGTGTCGACCTTATAAAGATTGGGACCCCTGTAGTTGAGTACCATAGCTCATGGTTTGCAATGTGTTATGCGAGAGGTTCCAAGAACCAGGAGGCCATCCACGAGCAGGCGAAGAAGGGAAACCAAGGGCGGAGAAGAGGGGAAATCGAAGGTGGGGGAGCAATTTGCAGGGGGGAGAGCCAGAGGTGGGAGGATCTTTGATTGCACCAGTAACTAATAGTAACTCACTGAAATTTCACAAATAACTAATAGTAATACTGGATAACATTCAGTTTTTCCTCATAACCAAAGGTGACCATGCTCCATTGGGTAATTTTACAAGTATGACATGGCTCCACGCCTGCCAGCAGCACATATAGGAAATTTACATGGTTCAACTTTCGATATGGGCTCCTGGCTCCTTGCCTGGAGTCTGACGTTAGTATATTACCCTTAAGAGATGTGGCTTAAAATTGTACAGGACTGGGAATATAATGAAAGATCATCAACCTGAAACGTTGGGGGGAATTTTTCAGGGGTCAGTGGACGGGTTCGGTGGCAGGTCGGGTGGGAAAAAATGTTTTTTGACAGCGGGTCGGTGCCCTGCTGTCAACCCGCCGTTGCGCGCCTTTCCCAATGTCAGGTCTGTCAGTGTTGAACAGACCCGACACGCAGCGGCGGGGGAGGAAATGAAGGTCATTATGACCTTGTTAACAGACCATTAAGAAATATTTTGAGCTCACCTTTACATTTTACAAGGTCGCCCACGGAGTCCACGCTGCTCGGGGATCATGTCAGGTAAGCAGATCGGGAGCTGTATGGCCATGGAATCATCTCATTGCTTGACAGCTGCAAATGTGCTAGAAAAGTTCCCATCTCAAATCTGTTTACTTTCCAAGTGGAAGACAGATTGAGCTTTATGCAGGTTGCAAGTGTTTGGAGTAAACTCTCGATCCAGTGTCACCTCATTGGAACAACCTCTCTCACCATTGACAGATTGCTTCTGTCATCTCAAGTTCACCTGCCATCTATTACATCAGCATCGGTGTCCTTGAAACCATCTCAACTTGGTTCTCAGAATCCCACTGCAATCAACCCCAACACCAGCAGCCAGGCACACCAGCAGCACCAGGCACACCAGCAGCACCACCAACACAACACCAACCTTCTCCGCAATCAACTGATGCTGCAAAGGATAGAGGGCATCAGCACCCGACCACATTGCTGCCTGGGACGCCAGGGATGGCCTCACCATGGCCAGATTTACTTCACTTGATGCTGTACACCCTGGCTGCCACATGATGCACCAGGTTGGCACCACCCCACACCAACACCAGAAAGCAGCTCTACAATGCCCAAGCCATTCCTTTCACACTCAGCACCATTGCGGGGGGTACCGTTATGTCTCACCATTCACTGCAACTCACTAAGTCACTTCCAAAGGTGTGCACAAATCTGTCCAAGAATGCAAAGTGTTGAAAATAAAGGTTTCAATTTTTGACAGCACATTAACAGAAACTTCACATGAACATTGGCTAAAACACACAAGTGCCTACCCTTGTGTGTTGTTAGTTGGTATGATTGGACAAGAATGAGGGTGAGTGTGAGGGGTGGCTAGTGAGATGGGGAAGTGATAATGTAGATAGAGAGGGATGGGTGGAGGTGCAAGGTAAGTTGGTGTGAGTAAGGATGTGCAGGAGTAGGATAGGGTAGGCAGAGTGATGGGTATGTGATGAGTGGCACAGCAGGATGAGGTTGAGTGTGGCTTTGCAGTAACATTTCGTGATCTACTGAGATTATTGGAAGGTTTGCGCCACTACAGCCTGGTCCTCATGATGACATCCCTACTTCTGCCCTCCTGTGCAATTCCCAATTTTTACCCCTCTGAGTATAAGTGGCTGGCTAGACCAGTTCAGAGGTTATTAAGCATTAAACACATAGGGCTGGATTTTATGAATGGAGAAATTTTGGAGGCGGGACTGCTGCTTGCCTGGTTTCAGTCCAGCCTCCATCAGCCTCTGGCCAATCAGCGGGATCTTCCCCTGATTGACCTTGTTAAGCCCGTCCGGCGGGCTCAGCAGGCCAATTAGGGGGAAGTCAGTGACAGAGCACGTCAACGTATGACGTGTCACCTTTTTGAAAGAAGAATGTCATCATTTGACAGCTCTGTGAAGCTGTCAAACACTGACATTCTGTGTAGATTGATGAGTTCTTGTGCTCAGGACTCATCAAACCTTTCTACTTTGTAGAAATCAGATGACTATTGGATCGGAGGATCCAACAGCCGGTCTGTGAACTCTACAAAGGAGATGTCGGGACTCCGGCTTCACAGTGGCTGAAGGCTGTAGGCAGAAACAAAGGGAAGTTAACATTTTCTAACACTTTACACTCACCTCACATACTTACCACTCCACACTTGCACCCATCACTCAACTCTACATCGCACTTTCAGACCCCTCCGACCCCCGCAGACCTCCTTCTCGGCTCTTACACCCTGGTGGGGTTCCCCCAGGTCGGGAAGCCCGCACTTCGGAACGAAAAATGGGGATAATCCTATTTTCTGCCTGTTAACTACCTGTTAACAGGCAGTTAATAGGCTTTAATCCCTTCCCGCCTCCAAGGAGACGGGACCCGGGGCAGGACGGCTTCCAGCCTCCTGGCAAGAGGGCATGGAGGTGGGTTGGGGGCGGGTTTGCCACCCTCCCCCAAATTCTGCGACTTTCCCGGCAGTCCCGCCTCTATACCCGCCTCCTCGGGGCTGAGAAAATCCAGCCCATATTGTAGGACTGGAATCACATGTAGGCCAAACTGGGTGGGGGTGACATGTTCCCTTCCCTGAAGGGCATTAGTGAACAATTTGTAGTAATCCATGGGGTAAAAATTCACTTGGTTGCGCCACCCGTTAGCGCCTTAAGAGGGCGCTAATGGGGCGCAAAGCCGCTAACGCCCGGGCGCAGCGATGTTTGCGCCGCTCGAGAACTTAACTTGAGATTGTGCGGCGGCGCTAAAACTTACCGCTGCGACCACCTGCGCGCGCAGATTGTGACGTCATTCCATGGTGCAACGCCCTTGGGGCGCCCCGTAGCGGAAATTGAGTGGCGCCCCCTGCCTTACCGCCTGGCGCTTCCAACGACCAGAAGACTGGAACGCTATCAATCGCTGTGGGGCTGGGGGGGGGCGCTATTTAAAGGGCGCCTCTTCCTGTCTTTTATTGTTGGTGGCATTTTTGAACTACGCATTCTGAGAGAGAGAGGGAGAGACTTCTGGAGAGATTCAACGTTGTGTGAAGGAGTTTTGGGTCCTGAGCAGCACTTTGCAGGTTCATTTTGATTTGCCATTCCTTGTATCGATTTAGCAGAGACCGTGGGAGCTGCACTCTGAGCTCTTTGCTTGGTGCTCTCCATTGTTCTTTCCAGCACATTTGATGTGCAAGTCTCTCCAGGCCGAGATTCAAGGCAGCAATGAACAGGATGTGGATGGAAAGCAAGATTAACCATCCCCTTTAAGAACTGGCCCGTGCCATTGTGTGTGTGTTCCATTGCTGACTGACATTACATGAGCTTCGCCAGCGCTCCGAGTTAGCGCCTCACTGCTCGGCCTTTGCGCCTTAAGAGAGGTGTGCAGCGCCTGCTTTAGCGCTCCACTCACCTCCCGGGGCGGTAAAAGTGAAGTTTCCCGTCAGTGCCGATAATTAGCGCCAGGCGCTAATATTTGCGTCCGGACGATATTTGCGCCCCAAATGGGGTGCGACCTAATTTCTACCCCCATGGCTTTTAATAATCATTTCTTTGGTGCTATCCCACAAATTAGCAGATTTATTGAATTCAATTTCACAACTTGCCATGGTGGGATTTGAACCCTTTGGGGGCGATTTTCCCAACCCCGAGAAGGTGGGTTTGGAGGCGGGACAGTTGGGAAAATCACAAAAAGTGACGGTGGGTTCGGAACTCGCCCCCAACCCGCCTCCGCGCAATTTTGCCGGAGGTGGGTTTCATGGGTGCGATTCGGTCCCGCCTCCATCAGTCGGGAGAGGTAGTTAAGACCCTTAAATAGTGGTTAAGGGCCTCTATAATCCTATTTTGCCAGGCCTTTGTTATTTTATCACATTTTCAGCATGTCGCACGACCCTCCTAAACCACACCAGTTAATCCTGGCGAGTTGACAAGTGGGTGGCCTCCTCACAGCTGCAGCTGCACCATTAAAACAGCTTTCAACAGGGATCAGTTGCAGGTGGCAGAACTTTAGTTCCACAGGTCTGTCAGCACTTTTAGCAGGCCTACCAAAGTCGGAGGTGCTGCAGCTTCTATCTCTCAACTGTGGGACCTCCTTGGAGGACCCTCTCCCCGCTTGGACTGAGTGCTTCCACAACGGAGGTATCTGCCAGCAGCATGGGAACCATTTATTTCCTTTCATCATGGACCTCAGATTCAGATGAGGAGCATCCACGGCAGCAGCAGAATCAGGCAGCTCAGCAGCAACAGCAGCAGGAGCCCCAACCTCCTGCTCACCCACCTGATGCTGCACAGGGCAGAAGGCGCCAGCGCATGGAAGCACGTCACCGCAGGAGATACCCGCCTCTCAGGGTTTACAAAAGTGAGAAGTCACACAACACCAGGTTATAGTCCAAGGGGGAGAAATTCAGTATCGCCCCATTTGGGGCGCAATTATCGGCCGGGTGCAAAGATTAGCGCCTGGCGCTAATTATCGCCACCGACTGCAAACTTGACTTTTATCGCCCCTGGAGGTGATTGGAGTGCTGAATCAGGCGCTTCACACCTGTCTTAAGGCACAAAGGCCGAGGAGCGAGGCGCTACCTCAGAGCGCTGGCGAAGCTCATGTAATGTCAGTCAGCAATGGAACACACACACAATGGCACGGGCCAGTTCTTAAAGGGGATGGTTAATCTCACTTTCCATCCACATCCTGCTAATTGCAGCCTTGAATCTCGGCCTGGAGAGACCTGCACATCAAATCTGCTGGAAAGAACAATGGAGAGTACCAGGCAAAGAGCTCAGAGTGCAGCCCCCACAGTCTCATCTAAATCGATACAAGGAATGGCAAATCAAAATGAACCTGCAAAGTGCTGCTCAGTACCCAAAACTCCTTCACACAACGTTGAATCTCTCCAGAAGTCTCTCTCTCTCTCTCTCAGAATGCGTAGTTCAAAAATGGCACCAACAATAAAAGGCAGGAAGCGGTCACCTTTAAATAGCGCTCCCCCTTTCCCTTCATGACTGCAGAACGCTCCCCTCAACCTGTCGTTGCTAGCGTCAGGCGGTAAGGCAGGGGGCGCCACTCAATATCCGCTCCGGGGCGATACCGGGGCGTTGCGCACTCGACTGACGTCACGATCTGCCGGCGCAGGAGATCGTGGCGGTAGTGTTTAGCGCCGCCGCAAAATGTCTAGTTAATTTCATGAGCGGCGCAAACTTCGCCGTGCCTGGGCGCTGGATGCTTTGCGCCCCATTAGCGCCCTCTTAAGGCACTAACGGGAGGCGCAACC
This sequence comes from Squalus acanthias, assembly GCA_030390025.1. Classification (NCBI taxonomy): domain Eukaryota; kingdom Metazoa; phylum Chordata; class Chondrichthyes; order Squaliformes; family Squalidae; genus Squalus; species Squalus acanthias. The sequence continues at coordinate 89,100,484 of CM059432.1, forward strand.
AACTGAATTTTTCCCCCCAACAGTTTTATTTGAAATCACAAGCTTTTGGAGTGGCTGCTCCTTCGTCAGGTGACTTCACCTGACGACGGAGCAGCCGCTCCGAAAGCTTGTGATTTCAAATAAAACTATTGGACTATAACCTGGTGTTGTGTGACTTCTCACTTTTGTCCACCCCAGTCCAACACCGGCATCTCCGCATCAGGGTTTACAGACAGAGGATGAGCTACCTCAACATGAGTGAGCAGCAGTGCCAAAGGAGGCTGAGAGTTTCGCGAGAGGTTGTCGGAGACATCTGCGCACTGCTGCAACCAAACCTGGAGCCCAGAGGAGTGGGTGATTAGCAAATGGCTCAGTACATAGCCTCTTCCTCCTCCTCGGAGGAGGAGGACCGAGCAGTGGCGTATCTAACAGCAGCAGCGGCAGCACGCGAGCACATTGCTGGCCATGATGCAAGGGATGAACTAATCCTGGCCAGATTTGCATAGGTTGCCCATTGTGGCACATGTGCTTGGCTCCTCCTTAACACATGATAGACAATGGACATGACTCTCTGGCCTCCTTTCACTCTGACCACAAATCTGACCACGCAAGTGTCGCGGAGCCCACAATGTGGAGTTGCCTAAGCCGAAATAACAGATGCCATCACGCCAACAGTTTGCCATCACCTAATTTTAATACATTCACACAGGGATGGCATTTCATCAATAAACAGAAACAATCACCCAATCTGCACACAGATCTGGAGGTTATATCCCTTGCCAGCTGGACCCACACAGCCTTGGTTTCTTTGGGAGGCCTCTTCCTCTCAGATGAGAGGAAGAGCACCTCCCTGCTAGCTCTCGCCCCCTCAACCAGGATACTCAGCGCCTCATCCGAGAACCTCGGGGAGGCCCTTGCCTTGGAGCTGGCCATTCTTCAATGAGATAAAAGTTTGGAGGTAGCACAGCATCGACCAAAATCCAGTGGAATGAGCCAAGGCAGCAAGCAGCCCTAAATGAAGCTGGATAAGTGACGTCAGCAGAGGCGAGTTTCAGTCCCAAAACACTAATTGGCCCAGGGGAACCCACACCTCTGAAATCAACTGGCCAATTAGGGGAAAATCGCAAATTTTTCCCACCTCTCAGTGGAGGCGGGTTTGAACCTGCCCAAACCGAAACCCGCCTCCATTGGGAAAATCACTCCCTTTGTGTCAGCTGTGGCTCAGTGGGTAGCACACTCGACTCTGAGTCAGAACGTTGTGGGTTCAAGTCCCACTCCAGGGACTTGAGCCCATAAAGCTAGGCTGATACTCCAGTGCAGTGCTGAGGGAGTGCTACACTGTTGGAGGTGCCATCTTTGGGATGAAATGTTAAACTGAGGCCCCGTCTGCTCTCTCAGGTGGACGTAAAGGATCCCAAGGCACTATTTTGAAGAAGAGCAGGGGAGTTATCCCCGGTGTCCTGGCCAATATTTATCCCTCAATCCACATAACAAAAAACAGATTATCTGATCATTATCAGATTGCTGTTTGTGGGAGCTTGCTGTGTGCAAATTGGCTGCCGCGTTTCCTACATTACAACAGTGACTACACTCCAAAAGTACTTCATTGGCTGTAAAGCGCTTTGAGATGTCCAGTGGTCGTGAAAGGCACTATATAAGTGCAAGTCTTTCTTTCTTAGCATCTGGTTTGCTAATTTAGTGCCATAAACACTAGGCTACTGTATGATAGCAAAAAGAATGTGCTACAGGGAAGAATTTCCATGGATCATATTACCCTGTCCTGATTCAAACAGCTTGTGGGGGCAATTTTCGCTGAATACTTTAGACGCACAAGAGCCTCCGAATTGGCCAAGGTGGGGACTTAAGCTGTAACGTCGGTTTAGCCTGTGTTTAGCGTAAGACACCAGTTTGGTAAAGGAGTTGAAGCTTGCGCTAAGAACAGCTTCCCAGTTAAACAGTTGATTGCCACTTAAAATGCCTGCTACCACTCATTAAAGAGGATGCATGGCATTTTGATGGCTAGTTCTTCAACTAAGTAACAGCTGTTTGGCAGTAAACACGGCGTTGATTTCAATTTCAAGCGCTACTTAAAGGGATATTCATCAGTTCATGTTCATTGCTGCTGGAGCTGTGAAGAGGACCTCTGAAACACATTGGGAGACTTTCTGGGATACTTTTTCAAGACTTCACCAACACTCGAGCAACATTTATTCTGGAAATCGTTTGAAGACTTCACCTAAGTGTTGTGCTACTCCACCTTATTGGACACCTTATGGAAGTCACCAGGAGAAAGCAAGTGCTTGGTCATCGGCACCTTGCTAGGGATCCTTCTTGGTCTGAATGAGGAATGGGAGGAGGACATGAGGCCAGGCAGGGCAGCACCAGCTGCTGCAGGAGAGAGGGACAGGAGGGCGAGGTGGCCTCCTTCCACCTGTGGGTACAAGACATCCGACCTCCAGTGCCATATCCTAGAACCTGTGCACCCTCTCCCTCGGTCCCTGAGCCATCCTGCAACGTGCCGCTGTATGCCAGCCAGAGCACTCCACACCTTCAGTGGAAGTGGGTGCGAGGAGCCCACATATACTGCTCCACAAAAATTGCATCTAGTCAGCACTTGAGTGCTAAACCTGCAGGTTTCTGGTTTAGCACCTCCAGGCATGTTCAAGTTATAGTAATCAGTAATTAGGACCAAAATTGTGTGCTAAATCCAGACTTTCAAACAGGCATGTCTTATTAGCACTGCACCATTTAGCAGCTGATTTAACCCTTCTGCCAAAATAATCCCCTTTATGTTTAAAGGCAAAATTTGTGTATTGAAAGAACATGTGGAGTGGAATGGATGGTGGACAATTGCAAAAGAAATCTTTACCTGAATATCAACAGGTGCAATTCTCTGGGAAGGAGGATCTCAAAGGTGTTGGCCCTGAGGAAGTTGAAGCAATGCGGTAAGGAACTGGTACATACCATATTAATCATATATTATTGATTTGCACCATATGTTACATCAGCCAGTCCAAACACACTAATTGTGTGGAATGCTTAATAGTTCATCTTATGACAGTACAATACTCAAATGGATAAATGTGCTTATGCACTCATATTTCTTGGACGTTCTCCATTCATTATAGCAGACAAAGTCATAGGGGGGTTCAAGACTTTGCCTGGGGATAAATGTAATGTATTGAGAAATTTCTAGCCAATGATTTCCTATCTGCTCCAGTCACAGAGCAAGAAGAAGCAGATGTTCCTCAGAATGTACTGCACATATACTAAAACTTTGTGGCTGTTACATAATGACTTGGATGAGAAAGTAAAGGGTGAAGTACAGGGCACTGGTGATAAAAGAGCTGCTAACAGATGAGCACCCATCAGGTGCAGGGAAAACCTCTGCCTGGCTGACTGCCTGGAGATACAATCCTTAGTGGATCAGATTTCTAACAAAGGATGTTGTAACACACGTTGAGAATTCACTTGCTTCTAAACATACAGCAGTAAAAGATGGTATGGCTAGCTTGAGCAAATGGCTGTCTGCTTCCTGTTCAAAGTGCATTGCATTCTGCCAGTCAATCACAATTGCACTGGTAATCTTAGTCATGTAAGAAAAGACACAATAGCAGGATAATTTCTCGTTAATCCTCACACGTATACCATGGATGTTTTGGGCCCAAACACTGAGAAGCAGTCAAGGCTTTGAATAAAAGCACTTACTTACTCTTTGAGAAGCGTGCATTGAAGTTATTATATTCTGGTGGAAGTCATAACATTTGCACATTGCTGGTGTAATAGCTCTTCCTGTTATGGTATGCCATAGGATTTCTGACAAATGCACAAATTACAAAATCTATATGATCATTGATGCCCTGTAACTTGGGAAGACTGCAATTTGAAAGAGAAAAACTACCTTGCTGGAATTGTGTGCAGAAAATGGCTCACTATTGTTAAGTCCCTTGTGGATGCCTGTGTCATAAATGGTAATTTTCACTACCACAGTGTGGATGGTTTATTGTTCTTGCAGGTCTTTATGGAAATAGTGTACAAAGAAAAATATGGCCTTATTTAGGCACTTGAAGCTATTCATGCCCCTTGTTTGAAACCCAATTTCAATTTCCCTGTATTTTTAACTTTGATTATGACAATAACTGCAACTCTTTGAATGACGAAACAGACACCCAAATCTTGTACAATAGGTATCCTTTTGCATTGTTCAGATGCAAGAATAGTGTCATAATCACAGTACTGTGATTGTGTGGATGGTATTAATAATTGCAGTATTACTGGTTGTTGCAATGGAAAATGTGCATCCGAACTAAGTACATAAACTATTTGAAATACTGTGACCATACTATGTGGTTTGATACAAATTATCAATGTTATTTATAACACTCATTAAGATTTTTATTGTTATAAAGCATTCATCTCTACAGAAATAATAAACACCCACAAAAGCAGTGAATGTTTCTTTAAAATTAGCAAAAAAAAGGCATGCTACATCAAGTTCAGTCATGAAGAAGTGTGGTGTGGGTATTGCAGTTTGTGTCCCATGACATATAGGATAAGCCACAACACAACCATGGTCAACAAATGAGGTAAGAGATAGTATCAAGCAAAAAAAAGGGCTTACACAAATGTAAGGGAAAGTGGAAATCCAGCAGCTTAGAAGAGCTATAAAAAGCAACAAAGGGATATAAAGAAAGTAATAAGTGGTGCAAAAAGAGAATATGAAAAAAAAAACTTGTAAGGGATATCAAAGCTAATAGCAAAAGTATTTCTAACTATATTAATAGAAAGAGAGTGGTAAAGAGGAATGTGAGCTTATTAACAACAGATGCAGGTGAGACTATAATGGACAATAAGGAAATGGGAGGTTTGGTAAATAAATACTTTGGGCTGGATTTTCATTGACCCGTGGAGTCGGGTTTGGAGGCGTGTGGGGGGTTAAAGTTGCAGATTCGGGGGTCCCGACTCCATCCCGCCCCCAACCCGCCTCCATGCCAGTTTCGCTGGAGGCGGGTACCCGACCTGTGCTGGGACCCGCCTCCCCGAGGCGGGAAGGGGATTAGTGGCAATAAACTGCCTGTTAACAGGTAGTTAACAGGCAGTTTTTTGCCTAATCCCTATTTTGATGCGTGAAATGTGGGCTTCCCGACAGGTGCCAACCACGCCAAGTTAACGAGGCGGACCGTGGGTCTGCAGGGGTTGGAGGGGTTGATATGCCCGGTGGGCAGGTGAGTGATGAATGCATGTGTGCAGAGGTAAGTGTGTAAGGTAAGTGTAAAGTGTGGAAAAAAGTTTTACTTACCTTAACTTCCTCCTTCAGGTGTCAGCCCTTCAGGTCTCGGGAGTCAGAAATCTCACCGGCACAGAAAACAGAAAGGCCGTGGACCTGTCAAAAACTGCAGCCTCTGTTTTCTGTGCTGGAATGATTTCGAACTCAGCCTGAGAGGAAGGACTCAAGTTAGAAGACAGATTGTCAGTGTTTGACAGCTTCACAGAGCTGTCAAACGCTGATATTTCATCTGTCAAAAGCTCTTGACAGATGAAATGTCAATCTGTGACATCACCTGTTGCTGGGTGGCCCTTAATTGGCCTGCTGAGCTCGCTGGGCGGGTTCAACAAGGTCAATCAAGGGAAAATGCAGTGGGTTGGCCACAAGTCCATGGAGGTGGGACTACAACCCAAAAAGTGGGAGTCCCGCCTCCATCACGTCCCCAGTATCAAAATCCAGCCCTTTGTGTCCATTTTCACTGCAGAGAGGGAGGACAAAACACCAGCAGTAAAAGGGAACCTAAAAATAAGTCACGAGGTGAGACTTGGTCAAAAAAATATGTAATGGAGAAAATAATGGGACTTAAGACAGACAAATCTCCAGGATCTGGTGGTTTCCACCCCAGAGTATTAAAAGAAATAGGTAAAGTAATTGAAGATGTGTTAAAAATAATTTTCCAAAGCACTCTAGATTTAAGAATTGTACCTTTTCGGATTGGAAAATTGTAAATGTTATTCCATAAATTAAGAAAGGAGGCAGGAAGAAAGCAGGTATCTACCAACCTATTCATTTAACATCCGTTGTGGGGGACTTACTCAAATCTATCATCAGGGAGGGAGAGACTGATCAGCTGGACAAATATGAGCTTATCAAAGAGAGTCAGCATGGATTTGTAAAGGGAAGGTCATGTTTGAATAATCTAGTTGAATTTTTTGAGGAGGTAACTAGCATTGTGGATAATGGAGTGTCTATGGATGTTGTCTATATTGATCCAGAAGGTATTTGATAAGGTTCTGCACAAGAAATTATTAGCAAAAATGAAAACGCAAGGAATTTTCATTTGTGGTGTGAGTTGGCAACTGGTTGAGAGATAGGAGACAGAGAGTAGGGATAAAGGGAACGTTCTCCAATTGGTGGGATATGACAAGTGGTGTTCCCAAGGGATCTGCTCTGGAGCCTCAGCTTTGCATCATATATATCAATAACTTGGATGAAGGAGTTGTATATTCGAGTTTGCAAATGTCACTAAGTGAAAAGGCACAGTTGTGTAGATGGGAGAAGGAAGTTACAAAGGGACTTAGACTCAACGAGATCAATTTTGATTTTTGAGCAGCTGACCAGCAGAGCACACTGGCCAGCCACCCATTCTGACGGCGATGAGACGGCCGCGATTTGAGGCCCTGGCATCATTTGAACTTGGCAGGCAAGAAGCGGACCATCAGGTGTCCTGATAGTTCTCGCCACTCTTTGGCCTCAAGAATATCAGGCGGCTGGGACACTGGCAGAGGTCCACAGATAGGTGGGCGGGGGGGTGGCGGCAGACATGATGCCGAGGCGGGGTGAGGCCGGGCTGGCAGTGGCCCGCAGTATTTTTGTGGAGCCAGGATGAGAACTCCTGTACCTTCCAGCTCTAAAATAAATCATTAAAAAATGTTTTTCTGGCCATTACCTGATCGGAACGTCAGTACACATGGGCGGAGTGTTTGCGTCGCAAATTCTGCCCACTTATCCTTTAAAATTGCAATCAGGGTCCAACTACGGGCTCGATTTTGCCAGGCCTGTGGAGGCGGGTTTGGAGGCGTCGGGTATTAAAATCACAAAAAATGGCGGGCGGCTCCGATTCCGTCTCCATCCCGCCTCTGAGCAATTTTCCCAGAATCGGGGTTTCAGACCCCGTTTCCATCCCGCCTCTTGGGCCCTTAAGGCCCTTAACAACCAGTTAATTGCCTCTATAATCCAATTGAGAGGGCTTTCTGATTTTTAGACATTTCCCCCATTCTACACGCTTCCTCTGGAACACGCCAGGTAATCCTGGCGGCCTCACAAGTGGATTGCTTAGTAACAGCTGCAGTGCCACCATTAAAAAGGAGTTTTCAGCAATCATAATTTGCAGGTGGCAGAACTTTGTTGTCTCAGGTCTGGGGGAACTTTAGCAGGCCTATTCATTGTTGTGGAAGTTCCCCTCCTGGGAAACCCCGCTCCCCACCTTGACTGAGCGCTTCCTCAACTGAGGTATATAGCAGAAGCATGGGAACCATTTATTTCCTTTCCTCCTGGACATCAGATTTGGACGAAGACCAGCCGCGGTAGCAGCAGAACCCTGAACAACAGCACCACCAACAGCAGGAGCTACAACAGGAGCGCCAAGCTGCTGCTCACCCACCTGAAGCTGCACAGGCCAGAAGGCGCCAGCGCACGACCACATTGCTGCCCGGGATGCAAGGGACGCACTCATGTTGGCCAGATTTGCTTAGCCTGCACAATCAAACACTTTTGTCTCGCACCTTCTTACCAGAGCATCGACAATGGACAAGAACCTGGGATTCCTATCGCTCTGAGCACCATACTGAAAATTGCAAGTCGCCCTAAGCCCTCAATGTGAAAGTTCCATTTGCGAAATGACACAGGCCACAACTTCAACAGTTTGCCATCAAATCTGTTTATGATACCATGACAAGGATGGCTGGTCCAAATACAATACATCACAGCACCCAAGTGACTACCCTTGTGACTACTTGTGCATTATTTTCCTCTTATGCGTGCTCCTACGTGGTGCTTCCCCTGTGGCTTCAGCAGATGTGGAGGCCCCTTGCTCACTTTCTTGCTGCTCCTGTGGGGTTGCGAACCTGTGAGGGCTCGGCAACAATCTGCTGCTCCTGCGGCTGTGCAGGGGCTGAGACGCTCATCTCAGTTGGGTGAGGACTCTGGTGGGGCTCTGACCAAGGGCTTTGCAGTGGCATGATCGTGTGAGCACTTGGAGAAGAGACCCCACTTCCTTGTTGTCTGACACCAACATCCCTCTCATGGGTCAGCTCCACTTAAGAGCCTGCAAGTGGCTTGACAGTACCTTGCTGCACTTCAGGGGGGCCATGAGGACCCATTTCTGCACTGGAAGTCCTACTCCAGAGGACTTCCATGAAGGTCTGGTTTCTATGCTCAATAGCTGACCATCGCTCCTCAAGAGATGTCATTCTAATCTGAACAATGACCATGTTTTCAAGACCCTGGCGACTAAGCTTCTCATTGCCATAGCAATCCTCTCCTCTACTGTAGCCATCCTCTCCTCTACCGTAGCCAGCCTTACCATGGAGTTAGCCAGCCTTACCATGGAGTTAGCCATCCTTTCCACGGAGGTGTGCCATCCTTTCCGTGGTGATGCGTTCATGTGCCAATGCTTCCACAAAGTCTCTGCTCATGTTCGCGATGGACTCCTCCATTCACTCCACACTCGCAGTGACACTGGAGACAAAACCTGCCAGAGACTCCTGCACCTGTTCCTAGAGTTCCAGCACCGCTCTCCTTCTAGATGGACCCGGAGGCACAGGGTCGACATGCAGCTGAGCCGAGCTGGCAGAGTCCTGCGCCCTCCGACGAGGACTCTCCACTGCTGTCCCTGTCTCCACCATCTGCTGATGCTCACTTGTGAGCTGTGATACACCAGGTGCCAGCACTGCTCTGTCTTGCGAAGGTTCCACCGAGGTGTGAGTGTCTGCGCTGGTGCTGGGTGCGCTGAATTCTGCTCACGCTACGCCATCAGAGGTTGCAGCTTCCTCTAAGGTGTCTGGAAGCTCAGGCTGTTCCTCCTGGACAGTGGGGACGGGGGCTTTCGATGGTCCTGTGGGGGAGTAAAGGAAAGTGTCAGAGATGTGAGGTCAAGGTTACATGCACATTGAATAGTGCAGATGATCATAAGTCAATCTGTTAGAGCATCAGATTCATTATCAGTGACTCATGCAATGTCAATGAGAGAGCTGCCAAACTATTCTGTCACCAGCTTGCTGTGATGCGTCTGTCTGTCCGTCCCCCACTTGGGAATCCTCCTCGATCCTGGCGATTTCAAGGGCCGCCGCCTCCCAGGAGTTGAGCTGGGCTACTGAGGGTGGCCCTCCTCCTGTCATGGCTCTTTCCCTCTTATTGTGGGCTCTCTTTTCCTGCAATGAGGGACACAGGTGGTGTTTGAGTGAGATGCTTAGAAGGAGACAAAGTTGTTGTTGTTGTTGCATCACAGTGATAGGGAGTGTGAGGGCTAAATGGTAGAATAGTTAAGTGAATGTGACCATAGAGAGAGAGGGAATGGGTAAGGGTGCAGGGATGTAAGTATCAAGTGGGATGTGGAGGAAGAGGTTAGCAAAGCAGAGTGCTGGTGGTGAGAGGCGATGAGGATCAGATTGAGGGAGATGGGAAAGTCATACTCACTTTTCCTGTGCGGAGAAGGTCATGAAACTTCTTCCTGCACTGCAGCCAGGTTCTGCGGCTCATCGGTATGGAGTTGACCTCCTGGGCCACTTGCAGCCACACAGCCTTAGTCTGCTGGGGTGGCTTTTTCCTCCCTGAGGAAGGGAAAAGCACCTCCTTATTCGAATCTTGCTCCCTCCAGCAGAGCTTGGAGGGTGGGCTCATCAAAGCGTGGAGCACACTTTTGCCTGCTGGTGGACATAGTCGATCAATGAATTCCTTACTACAATCATGATAAGGTTTGCAGTCTCCAGAAGAAGCAAGGCTGCTTGCAGGCCTTAAATCCAGCAGCATTTATGACGTCATCGGAGGCATCTTTCTGTATGAAAAGACTCATTGGGTCAGGGGTTCCCACACGCTGGAAATCAATTGCCCAATTAAGGGAAAATCGCACTTTTTCCCCACTTCACTTCAGAGTCGGGGTCCTGACACGAATGCCACCTGACACGCCCCAGCCCGCCCACACTGGCAAAATCGAGCCCGTATGTCTTTAGAACCTTATCTGCATGGGAAAGAGGCCTACCGCCTGTTTCAGGCAGGTGCTTCAGCCGTCCAGTGGTAGGCCTCTGTGCCCAATTGTCAGGGTTAATGAGGCGGTAAGGCTACAAAGCCCATTGTTCGCCCCTTACTGCCTTATTAGCACCAATTTTCCCAAGTGAAAATCGGCTCCATTGAGTGGGCAAAGTTATGGCAGATGGAACTCAATGTCGGGAAGTGTAAGGTCATCCACTTCGAGAAAGACAAATTGGAATACTTTCTTAATCATGTAAGACTGGGAGCTGTGGAGAAGCAATAAGATTTGTTTGGTGTCCATGTGCACAGATCACTAAAAGCTAGTATAAAAAGTAATCAAAAAGCCCTTCATCTCAAGGAGGTTGGAATACAAAAGTGAGGAAGTGATGCTTCTGTTATACAGAGCCTGGGCCAGAACCCATCTGGACTACTGCCTTCAGTTTAGGGCACTGTATTATGGGGGGAATTTTTCCAGCACTCAGGGGGTGGGTTTGGAGGCGGGACCGGTGGCAAAATTGCAAAGATTGACAGCGGGTCCCGAACCCGCTGTCAAGCCGCCTCCAATCAATCTTCCCAGGTGTTGGGTCCCCGATTTGCGCATGGACCCGACACCTAGCGGCAGGAAGAGGATTATAGCCACTTAACTGCTTGCTAACAAGTTGTTAACAGGCAGTTAAGAGGCTTTTTCCAATTTTGACATTTCTACTGCGGGCTTCCCGACGTCCAGGCACCATGCCAGAGTAAGTGTGGCGTGCTGTGGGTCTACTGTAATGTTTCTTCATTGATGACAGCTGCAGAAGTGGTATGAAGGATCCAATGGTACACTGGTGAGTTTCAGAGGTAAGATAATGTTGGGGAAATCATTTTAATGCATTTAGACTTTTCTGTAGGTAACAAGTTTTGAAGTGTTTGTATAGTCCCATCTCATTGGGAGAACCTCTCTCACCAGTGGTAGATCGCTTCTGTAATCTCACCTGCAGCTGCCATCTGTTCTAGCCTAAGGAGGGAGTCACTGGAGAGCCTTGGTGCAAGGGTTCACCTTTGTGCAGTGATTGTCAGTGTTTGCAGCAGCTCAATGCTGTCAAACATTGAAAAATTACCTGTCAAAAAAATTGTGCGTGGCCCCTTTAAGAAAACCATCAGATGACACGTCATCAACTGACGTCATCTGACACCGGCTTCCTCTTAATTGGCCGGCAAGCCTGCAGGGCGGGCTTAACAAGGCCAATTGACACAAAATAGCATCTGTGCATTGGACGTCATTGGGGGCGGGATCGGAACCTGGAAGGCAGCTGTCCCGCCCCCAAGCCACAACGAAAGGTAAAATCCAGCCCATATTGTCCGTAGAGGTGATACAGCACAGATTCATCAGAATGGTACCAGGGCTCAAAGGGTTAAATTATGAGGACAGATTGCATGAACTTAGCTTGTATTCCCTTGAGTTCAGAAGGTAGAGGGGTGATCTAATCGAGGTGTTCAAAATGATAAAGGGATTCGATAGGGTAGATCCAAATAATCTATTTCCTCTGGTGGAGCAATCTTAAAATTAGAGCATGGACATTTAGGAGTGAAATCCGGCAGCACCTTTTCACACAAAGGGTAGTGGGAATTTGGATTACTCCCTCACTTCCTCCCCCCAACAGCGCCCCTTCCCCCCACACCGCCCCAGCAGACTGTGGGTGCTGGGGGCTGGGTTAATTGCAATTTTCAACACTGGGATTGATAGTTTTTGTTAGGTAAAAATGTTAAGGGATATGGAGCAGAGGCGAGTAAATGGATTTGAGGTACAGAACATCCATGATCTAATTGAATGATATACCATCTACAAGATGCACTGCAGCAAGTCACCAAGGCTTCCTCGACAGCACCTCCCAAACCCGCGACCTCTACCACCTAGAAGGACAAGGGCAGCATGTGCATGGGAACACCATCACCTGCAAGTTCCCCTTCAAGTCACACACCATCCTGACTTGGAAATATATCGCCGTTCCTTCATCATCACTGGGTCAAAATCGTGGACTCCCTCCCTAACAGCACTATGGGAGTACCTTCACCATACGGACTGCAGCAGTTCAAGAAGGCAGCTCACCACCACCTTCTCAAGGGCAATTAGGGATGGGCAATAAATGCTGGCCTTGCCAGCAATGCCCACATCCCAGGAACGAATTTTAAAAAAACAGACTTGCGGGGGTTAATAGCTTACTCCAGTTCCTATATTCGTATAACTTGTTCACACTCTTGTTACAATATAATGGATCTCAGTCTTGTTATTCTTTGCAATGGAGTTTATTCAGTCTCTACAGATTTGCACTGCTATCACCTTTTCAACACCATTTTGATTTAATTATACATTCTGTCTAAACCATTTAATATTGTAAATGATTTTACAAATCTTTTTTCTACATGCAAATGTTTTTATAGCATTCTCTATTGGTGAAAAAATATCTATATACATTATGTATAATAATTATATAATTTGCTTTTCACATAAAGTTTATTATCAACCAGATTGAGTTACTGTCTATCATGTAGGCTTGAAATGAAATACTAAAATAAAGTCAGGGCACTATAGTAAATGAAATTTCATTAGGTTATGACACTTTTAATTATGAAAAGGCAAGCATTCAAGAGAAAGAGAGCCAGAACACTTTCAGAACAGAACAAAATGGACATGAAAAAAGACCTTGACATGTTTTTTTACGGTATAGATAAACAAATCTTAGTTTGTTGATTGGTTGCTTTTCAAAGGTCACTCAGGGTTGAACTTCTAAATCTCATTAAGTTTCATGTAGGAGAAGGTCTTTTTCATTATTACAGTGCTGAAGTCTGTATCCCTGAAGCTAATTGCAAGGTACTGCTGCAGATTTCTAATTGTTTGCCATCAAAATAGCTGTGTAAGCTTGATTAACAGTGTTCAGCAACATTCATAATAGTCCTAGCCTGTTCCTGCATAAAATAGAAACTGGGGGGAAAAAATCAATAAGATTTAATAAGATCAGGAACAATCACTTACAATAGTACATCAATCACACAAAGTAATAGCTGCAGGATTTGATAGGGTCCTGAACTGCCTGAGAGATTCATAACCGGTACTCGTTAATGATTTGTTCATTTGCATTTTATCAATCCAGCAGGAGCTGACAAGCAGAAGGGGCAATTAGGTAATGTGTTTGCTTAAACTCGTCAAATTCTGCAATTAAAAGCAAAACAGGCAACACCAAACAGTTTGTCAGTTAGTTACTAGCAACAATTTGAATAATGTCCAGAAGGTATGTTACCAAACATACTGCATTTTAGCTGATTTCAGTTTGTTACACCATGTAAATGCTAACGTGCTCTTTCTGCAGAAAGTAAAAATAGAAACCCTTATAAGCAAAGAACACCATTAAAATGTCATTGTACTTTTAGGTACATATATCCACGCTTCTCTGGTTTTGTTTTTCCACTTTCCGAATGAACTGCTGGGCATCATTTAGTTACAGTTTAAAATAATATACATATATATTAACTGCAGTTGTGAACTACTGCAGCAGACAATTGCTTCTTGTCACTTAAGTGACCTTAGCAGGTACTAAAATACCTGAAGGCACCAAATATAACCAAAATGCAGTCAATATTTGTTTTATTATATATTTAAGCAAACTTTAAAAAAAAATGTGAAATCCTTTCATACATTTTGAGAAAACCGTGCTCTATAACATCAGTAATCTCTCTTCCAATGTTCACTGACATCACTCGCAGATTATGCCAACTGATAGCAAATACTGTAGTGCACAACAATGAGGAGCATAGAAACGGGCATTTACAGGAGGCCATTCAGCCCATCAGGTCTGGGCAAGATCTAGCTTCTCATAAATCCAACTTCTCAATGGTCAGATATACATTAGTCAATAATTACTAGCAGACAATCTGGGGCCTGCTCACCCCCATGTCTGACTGTGAAAATCTACCTTTCATGGAGGGAAAATAGAGCCAATCAAAATATAAACTTGCTGCCATTGCCAAGCCATTCTAACCAAACATAATCCATTAACGAAAACTTCATTGTCTTTGTGGAAGTAGTGGGGAGAGTTTTTTCTGTCTTGTTGGGTATTTAAAAAATAACACTTTTTCAGCTAATTGCCTGACAACGCAAAAACAATATAGGTTAGAGGTCATTCAAAGCAACGCCACGACGCACTATAGTGCAAACTTATTTTTGCATTTTCTCAGGGGTTGCTCGCAGCAGTGCCCAGAAGACTCATCTTCGATTATAGGAGACTCTCAGGACAATCCAGGACGATTGGCAACCCTCCCCTGGCATCATCCTGATGAATCTATGTTGCACACTTCCTATAACTTTAATGTCCTTTCTATAATGGGGCGCCCAAAACGGCTCACAGTGCTATAATTGCAGGCTAACCTATGTTTTGTATGAAGTTATCAATATTTCTTTACACTTGTAGTCTATGCTACTACATATAAAATCCAAAATTCTATTGGATATTTTTACGCTTTTATCTACCTGCACTCATGGAATTATGTAGTTGCGTCCCTAGGTCTCCTTTATCACACCCTTCAGTGTCTCTCTTGATAAAATGTATACTCCCATTCCTTAGGATAGATAGTCCCGATGGGTGGCCTGATCCATTTTGATGCTGGGCCTCATTCGCAAACTGCCAGCAGGTTGCAGGTGGAAGATGAGCACTCCCGGGGCAGCCTGCCAGCCCTGGGCTCCCGCGATACCAGACAGCCTGGCCAGCTGCTGGGCTGGAAGAAGGCTGGTCCATGGATGCGCAGGTTCATTTTATGGGATGGGCGGACCCGGTCTTCCCGAAACCTTTTGCAGTCCTCATTGCTTCCTACATTTGTGTCATTGGAAAATTTTGTGATTGCGTTCCCTGTACTCAAATCCCAAGAACAAAAGTGGAACCAATATTAACCCCTGGTGTACATCATTTCCAACCCTCTCCATTCTGAGGAACACCCATTTACCCTAACTCATTGTTTCCTATCCATCAAACAACATTCTATCCATGCTGCTATATAATGCTTTTTATATACTACATTGACTGCACTCCCTTTATTCAATAGGTCAATTCTTCAAAAAACCCAATTAAACTTGCCTTTAACAAATCGAAGCTGTCTGTCCTTGTTTAACAAATACATATTTAAGGAGGATTGAAAGATTGTGGCCATAGCCTCTGCTATCTCCTGTCTGGCTTGTTTCAATAGTCTAGGGTGTATGCCATCAAGGGCTGGTGACTTATCCACCTTCAGTTCTGCTAACTCTTTCAAAATCAATTCTTTTTCTTCAGTTAGCTCTATCAATTGTTCCATATCCTCCTGTTGTGCACTTGTGCTTTCATTTGAACCAGTTATTTTGTTGCCTGGCAGCAGAAACATTAGGGGGGTGGGGGGGGGGGGCAGGTGGAATTTTAACAAGAGTGTGGGTTTGGGTGCAGGTAGGAGGTGAAATCCAGGAAAAATGCGAGCGCGTTGGGAAGCCGGCTCCAACCCGCCGACTACCGCATTTAACTGCAGTGATTTAGGCTGCGTGCGAGCAACCTCCTCGGGAGAAGCAGGTTGTCAATTTCAATATGTTAATCACTCAATTAGAGTGAGAATAACATGGGTTTTGCACTTTAACATTAGCTCCACAGGTTTCCCAGGCTTCTGGAGCTCGCCAGTGAAAGCAAGGTGAGAAGA
Organism: Squalus acanthias; assembly: GCA_030390025.1. Classification (NCBI taxonomy): domain Eukaryota; kingdom Metazoa; phylum Chordata; class Chondrichthyes; order Squaliformes; family Squalidae; genus Squalus; species Squalus acanthias. Next base: position 89,116,385 of record CM059432.1, read on the forward strand.
AATTGGCAATTGAGGGGGATGAAGACATGACAATAAGTACTGAGTACTCATGCTGCTTTCTTACCTGCTTGTGTGAAAGGGTTTGTTCACAGTACTTGTGCTGAGAGGTTACTTTACACAATTTGGAGGTTACTTTATATACTTTGGAGGTGTCATAGGGGGAAAAATTGAGTCGCGCCACCTTTGGGGCTAACTTCGCCAGGGCGCTACTTTGAGCGCCCCTGCGGCCTGAAATTCATTGGTAGCGCCCCAAGAGGGAAGCGGGGCGCTACTGGAAGCGCCCCACCTCCCTCTTGGGGTGCTGTGAGGAAATATCGCGGCGCGACGTGCCGCAGCGCCAAGCGCCGCGGCATGTCGCACCGCGGTACTGCAGGCCATCCTCCCCTTCTTAAAGGGGAGGGGCCTTGCGCAGCGCGACCCGGGGCCCAGCTGGGTCACCAGGGATCGGAGTGCCGGCAAAAGAGCCGGGCACGCAAGAAGGGCCGGGCTCATGGAGCGAAGCCGGCACTCCGCGGGGGGGCTGGTCAGGAGGCCGGGAACGGCAGAGGGGGCAGGTGCTGGCAGGCGGCCAGCAACAAAAATGGCCGCCCGGCACTTCTTCTTTAATTAATGCCGCCCCGGCTGCAGGTAGGCCCCCCTGACGCCGTCGGACATAGCGTCCGGTGGTAAGTCAGAGGGCGCTACCGAAGATCGCGGCTGGGGCGTGAGCGGGGCGCTGCGCACAGTGATGATGTCATCGCCGGCGGAGCAGCACCACAGAATGCTAACGGTTACCGTCGCCGCTAACCTCCCACTGAATTTCACGGGAGGCATTGGCGGCGCCGCACCCGGGTGCTAGTTGCTTTGCGCCCCGTTAGTGTCCTCTAAGGGCGCTAACGGGAGGCGCAAAGCAACCAAATCTTTAGGCCATAGAGTCATAACGGCACAGAAGGAGGCCATTCGGCCCATCGAGTCCGTGCCGGCTCTCTGCAGAGCAATCCAGTCAGTCCCATTCCCCCGCTCTATCCCCGTAGCCCTGCAAGTTTATTTCCCTCAAGTGACTATCCAGTCTTGACTTCAAAACATTGAGGCCTAAAAATTTGGTCTTGGGGCGCTGTGAGGGAACGTCCCAAAGGGGGTGCGACTCAATTTTTCCCCGAGTGTCTCTGCTTCCACCACTTCTGTCAGCAGCGAATTCCAGGTCATAACCACTCGCTGCGTAAAAAAGTTTTCATTTTTCATCTACACTTTGGATATTTGGAGGTCTGATCTGCACTTTGGAGCACTGATTTATCAGATCAGCATGGGTGCTGCTTACGCTGTGTTACTTTGGACCTCAGATGAGGAACAAGATGACCACAAGCAGCAACAGAAGCAGCAGGACCTGCACCAGCAACACCAGCAGCACCAGCAGCAGTAGGACCTGCACCAGCAACACCAGCAGCACCAGCAGCAGTATGACCTGCACCAGCAGCAGCCTGCTGGACACAGCCTGTAACTCCACAGGAGAGAGGTGCAGCTTTCAGGAGGCCATACCCAGTACACAGGGTCTACAGCAATGGTCCTTTTAACCTGCGTGGCCGTGCGGCCATGCAGTGCTCCAGGGGTCCCGCGCAGCACTCCAGGGGTCCCGCGCAGCACTCCAGGGGTCCCGCGCAGCACTCCAGGGGTCCCAAGCAGCCAATGAGCCGGCTCTTAAATTGAAAAAAATGGGCATGCACAGAATTTTGAATGGGCTGTGCAGCCCGTTAAAGGGGCCGCATGGCCCCCAAAAAATTACCGGCAACATTGGTCTCCAGATAGAGGATGAGCTTCCTCGACATGTCGGAACACCAGTGTCTCAGGAGGTTCAGGGTGTCACGTCAGGTGGTGGCAGACATTTGCAGCCTGTTGGAACAAGACCTGCTGCCAGCTGGACCTGGTGGCCACACTATACCAGTGGTTGTCAAAATCACCACCACCCTCAATATTTTTGCCTCTGGATCCTTCTAGGGCTCTGCCAGAGACATTTGCAGGATCTTGCAGTCGGCGGTACACAAATGCATGAGACAGGTGGCTGATGGCTTCTTTGCCAGGGCAAGCAATCATGTGAACTTTGCCTGTGATGAAGCCAGTCGGAATGAGCGGGTGCTTGCGTTTGCGGCTGTGGCTGGCTTTCCACAGGTGCAGGACATCATCAACTGCACACAGGTGGCAATTAAGGCACCCTTAGATCACCCAGGAGTGTAGATCACCCACAAGGGCTTCCACTCCATCGATGTGCAGCTGTTGTGCAACCACAAAAAGATCTTTATGCAGGTGTGCACAAGATTCCTGGGCAGCTGCCATGATGCTTTTATCCTGCAGCAGTCCACCCTCCCTGATCACTTCGCACCTCAAAGCAGAGTTATCGGCTGGCTGCTCGGAGACAAGGGATATCCACTTAAAATGTGGCTGATGACACCTCTCAGAAACCTAAGGAATGAGGCCCAGGAGTGATACAATCAATGCCATATCATCATCAGATGTGTCATCGAACAAGCCATCGGCATGCTGAAGATGCGCTTCAGGTGCCTGGACAGATCTGGAGGCGCCCTTTAGTACGCACTAGCCAGGGTCTCCAGAATGGTTGTGTTGTGCTGCACTCTGCACAATATTGCGCAGCAACGAGGTTTGGACCTGCAGGAGGAAAAAGGTACAGAGCACAGAACCTCTTCAGACGATTCCGAGGAGAAGGAGGAAGACGAGAAGGAGGGGGAGGAGGAGGAGGTTGAAGGTGATGGGGGCAATGCACCACCAGTGGTCCACATTGCTGTCCGGGATGCCCTAATTATTGTGAGGTTCACTTAGGTTCCACCAGTGCACCCATCTAACAACCACATGCAAAAGTCACTTTTGCCCACCATCCCCGCCCCGCCCCGATGCCACTAACACAGAGTAGTGCTGGAAACAACCAAGCCTTCCTTTCACAGCCCCCCATTGCTCGGCATCAATTAAAGCCTTCATATTCATCATCACACATATGAAAAGGCCACTTTCCAGCCAGCAACCAAGAATGGGCAAGATGGGAAAGTGGTGCAAAAGAATAATATTTATGTGTTTCAAATAGACAACAGAAACTTAATAATATAACAATGTCTAACACACCCATGTACATACTCTTCTGAAAATACAAATCATTACTCTTCCTTTTCCTGGCACTTCTACATGCTGCAACCCCTGTGGCTTCAGCAGAGGTAGATGCAGGCTGGCCAGATCCCTGCTCTGACTGTTGAGTTGCTCTTGGCCGATGGCTTCTGGTTTTTGGAGACCATGAGGACACCGCCAAAGACTGCTCCACCTGCACCTGTGCAGGGGCAGCCTTGGCCATCGGGACACGAGGCAGCATGTGGGGTACTGACTGTGTGGGGCGGGGAGTAGAAGCGCTTTGAGCCGAGCCCCCAAGCCCATGTCCCCTTTCCCCATTGTCCCTCTCATGGCCCAGCCACACTTCCCTGCTAGCAATCAGTTGGAGAACACGTTGCTGCACATCAGTGGGGCGATGAACGGCCAAGGCTATTCATCCTATTTAAGGTGGCATTCATAGTGTGCATGCCATTGGTGAAGGTCTGCATGCACTCATGTGATTGCTACGTTTGATTTTCCATGCAGTTGGCCACTTTTTTCATGGACGAAGACATCATAGCAAAGGCCTGCTACATCATGCCACTTGTGCTTGAGACAGACTCCTCCAATCTCTCTGCAAGCATGCACAGTGTGGCTGAAACGCCTGCCAGTGCATCACACATTCTCTGCTGCTGCTCCAGAAGTATCCTGTTCGTCGATGGCCTCTGAGATACAGCATCTACGTCCAGTTGAGCAGAACTTGGAGTTCACCCCCTGATGCGGACTCTCCACTGCTGTCCCTGACTCCACCATCTGCTCTTGCTCACTTGTGATGTGTGAGTCACCAGGTGAAAACCCAAATACCTACCGAAGTGTGAGTATCTGAGCTGGTGCATTGTCTGCATGAGTCCTGTGACGGTGCACCCTCAGAAAGAGTGACCTCTTTCTCTGAAGAGTCATCATTGTCCGTGACCTGGTCCACCTCCTGCAGGATGTGTGAAGGCCCTATGGGAGATAAAAGACATGAATGAGTTCTGTCACGGTAAGAATGTTTGAAGTTATCATTATGAACATGATCATATTTCACTCGCTGTTGACATCAAGTCAACATGACGGAGTGTTGTATGCCATGTGGCTGTCTGATATTTAATTCTGTCACCAGGTAGCTGGGAGACCCCCAACTTCCCCATCTCCGACGGCCAGGCACACGTAGACTCCACTGATTTCCAGCACCTGCTCCTCTGCACTTGTTAGCTGTGAGATGGCTGGAGGGCCACCTCCATTTCTCTGCCTCTCCTTTGTGTTCTGTGCTCTCTACTACAGCAAGGAGGGAAAGAAGAGCCCTGTGAGTGAGAGTAATGGCATGTGTTGAACGGATGGATGGAGAGCATTTGTTGAGGGTGACTATGATGGAGAGGCATGACATTGCATTAAGATGAGGGTGAGTGTCAGCGGTGGATGGACAGATGGGGATATGAGGAAGTGCATAGACAGAGAGGGATGGGTGTACCTGCAAGGTAAGTTGGTGTAAGGAGCGATGTGCTGGAGTAGGCTTGAGAAGGCAGAGTGAGGCGGTTGGGGTGATACGCACATCAGGTTAGAGGGCAATGTGCCATTGCTCTCACCTTTCCTGCCCTTCTTAGGTTATTGAACCACTTCCTGCATTGTATTCAGGAGGTGGCATCACCATCCTACTGCTGACTTCTCGTGCCACCTCCAACCACGCCTTCTTGGTGTCCCCAGCTGGCTTCTTCCTCCCGTTGCTAGGGAACAGCATATTCCTCCGAGTCCTCACAGCCCCCAGCAGCACATCCAGGGAGGTGTCACTGAAACGAGGCGCAGCCTTTAACCGACTGGATTCCATTCTGGCACTTCCTTCACTTTGGCTCCCAACTCCAAACTCCTTCAAATTGCATGCTTGGAGTGTCGCTTTAAATACGGGAGTTGAAATTGCATTATGCGGGTACCATCACGCCCGCTGACACTAATTGGTCAGGAAACCTGGAAATCAGATGGCTGGGTTAAAAGGCCACTGACAGACCGCTGGACTTACTTCCGGGTTTCCCGCATGGTACTGGACTCCCCCCCGCGCCCCCCTCCCCCCTCGCTCCCAGCGCGTCATGAACTTAAAATGCAGCCCATGGTGGGAGGAGCCAACTGGCCAGAAGAGGTCAAATTAAGTTATTAAAATTTCCCTCTCTTTGAACTCCTTGTGGATCAGGAGGAGCTCCACAGCCCCCTCGATCCTCATGTAATCCCTAGCTCAGCATTCCCCCAATAGCAACGTGAAAAGCGAATCCCCAGGCCTTGCCCCCAATCCCAATCTGATTACATTGCAACCCCTTCACCCACTGACTGCCAGGGACCATTCCCATAGATCTCCTGCAGCCAGATTTCTGCTCCCGCCTGCTGGGCAGATAATGAATCTGGCCGCTTGTCGAGCTGGGATCCAGTAATTTTTATCTAAATGAGGCACTGTTGTTAAGATCAGCAGGGCCTCCATTGGGTGAGTGGGCAGAAGCGTGGCAGATGCAACATAACATGGATAAATGCGAGGTTATCCACTTTGTTGTCAAAAACAGAAGGGCAGACTATTATCTGAATGGCAATAGATTGGGAGAAGGGGAAGTGCAACGAGACCTGGGTGTCCTTGTGCACCAGTCGCTGAAGGTAAGCATGCAGGTGCAGCAGGTGGTGAAGAAGGCAAATGGTATGTTGGCCTTCATAGCGACAGGGTTTGAGTATAGGAACAGGGATGTCCTGCTGGAGTTGTACAGGGCCTTGGTGAGACCACACCTTGAGTACTGTGTGCATTTTGGTCGCCTTATCTGAGGAAGGAGGTTCTTGCCATGGAAGGAGTTCAGCGAAGATTCACAAGGCTGATACCTGGGATGGCAGGAATGACATATGAGGAGAGATTGGGTCGATTGGGCTTATACTCGCTGGAGTATAGAAGAATGAGAGGGGATCTCATCGAAACATATAAAATTCTGACAGGTCTGGACAAACTAGATGCAGGAAGAATGTTCCCGATGGTCGGAGAGTCCAGAACCAGGGGTCATAATCTAAGGATAAGGGGTAAGCCATTTAGGACAGAAATGAGGAAGAATTTCTTCACCCAGAGAGTGGTGAACCTGTGGAATTCTCTACCACAGAAGTTAGTTGAGGCCAAGTCATTAAATATATTCAAGAATGAGTTAGATATATTTCATAAAGCTAAAGGGATCAAGGGATATGGGGAGAAGGCAGGTACAGGGTACTGAGTTTGGATGATCAGCCATGATCTCATCGAATGGCGGAGCAGGCTCGAGGGGGCCGAATGGCCTACTCCTGCTCCTATCTTCTATGTTTCTATGTCCCTGTCCTGTCTCGGTGCGCCACCCGCTATTGGGTTCACGTGCAGCCTTCCCCCCCTATAAAAATCGAGGCTGCACCAATCTCGGAACCAGTCCTGCATACATTCTACAAAACATTCTCCAGATTCTCCAGTTTCACCTTTATTCTAATGTATCCTGGGATGGTTAAAATCACCCAATATTGTTGTCCTCTTGTTCTTGCACATCACTCACATCTCACAGCACCCGCTCTATCTCATCTTCACTATTTGTTGCCTTGTAAAGCAAATCAAGAATTGTACCATATAACTTCCTATTCCTGAATTATATCCATGTGGATTTGGTTTTAATGCAAACCCCAAGGGCATCCTAATGTTTAACTCTGTAATAGAATCCTTCACTAACACTGCCATTCTGCTCCCCATTTTCCTCCCTACCTCCCGTGAAAATGTTATAACGTGGAAGATTTAGGTCCCAGTGCTGCCCATGCTACATCTCCATCAGAGCTACTATCGCTCATATTCCTCCATAGTTATTAAGGCTTCAAACTGTCCAATTTTATTTTGAATGCTTTGTGCATTCATGTAAATGCTTATCAATTTTGACTCCGATTTTGGGGAATTTTTACCCTATTCCTTTTCCTGGTTTTCTCACTTAATTTTTTGATATTTGTTGCCCCTTCTACAACAATGCTTTTGTCTCTCACTACTTCATAGTCTGTTTCTTTCCTTTTCTCTTCTGAGAGTATTTCCAGACTTCTGTTTCAACTAGGCCTCTGTTTCTATTCCAAGAGCTTTATTAAACATATTCTCTATCTCTCCCCTCCCGTAAAAAAAATCTTCCCAAAATAGACTTTCCCCACTCCTGCCATAACAGTTTAAACCCTCCCATTTACTATTACATTGTGTCCAGCCAAATACATTTATCATTTCAGTCCAATGGTGTAATTAAATTGTATCTAGCTGAGTTGAATTATAAATGTGGTTTTCCGAATAAAACAGAAGTGTTAGTAAAATATTATTTATCCCTGTGATTCTACTCAATAATTGTTAATTTTAACAATCTGCTGATGGCAGAATATCTACTCTTTGTCATAGCCTCCCTACTGAACCTGCGTTGCTTCATGTATTGCTCCTCCATGATGCAACAATTATTGACTCTCTCGTAGCAGAGCTAGTGTCTGAGGTTGTGTCCATTGTGAGTTGTGCAGCCACTATGCCCTTGGTGCTCAAAAGCAGCATACCAATACTAATAGGACTATATCCTTTCTATCTGACAAAAAAACTCCTCTGTGCTATTCACTTTTGTCACTGCTCTAGTGATATATTTCTTCAATTAAGCTCTCTAACCCCAGGCATGCTGGAATGGGTGGGGAGGGAGGGGTGGGGTGGGGGGGCGGGCGGTGGCATATATTCTCTTTTCGATTTGACTGCAGCTGCAGAATACTATGCAAGTTCATCATTATTGACCTTAACAAGTAAAAGACATTTTACATTATTACTGGGTGATCCATTTTGGTGAGGTAAGACTCCTCAGAGCAGGACTAAATACAGAGGATTTGCCTGTTAACACTCCTACTCAATTGCATCAACTTTTTTGTTAAAATTATCAGAGGAAAATATATCCCTTGATGACTACACTATGAAAAACCAGACAGCTCCTGAGTCAGTGACTTCAATGGAAAGGAATATCGGGCAGCGTGTATAACGGGCGGCCAATCCACAACCACTAGTTTACTGCCCATGTTATTACACATTTAGAAATAAGCCCTGGAACCCCCCCAGCCCCAACCAGTGTTTAAAAAAACAGACATTAATTTTAAACTCACACAAGCTGAGATTATATCAGGTTGTGATATGTGGGTTGCTAAGCAACAGAATGTACAGCGAGTGACACTGGCGCTGCCCATTCCATTTGTTGACAAATTGGATGTAGATATGGTTTCCAGTAGTTTGAAATGTGCCTCTCATGCTGTTGGTCTGTGGTTTATAATGTGTACTGTAATGTAAATTGGGCAGGCATATGATATACAAGTTAATTATTTGAATAAGCGGCTAAAACTTTTGAAGTCATTGTGTGTGTTATCTCAGAAACACTGAAGGCTAGCCTGCTATTTAGCCCTTTACCATTCCTCTATGCAGCTCAGTGTATAATATAGTTCATTTTCTGTACAATTACAGTGATGGATGGTTAATTGAGTCACTCTAAGGTACCATATGTGATACCCATGATCTGAGCATCACTGGTCAGATTAAAGTATCACACTTTCTGAAAGAGCATTGTCATCTTGGATTCAGGACAAGATCAGAAGGGTTATCTGGGGTCTAGTGGATTTATTTTGTTTAAAGGGACATTACTTTATCAAAACTAACATAGTGGGTAATCAGTTCTTGTGACAAAATTTATTTTGGCTGTTTTACTGTATGTTGACCCAGTTGACTGAATATGTTAGCAAATCTCATTTTCACCATTTTAGATGTTTAGTTGGGGTGCACAAACAGCAGCAAATTTATATTGTGGTATATTTACAATTGGCTGATCTGAAATTCGTACAAAGAGGATAATGAATAATGGACTATGTGATATGATAAGTATTTCCACAAGTGAGCTGACTGAATAATTCACAAACAGTGAAGTGAGTTTTAATTTAGCTCATGAGGGAAAGTATCACTTGCAGCCAGTCATTCATTGTTCTGTTTATACAATTTTTAAAAAATAAATAATTTGTTTGACTAGTTTATTTAATAAACTTACATTAATTCATTTTAATGGCGATTATAAGAAGTGCAGAGAACATTTAGCACTGATTAAGTTGGAAGATTCACCTTTCTTCTCTTCTGGGTTATTTGGTCATCACCTTGAAAATCCCATAAAAAGGGATTATATTATATATTAAATAAATAGGGTCAAATCAACCCCAAATCTAAGGCAACCCTTTCTCCGTGCACATAGTAAGTTCTATTGGCTGCTTTCAGTCTAAATGCAGCCACATATGCCCTCCCTTTGAGTGACCAATACATCCTTTTTTGGATTCCATATCTTCCCAAAAAAATTCCTCCATGACTTCTGAATTTGAATGTTTTTGTCTGTTATTTATTGTCTTAAACTGGCTCAAGTCATGTTATCCACAACCACTGAAACCTGCCACTAAAATATGCTGCACTGGGAGCCATGAAAGACTGGAAGAGATACAGTGCTGGTTAAATACATATTGGAAAAACAGTGATCAACTGAAAACCAAGAACATGCTCTGTAAATAAAAAAGAATGGAAATACAAGGGGGTAAATAAAGATGAACAGCAACCCAATAAAAATAAAGGGGGAAAAATTCGGTTGGTTTGCGCCTCCCATTAGCGCCTTAAGAGGGCACTAATGGGGCGCAAAGCAGCTAGCGCCCGGGCGCAGCGATGTCTGCGCCGCTCGCGAAATTGACCAGACATTTTGCGACGGCGCTAAACAATACCGCCCCGATCTCCTGCACCCTCAGATCTTGACGTCAGTCGAGCATGCAAAGCCCTTGTGGCGCCCCGGACAGGATATTGAGTGGCGCCCCATTCCTTTCCGCCTGGCGCAAGCAACAACAGGTAGACTGGAATGTTTCCCAGTCGGTGTGGGGCTGGGGGGGCACTATTTACAGGCGGCCTCTTCCTGGCTTTTTCTGTGGTAGACATTTTTGCACCACTCATTCTGACAGAGAGAGATTCTGAGAGAGAAGGAGAGACTTCTGCATAGAGTCAACGCTGTGTGAAGTAGTTTTGGCTACTGAGCATCACTTTGCAGGTACTTTTGGATTTGACCTTCATTACTTTGATTACCAAGAGACTATGGGGGCTGCACTGATTTGGGGCGTCGTCCTACGCCTGCAGAATCGGAGGCAACATAGACGCAGAGAGAGAGTGGCAATCATGGCCAGACGGAGGAGGGCCAACAGGCCTCTGTACAGGAGACCTTACCCTCCCAGGGTATTTCGCCAACAATTCTCCTACATTAATATGTCTGAGGAGCAGTGTTTGCGCAGGCTGCACTTCAGCAAGGAGGTAGTCACTGAGCTCTGCCACCTGCTGCAGCCAGATCTGCAGCCTCTACTGAGGACCAGGACATCTCTGTCGGTGGCTGTGAAGGTCACAGTGGCTCTGAACTTTTATGCCACCGGCTCCTTTCAAGCAGCTACTGGTGACATTGCCAATATCTCCCAGTTTGCAGTCCATTGCTGCATCCGTCAGGTCACAAATGGAGATGCCAGTACATCTCTTTCCCGATGACCCGGGCCAAAGAGCATGAACACGCATTGGGCTTTGCGAGGATAGCGGGCTTCCCCATGGTGCAGGGTGCCATTGACTGCATGCATGTGGCATTGCGGGCACCGCATGAGAATGCAGAGGATTTCCGCAACCGCAAGGGGTTCCACTCCTTAAACGTCCAGTTGGTCTGTGACCACAGACAGCTGATACTCGCTGTCAATGCCCGCTATCCTGGCAGCAGCCACGATGCATTCATCCTGCGTCAGACTGCTGTGCCAGAACTTTTCCAGGCATCGCATCAGCCAAGTGGTTGGCTCCTCGGGGACAAGGGTTATCCACTGTGCACCTGGCTAATGACACCACTCCGTAACCCCAACACCCCTGCTGAGATGCGGTACAACGAGAGCCATCTCTCCACCAGGAACATCGTTGAGCAGACGATCGGCATGCTCAAGCAACGGTTCCGCTGTCTGGACCGCTCAGGAGGAGCCCTGCAGTACTCGCCTGAGCGAGTCTCCCTCTTCATAGTTGTGTGCTGCATGCTGCATAATCTGGCAATCCTCAGGACCCAGCCAATACCACCAGGCCTTGGAGCACCACTGGAGGAGGAGGAGGAAGAGGAGGAGGATGATCAGCAGCAGCACCAAGGTGGGAGGGAGGCCCAAAATGTTGAAACTGCAAGGGCCGTCCGTCAATGGCTGATAGCAAGCCGCTTCTAGGCCCCTGCTGAGGAAATGGCTTCTGCCATGGAGAACAACATGAATAGAAGCATAGAAGATAGGAGCAGGAGTAGGCCATTCAGCCCCTCGAGCCTGCTCCGCCATTTAATGAGATCATGGTTGATCATCCAAATTCAGTACCCTGTCCCTGCTTTCTCCCCATATCCCTTGATCCCTTTAGCCTTAAGAAATATATCTGTCTCCTTCTTGAATATATTTAATGAATTGGCCTCAACTGCCTTCTGTAGTAGAGAATTCCACAGGTTCACCCCTCTCTGGGTAAAGAAATTCCTCCTCATCTCAGTCCTAAATGGCTTACCCCTTATCCTTAGACTGTGACCTCTGGTTCTGGACTCCCCCGCCATCGGGAACATCCTTCCTGCATCTAGTCTATCTAGTCCTGTTAGAATTTTATAAGTTTCAATGAGATCCCCTCTCATTCTTCGAAACTCTAGCGAATATAAGCCTAATCGACCCAATCTTTCTTCATACGTCATTCCTGCCATCCCAGGTATCAGTCAATGAGTAATGAAACCAACCCGCAACCCCTAAGCCAGCCAAGGCAGCAATGAGTCCAAAGACCAAACATGTACATTTTGAATACAAAATCTTATTTATTTTACAAACTCTGTGTGTGTCATTTCTTCATGACAAACTAATAGAAACAAACACAAAAAATCATTAATTAACACAACCTGGAGATAATGTCCAAAACACTAAACAAAAGTTTGAACGCGAACCTCAGCCTTTAATAAAAAATTGACCAACATTTCGTCACACCTCCTACTTTTTGCCCTTCGAGGGTGATCTCCTTCCCTTGCGCACTTCCCCCCTTCCCACCCTACTGCTCCTCCATAATGGGGCCCCAGTGGCTGCAGCAAGGCTGGTGGAAGGCTGCTGATTGTCAGAACCTGAGACTGTAGATGCCCTTGAAGGACGGCCTCGACCAGCTCTGGGCCTGGAGGGCCCGGCTGCAGACTGCACCAACTCTGCATGGGCGGCAGCAGTCTGGGCTACAGGCGGTGGCAAGTGCAATGGGGAAGTGACAGTGGTGGCAGCAGGAATGCTGTCATCTTAAGAGAGGACAGAAACTCCCTGCTCGACCGACACACTGGCACTCCCATTGCTGGCCTGCTGCGGCGCGGTGAGAGCCCCGGGGAAATGTGTCCGAACCAGCGACAATGGCAGCAGTCAGTGCTTGCGTGACCTCAATCTGAGTCTGCATGAGAGCAGTCTGAGATGGGATCACGGCAGCCAGTGACTGAATTGCAGCACTAAGCTTTAGCGTGGCATCCGCCTGTGCTACAGCGAAGTGCTCCACACTCCTTGCCAGTGCATCAATGCATTTGGGCACCCTTCCCACTGCACCCATGAGCTGAGTCTGCATGTGCACCGCCTGGGTGTTCATTTCAGTGATGAGCAGCTCCTCCTCTGCGTCCAGTGCAGCAGGACTCGCTGGCCTACTCTCCCTCCGGGGAGAAGGCCCCCGAGCTTCCCTAGCCACATCGCGTTGCTGCAGCCCGCTGGGTCCTGGAGCTTTACCCTCATCAGACCTTTCCCCCCTGCTCCCCTCCAGGGAAGACGTGGTCCCAGTGTGGGCATGGGCGTCCTCGGGAGAGGGTGGCGCTGATGCTCCGGCTTCCTCTTCCTCCCTGCCTGCGGCTTCACTCCCACTGGCAGCTTGAAGGCCCGTCTCCTCAGCTGGTGAGTCACCATCTGAAAGCAGGGAGGTATAAGTGTGGCTTTAGTGTGAGGATAGGGGGGCAGTAAGGGAGGAAGGAGTGCAGCGATTTAGTAAGTTGGATTGAAAGTGTCAAAGGCTGGTGTTATGAGGGATAAGTGGAATGAGAGTGGAGAAAAAGATGATGACCTTACCATTGCTGTCCAGAATGGGGTCGGCCTCTCCTGGGGCGACGGGACCGATCACCTGGCTTGACACAATCCTGTGGATGCGCACCTCAAGATCGCTGAGGGGTTGCAGCTGAGGCCGCCCTCCACCCGTCCATTGCTGCTGTCTCCTATTATGAGATAGCTTGGCCTGCAAGAAAAAGGACGGTGTCTGAGTAAATATACAGCCATGGTCTTGCCTGATGTGCCTCCCATAATTGAATAGCCCTTAATGTAAGCAGTCATGGTCTTGCCTGATGTGCCTCCCATAGTTGAATAGCCCTTACTGTATGCAAAGTGTGGAGTGTGCGTGTGTGTTTCATGAGAGGGCCATAGGTGTTGGATGAGTGTTGGGCATTGGGGTTTTAAGACCCTCTGGCCATAGAGTGAGGTTGAGATGGAGGGATAGAGAGATATTGAAAAAAAGCCACTCACCCTGACGACCCGAGTGAGGTCGTTGAACTTTTTGCGACATTGTATATGGGTCCTGGTCACCATGCTCCTGGAGGAGACGTGCTGAGCCACCTCCCTCCACACTCTTCTGTAGTCACGTGGCAAAGGCTTCCTGCCACTCTCAGGGAAGAGTATAGATCTTCTGCGCTCCAACGTGCCAACCAGAGCCTCCAAGGCCCGCTCGCTGAAGCGCTGAACTTGTTCTCTCACCCTCTCCATAGTCATTGCCTGGAAAATGTAGTCACAGGTCTCTCCAGGCCGAGATTCAAGGCTCCAATGAGCAGGGTGTGGCTGGAGAGCAAGATCGACCCTCCCCTTTAAGAACTGTCCGGCGCCAGTGTGCCTGTGTTCCATCGCTAACTAACATCACCTGCGCTGCGCCCGCGCTCTGAGTTAGCGCCTCGCTCCTTAGCCTTTAAGACAGGTGTGCAGCGCCTGATTTAGCGCTCCAATCACCTCCAGGGACGATAAAAGCCAAGTTTGCAGTCGGAGATGATAATTAGCGGCAGGCGCTAAACTTTGCGCCCGGCCGATAATCGCGCCCCAAATGGGGCGATACTGAATTTCTCCCCCAAATATCCAAAATTCCAGCCAAGGACAGAGAGCAGGCAATGCCCCAGCAGTTGAAAATTGGGATGAAACGTGGTTCTGTTAGGATTCCCACCCCCATCCCCCTGTTTTTGGCTGTACATATTTTCCGATGAGTGAGGAATGAGGCGATTCTTTTGCCCGTTCTCCCCCCCACCCCCACATCAAGTGGTCATATCTGGGGAATTCTTGGGCGATCCTGGGAATACTGCCAAGGATGCCCTCATAAGATCGCAGCAGATCACTCACCAGATTTGCCTGAATGGTAATCTGGTGGGGCAGAGACCATGCCCTTTATAGATCCTGCCAGATTTCAATTTCTATCAAGGGCACGCAATCTGGCCCACCAGATTACTGTCCAGGTGGTGAATGTGAAAATCTACCCCAAGGTGTGAGTTCTCTTGAGGCATTAGCAAAGCCCCCAAACCTTTAATAGACAAATCTGTTTATTAATCTTAGAATCATAGCAGCACAAACATTGAGTATGCAAATATTTAGTAGATAAGGTAAAATGAGGAAATAAATCAGAGGTTACAAAGGCAGTAGCGGTTATGCCACAGTAATTCAGCATTAACTACTTGCTGATTAAAAATTTACAGCAGAAATCAGTGTTTGAGATTGATATAAATGGGTGAGATTAATTTAGGATTAGACTCCTTAGATAGCTGTCAAGTTAACAGCATAGATAGCCAGTCTATTGAGTAGATTAAAGTCTACATGCTTGTAGTTAGCATTGTTTCCAGAATTTATATAACCTCATCATGAGCTGGGAAAGATACATTGGTTGCCTTGCCCTCCTCTGTGAGCCTTCTGAGACATCAGGATAATGAACCTTTATCAATAGAGGTGCTATTCGTTCCTCCTGGATCACCTGTTCCTGGGTAAATTCACCTTCCATGCTGATAGCTGTATCTGGATTAACTGGCTTAAATTTCACGTCCTTTTATATCAAGGATTATCTAAGTAACATATTTATATCTGCCTGTGTCTGACTGGTATAGCTGTACAATCTTAACTTCTGTAAGGTTTCTTGTTCTGTCGAAAATGCACTTTTTGATTTTATAGAGACATCTTCTGACATATACTAGACAAATTACTCCTACACCTTCTACTACAAAGACAACTGCAAGAACGACTAAAATAACTAAAACTAAACTAAGAATTAATAACTGAGGACTTTAGTGTCAAAAACACGATTTTATATATGCTTAATTTCCGATGAAACTGCCTCATTCTATTCACCGATCTGAGTTAGAAGAGTCCAGCCCTTCTGGTGTCAGAAGTAGGCCATACGGCCCCTCGAGCCTGCTCCACCATTCAATAAGGTCATGGCTGATCTTCGACCTCAACTCCACTTTCCTGCCCGTTCTCTATATCCCGTCGATTCCCCTAGAGTCCAAAAATCTATCTATCTCAGCCTTGAAAATACTCAATGATTCAGCATTCACAGCCCTTTTGGGTAGGAAGTTCCAAAGTTTCACAACCCTCTGAGTGAAGAAATTCCTCCTCATCTCAGTCTTAAATGGCCGAAAACCTTATCCTGAGCCTATGCCTTCTAGTTCTATACTCTCCATCCAGGGGAAACAGCCTCTCAGCATCTACCCAGTCAATCCCCCTCAGAATCTTATATGCTTCAATGAGATCGCCTGTCATTCTTCTAAACGCCAGAGAATATAGGAACAATCTACTCAATCTCTCCTCTTAGGAATCCCAGGAATCAATCCAGTGAACCTTCGTTGCACCGCCTCTAAGGCAAGTATATCCTTTCTCAGATAAGGAGACCAAAACTGTCTCACCAAAGCCCTGTACAATTGTAGCAAGACGTTCTTACTTTTATACTCCAACACCCTTGCAATAAAGGCCAACATGTCATTTTCACTCCTAATTGCTTGCTGTACCTGGATGCTAACTCTCTGTTTCCTGTACGAGGACACCTAAATCTCTCTGAACACCAACATTTAATAGTTTGTCACCATTTAAAAAATATTCTGTTTTTCTATTCTTCCTACCAAAGTGAATAACCTCACATTTCCCCACATTATACTCCATTTGCCACCTTATTGCCCACTTACTTAACCTGTCTATATCCATTTGCAAGCTCTTTGTGTACTTGTGTATCGTCAGCAAACTTGTTTACATTACACTCGGTCCCTTCATCCAAGTCATTAATATAGATTGTAAATAGCTGAGGCCCAAGCACTGATCCTTGCGGCACTCCACTAGTTACAGCCTGCCAATCTGAAAATGACCCGTTTATCCCTGCTCTCTGTTTTCTGTCCATTAACCAATCCTCTATCTATGCTAATATATTACCCCAACCCCATGAGCCCTTATCTTGCATAGCAACCTTTTATGTGGCACCTTATCAAATGCCTTTTGGAAATCCAAATATACTACATCCATTGGTTCCTCTTTATCTACCCTGCTAGTTACCTTTCATAAAACCATGCTGACTCTGCCTAATCATATTATGATTTTCTAAGTGGCCTGTTACCACTTCTTTAATAATAGATTCCAGCATTTTCCTAACGATGATGTCAGGCTAACTGGCCCGTAGTTCCCTGTTTTCTCTCTCCCTCCTTTCTTGAATAGCAGGGTTACATTTGCTACCTTCCAATCCAAGGGGACCGTTCCTGAATCTAGGGAACTTTGGAAGATCACAACCAATGCATCCACTATCTATGCAGCTACCTCTTTTAGAACCCATGGATGTAGGCCATCAGGTCCAGGGGATTTGTCAGCTTTTAGTCCCATTAGTTTCTCTACTGATCATAATTATTTTAAGTTCTTCACTCTCATTAGCCCCTTGGTACCCCGCTATTTTTGATATGCATTTTGAGTCTCTGCTGTGAAGACAGATACAAAATATTTGTTTAAAGTCTCTGCCATTTCCTTATTCCCCATTTTAATTTCTCCTGTCTCAGTCTCAAAGAAACCAACACTTAATGTTGCTACTCTATTCCTTTTTACATACTTGTAGAAGCTCTTATATTCTCTTTATATGTTTCTTGCTAGTTTACACTCATTTTATTTTCTCCCTTTTAAACAATTTTTTGTCATTCTTTGCTGGTTTCTAAAGCTCTCCCAATCTCAGGCTTACTACTATTCTTTGCAACATTATAAGCCTTTTCTTTTAATCTAATACTACCCTTAACTTCTTTAGTCAGCTACAGATGAATCACTTTTCCTGTGGAGTTTTTATTTCTCAATGGAATGTATATTCGTTGAAAATTTTGGAATATTTCCTTAAATCTTTGCCACTGTTTATCTACTGTCATACCTTTTAATCTAATTTCCCAATCTACCTTCCTGAACCTGCCCCTCATACCTGTGTAATTGACTTTATTTAAGTTTAAGACTCTAGTTTCGCGCTTAAGTATTTCACTCTCAAACTCAATGTGAAATATTATGATCACTCTTCCCCAGAGGATCCTTTACTATCAGATTACTAATTAACCTTGTCTGATTGCGCAATACTAGATTTAAAATGGTCTTCACTATAGAGGATACAAGTAGCATCCCAGAAATAGCTGTAAATCAGGAAATGGAAGGGAGGGAGGAATTCAAGAAAATTACAATCACCGGGGAAGTGGTACTGAGCAAATTGTTGAAGCTGCGGGCTGACAAGTCCCCGGGTCCTGATGGACTTCATCCTAGGGTCTTAAAAGAAGTGGCTAGTGAGATAGTTGATGCGTTGGTTTTAATTTTCCAAAAGGTTTCATTAGATTGGAAAATAGCGAATGTAACTCCTTTATTCAAAAAGGGAGGGAGACAGAAAGTAGGAAACTACAGGCCAGTTGGCTTAACATCTGCCATAGGGAAGATGTTAGAAGCTATTATTAAAGACGTTATAGCAGGGCACTTAGAAAAGTTCAAGGTAATCAGGCAGAGTCAACATGGTTTTGTGAAAGGGAAATCATGTTTAACTAATTTATTGGAGTTCTTTGAGGAAGTAACATGTGCTGTTGATAAAGGGGAACCGGTGGATGTACTGTACTTAGATTTCCAGAAGGCATATGATAAGGTGCCTCATCAAAGGTTATTGCGGAAAATAAAAGCTCATGGTGTAGGGGGTAACATATTGGCATGGATAGAAGATTGGCTAGCTAACAGAAAACAGAGAGTAGGCATAAATGGGTCATTTTCTGGTTGGCAAGATGTAACGAGTGGTGTGCCACAGGGATCAGTGCTGGGCCTCAACTTTTTACAATTTATATAAATGACTTAGATGAAGGGACCAAATGTATAGTTGCTAAATTTGCTGATGACACAAAGATAGGTAGGAAAGTAAATTGTGAAGACGACATAAGGAGGCTACAAAGGGATATAGATAGGTTAAGCGAGTGGGCAAAGATCTGGCAAATGGAGTATAATGTGGGAAAATGTGAAATTGTCCAGTTTGGAAGGAAGAATAAAAGAGAAGCATATTATCTAAATGGTGAGAGATTGCAGAGCTCTGAGATGCAGAGGTATCTGGGTGTCCGAGTGCATAAATCGCAAAAGTTTAGTATGCAAGTAATTAGGAAAGCTAATAGAATGTTATAGTTTATTGCGAGGGGAATTGAATACAAAAAGTAGGGAGGTTATGCTTCAGTTATACAGGGCATTGGTGAGACCACATCTGGAGTACTGTGTACAGTATTGGTCTCCTTATTTAAGGAAGGATGTAAATGCATTGGAAGCAGTTCAGAGGAGGTTTACTAGACTAATACCTGGAATGGGCGGGTTGTCTTATGAGGAAAGGTTGGACAGGCTAGGCTTGTATCCGCTGGAGTTTAGAAGAGTAAGAGGTGACTTGATTGAAACATATAAAATCCTGAGGGGTCTTGACAGGGTGGATGTGGAGAGGATGTTTCCTCTTGTGGGAGAATCTATAATTCGGGGTCACTGTTTAAAAATAAGGGGTCGCCCATTTAAGACAGATGAGGAGAAATTTTTTTTCACAGAGGGTCGTGAGTCATTGGAACTCTCTTCCTCAGAGGGCGGTGGAAGCAGAGTCTTTGAATATTTTTAAGGCAGAGATAGATAGATTCTTGATAAGCAAGGGGGTGAAAGGTTATCGGGGGTAAGTGGGAATGTGGAGTAATCAGATCAGTCACGATCTTATTGAATGGCGGAGCAGCTTTGAGGGGCCAAGTGGCCTACTCCTGCTCCTAATTCGTATGTTCGTGTGTATGTTCGTAAAATAGTCTGTTCCCTGGTTGGTTCTACAACATATTGTTCTAGGAAACGAATGCATTCAATGAACCCCTAGCCCCCTCCAGACTACCTTTGCCAATTTGATTTGCCCAGTCAGCAGCTTAAATTCCCCCATGATCATTGCATTACCTTTGTTACAAGCTCCTATTATTTGTTGATCAATACTCTTTCCAAAGGTATAGCTACTTTTAGGGGGCCTATAAACGACTCCCACTAAACATGACAATACATCAGCCCTCTTTGCCCCTACATGGTGATGTGGGGCTTAGGAGCAGGAGCAAGCAGGAAATGGCAATGGGTCATGTTGGAAATACTCAGCAGGTCAGGCAGCATCTGTGGAGAGAGAAACAAAGTTAACGTTTCAGGTCAATTAAATATTTTATTTCAGATTTCCACCATCCACAGTATTTTGCTTTTGTGTTGTAATGGATGATGTTACTTGCTTTACCAGTGAAAACACATGTCCACCATTCTGCAACCGCCTCCTCTGATGATTGCAAATGTGCCAGTAAAGAGGCAGGGCCAAATTTCACTCACAACTGTGGAAGTGCTGCAGCCTGTAACTGGACCATCTTAGACCCATGCTCACAGAGGTGAAGTGCCACCTCAATGGCAGGAGACTCTCATAGATACATAGCTGCAAAGTACCTCACAGGCTCCAGCTATGGGACTGCACTGAGAAACAGCAAAAAATGAAGAAGTACAGCACAACACATATAGACTGTTGGAAAGGGAAAGCACATCAGTGGCAGGCACTAGTATCAGAGACACATCACATTTTTGATAACACATGGTGGTATTGGAGCTGCAGCACATGCAAACAATTTCATTTATGTAGTTGAGAAACTATTAGGTTTTCTGTGTAAATGTAGAGGATGGTCAATTCTTCCAGGGTATGGGAAAACTATTCATGCAAAGGTTAGGTGGGGCAATTAAGAAAAGGTATTGGTCTAGAAATTGGATATGACCACGAAACGGGCAGTGTTAAGGCCCAACGATGTTAAGCATGGCCAGGTAAAAATGGTCTAGTTAGCACGCAACATTCGTGCTCAGTCCTCATTAACATGATTGTAGTCCTGATTTCAGTGCTAAAACCACTGCTTATTAGCTTAACGCTTAACAGGTCAGCCAATAGCGGGTCCAGCCAATTGCCAGTCATGCTTGCCACAGGCTTTATACAGTACTTAAAGAAGAGGTGCATTGATGCTGCAGCACCTCATTGTCAAGCCACTCACAAATTCAACTGGAAGAAGACGGCATTGCAAACACATGGCAGAGCCTCAGCACAGGGAGAGCCCGCAGATTCTCCGATGAGGCTCTTGAGGCACTGGTCATGGCTGTGGAGAGGAGGCAGGCTGTCCTCTTCCCACACACCGACAGGAAGCCGTCGTCACACACCTCTGGAAGGCTCTGGCAGGAGATAGCTGCTTATGTGACGGCCAGCACTGTGGTCCCAAGGTTGGCCATCCAATGCCGAAAGAAGTTTAGTGAAGGCTTCAGCAAATGCCATATCCCATCATCTCCACCACAAGCCTCACGCACTGCTCAATGCACCACACCCCCAGCACTCACCTACCAACAATCTCTACCTATCCCCACTCACACCTCACAATCATAGCTTCACTTCACCCTCACAACCTTACCACTGCTGCAACACTCACACCCACATCTCACACCTTGCACACTGATAGCTATTCAACTATGGCAGGCACATCACCCAAACTAATTGCACCACATGCACTCACACACTTCTCTTTCTCTTGTAGGCCAAGGTCGCATATAATCAGAGAGAGCAGCGGCAGACAGGCGGGGGTCAGGCTGCCATTCACGACCTCAGCCAGCTGGAGGCGAGCGTGCTGGAGATCATTGGGCGGTAGATCATGGAGGCTGTGGCAACCGGCGAGGTTGAACCCCTTGGGGACAAAAATGGTATGCTCATTCCTAATCCTTCTTCTCACATCCCACTTCCTCCTCATCTCACAATCTCGTCTCACTTTCAAGCTGCTGATGTTGTATGCATGCATATCTTGCTCCCCCTACCTCCCCTCACCGTAACCCGACTCTTGTGCCTTTCTGCTTTCAGCTAATCAAGACCAAGCACCTGAGCAGCCTGTCCCTGAGGCGATGCACGAGAGTGAGGGGGGAGAAGAAGAAGACACAGCAGCACTGCATCTGTCACTCGCAGACAATAGCTAGAAACTGGCACTGCAGCGTACTTTAGAGGCTAGTGTAGAGGCTAGTGTAGTGTCTGCACAGGGTGAGGCACCAGGCACGAGTGGGCTGCAGCAAGGCCAGGGGGAACAGGTAGCTCGGGGGCCAGCTCCCCAGAGGGCGAGTTCATGTGCGAGCTCTGCTGCACACGACTCAGATGAGGTCCTCGATGGGGCGGCCTTCAGAAGAAGGGTGATAGGCATGCTGAAGAACAACAAGGCCTCAGGAGCAGATGGAATCCCCACCGAGGTGCTAAAACATGGCGGAGAAGCACTATTGCGCAAATACATGAACTCATTTCTTT
Source organism: Squalus acanthias (assembly GCA_030390025.1). NCBI lineage: Eukaryota > Metazoa > Chordata > Chondrichthyes > Squaliformes > Squalidae > Squalus > Squalus acanthias. The sequence continues at coordinate 89,138,385 of CM059432.1, forward strand.
TATTTGGAAGGAGGAGAGCATGCCAGGGGATCTCAGAGACGCCGTAATCGTGACCATCTTCAAAAAAGGTGACAAGTCCGATTGCGGTAATTACAGAGGAGTCTCCCTGCTGTCTGCCACAGGGAAAGTCATCACAAGATTCCTCCTCAATTGCCTTCTCCCAGTGGCTGAAGAGCTCCTCCCAGAGTCGCAATGTGGATTCCGCTCACTAAGGGGCACAATGGGCATGATCTTCACCGTGCGTCAATTACAAGAGAAGTGCAGGGAACAGCACCAACCGCTGTACATGGCCTTCTTTGACCTCACAAAGGCCTTCGACACCGTCAACCGTGAGGGATTATGGAGTGTCCTCCTCAAATTCGGCTGCCCTCAAAAGTTTGTCACCATCCTCCGCCTGCTTCACGACGACATGCAATCCGTGATCCTGACCAACGGATCCACCACAGACCCAATTCATGTACGGACCAGGGTCAAGCAAGGCTGTGTCGTCGCACCAACACTCTTCTCGATCTTCCTGGCTGCAATGCTCCATCTCACCCTCAGTAAGCTCCCTGCTGGAGTGGAGCTAATCTACAGAACAAACGGGAAACTGTTCAACCTCCGTCGCCTCCAGTCCAGATCCAATGTCATCCCATCCCCTGTCATCGAATTACAGTATGCAGATGATGCTTGCGTCTACGCACACTCTGAGGCCGAACTCCAAACCATCGTCAACGGCTTCACCGAAGCGTACGAGAGCATGGGCCTTACACTAAACATCCGTAAGACAAAGGTCCTCTACCAACCTGCCCCCGCCACACAGTACTGCTCTCCGATTATCAAAATCCATGACGAGGCCTTGGACAACGTGGACCACTTTCCATACCTCAGGAGCCTACTGTCAACAAGGGCAGACGTCGATGATGAAGTCCAACACCGCCTTCAGTGTGCCAGTGCAGCCTTCAGTCGCCTGAGGAAGAGAGTGTTTGAAGACCAGGACCTCAAACTCAGCACCAAGCTCATAGTCTACAGAGCAGTAGTGATAGCCGCCCTCCTGTATGCTTCCGAGACATGGACCATGTACAGCAGGCACCTCAAAGCACTGGAGAGGTACCACCAATGCTGCCTCCGCAAGATCCTGCAAATCCATTGGCAGGATAGGCGCACCAACGTCAGTGTTCTCGCTCAGGCCAGCATCGAAGCTTTGACCACGCTCAATCAGCTCCGATGGACGGGCCACATCGTCCGCATGCCCGATACGAGACTCGCAAAACAAGCACTCTACTCGGAGCTCCGAAATGGCAAGAGAGCCCCAGGTGGGCAGAGGAAACGCTTCAAGGACACCCTCAAAGTCTCCTTGAAAAAGTGCAACATCCCCACCGACACCTGGGAATCCCTGGCCCAAGACCGCACAAAGTGGAGGAGAAGCATCCGGGAAGGCGCCAAACACCTCGAGTCTCTTCGCCGGGAGCAAGCGGAAGTCAAGCGCCGCTCTGGGGCAGTGGCAGTGGGTCAGTACAGCAGGACCCTGCCGTCCTCTCTCAGATGACAGCATTTATCCTCCCACCACTGCCGCTCTGCCATTGCCCTTGCCGCTGCCTGTCGGCCAGCCAGCCCAGACTGCTGCCGCCCATGCCAAGGTAGTGCAGTCTACAGCCGGGGCTTCTAGGTCCACAGCTGCTCGAGGTCGTCCTGCAAGGCCATCTGCAGTCTCCCCCATAGAAACTCAGCAGCCTTCCACCAGCCATGCTGCAGCCACTGGGGGAGCACTTCGTCAGAGCACTAGGACAGGCAAGGACACCCAAACAACAGGCTCTAAGGGATTGCACAAGGGTGATTACTTCAGATCGTTTGTGTGTATTGATTTTGGATAAATTTATTAATTTTGTTTGGAATCTTTTGCCGTGGCTCTCACTTCAGCTTTCTGCCCAGGAGGACACTGTGATATACCATGTCAGAGGGATGGTGTGATGGAGATGTGGTGAGCAACGGGGATTTGGGGTTTCATTCATTGGAATCGGAGTCGGATGAGGCATTCACAGACAGCCCATCCGGAATGGAGATTGGCTGTGTAGGGGGTGGTGTGGTAGGGGTCAGCCTCACCTCTGACTCAGTGAGCGGGTTGAATCGCTCCCACGCCCCTGGTTCAGACCTTGGACTTATTTAGGGGTTGTGAATAAAGATGCAGTAGACAACAGGTTCCGATGAAAGAATTTTGACTTTTATTAAAAGAAAAAAAGGTAACAAACTTAAAACACACTTAACACTTAAACAGGTTGGGGAACACACGGTACAGGCGAGGGAGAATGACAATATACAAAAACCCTTATCCCTCCCAAAAATCCCACTATCTAGCTAGGTTTCGGTTTCTGGAGATCAGGGATATTGCTCACCAAACAGGGGTTTTGACAGTGCGAAATCCAGCCAGGTAAGTTGATTGCGATTTTGAGGTACTCTCTTTTTGTCCTTTGGGGCCTGCCGTCCCCACGTGGTACCGGTCTGTGAAATCTGTGATGGTGGTCTGGTCGTCGGGTGTCTTGCTGGAACTTGCTGCTTCTCTCCTCCTCCTGCTCGTGTCGTGTGCTGTAGACCCGTCTGTGTCTTGCTGGAACGTGCTGCTTCTGGAACAGAGCTGAGAGAGAGAGCTTCTTGGGGGATTGGGACCTCAATTATACTGTTCGGACCCTTTGTCTTTTTCGCGCCAAAACCCCTTACTAAAACGGTTTCGTGTTGAAGTGAATTAGGTTTCAGTTGAGGCCTGCTCATTCCATTGTCTTGGTTTTGCGGGCTAATTAAGTTTTGATGGGTTGAACTTTGTGTTAAATTGTCCTGAACTCTCTTCTTACTGAACTGTTGTAACTGCTTGATGGGCCTTCAATTATACTAAATTGAAGTGGCCTTATCAAAACCAAATCAAATCCTGGTCATTGTAAGACCTCGTCAACAGTAACGACCCTACCAAGTGTCAAATGGCTTGCGTCCTGTCGATCTGTTGTTCAATCGGAGCCCGCATTGTCCTCATGTTTTGGGTTTCTTGCTGGGCCTAGCACTCCTATCTTTATGCATGTCTTTAATGGATTCTGCGATAGGTTTTAATGGTTCCTGTGTTTTGGGTGGGGCGGCCTTCTCCCAGGGCCTATTGTCCAAATGTTAATGTTTGCTGGGGCTTGAATTCCCAGACAATGCAATACCCAAAACTGCTATTTACAGAGGTTGAACCGACGTCCTGTGCAGCCCCCTCTCCCTTACATGTCGACATGTTCTTTTAAAATGCCAAAGCATGGTTTTGGTCTTAAATTCCTTATTTTTATCACTCTGGGGTAGATCCAAAGTCCTTTTTCCTTAGGTTTTGGGGATCTGCAAATTTTGGAAACTTTACAGTCCCCCCTTCGATACTTTCAGTTCACTACAGTATCGTCCTGGGTGGACAAAATTCCTGATCCCCGAAAACCAACCTTCCCCTGTAATTCCTAAACTAAAACCCAAACATACATTCCCCTTTAAATGTGGTGTTTTAGGTACATACAGGTAAGAAAATCTTTATTTCACAACCAAGCACGGAGAGGGTCCGACACCCCTGCAATGCTTGGGAAAACACATATATCTTTATTAAAAAGAACAAAACACAAAAAAACAACAATCTTTATTCAGGAACACAGAATAAAAAAATTCAAACAGGTGTATCTCTCTCCACCTCAGCATAATGCTTCTTCCAAGTCCTTTCATTTCAGAACTGTAGTATTCTGCCCTTTCCCTTGCACTGAGTGCACAACAGGTACAACACTATTCCCAGTTGGCAAACTACGAGGATGTGGGAAGCCATTCTGACCCATGAAGGGACCTCTATGTTTTCGAAGATGTCCCACCAGGGTGAGACTGTGATACCTTGAATCTCTCTCTCTATCTCGTGTGTTTTCTGTTCTAAATTGTAGAAATGTTTTTGAGAGAGCTCTACAGCTTTTAGTAACTTGGTAAGGCGTTCTGGTAGAGGGGGAATTTCGTAGCCAAAATGTGCTACATATTTTTGCAGGTTGGTGAAATTTTGTGTTACAGTGAGGTGAACAGTGGAGGGTTCAGGAATGGGGACAATCCGTTCCTGGGCCACTTGAACTTCTGCCTCGGGTTTAAAGCAGAAACTGCTGTCACTTACCGGACACCAGGTATGCTGTCTATGCTGGTAGTGAGGCGCGCTGGTGGTGACACAATATGTCCCACCTCCTATATATGCTACCTGTGGGGGAACATGGTCTTGTGCCATTACCTCCATGGTACAGTTTATAGGTCTTGCGCCAGCAGCTTTAAACCCGCACTGTGGTTTAGAATAGGCGTTCAAGTGCTGGGGACACAGTATTATGTGTGCTCCCCGGCTCTGGCACCCGGAGAGGTCTGTACCTGTCATAGCATGCTCCCACTTTATGACATTAGGTGGGACCGCTGTGAAATGGATGTGTGCACCCCCTTGAATGACTGCAATGTTCTCCACCCTGTATACCGGTGCGGGTCGGGCCGTCCCACCCATGACCAGCATCCTCACCACTATCCCCATGATAGTGTGATTGGAACACTCACAATCTACTGGTACAGGGTAGGCTTCAGAGGCTAGACGGAGCTGACACGGGCTTAGTGAATTCTCAAATGGGTGGAGGGCTGCGAGGTGCTTGTTGCTGATCCAGGAGGAGACTAAACCTTGCTTTAAATCCTCCAGGTTACTCTGGCCCTCGCCTAGCAACCATGCCCCGTACAGTACGCACACCTCGTTCTGTGCAGCCTGGTCTGATGCATTCCTGTCCTCCCATATGAGTGCATTCACTGTCTTTGCGTGCCTTTCCAGCTCAGCAATGATTTCTTTTAAATGGACCGTCATAGCTTGGTCCTCGTGTAACTCTGAGCCCACTACTGTATTTTCATCCATTAAGATTTTGCGTAATTGTGTTTTTAAACCGTTTATTTGTGTCTGCAATTCTATGTCATCCAGACTGTTGATGACAGAGGATCCTGTATTTAATGCTGTGAATACATCATTCCAGGTTCCCCTCCTTTGTCTCCCCGTATTGCTAAAATACTAAGTGTGTGCAGTGTACAGTTCTGTTTCGTCTACGTTTGCGAAATCGAAATCGTAGAACTTCCTGAACATTTCTCTCAACAGGGCCTGGTATAGCTGTTCCGTCTCTTTGGGGCACCACTCAGGTAAGTGTACCTCCGTGAGGTTTAGGATCACGGAAGCTACTGCATAGTGTACCCCCTGGTATAGCACCTTTTCGGTTGGCACTAGTACCAGCCCATTCCCTGGTCCCTTGGTGGTGGTAGGGCACGTCTCTGTGTGTGTCCTTGCTGTCTGGGTCATGGGCAGGGGCTTACGGGCGTGTGCCACGAGTTCAGTGGCCTTAACTGGGGCTGGAGAGGGTGGGACTATGCAAGTGTGTAGGTGGGAATCCCATTCCACCCCCTTCCCCTTATCCAGCCATGCTGCGGAAAAGATAATAGATATGCCCGTGGGGCAGGCCTTCCGCGACCCCCACATGCAGACATAGATCCCCTGTTCCGATTTCCACCACTTGTCCCAGCACACGCTCACCCCCCTATGGTCCCCTGTAATGGTCCGATGGGTGTCGTTCCCCAGTTTCTCCCAGTCAGCTGTACGGTCCCCCATGTCTCTGCTCAGCTTCCTGAGCCACCACCACCTTCCCAGGGGAATCTGTCCTCTGCAGGTCAGACACACGCGTTTCCCCTCAGTGACCCCGACCCGAGTGGCTACAACCTGTATGCTGGGGCAGGGGAGGGAGGTCTCCCCGTAGGTGAGCCCGGTCTGACTGAGTATCGGGTGGAGTTAGATCCCAGCCACCCTGGCCATCTTCCCACATGTTTTGGGTTTCTTGCTGGGCCTAGCACTCCTATCTTTATGCATGTCTTTAATGGGTTCTGCGATAGGTTTTAATGGTTCCTGTGTTTTGGGTGGGGCTGCCTTCTCCTAGGGCCTATTGTCCAAATGTTAATGTTTGCTGGGGCTTGAATTCCCAGACAATGCAATACCCAAAACTGCTATTTACAGAGGTTGATCCCACGTCCTATGCAGCCTTTTCTCCCTTACATGTCGACATGTTCTTTTAAAATGCCAAAGCTTGGTTTTGGTCTTAAATTCCTTATTTTTGTCACTCTGGGGTAGTTCCAAAGTCCTTTTTCCTTAGGTTTTGGGGATCTGCAAATTTTGGAAACTTTACAGCTGCCTGCCTCCTCCCTCCCTCCTCGTCCTCTTCCTCCTCCTCCTCCTCTCCCTCATTGAACAAGACCTGGACTACATTCAGGCTTGGGCTGATAAGTGGCAAGTAACATTCGCGCCACAGAAGTGCCAGGCAATGACTATCTCCAACAAGCGAGAGTCTAAACACCGCCCCTTGACAGTCAACAGCATTACCATCGCCGAATCCCCCACCATCAAAATCCTGGGGGTCACCATTGACCAGAAACCTAACTGGACCAGCCACATAAATACTGTGGCAACAAGAGCAGGTCAGAGGCTAGGTATTCTGCAGTGAGTGTCGCACCTCCTGACTAGCCAAAGCCTTTCTACCATCAACAAGGCAAAGTAAGGAGTGTGATGAATACTCTCCACTTGCCTGGATGAGTGCAGCTCCAAAAACACTCAAGAAGCTCAACACCATCCAGGACAAAGCAGCCCCCTTGATTGGCACCCCCTCTATCACCTTAAACATTCACTTCCCTCCATCACCGGCGTAACGTGGCTGCAGTGTGTACCATCTACAAGATGCACTGCAGCAACTTGCCAAGGCTTCTTCAGCAGCACCTCCTAAACCCGCGACCTCTTCCACCTAGAAGGACAAGGGCAGCAGACACATGGGAACACCACCACCTCCAAGTTCCCCTCCAAGTCACACATCATCCTGACTTAGAAGTATATCGCTGATCCTTCATCGTCGCTGGGTCAAAATCCTGGAACTCCTTACCTAACAGCACTGTGGGAGTACCTTCACCACATGGACTGCAGCGGTTCAAGAAGGTGGCTCACCAGCACCTTCTCAAGGGCAATTAGGGATGGGCAATAAATGCTGGCCTTGCCAGCGATGCCCACATCCAATAAAAACGAATTAAAAAAAAATCCTCCTCCTGAGGTGGCAAGGGCGGCGCCCTCATGATGGGCAAGTTGTGAAGCATGCAGCAGACCACCACAAAATGGGACATCCACTCTGGTGTGTACTGGAGGGCGCATCCTGAGCGGTCATGGCATGCAGAACCGTTGCTTTAGTAGCTTGATGGTCTGCTCGATAATGTTCCTGGTTGAAGCATGGCTCTCATTATATGAGTGCTGGGCACGAGTGTTGGGGTTGCGGAGGGGAGTCATGAGCCAGGTGTTGAGCGGATAGCCCTTGTCTCCAAGCAGACACTCTCGAGTTTGATGTGGTGGCTGGAAGATTACTGGCATACCGGACTGACGCAGGATGAAGGCATCATGGCTGCTGCTAGGATAGCGGGCATTGACCATCAGGAAGCGCTGGGCGTGGTCACACTGCAACTAACATTAAGTGAGTGATAACCTTTGCGGTTACGGTGGATCTCAGGATTGTTATACAGTGCTCGCAAAGTCACGTGGGTGCAGTCGATGTCACCCTGCATCATGGGAAGCACGCTATCCTGGCAAAGCCACACGCACGTTCGTCGTGATTCTCTCTGCTCAGAAAGAAGACGTTAGTCAATTTTCCTGGTGTAGAGAGCCTTAGTGACCTCGTGGATGCAGCAATTTACAGTGAATTGTGAAATGCTCTTGGTCTGCAGGTCTGGTTGCAGGAGGTGGCAGAGTGCTGTGACCACCTCCTTGGTGAAGCGGAGTCTCCAAATACACTGCTCCTCGCTTAAGTTAGGGGGACAATATTTTCTAAACCGTATCCGGGGACACAGAGGGTGGGAGCACAGCAAAGTAGCCAGGATGGAAAATGTAGGGTACACAGCATAGTGAGGCAACACTTTTAGCAGCCTATATTTTAATAGTTGTACATATATTCTACAAAGGCTATACAAATGTGCATATAATTCCTGCGAATCTGATGCCACACTATTGAAGCGCATTCAGACACCTGCCCACCCCAGTGACTGAGGTCACACCTGACCCCTCCGTCCCCGTCCCCCCAGTGACTGAGGTCACACCCAACTCCTCCCCCCCACCAAGTGACTGAGGTCACACCTGACCCCGACGCCCCCCCCAGTGACTGAGGTCACACCTGACCCCGACCCCCCCCCGTGACTGAGGTCACACCTGACCCTGACCCCCCCCCGTGACTGAGGTCACACCTGACCCCTCCCCCCCCACCAAGTGACTGAGGTCACACCTGACCCCGACCCCCCCCGTGACTGAGGTCACACCTGACCCCGACCCCCCCCCAGTGACTGAGGTCACACCTGACCCTGCACCCCCCAATGACTGAGGTCACACCTGACCCCGACCCCCCCCCAGTGACTGAGGTCACACCTGACCCCGACCCCCCCCCAGTGGCTGAGGTCACACCTGACCCCGACCCCCCCAGTGATTGTCGTCACATGTCATCCCCCCACCCCTGACTGAGGTCACACCTGACCCCCTCCCTACAGTGACTGAGGTCACACCTGACCCCAACCCCCCCACACACAGTGTCTAGGATTAATATACTCACCAACCAGTTCGCCGATCATTATTATTACACAGATGACCAAAGCTATCCAGTCTCCATTTAGCTTGATGTTGCTCTCTTTGCTTCTGTTCATGAGCCTTTTTATTGTAATGGCAATGGAAAAACCCATTGGATTCGCTGACAGTCTCAGGTGGGAGCTTTATCTCCAGTTCCAGATTCGGATGTAGAAAGGATGAGCTGTAGTTGATAGTGGATCAGGTCAGAGTGGTCATCTCTCAGTTTATTTCTAACGCTCGAGCTCTTTGGGTCAACACAAGGGTCAAAAACCAACTGTGAGGACTTGCTGGCGCTGCTGGGGCCGATTGTGCCTGCTGTGCTAATCGGGCAGGCGGCGGACCGTCCAGGTGGCTGGGCCTCATTAGCACGCAGCCGGCCAGCTGCGAGGGCTGATTTGGTGTTTGGAAACAACTCGCCGGTTGGGGAAAGGAGGTGGGGGGAGGGAGGCAAAACCGGCCGAATGTCCGAACCTGGGGTGTGTGAGATTGACGATTAGAGGGTAGGGGCCAATGAGGAGCAGGGAGGGGAGAGCCTCAGAGCCGCAAACTGATAGCTCAGGTCAGGTGGGGTACACTTCGGGGATGAGTCTTGTGAAACGGGACTCTTCCGGGGACATTGTTTGCCTGGGGACGCTGTACCTCATTTGGAGACTGTCCCCGGAAAACGAGGACGTATAGGTTACCCCTCACTTATGTGGATATAAGAGAAGTGCTCATAGAAGACCCTAGGTGGGTAAGGCCTCCTGTTAAGAGCCCTCCTGGCCCTCCACCTCCTCCCTCTGCGAGCATCTTCGCCTCTTCTTCGCTGCCTCCACTCCCTCTCTCGAAGATACTCGAGCATGAGGGGAACTGCCAGTAGAGCCCCCATGACTGTGAGCAAGTGTTGTGAGCAGAAGCCTTTAAATAAGAATGAAGGCGTTCTCCACTTGCCCCAACACTCCCTGTTTCCATAGAACCTTGAAAGAAGTTAATAAAGCTGCTGGAGTTGCAGAAAGTTGCACAGAGCCAGTCAAACTGAACAAACATATTAGCGGCAAGTTTTTGCTGATGATCCCTTTAAATAACACTGCTGGAGCCTCCGTCCTGCTTGTCAACACTTGCTCAGCTTGTCGCACGTAAGGCATGCCGGTAAGCGGAGCAGCGAAACCGAAACTCGCAGATCGGGCGTCAGGCGAGTGTTGTACACTCACTGCCACCACGATCGGCATCATCTACATATCCCTAGCGATCACTGACATCAGCAGTGCTGCCGGCCATCCGAAAATGGCGGCCACTGCAGGACCCACCGGCAGCAGGTGGAAGTGTGGCGGCCACCATTTTTTCGGCTGAATCTGGCGATAATGGGTGCCGATAAACCCCCGAATTTCTAGGCCAGTGTCTATGAGGCACAGCTCATTGACTCTCTCAGCTAGCAAAGGTGCTTCCGTAGCTTGATCCTCAGGTTCTTCAAGCTCTTCAGCGACATCTCCTTGGTGATGCTCTGTGGCCTTTTGCTCTGGCAGGTCCTTAATAATTCCTCACTGAAGAGCCAAGTTACTGAGCATTCAAAACACGATGAGTTATGAACTTTTGGCTAGGCTTTACTGAAGAACTTTTTCCACACTCCACCCCCTCTCTTCCGATCCACCTAGGCAGTATAATCGCTGAGTCACCATTTATATAGTATGCTGAATAATGGCTCTGGTGGAGGCATGCATCTCATTAAGCCTGTGCTCCACTGCTGTCCACAGTTGTTGCAGAAGAGTCATGAGCCAGGGTTACAGAAGGCACCTCTGGTCTCTGAAGATCCAACTTTTTACCACCAGGCGCAAAATGGGTAATAGTGAATCAGCAGCCCATTTAATGGAAAAGAAAATCGGGCAAAGTGTGAAATGGGCTGACAATTTGCTATCACCTGTTTTTCGCCAGGCGATAAAAGTTAAAGTTACCCCCCCATAGAGTGTATTTCAATCCCTTAGGACGTCCTAAAGTGCTTCACAGCCAATGAAGTACTTTTAAAGTGTAGCCATTGTTGTAATGTAGGAAAACACAACAGCCAGTTTACACACAGTAAGCTCCTACAAGGAAAGCAAGCATTCACTTGTATTATCCTGTGCAGATGGTCACAGACAAGCTGCGCATTGAGTGGTTGCTCCTCCAGTTCACGTATGGCTCACTCTTTTGTGAAGTTGCAGATAGGGCTAAATGTTTTCAATCAATTTTACACAGCAAGTTGTTGTGATCTGGAATGCACTGCCTGAAAGGGTGATGGAAGCAAATTCAGTAATAACTTTCAAAAGAGAATTGGATAAATACTGTTCACAACCTTGGTATCATATTTGACCCTGAAATGAGCTTGCGACCACATATCCGCACTATAATTAAGGCTGCCTATTTCCACCTACGTAACATTACCCATCTCCGCCCCTGCCTCAGCTCATCTGCTGCTGAAACCCTCACCTCTGACCCTTTGTCACCTCTAGACTTGACTATTACAAGGCACTCCTGGCTGGCCTCCCACATTCTACCCTACATAACTTGAGGTCACCCAAAACTCTGCTGATCATGTCCTAACTTGCACCAAGTCCCATTCACCCATCACCCCTGTGCTCTCTGACCTACATTGGCTTCTGGTTAAGCAACGCCTTGACTTTAAAATTCTCATCCTTGTTTTCAAATCCCTCCATGACCTCGCCCCTCCCTATCTATGTAATCTCCTCCAGCCCAACAACCAACCCCCCCTTGCCCCTCCCTATCTATGTAATCTCCTCCAGCCCAACAACCCCACGAGATATCTGCGCTACTCCAATTCTGGCCTCTTGCGCATCCCCGATTTTAATCACTCCACCATTGGCGTCCGTGCCTTCTGTTGCCTAGGCCCTAAGCTCCGGAATTCCCTTCCTAAACCCCTTCACCTCTCTACCTCTCTTTCTTCCTTTAAGATGCTCCTTAAAACATACCTCATTGACCAAGCTTTTGGTCATCTGACTTAATATCTCATTATGTGGCTTGGTGTCAAATTTTGTTTTATGACACTCCTGTGAAGCGCCTTGGGATGTTTTACTACTTTAAAGGCGCTATATAAATACAAGATGTTGTTGTTGTTGTAGTACTTGAAGGGAAAAATATTGTAGGGATATAGGGAAAGAGGAGGGGAGTGGGACTAACTGGATTGCTCTACCAAAGAGCCGGCACAGGCATGATAGGCCGAATGGCCTCTTTCTGTGCTCTATCATTCTATGATTCTATGATTCTAATTACATCCTGAATGTTGTAAGAATCCTAGGGACTTTACTATTGCTCTTGCAACCAATGCATCAGTCACCTGCTTAATGTAACTATGCACTGCAAATTGCTTGATGCTGCTGATGTCCCCACTTCCAATCGGGAAACAAACCAAAGCAACAAAGCACAGGCTTGCGGTGAGCTTTGCAACCAATGGCAGTGCCTGCCCTAGAGTCTGGTTGGAGGCCAACCTGATGCATGTGGCACAAGTCTGTCATAACCTTCCTGGTGTATCTCACTTTGACTGACAGAAGCAGTTGGCAAGGTAATGGCAATGAGGAGCCTTCCTCCTGTAATGTAGCCTTGCTCCTCTGGCATCTATGCGTTCCTCATCATCATCATCATCTTTCTCCAATTAATATATATATAAAGTGGGGTTCCCAGAAAACACCCATTGTGTGAAGCGGTATGATGAGAGAAACAATAAATAAACCTTAGGGGTCCTACAACGCCCTTGACCCACAAAGCTCACCAGAAGTGAAAGAGATCCACAAAATCATACACATACACTTGTAGAAACATGATTTAAATATCACCTATATGTTGCATCCTGCCCCTTCAACCAATTCTCTAGGTAAAGGCGCAGGCTAGCATCTCTGAAGTCCTAATTTATATAGGTATGAATATGGAACGGCATGGACTAGAAAAAGATGCAGAAAGCATAATTATCATCACCTCCATATCATCATAATTAGATTGTGAAGCTCCCATCAGTTTCAAGTTGGAGATTTCTGCATATGCTCCCACCCCCTTAACTGCTAGAAATGTGTTAAGGGTCTCTGCTCCTTTTTCCATGCCATTACACCTGTGAACTGTGTGCTCAGGAAGCTAATGACATGAAAAGCATTTACACTGAGCCATCTTCCATAGTTCTTTTCCTAAGATAAATTTGCTTCATGATTATTTCTTACTGGCAAATTAGTTAAGGAATAGCAGCAAGCGATCATCTTAGATTCATTCAAAAATATCTTCAACATTAAAATATAAAAGCAGTCCACTCATAAATATTGCTGAATTTTTCCCTCATTCTCTGCTGCGATCCCACTCAATTTTGGCCGGGTAGGATCGTGGAGAAGAATGCTCCCCCACCCCCCCATGTCATGAGCAATATCTTGGAGATCCACTAAAGAAAAATCTTGCATTTATATAGCACCTTGACCCAATCAAGTACTTTTTAAGGATAGTCACTGTTGTCATGTAGAAAACATAGCAGCCAATTTACATGCAGCAAGGTCTCACAAAAGCAATGAGATTAATGACCAGATAATCTGTTTTTAGTGATGTTGCTTGAGGGATAAATATTGGCCAGGACAGCAGGAAAACTCCCCTGCTCTTCTTCGGATAGTGCCGTGGGTTCAATTGCGAACACATTAGAGAGTAGAGAGGGCTTTGGGTTAACGTCTCATCTGAAAGATGACACCTCTAACAATGTAGCACTCCCTCAGTTCTGCACTGAAGCATCAGCCTAGATGATGTGCTCAATGCTCTGAACCCACAACCTCTTAACTCAATGACGAGTGTGCTACTACTGAGCCAAGCCTTACAGGTCTATAAGTCTTGCATCTAGTGCATTTTTATTGCACTAAAGACACCACAACTGATCAATCGTTTAATAAAACATATAAAAAAAGAGCAAGAAAAGCACACATTTCCTGTTGCTTTTTCTGACCTGGCCTCCCTCCAAGTGCAGGAGTCAGGGATTTACAAGCAACTGCGACACAAAAGAAGCTTCCCTCGCAATTCGTTTCTAATTTGCTTCAACAAGTAGCTATTTAGACCACTTGTTCAAAATAGTACTTGAGCAATGGCCTTAAAGGGACAGGTCAAGTTAAATACAGCTTCATTTTAGCTGCTAATTCATGCTCAAGGTCCCAGATTACTAGTGAACAATACATCAGGAAATCAACTTATTGGCCCAAAAATTAGTGCCGCTACGCGAGAGTACGCACTGTGTACTCTCGCGTATTCTGTCTCCAATTGCTGGTTTTCTGCATGCACTGCGCATGCGCTGAAAACCGGCACTTGGTGATTTCAAAAGGGGGCGGTTCCTAGGTGAACTGCGTGCGCGCTACAGGCTGCGCGCACGCAGTGCACTTAGTGCTTTGAACGCGCAGGTAAGCATGGAACATTTTACACATAAAGAAAGGAGGCATAAGACCCTCTTTTAACAAGGTAAGTAGTTAATTAAGTATTATTTTGAATTTTTTTCAACAGGTATATCTTTTTTAGAGACTTTAAAGAAAGGTAAGTTTATTTTTATAACTTTTTAAAAGATTTTAAATTTTTTCAAAAATGTAATTTTTTGTTTAAAGTGGTTAATTTATTTAACTATACTTATTTTATTAATGTGATGGTTTTTTTTAAAAATTTAATTGAGGTTTAGCTGTTCTTTTGGGGGGTATAGTATTCATAGCTTTCACAGCCGTGCTGTGAAAGCTAGGAATGAAAGATGGTGTGCTGCCATTGGCTCTAACTGAGTCACGTGATCCCACAGCTCGCACGAATTAACTGCGCCTGTGGGATACGGAAGCCCAGCACAGCTGCTGTCCAGAACATCAAGTTCGTGCGAGCTGGGAATGAAAAAGCCAGCGCGCAGTGAGAGATCGCGGGGAAGCCTTACCCTCGCACGAAGGCGCCCTCACTAATTTTTGGGCCGTTATACATTATCTAGTTGATCTGCTGTTGCATTGCTCATGCCGAAAAGTTAGGGCAAAAATCATGTAACCCTCTTTCTGTAGCTGTCTCTTTACTTGAGTCCCCAGGACTGGAATTTCCTTTTCCTACCCCTATTAGTTTGGGTGGACTTCCACCTACCACCCCAACTCAGCTATGACCCCAGCATAGTTTCCTTGGACATGGTTATTACATGCTCATTATATGTTCTCAGCAGGACCCCTGCCAGCAACGGCAATCCAGGCAGTTGTGCAGCGGGACCTCCAAAGTAGTATAAGAATAATGATAAGGCCATCTTAAAGGGGCAGAAGAGCACTGAGACTGCAGCAGATCTTTAACTGAAGGCCTCAGCCAAAACCAATCAATCTCCATTACAATTACTATCCAGAGTGATCCAAAAGCCTCCCCAGAAGCAGACCCCATGTTAGTTGGCTAAACACTGCTCACTATTAGGTCAAAGAGTATCTGCTAATTCACTTTATTACAATGTAGTCCAAGTTCATTTATTTTGGCAGTAGAGAATTTCTGAAATAGCAGAGAGTAATAGTTTTCCAAGAGTAAGATTTTGCAGGTCATAAAATTGATAGGCTGCAGACTGAGATACAACAAGCACAGAGTCTGGGCAATAGCAGCAGGGACACCCTGGTAAAACAACTAGCACTTTTAACCTCTAGAACACCAGTCCAAGATCGCAGAGAAAGTGCAAAGTACCTGTGCAAAGGAAAGTTGTTACAATGATTTATAGGAGAAAGTGGCCTGGTTTATGGCTAAATGTAGTGCCTTCTTACAGAATTTATTTTTTTCATATTAGTTTACTATGTTATAGATTACATAAACATAGAAACATAGAAACATAGAATCTAGGAGCAGGAGTAGGCCATTCGGCCCGTCGAGCCTGCTCCGCCATTCAATACGATCATGGCTGATCATCCAAATCCAGTACCCTGTCCCTGCTTTAATCCCCACAGTACACATATCCCACCCTACCCCCGTAACCCCACGTATTTAATTCCCCCTAACATATCCCATCCTATCCCCATAACCCCACATATTTAATCCCCCCTAACACTAAGGGTCAATTTATCATAGCCAAATCAACCTAACCCACACATTTTTGGACTGTGGGAGGAAACCGGAGCACCCGGAGGAAACCCACGCAGACACGGGGAGAATGTGCAAACTCCACACAGACAGTCACCCGAGGTCAGATTCGAACCCGGGTCTCTGGCGCTGTGAGGCACCAGTGCTAACCACTATGCCACCGTGTTGGCATTCGTAGATATTTGGAGTCAGTGGCTTGAAAAGCATTTGGATGTGGAAGGAAGTTAAAACAACATTTTTTAAGCTACTTGATTGGTAGGTTTGTTATTTGTTGATCTGTGAATGGTAGCTTTTAACAAAAATTGACGATATGACTGCCCAGTTTTGTGCTGATTACTTCCTGCTGATTAATAGATGTTGCTACCTGCCTAGTGAATGTGTCTGATTTTTGAGTGATTCACATTTAGCAAACCTTAAAGGTTAACTTCACAGATAATGGTTATTTAAGGCAATCATGATTTTTCCCTCTGGACATGTGCACGGGTCCGATTTTCACTTTCGGCGAGGGTGATAGGCTGGCGGTGGCAGATTGGTGCCTGTTATATTTCCATTTTATTGAAGTCAATGGAAAGGAATATCAGGCAGGCATATAATGAATGATTTGCCACCCATGCTGAAAGTGAAAATCAGCCCATGAAGTCTTTGATATGTGATGGTTTGAGTTGTGATGGTTTGAGGTGCGATGGTTTGAGTTGCGATGGTTTGAGGTGGGATGGTTTGAATTTTGATGGTTTGAGGTGCGATGGTTTGAGATGCGATGGTTTGAGTTGCGATGGTTTGAGATGCGATGGTTTGAGGTGGGATGGTTTGAGAAGCGATGGTTTGAGATGCGATGGTTTTAGATGCGATGGTTAGAGTTGCGATGGTTTGAGATGCGATGGTTTGAGATGCGATGGTTTGAGATGCGATGGTTTTAGATGCGATGGTTTGAGATGCGATGGTTTTAGATGCGATGGTTTTAGATGCGATGGTTTGAGTTGCGATGGTTTGAGATGCGATGGTTTGAGTTGCGATGGTTTGCGATGCGATGGTTTGAGTTGCGATGGTTTGAGGTGCGATGGTTTGAATTTTGATGGTTTGAGGTGCGATGGTTTGAGATGCGATGGTTTGAGTTGCGATGGTTTGAGATGCGATGGTTTTAGATGCGATGGTTTGAGTTGCGATGGTTTGAGATGCGATGGTTTGAGGTGGGATGGTTTGAGGTGCGATGGTTTGAGGTGGGATGGTTTGAGGTGCGATGGTTTGAGGTGGGATGGTTTGAGGTGGGATGGTTTGAGATGCGATGGTTTGAGGTGGGATGATTTGAGGTGCGATGGTTTGAGATGCGATGGTATGAGATGCGATGGTTTGAGTTGCGATGGTTTGAGTTGCGATGGTTTGAGGTGGGATGGTTTGAGGTGTGATGGTTTGAGGTGGGATGGTTTGAGATGCGATGGTTTGAGGTGGGAAAGTTTGAGGTGGGATGGTGTGAGGTGGGATGGTTTGAGATGCGATGGTTTGAGGTGGGAAAGTTTGAGGTGGGATGGTGTGAGGTGGGATGGTTTGAGGTGGGATGGTTTGAGGTGGGATGGTTTGAGGTGCGATGGTTTGAGGTGCGATGGTTTGAGGTGCGATGGTTTGAGTTGCGATGGTTTGAGATGCGATGGTATGAGTTGTGATGGTTTGAGGTGCGATGGTTTGAGGTGCGATGGTTTGAGGTGCGATGGTTTGAGGTGGGATGGTTTGAGGTGGGATGGTTTGAGTTGCGATGGTTTGAGGTGCGATGGTTTGAGTTGCGATGGTTTGAGGTGGGATGGTTTGAGTTGCGATGGTTTGAGGTGGGATGGTTTGAGTTGCGATGGTTTGAGATGGGATGGTTTGAGTTGCGATGGTTTGAGGTGGGATGGTTTGAGGTGGGATAGTTTGAGGTGGGATGGTTTGAGATGCGATGGATTGAGATGCGATGGTTTGAGTTGCGATGGTTTGAGATGCGATGGTTTGAGATGCGATGGTTTGAGATGCGATGGTTTGAGATGCGATGGTTTGAGATGCGATAGTTTGAGGTGGGATGGTTTGAGATGCGATAGTTTGAGTTGCGATGGTTTGAGATGTGATGGTTTGAGATGCGATGGTTTGAGGTGGGATGGTTTGAGGTGGGATGGTTTGAGGTGGGATGGTTTGAGGTGCGATGGTTTGAGGTGGGATGGTTTTAGGTGCGATTGTTTGAGGTGGGATGGTTTGAGGTGGGATGGTTTGAGGTGCGATGGTTTGAGGTGCGATGGTTTGAGATGCGATGGTTTGAGATGCGATGGTTTGAGTTGCGATGGTTTGAGATGCGATGGTTTGAGATGCGATGGTTTGAGTTGGGATGGTTTGAGATGCGATGGTTTGAGATGCGATGGTTTGAGTTGCGATGGTTTGAGATGCGATGGTTTGAGATGCGATGGTTTGAGTTGCGATGGTTTGAGATGCGATGGTTTGAGTTGCGATGGTTTGAGATGCGATGGTTTGAGTTGCGATGGTTTGAGATGCGATGGTTTGAGATGCGATGGTTTGAGATGCGATGGTTCGAGTTGCGATGGTTTGAGATGCGATGGTTTGAGTTGCGATGGTTTGAGGTGGGATGGTTTGAGTTGCGATGGTTTGAGGTGGGATGGTTTGAGGTGGGATGGTTTGAGATGCGATGGTTTGAGGTGCGATGGTTTGAGGTGGGATGCTTTGAGATGCGATGGTTTGAGGTGGGATGGTTTGAGGTGGGATGGTTTGAGATGCGATGGTTTGAGGTGGGATGGTTTGAGGTGGGATGGTTTGAGGTGCGATGGTTTGAGGTGGGATGGTTTGAGGTGCGATGGTTTGAGATGCGATGGTTTGAGGTGGGATGGTTTGAGTTGGGATGGTTTGAGGTGGGATGGTTTGAGGTGGGATGGTTGGAGGTGCGATGGTTTGAGGTGGGATGGTTTGAGTTGCGATGGTTTGAGTTGCGATGGTTTGAGGTGGGATGGTTTGAGGTTGGATGGTTTGAGATGCGATGGTTTGAGGTGCGATGGTTTGAGGTGGGATGGTTTGAGGTGGGATGGTTTGAGGTGGGATGGTTTGAGGTGGGATGGTTTGAGGTGCGTTGGTTTGAGGTGGGATGGTTTGAGGTGGGATAGTTTGAGGTGCGATGGTTTGAGGTGCGATGGTTTGAGGTGCGATGGTTTGAGGTGGGATGGTTTGAGATGCGATGGTATGAGTTGCGATGGTTTGAGATGCGATGGTTTGAGATGCGATGGTTTGAGTTGCGATGGTTTGAGATGCGATGGTTTGAGGTGGGATGGTTTGAGTTGCGATGGTTTGAGGTGGGATGGTTTGAGTTGGGATGGTTTGAGGTGGGATGTTTTGAGATGCGATGGTTTGAGATGCGATGGTTTGAAATGCGATCGTTTGAGGTGCGATGGTTTGAGATGCGATGGATTGAGATGCGATGGTTTGAGTTGCGATGGTTTGAGTTGCAATCGTTTGAGGTGGGATGGTTTGAGGTGCGATAGTTTGAGGTGGGATGGTTTGAGGTGGGATGGTTAGAGGTGGGATAGTTTGAGGTGGGATGGTTTGAGGTGCGATGGTTTGAGATGCGATGGTATGAGTTGCGATGGTTTGAGATGCGATGGTTTGAGGTGCGATGGTTTGAGGTGGGATCGTTTGAGGTGGGATGGTTTGAGATGCGATGGTGTGAGTTGCGATGGATTGAGATGCGATGGTTTGAGGTGAGATGGTTTGAGATGCGATGGATTGAGATGCAATGGTTTGAGTTGCAATGGTTTGAGGTGGGATGGTTTGAGGTGGGATGGTTTGAGGTGGGATGGTTTGAGGTGGGATGGTTTCAGCTGGGATGGTTTGAGGTGGGATGGTTTGATGTGGGATGGTTTGAGGTGGGATAGTTTGAGGTGGGATGGTTTGAGGTGCGATGGTTTGAGGTGCGATGGTTTGAGGTGTGATGGTTTGAGGTGGGATGGTTTGAGGTGGGATGGTTTGAGATGCGATGGTTTGAGGTGGGATGGTTTGAGGTGGGATGGTTTGAGGTGGGATGGTTTGAGGTGGGATGGTTGGAGGTGCGATGGTTTGAGGTGGGATGGTTTGAGTTGCGATGGTTTGAGTTGCGATGGTTTGAGGTGGATGGTTTGAGGTGGGATGGTTTGAGATGCGATGGTTTGAGGTGCGATGGTTTGAGGTGGGATGGTTTGAGGTGGGATGGTTTGAGGTGGGATGGTTTGAGGTGCGTTGGTTTGAGGTGGGATGGTTTGAGGTGGGATGGTTTGAGGTGCGATGGTTTGAGGTGCGATGGTTTGAGGTGCGATGGTTTGAGGTGGGATGGTTTGAGATGCGATGGTATGAGTTGCGATGGTTTGAGATGCGATGGTTTGAGATGCGATGGTTTGAGTTGCGATGGTTTGAGATGCGATGGTTTGAGGTGGGATGGTTTGAGTTGCGATGGTTTGAGGTGGGATGGTTTGAGTTGGGATGGTTTGAGGTGGGATGTTTTGAGATGCGATGGTTTGAGATGCGATGGTTTGAAATGCGATAGTTTGAGGTGCGATGGTTTGAGATGCGATGGATTGAGATGCGATGGTTTGAGTTGCGATGGTTTGAGTTGCAATCGTTTGAGGTGGGATAGTTTGAGGTGCGATAGTTTGAGGTGGGATGGTTTGAGGTGGGATGGTTTGTGGTGGGATGGTTTGAGGTGGGATGGTTTGAGGTGGGATGGTTTGAGGTGGGATGGTTTGAGGTGGGATGGTTTGAGGTGCGATGGTTTGAGATGCGATGGTATGAGGTGGGATGGTTTGAGGTGCGATGGTTTGAGGTGGGATGGTTTGAGTTGGGATGGTTTGAGGTGGGATGTTTTGAGATGCGATGGTTTGAGATGCGATGGTTTGAAATGCGATAGTTTGAGGTGCGATGGTTTGAGATGCGATGGATTGAGATGCGATGGTTTGAGTTGCGATGGTTTGAGTTGCAATCGTTTGAGGTGGGATGGTTTGAGGTGCGATAGTTTGAGGTGGGATGGTTTGAGGTGGGATGGTTTGTGGTGGGACGGTTTGAGGTGGGATGGTTTGAGGTGGGATGGTTTGAGGTGGGATGGTTTGAGGTGGGATGGTTTGAGGTGCGATGGTTTGAGATGCGATGGTATGAGGTGGGATGGTTTGAGGTGCGATGGTTTGAGGTGGGATGGTTTGAGGTGGGATGGTTTGAGGTGCGATGGTTTGAGGTGGGATGGTTAGAGGTGGGATAGTTTGAGGTGGGATGGTTTGAGGTGCGATGGTTTGAGATGCGATGGTATGAGTTGCGATGGTTTGAGATGCGATGGTTTGAGGTGCGATGGTTTGAGGTGGGATGGTTTGAGGTGGGATGGTTTGAGATGCGATGGTGTGAGTTGCGATGGATTGAGATGCGATGGTTTGAGGTGAGATGGTTTGAGATGCGATGGATTGAGATGCAATGGTTTGAGTTGCAATGGTTTGAGGTGGGATGGTTTGAGGTGCGATGGTTTGAGGTGGGATGGTTTGAGGTGGGATGGTTTGCAGCTGGGATGGTTTGAGGTGGGATGGTTTGAGGTGGGATGGTTTGAGGTGGGATAGTTTGAGGTGGGATGGTTTGAGGTGCGATGGTTTGAGGTGCGATGGTTTGAGGTGTGATGGTTTGAGGTGGGATGGTTTGAGGTGGGCTGGTTTGAGATGCGATGGTTTGAGGTGGGATGGTTTGAGATGGGATGGTTTGAGGTGGGATGGTTTGAGGTGGGATGGTTTGAGGTGGGATGGTTTGAGGTGGGATGGTTTGAGGTGGGATGGTTGAGGTGCGATGGTTTGAGGTGGGATGGTTTGAGTTGCGATGGTTTGAGTTGCGATGGTTTGAGGTGGGATGGTTTGAGGTGGGATGGTTTGAGATGCGATGGTTTGAGGTGCGATGGTTTGAGGTGGGATGGTTTGAGGTGGGATGGTTTGAGGTGGGATGGTTTGAGGTGGGATGGTTTGAGGTGCGATGGTTTGAGGTGGGATGGTTTGAGGTGGGATGGTTTGAGGTGCGATGGTTTGAGGTGCGATGGTTTGAGGTGCGATGGTTTGAGGTGGGATGGTTTGAGATGCGATGGTATGAGTTGCGATGGTTTGAGATGCGATGGTTTGAGATGCGATGGTTTGAGTTGCGATGGTTTGAGATGCGATGGTTTGAGGTGGGATGGTTTGAGTTGCGATGGTTTGAGGTGGGATGGTTTGAGTTGGGATGGTTTGAGGTGGGATGTTTTGAGATGCGATGGTTTGAGATGCGATGGTTTGAGATGCGATAGTTTGAGGTGCGATGGTTTGAGATGCGATGGATTGAGATGCGATGGTTTGAGTTGCGATGGTTGAGTTGCAATCGTTTGAGGTGGGATGGTTTGAGGTGCGATAGTTTGAGGTGGGATGGTTTGAGGTGGGATGGTTTGAGGTGGGATGGTTTGAGGTGGGATGGTTTGAGGTGGGATGGTTTGAGGTGCGATGGTTTGAGATGCGATGGTATGAGGTGGGATGGTTTGAGGTGCGATGGTTTGAGGTGGGATGGTTTGAGGTGGGATGGTTTGAGGTGCGATGGTTTGAGGTGGGATGGTTAGAGGTGGGATGGTTTGAGGTGGGATGGTTTGAGGTGCGATGGTTTGAGATGCGATGGTATGAGTTGCGATGGTTTGAGATGCGATGGTTTGAGGTGCGATGGTTTGAGGTGGGATGGTTTGAGGTGGGATGGTTTGAGATGCGATGGTGTGAGTTGCGATGGATTGAGATGCGATGGTTTGAGGTGAGATGGTTTGAGATGCGATGGATTGAGATGCGATGGTTTGAGTTGCGATGGTTTGAGGTGGGATGGTTTGAGGTGGGATGGTTTGAGGTGGGATGGTTTGAGGTGGGATGGTTTGAGCTGGGATGGTTTGAGGTGGGATGGTTTGATGTGGGATGGTTTGAGGTGGGATAGTTTGAGGTGGGATGGTTTGAGGTGCGATGGTTTGAGGTGCGATGGTTTGAGGTGTGATGGTTTGAGGTGGGATGGTTTGAGGTGCGATGGTTTGAGGTGGGATGGTTTGAGGTGGGATGGTTTGAGGTGCGATGGTTTGAGGTGGGATGGTTTGAGGTGGGATAGTTTGAGGTGGGATGGTTTGAGGTGCGATGGTTTGAGGTGCGATGGTATGAGGTGCGATGGTTTGAGTTGGGATGGTTTGAGGTGCGATGGTTTGAGGTGCGATGGTTTGAGGTGCGATGGTTTGAGGTGGGATGGTTTGAGGTGGGATGGTTTGAGTTGCGATGATTTGAGATGCGATGGTTTGAGGTGCGATGATTTGAGGTGGGATGGTTTGAGGTGGGATGGTTTGAGTTGCGATGGTTTGAGTTGCGATGGTTTGAGGTGGGATGGTTTGATGTGGGATGGTTTGAGGTGGGATGGTTTGAGGTGGGATGGTTTGAGGTGGGATGGTTTGAGGTTGGGATGGTTTGAGCTGGGATGGTTTGAGGTGCGATGGTCTGAGGTGCGATGGTTTGAGGTGGGATGGTTTGAGGTGGGATGGTTTGAGGTGGGATGGTTTGAGGTGGATGGTTTGAGGTGGGATGGTTTGAGGTGGGATGGTTTGAGGTGTGATGGTTTGAGGTGGGATGGTTTGAGGTGCGATGGTTTGAGGTGGGATGGTTTGAGGTGGGATGGTTTGAGGTGGGATGGTTTGAGGTGCGATGGTTTGAGGTGCGATGGTTTGAGGTGGGATGGTTTGAGGTGGGATGGTTTGAGATGCGATGGTATGAGTTGCGATGGTTTGAGGTGGGATGGTTTGAGATGCGATGGTTTGAGGTGGGATGGTTTCAGGTGGGATGGTTTGAGATGCGATGGTTTGAGGTGGGATGGTTTGAGGTGGGATGGTTTGAGGTGGAATGGTTTGAGCTGGGATGGTTTGAGGTGGGATGGTTTGAGGTGGAATGGTTTGAGCTGGGATGGTTTGAGGTGGGATGGTTTGAGGTGCGATGGTTTGAGTTGCGATGGTTTGAGTTGCGATGGTTTGAGGTGCGATGTTTGAGGTGGGATGGTTTGAGATGCGATGGTTTGAGTTGCGATGGTTTGAGTTGCGATGGTTTGAGGTGCGATGGTTTGAGGTGGGATGGTTTGAGTTGCGATGGTTTGAGATGTGATGGTTTGAGTTGCGATGGTTTGTGGTGGGATGGTTTGAGTTGCGATGGTTTGAGGTGGGATGGTTTGAGGTGGGATGGTTTGAGGTGGGATGGTTTGAGGTGCGATGGTTTGAGGTGGGATGGTTTGAGTTGGGATGGTTTGAGGTGCGATGGTTTGAGGTGAGATGGTTTGAGGTGCGATGGTTAGAGGTGGGATGGTTTGAGATGCGATGGTTTGAGGTGGGATGGTTTGAGGTGCGATGGTTTGAGGTGGGATGGTTTGAGGTGGGATGGTTTGAGGTGCGATGGTTTGAGGTGCGATGGTTTGAGGTGGGATGGTTTGAGGTGCGATGGTTTGAGGTGGGATGGTTTGAGGTGCGATGATTTGAGGTGCGATGGTTTGAGGTGGGATGGTTTGAGGTGGGATGGTTTGAGGTGAGATGGTTTGAGGTGCGATGGTTTGAGGTGCGATTGTTTGAGGTGGGATGGTTTGAGTTTGATGGTTTGAGGTGGATGGTTTGAGTTGCGATGGTTTGAGGTGCGATGGTTTGAGGTGCGATGGTTTGAGGTGCGATGGTTTGAGGTGGGATGGTTTGAGATGCGATGGTTTGAGGTGCGATGGTATGAGTTGCGATGGTTTGAGATGCGATGGTTTGAGATGCGATGGTTTGAGTTGCGATGGTTTGAGATGCGATGGTTTGAGGTGGGATGGTTTGAGTTGCGATGGTTTGAGTTGCGATGGTTTGAGGTGCGATGGTTTGAGTGGGATGGTTTGAGGTGGGATGGTTTGAGGTGGGATGGTTTGAGATGCGATGGTTTGAGATGCGATGGTTTGAGATGCGATGGTTTGAGGTGCGATGGTTTGAGATGCGATGGATTGAGATGCGATGGTTTGAGTTGCGATGGTTTGAGTTGCGATGGTTTGAGGTGGGATGGTTTGAGGTGCGATAGTTTGAGGTGGGATGGTTTGAGGTGGGATGGTTTGAGGTGGGATGGTTTGAGGTGGGATGGTTTGAGGTGGGATGGTTTGAGGTGCGATGGTTTGAGATGCGATGGTATGAGGTGGGATGGTTTGAGGTGCGATGGTTTGAGGTGGGATGGTTTGAGGTGGGATGGTTTGAGGTGCGATGGTTTGAGGTGGGATGGTTAGAGGTGGGATAGTTTGAGGTGGGATGGTTTGAGGTGCGATGGTTTGAGATGCGATGGTTTGAGTTGCGATGGTTTGAGATGCGATGGTTTGAGGTGCGATGGTTTGAGGTGGGATGGTTTGAGGTGGGATGGTTTGAGATGCGATGGTTTGAGTTGCGATGGATTGAGATGCGATGGTTTGAGGTGAGATGGTTTGAGATGCGATGGATTGAGATGCGATGGTTTGAGTTGCGATGGTTTGAGGTGGATGGTTTGAGGTGCGATGGTTTGAGGTGGATGGTTTGAGGTGGGATGGTTTGAGGTGGATGGTTTGAGGTGGGATGGTTTGAGGTGGGATGGTTTGAGGTGGATGGTTTGAGGTGGGATGGTTTGAGGTGCGATGGTTTGAGGTGCGATGGTTTGAGGTGGATGGTTTGAGGTGGGATGGTTTGAGGTGCGATGGTTTGAGGTGGGATGGTTTGAGGTGGGATGGTTTGAGGTGCGATGGTTTGAGGTGGGATGGTTTGAGGTGGGATGGTTTGAGGTGCGATGGTTTGAGGTGCGATGGTTTGAGGTGCGATGGTTTGAGGTGCGATGGTTTGAGGTGGGATGGTTTGAGGTGCGATGGTTTGAGGTGCGATGGTTTGAGGTGCGATGGTTTGAGGTGGGATGGTTTGAGGTGGGATGGTTTGAGTTGCGATGGTTTGAGATGCGATGGTTTGAGGTGCGATGGTTTGAGGTGGGATGGTTTGAGGTGGGATGGTTTGAGTTGCGATGGTTTGAGTTGCGATGGTTTGAGGTGGGATGGTTTGATGTGGGATGGTTTGAGGTGGGATGGTTTGAGGTGGGATGGTTTGAGGTGGGATGGTTTGAGGTTGGGATGGTTTGAGCTGGGATGGTTTGAGGTGCGATGGTCTGAGGTGCGATGGTTTGAGTTGGGATGGTTTGAGGTGGGATGGTTTGAGGTGGGATGGTTTGAGGTGGGATGGTTTGAGGTGGGATGGTTTGAGGTGGGATGGTTTGAGGTGCGATGGTTTGAGGTGGGATGGTTTGAGTTGCGATGGTTTGAGGTGGGATGGTTTGAGGTGGGATGGTTTGAGGTGGGATGGTTTGAGGTGCGATGGTTTGAGGTGCGATGGTTTGAGGTGGGATGGTTTGAGGTGGGATGGTTTGAGATGCGATGGTATGAGTTGCGATGGTTTGAGGTGGGATGGTTTGAGATGCGATGGTTTGAGGTGGGATGGTTTGAGGTGGGATGGTTTGAGATGCGATGGTTTGAGGTGGATGGTTTGAGGTGGGATGGTTTGAGGTGGATGGTTTGAGCTGGGATGGTTTGAGGTGGGATGGTTTGAGGTGGATGGTTTGAGGTGGGATGGTTTGAGGTGGGATGGTTTGAGGTGCGATGGTTTGAGTTGCGATGGTTTGAGTTGCGATGGTTTGAGGTGCGATGGTTTGAGGTGGGATGGTTTGAGATGCGATGGTTTGAGTTGCGATGGTTTGAGTTGCGATGGTTTGAGGTGCGATGGTTTGAGGTGGGATGGTTTGAGTTGCGATGGTTTGAGGTGCGATGGTTTGAGGTGCGATGGTTTGAGGTGGGATGGTTTGAGTTGCGATGGTTTGAGGTGGGATGGTTTGAGGTGGGATGGTTTGAGGTGGGATGGTTTGAGGTGGGATGGTTTGAGATGCGATGGTTTGAGTTGCGATGGTTTGAGATGCGATGGTTTGAGGTGAGATGGTTTGAGATGCGATGGATTGAGATGCAATGGTTTGAGTTGCAATGGTTTGAGGTGGGATTGTTTGAGGTGGGATGGTTTGAGGTGGGATGGTTTGAGGTGGGATGGTTTCAGCTGGGATGGTTTGAGGTGGGATGGTTTGATGTGGGATGGTTTGAGGTGGGATAGTTTGAGGTGGGATGGTTTGAGGTGCGATGGTTTGAGGTGCGATGGTTTGAGGTGTGATGGTTTGAGGTGGGATGGTTTGAGGTGCGATGGTTTGAGGTGGGATGGTTTGAGGTGGGATGGTTTGAGGTGCGATGGTTTGAGGTGGGATGGTTTGAGGTGGGATAGTTTGAGGTGGGATGGTTTGAGGTGCGATGGTTTGAGGTGCGATGGTATGAGGTGCGATGGTTTGAGTTGGGATGGTTTGAGGTGCGATGGTTTGAGGTGCGATGGTTTGAGGTGCAATGGTTTGAGGTGGGATGGTTTGAGGTGGGATGGTTTGAGTTGCGATGATTTGAGATGCGATGGTTTGAGGTGCGATGATTTGAGGTGGGATGGTTTGAGGTGGGATGGTTTGAGTTGCGATGGTTTGAGTTGCGATGGTTTGAGGTGGGATGGTTTGATGTGGGATGGTTTGAGGTGGGATGGTTTGAGGTGGGATGGTTTGAGGTGGGATGGTTTGAGGTTGGGATGGTTTGAGCTGGGATGGTTTGAGGTGCGATGGTCTGAGGTGCGATGGTTTGAGTTGGGATGGTTTGAGGTGGGATGGTTTGAGGTGGGATGGTTTGAGGTGGGATGGTTTGAGGTGGGATGGTTTGAGGTGGGATGGTTTGAGGTGTGATGGTTTGAGGTGGGATGGTTTGAGTTGCGATGGTTTGAGGTGGGATGGTTTGAGGTGGGATGGTTTGAGGTGGGATGGTTTGAGGTGCGATGGTTTGAGGTGCGATGGTTTGAGGTGGGATGGTTTGAGGTGGGATGGTTTGAGATGCGATGGTTTGAGTTGCGATGGTTTGAGGTGGGATGGTTTGAGATGCGATGGTTTGAGGTGGGATGGTTTGAGGTGGGATGGTTTGAGATGCGATGGTTTGAGGTGGGATGGTTTGAGGTGGATGGTTTGAGGTGGGATGGTTTGAGGTGGGATGGTTTGAGGTGCGATGGTTTGAGTTGCGATGGTTTGAGTTGCGATGGTTTGAGGTGCGATGTTTTGAGGTGGGATGGTTTGAGATGCGATGGTTTGAGTTGCGATGGTTTGAGTTGCGATGGTTTGAGGTGCGATGGTTTGAGGTGGGATGGTTTGAGTTGCGATGGTTTGAGATGTGATGGTTTGAGTTGCGATGGTTTGTGGTGGGATGGTTTGAGTTGCGATGGTTTGAGGTGGGATGGTTTGAGGTGGGATGGTTTGAGGTGGGATGGTTTGAGGTGCGATGGTTTGAGGTGGGATGGTTTGAGGTGGGATGGTTTGAGGTGCGATGGTTTGAGGTGAGATGGTTTGAGGTGCGATGGTTAGAGGTGGGATGGTTTGAGATGCGATGGTTTGAGGTGGGATGGTTTGAGGTGCGATGGTTTGAGGTGGGATGGTTTGAGGTGGGATGGTTTGAGGTGCGATGGTTTGAGGTGCGATGGTTTGAGGTGGGATGGTTTGAGGTGCGATGGTTTGAGGTGGGATGGTTTGAGGTGCGATGATTTGAGGTGCGATGGTTTGAGGTGGGATGGTTTGAGGTGGGATGGTTTGAGGTGAGATGGTTTGAGGTGCGATGGTTTGAGGTGCGATTGTTTGAGGTGGGATGGTTTGAGTTTTGATGGTTTGAGGTTGGATGGTTTGAGTTTTGATGGTTGAGGTGCGATGGTTTGAGGTGCGATGGTTTGAGGTGCGATGGTTTGAGGTGGGATGGTTTGAGATGCGATAGTTTGAGGTGCGATGGTATGAGTTGCGATGTTTTGAGATGCGATGGTTTGCGATGCGATGGTTTGAGTTGCGATGGTTTGAGATGCAATGGTTTGAGGTGGGATGGTTTGAGTTGCGATGGTTTGAGTTGCGATGGTTTGAGGTGCGATGGTTTGAGTGGGATGGTTTGAGGTGGGATGGTTTGAGATGCGATGGTTTGAGATGCGATGGTTTGAGATGCGATGGTTTGAGATGCGATGGTTTGAGATGCGATGGTTTGAGTTGCGATGGTTTGAGATGCGATGGTTTGAGATGCGATGGTTTGAGATGCGATGGTTTGAGATGCGATGGTTTGAGGTGAGATGGTTTGAGCTGGGATGGTTTGAGGTGGGATGGTTTGAGGTGAGATGGTTTGAGGTGCGACGGTTTGAGGTGAGATGGTTTGAGGTGGGATGGTTTGAGTTGCGATGGTTTGAGGTGGGATGGTTTGAGGTGAGATGGTTTGAGCTGGGATGGTTTGAGGTGGGATGGTTTGAGTTGGGATGGTTTGAGGTGGGATGGTTTGAGATGCGATGGTTTGAGATGCGATGGTTTGAGATGCGATGGTTTGAGGTGAGATGGTTTGAGCTGGGATGCTTTGAGGTAAGATGGTTTGAGGTGGGATGGTTTGAGTTGCAATGGTTTGAGGTGCGATGGTTTGAGGTGGGACGGTTTGAGGTTAGATGGTTTGAGGTGGGATGGTTTGAGTTGCGATGGTTTGAGGTGGGATGGTTTGAGGTGAGATGGTTTGAGCTGGGATGGTTTGAGGTGGGATGGTTTGAGTTGGGATGCTTTGAGGTGGGATGGTTTGAGATGCGATGGTTTGAGATGCAATGGTTTGAGATGCGATGGTTTGAGGTGCGATGCTTTGAGGTGGGATGGTTTGAGGTGGGATGGTTTGAGGTGGGATGGTTTGAGGTGAGATGGTTTGAGGTGCGATGGTTTGAGGTGCGATTGTTTGAGGTGGGATGGTTAGAGATTTGATGGTTTGAGGTTGGATGGTTTGAGTTTTGATGGTTTGAGGTGCGATGGTTTGAGGTGCGATGGTTTGTGGTGCGATGGTTTGAGGTGGGATGGTTTGAGATGCGATAGTTTGAGGTGCGATGGTATGAGTTGCGATGTTTTGAGATGCGATGGTTTGCGATGCGATGGTTTGAGTTGCGATGGTTTGAGATGCGATGGTTTGAGGTGGGATGGTTTGAGTTGCGATGGTTTGAGTTGCGATGGTTTGAGGTGCGATGGTTTGAGTGGGGATGGTTTGAGGTGGGATGGTTTGAGATGCGATGGTTTGAGATGCGATGGTTTGAGATGCGATGGTTTGAGATGCGATGGATTGACATGCGATGGTTTGAGTTGCGATGGTTTGAGATGCGATGGATTGACATGCGATGGTTTGAGTTGCGATGGTTTGAGTTGCGATGGTTTGAGGTGGGATGGTATGAGGTGGGATGGTTTGAGGTGGGATGGTTTGAGTTGCGATGGTTTGAGGTGGGATGGTTTGAGGTGAGATGGTTTGAGCTGGGATGGTTTGAGGTGGGATGGTTTGAGGTGAGATGGTTTGAGGTGGGACGGTTTGAGGTGAGATGGTTTGAGGTGGGATGGTTTGAGTTGCGATGGTTTGAGGTGGGATGGTTTGAGGTGAGATGGTTTGAGCTGGGATGGTTTGAGGTGGGATGGTTTGAGTTGCGATGGTTTGAGGTGGGATGGTTTGAGATGCGATGGTTTGAGATGCGATGGTTTGAGATGCGATGGTTTGAGGTGAGATGGTTTGAGCTGGGATGGTTTGAGGTGAGATGGTTTGAGGTGGGATGGTTTGAGGTGAGATGGTTTGAGGTGGGATGGTTTGAGTTGCGATGGTTTGAGGTGGGATGGTTTGAGGTGAGATGGTTTGAGGTGGGATGGTTTGAGGTGGGATGGTTTGAGTTGGATGGTTTGAGGTGGGATGGTTTGAGATGCGATGGTTTGAGATGCGATGGTTTGAGATGCGATGGTTTGAGGTGCGATGCTTTGAGGTGGGATGGTTTGAGGTGCGATGGTTTGAGGTGGGATGGTTTGAGGTGGGATGGTTTGAGTTGCGATGGTTTGAGGTGGGATGGTTTGAGGTGAGATGGTTTGAGCTGGGATGGTTTGAGGTGGGATGGTTTGAGTTGGGATGGTTTGAGGTGGGATGGTTTGAGATGCGATGGTTTGAGATGCGATGGTTTGAGATGCGATGGTTTGAGATGCGATGGTTTGAGGTGCGATGGTTTGAGGTGGGATGGTTTGAGGTTGGATGGTTTGAGGTGGGATGGTTTGAGGTGGGATGGTTTGAGGTGCGATGGTTTGAGGTGGGATGGTTTGAGATGCGATGTTTTGAGGTGCGATGGTTTGAGGTGGGATGGTTTGAGATGGGATGGTTTGAGGTGGGATGGTTTGAGGTGCGATGGTTTGAGGTGCGATGGTTTAAGGTGGGATGGTTTGAGGTGCGATGGTTTGAGATGGGATGGTTTGAGGTGGGATGGTTTGAGCTGGGATGGTTTGAGGTGGGATGGTTTGAGTTGGGATGGTTTGAGGTGGGATGGTTTGAGGTCGGATGGTTTGAGGTGCGATGGTTTGAGGTGGGATGGTTTGAGGTGGAATGGTTTGAGGTGGGATGGTTTGAGGTGGGATGGTTTGAGGTGGGATGGTTTGAGTTACGATGGTTTGAGGTGGGATGGTTTGAGGTGGGATGGTTTGAGTTACGATGGTTTGAGTTGCGATGGTTTGAGGTGGGATGGTTTGAGGTGGGATGGTTTGAGGTGGGATGGTTTGAGGTGCGATAGTTTGAGGTGCGATAGTTTGAGGTGGGATGGTTTGAGGTGCGATGGTTTGAGGTGGGAT
The DNA here is from genome assembly GCA_030390025.1 of Squalus acanthias. Classification (NCBI taxonomy): domain Eukaryota; kingdom Metazoa; phylum Chordata; class Chondrichthyes; order Squaliformes; family Squalidae; genus Squalus; species Squalus acanthias. Next base: position 89,169,834 of record CM059432.1, read on the forward strand.
GGTTTGAGATGCGATGGTTTGAGGTGGGATGGTTCGAGGTGCGATGGTCTGAGGTGCGATGGTTTGAGGTGCGATGGTTTGAGGTGGGATGGTTTGAGGTGGGATGGTTTGAGTTGGGATGGTTTGAGGTGGGATGGTCTGAGGTGCGATGGTTTGAGGTGGGATGCTTTGAGGTGGGATGGTCTGAGTTGCGATGGTTTGAGGTGCGATGGTTTGAGGTGCGATGGTTTGAGGTGCGATGGTTTGAGGTGCGATGGTTTGAGGTGCGATGGTTTGACGTGCGATAGTTTAAGGTGGGATAGTTTGAGGTGCGATGGTTTGAGGTGGGATGGTCTGAGTTGGGATGGTTTGAGGTGGGATAGTTTGAGTTGCGATGGTTTGAGTTGGGATAGTTTGAGGTGCGATGGTTTGAGGTGGGATGGTTTGAGGTGCGATGGTTTGAGATGCGATGGTTTGAGATGCGATGGTTTGAGGTGGGATGGTTTGAGTTGCGATGGTTTGAGGTGGGATGGTTTGAGGTGGGATGGTTTGAGGTGGGATGGTTTGAGGTGGGATGGTTTGATGTGGGATGGTTTGAGGTGGGATGGTTTGAGCTGGGATGGTTTGAGGTGGGATGGTTTGAGGTGGGATGCTTTGAGGTGGGATGGTTTGAGGTGGGATGGTTTGAGCTGCGATGGTTTGAGGTGCGATGGTTTGAGGTGCGATGGTTTGAGGTGCGATGGTTTGAGGTGTGATGGTTTGAGGTGGGATGATTTGAGTTGCGATGGTTTGAGGTGGGATGGTTTGAGTTGCGATGGTTTGAGGTGGGATGGTTTGAGGTGTGATGGTTTGAGGTGCGATGGTTTGAGGTGGGATGGTTTGAGGTGCGATGGTTTGAGGTGCGATGGTTTGAGGTGGGATGGTTTGAGGTGCGATGGTTTGAGGTGCGATGGTTTGAGGTGCGATGGTTTGAGTTGCGATGGTTTGAGGTGTGATGGTTTGAGGTGCGATGGTTTGAGTTGCGATGGTTTGAGGTGGGATGGTTTGAGGTGCGATGGTTTGAGGTGGGATGGTTTGAGGTGCGATGGTTTGAGGTGGGATGGTTTGAGGTGGGATGGTTTGAGGTGGGATGGTTTGAGGTGCGATGGTTTGAGGTGCGATGGTTTGAGGTGCGATGGTTTGAGGTGGGATGGTTTGAGATGCGATGGTATGAGTTGCGATGGTTTGAGATGCGATGGTTTGAGATGCGATGGTTTGAGTTGCGATGGTTTGAGATGCGATGGTTTGAGGTGGGATGGTTTGAGATGCGATGGTTTGAGATGCGATGGTTTGAGATGCGATAGTTTGAGGTGCGATGGTTTGAGATGCGATTGATTGAGATGCGATGGTTTGAGTTGCAATGGTTTGAGGTGGGATGGTTTGAGGTGGGATGGTTTGAGGTGGGATGGATTGAGCTGGGATGGTTTGAGGTGGGATGGTTTGAGGTGGGATGGTTTGAGGTGGGATGGTTTGAGGTGGGATGGTTTGAGGTGGGATGGTTTGAGGTGCGATGGTTTGAGGTGGGATGGTTTGAGGTGGGATGGTTTGAGGTGAGATGGTTTGAGGTGGGATGGTATGAGGTGGGATGGTTTGAGGTGGGATGGTTTGAGGTGCGATGGTTTGAGGTGGGATGGTTTGAGGTGGGATGGTTTGAGTTGCGATGGTTTGAGGTGGGATGGTATGAGGTGGGATGGTTTGAGGTGGGATGGTTTGAGTTGCGATGGTTTGAGGTGGGATGGTTTGAGGTGAGATGGTTTGAGCTGGGATGGTTTGAGGTGGGATGGTTTGAGGTGAGATGGTTTGAGGTGGGACGGTTTGAGGTGAGATGGTTTGAGGTGGGATGGTTTGAGTTGCGATGGTTTGAGGTGGGATGGTTTGAGGTGAGATGGTTTGAGCTGGGATGGTTTGAGGTGGGATGGTTTGAGTTGGGATGGTTTGAGGTGGGATGGTTTGAGATGCGATGGTTTGAGATGCGATGGTTTGAGATGCGATGGTTTGAGGTGAGATGGTTTGAGCTGGGATGGTTTGAGGTAAGATGGTTTGAGGTGGGATGGTTTGAGTTGCAATGGTTTGAGGTGCGATGGTTTGAGGTGGGACTGTTTGAGGTTAGATGGTTTGAGGTGGGATGGTTTGAGTTGCGATGGTTTGAGGTGGGATGGTTTGAGGTGAGATGGTTTGAGCTGGGATGGTTTGAGGTGGGATGGTTTGAGTTGGGATGCTTTGAGGTGGGATGGTTTGAGATGCGATTGTTTGAGATGCAATGGTTTGAGATGCGATGGTTTGAGGTGCGATGCTTTGAGGTGGGATGGTTTGAGGTGCGATGGTTTGAGGTGGGATGGTTTGAGGTGCGATGGTTTGAGTTGCGATGGTTTGAGGTGGGATGGTTTGAGGTGAGATGGTTTGAGCTGGGATGGTTTGAGGTGGGATGGTTTGAGTTGGGATGGTTTGAGGTGGGATGGTTTGAGATGCGATGGTTTGAGATGCGATGGTTTGAGATGCGATGGTTTGCGATGCGATGGTTTGAGGTGCGATGGTTTGAGGTCGGATGGTTTGAGGTGCGATGGTTTGAGGTGGGATGGTTTGAGGTGGAATGGTTTGAGGTGGGATGGTTTGAGGTGGGATGGTTTGAGGTGGGATGGTTTGAGTTGCGATGGTTTGAGGTGGGATGGTTTGAGGTGGGATGGTTTGAGTTGCGATGGTTTGAGTTGCGATGGTTTGAGGTGGGATGGTTTGAGGTGGGATGGTTTGAGGTGGGATGGTTTGAGGTGCGATAGTTTGAGGTGCGATAGTTTGAGGTGGGATGGTTTGAGGTGCGATGGTTTGAGGTGGGATGGTTTGAGATGCGATGGTTTGAGGTGGGATGGTTCGAGGTGCGATTTCTGAGGTGCGATGGTTTGAGGTGCGATGGTTTGAGGTGGGATGGTTTGAGGTGGGATGGTTTGAGTTGGGATGGTTTGAGGTGGGATGGTCTGAGGTGCGATGGTTTGAGGTGGGATGCTTTGAGGTGGGATGGTCTGAGTTGCGATGGTTTGAGGTGCGATGGTTTGAGGTGCGATGGTTTGAGGTGCGATGGTTTGAGGTGCGATGGTTTGAGGTGCGATGGTTTGACGTGCGATAGTTTAAGGTGGGATAGTTTGAGGTGCGATGGTTTGAGGTGGGATGGTCTGAGTTGGGATGGTTTGAGGTGGGATAGTTTGAGTTGCGATGGTTTGAGTTGGGATAGTTTGAGGTGCGATGGTTTGAGGTGGGATGGTTTGAGGTGCGATGGTTTGAGATGCGATGGTTTGAGATGCGATGGTTTGAGGTGGGATGGTTTGAGTTGCGATGGTTTGAGGTGGGATGGTTTGAGGTGGGATGGTTTGAGGTGGGATGGTTTGAGGTGGGATGGTTTGATGTGGGATGGTTTGAGGTGGGATGGTTTGAGCTGGGATGGTTTGAGGTGGGATGGTTTGAGGTGGGATGCTTTGAGGTGGGATGGTTTGAGGTGGGATGGTTTGAGGTGCGATGGTTTGAGGTGCGATGGTTTGAGGTGCGATGGTTTGAGGTGTGATGGTTTGAGGTGGGATGGTTTGAGTTGCGATGGTTTGAGGTGGGATGGTTTGAGGTGCGATGGTTTGAGGTGGGATGGTTTGAGGTGCGATGGTTTCAGGTGCGATGGTTTGAGGTGCGATGGTTTGAGTTGCGATGGTTTGAGGTTTGATGGTTTGAGGTGCGATGGTTTGAGTTGCGATGGTTTGAGGTAGGATGGTTTGAGGTGCGATGGTTTGAGGTGGGATGGTTTGAGGTGCGATGGTTTGAGGTGGGATGGTTTGAGGTGGGATGGTTTGAGGTGGGATGGTTTGAGGTGCGATGGTTTGAGGTGCGATGGTTTGAGGTGCGATGGTTTGAGGTGGGACGGTTTGAGATGCGATGGTATGAGTTGCGATGGTGTGAGATGCGATGGTTTGAGATGCGATGGTTTGAGTTGCGATGGTTTGAGATGCGATGGTTTGAGGTGGGATGGTTTGAGATGCGATGGTTTGAGATGCGATGGTTTGAGATGCGATAGTTTGAGGTGCGATGGTTTGAGATGCGATTGATTGAGATGCGATGGTTTGAGTTGCAATGGTTTGAGGTGGGATGGTTTGAGGTGGGATGGTTTGTGGTGGGATGTTTTGAGGTGGGATGGTTTGAGGTGGGATGGTTTGAGGTGGGATGGTTTGAGCTGGGATGGTTTGAGGTGGGATGGTTTGAGGTGGGATGGTTTGAGGTGGGATGGTTTGAGGTGGGATGGTTTGAGGTGGGATGGTTTGAGGTGCGATGGTTTGAGGTGGGATGGTTTGAGGTGGGATGGTTTGAGGTGAGATGGTTTGAGGTGGGATGGTTTGAGGTGGGATGGTTTGAGGTGGGATGGTTTGAGGTGCGATGGTTTGAGGTGGGATGGTTTGAGGTGGATGGTTTGAGGTGGCGATGGTTTGAGGTGGGATGGTTTGAGGTGCGATGGTTTGAGGTGCGATGGTTTGAGGTGCGATGGTTTGAGGTGGCGATGGTTTGAGGTGGGATGGTTTGAGGTGCGATGGTTTGAGTGGGATGGTTTGAGGTGGGATGGTTTGAGGTGGGATGGTTTGAGTTGGATGGTTTGAGGTGCGATGGTTTGAGGTGGGATGGTTTGAGTGGCGATGGTTTGAGGTGGGATGGTTTGAGGTGCGATGGTTTGAGCTGGGATGGTTTGAGGTGGGATGGTTTGAGTTGCGATGGTTTGAGGTTTGAGGTGCGATGGTTTGAGGTGGATGGTTTGAGGTGCGATGGTTTGAGGTGCGATGGTTTGAGGTGGGATGGTTTGAGGTGGGATGGTTTGAGGTGGGATGGTTTGAGGTGCGATGGTTTGAGGTGGGATGGTTTGAGGTGGATGGTTTGAGGTGGATGGTTTGAGGTGGGATGGTTTGAGGTGCGATGGTTTGAGGTGGATGGTTTGAGGTGCGATGGTTTGAGGTGCGATGGTTTGAGGTGCGATGGTTTGAGGTGCGATGGTTTGAGGTGGATGGTTTGAGGTGGATGGTTTGAGGTGCGATGGTTTGAGGTGCGATGGTTTGAGGTGCGATGGTTTGAGGTGCGATGGTTTGAGGTGCGATGGTTTGAGGTGGGATGGTTTGAGGTGCGATGGTTTGAGGTGCGATGGTTTGAGGTGCGATGGTTTGAGGTGCGATGGTTTGAGGTGCGATGGTTTGAGGTGGATGGTTTGAGGTGGGATGGTTTGAGGTGGGATGGTTTGAGGTGCGATGGTTTGAGGTGCGATGGTTTGAGGTGCGATGGTTTGAGGTGGATGGTTTGAGTTGCGATGGTTTGAGGTGCGATGGTTTGAGGTGCGATGGTTGAGGTGCGATGGTTTGAGGTGGATGGTTTGAGGTGGGATGGTTTGAGGTGGATGGTTTGAGGTGGATGGTTTGAGTTGCGATGGTTTGAGGTGGATGGTTTGAGGTGCGATGGTTTGAGGTGCGATGGTTTGAGGTGCGATGGTTTGAGGTGCGATGGTTTGAGGTGCGATGGTTTGAGGTGGATGGTTTGAGGTGCGATGGTTTGAGGTGCGATGGTTTGAGGTGGGATGGTTTGAGGTGCGATGGTTTGAGGTGGGATGGTTTGAGGTGCGATGGTTTGAGGTGGGATGGTTTGAGGTGGGATGGTTTGAGATGCGATGGTTGAGGTGGATGGTTTGAGTGCGATGGTTTGAGGTGTGATGGTTTGAGGTGCGATGGTTTGAGGTGCGATGGTTTGAGTTGCGATGGTTTGAGGTGGGATGGTTTGAGGTGGGATGGTTTGAGGTGCGATGGTTTGAGGTGCGATGGTTTGAGGTGCGATGGTTTGAGGTGCGATGGTTTGAGGTGCGATGGTTTGAGGTGCGATGGTTTGAGGTGCGATGGTTTGAGGTGGATGGTTTGAGGTGCGATGGTTTGAGGTGCGATGGTTTGAGGTGCGATGGTTTGAGGTGGGATGGTTTGAGGTGCGATGGTTTGAGGTGCGATGGTTTGAGGTGGGATGGTTTGAGGTGCGATGGTTTGAGGTGGGATGGTTTGAGGTGCGATGGTTTGAGGTGGGATGGTTTGAGGTGGGATGGTTTGAGGTGGGATGGTTTGAGGTGCGATGGTTTGAGGTGCGATGGTTTGAGGTGGGATGGTTTGAGGTGCGATGGTTTGAGGTGCGATGGTTTGAGGTGCGATGGTTTGAGGTGGGATGGTTTGAGGTGGGATGGTTTGAGGTGCGATGGTTTGAGGTGGGATGGTTTGAGGTGCGATGGTTTGAGGTGGGATGGTTTGAGGTGCGATGGTTTGAGGTGCGATGGTTTGAGGTGGGATGGTTTGAGTTGCGATGGTTTGAGATGCGATGGTTTGAGGTGCGATGGTTTGAGTTGCGATGGTTTGAGGTGCGATGGTTTGAGTTGCGATGGTTTGAGGTGGGATGGTTTGAGGTGCGATGGTTTGAGGTGGATGGTTTGAGGTGCGATGGTTTGAGGTGGGATGGTTTGAGGTGCGATGGTTTGAGGTGGATGGTTTGAGGTGGATGGTTTGAGGTGGATGGTTTGAGGTGCGATGGTTTGAGGTGCGATGGTTTGAGGTGGATGGTTTGAGGTGCGATGGTTTGAGGTGCGATGGTTTGAGGTGCGATGGTTTGAGGTGGGATGGTTTGAGGTGCGATGGTTTGAGGTGCGATGGTTTGAGGTGGATGGTTTGAGGTGCGATGGTTTGAGGTGCGATGGTTTGAGGTGGGATGGTTTGAGGTGCGATGGTTTGAGGTGCGATGGTTTGAGTTGCGATGGTTTGAGGTGCGATGGTTTGAGGTGCGATGGTTTGAGGTGGGATGGTTTGAGTTGCGATGGTTTGAGTGCGATGGTTTGAGGTGCGATGGTTTGAGGTGCGATGGTTTGAGGTGGGATGGTTTGAGGTGCGATGGTTTGAGTTGCGATGGTTTGAGATGCGATGGTTTGAGGTGCGATGGTTTGAGGTGCGATGGTTTGAGATGCGATGGTTTGAGGTGGGATGGTTTGAGGTGCGATGGTTTGAGGTGGGATGGTTTGAGGTGGGATGGTTTGAGGTGGGATGGTTTGAGGTGCGATGGTTTGAGGTGCGATGGTTTGAGGTGCGATGGTTTGAGGTGCGATGGTTTGAGGTGCGATGGTTTGAGGTGCGATGGTTTGAGATGCGATGGTTTGAGGTGCGATGGTTTGAGGTGGGATGGTTTGAGGTGGGATGGTTTGAGTTGCGATGGTTTGAGGTGGGATGGTTTGAGGTGCGATGGTTTGAGTTGCGATGGTTTTGAGTGCGATGGTTTGAGGTGGGATGGTTTGAGGTGCGATGGTTTGAGGTGCGATGGTTTGAGGTGGGATGGTTTGAGGTGGGATGGTTTGAGTTGCGATGGTTTGAGGTGCGATGGTTTGAGGTGGGATGGTTTGAGGTGCGATGGTTTGAGGTGGATGGTTTGAGGTGGGATGGTTTGAGGTGCGATGGTTTGAGGTGCGATGGTTTGAGGTGCGATGGTTTGAGGTGGGATGGTTTGAGGTGCGATGGTTTGAGGTGGGATGGTTTGATGGTGGGATGGTTTGAGTGTGGATGGTTTGAGGTGCGATGGTTTGAGGTTGCGATGGTTTGAGGTGCGATGGTTTGAGGTGCGATGGTTTGAGATGCGATGGTTTGAGGGATGGTTGAGTGCGATGGTTTGAGGTGCGATGGTTTGAGGTGGGATGGTTTGAGGTGCGATGGTTTGAGATGCGATGGTTTGAGGTGCGATGGTTTGAGGTGCGATGGTTTGAGGTGCGATGGTTTGAGGTGCGATGGTTTGAGGTGCGATGGTTTGAGGTGCGATGGTTTGAGGAGGGATGGTTTGAGGTGCGATGGTTTGAGGTGCGATGGTTTGAGGTGGGATGGTTTGAGGTGCGATGGTTTGAGGTGGGATGGTTTGAGGTGCGATGGTTTGAGGTGCGATGGTTTGAGGTGCGATGGTTTGAGTTGCGATGGTTTGAGATGCGATGGTTTGAGGTGCGATGGTTTGAGTTGCGATGGTTTGAGTTGCGATGGTTTGAGGTGCGATGGTTTGAGGTGCGATGGTTTGAGTTGCGATGGTTTGAGGTGCGATGGTTTGAGGTGCGATGGTTTGAGGTGCGATGGTTTGAGGTGGGATGGTTTGAGTTGCGATGGTTTGAGGTGGGATGGTTTGAGGTGCGATGGTTTGAGGTGGGATGGTTTGAGGTGCGATGGTTTGAGGTGCGATGGTTTGAGGTGCGATGGTTTGAGGTGGGATGGTTTGAGGTGGGATGGTTTGAGGTGGGATGGTTTGAGTTGCGATGGTTTGAGGTGCGATGGTTTGAGGTGGGATGGTTTGAGGTGGGATGGTTTGAGGTGGGATGGTTTGAGTTGCGATGGTTTGAGGTGGGATGGTTTGAGGTGCGATGGTTTGAGATGCGATGGTTTGAGGTGGGATAGTTTGAGGTGGGATGGTTTGAGGTGCGATGGTTTGAGGTGCGATGGTTTGAGGTGGGATGGTTTGAGGTGCGATGGTTTGAGGTGGGATGGTTTGAGGTGGGATGGTTTGAGGTGGGATGGTTTGAGGTGGGATGGTTTGAGGTGCGATGGTTTGAGTTGCGATGGTTTGAGGTGGGATGGTTTGAGGTGCGATGGTTTGAGTTGGGATTGTTTGAGGTGGGATGGTTTGAGTTGCGATGGTTTGAGGTGGGATGGTTTGAGTTGCGATGGTTTGAGGTGGGATGGTTTGAGGTGGGATGGTTTGAGGTGCGATGGTTTGAGGTGCGATGGTTTGAGTTGCGATGGTTTGAGGTGCGATGGTTTGAGGTGCGATGGTTTGAGGTGCGATGGTTTGAGGTGGATGGTTTGAGGTGCGATGGTTTGAGGTGCGATGGTTTGAGATGCGATGGTTTGAGTTGCGATGGTTTGAGTTGCGATGGTTTGAGATGCGATGGTTTGAGGTGGATGGTTTGAGTTGCGATGGTTTGAGGTGGGATGGTTTGAGGTGGATGGTTTGAGGTGCGATGGTTTGAGGTGCGATGGTTTGAGTTGGGATGGTTTGAGGTGGATGGTTTGAGATGCGATGGTTTGAGATGCGATGGTTTGAGATGCGATGGTTTGAGATGCGATGGTTTGAGGTGCGATGGTTTGAGATGCGATGGTTTGAGATGGATGGTTTGAGTTGCGATGGTTTGAGGTGGGATGGTTTGAGGTGGCGATGCTTTGAGGTGCGATGGTTTGAGGTGAGATGGTTTGAGGTGCGATGGTTTGAGGTGGGATGGTTTGAGGTGAGATGGTTTGAGGTGGGATGGTTTGAGGTGCGATGGTTTGAGGTGAGATGATTTGAGGTGGGATGGTTTGAGGTGGGATGGTTTGAGGTGGGATGGTTTGAGGTGCGATGGTTTGAGGTGGATGGTTTGATGTGCGATGGTTTGAGGTGGGATGGTTTGAGGTGGGATGGTTTGAGGTGCGATGGTTTGAGGTGCGATGGTTTGAGGTGCGATGGTTTGAGGTGGGATGGTTTGAGGTGCGATGGTTTGAGGTGGGATGGTTTGAGGTGGGATGGTTTGAGGTGCGATGGTTTGAGGTGGGATGGTTTGAGGTGGATGGTTTGAGGTGCGATGGTTTGAGGTGGATGGTTTGAGGTGCGATGGTTTGAGGTGCGATGGTTTGAGGTGCGATGGTTTGAGGTGGGATGGTTTGAGGTGCGATGGTTTGAGGTGCGATGGTTTGAGGTGCGATGGTTTGAGGTGCGATGGTTTGAGGTGCGATGGTTTGAGGTGCGATGGTTTGAGGTGCGATGGTTTGAGGTGGATGGTTTGAGTTGCGATGGTTTGAGGTGCGATGGTTTGAGGTGGGATGGTTTGAGGTGCGATGGTTTGAGGTGCGATGGTTTGAGGTGGGATGGTTTGAGGTGGGATGGTTTGAGGTGCGATGGTTTGAGGTGGGATGGTTTGAGTTGCGATGGTTTGAGGTGCGATGGTTTGAGGTGGGATGGTTTGAGGTGGGATGGTTTGAGGTGGGATGGTTTGAGTTGCGATGGTTTGAGGTGGGATGGTTTGAGGTGCGATGGTTTGAGATGCGATGGTTTGAGGTGGGATGGTTTGAGGTGGATGGTTTGAGGTGCGATGGTTTGAGGTGCGATGGTTTGAGGTGGGATGGTTTGAGGTGCGATGGTTGAGGTGGGATGGTTTGAGGTGATGGTTTGAGGTGGGATGGTTTGAGGTGGGATGGTTTGAGGTGCGATGGTTTGAGGTGCGATGTTTGAGGTGGGATGGTTTGAGGTGGGATGGTTTGAGGTGGGATGGTTTGAGGTGCGATGGTTTGAGGTGCGATGGTTTGAGTTGCGATGGTTTGAGGTGCGATGGTTTGAGGTGCGATGGTTTGAGGTGGGATGGTTTGAGGTGCGATGGTTTGAGGTGCGATGGTTTGAGGTGGGATGGTTTGAGGTGCGATGGTTTGAGGTGGGATGGTTTGAGTGCGATGGTTTGGTGGGATGGTTTGAGGTGCGATGGTTTGAGGTGGATGGTTTGAGGTGCGATGGTTTGAGGTGGGATGGTTTGAGGTGCGATGGTTTGAGGTGGGATGGTTTGAGGTGCGATGGTTTGAGGTGGATGGTTTGAGTTTGAGGTGGATGGTTTGAGGTGGGATGGTTTGAGGTGGGATGGTTTGAGGTGGGATGGTTTGAGGTGGGATGGTTTGAGGTGGGATGGTTTGAGGTGCGATGGTTTGAGGTGCGATGGTTTGAGGTGCGATGGTTTGAGGTGGGATGGTTTGAGGTGCGATGGTTTGAGTGCGATGGTTTGAGGTGGGATGGTTTGAGGTGCGATGGTTTGAGGTGGGATGGTTTGAGGTGCGATGGTTTGAGGTGCGATGGTTTGAGGTGCGATGGTTTGAGGTGCGATGGTTTGAGGTGCGATGGTTTGAGTTGCGATGGTTTGAGGTGCGATGGTTTGAGGTGGGATGGTTTGAGGTGCGATGGTTTGAGGTGGGATGGTTTGAGGTGCGATGGTTTGAGGTGCGATGGTTTGAGGTGCGATGGTTTGAGGTGCGATGGTTTGAGGTGGATGGTTTGAGGTGCGATGGTTTGAGGTGGGATGGTTTGAGGTGCGATGGTTTGAGGTGCGATGGTTTGAGGTGCGATGGTTTGAGGTGGGATGGTTTGAGTTGCGATGGTTTGAGGTGGGATGGTTTGAGGTGGGATGGTTTGAGGTGCGATGGTTTGAGGTGGGATGGTTTGAGGTGCGATGTTTGAGGTGCGATGGTTTGAGGTGCGATGGTTTGAGGTGGGATGGTTTGAGGTGGGATGGTTTGAGTTGCGATGGTTTGAGGTGGGATGGTTTGAGGTGCGATGGTTTGAGTTGCGATGGTTTGAGTTGCGATGGTTTGAGGTGGGATGGTTTGAGGTGCGATGGTTTGAGGTGGGATTGTTTGAGGTGGGATGGTTTGAGTTGCGATGGTTTGAGGTGGGATGGTTTGAGTTGCGATGGTTTGAGGTGGGATGGTTTGAGGTGGGATGGTTTGAGGTGCGATGGTTTGAGGTGCGATGGTTTGAGTTGCGATGGTTTGAGGTGCGATGGTTTGAGGTGGGATGATTTGAGTTGGGATGGTTTGAGGTGGATCGTTTGAGGTGGGATGGTTTGAGGTGCGATGGTTTGAGGTGGATGGTTTGAGGTGGGATGGTTTGAGGTGCGATGGTTTGAGGTGGGATGGTTTGAGGTGGGATGGTTTGAGATGCGATGGTTTGAGATGCGATGGTTTGAGGTGGGATGGTTTGAGGTGGGATGGTTTGAGATGCGATGGTTTGAGATGCGATGGTTTGAGTTGCGATGGTTTGAGGTGGGATGGTTTGAGGTGCGATGGTTTGAGGTGGGATGGTTTGAGGTGCGATGGTCTGAGTTGCGATGGTTTGAGATGGGATGGTTTGAGTTGCGATGGTTTGAGGCGGGATGGTTTGAGGTGCGATGGTTTGAGTTGCGATGGTTTGAGGTGCGATGGTTTGAGGTGCGATGGTTTGAGGTGGGATGGTTTGAGTTGCGATGGTTTGAGATGCGATGGTTTGAGGTGCGATGGTTTGAGGTGCGATTGTTTGAGGTGGGATGGTTTGAGATGCGATGGTTTGAGTTGCGATGGTTTGAGATGCGATGGTTTGAGATGCGATGGTTTGAGTTGCGATGGTTTGAGATGCGATGGTTTGAGGTGGGATGGTTTGAGTTGCGATGGTTTGAGGTGGGATGGTTTGAGTTGGGATGGTTTGAGGTGGATGGTTTGAGATGCGATGGTTTGAGATGCGATGGTTTGAGATGCGATGGTTTGAGATGCGATGGTTTGAGGTGCGATGGTTTGAGATGCGATGGATTGAGATGCGATGGTTTGAGTTGCGATGGTTTGAGGTGGGATGGTTTGAGGTGGGATGCTTTGAGTTGCGATGGTTTGAGGTGAGATGGTTTGAGGTGCGATGGTTTGAGGTGGGATGGTTTGAGGTGAGATGGTTTGAGGTGGGAAGGTTTGAGGTGCGATGGTTTGAGGTGAGATGATTTGAGTTGGGATGGTTTGAGGTGTGATGGTTTGAGGTGGGATAGTTTGAGGTGCGATGGTTTGAGGTGGGATGGTTTGATGTGCGATGGTTTGAGGTGGGATGGTTTGAGGTGGGATGGTTTGAGGTGCGATGGTTTGAGGTGGGATGGTTTGAGGTGCGATGGTTTGAGGTGGGATGGTTTGAGGTGCGATGGGTTGAGGTGGGATGGTTTGAGGTGGGATGGTTTGAGGTGCGATGGTTTGAGGTGCGATGGTTTGAGGTGGGATGGTTTGAGGTGCGATGGTTTGAGGTGCGATGGTTTGAGGTGCGATGGTTTGAGGTGGGATGGTTTGAGGTGCGATGGTTTGAGGTGGGATGGTTTGAGGTGGGATGGTTTGAGATGGTATGGTTTGAGGTGCGATGGTTTGAGGTGCGATGGTTTGAGGTGTGATGGTTTGAGGTGCGATGGTTTGAGGTGCGATGGTTTGAGGTGCTATGGTTTGAGATGGGATGGTTTGAGGTGCGATGGTTTGAGGTGCGATGGTTTGAGGTGGGATGGTTTGAGTTGCGATGGTTTGAGATGCGATGGTTTGAGGTGCGATGGTTTGAGTTGCGATGGTTTGAGTTGCGATGGTTTGAGGTGGGATGGTTTGAGGTGCGATGGTTTGAGTTACGATGGTATGAGGTGCGATGGTTTGAGTTGCGATGGTTTGAGTTGCGATGGTTTGAGGTGGGATGGTTTGAGTTGCGATGGTTTGAGGTGGGATGGTTTGAGGTGCGATGGTTTGAGGTGGGATGGTTTGAGGTGCGATGGTTTGAGGTGCGATGGATTGAGGTGGGATGGTTTGAGGTGGGATGGTTTGAGGTGGGATGGTTTGAGGTGGGATGGTTTGAGTTGCGATGGTTTGAGGCGCGATGGTTTGAGGTGGGATGGTTTGAGGTGGGATTGTTTGAGGTGGGATGGTTTGAGTTGCGATGGTTTGAGGTGGGATGGTTTGAGGTGCGATGGTTTGAGATGCGATGGTTTGAGGTGGGATAGTTTGAGGTGGGATAGTTTGAGGTGCGATGGTTTGAGGTGCGATGCTTTGAGGTGGGATAGTTTGAGGTGCGATGGTTTGAGGTGGGATGGTTTGAGGTGGGATGGTTTGAGGTGGGATGGTTTGAGCTGGGATGGTTTGAGGTGCGATGGTTTGAGTTGCGATGGTTTGAGGTGGGATGGTTTGAGGTGCGATGGTTTGAGGTGGGATTGTTTGAGGTGGGATGGTTTGAGTTGCGATGGTTTGAGGTGGGATGGTTTGAGTTGCGATGGTTTGAGGTGGGATGGTTTGAGGCGGGATGGTTTGAGGTGCGATGGTTTGAGGTGCGATGGTTTGAGTTGCGATGGTTTGAGGTGGGATGGTTTGAGTTGCGATGGTTTGAGGTGCGATGGTTTGAGGTGCGATGGTTTGAGGTGGGATGGTTTGAGATGCGATGGTTTGAGTTGCGATGGTTTGAGATGCGATGGTTTGAGATGCGATGGTTTGAGTTGCGATGGTTTGAGATGCGATGGTTTGAGGTGGGATGGTTTGAGTTGCGATGGTTTGAGGTGGGATGGTTTGAGTTGGGATGGTTTGAGGTGGAATGGTTTGAGATGCGATGGTTTGAGATGCGATGGTTTGAGATGCGATTGTTTGAGATGCGACAGTTTGAGGTGCGATGGTTTGAGATGCGATGGATTGAGATGCGATGGTTTGAGTTGCGATGGTTTGAGGTGGGATGGTTTGAGGTGGGATGCTTTGAGTTGCGATGGTTTGAGGTGAGATGGTTTGAGGTGCGATGGTTTGAGGTGGGATGGTTTGAGGTGAGATGGTTTGAGGTGGGAAGGTTTGAGGTGCGATGGTTTGAGGTGAGATGATTTGAGTTGGGATGGTTTGAGGTGGGATGGTTTGAGGTGGGATAGTTTGAGGTGCGATGGTTTGAGGTGGGATGGTTTGATGTGCGATGGTTTGAGGTGGGATGGTTTGAGGTGGGATGGTTTGAGGTGCGATGGTTTGAGGTGGGATGGTTTGAGGTGCGATGGTTTGAGGTGGGATGGTTTGAGGTGCGATGGGTTGAGGTGGGATGGTTTGAGGTGGGATGGTTTGAGGTGCGATGGTTTGAGGTGCGATGGTTTGAGGTGGGATGGTTTGAGGTGCGATGGTTTGAGGTGCGATGGTTTGAGGTGCGATGGTTTGAGGTGGGATGGTTTGAGGTGCGATGGTTTGAGGTGGGATGGTTTGAGGTGGGATGGTTTGAGGTGCGATGGTTTGAGGTGTGATGGTTTGAGGTGCGATGGTTTGAGGTGTGATGGTTTGAGGTGCGATGGTTTGAGCTGCGATGGTTTGAGGTGCTATGGTTTGAGATGGGATGGTTTGAGGTGCGATGGTTTGAGGTGCGATGGTTTGAGGTGGGATGGTTTGAGGTGCGATGGTTTGAGATGGATGGTTTGAGGTGCGATGGTTTGAGGTGCGATGGTTTGAGGTGGATGGTTTGAGGTGCGATGGTTTGAGGTGCGATGGTTTGAGGTGGGATGGTTTGAGGTGCGATGGTTTGAGGTGCGATGGTTTGAGGTGCGATGGTTTGAGGTGGGATGGTTTGAGGTGGGATGGTTTGAGGTGGGATGGTTTGAGTTGCGATGGTTTGAGGTGCGATGGTTTGAGGTGCGATGGTTTGAGGTGGATGGTTTGAGGTGGGATGGTTTGAGGTGCGATGGTTTGAGGTGCGATGGTTTGAGGTGCGATGGTTTGAGGTGCGATGGTTTGAGGTGCGATGGTTTGAGGTGGGATGGTTTGAGGTGCGATGGTTTGAGGTGCGATGGTTTGAGGTGGGATGGTTTGAGGTGCGATGGTTTGAGTTGCGATGATTTGAGTTGGGATGGTTTGCGGTGGGATGGTTTGAGGTGGGATGGTTTGAGGTGCGATCGTTTGAGGTGCGATGGTTTGAGTTGCGATGGTTTGAGGTGCGATGGTTTGAGATGCGATGGTTTGAGGTGGGATGGTTTGAGGTGCGATGGTTTGAGTTGCGATGGTTTGAGGAGGGATGGTTTGAGGTGCGATGGTTTGAGGTGGGATGGTTTGAGGTACGATGGTTTGAGGTGGGATGGTTTGAGGTGCGATGGTTTGAGGTAGGATGGTTTGAGGTGCGATGGTTTGAGGTGGGATGGTTTGAGGTGCGATGGTTTGAGGTGGGATGGTTTGAGGTGCGATGGTTTGAGGTGGGATGGTTTGAGGTGGGATGGTTTGAGGTGGGATGGTTTGAGGTGGGATGGTTTGAGGTGGGATGGTTTGAGGTGGGATGGTTTGAGGTGGGATGGTTTGAGTTGCGATGGTTTGAGATGCGATGGTTTGAGATGCGATGGTTTGAGGTGGGATGGTTTGAGATGCGATGGTTTGAGTTGCGATGGTTTGAGGCGGGATGGTTTGAGGTGCGATGGTTTGAGGTGGGATGGTTTGAGGTGCGATGGGCTGAGTTGCGATGGTTTGAGATGGGATGGTTTGAGGTGCGATGGTTTGAGGTGCGATGGTTTGAGGTGCGATGGTTTGAGTTACGATGGTTTGAGGTGCGATGGTTTGAGTTGCGATGGTTTGAGTTGCGATGGTTTGAGGTGGGATGGTTTGAGTTGCGATGGTTTGAGGTGGGATGGTTTGAGGTGCGATGGTTTAAGGTGGGATGGTTTGAGGTGCGATGGTTTGAGGTGCGATGGTTTGAGGTGGGATGGTTTGAGGTGCGATGGATTGAGGTGGGATGGTTTGAGGTGCGATGGTTTGAGGTGGGATGGTTTGAGGTGCGATTGTTTGAGGTGGGATGGTTTGAGGTGCGATGGTTTGAGGTGGGATGGTTTGAGGTGGGATGGTTTGAGTTGCGATGGTTTGAGGTGGGATGGTTTGAGGTGCGATGGTTTGAGTTGCGATGGTTTGAGTTGCGATGGTTTGAGGTGGGATGGTTTGAGGTGCGATGGTTTGAGGTGGGATTGTTTGAGGTGGGATGGTTTGAGTTGCGATGGTTTGAGGTGGGATGGTTTGAGTTGCGATGGTTTGAGGTGGGATGGTTTGAGGCGGGATGGTTTGAGGTGCGATGGTTTGAGGTGCAATGGTTTGAGTTGCGATGGTTTGAGGTGCGATGGTTTGAGGTGCGATGATTTGAGTTGGGATGGTTTGAGGTGGGATCGTTTGAGGTGGGATGGTTTGAGGTGCGATGGTTTGAGGTGGATGGTTTGAGGTGGGATGGTTTGAGGTGCGATGGTTTGAGGTGGGATGGTTTGAGGTGGGATGGTTTGAGATGCGATGGTTTGAGGTGCGATGGTTTGAGGTGGGATGGTTTGAGGTGGGATGGTTTGAGATGCGATGGTTTGAGATGCGATGGTTTGAGTTGCGATGGTTTGAGGCGGGATGGTTTGAGGTGCGATGGTTTGAAGTGGGATGGTTTGAGGTGCGATGGGCTGAGTTGCGATGGTTTGAGATGGGATGGTTTGAGTTGCGATGGTTTGAGGCGGGATGGTTTGAGGTGCGATGGTTTGAGTTGCGATGGTTTGAGGTGGGATGGTTTGAGGTGCCATGGTCTGAGTTGCGATGGTTTGAGGTGGGATGGTTTGAGGTGCGATGGTTTGAGTTTCGATGGTTTGAGGTGGGATGGTTTGAGGTGCGATGGTTTGAGGTGGGATGGTTTGAGGTGGGATGGTTTGAGATGGTATGGTTTGAGGTGGGATGGTTTGAGGTGCGATGGTTTGAGGTGTGATGGTTTGAGGTGCGATGGTTTGAGCTGCGATGGTTTGAGGTGCTATGGTTTGAGATGGGATGGTTTGAGGTGCGATGGTTTGAGGTGCGATGGTTTGAGGTGGGATGGTTTGAGGTGCGAGGGTTTGAGATGGGATGGTTTGAGGTGCGATGGTTTGAGGTGCGATGGTTTGAGGTGGGATGGTTTGAGTTGCGATGGTTTGAGGTGCGATGGTTTGAGGTGGGATGGTTTGAGGTGCGATGGTTTGAGGTGCGATGGATTGAGGTGGGATGGTTTGAGGTGGGATGGTTTGAGGTGGGATGGTTTGGGGTGGGATGGTTTGAGTTGCGATGGTTTGAGGTGCGATGGTTTGAGGTGGGATGGTTTGAGGTGGGATTGTTTGAGGTGGGATGGTTTGAGTTGCGATGGTTTGAGGTGGGATGGTTTGAGGTGCGATGGTTTGAGATGCGATGGTTTGAGGTGGGATAGTTTGAGGTGGGATATTTTGAGGTGCGATGGTTTGAGGTGCGATGCTTTGAGGTGGGATAGTTTGAGGTGCGATGGTTTGAGTTGCGATGATTTGAGTTGGGATGGTTTGCGGTGGGATGGTTTGAGGTGGGATGGTTTGAGATGCGATCGTTTGAGGTGCGATGGTTTGAGTTGCGATGGTTTGAGGTGCGATGGTTTGAGATGCGATGGTTTGAGGTGGGATGGTTTGAGGTGCGATGGTTTGAGTTGCGATGGTTTGAGGAGGGATGGTTTGAGGTGCGATGGTTTGAGGTGGGATGGTTTGAGGTACGATGGTTTGAGGTGGGATGGTTTGAGGTGCGATGTTTTGAGGTAGGATGGTTTGAGGTGCGATGGTTTGAGGTGGGATGGTTTGAGGTGCGATGGTTTGAGGTGGGATGGTTTGAGGTGCGATGGTTTGAGGTGGGATGGTTTGAGGTGGGATGGTTTGAGGTGGGATGGTTTGAGGTGGGATGGTTTGAGGTGGGATGGTTTGAGGTGGGATGGTTTGAGGTGGGATGGTTTGAGTTGCGATGGTTTGAGATGCGATGGTTTGAGATGCGATGGTTTGAGGTGGGATGGTTTGAGATGCGATGGTTTGAGTTGCGATGGTTTGAGGCGGGATGGTTTGAGGTGCGATGGTTTGAGGTGGGATGGTTTGAGGTGCGATGGTTTGAGTTGCGATGGTTTGAGGTGGGATGGTTTGAGGTGCGATGGTTTGAGGTGCGATGGTTTGAGGTGCGATGGTTTGAGTTGCGATGGTTTGAGGTGCGATGGTTTGAGTTGCGATGGTTTGAGTTGCGATGGTTTGAGGTGGGATGGTTTGAGTTGCGATGGTTTGAGGTGGGATGGTTTGAGGTGCGATGGTTTGAGGTGGGATGGTTTGAGGTGCGATGGTTTGAGGTGCGATGGTTTGAGGTGGGATGGTTTGAGGTGCGATGGATTGAGGTGGGATGGTTTGAGGTGCGATGGTTTGAGGTGGGATGGTTTGAGGTGCGATTGTTTGAGGTGAGATGGTTTGAGGTGGGATGGTTTGAGGTGGGATGGTTTGAGGTGGGATGGTTTGAGGTGCGATGGTTTGAGGTGGGATGGTTTGAGGTGCGATGGTTTGAGTTGCGATGGTTTGAGTTGCGATGGTTTGAGGTGGGATGGTTTGAGGTGCGATGGTTTGAGGTGCGATTGTTTGAGGTGGGATGGTTTGAGGTGCGATGGTTTGAGGTGGGATGGTTTGAGGTGCGATGGTTTGAGGTGGGATGGTTTGAGGTGGGATGGTTTGAGGTGCGATGGTTTGAGGTGCGATGGTTTGAGTTGCGATGGTTTGAGGTGCGATGGTTTGAGGTGCGATGATTTGAGTTGGGATGGTTTGAGGTGGGATCGTTTGAGGTGGGATGGTTTGAGGTGCGATGGTTTGAGGTGGGATGGTTTGAGGTGGGATGGTTTGAGGTGCGATGGTTTGAGGTGGGATGGTTTGAGGTGGGATGGTTTGAGATGCGATGGTTTGAGATGCGATGGTTTGAGGTGGGATGGTTTGAGGTGGGATGGTTTGAGATGCGATGGTTTGAGATGCGATGGTTTGAGTTGCGATGGTTTGAGGCGGGATGGTTTGAGGTGCGATGGTTTGAAGTGGGATGGTTTGAGGTGCGATGGGCTGAGTTGCGATTGTTTGAGATGGGATGGTTTGAGTTGCGATGGTTTGAGGCGGGATGGTTTGAGGTGGGATGGTTTGAGTTGCGATGGTTTGAGGTGGGATGGTTTGAGGTGCGATGGTCTGAGTTGCGATGGTTTGAGGTGGGATGGTTTGAGGTGCGATGGTTTGAGTTTCGATGGTTTGAGGTGGGATGGTTTGAGGTGTGATGTTTTGAGGTGGGATGGTTTGAGGTGCGATGGTTTGAGGTGTGATGGTTTGAGGTGGGATGGTTTGAGGTGGGATGGTTTGAGGTGGGATGGTTTGAGTTGTGATGGTTTGAGGTGCGATGTTTTGAGGTGGGATGGTTTGAGGTGCGATGGTTTGAGGTGGGATGGTTTGAGGTGGGATGGTTTGAGGTGGGATGGTTTGAGGTGGGATGGTTTGAGGTGCGATGGTTTGAGGTGGGATGGTTTGAGTTGCGATGGTTTGAGGTGGGATGGTTTGAGGTGCGATGGTTTGAGGTGGTATGGTTTGAGGTGCGATGGTTTGAGGTGGGATGGTTTGAGGTGCGATGGTTTGAGGTGGGATGGTTTGAGGTGGGATGGTTTGAGCTGGGATGGTTTGAGATGGGATGGTTTGAGATGCAATGGTTTGAGGTGCGATGGTTTGAGTTGCGATGGTTTGATGTGGGATGGTTTGAGTTGCGATGGTTTGAGGTGGGATGGTTTGAGCTGGGATGGTTTGAGATGGGATGGTTTGAGATGCGATGGTTTGAGGTGCGATGGTTTGAGTTGCGATGGTTTGAGGTGCGATGATTTGAGTTGCGATGGTTTGAGGTGCAATGGTTTGAGGTGCGATGGTTTGAGTTGGGATGGTTTGAGGTGGGATGGTTTGAGATGCGATGGTTTGAGATGGGATTGTTTGAGATGCGATGGTTTGAGGTGCGATGGTTTGAGGTGCGATGGTTTGAGATGCGATGGTTTGAGGTGCGATGGTTTGAGGTGCGATGGTTTGAGGTGCGATGGTTTGAGGTGCGATGGTTTGAGATGCGATGGTTTGAGGTGCGATGGTTTGAGGTACGCTGGTTTGAGTTGCGATGGTTTGAGATGCGATGGTTTGAGGTGCGATGGTTTGAGGTGCGATAGTTTGAGGTGCGATGATTTGAGTTGGGATGATTTGAGGTGCGATGGTTTGAGCTGGGATGGTTTGAGGTGGATGGTTTGAGGTGTGATGGTTTGAGGTGCGATAGTTTGAGGTGTGATGGTTTGAGTTGGGATGCTTTGAGGTGCGATGGTTTGAGGTGGGATGGTTTGAGGTGGGATGGTTTGAGGTGGGATGGTTTGAGGTGCGATGTTTTGAGGTGGGATGGTTTGAGGTGCGATGGTTTGAGGTGGGATGGTTTGAGGTGGGATGGTTTGAGGTGGGATGGTTTGAGGTGGGATGGTTTGAGGTGCGATGGTTTGAGGTGAGATGGTTTGAGTTGCGATGGTTTGAGGTGGGATGGTTTGAGGTGCGATGGTTTGAGGTGGTATGGTTTGAGGTGCGATGGTTTGAGGTGGGATGGTTTGAGGTGCGATGGTTTGAGGTGCGATGGTTTGAGGTGGGATGGTTTGAGGTGGGATGGTTTGAGCTGGGATGGTTTGAGATGGGATGGTTTGAGATGCGATGGTTTGAGGTGCGATGGTTTGAGTTGCGATGGTTTGAGGTGGGATGGTTTGAGTTGCGATGGTTTGAGGTGGGATGGTTTGAGCTGGGATGGTTTGAGATGGGATGGTTTGAGATGCGATGGTTTGAGGTGCGATGGTTTGAGTTGCGATGGTTTGAGGTGCGATGGTTTGAGTTGCGATGGTTTGAGGTGCAATGGTTTGAGGTGCGATGGTTTGAGTTGGGATGGTTTGAGGTGGGATGGTTTGAGATGCGATGGTTTGAGATGGGATTGTTTGAGATGCGATGGTTTGAGGTGCGATGGTTTGAGGTGCGATGGTTTGAGATGCGATGGTTTGAGGTGCGATGGTTTGAGGTGCGATGGTTTGAGGTGCGATGGTTTGAGGTGCGATGGTTTGAGATGCGATGGTTTGAGGTGCGATGGTTTGAGGTACGCTGGTTTGAGTTGCGATGGTTTGAGATGCGATGGTTTGAGGTGCGATGGTTTGAGGTGCGATAGTTTGAGGTGCGATGATTTGAGTTGGGATGGTTTGAGGTGCGATGGTTTGAGGTGGGATGGTTTGAGGTGGGATGGTTTGAGGTGTGATGGTTTGAGGTGCGATAGTTTGAGGTGTGATGGTTTGAGTTGCGATGGTTTGAGGTGGGATGGTTTGAGGTGGGATGGTTTGAGGTGGGATGGTTTGAGGTGGGATGGTTTGAGGTGCGATGGTTTGAGGTGGGATGGTTTGAGTTGTGATGGTTTGAGGTGGGATGGTTTGATTGCGATGGTTTGAGATGGGATGGTTTGAGGTACGATGGTTTGAGGTGGGATGGTTTGAGGTGGGATGGTTTGAGGTGGGATGGTTTGAGGTGGGATGGTTTGAGATGGGATGGTTTGAGTTGCGATGGTTTGAGGTGGGATGGTTTGAGTTGCGATGGTTTGTGGTGCGATGGTTTGAGTTGAGATGGTTTGAGATGCGATGGTTTGAGGTGCGATGGCTTGAGGTGCGATGGTTTGAGGTGCGAAGGTTTGAGGTGGGATGGTTTGAGGTGGGATGGTTTGAGATGCGATGGTTTGAGGTGGGATGGTTTGAGGTGGGATGGTTTGAGATGCGATGGTTTGAGGTGGGATGGTTTGAGGTGGGATGGTTTGAGGTGGGATGGTTTGAGGTGGGATGGTTTGAGGTGGGATGGTTTGAGATGGTATGGTTTGAGGTGGGATGGTTTGAGATGGGATGGTTTGAGTTGCGATGGTTTGAGATGGGATGGTTTGAGGTGGGATGGTTTGAGATGCGATGGTTTGAGGTGGGATGTTTTGAGGTGGGATGGTTTGAGGTGGGATGGTTTGTGGTGCGATGGTTTGAGGTGGGATGGTTTGAGTTGCGATGGTTTGAGCTGGGATGGTTTGAGGTGGGATGGTTTGAGATGCGATGGTTTGAGGTGAGATGGTTTGAGGTGGGATGGTTTGAGGTGGGATGGTTTGAGGTGGAATGGTTTGAGTTGCGATGGTTTGAGGTGGGATGGTTTGACGTGGGATGGTTTGAGGTGGGATAGTTTGAGGTGGGATGGTTTGAGGTGGGATGGTTTGAGGTGGGATGGTTTGAGGTGCGATGGTTTGAGGTGCGATGGTTTGAGTTGCGATGGTTTGAGATGCGATGGTTTGAGGTGGGATGGTTTGAGGTGCGATGGTTTGAGGTGGGATGGTTTGAGGTGGGATGGTTTGAGGTGGGATGGTTTGAGGTGGCATGGTTTGAGGTGGGATGGTTTGAGGTGCGATGGTTTGAGGTGCGATGGTTTGAGGTGGGATGGTTTGAGGTGCGATGGTTTGAGTTGCGATGGTTTGAGGTGGGATGGTTTGAGGTGGGATGGTTTGAGGTGCGATGGTTTGAGGTGGGATGGTTTTAGATGTGATGGTTTGAGGTGCGATGGTTTGAGGTGCGATGGTTTGAGGTGGGATGGTTTGAGGTGGGATGGTTTGAGGTGCGATGGTTTGAGGTGGGATAGTTTGAGGTGAGATGGTTTGAGGTGCGATGGTTTGAGGTGGGATAGTTTGAGGTGAGATGGTTTGAGGTGCGATGTTTCAGAGGTGAAAATGATGTAGATGTATTACTTTGTTGACATTACTTCATGCCACATTTTGTCTTTTATTTCCCATTCTTCTTCTCACTTTAATCCTTTTATCATGAATTGTTCCCTGGCCAATGTCCAAGGTGATAAATTACCCTACAGTTTCCAGCACTTGCGCACCTTTTAAAGGATTCCCTAAGTTTCCTCATGATCCTGGAAGCATTTAGCAATCCGCCCACCTGTCGCCACTGGCCTCATTTCCTTGTGGCTGCCTGAGAACCAGTGGTGGATGGGACTTTATTTTATTTACCCCACTAGTAAACTCAGGATAAAAGCAGAAGTGAGGAGTTCCTGACATAGAGGAGGCTGAAGGTATTTAATAAAAGATTTTTGAAGGTAAGTTTTGCATTCTATCTACAGACACCTGCACCTGCTTCTGACTACTTCTTGGAGGCTCAAAACACTGGCATATTGTTGGACACCCTCCCACCCAATATCAGGAATAACTCAGGAGTAGGTATGGCATTCCACACGGGCACCTTTTCTTGTGATTCTTCTTGGGCCACCTTCAAGCAAGGATTGTGGGAAGTACTTGACTCCTTATTCTGCACAGAATGGTTATGAGGTGGCCCTTGCCCATGGCAGCTTGTTCTTGGCATGCCACCTCTGCCACTTGCATCTCTGAGGGTGCTCCTGGGCAGCTTTGTCTCACCTCCCACGTGTCACTGGGATGGTGCTCTGCTTGGGATGGCTGGAGCGCTGGCATGTGCTTCTGTCCTCGGGGGTGGCAGTATCATCCAACTGTGACTCCTGGGTGGCAGGTCCTCCTCCGCATCTTCACCAACACCAACATCTTCCTCCTCCTGTGTAGCTATTGCTGGCGGTGGAGCCACAGGAAGAAAGGGGAGAAACTAAAAATTGGTGAGAATCATCACTTTGGGATTAAGGAGACCATGATTAGGGTCGAAGGTTGTGGCCGTGTGGTACTTCACAGGGATACCACGGTCAGTCAGTAATTTGTTGCCACCAAGATGCCGCCAACTCACCAAGAGCTAATTGCTTCCTATGAGCTGCTTGGCCTTGTCCTCAAAGGAAGTTGGGGGTAAAAATTGAGTCGCGCCCCATTTGGGGCGCTAACCTCGCCGGGGCGCGACTTTTAGCGCCCCGAAAAAATTAGCGGCCCCGCGCCGGAACTTCAGTGGTTGCGCCCCAAGAGGGAAGCGGGGCGCAACTGGAAGCAGCCCGCATCCCTCTTGGGGCGCTGCGAGGGAATATCCTGGCGCTACGTGCCGCAGCGCCAGGCGCTGCGGCACGCCGCGCCGCGGTATTGCAGGCCTTCCTCCCCTTCTTAAAGGGGAGGGACCCTGCGCAGCGCGAACCGGGGCCCAGCTGGGCCCCCAGGGATCGGGAGTGCCGGCAAAAGAGCCCGGCACTCAAGAGAAGTGCCGGGCTCTTGGAGCGCAGCCGGCACTTCACGGTGGGGGGGCTTCACGGGGGCCGGGGGCAGGTGCTGGCAGGCGGCCAGCAACAAAAATGGCCGCCTGCCACCTCCGCTTTAAATATCGCCGCCCCGGCCGCACGTACGCCTCCCTGAACCTGTCGGACATAGCGTCTGGCGGTAAATCAGGGGGCGCGACTGAAGATCACGGCCGGGGTGCTGCGCACGGCGATGACATCATCGCCGGCGGCGCAGCGCCACAGGGCGCTACCGGCTGCCGCCGCCGCTAACCTCCCACTAAATTTTTCGGGAGGCGTGGGCGGCGCCGCGCCCGGGCGTTAGCTGCTTTACGCCCCATTAGCGCCCTCTTAAGGCGCTAACGGGAGGCGCAAGCAGCTGAATTTTTCCCCCTAAGGGTTTAAAGGTATGGAAACCCCCGCTGCTGGCCTGCCTCTGGTGGGGATTGTGCACCAATTTATCCTGCAAAGACATAAGGTAAGGCTGGCAGTTAAGGAGTATGTGGTAAGTGGCATGGGAGAGGTGAAGCTGTTGAAGTGGAGGAAGGAGTTTTGGGGTTGTGCAAAGCAGTTGCCATGTGGCGTAGCCATTGTGCAGAATAGGAAGTTGAAGGCACACTTAACCAGAGAGCATTGAAGGGTTAGTTGTGGAAGTGTTGCTTTAAGAGGGTGAAGTGTGTGCTGGTGTCCGGGGTGGGCAAAGAAGGAAACTAAGAAGTGTGCAGTGTGTTACTGTGTCTGTCCTGTGGAACCTCTTGAGCCACTGATCTGCAGTCCTGGCAGTGAAGGAGTTGGCAGTCAGTGACAGTGCCACCTCCCGCCGGGCAGCACGAGTGATAATTCTAGGTGACTTACATCAGGAATCTGTTTATCCTGCCTTCAGTGCCATCCAGGAGGGCTTGGAGATCTGAACAAGTGAAGTTGTTCATCAACTGTGACTTGATGCCATGCCCTGCTCCACTCTAGGCAAAGATGGCACTTAAACATTCATAATTGTGTCCAACTGCAATAAAAATATTGGTCAGACATGCAGTGCAGTAATTTGAGAGAGAAATGAAGGAGCCAAGCAGTATTCCGACCTTTCCTTCTTGTCCTGCAGCATTCTGCTGAATAGTGCAGGCTGAATAGTGTATTTAAAAGGCTGCACAGAAGCTTCCTGCTGTTCAGTTGCTTGCACCAGTTTTCTACCAATGCTTGGCCCAATGGGTGTGCAAATGAGTATACCCTGGAAACTCCTGCATATCCTGTGGGAGTTTGTTGAGAGCAGCATGATCCCGAGCTACCACATCTGCGCTAAGTGTCTGCAACTCGAGGAACTTCAGCTCAGAGTTGTTGAGCTGGAGTCCAAGCTGCAGACACTGCGATGCATCAGGGAAGGGGAGAGTTAGCTGGACTCTTTGTTCCAGGAGGCAGTCACACCTCTTAGTGTAAGTAGTTCTTTAGAGGTAGTCAATGGTCAGGGACAGGACAGTGTGACTGTGAGTCAGGAAGGTATGGGGACCCAGAATATAGTGATGGAGGAGCCTCAGCCTTTGCCCTTGTCCAACAGTTATGAGGTTCTTGCTGCCTGTATAGATAAGAACCAGAACTGCAGGGAGGATGGGCAAACTGACTACGGCACTGTGGTACAGAAGGCCATTCAAGTGGGGGCGTAGAAATAAATGTAGTAGTGGTAGATGACAGTATAGTCAGGGGGATAGATACTGTTCTCTGCAGCCGCAACCGGGAGACCCGAAGGCCATGTTGCCTGCCCAGTGCCAGGGTTAAGGACACCTCTTCGCGGCTGGAGAAGAACTTGGGCTGCGATTTCCCCAATCTCAGTGGGTCCGTGGTGGGCGACGTCGGTGGCGGGTCCTGACCCCGCTGCTGGCTTCAGCCCACTGTGTAGAATGATTTTACGTTGATTGGGCTTGTTAAGCCAGCCCAGCGCATTTGTTGGCCGATTGAATGAAGCGGGTCTGATGATGTCTTTTGATGAGGCGTCATCAGCTGGTTTCCTTAAAGGGACCATGGCCAAATTTATTTTGACATTTGTGCTGTCTGTGTTCTACAGCATTGAGGTGCTGCAAACACTGACAAGCACTGCACAGAGGTGCATGGCTGCACCCAGGCTCTCCAATGACTCCCTCCATATGCTTATGGAGGGAGTCACAGCATGCAGTGAGGTTCTCTTCCCTTCCAATGGGCGGAAGACACCTCCCCAGGAGACCATGCAGCCTGGTTGCACATTGCACAGGAGGACATAAGCAGGGATGTCTTCAGGAGGACCAGGCTGCAGTGGCGCAAACCTTTCAATGATCTCAGTAGATCACGAAATGTTACTGCAAAGCCACACTCAACCTCATCCTGCTGTGCCACTCATCGCATCCCCATCACTCTGCCTTCCTCATCCTACTCCTGTACATCCTTACTCACACCAACTTACCTTGCACCTCCACCCATCCCTCTCTATTTATATTATCACTTCCCCATCTCACTAGCCACCTCTCATACTCACCCTCATCCTAGTCCAATCATACCAACTAACAACAAACAAGGGTAGGCACTTGTGTGTTTTAGCCAATGTTCGTGTAAAGTTTCTGTTAATGTGCTGTCAAACATTGGAACCTTTATTTTCAACACTTTGTGTTCTTGGACAGATCTGTGTGCACCTTTGGAAGTGGCTTAGTGAGTTGCAGTGAATGGTGAGACATAACGGTACCTCTTGCAATGGTGATGAGTGTGAAAGGAATGGCTTGGGCATTGTAGGGCTGCTTTACGGTGTTGGTGTGGGGTGGTGCCAACCTGGCGCATCATGTGGCAGCCAGGGTTTACAGCGTCAAGTGAAGAAAGTCTGGCCATGGTGATATAATTGCTGGCTTCCCGGATAGCAATGTTGTCAGGGGATGATGCCCTGTGTCCAGTGCAGCATCAGGTGATGGCGGAGAAGGTTGGTGATGTTGGTGTTGGGGCTGATCGTGGAAGGATTTGGAGGACTAAGGTCTGATTGTTTCAATGGCACCGATGTTGCTGCAATAGATGGCAGCTGCAGGTGAGATGACAGAAGCGATCTGTCAATGGTGAGAGAGGTTCTCCCAATGAGGTGACACTGGACATACAGTTGGATCTAAAAACTTGTAAGCTAAAGAAATCTCTATGTATTAAAAATGCAGTAACCAACATTTTCTGCACTCTGAAACTGACCATCTGCAACATGGCATCCTTGACACCACTTCTGCAGCTGTCAGCTTTTCACAAACATCAGAGCAGACTCAAAACATGGCAGCTTGAGCTGGCGTGTTCCCCGAACAGCAGGTAACCCATGGGGGAGAATTTAAAATTAGAAGGAAGCCTCAAAATACTATTAAATTGGCTCTTAACAAGCCATTTAATGAGCTCAATTGTATCTCCTGCTGCTTGGTGTCGGGTCAGTTCTCCGCTGATAGACCCGACGCCTGGGAGACTCGCATGGAGGCGGGTTGACAGCGGGTTTCCTACCCGCTGTCAATCTTTGCTATTTTGACAGCGGACCCGCCTCCAAAGCCGCCCTCTGAGCGCTATTAAATTCACAGCCTTTACATCTATCCATCCAATATGACACCAAAAAATCAGCTAATCCCCCTTATGCATTCTCTTAGTGACTGTCTTGTGTGTGCCTTTACCTATCCTACTGATGTCACACAGAGCTACCCCGGTGGCTGCAGCATGGCTGGTGGAAGGCTGCTGACTTTCAGTGGGGGACACTGCAGATCGCTTTGCTGGTCAACCTTGAGGAGCTGGTGGCTGGGAGTGTGAAATTGAGTGATGATGTTTCTTCTTCGTCTTCTTTCTTCTTCTTCTTCTTCTTCTTCTTCTTCTTCTTCTTCTTCTTCTTCTTCTTCGGCTTCTTCTTCATCTTCATCTTCATCTTCATCTTTTTCTTTTTCTTTTTCTTTTTCTTCTTCTTCTTCACTCTCCTCTCCCTCTTCTTGGTCACCCACTGGTTGGGCAGGCTGCATTTCTTGGGTGTGTGAAATGAGGAAGGCACAAGGGTGGAGTTGTGGTGAGGGGAGGGCGGGAAAGCAAGAGGTGCAAGCCAGAAGGAGGATAACATATGAGGATACCAGCATCTCGTATCCTTTCAGCCCCACTGCTGGCCAAGGGCCCAGCCATGCGCCCGCCAAGAATGGCCAGCACTGTCTCCTCCAAGGGGATAAGATGAAACTAGGACTGGGAGGTGTGCCGTGTGTTTGGTGCAGATTGTTGGTAGGTGAGTGATTGGTGCAGGGGGCAGGGGGGGTTGTTGGTGGTGGGACATGCAATGAGCAGTGTGCGAGGCTAGTGGTGCAGTTGGTAGGAGATGGCTTTTGAAGATGCATTCACTGACCTTGACCAGTGGTCTGAGGTCATGAAGCTTCTTTTGGCACTGGAGCCAGGTCGTGAGGGGCAACACTGCTGGCAGTGATCTGATCCACATCGTTCTTTCTGGAGACCTCCTGGCCCCTGTGGGTAGACGAGCTCTCTTGCAGAAAGCTGGAGTGCTGCGTGCAAGACCATGGGTGCCCTTCCCTGAATTGCTGAGCCATTTATGGTAGTGCTGAAGAAGTTTTCCCATTTTTTAGGTGCGGAAGGCAATTCAGCTTTAAGAGCTGAAGACTGCTATTTGGGAATGAAAAAAGAAAAACATTTTCAGAAGGCAGTTGAGCTCTAAGGGCTAAAAACTGCCGATTTTAAATTATTTTTATTTTTTTCATTTTAGAATGCAGTTCCCCTTTAAGGGAACGCACTGCTTTCTAAAATGACAGCCTTGTTTTAAGAGAAGGCTGTTCTCGCTTCAGGGGTGCTATGTCTATGCTACATTGGGCCTCCTACTGAGACTACCACCTGAAAACCGGCCTTTCACAGTAAGTTTAGCGCTGCGCTAGTGTTAATTAGGAAGCAGCACCAATATGCCAGTGCTGCCAGCGATATTAATTTTGGATGCCGTTAACTGCGGCCTGCGGTGCTACCGGCAGGTTTCCAGCGCTCTGTAATTTCTAGGCCAAAGTCTCATTCCTTTTTGATTTGCTTACTTTCATCAAATGCTTTCTTCAGCATTTAAATTGACACTGAAACTTTATTATCTTAACCATAGCAACCGCAGGAAGCTGTATTTAAAGGCACAGTTGGCTAACTGAAAATTCTGAAGCGGCAGACAATATGCTTTGTAATTCATTCTCATTCATTTATTCTTTTTCCCATACTAGCAATATTTTCTGAAATAATTTTAGACCTTTGAGTTTCTGAATTTTTTTTAAATTAGAAAATCTGATGCATGCTTTTATGGTCTCGTGTCAAATTAATTGAAGTGAGTAAATGCTTTCAAGAAAATGTTGATCAACAATTCATTATCGACATTAATTTATTTTTTATTCATTCACGCTATATGGATGTCGCTGGCATGGCCAACATTTATTGCCCATCCCTAATTGCCCTTGAGAAGGTGGTGGTGAGCCACCTTCTTGAACCGCTGCAGTCCATGTGGTGAAGGTACTCCCACACTGCTGTTAGGGAGGGAGTTCCAGGATTTTGACCCAGCGACAATGAAGGAATGGTAATATATTTCCAAGTCAGGATGGTGTGTAAATTGGAGGGGAACTTGGAGGTGGTGGTGTTCTCATGCGTCTGCTGCCCTTGTCCTTCTAGGTGGTCAATGTCATGGGTTTGGGAGCTGCTGTTGAAGAAGCCTTGGCGAGTTGCTGCAGTGCATCTTGTAGATGGTACACACTGCAGCCACGGTGTGCTGGTGGTGGAGGGAGTGAATGTTTAGGGTGGCGGATGGGGTGCCAATCAAGCGGGCTGCTTTGTCTTGGATGGTGTCAAGCTCCTTGAGTGTTGTTGGAGCTGCACTCATCCAGGCAAGTAGAGAGTATTCCATCACACTCCTGACTTGTGCCTTGTAGATACTGGAAAGGCTTTGGGGAGTCAGGAGGTGAGACACTCACCGCAGAATACCCAGCCTCTGACCTGGAAGAATAGGGAGGTCACCTATTACTTGGAGGGTGCGAGTCTAGGTGAGGTAGAGGAACAAAGGGATCTCAAAGTACAAATACACAAATCACTAAAAGTTGCGACACAGGTTAGCAAGGCCATAAGAAAAGCAAACCAAGCACTTGGGTTTATTTCTAGAGGTATAGAATTGAAAAGTAGGGAAGTTATGCTAATTCTGTATTGAACCTTGGTTAGACCACACTTGGAGTACTGCGCAAAGTTCTGGTCACCATATTATAAAAAGGATATAGAGGCACTGGAGAGGGGCAGAGAAGATTTACAAGGATGATACCAGAAATGCAAGGGTATACATATCAGGAAAGGATGAAAAGGCTGGGTCTCTTTTCTCTTGAAAAAAGAAGGCTGAGGGGTGACCTAATAGAGGTCTTTAAAATTATGAAAGGTTTTGATAGAGTGGATACAGAGAGAATGTTTCCACTTGTGGGGAAGAGCATAACTAGAGGCAATCAATATAAGATAGTCAGCAAGAAATCGAATAGGGAATTCAGAAGAAACTTCTTTACCCAAAGAATGGTGAGAATGTGGAACTCGCTACCACAGGGAGTGGTTGACGCGAATCGTATAGATGCATTTAAGGGGAGGCTAGACAAGCATTTGAGGGAGAAGGGAATAGAGAGTTATGCTGGTAGATTTAGATGAGGAAAGACGGGAGGAGGCTCGAGTGGAGCATAAACGCCAGCACGGACTGGTTGGGCCGAATGGCCTGTTTCTGTGCCGTATATCCTATGTAATCCTATGTAATGAGCAATCTTTTCACACTACTGCTGCTCTACTCATAGTCTCAAATGTATAGATGTGAAAGCCTCATTGACACCTTGGATTCAATCTAGTATTTGTAATCACCCTATTAAGGGATCCTCACTCTGACTTGCATTTGTAGTCCTGCTGAATTGCAAGCAAAGAGCATTCACACTTGCATAGAATCCCACCAGAGCAGTGCCACCAGGGGAGGACTCCCAATCCTTTGAGCCTCTCAAACACTTTGAAGAAGCAACCTTAGAGCTGCGGTGAGGTAAATTGAGCAACCCATGTGTTAAGAAGATTGGAGAGGTGGCATGTGATAGTTGCAGGCTCGTCAAGTACAGTCTTTCGGCATATAATATTGTCAACTCACAAACTTGCAACGAGTTCAGAAACTGCTTTTTCCATTTAGCGATTCAATCACTTTTTCTTTATTTCCTCATAAGGGAACCCCAACAACATTCTCAGGAGCAGTTGCCTTAGGATCTAGGGCCCTCATCCTTCCTCGCCTCATGCCCACGTCACCGACCCTGTCATTGCTTTCCTCTTACACAAGCATTGGTCCAGCGACACCTGCCCATGAGAGATGAATTTGTGTTTGTGAGGTGAAGCATCAAGCAAGTACAACAAGGAGGAGCACAAAGCTGTTGCTGAGTAGCCAGCCATTCCTATCAAGGGACAGAAGACACATAGCCTTGGCTGAAGAGCCATGGAATCTGAATGTCAGAGGTGCTGCCTTTGAAAGAAAGGTGCTTGCATAGCATCTAACTCATGCCAAGATAGTATAGGAGACATCTAGAATCACAGAATCATAGACTACATCAAACTCACTACCCTCATCGACCCTCCTTGTTACCTCCTCAAAAAATTTAAGCAAGTTAGTCAGACACGACCTTCCCTTAACAAATCATGCTGACTGTCCTTGATTAATCCGTGCCTTTCTAAATGATGATTAATACTGTCCCTCAGAAATTTTACCAATAATTTACCCACCACCAAAATTAGGCTGACTGGCCTGTAATTACTCGGTCTATTGCTTTCTCCCTTTTTAAACAATGGTACAACGTTACCAGTCCTCCAGTCCTCCAGCACCACACCTGTAGCCAGAGAAGATTGGAAAATGATGGTCAGAGCCTTCGCTATTTCCTCTTTTGCTTCTCTTAACAGCCTGGGATACATTTCATCTGGGCCTGCCAATTTATCTACTTTCAAAGATGCTTAACCCCTTAATATTTCATCTCTCATTATGTTAACCTCATCTAATATTTCACACTCCTCCTCCTTAACTACAATGTCTACATCGTCCCTCTCTTTTGTGAAGTCAGACGCAAAGTATTCATTAAGAACCATACGCCCATCTTCTGCCTCAACACACTGGTTACCTTTTTGGTCTCTAATAGGCCCCACTCTTTCTTTAGTTATCCTCTTGTTCTTTATGTATTTATAAAACATCTTTGGGTTATCCTTGACTTTACTTGACAATATTTTTTCATGCCGTCTTTTTACTTTCCTAATTTCCTTTTTAATTTCATCCCTGCGCTTTCTATACTCCTCTAGGCTTTCTGCAGTATTTAACTCTCAGTATCGGACATAAGCTTCCCTTTTTTGCCTTATCCTACCCTGTACGCCCCTTGACATCCAGGGGGTTCTAGATTTGGGAGTCCCACCCTTTTTCTTTGTGGGAACATATTTGCTCTGAACCCTCACTATCTCCTCCTTGAATGCCTCCCACTGCTCTGACACTGATTTACCTTCAACTAGCTGTTTCCAGTCCAGTTTTGCTAAATCACACCTCAGCTTAGTAAAGTTGGCCTTTCCCCGGTTGAGAACTTTTACTCCTGGTCTATCTTTGTCCTTTTCCATAATTACGCTTTAGTTTGACCACATTTTCCAAATAGAAAAATAGAAAAATAGGAGCAGAAGTAGGCATTCGGCCCTTCGAGCCTGCTCCGCCATTCAATATGATCATGGCTAATTCTCTATCTCAATACCATATTCCCGCTCTCTCCCCATACCCCTTGATGCCTTTTGTGTCTAGAAATCTATCTATCTCCTTCTTAAATATATTCAGTGACTTGGCCTCCACAGCCTTCCGTGGTAGAGAATTCCACAGGTTCACCACCCTCTGAGTGAAGAAATTTCTCCTCATCTCAGTCCTAAATGTCCTACCCCGTATCCTGAGACTGTGACCCCTTGTTCTAGACCCCCCAGCCAGGAGAAACATCCTCCCTGCATCCAGTCTGTCTAGCCCTGTCAGAATTTTATACGTTTCAATGAGATCCCCTCTCATACTTCTAAACTCTAGTGAATACAGGCCTAGTCGACCCAATCTCTCCTCATACGACAGTCCTGCCATCCCAACAATCAGTCTGGTGAACCTTCACTGCACTCCCTCTATGGCAAGAATATCCTTTCTTAGGTAAGGAGACCAAAACTGCACAGAGTACTCCAGGTGTGGTCTCACCAAGGCCCTGTCCAACTGTAAGACATCCTTGCTCCTGCACTCAAATCCTCTTGCAGTGAAGGCCAACATACCATTTGCCTTCCTAACTGCTTGCTGCACCTGCATGTTTGTTTTCAGTGACTGGTGTACAAGGACACCCAGGTCCCTTTGTACATCAGTGTTTCCCAATCTCGCACCATTTAAATAATGCTATACTTTTCTGTTTTTACTACCGAAGTGGTTAACTTCACATTTATCCATGTTATACTGCATCTGCCATGTATTTGCCCACTCACTCAACTTGTCTAAATCGCATTGAAGCCTCTGCATCCTCCTCACAACTCATAATCCCACCTAGTTTTGTGTCGTCAGCAAACTTGGAAATATTACATTTGGTTCCCTCATCCAAATCATTGATATATATTGTGAATAGCTAGGGCCCAAGCACTGATCCCTGCGGTACCCCACTAGTCACCGCCTGCCACCCCGAAAAAGACCCATTTATTCCTACTCTCTGTTTCCTGTCTGTTAACCAATTTTCAATCCATGCCAGTATATTACCTCCAATCCCATGTGCTTTAATTTTGCACACTAACCTCTTATGTGGGACATTATCAAAGGCCTTCTGAAAATCCAAATACACCACATCCACTGGTTCTCCCTTATCTATTGTACCAGTTACATCCTCAAAAAACTCCAATAGGTTTGTCAAACACGATTTCCCTTTCATAAATCCATGTTGACTTTGTCTAATCCTGTTGATATTTTCTAAGTGTCCTGTTATCACATCCTTTATAATAGACTCTAGCATTTTCCCTGCTACTGATGTTAGGCTAACCGATCTGTAGTTCCCGGTTTGCTCTCTCCCTCCTTTTTTAAATAGTGGGGTTACATTTGCCACTCTCCAATCTGCAGGAACTGTTCCATAATCTATAGAATTTTGGAAGATGACAACCAAAATTTTGGAAGATGACAACCAACTGGGTCGCACTGGGGCAAGCAGCAGGCACAACTATTTCAAGGTCTCCTCTTGGAATTCGAGCCTTATGATACATTGGTTCCTTGACATATTAAGATAAGAATACCTAAGTTACCATGCAGGGTGCAGTGGATGCTTGCATATTACTGCCAACCAGCAACTGTGGTGCCTTATCAGTCTCACATCAATTCTTTCTTCTGATCCTCATCACCCTTCTCCTCAAAACAAAGGTAAAGAGGGATTCCTAAGGAAAGGGGCATCATTGGGATGAGGCACAGGCTGCTTGTTTTCCGAAAATGCTAAAATTCCAGTTTCAAATCCCCTCAGCAGATATCCAGCTCTTCCATAAGTTCATGTCCAGAAAGTTCACTCAATAGATGTGCACAGTAAAATAATCTTTGACAGAAAAACAACATAAGATGGTTACCGTCCAGCTCTTCCTGATACTATTACCTAGTAATCTGCAATACAATCTTTTTTTTTTTTTATTATTAATTCTTGGGATGTGTGTGTCACTGGCAAGGCCAGCATTTATTGCAAATCCCAAGTTGCCCTGAGAAAGTGGTGGATGTTCTTGAACTGCTGCAGTCCGTGTGGTGAAGTTGCTTTGAGAATGCTGTTAGATAGTGAGTTCCAGGACTTTGACCCAGCGACAATGAAGGAACGACGATATATGTATAAGTCAGGATGGTGTATGACTTGGTGGGGAACTTGAAGATGATGGTGTTCCTGTGCACTTGCTGCCATTGTCCTTCTAGGTGGTGGAGGTCACGGATTCGGAAAGTGCTGCTAAAGAAGCCTTGGTGAGTTGCTACCATGGATCCTGTAGTTAGTACACACTGCAGCCATGGTATGCCAGTAGTAGAGGGGGCAGATACTTACGCTAGTGGATGAGATGGAGATCAAGCGGACTGCTTCATCTGCCCCTTGCCTTAGCTCATCTGCTGCTGAAACCCTCATCCATGCCTTTGTTACCTCTAGACTTGACTATTCCAATGCTCTCCTGGCCAGCCT
This sequence comes from Squalus acanthias, assembly GCA_030390025.1. Classification (NCBI taxonomy): domain Eukaryota; kingdom Metazoa; phylum Chordata; class Chondrichthyes; order Squaliformes; family Squalidae; genus Squalus; species Squalus acanthias. Next base: position 89,205,576 of record CM059432.1, read on the forward strand.
TTCACATTCCACCCTCCGTAAACTTGAGCTCATCCAAAACTCTGCTGCCTGTATCCTAACTCGCACCAAGTCCCATTCATCCATCACTCCTGTGCGCAGTGACCTACATTGGCTCCGGGTTCGGCAACGCCTCAATTTTAAAATTTTCATCCTTGTTTTCAAATCCTTCCATGGGCTCAGCCCTCCCTATCTCTGTAAACTCCTCCAGTCCCTCCAATTCTGATCTCTTGCGCATCCCCAATTTTCTTCGTTCCACCATTGGCGACCATGCCTTCAGCTGATTACGGCCTAAGCTCTGGAATGTCCTCTGTAAACCTATCCACCTCTCTACCTCGCTCTCCTCCTTCTACAAAAGGATTTGAGTATATAGAGCCTTGTTGAGACCACACCTGGAGTATTGTGTACAGTTTTGGTCTCCTTACCTAAGGAAGGATATACTTGCCATAGAGGGAGTGCAACAAACTTTCACCAGACTGGTTCCTGGGATGGGGGATTGTCCTATGAGGAGAGATTGAGTAGACTCGGCCTATATTCTCTGGAGTTTAGAAGCATGAGAGGTGATCTCATTGAAACATACAAAATTCTTTCAGGGCTTGACAGGGTAGATGCAGGGAGGATGTTTCCCCTGGCTGGGGAGTCTAGAACCAGGGGTCACAGTCTCAGAATAAGGGGTTGGCCATTTAGGACTGAGATGAGGAGAAATTTCTTCAACCAGAGGGTGGTGAATCTTTGGAATTCTCTACCCCAGTGGGCTGTGGATGCTCAGTCGTTGAGTATATTCAAGACAGAGATCGATAGATTTTTGGATATTAAGGGATAGGGGGGATAGTGCAGATAGAAAGATTAACTGTAATCATCTGGCAGTGTTCTCTGACTATATATGCTGTGCCTATATGCATCTCTTCACTTCACCTGACGAAGGAGCAGCGCTCCGAAAGCTTGTGATTTCAAATAAAGCTGTTGGACTATAACCTGGTGTTGTGCGACTTCTCACATTTGTCTACCCCAGTCCAACACCGGCATCTCCATATCATGGCTTATATGGTTGGCCAGATGAGTTTCTGGTCAATGGTGACCCCCTGGATGTTGATGGCGGGGACTCGGCAATGGTAATGCTATTGAATGTCAAGGGGAGGTGGTTGGACTCTCTCTTGTTGGAGATGGTGATAGCCCAGCACTTGTATGGCATGAATGTTACTTGTCACTTAGCAGCCCAAGCCTGGATGTTGTCCAGGTCTTGTTGCATGCAGGTATGGATTGCTTCATTACCTGAGGAATTACAAATGGAACTGAACACTGTGTAATTATCAGCAAACAGCCTCATTTATGACCTTATGATAGAGGGAAGATCATTGATGAAGTAGCTGAAGATGGTTGGGCCTAGGATACTGCCCTGAGGAACTCCTGCAGTGATGTCTTGGGGCTGAGATGATTGGCCTCCAACAACCACAATCATCTTCCTTTGTGCTAGGTATGACTCCAGCCACTGGATCTTTTCCCTCTGATCCCCATTGACTTCAGTTTTACTCGGGTGCCTTGGTGCTACACTTCATCGAATGCTGCCTTGATGTCGAGGGCAGTCACTCTCACATCACCTCTGGAATTTGGTTCTTGTGTCCCTGCTGGGACCTAGATTGTATGAGGTCTGGAGGTGAGTTATCCTGGCGAAACCCAAAATGAGCATTAGTGAACAGGTTATTCATGAGTAAGTGCTACTTGATAGCATTGTTGACAACTCCTTCCATCACTTTGCTGATGATTGCGAGTAGGTAATTGGTCGGGTTGGATTTGTCCTGCTTTTTGTAGACAGGACATACCTGGGCAGTTTTCCACATTGTTGGCTAGATTCCAGTGTTGCTGCTGTACTGGAACAGGTTTGGCTAAGGACATGGCTACTTCTGGAGTACACGTCTTCAGCACTATAGCCGAGATGTTGTCAGAGCCCATAACCTTTGCTGCATTGTGTGCACTCAGCCGTTTCTTGATGTCATGTGGAGTGAATTGAATTGGCTTAAGACCAGCATCTGTAATGGTCGGCACATCAGGAGGAGACCAAGAAGGATCATCCACTCAACACTTCTAGCTAAAGGTGGTTGCAAATGCTTCAGCCTTGTCTTTTATACTCACATGCTGGACTCTACCATCATTCAGATGGATACGATGCCCTTCCATTATTTAAAAAGGGAGGGAAAGAGAAACCAGGCAACTACAGACCTAACGTCAGTTATGGGTAAATTACTGGAATCTGTCATCAGGGATAGAGTGGCTGAGCATTTGGATAAGTAGGAGCTGATGAGAGGATTGGTAAAGGGTAGGTCATATCTGATTAACTTGGTGGATAAGAGATCATCTATGTTATATGTTATCGATATGGACTTCCAGCAGGCATTTGTTAAAGTTCCACACATGAGATAACCAGCAAAAATGAAAGCGCACAACATTAAAGTAACCTTGTGACATGGGTTGTAAATTGGTTGGGAGGGAGGAGACAAATTCGGGATAAAGGGAATGCACACTGATTGGCGGGATGTGACAAGTGGTGTTCCCCAGGGATCTGTTTTGGGACCTCAACTTTTCACCATTTCTATCAATGACTTGGATGAAGGAATGGAAAGCTGTATATCCAAGTTTGCAGATGACTTTACGTTTGGAGATGCAGTAAGTTTTGCAGATGGGTGCAGGTAGTTACTAAGGGACAGAGTAAGTGAGTGGGAAAATCTGTGGCAAATGTAGTTAAATGTGGGGAAGTGTAAGGTTTGGATCCAAGAAAGATAAATTGGAATATTTTTCTTAATGGTGCGAAACTAGGAACTGGGGAGGAGCAAAACAATTTGGGTATACTTTTATACAAATCACTAAAAGCTAGTGGACAGGTAAAAAAATTAATCAAAAAGGCTAATGAAATGTTGACCTTCATCATGAGGTCTGTAATAAAAATGAGAGGGAGTGATGCTTCAGTTCTGCAAAGCCTTGGTAAGACCCCTTCTGGAGTATTCTGTTCAGTCCTGGGCACCGCAGCTCACGAAGAATATATTGGCCTTAGAAGGGGTACAGTGCAGATTCACCAGAATGATACCAGGGCTTAAAGGGTTTAATTATGAGATTGCAGAAACTTGGCTTGTATTCCCTTGAGTTTAGAAGGTTGAAGGGTGATCTAATTGAGGGATATGAAATGACAAAAGGATTGGATAGGGTAGATACAGAGAACGAGCTAGGCTATTGAGGAGCGAAATCAGGAAACACTTTTTCACACAAAAGGTAGTGGAAATATAGAACTCTCTGCCCCCAAAATTTGTGGATGTTGGGTCAATTGAAATTTTGAAGACTGAGATCAATAGGTTTTTGTTAGGTAAAGATGCCAAGGGATATTGTGCAGATGTGGTAAATTGAGTCTCTAAATCCTCTAAGGTTCCCCCCATCCTTGCCATGAACTCGCATCTTTCTCCAGTTTCTCTCCAAGCTCCCCTCCTGCCCTCTCCGAGCTCAACTTGTCCATGAGACCCACTTCCTGCTCCCTCGACCCTATTCCCACTAAACTGCTGACCACGCAACTTCCTTTCTGGCTCCCATGTTAGCTGATATTGTTAATGGTTCTCTCCTTGGGTACTGTCCGCCTCTCCTTCAACTCTGCCATCATTGGCCATCTCCTCAAAAAAACAACAACCCTTGACCCCTCTGTCCTTGCAAACTACTGCCCCATCTCCAACCTCCCTTTCCTCTCCATAGTCCTTGAACGTGTTGTCGCCTCCCAAATCAGTGCTCATCTTTCCTGGAACTCCATGTTTGAATCCCTCCAATCAGGTTTCCCCCCCTGCCACAGTACCAAAACGGCTCTTGTCAAAGTCACAAATGACATCCTATGTGACTATGACAAAGGTAAACTATCCCTCCTTGTCCTTCTCGACCTGCCTGCAGCCTTTGACACGGTTGACTACACCATCCTCCTCCAACGCCTCTCCACCTGTCGTCCAGCTGGGTGGGACTGCACTCGCCTGGTTCCATTCTTATCTATCTAATCGTAACCAGAGAATCACCTTCAATGGCTTCTTTTCCCGCTCCCGCATCGTTACCTCTGGTGTCCCCCAAGGATCTATCCCTGGTCCCTCCTATTTCTCATCTACATGCTGCCCCTCGGCGACATCATCCAAAACACAGCGTCAGTTTCCACATGTACACTGAAGACACCCAGCTCTACCTCAACACCACTTCTCTTGACCTTCCACTGTCTCTAAATTGTCAGATTGCTTGTCTAACATCCAGTACTGATGAGCAGAAATTTCTTCCAACTAAATATTGGTAAGAGCGAAGCCATTATCTTCAGTCCCTGCCACAAACTCCGTTCCCTAGCCTCCGATTTCATCCTTATCCCTAGCATCTGTCTGAGGCTGATCCAGACTGTTTGCAACCTTGGTGTCATATTTGAACCTGTAATGAGATTCCGACCACATATCCGCGCCATAACTAAGATCAACTATTTCCACCTCCGCAAGATCGCCCGACTCCTCCCCTGCCTCAGCTAATCTGCTGCTGAAACCCTCATCCATGCCTTTGTTAACTCTAGACTTGACTATTCCAAGGCACTCCTGGCTGGCCTCCCCCATTCTACCCTACGTAAACTTGAGGTCATCCAAAACTCTGCTGACCATGTCCTAACTTGCACCAAGTCCCGTTCGCCCATCACCCCTGTGCTCACTGACTTACATTGGCTCCCAGTTAAGCAATGCCTGATTTAAAAATTCTCATCCTTGTTTTCAAATCCCTCCATGGCCTCACCCCTCCCTATCTCTGTAATCTCTTTCAGCCCCACAACCCCCCGAGATATCTGCGCTCCTCTAATTCTGCCCCCTTGAGCATCCCTGATTATAATCGCTCAACCATCGGTTGCCGTGCCTTCTGCTGCCTAGGCCCTAAGCTCTGGAATTCCCTGCCTAAACCTCTCCGTCTCTCTACCTCTCTTTCCTCCTTTAAAACGCTCATTAAAACCTACCTCTTTGACCAAGCTTTTGGTCATCTGCCCTAATATCTCGTGGCTCGGTGTCAAATTTTGTTTTGTAACACTCCTGTGAAGCACCTTGGGACATTTTACTGCGTTACTGGTGCTATATAAATACAAGTTGTTGTTGTTGTTGAGGTACAGATCAGCCATGATCTAATTGAATGGCAGAATAAACTCGAGGGGCTGAATGGCCTCCTCCTGCTCCTATGCTAAGGGAGCCTCCTCCGTCTGTTAGTTGCTTAATTGTCCTCTATCACCATTCACAACTGGTTGTTGCAGGGCTATAGAGCTTTGATCTAATCCATTGGTTGTGGATTTGCTTATTTCCTCCATAAACTTCAGCTCGTCCAAATATTTTCCGCCCATACCCTACATTACCTTCCAATGCCTCAAATTCTCATGCTTGTGTTTAAATCTTTCCATGGCCTCACCCCTCCCCATCTTTGTAACTTCCTCCAGCCCAAAACCCCTCCCCGCGAAAGCTCTGTTCTTCTGATTCCAGCCTCATATGCATCCTTCATCCTTTTGCCCCACCGTTGGTGGCCGTGCTGCCAGCTGCCAGGCCCCAAATTCAAATTCCTCCTAAACCACTCCACCCTTTCACCTTCTTGTTCTCCTTTAAGATCCTCCATAAAACCAACCTTTTTGACTAAGCCTTTGGTCGTCTCTCCTAATCCTTCCTTCTTTAGCTTGGTGTCCGATTTTCTTTGCGCCACATGTAAAGCACCTTGGATTGTTTTTCTATGTTAAAGGCACTATTTACATATAAGTTGTTGAAGAAAAGGCATATATTCAAATTGGTTGAAAAGAAGTTGAAAATGTCAGGAGTTCCATGCAAAGAGTAATTAATGGACTTTTGGGTAGAATAGTGGAGGCAAAAAAATTGGCATCATTTAAGAAGCACTTGGAAACTATGGTGGGTGGAATAGCAGGTTTCTCAAGATGAATGAGGTAAAATAAACCATATGGCCTCCCTCTTTTATATTCATCCCGTGATCTATTCTGCATTGAACAGGCATGAGTAGTGCCTTCCTTATCTACGCCTGTGATATGTAGCAGAACATTGTACTTACTGTTTTTCCTGTCAGACCCAAACTAGAAAAAATTAGCACAAGGCCTTAGGGAAATAGCCAAATCCACAGCAGTTTATAGCTCTGAGTCACACATGTTGGACCCCTGAGCTATCTCTAATTAAGCTATTAATTAGGCTAAAGACAGGTGAATTAGTGCTTCTTCTTGGAATATTTGCCGATGAGAAAGACTTTCTAACTGGAATAAGAGGATTGCCACTTTATGAGAAGACATAGCCCAGAAATTTGACTCGGAGTCTTGCCGCGGGGGTAAGGATCCCCCGCGATATCACACTCCGCGCCGGCCGTTGTGTTTCGGGCCCACACGAACTTCAGCTCCTGGGCCTCTCCCTGGTGCCGGCGCGCAGTGTGTGCATGACCCAGAGGCACAGTTAGTGCGATGCGACCTCTGGGATCACGTGGGGCATGGAGAGCCAATGGCAGCACACCATCTTTCATTCATAGATTTGACAGGAGAACTGTCAAAACTATGAATACAAATTGCCCCCAAAAGAACAGCTAAACCTCAAATAAATTTTAAAAAACCATCACATTAATAAAATAACTATAGTTAAATAAATTAACCACTTTAAACAAAAATTAAAATTTTTGAAAAAATTTAAATTCTTTTTAAAAGTTATAAAAATAAACTTACCTTTCTTTAAAGTCTCTAAAAAAGATAAACCTGTTGAAAAAAATTTAAAATAATACTTAATTAACTACTTACCTTGTTAAAAGGGGGTCTTACGCCTCCTTTCTTCATGTGTAAAATCTTCCATACTTAACTTCGCGTTGAAACCTGAAAAAAAAACTAAGTGTACAGCGTGCGCACAGCCTGTAGTGCGCACGCGGTTCACTTAGGAACCGCCCCCTTCGCCATACCCGAAGTGCTGGTTTCCCGCGCATGCGCAGTGCATGCAGGAAACCGTCACTTCGGGACTGAATACGCGAGAGTACACAGTTCGTACTCTCCCGTATTCAGCCGAATTTTTGGGCCAATGTTTGCACCCCAACCTTATAGCTCAGAGAACAGTTCAAAATCAAAGGGAAGCCAATCCTAACAAAACTCTTCCCTAGTAAATCCAGGCAAAGGCTGAGTAATGCAAATCTATGCAGTTTGATTCTACAGATGAAAACAGTGGTGGGCAGAGTGTAAGTAACTATTATTCATTTGATATATCTACTGCAAGATTGAGCTGCTCCAACTCATGAGCTGCTATATCAGTTCCGATGAAAAAGCTGACATAGATTCCCAATATAGATACCGTCATTAGCACTTGTTCTAGAGGCTGATTAATTACTTGTCCAAGGTGCCATTGTAAGAAAGGGTGTGAAGTGAGTGACTCGACACAGGCTGTTGATACACCAAAGTTATACCAAAGTAATGTTATCTTATCTGGTGATGATCACTGTATTGTGAATCATGCCAGCTAGCTAAGGTCACATGTGCAGTGGGGTAGGCAAATTCCTTCTGTCTATAAAAGCCATCTGGTACTGAGATTTGAACAGAGGGCCTCAGATGGATAAAGACCAACCAGATCCCACAAGTGTTTCCTTTGTCACTTATCCTATCAATTTTAAAAAAGAAAGCCTCATATTTATATATTGCCTTTCACTTCTTCAAGATGTCCCAAAGTGCTTCATAGCCAATGAATTACCTTTGAAGTATAGTCATTATTGCTTTGTAGGCAAATACAGCAACCAAGTAGGTCCCACAAACACGACTGAGATGAATATACAGTGAATCTGTTTTCAGTGCTGTTGGTTGAGTGATGAATGTTGGTCAAGGACAACAGAACTCCCTGCTTTTCTTTGAAAAAGTGCTATGGGATCTTTTACATCCACCTGAACAGGCAGAGTCTCAGTTTAATATCTCATCCAAAAGACAGCACCTTTGACAATGCAGTGCACCATCATCACTGGACTGAAGTATTAGCTAAGTTCCTGGAGTGTGACATGAACATACAAACTTCTGAATCAGAGGTGAGAGTGCTGCCACTGAGCCAAGCTGACACTGTGGTGGTCACTTTAACTTTAATCGCCAGGTGAAAAATAGGTCATTGTTAAAATTATCCCTAGGCATCCACCTATGTAGAATCAGAAGTAAATGAGATACTACAAGCTCAAAAATGATACAAGGACAGCAGGTCTCACAGTCCAGTTCAGGTGAAATTAATGGCACTAAAGAGTGACAAATTCCCAGGGCCAGATGGTTTCCATCCCAGGGATTTAAAAGAAGTAGGTGAGCACATTGCAGATGCCCTAACTATAATCTTCCAAAGTTCTCTAGATACAGGAACTGTTCCTTTAGATTGGAAAATTGCGCCTGTCACTCTGCTATTTAAGAATGGCGAGAGAGGGAAACAAGGGAGTTATAGACCAGTTAACCTAACATCTGTTGTCGGGAAATTACTAGAGTCTATAATCAAGGATAGGGTGACTGAACACCTTGATCAGAGAGAGCCAGAATGGATTTGTAAAAGGTAGGTCATGCCTGATGAACCTGATTGAATTTTTTGAAGAGGTGACTAAAGTAGTGGACAGAGGAATGTCCATGGGTGTTATTTATATGGACCTCCAGAAGACATTTGATAAAGTCCTTCATAAGAGATTGTTAATTAAGGTTGAAGCCCATGGCCGGAGTTTTCTGGGGGGTCAGCGGGCAGGATTGGTGGCGGGTCGGATGGGAAATTTGATATTTTTGACAGCAGGCCACACGCCTTTCCCGATGTCGGGTCTGTCAGCGCTGAACAGACAATGCAGTGCACCATCAAAACTGTACTGAAGCAGACCCAACACGCAGCGGCGGGCGACCCAATTCAGGTAATTAGTGGCTTCTTTAGAGCCACTTAAGAATAATTTTCAGCTTACCTTTTGCATTTGAATGCTCAGCCACGAGGTCCACGCTGGTTGTGGACCACATCTGTCAAGCTGTGGCGGAAGTTCAGTGGCCATTGAATCAGCTGTTGAGTCGACAGCTTCAAATGTAAAGTAAAAGCTCCAACCTTATAGAGAAATAAAAACCGAAAATGCTGGAGGTACTCAGCGGGTCAGGCAGCATCTGTGGAGAGAGAAACAGAGTTAACGTTTCAGGTCGATGACCTTTCATCAGAACTGGAAAAAAGCAGGAAATGGAACAGATTTTTAAGCAAGTGTGGGAGCTGGGAAAGGGGGGAGGGGATGAAAGAACAAAAGGGAAGGTCTGTGATAGGATAGGAGGCAGGAGAGGTTAAGAGACATTAAGAGATATACAAGGCAAAAGGAGATGGTAATGGGACAGGTTAAGAAACAAAGGATGGCTCTAGATGAAGTGTAAATTGCACTGGCAGAATGAAAGACAGCTGCCATGTGGGACAGAAGAGAAAAAAAAAGTGTGGAAAAAATATATATGATAGGGGCAGAGGTTATGATCTGAAATTGTTGAACTCTATGTTGAGTCCAGAGGGCTGTAAAGTGCCTAATCGAAAGATGAGGTGCTGTTCCTCGAGCTTACGTTGAGCTTCAGTGGAACAATGCAAGAGGCCGAGGACGGTGAGTGGGAATGGAGCGGAGAATTAAAGTGACAGGCGACCGGAAGGTCGGGGTCCCCCTTACGGACTGAACGGAGGTGTTCCGCAAATCGGTCACCCAATCTGCGTTTGGTCTCCCCAATGTAGAGGAGACCGCATCGTGAGCAGCGAATACAGTATACTAAATTGCAAGAAGTACAAATAAATCGCTGTTTCACCTGGAAGGGGTGTTTGGGGCCCTGGACAGTGGGAAGGGGGTAGGTATAAGGGCATGTGTTGCATCTCCTGCGCTTGCACGGGAAGATGCCGGGCGAAGGGGAAGGGGTGTTGGGAGTGATAGAGGAGTGGACTAGGGTGTCGCGGAGGGAGCAGTCCCTTCGGAATGCTGAAGGGGGAGGTGAGGGGAAGATGTGTTTGGTGGTGGGATCACGCTGGAGGTGGCAGAAATGGCAGAGGATGATCTGTTGAATGTGGAGGCTGGTGGGGTGAAAGGTGAGGACAAGGGGAACCGTATCGTGGTTCCGGGAGGGAGGGGCAGGGGTGAGGGCAGAAGTGCGGGAGATAGAACGGACACGGTCAACGGCCGTGTCAACCACAGTAGAGGGGAATCCTTGGTTGAGGAAAAAGGAAGACATGTCGGAAGCACTGGTATGGAAGGTGGCATCGTCAGAGTAGATGCGGCGGAGATGGAGAAACTGGGAGAATGGAATAGAGTCCTTACAGGAAGTGGGGTGGGAGGAAATGTAGTCCAGGTAGCTGTGGGAGTCAGTGGGCTTGTAGTGAATGTTTGTCAATAACCTATCCCCAGAGATGGAGATGGAGAAGTCGAGGAAGGGAAGGGAAGAGTTGGAGATGGACCATGTGAAGGGGAGGGAAGGGTGGAAGTTGGAAGCAAAGTGAATGAAATTATCTAGTTCAGGGCGAGAGCAGGAAACGGCACCGATACAGTCATCAATGTACTGGAAAAAGAGGTGAGGGAGGGGACCTGAGTAGTACTGGAACAAAGAATGTTCCACATATCCCACGAAAAGGCAGGCATAGCTAGGACCCATGCGGGTACCCATAGCAACACCTTTGATTTGGAGGAAGTGAGTGGAGTCAAAGGAGAAGTTGTTCAATGTGAGAACAAGTTCAGCCAGGCGGAGGAGGGTGGAGGTGGATGGGGACTAGTTGGGCCTCTATTCAAGGAAGAAGCGGAGCGCCCTCAGGCCATCCTGGTGGGGGATGGCGGTGTAGAGGGATTGGACGTCCATAGTGAAAAGGAGGCGGTTGGGGCCAGGAAACTGGAAACTGTTAAAGTGGCAGAGGGTGTCGGAAGGGTCGCGGATGTAGGTGGGAAGAGACTGGACAAGGGGAGAAAAAATAGAGTTGAGATAGGAAGAGATAAGTTCCGTGGGGCAAGAACAGGCTGAAACGATGGGTCTACCAGGGCAGTCCTGTTTGTGGATCTTGGGAAGGAGGTAGAAGCGGGCTGTGCGGGGTTGGGGAACTATGAGGTTGGCGGATGTGGGGGGAAGATCTCCAGAGGAGATGAGGTCAGTGACAGTCTTGGAAACGGTGGCTTGATGTTCGGTAGTGGGGTCATGGTCCAGACCTTATAGAGATATCTTCCCTCAGCCACAAACTCTTCCTCACTGCATTTCCACAACAGATTCACCATGCTGCAAGTCTTTACACAAGTCTCCATTCAGTCTGCCCTCATTACATCTCTCCCCATTGACAGATCGCTTCTGTCATCTCTACTTCACCTGCCATCTATTCCATCAGCATGGGTGCCCTTTATAATCTCTCACCTTGGTCTTCAGAATCCCACCACAATCAGCCCCAACACCAGCAGCACCAGGCACACCAGCAGCACCAGGCACGCCAACAACACCAACCTTCTCCGCAATCAACTAGTGCTGCACAAGACACAGGACATCAGCACCTGACCACCGTTACGTCGCACCATTCACTGCAACTCACTAAGCCACTTCAAAAGGTGCACACAAATCTGTCCAAGAACACAAAGTGTTGTAAATAAAGGTTTCAATGTTTGACACCACATTAACAGAAACTTTAAATGAACATTGCATAAAACATCCAAGTGTCTAGCCTTTTGTGTTGTTCGTTGATATGATTGCACTGGGATGAGGGTGAGTGTGAGGGGTGGCTAGTGAGATGGGGAAGTGATAATGTAGATAGAGAGGGATGGGTTCAGGTGCAAGGTAAGTTGGTGTGAGTAAGGATGTGCAGGAGTTGGGTGGTGAAGGCAGGGTGATGGGGATGTGATGAGAGGCACAGCAGGATGAGGTTGAGTGTGGCTTTGTACTAACGGCCGCAAATTTAATTGACCTCAGAGGGCAGGTTTGGAGGCGGGTCTGTTGTGAAAATCAGAAAAATTGGGGGCAGGCTGCGAACCCGCCTCCACGCGACTTTGGCAAGTGTCAGGTCAGCCGCTCCCGAACTGACCCGACACCAAACGGCAGGAGAGGCAGTTAAGGCAGTTAACAGCTTGTTAACTGCCTGGATAATCCTATTTTAACTGCCTGCTTGGATTTTGGAGGTTTTTCATCATGCTGCCCGCCTTCATAAAAACACGCCAGATGAATCGAGTCGGGTTGAGCGAGGACCTGAATTGTTGCCAGCTGCTCGAGCAGCTTAAAAGCGATCCTACAATCACTCATTCTTTCACATACCACAACTTAGTTCTTTGAGGTTTGGGAGACATTTTTCAGCTCTTCTAATCTTGTGAGTGTTGAGGCTGAAATCTATCTGCAGTGTGAGCTCCTTGGAATACCCTCTGGCCATTTTGTCTGAGCGGAAACAAACTCCATTCCTCGACTGAGATATATACTAGCGGTATGGGAACCATTTATATCCTCTCATCCTGGTCGTCAGATTTGGAGGAAGAGCAGCCGCGGCAGCAGCACAACCAGGCACAGCAGGAGCGCCAACCTCCTCCTCACCCACCTGATGATGCACAGGGCAGAGGGCGTCAGCGCAGGGCTGCATCTCGCCGCAGGAGATACCCTCAACACAGGGTTTACAGGCCGAGGATGAGCTTCCTCAACATGAGTGAGCAGCAGTGCCAAAGGAGGCTGAGACTTCCGCGAGACGTAGTCGCTGACATCTGCGCAATGCTGCGGCAACACCTGGAGCCCAGAGGAGCGGGTGGACACTCCTTACCAGTGGCTGTCAAAGTCACCACCGCACTCAACTTCTTTGCTTCGAGCTCCTTCCAGGGATCAGCTGCAGACATCAGTGGCATCTCCCAGTCAGGCCGCACACGCCTGCATCACGCAGGTCACCGATGCCCTCTTTGCAAAGTCGCACAATTACATCCACTTCTCTACGGATGAAGCAAGTGTAACCGCGCGTACGGTTGGCTTTGCAAATATGGCAGGCTTCCCAAGGGTGCAGGGCGTCGTAGACGGCACACATGTGGCTATTAGGGCACCCCATCACAACCCAGCTGTTTTTGTCAACCGCAAGGGATTCCACGCCCTTAATGTCCAGCTGGTGTGTAACCACAGGAAGAACATTATGCATGTTTGCGCCAAGTACCCTGGCAGTTGCCATGACTCCTTCATCCTGCGGCAGTCTACTCTGTCTCAGCTCTTTTATCCGTCAACCCAACTTTCCGTATGGCTACTTGGCAACAAGGGCTATCCTCTGAAAAAGTGGCTCATGACACTGATGATGCAGGCCATTAAACGAGGCTGAGGAGTGGTACAATGTGAGCCACATTTCCACCAGAAGCATCATAGAGCAAACCATCGGCTTTCAGGCTTCCTGCGGGTGCAAGCATCGCGCGCGTACTTACCTACCGCGCCTGCAGTTGTGTTTTGGGCCCACGAGGACTTTGGCTCCTGGGTCTCCTGCAGCTGCCGGCGCGCAGTGCTTGCGTATCCCAGGGGCACAGTTAGTTCGAAGCGTCCTCTGAAATCACGTGGGCCATGAGAGCCAATCCTAGCAGGGTATTTTCATTCATAGATTTGACAGGAAGACCTGTCAAATATATGAAGAGATCGGCCCCAAAACCACACTTAAACTTCAAATAATTTTTTTTTTAATCACATTTTTAAAATAACTATAAGTTACATAAATTAACTACTTTAAACAAAAATTTAAATTTTTGAAAAAATTAATTATACATTTTAACGGTGCTAAAAATAAACTTACCTTTCTTTAAAGTATCTAAAAAAGATAAACCTGTTGAAAAAATGTTTAAATTGTAATTAATTAACCACTTACCTTGTTAAAAACAGGCCTTGCGCCTCCTTTTTAAAAGTGCAGCTTCTCCATACTTACCCTCTCGGAGAAACCTGAAAAAAAACCGAAGTTCGCTGCATGCGCGCTGCCTCTACCGCGCACGCGTTCGACTTCTGAACCCCTCCGTTCAGGGGAACGGAAGTTCCGGTTTCCCGCGCATGCGCAGTGCATGCAGGAAACCGGCACTTCAGGTGGCCTTACGGGTGAGTACACAGCGCGTACTCACCCAGCAACAGCCGAATTTCTGGCCCACTATGTCACTAATCAAAGAAGAGCAGGGGAGCTCTTCTGCTGTCCTGGCTAATTTTTATCCCTCAACTAACATCAACAAAACAGATTACTTGGTCATTCATCTCATTGCTGTTTGTGGGACCATCCTATCTGCAAGTTGGCTAGCACGTTTCTCTAAATTACATCAGTGAATATACTTCAAAAGTTTGCAGATGACACGAAACTCGGAAATGTAGTAAACAGTGAGAAGGCTAGTAACAGGCTTCAGGAGGGCATAGATAGACTGGTGAAATGGGCAGACACATGGGAGATGAAATTTATCATAGAGAAGTGTGAAGTGATGCTTTTTGGTAGGCAAAATGTGCAGAAGCAATATTAACTAAACAATACAATTTTAAAAGGGGTGCAGGAATAGAGAGACCTGGGGTTGTACGTGTAGACATCTTTGAAGGTGGCAGGCGAAGTTGTGAAGGTTGTTAAAAAAAGCATACGGGATCCTTGGCTTTATAAACAGAGGCATAAAGTACAAAAGCAAGGACGTTAGGTGTCAGTTGTGGCTAAGTTGGTAGTGGTCTTGTCTCTGAGTCAGAAGGTTGTGGGTTCAAGTCCCACTCCAGAGACTTGACCACAAAAATCTAGGCTGACACTCCAGTGCAGTACTGAGGTGCCGTCTTTCAGATGAGATGCTAAACTGAAGCCCTGTCTGCCCTCTCAGGTGGACGGAAAAGATCCCATGGCACTATTTAGAAGAAGTGCAGGGGAATTATCCCCGGTGCCCTGGCCAATATTTATCCCTCAATCAATCAAAACAGATTATCTGGTAAGTATCACATTTCTTTTTGTGGGAGCTTGCTGTGCGCAAATTGGCTGCCACGTTACAACAGTGACTACACCGGACGGACCACCTGGCAACGACCTCGGCACTGGCTACGGACATGGCAACGGCACACCCAGCTCAGTCGACCCTGCAAAGTCCTCGCACCAACATCTGGGGACGTGTGCCAAAATTGGGAGAGCTGTCCCATAGACTAGTCAAGCAACAGCCTGACATAGTCATACTCACAGAATCATACCTTTCAGCCAATGTCCCAAACTCCTCCATCACCATCCCTGGGTATGTCCTGTCCCACCGGCAGGATAGACCCACCAGGGGTGGTGGCACAGTGGTATACAGTCGGGAAGGAGTGGCCCTGGGATTCCTCAACATTGACTCCGGACCCCATGAAGTCTCATGGCTTCAGGTTAAGCATGGGCAAGGAAACCTCCTGCTGATTACCACCTACCACCCTCCCTCAGCTGATGAATCAGTACTCCTCCATGTTGAACACCACTTGGAAGAAGCACTAAGAGTAGCAAAAGCTCAGAATGTACTCTGGGTGGGGGACTTCAATGTCTATCACTAAGAGTGGCTCGGTAGCACCACTACTGACTGAGCTGGCCAGGTCCTGAAGGACATAACTGCCAGTCTGGGCCTATGACAGGTGGTGAGAGAATCAACACGAGGGAAAAACCCACTTGACCTCATCCTCACTAATCTATCTGTTGCAGTTGCATCTGTCCATGACAGTATTGGTAGCAGTGACCACCGCACAGTCATTGTGGAGACGAAGTCCCGTCTTCATACTGAGGACACCCTGCATCGTGTTGTGTGGCACTACCACCGTGCTAAATGGGATAGATTCAGAACAGATCTAGCAGCTCAAAACTGGGCATCCATGAGCAGCAGAATTGTATTCCACCACAACCTGTAACCTCATGGCCCAGCATATCACTCACTCTACCAATACCATCAAGCCAGGGGACCAACACTGGTTCAATAAGGAGTGCAGAAGAGCATGGCAGAAGCAGCACCAGGCGTAACCAAAAATGAGGAGCCAACCTGGCTGCAGCATGGCTGGTGGAAGGCTGCTGACTTTCAGTGGGGGACACTACAAATGGCCTTGCTGGTCAACCTTGAGGAGCTGGTGGCTGGGAGTGTCAAATCAAGTGACGCTGTTTTTTCTTCTTTGTCTTCTTTTTCTTCTTCTTCTTCTTCTTCACATTCCTCTCCCTCTCCTTAGTCAACCACTGGCTGGGCAGGCTGCATTTCTTGGGTGTGTGAAATGTGGAAGGCACAAGGGTGGTGTTGTGGTGATGGGAGGGCAGGAAAGCAAGAGGTGCATGCCAGAAGGAGGATAACGTATGAGGATATCAGCATCTTGTATCTTTTCAGCCCCGCTGCTGGCCAAGGGCTCAGCCATGCCCCTGCCAAGAATGGCCTGCACTGTCTCCTCTAAGGGGGTGAGGTGAGTCTAGGAATGGGAGATGTGCCTCGTGATTGGTACAGATTGTTGATAGGTGAGTGATTGGGGGGAGTCATGCATTCAGCAGTGTGTGAGGCTAGTGGTGCAGTTGGTAGGAGATGGCTTTTGAAGATGCATTCACTGACCTTGACCAGTGATCTGAGGTCATGAAGCTTCTTTGGGCACTGGAGCCAGGTGGTGGGGGCGACACTGCTGGCAGTGACAGCCTCGGTGATCTGGTCCCACATCGTTCTTTCTGGAGGGCCTCCTGGCCCCTGTGGGTTGAGAACCTCTCTTGCAGTGTTGACCCCCTGCACAAATCTGGAGTGCTGTGTGCGAGACCTTGGGTGCCCCTTCCCTGGCTTGCTGAGACATTTGTGTTAGTGCTGTAGCATTTTTCCCATTTTTTGCAGGAATTCAACTTTAAGAGCTGAAGACTCTCATTTGGGACTTGTTTTAATGTTAATTTTTTTTTAAGGCAGTAAGGGGTGAAAACAGCATTTTTTCACTTTATTTTTGTTAGTTCAGAATTTAGTTTCCCACAATGCATAATGAACTCTGTTGCCTCGCTCCCAGAGGCTGTTGGAAGTTGGAACGCTGCTCCTGGACGAGAACTTCGACTCCCATGCTCACACTAACACCAGGAGGGCGTTACATGCTAAGTTAGCGCTGGGCTAAAAATCTTTAGCCCCCAGCGCGAATTTTTCTCTGGTAGCGCTTCGTCCATTTTTAGCGGCCGTTAACCTCGTGGTGGCCATGAATTTCAACCCATAGTTTGTTGTCTTACACTGCAGTCTTTAAAGAACTTTTCAAGTTTTTACTTCATAAATCATTCTTTCTATTTACACAGAATATTTCTCCACATCCCAAAACATAACTATTTTCCTAGAAGACTGCTACGAAGGCCAGTAATTTCCTATCGGAGGCTTCCTGCGTGCAGGAGGCCTCCTATCGGAAAAAAATCTACGAACTTACCTGAGGGCTCCCGAGGTCCGGACACTTCCGCTCCTGGGCCTCTCCAAAGTCGAAATGAGCAGGGCCCAGGTATCCCAGAGGTGTATGTGGTTCGCAAGCATCCCTGGGATCATGTGGGCCATGCCAGCCAATAGGAGAAGGGAATCTCCCTTCATACTTTTGACAGATAGACCTGTCAAATATATGAATGGAGCTCACCCCAAAAAGACACTAAAACATTAAATACATTTTTAAAAACCATCACGTTTTTAAAATGAGTTAAAATTACATTAAATTAAATATTTTAAACAAAAATTTAATTTTTTGAAAAAAATAATTCAAGTTTTTTACGGGGCTAAAAATAAACGTACCTTTTTTAAAAGTATTTTTAAATTATAAATGAGTGAAAAGAAATTTTTTTTTTTACTTTTTTAAACTCTTATGCTGGTAAAAGCAGGCCTTACGCCTGCTTTTACCAGGCGTAAGATTTCTAAGGGTTTTCTGCGGGCAGAGGTTCTGCAGAAAGCGGAACTCTCCCCCCACAGAGGCCCTTCTCCAGGGCAGGTGTCCGATCTGTCAAGAGCATTCTTGACAGATCAGAAATGCCGGTTTTCAGCGCATGTGTTTCGCATGCTTGAAACCGGCATTTCCGATGTCCCTACGGGTGTGTACACAGCGTGTACCCATCCGTAGGCATCGGAAAATACGGGCCATTGTGTCTTGAGGGGTTTTCCCATTTCATATTTGCATCAAATTGTTCACTCACATTAGTTATTAAAGGACAACAGAACCCAAGAATGAGCACGAGTGAACACCACTGGCCTCATATACCAAACAGCCAAGGGGCATAACACAGCCAAGAAAAAGAAAACCTCAAGATCATGACTTCAGTTGTAGAATCTCTGCAGGGTCACTTCACAGAAGGTTAGTCATTTTTTTTTGCACCTGCTAAATACAAAGTCCCACATCAGTAACATGGGTCACCTGCATCACACCTTGACACAAGAGTAGACTGGAAGTAGGCTTAGCCACCTAAAGCGATTTTGATATAAAGATACAAAATGCAGGGAACATGAAAAGAAAAATGTTAAATTAACATTTTGATTGTAGAGTTTTCATCAGAATTCTTTTGATTTTCATCCTTTGCAAATTGACTTCAACTGAATGCAGAACGGCATTATATGGTTACAGTACTGTGTCAGTGTGAATTACTTGGCTGCAATCTCACCTCTGGGTCAAAAAGGTTGTGACTTTGAGTGCCTAATCAAAGTTGGCACTCCAGGGCAGTATTGAAAAGGGGTTGCATTGTCGGAGGTTTTGCCAATTCAGGTGTATATTGAAAACCCGATTGCACTGTTCAAAGAAGGACAAAATGTTCTCCTGGTATCCTCCCCAGCATTCCTCCCTCAACCAATACCAATCGAAAATAGACAAACTGATGGTTCATTTCATAGCTATTTGTGGCATGTTGCTGGCACAGAATAACTTCTGTGTTTGCACTTGTGTAAAGTTCTCCTCCATAGTTTAGCACTCCGAGAAGAGCTTCTTCTGGTCCATATTTTAGATTCAGGATTGTGGCAAAAAGGAAAAATAATTGAAGGGAGTAATAGTTCTGGTCTACTCCAAACTGTTACCAAGTTCCCTGGAAGGAAAATCAATATAGCTCTTTGCCAAAAACACTCGCATCAAGACTTTTACTGAGCAATTGGTGGTGATTAAGCCTGATGCACAGCATTGGACTTCAATATTTAGAGTATCAAGGTAGCTGGCATGCTGCAAGCTGCCTTGTATTGGTTCTTGCCATTCACGATTTATTGTGGATGATTCTATTGATATCCTGACTTTGACTGCAATTTGGCTCATAGGTGATGCCACGTTGTGCCTTAACAAAACCTCCCTACCTGATTATAGCTTCCCACTACCTGTCCTGCCAAACCACTGGAGCAGTGGTCTGGCCCTCATTAACAAGTCATAGAGTCATAACGGCAAGAAGGAGGCCATTCGGCCCGTCGAGTCCATGCCAGCTCTCTGTAGAGCAATCCAGTCAGTCTCATTCCCCCGCTCTATCCCCGTAGCCCTGCAAGTTTATTTCCATCAAGTGCCTATCCAGTCTCCCCTTGAAAACATTCAGTGTCTCCGCTTCCACCACTTCCATCGGCAGCGAGTTCCAGGTCCTCACCATTTGCTGCGTAAAAAAGTTTTTCCTCACGTCCCCCCTGTATCTCTTGCCCAAAACCTTAAATCTGTGTCCCCAGGTCCTTGTACCATCAACTAGTGGGAACAGCCTTTCCCCGTCTAGCCTATACAAACCTGTCATAATCTTGTAAACCTCTATCAAATCACCCTTCAACTCCTTTGCTCTAATGAAAATGAATCCAGCTTCTCTAACCTGTCCTTGTAGCTAAGATCCCCCATCCCCGGAACCATTCTGGTAAATCTCCTCTGCACCCTCTCAAGGGCCTTCACATCCTTCCTAAAGTGTGGTGACCAGCGCTTTATAAAGGTTCAGCATAACTTCTCTACTTTTGTACTCAATACCTCTATTTATGAAGCCCAAAATCCCATATGCTTTGTTAACCAATCTCTCAATATGCCCTGCCACCTTCAGGGACCTATGCACATTAACTCCCAGGTCCCTCTGTCCCTGCACACTCTTTAAAACTGTGCCATTAAGTGTATATTGCCTCTCTCTGTTCCTTCTGCCAAAATGCATCACCTCACACTTCTCTGTATTAAATTCCATCTGCCACTTGTCTGCCCATTCTGCTAGCCTTTCTATGTCCTGTTGCAGTCAATTGGTATCATCCTCACTATTTGCCACATCTCCAACTTTGGTGTCATCGGCAAATTTAGAAATTCTGCTCTGTATTCCAATATCCAGGTCATTTATATATATATCAAAAAAAGCAGTGGCCCAGCACTGACCCTTGGGGAACACCACTGTCTACCATCCTCCAGTCTGAAAAACAGCCATTTACCACAAATCGCTGTTTTCTGTCCTTAAGCCATTTCCTTATCCAAGCTGCCACTGACCTATCTATTCCATGAGCTTCAATTTTGTTAACCAGCATTCTATGTGGTACTTTGTCAAACGCCTTCCGAAAATCCATGCAGACAACATGCATTTCATTCCCTTCATCAATCCTCTCTGTTACTTCATCAAAAAATTCAAGTAGATTAGTCAAACACAATCTGCCTTTTACAAATCCATTTTGGCTCTCCTTAATTAGCTTAATCCTCTCCAAGTGCCCGTTAATTTTTTCCTTGATTATTGTTTCTGAAACTTTACCCACCACTGATGTTAAACTGACCGGCCTGCAGTTACTAGGTTTGTCCTGACACGCTTTCTTGAACAATGGTGTCACATTTGCCACTTTCCAATCCTCACACACCTCCCCCGCATCTAGGGAAGATTGGAAAATTATTGCAAGCCCTCCCGCTACCTCCTCCCCCAATTCCCTTAGCAACCTGGGATGCAAGCCATCTGGACCAGGCGACTTGTCCACTCAAAGCATACCCAGTCTTTCTAGTAAATCCAGCCTATCAATTTTCTACCTTTTCCACTTCTACCGATATTTTGTCAGCCTCCACCTCCTTAGTAAACACCAATACAAAGTGCTCATTGAGTATTCTAGCCTTGCCCTCCGCCTCTAAGCATTTATCACCTTCTTTGTCTCTAATAGGCCCCACCCTGCCTCTTACTACCCGCTTACTGTTTACATGCCGGTAGAAGATTTTTGGGTTCCCTTTTATGTTAACCGCCATTCTACTCTCATATTCTCTCTTTGCCAATCTTATTTTCATCTTCACTTCCTCTCTCAACTTATTGTATTTGGTCTGGTTCTCCCTTTGAAGAATTCACTTGACATGCATCATACACCTTTTTATGTTTCATCATCCTCTTTATCTCCCTCGTCATCCAAGGAGCCCTTGCTTTGGTTCCCTTCCTTCTTGTTGAAATGTACCTAGCCTGTACTTGGAACATCTCCTCCTTAAAGATCACCCATTGTTCCATTACAGTTTTTCCTGTCAGTCTTTGGTTCCATTTTACCCTGGCTAGATCATTTCACATCCTATTGAAGTTAGCCCTATTCCAGTTTAGAAGTTCCACTCTAGATTGTTCCTTGCTCCTCTCCATTGCTAATCTAACTCTTGTGATACAATGATCATGCGTACCCAAGTGTTCTCCCACAGACACTTGGTCGACCTGGCCCACCTCATTCCCCAGCACCAGATCCAGCAATGCTTCCTTCCTAGTTGGGCCAAGAACATATTGGTCAAGGAAATTCTCCTGAACACATTTCAGAAATTCCTCCCCCTCCTTTTCCTTTACCCTAGCATTATCCCAATCGATATTTGGGTAATTAAAGTCCCCCAATATCACCACTCTATAGCTCTTGCATATCTCTGCGATTTCCCTGCAGATTTGCTCCTCTACCTCCCTCTCACTATTTGGAGGCCTATAGAATACTCCCAGTAGTGTGATCATACCGTTTTTGCTCCTCAACTCTAACCAAATGGATTCTGTCCTTGTCCCCTCAAGAACATTCTCCCTTTCCAACACTACAATGTCTTCCTTAATCAGCACTGCTACCCCACCTCCCTTTTTCCTTCCCTATCTTTTCTGAACACCTTGTACCCTTGAATATTAAGTGCCCAGTCCTCACCGTTTTTAAGCCACGTTTCCGTTATTGCCACAACATCATATTGCCACATGGCGAATTGTGCTTGTTGCTCACCAACCTTATTCACCACACTTTGTGCGTTTACGTACATGCATTCTAAACCTAATTTTGAATTTTTCGTAGTCTTTCTTAGTCTGTTCCTATCTAATATGGTATTACTTCTGCCTCTAATACTACTTTCTTCTCTAGTACTATCCAAAACACTCACTCTTCTATGCACCTTATTCCTCTTTTCTACTCCTATATGCTGGTGCCCATCCCCCTGCCAAGCTCGTTTAAACCCTCCCCAACAGCACTAGCAAACCTCCCCGCGAGAATATTGGTCCCGACTCTATTGAGGTGTAACCCATCCGGCTTGTACAGGTCCCACCTTCCTCAGAAACAGTCCCAATGCCTCAGGAATCTAAAGCCCTCCCTCGTGCACCATCTCTCCAGCCACGCATTCATCTGTTCTATCCTCCTATTCCTGTACTCACTAGCATGTGGCACCGAACTAATCCGGAGATTACTACCTTTGAGGTCCTGCTTTTTAATCTCTTTCCTAGCTCCCTAAACTCGGCCTGCAGGACTTTATCCCTCTTTCTGCCTATGTCGTTGGTACCGATATGGACAATGACCTCTGGCTGTTCACCCTCCCCCCTCAGAGTGTCCTTCAGCTGCTCAGTGACATCCTTGATCCTGGCACCAGGGAGGCAACATACCTTCCTGGAGTCATGTCTGCGGTCACAGAAACGCCTGTCTGCTCCCCTAACTATCGAATCCCCTACCACTATTGCTCTTCCACTCTTTTTCCTCCCCATCTGTGCAGCTGAGCCACCCGTGGTGCCATGGACTTGACTCTGGCTGCACTCCCCAGAGGAACCATTGCCCCCACCAGTACTCAGAACAGAATACTGGTTGGAGCGCGAGATGCACTCAGGGGACTCCGACATTACCTGCCTGGTCCTCCTCTTCTGTCTGGTCACCCAATCCCTCTCTGCCTGCATACTCTTTAGCTGCGGGGTGGCCACCTCTAGAAATGTGCTATCCACGTAACTCTACAAGTCATACCTTGGTCTTTGCCCCTGCTCCTCTTGCACCTACTCTTCCTTCAAGCACCTCACTCTATTACACCCCTTTCTCTTCTCCTTTAAAATCCTTACTGCCCACTGCCACCCCAAGTTTGTCCCCAATATATCCTCCCTCCTTTCCTTTCTTGGCCTCTATACTGGACAACTCATCTTCCTCAGTAATCACTATCTTAGCTCCCTACCCCAGCACTCTCTCCTCTGAATTCACTGCCCTCTGATCTCCCCTAAACTTCTCCCCCAGATAAATTCTCCCACTCATATTTATGGCCACCCTCTTCAACCTTAATATCTTAAGTAGCCACTTTACTCCTGTAGTTTTAATCACTAACAAGGCCATCTCTGAGCATTTAGTTGTATCCCTCACCATCCATATCCCCTTAGGGTTTCCAAACTGGTGTGTTAGTGCAGTGGTTATGTTACTGGACTAGTAATCCCAGGTTCAAGTGCCACTATGGCAGTTCGTGAGTTTGTACTCAGTTAAAAAAAAAAAAATCTGGAATAAAAAGCTAGTATTAGTAACAGTGACCATGAAGCTATTGGATTGTCATGAAAACCCAACTGGTTCACTAATGTCCTTTAGGGATGGAAATCTGCTGTCCTTATCTGGTCTGGCTTATAAGTGACTCCAGACACACAGCAATGTGGTTAACGCTTTGCCCTCTGAAATGGTCTAGCAAGCCGCTACAAAGTAGTATAATAAGAATAAAGCCAGATGGTCCACTCAGATTTGACCTAGGCATCGGATTCAGATTCAACAAAGGCACACCCAGCCTAGCTGATCCTGCAAAGTCCTCCTCACTAACATCTGGGGACTTGTGCCAAAGTGGGGAGAGCTGTCCCACAGCCTAGTCAAGCAACAGCCTGACATAGTCACACTGGGAGCAACAGCGAGAGTGGACCGACCTGTGAGCGAACAGGCGAGGAAGGAGCGAGGAAATAAAGCTCGAGGCCCAGACCGAGCTATTGCGAGCAACAGTGAGAGCGGCCCTCAACAGGCATCATTCGAAAGTGACGCCAGAGTTTAAAAGTGATGTCAGCACAAGGGAAGGAGCTGATTGGTAAGTAGGACCTGGTGAGTATTTCTACAGTCCAGTCGTTAAAGTAAAAGTAAGATCTCTAGTTTAGAGTAAGTAGTGTTTAAAGTGAAGTAAGGTCCATAGTGTATTTAATATTCTTTAGTTTAAAGGAAGTAAAGGGAATAAATTAAGGGTAGGACATGGCAGGGCAGCTCGGCAGCGTGGAGTGCTCCTCCTGTGCTATGTGAGAAGTTAGGGATACTTTCAGTGTCCAGGGCGAACACGTGTGCAGGAAGTGTCTCCAGCTGCAGCTACTCGAAATCCGTGTTTTGGAGCTGGAGCTGCGGCTGGAGTCACTGTGGAGCATCCACGAGGCTGAGATCTTCGTGGATAGCATGTTTAACAAGGTGGTCACACCGCAGGTAAAGAGTGCACAAGCAGACAGGGAATGGGTCACTGCCAGACAGAGTAAAAGAACTAGGAAGGTAGTGCAGGAGTCCCCTGGGTCAATCTCCCTCTCCGACAGATTTTCTGTTTTGGATACTGCTGGGGGAGATGGTTTCCCAGGGGAATGCAGCAAGAGCCAAGTCCGTGGCACTACGAGTGGCTCAGCTGCACAGGAGGGGAGGAAAAAGAGTGGGAGAGCAATAGTGATAGGGGATTCTATCGTAAGGGGAACAGATAGACGTTTCTGTGGCTGCAGACGTGACTCCAGGATGGTATGTTGCCTCCCTGGTGCCAGGGTCAAGGATGTCACTGAGCGGCTGCAGGACATTCTGAAAGGGGAGGGTGAACAGCCAGAGGTCGTGGTCCATATCGGTACCAACGACATAGATAGAAAGAGGGATGAGGTCCTGCAAGCAGAATATAGGGAGCTAGGAAATAAATTAAAAAGCAGGACCTCAAAGGTAGTAATCTCAGGATTACTCCCAGTGCCACGTGCTAGCGAGAGCAGAAATAGGAGAATAGACCAGATGAATGCGTGGCTGGAGAGACGGTGTAGGAGGGAGGGATTTAAATTCCTGAGGCATTGGGACTGATTCTGGGGATGGTGGGACCTGTACAAGCTGGACGGGTTACACCTCGGCAGAAACGGGACCAACATCCTCACGGGGGTTTGCTAGTGCTGTTGGCAAGGATTTAAACTTGTTTGTCAGGGGGCTGGGAACCTAAGTGTGGGCCCAGAATGGAGAGAAACAAAGCTGGAAGTGCAAGTTAGAAAAGTAGTCAGCAAAATTAGTAGGGAGCAGAAACAAAGGCCAACAGTAAAGAGGGTCAAAGTGCAGAAAAATATTAAACAGGCAAAGTTGAAGGCACTTTATCTAAATGCACGTAGCATTCACAACAAGGTGGATGAATTAATGGCACTAATAGAAGTAAATGGGTATGATGTAATTGCCATTACAGAGACATGGTTGCAGGGTAACCAAAGCTGGGAACTGAATGTTCCAGGGTACTCAACATTTAGGAAGGACAGACAAAAAGGAAAAGGAGGTGGCGTAGCGCTGTTAATAAGGGAAGAGATTGGTACGGTAGAGATAAAAGATCTTGGCTTGGCAGATCATGATGTAGAACTGGAATCAGTTTGGGTGGAGCTAAGAAACAGCAAAGGGCGGAAAACATTGGTGGGAGTTGTGTATAGGCCACCAAACAGTAATGGTAATGTAGGGCACAGTATCAATCAAGAGATTAGAAGTGCATGTAACAAGGGCAATACAGTAATGATGGGGGACTTTAATCTACATATTGACTGGGCAAATCAAGTTACCACTAATGGTGTGGAGGATGAATTCTTGGAATGCATGCAAGATGGTTTCCTGGATCAGTATGTGGTGGAACCAACCAGGGAACAGGCTATTCTGGATCTGGTACTGTGTAATGAGAAAGGGCTAATCAATAATCTTGTGGTAAAGGGGCCTTTAGGGACAAGTGACCATAATATGACTGAATTTTACATTAAGTTTGAGAGTGATGTAGTCCAATCTGAAACTAAGGTCTTCAATCTAAACAGAGGAAACTACAAGGGTATGAGGGACAAGTTGGCCATGGTAGATTGGGAGACTACACTAAAAGGTATGAAGGTGGATATACAATGGCCCAGAAATTGATCTCGCTCTGTTCCCGCGGGGGTAAGGCTTCCCCGCGATCTCTCACTCCGCTTGTGCTTTTTCAGATCCAGCTCGCACGAACTTGATGTTCCAGACATCAGCTGGGCAGTGCTTGCGTATCCCACCGGCGTAGTGAATTCGTGCGAGCTGTGGGATCACGTGATTCAGTTAGAGCCAATGGCAGCACACCATCTTCCATTCATAAGTTTCACTTACGTGCTGTGAAATCTATGAATCTTACACCCCCCAAAATAACAGCTAAACCTCAATTAAATTTAAAAAAACACCCATCACATTAATAAAATAAGTATAGTTAAATAAATTAACCATTTTAAATAAAAAATTAAATTTTTGAAAAAATTTAAAATCTTTTAAAAAGTTATAAAAATAAACTTACCTGTCTTTAAAGTCTCTAAAAAAGATATACCTGTTAAAAAAAATTCAAAAAAATACTTAATTCACTACTTACCTTGTTAAAAGTGGGTCTTACTCCTCCTTTTTCCATTTCTACAATCTTCCGTACTTACCTGCGCGTCCAAAGCATGAAGTGCACAGCGTGCGCGCAGCCTGTAGCGCACACGCGATGCACCGAGGAACCGCCCCCTTTTCAAAAGACCAATTGCCGGTTTTCAGCGCATGCGCAGGGCATGCAGAAAACCGGCAATTGGAGAGAGAATACGCGAGAGTACGCAGTGCGTACTCTCGCGTCGCGGGATGAATTTTTGGCCCAATAGCTAACATTCAAGGAAATAATGCATAATTTGCAACAAACATATATTCCTCTAGGGCATAAAAACCCAAAAGGAAAAGTGATCCAACCATGGCTAACAAAAGAAATTAAAGCTAGTATTAAGTCAAAGGAGGAAGCTTATAAAGTTGCCAGAAAAAGCGGTCAGCCTGAGGATTGGGATCTTTTTAGAAATCAGCAAAGGGGGACCAAGAAATTGATAAAGAAAGAGAAAATGGAATATGAGCACCAACTAGCGAAAAATATAAAAACGGATTGCAAAAGCTTCTATAGATATGTGAAAAGGAAAAGACTGGCGAAGGTAAATGTAGGTCCTTTACAGTCAGAGACGGGAGAATTTATAATGGGGAATGAGGAAATGGCTGAGAAATTAAATAAATAAGAACATAAGAACATAAGAACATAAGAAATAGGAGCAGGAGTAGGCCAATCGGCCCCTCGAGCCTGCTCCGCCATTCAATAAGATCATGGCTGATCTGATCCTAACCGCCAATCTACTATCTATCACAGAACCATCTCCTGCATCTAACAGAATTGCACACACGAAATAGGAGCAGAATCAGGCTACACAGTCCCTGGGCCCGCTCCACTACCCACAGGGCCATGACCGATCCGAACCTAGACTCATGTCCAAATTCCTGCCCGCTTCCCGTAACCCTTAATGCCCTTTACTTCTAGGAAACTGTCTATTTCTGTTTTAAATTTAATTAATGTTGTAGCTTCTACAGCTTTTTGTGGCAGCATATTCCATGGACCTACCACCCTCTGAGTGAAGTAGTTCCTCCTCATCTCAGTTTTGAAAGAGCAGCCCCTTATTCTAAGACTATGTCCCCTAGTTCTCGTCTCACCCGTCATCGGGAACATCCTCCCCGCATCCACCCGATCCAACCCCTTCACAATCTTATATGTTTCAATAAGATCGCCTCTCATTCTTCTGAACTCCAATGAGTAGAGTCCCAATCTACCCAACCTCTCCTCATATGACCACCCCCTCATCCCCGGGATTAACCGAGTGAACCTTTTTTGCACTGCCTCGAGAGCAAGGATGTCTTTCCTTAAGTAAGGACACCAAAACTGTATGCAGTATTCCAGGTGCGGTCTCACCAATACCTTGTACAACTGAAGCAATACCTCCCTATTTTTATATTCTATCCCCCTAGCAATGAAAGCCAACATTCCATTTGCCTTCTTAATCACTTGCTGCACCTGCATACTAACCTTTTGAGTTTCGTGCACCAGGACCCCCAGATCCCTTTGCACTTCAGTACTCTCCAGTTTCTTGCCATTAAGATAATAAATTGCTCTAGGATTTTTCCTGCCAAAGTGCATCACCTCACACTTTCCAGTGTTGTATTCCATCTGCCAAATCTCTGCCCACTTACTTAGCCTGTCTATGTCCCCTTGCAGGTTTTTTATGTCCTCCTCACTCACTACTTTCCCTCCCATCTTTGTATCATCTGCAAATTTTGATATGTTACACTTGGTCCCTTCCTCCAAATCGTTAATATAGATTGTGAAGAGTTGGGGACCCAGCACTGACCCCTGTGGAACACCACTAGTTACTGATTGCCAGCCTGAGAATGAACCATTTATCCCAACTCTTTGCTTTCTGTTAGATAGCCAATCCTCTATCCATGCCAGAATATTACCCCCAATCCCGTGATTTTTTACCTTAAGCAATAATCTTTTGTGTGGCACCTTGTCAAATGCCTTTTGGAAGTCTAAATACACTACGTCCACTGGTTCCCCTTTATCCACTCTATATGTTACTTTGTTTCTGTCTTCATGGAGGAAGACACAAAAAACCTCCCAGAAATACAAGAAAAGCAAGGGTGTGACGAGAATGAGGAACTTAAAGAAATTATTATTAGTTAAAAAAAACAGTACTAGCAAAATTAATGGGACTAAAAGTCGCTAAATCCCAAGGACTGGATGATCTACATCCTAGGGTTTTGAAAGAGGTGGCCATTGGAATAGTGGACGCATTGGTTGTCATCTTCCAAAATTCTATAGATTCTAGAACGGTTCCTGCAAATTGGAGGATAGCAAATGTAACCCCGCTATTTAAGAAAGGAGGGAGAGAGAAAACGGGGAACTACAGACCTGTTAGCCTCACATCAGTACAGGAAACTCTTTATTAACCGGCACCCAAATATCCGGAAATCTCTCTTAACCGACAAAATTCTTGAGTAGGTAACCGGGGTTTTCCTTCATCTCTCGTTTAAAATTAACTTTAAAAAAATCCCCGAGGCGTTTGCCTTGTATCGGAGCGTGTAGATTGGGAGGGGAATGTGCAGCCCGGGTAGGCAGCGGACACGACAGATGGTCAGCTGGCGGTCCCCGGGGAGACGGAGCTCCGAATGCAGGCGCATGTCAATGTGTACGGGGCTCTCGTACGTTGGGAGATATAACTCTCCGTTATCTGGACTTTTTGATTAACCGGCACCACGCCGGTCCCGTCGGTGCTGGTTAATAAAGAGTTTCCTGTAGTTGGGAAAATGTTGGAATCTATTATAAAGGATGCAATAACTGGGCACTTAGAAACTAATAGTAAGATTGCGCAGAGTCAACATGGATTTATGAATGGGAAATCCTGTTTGACAAACCTATTGGAGTTCTTTGAGGATGTAACTAGTGGAGTAGACAAAGGGGAACCAGTAGATGTGGTGTATCTGGATTTTCAGAAGGCCTTCGATAAGATCCCACACAAGAGGTTGGTGAACAAAATTAGGGCACATGGAATTGGGGGTAATTAGCATGGATTGAGAATTGGTTAACAGACAGAAAACAAAGAGTAGGGATAAACGGATCTTTTTCAGGATGGCAGGCTGTGACTAGTGGGGTACTGCAAGGATCGGTGCTTGGGCCCCAGCTATTCACAATCTATATCAATGATTTGGATGAGGGGACTAAATGTAACAATTCCAAATTTGCTGATGATACAAAGCTAGGTGGCAGTGTCAGTTGCCAAGAGGATGTGAAGAGGCTTCAAGGGGATCTCGACAGGCTCAGTGAGTGGGCGAGAACATGGCTAATGGGATATAATGTGGATAAATGTGAAGTTATCCACTTTCGTAGAAAAAACAGAAAGGCAGAGTATTTTCTAAATGATGAAAGATTGGGGAATGCAGATGCTCAAAGGGACCTGGGTGTCCTTGTTCATGGGTCACTGAAAGTGAATGTGCAGGTGCAGCAAGCCATTAGGAAGGCAAATGGTATGCTGGCCTTCATTACAAGAGGATTTGAGCACAGGAGTAAAGAAGCTTATAAAGTTGCCAGAAAAGCTTACTCCTTTGACTTGATACTAGCTTTAAACACCACCTGGAAGGGGCACCTGGAGTACGGTGTACAATTTTGGTCTCCTTACCTAAGGAAGGATATACTTGCCATAGAGGGAGTGCAACGAAGGTTCACGAGATTGATTCCTGGGATGGTGGGACTGTCGTATGAGAAGAGATTGAGTAAACTAGGCCTGTATTCTCTTGAATTCAGAAGAATGAGAGGGGATCTCATTGAAGCATACAAAATTATTACAGGGCTTGATAGGATGGATGCTGGGAGAATGTTTCCCTTGGCTGGGGAGTCTAGAACCAGGGGCCACAGCCTCAGGATAAAGGGTAGGCCACTCAGGACTGAGATGAGAAGAAATTTCTTCACACAGAGGGTGGTGAATCTTTGGAATTCTCTACCCTAGAGGGCTGTGGAGGCTCAGTCATTGGGTATATTCAAAACAGAAGTCAATAGATTTCTGACGAGTAAGGGCATCAAGGGATATGGCAATAGGGCCGGTGAATGGAGTTGAGGCAGAAGATCAGCCATGATCTCATTGAATGGTGGAGCAGGCTCGAAGGGCTGAATAGCCTACTCCTGCTCCTATTTCTTATGTTCTTATGTTCTTACGTTCACTCACAGAATCGTACCTATCAGCCAATGTCCCAAACTCCTCCATCACCATCCCTGGGTACGTCCTGTACCACCGGCAGGACAGACCCACCAGAGGTGGCACAGTTGTATACAGTCGGGAAGGAGTGGCCCTGGAATTCCTCAACATTAACTCTGGACCCCATGAAGTCTCATCGCATCAGGTCAAACATGGGCAATGAAACCTCCTGCTGATTACCAGCTACTGCCTTCCCTCAGTTGATGAATCAGTACTACTCCCTGTTAAACACCACCTGGAAGGGGCACTGAATGGCACAGAATGTACTCTGGGTGGGGGAACTTCAATGTCCATCACCAAGAGTGGCTCGGTAGGACCACCACTGACCAAGCTGGCTGAATCCTGAAAGACATAGCTGTCAGACAGGGCTTGCAGCAGGTGATGAGAGAACCAACTTGAACTTGTCCTCACCAATCTACCTGTTGGAAATATATCTGTCCATGACAGTATTGGTAGCAGTGACCACCGCACAGTCATTGTGGAGATGAAGTCCCGCCTTCACACTGAGGACACCCTCCATCATGCTATGTGGAACCTCCACCATGCGAAATGGGATAGATTAAGAACAGATCTAGCAGCTCAAAATTGGGCATCCATGAGGTGCTGTGGGCCATCAGCAGCTGCAGAATTGTATTCCACCACAATCTGGCATATCCCTCACTCTGCCATTTCCATCAAGCCAGGGGACCAACCCTGCTTCAATGAGGAGAGTAGAAGAGCATTCCAGGAGCAGCACCAGGCATACCTGAAAATGAGGTGCCAACCTGGTGAAGCTACAACACAGGACTACATGCATGCTAAAAAGCGGAAGCAGTATGCTATAGACAGAGGTAAACGATCCCACAATCGACGGATCAGATCAAAGCCACATCCAGTCGTGAATAGTGGTGGACAATTAAACAAATAACGGGAGGAGGAGGCTCCATGAGTATCCCCATGTTCAGTGATGGCGGAGCCCAGCATGTGTGTACAAAAGACAAGGTTGACGAGTTTGCAACCATCTTCAGCCAGAAGTGCCATGTGGATGATCCATTGCGGCCTCCTCCTGAGTTGCCCACTATCACGGATGCCAAGCCTCAGGCAATTCGATTCACCCCATGTAATATTGGCTGAGCACACGGGGTACACCAAAGGCTATTGTCACTGGCAACATTGCAGCTGTAGTCTGAAGACCTGTGTTCCAGAATGAGCCATGCCTCTCACCAAGCTGTTCCAGTACAGCTACAACACTGGCATTTACCCGACAAAGTGGAAAATTGCCCAGGTAGCTCCTATCCAGTAAAAGCAGGAAATGGCCAATCTGGCCAATTACTGCTCCATCAGTCTTTTTTTTTATTCATGTGGGCGTCGCTGGCAAGGCCAGCATTTATTGCCCATCCCTAATTGCCCCTGAGAAGGTGGTGGTGAGCCGCCGCCTTGAACCGCTGCAGTCCATGTGGTGAAGGTACTCCCACAGTGCTGTTAGGTAGGGAGTTCCAGGATTTTGAACCAGCGACGATGAAGGAATGATCTATTTCCAAGTCAGGATGGTGTGTGACTTGAAGGGGAACTTGGAGGTGGTAGTGTTCCCACGCGCTTGCTGCCCTTGTCCTTCTAGGTGGTAGAGGTTGCGGGTTTGGGACGTGCTGCCGAAGAAGCCTTGGCGAGTTGCTGCAGTGCATCTTGTAGATGGTACACACTGCAGCCACGGTACGCCGGTGGTGGAGGGAGTGAATGTTTAAGGTGATGGATGGGGTGCCGATCAAGCGGGCTGCTTTGTCCTGGATGGTGTCGAGCTTCTTGAGTGTTGTTCGAGCTGCACTGGTCCAAGCAAGTGGAGAGTATTCTATCACACTCCTGACTTGTGTCTTGTAGATGGTGGAAAGGCTTTGGGGAGTCAGGAGGTGAGTCACTCGCCGCAGAATACCCAGCCTCTGACCTGCTCTTGTAGCCACAGTATTTACTCACTAGAAGGAGACACCGCGGGACACACTCACTGGAAGGAGACACCGCGGGACACACTCACTAGAAGGAAACACCGCGGGACACACTCACTAGAAGGAGACACCGCGGGACACATTCACTGGAAGGAGACACCGCGGGACACACTCACTGGAAGGAGACACCGCGGGACACACTCACTAGAAGGAAACACCGCGGGACACACTCACTAGAAGGAGACACGGCAGGACACACTCACTGGAAGGAGACACCGCGGGACACACTCACTGGAAGGAGACACCGCAGGACACACTCACTGGAAGGAGACACTGCAGGACACACTCACTGGAAGAAGACACCGCGGGACACACTCACTAGAAGGAGACACTGCAGGACACACTCACTAGAAGGAGACACCGCGGGACACACTCACTAGAAGGAGACACTGCAGGACACACTCACTAGAAGGAGACACACTATAAGGAGGTTGGGACCCAGGAGCGAGGTTGAGGCCCAGGAGCGCGGTCGGGACTCAGGAGCGAGGACGAGGCCCAGGGGCGAGGTCAAGGCCCAGGTGTGAGGACGTGGCCCAGGGGCGAGGACGGGTCCCAGGAGCGAGGACGGGGCCCAGGGGCGAGGTCGAGGCCCAGGAGTGAGGTCGAGGCCCAGGAGCAAGGACGGGGCCCAGGAGCGAGGACGGGGCCCAGGAGCGAGGACGGGGCCCAGGAGCGAGGACGGGGCCCAGGAGCGAGGACGGGGCCCAGGAGCGAGGACGGGGCCCAGGGGCGAGGACGAGGCCCAGGGGCGAGGACGAGGCCCAGGAGCGAGGACGGGGCCCAGGAGCGAGTACGGGTCCCAGGAGCGAGGTCGGGACCCAGGAGCGAGGACAAGGCCCAGGAACGAGTACGGGACCCAGGAGCGAGGTTGAGGCCCAGTAACGAGGTTGAGGCCCAGTAACGAGGTCGAGGCCCAGGAGCGAGGTTGGGACCCAGGAGCGAGGACGAGCCCAGCAGCGAGGACTTGGCCCAGGGGCGACGCAGTATGGACCAGCAGCGTGGCCGGGAGGACCACACCGCAGCCTATGAAACCCAGGCAGAGAGGACCTGCGGGAAGGAGGGAGGAGGACAGTAGGAGTATGTTTGTGTGTGTGTGCTAGGCCGTTGTAGCAGAGCCTGGTCTCCAATCATCTTGGATCCCCTTGCCATTGGACCAAAACCTTGCTCTGTCAAGCCCTTGTGGTAACTGGTGTGCAACGGCCACCCCACGTTAAAAGAATTCACACACAGGCATCTTCCACCCTTTAAAATGAAGTTCGGGACCTGGAATGTCAGGACAACACGGCGGCATAGTGGTTAGTACTGTTGTCTCACAGCACCAGGGACCCGGGTTCGAATCCGGGCTCGGGTGACTGTCTGTGTGGAGTTTGCACATTCTCCCCGTGTCTGCGTGGGTTTTCTCCAGGTGCTCTGGTTTCCTCCCACAGTCCAAAGATGTGCGGGTTAGGTTGATTTGGCTATGATAAATTGACTCTTCGTGTTAGGGGGGATTAAATACGGGGATAGGGTGGGATATGTGTCGGTGCAGGCTCGATGGGCCGAAATGGCTGCACTGTGGGGATTCTGTGACCCTCATGAACAACCCCAACAGTGACAGACCGGAATGCCGTACTGCTATCGTTGCCCAGGAGCTCAGATATTTTGACACAGACATCGCTGCCCTAAGCGAGACCCAGCGGGCAGGGGAAGGCCAGCTCAAGGAGCAAGGCGGTGGTTACACCTTTTTCTGCAAAGGCAAACCTGAAGAAGAACGCTGCCTCCATTGGGTCGGCTTCGCCATAAAAAATGAGCTAGTTGAACATCTCAGAGGCTCCCCTTGTGGAATAAACTAACGCCTCATGACTCTACGACTCACCCTAGCCCGGAACCAGTGCGCTACGGTCATCAGTGCGTACGCCCCAACACTGGAAGCCACAGACGAGACCAAAGAGGAATTCTAATCCAGCCTCGAACAATCCCTGGCCTGAGTCCCAACGGGCGACAAGCTGATCCTCCTTGGTGACTTCAACGCCAGAGTTGGAAAGGACACAGACCTCTGGGGAGGTGTGATCAGCAGAGAGGAGGTAGGCAAAGCCAACTCCAACGGTACCCTCCTCCTGGCGAAATGCTTAGAACATGGCCTTGTCATAACCAACACCTGGTTCCGTCAGAGAGACAAGTACAAGGCTTCATGGCAACACCCTCGCTCCAAGCACTGGCATCTGCTGGACTACGTCATCGTCCGAGCGAGGGACCGCAAGGACGTCCGCATCACCCGCGCCATGACAGGAGCTGACAACCACTGGACAGACCACCGCCTAATCTGCTCTGTCATCTCCATCAACATAGCCCCAAAACAGCGACGGCAACAGAAGCGATGCCGCAGGAAAATCAACGCTGGAGCACTCAAAGACCCTGGTAAGAAAGCCCTATTCAGCCTACGTCTCACAACCAACCTGATGACTCCCAGTGATTCAGAGACACAGAGTGTCCACAGCGCTTGGTCTGCACTCAAGGCCTCCATAATCAGCACCTGTGAAGAGACGCTCGGTCACTCGACCAGGAAACACCAAGACTGGTTCGACAAGAATGACCAGGAGATCCAGGAGCTAATAAGCCGCAAGCGCAAGGCATTCCTGATCTGGAAACAGCAACACAACTCGAGAGCAAGAAAGCAGCTCTACAGATGCCTGAAGGCCGAGGTCCAACAAAAAACTCGCGACCTAAAGAACAGATGGTGGGTGGAGAAAGCGCAGGAGATCCAGAAGCTAGCCGACAACCACGACGTGCGTGGATTCTTTAGCGCAGTCAAGACTGCCTACGGCCCAAGCACCCAGGTCCTACCCCACTGCGGGCCAAGAACGGAGAGGTACTCATCAAGGACAGAGAGGCAGTCAGTGCCCGCTGGAAGGAGCACTTCAAAGATCTCCTTAACCGAGACTCTGTCTTCGACGTAAGTGTCCTCAACTCCATCCCGCAGCATGCTACCTGCCACCACCTCAGCACAACCCCAGCCCGGCATGAAGTTGAAAAGGCAATCCGACAACTGAAGAACAACAAGGCCTCAGGAGCAGATGGAACCCCCGCCGAGGCACTAAAGCATGGCGGAGAAGCACTATTGGCGCGAATACATGAACTAATTTCTCTTATTTGGAAGGAGGAGAGCATGCCAGGGGATCTCAGAGATGCCGTAATCGTGACCATCTTGAAGAAAGGTGACAAGTCCAATTGCGGTAATTACCAAGGAGTCTCCCTGCTCAATTGCCTTCTCCCAGTGGCTGAAGAGCTCCTCCCAGAGTCGCAATGCGGATTCCGCCCACTAAGGGGCACAATGGACATGATCTTCACCGCGCATCAACTACAAGAGAAATGCAGGGAACAGCACCAACCGCTGTACATGGCCTTCTTTGACCTCACAAAGGCCTTCGACACCGTCAACCGTGAGGGATTATGGAGTGTCCTCCTCAAATTCGGCTGCCCTCAAAAGTTTGTCACCATCCTCCGCCTGCTTCACGACGACATGCACGCCGTGATCCTGACCAACGGTTCCACCACAGACCCAATTCATGTATGGACCGGGGTCAAGCAAGGCTGTGTCATCGCACCAACGCTCTTCTTGATCTTCCTTGTGGCAATGCTCTATCTCACCCTCAGTAAGCTCCCCCGCTGGAGTGGAGCTAATTTACAGAACAAACGGGAAACTGTTCAACCTTTCGTCGCCTTCAGTCCAGATCCAAGGTCGTCCCTTCCTCTGTCGTCGAATTACAGTATGCAGATGACGCTTGCGTCTGCACACACTCTGAGGCCGAACTCCAAACCATTGTCAACACCTTCACCGAAGCGTACGAGAGCATGGGCCTTACACTAAACATCCGTAAGACAAAGGTCCTCTACCAACCTGCCCCCGCCACACAGTACTGCTCCCCGATTATCAAAATCCATGACGAGGCCTTGGACAACGTGGACCACTTTCCATACCTCCGGAGCCTACTGTCAAGAAGGGCAGACGTCGATGACGAAGTCCAACACCACCTTCAGTGTGCCAGTGCAGCCTGCGGTCGCCTGAGGAAGAGAGTGTTTGAAGACCAGGACCTCAAACCCAGCACCAAACTCATGGTCTACAGAGCAGTAGTGATACCCGCCCTCCTGTATGCTTCCGAGACATGGACCATGTACAGCAGGCACCTCAAAGCACTGGAGAGGTACCACCAACGCTGCATCCGCAAGATCCTGCAAATCCATTGGCAGGATAGGCGCACCAACGTCAGTGTTCTCGCTCAGGCCAACATCCCCAGCATCGAAGCTTTGACCACGCTCGATCAGCTCCGATGGACGGGCCACATCATCCGCATGCCCGATACGAGACTCCCAAAACAAGTGCTTTACTCTGAGCTCCGACACGGCAAGAGAGCCCCAGGTAGGCAGAGGAAACACTTCAAGGACACCCTCAAAGTCTCCTTGAAAAAGTGCAACATCCCCACCGACACCTGGGAATCCCTGGCCCAAGACCGCACAAAGTGGAGGAGAAGCATCCGGGATGGCGCCGAACACCTCGAGTCTCTTCGCCAGGAGCAAGCGGAAGCCAAGCGCAAACAGCAGAAAGAGCGCACGTCAACCCAAGCACCCACCCACCCGTCCCTTCAACCTCCGTCTGCCCCACCTGTGACAGAGATTGTAGGTCCCGCATTGGACTCATCAGTCACCTGAGAACTCAGTTTTAGTGTGGAAGCAAGTCATCCTTGGTTCCGAGGGACTGCCTAAGAAGAAGAAGAAGATTTATGTGGCTGGTCAATGGTAACCCCCAGGATGATGATGGTGGGGGATTCGACAATCACAATGCCGTTGAATGTCAAGGGGAGGTGGTTAGAATCTCTCTTATTGGAGATGGTCATTGCCTGGCACTTGTGTGGTGTGAATGTTACTTGCCACTTATCAGCTCAAGCCTGAATGTTGTTCAGGTCTTGCTGGATGCAGGCATGGACTGCTTCATTATCAGGAGTTGAGAATGGAACTGAACACTGTGCAATCATCAGCGAACATCCCCACTTCTGGCCTTATGTTGGAAGGAAGCTCATTGATGAAGCAGCTGAAGATGGTTGGGCCTAGGACACTGCCCTGAGGAACTCCTGCAGTGATGGCCTGGGGCTGAGATTATTGGCCTCCAACAACCACAATCATCTTCCTTTTCTGCTCCTGCCAGTGGAGAGTTTTCCCTGCTTCCCATTGACTTCAAGTTTTACTAGGGCTCCTTGATGCCACCCTTTGTCAAATGCTTTCTTGATATCAAGGGCAGTCACTCTCACCTGACCTCTGGAATTCAACTCTTTTGTCCATGTTTGGACCAAGGCTTTAATGAGCTCTGGAACTGAATGGTCCTGGCAGAACCCAAGCTGAACATCTCTCAATCATCAACAAAGTGATGGAAGGTGTCATCGACAGTGCTATCAAGCGGCACTTACTCACTAATAACCTGCTCACCAAAGCTCAGTTTTGGTAATTGGTCTATAGTTCCCTGGATTTGTTCTATCTCCCTTTTTAAATATAGGAATCACATTAACTGTCCGCCAGTTCTCTGGCACTGTTCCCTTTTCTAATGATTTTTTATATATATGTAATAGTGCCTTTTCTATCTCTTCCCTAACTTCTTTTAATATGCGTGGATGCAATCATCTGTATCTGGGGTTTTATGCTCTCTGAGTTTGATTCGTTTATCAATTATATCCCCCACCCACCCCTTTCTATCTTAAATGTCTTTATATCTTTTTTGAAATATGCTGACTGGCCTTGATTAGATCATATACCTGCAAATGCAAAGAAATTTTATCCCATTTAATAGACTCTAGGAGATTGAAACTGATTGTGGTTGGTAGCAAAGACAATGGAAAGGAAAATCAGACAGTGTAAAACGTGCTGTCAATTCACTGATGCCTGCTTTGCTACAACTGAAATAAGACTAATTGACCTATAATTTCTTGGCTTATCCTGTCTCCTTTTTTTTGAAGCGATGAGTCACATTTGCAAATCTCCAGTTCTTGGCACAATTTTCCATTCCACAAAATTTCAACTCTCCTCCCTTGGGCAACCAATTGTTCCCTGGTGCTAGAGAGTTGCTCACGGCTGCTATTCCCTAGGTCACCATCTTTGGAACAAGTATTTAGTATTGAAAACTTATTTGCCAAGGCAATGCCCTCGGGTAAACCTACATTTCCTACATACTTCTCTTCCCACCTTGATGGATGTTCACTCAGTTTCAATCCTCTATCTTTCTCTTATTTGAGTGACCACCTTTTGAAACATGTGTTTCAAAAACCCATCTGCCTCTTGTTTGTGACAAAGTTTCTCCTGTTGTTTGTTGAGCTCAATAGCTTGAGTGAATACAGCTGGAGTTAGTTCCTGTAAGTGTGTTTCCCCTTCTAGGATCCCCTTTGGTGAGGTACCAGAGGGCATCCAGAATCCATAAAACTGTACTCCACCAGTCAGTGCCTTTAGAACAGAAAGAAACAGGGAGAAAAGTGGGAAATAAATAAAACTTTTTCTTTGAAGAGAAAGTTTGCATTTACTGATCTTAGCATGCTTCCCAGACTGAGCACAATATTTAATTGTGTGGGGTTTTTCCTGGACATATATTAAGTTAAAGCAAATACATCAACTGCTGCTGCAGTAAATACCTCCAGCCTATTACCATAGGAGGAAATTTCCTGTAGCAGGTCCAGAATCAGCGCTGGAAGTAACTTATCTACAAATGATTGATTTAAAGCTTCCATTTTTTCTAATATCATTAGTTATTGAAATTCAAGGAGATGATTCCATGGATCATTTTTTGCATATAAAAAGAAGCAGTGAAATGGAATCCATGTTGACACTGAAAGTTGTTGCAGTAAGTGTACAATGGTCAACAAATTTCTTAAAATTTGACACTTTGACATTGCCTAACCCTTGCCAGTTTGAAATGTTGCATGATTCCATTTCCTTTTTTCCTGTATTACAACTAGTATTCCCTTTTGCTGCATTCTGAGATACCTTGATTTGACTATTGTTGCATTGTGCCAAAAGACAAACAAAATATTGCCTCCTATAATACACAGCAACCTTATAGTCAGAAAATAAGGTGCATAAATATTCATTTGATTGAAATAAAGCTTCAAATTTGTTAATTTCCATATTTTTTATAAAATTAGATTGTCTGATTTCAAAATGAATTGATAGCTACACAGGTTTGGGCTAATATTTGGCTTAAGCACTATACCCTGCAGCAAGTCATTAAGATTATCATGAACAATTATACTGTTGGTTAAGATTACAAACACAGAATATATTTAAGTAATAATCACAGCATATGTGCACCATCTGCCTAGTTTATAATAGCCGATAGGTGACTGAAAGAAGAGAAATGCTTCATCTATACTGTAACCCAGGTGAAGTACAGACCTCCTAAGTTTCTTTCAGTGGTGCAGGTGTTAGGAAGGAGCAACAAGGTTAAAACACGACTTAGTGTGAAGGATGCTAGAAAATGGAATTACGTACAAGGAACTGCATAACAAACAGACATTGGGGAGAAAATAATTAACAACTGCATTTAGTTGCCAAATCTTAAATGTTAATTAATTAAGCAGCATAATTAAGCAATGTATTGAGTGTCACTAAAATTGATAATATATATATGAAAATCATGGGGAAGATTTTCAGTTCGGGCCCAAAATGTGTGCAATATGAGTGGGGCAACCGGCCAAGTTCAGAACCAGAACCATTTTCACATCAGGCCTCATTTACATTTTATCAGTCAGCTACGGGCACCAAACGGGCAGGCTGCTGCAGCCCGCTAGTCTGGTGCCACGGAAAATCATTTGGCTTCTGCACAGTTTTGGCTGGCAGGTAGGGGCTGTTTAAGGGGAAAGGGGTGGGGTGGGGTGAGGGGAGAGCAGGACTGGAGGAGGGGGTGAGAGCGGGATAGTAATGGGCCAAAAAAAAAGAAAAAACATCTCTTCGAAGTGGCCTCTGGCAGTCCTTTTGAGGACAGCTGGTTAGGCCTCTCAACATCTGGAAAAAGTGGGATTAGCATGCATGCACCCAGTTACCCATGAAAATTGCAGCCAGGGTCCTACAACCAGCCTAGGAGCCTGTTTTGCATATTTAAGCAGTCACCCGCCCATTCAAGGCATGCCTGAAATTTGAATCAGGCAGGCAAATGGATGTACAGGAAACTCTTGTTTAACCGGCACCTAAATATCCGGAATTCTCTCTTAACCGGCAAAAATCATACTCCGAAAACTCCTCTC
Organism: Squalus acanthias; assembly: GCA_030390025.1. Lineage (NCBI taxonomy): Eukaryota > Metazoa > Chordata > Chondrichthyes > Squaliformes > Squalidae > Squalus > Squalus acanthias. The sequence goes on from CM059432.1 coordinate 89,246,670, forward strand.
AAATAACCGGCAATGTTGCCGAGTCCGAGTCTCCCGCGAACGCTGAGTACTCCGAAAACTCCTCTCAAATAACCGGCAATGTTGCCGAGTCCGAGTCCAAGTCTCCCGCGAACGCCGAGTTAGTCAGTGGGGGTAGTTCTCCAAAGTGCCACTACTCGGCCTCCTGGCGCTGTCGGAAGTCCGAACACGGCAGTAACAGGAGTCTGATTTTTGTTTGTTAAAAATAGCCTCGGTAGATATAACTCTCCGTTATCCGGAACTTTTGATCAACCGGCACCACGCCGGTCCCATCGGTGCTGGATACCAAAGAGTTTCCTGTACAAGGTCCCCATCAAATTTTCCTCTGCTGGACATATTTTAAGCGAGATACGGGTGGCCGACAGTATAAAAATTCCCCCCTCCCGTATGTCTCTTTTTTCTTATCGTGTGGTGGAGCAGAGAGGGAAATACTTCGACTCCAACAATCGTTTCTAAAATGACTTCGAAAATTTCTCCAGACTCAAAGTACAGTTCATTCTGTGTCTATTGATAATTTCACAATCACTAACTTGATAATTCACTACAATGGCAGAATAAAATTCTTCGATTTCCTCACCACGCTTCTTTCTCGTGAACTTTGTTTTATTCATTCACGGGATGTGGGCTTCACTGGCAAGGCTAGCGTTTATTGCCCATCCCCAATTGCCCTGTGGTCTATAATGCTCAGTGAAGTAGGTGAAATGGAGATACACTTGTAGATAGTTTCCTAAAAGGTGTATTGCAGCAACGGAAAGCTGTATCTGCCCCTTAAATATACTGAGTATCACAGTCTTATTATTTAGTTCCTTTGATGTACCATATAAATGATCACATTTATATCAGTTAATGTGCATATATTAGATGTGCATCAATGTTAATTTCACAAAGTGCTCAATAGCAAATTTCAGTGAATACAACAAACATATTAATTGGACAATGTTTTTATTTTTAATAGTGATCCTGATGAGACTGTTAAATTTTGATTTTTAAAAATTTTTTGTGATGCCACCTCAAAAGTTGAATTTTCTTAATTTATTAAAGAAAATGTCAATGATAGTAAATGATTAGATCTGTCGGTGGTATTTGTTCAAGGAACAATTCTAAAAGGCTGTAATTTACCAATATTTAAATTAAAATTTGTGCCTCTATTTTCAATTACTTTCTGGGTTATTTTAACCTAACTCTGTATTGACTTCAATGGAAAGTAAAATTGGGCAGGGTGTAAAACGGGCAGTCGATCAGGGTTAGGTTAAAATTAACCCCTTTGAGTCTAATTAAAAATGTTTTAGCACAGTGCAATTCCAAACTGTCTCCAAACATCCCTGCGTTCCCCTTTACACTCTGAAGTCATCAAGGTTAGCTTTTGTGGAGGTATGACTGTCAGCCAATCACATGTGACACCGAACCGATCACATTACACTGACTCAGGTTACAGTGGACCCTATCCCCAGGAGTTTCAAGTAGAAAATAGAGACTATCTTTCAAATTTGTCATATTATTTAAAAAAAACAGAAAATGCTGAAAACACTCAGGAGGCCAGGCAGTATCTGTGGAGAGAGAAAAGTAGGGTTAACATTTCAAGACAATGATCCTTCGTCAGAACCTACTCGGTTTCTAATGTAAAATAATTTAGTGTATTACATTTGTTGTATTGCAAAATCAGCAAAGAGCAACTTATAGCACAGAACAGTCCTTTAAATTTGAAGGCAGTTTGGTTTTGACATTATGAAACCACTTTAAAAAGAAATTATTCTGTATTTGGCTTTCTAGTGCTGATGTTTATGTTCCTTGTAACAGAACAAAGCATCAGGGAGTAATCTTTCAATAGAATTGTTCTGATTCAAAAGCTCCTTTCCTATGTTTTATTGGCCCAGATTTTGCAGTGGTAATTACGGCAAAACTGTCAGCGTTCGCCGTCATTACGCTTCTGAAAGTGACAGGAACCTCTGGAATCAGCGCATGCGTAGGTAAATGAGGAAATCCAGATGTTGCTGTCAGTCATTCCCTGCTATTCCACAGGTTGCGTTCTGGAACTCCACACAGCTGGCAATCAATTCAAATCACAGTTCCTGTCGAAAACGTCCCCAATCGCTGTTAATCTCCCCCCACCCCGAAAAAGTTAAGCCTTGTTGAAAGAAGTGTAACTGGGTTTTTAACGGCATATTGACTGCTGAACAACCGTTCTTGCCCTGAAGATCTAATTTTATATTTGTGGGATGTCAAAGTTTTCTATTAATATGATAAGATATACATGGCTTTTAATATAATTTTTTTTAAAGCTTGTTTATGATATTTCATCTTCTACCTTAATCTTATGTATATGTCCCAATCTTTATTTAGCTCTGTAAAATTTATAAAAAGTAAAGTATAATCTGTGCATTTTACTTCCTGGTTTGATGTCTTTGAGAATTCTTCAAAGTGATTGGCTGCTTAGCCTGCTTGATGACGCCACTGTTGTTTGACGCTGGAGATTCGCTTGATTAGGCACCAGATTCAAACTAAGGCCGGGAGAGCTGAAATTCACGCCATAGAGAGCGCCGTCGCTTCACTGCTGAATGCAAATTCTGGGCCAATTTATTTTATTATTTTGAGCAGACCAGCTCACAACGAAAACAAAGACTTACACAAGTCTAACTTTAACTGGGCACTTTTTGTAACAAGACCCAATTTATAATCAACACTAATTCAATTTTAATATTTCAATTGACAAATGTTGGTGAGTACGTAACTGTACTGCTACAAAACTAAAACAACCAGCAAACAGGTGAGCACTCGCGAAAGAAGCATGAGAAATCAAAACAACTCAATTCATCAAATGCATCTCAACTTAAAGTTCAGCACAGGATCAGAATATTAACCAAGCTGATGGCATGTCAAAAATGAGGTGTAATTTATTTTAAAGCATATTTCTAATAAATTGTAAATATTTCATATCATTTACCTCTCTAATTGCTATTTTAGGCTCAGCATTACAGGAAAAGGAATGTTTCTTCACATGCTGTAGATAATTGTAATCGTCTTTGAAATATATTAACAATACATATAGTAAAAATTACACAGAATGAAGTGCTGTTCAAAAGATACCTACTTTTTTAGATTTCACTGCCCTCTGATCTACATGATATAATTTTCCCCACGGAATTACCTGTGAGCTGTTTAAATGAATATAATTTCATAAATTTTACATTCATCATGTGTACATCGCCAGAGTATTTGTGATGCATAAAAATTCCGAACAGAAAGTACTCAGCACCCAGGGTCCACAGGCAATCTAATGGTAAAGGTTAGCATAGTGTTTAGTTGTTGATTCCAAAAACGGCCATGCCAGTCACTTAATGAACCCTCAAGAGATACCCTCCCATGCGGAGCAGGTTGTGTCTGCGCTCGAGGAGGTTTAAATTAGTTATATCTTAGAATAACCTCTGATGAAAAGCCTACTTCCAACTGTGTTCCTTGTCACTGGCTCTTCAAGGAAATAAACCAATTAGTTGTTTCTGTACGTTACCATTTCAATTTTGTATTAAAGATACAAAGGTCATGAGATTTTTCTCTTTTTTTGGTGTCAGCATTTGGAATTCATTTTGTTTGCAAATGAGTGTGAGTTTGGAGAAGTAGTTATGCCGTCAGCATTTATTGAGCATACTTGTTAACCATTTTTGGCATTTTTTTATTTTTCCGATTCAGATGTATTTTTGAAGGAGTGTTTGTAGTGGGGGTTAAGGGTTAATAATTTTTGCTCACCTATTGTTACCAAGTTACTGGGAAATATCTATACATCTCCAATAAAAAATAATGAGTACATTTATTTTCATCTGCTTTATCTCTTCCAGGTTTTTTAAGTAACCACTACAGCAGATTTCATTTTCAGGCCTGCCTTTTCCGATCTGCCTCACTCTGTGCACTATGGGTTTTCATTTAATTTACATTTTGTAACATCTATATGCAACAGTAATTATACACCAAACTGCAGCCTACACACGCAACCATCGCTTTTGCTTCTTCATTACCACAGCTGCTTTCACATGGATCCTAATCTTGACAGGTAGCATAATTAGAAAATTTTCTTTGTCTTATTAAATGTGACTTTTCTCAGTAGAATTCACTTTGATGAACACAAAGAAGAGAAAATATCCTTCAAATCGAGCAATGAAAATCAAGAGGGACTTGTATTTTTAGCTGCTTTTGTTGAACCAGGCAATGTTATTATCGAGAAGGATATTGTAATGCTGAAAATGTGCTGTTGGGATTTAAATCACGTATTAGCCTCGAAAGCAAAAAGTGCTGTAGGGCCCATGCAATATATTTTCTCATTAATCTGATTGAAAGATTATCCTTCCTATAGCTATGGAAAGTCTAATACCCATATATCCTTCTCTCTGGTTGTAAAATTTAGCTTTGTGCAAAAGCCATTGTCTCTCGTGACCTAGGGTCCTCTCCATACTGTCTCTTCTTCATTTCTAGCTAAGCCTATCTGTATTATTAAAATCAAATCAGACTGTGTCTCCATTTTACGCACACATTTTGATTATTTTATAAGCCATTGTGGAGGAAAAATGACAGCTTCAGCAAGTCACAACTGCTTTCTGGTAATACCATCATTAAGTGGATGTCGGTGGGCGGGGGGGAGGGCGGTGGGTGAAAAATATTCTCTATTGTTGCTTTTGTCAGAATCAAGAAAGAGTCCAATTGATCCATTCTTATTAACAATTCACATATGTTTAAAAAGAACTATTAGTTTTTCTTTCTAAATAAAAAGGCTACAAATAAAGATAACAAAATTTGACCCAGTGTCGGTTGAAGTTGTTTTTTAACACCAATATTTTTTTTAAAAACACAAGCATACAAACTTCTCTGGATTATTGGGTCTATTAACAAAATGTTCCACATTTCCATTTCTCTAATTCTACTTTGCAACGTTCAGTGTTGAACATTTATCGGAGGTTGAATTGCAGCTAATAAATAATATGTATTTGGAAAGCAGCAAAGAACAATGAACACTTAAGGGGTTAACAGCACAGCATTGGTAATGTGCACCTCCCCGCAGGTTTTTTACACTCTCCTGGCTTCAGTATTAGGCAAGTCGTTTTGATCAGTGGCTGTAGCCAGTAATTGAAGGCACTCCTGATGATTTCACACAATCAGAGCAATACATTATTTGTGATGGAAGTTCGCTAAAGAAGAGAAGCTGGTCTTTAAAGCAGCCTTGCTAATGGTCAATTACCTATCCAAAAGGTCCGTAATTTTTTACCCACTTTTCCACATCATAGATTTGTGGATATTTTCATATAACCTTACCTATCACTAGCATCATCTAGCAGCAGCTCATTGCCTAACGCTTTTGATGAACCTGCAGAAAACGGCTCTAACTAGGTGATTTCTATTCCAAGCTCTTTAACTTTTAACCACATGAGCAGTATAGCTTGCTTCAGCTATAGATGTCATGTAGATAATATGGAAATAAGGCTGCACTGTCTAAGATGTCCCTTAGCTAACCACAACTGTACAATCAGCCATTGTTACAAACATGCAATGATTACACACTAAATCAGCTACAATTTTGCAAAAGGAATTAAAAAAATATATAAATGAAAGAACAAAATATATTTCATCCTATGGTAATGTTTCCACATTGAACAAATTATTAGGTTACAGTATATGCTTCTTTATTTTTAAGCACCAAATTTGTTAATGGGGCTGGGGGGGTGGAAATATAAAATGTTTTGTAACAATTATTTTTTTTTTAGTTTTGTTTAATACTGCTTCTGCTGAAAAAATGGTTGCAAGTTGCCTGCATTTTGTTTTCTGCTAGCTCTTAAACTTGTATTGATTTCATTCCAAATAATGGAATGCCTTATATTTTAAAATGTGAATTAATAAAGTGCATGTGATTTAAGTACACCATGTGCAGCTCTGTGAACATTGTACAATATTGTTATATATTGAATTAGGAAAATTGATGAAAGACACATTAGATTCTCTTTTAAATTAAAAAACACAAATATTCTAAACAATCAATGTGTGTCATATTGCATTTTTTCTCAAAAGCTTAGTGCAGGAAATCCGTAAATTATTACCAATGTATTTATCCACAGAGGATTGCACTGAGAACCAAAGATAAGGTATATGTTCAGTATATTGTCTTTATACTGGATGCATTGCATTATCTCTTTATTACTTGGTTGCATCAAAAACTCATTGTACTGACTCTGTTACCTGACATGAAGGTGTCAGGAAAGCGTTGATAGAAAAATGATGAATTACACGTCAGTGAGAAAGGGTTTTAATACGGAAACATTTCTGGAAATATCACTACAGTGAAAGTGTTTCTTCCCTCCCCCAACCTAATAATGTGGATAATTCTGCTAAAAATGTAATGCAGACTATCCTGTTTCATTGATCTATTAAATGCAGAAACTAATCTGTTACTGTAAACCCCAAAAATACAATTCATACTGAATAAAGTGCAACGAAATACATACAGGAAGCTATTAACTGCAGAACTGCCATCTGAAATCAAAAGATGATGGTTTGCTATTACGGCAAGCTGACATTATTGGTTCCTCTACACAGTCATACAACATTCCCTGAAGCCAGGTTTGAAAACTCATAAAGCATAAGTTTAGCACATAACGTCACCAGTGAAGAATCTTTACATAAGCCTGAGTTGGCAATAATGTTGTAGGTGAATGCAAATACTAATGGATGCATTAGGATGTTTTTTTCCAGTTGTTTACTTCTGTTGAGTAACTTCTTTGTTATTTTTTGCGTCTCCAATGAGATTGACGTATATACCTCTGCTCGGTTAAATGTAAACTGGAGGACTGTGACATTAATAAGAATATTGTTTTTGAATTTAAATTGTCATTTTTAAAATCTATCATCCATTTGTTCATTAAAAATCAGGTGTGGGATTCAGTAATGATCGTCTAACTCTTTCACCCACATAAATATCTCTGGTCCCTTAGCTGAGGAGTCTCTCAGTCGGCAGTAGATGACCAAACAGCCTCTCTATATGACTGCCTTTCAGTAGTTTCCAATGCTAATAAGAATTGAATTAGACATTATATGAAGAATTTTCAGCACCAAAAAACTACCAGACTCTGGGGATATCAATGGGTTTAATGGGGCGGGAAGGGTGGAAGAGAATAATCACATTGGTCTATGAATTTTATTCAAATGGAAATTCCTAATTAAGGGATGCTGCTCTTTCAAATTTAACTTGAAATCCCTGTACAATGTGGCACCCAACTCCACAAACCAAATACTGTATGTAATCCCTGGACTGCGCTGACTTACTGACCTCAGCTAGGATGGTAGTGGAGGGTTTTTCTTTGCAGGGGGTGAGTGGGGGGGCGGGGGGAGTCAGCCTTGCTCCTGAATGTACATGTGTGGACCTCGGGTATGGACAGTATTGGACACCATTGTGCTGCCTCTCACAATAAAATAGTCTGCCAACAATCACTGTTAAGGCTAACCCATTTGGTCAGTTGAGCAAGGTAGTAGAGGGCAGATGGTGTACTTGCTCCAAACATATCAGAGTCTTCAGCAGAGAGTGAAAGGAAGAGAAAGAAGAGACACAAATATAAATAAATGTGACTTCTAATGCAAGGTAGGACGTGACTTAAGAAGGTAAAAGGGGGTCCATCTGTCCATTGTGTTCTGCCCTAGGGCAGAGCCTAACACAAATCTCACACATGAGATTCTTCAGCCACTTACTAGGGAAGAGTAGCTGAGTATTTTCACATTACCTTCCTCACAGTTTTTATCTTCAGAGTACCTTCTCCTAGCTGGGTTGCAACCAAGGCTAAAGAGCTCCATCTATGCTTTATGATGGGTGGAGGGGCCATCTGCACCAATCGAACACAAGCACCACTAAATTCAGTATTCAGTTCACTGGCCTGTCTAGAATGAGGTCCGAACCCAACCCTTCTGACTCAGAGGCAGGAATACTACCACTGAGTCAGTGGTCACTCCATCTGAACACAATTACCCCGCTGTCAACCCAGTATTTAGAGACCATGGGCTGGATGTTGTCGGTGCTCAGGGGGCGGGTTTGGAGGCGGGTCAGGTGGGAAAGTCGGAAAAAGTGGCGGCGGGTTCCGATCCCGCCGCCAACCCGGCTCCGCGTAAATTCCACAGAGGCGGGCTTGGAGAGACCGTTTCGGTCCCCAGGACAGGCCCTTAAGGCCCTTAACAGCCACTTAACCACCTCTGTAAGCCAATTTTGAGAGGCCCTTCAGATTTTCCAACATTTTCAGCGGCCTGCACGCCTCTCCTGAAACACGCCAGCTATACCTGACGATTTCACTGGCGGCTGCCTTCCCGCCTGCTGCTCCTCCAGCATAAAAACACAGCTTTCACCAAGGATCACTTGGGTGTTGCCAAACTTTGTTTTTTCTTGCAGGCCTACTGATTTAAATTTAGTGAGTATGAGATTCATCTCCAGCGTCACCTCCTGGGGAAACCCTCTCCTCACATTGCCTGTGCGCTTCCTCGCCTGAGGTTTCCAGCAGCAGCATGGGAACCTTTTATCTCCTTTAATCGTGGACCTCAGCCTCGGACGAGGAGCACCCGCGGCCGCAGTAGCACCAGGAATATCAGTAGCAACAGCAGCACCAACAACAGCAGCGTCAAACTCCTCCTCACCCACCTGATGCTGTGCAGGGCAGAGGGCGTCAGTGCAGGGAAGCAGGTCGGTGCAGGAGAGACCCTCAAAACAGGGTTTACAGGCTGAGGATGACCTTCCCCAACATGACTAAGCAGCAGTGCCAAAGGAGGCTGAGAGGTTCGTTATAGATAGTCGCAGACATCTGCGCAATGCTGCACCAACACCTGGAGCCCAGAGGAGCGGGTGGAAACCCCTCACCAGTGGCTGTGAAAGTCACTACCATACTCACCTTTTTTGCTTCAGTCTCCATCCAGGTATCATCAGCAACCATCAGCGGCATCTCCCAGTTGGCCGCACATGGTTGCATGACACTTCAGGCCATCTTAGACTGGGTATTATGTAATGAGAAAGGATTAATTAGCAATCTTGTTGTGCGAGGCCCCTTGGGGAGGAGCGATCATAATATGATAGAATTCTTCATTAAGATGGAGAGTGAAGTAGTTGACTCAGAGACTAGGGTCCTGAATTTAAATAAAGGAAACTACAATAGTATGAGGTGCGAGTTGGCTAGGATGGATTGGGGAGCATTACTTAAAGGGTTGATGGTGGATAGGCAATGGCAAACATTTAAAGATCGCATGGATGAACTACAGAATTTGTTCATCCCTGTTTGGCATAAAACTAAAACAAAAAAGGTGGCTAACAAGGGAAATTAGGGATAGCATAAGATCCAAGGAGAGGACATATAAATTGGCCAGAAAAAGCAGCAAACCTGAGGATTGGGAGCAGTTTAGGATTCAGCAAAGGAGGACAAAGGGATTAATTAAGAGGGGGAAAATAGAATATGAGAGTGAGCTTGCAGGGAACATAAAAACTGACTGTAAAAGCTTCTATAGATGTGTGAAAAGAAAAAGATTGGTGAAGTCAAGCGTAGGTCCCTTGCAGTCAGAATCAGGGGAATTTATAATGGGGAACAAAGAAATGGCTGACGAATTAAATACATACTTTGGTTCTGTCTTCAAAAAGGAGGACAGAAATAAACTCCCAGGGATGTCGGGGAACAGCGGGTCTAATGAGAGGGAGGAATTGAATGAAATCAGTATTTGTCAGGAAATGGTGTTAGGGAAATTGACGGGATTGAAGGCCGATAAATTCCCAGGGCCTGATCATCTACATCCTAGGGTACTTAAGGAAGTGGCCCTAGAAATAGTAGATGCATTGCTGGTCATCTTTCAAAATTCTATAGACTCTGGAACAGTTCCCATGGATTGGAGGGTAGTTAATGTAGCCCCACTATTTAAAAAAGGTGGTAGAGAAAAAACGGGGAATTATAAGCCTGACATCGGTAGTGGGCAAAATGCTGGAGTCCATTATAAAAGATGTAATAGCAGAGCACTTGGAAAACAGTGACAGGATCGGACAAAGTCAACATGGATTTACAAAAGGGAAATCATGCCTGACTAATCTACTGGAATTTTTTGAGGATGTAACTGGTAGAATAGATAAGGAAGAAACAGTGGATGTGGTGTATTTGGACTTTCAGAAGGCTTTCGATAAGGTCCCGCATAAGAGATTAGCATGCAAAGTTAAAGCACATGGGATTGGGGGTAAGGTACTGATTTGGATAGAGAACTGGTTGGCAGACAGGAAGCAAAGAGTTGGAATAAACAGGTCTTTTTCTGAGTGGCAGGCAGTGACTAGTGGGGTACCAGAGGGATTGGTGCTAGGACCCCAGCTATTCACAATATATATTAATGATCTAGACGAGGGAACTTGATGTAATGGCCCAAAAATTAGTCTTAGTACGCGAGAGTACGCACTGTGTACTCTCGCGTATTCTGTCTCCAATTGCCGGTTTTCTGCATGCACTGCGCATGCGCTGAAAACCGGCACTTGGTGAACTCAAAAGGGGGCGGTTCCTAAGTGAACCGCGTGCGCGCTACAGGCTGCGCGCACGCAGTGCACTTAGTGCTTTGAACGCGCAGGTAAGCATGGAAGATTTTGCACATAAAGAAAGGAGGCGTAAGACCCTCTTTTAACAAGGTAAGTAGTTAATTAAGTATTATTTTAAATTTTTTTCAACAGATTTATCTTTTTTAGAGACTTTAAAGAAAGGATGTTTATTTTTATAACTTTTAAAAAGATTTTAAAAATTTTCAAAAATTTAATTTTTTGTTTAAAGTGGTTAATTTATTTAACTATACTTATTTTATTAATGTGATGGTTTAAAAAAAAAAATAATTGAGGTTTAGCTGTTCTTTTGGGGGGGTGTCGATTCATAGCTTTGACAGCCCTTGCTGTCAAAACTATGAATGAAAGATGGTGTGCTGCCATTGGCTCTAACTGAATCACGTGATCCCACAGCTCGCACGAATTAACTGCGTCTGTGGGATACGCACACACTGCACAGCTGCAGCCTTGAAACTAAAGTTCGTGTGAGCTCGGAAGGAAAAGGCAGGCGCGCAGTGAGATATCGCGGGGAAGCCTTACCCCCGCAGGAAGGCTCCGTCTTTAATTTCTGGGCCAATATCTCTAAGTTGCAGATGACACAAAGCTGGGTGGGCGTGTGTGCTATGAGGAGGATGCCAAGAAACTCCAGTATGATTTGGACAGGTTGGGTGATTGGGCAGATGCATGGCAAATGCAGTATAATGTGGATAAATGCGAGGTTATCCACTTTGGTGGCAAAACAGGAAGACAGATTATTATCTGAACGGCAATAGATTGGGAAAAGGGGAAGTGCAACGAGATCTGGGAGTCCTTGTGCACCAGTCGCTGAAGGTAAGCATGCAGGTGCAGCAGGCGGTTAAGAAGGCAAATGGTATGTTGGCCTTCATAGCGAGAGGATTCGAGTACAGGAGCAAGGATGTCTTGCTGCAGTTGTACAGGGCCTTGGTGAGACCACACCTTGAGTATTGTGTGCAGTTTTGGTCGCCTTATCTGAGGAAGGATGTTCTTGCCATGGAAGGAGTGCAGCGAAGATTCACCAGACTGATACCTGGGATGGCAGGAATGACGTATGAAGAGAGATTGGGTCGATTAGGCTTATATTCGCTAGAGTTTAGAAGAATGAGAGGGGATCTCATTGAAACTTATAAAATTCTAACAGGACTAGACAGACGAGATGCAGGAAGGATGTTCCTGATGGCGGGGGAGTCCAGAACCAGAGGTCACAGTCTAAGGATAAGGGGTAAGCCATTTAGGACTGAGATGAGGAGGAATTTCTTCACCCAGAGAGTGGTGAACCTGTGGAATTCTCTACCACAGAAGGCAGTTGAGGCCAATTCATTAAATATATTCAAGAAGGAGGTAGATATATTTCTTCAGGCTAAAGGGATCAAGGGATATGGGGAGAAAGCAGGGACAGGGTACTGAATTTGGATGATCAGCCATGATCTCATTAAATGGCGGAGCAGGCTCGAGGGGCCGAATGGCCTACTCCTGCTCCTATCTTCTATGCTTCTATGCTTAGGTTGCCCAATCGGACACATGTGGCTGGCACCTTCTTACCACTACATAGACAATGGACAAGAACCTGTGGCTTCCTATCACGGTGACCACCATCATGACCAGTCCAAGTCGCCCTGAGTCCTCAAAGTGGAACTTCCATTTCCGAAATGACAAAGACCACAACTGCAGCAATTTGCCATCAGTGCAGTTTATTAAAATAATGAAATGATGGCATCTAATAATTGAACAGAACAGAACACCCAAGTGACTACCCTTGTGACTACTTGTGCTTAATCTTCCTCTTACACATGCTCTTACGTGTTGGTTCCCCTATAGCTTCAGCAGATGTGGAGGCACCTTGCTCACTTTCATGCTGCTCCTGCTTGGACACCTTTGGCGGGCGTCCTCTGGGTTTGCGAGCCTGAGATGGCTCAGCAAACGTCTGCTTCTCCTGCGGCTGTGCAGGGGATGAGACGCCCATCTCAGATGGGTGAAGACTCTGGTGGAGCTCTGACCGAGGGCTACGCAGTGGCTGGGGAGTTTGAGCACCTGGAGTGGAGCCCCCACTTCCTTGTTGGCTGCCACCAACATCCCTCTCATGGGTCGGCCCCACTTCAGTGCTAGCAAGTGGCTTGACAGCACCTTGCTGCACTTCAGGGGGGCCATGAGGACCCGTATCTGCAGTGGCAGTCCTACTCCAGAAGACTTCCATGAAGCTCTGGTTTCTCTGCTCAATAGCTGTCTATCGCTCCTCCAGAGATGTCAGTCTATTCTGAACAATGACCATGTTTTCAGCACTCTGGCGACTTAGCTCCTCCATGGCCATAGCCATCCTCTCCTGTACTGTAGCCATCCTTTCCACGGAGGTAGCCATCCTTTCCACGGAGGTTGCCATCCTTTCTGTGGTGATGCGTTCATGCGCCAATGACTCCAAAATGGTTCTGCTCATGTTAGAGTTGGACTCCTCCATCCTCTCCACACACGCAGTGACCCTGGAGACAAAACCTGCCAGAGACTCCTGCACTTGCTCCTGGAGTTCCAGCACCGCTCTCGTTCTGTATGGACCTGGAGGCACAGGGTCGACATGCAGCTGAGCAGAGCTGGGAGTGCCCTGCGATCTCCGACGAGGACTCTCCACTGCTGTCCCTGTCTCCAGCATCTGCTGATGCTCACTTGTGAGCTGTGATACACCAGGTGACAACACTACTCTATGTCGCGAGGATCCCACTGAGGTGTGCGTATCTGCGCTTGCTGGGTGCGCTGAATTCTGCTGACGCTGCGTCCTCAGAGGTTGCAGGTTCCTCTGAGGAGTCTTCATGGTCGCCTTCTTCCTCCGGGACACTGGCGAGGGGGGATGTTGATGGTCCTGTGATGGAGTAAAGGCATGAGTTAGACAACTGATATTAATGTAGCATGCACATGGAGTTGTGCAGATCATCATAAGTCAATCAGTATGAACATCAGCAGCCATTTCAGTCACTCATGCAATGTAAATGAGAGAGATGCAAAACTATTCTGTCATCATCTATCCTCTGTCCCCGTCTTTCCGTCCCCCACTTCCACATCCAGGCTAGCACCAACGAGCTCCAGAGCCGCCTCCTCAGCATTGGTGAGATGGGCTATTGAGGGTGGCCCTCCTCCAGTCCTCGTCCTTTCCCGCTTATTGTGGGCTCTCTTTTCCTGCAGGGAGACAAGTGGAGTTTGATTGAGAATAATGGAGTGTAGAGATTCCAGAGCATAGATGCTTAGAAGGAGACAGGGATGGAGTGAGGTGGAGATATCAAGGGCCCTCCCTGTGTGTTGGTAGTTGTTGTCAGTGCATAACTGTGATAGGGAGTGTGAGGGCAGCATAGTCGAATAGTGAAGTGTTTGTGTACATAGAGCGAGAGGGATGGTTAAGGGTGCAGGGGATGTAAGGGTACAGTGGGATGTGGAGGAGTAGGTTGACAGTGCAGAGTGCTGGTGATGGGAGGAGATGGGGAGCAGAATGAGGGTAACGGTGATGCTTTACTCACTTTTCCTGTTCGAACAAGGTCATTGAACCTTTTACGGCACTGCAGCCAGGTTCTGCTGCAGACTGACCTGCTGCTCACTTCCCTCGCGATCTGAAGCCATACAGCTTTTGTCTGCTGGGGAGGCTTCTTCCTCCCAGAAGAGGGGAAGAGCACCTCCTTGTTAGCTATGACTCCCTCTACCAACACTTAGAGGGAGTCATCGGTGAATCTTGGTGAGGCCTTGGGCCTTGAGGTAGACATCACCGATGAAGGCAGGATCCCCAGGCTTCCACAGTATCAGTAAAACACGTGCATAAGGAACAAACCAGCTTGGAGGCCTTAAATCCAGCTCGATAATTGGCAGCAGCAGAGGCGAGTTTCAGTCCCAAAACACTCATTGACACAGGGGAACCCACACGCCCGGAATTTATTGGCTAATTAGGGTAAAATCTCAACTTTTTCTGACCTGACAATGGGGGTGGGTTCGGGACCCGCCGGCCACCTGACCTGCACCCAACCCGCCTCCAATGTGAAAATCCAGTCCCATGTTCTAGTCTTCACTTGCCAGGCCGATAAAAAGGTAAGAGGAGACATTTCTGATGATGATTTTGAGCATCTTATAAATAACAGGTGGACTTCTTTGGCAAAATTCAGTTAGTTCTTGGAAACTGACATCCAGAGAACATTTTAAATAGTGTCTGCGGCATGGTGGTTGGCAAGACATGCCATATATGAACATATTTTGCAGTTTTGTATATTTAGCAACAGATGAAGACCCAGTATTAAATGAATTGGTACAGTTCGTATATCAATGAAAAGTCTACTATTTGGAAACATAGGGGAATATTTTAACCCCCAAAAGCAGGTGGGTTTGGGTTGGGTGAGAAGTAAAAATGCAAAGAATCTCAAACCTGACCCCAACCCACTTCGAACCCGCCCACTTCCAGATTTAACGAAGGTGGGATGGGAGGCGGGCAACCAACCCATTCACAGGAGGCGGGTTGCTCATTTAATTATATTAATGAGACTGCCTACCTCAGATTTTTTCACTGTTCGGAAACCCGGCAGCTAAAGGAAGGTGAGGACTGCTGCGTAGAAGATTTAATTGCTTTTCCAGCACTGCTTATGGGACAGGAGGAGTAGGAGTGATTCCCCTTGCCCCCCGAAGCAAACTTGTTAACCTCTGCAGTGGTCGGATCAACCCCGCGATCGAACCACCACCTCCGTGATCACCGCCCCCTCCCCCAGTGATCAACAATACCTCCCGCGATCACCGCCCCCTCCCCCAGTGATCACCAATACCTCCCGCGATCACCGTCCCCTCTCCCAGTGATCACCAATACCTCCCGCGATCACCGCCCCCTCCCCCAGTGATCACCACCACCTGCCGCGATCACCGACCCCTCTCCCAGTGATCACCAATACTTCCCGTGATCACCGCCCCCTCCCCCAGTGATCACCACCACCTGCCGCGATCACCGCCCCCTCCCCCAGTGATCACCAATACCTCCCGCGATCACCGACCCCTCTCCCAGTGATCACCAATACCTCCCCCGATCACCGACCCCGCCCCCACCCCCGCCCCCGCCCCCAGTGATCACCAATACCTCCCATGATCACCGACCCCTCCCCCAGTGATCACCAATACCTCCGTGATCACCGACCCTTCCCCCAGTGATCACCAATACCTCCCGCGATCACCGACCCCTCCCAGTGATTACCAATACCTCCCGCGATCACCGACCCCTCCCAGTGATTACCAATACCTCCCGCGATCACTGACCCCCTCCCAGTGATTACCAATACCTCCCGCGATTACCTCCCCCTCCCCCAGTGATCACCAATACCTCCCGCGATCACTGACCTCTCCCCCAGTGATCACCAATACCTCCCCCGATCACTGACCTCTCCCCCAGTGATCACCAATACCTCCCCCGATCACCGACCCCTCCCCCAGTGATCAACAATACCTCCCGCAATCACCGACCCCTCTCCCAGTGATCACCAATACTTCCCGTGATCACCGCCCCCTCCCCCAGTGATCACCACCACCTGCCGCGATCACCGACCCCTCACCCAGTGATCACCAATACCTCCCGCGATCACCGACCCCTCTCCCAGTGATCACCAATACCTCCCGCGATCACCGCCCCCTCCCCCAGTGATCACCAATACCTCCCGCGATCACCGACCCCTCTCCCAGTGATCACCAATACCTCCCCCGATCACCGACCCCGCCCCCACCCCCGCCCCCGCCCCCAGTGATCACCAATACCTCCCATGATCACCGACCCCTCCCCCAGTGATCACCAATACCTCCGTGATCACCGACCCTTCCCCCAGTGATCACTAATACCTCCCGCGATCACCGACCCCTCCCAGTGATTACCAATACCTCCCGCGATCACCGACCCCTCCCAGTGATTACCAATACCTCCCGCGATCACTGACCTCCTCCCAGTGATTACCAATACCTCCTGCGATCACCTCCCCCTCCCCCAGTGATCACCAATACCTCCCGCGATCACTGACCTCTCCCCCAGTGATCACCAATACCTCCCCCGATCACTGACCCCGCCCCCAGTGATCACCAATACCTCCCCCGATCACCGACCCCTCCCCCAGTGATCACCAATACCTCCCGCGATCACCGCCCCCGCCCCCACCCCCAGTGATCACCAATACCTCCCGTGATCACCAACCCCTCCCCCAGTGATCACCAATACCTCCCGCGATCACTGACCCCTCCCCCAGTGATCACCAATACCTCCCGTGATCACCGACCCCTCCCCCAGTGATCACCAATACCTCCCGTGATCACCGCCCCCTCCCCCAGTGATCACCAATACCTCCCGCGATCACCGCCCCCTCTCCCAGTGATCACCAATACCTCCCGCGATCACCGACCCCTCCCCCAGTGATCACCAATACCTCCCGCGATCACCGACCCCTCCCAATGATCACCAATACCTCCGCGATCACTGACCCCTCCCCCAGTGATCACCAATACCTCCCCCGATCACCGACCCCTCCCCCAGTGATCACCAATACCTCCCCCGATCACCGACCCCTCCCCCAGTGATCACCAATACCTCCCGCGATCACCGACTTTCCCCTGAACCCCCATCTCTACTTCCGGCATCCGCAATCTCCCCCGACCCTCCAAACCACACTGTACCCAGCCCCTCTCGCGATCTCTACCCCGAGTAGCACGGAACCTTCCTGCTCCTGGGTAGTGACCACTTCTGCAGCTTTCTCACCCAACAGGGAGCCAAGCCTGTCAATCAGGCTGGCTTCTGGGCAGGGAACCTGGTCAAAAAACAACACGCATGTCGTGGAGTTAAAACACCATGGCGTTCTCCTGACCTGAACTCCTCCCCTCCGCTTGCAAATCCTGCCCCAGTAATGATCGGGGCCATAAATTCACAAAACTCTTCCAGATATCAGATACAAAACACTTAAATTGTATATTAAAAAAGCAAAGACCCACTTCAATACCCGATGAGTCCTGAGATATTACCATTTCAATTAGAATGCTGTGCTGCAACAACACTAAATCCACACCAGAACAATTATGGCCCAGCTGCCCCCAACTCTTCATCCCTTTGCTACTACAATCTCAACAGAGTTAGAAATAGAATGCTGCTCCAGGAAGTCTTATGGAAAAAACATACATCAGAATGTGAATTTAATCTGTAATGGTTTCCCAAGTATTTGGTATTCAGATATACAGGTTTTTGTGAATTGGATTGGTGGGGTTGATAAATTAAAGAGGGACAGACTGGTTGAGCATTTTCCTATTTCTAAAAAATCTCATGTTGTTATTTATGTTGTACTTTCTCACTTTTCCCCATAAAATACATATTCATGCTAAATAGCTGCAAAAAGAATTAAACAGTTAATTTAGGATTTGTGACTTTGAACTACTTCAGCACAGACACAGTGACTGGATTTTAATTTGGAGGCAGGTAGGGAGCGGAGGGGCTGGAAAGCGATTGGGAAACCCAAGAGAACTGTTTCCTTCAGGCCCTGCCGAATTTAATGGCATCGGGGAGCGGTGGGGGGTGTCGGAGACTGGAGGAGGATCGGGGATGGAGGGGGAAGGCCGGAGGAGGATCGGGCCCAGAGGAGGATCGGGACCAAAGGATCGGGGCTGGAGGGGGGAGGCCGGAGGAGGATCGGGACCAGAGGAGGATCGGGACCAAAGGATCGGGGCTGGAGGGGGGAGGACGGAGGAGGATCGGAACCAGAGGATCAGGGCTGGTGTGTGGAGGCAGGAGGAGGATCGGGACCAGAGGATCGGGGCTTGAGGGAGGAAGCCAGAGGAGGATCGGGACCAGAGGATCGGGGCTGGAGGGGGGAGGTCAGAGGATGATTGGAACCGGAGGAGAATCAGGGCCGGAGAGGGGAGGCCAGGGGAGGATCGGGCCCAGAGGATCGGGGTCGGAGGGGGGAGGCAGGAGCAGGATCGGGGCCGGAGGGGGGAGGCAGGAGGAGGATCGGGGCTGGAGGGGGGAAGCAGGAGGAGGATTAGGGCTGGAGGAGAATCAGGGCTGGATGGGAGAGGCCAGAGGGTGATCGGGGGTGATGGGAGGATGTCAGAAGGGCTGAGGGGGGAATTGGAGGCTGGAGTGGGAGTCGGGGGATGGGAGGGATCGGGGACCGAAGGCCGGAGAGGGGAATGGAGATTGGAGACCTCGTTGGGGGGGAGGGGGTGGTCGGAGGCCTTGTGGGGGGTCACGGAGGCCTCAAGAGGGAGGTCAGGGGGAAATAGGAAAGGTATGGGGAAGTTTGAAAGCCTCGGGGGGCAGATCGGAGGCCTCGGCGGGGGGGGGGGGGGGGTGTTCAGGGGCCTGAGGGAGACATCAGAATGGTCGGGAGGCTGTCTTGTAAGAATAAGCCATTTGCTGTAAGAATTTGCAATAACTTGATCAAACTTAAAAGTTGACCAAATTTAATATACCAGCATGCTTCGAGAGGCTAAGAGGTTGGTTCCTGTGGGAACTTTGTATGAAAGTTGTTAATCAGTTAAGGAAGCGACAGACCCTGAGCAGGAACAAATGGTTGGGTGTTACAAAGACAGGAACATCTTCAGGCAAATGGTGTGAACAGCCTTGGGGCCCACTGATAAGAAGAGGAAAACAATTGCCGACCATTTGTCACACAGTTTGGGACACATACACATTGAGGAGCCTGCCCAGGTTTTTAGGGTATAAGAGATTCTGTTTTAAGACACTCGGGGCTGCTGCAGTTGGGCGACCTGGTCAGTTACCAGAAATCATACGCCTAGTCAATGTCGGATTGACCACTCGCTCGTCTTAGTACGTATGTAGAGTTGGCTTATTATCGCTTGATTTTAAAGTAGAGGGATAGCTCTGTGTATGCTGAGGTATAATTGGGAATTATTATACGCTACATAACTGCCAGATGTTTAGTTTAATCTCTTGCTGATTTTAAGTAAAAAGATGTTTTTGACAGATTCATTGGGTTTTGTTTTGTCTGTTCGATGGGTCTGAAAGTTGGAAACTGTTGGACGGGTTAAAGGACAAGAGTGAATTTAAACGTCTTACAGTCTGATCGTGGGGAGTTGGCAAGGCAGGGACACTGGACCCAGCAGATAATTGGAAAGGCACTTACCTGCTGCATCCAGCTGTCCTCACATCCTATTAGCTGGAGGGTGTCCTGAGGCAGCATCAAGGCAGCATTTGACCAAGTGTGGCATCAAGGAGCCCTAGTAAAATTGAAGTCAATGGGAATCAGGGAGAAAACTCTCCACTAGCACAAAGGGAGATGGTTGTGGTTGTTGGAGGCTGATCCTCTCAGCCCCAGGACATCGCTGCAGGAGTTCCTCAGGGCAGTTTCCTAGGCTCAACCATCTTCAGCTGCTTCATCAATGACCTTCCCTCCATCATAAGGTCAGAAATGGGGATGTTCGCTGATGATAAGAACATAAGAACATAAGAAATAAGAGCAGGAGCAGGCTTTAGGCCCCTCGAGCTGGCTCCGCCATTTAATGAGATCATGGCTGATCTGATTTTGTCCTCAACTCCACTGATTGGACAGTGTTCAGTTCCAATCGCAACTCCTCAGATAAAGAAGCATGCAGCAAGACCTGGATGACATTCAGGCTTGGGCTGCTAAGTGGCAAGTAACATTCGTGCCACACAAGTGCCAGGCAATGACCATCTCCAACAAGAGAGAGTCTAACCACCTCCTCTTGATATTCAATGGCATTATCATCATTGAATTCCTGACCATCAACATCCTGGGATTCACACTTGACCAGAAACTTAACTGGATCAGCCAAATAAATAATATGGCTATAAGAGCAGGTCAGAGGCTAGATATTCTGCGGCAAGAGACTCACCTCCTGACTCCCCAAAGCCTTTCTACCATCTACAAGGCATAAGTCAGGAGTGTGATGGAATAGTCTGCGGCAGAACAGATCCACCAGAGGTGGCGGCACAGTGGGATACAGTCGGGAGGGAGTAGCCCTGAGAGTACTCGTAATTGACTCCAGACCAAATGAAGTCTCATGGCTTCAGGTCAAGCATTGGCAAGGAAACCTCCTGCTAATTATTATCTACCACCGACCTTCAGCTGATGAGTCAGTACTCTCCATGTTGAACACCACTTGGAAAAAGCACTGAGGGTAGCAACGGCACAGAATGTACTTTGGGTGGGGGACTTCAATGACCATCACCAAGAGTGGCTCGGTAGCACCACTAATGACTGAGTTCTGAAGGACATAGTTGCCAGACTGGGCCTGCGGCAGGTGGTGAGAGAACCAACACAAGGGAAAAACCTACTTGACCTCATCCTCACCAATTTACCTGTTGCAGATGCATTTGTCCATGAGAGTATTGGTAGCAGTGACCACCGCACAGTCATTGTGGAGACGAAGTCCCATCTTCACGCTGAGGACACCCTCCATCGTGTTGTGTGGCACTACCACCGTGCTAAACAAGATAGATTCAGAACAGATCTAGCAGCTCAAAACTGGGCATTCATGAGGTGCTGAGGGCCATCAGCAGCAGCAGAATTGTAAACCACCACAATCTGTAACCTCATGGCCCAGCATATCCCTCACTCTATCATTACCATCAAGTCAGGGGACAAGCCCTGCTTCAATAAGGAGTGTAGAAGAGCATGCCAGGAGCAGCACCAGGTACCTTAAAATGAGGTGCCAACCTGGGGAAGCTGCAACACAGGACTACATGCATGCTAAACAGCGGAAGCAGCATGCTATAGACAGAGCTAAGCGATCCCACAATCAACGGATCAGATCAAAGCTCTGCAGTCCTGCCACATCCAGTCGTGAATGGTGGTGGACCATTAAACAACTAACGGGAGGAGGAGGCTCCATGAATATCCCCATCCTCAATGATGGCAGAGCCCAACACGCAAGTGCAAAAGACAAGACTGAAGCATTTGCAACCATCTTCAGCCAGAAGTGCCGAGTGGATGATCCATCTCAGCCTCCTCCTGAGGTCCACACCATCACAGAAGCAAATTCAATTCACTCCACGTGATACCAAGAAACGGCTGAGCGCACTGGATACAGTAAAGGCTATGGGCCCCAACAACATTCCAGCTGTCATGCTCAAGACTTGTGCTCCAGAACTAGCCGCGCCTCTAGCCAAGCTGTTCCCGTACAGCTACAACACTGGCATCTACCCAACAATGTGGAAAACTGCCCAGGTATGTACTGTCCATAAAAAGCAGGACAAATCCAATCCGGCCAATTACCGCCCCATCAGTCTACTCTCAATCATCAGCAAAATGATGGAAGGTGTCAGTGACAGTGCTATCAAGCGGCACTTACTCACCAATAACCTGCTCACTGATGCCCAGTTTGGGTTCTGCCAGGACCACTCGCCTCCAGAACTCATTACAGCCTTGGTCCAAAGAGCTGAATTCCAGAGGTGAGGTGAGAGTGGCATCAAGGCAGCATTTGACCGAGTGTGGCATCAAGGAGCCCTAGTAGAATTGAAGTCAATGGGAATCAGGGGGAAAACTCTCCACTGGCTGGAGTCATACCTAGCACAAAGGAAGATGGTTGTGGTTGTTAGAGGCCAATCATTTCAGCCCCAGGACACCGCAGCAGGAGTTCCTCAGGGCAGTGTCCTAGGCCCAACCATCTTCAGCTGCTTCATCAATGACCTTCCCTCCATCACAAGGTCAGAAGTGGGGATGTTCGCTGATGATTGCACAGTGTTCAGTTCCATTCGCAGTCCATGCCCGCATGCAGCAAGACCTGGACGACATTCAGGCTGGAGCTGATAAGTGACAAGTAACATTCGCGCCACACAAGTGGCAGGCAATGACTATCTCCAACGAGAAAGAGTCTAACACCTTGACATTCAACGGCACTACCATCGCCGAATCCCCCACCATCAACATCCTGGGGGGTCACCATTAACCAGAAACTTAGCTGAACCAGCCACTTAAATACTTGGCTAAAAGAGCTGATCAGAGGCTAGGTATTCTGTGGCGAGTATCTCATCTCCTGACTCCCCAAAGTCTTTCCACCATCTACAAGGCACAAGTCAGGATTGTGATGGAATTGTCTCCACTTGCCTGGATGAGTGCAGCTCCAACAACACTCAAGAAGCTTGACACCATCCAAGACAAAGCAGCTCGCTTGATTGCCACCCCATCCACCACCTTAAACATTCACTCCCTCCACCACCAGCGCACCATGGCTGCAGTGTGTACCATCTACAAGATGCACTGCAGCAACTCGCTAAGGCTTCTTCGACAGCGCCTTCCAAACCCGCGACTTCTACCACCTAGAAGGACAAGGGCAGCAGGTGCATGGGAACACCACCACCTCCAAGTTCCCCTCCAAGTCACTTACCAACCTGACTTGGAAATATATCACCGATCGTTCATCGTCGCTGGGTCAAAATCCTGGAACTCCCTCCCTAACAGCACTGTGGGAGTACCTTCACCACATGGACTGCAGCGGTTCAAGAAGGTGGCTCATCACCACCTTCTCAAGGGCAATTAGGGATGGGCAATAAATGCTGGCCTTTCCAACGATGCAAAAATCCCAGGAACGATTAAAAAAAAACTTGCCCGGATGAGTGCCGATGCAACAACACTCAAGAAGCTCGACATCATCCATGACAAAGCAGTCCACTTGATAGGCATGCCATCAACCACCTTAAGGGGGAAAAATTGAGTTGCGCCCCCTCTGGAGCGCTAACTTCGCCGGGGCGCTACCCAAAAAAATTAGCGCCCCCGCAGCTGAAATTCATTGGTAGCGCCCCAAGAGGAAAACGGGGCGCTACTGGAAGTGCCCCGCCTCCCTCTTGGGGCGCTGCGAGGGAATATCGCGGCGATACGTGCCACAGCACCATGCTACGCTTTGCAGGCCTTCCTCCCCTTCTTAAAGGGGAGGGGCCTTGCGCAGCGCGACCCGGGGCCCAGCTGGGCCACCGTGATTGGAGTGCCGGCAAAAGAGCCCGGTACTCAAGAGAAGTGCCGGGCTCATGGAGCGCAGCTGGCACTCCGCGGCGGGGGGGTGGTGGTGCGGGGGGGCGGCGGGTGCTCAGGAGGCCAGGGACAGCAACGGAGGCAGGTGCTGACAGGTGGCCAGCAACAAAACTGGCCACCCAGCACCTCGCCTTTAATTAGCGCCACCCCGGCCGCAGGTAGGCCCCTCTGACCCCGTCGGACATTGCGTCCGGCGGTAAGTCAGGGGGGCTACCGAAGTTCGCGGCTGGGGTGCGAGTGGGGCGCTGCACATGGCGATGATGTCATCACCAGCAGCGCAGCACTGCGGGGCACTAACGGTTACCATCACCACTAACCTCCCGCTGAACTTTGCAGGAGGCGTTGGCAGCGCCGCGCCCAGGCGCTAGTTGCTTTGCGCTAATGGGAGGCGCAAAGCAACTGAATTTTTCCCCCCAAATATTCACAATCTCCACCACTGGTGCGCCATGTCTGCAGTGTGTCCCATCTACAAGATGCACTGCAACAACTCCCTCTTGGGGCTTCCTCAATAGCGCCTCCCAAACCCGCGACTTCGACAACCTAGAAGGACAAGGGCAGCAGGCATATGGGAACACCCATGTATCTTAGGCTCTTAAGAGAAGCAAGGAAGGAAATAGTGGAGACTCTGACCATCATTTTCCAATCCTCTCTGCCTACAGCTGTGCTGCCAGAGGACTGGAGGACTGCTAACATTATACCATTGTTAAAAAGGGTGAAAGGGATAGACCGAATAATTACAGGCCAGTCAGTCTAACCTCGGTGGTGGGAAAATTATTGGAAAAAAATTCTGAGGGACAGTATTAATTGCCATTTAGAAAGGCATGGATTAATCAAGGACAGTCAGCATGGATTTGTTGAGGGAAGGACATGTCTGGCTAATTTGATTGAATTTTTTGAGGAGATAACAAGGAGTGTCGATGAGGGTAGCATGTTTGATGTAGTCTACATGGATTTTAGCAAGGTTTTTGACAAGGTCCCACATGGCAGACTGATCAGAAAAGCCCATGGAATCCAAGGGAAAGTGGCAAATTGTATCCAGAATTGGCTCAGTGGCAGGAAGCAAAGGGTAATGGTCGACGGGTGTTTATGTGACTGGAAAGCTGGTTCCAGTGGGGTTCCACAGGGCTCAGTACTGGGTCCCTTGCTTTTTGTGGTATATATCAATGATTTAGACTTGAATGTAAGGGGCATGATTAAAAAGTTTGCAGATGATACAAATATTGGCTGTGTGGTTGATAGTGAGGAGGAAAGCTGGGGTTGTTTTTTTTGTAACAGAGGAGGCTGAGGGGAGACTGAATTGAGATATATAAAATTATGAGGGGCCTACATAGAGTGGATAGGAAGGACCTATTTCCCTTAGCAAAAGGGTCAATAACCAAGGGACATAGACTTAAAGTAATTGGTAGATGGATTAGAGGGGAGTTGAGGAGAACTTATTTCACCCAGAGAGTGGTAGGGATCTGGAACTCACTGCCTGAAAGGATGGTAGAGGCAAATACCCTGTTCACATTTAAAAAGTACTTGGATATGCACTTGAAGTGCCGTAAGCTACAAGTCTACGGACCAGGAGCTGGAAAATGGAATAATGCTGGATAGCTCTTTTTCGGCTGGCACAGACATGATGGGCCGAATGGCCTCTTTCTGTGCAGTAAATTTCTATGATTCTATGACCACCTCCAAGTTCCCCTCCAAGTCACACACCATCCTGACTTGGAAATATATTGCCGTTCCTTCATCGTCGCTGGGTCAAAATCCTGGAAGTCCCTCAGCACTGTGGGAGTACCTTCACCACATGGACTGCATTGGTTCAAGAAGGCGGCTCACGACCGCCTTCTCATTGGCAATTGGGGATGGGCAATAAATGCTGGCCTTGATGGTGATGCCCACATCCTAGGAATGAATAAAAAAATGAATAGATCAGTCTTACTTTGAACAAGGATTAAGGGGGCTAACAACACTCGCAACTGAAGTATGTTAATTGTGAAATCATCATACTAAAGTTTGATTAACCATTACTATCTGAAATGGAAAATGCAGTTCAGGAAACCATTTTAAGGTGTATAATGTTAATGGAAATAGAAATAATCGAAAGCTCAAACACTTCACTTCAAAGGGCTAAAATACCAGAACGAATCTTTTTTTTCTGTCAAAAATGTTAGTCCCTAACAGAATCAATTTCCGTTTACGACATTAGGTCAGGAACATCTTGGCATTCTTTGAGATAAAAAGATAAACTGTGAATGTTGGTAATCCAAAATAAAAAATGTAATTGTAAAATATATAACCATATCATCAGTACCTGGAAGAGAAAAGTAGGTTAGTGTTTTTGATGGAGAACTTTGATCAGATATGGTGAACTTCATTAGTTCAGACGAAGGTTCTCCACCCAAAACATTGGGGGAGAAATTGGGTGCCTTTGCGCCACCCATTAGCGCCTCCGGGGGCGCCAACAGGGTGCTACCGGATTTGCGACCAGGCGCAGCGCTAGTATCGACGCCCGCGAGATTGAGCTGGAGGTTTGCGGCGGCGGTAACCACTAGCACCACGATCTCCTGCGCCCGGAGATCATGACGTCATCCAGATGCGCAGCACCCCGACTCAGAAATTCACTCTCGCCCCCTGCCTGAGCGCCTGCCCTTCGCAACGACAGGTACAGGAGGCGGTTTGCAGTCGGAGGAGCGCTATATAAAGGTGTCAACTCCCGGGTTTTTTTTTGTCGGCAAACAATGCTGCCTTGTCAGTTTGACACAAGCAGACAGGTGTTTTGACTCATTTGACCGTTTTCAACTTGAAGGAGTATTCTGGCTGGGAAAAATTTATCACTTTCATTTGGGTTACATTTGATACTGCAACATTTCCATCATTTAATGGGGGCTGTACTGGCACTGGACCTCGCCCTCCAGCTTCACCGTCAGAGGCAGCAGAGGCAGAGAGAAAGATTGGAAAACGTGGCCAGAGGGAGGAGGGCCAACAGGGCTCTCAACAGGAGGCTTTACCCTCCCAGGGTATTCCGAGAGCACTTCTCCTACATTCATCTGTCAGAGGAGCAGTGCCTTAGAAGGCTCCGCTTCAGCAAGGAGGTGGTCACAGAGCTCTGCCACCTCCTGCAGCCAGAGCTCCAGTCTCAGCTCAGGACCAGGACGTCTCTCTCAGTGGCAGTGAAGGTCACAGTCTCTCTCAATTTCTAGGCTTCAACAGGGGATATTGCAAACATTTCGCAGTTCGCCATCCATTGCTGCATCCGGGAGGTAACAGACACTCTCTACAGAAGAAGAAGGGAGTACATCTCATTCCCCATGACCAGAGAGAAACAGGATGAACGCTCATGTGGCTTTGCAAGGATAGCAGGCTTCCCCGTGGTTCAGGGCGCCATTGACTGCACCCACATGGCATTGCGGGCACCTCATCACAATGCAGAGGAGTTCCGTAACCGCAAAGGCTGCCACTCTCTGAACGTTCAGTTGGTGTGAGACCACAGACAGCGCATCCTCGCTGTCAATGCCTGCTATCCTGGCAGCAGCCACGATGCATTCATCCTGCGACAAATTGGTGTCCCAGCACTGTTCCAACCACCACATGAAGCTCGCGGCTGGCTGCTCAGCAACAAGGGTTATCCGCTTGCCACCTGGCTGATGACACCCCTCCACAACCCCAACACTCCTGCTCAGCACGCATACAATGACAGCCATAGCGCCACCAGGAACCTGATCAAACACACTATCGGATTGCTAAAGCATCGGTCCCACTTCCTTGACCGCTCTGGAGGAGCCCTGCAGTACTCCCCTGATTGAATCTCCCTTTTCATCGTTGTGTGATGCATGCTGCACAACCCGGCCATTCTGGGGGCCCAGCCATTGCCACCAGGGATTGCAGGTCCACCTCAGGAGGAGGAAGAGGGAGAGGAGGAGGACGAGGCAGAGGAGGAGGATGAAGAGGAGGAGCAGCAGCAGCAATGGAGGAGGGAGGTACTCAATCTTGCTTCTGCAAAGGCCGTTCGTGAATGCCTCATTAGACAGTGCTTCCAATAAATGAGATAGCACATGGCGTTTGCGCAGCACAACCACATCATTATAGCCAGCTCGCAGCCCCTCACCGGGCAAAGGTCAAATGAGAAACATCACAAAGTGTGCTATATCAAATTAACAATTTAATATCGAACTCAACTCTCTCTTATGAAACACAAATATTCATAAAGAAACACAACAATATATTTATAAACACATCATTTTATGAACACACACTACCCTCATTTGCTAATAAAGTATTCTTTACTCACCCTTCTTCAATGATTTCCGTCCCCTTTGGAATTCCCCCCTCCCAACCCTACTGCTCCTCCGTAATGTGGCCCCAGTGGCTGCAGCAAGGCTGGTGGAAGGCTGCTGAGTCTGGGAGCCAGGGACTGCAGATGGCCTTGCAGAATGCCCTCGACCAGCTCTGGGCCTGGAAGGCCCAGCTGCAGACTGCACCACCTCAGCATGGGCGGCACAGTCTGGGATGGCTGGGTTACAGGCTGCGGCAAGTGCAATGGCGGAGTGGCAGTGGTGGGAGCAGGAATGCTGTCATCCTGAGAGAGGACAGCACCTTCCTGCTCGTCCGACACACTGCCACTCCCCCGGAGTAGAACCTCAGCATCTGGAGCAATCTGCTCAAGCACAGATTGCTGGCCTGCTGCAGCACCAAGAGGTCCCCGGTGGACTGTGGGCGACCCAGCGAGGATGGCAGCAGTCAGCGCTTGCGGGGCATCAATCTGAGACTGCATGAGAGCAATCTGAGATTGGATGCCACCAACCACTGACTCCATTACAGCACTAAGCCATTGCGTTGCTTCAGCCTGTGCTGCAATAGATGCTGCCACCTCACCCATGACATGCGACATGAGGTCAGGGTCTCCACAGTCTCTCTGCGAGTCAACCATCCTTTGCAAACTACCAAGGATGGGCTCGATGGTTTGCGCAGAGATGAGTGCAATGTTGGAGGCGGACTCCTCCAAGCTCCTAGACTATGCATCCATGCTCTCGGGCACACTTGCCATTGCACCCATGAGCTTGGTGTGCATGCCTATCGCCCGTCTGATCATCGCCTCCACATTGAGGTCCTCATCTGAGTCCTGTGCAGCAGAACTCGTGGGCGAACTCACCCTCCGGGGAGATGGCCCCCGAGCTTCCCTTTCCCCGTGGCGTTGCTGCAGCCCGCTGGGTCCCAGAGCTTCACCCACATCAGTCCCATGAACTAGGCTCCCCTCCAGTGACCACGTCACCCCATTATCAGACCTAGCGCCTTCGGAAGACACAGGCAGTGAGGCTCCGGCTTGTTCTTCCTCCTCCTCTCCCACGTCGCTGCTACTGGGAGGCTGAGGGACAGGCTGGTCATATGGTGGCTGATTATCTGAAAGCATAAAGGCACAAGAGTGGGGTTAAGGTCAGGGGAGGGGGGCAAGAAGGGAGCAAGGAATGGAGACAGTATACTTAGATGGAAAGTGGGAAAGGCTTGTGGTGTGAGGGGCCAGTGGTATGAGAGAAGAGGGAGAGGTGATGAACATACCGCTCCCACGACCTGGGTGGCAATGATGCAGACCACTCGCTCCTCCAGGTCTGTAAGGGGATGCAGGTCTACCTCACCTCCTTCCGTTTGTGACTGCTCTCTCCTGTAATGAGCAAGCTTGGCCTGCAAGAAAAAGGAAAGCGTGTGATTTAGTGTGCAACTATGTTTTTGGCAAATGTGCCTACCATAGTTGAATGGCTGTTAATGTATGCAAGGCGTGCATGTTACTTTTAGTAGGTGGGCATAGTTGATGGGTGAGTGTTGGGGATGTGGCGGTTTATACAGTGTGTGCACAGAGTGAGGTTGAGATGGTGGCATGTAGAGGTTTTGAAGCATGTACTCACCCTGACCACCCGAGTGAGGTTGTTGAATTTCTTCTGGCACTGGGTGGGAGTCCTGTGGACCACACTTCTGGCTGACACGAGCTGGGCGACCTCCCTCCACATCCTCCTAAAGGTCTGTGGCAATGGCCCCCTGCCAGTGTCCAGGAAGAGCACTGCCCATCGGCGTTCCACAGCCGCGACCAGAGCCTCCAAGGCGTGGTTGCTGAACCAGTTCTCTCTCTCTTTGGGTCTCTGATCAGCCATCAGTTGCTTGAATGAAGGCTTGCAGCTCCTTGCAGGCTCAGTTCACAAGCAGCAATGATCAGAGTGAGGCTGTGCAGCATGATTGTACCTCTCCTTTAAGAACTGGAAGGCGCCAGTCTGTCTGAGGACTCTCTAATTGACAGCGCCGGAACTTGATTAGCGCTCTGAAGGTAGCGCCCCGCTCTGCGGCGTTAGCGCCCTAAGAGAAGTGTGGAGTGCTTGATTTAGCGCTCCACTTCCCTCTTGGGGTGCTAAAACTCAATTTTGCGTTCGCTAATGGTCGATTCCAAATTTTTCTCCCATTAACCCATCTTCTATCATCCAGACTCTAATGAACGTACATTTTAATTCCAGAATGACCTGTTTTCAGTTCTGTCAATATGTATCATTTAAGATCTCATTGACAAAGACAATTCTCACACAGAAGCAAAAGCACTTTCACATACACCCATATATTTATTAATTATTTATAATACTGGGGGGAGAAGGATTTCCATTGTTTCATGTGTAATATTAACTGCTATGTCCTGCAACTATAGAACTGCTAAAATGTTGTGCGAAACTACTTTAACAGTAAAGACAGAGTGACATTGTGGCTTTGCATTGGCCAATCAAGAGCCTGGTCAGTGCAATGGTTTAATGGCTGCAATTCCTCATGAGGAGAGTTTCTAATCTCAAGCAAGCTGTCCTGGGAGGTGCCAAACAGAGGCAATGTGCTCCACCACAAACAGGAAAAGAAAAATCTGAGGTCATGCCACTGAATGCTGTACTTATGCACCTACAAGTAGTATCAAACAAGAGCATTGGCAGATGCCGAGGAACAGGTTTCCTCATCCAGAAATGCTGCGTAGGCTGATGCAGGTGAGGGCAAAAAGGGGAGCAAAGTAACATAGAAATGACAGAAGTTTCAAAGATAGTTATCTTTGTTTTTGTACTCCTGTCAATGATTATTTGCAAGGTATTACAATGAGAAAGGATCTGATCAGAGATTGTGGTAAATCAAGTCCATTTTGTGCAAACTACAGAATCCTAAACTAGGTTTGGTTACTGGGGACTTGATCCAGCGTACTGCACTAATACACTGACCCTGAAATTATGCCTTGGGAAACCTGTGCAAGATTAATGATGAGTTGGTCTCAAAATCCTATCTACTATTTTAGTGGGTCTGCCTCTGCTGAAACAGCAGGGAAAAGACTTTCAGACAAACATGTTAAATGTTCATACACTAATATCCCATGATGTAACTTATGCATCTTAGAACCTAATGAATAGCATGCAGGCTATGTAGTTGCATGCTATTTTCTCTATATAGCTATCTATAAGTTGAATTCTAAAATCTATTACTTGTTAACAACCTTATTCCACTGACAACAAAGAGGAACATTTTAAATTGCCAAAAAATATACATTATTGATTTTACAATTCATTGATGTTCCTAATACAACGAAATGTAAATTTTTCTTGCACCTTGTAAATCTTCTTTCGTGGCACCAATATTACTAAATTATGAGCTCACATTCCAGACAGGTAATGCAACTGAAGTAAACATGAAGCCTTAAACAACACATTTCATGTGGTGCACAGTCCTGACATATTTATTTTAGTCAGTGTTCTTTGCCGATCTTATCTGCCGGGATATGCTTACCGTTCAACATCAGTTTTGGTTTCTGATCTTGAGCTCTTTCAATAAAACTGCTTCTTGGAAGACGAGATAAAAAAATAATTGCCATTAGTTTGCAGGGATCCTTTTATTTTCCTAGAGAGCACAATAAACCTCTCTGCTGTAGGATGCAGTAATTATTTGATACGCCTTTCTATAAAAATAATGGCAATATGCTGAAGCATATTTGATCAATGTTGAAATGGTTGTATTTATTCAGATAAACTCTGGTATACTGTACATTATTTTTGACTTTTAAATAAGATGAATACTTCTGGTGTTCATTTTGATGCAGTTCTTTTACAATACTTCAATTTGGAAAAAATAATTATATTTGCTATGCCAACACGCACCACAGGAGACATATTTACACATATTACTTGCTTTGTCTTTCTATAATTTTATAATTAGTCACTTATGCAAATAATAATCTTGACAAAAGTAATTTGCAGTAAAATGATGGTTATCATAAATCACTTTATAAACTAATAAATGTTAGAATAAGATGCCTAGTTCTGACATTTGTAGAAAGTGTGATGCTTTAGAAATGTATCTCACAGCTCACTGTCAAAATCATTGCATATCACTCATTTTTGATATGTAAAAGCATGCATTTAATACTGTGATAAAATCATTACATAACACATAAAATAAGTATCTGTTGACCGCAGCAAAGCAAGAACGAATTTTGTATCGTATTTTGAGTAAACCACAATTCGTAACTAAAATTCAAACAATCGTAATGTGCTAACATGGAGGTAATGCAGGAGTTTTTATTCATATGTTGGTATAGTATACACCAGATATTGAATATTATCCTTCTTTGATTTCATCTATTCTTTACTGAAACTAAATTACTAAATGGCTTTAGTAAAGTTGCCTTCCTTGTAGTAAATGGGTGAAAATGATAAAGATGAAAATATATCTTGATTTAAATTTACAAATTTCTCCTGCAGAATTCACATCTCTGTAGCAATATTAGACAGTGGAATAAATGAATTTACATTGTTTAAAAAGTTAAGACAATACTTTTCCAAAAATAAGCAGACAACTCCAGGATTTTTTTTCAGTTTTTTATATTTTGCAACATATAATTGATTGTAGAATTTATTGAATAGAGGGTGGAAACAATTAGCAATTTCTTTTTAAAGTACAATGGCTACGTACTGTGATAAAAGAAGCTTTTGATCTGAGATGATCGAAGGGCTTCCAATTACCTCAGTCACTCAAGAGTCGCAGCAAGCTCCTTTGAAGAGGTCTTGGACCTCGTTGGGGAGTCTGCCTGCCATTTCATACCTTGTTGCTATGAATGTGGTCATCAATGGTCTCCAATGCCCAGGAGTTACAATAGGGTCTTTTGAAGAGTTGTTGGACCTCTTCAGGGCCTATGTCAAATATGTGGGATTTTGGCCATGTATGCAAGAGTCTGGGATGACGCCTGAGTCAATGGACCTTTTAGATTAGTCAAAGCGCTGCTCCATGCCATCTAGTTGCTAGAATAGCATTGGTCAGTGAGGGTGAAGGTGGAGGGCAGGCGATCACTTTCAGGTTAACAGTCACAGTGAAGTTTGTTGGTTTAAAGTGTGGGTTGATGAAATGTGATAATCAAATACTGGAAATATTACAAATGAAATAACACTGCAGCAGTAACAGCATCAAGAAACAATACCCTTTTTTCTAAAAATGTTTGGCAGGCTACTCCTGTTGAATAACATTGAAAACTTGCTTTGTACTGTCTATTTTCATTGAGGTCGGTCTAATTTAAAAAAAAAGATATTGAAGAATAACAAGACATTAATGATGTTTCACTTCACTTTGTAGTTGTAATGTTTTCTTCTATCCTGCCCTTTTATCTAAAATTATAATTGTTAAATATATTTTAAAAGATAATTTTTTGGATTCTGTTTTTATTGCGTTCACAGTACCCTTAAAACAAAATCCATGGTTTTGTTTTAAAAATCTAGCATTCATAATTTAGATCCATTTTGGTCGATTTAGTAAATGGTATAAGACTTGTGCATCATCATCCCAGAAAATATTATCTAACAAATAGTAGGAGAGAAATACTCAAAGTGTTACCTGAAGTGTTTTTGACTTTAGGAAAATAGCTGTCAGTTAAATTCACAAGCATCACATTATGTATGCTCTTCAGCATATTTCACTGAGGTTGTATTCTAATGGCATGGCTCACGGTATCCCAGATCTGCTTGTGATTTTACATAAATAAGATGAAATCATCCATTTCTTATATGAAAACTCTGCACAAATTGAACCACGAAATAGCTCAAATCCGTTCATTGACAGCAGCTTTCTTTACTGTTTTTTCAAAAGCAATTTGTTTCTTTCCAACAGGCAGAACCTCCTGCTGAGTCTGTGGTACAAAAAATAGAAATTATTTGGGTGGTAGAGCTAATAAAAATCTTCCAATCATTGAAGCAGATACTGTTTATATATCTCTAGGAATAGTTGGATTGATATACTTTATAGGAGTTGACTTGGAATTATGCTGTTTTTCAGCAGATCATTTTGTTTTATTTTAAATTTAAAAAGCATCATGGGTGAATCTCATGAAATCAAAGTTAGTAACAAAAATGTGAAGAGTATCATTTCTGATAAAAAATGTCCAGTTCATTTAACAAACACAGTTATGCATTCAGTGTAACAATACTTGGGTGTTTTAGTATATTATTTATAGGTAAAGTCATCACAGTGTTAACATGCATAAAACATTGCATGTATATATGTGAGGCAATGCTGGTTAAATAATACATGTTGTGAGGCTAATGGACAAATTGCAAACCATTGTTACATTATACACTTTTATCTCCAGGCCCTGACTTTCATCATCGGGCCAAAAATGTTAGTGCCAAGCTGTGCACCACCTAGTTTTATAGGTGTATTATTAAGTTCTGTCTGCCTTTGATACATGAGGATAGTGCAGCATTCTCTTCCTATGTCACTCTATGCTTAAATGAAATAACGAATACTTCAACATTTGACACACAGTACAAGTCACCGCCATCCAATCTGTCACAAACAGCACCTGAATCCCAGCTGTAGCATTCATGGTGAATGCTTGATACTAGCTTTACACTAGCCCATGCTTTGCACTAAACATACCTTTTCATTAAGGTTCAGAGAATAGTATTTAATCATATTTTAATGCACTGTATTTTTATTTATAATCCAACACTGAAACGTAAGGGTGCAGTGATTATCTAACTATTTGATTTGAAAGATCAGTTAGATTCTGTTTACTATAAGAGTAGACTGTTGTATATTTGCTTTCTTAAAATATTATACGCAGCTGCTGTTTATTGAATGGGGAATGTGCAGCAAAACAAGCTCTTCTGTGTTTCACATCAGAGTACATGCATTGCAGGAAGAGGCTGGCCATGACAATGACCACTCGGGCACTTCCACTGGGGAATTTGTTGCTTGATCCACAGCTTCGACTTCTGCCACTTCCTCATCCACTGTATCATGGCAACCTTATTTTCACAAGCACCAGTACAGAGACATCCACTTGAGAGGAAATAGCTAGTGAATCAGAAGGGCTGTCACTCGGTGAGGTGCTGGGAGAAAATGAGAATCTGGAAGTGGAAGACAGGGAGAGTGCTGCTCCTCCATCGAGAAATAACCAGTGTTAGTTGAGGAGCCCAGGGACCCAGATCTCAGGGTCTCAGTGTTCAGTAGAACAGATGTCACTATTTCTATGGAGAGTGGCATTGAGCCTGTAGCCTTAAGGCCCCCTCCAATTACTTTGAACGAGGGAACTTCAGATGTGGCCATCCCTGCCACAGCAAGAGAAAAATTGCCAGAAGCTGTTCCCTCTTGCTCAGCTGCTTCCCTGACACAAGAGTCACCACAGGCCTCTAAGACTCAGGGGGACCATCTCAGCCAATAACTACTCAATTTCATCTCACTCAGAAAACAACTCATAGGAGTAATAGATTAGCAGCATGACCAAGTAGGTTAGATGGCACAAAGGGTGTTAAGAAATAGTTGTACATACATTGGCCGGGTTTTGTGGTCAACGGCGAAGGAACGGCACTCGCCATTCACCTCTCTGAGAACTGCCCACAAAGTTTTTGCGAGCTTCAGAGTGCAGACTTGCTCCAATCTAGTGTTTGAGCCAGTGCGGCACCCTCTACAGGGCAGCTGTGGTGTCTGTGAGCAGGTCAAGAAACAGTGATGCTTTTCAACCAATCAGATTGAAGAATCCTCACTAAGACACATGGGGTGAA
The DNA here is from genome assembly GCA_030390025.1 of Squalus acanthias. Lineage (NCBI taxonomy): Eukaryota > Metazoa > Chordata > Chondrichthyes > Squaliformes > Squalidae > Squalus > Squalus acanthias. The sequence goes on from CM059432.1 coordinate 89,282,276, forward strand.
ATTGGGCTCAGTAACGCTGTTTTTGGGCACTATAAGGCCCCTTAAGGTTCCAAAATGGCATCTGCAGCACGCGCACACTTCTGGAGCGAAGAACGGCAGTCGCCATATTGTTAAAGGGATTAGTGTGCGCACACCTAACGTCCGCCGGCAGCATGCATATCATGATGTCAATCAGTGTGCAATGCTGATTTGACGCCAGTACTGCCATTTTGGAGCTCCACCCTCCAGCTTACACCCTCTTGCCACCTCTCACAGTTGAACACAGGTTCAACAGTATGACATACCTCCCACCAGCGCTGTTTAAAGGGATCATCAACTACTTACAGGTTATTTACTGGATGAGTTCTTCTGGCTGTTGCTGCAATTCTACATATTTTGGGTGCTTTTCCATATTTGTTAAAAGTTTCAATAGTTTACAGGAAGTGGTCTGACTGGTACTGCAGTACTTTTTTAGTAGCTTAAAGGCTTGTGTACAAACCAGTTGCTTCCAGACATAATAGTGCTTCCTCTTGGCATTGAGCATGACTGGGAGGATGAGCAGAGGTCATACAGAGCAGGTCAAGCTGCTAGAAGAGGGAGGAAGAGGAGGGGGAGAAGGGCTCTCAGCAGGAGGTCATATCCGCAGAGGGTCTTTAGGGAGCAGATCTGTTAGAGAACAGATTGCAGGAGTGCTGTGACACCCTGGAAGCCCCTTTGCACACTAGTATCCAGAGCCATGATGGCAGCAGTCTGAGCTTCCATGGTACCAAGCTGAGAATGCATGACAGCAGTCTGAGCTTCCACTGCAGCACTCAGACGTTGGGTGTATGCTGCTTGCGCTACAATGGAAGCTGAGACATCGGCCATCAGAAGCTGCACATTGGTTGGCTCCACAGGTTTGTTGATGGAGGTGGCCACCTATTCCATGTTGGAACGGATGGGCTCCAAGCTTTCCAAGGATTCCTCCATGCTCCTTGACATTGAATGTAGGGTTCCTGGCAGATTTTCCAGTGCACCAAGCATTTGGCAATCTACACCTCCTTATCTCTGTAATCTCCTCCAGCCCTATAATCCCCCTAGACCTCTGTGCTCCACCTATTCTGGACTTTTGAACATCCACGATTTTAAATACTCCACCATTGGTGGTCGTGCCTTCACATAGAAACATAGAAGATAGGAGCAGGAGTAGGCCATTCGGCCCCTCGAGCCTGCTCCGCCATTCGATGAGATCATGGCTGATCATCCAAACTCAGTACCCTGTACCTGCCTTCTCCCCATATCCCTTGATACCTGTAGCTTTATGAAATATATCTAACTCATTCTTGAATATATTTAATAACTTGGCCTCAACTAACTTCTGTGGTAGAGAATTCCACAGGTTCACCACTCTCTGGGTGAAGAAATTCTTCCTCATTTCTGTCCTAAATGGCTTACCCCTTATCCTTAGATTATGACCCCTGGTTCTGGACTCTCCGACCATCGGGAACATTCTTCCTGCATCTACTTTGTCTAGACCTGTCAGAATTTTATATGTTTCGATGAGCTCCCCTCTCATTCTTCTATACTCCTGTGACTATAAGCCCAATCGACCCAATCTCTCCTCATATGTCCTTCCTGCCATCCCAGGTATCAGCCTTGTGAATCTTTGCTGAACTCCTTCCATGGCAAGAACATCCTTCCTCAGATAAGGCGACCAAAACTGCACACAGTACTCAAGGTGTGGTCTCACCAAGGCCCTGTACAACTGCAGCAGGACATCCCTGTTCCTATACTCAAACCCTTTTGCTATGAAGGCCAACATACCATTTGCCTTCTTCACCGCCTGCTGCACCTGCATGCTTACCTTCAGCGACTGGTGCACAAGGACACCCAGGTCTCGTTGCACTTCCCCTTCTCCCAATCTATTGCCATTCAGATAATAGTCTGCCTTTCTGTTTTTGACACCAAAGTGGATAACCTCGCATTTATCCATGTTATATTGCATCTGCCACGCTTCTGCCCACTCACCCAACCTGTCCAAATCATCCTGGAGTTTCTCGGTATCCTCCTCGCTGCACACACGCCCACCCAGCTTTGTGTCATCTGCAAACTTGGAGATATTACATTTAGTTCCCTTATCTAGATCATTAATGTATATTGTGAATAGCTGGGGTCCAAGGACCGATCCCTGCGGTACCCCACTAGTCACTGCCTGCCACTCGGAAAAAGACCCATTAATTCCTACTCTCTGCTTTCTGTCCACCAACCAGTTCTCTATCCAAGTCAATACCTTGCCCCCAATCCCATGTGCCTTAACTTTACACGCTAATCTCTTATGCAGGACCTTATCGAAAGCCTTTTGAAAGCCTTCAGGTGCATAGGGCCCACGCTCTGGAATTCCCTCCCTAAATCTCTCCGCCTCGCTACCTCTCTTCCTCCTTTAAGACTCTCCTTAAAACCTACCTCTTCGACCAAGCTTTTGGTCATCTGCCCTAACATCTCCTTTTATGGCTCGGCGTCAAATATTGTTTTTTTTATAACACTCCTGTGAAGCGCCTTGGGAAATTTTATTACATTAAAGGCGCTATATAAATATAAGTTGTTGTGCAATCTGTTTGAATGATGAGACTGTCATGGTTGAATAGCTGTCAGTGTGTGCAAACTGTGAGATGTGGGTTTAAGGCTTGCAACAACGTTAAGTGTATGAGGATGAGGTGAAGCATATGAATGTGAGATATGAGTCCTGATTGATAGAGATTGTTGGTAGGTGAGTGATGGGGATGTGGTGAATTGAGCAGTGGCTGAGGCTAGTGTTACAGTTGATAGGATATTTCACTTGAAGATGCATTCACTGACCTTGACCACTCATGTGAGATCATTAAACATCTTCCGGCACTGCATCCAGGTCCTTGGGGCTATACTCCTGGCACTGACCTCCGTGGCTTTCTGTTCCCACTGCCTTATCATCATGTGTCTGGATGGCCTCCTGTCCCCACCCCCCCAGCCCCCGCACCCACTCCCCCACAAATCCCCCCCCCCACCCCCCACAACCCCCACACCCAACACTAATTAGCTTCTGAGTGAATGAGACTCCACACTTGTAAAATTAATTTTTCAGGAGCAGAGAGGTTGTTCGGCAGTAATTATCATGTATCACAATGTTAAAAACTCACTTACTCCTGAATGCACCAGCCCTAACTTTTTCTGCCATCTTTAGTGGGGAAGTAGTGGGCAAGTACCCCAAGTTCACGCTGTTGCATTCATTTCAGTGCCAGGTTTATCGGCGAGGACTGCAACAGTGCACCCTGTGGATGAGTGGAGTATCTCTGACAGCAACTTCTGCATTTCCGCATTTAACTGGGCATGTGCGGACGGCAGAAGTTGCTGTCAGATTTATCCCATTATAACGGTAAGCGCTGTTAGCCTCACTGTTATTCTTATCGCAAAATCTGGCCCAATGTTTCAAATTTTTGGCACTTTTAGGCAGAATATGTTGTTCTACAAAGTAAACATAACTTGTGCACCTAGAGTACTGAGTCAATGCTGTGTATGCATTCTCTTTTTTGGGAGTTTGTATGATGACATGCAAAATGTCAACTTCTATCTTATGAAGAAACTTGGTAGAAGTCTTTGACAATTTGGAACTTTGTGAGAATGGGCAGATGTGAAGTGTCTTTATTTGGTGAGTCAATCTTTATTTATTAGAAATACTGGGCTATAAGTTGTGCCTTCCTTTCACTGACTGCTGGCTGTCCTGTCTTGTCCTGTCTTGTCCTGTGCACTCTGCTCATGCTCAGGAAGGAGGAGATTCTTCCACTTCCACTTCATCACCTGAAACTTCCGGAAGCAGCCAACATTTTCTCATTGCAATATTACACAGAACGCAACAAGCTACAATGATTTTTTGAGACTCTTGGTGGATCATGTTGCAGGGCTCCATCAGACTTATCCAGACACCAAAAAAGAGTTCCCATAATTTCTCTATGATATTTCTTGTAGTGACATGGGCCTCATTGTATCTGCTGTCCCCTCTGTCTGTGAAAGTCTTAGTGGAGACAACATCCATGACTGCAGAGGTTAGCCCTGATTGTGAAGGAATAAGCCGTATAACCTATTCAGAAAAATACACTATCTTATGAAAGAATTCTGGCCTTATTAAAACATGACAAACTGGGTTTGGAAATTTAGAAACCTAACTATGAAATAGCTGTGAAAGCATTCTGGCTATTGAGATAAGACAGTTGTTGACCCTGAATAAATAACCTTATTGAAACAGAAGGTGCATGGCTCCGACAGGCTGACCTTTGGGAACAAAAACAATGGTTCACCATGGATAAGGTGTTCTAATTTACACTTCGTAAAGAGGCACATAAGATAAGGAACATCTGCCCTCGTAAAGATGACATCAAGTAAGGAACACCTGCAGTCACACCGTTTTTATATGGTAAACTTAGAACACCTAGAGAGGAGACATGATTCTGGCTGAGGTGGCTGTAAGAGTTGCAGAGGTCGGCAGAAAAATGACTAGAGATAATTAACTTGCATCAGCAGAAAACCTTAAAGGAAATACCACTGGAAAAAGGTATAAATATTGAACTCTCAAATGGGATAACAGACTCGCTTTAATCGGGCAAAGCAATTCTCGGCTTCAGAGGCGGCTCTGTAGTCTCCAACTCTTTGTACCTCGGGGATCAAAGGTATTTGATATTGGTGGATATCCTGTAGAACACTTTAAGAACTGTAATACTGTAGTGAAGTTAAGATTTAAAAGTAAGATTCTCTGTTAATAATAAGATAGCATTTTTTCTCTTTTTGGAACTGTTAATGTTACGATTGACTCACCAACTGTAAATTGCATGTCAGTTCTTTAATAAATCTATATATTTTTAGAATTGTCTTACATAAGACTTCTGTATCAAAAACTCGTGAACTCAATCTCTGTACACTCTTTGGTGAGGAGTTGCAGAATTCTGGGGGAGTTTTCCGGACCCTCATAATATCCGGAACGTTACAGTCTAGCTAAACTTATTAAAAGTGCTATCTGGAGGACGGTAACATTCTCGGGTTGTTCCTTTCCTTTAGGGAGAGATAGCTTGGACCTCTAGACCCAATTAAGCGTCTTTAGGATTCGGCTACCTCAAACTTTAGTTGAAAGTGAACGTCTGAGAAATACGCCTGATCCGGGGTAACCCTAAAAGGGCTAGGACTAGTAAATATCCCTTCATGATCACCAGTCAACCATCCATTTCGAATAAGGGAACATAGCTATAAGATAACCTACAGTGGGCAGCATGGCCTTCAGAAGCATCGATGGTCAGAAAAGACTAAGTACCATTTTCTTGATCTGTATACCCTGGTGAGCACATTGGAATGATACATCTTCTGTGATGCCTGACTCCAAGAACCTCCAATCTAACACCTTCCATTTCCTCATCCTTCTCTTCTTCAAAGTGTACGAATAGAAGGATTGCCATTGGGAAATCTAATGCCAGGCAATACTTTGAGCACAGCGTAGGGAAACTAACAGCAAAAGTCATGACTGAGCTTCCAAGATACTAAAAGAGATTGATATTCAGGCAAAGTAAGACTGAACTTCGATAACAGCACAAAATGACCTCCTCAATATATAATCCGCCTCAGAATACCTTTCTACAGCTCATACCATCACTTATACAGTGGTGGTAATTGTTTGGGGAGTGTATGGGGTGAAATGTGGGGGAAATGGACTGGAAGGGTTAATTGCACCCACTTGACTCTATTTGCTTGAGGCAGATTGGGCTCCCAGCAAGTCTTAAAGGGGACTGGCTTTTTGGGAGGAGGTTGATAATTCAGGTACATGTTTTCATTAATGAATTTGAAGCAGTAGCCTATAAAAACCTGATTTACTCCATTTACTGCCCCAAAATGGGTAGTAATTCAGAGCAAATTCAAAGCCATTATGCCACCAATTCTGGAAACAACAGCAAGATATGATTGCTGATTGATATTTCAATAGTTGATGTTGCACAGAGTCAACACTGCAACAACGTTGTCTAACTAATAGCAAAGCAGTGGACAAAGAATACCATTATAAAACAATCAAACATGCCACTATTTCATAATAGCAGTGGTATTCCACTTGTATATTTGACATTGACATCCAAGTTATGAGGTCATCACAGATGTAGGGATTTCCTGAAACACCAATGACCCAGCCTTAGACCTGGTTAAAAATAGAGATAGAATATAAAGAAAGACTTGCATTTATATAGCGACTTTCACGACCACCAGATGTCCCAAAGCGCTTTACAGTTAATGAAGTATTTTTTGAAGTGTAGTCACTGTTGTAATGTAGGAAACGTGGCAGCCAATTTGCGTACAGCAAGCTCCCACAAACAGCAATGTGATAGTGACCAGATCATCTGTTTTAGTGATGTTGATTGAGGGATAAATATTGGCCAGGACACCAGGGATAACTCTCCTGCTCTTCTTCGAAAATAGTGCCATGGGATCGTTTACGTCCACCTGAGAGAGCAGACGAATATGAATGAAAAATCATTGTAATGTTGTGCCTAGCACTCCGTTATATGACCAACATTCAACTTTGAATAAATTAAAAATTCTGACAATTGCTGTGCAAAAGAAGTATTTTAATGGTAAGGATATTAAAAATAATCAATAAGAAACGATAAAATAATACAGAATCCATTAAAGTAAAACAAATCTCAATTAGGACAGCAAAGAAAGAAGCATTTAATAATTAATTGTAAATTATTATAGCATCCAAGTGATGTTAAGTTATGTCCAATTCACCATATTGATTAAGCTAATATCTACCGCATTGCTCAAGTGTGTTATTTACCGATAAACATGTTTTAACTATTACAAGTTAAGGATATTTGTTTTCTTAGGCATGTATACACTATTTGAAAAAAATGGATTTTACGTATAGAAACTTGCATTTTCCTGAGAAATGTACCCTAAATATCCTCTTTTATATTCTCCTTCTCACTAATGATCCAAAAAATGAATTCCATAACTCTGTCTAAACCAACATTACCCTTTCACTCCAAACTAATAGGCCATTAATGACTTTGTAATTGGTGTTTAAGCATACATTCCGATTTAGTTTGACTGTTGCTGCATAAGTCAATTGCAATTTATCTTGTTGTTTCTCTTGATTATATGGTTCCCTTCGATGATCATGGGGAGTCGTAAGTGAAGCACGTACCCGTGATCTCATCATCTGTGGCCTTCCTGACCCAGTCTGTACAAATTTTCATTGTTAGGTTTCAGCCTGACTCAGCCACTAATAGATTAGTAAAAAGTTCTGTGAAACACAAGGATATAGAATTAAAGAAAATGCTGGAAACATTCAGCAGGTCAATCAGAATCTGTGGAGAGAACAGACAAAATAACCTTTTGGGTGTCACTCTTCATATGTACCGAAAAAGTGAAAAAAATAACAACACTTAAATAGAAAGGGGAGGAAAAGAAAAAAAACACAAACAAGTGATTAGGGGGTTATTTTGGTGAAAAGGTGAAAACAGGCGCTAAATGGGTGCTGTGCTAATAAGACACGCCTGTTTGAAAGTCTGGATTTACCAAGCAATTTTAGGCTAATTGCTGATTACCATGATATAAACATGCCTGCAGGCGTTAAAACAGACACCTGCACGTTTAGCACTCAAGCGTTGATTAGAAGCAATTTTCCTGAAGCGCTATATATAATCTCCACACACCCACTTTCATTGAAGGTGTGGAGTGCGCTGGCTGGCAAAAAAGGGGACATTTTATCATTGCAGGCTTCCAGGAGCAAGATCCAGCTCGACCCCTGGAGGAAGAGGAGGAGAACAAGGAAGATGGCACTGCGTAAATCGCTACCGCTGTCGCAGGCATCAGCTCAGAGACCGGCAGCATGCGTAAATTAGAGGCTGGGTTAGAAGAGGGATCGTCATGGTGGGAGGCACCAGGCACTAGTGGGCAGCAGCCATGCCAGGTGGAAGGGACACCACCGTGCCGGGGGGCGGGGGGGCAAGGTCGTATACTAGTTCTGCTGTAGAGGAGTCAGATGAGGACCTCGCAGGGCCAAGTTTCAGAAGAACACTGATCGGTTTGTCAAACCAAATGCTTGGTGCAATGGAAAGCCTGCCTGAAAGCTTATGGGTCATGGCTAGGGGAATGGAGGTGTCCGCCTCTGCCTTGGCGCAGAGCCTGGAACCCATGGGGAGGCCGGCCAATTCCAGCCAGCGACCTGTGGAGCTCGACATCATAAAGCATTGCATGACTGAGGTTGCAGCTTCCACTGCAGTCATTGCAGCTTCTATTGAATGACTATAATGAAAGCCCAAACAGCTTCCATTGCACTACTAGCATCTTCCATGGAATGGCCAAGTGCTGCAATGGAAGCTCAGGCAGCTACCATGGTGGCTCTGGGCTCCTCGGTTAAAAGTGGCTTGCAGATTGTCTCTGATGACCACAGATCTGTCCTCCAGCAGTTCACTGGGTGGGTTGAACAGATGCCCTGAGGTGGGAATCATGGATCAGGAACCTACTGGCTTCTCTCTGGATGCCAGCATTGCTGTTCCCTCCCCCGCCACTCCACCATTGCTCTTGCCATTGCCTGTCAGCCAGGCGGCCTAGACTGTTGAAGCCCGTGCTGAGATGGTGCAGTCTGAGGCAGGGCCATCATGGCTCATAGCCTCTTGAGGGCATCGCAGGAGGACATCTGAACTTCCCTCTTCAGATTCTCAGCAGCCATCCACCTCGCCTGCTGCTGCCACTGGGGTTGCACTTCGTAGAAGCATCAGATTAGGCAAGAGCACTTCTAGATAGCCACTAAGGGTAAGCACCAGGTAGAATAGTTCAATACTTGTTATTTAAACCATGTTTCCATTGTTTCCTTTTGCTGCAGATAAACATGGATCATAGTAATTGGGTAGTGGTGGAATTGGTGGTCTATTTTATTGTGTTCTTCATGGGGAAGGGGTTGAAAGGATTGAGTGCAGATGGTGGACTGCCTGATGGGTCTTCAGTCCTGGAAGCTAAGGCATGTGGCAGCAGTGTCATAGAGTCATAATGGCACAGAAGGAGGCCATTCGGCCCATCGAGTCCGTGTCAGCTCTCTGTAGAGAAATCCAGTCAGTCCCATTTCCCCGCTCTATCCCTGTAGCCCTGCAAGTTTATTTCCCTCAAGTGCCTATCCAGACTCCCTTTTAAAACATTGAGTGTCTCTGCTTCCACCACTTCTGTCGGCAGCGAATTGCAGGTCATCACAATTCGCTGCGTAAAAAAGTTTTTCCTCGCATCCCCCCTGCATCTCTTGCCCAAAACCTTAAATCTGTGTCCCCTAGTCCTTGTACCATAAACTAGTGGGAACAGCCTTTCCCCGTCTAGCCTAACCAAACCCGTCATAATCTTGTATACCTCTATCAAATCACCCATCAACCTCCTTTGCTCTAATGAAAACAAATTCAGCTTCTCCAACCTGTCCTTGTAGCTAAGATCCCCCATCCCCGGAACCATTCTGGTAAATCTCCTCTGCACCATCTCAAGGGCTTTCACATTCTTCCTAATGTGTGGTGACCAGAACTGGACGCAATACTCCAGTTGTGGCCTAAACAGCGCTTTATAAAGGTTCAGCATAACATCTCTACTTTTGTACTCAATACCTCTATTTATGAAGCCCAAGATCCCATATGCTTTGTTAACCACTCTCTCAATATGTCCTGCCACCTTCAGGGACCGATGCACATTAACTCCCAGGTCCCTCTGTCCCTGCACACTCTTTAAAACTGTGCCATTAAGTGTATATTGCCTCTCCCTGTTCCTTCTGCCAAAATGCATCACCTCACACTTCTCCATATTAAATTCCATCTGCCACTTGTCTGCCAATTCTGCTAGCCTTTCTATGTCCTGTTGCAGTCGATTGGTATCATCATCACTGTTTGCCACCCCAAGTTTGGTGTCATCGGCAGATTTAGAGATTCTAATCTGTATTCCAATATCCAGGTAATTTATATATATCAAAAAAAGCAGTGGCCCCAGCACTGACCCTTGGGGAACACCACTGTCTACCATCTTCCAGTCTGTAAAACAGCCATTTACCACAACTCGCTGTTTTCTGTCCTTAAGCCAATTCCTTATCCAAGCTGCCACTGACCCACCTATTCCATGAGCCTCAATTTTGTTAACCAGCCTTCCCTGTGGTACTTTGTCAAACGCCTTCCGAAAATCCATGTAGACAACATCCATTGCATTCCCTTCATCAATCCTCCCTGTTACTTCATCAAAAAATGTAATTAGATTAGTCAAACACGATCTGCCTTTTACAAATCCGTGTTGGCTCTCCTTAATTAGCTTAAACCTCTCCAAGTGCTCGTTAATTTTTTCCTTGATTATTGTTTCTAAAACTTTACCCACCACTGATGATAAACTGACCGGCCTGTAGTTACTAGGATTGTCCTGACACGCTTTCTTGAACAATGGTGTCACATTTGCCACTTTCCAATCCTCAGGCACCTCCCCCGCATCTAGGGTAGATTAGAAAATTATGCAAGCCCTTCCACTATCTCCTCCCCCAATTCCCTTAGCAACCTGGGATGCAAGCCATCTGGACCAGGTGACTTATCCACTCTAAGCATACCCAGTCTTTCTAGTACATCCTGTCTATCAATTTTCACCCCTTTTCACCACCTTTTTCACTTCTACCGATATTTTGTCAGCATCCACCTCCTTAGTAAACATTGATACAAAGTACTCATCGAGTATTCTAGCCTTTGCCTGCGCCTCTAAGCATATATCACCTTCTTTGTCTCTAAAAGGCCCCACCCCGCCTCTTACTACCCACTTACTGTTTACATGCCGGTAGAAGATTTTTGGGTTCCCTTTTATGTTAACCGCCATTCTACTCTCATATTCCCTCTTTGCCAATCTTATTTTCATCTTCACTTCCTTTCTCAACTTATTGTATTTGGTCTGGTTCTCCCTTGAAGAATTCACCTGACATGCATCATACACCCTCTTTTTTTGTTTCATCATCTTCTCTATCTCCTTCGTCATCCAAGGAGCCCTTGCTTTGGTTCCCTTACCCTTCCCTCTTGTTGGAATGTACCTAGCCTGTACTTGGAACATCTCCTCCTTAAAGATCACCCATTGTTCCGTTACAGTTTTTCCTGTCAGTCTTTGGTTCCATTTTACCCTGGCTAGATCCTTTCGCATCCCATTGAAGTTAGCCCTATTCCAGTTTAGAAGTTCCACTCTAGATTGTTCCTTGCTCCTCTCCATTGTTAATCTAAATCTTATGCTTCTATGATCACTCGTACCCAAGTGTTCTCCCACAGACACTTGGTCGACCTGGCCCACCGCATTCCCCAGCACCAGATCCAGCAATGCCTCCTTCCTAGTTGGGCCAAGAACATATTGTTCAAGGAAATTCTCCTGAACACATTTTAGAAATTCCTCCCCCTCCTTTCCCTTTACCCTAGCATTATCCCAATCGATATTTGGGTAATTAAAGTCCCCCAATATCACCACTCTATGGGGGAAAAATTCAGTTGGTTTGCACCTCACGTTAGCGCCTTAAGAGGGCGTTAATGGGGCGCAAAGTAACTAGCGCCGGGGCGCAGCGATATCTGCGCCTCTCGCGAAATTGACCAGACATTTTGCGGCGGCGCTAAAAACTACCGCCACGATCTCCTGCACCGACAGATCGTGATGTCAGTCGAGTGCGCAACGCCCCGGTAGCGCCCTGGAGTGGATATTGAGTGGCGCCCCTGCCTTACCGCCTGCCGCTAGCAACGACAGGTTGAGCGGAGCGTTTTGCAGTCAGCAAGGGACTAGGGGAGCGCTATTTAAAGGCGAACGCTTCCTGCCTTTTTTTGTTGGTGACATTTTTGCACCACGCATTCAGAGAGAGAGAGAGAGAGACTTCTGGAGAGATTCAACGCTGTGTGAAGGAGTTTTGGGTACTGAGCAGCACTTTGCAGGTTCATTTTGATTTGCCCTTCCTTGCATCTATTTAGAAGAGACTGTGGGGGCTGCACTATGAGCTCTTTCCAGGTCTCTCCATTGTTCTTTCCAGCAGATCTGATGTACAGTTCTCTCCAGGCCGAGATTCAAGGCTGCAATGAGCAGGATGTGGATGGAGAGCAAGATCAACCCTCCCCTTTAAGAACTGGCTGGCGCCATTGTGTCTGTGTTCCATTGCTGACTGACATCACATGAGCTTCGCCAGCGCTCTGAGGTAGCGCCTCGCTCCTCGGCCTTTGCGAGTTAAGACAGGTGTGAAGCGCCCGATTTAGCGCTCCAATCACCTCCAGGGGCGATAAAAGCCAAGTTTGCAGTCGGAGGCGATAATTAGTGCCAAGCGCTAATCTTTGCGCACGGCCGATAATTACGCCCCAAATGGGGCGATACTGAATTTTTCGCCCTATAGCTCTTTCATATCTCTTCGATTTCCCTGCAGATTTGCTCCTCTACCTCCCTCTCACTATTTGCTCCTCAACTGTAACCAAATGGATTCTGTCCTTGTCCCCTCAAGAACATCCTCCCTTTCCAACACTACAATGTCTTCCTTAATCAGCACTGCCACCCCACCTCCCTTTTTTCCTTCCCTATCTTTTCTGAACACCTTGTACCCTTGAATATTAAGTGCCCAGTCCTCACCGTTTTTAAGCTACGTTTCCGTTATTGCCACAACATCATATTGCCACACAGCTAATTGTGCTTGTAGCTCACCAACTTTATTCACCACACTTTGTGCTTTTACGTACATGCATTCTAAACCTATTTTTGAATTTTTCGTAGTTTTTCTTAGTCTGATCCTATCTAATATGGTACTACTAACGCCTCTAGTACTATCTTCTGTCGTACTATCCAACACACTCACTCCTTTATGCACCTTATTCCTCTTTTCTACTCCTATAGGCTGGTGCCCATCCCCCTGCCAAGCTAGTTTAAGCCCTCCCCGACAGCACTAACAAACCTCCCCGCGAGAATATTGGTCCCGGCTTTGTTGAGGTGTAACCCGTCCGGCTTGTACAGGTCCCACCTTCCCCAGAAACAGTCCCAATGCCTCAGGAATCTAAAGCCCTCCCTCCTGCACCATCTCTCCAGCCAATCTTTCATCTGTCCTATCCTCCTATTCCTGTACTCACTAGCACGTGGCACCGGGAGTAATCCGGAGTTTACTACCTTTGAGGTCTCACTTTTTAATCTCTTTCCTAGCTCCCTAAACTCGGCCTGCAGGACCTCATCCCTCTTTCTGCCTATGTCGTTGGTACCGATATGGACAACGACTTCTAGCTGTTCACCCTCACCCCTCAGAGTGTCCTTCAGCCGTTCAGTGACATCGTTGGCCCTGGCACCAGGGAGGCAACATACCATCCTGGAGTCACATCTACGGCTGTAGAAACGCTTGTCTGCTCCCCTAACTATTGAATCCCCTACCACTATTGCTCTTCCACTCTTTTTCCTCCCTCCTTGTGCAGCTGAGCCACCCGCGGTGCCGTGGACTTGACTTTGGCTGCACTCCCCAGAGGAACCATCGGCGTCACCAGTACTCAGAACAGAATACTGGTCGGGGAGCGCGATGCTCTCCGGGGACTCCTACACTACCTGCTTGGTCCTCCTCTTCTGTCTGGCAGTCACCCATTCCCTCTCTGCCTGCATACTCTTAAGCTGCGGGGTGACCACCTCTAGAAACGTGCTATCCACGTAACTCTCAGCCTCGCGGATGCACCGCAGTGACTCCAGCTGCCGCTCAAGCTCCGAAACCCGGAGCTCGAGTTGCTGTAGCTGGTGACACCTCCCGCACATGTGCTCCGAAGTCTGATGGTGGAGGATGTTTCTCAAAAGTGGTTTTTAATTAGATGGCGGCGAGCATCCCTCCCAGGTGCAGGCCATCTACCTGAAACCCTCTGGTGCTCACCGTGGACCCCTACTCTTCCTCTCTCCTCCTCTCTCCTCTTGTGGCTTCCAAGCTTGACCCTCTGGCACAATTGCTGGTGGTAATGGTTGATCTCTCATGATCCCCAGATTGTGGAGCTTGCAGCAAATCACCACGAATCTGGAGATCTTCTCGGCCGAGTACTACAGGGCACCTCCTGATCGGTGAAGGCATCTTAACCTTTGTTTCAGGACCCCAGTCGTCTGCTCAATGTTATTCCTGGTGGCTGACTATCTCTCATTGTATGAGTGGTCAGCTGGTATCTGGGGCTTTCTCAAGTGAATGATGCGCCATCATATCATAGGGTATCCCATATCACCTAGTAGCCAGCCGTGCACGTTGTGTTGGGGCTCAAAATTCTGTGGAATGGATGACTGTCTCATTATAAATGCATCATGGCAGCTCCCTGGATAGCAGGCATTCATCTGCATGATGCCCTGTCAGCAGTCGCCTTTGAGCTGCACATTGAGGGAATGGAATCCCTTCCTATTCTTGAACACCTCCGAGTTTAAATGAGGGTCTTGCATGGCAACATGTGTGCAGTCAATGGCTCCCTAGACCATGGGGAAACCCGCAATCCTAGAGCTCCATTCTTCTCTGGCAATACGGAATAATATAGTCATTCCCCAGAGCGTATAGAGCCTCAGCGATCTCCCTTATGCTGAAGTGCACAGAGGATTGTAGTATGTAACTGATATCACCTGTGGCAGCCTGGAAGGTTCCACAAAAATTAAGTGCTACTGTGACCTTGACTGCCACAGGCAATGCAGTCCTGGCTGTGCTGCGTGGTCTGAGTCTTCGTTCCACGAGGCCACAGATTTCTGGAATAACCTCCTTGGTAAAGCGCAGCCTCCTCATGCACTGGTCTTAGGTCATGTGAATGTAGGAGTAGTGCTCTCGGAATACCCTGGTCGGATAGCGCCTGCTGCTGAGAGCCCTCCTGTTCCTCTCTCCTGCAGCAGCTGGTGCTGCTCTGCCTGGCCTCATCTCCTCCTCCCACTCCTCATGCAGATCAAGGGGACCCCCAGTAAAATGCCCATGACCAACCACCCCCTTTCTTCTGGTGACTCGTATAAGGTGTCCAATAAGGTAGAGTAGCACAGCACTCATCTTTTTAGGTGAAGTCCTGAGAGAATTTCCAGAATAAATATTGATAGGGTGTTGGTGAAGCCTTGACAAAGTGTCCCAGAAAGTCATAGAAACATAGAATCATAGAATCGTTACAGCACAGTAGGAGGCCATTCGGCCTGTCGAGCCCATGCCGGCTCTCTGCAAGAGCACTTCAGCTAGTCCCAATCCCCCGCCCTTTCCCCGTATTTCTCCTGATGTGTCTCAAGCGTCTTCTTCAAACACAGTGTAGTCAGTTGATCTCAGTCAGCAAGTGAACAGTGAAAGCTGAGCTGAAGGGATAATTACAAGTCCTAGCCCTTCTCGGGCTACCCCAGATCAGGCATATTCCCCAGACGTTCACCTTCAACTAAAGTTAGCGGTAGCCGAATCCTACAGATGCTTAATTGGGTCTAAAGGTTCAGACTATCTCTCCCTAAAGGAAAGGAACGGCCTGAAGATGTTACCATCCTCCGGATAGCACTTTTAACAAGTTTAACTAGACTGTAACCTTCCGGATATTGGCCCGAAAATTAGACCTAATACGGGAGATTACGCACTGTGTACTCTCGCGTATTAGGTCCCGAAGAGCCGGTTTCCTGCATGCACTGCGCATGCACGGGAAACCGGCACTTCGGGTATTGCGAAGGGGGCGGTTCCTAAGTGAACCGCGTGCGCGCTACAGGTTGTGCGCACGCAGCGCACTTAGTTTTTTTTTCAGGTTTGAATGCGCAGGTAAGTGTTGAGGATTTTACATAAAGAAAGCAGGCGTAAGACCCCCTTTTAACAAGGTAAGTAGTTAATTAAGTATTATTTTAATTTTTTTTCAACAGGTTTATCTTTTTTAGAGACTTTAAAGAAAGGTAAGTTTATTTTTATAACTTTTAAAAAGAATTTAAATTTTTTCAAAAATTTTAATTTTTGTTTAAAGTGGTTAATTTATTTAACTATAGTTATTTTATTAATGTGATGGCTTTTTTTAAATTTAATTGAGGTTTAGCTGTTCTTTTGGGGGCTTATTGTATTCATAGTTTTGACAGCTCTTCCTGTCAAAACTATGAATGAAAGATGGTGTGCTGCCATTGGCTCTAACTGGCCCACATGATCCCAGAGGTCGCATCGCACTAACTGCACCTCTGGGACACGCACACACTGCGCGCCGGCACCAGGGAGAGGCCCAGGAACTGAAGTTCGTGTGGGCCAAAACCATAAAGGTAGGCGCGGAGTGCAATATCGCGGGGGATCCTTACCCCCGCGGCAACCATCAAAATCCAATTTCTGGGCCATTATGAGGATCCAGAAAACCCCCCAGAATTCTGCAACTCCTCACTGAAGAGTGTGCAGAAATTGAGTTTGTGAGATTGATACAGAAATACTCTTTGAGACAATTCTAAAAATATATAGATTTATTAAAGAACTGACATTTAGTTAACAGCTGGTATGGCAATCGCAACTTTAACCGTTCAAAATACAAATAGCTTACATTTCTTATCAGAGATCCTTATTCTCAAATCTTAACTTCGTTACATTTCCACACTTCTACTTATTTCTTAATCCAGAATATCCACCAAAATCAAATACCTTGATTACCCGAGACTCAGAGTTGTAGGCCTACAGAGTGGTTCTGAAGGCAAGAATCGCTCTGCCCCTTCCCAGCGACTTCTGTTTTCTCATTTGAAAAGCTCTTATTTTTATACTCTTTTTTAGTGGTATATTCTTTGAAGTTTTCTTTTGATGTAAACTAATTGTCTCTAGTGATACTCTATTGAATTCTTTTCTATTCTTACAGTCATTTCAGCTGCCAACTTTTAGAATTCTGTCTCTACCTTTAGGTGTTTCAAAAACTATCATAAAATGGTTATTGCAGATTTATCTTTTGATGCTATTCTTAGGAAGTCTTTCTATTGACTTCTTAATATCACTTAACTGCTTGTAAGCCAGACGTCGTGACTCCATGGTGTCCCAAGTTCAATACAAGCACAATGTAATTGCTTGGTGTCATCTATTGATATTATATCTTCAAAGCCTCTCTGCAGATATCTTTTACAATTTGTAAATTGAAAACACTTCTCTTAGGGTGTTTACTTGTTTTCTTGCTGTCTCAATTGGTTGCATATTTAATCGTGTTTCCTGTCTTATTTGATGTTACTTTATGAAGGCATATGGCTGTTTAATGTTCTAAGTTTCTGTTTCCCTGAGTGTTAGCTTATAACACTTTACTTGGGTCATTCCATTGTGTTTCTCCCAAACTCCAGACCTTCTGGAAGCGCCAATGGTTTGCTTCAATAGAGGCATTGTTTTTGTGTTTACAACCATCTTCCATTTCAAAGCTTGTGGTGTTTTATAGCTTTTGTTAACACTTCACCTTATCTCAGAAGCCTGTATTGTGTTTGCAGCCTGTGTCGCCGAGGGTTTCCAGACTTTTAAACTCAGTATGTCATGTATTAATATTATCAAAATCTGTTCATAGGATGATGTATTTCTTGGAATATGGCTTATTCCATTACAGAGCATGGCTTTAAGTAGCGCTCAAAATACTCAGCAATGACTTGTTTACTCCTGTTCAGCTGGTCAGTGTTAGAAGAGGTCGTTAATTGCAGTGCTACCCATCAAGATGCCATGCATCCTTTTTAATGAGCACGAGCAGGCAATTTAATTGTCAATCAGCCCATTAGCGATCCTCCGTGTGGCCATTCCTAGTGTATGCTTCAACTCCTTTACCAAGATGGTGGCTATCACTATACCCGAGTTAACCCGTTGTTGCAGCTTAAGACACCATCTTGCCCATGTCAGAAACTCTTTGCTGCCTAAAATATCTGGTGAAAATCACCACCCAAATATGGATAGAATAACCTGTAGTGTGCTGAAAAATAAATCAAGAGATGGTTAAACAGCTGAAATGATATTAAAGTGAGACGATAGGAAGATGCATAATAAAAGAAATTCAAGACATGAGAGACAAAGAACATGTGAATCGCTGAGGCAGAGGAAGATAAGACAGGTCTAAAAATGAAACGGGAAAATCTGGCAAAGCAGGGCAGAATCAATGGCTTCCTGAGAAGAAAGCAGGACGACCAAAGACACAAGGTGGCTAAATTCGATAGCCCCTGAAAACGGGCGTGGGGATCGCAATGCGCGATTAACCCGCGCCCATTAAATCTGATGCAGGAAGAAGCATGTCAACTTCGTGCTGCATGCTGATTAACATGATTGCAGCATGCAGCCAGCACTAACCGCACTGTTGATTTGGCTGCACGCATCAGCAGGGGACCCAAAATCGTAGAGGCTAGCACCAGTTAAAGCTAGCCTGCACCTCTTAAAGGGGAGGTACATTGTGGCTGGAGCAGGTGCTGGAAGTCGTTCTACAAATGATTTTGACCTGAGAAACACTCAATAATGGCACAACATGGTGGAGAGTGGGCTCCAAGGTTTTCCGATGCTGCACTAGAGGCCTTGGTGGAGGAGGTGGAAAAGAGAGATGTGCTATATCCACAGGCCCTCCAGACACACACTCAGAAGCCAGTGGGAGCAGGTAGCTGTGGTGGTAAATGACAGGTGTCAAGCCCCGAGGACTTGGATGCAGTGCCGCAAAAAGTTAAATAACCTCACACAAGTGGTCAAGATCAGTGAATGCATCTTCAAATGCCATATTCTACCAACTGCACCTCTAGCCTCAGCCATTGCTCAATTCACCAGACCCCATCACTCACCTACCAACAATCTCTATCAATCAGGACTCATATCCAACATTCATATGCCTTACACACTTAGCACTGTTGCAAGATTCAAGCCCACATCTCTCAACTAGTACACACTGCCAGTTATTCAACCATGACAGCCACATCACCCAAACAGATTGTAAGACACTCACTGACACACTTCCCTCACTCTTGCAGGACAAAGTGGCATACAACCAGAGACAGCAGGTGCTAACCATCAGGCAACAGGCACACTTGCATGTTCTAACCCCCATGGAGGGGAGGGTGCTGGCCATTATGGGAAGGGCCATTGCTGAGGCTGTGGCCAACAGAAGGGCTGAAACCATAGAAGATGACTGTATCCTCATACTAATCCTCCTTTTCACATCCCACTTCCCCCTCATCACACACTCTCTTCTGATTTACAAGCTGCAGATGGTGTAGGCATGCACCTCCTGCTTTCACCACTGCCCCCTCCCTCACCGCAACCTTACCCTTGTGCATTTTTCCTTTCTGATACCCAAGAAATGCAACTTAGCCAGGCAGTAGAGGAAGAGCAAGAATACAGCGGTGATGAAGATGAAATGTAACTTGATTTCACACTCGCAGCCACTAGCTCAAATACTGACACTACGTGTAATTTAGAGGATAGCATCGAGGCAGGATCTGCACGTGGTGAGACACCGGGCACAAGTGCACTGCAGCCAGGGCAGGGGGCAAGGATAGCGCAGGTGTCAGCTCGCCAGAGTTAGTATAGTAAATTGAAGGACATTGCTAGGGGGATAGAATATAAAAATAGGGAGGTATTGCTTCAGTTGTACAAGGTATTGGTGAGACTGCACCTGGAATACTGCATACAGTTTTGGTGTCCTTACTTAAGGAAAGACATCCTTGCTCTCGAGGCAGTGCAAAAAAGGTTCACTCGGTTAATCCCGGGGATGAGGGGGTGGTCATATGAGGAGAGGTTGGGTAGATTGGGACTCTACTCATTGGAGTTCAGAAGAATGAGAGGCGATCTTATTGAAACATATAAGATTGTGAAGGGGTTGGATCGGGTGGATGCGGGGAGGATGTTCCCGATGACGGGTGAGACGAGAACTAGGGGACATAGTCTTAGAATAAGGGGCTGCTCTTTCAAAACTGAGATGAGGAGGAACTACTTCACTCAGAGGGTGGTAGGTCCATGGAATATGCTGCCACAAAAAGCTGTAGAAGCTACAACATTAATTAAATTTAAAACAGAAATAGACAGTTTCCTAGAAGTAAAGGGCATTAAGGGTTACGGGGAGCGGGCAGGAATTTGGACATGAGTCTAGGTTCGGATCGGTCATGGCCCTGTGGGTAGTGGAGCGGGCCCAGGGACTGTGTAGCCTGATTCTGCTCCTATTTTGTGTGTGCAATTCTGTTAGATGCAGGAGATGGTTCTGTGATAGATAGTAGATTGGCGGTTAGGATCAGATCAGCCATGATCTTATTGAATGGCGGAGCAGGCTCGAGGGGCCGATTGGCCTACTCCTGCTCCTATTTCTTATGTTCTTATGTTCTTATTGAAGGATATGTTGATAGGGTGAGATGAAGGATAGGAGGAGGCTTGTGTGGAGCATAAACACCAGCAAAGACCTGTGCCAAATGGTCTCTTACTGTGCTAAAATTCTGTATTTATATGATATATTTACATTCTTACCGTGTAATTTTCTCCATTGAAAGCTGCTGTGTCAACATTTTCTGTGAGGATTCCCATATTCCGACATCCACACTTACCCGTTACATTTCTTTATGGTGCCAGTAAGTGGTGCTCTATAGGATTTCCCATATTGATTTATCACTTGCCTGTCACAGTTGGTTGTTACACCATAACTTGATGCTGTGGAGCCTGCAGATCCATTGCCACAGCTTCTAAACTGCTGCATCTCCTGTGTTAACTTGAAATGTATATTTATTTTTGGTGTTCCTAGCTTGCTTCCTAACCCATTTTCTAGGTTTCCTATATTGGTTCTCTCCCGCTGTTGGCTCTCACTATTTGCCTCGAGGCTCCCCACTGCATGGTTCCATTGTTAGTCCCATTGCTTCTTGATGTTTCAAAAGTGGCTTTCTCCTCTGGTTTTTTCACCCCCGCAGACTTCCGTTGTTTTTCCCGCAGCTTCCCAGCGTGCCCCCGCCCCCCGCAATTCCTGAGGTTTGTTCCATTAGTTCTTCCTCCTTTCCTGGATCCACTTTCCTCCCTGGACTGACCTGATCTTTTTCATGCCCAGAAGCTTCTTGCAGAGCTCCCTGACTGCTTTAATAGTGGCCTGCTTT
Source organism: Squalus acanthias (assembly GCA_030390025.1). Lineage (NCBI taxonomy): Eukaryota > Metazoa > Chordata > Chondrichthyes > Squaliformes > Squalidae > Squalus > Squalus acanthias. Next base: position 89,303,264 of record CM059432.1, read on the forward strand.
TCAACCTCAGCCAAGCTTCTTTTTGTGCTGGTTTATTGTCCTGTTGTACTTTTGAGCTTTTCATAGCCCCAGTTGTACTGCTTTTCTCCCCCTTTCCCTGTGCTTCTTCAGTGTCCCCATGTGCAATTTTTTTTTAAAGCCTCATTACACATCCCGTTTTTGTTTCTTTTACATCCTTGTTTTTGAATGCCTATTTCCCACTGCTTTTTTTTCTTTTCAGAAACAGTGCACACCCCCAACTCCTCACTATTCCAATCTCCCAAACACTCACTACCCCATTACTTCCTCCATCCACTCAACTAATCGCTATCCATCCATTCTCCTTCGGTATTGTGTCCCAACTACCCATCAATAATCAATACTTTTCTTACCAATATTTATCCCCCCCACTTGATTGCTCCCACATGCATCTCAAATCCTTACAAATTAAGAATTTTTTTCCAATGAACAAAATTCTCTCACATAATGTGGCCTGTACCACAACACTTTGATGGTAGATTCTTGTCTTCACCACTTGGCTGACAAACCAGATTTTGTGAAAGTCGGACGGTTTCTCTAATAGGCAGGTGATTAGTCTGCCCCAACGGAGAAGACAAAAATCTACTCCATTCACTTTCTCATAAAAGACTTGCCCTCAGGCTTCGCATGAGCAATGCCATAAGAGAGCCACGAAGATATATATTGAAACTAGTTCTGAGAGGGGGAAGGAGTTATGGACGGTAAATCCATAAGTATGGGGTTCCTGAACATTCAAAGTCTTTTCAATTTTTTCCACGGGTATCCCACCCGACAGCCAGCCTGATGGATAGGCTACCTGTCGGGTGGGAAAGCCTGCAGCAGAAGGCCATATCCGAGTAAAGAGCAGGTATGGAGGCAGCGAAAGATCGTGGTCTGGGGAGGACTAGTGGTGGTCGAGGGGGAGTCTCGTGGTGACCGGGGGAAGAGATCAGGCAGGAGAGATCGCGGGAGGTAGAGCATGATTGAGGGGAGCGAGATGGTGGTTGCAGGGAGAGATTAGGAGAGGGAGAGATCATAAGGGAGAGTAGAGGGTGGTTGGAGGAGTGAGATGATGGATGGGGGGGGGTCGTGGGGTGGGGAGATTACGGGAGGGGGAAGTCAGTGTTCGCAGGGAGTGAAACAGGTAAGCTTGTTGGGCCAGGGGAAACATTCCTGCTCCTCTTAGCCCAAAAGCAGTGCTGTAAAGACACTTACCTTATTGATCCGGCCCTTCTCACCTGCTTTTACTTGCCGAGTGTCCTGAGACCCGGCTGATATTAGTGAAAGATAAAAAGCTTGTAAAAATAGAGTCACGCAGCCTCCTTAAGAGCTTTTACCGACCCACCCACCTCCTGAGAGCGGATGGGCCGCCCCCGGAAGTGGGCGGGTTTGAGATTTTTGGAATTTTAACTTCTCACCTGACCCAAAGCCACCAGTTTTTGGGGGTTAAAATTACTCCCATGATGTCAAGAAGCTGTTATAATATCCAATCTCTGTAAGTTGCCAGTAGTGTTGAAACCATTCTTACAATTCTATTTATAATCTGATTCCGATGTAGATCCGTTCCCAAGTTGTCTGATCTCTGGACCTCAAAAAGCTTAAATTATTATCCTTGCCTTTTTGGCCTACAATTTACCTGGCGTGCTGCATGGAAGAGCTCATCAAAATTCATAAGAACATAAGGAAGTGTTAAGGATGAGGAAAGGCCATTTGGCTCATCAAGGTCACCCCATATTCAGACCTTAATTGTTCTGGATCTGGCCTATATCATTCCCTCCCTGCTGCAAACCATATAGGGGTTGAAATTGGGATGCAGGAGGGTGCAAGGGTGAATAACAAGGTACTGTGGCGGATCGCCACCTAAACGGGTATTATCCACTTTTCCGTCCGTGGACAATATATCGAGCACCTTGCCTTTAAGGCAGGAGAAAAGGAGTGGGCGGGGCCTCAGGATTTTTCCAGAGAATTCTGGGAGCAGTCTGTTCAGCCATTTTGGACCATGCAATTGTATTAAAAAGCCTTTGTTTCCCACACATGGATTCAGTCTTAATTCGTGTTTCGCGGCAGCCTCAACATTGGTGACCCCGACGCTCAGAACGTATTCCGAGCACTGCAATGGCGGACACGAACACCGTTTCCGTGAAACTGCTGGAGTTTTGGGAAAACCAGCCCGAAGCCTGGTTTCTCCAAGCTGAATCCCGCTTCCGGCTGCGAAACATCACCACAGATGGGACGCAGTACGACTACCTCGTCACATCACTCGGTAGCGCCACAGTTTCGAAGGTTTGGACAGCGCTGCAGAACCCACCAGAGGAAGGCAAGTATGCACATCTGAAGGCAGCGCTCCTTAAAAAATTTACGGCCTCGGCATATCAGCGAAACTGCCACCTCCTCGACCTTCCAGGCCTCGGTGATGCCTCACCGTCAGACCTCCTCTCCCACATGCTCTCCCTCACCGACGAGAGCCCACCCGGATCCCTCTTCCGCATGCTGTTCATCCGCCAGCTCCCTCTCAGCATCCGCCCAGCGATCGTGGTGTCCGGCCTCACGAACCTGGAAGCCCTGGCCGATGAGGCCGACAAGCTGCTGTCCGCTCACTCCAGCCGCGACGTCACTCCAGACCTGGCAGCCAATGCCTGGGCGCGCCCCTCACTGGCCACCACACGGCCACAAGGATCAGCCACCAGGCCCACGGGGCCTTCGCGCCCCACTAACCCGGGCCACTGTTACTACCACGCACGGTTCAGCGCCAGGGCACAACGGTGCACACCTCCCTGCTCTTTCAAGTCCGCCCCCGTACCAGCCCCCGCGATGGCCGTGGGCCACGCGGGCTCCCTGCTGTACGTCACGGATGACAAAACCGGTCGTCGGTTCCTGTGCGGCACTGGAGCTCAGCACAGCATCATCCCGGCCTCCTCCCTCGACATCCAAAAGGGCGAACGAGGACCGGCGCTGGCTGCTGCTAACGGCTCGGAAATCCGGACGTATGGCACCCAGACAGTCACCCTCGACCTCGCTGGTCGCCGCTACCGATGGGAGTTCATCACTGCCAAGGTGCTCTCCCCTCTCATCGGCGCAGATTTCCTGTGCGCCCACGGCCTACTGGTAGACATCCCTCATCACCGCCTCGTGGACATGAACACCATGTCCCCCATCCTGGGCGCCATGGCCCCCCGTCAACCCGTCGACATGGCATCACATGGCCACGCCCGGGCCACGGATGACTACTCGGCACTCCTGGCCGAATTCCCGACCACCAAGTCCCCATCCACCCTGCGGACGTCCCCAATCCGACCTTCTCCGCAGAGGCCGCCAAACACGGGGTGGAACACTTCATCCCCACCACAGGCCCCCCAGTGTACGCCCACGCCTGCAGGCTGGACCCGGCCAAACTGGAGATCACGCGGACCGAGTTTGCCACCATGGAACAGCTTGGCATCATCCGCCCCTCCAACAGTCCCTGGGCCTCCCCACTCCACATCGCCCCCAAACCAGACGGGGGTTGGCAGCCCCTGCGGTGATTACCGCTGCCTCAACGACGCCACCACCCCTGATCGGTACCCCGTGCCGCACATTCAGGACTTCTCGGCTAGACTGGCCGGCCGCTCAGTCATTTCCAAGGTCGACCTGGTGCGCGGCTACCACCAAGTCCCCGTCCACCCCGCGGACGTCCCCAAGACAGCCGTAATCACCCCCTTCGGCCTGTTCGAGTTCCTGCGGATGCCCTTCGGCCTCAAAAATGTGGCCCAGGCATTCCAACGGCTCATGGACTCGGTCCTTCGGGACCTGAAGTTCCTGTTCGTCTACCTGGACGACATCCTGGTAGCCAGTTCCTCCAAGCAGGAACACCATGAACACCTTCGCATCCTGTTCGGGCGCCTCAGCGACCACGGGCTCATCCTCAGCCCAGCCAAATGCCAGTTCGGCCTGGACAAGATCGACTTCCTCGGCCACCACATCACCCATGCTGGGGCCATTCCCCTGCCCACCAAGGTGCAGGCCGTCCAACAATTTCCCCGCCCCACCACCATCAAAGGCCTCCAGGAGTTCCTCAGGATGGTGAATTTCTATAACCGCTTCATCCCCAAAGCGGCGTCCCTCATGAGGCCCCTGTATGAAGCCCTCCGGGGCAGGAGCGGCAAGATGGTGGTCGAATGGACGGCAGACGCGTCCGCCGCCTTCGACTCCACCAAGACCGCGCTCGCCAACGCCACCCTGCTCGCGCACCCACGGCCCAATGCCAGGGTAGCGCTCACCACGGACGCCTCCGACCACGCGGTCGGCGCCGTGTATGAGCAGTGGGTCGACGGCGCCTGGCAACCACTTGCCTTCTTCAGCCGCCAACTACGCCCCCCAGAGGTCAAGTACAGCACCTTCGACCGCGAGCTCCTCGCGCTGTTCCTGGCGGTCCGCCATTTTCGGGTTTTGATTGAGGGCCACCCCTTCATTGCGTTTGTCGACCACAAGCCCCTGACATTCGCAATGGCAAAGACAACCGACCCCTGGTCCACCAGGCAGCAGCGCCAGCTCGCGGCAGTGTCCGAGTTCACCACGGACATCCAACACGTCTCCGGCTGAGACAATGTGGTAGCCGACTGCCTCTCCCGCCCCGCCATCCACGCCGCACACCTGGCAGTCAACTACGCTCAACTCGCAGCAGACCAGATCACCGACCCTGATCTGCTCTCTGCACCTACCAACCTACCAGGGCTACGCCTGGCCGACGTCGCTTGTGGCCCGACCGCAGTCACGGTCAAGTGCGACATATCCCTATGTCAACCTCGGCCCGTCGTCCCTGCGTCCTGGCGCCGCCGGGTATTCGACATTCTCCACAACCTCTCCCACCCCGGCGCCCGCGCATCCATCAAATTGGTAGCCAACCGCTTTGTCTGGTGCGGCCTTCGCAAGGATGTGCGTATTTGGGCCAACTCCTGCCTAGCCTGCCAACGGGCCAAGGTACAGCAACACACGAAAGCACCCCTCGAAGAGTTTACCGTCCCCTCACGGAGATTCGACCACATCCACGTGGACATCGTCGGGCCCCTGCCGCCGTCGCAAGGCCACACGCACTTGCTGACGATCGTTGACCGCACCACGCGCTGGCCCGAGGCAATTCCACTGACCTCTACCACCACCGCCGACATCGCCAGAGCCTTCGTCAGCACCTGGGTCTCACGGTTCGGCGTCCCCTCCGACATGACGTCGGACAGAGGTCCGCAATTTACCTCTGAACTCTGGACCGCTGTCGCACGCAATCTCGGGGTGACCATTCACCGCACCACAGCGTACCACCCCCAAGCCAACGGACTGTGTGAGTGGTTCCACAGATCCTTGAAGGCATCTCTTCCAGCCAGCCTCCAGGATGGCGCCTGGACCGATCGACTTCCGTGGGTCCTCCTCGGCCTGCGCACCGCGGTTAAAGAAGACCTCCATGCATCGGCAGCAGAGCTCGTGTACGGTCAGCCGCTGCGCGTACCCGGCGAGTTCCTGCCCACCGCCACGACACCCTGGTCAGCCGACCAGCAACGCCACGACTTCGCCTCACCGGCGCTGCAGTTCGCCCCGGTGCCCATTGCCCGACACGGCGAATCCACCTCACACGTCCCACTAAGCCTGCACCAGGCACGGTTCGTTTTCGTCCAGCACGACGCCCACCGCGGACCCCTTCAACCCCCGTACGACGGGCCCTACAAGGTGCTACAGGCTGGGGACAAATTTTTCACCCTGCAAGTGGGCGACAGGACCGAAAAAGTGTCGGTTGACCGACTCAAGCCAGCACACTCGGAGCCCGGTGAGCAGGTCCTTGTAGCTCGTCCACCGCCACGCGGCCGACCTGCCCTCAAGCCGGTTCACCCGGCGGCTCCACGCCCGGCCGTTCCACATCCACCGGCGTCCTACAAGAGCTGCTCCGGCCGGCCCATCAGACCGCCGCACCGTCTCGTCCACACCTCCTAAGCGGATTCTGGGGGGAGCTGTGTGGCAGATCGCCACCTAAACGGGCATTATCCACTTTTCCGTCCGTGGACAATATATCGAGCACCTTGCCTTTAAGGCACCTTGCCTTTAAGGCAGGAGAAAAGGAGTGGGCGGGGCCTCAGGATTTTTCCAGAGAATTCTGGGAGCAGTCTGTTCAGCCATTTTGGACCATGCAGTTGTATTAAAAAGCCTTTGTTTCCCACACATGGATTCAGTCTTAATTCGTGTTTCGCGGCAGCCTCAACAGTACCATGAATTTGGGCAGAACCTAGGTTCCTCATCCTATTTACTATCCATCCCAAATTCTGATGTTAGCTGTGGGTGAGACTTGGCCCACCTTCCTATTGCCATGGTCTGCTTTGGGCATGTCTGGGGGTATTCCACAAGCTACCTCATTGGCTGAGCTGTACCTACATCTTCTGAGAGCAGGTGTAGGTGCCATACTGAGATATAAGAAGGCTCCAAGATTGCCTGAAAGAAAAGGGATCAATTTCCTTTAAAATGCTTCCACTTTCATCCTTTAGGAGCATTCAAAGAATTATGTAGACTCATTTATTTTGCCATTCCTGGGGCTTGGAGTACCCCGGAGGAGCTGGGTGATGTTCTTTTGGGTGGGTGCCTCTGTTGTGCCTGTACAGTACAGGCCACCTGCCTCAACGATGCGAATGTCCCCATAATTTGTGACGAGGTCAACGCCAAGGCTCAGTGGTGGCTGGCAGTCTGGCCCAACTGCACTTCTGATGGTGGATCAGGGCTCCAGGTGTTTCGGCAGCATATTGTTTTATTGACTAGGCCTCAATAATTAGATTTATTAGAATCAATGAATTCTAATTTATTGCATGAATCTTCACTTCATATAATTAGTGGTGACTGGTAGAGATTGATAAGTAGTCTATTGTGCATAACAATAATTTCCCAAAGTTATTTATTCATCAGTTACTGGTGCCTCCTTGTAATTCATAGACAAAGGCTGAAATTTTGCCTACCCGGGCGATTGCCATGGCGGGTCGCGACCCCGCTGCTGGCTCCATCCCGCTGCTGAAAATGACTTTACCTTAATAGAGCCTATTAAGCCCGCCCTGCGCGTTACCCGGCCCAATTAAATGGTGCGGGTCTGGTGACATCATCAATGATGCATTTTCAGCTGGAATATTTGAAGGGGCCATGGCCACATTGGATTTGAATGTCAATGTAACATAGTGCTGTCAGTGTACTAAAGCATTGGAGTGCTGCAAACACTGACAATGACTCCGATATGCTTATGGAGGGAGTCAGAGCACGCAGGGAGGTTCTCTTCCCTTCCAATGGGCAGAAGAGACCTCCCCAGGACACCAAAACAGCCTGGTTGGAGATTGCAGAGGGCACCAGCAGGGACGTGGTCAGGAGGACCTGGGTGCAGTGCCGCAAACATTTCAATGATCTCATTAGATCAGGAAACATGAGTACAAAGCCACACTCACCTTCATCCTGCTGTGCCTCTCATCACATCCCCATCACTCTGCCTTCCCAACCCTACTCCTGTACATCATTACTCACACCAACATACCTTGCACGTCCACCCATCCCTCTCTCTCTATTTACATTATCACTTCCCCATCTCACTAGCCACCCCTCACACTCACCCGCATTCTAATGCAATCACACCAACTAACAACACACAAGGAGGCCACTTGGCTTTGGCTGACAGACGCGCCTGGGGGAAAGGCATGTGGGAGCAGGATGGCGGCGGGTTCCCGACCCGCTCCCAAAAATAACAATTTTCCCACCTGACCCGCCTCTGATGGCGCCCGCTACCACCCCGGAAATTCCGGTCAAAGTTAGTGATGGCAGCCTGTGAGCAATCAATAGCTCACCAGCGATTGTCCTTGTTAGTCAGTGGTGCCTACTTATAATCAATAGATATTGTACCAGGGAGCGTAGTGATTCCTAGTCATTTACTTGTTAGAGGTGCCTATTTATAATCAGTAGGTGTTGTACCAGGGAAACTAGGGATTCCTCAGTTTGCTTAGTTGCATTTGTGGCTTTTGCTGCAATCAATAGTAGGAGTTCAAATGGATTTATGTAAAAGTCCCCCCGTTAGAGTGCATAGTTGCCCTAGGATTATTGGAGCTGCTTCTTAAGTTCCCAAATTCATGTTTCTACATTTAACATATGCATTAAATATGAAGTGTATCTACAGTAAGGCAATGCAAGTTGAATAATGGATGTTGCACACATTAAGGACAAGTTCGAAACTTTTTTTAACCAACCAAATCATCACTTACCTCAGGCAAGATGTTATTTTCTAAAAAAAATGTATTACTCCTTGAAGAAATAATTTTGCCAGTGCAATAATTTGAAATCTGATTTAATGATAAAGCAAAGTGATCCTATTGATCATCTTTTTTACAAATGCTAATTTCATTACTAAGAAACACAATAAGCTGGTGTCATTATATACTGTTGATCATTAGCCCTAATGAACTTGTAGTGTTTTCTCTAATGGCCTTTGAAACAATACTAGGAATAAGCTCCTGATAATAGGAGCAAAAATTCAAGTCAAAGTTCAGAAGACAAAATTTAAATGGCCATTTAAATAATTATATTATTACTTTCTGTTGCAGCAACAATACTACAATACCACAATAGTATATTAAATTACAGAATTAGTCAAACATAACAGTCGGGGCAGTATTTTAACCTCAGTGTTTTCTGAGGCTCCACTGACTGGGCTAGAAATTCGGTATCGCCCTGGTTGGGGTGCTAACTTTTGAGAAGTTGGAAGTTTAGCGCCAGGTGCTAAAAAATCTCGCTGCCCGCTAAATTCAGTCTCAGCGCTCAAAGACTGCAGGGGAGCGATAAATCAGGCGCTAATGGTATAGGTGAGTGGCGTTAGACTCCAAGCGATAACTAATATGCAGCATTGTGTAATCGGGAGTGAGCATTGGCGAAGGTGCCATCCAGACATTAAAGGGGAGGGTCACTGGAGTCTGCACACCAGCCCCCAGTGATTCGAGGAGTGCAGAATGGCAATATGCTGTGGGATGAAATGCAAAGTGCTTTGATGGGCCGCAACACTCTGGGGACTAAACATCCTTTGTTTGGCTGCAGATACATCCTGTGCTCTCTGCCACTCATAACTGACCTTTGGAATGGAAGTTCCTTGACAGCTGGGGCACATCCCTTTAAGGAGCGCCCCACCAGCTGGCTGGTTCACGCCTCCACTCCCTGGCGCTGTCGGCGCGAGGTGGTAAGGTGAGGGGCGCTACTTAAGTTTGCAGATTGGGTGCCCAGCTTGCTGACATCACGATCTGCATGGCGAAAGGAGCCGAGGCACTAATTGTTATCGCAGGAGCTACGGGGCCGGCCAATTTGCCGTGCAGCGCAGGATTCACCCCGCCACGGCGCTACTGCTTGAGCGCCCCGTTAGCGCCCCCGCCAGGCACTAACATGCCGAATTTCTCCCCCAAAATATTTAAATTAACTTACCCAGGAAACTCCCTCTGTTGGTGAATGGTGTAACTTTCTGGCACAACAATGGCATAACTGTCATTGAGGAAATTCGGAGCCAATGGGCTGGATTTTGAATGACCCATGGAGTCGGGTTTGGAGGCGTCTGGGGGGTTAAATTTGCGGGGTCGGGGTTTCCGACCCCATCCCGACTCCATCCTGCCTCCACGCAATTTTGACATAATCAGTCGCGGGGTTCACGACTCCGTCCCGCCTTCAAGAGGCGGGAGAGGCCATTAAAGCCCTTAACAAGCTCTAAATTGGCTCTGTAATGCCATTTTGAAATGCTATAGCTAGTTTAACCCTCTTCTGACGTGTGAAACACTCCAGTGAAACCTGGCGGGAGCACAAGTGGATAGCTATCGGCTGCAGGTCCACTATTACAACGGAGATGTGATGAAGGTAGTAGTAGTAGTATTAGGTGTGAACATCGCCTCTGATGCTGCTGCATTGAATGTCTTCAGAGACTGCCTGGGAGGACTTGCTTGGCAAAAAAATTCATATTCTCTCTCTCTCTCTCTCTCCCCCCCCCCCTCATTTTTGCATCCAGGTCCACTCACATCAAAAGCCAGGCAGGTCCTCTCTCACCAACAGTATCTGAGACTAGGCAGTCAGCAATGATGACATCATCAGAGGCGACTTTCAGACTGAAAACACTAATTAGTTCATGGGTTCCCACATGCTCCAACTCAATTGCCCAATTAAGTGAAAATTGCATCAGGCATCCACATTAATCTGGAGTCGGGGGGGAAACACGAAATGCGGATTACACGACCCCAACCCGACCCCAAGACAAAATCCAGCCCATTTGTCTTTCTTCACTTGTAAATATAATAGATCGGTGCTGGGGGTTTTGGACAATTTCTCACTTTCTCATGCATTGTGTCAGCATCAAGCATTCCCAGTCATCTCCCTGTCCTTTTCCAGTTTCCTTCCTGCCGGTTAAAATTATGTTAGTTATTCATTTCCTAAGAATGGATTTCCCAACTGCCCTCACCAGTTCTTCAGGCAAGGATCATCTGAGCAGGGATCAGGACAAGGCCTTAAGGATGTATCTTTGCCCAGTTCCTACTACTCGCTGTTTTCCAGCTAGAGATTTCTTTCATACTCCGGGGCTTCAAAATGTACCACATTCAAATTACATTCAAATATTTTAATTTGCTCCGAGCAGGACTAACAACTTTTCCCTGGGATCGTGCTGTTTGTCCTGTAAACTAATTTGAACTGGGCCAGGGGAAGCTACATGTGCAAAAGTTCTTAAAGCCTTATTTGTAATGGAATATCATTTTTAATATTGTGCTGTTTTTCAAAATATATTGTTCTAATTCAAATTTAAAATAAATATTTTTCCTATATTTTCTGGTACAATTTGTATTTTGTCATAATAGTAGGCTGTTTTTTAAACATCCTGAAAACAATAACTGATTATTATCTAAGTCACCAGAAAGTCAGCTACAATTGAAGTATTTACAAGACTCTAGGAGAACAGGGACAGATACAAACTTTTATGGAAGCTAAGGGAGCCCCAAAGCATCTAAGTGCAATCTACAGAATCCTGTACTAGTCAGTAAATCAAGGCAAATTTAATAACGGGATTAGTTTTGATATTGCTCAAATACAATATTTCATGGTCAAATCAGTACAACATAAAAGAAGGTATGCAAGGGAGATCAGTCGGCACCAGAGCTACACTGCCAATGGCATCAACCATACCTGCAGATCTTGGCACACGGACCTGGCAATGACTGAGGACAAATGCCTGGACTTGCGACTGGTTAGCAGAGCACCAAATGCAAAGCTTGGATATCTGCTGCATGCAAGGATATCTATAGTCAACTTCTAACATAGGAATAGTACTGCCAATGCCAATTAAGATCACTACTGCCATCTGTACGTCTGCAGTTCATTCTAGGCTAGCACTACGTTATTAGCTAATGTGCTGCCAAAGATGTATCAAACAGGTGACTTATCCAGCAGCCAGCATGGCCAGCACTTGCATCCCTTTATCTACTGAAGACCACAAAAGCATGACACGCTGACCAATGGCACCACATTGCTGTATTGAGAGGCTCATTGATACCAGGCAGGTGGCATCGATTAGCATTTTCCAGTTACTACTCCTCCTCCTCCTCCTCTGCCATTATCTCTTGATTATTCTCACCTATTTGCTCTGCCCCAACCAATGCTATCTCCTCAAGCACAAGTAATTGCATCTCCTGGAATGTGTGGCGCTGTGGTGGTGTTAACAAACTTTGGTTAGAGGGATGCAGGGTGCTTTTTGGAACTCTCTTGTTTTGAACTGCTGGTAGATTGTCCTTCCAGTAACATAAAAGGAGCAAACATTGGTAACAAGAGGCACCTTCAAACAGAGCGTACATTACATAGAAACATACATAGAAACATAGAATCTAGGAGCAGGAGTAGGCCATTCGGCCCATCGAGCCTGCTCCACCATTCAATACGATCATGGCTGATCATCCAAATCCAGTACCCTGTCCCTGCTTTAATCCCCACAGTACACATATCCCACCCTACCCCCGTAACCCCACGTATTTAATTCCCCCTAACATATCCCATCCTATCCTATCCCCATAACCCCACATATTTAATCCCCCCCTAACACTAAGGGTCAATTTATCATAGCCAAATCAACCTAACCCGCACATTTTTGGACTGTGGGAGGAAACCGGAGCACCCGGAGGAAACCCACGCAGACACGGGGAGAATGTGCAAACTCCACACAGACAGTCACCTGAGGTCAGATTCGAACCCGGGTCTCTGGCAAGATAATGTGTGATTGTGCAGTTATGTTTATGACTGTGTGGAAGTGAGTGAGAAAGGGACAAGACCTAACAGCAGGATATTACTAGCCAAAAGCTAGGGGGAGCCTGTCGCTTCACATTTCCCTACTTCCTCCATGCTTTTATGTGCAAGAATTACCAGAGTGCCCTCCTTGAAAGGAGTCAAGAGCTTATGATTTCTGAACCTTTCTCAAGTTCAGGTCTGTTTCTCTGTGTTCTGTGCCCCTGGTGTGCATGGAGAGTGGTTCTCTTGAAATGAAGGGAATTGAAGGAAGACAGTGGTATCAGTAACTAGCTATCAGCAGCTAAGTTGTGATACAATGACTTTATGTGTGAAGCCCTTTGAAGATGCTAAGGTTTTCAATTATAAGTTGCAGGTTGAATATTTGCCCTCCTCAAGTATCAATATGCATAAAAAGCATGAAACAGCTGTTAAATTCTGTGGCTTGGCAGCAGCCAGCAGTAAATGTGGAATAGGTTGTCGAGCAACACGTTTCATGGGCAAAAATGGAAGATCTACCTGGTAAGCTGACCTTGGCAGTTTCCTTAAGCTGTGCCATTTTTTTCTTCACCTGTTCCCAGACTATGTGGGTGGTGTGCAAGCTTAGTCATCACCTTCTGCCGGGCATATTAGGCACTTTACAACCTTCCGGATTCAACATCGAGTTCAACAATTTCAGATCATAACCACTGCTCTCATTTCTTCGGACAGCAGGTGCTGGTAATGGTTCTGCTGTTGCCATTTTCAGCTCCTCTGGACCCATCTTTTGTTTCTTTTCTTGTCCCGTTACCACCCCCTGTTGCCTTGCACCATCATCCATTTTGTCATTTAATCACTCCTGCCTTCCACTCTATCATAGATCTTCCCTTTGGTTCTTTCCTCCTCTCCTCCTCCCCCATTCTTTCCCTGCCTCTGCACTTTCTTAAAAATTGTTACATCTCTAACTTCTTCCAGTTCTGATGAAAGGCCATCGACCTGAAACGTTGGGGCTGATTTTGCCAATGGGGGCATGTTGGAGGTGGGACTGCTGCTTGTCGGGTTTTAGTCCTGCCTTGATCGACTTGTGGCCAACCCACGCTATTTTCCCTTGACTGACCTTGTTAAGCCGCCCAGCGGGCTTATCAGACCAATTAAGGGAAAGCCGGTGACAGAGAACGTCAGCGTATGATGTTTCATCTGTCAAAAATTTTTGACAGATGAATTGTCGTTTGACAGCTTTGAGAATTGTCAAACATTGACACTCTCTGTTATTTGGTGAGTTCTTGTACAAACCTATTTCCTGAGCAGAAAGCAGATGGCTGTTGCATCGGAGAATGCAGCAGTGATTCTGTCATCTCTGCCATTGAGATGCCAGAGCCTCCGCATCCCCAACGATTGAAGCCTGCAGGAAGAAACAAAGGTAAGGAAACTTTTTCTAACACTTTTCACTCACCTCACATACTTACCTCTCCACACTTGCACCCATCACTCACCTCCACAGCGCACTTTTCGAACCCTCTCACCCCCGCAGACCCACTGCTCACCTCGCTGACCCTGGTGGGGTTTCCCGACATTGGGAAGTCCGCACCTCTGTTGGAAAAATGGGGATAAACCTCTTAACTGCCTGTTAACTACCTGTTAAGTGGCTGTAATCCCCTTCCCACCTCCAGGTGACGGGACCCGGTGCGGGTCGGGTACCCGTCTCCTGAGAAGATGGCACGGAGGCGGGTTGGGGGGCGAGATGCGTATCCGCTCCCAGATTCTGCCATTTTCCCGGCAGTCCCACCTCCAAACCCGCCTCCCCAGTGCTGGCAAAATCGCCCCCATTAACTCTGGTTCTCTCTCCACAGATGCTGCCTGACCTGCTGAGTATTTCCAGCATTTTCACTTTTTATTTCATATAACACTGCTGTGCTCTGGTGAATGATATCATGGAATGTCAATCATGCCAATCATTCTTGCAATCATCTCTTGCAGCAGCAGTGTAGATGAGCAGAGAGACCTTGGAGGCCATATACACAAATCCTTAAAGGTGGCAGGGCAAGTTGATAAGATGGTCAAAAAAGCATATGGGTTAATTGGTTTTTATAAATAATGGGATAGAATATAAAAGGAAAGACATCATGCTAGAACTTTATGAATCACTGGTTAGGCCTTAGGAGTATTGTTGACAATTCTGGGCACCACATTTCAGGAAAGATGTAAAGTCATTAGAAAGGGTGCAGAGGAAGTTTACCCAGATGTTACCAGGGATAAGGGGCTTTGATCAGTTCTTGTAGCCAGAGTATTTATGTGGCTGGTTCAGTTAAGTTTCTGGTCAAAGGTGACCCCAGGATGTTGATGGTGGGGGATTTGGCGATGGTAATGCCGTTGAATGTCAAGGGGTGGTGGTTAGACTCTCGCTTGATGGAGACAGTCATTGCTTAGCACTTGTACGGCGCGAATGTTACTTGCCACTTATCATGACAAGCCTGAATGTTGTCCAGGTCTTGCTGCATGTGGGCATGGACTACTTCCTTATCTGAGGAGTTGCGAATGGAAATGATAACTGCAATCATCAGCGAACATCCCCACTTCTGACCCTATGATGGAGGGAAGGTCATTGATGAAGCAGCTAAAGATGGTTGGGCTTAGGACACTGCCCTGAGGAACTCCTGCAGTGATGTCCTGGGGCTAAGATGATTGGCCTCCTACAACCACAACTATCTTCCTTTGTGTTAGGTATGACTCCAGCCAGTGGAGAGTTTTCCCCCTGATTCCCATTGACTTCAATTTTACTAGACTCCTTGATGCCACACTCGGTCAAATGCTGCCTTGATGTCTAGGGCATTCATTCTCACCTCACCTATTGAATTCAGCTCTTTTGTCCATGTTTGGACCAAGGCCTGGTCTGGAGCCGAGTGGTCCAGGCGGAACCCAAACTGAGCATCGGTGAGCAGGCTATTTGTGAGTAAGGGCCACTTGATAGCACTGCCGATGACACCTTCCATCACTTTGCTGATGATAGAGAGTGGACTGATGGGGCGGTAATTGGCTGGATTGGATTTGTCCTGCTTTTTGTGGACAGGCCATACCTGGGCAGTTTTCCACATTGTCGGGTAGATGCCAGTGTTGTAGCTGTACTGGAACAACTTGGCTAGAGGCATGGCTAGTTCTGGAGCATGTCTTCAGCACGACATCCAGGATGTTGTCAGGGCCCATAGCCTTTGTGCACTCAGCCGTTTCTTGATATCACGTAGAGTGAATTGGTTGAAGACTAGCTTCTTTGACGAAGGGGACCTCAGGAAGAGGCCTGTGCATGTTTACGTGGCCATGTATGCAGAGCTACACTCCTCCAGGTTAATCGTTAATGTTTACATAGGATTACATATGATTACATAGGATATACAGCACAGAAGCAGGCCATTCAGCCCAACTAGTCCATGCCAGCATTTATGCTCCACTCAAGCCTCCTCCCGTCTTTCCTCATCTAACTCTATCAGCATAACCCTCTATACCCTTCTCCCTCATATGCTTGTCTAGCCTCCCCTTAAATGCATCTATACTATTCGCTTCAACCACTCCCTGTGGTAGCGAGTTCCACATTCTCACCACTCCCTGGTTAAAGAAGTTCCTTCTAAATTCTCTATTTGATTTCTTGGTGACTATCTTATATTGATGGCCTCGAGTTTTGCTCTTCCCCACAAGTGGAAACATTCTCTCTGTATCTAATCTATCAAAGCCTTTCATAATTTTAAAGACCTCTATTAGGTCACCACTCAGCCTTCTCTTTTCAAGAGAAACGAGACCCAGCCTGTTCATCCTTTCCTGATAGTTATACCCTCGCATTTCTGGTATCATCCTTGTAAATCTTTTTTGCACCCTCTCAAGTGCCTCTATATCCTTTTTACAATATAGCGACCAGAATTGTACGCAGTACTTCAAGTAAGGTCTAACCAAGGTTCGATACAGGTTTAGCATAACTTCTCTACTTTTCAATTCAATCCCTCTAGAAATAAACCCTAGTTCTTGGTTTGCTTTTTTTATGGCCTTGTTAACCTGCGTCGCTACTTTCAGTGATTTGTGTATTTGTACTCCGAGATCCCTTTGCTCTTCTACCCCACTTAGATTCGTATTTTCCAAGTAACATGTGACCTCCCTATTTTTCTTACCGAAATGTAATGGCCCAGAAATTGATCTCGCTCTGTTCCCGCGGGGGTAAGGCTTCCCCGCGATCTCTCACTCCGCTTGTGCTTTTTCAGATCCAGCTCGCACGAACTTGATGTTCCAGACATCAGCTGGGCAGTGCTTGCGTATCCCACCGGCGTAGTGAATTCGTGCGAGCTGTGGGATCACGTGACTCAGTTAGAGCCAATGGCAGCACACCATCTTCCATTCATAAGTTTCACTTACGTGCTGTGAAATCTATGAATCTTACACCCCCCCAAAATAACAGCTAAACCTCAATTAAATTTTTAAAAAAACCATCACATTAATAAAATAAGTATAGTTAAATAAATTAACCATTTTAAATAAAAAATTAAATTTTTGAAAAAATTTAAAATCTTTTAAAAAGTTATAAAAATAAACTTACCTGTCTTTAAAGTCTCTAAAAAAGATATACCTGTTAAAAAAAATTCAAAAAAATACTTAATTCACTACTTACCTTGTTAAAAGTGGGTCTTACTCCTCCTTTTTCCATTTCTAAAATCTTCCGTACTTACCTGCGCGTCCAAAGCATGAAGTGCACAGCGTGCGCGCAGCCTGTAGCGCGCACGCGATGCACCGAGGAACCGCCCCCTTTTCAAAAGACCAAGTGCCGGTTTTCAGCGCATGCGCAGGGCATGCAGAAAACCGGCAATTGGAGAGAGAATACGCGAGAGTACGCAGTGCGTACTCTCGCGTCGCGAGATGAATTTTTGGCCCAATACCTCACATTTATCTGTGCTGAATTTAATTTGCCAATTATATGCCCATTCTTCAAGTTTATTCATGTCATCTTGTAATTTGTTGCCGTCCTCCTCAGTATTGATTATCCCACCCGCCCCCCCCCGCCCAAAAAATTGTGTTTTTGATTCCAATTTAATATAAATTGTAAACAACAGTGGTCCCAGCACTGATCCTTGTGGAACACCAAACGCCACCTTCTGCCACTCTGAATAGCTACCCTTTACCCCCACTCTCTACTTTCTGTCTTGAAGCCAGCTAGTTATCCATTCTGCTGCATTGGTGTTACTGGAGAGACAGTGAGAAGAGTCAAAAATAAGTTAATAATGAGGAGAGATTAAGTAGACTAGACCTATATTCCCTAGAGTTTAGAAGAATGAGAGGTGATCTAATTGAAACATATAAAATTCTTAAGGGGCTTGACAGGGTTAATGCTGAGAAAATGTTTCCCCTGGCTGGGGAGTCTAGAACACGGGGTCACAGTCACAGAATAAGGGGTCGGCCATTTAGGACTGAGATGAGGAGAAACTTCTTCACTCAGAGAGTGGTGAATCTTTGGAATTGCCTACCCCAGAGAGCTGTGGATGCTCAGTTGTTGAGTATATACAAGACAGAGGTCAATAAACTTTTGGGAACTAAGGAAATCAAGGGATATGGGGATAGTGCAGGAAGGTGGAGTTGAGGTAGAAGATCAGCCATGATCTTATTGAATGGCGGAGCAGGCTCGAAGGGCCAAATGGCCTACTCTGGCTCTTATTTCTTATGTTCTTATGTTTTCTCTACTTTCTGTCTTGAAGCCAGCTAGGTATCCATTCTGCTGTGTTGGTGTTACTGGAGAGACAGTGAAAAGAGTCAAAAATAAGATAATAATTTTACTAGGAGGTGGAATGGATTTCCTGGGTACTTAGTACTGGGCTGGAGTTATACTACATCAGCTGTGAACCCGAAGTGGTGTTAAACTACCTACTAGAAGTGGTCTCAATTCTTGCTTTAGTGCAAATCTGATTACCAAGCTACTCCAGAATTATGCTGTCACTTTCACATTGATGCACACTGGAAACCTCATCGCATTGACACAGAGGTGGAATTACAGCAGCAGTCTTAAATTAACTTTTAACTTGTCACAAATAATCATTTGATGCTTAACCAAAGGAAACACATTCTAAAGAACAAAATACATCAGCACGAATTTTTCAGTGGTAATGACGATGAAACTGTCAGCGTTCGCCGTCATTACCACTCTGAAACTGACAGCAAGTTCTGGAGGTAGTGCATGTGTACATAAACGTGGAATTCATGAAGTTGCTGTCAGTGATTCTGCGCTTTTCCATAGGATGTGCTGTTGAACTCCCTGTAGCCAGCTATCTTTGAGAAATCACTGAACTGACGAGAACTTAAGCTTTTACCCTGTAATATTACTCTTTAAAAAAAAAAGGTTAAGTGACGTTGAATGAGGAGTAACTGGGTTTTCAATGGCGTACTGATTCATAATTACTGCTGAATAACCATTCTGGCCCTGAAAAAATAATTTTATATTTGTGGAATGTCAAATTTTTAAAATTCCATTGTTTGTTAATATCATATCATTTTTATTTTTATTTTAAAGTTTGTTTATGATATTTTAGCTACTACCTTAATCCCATCTGTATGTCTCAATCTTTATTTCACTCTCTAAAATGATTAAAAAGTGAAGGAAAATCAGTACATTTTACTTCCTGGTGTGCTGTTTGTGAGAATTCTTCAATGTGATTCGCTGCTTAGCTAGCTTGATGACATCACTGCTGCTGGATGGTGGAGATCCCCTAGACTGACGTCAGCATGAAATTAACATTGGGGAAGCTACTGGAACGGTAGCATAGTGATAATGTCACTGGGCTAGTAATCCAGAGGCCTGGAATAATGATCCAGTATGTACCATCTACAAGATGCACTGCAGCAACTCGCCAAGGCTTCTTCGGCAGCACCTCCCAAACCTGCGACCTCTTCCACCTAGAAGGACAAGGGCAGCAGGCGCATGGGAACACCATCACCTCCAAGTTCCCCTCCAAGTCACACACCATCCTGACTTAGAAATATATCGCTGTTCCTTCATCGTCGCTGGGTCAAAATCCTGGAACTCCCTAACAGCACTGTGGGAGTACCTTCACCACACGGACTGCAGCGGTTCAAGGCGGCGGCTCACCACCACCTTCTCAAGGGCAACTAGGGATGGGCAATAAATGCTGGCATTGCCAGCGATGCCCACATCCCATAAACAAATTTTTAAAAAGTTCACACCACAGAGATCGCTAGACCTTTGTGGGCAGCTTTCTTCCAGGTCAGCGACGAGCGCCATCACTTCGCCATTGACTGCAAATTCCAGGCCAATATTATTAATGAAATAATCTGTAAGTAACACCAGAGCTACAACAGGTCTAAAGGATCAGATACAGCAAGATAACAGAAAAAAACAATAACAGATAGAAGATTTTGCTTTAATTTTCAGTTCATTTTTGCCAGAAAATAACCTTCCCACGGGTGATTGGCTGGTGCCTTGGGGGACTGTCCTTTTACTTTTGGACTGCAGTTTCAATCTAGTCCAGACTACAAATAAAACTTTCTAGAAGCTTTAAGAGTCTGATAAGAAGTGAACTTGGCCAGTCCCCTTTCTAAGTGGGCCATTCAGGAAACAGCCTCAATTTGTTACAAACATTGGTAATCTCACCCCAAGAAGCCATAAAGATGGTTGGTGTAGGAAATGGAAAAATGATCACACTAGTGAGTAGAGGATGTTCTTCTGTGATTATGATAAAAAGCACTTTTTGCACTGAAGCAGAGGAAGCTTTATTCTGCAGTTAACTATGCTGTACAAAATTTGGGAGTATTCAATGCCAAGGGTAAGATTGAAATTCCTCTTTCCCCCATCCCTTCCCCCAGCCAGGTGATAGTCAGGTGAAGTGCACCCAAAGTGTCCTTCACCTCACATGACCTGAACCTGCATGTATTTCCAGGTTATGGTTATAAGCCTAGGCCAGACACATTACCAGCTAAAACAGCCAGACAGACTCATGACAGAGTCTTGAGAGCGCATCCAGTGCTTCTACATCAGGAACATCCACAGGAAAACTCCTTTCACAGTCCCTTAACACTATGGCTGTGCTTCTGTCCCATGATCCCACCCAAAATCAGGCAGAATCACAGTGGCAAATGAGGCCTATTGTCATCTCGCCATCCACCCTATATTTTCCTCCCCCTGTCCCCGCTGGGACTGCTTCTGGCCTCTTCTTCCCTGTCCAATGCATGTAAGTGACAGCGGGGTGGGGAAAATGGGGCCCAGATCCGCAGGAGGCTTTCCTCCTGTCCATCCATGTTACAGCCACTTCCCAGAGCCGGTAAACCATGGGAGAACATAAGAACATAAGAACATAAGAAATAGGAGCAGGAGTAGGCCAATCGGCCCCTCGAGCCTGCTCCGCCATTCAATAAGATCATGGCTGATCTGATCCTAACCCCAAATCTAAAGAACACAAGAAGTAGGAGCAGGACCCGGCCACTCAGCCCCTGGGCCCGCTCCGCCACCCACAGGGCCCTGACCGATCCGAACTCAGCCTCATGTCCAATTTCCTGCCCGCTCCCCGTAACCCCTAATTCCCTTTACCTCTAGGAAACTATCTATTTCTGTTTTAAATTTATTTAATGATGTAGCTTCCACAGCTTCCTGGGGCAGCAAATTCCACAGACCTACTACCCTCTGAGTGAAGAAGTTTCTCCTCATCTCAGTTTTGAAAGAGCAGCCCCTTATTCTAAGATTATGCCCCCTAGTTCTAGTTTCACCCATCCTTGGGAACATCCTTACCGCATCCACCCGATCAAGCCCCTTCACAATCTTATATGTTTCAATAAGATCGCCTCTCATTCTTCTGAACTCCAATGAGTAGAGTCCCAATCTACCCAACGTCTCCTCATATGTCCACCCCCTCATCCCCGGGATTAACCGAGTGAACCTTCTTTGTACTGCCTCGAGAGCAAGTATGTCTTTTCTTAAGTATGGACACCAAAACTGTATGCAGTATTCCAGGTGCGGTCTCACCAATACCTTATATAACTGCAACAATACCTCCCTGTTTTTATAATCTATCCCCCTAGCAATAAAAGCCAACATTCCATTGGCCTTCTTGATCACCTGCTGCACCTGCATACTAACTTTTTGATTTTCTTGCACTAGGACCCCCAGATCCCTTTGTACTGCAGTACTTTCCAGTTTCTTGCCATTAAGATAATAACTTGCTCTCTGATTTTTCCTGCCAAAGTGCATAACCTCACATTTTCCAATATTGTATTGCATCTGCCAAATCTCCGCCCACTCACCCAGCCTGTCTATATCCCCTTGTAGGTTTTTTATGTCCTGCTCACTTTCTACTTTCCCTCCCATCTATGTATCATCTGCAAACTTTGATATGTTACACTCGGTCCCCTCCTCCAAATCGTTAATATAGATTGTAAAGAGTTGGGGACCCAGCACCGACCCCTGCGGAACACCACCGGCTACTGGTTGCCAGTCCGAGAATGAACCATTTATCCCAACTCTCTGCTTCCTGTTAGATAACCAATCCTCCACCCATGCCAGAATATTACCCCCAATCCAGTGATTTTTTATCTTGAGCAATAATCTTTTATGTGGCACCTTGTCGAATGCCTTCTGGAAGTCTAAATACACTACGTCCACTGGTTCCCCTTTATCCACCCTGTACGTTATGTCCTCAAAGAACTCAAGCAAATTTGTCAGACATGACTTCCCCTTCATAAAGCCATGCTGACTTTGTCCTATTAAATTATGTTTATCTAAATGTTCCGTTACTGTCTCCTTAATAATAGACTCCAAAATTTTACCCACCACAGATGTTAGGCTAACTGGTCTATAATTTCCAGCCTTCTGCCTACTACCCTTTTTAAATAAGGGTGTTACATTAGCAGTTTTCCAATCTGCCGGGACCTTTGCTGAGTCCAGGGAATTTTGGAAAATTATTACCAAAGCATCCACAATCCCTACTGCCACTTCCCTCAAGACCCTAGGATGTAAGCCATCAGGTCCAGGGGATTTATCCGCCTTGAGTCCCATTATTTTACTGAGTACCAATTCCTTAGTGATTTTAATCATATTTAGCTCCTCCCCCCCTAGACCCACCTGTTTGTCCAGTGTTGGGATATTCTTAGTGTCCTCTACCGTAAAGACTGAAACAAAATATTTGTTCAGCATTTTTGCCATCTCCATGTTTCCCACCATTAATTTCCCGGTCTCATCCTCTAAGGGACCTACGTTTGCCTTAGCCACCCTTTTTCTTTTTATATAACTATAGAAACTCTTGCTATCTGTTTTTATATTTTTTGCTAATTTATTTTCATAATCTATCTTCCCTTTCTTAATCAATCCTTTAGTTACTTTTTGCTGTCTTTTGAAGACTTCCCAATCTTCTATCCTCCCACTAAGTTTGGCTACCTTATATGTCCTTGTTTTTAGTCTGATACTATCCTTAATTTCTTTACTTAGCCACGGATGGCTGTCATTTCTTTTACACCCTTTTTTCCTCAGTGGAATATATTTCTTTTGAAAGTTGTAAAATAACTCCTTAAATGAACACCACTGCTCATGTACCGTCTTACGCTTTAATCTATTTTCCCAGTGCACTTTAATCAATTCCGTTCTCATACCATCATAGTCTCCTTTATTCAAGCTCAGTACGCTTGTTTGAGAACCAACCTTCTCACCCTCTAATTGGATATGGAATTCAACCATGTTATGGTCACTCATTCCAAGGGGATCCTTAACTAGGACATTATTAATTAATCCTGACTCATTACACAGGACTAGGTCCAAGGTTGCTTGCCCCCTTGTAGGATCAGTTACATACTGCTCAAGAAATCCATCCCTAATACACTCAATAAACTCTTCCTCAAGGCTGCCCTGCCCAATTTGATTTGTCCAGTTAATATGATAGTTAAAATCCCCCATAATTATAGCTGTTCCCTTATTACATGCCCCAACTATTTCCTGATTAATACTTCTTCCAGCAGAGTTGCAACTATTAGGAGGCCTATATACTACTCCCACTAGTGTTTTTTTCCCCTTATTATTCCTTATCTCCACCCAAACTGTTTCATTATCCTGATCCTTTGACCCAATATCATTTCTCTGTATTACAGTGATTCCTTCCTTTATTAAAATAGCCACCCCACCTCCCCTTCCTTCCTGCCTGTCCTTCCTGATTGTTAAATACCCTGGCATATTTAGTTCCCAGTCGTTGTCACCCTGCAGCCATGTTTCTGTAATGGCCACAAGATCATACCCATACGTAGTTATTTGTGCCGTTAACTCGTCCATTTTGTTACGAATGCTACGTGCATTTAGATAAAGAACTTTCAAATATGTTTTGTGACACTTAGTTCCTGCTTTTTCCTTTTTTAACACTTTACCTTTTACTCCATACCTTCTGTCCCTTCCTGACACGCTTTCCTCTGTCTCCCTGCTCAGGTGCCCAACCCCCTGCCACTTCAGTTTAAACCCTCCCCAACAGCACAAGCAAACACTCCCCCTAGGACAGCGGTCCCGGCCCTGCCCAGGTGCAGACCGTCCGGTTTGTACTGGTCCCACCTCCCCCAGAACCGGTTCCAATGTCCCAGGAATTTGAATCCCTCCCTCTTGCACCATTCCTCTAGCCACATATTCATTTGAAATATCCTTCTATTTCTACTCTGACTAGCACGTGGCACTGGTAGCAATCCTGAGATTACTACCTTTGAGGTCCTATTTTTTAATTTACCTCCTAACTCCCTATATTCTGCTTTTAGGACCTCATCCCCTTTTTTACCTATATCGTTGGTGCCTATGTGCACCACGACAGCTGGCTGTTCGCCCTCCCCCTCCAAAATGTTCTGTAGCCGCTCTGAGACGTCCTTGACCCTTGCACCAGGGAGGCAACACACCATCCTGGAGTCTCGGTTGCGGCCGCAGAAACGCCTATCTATTCCCCTTACAATTGAGTCCCCTATCACTATAGCTCTTCCACTCTTTTTCCTCCCAGCCTGTGCAGCAGAGCCACCCATGGTGCCAGGAAGTTGGCTGCTGCTGCCTTCCCCTGATAAGTCATCCCCCCCAACAGTATTCAAAGTGGTATATCTGTTTGAGAGGGGGATGTCCACAGGGGACCCCTGCACTACCTGCCTGCACCTCTTACTCTGCCTGGTGGTCACCCATTTACTTCCTGCCTGTACACCCTTTGCCTGCGGTGTGACCAACTCGCTAAACGTGCTATTCACGAGGTTCTCAGCATCGCGAATGCTCCAATACGCATCCAATCGCAGCTCCAGCGCCGTAATGCGGTCTGCCAGTAGCTGTAGCTGGATACACTTCCCGCACACATGGTTGTCAAGGACACCGGAAGGGTCCCTGATTTCCCACATAGCACAGGAGGAGCATACCACGGGGCCGAGCTCTCCTGCCATGACTTACCCTTTAATTAATTCAAATTAAATTAAAACAAATCAATCCCACCAATTGCACTACAGTTAAATGATATACTTAAGGGCCCTGGTTTACCAACAGTCCCCGCTACACCACAGAGAGCTTAGAAACTATAAACCACAGAGTTTAAGTTTAAAAAGAGAGAAATACTCACCAACCAATCACTTACCTGCTTTCTGGTGACGTCACACTTCGATTACTTTTTACTTTTCTCCCTCCGAGCTCGGAGATTGGTAAGCCTACCTGGTCTCTGCCACCTCTTAAACCTCGCCGCCGCCGCCTGGTTCCCCGCAGGTCCGCCGCCGCTCTGAGGCCTACGTGGTCTCTGCCACCTCTTAAACCTCGCCACTGCCGCCGCCGCCGCCTGGTTCCTTGCAGGTCCGCCGCCTACCAAGGTACAGATTTTCTGACATTCG
This sequence comes from Squalus acanthias, assembly GCA_030390025.1. Classification (NCBI taxonomy): domain Eukaryota; kingdom Metazoa; phylum Chordata; class Chondrichthyes; order Squaliformes; family Squalidae; genus Squalus; species Squalus acanthias. The sequence goes on from CM059432.1 coordinate 89,328,347, forward strand.
AGTTATTTATGCCCCTCTAACTGCTTGGCCATTTCTTTGAGTGCTGTAGTGGTGGCTCCACTGTAGCACTGCTGGGATCTTATGGCCGGCCAATGGCAGGCTCCCTTCAGGCAGTGGGTTTCAGCAATGTTAGAGCGGTGGGCAGAAGTCTTGTCCCACTAGAACAATGCCACTGGGAGGCCAATCCTGGCTAATGTCTTCACTGCCACCTTCCTAAGAGCAGCATTTGTTGCACACATGTAACATTTCTATTTCCCACATCAAATATTCTGGCATGTTCTGAGTGAAATGGTCAATTGGGTGGCCGATTTTTGCATATATATATATGGGCAATTTATGCCAACTTTGTTCTAGTTAATGCCAGATAATGGTAATGCATTCTGATCCACTAGGAACAGTATTAGGACTGCCCACATTTATTTCACTTAGGATTTTCACAGCTGGCAGAGTAAGAAGACATCCATTGCCGTACACGGAGCAGGTAAACGACCTCTCCCCGGTGTGGATGCGCTGGTGCCTCAGCAGGTAGGATGAGCAGGTGAATCCCTTCCTGCAGGCGGAGCAGGTGAAGGGCTTCTCCCCAGTGTGCATCTGCCGGTGGGTCAGCAGGTTGGCGGAGCGGTTGAAACCCTTCCGGACAGGCGTATAGCCTCTCGCAGGTGTGGACCCTTTGGTGCACCAGCAGGTAGGAGGAGCGGGTGAATCCCTTCCCATAGGCCAGGAAGGTGAAGGGCCACTTCCCAGTCTGGATGTGCCAGTGGGTCAGCAGGTGGGATGAGTGGGAGAATCCCTTCCTGCAGGCCGGGCAGGTGAAGGGCATCTCCCTGTTGTGCTTCCGCCAGTGGGTCAGGAGGTGGGAGGCGTGGGTGAACCCTTGCCCGCACTTGGAGCAGACCAGTGACCCCTCCTCCTCGTCTGCGTGGACCCGCTTAGAACCAAAAGCCCCCCTTTCCCCATCCCGTCCTCCCTCACCTCGCTACTCCCCGCTGTGTTTTTTTCAGTCTGTATAACTGCTCGAAGCTCGATCTATCCACACAGTCAGCGCACTGGGACATTCTCATTCCGTCGGTTGTGTGTGTGTGTGTCTGTCTCAGTGATTTTCCAGCCACACTGATGCTTCAAACCTTTTGTTACCCCACAGATGCAACACACAAACACTTCTGCTTCTGCCTGCAAAGGCCAATGATGTTCAGGTTTCCGATGATTCGAGCTACGCCATCAGACCATACGTGTTGTTTGGCTGGTTTTCTTGTCAGCAAAAATGCTCCAATCTAAAACCCTTTAGGACAACAACTTGCATTTATATAGTGCCTTTGAAGTAGCAAAACATCCCAAGGCGCTTCACAGGAACAATCATCAGACCAAAATTTCACACCGAGCCACATAAGGAGATATTAGGACAGATGACCAAAAACTTGGACATGAAGGGGGAAAAATTGGGTAGATTTGCACGGGGCGCAAATCCCCTAGTGCCCGGGCGTGGCGCCGCTAACGCCTCCCATGGAATTCAGCAGGAGGTTAGTGGCAGTGGTAGCTGGTAGCGCCCCGTGGCGCTGCACTTCTGGCAATGATGTCATCGCCGTGTGCAGCGCCCTGCTGCGCCCCGGCCGCAAACTTCGCTTGCGCCCCCTGACCTATCGCCGGACGTAATGTCCGACAATATCAGGGGGCGTTTTTGCAGCGGCGGCAGCACTAGTAAAAGGGGCAGGTGTCGGGCGGCCATTTTTTTTTTGACTGACTGCCAGCACCTGCCCCCTTCCCCTTTTTTTCTCGGGGTGCCGGCCACTAATCACTCAGCCCGGCACTCTTCTTGAGTGCCATGGGGCCATTGCACGTAGCGCCGCGATCTTCAGTTGTAGCGCCCCAGGAAGGAGGTGGAGCACTTCCAGTGGTGCTCCACCTCCTGCTTGGGGTGCTACTAATGAATATCCGGCGGAGGGGCGCTAACTTTTTCGTGCAGCTAAATTTAGCGACCTGGCGACATTTGCACCCCAAAAGGGGCGCTACCCAATTCCTCCCCCCCCCCGAAGCGTCTTAAAGGAGGAAAGAGAGGTAGAGAGGCAGAGAGGTTTAGGGAGGGAATTCCAGAGTTTAGGGCCTTAGCAGCTGAAGGCACAGCCACCAATGGTGGAGCAATTAAAATCGGGGATGCATAAGAGGCCAGAATTGGAGGAGCACAGAAATCGCGAAGGCTTGTAGGGCTGGAGGAGGTTACAGAGATTGGAGGGGCAAGGACATGGAGGGATTTGAAAATAAGGATGTGAATTTTAAAATTGAGGCATTGGACATAGACAGACCGGTGAAATGGGCAAACACACGGCAGATGAAATTTAAAGCAGAGAAGTATGAAGTGATTAATTTTGATAGGGAGAATGAGCAGAGGCAATATAAACCAAATGATACAATTTTAAAGGAGGGTTGAGGGGGCAGGAACAGAGCACCCTAGGGTGCACGTACACAAGTTTTTGATGGTACATAAGAACATAAGAAATAGGAGCAGGAGTAGGCCATTCAGCCCCTCGAGCCTGCTCCGCCATTCAATAAGATCATGGCTGATCTGATCTTGGCCTCAACTCCACTTTCCTGCACGCTGCCCATAACCCTTGATTCCCCTGTTTTTCAAAAATCTGTCTATCTCCGCCTTGAATATATTCAATGACTTAGCCTCCACAGCTCTCTGGGGTAGAGAATTCCAAAGATTCACGACCCTCTGAGAGAAGAAATTCCTCCTCATCTCCGTTTTAAATGGGCGACCCCTTATTCTGAAACTATGTCCCCTAGTTCTAGATTCCCCCACAAGGGGAAACATCCTCCCTGCATCTACCCTGTCAAGCCCCCTCAGAATCTTAAATGTTTCAATAAGATCACCTCTCATTCTTCTAAACTCCAATGAGTATAGGCCCAACCTGCTCAACCTTTCCTTATAAGACAACCCCTTCAACTCAGGAATCAACCTAGTGAACCTTCTCTGAACTGCCTCCAATGCAAGTATATCCTTCCTTAAATAAGGAGACCAAAACTGTATGCAGTACTCCAGGTGTGGTCTCACCAACGCCCTGTACAGTTGTAGCAAGACTTCCCTACTTTTATACTCCATCCCCCTTGCAATAAAGGTCAATATTCCACTTGCCTTCCTAATTACTTGCTGTACCTGCATGCTAACTTTTTGTGTTTCATGTACGAGGACATCCAGATCCCTCTGTACTCTGTAGTCTCTCTCCATTTAAATTATATTTTGCTTTTTTATTCTTCCTACCAAAGTGGATAACCTCACATTTTCCCACATTATACTCCATCTACCAAATTTTTGCCCACTCACTTAACCTATCTATATCCCTTTGCAGACTCTTTGTGTATTCCTCACAAATTGCTTTCCCATCTATCTTTGTATTGTCAGCAAATTTGGCAACAGTACACACGGTCCCTTCATCCAAGCCATTAATATAGATTGTAAATAGTTGAGGCCCCAGCACTGATCCCTGTGGCACTCCACTAGTTACAGTTTGCCAACCTGAAAATGACCCATTTATTACAACTTTCTGTTTTCTGTTAGTTAGCCAATCCTCTATCCAGTCTAATATATTACCCCCAACACCGTGAGCTCTTATCTTGTGCAGTAACCTTTTATGCGGCACCTTATCGAATGCCTTCTGGAAATCCAAATAAACTACATCTACTGGTTCCAATTTATCCTCAAAGAACTCTAGTAAATTTGTCAAACACGATTTCCCTTTCATAAAACCATGTTGACTCTGCTTGATTGCATTATGATTTTCTAAATGTCCTGCTATTACTTCCTTAATAATGGATTCCAGCATTTTCCCAATGACAGGTGTTAGGCTAACTGGCCTATAGTTTCCTGCTTTCTGTCTCCCTCCTTTCTTGAATAGGGGAGTTACATTTGCGGTTTTCCAATCCGCTGGGATCTCTCCAGAATCCAGGGAATTTTGGTAGATTACAACCAATGCATCCACTATCTCTGCAGCCACTTCTTTTAAAACCCTTTAAAAAGGATGCAGGCCATCAGGTCCAGGGGACTTGTCAGCCTTTAGTTCCATTAGTTTGCCTAGTACTTTTTCTCTACTGATGGTGATTGTTTTAAGTTCCTCCCTCCCTATAACCCCTTGATTATCAATTATTATTGGAATGCTTTTAGTGTCTTCTACCATGAAGACTGATACAAAATATTTGTTCAAGGTCTCTATCATTTCCCTGTTTCCCATTATTAATTCCCCAGTCTCATCCTCTAAGGGACCAACGTTTACTTTAGCTACTCTCTTCCTTTTTATATACCTGTAGAAGCTCTTACTGTCTGTTTTTATATTTTTAGCTAGTTTGCTCTCATAATTTATCTTCTCCCTCATTATTATTTTTTTAGTCATCCTTTGCTGGTTTCTAAAAATGTCCCAATCCTCTGGCCTACCACTAATCTTTGCAACATTGTATGCCTTTTCTTCAATTTGATACCATCCTTAACTTCCTTAATTAGCCACAGATGGTTCATCCTTCTTGTACAGTCTTTCTTTCTCACTGGATAAACCTTTGCTGAGAGTTATGAAATATCTCCTTAAATGTCTGCCACTGCTTATCTACCGTCTTACACTTTAATCTATTTTCCCAGTCCACTTTAGCCAACTCTGTTTTCATACCTTTGTAATTGCCTTTATTTAAGTTTAGGACACTAGTTTCAGACACAAGTTTCTCACCCTCAAACAGAATTTGAAACGCATTCATGCTATGATCACTCTTCCCTAGAGGATCCTTTGCAATGAGATCATTAATTAATCCTGTCATGGTAGTAGGACAAGTTGATTTAAGGCTAGTAAGAAGGCATGCGGGATCCTTGGCTTTATATATAGAGGCTACGGGTGCGATCTTGCCAGCCCTGGGGAGGTGAGTATGGAGGCGGGACTGCTGGGAAGATGGCAGAATCTGGGGGCGGGTGCCCATCCTGCCCCCAACCCGCCTCCATGCCATCTTGCCAGGAGGCAGGTAGCTGACCCACGCCGGGTCCCGTATCCTTGGAGTCAGGAAGGGCATTACAGCCACTTGACTGCCTGTCAACAGGTAGTTAACAGGCAGATAAGAGGATTATCCCCATTTTACCCACACAAGCGTGGGCTTCCCAAAGGCTCCGAAACCCGCCAGGGTCACCGAGGCGAGTAGTGGGTCTGCGGGGGTCAGCGGGGTGCAAAAGTGCGCTGTGAAGGTAAGTGATGGGTGCAAGTGTGGAGAGGTGAGAATGTGAGGTAAGTGGAAAGTGTTAGAAAAAGTTTACTTACCTTTGTTTCTTCCTGCAGGCTTCAATTGTTGGGGATGTAGAGAGTCTCGCATCTCCGCGGCAGAGATGACAGATGGCTGATGCATTCTCCAATGCAACAACTATCTAATTTCTGCTGAAGAAAGAGGTTTGATGAGTCTTGAATTCAAGAACTCATCAAACTACAGAGAATGTCAGTGTTTGACAGCTTCCCAGAGCTGTTAAATGATGACAATTCATCTGTCAAAATTTTTTGACAGATGAAACATCATACGCTGACGTTCTCTGTAACCGGCTTCCCCTTAATTGGCCTGCTAAACCCGCTGGGCGGACTTAACAAGGTCAATCAAGAGAAAATAGCGTGGGTTGGCCAGAAGTTGATGGAAGCGGGACTAAAACCCGGCAAGTGGGAGTCCTGCCTCCAAAAGCTCCCCATTGGCAAAATCCAGCCCATAGAGTACAAAAGCTCAACCTTTATAAAACACTGGTTAGGCCCCAGCCGGAGTCTTGTGGCCAATTCTGAGCACCACACTTGAGGAAGGATGTCAAGGCCTTCGAGAGGGTGCAGAGGAGATTTACGAGAATAGTACCAGGAACAAAAGGCTTCAGTTACATGAAGAGACTGGAGAAACTGGGGTTGTTCTACTTAGAGCAGAGAAGGTTAAGGGGAGATTTGCTAGAGGTGCTCAAAATCTTGAAGGGTTTTAATAGATTAAATAAGGAGAAACTGTTTCCAGTGGCAGAAGGTTCAGTAACCAGAGGACACAGATTTAAGAATATTGGCAAAAGAACCAGAGGCGACATGAGGAAAACATTAGATACGCAGCTAGTTGTTATGATCTGGAATGCACTGCCTGAAAGGGTGGTGAAAGCAGATTCAGTAATAACTATCAAAAGGGAATTGGATAAATATTTGAAAATGGTATAATTTGCTAGGCTATGGGGGAAAGAGCAGGATTGTGGGACTAATTGGAAAACTCTTTCAAAGAGCCGGCACAGGCACAAATGGGCTGAATGGCCTCCTTCTGTGCGGTATCATTCTATGATTCTACTGTATTGGCTTGGACTGCAACTGAATTGAGGTCTCAAAAGTGAAGTGGCAGCAGTCTCCAGCTGAAATGTTTACTTCCTACTCAATGTCAGTCAGTAGATTCATCAAAACATTTCCAACTGCTTTTGTGTCTTTGTTTATTCCATTATTTATACTAATCTAAGCTGACTCAGCATGAATGTACATTTAATTTTAATTTATCAATATACACCTGAATGTATCGTAAATATTTTAAGGCAATCGTAAATCCATGCTGTTTTTTTGCTTGTTGGCTGGTTGGTTACAAGAAAATTGGTTATAATCATCCCCCATGCAAATGGCAGTGAATTTATTGTATTGCAGGTGGAATTATTACTGCCCATCAAATACATATGCGAGCAGGAAAATTAAGTTTAATGGGACTAATTTGCTATCCCAGCAAAATGGCTGGCAGGACTGCTGGGAATGTGAGCAGGATCAGCTGGTGGTGAGAAGACCGGCAGTGCCAGATTTTATCGGGTCATCTCATCCCACTCATTTTAATAAACTCCTCTGAGAGTCCAACGAGTATTGGGAGCATTATAATTGGCATGGGGCAGGAAATTTCATTTCAATAGGGGCACCATTTTGTGGCCAAAAGCATTGCAGCAAACATAAAGATACAGAAGGTGGAAGAAATATGGGGACAACATCACCATTTGAAGACAAAGGCCACGATTTTGTGATCGGTGTCGGGATGGGTGCAGGACAGCTGGTTTCCGGGTTCCGGTCCTGCCTTCAGCTGCCTTCACTCCACAAACGTGATTTTCCCTTGATTGACCTTGTTAAGACCGCCCTGCGGGCTTACCGACAATTAACAGGAAGCGGGTCTGATGACGTCATTTGATGATGCGTCATGATCCTTAAAGGGACCATACACAATTTTATTTTGACAGTTGATTTCTCAGTGTTTGACAGCATTGAGGTGCTGAAAACACTGACAATCACTGCTTCAAAGGTGAACGCTTGCACTCAGGCTCTCCAATGACTCCCTCCATATGCTAGAATAGATGGCAGCTACAGGTGAGGTGACAGACGCGATCTGTCACTGGTGAGAGAGGTTCTCCCATTGAGGTGGCACTGGACATATAGTTGGATTTAAAAACTTGTAAGCTAAAAAAATCTGTGTATGTTTTAAAAATGCAGTAACCAACATTTTCTTTGCTCTGAACCTCACCATGTGCATCCTTCACACCACTTCTGCAGCTGTCATCTTTTCACAAACATTACACCAGACTCACAACACGCTACACTTACCTGGCGTGGTGTCCGGACGTCGGGAAACCTGACCCAGAAGTGGGAAAATCCAAAAACAGGCTAAAAACTACTGACAAGTACCTGTTAATAGGCAGGTAATTGCTTATATCTGTTTCCTGCCGCTAGGAGTCGGGTCCATTTGCAAATCGGGGACCCGACACTTGGGAAGGTTGTGTGGAGGCGGGTTGACGGCGGGTTCGGGACCCGCCGTCAATCAATAGCACTTTAACCTCTGACCCGCCTCTCTGAGCACCGGCAAAATCGCGGCCAAAGCTTCAGAAGGCTCATCAAAGAAAGCTGCAGATCATAGAATCATAGAAATTTATGGTACAGAAGGAGGCCATTCGGCCCATCATGTCTGTGCCGGCCGAAAAAGAGCTATCCAGCTTAATCCCACTTTCCAGCTCTTGGTCCGTAGCCCTGTAGGTTACTGCACTTCAAGTGCATATCCAAGTACTTTTTAAATGTGATGTGGGTTTCTGCCTCTACCACTCTTTCAGGCAGTGAGTTCCAGACCATCACCACACTCAGAGTGAAAAAAGTTCTCCTGAACTCTCCTGTAATCCTTCTACAAATTACTTTAAATCTATGCCCCCTGGTTATTGACCTCTCTGTAAGGTTTCCAAAATTTGCAGATCCCCAAAACCTAAGGAAAAAGGACTTTGGAACTACCTCAGAGTGATAAAAATGCATTTGGGCCTAACATAAGGAATTTAAGACCAAAGACCAAGTTTTGGCGTTTTAAAAACATGTCTGGGCCTGTCAAGGGAAAAAAGGCTGTGAAGGAAGTTGGGTTCGACCTCTGTAAAAGTAGTTTTGGGTATTGCAGTTAATTGCAATGTCTAGGGAATCGGGATGATGTCACTCAAAGCTCCAGCAAGCATTAACATTTTGACAATAGACCCTGGGAGAAGACAGTCCCACCCAAAATAACAGGCCCCATCAAACTGTTTACAGAACCCATTAAAGACATGCATAAAGCAAATATTATATAGAAGTCCTAGGCCCAGTCAAGAAACCCAAAACATGAGGACAATTCAAACTCCGATTAAACAACAGATTGACAGGATGGAGCTATCCTGAAACCACTTCACACATTTACAAAACCAGTTAACACGCTAGTAAAGTCGTTACTGTTAACGAGGCCTTACAATGACCGGGATTTGATTTGGTTTTGATAAGGCCACTTCAATTTAGTATAATTGAAGGCCCATCAAGCAGTTCAACAGAAAGCAGTAACAACAGTTCAAGTTCGAGTTCTCCAGCAAAGAGTTCAACAAGCAGGCAGAAGGCAGTTTCCACAATTCTGCAAGAAGGCAGTTCCACAGCTTGGAAGAAGACAGTTTAAACAGAGGCAGAGTTCAACAGAAAGAAGTTCAACAAAGAAGGCCAACAGCTCCAGAAGTAGGCCGACACGCAAGAAGAGACCAGAGCCACCGCCTCAGTGACCATCGGACACCTCGCGGCAACAAGGGCCTTACAAAACTTTTTACTCAAAAGACTCTAAACCCTAACTCTCAACTGTCAAGGATTCGTTTGGTGAGCATTATCCCTGGTTCTCCAGAGTCCAACCTAGCTAGTGAAGTGGGATTGGGAGGGGTGAAGTATTCTTCCAATGTTATTTCCCTCGCTTGTACCAAAGTGTTCCCCACCTTTAGAGTGTTAAGAGTGTTTGTGTTGTGTTTTACTTTCTTGAATAAAGATCGAAGTTCTTTCATCAAACTCAGTTGTCTGCTGCACCTTTTGTATCACAACCCCCAAATAAGTCCAAGGTCTAGAACCAAGGGAGTGGAAGCGATTCAAACCGCTCAGAAGTCAGAGGCAAAGCTGACACAAAAACACCACCCCCTACATCTCTGCTAAGGGAAATAGGTCCTTACTATCCACTCTATCTAGGCCTCTCATAATTTTGTACACCTCAATTAAGTCTCCCCTCAGCCTCCTCTGTTCCAAAGAAAACAACCCCAGCCTATCCAATCTTTTCTCATAGCTAAAATTCTTTAGTCCTGGCAACATCCTCGTAAATCTCCTCTGCACCCTCTCTAGTGCAATCACATCTTTCCTGTAATGTGGTGACCAGAACTGTACACAGTACTCTAGCTGTGGCTTAATTAGTGTTTTATACAGTTCAAGCATAACCTCCCTGCTCTTATATTCTATGCCTTGGCTAATAAAGGAATGTATCCCATGTGCCTTCTTAACCATCTTAAACCAACTGTCCTGCTGCCTTCAGGAACAGCTTTGGAACAGCTTCTTGTAAAATTAGACGTGCAAAATTCCAGGTTGGAAATGGCGAATAGAATCAGCACAGGCACAAAGGACTTGGGGGAAAAACTATGGGAAAAGTTTGCAGGCATCAGGAGGAGTACAAAGTTAAACAACCCAAATTTGGCAACTAATAATATTGGGCCTTAGCATGCAAGTACAAAAATTACTTCTAATTTGGTGCACTGTCAGAGAGGTAGGATGCAAAGCATGGAGACAACCTTGCAACTTTTTCACATATACTTCCATGTCCATATTACTGCAGGGCTTGCACTGTCTTGTAAGTTGTACCCTGACCATCACTGCCACCAGAAACTACAAACATGCTGCATTATCATAGACTTTCACACAGCGGATATAGGATAGACACAGGGTAGCTGTCTCACTGTTCCCCCAAAGTCTAGCATCTGTATGCTTTCAGGACAAGACAATGCATAATTATTAAGAGATGGTCAACTCCATCCCATAAGACCCTCATTGAAGAACAGCAGCCTGCCACCACTCTTGCTCTTCCTACTAAGCTAGTGCTTAGACATAGCACAGATTAGATTCTAATCACAAGATAAATAAGGATGAGGAAGCCCATTTGGCGCATCTTAGCTCATCCATTCACAACGACCATACAGTTCTCTGCACCCTGCCGCCAACCCACCCCTCTCACTCCCCTCCTAGTCAGGGCATCCAATTATTTCTTAAATAATTCCAGGATCCTTGCCTTCACTACTCTACCCAGATGTTCTGCCATATGTTGATCATTCTTAATGTTAAGAACTTTCTGACATTAGTCCAAAATGTTATTAGTACTGTTTATCTCAGGGAATGTATTTGTTTTTGAGCTTTTTAGCCTGTCTAGGACTTCCAGCTCATTACTATTGAATGGCACACACTATACAGGCTCACCAAGAGCAAGCACTGGGATTATCATCATTAGCTGCCATTCACTTTTCATTTGTAGGTAAATAACATTTATTTCACTTTATTTCAAATTTGTGCAGAGTTTCTTTGAGAAGAGACTTATTAAGGTCACAGAAGATAGAAGGATGAGCAAGCTTGGTACTTAAACTAAAATAGGTGAGAATGGATGGCTCGTTGTTAATGAGCCACTGTACATTGACAAATTGAAAAGGACTGATTGTTGCAGGGATTAGTGACTTAATTGAAAGTTATCTATTAGTGACTGGTGTACCATTCTTCTTGGTTGAAAATCTCCTTCCTCCATTTCTTGTTCTTTTTTTCAGTCTGGGTCTTCTTTTCATCCTGTTGCATGATTATCCTTCAGCCTGCCTCCCCCTTTCATGATATCACTTTTGGGGGACAGGACTGTCAGGCTACAGGGGTCCCCAGAAACCTTGCCAGTTTCACCTACTATACAGTTAGCTATAAGCATGTCTGCATGAAGCAAGCGTATTTGTCAAACCCCACAATATCCTATCCAAAAAGAGAAATCAACTGCTATTTGGTTGTGCTCAACCCAGCAAGAGTGCAGAATTGGAGAACTAAATATGAAAGTCAAAGGGCATTTTGTTCATTGCCTGGTTAAATGGAGATTTTAAGAAGAAAATAATTATTTTAAGAGATGATTTTCTTTTTACCGGTATTGGCTTTGATTGGATGCATTTTAGTGCAATTTGAGCTAATAAAGGCCCAGAAATTCCGTTCGCAGCCCTCCCACGGGCGGAGGGCTGCAATTTGGAAAAATCTGCGCCTGGACCGGAGGGCTCCCGGGAGGCGCAGAATTCCGTTGCTGTGCCTCTTCGAACTGCCGGTGTGCAGGGCATGCGTATCCCAGGGGCGCAGGTAGTTCGCAGCGTCCCTGGGATCACGTGGGCCATGGGGAGCCAATCAGAGCAGGGAATCTCCATTCATAGATTTGACAGGAAGACCTGTCAAATCTATGAATAGAGATCAGCCCCAAAACATAAGTAAAACTTCAAATATATATTTTTTTAAATCACATTTTTAAAATGACTATAAATTACATAAATTAACTATTTTAAACAAAAATTTAAATTTTTGAAAAAAATAATTAAAGTTTTTAACGGGGCTAAAAATAAACTTACCTTTCTTTAAAGTATTTTAGAATGATAAATCAGTGGAAAAATTATTATTTTTTTTTAACTTTCTTCAACTATTAGCCTGGTAAAAGCAAGCCTTGCACCTGCTTTTCCAGGCGCAGCTGTTTCCGACTTACCTGGACTGAAGCAACTGTGAAAAAAACGGAAGTTTCTGCCGTACGCGCTGCCTATCCGGCGCAGGCGTTTGATCTGTCAAGCCCTTTCTTCACAGAACGGAAGTTCCGGTTTCCAGCGCACAGCATGCGTAAAACCGGCACTTCCGTTGGTCCTACGGGTGAGTACACAGCGCGTACACACCCGTAGGGAACGGAATTTCTAGGCCATTCTGTTTTCTGCTTATGGATGCTTCAAATACTTTCTGACACCCTACAGACACCTTCCCATGCATTATAACAACAACAATAACTTTTCCCAAGGGCTTCATGGAGGCATTGGGAAAAACAACCATATAGCCAAAGAAAGATATTTAGGAGGGTTGACCAAAGACCAACTCAAAGAGCTGGGCTTTAAGGTGGATCTTAAAGGAGAGGAGGGAGGTGGAGAGGCATAGGGGTTCGGGAGGGAATTTGAGAGTGGGACCTAGCTGACTGAAAATCATGCCCGCAGATGGTGGACTGAAAGGAGTGGTGATTACACAAGAGGATGGAACCAATGGAGCAGAGAGATTGGTGAGGGGGAAACCATGAAGAAAAAATAAGAATTATAAATTTAAGACATTACGTGGCGAGAGCCAATGCAAATTAGCAAGGACAGGGATAATAGGTGAACTGAACTTGGTGAGGGTTAGGATACGAGCAGCAAAGTTTTCAATCAGCTGCAGTTTGTGGAAGGAGGGGGATGGGAGACTAGCAAGGAAAGCATCGGTGTATTCAAGTGTGGCATTAACGAAAGCATGAATATGGGTTTCAGCAGTGCAAGGGCTGAGGTATGGGCAAAGGCGGGCAATGTTACAGAGGTGCAAGTAGGTGGTCTTTGTAATGGAGAGAATATGAGAATGGAAACTCAGTTTGGAGTCAAACAGAACTCTGAGATGCAAACAGTCTGATTAAGGCTAGAAAGTTTGATGGAGTTAGTAGTGAGGTAGTGGACTCTATGGTGAGGGCCAAAAATGATGACTTCAGTCTTCCTATTGTTTAGCTGGTGTAAGTTAAAGGAAGATTCACAAATTCAGGGTGCTCCAAAGTGCTTAAGTGCCATTAAATTACTTTGAAGTGTAGTCACATTTGTTGTGTAGGCATAAGCGGCAGCCAAGTTTCACACAGCAAGGTCCCACAAACAGCAATGAGATAAGTGACTAGTTAAGCTGTTTTGCTGGTGTTTGTTGTGGGATAAATGTTCACTAGGGTACCAAGAGATTTCCCCTGCTCTTCTTTGAATAGTACCATGGGATCTTTTATATCCACCTGAACAGGTAGATGGAGCCTCGGTTTAATGTCTTATCTAAAAGGCGCCTCCAACACTGCGGATTCCCTCAGTACTGCACTGAAGTGTCGGCCTAGATTATCTCTCCAACGATCATCCAAGACTGAATGTCAGACAAGCAGTCTGACAGCACAGAGGCAGTTGAGGGATTGAAAGAGGTGGTGAAGATGCACAGCTGGTTGCCATTGCATATATATGGAAGCTGGTCTGGTGCCAGTTGATGATGTCACCATGGAGCAGCATATAGATGAGGAAGACAAGGGGGCCAAGAATGGATACTTCAGGTACTCCAGAAGTGACAGTGCAGGGATAATAAGAGACGTTATTGCTAGAGATGCTTTGGCTATGTTCGGATATGTAAGAGTGGAACCAAAAGAGGACAGTCCCACTAAGCTGTAATTTGGAGGTGTTAGAGAAGGATAGTGTAGTCAACTATGCCATAAGCTGCAGAGAGGTTGAGGAGGAGGCACAATCATAGAGAATGTAATTCTTGACTTTGATGCTGTAGGAAGCCTGAAAACCAGATTGGAGGGATTCGCACAGGGAGTGGTGGGAGAGGTGGGCACAAGCTTGAAAGCAACAATATATTCAAGGACCTCAGAGAAGAAATACACGGAATTTACAACACAGAAAAAGGCCATTCGGTCCAAACAGTTCATGACAATACCCTCCATGAGAGCAAATATAGTAAAACGTCACTATAATGAACGCTGCTTATAACGAACCCCCAGTTTTAGTGATTTTAGCAAGGTGCAATTTCATTCCAATGGAAATCAGCCCTACTACAATGAACACATAAGGAGGATCTACCTGGATCAACCAGGATACAACGGTGGAATCCACGCTGAGCCTAATTGAAAGATAATCTATTGTAGTGTGAATCCCGCATGACGTATGCATTGGTTGGCTGATAAGACGGCTCGCCATCTGCATGCAAACTGTAATGAGGCAACGGGAGTGCGTAGGCCAGAGCTACCAGGCAACATGTGTGAAGATGGCGAGTAAAAGATCATCTTTGCCTCTGAAAGCAAATCTTCAAATCATCGATGACCTGGACCATAAAAGAAAATCGCAAACCACAATCTGCAATTAACTCGGCTTAGCAAAGAGTAATGTTGCAACCGTGTGGGCCAACAGAGGAAAAATCAAGTCTATTATAGTCAAAGGTGAAACACCAATCCAAAAGAAATATTAAATCTGTACTGCGAGTCATGAAGATCTTGATGAAGCAGTCATTACCTGGAATTGAGGATCTTTTTGAACTGGTTAACAAGATGGAAACAGTGTGCATTGAGAAAAGCATGAATAAGATGGAGCAATCTATGCTGTATAGTTTTTTTTAACAGAATAAAATTATGTTCAATTCCAATTGGTTATTTCTTCATTTTTCTGATGCAGCAAATTGGCAAACCTTACTATAGTGAACACCATGAGATAACGATCTTTTCTGCCAGTCCCGAGAGGTTCGTTATAGTGAAGTTCAACTGTAGTCCAAATCACATTTACCTGCCCTGCTCCCATATCACTTTATTCCTATTTTTTCACCACCTATCCAATCTAATCTTAAATGTTGACATAGTTTCTGCATCAACCAATAACCCTGGAAGTGAATTCCACAGCCTCACATCTCTTTGTGTAGAGAAGTTTCTCCTGCCCTCTGTTCTAAACCTCTGGGGGGGCGACTTTCGGCAGCACGTTCAGGTGTTAAAGCTCCTCCGAGGTGGCTAGAGTGGATTCTTGAGCTGAAACGCCAGTTTAGCCCACATTTAGCACAAGACGCCATCTTGGTAAAGGAGTTGAATCGCGCACTAGGAATGGCTGCACGTCGGCTTGTTAAGGGGCTGACTGCCATTTAAAATGCCTGCTAGTGCTCATTAAAGAGGCTGCACAGCTTTTTGGTGGCTAACACTTCAGCTAACGCCCTCTCCTAACAGCAACCAACTATTTGGGCATTGATGTCAATTTCAAGCACTACTTAAAGGGATACTCAACATTTCATGTTCATTGTTGCTGGAGCTGTGAAGAGGACCTCTGAAACACATCGGGAGACGTCCTGGGACACTTTGTCAAGACTTCACCAACACTCGAGCAACATTTATTCCAGAAATTCTCTGATAACCATTTAAAAAGAGTAAGTTCTGTGCTACTCCACCTTACAGGAGTCACCAGGATAAAGGGAGTGCTTGGTCATGGGCACCTTGCTAGGAGTCCCCCTTGGTCTGGATAAGGAATGGGAGGAGGAAATGAGGCCAAGCAGAGCAGCACCAGCTGCTGCAGGAGAGGGACAGGAGGCCGAGCAGGGTGATTTGGAGTCCTTCCCCCCTGTGGGTACAGGACATCCCTCCTCCTCTGGACCTTCTCCACCAGGACCTCCAGTGCCGCATCCGAGAACCTGTGTGCCCTCTCCCTCGGTTCCTGAGCCATCCTACAACATGCCACTGTATGTCAGCCAGCACACTCCACACCTTCAGTGGGTGCAGAGCCCACATATACTGCACCACAAAAATGATGTTTAATCAGCACTTGGGTGCTAAACCTGCAGATGTGTGGTTTAGCACCCACAGGCAAGTTCAAATTATGGTAATCAGCAATTAGGACCAAAATTGTGCGCTAAATCCAACCTTTCAAACAGGCGTGTCTTATTAGCACAGCACCCATATAGCACCTGTTTTCACCCTTTGGCCAAAATAATTCCCCTGATGTTTAATCTTATATCTAAGCCCCCTCATTTTAGACCCCTTAACTACTGGAAACAGTCTGCTTGCATCTACCCTGACCCATTCTTTTATAATTTTAAACACTACTACCAAATCGCCTCGTAATCTGCATTATTCTGATGAAAAAAGCCCCAATTTTTCAAATTGTTTATTGTAATTTTATTTTCTCATACCAGGCAGCATCCGAGTGAATCTACGTTGCACCCTCTCTGAGGCCTCAATATCCTAGAAAGAAAGGAAGGTTAGAAATGGGACAGTCGGTATCAGTTGATTTGGTCAATAGCTTTCTCACCTTTACTTTTGATGTCCTTGTCCCAACAAAACCTATATTCCCACTATAATGGGCCTCAGAGAATCAAACAATCTGAAAAGGAATGCCTGAGAAGAGTGAACCATTTACAATATCAGCTATCATGGGGTCCAGCAGAAGTTCTTGAGATTGGTGAGAATCGGGTGCGGGTGGAAAAGATAAGTCTCATGGACAAAATTAACTTGTAAAGAATGGGTGGAGAAACTGAAGAGTGACAGGGGATCAGAGCTAGGGTAGGAGTAGGACTGGGGGGAGGGTTAGCTAAGAGTAAAAGGGGAAGGGGAAGCAGAGGTGGCAGCTGACCTGATGGTGTTAGAGGTGATGGTAGAGAAGCCAGGGGAGAGGGGTTTTAGAAGGCAGTCAGCATTAGAGAAAAGGGCCCTCCAGGATAATCCTAGAGTGGTTTGACAGCAGAATGTACGTCACAGTAGAGATTGATGTGGCCAAGTCATATCTGGCGATGAATGCCTAAGCCAGTTGTGCACGTACATTTGTACCCCTATGATTTGAGGCCTTAACAGGGGAATGGGAGGGATGAGAGACAGTGCAGGGTTTGCTGGGACAAGGACATCAAAAGTAGAGGTGAGGGAGCTGTTGAGCAAATCAACAGCAGCAGGGGTGTCAAGGTTAATAGAGGGCCACAGGCTAGGCAGTTGGAATTTAGAAAGTGCAATTGTAAGCAAGTTAAGGAAGATATTTTTCAAAGCTTGAATGCTAAAGGAAGTGGGGTTGAAATGGGGTAGGGGAATATGGATGGCGAAGAAGGCAAAGAAATGGTTTGGGAAAGCCTTGTCAGTGTTCAAGATGACAACAAGAGATGGTGCTTTGAAGGGGATGTGGATTTTATATTGAAGAATAGTGAATTCAGAGGTTAATAAGAGGAGAGGAATTTGAAGGGGGGACAGGAGAAGAGCTCGGAGAGGGGAGAGGAGAAGAGCTCAGAGGCGGGGAGAGAAGGTCACCAGCTCGAGGTGGGGGGAAGGTCAGGAACTTGGGGGGGGTGAAGGTCTGTAACTTAGGCAGGAGAGAAGGTAAGGAACTTGGGGGGAGAAGGTCAGGAACTCGGGCAGGAGAAAAGGTCAGGAATTCGGGGGGACAAGGTCAGGAACATGGGGGGAAGGAGAAGGTCAGGTACTCGGGGGGGGGAGGAGAAGGTCACAAATTCAGGGAGGGGGGGATAGGGCACGGAGAGAAGAGTGGGGATGGGGGAAGAATGTGATCCAGGTCTAAAGGGGGAGGGATGAGAGCAAGAACATGATCCAGATCATATTCTCCCCCTTGGTTATACGTGGATCACATTCTTCCAAATGGATGCATTTGTGAATCCCTTCTCACACACTAAGCAGGTGAACGGCCTCTCCCCAGTATGAACTTGCTGGTGTAACAGTAGGTTGGATGACTGAGCAAATCCCTTCCCACACGTGGAGCAGGTGAATGCCCTCTCCCCAATGTGAACTGGCTGGTGTGTCAAAAGGTTGGATATGCACATGCACCCCACACACCAACACACCCACACACCCCACATACGCATACCCCACACGTGCACCACACACACGTGCACCACACATACGTGCACCACACACACACACAATCACAAACCCGCACCTATTGGGTTATTGACTGGCAAATCCTTACCAGTTTCCTGCTATAATAGCACCACCCTGAGATCCAGAGGCCATTGCATTTTTGCATTTACTTTTTTCCATTTCCTATTTCAATGAGCGTTTCTTAGAAACATAGAAGATAGGAGCAGGAGTAGGCCATTCAGCCCCTCGAGCCTGCTCCGGATTTCGATGAGATCATGGCTGATCATCCAAACTCAGTACCCTGTACCTGCCTTCTCCCCATATCCCTTGATACCTTTAGCTTTAAGAAATATATCTAACTCATTCTTGAATATATTTAATGACTTGGCCTCAACTACCTTCTGTGGTAGAGAATTCCACAGTTTCACCACTCTCTGGGTGAAGAAATTCCTCCTCATTTCTGTCCTAAATGGCTTACCCCCTATCCTTAGATTATGACCCCTGGTTCTGGACTCTCCGACCATCGGGAACATTCTTCCTGCATCTAGTTTGTCTAGACCTGTCAGAATTTTATATGTTTCGATGAGATCCCCTCTCATTCTTCTATACTCCAGCGAGTATAAGCCCAATCGACCCAATCTCTCCTCATATGTAATTCCTGCCATCCCAGGTATCAGCTTTGTGAATCTTCGCTGAACTCCCTCCATGGCAAGAACATCCTTCCTCAGATAAGGTGACCAAAACTGCACACAATACTCAAGGTGTGGTCTCACCAAGGCCCTGTACAACTGCAGCAGGACATCCCTGTTCCTATACTCAAACCCTTTCGCTATGAAGGCCAACATACCATTTGCCTTCTTCACCGCCTGCTGCACCTGCATGCTTACCTACAGCGACTGGTGCACAAGGACACCCAGGTCTCATTGCACTTCCCCTTCTCCCAATCTATTGCCATTCAGATAATAGTCTGCCTTTCTGTTTTTGACACCAAAGTGGATAACCTCGCATTTATCCACGTTATATTGCATCTGCCACGCTTCTGCCCACTCACCCAACCTGTCCAAATCATCCTGGAGTTTCTCGGTATCCTCCTCGCAGCACACACTCCCACCCAGCTTTGTGTCATCTGCAAACTTGGAGATATTACATTTAGTTCCCTTATCTAGATCATTAATGTATATTGTGAATAGCTGGGGTCCAAGGACCGATCCCTGCGGTACCCCACTAGTCACTGCTTGCCACTTGGAAAAAGACCCATTAATTCCTACTCTTTGCTTTCTGTCCACCAACCAGTTCTCTATCCAAGTAAATACCTTGCCCCCAATCCCATGTGCCTTAACTTTACCCGCTAATCTCTTATGTGGGACCTTATCGAAAGCCTTTTGAAAGTCCAAATACACCACATCTACTGGTTCTCCCTTATCTATTTTCCCAGTTACATCCTCAAAAAATTCCAGTAGATTAGTCAAGCACGATTTACCTTTTGTAAATCCATGTTGACTTTGTCCGATCCTGTCACTGTTTTTCAAGTGCTCAGCTATTACATCCTTTATAATGGACTCTAGCATTTTCCCCACTACCGATGTCAGGCTTATCGGTCTGTAATTCCCCACTTTCTCTCTACCACCCTTTTTGAATAGTGGGGTAACATTAGCTACCCTCCAATCCATGGGTACAGTTCCAAATTCCATCGAATGTTGGAAGATGATCAGCAATGCATCTACTATTTCTAGGGCCACTTCCTTAAGTACCCTAGGATGTAGATTATCAGGCCCTGGGGATTTATCGGCCTTCAATCCCGTCAATTTCCCTAACACCATTTCCCTGCAAATACTGATTTCTTTCTGTTCCTCCCTTTCATCAGACCGTATGTTCTCCAACATCTCTGGGAGGTTATTTGTGTCCTCCTTTGTGAAGACAGAACCAAAATGTTCCCCATTATAACTTCCCCCGCTTCTGACTGCAAGGGACCTACACTTGATTTCACTAATCTTTTTCTCTTCACATATCTATAAAAACTCTTACAGTCAGTTTTTATGTTCCCTGCAAGCTTACTTTCATATTCTATTTTTCCCTTCTTAATTAATCCGTTTGTCCTCCTTTGTTGAATCCTAAACTGCTCCCAATCCTCAGGGTTACCGCTTTTTCTGGCCTATTTATATGACCTCTCCTTGGATCTTATGCTATCCCTAATTTCCCTTGTTAGCCACGGTTGAGTCACCCTTTTTGTTTTATTCTTATGCCACACTGGGATGAACAAATTCTGTAGTTCATCCATGCAGTCTTTGAATGTTTGCCATTGCCTATCCACCGTCAACCTCTTGAGTGACATTCCCCAATCAATCCTACCCAATTCGTGCCTCATACCATCGTAGTTTCTTTTATTTAAATTCAGGACCCTAGTCTCTGATTCAACTACTTCACTCTCCATCCTAATGAAGAATTCTATCATATTATGATCACTCTGACCCAAGGGGCCTTGTAGAACAAGATTGCTAATTAATCCTTTCTCGTTACATAATACCCAGTCTAAGATGGCCTGATCTCTGGTTGGTTCCTCAACATATTGTTCCAGAAACCCATCCCGTAAACATTCTAGGAATTCCTCCTCCACAGTATTTTTACTAATTTGGTTAGCCCAATTTATATGTAAATTAAAATCACCCATGATGACTGCTGTGTCCTTACTGCATGCTTCTCTAATTTCCCTTTTAATGCCATCCCCAACCTCCATATTAATGTTTGGAGGTCTATATACCACTCCCACTAATGTTTTCTGCCCCTTGTTATTTCTCAGTTCTACCCATACAGATTCCGCATCATCAGAGCTAATATCCTTCCTTTCAATTGTGTTAATCCCCTCTTTAACCAGCAATGCTACCCCACCTCCCTTTCTTTTTTGCCTATCTTTCCTAAATATTGAATACCCCTGGATGTTGAGTTCCCAGCCTTGGCCACCCTGGAGCCATGTTTCTGTAATCCCAATCAAATCGTATTCATTTACCTCTATTTGCGCAGCTAATTCATCCACCTTGTTCCGAATGCTCCTTGCATTAAGACACAAAGCCTTCAGGCTTGTTTTTTTAACGCTCTCAGACCTATATGAATTATTATTTACTGTGACCATGTTTGATTTAAACCGTTGAGTTCTTTGCCTTCTACTTTTGTTTTTCTCCTTCCTGTCTTTTGCTTTTATCCTTGTTTCCCTTTCCTCTGTCTCCCTGCTCAGGTTCCCAACCCCCTGCCACTTTTGTTTAAACCCTCCCCAACAGCACTAGCAAACACTCCCCCTAGGACATCGGTCCCAGCCCTGCCCAGGTGCAGACCATCCCGTTTGTACTGGTCCCACCTCCCCCAGAACCGGTTCCAATGTCCAAGGAATTTGAATCCCTCCCCCTTGCACCATTCCTCTAGCCACGTATTCATTTGAAATATCCTCCTATTTCTACTCTGACTAGCACGTGGCACTGGTAGCAATCCTGAGATTACTACCTTTGAGGTCCTATTTTTTAATTTACCTCCTAACTCCCTATATTCTGCTTTTAGGACCTCATCCTGTTTTTTACCTATATCGTTGATGCCTATGTGCACCACGACAACTGGCTGTTCGCCCTCCCCCTCCAGAATGTTCTGTAGCCGCTCTGAGACGTCCTTGACCCTTGCACCAGGGAGGCAACACACCATCCTGGAGTCTCGTTAGCGGCCGCAGAAACGCCTATCTATTCCCCTTACAATTGAATCCCCTATCACTATAGCTCTTCCACACTTTTTCCTCCCAGCCTGTGCAACAGAGCCACCCATGGTGCCAGGAAGTTGGCTGCTGCTGCCTTCCCCTGATAAGCCATCCCCCCCAACAGCATCCAAAGTGGAATATCTGTTTGAGAGGGGGATGGCCACAGGGGACCCCTGCACTACCTGCCTGCACCTCTTACTCTGCCTGGTGGTCACCCATTCACTTCCTGCCTGTACACCCTTTACCTGCGGTGTGACCAACTCTCTAAATGTGCTATCCACGACGTCCTCAGCGTTGCGAATGCTCCAATATGCATCCATCCGCAGCTCCAGCACCGCAATGCGGTCCATCAGTAGCTGCAGCTGGATACAC
Organism: Squalus acanthias; assembly: GCA_030390025.1. NCBI lineage: Eukaryota > Metazoa > Chordata > Chondrichthyes > Squaliformes > Squalidae > Squalus > Squalus acanthias. The sequence goes on from CM059432.1 coordinate 89,350,353, forward strand.
TTCCCACACACATGGTCGTCAGGGACACAGGAAGCGTCCCTGATTTCCCACATATAGCAGGAGGAGCATATCACAGGGCGGAGCTCTCCTGCCATGACTTACCCTTTAATTAATAAATTAAAATCAAATTAAATGAATCCCACCAATTTCACTTCAATTAAATGATATACTCAAGGGCCCTTGTTTAACCGCAGTCCCCGCTACACCACAGAGACTCTAGAAACTATAAACCACAGAATTTAAGTATGGAAAAAGGAGAAAGAGAGAAATACTCACCAACCAATCACTTACCTGCTTTCTGGTGACGTCACACTTCGATTACTTTTTACTTCTGTCACCCGCTCTGAGATTGGTAAACCTACCTGCTCCTGGGGCTCCCTTTTGTACTCTTCCGCCGCCGCTCCTCCGAGGTCCGCACCGCCGCTGCTGTGGGCCTACCTGCTCCTCGGGCTCGCCTTTATACCCTGCCGCCGCCGCTCCTCCTAGGTCCGCAACGCCGCTGCTGTTGTTGTTGTCTTGACCTTTGTGCCTTCATTTTGAATTAAAGATTTTTATCACTTCCAGAAGGAAAATAAAACATAAAACACCAAAGAAGTAACTAACCCACTAATTAGAGTATAATAGGCCAGGAAATTCCCTACTTACCACCACAAGTTAACACCGCAATTCTGGCGAAAAATGGCGGCCGCCACTCTAACGGATCTCTCTGGCGCAGGACTCAGCGACTGCCATTTTTGTGAGGGCCTTAATGCTGCTGATAGCAGAGCCAGCCCTGGAGATGCAAATATGGAGAACATGACATCAGTCGGCGTGCAATGCCAACTTAACATCAGCGCTGGGTTCTAAGTTCACCATGAAAACCCAGCATTCAGACAGAGGCGCTGTCATTGTCATCACACACATCTTTCAGGTACGTTTACATTTAAGCTTTTGGTCTGGATATTTTATATTTTATTGAAGTAGTGGCTTGGTGCAAAACATATTAAAAGTTTTTTTAAGTGCGCAGGGAGAGCAGGGAGTGCTGCTAGATGCTAGCAAGGCCTCGGATGGTAAAGGAAGGTCTCTAAGAAGACAGAAAATGCTGGAAATACTCAGCAGGTCAGGCAGCATCCATGGCAAGAGAAATAGAGTTCACCTCTCAGGTCAAGGTGCTGCCTGACCTGCTGATACTTTTATTTCAGATTTACAGCATCCGCTCGCAGAGGGAAGAGGAAGACGCAGAAGTGGAGGAAGCAGAAGAGGAGGAAGCAGAAGGAAGGATGGAATCATCCGCCTGCGGTACAAGTGGCCACAACCCCAATTCCCTTTTCAACATTTATCCCACACCTTACTTTCCCTCTGTTACTGACCATCACAGCTTCCTCTTGGCCACAATGCTTTTTTTGCTGGGATGTGGGCATCGCTGGCACTGCTCTCCTCCCTCAACCTCTGCACTGAACGACTTCTCATCTTCGGTGATTTCAACCTCCATTTCAATTCATCATGCTCTTCTCTTCTGAGTTCACTAGTCTCCTATCCTCCCTTAATCTCTCCCTCCATGTAAACACCCCAACCCATATTCATGGCCACCCCCTCGACCTTGCCATCTCTCGTGGCCTTGCTACTCCCATCATGTCAATCGCAGATAAGGCCATCTCTGACCACTTCCTCATATCGCTCTCCACCCACATCCCCCTTCCACCCACCCCCAAACCTACTTCCTTCTATGTCCGCCCTAGAAAAATCTCTCTCCCAACTCTCTTACAACTATATTTATGAAATCCCAACCGCCAGCCTTTGGCCCTCCATTCAGCATGACATTTCTGCAGCTACCGATCTGTTCAACCACACTCACACCACCACCTTTGATGACCTCGTCCCTACTAAAACAATTACTTTCTCTCACCCTGGCTGTTCCCCCTGGTACCACCCTCATCTTCACTCCTTTAAGTCCAAGGGACGCAGACTTGAACGAAAATGGTGGACAACTGGTTTAGCCATTCACCGCCAGATCTGGCTGGACAACATAAAGCATTATCCGGTCCTGCTCTCGTCTACCAAAATTGCTCACTATTCCAGAATCATTCTGGAATGCAAAGATAAACCCCGGCTCCTATTCCCTACTGCTAACCGTCTTCTTAAACCCCTCTCTCCTGTCTCCTCCACCCTCACCTCCAACAACAAGTGTGAGGAGCTCATGGACTTCTTTGTCTCTAAGATTGAGACAATCCGTTCAGTTGCCTCTGCCACTTTCCTTCCTTCCCTTAGCCCACTTTGCCAAACTTCCTCTAAGGTTTCCCCCTCCCGAGCCCTGAACTCACATCTTTCTCCAGTTTCTCTCCGATCTCCCCTCATGACCTCTCCACACTCATCATGTCCATGAGACCCACCTCCTGCTCCCTCGACCCTATTCCCACCAAACTGTTGACCATCCAACTTCCTTTTCTGGCTCCCATGTTAGCTGACATTGTTAACAGTTCTACCACCCCATCTCCAACCTCTCTTTCCTCTCCAAAGTCCTTGAACGTGTTGTTGCCTTCCAAATCCATGCCCATCTTTCCCTCAATTCTAAGTTTGAATCCTTATAATCAGGTTTCCGTCCTTGCCACAGTACCGAAACAGCTCTCATCAAAGTCACAAATGACATCTTTTGTGACTGTGACAAAGGTAAAGTATCCCTATCCCTATCCCTCCTCGTCCTTCTTGATGTGTCTGCAGCCTTTGACACAGTTGACCACAGTTCACCATCCTTCTCCAAAGCCTCTCCACCGTTGTCCAGCTGGGTGGGACTGCACTCGCCTGGTTCAATTCTTATCTATCTAATCGTAGCCAGAGAATTACCTGCTTCTCTTCCCGCTCCCACATCATTAACTCTGGTGTCCCCCAAGGATCTATCCTTGGCCCCCTCCTATTTTTCATCTACATGTTGCTCCTTGGCGACATCATCTGAAAACACAGCATCAGTTTCCACATGTACGCTGACGACACCCAACTCTACCTCACTACCACTTTTCTCAACCCCTCCACGGTCACTAAATTGTCAGACTGCTTGTCCGACATCCAGTTCTGGATGAGCAGAAATTTTCTCCAATTAAATATTGGGAAGACCGAAGCCATTGTTTTTGGTCCCCGCCACAAATTCCATTCCCTAGCCATTGACTCCATCCCTCTCCCTAACATCTGTCTGAGGCTGAACCACACTGTTCGCAACCTTGGTGTCAAATTTGACCCTGAAATGAGCTTCCAACCACATATTCGCAGCATAACTAAGACCAACTATTTAAACCTCCATAACATCGCCCATCTCCGCCCTTGCCTCAGCTCATCCGCTGCTGAAACCCTCTTCCATGCCTTTGTTACCTCTAGACTTGACTATTCCAATGCACTCCTGGCTGGCCTCCCACATTCTACCCTACATAAACTTGAGGTCATCCAAAACTCGGCAGCCCGTGTCCTAACTCGCACCAAGTCCCGTTCACCCATCATCCCTGTGCTCGCTGACCTACATTGGCTTCCCGTTAAGCAACGCCTCGATTTCAAAATTCTAATCCTTGTTTTCAAATCCCTCTATGGCTTCGCCTCTCCCTATCTCTGTAATCTCCTTCAGCCCCACAACCCCCTGAGATATCTGCGCTCCTTTAATTCTGCCCTCCTGAGCATCCCTGATTATAATTTCTCAACCATTGGTGGCCGTGCCTTCTGTTGCCTATGCCCTAAGCTCTGAAATTCCCTGCCTAAAACTCTCCACCTCACTACCTCTCTTTCCTGCTTTAAGGCGCTCCTTAAAACCTACCTCTTTGAATAAGCTAAGGAGGGTTTCCTTAGTGTGAAGATGGGACTTCGTCTCCACAAGGACTGTGCAGTGGTCACTGCTGCCAATGCTGTCATGAACAGATGCATCTCCAACAGGTAGATCAGTGAGGAAGAGGTCAAGTCGGTTTTTCCTTCATGTTGGTTCTCTCACCACCTGCCGCAGGCCCAGTCTGGCAGCTATGTCCTTCAGGTTTCCTTGTCGATGCTTGATCTGAAGCCATGAGTCTTCATAGGGGTCTGGAAATAGACTAGTCTGTGGGACAGCTCTCACAATTTTGGCACAAGTCCCCAGATGATGGTGAGGAGGACTTTGCAGGGTCGACTGGGCTGGGTGTGCCTTTGTCGTGTCTGAAGCCGGTGCCGAGGTCGATGCCAGGTGGTCCTTCTGGTTTTAATCTAATTAATGTTATTCGTAGCGGTATGGTACAACTGAGTGGCTTGCTTGGCCATTTCAGAGGGCAGACAAGATTTTTTTTTATTCGTTTATTGGATGTTGGCGTCGCTGGCAAGACCAGCATTTATTGCCCATTCCCTAATTGCCCTTGAGAAGGCGGTGGTGAGCCGCCTTCTTGAACCGCTGCAGTCTGTGTGGTGAAGGTACTCCCACAGTGCTGTTAGGTAGGGAGTTCCAGGATTTTGACCCAGCGACAATGAAGGATCGGTGATATACTTCTAAGTCAGGATGGTGTGTGACTTGGAGGGGAACTTGGAGATGGTGGTGTTCCCATGCGCCTGCTGCCCTTGTCCTTCTAGGTGGAAGAGGTCGTGGGTTTGGGAGGTGCTGCTGAAGAAGCCTTGGCGAGTTGCTGCCGTGTATCTTGTAGATGGTACACACTGCAGCCACGGTACGCCGGTGGTGGAGGGAGTGAATGTTTAAGGTGGTGGATGGGGTGCCAATCAAGCGGGCTGGATGGTGTTGAGCTTCTTGAGTGTTGTTGGAGCTGCACTCATCCAGGCAAGTGAAGAGTGTTCCATCACACTCCTTACTTGTGCTTTGTAGATGGTGGAAGGGCTTTGGGGAGCCAGGAGGAGAGACACTCGCCGCAGAATACCTAGCCTCTGACCTGCTTTTGTTGCCACAGTGTTTATGTGGCTGGTCCAGTTAAGTTGCTTGTCAATTGTGACCCCCAGGATGTTGATGGTGGGGGATTTGGCGATGGTAATACTGTTGAATGTCAAGGGGAGGTGGTTAGACTCTCGCTTGCTGGAGATAGTCATTGCCTGGCACTTCTGTGGTACGAATGTTACCTGCACAAGCCTGAATGTCATCCAGGTCTTGTTGCATGCAGGCATGGACTGCTTCATTATCTGAGGAGTTGTGAATGGTGCTGAACACTGTGCAGGCATCAGCGAACATCCCCATTTCTGACCTTATGTTGGAGGGAAGGTCATTGATGCAGCAGCTGAAAATGGTTGGGTCTAGGACAATCCCCTGAGGAATTCCTGCAGCGATGTCCTGGGGCTGTGATGATTGACCTTCAACCAGCACAACCATCTTCCTTTGTGCTAGGTATGACTCCAGCCAGTGGAGCATTTTCCCATTGACTTCAGTTTTACTAGGGCTCCTTGATGCCACACTCGGTCAAATGCTGCCTTAATGTCAAGGGCAGTCACTCTCACCTCACCTCTGGAATTCAGCTCCTTTGTCCATGTTTGGACCAAGGCTGTAATGAGGTCGGGAGGTCGGGAGCTGAGTAGTCTTGGCGGAACCCAAACTGGGATTCTGTGAGCAGGTTATTGGTGAGTAAGTGCCACTTGATAGCACTGTCGATGACACCTTCCATCAGTTTGCTGATGATTGAGAGTAGACTGATGGGGCGGTAATTGGCTGGGTTGGATTTGTCCTGCTTTTTGTGGACAGGACATACCTGGGCAATTTTCCACATTGTCAGATAGATGCCAGTGTTGTAGCTGTACTGGAACAGCTTGGCTAGAGGTGCGGCTAGTTCTGGAGCATCAACCACATTGTTGTGGGTCAGGAGTTACATATAGGCCAGACCAGGTAAGGACGGTAGATTTCCTTTCCTAATGGACATTAGTGAACCAGATGGGTTTTTACAACAATCCAGTAGTTACATGATCACCATTACTGACACTAGCTTTTTATTCCAGATTTATTTAATTAACTGAATTTAAACTGAAATAAACGCCTCCACAAAGCAAACTTTCCATTCCAATTTTATATATCTATCCATCTCATATGACATCAAGAAATTAACTCATCACTCTGACGCATTCTCTTAGTGACTGTCTTGTGTGTGCCTTTGCCTATCCTACTGATGTCATGCAGTGCTACCCCCATGGTTGCAGCATGGCTAGTGGAAGGCTGCTGACTTTCAGTGGGGGACACTACAAATGGCCTTGTTGGTCAACCTTGAGGAGCTGGTGGCTGGGAGTGTCAAATCGAGCAATGGTGTTTCTTCTTCTTCTTCTTCTCCTCTCTCCTCTCCCTCTTCTTGGTCACCCATTGGGTGGGCAGGCTGCATTTCTTGGGTGTGTGAAATGAGGAAGACACAAGGGTGGAGTTGTGGTGAGGGGTGGGTGGGAAAGCAAGCATTGCATTTGAGAAGGAGGATAATGTATGACGATACCAACATCTTGTATCCTTTCTGCCCTGCTGCTGGCCAAGGGCTCAGCCATGTCCCTGCCAAGAATGACCAGCACCATCTCCTTCAATACGGTGAAGTGAAGCTAGGAATGGGAGGTGTGCTCGTGTTTGGTACAGACTGTTGGTAGGTGAGTGATTGGGGGGAGGTCGTGCATTGTGAAGTGTGTGAGGCTGGTTGTGCAGTTGGTAGGAGATGGCTTTTGAAGATGCATTCACTGACCTTGACCACTGGTCTGAGGTCATGAAGCTTCTTGGGGCACTGGAGCCAGGTCCTGGGGGCAACACTGCTGGCAGTGACTGCCTCGGTGATGTGGCCCCACATCATTCTTTCTGGAGGGCCTTCTGGCCTCTGTGGGTAGAGGACCTCACTTGCTGTGTTGACCCCTGCACCAAGCTGGAGTGTTATATGTGAGTCCCTGGGTGCCCCTTCCCTGGCTTGTTGAATCAGTTGTGTTAGTGTTGAAGCACTTTTAGGATTTTTTTTAGATGCGGAATGGAATTCAGTTTTAAGAGCTGAAGACTCCCATTTGGGAATTATTTCTAATTTTTTTTTTCAGAAGGCAGTTGAGCTGTAAGGGATAAATGCAGCCTATTTTTATATGATTTTTATTTTTTTCATTTCAGAAGGCAGTTCCCCTTCAAGTGACGGAACTGCCTTCTGAAATGACAGCCTTGCTTTAAGAGAAGGCTGTTCTTGCTGCAATGACGCTACAGCCACATTACATTGGGGCCTCCTGCCAGGACGAATGCCACCAGAATGGCATTGCACAGTAAGTTTAGCACTGGGCTAATGTTAATTAGCCACCAGCGCCAATTTACCGGTCCTGCCAGTGCCATAAATTTTGGCGGCCATTAACTCCAACTAGCAGTGGCAGCTGCAAGCTTTTAGTGATCTCCAATTTCTAGGCCAAAGTCTTTTGTTTTATCAGCCAAGGACAACTATAATTACAATTGCAGAACACTAGATTACAGAGGATCTTCACAAAGCTAACTACAGTTCCACTTTCTGTAGACTGCCTGACAAGACTGGATCAAATTACACATTGCAGGGTTGTCTACAGCAGGCAGGATCAAATTACACATTCCAGACAAACTGTTGAGTGTGTCTTGACCTCCAAGGGGATCAATCAGAAATCTGGTCCAACCCATTGGTGTTGCAAATAAACACAGCCTGTTAAGATCGAAGCCAATGGCACTTTGCTTTGTTATTAGTCACATTCTTTAAAGGCAAAGAACAACCTGTGAGCAGTCAATCTATTCTTCACACGTGTCTCAGATTTACATAAAGAGCAAAGACCTATTAACGGTACAGCTACAAATTTCGCGTCTGCACTTTTTTCATGGGTACAGCAGTGCTAGCCACTCCCATAAACAATCGGAGCATCTGCCATTCAGGAGTGTATCCACACTGCCCCATATCTAATTATAGGATAGCCATAGCCTGAGGGTGTAACAATAATACCCTTTGTGATCTGAACGGGAAATCATCTTTCACTAAATGACTTTGCAGTTGCTTCTCCAATATTTTCAAAGGCAGTCAAGAAACACTTGATAAGATAAGGCCAGGTACAAGTTATTAAGTGGCTTTATTTCACAGACAGAAAGTGAACATACAGAGTGACAGTCAAAGCAAATTCCACTTACTTGACTCAATCTCACTTCTCTCCTTGAAAAATGGGGGATAAAGTAATAAACTACAGGCCCTATCCCTTTCATGGACTGATTTATTTGTTTTTGGCATTAGCTAACGGCAGAAACTGACCTCATGCATTTTAGCTTCCAGCTCTGGGTCAACGACTTTGCCTCAACAGTACTTCCTTCAAAACCTGACTGCCTCCAATCATGGGCTTTTGTCCTTCCTTTTTGTTTGTTCTAATCCCAGGAAGTAGAAGGGCAGTATCCCTGACACCATCCCATGCAAGAACTCACCAGCAGGCCTGTCAACCAAATCTAGTATCCTCCTCTTCCAGGAGTATATTCTCCGCAGACACCCCATGCCATGCCCACTTGAACAGAGTCAACCCTACCACAATTTGTAAAATAAGATAATAAATTGCATGCTTAATGTCCCCAGTCACCTCACTAATAGACCTGGGATGAAACAATAGGCTTCCATTGTATCTGTTTGAAATAGGCTGTGAGCTGACATTGCACAAACTGGCCTGTCTGCCTTTAATAAAATGATACAGCACCGAAGGAGGCCATTCGGCCTGTGCTGGCTCTTTGAAAGAGCTATCCAATTAGTCCCACACCCTGGCTCTTGCCCCATAGACTGGCAAATTTTTCCCCTTCAAGTATTTATCCAGTTCCATTTTGAAAGTTACTATTGAATCTACTTTAACCACCCTATCAGGCAGTGCATTTCAGATCATAACAATTTGCTGCATAATTATTTTTTCCTGATGTCGCCTCTGGTTCTTTTGCCAGTTACCTTAAATCTGTGTCCTCTGGTTACTGACCCTTCTGCCAGTGGAAACAGTTTCTCCTTATTTACCCTTCGTGATTGTGAACACCTCTATCAAATCTCCCTTTAACCTTCTCTGCCCTCAGGAAAACAACCCCAGTTTATTTAGTCTCTTGACGTAACTGTAGTCGTTCATTCCTGGTACCATTCTAGTAAGTCTCCACTGCACCCTCTTTGGCCTTGACATCTTTCCTAAAGTGTGGTGTCCAGAACTGGCCACAATACTCCAGATGGGGCTTAACCAGTGTTTTATAAAGTTTGTCATAACTTCTTTGCTTTTGTACTCTGTGCTAAGAATCCCGTATTCCTTTTTAACAGCCTTCTCAGTTTGTCCTGCCACCTTTAAAGACTTGTGTACGTACACCCCCAGGTGTCTCTGTTCTTACACCCTGGTTGAAATTGTGTCATTTAGTTTATAGTGCTTCTCCTCATTCTTCCTACAAAAATGAATCTGTGTTAAATTTCATCTGTCATGTGTCTGTCCATTTGACCAGTCTATGTCCTCCTGAAGTCTGTTACTATCCTCCTCACTGTTTACTACATTTCCAAGTATTGTGTCATCTGCAAACTTTGCAATTATGCCTCCTATACCTAAGTCCAAGTCATTAATATATGTCAAAAAGAGCAGTTGTTCCAACACCGATCCCTGGGGAACATCACTGCACACTTTCCTCCAGTCTGAAAAACAACCGTTAACTACTCTCTGTTTCTGTCCCTTTGCCAATTTCGTATCCATGCAGCCACTGCCCCTTTAATCCCATGGACTTCAATCTTGTTAACAAGTCTATTATGTCTGTTATGTACTGGCCCAGAAATTCGTCCGAATACGGGAGAGTACGCATTGTGTACTCACCCATATTCAGTCCCGAAGTGCCGGTTTCCTGCATGCACTGCGCATGCGCGGGAAACCGGCACTTCCGATATTGCGAAGGGGCCGGTTCCTAAGTGAACCGCGTGCGCACTACAGGCTGTGCGCACGCAGCACACTTAGTTTTTTTTTCAGGTTTGAACGCGAAGGTAAGTGTTGAAGATTTTACACATGAAGAAAGGAGGCGTAAGACCCCCTTTTAACAAGGTAAGTAGTTAATTAAGTATTATTTAAAAAAAATTTCAACAGGTTTATCTTTTTTAGAGACTTTAAAGAAAGGTAAGTTTATTTTTATAACTTTTAAAAAGAATTTAAATTTTTTCAAAAATTTAAATTTTTGTTTAAAGTGGTTAATTTATTTAACTATGGTTATTTTATTAATGTGATGTTTTTTAAATTTAATTGAGGTTTAGCTATTCTTTTGGGGGCAATTTGTATTCATAGTTTTAACAGCTCTTCCTGTCAAAACTATGAATGAAAGATGGTGTGCTGCCATTGGCTCTAACTGGCCCACGTGATCCCAGAGGTTGCATCGAACTAACTGCGCCTCTGAGACACGCACACACTGTGCACCGGCACCAGGGAGAGGCCCAGGAACTGAAGTTCGTGTGGGCCAAAACCATAAAGGCAGGCGCGGAGTGCGATATCGCGGGGGATCCTTACCCCCGCGGCAACCATCGAAGTCCAATTTCTGGGCCCTAGTTTATCAAAAGCCTTTTGAAAGTCCATATGTACAACATCAACTGGACTACCCTCATCAACCCTCTCCGTAACTTTATCAAAGAACTTTAGTCAAACACAATTTGCCTTTAACAAATCTGTACTGGCTTTCATTTATTAACCCATATTTTCCAAGTGCTAATTAATTTTGTCCCAGATTATTGTCTCTAAAAGTTTCCCCACCACCAATGTTAGGCTGACTGGTCTGCAGTTTCCGGGTTTATCCCTCTCCCCTTTTTTGAACAGGGATGCAACATTTGCAATCCTCCAGTCCTCTGGTACCACTCCTATATCTATAAGGATTGGAAGATTGTGGACAGAGCCTCTGCAATTTCCAACCATACTTCCCTCAGCAACCTAGGATGCATCCCATCCGGACCGTGACTTTTCTACTTTGAGTGCTGCCAAACTTTTGAGTATCTCCTCTTTATCTATTTTTATCCCACCCAATTTCTCTATTACCTCCTCCTTTACTGTGACATTAGCAGCATTCTAATATTTAGTGAAGACAGATGCAATGTATTAATTTAGTACTTCAATGTCTGCAGCCTGAGATCTTTATTCAAACCCATGCAAATTCATTTGTTTTAACACACAACACTTCAACATAACTTAAACAGAACATCTGGAAGCTGTGACATCCCAGGAGATTTCTGTGGCATTAATAGCTTCTAAAGGCAATAGTGACTTCCATAGAATCATAGAAATTTACCGCACAGAAGGAGGCCATTCGGCCCATTGTGTCTGTGCCGGCCGAAAAAGAGCTATCTAGCCTAATCCCACTTTCCAGCTCTTGGTTGGTAGTCTTGTAGGTTATGGCACTTTAAGTGCATATCCAAGTACTTTTTAAATGTGATGAGGGTTTCTGCCTCTACCACCCTTTCAGGCAGTGAGTTCCAGACCCCCATCACCCTCTGGGTGAATAAAGTTCCCCTCAACTCCCCTCTAATCCTTCCACCAATTACTTTAAATCTATGCCCCCTGGTTGTTGACCTCTCTGCTAAGGGAAATAGGTCCTTACTATCCACTCTATCTAGGCCCCTCATAATTTTATACACCTCAATCAAGTCTCCTCTCAGCTTCCTCTGTTGCAATGAAAACAACCCCAATCTTTCCTCATAGCTAAAATTCTCCAGTCCTGGCAACATCCTCGTAAATCTCCTCTGTACACTCTTTACTGCAATCACATCTTTCCTGTAATGTGGTGATCAGAACTGTACACAGCTGTGGCCTAGCTCGTGTTTTATACAGTTCAAGCATAACCTCTCTGCTCTTAGTTTCTATGCTTCGGCTAATAAAGGAAATTATCCTGTATGCCTTCTTAACCACCTTATCTACCTGTCCTGCTACTTTCAGGGATCTGTGGACATGCACTCCAAGGTCCCTCTGTTCCTCCACACTTCTCAGTATCATACCATTAATTGTGTATTCTCTCGCCTTGTTAGCCCTCCCCAAATGCATTACCTCGCACTTCTCCGGATTGAATTCCATTTGTCACTTTTCTGCCCACCTGACCAGTTGATATCTTCCTGCAGTCTACAGCTTTCTTCCTCACTATCAACCACACAGCCAATTTTTGTATCATCTGCAAACTTCTTAATCATGCAACCTACATTGAAGTCTAAATCATTGATGTATACCACAAAAAGCAAGGGTCCCAGTACTGAGCCCTGTGGAACCCCACTGGAAACAGCCTTCCAGTCACAAAAACACCCATCGGCCATTACCCTTTGCTTCCTGCCACTGCGCCAATTTTGGATCCAACTTGCCACTTTCCCTTGGATTCCCATGGGCTTTTTCTTTTCTGACCAGTCTGCCATGTGGGACCTTGTCAAAAGCCTTGTTAAAATCCATGTAGACTACATCAAATGCACTATCGTTTTCAACCTTCCTTGTTACCTCCTCAAAAAATTCAAACAAGTTAGTCAGATACGACCTTCCCTTAACAAATCCATGCTGACTGTCTTTGATTAATCCATTCCTTTCAAATGATGATTAATACTGTCCCTCAGAATTTTTTCCAATAATTTGCCCACCACCGAGGTTAGGCTGACTGGCCTGTAATTACTCGGTCTATCCCTTTCTTCCATTTTAAACAATGGTATAATGTTAGCAGTCCTCCAGTCCTCCGGCACCACACCTGTAGCCAGAGAGGATTGGAAAATGATGGTCAGAGCCTCCGCTATTTCCTCCCTGGCTTCTCTTAACAGCCTGGGATACATTTCATCCGGGCCTGATGATTTATCTACCTTAATACTTCCTCTCTCACAATGTTTATCTCATCTAATATTTCACACTCCTCCTCCTTAACTACAATGTCTGCATCGTCCCTCTCTTTTGTGAAGACAGACGTAACGTATTCATTCAGAACTATACCCACGTCGTCCGTCTCCACACAAGCTTCCTTTTTGGTCTCTAATAGGCCCTACTCTTACTTTAGTTATCCTCTTGCTCTTTATGTATTTGTAAAACATCTTTGGGTTTTCCTTGATTTTATTTGCCAATATTTTTTCATGTCCTCTCTTTGCTTTCCTAATTTCCTTTTTAATTTCACCCCTGCACTTTCTACACTCCTCTAGGCTTTCTGCAGTGGCAACTAAGAGTGCTGCCAGAGATGCTTTGAACAGAACACTTTCACAGGGCTTCCAAAACTTTGTTGGTACTATTCAGTCTGTACTGACACTGATCAGTAACTCCTCTGAGCCTGTGCCCAGCAACACTTAGCTGCAAGGAGTGGATACCGATGTCACTGGCTTTCTAGAGAGTAATATTGAGCATCCCTGAGGGCACTTCAGACATGGGCCTGGCACCCCTGCCACTGTGTGAGAAAGGATGCCAGATGTTGGTCCATCTGGGACAGCTCCTTCTCCTAGATGTGAGTCAACTAAGGCCACTGCAGCTCCAAAGGAGCCCCAGACATCCACTGATCAATTTTGTGTCACTCAGGGAACACATTGTAGGAGTTGTGCATGAGGAGCATTATCAAGTAGGGTAGTTGGCACAGAGGTAGACACAACGTTAAAAAGCACTTGTAGATAGTGTGATTGGAATGTGATGTTCTGTAAACATAGCTTATGCAAATACATTTCTGAGTTAATTTCTGCATATTCATTCTGTTTTTAGGTATTTGGATAATAGCAGGGGAAATGTAGACATTTGCCTTATGAAGGAACTTGGCAGAAGTCTTTGCAAGCAAGGGACTTTATGAGGGTGGGGTGGAGAACAGGCAGGTGTGAAGTGGCTTGATTTGGTGAGTCAACCTTTATTTATTGGAGGCACTGGGCTATCAGTTGTGCTTTTCTTTCTGCAGCCGATAGCTGTTCTGTCCCACATCGTCTCCTTCCTGTGCACACTCTTCAAGCAATGGGGAGGGAGATACTTTCACTCCCCTCTTCATCATCATTGTTTTCAGCTTCCAGAAGTGACAAGCCTTTCTTCATTGTGATATTATGCAGATTCAGCAAACTACATTGATTCTTGAGACTCTTGCAGGGCTCCACCTGATTTATTCAGGCAGCTGAAACAGGTCTTCAGAATTCTAGACACTTCTTGTAGAGGCATGTGTGTCATTGTATCTGCTGTCTCCTTCTGTCTGCAGATGCCTTACTGCAGTCATCAGCCATGGTGAAAGCATCATGGCAGATGCCTCGGAATCTGGCACTGGTGTGCAGGATAAAGTGCTTGGCATCACACATTAACTGGACATTAATCGAATGAAAGCCTTTTCTATTCATAAAATTCAGGGGATTATCATATGGGGCTTTTAATTCCAATATGTTCCATCAATTAGTCCTTGCACCATTTGGAACTTTGCCAGTCTGTAGCTCTGGATAGCTCGCTCTTTGTCTGCTTCCATTGGGAAGGATATGAATTGAGAAGTCCTTTTGAATAGAGCATCAGTTATCTTATTGATACAATGGTGAGCAGCTACCTGACTAATGTGGAAAAAGTCAACTGATGCTGCCTGGAAGGATCCAGACACAAAGAAATTAATGGCAGTGATGACCTTGACTGGTACAGACAATATGGTTGTCCTGATGGAAGTGAGCTGCAGATCTTCAGCCAACTGTTGACATATTTTCTCAATAACCTCCAGGGGTAAGTGCCGCCATCTGAGGTTCTGACAGTTAAAGCCTGTGAGGCCTGACTCTAAGAGCTTTTAATATAGCCCATTCCATATCGTCCTCCTCCAATATAAAAATAGAGAAATTCCCATTGAGAATGCAAATCAATGCAAATCAGTCCTGTGAGCAGAGCTGATTGAAACTAGCAGCAAAGGTTCTGACTGAACATTCAAAGTACTAATAGGTTCAATATGCAGGCAAAGTACCACCAATCTCAGCACACAAAACGGCCTCCCAAATTTTGGCATCGCCCTCAGGGATTTAAATGAATATTTTGCATCTGTGTTCACTATGGAGAAGGACGATGTAGGCATAGAAATCAGACAGGGGGATTGTGATATATTTGAACAAATTAGTATTGAGAGGGAGGAGGTACTAGCGGTTTTAGCGGGCTTAAAAGTGGATAAATCCCCAGGCCCAGACGAGATGTATCCCAGGCTGCTGTGTGAGGCAAGGGAGGAGATTGCAGGGGCTCTGACACAAATTTTCAGAACCTCTCTGGCAACAGGGGAGGTGCCAGAGGACTGGAGAACAGCTAACATAGTACCATTGTTCAACAGGGGTAGTAGGGATAAACCAGGGAATTACAGGCCAGTGAGCCTAACATCAGTGGTAGGGAAATTAGTGGGAAAAATTCTGAGGGACAGAATTAGTCTCCACTTGGAGAGGCAGGGATTAATCAAGGATAGTCAGCATGGCTTTGTCAGGGGGAGATCATGTCTGACCAATTTGATTGAACTTTTCGAGGGGGTGACTAGGTGTGTGGATGAGGGTAGTGCAGTTGATGTGGTCTACATGGACTTCAGTAAGGCTTTTGACAAAGTCCCGCATGAGAGACTGGTCAAGAAGGTAAGAGCCCATGGGATCCAGGGCAACTTGGCATATTGGATCCAAAATTGGCTTAGTGGCAGGAGGCAGAGGGTGATGGTCGAATGTTGTTTTTGTGACTGGAAGCCTGTGTCCAGTGGTGTACCGCAGGGATCGGTGCTGGGTCCTTTGCTGTTTGTAGTGTACATTAATGATTTAGATATGAATGTAGGAGGTATGATCAGTAAGTTTGCAGATGACACGAAAATTGGTGGGGTGGTAAATAGCGAGGAGGGAAGCCTCAAGCTACAGGACGATATAGACGGTTGGTCAGATGGGCAGATCAGTGGCAAATGGAATTTAACCCTGAAAAGTGTGAGGTGATGCATTTTGGGAGGACTAACAAGGCAAGGGAATACACAATGGCCCGAAAATTAGACCTAATACGCGAGAGTACGCACTGTGTACTCTCGCGTTTTAGGTCTCCAATTGCCGGTTTCCAGCATGCACTGCACATGCGCGGGAAACCGGCACTTCGTGAACTCAAAAGGGGGCGGTTCCTAAGTGAACCGCGTGTGCGCTACAGGCTGCGCGCACGCAGTGCACTTAGTGCTTTGAACGCGCAGGTAAGCATGGAAGATTTTGCACATAAAGAAAGGAGGCGTAAGACCCTCTTTTAACAAGGTAAGTAGTTAATTAAGTATTATTTTACATTTTTTTCAACAGGTTTATCTTTTTTAGAGACTTTAAAGAAAGGTAAGTTTATTTTTATAACTTTTAAAAAGATTTTAAATTTTTTCAAAAATTTAATTTTTTGTTTAAAGTGGTTAATTTATTTAACTATACTTATTTTATTAATGTGATGGCTTTTTTTTTAAATTTAATTGAGGTTTAGCTGTTCTTTTGGGGGGGTATAGATTCATAGCTTTGACAGGTCTTCCTGTCAAAACTATGAATGAAAGATGGTGTGCTGCCATTGGCTCTAACTGAATCACGTGATCCCAGAGCTCGCACGAACTAACTGCGTCTCTGGCTCACGCAAGCACTGCACAGCTGCAGCCTTGAAACTAAAGTTCGTGTGAGCCCGGAGGGAAAAGGTAGGCGCGCAGTGAGATATCGCGGGGAAGCCTTACCCCCGCAGGAACGCTCCGTGTTTAATTTCTGGGCCAATGAATGGTAGGATCCTAGGAAGGACAGAGGATCAGAGGGACCTTGATGTGGATGTACATAGATCCCTGAAGGCAGCAGGACAGGTAGCTAAGGTGGTTAAAAAGGTATATGGGATACTTGCCTTCATTAGCCGAGGCATAGAATATAAGTCATGATGCGGAGATGCCGGTGTTGGACTGGGGTGGACAAAATTGAGAGGTCGCACAACACCAGGTTATAGTCCAACAGTTTTATTTGAAATCACAAGCTTTCGGAGCTATCGATTGCTCCTTCCTTCACCTGAGGAAGGAGCAATCGATAGCTCTGAAAGCTTGTGATTTCAAATAAAACTGTTGGACTATAACCTGGTGTTGTGCGACCTCTCAATAGAATATAAGAGCAGGGAGGTTATGATGGAGCTGTACAAAACGTTAGTTAGGCCACAGCTGGAATACTGTGTGCAGTTCTGGTTGCCACACTATAGGAAGGATGTGATTGCATTGGAGAGGGTGCAGAGGAGATTCACCAGGATGTTACCTGGGCTGCAGCGCTTCAGCTATGAAGAGAGACTGGACAGGCTGGGGTTGTTTTCCTTAGAGCAGAGAAGGCTGAGGGGGGACCTGATTGAGGTGTACAAAATTATGAGGGGCATAGATAGGGTAGATAGAAAGGACCTTTTCCCCTTAGTAGAGTGGTCAATAACCAGGGGGCATAGATTCAAGGTAAGGAGCAGGAAGTTTAGAGGGGATTTGAAGAAAAACTTTTTCACCCAGAGGGTGGTTGGAATCTGAACTCACTGCCTGAAAGGGTGGTAGAGGCAGGAACCCTCACAACATTCAAGAAGCATTTAGATGAGCACCTGAAACGCCATAGCATAAAAGGCTACGGACCAAGTGCTGGAAAATGGGATTAGAATAGACAGGGCTTGATGGCCGGTGCGGACATGATGGGCTGAAGGGCCTCTTTCTGTGCTGTATAACTCTATCTATGACTCTATGACCTTCCTGCAGCTCTTACCACCACTTATAAAGTGATGGTAATTGTTTGGGGCAGATAATGGGTACAATGGATCGATGGAATTAGCTACACCCCATTTACATAAGGCAGATTGGGCTCCTGATGGGTCTTGAAGGGGACTAATGTTTTTTTTGGTGGGTTAACTCAGGTGCAAGCTTTCAGCAGTGAATTTGATTTGAGCACAAAAAATCTAGGCTAGCACTCCAGCGCAGTACTGAGGGAGTGCTGCACTGTCAGAGGTGCCACCTTTCGGATGAGACGTTAAACCAAGACCCGTCTGCTCTCTAAGGTGGACGTAAAAGATCCCATGGCACAATATCAAAGAAGAGCAGGGGAGTTATCCCCGGTGTCCTGGTCAATATTTATCACTCAGTCAACACCACTAAAACAGATTATCTGGTTATTATCACATTGCTGTTTATGGGAGCTTGCTGTGTGCAAATTGGCTGCTGCGTTTCCTACATTACAACAGTGACTACACTTCAAAAAGTACTTCATCGGCTGCAAAGCGCTTTGGGGCATCCTGAAGTTGTGAAAGCCACTACGTAAATGCAAGTCTTTCTTTCTTTCTTTGAAGCAGTAGCCTCTAAGATCTCATTTTATTCTGTTTACCACCCCAGAGCACACATAAAGACATTGATGAGGAATTGTGCATCCAGAGACTGCGCTTCAGCAAGGATGCCCTGGATGATCAGTGCCACCTTCTGGACCCAGATCTACAGCCCAAATCCAATGCATACTCGGTGCATAGCTCTCAGTTTGTATACTAATGGCTCCTTCCAGACTTCAGTATGCAATATTAGCCAGTGTGGTGTTTAATTTCTGCCTTTGCCAAGTCATGGGTAAACTCTTTTGCAATGCTGGGTTCTTTACTAATTTCTGCACTGTCCTCACTATATATTAGCCCCACTCCCAGTGCCTATGCAATAAATCGCAGCCCTTAGGGTGCAACCTTCAGACGTAAAGGGCTGGATTTTGTCTTGGGGTCGGGTTGGGGTCGTGTAATCCGCATTTCGTGTTTCCCCCCCGACTCCAGATGAATGTGGGTGCCTGATGCAATTTTCACTTAATTGGGCAATTGAGTTGGAGCATGTGGGAACCCATGAACTAATTAGTGTTTTCAGTCTGAAAGTCGCCTCTGATGATGTCATCATTACTGACTGCCTAGTCTCAGATACTGTTGGTGAGAGAGGACCTGCCTGGCTTTTGATGTGAGTGGACCTGGATGCAAATATGGGGGTGGTAGGACAGAGAGAGAGAGAGAGAGAGAGAGAGAGAGCATTTTTTTTGCCAAGTAAGTCCTCCCAGGCAGTCATTCAATGCAACAGCATCAGAGGCAATGTTCAGACCTAACTACTACTACCACCTTCATCACATCTCTGTCGTAACAGTAGACTTGCAGCCGATAGTCAGCTATCCACTTGTGCTCCCGCCAGGTTTCACTGGAGTGTTTCACATCAGGCGTGCTTCACGTCAGAAGAGGGTTAAACTAGCTAAAATGTGTCAAAATGGCATTACAGAGCCAATTTAGAGCTTGTTAAGGGCTTTAATGGCCTCTCCCGCCTCTTGAAGGCGGGACGGAGTCGGGAACCCCGCGACTGATTATGTCAAAATTGCGTGGAGGCGGGATGGAGTCGGGATGGGGTCGGAAACCCCGACCCCACAAATTTAACCCCCCACACACCTCCAAACCCGACTCCATGGGTCATTCAAAATCCAGCCCAAAGCCTCTGAGAACACAAAAGCCACTTCATTCCTCCTCCCTGCCCATCCCAATATTATACAATTAAAGGAAATCACTGAGCACAACAACCAGTTTACAAACCAAATGATGGTTAGCACAGTGGCCCTCTCTATCCCCACACCTTACTGCTGATTATCACTGCGATTCCCCTGGTTGCCAGTATACAACTTCCTATGATATATTCTAATGTTACTTATAGGTACCATTTGAGGGTCAGTTTCATAAGAGATGGTTGGCACACAAACATGGATTAAAAGTCTCTTGAGACTGAGGTGGACTTTGTCTGATGACAGTCAATGTTTGGGATGGACCTAGTGAAGGCTGCATTTCTGTTTCTGCCTGGGCAGTTTGACCCAGTAGACCTGGTACTATCCTGAGAGAAGAGTATCATGTGAGTGAACTCCGGCTGTGTCACTGGTACTGGCACCAGCTTCGAGATGGCCATGAATCAGCGGCAAGGCTGACCAAATGATTCCTATCGAATTGTGGAAACGCTGAGAGATACCAACTTCAAACAATCGGAACCTACAATACAGAATTCTTCAAGTCTCTCTCCTTAGACCCAAGGGCTTCAGTCTGTGCATCACTTGATGAGGCACTCATTTGTCCTGGCCACTTATCCTGGGGGGGATGGTTGTAAATGTGCCTGGAACTGCCATACACTCTGGCAAAGAAGGACTTTGCTGATGCTGCACACAGGATGGCAGTTTGACTCCTGCCACCTGCTGCACATCCTGACAAATGGACCTCAGTGCCTGGATATAGATGTGTTTCTCACTAAACAGCCTTCCTTTCAGAACTGGGCTCATGACATCTGAGTCCACTAGCTCTTCAGCAGAGAAGTGCACTCTCCTAAACCTGCCCTTAGGACTGTTACTCTTAGAAATGTTGCTCCTTTGGCTCCCTCATGCTCTGTGACCCACTATCTTTCTCATCCCAGGTGAATGTCTCTGAGTGGCTCGGTAGCACCACTACTGATGGAGTTGGCCGAGTCCTGAAGGACATAGCTGTCAGACTGGGCCTGCGGCAGGTGATGAGAGAACCAACACGAGGGAAAAACCTACTTGACCTCATCCTCACCAATCTACCTGTCGCAGAGGCATCTGACCATGACAGCATTGGTAGGAGTGACCACCGCACAATCCTTGTGGAGACGAAGTCCCGTCTTCACACTGAGGACACCCTCCATCGTGTTGTGTGGCACTACCACCGTGCTAAATGGGATAGATTCAGAATAGATCTAGCCGCGCCAAGCTGTTCCAGTACAGAAACAACAAAGTGAAAAATTGCCAGATATGGCCTGTCCACAAAAAACAGGACAAATCTAATCCGGCCAATTACCACCCCTTCAGTCTACTCTCAATCATCAGCGAAGTGATGGAAGGTGTCATCGACAGTACAATCAAGCGGCAATTACTCACCAATAGCTTGCTCACCAATGCTCAGTTTCGGTTCCGCTAGGACCACTCGGCTCCAGACCTCATTACAGCCTTGGTCCAAACATGGACAAAAGAGCTGAATTCCAGAGGTGAGGTGAGAGTGACTGCCCTTGACATCAAGGCAGCATTTGACACCACCACCTCCAAGTTCCCCTCCAGGTCACACACCATCCTGACTTGGAAATATATTGCCATTCCTTCATCATCACTGGGTCAAAATCCTGGAACTCCAGAGCCTACCTAACAACACAATACCTTCACCACACGGACTGCAGTGGTTCAAGAAGGTGGCTCACCACTACATTCTCAAGGGCAATTAGGGATGGGCAATAAATGCTGGCTTTGCCAGTGATGTCCACATCCCATGAATGAATTTTAAAAAAGGATGTGAGAAGGAGGATTAGGTATGAGGATACCGTCATCTTGTATTGTTTCAGCCCTGCCACTGGCCACGTGCTCAATGATGGCAGCTCCAATTACCTCCAACACCATCTCCTTCATGGGAGTTAGTTCATGCAGGCAAGCCTATCTCCCTGCAAGTAGCTCCTGCTGCCGCCGGTTGTGAGCCACCTTAACCTGCAAGAGAAAGGGAAGTTTCTCAGTGAGTTTGGTGCAATGTGCTTGGGTGATGTGCCTGTCATGGTTGAATAGTTGGCAGTGTGTGAAAGCTGTGAGATGTGGGTGTGAGGCTTGCAGCAGTGGTAAGTGTGTGAGGGTGAGGTGAAGCTATGAATGTGAGGTCTAAGTCATGTTTGACAGAGATTGTTGGTAGGTGAGTGATGGGGGTGTGGTGCATTGAGCAGTGTATGAGGCTAGTGGTGTAGATGGTGGGATATGGCATTTGAAGATGAATTTACTGACCTTGACCACTCGTATGAGGTCATTAAACTTCTTCCTGCACTGCATCCATGTCCTCGGGGCTACACTGCTTACATTGATAGCAACAGCTATCAGCTCCCATTCCCTTTTCAGCATGTGTCTGGAGGGCCTCCTGGCCCCCTGTGGCTAGAGAACACCTCTCCTCCTGTCCACCTCCTGCACCAGGACCTCGAGTACTGCATCTGAAAATCTGGGAGCCCTCTCACTGCCATGTTGCGCCATCTTCACGCTCCCTGTAGGTCACACACTCCTCTAAGAACGACTTCCAGTACCTGCTGCAGCCAGAATGCACCTCCCCTTTAAGAGGTACAGGCTGACTTTATGAAGTACAGGCTAGCTATAATTGGTGCTAGCCTCACACAAACTTGGCCACCTGCTAAGGCGTGCAGCCACTCACAGTGCGTTTAGCAAAGGGCTGCACATGCTGTCATTTAAATTAGCAGGCAGCCCGAAGTTTGCGTGCTGCCTGCATTGGAACAAACAGTCGCCCGTTTTCGGGCCTTATCCAATGTGTACTATCATCTGATATAGCACCAACATGCTGCTTAGGCTGGAAATGTGAACCAGAATCATCTGTTGAACATGTTTTCAGGTTAAAAAAATGTTAACAGTAACATTTTTTATGTTATAATCTTTCTAACTTTTAGTATAATGATTTACATCCATTCATATATTGTAATACTTTTGAAACTTTTATATTACAGAGCTTTAATTCACAAAGCAGATAAACCATGATAATGATGACATACTTCATAAAGCCTTCCACTTAAGGCATCTTTATTGTTCATAACTGTTATAATTGCTGCTTTATTACATTAGTCCATTGTGCAGTATAATTTCCTGTTATTAATGTAATGTAGGTTAAATAACAATCTAATAACAATTCAGAGTGTGTTGTAGATCGCTTTTAGCTAATGTGCTATTTTATGAGATGGGTTAGCCATCTTTTTCAAATGAAAGTGAATCTGAATACTCTTCATGGTAATGTGCCTTAAGCTTGTACTATGTTTCTTGCTAGTCTTCACTTGCCAGTACCTGTAGTGACCAACAGCAGAACTAGATCAATCCCTGTCAGGCCAGTAATTGAGCACTTCCCTAATTTATAAGGCAGCTTTTCCATTAACAACAAAATCTTCAGAATTAAATAAAAAACAGACCTTCACAAGTGCTGCTGCATAGGTGAAAAAGGAGAGAAAAAAAAGAAGTGATAAATTGGTGCCCCCCTCTCTGGGTCTGACTTTGAAAAATAAGGTCTTCAAGTTTCAGGTCTCATTCTGACAACAATTAAGAACAGTGAAATAAATAGGCCACAATCTTTCTTTATGACATAATGTGTAAAAGCTACTCCACATATAAATGGTTCATTAAAGCTAATATAATTGGAAGCATATAATGTGTATTATTAAAGAAACTGCTTGGTAGCTTTTTAAGTGCAGCGTGCATTAGACAAGCATTAGTCAAAACTGTGTGACATGTTTTGCAATAGTCTCCTTTTTCTGTTTTTTAAGGGCTCCAGTTCATTGTGCAATAAATTGGTATGCCATAATCCACCACGTAGTGTTGACTCTGATGATTTTAGGTTAACAGCATTTTACTTAACCAATCAGCAGCTTGAAAACAATGGCACAAACACAAGCTTCCCTGGATGCCATAGTGTAAATGTATTAGTTGTACTAAGAGACCCACTCCTGATATAATTATGTTAGGAACCAATAAGACAGTTCAGAAATCAATATGCTAAGACAGATAGAGTAAAGAACTATGGCTGGCAAACAGGGAATAGATTAGTCTGGCAGGTACCTCACCCAGTTATGAGGTACAGGAGACTCTTTACTACTATAGGGGGGGGGGGGGGTGCAATTAATAGCATATTTTTCAAACAAGGAGAATGGAACTGAAAGTTGACTTGATTATTATTCATATTGAACAATATATGCATGTGTTAAAAATAAACCTGCTTCAACAAGGTCTTTTGCATGTTTTGCCTTTGTTTTAGAGAATACAAGCATATAGATAAAGGAGACAAATTTTAGGAATCCTCAATGCAGATTTACGATAACTACTTTTTAAATGTAGCTTTGTGAAAACAAACATAACATTAGATTATGTTTTATGGATCCTTTTCTATTATACTTATGAGTTTATTTTTTAATCATCCACTACTCTACATGTACAACCTTCCTAATCTGAATATTGTTTTTCCCCTTGCAGCATATAACCTACTGCATGGCATGAATTACAATAGAATAGATCAAAAATAGTCTTTATAAGTGTGTAAAAGCTCATCTTTGTTGATCAGCTATGCTTAGGCTTAGCTGCTACCCCCAACCCAACCCCATCTCCTTTTAATGATAAACCTGTCATGCTATTGTTTCGCGAATAACTATGCCCATAAAACAAAAGGCAAGGCCTAATGTGGAAATTATTTTTGTAAAAAGAGAAAAAGCCAAAGCCAGTCCTTTGTGAGCACAGCGTGCCACATTTACTCATGTCCAATCAAGCTTCACATAACTGCCGTGAACAAAAGCAGCCATCAAGCAGGGACAAAGTCAGAGACATAAGTGGTTAGAATGAGTGTGCAATTTCTGCCCATATGACTATCCTGACACAATTGCTCTAATTTTCTTTCCAGAAATGACTGATAAAAGACTTGGGTAATTGCTATGGAGACAGACTTCCTTCCATCAAGGGCTATCTCAAATAATACAGCCTCAGGGTCATAAGATGGCGTGTCAGTTTCTGCAAAGTCCTAAATTAATACTTGTCCCTGCTTCAGCTATACTTCCTGTACATCTAATTAAGTGAACGTAATTTATCTTGACAATGTATCGGAAATCACTCGATCAAGTCAGTATTCAGTAATGATCACGGAACACAAAAACATGACACTGTGCTGAAAATGAGAATACATCAGGGTACATGTTTAGTCATATGCATGAATCTTTGTACTAATGATTATTTTCCGTTACTAAAGCACTTTTAAACCTGCAGATAAACAAAATATTTTTTGCAATACAACGCATGCTAATCCAAGGCAGTGTTAAAAAAAAACAGCCTGCAGTGACGCCTCCTTTCGACCTGTGTCCATTCAACTCATGACCTTGTCCTCTGTAATCAAACTTAATTTAGCCAGCTGATCTCTGTATCCCCAGTATTGAGCAGTGTTCACAAGTAAATTCAGAGGAGCCACCAACAAGCTAGTGATTAGAAAGACCCTTGAAAGCACTGCACGTCAGCACAGAGCTGACACATGGGGCAAATTAGGGCCTCAGACCACAAAGGTCCATTATTTAGATGTAGTGAAAACCTATACTGCAACATTATACATCCTAGCAGAATTATCCTAATAAAGCTGCTGAATAATATATAATTACTACAATGAACACGATACATAAAACACAAAATGAAGGCAGTTACTGTAAATGTCAAGTTTACCCAATTAGTCCTAGAATTAAAGAATCTCACAAGTTAGAACAATTATTGTATACTGATGACTGCATTATTCAGGAAAGATGTATTTTGGTTCTCAGTTTGTCTCTATGGTTTTATACACTTCTTGTCACATTCCCAGCTGGCCATGCCCTTTCAATAAAGGATTTCAGAGCTATGCAACTCACCTCTATCTGCCTTATCAAAAATTGTGTGAAACTTTTACAAGGTATCTTGGTCCATAACAGGGACAGTCTTAAAGGTGTTATTCTGTGCTTAAGTACAGTCAAGGCGCAAGATAGTGGATAATACACAGTAATGGGTTAATCAATACTTATTATGGTTTTATTGGTTCACTAAAGAGAGAACAGAACCTGGTGAGCATAGAGTAGGGAAAAAAATCACTGCATCTGATCTAGATAACGTCTATGCTCCCTAAGGGATTTCCCTATTCAAGAATCCAATTTACCATGCCTGATTGACAAGGATTGGATCCTGGGGAATCACATAACTCTTTTAGGAGCTAATAAAACCCTAATGGATTTGTCCAACTGTTCAGCAGATTTCAAGTTTTACTAAACTGTGGTGGTTTGTGACGATTAGCCTTTGTTCCCTGTCATAATGAGAAAACAGGACTATTAAGATTTGTTTTCCCTATAAAAGCCTAAACCCTAGCCATGCAATCCATCTCTGCTACACTGGTCTAAAGATAATATTTGTACTTGGTAGGTGAGTTATGAAATCATGTTTTCGTATGTATAAGGAAAAGGCAGAATGATTAGAGATGCAGTTCACTTTAGTTTACAAAGCCCACTCCACTCTTCAAATGAGCTGCATGATTTTTTGCCACTACACCAAGTTAGCAGTGTAGTTGTATGATGAACTAAACTTCCAATATGGATCAAGCATCCCTTCATTTATTTTTAATTATTGTCGTTAATGTAGCTGCCCGTTACACATAATATAGTCACTCTGTATCTGTCTGCTTCACACTGGGTTTCAGAGTAACTATTGACAGGATTATTCGGATTCTTTCTTACGTCTTAAGAAAATCCTCCAGCTAATAGTTAAGCCTGTAGTGTTGGCCCACAGAAAGTGTTAAAGGAGCTTTTCTGTTGTCTGCATTCACTTATATAATCAGAAACCCATTTTCACTCTGTGGCAATTATCTGCACCTCGGATCAAAAGACAGATTCTGCTTTAGCCTGCTCATAGATGCCTTCAGATCAATTTAAGATCATAGGAAACAAAATATTATCAGAAATATTGTCTGAAAACAAATACCTGTTCAGTAACAACTGAAGCTAACAAAAAAAATGGTGACCTTTTTTTCTGGGTTTTACTTTACTAACCATTGTTTCAAGACTATGTACTTTTACCTTTTAATGACCTTGGACTTTTACATTTTATAAGACTACAGCAGCGTGGATGAGATAATTGGCAAAATCCCCTGTGGCATTTTTTTGCTGGCTGTGACCCTTGTGGGCTTCTGATACCTTTGAGTTCATTGTGAGAGGTATTAGGAAGAATACTTACATTACATATTTTAAGCTCCAAGGTTAGGATCTTCAAACTGTGTGTTCGCATGTGCATGTTTTTGTGCATTGACTGGGGGGGACGGGGGGACGAGAGGGGTCACACAACAAGATGAGAAAGACTGAAACCTCAGGTGCTTTGAGATACAGCTAATTAAAATGATAATTAAAGTTATTATCTTACCTGTTTATTCAAGGGCACATGGACATCTAATGGGAACAAATCAAGAAAGAAAGGCTTCCTGTCAATTAGTCCTAAAGAATTCACAAAATAATCAAGGAGGTGAGGGGCTCAGATTACAGCACTGCACAATAACAAAAAACAGTAATTCAGCACCTCTTCCTTTTCTTGGAAACAACCCAAAGGTACGGGAGAGGAAAGACAAGAAGATTACCTGTGTAACTTGATCTTAAGAGTACCAGAGAATAATGGTGTTCTCCCTGATCCCTGTCTATGGTAGAACCTGCTGCCAACAAAAGATGTGTCCAGTACAAATATAGGCCTGTCAAGCGAGGAACAACAAAAGTCTTCAGCCTCTTGTCACAGATCCTGACAGTACAGTGTAGTCCAGAGAAAGAGGGCAGAAACGTGACTCCATTGTGGTCTTTGCATCGCTCCCCAGACCTTGTCTTAGCGAAATGGCATGACGTGACTGGCACTACTTTCACTGAGATGCAATTTTGGGCTGACAGTAGATTGGAAACATCCTTTTGTTGATCATTTTCTCAGACAATGCTCCTCCATTAAAACAGTGGATGAAGAACAATGACAGTGCCTCTCAAAAACATGAAGAGATCAGATCAAAATAATACATCATTAAAGCCGTATGTTAGGTGCATACAGTTTAGTGACAATGCGTTGGCAGTACAACAAATGCTGCCTTATACAGACAGGAAGAAGATCACATAAAATGAATTGATTTTTAACATGTTTCAGCCATCTTACAAAGCGTGTATTTTATGGATGACTTAAGTCGGGTTATGAGCAACAACAAAAAATTCTAAACTGTCAGTAGAGACCTCAAACTTAAAATTATCCTAATAAACTAGTAACTAAACTAGTAACTTAGTAAGTAACCAACAATTAAAATAATGTGCAATGAACTGCTGAGAACCTAAAGGTTGCAGCTTGAGGCTTTGTTTTCATCTGGTGCTTTGTACCTGCTGCACTGCTGATTCTCTATCTGAAAACTTGTTGGGCTAGAAATTGCTGGCAAAATAATAGTGAGTTTAATGGCGCACGCTGTTATCAGTGTGTAAATCATCTAGCAACTTGTGGCGAGGAAGAGATACCCCTTGAGTTGCAAATCACCACAAATTGCTGGATGATTTGCGCCACTCCGCTGTTAGCCTCGCAAAAATGGCAGGTCGCACTCAACCTCCCCATGTGTTTCAAGAAATTACTGCATGTGCGCATTAATTACCAATTAACCTCACCGCCGAAAGTTAGGGCTGGTATTTAACAGTGTAAGGACCATTTTAATAAGGAGATATATGTTCCTGCAATGCCAGTCAACCGCTCCAGCCCAGAAAGGGAACAATTTAAACTGTGGAGTCTCATTCCTGCATGTAGTAAATTGTTCTTAGAGATTTTTTAAATTTAAAATTTTTTAACTTTTTATTACTTTTCCTATCTATCTCTTTTTTCTCCCTCTTAATCCAATCTTCTTTTCCCTCTCTATTTCTCTTTCTGTACCTGATTTGACATTGAATTCATTCTATTTTCTTCTCCATTGTTTCTGTTTCTTTCCCAATCCTTAAACCTCATTGGTTAAAGAGATACTGTTGGTTCACCAAGATCCCAGATGCCTTGTTCCCCTCGCTCGCACTTGCAGTAATTTGGGGCAGAAATTTTTTTTGAGTTGGAGGGTGAGGGAAAAAGTCTAACTAACTTGGTGTAATTCTTTTTCAGGTGATGCACTTTTAAGAAAAAATGTCAGATTATCTATGTTGTGCACTTCAGGTTTGCTGTGTAATGTAGATTTTCCACAAAATAATTTTGTTTTAGGCTTAGCACAAACTGTAATATTTGATCCTGCAATATTGATACATTTTTGCAGATTCTACAAGGTACCACATACTAGCTGTTACACGCTATGTAAAAATTAAGTAGAACTTGCAAGAGAATAGAGATATGTCAAAAGGATTTCCTTGTGGTTTCATACGATACATGTAGATCTTGGTAAACAAAGTGATGGTACAGAAGTATAGTTCTTTAAATCAGACACTAATCATACTTAAAGACAATATATGACTTAATATTTTTAATTAACTTCTAACTGTGGTACTATAGTCAAGAGATCTTTAACTGTGGTATCATGGTTCTGGTGAATATTTATCAGACTCGTGAGCCTAGAAATTTGATGGTGCCATGCCCGTTTTTGAGGCACAAAACATGTGCCTAAGCATCCACATATGGTGAGTGGGGTGCACACGCTAATTACATGCTGGAAGAGCACCGCCCATCATATTGGTGAAGACAGAAAAAAAGACATCCAGGGCTTGTGCCTGAAACAGGCATTAGGCCCTTTGCACTTGCAAAAAAGGGCTTCACGCCTGTTTGAGACCCCCATGCCCTTAACGCAGCCTGCAATGGATCACCTGTGTTCAAGAAAACATGGTCTACATCTCGCCTAACCAATCTCCTTAGAGAGACCGCTGGAGGCCACCACCAAAAAGGTGCCTTTTTGTAATACTTACCAGAATGTGGAGCTGGGAGGAGTAGGAGAGCATGAGGAGCTCTTAAAGGGGCAGAGGTGATTTTGTGTCATTTATTTTCATTGTCTCCCTGGTGCTTTAGTGCTGGTGGCTTTGTTTTATTGTTTCAGTATCATTTTATTTTTTTTATTTTTTGTTTTTTCAGGGGATGTTTATGTAGAAAAAAAAATAAAAAGGAACATTATCTGAAAAATCACTGGAAAGCAACCTGCAATTGAAACATCAACTTGTTTTACATTTCTAACAGAAAGGTTGTAAAAGATGAGTAAATATGAAAAGGGGCTTTCACAATACAAGCTTTCACTGCAGCTCTGGGAGTGACAAGCTACTTATCTAAGCTGTCCTGTACTGGTTGACATATCAATGTAAAATTAATAATAGGGGATGCTTCTGAAGTGATCTAAATACTGTATTACATGATTGAAGGTACGTCAGGGAGATCAGCTGGCACTAGTGCTGGACTGTTCACCCCCACCGTCATATCACCAAATGTATCTGCTGGCTCTGGCGCACCTGCCTGGCCATGACCAAGAGTAGCTCCCAGTCAGTACGGAAGCAATTTCAGAGTGGTAGCACCTACTGCAAGGGCACCTACAGCCAACATGCAACATAGGAAGCTCCTCACCCAGTGGAAGAAGAAGAGAGAGATAATGAAGCTGCACCGTCACTTGATCTTACTCTGGCAGCCTCCAGCTCAGAGACTGACTTTACAAGCTAGGATAGAGCAGAGACCTGCACGTGGTGAGTCACCGGGCACAAGTGCGCAGGAGCCAGGGCAGGGGGACAAGGATGCCACAGGTGTCAGCTTGCTGGAGAGCAAGGTCACATACTTGTTCTGCTGCAGAGGACTCAGATGGTGACTTCAATGGGCTAGGCTACAGAAGAAGGTTGATGGGCATACATCATGAAATGCTTGGTGCACTGGGAATTCTGCCGGGAAGTTTGCGCACAATATCAAGGAGCATGGAGGAGTCCAGCTCCAACTTGGCACAGGGCTTTGTGCAGGGTTTGGAGTCCATCCTTTCCAACGTGGAATGGGTGGTCACTTTGATTAGCACAGCTGAGTAACCCACCAAGATGGAGTGCTTGTTGACCAATCTGACAGCTTCCATCGCTGCACAAAATGCTGCCATGGAAATTCAGACTGCTGCCATCATGGCTGTGGGTGCCACGGTTCATAGGGGCTGCCAGGGCATCACAGCAGTCCATCAATCTGTTCTCCAACAGATCACTAGGATTGCTGAGGTGTTGCCCTGGGAGAGTGGCAGTGGCTCCATGGAACACGAACCTGCTGTTGTCTCTCAGGATGACAGCACACCTGCTTCCACCCCTGCCACTCCATCAGTGCCCTTACTGTTGCCTGTCAGCCAGCCAGCCCAGACTGCTGCAGCCCATGGTGATAAGGTGACATCTACAGCTGGATCCTCTAGGCCCAGAGCTGCTCAGTATCATCCTCCAAGGCCATCTGCGGTCTTCTCAATTGAAGGTCAGCAGCCTTCCACCTCTCATGCTCCAGCTACTGGGGAAGCAGCTCATATGAGCAGCAAGTTAAGCAAAGGCACATGGAAGAAGGGCACTAAGGGAATGCACAATGGTGATTAGTTTCATTTTGTATATAATGTGCAAAGATTAATTTGATAAATTTTGATTTGCTTTTGCATTTGATATTGTTTTTTATATCTGCAGTCAAGTGAGGGAGGCACCAATAAGTGTTGACAGAAAGAAGATGATTTGATGGCTACTAAGAGAGGAAAGGTAAGGAGTGTGGGGCTGCTGGTGAATGGGGAGGTGTAGCTGAGGTTAGTGGAAGCGCTCCTCAATGAGCTGATCTCGTAAAACCCTGGCAGAAAGGGGCTGTCTAGGTTGCAGCCTCTTTCTCCTCCTCTTCCTCTGCATCCACCTGTTCTGCCTCCTCTTACTCCTCCTCCTCAGCTTGTCGGCTGACAGGTGGTGGCAAGGGCTATTCCCTCATGATGGCATGCAGCACATGACCACAAATCTGGATACTCACTCAGCTGAGTACTGTAGGGCTCCTCCTGAACCATCCAGGAAGCATAAGCATTGTTTGAGGATGCCGATGGTGTACTCTATGATGTTCCTTGTGGCAGCATAGCGCTCATTGTACTCCTACTGTGCAGGTGTACGCAGGTTCCTGACCGGAGTCATGAGCCATGTCAGGAGGGGATAACCTTTGTTGCCCAATTGCCAGCCTTTGACCTGGAGGGCTAGTTGGAATATAGGAGGCACAATGGACTACCGTAGAATGAAGGTGTCATGATTGCTGCCAGGATAGCGGGCACAGATCTGCATGACGCATTGCCTGTGGTCAAAAACCAGCTGTATATTGATTGAGTGGAATCCCTTTCTATTGATGAAGATTGCAAAGTTCTCATGAAGAGCCCGCAATGCAATGAGCAGGCAGTCAATGGCACTTTGCACCGTGAGGAAGCCTGCAATGTGGGTGAAACCTCATCCTCCCTCCTCCTGCTTATCTTTGGCCATTGAGAAGCAGATGCAAGTATTTCTCTTGGTATAGAGAGCCTCAGTGTCCTCCTTGATACAGCAGAGCACTGCAAACTGGGAGATGTTGCTAATATCTCCAGTTGAAGCCTAAAATGAGGCCATTGCATAGAAGTTTAGAACAGCAGTTACCTTGACAGCCACAGGCAGTGCTGTCCTTGCCCTGCTTTGAGGCTGCAGTTGTGGCTGCAGCAGCTGACAGATCTCAGTGACAACCTTCTTGTTGAAGCTCGTCCTGCTCTGCGTGGCCTCTCTTCATTCTCCCAGTCATGTTCAATTCCCAGAGGTAGCCCGACCAGACCGCCCATGTCTGGAGGCAAATCATTTGTGCAGTAGATAATAGCCACAGGAGTGCAAGAGCAGCCGGACCTCTCTCTCTGTAAATTGCCGAATCTTTCAATAGCCCTAGAAGTAACTAGAATATCAAGCAGCAGCCAAAAGTAATAATCCAGCATTTGCCTGTGGCTCCTGCATGATCCCTTTAAATAGTGCTGGTGGGGAGACACCATTTTCGGACCTCAGGTCACCGTGTAGCACTTAAAAAACGGGCGCGAAATGGCAAAATTTAACCCCAGCAGTTTTATTTGATGGGCCGAATGGCCTACTCTGTTTCTATGTAAAAATGCACTGAAGAATAGGCTGTGCTGTTCAGAGGTAAAGAAATGTGCAGTGTTATTGAGCGAATCATGGATTACACCTGGCATAAGATTATCATAAATAATTGCTCTATATATGTAATATGTGCCAATAGTTATAGCATTTCTGTACTTGACTCTCAATTGGGAAATCCCGATTAGAATCTTGGTCTTAACTAACATTTATGATCAGAATAGTTTCCTACGGAAGTGAGAGTAAGTTCCTACAAATTACTCAAGTGGAGCTGGTCGAGGTTCAGCTAGGAAGTGTATTGCTGGTGTCTGTGGCGGTGTGGTGGGCTCAATTGCGCCAATTTCCCAGCTAATAATTATGAGCATTAATAATGACGAATAAAAATAGTGAAAGTGGTACAAACAATGGATATTTCAAGAATAGAAAAGGGGTAAAGAAGAACTGATCAAAAGAAAGACAAAGACCGTTATGAAAATCTCGGGGGGTTGATAGCATTGTAAACTGCCGCAGGGTCACTGTGAAGGTGCCTGTTAACCAAAGCCCCTCATCTGTGGGAGTCACTTGGAATTCATGCATAGCCATTTACTAACATATTTGCTCAATTTTATATGTCCCTGCATCATGAACCAATCCTTGTATTCTGTGCACTTCGTATTTTAGAAATTTCAGTCCCATTTGTATCATGTGAAGCAAGCTTCATTAGCACCATTCACTTATTATATTGGCTGATTTGTTTGATCTTGTAATTGTGACCTGGTGCCCACTTTTCTTTTCATGCAATCAAAAGGGCGAGCCCTAACCATGTAACCTTTGACAGGTATTCAATAAAAATCTTCTGGAAAACAAGTTGTGGGACACTGAGCTGTTAGTTGTGAAAGACAAGAATTGCATCATGGACTGTTGTTAGTGTGTAGTCGATGAAGTCTTAAGTTGGTCTTTTTTCTTCATAACTATTCACTACGCTCCTCGATAGTTATTAAGTTTCCATTTAAATAGCAAAAAGAAACATTTTAATCTAACTTTTTCTCTGTCTGGCATCAAAGAGCATTTATTTACAACTATTCTAAATTTAAAACAAATGATAAATATAAAATACAATGGTTACTAATCTTTGTGAAGGTCCTTGCATTTACTAAGGTGATAAAGGTAGGAATTATTATAATGCATTGGTAAATCATGAATTATTCACAAGTGCAGTACTTTCCGACAAATTCCGACAAACCAAAAAAGACTTTGAGCCATATTTTCTCTTAATCAATAATTTTAGAGAAAACATAGATGGGGCCGAACATCTGTTGCCTTTCGAGCGCACTCAGGCGTGACTCTGGTGTGATTCCGGCATGACTCTGGCATGATTCCAGCATGGAAGGGCCATGAATTAAGCCTGAGCCTGGATACGCTGGGTCCTGGCTTGATATCAGAGTTTCCACAGGCCCTGTAAGAGCGGAGCCATCATCCTACCCAAACAAGACCAATGATGTAGGAGGGTGCAGGTATTCCCAAGGCAGAGTACCCATGTCCCCGGCCTGGGTGCAACTCAGCGCAAAATCAGCGGCTAGTTGGCATGATCAGCGATAGCAGGTGTACCAGCCTACTGATTGGTGCTTGTGGGGACCACTGGCCTCAACCCTTGAAAATTGAGTAACTTTTTAATTAAAAATTTGGAAGAGGGATGAGGAGACATTATAACATTGTTTATCCTTCTCCCCCATTCCCACATTGAAACTGGCACAGTATTCTCCTACAGTATGCTATCTCCTTCGGCAGGCAGCTGCTTGAATTTGTCCCTTTGTGGTGAAGTCAGTGCTGGAGGTCCCAGATGGGCACATTCCCACACAACTGCAGGGTTACAGCCACTGTAGATTTTCAGCCACAATGGCCCATATTTTCCGATGCCTAAGGGTGTGTACGAGGTGTGTACACACCCGTAGGGACCTCGCAAATGCCGGTTTCAGGCATGCGAAGAGCATGCGCTGAAAACCGGCATTTCCGATCTGTCAAGAATTCTCTTGACAGATCGCATGCCTGCCCTGGAGAAGGGCCTCTGCGGGTGGAGAGTTCGGCTTTCTGCACAACCTCCGCCCGCTGAAATCCCTTAAAAATCTTACACCTGGTAAAAGCACGCCTGCTTTTACCAGCATAAGAGTTTTAAAAAGTTTTAAAAATTTCACTCATTTATAATTTAAAAATACATTAAAAAAGATAAGTTTATTTTTAGCCCCGTAAAAAACTTGAATTTTTTTCAAAAAATTAAATTTTTGTTTAAAATATTTAATTTAATGTAATTTTAACTAATTTTAAAAACATGTTTTTTTAAAAAAATTTATTGAATGTTTTGATGTGTTTTTGGAGTGATCTCCATTTATACTTTTGACAGGTCTAAGCTGTCAAAAGTATGAAAGGAGAGTCCCTTCTCCCATTGGCTCCCCATGGCCCACGTGATCCCAGGGACGCTTGCGAACCGCATGCACCCCCGGGATACGTGGGCCCTGCGCATTTCGTCGTGGAGAGGCCCAGGATCAGAAGTGGCCAGACCTCTGGAGCCCTCAGGTAAAGGCGTAGATTTTTTCCAGATCGGAGGCCTCCGCACGCAGGAAGCCTCCGATCGGAAAATACGGCCCGATGTGTGTAAACAGTGGTAGACTTCCAGTACAAAGTGTGGACGAGTTATTTGTTTGTGTTTAGTGCTGCTTTGAGGATTGCGGCTATCATAAAATGGCTACATGAAATTTAAGGAAAAGTGAAAGAAAAATCTTTATTATTAAAGGACAATCATAAAAACTTCATGTAGAATGAAGCAGAGTAGAAGAAAATCAGAAAGGGAGTATTTGGGGGCTAAATTGGATAGCCCTCGAAAATGGGCGCTGGGATCGCGATGCCGTTGATGCCAGGAGTCTTGGCCCGAGGAATTGGATGCAGTGCCGCAAGAAGTTCAATGAGCCCACACGAGTGGTCAAGGTCAGTGAAAGCATCTTCAAATGCCATATCCTAACAACTGCACCTCTAGCCTCAGCCACTGCTCAATGCACCACACCCTCATTGCTCACCTACCAACAATCGCTATCAATCAGGACTCCTACCCAACATCCATAGCTTCACCTCACCCTCACACACTTAGCACTGCTGCAAGCCACACATCCACATCTCACAGCTTGCACACACTGCCAGCTATTCAACCATGACAGCCACATCACCCAAACAGATTGCACGACACGCACTGACAAACTTCCCTCTCTCTTGCAGGACAAGGTGTCACACAACCGGAGGCAGCAGGAGCTAACCGGAGGGGGACAGGTGTGCCTGCATTTCCTAACCCCGTTGGAGGAGATGGTACTGGCCATTATTGGAATGGCCATTGCTGAGGCCGTGGCGGGGCTGAAACCATCGAAGGTGACGGTATCCTCATACCTAATCCTCCTTCTCACAACCCACTCCCCCCTCATCTCACAATCTGTTCTGATTTACAAGCTGCAGATGGTGTAACCATGCACCTCTTACTTCCCCCCTCCCCTCACCACAACACCACCCTTGTGCCTTTTTTCTTTCAGATATCCAAGAGGTGCAATCTGGCCAGGCAGTGGAGGAACACCAAGAAGAGAGTGATGATGAAGACACAGCACCATCACTTGATTTCACGCTCGCAGCCACCTGCTCAGATACTGACACTGCGAATATCTTAGGGAATAGATGAGAGGCGGGATCGGTATGTGGTGAGACACCGGGCACGGATGCGCTGCAGCCAGGGCAGGGGGCAATGATAGCGCAGATGCCAGCTCACCGGAGGGCGAGATCGCGCACGGGTTCCGCTACAGAGGTCTCAGATGAGTTCGATGGGGCAGCCTACAGAAGAATGCTGATGGGCATGCACAACGAAATGCTTGGTGCATTGGGAAGCCTGCCAGAAAGCTTGTGTTCAATGTCAAGGAGCATGGAGGATTCCAGAACCAATTTGGCACAGGACAAGCACTAAGGGAATGCACAAAGTTGATTAATTTACGTTTGAATGCAATACAGCATGATTTAATTTATAAATTTGGTTTGGAATGTTTATTTTGTGGTGGCTTTTATGTTTGCATTGTGGCCAAGCAGACACTGTGATGGTGAGTGACAGAGGGAAGGTAAGGAGTGTGGGACTGTTGGTAAATGGAGAATTGGGGTTGCGGTTATTGGATTCGCACTGCTATAGTTCTTTTCAGACAGCCCCGGCAGAAAGGGACTATCTAGGTTGCCTTCTTCCTTCCTCTTCCTCCTCTCCCTCTTCTTCCACCTCCTCCTTCTCCTCCTCTTCATGCTCCTCCTGCTCAGCTGCTCGCTGTATAGCTGGTGGCAAGGGCTGTGCCCCTCAGGATGTCGAGTTTGTGCAGCATGCAGCAGACCACCATGAATCTTGACACCCGCTCTGCCGAGTACTGCTGGGCTCCTCCAGAGCAGTCCAGGCAGCAGAAGTGTTGTTTCAGCACGCCAATGATCTGCTCTATCACATTTTTTGTGGCAGCATGGCTCTCATTGTATGCATGGTGCGCACGTGTGCGGGGGTTGCAAACCGGAGTCATGAGCCGTGTCGTCAGCGGGTAGCCCTTGTCACCCAGTAGCCGTCCTTTGGTTTGCCATGGTGGCTGAAATGCAGCTGGCACAGCGGACTGCCACAGAATGAAGGCATCATGACTGCTGCTAGGATACCGGGCATTGACCTGCATGATTCATTGCCTATGGTCGCACAGCAGCTGGATATTGAGGGAGTGGAATCCCTTTCGGTTCCGGTATATGGCAGAGTTAACATGCGGCACCCGCAAAGCAATGTGTGTGCAGTCAATAGCACCCTGCACCATGGGGAAGTCTGCAATCCTAGCGAAGCCCGTGCTCGCTCCGCCTGTTCGTCTCTGGCAAGGAAGAATGAAATGTAGTCAACTCTCTTTGAATAGAGAGCCTCAGGCAACAGTGCATGGCAAACTGCAAGATGTTGCACAAAACTTCAGCACCAGTCTGAAAGGAGTCAGATGCATAAAAGTTCATGGCCACAGTCACCTTCACAGCCACTGGCAATGAGGTCCTCACCCTGCTCTGCAGTTGCAGTTGTGGCTGCAGCAGGTGGCAGATCTCAGTGAGGACATCCTTACTGAAGCGCAGATGTGCTCACCAAGATGGCGTCTGGCACGATTCGTGGAAGAACTGTGCGCACATACATCGAACGCCACTTTGGTCCCCGAATGACACCTGTAGCACCCAAACAACGGGAGCCATCGAGCCCAATTTTGCCTCCTCTAAGTCCGGGTCAAGACCTGGAGTTGGTAATCTTCATGGAGGTTAACATTTTGAAGCATAAGCACAACAATAACGGTAGAGAGCTGCATATCTCATATCTACTGTTAAATTTACTTAGATTTTCTACAGAATGAAAGCTTGACAGTCTGCAAGATATATTAAAAGTGAACAAATTACGAGTCATTTTCTAAGTCTGTGTTGCTGTTGGGAACCTTGCCCGTCTGCCCACACTACATGTTGGAGAGTAGGGCATGGCTGTGCATGATTTTCCAACCAAAGTGCTAGAAAATTATGAAGAGCACGCACCCAAATTTTCAATATACACGCGCTGACAGACAAGGTTTGATTTTATTCTGTGGTCCTGTGCATTAGGTCTAATGTTTAATGAGTTGGTTGATTGATTTTTCTTCTTGTATGATGTGAATGTCTGCATGTTGGTTCTTGATCTGCCCGATGAGATTTTGCTCCCCATCATTGGTGGGTGACTGCACAGGCTACTGGCTAGTTGTTGGGAATAAGGATCACTAACTGGTTCTGTGATTAACTCTAACACATATTTATCAGTACTAGGACCTTTGTTGCTGTTGTCTTTCAGGGGCAGCACCAATTGTTACTCATCCTTGTCCTCTTCCTTCTCCTCCTCCAACAAATCTTTAATGTAAAACTGTCCCAAGGTGGTTTAAAATGGAAATAATGAGGGGTTACAGGATGGCAGAGAACTCCTGTTAACATGACTGGCGGCCGACGACTTTTGTGCAAATCTTTCCAAACTTCCCACTCAGCCGTTCTTCAAAACTATTGTGAGCTTTACATCTAGATTACTGAACTTCTCACCATTTATACTGGTAAAGTGACTGATTAGCTGTTTGAGAAATGTTAAAAGATTGTATTACAGGTTTACTGTAATTGGCTGCTTATTTTCATTCCCACTAATGAAACACATTCCACAAAATTGCACATTTCAAAACCAAATGTTCCTGCCATTTTGTTAGCAGCACATAAACAACAATGAGAAACAGCTACTTAACCTATTTTCCAAGGAAAATGTAAACCATGGTGTCTGCAACTTGATCCTAGAATTAAAGAATGTTATGGCACAGAAACAAGCCACTTGGCCAATATTTTTCCCCTGTGAGCCAACTAGTTCAATCTTACCCTCCTGCACTCTACCCACATCCTTCAACATGCCTTTTTTTTAAAGCAACAACCTCATTTCCTTTTAAAAGAATTTATGGACTCTGCCTCAACAATGTTTTGTGGCAGATAATTCCAACTATCCTCTGTGTAAAGACATTGGCCCCAAAATTTTGTGGGAGTTCCACCAGTCTCCCAATATAACTCCAGTACAAGTTACACTGGCTGTGTCCTTCATGGGTCCAGGTCAAGACCATGGCTGGGCACCATATCCACCAGCTAGGAGGATTTTATGCCGCCTTGCACCTGGTGTACTGGCCACCCAGGTTGGAGTAGAGGAAATTGCCAAGCTGGGAATCCTTCGCCCACCGGCCACACACCCCATCTGATGTTTGGATGGACGGAGGTTCCGTTCCAAACAAGACCTCACTAAAATTAGCAGCAAATGCTGGGACCAGGTGTATCTGGGTTCCAGTTTAATTCACAGGCCTTCTGACGCATTCACACCCACTTTATGGCAGGATGTACTCGACATCCTGTGGATGGTTGGGGCCCTTATATTTACAAAAACGTTACTTTTTTTAAATGTTCCAAGAAAATGTTTGGCAGTGACTATAGGTTCCTGTTTAATCAGGAAATGAAAGTCAGCATTTTTCTGCCACATCTAATGCAAACTTCAGCACCCAACTTGGCTTCACAGGAGCATTCTGTTAATGAGGCATTTAAATACAGTTTTTGTTTTTCATCCCCTTTGTTGTTCTATAAATACATAATATGGCCCTTCTTGCTTCCTGTGTCACTGATGGGCTATACCTCTTCTTAAAGCTCTAATCCAAAGCTTAACTTGGCTAATTCAGTGTAAAAAACCATACTTCACACCTCGTGCATGAATAGTATAAACCCAATGTTGTTCTAGTGCGAGAGTTAGTGTCACTTGAAGGTAATTCTAATCAATGTGACATTTACAGAGCGAACCTCATTCAGTTCAGCACTGCCCTTTTTTACTACCTATAATATTGAAAATGTGCAGTTCTTCTGGCTGAAGACCACCATCACTCCAGTGGGAGTGCAGCAGAAGGTCCAGAATATAGGCCAGAACCAAAATACACCAGGCTCGGAGATGGTAGCTAGTTTCCAGGTGGAAGCTCCACCTGCCTCAAGCATGGTCCCTCTGCTTTAGGGCAGTGACAGGGGCAGGAGCTCTTTACATAAGAAATAAGAGAAGGAGTAGGCCATACGGCCCTTCGAGCCTGCTCCGCCATTCAATAAGATCATGGCTGATCATCGACCTCAACTCCACTTTCCTGCCCGATCTCCGTATCGCTTGATTCCCCTAGAGTCCAAAAACCTATCTATCTCAGCCTTGAATATACTCAAAGACTCAGCATTCACAGTCCTCTGGGGCAGAGAATTCCAAAGATTAAAACCCTCTAAGTGAAGAAATTCCTCCTCATCTCAGTCTTAAATGGCCTACCCCTTATCCTGAGACTATGCCCCCTAGTTCTAGACACTCCAGCCAGGGGAAACAACCTCTCAACATCTACCCTCTCAATCCCTTTCAGAATCTTGTATGTTTCAATGAGATCACGTCTCATTCTTCTAAACTCCAGAGAGTATAGGCCCATTCTACACAATCTCTCATCATAGGACAGCCCTCTCATCCCAGGAATCAATCTAGTGAACCTTTGTTGCACTGCCTCCAAGGCAAGTATATCCTTCCTTAGATAAGGAGACCAAAACTGTGCACAGTACTCCAGGTGTGGTCTCACCAAGGCCCTGTACAATTGTAGCAAGACTTCCTTACTCTTATACTCCAAACCCCTTGCAATAAAGGCCAACATGCCATTTGCCTTCCTTATTGCTTGCCGTACCTGCATGCTAGCTTTCTGTGTTTCTTGCACGAGGACACCCAAATCTCTCTGAACACAAACATTTGAAAGTTTCTCACCATTTAAAAAATATTCTGTTTTTCTATTCTTCCTACCAAAGTGAATAACCTCACATTTCCCTAAATTATACTCCATCTGCCACCTTACTGCCCACTCACTTAGTCTATCTATATCCCTTTGCAGACTCTTTGTGTTCTCCTCGCAGCTTACTGTCCCACCTAGCTTTGTATCCTCAGCAAACTTGGATACATTACACTCAGTCCCTTCATCTAGGTCATTAATATAGATTGTAAATAACTGAGGCCCCAACACTGATCCTTGCGGCACCCCACTAGTTACACCCTGCCAACCTGAAAAAGATCCGTTTATCCCTACTCTCTGTTTTCTGTCCATTAACCAATCCTCTATCCATGCTACTATATTACCCCAACCCTGTGAGCCCTAATCTTGTGTATTTAAGCTGGGATTTCCTGCTTCCTAGGCCTCATTGGTACCTAGCATAAGTTTAGTGATTTGAGGCAATCAAGCCTCCGAAAGGGTGCAAGTGGGCTTCACTGGGGGCATCCAGGCCAGGGTCGGGGCCTGAACCCTCTAAGAGCGGGACAGAAATGTAATTTTCACAATCTTTAAAGTGGCCCACTGACATAGGGTGCTGTTGGAGCCATTATCCTCCACTTTCCGGGGGGCGTCTCCCAGCACCCCAACCCTCGCCCAGCCAGCTTTCTCCACAGAAGCCTGCTCATATAGGCCTCTCCCACTGACACCACACACTTCAGAAGTGTCAGTGCCAAAGCTTCACGAGTTCCATAACTGCTGGGATTGCACCCTCAAAGGTTTCTGGGGTCATCATATTTGGGACGTCCTGATGTTGTGAAAGGAGCTATGTAAATGCAAGTCTTTCTTTCTTTCTTTCATTCATTCATTCATTCATTCATGTCTTTGTGTTATAGTGTTGCAGTGCTGTAGAGTCTCTTGCTCAAGCCAATTGTGGAAACAGCAACCAGTGTCCTTCTAACCAATCATATCACAGAACTTCACTCAATGAAATGGCAGAGATTACTGTGGCCTTTAATGTGTCTATTTAGCCAATCAGATCCAAAAACCAATCAAATTTCAGACAATGTTAGTAGGTACCAATCAGATCCAAAACCCATCTTTGTAGGATCATCTCTGGTTATTAGTTTTTTCACTGAAGCAATCACATTCTACAAAAATACAAATACTAACATACCTTACCTCCTCCACTATCTACGCCCTGAAAAATAAACTTGATCACATAATTAGCACATCAAAAATGTAATCTTTCACAGAAAGAATCATCAACTTGTCCACAAATTTTCTCATTCCATCTTCCAATTGCTCCATTGTCTTCCTCCCCATCCAAAGTCAACAGCGCTGACCCAGGTGTACCTTTCTCTGTCAATATACAGAACCTAACCTGCCCCCAAATCTGTACTCCAGGGCCCGACTGAGCTCAGGCCCAAAGTCTGAAAGCCAATG
Source organism: Squalus acanthias (assembly GCA_030390025.1). NCBI lineage: Eukaryota > Metazoa > Chordata > Chondrichthyes > Squaliformes > Squalidae > Squalus > Squalus acanthias. The sequence goes on from CM059432.1 coordinate 89,392,560, forward strand.
TGAAGAATCCATGTGGTGTGCAGCAGGCCTCAGGCAGGTGCAAGTTGACAACTCTGGACCACCATTTCCATGTGTTCATAATAAATGGGCATAAAATCCAACACTCCTTAACTTCCGGCACTTCGTTGCTGGCTTTAGCTACTTCATGGACTCCCATTTGCTTTCTCTGCAGTTCTGCTCTTCAGGGTTGTCTCCAACTGCTGCCTGACCCCTTCCATGGTTCTCCTCAGTGCTCTGAAGTTCCATAGTTCTGGTTCTAAGAAGAGAGAAACTAAAAGAGCAAAATTTGCAGGATTTGTGACCATGTCAAAACAATTAGTCTAATAAGTGTTGGACAGCAGCTGTGTTGGCCTGCCTCTTATTGACCAGCCTATCCCTTTTCTTGATCTCTCAGCAGTTGGGTCCTACCATTGCCACTCTAGAAAAGGGGGGCATTGGATGCTTGTCATTAGCCCATTAATTTCTCGTTGAAGTGAGTGATGGAGTTATTTCATCAATAGTAATTGGGATTCTCTACCCCAGAGGACTGTGGATGCTCCGTCGTTAAGTATATTTAAGGCTGAGATTGATAGATTTTTGGACGCTAAGGGAATCAAGGGATATAGGGATCAGGCGGGAAACTGGAGTTGAGGTCGAAATTCAGCCATGACCTTATTGAATGGCCTACTTGTGATTCTTATTTCTTATGTTCTTATGTAACATTGAGGGAGAAATCTTGTGCCATTTCTGGTTCTGTCAATCTGCCACTAGAAAACCCCTTGGAAATTCCGGGTGATTATGAATGTGTTTCACTATCTTGAAATGACATTAAATATGAGTATACAAATGGTAAATGAATTTGTATGAAATTACTTTGTCCAATTTTTTAATGGAGGTGTTATTCAATTTAAAGTAGGGTTAAAGTAGGGTTTAATACCTCTGTTAAAGTAGCAAAATGTTTGTACGCTAAAGTTCACGCAGCATAAGTTCAAGGCCTGTGTCACTTTTGTTTGGCTCAGATCTGTATTGAATAGCTGCTCTACAGAAGCAAGGGCTCAGTGGCACAAAAGGCAATTGATGCATTCAAAATGGCAAATCTATAATTCTATAGTTCTCTTCCAATATTGAAATTGAGCACCTTTCACAGGATGTGAGAGTCTGCTGTACATTCCCGGTTTTACAATTGAAAACTCAATGATTTGCCAAACGATAAAGTATGAAGTGATGTTGGGGTTATATATGTCACTAAGTTAAGCAGAGTAAAATGTGATTACAAATATGCAGAGTTTTAAGAAATAAAATGCTCCTTGCAAGCTAACTTACCATTACAAAATATTACTACAAAAACTAGGACAGACCGACTTGCAGTTTAGCAATACAATCACACTCATTACTTTTGAGCATGGGGAGCTCAAGATTTTGGCAGTTATACTGGTTATTTACATTTAGACCCCATTTTTGCAGAACTTACGCCAAAATTGCTGACAGAACTTGTTTTCTTAACCTGGAATGTAAAAATTGGCACAAAACAAGCTCAAATGCAGTGGCACCAACAGAAGTAATAGTGAGTGAGCTGCTGACTTCTGCCATGACGCCTCACTCTCCGAACCTCTTGCCTCGCTGCTCCTCTTCCTCTTCCCCTTCCTTATATGCAGAGCAGGGGTATGCCTATTAGGAAGGCCATTTCAGCCTCTGAGTCCTTCCGAACGCATGAAGGGCACGGGAATCGGAGGAAATTCTCATGTCCCAATATTTCAGCTTAAATCTGGCATAAATTAGTTATGCACAAATTTCCTCAGAAAAAAATGGCACAATACCGCTCTTACACCGTAGTTACACTGAAGGGTTTCAGGAAATTCCAGGTTTAGTGTGTGTAGGGAGATTGAAAGGCTACCATTGCAGTCTGTCTTAACATATTAGTGTGCATGTGCATCTGGTGATGCATCACATGACTTCTAGAGTTAAACTGTGAACAAGCATTTTAATGAGAGCATGTCAGATAAAGATACTTTGGCCTAGATTTTCCATTCCCCTCCGCAGATTTTTAAGTGGATCTAAGGCAGGGAGTGGGCACATTTCCTCCCACCCAGCCCTGTAACCAGGCCACCGCACAGTATATCTCCCCTAGCATTGCTTGTGGGCTAGGAGTAGAGGCCTAAGAGCAAGTTTTAAAGCAGGTTTGAGGCAGGATGGCACACAAAGAATGTAGCAAGCACTGGGAGTGGGGCTGGAGCAGGGGAGAGTTGCTTTGGTCTGAGAGCAGTGGTGACTGGGAAGCGAATGAATCAGAAGAGAGTTGAAGAATGAGTGGGGAATGCATTATGGCTGCACTGATTTTCTCTGTAACTGATTCTCTCAATATGATTGGTCCGTAGTGACAACATGACCAATAACTTTATTTGGTTAGAACGTCTCAATAAGCAATGTTGGAGGCTCTGTACTAATCAGTACAGTCTCTTCAAATTCATGCTTTTACAGGCTCAAAAAGGTATTCTCCACTTTAGGACGGAATGCCATCGGCCCAAAGGGACATGCAGTGGTGCTGCTTGAGGCGGATGGGGCAGGAGTGAGCAGCAGTGGTCCTGGTGGGTGGCAAAAGGAAGGAAATCCCGGTTGGGGCAGTGAGCTGGTGGTAAGCCTCACTGAATTAATTTTCCCTCATTCTCCACTGCAATCCCACATGATTTTAGGTGGGATCATGGAGGAGAATTCCCTCCAAAGTTTCTAACAGTGTTGTTTTTTGAGTTGGACAAGATTTTTAAAAATTTCATACAGAATGTCATGATAAAGTACAAAACATTACTGGTTTTTCTTCACCAATAAATGGTTTCTGGTTAGATATTATCTTGAAATACAGTAAAGAATTAGGCACAATGTGATAAAATAAAGCTTGTTGTTGTAACTTGGAGAGGACTGATGTTCGATCAACCCTCCTCTCCTAAAAAATACATTTTGAGTATGATGGCTTTTGTGTTCTGCCGAAACTTGCTCCCCATAAGTGCCTATGTTTTGTAAATGCAAGTGTTCTTTGTACTCACAGAGTAAATGAGAAATCACCAGGATACTTGAGCATTTCTCCAGTTACAAAGACAAGCAGGGCACTGGAAAAATTGGCACTCGTCTCATTTTATGACCTGAAAGCCATGCAGAAAAAAGAATTTTAACAACCAAATTACTTTTACGAAGCTCTGTTGGTAGCAGAGATCACTAGCTGCTTCCTAGCTGCGATACCTAATCTGTATCGATGCCTTAGAGACAGTGGGCTATTGATTTTTACCTGCCTGTACTCTATGACCATATCCTCAGCTTTTTAGACATCTGTGAAAATATAAACTGGGCTTTCAGTACAACTTCTATCACCACCACAAACTGTGTTCGAGAAAATCTTTACCAAAGTAAATAATCTCAGAGAGACATTTAAAAAGAACAACAACACTGCCAAGTTGTTTCTCTAATGTTATATAGTGATCCTCCAAATATTACAGTAAAGGAGAGCAAAAGTAATTGTCGCAAATCTTTGGTTAAAACTGAGTTCTTTATTCAGTGGCTTTAGAGATAGATAGGTTTGCACAATGCCAATCCTTTTGTAGCTGAGATAAACGGTGCAAGTTCACAGCACTGAAACAAAGAATTAGTGTTACAAGACAACTGAACCGTTGCCATTTGCTTTGCCTCAAATGTTTTAAAAATATATTCTTGGGATGTGAGCATTGCTGATAAGGCTGGCATTTATTGCCCATCTCCAATTGCCCTGCAAAGGTGGTGGCGGCTCTGGAACTGAAAAGCTTGCTAGGCCACTTCAGACGGCATTGGTGTAGGACTGGAGTCACATATTGGCCAGACCGGATAAGGACGGCAGGTTTCCTTCCCTAAAGAACATTAGTGAACCAGTTGGGTTTTTACAACAACCTGACAGCTTCATGGTCACTTTTACTGATACCAGCTTTTGTTTTATTTCCATATTTTTTAAACGGATTTCAATTTCTCAAACTGCTATGGTGGGATTTGAACTCACGTTGCTGGGAACTGAAAATAAAAATAGAGAATGCTAGAAATACTCAGGATATTATTTTGTGAATCTGTATGCAGAGATTAGACAAGCGTGTAGCAAAGGCAGAGTGGTTTTAATGGGGGATTTTAACTTTCATATAGATTGGGATAAGCAGACTAGCATCCTGTCTGAAAGGTAATGAATTTCTTGCTCTTTCAGTTCCGACGAAGGGTTTCGACCTGAAACGTTAACTCTCTTTCTCTCTCCTCGGATGTTGCCTGGCCTGCTGAGTTTTTCCAGCGTTTTCTGTTGTTATAATGAATTTCTTGAGTTGTCCGGGATAGTTTTCTGCAGCAATATGTCCTGGAGCCAACAAGGGGGCATGCCATATTAGATTTAGTAATGAGTAATGTGTAATGAATAATGAGCCAGATTTAGTTAACAGCCTAACTGTGTGTGAACATTTACCTAATAGTGATCATAACATGATCAAGTTCAACACAGTGTTTGAAAGGGAGAAATGCGAAACAGCTATGAAGATTCTAGATTTAGGTAAGGCTGACTTCAATGGGATGAGGCAGAGACTGTCCACAGTAAACTGGACAAATCTGTTAATGGGTAAAACGACAGAGGATCAGTGGGAGGTGTTCAAAAAGGAATTTAAAGTGATACAGAACCAGTTTATACCCCTAAGGGGCAAGAGCTCTACTTGCCATAAAAACAGCCATGGACGACTAAAGAGGTAAGAGACAACATAAAAGAAAAAGAAAAAGAAAAAGCATACAAAAATGCAAAAAATAGCACAGATCCTGGTGAATGGGAAAGATACAAAGAACAGCAAAGGGCCACAAAACAGATAGTAAGAGCTACAAAAAGGGAACTTTCAAGGGCTATCAAAATCAACACACAAAATATTACAATTACATTAGGAAAAAGAAGGTGGTCAGGAGCAATGTTGGCCCCTTGAAAACCAATAACGGTGATATTTTCAATGATAATAAGGAAATGGTGGACTTGTTGAATAATTACTTTGCGTCAGTATTTACAGTAGAGGAAGATCCATGGAAACTAATATTGAATCAGGGACAGGGACTCAACAAAATTAGCGTAAGCAAAATAACAGTAATGAAGAAAATAATGGCACTAAAGAGTGACAAATCCCCAGAACCAGATGGTTTCCATCCCAGAGATTTAAAGGAAGTATGAGAGCGCATTGCAGATGCCCTAACTATAATCTTACAAAGTTATCTCGATTCATGAACCGTTCCTTTAGATTGGAAAATTGCTCATGTCACTCCGCTATTTAAGAATGGCAAGAGAGGAAAACCAGAGAATTATGACTAGTTAGCCTAACATCTGATGTCAGGAAATTACTAGAGTCTATAATTAATGATAGAGTGACTGAACACCTTGAAAATTTTCAGCTGATCAGAGAAAGCCAGCACAGTTTTGTGAAAGGTAGGTCATGCCTGAGGAACTTGATTGAATTTTTTGAAGAGGTGACTAACGTAGTGGACAGGGCAATGTCTATGAATGTTATATATATGGACTTCCAGAAGGCATTTGATAAAGTCCTCAGAAGAGATTGTTAACTAAGGTTGAAGCCCATGGAATTGAAGGCAAATTATTGGCCTGGTTAGGAAATTGACTGAGCGGAGGGAATCAGAGAGTAGGGATAATGGGCAGGTACTCAAATTGGCAGTGGTGTCCCACAGGGATCTGTGTTGGGGCCTCAACTATTCACAGTATTTATTAACGACTTAGATGATGGCATAGAAAGTCATATATCCAAATTTGCCGATGACACAAAGATAGGCGGCATTGTAGGCAGTGTAGATGAAAGCTTAAAATTACAAAGGGATATTGATAGATCAAGTGAATGGGCAAAACTGTGGCAAATGGATTTCAATGTAGGCAAATGTGAGGTCATCCACTTTGGACCTAAAAAGGATAGAACATGGTACTTTCTAAATGGTGAAAGGCTAAAAACAGTGGACGTCCAAAAAGACTTGGGGGTCCAGGTACATCGATCATTAAAATATCATGAACAGGTACAGAAAATAATCAGAAAGGCTCATAAGAACATAAGAAATAGGAGCAGGAATAGGCCACTTGGCCCCTCAAGACGGCTCCGCCATTCAATAAGATCATGGCTGATCTTGGGCTCAAAGCCACTTCCCCGCCCGCTCCCCATAACCCTTTACTCCGTTATCTTGCAAAAATTTGTCTATCTCCACCTTAAATGTATTTAATGACCCAGCCTCCACGGCTCTCTGGGGCTGAGAATTCCACAGATTTACGACCCTCTGAGAGAAGAAATTCCTTCTCATTTCAGTTCTAAAAGGGTGACCCTTTATTCTAAAACTCTGCCCCCGCGTTCTAGATTTCCCCACGAGGGGAAACATCCTCTCTGCATCTACCTTGTCATGCCCCCTCAGTATCTTATATGTTGCAATAAGATCACCTCTCATTCTTCTAAATTCCAATGAGTATAGGCCCAGCCTGCTCAACCTTTCCTCATAAGTCAAACCCCTCATCTCGTGAATCGTCTCTGAACTGCCTCCAATGCAAGCATATCCTTCCTTAAATAAGGAGACCAAAACTGTACGCAGTACTCAAGGTGTGGTCTCACCAATACCCTGTACAGTTGTAGCAGGACTTCCCTGCTTTTATACTCCAACCCCTTTGAAATGGCATGCTGGCCTTTATATCTAGAGGACTAAAATACAATGGTGCAGGAGGGAGGGCTTTAGATTCCTGAGGCATTGGGACCATTTCTGGGGAAGGTGGGACCTATACAAACTGGACAGGTTACACCTCAACAGAACCGGGACCAATATTCTCGCGGGGAGGTTTGCTAGTGCTGTTGGGGAGGGTTTAAACTAGCTTGGCAGGTGGATGGGTACCAGCATATAGGAGTAGAAAAGAGGAATAAGGTGCATGAAAGAGTGAGTGTGTTGGATAGTACTAGAGAAGAAATTAGTACTTGAGGCGGAAATAGTACCATATTAGATAGGAGCAGACCAAGAAAGACTACGAAAAATTCAAAAATGGGTTTAGAATGCATGTACGTAAACGCACACAGTGAGGTAAAAAAGGTTGGTGAGCTACAAGCACAATTAGCCATGTGGCAATATGATGTTGTGGCAATAACGGAAACGTGGCTTAAAAACGGTGAGGACTGGGCACTTAATATTCAAGGGTACAAAGTGTTCAGAAAAGATAGGGAAGGAAAAAAGGGAGGTGGGGTGGCAGTGCTGATTAAGGAAGACATTGTAGTGCTGGAAAGGGAGGATGTTCTTGAGGGGACAAGGACAGAATCCATTTGGTTAGAGTTGAGGAGCAAAAAGGGTATGATCACGCTATTGGGGGTATTCTATAGGCCTCCAAATAGTGAGAGGGAGGTAGAGGAGCAAATCTGCAGGGAGTGAAATTAAGAAACACTTCTACACACAAAGGGTGGTAGACGTTTAGAACTCCCTTCCGTAAATGGCAATTAATGCCAGATCATTTGTTAATTTTAAATCTGAGATTGATAGATTTTTGTTAACCAAAGGTATTAAGGGATATGGGCTAAAGGCGGGTATATAGAGTTAGGTCACAGAGCAGCCATGATCTCATTGAATGGCGGAACAGACTCGAGGGGCTAAATGGCCTACTCCTGTTCCTATGTTTAGTTGGGCATATAAATTAACATACGTCATAGGGAACCTTAAAGGGTGCAAAAGAAAGACGAAATTATGGAGTAAGTTAATCAGGGTTCTATGAGTCAGAATCTGAAAGAGAAAGCTAGTTTAATGTTTTGAAGCTGCGCTGAAGAGTTTACACCGAATGCATTAACCTCTCAGAGAGATGGAACAGCTGTAACAGGCCGAATGGCTTCTTTAAGTGCTATAAAACTCTATGAGGTGACGTTTCCTCCTGAGTGCACATCGTGCAGGCGGGCGGGCAGCCACCCAGTAGTCACAGCAGGAGACCTGGTTCGTTTTGCGGGCCGAGGTTATTTGCATCAGGACAGTGGGCTGCAACCGGCTTCGAGCTCGGGGCTGCCGGAATATCATGTGGCACAGCAGGGCTATAGCCAAATAAGACAGGTGCATTGGAGGCAGGGGGCGGGGCAGCTCCTTCCCGGGAAGGGGCGTTGCAGCTCGATCTCGGGAGGGGCGGGGCACCGCGATCTCGATCTCGGCAGGGGGCGGGGCAGCTCCTTCCCGGGAAGGGGCGTTGCAGCTCGATCTCGGGAGGGGCGGGGCACCGCGATCTCGATCTCGGCAGGGGGTGGGGCAGCTCCTTCCCGGGAAGGGGTGGGGCAGCTCGATCTCGGGAGGGGCGGGGCACCGCGATCTCGATCTCAGGAGGGGGCGGGCCAGTTCGATCTCGGGAGGGGGCGGGGCAGTTCGATATCGGGAGGGGGCGGGGCACATCGATCTCGGGAGGGGAGAGGCAAATCAATCTCGAGAGGGGAGGGGCAGATCGATCTCGGGGGGGAGGGGCAGATCAATCTCGGGAGGGGGAGGGGCAGATCGATTTCAGGAGGGGATATGGAGTGGAACTATAGTAGGGGGTGATGCACAGCCAAATATAGAGGAAAAAACAAGTCAGCCTGGAAGGCAGAGCAAATATGTAATGGCACAAGGGAGTATGACAAGGCTGGTTGGCATTTATTTTAATGCAAGGAGTCTTGCGAGTAAGGCAGATGAATTGAAGGTGTTGATGAACACATGGGACTATCCATGATGTGGAGATGCCAGTGTTGGACTGGGGTGGACAAATGTGAGAAGTCACACAACACCAGGTTATAGCCCAACAGCTTTATTTGAAATCACAAGCTTTCGGAGCGCTGCTCCTTCGTCAGGTGAAGTGATGAAGGAGCAGCGCTCCGAAAGCTTGTGATTTCAAATAAAGCTGTTGGACTATAACCTGGTGTTGTGCGACTTCTCACATGGGAGTATGATATTGTTGCTATCACAGAGACATGGTTGAGGGAGGGGCAGGACTGGCAGCTCAATATTCCGGGGTATAGAATCTTCAGGCGAGACAGAGGGGGGTGTAAAAGAGGAGGGGGTGTCGCAATATTAATCAAGGAGTCAATTACTGCTGTAAGGAGGGATGATATCTTAGCAGGTTCCTCTAATGAGGCCATATGGGTAGAACTTAAAAACAAAAAGGGGACAAGCACTTTGCTGGGAGTGTACTATAGGCCCCCAAACAGTCAGGGGGAGATAGAGGAACAGATATGTAGGCAAATCTCAGAGAAGTGTAGAAATAATAGGGTAATAATAGTAGGGGATTTCAACTTCCCCAATATTAACTGGGATAGTCAGAGTGTGAAAGGCTTAGAGGGTGCGGAATTCTTAAAGTGCATCCAGGAGAGCTTTTTGAGCCAGCATGTAGAAAGTCCAACAAGAGAGGGGGCGGTACTGGACCTAATTCTAGGGAATGTATCCGGGCAAGTGGTAGATGTGTCAGTAGGAGAGCATTTTGGTGACAGTGACCATAATTCGGTGAGATTTAAGGTAGTCATGGAAAAGGACAAAGATGGACCGGAAATAAAGGTTCTAAACTGGGGGAAGGCCGATTTTAATATGATAAGGCAGGATCTGGCCAAAATGGACTGGGATCAGCTACTTGTAGGAAAATCCACATCAGAGCAATGGGAGTCTTTCAGAAAGGAAATAGAGAGAGTACAACGCCAACATGTTCCCGTAAAGGTCAAGGGTGGGACCAACAAGCCCAGGGAACCCTGGATGTCAAGGGATATACAAGAATGGATTAGGAAAAAGATGAAGGCTTTTGGCAGATACAAAGGACTAAAAACAGTGGAAGCCCTAGAGGAGTATAGAAAGTGCAGGGGGGTACTTAAAAAAGAAATTAGGAGAGCAAAGAGGGGGCATGAAAAAACACTGGTGGACAAAATAAAGGAAAATCCAAGGTGTTTTATAAGTATATTAAGGGCAAGAGGATAACCAGGGAGTAAGTAGGGCACATTAGGGACCAAAGTGGCAATCTGTGTATTGTGCCGGAAGATGTAGGTGAGGTTTTAAATGAATATTTTGCATCTGTGTTCACTATGGAGAAGGGTGATGTAGGCATAGAAATCAGGCAGGGGGATTGTGATGTACTTGAACAAATTAGTATTGAGAGGGAGGAGGTACTAGCGGTTTTAGCGGGCTTAAAAGTGGATAAATCCCCAGGCCCTAACGGGATGTATCCCAGGCTGCTGTGTGAGGCAAGGGAGGAGATTGCAGGGGCTCTGACACAAATTTTCAGAACCTCTCTGGCCACAGGGGAGGTGCCAGAGGACTGGAGAACAGCTAACATAGTACCATTGTTCAACAGGGGTAGTAGGGATAAACCAGGGAATTACAGGCCAGTGAGCCTAACATCAGTGGTAGGGAAATTAGTGGGAAAAATTCTGAGGGACAGAATTAGTCTCCACTTGGAGAGGCAGGGATTAATCAAGAATAGTCAGCATGGCTTTGTCAGGGGGAGATCATGTCTGACCAATTTGATTGAATTTTTTGAGGGGGTGACTAGGTGTGTGGATGAGGGTAGTGCAGTTGATGTAGTCTACATGGACTTCAGTAAGGCTTTTGACAAAGTCACACATGGGAGACTGGTCAAGAAGGTAAGAGCCCATGGGATCCAGGGCAATTTGTCACATTGGATCCAAAATTGGCTTAGTGGCAGGAGGCAGAGGGTGATGGTCGAAGGTTGTTTTTGTGACTGGAAGCCTGTGTCCAGTGGTGTACCGCAGGGATCGGTGCTGGGTCCTTTGCTGTTTGTAGTGTACATTAATGATTTAGATATGAATGTAGGAGGTATGATCAGTAAGTTCGCAGATGACACGAAAATTGGTGGAGTGGTAAATAGTGAGGAGGGAAGCCTCAGGCTATAGGACGATATAGACGGGATGGTTAGATGGGCAGAACAGTGGCAAATGAAATTTAACCCTGAAAAGTGTGAGGTGATGCATTTAACAGGACAAACAAGACAAGGGAATACACAATGAATGGTAGGATCCTAGGAAGGACAGAGGATCAGAGGGACCTTGGTGTGCATGTACATAGATCCCTGAAGGCAGCAGGACAGGTAGATAAGGTGGTTAAAAAGGCATATGGGATACTTGCCTTCATTAGCCGAGGCATAGAATATAAGAGCAGGGAGGTTATGATGGAGCTGTACAAAACATTAGTTAGGCCACAGCTGGAATACTGTGTGCAGTTCTGGTCACCACACTATAGGAGGGATGTAATTGCATTGGAGAGGGTGCAGAGGAGATTCATCAGGATGTTACCTGAGCTGGAGCGCTTCAGCTATGAAGAGAGACTGGACAGGCTGGGGTTGTTTTCTTTAGAGCAGAGAAGGCTGAGGGGGACCTGATTGAGGTGTACAAAATTATGAGGGGCATAGATAGGGTAGATAGAAAGGAACTTTTCCACTTAGTAGAGGGGTCAATAACCAGGGGGCATAGATTCAAGGTAAGGAGCAGGAGGTTTAGAGGGGATTTGAGGAAAAACTTTTTCACCTAGAGGGTGGTTGGAATCTGGAACTCACTGCCTGAAAGGGTGGTAGAGGCAGGAACCCTCACAACATTCAAGAAGCATTTAGATGAGCACATGAAACGCCATAGCATACAAGGCTACGGACCAAGTGCTGGAAGATGGGATTAGAATAGACAGGGCTTGATGGCCGGCGTGGACACGATGGGCCGAAGGGCCTCTTTCTGTGCTATATGACTCTATGACTATGAGGGCGAGGAGGGGGAGGGGGAGGGTAGCTCGATCTCGGGAGGGGGTGGGACAGGCACGATCTCGGAAGGGGGAGGGGCGGGGCAGCTCGATTTCGGGAGGGGGCAGGGGCAGCTCGATCTCGGGAGGTGGAGGGGGCGGGGCAGTGTGATCTCGGGAGGGGAGGGGTCGGGGCAGCTCGATCTCGGGAGGGGGAGAGGGCGGGGCAGCTCGATCTCGGGAGGGGGAGAGGGCGGGGCAGCTCGATCTCGGGAGGGGGAGGGGGCGGGGCAGCTCGATCTCGGGAGGGGGAGAGGGCGGGGCAGCTCGATCTCGGGAGGGGGAGGGGGCGGGGCAGCTCGATCTCGGGAGGGGTAGAGGGTGGGGCAGCTCGATCTCGGGAGGGGGAGGGGTCGGGGCAGCTCGATCTCGGGAGGGGGAGGGGGCGGGGCAGCTCGATCTCGGGAGGGGGCGGGGCAGCTCGATCTCGGGAGGGGGCGGGGCAGCTCGATCTCGGGAGGGGGAGGAGGCCGGATTTGTGAAGTCTGGAGGTGCCCTCTTCCTCTTTTAATGTAAACCAATCAATTATCTGTAACTAAATAAAACTTTAAAGGAAACTTAACAAATCAAATTAAAATTTGGTAGTCCGGGGTGACGATGCACTCCAGCCCCCGCGGCGCCCACCGGTCGCGGAAAAACTCAAGCGTGCCGGCGGACACCGCGTGCTCCATCTCCAGGGCCACCCGGGCACGAACATGGCCGCGGAAGAGAGGCAGGCAATCGGGCCGAACGAGGAGGTGCCCTCTTGCTGCTCCCAGCTTCACAAAAAGAAAGAGAAACTTACTTTTGGGATCGTCTTCAGCTCGGCCACCAGCTGATACAGGTCGGAGCATGCACGGTACACACGCCAGCCATTTCAGTCCAAAAAGGGCAGTCAAGGTCCTATTGATGGCATGGAATCCTGATTAATTTACTCCATAATTTCATCTTTCTTTTGCGCCGTTTAAGGCTGCCTATGAGAGAAGTTTATTTTTATGCCCAACGAACCAGACAGATTCACAAAATAATACAATACAATACAAATGAAATGATAAACATAGACTATCACAAAAATTACTGCAATGTGGTATCCAGTAGGCTCTGTGCTGGAATAGCATACTTCAACTACCACTTTAAGTTGTATTCCAGTGTTTCACTATTAATTGTCCTGTGACATTCATGAGAACTGTTGTTATCATCTTCATGCATTATCATTTGAAGTAAATACAGCATGGTCAGAAGATTATCAAGGTGGATACTCACAGTCAATGGTGGTCCACGCTGATATCACTGTAACCACTGCATATTATTCTATAGAAAGTAACAACTCAGTTGGAGTGAAGGGTTTCATTTCACATTCCCAGGGTTCAGATGACACAAGCATCTGATAGTTTTTAATGTTATCTGAACTGGGAGATTGTGTCACAGCCTTCTACCATACTACAATCCAATTATATATGTAAAAGTACATTGGAAAATTCAAAGATGTGTAAAAAAAAATGCAGCAAAAGTGCCACAGAATATGCAGAGGTGGATAAAAGAATCTGTAGCATAGCCTTGGTATGATAGGTTTCAGATTTGAAGTGCACATTAGATCATGTAGTGTTCCAATCAAATGCATAGCAGTGGAATAGGTGAAACATTCTCTTATTGTAATTCATGTATTTCAGAGGGTGTGCTACTTCATTGCAACTGGGCAGAGGAAAGCTCTGACTTATTTTTAACAACCTGAATGTTTTATGGTCTGCATATTATTAGTGATGCAGTGTAAAGCACCAGATTACTGCAGTAAGTGATGGAACAAGTGAAATGTTTGCTTCAGAGCACTTTCCTGTTAACTTTTGTTGATAAGAAAACACTGGTTCAGCTAAAAGGAGACACAAGTGTAGAAACTTTAGGGTTAAGTAAAATGAATAAACCAAAAAATGTGGATGATTACCATTTAAGTTCCAAGAAAGGAAGTGCAAACACATATTGTGTATCTAGCTGTGCAAGTCACTGCAAAATGACAATTTAAAACAATTCAAAGTGAGTGATCTAGAATAGAAATATCAGCAAGAGCTTTTGATGTGCTCAACAAAGAGGGATATGAAACAGACTCCAAGACAAGATGGACTTAGGAATTCATTCCAATTTAGACTCCAAACTTTGTTGTCTGATATTATTCAGACCACTTTGTGCATTTATATCTTTTATTCATTGCCCCTTTCTGCCAAATGTTTCTTAATGTAAATTTAAAAACAGGCATGAAATTACATATAGAAAGCAAAAACATCAATAATGAGTGTCACTCAAAAAATTCTGTTTTAACATAAATAAGATATTTTAACCTTGCGTTCAATAAAACAGCATTGTGTCATTAAAAAATGAAGCACTAGTGAAATAAATTTATGTATTTCAGCCTCTTCTCCTTTTCAATTTTTTATTTGAGAATTTAGAGAAAGTGTGATAGCGCTTGAGTTACTCCAATGTGCAAGTGTTTGACCTACAACAACAACTCTTATTTATATAGTGTCTTTAACATAGTAAAACGTCCCAAGGCACTTCACAGGATCAATTATCAAACAAAATTTGACACCGAGCGACATAAAGAGATATTAAGACAGGCGAGGTAGGTTTTAAGGAGCATCTTAAAGGAGGAGAGAGTGGTAGAGAGGCAAAGAGGTTTAGGGAGGGAATTTCAGTGCTTAGGGCCAAGGCAACTGAATCCACGGTTGCCAATGATCGAGCGAAGAAAATCAGGGATGCACAAGAGGTCAGAACTGGAGGAGCGCAGAAATCTCGGAGAGTTGTAGAGCTTGATGAGGTTACAGAGATAGGGCAGGGCGAGGCTATGGAGGGATTTGTAAACAAGGATGAGAATTTTAAAATCGAGGCGTTACCAGCCTACCTTGTTTGTCTTAATATTTATATCATGAAACAAGAGCTGCAAATGTGAATTCCTGAACAATAAAGTTCTGCTGGTAAGTGAAACAGACCACTGCTTCCCAAATTCTGTTTAGCATATGCAGCAATTTGAGTGTTAAAAAAAGTCCTATAAGTAACTTGTATGTTTCCTCCCTAGAGCAAAATTATTTCTCCGAATGCAACTGTCTGGTCGAAATGATCCTAACCCTGCTTGCTGACCGTTTTTAATGGCCTTGTTACTGCTGAAAACAATAATCGATAATTGCTGCTTTCAGTCTTTATTCGGGCAATCCAGAATTTTTCATCTCAATCCAATCTAAGCCTATTTTAGCAAATAAAATGATATTTACCTCACTCACTGTTACAAGCTTTCCAGATTACGGGCTTCAAGAAAAAAAATCAATACAAAATACTAACTTATCAGTAGGTTTAAGTTTAGAATGCTAACTTTTCCTCCCTGCATTTTCTGGCACTCAGCTCCTCTAGTATTAAGGGTAGAACACGAAGCTAAAACCATAGAAAGTACTTGAATGATCTGTTTCCTACTTACTTGGGAAACCACTGTTGAGTTTATAAGCCAAAGTGTAGTGTCTGGTCAAGTACCTAACCTTTTGCTCCTGTTCCTGCTCTACACCTCTTACAAAGTTCATGGTAAAGAAAGATCTTGACCTCTCAGATGATTTCTGGGACTCAAATATCTTCATGTATTATTCATTTATCTCTAGCATCTGAGACTGAGGTATCATCATACCTGACTGATTGATGTAAAAAAATAACCATGGTTCTGTGGGGAGGATCCAGAGAGCATAAATCCCATTACTTTCTGAAGGCATTATTTATTTTACTAGGCTGGAATGAACACTTGCAATTGATGAAAAAATTTGAATTCTGTGAATTTTGAAACAATAGAGTTCTTCATAAGATAGGCTTCTAGATCTGATTTTAAAAACCTTAAGGACTTCGATGAAGGTACAAATACTGCATCTCTGTACAATGAAACTTTTTGCATTTGTTGAAACAATGAAGATGTCTATTACTCATCTATCTACCTAGTTATCCAGATATCCATCAATCTACTTATCTGTATCTTAATCTATGATAAACTTGGTATCAAACATGGCTTAGTGGTAGCATTCTCACCTCTGAGTCAGAGGTTGTAGGTTCAAGTACCACGCCAGAGACTTGAGCACAAAATCTAGGCTCCAGTGCAGTACTGAGGGAGTGCTGCATTGTCGAAGGTACCGATGTTAAACCGAGAACTCGTCAGACCTGTCAGTAGGATATAAAAGATCCCATGGCACTATTCGAAGAAGAGCAGGGGTTTTCTACCGGTGTGCTGGCCAATATTTATTCCTCAACCAACACCTGAAAACAGATTATCTGGTGATTATCACATTGCTGTTTGTGGGACCTTGCTGTGCGCATATTGGCTGCTGTGTGCATCAGTGACTACAATTCAAAAGTACTTTATTGGCTGTAAAGTGCTTTGGGACATCCCGAGGTCATGAAAGGTGCTATATAAATGCAAGACTTTCTAGTTATGCTCATTAATTTTCTGATTCAAATGATGTTTTATCCCATTTTGTGTATGTAGCCTGGGTTTTCCTTTTCTTACCATCCAGTATACATGCAGGAGGGGCAGAAATGGAGTGCAGATCCGTAATCCTGGTTTAGCGCTCAGCTCATTTTCCGCTGTAATTTCCAATGGGTGGGTGAAGCATCTGGCCTAAAATGGGCAGGCTTATTTAAATGGGAAAGCATCGTAAGTCCCATTTTCTGCTCAGTCCTGATAAACTGAGTGTCTAGCATTAGTAGGCACTACAGAAAAGGAGGAAGTGATTTAAAGGGCCCAATAGGTATTTTCCAAGGATTCAATGTAAACTTATTTATCAGCTGATTTTGGTCTTTTTTTTGTTATTTGCTACTGAAAACTGCTTAATCATCTACCTTTATTCCCATTCTAAAGAGAACACAATGGGAGCTAAACATGGATAGCTCTCGGAGCGGGGATCACAATGCGCGATTACCTCACGTCCATTGGATGTTATGCAGGCAGCACACACCTTCGCGCTGCCTGCTCACTTACATGATTTCTGTGTGCAGCCAGCGCTAACCACACTGTTGATTGGCTGCACACATCAGCAGGGGACCAAAAATCGATACTTGCTAGCACTACTTAAAGCAAGCCTGTACCTCTTAAAGGGAAGGTGCATTGTGGCTAGAGCTGGTGCTGGGAGTCCTGTGTGAGCTGAATCTGACCTGGGAAAGACAGAAAAGTGGCTGAACATTGGAGCGAGCAGGCACCCAGGTTATCCGATAATACAATGGAGGTCTTGGTGGAGGAGGTGGAAATGAGAGATGTCCTGTATCCGCAGGGAGCCAGGAGGCCCTCCAGACACACAGTGAAAAGACAGCATAAGCAGATAGCCGTGGAGGTCAATGTCAGGAGTCTAGCCCCGAGGACCTGGACGCAGTGCCCCAAGATGTTTAATGACCTCACACGAGTGGTCAAGGTCTGTGAATGCATTTTCAAAAGACGTCTCCCATCAACTGCACCAATAGCCTCAGCCACTGCTCAAATCACCACACCCCCATCACTCACCTACCAGCACTCTCTATTAATCAGGACTCATACCTAACATGCATATGCTTCACCTCACACTCACACACCTAGCAAGCCTCACACCCACATCTCCCAGCTTGCACACACTTCCCTCTCTCTTACAGGGGAAGGTGGCGCACAACCGAAGACAGCAAGAACTAACCGGAGGGGGAGAAACGTGTCTGCATGTTCTAACTCCCGTGGAGGAGATGGTGCTGGCCATCATGGGCAGGGCCATTGCTGAGGCTGTGGCCAGCAGCAGGGCTGAAACCATTGAAGATGACGGTATCCTCATCCCTAATCCTCCTTCTCACATCCCACTTCCTCCTCCCACAATATCTTCTGACTTACAAGCTGCAGATGGTGTAAGCATGCACCTCTTACTCCCCGCCCCCTCACCACAACCTTACCCTTGTGCCTTTTTCCTTTCAGACACCCAAGAAGTGAAACCTGGCCAGGCAGTGGAGGAACACCAAGAAGAATGTGATGATGAAGACACACCGTCACTTGATTTCACACACGCAGCCACTAGTTCAGATACTTAGAGGATATATTAGAGGCGGGATCTGCATGGGGTGAGACACTGGGCACAAGTGCGCTGCAGCCAGGGCAGGGGACACGGATAGTGCAGGTTTGCAGCTTGCCGGAGGGCGAGGTCACACAAGAGCTCTGCTGCAGACAACTCAGATGAGGACTTTGATGGTCCAGGCTACAGAAGAAGGCTGATGGATATACACAACGGGACAGAAATTTGGCTGTTGTCGGGTGAGTACGCTCTGTGTACTCACCCGTAAGGCCACCTGAAGTGCCCGTTTCCTGCATGCACTGCGTATGCACGGGAAACCGGAACTTCCGTTCCTCTGAAGGGAGAGGTTCAGAAGTTGAACGCGTGCGCGGGAGAGGCTGCGTGCACGCAGCGAACTTCAGTTTTTTTTCAGGTTTCTCCGGGAAGGTAAGTATGAAGAAGCTGCACTTTTAAAAAGGAGACGCAAGGCCTGTTTTTAACAAGGTAAGTGGTTAATTAATTACAATTTAAAAAAAATTTCAACAGGTTTATCTTTTTTAGATACTTTAAAGAAAGGTAAGTTTATTTTTAGCACCGTTAAAAAGTATAATTAATTTTTTCAAAAATTTAAATTTTTGTTTAAAGTAGTTAATTTATTTAACTTATAGTTATTTTAAAAATGTGATTTTTAAAAAAAACTTATTTGAAGTTTAAGTGTGGTTTTGGGGCCGATCTCTATTCGTAGATTTGGCAGGTCTTCCTGTCAAATCTATGAATGAAAATGTCCTGCTAGGATTGGCTCTCCATGGCCCACGTGATCCCAGGGGACGCTTCGAACTAACTGCGCCCCTGGGATACACAAGTACTGCGCGCCGGCAGCTGGAGGAGGCCCAGGACCCGAAGTCCTCGTGGGCCCAAAGCACAACTGTAGGTGCGGTAGGCAAGTACGTGCGCGATGCTTGCACCCGCAGGAAGCCTGAAAGCTGAATTTCTGGCCCAACGAAATGCTTGGTGCATTGGGAAGCCTGCTAGAAAGCCTGTATTCAATGTCAAGGAGCATGGAGGAGTCCGGTACCAACTTTGCACAGGGCTTTACACAGAGCTTGGAGCCCATCCTTTCCAGCATGGAACTGGTGGCCAACACCATTAGCACACAAGTGGACCCACCGATGATGCATGATGGTCGACGTCTCAGCTTCCATTGCAGAACAAACAGCTTACACCAATAGAATGAGTGCTGCAGTGCAAACTCAGGCTGAAGTCATGCAAGGCCAGTTTGCTGCCACACAAGCTCAGACTGGTCTCATGCAAGCTTAACTTACTGCCATGCAAGCTCAGAATGCTGCCATCATGGCTGTGGATACCATGTTGAAAGGGGCTTGCAGGGTATCACAGCAGTCCATCAATCTGTCCTCCAACTGATTACTAGAATTGCTGAGGCGCCACCCCGGGGAGTGGCTGTGGCTCCATGGAGCACAAACCTCAGGATGACAGCATTTGTCCTCCAACCCCGGCCACTCTGCCAGTGCCCTTGTTGTTGTCTGTTAGGCAGCCAGCCCAGGCTGCTGCCGCCCATGCCGAGATGGTGGAGTCCGAAGCTGGGCCTTCTAGGCCCAGAGCTACTCGAGGTTATCCTCCAAAGCCATCTGCAGTCTCCTCCACTGAAAGTCAGCAGCCTTCCAGCAGCCATGCTGCAGCCTCTGGGATACCACTCCATAGAAGCACTAGAACAAGCAAAGGCACATAGAAGACAGGCACTAAGGGAATGCACAAGGTTGATTAGTTTATGTTTGTATGCAATATGGCACACTTTTATTTTTGCATTGTGGCCAAGAGGACGATGTGATGGTCAGTGACTGAGGGAAAGTAAGGAGTGTGGGACTGTTGGTGAATGGAGAATTGGGGTTGGGTTTACTGGCATCGCACTCAAATTAGTTCTTCTCATACAGTCCGGGCAGAAAGGGGCCGCCTCACTTCCTCTACCTCCTCTTCCGCCTCCTCCTCTTCCTCCTCCTCCTCATGCTCCTGCTCCTCAGCTTATCGCCTGATAGCTGGTGGCAAGGGCTGTCCCTCATGATGACAAGGTTGTGCAGCATACCACCACGAATCTTGACACCCGCTCAGCAGGGCTCCTCCAGAGTGGTCCAGGCAGCATAATCATTGCTTCAGCATGCCAATGGCCTGCTCTACCACATTCTTGGGGCAGAATGGCTCTCATTATATGTATGCTGCACACGTGTGCGGGGGTTGCAAACCGGAGTCATGAGCCATGTCATCAGCGGATAGCCCTTGTCGCCCAGTAATCAGCCTTTGGTTTGCCATGGTGGCTGAAATGCAGCTGGCACAGCGGACTGCCACAGAACGAAGGCATCATGACTGCTACTAGGATACCGGGCATTGAGCTGCATGATGCGTTGCCTATGGTCACACACCAGCTAGCCGTTGAGGGAGTGGAATCCCTTTTGGTTCCGGTATATGGCAGAGTTGATATGCGGCACCCGCAAAGCAATCTTAGAGAACCGTTGTGCTCGCTCCGCCTGCTTGTCTCTGGTAAGAGAGATTGAAATGAAGTTAGCTGTTTTTGAATAGAGAGTCTCAGTCATCTCCCTTACGCAACAGTGGATGGCAAACTGTGAGATGTTGCTAATCTCTCCAGCACCAGCCTGGAAGGAGGCAGACGCATAAAAGATCGGTCACCACCTCAGCCACTGGCAGTGCGATCCTTGCCCTGCTCTGAGGTTGCAGTTGTGGCTGCAGCAGGTGGCAGATTTCAGTGAGGACGTCCTTACTGAAGCGCAGACGTCTCACACACTGTTCCTCACTGAGCTTCAGGTAGGAGAATTGCTCCCTGAACACCCTGGGCGATATGGCCTCCTGCTGAGAGCCCTTCGCCCCCTCCTCCTCCTCCCTCTTCCAGCAGCTTGTCCAGCTCTGCATGACCTCTGCTCATTCTCCCACTCATGTTCTATTCCAAGAGGAAGGCTGACTAGTGCACCCACGTCTGGGATCAACTGGTTTGTGCAGCAGCCTTGAAGTCAGCAAAAAGCACTTCAGCACCTGCCACACCACTCCCTGTAGACGTTTGAAACTTGAAACAACTATGGTGGAACCAAAAATGTGTAGAATTGTAGCAACAGCCAAAAGAAATCAACTAGCAACTAACCTGTAAGTAGTTGATGATCCCTTTAAATATCGCTGTTGGAGGGTCTTTCCTGCTGCTTATCGCTTGTTCAGCTGTGCAAACTTAAGAGAGGGCATTGGCTGGACCGTTGAGCTGCAAAATGGCAGCACAGGCGTCAAATCAGCATTGCACACATGTGACACTGGAGGTCCTGGTGGAGGATGTCCAGAGGAGGAGGGATGTCCTGTACTTACAGGGGAATGGAAGGACGCCACCTCGCCCCCCTTGACCCTCTCTCCTGCAGCAGCTGGTGCTGCTCTGCCTGGCCTCATGTCCTCCTCCCATTCCTCGTGTAGACCAAGGGGGAGCCCTACAAGATGCCCATGACCAAGCACTCCCTTTCTCCTGGTGACTACTATAAGGTGTCCAATAAGATGGAGTAGCACAGCACTCACACTTTGTAGGTGAAGTCCTCAGAGAATTTCTGGATAAATGTTGCTTGAGTGTTGGGTGAAGTCTTGCCAAAGTGTCCCAGAAAGTCTCCCAGTGTGTTTCAGCGGTCCTCTTCACAGCTCCAGCAGCAATGAGCATGAAATGGTGAGTATCCCTTTAAGTGGTGAGTATCCCTTTAAGTTGAGCTTGAAATCAACATCAACGCCGTGTTTACTCCCAAACAGCTGGCCACTGTTAGGAGAGAGCATTAGTTAAAGCGCTAGCCATCAAAATGCCGTGCAGCCTCTTTAATGAATGCTAGCAGGCATTTTAAGTGGCAATCAGCTCTTTAACTAGCCTCCGAGCGGCCATTCCTAGCGCTGGCTTCAACTCCTTTACCAAGATGGTACCTTGCACTAAACATGGGCTAAACCGGCATTTCAGGTTAAGACCCCATCTTGGCCACCTCTTTACCTTTTTAGCGCTTAAAGTATTCAGCAAAAATCACCCCCATATTGTTTGCTGGAGCTAGCAATTTCATCCATTTATCATAGAATCATAGAATGGTTACAGCACGGAAGAAGACCATTCGGCCCGTGGAGCCTGTGCCAGCTCTCTGCAAGAGCATTTCAGCTAGTCCCACTCCCCCGCCCTTTCCCCGTAGCCCGGCAAATTTCTTTCTTTCAGATATTTATCCAACTCCCTTTTGAAAGCCGTGATTGAATCTGCCTCCACCACCCTTTCAGGCATTGCATTCCAGATCTTAACCACTCGCTGCGTAAAAGAGTTTTTTCTTACGTCGCCTTTGGTTCTTTTGCCAATCACCTTAAATCTGTGTCCTCTGGTTCTTGACCCTTCTGCCAATGGGAACAGTTTCCCTCTATCTACTCTGTCCAGACCCCTCATGATTTTGAACACCTCTATCAAATCTCCTCTCAATCTTCTCTGCTCCAAGGAGAACAACCCCAGCTTCTCCAGTCTATCAACGTAACTGAAGTCCCTCATTCCTGGAGTCATTCTCATAAATCTTTTCTGCACCCTCTCTAAGGCCTTCACATCCTTCCTAAAGTGTGGTGCCCAGAATTGGGGTACTCCAGTTGGGGTCGAACCTGTGTTTTATACAGGCTCATCATAATTTCCACGCTTTTGTACTCTATACCTCTTCATGAAGCCCAGGATCCCATAAGACTTTTTAACTGCTTTCTCAACCTGCCCTGCCACCTTCAACGATTTGTGCACACATACCCCCAGGTCTCTCTGTTCGTGCACCCACTTCAGGATTGTACCATTTAGTTTATATGTCCTCTCCTCATTCTATCACACTTTGCTGCATTAAATTTCATCTGCCACGTGTCCGCTCATTTCACCAGCCTGTCTATGTCTTCCTGAAGTTTATCACTCTCCTCCTCACTGTTCACTATACTTCCAAGTTTTGTGTCATCTGCAAATTTTGAAATTGTGCCCTGTACACCCACATCCAAGTCATTAATATATATCAAGAAAAGCAGTGGTCCTAGAACTGACCCCTGGGGAACACCACTGTATACCTTCCTCCAGTCCGAAAAACAACCGTTCACCACTACTCTCTGTTTCCTACCACTTAGCCAATTCCATACCATGCTGCCACTGTCCCTTTTATTCCATGGGCTTCAACTTTGCTGGCAAGCCTATTATGTAGCACTTTGTCGATCGCCTTTTGGAAATCCATGTACACTACGTCAACTGCATTACTCTCATCAACCCTCTCTGTTACCTCATCAAAGAACTCAATCAAGTTAGTTAAACACGATTTGCCTTTAACAAATCCATGCTGGCTTTCTTTAATTAATCCATACTTGTCCAAGTGACTGTTAATTCTGTCCCTGATTACTGTTTCTAAAAGCTTCTCCACTACCGAGGTTAAACTGACTGGCCTATAGTTGCTGAGTTTATCTTTACATCCTTTTTTGAACAAGGGTGTAACATTTGCAATTCTCCAGTCCTCTGGCACCACCCCGTATCTAAGGAGGATTGGAATATTATGGCCAGTACCTCCGTGATTTCCTCCCTTAATTCCCTCAGCATCCTAGAATACATCCCATCCGCTCCTGGTGACTTATCTACTTTAAGTACAGCCAACCTTTCTAATACCTCCTCTTTATCAATTTTTATCCTATCAAGTATCTCCACTACCTCCTCCTTTACTATGTCTATGGCAGCAACCTCTTCCTTGGTGAAGGCAGATGCAAAGTACTCATTTAGTACCTTTGCCGCCATGCATAGGTCTCCTTTTTGGTCCCTAATCGGCCCCACCCCTCCTCTTACTACCCTTTTACTATTTATATGTATATAGAAGACTTTTAGATTACCTTTTATATTGGTTGCCATTCTATTCTCATACCCTCTTTTTGCCCCTCTTATTTTCTTTTTCACCTCTCCTCTGACCTTTCTATATATAGCCTGATTCTCAGTTGTATTTGCAATCTGACATCTATCATACGCGCTCTTTTTCTGCTTCATCATATTCTCTATCTCTTTCGTAAAGGCCCTGAACTACCCCAGTAGAGTGACAGGGCCTTTTAGCAGCCTCCCCTCCCTCTAATTTAGGCCCAGTACTTATCTGCTGAAGGCCTCAGTCTTAGCCAAGGCTTTCATTGGGAGCAGTAATGCCATCTTTGTGGTGCTTATGTCCCTAAAATCTCCCACCACCTCTTCTGATGCTACAGCAGTGTCCCCACTGTACCTCTGTCAATAGACTGTACCCTCGCACTGGCGGGCTCACTCTTGGAAGCAGAAATACCACCAGGAGCCCGAGATGCCTCTCTGATGACTCACAAACCAAAGAAATGGGTCAAGGTTGTGGTCAGTTTGGATGGTCGGGAAGAAGTACCACCTCACCTGAAATCTGCTTTGAAAAGGAGAAACCCCTGTCAACCCCAGTGCCTGCATGTCTGCTTGATGCTCTGCAAGCCTCCTTCTTTTAAAAGCAGGATCTGTGAGATCTGGGTGCTCAGGCTCTTCATCTGAGTGGTGATGTATCCTGACCTTCCAATCCACAACCTCTTCCTTCTTATGTTCCACCCTCAGCTCCTCCTGCCCATTTGTTCTTTCTCTTCTGGCTCACTTTCTATTGCCCTCCAGGTGGATATCTCTTGGCTTGTGCTTGGGAGAGAGAGTGTAATTGATGACATGTGCAGAAGCAGAGGGGCCTGCTTCTTCTTCCTCTCCTCTGCTTATTATTCAGGTAGAGGAGGAAAAGAAGAAGAGAGGTTAGAATGAGATACTGAGCAGAAGTGTTCCCATGTCATTTTCAGTATAAGGATGGACACGATGGTTTCATGACAATACTTGCTGACCAGTAATGTGGGTGCAAAAGGATAAGAAAAAAGAGAAGCAGATGAGATAACTAAAGGATTTTTACAACAAAATTCAACTGCAATAAACAATTACAATGGAAGAACATTGGAACATTGTCTCTCTGAGCTTAATGGACTTCCTGAAATTTATAGAACACAAAACATAAGCTACAACAGGTATGTAATCAGTAATCTGTTTTTATTAATCTCTCTCACAAACATGCATGCATATACATTACCCCTTTGTTCAAGAAAATACTATAAATATTATAAACCTCCAATGAAGTTACAGCAATGGGAGCAGCTCCAAGGAAATACTCAGCCTTTGAAATTTGTCCTCCAGCTTTTTTCAAATAATGTTGACAAACTTTTGAACAAAAACTGCTAGAATTCACCATCAGTGCAGCTGCCTGAATGATGCTGATACATCCTGGAAAATTAGGCACAATGCATATGTTCAGACTGCAGAATTCAAATTCAGCTCAAAGGATCGCGGATCTTGTAGAGTTTCGCAATTATCGCGATTCTAATAATATGAGAGAAGCAGGTTCAATTGAACATTTTTATTGAACGGAAAGCTGCTTTTAAAATAAAGGGTACAGAAGCTTGTAAAATGGCCGCCGAGCATCGTGGCAGAAGTTTCCAGAGACACAGTGGGCAGACAAGATGGCGTTGAATATACATTCAGTATGAGACCATACCCGGTACAAATTGAAAAGGCAGGATGCAACCCATTTGCATTTTGGACAAAAACAATGATATAAGTGCTTGAATCGTTTCATACGCACAGTAAGAATCATTGAACTGGACAATCGGGGGCCCATCCAGACACATCAATACACAAATACCCCCCCCGGCTCAACAATGAGAGAGACATTGGCGGGTGATTAAGCCAGTATTCGGGGGGCCCCAAAACCAGTTGAGGAGACGATTCATACACATCCTGGCTGGCTCGACAATGAAGAAGGCATTAACGGATAGTTGGCCAGTTTCAGGTGATACCGAAACCCGTGAAGAAGATAATCACCCCATGCTGGGAGTTTTGGGCACCAAAATCATACAAAGGATAACATTTAGATTTGAGCAGGAGATAAGGCCGACAAAACAGTATAACTACAGAGGACAAATGTCCATCGGTCTCTTGGCTCTTGGCTCTCTTGACTTTTCGCTCTTCGCCCTTGTCGTGCGCTGGTTCCTTCGGCGGTGCTATGCTGGTCGGTTGTTCGAGTGTTGGGTGGAGTTCAATCAGAATGAGCCACCTCGACACGGCAGGCAGCAGGGTACACCATCCCGATCATCGGTAAACGGTGTCCGGACCCATCAGGGCAACACAGCGGTGTGTTCCCGAGCGAGGCCCGAGTGACGAGAAGAAAGATGAGAAGAAAGACGAGAAGAAATTCCACGTGCCGCCACGGTTAGTAAACCCCGACCGCGCCCGAAGATAAACGGCAGAGTCCACCAGTTCAAATTCTACAGACTACTTCATGACCCGGTTTGAATTCCACAAACTACTTCATGACATCAGGGAGTCTGGCTTACCCTCCGGCTCTTTGAGCGGGTAGCCCGAGCCATCTGCGACGAACTTTACCGGGGCCATCTCAAGTGGACCCATTCGCGGCAGCGAGAGTAAACAAGTTGGGTGCAGAAGCCCTTACAGCCACGTGACAGCCAGGCGCTGCAGCGAAACGAGCTGAGAGCCTCATTTTAAGTTTCCGAAGTGAGCCGAGTGGTGAGCATGTTTCCCGATCCTACAAATCCAGACGTAGTTTAGGTATATTAAGGGAGGGTGGTTCCTAAGGTTAATGTATAATGTGTTCCCCCTTTTACGATGTGTCGTGTGTTCCCCATTTCCATAGACCAAGTTTTATAAACGTGTGTATACTGGTACTCTCTTTGATCTGCGCCTATGACATGTATTTCATTATTTTGGACACCATGCAATAAAAGCATTCATTTCGTGCTATTCAACCAGGTCTATTTGAGTCTTTCTCTGCATTACTGCTCCTTGCATCTAAGTCCAGGTGTCAGAACCGTAAGGGCGAGTGGGTCGAACCACTCACAGGTGCTTATTGCAAAAGTCTGGCCGGAGACCAGAGCAAGCAATAGTACAGGCAACGAAAGCCTCACCTCGCACCAGTCCGAACCCTTACAATCTGAGCAAAAATATCAGGAACGAATTTTGTCTCTACTGCCCCACGTACGCCTAACAATGAGACCAAATTACAGAAAGAAATGAACCACCAACTTACCGCTGGAGGGAAGCCCGTTCCAATTTTTGAGCTGATCTCATTTAGGCAGTCAGTGCTCCCGTTATATATGAGGATTGCCTCATTAATATATACAAATTGGGGTCAAATGACAAAGTTAGAATCCTGATGCCATTTTCATTTAGACCTGCTTTGCTACCATCAGTTCCTCAACCTGTCCACAAAAGCTTAAGGGCCTTCTGTCAATGCACTTTTGTCTTCATTGGAGTCCTTCTGGCAATTCTAATCTGACTGGAGGAGAAGTAGTAGAAACAGAAGAAAGGAGCAAACAGTGCTACAGGTGCAGGGAGACCAAATAGAAGGGGTCGAGCTTGCAGGAATCCTTACCCTACTCACAGAGGTTATAGGCCCGGGACAACATAGCTGCAGTTCTCTGAGGAGCAGTGCATCAGGAGGCTGCGCTTCTCTAGGGAGGTTGTCACAGAGTTGTGTCACCTCCTGCAACAAGCTCTGCAGCCACTGCCACAGCTAATATAGCATTACCTGTTGCAATCAAGGTCATTGCAGCCTGAACGGCTTTGCCTCTGACTCCTTTTAGGCTTCCACAGGGGAATCAGTAACATCAGTCAGTCTGCAGTTCATGCTTACGTTAATCAGGTGACCAAGCTTGCTGGAACAAATGCTTCCATCATGTTCCCCATGGACAACTGGAAGCAGAGGATAGGGCTCTGTGGTTCGCACAAATTACAGGCTTTCCCCAAGTTCAGAATCTTATTGACTGTGCCCACATCACCCTAGCAGCTCCTTCACATGACCCAATTGCCTTTATGAATCTCAAGGGCTTCTACTCCATTAATGTGCAACTGGTGTATGATCACCAGCAACAAATCATGTAGGTCTGTGGTCGCTTTCCTTGCAGCCACCTTTTATCTTGCAGCAACCCTCCATCCCTCCCAATCTGTGTCCATGCACAGTAAGTGAGAGGCTGGCTGCTTGGGGACAAGGGCTATCTCCTGCACATTTGCCTCATGACTCCTTTCAGAAACCCACACTTGGCAGCTGAATTGTCCTTCATCAGAACAATCCCTGCTTCTCTGCATGAATAGCCATGTCCAACATCTCTTTCAGCCCTTCCACCCTTAAATAAACTGCATACACCCCAAGACCAACATTAATATTTGTGTCAACTAGCATTGCAGGATCACTAGCTGCTACAGGAATATTCTCTGCACTCCAAGATTTCAAAAAGGTTTATCATTTCACTTACACAAATGCTTACATACTTATTGGGCCAGAAATTCGGCTTTCCGGCTTCCTGCGGGTGCAAGCATCGCGCGCGTACTTGCCTACCGCGCCTGCCGTTGTGCTTTGGGCCCATGAGGACTTCGGCTCCTGGGCCTCCTCCAGCTGCCGGCGCGCAGTGCTTGCGTATCCCAGGGGCGCAGTTAGTTCGAAGCGTCCCCTGGGATCACGTGGGCCATGGAGAGCCAATCCTAACAGGGCATTTTCATTCATAGATTTGACAGGAAGACCTGTCAAATCTATGAACAGAGATCGGTCCTAAAACCACACTTAAACTTCAAACAAATTTTTTTAAAAATCACATTTTTAAAATACCTATAAGTTACATAAATTAACTACTTTAAACAAAAATTTAAATTTTTGAAAAAATTAATTATACTTTTTAACGGTGCTAAAAATAAACTTACCTTTCTTTAAAGTATCTAAAAAAGATAAACTTGTTGAAAAAATGTTTAAATTGTAATTAATTAACCACTTACCTTGTTAAAAACAGGCCTTGCGCCTCCTTTTTAAATGTGCAGCTTCTCCATACTTACCCTCCCGGAGAAACCTGAAAAAAAAATCGAAGTTCGCTGCGTGCGCGCAGCCTCTCCCGCGCACGCGTTCAACTTCTGAACCCCTCCCTTCAGGAGAACGGAAGTTCTGGTTTCCCACACATGCATGAAACTGGCACTTCAGGTGGCCTTACGGGTGAGTACACAGCGCGTACTCACCCGACAAGAGCTGAATTTCTGGCCCATTATCACCCAGATGTGAGCCCATGGTGCCTGTTTTAAGTGCTCCCTTACCTAACTAGTGCACCTAAGAGATGCTCCCCCAATGTGTTCAGCATGGGAGATGGAGAAGCTAGTGGTCAGCGACTTCTAGGAACTTGGGCCTGAGAGGGCCCACTACAGACAGCAGCAACTCAGTGTCCTACCAGGCCAATCTGGCCCAACTGACTTTTTGACTCCTGGGCAGGCATTGGTTGAAGGGTACAAATGCACTGCCATTTGAGAGAAGGCAACACGTTGCATTCTCATTGCACAACTGTCACTGCCATCAGGCTGCAGCTCAGCACTCCCACTGATTTGCATGAGAGCAAACTGTAAGGCATCCAAGATAACATTGAAGCCGCTATCCATTCTATCTCCTAGCCTGTCCAAGCTGGAGAAGCTGGTGGAGCCAAAAGCCTGCAGGGCACCAATATGAGCAACCCTCAGAGATGCTACCACTGTGCCAGAGGCTCCTGCAAGCATAGCCCTGCTGCTGTGTCCATTGAGATGACCACACGCTCCATGGTTAACTGCAAAGTGTTGATGCCAAGTTGGTAGTGGACTTCTCTATACTCTATTTCATGTTGTGGAAGCAGTCCAATACATTCAATAATTACTGAAGCGCAGAAAGATTTTTCTGTGCCCCTAAAGCCTGCAACTCACTGTCCATCCAATATACACTAAATATGAAAATTTGACCAAAAATGTCCAAACCCAGGCATTTGGCTGAGGTCTTCAAGTGAAAGCCTTAATGAAGGCATTAAAAAAACACAAAAGGCAATTCAGCAGATAAGTATAACCAAGTGTAAAAATGCAGATTTTGAACTTGTTATTTTGTTGTAACCCTTAGGCCCTGACTTTATCCTAGTGCTTCTGGTGACAACAGGGTGCATTTGGGTTGGATTTACAATTTACACGCTGTCCCATTTTCAGCTCCATTGAAGTGGTTAAATTCAGGGCTTTAGCTTGGCCAATAGAAATTTCAGTTATTGGAAAGAAATGGCAGCTGAAAACATTTCTGGAAAACATTGCAAGCGATTTATGGAACTGTGGTAATCAGTCAAGAGGTTATATCCTCTCTTTCCAATAGAAAAACTCCAAATCTAGAGCCCCCTGGATATCATGGGGCATACAGGATAGGATAAGGCAAAAAAGGGAAGCTTATGTCAGATACCGAGAGCTAAATACTGCAGAAAGCCTAGAGGAGTATAGAAAGTGCAGGGGTGAAATTAAAAAGGCAAAGAGAGGGCTGATAAAATATTGGCAAGTAAAATCAAGAAAAACTTTGCATCTGTCTTCACAAAAGAGAGGGGCGATGCAGACATTGTAGTTAAGGAGGAGAAGTGTGAAATATTAGATGGGATAAACTTAGTGAGAGAGGAATTATTAAGGGGTTTAGCATCTTTGAAAGTAGATAAATCACCAGGCTTGGATGAAATATATCCCAGGCTGTTAAGAGAAGCAAGGGAGGAAATAGTGGAGGCTCTGACCATCATTTCCCAATCCTCTCTAGCTTCAGGTGTGCTATCGGAAGACTGGAGGACTGCTAACGTTGTACCATTGTTTAAAATGGGAGAAAGGGATAGACCGAGTAATTACAGGCCAGTCAGCCTAACCTCGGTGGTGGGCAAATGATTGGAAAAAATTCTGAGGGACAGTATTAATCATCATTTAGAAAGGCGCAGATTAATCAAGAACAGTCAGCATGGATTTGTTAAGGGATGGTCATGTCTGACTAATTTGATTGAATTTTTTGAGGAGTTAACAAAGAGGGTTGATGAGGGTAGTGCGTTTGATGTAGTCTACATGGATTTTTAGCAAGGCTTTTGACAAGGTTCCACATGGCAGACTGGTCAGAAAAGCAAAAGCCCATGGGATTCAAGGGAAAGTGGGAAGTTGGATCCAAAATTGGCTCAGTGGCAGGAAGCAAAAAAACAGATGTTTTTGTGACTGGAAAGTTGTTTCCAGTGGGGTTCCACAGGGCTCAGTACTAGGTCCCTTGCTTTTTGTGGTATACATCAATGAGTTAGACTTCAATAAAAAAAATTGTCTGTGTGATTGATAGTGAGGAAGAAAGCTGTAGACTGCAGGAAGATATCAATGGACTGGTCAGGTGGGCAGAGAAGTGGCAAATGGAATTCAATCCAGAGAAGTGTGAGGTAATGCATTTGGGAGGGCTAACAAGGCAAGGGAATACACAATAAATGGTAGGATACTGAAAAGTGTAGAGGAACAGAGAGACCTTAGAATGCATGTCCACAGATCCCTGAAGGTACCAGGACAGGTAGATAAGGTGGTTAAGAAGGCATATGGGACACTTACCTTTTATTAAGCTGAGGCATAGAATATAAGAGCAGGGAGGTTATGCTTGAACTGTATAAAGCACTAATTAGGCCACAGCTAGAGTACTGCATACAGTTCTGGTCACCACATTACAGGAAATATGTTATTGCATTAGAGAGGGTACAGAGGAGATTTGCGAGGATGTTGCCAGAACTGGAAATTTTTA
Source organism: Squalus acanthias (assembly GCA_030390025.1). Classification (NCBI taxonomy): domain Eukaryota; kingdom Metazoa; phylum Chordata; class Chondrichthyes; order Squaliformes; family Squalidae; genus Squalus; species Squalus acanthias. The sequence goes on from CM059432.1 coordinate 89,423,974, forward strand.
GCTATGAAGAAAGATTGGATAGGCTGGGGTTGTTTATTTGGAACAGAGGAGACTGAGGGGAGATTTAATTGAGGTATATAAAATTATGAGGGGCCTAGATAGAGTGGATAGTAAGGACCTTTTTCCCTTAGCAGAGAGGTCAATAACAAGAGGGCAGAGATTTGAAATAATTGGTAAAAGGATTAGAGGAGCGTTGAGAACTTTTTTCACCCAGAGGGTGGTGAGGGTCTGAAACTCACTGCCTGAAAGGGTGGTAGAGTCAGAAACCCTCATCACATTTAAAAGTACTTGGATATGCACTTGAAGTGTTGGAACCTACAAGGCTATGAACCAAGAGCTGGAAAGTGGGATTAGGCTGGATAGCTCTTTTTCGCCCGGCACAGACACATTGGGCCAAATGGCCTCCTTCTGTGCTGTAAATTTCTATGATTCTATGATTCAATAGCAGCTATTGTGTGTGACAGAGGCTATGACAGTGAAACATACACCTTTAACATTGAAAATACCTATTGCAGCAGCAAAGGAGGAACAAGTACTGCAGGTACTTATAATGAGTTTTCAGTGAAACACACGCCTCACATACTAATATATAATAGATACGTAATAGAAGATTTCAATGGATGGATAATTGTACCTGCAATTTTCCTATAAGCTTTGAGCTGTGTACAGTCGTTATTATGACAAAAATGGCACAGGGTTCTTGGGGGTCTTTCCCCTCCTAAAAAAGGTTTGTCAGAAACATTTTCTTGATGACTGCACCTTTAAATAGTGACTTCATGTTCAATAGACACTGCAGTCTTTTATTCAGCAAATGGGGGTCATTATTGCCAAGGTCATTGGAGAATTGCTCAGTTTATCACTATTATTATACATGTTTGAGAAATTTTTAATTAAGAAGATAATGAGCGCTCTATTAGAATTAACTTGCTATGATAGAACCCAATTTTTGACGTGATCATGTCATATAGTCATGTCAAATGGTCATTCCTTGATTACAAAGGATGAGCAATCAACTAAATTTGGACTTTTGGTTTTAGAGTCAGATCTGCAGTTTGTGTCCATCAGAACTGAATGCAAGTTTATGTGTTAAGCTGCTGTGCATGCCAAGATAACTGTTGTTCTTATTCATACTGTCATCATAATCTTATAGAGTGCATTAATATAAATTCGAGACAATCTGTAAGATTAACTATTATTGTCACTTCCAGATTATTCCAAAACAGGGAAGTTCCACCTAAACTGAAATCAGGCAGTTATCCAATCAGCCAGTCTTTGCTACAGAGCCATACTTTCTTCAATCAATTAAACTAACATGAAATGAATAAAATCAGACCCACTCCCTGGACTCAGCAAAGGTCCCGGCAGACTGGAAAACTGCTAATGTAACACCCTTATTTAAAAAGGGCAGTAGACAGAAGGCTGGAAACTATGGACCGGTTAGCCTAGCATCTGTGGTGGGTAAAATTTTGGAGTCCATTATTAAGGAGACAGTAACGGGACATTTGGATAATCATAATTTAATAGGACAAAGTCAGCATGGTTTTATGAAGGGGAAGTCATGTTTGACAAATTTGCTGGAGTTCTTTGAGGAAGTAACACACAGGGTGGATAAAGGGGAACCAGTGGATGTGGTGTATTTAGACTTCCAAAAGGCATTTGACAAGGTGCCACACAAAAGATTATTGCTTAAGATAAAAAATCACGGGATTGGGGGTAATATTCTGGCATGGATAGAGGATTGGCTATCTAACAGAAGGCAGAGAGTTGGGATAAATGGTTCATTCTCAGACTGGCAATTAGTAACTAGTGGTGTTCCGCAGGGGTCAGTGCTGGGTCCCCAACTCTTTACAATCTATATTAACGATTTGGAGGAGGGGACCGAGTGTAACATATCAAAGTTTGCAGATGATACTAAGATGGGAGGGAAAGTAGTGAGTGAGGAGGACATAAAAAATCTGCAAGGGGACATAGACAGGCTAAGTAAGTGGGCAGAGATTTGGCAGATGGAATACAATACTGGAAAGTGTGAGGTTATGCACTTTTGCAGGAAAAATAGTAGAGCAAGTTATTATCTAAATGGCAAGAAACTGGAAAGTACTGAAGTACAAAGGGATCTGGGGGTCCTGGTGCACGAAACTCAAAAGGTTAGTATGCAGGTGCAGCAACTGATTAAAAAGGCCAATGGAATGTTGGCTTTCATTGCTAGGGGGATAGAATATAAAAATAGGGAGGTATTGCTTCAGTTGTACAAGGTATTGGTGAGACCGCACCTGGAATACTGCATACAGTTTTGGTGTCCATACTTAAGAAAAGACATACTTGCTCTCGAGTCAGTACAAAGAAGGTTCACTCGGTTAATCCCGGGGATGAGGGGATGGACATATGAGGAGAGGTTGGGTAGATTGGGACTCTACTCATTGGAGTTCAGAAGAATGAGAGGCGATCTTATTGAAACATATAAGATTGTGAAGGGGTTGGATCGGGTGGATGCCGGGAGGATGTTCCCGATGATGGGTGAAACTAGAACTAGGGGGCATAGTCTTAGAATAAGGAGCTGCTCTTTCAGAACTGAGATGAGAAGGAACTATTTCACTCAGAGGGTGGTAGGTCCATGGAATATGCTGCCCCAAAAAGCTGTAGAAGCTACATCATTACATAAATTTAAAACAGAAATAGACAGTTTCCTAGAAGTAAAGGGAATTAAGGGTTACGGGGAGCGGGCAGGAATTCGGACATGAGTCTAGGTTCGGATCGGTCATGGCCCTGTGGGTAGCGTAGCGGGCCCAGGGGCCGTGTAGCCTGATTCTGCTCCTATTTCGTGTGTCCAATTCTGTTAGGTTCAGGAGATGGTTCTGTGATAGTAGATTGGCGGTTAGGATCAGATTAGCCATGATCTTATTGAATGGCGGAGCAGGCTCGAGGGGCCAATTGGCCTACTCCTGCTCCTATTTCTTATGTTCTTATGTTCTTATGTAAAGTCAAGCATCCCCCACGATCTACCTGAGGCGCTCTGCTGCAGAGGCCCAAGTTGGTCCTGGTTCAACAGGCAAGCTGTTTCTGGATGCCTGCTTTGTGTCGCAGCTCATCGGAGATATACTGATGAGCCTGATGCCCAATTTTGGGAAAGCCTCGGGCCTCCAGCTTCTGTCACGTTCTCCCAGCGCAACATCAATTCTGTACCCGAAAGTGCGTCTAAATGAATTCTTAGCCTATAGTGTCCTTGTACAAGACCCTGTTTAGGCCTTACTTAGAATACTGTGTCCGGGTTTGGTCTCGTCACATAATGGGTGATATTGAAGCCCTGGGAAAAGTTCAATGGAGGGCTACCAAAATGATCCTTAGCTTAAAATCTCCTAGTTATCATGATAGGCTTAGAAAGTAGTTTTTTGTACTCTAGAAAAGTGTAAACACTGGGGGAGAATTAATTAAAGTATTTAAAATGATGAAGAGACTATACTGCGTCTGTATAGACAGACTATTTGTATGAGATAGAATAGGGAAAATGAAGGGTCATACCTATGAGCTATGCAAGCATAGGACTAGGTTAGACATCATGAGGTGTTTCTTTAAGCAGTGTTGTCAACACTTGGAGCAAGTTTCCGGCTCGAGTGGTAATTATGGGTTTACTGCGACAGTTCAAAAAGAGACAGAGGGTTCCTTGTTGTGGCTAATATCATTGCATACAGAAGATAGATAGGACTTTGGTATGTACTTCATGGTCACTGATTTTCTGGATCTTGTTTTTGAAATTTGGGAGTCCCAATGTGTTGTTGCAACATGACTGTTTGGGACAGGCTCGGTGGACCAGCTGGTCTTTTCCTGTCTATCTTGTCGTATGTTTCTATGTTTGTAATCTACCCTTCTTTGTCTCAGCATCCATTTTTTGATTGCGCCTCTGTGAAGCACCTTGGGGTGTTTTTCTATGTTAAAGGCGCTATATAAATGCAAGTTATACATAGCTTGGATTGAAAATAGAATAGTTGAGGGAAATATATACACTGAAACCTAAAGAATGCAGTATACTATGATCTGTGACTTTACTGGAAGTTATCAACTTGTTAGCTGATTTTTAATTTGTGCAATTTTTAACCACATTTATGTTTACAATTGGTATCTTATGAGAATGTGCACTAATAGCTCAATTAACAAAAAGTGATAACGTTGCTGGTTAAGGTAGTGTCATTATAGCATGTGTATGTGACTAGGATGATGGAAGGGGGCAACGTTAGTAAGTTTAGCAAAAATTAAGGCTCTGTTTTTTCCTTCTCCTTGATGAGGCACAACCTTAAAAGACATGAACAAGTTGTTGGTGACATTCTTTGGGGCAATTTTGGTTGACATTGCATGGTGAATAATGGTTGAAATATACCAGCTTAAAGTTGGTGGAATTGGCATTCAATCATCTGGTTATTTCCTCAAAAGCCTACCCATTGACCTGTGTAGTGTGGGACTGGAGGTGCTCTCGTGCTGAAGCTTGCAGCCCTCTTCTCCAGTACCTCCTTGATAAGGGAAATTTCTGAGACAATAATGCGTACTGCTTGTATTTTACTATACCACTACATTGCAATTTTCCAATCATATTGTCTGGATTGCCACCTGTCTGGTGTATTGTAGGTTAAAGTGGACACTTTCTGCTAGTTAAGGTGCTAAACTGTAATGATTGTAGCTGAGCCATGACTGGATACCTAACTCAGCACCAGGCTGCTGCTGATTGTGCGGCCAGTTATGCAGCTTACATGGAAAATAACTGGATAAAAGAGCCTTCATACCCGACACCCGGAAAATCACTCCCAAATCAATTAAAGCAAATGGACCAAAAAAATGAAAAGTGGAGAAATCAAATTAGAAATGAAATAGAAAGAAAGATAAATGAGGCAGTGATAAAGAAATAAATGGTATGAAAACTGAGAAAGAGTAGTAAAAAATGAGAGAATGAGAAAGAAATGTAGAATGAAAAAAACATGAAAGCATCAACAGTATTTGAAAGCAAGAGAAGAAGAAATGGTATTAAAAGCTTTCTTGCAAGAGGGGACTGGGGTCGCTATAAGTGGCTTCAATGTCTGTAAGTTCCTGATTATATCCAACAATCTGTGCTGGAGGTGCACGTCCTCATCTGGCTTCCACATATGTTTGATCCACAAGTATCATACGCTATTGTGCTCTTCAGTTGAAAAATAAAGGTCAGCAGTCAGGTCCATGCCATGTTCCACTGGTGTAGTACCAGGAAATGGTAGGAAATCACTCATAGCTGTGCGGTCTCAATAGTGCATTCTGATCTCTGTACAGCTGTACTTCTTGCAGAGCAAGTTGTCCCAGGCCTCTCTTGTCAACCAAGTAACTGGTGTAAGCATTCTATTGGTGATGGTCATTTGCCCACCTACTTGTCATGCCTTGTGGGAGCACAAAGGAGAATAAAATGAGGCCAAAATTTAAGTTATAATTTAATCTAATTTTATCCTAATCCACCCGGCAGGAATCTGACAGGATCGGATTGGCTGCCCGTTTTACACCACTCCCAATGTTACTTTCCATTGAAGTCAATAGAAAGTAAATCAGGCACAGTACAAAATGAGAACCAATCCATCAGTTTCCCACCGGGTAGGTTAGATTCAAATTATCCTCTTATGTTTTGAAAATAAGGCATTAAGTTCCTTCTGCGCTGTGTGCACATTACTGTTGAAAGGTATTCTAATATGGTTCACTGCATTTATTAGTTTTGTTTTTTAATAGTAAAACATACTAATTGACAAGCAATAAAACAAATACAGTAATATTTAATTAAAATAGCAAACTACTTGCTGATAGACAGAGTGAACCTCTACAGTACTACTGTTGGATCTTGTATCTGTTAGACTGCCAACAGAACTGCAAAAATATTACATGTGCGGTGTGAATGTGTTTTCAAAAACAAATTCTGCAAAGTATGCCCTCTGTATATTTAAACAGGCTTTGTATCTATTTCTGCCTTGGATTTTAGAGACCCATTTGCCATTATTTGTATTTTCCATTTTAGAGCTTTCTTAGCTCTAGACTCTGATCTACGTTACCTTGGCAACGATTACAATTTTCCAGAGGAATTGTTTTATTCAAATCTTTTTTTTCTTCTACTTTAATGCACTAAAGCATACAAAACTATATAAATATGCAATAAACAAAGGATCACACAAAGCACTGTGGGATAGGTATATTATTTCACACGTGGAAAAGCTCTATATAACTTGCTGTGTGTCTGTTGCTCTTTGAGAGTTATTGTTCTTCCTCAGTGCTGAAAACAGTATCTGCTTTTACATTCATAGAGATAATTATGCCCCAGGGGTTATGGGTGTGAGTGTAAATACTGCATAGTAGAGTTCTCTTTTGTATGCCATGCCACAAAATGTCAGCAACTCTTATTTATTAATTATACTCCTGTGCTAAATTCTCTTAACTTTAGAAAATGAAGCAATACTAGGAGCCAGCTCTCTGAATGCATCAGCCTTGCCTTTGTGATGTGAGGGAACAATTGGCATTCATGAAAGACTATTGCACTAAAATATGATGCATCACTGACCGATGAGACAGAGCGGTGACTTCTTCTGATTTCTTTAATGTATTCTGCATTATTGTTGATATATTCTGCAATTATCTTCAAAAAAGAAACCTCAGGACTGATTTTGCTTGGGTAAAATATGTTGCAGTATTACAGAGGCTTGTAACAAATGAGACTTGCACCTCTAATGGAGATTCTTTTGCCCTTGCTGCACACTCATCACAGTAATAACTGTCATTAGACTTCATTACTTGTACTGCATTGATAAAATGATTTTATATGATTGCTGACTATATGCTGACTTAAATCCTTTGTCTTTGAATTGACAATGACTGAAGATAGTTCTAGTTAGGTGAAAAGGTGCCTTATTTTAATTCTTTCTCTCAATTGTGGCACAGAAAGTAATTAAACAACTATTTCTTTGCACTTAGATTAGAGAGATGGCACTGATCCAGAATTACTTTTTCTCTTTGCACACAGTAACAGCTTTCCTATAGCTTAGCTCAAGGTTACTAATTGACTTTTGGCTGGAGGTGACAATTCCAAGCAGTGACTTGCTGGAGGAATGCCCGAACAGACTTATTTTTATTCATACCATATAGGGTACATTTTCATCTTTAATGCTCATGGGGCAGAGCTTTGCGTTGAATATCAGGAATTCACCTTTATTTTGCCTTCACCACCGAGGCAGTAATCTGTCAGAGTGGATCACACACCCTTTATAGACTCAGCTGATTGAAATCAATGGAATGAAAATCAGGCGGGTTCTATAAAGAGCCAGATTACCACCCCTGCACTCCTGATGCACAAAACCTCATCTGGGAACACTAAAAATGAAGGTTTAACCCTCTGTTCTGTGTGTATATATACATAGTTAAAAAGAAAATACCAACAGAAATTCAAAAGCATCAAATCATGAACACAAATAATTTTTACTTAAGCATTGCATACAATACAAGGAATATATGTAACCCATTTTCTGAACTAGATTGTTAGCGTCCCTTTCCACCAGCTAGTTTTCGAAAGTTAGGTTAGAGATCAAATACTACAAGTCTCATCAGCCCTGTACTATGCACCTTCTCCACCCAAGTGCTAAGCGGTCAGCCAGGTTACCTGACTACACAGAGTAGTATTTCAGCTACCTGCTCCAGAAGTAGTAAGCTCCACAACAACCCATGCCTTTTCAGTCCTCAGTCCTAATCAGAAGCATTGGAACAACCAGCAATGGTTAGGAACTGAATTTGTCAGTCTCAGATGCCTTCTGTTGGGCTCAACAATTGTAAAAGTAGCTGAGCAGCATGTGAAAGTATGGAGCCACTTGCTCTGTGGAGACTCCAGCTTATGGTTTCCAATCTGTCTTAAGGTGAGTAGTACAAGATGACTAAAGGAAGCAAAATACCTTCAGGGAAAAAATGCATACATAGTCCTGCCTAGGCATATTGCACATGAAATAATATATTTTTTAAAACCATTCTTTTCCTTCAACTAGTATTGAATCATGGATGATTTTTTACTGTGGAATTATATTCATTGGAAACTAGATTATAACAAAAGCTCAATCCTTTTATGACCTTTTATAGCTGGAATGAAGATTGTCATGGGGTTATTTTGGCCAAAGGGTGATAACAGGCACTAAATGGGTGCAGTGCTAATAAGAAACGCCGATTTGAAAGTCCAGATTTAGCATGCAATTTTTGTGTTAATTGATGATTATCATGATTTGAACGTGCCTGCAGGCGCTATCCAGAAACCTGCAGTTTTAGCACTCAAGTGGTGATTAGACACAATTTTCGTAGAGTTGTATTTGTGGGCTCCTCGCACCCACTTCCACTGAAGGTGTGGAGTGTGATGGCTGGGAGTGGAATGATGCCTCGAGGAGCAAGAGAGAGGGCACCCAGGTTGTCTGATGTGGCACTGGAGGTCCTGGTGGAGGAAGTAGAGAGGAGGAGGAATGTCATCTACCTGCAGGAGGGGAAGGAGGACACAGAAGCAGCTGATGCGCCGCATTTCTGACGAGATCGCCCAAGAGCCCTGGCCACAGGACATGGCTCCAGTGCCGCAAGAACTTTAATGACTTAACACGAGTGGTCAAGGTAAGATCCCATCTCATGAACACACTTATCAATAAGTGCACCACCATCACCAGCATCACAACCTCACACAGTTCATCCACCATCTAACTATACATTGACATTCACACACCCCACACTATTGCATTCTTCATAGGCAATACTCACACCTCAGACACATCTTACAGCTCTTCAACCATGTGAGGTATCGCACACAAATACAGCTGCCAATACACTCATTTACAATCACCAATCTTTCTCTTCCAGGCACAATTAGCACATGAAGCATAATATCACTCCGGTTGAGGAGGCAATGCTGGCCGTGATCGGGAGGGGAGTGGCAGACCCCGTGGCCAGAGGCAGAGCAGGGGGCACCTCGCCTAGAGGTATGTGGTGACTGCAGCTTCCTTGTAGATGCTCAACTATTCCTGATCCCTAATCGCCCAAAGCTATCCTCACTCCCAACCTCCATATGGTCTCATCACACACATCCTCCTATAGTGACCGCATGCGCTGCACCCTAACACTTCCAGCTTTATCAATGCAGGCTCCCAGGAGCAAGATGCACCTCACCCCATGGAGCAGGTTCAGGAAGAGAAACAGCCACTTTGCCCCCCGGAGGAAGAAGAAGAGGTGGAGGAGGAAGAACAATGTGCTGCGTCAATAGCTACCACTGTCGCAGCACCAGCTCAGCACCACACGCAAGGTAGAGGCTAGCTTAGAAGAGGAATCCTCACCATGGTACGTACCGGGCACTTGTGGGCAGCAGCCAAGCAGGGTGGAAGGGACACCACAGGTGCCACCTTTCCGGGGACAAAGCTGCATACTAGTTCTGCTGCAGAGGAGTCAGATGAGGACTTCGCAGGGTCAAGCTTCACAAGGAAGCTGATGGGTGCAACAAACCAAGAGCTTTGTGCAATGGAGAGCCTGCCTGAAAGCCTACGGGTCATGTCTAGGGGGATGGAGGAGTCCACCTCCACCTTGGTCCGTGCCTGGATGCAGAGCCTGGAACACATCATCTCCAGTGTGGAAAGGCTGGTGACTTCCAGCCAGCGACCTGTGGAGCACGACATCATGCAGCATCTGAGGACTGAGGTCACAGCTTCCATTTCAGTCATTGCAGCTTCAATGGAATGCCAACAGCTGCAATGGAAGCTCAGGCAGCTGCCATGAAAGGGGCTTGTAGAGTGTCTCCAATAGCCAGAGATCTGTCCTCCAGCAGAATGAACAGAAGCCCCGAGGTAGTGGTGTGGGAATCATGGATCAGGAACCTACTGGCCTCTCTCTGGATGGCAGCATTGCTGCTCTCTCCCCCACTACTGTACCATTGCCCTTGTCATTGCCTGTCAGCCAGGTGACCTAGACTGCTGAAGCCCGTGCTGAGATGGTGCAGTCTGAGGCAGGGCCATCATAGCTCACAGCCTCTCAAGGGTGTCCCAGGAGGACATCTGAACTTCCCTCTTCAGATTCTCAGCAGCCATCCACCTCGCCTGCTGCTGCCACTGGGGTTGCACTTTGTAGAAGCATCAGATTAGGCAAGCGCACTTATAGCCACTAAGGGTAAGCACCAGGGTGAATAGTTTAATATTTGTAAGTGATGTTTGTTCTGTCATGTTTACATATTTTGTTTTTGATGCATATAAACAGTGATGATGGTAATTGGGTAGTGATGGAATTGATGATTTTTAATATTGTGGGGAAGGGGCTGAAAGGATTGAGTGAAGATGATGGACTGCCTGATGGTCTTAAGTTGAGAAAGGTACATCAAGTGGCCACAGTGCTCCAGAGTCTGATGGTGGAGCATGTCTCTCAAAAGTGCTGTTCAATTAGATGGTGCCGAGCATCCCTCCTAGGTGCGGCCTGTCTACCTGGAAGCCTCTGGTGCTCCCTCTGGTCCTGCTGGTCATCCTCCTCCTCCTCCTCCTCCTCCTGCTGTTGTGGCTCTTGAGCTTGACCCTCTGGCACAATTGCTGGCTGATCTCTCATTATCACCAGATTGTGGAACATGCATCAAATCACCATGAATGTGGACACCTTCTCGGCCGAGCACTGCAAGGCACCTCCTGACTGGTCAAGGACTTCAGGACCCCAATGGTCTGCTCAATGATATTCCTGGTGGCTGAGCCTCTCTCATTGTATGAGTGCTCAGCTGGTGTTTGGGGGTTTCTCAGGAGTGTCATGAGCTATGGCATCAGAGGGAATCCCATGTCGCCTAGTAGTCAGCCATGCACATTGCGTTAGGGCTCAAAGATCTGTGGGACGAATGACTATCTCATTAGAAATGTCTTCCTTCCATGAGGCCACCGTTCTCTGTAATGATCTCCTTGGTAAAGCGCAGCCTCCTCATGCACTGGTCTTGGGTCATGTGAATGTAGGAGTACTGCTCTTTGAATATGCTGGATTGGATGGCAGCCTCCTTCTGAGAGCTCTCTTCGTCCCCCTGTCCCTCTGTCCTGCAGCAGCTGGTGCTAATCTGCCTGGCCTCATCTCCTGCTCCAAATCTTCATGCAGAACAAGGGGGACCCCTATCAAGAAACCTATGACCAAATGGTAACCCTTTCTCCTGGTGACTCCTGTAAGGTATCCAATAAGGTAGAGTAGCACAGCACTTACTCTTTTTAGGTGAAGTCCTGAGAGAATATCCGGGAAAAACTTTGATAGAGTGTTCGTGAAGTATTGACAAAGTGTCTCAGAAAGTCTCCCGATGTGTCTCAAAAGTTCTCTTCAAGCGCAGTCTAGTCATAGAATCATAGAATGGTTACAGCACGGAAGAAGGCCTTTCGACCCATTGAGCCCATGCTGGCTCTCTGCAAGAGCACTTCAGCTAGTCCCACTCCCCCGCCCTTTCCCCGTAGCCTGGCAATTTTTTTTCCTTCAGGTACTTAACCAACTCCCTTTTGAAAGCAGTGATTGAGTCTGCCTCCACCACCCTTTCAGGTATTGCATTCCAGATCCTAACCACTTGCTGAGTAAAAAAGTTTTTCCTCATGTTGCCTTTGGTTCTGCTGCTAATCACCTTAAATCTGTGTTCTCTGGTTCTCGAACCTTCTGCCACGGGAACAGTTTCTCTCTATCTACTCTGTCCAGACCCCTCATGATTTTGAACACCTCTATCAAGTCTCCTCTCAATCTTCTCTGCTCTAAGGAGAACAATCCCAGCTTCTCCAGTCTATCCGCATAACTGAAGTCCCACATCCCTGGAATCATTCTCGTAAATCTTTTCTGCACCCTCTCTAAGGCCTTCACATCCTTCCTAAAGTGCGGTGCCCAGAATTGGACACAGTTGAGGCCCAACCAGTGTTTTATACAGGTTCATCATAACTTCCTTGCTTTTGTACTCTATACCTCTATTTATGAAGCCCAGGATCCCGTAAACTTTTTTAACTGCTTTCTCAACCTGCCCTGCCACCTTCAACAATTTGTGCACACATACCCCAGGTCTCACTGTTCATGCACCCCCTTTAGGATTGTACCCTTTAGTTTATATTTCCTCTCTTCATTTTTTCTACCAAAATCTATCACTTCACTCTTTTCTGCGTTAAATTTCATCTGCCACGTGTCCGCCTATTCCACCAGCCTGTCTATGTCCTCTTGAAGTCTATCACTCTCTCCTCACTGTTCACTATACTTCCAAGTTTTTTGTCATCTGCAAATTTTGAAATTGTGCCCTGTACACCCACATCCAAGTCATTAATATATATCACGAAAAGCAGTTGTCCTAGAACTGACCCCTGGGGAACACCACTGTTTAACTTCCTCCAGTCCAAAAAACAACTGTTCACCACTACTCTGTTTCCTGTCACTTAACCAATTTCGTATCCATGCTGCCACTGTCCCTTTTATTCCATGGGCTTCAACTTTGCTGGCAAGCCTATTATGTGGCACTTTGTCGAACGCCATGTACACCACATCAATCGCATTGCCCTTGTCAACCCTCTCTGTTCCCTCATCAAAAAACTCGATCAAGTTGGTTAAACACCATTTGCCTTTAACAATTCCTTAATTAATCCACACTTGTCCAAGTGACTGTTAATTTTGTCCCTAATTATTGTTTCTAAAAGCTTCCCCTCTACTGAGGTTAAACTGACTGGCCTGTAGTTGCTGGGTTTATCTTTACACCCTTTTTTGAACAAGGGTGTAACATTTGCAATTCTCCAGTCCTCTAGCATCACCCCCATTTCTAAGGAGGATTGGAATAATATGGCCAGTACTTCCACGATTTCTTCCTTCACTTCCCTCAGCGTCCTAGGATGCATTCCATCTGGTCCTGATGACTTATCTACTTTAAGTACAGCCAGCCTTTCTGGTACCTCCTCTTTTTTTATCCCATCCAGTATCTCCTCTACCCCCTCCTTCACTATGTCTATGGCAGCATCTTCTTTCTTGGTGAAGACAGATGCAAAGTACTCATTTAGCACCTCTGCCATACCCTCTACCTCCATGCGCAGGTCTCCTTTCTGGCCCCAAATCAGCCCCACCCCTCCTCTTAATATCCGTTTACTATTTATATGCCTATAGAAGACTTTTGGATTACCTTTTATGTTAGCTGCCATTCTATTCTCATACCCTCTCTTTGCCCCTCTTATTTTCTTTTTCACTTCTTCTCTGTCATTCAATCTCCAGCAGCAAGTGAACAGTGAAAGCTGAGCATGGCTATAAGTAGTGCTCGCAATCCTCAGCAACGACTTGTTTACTCCTGTTCAGCTGGTCGCTGTTAGGAGAGGCCGTTAAATTAAGCATTATCCACCAAAATGCTGTGCAGCCTCTTTAATGAGTGCAAGCAGGTAAATTAATTGTCAAACAGCCCCTTAACAATACTTCGGGCGGCCGTTCCTAGCGCTGGCTTCAACTCCTTTACCAAGATGGCGTCTTGCGCTAAACACAGGCTAAACCGGCGTTACAGCTTAAGACCCCATCTTGGCCACTTCTTTACCTCTTTAGTGACTAAAGTATTCGGCCAAAATCACTCCCTCAGTCTCTGAGCTAGATTCAAATCTAGGCTCAAGAATTGAATGGCACAGATTTTCTCTTTTCTGCTTGGCCATAAAAGATAGCCTTGTTGGAGCATATGGAGGAAAGTCAGGCAGGGAGGTTACATGTCCACAAGGGAACCTGCCAAATATTATGCCCATTAATCCAGATGGAAAATTGGGAGAGATGTACAACGAGCGGCTGATTCAATATTGCTTGTTTTCCACGATCGCGCAAAGTCAAAATTGCCCCCATTGTGCATGTGTGAAATTCTACACATGTGCACTCTTAAGGTGTGGTTTGAGTGGGGAGGAGGTTAAAATAGGTGATGGAAAGCCTGATTTTCTTAGTCAAATTAGAAGTTTTCTAACCTTAGCACAGTAAAGGTCTAAACTGGATTGATTAGTTTATAAAGAATACATTTTTGTCAGAACTTGATCTGCAGCCATACTTTTTGTTGGGGAAATAACTTGTTCCAATATCTCCAGATAAGACACTTCCTCCTGTCACCAAGCTAGTGAGTGAGTTCAAGATCTTATAGCTTTCACACAACACTGCCATTAGTAAAGCTTTACTTTACATTCATATCACTGCACTTTGAGAGCACAATTTCAATCCAGAGCTCATGGAAAGGATATCTAGTATGTATTATTCCAGAGAAGAAATTATTGAGTGGCGGCTTGAATAGTAAAGTATTATTGACTCCTAAAAATACAAGTCAGTGGGGCGAAATTGGATTAGGACCGAAAACGGGAGCAGGGATGATGATGTGCAATCTGCCCATGCCCGTTGAAAGTAGTGCAAGCAGCATGCAAAATTCGTGATGATTGTAGCGCTGAGCCCAGCGCTAAACACTCTGCTGGTTGGCTCAGCACACAACAGGAGGCCCAATATCGGGTGTAGTCTGATTTCCAATTAAAGTTTGTCTGCAGAGTGAAAGGCTGTCTGCACTTCTTAAAGGGGAGGTGCTTTGTTGCTGAAGTACCTCATTGTCACTGTAGCTGCAGCAATGGCACAACAGGGGAGAGAAAGTGCACCTCGCTTCTCTGACGATGCAATGGAGGCCTTGGTCCAGATGGTCTATAGAAGGACACAGGTCCTCTACCCGCAGGGGGGCAGGAGGCCTTTGAGTCACACCGTCAGAAGGCAGTGTGAGGAGATTGCGCAAGCCATCAGTGTCACGAGTGTTGCCGCCAGGACATGGATCCAGTGCCGGAAGAAGTTTAATGACCTCACACTAGTGGCAAGATGGGTAAATGCATCATCAAATGCCATATCCCACCATCTGCACCACAAGTCTCACACACTGCTCAATGCACCACACCCCCATCACTCACCTACCAACAATCTCTAGCAATCACCACTCATACTCACAATTATAGTTTCACCACACCCTCACATACTTACCACTGCTTCAAGCCTTATACCACCATCTCACACCTAGCACAGAATGTCAGCTATTCAACCATGACAGGCATGTCACCCAAGGACATTGCACCATACTCACTAACACACTTCCCTTTCTCTTGCAGGCTGAGGTCACTCACAACCAGTGTGAGCAGCAACAGACAGGTGGGGGCAAACACAGATGCACAACCTTACTACACTGGAGGAGACTGTGCTGGAGATAATTGGAGGGGCCCTCACTGAAGCCGTGGGGAGCGGAAAATCTCTTCTCACTTACAAGCGGCTGATGGTGTAAGTGTGCACATCTTGCTTTGCCCCGCTCCCATCACCACAACCCAACCCTTGTGCCTTTCTCCTTTCAGATAGTTGCAATAACAACAAATTGTATTTATCTAGAACCTTTAACATAGTAAAACATCCCAAGGTGCTTCACAGGAGCGTTAGAAAACACAATTTGACACCGAGCCACATAAGGAGATATTAGGGCAGATGACCAAAAGCTTGGTCAAAGAGGTAGGTTTTAAGGAGTGCCTTAAAAGAGGAAAGAGAGGTAGAGAGGCAGAGAGGTTTAGGGAGGGAATTCCAGCGCTTAGGGCCATGGCAGCTGAAGGCACGGCCAACTACGGTTGAGCAATTAAAATCAGGGATGCTCAAGAGGCCAGAATTAGAGGAGCACAGTTATCTCGGAGGGTTGTGGGACTGGAGGAGATTACAGAGATAGGGAGGGGCGAGGCCATGGATGGATTTGAAAATAATGATGAAAATTTTAAAATTGAGTTGTTACTTAACCAGGAGCCAATGTAGGTCAGTAAGCACAGTGGTGATGGGTGAATGGGACTTGGTGCGAGTTAAAACACAGGCAGCAGAGTTTTGGATGACCTCAAGTTTACATAGGGTTGAATGTGGGAGGCCAGCCAGGAGTGCATTGGAATAGTCAAGTCTAGAGGTAACAAAGGCATGGATGAGGGTTTCAGCAGCAGATGAGCTGAGGCAGGGGCTGAATCAGGCAATTTTTCAGAGGTGGAAATAGGCGGTCTTAGTTATGGCGCGGATATGTGGTCAGAAGCTCATTTCAGGGTCAAATATGACACCAAGGTTGCGAACAGTCTGGTTCAGCCTCAGACAGATGCTAGGGACAGGGATGGAGTCAGTGGCTAGGGAAGGGAGTTTCTGGCAGGGACCAAAGACAATGGCTTCGGTCTTCCCAATATTTAGTTGGAGGAAATTTCTGCTCATCCAGTACTAGATGTCGGACAAGCAGTCTGACAATTTAGAGACAGTGGAGGGGTCGAGAGAAGTGGTGGTGAGGTAGAGCTGAGTGTCATCAGCATACATGTGGAAACTGACGCTGTGTTTTCGGATGATGTCGCCAAGGGGCAGCATGTAGATGAGAAATCGGAGGGGGCCAAGGATAGATCCTTGGGGGACACCAGAGATAACGATGCGGGAGCGGGAGAGACGCCGTTGCAGGTGATTCTTTGACTATGATTAGATAGATAAGAATGGAACCAGGCGCGTGCAGTCCCACCCAGCTGGACGACATTGGAGAGGCGTTGGAGGAGGATGATGTAGTCAACCGTGTCAAAGGCTGCAGACAGGTCGAGAAGGACAAGGAGGGATAGTTTACCTTTGTCACAGTCACATGGGATGTCATTTATGACTTTGATAAGAGCCGTTTCGGTACTGTGGCAGGGGCAGAAACCTGATTGAAGGGATTCAAACATGGAGTTCCAGGAAAGATGGGCACGGATTTGGGAGGCGACAACATGTTCAAACGAAAGATGAGGTGCTGTTCCTCGAGCTTACGCTGAGCTTCCGTGGAACAGTGTAATAGGCCGAGGACGGTGAGGTCAGAGTGGGAGTGGAGCGGAGAATTAAAGTGACAGGCCACCGGGAGCTCGGGGTCCCCCTTACGGACTGAACGGAGGTGTTCCGCAAAGCGATCACCCAATCTGCGTTTGGTCTCCCCAGTGTAGAGGAGACCACATCGTGAGCAGCGAATACAGTATACTAAATTGCAGGAAGTACAAGTAAATCGCTGTTTCACCTGGAAGGGGTGTTTGGGGCCCTGGACAGTGGGAAGAGGGGAGGTATAAGGGCATGTGTTGCATCTCCTGCGCTTGCACGGGAAGGTGCCGGGCGAAGGGGAAGCGGTGCTGGGGGTGGTGGAGGAGTGGACTAGGGTGTCGCGGAGGGAGTTCTGACGAAAGGTCTTCGACCTGAAACGTTAACTCTGTTTCTCTCTCCACGGATGCTGCCTGGCCTGCTGAGTTTTTCCAACATGTTCAAGGACTTTGCAGAGGAAGGGGAGGTTGGAGATGGGGGTCAAGGGTTGTTTTTTTGAGGAGAGCGCTGATGATGGCAGATTTGAATTAGGTGGGGGCAGTACCTGAGGAGAGAGAACAGCTAACAATATCAGCTAACATGGGAGCCAGAAAAGGAAGTTGGGTGGTCAGCAGTTTAGTGGGAATGGGGTTGAGGGAACAGAAAGTGGATCTCATGGACAAGATGAGCTCGGAGAGGGCATGAAGGGAGATCGGAGAGAAACTGGAGAATGATGCGAGTTCAGGGCTAGTGCAGGGGGGAACCTGAGAGGAATTTTGGCCTGGTTGGCTAGGGGAAGGATGGGAAGTGGCAGAGCCAGCTGATCCGATGTTCTTAATCTTAGAGACAAAGAAGTCCATGAGCTCCTCACACTTGCTGTTGGAGGTGAGGGTGGAGGAGAGAGGGGAGAGGGCTTTAAGAAGACGGTTTACAGTAGAGAAAAGAAGCCGGGGGTTATATTTATATTCCATAATGATCCCGGAATAGTGAGCAGTTTGGCAGATGAGAGCAGGACCCGATAGTGCTTTATGTGGTCCAGCCAGATCTGGCGGTGAATGGCTAAAACAGTTTTCTGCCATATCTGTTCAAGTCTGCGTCCCTTGGACTTAAGGGAGCAGAGATGAATGCCTTGCCAGGGGGAACGGCCAAGCTGAGAGAGAGTAATGGTTTTAATGGGGACTAGGGCATCAAAGGTGGTGGTGAGGGTGTGGTTGAGCAGATTGGTGGCTACAGAAATGTCATAGTGAATGGAAGCCAAAGGCTGGACAGTTGGGATTTTGAAAGTGCAGTTGTAAGTGAATTGGGAAAGAGTTTTTTCCAGGGGCGGACACAGAAGGAAGTGGGATTGGGAGGGGGAAGGGGGATGTGGGTGGAGAGTGATATAAGGAAGTGGTCAGAGATGGCCTTATCTGTGATTGACATGAGGGGAGTAGCGAGGCCACCTGAGATGGCAAGTTAAAGGGGGTAGCAATGACTATGGGTTGGGGAGTTTACATGGAGGGAGAGATTACAGGAGGATAGGAGAACAGTGAACTCAGAGGAGAGAGCATGATGAATTGAGATGGAGGTTGAAATCACCGAGGATGAGAATTTGCTCGGTGCAGAGGCTGAGGGAGGAAAGCAGTGAAGATATCTCGGTGAGAACATTTTTATGGTACTTGGGTGGGTGGTAGAGAACAAGGATTTTAACAAGAGGTGAGGGGGTGGAACAAGGTGAGATGCTCAAAGGAGGAGAAAGTGCCCGAGGAATAGGGGGACAGACCAAGGTGTGATTTGGTGATAAGAGCCACACCGCCACTGCGACAGTCTGGGTGGTGCAAGTGGTGGAAGCTATAGCCAGGTGGGGAGGCTTCATTTAGGGGGAAGGTGTCATCACCCCTCAGTCAGGTTTCCGTCAAGGCCATGATGTCAATGCAATCATCCACAATAAGCTTATGATGGCAAGGGCCTTGTTCACAAGTGAATGGACATTCTGGAGGGAGATGCGGAGAGGGTCGGTGATAGCTGACCCACTGCCAGTGACCACAGGGTCAGTGCTGGGAGGGGTGAGTTGGACGGGGAGGTGATTGGCAAGATTAGCTCCTAGCGGGCGGGCAGGCGGGATGTTCAGCGAGAGAGTAGAATGGGATAGTTGGGATTGCTGCTCGTAAGGAGGCAGTGACGAGTGCCTCGATGGGCCCTTCGGAGGATGCCAAGAGAGGCACAGAGGGAAGCTGTAGTCTTATCTAAGAGGGAGTCAAGCCTGGGACAGCAGCAGGACAGTAGGAAGGTCAAAGAATAATCAAGGGTTGGGGTAGGGATTTGGGAGGGCAGAGTACCCGAGAGGGGAGAAATGAAAGGAGGCATGACGACAAGAGAGAGCGGTCAAGGAAGGGTAGAGAGAAAAGAAAAGGGGGAGAAAAAAGTGGAAATAGAAGAGATCAGCTCGGGTCTGGAGCAGCAGCCAAAGTGTACACGCGAATGAACACAGGCAAAAACTCAAGTTACATAGGCCTGGTTATGTCGCATTTATTCGAATACATATATCCTGGTAGTAACAGGGAGTAGATAGGAGACAATAGGAGGGAGTCCAGAGCTAAAGTCAGAGGTCCCGTGGAGGGATAACGTTAACGTAGGTAGGGTGGAGTCAGCATGGTGCATCGACGAACTGTTGTCCAAGTTCGGAGATGGGTGTAGCGGGTGACTGAAATCCAGAAGCTATTTGAAGGGTAAAGAGTCAGAGGATGGAGGTTATTTCCATGGGAATGAAGATCCAGAAGATGTGCAGAATCGGTTGCGGGGCAGAAAGATGATGGTGAAGTTGGAGGTCACCGTAAGATCCAGAAGCAGATCCAGATACCCAAGAACTGCCAGCAGCCGAGCCAGTGCAAGAAGAACTAGAGGAGGAGAGTGATGCAGAAGAAGAAGCACTGTCACTCGAACTGACACTCCCAGACACCAGCTCAGAAAATGGCACTGCGCAAACTTTAGAGGGGAGTTTAGAGGCGGGATCTACACACACTGGGATAGTTGGGGTTGCTGCTCGTAGCCAGGCCAGGGGAAAAGGTAGCGCACGTCCCAGCTCCCCGGAGGGCGTGTTCGCACACAAGTTCTGCTTCACAGGACTCAGATGAGATCTTTGATGGGGCAGCCTTCAGAAGAAGGGTAATGGGCATGCACACAGAACTGCTTGGTGCAATAGCAGGCCTGCCAGAGAGACTCTTGTCAATGTCAAGGAGCATGGGGGAGTCCGGCTCCAACATTGCACGGGGCTTTGCACGGAGTTTGGAGCCCATGATTTCCAGGATGGAAGTGATGGGCAACTCCATTAGAGCACTCGTGGACCCAACCATGATGCTGGGTGTGAGAGGCCATCTCGCAGCTTCCATTGCAGCACAAGTGGAAGCGACCGAATGTTTGAGTGCTGCAGTGAAAGCTCAGACTTCTGCCATGCAGTCTCAGTTTGCTGCCACGCAAGCTCAGACTGCTGCCATTATGGCTGGGTTTCCAGGTATGGAAAGGGGCTTGCAGGTCTTACAGCAGTCCAGCAATCTGTCCTCCAACAGATGGCTAGGAATGCTGAAGCGCTGCCCCGGGGCAGTGGCAGTGGCTCCATGGAGCAAGAACCTGCTGTCCTCTCTCAGGATGACAGCATTTGTCCTCCCACCACTGCCACTCCACCAGTGCCTTTGCTGCTGCCTGTCTGCCAGCCAGCCCAGACTGCGGCCGCCCATGCCGAGGTGGTGGACTCTGCAGCTGGGCCTTCTAGGCCCAGAACTGCTTGAGGTAATCCTGCAAGGCCATCTGCAGTGTCCTGCACGGAAAGTCAGCAGCCTTCCACCAGCCATGCTGCCGTCACTAGGAGCACTAGAATAGGCAAACGAACACGATAGACAGACACTAAGGGAATGCACAAGGGTGATTAGTTGACTTTGTTATGTAAGATTCAAAATAATTATTTATAAATGATGTTTGGAATGTTTGTTTTGTGGTGGCTTTCATTTCAGCATTGTGCCCAAGAGGACGTTGTGATGTTCCATGACAGAGGGATGGAAAGGTGGGGAAGTGTTGAGCAACTGGGATCTGGGGTTTCATTCATTGGAACCGGAGTCTGATGCGCTCACGGACAGCCTGTCCAGAATGGGGATCTGCTGCCTGCCTCCTCCCTTCCTCTCCTCCTCTTCCTGCTCCTGCATTCCTCTTCCTCTTCATTTGAGGTAAGTTGCTTTTTGGTATTGTACTGGTTCCTGTACAGTTTATTTGAATAGTGCCTTGGTAAGACATTTAAAAAGTTGGGAAAGTGTGCAGAGATTGCTGCAGGACGTTGGGAAGGCATTGACTCTTAAAGGAAGGCCTCTGAGTACACCACTTGCTCCCAGTCATGGGGGCTCTACTTGTAGTCCCCCTTGCGCTGCAGCATTACAGGGAGATGGAGCTGAGGCAGCGAAGATGAGCTGCTCACAGAGGGAGGAGGAGGAGGAGGGCTCTCAACAGGAGGCCTTATCTACCTGGGGTCTTCAGGGAGCACTTATCCTACCTGCACTTAAGCCAGGAGCAGTGTATTCAGACTGAAGTCACATATAGACCAGACTGGGTAAGGAAAGCAGGTTCCCTTATCGAAAGGGCATTAGTGAACCAGTTGGGTTTTTACAACAATCCAGCACCTTCATAGTCATATTTTTACTGATACCAGCTTTTTATTTCCAGATTTTCTTTTGAAACTGAATTCAAATTCTCAAACTGTCATAGTAGGATTTGAACTCACATTTCTAGGATTATTAGTCCAGGTCTCTGGATTACTAGTCCAATAACATATAATTATTTGTGTTTGGTAAAGCCACAGTATGAGATTGGAGTGTTACTATACCACAATTAATATGAAATCTGAAAGGTTCTGATAACATGTCTGTTAATCCAATTAAAGCATCATCTTTATATTAGATTAGATTTTATTTGTGACTAAAAATTTGATTAACATTGTCATATTAGATTTAAATGAAACCTCACAGTATTTATGGCAAGAATTTGCCTTTTCAATTTTATTTAATTACCCTGTTTTTATTATTTTGTTTCTTTTTAAAGTAAACCTCATTTTAGAGGTTGGCTTCTGTGTATTACGCTCATTTTAAATCAGAAATGTATATTTCTATTTAAAAGCAACACATAATTGCTAAAAAGTACAGTGATATTTTCAAAGCTCACTACAGACTAACATAACTTGGAAAAATTATCATTCTGTGACCTTTAGGTTTCCTTTCTCCATATATAAATAAGATGGAGTTTTTATCATTTTCTCTTGGCACAGCCCTTTGATCACAAATATCAAAGCAGAAAATTTTCCAGTGACATCTTACCTCAAGAGGTCATTTCTGTTTTTCCTGCATCACATTTGCAGATGAGCTTCACGTTTAAACCATTACAATTAGCATACTAGCCTACTTATCAAAATTTCAGGGCCACACTTGATTTCTATTGATGTATTTTATAAGCATTGTGCTGACGAAAACTATGAATTTTAGCCTAAAAATTAATATGGAAAATAGTCATTTTTCTTTTGTTTACAATGCATGTAATGATGGTAGTGAGCTCACTAAATATCTTTAAATTACATATCAAAACTGCAGGGTTTTTTTCAGTATCCAAGAATTCTAGAAGTACCAACATTTTCAGGGGAGTGAGAGTACAATGGTGTTTCTATTTAATTAATGGTCGACTAGCCATGTTCGGCATTTGATGTTTTTGTCTGGTTTATTACCTTTCTCAGTGTCAGCTTCTTTTTCCTCTCTAGCAGTTTGTGATATGTTATTTCAAAATTGCTTTCTTCCTCTGCTTTGCTTTCATACCATGTACTACCAAAGCTTGCTCTGGATCTCGGAATGCATTTCTTTCATCGGCACGAATGATCCTGTCAGCACCTGTGAAGTTCCTAGCCTTATCACCAAATGATAAAGTGTAACATAAACTGAGGTAAAGACTGTTACAACAGAAAGCAAATAAACAGAACCTACACTGTGACAAAACTATTTTAATTCTTTGAAAATATAAGATGATTGCATGTGAAAACAACGTGAAATCCCATGACTTGTATTTCTCCAGTTATCCAGGTTATCCTCAGTGACCTTTAAACACACTGTTAAAGAAGTGAACTGTACCGTAACGCCAGCAGTATTTCAGAGCCGACTTGTTTTACAGGTTTTTGGTAACTAACCCGTGTCTCGGATTTCCTCTTATTGTAAGGCTTACAAATTTGCTTTTATTTTATTTTGGTGCAAATATATAAACAGTCCAAACATAGACAATTATATATTCGGTTTATTGACAAAAAAGTACAAATATGTGTTGTGTCAGATCGGGAAGTATTCAGTGTAAACATTAATAATAAATCCTTTAAATTACAAATTGTATCTGTGAAGAACACGCGTATTCAGTCTATGTGGTGAGCACTAAGATAATGGCAAAGAAAAACTGAAAAACAGTAAGCAATAAAAGTGACACAAAGGCTTTGTATGACGGGCAATAAATGGTGGTTACCTCAAACTGCAGCCCATATTTTCAAATAACCACCTAATCTACCCTGGCGCCTGTAGGCCATACATTAATAATCAGCTCCTTAGTCCAAGAGGCCAACTCAGTTATAGACTCGTAAGGGGTATAAATTTGTTTTGAGCAGTACCTCAAAACAGGCAATAGCGAATCGGCAGGCGGTTTTTGCACTCAGCCTGATTTTCTTTTGCAATGTTAAAACCTCATATTAATTTACAGAAAGTAGTTAGCTCATTCAATACACAATAGATCAGGGCCCAGATGAGTTGTCTGATGGACATCAATAGGACATGCATATGTCATTTGTAATTCTGTGGCTGATTGCCTCATTCATTGGATTCCAAAATGCTGTTGCAAACAGAACACGATTGAAGCGTCAAAGCAACAATGCAATGCAACAGAATGCTTTGGGCTTAGGTAGGGAGTCAAGACATTCAGTTCAAAGACCAGCATTCTGTGGATTTATTTTGAAGTATATGTTTGACTGGCAGCTGTATTTGTGGGGGGCAAAATACTGTGAATTAGATTGGCCACCTAAAGTAGTCACGAGAAATACTGCAACTACTACTACTACTAGTTACATTTATACAGTGCCTTGGATATAGAAAATGTCTCAAGGTGCTTGATAGAGATGCAGTAATTTTAAAAATGGATGCACACCAAAGAAAGAGATATTAGATGGGGCAAACAGAAGCTCAGTCAAAGAGGTGAGTTTTAATCTGAGAGCCAAGTTTCTCACCGAGATATCTTCACTGCTTTCCTCCCTCAGCCTCTGCACCGAGCGACTTCTCATCCTCGGTGATTTCAACCTCCATCTCAACTCATCATGCTCCCTCTCCTCTTGGTTCACTGCCTTCCTATCCTCCTTAAATCTCTCCTTCCCTATTAACTCCCCTACCCATATTCACGGCAGCCCCCCTGACCTGGCCATCTCATGTGGCCTCGCTACTCCCATCGTGTCAACCACAGATAAGGCCACCTTTGATCACTTCCTTGAATCCCTCTCCACCCGCATTCCCCTTCCCCTTCCCAACCCCACTTCTTCTGTGTCCGCCCCCGGAAAAATTCTCCCCCACTTCCATCTGCACTTTCAAATTCCCAACTGTCCAGCCTTTGGCCCTCCATTCACCACAACATTTCTGCAGCTACTGATCTGCTCAATCACATCCTCACCTCCACCTTTGATGCTCTTCTCCATTAAAGCCATCACTCTCTCTCACCCTGGTCATTTTCCCTGGTTTGGCCCTTATCTCCACTCCTTTAAGTCCATGGGACGCAGACGTGAACGTCTATGGCGGCCAATTGGTTTAAGCATTCATCGCCAGATCTGGCTGGACCACATAAAGCACTATCAGGTCCTGCTCTCCTCTGCCAAAACTGTTCATTATTCGAGGATCATCCTGCAACACAAAGATAACCCCTGGCTTCACTTCTCCACTGCAAACTGTCTTCTTAAACCCTTCTCTCCTGCCTCCTCAACCCTCACCTCCAACAGCAAGTGCGAGGAGCTCATGGACTTCTTTGTCACAAAGATTGAGACCATCCGTTCAGCTGCCTATCTCGCTTCCCTCCCTCCCCCTAGCCCACCGGGCCAAACTTCCCCTAAGATTTCCCCCTGCCCTAGCCCTGAACTGGCATCATTCTCTCGTTTCTCTCGTATCTCTCCTCATACCCTCTCCAAACTCATCTTGTCCATGAGACCCACCTCCTGCTCTCTTGACCCTATTCCCACCAAACTGCTGACCAGCCAACATCCTTCCTGGCCCCCATGTTAGCTGATATTGTTAATGGTTCCCTCTTCTCAGGTACTGTCCCCCTCCCTTTCCAATCTGCCATCAGCACCCCTCTCCTCAAAATACACACCCTTGATCCCTCTGTCCTTGCTTCTGACCCCACATTCTCTCCATCACAAAGATCACTTACTTCCATCATGACCACCTAACATTGCCTACCTCTGTCCCTACCTGAGCGCAACTGTCCCAGAAACTTTCATCCATGCTTTTCCCACCTCCAGCCTCATCTGCTCCAATGGTTTTCTGGCTCGCCTCCACCTACCATAAGTTCCAACTCATGCAAAACTCTGCTGCCAATGTCCTATCACACACAAAGATCTGCTCACCCATAATTCCTGTCCTTAATGACTCTCTCGCCAGGATCTTGCCCCTCTTTATCCAGTTACAACCCTCCACGAATGCTGTTCCTCTGACTCTGGCCTGTTGTAAATCCCCATCCCCTTTGCCCTACCATTGGTGTCTGCACCTTCAACCACCCCAAGCCCCACAATATAGAATTCCTTCCTAAATCTTGATTTTAGCTGCATATATTAAGGGGACCAGATTTACCAGTAATCACAGTGTATTATCCTGTATCCTCATCTTGCTCAGGGTCACGGGACAGTATTTTATACTCATGTATTTCAAATAGCGCTTTTGATACCTATTTCATTGAGAAATAACCAAGCTAAAGTAAAAGAATCGTGAAGAATAGAAAATGCCACCTCCTGCATAAAGAAAAATTGCAATATTACAATTCAATCTGTCCACAGCACAACAGCAGCAATTCAGACCCTTGTAGAAGATTCTGTTTGTAAACGGTGTACTATTATCAGCTGTTTTATCTAATTACAATAGTAAGATGGAGATTTTCTGCCTCTGTTTCTCGGCTCATGATTTTCCACTCATTCATTTGAAGCAAAAATTCCCAGCCTATAACTTTAAGAAAAGTAGATACAAGCAGTAATTTTACGAATCCCCTGAATTCCTGATGTGGACAGACATAAAATGACCCCCATAGAATATAAACCTCGAACCAGCAAGGCTCTGCTGGTGGTGCATGGCCTAGTTGTGAGAGAGCACAGTTCAGGATTTCGGCCATGCGTGGGCAAGGAGCAAAGTACTGAACATAGCAATTTGTGTCAGGCAACAAAGGGAGCCAAAGGGCGTCTCTGCTGCCAGTTAGCTCCTACCTCCTTGCAAAGGAGTAAATATGACAATGAGGCAAATCGATTTACCGTTTCAGCTATTTTGGTGCATGCAAAATTTAGCAAGATTAAGATTAAATTGAAAGTAAAAAAATGTTAGAGACAGGGCACAGAACTTTCCCTAGGTAGCAGAATTCCCAGGAGTACAGGGTGGAGTAGATAGCATTTATGTTGGCATCAGGGCTCCTCACATCAGCCACTTGACCTGCATGAACAAAAGGGATTTCTTTTCAATTAATGGTGTCTGACTATAGAAATATCACGATGCACGTCAATGCTGGCTACCCAGGAAGCAGCCATGATACTTTAATTATGCAGCAATCCATTGTGCTTGCATTAGTTCAAGACTCATTCAGAGTCAACCTTCGAGAGTCAGTGAGACGTCTCCAAATTTTGCCGCTTTAGAAGTTATACTTGGGTTAATTCACCTCCATCAAGAATTCAATTAGTTGAGAGGGTGGATGATGTTGTAAGTTGAAGATGGTCTGTTGAAAGAAACACTTTCAATGGGCCTAATGGCTTTTTCATTCCATATTTTTGCCCCAAAAGTCCTGGGGGCCCGCTCCACTGGTGCAATTGTGGCAGAGTAGAACCCCTGTCCACTCTAGACCCAAACAGAGACCCCATCCTGCATCCCGGGGACAGAGTCAGCTGAATAACCAGGGCAGTTGTATCATGCCTACAAGGGCATATCAAGGTGCCTGCCCTAATAAACCTACCAGAAGGCAAAGAGTCCCATAGCCACTCATCTTGAGGTGCCTTCAAGTCTTTCTGGTCTGAAGAAAAAAATGGCACAAAAGTCTTTGCTCCCAGCACAGCCATTCTGCCTTCAGAGTAAGGTAATCGATCCCCTCTAGCAAACGTTTGGGCCTTCAAGAGACCCATAACTGAACCTGTGCCTGCTCTCGACAGTAGGTTCTGTTATGGGCCTATCAGGAAGCATACTGTGGCTCAGTTGGTAGCACTCTCACCTCTGAGATGAAGGTTCTCATGCCTCACTTCAGAGAATTGAGCACAAAATCCAAGCTGACCCTCCAGTGCAGTACTGAGGGAGTGCTGCACTGTCGGAGGTGCCGTCTTTCGGGTGAGACATTAAACCTGTCATCTCAGGTGGATGTAAAATATCCATGGCACTATTTCAAAGAAGAGCAGGGGAGTTATCCCCGGTGACCTGACCAACATTTATCCCTCAACCAACATTACTAAAACAGATTACCTGGTCATTATCACGTTGAAGTTTGTGGGAGCTTGCTGTGCGCAAAATTGGCTGCCACGTTTCCTACATTACAAACAGTGACTACACTTCAAAAGTACTTCATTGACTGTGAAGCACTTTGGGACATCCTGAGGTCGTGAAAAGTGCTGTATAAATGCAAGTTCAATAGAATGTCTCAGGGATATCAGGAAACACCAGGATTAGTGCTTTCTCTGATCCAAGGAAATTTAAGGCCCTTGTCTTTTCCACTCTTGCCAGTACTTTTATGACTTACAGCCTTCTCTACATCTCAAAGTTGCTTTCTCCCTGAGCTGCCATTTTCCTTTCTCACTGCTCTACATGATCTGGTATTCATTTCTCGTTTCTCTTTCTTCCGCAGCTTGCTCGCTATATGCAAACCTTTACAGCTCTTTCTTAACTACCAGCAACTACACAAATGGATAGAATCATAGACACCACATCTGTATTGTTAGCAATCCAGTTTAGCGCAAGTATGTCCATCTAAACTTACAGAAAAGTTACTATATTTAATTTTATTTATAAAAAGTGCTAATCATAGCCACATAAAGATGTGGTACAGAAAGTTAAATACACGATGGGGCTTACTGTAATACTAAAAAAAGTGGTGTGAGCCAGTCATAATCCAGCATTGCAGTTCTGACGAAGGGTTCGACCCGAAACATTGACTCTGTTTCTCCTCTCTTTGACACTGCCTGACCTGCTGAGTGTTTCCAGCACTTTCTGTTGTTATTTCATAATCCAACATTACTTACTTAACCAAAAGCAAAATACGAGAGATGCTGGAAATCTGAAATAATAACAGAAAATGCTGGAAATACTCAGCAGGTCAGGCAGCATCTGTGGAGAGAGAAACAGAGTTAACGTTTCAGGTCGATGACCCTTTGTCAGAACTTGCTTAACCTTCAGACTCATGAGTCATGTAGACCAGTGTCACTTAGAGGTTTCTTTTTTTTCAGTAAACCACTGAATCTGTTATAAATTCTCTGCGTAAAACGTGCTACAATAATTTACTCAGAAAGTGAGTTGGAAGCAGTATTGGTCAGGGTCACTTTAGGATGTGATTGGTAATATTCAGATTGCCTTTGGAATGTGCCCACATTCTAGAATGAGGATTGCAATAAGAAATGGCCTCAGGAGCAGTACATTATTTTTGAAGAATGTAGAATGACAATCTGCTAATGGACAGTGCTCTTCAAGGGCAATCATTTGGCAACGGGCACAGATAATTAGCCATTTTTTCTACAGATAAAAGGTACCTCTTTTTATTGAATTTACAGTACAGTAATGCAATCTATATTAAAAAGAATTGTTAGACACCTATTAAGTAACAGTATTTTGCATGTCTCTTGCAAATGTGGAGGCTCAGAATATAGTTACTAGTGACTAATCATGTTGTAAAGGAATATAAATTAATCAATTAGCCTGAGTGGCTGTATATGTCAATGTTTCATTCTTTTTCCATACTGAAACCATTTTCATTATATGCCATAAGCCAGCCACGGCACTTTGAACAATTCAGAAAAGCAGCCTATTAGCAAACTGTCTCCTGAATAATGGTATCAACTTTCCTGGTGGTGTTTCATATTCCAGAAGAAAATGTGGGTCCAGGAACACTATTACTTGTCAACCTAGCCCATGACAGGTCAGGTCAGTTCACCTCAAAGGCATTCTGAACATAGATAAACTGTTCCCATTCTAATCCCAGATGCTGTTGATATGAAAATATCATTTTAAATCATTCAAATTTAAGGAGAGAAGGAGGCTACTTCAACCAATTGTGCACTGAAAACCCCATAATGGAGCTATTTACTCTAGTGCAATTTTGCTGCTCTTTCCCTGTTCCCGTGAATATTTCAAGGCACCAAAAATCCAGGGAAAGGATGGGAGGGGGTGGGGGGGTTGGGGGGTGGTGGTGGAAAGCTCCTGCCCAAGACCTCTGCCACTGACCCTCAAAAAGTTTGTTGGGTCAGAGAGATGGCTCTTAATTTGCGTAGGAATGGTGGGCACCCCACCAATAAGGCCACATACTGTGGCAGAAGAGTGAATGGCAGTAGGGGTATCAGGGTCCCTCCAGAAAGTACAGTCAACTTCCCCATGCGTCCTTCTTCATAAGGGGGCTGCATTTAAATATGAACTTTTTAAAATTCACCCCTTTTACTTTGGAGCTCTAGATTTCAGATCCCAACCTGGACTCCCAAGTGGACCCCAAAACCACCTGTTGGCAGCCTGATAGGCCTGGTCCCTATGTGACCAGGGATGCAGGAACTCCCGGTATTGGGAGTCCCCTCCCCATCCTACATTGGTGGCCTTGTATGGGGTGAACAGGCTCTGGCCCTTCCAAGACCTATGGAATATCCTACATATGGTTGAGATCTGGAGTAGCCAATTCCTGTCCAGATTTCTAGCCCTTCCAGTGCAGTCCCTCTGGAGTTATGGTGAGTGCACCCAGGGGCACATAAACGCACAGGTCTACAGGACCCATGTACAGGGAGCCCAGCCAAACATGGGGCCCCTGCCAGAGGTGGCGAGTTATGTCCAATAGGCAGCTGGCCTGCTGAAGCTGAGGACCTCAACCTCCCCACTCCCGATCCTATTGGAACAAGAAGCCACTCGTCAACACCTGTGAGTTCCAGCAGGAGCTCAGGCTTCTGCGTTGGGGTAGGTAATTAATGGGGATTGCGGGAAACGATTGTGCAGGGGTACGGAGGGCCCCCGAATGTTTTGGTGCCCAGGGCACCAGAAGTGCCGCAGATTTTAATCCCCCAATTGTTTATCTAACTGTCTCTCAAACAGTATGATTGAATTAGCTTCAGTAGCCATTCGTGGTAATGCATTTTATATTGTAGTAGCCCTTTGTATAACAAAGTTTCTTCCATCTCTCCCTTTGTGCTTCCAGATGTAATCCTAAATTTATGCCCCCTTGTTACGAATCATCAATTAGTGGAAATATTTGTTTCACTATTTATTCTCTCAAACCCTTTCATAATTCTGAACACTTCTATTAGAATTCTCCCCCCTCCACCTGCCTAAGCTTCTCCAATAAGCACAATCCTAGTTTTTCAAGACCCTCATCATAACTATAGCCTCACATCTAAACGCTCATTCAAATCAATTTACACACAATCCTTTCCATGGCTCCAGTATCCTTTCCATAATGGAGTGCCCAAAATGATACAATACTGCAACTGATTGCTTGTACTGATTCATTATAAGTTCCTTGCTTTTATATTCAATATAGCCAATGATTCTATGATTTTATGAATGTCCCGAAATATAAAGCCCAGAATTTAATTTGTCCTTTTAATGTTTTTTCCACCTGCAATCCTGCTTTTGTGTGTCAACTGTGGCTCAGTTGGTAGCACTCTCGCCTCTGAGTCAGAAGAACAAAAGAACATAAGAAATAGGAGCAGGAGTAGGCCATACGGCCCTTCGAGCCTGCTCTGCCATTCAATTAAGATCATGGCTGATCTTCGACCTCAACTCCACTTTCCCATCCGATCCCCATTTTCCTTGATTCCCTGGAGTCCAAAAATCTATTGATCTTAGACTTGAATATACTCAACGACTGAGCATCACAGCCCTCTGGGTTAGAGAATTCCAAAGATTCACAACCCTCTGAGTGAATAAATTTCTCCTCATCTCAGTCCTAAGTGGCCGACCTCTTAACCTGAGACTATGGGCTGGATTTTGCCAATGGGGCGCTTTTGGAGGCGGGACTCTAACTTGTCGGGTTTTAGTCACGCCTCCATCGACTTCTGGCCAACCCACGCTATTTTCCCTTGATTGACCTTGTTAAACCCGCGCAGCAGGCTTAGTAGGCCAATTAAGTGGAAGCCAGTTACAGAGAACGTCAGCATATGACGTTTCATCTGTCAAATTTTTTGACAGATGAATTGTCTGCGAAGCTGTCAAACACTGACATTCTCTGTTGTTTGATGAGTCCTTGTATTCAAGGCTCATCAAACCTCTTTCTTTAGCAGAAATTAGATGGTTGTTGCATTGGAGAATGCAGCAGCCATTTGTCATCTCTGCCGGTGAGATGCGAGACTCTCCGCATCCCCAACGATTGAAGCCTGCAGGTAAGTAAACATTTTCTATCACTTTCCACTCCCCTCACATACTTACCTCTCCACACTTGCACCCATCACTTACCTTCACAGCGCACTTTTGTACCCCTCCGACCCCCGCAGACCCACTGCTTGCCTCGGTGGCCCTGGTGGGGTTCGCAGCCTTCGGGAAACCCGCACTTGTGTGGGTAAAATGGGGATAATCCTCTTATCTGCCTGTTAACTACCTGTTAACAGGCAGTTAAGTGGCTGTAATCCCCTTCCCACCTCCAGGAGATGGGACCCAGCGCGGGTGCCCAACCCGCCTCCCGGGAAGATGGCACCCGCCCCCAGATTCTGCCATTTTCCCGTCAGTTCCGCCTCCAAACCCACCTCCCCAGGGCTGGCAAGATCGTGCTCTATGTCCCCTAGTTCTAGACTCTCCAGCCAGGTTGTAGGTTCAAGTCCCATTCCAGAGACTTGAGCACAAAAATCTAGGCTGACACTCGAGCGCAGAACTGAGGGAGTGCTGCACTATTGGTAGTGCCTTCCTTTGGATGAGATGTTAAACCGAGGCCCCGTCTGCCCTCTCACGTGGATGTAAAAGATCCTATGGCACTATTTTGAAGAAGAGCAAGGGCAATATCTCCGGTGTCCTGGCCAATATTTATCCTTCAATCAACATCACTAAAACAGATTATCTGGTCATTATCACATTGCTGTTTGTGGGACCTTACTGTGCACAAATTGGCTTCCACATTTCCTACATTACAACAGCGACTACACTTCAAAAGTACTTCTTTGGCGATAAAGCGCTTGCTGAGGTCATGAAAGGCGCTATATAAATGCAAGTCTTTCTTTCTTTTTAGATCTGTGTATCTCTACCCCATGGTCTCTCTGTTCTTCCACTCCATTGAGAATTTTACAATTTAGAGTGTATATTTATCTGAACGTACCACTTAAGATTTATTTTCATGAAGGTACATTTGCCACATCTCTACCAATTCTCCTACCTGTCTATGTGGTCTTCTCTAATCTCCTGCATTGTTCATCATTGCGCCATAATTTGCTATCAACAGTTTGTATGAGCTTCTACAAGTGTGTAAAAAGGAAGAGATTAGCAAAAGTAAACGTGGGTCCCTTAGAGGCAGAGACAGGGGAAATTATAATGGGGAATAAGGAAATGGATGAGACGTTAAACAAATATTTTGTGTCTGTAATCACAGTAGAAGACACAAAGAACATACTGGACATTTTGGAGAACTAAGGGTCTAATGAGAGTGAGGAACTTAAGTTATTAATATTAGTAAAGAAAAAGTACTGGAGAAATTAATGGGATTAAAAGCCAACAAATCCCCTGGACCTGATGGCCTACATCCTAGGGTTTTCAAAGTGGTGGCTGCATAGATAGTGGATGCATTGGTTTTGATCTCCCAGAATTCCCTAGATTCTAGAATGGTCCCCATGGATTGGAAGGTAAAAAATGTAACCCCGTGGTTCGAGAAAGGAGGAAGAGAGAAAACAGGGAACTATAGGCCAGTTAGCCTGAAATCAGTGGTAAAGAAAATGTTAAAATCTATTATTAAGGACGTGGTAACAGGTCACTTGGAAAATCACAATATGATTAGACAGAATCAACATGGCTTTATGAAAGGGAAATCGTGTTTGAAAAATCTATTAGAGTTTTTTGAGGTAGATAAGGGGGAATAAGTGGATGTAGTATATTTGGATTTTCAGAAGGCATTCAACAAGGTGCTACGCAAGAGGTTGTTACACAAGATTAGGGCTCATGGGATTGGGGGTAATATGCAAACATAGAAACATAGAAGATAGGAGCAGGAGTAGGCCATTCGGCCCCTCGAGCCTGCTCCGCCATTCAATGAGATCATGGCTGATCATCCAAATTCAGTACCCTGTCCCTGCTTTCTCCCCATATCCCTTGATCCCTTTAGCCTTAAGAAATATATCTAACTCCTTCTTGAATATATTTAATGAATTGGCCTCAACTGCCTTCTGTGGTAGAGAATTCCATAGGTTCACCACTCTCTGGGTGAAGAAATTCCTCCTCATCTCAGTCCTAAATGGCTCACCCCTTATCCTTAGACTGTGACCCCTGGTTCTGGACTCCCCCGCCATCAGGAACATCCTTCCTACATCTAGTCTGTCTAGTCCTGTTAGAATTTTGTAAGTTTCAATGAGATCCCCTCTCATTCTTCTAAACTCTAGCGAATAAAAGCC
The DNA here is from genome assembly GCA_030390025.1 of Squalus acanthias. Classification (NCBI taxonomy): domain Eukaryota; kingdom Metazoa; phylum Chordata; class Chondrichthyes; order Squaliformes; family Squalidae; genus Squalus; species Squalus acanthias. The sequence continues at coordinate 89,457,797 of CM059432.1, forward strand.
CAATCGTCCCAATCTCTCTTCATAGGTCATTCCTTCCATCCCAGGTATCAGTCTGGTGAATCTTCGCTGCACTCCCTCCATGGCAAGAACATCCTTCCTCAGATAAGGCGACCAAAACTGCACACAATACTCAAGGTGTGGTCTCACCAAGGCCCTGTACAACTGCAGCAGGACATCCTTGCTCCTGTACTCAAATCCTCTCGCTATGAAGGCCAACATACCATTTGCCTTCTTAACCGCCTGCTGCACCTGCATGCTTACCTTCAGCGACGGGTGCACAAGGACTCCCAGGTCTCGTTGCACTTCCCCTTTTCCCAATCTATTGCCGTTCAGATAATAATCTGCCTTCCTGTTTTTGCCACCAAAGTGGATAACCTCGCATTTATCCACATTATACTGCATCTGCCATGCATCTGCCCAATCACCCAACTTGTCCAAATCATACTGGAGTTTCTCTGCATCCTCCTCACAACACACACGCCCACCCAGCTTTGTGTTGTCTGCAAACTTGGAGATATTACATCTAGTTCCCTCGTCTAGATCATTAATATATACTGTGAATAACTGGGGTCCTAGCACCGATCCCTGCGGTACCCCACTAGTCACTGCCTGCCACTCAGAAAAAGACCCGTTTATTCCAACTCTTTGCTTCCTGTCTGCCAACCAGTTCTCTATCCAAGTCAGTACCTTACCCCCAATCCCATGTGCTTTAACTTTTCATGCTAATCTCTTATGCGGGACCTTATCGAAAGCCTTCTGAAAGTCCAAATACACCACATCCACTGGATCTCCCTTATCTATTCTACCAGTTACATCCTCAAAAAATTCCAGTAGATTAGTCAAGCATGATTTACCTTTTGTAAATCCATGTTGACTTTGTCCGATCCTGTCACTGTTTTCCAAGTGCTCAGCTATTACATCTTTTATAATGGACACTAGCATTTTCCCCACTACCGATGTCAGGCTTACCGGTCTATAATTCCCCATTTTCTCTCTACCACCTTTTTTTAAATAGTGGGGTTACATTAGCTACCCTCCAATCCATGGGAACTGTTCCAGAGTCTATAGAATTTTGGAAGATGACCAGCAATGCATCTACTATTTCTAGGGCCACTTCCTTAAGTACCCTAGGATGTATATTATCAGGCCCTGGGGATTTATCGGCCTTCAATTCCGTCAATTTCCCTAACACCATTTCCCTACAAATACTGACTTCATTCAGTTCCTCCCTCTCATTAGACCCTACGTTCCCCGACATCGCTGGGAGGTTATTTGTGTCCTCCTTTGTGAAGACAGAACCAAAGTATGTATTTAATTGGTCTGCCATTTCTTTGTTCCCCATTATAAATTCCCCTGATTCTGACTGCAAGGGACCTACGCTTGACTTCACCAATCTTTTTCTCTTCACATATCTATAGAAGCTTTTACAGTCAGTTTCTATGTTCCCTGCAAGCTTACTCTCATATTCTATTTCCCCCCCTCTTAATTAATCTCTTTGTCCTCCTTTGCTGAATCCTAAACTGCTCCCAATCCTCAGGTTTGCTTCTTTTTCTGGCCAATTTATATGTCCTCTCCTTGGATCTTATGCTATCCCTAATTTCCCTTGTTAGCCACGGTGGAGTCACCTTTTTTGTTTTATTTTTATGCCAAACAGGGATGAACAAATTCTGTAGTTCATCCATGCGATCTTTAAATGTTTGCCATTGCCTATCCACCGTCAACCCTTTAAGTAACATTCCCCAATCCATCCTAGCCAACTCGCGCCTCAGACCATCGTAGTTTCCTTTATTTAAATTCAGGACCCTAGTCTCTGAGTCAACTACTTCACTCTCCATCTTAATGAAGAACTCTATCATATTATGATCGCTCCTCCCCAAGGGGCCTCGCACAACAAGATTGCTAATTAATCCTTTCTCATTACATAATACCCAATCTAAGATGGCCTGATCTCTAGTTGGTTCCTCGACATATTGGTCCATTAGCATGGATTGAGGATTGGTTAACAGACAGAAAACAGAGAGTAGGAACAAATGGGTTATTTTCAAGATGATAGGGTGTAACTAGTGGGGTGCGCAATGATCAATGCTTGCGCCTCAGCCATTTACAATCTATATCAATGACTTAGATCAGGGGATCGAGAGTAACTTATCCAAGTTTGCTGATGATACGAAGCTAGGGGGGAAACTAAGCTGCAAGGAGGATGCAAAGAAGCTGCAAAGGGATATAGTTAATTGATTGGGCAAGAAGGTTGCAGATGGAGTATAATGGGGGAAGTGTGAAATTATCCACTTTGGCAGGAAGAATGGAAAACATAGGAACATATGAACATAGGAACAGGATTAAGCCATTTAGCCCCTCAAGCCTGTTCCGCCATTCAATGAGATCATAGCTGATCTGTGACCTAACTCCATATACCCGCCTTTAGCTCATATCCCTTAATACCTTTGGTTAACAAAAATCTATCAATCTCAGATTTAAAATTAACAATTGATCTAGCATCAATCGCCGTTTGCGGAAGAGAGTTCCAAACTTCTACCACCCTTTGTGTGTAGAAGTGTTTCCTAATTTCACTCCTGAAAGGTCTGGCTCTAATTTTTAGACTATGCCCCCTAGTCCTAGACTCCCCAACCAGTGGAAATAGTTTCTCTCTATCTACCCTATCTGTTCCCCTTAATATCTTGAAAACTTCAATCAGATCACCCCTTAACCTTCTAAATTCCAGGGATAACAACCCTAATTTGTGTAATCTTTCCTCGTAACTTAACCCTTGGAGACCTGGTATCATTCTGGTAAACCTACACTGCACTCCCTCCAAGGCCAATATATCCTTCCTAAGGTGTGGTGCCCAGAACTGCTCACAGTACTCCAGGTGTGGTCTAACCAGGGCTTTGTACAGCTGCAGCATAACTTCTACCCCCTTATATTCTAGTCCTCTAGATATAAAGGCTAGTATTCCATTAGTCTTTCTGATTATTTTCTGTACCTGTTCGTGACATTAAAGCAGAACCCCACATCGAAATAATCACAGCCCCCGAGTCTACTCTACCAGCTCCCATCAATAAGGCAAATTGATTGGTCCATCAACAGCAATGTCTTGGAATATGGACGACTTGCCTTTTTCAGGTATCAGATTATCCAGTCAGATTACAGAGGATCAATTCAATTTCGATCTCCCATCACCGGGCATATCGTCTTGGAGTGACTTGGACCTAAAAGAAAGCCTGCTCACTCTCAGGAGCTGCGTTTGCCTTGTGGGGGCCCCATGCAACAGTTCGGTTTGGGGCCCCTACATCTTAGTAGACAATGATAATAAATACTACCTACTTAATCTGGTGTCAAATCCACACGCATATGATTGTGAAAAGGGATATTTGCAATAGGTAATATAAAGATATTCGCAAATTGATCAGGGATCAGCTGTTACCTTTGCATAGGTGTCCTCTCATTGGATCTGCTTGGGGGTCCCTGACTGGTTCAGTACCCCATATAATTGCATGAATTGCACGGTCCTAACACTGGCTCTGTTTACTCCCCTGCCCTTCACCACCCCACCCCACCCCACCCCCAGGCCATAGGCACTCATTGATTATTAAGCAATTGACAAACATGGGTTTCAGTCCTCACTAGAGGAACAAATACCAATAACTCCTCTCAAGCAGCATCGGGAGCACCACAACTCACAATAAAATGTGTGAGTGCATTGCCATTATTGTTCTGAACACATCATGTACCCCATCAAATTTTATATTGTACTGCAATGAACAGTAGTTCTATTAATTACTGGTGGGACGCTTCAATACTTGCATTTTTACAAGACAATTTAGATATATCAGCGTAATTTCTTATAACTAGCCTTCAGGCAACAGCTTGCAGCAATTATAGACCCAAGCCTCATAGTTTCCTCATCAGCTGTCGAACAGACATCGGCCTTCAGTGTGGTGGAAGTGCCCATGCGGAAAAGTTTGTGATGCGCTACCTACCTCTTTGTTCTAAATGTCCAAGTGTAATACTGTGTAACAAGCTTAATTATCGCAAACTACTGAATCCAGGTCCTCCTGTAAGAGGTGTTGGGAAAGATATGCTTGCTATGAGGCTGATTCCCATGCAAAATGCTAAACAACAGGGCAATATCAGGCAGAGTCCTTTCCTTTTTGTCACAAATCCACAAAAGAGCTTGTTCCTGGATCTTGCTGGATTGGCTGAAAAAAGTCCTTCTGTTGCAAGAAGGAGGGGGGAGGGGAGGAGAGGGGGAAGAGAATGGAAATGGTAAGCATCTTTGGCGTTTAGGGCCATCCTCTAATGAACAGTTGCATCAGAAGAGCCTGGACAGAGGTGGCTGAAGGAGTCAATGCTGTCCTACTTGTACATCGAACCTGGGAGCAGGTGAGGAAAAAAATGTTTGTTTCAAGAAGGTTAGTACTGCTTACATGTTGCTTAACTTTACAATACAGCCTTATAAAAGATCTTAACAACAGTGTGGTTTAAGTTTAGGGCAGCATCACCGAGGAGCCTATTTTTGGGCTGTTAATCTTAAGAAGTCGTTTGACAATTTTCTGAAATTAAGAGCATATATTTACTATTGAATTGTTAATGTGGCATATTCCAATTCAATAATTTATTTTACCAGCAGTACATTAGGGCATCCAAATAATCACAGTTAGCATCAAAACAAGATAGAAATTTCAAAATTTATGCTAATAGGTCATGGTGCCACTGGGCAGAATTGAAAAATGGCATCTGTCTAAAAACTACAGATGTAGATGCAGAAGCAGTTGAAATGCTTAAAATAGAGATAGATTCTTAGTTGGGAAATAAGGGTAATGTGGAATGTAGAGAAAGGAGAAGGAATTAGGATTAAAAAGATATCCATGGCTAACAAAATGGTGGATCAGGCATGTTAAACCTATCGGCTTACTCCTATCTCTGAATTGCTAGACAGACTCCCAGGCCGCGATTTTCTCCTCGGTATTGGGATGGGTGCGGGTCAGCTGGTTTCCGGGTTCCAGTCCCACCCCCAGCTGCCTCCACTCTACAGACATGATTTTCCCTTGATTGGCCTTGTTGAGCCCGCCCTGCGGGCTTACCAGCCAATTAACAGGAAGCGGGTCTGATGACATCATTTGATGATGCGTTATCTGCCAGTTTCCTTAAAGGGACCATGCACAATTTTATTTTGACAGTTGATTTTTCAGTGTTTGACAGCATTGAGGTGCTGAAAACACTGACAATCACTGCACAAAGGTGAACTCTTGCACTCAGGTTCTCCAATGACTCCCTCCATATGCTTATGGAGGGAATCACAGTACGCAGGGAGGTTCTCTTCCCTTCCAAGAGTGGAATAGACCTCCCCAGGACACCAACTTATCTTGCACCTCCACCCAACCCTCTCTATCTACTTTATCACTTCCCCATCTCACTAGCCACCCCTCACACTCACCCTCATTCTACTGCAAGCATACCAACTAACAACACATAAGGGTGGGCACTTGAGGGGTTTAGCCAATGTCCATGTGAAGTTTCTGGTAATGTGTTGTCATACAGTGAAATCTCTTTTTCAAAAAGTGCCCCTTATTGGACAGATCTGAGCGCACATTGAGAAATGTTTTACTGATTTCCAGTGATAACTCCCTTCCAAACCCCCCCCTCCACCACCCCCCCGGCCCGCTATAGTGATGTGTGTGCATGGAATGGCTTGGACATTAAAGGGATGCTTCACGGTGCTGGTGTGGGATGGTGTCAACCTGGCGCATCATGTGGCAGCCAGGGTTTACAGCATCAAGTGAAGAAAGTCTGGCCATGGTGATGCTATCGCTGGCCTCCCGGCCAGCAATTTTGTCAGGGGCTGATGCCCTGTGTCCAGTGCAGCATCAGGTGATGGTGGTGAAGGTTGGTGATGAGGTTGGTGATGTTGGTGTTGGGGATGATTGTGGAAGGATTCGGAGGACCAAGGTGTGATTGTTTCATTGGCTTCGATGTTGCTGGAATAGATGGCAGCTGCAGGTGAGATGACAGAAGCGATCTGTCACTGGTGAGAGAGGTTCTCCCAATGAGGTGGCACTGGACATACAGTTGGATTTTAAAACTTGTAAGCTAAAGAAATCTGTATATGTATTAAAAATGCAGTAACCAACATTTTCTTTGCTCTGAAACTCACCATGTGTAACATTGCATCCTTCACACCATTTCTGCAGCTGTCATCTTTTCACAAACATCAGACCAGACTCACAACATGCCACACTTACCTGGCGTGTTTACCGGACATCATGAAACCCAACCCAGAAGCTGGAAAATCGAAAAACAGCCTGAAAACCACTGACAAGTACCTGCTAATAGGCAGTTAATTGCCTTTAATCTGTTCCCCGCCGCTAGGTGTCGGGTCCATTCACAAATCGGGGACCCGACACTTGGGAAGGTTGTGTGGAGGTGGGTTAACGGCGGGTGTGGAACCCGCCGTCAATCAAAACGACTTTAACCTCTGACCTGCCTCCAAACCCGCCCTCTGAGCGCCAGCAAAATTGTGGCCTCAGTTTCACACACTCGTGGAAGGTGGACCTGGATTATATTCTGATGCATTCATAAAGCATTTGACAATGGCTCCACCTTAGATTTTAATTACTATGGAAAAGTTTCATGGAATTGAGAGAGAAGTAGAGTGGTGGCAACTATTTGCGTATTTCACAAATGCACAGGTATAACGATGTTTTATCAGCATACTGTATATGCCTACCATACAGCTGCCCTGTGGCCCATTGCAAGTGGCAAGCAACAACTAGCAAGCACACAAGATACCTGCATGCAAGAGGCCCCCTTTGGCCCTGCCCCTGAAAACAGTTGGGGGGATCGCAATGCACGATTAACTCGCACCCGTTGCTTCCGATGCAGGCGGCAAGCAAAGTTCGTGCTGTCTGGTAAGTTACATGATATCAGCGTTGAGGTAGCGCTAAACATGCTGCTCAGTGGCTGCGTGACTCAGCAGGGGGCCCAAGTTCATACGAGGCTAGCACCACTTAAAGCTAGCCTGCACTAGTTAAAGCCAGCCTGCGCCTCTGAAAGGGGAGGTGCAGTCTAGCTGGAGCAGGTGCTGGAAGTGGCTGGGGAAGAGAGTCTGACCTGGAAGAACACTGAATTATGGTGCAACTGGGGAGAAAGCATGCTCCAAGGTTCTCAGATACTTGAGGCCTTGGTGGAGGAGATGGACAGGAGGAGATGCAGTTCCACAAAAAGTTCAATGACCTCACACGAGTGGTCAAGGTCAGTGAATTCATCTTCAAATGCCATATTCCACCAACTGCACCACTAGCCTCACACACTGCTCAATGCACCCCACCCCCATCACTAACCTACCAACAATCTCTACCAAACACAACTCACATTCATAACTTCACCTCACCTGCACACACTTACCAATGCCGCAAGCCTCACACCCACATCTCACAGCTTGCACACACTGGAAATGATGTGCTCAAGCTTTACGCAAAGCCCTGTGCCAAGTTTGTGGCACTGCATCACCTCCTGTCCATTCAACAGGCACACCACCCAAAACACATTGCACCACACTCACTGACACACTTCTTTCTCTCTTGCTTGTTGGTGCATAACTGATGGCAGCAGGAGTTAACGGGTGGGGGACAGGCACGGTTGCATGACCTTACCCCAATGGAGGAGATGGTGGTTGCCACCTTTGGAGCAGCCATCGCTCAGCCTGTGGCCAGTGGCAGGGCTGAAACAATCGAAGATGATGGTATCCTCATACCTAATCCTTCTTCTGACTTCCCACTTACCCCTCATCCCACAATTTCTTGTGTTTCACAAGCTGCACCTCTTGCGTTCCCCCTCCCCTCACCACAACCCTACCCTTGTGTCTTTCTCCTTTCAGATACCCAAGAATTGCAACCTGGCCAGGCGGTGATGCAGGAGCAAGAACTGGAAGAGGAAGAAGGCAGTGATGTTGAAGACTCCGCACCTGCTACTCGATTTCACACTCACAGCCACCAGCTCAGATACTGACACTCCACGTACTTTAGAGGATAGTTTAGACGCAGGATCTACACATGGTGAGACACTGGGCACAAGTAGAGTGGAGCCAGGGCAGGATAGCACAGGAGACAGCTCCCCAGAGGGCGAGGTCTCACATGAGTTTTGCAGCAGAGGACTCAGATGAGCACTTCAATGGGGCAGGCCTGCTTTTACCAGGCATAAGACTTTTAAAGGTTTTCAGTGAGCGGAGGTTGCGCAGAAAGCGGAACTCTCCACCCGCGGAGGCCCTTCTCCCGGGCAGGCGGATGATCTGTCAAGAGAATTATTGACAGATCGGAAGTGCCGGGTTTTAGAGCATACGCTTCGCATGCCTGAAACCGGCACTTGCAAGGCCCCTACGGGTGCGTACACACCTCGTACACACCCGTGGGGGTCGGAATATCCGGCCCATTACATTTTGGTAGGAAGAATAGGGAGGTCACTTATTACTTGGAGGGTGCGAGACTAGGTGAGGTAGAGGAACAAAGGGATCTCAGAGTACAAATACACAAATCGCTAAAAGTTGCGACACAGGTTAGCAAGGCCATAAAAAAAGGACAAAAATGAGAAGTCGCACAACACCAGGTTATAGTCCAACAGATTTATTTAATTTTACAAGCTTTCGAAGCAGTTCGCTCCTTCGTCAGGTAAGTTAGTAATGAGAGAATCTCCCAGAATTCACAATTTAAACACAGACAAAATCTATTCACATTTTTCCTACAACAAAGAGCACAGCCAAGACAATGAGATGTGTCCCAGGGGGTCCAAAGTGTCAAACCACCTGCTGGCTGCATATCCTGTCAATTTGTGTTCTTGTGTTAGTCTTTTAAAAAAAAAAACACCTGGGAAGACCGGCCATGATGTCAAGTCACGTTCTGTATCGTGACATGAACCCAATATCGCGATTGAGGCCATCCTCATGAGTGCGGAACTTGGCTATCAGTTTCTGCTCTATGATTTTGCGCTGTCGTGTATCTCGAAGGCCGCCTTGGAGAACGCTTACCCGCAGATCCGAGGCTGAATGCCCCTGGCTGCTGAAGTGTTCCCCGACTGGGAGGCAACCCTCCTGCCTGGCGATTGTTGCGCGGTGTCCGTTCATACGTTGTCTCAGTGTCTGCATGGTCTCGCCGATGTACCATGCTCTGGAGCATCCTTTACTGCAACGTATCAGGTAGACAACGTTGGCCGAGTCACATGAGTATGTACCGTGTACCTGGTGGGTAGTGTCCTCACGTGTAATGATGGTATCTGTGTCCATGATTTGGCATGTCTTGCAGAGGTTGCCGTGGCAGGGTTGTGTGGTGTCTTGGTTGCTGTTCTCCTGAAAGATGGGTAATCTGCTGCGAACGATGGTACTTTTGAGGTTAGGCGGCTGCTTGAAGGCGAGTAGTGGAGGCGTGGGGATGGCCTTAGCAAGGTGTTCGTCGTCATCGATGACATGTTGAAAGCTGCGAAGAACATGGCGTAGTTTTTCCGCTCCGGGGAAGTACTGGACGACGTAGGGTACTCTATTGGTTGTGTCCCGTGTTCGTCTTCTGAGGAGGTCTATGCGGTTTTTCGCTGTGGCCCGTCGGAATACCTTCATTACACGTGAGGACACTACCCACCAGGTACACGGTACATACTCATGTGACTCGGCCAACGTTGTCTACCTGATACGTTGCAGTAAAGGATGCTCCAGAGCATGGTACATCGGCGAGACCATGCAGACACTGAGACAACGTATGAACGGACACCGCACAACAATCGCCAGGCAGGAGGGTTGCCTCCCAGTCTGGGGAACACTTCAGCAGCCAGGGGCATTCAGCCTCGGATCTGCGGGTAAGCGTTCTCCAAGGCGGCCTTCGAGATACACGACAGCGCAAAATCATAGAGCAGAAACTGATAGCCAAGTTCCGCACTCATGAGGATGGCCTCAATCGCGATATCGGGTTCATGTCACGATACAGAACGTGACTTGACATCATGGCCGGTCTTCCCAGGTGTTTTTTTTTTAAAAAGACTAACACAAGAACACAAATTGACAGGATATGCAGCCAGCAGGTGGTTTGACACTTTGGACCCCCTGGGACACATCTCATTGTCTTGGCTGTGCTCTTTGTTGTAGGAAAAATGTGAATAGATTTTGTCTGTGTTTAAATTGTGAATTCTGGGAGATTCTCTCATTGCTAACTTATCTGACGAAGGAGCGAACTGCTTCGAAAGCTTGTAAAATTAAATAAATCTGTTGGACTATAACCTGGTGTTGTGCGACTTCTCATTTTTGTCCACCCCAGTCCAACGCCGGCATCTCCACATCATAAAAAAAGGAAGCCAAGCACTAGGGTTTATTTCTAGAGGGATAGAATTGAAAAGTAGGGAAGTTATGCTAAACCTGTATTGAACCTTGGTTAGACCACACTTAGAGTACTGTGTACAGTTCTGGTTGCCATATTATAAAAAGGATACAGAGACACTGGAGAGGGTGCAGACAAGATTTACAAGGATAATACCAGAAATGCGAGGGTATACATATCAGGAAAGGATGAACAGGCTGGGTCTCTTTTCTCTTGAAAAAAGAAGGCTGAGGGGTGACCTAATAGAGGTCTTTAAAATTATGAAAGGTTTTGATAGAGTGGATACAGAGAGAATGTTTCTACTTGTGGGAAATATCATAACTAAAGGCCATCCATATAAGATAGTCACCAAGAAATCCAATAGGGAATTCAGAAGAAACTTCTTTACCCAAAGAGTGGTGAGAATGTGGAACTCGCTACCACAGGGAGCGGTTTAAGTGAATAGTATAGATGCATTTAAAGGGAGGCTAGACAAGCATATGAGGGAAAAGGAAATAGAGGGCTATGCTGATAGATTTAGATGAGGAAAAACAAGAGGAGGCTCAAGTGGAGCATAAACGCCAGCAGGGACTGATTGGGCCAAATGGCCTGTTTCTGTGCCGTATATCCTATGTAATCCTATGTAGTGCCCTTGCTGTTGCTTGTCAGCCAGCCAGTCCCAACTGCTGCTGCCCATGTTGAGGTGGTGCAGTCTGAAGCCGGGCCTTCTAGGCTCAGAGCTGCTCGAGGTCATCCTGCAAGGCCATTTGCAGTCTCCGCCACTGAAAGTCAGCAGGTTTCCACCAGCCATGCTGTAGCCTCTGGGGTAGTACGGCATAGGAGCACTAGGACAGGCAAAGGCACACGGAAGACAGGCACTAAAGGAATGCACAAAGGTGATTAGTTGTCATTCGTATGCAATATGGTATGGTTTCATTTATAAATTTGGTTTGGAATGTTTCTTTTGTGTTGGCTTTTTTTTTGCATTGTGGCCCTTTGCACTGTGATGGTCAGTAACAGAGGGGAGGTAAGGTGTGGGACTGTTGTTGAATGTGGAATTGGAGTTGCGTTTACTGGTATTGCAGCCAGATGAGTCAGTCACAGACAGCCCAGTCAGAAAGAGACTGTCTGGGCTGCCTCCTCCCTTCCTCTTCCTCCTCCTCTTCCTCTTCCTCCTCCTCCTCTTCCTCTCCTCCTCCTCCTCCTCCTCCTCCCTTTCTCTTCCTCCTCCGCCTTACAACAGTGACTACACTCCAAAAGTACTTCATTGGCTGTAAAGCGCTTTGAGAATTCCGCTGGTCGTGAAAGACACTATATAAATGCAAGTCTTTCTTTTCTTTCTTTCCTCCTTTTTGTCCTCCTGCTCCTCAGCTGATCGCCATATGGCTGGTGGCAAGGGATGTGCCCTCATGGTGGCGAGTACTGTAGGTCTCCTTCAGAGCGGTTCAGGCAGCGGAAGGGTTGCTTCAGCACGCCAATAACGTGCTCGATGATGTTTCGTGTGGCAGTATGGCTTTCGTTATCTGAATGCTGCCCACGTGTGCAGGAGTTGCACACTGGAATCATGAGCCATGTTGTTAATGGATAGCCCTTGTCTCCCAGTAGCCACCCTCTGGTTTGTCATGGTGGCTCAAATGCAGATGGGACAGCGGACTGACACAGAATGAAGGCATCATGACTGCTGCCACGATACACGCATTCACTTGCATGATTCGTTGAGTATGGTCACAAACCAGCTGGACATTGAGGGAGTGCAGTACATCTCAGAGTTGAAATGCAGTGCCTGCAAAGCAATGTGTGTGTAATCAATGGCACCCTGCACCATGGGGAGCATGCAATCCTGGCAAAGCCGTGTGCTCACTCCACCTGCTGCTCTCTGGCCAGGGAGAAGGAAATGTATTCAGCTCTCTTGGAATACAGAGCCTCAGCTACCTCCCTTATGCAACAGTGCATGGCGAACTGGGAGATGTTGCAAATATCTCCTGCTCCAGCCTGGAAGGAGCCCGATGCATAAAAGTTCATGGCGACTGTGACCTTCACAGCCACTGGCAAAGCAGCCCTTGCCCTTCTCTGAGGTTGCAGTTGTAGCTGCAGCAGGTGGTAGATTTCAGTGAGGACATCCTTGGTGAAGCGCAGACATCTGTCACACTGTGCCTGGGCGGATAGAGACTCCTGCTGAGAGCCCTTCTCCCCCTCCTCCTCCTTCCTCTGCCAGCAGCTTGTCCTGCTCTGTGTTGCCTCTGCTCATTCTCTCTGTTGTGCTGTAGGCGAAGTGGAATGCCTACTACTGCACCCATGTCTTGCAGCAAGTGGTCTACAGAGGATCCTTGAAGTCAGGATAAAGTCCCTGTAGACTCTAGCAACTTTAAATAACTGGATAGATAAATGTATAAAGTTGGATTGGAAGGTTTGATTTGTGGTGGCTATTATTTTAGCATCGTGGCCAAGAGACGCTGTGATGGTCAGTAACAAAGGGAAGGGAAGGTGTGGGACAAATGTGGAAAAGGGAATTGAGGTGTGGTCACTGATACCGCAGGCAGATGATTCCATCCCAGATATCCCGGCCATGAAGGGATTGTCTGTGTTGCATTTTTCCTTCTGCTTCCTCCTCTTCAGCTTCTTCCTCTTCTGCGTCTTTCTCTTCCCTCTGCGAGCGGATGCTGTAAATCTGAAATGACAGCATAAAATGCTGGAAATACTCAGCTGGTCAGATAGCATCTCAACCTGAGAAGTGAACTCTGTATCTCTCTCTACGGATGTTGCCTGACCTGCTGAGTATTTGCAGCATTTTCTGTCTTCTCAGAGGCCTTCCTTTAACATCCGAGGCCTTGCAAGCATCCAGCAGCACTCCATACACACTTAAAAAACTTTTAACATCTATTGCAGCAAGCCACTACTTCAATAAAATAAAAAAGCTCAGTCGAAAAGCTTAAATGCAAACTTACCTGAAAGATGTGTGTGTCCCTTTGAGAGGTGCTGACATAGCCACTGTCAGCCTGCTTGCACATCAGGTTTACCTGGCGTGCTTAGAACCCAGCACTGAATTTAGTGCTAGGGTCGCAGTTCGGTGTGGTGATGTTAAGTCGGCATTGCACGCCGATTGACGTCAGCATGCTGCCATTTTTTTCCAGGGCGCTGCCAGTTATCGGCAGCGCAAAGAGAGGGAGGAATATGGCGGCTGCCACGGGACCCGCCACCAGCTGGCGAAAGAGCGGCGGCTGCCTTTTTTTGCCATTTCATGGCGCTACAGCGTGGCGCTAAGTAGATGAATTTCTAGCCTACAATCTTTCACAGAGCGTTTATAGTTGGGAAACACCAGGAAAAGGACCAATAGGATTTAGGATTTTCTAAATAGGGACATTGAATACATAAACAAAGAAGTAATGATGAATATGTGTAAGACATTGGTTAGATCACAGTTGGAGTTCCGTTTACATTTTGGGCAGGATATTGGAGCCATAGAAAAGGTTAATATAGATTCAGGGATGATTTCAGGGATGAGAGGATACAGTTGTTGGGAGAGTTGTATTCATTGGAGCAGAGAAGGTTCAGGTGGATCTGATAGATGTGTTCAAGTTAAGAAAGAGTTTGAGAGGAAACTTGTGAAAGATTATTTCCACAGTTTGATGAAATCAGTAACAAGGGGCATACGTTTAGGATTAGTACTTAAAGCACAAAGAGAGAGATTGGAAGAACTTTATTCATGCAAAGAGTTATATTACCACAAATAGCAATTGAATCAAATTCAATCTCAACACTTAGAGGGAGATAAATAAACACTTGAAGAAGAAAAATATTCGAGAGTACAGAGAGAAAGCAGAAAATGGGATGAGTAGATATCTCTGATTTGGAGTTGGCATTGACACAGGTAGGATGAGGTGAAATAGACTCCTTAACTTAACTTTTTATTATCCTTTGATTCTAAATTTTATTCTGTGCCCATTACATACAACACAAGTTTTAAATTTTGACTGTAAAGCATACTCCACAACACAAGCCGCTTTGAAAAAAAATCAATGGAAATCATAATTAATACAAATTAGAATATGTGTTGTAACTAGCTTTTTTCCATGAATATTAAAATAAAATGAGATGAAAAGATCTTAATGAAGAAACAAACTCACATTTGACAAAGCATTAGCTAAAACTTGATGAATTAGTTACTGTAACAGTAAGAGTGCACAGTACAGAACAAATGCAAACAATATAGCTCTTCAGTAGAACTGAGATAGAGAGGGAGATTGTTAGGGGAAAGCCGAAAGATCCATTTAGAATTTGAAAAAACACTAGAAATTGTATAAAAGAAGATGGATAAAATTATGTTTCTTCTATTAAAAAAAGCTCTTCTGTCAATATTGCATAAAGCTTGAAATGTTATTTCAGCGAGCAATTTCAATTACCCACAAACCATAGATACAAAAGCCAAGGTGAACCTTGGATGCAGTTTTGTTTGGTATGGGATGTTGAAGTCAAAGTGCAACTAGGCCAAAATTTGTGACAAAATTAATTCTAGAGCATGAAAAAGTATTTCTGTTCTGCAATGTGAAAAATGTTATCATTGATTTTCTGCTGGATTTATGCCAGGTGCAAACATACCTCCAACAGATGTGGCAGAACATTTTTCAGGAGTCAATCCATTAGCTCCATTCTCACCCCATGACTTCTGGTATCTTCCACTGCAGGTAGACAACCAAGTTTCCATTATACAGAACTGATAGAAATATGGGTAGCAATTTCCACAAAAGCAATTTTAAAAAACTGTTAGGGCTGGATTTTTCCAACCTAGGCAGGTCCAGGGCGGGCGACGTCGGTGGCGTGGGGGGACCTCGCATCTGTCTCAATCCCGACCTCCAACAAGATATTCTGATGATGGGCCTTGTTAAGCCAGTCCTGCGAGGTTCCTGACCAATTAATAGAAAGCGGGTCTGATGACATCATTTCCTTAAAGGGGCCATGTCCAAATTGATTTTGACAGTTGTGCTGTCAGTGTTCTACAGCATTGAGGTGCTGCAAACACTGACAAGCACTGCACAAAAGTGCACAGCTGCACCCAGGCTCTCCCATGACTCCCTCCATCTGCATATGGAGGGAGTCACAGCATGCAGGGAGGTTCTCTTCCCTTCCAATAGGCGGAAGACACCTCCCCAGGACACCAATGCAGCCTGGTTGCACATTGCACAGGAGGGCACAAGCAGGGATGTCGTCAGGAGGACAAGGCTGCAGTGGCACAAACCTTACAAAGATCTCAGTAGATCACGAAACGTTACTGCCATGCCACACTCAATCTCATCCTGCTGTGCCACTCATCACATCCCCATCACTCTGCCTTCCCTACCCTAATCCTGCACATCTTTACTCACACCAACTTATCTTGCACCTCCACCCATCCCTCTCTATCTACATTATCACTTCCCCATTTCACTAGTCACACCTCACACTCACCCTCATCCTACTGCAAGCATACCAACTAAGAACACACAAGGGTAGGCACTTGGGTGGTTTAGCCAATGTTCAAGTAAAGTTTCTGTTAATGCGCTGTCAAACATTGAAATCTTTATTTTCAGCAGTTTGCATTCTTGGACAGATTTGTGCACACCTTTGAAAGTGTCTTAGTGAGTTGCAGTGAATAGTGAGACATAACGGACTGGATTTTGAATGACCCATGGAGTCGGGTTTGGAGGCGTGTGGGGGATAAATTTGCGGGGTCAGGGTTTCCGACCCCATCCTGACTCCATCCCGCCTCCACGCAATTTTGACATAATCAGTCGCGGGGTTCCCGACTCCGTCCCGCCTTCAAGAGGCGGGAGAGGCCATTAAAGCCCTTAACAAGCTCTAAATTGGCTCTGTAATGCCATTTCAAAATGCTGTAGCTAGTTTAACCCTCTTCTGACGTGAAGCACGCCTGGTGTGAAACACTCCAGTGAAACCTGGCGGGAGCGCAAGTGGATAGCTGACTATCGGCTGCAGGTCCACTATTACAACGGAGATGTGATGAAGGTAGTAGTAGTATTAGGTCTGAACATCGCCTCTGATGCTGCTGCATTGAATGTCTTCAGAGACTGCCTGGGAGGACTTGCTTGGCAAAAAATTCTCTCTCTCTCTCTCTCTCTCCATCCACCCCCCCACTCCTCTACACCACCACCACCCATTTTTGCATCCAGGTCCACCCACATCAAAAGCCAGGCAGGTCCTCTCTCACCAACAGTCTCTGAGACTAGCCAGTCAGCAATGATGACATCATCAGAGGCGACTTTCAGACTGAAAACACTAATTAGTTCATGGGTTCCCACATGCTCCAACTCAATTGCCCAATTAAGTGAAAATTGCATCAGGCATCCACATTAATCTAGAGTCGGGGGGGAAACACGAAATGCGGATTACACGACCCCAACCCGACCCCAAGACAAAATCCAGCCCAACGTTCCCCCCCCCCACCCCCCCAATAGTGATGAGTGTGAAAGGAATGGCTTGGGCATTGTAGGGATGCTTTATGGCGCTGGTCTGGGGTGGTGCCAACCTGGTGCATCATGTGGCAGCCAGGGTGTACAGTGTTAAGTGAAGCAAATCTGGACATGGTGAGGCCATCGCTGGTGACCCAGGCAGCAATGTGCACGGGTGATGATGCCCTGTGTCCAGTGCAGCATCAGTTGATTGCAGAGAAGGTTGGTGTGGATGCTGGTGCTGCTGGTGTGCCCGGTGATGCTGGTGTTGGGGCTGATCGTGTTGGGATTCTGAGGACCAAGGTGAAATTTTTTCAAGGGCACCGATGATGATGGAATAGATGGCAGGTAAGGTTGAGATGACAGAAGTAATCTGTCAGTGTTGAGATAAGTTGTTCCAAGAGGTGACAGTGGATAGAGAGATTACTCCAAACACTTCAAAAGTCCATAAAGCTCAAAAGTGGGTTCCAAATACTGAAGGCTGAAGCTTCTGAGATTGGAAAGTGACCAGCTGTAAAATGATAGGTTTTAAACCACTTTTGCAGCTGTCACCTATTGAAAGAAATGAAGAGTTGTTCCGAACCCGACATACTTACCTGGTGTGATCCCCGAGTGACGGGAACCTCATGGAAAACTTGGCAAAATGCTTTGGAACTGGGAAATGGGGATTAAATTACTTTAAACACCCTCTTAACAAGCACAGTTGAATGACCCGCCGCTTAGTGCCGTGTCTGCAACGCACAGGCAGAACCGGCACTAGGGAAACTGACAAGGAGGCGGGTTTAGAGTGGGATACCGCCCCACTGTCAATCTTTTTGATTTTGACAGCGACCCGCCTCCGAACCCGCCCTCTGAGCGCCAGCAAAATTCAGCTCTTAGAATTTTCTTTAAAGTTCTTCGGGCAGCACAAAGGCCATCAGCAATGCTAATTTGGCCTGCTGCAGCTGTTCTCCGCACATCCCCCAGATAAACTCGCTGGCAGGAGGCAGGGAGCCTGCAAAATTGATTCAAGTGTTAGTAAGCTGAGCAAATCAGCTAGAGTCAGGGCCATGTTTATCTTTCTTTTTTCTTTTCATATCCTTGCGTCAGGTGGAACACCCACAATTCTGATAGCATGAGACATACAATATGTCTTCCCTCAAAATTTGAATTGAAAGCTGAGCGGGGGTTATTTTAACCTAAGCCGCCAGGTGGGAAGCGGACAATCAATCGGCCACCTTGGCTTTAATGGAAAGTAAAACAGGGTATAAAACGGGAGTCCGGTCCAATCCCGGCCAGTTTCTCACTGGGCAGGTTAGGTTAAATGACCCCTGGTGAAACTCCCAGTTACCATATTTCATTTCATGTTTTTCTTCCTTTTTCTTCTTTAGATATCCTCAAGGGTACAGACAAGTGAGCTGCCTCCAGATTTCTTATAATGCTGATGTGCGATCAGCTGTTAGTAGGTTCATAAATACTGCTTGTGATGACTTGCCCCTCTGATTAACTCTCCTTGCCTATAGAGAGATGCCTGTTCCACTCAGACTCCTTATATGATAGACATGGAGAAGGAATTCCATTTGGTTTATCCACTGAACAATCCAGAAAAGATCTATAGTTCCTCCCATTACAGCATATAGCTGTTACTTAAACAATTCCATGCTATTTATCCATTCCATGTATTGATCACTCTTTGTGTGAAGAGCTCCCCAATATCAGTCCTAAATTTGGCTTTAACTAGTTTGAATCTATGCCCTCTTGTCTTACTCTCATGGTTTCATATAAAGTAATACTCTATAAAGTAAAGTAACTTCTCTATACAATTTACTAGGCTAGAAATTCTGATCAGAAAACTTCACATATGATCATTAGTCCATCTATTGCATTCTGGTGTGCTCACTTTTTATGCTGGCATTAGCTCACTCATTGTAATTGGATTAATGTCTGCAAAAAGATAGCATGCACAGGACTGTAGTACAAGACTTTAAGGGCAGGATTTTCCCTGTGGAGGCGGGATGGTGGTGGGAGAGCTGGTTAGCGGGTTCCAGTTCCGCTCCTGTCTGCAGCCGCTCTCTGGAAATAATTTTCCGCAGATTGGCTTTGTTAAGCCCAACCTGCGAGGTTCCCAGCCAATTAACAGGAAGCGGGTCTGATGACGTCATTTGATGACGCATCATCAGCCGGTTTCCTTAAAGGGACCATGGCCACATTGATTTTGACAGTTGTGCTGTCAGTGTTCTACAGCATTGAGGTGCTGCAAACACTGACAAGCACTGCACAAAGGTGCACGGCTGCACCCAGGCCCTCCCATGACTCCCTCCATATGCTTACGGAGGGAGTCACAGCGTACAGGGAGGTTCTCTTCCCTTCCAATGGGTGGAAGAAACCTCCCCAGGACACCAACACAGCCTGGTTGCACATTGCACAGGAGGGCAAAAGCAGGGATGTTGTCAGGAGGACAGGCTGCAGTGGCGCAAACCTTTCAATGATCTCAGTAGATCACGAAATGTTACTGTCAAGCCACACTCAACCTCATCCTGCTGTGCCACTCATCACATCCCCATCACTCTGCTTTCCCTACCCTACTCCTACACATCCTTACTCACAACAACTTACCTTGCACCTCCACCCATCCCTCTCTATCTACATTATCACTTCCCCATCTCACTAGCCACCCCTCACACTCACCCTCATCCTAGTCCAATCATACCAACTAACAACACACAAGGGTAGGCACTTGGATGTGTTATGCAATGTTCATGTAAATTTTCTGTTAATGTGTTGTCAAATATTGAAATCTTTATTTTCAACACTTTGCCTTATTGTACAGATCTGTGTTCACCTTTGGAAGTGTCTTTGTGAGTTGCAGTGAATGGTGGGACGTAACGATATCCCCCGCAATGGTGATGAGTGTGAAAGGAGCGGCTTGGTCATTGTAGGAATGTCTTATGGTGCTGGTGTGGGGTGGTGTTAACCTGGTGCATCTTGTGGCAGCTAGGGTGTACAGCGTCAAGTGAAGTAAATCTGGTCATGGTGATGCCATTGCTGACCTCCCGGGCAGCAATGCTGTCGGGTGCTGATGCCCTGTGTCCTGTGCAGCATCAGGTGATTGCGGAGAATGTTGGTATTGTTGTTGGTGATGTTGGTATGCCTGGTGATGTTGGTGTTGGGGCTGATCGTGGAGGGATTCAGAGGACCAAGGAGAGATTTTTTCAAGTGCACCGATGTTGCTGGAATAGATGGCAGCTGAAGTTGAGATGGCAGAAGTGATCTGTCAATGGTGAGAGAGCTTGCTCCAAGGAGGCGATAGTGCATATAGAGTTAACACTACACACTTACAGCCTCAAGACAGAATGTGTCTCCCAAATCATGAAATCAGCAACCTCTGACATTTGAAATTGAACAGATGTGAGAGTGCAACTTTTAGACTGCAGTTGCAGCTGTGAAGTATCCAGCTCGTTAGTCGTCCCAACACACTTACCTGGCGTGATATCCGAACGGTGTGAAACCCATTGAAAATGTTGGAAAATAGGAAAAGGCTGTCCAAATTGCAATTAACAAGCACTTAACAAGCAGTTAAGTGTCTTAAATCACTCACCCGCCGCTTGGTGTCGGGTCTGTTGTGAAATCGCAGACCCGACACTCTTGAAACTCACACGGAGGCGGGATCGCGGCGGGTTGACAGCCCGCCGTCAATCATTTTGAATTTAACAGCTGACCTGCATCCGAACCCACCCTCTGAGCGCCGGCTAAATCGCGGCCTAAGAGGTCATATGAGCAGTTCACCAAACAGAATTTCCACATTAACTTCTTATACTCCCATTGGATTGGTTAAGGCAGGGAGGGAGGGGTGGGTGGGCGGCTGTGCAGATGTGCTCTGTGCATGCATTATGGGGAAGACAGGAAGAATGGTGGTTCCTGGGAATTGTACTTAATTTGTCTGGCACACTTCCTGGGCCAGGGATTTTTTTTTTGCTAACCTATATACATATAGAAGTTACAACACAGAAACCGACAATCTGGTCCAACCAGCCCATGTCGGTATTTACCCTCACACGAGCAAGTAGTTCTAATTTCATTTACCCACCCTGTTCCAAAATCCCTTCAACCCATTTTCCTTCATCCACATATCCAAACTAATCCTGAATGTTGACATAGTTTCTGCGTCCACCACTAACCCTGGAACAAACAGCCTCACAACTCTCTGTGTAAAGAAGCTTCTCTGTTCAAAATCTCTTACATTTAATCTTGTATCCATGACCACTCATTCTGGACCCCATTACTACTGGAAATTAAGTTGAGCTAGTGTGGTCTAGCTCATAGATAAAATGGTAATAACAGAGGTGCAGTTATAAATTAATAAATTAAGGCATTATGTTGATTATTAATTGTAGTGAGGAGCTGATTGATTTATAACATTCCTTAAATATAGTAATTAATTAAATTACCATATTTAATATATTTATTTAGGAAATTTGGTGGACAAAATTTATTTCAGAAATTTATGTCCCTTTTTAGTGGACAAAATAGATGCCTATTTTATATGTCAGTAAGGATCACTGCTGTGGCTGGGGCGTACTGCATTCAATTCTGGGCACAGTTCTGTATTGGCTTATTGTTCTTGTGTTACAGTGCTCTGCCAGAGCAAGTACAGCACAGCAACTGGACCCAAACATTAAGCAAGTGCCAACCACAGATTGAAGAAACAAATTTCTGTTCTATTTATCTGTATACATTTAAACTTATACAAAAGAGTGTGATGGCCTATCTGTCCACAGCTGATTTATGCCTTTTGGACTTTTAAACAGGTAAATAAACTGTGCAAATTGAAAGCCACGCTGCCCACTGTCCTCACTGAGACAAAAGCTGAACAAAGGAGCAGGGCCTTAACTTCTGCTGAAGAAACTTTATCAACTTGTACATATATTAGAACATAACATAAGAACATAAGAAATAGGAGCAGGAGTAGGCCATTTGGCCCTTCGAGCCTGCGCCGCCATTCAATAAGATCATGGCTGATCTTCTACCTCATCTCCACTTTCCTGAACTATCCCCATATCCCTTGATTCCCTTAATATTCAAAAATCTGTCGATCTCTGTCTTGATTTACAATGGCACATGTAACATATTTAGCCACTCTACCCAAACACTGCAAGTACTGCAAAACTTTAAATAAAAGCCATAAAATACTAAAGTGGTGGCTTACTTTTTTGAAATTAGAAATTTGCAGTCCTCTTCTCCCATCAATGTGAAATTCTCAGCTCAAGCCTCAATCTACCAAAAGCTTCACCAAAACCAAACTAACAAACCACAGAGAGCTCCAAAGCCTCATTGAATGACAATGTGTCTCAACCCACTGGAATAGCAGGATGTGGAATTGGCACCGATTTTAACTGGCCCCACCTGGTGGAATCCGGATGGGCGGGCAGTTAAAATAAATGGAGTCACTTACCCCCACCGATCCCACTACATTCTCAATGTGAAGTACCACTCCATGCCTCACAAGGAAGCCATGGGCCTCCCTTGAGCCTGGCTACCCCTCTCCCCCAGATTGTGGCAAGAACCCCCCTCCCCCTGATCATGGCCCGACCTCAGCCTCCCCTCCATCTCGATCATGGCCCCTACCTCTGAAATGCCTGCCCCACTCCCCAGATTTTGGCCCCGAGCTTTCCCCCCACACTAATTGTCGGGGACCGTCCCCACAGATCCCTGGCTGCAGCTTCATGCTGTTTTACTGAGCTCACGCCGGCCAGCTAGGCTGTCAAACTGGCTGTCTGCTGGGCGGAAGTCTGCAGCAGGCATTTAAATGAGGGCCTGCTGTTAAATCAGCAGGGCCTCAACATCCCTGGTCTTGCCAGGTTTTTCACATGCTACCACACTATCCAGCACCTCCTTTGCCTTCCCATAAATATCAAGGCCATACATTTTTCTGTGTTGAAATAGACCGCCTCCTGATCCTCAAAACAAAAGTTTACTTGTATGTCGTCATCTGGAGAGGAAACCTGCAAAATCTGATAGCATTTTTGAACTTACTTTCTATCTATTAAAATTCAATAAGTGGAATTTGCATTTTAGAAATCCCTGTATATTAGAGATAGGGGAACAGCATACCTGAGAAAGGAGAGTGGTAGACAGGGAGCTGGAGCCGTAATGCATATGGTACAGTTGTAATGTTGACTCTTGTTTTATACACTGGTGGAAAGTAGAGGGATTACCTTATACATAGGTTGCCTTATATGCAAATATATGTGGGAAATAAGTTAGAGAGCTCTGATCCATCGGTATTTAGCAGCAACAACAACGGAGATGAATATAAAAATTGATGGAAAACAAGCTGGTAATATGAAACCAATGATATTGTGATATCAGCATTGCTCCCAGGTTTCTTCCCTTTAAATATAGTGATTGGTGTTTGAATATGCTAAGTGTCAAGGCTGTTGATATCCCTAGGGTTCTTTTAACTTCACCTTTAGCTATTTTGATACCATTCAGAAATAAATGTGCGACCCATTTCTTTTCTTCCTATGGGCAATAGTTTACACTATCCATTTAAATTTCATCTAGCTCTGTTCCACCCACGTAAGTATTTTGGCAAACTAATTTATTCTGATGACACAGCTGAGCCCAGAACTTAATTCTCTGGTGAATGGCAATTGCAAACTCACGACACAACATGTCGGAGCTCCAACTTCACTACCCAGTCCCACTTTTAGAATTGCTTACTTTATGCTCCTATTATATTCTGCTAAGAATTGTGTTTGCTAGTCTAAATATCATAGGATAGAAATTCCAACAGCACAATAACACAACCAGAAGTGCAGTGAGGTGAAACTTCAACCTGCTCCTCGGGTCTCATAATGACCTCAACCCAAATCCCAGAGATGGGGGTCTGACTCTAGAAATTCTGGTAAATCTCACATTGCTATCAAATCCAAGTTCTGTTACTTCATGTACTAAAGTCTCAGCTATTAGCATTACATATTGTATGATAAGCATTGCAATGGGTCTTTCATAGCAAATGCAAATGTATTTTCTCATTGCACAATAACTTGTCTTCATACAAGTTCAAAATTCTTGCAACGTCTTATTATGGCCCACTCCTTCAGTCTATGCACAGTCCAAATGAATTAAGCAAATCTCTTTTCATTATGTGTATTTACATTGACATTCAGAACAGTAGCAAGCGATCACATTCCATAGAGAAGGAGGTGTCTGTACAGCACGAGAAACCTAGGGGGGGAAATTGGTCTCCTGCAAAATGTGTGGTAGCAAATCAGCAGCCCATTTTACACCCAGGCCAGTTTTCTTTTCACTGACTTTACAAGCTGTTGATTTGCTGTTGCCCTTTTAGTGCTATCGCCGGAGACCAATTTCACCACCAGCAATCCACTTCTTTACTGCACCTAGATGTCCCCATTCACTTGAATCAGCTGAAGGCCATTTTTGAGGGTGGTGTCAGAGTTTCACTAGATGGTTCTAAGTTTGCTATGTCACTTCCTCCTGAAAATTCCTTCATTGAAGATTTTTCTCACAGATCCCCATAGTGTGGTGTAAAGTCTGTAAATTGTTTTATTGAAATGTTAATACACAGTATTTTAATTTTTCTACGTCAACTGTTTTTCAGTTAAATAAAATACCATTCATAGTTAAAATTTGAAATTGCATTGATTTATATTGTGTTTTAATACTTTAAGTATCTTATTGCATACAGGGATGTTTTGTTATATGAGGGGTCAATAGTTACGTAGTGGATGCAGCTTTATTTAACTTTTGCTCATGTTTTTTTTAAAGCCCTAAAAGTTTTTTCGTATTTCTCCTGTGTCTCTTTATTAAATCGAGATCTCCAAACTCACGCTTTCCAGCAGTCACTGAATAGCAATTAGGAATGAAAACCGTGACAAATATTTCTAAAGTCAGTTGTAAACCCTCTAGTTCCACCCAGGCTGAGATCAGCTAACTCAACACAGACCGGGAATAAAACTGGAGCCTTCTGGTCTGCATGCTCAGTTACACACTAGCTTTACCAATGAGTCACCAGAGGAGCTGTTGTATGATTAATGAAGAATTTCTGGAATCATCTGTTTTCTGTTGTTCCATTTTATACTAGCATTCCTACCTTCATTTACATATTAACATCATTTGGATTTTATGTTTCACAAATACAGGCACATTTGTCATAACATTAAATTTTTTAAAGTACATTTTATAAAAGTGCTCTTTTTAACGTAGTTCTTTTGGGTTAACTGGATAGTTGAAATGTTGAGAAACCCTCATCATGCTTCAGATCTCCTGACCAAAGTACTAAGAAAACCACAACAGTAAACTTTTCATTTATTTAATGTTGAGTGCACACTCTGTCCCCGTAGCAACACACCCAACTTTCCAAAGCACAGAGATCTTGGCTTGGGTTGGCAAGACCCAAAGCTTTGTCACCAACAATTATTCATAGGTGTACTTCTAAAATTTACCAGCTAAAGCCCTAATAGGCATTGGCAATCTTCCTGCTGCTTGTCTAGTTACCGCCACCCTCTCCATTTGGGCATTGCTTTACAAGGTTATCTGGAGCCAGTGGCAAGAGTCTCAGCTCCTGATGACACACCCACCCTCTAGGTCCCATCAATGAGGCAGGATGGCTGGTTTATCATCAACCATGCTCTAGAATATTACAGATCTGCTTGGCTCATTATCACAGATTGCCACAGAGGATCAATTTGGTTCAAATCCTCCATCATGTCATCCAGGGGCCATTTCAACCCAATGGTGATCCCACTTATCTCTCCCCAAAAAGATAGGTGGTCATCATACAACTGACAAACATGGTATTGAGCGCTTGATATATGGTTCTTGATGTATCATGTAAGAACATAAGAACATAAGAAATAGGAGCAGGAGCAGGCCAATTGCACGGCTTGCCATACAGGTACCCATATGGCAAGCCATGCAATTCAACCATAAAATGTGTGAATGAATTGACACCATTGACACCATCCTTCTGATGACAGGATGGGCACACACCATACTTCATCACCAGTTGGAGGTGCAGAGCTTCCACATGTAGAATTCGCAATATATCGCGATTTTATTAATAAGGAGAAAACACAGAGTTTCGTTCAAACAGCTTTTATTTTCAGTAGAATGCTGGCAGGTTTAAAGTGGACACAAGCAGCCTGTAAAATGGCCGCCGCACCTCGTGACAGAACATTCTAGACTTTTCAACAGGCAGACAAGATGGCGTTCCAATAAACATTTGTGCAAGATCGATTAAGATTCAGCACAGTGAAGATAATACACGAGACATTATGGGTTTGCAGTATACACATAGATACTGAAATCGGTCTCCCAGGTACAAAGGAAAGCCATTGTACCGAGTAATCAAGGGCCCATCCAAAAGACATTAATATGTAAAATCCCAACGACTCTACGATGAGAGAGCCGTTAGCAGGTAGTTATACAGGACACTTGGAAGCCCCAAACCCCTCCAGGGAGAACACCGACCGATTTAACAATGGGAGAAATATTAACAGGTACTCAGACATTTACGAGTAGCCCCGAAACCCATTAAGAACGGAGATCACCCATACAAGACATTTGAGCGCCAAACCCTAAACAAAAGAATGGACATTATAGTTGGGCGGGAAACGGAAGATTTTGCACTATAATTGCAGGCTCCAAACCGTCCATTCTCTCTCTTGCTCTCTTGCTGCTCTTATCATCGTGGCTGCTCCTGTGCTCTTATCCGGTCGATTCGTAACCTCGTGGCTGCTCCTGTGTACTCGTAGTTGGGCTCGCTCCTGCTTGCCTGTTGCCTCTTCTGAAAAGACTGTTGAACTTTCTGATCCGTTCGGATCTACCTCGTGTCGCGTAACGAAGACCTATATTGGTAACCGGTATCGGAACCAAAAGGCCCGAGAAGAGATGAGATGAGATGAGATGAGAAGAGAGGAAGACCATATCCATCGCCACGGTCAGTAAATCCCGACCGCGCCTGTAGGTCGATTATCCAAGTTTTCCTTGCTAGGAAGACTTCTTCGAACTTATAACGAAACATATTGCATCGATGATAACTGGACTGTGCCCAAAGTAACTGGAATGTGAAAGCCATATCGTATCGACGATATTGACAACTGTGCTCGAAGAGTACCTGTTAAACCAACCAATATAGATCTTCATCACAGCAGACGGTCCAGCCTGCTAGCCGGAGCAGCAGAAGCAAGTAAACAAGTGGGACCAGGAGATCTCCTGACCGACACGTGGGTGCTGCGGTGAAAAACATCCGATCAGCTATTCGGAATTTCTCCGAGTTATCATGAGTGGTGAGCATGAGTCTCGAGATCCTACGAAATCTAGTTTAGGATAGATATTGATAGGGGAGGGTTTAAGGATTAAGGATATTTGTAATGTGTGCCCCTATTTATTTTGTGCCGTTCGTTCCTCGTTTCCCTAAGATCGACTATATAACTGTTTGTAAGATTGTACTGTCATTAATCTGTGCTTATGACATGTATTTCATAATTTTAAGTATCATGCAATAAAGATTTTCCATTTCGTACCATTCAAACCAAGTCTACATGAGTTTTATCTCCATTACTGCTCTCGCATCTAAGTCCAGTGTCTAGAACCGTAAGGGAGAGTGATTCGAACCACTCACAGGTGTGTCTAGTGTTCCCAGACTGGCTGGAGACCAGAACAGGCAACAAGGCCTAGACCCGCACTGACATACAGGCTGCACAGAGCCGCGTGAATCTCACAGGCTGCGAGACACGCAGGGTCAGAATCCCTTACAGAAAATGGCGACCGCGGCAGGACACTGGCAGCGAGAGGGTAGTGTGTTAGATTTTGGAATGACTGTACGAAATGTTATGCAGGAAAAGATAGCGGATTATGTGTTTGGAAAGGTTAATCTAACTAAGAAATGGATAAGTGAATTGTTAGCGGATAAGAGCCCACTAGAGGCAGCTGAAAGGTGGACAGATAGTAAAGAACATAGAAAGACACTTGAGAAAGCAGTCTGGCTTATGTGTTACAAAAGGCAGGTTCAGATTTCAAACCAGACCATTACAGCGCTAGTAGCTCGAATCAGTCATTTAGAGGGAGAAATGGAGGAGAAGGTTTCTGGAGGGGAGGTGCTCATTAAGAATTTAAATGAGTTACACCAAGAAAGCCAGGAAGTCTCCAGTCACCTTAAAACAAGGATAGATTATCTCGAGTGCCAGGTCACTGAGGCAAAATTGAATGAGAGCAGGTTAAAGGAAAGATGTAACCGCCAAGCTGCCCAGATAAGAACTCAAGAAGAGAGCTTGACGGGGGTTAGGGCGGCATATAAGTTGGCCCTTGAGGATAAGTTTCAGGGAGCCGATCATAGCGCCTGCCAAAGGGAGATAGAGCACCTCAAAAAGGCCGTGAACAATGCGAACGGCATGGTGTGCCTTATCAATCCGTCGGCGCACCAGCCGCTAGTAAATGAGAGATTTAGAAAATCCCCACCAAATAAAGCAGAAGAAGTAGTAGCCACTGCGCCCTCCGCGCCACCCAGCTATTCAGAAACCTGGGTTAGGGAGGAAGCAATGGAAGAAACAAAAGAGCCCATTGAAAAAGAAGTAGGAAAGGGATCGTTGTATCCAGTAACGGGTATTAAAAGGGGCCCAAGCAGAAACGGTGGGGAAGAACCGGGGGATCTCCTCGGACAGCTGGTGTTGCCTCACAGTTCACATCAGCTGAGAGCTATGATAAATCACGTACGGAAGCTGACCGAGGCAGACGACCCTTCCGTACATTTCAGAGAAGTTGAGCAAGCCGCAGCCATTAACGGCTGCGATGATGGGGAAACAGCAAAAATGCTGCTGTTCTCATTAGACAGCTCGGTCCTTCAGTGTCTCTCAGGCGAGAGCAAGAGGGGAACCAAGAGTTATGAGGAATTAAAGAATGAGGTCCTGGAAGTGTTGGGGGCGAACGACGAAGGTCCGTTTGCTAGAGTGGGACAGACAGTGCAGATGGAGGGAGAACCCCCGAAGGTTTTTGCCGACAGGCTGTGGCCAGTATATGAGCGCAGCTGTCTAGGTGCGCCCGAGCGCGAAGATGTGGAAGGTTTAGCTTTAACTCATTGGCTTAGGTGCATAATAGCCAACAGTTTACCAGCCGTCAGAGAGCAGGCAAAAGCATGGTTTGATCCCAATGACCCCAACATTACGGAAGAGTCGGTCTTGAATCGACTCACGTTAGGTTATCGCAATATAAGGGGTATGGCAACACGTCCCCTTAAGGGAAGAGTACATGAGGTACGACCCGCAGCCCCGTATCAAAGAGAGTGGCATCAGGAGGGTAATCGCGCCCCGCAGGCAAGTAATGCTTGTTACGGGTGTGGGAAGACAGGGCACTGGCGCAAGCATTGCAGGAACCCTTGGAAGGATTCCAAGGATAAAAATCCCGCGGTCCGAGCCCAGGCGCCTGTCCCGGCTAAGGAAGCCAAGGCACCCACCCCTCCCGACGACCTCGAAGCAGTGTTAGGAGCCATGCGCAAGCTGGTCTTGAATGCGCGTGGACAGGTGGCGGTCGCAACCGGCCCCGTAGGTGCCGCAGGACCGTCTAATAGTACCCCATGACTAGAACCGGCGCAGCCCGTCTACCTGTGTCCGCTTAGCTATGATGCGTGGAGGCGACCTGTGGTGGAGATGGAGGTAGAGAAACAGAAGGGTAGTTATTTGTTGGACACGGGAGCTTCTTGCACCATAATCCATACAGATAACCCTTTTGACTCGCCGCTATCTACCAAGGTCCCATTCACGTTAGCAGGGTTCACAGGAAAAGAACAGGCTGGCACGTTTTCCCTTCCGCTATCCATTCGTTTAGGAACACTTCGCCTTAAGTGGAAGTGTATACTGATGGCATGGCAAAAGGGGGGTGGAAGAGGTATTCTCGGGTCCGATCTCCTAGCGGGACACGGGATCCTCGTGGACCTCAGAAATCACTGTCTTTGGGGGGCTAAAGGTGAAAAAGGCGAGGTAATAGTGATTCCGGGGGAGGAAGAAACAGGGGTCCTGTGTACCGTACAGCCATCCGGAGGCTACGACCTCAGGCTTATGGTCGCAGATGTCCCAACGGACATGCAAACGTACGTGTCAGATAATATGCACGCGTTTGCAACCCACAAGCACGATTGTGGGAGAGTGGTCGGGTTTGAGGTCAGCGTAGATGGGGACCCCATGACCCGACCCCAAAAGCAGTATAACTTCCCCAAAGAAGCCGAACCCGATATGGAGACAGCAATGTCCTCCTTGGTGCAGCAGGGCATGTTGAGGCCGATAGCCACACACGTGAACTCCCCATTATGGCCGGTTAGGAAGCCGGATAATTCGTGGAGAGCCACGGTGGACTACAGAGTCCTTAACAGTAACATTCCCGCCTGCGCGCCCACAGTAGCAGCAGTTGCTGACCTAATAGGGAGCATCCCAGCGTCCGCGACCACGTTCACGGTGCTGGATATCTCGAACGGTTTTTGGTCCATCCCGCTGCGGCGAGAGGACCAGTACAAGTTTGCCTTTACTTTCAAAGGGCAACAGTACACGTGGAACTGTCTGCCACAGGGTTTCCACAATAGCCCCAGTATTTTTCATCAGTGTATGGCAGGAAGTTTAAAGGAGTTTAGTCAGCCCAATCAGATAGTACAGTATGTGGATGATTTGCTCCTATTTACGGACTCAAGGGAGGAGCACGGACCACTACTGGACGAGTTATTGGAGCTGTTAGCGAGAAAGGGTTTTAAAATAAACCCTAAGAAAGCACGTATCGGTCAGCGGGAAGTAAAGTTCCTGGGACTGACCATACGCGCTGGGGAAAGAGCCATAGACAAAGCAAGGAGGGAGTCGGTGCAAGAATTACCGATTCCCAACAACGTAAGGGGTGTGAGGTCCTTCTTGGGACTGACCGGTTACTGCAGGGATTTTATCGAAGATTATGCGGCCACAGCGGCGCCGCTCCTCCGACTCCTCCATAAGGGGGTGGAGTGGCTTTGGGACGAGGGCTGCCAAGCAGCCTTCGAGAAGTTAAAAAGGGATCTGCAGACCGTGCCAGCCTTAGGGGCCATAGATGGGGGGAAGGAGTTTTTCCTGGAGGTAGCTGCCAGCGGAGACAGCTTAAGCGCCGTGCTGCTCCAAGAGCGTCACGGCAAGCTGAGGCCGGTTGTCTATTCATCCAGGGTATTAACGGATGTGGAGAGAAGTTTCTCCAATTGCGAAAGGCACCTTTTAGCCACGCATTGGGCTGTGAAAAGATCAGCGATCTTCACAGGGCTCTCTCCCATCACTCTCCTCACACATCACACACCAACTAAGATGCTTCTGGATGGGAGGATTAAAGACGGGACCGTAAGCAGCGCACGCATTGCGCGTTGGACCCTTCTTCTCTCCCAGTTGGATCTTAGAGTAAAAGGTCTTTGCGAGCCAAGGCTTGCGGCCAATCTGGTATACCCCGGTACAGCCCACCGTTCGGTGGAAGGGGTGTGGGACGTCAACATAGGTTTACGGGCCGGGATACATCCCACTGGGCGCGAGATTTATGTTGATGGGTCTAGCACAGTATCTGCTGGCGAGCGACTCACAGGGTGTGGAGTTTATGACCCTGCGGCAGACCTTGCCCTGGCGATCAAGCTCCCTAGCACTATGAGCGCGCAGCAAGCTGAGCTGTCTGCCGTGGTGTACGTTGTGACCCACCCAGACATTTTCCCAACCCCATACACGATTTGCTCGGACAGTATGTTCACCTGCAATTCGTGTACGGAATACCTGGCCATTTGGTCCCGCCGCGGATACACCTCCGCGGACGGGCGACCTTTAACGGTGAAGCCCTTGCTGGAAAAGATCTTAGCAGCAGCAGTAGGGGAGGAAGGAGAGATTTTCATCCATAAGGTGAAAGCTCACTCCTCCACAGAGCCCCGTGGGGAGGGCAACCGGCAGGCGGATGCGCTAGCCAGGGAGGGTGCCCGCGACGGCACTTTCTGGAACCCCTATAGGACCGGACCCATAGCAGCGGTCCGAGGCGGGGACGGGAATCCCGGGAACCCCAGGGTAGCATTGCCCCTAGACCTTAAGACCGTCCAAGCCCAGGACCCCGCCCTAAAAGCAGTCCTAAAAACGATTGCTGAGGGGAGGCAGGTAGAAGGTCCGTACAGTACGGCAACCCTCTCAGTTAAGGAAGGCATGCTGTTCCGCGAGGAGCAGTGGGTTGTGCCGCAGCAGCACAGGAGGGAATTCCTCCAGTTGGCTCACGAGGGACCAGGGGCAGGGCACCCCGGGCCCGAGGTTACCTGGCAACGGGTAGAGCAAGCGGGATGGTGGCCAGGGCTCAGGGAACAAGTCCGCGAGTTCTGTGCAAACTGTCTTGTGTGCGCTGCAAACAACCCAGACCCCCAGAAAAGGAAGGTGCCCATGGGACACGTAAGAAGGGTAGAGGGACCATGGCAGTCGATACAGATCGACTATATAGGACCCCTGCCCACCACCCAGGGAGGTTATAAGTACTGCCTCGTCCTGGTGGATGTGTTTTCCAAGTGGGTGGAAGCCTTCCCTTGTCGAACAGCTACGGCACTGGGTACAGCAAAAATCTTGGTCCGGGAAGTGTTCTCGCGGTGGGGACTCCCCCGTTTTGTGGAGTCAGACCAAGGGAGTCATTTCACCGGCCAGGTGATGCAGAACACCCTCATGCTTTTGGGCATTGAAGGGAAGTGGCACGTAGCACACAATCCCCAGTCATCCGGGATTGTTGAACGTATGAACCGGACCCTGAAGGAGAAATTGAGGAAAGAGACTAGGAACTCGCCCCAAAAATGGGCGGAAGTTCTGCCTTTAGTCCTCATGGGGGTCCGGGCCAGTCAGTCAAAAAGTACGGGGTACTCCCCGCACGAGGTAATGACTGGCAGGCTCATGCGAACCCCCACCCATGTGCTAGCCCCGGTGCTCACTGAGGGTCAGCTCCAGGAGATAAGCAGGGACAAGTTCGCCCAGACTCTCTTGGAGTGCCTGAAGCAGGTTTATGAGCAGGCGGCTGGGAACATGGGAAGGCAGCATCAGGGCAATCGCTTGTTGCTGGAACCCCGCAAAACACGGGAGTGGGAAGTGGGAGACCAGGTCATGGTCAGAAACTACGCCAGAGTAGGGAGTCTGGAACCACTGTATATGGGACCCTACAACATTGTAGACAAGGCGAGTCCCATGGTTTACGCCGTAAAAGTACCTCGGCGCACTAAGTGGTTCCACATAAACCAATGCAAACTGTACCAGCCAGGTGTGCAGGGGAAAACTACAGGGGTAAATCCCGCCAATGGGAAAGCACAGCCCCAGGTAGGACCACAAGGCACACAGGCAGGCATAGCAGCTTGCATCAGGGGAAGGGACATCCCGGACGATCATGCAGCGTTTTTCTGGAATTGGGGGTTAGATGAGGAAGAATTCAGGGTACCCGGGTCAGATGAGGATAGTGCAGATGAGGATAGTGATGACGACGGGTGGTTTCGGAGGAACGGTCCCTTTTACGATATGGAGGGGACGGGGGCTGCAGGTAGAGATCCACACAGGGTGGACACACGAGCTGCAGGTCCCGAAGACAGGAGGGAGGAGCTAGAGGAGGCGGGGCCAGCCGCGATGGGAGCACAGAGAGTACCGGTGTGGCTCCCAGAGATGTGGCCGCCCGCTTTGAACGTCCAGTCCTCAGGGGAGGCAGAGATCACGAGTGAAGGGCCGCCTGCTGGGCCGAGCAGGGCGGAGCCACGAACTGCCAGCCCCGAGGTTAGGGAGGCGGAGTCAGCGGAGGCGGAGCCAGCGACTGTGATGGAACCCCAGGTCATCCCGATGGAAGTCTCGGAACCCGGTCCGTCCGTCACGGAAACCCCGCCCATAGCAACTCCCCGTAGGTCAAGTAGAGAACCCCAGCCCAGGAGGATGTGGTCATGTCCCCAGACTGCCCCAAGGCGAAAATTTAAGGTTAAGATAACCCAGATACAGACCGGTCACATCGCAGCAGTAACAGGCTGCGGCAGATCAGAGGGAAGGGTCAGTGCCCTCCCACCGTCGGGAAGAGCTCGCAGCAGCCTTCTCAGAATTTAAAGGGGCCGCCCTGAGAACGGGCGGCACTGTAAAGTTATAGTTCTAAGTTTTAAGTTTATAGTTCAAGGTTAAGTTTTAAGTTTATAGTTCAAGGTTAAGTTTTATGTTTTATTAAGGTTAAGTTTGTAGTGTTTTTAACAGAAAACGATAAAATGATGGGAGTTTTAAAGATAGGTTTAGTTGAAGTTTATTCAGCGAACGTTGAAGTTTACGTGAGGCGAGGTCAGGGGACCCGCTCACCCTTCACAAAAGCCAGAGACTCTTGCGAGGCTGGCTACCTCATTCTATCTGATCACAGGAACCAAGGAAGGATGGAACGAATTCTAGTATTGCTCGCGGCAATCGGATGTGGATTGGCCTATCGAGGCCGCACCAAGGATGTCGTGGTGTTTGGATGTTCCGGGGACACGGCCCCCATCGCGGTGGATGGGACCGGAAGACGGGAGGCAGAGGAGACCAGCACCTATTTCCACAAGGGAAGGTGGCCAGGATGGCTGGGAACGAACTCAACGGAGTATTCCAGCACATCGGGGTTTGCCTACCAAGAGACTTCTTTACTGTGCCCCAAAGTAAGGATCATCGCACCCAGGATCAGCGTCACCGTCGGCAAACGGATTTGTTTGACTTGTAGTGGGAAGGTCCCATTGAGCCGATGGTGGTGGCTGCGAAAGCTGAGCAAAACTATGAGGAACTCTTCGGTCGAGTGGGAACGACTGGGTAATAATACCCATCGGACAATTACGGGGACAGACGGACAAGTGAAAGTCTGTTGGGACAAATGGTGGGAACCGGATGAGGGAATTTATGTATGTATGTGGGGGTCAAAGTACGTTTGCCCCAAAGGCATCTCCATATTTTTTATTAATCAATGGCAGGATAACGGACAGGGGATGAGGTGGGATGCGAGCACCAGGGGGTGCGGAGCCCCATTCTCCCCGATCCCAGTAAATGCCACTGAGCTCATTACGCGCCCACGCAAAGCCCCGCCCACGATTCCGGTGGTTCTAGCTGAGGAAGAAGGGTGCCCTAAAACTAGTAAGGGACCCGGGAATGGTTTGGTACTGGTCCCCACAGACCAGATACTATTTCAGGGGGTACATTACGCGGTGGCCTCGGAGATTTTAAATCTCACTGAGGTGCGGTTACCAGAGTGGTGCCCCAAAAAGATGGAACAGTTGTACCAGGTCCTGTTGACCAAGATGTTCAGACAATTTTACGAATTCGATTTCGCGGAAATTGATAAAACAAGTTTGTACACCGCACCACAGGAAGTTTTGGATCAAGTAGGGAGGCAAAGAAGGGGTTTGGTGAACGATGCGTTCACTGCTTTTAACACAGGTACATCTGTGGTCAACGCTCTAGACAGTGTGGAGCTGCAGACCCAGATTAATGGTTTAAAGACACAATTAAAGGACATTCTAACAGATGAGAATAAAGTGGTAGGGTCGGGTCTACACGAGGACCAAGCCATGACCCTCCATTTAAAGGAAATTATAGCAGAGTTGGAGAAACATGCAAAGACGGTAAATGCCCTGATTAGGGAAGATCGGAATGCATCCGATCAAGCTGCGCAGAACGAGGTGTGCGTGCTTTACGGGGCGTGGTTACTGGGCGAGGGCCGCAGTAATTTGGAAGATTTAAAACAAGGTTTGGTTCCGTCCTGGATAAGTAACAAACACCTGCGGGCGCTCCACCCTTTTCAGAACGCATTAAGCCCGTGCCAGCTCAGGCTAGCTTCAGAAGCATACCCAGTCCCCGTGGACTGTGGACGATCAAACCATACCATCATGGGTATAGTTTTACGTATGCCGGTTTTGGGCGACACAGCAAAGCCCGCCCCGGTATATCGGGTAGAGAACATTGGTGTCATTCAGGGGGGAGCCCACATTCGTTATGCAGCGGTTCCACCTTATGTCATCCGCTGGGAGCAAACGATGACAGGTACAGATCTCTCTGGTTGTCGTGGCAGGGGAGCACACATAATACTGTGCCCCCAGCACTTGAATGCCTTTTTAACACCACAGTGCGGGTTCAGAACGACTGGCGCCAAGTCCATGAATTGCACCATGGAGGCAATGGCACAAGATCATGTGCCTCCGCAGGTAGCATACATCGGGGGTGGAACATATTGTGTTACCACTGCAGCGCAACACTACCAGCATGGAAACCGTAGCCGGTGTCCGGTGAGTGACAGCAGTTTCTGTTTTAAACCCAGGGCGGAAGTTCAAGTAGCACAACAGCGAATTATCCCAATCCCTGAACCATCCACTGTTCATCTCACAGTAAAAGAGAATTTCACCGACTTGCAGCGATTCGTCGCGCATTTTGGATACCTCATTCCCCCTCTCCCTGAACACCTCACCAAGCTTTTGAAAGCCGTCGCGGTGTCACAGAAACATTTTTATACATTAGAGCAGAAAACTGTCGAAATAGGAACAGACATTCTGGATATAGTAGTTCCACCGTGGTGGAATCTATTCACCAATATTGAAGTACCTTCATGGATCAGAATAGCCTCCCACATTTTAGTCGTATGCCAAGTTTTCATTGTAGTGTACCTATTGGTTGTACATTGTAAAAGAGACAAACGCCTCACCAAGCATGAAAACACGGGAGAGTGGCGAGAACGTTACGTGCGCGTGCACGATGAGAGCACCGTGTAATCGGAAAATGGCGTCACTCCCGCTCGCCACGTGCGCCGCGGAAGCCTGTACTCATATAAGATTTTCAGAGATTGTAAATACGTTGGGAACTCGACATGTTTTAAGAGTTGGTGTTGATTATTTTGGTGATGGTGTTACAGTTAAAAATGATTGTTTGGTTTTGGGTTCTGTTTCTCCTTTCCCTGAATAAAAGATGAATATACAGGTGATACGAGAGGCATCGGCCTGGTTACGCCGGGAAGGAAAACAAGTGGTGTAAGTTTAAGGGCAAATAATGCCTACGGTTTAAGGATTAAGGATATTTGTAATGTGTGCCCCTATTTATTTTGTGCCGTTCGTTCCTCGTTTCCCTAAGATCGACTATATAACTGTTTGTAAGATTGTACTGTCATTAATCTGTGCTTATGACATGTATTTCATAATTTTAAGTATCATGCAATAAAGATTTTCCATTTCGTACCATTCAAACCAAGTCTACATGAGTTTTATCTCCATTACTGCTCTCGCATCTAAGTCCAGTGTCTAGAACCGTAAGGGAGAGTGATTCGAACCACTCACAGGTGTGTCTAGTGTTCCCAGACTGGCTGGAGACCAGAACAGGCAACAAGGCCTAGACCCGCACTGACATACAGGCTGCACAGAGCCGCGTGAATCTCACAGGCTGCGAGACACGCAGGGTCAGAATCCCTTACACACAGCAACTGCTTGGCTTTATGTAGCATAATCAAGATAGGCACCAATCCCTGATTATAGGAGTGCATGTTCCAGCAGCTCTTTGTTTCAAACCTTACAGTTTCCTTCTCAGTTAAATCAAGGATATGGGGATAGTGCAGGAAAGTGGAGATGAGGTAGAAGATCAGCCATGATCTTATTGAATGGCAGAGCAGGCTCGAAGGGCCAATTGGCCTGCTCCTGCTCCTATTTCTTATGTTCTTATGTTCTTACGTGATACATCAAGAACCAGATCATGTTTCATTCCTTCTCAGAGTGTTCCACAAGAACTATGCCGAAGCTAATGCTGGCATCCACTAGAAACCCAAGTACCAATATAGAATCATAGAATCATAGAAATTTACAGCACAGAAGGGGGCCATTCAGCCCATCGTGTCGGCGCCGGTCGAAAAAGAGCTATCCAGCTTAATCCCACTTTCCAGCTCTTGGTCCGTAGCCTTGTAGGTTACGGCACTTCAAGTGCATATCCAAGTACTTTTTAAATGCGATGAGGGTTTCTGCCTCTACCACCCTTTCAGGCAGTGAGTTCCAGACCACCACCACCCTCTGGGTGAAAAAAGTTCTCCTCAACTCCCCTCTAATCCTTCTAGCAATTACTTTAAATCTATGCCTCCTTGTTATTGACCTCTCTGCTAAGGGAAATAGGTCCTTCCTATCCACTCTATCTAGGCCCCTCATAATTTTATACACCTCAATTATCTGACATGCACTGGTTGAGGGTGGAGCCCTGCTGGCAGTATGGGACCTCTTATGAAATGGTATATTTGGGGGGGGGGGGGGGCACGGGGAAGATACCTTTACTGCATTTTAAACCTGTTCAGACTAGTTCTAAATTCCATCAGTGACAGAAGAGATGATAAAGTCATAGTGAATGATCGCATCAACTCACAAGCTGATTAAATCTCCCAGCTAAATTGGTGAATTTTAATACTGTGTGGAAAGATTTCTGCCCATGTAACCATGAGCCAGATAATTCACATGGCCAGAAATCACATGGCCAAAATTCAATTTCCCACCAGGTGGAGAGCTGGTGGGAATTTTACTGATGCACGGAACTATGTACTGAAAAAGAGACTTTTACAGAAAATAAAAATCACTTTCATTTGGTAGTATATTTCCTATAACAAGTGAAGAACCAGTGAAAGACAAACCTGCCAAAATTGTAACAGATTTGTAGTATCCATGGGTTTTTGATAAGGTAACATATAGGAACAAAAAGTGAATCTCCAAACAATCTGTACCTTCTTTTGACTGTTTGCGCCTCCGAGAATATTTCACTGGCAGGATGTGGAAGAGCTAAGCGTTTTTTTCTTCTTTAATCCCTGCTCAGTTTCCTTCTGCTTTGAATTACTGTGTTCATCTCAGCCTGTAGTACTCTGTCCAGAGGGGAAACAAAACTCTCTTGGTTTCATTGAACCAGACTCATTCAAGTACTCTGATGTCCTGCTGTACTGCAGGTAAAAGCAAACTTTGGCAAATATAGATCCCAATCCTTACAATTTTCATTCAGATAGGCTGTGTTAATCCTGCTATTTCTATTTACCATTTTGGTAGGATTTTATTGATGATGATAGACTGTTGTACATTTGGATTCTTACTCCCTGGATCCTACAAAATGTTCCTCGAGGTAATCTGGAGACGGTTTCCTTTCCAATGAAAATTTCAGACAGCCTCACAGAAAAAAAATCTCTATCTTTGAACTTCTTAACCATTACCTTTGTGGCAGCTTTCTCAAAGGAAATAACAAACCTCCCACCAGCAAATCCATTGTAACATTGCTTGCTGAAAGAGAGAGGTTTCACAAGTGTACAATCAGTGTGTGCCAAGATTCTGCCACATATAAGAACGTAAGAAATAGGAGCAGGAGTAGGCCATACGGCCCCTCGAGCCTGCTCCGCCATTCAATAAGATCATGGCTGATCAGCGACCTCAACTCCACTTTCCTGCCCAATCTCCATATCCCTTGATTCCCCTAGAGTCCAAAAATCTATCTCAGCCTTGAATAAACGTAATGACTCAGCATCCACAGCCCTCTGGGGCAGAGAAGTCCAAAGATTCACAACCCTCTGAGTGAAGAAATTCCTCTTCATCTCAGTCTTAAATGGCTGACCCCTTAGTTCTAGACACTCCAACCAGGGGAAACAACCTCTCAGCATCTACCCTGTCAATCCCCTTCAGAATCTTGTATGTTTCAATGAGATCACCTCTCATTCTTCTAAACTCGTTCGAGCAAGACTTCTTCGCTGCACAGGACCTTCAGCCAACGCTGTACACCAGATACATCGACGACATTTTCTTCCTTTGGACCCACGGCGAAGGATCACTGAAAAGACTACACGATAACATCAACAAGTTCCATCCCACCATCAAACTCACCATGGACTACTCCTCAGAATCGGTTTCATTCCTGGACACACGAATCTCCATCAAAGACGGACACCTCAGCACTTTACTCTACCGCAAGCCCACGGACAACCTCACGATGCTCCACTTCTCCAGCTTCCACCCTAACCACGTTAAAGAAGCCATCCCCTATGGACAAGCCCTGCGAATACACAGGATCTGCTCAGACGAGGAGGAACGCGATGGACACCTACGGACGCTGAAAAACGCCCTCGTAAGAACGGGATATGACGCTCGACTCATCGATCGACAGTTCCAACGGGCCACAGCGAAAAATCGCATAGACCTCCTCAGAAGGCAAACACGGGACACAACCAACAGGGTACCCTACGTCGTCCAGTACTTCCCCGGAGCGGAGAAACTACGCCATGTTCTTTGCAGCCTTCAACATGTCATCGATGACGACGAATACCTCGCTAAGGCCATCCCCACGCCTCCACTACTTGCCTTCAAACAGCCGCCTAACCTCAGAAGTACCATCGTTCGCAGCAAATTACCCAGCTTTCAGGATAACAGCGACCACGACACCACACAACCCTGCCACGGCAACCTCTGCAAGACATGCCAGATCATCAACACAGATACCATCATCACACGTGAGGACACTACTCACCAGGTACATGGTACATACTCATGTGACTCGGCCAACGTTGTCTACCTGATACGTTGCAGGAAAGAATGCACCGCAGCATGGTACATCGGCGAGACCATGCAGACACTGAGACAACGTATGAACGGACACCGTGCAACAATCGCCAGGCAGGATTGTTACCTCCCAGTCGGGGAACACTTCAGCAGTCAAGGACACTCAGCCTCGGATCTGCGGGTAAGCGTTCTCCAAGGCAGCCTTAGAGACACACGACAACGCAAACTCATCGAGCAGAAACTGATAGCCAAGTTCCGCACTCATGAGGACGGCCTCAACCGGGATCTTGGGTTCATGTCACGATACATGACGTAGAGTCATCCAGACTCGAGTCGTCGTTGGCTTGTTCAGATGTGATTTCCAGTAAAAATAAGTAAAAATTTTTAAAGTTTATCGTTTTACATACCGACTGCAGCTTTTGACACATTAGACCCCCTGTAACCCCACCTCATTGTCTCAGTTGTATCTTGCTATGTCTTTGATGTGGTGCCTTCCTGGCTGACTTGATTGTTTATCTGCCGAGGTGTGACAAAAGGCAGTCAGGAGGATTAAATGTAGTCGTCTGCCATTGTACGCTACACATGCATTATTCTCTATCTATATATGCTTTGTCGATTTGTATTCCTTTACTTCACCTGACGAAGGAGCAGCCGCTCCGAAAGCTTGTGATTTCAAATAAAACTGTTGGACTATAACCTGGTGTTGTGCGACTTCTCACTTTTGTCCACCCCAGTCCAACACCGGCATCTCCGCATCATGTCTTCTAAACTCCAGAGAGTATAGGCCCATTCGACACAATCTCTCATCATAGGACAGCCCTCTCATCCCAGGAATCAATCTAGTGAACCTTCATTGCACCGCCTCCAAGGCAAGTATATCCTTCCTTAGATAAGGAGAC
This sequence comes from Squalus acanthias, assembly GCA_030390025.1. Classification (NCBI taxonomy): domain Eukaryota; kingdom Metazoa; phylum Chordata; class Chondrichthyes; order Squaliformes; family Squalidae; genus Squalus; species Squalus acanthias. The sequence goes on from CM059432.1 coordinate 89,498,982, forward strand.
CAAAACTGTGCACAGTACTCCAGGTGTGGTCTCACCAAGGCCCTGTACAATTGTAGCAAGACTTCCTTACTCTTATACTCCAACCCCCTTTCAATAAAGGCCAACAAGCCATTTGCCTTCCTTATTGCTTGCTGTACCTGCATGCTAGCTTTCTGTGTTTCTTGCACGAGGACACCCAAATCTCTCTGAACACCAACATTTAAAAGTTTCTTTCCATTTAAAAAATATTCTGTTTTTGTATTCTTCCTACCAAAGTGAATAACCTCACATTTCCCTAAATTATACTCCATCTGCCACCTTACTGCCCACTCTACCTTAGGGGAGCCCATAGACACTGCTTAAGTGTTAGACTCTTGGTGTTCTCCTCACAGCTTACTGTCCCACCTAGCTTTGTATCGTCAGCAAACTTGGATACATTACACTCGGTCCCTTCATCTACATCATTGATGTAGATTGTAAAGAGCTAAGGCCCCAGCACTGATCCTTGCAGCACCCCACTAGTTACAGCCTGCCAACCTGAAAAAGACCCGTTTATCCCTACTCTCTGTTTTCTGTCCGTTAACCAATCCTCTATCCATGCTACTATATTACCCCCAACCCCGTGAGCCCTTATCTTGTGTAATAACCTATTATGTGGCACCTTATCTAATGCTTTTTGGAAATCCAAATATACTACATCCACTGGTTCCCCTTTATCTACCCTGCTAGTTACATCCTCAAAAAACTCGAATAAATTTGTCAAATATGATTTCCCTTTCATAAAATCATGTTGACTCTGTCTAATCATGTTATGGTTTTCTAAGTGCCCTGATACCACTTCCTTAACAAGGGATTCCAGCATTTTCCTGATGATCAATGTCAGTTCCCCGTTTTCTCTCTCCCTCCTTTCTTGAATAGCATTTGCTACCTTCCAATCCGCTGGGACCGTTCTAGAATCTAGGGAATTTTGGAACATCAAAACCAATGCAAAGGTACAAAATGCTTTGGTATAGTTGGTGTACATTGGGATGATTTCTAACACTTAAACAGTGTCTATGGGCTCCCCTAAGGTAAAGCAAAAACAAATAAATACAAGTTGAACTCAAAGAACTGATTGTTTCTGAAAAGTAATTTGTTTCACCACAATGTTTAACTAACTGTATGTTGTAGAGGAAATATAGCTTGCAATGCTGAAGTTATATTATTTTACCTGTAAACACTGTAAAATCATAATCTTGAAAGGAAGTATTCATTTACAGCTTTTACAGTCAGTTATTTGATTGACATGAATTAATATGATGGTGGTCATTTTAAGTTTCGCCGATGGTGTGAAACGGGTGATATAGGATCGGCGGACCGTTGTATGCCCCGCTTGATTTTACTTTTCATTATACCTGCATTTGTTGGCCACTCATGGACTCCTCTTCCCTATCTCGATTGTGCCACGCATTCAGAACTTCCAAATAAATACCCTGTTTGTAAGCTGTTAAATGCCAGCAGCAATCAAGAATAAGAAGAGTTTTGCCAAAATAAAAGCTAAAAGTGGAGAATTAACCAACTCAATCAAAAAAATACATGGAGTAAAATGTAGCAAGAGGTAAGTGAAAATTGGCATTTTGTTTTTAACTGGACTGGAACAGAATCCATTATCTGCCCTTTAGAAGCCTACTTGTGTAAACCAGGTCCTGGAACTTGTGATGCATCGTTTTTTATCGGCAAGGCTCACTCTATCAGGGAAACCTTGCTCAAAGATTTGAAACTTAGCAGGGAACATTTTAACAGATAATTTAAATATTGAAATGAGACCACACTTGCTGGTTTTGTGGCATAAATCTTTGCCTCCAAATCGCCTGTCAGAAGCTTGGGTGCCCTGTAAATCGATTGCAGGAGATTGGGGGAATATTTTTTAACCCATGCTCCCTGCAAGTTGCCTCAGCCCCACACAAAGGGCTGTTCTCAATTCACTTCTTTCAATACCCATCAACCAGCCTCATTCAAAAAATAACAGGATCTCATATCTATAACTGAACTAATCACAAAGTCTGCACATATTGGAGATATTCAGCATGCGCCTCACAATTAACCTGACGACTCCCAGTGATTCAAAGACACAGAGTGTTCACAGCGCCTGGTCTGCACTCAAGGCCTCCATAATCAGCACCTGTGAAGAGACGCTCGGTCACTCGACCAGGAAACACCAAGTGTGGTTCGACAAGAACGACCAGGAGATCCAGGAGCTAATAAGCCGCAAGCGCAAGGCATTCCTGATCTGGAAACAGCAACAGAACTCGAGAGCAAGAAAGCAGCTCTACAGACGCCTGAAGGCCAAGGTCCAACAAAAAACTCATGACCTAAAGAACAGATGGTGGGTGGCGAAAGCGCAGGAGATCCAGCAGCTAGCCGACAACCACGACATGCGTGGATTCTTTAGCGCAGTCAAGACCACTTACGGCCCAAGCACCCAAGGTCCTACACCACTGTGGGCCAAGAACGGAGAGGTACTCATCAAGGACAGAGAGGCAGTCAGTGCCCGCTGGAAGGAGCATTTCGAAGATCTCCTTAACCGAGACTCCGTCTTCGACGCGAGTGTCCTCAACTCCATCCTGCAGCATGCTACCCGCCACCACCTCAGCACAACCCCAACCTGGCATAAGGTTGAAAAGGCCATCCGACAACTCAAGAACAACAAGGCCTCAGGAGCAGATGGAATCCCCGCCGAGGTGCTAAAACATGGCGGAGAAGCACTATTGGCGCGAATACATGAACTAATTTCTCTTATTTGGAAGGAGGAGAGCATGCCAGGGGATCTCAGAGAGCCGTAATCGTGACCATCTTCAAGAAAGATGACAAGTCCAATTGCAGTAATTACAGAGGAGTTTCCCTGCTGTCTGCCACAGGGAAAATCATCGCAAGAATCCTCCTCAATTGCCTTCTCCCAGTGGCTGAAGAGCTCCTCCCAGAGTCGCAATGTGGATTCTGCCCACTAAAGGGCACAATGGACATGATTTTCACCACGCGTCAACTACAAGAGAAATGCAGGGAACAGCACCAACCGCTGTGACATAAGAAAACTACTAGGCACTTGGTCTGAGTATTAAACAAGGCTTTAATCAACTGCTTTCCAACATGGAGATCTAGTTGTGTCCTTCACTTGTTCCTGTTAAAGAATGTCCTGAGCAAGCTGGGCCCATGCCCGAGTATTTATACTCTCCCTGGACAGCACCACCAGCAAGCCACCCAGTATTATTTCATAAGTAATTTCCACATGAATGACAAGATTCATGTCACTCTGTACATGGCCTTCTTTGACCTCACAAACGTCTTCGACACCATCAACTGTGAGGGATTATGGAGTGTCCTCCTCAAATTCGGCTGCCCTCAAAAGTTTGTCACCATCCTCCGCCTGCTTCACGATGACATGCAAGCCACGATCCTGACCAGATCCAAGGTCGTCCCATCCTCTGTCATTGAATTACAGTATGCAGATGACGCGAGCTCTGAGGCCGAACTCCAAACCATCGTCAACACCTTCACCGAAGCGTACGAGAGCATGGGCCTTACACTAAACATCTAGAAGACAAAGGTCCTCTACCAACCTGCCACCGCCACACAGTACTGCTCCCCGATTATCAAAATCCATGACGAGGCCTTGGACAACGTGGACCACTTTCCATATCTCGGGAGCCTACTGTCAACAAGGGCAGACGTCAATGACGAAGTCCAACACCGCCTTCAGTGTGCCAGTGCAGCCTTTGGTCGCCTGAGGAAGAGAGTGTTTGAAGACCAGGACCTCAAACCCAGCACCAAGCTCATGGTCTACAGGGCAGTAGTGATAGCTGCCCTCCTGTATGCTTCCGAGACATCGACCATGTACAGCAGGCACCTCAAAGCACTGGAGAGGTACCACCAACGCTGCCTCCACAAGATCCTGCAAATCCATTGGCAGGATAGGCGCACCAACGTATCAGTGTTCTGGCTCAGGCCAACATCCCCAGCATTGAAGCTTTGACTACGCTCAATCAGCTCCAATGGACGGGTCACATCGTCCGCATGCCCGATACGAGACTTCCAAAACAAGCGGTCTACTTGGAGCTCCGACACGGCAAGAGAGCCCCAGGTGGGCAAGGGAAATGCGTCAAGGAAAACCTCAAAGCCTCCTTGAAAAAGTGCAACATCCCCACCGACACCTGGGAATCCCTGGCCCAAGACTGCACAAAGTGGAGGAGAAGCATCCGGGAACGCGCCGAACACCTTGAGTCTCTTCACCGGGAGCAAGCGGAAGCCAAGCGCAAACAGCGGAAGTAGCGCACGTCAACCCAAGCACCCCACACACCCGCCCCTTCAACCACCGTCTGCCCCACCTGTGACAGAGACTGTAAGTCCCGCATTGGACTCATCAGTCACCTGAGAACTCATTTTTAGTGTGGAAGCAAGTCATCCTCGGTTCCGAGGGACTGCCTAAGAAGAAGATATATTGGAGTTATGTGTCAGACTTTCTCTCAAGCCTGTTACCAGGGAGACGAAAGCAGCAAACTTTGCAACATATGTAATAACATAGGCTGGGGCAGTGCAGGTGTCTTTTACACTCTTATTAATTACGCCTGATTTAAAGACAGCTACCAAACAAAAACAAGACAGACCTGCTTTATATTTGTCAAAGTCCACCAATATCAATCTTAAGATTTACAGTCTTACCATTTGTCTTCAAGTTTACCTGTTATGATTTGTCTGTGTCATTATCATACATAACTGATCCAAAGAAGAATGACCCCTGATCATGTGATTTATCACTGGTGATCACTGCCGTAATAAACAGCCTATTTCAAAATGCCCTGTCTCATTACATTTCCTACATCTTTGATTTTGCACTGTGCAATTAACTTAACCGTGTCTGTGATTACTGTGTGTTCAGGGAGCAAGTCGCTTCTGGCTTATCACCGGCCTGACTATGGTAGTTAGAAACTCTGGCACCCGGCAGAACTTGCCACCGCCCCTTCCCAAACCCTGGTCACGGTCTTTGTAGCCCTCTATGTAAAGGGGCTGATCTTTTTGTTCGGGGTCCAGGCCATTTCTCTGGTGGGGCCGACATTTGTATTTCTGGAAGCTGGTACGCCTCAACTCACTCAGCATAGCAGCCTCCATTAAAATGTCAGGTCATGACTGAGCCAAAGGAATAGGCAATCCGCCCTTCGGGAGTCCCCTTTCCCTAGCCTCACCCCTTTCTGTGATTTGTCTTGTAAGTGGTAGGAAGCTCCCAGAAACAGTGGACTCCCAATGCAACATGGTCCATGCCATTTTCTAGAAGGTTACATAGAAACATAGAAGATAGGAGCAGGAGTAGGCCATTCGGCCCCTCGAGCCTGCTCCGCCATTCGATGAGATCATGGCTGATCATCTAAACTCAGTACCCTGTACCTGCCTTCTCTCCATATCCCTGGATACCTTTAGCTTTAAGAAATATATCTAACTCATCCTTGACTATATTTAATGACTTCGCCTCAACTACCTTCTGTGGTAGAGAATTCCACAGGTTCACCATTCTCTGGGTGAAGAAATTCTTCCTCATTTCTGTCCTAAATGGTTTACCCGTTATCCGTAGATTATGACCCCTGGTTCTGGACTCTCCGAACATCGGGAACATTCTTCCTGCATCTAGTTTGTCCAGACCTGTCAGAATTTTATATGTTTCGATGAGATCCCCTCTCATTCTTCTATACTCCAGTGAGTATAAGCCCAATCGACCCAATCTCTCCTCATATGTCATTCCTGCCATCCCAGGTATCAGCCTTGTGAATCTTCGCTGAACTCCTTCCATGGCAAGAACATCCTTCCTCAGATAAGGTGACCAAAACTGCACACAGTACTCAAGGTGTGGTCTCACCAAGGCCCTGTACAACTGCAGCAGGACATCCCTGTTCCTATACTCAAACCCTTTCGCTATGAAGGCCAACATACCATTTGCCTTCTTCACCGCCTGCTGCACCTGCATGCTTACTTTCAGCGACTGGTGCACAAGGACACCCAGGTCTCGTTGCACTTCCCCTTCTCCCAATCTATTGCCATTCAGATAATAGTCTGCCTTTCTGTTTTTGCCACCAAAGTGGATAACCTCGCACTTATACACGTTATATTGCATCTGCCACGCTTCTGCCCACTCACCCAACCTGTCCAGATCATCCTGGAGTTTCTCGCTATCCTCCTCGCTGCACACACTTCCACCCAGCTTTGTGTCATCTGCAAACTTGGAGATATTACATTTAATTCCCTTATCTAGATCATTAATGTATATTGTGAATAGCTGGGGTCCAAGGACCGATCCCTGCGGTACCCCACTAGTCACTGCTTGCCACTCGGAAAAAGACCCATTAATTCCTACTCGCTGCTTTCTGTCCGCCAACCAGTTCTCTATCCAAGTCAATACCTTGCCCCCAATCCCATGTGCCTTAACTTTACCCGCTAATCTCTTATGCGGGACCTTATCGAAAGCCTTTTGAAAGTCCAAATACACCACATCTACTGGTTCTCCCTTATCTATTTTCCCAGTTACATCCTCAAAAAATTCCAGTAGATTAGTCAAGCACGATTTACCTTTTGTAAATCCATGTTGACTTTGTCCGATCCTGTCACTGTTTTTCAAATGCTCAGCTATTACATCCTTTATAATGGACTCTAGCATTTCCCCCACTACCGATGTCAGGCTTACCGGTCTGTAATTCCCCGCTTTCTCTCTACCACCCTTTTTAAATAGTGGGGTAACATTAGCTACCCTCCAATCCATGGGTACAGTTCCAGATTCCATCGAATGTTGGAAGATGATCAGCAATGCATCTACTATTTCTAGGGCCACTTCCTTAAGTACCCTAGGATGTATATTATCAGGCCCTGGGGATTTATCAGCCTTCAATCCCGTCAATTTCCCTAACACCATTTCCCTGCAAATACTGATTTCTTTCAGTTCCTCCCTTTCATCAGACCGTATGTTCTCCAACATCTCTGGGAGGTTATTTGTGTCCTCCTTTGTGAAAACAGAACCAAAATATGCATTTAATTGGGCTGCCATTTCTTTGTTCCCCATTATAACTTCCCCCGCTTCTGACTGCAAGGGACCTACACTTGATTTCACTAATCTTTTTCTCTTCACATATCTATAAAAGCTCTTACAGTCAGTTTTTATGTTCCCAGCAAGCTTACTTTCATATTCTATTTTCCCCTTCTTAATTAATCCCTTTGTCCTCCTTTGTTGAATCCTAAACTGTTCCCAATCCTCAGGGCTACAGGTTCTGCTGGTCTCCTGAGTTAGGGCAAGAAACCGGTCAAAACGCTGAGCAATTTTAGCTCCATTGTATTTACAGGAAAAGGCCACTAGGCCCAAACCAGCCTGTATCTTTTTCTCAGACCAACGTCACTTGCCCACGACTTCACGAGACCCTTTGAACTTTCTCTCAAGAAAGATATCTATTTGTCGCTTCAATCCATTTATACGGCCCACTTCAACAGCTTTCCCTGCTAACTTATTCCACAATTCTATTACCTTCTGGGTGAGAAAGTTCCTCCTGATTTCCTTTTTAGATTTTAACTTCCTAATTTTTAACATGTGTCCTCTGGTATTTGAAGTCTTCACTATAGTAAACAATTTGTTTTGGTCAATTTTATCAATTCCTTCCCTAATTTTTTCGTTTCGATCATGGGATGTGGACATATTTCCCATCCCTAATTGCCCTTGACAAGATGGTGGTGAGCCCGCTTCTTGAACCGCTGCAGTCCGTGAGCTGTTAGGTAGGGAGTTCCAGGTTTTTGACCCAGCGACGATGAATGAACGGCGATATATTTTGAAATCAGGATGGTGTGTGACTTGGAGGGGAACTTGGAGGTGATGGTGTTCCCATGCGCCTGCTGCCCTTGTCCTTCTAGATGGTAGAGGTTGCGGGTTTGGGAGGTGCTGTCGAAGAAGCCTTGGTGAGTTGCTGCAGTGCATCTTGTAGATGGTACACACTGTAGCCACGGTGCAACAGTGGTGGAGGGAGTGAATGTTTAAGGTGGTGGATGGGGTGCCAATCAAGCAGGCTGCTTTGTCTTGGATGGTGTTGAGCTTCTTGAGTGTTGTTGGAGCTGCACTCATTTAGGTAAGTGGAGAGTATGCCATCACTTTCCTGAATTGTGCCTTGTAGATGGTGGAAGGGCTTTGGGAAGTCAGGAGGTGAGACACTCGCCACAGAATAACCAGCCTCTGACTCGCTCTTGTAGCCACAGTATTTATGTGGCTGGTCCAGTTAAGTTACTGGTCAATGGCGACCCCCAGGATGTTGATGGTGGGGGATTCGGCAATGGTAATGCCGTTGAATGTCATGGGGTGGTGGTTTAGACTCTCGCTTGTTGGAGATAATAATTGCCTGGCACTTGTGTGGCGCAAATGTTACATGCCATGTATCAGCCTAAGCCTGAATGTTGTCCAGGTCTTGTTGCATGCGGGCTCGGACTGCTACATTAACTGAGGAGTTACGAATGGAACTGAACACTGTGCAATCATCAGCAAACATCCCCATTTCTGACCCTATGATGGAGGGAAGGTCATTGATGAAGCAGCTGAAGATGGTTGGGCCTAGGGCACTGCCCTGAGGAACTCCTGCAGCAATGTCCTGGGGCTGAGATGTTTGACCTCCAACAACCACAACTATAATGTTAGAAACTTATATTAGATCATCTTAACTTTTCCATTTTCCAAAGAAAACAAGCCTAATTTCATTAATCTTTCTTCTGAGTTTAAATACCTGACACACAAAATTATTGTTGTTGCTTCTTTCTGTATCCCTCAATAGCAATGTAGGTCTGGAATTTGCGGTGGGTAATAACAGCAAACGAACAGCGTTCGCTGTTATTACCCCTTGAAACTGACCGCAACTTCAGGATTGAGCGCATGCGCTTCCTAACGCGGAAATCCTGAAGTTGCGCTAAGTCATTCACTGCTCCGACACTGGCTCCGCTGTGGCCACACCCCACTCACAGCTGGAAATCAGTGTGATCAGTGAAATCAGGGAAACTAACGAAAGCTTCTGCTATTCCGCAGTAATACCGCTGTTAAATACCCCATTAAAAGTTAGACAAGGTGTAACTGGGGTTTCAGCAGCATATTGACTGCTAAACAAACACTATCCCTGAAAAACTAATTTTAATTTTATGGAGTGTCAAATTTATCCATTTTAATAAAAATTACAATTTTTAAGAAACTAATGTTTTAATTTTTTTTTAAAGTTTGTTCATCTTTATTTCAGGTAACCTTTTCCCCATGTGAGAGCCCCAATCCTTGTTTTGCTCTCTAACATTTTGAAAAAGTCAGAATAAAAGGAGCTTCTTCACTTCCTGGTTCCCGGTTTGTGAGAATTCTGCATTGCGATTGGCTGCTTCGACAGCTTGTAGACATCACAGCAGCTCGTACATTAACGTACACTGATCTAAGCTAAACGTCAGAAAAGCCCAACTTCTCGCCACAGAGAGCGCGAGGTCTTTGTGGGAAGCTTACTTTGGGGTCAGCAGTGAACGCCTTTGCTTCGCTGCTGACTGCAAATTACGGGCCATTATCCTTTGTATAATTAGATGTCCCAGTACAGCTGCAACACCAGCATCTATCCGATGCGGAAAACTGCCTAAGTATGTCCTGTCCACAAAAAGCAGCACAAATCCAATCCGGCCAATTACCGCCCCATCAGTCTACTCTCAATCATCAGCAAAGTGATGGAAGGTGTCATCGACAGTGCTATCAAGCGGCACTTACTCACCAATAACCTGCTCACAGGTGCCCAGTTTGGGTTCCGCCAAGACCACTCAGCTCCCGAACTCATTACAGCTTTGGTTCAAACATGGACAAAAGAGCTGAATTCCAGAGGTGAGGCAAGAGTGACTGCCCTTGATATCAAGGCAGCATTTGACAGAGGGTGGCATCAAGGAGCCCTAGTAAAACTGAAGTCAATGGGAATTGGGGGGAAAACTCTCCACTGGCTGGAGTCATACCTAGCACAAAGGAAGATGGTTGCGGTGGTTGAAGGTCAATCATCACAGCCCCAGGACATCGCTGCAGGAGTTCCTCAGGGCAGTGTCCTAGACCAACCATCTTCAGCTGCTTCGTCAATGACCTTCCCTCCAACATAAGGTCAGAAATGGGAATGTTCGCTGATGACTGCACAGTGTTCAGTGCTATTCACAACTCCTCAGATAATGAAGCAGTCCATGCCCGCTTGCAACAACACCTGGACAACATTCAGGCTTGGGCTGATAAGTGACGGGTAACATTCACGCCACACAAGTGCCAGGCAATGACTATCTCCAACAAGCGAGAGTCTAACCATCGCCCCATGATATTCAACTGCATTACCATCACTGAATCCCCCACCATCAACATCCTGGGGGGTCACTATTGACCAGAAACATAACTGGACCAGCCACATAAATACTGTGGCAACAAGAGCAGGTCAGAAGCTAGGTATTCTGTGGCGAGTATCTCACCTCCTGACTCCCCAAAGCCTTTCCACCATCTACAAGGCACAAGTAAGGAGTGTAATGGAATACTCTCCACTTGCCTGGATGAATGCAGTTAACAGCACTGTGGGAGTACCTTCACCACACGGACTGCAGCTGTTCAAGGCGGCGGCTCACTACCACCTTCTGAAGGGCAATTAGGGATGGGCAATAAATGCTGGCTTTGCCAGCGACACCCACATCCCATAAATGAATTTTTTTTAAATGACAAGAATTGCACTATTCTGGATATGGGCTGACCAATGCCTTATGCACCAATAACACCTCTTCAGAGTAAAAGCCACCCGGTACCTTATACATTTTTCTTACTACAGTTAATCAAGGTGAAAAGAAAAGAAAGACCTGCATTGATATAGCGCCTTTCACGACCACCAGACATCCCACAGCAAGCTCCCACAAACAGCAATGTGATAATGACCAAATAATTTGTTTTTTGATGTTGATTGAGTGATAAACATTGGCCAGGATACTGGGGATAACTCTCCTACGAAATATTGCCACGGCATCTTTTACGTCTACCTGAGAGAGCAGACGGGGCCTCGGTTTAACATCTCATTTGATCTGATCTGAAAGAAGGCACCTCCGTCAGTGCATCAGTACCGCACTGGAGTATCAGCCTAGATTTTTGTGCTCAAGTTTCTGGAGTGGGCCTTGAACCCACAACTTTCAGGCGCGAGAGTGCTACCAACTGTGCCACAGCTGACACTGTGCTGATGGTTTCCTAGAATTAAGCACTCTATACCACCCCCCTCACCCCTGCTCCCACAACCACCACCACCACCATCACCTCAAGCACCCCAGTCACAGTACCACTGTTCCATTTAACATATATTCCCTTTTTGCTCCCATATAAATTATTTTACACTTCACGACACCGAATTTCATCGTGCTTCATATTGGATTGATTGGCTAAAAGCTGTAAATCTTTCTGAATCTGGTTAGATTATTCCTTCTTATTTGCCTTGCTTTGTATTTTATCCATTTGGAGCTTTTGTTCTCTCCATTCTTCTCCTAAGTCAACTAGATATCAAGAATAACAAGGCCAACTGCTGGGGGACCTCCCAGTCATGCTTTTGGGTTGTACAGTAGATATTTTCTCGGATTCAGTGGCCCTGAAATTCCGTTCCCTACGGGTGTGTACGCGCTGTGTACTCACCCGTGGGGCCAACGGAAGTGCCGGTTTTGCGCATGCGCTGGAAACCGGAACTTCTGTTCTCTTGAAGGAAGGGGTTCACAGGTCAACCGCGTGCGCCGGAGAGGCAGCGCGTACGCATCGAACTTCCGGTTTTTTCTCAGTTGATGCAGTGCGGGTAAGTCCCTAGCAGCTGCGCTTGGAAAAAGCAGGCACAAGGCCTGCATTTAACAAGGTAAGAGATGAAGAAAGTAAAAGTAAAACATTTTTTCCACAGGTTTATCATTTTAAAATACTTTAAAGAAAGGTAAGTTTATTTTTAGCCCTGTTAAAAACTTTAAAGTAGTTAATTTATGTAATTTATAGTTATTTTAAAAATGTGATATAAAAAAAAAAATTATTTGAAGTTTTAGTTAGGTTTTGGGGCCGATCTCTATTCATAGATTTGACAGGTCTTCCTGTCAAATCTATGAATGGAGATTCCCTGCTCCGATTGGCTCCCCATGGCCCACGTGATCCCAGGGATGCTGCGAACTAGCTGCACCCCTGGGATACGCCTGCCCTGCACACCAACAGCTGGAGCAGGCACTGGAACGGAATTCTGCGCGGGCCCAGAGCATAACGGTAGGCGCGCTTCTTAAGTGCAGGTCGGGGGCTTGCGCCCGCGGGAAGCCTCCAACCGGAATTTCTGGGCCAGTGTTGATGGTCACTCCTGTAAGCAGACCTCGATCCATTCGATCGTGCATTCGATCCAGAGTGCACCTTTCTTTTCCAATATCTAGATAAATGATAACATGACCCAGGGATTATAACAAAGAAATATTACTCTGCACACTGCTTACAGGAATGTACCATGTGCTGCCACATGATTCTCCTTTCTTTGAAAAGAGAACTGGAGATGCATACTTATCAAACTGAGATGCAGGCTTTGGACCACTAATTTAGTTATGTAAGATAGATAATTGACCAGTAAACTGTATAACACAGTGAGATATAATTGTCTATCCTCCTTGGTACATAAAAAACAAGGAAGCCACACATTCTTTCTCTAAAAATAAGCTTTAAACTCAGTCTAGCCTGACTCCTCAGCTATACAAGCAATTACTTTAAAAACACAATTTAGCTATTGGTTATGAGACTGACTCAGGCAAATAGGCTTTTCACAGGAATACCATCCACACTCCTTTGAAGTATACAGAACCAAAGGCAAAAGAAGGCTGAATCTCTCTTACTTACACCAGAGCAGCAGCTATTCACAGAATCACAGAATCCCCACAGTGCAGATAGAGGCCATTTCAGCCCATCGAGCCTGCACCGACACATATCCCATCCTATCCCCGTAACCCCATGTATTTAATCCCCCTAACACTAAGGGTCAATTTATCATAGCCAAATCAACCTAACCCGCACATCATTGGACTGTGGGAGGAAACCGGAGCACCCGGAGGAAACCCACGCAGACAATGTGCAAACTCCACACAGACAGTCACCCGAGGCCGGATTCGAAACCGGGTCCCTGGCGCTGTGAGGCAACAGTGCTAACCACTATGCCACCGTGTTGCCCTATTCTCTGGTTACCAATTGCTTTGAATGTTTTAGTGGAGAATGCTGACTTCTAATAGTCTAAAACAAAAGTAAAATACTGTGGATGCTGGAAATCTGAAATAAAAACAGAAAACACTGGAAACATTCAGCAGGTCAGGCAGCATCAGTGGAGAGAGAAACAGTGTGAACGGCCACGAATTTGCCGGCACTCAGGGGGCGGGTTTAGAGGCAGGTCAGAGGTTAAAGTCATTATGATTGACAGCGGGAAGGAAACCCGCTGCCAACCCGCCTCCACGCGAGTCTCCCAGGTGTCGGGTCTGTCAGCGGAGAACTGACCCGACACCAAGCAGCGGGGGATACAATTGAGCTCATTAAATGTCTTATTAAGAGCCAATTTAATACTATTTTGAGGCTTCCTTCCAATTTTACATTCTCTCCCACAGGTTACTTGCTGTTCGGGGAACACGCCAGCTCAACCTGGCGTGATTAGAGTTTGCTCTGATGTTTCTGAAAAGCTGACAGCTGCAGAAGTGGTGTAAAGGATGCCATGTTGCAGATGTTCAGTTTCAGAGTGCAGAAATATTTGGTTACTTCATTTGTAATACTTACAGAGATTTCTTTAGCTTGCAAGTGTTTAGGGACAACTGTATGTCCAGTGCCACCTCACTGGAACAAACTCTCTCACCATTGACAGATCGCTTCTGTCATCTCACCTGCAGCTGCCATCTATTCCAGCAACATCGGTGCCCTTGAAACAATCAGACCTTGGTCCTCTGAATCCTTCCACGATCAGCCCCAACACCAACATCATCAGGCACACCAACATCACCAACAACATCACCAAACTTCTCCGCCATCACCTGATGCTGCACTGGACACAGGGCATCAGCCCCTGACAACATTGCTGCCCCAGAGGCCAGCGATGGCATCACCATGGCCAGATTTACTGCACTTGACGCTGTAAACCCTGGCTGCCACATGATGCGCCAGGTTGACACCATCCCACACCAGCACCATGAAGCATCCCTTTAATATCCAAGCCATTCCATGCACACTCATCACTATAGCAGGGGCTGGGGGAGAAGTTATGTCTCAACATTCACTGGAACTCAGTAAGACACTTCTCAATGTGTGCTCAGATCTGTCCAATAAGGGGCAGTGTTGAAAAAATTGATTTCACCGTATGACACCACATTACCAGAAACTTCACATGGACATTGGCTAAACCTCTCAAGTGCCTACCCTTGTGTGTTGTTAGTTGGTATGCTTGCAGTAGGATGAGGGTGAGTGTGAGGGGTGGCTAGTGAGATGGGAAAGTGATAAAGTAGATAGAGCGGGTTGGGTGGAGTTGCAAGGTAAGTTGGTGTGAGTAAGGATGTGCAGGAGAAGGGTATGGAAGGCAGAGTGATGGGGATGTGTTGAGTGGCACAGCAGGGTGAGTTTGAGTGTGGCTTTGCAGTAACGTTTCATGATCCACTGAGATCATTGAAAGGCTGGCGCCACTGAAACCAGGGACCCCTGACGACATTCCTGCTTGTGCCCTCCTGTGCAATGTGCAACCAGGCTGCATTGGTGTCCTGGGGAGGTCTCTTCCACTCTTGGAAGGGAAGAGAACCTCCCTGTGTGCTGTGACTCCCTCCATAAGCATATGGAGGGAGTCATTGGAGAGCCTGGGTGCAAGCGTCCACCTTTATGCAGTGATTGTCAGTGTTTACAGCACCTCAATGCTGTCAAACACTGACAGAACAACTGTCAAACTCAATGTAGCTGTGGTCCCTTTAAGGAAACCGGCTGATGACGTGTCATCAAATGACATCTTCAGACCCGCTTCCTGTTAATTGGCCGGGAAGCCTGCAGGGCAGGCTTAACAAAGCCAATCAAGGGAAAATCCCTTTGACAGAGTGGCTGCAGCCGGAAACATGACTGAAACCCAGAAACCAGCTCTCCCGCCACCATCCCAACACTGCTGGGAAATTCGCAGCCAACGTTTCAGGTCGATTACCTTTTATCAGAACTGAAAAATGTTACAGATGTAACAGAGTTTAAGCAAGTACAGAGGCAGGGAAAGGGGGGAGGGGAGGAAAGAACAAAAGGGAAGGTCTATGATAGGATGGAAGGCAGGAGCGGTTAAGTGACAAAAGGGATGATGGTGCAAGGCAAAAAGGGTGGTAATGGGACAAGTAAAGAAATAAAAGATGGGTCTAGAAGAGGTGTAAATGGGAATAGCAGAATCATTGCCAGCACCTGCTGTTCAGTTGTTGAACTCAATGTTGAGGCCGGAAGGTTGTAAAGTACCTAATCGAAAGATGAGGTGCTATTCCTTGAACTTGCGTTGAGCTTCATTGGAATAGTGTAGGAGGCTAAGGACACAGAGATCAGCGAGGGAGTGGGATGGAGAATTAAAGTGGCAAGCGACTGGTAGCTCAGGGTGATGTTTGCAAACTACATGGATGTGTTCAGCAAAGTGATCATACAATCTGCGTTTGGTCTCCCCAATGTAGAGGAGACCGCATCGTGATCAGCGAATACAATATAGTAAATTGGAAGAAGTACACGTAAATCGCTGTTTCACCTGGAAAGAATGTTTGGGGCCCACAACGGTGAGCAGGGAGGAGGTGAATGGGCAGGTGTTGCATCTCCTGCGCTTGCATGGAAAGGTGCCGTGGGAAGTGGAGCAGGTGTTGGGGGTGATGGAAGAGTGAACCAGGGTGTCGCGGAGAGATTTAATAAACAGGGATCTATCCTTGGCCCATTCCTATTTCTCCACTGTCTCTCCACTGTCTTTAAATTGTCAGACTATTTGTCTTACATCCAGTTCTGGATGAGCAGAAATTTCCTCCAAATAAATATTGGGAAGACCGAAGTCATTGTTTTTGGTCCGCGCCACAAACTCCGTTCCCGAGCCACTGACTCCATCCCTCTCCCTGACCACTACCTGAGGCTGAACTAGACAGTTCACAACCTTGGTATCATATTTGATCCCCAGATGAGCTTCTGACCACATATCCGCGCCATCACTAAGACCGCCTATTTCCACCTCCGTAACATCGCCAAACTCCGCCCCTGCTCTGTTCATCTGCTGCTGAAACCCTCATTCATGCCTTTGTTACCTCTAGGCTTTACTATTCCATTGCACGCCTGGCCGGCCTCCCACATTCTACCCTCCGTAATCTTGAGGTCATCCAAAACTCTCCTGCCCATGCCTTAATTCGCACCAAGTCCCATTCACCCATCACCTCTGTGCTCCCTGACATATATTGGCTCCTGGTTAAACAATGCCCCGATTTTAAAATTCTCACCCTTGTTTTCAAATCCCTCTATGTCCTCGCTCCTCCCTATCTCTGTAATCTCCTCCAGCCCTACAACCCCCCGAGATATCTGCGTTCCTCCAATTCTGGCCTCTTGAGCATCCCCGATTATAATCGCACCACCATTGGCAGCCATGCCTTCAGCTACTAAAGCCCTAACCTCTGGAATTCCCTCCCTAAACCGCTCCAGCTCTCTACCTCTCTTTCCTCCTTTAAGATGCTCCTTAAAACCTTCCTCAGCTGCCCTAATATCTTACAAAAGCAAAATACTGCAGATGCAGGAAATCTGAAATAAAAACAGAAAATTCTGGAAATTCTCAGCAGGTCAGGCAGCATCTGTGGAGAGAAACAAAATTAACGCTTCAGGTCGATGACCTTTCGTCAGAACTGGAAAAAGTTAGAGATGCAACAGATTTTAAGCAAGTGCAGGGGCAAGGAAAGGTGGGAGGGGAAGAAAGAACAAAATGGAAGTTCTGTAATGGGGTGGAAAGCAGGAGTGATTAAATGACAAAAGGTATGATTGTACAAAGCTCCACAGATGCTGCCTGACCTGATGAGTATTTCCAGCATTTTCTGTTTTTATGCCCTAATATCTTCTTATGTGGCTCAGTGTCAAATTTTGTTTGGTAACACTCCTGTGAAGCACCTTGGAATGTTTTACTATGGTAAAGGGGCTATATAAATGCATGTTGTTGTTGTTAACATAATAATCGAATAGTTTGATTTTCTTTGTACCAGGCTGGATGAATTGAATAAAATGACACCTTTAGCAGCAAAGGGCTGGATTTTATGAATGGAGACATGTTGGAGGTGGGACTGCTGCTTGCCGGGTTTCAATTCCCGCCTCCATCAGCTTCTGGCCAACCAGCGGGATTTTCCCCTGATTGACCTTGTTAAGCCCGCCCGGCGGGCTCAGCAGGCCAATTAGGGGGAAGTCAGTGACAGAGCACATCAACGTATGACGTGTCACCTGTCAAGAACTTTTGAAAGAAGAAATGTCATCGTTTGACAGCTCTGTGAAGCTGTCAAACACTGATATTCTGTGTAGCTTGATGAGTCCCTGTGTTCAGGACTCATCAAACCTTTCTACTTTGCAGAAATCAGCTGGCTGTTGTATCGGAGGATGCAACAGCCAGTCTGTGATATCTACAATGGAGATGTCGGGGACTCCGGCTCCACAGCGGCTGAAGGCTGTAGGTAGAAACAAAGGTAAGTGAACATTTTCTAACACTTTACACTCACCTCATACTTACCACTCCACACTTGCACCCATCACTCACCTCTACATCGCACTTTCAGACCCCTCTGACCCCCTGCAGACCCACTGCCCGCCTCCTACACCCCGGTGGGGTTCCCCCAGATCAGGAAGCCCGCATTTCAGGACGAAAAATGGGGATAATCTTATTTTCTGCCTGTTAACTACCTGTTAACAAGCAGTTAATAGTCTTTAATCCCTTCCCGCCTCCAAGGAGACAGGACCCGGGGCAGGACGGCTTCCTACCTCCTGGCAAGAGGGCACGGAGGCGGGTTGGGGGCGGGTTTGCCACCTGCCCCCAAATTCTGCCACTTTCCTGGCAGTCCCGCCTCCATACCCGCCTCCACGGGGCTGGTAAAATCCAGCCCTTAAGTGTCTGAAAGTGCATCTGAGGAACAGTATAGGTAATCTTTGACAATGACAGGGCTGTTTATCCATCAAGTTGACCTATCTGTTATATCTAGACCTGAATGTCTCACATCCAACCTGCATTAATATGTGAGAACACCTCTGCTTCAGGTACCACCAGCCTGATGCATATCAATTGAAGTTGTGCAATGCATACCAGAGTTAATGATTGGAGTATATACCATGCCAACTTTTAAGAATAGGTTAAATAGTAGGTTGATGGGAAGGTGGATAAAGGGATATGGGAACAGGGTGGCCACGTGTGATTAGGACTACAGCTTTTGTGGAGGATAAAGACTGGACGAGTTGGGTCAAACGGCCTTTTCCATGTTGTAATTTCTACTTAAATCTATGCATGGTGAGGGAGGGGGGGCGCATGCACGAAGTGTCTGCCTCACTTCTGGCAGAATTTTGGAGTGCACAAAAAAAGGTGGAGATCCAGCAGAGCTGGATCCCATGCCAAAATCGAGCTGGCATACCGCTAATTTGCCACAAATACACCCTGCTCCCCACCCCAGGAATTCTGTGCCTCGCCTTTCTTTCCTGAATCCAGTTATGTTTTTCCAAATATTCACCCACTGGAGCTATCAAGATCTTTTCAGAAACTTTCTCTATTGATCTTACACCCACATGAAAGATTGCACAAAGATAGACTGTAAAATGGAACTTTTTTTGGGGGCAGGTTTTATTTAATTGTTTTCACATTTTCTATTTTCTCAGAAAAAAGTCTACAGCAAAAATGTTAGAAATAAATTTCCACAAACTACTACAGAATGCTATATTAAGACTGTTTATAGTCCTCCAAGTCATAAACATGATCAAAATTAATGCAACATTTCTAACAATGATGAATGTGTTATAGTGCCGTACAGTACAGTATCAACCAATGCACAGATAATGGCATTATCCTAATTAAAATGAAACTAAAGTACTGTTCCAGTCGTGAAAAATACAGCAGTACATATTTTAATATTTTCAGTGTGAGATTTAGTGCTGCCATTTCAAATCACTTTACAGCACGATTATGTTCACTTTTCACACAAGAGCCAATTATGTGGTCATGTGCTCCTGCAATACCGATGTCAATCGGGTGAATAGGGATGGAGAATAGGGCTGCCAACTCTGGCTGGACATATTCCTGGAGGTGTCATCTGATGATCTCTTGCCTCCAACCGGCCTGCCCAGTCAAACAACCTTTTTTCTCTATTTCCAATATTTCTATAACTAATAAACAAAAATGTTGAAAGAAAATGAAAAAAACTGTGTTTTAATGCCCCTGTGATGTTTCTCCTGGATTACTCGCAGCAGTGTCCAGTAAATTAATCTTCAATTTCTAGAGACTCCAGGGCACTCCTGTAGGGTTGGCAACCCTAGTGGAGAATCGAGTGAGCAGGCCTTTGGCCTGCTTACTGTCCAATGCACAGAAATCAATATGCGGCGGTCAGGCTGTGATCATATTACAAAGGATGATCGCAATCATCATGTGGTACACTCATTAAGAGGTAACAAATTACGTGAATTGACTAGGGGCACCGCTTCCTAAGTTTAGTACCAGGAATGTGTCAAAGTCATTGAGCACCCATTTAAAATGAACACTGCATTGATGGCACCTTCAGCTAGTTTAAAGGGGATTGTCGTCAGTAGCTGGAGAATTTTGTTTTGCTGCAGCAATTACCAGGTGAACTCTCTGAACACAGTTGAAATAAAATAAACCCATTTATTCTCCCTTATACTATGAGATGCATGTGTGTTTAGTGTGTTTTACAGAGTACTTTCCATTTGTGAAAGTGTATGGTGCATGTCTCCTACCAGCTAACCTAGTGCAGCTTATAAACGATTCCCCGGTACAGGAAATGTGTTGGCTGGCTGCTGGATGTTAGTGTGCACCTTTCAGCACAGAGGCGCTCCTTGTGCTAGGACATGAGAAGGCCCTGCAAATGCTGCCATCACATCTAATGCTGCTGTCTACAGCATAGCACATCATGAATCATTTGAGAGGGGAGGCTGGGTGGGGCGATGTAGTGTTGCCCTGAGAGACGGTTCCAACATCCATGCCAGCTCTTGCTATTCTTCTGCTGCTGAGGACTCTCTCAACATGTCCAGTGATCTGTGTGGGAGTGGACTAAGGGGCAGAAATGAATTTATTGAAGCCCTGCATTATAGTTTCCTCAATCCGATTCTCCAGCATATTGAGAGGCTTCTGTATATTGGAGCCCAAGGAGTCTTTAAGGCTTGTCAGGGCTTTCAGTAAAGGAACTGAGGCTGGGCCTGGGACTTCAGTCGATGGATACTCTCTTCAAGCATGCAGTTTGATTGTCGTCTTCAACTATAACCACCGCAGCCGATGCCATGACCTGAATCTACTGTTGCTTCTATGCCTAGGCAAAATAGGCTGAAAAAAAATGGTTTATCAGAAATTCAGGTGCGTGCTCCCCAGGCTTTCCATTTATTAATTGCCATCCCCACGCCTCCACTACTCACCTTCAAGCAGCCGCCTAACCTCAAAAGTACCATCGTTCGCAGCAGATTACCCATCTTTCAGGAGAACAGCAACCAAGACACCACACAACCCTGCCACAGCAACCTCTGCAAGACATGCCAAATCATGGACACAGATACCATCATCACACGTGAGGACACTACCCACCAGGTACACGGTACATACTCATGTGACTCAGCCAACGTTGTCTACCTGATACGTTGCAGTAAAGGATGCTCCAGAGCATGGTACATCGGCGAGACCATGCAGACACTGAGACAACGTATGAACGGACACCGCGCAACAATCGCCAGGCAGGAGGGTTCCCTCCCAGTCGGGGAACACTTCAGCAGCCAGGGGCATTCAGCCTCGGATCTGCGGGTAAGCGTTCTCCAGGGCGGCCTTCGGGATACACGACAGCGCAAAATCATAGAGCAGAAACTGATAGCCAAGTTCCGCACTCATGAGGATGGCCTCAATCGCGATATCGGGTTCATGTCACGATACAGAACGTGACTTGACATCATGGCCGGTCTTCCCAGGTGTTTTTTTTTTAAAAGACTAGCACAAGAACCAACACAAATTGACAGGATATGCAGCCAGCAGGTGGTTTGACACGTTGGACCCCCTGGGACACATCTCATTGTCTTGGCTGTGCTCTTAGTGTGTCTTTGATGTAGGGAAATATTTGAATAGATTTTGTCTGTGTTTAAATTGTGAATTCTGGGAGATTTTCTCACTGCTAACTTACCTGAGGAAGGAGCGACAGCTCCGAAAGCTTGTAAAATTAAATAAATCTGTTGGACTATAACCTGGTGTTGTGCGACTTCTCATTTATTAATTGTAATGGAAAGAAAATTGTGAGTGGGTGCATGGCTGTGTTTCCAATATGCACTCCCAGTGGGTAAAGCTCCACGCCAGGAACACAAATTAATATTGAATGAGTGCTAAGTGTGTCTACTGAGTTTGCTTTGTAGCCTTTCTAAGTAAATGTACTTCTTCTCACCTTGTGTCTATATGCCTGTGGAAATGTCCTCTGTGTTTCACCTCAAAGAAAAGAAATAACTTGAATTTATATAGCACCATTCATGACCTCTGGCCATCCCAAAGTGCTTTACAGCCAATAAAGTACTTTTGAAGTGTATTCACCATTGTAATACAGAAAATGGGGTAGCCAATTTGCACACAGCATAATTTCACAAACAGCAATGAGATAAATGACCAGATCATCTGTTTTAGATGTTGCTTGAAGGATAAACGTTGGCCAGGACACCAGGCAAACTCTCCTATACTTCTTATAGTATAGTGGGATCTTTTACATCCACCTGAGGCAGCAGACTTGGTTTAACATTTCATCTAAAAGACTTTGGGCTGGATTTTACCAGCCCTGAGCAGGCGAGTTTGGAGTCGGGACTGCTGGGAAAGTCAAAAAGAATGGGAGCGACACCCGAACCCGCTCCCAACCAGCCTCCAACCAATCTTCCCGGGAGTCGGGACCCAATTTGCACAGGGATCCGACTCCTAGCGGCGGAAGAGGATTATAGCCACTTAACTGCCTGTTAACAGGTAGTTAACAGGCAGTTAAGAGGCTTTTCCCAATTTTTCGACTGCTGCTGCCGGCTTCCCAACGTCGGGGAACCCCGCCAGGGTAAGTGAGGCATGCTGTGGGTCTGTTGTTATGATGGTGTTTGGATGACAGCTGCAGAAGTGGTGTGAAGGATGCAATGGGACAATGGTTAGTATCAGAGGTAAGGAAATGTTGGGAAAGTAATTTTTAATGTGGATGATATTTCTGCAGGTGACAAGCTGTGAAGTGTTTGTGTGGCCTCACCTCATCAGGAGAAGTGACAGATGGCTTCTGCAATCTCAGCTACAGCTGCCATCTGTTTTATTCTAAGGAGAGAGTAATTGGAGAGCCTGGGTGAAAAGGCTCACCGGTGTACAGTGATTGTCAGTATTTGACAGCACCTCAATGCTGTCAAACACTGACAATTCATCTGTCAAACAAGTGCGGGGCATATGCCTTTAAGAAAACCGGCAGATGAAGCGTCATCAACTGATGTCATCTGACACTGGCTTTCCCTTAATTGCCCGGCAAGCCCGCAGGGCAGGCTTAACAAGGCCAATCAGGGCAAAATAGCGTCTGTTCATCAGACGTCGCTGGGGGTGGGACTAGAACCCGGAAGGCAGCAGTCCCACCCCCAACTCGCCTCGGTAAGTAAAATCCAGCCCTTCATCTCCAACAGTGCAGCAATCTCTCAGTACTGCACAACAATGCCAGCCTAGATTATAGGCTCAAGTCATTGGAAGTCACTCTCACTTTGAAGGCCAGCTATTGACTTCCATAGCTATCTGTCATTCTGTTCACTTTTTCTCACATCTTCCACTGCAACTTAACTCTTGTCCCTTCCAGAAGCCATTGATTCTTAACTCTGCAGGAATCATTGGTTACCAATCAGGAATGGAACTCCGCTGATTTTCTCTTCCCTAACCCAGGAGGGCTTGGGCAACCGTAGTGTCCCTATTGCTGTCTGAGCTAAGATCAGCTAATTCAGTACAGACACATTCACATATATGTGGCAGTTGAGTATATTGTTCAATAAATAACAACAATAAGGGCGTTAATATCCACCGCGCAGAAAATCACCTGCTGAGAAACTACATCGAGCTCATATGACCCATATCCACATAGCTTTTTGTGCATTTTGTTTGAACCAATAAAGTTGTGGCAGTGGCCTAGAAATTGGTTAAGGCCCGAAAACGGGCACAGGCAGTGCGAAGCGCTATGTGCCCGCACCCGTTCAAAGTGGTGCAGACAGCACGCAAAATTCGTGCTGCCTGCTCATTATAATGATTGCAGCGCTGATCCCAGCGCTAAACGCGTCACGGATTGGCTTAGCACTGAAAGGGGGACCAATATCGGGTGTAGTCTACTGGCCAATAAAGTTTGGCCGAGGTGCTCTGCACTACTTAAAGGGGAGGTGCTTTGTTACAGAAGCTCCTCATTGCCATTGTGGAGAAAGCCATGGTCCAACAGCCGAGAGTGGGCGATGAGATTTTCAGATGCAGCACTGGAGGCCTTGATCCTGGGGGTTTAAAGACGCTGTCAGGTCCTCTAGCCACAGTGGGGCAGGAGGCCTTCAAGGCAGAACAGCAGAAGGCTGTGGGAGGAGATCGCTGAAGCAGTCAGTGCCAGGACCTGGATCCAGAGCCGCAAAAAGTTTAATGATCCCACAAGAGTGGTCAAGGTGAATGAATGCATCATCAAATGCCATATCCCACCATCTGCACCTCTAGCCTTACACACTGCTCCATGCACCACACCCCCAGCACTCACCTACCAACAATCTCTAGCAATCACCACTCATACCTCACAATCATAGTTTCACTTCACCCTCACACACTTACCACTCCCGCAAGCCTCACACCGACATCTCACACCTTGCACACACTGCCAGCTATTCAACCACGGCACAGTACCAAACACATTGCACCACACTCACTGACACACTTCCCTTTCTCTTGCAGGCAAAGGTAGCTCATCACCGCCGGGAGCAGCAGCAGACGGGTGATGGTGAAGCCCGTCTGCAGAATCTGACGGAGCTGGAGGAAGCTGTGCTGGGCATCATTGGAGGGGCCATCACAGAGTCCGTGGCGAGTGGGGAAGTTGAAAGCATTGCTGATGATGACGGTATGCTCATACCTAATCCTTCTTCTCACATCCCACTTCCCCCTCATCCCACAATCACTTTTCACTTACAAGCTGCTGAAGATGTTTACAAGTGTGGAAAGGGACTTTTTTTTATTCGTTCATGGGATGTGGGCGTCACAGCATTTATTGCCCATCCCTAATTGCCCTTGAGAATTTGGTGGTGAGACGACTTCTTGAACCGTTGCAGTCTCCGTAGCAGTTTGTTACAACTGAGTGGCTTGCTAGGCCATTTCAGAGGGCAATTAAGAGTCAATCACAATTCTGTGGGTCTAGAGTCACATATAAGCCATACCGGGTAAGGACGGCAGATTTCCTTCCCTAAAGGACATTAGTGAACCAGATGGGTTTTTACAACAATCCGATAGTTTCATGGTTACCATTACTGATACTAGCTTTTTAATGCCAGATTTATTTAATTAACTGAATTTAAATTCCCAGCTCCGGTGGCAGGATTTGAACTCATGTCTCTGGATCATTAGTCCAGGCCTCTGGATTACTAGCAATCTGTCCCCCAACAGATGGCTGGGAATGCTGAGGCGCCGCCCCGAGGAGTGGCAGTGGCTCTGTGGAGCAAGAACCTGCTGTCCTCTCTCAGGATGACAGTATTGTTACTCCCACCAATGCCACTCCACCAGTGCCCTTGCTGCTGTCTGTCATCCAGCCAATCCAGACTGCTGCCGCCCATGCCGAGGTGGTGCAGTCTACAGCCGGGCCTTCTAGGCCCAGAGCTGCTCGAGGTCATCCTCCAAGGCTATCTGCAGTCTCCCCCACTGAAAGTCAGCAGCCTTCCACCAGCCATGCTGCAGCCACTGGGGGAGCACTTCACAGGAGCTCTAGAGTAGGAAAAGGAACACGAAAGATAGACACTAAGGGAATGCACAAGGGTGATTAGTTGACGTTGTTGTTTTGATTTGGAAATCGATAAATTTATAAATTATGTTTCACAAGTTTGTTTTGTGGTGGCTCTCATTTCAGCATTGTGCCCAGGAGGACGCTGTGGTGTTACGTGACAGAGGGATGGTAAGGTGGGGAAGTGGTGAGCAACGGGGATCTGGGCTTTCATTCATTGAAACCGAAGTCTGATGAGGCTCTCACAGACAGCCCATCTGGAACAGGGATTTGCTGCCTGCCTCCTCCTCTTCCTCTTCCTTCTCCTCCGGAACCTGTGGTGGCAGGAGCTGCGCCCTCATGATGGCCAAGTTGTGGAGGATGCAGCAATCCACCATGAAATGTGACACCCACACTGGCGAGTACTGGAGGGCTCCTCCTGAGGCAGTGGAACCGTTGCTTGAGCATCCCGATGGTCTGCTCGATGAGGTTCCTCGTGGCAGCATGGCTCTTATTATATGACTACTGGCCAGGAATGGTGGGGTTGCGGAGGGGAGTTATCAGCCAGGTGCAGACCGTATAGCCCTTGTCAAAAAAGCAGTCATCCTCGGATTTGACATGGTGGCTCTAAGATTGCTGGCACACCGGACTGACGCAGGATGAAGGCATCATGAGTGCTGCCAGAATATCGGGCATTCACCATCATCATTATGCACTGGGTGTGATTACACACCAACTACACATTAAGTTAGTGGAACGGAACATCTCAGATTGGTATGCAATGCCCGCATAGCCATGTGTGTGCAGTCGATGGCTCCCTGCAACATGGGGAAGCCCGATATCCTGGCAAAGCCACATCTGCGCTCATCCTGCTTCTCTCTGTTCAGAGAGAAGACAATTAAGTCCCTTCTCCTGGAGTACAGAGCCTCTGTGACCTCCCGAATGCAGCGATGGGCAGCGAACTACAAGATGTTAGCTATGAATCCTGCTCCAGACTGGAAAGATCTGGTGGCAAAAATATTGAGGGCCACGGTGACCTTGAGGACCACTGGGAGTGCCATGGTCACTCTGCTCTGAGGCTGTAGGTCTGGTTGCAGGAGGTGACAGAGTTCTGTGACCACCTCCTTGGTGAAGTGGAGCCTCCGAATACACTACTCCTGGATTAAGTGCAGGTAGGAGACGTGCTCCTTGAAGACCCTAGGTGGGTAAGGCCTCCTGCTGAGAGCCCTCCTGCCCCTCCTCCTCCTCCCTTTGCTAGCAATTTGTTCTCTTCTTCGCTGCCTCTGCACCATCTCCCTGTCGAGCGCGATGGGGACTGCAAGTAGAGCCCCCATGACTGGGAGCCAGTGGTGTGAGCAGAACCCTTTAAATCAGAAGCAAGTCGTTCTCCACTTGCAGCAACACTCCCTGTCACCTCAGTAACTTTAAATAACTGTACAAAGCTCCAAACAGTTGCACAAACTTACACAGAGCCAGTAAAAATCAAAAAGCAAGTCGGCTGCAACTTGTTGCTGATACCTTTAAATAATGCTGGTGTGGGGGTCCTTCCTGTTGCCAAACTCGTGTTCAGCTGTTCGTGATTGGGAGAGGGCGATAAATGGAGCAGCGACGTCCAACATGGCAGATCGTGAGTCACGATCTGCCTCATTTCCATTTCTGCAGCAAGCGCTGGCAATGGCAGCGCTGCAGACCTGCCCAAAATGATGGCCGTCGCAGGACCCGCCAGAAGTGGGCGGAAGCGAGGCGGCCGCCATTTTTTCTTCCAAACCGGCCTTAACAGCTGGGGCAAATGGGTCCAATTTCCCGGCCAGTATTAATGGCAGTGACACTTGAGGCCACAGTCATGTGCTGGTTCACAGTGAAAATAAAGGGCAAGGTTTGCAGATGGTTACACGGAGATACCAGCAGATCTACTCCATAGTGAAATGACTTACTGGTTCCAAAGTGATAAATCAGAGCTCTATTTAGTATGTTTAAAAGGGATGTCAGTTGTTTTAAGGATGCTTGGCTTGGCTTGAATCCGTAAATTCAAGTAATCAAAGTAATAAACAACTACTGATTTTGATCTGTTGCCCAAAAGTTTAATTAATTTATATCAATAATTTTTGGTGAATGATTTACAGCCTGTTTATCAGGTACGTAAATTCTAACTTACTAAATAAACATTTAATAATTAAGTTTCTTTCATTCTTTTTCTTCAGTTAGGTTTTTGCCACTTTGAGGCCGATCAAAACATTCACCATAAATGAAATCTGAGCAGGTAGCCAAGCAACCAACTCCAAGGCCTTTGACAACCCCAGTCTTAAGCAGGTGGCAAAGTGGTGGTGCTCCCTGTGGTAAAGTGGTGGTGCTCCCTGTGGTAAAGTGGTGGTGCTCCCTGTGGTAAAGTGTCTCCTTGCTGACATTAAGAACTGGAGATGTGAGAAATTGCAGGTATGGGGGTAACTTTTGACTTTGGTGGGGCGGGAAACTGGTGGTATTGGATGGGTTGCCCATTTTATACCATGAGAAGATTTTGGAAGTTGGAGCAATTCCAACCTTTCACTGCAGTGGGCCAGCCAGCAATGAACCGAAGCAGTCTGCAGTTCCTCACAAATAGGCCTTCCCAATGAATCGCCTGTGCAAAACAGGGCCTCTGGAAAATGAAGCAATAGAAGAAAACAACAGCAAGAAGAACAACAACATCTAGCACCTTTAATATAGAAAAACAACTTAAAGTGCTTCACAGAAGTGTGATCAAAAAAATTTGTGCTGAGCCAAAAAGCAGAGATTAGGAAAGTTGACAAAAAGCTTGGTCAAAGAGTTAGTTTTTAAGTACATTCTTAAAAGAGGAGAGGAAGGTGGAGTGTTAGCAGGGTTTACAGAGGGAATTTCAGACTATGGGGCCTAGGCAGTTAAAGGCACCGCCAATGGTGGGTCAAAGGGAGGGAGAGACACACAAGAGGACAGAGTCAAAGGAACAGAGAGTTTGTAGGAATAGAGGAGGTTACAGAGTTAGGTTGAGAATTTTTCATTTGAGACATTGGGGGACTGTTGGATGGTCAGCAGTTTAGTAGGAGTGAGATCAAGGGAGTGGAAGAGGGGTCTTATCGATGAGATAAGATCAAAGGAGGTTGGAAAAGAAACTAGAGAGAGATCGGGGTTCAGGATCAGGGCAAGGGGGGTTCTGGAAGGAGAACCTGTTGCATCTGTAACATTTTCCAGTTCTCACGTAAGGTCACTGACCTGAAACATAAGAACATAAGAAATAGGAGCTGGAGTAGGCCATTTTCTCTCTCCACAGATGCTGCCTGACAAGCTGAGTATTTCCACCATTTTCTGTTTATATTTTAGATTTTCAGCATCCGCAGTATTCTGCTTTTCAGGTTCTGGAAGGAGGTTTAGCTTGGTGGGCAAGAGCAATAGGGGTAAGCAGCAAAGGCAGTGAAACTGATGGTCTACATCTTGGTGACAAAATCCATGAGCTCCTCGTGCTTATTGTTTATGGTGAGGGTGGGGGGAGCAAGGGGGGGTGGGATTTAAGAAGTCCAGAGATTATCTTTGCTCTCCAGGATGATTCTACAGTAGTGGGTGTTTTTAACAGAGGAGACTGAGACTCGATAGAGCATCCTGTGGTCCAGCCAGATCTGGTGACTGATAGTTAAGCCAGGTATGCTCAAGTCTGCACCCATTGGTCATTAAGGAGTGAAGTTAGGGGGATAAACCAGGGGGAATGATCGGGATGGGAGATAGTTAAGGTTTTTCTAGAGACAAGGGCAACAAAGTGGAAGGTGAGGAAGTGGTTGAGCAAATTGATAGCTCCAGAAGTATCGTGGTGAATGCAGGACTAAAAGCTAGTTACTTGGGTGTATGAAAATACAGTTGTAACAGACTTTGGACAGAGTTTTTTCCTGAGGTGGACGCAAAAGGAAGAGGGTAGGATGTAGGTAGTGAGGGATACAACAAAATGGTCAGAGATAGTCTTGTCAGTGATTAAAACTACTGGGGGGGAAAATTCGGTTGCTTTGCGCCTCCCGTTAGCACCCTAAGAGGGAGGTAATGGGGTGCAAAGCAACTAGTGCCCGGGCACGGCACCGCCAACGCCTCCCGCGAAATTCAGCAGGAGGTTAGCGGCGGCGGTAACTGTTAGTGGCACTGCGCCGCCGGCGATGACGTCATCGCCATGCGCAGCGCCCCTCTCGTGCCCCGGCCGCGATCTTCGTTAGCGCCCCCTGACTTACTGCCAGACGCTATGTCCGACGGGGTCAGGGGGGCCTACCTACGGCCGGGGCGGTGCTAATTAAAGGCGAGATGCCGGGGGGCCACTTTTGTTGCTGGTCGTCTGCCAGCACCTGCCCCCGTTGCCATCCCCGGCCTCCTGACCAGCCCCCCCGCGGAGTGCCGGCCGCATTCCGTGAGCCCGGCACTTCTCTTGAGTGCCGGGCTCTTTTGCCGGCACTCCGATCCTTGGTGGCCCAGCTGGGCCCCGGGTCACACTGCGCAAGGCCCCTCCCCTTTAAGAAGGGGAGGAAGGCCTGCAGTACCATGGCACAACATGCCACAGCGCATGGCGCTGCAGCATGTAGTGCCGTGATATTCCCTCGCTGCGCCCCATGAGGGAGGTGGGGCGCTTCCAGTAACGCCCCGCTTCCCTCTTGGGGCACTACCGATGAATTTCGGCCGCGGGGGTGCTAATGTTTCCGGGGTGCTAAAAGTAGTGCCCCGGCGAAGTTAGCGCCCCAAAGGGGGCGTGACTCCATTTTTCCCCCCTGGCATAGTGAGGCCATGGTAGATGTCAAGTGTGGGATGGTCACCATGAATATGATTAGGAGAGTTTATTTTGACAAAGAGGTTTAGAGAGGACAGGTATTCAGATGAGAGTGGGAAGGGGCTGCTGAGATAGAGATTGAAATGATTGAGGTTGAAGAGTTGCTCAGTGCAAAGGTTGAGGGAGGATATCTCAGAGAAGAAGTCGGGATCAGGCTGGGAGAAGTCCAGACAACGAGAATTGTAAAGTCGAGGCAAGAGAGGTGGAACTGAGTGGGATACTTGAAGGAGGGGAAGTGGTGAAGGGGACCAAGGAGTGAGCTGATGATATGGGCCACGCTACCACCATGGTGGTTTGGCCGGGGGAGGTAGTGGAAAGCATAGCCAGGCAGAAAGGCTTTGGTAAGGGGCAACATGTCACCACCTGTGAGTCAGATTTCTGTCAAATCCAGGATGTCACTTCAATCATCCACAATAAGGTTGGCAAGGGCTTTTATTGCGAGTGAACAACAAGCAGTAATCCCTGCTTTAGTCCATTTAATTGGTTTAATGCATGATTTGAGTGTAACAACCACTGCAGCCGCTTCCTCATTGCAGCAATTTGGTCGCGATAGCAACACAAGATTTAATTGTGTGCTTTAGAGCACTTGAAAGTTGTTGTTTATTAATGCTGAAATATTGCAGGTATTAACTCTAACACCTACAGTAATTTCTACCATCCAGTATTATCAGAGACTTAGGCCGGAATTTT
The DNA here is from genome assembly GCA_030390025.1 of Squalus acanthias. Classification (NCBI taxonomy): domain Eukaryota; kingdom Metazoa; phylum Chordata; class Chondrichthyes; order Squaliformes; family Squalidae; genus Squalus; species Squalus acanthias. Next base: position 89,529,655 of record CM059432.1, read on the forward strand.
CCTGTTGCCGAGCGTGCGGGTTTGGGGGCGGGTCAGCAGTAAAAATCCCAGAAATAGTAGGTGCGTCAGGAATCCGCCATCTCGTGGCTTTGAAGGCACGATAAGGATCCGATCGGCAGAGGTGTGCGACCTCATTAAAATCATTAAGTTCTTGTTGAGAGACCCGTAAGAGTGATTTTAACGCCAACTTTTGACTTTAACTGCAGGAGCACGGGATTCACGAAGCTCGGGTACCTCACCTGTGAAGGAGAAGTGGACGCTCAGTGGCCATTGGCAAGTTCATTCATTGAGAGCTGGGTAAAGCACATAAATACTGCAACATTACACCTCATTACTTGCCTCATGGAAAGGTTCTTGCTCATTCCATTCTGTCCACAGATTTCGGTGTCTGCAGCTTGCAGGCCATTTTTGAAACCTCGGAAGCCACTCTCACCACATTGCTACTCACTATCACAACATTGAGGGGTTGGCCCTCTGATCACCACTTTATCTGCCATCTACTATATCAGCATGGGTGCTGCTTATACTGTCTCACCTTGGTCCTCAGAATCGGACCAAGATGAGCCCCACCACAAACAACACCAGCAGCACCAGCAGCAACAGCAACAACCACAACAGCAGCATTTTCTTCAACTACCTGATGCTCCACAGGAGAGAGGGGTAATCACAGGGCCTCAGCGCACTGGAGGCGATACCCCCAACACAGGGTATACAGGCAGAGGATGAGCTTCCTCAACATGACTGAGCAGCAGTGCTTCAGGAGGCTCAGGCTATCGCATCAGGTCATCGCCGACGTTTGTAGTTTGCTGGAACAAGACCTGCTACCCAGAGGTCCTGGTGGACACTCCTTACCAGTGGCTGTCAAAGTCACCACTGCCGTCAACTTCTTCACCTCAGGCTCCTTCCAGAGATCTGCAGCAGACACTTGCAGGATTTCGCAGTTGGCTGCACACAGATGCATCAGCCAGGTGAGCGATGCCACATTTCACAAGTCAGCCAATTATATCAACTTTGCCACTGATGAGGCCAGTGTGCTGAGCGGGCGCTCGGCTTTGCGGCTCTGACTGACTTCCCACAGGTGCAGGGCGTCATCGACTGCACACAAGAAAGAAAGAAAGACCTTTCACGACCACCGGACGTCTCAAAGCGCTTTACAGCCAATGAAGTACTTTTGAAGTGGAGTCACTGTTGTAATGTGGGACACATGTGGCCATGAAGGCACCCCTTCATCACCCAGGAGTGTTCAAAGGGCTTCCACCCCCTCAATGTGCAGCTCATCTGCAACCAAAGAAAGATGACTATACATGTGTGCATCAGATTCCCTGGCAGCTGTCATGACTCTTTCATTCTGCACCAGTCCACCCTCCCTCAGCTCTTCACACCTCCAAACAGACTTACCGGCTAGCTGCTTGGAGACAAGGGCTATCCACTGAAGATGTGGCTCATGACACCCTTGAGGACGCCAAGTACTGAGGCTGAGGACCATTATAATGAGAGCCACATCTCCACCAGATGTGTCATAGAGCAAACAATAGGCATGCTGAAGATGAGCTTCAGATGCCTTGACAGATCTGGAAGAGCCCTTCAATACAGGCCAGCCAGGGTCTCCAGAATCATCATTGTCTGCTGCACGCTGCACAACATGGCACAGCTGTGAGGATTGGAGCTGCAGGAGAAGCAAGGCGCACAGCACTCAGCATCTTCAGAGGAGGAGGAGGAACAGTTGGAAGACGAGGAGGAGGAGGAGGAGGAGGAACCTGAGGTGGAGATGTCACCAGCAGTGGCACACATTGCTGCCTGGGAGGCCCGCGATGGTTTCATCATGGCCAGATTTACTTAACTTGCTCCAATGCAGCCACATGGCTACGACATGCTGTACTTCGAACCCCCCAACCCCACCCCCGCCCAACAACACCATAAAGCATCCCTACAAAGACCAAGCCATTCCTCTCACCCAAAGCCCTAATGCTTGAGATTAAGTAATGTCTCACCATTCACTCCAAGTGACAAAGCCACTTCCAAGGTTTGAGGCAAAAATGGACAAGATCCGAAAGTGGTGCAAAGAAAAACATTTCTGTGTGTAATCAAAATAACTGAAACTTACCACGAACATTTTTTGATACATATATGTGCATACCCTTGTGCATCTACTTTTGTGTCATTTTTCTTTTCCGAGTGCTTCTACAAGGTGCAACCTCTGAGGTAGAGGCAGGCTGCTCACTTCCCTGCTGCGACTGGTTAGACTCTTTTGGCGGACGTCCTCTGGGTTTTGGAGCCTGTGATGGCCCCGCCAAAGTCTGCTCCTCTTGCAACTGTGGAGGGGCAGATTCGGCCATCGGGATCTGAGGAAGCATGTGGGACTCTGACTGAGGGGGGAGGCAATGGGGGGAGAAGTGTGAGCGCTTTGAGAAGAGCCCCCACTTCCATGTCCCCTCTCAGCATTATCCCTGTCATGGGCCACCCGCACTTCCATGCTAGCAAAGAGCTGGAGAGCACCTTGCTGCACATCAGTGGGGTGATGAAGGCCCAAGTCTATGTTTACATCCCTCCTTGAGAGGAAGTCTATGAGCGCCTACCATCTGTTGTCCACAGCTAGCATGTGCTCATGTGACTGACGCATTTGCTGCTCCATGCAGGTGGCCATCCTTTCCATGGAGGAGCACATCATCGCCATCGCCTGCGACATGGTGGTGCTCATGTTGGAGATGGACTCCTCCATTCTCTGAACATTTGCAGACATTGCAGCTGCAAAAGATGCCATAGCCTCATGCAGTTGTTGCTGCCCCTCCAAGATCACTCTCTTTCTCGATGGCCCCCGAGGTTCAGCGCCTGCACGCAGCTCAGCAGAGCTTGGAGCGTCCTGCGCCCTCCGGCGAGGAGTCTCCACTCCTGTCCCTGTCAACATCACCTGCTCTTGCTCACTTGTGAATTGTGAGACACCAGGTGACAACACTACTCTATCTCGCGTGGGACCCACCGAGGTGTGCGTATCTGCGCTGGTGCTGGGTGCGCTTGGGTCTGCTGCTGATGCACCCTCAGAGGCTGGAAGTTCCTCTGAGGAGTTGTCTTTCTCCTCCGGCAGGACAGTGGGTGGGGGGGGGGGTGCGGGGGGTGCAGTTGATGGACCTGTGGGAGAGTAAAGAGATTAATTAGAAGTGTTATAATAAGAATAGGTAATGTTACCATTATGCACATGATAGCATTTCACTGGTTGCTGACATCAGTCACCATATGAGTGACTGTTGTATACCATGTGGCTGTATGAGATGTGATTCTGTCACCATCTCTCCAATTCACGTGACCTCCAGAGCCCCCTCCTCTGCCGCTGTTAGTTGGGTGAAGACTGGAGGGCCACCTCCGGTTCTCTGTCCCTCCTGTATGTTCTGGGCTCTTTTCTCCTGCAAGGAGGGAAAGAAAAGTTTGAGTGAGAGTGATGGAATGAGTGTAAGGAATGGATAGATTACATATGCAGAGGGTGACTATGAGGGAGTGGGGTGCCAATGCCAAATGGCCTCCTTCTGTGGTGTTACTTGCTATGATTGCATTCGGATGAGGATGAGGGTGAGTGTGAGGGGTGGTTAGTCAGATGGGGATGTGAGTATGTACATAGAGAGAGAGGGATGGGTGGATGAGCAAGGTGGGTTGGTGTGAGCAATGATGTGCAGGAGTAGGCTTGGGAAGGCAGCGTGATGGGGATGTGTTGACAGGCACATCAGGATGAAGGTGAGTGTGGCCTTGCACTCACCTTTCCTGACCTCATGAGATCATTGATTTGTTTCCTGCACTGGATCCAGCTCCTCCTCACCACATCCTTGCTGCTGACCTCCTCAGCTCTTTTGGACTCTTGTGGAGGTCTCCTTCGCCTATCAGCAGGGAAGAGGACCTCCCTGCGTGCTCTGACTGCCTCCACTAGAGTATGCAGCGATGAATCAGAGAAGCATGGTGCACCCCTCTGCCTGTCCATCCTTGCTACTTTATAACTGTACTCAGGCCTTTGTCAGGTTCCACCCTCCTCTAGCAACCTTCAAATTACTTGAGTGCAAGGCTGCTTTGAATATCAGCGCTGGAAACAAGTCATCAATGACGTAATCAGACCCCTACCATTTAATAGGGCTGGGAAACATGCATGAGTCTTTCAATTGAGGCCATGAAGTTAAAGGTGCTCTGAACAATGCGCTGCTCAGAACATCGCATTCCTGACCCGCTATGCAGCCCGCACGCACCCAACCCAACTCCAAGGTAAAAATTCTGACCATAATGGTTGCAAGCAAGAAATTATATTGGTAAACAGACAAATTAGTCATTGGGGTGAAATTTGTCTTGGCCGATGGCGTAAAGTGGGCGGAGTGTAATGTGGGCAGTGTGTTAAGTGTTACATGGGTGGAGTGTTAAGTGGGCGGAGTGTTAAGTGGTGGTGTGTAAAATGGGTGGAGTGTAAAATGGGTGGAGTGTAAAATGGGTGGAGTGTAACATGGGCTGAGTGTAACATGGGCTGAGTGTAACATGGGCGGAGTGTAACATGGGTGGAGTGTTAAGTGGGTGGAGTGTAACGTGGGCGGAGTGTAATGTGGGCGGAGTGTAAAGTGGGCGGAGTGTAAAGTGGGCGGAGTGTAAAGTGGGCAGAGTGCAACATGGGCTGAGTGTAAAGTGGGCGGAGTGTAAAGTGGGTGGGGTGTAAAGTGGGCGGAGTGTAACATGGGCTGAGTGTAAAGTGGGCGGAGTGTAAAGTGGGTGGGGTGTAAAGTGGGCGGAGTGTAAAGTGGGCAGGGTGTAAAATGGGCGGGGTGTAAAATGGGCGGGGTGTAAAGTGGGCTGAGTGTAAAATGGGCGGGGTGTAAAGTGGGCGGAATGTAAAATGGGCGGGGTGTAAAATGGGCGGGGTGTAAAGTGGGCGGGGTGTAAAGTGGGCTGAGTGTAAAATGGGCGGGGTGTAAAATGGGCGGGGTGTAAAGTGGGCGGGGTGTGAAGTGGGCTGAGTGTAAAGTGGGCGGGGTGTAAAGTGGGCGGAGTGTAAAATGGGCTGGGTGTAAAGTGGGCGGGGTGTAAAATGGGCTGGGTGTAAAGTGGGCGGGGTGTAAAGTGGGCTGAGTGTAAAATGGGCGGGGTGTAAAATGGGCGGGGTGTAAAGTGGGCGGGGTGTGAAGTGGGCTGAGTGTAAAGTGGGCGAGGTGTAAAGTGGGCGGAGTGTAAAATGGGCTGGGTGTAAAGTGGGCGGGGTGTAAAATGGGCTGGGTGTAAAGTGGGCTGAGTGTAAAATGGGCGGGGTGGAAAGTGGGCGGGGTGTAAAGTGGGCTGAGTGTAAAATGGGCGGGGTGTAAAGTGGGAGGGGTGTAAAGTGGGCGGAGTGTAAAATGGGCGGGATGTAAAGTGGGCGGAGTGTAAAATGGGCTGTGTGTAAAGTGGGCGGAGTGTAAAATGGGCTGGGTGTAAAGTGGGCGGAGTGTAAAATGGACTGGGTGTAAAGTGGGCGGAGTGTAAAATGGGCGGGGTGTAAAGTGGGCGGAGTGTAAAATGGGCGGGGTGTAATATGGGCGGAGTGTAAAATGGGCTGGGTGTAAAGTGGGCGGAGTGTAAAATGGGCTGGGTGTAAAGTGGGCGGAGTGTAAAATGGGCGGGGTGTAAAGTGGACGGGGTCTAAAATGGACTGGGTGTAGAGTAGGCGTGGTGTAAAGTGGGCGGGGTGTAAAGTGGGCAGGATGTAAAGTGAGCGGAGTGTAAAATGGACTGAGTGTAGAGTAGGCATGGTGTAAAGTGGGCGGGGTGTAAAGTGGGCATGGTGTAAAATAGGTGGGGTGTAAAATGGGCAGGGTGTAAAGTGGGCGGGGTGTAAAGTGGGCGGAGTGTAAAATGGGTGGAGTGTAAAATGGGCGGGGTGTAAAGTGGGCGGGGTATAAAGTTGGCGGGGTTTAAAGTGGGTGGAGTGTAAAATGGACTGGGTGTAGAGTAGGCGTGGTGTAAAGTGGGCGGGCTGTAAAGTGGGCGGGCTGTAAAATGGGTGGGGTGTAAAGTGGGTGGAGTGTAAAGTGGGCTGCCGATTCACTCGCCCCAATCTTGCACTGCGCATAGTAAAGCTTTTCATAGCCAATAAAGTGCTATTGGAAGTGTAGTCACTGTTGTTTTGTAGGCAAGCATGGCAGCCAGTGCGCACACAACAAAGTCCCACAAACAGCAATTAAATAAATGTGCAGTTAATCTGTTTTTTGCAGTGTTGGCTTGAGATAAATGTTGGTCAGGACAACAGGAGAACTTCCATGCTTTTGTTCAAATAGTGCCATGGAATCTTCTGTGTTGACCTGAGTAGGCAGATGGGCCCATGTCTTAATGGCCCAAAAATTTGGCCGTTCTCGGGTGAGTACTCAGTGCGTACTCACCCGTATTCATTCCCGAAGTGCCGGTTTCCTGCATGCACTGCGCATGCGCGGGAAACCGGCACTTCCGGTATGGCGAAGGGGGCGGTTCCTAGGTGAACCGCGTGCACACTAGAGGCTGCGCGCACGCAGCACACTTAGGTTTTTTTTCAGGTTTCAACGCGAGGGTAAGTATTGAATCTTCTACGCTAGTAAAAAGGAGGCGTAAGACCCCTTTTGAACAAGGTAAGTAGTTAATTAAGTATAATTTAAAAAAAAATTCAACAGGTTTATCTTTTTTAGAGACTTTAAAGAAAGGTAAATTTATTTTTATAACTTTTAAAAAGTATTTTAATTTTTTCAAAAATATAACTTTTTGTTTAAAGTGGTTAATTTATTTAACTATAGTTATTTTATTAATGTGATGGTTTTTAAAAAAATTTATTTGAGGTTTAGCTGTTCTTTTGGGGCCGATTTCAATTCACAGATTTGACAGGTCTCCTGTCAAATCTATGAATGAAAGATGGTCTGCTGCCATGGGCTCTCCATGGCCCACGTGATCCCAGGGGTCGCATTACATAAGAACATAAGAACATAAGAAATAGGAGCAGGAGTAGGCCAATCGGCCCCTCGAGCCTGCTCCGCCATTCAATAAGATCATGGCTGATCTGATCCTAACCGCCAATCTACTATCTACTATCACAGAACCATCTCCTGCATCTAACAGAATTGCACACACGAAATAGGAGCAGAATCAGGCTACACGGTCCCTGGGCCCGCTCCACTACCCACAGGGCCATGACCGATCCGAACCTAGACTCATGTCCAAATTCCTGCTCGCTCCCCGTAACCCTTAATGCCCTTTACTTCTAGGAAACTGTCTATTTCTGTTTTAAATTTATTTAATGATGTAGCTTCTACAGCTTTTTGTGGCAGCATATTCCATGGACCTACCACCCTCTGAGTGAAGTAGTTCCTCCTCATCTCAGTTTTGAAAGAGCAGCCCCTTATTCTAAGACTATGCCCCCTAGTTCTAGTCTCACCCGTCATCGGGAACATCCTCCCCGCATCCACCCGATCCAACCCCTTCACAATCTTATATGTTTCAATAAGATCGCCTCTCATTCTTCTGAACATTGCACTAACTGCGCCCCTGGAACACGCAAGCACTGCGCGCCGGCACTAGGGAGAGGCCCAGGACCCGAAGTTCCTGCGGGGGCAAACAAGAACGGCAGACGCGGTGGGTGATATCGCGCGCGATCCTTACCCCCGCGGCAAGCCTCCGAATCGAATTTCTAGGCCAATGTCTTATCCGAAGGTCTGTGCTTCTGACAATGCAGCAACCCCTTAGTACTGCGCTGAAGCGCCAGTATAGATTACGTGCTCAGGTCCCTAGAGTGGGCTTAGAAATGTGCTATGTCATTCCAATCATGGTCTTGTAGTAAAATGTTAATAATAAAATTATTTTAAAATCTTCACTTCCATTGTTCTGGCTCCTGTCATCACAGTAACAGCTCAGCACTTGAAAAACATTATCTTTGTTTCATATTGAGAGTTTCTGTTAACAAAAAGGCTGAGAAGGAAGTTTTTATTTTTGCCTTCCATTTTCTCCAACTTTTACATGAAGTTTTATTTTCTGAATGCTGCCTTTGTGCTACAGTAAAGAAGGGCACCTTAAATAGCGGCCTGGCTGAGCAAATTGAGAATATTACCAGAAGAAAAGCATAAAAATTATGTTACCAAGCTATTGTGATTTTGTATTTTATTGGAATTGCGATGATAAGCTAAAAATGCATTTAAAACAAATAATGACAAGTCAAAGGTATGAGTGGCTGATTAAAAAGATTTCTTTTTTGGATGGCCTTAGGCTGCTCCAAGCTGTCACTATAAATATTCTGTCTCTTGCCCTCCCCAATGGCGTATCTGTCAAATACTACCTGTTTTGTGTGAGACTCACGTATTTTCAGCCCTCGCACTCAAGTCTCACAATCTCATGTCAAGTCACTCCTGTGGAACATTTATTTAAAATTACCAGTTTAGCAGGAGAAGAACAAAAGTTTATCTAAGGATTGTACTGATCTTTATTCTCCAACAGGATAAGAGGGCGAGAATCCGTTTGTTGCTTGCCTACCTGCCAACTAGTAAAATTCCTACCCGCTCCTCTTGGCAGAGAAATCACAGCCCCCTGTCCAAGATCTATCCATAAGATCAGAATGCTGCTTAGCACCCCTCACTCCCACATGAAGATCAAACTGACAGCACCATTAATCACTCCCTTCTACCATTTTCATATTATACATTTTGGAGATTTTTATTTGATGATACTGCCAAATCAGACAATTTTGAATCTTTAAACAATGAATCTTACTATCGTAAAGACAAAATTAACTTAGAAATCTTTTTGGGTGGGTTTGACCACTTTTGTTGAATTTTCAAAGATAGACCACATTTTTGTGCTTTTTTGTGAGATGGAAGCATATCACATAGGTTTCTATCAGTGCATGCATAGGTCTCGCTACAGCAGGTCATTCATGACTTTCCTCCTAGACCTTGGAGGCTCCAGAACAAGTTAGCTTTCAAATTAAACTTCATAAAACCTTCAGTCTAAAAACTCCACCTCCCTAACTAATGTAGCTTTTTATAAAATTGATACAGTGAAGATAACTCTGAATACTTGGCAGGAATTTTAAATCTCCCTTATCTAAAAATAGCAAATTTCCTAAATTGTCCCCATACAAAGTTCCATAATAATTTGGGACTGTAAAGTCCCAGCCAAAATTGTGCTTAGATAATATCCTCCCATAATTAATTACTGAGATCAAACAGGCTCTATTCATGTCCATACATAATTTATATATATTTTTGATTATCAGTAAACAAAATGCCTGACTTAATATATTCCCAGGGTGCTTTTAAGAGTACTTGAAAGAAATAGTCTGAGAGAAGCATTTATGAGATCATTTACCAATTGTTATAACAAATCTACATTATTGGTATTGATGATTGATCTTGCAGCCCTTCCCCTGCCTTGGCTTCCTCTTCAAAGGGGTTCATGACAGAAGGTATCCATTTTCACCTATCCTCTTCCTGCTTGGTTGGGCTACTCGATATCCAGTGCAAGCAGGAGATGCACCTCTACCCAGCAATATTTTATCTTATATCACTGGTCTAATTTCTTAGTATATTCAACACTATAGAATAATATGGACTCACTCTGGATAAAAATTGAATAGGACTAAAAGGAGATCTTACTATTAGCCATGTGAAATCAATGATTGCTGGCCAAAGGGAAGCCTCAGTACTATCATAACACAAGTCAAAATGAATGTAACTTCTCTGGATCACTCTAATCCAGCTATGGAATAACTACCAGCTCCCACCAACTGACCTTCCTAAATTTAGCTAGCTGTAGCATTTCATCCTGACAACACCAATAAAGATAAACTTCTTCAACTCCTCACCCAACATAAATCTCATCTTCAGATCAAAAATTATGTGAATGACTTATTATTCCATTGGACAACTTTTTAATTCAGATGGCTCTATCAATTCATCAGTCACAGGAACCTGATCTTCAATAGGCTCTAAAGGGTGAGAAATGGGATTAATTATGAGCATTCAGTTTCCACCTACAGAAGAGTTAGAAAGGGAATATTCGCTATTGTTCAGCATACATATTATGCCTCACAAATCTGCCTCACTTTGAAGATGCAACAATCCCAAATAACTACTAGAAAAGCAACAAAACAGTCAACATTTCAGGAATATAATCAAAATGGAACATTTGAATTTTAACACTGAGATCCTTGTGCAATTCCAATGTGCACAGTGGCTCTCACCTGACCTGCCAGTATACTAGCTGCAGATGAAAGCCTATAGCTTCATGTTTTGTGTGGCTGGGAAGCATTTCAGTGTTATAGAAACAGATGCAGACTAATATGGCAATCAGTAGGTCAAAGCGTTGGAGGATACTGCAGTATCTGAGAAAATCATGGATGCAATGTAATATTTTTAATAAAAGTTAGTTTTACATTCATGAAACACTGTTGATGTTACTGAGGAACAGAACAGGAGAATGGAAGAGAATATTATGTCACACAAAATATAATTGGGCCTAGACTCAAACTTCACTTTCAATAATAAGTGAGCTCTGATGACACACTAGACCATAATACTTGTCTAAGCGATGGATAGCATATATATTTTTATAATTACTTAGAATTCACATTATCCTCCATGAGTTCATATAGGCCCTCAAATCCGCATGCTTTATACTTCTGAAATATACACATTTGAACACTTATATAATTTGCAAGAATATCAGTGATTATTGTCATATTGTTGCACTGCTGATGATATTCTTATGGTAGTCTCTGAGTCTGACCATGCAACAGCGTTTAATTAGCATACATAGACAAAACAAAACAATTGTTGAACTGTACAATGTTAATAACCATGGCCTGGAAATGACTGTGGCTGATGTTATCACATGAATGCTTATCAAATTTCCCTCTCTACTATTTTAATGGAGGCATTAGCCTACTCATTTTAAACAATAACAGTCGTCTCTAACCTTGTTTGTCGACCATGTTGGGCTCAGTTATGTCATCAAGCCTGTTGCTCTGGTATCAGCATTCTGTGCTCAAGCAAAATTGTTCAAACATTCAACACAAATAAAAATTGTATTATAATCATCATTCTTTGTAACTGTTTAATTTTTAAAAGACTGCCTGAGAATCGCTCTTTAAACTCCTTGAGTAGTAGTTTATGGTCAACTCTGTCAAAGTTAAAAAAAGTCAACTACAACAACAACAACTTGCATTTATATAGCGCCTTTAATGTAGTAAAACATCCCAGGGTGCTTCACAGGAGCGTTATCAAAAAAATGTGACAGCAAGCCACATGAGGTGATATTAGGGCAGATGACCAAAAGCTTGGTAAAAGAAGTAGAGAGCCAGAGAGATTTAGGGAGGGAATTCCAGAGCTTAGGGCCTCAGCAGCTGAAGGCATGGCCGCCAATGATGGAGCAACTAAAATCGAGGATGCTCAAGAGGCCAGAATTGGTGGAGAACAGAGATCTCGGACGGTTGTAGGGCTGGAGGAGGTTACAGAGATAGAGAGGGGTGAGGCATTGGAGGGATTTGAAAACAAGAATGAGAATTTTAAACTTGACGCTTTGCTTAACCAGGAGCTAATGTAGGTCAGCGAGCACAGTGGTGATGGGTGAACAGGACTTGTTGGGAGTTAGGATACCGGCAAAGTTTTGGATGAGCTTAAGTTTATGGAGGATGGAACATGGGAGGCTGGCCAGTAGTGCGTTGGATTGGTCAAGTCTAGAGGTAGATTTTTGAATATTAAGGGAATCAAGGGATATGGGGATAGTGCGGGAAAGTGGAGATGAGATAGAAGATCAGCCATGATCTTATTGAATGGCAGAGAAGGCTCAAAGGGCCAAATAGGCCTGCTCTTATTTCCTTATGTAACAAAGGCATGGATAAGGGTTTCAGCAACAGTTGAGCTGAGGCAGTGGCGGAGTCGGGCGATGTTACGGAGGTGGAAGTAGGCAGTCTGGTTCAGCCGCAGACAGTTGCCAGGGAGAGGGATGGAGTCAGTGGCTAGGGAACAGAGTTTGTGGTGGAGACCAAAAACAATGGCTTCGGTCTTCCCAATATTTAGCTGTGGAAATTTCTGTTCATCCAGTACTGGATGTCGGACAAGCAATGTGACAAATTAGACAGTGGAGACGTCAAGAGAGGTGATGGTGAGATAGAGCTGGGTGTCGTCAGCATACGTGTGGATCCTGACGTACCCTATTCAGTTGTCATGTTAGCGTAGTCCTCACTAACTCTAACAATAGGAAACCAGAACTATTAAACAATAATGAAAAGTTGAATATATGTTGACATTAATATTGGATTTTTAGCTCTGAATCCCAAATTATTCTAGTCAGTGACCCCTTTTGAATCAACAAATTTCTGTATGATACAACCACGCTTACTATGTATGAAATGTATTGACACTAATCTTACTCACCAATGTTCCTTATAACTGTCCAATCTGTAAAATTCGTAACTCATGTTAAATGAACTTTATAGCAAGACAGATTTGTTTAATAGATGAAGAATTAGATTGCAGGCTCTTGTTAACCAACATGATTAAAAGAGAATTCTCTACATAAATTCTTAACTATTGCCGAAAGCCTCCACAGCTGTCATAAGGTAATAAGTCCTACTTTCTTAGTCTTGCCCATATCTTCATTTTGTCCGGTTGTCCAATCAGTGGTATCCCAAAAATTCCAGTAAAACATTAAGCAGGTTAAGAAATAGCACTAGGTTGAGCAACAACTGTTATTTTTATACAACATATATGTGAGTTTATTTACCAATGATAATTTATTTTTTGTTACCAGTACGTTTACTTTCTCTGAATATGAAGGCCTAAGAAAGAAGTAAACAAACATACTTGACCAAGCAAGATAAATCAATTTTAGAATCTTTCTATTCTAACATTGCCACCTTGTTAAAAAGCCTAACCAAAGTGCCTGCTGAGAGAGTGAAAATCGTGGGCTGAAGGTACTCTCCCTTCAACTTCTCCAGGTTAGGAAAAACACCACAAGGGTAAGGGATTAGTTGTTGGAGTTAGTGAGGACTACAATAACATGGCAACTGCTTAAGATATGTGTTAAGGTTAGGGAACATGTCCCTGTGATGAAAATAAGAGATCATCACATTTCAAATCATAAGAAAGTCAATATTTTCTTTTAATATTTATTTGTAAGAGGGAATGCTCATCTAGTTGATTATACAAAGTTGCCAGTAAACTCAAAAAGCAAATATGATGAAATGGAAAGCTTCATAACCGGCTGTGCTAATTGCAACCTTGGTTACTTATCTAGTTCTATGAATGGTCAGTTGAGTCAGACAGAGTCTAGAGGGCCTTATAATGTTAATGATTTTTAATTGCAAAGCCATCAGCGTTAATCAAAACTCTCCCTGATAATCTTCTGTTTAGCTATCAGTCTACAAATAGGTACTTTAGGAAGTGTTTCTTTCTGAATAGTTGGGGGCGATTTTCCCAGCCCCGAGGAGGCGGGTTTGGAGGCGGGACAGTTGGCAAAATCGCAAAAAGTGAGGGCGGGTTCGGAACCCGCCTCCAATCCGCCTCCGTGCAATTTTGCCGGTGGCGGGTTTGATAGGTGCGATTCGGTCCCGCCTTCCTCAGTCGGGAGAGGTAGTTAAGACCCTTAAATAGTCATTAAGGGCCTCTATAATCCTATTTTGACAAACCTTTGTTATTTTGCCACTTTTTGTGCATGTCGCACGGCCCTCCTAAACCATGCCAGCTAATCCTGGCGGGTTGACAAGTGGGTAGGCCTCCTCACAGCTGCAGCTCCACCATTAAAACGGAGCTTTCATCAGGGATCAGTTGCAGGTGGCAGAACTTTTGTTCCAAAGGTCTTTCAGAACTTTTAGCAGGCCTACCAAAGTCGGAGGTGCTGCAGCTTCTATCTCTCAACTGTGGGACCTCCTTGGAAGACCCTCTCCCTGCTTGGACTGAGCGCTTCCCCAACGGAGGTATCTGCCAGCAGCATGGGAACCATTTATTTCCTTTCACCGTGGACCTCAGAGTCGGATGAGGAGCAGCCACGGCAGCAGCAGAACCAGGCAGCTCAGCAGCAACAGCAGCAGGAGCCCCAACCTCCTGCTCACCCACCTGATGCTGCACAGGGCAGAAGGCGCCAGCACATGGAAGCACGTCACCGCAGGAGATACCCCCCTCTCAGAGTTTACAGACAGAGGATGAGCTACCTCAACATGAGTGAGCAGCAGTGCCAAAGAAGGATGAGACTTTCGCGAGAGGTTGTCGGAGTCATCTGCGCACTGCTGCAGCAAGACCTGGTGCCCAGAGGAACGGGTGGACACCCCTTACCAGTGGCTGTCAAAGTCACCACCGCACTCAACTTTTTTGCCTCAGGCTCCTTCCAGGGATCATCAGCAGACATCAGCGGCATCTCCCAGTTGGCCACCCACAGTTGCATCAAGCAGGTTACCGATACCCTTTTCGCAAAGGCGCACAATTACATCCACTTCTCAAGGGATCAAGCAAGTGTAACCACGCGTTCAGTTGGCTTTGCAAATATGGCAGGCTTGCCAATGGTGCAGGGCGTTATAGACTGCACACATGTGGCCCTTAGGGCACCCCATCACAACCCAGCTATCTTTGTCAACCACAAGGGCTTCCACTCCCTCAACGTACAGCTGGTGAGTAACCACAAGAAGGAGATTTTGCATGTTTGCGCCAAGTTCTGTGGTAGTTGCCATGACTCATTCATCCTGCGGAACTCTTGTGTTCCTCCGCTCTTCAATCCGCCAAACCAACTTAACGGATGGCTCCTTGGTGACAAGGGCTACCCCTGAAGAAGTGGCTAATGACGCCGATCAGGAGGCCAGCTAACGAGGCTGAAGAGTGCTACAACACCAGCCACATTTCGACCAGGTCCATCATCGAGCAAACCATTGGATTGCTGAAGATGTGATTCCGATGCCTTGACAGATCAGGTGGAGCCCTGCAGTATTCAGCAGCCAGGGTCTCCAGAATGGTTGTGGTCTGCTGTGCACTGCACAACATGGCACAGCGTCGTGGCTTGCAGCTTCCTGATGAGCAAGTGGCTCAGTTCATAGCCTCCTCAGATGATGAGGAGGAGGAGGAGGAGGAGGAGGACTGAGCGGTGGCGTATCAACCAGCAGCAGCACGCGAGCACATAGCTGCCCATGATGCAAGGGATGCACTCATCCTGGTCAGATTTGCATAGGTTGCCCAATGTGGCACATGTGCTTGGCTCCTTCTTAACACATGATAGACAATGGACATGACTCTCTGGCCTCCTTTCATTCTGACCACAAACCTGACCACGCAAGTGTCGCGGAGCCCGCAATGTGGAGCTGCCTAAGGCGAAATAACAGATGCAATCACGCCAACAGTTTGCCATCACCTCATTTTTATACATTCAAACAGGGATGGCATTTCATCAATAAACAGAAACAATCACCCAAGTGCCTACCCCTGTGACTAATGGTGCTTTATTTTTCTCTTACGCGTGCTCCTACGTGGTGCTCCCCCTGTGGCTTCAGCAGAAGTGGAGGCCCCTTGCTCACTTTCATGCTGCTCCTGCTTCAATACCTTTGGCGGGCATCCTCTGGGTTTCCGAGCCTGTGAGGGCTCGGCAAACGTCTGCTCATCCTGCGGCAGTGCAGGGGCTGAGACGCCCACCTCAGTTGGGTGCGGACTCTGGTGGGGCTCTGACCAAGGGCTACGGAGTGGCATGGAAGTGTGAGCGCTTGGAGAGGAGCCTCCACTTCCTTGTTCTCTGTCACCAACTTCCCTATCATGGGTCAGGTCTACCTCAGCGCTTGCAAGTGGCTTGAGAGCACATTGCTGCACATCAGGGGGGGCCACGGGGAGCTGTATCTGCACTGGCAGTCCTACTCAAAAAGACTTCCATGAAGCTTTGGTTTCTCTGCTCAATAGCTGCCCATTGCTCCTCCAGAGATGTCAGTCTATTCTGAACATTCACCATGTTTTTCAGACACTGGCGACTTATTTCCTCTATGGCCGTAGCCAGCCTTTCCACGGAGGTTGCCATCCTTTCCGTGGTGGTGCGTTGATGCTCCATTGCCTCCACAAAGGCACTGCTCATGTTAGAGTTGGACTCCTCCATCCTCTCCACACTCGCAGTGACCCTGGAGACAAAACCTGTCAGAGACTCCTGCACCTGCTCCTGGAGTTCCAGCACCACTCTCCTTCTGGATGGACCCAGAGGCACAGGGTCCACATGCAGCAGAGCAATGCTCAGAGAGTCCTGCGACCTCCGACGAGGACTCTCCACTGCTGTCCCTGTCTCCACCACCTGTTGATACTCACTTGTGAGATGTGATACACACGGTGACAACACCACTCTATGTCCCAAAGGTCGCACCGAGGTGTGCGTATCTGCGCTGGTGCTGGGTGCGCTTAATTCTGCTGACCCTGCGTCCTCAGAGGTTGCAGGTTCCCGAGGAGTCTTGCTGCTCAGCCTCTTCCTCGTCGACAGTGTGGGGGGGGGGAGCTCTGTGGATGGTCCTGTGGGGGAGTAAAGGCATGGGTTAGACATTTGACGGAAGTGTGGCATGCACATGCAATAGTGCAGATGCTCAAGTGGCATTCTAATAATGTACACTAGCAGCCATTTCAGTCACTCAAGCAGTGTAAATGAGAGAGACGCAAAACTATTCTGTCACCAGCTTGGTCTGCATCGCCCGTCTGTCCGTCCCCCACTTCCACCTCCACCTCTGCGCCGGTGATGTCCATGGCCTCCTCTTCAGCCTGGGTGAGAAGGGCGAGGGAAGGTGGCCATCCTCCTGTCTTTGCCCTTTCCCTTCTATTGTGGGCTCTCTTTTCCTGCAGTGAGGGAGACAAGTGGAGTTGGAGTGAGAATGATGGAGTGAGTGTAGAGAGTCCAGAGCATAGATGCTTAGAAGGAGACAAAGATGGAGTGAGGTTCCATGTCCAAGGGCTCTCCCTGTGCATTGTTAGTCGTTGTCATTGCATAACATTGAAAGGGAGTGCGAGGGCAGTATAGTCGAATAGTGAAGTGATTGAGTTCATAGAGTGAGAGGGATGGTGAAGAGTGCAAGGGTTGTAAGGGTAAAGTGGGATGTGTAGGAGGAGGTTGACAATGCAGTGTGCTGGTGATGAGAGGAGAAGGGGAGCAGAAGGAGGGTCAAGCTGAAGGTATACTCACTTTGCCTGATCTTACAAGGTCATTGAATCTTTTACGGCACTGCAGCCATGTCCTGTTGCACACCGATCTGGAGGTTATATCCCTTGCCAGCTGGACCCACACAGCCTTGGTTTCTTTGGGAGGCCTCTTCCTCCCAGATGAGGGGAAGAGCACCTCCCTGCTGGCTCGCGCCCCCTCAACCAGCATACCCAGCGCCTCATCCAAAAACCTCGGGGCCCTTGCCTTGGAGCTGGCCATTCTTCAAGGAGATAACAGTTTGGAGGTGGTGCACCATCGACCAAAAACCAGTGGAATGAGCCAAGGCAGCAAGCAGCCCTTAAATGAAGCTGGATAAGTGACGTCAGCAGAGGCGAGTTTCAGTCCCAAAAGTCTAATTGGCCCAGGGGAACCCACACCTCTGAAAGTAACTGGCCAATTAGGGGAAAATCGCAATTTTTTCTCACCTGACAGTGGAGGCGGGTTTGGAACCCACCCAAACCGAAACCCGCTTCCAAGCCACCTCCATTGGGAAAATTGCGCCCGATGTGTTCAAATGTGCATGACAGTTATTTGTCAATCACCCTATTTTCTCCTGAGATTGAGAACATAAGAACATAAGAAATAGGAGCAGGAGTAGGCCAATTGGCCCCGCGAGCCTACTCCGGCATTCAATAAGATCATGGCTGATCTGATCCTAACCGCCAATCTACTATCACAGAACCATCTCCTGAACCTAACAGAATTGGACACACGAAATAGGAGCAGGATCAGGCTACACGGCCCCTGGGCCCGCTACGCTACCCACAGGGCCATGACCGATCCGAACCTAGACTCATGTCCAAATTCCTGCCGACTCCCCGTAACCCTTAATTCCCTTTACTTCTAGGAAACTGTCTATTTCTGTTTTAAATTTATGTAATGATGTAGCTTCTACAGCTTTTTGGGGCAGCATATTCCATGGACCTACCACCCTCTGAGTGAAGTAGTTCCTTCTCATCTCAATTTTGAAAGAGCAGCCCCTTATTCTAAGACTATGCCCCCTAGTTCTAGTTTCACCCATCATCGGGAACATCCTCCCCGCATCCACCCGATCCAACCCCTTCACAATCTTATATGTTTCAATAAGATCGCCTCTCATTCTTCTGAACTCCAATGAGTATAGTCCCAATCTACCCAACCTCTCCTCATATGTCCATCCCCTCATCCCCGGGATTAACCGAGTGAACCTTCTTTGTACTGACTCGAGAGCAAGTATGTCTTTTCTTAAGTATGGACACCAAAACTGTATGCAGTATTCCAGGTGTGGTCTCACCAATACCTTGTACAACTGAAGCAATACCTCCCTATTTTTATATTCTATCCCCCTAGCAATGAAAGCCAACATTCCATTGGCCTTCTTAATCACTTGCTGCACCTGCATACTAACCTTTTGAGTTTCGTGCACCAGGACCCCCAGATCCCTTTGTACTTCAGTACTTTCCAGTTTCTTGCCATTAAGATAATAACTTGCTCTACTATTTTTCCTGCCAAAGTGCATAACCTCACACTTTCCAGTATTGTATTTCATCTGCCAAATCTCTGCCCACTTACTTAGCCTGTCTATGTCCTCTTGCAGATTTTTTATGTCCTCCTCACTCACTACTTTCCCTCCCATCTTAGTATCATCTGCAAACTTTGATATGTTACACTCGGTCCCCTCCTCCAAATCGTTAATATAGATTGTAAAGAGTTGGGGACCCAGCACTGACCCCTGCGGAACACCACTAGTTACTGATTGCCAGTCTGAGAATGAACCATCTATCCCAACTCTCTGCCTTCTGTTAGATAGCCAATCCTCTATCCATGCCAAAATATTACCCCCAATCCCGTGATTTTTTATCTTAAGCAATAATCTTTTGTGTGGCACCTTGTCAAATGCCTTTTGGAAGTCTAAATACACCACATCCACTGGTTCCCCTTTATCCACCCTGTATGTTACTTCCTCAAAGAACTCCAGCAAATTTGTCAAACATGACTTCCCCTTCATAAAACCATGCTGACTTTGTCCTATTAAATTATGATTATCCAAATGTCCCATTACTGTCTCCTTAATAATGGACTCCAAAATTTTACCTACCACAGATGTTAGGCTAACCGGTCTATAGTTTCCAGCCTTCTGTCTACTGCCCTTTTTAAATAAGGGTGTTACATTAGTAGTTTTCCAGTCTGCCAGGATCTTTGCTGAGTCCAGGGAGTTTTGGAATATTATTACCAATGCATCCACAATTCCTACCGCCACTTCCCTCAAGACCCTAGGATGTAAGCCATCAGGTCCAGGTGATTTATCCGCCTTGAGTCCCATTATTTTACCAAATATCACTCCTTAGTGATTTTGATTGTGTTTAGCTCCTCCCCCCCCTATAGCCCCTTGTTTGTCCAGTGTTGGGATATTCTTAGTGTCCTCTACTGTAAAGACTGATACAAAATATCCATTCAGTGTATTTGCCATCTCCATATTTCCCACCATTAATTTCCCGGTCTCATCCTTAAGGGACCAACATTTACTTTCGCCACCCTTTTTCTTTTTATATAACTATAAAAACTCTTACTATCTGTTTTTATATTTTTTGCTAATTTACTTTCATAATCTATCTTCCCTTTCTTAATCAATCTTTTTGTTATTTTTTGCTGTCTTTTAAAGTTTTCCCAGGGGCATGCAGGGTTATAATTCCATAAAGAGTCCCTGCTCCTCAGTTCTCTTGCATCACTATACTGCAGCTCATACGGAGATGGTCTCTTGAAGTTTTGTGAGTTATTATGCATCCCCATGTTTAAGAATTTCAGTACAGATGTTAGTGTAGGTTTAGTATTATCAGCAAACTTGTGAACTGTCACATCTTTTGTTATTTTTGTGTCCAAAGTGGGAGCATGAGTTAAAAGTTCTGTAAAAAAAAATGCAAGCTACTATATTGTCTTTTGCTATCGCTTATTTGTTATTTTGATAATCCTGTTCCAGTTTAAACCCTAAGCCACAGTCCAATAAAATGTTTATTCTTCTACTATCCAATATCTAGGAAATTGTGCAAAGACCCATATGATATCTAGTAAACTAAACAGTTATAGTAAGGGTTTCGGGACAATGCTACTATATCAGACATTGAATTTGTACGGTCACACTCGGGAGTTAGGGCTTGGTTATGGAAGTGCTTGTTAGCACTGAGCATGAGAGAAATGTCTAAGGGCTATTTTGTTGAAGTCATGCTCCTAATGTAGTGCCTTGCTCTCTAGGTGCACATATCAGAAGTTCGGGCACATGCTGCCCGTGACTTCCCAACCAGAAGAGGAAATTTTTTTAATGATCCCTCTGCAGTAAAGCCTAAAATTGTAGCCATTCCATCAAGGAAGTGCCACAGATTGGAGACCTGTGAGCTTCGTTCAGATCAGACGGCACTTAACTTGAGTCTACAAACAATAGAAGGAAGTTTTGAGGAGGTAACAAGGAGGGTCGATGAGGGTAGTGCGTTTGATGTAATATATATGGATTTTAGCAAGGCTTTTGATAAGGTCCCGCATGGCAGACTGGTCACGAAAGTAAAAGCCCATGGGATCCAAGGCAAAGTGGCAAGTTGGATCCAAAATTGGCTCAGAGGCAGGAAACAAAGGGTAATGGTCAAAGGGTGCGTTTGTGACTGGAAGGCTGTTTCAAGTGGGGATTAGCAGGGCTCAGTACTGGGTCCTTTGCTTTTTGTGGTATATATCAATGATTTGGACTTGAATGTAGGAAGTATGATAAAGAAGTTTGCAGATGTTACAAAAATTGGCCGTATGGTTGATAATGAAGAAGAAAGCTGCAGACTGCAGGAAGATAGCAATGGACTGGTCAGGTGGGCAGAACAGTGGCAAATGGAATTCAATCTGGAGAAGTGTGAGGTAATGCATTTGGGGAGGGCTAACAAGGCAAGGGAATACATTATAAATGGTAGGACACTGAGAAGTGCAGAAGATCAGAGGGACCTTGGAGTGCATGTCCACAGATCCCTGAAGGTAGCAGGACAGGTAGATAAGGTGGTTAAGAAGGCATATGGGATACTTGCCTTTATTAGCTGAGGCATAGAATATAAGAGCAGGGAGGTTATGCTTGAACTGTAGAAAACACTAGTTAGGCCGCAGCGAGAATACTGCATGCAATTCTGGTCACCACATTACAGGAAGGATGTGACTGCACTAGAGGGGGTGCAGAGGAGATTTACGAGGATGTTGCCTGGGCTGGGGAATTTTAGCTATGAGGAAAGATTGGATAGGCTGGAGTTGTTTTCTTTGGAACAGAGGAGGCTGAGGGGAGACCTAATTGAGGTGTATAAAATTATGAGGGACCTCGATAGAGTGGATATGAAGGACCTATTTCCCTTACCAGAAGGGTCAATAACCAGGGGGCATAGATTTAAAGTAATTGGTCGGAGGTTTAGAGGGGATTTGAGGAGAAATCTTTTCACCCAGAGGGTGGTGGGGGTTTGGAACTCACTGCCTGAAAGGGTGGTAGAGGCAGAGACCCTCATCACATTTAAAAAGTACTTGGATATGCACTTGAAGTGCCATAATCTACAAGGCTACGGACCAAGTGCTGGAAAGTGGGATTAGGGTGAATAGCTCTTTGTCGGCCGGCACGGATAAGATGGGCCGAATGGCCTCCTTCTGTGCTGTAAATTTCTAGGATTCTATGATTCTAAGCTAGATGTAGCAATGCCTAGTGGATTTCAGCACCAACTCCGAGTCTACCAAGAGTGAGCCAGCATTGATTGATGCCGAAATCCAATTGATGGGAAAGTGCTAGTAGAAAACAAGCACTTGGTCAGCTCTAGTGTCAAGTTATCTGGGGACACAGCAGCAGTACTCAAGAGGTTTTCCAATGCTGGCACAAATTATGGCCAACTTGAACAGTCACATTGAAGGACTGCAGCATCACTAACAGTTGAAAGAGCATGAGCATCAGCAAATACTTCTGAGGGCATAAACTCATATTCTTGCACTACCCAGTATTGGATGGGTTTTAATGCCAGTGGATATTAAAGGCCACCATAACTACCAAGAACCATCTTCAACATTACCAAAAAACAATGGACATGGTACAGCTATAAGGTTACATCTCCCTCCCTTCATGAGACTACCAACAATCAGATGGCATTTACTATTATTTATTATATGTACTAGGCTAACTTCCTCTCTCATTACTTTGTGTTGCTGTTTCTTTCTGTCTTTCCTCTAATGCTTCTGTCTCTTTCCTCTGCTGCTTCTCTCCCTTTAACTCTTCTTTATGCTCTTCTCTCTGTATCTTCTTTTTTATTCTTTCCATGGTGTGTCAGAGAAAGGTACCATCAATATCCACAGGCTGCATTTGGGGTGGGGAATGCTGATGTCATCAGGACTCGACTGCTATTGTAACCATGGGCCTGAGTGGGGAAAATATTTTCCAGCCAGGTAAAGCTAGTGGCAAGAGAAACCAGAGCCAGAAGGGTCCCAAAGAGATAAGTCTTTTTAACTTTTTCTAACTTGCCTTGTGAGGCTGAGAGGAGCAGGAGTGCTCCTCTGTGTCCCACAAGGAAAGTTTCGACATCCCCTGCTCTGACTCACCCCTGGTCCCCGCCGATCAATAGAAACCCCCCCAAAACCCCTTTCCTGCAGATCCCCATCGGTGGCCTCCTGCTGCCCAACATTGTGCTCCGTCCACTGGCCAGCTGCTGCTTCCCACCGGTTTCGTGTGGGAATCTGACCAGTGGCATACAGATGAGGCCCGGGAATTAAAATAGCCTGGGCCTCATGCTGACAAGATCAGGACGGTTTGCTGCCTGCCTTTGATGCCCCCACCCCCCAAACTCCAGCCCTGAGGTAGAATCGGGGCTATTGTATCCAAACTAATTTTCAGATTAATCAACCTGAGCTTGTAGACAATTCATTTCCAGGACTCTGTTTTGAAATTGCATAATGAAGGACAACTTTAATTTTAACTCTAGCCATTTTAATACTGTAAGAAATAAAATAGAGAGCTGCTTATCTTGTCACAATGCGATTGCTAATTCTAAATTCTTGATAACTTAATGCTTCTTGAGCATCACAAATTCTCATGCACTACAGCCACAGAATATATTAGATTGTGCAAAGGTTTCATCTCTGAAAAATAAAATTGAGTTTAATAATTATTTTTCTGTCCACCCTCTGCAAATGGTGCTGCATAAGTACTAAGGCAATGCACGCCAGTGCAAATATACATGTAAAGAGAGGGATGGCAGCTTATTGGTTATTTGGCTGAACTGATACATGGGAAAGTTGTTCTGTGCTCTCACATCTTTGACTTCTCTTGGAGGATAAATACATAGGTCTTTATCTAAGGTACCAGCAAATGATCGACATAGCACAGTTCTCAGTGTGGATCCTTATTATAACCAAAGAGCAGTTCTCAGCAATATCCTGTCAGCAATAGATATTGAGTCACAACTGGGGGTGACATTAATTCTGACTCAAACTGAAAGGCTTTTTGTGTCTTTTACATTTTGCAGTTCTTGATCATATATTGGACATTTGAACAATTGCGAGCATTTCTCAGCATGTTACATTTTCATCTTTCAACAATATGCAATTTAAAAGAAAATCACCAAATCCGTTCACACTTTCTTATTTCCTGAAGCACTTCTATATAGTTATCTCAGAGTTGTTAGCATTTAAACAAGCGAAACACCATTTAATGTATGGGACAAACCACAACTCAAAGGTATATGTGGAGAAAGGCAAAGAGAGCACACACCTATTCTGAAAAAACCAAGGACTCATTTTCAGGATGCTAAGTTTCTTTCTCAGTTTAGGTAACAACTGCTGTAAGTGTTTTTAAATTAGCTACTTGGTCAATAAAGATTGAAATGTTTTTTTGGAAAGCGTTGGACTCACAATCTATGGATTGGCGTAATGGTGATTTTCATTTTAAAGGGCACAATGATGTGATCTTGGGATAGAATTTCCACAGGGGTTGTCCTGAGCTTCTGCTGTAACTCCACCAGAAGATTGGCAGAAGCCCCCAAAGAAATGGTGAAACAGCCATTTATGCCAGTTCTCTGGGACATGATGGCCTACATCCTAGGGCTTTAAAAGAGGTGGCTACAGAGATAGTGGAAGCATTGGTTTTGATCTTCCAGAATTCTCTAGATTCTAGAACGGTCCCATTATTCAAGAAATGAGGGAGAGAGAAAACAGGGACCTATAGGCCAGTTAGCCTGACATCAGTAAGAACATAAGAACATAAGAAATAGGAGCAGGAGTAGGCCAATCGGCCCCTCGAGCCTGCTCCGCCATTCAATAAGATCATGGCTGATCTGATCCTAACCTCAAATCTAAAGAACACAAGAAGTAGGAGCAGGACCCGGCCACACAGCCCCTGGGCCCGCTACGCCACCCACAGGGCCTTGACCGATCCGAACTCAGCCTCATGTCCAATTTCCTGCCTGCTCCCCGTAACCCCTAATTCCCTTTACTTCTAGGAAACTGAAAGTAGTAGAGAAAATATTAGAAGCTACTATTAGGGACGTGGTAACAGGGCACCTAGAAAATCATAATATGATTAGGCATAATCAACACGGTTTTATGAAAGGGAAATCGTGTTTGACAAATCTATTGGAGTTTTTTGAGGGTGTAACTTGTAGGGTAGATAAGGGGGAACCTGTGAATGTAGTATACTTGGATTTTCAAAAGACATTCGATAAGGCGTCACACAAGAGGTTGTTACATAAGATTAGGGCTCATGGAATTGTGGTAATATATTAGCATAAATTGAGGATTGGTTAATGGCCAGAAAAGAGAGTAGGAATAAATGGGTCATTTTCGGGTTGGCAGGTTGTAACTAGTGGGTACCGCAAGGATCCGTGCTGGGGCCTCAGCTATTTACAAGCTATGTCAATGATTTAGATGAGGGGACCGAGTGTAATGTATCCAAATTTGCTGATGATATAAAGATAGGTGGGAAAGGAAGCTGTGAGGAGGATGCAAAGAGGTTGCAAAGGGATATAGACAGGTTAAGTGATTGGGCAACAAGGTGGCAGATGGAGTATAATGTGGGGAAATGTGAAATTATCCACTTTGTATGAAGAATAGAAAAGCAGAATATTTTTTAAAAGGTGAAAGACTGCTAAAAGTTGGTATTCAGAGAGATTTGGTTGTCCTTGTACATGAATCACAGAAAGTTAACATGTAGATACAGCAAGCAATTAAGAAAGCAAATAATATGTTAGCCTTTGTTGCAGGGGGTGTGGAGTATAAGAGTAAGGAAGTCTTGCTGCAATTATGTAGTGCTTTGATGAGACCATGCCTTGAGTACCCTGTACAGTTTTGGTCTCCTAACCTAAGGAAAGATATACTTGCCTTAGAGGGGTTGCAATTAAGGTTCACTAGATTGATTCCTGGGATGAGAGGGTTGTCATATGAGGAGAGATTGAGTAGATTGGGCC
The DNA here is from genome assembly GCA_030390025.1 of Squalus acanthias. NCBI lineage: Eukaryota > Metazoa > Chordata > Chondrichthyes > Squaliformes > Squalidae > Squalus > Squalus acanthias. The sequence goes on from CM059432.1 coordinate 89,555,226, forward strand.
TATATTCACTGGAGTTTAGAAGAATGAGAGGTGATCTCGTTGAAACGTATAAAATTCTTAGAGGGCTTGACAGGGTAAATGCTGAGAGGTTGTTTCCCCCCTGGAGAGTCTAGAACTAGGGGTCATAGTCTCAGGATAAGGGTTGGCCATTTAAGACCGAGAGGAGGAGGAATTTCTTCACTAGATAATTTGTATCTGGTGATGTTGGTTAAGGAATAATTATTGGGCGGAACACGAGGAGAGCTCTCCTCCTCTTCTTTGAAAAGTGCAATGGGGTCTTTTACGTCCAGCTGAGCAGCCAGGCAAGGCCTTGGTTTAATGTTTCATCCAAAAGACAATGTAGCACTCCCTCAGTACTGCACTGAAGTGCCAGTTTGGATTATGTGGTCAAATCTCTGGAGTGGGGCTCGAACGCATGATTTTCTGACTCAGCAGCAAGAATGCTACCACTGAGCCAAGTTTGACGCCACCAAGACAATTATTTGTCAATCATTATGACTTTTATACAGCTTAACTGTATGTCACTGGTCTTGACTCAAGGGTAGATTTTACAAACTCATGTTCCCGATGCAGAGCTTTGTAGAGTGGGAACACCCATCAGGAATTTAGACGTAGAGGTTAGCGGGTTCTTCAGGATTTTCAGCCAGTTGGACAATCTCATAAAATTATAAATAGTCATTTCAACTTAAACAAATCTGCTCTAGTATTTTTTAGTTTAAATACAATGAAAGTGGTTGTAGAGTAAAGAGAACTGTTTTGTAGCACATTTTCTGATTAGTTAGTTTCTCTGTACACACCAAGCTGCCTGAATATCCATCCTGTTATGCTGACCTGGGGGTTAGGATCCAAAGGCAAGTCATGATGTCATGTCTGATGTTTCTGATTTGCTAATTATAATGTATGATTAATCATGCATTGTTTTCCCAGTGTCTAGAGAGTCTGGTAGCTGGTAATGCAGAACATTCTGAAGGTGAAGTGTTGCATTTAATTTTTCAAAAATTGCCACGTGCACTAGGCCCAAACTCAACAGGAAAGATGCAAGTATTAGTTATGGATTAGCACTGAAATATAATTCCTCAATGTCCCACGTACAACAACATTGCTTAGAATAGCTGATAGCAGTTCAATAATGAATTCTAGATTTAGCTGTTCATAGACAGGTGCTCTCTCATTACAGTCTGAATTAGTCATTTATTTTCAAATGAATTACCGATAAGCACTGATGTATATTGGACGGGTTCAAGTTTAAAAATCAAATCTTCTGCCTCTTTGGTTTGATTAGGTTCAGATTATCTTGAATTTGTTTTCAGTTTCTTTCCTTCATTTCCTGACTGGAAAGGCAGTGCAAACGGGTGCCACCTGGGATTATTTGTGACATGTCAAGCACATGTGACTTGAAGATTTCAGACATTCCTGTGAAGAACTGGTTGAGAGAAAATGTGTTTGCCTGCTGTGCGCTGAACAAAAAAAAGTCCAGACAAGTGGAGACCACACACTGTGAAACTACAGCAGAAAGCACTGTACTTGATTTTCCCCGTCTCTGTCATTGATGTTGATACGTGCACAAAGTCTGTCAACCTTATTGCTGAATTTTCACTATGGGGCAAAATTAAAGCCATTGTTATCGGATTGTTGCTTTTCGGAAAAGCAGTATGGGAAACCGTGCTGTGGATAAAAGTAAGTTCAACCATTTTCTTTTGCTCACTCCCTTTCCCTACATGTGGCCAGGTTGGCTTAAGAGCGGGTACTTAGGGGAGAGTTATGTTTCATATTTCTAGAGTGATCTACCTCATTGTGCAGTCCATAAAACAAATTACTATCATTTAAACCACTTGGTATTCTGCAATGTGTGTCAGCTGTGGCTCAGTTGGTAGCACCCTCGCCTCTGAAGTCAGAAGGTTGTGGGTTCCAGTCCCACTCCAAGGGCTTGAGCACGTAAAGCTAGGCTGACACTCCAGTGCAGTGCTGAGGGAGTGCTGCACTGTCGGAGGTGCTGTCTTTCGGATGAGGCGTTAAACCGAGGCTCTTTCTGCTCTCTCAGGTGGATGTAAAACATCCCATGGCACTATTTCGAAGAAGAGCAGGGGAGTTATCCCCGGTGTCCTGGTCAATATTTATCCCTCAACCAACACAACAAAAAAAACAGATTATCTGCTCATTATCACATTGCTGTTTGTGGGAGCTTGCTGTGCGCAAATTGGCTGCCGTGTTTCCCACATTACAACAGTGACTCCACTTCAAAAGTACTTCAATGACTGTAAAGCACTTTGAGACGTCCGGTGGTCGTGAAAGGCGCTATATAAATGCAAGACTTTCTTTCTTTTTAATACTGATGACCATGTTGTTAGGGAGTAAAAGTGCAGCTGTCTATCTCTATGTGACCCTGGCCCTTGGGGGGCCGATATAAATGTTACAGATTTCTAAATCTGCTTATAGGTAGATAGCAGAAAATCTGATCCTTCTGCTAATTGTACTGATACAGTTTTATGCAAATCAAAAAGGCCGGGTTGAGGGTGGGGGTCAGACACTCGGGAGGTTCAGACATCGCGGGGGGGTCTGGCATCGCGGTGGGTGGGGGGCAAATCAGACATCACGGGGGGTGGGAGTCGGCCAATTGCAGGGGTCCGATCGCGTGGAGGTAAGCTTGTTGGGCCTGAAAGAAACACTCCTGCTCCTCCTGGCCCACAAACAGTGCTGTAAATACACTTACCTCATGGATCCATCCCTTCTTGCCTTTTACCGGCTGTGATTTCCGAGGCCTGGGATTCCCAGCTTCCACGAGTTAAAAATAAAAATGCTGTTAAAATGGAGGCACGCAGCCTCCTTAAAAGATTTCAGTGGCAGACGCCCCTCCTGAGAGCGGGTTGGTCGCCTGCCACCCGACTGCCTCCGTTAAAACCGGGAGTGGGTGGGTTGGAGGCAGGTTAGAGGTGGGTTGGGGTTGGGGGCGGGTTGGAGGTGGGTTGGGGTTGGGGGCGGGTTGGGGTGGGGTTGGGGGCGGGTTGGGGTGGGGTTGGAGGCGGGTTGGAGGCAGGTTGGAGGTGGGTTGGTGTTGGGGGTGGGTTGGGGGTGGGTTGGAGGCGGGTTGGAGGTGGGTTGGAGGCGGGTTGGGGGCGGGTTGGGGGCGGGTTGGGGGCGGGTTGGAGGTGGGTTGGAGGCGGGTAGGGGGGCGGGTTGGGGCGGGTTGGGGGCGGGTTGGGGGCGGGTTGGGGGCGGGTTGGGGGCAGATGGAGGCGGGTTGGGGGCAGGTTGGAGGCAGGTTGGTGGCGGGTTGGAGGCAGGTTGGAGGCGGGTGGGGGTTGGGGTTGTAGGCGGGTTGGGTTGGGGTTGGGGTTGGAGGCAAGTTGGGGTTGGAGGCGGGTTGGGGTTGGCGTTGGGGGCGGGTTGGGGTTGGGGTTGGGGGCGGGTTGGGGTTGGAGGCGGGTTGGGGTTGGGGTTGGGGGCGGGTTGGGGTTGGGGGCGGGTTGGGGGCGGGTTGGGGGCGGGTTGGAGGCGGGTTGGGGCAGGTTAGAGGCGGGTTGGGGGCGGGTTGGAGGCGGGTTGGAGGCGTGTGGGGGTTGGGGTTGGAGGCGGGTTGGGTTGGGGTTGGGGTTGGAGGCAGGTTGGTGGCGGGTTGGAGGCAGGTTGGAGGCGGGTGGGGGTTGGGGTTGGAGGCGGGTTGGGTTGGGGTTGGGGTTGGAGGCAAGTTGGGGTTGGAGGCGGGTTGGGGTTGGCGTTGGGGGCGGGTTGGGGTTGGGGTTGGGGGCGGGTTGGGGTTGGAGGCGGGTTGGGGTTGGGGTTGGGGGCGGGTTGGGGTTGGGGGCGGGTTGGGGGCGGGTTGGGGGCGGGTTGGAGGCGGGTTGGGCAGGTTGGAGGCGGGTTGGGGGCGGGTTGGAGGCGGGTTGGAGGCGGGTGGGGGTTGGGGTTGGAGGCGGGTTGGGTTGGGGTTGGGGTTGGAGGCAGGTTGGGGTTGGAGGCGGGTTGGGGTTGGCGTTGGGGGCGGGTTGGGGTTGGGGTTGGGGGTGGGTTGGGGTTGGAGGCGTGTTGGGGTTGGGGTTGGGGGTGGGGTTGGGGTTGGGGTTGGGGTTGGGGTT